>OX376231.1:5000000-10000000 GCA_947364205.1 Agrochola lota | reverse complement strand
ATAAACTTAAACTAATTTCTTCTCTCTGATAACTTCTGAATCAATAAAAAAAATTATACGAAAAAATTGTTATGAACTAAATTGGAACTCAACTCGATTATTAACTATTAAATACACATTTTGTACAACAATAATCTTTTATTTCCAATTAATGAAGGATCATCAAAACGTCACCAACCGTCAGCGCGACAGACGTTGTAACCTTGGTGGCCAGTATATATCAGTCCTCCGCCGCCATTCCTGGTTGTACCACGCCTGGGGCTGAAAGCAACTGTTCCAGGTGTCTACGCCACACGACGCCACCATCTGTCTGTACTTCATAATGAAGCCTGCCTAGGCGACGCACTATCGTGCCGAACTCCCATCTTCGTCTCTGGTCGGAGTAGGCTCTAGCCTGGACTCGCTCACCTACGGAGTAAGCCCTGATGGGAGGCGGTGTGTGGTTTGGGTCGAAGGCCTTCGGGGCAGATGAGTCTTTAAACATCACGTGCAACTTTGTTCTCACATCCCGGTTGAACATCAATTGATAGGGGGTCTGTCCGTTCAGGTTTGGTGTGCGTCTGAGCCGGGTCTTAAGGACAAGGAGCTTATCCGTAAGATCGCCCCTCTCCCCCTCCATTGCGCGTAGTGCTTTCTTTATTGTTTGCACGTAACGTTCAGCCTGACCGTTGGTGGCTGGGTGGTACGGGGCTGACGTCAAGTGTGTTACACCGCAGTTGGAAAGGTAGCTCTTGAATTCTTGGGACACAAACTGCCGTGCGTTGTCCGAAACAAGTGTGTATGGTATGCCGAATGTGCAGAATAATTCTTTCAACTTAACAACGCACCAAGCACTTGTTGTTGTCTTTGTTGGGAAGACTTCCACCCACTTTGAAAGGGCATCCACGACTATTAGAAGTTGATGTCCTAAAATAGGTCCTGCAAAATCTATATGAAGACGTTGCCATGGTCCTGTAGGTTGTTCCCAATGGTGTGGGGGTGCTTTTGGTGACTCATTTTGTTCTAATCGGCATGCTCTACAGGATTTTACTTTGTTCTCGATATCTCTATCTATATTTTTCCAGTATATGTAGCTGCGAGCTAGTAATTTCATTTTAAGTATACCAATGTGTCCGGTGTGTAGTTCATCTAGTACACGTGTGTGTAAACTTTTGGGTATTACCATTCGAGTTCCTTTCAATATGCAGTGGTCTTGAAGTGTTAATTCATTATCACTGTAGCCATATTGTCGTAATGAGTGACCTGCTTGTAGCGCTTCCAGTAATGTTTTAAGTTCATTGTCTTTTCTAGTTTCATTAGCTATAACTTCTGGTCGAATTTCTAGGATGTTAATCTGCTGTAGTTGGTATGAACAATGTTGGTCTATTGCGGTTTCTTTTGCTATTTCTACTGGGAATCTTGATAGGTAATCAGCATTTGAATGTTTCGCTGAAGCTCTGTATTCCACGTCGTAGTTGAATCCCGATAAGAAATGTGCGTAATGAAATAATCGCATTGTGCTCAATGCTGGTAATGTTTGGTGGGGATGAAAAATTGAGGTAAGGGGCTTATGGTCTGTCACTAATGTGAATTTTCTGCCGTAACAGTAGTGAAAGAATTTTTTTATGCCCCAGTAGATCGCCGTAGCTTCTTTGTCAATTTGACTATATTTCCTTTCACTAAATGAAAGTGATCTAGAGGCGAATGCGATTGGTCTATCAGAGCCATCAGGTAGTTTGTGAGAGAGAACAGCTCCTAAGCCCATTGGTGAAGCGTCAGTAGCTAGTATCAGTGGTTTTCCTGGGTCAAAGTGAATAAGAACTCTTTCGCTCAAAATCTCCTTCTTAATGTTATTAAAACTGTCTTCACATTTAGAAGTCCAGTGAAAATCTTTCTCTTTCCTTAGTAACTCATTTAGTGAGTTTGTTAAAGAGGCAAGGTTCGGTATAAATTTGTTATAGTAGTTTGCCATACCAAGGAAGGTTCGTAGTTCGTTTATATTAGTTGGTCTTACAGTGTTTACGATGGCCTTTACTTTGTCTTTGTTCTTATGTAAACCATCTTTATCGATTGTATGTCCAAGGTAGTTAATGTTACGTTTAAAAAAATGACATTTGTCTCTGTTAACGTGGAGGTTACTCTCTTTCAGTTTTTGCAAGACTTGTTCTAGACGTGTTAAGAGTTGGTCCTCTGATGCTCCTTGAATTATAATGTCGTCAAAAAAACATTTTATTCCGTCTAGTCCCTGAAGTAATTGGTCCATGAATTTCTGCCAAAGGCTTGGTGCTACTTTGACTCCAAACATTAAGCGATTGACTTTGTAAGTACCTTTGTGCGTACTTAATGTTTGTAAGATAGCGCTTTCTTCGTCCATAACCAAATTTAGATAGGCTTGGGTAATGTCTAAGGTGCAGAAGTATTTGCCTCCGTTCATTTCTGCAAATATATCCTCTATTATAGGAATTGGGTAATGTTCGTCCCTGATGACTTTGTTAAGGGTGACCTTGTAGTCTGCACATAGTCGAATGCTCCCATTTGGTTTCACAATCGGTACGATTGGCGTGCCCCAATCCGAATGGTCTACTTTGGTGATCACCCCTTCTGCACATAGTCGTTCAATTTCTTTATCAACTTTTTCCTTTAACGCGTACGGTATTCGCCGCGGTTTTATAAAAATCGGTCGTGTATTTTCCTTAAGATTTAAGTGGGCTTCATAGTTGGGTATTTTTCCCAAGTCTGATCTAAAAACAGTTGTTGCAAACTCTTCTAATAATTTATCAAGTTTGTCGGATTGTTTAGAAGTTTGCAAAACTCTTATGTCTGCAATTTTCACATTTAGTTCTTTCATCCAGCTTCTTCCAAATATTGGGTCAACGTTTTGATTGATTATGTATAATTTCCCGTTGAAGGGTTGGTCTTTATAAGTGCCTTTTACGTATGTCACTCCTGCAGGCTTGATAATTTCTCCAGTGTAGGTTCTCAATTTCATTTCCGTTTTGAAGATTTTGTTTGTTAATTTTAGGCTTTTGTATTGTCTGAGTGACATTGAGGACAAGGTCGCTCCTGTATCGAATTCCATGCTAACCTGTTTGTTCTCTATTTTTACTGTGATCATATATTTTTCAGATATCTCACTTTTAATTAGGTTGATATCTCCCATGCTTTCGTTAGTCGTATTACTTGTATAGTCATCTAGTTGATTGGTATTTAAGTTCCGCTGTAGACAGACTCGTGCCAGATGTCCAGTCTTCTTGCATTTCAGGCAGGTAGATTTGATGGCGCCACACTCATTAGATCGATGGTCGTCTTTGCCGCATCGGAAGCATTTTCCCTTTAAATCTCTTATCGTTATCGGAGATGAAAACGATGGGGAAGTTGACAGTCCGCTCGTTGGTGAATTTGAGGATCGTGGATACTTAGGTCTTTTTATCGAGCTCGTAATTCTGTTTACTGTGTCCGAATGTTTATGCATGTCTGCGGATATTCTTAGGTTCTCCGATTTTCCCATTTCTATGGATGTGGCCATGTGTAGCAGTTTCGTAAAAGGTAGTGTCTCCCTTTCTTGAAGAATTTTTGCTCGTATATCACTGTCTTTCAATCCCCGAATAAATTGTAGGGCTAGAAAGCTTTCTAATGTAGGTTTTTGACAATTTTGACATTTAAATTTGCAGTTCAACGATCTTTTTTTTAATTCAGAGGCATATGTTGCCACTGTTTCTTCTTCGCATTGTGTGCGCGTAATAAATTTGTGTTGTAAAGCCCATATGCTAGGTTTAGGGTCAACATATTCGTCTAGTATCTGTGTGAGCTCCTTAAAACTCATGTCAATTGGATCATCCGGTGAGCATAAATCGTGTAATTTTTCATGTAATTCTGGTGATAGAGCAGCAAGTAAGGTGTAAACTTTCATTTTAGCGTCTTCGATCTTGTTAAGTAAGAAAAATACAGTTAGTCTTTTAGTAAAGTTTGCAAAAGTCTCTTTTTCATGAAAAGGCTGGAAATTAATTTTTGGGCCTCGTTCTTGTTGCGTATTTGTACTTAACTGTGATGTTGATGTATGTAGCGGTAAAACGCGTCGATTTTCTCTATATTGATATAATAGGAGTTTTGTCTTTATGGCAATACATTTCTCTTCGAAATCGTACCTGGTTTCTATCTCTTGGTCTAGTTGTTCGTCTGGAGTTTCTAATTCTATGTTATGCTGTATTTCTTGTAATTTCTGTAATGTTTCTTGAAGTGATTGAAGTCTTGACTCTGTTTCTTCAAATGGTAGGGTTTCTTGGCTGTTCACGTAGTTTTCTAGTTTTGTGATTATACCACGCAATGAGGCGCGGGTTTTCTTCAGTTTTTTTATATCATTAGTCGACATCCTCGTCGCCAATTTATTAAATACACATTTTGTACAACAATAATCTTTTATTTCCAATTAATGAAGGATCATCAAAACGTCACCAACCGTCAGCGCGACAGACGTTGTAACCTTGGTGGCCAGTATATATCATTAACAATTATGTGATTGATCGGAGCAAAATACACAATTTTGCTCTGATCAATCACATAATTGTTAATTTAACCTGTGCTTGTAGTAATCACTTAAAATTTCTAATGAATACTGATAAAATATGTCATAAGATACCATTGCCATGCCATAGCATTTATAGCATTGTCAGACAGCTCGTTATTTTGCGGACATCCCGACATTCATTCATTTCATTTTTTCATTCATTCATTCATTCTTTTCATTCATTCATTTCATTTTTTCATTCATTCATTCATTCTTTTCATTCATTCATTTCATTCATTCATTTTTTTTTTTGTCATTTCCCGACATGAAAACACTCGTTCATTCTCAGTTGAAGTAGGCTTGACTGAAATTAGTGCTCTGTATTTTTTTTTTGAGACCGTTTTCAGTTCAAGCAAATCTACAAAGAGAGCCAAAGGGTCGTTGATACTATCCAAATTTGTCAGCAATACATCGATTCTGGCCTCTGCGGTTAATAAATAGGCATTTTGTCTTTGTAATGATTCCACAGATAGTTTAGTTGGCGCTAATATTGTCTGCAATTTTTGTAGCACTAAAATATTATCCTCCTTCCATTTCTGTGAGCTATCTAAATCAAACAAGTCTAAGGAAATCTTAGACAAAGGATTTCTTGAGTTCTCGTCTTTGCTCGACCTGAATTTCTCGGAAACGAGAACTATGGCTTTTTTTTAATTACCGGGAATAAATCTGAGTGTACAGACATGCATGCTAAGTTAATATGTATTTCTAATTATTGGCAAGTACAAATTGATAGAGTCATTATAAACTTTTCTGAAAAGGTAAACTGTTTTATTTTTGTTCGAAACATTTCCACATTTTAGAAATTCAGCATCCGGTTGCGGACATAAAATACCTATTTGAAGTCAGGATCTCGGAACTAATAAATCCGTTAGCGAAAAAGTTTGGAACAAGCTAACGCAACAACTCTAAGCGTTCCTAGTTCTACTTCTCCAGTAGGAAAGTACCAAAAAATAAAAGTTGCCGTCATCGCCACATGCGAATTGGAATTAGCAAAAGCTCGTTGTAGCGGGGAGCAAACTACATTTGCATTGGAAATTGCACCTTATTTTTGTTATTGAAGGCACATATTGGTTTATCGATGCAAATCGATATCGGCTCGATGCCCAAAATGTAGGAGTTTAAATGGAACGCGCTATATTCCAGCTTATCATGTGTTTACTTATCCAACTCTGTTAATTGATCCTAATGAAAAGCTGAATATTTTAATATTGCTTTTCGATAGCTACCTTTGATTATAAGTAATTATATTAACTATATAATTCGATGTTTAACTTGTGCAATTATTTTTGTTTAGGTAAGTGATGCACCTACAATAAAACTAAGGAATAAATTAGGAAATAATATTCGTTTAGCAAATACAAAAATTGTAGTTTATTGGCAGACCATGGGCATAAAACATATTGATAAATGTTATAAAATGATCATAAAAAAGCTTTATTTTATTATAACCATAAGCATAGCATAATGACCTTATAATGTTCCCACCATTGGGATACAGGCCTCTCTTCGAGATGGAGTGGGTTGTAATTTACCACGCAGGCCCAGTGCGGGCTGATAAATGTCACATATCTTCGAAATTTTGGTTCTGGGACATGCTGGTTTCCTCACGATGTTTTCTTCACTGTTTTGAGAGCAGTGGTGATGAACTTATTTACATAAAGTTAAGCGCCTGCCTGGGTTCGAACCCAAAACCTACAACTCGTAATTCGGGGCCGTTACCACTGGACCGCCACTACTCACAGCACTCGGCCACTACTGCGAACCTTTTGCTACTTTAATATATAGTACCTGGGCGACCGAGCTCTGCTTTGGTGAAAATATAGAATGCTAATTCCATGTATAGTACCTGCATACTAATTCCATGCTGCCATGATAGTAGGTATTTACTAATTCCATGCTGCCATGTCTTTCAATTATTGTCAATTGTCAAATAGTCTAAGGTAGCCATCTTGTTCTGAACTTTGGGCGACCGAGCTCTGCTCGGGTGAAAATACGGAGAAAACGAATTTTCCCAGATATGAGATCTAACTAGACCGATTTTTCGCCCCCGTAAACCCCTTAAATGCAACTTTCATCGAAATCGTTAGAGCCGTTTTCGAAACCGTGATTACAAATATATATACACAAATATTGCTCGTTTAATAGTATAGGATTACATGAAGATTTCTTCTATTAAAATATAAAACCATTTCTACAACGAAGCGTAGACCTTCCTAGGAATAACTTTGACTTCCATAAGAGAAAAAAACCAAAGATAAACATGATAAAACAGGCAATAAATCACACCAAGACAATCAGATCTCGCAATTATTCCCATTGGCGGGCTTACGGCAATTCTTTTAAATTATTCCATATGTTTTGTACGCAACGGCCGCTGTCCGACCTCCGGCGCCGGAGCCCTTAACCTCCGACCGGTCACGTAGGTTTTAGCAGTGTAGCGGACCTTCATGTCGATTCTGTAAAAATATCACCGTGAAAACTTGCGTGGAGTGAGCTGTCAGTGAAAACTCACTGATGCTAGGGATTGACCAAGCATTACATTTACAATCGTAATCGAGATTAAAATTATATTTTTTATGTTAATTCTATTTATCATTTTATATTAAGTATTCTAAAGCTAGTATTTAAATGTCTAAACATTACTATATTGGATTGGATGTACATCATATTGCCTTGATACATTTTGTTTTCAATAATTAAACTAGTTTTTTTTAAATGAACTAGTTACATACTACTTATTTAACCTGTAGGTATGTAACGCGTCACGCATGTGCAGTCAGAACATATATAAAATAAAATGCAATAAGTAGGTACCAATAAGTACAGCAATAAGCAGTAAAAAAAACAAAGTGCGTAACAGTGTGCCTACGCGGCGTGATCACTTCATCCGATTCTTTAAGAATCGGGTGAAGTGATCACGCGGGTGGTCACCATGGTAACGCGTGTTATTTCCTCGGCGACAATACTTCGGTGATGTGATGTGCGCGCGCTACAAGTGTCAGTTTTACTTGGGTTATATATGATGATGATGAATATAACATTGTAGGTACTAATTGGACGTTGGTATTTAGTACGCAAGTACGTGACGCGTTACAAGTTAAATAAGTATGTAGGTACGTAGTAAGTAAAAAAAACCTCAATGTGATAGTGTCTACCTAGCGCGCAAGCGCGATTCTTACCGCTTCAATGTGGTGAAGTGATTCGGTGTGCGCGCGCTGCAAGAGTGTCAGCTGTTGAACTTAAGAATTTTGTAATGATTTGATGAATATGATTTTATTCAACGCGTAGGTAGGTTATCTCAAATAAAATATTCGGTAGGTAGGTACAAATAATATACACATCTTTTTGTCGATATGACTACTTACATCGTTTAGGTAGGTTCCCACATAGTTTGTGTGGGGTTAAATTACACACTATTAACACTCGATTGCGTTTATAATATAAGTTAACAATGGGTTCATAATAACAAACTATGTCGATGAGCATTTTCTTTAGTACTTAAGTAGCAGCAATGTGTAGATACTGTGTTATTTGTACTGTTATTGTTGGTGGGTACCTACGTGCGTAACGCGTCGCGCCTCAGGCTATTTATATTAAGGGACTAGTATAATACTACTATACTATATACTATAATATATACTATAATACTACTACTATAATAAAACAAAATTGAGTTTCTGATTGGATATCTGTTTTGCTATTTTATTAAAACCCCCCGTATATAGTAATGTTTAGACATTTAAATACTAGCATTAGAATACTTAATATAAAATGATCAATAGAATTAACATAAAAAATATAATTTAAATCTCGATTACGGTTGTAAATGTAAATGTAATGCTTGGTCATCCCTAGTACCGGGTGGGGTGACACTGACAGCTCACTGCACGATCACTTCCCCTAAGTTTTCACGGTGAGCTGTTTACAGAATAGCACAGCGTATCCGGGAAATACCCTAAAATAAAGGAAGATTAACTTATAATTCTACAAGTAGGTTTTATTTTTCTACATTGCTACCTCTATTCGAAGTTTAACTCAGATTTCAGTACTTGCAAATTCCATGGATTTTGCAGAATGTTTTTCGATTTTTAAAACTTTACGAATTGACAAATTGCCGACCATGCGAAATGAAAATAGGTACCATAAAAATGGATGATTTTCATTTTCCACAAATGAAGAAAAGAAGGGAAAGTGGCACAGAACATTGTTTGGCGCTGAAACAGAATCTTAAAGTGACTCCCTCGTGAATGGGGTGATTCCTAATTAGAGCTGCGTCAGACCCGATCCCGGCATCGCATGAATGAATCATAATTTTATACATCGTCAGATTAAGCATTCTCTTTGACGTATAATACCCAGTTAATTCCCAATAGCTTGATTAAGTTACAACTTCATCTCTAAATACTTGTTTAAAATTGAACGGTCCAGACAGTCTTTGCTTTTCCAAGCTCAGTCAGTGTCAATAAATTGTTGAAGCGAGTGCGGCCGATGCAATTTTTACAAAGCGAAAAAGTAAACGTTGTTATTCGAGAATCCACCAATTGCTAGTGTATTTATTGTTTTGCGCTGTTCGTGAACAATTTACTGTGGAGTACAAACAGAGAGTGCGGATTGATTAGACTGTTGTTTTAAATGATATGCTAATATTATCATCGATGTAGTCTTATAGTTTTTAAAGTGTGGGTTTTGGTTCCGATTGGTTTTCGTTTTTGTATTTTATGAGACGAATGTTTCTTATTTTAGACGGAGAGTATGTTTAAAGAAGTTTTACCCAGATTTACTTGAATAAATTCTTAATGTTACGTTGGGAAGTCCGTTTTTTCCGGTGTACGTTAAGTATTGATTCATTTAGGAATTAGTTTATGAGAGGAATCTCTGTTCTTTTATTTATTTACTAGCTTTTGCCCGCGACTTCGTCCGCGTAGAAGTCGAAAATGGTTCTAATAGGATTTTTATTGGTTTTTTACGTTATTAATTTTGTTATAACATACTCGTATAATATGTTAAAATGTTTGAATAATTATAAAATATAACAATCTTTATTATAGAGTAGGAATATAAAGGTTAAAAAAACCTGTAAAAAATAAAAAAAATTCTATATTTCATGAACACGAAGCTCGCGAAAGCGGAAGTCACACGGGTGTATTATCTTTTTACAGCGAAATCGAAATACTACACCTACCGCAGTTTTTCTTTGTAAACAATATTTTTTGTTTTTCCTTCGGGTGCTAGAATCACCAGGCTACTCTGTGCGCTTACTCTGGAGCATGCCACATACAACTGGCCGTGGGAGAAGCAGCTTTCCCTCAAGTCTACTCCCGATTCCATAAGAGTTTGACCTTGAGCTTTGCTTATAGTCATTGCGAAGCATACTTTGAT
This sequence comes from Agrochola lota, assembly GCA_947364205.1. Lineage (NCBI taxonomy): Eukaryota > Metazoa > Arthropoda > Insecta > Lepidoptera > Noctuidae > Agrochola > Agrochola lota. Next base: position 9,990,078 of record OX376231.1, on the reverse strand, counting down.
GGGAAACTGCACTCTCTTGAATTCGAAGGGCTAATTTGATGGTGTTAGGGGAATCCTAGGAATAAATACAGACCTCTGTAAAGCTTAGAAACCTTCAAGTACGGTGACTTTCGAGACATTCCAATTTTAAAGAGTATTTGCATTGCAAGCATTGGTGCTTGCAATGCAAATACTCTTTAAAATTATGCCTATATGTGAGTTCAGCCTTTTTTGAATAAAATCGGATTGACTTTTCAAACATGTGTCAAAATAAAATGTAATTTAAATTAAAAGCACTAAGGAGTATTGATATCAACGTCGTAGCTCATCACTCCCAAAATAACTTTCTGCCTCTAAAAAATCTAATAAAATATGAAACAGGTCTTCCATTAATTCTATTAAAAAATGTTTATGCAAAATTTGAAGTAGATTGGACCAAGGAATCACGTTGTCCAATACAAACTTTGCCCACCTTTTTCACCCCCTCAGGGGTAGAATTTTGAAAAATCCTTCCTTATCGAATGTCTACGTCATACAAAGAACACACCCTCCATGTTTTAGGTCTCTACACTATTAGCGGTTTAGGCTGTGCGTTGATCCGTCAGTCAGTCAGTCATTCAGAACAAAGCATTTTATATGTATAGATTGTAGTGGTTTTTATTTCAGTAGCTTTATAAAACATCTGCAAGTGGCAGGTGTTTTCCCTCAGATCCCGTTCAAAGTCTTTAACACGTTCCGTGCCGGGAGCCCTCCTGAAGGTTTCACCTAGTCGCATATAGAATGCCGGGAGGCTCGCGGAGGGCTCATTTTAAATGAAGGTTTTTCTTAGCGATTATAGCTTTATAAACCTTGAAAATAAAATGTGATGTAAGTATATATTAAGAACATTGATTAGTTTATGCGTTGGTTTTAAAATGCAAGCACGTTTCTTTTTCTTTTCAATTTTACAAATTAACGGTTGAAAAAGAAACTACGTATAGCGACAACACCCTGAAAACATATTTTACAGTGTTTTATAACACGGCTTTAAACGTAATGTAGTTAAAGTTAACCGTAGTGGACGGTCGTCCGCGATGGTTAACTTTAGCGCAAACGTAATGCCGGCAGCCCTCCCGGAGGGTTCAGTTTCAATTTGTATGGCGTTATGGCGTATGAGTTCTATGAAAATGGGTGGAGTCGAAAGTGTTAATAACGTTTTTGAACTTAAAATTGCACTTTTCCATGTACTACTTTTCTATTATTTACAACATTAGAATATTCACGGTAGACCATTCGTATGTTTCGAAGTACTTATAACTTTATAAACGTGCCTTTCTTTTTAATTTTCTTCTGCGTTGTATATCTATTAAACTTAGAAGCTTACAAGGGCAGAAACTTGTTCAATATGAAAGTTATGGAAGCAAGTAATCCACACTAGTGATGTTCGCGGGCAGACACAAAGAAATATTTTAAGAAGTTGGTTGGTTCGCAAAACGAGCACAACTCCCAGATGTTTTACAGCTCCTTTGACGCACGTGCCTTACAAATTCTTAATAGTAGCTTTAACGGTAAAATGTTAGACTTGGTCTACACTCGTATTATTTTGGTGTATCAGATCTCCGTTGCGTAGCACCGCCTTGTATCATTATTGCGATAATCATCGACATAATGATATATAGTCATCACATCAGAGGCTTGTGGCTAAGTTATAAAAGTCGCACGGGTCGATCCATCAGGTTTAGTTACCCTTACCGGGGTTGGTTTGTGGATGGGTGACCATCTTTACATACCGAGACTCCTCCGCGCCTCGCAAAGCACGTTAAGGCGTCGGTCCCGGCTGTCATTCGTGGATCTTTGACAGTCGTTACGGGTCGTCAGGAGCTCGAAAGTCTGATAAACAGTCTTACCAATGGGTTTCGTACTACCTAGTAACAGGGTTGTGTAGTTCGGATTGGCTGTCGCTCCATGAAAAATACTGGTATTCAGCTGCATCCGGTTAGACTGGAAACCGACCTCAATATAGTTGGGAAAAGGCTAGGCAGATTGATTGAATGATAGATAGTCATCACATGATCGCCGATCGCTATAAACTAAAGATTATGATAAAAGGCAGTGGCACGCAACGAAGGTCTGATACACCAAAATGATACAAGTGTGGACAAGGCCTTACTGAAATTATGCCGGAAAGGTGCGATCACAAATGTTTTTTTTTTTTAAGAAATGAGGGGCAAAGGCAATGTTCCACTTTTGCATGCCGTAGGTGGGTAATGTAATTCATGATACAGACTGAGACCGCGTTGTGCCGTATCCGGACGTGACGTCACGCCCGCCATTGCACGTGCGGAGCTGTAATGCCGTGCGCGGGTAATGCCGCACGCTACTTGATATTCGTGCGCGCACCCCACCACATTTCACCCCGGCACCGGCTGGTCTTAGGATCCTGAACTTTGTTATTTCACATGCCTTTTTTTTTCGTTGGCAACATTCCTTGGCTATGCAGTAGAACTGTAATTTTCCGCGATCGGTTATTATTAGTAGTAGCCGATACTATTTCAATAACTCCATGTGTATTTCCTGGGTTGTGGGAGTCAAATGGCGCTGCGAACATTGATATTCCGACGCAGACTAGACTGGAAGCCGACCACGTGGCATGGCATTATGAGGATGTCAACTGTAATACCTACCTATTAATCTCCATCTATACGACATGCCAATTGGAATCGGGCAGATTACGGCTGAATTATCATATTATAAAAAAATGCTGTACATTCATAGTTGGAAGTAAACAATGATAATGAACATAAACACTGCTATTTGCGGTCCACAAAGTTTAAATATGAATACGAAATAAACGTCAAAATATTTCCATTACAAAAACAGATATCCACACGGTTAATGAATTGTAAAACAAACGTCGGTAATTAAAACATCCCGATGCAGTGGTCCGCAATTCTCCAGTTTGAAAACCGACCAAACATGTAAACAAACCGTTCCCGTTAACCCCGATTTCGCCGACCGCATCGCATCCTCGCGTTTTGTCTTTTTTTTTTAGTTTCAAGTTGATTTGTGTAGTTGTTGCTTGGTAACCCCAACGTTATTCGGAATTTAAAATAAAATCTCACATAACGTGAGCCGCGTTTTCCTTGATATTTAAAAAGTCGAAAATGGAAGGAGTTTTTCGGTTCTGGTATTTTATGTTCCACAGGTTCCACTTTAAATTGTTCTAAATTAATCCGATATTGAGGACCAGCATTATGGTGGAAATATACATTTTCAGATTTTCAACTCAAAATATTTTTCTAATTAACTACATATCGCTTTCTCGAAAAATTTTGAGAAGATTTGTAGTTTCCTACTCATTTTACTTATATAAAGAAATAACTTCAGTAATCTCAAAAATGCACACCAGCAGATTCGCTGACCAAGTTCACGTAATTACCAAAATGTTATTAGGTCGTATCACTTCCACTTAACTTTATGAGGTGTCGGCAGATTCTTTTGGAACGGTTCCCTTTTGATGTAGTCACCATAACCGCGGTAATTTATTACTCGTTACCGACCCGCGCCGTCGCGTAACCCTTATTTATTCCGACAACCCAAACTATTTAGGTTGCCTGTGAATTATGATGTAGCGAAAATATTTCGCCCGTCAAATGGTAAATGACAATGTTATTTACAAAAAGCTCGTTAGTGTTCAAAGTTTAAAGTGGAAAGTGGTTCGCTCGCTGGAAAATCGGAGAAGCATACTTGAGATGTTGAAAACAGAAAATAAGTATACATTCTTTAAGAGGAAATCACACGTGGGGCAAGTCGACACTCAGTAGGTAGGAAATCAAAATTGCTGAAAGAAAACATATCTTATTGATTGAAATAAACTAAAACCATAGTTCGTAAAGTATTCGGATGTATTTGCCTCCTTACGCCATTTACAAAAAAGCTTCCAAGAAATCCGATAGACTAGAAATACTTACCAAACGATAGACAGATCCTAAATCAGCGGGAAGGGCCGGATTGTTATTGTCTCAGCATGCAAATAAAGATTTACGGAGTCGAAACTGAACAAGTTAAACGCCTCTAAATTTAGTAGGAGCAATCTCCCTCGCGTGCGATTCGTTATGTAAAGAGTCGAGACATCGCTATAACACTCGCTTTACAAGGTAGAAGCCGCGATAAAAAATTCAACACGCTCTCGATTCCGTTTTTCAGTATCACCCTGACCTTTTTTACGACACGTCGGCTATTACAGCGGTATGTTTTTTCATAAGCAACGACGTATGAGAGAATTCCTTATAGTTCGTCGACGAATACAACTTTAACTCCGTTTCTCCGGATGCCATGCACTAAACATGCTTGCTTTCCAACTTTTATATATAAACTTTGTGAATTACACCCGAAAGCAGCTTCTTGCGATGCGTGCTGTTTTTATATCAAAAATATTTTTGTATGAGTATAAACTAGGTTTTTAATCTCGGCATAACTTTTTACGGCTGCGTTTTATGTCCTAGCTTTGTCTACGTTGTTCTTTTTTAGTAGTAAATATTCATAATGTTGGCATTACAACTCAATAGTGCGTAGCAAAAACTATAAAATTCTATTACGAACTAATTTTGGGGAAAACCTAAATATGACATGAGTTATTCGACGCAATTAGCACCATCACCTGCATTATATAGCAATTGCTAAAAATAATAACACAGTCCGATAAAACCCTTACTTACATATTTTTTCTGAGATACGACAATATCAGAAAAAAAAAATATACCTTCAGTTGTACAAAAAAACATTTATCTAAAACACTATGCAGCAACTAAGGGAAAGAGTGTTTTCGATGAACTCTGGCACCCAAAGTAAGATTTAACTTGTGTTTAGGGTGCCAGCGTCCTCGCCTATAATTTGAACATTAAACAGTAGTTGTAGGACGAGCACAGTATCAGAAAATCGATGAAGCATGTTCTTAGCTGGTATTCCAAACAACATAATTGCCCAGCTTTAAAATCCCCATAAATGGTCTAGTATACTTATAAAAATAAAATAAGCATCACATATTCCTACAAAACCACACACCAGTTAGAATGTGTGCGTTTTGTAAGCTTTGATCCGAAACTAATAAAAGTAGTGGAGGAGTGCACACGAATACTTCTTGAGAGCAAGTTTTTATCTGTTTAGTTAACTTGTTGTTGCTTGTTGAAGTTATTGTATCATATTCTACACGGTAAGAAAGTATTATAAAGTACGTGTTAGAGTTTACGAAGTCGAGCAGTTGGTTTATTGATGTTGAATCGACTTCCGTAAAGGCATCTTCCTTACCGGTTTCAAGTTTTTGAGTTGCTTCATTATTGTCATAGCTTAATCTCAGAATTGCTTTACGTGGGTAAAATGAAGAATATATTCAACGCAATCACGTATATTTTGGGTAAAGTGACATGGCCTCTTTAAAAAATCTAAAATCGATTCTAAATCTCGAAAATGTCGAAGAATAAATCCGTACACGTCCACTTCTTCAAAGGACGTTTGTATTAATAAAATTGAAACGTCAAATTTTCCGAGAGATGGAAAGAGGGCACTCCTTTCATGTGGCAACATTCACAGAAACATCCGAACATCTGGGATGTGTCTTTCACATGTCGAAGAGACCGAAATGATACGCGATTTATCGGATCAACGTTCTGTATACAGTTGCTCTTGTGAAGATATTCAGCACGTATATCTGGCTATAAATATGTTATACGTTGTATGTCGGTACTAATACTACTAATGCTCGGTTTTTGTAACTCTCTTGCTTTAAAGGATGGGGTGATCGTGGTTAGAAGACCGATGCAGCTGTGAGTAAAAGTAGAGGTCGGATAAAATAGGTCTGTGTGCAGGCGTTATATTAAACCTGAAAAACTTTATAAAAACCGGCCAAGTGCGTGTCGGACCACGCACAATGAAGGGTTCCGTAGTTGGGATGAATTTATCCCAAGAACAAACTTAACATTGTAGTTGAAATACATGTGAGATCATGTTTTTCAAACTGCAAATTTAAGTTAGTCGATTATTACTCGTTAACCTGTAAAGCCAACTTAGCTGTGATCGTTTTTTTTTTAACTTCGTTATATATACTACTGTTGTGATTTTTTTCACAAATCCAAGTACAACCATTTAGCTGGCAGGGTGGGTGGACACTTGACTCTAACAAAAATTTGCACTTTAAAGCTTAATATTTCCCAAACGAATTCCTGGATTGAAAAATTATTTTGACAAACCCACAATATTTTTAAACGACCTTTCCAACGATACCCCACACTATGGGATAGACAAGAAAAAAAAACATCCCCACTTCACGTGTAGGGGAGGTACCCAAAAAAAATAGTTTGTCGGCGTGATTAATATGTATACCCATACCAAATTATAGCTTTCTAGTACTTATAGTCTCTGAGCTAAGCCGCGGACAGACAGACGGACATGGCGAAACTATAAGGGTTCCTTGTTTACTACTGAACCCTAAAAATGGTCAGTGTGATATGTATTATAATAATACAAATGAACATACCCAAGGTGTAGGAAAGTAGAATAGGTACATGAGAACGCAAAGTAACAACAAAAAATAAATAAAGTAAGTAAACCTTCCAGGCATACCTACAATATGTCGAGTTAAAAGATACTAAGAAATTACTTCTTACAAAAACATGACATTCCGCTTACGGTACCTTCATTTTATTTATTTATATTTTGTTGTGCACCAAATATTACACAACAGAGAACATGAACAAGTAATTTCATACGTAAAGGTACCACAATAGCACTAACCCGGACTACAGGCAAGTTGGGTACCATTACTGTCTCAACCACATTCTTCTATCACTTAGCAATGGAATCGTCTCCGGTAAAGATTCTTCAGAAATTCCCAGCTTCCAAGTTAGTAAAAAGTTTATTTGGAACAAACTGTCTTGCCCCATCGACGTTGTACTCGTAAATGAAGCTGATAAGACTAATTAGAAGGAACTCCTGCCACAACGGACACGTTCGAAAGTATTTCTAAAAAATCTTTAGACAATTTAATTTCGTTTATATTTTCATGCCTAGGTAAAATGCAGGAAATTGTTTTTCCGGAGGATGAAAAATATACGGTGTCTTAAAATATATGAGTCATTAAAAATGTATCAGATTCATTAAAGTTACTATTCTGCACACAGAACAGAAAAAAACAACTGTTTTTTTCTGTTCTGTGATTCTGCACATGATTTTAGAAAAAAATATTTGCTGTTCCATACGTAACTGCAATACGCACTTGGTCAAAATGTATGACACAGCAGATTTTTTAGGTTCTGTTCCTCAAAAGGAAAAAACGGAAACCATATAGGATCACTTCGTTGTCTGTCGGTCTGTCTGGCAGTCTGTCAACCATTTTCTCAGGAACGCGTGGAGGTCGAGTTAAAATTAATACCAAATACGTAGATCTGATAGATCCCTTGGAGCTCTATATAATATAATCAAGCTTCTAAGTCAACGCAATTAAAAAATAAGGCCATTTATGCGACATATTTTGATTCTCGCAAATAAATTAAAATCTACAGAGTACTTTCCATTTACCTAGAGTCATGTAATTTGGCAAGAAGCTAGGTCTCACAGCACAAGTAAAGGAAAAATCCGTTTTTTTGCTGTTACAACATTTGCAGTTGGAGAATTAACCGTGACGTATGGGAGAACATGTTTTTCAACTACAATGTTAAGTTTGTTTTTGGGATGCATTCATCCCAACTACGGAACCCTTCATTGTGCAAAGGTGTCATATTTGCCTCATTTATAGTACAAGTGCGACAAGTCACACATGCATAATTTTATTTGAATTAATATGTTCCTAGGAATATTAATATAAACAGCAATGGTAATTATCGTGTATTAACGCTAAATTTCGAATCGTGATTGATTTTCTGAGTAATCGTAACTGATTGATTTGAATAGTATTGCTACCTAAGTGCATATGTATTTATCATATACTAATAAATTATATGAACTAGCCCTGCCAGCTTTGATATTGGTATATTCGGTGTGTAGCATCCGCCGCTGGCGATTAACGAGAACCGAGTAGAGCTAGCAACCAAATTTTTTTTGCTGGGGAGCAACGAGCAGCCGTTTATTTCCGTTCGTCCCACTGCCGTCGTCCCACTGGTGGGACGAACGGGAATTTAATAAATAATATTAAATTTATTTCCTTTCGTCCCACTGATTTTTTTAGTGTGACGAATGGGAATAATTAAGTAATTTGATTTTTAATTCCCATTCGTCCCACTAAATAATTTGAGTCTGATTGTTCAATGGCAAAACAAAAAAAAAAATCCTTAAAAAAAAGTAATAGGTAGTAAAGGTAGGTGGTAGGTTTTAGTAATGAATTTAATATTATTTATTAAATTCCAGTTCGTCCCACCAGTGGGACGACGGCAGTGGGACGAACGGGAATACACACGAGCAGCGAGTGACGGGCGAGTACTCGCTTGTTTGTATTAATAATTAATATTCTGAAACAGTCACAGATACAATCAAAATGGAACTTTAGAATATGATTCATTGGATCTTTTTCTTTCCATGTACAAGACAGTTACGTAATTTTGTAACATTTTCGCTCGATACATTATTTATTCAAAAATCATGTCTTTTTTTTACAGATTATTGAAATAAAATCAAGATTTCTCGGTTTTTATGTCTAAAATAGGTATTCACAGTAAGAAACTATACGTATAGTTCATTATGCAGCCACAAGATTTTTTTTCTCTAGATCAATTATTACTTTCATTATAAGCGAAATAAGAATTGAGACATATACGACGTAGGTTCGTGCTTTGATCGTGATCAAAGAGTGCACGCGATATTCAACTTTACTACTGATGTCTTAGCGTTTAGCACATAGTGGAGTGGCGAGGTGCTTGGGGGCGGAGCTTGCGTGGAAATTGTGTTGAGAGGGCCTGGTCTTAATATATGTGTCTAATTTACTTACACGGGATCTACAATCGTTTTTACGTTTTTTGAGCGAGAAAATCGTTGATAGCTAGTCGGTTCCTCGTCCACGGTGGGACAGGTGCCTAAAAGTCCTGTTTATTCTTTATTTTGGATGGTAATAAATAAAGCCTCACGCAAACTGGCGTGACAGAACAGCGCGAGTCTAACAAATCAATTTGAGTCGCCTCGCGCCAGTCTGCAAGAGGCTTTACTGCTTTTCGAGTACTTGATAGTAATATGGTAATATTTTAAATTACCTTTGACCTGTCTTTGACTAAAAACGCCACGATTTTCTGTTGATATAATATCTATTGCAAAATGTTTATGGAACCATTTTTCCACGAGCTTTTCAGATGACATCAACTCCAGATTTGTTATAAACACCTTGATTAGGGCCATAATCAAACACATCTGTATTATTAATCTACACGTTCAAAAAACATTACGATCTGTTGAATATCAGTTCTTTACCTACGATAATTATAAACAGACACAATACTTTGTGTTCGCGCCAATATCATTTCAGGGAATGCTCTAGTAAAGTAGCATGTTCACACGTTAGGCCAGAACCTACAATGTAGATAATTTGTTCCATATATTTTACCAGTAATAGCGGCGGTATTGAAAAGTAATAAGTAATTGTAGGGTGGCATTTAATTTGAAGATTTTCTCTCGAGTTTCAAGAAGCAGCAGTTTGTAATCATGAGCTTCGGTTGTCATCGATTATAGATTTTACTGAGACTTGTAATCAATTAAATGTCAGACGTTTGTTATATTAGTGTATTGTAAAGTCAGGGAGGTATATTGTTTATCACATTGCCTACCAATATAAATTGTTAGTACTTACACTCAAATCACAACTGTCATTCTTTGACAGTTGTATGAAATAGCTTTATCATGGCAAATTGGCGAAGTGTGTCAATTTGATAAAAAAAATATTTCCCTGTCTGTACTAGTAGGTATGACTTTGATATATAAATCATTTGAAATCTAATTTTTTAACACGCTTTTGCCATAGGTGAAACGTGGTCGCTCACAATGGACCTTATCAGAAGGCTAAAAGTTACCCGAAGGGGAACGGAGAGACTATGCTTGGAGTTTCCCTACGTGATCGAATCAGAAATGAAGAGATCCGCAAGAGAACCAAGGTAACCGACATAGCCCGAAGAATTGCCAAAGATAAGTGGCAATGGGGAGGGCACATTGCTCGCAGAACAGATGGCCGATGGGGCCGAAAGGTTCTGGAGTGGTGACCCCATACCGGAAGACGTATCGTTGGAAGGCCTCGGAACAAGATGGACCGATGACCTTTGAAGGCCGCAGGAAACCGCTGGACGCAGGAAGCACAGAATCGGTAGAAATGGCGGTGCTTGAGGGAGGCCTATGTCCAGCAGTGGACGTCTTTCGGCTGAAATGATGGTGATGATGAACATGCTTTTATTAGCTTAATAAAATCTTGGAAGTCAATTTTAACCTACTTCTTATTGTCGTATCGAAATGAAACTTTGTATGTACGTATATGCAGTTCGGATGACAATTATATGATTTGGTATTTTGAACCTGATCTGCTGATGGAGCTAGGAGCCGGTGGAACTCTTTAGTTGCTACTAGTAAATCCCTCGAGTTTGGGTAAACTTTAAATGCATTCTGTACCAGTAATACATATGTTAAAGTTAAGACTAAAAAGTAAAAAAACAGAAAGCGTAGTGCTTTTTAGTTGTGTTCTTTTTATTAATTTAAACAAAGCGCTTTTAAAATTAATAATCGGATATAAAAGAAGTGACAAGCTAACTAATAACTACCTAAGGTTTATTATACATCACGTTTTGTTTAAAAAAATATCTATAAGTTTGCGTTCACTCTACAATGAAATTAGAATATTGGCAAGGGTAAAATCCTTAGCTTCTTATATCGTAACTGACACATGTCAATTTAATTATTTTTTGTGCGTGATAAAATATGTTTTTTTTTGTTACCTATCCTACTAATGCAGTAAACGCGAAAGTTTGTGAGGATGGATGGATAGATGGATGTTTGTTTCCCTTTCACGCAAAAACTACTGAATGGATTTGGATGAAATTTGGCACACAGATAGTTAATAACCTGGATTACACACATAGGATACTTTTTACCCAATATTCCCACGGGATCGAGACTCATCCGAGTGAAACTGCGGGGCGCTGCTAGTACCTACTACATATTTTTAATACAGAGCAATCTAGAAATATGACTGTAATCAGATTTGCATGCCATCTTACTGCAAGAGACTACACAGTTGGGTGATGAGAGATTACCGTTTCGAAACAAAACAGAACTATCAAAAATAACAATCAACCCATCAAAAATAAGTGTGCAAGCCGCCTGTATATTGTATAATTGAGTGCTATTAGTCATTACCGCAGCTTCCCGAGAGTGTGATCACCTGTACGCGGGATGGTTCGCATGAGCCAAACCAGACGGCTGATAGTGTGTGTGAATGTTCTGTTTGATCGACGAGATTGCTATTTATTCTAACCAACAGGAGCACAGATCGATAAGTCTCAACTCTAATGTGTCATAGTTGGCAATAGCATTTTCAGGATTCTTTGTATTGCGGCGGATTTCTCGCAACCGGCCCTGGTTCAGGCCACTGTCCGAAGCGAGAGTGCATGGGAGGCCGTTACTTCCTTCAGCGAAGCAGTAATGCTCGTGAAGGAGCAGGCGGAGCGCCCGAGGGAGAGGCAAGATTTGCGCCCTTGGGCTCCTAGTCGCCGCAGGAGACGCCCCGGGCGTCGGAAGTCGCGAGCCGTCTTCCGGCCACCGTAGGCGCGGGCTTGCCGACGGTGAGCAATGGGTAGCTCGCCGTCCGATAAGGACCAGGCCCGGGTCGACGGTGCGTTGTGCTCCACGCGCGCCTCAAGCACTGAGATGTCAGCACCAACTGACGGGGTCCGTAAGGGCCAATGCCTGCCAGGGTTGCGAGTTTGTCCGAAAGGGATATCGCGACCCCGGCACACAGGCAACGGAAAGAACACGGGTGGGTTTTAGTCAGTAAAAGTCTGACACACCCTCCCGCTCCGGCCAGAGCGGGAGAAGTTATTTGATATATTCAACCCAAAAAATAAAAAAAGGATTCTTTGTATTAACTTTGAGTGCAGGTTTCAAAGAAAGAATGTCTCTACCTCTAACCGTTTCAAATTTATTTATACTGACTGATCTAATCCAATCATACGGTAGTCTGTAATATGATTAATAAGTAAAATGATTGCAAGAACCTACTTGTCTTTGCTCGTTCTATTTGGAAAAAGGTACACAAAATCTTCAAATATCGATGTTTATTCTATTTACCGAGAACCATTATTAATTCAAGCAGCACTTTTAATCATGTAAGTACATTAAAGTACATATACTACATAGTAAATATCACAATTTAAGCTCTTACATACCATGAAACAGTTTTAACGAGTGTACTAAATAGAACCTAGGCAATTTGCTGAGAACACCAAGTCCTTTTAAACTTGATTCCCTAAGGGCACATAACGCTAGAGGGTTGCTTACACGACTTGTTTTATTCACATTACTACACTCCAGTTAAAACCTTATTTAAAACTTCATGAGCATTACCGGGTTTCGATATAAGTATACGTCCTTACGACTGTGTACTTACTTTCATTTGATGTTTAGGCTGAGACACAGATGAATACAGAAGGCACACTCCCCATTTTAGGTATGAAGTTACAAGTACGCGGCGGGCTCGTCTTGTCGGGCCAATTCAGTGAGTCTAACGTAGTCGGAAGAGAGTTACGCGATGGAAAGGGAGGCAACTTCTAGATGAATATAACTGAAGCTAAGAGGGATTTTGAAAAGAAAAAATTGTCTGTCCCTTACATTATGAAAAATATTGGATTTTTTACGTAATCAAGAGATTGCGGCAATACATTGAGTAGGCAATACGTTAAAATGTGGCATGACGACACTGCCCGATCGATTTTATACAGTCTTGTGACGTAGCGAGCCCCCACTTTTATGCGTTTTATCTTAACCATTTTTTATTAATATGATAAAGCAAAAAATACGTGTCTAATACTTTTTTATTATCTCACTGACGGACTAAATAGTTTTTATTTTTTTTGCTTGTCAACATCCCTATTAGCGGTGTGCGACCTGAATTGCACTTTATTGTGTCGTAACAAGAGTCGCTTTTTATTTAAATGATTATGCGGAGTGAACGATTTGTATTCATCTTTGTCTCAGACTAAATATGTGGGTACATAAGCCTTATTTACTATGTAGTATTTTTTGTGACCACAGGCGTATTGTGTTCACAAAATTATTTATGTAGGTTTCAGGAAAAGCCTACAGCTACTCAGATTGGCAATGAGTTACATTGCCAATCTGCGTAGCTGCAGGTGTCATACAAGGTGCCTATGATATTCTGCCAAGAGAATGGAGAGCCTCCGTCCTTACTGTACTGAATATTACATATAATCTGCGTTCGCAATTTATTTGCCAAACATGTAAATAAACAGGAATTTTAGGAAAAACAACTGTAATACCTACACACAAAGTTCAGTTTGCACTACAAATGCTTTATTTTTTTTATTTTTTCACTTTTTTTGTCAGTTTAAAAACAACTTTATTAACTGTGACATAAAGTTGATTTTTAAGTGGAAATTACATCAACTGGAAACAAGGTTATAATTAGACCTTAGGTATATACTGCGATCACCAATCCTCATACTTATCACTTGTAGTGATAACAACTGTTCATTGAATCAGACATTGGGGTGCCATGCCCAGCAGCGGCTGATAAGGTCGTATTGTTTCCCATTGTCCTATTTAGTAGAACTGTATACTAGTATTATAGAATTTATTTGTTCTAAGGCAATCAACAAAAGTGCTATATTACATAGGTCATGTAATATTTAAATTCCAACCAAAAAAATTATCATTGTGGCGGATTTTATCGAAATGTCTTTAGCCCCTTATGGCTCTTGTCATCTCTTTACTTACCCACCTCTTTCTAATACTTACGATCTCTGCCGTCGCCATCTCCCCTTTACAGCATGGCATTTGTTCTTCGTTGAAAGTAGCAAACATTCACCCATAGTGAAATATCAAATTTAGAAATACTAAGGCCGTTTTCTCATTGGTCGGTGCGTCAGTGGTGCGGTATAGTATGCTCTGTATACCGAAACGATACCGCACTGCTTTCATTTACGGACCTGACAGTTTTCGGTATGTTTTATGCAGTATCGCTGAATTCTTCGCGAGAAAATGTCGTCTTCGAGTGATGAAGATGTTGTGGCGTGTTATATTTATCTCCGTTTACCAAAAAAACGAAAGCGCTATTGACGTCAACCGTAAATCGAAAAATATTATCAATCAAACCGCGTGACATGTCTCGAAACACCGAGCGGGCACTGGATGTTTCTACCGAGACGCGGTATACCGAAACGATCCCGCCTCGCTCCCGCGCATACCGAGCCAATCAGGAAACGCTCAACTAATACAGGCGATCAGTGATTTTTCGGTACCGGGTATACCGCGCATGGTAATCCCGCACCGTTGACGAACCGACCTGTGAGGAAAGGGCCTTAGTATCTCTTGAAACTATTGAGATATTCTGCTAAATAACATTGTTTGCATGTCATATGTCAAAAATATCAGCATACTAAAATCAGTATACTTTGAAGTCCGCAAGTCGGTATTCGTAAACAAAAGCTCCATCATTATTAGGAACATTGAATGAGCGTTTACGTGAACAATATTGTGTGGAGGCAGCCTCCCTGTGTCCGTAGCGAATTATCGATATCGAGTTTCGTAGCAGTTTGCTACGAAAGTGCTACGAGATTTCATTTTAACTGCTTTATTAAAATTTTATGCTACGAACTTAAAACTGAGTTGTGAAATTGCTTCTGTTGGCATGTGCGTGTGTATTGTTCTTGCCAAAGTCTACTTGATTCTTTCAAAACATTACTAGTTAAACGGGAAATCCGGTCTAAATCCATCCTGAAATTAACTGGTAACGCAATTTCAACCGGCATACGTACGTCGGTCGTAGCTAATGTGATATTAATGATATTCATACTAATTTGGCCGGGGCCGCAGAACGAGGCCATGCCAAGTTTCGACTGTCTAAATAATTACTAACTCCCCAATGACGCTCTGCACAACTACTTTGTTACTAGATTAAACAAGTTACTTGACATTAAAAACTACTTTAATGCCGCAATTTTGGGGCTGCACATTAAATTTTGAATTTATGATCTAACATTGTTATGTTGAATTTATAGCTATTTCATCACTTTTCAAGATGAAATGGCAGTTATTCTATTTCAAACTTAGCGTATTAGCTTATCCCAGTGAAATGCGTAGGTCGTGCTCAGTTTTAGCAAGTTTCAAATCTTTCAGATTCCATCCACCCCAGCTACTGGTTGAGGTCGGCCACAAGTCCGATTGTCCGTAGTAAAAGAAACAAGAGCATTAATTGTCACATAATGTTTATTCCCAATCTTTGGACCCTATAATGCTTTAAAACTAATAATAACATAAATACAACATTGCAATAATTATTATCGAAATAAAGAGATTTTATATTTTATCGTATCTGCGTCACTTCTGTAAACTAAATTGAAGAAAATATTGTATTTTGATATCCTTTTCTCGAATTCATTTTACAGAATGACGCACTAAAGCAGACATGTCTACAAAGCAACGTTTTGAAAGCTCAACTGTCAATTTTATATCTAATTTCAGTTATCCTAAACTAGACACCTATAAAAGTACTATTTTTATTTACTATTAGACACATAATATTGAACATAAGTTCGTTCGAGAAAACAATGATTATATTATTTCGTTAATAAAAGATCTGTTACCTACGGGCTAATCTATAAAACATTTTCCTATTTACTGTCTGAATACGTTAGTTTTTACGGCTGTTCTCGACACGTGCTTGGAGACAATCGGTAGCTCAGAGGCTCAGTGGCTCAGTAGCACAGTGGCTCAGTAGCGGGCTGGCGCAGACAGGGTTTCAGATGAATAAAAACTTCGATTGAGGATGAGCTCAAATTTATTTGAATTAACAATGACGTCTCCAATGCCACAATACTCCATGAAGTAAGAAAAGAAAAGTAATGAACATCTATAAAAGTTGTAATAATGATAATTAAGCTAATTTTATCACTATTTTTACAATGTCATTATGTTTTTCTTAAACCACAATAACACTTTACCTTTGCTCTAAAAGCATTTAAATAATCCAAGTCACACAAATCTAACAATTAATTACTAACTATATAGTTTGTATGGTTTACTTTGCTCGATATACAAGTAAGTTTTCAGCAACGCACTAACTCTTGTCACCGAAATTAAAATAAAATGTCATTTAATACTGAATACGAAGCGATCTGTTAAAGTAATTTGGTAATTAAGCCATGTTAATATATTCTAAAATAACAATAAAGTAATGTACAAACTGTACAGCGATAAACAAATGGAAACTTGCGCGACACTACTCAGGACTATGCGTACGATTCACGTTTAAACACAATCTAATCGATATTATCATTAACGTACGAAAACAACACTTAGCAGGTATTTGATACTCCGATTATTTTGTCTTCTTTATTCTATTCATATTGTATCTCTTAGAATAGTATTTAACTAAATTTATTAAGGGGCACAGAATTGATATGTTTCCGATGCACGGCGTTTGTGTGATACCGCTTCACTTAACCTAACTTGCAAGGCGACGCTACACCCCTACACTACCCTATCACATGCGGGCCAATGTCACGCGTCTTCTTAAACAACGACGATCCGATCACCATCTATCTACTCGATTTCACAGTAAACGTTAAGAAAATATCTTTTTGTGGTTTACATAAACTTTTTGAGTTTAAATCCCTTTGAAATTAAATTAATCAGAAGTGGAGATAAATCCGAGTGAAAGGATAAGACGATAGCGAAGCGAATAATATATTATGTCGCAAACGCAAAAGTGGGTTAGCGTGACATATAGCCGATTGCATTATAAGTAGTAGACGAGAATACAGAATAAACGTCTCTATGAAACCGCTTTTTTATTCCTAATTACACATTAAATATTACATGATGATATGTATCGAGTAGTCCCGCAAAGGTGACGTAGCCGTGTCCGCAGCCACTGGACGTCTCTTACTCGCTATCTAAGGTTGTTGGACGGAATCATGGCGGCGACGGCGTCCGCGCGCATGCCGCCGCCTGCCGTGCCGCGCGCTCGCATGATATAGTGCGTGCACAGCATGGCAGGCGGCCGGACCTTGCTAACCAAAACGTTTAGTCTGTCGATGGCTCTACTAAACATTAAAACTATGATAGAGATTTCAAAGAATGATACACATATGTCTGAAGAGAGCTTAACATTGATCGTCATCGACGTAATAAAGCCATCGACACACTCACTCAGAACAACTGAAAAGAACAAACAAACTTTTCGTTGTATTTTAGTATGCGCTAGAGGACGCCGCTCGCCGAAGGTATGGGAGATCACTACTACATTATTACACAATTACTTACACACGAATTAGCATTATATATCGAATTAAATAAGTGAACATTGACTTAGCTTAATTATTATAACCGACAATGAATAATTAATAATATATAAGAGAATCTGAATTGTCAGGAGTTGTCATGTGACACAAAACATTGTTATACATAATTAATGATTGATTTTCATTTGATAATAATTGCTTGGGTATAAAACTGAATGTAATTGTATATTTGATTTAATAAATTGATCTTTTCGTCTCTATCATTAGCAAAAGTAGGTAACAATGAAATAGTACAATAAGAAGCTTATCCTAGGTGTCCTCGTGTATCACCGCGGCATCAGCCTCATCTTGGGTCCATAACAAATCATGTCTGCATAAACTGCTGTGGCTTGAAATAATCAATTTGTCGTGTCCACAAAACATTGCAGTACAATGCGCCTACAAATACAAGTTTGGTACGGTCTGAGGTTAGTATTAAAATTATGTATAATCCTTTATCTTTGGTCTATACGCCACGACGTTCGGTACAATGTGAAGTTACAGTTACTATAAACAATGTATAAAATTTTGCTAAGTCAAAAATTGACGAAATTTCTATTAAATATTGACTAAGAGATTTCATAAGAATTCACATGCGGTATCTCTGGCCGGCGACCGGCAGCAGTCGCGGGAGTACCTCAATAGATTTCTGTCGCATCAACATTGGAACCCAAATATCCAAAACCTTATTTATATAGCCTAAGCAGGGATTTTTTTTTACTTTTTTTTTTGTAAATTTTACTTGTTTACATCAGCAGAATACGTCACTAAATACCTATAATAACATTAATATTTCATTTTTGGTTTATTGCTATCTCGCACTGTGGTGTACTTATGTCGTCACCTTTCTGTCGACACGTAGGTAACTAGGTATTCATTCTGTATGCGATAGTCAACTAGCTAAAAATAAAAAATATATTAATCTTCATTTTGATTAATCCTAACATTTCAGTAAATTTAAATTTCATTACATTGTTTCATTATTATGTATGAATAACTTTCATTAAATAGTAATGTAACTATGCTGATTGTCTACAATAAATACCCTTATCTAATATTATTCACCTAACGATTACACAATAAAAGTAACTACTAAATTTTAAATTAGATTATTACCAAAAAGCTCGTCAAAGCATGCAGATAGTAGAATAATGTTTCACTATTCAGCGTCGGCGCGCACGTCGCCGGCTAATTATAACTATATATTAATTAATATAATGATTACATTTAATTATTTAACTCTCATAAGGCCAAGGCTAAATTCTCGCAACAAGAGACAAGACTGAACTGATCTCGATTGTGTCGCATCGCATACTAACCGCGAAGAGTGAGGGAACCCGAACTGGTACAATGCAGAACTTCCAAATAAACACCCCAACTTGTGAAACCACGAAGTTAGGGTTAAATCGAAATGATTTTAGGATTCTTTTTCGCAAGGCACAAGAAATTTGGTAGTCACCTAAGTAGAGAAGGGTCATACAAACTGAACGGGTCAGTGTGAAGTAGGAGATGCGTGCGCACGCTCGCGTTCAGCGCTCTGTTGGACTCGACAAGCGGCTCCGAGGGCTTCCCGTCCTATCGCACAATCCTACTCAAATATTATAATTATTGCAATAATTCATTTACAGATAGAAAGGATCGTAAGACCAACACTAGAGTGCCAGCGCGACAACGAGTGATTGAATATTATAAACATTACTAAGAAAGTATTAGGTAAATATAATTTGAAATAGTCATGAAATTCATTTAATACGCTAACATTATCGAGGCTAAAACAAAAGTATCGTATTATTACATACAACTTCATTTAAATCATTCAACTTGAAATATTATTTAACAAAACGTAATCTTTCTATGAAGGGCACCTTTGGTTTTTAGCTTACTCGAATGAGATATATCCTAAAATGTTTAATTTCTGGTAATACACTATATTCATAACAAATCCTCTCAGTTGTATACATCGGCCTTGTAAAAACAAATATACAAACTTTACCGTACAATAAGTTAGTTGTAAATAAATCTTATGTTACACGATAAATTGAATAATAATATTAAATAAACAGGCTACATTTATAGGAAATTAATAGATTTAAATAATAATGATATATCATGAACAGTAAACAATAAACCTGGAATGTTAATAATAATACAATTAACACTTGCTAATTTTGGTATAAACGAAATAACACCACACCTCTGACGCTGGGAGTCAGGGAACATAATAACAACAAAAGAGGAGACAGAGCGTCTAGTGAGGACGTAGGGATGAGTGATGTGCTGCCCGGTCTCCTGGCGGGTCCGATGCGATGCAGAGGATCTCGACAGGCGTCCCTCAGTGAGCTGGTTGTCAAGTACCGAGAGCCACGAACGAACTAATGCTGTTCGCCCTCTTCTCCGCCTTTGGCTCCCTGCGTAACACAACACACGTTAGTATATCATCAAACATTTATAGCGACGTTCTCTAAGGCTTACGAGTTAGCAGGCATTATGTAACTCTATATAGTGCGAGGTGCATGGTGAAACATTAGTAGGGTCGACCACTTCGACGCTCAAGACACTTACAGTCTTGAATTCTTGTGCATGAGAGCCGAAGCAGTATCGAATTTAACACATAGCACTTAAGAATATACTTTTTAGTATTGTTTATTATTGTTTGGAATGAATCTGTCATCATCAGAGTTAAATCATACTATATAAATTTGTAAGAAAATATATATAGTCACCAACTAAAATGGCAAATGTGATTTTGACAGATGCTTTTCAATTCTTTACGAACGTGGATGCAATATCAAGTCAGTCAGACAATAATGACAGACCCTATGACACTTAGAGAATATCAGTCAGATGGTATCAAAACTAAACATAGTGCGCGTGCATACTTCATGTGCGAGAATCCAGCCGTTGTGTGCCATCTTATGCCTCGCATATTCGAGGTGGATGGCGCCTTCAGAGCTGAGAAGCAGAGCGCCTTGCAGGCGAGCGAGCGCAGCGGCCGCGTCCGACGCGCTAGCGAAGTCGACGAAGGCCACCGGACCCGAACTGCCGCCGCCGCTACCGCCGTTCAGCAGCCGCAGCCGAGAGAACCCCGGACAGCTGTACCATCATACTCTATTGTGCCCACTCGTACCCCCTCAGTATGACTTTGTGTGTCTTTGAGACTGACCTAATGTTGTGGATTCTTGTAGCTAAATTCAGAGAATGCCACATTTTTGAACAATGTTTGATAAGGATAGTGATTCTTATTCAGAAAGCAATGTTGTTATTATATATGGTGCTTCTAAATTCTAAGAGATATAAACTAAACAGTGCGACATTTGTCATCCTCTTTAATGCTGCGGATATAAATATCGCGGTCGGTGTGTGCGGCACGATACGTACGACATAAAAAGTAATATTCACGGCTCTCATATTGTGTGGTGTTACAGTGCTAACGTACGACTAGTTGTGACAACTGTGGAGATATAGTGACGTTCGTCATGCTTAGGGTGGTACGGGTGCAGGCTTCAGATCTCACACAAACGATGTGGCTCAACCAAATAGAGTTTCCTTTGAAATTTTCTTTTCAAATCAGATAGTTTGTGTGAGACATCTGAGACATAGTAGAGCCAAAATTTAAACATAAAATTATAACCCAATAATGTATAACGTGGACGACATTGTGATATTCGGTGCAACATGCACTGTGGAAAGTTACGTTTTATTAACTTCATATACATTTTCGAATGCTTTCATATGTTTTATTACCTTATGTGTTGCGTGATCATGCACATAACATCGTGTTATTTTTCGACTGGAAATATTATTTTATTGTATGATCTTAAATTCTCCAGATATTTAACTATTGGACTGTATAAATTGTTATTTTCAGTCGAAAACTTGAAGCGTTTTGCACATATACGATTGCATACGGGTTAATGTTATGATGTTGTGGACGTACCTGCTAAAAATTTCCTTAAGTTCATGTTCTGAGACGAACTGTCCGAGGTTAGCGACGAAGAGTGTCGAGCAGGGAGGTGCGGGGTGCGCGGGGTGCGAGGGGGGGCCACTGTGAGCCGGCACCGCCGCGCCCGGCGAGCCCAGCGCGGGCGCGGGCAGGACGCACGCACCCAGCGTCAGGGGGGTCTGGACATTATTACCATGATAATAAGGTCCAAACTCCTATTAAAGTTTGAATTACATAAGAAACCGCACAGACATTGAGCGGTCAAGCGTTCTGCGTTCTACGAGTTACTGAAATACGTGTATAGTGCAGAGTTTCGCCTAAACGTGCTGTGTAATGTGACGAGTATTTGCCTAAATTACATAGAACGCAAAATGCTTTACTGCTCTTATTTTAATACACAGTCAAAATAAGTAAAACAAATACCTAACTTAAACTTTTAGCCATCAATATTTAGAGGTGATGAGCAGGCTGAGATCTGAACTGACTAGAGTACAGAATAACAGAAAGCAATATTAGAAAGCACTGTGCAATGATAAGAGAGGCATAATCAGCATGTAAAGGTTTCGACACAGAGAGGGGTGACACGCAGCTACTCATTATTTTCTTGTGTCCGTGTCACCCCCTTTGTGCACCCTTAAACTGTGGACGGTTTTAGCAACTCAGAATTGGAAGGTAACATACGTGGTGTGGCCTATCGGCGGCAGCTAGTCAGAGGTAGGATCGAACTGGCGCCATCTGTGGGTGGATGGCGGGATGTACCAGTCCGTGCGACAGCGCAGGCAGTTCGCCGCCGTACGCCAGCGGGTGATGCCACAGCTCGCCGCCGCCCGGGAAGAACGGACTCGCTAGGTCTGTCCACCATAACAACAACGTCACCAAGCGCACATTACAATCAAACAAGCTGTGTCAGTCTGTTAATGTATTCAATGTTCACGACGTAACTATGAAAGTGATATTAGAATACTGCTATAGAAAATTATTATTTACAATGTGCTTATAACATGTTTTCACGGTTTTAAATGTACGATATTTAGTTTAATATATAGAGAATATATTTCAAATATTATAAAGGTTTTGATACCATATTAATTCTTCCAATACCTGTTCTGGTATGATCTCGTAGTAGATGACAACAAAAATAAAAACATCATTAGAGTGTTATCATGAAAACATGTAAAAGTTGACAACAGTGGTAAGAACCCGACAGATCAATTAATAGCTTCGCGGAGCTAGGCCTTGCGTGGTACGTGTAAGCGGTCACAGATACTTGCCCTTTGCGATTGCTCGACGCCCCGACAGTACCCATTACGTGCCTACTTACACCCTCTTAGAGCCTAGCGCTCGGGCAGCAATAGTGAGGATACGAGCATTATAGTGTAAGGATCGGCACAGACACAGGTCGTGCGATTTTATTAGTGAGAGTAGAGGTACGGTATGGGTGTGGGGGCTTCGAGCGAGCGCCGGGCGGTGTGTGCGTTCGGCGGTACTTACGTCCAGTGAGTGGGTGCATCAATGCGGGGTGTGCAGCTGGCGCGGCTGTGGCAACTGCCGGCTTCGGCTTGCTGACCTTCGTGTTGCTTTTAGCGAACTCCAGCCGAATCGTTTGCGGCATGTCGGGGTCGAACCGGACGCCCTGCTGTGAACAGCCGCGAGCGGTGCGGCGCTCCGATATAATGACGATGGAAGGGTCGGCGCCGCGAGTCCCAGTGGTACCGAGCGACCGCTGGGCGCGACCAACGATAGCGGGTTGGGAGGGCGTCGGTATTAACACGTTATTTGGATTGCTTCGACATCTTTAACTAACATCATCATTAAGTATTAATCCCAAAAACAAATTGAATTAAATGTAACCTAAACGGGACAGTTTATGTGTAAGGGTTCGGACATTGCAATTGGTTCGTCAATTTTGTCTCTATATAAGATGCATTCGATAGAATCGAAAGGTCCGCGCCTGCGCCTGCTAAGGTGACGGAACACAGTGCTCGGGATGTGACATCAAAACCTGTCAAACAGTGACATGCATTGCTCATCGTATATACACCGTAACATGATCGGTCACAATCCGGCGTCGCGCGGCGGTCCTCACAGCTCAATGACACCGACTTGATGACCCGGCGTGGTCTATTCTGTATGTGCATGGGTTTAGCATAACTTACGATGCGGTTACTCGAGTCAGGAAAATGTTATTCCAAGTCTACAATGAGAATATTAACTATAGTGCTCATTGGCTGTGTTTGAGGCATGTGATGAGAAGAGGTTTAGTAACACCGTGCGTTGTACATGTTTTAGTATTTACAATAGCATAATATTGAGCTTCGAATACCTAGGACATATCTCAGTCTTTCATTGAGATACTGCGGCCCTTGTGTTACCTATCATACTGTGTTCTGAAGCCATTCAAACTCATTAGGCGTTGTAGTGTACGTGGTTTTTTTTTGTTATTGTGTGATTTTCCGCATTGTAGGAAACATAATATCATTTTAGTAAGATTTTATTAAGTTTTCTATCTGTCAGTTATCTACGGATAAAATATTTATTGAGTTCGCTCCAATATTCTGAGGCAAATCATGTTTCAAGGGGTTTCGCTGAGATATTGGGTCAAACTCAATGCTTAGTAATAGCGGTTTGGGATAAATTCTAGAGCTATGAGACTTTGTGACAATACCAACCTGAAGATCTTGTTTAGCTGCTTCTGCGCCAGCTCGCGTGTGGAATGTGACGAAACCGACCGGCTGCAAGATAATGTACCATATAGCTCATTATATTTTATGTAGCATATTATTTTTTATGTAACACATAGATATAATATTTTATGGCATTACCGAGTTACCACAAATATCACATAACGTGCTGTTAGTTCAATACGAAATTGTTGCATTAAATGGCGTAACATGCTCGAAGCTTCCGCCTTTCGAGTTTATCAAACAAAAAAAAAACTTGGTCGATGGAAATATGATTCAACAAAATCATGTTAGCTTTATATAAATAAAATATGCGTATGTTATTTGTATAAACTCACCGAAGCTGTTTTCCCATTCTTGCTGGTAACCTTTAGCAGGGAACCCTCATAACCCTGTGCAAACAAAATTACAATGATTATTATAACTTTGTTATGAAAAGTTCCCCCCACGAGTGTAATGTTTGGTGAAACTTTTAGATGGGTCTACATTATCAAATTGCTAGAATCGTCAGTGTCATTCATGTCGCAGCTAAATTCTATTCAGACGTAATAATGTTTAAAAGTACCGAAAAAAGGTGGTACGTGGTGGTGCCTGGCGCGGCGTCGTCACGCGATGCCCTCACTAAAACTAACCCCCGGTTTAACTTTAGGCACCTTTATGTTTGTGGTGCCATCCGTACCAGCCGAGGATCGAGTGTAATCCCCCTTATCGGTAAACAGAATCGATTCAATCCGAATATTACGAATCGGAGCATGACATTTGATATTTACGGCACAGTAATCCGAATCGAGATCTAGTCGCGTGACGACGATGGTGCTTTCCCGTTTTTATTTTCTCCCGATAAATATTTTGACATTTCTATTAGTTTCGGATATTTCGTAAGGAAAGTTATACAGTGGCCAGCATTATTTCACGTTTCGAGGTAAATTAACTAGCAAACAAACATGCTATTCTTGGGGCAACTAATTAGAAGACTAATCAAGATTTTTTTTCGACATTGTTATTTAGTTCCCAAAATAGACTCATGTCTGGGCAGATAACACCGACAATCAACACATGGACTAAAATAGACGACGCTAGCGAATTAATTTCCCAATATATAAGTACATGTAGCTGTAACAAATAAAGTAATTAATTGCGAACATACCTCGTACGCTCGAAACAGTAGATAGAGCTCTCGCGGCTTCGCGTCCATCGGCAGCCCACTGACGAACAGCGTTCGCACCTGCAACAATACAACGTCCATTGAAATGTTTTATTTTATTGCATTCCCTCTCTATAGAAGGGGAATGGTTACATGAAGCTCATTCGGGTTTAATAGCTTTGTATAAACGTTTTACGAACTTGTATTACTGTGAAACATGTGAGGAACGTTTTTTCTGATAAAGAATCTCGCTAATGGAGCTTTGATTAATATAAATACAGTAAATTCAAATACTGTTTATAAGTAGATACGGAGTAGAAACTTTAGCTATGATTAATTACAAAAATAAAAGCAAATTCTTGTTTCGTAAAATGTATGAATAAAACTTGGCATACAAACGCGTAATGACTCCGCATAGGTGGCGGTGGTGGTAGGATATTCCACGTGAGTATTTTGATTTTGTATTTCTTTTGTTCCTAACTATGAAAGTAAACTAAGTATAACATAAAGAAATGGAGACCGGAAAATCGATTTACACCGTTAAGTACAGTTTTCTATAAACTCAATGATTGACGATTCAATTATTTGTTAAACAGAGCGTACTTTGAGTGAAAGCCGGTAAAACCGCTAAAAGTATTAAGTATATTTACAACAAACCGTTTTGTTAGTAGAACAAAAAAATAAGACAGAATATTCACGTCAAACTTTATAGGTTCAAATAGATTCAGAAAACAACGCAAAAAGATATCAAAAGAGTCGCTGGAAGACTTAACAGGCTATTTTTCCTCAATAAACAAAGAAAATGTCGGACAATTTTCACAGACAGCCACAAAGGAGGCATAGAAAACTTTCAATGCCGGTTTTTTCCGATTCTTTCATCGGTTTTGTAAACGGTGCAGCGCATTAATTCGACGGGTCCATTTAATGAAATAAAACAGAGCCAGTAATGGCGGCGCGATTTGGCGCGTGCGGGAAATGGAGATTAATTGCTGGCAACACCGACCGCCGCCAACGCTGACGCCATCTTGTTGCGCACTTTATTTATGCGTCTGAGTGCGCTTACACTTACCTTACACTTTTTAGACGTATAATTAGGTGACAATAACTTAATGGCCGAGGCGTTTTGAGTCGAAAGGACGCCTAAACCCAGACGGTTACAAAGTTCGAAGGCAACCTTTGAACTATTGTGAACGGTGGTTTATCCACGCCTACACAATCATAGCCAAAGCTCTTAGTTGAAGGAATATTAAATTATTGTTGTTGTAACAATGGAAGCTAACTGAATTATGTTGGTACGAATACTAGAATACGTTAATCAATTATTTGTTAGTTGTTACTTACAAACTTGAAACAGTTATATTAGGGACCTTCTAACTCGTTAGGTGCTAAAAATAAGCTGAATATAATCATTATAATAAGGTATTACAAAAAAAACAATTCAATCATTCTGTTTTTGCCTAATATTCAGTAGAATTATTGACATTACGCGATAGTAAGTTTCGTGATATCCTTGCTGGCTACATCTAGTGCAAAAAACCATGTCATAAAAAAAGCCTTCGAAACGTGACGTAGCTCCAACAAATAAAGATTTGAGGGCATAATATTTGGCCAGGGAGTGTTGATTTATCAGGTTTTATCAACATTAGGACACTTGCGGCGAGGGAGGTCCTCGGTCCTCGTATATATTTTATCGGCATCCGTGCCCCGGTCAGTGGCAGAATGTCGGACCTTTATGTCGGCTATTTTCCGGTCGAATGCACGGGAATTCCCAGTTTCGGCGAAATGCGATATTTTTACAGCGTCATTTTTTAATATTGCGTCATACCGAAGGAAATGATTACATAAATAAGTGCTGGTGCTTGTGTATTTCTAATGATGAGTTGATAAGGCGTTGGTATGATGATTTTTATGATACCTAATTAATTGTCAGAGATTGTTTGTCAAAGCAACATAATTACTGACGTCAGTCATCAGTCCTATGAAATGAGCTGATGTCTGACGTCAGGCCTATGAAAATTTCGATCAATCGTTTATTTATATAATGTCATCCAGACTACTTATAGTTGACCAGAGATAAGTTCGTTGATCGAAGCCAGCTTGAATCTGGAAGCTGCCATATTATAATATAATTAATTATGTTAACTATATTTTCTCGATTTTATGGGAATATTTTTAACGGTAGAAAATTTTAGAGATCACTTTGATTTTATTGACCATTTTCCTCAACGCTAAGAAAATAAAACCTGCAACGTTGGAAGAGTTTTAGTTTGAAATATAAAATGTATCAATATATAGATTACGTTAGATACGTTGTTCCGTCCTCGGTGTAGCTATCACGGGAGTCGTGAGTTTGGATCCCGGGAGAGTCATAAATATCTGTTTCTGTTATATGCAGTCACTTTGGATTTCCTAGCATGAAGGATAAATTGGACATAGTTAAATCAATTTAAGGAATAAAGAAGAAATATGTTAGTGTTGAAATAATGGCCAAACTTCGTCTTTTGATTATTTTGCAGAGAGTTTGTAGAACGTAGATTGTATCAGTTTCAGAACTTCATTTGGAAGTTGTAAAAGTCAATTGAGAGAGAACGAGCTTCTAAACGCCGTTTTTGGACTAACAATTTGTAACGTTTACGCTTACATTAGTTGGTTTTTTAAGCCTCAGCACTTTTTCGGTGACCGTAGAAAATATTTTAAAAGGTACAAACCTTTATTTATTGATGACTTTATTTATTTCAGTGATGATGTTTTTGTAACTTTCTAAGGACATCGATATGCGGTGCCTACATGTGGCATCGAATATAACATTATTTTTAGTAAGATACAATTTATAACCTTAGAGTCTGAAGTTCAAGGAATTTCGTGACAAACAAGTCCATTAATAAATATGTAACAAAATATCAGTCAAAACTTTAAGATTCGTTCAGCGTACGTGTTATATGAAATATCTACATAGGGACACATGTTTCTATCACGGAATTCCGTCAAAGGAAATCTATAAAACATGAATTCCGATCCAACACTTGCGTGTGGATATAAGAACGTCAAATACCGGCACACCTAACATATTTCAGGGAGGCAAAGGGTGGCGCCCGGGCCGACTGTCCGGTCAGTTTGAAAATGCCCCTCCATGTCGACCATTTTACACTCGGTTGCCCCCGAATCCCCTACGCTCACTATTGAGTTATGTTTCATACTCGGCCGAGATGGGAGAAAGGGAATTTTACCGAATAACACATACACTGAAAAGTTTGCGCGCTGTGATAACAAGTTTTCTTTTTACGATACTACATGGTGAGGAGGATGAAAGGCGAATCCGCTAACGTACCTAATAGATGTCGCTGTGTTTTTTTGTAATTACGTTAAAAGTGATGACTTTGTGCTGTTACGTTTAGGATTATAGTGAACTCCGAATTAATAAAATGCTCTATTTGAAAATGTATTTTTTTAATCATGTTAGTGGGAAACCTATTTCCGCTACTTTGTGTATAAAAACACTTATATCCTTGTAAAATAATTCTAATGAAAGAAACCATTTGTACGTACATCTTATTTTTTAAATTAAATTTTCCATGAAAATATCTCCGTGCCTTAGTTTCGTCTCTATCACTCTGAAAACGGCAGCGTGGTATAAGTGGTCTATTTTGAGCTTATCTCAATTTTACGCCTTTACGGTTCTGAAAGCGGAACGAACATTTTGATCTGTCCAGAGAGACCGATACCATCTCGAGTTGACGTTAATACGACAGGCCGCAAAAAATAAATTATGTTCATCTTTAATATAATAAAGTAAGTATTAGAGACACCATGCTCTATTTTCTCGTGCCCGCAAGCAGTTGATGCAAAGTAACCGTAGATATAGCTAAACGTATTTTGTCTACATTTTTAATTCTACGGCAACTGCGGGCCCGGCATGCGGGCGACTCACGACTCCTTTTAAAATATTGTATTAGCTTCCTGTGATTCTTAAAACGCATACGGATTATTCCAAGAGAATACGCAACAGTTTTATTTTAATAGCTACTTACAAGATTATGATCAGTGAGTTTATAAAGCGCGGTGATCATCGTCGATCCTTCACGCCAACTGACCCTTTATCGTCTGATACGATAATGCGTTGAACATAACACATAATGATCGTATTAGTGTAGAATCGTGAATGAGTAATCAAAGAGGAATGTAGAGCGTTTCAGTGCACTCCACAATGGGTAGTTGCAAGCTATGGTGCCTAATCATGTGTGAATTGGAATTCATGTAAGTGTAGATTCATATGTAAAGTTTTGTTTTGCAATACTTGGAATTATTTGGTGTAACTTTACGTTCCACCAAATGGAAATTTCGTGGAATATAAGATTTTATGTTTTAGTCATGCCCTTAATTTAATTATGAAACAGAATGGAACAAATATGCTCAAAAAGCAAGCTTTTTTACGTATAGTTCTTTCTTAGTCATATTTGTTTTTCCAACGATTTAAATGATTTATTTCAATTTTCTCAAATATTTTCATGTTATGTCCATTGTCTTTACCTAGTTATCTTTTCTTTTTCTAAATTATGTTCTTATTTTAAAATATTCAACCGATACCCAATTATTTTTATTAAATGACGTCACTTGTCATGTCTACGTTGTTGATTGTACGAAAGCTGATCTGCCCAACAGTTTGGTAATTGAGCAAGCAAGGGGTCAGTAGCGCGACACAATCGTCACCGATTTCGACGTGCGTCCGAATATTAATTTAACCCCTACGAGTGTTGCCCGATGTGATAATAGTAATTGCGCGTTCCAATTGGCAAGCCGATTGCATTCGACGCTTCGACAATTTAAAAAATAAAATTATTAATTTCACTGACGTTTATTGTTCAATAGTTAAGTTATAGCTTTAAAAAAAATGCATAGTGTTAGTGTTGCTAATTTGTGTAGGTATTACATAATTAAAAGGGAAGTCATTTATAACAAAAATATTGTTATTCGATGTTCGTATAAGAATTACAAAAATAAGGCCAAGCGTATGCTGAGACGCAGGTGACGCAGGTCCACGCAGCGCAGGGCAGAGCAGATTTTGTACTGAATGAATGTACTGACAGCTGCGTACGCTGCGGCCGGCGCAGGCACGTGCGACGCAGACATGTGTCTGTTCTGCTCTGCGTCCCATTGTAGAGCCGGCACAGATTTCTGCGCGACGCGTGCAGGTCTTCACTTGTTTTTTTGCTGAGACGCAGATAACGCAACACAGCCGTCTGTTGTTTGTACTAGCTAGGACGCGAATGTGTCTGTGTAGCTGCGTCGCAGCATGCGCTTGCGGTCTTTTTCTGCCTCGCTTGCCCTACCCGCAAAATCTGTATTGTGCTGTGCTGCGTCACCTACCTCTCAGCATACGCGTAGCCTGATTCCTAACAGGTAACTTTTTAATTACTCTCTAGTAACTAAGTTGCAGTGTTACCCGAGACAAAAAATAAAATCGTGCAAAAATGTTATAAAGATTTTTATTTTTATCATATTTTATTTATCTACCCGGCAACCTGGAAAACAAGCGGGCCATGTTGACATTCAATAAAAAGCGCCTATAAATAAATGAAAATAAAAATAAAATACGGACAAAGGTGTATTCACACGATCGATCGCACGGGCATGCATCCGAAGCGATTGGAGCGGAAACGCCCGGGGCACTGCACAGCGAATTTATCATACGTTAGTGTGTACCTACCTAACTTTCAACGTGCAATCTCGCATGGTAGATACTATGTTTACCAAGTGTGATTAATAACTATTACCTATACCGAATATAACGCTCGGCAGCCAGTTGAGTCAACAAACGCCAGATCAAAATTATAAATGGGATATTGATACAAAATGGAAACCGTTTTAGAACAAAAAGTGTAAAGCTGTGTGTGGCTTTCGAGTAAGAAAAAACAGTAAATAGAAGAGCAAAAAACAATTGTTTATTGAAATTTGTATTTAATAAATTAATATTTAATTATTGTATTTCAAAATATTACTGACGAAATTTTTTCATAACTATATTGAAATATGCTTTGTGATAGACTAAATGTTAGGTACAATAAAGGTTTAAAATGTCAATATCAAACAATAAAAACGCCCAAAAAAACGAGGTTTGATCAAATCGAATACGTGTGCCATCTGCCTGCGATGTGAGGACGTTTTTTTCAATTCCACACAAGTAGATACACAGAAAAGGGAAAAAACGAATCTACGCTTTGAAATCGGTACAAAGAGGAATATAAATTAAATGTCATGGCATCTGATATCAATAAAAGGAAAACAAGTAAAATCAACCATTTATTTTTGCCTGACTTAGAATAATTGGTACCTGGGTTCGCTTTGGACTTGGTACGTTGGCTTTGTTGTTTCGTCTTAGTCCTTTCGAAGCCATTGTTGACAAAGAAGCCGGTATAGTGCCAGCAAGCAATATTCCAAGGAAATATAAACAAACTTCTGTTTGTTTGAAATTACCGTATAAATTTTTTGTTCGGATTTCCATAGTATTGTTTACTTTACGAAGGATTTTCTTCCAACAAATCGAATCTTTAAGAAGTCGATATACATTATAAAAGGTTTTTCATGAAGACGTTAAAATAAATGCAAATCATACTTGGTTGCATCATTGTTTGGAACAGCAGTAGCCGAAAGTCGTGTTGTTCGATTTCGGTTCGTAGTTGATTGAAACAGCGGGTGTGCTGAATAGAAAATCGGTGGTTAACTTTTGTTTTATCCACTCTAACGAGAACTTTGGCAATTCATTTGTTTCCTCCTTTTACGGTTCGCCGGATGAAAAAGTAAACCAATGCTAACGCATTGTTTTCTGGCGGCTAGTTTTGTATTGCAATTCGAATTAGCTGTCGTTCCGCGAAGTCAGGATGACCGGTTGAACTATAGCATATATATTTTGATTTATTTATTTATTAATAGGTAATGAACTTTAACCTTTCTACGCTTTTAGACTATTCCTACAGTGACATAGATACTCTCATCATCATGCTAAACATACCCTAACTCATTAAAATCCTTCAGGAATATCTAACTACTCCTCCTTGGTGACAAGATCAAATAAAAAATTATTATGTCAAAACTTACCGCCAATTTCTGTTTAACACACATAACATCACGCCTCCTAGAAGGGTAAGGCAGAGATTTAAGTACCTTAGATACTTAGTACACCCACATTTTGCCAGTTATGTTTTAGTCACATGTAATAGAGGGAGCATATTGCCATTAACCGGGCACAAGTCCAGACTCCGGGCTGCTACAGAGAAATTCTTGATGGAAAAACCCAATAACACTTTGCCCAACACGGGAATCGCACCCAGGACCCGGAAGGATTTCTGTTTAGTAAACTTCATATTTAAAATCCACATACGAAAACTTCAAAACAGGCAATAAACCTAAATCAATAACTGAGAGCGTGCCGATAACAAACTGTGTGAAAACTTTGCAAAATGAAGTGCTGAAACTTCTCCGGGCAATTTTTCTTCGAGCCGTCAATGTCAGAGGCAATATTTCACGAGTCTAACAGGGCCGCGTAGATATCGAAGCCGTGGGGAATCCCGGTCGGACTGGATGTTCGATGGACGATGCCCAGGGAAACCAACTAAGGCAATTTGTGTGTAAATAGTTTGTGGAGTTATTATTTGGGTTATTTATTTACTAATTGTTTGGTCAATGTCAGATTGGACGTTTGTTTTCGCTTTGAATTTACTTAGGTGTCTGCATCTAGTTGAGCTTTTAATTTTAACTTTAATATTAGGATTTCCATAACTTCTGAAATAAGAGACGTCTGAATTCCAATAATCTGTTTCTTTTACAATACTTATCACAACTAACAATTTAAACTAATAATGTATTCCAATAATTGCTTTCCGTAAGTACCTAATGCCTTTTTCTCCAATAAACATTGAAATAAAAACGTTTTCCTCAGATTGAACAATTAACTGAGATAGAGATATTTCTAATTTTTCGGTTGACCTCCGCCGCCAAGATTGTAGCACTCTAGGAAAATAGATAAAACGAACGCAAACAGACTGGAAAAGTAGAGAAAAAGAGCCGAGCTGCCCGACGAACAAGCGGAATATACCAACTAATTGAAATCATTGAATACACTTCAAATATTTAACTTGACCAGTTCTTTTAGATATTATTTCAACAACTTTGATTGAATCTTTCAACTTTTCTGTAATTAAAAATCGATTCATAATGTCGTATTACTAAGAAATTCACTTTTAAGGGAGAAGTAAACAATATCCGCTGATATCACAATATTAATGACTTCATCCGACCCTTTGTCTCTTCTCAAAGTAATGTTTTCTTAAGGAATCCCTCCAGGGGGCGCAAAAACGTCTATTTAACCACTATCATTAATAACTTGGACCTCTTTTCAGGGATTACTTGCAAGAAATACGATCGAGGATATTATACTTCAATGGGTAGATATATGAGTACATTAAGTATCAATATGTTACCTTTTAGTTAATATAGGTACTCGCTTCGAAAATATATCTGGAAAAAGAAAATTTACGACTAGTCATGAAGAAGGATCATCTTGAAGACCACATGCGCCTTCAGATTTATATACCAAGTTTAGTTTAGTTCTTGTTCTTAGCGTGAACACGCGAATAAATAAAAGTTGAACATAAAATTCCACTACTATTTCATCTTGTAACATGAGAGAAACAATAACGTAAGCAGTAATTCTTTTCGTATCAGTTTTATTCTAGTACTGGAATAACAGCTCCCACGCTATCGATAAATGAACAAAATCTAAATAAAATATTCGGTATAAGAGCAAAAGAAGAAACAAAAGTAAAGAAAGAGTTCCAACAGCGCAATATTGCCGTCCACCTGCTCCGCTGAGATAGGGATCATAATGTTAATTTAATTAAAGGACTAATCTAAATTGCAGACGACCCAACACTCCGCCGACCATTAAAAGGATATTTCGTCGCCGACACTAAGTTGGGAAAGTCGCTGATTATAAATATCTTGGAAAACAAGTCAGGGGAGACGATTTACAGCGAAAACATCAAGTAAATACCGAAGTTTGTGGAAGTTTTAATCTGCAGGGTATATTTTTTATTCAAATTAGCCAAGTAAATATGTACAAGTATAATAACATTTCTGATTAGAACGGACCGTGTAAACTTAATTTACGACAAGACATAAAGGAGGAATTTTGTATGTTAATAAAAAACAACGTAAGAAGTCTGGGAAAGTATTCTTGAATGAGTGTTTTGTAGAAAGAACTTCTTCAAGAGAATAACCCTATTTTTTTCTTTTTTTTTTTTGAGGTGGGAAGTCATCAAATGACTTCTCCCGCTCTGGGCAGAGCGAGAGGGTGTGTCAGACTTTGACTAAAACCCACCCATGTTCCTTCCGTTGCATGTGTGCCGGGGCAGCGATATCCCTTTCGGACAAACCCGCAACCCCAGCAGGCATTGGTCTTTCGACCCCGTCAATTGGTGCTGACATCTCTTTGAGGCGCGCGTGGAACACAACGCGCCGTCGACACGGGCCTGGTCCTTATCGGACGGCGAGCTGCCCATTGCTCACCGTCCGCAAGCCCTCGCCTTTGGTGGCCGGAAGTCGGCTCTCGACTCCCGACGCCTGGGGCGTCTCCTGCGGCGACTAGGGCCGCGAGGGCGTGCAGCTTGCATCTCCCTCGCGCGCTCCGCCTCCTCCTTCGCGAACATTACTGCTTCGCAGAAGGAGGTGACGGCCTCCCATGCACTCTCGCTCCGAACCATGGCCTGAACCAGGGCCGGACGCGAGATATCGCCGCCGCCGATAAGAGAATAACCCTACAATCATAGTTGATGAACAGCTATATTTAATTAAAAGTCAAGTAGGATACTTATCTAAATTGCAGACGGCCGGTTTAAGTTTCATTAAAAGGGGTTCTCCGTCTCTACACAAGGAAGAAAAAGTTTTGCAGCGATAAAGATGCCTTTCGCCTTGAAAGCAGACAAAACTTGTTGGGAGGTGGGTGGAAAACAATTTATTATTTCCTTTGATAGCTAAGAATCTCGAAAGAATTTGCTAATTTTAAATGCTCAATGCACGATTATTCTTTGTAAGTATTTATTTCGTTGTTGCAGTTTGAGCACTTTTTCTCGCTTCTTTTCGTGAATTTAAATCTCAACTTTTTGGAATATTCTGTCCGCTGTATGAGATTAACTTTAGATCGGCTTGTTTTTAGAAACGGTAGAATTTCTGCCTTAATTAAAGGTAGAACTTCGGTAATTCAATAATGGCTAAAGATAATATTTATAATGAAGAGACAACAGTCGATATCAATTCAAATTCGAGGGAGCGGTCCGTTACAGCAGTGGCCCGCTGGTCCGCCCAAATTATGTTCAATGGATAATTAATCGTCCCCGTTCACTTCAATAACAATGGAGGGCCATATCGAGATAGATCGATCATTATAAAGCTATATTGCACGGATAATATCATTTTAACGACCTTTAAACGACTAATGATGCGATATTTTTTCGCTGTTGACCTTTCAAATTACCTGGACGATGGGGACTTTGTTTGTTTTGCCCTTTGTCAGTGAAGCTTCGCTTGTTTGTTCCGCCGCAATAGCCACTTGGGCTTCTGTACTAAATGATGAAGTTACGAGTACAAGTTACACTGGTTTGTTTTATTAACTATTTTACATAATGTGGTTTAGTTATTTGTGGCATAGCTTTTTAAAGGAAAAAATTAAAATTACTTAAGAACGTGGCTAAGTAATAACAGCCGCATGGGTCGATCCATCAGGTTAAGCTACGCTTGCCGGGGTTAGTCGGTGGATGGATGACCATCTTTACATGCCGAGACTCCTCCGTGCCTCGGAAAGCACGTTAAGCCGTTGGTCCCGGCTGTCATTCTTGGATCTTTGACAGTCGTTACAGGTCGTCAGAAGCCCGAAAGTCTGACACCCAGTCTTACCAAGGGGTATCGTGTTATTCATTAACTGGGTTGTGGAGGTCAGATAGGCAATCGCTCCATGTAAAATACTGGCTGATAGCTGCATCCGGTTAGACTGGAATCCGACCGTAACATAGTTGGGAAAAGGCTAGGCACATTGATTGCTTAAGAACGTTGTGGTTATAAAAATGCATAATTATAGCTATTTAAATATTTATCTGGTTTAAAAATAATTATGACACCTGGCATTGCAAGAACTTTATAACTTTCTTGCGATTTTATCCTCGAGAGAAACATACTTGAACACGGTAGTATTATTTTAATGGAACCCCAAAGAGAGGGTCGCTAGCAATTAAAATTTTCCATTTTATTAAATTAACGAGCAGAGGCAAGTGCGTCGAGTAGGTACTTCACTAAGCTTTTTACTTGTGCAAATATAACTATAATTTGTATCGACAAATATAATCTAAACCTGAAAAGGTTCAGCGGTAAGATAAATGTAGCGGGAGTTAACATTTCTTTGATTTCGTATTCTATATTTGTTTATACAATCAAAGCGAAATAATCCCTTTGTAAGGCCCGGAACAGACCTGCGGGGTGTCTCTAACGAAAACTATTGGCAACGATAAACATACGGGGTTACAAGGAAACTGGGTTTGTCTCATCCTATTTGAATTTCAAATCCGTGTGCAGGTGAGGATACGATTGGGCCCAACTTCCTGTACGGTTTAGATTTACCAGCCTCAATTGAATCTAGCGCTGGAACTTGCACTGTGTATCTCTTTGATAAAGTAGCTTATGATACTGTATTCGTCAAATTTGATGTTTTTGTCCTGTGTCAGTCGGCAAAAACTTCAAACACATTTCTCTAAAAGATGATAATATTTCATTTCCATTTACAAATTATTGTTTGTTGTTCCCATACTAAAGATTTGTTTCATGAGAATAAGTGTTAATTGAATTCCTGTACAATAATAACGTCTTGTGTCGTCTTGGGTCGACACAGGGTTATATTGCATTAATAATAATGGCTTTCTAGCCTATCGCCCGTGGGCATTATAGCATCCCTTTTGTCTTACCGGCTTTCACTAACTTGCATGGGAAGGTAATATAATCTTCTTGTACATTGTCGTTTGTTTCTGATAAGATTTTGTAAACAAGGGATGCAGAGGTAACTAAAGTTAACGTTACCGTAACTGGAACATTCTAATGTCAAATCTATAACAAGTGGAGAAAAGACAAGGCAAGCAAGAAAAATTTATGAAGTCATAATTTTTCACACAAAACTACGGGAGGTACCTTACCTACCCTGACTCGATCCTAAAATATGACTTTCATAACGACATTCCAAAATGATGTTACATTAAATCATTTATCGAGCAAGGTTTAGTTTGTAGCGTATAAAGCCGTAAGTACCTATGAGGGCCACGATTAAATTCTCTATTCCTGAGGTTGGGGGGAGGAAGAAATTCCTCCACTCGACGTCTACATCCACGGCAATTTTTCACAAGATATATCTGTGGACGCACGGCATTGTGAGCTGGTACAATATTTAAGTTAATGTACGTCGATAAATAAAGGCGTATACCGTCATATTTTATTCGAAACATTTTTATTTTTGCCAAGAAATTGAGTAATTCGGTTATCAGTTGGAAAAATTGTAAGAAAGTGTTTTGTTTCAGGCTTCACTAAACATTGCTGCTGTACGAAGATGTTGTTGATATAACTGTGAGTAAATCTTTAGTACTAGACCTATACGTAATACAGAATATATACGTATATAATAAAGGCTTGGGCCTTACAAAAAGTTGTATTTAGGTAGCTGTACTAAAATCTGGATGGCTTTTGGTACTTTATGGCTCGAGTTTTAAAATGGTTACATGCAAAAATTAAGTTTATCTTATTGGATACTTTTATTGCAGCCGGAAGTATCGGCCACTGCTCCTAACTTGCACCAAACCGATAGCTGTATCTCAGCAACCGCTTTAGACCATCTGATTGATGGCTCTAATCTCCACAACTATAGAATTTGTTGGAAGATAGATAACCTCTTCACTGCGACACTGAAGCAAGTCAAAATATTGAGAGGGAAAGAAAGACGTCCCTCTTCCACACCATATATATTGGTGATAAATTGATCAAAAATGTCTTGAAATGCGGTCAACACAATAATAGATTGAGAGTCACATCAGTTATATGAGTCAGTTTAAAGAGGGAATTCAATCAGTCCAAACAAGCAGAAAATCGAACCCCAAATCATCCAATCGTAGTAAATCTCAAATTCCGAGTACGCAGCTAAGGAGCGGGCCCGGGCCGTCCAAGTCCCTGATTTAAATTGCAGATGCCCCTCGGGGACGAACGCCGACTGCCGCGATATGCTAATCATAGTCAAGCCAAGGATTATCCCTGTTTACACTTAACAAACTCACTTAATTTCGCACCGACCGATGTCTTGCCATATTTGTTGTTCAAAACGTTGAATAGTGGACGGCCTAAATCTGACAGGCGAATTAGGGGATATTAATTTGTTATACTGTACTGTGTCTGTTTGTAATCTTATTCATAGCTTTGTGTAAGTCTGTCAGCTTGCGGTTTTGGAAATTATCAACTCCACACTTTTATTTACTTCTAGAAATGGTAGATTATTTACAAACATGTTCATTTTACTCTAGAAAATTAAATTTACTAAATCATCATCTGTCTAGCCATTTCCCAACTATGTTGGGGTCAGCTTCCAGTCTAACCGGATGCAGCTGAATACCAGTATTTTAGATGGAGCGACTGCCTATCTGACCACAACCTAGTTACTAGGTAAAACGATACCCCATGGTAAGACTGGTTGTCAGACTTTTGGGCTTCTAACTACCCGTAACGACTGTCAAAGATCTACAAATGGTAGCAGGGACGAACGGCTTAAATTGCTTTCCGAGGCACGGAGGGGTCTTGGTAAGTTAAGATGGCCACCCATCCATAGACCAACCGCGGCAAGCGTAGCTTAACCTGATCGATCGACCCGTGCGGCTGTTATTACTTAGCCACAAGCCCCTCCTAATTTAATTTACTATATCTGGTAGACAAATAACAACATCACGCCTTGTTTCCCCAAAGGGTAGGGTAGAGGTGAACTTATATAGTACACCCACATTTCACCAGTTATGTTTAAGTGTCATGTAATAGAGGGCGAGCCTATTGCCATCAATCGGGCACAAATCCAGACGCCGGGCTGCTACTGAGCAATTCCAGATGGAAAACCCAATAACACTTTGCCCGAACCAGGGATCGAACCCAGGACCTCATGCCACTAGACCAACGAGGCAGTTCTGAAGAACATCACTTGTAATAACATGCGTTTGTTTACGTCACAAACGAACGCTATTCACTGGCTGATCTCAAGTATTATGCAGTTTTGTATAAAGCATTAATAATTAATACGAGAGTGGATTAATATTAGATTTGAGATAAAACCTCTTTTAGTTAACAATCTTGTTTATGTATCTATTACTGTGCTTTTCAGCGTTATTGTAAGTTAATAGCATAATTTTTTGAAATCTTTTAATAATTTGTTACAATATTTAATTAAGTCTATAACATGATACTACATATCCATCAGTCTAGTCTTCATAGATTTAAAGAAACTGAAAAATACTTTCAGTAATTAAAAAATCTTCTTTTTAAAGGCAAATCAATTTGAAAAAACAACTTTTACTTGGAAAAAACTTGGAAATCTACATTTATGAATATTGGTAGTTCCATAAAATCTCGTAGTTCGAGAGTTAAGACAGAAGTTAAAGACAAAAATATAACAAGTGTATCTCGAATTTCGGTTCAAACAACTGTTCTGCAGGCAAACACATTAAATAACATTATTTTTATTTCCATTAAACATTTAACGTGTCGGGTAAATAACTAGACCAAGCAATAAGTACGCCTGAGGCGTCGTAAAGTCGATCTGAGGTGGCACTAATACGAATTTATGTCGATGGACCCACGGAGGCGCTCTGCTCGATATCGATTCGCCTAGAGCCTATAAATGTTTCAATTTTCAAACCGCCCATTTTATGTTAACCATTATATATTTTATTATCGTGAACAAACAAAAAATCTTATTTATATTTTTGGCGCCCAAACTGGGACAGTCCCTGTTGGGCGCCAAATAATGTAACGCGGTATATGTGATAATTTGAGTTTGTTTTCAATGTCAGGAGACATAATAATGCATATGTTCTGTTTTAAGTCCTATCCAAGTCATTTTTTTTTGTGCGGTTTCTCAGCAAGGCATATCTTCCAATAAAACGACAAGTACTGCAAACGCGTTAAAGTTAAGTTCCATTTTGTTTGGGTACTTATCTTCTCCTCCCATGTATAATGGAAGTAGGAAAACGATTAAGTCATATTTTACGAGCTCCAGACGACGTCGAAGAAAATTCTGTCAAATGTTAGCGTTGACATATAAGGAGCAAGTAAGCTCTCTGGTACCATTTAACTTATATATCGAATTTGGGGAGGAAATCTCTAAAATTTACATGAGAAAGCGTCGTGGAAAGAGGGCTGCGTTCCTAGAGATGTCTCGGGACTCGCCGTCTTCTAACAAGGGACGGGAATGTTTGAGGTATCCGACGCAAGCACGCGGAATACGACTGGAATATTTGATTGAAATTGTGGACGTGTATAATATCGAATTTTTTCTTGATTATTTTTTTTTGGTCTAAATGTAAATAAAGCTATTCATGTCAAGGTATAAAGATGGCTTACGTGACTTTATTAAGTATGTAGGTCTTTAAGTTTTAGCGTTTCAATATAGAAAAAATAATAGCAAATCGTGTGTACCATGTGTGCGTTTTTATTTCCAGTAGTATTCATAATTAAATTAAATCAAGTATGGCCAAAACGAATTTAGTCATTAAATAAAACTTTTTCTATGATCCCACATTGTTAACAAACAAGATTAAACAAGGCCCCCTCAGCTGACATTAAAAGATAAATACGGTGGCGGGGGCCCCATGTTGGGCGCCAAAGTTCGCGATATGTGGCCTGCCACATGAGTAGTAATTAACACCGCCTCGCGAGCACTCCTCCCCCGCCCCTCACGCACCCCCGGCACCCTACCCCGCGCCCCTCAGCCTTCCACCCTCCCAACACTCACTGGGGCACACCGATTGAATTAAACTTCGGCACGGTTGTTGTGGTTCGGATCCGAGGTTGGTTTTGTCGCCCGCGTTTCGTGCAGCTGCGATTAAACTAGCAATACTTGTCCGGCATTTATTAGTTTTGCTGGTAACATTTTGGGACGCAAAAAGTGATATTAGGATCAATTTGTAATCATTAAGGAACTTATTGATAGATTACGTAAATCACGTTAGGCAGCCTGAGTGTTTCCAAAATTAGGCGAATAGTTAGGCAAGCTTTTTTTATGGTTGATTTTGATAGCGATGATAAGAATGTAGGCAAATTATGGGATTTTATGTTTTCTAGATACCCACCTAACACAGCTAAACACTAGCACTAATGAGGTGACGACAAGAAACTAACAATAAAACACAATTAAAAAGGATGTTCCCTTTATGGACCTTATGGAGCATGAGCTCAATGTCAACAGTTATAAAGTTTTTCTCTCCGTACAATAAGTCTCTGAAACAAGAAGTGTAGAGCACTAGGTAGAGTGGGGGGAGGGTTTTGCCCCACCTAGAAGCACAATTAGCGAGCGCGACTCAACACGACTTGAGTTTTAACAACGCCGAGCCGAGCACTCGGCATCATTCACATGAGATGGGCCGGGCTCTGCCTTGCGGGATTCTTGTGTCCTACACACGCGTTAAAGGAACTGTAACTGTATTTGTTTTAAGTGGGTTTTCAGGTAGGAATGTGTTCAGTGTTGGCACTCGATTCGTTTGCGTGTCGGCTCGAACTAGGTGCTGTTTATGTGCGCGGCGCGACGAGGGTAGAATGCATTAATTTCGTTTCAACTATCATTATTTATTTGAATTACAGCACCGCCATAACTTTCGTCTTCAAGTTTTTTTGATTGCATTGGAATAATCTGTCCATTAAATTGAAGTGCATTTATTTTAGCCCAACTATCATTATCTTCTAAGCCGTTTGGCAAGTTGAAATTAAATGACTTCAACAATGAATTCATAACTTAAACCAAAACAGCATGTTATTTAACTAGAAGTGACAAATATTTGTAGTACGTAATTACATTAAAACAGTTTGTAAGGCAATTAAGTAGATAACGGGAGATACATAACCTCCACGAAAGCTCTAAATCTCATTGGGTAATTAACACTGGCTGTGCTAACAACGCTTAAAACTGTATTTATTTATGTTCTATATTTGGGTAGATACTAAATAGTATTATTAAATTTAACCGAAAACTTAAGAAACAATACATTTTCTAAGATCTGATGGTCATAAGTAGGAGAGAACTCCTCAGCTCATTTTCCAAGTCGGGCACTTTTATTGTGTTTTTCTATGAGAAAATTTTCATTAGGGAACCGAAGTTTGGAATTGGACCCGATAAATGGCATAAGCTCACCCCAAACTCCATGGGGCTGCATACCGTCTTCAAGGAAATTACGTTATATTAAGTTGTAAGATAGTATGCCTTAGGTTAATAATACAGGTACAATTATATTTATAAATTCCATTCCCATTTCATCCTCCACTCCAATGATTGCATCATTGGAATAAACATATTAATTAATTATCTGAAGACATAGGTCCAAATACTTAGTGTTGTCATCATTTTTGAATTTGAATGCGTGCACGTAATTAGGAAATGCCTTTACGCTTGTTAGATGATTCTGGCTACAACGACATTTTCGTCCAGTTAGTGTTTACGGCTTTTCGGAGTAACACTTCTAGTGATTGATAAAATTATTATTGATTTTATTGCTGCTTTCTGAACCATCCCAGTTATGTTTTTCTGGAATACCACTTTATTGAAGCATATTTTAAAAATTTCTGGAAACTCACTGTAGTTTCCATATCAACTGAAATTTAATTTTAATCGTCTATTAGTTAATTTAATATAAGAAGTTTATCCAATATATTATAATTATATACAATGGATAAACTTCATAGTCTTTCTTGAAATTCGTTGAACGCAATGTTCAACTCGTGATATCAACGAATTAAAAATCAGTTTAACGGATAGTTCAAGCTCAATGAACAAAGTGGCATGAGCATACAAATAAAACTGAGTTTACATTCAAAGCCACGCTATAAAACTCTCAAATGAAAATGTCTGTATGTGGTTATGTGCATAGGATACGTACATATTTGAATTCTATATAAGGGAAAAGTCTTTAAAAACTTTAATAAAAAGCGTATATTACGCGTCCACTTGGGCAACGAGTTTTTATTGGATATTGTGGTATTTTCCTTGGCTCTTTTTATCGTTTATTTACTTTCTTTAACATAACTTTACGTTTTTGTATACCTTATTTATTATACGTGGATTATTGCCAACTTTTAATTCATAATACTTTGTAATCTTATTAACATTTGCCTATAACCGTACAAATAACGAAATACGGATACAAATACAAACTAAAACGTCGAGAGATACATGAAGATTTACAGGTAACAAAAGTTCATTAATCGTCGATAACAACGTCTCACTAGGTAGCCATACAAGTGTTGCCGCGCGAGTGTCGAACGCGTGTATAGCGCACTCCACTGCTCTCTGCGACTCTGCAACACTCTAAACTCCTCTACAAGCCTCTCTCATTCC
Organism: Agrochola lota; assembly: GCA_947364205.1. Classification (NCBI taxonomy): domain Eukaryota; kingdom Metazoa; phylum Arthropoda; class Insecta; order Lepidoptera; family Noctuidae; genus Agrochola; species Agrochola lota. The sequence goes on along the minus strand of OX376231.1, from coordinate 9,946,160 downwards.
CTGGTACTCGCTCATTTCAGCTTTAGTGTTAAGGATAGGCTCCTCTCTTTTCAACTCGACTTCACTTTGAACTTTATCTGTCTCGATGTCTCTATTGTTACGATGTACTTTTGTCTTATCCATTGCAGCGAAATAGATTTTCCGTTGAGCCGTGCACCGTGAGAGTTTATTGTTGATACTTTGATTATTGTCTGTATCATTTTTTCAATTATTATCCTTTACTAGCTGTTCGTGTCCGGCGTCGACTGGGTGAATTTCATATCTCTATCTCCAGTGTTATTTCCGATTCATACATGCAGTAATTGATTTTTATTTGTATAGATTTAATTTGAAATCCTCTTTTTTTTTTAAATTATTTGCATTTCTTTCTTGCCAGTATTCTACCGACATAAATGGTAGAAATAACACGAACTATATTTATTCACACGTAAACAGTAACGGACGGTTTAGCGTAAAAAAGTGGCGCAGAAAAACGTGCGTATATTATAGGGAATCTCGTTTAGTATTAACGACGGGGTAGAGGTAGAAACGCGAGAAAAGTCCGCCCACCTTGTATAAAAGTTAATAGTAGAGAGTACGTAGTGGTAGTTGGTGAGGGGTTTTCCCAAGATGTTCATAGCAAGTACTACGCGATCTGCTCGGAGTACTCGCGGCATTCAAATAGCTGCGTTAGCATACAATATTTGAGCAGGAGTCGGGAATCTTCATCGGGTGCGGTGTGTATGCTCGCTCTGCCCTCGCAAATAGAATTTCGATAGCGAACTGCTCCCAAAAGGGTTTGTTTGCGGATGCCACTCACGCATTCCGATCTCTTGGTTACGAGTGTTTACAATTAGTTCATATCGACTAAGCTTTGATTACGTATAAGATTTCATGTATATTGCTCGAGGTGTTTGGGGATTAGTTGTTTTAGAAATATTTGGACAATCGCGTCTAATAATGTGTATTGTTCGGCTATAAATATGTCTATTAAAGATGCGGCAGATTTATCGGCGTTATGCGTTGAGCTTATAAACCTATTGTTGTAGTTAGTATCTAATGAAACGTACCAACAAAACACGATTAGGTATTGTCGTTTTTCCGCTAACCTCCCTCGACAGGGGGTGACTTAGGCATACGAAACTACGTACCCCTTTCTCTCTAGCTCGCCTATTTAACTATTAAACCAGCCCGCCCCAACGAACTAACGTATTCATGACTTGGAGAATACCACCCCCTATTTTACGAGCGGTGGTCGCAGTGAATCGGAAAGGTTACCTATTCGGACCCCGGCCTATGTGAAATATCACGCTACCATATGCTACGTAATTTGAGGGATCCACGAAAGGTTTGTCCTTAAGTCGATGCGATTGCTCTACATAGAGTTAAAGAGGAACTTGAGTACATGTATTGTTTTTGTTGAAGGTGAATTTTTCCCGGTTTTTTTTTTAACAAAAATGTACTTTAGAATTTTGCAGACCGGCCAGTAGGCTTACTAACTCTCTATAAATGGCAATGACATGCTCATCCTCATCACATAAAAACACATTTTAGTAAATTTCTTTATGAATAAAACTCAAAGAGAGACCAGGGTGTTAAAATTCCGCGATTGTTTGCATCAAAATGTTCCACTTGACGGACGGGTGAACTCGATGTGCAAAAATCGCACGCGGCCATCAGGCACTCACGCTGCGACCCTTCCCAGCATCCCTCGTCCACCTCGTTACGCCATATCCGTTTTCGACCTTTAATATTTATATTTGGAACGAGCTGTCGGCCAATTAGGCGACTCCGAATTCAAATTGGCAGTTCATGTTGACAGTTGCCAGGTGGCAGTCGCGAACGGCGCACGTCTCGGAAATCGAAATTTATATGAACGTCCCTCGACATTTAATGACCTCCTTTGAAGTGTTAGAAAATGATCGTAAAGCTATTTTAGAAACCGACATGGCGATTACTGCCGGTGTTTGTGTTGAAATGAATGTTTCAGTAACAAACCGCAAACTGCTAACAATGAATATGCAAATTTTACGTGAAGTTAATAATGAACGCAGAGTGCTGATAAACAATGTAATCAGAACTCTCAATCTTAGAGATTGACTGAAAATTAAAACGAAAATTATTGATATTATTTATAAATCGTACCTCGTTTAATATTAAAAGAAACAACAGCATGGTATTAATAAAAAGCGAGAGGTCGGCACAGACGACATCTGTCTACGGCTGAATTTATCTCGGGACAAATTGCAACGCTTGAGTCGGCGCACTGGCGTTCTGTTATCCTTTGTACAAATGAGACACAGAACAGCGCAATGGTTTCGCTAAATTAATATGTTTGCACTATCTTAAATTCTGCAAATTGGATCTGAGTCAGGAAATGAGACAAGATTCATGAACCGCGAGTATTGTGAATACACTGACTTAAATACCTGTTTCAAGTGAAATCTTTGATGTTTCTTCGTTGTCACGTTTAACAATTGATCAACAGATCGTTATTCCGTGTAAGTAGCGCTAAGGATTCATTTATTGCCTCTTGGTATCGCGTGTCCCCGAAGGGAGAATACGTGTGCGTAATACTTGAATGTCGGTGAGTTGTTACCGCTGAGCGCCTTTTTAAATCCAGAAACTTCCACGAAGTTTCCAAGGTGAAAGGGTTATGGCTATGTGCAAATGTGGACAAAAAAACTTAAAGAAAACGTGGTTTCTGCTGATTTGTTTGACACTGGACAAACAAAAATCAGAAGAAACCACGTTTCTTAATTGAACTGAAACAAGGACAAGAAATAAACAATGTCTTCAAAACAAATAACTTCTTTTCAATATCCTGATCAAAGCGTAATTTCTTATTAAAACATCAGAACCACAGCCTGTACTGCAAACAAGGTATAAAGTCACAAGACGACAACTTGACAAAATTTATCCCAACAACTCGGTTTGTTTAAACGTTAATTATCGTTTTATTTATGTTGGAAATATTCTAATTTACCCCGAGAGCTAATACCCGAGCTGTTCGCCGAGACGAGACAAGACGGCGCCCGTCCCGCCATCTGACAGGTGTCTTACGCGTGGTCGGATTTATCTTGAGATAAATTGCTACGAGCTCTGTTTTCTACTATCGTGTGGACCTTGCACGTCACGAGGATTACACCACGATTTAAATCTTTAAGTTATCGTGTTCGTTTGTGTGACTCTGTCTAACGTGGTATTTAGGATTTAAGGTATTTGTTCTGAAAATATATTATCTGGACGTGAAAGCTGAATCCTGATACAGAGTTGGCTTATACTCAATTTTCAATCATGACTGAAGAATTATGTAGTCATTTCAAAAGGTGTAGAAAAGTATAGATAAAGAACAACCTGCAGGCCACACCACCTTTTTCTCGTAAGCAATGAAGGCAAATGTCAATTTAAGAACAGACTTTGCGCCATTTACACCTTATACGTATTGAGGGACACTGTGGGCAGGTCCCCCTCAACTCCTTTGTTTTAAATATGCATCGCGCCTTCTCTACTCTCGAAAGTGTCTCAAAAGTGCTCCGGCGCTTTTATTAATATTTAAGAAAGGAACTCCAATCGAGACGCAATTTCTTTGGAGCGTATGTTATTTTCATACTTTTTTTACGACAAGACGTTTTACGTTTAGGTGAGAGAGATATTGGGGCAATTACTTCGGGGATAGTAAACGTTAGATCTGCTAATTGAAAACTGGAATATGAGAGGAAATAAAGATAGATAATTAAGCGTCTATCTTAAGTTACCATTTACCATATTATCCTAATGAATGTTCAAAGTCCATAATTAGAGAGTCAATTTAATAATATGAATTTTCCATTTCTAAATAAGAATTTAAGATTCAAGGAAAGGATTTAAAAAGTAATTTCTCACTAGACTTGGACATAGGATTAGATAGAAGTGGCAGTAGACCTAACCAGAGCGTACCACCAAGTATTTATATAGGCAATGAAATAACAGTATTGAAAATATAAGAAGAAGTAGATGTAGTAATAAACGTACTGAGTATGAAACGGATGAGAGAAATGTACATTAAACTCATTTTCATAATGATGTCATTTAAAAACAACGTCATAATTTAAATATGACGTGCAAAGGTAATGTAATAACACGAACAAGATAAAACTCAATTAAATCGATATCCAGTCAATTAAAATCAGAAGCTGTGATTACTGACGGTGTCAATGTAAATTATGTTTGCGATCCACTTGTTTGTATGACGGAGATTTTAAAATTAAAACTGTAATATCCATAGTATTACTTAATTTCGGGTTTTAATCAGCTTTGTTTCGGCGTTGGTCGGGAGGTGAAGTTTAAAATGAAAAGCTACTGTTGAGTGTGTAGCTAGCGTAACATTTAATCAAGGGGAAGGAGATAGTAATGATAGATGCTGCAATAAAAACGTCTACCGCTAAACACAGTTCTTTAGCAGACTTTTTCACTTCAGATAATTGCGTGGTTGCCTTCAATAACCCCAAAGCGAAAATAGAAAGTGATCTTTCAATATTGGGAACATCACGGTCAAAAAGTAGTCTTGATTAAACTTCGACCTAAGCCCCTGCATAATTAAGGTGCAAACAGTATGAAAGCGAAATAATTAAGTAGCCACCATATGATCGTAGGGGTGTTATATGTCTTATTGTCAGTTTATAATGAGACATTCAGGACGCACGAGAATGTCTGTCTGGCTGCTCGCATTGTTGTACATCCATTTTTATTGTTTGCATAATTATTTTTGTAGAGACAGAAGGGATTTTAGCAAAGGTGGTTTAATAAAGATAAGGGTTGATGCTAGGAAAATGTTGAAAGGTTCTGTCTAATAATAATGCGAGTATCTGGGGTTAGACGTTTCCATTTGCAATCATCTGAACAAAAGCAAAGCTTTCACTATTATTTTTCCATTTGACTTTGGGATAATTGAATCAGCTTACACAGTCATCTCACTTTCTTTAAAAAGGGTCCACTTAGTACAAAGTACTATAAAAATAATTTTCAATTACACCAAAAATATTAACGTTAATGTTGTTGTCACAGCGTACTAATTCTGAATTAAATTAATACAATGTCTTTGTGAGACGGTGGTTATATGCAAACGTATGTTGAACGAGAAATTATACAATTAATTAAATTTTGTAACATTGTTTTGAATGTCGTGGTGTCTAGCTTATGTTCCCTATTTACATGAACGCGCCATGTTTTCTAATATTCATAACATGTTTGCGAGTTGCCAACTTGTGTATTTTTGATAAAAGGCGCAAGTTATTGTGGAGTCTGTGCCTACAGTCTCTATGACTGACGGTTAGGAAATTATTTTGCCTACTAGTTTGATATTTTTAGGGTTCCGTACCTCAAAAGGAAAAAACGGAACCCTTATAGGATCACTCGTGTGTCTGTCCATCTGTCACAGCCAATTTGCTCCGAATCTAATGAACCGATTTAGTTGGAATTGGGTTTACATATGTATTTATATGACCCGAACACGGAAGTATAACGTAAATAAATGAATTTTTAATTTTGGGGTTACTTTTGGGGGGCAAATAAGAAAATAAAAATAAAAAGTTTTGCAAACGGAACCGTGTGACATATCAAATGAAAGGACTTGTTGCGAGGATCTCAAATATTTTTTATTGTTTTAAACTACATAATTTTAAAAATATTTAAGTAAATTAATGAAAATTGATCATTCCCCCCCTTATCTCCGAAACTATTGTGCCAAACATTTTGAAAAAAATGCGGAGAATGGTTCTTTACCCATAGATTACAGTAAAACCTATAAGAAGTTTATGGTCATTAACATAGACATAAACAACATAAATAACATAGTAAATCACTCAATATTGTTGTTGTAATGTTAAGTTTCTTCTTGGTATTAATTCATCTCAACTACGAAACCCTTCATTGTGCGTGGTCCGACACGCACTTGGCCAGTTTTTTTATTGTTGTTTCACCTGAGATTACCTATTAATCTCGACTAACTGTCTAGTATCGAATAATACCAAAAATAAGATATCCTCTACTAGTCTTTTCATATTTTTAAAGTGATATCTGCCTAGGCTTTTCCCAACTATGTCGGGGTCGGCTTTCAGTTTAACCAAAAAAAAAATTAACACATTATACCAGTACCTATCTTACATGGAGCGGTATTTTTGAAGTATGGTGAAAAAAATTATCAAATGACCTACTTATGGCAGGATTTAAATAAAGCTTCAATTATGGTAATCAAAATAAACGATCTCCATTTCACTCGCTAAATTATGCACAGCCTAAAAGCAAGTAATTAGGCAGGTGCAAGAAGAAAAAAAAGCACTAAAGCGCCGCAATAGAGCATTAAATATAGTACCGTAAGCTAATGCGGTAATGCAAGTAGTGTACAGAGTCTCGCAGCCAACCTGCCCGGAGTAGCGAAAGATGCAATCTGCATACATTAGCCTAACGTCCCTTAGTTTTGACACCTGCTCTCAGCTAGTATGAAAATACGGCTGCTAGATGGATGGCGCAAACATGTCAAGAGTAAAGGCAGTTGTTTCAAAGTTGTGAGAGTCGCCTGAAGAATGTATTGTTTTACTCTCTCGTGAGTCGGACTGCGAAAGCTTTTAACTAAGTGTTAAATTGTTGTTTGTAAGTTGTTTGGGGATATTATAGATAGGTTCGTCGTTTCGGTGTAGGCACATGCTATGTCTGTTGGAGCTTAGTACTTTTCACGATCTTCATAATTAATTGCAACTTCCAAATAAAAGTAATTTACAGTTCTATCATTTAAAAGAACTTAAATAAACAGTGACTATCTAATAAGAATTTAATCGTTGGCATTTGTGAGTAATTTATTTTTAATCATAATTGTGATTAATGATATTTTAATTGTCATAAATATTATTAGAAGTGGCGAAGATGTAGTGACAAAAATTTAAAGGACTATGCTGGTTATGGCTATGATGGTTTGGTAATGTTGAGAGGATGAAAGAAAGGCGACTAATAAAAGGTTTTTATAAGGCAGGTGTGAGTGGGAACGCCATAGGAGGACATATATGACCTTACCTACCCCCATGGGAATTAGGCGTGAGTATATATATTATATATGTATGTAATACTAGCAGCGCCCCGCGGTTTCACCCGCATAAATCTCGATCCCGTGGGAATATCGGGATAAAAAGTATCCTATGTATTATACCAGGTTATAAACTATCTGTGTGCCAAATTTCATCCAAATCCGTTCAGTACTTTTTGCGTGAAAGAGTAACAAACATCCATACATCCATCCATACTCACAAACTTTCGCGTTTATAATATTAGTAGGATTAGAATTAGTAATGAAATGGAAGTCTCAAGTCCATATTGTTAGCACCCAACCAACATACATTACTAGAAAGTGACTATTTATTATTATAGAGCATCCAGATTACAAGTTATAACGAGCCCAACATTGTAGTACACAATTTACAGCGACATTGCGGCTCTGCGCTGAAGGTGCAAGCTACCATAAACTAGTACCCCACTGAAGCAAACACCTTAAATACTTAACAGCTCAGTTACCGAGTCAAGTTTAAATGCTCGCCCAGGTCGACAGGGTTGTCACGTCACGGCACATTTTAATAATGCACCCGTTCGTTTAGTATGAAAATTAGCTGGCGTGTGGCTGCCCTGTGCGCCTGTCGCTTGTTTTATTGATGGTGCAACTACTGTTGGTGTAGACACCTCTATCGGGCTTCGGTAATTAATGCGACATTTCACCTTCACTGTAAATGCAGACGCTGTTAGCTTTGACGATTTTTAACTTGATTGCCAAATGGCTCGTGGGAACCCGCCTTTGAACGTAAAGGTGGAGGAAATGTAGCAAATAACTCTGTTCATAGAAATGACGGTATGGTTATTTAACGTTTACGATTCTCTACTTTGTATGATGAAATGTATACTATCAAATGACTAGGAAGAAAATAAAGACACATTCTAATACTTCATTATGTTCATGAAGTAGAAATACTTCCCTAAGGACGTGGTTTTCAATCAAGGAACTTAATCTATTCATTAAACCAATAGTCTTACCCGATTTACAAAGGATTTCAATCTTCTGAGTTAGATGTCACTTAACAGATTGAAGTCTCGCAGTGAACATTGTTCCATTAGACAAAAAATAATTAATCAATCAATCAACTAAGCCAGAAGTCCCCTGCTGCACATAGGCTACGTCACAACACTCGAGAGTTCCGAATCCCATTCCACTTTATATTACGTAAATTGAAAGTTTGTTGTAGTATGTTTGTCACTCCTTCACGTATAAATTGCTGAACGGATCCAAATAGAATTTAGCACACAGAAATACCATGCCAAGAATATTTTTTATCCGTTGACCTGGATTTATGCTCCTAAGGTGTGAGTGTAACCGCTGGCAAAATGATAGTATAAAAATTTAGAGGCCTACGTTTTTGTATCAGGAAAAATGGGCCCGGACAATAATGATCACGTACAAAGGCTATGAAAGTTAATCTATTTCAATTTTTGTTTTCAATGTATGGTCTCCTCTATCTTGTCGATGGATCTTCACCCAATCGCGCACAAGTACCTTCACGCCTGCAAAGCCGATACGTGACTCGATTTTCTATAGATAATCTTTGTAAAGTTGTTTTAGAGGGAAAATGTACGAGTAACATCGGGAACATTACGCGAACATCTACAAATTACTAGCAAGTAGAGTTTCAATGTTCTACCTTCTTAACTTGTTACTTTATCCTGTTGATTTGTAAACATCGATAAAAGCTTCTACATGTAGAGTTCCAAAGGGTAGGCATCACAATAGAGTATTTATTATGTTGATAAGTTGAACCTAAATACATACTCGTATATAAATCAGCTTATTATGTTCCCACTGTTGGGACACCGCCTCCTGTTGAGACAGGCCTCCTTTCGGTGAGAGGGAGTTGGCCGTAATCCACCACGCGCGGGCCCAATGCGGGTTGGTGATGTCACAAGTCTTCGAATTTTTGGTTCTAGGACATGCCGGTTTCCTCACCATGTTTTCCTTCACTTCCTGTTTTGATCCTAATAAGTGAATATTTTTCTATACAATAGAGAGATTTGGCTTTCTACTTATTAGAAAACAGTAGAAAGCAGATAATACAAAAACTTGATCCTGATAACATATTCTGTTCAAATAACAATTTAATCCCAACATAGTTATAATTAATTTGTTCAGAACTTTATGTAAAAGTGAAACCACATGTTTACATTGTAAATGTTATGAACGGGCCGAGAAAACAATGTTTTAAAGTCAACAGCGGGCTCCTGAAATATTCACACAACTGGAAATTCAATTTGAAGTTTCCACGTAAAAGTATTAAGGTAGTTTAGTGTTCCCCATTATTATAACAGTGGCTTCGAAACTACGGCCGAACATATTTTTAACCAACTTCTGTTATTAAGTTGACACTAACTGCGAACAAGTTGGTCGTTCGTCAACTTTCGTCTTGAAAGTTTACGACCCGGCACAATTAATAAAAGAAATGGTTGTAAGTAGAATCAGAACTTAAGGCTAGGATACTCGCGAGCTTGTTTCATAAGTATAATAGCCCGCGCAGACGAGCGAGCAGACTGTTTTGTTGTAACAATGGCACCGGTAATTTGTAGCCACAGTCGACTGTGTCCGCAGTAGCACTCCATCTTATACATTTTTAACTTCGATCTAAATTCCTGTTCAAAAATCGATGTCGTGTCCATCCGTAATTCAAGTACCTTGTATTCAGTTTGTGTGTTCCTGTGCTCATTTATTATTCTTGCATGTTGTTTGACCAACGGACTAAACGCAGTCTAGCCCTCATAAATAATATAGTCTGCCATTTTCTCCAGTTTCCCATCAGGCAGGAGCGCCGAAGCGATTACTTCGCATAAATCACACAGATTTGAATGCGGACCGCCGCGTCGTGCGGCTGTTACCGATGTAGTGCCCATTAAAGCTCATCCTTTTATTTTTATATTCCATTCGCCAGCGCTGATTGTTTGCTTTCGCCTTCTTACTGCATTTTCCAGTTGTGCTACAAACTTCGCAAAGAAAATGAACATCACTCGAACGCATTGTATCGTTAATTTTGTACTCACGCCCACATGAACATTTGCGTAAATTAAACATTCGTGAGCTCAATTACCTTCAACATGCAAAGAGAGGTAATAAGAAGTAGGAAAATACATTATTACGCTACAAATTACATTTTAACATAAAATAAAGACCATATCGGTAATTTGACGTGAGTGATCCCGTAGCATGTCAAAACCGTTACTCGTGCCGTTAGAAATTTTCCGGGTTCTTTAACGGGATTCATTCATAACTCACGGTCGAGTGGAGCCTTCGAATATTTCAAGCTGTAGAGCCCCACCCCTATAAATTCCGCGCCTCGGGTTGCCAAATTAGGCGCGAGGAACGTAGACTTATTCCCCCCATTACCCCAGGCCAGCCGAGTGAGACTTTTAACGAAACTTTCCACGTCCTGTCGCAGGTGTTGTAGGCATAAATAATAATTCCCTTGTGCGTTGAGCATTGCAAAGTTCCGATGAAACTTATAAATCATAACAGAGCGAATGTGACGTAGGCTTTTGAGCGTTTCAATTCTAGAAGGGTTAAGCATTTGCTTACAAATGACGCATACCATTAACTGTTATAATGAATATTCTTTAGAATAAAGCATATTTTATTATGGACGAGGATTTCCCAAACTGATACTTGCATCCAAATTCAAAGCGCCATCCATCCACTTACTCCTAGAAATGCAATATAAAAGTTGCACAATGTCGTGTGATCACCTCTAAAGCAATTATGTGGGTCGCATACTGTTCCGATGTAGAACACATTTGTACTAACAATCGAATGAACTTCCACCCAATTTACTTTATGTGTAACCCATTATTATAATTGCTACACAGTTACAAAGTTGGGAGCCGCCGCCGACGCGATGTGAACTGAGGCGAACTGACTCAAATACAAATTATATTCAAGTTTGTTCTTTTAAGTTGAAATTACTTTAAGTTCAGCCTTATGGAAGAGCTTTTACTTTTCTTCCTAATGTAATTTAGTGGATTTTTACGGTCAGATGTTTTTGATCGACTTATTGCCGCTGAATTTTGGCTAAAAGCACGCTGGTGCTTCGATTTTAACACAATTTCCACTGAAATTATTATCTAGACAAGTGTCAGTTTTAGAAAAGTGAGATATGCATCGTGCGTAACATGCCGCAGAGCCGGAGGACAAATTTAAATCTATATTTTCCATAAGCCATATGGCTTCACAGAATAACATTTTGATAACAATACTATATTTAAATCTACAGTTGGTGAAATGTTAGCATTCAAAATATTTGGATTATATTTTCCAGTGATGTAGAGTGGGGAGATTTCATATCTCATTGGAATGTTTGTTTTCAGAATGTGATGAAACGAAAACAAACGAATTGGGGGTGAAATGAAGTGCAAATCTATATCAATATTTGGCGTGACAATCGTCATCGGGAATAATCGAGGGAACAACAACGGGTCGGTGCCACAATGACCGGTAATTTAGCGGGTGTAATTCCAACGGACGAGCGTTTGGCGAATTAAATTTTATCTCGGATAAACCCTCCGCTGTAATAATTTATGGAAACCACCGCGCAACCCCAACACGTCCTGTATTGGCGAGATTTGCAAAAAAATGTTGCACGCTACATCACACACATGATGCCAGTAAATATTTCATTATTATTTTATAGACCAACTGACAACTATTGAAAATTGTACGTGCTAGGTACCTATAGTTTGTTTTGTTTAAAATACAGATCTGGATAAGGCTTCATTCGGTTTATGGTTCAGTATTGGATCTTAAAACAGAAACCAAGTTTGCTATATTGTATTTCAATTTGTAAGTAATGGTAGTATTATTGGAACCCTTTGTATGTAGAAGCCTATAACAAACTTGTTTGAAGGTATTGGTGATCAAGATTGGCAGACTAAGAAGTGCGAGAGTCGTGTACAATGTTCAACTCAACATTTGATTCGCGAGATGAAACAGAGCAATTGAATTAATTCAATCGGAGGAACTTTGTATTCAGCCTCAAAGACAATTGTTTCTGCTCGTGTTACTGAAATAAAGGAAGCCTCAAAGGGTTTAGGCAATGATCCACGAAAGGATTAATATGGTTGATCGGAACTTACAAGCTAGCAACAAGTAAGTATCAACAACTTTTAGAGTAGTTATAATATAAGAATTTTATAAAGATTATGAGCCTCTTCAGGAAAAGCTCCTTACAATGTAAATCACTCAGTGCAACATTTATCATACATTCGGCTTTAAACTTTTGACTTTGGAGAAAACACTCAATGTTGCCAAAAAAGTTCATATCTTGGTCATAACAGTAGGAACGGATCTATAAGTATGTGGTTTCCCTCCTGATAATCCTACCATCATTCATGTGATCTCCGTATAATTTATGTAAATGAGGGTTTCATGTGGCATAAAAAGTTGTCAAGCGCGTGAAAATGTCTTCTTTATACTCGCATATCCAAAAAATGTCGCAAGGGACTCAGCTGTGGTATATTGAGTCATATCTGGTCCAATTAACGTCTGTTTGTTTTGCATTTCCCTTGCATCTCGGAAGCAGTGAGGGCGTAATAAAACGGTCACAACAATGCGGATCACGTCACAGCGGAATTATCTCGCAGCGCCAGAGACGATCAATTACACTGACAACGAGCACGTGGAAAAAGGGCGGACGGCTCTCCAGGAGGCTTTTATTTTACACGCTTTTTTGTAATACAGACCTTACGCTTGAGTATTTTAAACTGCTTTTTGTTTAAAATGCCTGGTGCGAGGGTAGTAATCGTAAGACCAATTAGGCGTAGTGGAGGCTGTTCAACGACCGTCGTTTCGTTCCCCGCTTAAAGACTCAACCTCTGCCTTTATTAGTGGTACATTGTCATCGTTATCATCCTTAGTTTTTATGTACTCAATACCTAGACTCGTAACTTCTTTGTGTACCTTTCGGGTGAACAAATCTGGGTTCAAGTCTAGTCGTCGATCATCGTAGTCCAACAGTGCCGAGTAAATACGCAGTCACGCGAAGACTCCATTTTGTTCGCTACATACTGAGTGTTATGTTTGAGCGTGTCTATATAAATCTTCTCGTACAGAAGCAATATATTGTAGTAAGTACTCCCACTCGTCTTGTAATCTTCGCACAACTCCAAATGAAATACTAATTGTATTCTCAGAACATGTTAAATGGTACCCACATGTTGTTGTGTGCTGTGAAGGGAGTCAATAGATACTACTGTTGATGACTGTGTATTTAATGCTCACAATAATACGACGTTTAAATATTCCTTGTTAGAGACTAGAAATATTTGTAGGCATAGTATAAAAGCTACGAACTCTTGTTATGAAAGCTACGAATGGAACCGAAAAGTTCTGTTTTAGCTGCTGTTATTGCCGCACGCATAGGAAGATAAAGATAAGTTCGTTGCCAAAATTTTCATACCAAACCATAATTTAGTTTAGGCTCGAATCAAAATAATGATCACAGAGATCTTCTCTCTTTAAAAATATTAATCCCGAAGACGATCTATTTGCAATTTAAAATCCTCAACTGAACGCAGGTAGTCTATTCCAAAGCGTCTCTAAGTAGACTCAACAGATTGAAGTGTGTAATGCGATGACATTTCCGCGAGTTCCCGCAATCCGCGCTCAGAGGGTAGGTAATAAAACAGTGACAAGCGATAGAACGGGATCGAGTCAGAACGAAATTATCTTGTGGAGACGATGTAGATCAATTATACGGGGCGTTGGGAATTAGAACGGACGGTAAACCGGCGGGTAGGTGGAGATTTATACGGCAGAATTTATAATTTGCTTAAGTACGTACGCTTTTCTGTACAGGTTGAGCTGATTTTAAACGGGATCAATGTGTTTTGCATTTTCTCCGATAAAAGCAACACAAAGCAGACATCTGGGGAAAATTAATAAAGCATTGTTTGTGACAGGTAACCTACGAAGATGCACTTAAACTCTCAGAAAAATATTCAACCGAATAAATTATTACTTTTATGTTACGACTTAGTTATCGTTATGGATCTTTTAAGTTTAGCATAATATAAGATGGAGACGTGGGTTAGGTAAGAAAACATATGAACCACTGGACAAAATACGAATCTACTAAAAATTGCCTTATTAACACGAAGAAAAGCCATTGATAAAACAGTAAATACAGGGTCTATCATCACAATACATAGGGATTTATTCGTCGTTAGATTGCTATTTTCCAGTTATTTGTGATATTTTCACAAAATGTTATCTTTACAAAACAAAATGACATTAATCAACAATAGTAATCCACAATTAAGCACTGGATTATATTCATTTAAACAGAATCGAGCATTTTTGTTATTTCAATACAAATAATTTTCATAAATATGTAAGCCCGGGATTTGAATATTTCGCAGAAACGCGGTAAATTTGCTCATATTTTATTTATTCCGTGAGCAATATGTTGATTGAGTGATATATTTAATATTATCTTCCATGAAGTACACATATTTCGATTTATAATTAATGTAAACCATTATAATTTACTGAGTGGTACGGAACAAAGTAAGACCGCTTTTAAGAATAGCCTACCCCTCTGACAAAGTTACCGTAAGAAGTAATTAAAAGATTATCAAACGTACAAGTTCCAAGGAAAACGTGGAAATGGCGTAAGTAGGTCTCCAACTTAGTCAATTGCAAAAAAACTAAATTAATTTAAATAGAATTAATAAAACGGTTCTCAATTAAATTCAAGTTATACGGGATGCACAGTGGGGCGCGTGGCAAACGCGGATTAAATACTGAAGTGTCACGATTACCTACCGAAGCCGACCCTAAGGCGCTATTAAGAATTCAGCAAACGAATTGGGGACAACGAATCGACAAAATTGAGCTCGCCTCATCTTTTCTTACATCGTGTGTTTTCGTCCCCTAAGTACAGATATTTTAATATTTCTCTGACTCCAGGGAAGAGACCGCTGTTTTGATCTACAACTCACAAAATACACATTTTTTCTGTACAAACATAGAATATTCTTCTTCATTTCTTTATGGGGCATAACTTTGTGAATACGTCGCTGAATAATACGAAAATCTTTTATGAATGAGAGTTTTGGGAGGGTGCTCCAGAAGGGCCAGCGGGGCAACGGAGCGTTGAGGTGAAATATGTTCTGTAACTCACCCGTGCGTTACGGACTTAAGATAATAAACAGTACCTGAAACAGACAAAGGAGACTCATTAATATACAATTTTGTTATTAATAAAATCAAGATTTGTACCCACATAAAATACTTAGAACGTTTCATAAAAGATAGAAATCTCTTAAATCATAAACGTTCGCATGAAAGGATTTCAAAGATCGAGAGAACAAAATTATGTTAGGTTAGGATTTGCTGGAGTTTGATTTATTAATTTTAGTATATTCACGCGCCGCTGGCGAAATCTTGTTCGAGTATATCTTTTTATAAGCAAAACCTTTTAACCTTAAAGTTACACTTTTTATTTTAAACGAAGAATTAATTTCACGGAGTGTCGAAATAATAAAATTAAAACGTAATACCATAATGAATCAACATGCTGTCAAGTAATGAGGTTGAAACATTTTGACCCGATCTTCATTGACCTGGCGGCATACGGGCCAAGCGTGTGGCCGGGTCAAGTGCTTTAATTGTATGGTCATGTACCAGTAGGTGCTACGACACATTCATTATAACATCTGTATTAAATTACCAAGTAATATGTGGCCATGAACATGGATTTGCGTAAGGGATTGTACCAAATAAACATATATTCTAATTTATTTTTAAAGATACTCCTACGAGACGTAAATAACCGTACTAAAACAATGAGTTAATTTACCGAACTTTAGGCATACATAAAAAGGCAGAATTCCATATCTCGGCAGGTAGGTATCTTGTTGCCCTTACATGTATATGTCGATGATATCATTCTGCATTCAAGTTAAAACGGACATTTGATTGAATGATACCCCGTGTACATTATTGTGTGCAAGGGACCAAAAATGGTTGCGGGTATTATCACCTCGGCTTCGCACACAAAGGATGTTTGCAAATCTCTCACAGTAAACACTAAGTGATCGGATCAATGTAACCTTGTTCTTACGGCTGCCAGAAACGGCGAGACACAATGGGTAGGTAAGTAGGTGTACGTAACTATAACGTACTGCCTTATATTGAAAAATATCGTAATTTTCCTATCTCTTTTACCTGATACAAAATGTTGTCACAAAAGGTCAAAGAGCAAAAATTGGATAGAATTTCCCATTTTTAGGGACAAATGTTTTGAACGCGATTGAAGGGACAACGTATAACGTTTTTAACCGTACCTAAATCCTTTTACTTTACAAAAAGAAACACCATTTCCCGGGACTAAAGTTATTTTACAACAACAATGAGAAAATTGGCGACAAAAAACGACCTACATGATGCGGTGTCAACAAAGATAATATATATCGTGGTATCAGGGTGCCTCCATCGCTATTGTTGTCCCTAAACGCGGCCATGATCCCGGGATCGCCAGCCCCGGACTCGTTTGTCCCGGGATATCCTTCGGCAAACATCGACGAAACCCGAGATTCACTAGACCTTTACACAAGTGCTTTGTTGAGTCGCTGGAGGATATAAAAATATAAATATAAACGTCTTTTTTTCTCCCACCATATTCGAGCTAGTGTTATATTGGACGCGAAGATTATTTATTGTTTCATCGCATAGCGAGATAATCCTATATTGTCGTCTCATCGTTTACTTTATTTTGTCTTACAAGAATATTACTCTTGTTTCCTATTATTGATATAACGAGGAAACAATTATGTTTCGATGTTTCTGGATTGTCGGTTCAAGTTAATTAGACGTGTCTCGGTCTCGTTCACGAAAAGTAAAACCACCATCTATGACGGAAAAATTAAACATCAAAAAGGTGCGATTTTACTACAGTCGTGGTGTAGGTAATGTTGGATCATTGTTAACCAATTGCATATTGCTAGCTCATAATATACTACACATTACGGTCTATTAATTCGTTATTACACGTCGTTTAAGATTATTAGCCTAATACATTGTAGGCATTAATTAGGTAAGTGAGTAGTCAGTTGATAACGATACGATAGTTTAGTACAAACAATACGACTAAAACTACAGTTTTTTGAACGGCTATATTTGTCGCTTGTTACAAATATAGCCGTTCATAAAACTGTAGTTTCAGAAATACTGTTCAAAGATCACGTCGATTCCTCAAGGAGTGTAAAAAGACGACAGAGCCAACTTTGCACGGAAACATCCAATAAAACGAAGTGTGCCGTAGTACCGGGTGCACGTAAAAAGTTTGCCCGTGTACGACTAGTCGGGCCTCCGGTCGCCCAAATCGTGCGACTTGTCGGCACAACTTCGATATTAGTTCGCGCGTGATCGATTTAGCAGGCCAGTTTGACAGTTGCGATAGTGACAGATGACGCAGACGCCATATCGCACGGGTGATTTGTCTTCAACTTTACCTAAAGACAGTTGTTTTCACTGCTCTCCGTGCAGATCATTCCCAGCGGCTAACTTTTATCTATAAAGAGCGATGTGCCCCGACGATGCCTACTTTATCTACGTATAGGTTATTGTCACTTCGAGACACATTTCAGTTTATATCATAAGCGAACAACCCCGTCCTAAATTGTAGACGAAAAAAAAAATACAAGATGTTAAGGAAACCCTACGGAGTTGTATATAAATAGGGACATATAGGGATATCTGATTCAATATAGAGTTGTTTATTTTCAGAGAGAGGTACGGCCCACGGAGAAAAACATTAGCCAAGTTATTAGCACCTTATTTCACCGTAATAGGCATTACATCGTGTCGCTTTTCTGGGCTGTTTGCCTCAGGAAAGTGTTGAACGCCTTCACTGTCATTCTCGTGATTAATTTGTGTCGGCTCTGTCGTGCTAATGGGCTAAAATAATTTAGTGGGCGACACTGATTATTTATTGTCAAGCGTCCTGGTTAACGTTTGCTAAGCGATTTATCGTTAATATTACGACAATTATTGTATTATCAGACCATCTATTCTCAGCAGCTTATTAACTTGATATTGGACTTAAATTGCAGTTCAGTTTACATCCTACATGTTAGGAAATTCTCATTTTACACCGGAAAATAACACTGGAATAGTTTACAAACAAATACACAGTAACGTCAAAATTAATTTGCCAATCAATTACAATATGATATGTATTAGTGTGCAATGATTAGTTACACATTCAATATTGTGTGTGTATGCAAATGATGCTGATTATACTTTGTTTGCTTAGTTCGCTATTACTGAACACGGTCGGACAATGGCGGCGGAGATCGTAAGCTAACAATCGACTGACAATATAAATTTTAGATTGAGCTCATATACGCGCAGATTATTGTGATGAATCGGTGGGCAGTACCTACCTTACGTTATTGTTTGGGGAAAATGTTGGTAACCGAATATTTTGTGGTGTAAGACATATATCTACAAGCAACGAGCAAGACAATAATGTTTTTTAACAGGTTTTAAACCACACATGTAGGTGGTCTCCAATTGAAGCGTGGAAACTAACGTTATATTTTCAAGTAACTTCATAAAAAAGGAGCTCACCAAAAGGCTCTTTGTCTCTGGATTTTATCAAAAGGAATTGCATGACTTTGATTTTATAAGGCGTTCATTTCAGACCGTTTTCCAGACATAATATAATATTACGCCATTTGAAGTTGTTTTTTTTTTACTTTTCTTTTTTTTCTGTAGCGAACGGTACGCAGTCGTACATTATAAAAATATATTTCAGGCCTGACTTTCATGTCATTTTCAGGTGCGACACAAAAACCTAATGTACATGTAGGTAAATAAACACCGGAAGAAGGCTTTTTGCCATCACATAATGTATGGGTGTAGCTGAGGTGGGGCAAATGGCAAGCAGCACTCTTCCTGATTGGTCGCGAAAACACGAACAGAATATTACGATATTGTTTGAAATTTTATTGGAAATGCATAACATTTTATTATTAGATTTTGATATAATATTTAAATAGCTGACGGCTTTTCCAAATACAGCTGAAATTGGTAATATTTTAGGTCAAATTTTCTTGGATTATTCATTCGGGCATTATTCGTTATTAGATAAAAGGGTCGTTTTAAGCTAATTTTAGTATTTGAGTCGAAAAATGAGCCATCCATAAACTCTTTAACAAAATTCTATTGCACACAGTAAACCAAAAAGACTCAAAACAACCATACAACATCCATTAGGGGAAGGCATTCTGATTTCCTCTGACTATAATTAAAGTCTCAATGGATAAAGAACAAACTTGGGTCGCATCAACGTCACGCAACAGCCAACTTGGAAGTGAAAAGCCGCCAGGAATACGATGTAACTTGTCTGATTTCACTGAAACTTGCCTCAATCGGCCGACTTGGCTCCAACTTTTCACACAACAGATCGGCAGCCGAGCAACAATACTTCGGGAAACAAAAGAGCTCTTCGAAATACTTATACACTGCCGTTCAGATTAAAGGGTGCTCCTTATATATTTCCTCGACGCTTTGTTGTGGTAGTTGGTAGTGAGGACTGTTGTTTAATCTAATTTCATTTACCGGTCTCGTTTTAATTAGCTGTGTTGTATTTATGTTTACTTAGCTGCCATAATTATACAGAGCTGTATTGTGTATTTCGCCGAATCGTTTGTTTAATATTAAATTGTTTACTGTAGGTATGCACATAAACCACATTTCAGAATGTAATAAATGAACAGTTTTGAATTCAAACACAATTTCCATGAAATAATAATTAAATCAGTTCTCTATTTAAATAAATTAATGAAACATTAAGCTATAATATTGAAAAGATTTTTATTCAACTTTGATAAATAATATGAAGTGAGGCAATTTAATTGCCCGAAAGTGTACACCGAAAACTAGAGTGCCGTCATCACTTAAGATTAGTTTCATATAAAGCAGCTGCTATTAAAAGATCATTAAATTTAATTTTAATAGCATTAGGAGGGCGCCAAGGGCCTCAACAGCGTAAAGCGTTTCATTTGGTGGCATTATACATCTGACTTTAGCGGTACACCTACACACGTTACCGAGCATGTTAAGAACATCTCAGAATACCCGCGGCTTAACTGCCTCTGCGTAATATGCAGTTATATGGGAGTATACATAAATTGTTATAAGCGTAGGTAGTTTAATTCGAGTTTGTGGCCACAGGTGCTTTCATGTGTACGTTTCTGTCAGCGTCAGGCCCTACATCTCGGCGTCATTTGCTCTACTTGGGGTAATTTCTTACCGGAGCGCCTTAAGGGTGTCGTTACATTCCTTTGCGTGTGTGATTAACTGTATTTATATTGTTGGAATTCCCTTTGTTTTAAGAGTGGTATAGTCGTGTTATTCTCACCCCTCGTACCTTTTCGTCCCCTAAGAGTCACAAGAGCAGCTTACGTCGGATTTACGAGATCGATGATTGTGAAATTGTAGGTATTGCAGCGGGTTTCGAAACATGCTCTATTTACCTCAGTCTAGACATTTATTTGTAATTTAGTGACTGTAAAAGATGAGATGATAGATGCCCTTATATAAGGGTAGAGTTACGGAACTGAAAAAGGTTTTTTTAACTAAATAAAATATTTACCCTCTCTAGAAAAACGAATGAAAAAAATGAACTTGTTAAAATAATTTAACCTCTCTCGAAGCACTTACTTGTCCAGGAAATTTGTTAGTTCAAATCGTTGTTTTTATTTAAAAACCTTTTACTTAAACAAATCGAAGGAATATCCTGAAGTTATATAACAATTAAAAATAGTCCACTTGCTATCAAAAAATCTTCGCCTCTGTTTCTCTCTCATCGAAAGCGAAATTGGCCCGGAAAAACAGAAATAATACCTTCTAAAAATAGCCACATATCTCTCTATTATTCCGTCCCAATACTTACGAGCATAAAAATGGGTACAGCGTATTTGTAACGCTCGTTACAAAATATTCGAAGGTTATTTCTCTCGACCCTTGTAAGGCTGGCTTAAAGGACTTGCCGAGATCGATGCGAGCCTCAAACCTCGAGTTATATCGCTTTGTAACAATACGCTACAAAAAGTAGACACGCACGACGCAAGTTTTGTATGAAAAAGGTGTGATAAAAAGTCTCTGAAAACGGAGCAGCATTTAAGTAAGCAGCTAGTTTCACTAATACCCCATTATTCAAATTAAGCGCTTACTTCAATTTAAGTTGTAGCAGGTGCACGTGATTTTGATACAAAATAACGTTACGCAACGCATTAAAAAAAAAAAAACTCGTGAAATAAGAAGCTTATAAGTAAGACAAAAATCGGCGTAAGACTATTTATCTAAATAGCCAATTCAAAAATATTGTACCTCTATGTTATTGTATATTAATTACGTTATCTATGTGTGTATTTATTGAAACTTGTACGTAGTTTATTTGGATTTTGTATCAGGCAATAAAAAGATTTCTTTTCATTTAATTTCATTTCATTTCTAAAATGGAATAGTGAATGTTTTTGTCCGCAAGTGTAGAGCGTGGAAGTAATGCCCTTGTCGTGCCGAATGAACTGTAACTATTGTTTTTATCCGCGGAGCAAACAGTTCGAGGATGACAGATGGGGAGCCTTGTACATTTTACAGCTTTATATGCTACATATGTTTTATATGGGCACCTTTTTTCCTTTTCAAGATTGAAGAGGCTTTGTATGGAAGAGAATACTCTGTTTGTTCCAGAACACTATTGTTTAGAAATGAGATCGATTACCTATTCAAATAAAACTGAACCAGGATAATATCTTAAGAAAATACGGAGCAATATCTATGATGAACACCCTAACCATAGAATATTAAACAGTTGTGCTACAAATATTTTTCAAATAAAATTGAGGCCAAACAAACAAACACCATTCCCATTTCAAATTTCCAAAACCAATTTGAATTCTTGAGCTACTTCGAAAATAAACAGCAATACACGACAAAGCTACAAATCGAGCTTATGAAATAATAAAACACGAAGTTCCGTAGAAATTGCTACGTTGAAGGTAAAATCGATGCAGCACGGGACATAATCCACCTGTCGTTCAGTCACCTAGCGACCCGGTACAAACAAGGCGACTACTCAAATTATACCTCTTTTATAGTACCTATATTTTACCTCTTTGTATGCAACCTACAAATTAGCCACGTAATGCCTCAAAGACAATACGTATAATCATTTCTGTTAAAGGTATACGTTTTATGTCGTTGGGAATTAGAATGTTTTATGAGTGCTTATTATCTTGTCTTTACTTTTACTATGTACTCGTAAATATTTAACAAATATTTTAAAGAGAAAAAAATTGCATTATATTTGTATTTTATTTTGAAATGAATAAACTCAAAAACAACTGGACCGATTTAAAAAAATCTTTCACCAGTAGTATGCTATATTACCACTGAGTAACATAGGCTATAATTTATAAAGATATCACGCGAGCGAAGCCGGTATTATAAATATTTTCCTCTACTCTCGTATCGTAATATTGGAATTATAAACTTCAAAACGAGTTTTTATTGACACAATACTGAAATTTAAAAATAGAATCATATTATAACACTTTTTCTCCAACAAAATAATGTTATTGAACATTTTTTTTTTCTAATACGATACAGGGCAAATCCAAGAAGTTGATATCACCAAAGAGTTTACAATGCATTTGCTCGAAAAGAGCGTTTTCCAAGTAGTAAATTTGTGCGAAAAGTGTCACTTTTTTCACTACTTCTTTTTACTTTTCTGTTTTTTTTTTAATTTTTGAGGTCGTCGTCAGCCCGTCTCGTCTCAGAGATTTTATTATTTGAGAAAAAATTTCACAAATTTGTATTTACAAATCAGATGATGATGATGACGATGGCGATGATTATGACGATGGACAAAATCAAAAAGTCGAAGACAAAGTCAAAGTCGAAGTCGAAGTCGAAGTCGATGTCGATGTCGAAGTCGAAGTCGAAGTTGATATCGAAGTCGAAGTCGAAGTCGAGGTCGAAGTCGATGTCGAAGTCGAAGTCGAAGTCGAACTCAAAGTAAAAATCAAAGTCAAAAGTCAAAGTCATGAATTTTGTTTTTATCATTTATATACGTCGTCGTATGTGAGATGTTACACATCACAGGCGACTGCCGTAAGGCTCGGTCTTTTTTTTTTCCTCGCACAATGTATAGTAAAACGTATGATACACGTGCGTAAGATGACTTCCGACTCGTGTCGACTTATACAATCACCTACCTTCCGCACTTATAGCATAAATAACTATTCCATCTATTTTTGCATTGGAACGTTAGTGGGGGACAGCAGCACCGCTATAGCGCATGCGCGGTGATGTGCTGGGTGCAGGCGCCATTCATACGTTTTCTGAATTTCGTGGGATTTTTTTATTCTTGATCTTTAACTATGATTTTTTATTTTGAAGTTTCAATCCCAATGTATGAGAGTAGATAAAGTAATGTATCAAACTGCACATAACTAGGTATTAATACCCCTCTTTATGCAACAGTTTCATAAACTACTATTTTATTTGCTATTTCAATGAATTTATAAATTTTGAGTACATTTGGTAAGAGCAGGTTAGTAAATTAGCTAACCAAAAGGTTTATAATATTTCATAGCCCATAAAATACGCTGTAGTCTTTCGTCTCGTAACTAACCCTACAATAATGTAAGCAAATTTTCAGAAAACCTGGAAAAGTTTTGTGCATGATTATAGCACAGTACACATACCTACTTGCGATGGTAATATTTTGATCATATGCGCGTTGACTCTGATATTTTAGTATAATTAATAATATAATATCTATACATATAAAATGCTTTGTCCTGAATGACTGACTGACGGATCAACGCACAGCCTTAACCGCTGATTGTAGAGACAGCGTGATTCCTTAGTCCAATCTACTTCAAATTTTGCATAAACATTCTTTAACAGAATTGATGGAAGACGTGATTCGTATTTTATTGAAATTCATCCCCTACCGGGGTTAAAAAGGGGTAGAAAGTTATTTTGGGTGTGATTTGCTTTGAAGTTGTTATCAATACTCCTTCGTACTTTTGATTTAAATTACATTTTATTTTGACACATGTTTGAAAACTCAATCCGATTTTATTCAAAAAAGGTTGAACTCACATAAAAGCTTGGTGCAATGCAAATACTCTTTAAAATTGGATTGTTTCGAAAGTCACCGTATTATATTAGTACCGCATTTGATGGTTTCTAAGCTTTACTGAGGTCTGTATTTATTCTTAGGATTTCCCTAACACCATCAAATTACCCCTTCGAATTCAAGAGAGTGCAGTTTCCCATCAAGGTTTGCGTCGCAATGACCATACACAAAGCTCAAGGTCAAACTCTAGGTAGTGGGAGTAGACTTGAGGGAAAGCTGCTTCTCCCACGGTCAGTTGTATGTGGCATGCTCCAGAGTAAGCGCACAGAGTAGCCTGGTGATTCTAGCACCCGAAGGAAAAACAAAAAAAAATTGTTCACAAAGATATACTGCGGTAGGTGTAGTATTTCGATTTCGCTGTAAAAAGATAATACCCCCGTGTAAGTTTCACCAGATCAAAGGCCGAGCTTCGTATCCATAAAATATAATAAAATTTTATTTTATTTTCATGTTTATTTAACCTTTAAATCCCTACACTATAATAAATATTGTTATATTTTATAAGTATTCAAACATTTTAACATAATAATTTATAACAAAATTAATAACGGAAAAAACTAATAAAAAATCCAATTAGAACCATTTTCGACTTCTACGCAAACGAAGTCGCGGGCAAAAGCTAGTAATATAATATAATCTTTATTTATATAAAACAGATTGTAATACATGTAACAGTTTTTACAAAGTAGGTAGTATTCAATCTCTGGCAATCAAATCGGTGACGAGCTGTTCTCCTTGCTAGGCTATGAAATAGCATGTATTAAGGAGTAACAGTGTTCAGTTTGGGGTCGGACGTAAATAATAGTACCATCCTATTTTTTCCCATGGTTGTCGTAAAAGGCAACTAAGGGAGTCACTAGAGAATGGGCAGCAGTGTCCTCTATGCATTTTAACACCATACTGCGATCGCCAACCCGCCTGCCAAGCGTGGCGATTATGGCAAACCCCCCCATTTGGGGGAGGCCTATATCCAGCAGTGGGCGTCTTTCGGCTGAAATGATGATGATGAAGGAGTAACAGTGCCGATCCCCTCTAATTGTATTACAACAATTTTATTTTACAAGTTAGAATTTTTATATTAATAAATCTATACTTAAAATGAGAGAGATGTATGACATCCTCCCCTAGCTTTAAGTCCGTGTTGTAATATACGACTGGGGGATTATGTGAGGATGGGCAGCATTCATCTATGTGCTAATAACATCGATCGGCCACCAATCTGCCTGCCAAGCATAGTGATTACAGCATTATCGATCCCCCAAGGATAGCTGTGAACAACATGCAGTACAGTGGCAATTGGAAAATAACTATAGATTGCATTCGGAGAGCCAAAAATTTCCCGTCTCTAGTGGTTAGACCACCTGTCAGACCCAGAGGTCCCGGGTTCGATTCCCAGTGGGGGCAAAATTTTCAGCTCGGTTTGGTTGTTGGTAGGGTTTGTTCTAAGTCCGCCTGGCTAGCTACCACCATCTTATCGCCATAACAACAATGTTAACAGCATTTTTGTGTTTCGGCAGTTAGAAGTAAGATAGCCAGTTCCTCTGTGGTTGAGGATTCTGGGTGAAGCTCACTTCCACCTTCAGCCTTATCATCACTTACCATCAGGTTAGATGCAGGCCAGGAGCTTCCTCGTAGTGGATAAAAAGAAAATGTAATTTTGGCGAATTTGTATCCAGACTGAAATTGTGAAACCTTTAGGGCTTACAGCACTCTACAATAAGCCTACTAAGCCATAGCCACTCTCGGAAAATTATTAGGGTAAGGCCAGACTACAACACTATTTCGAATTCGATGCGTTTGTATTCAGTACAATTAGGTAGATAGGGCTCAGGTTTGCGTAAATGGCGTGGACTAACTAACACTCGCCCGTCGTGAAACTATATTGGCGTAAACTGTACTTCCTAAAGTTTTCATATCGATCAGTTACAATTTACGCGAAAATAAATATCTTCAATAAACTGTTTACATACAGATTTAAAGTACCTAGCCATATCCTCTTGGGTTAATGTCACACTTTACTTTGGTCAAAACTCCAACGCAGCCGCGCGTGCATTCTGCGCAAGGCACTTACTCAATTATGAATATATCGCGTCAAAATATCGTGTTACTTACGAACAGCATAAAAGCCATCACCGTTTTACAGCGTAAAGAGGCATTAGCGGCATTAACGCAAACTTGCGCGTTTTCACTAGAACGCGGAGTAATGGGTTACAGTTATTGCTCCCTGTTGTTTGGTTGATGTAACGTAATTACGGCGAGGTGCGCGCATCACGCGATATGTCGTGTCGTGTCGACTGAAAGGACCATACCTATGCTCCACCTTCCGACAGAACAAATAGACATCGAAATGTCAATGCCAAAAAAACAAGTTAGATTGAGTTTCGTGCCCTTTAAACAAAAGAAAATCTGGAAAATCTGTTTCGAACCACCTTTTTTTTTTTTTTGAGCTTCGGAATTTATCAAATAACTTCTCCCTCTCTGGGCGGAGCGGGAGGGCGTGTCAGACTCTTACTGAATAAAACCCACCCGTGTTCCTTCAGTTGCCTGTACGTTGCCACAGTATCCCTTTCGGACTTTCCCGCAGCCCCGGTAGGTTTCGAACCTTCTAAGAAGCAATTATCGGCATCGAGAACCGTCTAACATGTAAACAAAAGCTGTCAAGTAATTTAGACGGAATGTTAAACGTAGAACAATACATCAATGTTTAGGAAATGCGTAAACCATTTATCATAACAAGAGAGAATTATAGATAGCAGCCCTCCGGCAGCGGAAAGCCAGTGCGCTCTTATCTACACGGAGGCTACTGTAACAAGGCCGTGACTGAGGGGAGGGAAACGAAAATGTTTATGATATTAATGAACTTTCCTCTACTTGTTTTTTATTACGTAATTTAGATGGAAATGTTATTGTCACCAAAGTGAGGTCATTAGTGTCCACGAAAATGATTGACGGTGTACGGACACGCTGGCATTAAAAAGTTATCGCTGTCGTGAAATGTCATACCGTGACGTACCCACTCCCTGACTTTCAAGGTGTTCACGTACAAAAACTGTAAACATCTACTTCAAAAGACAATTTTAAGTTCTCTTTTCGCAGATCAAAATTACCATCAGCAACGTTAATATAGATTTAACTTTAACGAAGTAAAACACTTAGCGGGACGCTACTTTATATTCAAATTTAACTTTGTCTCCGTAATATGAATGTTAATATTTTTTAGGTAAAGTTAAATACTAAAAAGTTTCGTGTGCCAACATGCAGAGCCCATCCGCACGTTAGCAAATATTTTCTGCAAAGTAAAGGAGCCAATGTTGGATGTAAAGAGCCCAATAGACAGTGGAGCGGCTCAAAGGCACAAAAAGCCAAGCCCATTACGGGACACACGTTGCCGGAAACCACAAAAGACCCAATTATTCTGCTGTGTGAAGCCAAAAAAGGGTTGGACCAAAACCAACTTGTCGAGTGTTCTGTTTCACTTTCTGAATGCATGCTTGCCACGGATAAGCTCTCATTGGCAGAGAATTGGGTATTTTGTTAATTTCTTTTTAATGAATTAGCAGGTTAGAAAAAAAAAACGTGCGAACCTAACAGCTTAGTCGTATATGATGTGTAACATCTCACCTTGGTAATAAGCAACATTAATGGGGCCCCATCAAGTTCATTTCTGACGGCCAACTCTAGCACCGCGCGTTTCCCCGGCTTCACACAAACTTCCGTCCCTTTTCACGAAATCACTCCCACAGATTAGATTATTTCGATTTTGATTGCACGAAAGCGAGAGGCAACATTTTACACATCAAAAACGCATAAAGCAATTTTGTTGCCGATTTCTTAAATCAGCATAAATATTCCTAGAAATTAAGAGTTGTTAAATAAGAAAGATTAGCAGCGTCATAAAAATAATATAACATAATTTTTCCTTCCTCAAACGTAACCTGTTTTACTGAGCGTCATATTATCATACAGAACATTTATTATGAGTGACAGTATTATTCAACTGAAATTACCTGTAAAGACGTCGATTGACGGGCACGTGTCAAATTTATCACCTTTGAACAGGGAGAAGACATGGTATGTCACTGGTTCAGAAAATCAAAGGGAAGATAAATTCTTTAAATGAATGTTGTCATTGATCATGGTAATTTTAGAGCTTGTGATGGTTTGCATCGGTTTCTTAAAGATGTTATACAGCAGTTTTATGATCGAATGGAAGATATTAACACCCTTATTAATAAAAGAGTAAAGTTATAACCTACCAATTAAACATAAATTTTTCGAGGTTTATTTTTGGCATTTCTTTATCCCGGGTTAATTAATAAGGGGAAACATATAAAGGTTAGTCTGACAGACGACTCAAAAATTATTACCTGCTCCTGTGTGGTGGCATTATAAAATTAATCATAAGTATCAAAGAAATTCTTCCTCCATTAAACGTTTTACATGACTATGAAAGTGTCTCCGTACCATTAAATTCGTATTATAGAGAGTTATATTTTTTGCAGCTATAAAATATTTTATAGGCGACAAACTTCAACGTTTCCGCAATATGGTGCGTGATTTAATAACGGCCACATGTTGTTTTAAAGTATTGAAGTTGTTTATAATAGTTTCAGTTCTAACTAAACTTGTGCGCTTTCTAAAAGGTCTAAAATGAACGAAATGTTTCGGAAAATCGACAATATTTACTGGTCAAAGAGATAATGTTGTGTTTCACGTCTCATTTTTTATATTAAATAATGGTCGCCCATAGGTCGAAATTCGACCATAATTCATTTAAATGTCATGATTCTAAGGTAGTCATCTTGTGACAAACGCATGGTACTGTGTGTAATGTTTTTTAATTAATTAAATTTATTTCTGATGATATAAAAATATTAGCTTTCTGCACGCTTTCTCCATATAAACTTTAACTGTACCAAATTTCATACTCCTCCGTCCGCGTAATTTTCGTAAAAAAGGGTACAAAGTTTTTGCTTCACGTATTAATATAATAATTAGATAATTAGATTACTTGATAATTAGACATCATACCCACCTCATTATTTATGAATTGTTAATATAATTTGTTAATATAAATTATCCACTTGGCCATTTAATTAGATTATCTGGTGGAATTATGAACAAAGTCAAAAATCTAAAATGCAATATTTCGGCTTTTCGCTACATAAACTTTAATGGTGAATAAATCACGAAGAAACTTTGCTCGGCAGTGGACCGCGCGGGTGGGAAAAATACGCCATTTTCATAAGGGAAAAAACAATAACTCGAGGCACGGAGCAAGGGCCGCTTTTAAGGCACATAAATCAAAACAGACGATATTTTCGGTGTAACGCCGGGTGGGCACTTTCGGTACGGGATTTTTTGGGGACACATCCGGATTAGTGTTGTTTTTACGATTCACTTCTACTTTCTGTTGTTTCTTTATCGACAGGGTCGTAAAAGTTACTGATTTAAAGTCTTGTCTTGGTTTACATTTAAAATTAAGATATCAAATCGAAGTTGATAAACTTCACAAAACATGTATTACTAAATTGAGAAACGTACAAATAAATGAACTGCGGATTAAACTCAGAAACTCAGCGCCCAAGTAACCTAACTATACACTTCATTTGCTTTGTACAATTCATTCATTCATACATTCAATATCTAACATCATTCCCGCTCCTAGAGCAACGCTTCAGGCACGAACGGAATGAGATTCTTCCTTTGTGCCTTCATATTTCATCCACCTACTAGGGCGCCCCAACGCACCTAGATCGTGAACTAACATTCGGTACAACATTAAAATCGTCTTTCACTTAGCTGGATAGAGTTCAATTTCAATTGCTCGGCATGTCAGGCTAACTAATACAATGTTCTGACACTGCACATGGTAAAATTTGCTTTT
The DNA here is from genome assembly GCA_947364205.1 of Agrochola lota. Classification (NCBI taxonomy): domain Eukaryota; kingdom Metazoa; phylum Arthropoda; class Insecta; order Lepidoptera; family Noctuidae; genus Agrochola; species Agrochola lota. The sequence goes on along the minus strand of OX376231.1, from coordinate 9,916,028 downwards.
AGGAAATTCGGTTCAGAGTGCTGCGATAGCACTGCTGATAATTCAGTATAAATGGATCCGCTGGAAACCGAGATGCATATTGTTTAATACAACCGGGCCAAACAAGAATTTAAAAGCTTCAGTGATAGTTTACGATCAGTCACGTTAAAATATTTAAGTTTGGCGAACAATAACAATATGTTTTCATATGCGTTCGCCGGAAGTCAGAATAGGTTAAAAATATGTTCATATTTTGTCACCAAATGTGAGTTGGAGCAACTTACATTATAGTATATAGGTACCATACAATTTAATATAACCATTATGTAGCACGCACTGTAATAAAGAAAAATCACCGTCTTCACTTCAAAGAAAACATTACCTAAGAATCCACTGCTCGTTATAACGTGACAAATTGTCGACATTTTTTCTCGCAAAGCTTCGAGAATTAGCGTGATCAATTGCGTTCTTCGGCACTTCTTAACTCACGTCTCTTTCACTCTTTAGGGAGGGAAACGAGACGGAGCATTCTATCTTCTTTATCTTTTATGGTGGAATTAGGGAGACGTTCCAATAGCGAGATCACTAAATATTCGCGCCTTTAGCGACCACACTTTATTGAATAGAGTTTGGAACTTACTGTGGTTTTGGGAACTGTGTTTACAATTTTTTATTAATTACTAACTTTTGCCCGCGGCTTCACCCGCATGGAGCTCGGAAATTATCCCACGGTAACGTACTACCGGGATAAAAAGTATCTGTGTATTCAGGTTATAACTGTGTCCCAAATTTCATCCAAACCCGTTCAGCCGTTTTTGTGTGATTGACTAACAAACATCCGAACACAAACTTTCAAATTTATAATATTAGTAGGATTTCGAGATTACATACATTATACCTACATAACGTAAATATATGTATGTCGAATATTAAGTGTAATATTTACACACTAATGGCCCTCAGACAGCACTAGATGGAATCGCCTGAAGCCTCGACAGCGGAGACGTATTAAATTCTGCGAAACATGCAGGTGTGTTTCCGAGATCTTTAATAATATACTTAGCAGAACTGTAATTGTTATTTATATGTCGCCTACAGTGGTGCATGAAGGAGACATTAATTATATGGTACCTATCGGTGTTGAATGGGTAGAAATTAATCTCGTTATTTAATGAAAATTTGATTATGGTTCCTCAAATAGGAATTTCACACAAGCAGCCCGGGGTTTGTGTCTGTTTGATGGTAATAGAAACTGCCTTAAACATTAATGCGAAATATGGGTGCATATTAAATACAGTAAGCAAATACCTCTGCTTTGCGGGGAAACAGGATTGATGTCATATTTCGAAACGTTATCGTGAAAGTATTTTTTTTAAACTCTATAAAATAGATATACAACAACATCCTCCTGCTAAATTCCTTCAAGCCTAATTAATAACAAAAAGCTAATTACAATGAGACATATCGTCATGTCGACCATAACTCCGGGCAGAGGCTCTCGTCCGTCTGCCGGTGACAATTATGAGTTCTCAGTTATGGATAGCAGAGGTTCCCCCGCCCCCTGGCGCCTAGATAACGCAATTACGTCGCCGCTATTAAGCGACACCCATTATTCATTGCTGAGACCCTACATTCATCAACCAGAGGACTTTAGGCGAATATTTTTATTTGAGGAACCGTGAAAACAGCATCTGTTATTGTTAGAGTGATGGGGTGTTGGGAATGTTGCTCTTTAGCGTCAAAGCTTTCGGTAAAATTGTATGTATCTACTTTAAAGTCTCATAATAAATTGAAGTGAATGTATCTAGCTAGGTAATAAATAAAAATGATGATGACAAAAAAAAAATGTTTAGTCCGTCAAGGACAAAAAATACGTGTCCAATATTTTTTTATAATCTCAAAGATTATAAAAAAATATTGGACACGTATTTTTTTCTTTTTTTACTAAAGATTACGGCGATAAATTGAGGTAAAATATGCCATGACGTCACGAGTATGTAGATTTTTTACATACTAGTGACGTAGCGACCCCTACTGAACTTAAAATGCGTTTTATCTAAGTATTTTTTTATTAATATGATAAAGCAAAAAATACATGTCTTATATTTTTTTATTATCTGACTAACAGACTAATTAGAATTTCATTTTTTTTACCCAGGCGTCATTCCTATTGGTTTTTTTTTTTTTTCATTTAACTTTGTTCGTTTTCATACTCCGATATGACTTCGTGGACAATAGTCTGGGTTATATGTTTTTTCGACAGTAATATAACTACGTACTTTTTTAAATGCTGTAATGTATAAGTCACTGTTTTTTGTCCCAAATAAATAAAATAAAAGCCGCTGTTGATTAAGGAAAAACTTACTAAGCTTAGTATTCCTGTGCGAGGAAAATTGTCAGATTTCCACCCTTTAAAGCCTATTAAGTTAATGTTTAGCTATTACCAGATATGAACTAAAAGTAAATTAGGCTTAAACCTGATATTCAAATTTCATGCTCCACTAATGTAAATACCAAACTAAATTCCATTCCGGTTAATCAAATACATATCGGAATTTTCGTATCAGGGTAAATTTTGACTGGCGTAGCGTCAGCCTAACCTCAAATTAATCAACCACAGATTGACAGGACATTCCAATCGATAATTAACGCTCAATTACCTAAATATTATTGGAGAACGGTAGGCTATGCTTCGCGTAGGGCTAGAGTAGGCCACTCAACAAGTCATTTGCTTACATAGCTGTCAAATCAGTGCACGATGTAAAGGGACTTGTAGTTATATGTAGAAATACACTATAAACTTGATATAGGGAGGGTTTGTCGGACCAACTATTCAACCTTTTTTATCTGTGCCGTAACCTTGTTTTATAGCCGTAAAGTTTTGTAGCTGAAGTTTTTAGGATCCAGCAGAAGAAGTCACTTAAACATTACCCTTCTTCTGGGTCAGTCGGGTAAACATGTAACACGTTGAATTAAATCGTAAATCTAATTTGAATTGATGAAAATATTCTATCTACAAATAAAAATTCTGTGACTTGACGGGATTTCCCGAAGGAAAATCGAACTCACACTATAAATTAATCTTCAATAAATTGCCTATTTCCTATACGAAAATAAACGATGATAGGATATAAATTCTAAGACATTATGTAGAAAAAATGTCCAATGCAGGAGATAGGGCTGCGATTTATTACTTTCAAACAAAGGGAGCGATATTTTTGACAGATATTAAAGATAAATATGAACGGTAAGTCATGATTAATATCAGTCGACTCGGAAGGATAAAAAGGAGAGCGAGCAAGCACTTTAGAATCATTGACATTCATTACGAAAACCAAGAGGTCAACGCATTAAATCGAGACCAAACTGAGGATATTGGTGCTAATAATAATGAGAGCAGTGGTAGCTCAGTGGTAACGGCCGTGACTTACGAGTTGTAGCTCCTATGAGCTACAACTAGCTACAAGCACCGGTCTGGTTTCGAATCTATGTTCGAAACCAGGCAGTTGCTTTACTTTGTGAAAATTATTTCATCACCACTGCTCTCAAAACGGTGAAGGAAAACATCGTGAGGAAACCGGCATGTCCAAGAACTTCTAAGACATGTGACATCTACGAACCCGCACTGGGCCCGCGTGGTGAATTACGGCCCACTCCCTCTCACCACGGGAGGCTTGTGTCTCAGCAGTGGGAACGTTTTTATGATTATGCTTATGCTAATGAAATGATAGGGTAAAGACTGATTATAATCTTACATCATAGTAGATCAAAGCTCCAGTTTAATTTATAAACAAAACCACAAACAAAACTCATCCTATTAAATAAAATACCACCACAAAGCAAAAACGATGGCTATCGAACAAACCGTTTGTTGGTATCAATGGCGCCTCTGTTATCTGTAGGAAAAGTTAAATTGAGTTAAATGTGTGTACAGGATCATGGATTTTAACATGAAGTAAACTGTTCGAGTTTATATCGAAGGCGTATTCGATCCCAAAGTGGTATTACGAGCACACAAAAGAGTATTAACCCAGTCGACCTATTCGGTGAAAAGGTGAGAAAATATTTCATGTCGCCCTTGTATATGCATAAATGTATGAAAGGCATGTGGGTGACTATTCTGTCAAACATTCGGAATTATTCGCGAGAAGCTTCCCAGCTATTTCTTTATTACATCCATTCTGTACCACCGTCATAATTCACATGTTTTTATTGTTCCCTTTAGGTTTGCGAACGTAAAGTGAAACATTAACGGCAACTCGTTACTTGGAAGTATCTATTTTATGGATTAATTACCCTTTGTTTTAGTCATTGTTTGAGACAGTATTTAAGGAAAATCCTGCTTGTGGTCTATCGCGTCGCCGTGTTTTATAGTCTTGTCGTCAAAATTTTAGAGTCGGAAATGAGTCGCAGCAAAGATTTTCAAATAGAACTCTTTTATGAGAAACGACTAAATGGGTAAACATCAATTACTTTGTAGTAGTTAAACAAAATTTAAACAAGACTAGATTCTATACGTGTAAAAAAAATAAACAGTTTTACAGCAGATTAATTCAGTCTCTGGAACTTGAGCATTGTTCTAAGGCTAACTTTGTTATTTTTCTTATCCGTAGCGAGGCGTTAGTGTAGAGACCAGCTGAATTTATTGCTATCGCCTTATTAGCTGATAAATGTATTGCACCTTGTTAGTGCCTGGCTGTATCGATCCACCCTATAAAATGATAATGAACAGAGTGAAATTGTAATAAAATAGGTGAAATAATATCTATTTTACTATGCTGACAATTTTACTGAGTGTTCTATTCAGCCCGGAGTCTGATTTGTGCCCGGTTGATGGCAATAGGCTCGCCCTCTATTATATGGGACTTAAAAATAATTTGTGAAATGTGGATGTATGTACATCTCTGCCTATCCCTTCGGGGAATACGCCGTGATGTTATGTGTCTATTCCACCGAATTTTCTTATCCTAGAGAATTTTCTTAAGAAACAACAAGACATAGTGCTATTGTTAGCTTGATTCATTTGTTCGTTTTCGGTAACACTTTCCTTGCTAGAGATTTAGTGAATCTGGCTTCAGATTTATTACTAAAAATCATTCTTCAACCATTCATTCATAATAGGATTTCTGGTTTTCTCTATATCACTGCCCTGAACTGTTTGATGTTGAAAGGCCCATATAGGACCCTTTTAGTTCAGGAAGAAAACTTTCATTTGTTGGAAAATGACAACGCGCAGAAACTTGGCTATGTGAGTAAAGTTTCTACATTGTAAATTAATATTTCATGGTGAAAAAAAGATTTATTAGTAGTCAATAGAATCAGTTTACGCGTAGCGCGGCCACCTCAATCTGTCGGGCACAGTGTAATAGAATCGACAGAGGCGGCGGTTGACCGCCCGGCCCCGGATATGACCTGTCATCCGGCCAACTGACAGAATTGTGTAAGGGGTGACATGGCTTGTTTACTCTCCTTATTGTGTATAAACAGTACTTGAATTTATTTTCGTGTCGCGATCGGGTATCGATGTAAAATATTGGTTTTGGGGTTGGGATGAAATTTTCGTGTACTTTAATGTTTTAAATGGAAAAGTTTGCTTGTTCTTGTTTGGGTATTCAGTAGGTATTTTAGTTTCTCCTCTTTTTGTACTGAAACCGGTTTAGAATTTTGCTACTTTAAACATTTAACAACTCCACTACATCCACATCGAAGTACCATTATAGAAGTGTTCAAAAATATCAATAAAAAAACCGGGGCAACTTCCTTTGTATTTCTAACCTTCTGTTTTCGCATTTAGTTCTTCAAAATCTCTATTAGTGTGTAGTCTGTGTAGTTGGGGGCCAGTTAATTGTTTGCGGGGGCCGCTCGGCCGCATCGGGGGACAGCTACACTCAGTCGCTGTCACAACGATGGCGCTCGCTCCGGCCCCGCTATATGAGGACACCGCAGAGCTACTAAACCTTTTGGTGTACCACATACCTAATTTTATTTTTGAAAAGTGAATTGTATTTAATCAGAGGGTGGTCAATGGTTATGTGTTTTAATATACATTGTGTGGTAAGTAACTAAAAATAGCTTACTGACAAATTCCGTTCGAAGTTTGATTATGTGACGAGTTTGAAGAGGTGTCATTGTGAAACTTACCTGAAATTAAAGAAAAATTACATTAGTTTTTGTTACATTGTTTTGATAGCCACACAATTAACATCATTTATATATTTGGTATACGATGAAGTAAAAGAAAAACTGCAAGATAACTGACATTGTACTTCTAGTACAACCCTACCTACGTCTGAAATAATTTAGATAAGACGTCAACACGTAATTAAGCGGCGACATTTATCAACGTCTCACCGCGGCCGACACGTGAAAAATAAAACCTTCTTTATCTTCGTACATGGCGGGCACTCGCGCCCGTCGCCCGCTGATCCCTAGTGAACAGTGTGTGTCAGTTGATTGGACAACGGACCTGACGTGAGTGGATTGATTCCGGCTACCAACACCCCCCAACCCCCCCACCAGCACCAACCCCCGAGCCCACCACAAATTCCGCGACAAATGTTATTACAGAAACTATCTACCACGTTTATTGACCCACTTCGATATTTCCCAGAAATTCGACGGCATAACTTTGCGGTTGTAATGATAGCTTCATATTAGATACACATCAGGGCATGGATTCGCAAACGCAAACTGTTTAGGTAAATGTATGCCAACGTGAGTTTGCTTTGATTAAATATCTAGTCATTAATTCGAGTCAGTTAATTCGTTGGTGTTTGTTCAATCTGAGGTGATTAGAATTGAATAATATGGAACATTGTGGGAATAGAGGGGAATAGTCCATCTCAATTTCAAAGTCACCAAAAGTTACAAAGTTGATCCATTTCATTAAAAGTTTACGCTTTCCTTCCCACATTGTATCAAAGTCATTGGGGAATACGCTTTTCTCATTTCACGTGGTGGTCGAAAACTGGAGCAAATTGTAAAGATACTTCGCAAAAAACAGTGGCGGAGTTTTTTAGATCATATTACGCACGTATACTAAAACATCACAATGCCAGAGATAACAAACGAGTATAATAGAATACAGACGAGCAAAATTAGAACTTTGTTATTGATACAATCTTTGGTAGCATAGCAAAAGGGAGTTTCGGGTTAATATGGACCATATGGGCGACAGCGTAACGGCCTACTTGGCTGCAATCCTCCTTTTACTGATACTGGGTCAAGAATTATCCTCCCTTTCAGAAAGAACATAATAGGTACAAGTTGATATTAGTCGTGGTATATCAAGCATGAGTATGTGTTCTTCGTTGTCCCCTCTGGAGCTTATTGTACAGTGTATGGGACAGTTAGGGGTACCGTGGCTGGCTGCGGTCGCGCGTACATTCGCTACACCGCCGCGTGTGTCCTTAGGGGCGGCTAACAGTAGGGTAGTAGTGGAACACCGAGGAAATTAGAGCTTACACTGATATGAGTTTACGGGTTGCTTTTCAGCAAGCTTTATAGCAGTTAGGAGATTCCTATCTCGTAGGTACTATTGTAGATATAATTATTATATGAATTAAGAATTGAATTATTTCAACCAAAGTTCCATTACAGTAATAGAACAGCAGGGATACTTGTCGAAGATAGAGGCAAGACAGCTTTCTGTGTTAATACACACCACTGTAACGGCTAGGGCTGCGCAGGGTAGGCTGCGCAGGCCGCTAACATATAGGTAGGTAGTCGCAATTGAAACACTAGGATAAGTTCATACTAGTTTTTAAGTTGTTTTTTTGTACAATCTTCTTCTTGGCAAAATAAATAATAATAATTATTATTATACATATAATTATTATAAGTAGGTATAACACCTAAGCTAGGTCGCGGGTCACTGAGTCACATGTTCTGTTCCGAGCACTATCACAAAAAGTAAAGGAAGGGTACCGTCCTTGGCAACACGTGGCAGACGTGGGGGAGACCTGCTCAACGCAGGCCCGGCGGCAGGCCGGACGGCCCTAGTGAGACCGACAGCGTCTTGTCGGTAGCGCGAGGAGGCCTGTCAGCACAGGCTCACGGGGTAGACCGCGGGATGTCAGGCCTTCGTGACCTGGGCAGTGTGCGCAAGCAGTGTGCGGTAGGCACAAAACTCAAACTCAAACTCAAACTCAAAGCATTTATTTCAAATAAACCAATTACAGGTACTTTTGAATTGTCAAGGGGTCGGTCAGTCAGAAATATGAAGCTAGTTGCCCATTCCAACGCGTAGTAGGTTCCTATGGAGAAGAACGGGCAAGAAACTCCACGGACACTCTTTTCAATCAGAATATTTTCACAAAATATTGGTTACATCATCCATTTTTGTAATTATACATGTGAGAACAATGTAAAAAGACGTGCACGTTAAAAGCGTCAGTAATAAAAATAAAAACAATTAAAAAATTTAAATAAATTCAAATAAGCCGTGGCAGCTAAGAGATGACCAGTCCCCACTGACGGCGCCCGTTCACGAACATGACGCATGCATCAGCACCATTTAGCTCAACCATTTTGAAGGGAACTTAACGATCCAACACACACGCCACCACCAGCGAGACATTTGAGTGAGCATGACATACTCACAACCGCCAGGGCAAACTCAAGTCAATGAAAGACGTACCCAGTAAATGGTAACTGTAAAGTAGGGACATAGTGCTCACACATGTGCTATGCAATTATATAATACTAAGAGATTGAATTTATACAATCTAAAGATAGTTTTACAATCTTCAGCAGCTGCAACAATATTTTGAATGCTAATCAATTAGTTTATGCGCCCTTGTGGAGCTGGACCAGCGCTGAGCCAAGCATTTTTGTCGTCGATGTAATCCCCCAACTTATAATATGCTTGGCAGCATAGTGTGCGTTTTATACAAGATTTAAATTTCGTTTCGTTCAATTGGAGTATGTGGGGAGGTATTTTATTGTAACATTTCAAACAGTACCCCATGAAGGATGAGTCTACTTTAGCCAGTCTGAAACCCGGTTGAATCAATTGGTCCCTATTTCTAGTCCTATAATTGTGTCTATCACCTCTTTTACTGAAAAGACTTAGATTTTTCCTAACGTACATGATGTTTTCATAGATATATTGACAAGGTACCGTCATGATATTAATATCTTTAAACAGTTCCCTTAGAGAATCGCGTCTGCGGAGGCCATATATTGCTCTGATGGCTCTTTTCTGCAGAATAAAAATAGAGTCGATATCTGCAGCCCGTCCCCATAGTAAAATACCGTAAGACATAATACTATGAAAATAACTGAAATAGACCAGCCTCGCGGTATCTACATCAGTAAATTGACGGATTTTTCTCACAGCATATGCTGCTGAACTTAGGCGTCCTGCAAGAGATGTTAAATGAGGACCCCATTGCAGCTTGGAGTCGAGCGTGATCCCCAAGAAAACAGTTTTATCGATGAATTCCAATTTCTCCCCATTCAATACTATGTCACAATCACTACTTTTAACATTCGGTAAAGCAAATCTAATGCATTTAGTTTTTTTCCCATTTAATAGTAAATTATTAGCAGTGAACCAATTTTGGACCTGCAGTAGGGCGTTATTTACGTCGTCAAGATTTGATGCACGTCTATTTATCTTAAAAATTAGAGAAGTATCGTCAGCAAATAACACCATTTGTGGTTGGTTTTTTAATAAATGGGGTAGGTCATTTACATATACTAAAAAGAGGAAAGGACCCAATATCGAGCCTTGTGGTACACCCATTTTTACTTTTAGACCGAGTGAATTGACCCCATTAATTTGGACTTACTGTTGTCTATCATTTAAATAAGATTTTAGCAAACTGAGCGCAAGTTTACCTAGACCGTAATGCTCAAGTTTCAAGAGTAAGGTTTCATGATTTACGCAGTCAAATGCTTTTGAGAGGTCACAAAAAATTCCTATGGCGTCTTGGGCCCCCTCCCACGCTGTAAATATGTGTTTTAATAAGGTTACACCGGCGTCAGTCGTACAACGTCCTTTGGTGAACCCATATTGCTGATCGTGTAAGATTTGGTTGGTGTTAAAATGATTAAGCATTTGATTGAGCATTACCTTTTCGAACACCTTGCTGAATACGGGCAGCACGGATACTGGTCTATAATTGTTAGTGTCTTTACTGTCCCCAGATTTAAAAAGGGGTATAACCTTACTGTATTTCATTAAATCAGGGAAGACTCCTTGATCCACGCACAAATTAAATATTAAAGCTAAGTATGGTGCTATAGTCTCGATTATGGATGTACAAACTTTGATAGATAATCCCCATAGATCTTCGGTCAATTTGATTTTAATTTGCCGAAAAGCTTTTATAACTATCATAGGGTTTATATGTTTAAATTGAAATTCAACCGGGCAGCCTGGAACATTCGCTTTTAATAAATCTATTGAGACATCGGGTGAGGAATTTAAAGCTTCCGTCGTTTTATATGGTATATTAGTAAAGAAATTTACAAATTCTTGAGCTACTTCTAAATTCGAGCTTAAGACACCACGTGAAGTCTCCAATGTGAACTCAGTGTTTCGTATTTTTTTCCTATTAGTTTCATTATTTATAACTTTCCAAACTGTTTTTATTTTATTTTCTGCTGATTTGATCTTGTTGCTAATATGCATAGCTTTAGCTATCTTGCAGGTATTTCTAAAAATTTTGGAATATGTAGCAACATACTTGTTGAAAGTTTCAGTGTTAATGTAAGGCTTAAGGCCATACAGCTCGAACAGTCTTTCTCTACTTATCCTAATACCTCTAGTTGCCCAGTCGCTAAAAATAAAGTTAGGGCAAATATTTTTTGTTTTCTTTTCAAAAGTTTTATTGAATTCTGTGTGCACTACTGAAAAGAAACCCTCATACAATTTATTTGCATCGTCCATATTATGGCCCAGAGCATTTAACTTATTATTTAGGGTACTATTAAATCTATTTAATTTGCCAGTTGTAATTGGTCTAAATTGTATTTGCACTTTTTGCTGAAGTGTTTTAAACCTAAAAGTTACCGTTTGTCCACTATGATCAGACGGCAAATAATTTACGATGGCTTTATCTAAATAATCACAATCGCAGAAGACATTATCGATACAAGTAGCAGAAGTTGGAGTTACTCTAGTCGGTTCTGTAAAAACATTAGACAAATTGAACGATTTAAAAAGGCTTATTATTCTACTGCTATTTGAATTATTTTCCAGAATATTTATATTAAAATCACCACAAATAACTGCGGCTTTGTTGCTAGATGCGAGTTTCGCTAGGACATCTTCCATTACAGGCTCGCGCAGGTAGCTGCGGCGGTACGCCGCAGGTTGTTAGGCCTTCGAGACCTTGGTAGCGTGCGCAAGCAATGTGCAGCACCACTACCATCAGCAGTATCAATAGTAGTAGGCACCTGGCCTCAGCCCGTACGAAGAACCCCTAGGTCGAGTAAAAGTTTCAATTTGCAGAAACATCTTTCCGAAACAAACTTGTTTTGAAAGGTTTAATAAATCCGTAACACACTTTCGTAATAAGATTTGCCACAAAACTGTGCCACATCTATCCCTTGTTGTATACTTATGCAGAAGAGATGTGAGAAATAGTTCAATATTTATATATAGAACCAGTCAATATGAGAACAACAATTCAATTCGAGATGAGAGTGCGGGGTGTTAGGCCGCCCGCCGTCACCTGCGACGCAAATCTTGCTCATGTATCAAAAGCACGGCGCGTAAATCACGAATCATTTTACGGAATGGCAATACTAGGACGTCCATATTTCACTCGGGCCACGTTTCCCGGGTTCCGTCGGCGGCTTTATGGGAAATATTTGCGGAGTCAACGCTAAAGCGAGCGTTTTGTGTGGTGCTGTCAGACAAACTTGCGTGGAGGGTAACCAGATACGATATTATGTTTATTTTTACGCAGTTTGTCGTATTTTATGTCACTTTAAACACGCACCTTTTGATGGTAGATTTAGGGATAAATAAAATGGACTGTAGGATGAAATTGGATACAATATAGACTCAGCAAATTCTGATGTCACTTCTTTGAAAATAAACAAGATGATTTCATACCCATTAAACTAAAATAGTGCTCTAACAAATTACGTTAGCGTAGTCACGTTAATTGAATAATGTGGACAGCACAACTGTCCTAGTTCTTGTTAAATTGTGTGTAGCATTAGTGAATTATATTACAGCGGTCGTAATAAAAATCAATAAAGCGCCACCATGTCCCATAGAGTGACGTAATAATTGGTCACCGCAGTAGACGGGAGCGGCGCCTTTGAACTCATATGAAAGGCACAGACTAAGCCAGCGTCACGGAAGCACGTTCCACACCACATTTTTCTTAAGGAATATTCAAAAATAGATGCTTCTCACGGAAGTAATGAAGCTTACTGTATAAACGATTTCAGTGAATTTCATACATGGCGGAAAATTTTATTGGAAACGTGAAGGTCATGCACCCCTCCTCCCATCTTGCTCCCCGGTACTGAAATATGACGGTCTTTAAGTCTTTATTTTATTGTTACCGTTTCTTGTGCTATTTGACGTCATTTCTTTCCTGTCGTTTGTGATGTTGCTCATATGGAGACATAAACTGAATGCTTCTCGTTACAGAGGTGAATGTGGTCGCAATGTGCTTAAATGCCATTACGGAAATTGGTTAATGTTAATGTCTTGCGACGGTATCTATATGGCACTTAGACTGCTACAATATGCTCGATTTGCTGCTACATGTAGGTAGAGGGATAGATAATGTAGATAAGCGCCATTTTTAATTTTCTAATAGATGATGTGAATCATCTGTTGTTACCGCACGATGAAAAATGTTTTATGGGATCCAACAACATGTTACTGTAGCGGCATCTACATCGCCACATGCGAACGACGCATCACACTGACGTCACCCAAAATGCTGCATCGCACAAGCAGTGTTGACCGCGCGACCAGCATATATACAACATCCCGATATCAATCGTCGGGCAGTAGCCCAGCAGCCACAACACCGGTCTGGTCGGAGGATCATCCTTTTTCTATAGAGGATGAGTGAACTTTACACGCTGTTCCTCATACCTTCAAACTATTTGCAAATGATTCTGAAAAGGGGGTTTTCCTCCGGATATACTAGAATAAACTGTACTGTTTCATTAAACGTTGGGTCGGTTCTAATCGAAGAGGACTCGGTGTAAATTAAATTAGGGCTGTCCTCGAATGAAGCAGGTTATATCTACCTACTAGTATTTAGTTAAGAACTATACGGCTACCTTTGCACATAGTACTTAGTTCCACATTTACATATGAGGCGATATTTTATTTTATAAAGTAAACTAGTGGGTAATACTATACCAGTTTTCATATCAATTAAGAGAATAAATTAATGTGGCTGTGTTCGAACTTTTGAAGTGAAACGATAAAGTATTTTAATATGGTTTTAACATATCTAGTTTTCTCAACCCTTAGATTTGCAATGCTAAGTATGACGATCCTCAAATACCTTGATGTCGAATAGAGATTGGTAGACAAATTTATTAGTGCCAAGTAGTTATTTCTAAAAGTCTAAGTCGCTATGAGAATTCTTCTTACGACATTTTCAGCTTTATGCATTTTAGTTTCGGCATTATTAAAAATATACAATATATCGATACCACCAATATTCACGTCATCACTTTAACTACAGCAACATACCGTCCCGCTCTTGCGGTCACTATTAATAAATTCACTCACACATACGATTTTCTAATTACAAAACATAGATGGCGTAGCAACACTTATCTGGGTGGCCACACTCGACCGATGTTTGCTTAGGACTGTTGTTCTAATGGACATGGATAACGTCGAACGGAGTTTTCCAACCCTAATTTTCAAATCTGAGCCAATGAGCGACATCAATTTTACGAACTATTCGACCGTCCGTGTTTTATTATGGTAGTATGACCTTACCCTAAAATGTGTATGGCTGGGTTAATTGGTGTGATTTAAAGACCTGACCTGACCCTCTGTGTTCACTGATTTTGAAATTAATTATTGCTATATTTGTAGAAGTAAATTATTTTGCAAAACTTGGTAATCATCACGGTGCTAGGGTTGGGGAAATTAAGATACTTATATTTTGAACGTCCGACATTTTTTGTATTTACAGAGGTGTTTTAACTCCAAACAAAACTGTCAATTAATTATGATTAGATTAATATGAAAGTCTTATAATTACTGGTAAAGAAGGGCAAAGTATTGAACCTTACGGAACTCTCTTCAGACATTAAGTAATTACAAATAATGCTATGCGAATAGGTACCTACCGATGCATAACCATATAGATTAATATGCAAATAAGCAAACTGTTACAGGTAAATGGCGTACAAAGATATAAAGAAACACTTTAAGTAAATAGCATCTTTCAAAAGCGGTCGAGTAAAACATTTAAATTGTATTTCAGAATAATTAACATTAAATTGTAATAATGAATTGAAAGATAGAGTTTCACCAAGTTGAAAAGTTTCTGACCTTTGCAGTCAAACAAAACTTAACCACGCTGTGCTAGAAATAAAATGCAAAGGAATAGTAGGCAATAGGTAAGTACTTATAAACAATTCCGAAAGCAAAAAGAGTAACTACAAGAATCTATAACAAACACTAAGAACGACAAACCTTTGTCAAGAGAATTAAGCTCTACAAGCGAATCTTTATTTGTATTCGTTAAAGAAAATGGTGAAAAAATTCTGGTTAGAGCGGCCCAAACGTCAGCAACACATATTATCCGACAACACGGGGAGGACACAAAACTGTTCGTATCAACACTTACGATACACCCCAATCCCGGGGGACCGCCCTATTGCGTTATATTGCCTACTTCGTGTCGAACTCGAATCGTCTTGATCCCATCACTGAATGCTGAAGCTTTGGGTTTTTAGATACACGGGCTTTACGTAAGCCATGTGAAATTTCGGAGTGTTTTGGGATCAAGATTGCTAATAGTGTTAATGTGAATTTTATCGTATCAAACATTACATTATTGCCGATAGGTTTTTATAAATTCCATAGGTCTAGAGAAAGTTGTGGTTGGTAGCAAGGACAAGGACTATTTTTGCAGCAAACTTTTACGAAGATATAAATATTAAGACCCGTTGTACGAAATCATGTTAAATAAGCTGACGTAAAAATAAAACTAGAAAATAATGAGAAGTTTAACGATAGAACAACGGATATTCAACTTCCTAAGATCAAGAATCTTTATAATAATGCTCGATGAAATAGAATACTTTGAGCCAACGATACCACTGCTCTCGACGCTCACCTAGTTTCAGCAGCTCGCTTAATCTCCGGCTTCACTATCAAACTACATTGAGCGCCGTATACGAAAAACCGATAGATAAGAATTCACAAGTTCTAGAACCGCAGACTACAACTTTCACACCCACACAAACAGAAAATTGCGTGTTAACGCACACAAGTGCCCGTTGCCATGGCAACCAGGCTGTGATCCCTCGGGAGTGAGCAATAACTTGCGCCTGGTTAATAGGGTGTCGTGAAAATTAGGGAAAGCACCCGGCCTCGAAGCACTAGCTGATTAGAAGCGGGGGTGAGCCGGAAAATTACTTAAATACATGATGACAGATGAGGCCGCGCCATAAATATTTACTTTCCTCCCATAAACCGATGTTGCTGTACAAAGTTTGGATTAACGACGTAAGAGTAAACACATGTTGCACTAAAAGCATTTTATAGACGTTCATAAAACATTTTATTTAAAACTGTCCTTTTGCTATATAAATTGCTGGAACACAAGATGCGGTGTCGTCTAAACGCCTGCTCGACTTTATTGAGCAACTTGTTTGCATTTGTATGCAGCGAACTTGCTGCTGCAGGGGCCTACGTATGAATGACTGTTTGATAAATATATTATATTGGACCTACTTATTTTAAGACTTGCTTTATTATAACCTAATAAATTTTATTGAGATAGAAAATTTCAGATCTTCTAAAGTAGGTTTAAAGGCAAAACTTTATTTTCTATTAGATGAGTAAAACCACCAACCAGCGTACTTGGTATCTCCTGAGGAGAGTCGCCTCAATAAGTTTGAAAGGATTTCGAGACGACATCAACAGTCAAATAAGTTTCTGGATTGAAATTTCCTGCAATGCTCTTGAAGAGCATCTTTCAAAGAATGCTGCGCAACATTTAATTTTTAAATACATGCAATTGCATTCAATATTATAAGCTCGATCACAAATATTTTTACATTCATACTGATTATTAAAAAATATTGGACACGTATTTTTTCTTTTTTTACGTAATCAAAAGATTACGGTGGCATATAAATGTGGCATGACGTCAGTCCCGGTAGATTTCATACTGACTTGTGACGTAGCGAGCCCCCACTTCCCAACTTTAATGAGTTTTATCTAAACCATTCTTTATTAATATGATAAAGCAAAAAATACTTGTCTAATATTTTTTTATTATCTGACTGACGGACTTAATAGTTTTTTTTTCTCTAGTCATCATCCCTAATAATGATAAGATGAATATTATAGCATATCTACTTAGTTCAACAATCGCCACGTGAGTAAAGAATCGGTATTTGTTCTGTGCCATCGCATCTTTCGGTCTTTAGAAGTTCACTATGTGTTTTTTATCAACCATTCAACACAGGAATCAAAGAAGTTTCTTTCAACTAGAAAACTTCTACACAACCTCGTGTACGTACGGAAGTAGCCGATCGTGTTCCCTGTACCGACATTAATACATTTTCCCGCTGCTATTGAGAGCGAAGATGGATTAATTTCAGCGAGTCAAGATCCGTCTGTCGCGCCCGCTTTCAGGATACTGCCTTCACAAGAATACTACTTTAGTTCAGACTGAGACTAAGTTCGAATTGAAACTAGTCCTGAGATGGGGCACAGTTTGACGACAGATTTGCGGTTGGATTCCATTCGAGTGTTAAAACTACGGAGGGAAATTATACGGCGCCTGTGAAAATAGATGCAGCAATGGATATTCTTGATAACTTGAATATCAAGAGAGTTATCGTTTTAGAAGGAATAAACACGTTTCTTTTCTACATGTAGCTTATGAACCATAAAAGGTTGAAGGACTCCCAGAGATCTCTAGAAATAAAGATCTAAGATTTCGTATATTACAATTGAATCAGCACAATGTTGCAACCCGTCAACTTATTTGAATACTTCAGTTAGGTACAACTTAGTAACTAAATATTTAGTTAAACGTATTTTAACGTGGAATATACCCAGAACTTAAAATAATGGCCATAATACAAACAAAAAATGACGTGTACCTTTAAGGCAGGTTTACATAAGCCCAGTTATGTGGAGGAGCTCGTGGCTAAGGAGGAGCTCGTGGCTAAGTGATAACAGCCGCACGGTTCGATCCATCAGGTTAAGCTACGCTTACCGGGGTTGGTCTGTGAATGGGTGACCATCTTAACATACCGAGACTCCTCCGTGCCTCGGCAAGCACGTTAAGCCGTTGGTCCCCGCTGTCATTCGTGGAACTTTGACAGTCGTTACGGATCGTCAGAAGCCCGAAAGTCTAACAACCAGTCTTACCAAGGGGTATCGTATTACCCAGTTAATGGGTTGTGGAGGCCAGATAGGCAGTCTCTCCATGTAAAATACGGTATTCAGCTGCATCCGGTTAGACTGGAAGCCGACTCTAACATAGTTTGGAAAAGGCTAAGCAAATTGACATAAACCCAGTTATTTAACAGACAGTAAGTCAGTCCAGCGCTGATTTGAAAGTGGGCTCGTGTAGACACTAGTTTCAAGCCAGTCTATTGCTGACTTCGTGTCTTCAAGTCAGTCCAGTGCTGACTTCGTGTCCCCAATTCAGTCCAGTTGACTAACCTACCCGTCTATTTTCGGGCCCAGTACCATCCCCCGCCTGCCTTACTGCCAATCTCGTCTACATGAACCCACCGACTGGGTCCAAAATTCCGAGTCTGTAGGTTTGGACCCAGAGACTCGGAATTTAGGACCCAGTATACGGAGGGGCATTAGAAAAGAGTTTCAAAGAATAATGTCAATCAATCTGCTTAGCCTTTTCCCAACTATGTTAGGGTCGGCTTCTAGTCTAACCGGATGCAGCTGAATACCAGTATTTTACATGGAGCGACTGCATATCTGACCGCCACAACCCAGTAACTGGGTAATACGATATCCCTTGGTAAGACTGGTGTCAGACTTTCGGGCTTCTGAAGACTCGTAACGGCTGTCAAAAATCCATGAATGACAGCCGAAACCAACAGCTTATCGTGCTTTCCGAGGCACGGAGGATTCTCGGTATGTAAAGATGGTCACCCATCCACTGACTAACTCCGGCAAGCGTAGCTTAACCTGATGGATCGACCAGTGAGGCTGTTGTTACTTAGGCACGAGGTCCTCCGAATATTTATGTATCGCTGATTATTTCCCAACATTTATCCACTGTTACAACATTAAAGTTTGTGAAGTAAATGAATAATTCCGCCATTTTTCATCAAATCTTCAGTTCAGTTAGCCTTCAAGAAAAAAAAGTGTTATATAGCATGTTCCCTTTTCGACCTTTTCATTGGGGACAGGAAGGAGGGCGTCTTCCTTTGATAAAGTGAAAAATAGCACCTTTAGAATGTAACCTGGTTTCACCCTTTAAAGGGTGTGCGTAGCTGAGGGCACATAGGGCTTTTGTGCTGGAAGGGTTTTGGAGATCTTCAGTTTTGGATGATTTTTTTGGAAGGAAAAGAGCTCGGTACTTCACATAAATCTTCTAAGGATGTCTTAAGTATAACATAATTTAAGTGAGATAAGAATTTTCTACGCTTACCGCGGCGTATAAAAACGGCGCACAACATTCACAATATGCCCAATTTTGAACACAGCTCAATGTTCTTGTCTACGTACATCCAGACCAAGAACATTTCTATGTAGGTAAACAAAACCGATCCCAACAAAACGAAACAAAAATATTTTATCTCGTTGTCATATTTCTCAACTTTCGTTGGGTTTTCACTACTATACCCCAAAAAAACCTGTTGAAATACATTTTTTTCAAGTTGAGCTTGTGACGTATACGAGGCAAGTGTCGTCATCAAAAGCCCTTCAGCGTGAGTCGCAAGTTAACAATGCGGTCGCCCCCACCCTTTGACCTGCCTGATGCTTTGTCGCCGCGGGCACAGATGAGATGACATCTCGTATACACGCCACCTCTACGTATAGCTACAGCCCTAGTACACTGCATTGAGCTCACCTGTATCTATTAATAGCTTTGGGGTTACAAGTTCTAGTGCGCTGTCACGTGATAGTACTTAGAATGCAGGACTGCGTTAGTACATCGTTAGCATGGTGATTTTAGATATAAATATGATTAGGCCTTGAATATAAACAAGTTGGCATAACGTTTGAGTGGGGTCGAGCTGATTGGCCTGATCGAACGATGCTGTTATGAGACTGAATAATTCCGTCTTTCTAAAGGTAATTAATAAAGTATTACAGCTGGTGATCGATTGTAGCCCGCGGTGATTGCCAATATACGAAATTCAAATAAATTACAAGAGGAAGATCAAGACCACGAAAAATTAAAGTATGAAGCCCCATTCATTTTAGTACATCATTTCAAAAGCTTACTGAATACAAATTCCAAAAGGAAATGACAGAAGTTTCATGTTTTCCTTGTTAACTTGAGATATTTCGCAAAGAAATAATTTTGCCGGCGGCAATGTTTCATTTTTAGACATTGTACGTTATTGTAAAGCATGAAAGGTCAAAGTAACATGACAATCTGTTCTGCGTGACGTCACTCTTTACCTTTGCCTGTCTTTGCAGTCCTCCTGAATGCGTTCAAGCGAAAATATCCAGCAACTTCAAAAAATTGTTATCTGATGTTTTCGCGTGGATGTAAAGTTGAAATCTTGCGAGATTACATTTGTCTCGGTTCACGGGCTTTGGCGTGGAAGACTTTTGACATAAAAACATAGATTTACGGTAACGAAGGAAAATTCGGTGAGAGAATGTTATACAAAGTAGCGGTGGCCTAGATATTGATTTCGGTCTATAATAATTTCATGACTGGAAAGTGCTCAATAATTCAGCACAATATCGCGGGACCAGGGGAAACAAGATTCAATGAAATGGAAATTGATGCAATGAATTGTTATACCTGCCTGTGTTATAATATTTGAAACGTGTGCTGAAAATGTTGCCAAATGCGAAAACGATGAAAGCAAAACGAAAATGGCGATGATTCAACAAACTTATTGGATTACGCAGATCAATGTTACAAATGTTGAGTTATGCGAGGGTTGTTTTGCACGATATGACCTTAGAGAATAGAGGTACAGGTCTAACGGTCGTGTTCAGTTCAGTCACGGAATAAACGCAGATTTTGTCGCGTACGACTGTCGCGCTTAGCAGTCGCAGCACGTAGCACAACTTGATATCTAATATTTGGTGGCGACAAAAAAACGGATTTTACAAGACTGAAAATACGCGCCGTGAATAAGAGTATTATGAACCATGTGCTCTGATTTTTCCATGAGTGCTGATGATAAGTTATAGTTTTCATATATTTGTTTGCGAGGTGAGAGTTTGAGTTTGAGTTGGAGCTGAACATTTTGAATTTTGATGATCTCTAAGATGCTGAAAACTTTGGCAGAGGTCTTATTTGAATCTATATATTTAATTCATCTTATTAGCTTTAATTAACAATTTTTTTCATTCATCTATTATAAAATTATTGCACCGCGTGTATACTATTAAATGTGCAAATTATTATTCTCATAGACCCAATAATTTCATTTCATACCTGCAAAATTCTTGAAATTAATAACATAAATAAACAGTAAATAGGTTCTGTATGGGCGTGTATAAAATCATTTACTAGCAGCAACCATTCACCCATAGTCACCTGTTATGAACTCGTTCTTCCAGCCGCTTTAATAGCTTTTAATTTTATAGCGGTTTATGATTTATGTTTCATTTTATGTCCCGTTTATCACCTGAACAACTGCACGGTTTTCAGCAAAAAGCGCTGCATGAGCTATAAATAATAAATCTCACAATTTTCGTGGAGCTGATAATGTGGATATAAGCTGTTGAAGCGAGTTTAAATGTGGGTAGAATTTTGGTAATTCTTTTTCAGAAAATTTCCAATTCTTGTAACATGCGACTAAACAGAACTAAACATTACAACAGTGCTGAGATATTAAAGGTAATAGGAATCTATATTGTTTAGTTTAATTCCTTTATAAGATTATGTAGTATTTTGCATTCATGTATTTTGCGTTCACTGTTTATAACCTCAAACATAAGGTACAGTCATGTGCATTTCTAGCAAGGAAAAGCAACCCAAAAGACCACATACGACGAGCATCATTTGAATATCTTGTTCACTAGGTTTCTCTTTAAATTGTACTCACTAATTACCCGTCTACTAAAGATATACCGGTGTAACAGCAAGACATGCGTGCCGTATAGCTTGATGCCACATTTTTATTACATTTCCGCATAATATAACCAAGGAATAAAATTTTCACCAGCTCCTGTTCCATAAAACTGTGAATGATTTTATTTGCCATCGTAAATGTTCGATACATGTACATTAAGTTAGCATGTATGTTATATACATCATGCATATTATTTGCTATACACAAATTCAGTTGATAGAGAAGATAAAAATCCAATATGTTAATGCGCCACGTCAGAGTTGACGTCGATGTACATTTTTATTTTTACAAGCTTTTATAAATGTCAAATCGTATTGGAAGTTCTTATTTCATTAGGGGAGAAGTTTTCTGTACAAGTTTTAGAATAGCAATTTCTACGTATTACTTATTGATTGGAATAATGAAATGAATAATTTAATGTCTCACTATCAAATCATTATAAATTGGCATTTGATTTACACGCACATCATTTGGCCATTCTCTGTATTTTCAACAGTCATATCTTTAAAGACAGTATTTTCATCTCTCTGCACTATTCTACAATCCGTCTTTTATTTCATAGTACTAGAAGTATGAGAACTATTCAAATAGTTGTCTATTCTCTCATGTCTAACTTATAACAACCACTTCAAGTAACTTCAAGATCTACAACCAACCATAGTTCGTCCATTAGCTATCTCTTGTAAGATTTTGTTTTGTACTCCAAATATAAAGTTTTAGAACAGCGCATTCAACAATTCAGATATCTAGGATTCCTTCAGTACTTACTGAAGTGAGTGATCCATTTCACATAGCTGAATAAGACTTTAATATACCTTGAGGTATCCGATCAAGAATGTCAATTTGTACCTAGTGCTTTTCATGACTTAGCTGGATTTCAAAGATGAATAGAAACAAAGTGTAATTTAAACCAGAGGAGTATTTGAAACTAAATACAGTACTAGATTAAATGTTTGACTATTTATACTATCGAAATCATGTACCTATTAGGTTTAGGATTTATGACGGTGAACAAAAGTAATGAAGAAGGAGATAAAGTTCAAATTAAAGTGGAAAAACTGAAAAGCTTCATGAAAGTTATGAATCAACAGTTCTTCTTCTTTTCGTGTGGTTAGTGACTAACCTGGGGTCAGAGTTTTAAAGCCGCCCATCAAGAGTAACCTACATTTACAGGAAAATCTACTATTAAATTTTTATCAACAATACCCTAACAAATTGGTATTCAAATTCTGAATTTCAGGAATAGAGGAGTTATCGTACTTAGCAACACTGCTTTCTCAGAGAGGCTTATTGGAAAATTCCCGATAATTCATTACAGCCATGATAAATGTGCCGTTCGACGTTACCATTGAAATTGGGCCCTTTTTACTTTACGGTGATACGCGAAAAGGGGCGAAAGGGGTGAAGAGGAAAAAGGGGATGATATAATCAATCTAGGGTTGTCCCTCCGCCAGTCGGATGTGTATTGAAGTGTAGCTGACGTGTGCAGTGATTACACACCATTGCCTATTATATTTCGCGGTGGCAGGAAGACTTATTCTTCTTCATTCAAACTTTTGGAGCTGCTAATTAGCAGTATTCATGCGGGTTATTGCAGGATATTTATTTTTCAAGATGAAATAGTTTCACGGCGTTAATTAACTTTACTCTTTTGTCAATCTGCCTAGCCTTTTCCCAACTTTATTGGGGTTGGCTTCCAGTCTTACCAGATTCTGCTACATATTCTGCTGAATACCAATATTTTACATGGAGCGACTGCCTATCTGAACTTCACAACCCAGTAACTGGGTAATACGATACTCCTTGGTAAAACTGGTTGTTAGACTTTCGGGCTTCTGACGACCCACCCGTAACGACTGTCAAAGATCCATGAATTACAGCCGGGACCAACGGCTTAACGTGCTTTTCGAGGCACGGAGGAGTCTCGGTATGTAAAGATGGTCACCCATCCACAGACCAACCCCGGCAAGCGTAGCTTAACCTGACGGATCGACCCGTGCAGCAGTTATTACTTAGCCTCACTTAACTTCACTCTTTTGTATTCTATAAATACTGTTTCGGTAACCATCCGTATACAATATGAGATTTTTGACCATTATTGAATCTTATGAAATCGATTCCAAGACTTCAGGATTTGCGGGTTTGTCCGAAAGGGATAACGCGGCCCCGGCACACAGGCAACGGAAGGAACACGGGTGGGTTTTAGTCAGTAAAAGTCTGATACACCCTCTCGCTCTGCCCAGAGCGGGAGAAGTCCTTGACGAAAAAAAAAAAAAAAAAAAAAAAAAAAGACTTCAGGATACAGAGCCATGTTAGTCACTAAGCCAAAGACGCTATTTACCACCTTCATAATTGCTAATAATCCTAATTATTCTGCTAAACCGTTACATACATAACGGTAGTGTGAATCTGATTATCATCGTTATTACATACGAGGCATAACTATGTACCTATCTACAGGTCTAAGTGTTTATTTGTGTTTAAATTTAACACAAGCTTCTTAGTGTAATGCATTCAGATCGTAAAGATGACTTTAGATAAACATCGAGCAATGCACGTGTTTGAGTAGATTCTGGTGTGCTCTGATCATGACAGCCGATATCAGACTGCAGTGAAAAAGACAATCGAAAAGTAGATCTAGTAAATGACCCAGATAATGATCGCTTGAAATAATAATATTGTCATGACTTAAGAATAGATATCGGGAAACCACCTGTCGTAATGAACATCCGGCCTAATAACCGTGTTGAAAAACCTTGATTTCGATACTAAAACTGCCCGGATTTTTAGCTCATTTGATTAGGGTTCCACTGAGTAAAATCGAGCGACAAATAATGTTAACTCTTTCAGAACAAATTGGAAAATGATATTTGTCTTTAGTGTTGACATCCGTCACTGCCAATGCTCGTTATGTCATTTACCGATTTTCCCACAAAAATACGGAAACATTTTCATAAAAGATATCATAATATTTTATTATGAATGTTGTTTGACCGATGTAAATCAAGGAAGCTGTAGTAGGCATTGAAATAATATATTTAAATGAGACTATTCTATGCAGATGCGACTATCGGTATGCGGGCACAAATAAATCAGTGCGCAATGCACAAAATGCAGGACCGTGTCGCCGTGTCCCATCGAGAATGTGTCACCGATGCGTCGACACTTGTGCGTTTACACACGATATGCACTATACATACCATGAAACGTGCTAGCTAAACTTTGAATGCAATATTGAACGGATTTTTTGCTTTGTCGTGTGCAGTTTGTCGACTAGAGAAAGCAATTCAGCAAACAAAAATACGATGTTCATTTGTTTGTGTTTCCAAAAGTCGCTCAGAAATATGATTTGTTAGCAAGTTTTGTTTGATAAAAGAAAAACTCGAAGGGGAAAAATTATACAAAATTGCTATATTACTCACCAGATAATACACACGTATTAACTATCCATAATTACTTCATTACTCCACCAAAGGAAAACAAAATGAGTGTGTTCCGTTTTTATTCTCCGGGCAACCCATGAGCGCGGAAATTAACCTGTTTCTACGTTATATTTTTTGTTGTTCGCATCAAACAATAATCTCTGAATAAATCTAAATGGCGGTTTCATTATTGTATTGCGAAACGGCTGATAAAGAGAGATATTTTTTATCTTGACAAAACATCATGGACTTGAATAACGGGGAAAGAATACCGCCCTCTTATATCGGCGGGCCGCGAGCGTACTCAAGCCAGCTATTATAGTACACGAACGTTCTAAATCATACTACGTATCTATTAAGAAACTTGAAAGTGTGTCACATTCTCGTGTTGCTCGTAATAAAATCCGTTTCGATTACATACAGCGGGCGTGTTTGCAAATCGCTCCACACATTGTCGAGTTGTGACCGGCGAGCGCGACTAACCCCACACTGCGCCGGTTACTTGAATTCCGAATACCTTTTTCACCATTTCCATTGTTCCCGTATTACATATGCATACTCTCAGTCCATAGCATCGGTCGAGGACAAATGATCAATGCACGGTTTACTCCGCTGTAGTTTGCGATCCGTCGCGCGATTGATAATGTCATAACAACCCGTCCGGCTGAAATCATTGCAGTTATCCGGAGGTTTTAACTCGCTGTCGAGATGTCAGCATAACTGACGGGTTTATTAAAAATCTACAACAGTCAAATAGATTTATCATTCAAAGCCCTTCTCTCTTGTTTCTATTTTTTTAATCAAACGACAATGAAAGCCAGAAGGGGTAAACTGATGTTCAATATTCTATTGCAGCCTAGATTATTAATCAATCAATTTCTCGCTTGTTTGACGGATTAATTTAAAATATCGGTACATCGTAAAATCCAGGCCGTAAAATCCCTGACATCTTTGCCTGGTACGCTTTCGAGAAATTTGGCCAACTCAGAGGAAATGCGAACCAAGTTTTGACTTATATCTGTCACAACTTTTCCTCATAAATGTGTCACTGTCTAGTCAATGTTTCGTCAGTTTGTCAGCGTAAATTACTTTAATTAGTTTATATTTAAACTGATTTAAAAGAAACACGTCAAACCTTATTAAACGCAAAGGAATAAAATTCACGAAGAAAAGGAATTTGGTTCTAATAAGAATATAATGACAGGAAAACACTTGGATGCCGGAAATTTCAATCATTGATTAGTAAAATTACGGGAAAAACCAAAGAGTTCGTATTATATTGCTCATAATATTTTGGAAGCTACATCAAACGGCACATAAATCATATGGGACGGTTCCGAGACATTATTTGCACCGAGTAGGTGTGTATTGCCCGATAAATGCCTTGTTGATAATATATCTGTCAGGACACAAGTTAATGAGGATACGACGCCAGATTAATTAGGGTACCTACGAGCTTCCTGGAAAGTAGGCCGACTAGCCGTTCTAACTGACTGCTTACCAAACGATCTCGAGAAATCTGCAAACGCAACAATGACACAGAGTACCAGAATTCAGTAGCAAATTAACACATGCTAAAACATTTGAATCTAGAATATTCCAGCACAAATTGGAACATCCTAACGTATTTATTTTGTGTTTGAATTTATTTCATAAACCGTTATAAACAACAGAAAAAAATGCAAAAAGTCTCTTTACCGAAAGCTTCGAACTTTTTGTTATTCCGTGCCAAAGACGGTCGTTGTGGTCGACTGAACGCAGAATTTTACATAGCATTATGTTCCATTTTAGCATAAAATATTAATTAAGGCCACATTTTCGGAAACAGATTCGCACTGCGTTATTATTTTAACATGATTTATATTTTTGTCTAAACGTTACTCAGTCCTGAACCGTTCATAAACTCATTAATGCGAATTTAATCACTTGGTTTTTGTTTTTATTTTAATTATATAAATTCTAAGACAATTTGTTGATAAATCTAAAAACAAGCCAGATTACCATTATTATTACGTAAAACCCTAAAAATATCTAAATAAATATCACGTAAGATCATAGTTTCCCCATCGACGTAATTCTGTCATCGGGGATACAATTAGACCAGATAAGAGCCCTCTCACTCTACATACTGAACAGCGGGTCCACTCATAATAATAAAACGTTATGAAAAAAATGGCTTAAGCATAACTTAAAATCACTGACACGTAGAGGATAAAGCAGGGTTAATTAAATAGTTTTGGCACGGATAAAGCCAACCTGTTGGCCGACGTTAAACTACAGGAACCTAACTGATTCTAGTTTTAAAACATGCCAAGGAAATTTGCCATGTCATAATATTTGCATACACAAATAACCTAAAACAAGGAGCAAAACAAACACTTTAACAATCAAGATGTTCTGTTTGACAGCCATGACGCGGAAACATTTCACGGATCTCACGAATTAATTGAATCGGAACTTATGACAATACTTAAGGATTTAACAAGCAGGAATATTCGCATCAGTGAGACCGTACACATTCTTTTAGCACCCATGTCCATGTTAAGGTACAAGTAAATGCAACTTACAAAGGCTGTAGATAATATCAATAAAAGTCAAGTGAACAATTTAATCAATAATCTCACGATTCTTAAATACAAATAACTTAAAATACAGACCAAAACAAATACTTTAACAATCAAGACGTTCTGTTTAACAGTTATGACGCGGAAACATATCACGGATCTCATGAATTAATTGAATCGGAAATTATGACAACACTTAGGGATTTAACAAGAAGGAATATTCGCATCAGTGAGACCGTACTTTAATGCCCGCGACTCCCGCGACACGCGCGATCCCGCATTTTATGACTTCCCGTGTCGTCGCGCCATGATCAAATTTGTGCCGAAAACACATCAAAATACTGTCCGAAATAAAATTTAAAAATATCCGGTTGGTACGATTATAAATATATCGCAGATGGGTGGTTGAGCACATTAGAATTGAAATAATACATTCCAACTTCTAATGTCGGATCTTTTAACAGCTATATTTGTTTACAATTTTCTTCAGTTTTCAACGGCCTTTGTCTGGGAGGTGTTTATTTAGGAAAATTATTTAGAATGGTTTTCTAAAACAAATAGTCTGACTTCCCTCTTTCTTACTTGCAAACACATGCAAAGTTTATTAGAAGGATTGTAGGACTCTGTAGGTAAGTAAGTCCTGGTATAACAATACTTAAAGAGTTAAAGCTTTTTTTCCATACAAGGTGGAAGGATATCCGTCAAGTATGTGACGACAATGAGAATGTGGCGTGACGCTTCAAATGCGCGGAACATTCGTAACAATAGTCAATTTAAAAAGTATAATAACTGCGGCAGATTGTTAACCTGTCACCACTTCTATTTCTGCTTATAAATTATTTATTGCAATAAAAATATCTTCAACAGAGACACGTTTGCACCGCACTTTTCAAAATGTCTAGCTTAAGGACCTTCTCATGACCTGTCTTTGCCAAAATAAACTGTTGAGAGAGTCATACACATTCTCCCCAAACGTGCCAAGAAATATGCCAGGTTGTTATGCATACCAACCCGCCATCGGTTACTAGATCCTACCAGAAACATGATCGCGTACACTGAACCACATTTACATCGTAGTAGGTAGAGGAGCACGCGCGCACGCCGACGTGCAACGGTGAATCATGCGCACTCCGTCATGTCACATCATTACGACCTCGAATATAACACTAGTGACACACTCCACCCAGTTTGTATGTCGATAGACGCTTTTTATTGCTAATAAAGTTTATTATTTATACTCCGGTTTCTAATTTGACGACTTAATGCGTATTTATACGCAAACAGACAATTCTCTTAGTTTTATTATTATAATTGACACTTCCATAATTTTGTTTTTAAAACTTTTGCTAGTAGATTTTTTACTGTTATAAATGTATTCCCACATGCCATATTTCATTGGGAAATTACCAATTTTTTATTCTAATAAATGTATCAAATGCTAACTGACTGAATAGTACAAACGCTAAGAGCTTTAAGGTATTTGCCGAAGCAACATAATACTTGAACAGTTAATTTGAAGGAGAACATTCATGAACAACAAAGTGTGTTTAGGAAATACAGTAAGAGTCAATAAATTGCGTTCCCGGTACTTAGTTGAAACGTTTGCATGGTGCTATGCTATTAAATACATTGCTGCAATTGCATTACTTCCTTTAGACAATTTATTTGTGAAGTTCAACGTTGTAGGAAAATTTTGCTAATGTTTAGAACGAGATGTTCGTGTACGGTGTAATTAAATGCATGTTTCAATTACAATGGACGTCTGTGAATACATTTAAAGACTTTCTTGTTTATGAAAAGTACCACTGTACCAGAGTTTCAAGTGTCTATAAACGAATAAATTAAAAAAAATCAAGGCAAGACAGATCTACCCAAATAGTTATGTTAAAAAATAAAAATAAACTACAGAATTTAGTAAACTGTCGATAAATGTGACACAGCACTATCGTTATGCTAATCTGTGGCTCGGATGTCATCTTGCGCAACAGGCGAGCCGAGGCGAGCACCGCGAGTGTGTGCGCGGCTTAACTTCAGCTAATGCCCCACTTCGAGACTCAGCCTTAACCACTGTCATCAGCCTAAGTACACTGTGGGATCATTTTTCGAAGCAAATTACGCAGCTGGCAAATTACAGTCATTATGTGAATATATAGTCTCTACGAAACCACAGTGCTGTGACAAAAATCACGTTGAAAATGTAGGTTTATAAATGTGAGATGTAAAAAGACGCGAGGAGACGTCAAAACACACGACGTTTATAGTAGACGTGGAAATCGAGGGAAGAAAATTCTGTGTTGTATAACTTTTATACAAGTATTTATTTACTTACATAAAGTCCCAAAATATGAAAAATCTTAGAATTGAAAAAACACCAAGCCAAAACATGAACTTGAACATGAACGAGGAAAGCATATCAAATTCACATTAAATAATTATTAAGGGTAAGTACGAGTAGTCTGTCTCGTCGAAGATGACCTGATTGGTTTGATACTAATGAGAGATTAAATGGAATAATCTTGATGCTATTAAACTGAGATAATATTAGTTAAGTTGTTATGCTAAGGTACCTTGGCGGCCTTGGTTCTTATAATATAAGAATAAACAACTTAGAGACGTACAGAAATGGTCTTAAAATAAACTATTTGATTTTCCTTAAAGTTAAGTTAATGGATGATTTAATTTTCATAACATCAACCCTAGTAACTAAATCTTTGTTGAACTTCTCATAGACGTTAACAAAAAAGAACATAAAAAGAAAAAAACTGAAATTAGGTAAATATATGAAAGCATGCTCAAGTATTTCGCCATTTTTCCTTTCAAAATGGAAGCTTTTAAAGTAAAGAGGTAATTATAACCAGTAGGCAGGGTATAGCACCTGACGACAGTAGATCGGCGGTCGTGTAGCGCCGGAAGCGAGCAGTTTGGGGGCACGGCCCCTTCCGGTGGTCGCGCGTCGTTGCATGCAAATAGTCGACCGTTCGTCCGGCCGATCGGCCGTCCGTCCGGCAGGCAGGTGACGAAAGTACGGAAAGAATACCTTTGTAATACATTATTGTAAAAGCTTTAGGTGTGGGCTAATTACATTCATGTCAGGTCGCGAATGTATTCGTATTTGGAGCTGTATTCGGCTGTTTAAGGATTTGGTGTAAAGTTTTGGTCAAACTAATGTTATAACGGGGATGTTTTATGTCTGTTGGAAGCGTTCCATGACTGATAATCAGATTGTTCGACAACGCACAGCGCAACAACTGAAGGCGTAGAGAGGCACTAAGAAAATACATATGTCTTATAGAAACGTAACCCCTTAGTGACTAACCTGGTGTCAGAGTTTATTAAAGCCATCCATGGGCCTCTGACTTGACTTCACATGCCGTCGAGAAATATCTCTCAGGCATGCCGGTTTCCTTGTTTTTCCGATGTTTTTCTTCACCGTTTTTGAAGCAAGTAATATATTTTTTTCTTTTTTTTTTCTTTTAAAAAAAAAACGTTGCCTCACACTAAGAATTTCTTCTTGTATCGTGGGTGCGTTTACAAACATAGAAACTCACATACACTAACACCCAGACCCGGAACAACTACTTGCAGATCATACAAATATTCGTTCCGTGCGGGGATCGAACCCGCGACACGTTACGCAGCAGTCGATCGCTCAGCCACTGCGCCAACCGTGTCGTCAAGATGAACACATGAAACGAATCCGAAAAGTCAGAGGAGCGTGGCTTGGGTTCGAACTCGAGACCTATGGCTTGGCAGTTTGACGGTCACACTACTAGGCTATCTTGATACATGGCTACGTAACCCCTGAACAAGACTTACCACAAAGTAAATATAATTAAATCAAAATCACAAATTCAAATTAACATATCACCCAATAATCCACAAACACGTGTTTGAAATTGTGGTAGCTTCAAAGAGTCAAAAATAAACTCATCAATGTCCATTGAGTTTGGCTCTCGTACAATCAAATTAGACTGGAATGTGGGTTACCTATATCAAGGCGGAGTATATGTCACTTTCTCTATTACCCCGTATTGACTAAATCCTTTTTATGTAGGGGTCTGACAGTGAGACGGATTAGACAATACTGTAGGCCAAGTGTTTCTCGAATTCCCAGTCATGTCCCGGAGTGCCCGGAGCCCCAGAACAATGCGTTGAGTTATGAGCTTATGAGCCACGACGTGTGCTTAAATATTTGGACATTTCGTATAGGTACTTGGATTATCTAGAATACAATGTATTTATGTGATACTTATTTTGTCACTTTTATTTACGCAAAAGCGTCATATTTTTCCAACCTATTGTGTCCTTTTTCTGGACAATAGTTTAGTCATTTTGTGACTTACAAAAATTATTGCAGTTTGGAAATCGGATCTGCATGTTTTTAAGCACAGTTTCTATGCCTGGTATTATTTCATGGCTGCTGAAATACCACCTATTTATAAACCTTCTCGAACAATCCCAGACCTTCGAATCTGGAGCCATAGAGAATAGAATAGAATACTCTTTATTACGTACACCATATGAACTTCGGATGTAAAAGTAGAAATTTTACATAATAATTTCAACATGGGCGGTCTTGTCGCTAAAAAAGATCTTTTAAAGAAAACTTGGATGGAGAGAAACGTTCGCTATAACATTTCCGTCCATTTCAAGACAAACCCTGCTAATTTAACTAACACAATCGTAACACAAGACGAATATTAACGTCCATACATCATATTCCAAGTTCCTAGTTCTAATAAACAATTCCGTAAGCGTCACGCCGCCGCCGTCTTACCCACACATTACACAAGGATGGCATCAAATATTCGTGCCGGATCAACTGAACGTGGATAGTCGTGACGATCCTACTTCCGCACCACTACTGTCGCAGTACCGTTGCTGGTCAGTGGCGCGGTGAATTTTTTATTCCCCATTATCCCCTAGCTGTTTATCCGGTCTGCTTGAATCTAGGACTTGAGTGAACATGGATGCGACGTGACGTAACGGAAATGTGGTGGGGTGTAATAATTTGTGATTAAATGCACTCGTTCGTTAACCGTTTTCCTTACTAGTGCATAATCAACCTATAATGTTCCCAGTGCTGAGTCACAGGCCTCTTCTCAGTGTCTTTGATTTTTTGGTTCTAGGACATGCCGGTTTTCTCACGATGTTTTCCTTCACCGTTTTGAGAGCAGTAATGATGAAATAATTTACACAAAGTAAAGCGCCTGTCAGAGTTCGAAGCCACGACATAAAACTCGTAAGTCACGGCCATTACCACTGAGCCACCACTGCTCACTACTATCATGTACAGTCGAGGAAATGAAAGGTTGCACTTTTAATAGTGCACGAGATTTTTCCGATGAACTGTGTGCTGTCAACGTTGTGTATGCCAAAGACAGTTCGAATGATGTGATATGCCCGCTATGCAGAAAATAAATGTGTGTGAGTTGGGAATTTGGGCTCAGTTTCCAGTCTTTACAGTTGCAACTGAAATTATTAGGTAGGTCTAGGTATGCTAGAAGCAATTACTGTATTCTTGGAGCTCTTATTAGTTTTACTTTATTTGTAAATTTAGTTAAACATTCGTGAATACCGAATATACAGATACCTTAAACAAAGCGTTCGATTATCTTTTTAAATATTTTGTTCAAATAGTAAAATTTTAATTAAAACTCTTAATTAATTGGGTTCTACAAAAATACCTACCTAGATAGAACCAAGTTACGCAAGCAAACAACGCTTATTTCAACAATTAGGTGTCACGTTTCAATCTTAAATGAAATATTTTATTTTAGATGAGCAGAACCTTTTACAAAGAGCTATTTCTCACGAATCGTTGAAATATTTTCTAAGTGTTTAAATTTTAATATCGTATCACTTGAACACAAAGATGAAAGCAGTACTTCATAACACAACAACTGTAAACTCAATAAAATGTAATATTGACTTAAATTTATCATCCCTTGTTATCAAAGAGATACGAAACACGATTTAATATTGAATCTTGAAAGTTTGTAAATTATTAAAGAAGTTAAACTTTAGGGAACTGACTGGCGCCCGTTGCGCTGGCTTTTACACTTATATTAAACTTTGTTACGCTGAGGATTAAATTGTATGTACCTTACTTAACCTCCTATACAAAAATTATGCATAGGTATACTTTCCCTTCAGCATAAACCCTCGAAAGGAAAATGAAATTATCAGACGCATGCGCAGTCGAAAAATAAAAAGCCACGAGACTTATGAATGCAAATGACAGTTCGAAAAGGTGACAATTTCATGTGTATTGGAAAATTGCCTAACCTTCACAATCCACGAGTGTACATGCTCTTCAAAGTTACTATTATAACTCTGCTATAAGCTGTTTTTGCGCTACGCGCGATGCTATATACTACAGGTTTAATAACCTCTGTAATTATTATTATATTAATACGTGAAGCAAAAACTTTGTACCCCTTTTTACGAAAATTACGCGGACGGAGGAGTATGAAATTTGGCACAGTTAAAGTTTATATGGAGAAGGAGTGCAGAAAGCTAATATTTTTATATAATATACATTAGAAATAAATTAAATTAATAAAAAAACATTACACACACTACCATGCGTTTGACACAAGATGGCTACCTTAGAATCATGACATTCAAATGAATTATGGTCGAATTTCGACCTCTGGGCGACCACTAGTTTATTTTAATATACTTAATATAGTACAACCGTCAGGCTCAAATCCCCACAAGGCTAGACAAACCGTCGTAAAGCTACAACTCATCGATGACAGTATTAGGTGCCATGTGAAGGGGGCGATTCCACCACAATTTATTGGACACAATATTTTCCCGGAATGAAAACGTTGTTGCCCTATTTTTTCTGTGTGCCTAGGAAATTGAATACAAGCATTTTTTCGGGTAAGCAACGCAACTTCAGCCGTGATTGCAAGTTTAGGCGATTTGTTTTGGCAATTTTATTACAACATCTATTTTTTTTTTAATACTGATGGCCAGAGATGGCCAGTAATCGCACAAAATAGAGAGGCTCATGACCATAGGTGTCTGTATTTCGTACCTGAACGACAGCAATGAAAGACGAATCAATTCTCAAAACAAATGAATGATGAAACAAGCGCAATTGACCCGAGATGATGAACAGTTGCAAAAAAGCAACAACAACATAAGGATTACGTGCAAGAATTCAACTTAGAACAATGGCCGGCCTTGGGCGAGGCGCTGTAATCTCTGTTCTCGGACCAACGACTACAATAGCGTGGATACAGATATCTATGTAGATGGCAGGCTTGTTTGTCCTTGTCAGTAAGACATAACACGGCCGTAGTTGCGTACTGGTGACGTGACACAGGGTCTGGAGGCGATTAGTTTGTAAACGAAAGAGAATTGAGTAGGCTCCGAGGCTGTAGGTGGTAGTAATCTACCTTGTTGACCAACAAGGCGGTCTTTGGACTTTGTGTGCGGAAGACAAGTTTGCGTAGTTACGCTTTGGGTCGAGGTCAGCGGTTCGCCCTCAGGCTTTTGATAGCTAGTTTGTGGAGCGGTTCCAGTGTTTCGATCCTGTGTTGCCTACCCATATAGAGTCTGTTGATACTGTTTCTCAGAACAATATAGGTACCTTGAGTTAACTGGCTTGAGCACGGTGTGTTTGTGGAGGACCAATGAAAAACCTCCGTTGAAATATCGGAGAAAAGCTATTTTTAGCATCCAATCGAATAACTTTTGCTGAATAACAAAATAAGAAAAGTGGAATTTACCCAGTACAACAGCATTTACGTACTTACATTCATCAGAATCCCCCTCAAGCTGAAACCTGTCAAAGTATCAAACTTTATATTTCACAATTGCCTTTTGTCCAAATTCTCGTTAATTTTTTAATTGTTGATAATAAACTTCATGTTCCCAGAAAACATCTGCAATACATACCACTTGTAAGTAAATAGAAGCTGATATAAAAAGTGCTTCAGAAGCGAAGCCGCTCGTAAAAACTAGTATTATAAACTTGTTAGTCTCAATTAGTATAAACAATTCAATGGTAATATCGTTAACTGCTAGCTACTTTTGTATTTGTTTAAATAACAGATGGCTGGTTTTATTAATAAATAATGATTCTTACGGAATTTTAAATTCGTATTCAAAGGGATATATTGAATTCGAAACCTAAAAGGACTCATTTTTTCAGTGAATGTAATTCTTGAGATTGCTTTTGAAACGCAAACTTTACCTATATGTTTTTGAGTTTTGTACATTTAGGTACTGACTGTAAAACCCGTGTTTGATTTATGATATCGTCTTCAGAGTTCTGAAATTGAGTTTTATACATTTCGATATCAAAACAATACAGCAGCTCTCAAATGTGAGCGATTTATGAATAGAAGAGTAAGTTTCTCTCAAAGCTCCACTATAGATTCATCGAAATTGATAAATGTGTTTCAGATACATTCGCAAACTTCCTCCGGATCTCTGTCTATGCAAAGTTTTGTCTGTCTCACTAAAGTACCTTGTAATTTAGTACTATCATTGTTGTCTTCAAACGGGTTCCCGTGTACCAAAGGTATTATCGTCTCAGTAAACGTTTACGAGCTCGTAAGTAGTTTGACAAACGTTATAACGTATTGTCGCCGTGTGTATATTGTTATGATCATGTTATCTTGTGTGCAGAGGCGGGAGCGCGGCAAATAACAGTAATTTTATCCAATGTCGTGAGAACCGACGTTGAGCAAGGAGTTAACCGCTGAACTAGTTCACAGATTAATCTCAGGTTAATCTTAACAACTATCATTTAGATCTAGCGGTAAGACACGATCTTAGATAACGACAATGTTTTACATGAAGAAGATAATGATTGTGGGTCTAGTGCAACAACATCTAGATTTTTATTAGTATTCTAGCTTCGATCGACGTTCAAACAAGTATTACAAATTAATAAATTGTAATGCAACTCACTGGTTGTAGCAACATATTGCTGAATTATCAGATCTTAGAATATCCTTTAACATTTTGACTTCCTGTTAAGGAGTAGTAAATACGTGACGTCATGGCAAGACCACCTTACTCATAATATGTACCCGTAGAGTATAGACTAAGCATTGATGACTCAGTCATGGTAATATTTGAAAACAATCATCGACAGACACGTGTCGCGTAGGCCATATGAAATGTGAATTGTTGCATATTGCATATACACAAGGATGGAATATGCATGAACAGATAAAGTCATACTTCATTTTATTCATTCACAAATTCTCTTTGAAATAACGGAATGAAAACGAAAAAGAATTTTATATCGAAATCAGTACATTTAAATATTTGCATCAATAAAATAAAGCACACTCTGAAAGTCGGTAAGTGGACTCAAAGT
This sequence comes from Agrochola lota, assembly GCA_947364205.1. Lineage (NCBI taxonomy): Eukaryota > Metazoa > Arthropoda > Insecta > Lepidoptera > Noctuidae > Agrochola > Agrochola lota. The sequence goes on along the minus strand of OX376231.1, from coordinate 9,879,279 downwards.
TATAAAATTCGATACCGCTGGATTGCTAGCTATCTGTAGTAAGATCAAAAGAATGACACAACTGGTGTCCAGGAGTTTAATCTGAAACTCAATCAGCGAGCTCACAAAACCGACACGGTCCAATCCACGCGGTGGTGAAATCGAGACCACGGGCCATGGTTACAGTAAGTGAAACTGTACACTATGCAACTTCCGTCCACATAATGTTGTCAGATATCCGATGACTGTCGGATAGAGGGCCCGGTTGCGGTTGTGCGTTCGTCCGACCCGCTCCGACGTCATATTCAAATTAAAGTCATATGATACTTCCATTTTTTTATTTTATAATTGCTAAATAACATTGTCTAACAATTTCCATAATTCGTTTCAAGCGTAGCACATACTGCACGTGGTTAGTTTCCAACTGAAATTAGTACAATTTGCATTTTACACCTGAATAACTAATTATAATATTGTTTTCAGCAGCCAAACGCCACAAAATTTAGTTTGTTTAAACGCTCCACGAGTTTTCATGCCTCGCTTACCGCTAAACTTTAGGTACCTAATAATATTTTAGTGAACCGATTTATAAATGAAAAAAAGTTTAATGTAGAGAAAATAACACTACATCAAAAGAAAACATTTGATCAAGTAAAAATAGCTGAAATAAAAAACGAGAATATTTTTATTGTGAACGAAAGTAGATTCGACGAAAAGAGATTAATACCGTCGTAGACATACGAAACCGTAATAAAAAATACATAAGTAAGTGCCGGGGGCGGACGGACAGAAAGTCGCACGACGCCTGCTCCTCCGGGAGCAATAAAAATGATATAGGGCCTGCAGCTTTGTCGCAACAGGAAAATCAATAGGATAGAAATGTCAAAACAAGGTCGAGGAACTCCCCATGCAATAGCAACCTATCAAAATTATAAACAACTACGATACCGCGGCCGTGCTCGCGAGCACACTCTACCCCATCCTGCTCCCCCAGGGATCGAATTTCAGAAAATATTTTATAGACGGCACGTTTATGTTATTTGCGCGACGTGCAACAGCGCCCTAGTAAATTTTAATTTGATGAAAATTACTCACCTCTTCGGCGTTCATACTGTTCTATATCATAATTGAAATTGTTTTATTACCTGGAACAGAAAAAAAACATGGTTAATTACCTACAATTTGTAATGTTGGACTCATTTTTGACATGGAAATACAGTCAGATATAAATCACAATAATCATAATATCTCCCCACGTGAGTCAACAAGGTCTGGCTAAAATATGAGCTGTCATTAGAGCCCCAAATGTAATATTGTTGAAGGTGGTACACTAATTGCGCCAACTGGCTCCTAGTAAACATACCAATTTATTACAAAAGAAAACTGAACGCTTTGATCATCTTTATTTATTTGGCAAACGGCAATGTCAGCAGCCTTGCGAACTATTTGTTTTGGATGCGGATCGGTGGAAGATATGCGATTGATACAATGTTAATACAAATCTTATTAGATACGAACCAATTGCCATTACACCCGCGCACATATCAACATTCACAAAAGCCCATAAATTACGCGCACCTTACGTCAACGGTGACAGATTTATTTAAACATGTGGGTCGGAGTGGGACGTTTAATTTTATTGCGAACCAATTGATTATAGGAACTATTTAAGTACCCTTTGATCATAATGAGACGTGGAACAGAACAATATGTTACGATTGTCATTGTCGATGCGAAATGATTAGGAAAAGCTACATTTAATGGCAAAGCAGTGAGATATAATCAATCAAGGCATACCTAAAAATAATCAATAGGTAGAATTGAGTGTCAAAGTCGTGTATTACAAGTTAGCAAGATAATCCTCAAAGAGCTGTTGCAGAAATGCAAAAAGGACTTCTGGCTAACAATGCCAAAGAAATAGTTTTCAAAGTAAATATAGATGTAATTCGGTTTGGTTAATAATCACTTAGTGGAAATACGTTGGCATTTCTGCCAGAAAATTAACTTAGTTATCTGATGTGGCAACGTTGCTGGTTATCTAGACGTCTTGCCAATGGCGCCTGACGCGAGATTTTGGTATGTCTTTTTTGTTTTACACTACTTAGACCGCCCTGCCAGAATAACTGAATATCGGTCTAGAATAAATTGATTCATTCCATTCAGGTGATATTGGATTTACTCGAACATTTTGTAACGATCTCACCCGGTCATACTCATATATTGCTGTTAAAAAGTGGAATATGTAATCGTTTACCGATGCAAAAACCAAATGGTGCTGTATTTAGTGTTTTAGTCGATTAGATTGCCGATGTGATTTCGGCACTGTCACTGCTAACATAATTAATAAAAGTAGTTCACAAGTACCGCTAATGACGCCGTGTCTCAGTGATGGATTTGATCGCAGAACGGTGCTAGATTATCGCACTGGATGCACAGAACGTATTGGCATCGTAACTGCACTGAATCACTAATGCTCTTAGTAAAGACATCCAATTTGTAATTTAATGAAATTGCGGAGAGCGCGCCTGTCAGGCTTTAAGGTTGAAACTATTACAATACAGAACATATGTGTTTGTTTACACACTCATTTTCATCGTTGGAATGCATTTACAAGATTCGTATGGAGGCTGCTGTCAGATTACTTCCCGAAACACGTAGAATTTGCTGAATAAACTACAAATGATAAACAGCTAAAAGAGCTTAGATTTATACATGTTAGCAATTTATTATGTCTTGTTTATTGTCATCTCGGATCATTAATTTTGAATATATTTTGATAAATTGACTTACCTGTTAATCTTTAAATTATCTCTTATTATTATTAATGGCTTTGTTATGCTTGGGCTCCATATTTCATGTTAAGATGACTTGTTAGTGCTGTTGCCCCCTAACAATATGTTTATTAAAATCTACATGTAAACAATAAATGAATAAAACATAATACCTCTATACTAATTAATACGTGAAGCAACAACTTTGTGCCCCTTTTTTATTTCTTTTTTCAAATAACTTCTCCCGCTCTGAACGGAGCGGGAAGGTGTGTCAGACTTTTACTGACTAAAGCCCACCCGTGTTCCTTCCGTTCCCTGTGTGCCGGGGCCGCGATATCACTTTCGGACAAACTCGCAACCCTGGCAGGCATTGCCCCTTACGGACCCCGTCAGTTGGTGCTGAAATCTCTTTGAGGCGCGCGTGGAGCACAACGTGCCGTCGACCCGGGCCTGGTCCTTATCGGACGGCGAGCTACCCATTGGTCACCGTCCGCAAGCCCGCGCCTACGGTGACCGGAAGTCGGCCCGCGACTCCCGACGAACTTTGTACCCCTGCCTCGTTTTTCTAGCGGTCGCAGGCACTACTGCTGAGCACGAGGTCCTGGGTTCGAATCCCAGGTCGAGCAAAGTGTTATTGGGTGTTTACAACAGTAATTTTTCAGTAGCAGCCCGGAGTTTGGATTTGTGCCCGGTTGATGGCAATAGGCTCGCCCCGTATTACATGGGACTTAAAACATAGCTGGCGAAATGTTGATGTACTACAGGTACACCTCTGCCTAACCCTTCGGGGAAACAGGGCGTGATGTTATGATTTTATGTTTTTTTTTATTAATTTAATTTATTTAAACATTACACACACTACCATGCCTTTGACACACACTTTATTAATGGTTAAAGATGCTACCGTAGTATAATGACGTGGCAGCATGGAATTAGTGTGTACTATCATGCCAGCATGGAATTAGTATAAACTTTGAAATGAACTATGGTCGAATTTCAAACACCGGGCAATTATTACCTAACGACAGATATAATGTTGGTCGAAAAAAAGTGTCGTTAAGAAGAAAAATTAAAGTGATTTAGTTCCAACAAACAATCCCGTAGAACTTTATTTTTCTAAATATTATCTTAGAATGTAGATTAAAATACCGTGTGGTTGCTATCCGCTCTAAATATTTATAGCATTCTATGTATATATTTTATAGTTATAACCAGTTCAGGGTTACTATAATTTTGTTCTGTCGCAATTGTTAAATTGAACCCAAAAATGCTGCAGAATCTGAATTCAGTGACGGTGCACGGATACATTTTACAGTGCACTCAAACTGATTAGATTCATTTTTATCCGACTGTGCTGTACTAAAACAAAGTAACGAGATACGTTAGCGGACTTACTGTCTTTATCCATTTATTTTTATGTAGATTTAAATGTAAATTTTGGTGTAATGACGCGAAAATCTGTAAGCTCTTCTCATTAATATTTATAGGGACTGCGTCTACTACTTTTACTGCGTCGGTTTTATAGTTTTAGTAGTCACTTGTGTGTTTACAGAGTGTTACGTTTTATTTCTGGTTGATGATGATACCTCATTATCAATCTCCCTTGTTTTCCTAACTATGTTGGGGTCGGCTTCCAGTCTAATCGAATGCAGCTGAATACCAGTATTTTACATGGTCTATCTGACCTCTACAACCCAGTTACTGGTTCACGATACCTCTTGGTAAGACTGGTTATTAGACTTTTGGGTTTCTGATAACCCGTAACGACTGCCAAAGATCTACAAATGACAGCCGGGACCATCGGTTTGACCTGCTTTCCGAGACACGGAGGGGTCCCATAGGGAGGGGACATGTTATGGATGATCACCTACCCGCGAAACTTTGATCGACCCGTGCTACAAGCCCCTGATGATACGTCATATAGTAAACGACGTATCTGTAAAAGTCAATTTTACAGATACGTCGTGTAACAAATCTTCAGTTACTGTAACTGTTAAGTGTGAAGAACGGGAAGAAAAAAATAAGGAAAAAAGATTGACTGTAAAATTTCAACGGTGGCTGTTTACGCCGACCTTTTTTACGATGTTGTTAACTGTTGATTCTTTTTAAACATCTGCGTCGTGAACTGTAAACTACATTGTTCGCGGTTTGAAAGCTAAAATGACGCTCCAAACGTGCTTATTGCTTAATCGTTGGATATTAACATTCTCTATAAAGAAATTCGTGACAAATGAGGACGAATTATGTCAGAATGATTTATGTACCTACTTATTCAAAATGGTTTCATAATTCCCACAGTCGTTAATAACTTCTTTGCGTGATATATTATCAATAGAGAATTATTATAAGTTACTAGCTGATAATTGCTACTTATTTTACTTAGAAACGGAGCAAAACATTCCAAAACTAAGAGCATCTCGACTCTCAATTCTATTTTATCCTAATTGCAAATTCTTTCAGCCTACAATGCCACATCCAGCAATCTGATATCTAAACACAAAGTAGCCGCGAGAAAACATGAACCATTCGGATGGAAGCGTCATTTTATTACCCCTTAATAGTTCGGAAGACGTTCAGAAACCACCACACCGAAGTAAGCGCAGATTGACATATTGTTTAACTTTGAACGGAAGTCTACGACTTTATCTCAAGGGGTGTGTGAGAAACACATGAAAAAAACGTGTTTTTTGTGTACGTGAGGCATCCTTAGTGGTTGTTTTATTTGAGTAGTTTTGTTTATATTGTACAACGATCAGGTTAACGACTGAACTTAAGTTTATAGTAACAGCTAGTCTTTGCGTTAAACTGTTCAAGAGTAAAATGTTTTAGGGGCTAAACCATTTTGGAAGTATTAAAATGTCTCATTAGGTAAATTACTTCTTAAGATGACGGAGCCGCGAAATTGTTGTATCTTTTTTAATAAACCACACTAGCTTTTGCCCGCGACTTCGTCCGCGTAGAAGTCGAAAATGGTTCTAATAGGATTTTTTATTAGTTTTGTACGTTATTCGTTTTGTTATGACTTATAAATTATTATGTTAAAATGTTTGAATACTTTTAAAATATAACAATCTTTATTATAGTGTTGGGATTTAAATCTTAAATAAACATGAAAATAAAATAATATTTTATTATATTTTATGGACACGATGCTCGGCCTTTGATCTGGTGAAACTTACACGGGGGTATTTATTATCTTTGTACAACGAAATCGAAATACTACACCTACCGCAGTATATCTTTGTGAACAATTTTTTTTTGTTTTTCCTTCGGGTGCTAGAATCACCAGGCTACTCGGTGCGCGTACTCTGGAGCATGCCACATACAACTGGCCGTGGGAGAAGCAGCTTTCCCTCAAGTCTACTCCCACTACCTAGAGTTTGACCTTGAGCTTTGTGTATGGTCATTGCGACGCAAACCTTGATGGGAAACGGCACTCTCTTGAATTCGAAGGGGTAATTTGGTGGTGTTAGGGAAATCCTAGGAATAAATACAGACCTCTGTAAAGCTTAGAAACCATCAAATGCGGTACTAATATAGTACGGTGACTTTCGAAACAATCCAATTTTAAAGAGTATTTGCATTGCACCAAGCTTTTATGTGAGTTCAACCTTTTTTGAATAAAATCGGATTGAGTTTTGAAACATGTGTCCAAATAAAATGTAATTTATATCAAAAGTACGAAGGAGTATTTGTGCAGGACGCCCACTCAAACAATAGTACGGTTTGATTATGTAACGTAAATCACATAGATCAATGTTGTAAATAATAATATTCAAACAAGCGATAATTGTACTACCCACCAAGCAGGTCCTAACTTGACAAGAACACAGGTAAATCACTAACAGTCACATAAACAGAATATTAGCATCACTCACGAACAAGTCGCAACTTGTCGACGAGAAACTAGCCAGATGGCATCGCCCAAGAACAAGTTGCAACTTGTCGAAAATAAACTACGTAAAAAGGTATCATTCAGGGAGCAGGTTACAACCTGTCGAAAATCAAGTTCATGCTTGACTAAAATATCCAGGCCTCACCTTCCTATCATTGGTTAAGAATTGTAAATCATTTATTTTGAATACTCAAACCACTCGCTACTTGTACCATAGTAGAATACTACTTAAGCTCAAACCAAAATGTAAAACCCTAGAGTATTTTAGTGCGCGACTCAATATACCTCAAATAATATTCAGTGTTCAGTTTGTATCCAGATCTTATATTGAACAAGTAAATGATATACGTCAAGTCACCGAGAGTTTTATTCACCGAACAACGTAATAGTGCCCTCCAATCCAGTGCACAATAGTGTGAGACCTAGAACACTCACATTGTCTGGTCCTTCGTTAGCCGGATCTGAGGAAAACACTATTGAGAAGACTCTCCCGAACTTCTTGAAGAATATTATTTACGAGTAGAAGAATTTATCAAGAACAATGCCAGTTACGAGGTCTACAGGTAGAAGAGGCCGACAAGCGTCAACCACGACTGAAACCGCGACTGAAACCACGACTGAAACCGCTACTGAAACCGCTACAGAAACTACGACTGAGACAGTCAGTACGGAGGCTACGAGAACGACCGCTGATACGTCAGAAGCACCCACCGCGACCGAATCTACAATCAAAGTCGCCGCCACACAACAAGAAACTGAACCTGAAAATAAAGAAAGTGGTCGCCGCAGCAAACCTACGTCGCAAAAGAGTGAAAAAGTGTCTAAAGCGCGTCGCATAGCCAAGGCCAAAGCGGAGCTAGCACAAAGGTTAGTGGAATTAGCAACCGCGCGCCTCGCCGAAGTCGAAACTGAATCTACGGATGAAGACTCATCCGCAATGGCCTCGGAAACTGGAAATGATCAACGAGTGACTACTTGGCTACAATCAACTCAAGTACTCGCTATCGCCGACCGACCACATCAATCCGAAGTAAAGTCGCCGACCGAACCTGCAGTTCCAGTGACCGCCGCCGTGTCCTGGTACATCCCGGCGACCTTACCGGCGGGAGTCAGCACCATGCAACGACCGCCTGAAAACCTGAACACCGAACCTAAGAACACGCTGCCAGTGAGCACCGCCGCCTCCTGGCAGCCGAACTTCGCGACTGAACAATCGCACCTGAACTTTGCGACTGCACAGTCGCACCCGAACATGCCGCCAGTGAGCACCGCCGCCTCCTGGCAGCCGAACTTCGCGACTGAACAATCGCACCTGAACTTTGCGACTGCACAGTCGCACCCGAACATGCCGCCAGTGAGCACCGCCGCCTCCTGGCAGCCGAACTTTGCGATTGAACAATCGCAGCCGAACTTTGCGACTGCACAGTCGCACCCGAACATGCCGCCAGTGAGCACCGCCGCCTCCTGGCAGCCGAACTTTGCGACTGAACAATCGCACCCGAACTTTGCGACTGTACAGTCGCACCCGAACACGCTGCCAGTGAGCACCACCGCCTCCTGGCAGCCGAACTTTGCGATTGAACAATCGCAGCCGAACTTTGCGACTGTACAGTCGCACCCGAACATGCCGCCAGTGAGCACCGCCGCCTCCTGGCAGCCGAACTTTGCGATTGAACAATCGCAGCCGAACTTTGCGACTGTACAGTCGCACCCGAACATGCCGCCAGTGAGCACCGCCGCCTCCTGGCAGCCGAACTTCGCGACTGAACAATCGCACCCGAACATGCCGCCAGTGAGCACCGCCGCCTCCTGGCAGCCGAACTTCGCGACTGAACAGTCGCACCCGAACTTTGCGACTGTACAGTCGCACCCGAACATGCCGCCAGTGAGCACCGCCGCCTCCTGGCAGCCGAACTTCGCGCCTGAACAGCCGCACCTGAACCCGCCGCCAGTAATCGCTGCCTGGCAACAGAACTCTGCGCCCTCGCAGCCATACCCGAACCAGCAGCCAGTGATCACATCCACGTACTGGCAACAGAAATACGTGCCTACTCAGCCGCAACCAATGCTAGTGCCGACAGAACCCGTCGCACCCTGGCCACAGAACTCGACATACGCGACAACGAACACATCGTGGCAACCGATCTACACTACGGCACCACATCACAGCTACAATCCGAGGTATGCCGCTGAGTCCCGGGTGCCGCAGTCTATGCCATCAGCGCACGTCGAGCAACAGCCTACAACATTAGCCGTCCAAGAACCAAGGGCGGACATGAAAGAACTTGCTGCTGCGATCACACACGCTGTGCAAGCCACGCATTACCAGCAGCCAACAAGACATACCGAACTACCCTGCTTCAACGGAGCTCATCAAGATTGGCTCACGTTCCGCGCCGCCTACTGTGAGACGGCACACCGATTATCAGCAGTGGAGAACATGTCTAGACTTAGAAGAAGCCTTCGAGGTCTAGCCAAGGAAGCTGTACTGGGTCTATTAATAGTGAACGCCGACCCGAATGAAGTTATGAAATCACTCGAGCTACGCTTCGGACGCTCAGACTCAATCGCAATGGCCGAAATAGAGCGTCTACGAACTCTGCCGCGCCTCACTGAATCTCCGCGTGAAGTTTGTACATTCGCCACCAAAGTAGAAAGCATAGTTGGGACTCTGCAAGCACTCAACTGTGGACATTATCTCTTCAATCCAGAAGTAACGAAAGCTATCGTTGAGAAGCTCACGCCAACCTTGAAGAGACAGTGGTACCAGTTCTCAGCAATGCAGCCCAGAACAGAACCTGATCTCATAAAGTTCACCCGATTCATCAAGATTGAAGCTGAAATATGCAGTCCGTATGCATTGCCTGAAAATATCGCTGCAACAACACAAAACTCCCAAAACACGCAGCGACGCCAGCAACGAGTACATACCACGCAAGAAACGAACAAACCAAAGTGTAGTTTATGTGAACGTCAGGGGCACAGCATCATGGAATGTGAACAATTCAAGAAAGCAACTACTGATGCTAGATGGGATATAGCCAAGAAGCATCACTTGTGTTTTCGTTGCCTCAAATACGGAACAAAGCAACACAGCTGTAAACCAAAGAAATGCGAAATAAACGACTGTGTACATTTACATCACAAGATGTTACACGCCAACAGTGCAGCGAACAAGAAGAAAGAAGAACCCAAATGCTCTAAAGAAGAACAAGAGAAGGTTCATTCAGCATGGACACCTAAGGTATCGTTTTTGAAAATAATACCTGTGCACCTTTCTGGACCGGCGGGAGCTGTAGATACCTACGCACTCTTAGATGACGGCTCTACGGTAACCATAATCGACGAGAGCCTAGCCAATCAAATCGGAGCAGAAGGATCCTGTGAACCACTACGTATAGCTGCCTTCGACAGTGAACCTACGATTGACATGACATCTCGACGAGTGAACTTCTTCATCAGAGGACTTCACACACCTGAACGGAAGTTACAAGCGAGAACAGTCAAGCAGCTAGAGTTGGCTGCACAAAGGATACCTGGAGATGCAATCAGGGACTGTGAACATCTTCGAGACATAGCCAAAGACATAGTAACTGAAGATGCGAGACCCAGACTCCTGATCGGCCAAGACAACTGGGATCTCCTCATTACAATGGAAATCAAAACAGGAAAGAAGAACCAACCAGTGGCATCACTAACGCCACTCGGTTGGGTCCTGCACGGCAGCCACACACGAGCACTGGGCCATAGAGTGAACTTCATCAGACATGCTAACACAGATGACGACCTTCATGAACTGGTGAAAGAATACATCACAATAGACAATATGCAAGTCAATCCAAAGAAACCCATCAAAGATCCTGATGAAAAGGCACTTCGTATCCTGCAGCAGCACACGAAGAGAACTGCGGAAGGACGGTATCAAACCGCTCTATTATGGCGAGATGAAAATATAAAAATGCCAGACAACTACGACAGCGCTTTGAACAGACTCATCAGTGTGGAAAAGAAAATTGATAAAGATCCAGAACTAAAGAAGAGGTACTCTGAACAAATGGAAGCACTAGTATCAAAGGGATACGCTGAACCAGCTCCAACGACCACCTCAAAACATAGAACCTGGTACTTGCCTCACTTCGCAGTTTACAACCCGATGAAACCGGACAAATTGAGAATTGTCTGTGACGCTGCAGCTAAGACCCGAGGGGTCTCTCTAAACGACCAAATACTCACAGGTCGCATCGCAGCACCAGGAGAATTCAACGACAGCGATTTACGCTTACGAGCCAGTTGGCGTGCAGCTCAGAGGCTTGCCGATATATTCTGGGCCAGATGGCTGAAAGAATATCTCCCAGAACTACGGAACCGTAGAGAACCACACACTAGAGGCGTGATCCCCAGGGTAGGCGATCTAGTGTTCATCGTAGATGGTAACCTCCCAAGAAACATGTGGATCAGAGGACGCATCTGCGCTACATTCCCTGGCCCAGATGGAGTCGTCCGCACAGTGGACGTGTCTACGAAGGGAGGTATCCTGCGACGTCCAGTGAAAAAGATAGTGGTACTATCAATAGACCACGGCGACACTGCACCGGCTTCTACGACTGCGACGTCAGCGGCGCACGACGCACGGCGGGAGGAATGTGCAGGACGCCCACTCAAACAATAGTACGGTTTGATTATGTAACGTAAATCACATAGATCAATGTTGTAAATAATAATATTCAAACAAGCGATAATTGTACTACCCACCAAGCAGGTCCTAACTTGACAAGAACACAGGTAAATCACTAACAGTCACATAAACAGAATATTAGCATCACTCACGAACAAGTCGCAACTTGTCGACGAGAAACTAGCCAGATGGCATCGCCCAAGAACAAGTTGCAACTTGTCGAAAATAAACTACGTAAAAAGGTATCATTCAGGGAGCAGGTTACAACCTGTCGAAAATCAAGTTCATGCTTGACTAAAATATCCAGGCCTCACCTTCCTATCATTGGTTAAGAATTGTAAATCATTTATTTTGAATACTCAAACCACTCGCTACTTGTACCATAGTAGAATACTACTTAAGCTCAAACCAAAATGTAAAACCCTAGAGTATTTTAGTGCGCGACTCAATATACCTCAAATAATATTCAGTGTTCAGTTTGTATCCAGATCTTATATTGAACAAGTAAATGATATACGTCAAGTCACCGAGAGTTTTATTCACCGAACAACGTAATAGTGCCCTCCAATCCAGTGCACAATAGTGTGAGACCTAGAACACTCACAGTATTGATAACAACTTCAAAGCAAATCACACCCAAAATAACTTTCTATCCCTTTTTAACCCTGTTAGGGGATGAATTTCAATAAAATACGAAACAGGTCTTCCATTAATTCTGTTAAAGAATGTGTATGCAAAATTTGAAATAGATTGGACCAAGGAACCACGTTGTCCCATACAAACTTTGCCCGCCTTTTTCACCCCCTTAGATTTAGAAAAATAGAATAGAATAGGGATAAATTTTTTAAAAATATTTTCTTATCGGTTGCCTACGTCATACAAAGAACACACCCTCCAAGTTTCAGGTCTCTACGATCAGCGGTTTAGGCTGTGCGTTGATCAGTCAGTCAGTCATTCAGGACAAAGCATTTTATATGTATAGATTATTATTTCACTGGGAATATTTGAATTTTAATCGGCTAAAAAAAGTGGATATGTTGCCGATTGTGGTAGATTTATCAGTACTAAATGAAATTCAATTACATTGGTTCTTCTTCCGTAGGTAGAATCGATAGCCGATGAAATCCCCAATATCGCCGAATAAACGGCTGTAAATTTTTCATTTGTCGCCCGCAAAAGCCGAATTCATTTTCTGTGCGTCCAACTTCGTATTGACATGCTTCCAATGCAATGATATTTCAATACAAACAGGATTATTTTGTAATTCGTGTGAACGGGACATACTGGACTGGAATCGATAAATGGACAAAATAATTAAAAATTTGATCGGTGAAATAATTTTGTCAAGGCTTTAGTGACAGATAAATAACCAATACTTTGTGCAGTAGCTGCTAGTCTCACTAATGTTGTTTTATTTTCTACAACAACTAATTTTCTTTTCTCACTGCAATCACTATTACAAGCACGGAAGCCTTAATCGCCTCTAGCATCGATACAATTTAAATCGGAATAAAACGAGCAAAGCGAATCGATCTCGACCCTATCGAGAGCAAATCGCACGACTAAAGACGTTCTCGCGGACGGAATGCTCCGAGCGATTGGAAATACTTGTGTCTGAAGTTCAAAAAGAAAAAAGTTAATTGGTACTGTTTTTGTCATTGCACAGTCCCGTTACTCCTTCAACTATTATTATCTCTCTATTCTCCATCGAGACGTCTTTACCTACTTTTACACGGTTTAGCTGCGAAATTGCGAAAGTCTTGTTGAAACATCGGAACGCAGACTTTTTCATTTGTTCTTTTCCGGGTAAATTGATTATTTGGCTTCTTAAGAATTAATTTCGTACTTCTAAGTTGTTGAATTAAGTAGGTTTCATTGATTTGTAACATCAAGTAATTTAAGGAACTTGTGTTAAGGAAAATCGAAATGGAAAGTTACTGTTAAGTAGGTACTTGGATTAACGAGAATTTGTAATTTAAAGAGAATATAAATAGAAACGGCACGGTAGCTTTGATGACAACAACAATAGTTTCACAATATACGTATATAAGAACATTTCGAGTCCAAATGGATAAACATTTCAGAAACGAAACAGTATTTAGAAATTGAATATTTCGTAGAGCTGTTGAATAATAAATCATTAGCTCTACGAATATCACAGGGGATCTTCAAAGTGTTCACTTAACAGTGTTATTAAAGTGGCGTGTATGTAGTAAATTAAACCATCTACCATATTTTGGGAGAACAATTTAACACACTTCTTAATCCCTCACACCCACTGGCTAAATTCCAGACATACATAATTAAAAAGGGAAATGTCTGAAATAATACGCAGTAAGAATTGTGATATTTCATATCTGTGGGATACTTAAGATAAAATCACGACATGAAATATTATTAAGAAGAAAAGAAGAGAAAATAAGTCACATGAGTTACTGAGTCATACTTTTATAGTTAATGCCCGGATTTGGAAAGACGTTTTAATAAATCTAGGAATTAGTTCGTAATTTAAAATAGTGAGTAAAGTTACGCTGAATTCACACAGCGGCGCTTGCGCAGGTCGCGAAGCGTAAATAAAACGACATGCGCTGTAACAGTTACGCACATATTAAATGCGCACGCATCACGAAGTACCGTTTCTTTAATTTGGCTACTTTTCATATTAATTGTCTGCCGGTGTACTAACAAGAGACGTACTTAAAACATAAACAAGAAATATTTTATTGCTAAAAGATATCAAACAATCAGGGAAACACGCTAGTTATAAAAGCCTATAACTTGAATAATAATAACAACCAAGGGAAATGATAGTTTGATTAAACAAGCTTTATGTATCTCACAGAACAACAGAACGACCTTCGACTAACAGCGTGACTCCAGCTACACGAAATTTCATTCCCAAAAGTTATAAATATCTACCACGAAATTAATTGCCCCGTCCTGTATAACTTCAATACATTTTTCATTGTTTACATCCGCCGCGGTTGGCCAAACGCCGCGCCATGATTACATTTTCACGTCAGTGTCAACTTCGAACAAAGACATAGAGAGAGTCATCAGTCATTATCAGGAATTCAGGAGAAAGAACAATAAAACGACGAGTCACGGTCGTTAACGGAATTCACCTTACAATAAGGGAACTCTGAGGGCACCAGCCTCCCTGAATACTTGGTTAAGGTTTGACGGAATGTTGGCAAATCTGAAGAGTCACGGCTGCCTCTCACGACGCTAGTAATTAGGTATTTAAATAAATTAGCTACTAAGTAAATGTTGAATTTGTGTGGCTTAGAGACCTTGGTCGCTCTGCGGAGTAAAATTAGTTTACAAGCCCTTTTAATGAGCACTAGATTTTACAAAATTCTCGCTCTTTTGTTGGTTCAGTAACAAAGATAGGGTGTTACTTTTTAACGACCAACGACGAGATAATATTGTTCTTGATACGCAGACCATTATCATCAATATCTTCCTGCAGTACATGTTTTGCACGATTCATAATGCGAAACATTAGAGAGTGCTTTGCAATAAAAAAAAAAACCCTCTAGCCATAGCAGGAACCCTATTGAAAATGGCTCTTTTATTCAAAGTAGTTTAACTATAATTAATAAAAAACTAACTAATATAATATCTATATCAATAAGACATACAACGTGTCCTAAAATTCAACGATAAGCGGGCACCAGACGGTGGACCTGCTCAAAACTACCCGAGAAAAAAAAAAAACAATTTTTTTTTGGAAATATACCAAAAATACATTGAAATCCTTCGGAAATTGACACCCCTTAAGATATTTTTAACTACCATGACCACAATTTTTCTAATATTCCTGTTTTATTTTTTAAATCGGCAACCTAAGTACCACTGCTATCGACCACAACCCTTAAAAATCCCAGAATGCCTGTAGGTTTTACACAAAAATCAATCAGAATTATTATTTTCCTTAAATTTTTCAAAGTTTTTTACTTTCGGTCCACTCTTTTCTCTTTTCTTTCAGTCATCGTAGTGTAAAAATAAAGTATGGACACTACTGCGGCAAGTTTAAAAAACAATTGGCGCAACTAATCAAGATTCCAAAATGGTATATTGCTCTAGTCAAAATAGCTACAAAAAAAAAATGCGTACTATTTATAAACAAGATTCCCTGCCTTGCCAGTAGACTTTTGCGTAAAACCTACAGGCATTCTGGGATTTTTAAGGGTTTTGTAATTTCCAAAAAAAAAAGTTTTTTTTTTTTTCATTTTTTTTTTCGGGTAGTGATGAGCAGGTCTACCATCTGGTGCCCCCTTATCGTTAAATTTTGGGACACGTTGTATACATATTTCCAAGCTCGACCCCCTTCCTTTGCCTAGCAACCAACAAATCAAACCTAAATAGTCTTTGACAGTACGTAAAGATTGCGAGGTGACAAATTTTACCCATATTGATGGGTAAAATTTTTGAATGAGCGTTCTGAGGCGTGCCTTTTTGTATTTACGAAATATTTTTTAAATTTTTCCATATATCTCTACTTTCGTCAGCCATAATTAAATTTTTGCTTAAACCTAGGGATGGTCCAGACCATACACCAGCAAAAGTTAAAAAAACTAAATAGTTTAGGTACCTCCACTACACAATATCAGCAGGTTATCTTAGATTTCTGCAAAGAGGTTCAGTTATAAGAGAAATGGTATCAGAATTCTAATCCCCTTTCGGTATTGGAAATACGGGTAAGTAAGTAAGGTGAGCCCGAGCGCAGCATAACTCTGATTTGGAAGACGACTCTTATAATAAAAGCTAACAACTCGAAGACGGCGGATGAATAGTCTGCGCTGTACAGGAAGGCAATCCATTGAAATTTTCAACTCGAATTTCCTCGGAGCATGTCAATTCCAGCTTAGAAATCAGACAAGCCGTTCTACAGCAATTATACATTATTGATCACCATTATTAATTAAAGTCTAGACGTTTATTGGTATCGTTTTTCAATCATCAAATACACAAATTATAAATCAACAACGACCGTTTACATAAACAACTTCCTTTTACAAGATTAAGTTAGTTTTATCTAGATTTATTTCAAAGCGGCGCAGTTGAAAAGACGTAAATGATATTCAAATCTGAATAAGCTAAACAGTGCGTCGCAAGTCTTAACTTGACTAAACTGACGTACCTGCACGTACGTTCAACCACATAAGGGTATAATTATTAAATTTTCTTGTACGCCAGTGTATGTTTTAGTAGGTTTGAATAAGGATGGGAATGGCGTGTGTGGTTGCTGAGGATTTAGGTCCTTCTCTATGTGTGTGCGTCAGCCAAGACCATTAGAGCAAAATGACTACGAGGTGTAGAGTGTATGAGGAACGTTGCTGACACGGTCCAGAACTCCGCGTCAACCACTACGACGTATAAGTTTTAGTTACTAGACGGTGTATTCGTGTTTCATATATCAACTAATATCCGTTTTACGTCTGACTCTAATCTGCCTGATATTAGTAAATTAATAATGTTAAAACATAACGTTCAGAATTTACATATTTTGAGACGCAGGTATACAGAAGCTGTGTAAAATTGCGACATAGGCAATTATTTTAGTAGGTAGGCTACCTCTGTATTTTACAATCAACAGCACGCGTAGCATGAGCAACTTTTTGTCGACGGAAGAGTAGACAAAAATGACGTTCCGTGTAGACAGTACGACGGCAGCAAAGTAGAAAGAGTCAACTGCTTTTTTTACGAAATTCACTCTTTTACATAATTCGACTCAGAATTCTTTGTTTTGTCATAGGACTTTTTTCTGTTTGAACACACACACACAACATTTATTCTTAAAATGACGAAGTACTGTGTTTTGGAACAAAAAATATTACAGTAATATTGGCCTTAACCATTTCCTTGGTAATGCCCTATTATCTAAATGGTGTAAAATAGAAGATAGCTTTGTTCTTCTATTAATTATCACAATTTTGCATTCAAAACGTTCTTCTGTAAGTAAAATCATGATTTTGTAGATAACCGTTTATACTTTGTGGCCGTCGAGTAGAAAGTTTTCTACTGTCTTTAGCATGGCGATTACAAAATCAAATTGTCTTTACTACCTTAGACAACAGTCAGTTGTCAGTGTGATTTTAACAGTTTGGCATAGAAAACTTTCTTCTGAAATAGTCTACATGTAGAAGGACCTAGACAAATATTGTTAGAAACGTAAGACAAAATGACAGATTGTAGAAAGATTTCTACGGTGCGATGTCAAAAATGGAGAAACGAAATGTCAGTTTGTATAGAAAGAGCTATATGTCTATTCTTCGTAGAAATAGAAAGCGTCATGCTACGCGTGCTGGTAGAAAAGATAGGCTGGTCCAAACAAAAACAGTAGCTGTTATGTATAAAGCAGGCATTTCAACGTCACGCATAGGGTAATATTTACCATAACTTGTCCTACTAGTCACAATTATATGACATTACTATCATTGTATCTCGATGTTACGGCCAAGACTGCAGAGTAATAACCACCTCTAATCGCCATGCTCCGGGGCACTCGAGTACATCTTACTGGAACAAGTTTCAACATCATGCGCATCTCAAAAAAAGAAGACCACATCAATCATTAGAGCACTTTCTAAACTGTTTATTGTTATTTGAATCTTTCTTACAGACGTTGTAACAGTTCAACGTCCATTTATTGTATCGCCTTCCGAGTGCTTGAACCAATCTGCCGCTAGATTAGACTATTAAAGCTATTGGCTGTGCCTTGTTAGCAATTATTTAAACACAATACTTTATTGATGCATTTAAAGACCTCTCCAAACTTTCAAACTAATAAAACAACAAAAAGCTGTTACTCTCCAATTTCAAGCAATTCTCCGTTTGAAGCACGTTCAGCTAAAAAATGGTCTTGGTAAATCAAATACCTTTTCAGAATGTTTCTTTTTGAGCCGTAATGCATCAAATAGAGTTGAGAAAAAGAAAAAAGATGCGCGTAATCACTTCAACGACATAGCCTCGGCAAGAACGAACAATGGTCGAGAAAGTTACGATGACCATTACTATTGTATTGCTTCTGATTTAACACGCGAACTAATAGTTCTAAACCCTAAACTGCACACAATTCATAATGATGGTCAAATGTCTTTTGTAGTAGAAGCAATCTTAAGCGAAGAACATGTTCATTGTATTCAAATCATTTGAATAAATTGAAGACGCGGCGGGTAAAACCTCGCATAAAACTATCCAGGTTACCTAGATTTTTTATTAAAGACTGAAAACAATCAAGATTAAGTGCGGCACAAAATTTAAAGATCGCTACATAATTACTAATTTAACGACCATCATGAATAGACTGGCAAATAAAATTTTGCACTCAAAAAGGCTTGCAAGCAGCTAGCAGTAACAGTAAACTGTCTGTTAAAATTTTATGGTTTCAAAGCTTTGTCTATATCGCTCGAAAGGTTGACAAATCGGATTGTGAAGCGAGTTACCATAGTAAAGTCGGGTCGTTGAACGACAGAGTTCTAGTTCAGGCGATAGTGGATAAGGAACAGTCAACATGCCCCGCTCAAACAAAGGACGCACTTGTTTTGCTTTATTTCGCAATGTGGTGCTTTTATGGCTGCTTTTCCGGTTGACATTTTTAAGGTATTTCTTGAACAATGTAATTTGCAACGGTCAGAGTTTCTTAAAATGAGGATGGGTTCTATTCAGACGGAGTTGACGCGGTAAATGAACGGACTTGGTTGGTTGAAATTAATGTTGTTTTAAAGATTTTTTTTAAAATATTCAGTTTCATCGAAGAACCTTCGCGTTTATGAATATTTTATCGTACCTATTTTGGACACTCAGTGTAACTGGTAACTTTCGAACACTTTTGTGCTCCAAAACCTTCAATGACTATATTATAGATATTGCTTAAAAGAATACAGCCTTAAATGGGTAACACTTACTTTAAAGTTACAGTGATATACTTTGGTACATATACGGTAAAAGGTACATATACTTTGGTCCATACAGAATGGTCTTGCACTCTTCAAACACCAAAGATCCATACGTAGCAAGACAAAAAGAAATCACGCCTAATTATCTATTTGACTCTAGCGAATAGTTAGTTATTCAAAAAGCCTGCCCCCTTCCCCCCTCACCTCTGTTACTCAACACAACACGGCTCATTAGAACCGTGCCGTGGGAAGCACCGGCCGACTAGTGCCGTACGCACTGACGACGGCGAAAAACTTATCGATAAACGATCAAGAGAAAAATGATCTAACAATGGCCTAGGCGCAAATTCTGTCATACTTGATGGTCATTTGAATTTTGGATGAATAGTCCTTACATTTTTATTCATGTTAGTAAAATTGAACATGGTCGTGAAGGCTGATTGTCACAACCAATGATTAGATAATGTGGATTTAGAATACTGCAAAAAAAAGAGGATATTAAATTGAAAATCGGAACCTGGGAAATGCCAATATTAATTACGCAAGGTAGAAGAATACATTTTTTATCTATTTAAAGAGAGGTTTTTTATTTCACTACCAAGGAAAGTTGGAAGACTTTACGTTCAAAACTTAAAATTGAGTACCTTTAATTTTATTTTAGAGACAAAAGATACTTTCAGGATTTATTTATCAAGAATGATGGACGGTTTTAATTACGTTTTATATTGGAATAATATTTCACAAAACGGACAAACAAAAATTTTAATTAAATTAGCTTCAAGGTAGAATTTTCTCCGTCTTTCGCATTTCCCATTTTATTTTGAATTAGAAATTAATTCTGTCATAAAGAACTGCGTGGAATGTTTTGACTAGCGATGATTGACGACCGATGGAAATATAAATTTTATGATCATGAAATCATGACACTGTAATAAACACAGTATCGGAGGTTTAAATTGGGGTCGCAGAATTTGCAAAATTTTATTACGAACTGTCAAACATAATCTAAATTTTCATAACATTTTGGTTCAAGCGAAATCTCTTGAAATATATCTTCATCTTTACATTCTTTGTATTATCGATGCCAAATATGTTATTTTAAAAGTTGATGACAAATTCATCGACATTGTTTATGAGAAAACCTCGACAGACAGCAACCACTAGTTAGTTTGCAGCGCACCGTTTACAAACAACGGTGGCTGCGAACTACTGACTACATACGAACACTATGTGAATATAACTTTCGGTTTCAACATACGTGAGAATAGCGAACTTATGTTCAGCATGCACAAGGGCTTTGGCCGCAAACACTTGGATGTTGGCCCCAACAGCCGTGGCCAATAGAGCCAACGTACAATTTGTCAAACAGCTCACGGTGTTATTTACTTAGCCAATTTAACTGTCTTGTTTCTCATAATGTTGAGTTATGGTAACTAACTCCGGTGTTTTGTATCATAAGTAGTATACATCAAGATACAGGACGTGTGTTGGTTGGAATTGGATACACTTGTGATTTGATAAATCCGGTTTAGACCAACAATGAGTGAAAAGACATTTTTCGATTTCCCTGGTCAAATACGAAAAGATGAATATGGATTTAAGCTATAGCAAGACCGAAAAATTGAAAGAGAAACAGTACCGTAGCTACACAAAAGATCACATATTTTCAGGAATGGAATAGAGACCGTGAATTCCCACACCACACTAACTACAGTGCATATGCTCGCCGTGATTTCGAAGAACCTACAAAAATTCGGACTACACAGCTAATTCCCTGAAATGCTGCAGATATAGCATGTTTAGTCTTGTCGCTCTCATGCGCTTACTACAATAAGCTCCCAAATGGTTTAATCCTACTAGCTCGGCTTTAGAGTTTCTCAAACTTTGACGAACACGCCATATTAGGTATAAACAATATTCTGAGAATAATTTTGCCTTTAATTGTGTGACCAGTCTCATAATTTCCCCGTCATAATTATTATTATTATTATATTAATACGTGAAGAAAAACTTTGTACTCCTTTTTACGAAAATTACGCGGACGGAGGAGTATGAAATTTGGCACAGTTAAAGTTTATATGGAGAAGGAGTGCAGAAAGCTAATATTTTTATATAATATACATTAGAAATAAATTAAACTAATAAAAAAACATTACACACAATACCATGCTTTTGACACAAGATGGCTACCTTAGAATCATGACATTTAATTGAATTATGGTCGAATTTCGACCTCTGGGCGACCACTAGTTAGAGTTAAAACACAAAGTACATAATAGTACGAGGAAAAAGAAAACAGATTCAGTAGCCATTAAAAAGTTGCCAACCTTATCTAAAAATCTGTCTTTCTTAAACAAGTTGGGACGGGCTCTAGTTATATTAGCCTGAGAAGTGACATTACAAGGAAAATTTCATCTTGTTTAAGTTAAATCGTAACTTTTTATAGCCTTGGGTCGCGTGAATTCACTCAGTTAAGAACAAGATGCAGATATAACGAGATAATATTTTTCTTCATAAAAATATCTTCTGAAATATTGGATAAGCTTATTTTTCCGTGTCAAAATAATGTTGTAATTTCTTTCCATAAAAAGCGGTAAGCCCTGTTTCGAGACAGAAATTGGAATTCAGAAAGGTAAACGAAGTATTGTTTTTATGATATAAGAGGGGATTACTTGTAAATTAGAATACGAGGAAAAATCGGAAAAAAAATTGTACAAGACATTATTATTTTAAATACATTCTGTGTACATTTTCATAGCTTTGGTCACTGAGAGGCAGACACATCTGATACGATATAACATAACATAATATCACTCCTGTTTTCCCCGAAGGGCTGGGCAGAGGCGCATCTATGTATAGTACACTCACATTTCACCAGTGTAATAGGAGGCGAGCCTATTGCCATCAACCGGGCACAAAACGAGGGCAGTGATGGCCCAGAGGTAACGTGGCCCGCTTTACTTTGTGCAAATATTTTCATCACCACTGCTCTCAAAACGGTGAAGGAAAACATCGTGACGACAAACCGGCATGTCTTAGAGTAAAAAATTCGAATACATTTGTGACATCTACCAACCCGCACTGGGCCCGCATGGTAGATTACAGCCCACTCCCTCTTGAAGAGACCAGGCCTGTGTCGCAGTGTAGGGACAATAATAGGCTGATTATTCTGGGCACAAATCCAGACTCCGATATTTGGCAAAATATTTCCTCTTTAACCAAAAACGTGGGTTGACAAATAAAAACTGCCAACCTACATAACCAGATTACAAATTTGACAGTTCTGAATTTGAAAATGAAAGAAAGAAGAGCTTACAACGAGGTTGGCACAGCTTTGACGGGCCATCGGTAAAACTATCAGCAGGTTCCAGAAGAAATACGCTCCACGAGATCCTTGTTATTCAGTAAAAGTAGGTTAAAATTCTAAATTAAAACTACGTAGGTACAAAGTGTGTTAAGACTCGTGGATATTCTAAGACGGAGTGAAGGGATAAATTGTTTATACATATAAATTATCGTGTCAGTTAGTACGCACCAAATAATCCCTTGGTATGCGTATGCGCCAATCACAACTGAAATGTAATGTGTTTTCATGGAAAATAAAATATGTATATGCATCTCGCATCCAAAAATGTAATAAATTATCCTAAATTTCACTCGAAATTATTTTAAAAGGTGTAATAAATATCATTAAAATGTTTTTTCTCACACCTGAGCACAGTTGGACGTTGTCCAGATTTTGAACGTTAAAATTGCGGCTAGGAGCTTCGTTTCGCTGACCAATGCCGCTTATGATATTTCTAATACATAAAGTATTAACAAAACGGGTAATGTATGTTGAATTACATTATATTTTATTGCGGTTAACAGTTATATATCACATTATTATAACGTTTGCGGATCGTCGTGATTTCATGGTTTATCATAAAACAGCGCGATGCGAGTGGATTATTTAGCTAAATAAATCCGCAGATTCAGTAGTGTTTATTTAAATTTTATGGGGTAGATTAATGCCTCTAACAATTACCAAAAGAAACTGTCACAATGCTACAAATAATACCTACCTCTATATGTATGGGCTTGTAAAGATTTTTTTTTTGTGATTTCGAAAATATATAAAGTTTAGGTACGATATCTACAGAAAATATATTTAAACATTATTGCAAGAAATTTCCATTTTATATTATTCTGTGACTGTCTGTGTGTGTGTGTGTGTATGTGAGAGTGTCGTGATAGCCGAGTGGTTAAGGCCTCGCCTCTCATGTACGAGGTTGTGGGTTCAAATCCGGTCAAGTACCAATGCGACTTTTTCAATTCATATGTACTTTCTGAATTTATCTTGGACATTACTGACGCCGGTGAAAGAAAAACATCGTGAGGAAACCTGGACTTATAGTTAGTATAAGTCTGAAATCACCAACCCGTCTTGAGCAAGCGTGGTGATCAATGCTCGTGCCTTCTCTATATGAGAAGAGGCCTTTGCCCTGCAGTGGGACAGTAACAGGCTGGTATTATTTTATTATTCTGATGTCTGTTTTCAGCTATTGATTCCGAGTTATAATTCAAACCATCACATTATTTTTGATGTATGTACTTAAAGAGTACTGGGCGCGATTATTTGAGAAAAAGATAAAAGAAAAAGATTTACATCTTTTTTTCTAATAATATGATGACTAATGTCATCATTCATAAAGACACGAGGCGAGAGCGAGAGGAAGCTTCACAAGAATGTAGTATTTATTTATGAAAAACTTGGGTCCGTTTCATTGAAGTGACTCATGCCGTTAGGCCCTCTAAAAATCTGTAAAGCCAATAGGTATCGCTTTCACGCTTATAACGCATGCTATTTAGGGTTCCGTACCTCAAAAGGAAAAAACGGACCCCTTAAAGGATCACTTGGTTGTCCGTCTGTCAGTCCGTCAAGACCCTTTTTCTCAGGAACGCGTGGAGGTATCAAGTTGAAATTTATATCAAATACGTAAGTCTCCGGTCGCTTGGAGCTGTAAAAAAACAAGTTTCTAAGTTAACGCAATAAAAAAGTACGGCCATTTATGTGATAATTTTGATAATCGCAAATAAATCAAAAATCTATAGGGTACTTCCCGTTGACCTAAAATCATGGAATTTGGCTAGAAACAAGGTCTCATAGCACAAGTAAAGGAAAAAGTTCAAACGTCGTTAATTTCTAGTCCTATCACATAAAAAAATTGCGATTACAAACCTATATTTGCAGTTGGAGAATTGACCGTGGCGTATATCGATGTATGGGTAAACATGTTTTTCAACTAATTGTAGTTAAAAACATGTTAAGATTGTTTTTGGGATAAATTCATCCCAACTACGGAACCCGTCATAGTGCGTGGTCCGACACGCACTTGGCAGGTTTTTTTTACTACGTTTACAGTAAAAGAAATTAAAAAGTCGCCACGAAAATTGGAAAATTCGAGAAGAACTGAAAGTGCTTTTTTCTATGGAAATTGGAATTTGGACAGCAATGTTTGATATCTAGTTTTGAATAAAAATTACATTTCCAAAGGATGGTATTGCTTTAACTTTTCATTCCGCGAGTGAACACAAACCCTGCATACTTATGTAATGTTCTAACGCATTCCAAACATCAGTGTAGGTACCAAGGCGCCTTTTTTATACAGAACTCTAGCAAAAAAAACGTACAAGACCAACTAACGGAAAATTCAAAACCGGGTCTTATTTCCCATTATAAACGCATCGTAAGTCGTAGCGTTGCAAGCAGTGAAGCAGTGTATGCGGAACTTCTACGCACCGGGTTCGTGCCGCTCTCGATCGTATATCATTCGACATAATTGCATTTACACTGTGTATAATAGCAGGTATAATCTCACAGTCCGGTGTCGCCCGCTATTTAGCACTGTTAATACTGCCACGTTTTAGAACAATAGTTCGTAAAATTTATTTATAACCTGTTTATTATTCATCAAAATAACAATAACTGGCGTTTTATTACGTTTTGTTTTAATGTGGTTTGGTTCTTATATCCGTTTACTTTATGCTGGTAGCGGTTTTGTTAACATTGAAGTCAAGCATGTCAAATAATCTGTACAGAAAACCATTTTTGTTTTTACCAAAAGACGACTTTCTAAAACAAAACCTTAATTTAGAGAGCCAACAGAAACAATACCACGCCACATTACGCCAGCTGTTAACTTAAAAAAAGAACTACCCCAAGTCCGAGGTAACGGACGGGTCTATTTCAAATAAAAATGTCGAATCGGATCTGTCAATTCGGAAATCATAAGTTAAAAAACGACCGATAAAAACATGTGGTCGGGGCCGTCCGGGCACGCGGCAGATGTCCGACATCAAGACGTTATGGAGGGTAATCCAGCTCACATGTTGTACGAAAAACGATCGGGTGTGCACGCCGCGTATCGATTCAACACTACAGCCCGATCCTCCGACATACTTGGACGCTGTCACCCGCGCCTCTATAATATTAGAAATAGATCAGATGTAAGCAATAAAGACGGCTGACGAAAGATTCAGCCATGTATATTGAGATATGAAATAGATTTATTCAATGCCCCACAAATGTATGCCGTGCGATTTTAGTTTTATTGCGATTATGACATCCATTCGCATTTCACACTTTATAAATATTCACTGTTCTGTTTATTTATTTGCTGAAATGTCGCGAGAAATTTTCGCTAACTACACGTAATAATAGATGCACTATGTCTAAGGTTATATTTAGATAGATCCCACGCCCAAAGTACGCTAGTTACCTGGACCAAATGTTAAACCTAAATACGTGCAGTGTTGCGTTCAGTTTACACAAACTTCTAAGAAATTCGACCGATTTACGCAATTCCGGTCATGGATCTCGAGTTGCCCGAACCGAATTCAACTGCTGTTCGAGCTAATTTCCGAACGTCACTTTGTTCTTTATTCAATTTCCGATTTCGGCAACTCCACGTTCCAATTCTAAATTTATTTTTGTTTCTTTTTTTAATTAATCGTGATAAAAAAATCATGGTGTACAATTACAAGTAATCTCGATTTAATTAATGATGTTTGATAAGATAAATAAATTAGCAAACAAAAAATGGAAAATATACATTTGGCTTCC
Source organism: Agrochola lota (assembly GCA_947364205.1). Classification (NCBI taxonomy): domain Eukaryota; kingdom Metazoa; phylum Arthropoda; class Insecta; order Lepidoptera; family Noctuidae; genus Agrochola; species Agrochola lota. The sequence continues at coordinate 9,852,950 of OX376231.1, read as the reverse complement.
TAAATTAAATTCCTCACCGGGATTAACGGGAATTACGCAATTAGGGAAAATAAATTACTACCAGGGATTCGAAGAAACGGGACGAGTGGCGAGCTACGCGGATCCTATTGGAAACAAAGGGAATGCAAATACAACAGGTTGACGACGGGTTAAACAAACAAATTTCACATTAAAATTTTGCGTGTAAGAACGTTTATCCCTGCGGTCCAACGTACCACAATTTAAAAACACGGTCATAATCCATAGACTGTTTTTCTGGGTAAGTTAAGCGGATTTTGAGGGTCGTGTCTGTTTTTGTGTAATAATACTTAACAGCAGGTGTAAAATATAACAAAACGAGATGGATAAAATGAAAAAGACAATGATTGATACAGGGTCGTCGTAGGAGAAAACCATTTTCCTCGGAAGCTGCCCCGCACCCCACCCCCGCAGCCATCACAACAGCCGTCTCGGCCGAATATTAAATTTGCTTCATCAGTAAAAAGCGAGTACATTTCGCAATATTGTGAATTTTGTTCGGATAAATTCGACTAAAAAGGTTCACTGTGGGCGATAAATGTAATTATTGAAATAACTAACTATAAATATTGAAACGTACACTTTTCACGAATATGCGAATATCTGAATGTTCGAAACAGTACGCTGTTGTTTTTGTGAAGCTGATTAATTCTAGAATATTAATCATTTAAATAGGTGCATATTCCGACGATATATTCGAAAGTTAATAACTTCCAATTCTACTTACATTTTCCGAAAAGAATTTCTTGGTGGAGTTGGTTTTACGGCTAAAATAAATCTTGGAGTCTTACCTGAAAAGAGAAAAGTTTTTATTAAAATCAAATCGTGCATTTACTACAAAACTGTTAAATTAATATAGCCGGCCGCCTACTAACTCCTCTAAATTTTAAATAAAATATATAAGAGGAAATGTGGGTGTACTATACGTACACCGTACACCTCTGCCTAACCCGGGAAATACAAGCGTAATGTTATGTTATGTATTAGAGAATAACTTGTCAATCCATTATATTATAAGCAGTGATCGGAGTAGGTAGATTGAACTGGGGTCATTGATCCGAAACGTATATATTACTATGGACATTCCTCCGGAATTGGTGGATTATTAAAAAAAAACGGAACTTATGTAGGAATTGTATTCTGCCAGAGTGGAAGGAGTCATTTGATGATTTGCCATCCTCAAAAAAAAGGTAGGAATTGTAATAAAATGAGCAATTTTATTCTTTATTATTCTTCCTATTTTTTTTTTTGTCACGATTTGACAAAACCCAACGACTACCACTAATAATAATACCACTAGTAATAATATCACTACCAACATTAACAATATTTAATTGAATCCGGAAATACCGGAATTACTTTCCGGAAAAATGGCTTATCCATGTTATTCTTTCTGTGTGCATTTATGATACAAGTACTAAAAATCAATCTACCTACTCCGATCACTGATTATAAGTATCATAACACCTCTTACATTTAAGACGCAGATATATGCCAGTGGCCTTGAGTGGTTAGCTTGCGTGTTCTCTATTGAGCTCACGCAACGCTTGGTACGGCCAGCTAGTAGTAGGACGCGCCCATCAAGGAACGCTGTCCCAAATTAGACGCATTATTAATGTATTATACATAAAACAAAAGGTATTTTTAAGGTAATAAAACAAGTATCATCATTTCAGCCGAAAGATTTCCACTGCTGGACATAGGCCTCCCGCAAATGGGGTTTGCCGTAATCTACACGCTTGGCAGGCAGGCTGGCGATCGCAGTATGATGTTAAAATGCATAGAGAACGCTCTGCTGCCCATTCTCTAGTGTGTTCCTTAATCGTCTTTTACAACACCCACGGGAAGAAATGGGGTGGTACTATTCTTTACGTCCGGCACCACACGGACATATCACGTATACTAAAAGAGAAATAATTAAATTATCTTTAAAGTGGTGTAGGTTTCAGAAAAATACGCTTGATAGTTTTTGCGTGATTCTCAGTTTTTTATCCGCGATAGACATATCTTTACAAATTAATTACACTATGGAATATAAACAACCTAAAACATTCACAGATTAAGTTATTAAGAAAATGCTCTAATTGAATATATATTTTTTCCAAATCATTAACACTAGTCGTTTAGACGTGATCTTCAGTATAAAATCATTTAAAGTCGGTTATCGTCGCCTTAAGAGGCGGCAGTCATAGAACAGTTACGATACTAATGTATGACAGGTGGTCTTGTTACTCCTATAATAAATACACTACCTGATTCAGACTGGTCTAGAAAGTCTTACAAAACTAACTTACTCCAGAAATAACAAAGATTATTTAATCTATTACATAAAACGTCACATTTTTTTTTTCCATTTTCTCGCCATTAACATAATTAATCCGATCAAAATATTAGATAATGTCTTATGACAGGCAAATGTTCTCGAAAAAATTTCGTTGTCGTTAAACATCGTCAAGTATCGTGATGCGATGACTCTTTGAGTTCGGCTGTTGCTATGCAATTAGGAAGGGAAAACAAGAAGGAAAGAAATAAAAGTGCATGCCCTCGACAGATGTTGGCGCATTGGCGCTGAGCGATCGAGACAGGTGCATCCCACAGGGCTGCTCCCGCAATCCACAACCAAATAATATATATGCATTTAATAAAATACTTACGAAGAATTTTTGTCCGTTATACCAATTAATTGATTATTTTTTTATTAATGTATTTAATTGTTTATATTATAAATTATGATGTTTAAAAAAAAAACTTTAAAATTAAAAAATCTCAATTGAACATGGTTTGACTGAATATCCTGTTCCGGATTGGCGCAGAAACGCCTGAACGGATTTGAATGAAATTTGGCACACGAATAGTTTATACCCTTTTAATTCCGGTATTACGTGCCCGTGGGATATTTTCCGACATACACGTGGGCAAAGCTGCGGGCAAAAGCTAGTTACTTTGATCAAATTATAATTCACACACAACCGCCGCGTTTATCGATACAATGAGTACTATAGAATGTTTTTCGTTGACATATTTCACTTCCAATATTTACGTCGTCGCCAATAATTTCATAATGGCAGTGTTAGTAGTTTAAAATGTAGAACAAATTAATTAATTTGAATTATGTGTGTGCTAAAATATTTACAGGTTGAGAATTAATGGACACTTTGGCGGTTTAATTATTTTATTAGGAGCAATTAATGTTGGTTTAAGCAATTCATTTATCACAGGGTTCAGGGCATCCTTCCACTCAAAGGTCCGTAGATCCAACAATTTGGCAAACCGAGCAATTTGCACTAATCGCGATAGTTTCCGAGCAATTTGTGCAAATGACGCGTTACTGGCTCGACACGATGCTCTTCCACTAATGAGCTATCCACGCAATTATTACGCTATCGATTGTTACTCCTTGAATCGAGAATGCGAACTGATTGATTTTGTAATTAACAACCCCAGCGGTACCTACCTAATACTAATAACTTCCTACAGTATATTGAACTGGAAAGCGCTCATTGAATATATAAGCAAGAAACTGAGCACGGCCGCGTATGTCTTGTAAAAATTGTCCTCAGAACTTAACCCAGATGCTTTGGTGACGGCCTATCATGGATTGGTGGCATCAATTCTGCGCTATGGTATCATATTTTGGGGTAACTCTACGGACATGGATATAGCGTTTAAAGCCCAAAAGAGGTGTATTCGGGCTATGTTTAAACTAAAATCAACAGAAAGCTTGCAGCTACAAGCTACAAGCAGAAATACAAATGATTAACTTTACCGTCTCTATATATTTTTGAAGTTGAATCGTTTGTAAAGTCTAACCCCCAACTCTTTCCACGACAATCTGACATGACACGGCAAAAACTGCCCTCATGGGGAAAAGCTGTTTTTGTATGGCCCCGAAAATATACAACAAAATACCACAGTCCTTTAGAGCTATGACAGCAAATTAATTTAAAAAGAAGATTCAAAATATATTAACAGAGAAGTTGTGCTATTATAATATAAATGACTTTTTGACAGATGCCTTTTAAAATACTTGGACTTTATAATGTTATTTCTGTAGGATTATTTATTCTCATAAAATTTAATATTGAATCTTAGTGAACCAGTCTTTAGTCTTTGGTTCACTGAATGAATTGATTATTTGTGTTATAAAAATAAAATATTGTAGGTACGCCTCGTCAGGCAAAACATGTACGGACTGTTTACCTATATCTAAGATCTTGCATGCTCGATTTGTATGTAAACACATGTTTGACAAATAAATTATCTTTTATCATATTATTTAGCAGAAGATACTGCAAGCTAATCTGTAATCCTCTTTATTCAATAACAAGCTTCTGCCCGCAACTTCTTCCGCGATCCTATAACCTTGCTCAAGAATTGGGCTATCCAATGCAAAAATAAATTTTCAAATCCGACTGGTAGTTCCGGAGGACTTGGTAATAAGTAATAACAGCCGCACGGTTCGATCCATCAGGTTAAGCTACGCTTGCCGGGGTTGGTTGGTCCATGGATGGGTGACCATCTTTACATACCGAGACTCCTCCGTGCCTCGGAAAGCACGTTAAGCCGTTGGTCCCGGCTGTCTTTCGTGGATCTTTGACAGTTGTTACGGGTCGTCAGAAGCTCGAAAGTCTGACAACCAGTCTTACCCAGGGGTATCGTATTACCCAGTTAAGTTACTGGGTTGTGGATGTCAGACAGGCAGTCACTCCATGTATACAGTTGCATCCGGTTAGACTGGAACCCGACCTCAACATAGTTGAGAAAAGGCTAGGCAGATTGATTGAGTTCCAGAGATTACCCCCTACATACAAACTTACAAACAAACATACCTCTTTATAATATTAGTAATCTATACTAATATTATAAATAATAATATTGTCTAATGAATACTACAATTCCTATAATTTATAAACAAAACAAGATTATCTTCGGCTTAGATCTATTTTGCAGATCTAAACCGAAGATAATCTTGTTTTGTTTGGAATAAGGACTTAATATGCGTTCGCAATTTATTTGCCAAACATGTAAACAAACATGAGTTTTAGGAAAAACAACTGTAATGCCTACTCATAAGGTTCAGTTTATGCTACAACTTCATAATTTTTTTATGACTTTTTCAACAGTACTAGTCAGTCTAAAATCAACTTAATTTACACTTAAATAAAGTTGATGTTTTTTTAAGAAAGTCCTTATCCTGGATTTAACATCTGATGATAAGGTAGTTTCTTGTGCTGAAGGACTATAATATAAAAATAAATTAATTGTAAAAAAGCTTTGATAATTTTTGCCAGCCCTGCGTAAGTAATCGAATATCGACAGCGCGGCCGCTTCTTGGCCGCCTGCTAATCGACCTACTAATCGCTGGCCGCCGAGCAGTTAGCCCACCATCCACTGAGAATAAATACCAACTTGCACTTTATTACACCAAGACAATAATAACCTGCATATTATTTAAAATTCGATTACAACCCAACGGATGCCAATCGAGTTTATGCTCCTGTTATAATAACCACCTGCCTTGTTATTTCGCCGTTAATTATCGATTATTGTCACACAACCCGCAATTCTAATTTATTACGACTGTTATTGTCCGTTATTCAGGACGTACTACGATAGTTTCTCACCAAGAAATATGTTACATAACACGATTTACAATGTTAAGAAATATAAAACCGCGGCTTAGTAAGAAAGCCGCTTGTAATCGTCACGAGAAAACAGAGAAAAAATTAAGTCGTGAGCCAAAATTATAATAAAGCAATCGCAACAAAGACATTCCACAAGTCCGGCTTACGGCACCGGCCAGGCCGCGGCGAGCCTCCTCCCCCCCCCTCCCGTCGTTGTTTAATTCCATTAAACCACCCCTTTTATCTTTTTCGTTTTTATCTTTTCCCCACTATTGGATTACTGAACAAAATGGCGTGCAAGAGACACACGCAATCTTTCTCCTTTACCATTACTTCGCCTCTATTTGTAATACCTGCCTTTTCCGAAGCTGAGTATCTTTCCTGAGATAACATCTGTTATGTAGCTAGAATGCTTTTAACGGTAGGTAACTTTGTAGTCACAAGTAACAGGTCGCGTTATTGTGTACCGAGAAACTTTTATACAGCACTTTTAGTCTCAGGCCGCTGCTAAAAATTAAACCTCATAACTTTAGGTAACTAGCAAAAAAAAATACAATTGAAAAAAGTCGGGAGGTGTCGTGCGACATCGGGTTGGAACGAAGTTCATTTCGCTGTATATTATGTATTATATAGAGCCATCTAGTATGAATGTACGAGTATATAGTAAGAGTAAGATGGCTCTGTACTAAAAAAAAACCGGCCAAGTACGTGTCGGACCACGCACAATGAGGGATCCGTAAAGATTTACCATGTTATTTTAAGACCATAGACTTCTTGTAATCTATGAGTAAACGCCCATTCTCTGTATTTAAAAAAACAAATAGGCTCTGTAGGTTCGGAGATAAGGGTGGGAATGGTCAATTTTTATCTATTTTCTTAAATATCTTGAAAAAAAAAATTGAAACACAACAAGTGTTGATACGCCACACGGTAGAGTATGCAAAAAAGTTTTTTAATTTTCTAATTTGCCCCCGAAATTCAAACCGACAGACCTTGTTCAAAATTCATTTATTTACGTTACACAACCGTGTTTGGGCCACAGAAATTCATATGTGTACCAAATTTCAACCAAATTGGTCCAATAGATTCGGAGCAAATTGGCTGTGACAGAGGGACATACCCCCAACCAGTCAGCCAGTACACGAGTAATTCTATAAGGGTTCCATTTTACCTTTTCAGGTAGGGTAGGGTGGGGCAAATAGGTCCATTTTGCGTTTATTGCCTTCTAACTATTTAGTTATAAGGTTCATAAAAATAACTGTTTTAGCAATGGATACCGCTATCCTTCATTTACAAGAAAGAACAAGTGAACATAAGTAGTGTTTATCTATTACCCAGATATGTATTTGCTTTTTTGAATGTTGAGTCTAATGGTCCCTTTTGCCCCAAGGGTGGGGTAAAAAGGACCGCTGCTGGGGTAAAAAGAACCAGTGTAAATAAATATTTTTTTTAGGTTAATTAAAGCATGTAAATAAATTGAAAGTATTTAAATCAACCAGTCTTTATTTTAATTAAAAATCTAAACAACGTTACTTATATCAAATTTATGTCACAGCATTTCAGTCTTAATTAGTCTATAACTTGAGCTTTTTGGTCCGAAACCTATATTGAAACATTAAAACAACATAACTTTTTAACAATTACTCGTCATCTGAATCGCAATTAATACACATATATGTCAAAGATGACAGTGAAGGATTCACACACTTCTCGTGGGACCAACCTTTACAATTAGAACATAGCATCCAGCCTTCTCCAGGAATGCTCTCCAGGTATGATTCACAGCACACCAAGCAAAAACATTCCTCTTCTGAACTAGAACTGTTCTCCTTTTTATCAGTTAAAATGTTTCTTTTCATTTGCTTATTTTTCTGATTAACAGCTTTTTTTCGAGAAATTGCTTTCTTCTTCTTGTGCTTATTTTGTTGCTCTAAAAGCAGTGCCTCCTTTTCCGGTGTGTCTGTTAAAATAGCTGTCTTGCGTCGCTTTCTTCCTTCCGTTCCCTTGCGAGCTCCAGCCTTAGGGTAAGGTCTAATAGCTTCCGGAGAAAACACGTTACTCGTAGATGTTGATGGCTGAGGGTCATTGAAAAAGGATAGAACAGCGTGAGGAGTTGATGGCTCTTGCTCTATCACATCGACAGTGCTAGCAGAAAGTAATGGATCACTTGATGACAATAAGAACGAAGCGGTAGATAAATCAACTGCTGCTGGGTCGCTAGGTGTTAACAATCTTGGTGATGTGGATGAAATAGGTGGATAACTTTCAATAGCTGCAGGCAACTCAGAATTTGTGATCATATACGGCTCAGTAGATGCAGAAGATGATGCCTGTTGATTATAAGGGTTTGGTCGATCCGTCACATAACTTGGAGCGAAGTCCAAATCATTAAAAACCTCTCGATTGAATGGATACGCACCCGTTTTTTGAAACCCATTTGAAATATTGTTGGGAGTTAGCGCCAGTGGTAACGCAGTTCGAACTATACCTGGGAGGTCATAAATTGTCATTGTTTTGCCACGATTATTACGCATCCATGAATCTTGTGCTGATGATAAATACTTTTAAGTGGACCGAATACTGACACATCTAAGGGCTGTAGCTTGTGCGAACAGTGGGGTGGATACGAAAGCATTACTACTCCATTATCTTTGGCTAGATCCAATACAGGCAAGGAGAGGTGAGAACAGTGATTATCCACCAGAAGCAATACAGGGGAATCTTTAGTTGGTTTTACATAGCTAATGAAATGTTTCATAAATTGTAAGAACTCCACATCAGTCATCCAGCCGCTTGCATTTCCTGCACCTATGCATTCTGCAGGCCCATCTCGTACAAAATGATCTTGATATTTCTTTCTTGGAAACACAAATAATGGTGGCACAGAACCACCAGTTGCTGAAACGGCAACCAGTAATGTAACGTTGGTTCCTGTTTCAGCTGATGTGATTGATCCAACGTTTCGTTTCCCTTTAGCCGCAATGATTTTGGAGGGTTTGGAGACAGTTGATACACCCGTTTCATCAGCATTCCATATTTGAGACCCTCTCAATTTTTGACGATCCATGACCTGTGCCAATTTATCGAAATATTCAGCAACATTCGTTCGGTTAAAGGAAGTTGCCCTACTCAAACTGGTAGCCTCTGATTTCCTTCTGGAAAGACGGTCGTTTCTTGACAAGAAACCTGATAACATCTGAAGATTATATTTCTCGGCACATTCATATGCTAAGCGACGAACATCTTTGGGTCCTAAACCATGAAAGATTTGCGAAAGTGTAAGTAGATACTCACTGAGAGAAGATTCCTGTTCTGTGCTAAATACTAGTCTGGGAGTCCCGTAACCAAATCGTGGCGATTCTGGATTTTCTTTTAGGCGTGCGATAAATCTTATTAGAGAAGTTTTACTAATTTCGTAGTCACGACAAACTTGACGTAGGGATTTATTTTCGTTACTGACTAGCTCAGCCGCACGTTGCATGATCTCGACAGACTTTGTACCTCTCTCTGTGGTTCTCTTGTAATTCCGCATTCTGAAAAGAATACCATAACATGACATATTTTGTATAGGGTTAAAAGGTCCACCGTGGGGCATAAAGGTCCAGAGTGGACCTTTATACCCCAGTCGTGTGTTGATTGAAGTTTGGGGTTATAGAGAAAAATCTAAACAGACTATTAAAAAAACACTGGCTCTACGTTAAACTTTATACCACTAGCTGCACATTTAATAAAAGTTCAGTTTTCTATTGTTATAAACACAACAGACAGACTAAAAATAAGAGACGTGAAAAAATGTACTTACGTGAATTTTTTGCACCGCGACCGCGTACACTCTCACCAGCGCTCGCAAGCTCACTGCGCGGGGCTACGTGGATACCCCTCCCGTGTCCCCTTCATACGCCTGTCATTCGTTTCGCTCGCGCCCTTTTAATTTCGGAGATAGGCATAGTGGACCTTTTTACCCGCGGACCTTTAAGCCCCACCCTACCCTACGGAACCCTAAAAACAAAATCTTATGTCACTTCAAACTGACTTTTTCGGGCATAACGGTTTTTCATTACGTGACGATTTCTACCAATCAGCTCCTACCGCAAGCCACGTTAAAGAACTTTGTTCCAACAAAGTATCCACTATCCCTAACGAATTTCATAAAAAGGGCCAGATGTTTACAAAACAAACAGCACACATGACCACTAATTAAATACCTAGTTTGTTTGGTTTCGTTCTCACATTACCGCCACCCTCGCACACCACTCACCACTTTAATCTATATCGCGTAACACGTAAACAACGAGTTCAATTCAATCAAACTCCTCGGTGTAGTGTCTGCGAACTGTCAAAGTAACATTCGTAGTTTAAATGACGTTCTCAAATTGAAATGCTGGCGCCCGCGTCGACGACGAATCGAGCAGTTCATTCGGTCGTGAATGTAAACTGAACACTAAATGTTAGTAATATTATATGAGCAGGGAGTAGGTAATGGCTGATCTTATGGGCATATTAACAGTGTGATTAAGTTTGCACTAAATTAATTTTAAGTCAACGTACTAAAACGGTGCTGGTACTAAATAATGTGCGTTAATTTTTAAGTTTCAAAGGATAAGCTGTAAAAACATATTTTCGCTAAAAATAACAAAAAATCGAGCCTAAAGCGCTTTGTATTTTAAGCAATGCAAAACATATCCTCTAAAATTACGTTATAGCCACTTCACTCACGTTCATCGCCTGTTAACTTTTAATTCGCTTTACTTTAAACCCGCACCTGAACTCCTAAACAATGTCGTTTGTCTTGAAACTCCGTCACTTAAACAAACACGCATATTCGCAAGTTGTGTAACCATCAAAGTGATAGTGTAACTTCTACACGTCGATTAGGGTGAGTAACGCAAGTAACGCAACTAATTTCTAATATGTTTCGTTAACGGCACTTACATGAGTTCCCGTCGTCGACCGGCAAATTTTCACCATTGGCAACATAGTTGGGTAACTTAGTTAGATGTTCCATGTTATCACTGTGCTGGGAGGCAATCAGGGCTTTGAAGAAACGAAAGCCTCTAAGTAACTCACTATCTATGTTTGATCCGTCACTAACCCGCTCAGAATAAGGGGGTCATCATCAGTATTTGCTTACACAATATTGTCAAGGCATGTGATGAGATTCTTCTTAGAGAATACATGGCCAGTTCTACCTACATATCATTCTGGACTGGCCAAATTCTGTACCTATTCTGTTCTGTGGCTGTTAATATCGAGCGATGATCGAATCATAGCGACCCGGTGCACTGTCGAATGTCTCTTCATGTACCATCTTGTCAGAATCAGCCATTAAAATTCCCAGTGCTGGGACACAGGCCTCCTCTCGATGAGAGGGAGGTACAGGGAGGGATGTAGCATCGTTTATGGTAGCCTTATGGTGGGTTCACATATGAAATATAACAAAATCCAGGCGAATTTGTTTCAACATATTATGTTACATTTCATGTTGCATTGCATATGTTTGAAGTGCATGCGACATGTTCGTTTCATCGATTGTTATTTTCTGTTACGTTTCATATATGTGTCCCCACCATTAAAAGAGCAATCGATAGTCGACTGATTGTTGTATGCTGATATTTTTATATTATAATCAAATGGTTTCGTCAGTATCATGATACAGAGCGTTCTCCTTAAACTCTCATTCACAAGAAGCGAAAAGAATTTCATATTACTCGTATTTGACGCGGAATTCTGCGCCAATAAGCAGATTGTTGACAATATCTTCGTTGCGAGTATTTTGCTATTTCTGTACGTAAGAAAAGAACCCATATCTATCATATTATATGCTAAAGATATATTATATTGTCAATTGAGTTTTTTTTCCCGAGATTCCCTTGATATGGAATAAAATAGAATTAAAATCATGTTTTTCTCTCAGGTCCGTCCTTTTTGCGAAATTAAATCAAACTGGGGGCCAAATAACTTTGTATAATTGCAGTTGACATACAAAGAACCACTAATGGATGGATTCTTAGTACATCATTGGCAGTAGACTTTACAAAAAGAGAATGCGCGTGCGACGTGGCGTGCGTGTCTAAGCGTCAGGGTTGTACCAACCAGGATTTAAAAACCAACTAGATGACCGGGCAGACGTTGTCCTGTCCAAATTTTGATAATTCTTACAAAATGAAAATGGTCTTTCAGTTTCCCGACTTTACTCCTCTTCCCGGTAACTTATCGTTCCCCTTTTCTTTCACCATAAAAACCTGTCAAATATTCGGACTATTAAAAACATTTTAAAACAAAAATTTGCCAAATTTGACAATCCTCTCAAGTGATGCGCTTAACAACAAACATCATTTAATTTTAATTATATAAATGTATAATAAAAATAACTCAATAAAAAATATGTTGAGGAAAAAAAAAATGATATTTATTTTTAGTAAAATATGTTGTATTGTTAAAGAATTCCTAATCTTGTGAAATTATGTAGTACAGTAGGCTCCAGAGAAAGTTCACCCCCTTGCATTGTTTTTTACATTGTTAGGGGGTGAGGTTTCTCTGGAGCCCACTGTACCTAATCTGATGAACATTGCATAATAATACCGCTATTTACCCTTATATTTATCCTGTTTTTTTTCCTCGTAGTTTAGCTAATCCGGGCAATATTATATCTAAATCCGGTGCACATTTATATACAGAAACTTGATAACGACTGGACTCGACGAACTGGACTACGGATGGACAGAACAATCCATGTAAACAATAATAATTTAAAAACCGGTCAAGTTCGTACCGGACCACGCACAATGAAGAGTCCCGTATTTGGGATGAATTTATTTCAAGAACAAACTTAACTTTGTAGTTGAAAAAATGTTCTTGAAAAAAGAAGCTTGATTTTTTTAAAGCTCCAGGGACACGTAGACGTATTTGATATTAATTTCAACTTGATACCTTCACGCGTTCCTGAGAAAAAAGGTATTGACAGACAGACAGACGGACGGACAACGAAGTGATCCTATAGGGGTTTTATTTTTCCTTTTGAGATACAGAACCCTAAAAATAAATAAAAAGGCAGGTACTCGTGAAAACCATCACGTCAGCAACCCTATTTCTAATACATAGCAGTTGCGTTCCATGTGCCATATTGATAGTGGCCACTCACTTTCATTGCGCGCGCGCACCGAATTGCATTGACTTAATTACGCGTCAACGGTGCGCGGCCCAACTATGCAGAGTTAAACTGTTGCTGTCAATTGCACACAGTAATGCGATACGTGGCCTAAAAACGAACAACTGCTACTAATTAAAGCCTTTTACAGTTTATTACACGGTTAATAATATGCATGCAAAACGTTCCGTTAGTTAGGTAGTCACGACGGTTTTTTCATGGTTTTAATAATCGTTTTGGCTTACGGGAAACTTTCTAACTCTGAAGCATTAACTTTTTAATTAGACAGCTTCAACTAAAAGTTCATATCCAAATACTTCCCCCATCCAACCGAAAGTGGGGCAAAGCACTGAATGTAATAATCATTAACCAAATTGACTTTGAGCAAACACATTTCAATATCACTAAAACTAGACAACACATTGAGTGCTATTATTCCGTGCGATCGGATTCTCATTATTTAGACACAAACAATCGTAACGTATCGGAGGTACAATTAATCGGTACGACGGCACCAACCCCTGCGAGGTGACGCCGCCGTTTTATAACCCTTTGTAATCAGAATCACTTTGATCGGGACACAATTGCTAACAGAGGAAGGTCGTAATCAGTGAACGATTGTGACAGCTTCGTGGCGTCGCGGTCGAGACGATGCCGAGCTCTGCGAAATATCACAGACGCATCAACAGACTAATCATTTCTGCTCGGCATTATACGAGTTATTTTCTGAGATCAAATAATAACAAGCAGTACAAATATAATAACATGATCAATGTGACGTATCCGGAATGAGAAACAATGGGTGAATCGGAATAATTTCGCAGATTCCGAATAATGTTATGGAAATTCAATACAATCATGGAAAGTCTCATGCAAACTCTTCAGAAACTCTCAAAACGAGATTCTCTTATAAGAAACTAGTTGGAAATTCCTACGTATTTCCTTAATGCACCCGTCTGCAATACCACGAAATCCGTAAAGGATCTTCCGCCAACTCTGAGTTGTAAGCAAATTGGAAATTAGATCGTGTTAAGTACCGAGTTGGCTTTCTGAAGACAGGGAGCGTATACTCGAATCTTGTACCAGTATATTCCAGTAATAACAATTCCATGATCTTACTCATTCCTCGATTTAGTTGGATAAATTTAGTTTGCGCGTAATGACGTGTATCGCAGCTGATCATCATAACTCAACTCATATCTTTGTCGCATCCCTTTACATAGTTTCGAAAACATAGTAAACAATAAAGTACTGATGAGTTTTCAAATAGACCAGGAAGAGAATGAAGAACGCACATCTCTTCGAAATTGCTTTTATTTGAAGAAGTAGTAAGATAAGCAAAGAAACTAGGAAAAAATCTAAACACTCTAATCTCAGACGACCTAGAAGATACACCAAATGAGATAGAGAAACCAATTAAGTCCTCAAAACCCAAATACAGGCTGTCATCCATCGACGCGAAGCCGGTTACCATGGATTCAGTACATGATTTTGAATCCTGCGTAAAATTTTTCAACAGTTTTAAAAATAAATCTGCTGTTTCATAGAAAAGTGCAATGTGCGGTCAAAATGTATGGAACAGCTGTTTTTTTTTAATAACCGACGAAAGATTTCAACGCAGGGGGGCTTAGAATCATGTACTGAATCCGTGGTAACCGGCTTCGCGTCGATGTCCGTGACACCCTGTATACTTGCCGCTGAATATTGCCACCAATTACTTATAAAAACGTCCCGAGTTCGTTCCCATTAAAGCCACATCCAATTTCCATCTGTATGAAATGACGGGCTCGGCCTAATGTTGCCGCGTCATGCATTCTATAATCCCCCCGCTGCCACTGTGTGCGGCTCTCAATCTGCACTGATTGAAACGCGACTGCTTGCCGAGCGATTCGCTTCTACACGACGAACGGTGAACGGTTATGACTGCACACGTCGTATCTCCATTCTTCACAGGCTATCTCGTCATCGCTGATTGTGATCAAACAATATGAAATATCGTAACAATAAATTATGTGATGTTCAGAATATATGACATAATGGTTCAACGAAATGTCGAAGAGATACAAGATTCCACAAGAGCGCTCTGTTTGTTTGTAAATCAAGACTTTTGGCACAGAGAAATTTACTCAGATTGAATTTTCTCTTTTATCGTGAACGTTTTACTGACGAAATTCAACACAGTTACTTTACTCCAATTCTCTTCGCTTTTACTGTACATTAACATCAAATGGCATAATTTTAAACTCGTTTACTTCGTTGGGTAGGTATGTGAAATCTGCGAGGTGGCGTTAAGTGGCGGATAATTTATTCCACATCCCGGGAAATAACGATAGACCGATCGGGACGCCGAGACACCCTCCCTTCGCCTCGCCGTATAATCCTTTGATGGATTCTACTCCGCAGACGCCTGAGAATACTGGAAAAGTGCGCTCCGCTAAGGAAAAATACAAAAACATCTATCTTTGAAGAATTGCTTGTGTAAACTTTTAAAGAGAATGCGTGTCGAACTGTATGTTACGAGAATGTAACACGATTATTATTGTTTACATCGATCGTAGAGTCGTGATGACGTTATATTAGATGGCTATATCATTCTCTATCTCTCTTTGGTTTGGCCATTGTTAACGCAAATGATACATGTAAAGAACTTTCTAAAAGTAATGATATTAATTTGTCAGACATTCCGTTAACAGTCAATAAGTTTCGTGCTCGTCAAATCAAGCATGAAATATCATCACAATTTTAATAAATAAAATAAAGCTTTCAGAAGCAAATTTAAACAACAAACAGGGAAACTATAAGCATAAATAAGTAATAAATTTACGAAAAGGCCTTTATTAATTAAAATAACTGGCCGCACGCGCGGCAGCCGCATTTTCTGTCATTTCAATGAGAGCATCTGACCAATAGGAATGTTTCCCGCTGAGTCAACGACCGGACGGGCAGCCAATCGCGACCAGTATTGCGACTGCTCTAGTACTCGTCATCCGAGACAAATCGATGTTATTTTGTATTTTTTTCTCGTCACGACCACGGCCATCTCTCTTACGAGGTCTTACAACCTTAAAGAAAATCATGTCGGCGATATTTTTTACTATTAGGTAACAAATCTTTTTCAAGTCAAAAGACGACCAAACGCTTCACTTAGACGCGATTGCCGAATTAAATAAATTTCCATTAAAATTGGGTTTATTTTAGTTTGTTTAGTATTTCTCAATGTTTGATATCTATTTTCTCTGAATCTTATAAACTCCCATCCATCATATTTCTGGAAATTAATAACATTCTCTATATAGCACATGATTTATTTTCAGATTGATTTATTTTAACTAAGTAAGATCCCCAGTGTACACATCCTCTCTCGAAACTGTCTTTATCGTAATTCAGTGAAATACTTGACTACCAAGCCAGACAACTCCTTAGCCAGAATCCACTAACAACCATGTAATCAAATAGTTCCATCGCCACATCTCATAACCACGTATCTCAGTTTTACCTGAAGCTGTAACATTAACGGTATACTGCTATTACGATTATTATACTTTACTATGTGTACACAAAGTTAACTGTGCAAGCTATAGCATGCGAGCAGACGTTCCGCTTCAAGTTCAGTGAGCAGCTAGCGTGCAACCATGCAACCAGTATGTACCAGGGTGTAAGAAAATACAGAAGACTTGTTTACTATAATTCGTAGACAAGCTTTGGAAGTTTCGAACAATCCATTAGAACCTATCCAAGTGCTCAAACAATCGCAGTTACCTTTAATATTGAGCCTCCAAAAAATAGAGACAAAAGTTAATTCGCTAGACCAAGTCTATAACGGTACGGTTGATCCTCTTACAGCCATGCATGAATGCGGAAACCTACATAGTTCTGGATTCTTATACTTATTCGAAAGGAGCCATCTTATCTTTCGGTTGTCAAAGGTTTGTCAGTTGATTGGGTACATCTGACATCTGACTTGATACTTGATGGACCTTCTGTATGTTCTCATAATGTGTTTGTCCCACGATACATCGCCCTCTATTATTAACAGCATAGCGGCACCTTACCGGAGATGATAATTGTGCATATCTCTTCTTATTATAAAACGCAACGTCCGTCCTGCACAATTAAGAGTGCTCCACTAATTATAATTACATCAATTATAGTTCTTAACCTTTAGGGCTAGTGTAGATACGGCCAGAATTTAATGATCATAGAGGCACGGTAGTAGATAAAATGACAGTCTAGTTAAAGGCGAAGTTCTTGGAACATTCAAATTGTATATATGCTCCTGAATCTCGACCAAATTGCTTCCAATGAATTGTAGGTAGTTCAAAGCCTTGTCCTACAATACAACACACACTAGAGAGACCCTAGAGAGGATACGAAAGCCAAGAAAAACAGATGATAGCGACACAAAAATCTCACTAGACAAAACCAATTACAATTCCATTAATTTGCCAAGCATAAAACCTAAAGGGTCTCCGAAAACTACTAGTGCTAATACAGTACTTATAAATAACAATGGATTAACAAAGCGAAGAACACAAGAGTCAGTAAGATTCATGTGGTGGACGGTGGCCAAACGCCAGCCGAGCGCGTAATGCTCAGAGGATTAACAATTTGGTAAGCAGATAATTTGCGGCGAATATTTAATGAGACATTATATATTATGAACTATAGTGCAGATTGAAGCTGAGTAGGTGACAAAGACATTGATGTCATACTTGTTCATGATTGATGAGATGAATTTAATCTTGTTGTAGTAGGTGCGCAGCGGCGTACATTATGTGGGCAGGTCTTTAAAAACATAGGTAATGATTATATCAACCCACGCTGGGATACTGCGCTACGTCGTTTATTAACGACTAATCTACGTAAAGCAATCTGCCTCGTGTTGAAATGGACGAGATCACTGCATCAAGGACATCACATGCAAAAAAAAGTGTGCATGACACGTATGTCTATTTTTGAATGTTCTTATGCCATTCATATTCTGTTTTAAGTAAATTTTTGACAGTATTTCCAACCAAAATAACCATGCTGAACAGAAGTATGCTCATTACGCTATTTCAGGTTCAAAGCTCATTCACTAACGTATAAAACTGAGAACCAAAATCCCAAAATGTAATTCTCAAGCCACGGTTGAAAATTGTTGGTGAACGAAAAGACGGGCTTGTAAGACTAAAGCTCGCTCACTGAACTTCAAACTCAACCGCAATGTAGCATCACTTTAGGAAGCATACGTTGCCTGTAAAATGTTAATTATTAAAATCACAATATTAACAGTGAGAAAGTCAAGTTGTTGAACTAAAAAGTTAATAACATTGCTCCAGCAACTTTACATTTTATTTTCTTTAGCTCAACGTTTATTATAAACCAGCTTACCTACTGTCTGTATAGTTTACGTTTTGTCTTCATTCATCTACACTACAGCAACATTACGTATTTAAATTTCAGTATTTCCCAAAGCCTATGAATAGTCTTCAACACCGACCACAATATTGGCTGTCATAACTCATAACAATAATACCAACACATATTGTAACCGAACACGCAGAAAGAGAAACATCGTTTCTCAACCAACACTCGGAAAATTCGGTGTCTCAAGCATAAGTTCTCGGAGCAATCCAACCGCTGTACAAACACAGCGCCATCAAAGACAGACAGTGTGTTATGAAAACAAGCAACGGAGAATAAACACAAACAAACAAGCGAAACAATTGATGAGAATGAGACGAGGGGAACGGGGGAGAGTCACAGTTACGTATTCATTGCTATGTAAAGGATTTTTCGTCCGTAAAACTGTCAAGACGCGTGTGTCTCTTTTTGCGGAATTTTTGGCGTAAATAAACATCAAAAGCGCTCAGCGTTGTCATTGTGAAATGAAAATTATTACCGGGACCCACGGAATTGAAAGAAACAGGCCCCGAATGTGGGAGGCTGATAAAAAGTAAACAAAGATAAAATTGTATTTGCTCTTTGCCCAAAATTCATCAAACTGTCTTATTATATATGCCGTGTACACAGGCGTTCTAGAAATATGATTATTAAATTATATTCAGTAACTATTATCTTTGTGTTTGTCTAAGTCATTAAATGAAAACAATCCCGACAAGGCTAGTCTAAACAAAGAAAGTGCCAAGTTGCTCTGGGCCTTCCCTCCGTATGTTATAAAGCCTCTGACAAACCGTCAGTTTAGAAACAATAGGCTTTGAATATTGCATATCAGTCGAATAAGCAGCTTAAAACCTGAAGAAGGCAACTGGAAGATAATAGAGAACTGGGAACATCCTAACAAGGAGCGTAGTGCGAATAGGCTTAGACGATTCCGAGGGAGATTGATTGAAGCTTTACTATGAATCCGTAACAAAACGCAACACAACGCAACACTCTTCAGTAAGTAATATCATCTTTCCAACTTATTTTCATCGTCCCTGTATAATTATCGAGTCTAATTGTTTTCACAGAACTGCTTTATCTAATACGACAAATGTATGGTGACAACCTGTAACCTGCGCAACGCGGATACAGCGCTAAAGCCGTTGGAAAATGGTTATTACCACCATTGAAATAAAACTTAGTTTGAATGCCACAACGATATCAAACAGTGCGGTGCCAGACGACGGCGACGTTTATCGACAGAGGATGTAGCCGGCGAACGACGCGAAATTGCAAATTGTGTTTAACCTAACTCGATAACGACAAAACATGCTAGCGTAACTCGCGTATTCTTTTATCGAGACCCTGCTCTTCCTTTTAATTTACAGCTGTCGCCTAAATGCTAATGGCCACCATTAAGTGTTCAAGGGAGTGGGCCTAGCGACTCCACTAATTTTAAGCCGCCATTCCGCCATACGCTGGACATCATAACCTCACTTTATCGAGTCCATTTGGCCGGTGATACTCTTTTTAATAACGTACTTTAATTTTATGTCTCTTTATCTCAGGGATTATAGCACTTAATTGAGGTTTTTCGTCCACATGTTTATGTAAATTCACATTTGTACCAAATGTGGGGATTATTTCGAGGGGTGATTATTATTTTTAATGATTAAAATTTTCATTATAATAATATTTAACACACAATGCGTTGTCACGACCATTAAAGCCCTTTGAAGTTTGCGAGGATGGAAGCATGAAAGGTTAAAAATACTTTGGAATTTTCCTTTTTACATTATTCAATATGATGGCGATAAATTAAGCCTGTTAAAAGTACCACAATAAATATTCAAGGAAATATGTTGGCACGATCTCTGTCTGTTCAGTACTAATTGTTAATTAATACCTCTTAATTGAACGCAACCCTAAACCGAGACAAATAAATGAACTCACAAAGGCAGCCATAAAAATAACAGTGCATAAATCGGAATGAACGGTGATTCCAACGGCTTAAATGGGCGGTCTAATGAAAATATTTTAACTATTAAAGTCCATTTGATTGTTTTCCCTGGCAATAATCTGGCAATTAATGATCATTCTGTTAGTTGTCTGTGTGTAATTTATTACACAATTACGTGGCTGATGTATCGACGCCATTGTACATTGAACGTTACTAAACCTGATGTTGTTTGTTAAACATTCTCACCGAAGTTACACAAACAACTTGCAGGTGATAAGAAGCGGTTTGACTGCCGCTGAAAGTGAATTACCAAACGAATGTACAAACGACTGATAAAATAAATATTCAAAAAATTACTTTGACGTCCGCAATGACTTTTAACTTTTAGTTCATATGTGCTACCGTTAATGTACACACTGCGCAATAACCGAGGCAGTAAGAAGAAATACTACAAAGTAAAGAGACGCATGCATATTCGGTGCAAACACGTAAAGCAGTTCAAAGGCAGGAGCGTCCCAAGCGTGGCGAATCTCCACGAAACGCTATAAATTTTTACTAAAACAAACAAACGCGAGAGAGCAAACAAACATAACCACGCATGCGCCGTGTCTAGTAACCGCGTAGCTTATGAAGCTCGCTAAATATATAATAAAATATGTACCAACGCATTTATAATTATACAAACAGCTCGAAACGATGCAGCCATCGACCGCGCCGAATCAATGTTTAACTTTTATGTGATGAAAAAATTAAGTAATGAATTTCGCATTGACTATTTTGCATCTCTCGAGCGTATGTCAAACAGAGGCTTTGCTTCAAGCCAAAAAAAATACGATATCCTCTGTTGTTACTAGTGTGAATTTACCTTTAACGAACCGAAGACAAGAGGTCTAGTAGAATCTATTTAGGAATCACCTGTTGGGGACCCTTAACTAATATAATAATGAAGCGTTCCTCTCGGTCCATTTTCAGCTAGCCCTCGCCACTCCATTTACTACGCTATAGACACTTACTTATAAATCTATCGCTCCCAATTTAGATAATCCGCGCCAGATTCCGTCCCCGTGAATCTAATTTTAAACTTCATTGTCGTTCCATATACTCTCATGATTACGACACTGGCCTGTGACCCATTGTTCGTATTTCAAATGAGCGACATTGAACGTGAAACGAGGCCCAAAACTACGAACATTTCCGACAAGATAACGAACTTGGTGCATGATCGCTATTCAAATGTTCCACCATTATTTTCTCGTGTTTGGAGTATTTTATACTGACATTTGTAGACCTCTCGAAAGCTTAAAGTTCGTAAAGGAACTTTTTAAGAAAAAAATCTTTCAGAACCTCCTAACAACTACAACATGCAGATAAAAGTTAAAGTCCCTCACGAACTTTCTACCTTGCATGAAAGTTTTAACAAGTCGTTGTAATATTATAATATAGCATTGTGAGGGCAACTTGATAAAATTGAAGAGATTCTCTTTGGAAAGTATAAAGCTGCCAGTAAAGGTACTGTAGAGACCCAGGATATAGAGAATAAATAAAATTTTATTCGTAAATAATTTCTATTTGTGAGAGCACCCCACGCCTCATAACTTTAAGTCGATAAATCACAATATTAGACAGCTACTCCTCGAGGGTTGGAAGGCGAAAAAATAAAATCGTCTTTCATCAATTACTGGGAGCAAAAGCTTTCTGCTCGCCTTATTTACATATATTCAAAATTCTCGATATCGATGGCATTACTTGTCTTGACAAATTATTGAAACAAAACAAAATTGAATTTGATGGGTTTTCGTTTCGATGTCTGTTATTTTTACGTTGAAGATAATTCTTTAGTAGCCAATGAGTCTACTTGATGTTGAGTGTCATTGACAACTGTTAAGTAGACAAGAGAAAGAGTGATTTGTAAATAAGCAAATAATTGAAGAGTCATTATATGCATGGCTGATCGATTGCCAAGATCATCGAATATGCAACGATGACAGTTTGCGATTTCTCGGTATCAACGGCGGTCGCATCGACTTCATTCGAGAGCCTTTTAGCTTCATAACTGGATGATCTAGCATTATGAAAATTTGCTCTGATATTTTCCATCACGCGGCTTGTTACCTCGGTCATCACCGTAGACTTGTAATATATGTTGGCGTCACCACATTTAATTTTAGATATATGTATATAATGAATTGCTCGCAACCTGCTACTAAGCTAATCTAACGGAATATTGGCAGAGACAGACAAATCATAGAAAATAATGTAGTGAAAATTAGACAGTTTATAATTTTTGTGTCTAAATTATGACTGAACGAAATAGTCTTTATATTCCGAAAACTACAATTGTAAATCTTGTAAATCACGTGACCGGATTCGTGGACAAAAGCTCGCAAATAAATAATAAGTAATTGTGTAAAAGATTTTCTTCTAATCCGCCACTAAACAGATCGTAAACGTCAACGGAAAAAAAAACATAACTCCTTCATGAAGGTATTCTAAAAGCAGAGAAAGAAATAATTTTCATTCAACTAGATAACTCTATTGCATGTTATAATTAGACTACACGAGACACACATTTTCATTAACACGTAGCAAATAAATATTATGACAAGCTACCTAACAATGGACGTTACCTTTCACACCATCTTTGTAATTAACTTATTGTATTTTTATTCTACCAAGAACTGGACACTGGCATGCAGTGTTGTAATGGAATTCTTTAGTAGTCAACTACAATGGACAACTGGACTACGCTATTACTTTTGGAGCTCTATTTTTGAGTTGCATAAAGTACTAATCGGTACTAAAAACTGCAAGGACTCTGCTTTAACACATAAAGCAACCATGTTTTCGGTTTTATTGTTATTATCGAACTGTTTTTGAGATGGCTCAACGTTATGAGCTTGGTGACGTTTTGTATCAGTTGAAGAGTGGCTAGTTCCTAACGTCAAAACCTATAATCAGTCGTGGACAACCAACCCATAACTTAATCAGCGGTATATGAAGAAACAAACGCCCACTCCGAGATTATTTTTATTTTCCTGTTCTTACACACTCTTCTAAGAAACAAGAACGTTTTAAAAACCTCGGTATTTTCCTTAGTAACTCTATCACGTGTAATAGTCGAGGCGGTAATTAATAATGAAGATAGAATTTTCATAATTTCCCCAACTTTCTGTTACTCAATGTGAAGGTATACGATATTCTTCCTTCGGCGTGTTTGATCAAAGATTAAAGCTTAAACTTGGGTACTACATATAACTCCTGAACTAAGTACCGCCGCCGTGTACGTAGTTGTCGACCTTGAAGTGAACTCACTCGGTGAATCACTACCACAAGGTATGATGGAAACAGAAGGTCTACTTTGAGCATTCCCTGTATAGAATCGATGCAACCAAAATAAGGTGTAAAGAAACCTGAAGATTTTTTTTTTGTCCGCATTGAACACAATCTTTCCAGCTTTGGCAGTGGCCAGCGGTACACGTGGACTATTAGCAATAATAATACATGTAACTATACCTCTGTGTCTGTTTGCAATGCTAATGTTTTTTACCCTAGCGTGCTCTAAAGTAGACTTTGAGTTTAACCGTTTTTTATTTGTGAGGTGCGTGAAATTTATGTGAAGGGGTGAAATTTATTTGGGCAATTCCACCGTCGTCGTGTCATAAGCCGTATTACCATTTGGTAAAAGTAACTGCTTTAAGGACAGCATTAGTGAGATCTCAATGTCATCGCGGACATTATCGCTTCATTTACTTTTTGATCGGTGATCGTTTTGACCTTCTGTTGATTCCATTCTTTGTGTACCTAGAACATAATTATACAACGATGTACGAATGTTCGCGAGCGTGTCTAGTTCCCATAACGTTTTGCATCAGATGTAACATTGTATCATGGGCTAGCATAAAGTTCTTTGACATGCATCTCTCTAGAAACTTGTATCGCTTCACGATTTATACATTGGTAAGGTTCTTCTTTGATTACGTCACTTTAGAGTAAGTAGGCGTGAATCTTTAGCATCGTTAATAATGTTCATTTTATCTATTCCTCTTCGTGTAGTGGAAGACAGTTGACTGTATATACTTCTATAAAATTTATTATATGAGGACAACTTCTCATTTTGTTCCGCGTGGTACCGGACGTAAAGAGTAGTACCATCCCATTTCTTCACGTGGGTGTCGTAAAAGGCGACTAAGGGACTTACTAGAGGGCAGCAGCGTTCTCTATGTATTTTAATACCATACTGTGATTGCCAAGCGTGGCGATTATGGCAAACCCCCCATTTAGGGGAGGCCTATGTCCAGCAGTGGACGTCTTTCAGTTGAAATGATGATGATGATGAACTTTCATTCGGTGCGCAGATGTATAAAAGTATGTATATGAAGCAATAGGAGTAGATGAGGATCATAGCAGGCGCCGTCCTGGCTGATATTGTAACCCACTTATTGCAACTGATCATTTGTAATGGTCACTCACCTCAATAAAGTGGAATCGATTTGAAAAATATTCATTAGGAAGGATACATTTTATGCCGAAAAAAGGACACATGAGCTCCAAGGACAGCTAAATACGATAGCAAAATAATTTACTTTAGAGGCCACTATCGACAGCATGATTAACAAAATTAATCATAACAGCAAAAATTTTAACACATTTTTTAACAGGAAATCGCGCTCTATTGACCAACATGTTACTGATATTGATACCAGTTCTATTTATATCATATTTTTTGTTACCAAATACTACTGTAATGTACTGTATTGCTCACACCTAAATCGTGATGGATATTGTAACATAATATAGTATTATCGGTTTCCTACGTAATTGCACGTTATGTGATCACGAATTACACCAGTTTAACTTGCTTTAAGAACTTCTCTTATTACGGAAATGTTCGGATTTCTGATATAATATTTCATTGACCAAAACGCTACCAAAAAATGGGCATGATTAAATTAGTTTGTATATCGCAGAATGATCCGGTATGGGTTTTCTGTTCCACGGTCAAGTGTTATTTAGTTTTAGTTCCAAAAGACATTATACTAAAGGCTCACCGACAGGTGCGACGTGACATCGGTAGAATTATTTCCGTGAAGTTTTCATAGAAATTGTTCCACCAGAGTCGCATCGCGCCTGTTCGCGAGATCCTTTATGTACCCATAAAGGATCTCGCAAACAGGCGCGATGCGACTGCGACAGCCTAGATCTCATGTAAGGTGCAAAACAATAACAAAAGTAATCAAATCGTGTCAAAGTTGTTAGTGTGTGAAACTTTATTGTTTGTGCACCAGTCAATTCAAATTCAAACATCAATCAAATTGTTATTCGACCAAAAATCAATCGTGTGTCTGAACCCTGCTTAAATTAACATTTAGTGATTTGCTGCTTTTTTCCAATTCTTTGCGGACCATTAACAGCGATCAAGTATTTACCATTCCCCTAAATAGGGGTGCTACAGTATTTTGTTTGTAATTTTTACTTTAGCAGTCCCCCAAATTCGTTGTGAATTTTATCACTTTATCTATTCAATCAGCCAGGCCAATGTCCACCGTCTGGTGCAAACTTCCCTCTATTTGGGGGATCGTTAAAACTAAACGGAACTTGCCAGGTGTTGCGCTCATTGCCTCGTACGATAACCAGTATCAACCCTGGCACTGAACTGTACAATTTACATAAAATACCAACAGCCAATGTTACACCTTTAGGGAGATCGTGTTCGCGCTAGAAGCACTAATTGCAGTATACAATTACAAACAAGATGTGAATCCAGACCAATTTAGTATTTACTTTAGCTAATAACTGCCTTAGCGGAGTATTAAAACAGGGTTATAACACCATTTGCGAAGGAGAAAAATGAAAAAATACTGAAGAAATAAGACGCTCAAAATCAAATTAAGTAGGGTATACAAAATAGGTGCTTCCACTTTGTGCACGATTAAATAAAGTGCCAATAAACATTTTACCATTTTGCTCGCAGTTGGTAATTTGATATTCTAATGGCTAGCTACAATATTAATAAATTATTAGTCTTATTTATGACCACGCGTTATCTTGTGTGTTCAGCACTTACGGGGTTTGTGACTGTGATGTCACCTTACTGAAAACTGTGCTACTTTGTTCTAACCTTTATTATATTCACTGAACTGAGGCAACAGATAAATCCTTTCTTAAAATTATCTTTAGGCCAAACAATTCCGTTCTTTATAGCCTCTTCGGACCGGACTTGTTTGCAACTCGATTAGAGTAATGTAACTTACAAAGATTACAATCTCTTTCAAAAAAATATTACGCTAGACATCCCCACATTTTATATGCGAAGGTGAACAGAACCCACATAAGTTACCAAACAAGTAACATTTAATATTTCCACGTCGGGGGAGGGCATCGTTATGGGGGTTTGCGACCGGCAGGTGACTTCACATATGCCTCCCTTGAATGCCAACGACCCCGCTTTTACATAAACATAGCCGCTTTATTGATAGGTACGGCAACAGCTGATCGTTTTTCATATTAAAATTATAGCCTCCCATAATAGATGCTTTTTACTGCCCAGTAAAGGTTCTAACTTCTCCTTAAAGCGAAACGACACACAATTTAATATTATTCAAATAAAATTATGACTCAACGTAAGCTTCTGCGTTAAACTAAAAAGGATAGGCACAAAAACTACATGCTCTTGGAGAATTAAAAAGCCTGCACTTGTTGCTGTACGCAGGTAAAAGAAAGAACAAATTCCTAGAACACTCATTATGAAAATAACCTGTATTTTCATTAAAATTCTTTCCGGGTTTAATATAAAAATATGAGGTATGAAAAAGTGTATAAAAAGTTGGCACATTTGATAGGAGCCGGATGCCGGCGGTCATTAATTAATAACTCAGTTAAGCCCCTGTACTAAAGCTTAACACATCAACCCGGGGGTTGCACAACTTCCGGTCAAATCCCGCGCTTCCACCCGCAAGCACTTCCGGTCAACGAAACTCTGCCGGGAGTTTACAAATAACGTGCGGGAACGAATAATAATACATAGCATATTTTATCGATATACATAATATGGTACTTATGTAGATACGGGGAGTTTGAGGCTTGGATTAAATAAGGTACTTAGGCTATGAAGAGGTTGGTTTATGAGGGAATGTGCCCCGAGGGATCTTAAATTAGGCCTGACACAATCATGAGGAGAAATTCGCCAGGCGCTGAATACTTATGTACTCTCAAGGCCTGTTGAATTAACCTTGGCACGGAGATAAGGAATTCACTTACAGTACTTTCTCGTGGCCGTACTTCTCTTTAGCTTCTAACATAAGAAGACTGAGTTTGAATATTACGTTAACTTGGGGCATAATGTGGTTCTACTGTGACTTGGTTTGCTAAAGAGTTACATTCAAGAATGGAAAAGTTCGTTAAAAAGTTTATTTAATATTCGAATGATTCCTCGCCTTGCCTCGTTGGTCAAGTGGTTGCAGGCGCTACAGCTGAGCATGAGGTCCTGAGTTCGATTCCTAGATCGGGGAAAGTGTTATTGGGTTTTTCAATGTAAAACTTCTCAGTAGCAGCCCGGAGTCTGGGTTCGTGCCCGATTGATGGCAATAGGCTCACCCCATATTACATGGACTTAAACATAACTGGTGGAATGTGGGTGTACTACTGATATACCTCTGCCTTCCGAATACAGGCGTATTGTTATGTTAATATTATCGGTTAACACTAATTTGCTGACGCTTACGCACTACACAGTGAGTATCCAAGGGGCAAAGGCCAAGGGGGGGCAAAGGGGGCACCCCCCCCCCCCAGAGTATTTTTTTTGTCAAATACAAGGCATTTTAATGTAAAGAAACTACATCTATAAAGCAAATTTTGTTTATTTGGACGACTTTTATTTAGTTTTTAAAAGTTCCATATCTCCTAAACGAGGTCTAATGCGGAGTCCGGGGACGTAATATTCGTATTTATGTGTTGGTGGTATCCCAACCATAATACCTTTTAGATTTCTGCTCTACAGTTCTGAATACTTTTGGAAAAAATGACCCGAAAGGTTCATTTCCAATCCATACATTGAAAATGGAAATTATTATTTTACTCAGTTCCAATCGGGACAACCGAGTTACAACTGATTCGTCAAAAATCAAATGTCCACCAGCGTCGATTTTGACCCCATTATGCGCCATAGAGGCTTGAGTCGCACTGCAAGTGTAAAGCTTCATGTGCTCTTGACTTTCCCATCCTCCATAATTATATCAACTGGCCCTGGGCCAGCGGCTGGCGACTCCCTTGTGAGTAACCATAAGAAATAAGGGTCCTATTCAGTTAGCGTCCCCTACAATGCATACCTTAAGTACCTTCACCACTAACTTGCCGTTGGAACTAGTACGTTTAACAAATTATATGCGCCATTAAACTGTCTTCAAGAATAAATTTGACTGTCTCTCTCTGAGGCTATTCAGACTCGGGAAGAGGAAAAAATACAAAAGGTTCAGGTTCAGTGACATTGAACCATAAAAAACCGGTAATGAAACTTCGAGATGCTGTAAGAGTTTTTAGGGTTCCGTAACCAAAGGGCACAGCCCTATTGCTGAGCCTACGCCGTCCGTTTGATGATGAGATACAGCCCAGTGTCCGTCAGGACACAGCGCTGTATCTCATCATCATCAACAGCTGTAGAGTCGTAATAGCTAGCCGGTTGAAACTCTCACAGAATACGCATAACTATGGCCACTAACATGGTAAAAATAATAAAAATTACAACCCCAAATGCTCGATATTTTTTTTTTCCAAACACGAATTAAGGCTCGATGCCGCAGACAGGCGCGACGCGATTCTAGTGGAACGATTTCTATAAAAACTTCAGGAAAATTTTTCTACCGGTATCGCGTCGCGCCTTGACCAAGAGCTCCCTATATCTTGAAAACGTTAACGTTAATACTCATTTTGGTGGTACGGAATCTTAAGTGCGCGAGTCGAACTCAAAGTTGGCCGGTTTTTTCAACTAGGCGTCATTACCACCGTACCGACCTACTAAGTGAATAAT
The DNA here is from genome assembly GCA_947364205.1 of Agrochola lota. Taxonomy (NCBI): domain Eukaryota; kingdom Metazoa; phylum Arthropoda; class Insecta; order Lepidoptera; family Noctuidae; genus Agrochola; species Agrochola lota. The sequence goes on along the minus strand of OX376231.1, from coordinate 9,823,812 downwards.
TTCAGAGACTTATTTCAAAGGATATTTGAATGTCTCGGCGGCCATTAGTTCTTGGACTGAGATAGTTTATTCAGTTTCAGATTACTTCTGCTGTAAAAGAGCAGGCGCCATAATGAATTATATATCTTTCATAAGAGCTTTAGCTTTCAACAAGGGGCAATGGACTGCAAACCTTTGAAATTCATAACTTATTTACTATTTACGTAGTACTTTTAATAAAAAGCAGTGTTGTATAAAAATTAACAATGACTATGAATAAACTTTTAAAATTGCTGTTCCAAGTTATACAGGGCGTCCCACGGATATGCCACATGGAGGGAAAGTACCTTGAATATTGTAGATGGAACATTTTACTGAAAGAAGACATTATTTGAATTTAAAAAACAATTTAATCAGCATTCATAGATATTTAAATAATTACATGGTTGAACCGGAAATCGAACCCGTTACACGAGAAAAATAATCACCCTGTAGCAGTTATCATACCGATCCAAAGGCAATGAAAAAAATAAGGATTATTTTTTGCTTAATAACATGGTGTCAAAAATAAAAGAGAAGACCATGAATTTTAACATTCCATTCCATCTACAATATTCAAGGTACTTTCCCTCCATGTGGCATATCCGTGGGACTCACTGTATAGCTTTGTAAACTACTGTTGCAAGCTGTAAATCTTAACGTTGAATTTCCGTACAGCTACAAAATATAACAACGTAACAATTCCAAGAAAAAGTAATAAATGCACACACAAAACAGCGTATGTAGAAAAACATTTAGATACGAATAAATTGTGAGACAAGACAGCCCACCCGTATTTCACCGGCTTATCTTCAGTCACCCGAAATGTGGTTCCCTGTTAACCTTAGATAGGACGTACAAGGTGCGGTTTGCCGAAGTAAAAACAAAAGGTATTTAAGCTAATTTCTGTGTAAGCTCTTTAACCAATAATTTCTCGGCGCTCCAAGTTGACAGTGGTCATGGGCAAAAGTTGCGAGTCGGCGAGCGCCTGCGGTGAACCACGGCCCCTCAGTTGGCTTGGATTACGGACGGTTCAAACGACTAAATGAATACAGACGAGTAATTCACGTTTTATTGTGTAAACAACGAATTACAGGCTTTAGAATATTTGTGTTGACTTTAACATAGTTCATATTCCCAATAAAAAGAAGAAGCTACCATATTTTCATACACTTTTTTATATTTCTGGCAAAAATTACGGGCGCAGCCGGAATGCATTTTCGCTTTGCTTACTCGGCAAGGGAAATAAGCATAACGACGATTTAGTAGCGCAGTATCTGGTTATTTTATGAGGAGATAAAATAAGCGTCGTTTATTTACTTTGTTTTATCAGATAAATAACTCATAAAAATCTAAACAAAAGAAATGTTCTTATGTAAAACAGTAAACAGAACTCGCAAGTAAGATAAAAACTGACGGATTGATAAATTCTACAATAATAATTATTATTAATTTATTTCAGAAGTGTGGTACAGTCTGTTACAAAAAATATATTTTTTATAATTTAGGGATAAATTGTAAAGAGAGTAACAAATTACAGAATTTAATCTGGCGTCCCAGCTAGGTTATTTGGTAACCTGTATTAAGATTCGCCAGCCAGCAGCCTTCCCACAGAAGGAGTACAAAAATTTAAATAGAAACTGCCTAGGACTATAAACTGCAACCGTTAGATAACTTTTACTAAGTGCGGATTTCACCAATGAAATTGAACGCGTTCAGCACATATAAACGCGTTCAAGAGCTGTCAGTGTACAATATTCCATAAAAAAATTGACACTGACAGCTCTTGAACGCGTTTTAGAAATGCTGATCGCATTCGGTTTCATTGGTGAAATCAGCTGTGTTAGTGTGCATGTGTTTATTTATTTAAGTACAAACAAACAGTAGCACAATAAGAAATAGTCATAATATCTTAAATATTACATTTTAAAACAATAGGGATGATGCCTGGGTGAAAAAAATGAAATTCTAATTAGTCCGTCAGTGAGATAATAAAAAAATATTAGACACGTATTTTTTGCTTTATCATATTAATAAAAAATTACTTAGATAAAACGCATTTTAAGTTGGGGATTTGGGGTCGATACGTCACTAGTACGTATAAAATCTACATACTCGTGACGTCATGGCACATTTTACCTTAATGTATCGCCGTAATCTTTAGATTACGTAAAAAAAGAAAAAATACGTGTCCAATATTTTTTTATAATCTCAAAGACGGACTAAAAAAAAAATTTATTCATCATCTCTATTATGCTACCCACTACGCTCTCCACAGATTACAATTACAAGTATTTAAAAACTAGCCAGTAACACAGATACTATACCTATACAACAGATATTATCCTAGAACTCATATCTGGATTTTAAAAATGTATAAAAACAATAATAATTTGTGTGCGTACATTATTAAACATTACGTCATTATACAATACTTTGCTGTCCCTTTAGTATGCGTGTGTGTTTTGTGATGTAGGTGTTGTTTGCTCTTGATTGTTTGTCAATGCATATAAATTCTACTATTCCAAGATATCGATTGCAACAATACAATTATTTAATAAGTTAGTGCATATCTAAGCTACTTAAATTATGCGACCTTTAAAGGCGAGCGGCATGCGCTCGGTAACAATAAACACTTTGAATTTTCACCGTAAGCTAATAAACAACCGGTTCAGATCAAGGTCTCATTCAGCTGGTGGTTCGCCTTAGGGCTGAACGTATTCATAACAATTACTCTAAAGCCTTATCGTGAGTCTTGACAGTTTGACAGTGGCATTTAACAGTAATTTCTCTGGCCTACGGAATTCTATATTGCACAATCCTTTTTTTTTTTTTTAATTCAAGAAATGTTTGTGGCATTTTAAATGATAGTCCATGTTAAAAAAATATAGGCTTAAATACCTATGTCATATTTTAATTTGCCCGTCGGCAAACTATGTTTCATAAAAATATAACTTTCTATATAAATATGTCAGCATGTTACAAATTTATTTAATTTCACAACATACGACATTCGAATCATGAACACGGCCAGTGCTGTATCAAAAATATCGCGTTCAAAAATTTTAAACAATTCAATTGGCCACTCGAATTCATAGTTAGGACTACAACCCCGAAAAAACCTAATCAAATATGGACGAGACCCCGCACCAGGTGACGACTGGCAGGTGTAGAACAATAGCTCTTCGTCTCTTTCACACCCACGCGTTACGTATAACCATCCCATTCACACGTTGACATTAATATTTTTTCGTATTAGATTTTGTCCAGGGGGTTAGATACGCATCGGTTTGATATACAGTGGTGTTGTGACTTTTCATCCGTCCGCGTCATGCATTTCAAAAAAATTGGCTTTTGAGTTAGTCGTCGCTATTGTCGTTTTGCCTCGCTCCAGTTTCGCGTCACAGTTTCCGTGTTCATAGAGCATTCGCAGCAACTACGTAGACTTAGCAAAAAAAGTTTTTATGTTAATTAAATTCGGATTTTACTACTTTTCTTCAATCGCTCCGATGGTAAAAAGATACCGGATTAACAATAGGTAGATTGCGCTATCGGCTTCCACAAAAACAATGGAAAATGAACACATACTCTACATAATATAAAGGCAATATGCTAAAGAGTATTATTTCAATGCAATACTTATCGGGGTGGAGATAAATGTGAGCGATAAGCTATCAATGGATCAATAAACCGTAATGTAACTTTTGTAACCGCTTCGAAACAATACGTGGGCATCTAAACGAAAATAATAACTTTTGGTGTCGAAATCGGGCATGAGTTGTGTAACTTAGAACAGGATTGAAGAGATAAGTACACTACAAATTAACGAAATCATACATAACTTAATCATAGAGATTAGCTAGAGGTTTATTGTTTGCGATCCTCCATACGCCTTAATAATAATTAAGGCGTATGGAGGATCGCAAACAATAAAGTTATGTATGACCGATGCGAGGAACGTTAATGATTGCATTTCAGCAAAACTTTACAAAATGAGTTGGTCGTGATCTATCATTGTCAGGAACACGTTGAACGTCTCAGTTTAACTGAAGTTCACCTGATTCATTACTACAGTCATCAGTCAATCGCTTATCAGACATAACATGGCTCCAATCCCATACTGAACTGGTCCTGCTAATGATTGGAGCAAATCCTCTTATAATTGAGAAAATATGTGCAATTTTACGAAGATCACTAATGAATTTATACGGTAATTTAATGAAAATGTTTTAACGACTTTTCTAATTAATTGGGTCCTCGGGCACAAGGAAAATGTCCGAGGGTGTGTAGACATTATCTCGTATGGCCAGCCCTCGGGAAGCCCAGCTTTCTACGTCATCAACCTTTTATTAAGTTATCTGTTTAGCCTCCTACGTTATTATTTTACTGGGAACAGTGTAAACACACTGTGTACACGCACTTAAAGTCGTAAAAACACTAGTGTTTTTAAGTCAGCAGTTGCTAAAATTGAAATATCTAAAAGTTTAAGATGCACACCGTAAAAAAAAAACAATTTTGTTCAACTGATTCCAATAAATTTTAATCTTAATGTGTACATACATCTTAGTGCCCATTTCACCAATGAAATTGAACGCGATCAGCACATCTAAACTGCATTCATGAGCTGTCAATGTCAATATTCCACAACAATAATGACACTGACAGCTCTTGAACGCGGTTTAGATGTGCTGATCGCGTTCAGTTTCATTGATGAAATCCACCCTTAGTTATATTTCATCCTATTTTTACAAGATTATTTAAACTGATATACTTAAAAATTAATTGATATTATTTATTTGTCATAAAAATTATGTTACGGTGGCAAATTATTGACTTCTGACAGTCATCAACTAGTTAGTAACACTTCATAACATACATTAAAATGCCATTTACAAATTTCAACACAGGACATAAACATCGAAATTCTCGAATCGAACACGGACATTTTAACTGTTTATTTATTTATTCCTTTGAAATTCAATTTAAAGACGTCATTAAAAATATAAATACATGCACCGAAGCAGTAAATTTTCTCTAAACTAAAAAATTATCTACACAGTTTCTTTACAACACGTCTCACACTAAATAATTCTGTCACGAAATGATATTTTTTCTATGTCGCCCAACAAAGTGTCATAAATGTGGACACGTCACTTACATATTATATGAGCGCGTATGAAATATTGTTAGAGGCGCTAATGGTGCGTTTGCGTGTGGCCGCGCCTTTACAGCGCGCTCGCCTGTTCGCTGCTGTGTGACCGCGCCTTAATATTACCATAACGCTGATAGTTATTTCATAGAACTAGTTCATTTATTTTTTAATTAGAACGCGATTTTAGTATTTCATTATAATTAATTAACTTGAATAAAAAAACCTTCACGAATGATTTAATTTCATGAATATGTAGGTTTATGGTATGTAGGTAAGTTGATTTAAGATAAGTAAGCATTTTTTTTTACATTCGTGTATTAATAAACCTACATATTTTTATTAAAGTTATGCCATAAAGTGTAATTAATCATGCAATTTACGTGACTTGTACAAAGTCATGTGAAAAACTGTTGACACATAAATCACGTCAAAACGTCTCACGCGCAGCTATACATAGAAATTATATCTTTTGTTGTAACAACATTGTTTTACAAATAGCGCTAATAACACTTCAAATAACTTAAGGTCGAAACAGATTGAAATCTAAATTGAATAACGTAGTGTTTTTTTCTCACTATTGTGTCAATTCATTCATTGGACCGTGGCGATTTACTGCCGAGTGCCGCGACACACGGCTGTCGGGAGTCGAAAACCAATCACCGAAGCGAAGGGAAACCGACAATCTTCATGATTAATAAACACATTTTTAGTGTTATCGATAAAAAATGTGAAATCAACTCACACGATACAACTTGGTGTCTATTTTATCATCAGTTTTTCTTAACTTTATATTCCAGGGCTTTTACTTTTTGAAACCTTTGGACCTGTTTCACTATTTTATACCATAGGGACATTGAATGGATATTAGTGCAAGCCCGTGCAAGAAATGACTGAAAGAATTTGAAAACGACATCAATGTTCTACATCTTATTTATATTAATGTCATTTCCAAAACCTAAGAACCCTGCTATTAAACCAATGCTAATCTTAGTTCGATTTAGCTTTTCAAAACGCTGCAAGCTATTTACGAAATACAAAATTAAATTAAGCAGCAATAACAAAAAGAAAAGAGCGCACATAAGCTTTTACAGCTCTCGAGCTGGCTAAGTCTTAGTCTAAGCTGCAAGCGAACATATTAATATGTTAAGATTGGGCCTAAAGCAAAATCTTCAATCTTTGATTAGATTTTTACAATAGTAAATCATGTTCAAATTGGAAAAAAAAAATATGTCAGGAAACTTAACTATAAATGTAAAGGTCGGCCCTAACGAAAAACATAGTAGAATAAAATTTTCTCGATAGAAAAAAATCACAAAGTTACCTCTAATTTTCAATTTTTTTGGCTTTTGTTCTATTTTGGTGCATGTTATTGAACTATAAATTAGATAAATAATAACATTTATATAAAACCTAGAGCTGACCCTAGCGATTTTTTAAAATATTGTCTATTCTAAAAGATACAGAACAAAAAGCATTTGGCGCTTACTACATTTTTAATCCGCGAAACACGCTGTCTTCCGTCTCGCGTAACACGAGCTTGAGACATCTGTATGTTTCATCGAACTGATTGGCGATCAGTTGCCCTCGCTCTGTTGAGACGGGTAGTCTATGTCAGTTTGCTCCGCGCGTAGCCGCCATTATTATTATCTAAATTGTTGTTGAGTAATATGGGAAACAAAAAAAATACAATGAAAAAACGGAAGAAGCGAGAACTAAAACAGTTGAAGACTCAAATGATTGCTAATTGCCGAAGTCGAAGGTATGTATTTTTTTTAAATTACTATCAAGGTCATTGGGTTATTGTTTTAATCATTTGACTAATGTAGGTATGTAAAAATCAAAATTATGTTGCAAAAACTAACCTTTTACTACATTATGAAGTACATAGTAGGTACAAATTTTAGTAAACTTTTTATTTATCGCGCGGACGGGTGTAAACAAACCGTGGCGAGATTTTTCGTGCGCTGGATTTTCAACTCTCGGTGTTACGCCGAGCGTTGAGAATTCAACAGAGTGCATTCTAGCGCGTCGAAAAAACACGCTGTTGGATTTTCAACTCTTGGCGCTAAGTAGAGCGTTGAAAATCCAGTGTGCGAAATAATACCGCCGCGATATTTTTACATCCGTGCGAACGTAGGCTTAGTGCATAGGCGTATAGTATACGCAAAATAAACAGATGATTTATTTGACCGCTGCGATCGTGTATTGTTTTCGTTCGAAAGTATATGATTATTAATAAATAATTAATTATTAATTATTATCAAGGTTGCCTGGAAGAGATCGCAGAAAGCGATAAGGCCGCCCATTGTATGTTTTGTAGTGTTAAATTTATGATTTACTATGTATTTTCTGGTGTACAATAAAGTATATATAAATAAATAAATAATTATATAACTAATCTGCGTGCACAATTTATTTGCAAAACATGTAAACAAACACTTTTTACTTACTTTTTGATTTTTTCACTTACACAAACATCAACTTTATGCAAGCAATAAATAAAGTTGATTTTAGACCGACTAGCATTGTTGAAAAAGTCATAAGAAATATGAATTTGTAGCACAAATTGAACCTTATATGTAGGCATTACATTGTTTTTCCTAAAACTCGTGTTTGTTTACATGTTTGGCAAATGGCAAAATTATATAGGCCTATAATAAATTAATTATATAGGTAAAACTAGATATCGATGAACGACATGTCATTTATTTTGAATTACGTGAATATTGTCCACACTTCCTCACTAAAATTAGAAATGCAATAGTATTGCGATCTCCCTCTCTCTGTCGTCTCTTTGTGTGTTATCTTTTCACAACTATTCGAGTGAGGCATCAAATTAAAGATTTATGAAAGACTGTTCCAAAAACTCGCTTGTTTTAACTTACACATGTACCAAAATTCCTTTTAAATGTTTTTATTTATTTCAGTAACGATTTAACAAAAAAAAATGGCGGTTCCTTGAGTAGTGACAACGTAACGGAGCTTGAGTTGGATAATGACAAGAGTGTTTCACGCGAACAGTACGTATTTTGTGGAACTTATTTCTAAGGAGGACTCCAGTGGTAGCTCGCGCCATTCAAATTTTCTTATTTTTTTTGCAATTTGCAGGTCGGTGTCAGGTTGTATCTTGATCAAAATATGATTTGCGACCATAAAATGTGTATTTATAGAATTATAATCATTAGATCATTAATACATCTCTTCTAAGTTAGATTTGTTCCATTAAATGACTTTTTCATGAAATCATGACATTCAAGAACAAGTTTCTAACTTAGATTTGTACAAGATACAACCTGACACTGACCAAAAAACTGCATTAAAAAAATAAAAATAAAATTGTGGTCTACCACTGCGGGTCCAGCATAAGACGTAGGTACACTACTGATATTATAGGCATGACGACGACGGCGCGCTTATTGATATCTGAAAAATAAAACTCCTAATCTTTAAAACATACTGTTAAATTAATAATAATAAATTCATTTCTTGAGGCAATCCACAAATTTTACAAAAATATACATAATTATTTTTGAAATTTGTTTAGTAAAATTCATTGTGAACAGCTTAGAAAGTGAATCAGTATAATTAGTTTGTCCAAATATCCAAAAATAATTTTGAAGCAGTATAGTTATAAAGCAGTTAGTAGGTACTTATGTAAAAAAAAAATCAACCCCTAAAAAACCTACCGTAAATTTAGATACATGACGTTATTTTTTTAATTACAGAAACTCCAATCTACGTGTGTATAAAGGACCAAAGAATGATAATAAAAAAATAAGAGTAAGAAAGTCAAAGATAATGATGAAAATCTATATGATGCTGCAGAAAAAATAATAATAGATAAAACTTATTTTTTTGAAAAATTAAAAAAATATTTCTAACCATGCACCTCAATTTGGCTGCACTCTATCCAACTTACACATCACGGGAGAAACGAAAATAGGTCTTAATTCGAAACTGAAACTTTCTTGTGATATGTGTAAAGCTAAGTTTATCATAAATACAGCTGCAGTATCTGGTATCACAAGCACTGGCATTGGTTTAGAACAGTTTCAAAGGTTGTGTGCTGCAATGAATCTTCCCATATTGTCAGAACAGATGTATGAAAGAAAACACGTTGAAATTTGTCAACATTGGGAAAAGACAGCTCAACAGGCTATGGCGGTTGCAGCGGAACGCGAAAGACAAGCAGCAATAGAAGAAGGTAGAGTAAATATGGATGGGATAGCAATCGTTGATGTCATTGCTGACGGCTGCTGGTCTAAGCGTTCCTATAAGAGTAACTATTCTGCGCTTTCTGGAGCAGCAGCTATAGTTGGCAGGAAGTTCAAAGAAGTTCTTTATTTAGGTGTGAAAAATAAATTCTGTTGCATATGTGTTCGTGCACAAAATATAGGAGTACCACCAAAAGAACACACATGTTATAGAAATTACACAGGTTCTTCTTCTGGAATGGAGGCAGAAATAATAGTAGAGGGATTCAAAAATTCCGTATAAATGTATAACATCATATATGGGCGAGTTATAGCGGATGGTGATTCGAGCACTTACGCAAAGATCCTGGAAGAGAGACCTTATAAAGATGTTACCGTGGAGAAAATTGAATGTAAGAATCACATATTGCGTAATATGTGCAACAAATTAGCCGCCATCAGTAAAGATACAAAATATCCACTATGTATGAGAAAAATGATAACCACAAAAAGAATTCTTGCCATTAGAAAAGTTATTTGTTCAGCTATAAAACATCACAAAAATAATACTGCTGAATTAGGTGTGCGAATACATAATCTATTTATTGACATTAATAACTCTTATAATCATGCATTCGGTCATCACAACGACTGTATAGATCACTACTGTTGTAGTGAAAGGCAAAATGAAGACCTCGTTCCGAAAGTAAAAAGTTCTGCATTTTGGGCGAAAGTTCAATACATTGTGGCCATAGTTGCCTCGCACTCGCGAAGTTTGATCAATGACTGTGACAGTAACCCGGTTGAGCAGTTCAATAGCATAATAGCTAAATTCGTAGGTGGTAAACGAACTAACTTAATTCAACGGCAAACATATCAATCCAGATGTGCGGCAGCAGTTGTGGCATTTAATACGAAAAGGCCATCATACAATTTACAAAAATCGCTTTTGGGCAAAAGTCCTAAATCGAAATTATTGGAAGACAAAGAAAACAAAAAAATAAGTGTCGAAGAAATGTTAAAAGTTTCAGGAAACTGCCTTTTACCAAAACAGACATCGGCTGCAACGGCAGACAAAGATTATGGAACAGACAGTTGTCAAAAGCCTGATATGGCCGAAGAGGTTTACGAGCTGGCAAAACGAGGTTTCCTGAAAAATTTAGAAAAAACTGAACTTGAAAAGTCCCAGGTTGAACGAGCTACAATGTTACAAAGAGATAGTAGTGAGTGGTTAGAGCTTCGTAGAAATTTATTGACTGCATCAAACTTTGGGAAGATTATCAATCGTCGCCCCACTACCAGCGCAAGTATCCTCAAAGCTTTGCTATACAAAAGCAATATTTCAAGCGTAGCTTCAATAAAACACGGAGTAGATGATGAAGCTATTGCTCTCAACCAGCTTGCAAGACAAGAAAGCGTGGAAATAAGCCCATGTGGACTATTCATAGACGATAAGATACCATTTTTGGCAGCTACCCCAGATGGCTTAGTCGGTAACGACACAATTGTCGAGATAAAATGCCCACTTTCTGCTTTCAAAATAGCAATTGAAGAGGCCATAGAGAAGAAAAAAAAAAAATTTTGGACCATGATAGGAAAAAAAAAATTGTTAACAAGAACCACCCTTGGTTTTACCAAGTCCTAGGACAGTTACATATTAGCAACAGAAACAAGTGTCTTTTTGCAGTGTGGTCTGGTGAAAATCAAAGAATGACTGTTGAAACGATATTTCGCGATGACGACTTTTGGCAAAAGAAAATGATTGCTAAGCTAACTGAATTTTATATGGAGCACATATTGCCTGAATTAGTTGACCCACGCCGAACAAGAAACATGCCATTGAGGCAACCAACAATTTCCAAAAAACGTCAGCTCGAAGAGCCAAATGCTGCTGGACCCTCAAAATGCAAGCAATTCTGTCATGAAATAGTTCAATTTAGAGAGTTGGTTACTCCTGGACCATCAAATGAAGAACAAATTTTATCAATTGCTGAGTACTAATTACTCATTAGAATCGGTGTTTATGAATAATAAATATATTATTGTGATTATTATAAGATATTTCTTACCATCGTGTTTTATTTATAGCAAATCAAGTAATTGAATTATACAGTAAAACCAATAAAGGAATTCTTAATAAATTGCTGTGAACAACTAAAAGTCCATACTACATAATATCACAATTTATGAAATGTGTATAGCTTTTAGATATTTTTATCAATTATTTCATCACTTTTATTAGTTCACAACATAGTATTGTATTGTAGATAATTATTACATAAGTCAAGAAATTCTTATGCCACACAAATTACAGCACAATGACTATACTCTTATAAGAAATATATTTTGCGAATTCTGTGAAACCGATACCATAATAATGTGCTATTTGTACAGTCCTGTTTTATCCAAAGAAACTTAAAAATAGAATTTTAAAAAAGTTTGGTATTTTATCTGACTATATTGCATATACTGCGCACTGCAGTTGACCGCTCAATTACCTCGAGTACGCGAGTTTGGTAGCGCGCGTCGTCGCGCTGCCCGTGGTTGTTTTCCGCACTAACGCGGGGGTTGCGAGACGCGCGGGTGAAATCAGAATTTATCCTGGCATTAGGCCCGCTCTTAAGCCGCCATCTTGTTCACTACCATGCTTACCGAACAACGCGGTAATATTTCACGCGGTAGTCGAGATTCCCAGAGCATTGTTACAAGTACAATGTTGTTTTCTTGTGCAATATTGCTGAATTCGCAACGATTGCACAACATTCAAGCAGACACGTCCGTCTCAGCGTATGTTTGTAGTTATGCATTGTCATATGCCGTGGAATTCGTAAACGGCACACACGGCACATAATGCCTGTTCTTTTGAACGCGTTTCTAGTAAAATAATGAGATTATTTGCATGTAATTGCTCAGAAAGTGTTTTGTTTTTCGGCTGAGATAACAAATTAATAGTACATTATCGTCGCGGCCTGCAAAAGGGCATTGATGGACGATCGTGAAAATGTGGGCTGAGGCGAAGCCTAGGCACACATACGTGAGTCCATCAATGCGTGGTTGCGGCCAAGGCTTGTATAGTACTTTTCTCAAATAATGCGCGGAAATTCAAACTAAGTATTATAAATTCCAGAACCAATGATGAACAACGATAATTTTTCACGCGCCAATATGTTGATATGTTTCTTCTTTACTTTAAACAGCTCAACTGACATCGGTGAAGGAAAACATCGTGAGGAAACCTGGACTTGTAGTTAATATAAGTCTGAAATCACCAACCCGTCTTGAGCAAGCGTGGTGATCAATGCTTGTGCCTTCTCTGTATGAGAAGAGGCCTTTGCCCTGCAGTGGGACACTAACAGGCTGGTATTATTATTATTATTAAGTTACCTCCTTGGTTGCCATGTGACGAAGTAAAAAAATCGTTCCATTTTTAAATTACACGACAAATATGAGTTATCATAGTAATTTATTCGGCCGCTAAATACGACAGATATGGATTTTCATACAAACATTGCCGGCCGGGCGCTCGCATCGACCATTACCTACAGCAATTTCGATTTATCTCTAAAAAAGCATGTTCGAGAAAAGGATAATAAGGTACTTAATCACTTTTGAAAATGAGTCACTTTAATATGATGATCATTGCGAATACAACTGTTTTACCTAATTACTGAATGTCTAGCCGCGCGCCGGACAGGGTTTCCCATCGGAAAAATGACAAACTTTCATCCCCTATTTAATCCTATCACGGGTTGAATTAAAAAAAATCCTTTGTTAGAGCTCATCGTCGTTATATAAGGAACTCATGTGCAAAATTTCATAATCATAGACTCGGCGGTTTAGGCAGTGCGTTGTCTGTCAGTGAATTTAAGCTTTTTATTAAGTAGAATGACAAAAGTAATCAATCGAGCAATAACAATGCAAATTATGTAAAGCTACTCGAGAAGGTTAACTTACTCAATAAATAATTGGTAAGTCAACAAGCAACACACTAATCAATGTAAAGTTGTACCCGAATTATACTTATCAAACTGTAGATAGTCCTTTCTTGTAAACTAGACAGTTGTACCTGTTGATCTTTCTTCTTCAAGAAAGAAGAAGAAGAAGAAAGAAAGAACCTGTTGATGAGTCAGTCTAACACACGCGTTGGCCTCAATTTCAATACACAATATTAGTCAGGCTATAAATTACTCCTCGCTTTGTGCAGTTAGCTGCAGAGAAATCTCACCCCTAGCAACGTATAAATACATTGCTAGGGGTGAGATTTTTCCGCAACTGACTGTACTTAGTAAAGCTTAAGCCCAACCACAATTACAAATAATCCCTGTTTACCCACCAATACTTAGCAAACTGCCTCATTGTGCATTGGTCTAGTCGTCGCAAGCGCTACTTCTGAGCATGAGGTCCTGGGTTTGCTTACCAGGTCGGGCAAAGTGCTATTGGGTTTTCCATCTGAAATTTCTCAGTAGCTGCCCGGAGTCTAGATTAGTGCCCGGTTGATAGCAATAGGCTCGCCCCCTACTATATGGAACTTAAACATAACTGGCCGAAAAGTGGGTGTACTATAGATATACCTCTGCCTAGCCCTTTGAGGTATGCAGGCGTGATGTAAAATAATCCTTTTCATCAACCAATAGTCAGCAAACTAATCAATACTAGAAGGAGATCCACAAGGCTTCGGTACATCATTACATTAGTATGCAAGGGACGGAGGAAGGGACATCGATGTCCCAATATTTCAAGCTATACGCGACGCATACAAAACTTTGTGTATCCCTTACTTGTACCTATAACATAATAGACTCACACATACATGTGCTAATCTTGTCAAGCAAGCAATATTTGTATATATATGTTTGTAATCATGTTCTCGAAAACGGCTCAAACGATTTCGATGAAAGTTGCAATATAGGTTTACAGGGGCGAAAAATCGATCTAGCTACTAGGTCTCATAATTGGAAAAAAAAATCTCCATATTTTCACCCAAGCAGAGCTCGGTCGCCCAAAGTTTAAAACAAGATGGCTACCTTAGAATAATGACATAGCAGCACGGAATTAGTAATTACCTACTATTATGGCAAACATGGAATTAGTAAGTACCTACCTACTATCATGGCAGCATGGAATTAGTAAGTAACTCCTAACATGGCAGCATGGAATTAGTAAGTAACTACTATCATGGCAGCATGGAATTAGTATGTACATATTAATTGAACAAGAACATACAAATAAACACACACGTACATACAGGACATACATAGTAATGGAATTACTATGAACTTTCATATATTATATTAGAATTCTCTATTTTCACCAGAGCAGAGCTCGGTCCCCAGGTACTAATACTAATATAAGCTTTGTTAGACTCTCTTGTTTGTCTAGTGGAAGGAATCGTAGCAATGAAGGTTTTCTGAAAAGACATTCACTAGGTGGCCACTGAGACGTCGGGTCCGGGCACCTGTCAAAGCGCCTATATTTTCTTTAGTCGTGACTGAATGATGAACGAATGATTGAAACGAATGATGAACGTCATCATATATTTTATATTCACTGTCAAAATGGGAGACTTCTTGTCAAAGTGGTGCCAACTGGTGCAATGGCCCGAATTTTTAGGAAAGCCCTTATTGCTGAACCTCGGGTTTCTTGGATTTTTTCATAAGGAATTAGTGCTCGCCTCTAGTAGATAGGTACTGGTGACTTGTGGATGCACTGTAGGCACAAATCTGTCTCCTCCTTTGAGAATACGGTGAAAATAAAACCATAAGGCGTAATAAATAGCTAGGTGTTAAATTTAATTTATGAATATTTAGCGCCTAAGCATTATTACTACTGTATTAACAGTTATTTAATGCAAGCCTTGAATATGTTATGGTAAAGATACAACGGCTTTGTTTATTGATTATAAAATCTAATTGACCTAGATCTTTGAATTACAAAGTTGTTTGCCTATGTTTGAAAACATAATTGAAAATATTAATTAAAACGGAAATTGATACTTAACGCATTGGCCACCCCTTTTCCTTGCGTAGAACCTTAATTGTTGAAAAAGCCTGAATATCTGTAAACTTTGTCTAATCAGTAATGCAATCTGACTAAATACTGACGACTATGTATGTGTTATTGTGTATTGTATATTACTATTAAGTGGACTCAATATGTTAGTTAATTAAATGTTTATAAACTCAACAGCAAACCGACATTGTGCTTTGCAGTGCCCTGACAGGGTTCATGTACAAAAACCGACAGTAATAAATTGTAAAATATGTGATGTGCATGAGAGCAAATAAATAAATAAACTGGCTGTCAAATCTAAAGTAAAACCTAAGCTAAAGTTATTGGTTAACCAAATAAAAACCATTAAAGTAACTTAACAAAACAGATTTGAAACCATACGAAACTACCCTTTGGTAGGGGCAACTGGAATTAATTATATTTTTTGGTAAATTTTGACTTTCAAAACTGCCTTTTTAATGGCCGTCTTGAAATAATTGGTTTGAATTTGACTTTGAAACGGTTAATTTATTTCACATTTGCAATGGAATAGGCCTTCCCGTCTTTTAATTTCAGCGCCCGGTTTCTGAAAGCGTTTAATTTCATCTGTTATCTACTCAATGTTATTGTGATCAATCATTCTCAACAGCTAACACGAGAACTGACAGCAGATCTACTTATGGAATGATCTGGCTTTCCGAATCGTAATCTAAACTAATAACAAAGCAGAAGAGTTTGTTTTCTTGTTTGAACGCACTAATCTCTGGAACTACTAGTCGGTTTTGAAAGATTATTTTTGCATTTGATAGCCCAATTCATGAGGAAGTTTATGGGCTATATATCATCACGCTACGACTCTTGAAAAGAAACCGAAACGCCGAAAAAGAAAAGAGTGAAAAAACGCTAAGGGAAAACGAAATATAGCTCGGGCGGGCGATGCGATACGATGGGGTGGAAGGGGGGACAAGAAATTTCACGCGAACTATGTTGCAGGCAGAAGCTAGTTAGTTTCATATCTAGGTATAGTAATTGCTTTAGGTACCACTTTTGACAAAAATTCCCAGTAAATTGAAACTTCGCTAAAGTTGTAACTATCTAACTGTCACATAGAGAAACGCTCTGGTACATTAGAAATAGTGACCTATACCAGGACCTTAAATTAATGTCGTAAACATAGTTACCTGTACAAAAATATGTGTAGTGCACTTGCTGACTTTTATAAAGAACACGTGAATCAAGCGTCTTCCCCTTAACTTATAGTAAGTAAAGTAAAGACTGTAATGGACGATTTCTTAATCTTATAGTTACTTAGCATTAGCTAATAGGCTAGATTGTAATGTGAATAAAAACATAGACAAATAACCCTTGTCGTTTAATGACGTGCAAGTGACTTTTAACCAGGATAGCAAAGCGAGTTACGAGGTCGACTATACCCACTATATCTACTAGCTATTCCCTATCGATCTCAAGTCTGAACCCTGAGTACTATTCTGTTCCCTAAAGCTCGTTGTACCCGGCAAGGTTTACGATACGGCATATGAACCGAGCCGTAGAAAAACTGTGTCTGTCAACAAGCTTCCATAGTGATCCATACAACACGGACGATCGCGCCTACACACGGGGAGTAAACCGTAGTTCTTCACGACAAGAAAAACGTGTGTGTACAAAGGGCCTAAACGGACTGCCCAAGATCGGGATCGATATTGTTTACGACATCAAAACGTCTTTAAGCAGACAAAACAAAAACAACCAATTTACAACTCCTCAAAAACCTGAATGAAATAGTCATGTATATGTCAGAATAACAATAGGGTCATGTTGTCTGTCAGGTCTGAACATGTAGTGTCATAAGTCTGGCACGATTTTAATTTTGACAGGTCGACCACTTGATCACTTAACAGCACTTTCTAGCCCAGTCAATAACAACAACAAACATCGCAAACGCGCGTATCTACGATTTTTTTACATGTTGTTAGGTCCTGACTAAATCATTTCAATGCCACCATCGACCATGTGAACGTTCCGTTTCTTCGATGGTGGCATCGAAAGGACCATTTTCAACCACTTTGGTAAAAACGTAGCTAAATTTTCGATGGATACCCACAAGATGTAGCTATGAGGAGAACTAAATCATAGTACGAGTATAACGATAATTTTTCACTTTTTTGAAAATAATGCCCATCTTTTACCAACTGTATCTTTGCAACCAATAAGCCTACAGTTGCTCAGATTGTAGCCTATCTAGCTTGCTTCACAAAAATATGCAAAAAAAAATACGTAAAAACGCGTCCTTAAGGTATATTTTATAGGTATATAAACGACTGCCAGAATTTAGTTGTTTTTCGAGCACCATGGGAGTAGCACACGGTTTTCAGGGTTGCAAACTTGGGTATAAACTTCTCTCACGCACACGCGCGTTTGCGACGTTTGCCTTATTTGTGTCAATTTTGACTGGGCAGTTCTGGGCTGGTTTACTAATGTTTGCCATAATTTAAAATTCAATAATTTTATATACCATACTTGTATTTGCCATAATCGTGAAATTACATAAAATCATTTTCACTAATTTCATTGGTCATAATCGATCTAGTGTCATAATAATTTTAATCCATAAATTTATATATATATGCTATATTTTTCATTTTAAATAATTTAGTTTTCCATTAAATTTATTCACCAGAATATTAATTTGCCCATACTAGCACAACAATGCTAGTTCAGTTGAATAAAATATGATTATACGATACAATTTTTTTTATAAACAAGGAAACCTAAAAATAAACCTAATCTACCATGCATGCTTGCTTTGCAAAAGAGGAAATCTAGCGTTGTTTGGTCACAGTTCTAACCTAACCTAACCTAACCGTTTCGAATTTGACAAACTGTTTATTATATAAAGATTGTTTGCTGTAATAAATCATTTGATTACAGACAATAAACGTTTCTAAATTATATTAAATGTTGCTTATGTCAAGTATCAATTATGTAATGTGTTACTTACAGAAACTAATGATTACAACACATGTTATTATGGAAACTTATTTTATGGCAAATAAAAGTTATGATTAATAAGTTGATATGACAAGCGTTATTAGTATAAATGATAATAGTGCAAGTAAATATTATGAGGGGGGACGATTATGGAAAACAATAATAGTACAAATAATTTTATGGAAAACAAGACAATACCTTCTGGGCTATTATATTGATAGGTGTTGAATTTGAAATTATAGATAGGTACTATATATTTAGAGCCTAGACAGTTAATTGTTATGTTATCTGCAAGTGCAAACTTCTTTGGAACCAATGACCGAGATGACCATGAAAGGAGAGAATAAAACTTTAGCTAACACTTAGTAGGACTAATGCGAAATTGTGGCTCATTTCATTGTTTAACCGACTCCTTAAGGTGAGCATAGACTAGAGCATTTACTTGTAACAGAACATCAAGCTTTCGCCGTTTTTAAATTTTATCGAACCGCACTTCGAACACGACGCTCGATGTTTTGTTACAACCTGATTCAAAAAACCAACGAGTGTATTGGTGTAATCCAGGAAAGGCTCGATAAAATGTTACACAAATACGCGCGCGGGCCGAGGGCATGTCGTTACAATGAACGCAAGGTAGAAAGCAAATGTTACAGGTAAACGCTCACTCGCCGTGAACATTACGTCGAACGCGGCGTCGAGCATTCGCAAAAACGCTACATTACATGGAAATGCTTTTTGAAATTGAGGTTTTACTTTTATTTACTTTTCGTAAGAAAGCAAAGCTTTTCGCATTTCCATGTACATTAAGTACATGGAAATGCTCGTCAAAATGCTTTAGTGTGTAATCACCTTAGAGCAGTTTGGTGACGTTGCCAACGTAAAATCTATTGTCTTGCAATCAAGTTGAAATAAAAGCAGTAACGCTCACACAAAATACGCCATCAATTCAGTCAAACTGTCTAAACACTCAGACTAACATCGACAAAGTAGTTTAAAACGCAGGATACTTGTTATTCACAATACACTCGTTCTGCGACACGACATCTATTACCAATTTCTTACCAGTAAAATACCTGAGAGGCTGATCACTGCTGAAATATCTGGCAACAACACTATTTTCTGACTCACAAAAGCACATTCATTCACTCAATTACTAATGCATGCAAATAATTACGTATTCACAAAATAATTTATTGTAATTTTTTTGCAGACTAGAAGATTTCGGAGCAATGTTTAACGATTCAAAAAAACGTATTTTCACCAAATATTTACGTAATTTTATAATTAGTTTTAAAATGTTATTCTTTTCTGCGGCCGCGGCTACCAACTATGCTTGTTTTACTAATATAGACTACGAAAATAAGTAGTAACGTTGTACATTGCAAAGTATAGTTAGCCCGATGTATACACGTAATTACCTCTCAGCAGAAAAAACGCTAATGCTTTGAAATTGTGAACACAGAGCAAGTTAGTGTTAAGAGCTTAAACAAAGGGGTATGCAGAGTATTGCAAACTGCGCCGTCGGCTTTATGAACATAACCGAAATCCGCAAAAACAGCGCTTGTAATGAATTTCTCATTTGAGTAAGTGCCGGCTGGCCTGCTCACTGGACATACCTCGCACGTTAACCAGCATAGGGTTGAGTGTCAACCTCCTAATTGCATTTTATACTCGAATAAATCCTTTGTTACGGATGCCGATGCACTTACCTGAAACAAAAAAAGGAAATGGTTAGTGTGGTAAACAAATAAACTAAATAAACCGATCGGAAAACAATTGGAGATCTGTTTGGCACAAATTCTTAACTTTGCCACTCAATTTTTAAGAGGTTGTCAATACTAGCCAACTAAACAACTGTATTTCTCGCTATTACACATAAATGGAAAACCGTCCCCTTCTTAACTCTTTTACCGCTGTATTTTATGTAACAAACCCTGTAATCCCACGAAGGGGTAGCCCTACACCCCAACTGAGACAAAAGCGAATTTCACTCGTAACCCTATGTCTGTATCCGAACGTATTTACCCATACCACGTACTTCAGCCGCGAATGAATCCGAAATGAGGCAAATAAGCAATTATGCGCTCATATTCAGGTTCGATTACGCGATGTGGGAAATTTTAGATGCACCGCTGGATACACGAGATCGCAGGCCGCATAGCTGACTGACAGTACTGTGGACACCGATTTAATTAATGATTCTGGAATTCCAGTCAATGGAGCACCGCTGGGCAATATCAATATGCACGGTGTAAAGCATGATTTTTTTTAAACCGACAATTTTTTTTTATGCCTGCAACATTTAAATCGTCGATTTATAAAAAGTCGATATACTGAATTCATGTCAACAGTTTGTCCGTCGATGACTCTCACACCCTGTATATGACAGCGTTCCATATTTAAAAGGAAGTGTAAAATCGAACTTTGCCGTAAGTATCATAAGCAAGCACTCAAGGAGCTCGCGGTCCGTTTTGTGCAACGTCTGTCGTCTGGATGTCTGCGCGTGTCCCACCCCACCCTACTTCCCTCCGGTCAGCACGGATAAACTTCTGCTATATAGCTTACTATTCCTATTTGGAGCGTGTAGTCCGTAAGGCGCCTGCAATTTTATCAACAACATACATGAGGGTCGCATTTACATAATAAGCCTCCGCCCGCATACGAAACATGCCCAATGTATTCAGATTTTCGTTATTATTTTGCCTCATTCAATCCGCTCGCAAATTATGTGGAGAGGGTTGAATCAAACACATTGATAACAACGAGGTGAATTTAATATTCATCGCTGCGTTTGCGGGTTAACTGATATGAAAGATAATCTTGTTTGCACGATTTAGTTGCATTGATGTGACGTCACGATAAGCTATTTAATAATAACCGCGCCACTAGTTGGACTCTCGTTAGTAAATAAAATGCCATTTTACGATCGATAACGCGGTTAGTTATATATTTTATCATACAGTATAAAAATAATGGTGTCCAAGTTCTATTCAAAATATAGTAAGCACCTTACACCAATCAGTAGAACAGCGATTTTACAAACAATACCATCAATTTATTGTCATAAATTTCCACGAATTCATTTGCCGTTTTGAGACAAATGGAAAATGGCCTTTTAAAAACTAATTCCTCTCTCTGTCATTTTCGTTTCTAAAATAACTACATAAACAACAATACAGGTTCATACCTATTTATTTGTAAAATAACATCGTTTATTACGAATTGGCAAATTGTTGCTGGGAAATCGGTAATGAACATAGTTTTATCATACATACGATGTAGATACTTACTCGTGTAGATTTTCCTAATAAACTCACTAGAAACGTCCAAATCGTTACAAGGAATTAGGTGCTTGCATCTCCCTCCAGTAATTTACCCGATAAAGGTTCTGATGAGAACATAAAATAAAACCGAATGGTCAGTTCGCAGTCAACGACACAACGTTGGTACGGCGCCAACTGTCTCGCGATGTCGCGTAATATCGTGCCGACGCGCGACCAACGCTAATCGAACTACCCACCAATTTATAATTACGCTTCAGTTAACAATCGACATTTGCCAACGAAAAAAACGCTAAAATTTGACATTATAAAGCTCTAAAAATAATAACCTTAGATCTTTTTATAAAGCAGAACCATTATCCCAATAATGATCAAAAACAAACACTTCGCGTTATTTATGTTATATATTCCGTAATGTAAACTACCAATCAATTAAACAATAGCATCTTACTTTGATGTTTAAAATATTTTAGTTTCCGAATAAAATTGGGGAAGCTACATTTTCCAGATATTTTTTAGAGAATATCTAGTACAAACTGTCTCACTCCATCGCAATCAGTCTCCATTTGAGGCAGGAAATACGTCATAATTATTTACCCTATTCAAGGGACAGCTCCATTGCCAATTTAAATACACAAATGGAAAACTTAAGCAACATTATTGTAGGCCAAACGTAGTATTAACTCATCGTAGTAACGCGATTACATCCCAATAATGACTCAACTAGACCTCACCCGCAATATAAGGCTACAAACGCACTGACAGACGCGCGTTACGAATGTTAATGTAACTGCGTCCGCACTTCGTACTCCCTCGTCGCCATAAATCATAGTACCTTTTGCGGCTTGTGTCCCTGTCCACACATGACTACCGGATTGGACGAGACACCTTCAGTGTTGCCAAACTCACTTAATCCAAAACGGAATCATGACATTATTATGCATTATATTTGGAAGAATGACTCCTCCGCACCGTATCTTTTCGGAAATTAATTTATCATCTGTTGGTGATTTATGAAACAAATATTGTAATTTAAACAAATCGTTCATGATGACAGTCGTTTTAAAATTGAATATTTTTCTCTTAAACATTATTTTTCCGGTTTACTTAAGCTCGGCGTGCATGAAAATGCGATTTCCTCAAATTGATTCGGGATAACTTTTTGAAGACGTGCAAGGAATAAAACAATTTCCTTGTGGAGATTACAGAGGCGAGTAATGTTTGCTTTGAACTTTCAGAAAGGATATTACGAGATTTTTCATTTTCTAATAAAAATTAGAGGGTCGGTAGAACATCAAAATATCTGAAGGACCGAAAGAATTTATGAATCTTATCTGGAGCATACGCATATTTTTAAGAAATTATGAACTCAAGTAAAATATTCAAGATTGTGAAAGAGCAGCGGTGTATTCATCGTAATGATGACTGACAAATCTGAAACTGCTAACAGTTTCAGAGTTGTAAAAAAAAGTGAAAAAATGTTACTTATATTTTTTTTTCTAGCTGTTGCCCGCGACCTCGTCTGCTGACCAGGCTTAAAAGTAGCCTATGACCTTTTCCAGGTCATGGTCTACCCATGTGCTAAATTTCATCCAAATCCGTTCAGCCGTTTTAGCGTGAAAGCGTAACAAACAAACAAACTCACTTTCGCATTTATAATATTAAGTTAGGATTTCAATATAATATTATTTATTTCGCGACACATGCATAGTGCATCCAACTCAAACACGATGCACAAAACATCAACGTTGCAAACATAAATATTGCCAAACTCACATACTACAAAGTGTACCACAACGCTTTTACTTCCTGTTTGCCTAGCTCTTAGATATCCGACTATACTAACGACAGGTATGCCGATCGGTAAACTATACCGACAGTACACCTGCCGGTACAGGTAAACGGTACGTGAGGAGATCGGCATGTGGGGGATTTCATGTTCCCATCGCGCCTTTACTATAGATTAGAATGATTAATACTGGAACTTTAGATGGTTCGCGATACACATGCTGTGCCAATTAGTTTCGGTTTATATTTCTTTGTTATTTGACAGGGTAGAAACATGTGTGTCAAAAGATTGGGTAAAAAAAACACGAAATGTTCTTATTTTTCTGTTTGTGTGCCTACTAACTTATGCTTTTATTAAACTTGGTTAAAATAACTAAAATAAGAACTTAATTAATTGGTACAACAGATTCAATAGTAACCGTAGCCAATTATTTTTGTTTTATCGCCATATTTATGCCAAAAGTGGTTTTACATACGACTCCAAATATTCGAATTATGTTCCAATTCATATCAGTACTGATTTATTTACCAATGCGGAAGTATTTCAAGAGTATTCAATATGATGCAACAAAAGTATCCACATCAACATATTTCCTGAAACCGTTCAAGCGAAAAATAATGCAATTCAATACAAACTTACTCTAGAATCCAAATGCTCTAGTTTAAAAATATTCGCAAAAATGCGACTGAGATGTATTACAACATAACATAACGCCACGCCTGTATAGTCCCGGGAGTTAGGCAGAGATGTACCTATAGTACACCCACATTTCGCCAGTTATGTTTAATTCCCATGTAAAAGGGGGCGAGCCTATTACCATCAACCGAGCATAAATCCAGAGTCCGGGCTGCTATTGCGAAGTTCCTAATGGAATAACCCAATGTTACTTTACCCGACCTGGGAATCGAACCCAGATCCTGATGCTCTGCAGTAGCGCTTGCTAGACCAACACTAGACCAACGAGGCAGGATAGATGTACTACAGTACAGAGGTACTACAGTACAGATGTACTACAGTACAGACGTACTACAGTACAGACGTACTACAGTACAGATGTACTACAGTACAGAGGTACTACAGTACAGACGTACTACAGTACAGACGTACTACAGTACAGACGTACTACAGTACAGACATACTACAGTACAGATGTATTACTATTATGTACTTAGTTATATCGTAAATTGCAATCTAAACAATAATAAATAAACACAATACGCTGGGTGACCTCATTCCGATCATCGCGAGTTGATCGAATCTGACGCATCGTGCATTTTAATTGTTGCGCTTCATTGCGTCAATTATATTAACACTGGAGCAGTTAAGAGCGCGTTTACATTGGTTGGGTTACTAGACTTGTAAGGTAGTGCACTCGTATCAGTATATGGCTGCACATGAGTCTCCCAATCACAGGAATCTTACAATTTAAGGATGCACTGCTTGATTACGCGACGCTAATTAAGGATTTTGATCATAATACTTAGCTACTTATTTTTGGTGACTGCCAAAACCATATCTTGCCAAAACTATTTATTTATTTATGTAACAATTGCTTTCTGTACTTACAGTTTACATCTAAATGTACAGCAAGCCAGTATACAATATGTAAAAAGAACCTGTCCGATCCGAAAAGGGCACATAGGTACTGCAATAACATCAGAAAAAAAAAAAAAAAATTGAAAATTAAAACTTATTGCTACTTAAAATTCACATTTTTAGGACCAAAATTACCCTAAATAAATAAAAAATTTGAACATTTTGTACAAGGGTAAGTTATGACTTGCAGGCACCCACTCAACGACGGCCGCGTAAAGGTACCCGGTAAAATTACCCACTGAAAAAAATATGGCGATTTTTTTTTCCCTGAAAATGACCACGTGAATAGACTCTCAGTACGATACCTAACAACACCCTCACGGATCGAACAGGGTTTTTTTACATGTTGTATAGGGATGGGAAAGTGAGAAATGTGGACATCCGCAAGAAAATAAAAATAACCGATGCACTTACTTTCTCCCTTCAAAGGAAATGGAAATGGGCAGGGCATATAATGGCCAGGTACACCGACGACAGATGGACACAAAGAATAATAAAATGGTCAGGACCGCGAGGCACAAGAACGAGAGGCCGGCCTTGTGCCAGATGGGCAGACGAAATAGCGGAGGTGGCGGACCGAAGATGGTTGGAGACGGCAAAATACAGAGAAAAGTGGAATTCCTTGGAGGAGACGTTTACCCGAAAGGGGTCCATACAAATGTAAACATAGATAGCAATGTTATTTTATTTTATCACGTAATGATATTTATAATTTTATGTTTTTTTTTTATCATCGCGGCGGGAGGACTTTGTTTTATTACCGACTTAAAAAAAAGGAAGGTTATATAATATGTAGTGATAGTAATACTACAGTCAACCTCAAAAAGACATCGACAAGAATTCATTTGATTGTTTCCTATTTCTGTTCCTAATACTTTATCAGTGTGTATCTACAATGACTAGTGGTCGCCCGGTGGTCGAAATTCAACCATAGTTCCTTAAAAAAATTGTTATATAGTACATACTAATTCCATGCTGCTATGATAGTACATACTAATTCCATGCTGCCATGATAGTACATAATAATTCCATGCTGCCATGTCATTATTCTAAGGCCATCTTGTGTCAAACGCATAGTAGTGTGTTATGTTTTTTTTTATTAATTTAATTTATTTCTAATGCATATTGTATAAAAATATTATCTTTTTGTAGCTTAACTTTAACTGTGCCAAATTTTCTACTTCTCCGTCCGCGTTGTTTTCGTAAAAAGGGGTGAGTACAAATACAAAGATTTTGATTCTCGTATTAATATATAGATGTACCCAATGTGTAAAATGTTTTGTGGCTACACATTAAAACAATATTAGGGAACATAGAGTGTAGACAATTAAATGGATTCTTACATACATACTTTTGAGGTTAAATGTACGTACAAACCGATGTAAACGCACCCCAACCTATTTATCATGCATTAATTGAATATACTCTTGCTGAGGCAATAGACGAAGTAATAAATCTATTTTAATAAGTTTCGTTACGCATATTGATAATGAATGTGCGTCTAAATCGAAGGATAGCATTACATTCGACTGTCGCACGATGAATTATTTCATAATTCGCAAAGACAATACGACATTTATTTATTTATTTATTATAAGGTATCTTCACAGCTGGCAGTAAGTATAATAGCATTAAAACTATTCTAAACATTACGCCAATTACTAAGTACACAGAAAAATATGAAAAACAGAGTAACATAATTACTTATTAATTAGTAAAAAACTTGTTTTGTCCGTCAGATAGGTTATTAAAAAATATTAGAGACGAATTTTATTTTTTTACGTAGTCAAAATATTACGGCAATACATTTAGTTAAAATGTGGCATGACGTCACTCCTCGGTAGATTTTATACTGAATTGTGACGTAGCGAGCCCCCACTCGCAACTTTAATGCGTTTTATCTAAACCATTTTTTAATGATAAAGCAAAACATATGTGTCTAATAATTTTTATTCTCTGACTGACATGACGGACTAAATAGTTTTTTTTTTCCAGTCATCATCCCTATTAAATATTAATATGCCTAGCCTTTTCCCAACTATTTTGAGGTCGGCTTCCAGTCTAATGAATGCAGCTGACTACCAGTATTTTACATGGAGCGGCTGCCTATCTGACCTCCACAACCCAATTACTGCGGTAACACGATATCCCTTGGTAAGACTGGTTGTCAGACTTGGCTTCTGACTACCCGTAACGACTGTCAAAGATCTATAAATAACAGCCGGGACCGACGGCTTAACGTGCTTTCTGAGGCACGGAGGGGGTCTCGGATATGTAATGGATGGCCACCCATCCACGAACCGAGCACGGCAAGAGTAGCTTTACTTTCAATCGACCCATGCGGCTGTTATCATTTAGCCACAAGACCGCCGCAAAGACAATAAATTAATATCTGCAATTAATCATGAACGACTTGTTATAAACAATTTAATTAGTTATTACAAGTAGTAAGGGACGATCTATGCATGTATCGCAATTAAAACTGATGTAGCATTGAAATAAAGTTAGTATTGTATTGCTTAGCGATAAACTATTCGCATTGGCACACTAATGTCGCCGATGTTGTTTGTGTAATAATTTCCTCTTCATTATTAGAGAAATAATTATATATAGTTACAAAAGCATGTATTGTAGGAGGTTTAGGTATCTCAAACAGATCTTTTTAATAGAGTAATACGCATTATCATCTCTTGTACCTTTAAATTTTCCAGTAGCCAGAAATAACAAGACCGGTTTTGCCTTTAACCTTTATTTTTGCCGTTATTTCTGAAAATCTGGTTATCCCTCATCCAGTGAGAGTGCGTTGTTCCTGAACAGACAATGCCCAATCTGCTAATATCCAAAATTTCTACTCACTTGCACCCTTGACGATAACAACGCCTCTGATGATCTGATCTGAATGACAATAAATGTGGCCACCTACTGGACCCATAGTATCAACCATCTCTATTGTTCGAGACCTTTGCAAGAAGTGCTCATAATTTCTCATACCTCACGTGCTAGACAAGAGAATAATAGCATCTCTCAAATAGCTGCATATCATCTTCCTTCTGTTCATATTACATTACTAAGTGTCGCTCACCTGTATTGAACGAACCGATTAAATGCCGCAAATCGAATAGTGCGTCGGGTTCCGTGCTGGTTATTATTGGTGCGAGACAATATGCATGACCCAGTGGCGCGATGGCGTACGATACGCTTAATATTCAAGAGTCGCGCGTCCGCGGCGCACGCCTCACTGTAATAAAAGCACGCTCCGACGCTTAACGAGCCCGACCGATGAGCTCCTTCGTATTTCAAACAAGGCGACCCCGCACGTGACCGCAACCAGCCAAGAACTTAATTTGTGCAGTAACAAGAAGATTGTGAATTATTGGCCGCGTTAATGCTCCCTGTTTGAACACGAACCCAGATGTCGGCGCCGTGATACTGCTCCTCGTTAGACCAAAACTTACCCCAGAGTTTCTCCGAGACATCCTTATAATGAACTCCCCTTGATTACTCCGAACCGTACAAACAAATTTAATTTCGTCAGCGAAAATTATTGAAATGATAAGAAAATCTTCAAGGCTAGAAAAGTCCATGTCTGCAGAAAACACATTACAGTGAAACTTTTTAAATAGATGCCTAATTATGTAATCAGATTCTTTCTCACAAATTATTTTGAGCAAAGAATATCTTCGTTTAAAAATTCACTTTCCATTTTGTCCCCGCAATGGAGGACGAAGTTTGAAGAATTTAAACGTGACCAAAATTCAGAACAATTTCTTTCTATTGGAATACGCATAAAAATGTATTTTTGGAGTGATTGTATTTCAGAAAGAGGAACTATTCTGAAGTACAAGTAAGTACGGAATAGTATTAAGTGAAGAGTTAAATATATGCTCGGCTAGCAGTTTCGAACTCCAACTTCCCGGGGTTCAAAGAAAGTTATCAGCAATCGAGGGCCCATTGATTGCGCACAAAGAGCCTTTCGTCTTGCGACATTCGAGTTCGATTTTCCGCTCACAATGCGGGCGTCGATTTTCGTCTTGCATTCTGGATTATACTTCCACGGTCCATTCGGTTTGCGTCCATATTGTTCGACCCTCGCTCGGTAGCTTTGTCGTAACGTCTGTGAGAGCAACAATTGCATACTTTTTTGTACTAGATGACGCATTTATCAGGCTCTACATAACAATTTCTGTGAATTAATACATTGCTAGGATTCATAAAGCTTTAGGGTGCGTCCATTTTGGCACGCAGCCAAGTTGGTTGCACAATACACGATAAATACCTACTATTACTGCGACTACTCTTAATTACTTCACTCGCATTAAGTAGCATATATAGCTGCTGGTAGCGGAGGCTGATATGGCTTGTTTAAAAATAAATACTTCTACACATTCAAACTAAAATAAGCGACTCGTAAAATGCTGCATAAAAATACGAATTAAAACGCCGTGTTGCGAAATACTTTTCTGTAATTTGGAAAATAAGCGCTAAATGAAAATTCCTCAAAATCGTGTAAACGAAAACTCGCTAGACCGATATAAAGCCGGACGCATGGAACTGCACGGATAATTAACCCTCACGTTTTAAATTTCCTTTTTAGACTTTAAAACATCAAACGAGACCTTTTTGTTCTCTGGTCGGCGGAGGATCGTCGGTAATCCGAGGTGCTAAAGCGATAGAGAGGCTGTGCTCAGCGCATTGGAAAACAGTTATTCAATGAGCAACGTCTCTGTTTGCGCGGTCAGTCCGGTGTACTCAGCTGAGTTGACCTTACTTGATGTTGCTGTGCTCTGATTTATAAAGCCGACGCTGTCGTTAAACGTAGCCGTCTCCAAGTGTCATTGGTGAGTTATAGCGACGATTAGAGCTGTCGCGTGTTAATGTCGGATTAATGTTAGAAATGTTGCTAAACTATTTTTAGACTTCCTAAACATATTCGCTGTCACCGGTTCATCATAATCTTGATTCATGTAGATATTATAACACAAGAATGATAAAATATTTCTCGCATTTTGCTCAAAATATTTTATTTTGTAATCATATTTTTAGGCGACCTTCATTATCAACAATCCTGAAATGAAGTCCAAACAGCAAGTTCTAAGAACGTTGACAGTTCTCTGAAGCCACACAAACAGGTTAAATAGCTTTCGCTAAGCGTTACCTAAAAATTGTTTTAAAGCCGGTTACACGCTCCCGTCAAAAAGCCAAAATCGACCAACAAATTCAATTAAAAGTTTTCTGCGAGTAACTCAAACCGACGAACATTAGATAAAGCTCGATTAATTATTACTCTGTTAATGGACAAAAGAACCTCTCTGCAGTGCCCGGCAAACAAGATTCCAACTGAACTAGACAAAAGCTTGAACGTAAACACCAATCGCTCATTGAAGCGACCCGTAAACGCGAAACTTGGAAAACTATCCCTCCTTTTTCCCCGTTTAGTTAGAATATATCTATCTTTATCGTTCTGTAAGGGGAAATGCGGGAGCAGCTATTTGTTTTTACAGTCGAGCGCCGACGAACAAATTAGGTGGACAAACTGTTGAAACGGTCGAGGTGTCTATATTCCACTCTGCGGAAATTCTTCTCTTAGAATCGTTCGGGAGAGAATGTCTCCGCGATTGAACTCGAGCGAGGTAATAATTTTCTCTTCAGTTCCCATGGAGATGTTCCCTCGATCTGCGTATTATTGGCAGATACTTAAAGGATTTTCAAGAACGAAAGCGATATCGTCTATATGAATTTTCTTTCTTTTCGACTTTTCGAGTTTATCTTTATTACTTGTTTATTTCCAGCTTACAGGTTATTGGTTTTTGTCAATATGTGCTAATATGCTCGTATCGGATATTAGAAAATACAATAAGGCAGTATAATCGGACATAAACGTTAAAAGAATTTACGACAAAAATATTGAAATCTCCATATTGATGAAGAAAAAAATTTACTGCGGGACCTGACCGATCTGTTTTGTGGAGACCTGGTAGTAATTTATCAGTCTGAATTTACTTAAGTAATGTAGGTTTTCGGAAACACAAAGGGGATAAGAGGGTTTCGTCCGATGTTTGAGGGTATTTGAGACTAATTCATTGCGCGTTCCAGGGTATAGACAACGCGTAAAATGGAATAGCATTGGAACTGTGTAATAATCGAGCTGTATGTAAATTTATGTAATACACTTCGGAAGAAATTGGAGCCATTAGGGATTCAGATTACTAAAACATTGGTCTGCGATCGAAGCAGCGTTTCTAAAGCACTCACGAACGAATGGGTACCTAAAGTGGAGTTCATGTGTAACACGATATTGAGTATGGAAGTGAATGTTAAAAGTCTACTGTTTGGTTTCGAAAAATGATAGAGTACTGAAATTATGTTTCCATTTTGCTACAATAGTTTGGTATCTCTACAGCGAATTTTATCTATATCGGTTTCACAAAAACCCAAATTAGCACAGCAAAAAAATGCTCGTTAAGATTCTATCGAAACAAAACATTTATAAAATTGGAAATCTTTTCTTTCAAAGTTTTAAATTGGACTGCCCAATTGACGCCTCAACATCGAAATTACCCAATTATTTAAAAGAAACCCAATCTCTTTGACCACTGTTGGAGAAAGATACTACGGGAATGAAAAAACTCGCTTTGTTTTTCTTGCAGACAGGACGGCCGACGGAAAATACAAATACTCTCCTACAATAATGTTTATGAGTGTCCTTTCATTAAATTTATTGTGACAGAGTTGAGAGTTGGCACTTCCGCAGATAATGCTTACCTAGACTGTAGTTCACAATCTGAAATGTATATCTTCTAGAGTTTACGAGACTTTTAAGAAAAGTAAGTAAGATGTATTATTTATTGTAGGCAGGTATTTATAAAGCATTTGAAACTAGATAATAGACCAATATTGATTATTTCAGACAGCTAACACGTGTGAATTAATAAGGCAAATAGAACCAACGAAATACAAACAAATATTTGCGTACATTAGCATTTGTAAATATTTTGACCACGTTGTTCGGGGAAGTTGTAGCATCGCATAACTTTCGCGGGCAAAAGTGAACGAACCTTTGAACAAAAAGTAGTTACAGGTTTCAGGAAGCCGTAGCGGTGTTGTCTGCGATGGCCGGTAGACTACGTATCACCCGACTTGTCACCCGATCGCTCCGGATACAAGGGTAAAACGATCGATGCATTTATCATTCTTACAAAATACGAAGCAATAAATGTTTTTGTCACTAGTCGAGGTTTTATGGGAGTTGTTTGAATAGAAGATAGAGAACACTCTGTAGTTACATGTGATGGTATCAGTGACGTCATGATTACAATGTACCTACTGGTTTATGTTCAGTTTTATTGATCGTGTCGCTTAGCGCTTGAATAAGGAAACAGCTATATTACTAGATCACCATATCATCAAATGGAGAATAATAAAAACAAGGATGAACCCGTAGCATAACAAGCTAAATGATCCATGACCAATAGGTACTCAATGTTAAATTGATCAATGTATCCGGTCGCGAAGCCTCGTTCCGGTCTGGCTGGCATTAAAAATCGTCAGATAAATGTTTACTATATGCGATTGTTGAGTAAAAATAGACGATGGTGTCGGGCGGTAGACCCGACGGCGCCATCGCCCCGTCTGCCGCCATTGGTGCGAGACGCACTCCCGTACTCCCGGTAACCCCCCGAGATTACACACGAAACGACGTCAAACTCGATTGCGATTGTATGAGCGCACGACAACTGAACAAAAGCAAAAGAAACGAAGACATTTTTCGATATAAAATAGATGTTTTTATTACGTATGTTTTAGTTTGATGTCTGAACGATATCTCGGAATAGGTATTGAAAATTCTATGATAGAATAAAACATGACAGGATATTTTTATGAATGTTGACTATCCTCCGATTAGATAGAAAGAAAAGAAAGAAAGAAAGAAAATACGTTTATTTGCGGTACACATGACGCAAGGTAAGAACAAAACACGAAAATAAACAGTTTGGGGGAAAACATGCGTCACATCCACGCAAAACGGCCATCGCTCAGCATAAAGCTGCGACCCTATGCGAGACAGAGCCCCAGCGCTGGTTTTCAGTGACAGCCGGCGGCCAGATGTTCTATAACATAACGCCTGTATTACCGGAAAGGTTAGGCAGAGGTGTGGTGATGAGGTTACCTAAGTAATTATAGTACACCCACGATTCGCCAGTTATGTTTAAGTCCCATGTAATAGGGGGCGAGCCTGCCATTAACCGAGTACAGATCCAGACTCCGGGCTGCTACTGAGAAATTCCAGATGGAAAAAGCCAATAACACATTGCCCCGACCCGGAAATCGGTCTAGCTCCTAGCTCATCATGCTCAGCAGTAGCTCTTGCGACCGATGAGGTACTCATGAGATTTACCAATACGAAAAAAAATGCATAAAAACTAATCGATTCGATTCCCGGTATGGTTAGTATTTTCATTTATACAGCAAAGGACCCATGATAGAACGCTACAAACACCGCACTTGTGTATAGTAACTTAGTACAAGAGATAGTGAACCGCATGAATGAATGCACCCACGCTACATGAGCAGAGGACCCTGTTTATAAACCAGCCCCTCGCTCCGCCGACCGGACTCACATCAAAGCGAAGTGGGAAATCAACACTAACTCGCCAAACAATGGAAACTGGACAACAGTATTTATTTGGTGGATTCATTATGGAAAGGATTTACACAAAAACGCACAGAACGAAGTTTGACTAACTACGTTGGTTAGTGTTGTGGTTATTGTCGTTGGGTTTGTATTAGGTAATGTTATTGGGAACTTGATATTCGGGTAAATGGAACTGAAAATACAGATAATGTGAAAGCAAAATAAATAAATTAATTTAATTGAAATACTGAAGTCCACCGAAATCAAGAAACAAAAACTTTTAATACACTCGTGACACCTACTGAAAATCGTAAATGTAAACGAAAATGCATGTAGTTAAAGTTTATGACTTTTCCACTAAAACTTAAAAGTGTTATGTCTACAATATAATTGAATGTAATAAACGTTACCTACATAATATTTGCAAAACCAAAAACCATTACGCTACTCAAAAATAAATGTTAGCATTGATATCGCACCAGTCATTCATTTCGACTCATACTCAGAAGAATGTCGTACTGATCGTTTAGTTATTTTTGCCAGGTATAAAATTATACTACGGAATCTAAACATTGGTGCATCTGGAACACAGAAATGTCACATTGCTTCGAATCGAGTACTATCGCTGTTCCTGAATTTATCTTAGTAGTTCGAATGTGCATTTCTCATGCAGCGCAAGCAAGTTCTTCCAAGAAATTCTTCAAGCGCTTATCTAATCTTCCCTATTACACATTACTAAGTATCACTGCTTTAATGCATAGGATCTAAAAGACAAGATAATGTAACAATAAAACAAGCTATTTATAAAGCTGTCCGTTCTGGAAAGCGGCTGAAAGCGGTGAAGCGACATCTACTCTATTTGTCTCTGCTAACACAACCGCTGGCCACTTCTCTCGTCGCGTTGCCTCCTCCTAGTTTGCGTTAAGGATTTTATCGCTTTTTCTCTAGGGTTGTGCTTGTTACTTTGTTTTTCGTTGACGTTATGGTTTAGAAACATCCAAGCTTTACTTCAACGAGATTGAAGTTTGTGTAATCTTCATTACAGTATTTTATTTTACGACTTGCAATTTTTCACTTTACTTGTAAAAATACTGTTAAAACATTATGAAGTTTTCATGCAATGTGAAAATATTTTGACATTTCAATGGAGTTGACAAACGTGCAAATATAATAATGAATTATAATTTATACACAAGCCCAATTCGGCGACGCAGAAAACAACTCGCGACTGTTCGGAAGTGACATGGCGCCGCAAGGCCCGTAGTGCTGCTTTTATAATATCGATATCAATTTCCAAATTGGATCTTTAACTCCGAAGAAATAAAGACTAAAATATAATGATACGTGAAAGCAATATAATCTTTCGATTCGATGCCGCCTTTGTCGCGAGGAAAATTTCCTTTTATTGTGTTAGCGAATGCGTATTGTATATCCGAACGTTTTCGCCATTGTAACAGCGACGGCGCCGCACCTCTTCGGTATTACTTTACAATTGTAAGATGACAAATAGCTAAAGCGAAACGATACATTAAGTCCTCTTCGAAAGGGGAATTTAGCGCGTTCTAGTTCTATTGTTAATTTACGAGAACGTGAAAATGAAAGGTCCGGGTCCGGATTACGGGTTCAATTGTCGCAGCGATCGGCTATAATTAATTATGTTTGCTGAATGTTTTTTCTGGTAACAATTAGAATTGACACATTAATTGTTGAAAGAGAGGAGTATCGACTTACCTCTTCCTCAGTGGTGGCGGTGTTCACGGAGTCCATGCTTTGACAGAGCGCGAGCTCCATGTTCTTGTGTTGTGGCGAAGCGGGCCGGGGCGAGGGCTGCTGCGGCGGCACCAGCGCGCCTTGTGTCGCTCCTGCCGCCTGCTGCGCGCCTGCGCCGCCCGTAGCTGCAGGGCTCTGCGCCGCCTGCAGATTCTGCGCTGCCTGAAGGCTCTGGGCCGCTTGTAAGCTCTGCTGAGCTTGTAGACTCTGTTGCGCCTGTAGGTTCTGCAGCGACTGATGCGCCAGGTTCAACTGGTGCTGCTGCACGATGCTCTGCTGCACTATGCTCTGCTGAACTTTAATGTGCTGGTGCACCGCGAGCTGGTGGATGGGGTGGAGAGACGCGGGGGGCGCGGGGTACGGGGGGGATAGCCGCTGGCGCTTCACTTGCGCACTCTGCAGCGCTTCGTGCAGCCTCTTCACCGGAAGGGGGCTCTGGCCGAGGTTATCCACGGCTGTGGCTGGGCGGGCCGGCCGAGTCACGTGACTCTGGCGAGCACCGACTATGGCAGCGACAGGTTAGGGACCGCGCGCGACGCGTCGCGGGATCGATGTCGACGTATCGACAACAGCGCAACACTACGCTGGTGGTGGTACGCGATATTAATTGACTTATTAATGTAGATGTAGATAGTTAAAGGACAGCTGTTTGCGAATGTTTTTATTTTAGCGCCGTAGCACTTTTGTATTCATTCGTATAAGTTGATCCTCTGCTTGTAAACCACTCCTGAAAGCAAAAGAAAAAATATTTAAGGTAACAGTTCAGATCAACGAATTGAAAAACAATAAACGCTTTAGAATAAAGGCAGTGATGCAACGCACGTGAAATACACTTTTCTGTACATATTCAGTAAAGGCACCTTTATGTATTTACCGAATTGTAAGCACCAATTAGGGAGACAATCCTCTAACGACGCACCGTTCTGATAAATCAATGAGTATCATCGAAAACGGTATTTGTATCACATACATCCTCATTACTTTTAAAGAGATTATTTTTTGCCAAATTACGTACTTATCCTACTACCTACACTTGGAGCAAATAATGATAAGTGGGAACGACGTACTGTAGAGAATATTTCAGCAAATAATTTTCGCTTTCAAAGAGCGATGCAGATCATTTCAATAAAATTAACACATAGTAATGTTGTAAATAGTTGTAAGGAGTAAGTAATTGGTTACGGGTTTTTTCGGCCATTTCTATAACAATGACTTCTTAGACTCTTTAGTACTTCAAAACAAAACGTTAGCCATTCTCAGGATTATTTTCTTGATTTCTTGCTAGCAGATAAAAATCAGCAAGAAATCAAGAAAATAAACCTAGGTATAATTTTTACAAAGATGAAAATAGTTTTTGAGTTAATTTATGTTTATGAGAATGAGGAGCAAAATAGTTTTGTGACTCGTGTAGTCTGATTTAAAAATTAGAAATTAATTCCCAGCTCAAGGAAACAGTTAGCTTGGGATTTTTCCGCGATTATTCGGAACGCGAACTAAAGCGTTTTTCGTGTACAATTATTACGATATGACATATTTCTGATCTTGGCAGTATAAAAAAGTTCCACAAATATTATCTATTATTCAACATAATCACAATAAAATATTGTTGCTATACCGATTAAATTATTCTACACCTAATACATAACAATATACGACACAATTTACATTGCATAAAATAGTTATTTTTATATGTCAAAGTGCCGATTGCAATTGTGTGGGCCGTAGTCAACCATATAAATGGTTAGTCATCGCAGGAAACGTCTAGAATCTTCTAAATTATAGACTAGACTGATAATATCAGTACTGTAATTTACATTATATGGCGTGTAATGGTTTATGACTAAGTACTAGAAGACTAAGTTGTTTAAGGGTGCACTAATCGACGGCTCAAACTCGTTGGTCGGCGTGACTAATATGTATGCTAGTTACTCTAATTATTTATTTATCTAGTTTTTATTTTTTTATTTAGTGAATACAACGATAATTTATAACGAAAACGAGCGCGTAAAATTTTATGAACAGTCCTTTGGGCGTATAGATATTATGAAAAAACTACTGGATGTATTTACTCAAAATAAAATTATTTGAAGTTTTGAATAAATTATCTATGCCTGTACGGTTTCTATTTTGCCATTTTTTTACTACATAAGTTATTTATTTACGCCCAAAGATGAGTTAAAATTTGTGTTGAAATTCGGAAGTTTCGACGCTCCTAACTTCCGAACCTATATTTTTTTCTCCAGTTCTGCTTCCATGCAGGGCTATATAAAGACAAGACAAATTGATATAATTTTTAGTTTTGAACTTACACCATCAAACAGACGAGTAATCACCATACTACGTTTGTATGGAAGAATGACCGACTAGCGTACCCTTAAGATGTTTATATTGAATCAATATTAAGCTAGGAAACGAGTTCGGCTAAAAGAAGCAAACAATCATTAAAGGTTTTTTAAGCAAATAAAATACGCCAACTACCAAAACAAAAACGTTCTAACAAACAAAAATAAAAACACACTAACAAAATGACTCCACTATTATCTCATGGCTGTCCTCAAAACAAAACGTAAATAGACGAAAAATCTAAAGCATTATATCGTGTCCTTAACCAGCGCAGTTACAACCGGACACAGTCTTAATATGTAACAATCACGTGTTAGATCATTACGTTGGCCAAGGCTGCTTTTTGCCTCAACTCCGTGACTCAGTCGAGCTGGTATCTAAAGTAAAAAACCGTACTTCACAAAAGCGATCATACGTCCAACTTCCAAATTACAATGATGGTCAAAGTAAGGCTATTCGAGACGGAGATTTTTTTATGTCTCCAGTTGCTACATACATTGATAATAACATAGTTCCTCTCAGGTTACGCAATCCCAAGAATTACTCGACTTTTTGTCCGACAAAACTAACAAAGATTTGTACTGGCGGTTTTCGAAACGTACCTTTTGACTATTCTGTCCTCACGACCGCAAAATTACTTAATTGTGTTCCCCTAAACGTGTGAACTATCAATGTTATTTTGTAAACTAATTACTTGCTGGACAAAGTAAATTGTCTGAGAAAAACTTTTGAATTAAAAAATAATAAATCAAACCCTCGAATTCACACAACTTGAGGAGAACCTTCTGAATGGAAGTGAATTCTGTTCGATAGCTTTAGTTTAATAAACTGTTTTAGGAGTAGACTAGAATCATAAGTCCTTAATACAGTTTTTGGACTAAACTGCACTCCATATTCGGCACACCTATCGTAATAAAGATCGTAATGACCTTACACAACTTATGACGACACGGTTGGCGCAGTGGCTGAGCGATCGACTGCTGCGCAACGTGTCGCGGGTTCGATCCCCGCACGGAACAAATATTTGTATGATCTGCAGGTAGTTGTTCCGGGTCTGGGTGTTAGTGTATGTGAGTTTCTATGTTTGTAAAACGCACCCACGATACAGGAAGAAATTCCTAGTGTGGGGCAACGTTTTAAAAAAAAAAAAAAAAAAAAAAAAAAAAAAAAAAAAAAAAAAAAAAAAAACAATTATATATTAATTAATTATAATATTATATTATAAGGCAAAACGAAGACGACAGAGGAGAAATCAGTGCATAATGTTAAATATTTGGAAAATCCAGAAGTGCAAGTCATAACGCTCATTCAAAAAGCAATATGGGTAAAATTTCTCACCTCGCAATCTTTACTTGCTGGTTGCTAGGCAACGGAAGAGGGTCGAAGTTCTAAATATTATATATAGTTATAGATATTATATTAGTTATTTTTGATTAATTACTAGCTTTTGGCCGTGGCTTCGCTCGCGTGGATGTCGGATATTATCCCCCGGGAACGTACTACTGGGATAAAAAGTATCCTATGTGTGTTAATCCAGGTTATAAACTATCTGTCTGCCTTATTCAAATCCTACTAGTGGCATAACATAATGATTGAGTACTATCGTGAATTCATGCAAGCCTAGTACTTTTTGATAGGTTACTCAGAAATTATGCACAACGTCTAATGATTGAAATACCTATCTTGAATTCATGCAAGTCTAGTACTTTTTGTGCCAAGTTTCAAGTTTATTAACTCAAAGAATTACGTTTTCCAATACAAACTTTGCCCCCCTTGTTCACCCCCTTAGGGGTAGAACTTTGAAAAATCCTTTCTTATCGGATGCCTACGTCATACAAAGAACACACCCTCCAAGTTTCAAGTCTCTACGATCAGCGGTTTAGGCTGTGCGTTGATCCGTCAGTCAGTCAGTCATTCAGGACAAAGCATTTTATACGAGTATGTATAGACTAGCTTTTGCCCGCGACTTCGTCCGCGTAGAAGTCGAAAATGGTTCTCATATGATTCTAATAGGATTTTTATTGGTTTTTTACATTATTAATTTTGTTATAACATATAAATTATTATGTTAAAATGTTTGAATAATTATAAAATATAACAATCTTTATTATAGTTAGGGATATAAAGGTTAAATCTATCTAAAAATAAATCTGAAAAAAAAAAAAAAAAACTTCATGCACAAGTAAAAAACTGTACAAAGGCGGACTTAATGCCTGAGGCATTTTCTACCAGTCAACCTTAGGGTGATGCAGAGACAAAACATAGCAGGTGCAACATAAGGGATAGATAACTTGAATTAATACACACTAATACATAGATACATACATACATTTAAACCGAATAAACTTTGTCAGGAAAAATAATGATAGGTAGAGGAGAAAACAAATCCAACAAATCAGCGCTGCAATGATTCCGCCAACTTTTTACGAATATGTTCACGTGCCTTCACTTTGAAAGATAACCGACTGGTTGCCATCCTGATGTTCAGAGGGAGCGCATTCCAAAGAAAAACCGCCTGGACAAAGAAAGAAGAGTGAATAAAACCAG
The DNA here is from genome assembly GCA_947364205.1 of Agrochola lota. Classification (NCBI taxonomy): domain Eukaryota; kingdom Metazoa; phylum Arthropoda; class Insecta; order Lepidoptera; family Noctuidae; genus Agrochola; species Agrochola lota. Next base: position 9,783,512 of record OX376231.1, on the reverse strand, counting down.
AACGGTGAGTAGGACATCGTAGAAGACGATTGTTGGTAGAACGAAGATTTTTACTATGGGCAGAGCATAGGTATTGAACATGGGAAGTCAGGTAAGAAGGAGAAGTGGGATTGTCCAGTATAGAATACAACATAGACATAGCCCTCAACTCTGTTATATTTTATGAACACGAAGCTCGGCCTTTGATCTGGCGAAAGTTACACGGGTGTATTATCTTTCTACAACCAAATCGAAATACTACACCTACCGCAGTATTTCTTTGTAAACAATTTTTTTTTTTCTTTCGGGTGCTAGAATCACCAGGCTACTCTGTGCGCTTACTCTCGAGCATGCCACATACAACTGGCCGTGGGAGAAGCAGCTTTCCCTCAAGTCTACTCCCGATACCTTAAGAGTCTGACCTTGAGCTTTGTTTATAGTCATTGCGAAGCGTACTTTGACGGGAAACTGCACTCTCTTGAATTCGAAGGGGTAATTTGATGGCGTTAGGGGAATCCTAGGAATAAATACAGAACTCTGTAAAGCTTAGAAACCTTCAAATGCGGTACTAAAATGTATAGTACGGTGACTTTCGAGACATTCTAATTTTAAAGATTTTTTTTTTTTTTTTCACCAACCCTGTGATGTGAGTTCTGGTGAGTTCAACATTTTTTGAATAAAATCGGATTGACTTTTCAAACATATGTCAAAATAATATGTAATTTAAATCAGAAGCACTAAGGAGTATTGATATCAACTTCGAAGCAAATCACTCCCAAAATAACTTTCTACCCCTATTTAACCCCGTTAGGGGATGAATTTCAATAAAAAACGAAACAGGTCTTCCATTAATTCTGTTAAAAAATGTTTATGCAAAATTCGAAGTAGATTGGACCAAGGAATCACATTGTCCCATACAAACTTTGCCCGTCTTTTTCACCCCCTTAGGGGTAAAATTCAGAAAAATCCTTTCTTATGGGATGCCTACGTTATACAAAGAACACACCCTGCAAGTTTCAGGTCTCTACGATCAGCGGTTTAGGCTGTGCGTTGATCCGTCAGTCAGTCAGTCATTCAAGACAAAGCATTTACAGCAACATAATTTTTTTTTTTTGCAAATTACTTTGAAGAAATGAGCCATTTTCAATAGGGTTCCTCCTATCGCTGAAACGAATTTATTTTAAAAGTTGACTGAAATAATTGTTTTTTCGCAAGCTACAATGTTTTCAGGTTTCATAGTTGAATGCCGGGAAGTTTTTTAAAATTATTTTGAAGTTATTTTCGGTTCTGCTGCATTAAATCAATTTTTGAAAAGTACAGAATTAATCTCCATTAAATTATCTAACAATGGTATATAAATTAAGTAGGTTCTGTTTACTAGCAGGAGCGTAACAATAAAAACAATTGCAGAAAGGAGGCAAAACAATTTTTCGATCGTAGAGCACTCTCTAATGCTTCGCATTGTGAGTCGTGCAATCTTAATATATATAAATTACGCGTCACGTTGTTTGTCCGCGATGGACTCCTAAACTACTTAACCGATTTTAATCAAATTTGCACACCGTGTGCAGTTTGATCCAACTTAAAAGATAGGATGGGGTAGGTAGGGTAGGTAGGGTAGGTAGGGTAGGGTAGGTAGGTAGGTAGGGTTTTTTTTAATATTTGATTGATTGCGGAACAAAGTTCGCCGGGTCAGCTAGTATTATATATATTCAAAGTCATAATATAAACGCCGGTCGTGGACTTGTGACTCAACTATTACCAGTCAATTAATATTTTTAACCGCCTTTGAGGATAGCAAATACTTAGATATTATTTACAGACTCATCGTTTAAATACAAGCTACTATAGTTTCGAAAAGATCCAGACGGACTTCATAGTCAGAAGTTTAAATTAATTAAATTTAGTTTAACATCAGAATTTTAGTCTAAGATAAGTATCAAGTTCAAAAGCTACTCAAACTAAACACTAAGTCAATATTATTTAATTTACTCATCGCTCAATTTATTGGCAAACTTATAAATCGTGTTTGACAATCGCCGATAGTAATAAAAGCAACAACAACAACAACTTTTCATTCATTCGACAGCAGTTTTGTATTCTCAGTTTCTCCAACATTTCCTTTGACCAAGAAGCAGCAATACTGTCGTAAAACTTTCCAAACATATTTAAAGCTTGTACCTACATATTGAAACGTGAATTTTATCTTAACATCTGACCAGTACAACATACGCAGCGTAAGGGTGGGTACTGACTGGCCGCATTTATGTGTTGTGTAACAGCCAAAGTCGAGTTTGGAACATTTCAATAGCGCGTTCACTTTATGTATTGCTCGGAGCTGCGTTCGCTTTTGTTTTAGATTGACGTTTGATAAAAGGTAGTGATTGGGTTACAGACGTGAAGAGTTGAAGACTGACGTTCGTTATCGAGAATTGTATCGCGTTACAAGTGGTCAGTACGTTCATTATAACTTACCCCGTGACGCGATCGGTAGTACTGTTCACTCTATTGGTATTGAAACTAAGCTTGACAGGCAATGGTGCCAACATAACAGCAAGGGACAAGTTATAATGAATGGTCTGTAGACTGAGCTACGTTAGGCTCAACATACAATACAAAAACGAAATTGTATCATTACTCTCATTAGGAATTAAATATACGCATAGTATTTTTATATGTGGTTTAGATTTAGAATCATGTTTATTTAATAAAGCAAACGCAAGGGCAGTGAGCACCTTAAAACAAATAGACTGTAATATGTGAAAAATACATACGCGCAGAAAACTCCATCGCGCAATATTTCCTACTTCGCTGAATACTTTAATCCGTTCGTGTATTTATGCTGCGGTGGTGTCTGTAAATAAGTCCCGGCCAACTCTTACAGTTTCCATTTGTTATAACTACTAAGTCCCGGCGAGATCCCGGACTTGAGCGGGACTTCGTACCTACGGGATGTAGAAGTTCGGAATAAGTGATAAGTAGATTGAATTGGACAAATCATAATGATATTTTGGTATCTATCGGGGTCGGATTAGGATTGGATGATGCCTTAAGTTTTAGTTAGCCAAATTGTGTTTAATACAATTGGTATTAATTTGTAGGATATGAGAAAAAAAGTATAACATTCTACGTAGAATTTTCCAGCGTAAAATTCTTTTTAAAGGGGAAGGACCAACTTTCCCTTATCTATAAACTTTATAATAAAGCTGAAGAGTTTTTTTTTTTGGACGCGCTAATCTCTGGAACTAGCAGTCTGGTTTGAAAAATTCTTCTTGCATCTGATAGCCCAATTCTAGAGGAAGGCTATAGGCTATTTAACATCACGCTAGGACTCTTAGGAGCCGAGCAAAAAGAAAGAAAAGTAAGAAAGAACGCTTAGCGAAAACGAAGTAATTGCGCGGGCAGGCGATGCGATGCGATGGAGGGGGGGTTCGGGAAGAAGAAATTTCATGCAGACGAAGTCGCGGGTAAAACCTAGTTTTACAATATAGTTGGACTGGAAAAAGGTAATGTATAGGACTCATAGCAACCCATCCGTCATGTTTTCCGTAGATAACTGCTTTTCCCAAGAACTGCGTCTTCTTCTTTTTCCAAAATTATGAGGTTCAATGTTCTAAAAAAACAGAATTCTTAGTTAAATTCTAATAAAAATCGTAATAATCACTAGCAGGCCTCATTAAAATCATCTCGAATAATGAGCGATAACAATAATGTGTAGTAAGTAACACATAATTAAACTACTCGTAGTTCTACTGTGCGTTCTGCTCCACACCCGCCATTCAAGATACGTATCCCATCTATAAATTACATTACGCGCGAGTATACAATGTCATCAATTTATTAATCGATGTTAAATACCGTGAATAAATTATTCGATCGGACGGTAATGTCATTATTGATAACGGAGTAAAATCAATAAGCGCGCAGTGCGAACTGAGTGCGCGGTTTAATTCGGTTCGTTCGCCGTAGTGATCAAATAAATACACGACTTAACTTGCCGTGTTCCGCGGTTCTAATATTAAACCTTACACAAATCTCTTACTATATTTAGTGACGACGGAAGCCGTTGAAATTTCGCGAATAATGTGATCACAGTACTTGTTAACCATACTCTATGCCAATTACTGCTTATTAGATTAGTTAGCAAAACTTTTGTTATGTACTTAATCTTCGTTAAATAATTACCCTTACGCGCCTATCCCTAACCTTAAAGTTAAATCCTGCGGTCAATGCGCAGTATTCATATTGCCTCCACAAACTCCTTTAATTTAATTTGAAAACTATGGGGTCGGGCACAAAGAAATAGTTGGGTTGGTTGGGGCGGCGTTAGCAAGGATCCTGAGGTGTAGTGGTGGCTAAAGTTTGCAAAACTGACAAAACAGCTCGTATATTATGCGACAGGTCGAAGGTAACTTCATTAAATTTTACTTTCGCAGAGGTAAAAAAAGGCAAGTTTTTTCCTCTTCCGGTGCAGGTAGATACGAAGACTTTTTTCCCTACCAACTTCTTGAATGACATTTATATAATTTTCGGAACTTTTGGAGGAAAGATATAAATGTCAGAAAACCATTTACCTACATGTCAAAAATATCCTGATGCGAATTTTAATAGATTTTGTGTTTAATATAGTTGTTGTAAAAAAAATACCTTACCCACTAACATGACAGTTACCTGGTAGTTTACTACCAGGATGACGTAAAGTTCAAGATTTTAATCACTTATATTACACACATCGAGTTAATTTATTGGAGGTAAATGACCAAAATGACACAGTTTTCATTGGATTAATAGTTGCATTCGGCGATTAAAATCTAAGTAATTTAAAATTGTCCCAGTTAGCAAAAAAAGTGAGCAACTAATTTACGAAATTAATTAACGTAATTTTATTACCAATATTTTAGTGAAGAACTAGCATCGTCAGCTAAAACCTGCTCCATTTGGCATTTGGCAAATTAAATAAAAATTCAGTTTGTTTATTATTATAACATAATATTCTAATTGGGGTGTTTGGTGGTTTCTACCTTTTAGAGAGAACCAGTTATTTTTGCTACCATTTAAACCACTTAAAGGTAAATCCACAGTTGCAGCCCGCGTAATTAAAATTTTCTTTCGTTTTTTGCAATTTGCAGAATGTGATTCGCTACTATAACAGGTATGCATTTACAGAATAATAATCATTCGAATCATTAATACATCTCTCTAAGTTAGATTTGTTACATATATGAACTTTTCCACAAGAATTATGTTTATTATTAAATATTATTATGTATAAAACATTGTTTATTTATTAAATTAGTTGTAGTGATTGTAGGAGAAAATTGTCGCACACGTATAAGGGTCTAGTGTAGTAGGTACCTACTTCGTCCATATTGTTTTTTTTTACTGTATAGTGGAAGTGTGACTGTAATTTACGTAGTATTAATTTTGATTGGGATAAAAAATTACGTTTATTAAAACTGACAGAAATCGATTCAGTAAACGATTCTAATCAAACTACTTTCATAATGTGCATTAATTCAACGCATTGTATAAATAGCGAAAACCTTTTCCACGAACAATTGAATGCTATTCCATGAATGTGGCTTATAAAACAAGTCCATTCAATTAACATCGTCGCCCTGACGACCAATGGAGCCATTCGCGTAATGAAATTTGGACAGGACACAGACCGAGCTACAGCTATTTATAATGATTTTTACCTTCCCAACCGGTCTGTAGCAATAATGTAATTAAAACATACCTACTAAACATTTTCTCCCACAATATCTTCGCAAAACGAATTACGCCGAAAAACACTCGTGCAAAGAACTTTCTCCACAATGGTGTCTAATTAGTTACATTTACAGTGGAAATTAGCGTCTCTTCGTACAAAATTCAGTCTAATTTCACGAGAAATGAACCTTTGTTACACGCGGGCCCATATTCATAGTGAGCAGAGCGTCCCGCAAATTGAATCTAATTGCCGCAACGAAGTGTTGAATCAGACCGACGGCCCTGGCGCGATGGCGGAGCGGTGGCCTAAATTGCGCCTATTTACCCATTTAGGATCAGAAATACTGAACACCCACAGACCACCTGTTTATGGAATGAAATTTTCACGAGACGGTGACATCAGCTGTCGCGCGATTGTCTTCATTAAGCGCCATCTGCCAGAAACGTGTTTGCGCTAGACTCGACAGTTTGACTTAGGATGACTCAGGCACTCAGGCACGCGACTAGAAATATACCTTTGATAGGCATATATGCTTTGGCTAGCATAATTTCTAGTCTTCATTCTTCAAGTAAGTAATATGGAAACCAAAATCGAACTTTAAAGCTGTCAAAAATGTATTTGGGATTACTTATTAGCCAGGTGCGTAAACAGAAACTGTTAATTTTATTGTTGTTTCCAACTAACAACTCGGTAGTAATTGAAAGAAAATGTAATAAACTCAAAAGCTTAACACATAACAAATTATTGACTTTGACAATTAAAATAGCGAACTATCGTGTTTGGTTGTTTTAACTCAACACGGTAGGCCATCAATTCGATCGTTTAAAAGGTTTTTCTGCACATTTTTCAGCTCGCTTGAGACGTTGTTGCTCAGTGCTCGGTAGAAACCACGTCATGCTACATTGAATTAATCACCTAAATAGATTTTATTACTGCAAATATTTATGTTTGCTGTAAAGTGATGTCTGTAACCAGCGCTCCAGTTTTATTTCGAATCTGAGAACGAGGCGGTTGCTCCTTCTTTCTTGATTTTATGGATTTTAAGAAACGTCCAATATTATTTTGTGTCAAACTTAAACATTTCCATGACTACATCATTATCTTCTGAAATTATGTGATTGTAGTTTAAATTTTCACCGATAATGTTAACGAAATAGAAAATAAAAAGTGTCTTGCCAGTAGTTCCTTCTGCGGACTAATCTCGAAGAGCTGTTGCATGTGAAAGCCTCGTAATGCTGATGAAAAATGGAAAACTACACACTAAACAGATGAGGTTTGTCAAAACTAGTTGGCATTGGAAATTGCTTAAAATGTTCCAAATATCCATAATTCTATTCGTTTCATCCGATTGCTCGATTTCCATGAGTGTGGCGTAACTGGAGCAGTAATTAGTATCACACGTATCACATCGCCCACCTGTGGATATCCATGTTTTCCTAATAAAATCCCATAAATATCAATTTTTATTGGTAACATTTTCGCTCGTCATTACGCGGCGGACACTGCAGCTTGTTGTGAAAGAGGCCTCACCGCGGAAATCGTGACAAAGCAATATTTTACAATGCTATCCGATCGCTTTCCGGAACACACAAAACAAATTGCTAGTCGGCGAAAATCCTATCAAAGCTATTTTATACCTATGCGCCACGTGATGCGACGGTTTGATGTCTCTTGCCAAGTATTCAGTTGTAACTGTTACCTTTGATTTTTTTCCTGTTATGATTTTTACTACTTTATCCTTTCAAAAAGAAATGTCAGTCTCTATTTCACTTTCCTGACCAATGTCTGCTTGGGTGAAGCTTTGGATGCTATGCTGATTTAGCAAGCTATTAAGAAATACAAAACTTCCGAAACATGATAATTATTAACTGTCGTTTCCTATTTGGCTCACTTGAAACTGACTCAAGAATGTTTTAATATCCACGGTTCAAATAACAATTTCCTTTATGTCACAAAGTGGTCTTAAATGGACGTAAAACTTCCGAATGAGTCGCAAAGTACCTCGCCTTTTCTAACATGAAGGCGATCCATACAAACATAATTATTACTAACATTATACCTGCAAAGGTTACAAAAGTGTGACTGGAACACATCAATCTATATTTTGTGCGGCTATAATTAATTTAACTGGCGGCTATTAGCCGCCCTTATAGAGCATAGTCATGTCACGAAGTGACGCAACCACCACAATAGTAGACCTTGGTACGTCTACCACCATTCGGAATGGTCAGCGCAGTAATTACACCAACCAAATACTACAGAAATAGATTAACAAGGAAAAAATTTAATGGAAGGCATGCTCGTTGCTGGTGGTAAAAAAGTGTATAACACATAAGAACCTCTGATAAAAAATGCTAAATGATGATAAACAAACCCGAGGCACTTTTCAGTGACTCATAAATAAGGCAGACGTATATATTTTCATCGTCCCCATATATTTATTTTTTAAATAGAAATGCAAATATAGCATCTCTGAATGAACAGATGAATATTGGAACATTGACTTTGACCCAAAAATTTTATATATGTTTTGTATCTTTATTTGAGGGCACTGGAATTAATTCAGTGAGTGTCAATGTTGAGAGGGCTTAAGACTTTGCACATTGTTGCCATATTGCTAGTTATGTTCAAACCTTCTAGCTACACGTAGCTTCCAATCACTTTGTAATACCCCACGTGAAAGGCCTGAATTGCTAAGGCCTGAGCAAGAAAAACTAGAGTTACAAATGTTGTATCTGTAAATGCACATAAATTACTTCAGAGAAGGAAAAAAAATAAAAGGAAATACCATTTCCAGATATAGACGTTATCAATAAAACCGATACCGAATGATCATTGAAATTAGACCGCTCATAATAAAAATATATAGGATTGAAATAATAAAGGCAACATAAAACCCGCGGAGAACGCGTTTAAGTTAGGAGATAATTAGGAATTATCGAACATCCAAGAAGTATCACGGGCGTAGCCAATTACAGCTAAAATATTACTTCAGAGTGGCGAACGAGAATAGGGATGGAATAAATTGAAATGGTACACAACCAAAAAAATTCTTTAGCAATTTAACCAACCGTGAAAATGTACTTAATTTCAAATAACGAATAAGCAATTTGCGCACTAGCAAACTGCTTGTAGCTAACGTTGTAGACATAATGTGATTACGATTGCATTACTTGAGAATATTGTTCCATGCCGATATGGGAACCTGAGAAAAACATTTTACATCAACTGTTCATTTTCTCATACATTTAAGAGTGAATGAAAATAGACTCACGAGCAAGTAACCTTTCACTATGTTCTACAATCAACCACATAAGTTCGCTAGTGTTATTCTCGGGCTGTATCAGTTGTTCTTATTAGAGCTGGTCCATCAGTAAAAACTTTCTCGATTTATTAAAAGTTTGAATCAGCCTATCCTTCAAAGCTCTAACGCCTAATGTAATTTGACTTCAATCCACGACGGAGCATACTTCCATTAACTCAATTAACCTCTCATTTCTTATGGTAGGGAGTCTAATGGTCACAGCGCTGTTTTAGAGGTCATTTTCATTTATTGGGATCAATTAGTTAAAGCTCTGTAATACGTCACGGTGTAACATTAATCATTATTTCTTCACAATAGATTGAAGAATAGTTGTAATCATTTGACGGTGACTCCAAAAATGATCTTGGAGTTTGTTGTATGTGATGTCAGTTTGTGTTGATTCTGTCACTGTCTCCGAAAACATTATTCATGGGTGTACGTGTCTATCTAACGACATTGACGAGTATTCGACCGTGGCGAGGGAGTTCACTCGTCTGTCTTGCATTTGTGTGACCATCAACCGTGAAAAAAGTCATCCATTAACATCAACTTCATTCCACAAACGCCACTGTATTTGAATGCAAATAATTTGTTAAAGTTTTAACAAACTCGGCGCTGGTCGCTAACTCGTGTTATGCAAAATCTTTGTAACAAGAGCCATTGTTTGCGGCTATTGAAACTGATATTGCGAAAGAATGCTATCGACAGCAGTTACATCTCAACTACAGTTCGGTAATTAGTCATCGTAACCGATCTTTTGGCGCACGATTTAGCAATATTTAATGTAGTCAAATTTGCCTTTACCATTATGATAAAATCATTGAACCCATATCAGGAATAATCTTGTGATATTTTAACATTTTCCTCGTGGAACAAATCGATGTGGTTGCCATTAATATGATTATTTATTAACCGCCAGATCAACAATAACTAGAGAATAATCACTTTCAAAAGTATTATTGTTTGAGTTTTCTAGTTTCTTTTCTTCGTCACGCAATTGTGTTGCATTATGACCAAACTGACCATTCAATAAATCATTACACAAGTTCTTTCTCTTCATTATGAAATATGAACAGCTATTGATACAGTTTTTTTAATTTTATTTAGCTCTTTTTCCAATCATGCAATTAAACTTCGGCAAGGCTTGATACTTTACTTTCCAAATATTTTCTTTTGGGAACAAACTTTTCTTATATCGTTGAATAGAATTTGGTCTGTTCGATCGTTATAATTTATTTCGGTGATTTATCGACTGCCTCAATTGAGTTAGTTGTATGATAAATAACTGCTACATATGTATTCTCTCATTGTTTGGATCCAGTACAATGCGTGGTTTCAGAAAGTGCTCCCGCTGTCGATACTTGGCAGTAATTTCTTCGTTGCTATTGTTGTGAGCCTCGCTTTTGTGACTTTTGTGTATCACATGAATGACATGACTACGCTTGTTTCTCATTTCGAGTCCCATTTTCTCAGAAATAAGTATTTCCTTTTTAAGTAACATATTATGTTCTTCATTCAATCACATTTATACAATTCTTTACTTTTAAAATTTAACATGAACTTTATTTTATTTTTTCAGTTTATAGGATTATTAAAAATCCTTATAAGAGTCTGATACGTTTTAGCTTCTCTACAAGTAAAAGCAGTGGCAAACATTAATAGACTGTTAGCCTTATCTAAAGCGGCACAAACAATTAAAGGATCATAAATTCATATCGTGACTAATAAGAGTTGCGCGCTTTAACAAAACTTTGATAACATGCTCCACTATGTGCAAATTCACTTGCAGAGTAACTGTAGCTATTTTGCTAATTAACCTGCAGCTTTTCCGAAAGTACCTCTGTGGGAAATAATATAAAAGTGAAATTAACAACGCGCCAACAAGTGCATCAATTAATACGTTGCATCCGACTGCCTTTTTCAAACAAGAGTCTCCGTTACCTAGAAAACAATAGCACATCTCACAAGCACACACACTGCATTCGTCGGAAAACGCACATGCACAATTTTCCGAACACCGATTACGGACACTGCGTCGGTCGCGTCAGAGCAAAGGGCGGCACGTACAAGCGCTGCCTCTGCGCGCGATAGACTGACGGCTCTCGGGCGGACTTGCGAGCGAGCGGGACGCGCGGCGGGCGTGCCAACACTCTGCGCGCGCATAACGCCTCTCTGTCCTACGCCCGCGGCTCCTATACGGTTGTCTCGCTCGCACACGCTCGAGCACACCTTTCAGTTCCCGAGACAGGTGTTCCTATCCCTGTGTGCGTCCAGATATGGCTGGCTTCGCGTGTATGCGCGCTTCCTGCGGCGGCGGATCGTTTTTTATGCCCGGCAGAAATTATAAAAAGTAAATGGAGGGAAAATTAAATAAAACGTTTACAATGAAGCGTTTTCCTGTGCGCTTTCAATGATTCAGTGTACGCTATTTTTCAGGATGGATATCATCAGAGTACACAGGGAGCGTGATTACTGGGCTTTTTACGGATGTTTGAGTGATGTAGGCGGGCGTAATTAGGCACGGGGCGGAAAGGTATATTGATTGCGGTGACGCGGCTTTGTGGAAAAATCGATATTTTTGTATTAAAGGTGGCACGCGATGTGTCCGGTCCGTGCGTCCGTGGATGAGTAAACCTTCGTATCGATCCAACGCCGGCAACTTTCGACCCTAGTTTATGGCGAGCACTATAACTTGAGCCACACTTACCTATGAACGTTATCGAGAACGCTTTGGCTGAACGACCTCGTCTTTCATAAAATCTTGAACAACTTGAGCTTTAAAGCCAATATTTGGAATTTCGATAAAATCAAAACATTACATTTTGGCAAGCTTCACCTGAAATAAGACTTGAATTGACACCACATCCAATCGAACACAGAATTCAATAAATGTTTGGATGGCAAACCGTTCAAAGAAAAAAAGATTTTCTACTGAAAATGAATGTGAATATAAAATATTTTTTGACTGAAAATCAATAAGAATAGAAAATAAGAAGCATCTAGCTGCAGTGTAAATCACTTGCAAAGCCTCTAAAGATCTAACTTCGACGGTTTTCATTCCCACAAACAATTTGAGACTATCCTTACTAAGTACAACAACTATGAATGCCTAGCTTATTCCGAATTCGTACTTGAATTCTGATTTTAAATATTTCATGAGCTGCGGTAAGACCGCGAAAGGCAATAACATCTTGGGTTTAAGCACCCCGGCAGTGTGTGTTACTATAGGTAGTTACTTCTTACTATAGCCAATCAAACACCTTACTAACAATTTTCCCTCGCACTGAATTCTTATGACTTTATCCAGAAAGGTCAGTTTGACTTCGGCCTCAATGGATAGATTAGGTCAACTTTGATGGACCCCTCGTATAACGATACAGGATAAAGTGAAGTGAAAATGAGTAGTTGTTTATGAGACATGCAGCTGTAGGGACTTTGATGAAAATTCATACCGTTTTGTTTCCTATGCTTGTACACCCATTCCCATTCTTTAAGAAGCTCAATCTACTATTAACTGATGATCTTCACTAATGGTAATATCGAATGAATGAAAAAATAGTGGTTGAATCAATTCGACGTTATTTTCAGAGATTCGGCTCGAAGGACCAGAAATTAGAAGTACTGGAAGATAACTGAATTTGTAAAAGTGCAAACTTTTTGGAGTGAATAGGGTCCAAACGGGCGACATTTTATGGATCCAGGAACGTCATTACTATGACTGAGTATTGGCTCATTTACGAAAAAATACTTATTTAGAAAACTTACACAACTTTATCATACGTAAAAGTAAACCAATAGCATCAACTAATAAAGACCCAAACACAACACTACATTGCTGTCACATTCGGCAAGTCAATCACACACCTCAGTGATCCTTTTCCTTCCGTCGGCCGTAAGGAGCTCTACACAGACCCATTCGATGTCAACGGTTGGATTAGTAGCTACTTCGATGGGCCTCTTGTTTATCAATAGAACTAGTAGGTCTCGCGGTTAACTTTGACGGTAATAACCCAAAATGTAGTCCAATGTTCTTAGTGGAATGAGGTTAATCCATTAACTGTCTTTTGACACGTTATAGCTATTTATAAAGGACCTTTATCAACATCTACACAACTTAGTCTCTGTGAATGGTAAAGGTTTACTTCTGAATTCCTCTTAATTTGCGTAAGTGATGAGACTGGCAGATGGTCCAACGCGTGTTTTGCGGTAACGGTAACTATTAAAGCTGCAAGAACATGTAGGTCAAGTTCACGGAAGATGTAAGTACCCTACAAGTTACGTGTTGGTAGATATTTTGCTAGAGACGTAGTATTAAACACCAGCACCCATAGTTATCTATCCACCACTATGTCTACTTAAGAACCTATTTAAAGAAATAAGAACTTTAAGTATTCTTCTACTGTACGATTCGTCTACATTAGTCGTTTATACTTCTCAATCAAAGAAATAGTCTTAAATTGTCCGCAAAAGAGAAAAAAAATGTACTTATTTCATAAATAAAACGAGTGTAATATTTTCCAAATATTGTTCATAAATTTTTCGCAACATATTTTTAAAAACACTCATGCACGATTAATACCATTTCGAATTTATTCTCCCAAAATGTTTCTTTTTACCTGAATGAAATAAAATGGATGTGTAATTTATTTTTCAGAATTGGCTTTGTTACATCCAATTAATATTCATTTAACATAATTTCGGTCAGTTAGCGCCGGTCATATTTTTATAGGAACAGAGCATCAATGTTAATTTAAAGCATTTTAGATACTTTTTGAGGAATACATAACCCAGTTCAAATGGATTCTGGAATCACTCAAAGGTGATCATTCCATTGGGGATTTTTAATGATACACTTACGGAACCCTGATATTCAGTGGTAGAAACTAAATAAGAAACCAAAATAAATTACAACGATAATAAAGACGTTAAGTGTTTTTTTTTGTTTTGATTTTGACTTTAAGTCCAATTAAATCAATACGATTCACTCATAACAAAATGAGTCTGCATTTCCAAGATTGAACAAAACTATCTCTCCTTAATAGTACCTAGCTTCTTATAAGTTTCCAAATATTGGCATCAGTTTATCAAACATTACGTAAGTATTAGACTTTAGAAGTTTTTTCCACGACATTCGTGACTGAAGCAGCAAACGTAATAAATTATACTCTTTCAGAAGAAAATGCCGCGTTTCGCTGAGCATCGCCTTTTTTTATTAAAGAGCAAAAGAAGCCAAACCCTTCGAAGCCTTCGAGTTTGGCGACTAATGTACTGAAGTAATAAGCGCGGTCTGGTATAAAAATTAAATACTTTAATTTATAATAGGATTGTGAACCGATTCGCTTTTGCGATTGCCTTTTTGGCGTAGATTTTCATAGATTTTCATTATTTTGCCTACGCTAACTAAAGTTATTTGAGTTTCGAAATATTTGAAAAAAGATTTAATTTTATTCATATAAATAACATTAAACTGCCATCATCAGGATAACGTTGTGATTGTCGTCTCATCTTCTTCTTCTTGCCATCAAAAAATTGGCCGAAAAAAGCTTACAAGGCTGCCATCAGAGTTGATAACGCGTCAATTTATTTATCAGTACATTTTGGTAAATAGTTTCATTTATTTTTATTTTTTATTAATATAAATGATTAAATAGCAAGCTCTAGTGTTATAATAAAAAATTAAGAAAAACTTAAAAATACCCTGAATAAAGAAAAGTATTTTAAAATGCATATTTTTAATTTAGATATTCGTGTAAGTAGCTCTTCCTCATACCACATGAGTAAAGACTTCACTCTGTGCGCATACTTAAAGGGAAACCTTAAAGTTAACAGGATAACTTATCTCATATCTTTTATTTTAACCCATATTACGTAGCACGAGTAATTTAGAAAGACCCTTTTGGGACTTCGAGGAAATTCAGGCAAGTTTCAAAAATGTTTATCTAAATCATGCTCTGTTTTTGAGGGATCTAGTAAAAAAGGAAAATGCCAGAAAATTACGTTAAAAAATGTACAAAAGAATATTTTGTTTCGATGGACTATGTTGTCTTTTATGTCATAAAAGGCAACATAGTCGATCGAAACAAAATATACTTGTTTACTTTTTTTGTGCTAATGGTGGTGCGGTTCTCGGATCGCAGGACCAATAAATATTGACATTCACTTCGTAGCATAAAAAACATCTATCATATATTCTTGCAATTATAAACGACTTAATACAAATATTTTCAAACAGTTTAAATTGAGACCTCTTTATCGTTTTTGAATAACATATACATAGGACGTTTACTGGACCTGCGACCTCATATACGAATTGGATAACCAGTAACAAAGTGTAAAACCATCAACATTTCACTTGTACCAAACTGGTAATAATATGTCACTTTTATATTTCTTCGTTTAATCGTTCAACATAATCATACATAGCACATGATCACTCATTATAGTTTTAAGGCTTGTGCAGACCAGCACGACTTGTCGCGCGACGCGACACGAACAATACAATTTCTAAGAAAACTTCACAGTATAACAATAACCGGTGTCGCGTCGCGCGACAAGTCGCGCTGGTCTGCACAGGCCTTTACACTTAATATTATGAATGTCTGTACGACTTGACGGTTGAAACCCGAATGCCGTCCGCAACTTCAGTCATATAATTCTGAAGTTAGTCAATTGAGATACTTTAATCGCAGCAAAATAATGCTACGTACTTCCGTTTGCTACTGACGTCAAACTAACCATAATTTAATATTAATAAATGGAATTTTAATGGAATAAAATAAGTAAATAAGATTGCTTTCAAAAGGGTTATCCATCCGAAAATATCAACAATTTATTTCAAGCCGGTATAAAACCATTAGTGTTCCGATGTCGAACAATTTTAATTAACAAAATACAATATTTATCAGTAAGGCTGCGTTAACAGCGGTAGTATTTTACGGTCTTTGTCCTCATAACAGTATTTGGTTGCGCCCAGATGTTGGAGCACTTAGCGGCCTGCACCGGTTTTATTATGAATAGCAACGGAAGTACGGAACTAGTATTTTGCGGTTTCCCTGTGGAGGCAGACGCAAATTAATGCCCCAGCTTTCAGCTAGAAATTAATGTAATGCACCTAGGTAACGTAGCCAAATTGTTGGCATTCAGTAAATTTTGCAATGCGCAAACGGGATATAGCGAATTTTATAATTGAATTTTTGATACGGCAGCACGATATCTGGCGTGTTTACGACGTTCTGTAATGTTTAACAAAAATAAACAGTTAAACAATTACAATATTTGACATTATTAGCATTGTTTTTAATGTTACTATTTGGTCCTTAGGTCCGCCTACTTTTTCTTAACAACAAATCTACTGGTCTAAGACTCTGTGTTCTGAAGAGGGTCTATTCTCTCGACTATTAATGGGATAGGTAATTAGATGTTGTCATCATCATCATCATTTCAGCCAAAAGACGTCCACTGCTGGACATAGGCCTCCCCTAAATGAGGGGGTTTGCCATAATCGCCACGCTTGGCAGGCGGGTTGGCATTCGCAGTATGGTGTTAAAATACATAGAGAACGCTGCTGCCCATTCTCTAGTAAGTCCCATAGTCGCCTTTTACGACACCCACGGGAAGAAATGGGTTGGTACTATTCTTTACGTCCGGCACCACACGGACATTTACAATGAAAATTATTGCAGTATGATGCGAGTTCTGTTTTCTTTGTCTTTAGACACGACTAAGAGATTGCAACTCCCTGGATACCAACAAAGACAGCCTATTATGCTGTATAGTCCAAGAACCATCAAATTATTTTAAACTATGACCGCGAATTCGTCCACGTAGAAAGCATATTTACCATGAAACATGTCCTATGGGGCTCGATAATAGTGTAGCTTTTTATCAGATTATCTCTTACAAACACAAGAAAATAAACCTACCTCATTATCCTAATCCTAACTATATATTAATACTATAAATGCGAAAGTGAGTTTGTTTGTTATGCTTTCACGCTAAAACGGCTGAACAGATTTGGATTTGGCACATGGGTAGACCATGACCCGGAGAAGGACATAGGCTACCTTTCATCCAAGATCGCAGACGAGGTCGCGGGCAACAGGTACAACAGCTAGTCTTCAGTCTTGCGGTCTTCAACCCGCCCATGGGCCTCTGACTTGCCTTCACATGCCGTCGAGAATTATATCTGAGGCATGCCGGTTTCCTCACGGTGTTTCCTTCACTATTTTTGAAGCAAGTGATAATTATACAATACGCACATGAATCCGAAAAGTCAGAGGTAGGAGGTCTCTACTAAGTAATAATATTAAATTACGTAAACGAAGCTAAATAAGTGTGAAAGGATCATGGCAGGTTGCATTCTGTAGTTTCTGTCTACCTCCATGGAAAGCAAATATTTAACAGCAAACTGTCATGTTTACCTACTACTACGTGTGTCTACGTGTTGTATACCACCTATAGCCACACTTAAAGAGATTAAAAGGCTTATCGTGTGAGCTTCTTGCTCGTTTTTCATTCTCTTATTTAAGGGCTTTTACTTTTCCTTGCGTTTATGTGATGTGCTCTACTAAGAGATTAAATTTAAGGCCTCCGCTCTACATGAAGCGCTATGCTGGAACATACGTAGCGCAGAGTATGTAATATATTATTCAGGCGATTTTCAGCAATGTTCATGATGGGTTTACCAAAGTTTTTTAATGATATAATTTTTTTAATACTTAATACATTTTACATTGTTACTTTATTTAAGTAAGAATTGATCCTGAAAATTATTTATGTTACTAAATAATAACAGCCGCACGGGTCGATCTTGAAAGTTAATCAACGCTTGTCGAGGTGGGTCCGTGGATGGGTGACCATGCATTACATACCGAGACCCCTCCATGCCTCGGAAAGCACGTTAAGCCGTTGGTCCCGGCTGTCATTTGTAGATCTTTGGCAGTCGTTACGGGTAGTCAGAAGCCCGAAGGTCTGACAACCAGTCTTACCAAGGGGTATCGTGTTACCTAGTAACTGAGTTATAGAGGTCAGATAGGCAGTCGCTCCATGTAAAATACTGGTATTCAGCTGCATCCGGTTAGACTGGAAGCCGACCCCAACATAGTTGGGTAAAGGCTAGACAGATGATGACTATGCCTAATTTGCTCGTGTTATCCTTTACGCGAGCTTGTGATAGCGGTTTTATAATTTGATTTCTATATCAAACCTACCGACCTACCTGATATCCAACAAAAGTGTAAGGCTCCACAAAAGTTATTTGAACATAATATTATTTTTCTTTTAAAGGTTACAATAATCCTAACTAACATTGGAGAGTTAACTCAAAACAATTCATTAGCACTACATCCCTTTATAGATGAAACGGAAAATACAAATAATCAATAACACAAACTTGACAGCACCGAGATTAATAGTAACAAAACTGACATTTGATAGACCTGCCAATACTATAAAATGTGGTGAAACATTCGAAAACCAAAGCAAGCTTTAATGAACTTGTTAAAATATCCTGTCACCGAAAACTACGTGTCACCGACATCATGCGGTGCACGCTTTGTGTATGGTGACCATAACGTTAATTGCTTAGACACTGTCTCACCCGTATATGCTAAACATCCTGTATAATTAGCTGTGATTAAATTTTAAGAGCCGGAGTAACAGGTTGGCCCATAAATGTCCATTCTGTACTGTAGTTTGCAGGTAAACCCATAATCATTACAGTTAGCGGTTTCGTGATTGCAGCATCATGTTATTTGCCTACAAGTTGGTGTTGCAGACTAACATCAACTACCTATTTCTTTGTTTAAAGATTAACATGTTCCAAAAGTGGGTTCACGACAACTAACCCCTCGACTAAGCCCCCAGCCCCTACTACTGAAATGGTCCTTACATCCACAAACGCAGGTATTGGTTATTTGAAATTACTCAAGACGCCTACCCTCTGATCTAAGCCATCCCGTGAAAACAAACCTGTGTTGACAGCATTTATTTTACCAAGAACTACACGATCAAACCAACTGATATTGAGTATATTTGTGTTTATACTAGGCTAGGCAAACATTCCCACATTTCTCACCGCTGTCACTCCTTAAAGCCTGGCTCTAGGTGACTAGCGAGAATACCGAGCAGTAGCACCCGGCACTTACTAGCTCACCTACCTATACACAAACAATGTAAACCATAACATAGTTATAGAAGGCATATATTACAATAATAATTTTACGTTAAAGAATATACTCGTATGTTGATTATACGACATACTCCTGTATGTCGTATAATCGAACATGTACGTTTAAGTACATCCAAGAAATTACTAAATCCTAAATCCAATAATAAAAATTGCTGATTTTGTCTCGATTTTACGAGAAACATTTTTTTTTTAAATATACCCTTCCAATATGGAGATACTTTGCTAAGCATTAGCAATTTCCTTTTCTAAGCATTTTCCTGGTTCAAGAAAACATTGTAGGAAAAAACTACAGCTAGAAAATTCATGGGGAAGATTTTTCTTATTTCAGATTTGGAAATTGAATAAAAACAGTAAACTGATTTATAATGTAGATAATGTTGTTACTTTTTACAAAGTTTCTTCGAAAGATTTTATTTTACCATTACAACTGACAGCCATTGCAAATGAAACTGCCTGATAAAAATGCCGATGACAAGGACTACGTACATACCTACTCTATGAGTTCAGTATCAAATCATCGATAGGTGTACAGAAGACGACCTTTACTCTGCACAGAACAGATATTCAACAGTACAGAAATTCAAAAACAGCTACAAATGAATAAATTCACACCCCACGCACATTTTACACACAACTTTCCCGCGTATGCATATTAACATCAACGTTGTAATAAACATAATGCATTATACAGTGGGTAAAATAAAAATCTCATCCTCAAAATGGGGTCGGATGAATGGACCTCCTACATTTCATCCGGAGAATTTCACAGCAGCTAATACGCAGGGAAACGGTCGCAACTCGCGTCGAGTATGGCAACAATTTTAATAAATAATTACGCTCGTCGGTGCCTCGGCGGGTAAACAGATCCAGCTTAATTCGTTACTAATATATCCACTTAGGGAAGAGTAAATTTGAATTTTTAAAGCTTTTTCTAATTATATACAATAATGAAAATATAAATAAATAAAACGAATTCTTTGTTTCGGATTTTATTGCTGATACTGAGTACATATATGTACACTTTTCAATATCATTCTATCGAACGAAGTTCACTGTTCGTCACCACTGGATGCCGAAAACACAGGATCAGTCGTTTTAGCGATGTACTAGCATAATTGGTCTTCTGTCCGCGACTTCGTCCGCATGAAATTTATTTCTTCCCCGAGCCACCCCGTCGCATCGCATCGCCTGCCCGGGCTATTACTTCGTTTTCGCCTAACTTTCTGTCTGACTTTTCTTCTTTTTCTATGCTTCTAAGGGTTTTACAAGCGCTATCAAATTCAAAAAGATTTTTTTAAATCCGACTGGTATTTCCAGAGATTAGCGCGTTTAAATAAACAAACAAAAAAACAAACTCCTTCAGCTTTATTATTAGTATAAGAATAGATAGAGGAAAAGAGTCTATAGTCTCCAAAAACCGTATTTTCTTCCCAAAAACTTCGTTTCTATACACAAAACATAAGTCAATCCCTAAAAATGCTTTCATAAAAAAAATACGTTTCATAAATACGGGAAAAGTTCCTCAATCTCTGACTTTTGCAAAGTCAAAATAAAACAATTTCAAAACACACATTTTTAAACTTTTTAAACCCTGAAAGTTGAACAATAAATTGTTTACATTTTTTATTCTAAATTAAATAGCAAAATGCCACAACATATAAAATCGTACTTTTGATCCGCAAAACTATTACGGGCCAGCGGTCGAACACCCATACTTTTTCGCTAGTGCGGTAAATATGAATGTGATGAGCAATCCTATGGCCAATTGTCAAATAGCTGAAAAAGTTGTGGTACATTCGTAAAAAAAAGACATACCTAGGTCCGCTTGTACAAAAACGAAGCAACTTGTCAACGGAACTATGTTCCTATTTCAACCACTTTTAATCACCCTTAATTTTACTGCAGGGAGCTATCAGAGTATGAACATAAAAATACATACACAATGAACATAACTAAAATGTCTATGTATGTGTGGTCAATCCTAAAACAAAGAAGGTCGACTTCACGTTTGAATGCTTTAACTAGTCATCAAAAAACAGGATGTCGTGCATAACATAGATACGACCCAAATTAGTCCTCACAATTTTTGGGCACGTTGATACACCAAAAAGGCACAGCGGACAATTGGGCACTCCTAATATGCTGAAGCTAATTGCAGTAAGATACCGTCCTTTTGCTAATTCGATATGTGTTACACGGGGCGCGGCTTCAGACTAGTGTGCTTCGGATAGAAATGCTTCCAAACCCCAACTAAAATTCAACCCTGTCGACAACAGCTTAGAGACGAATTTTGAACATGACGTTTAAAATTTAGGCTGTTTCTATTACGGCTCGCCTTAATGGAAATTGTGAGCCGTGCCCGTGTCGTTACGCGCTGCAAATGTACATAATGTGTCGTCAAAAGGGTGAAATATACTTTAGTAGGCCGTGATTTCGTTCGTAGCGAGCCGAGGCTTACCGGCTTTTAAAAGTTTCTCGAATGTGATCCCCGTTAGACGGGCGACATTCACGCCAGAATAGGGACACAGCTGTTTGTAAATTCAAATTATTTTAGACAGTTATACGAATGTTATGATTTAGTCAAATCTCATATGTGTCCTTATTCATACTTATTTCCAAATAGCAAAGCCACAGAGCCAAAAAATAGACTTGCACGTGAGCAGGAAACCTTTTTAAACTGCATTGATTAAAATAATTTATCTATTGTTCAGGTTTTAAATTCATCCATATACTATCTCTAATTAACTGATGTATCATTTGTAAGTTGATATTTATTTTAAGCTAAAATATAATATGAAAAACATGTGTGTAGGTAATCAAATTAATCTTTCAAAATCGTTACATCATTATGTTTATTCGTTGAAGTCCATACCAAAACAATTAATACATTCATTGAATTTATGATTCGACCTCGTTACTTATCAAGCATTTGTATCTTTCAGTTACAGGCAATTAGTACACGGTAATTTGTTTGTATAACGTGATTTTATTTCATAATAATTTCAATTATTTCGAACACAATGAATAACAATTATTTTAAGATCGTGACACTTTCTGAATGGTTCTTTTTGTTTCATTGTTTTGAGTTATTTAGAAAACTAATTTATTTTCTTTCAGTTCAACTCATATCATCATCTATTGAATTAATAAAAATGTTTTGTTAATTGATCACACGACACAGTGAGTCACCAATGGATTAAAAAATGTATGCTTGCACGACTCTTAAATTCCTTAAATTTTTTTGTTTTAAATTTTCCTGCCTAGCCGACTCTGAAACAATTAAATTCCCAATTCCACGAGTCCAGCCTGTACACAATATTCTTATCTCGCGCGAAACAAAAAAGTGATACTCAAAATATGACGCTTTTATTAAATTCTTCTTGCGTTTATTAAGTTGGGGAGAAAAAATGCTCCAAGTTGCTGGGAGAAAACTAGAGTAAAAAAAAGTTTCATGTTTCTTGACTGAGGAATTTTATTAATGTTGGCTACACTGTTTCTTGAGGAAACATTATTTTAACACCCATTACAAGGCTCTGCTTGTTTCAAAATAATTCCGTTTTGTTAATCAACGAGGGGAAATATGCAGAATTGATAAGATTAACATGTTCGTCAAAATGTGTTTTTGTTAATAAAGCCTTGCAATATGATATCAACCTAAATGTTAGCTTCAGCTTGCAACTGAAAATTAAAGGATTTGTTTTTCAATAATCTTTTTTTAACTATCAACAGTTTCAAGAAGTAAGTGGGACATGCTCAAACGTAATATTTCTATTTAAACTACGCTTTTGCTGCTTACTTAACCGTAACCTAATTTCGCAAAGTAATGGTAGTAATATGAGTCGCATTAGGCTGTGTTCTGACTAGCAAAAGACGTATAACCGCGTTATTTTTTTTTAATTTACGCATAATACATCTTTTAACAGTATGAGTAGGTAAGACTGATTAGACCTCGCCTGTTGTCACCTTGACTACAGCTCAATAATTGAAATTAACATAAATCCTGGTCTTTAGAGCCCTGAAGACAAGGTCAGCAAGACTCGGATATTTTTAAGACATGCAACATATAATTGTAACAGAAATTCGTTCTTGCAAAATAAGCTCGAAGGACCATTTTTTTTTAAATCAATACTGTGATAATGTTAAGAGAAAAGATGTTTTAAACTTTTTACTTTTATTTGTGGGTATTCAATCAAAAAATAACTAAGCTATTTCCCGGACCAACTACAGCAAATGGGTGGTTTCATTAAATTCAGATTACGGCTTGTCTCGGCGTAACAAGGTCCGAAATTCACAAACACACATGTCAAACACTAAGGATCTCTATCACCACAAGTCACTAAATGCATTAAGCACTTAATTTAAAACATCTTTTTTTTTCTGTGGGGGTTCGTGGGTAAGTAATTAACAGCCACATGGGTCGATCGATCAGGTTAAGCTACGCTTACCACGTCTGGTCCGTGGATAAGTGACCATCTTTACATACCAAGAACCCTCAGGGCCTCGGAAAGCACGTTATGCCGTTGGTCCTGGCTGTCATTTGTAGATCTTTGACAGTCGTTACGGGTAGTTAGAAGCGGAACAGTCTGACAACCAGTCTTATCAAGGGGTATCGTATTACCTAGTTACTAGGTTGTGGAGGTTAGATAAACAGTCTCTCCATGTAAATAGGTATGCAGTTGCATCCGGTTAGACTGGAAGCTGACCCCAACATTGTTGGGAAAAGGCTACGCAGATGATGATGTTGTATTTCTGTCAATCGTTTGAAAATCACTGAGACACAATGATGTTTTAATTACGTTTAGTGTTAAATGCATTTTAACCGACTTCCAAAAAGGAGGAGGTTCTATGTTCGTAGCGTATGTATGTTTTTTTATTTTTTTTATGTATGTCCGCCGATTTCTCTGTCAATTGTGGACCGATTTTGATCATTATTTTTTTGTATACTCTGAAATTGGTCCCATATACATTTTATCAACTTTGCTTAGATAGTTTTTGAGTTGCCTTCAATAATACGTATTTTTCCCACTTAGTATATGTGGACGTTATGATGATAACTTCCTGTCACTGTTATTTACATAACAGGTAGTGGTATTCGAATTTGTGTAGGGTAGGTACCACAACTAAAAAGTGGAAAATAAAAACTTTAAGTCGTTTATTTTTATTTTGTTATAAGTTTTTTGTGATTTGTGGTGCAATTTGGCCTAATTGTTTCAAATTTGGACGCGAACGCACGCAGTCGGCACTCCACATCTGAACGCGCCCTTAGTCTAGAATCTAGCAAATAAGTAGGGTGCATTGAGTCTAGACTACACCCTGCACATAAAAATCGCTATATTCTTAACTAGTTTTCTTTTTCAGTAACACTGTAAAAATACCCAACGCGACTGCAAGTTGCAATTCTGGTCTTCAAAATAATATTGTTTTTGCGCTGATCGCGAAATGAAAGAATAACAGAAAGTCAGGGTTGTTTTACTATGATGCGTAAGTTTGGTTTATTTTATGAGGATTAACAGAAAAGATATCTCAATTATAGTAAAACTACAAAATGGGGGACAATTTTTGAATCGCAAAGTTTTATTTCGTGATTTCGATTTAAAAGTGATACATTTTAAAGATTTTGAAACTGTTTAATATTAAATGTTACTCCAATAGGTGAAGATACTGCTACTATTATATTAGGTTAGGTAGACAATAGAGATTTATATTAAGTAGAATAATATGTATAATCCATTGTATAATCCACAAGAAATAAAAGGCTTTTTTTTTAAGATTATGAGCGTAGGCTGAACTACACACAACTTTTCGAAATAAACCTACGTAAGCGTAGAACCAATAAAAAAAAAATCTTGATAAAATCTTTTCTGTTAGACACTTAACAGTTTAGATTTTTCTAGGAAAGCTGGCACTCGTTAGTAAAGGTATCAGATGTTTTCGCGACGGAAAAACTCAGTCGAGCGTTTAAAAATCCATTTTTATCTATTTTTATATAACGTAAACTTATAATTAAATTCTTAGAAAAACTCAAGCAGAAAATATTTTTACAGATACAAGACTGAGGTAAACGGTAAAACGTAAACGTAAACGGCAGTACAATGGAGGACGGAGAAATATTTCTACTTTCTTTGCTCTACCGTTCACCGTGGAGTTTTCAAGACTTCAGACTGTTAGTTCGTAACAGCCTATTAATATCCGAGCTTAAGAAAAAAGCCACTCGTTGAAGTTATTAACGCAACTATGAGCTTCGCCTTTCCTTCGGGTTTTACCTAACGGCTCGAAATTACCAAGTAAACTTACAAAATGTTAAGAATATTTTATCTTATAATTATCATTTACTAGCTGACCCGTTAGACGTTCTCCTGTCAAAATTTCGATTTCGATTTTTCGGTTGTTCCTTTGAGATTTTCCTAATTTTCTTTTTTCGTAAGCCACCCTAGAATTCTGGCGACCAAAAACAAAAAAAAATAATTCAATTCGGTCGTACCATTTTCGAGTTTTTGCGGGACTAATGCACGGCAATTCATTTCTAATATATAGACTATGTGTCGTGTGTATAGCTTTCGATTTGTGTGTAAGATAACGATTAAACATAGAATCTAAAAGAAGTTTGTCAAAATGACTGTATCGATCCCATAATATATATTTTTCGCTTTCACTCAAAGAGAAATCTTCATACTCGACGCCATATTGCAACTATCTTTTCATGCGAAACTATTTAATTAATATTGCACAATAGAAACGAATTGGGCCCGTCTAATTATATGTAATGGACGTAATAAATAATTGAGTATTTCATTACTTAAAAAATAAATAAACAACAACTGAAAGCTTCCTAGAATTATTTTCAGGAGCGGTTTTAAGTTTAGCACAAATTATTCTATACTCGTCCATACTACCTAAGTATTTCCAGATAACTGGCTACTATCCATGAAATACGATCTTAATCCTGACTTCCTAACTAATGTTATAAATGCGAAAGAGAGTTTGTTTGTTTGTTACGCTTTCACGCTAAAACGGCTGAACGGATTTGGATGAAATTTGGCACACGGGTAGATCATGACCTGGATTAGGAATAGGATAATTATCCCCGCAGTACGCTTCTGTGAGATAGTTTCTGACATGCACGCGGGCGAAGCCGCGAGCAAAAACTAATATTCTATAAACCCTTATTTCGTAGCTCGACTATTAGCAATCAATATTATAATACCTTAAATCGTAGGTCGACTATTAGCAATCAATATTATAATACCCACCTTTATCAACAAATAGTTTTATAAAGTTATTGTTTGCTAGATTTGACTTTTCTATGTAATCTGTTGTCATTTCTCATGAATCCATACTTAATAGACTAAAAATTATGCATATTTGCTGAGAATCCTAAAGTATGTATATTGTCATAATAAATTATGTCCGAACTGTTAACAATATAAATGTATTAAGGTCAACCTGTCTGTTTCTCATATTATCAACACACAGCCTCAGGCGTCTATCCCTCAGGGTTTAGGCAGCAACTTTGGAAGGGTTTTCGGAAAAATCACCCAAAAGGGGGGGAAAAGGGAATGTAAGATTGAACGAGGTATTCCGAAATCCCGCGGAAAATATACAGAATGTCATATTTAAGGGTGTGGTACAGACCAGCGAACTAAACAAGTTTCTCTCTGGGACCAACGTCGTAATCTTGAAAATTATATCAACTATCCCACACTCAGTGATATACAAGATACCTCAAAAATAGTATACAAAATACGTATTTGCTAAATACTTTTTAAGATATAAAATACTTTTTGAAAGAAAACATACATTTATTAATTTTAAAGTTGTTTGTTTAATCAATTATGAACAGTGATCAGGTAATTAATCGCGTAAATGTCACAAAATATTATATTTTTAAGGTTTTATTTGAGACTTAAGCAAGACCAGTTCTTCAATCATTTCATCACAATTTTTTCTTCTATGAGGTCTCATTATCATCCCACAAAAAAGAAGAGTCGCTCCATTGAGGCGGAACTCGACAACCAGAGTGTTATATGATTTTTTTTTATTGTAGGATAAACATTTAAATTCTTTAGACCGGTGTCTTTATTGCACGACTCATAATGCGAAGCATTAGAGAGTGTTTTGCGATCGAAAAATTTGTTTTGCCTCCTTTCTGCAATTTTTTTTATTGTTACATTCCTGCTAGTACACAGAACCTACTTAATTTATATATTGTTTATTGTTTAGATAATTTAATGGAAATTAATTACGTACTTAAAAAAAATGCAGTAGAAACGAAAAAAATTACATAATAGGTTTCAATTTTTTCCCTTTAAGTATGAAACCCGAAAATATGGTAGCTTGCGAAAAAAATAATTAATTGAGTCACTTTTTTAAATAGATTCGTTTTAGCCACACGAGGAACCCTATTGAAAATGGCTCTTTTATTCAAAGTAGTTTAATTATAATTAATAAAAAACCAACTAATATAATATATAACCAACAAATCACACCTAAATAGTCTTTGACAATGCGTAAAGATTGCGAGGTGAGAAATTTTGCCCATATTAATTGGGTAAAGTTTTAGAATGAGCGTTAAGGTTTGTGCAGACATGCGCAACTTGTCGCGCGACGCGACACGAACAATACAATTTCTAAGAAAACTTCACAGTATAACAATAACCGGTGTCGCGTCACGCGACAAGTCTGGTCTGCACAAGCCTTTATGAGGCCTGCACTTTTGGATTTTCCAAATATTATTTTATATTGTACCGTTTCTAAGTCACCTGTGGTACCAGTAGACCCTGTGTTGTTATCGCTAGACCATACAGCCTATTGAAAAGTCGATAAATTAACATTTTAAGGGTGCGTTCGGTTTTATCTTTAAGATGGGATGCCGTAATGTAAAACATGCATACGTAATGAATAAAAGTATTTTACCTAACTTAATATTTACAAAATACTAAGATACCAAAAGAATGCATATAAATACAAAACACAAAATTAAAATGTAAAAGAGTATTTCAGATATAAGATAGAAATACGTATTTTGTAACTTGTATCTAAAATAAGTCACATCTCTGCCCATACTAAACTTCAATACCTACTCGACCCAAATATATGGGGATGGCAGATAAATGCCGAATAAAATAATACACACATAATCCAATACAGTTTCATTGTATGTAACACAGGTGTGTAGCAGACACATTTAAGTGTAACCAACCTTGGTAAACTGGTAACAAACAGAAACCTGGTAATGTTCCAAAAAGCCTATTAAGGCTAGGCGGGCCGGTATTCCGGTGCGATATGATAAATGTCAAAAAACCCAAGCCGCATTGCGGGGTTAAAGGCTACAATTTGCCAACGCAACTACGATACAAGATATTAATGACCCCACAAATTACATAAAAAATACCATTTAACTTAAGTTTTTTTTTGTTTTTATCGCAGTACTGGCGTATCGTTTATTATTGCCTGAAGGATTAGATAAGCAAGCTCAGTAAATACTCCCTCTAGTGGCTTTAGAAACTAAACTCAGAAGTTTGTAGTAGGTACCTACCTACCTGTAGTGGGCGGAATATCAATCAGCCTAGCCTTTTCCCAACTATATTGGGGTCGGCTTCCAGTCTAATCGGATGCAGCTGAATACCAGTATTTTACATGGAGCGAGTGCCTATATGACCTCCACAACCTAGTTACAGGGTAATACGATACCCCTTGGTAAGACTGGTTGTCAACTTTCGGGCTTCTGACGACCCGTAACGACTGTCAAAGATCCACGAATGACAGCCGAGACCACCGGCTTAACGTGCTTTCTGAGGCACGGAGGAGTCTCGGTATGTGAAGATGGTCACCCATCCACAGACCAACCCCGGTAAGCGTAGCTTGACCTGATGGATCGACCCGTGCGGCTGTTCTTACTTAAACACGAACTCCTCCTGCGCTCCTGAGCTCCTGTAGTGGGCGGGATATCTAGATTATAAATCCCTCCTAGTCTATCAATATAGGTAGAAAAATACGTTTGTCTGTCTGGTACATTTTCAAAGCTTAATATTTTAATGCAATCATAGATAGTAAAAAAGCTACGTTTGAAAATTCTAGCTTCAGTGGTATAATACGTATATCTAGTGCCACGATTTCTATCTAAACGACATTTAATTTTTGAAAAACTATCCTATCATCGACGTACGAAGAAATAAGGTTTTTTTTTCTTAGCCTCTACTGTACCATTGCTGGGTAAATGTCTCCCACAAGTCCTTCCAGGAACTCTTTTCCCGCGCCACCTCGCACCTGTAGTCACGGTACGCCTCCAGCATGCGTAGCATGACAACCAACGGGTTTTGTCGACGGAAGAATAGACAAAATGACAGATAAACAATTACAATCTGTCATTTTGTCTATTCTTCCGTCGACAAAACCGGTTTCTATTGTGGTCATGCTAAAAGTGCTGGTCATCTCACCACCTCTTTCGCCATAAGTTCATTACTTCAACAAAATCCCTATGCATCGCGGCAGGCCAAAAAATCCGTATGCTCCTAGATAACTCGAACCACGACAGTAACATCCATTCGCCACCATACTTATATTATTTGTTTGTATGCTGTTACCGGTGTAATATTGACGTAAAACGTGTTATAATACGATTATGCTCTTTGGATATTAGTTTTGGATTTTAGTGTGTTTCCTAATAAGATTAGACTGAAGCCTATTTTCTTTTCCGGGTCTTGTAGAAGTTTTTTTCGTTAAAAAGAAACAAATATACAAACAGACGGATGTGCGATATTAGGATATTACGTGTTATACCAGCCGTTACTGCAATTTATCTAGTGCACAGCTTATTCATTTAATCAAGAACTCCAATATAATATATATTCAACATTAGCTTACAATAGTAGTATGGAAAGATAGTACTGGTAATGTATTTACTCGTACAACTTGAATCACCTAAAAATGGGTGGTATTTATGTTGCTAAAAAACGGGGTCCATTATAAAATAAAGAATACATAATAGACGTCTACAAACTGAATAATGAGAACCTTAACTCTCGTAATCGAGGAAAAATCAATCATTTCTATGAACAAATGAATTCACTTCTTCATAAAATCAAAGTCAAACTCAAAGCATTTATTGCAATTAACCAATTTAAACAAATTTACAGCCACTTTTGAATTGTGAAAGGAGTCGGTCATTCAGAAAGATGAAGCTAATTACCCATTCCGTATCAACATCATAAACCTATAAACCTCAAAGTTAATATGTGAAAATAACAGTCAGTTTCAACGTATGTTTATCTATAAGGGGTTGTTATAGTAACGGCTTACTCTATTGATCCGAAACCCACACTATCGGATATATATCGCAGACCGTCCAGATTATAACAGATAACATCCACGCAAAAGTTGAGGGGCGTCTATAATAACATTATCAGTCAATAGATAAATTGGGTATATCGCATCAATAAGGATAAAACGTTAAAGTAAAAATAGAGGAAATATTATAAATAAAAGGCTAAGGTAAACTTAGACTGCATGATAACAATCATGGAAGTGGTTATTGATGTATAATTATGCCAGATAGAACATGCGGTAGAAAACTGTAAAGGCCTCACAGTATTCTACCGCATCAATGAAAGCGTAGTCAAGGAGACGTATTCTTTCGAATTTGAATTTGCTCTTTATTTGAATGACATTAAGAAGTTTAAGTAAAATAATACTTTTTATAGTAATACTTAATTACTGTTTCCAAGACTTGACTGTAATTTTTACGGCCTCACAGTTTTTCTTTTAGCTACAAACAAGAATTAAAAAACGATTCAGAGTAAAAGAACGGGAGAAAGAGATCCGTAGTTCGATTAGCCAAAAGAGAACGAAATACCTCCACATAACTTGCAGAATTAGTAGGCCAATCTGTCAATGGGCTAACTAAGTATATCATGGAGATAGAAAACCCAGTGTCGTAATGAATGTTAGCAGAGGAACGCTAAGTTGATTGATTGAATTGCCTAAGACTTTTCCTAGCGTGACAGCGAGGACGGCGAAGAGAGAACGGGTATCGATTAAATTAACCTCAATACCCAAAAAATCTATCCACCTCCAACCACTTTTTAATTTTATTTAATATATAATTCTGTATCTATCTATCCGTGACATCATTGCGGGCCCTATCAGTATACCAGCGCTGCGGTTTTTATTTTTTAAATTTCACAGCATCATGCTGATATAGGAGCCTTTTGGCCTCGTACAAGACTGCTTTAAATTTGAATTTTACTTTGTTTTTTATGGTTTTTTTCTTTTTTTTTATATTTAGTGTGTTTATAGTTTAATTTGTGATTTCCTGTACGTGTCTCAATAAATACTTTTTCTTTCTTTTTATACATAAACTCAGGCCAAAAGGACAGGTGCGTACTACTTGCAATCGGCGCGTGTTTGACCAGAAGGTAAATTAGAGGTTTTTTGATAGATTGAGATTAGAATGCTGTTCTTATAATTACGGGAAATGTTATAAGCGTGGACGAAGCAAAAGAAGAATATGTTTAAGAATATAAAGAGAATCGTAGCACGTGGAATTTTGTAGTGTCTCTTAACCCCCATGGGACAAACGCGTTAGTTAAAGTAACTGAAACAACCAAAAATTGCATTGAACTTGAAGATTACTACAGGACACAAGTAGACAGGTTATCGACTAGCCTACGAGCATTAACGAAGTCTAACGAGTTAATTAAGCTAGATAGGTGTTGACACAACTTGTTCGCACGATAACCATCTGGTTTATCAATGTTATGTATGCCCGCTACTAAGCACGTCAAGTTACTAAGGCGGGCCCTAAACGATAAATTGCACAATATCACAAATTTCGTAATGTGTTAGACCGATTATGGTTAATATTGAAGACTGTGCAATGTTTGAATGAAAGTATGAGGGAGTTAATTTTTTAATGCACCATATTTTTTCATTGGACCGTGTAAGACCAGTAGGTATAGCGCAATGTTTTTTTTATCTATTTTTAGCTTTCACATGGACTACACGCGCATAAAAATGGCATCGCAGATTTCCATGATTATTATAGAAAGGCATTGTGGGGAAATAGCACTGCGAAATATAAAATTTTCGAGAGTATTTCCAGACAATAGATACCGTAATGTTATTAATAGCCATTGAAAAGGCGGTATTCCTTCCCTTATATTTGTATTTTTTTTTCTCAAACAATGGTGTTACCAAGTCTAATAACTCTTCAAACTTTGGTAAATCCAATCTTACAATTAATTTTAAAGTTCTTTTGTTCAGTTTATGTTTTTTCCAAGTTTTTGAAAAGATGTTCGTGAATATATTTCAGCCTTTTCTTATTACCTCTTTCGACCAACGACATTTTTTTTTTAACGTTTGGCCACAAGGAGCATCACTATGATATGCTCCAGTCAAATCTTGGTCTGACATGCTCACGGAACACCAGGCAAGTCTTGCTCACGTGAAAACATCGACGTTTATGAGGCGTCAATGTCATTGCGACAATTATAATTAATCATGCGAGTCCAAGGGTCATTCAATATTCTTGCAACATAAAAGTATTGCACAATTTTATTGTAAGTGTTGGGCCCGCTTAACGGTACTTTCGACCTTTTCTTTGAATAATTGAATTATTTAGTATCGGCGCGGAATTTGCTGGACTATAAGGCTTCATTAGGGAAGAAAAGGTGAGTTGAATAGCAACTGTACTAGTGCTAAAGAATTCGCTAGTATATACAAGACGCCAAGACTTTTAAATGCATTTAATAAGCCCCATAAAACATACTTCAGAACCTCTAGTGCACGCTGAGCCATGCTTCCAACTTTGCCTTTTGATAAACCTTTTCAAGATATGGCAAGATGGCGAAAAGCTTCTTCTATAAGCTTCAAGAACTTCACGAACCCATTCTGTGGAAAGTCATCCCAATGTTGGGTGCCTAGTTCAGCGCAATAAGCATTCAAAACATACCCTAAATATACACACAGTCTCTGATACAGACAAGGGCAAACATTTCGACTTGTTGCTCAACCTCTCTGGGCTTAATTCCGGGGAATGTGAGATTCGTAGGATCGACATATAATGAGCTACATTTTACGGTCAAACCCTTTGAGTGCGGTGACAAAACTAGCCGGGGGCCCGTGGCACATTCACGAGGCCTCAGTGCCACCGTAAAACGGTCAATTAGGTAAAATTAAAAGCGGCGCATTTGCAAATTGGTGTGTTTAAACCACGGACTACAATGGCGGTCGCACATAATGGAAACTAAAGCGAAATTATCCTTTTGTGTGTGAAAAGTCCTTTGAAAAGCCACGGTTTTTTTTTTAATGTAGAACGCGACGCAACTGCGATTGCGTTGTGATACAAACCATTGAGGGAAACAATGTCTTTGTTGTTGTACCATTTTTCAATATTTTTGTTCGTTCCGGTATAAAAATCTTTGACGGGCGCTCTGCGACAAATTGAATCGTTTTTTGACAATATTTTGTATGCCATAAAATTGACAGGTTGTTTTGGAAAATCGGTTAAACCGATAAGTTTCTTTCAATGTGTGGTAACTGCTGAAAAATTATAAATTATCTTGTTTTCTTTATTGGTCTTTCAAACATGGTTTTTATGGTCAATGTGGAGCCTACTATAGTTACATCAAATGCTATTAATGAAATCCCTGCACACGTACTTAGACATCAAATAATGGGATATACCTACAATTTCATTAATAATATAGATGTACATTTACGCATAAGTGTATTTGCATGAATATGAGCAACTCCATAATAATTGTCACTTTGATGTTTATGTGAAACACTCATTTGCCGTTGAAAGTAAATATCGGGCCGTACTCTGCACTGGTGGACAAAATCACCCCATACCGTACTTAAATGTATTAAATTTTTATTATGCATGTCTCATGTTTTTATCCCCCATAGGACACATGGAATATAAAATGTATCGACTCATTGCGAAGTAAATATTGCTTGGGATCATGCAAGGCAACATATTCCCATTCTTACCAACTATCGTCGTCATTATGGTGACAAATCGTTATCGCATCACATTTAAACGTGATGGTAACCTATTTCTGTAAACAAGTAGTAAAGAATATTAAATTTGAAGCTTCTGAAATGTTTTTCAATATTTTTATTACCATCCATTCGATTTATCCGTACAATAGAATAGCATTCGTTTAGCCATACCGTACACGGAATCAAGTCATTACTGAGTCTATCGATCTACCAAAAATACGGGCAACAACGCCGCGCCAAGAAATACAACAAGACTTTTTAAAACATGACCTCAAACTAGGATTTTCTTTGCTAAGCCGATAAGCCGTGGATTTTTGGGGCATTACGTTTTATTGGCCCAGAGTGTACGATGTGCAAGCACCTGAAGCTTGAAGTATTCATAAAGCTGAGGACGTCGAGAACTAGACTAGACTTGGTCCTGTAGGGAAGGGACAATGCGGAAAAGTGTCGATAACCGGTACCGGTAGATAACGGTTAACAGTCGATAGTTACTGTTATTTTGCCACGTACCTATAGCCATTTTAAATTGTTAGTGCAATATTTGTGATACATGTGAATTTAATGTTACTTTGTAACACAATGGTTTGTTGAATGTTTTTGCTACATTTGCCTGAAAATAGGATTTCCATGAAAATGCGGGATCGTGAATACGAAAACTTGCATTCGGAAATACATAGTTTTAATTAATGGAGAAAAAATAGTACTTTATCAATATAAATAGAATTCTACCTATCTATCTATAGATTTAAAAATATAACATCCAAAGACAATAATAAATAAACTCCACATTAGAAAACAAACACATATTTATTTCAGTAGCAGTATTACTCGACTCACAAGAAGATTGGTTAAGTAAGGGATGACACAGCTTGCATAAATAAAATTCCATTTTTTTATTTTATTTGCGGGCAAAAACTGAGACAAAACCACTTTGCCTTGGTTACTAAGATTATAAGTCTTAAAAATTCATAAGAAAATCAAACCACGAAACGGAATAACAGAACGAATAAATAACTAAAGAGCAAAACTAATCGATAACGTTACCGTTGCCCATCCCTATAACACTGACAGTGTTACGACTCGTCACTAGAGGTCGACGGGTCAGCTGAAACCTGTGGGGGTGTGGGAAAGGGGTGCGGGCGTTGTCATGGCAACCGCGCCCCACAACACGCCGCGGCGGCGCCGACCGCGTTCCACACACAAACGTACCTTATTATGTATGTTTTATGTATTTGTTGGTTGTAACGTGGATTGCAACGCCAACACACACATGCAAACACACACGAATAAATATACGCGCGGGAAATAGAACGCGTTTTAATATTTAAAAACGTATAAGGACAGCCGTACGGTAGGCGGTATTAGCTTTGTATTTACCAAATTACAGGGTGTGTGCAGCGGCTTCGCTTTCGAATTGAAGGTTGAATAACAATTCAATGTAGTGCCGCCGAACATTAATATTAGATGTAGACTTACTTAGGCTAATAGTAGGTGGTCTATTTAATAAATTGAAGTGGAGCTAGCAGCTCCATAATATATTCAAATTTAATTTTGTTAGTACCTACTATAATTACAGTAATGTTCGTTTAGAACTTTCTAGGTAAGTACAAGAACTTTTACTGTTTTCACCTGTTGTGTTTGTAGAAGACTGTACGTGATTAAAATTCCACAAGCCAAGCAATGGACTCGTCATACTCTAGTTTGTTCCAAAAATCAACAAAAAACCGTTAATTAGGTACAATAATTGTGGCAATTACATACGTTAGTTGTGTATATTCAATTATCTACAGAAAACCTTCGAACCGTTCTAACTCCTCAGAAGCACACATTCGGTGAAATTAAAGAAGCGTTATGTTAGTAATTGATGCCATAAAAGGTAGTTTACCCTGGCCGGCCGTTAATATAACAAATTCTGTGTCGGTAACTGCCACAGAGTAACTGCCTTCCGCACGCACACTGACCAAGAAAGCGGACAAGTTACACTGAATTCTTTATGCTGTGGCGTGTTTATTTTGGTAATAATGAATAAGATTACATTTTGTGGTGTGCGCGTGAGTGCGTATGAATTACATTAAACGGTCTTTCAAATTAGTAGGTAATAGTGCATGTTATCTTTAGGCAGTAATAAATGATGGCACCTAAACGCCCCTAACTTTGTCCACATGAATTTTATATTGTTGCTTTAATAATCAAGACAGACTATCCGGTTAGGAATAGTTCATCAGAAAGCCAATCAGCTAATCTATCTATGTACAAATTCCACCCAACTTGTACATATGAAGCATCGTGGGGCCCTGGTGACTTGTACCACGCGCGTTATTCGCATTGCTTACTTCAATCACCAGTCTCTCACAAATGTAAACTTAAAGCACTACTTCAGCTAGTTTTAAGCACTACTTAAGCTAGTTTTAAACACTATTACAACATTATAAAAGTACAAGGTCTTTAAAAAATTACTAAATGCCGGCAGTAAACACATATGAAGGGTACAGGGGCAAAACACAGAATGTCACAAAAAATTCAAATATAAATTAAGTATGGCAACACTTAGGTTTCCGCGCGTATTTTATGTAGCATAAGTAAAAAGCGTAAAAACAATCTCAGTCCTTCATAACTTCAAAATTTCAAAATCCTGTACAGGGGCAAAAGTTATAAACTTTGAAACATTAAAATGTTGATTACACAAAATTCTGTTTTAGTGGCATTAATTGTTTTGCCCCTGTACTATAACGTAGACCTGCCAACCAAAAGCGTAAAGAAAATCCTATGAAGAAGCGGAATCCACCCTTAATAATAATTAGAAAAGCATAACTTTCATTCCCACATTAATATTTAAGCAGTCGATATGCCAAGGATTCCATTCCATACATATTGCTGACGTTATTATAAAAATATGTAGATATAGGTTATGTACCCAGTAACAAGTAATTCTAATATGCGATTGGAAAGAAACATCGATAATTTCAAACAATTACAAAATCTAACCTGAAACATTCTGTTGATATTTACTGACGGGTATTCAGCGAATCGCTGCTGCAGTTAATCGATTACTGGGTATTTAGAATTTAGCGCTTTATTACAAACCGACATAGATATGTATACAAAAATATCGATATTTGTGTGAACTGATCGTATATCACTAGGAAGGAAAACTGATGTTTTTAAATACCTAGTTCTTCTCAGTTTATCATGATTTAGATGCTAAACCATTTTTGGTTTTAGATTTTATTTGGATATTTCTAATGTGATCATTTAAAATAAATAACCTTTTTTTATTAAATTGCGCTCTCCCCCAGTACAAACAGTCGGCAACTAAATCGTTTACCAGATTATATATATATATAAAACTAGACGCTAGAAAAAAAAAATTATACAAATTGAATTTCGGTTACTAGTTAACAGTCAAAAAAATAAAATCATTTAGATTTTTTTACATTCATTCAGCAGATTCAGCTTGATCTCCATATTTAACAGCCATTTCATTCAAACGAAAAAAATGCAATAAATTCAATGGTAATTACGACATCAATATAAAATTGGTACTGCATACAAAGAGTCA
Source organism: Agrochola lota (assembly GCA_947364205.1). Classification (NCBI taxonomy): domain Eukaryota; kingdom Metazoa; phylum Arthropoda; class Insecta; order Lepidoptera; family Noctuidae; genus Agrochola; species Agrochola lota. The sequence goes on along the minus strand of OX376231.1, from coordinate 9,745,765 downwards.
ATCTGCAATCCGATCACTAAAATGTTCACACATTTTCAGAGCAACAGTAATAAACAAAGTGAACACATTTCAGGAAAAATGTAGGCAGATATATCGGGGACGTATTCGTTCCTGAATTCGCCTCGTATTTTTTTTTATTTTTATTTATTAATCAAAACTAGAACAAAAAAAAACAGACATTTGGTTAAACACACCACAAAAACCATCGCGGGTTTAACAGTGGTGTGGTATAATATAACCTGTGACTGCATGGCCGATTTTGAAACGCCATTTTATCGTATGTCAACGTACGACAGACGGCGCGGCTGCGTGCAACACGCCAAATCTCAAAATCTGTCATACGACTTGCGCACGCAACAAAAATTATAACCAATTTTATTTATGAAAATTAACCATTTATTTACCGGCATGTACTGCTGCCCATTTATTTATTACGTGACTCATATCAGATATAGTATTATTATAGAAAAATGCGTCATGAAAAACTTTCCTGTAACATAAAAATCTGAAAAATTATTTCGTCACGAACAGGACAGTCTGTAGACCTTCATTATGGGTAAGTTCAATACTAAAAGGAAAAACGAAACCATTTTGGCTTTTACCAGAGCCTGGTTTTATAACAGTGTTACCTGTATTATCAGGATACATTGTTAAGTCCTACCAGCATTTTCTGATCGAAACAAACAATGTTTTCCACCCTAAAAAAAAATCTGAGAAATAACAAGTAAGATTATGATAGCCAAATGCACTAAACTACCTACTCTTCAAATCGTTGAACCCCGTACCTATCAATACACCCTCCATCAACATAAACCTATTTGACGTCAATCAAATGACATCATCGTTCATCACCATCGTTTAACAAAATTAATCAATGCTCGTCCAATACACGAAGGGCAGTGAAATCGCGAATTGATTTATAATTCGACCCCAATTCAATAATGGTACAATCAGTTGGTACATAGTGTCACCGGAAATTGGCCCACGGGTCGGCGCGCGCGCTCCGCCGGAAATGAAATCGCGTCCGACATGGCCGCTGATCTATTGTACGATGCGCGCGCGCTTGTTATTGTTCATGCGTTTTCAAGCATTTTATTATAACTGTATCTTTTTTGAATAATTTTGTAATTTTATTGAATATGCCGTTTGTATGAATTGTGATTAACAATTTCACCTTTTGCTAGCTGGCCCTGTCCAATTAATCCAATCACGAAGACGGTTTCTACATTTGCCCTTACAACAGACTACATCTCAACCTCGCACAAGTTTCCCGACGCGTTATATTTTGGATCTGGTTTGATTTCAAAAACGTCTTTATCATTTCAAAGAACATAATCTATAACAAGTATGTTTTTAAAGTATTACACCCTAAACTTCACCAAAATAAGAATTATTTGATAAATAATCTGAAACCTTAGTTTGAGCATCTCACAACCTAAATAATACATATAAAATCCGCTCTAGCGCCATTTTCCGCGCTTCTTTCACCAATCGCCGTTAAAAAAAACCTACAATTTAACAGTCTAGACCAGACAGTAGAAAACGAAATGATTTGTGAAATGATTGCTTCACAAATAGATAGACTTGTCGGCACGTCACGGCACTCTGCGCCCGCGCCGGATTCGAAATCGCAACCGGACAATTAGGATGCTCTTTGATGCGTTACGGACCGCTGACCGCGCCTTCGCTCTTGTACAATTTCAAGTACTTACTTGCTTTTTGGTAACCGTTTCAACGCCTCATTGGTCTAGTGAGGGATCGTGGGTTCTTTACTGGTCGGTCGGATCGGTCTACTTGAATAGTTTACTTCGAATGACTTTCCTGGTATTGGTGCATGATGTTACAATCTTTGATGTATGTTCTTCGGTAACCAAATGAATGTCAGGGGTATTTCGCCACCTTTCCGTCGATAGAGTTGGGTTAGTAGTGTGTGCTGCTGTTATGTGACTTATGCTTAGCCAAACTTTACATAACAAGCGATTAATCATTTATCATACGTCTTTTCTTGTTTCCCGTTGTTTGATTTTTCTTGCTTTCATTAGCTTTACGACGAGTACATGATGCATCCTCTTTTTGTTGTACCTTAACGTTTAATCTTCATTCGCAAAGCTGAATGAAATAGGGTATTAAAGAATCTCTTGGAAACCCTACTTAGTTAAAAACCTTAACTAGAGCCTTTGAAGGCTAATCGATCAGAAGCATTGCTACGTCGAACTACGGACTCATCGATTATTTTGCAAGGCTAAAGAAACATGAACAAAACATCAAGATATTATTCTATGTCCAGAATCTGATCAACATTATGTATTTTATAAGTTCTGCCGCATATTTTACAATCGTCTTGCTCGACTGCATATAGCGGGGTTGTATTCAATCATCTAACTCACGTTACCTTTGCAACTAGTGCATAAAGATATACCACATATTTCTTTGTTCTCAGATCGTGCATGAGGTAAAAGCAGACATCCAAATGTTGTAGCCCTAGAAACCGCAACGTTTAAAGGTGTTGATGTAATTAAGATAAACTTTGAGTTGAATATTAGGGTCGAAAATCATACAGAGCGTGACTTTTAAAACATTCCGAAAAGTAAAGCTTTGGCAAAGGCTGTTACGTTCCCGTTACAACAGCTATGTGACATAGGAATAACGTATGTACTTATATGCCTCGATAAATGATTAATTACAACATCAGATTAACAATTAATGCTAAACAATTTTTTTTTATTTTTTTTTAACTATAGCGCAACAAAATGACTCTTTTTTGACTGCTTAGCGAGAACAAAATAAGACACCGAATCCCAAGAAGTAGTATAGTATACATCTTATATCGTACAGGATAAAAATGTCACAGAAGCGATAAATCCATCATTATAATACAGTTACAAACTACTCTTACTACCTATGTCAGAGTACACTAGTACCTGCAGTCTTTGAGGCGCCTAATGTTATAAAAGGCCGCCTTATAGGTCATCGTGGGATAGCCCCGCATGTCTTGGAAACGCTTCCACGAAAATTATTACCACTTTATCAGAAAATCTTCATTAACAACTCCCAATACTAAAAGCTTATATCTACTGAATTGAGTATACCAAGTAATCCCTATATATGTAGTAATAGAATGAATTGGATTACATACACAATAGGTACACAGAAGTCGGTCTCTTCTTTGAAAGCCTAAATATAGTAAAGCACGAACGTCAATATCCATAATTGCTTAGCTGTGTACTAAAATGTGGAAAAATGTAGGCAGCCACTATAGAGGTTAGGTACCGTCAGCATGCGAGGGAAACGCAAGCGCTTGTGAACACGCGAACCGCGCCCCGGTGTGTTCCATTCCTGTCAACATTTTATAAGGGAAATAGCTAATGTTTTCTGCTATTGACATAACGTTCTTGTTTGCTCGTAAAAGTACCCGCAGTGCGATTGAAGCGGCGTCACATCGTTATCAATTTAAAACTCACGAGGAAGGAAATTGTACCTAAGGAAAACTTAATACATCCTCCATTATGTCTTCTTTATATTTATGAAGTTACTTTCTTCGATAATATGTTGATTTCGTTAACTTATTTAATTATGTAATTGCTACGCGACGGAAATGATAACGGCTTTTCATGACATTTTCTTCATTTTTGCTTACTAATGAACCGTTCCAATTCTATTGATTATTTCATGAAAAGTATATTACGATGTCAAATAATAGTGTTATGGATGATAAGTATTTTTTTAAACCAAGGGGAACTACAACTACTATAAGGTTTCAAGGTGGGTTGCCTTGAAATCTGATAGCAGATATTACTTATAGATATTGATTCATTAGAAAATTGATATTGTATAACTATTTTGTTTCAACGTTCAAAAGTCACGTAGAGATAACATTGTATAAGTTAAAAGAAACATGCTGGAATTTATTATGTAAAACCCAGACTGAAGGAAAATTTTCAGATTTACGCGAAAATCCTGCGATTTATTTCTTCTACAGCGCGTGCAGGAGCCAAAATATTATAAATTCCTTGTTTATTTTAGACTTTGAAGTAAATAGGTTGACAAATCTTAGGAGTAACAGCTAAGCAGCTACGAGTGTTGGAATTCAACCCACAAATACCAATGTTGAAGTATTTTTTGTTCGAGAACATTCTTCCAATCAAATAAAATGTTGAAACAGTTCATGCCTTTCATTCCACACGCGATGGACTTAAGGAGGTCTAATTAGGAGGTTATCAAGTACATACGTATGCTAAGTATAACTCTGATTGGTAAGCACTCTACATATTTGAAATATTTTATTGGTAGGACCGGTATTGACGTATTTTGTATGACAACTTGACCCAACCAAATACCAATGATTAGATTGGAATGGAGACGTACCCATATTCTGTTTAGCTTTTTACAAATTTAGTCTTGTAGTGGTTTTCAGTCTTAATAAGTTTTGAAAGTTAAGATTCATCAGAAAACAAAAAAATAAAATAAATAAGGAACACACACTTTTAAATATTTGTACGCCAGTCCATGGCGAGACATGTAGATTCATAACCCTATTATTAAGACCATTATTGTACCATGTTTAATGCAAATAAATATATTCTATTCTATTTTTTTTTCTATTCTCTTTACAAACATATTCACTCAGGCTATTCCTAAATCGATTAACAAAAACATTGGTATACCTATGTAAAACATGTCCCAGAATTAACGCACGCCACCAAAGAATATTATGTTATAATCATATTCATAATACATAAAACTGAATTTTTACTTTTATGTATTTATATAGAACATTGTTTATTAATTAAATTAGTTATACTGATTGTGTGAGAAAATTGGCGTAGGAGGTAGGTACTTCGTCCATTTTGGTTTGTTTTGACAGTACAGCGGAAGTGTGTCTGTAATGTACGTAGTTTTAATTACTCTTGGGATAAAACCGACTTACATAATATAAATTAATTCAGTTACACATTGTAAATACCATAGCAGTATAAACAGCTCTATTTCCAGTATTTCCCAACCTTTCCAAATTACAGCGAGGGCGATTTCACGGAAAAACCTCATTTGAATTGTGTATGTTGTCTTACCTCACCTTTGTGTGGCTTCCCGTCACTACCCCAAATTTTCACTCCATCAAGGAAACGACTCGGTAAATACACATTATGTACGCAACGCGATATTGTAACAGTTTGAAAGCGATATTTTACCGGAGTTAAATACTGCTATAATTATAGTGTTAGTCCATTTTTGACTGCGATAAAGTTTTGCTGTTATAATGAAGTAGACCTGTCTAAATGAAGGATTGAGAAATAGTACACAATGTGTGGGTGTGTATATAATTATGAGGAATCACTAATGATGACCGACTTACAATGTTTTAAAAGGATTAATGTAAGTACTTATACGCATCATAGTTTGCCTTGTTTAAGCTACACAAAAAGTAGGACATTTCAGTGAATTTCTATATCTCAATACCGCCGCCATCCTTACGTATAATTCATTAAGGTTTTGTGTAAATTGACGGAAATATGACGAGTATTGTTGAAGATGTCGGAAAAAATCGTGCCAACTGGGAGCTTTACAGGCGTGCGCCGCGTCAACCGTTAGAAATACGTAAAATTTATGATCTACCGGTTTGTACATTTTAAAAAGTTCAACAAAAAAGTCCACAATGTCATATGTCTATCTTCTAAGGATAACCCACAGTAACCATTATTATCTTTCAGAATATGATAAACATTTAATTGTTATTTCCGAAACAATTTTGGCCGGTATCATATTAATCCTCACCCAATAAAATATGTTATTGACATTGGGCATTTAATTTAGATTAAAATATGCCTTGACATCATATCATTTGAATGAATAGTTTAACAGATTCTAAATTACGCGTAACAGAATAATTATGGTTGACGACAACGCGGGCGCAGCGGTAGGAGTCAATGACGTTTTCCTCGGCTATAGGTATGTAATCCCGGTAGTACGTTCTTGTGGGATTTTTTCCGACAACCAAGCCGTCGAAGCCGCGGGTAAAAGCTAAATAAAACCTAAGTGACTTAATATTTTTTTTACAAAATGCTACCACTAATCGATCTGCCAAGTGTGTCATGGTTCGGAGCGAGAGTGCATGGGAGGCCGTCACCTCCTTCTGCGAAGCCGTTATGTTCGCGAAGGAGGAGGCGGAGCGCGCGAGGGAGATGCAAGCTGCACGCCCTCGCGGCCCGAGTCGCCGCAGGAGACGCCCCGGGAGTCGGGAGTCGAGAGCCGACTTCCGGCCACCGTAGGCGCGGGCTTGCGGACGGTGAGCAATGGGCAGCTCGCCGTCCGATAAGGACCAGGCCCGTGTCGACGGCGCGTTATATTCCACGCGCGCCTCAAAGAGATTTCAGCACCAATTGACGGGGTCGAAAGACCAATGCCTGCTGGGGTTGCGGGTTTGTCCGAAAGGGATATCGCGGCCCCGGCACACAGGCAACGGAAGGAACATGGGTGGGTTTTAGTCAGTAAAAGTCTGACACACCCTCTCGCTCTGCCCAGAGCGGGATAAGTCATTTGATGATTCCCAAACCTCAAAAAAAAAAAAGAAAAAAGTTTGCTGATTTTAACCAATTCCTTTTATGGCCCATTTTCAATAGTTAACGGTTACCCGGAGGTGCGATCATCAGTACGTCTCTTCCTGGGTACTATGCATAATCGACCTCGCCATTCCTTTATCACACTAAGGTTTAATGTCACATGTGCGTCATAAAACGACATAGTTTCAACCTTAGTGAAATTTCAATTTATCTCTAGGGAATTTAAGACAAAAGTGGTAAGCAAATGCAAGGTCGACTATACAAACTAAGCCAGACAATGATGAATTCTAACTAAATGCGAAAGCGAGTTTGTTTGTTACGTTTTCACGCTAAAACGGCTGAACGGATTTGGATAAAATAGGATACTTTTATCCTCGTAAACGTAGACAAAGTCGCATGTAGAGGCTAGTTTGTAATAAATTGCAGTGAGAAATACATTAAAAATGTCTTTCAACATTGAAATTTATATAAGCGTGACTTTTAGACATTACTCAATGCAGTGAGCGCTGCAATTGTTTCAATAAACGATGTTTTAAGCTTATAAATCATAGTTTTCCACATTCGCAAGGAAAACTGTATGACAGCACCTACTCAACCACCACCAGCACCAACTCAAGGTAGATATCGAAAATCCTCATACAGTACAACTATTTTCTTGATGTCCCTCGGCAAACTTCGTGTTTGGTCAGTCGTCGGATTTCTATCAGTTGCCTTTTGCACTTGTTGCTTGTATGTATTGACTCCTACCGCTGCCCCCGCGTTACCATCAACCATAATTATTACCAAGTGCAAAGAACAACTGATATAAATCCGATGACTGCCGAAACACGAAGTTTGCCGAGGGACATTAAGAAAATAGTTGTACTGTACTAATATAATTATGGAAATCCATTTAAACACATGAATGAATCTACGTATACATACATATACAACTATGAATATAGGTACTACTTAGTAATAAGATTTACTCACCAAACGATGCCTTCTTCCAAAAAGAGGTAGTTTGTAGAATGTTCAAGATTCTGTTCAGTTTCACTTATAAGATACTCTTCCCCGTATAATTAATTAATATTCAAAATCGCCAAAATATTGTAAAATGCTCTTAGGTATAATGCAATATTCATAAATTTATGGTAAATATAAGGGATATTTTATATATTATTCTACAGGCACAGTAATGATATGTATTTGTTTGATATTATTTTATAAGCTAAGTCATTGAATATTCGTCACTACAGTAGATTTATCGTGCTTTTTGTTATGTCATTTCTTGCTTGTACATGTTGTCTCCATGCCTCATAGCCGCGGTAATGATCAGTTCCTTCAAGGTTGGCTGAGAGGAGTCGGTATACTGTTCACTTTTGTTAACATTCTTGAGAATCACTGTTGGCTTTCGATGTTATTATCACTTCATATTTCGTGCGGGCTATGGCGACTTGCTGTTTAGATTACATTGGGAAGCCACCTACAAACAAGCACAGAATTTACGTATTACTGGTCACTGTGACAAGCAAGGCGAGGTGAAAACCCGAGCGATGTGTTAGACGCACTTTTACATAGATTTGGTGGTGGTGCAGTAATTATTTTGCTCTATTTTCAGGGTGTATTGCTTCGCAGTGATTTTCTAAGCGTGCCTTAAAATGTCAGAGTTGTCAGATGGTGTGCACATGCGCAGTGGGTCCCCTTTTGACAAGTTGTTGGAGGGCGATGTCGATAAAACAGGGGCTCAGTCGACTTAGAGGTTGAGGCTTCATGTTAGTAAATATATCGGGTCGGTTACTAGAATATTAGCCTGCATCTAGGTTTCTTCTATTTGCCATCTCGCTTTTATTCTCTAGCGGGTCCGGTAGAATGATATCTCCTTGTAAAGTTGTACTATTTCCTATCATGTTCTTGCGGGAAAATATTTTGACATGACACTTTTCCATACTATTAGACAACTTACTTTTTATATAACTGAAAAAACTTGAACTTAAACAAGTAGGTACCTAATGCAATGTAAATTAAAAGACCTACATTTACCTACTTCTCGGTCCCGTGTTTAAGTGTTTTATCTATACTTCTCGGCGCATTGGCACAAACAGGTATAAGTATTATTTTTAATAAAAAAAGTATATTTCCCTAGGTTTCGCCCGCGGTTTCGCCAGCGTGGAAGTCGGAAATTATCCCACGGAAACGTACCGCTATAAAAAGTATCCTATGACCTAACGTCATAATTTATATACCCATGTGCCAAATTTCATCCAAACCCGTTCAGTCGTTTTAGCGTGAAAGCGTAACAAACAAACAAACTCACTTTCGAATTTATATTAAACTAGCTGCGCCCCGCGGTTTCACCCGCATAAGTCTCGATCCCGTAGGAATATCGGGATAAAAAGTATCCTATGTATTAATCCAGGTTATAAACTATCTGTTTGTCAAACTTCATCCAAATTCGTGCAGTAGTTTTTGCGTGAAACAGTAACAAACATCCATACATCCATCCATACCCACAAACTTCCGCGTTTATAATATTAGTAGGATTATACTAGCTGCGCCCCGCAGTTTCACCCGAATAAATCTCGATCCCGTGGAAATATCGGGATAAAAGTATCATATGTCCTAACCCAGGTCGTGGTCTACCCATGTATTAAATTTTATCCAAAATTTGTCCAGCCGTCTTAGCGCGAAAGCGTAACAAACAAACAAACTCACCTTCGCGTTTATAATATTAGTTAGGATTAGGATAAAGCTATTAAGAATTAAAATACTTTACAGTAACTGAGTGTTTTACTCCCACTAATTAGTTGGAGTATTCGTACTTATTAGTAATTATAATCATGAGCTACAGGCTCCCATTATTTCTATTTGCGTACCTACAATTAAAAAACCCGCATATAGCACGTTTAACTAAAGAAAAAAACTTTTGTTCCATAATACATTTGTAAGAAAAACTTTTCTGTAGCGTTTCAAGATTGTGATCAAAACGGAGTATGGTTGACCTGACCACGTTTTCTTTATTAAACGCTATTTATGTATGCATAGCGTGACAATTTATAGCAATTCTTATGTTTTTAAACATTCGCTTTGTTAAATAAAAAAATAATATAAAAGAACACTTCTTGCGGTCACTTCTGTGAAAGTAAATGACCTCGCTTTGCGTGATTATTATTAATAAAGATTTTTATTAAAATAACGTTCGCTTTTAGATTAATACTTACTTTCTAACGCATAATTAGGAGCAATAAAACAAATATCTGCGATAAAGTCGAGGTTGAAAAGTTCATCAAATCATTTTACTTCTCAACACGAATAGGGATGAGGACAATTTTTTTTTATTTTATCCGTTTGGTAGGTTATTAAAAAATATTGATCACGTATTTTTCATTTTTTTACGTAATCAAAAGATTACGGCGATACATTGAGTTAAAATGTGCCATGACGTCACAATTATGTAGATTTTATACTTACTTATGACGCGACCCCCACTCCCCAACTTTAATGCGTTTTATCTAAGTATTTTTTTATTAATATGATGAAGCAAAAAATATGTGTCTAATATTTTTTTATTATCTGACTGACGGACTAAAGAGAATTTCTTTTTTTTACCTAGGCATCATCACTATTGCAATAGTGACTTTCTCTGACAAAAGTTCCTGAAAAGGGCAAACAACTTTGCAGGGAAAACTTGAGTGTAAGCAACGTAGTGTAGGAAGTGGGAACACATGACATTAAAAGGAAAGTAAAATCGTATAAAACTGATAATAAGCGGTCACTATGAAAGTGAACACCGCGGGATGTCTTGTACAGACATGTCATGTCTTGTATTCGTCCTCATCCATCGTATATAACGTATTAAGTAGATCCCGTATCTTGATTAATGTGGATAAGAGAAAACGGGAGTTTTCCAATTGAAAAACTACCAATATACAGCTGGATTAGCACAAAAAAAAGTAGACTACGACTCTACGCCAGGCATCAGGAGCTTACCTGCTACGCCATGCTAAGAAGACTACGCCATGATACGAAGACTACGCCATGCTACGAAGACTACGCCATGCTACGAAGACTACGCCTACGAATGCTACGCATCTCTGTCATCTGTTGGTAGCAGGTATACTCTCTTTATGTCAAACTATTTAAATGCTAAACGATTAATTTCGTGTGTGCGTGTGTGATTCGTTTACGTTATACAAACCTTGCATTACAATCCAGCCATAATTAACTAAAATAAAGTGATATACAGTGAAATAACATGCTTACGATACCTTATTTTTCCATCTAAAACTAAAGGGTAATAATTTCAGCATTTTCTTTTATATCCCAAGCAACATAGAACTTAGAACTATAATAAAAGCGAAATATGACCAATAAACTCCCCCGTGATATTCCAAAAATACTTTACAGGCATATACCGTAACTCCATAAGCCTACGACCATCTACAGGACAATAAAAACGCGACAACCTCAAGGTTGAGCGGTCACGGCGACATTTGAACACTGCACAATGTTATAAGTATAAATAAACTATTGAAACGCCCTATTTTACCCTTGGGGTAAGATATTTTACTTACAAACACTATGTTTCATGTACATATGTTGTGTAACCTTACCATACCGGTATCCCCTGTGTTTTGCAGAGGTCGGGTGGAATTCGCCACGTATGGCATTATGTTGCTTATAACTAACTTATAAGTAGCATGTACATGATTGTAATCCAACTTAAATACTCAGATGGTGATAACCAGCCGATCTATCCTTTAAAAATCTCACTGTGAAAACTTCGGTGAGGTGAGCTTGAGATGTGCTGTCAATAGTGTCAATCCCTAGCATCAGCCGGGCTATTCTGTAAAAATCTCACCGTGAAAACTTCGGTGAAGTCAGCTTGAGGCATGCTGTCAACAATGGCAATCCCTAACATCAGTCGGTCTATTCTGTAAAAATCTCACTGTGAAAACTTCGGTGAGGTAAACTCGAGGTGTGCTGTCAATAGTATCTCTCCCTAGTATCAGCCGGTCTATTCTGTAAAAATGTCACCGTGAAAACGTAGGTGAAGTGAGCGTGACGTTTGCTGTTATAGTGCTAATCCCTTACATCAGGTGGAATGACAAGTTTAAAGATAAGTTTTCACGGTGAGATTTTTACAGAATAGATCGGTAAATAAGTCGAATGATAGCTCACTTCAAGGTCACTTCACCTAAGTTTTCACGATGAGATTTTTACAGAATAGACCAATTTTTTTAGATTACTAGGTACTGGATTTGATGCTGATGCTGTCAAATGATAAGTTGAAAAACGTTGAAACTTTTCATTGAATTAAATTACAACATGATCCTGTAGGAAAAAACACAAGAACCTTGACATGATAGTGATGGTAAAAAGAAATAACACCAAGTAGTGTGTGAGGTATTTTTGATGAACTCGCGTCGATTCGAAAGAAGAAGCATACACTCTCGCAAATCTTTATTCATCTTCAAATCTTATAGCGAAATTTTTATTGAAACAATATGTAGTACTTAGGAAGTACAGAAATGCCTGTTTGTCTAAAGTTAGAGAATGTTTTACTGCAGTGATGAGTCACGTAAATTACTATCTACAACTCTACACGCATAGAGTTGAGCTAGCAGAGCCACGCAATAGAACAATAACATTAGGGTATATTGTACTACGCACGGTAGTCGCAATGCATTGTTTTAATGGTACCAATAAAGTGTCTTCAAATTAATGGTTTATTGTTCTTTGTGAGCGGCCAATGGATCGGAACTTACTATGCTTTGTTGTACTGTTATGATAATGATCCACGTAACTTTATACTGAGCGATAATATTAACGATATATAACTATTTAAATTCGTGTTGGGTAATTGCGTCTTCCTGTGTATGTTGTTCTTCGGTCAGGAAACGGGCACTCCCATCTTCCTTTGTATTAGAAGAATAATATTATCCGAATTCTCTTTTCATGGACACTGCTAGAAGTATTTGTCTGTACTCTGATGATATCATACTTCGATCGCCTGTTTGCTTTCTACGCGTCAGGTGAAAACGACGTCACTTCTAAATTTCTTGCGCAGTACTCAATGCTTCTAGAAAACTGTGTTTAATAAATAGTAAACAACCTGAGAGATATTTCTAGACGGCATGTGAAGCCAACTCATAGGCCCATGGGTGGCTTTAAAACTCTGACACCAAATTAGTCACTATTCGGACGAAAAATAAAGAAAGTAAACATACCTAATATCATGAAAGATCGTTTAGAGAGAACGTAAAGTAGAAATCTAATCAGTTTTGCTAAATGTAGGCCTTTTCACATCAGTCTTTTCTATTACTAAAAAAGGTACCTTAAAACGTTATAGCTTGTTGCTCGGAAGAAATAAAATTGTCCAAAGAAACAATTTTAAGTCTAACCGCTAAACAAACCGGAGAAAAGAATAAAATTTTACGTCAACGCTGTGTAGTGCCCTCCACGGGGCACGTTATTTTCATACGAAAAAACAAGTCTCTAAAGTTAATGTATATAACAGTCACGGCCCAGAGCCCCTGAACAATTTACATTTTATATAAATATTGAAGAATAACCATGTTGGTAATGTTCGAGATAAAATGGATTCCGACGACCTCCGTCCATTTGGATGGGAACTCGGTATGTTACCGTTTTGTTATGACGAAATTATACAGGGTTTGAAACTCGTATTATTGTTTGCTTATTAGGAGTTAAATTAAATTTGAATGTTTTAGCAACTACTTTCAGTAGGGTTTACTGATATACGAGTATCTGAAACATAAAGTCATCTGAATAATCGGAAGGCAAATCATCGGGAAGGTTGGTCTGATCCTACGATTGACTAAGTTTAAATAAAAAAACTATTTCATAAAAACTTAGAATTTAATTTATTGTCAGTAAACCACGATAGAGACGTTGGCACACTAACGATGTCATTCTGTTCTCTAGGGATCAAGATACCTTGCATGGCTAGCACATACGCGATGTAATATTTAAAGTGTTGAAGCGTAATCATATTTCCTTGTCTTTTAGGTATCTCTAGAGACTGCATAAAATTTGCAAAAGATAACGTATTTAGTGACTAAATATGTCGGTAACCTGTCGGTCGATTCTGTCAAAATATTAACGTGAAGCTTAGGTGAAGTGAGCTGTCACTGCCACAGAATCGACCGGCAGTATGCTAGGGATTAACACTATTGACAGCTCACTTCACGCTCACTTCACCTAAGTTTCACGGTGATATTTTTACAGAATCGAACGGCTGAAGTTCCTTCATTGCGTTGTTGTGTCTCTTTGTAAGACCTCTACTGGGTTGATGGTCACCAGTGTGATATTTCCATTTTTTTATATCACATATCATGGCCCTTATCTCAATTTCGTCTATTTTCCATACTTCTCTATTAGTCGTCATCTCGATAGTCCCCCCTTTCTAGCCATATCATCAATTCACACAGTCCATCCATCGTGTCTTTGGTCTTCCCCTACTCGTACAGCAAATCCACATTCATACTCAAAACTTTCCTGACAACAATTTCCTCATTCCTCCGCATCACATGCATACAATGACCACCCATTGGTAACTCGATAGGTGTCTTGGTGAGAATCTGCGATTCTGTGTGGCCGTGGTAGTGGAAAGCTTGAACTACGCATACAGTATATTGTGGACAGTTTAACTACGCATAAAGTATATTGTGGACAGTTTGAACTACGCATAAAGTATATTGTGGGCAGTTTGAACTACGCATAAAGTATATTGTGGACAGTTTGAACTACGCATAAAGTATATTGTGGACAGTTTGAACTATGCATAAAGTATAGAGTTTGGCCAACGAAAGCTGTCCACGAATTATTTTCTAAACTTTTGATATGGCAATATTTTAGGACTGTCAAAATTGTCACATTGACGTTTCGTACTTGAGTCATCTTGTGTTTACGTGCATCATATTTTCGTTGATTCTGTTTATAATAATGCCGAAAACCATCAAAAGTTCGACGAGGTAGCTTCTAATTACTATGATTGACAAATATAAAGACGTAAAAAGTGATTTGAATCAGAAATCTGCAGAGAAAATACGACGACTGGATTCAATCATTTCACTTTTAGGTTAGTTTTTTTAATTACTATTACAACAACTTGATACTTTTCGACTATTTATAAAATATAGCAATATTTTTCACGGTGTATCTACTTTTCAGGAAGTATTAACAACGAGGAGACAAAACTTAAAATTGTGGAAACAGTAAAGAAATTGAAAACTCTCGAAAAAAATTAAATGTGGACTTGTGAAACACAGTATTTAGAAAAGATATCTTCAATGACAGGTACCTACTCTTTCTTATTAATAAAAAAATATAGATTTAACAGTAACTTTGAAGGGTTTGAAACAATAAAAATGAACGGGCTTTACTTACTGAAAAATATGATATCGCGGCATGGAGCCACAGATTCTTGAGAACAATACATGAAAAGAGACTAGAAGGTAAACAGATAATTTACCTTGATGAGACTTATGTACATCAGAATTATAAAGTAAAAAAATCGTGGCAAGGACCTTCAACAAGTTGTGTCACTACTAATATATCGTCAGGTAAAAGACATATCATTGTGCATGCAGGATCGGAGGAAGGGTTTGTGCCAGGTGCCTTTTTGGTATTCAGCACAAAATCCAAATCAGCTGACTACCATGATGGTATGAATGCTACCAACTTTATGAAATGGTTTGAGGAAATATTGATACCAAATCTCACTAAACCTAGTGTACTTATGATGGACAATGCAAGTTATCATGTGAAACAACTGAACAAACCCCCTACTATGTCTGATTCTAAAGCTAATCTCCGATTATGGCTTCAAGATAATAATATTCATTTTGAAGAATATCATACCAAAGCTGAATTAATGTGTTTGGTCAAAGATAATAAACCTGCAGCAGTTTACGAAGCTGAGGAATGTCTAAAAAAATACAGTCATATCCACAATCACGAAATTTTGTTGCTGCCACCGTATCATTGCGACCTCAATGCAATTGAGCTTGTTTGGAGTCAGGCGAAGAGAAAAGTAGCAAGCAAAAATATAGGAATACCAGGGGATGAAATGCAAAATTGAATAAAAGAATGTTTTCTATCCATAACTGCTGATGACTGGAAAAAGTACACTGATCGTGTATTAAATGTTGAAAATCAGTACAAATTAAGGGACCGTGGTGTTGAAAACGAACTTGAACGGTTTGTAATACATGTTGGGGACAGTAGCAGTGGCAGCGAAGAAAGCAATGAAGCTGATTCAATATTATCAGGCGTAGAGTTCTTGGAATCCGATTTCGATTATGACTCATAACCTATATTTTGTGTTTATTTTATTGTGTCATCGCATCAGTGGTATCTATTCCATTTAATAAACTTATAGTAATAAATTCTTCTTTCATTGAACTTTTTCTACAATATGTAAAAAAACAGTCATTACCTAAATCGCATAATATGTCTTGAATAATATATAGTATCAACTCCGTTTAAGCAGTGTATAGCGAGGGTTGCACGCTCTTGATTTTTTGAAATTCCCGCCTTTTTTCTTGGACAGCTTTCGTTGGTCAGACTCTATTGTGGACAGTTTGAATTACGCATAAGGTATAATTTGCAAAGACGTATATCACATATTTAAATGTGATATTATATAATGTAATTTTATTAGATTTTTTGATGATAATGCTACTACTCATATTTTATGAAATTGTTGTGCCCATGTGAACTTAATTATTATTATTAAGACCTTGTGATATGCAATAAAGATTTGAATTTGAACAAGTACATTCACTTGAGCGAGGCTCGAATTGAACTCGGAAGGAGTTCAATTCGAGCCTCGCTCAACAACAAATCGAGTAAGTACCGAAAAACCAATTTTGTTAAAACACATTTTCAGGTCACAGTTACATCGGCACCGACTAATCGAGAACAGGGTTCACCTGTCTATACGCGGTTTAGTAGAACATTATTATTTCACGAAGCTACCACGTGGGGTGGTAGGATCGCAGCTGGCAACGTGGAAAAGGTCCACTTTTTTATTATTGGGTTAATTTACAAAAACGTTATGCGATCGAATGTGAGAGCTGTTTGTGAACGGGTTAGGTCGAAGGATCATATTTATTGTTAGATTATTCGGCTAATACTCTGTTACTATTTTTGTGATATGTTTTGTTTCATGATTTTGTGATACGTATTTGAAAAGCGATACAAAAATATCAACGAGATAATACTGCCAGCCTTTATGGCACTTTTCCTATTGGCAGCGATGCAGACGATTTTTTTTATGGCCAATGAGCTGTTCCCCTTTTTAATATGTCTTTCGCGGACATGTGCGCCTGACCAGTTTTCGACCTTATTGCCTAAGCAATAACGTAAAAAACTGGTCGGGCGCCTGTGTCCTTAATAGTACCTACATAATATTATATATTTGAGTATTAGATTGTTTAATGTTTTAAGTATATTTCACAGCAAAAAGGTGAAAAGGAAACATTAAAATATATATACATATATGAGATAAGATTCTACAGAATAGTTATCCTACAGGATAGATTCTATAAAACATTTGTGAATGACCTCAATACCTGGGTTCAGTAAAGCTTCTAAAACATAGACTATCATACCACTTGGGACAGTGGCTGTCATCGGAGCACTTAAAGTGGTGCAACAATACATGTCTGCCTTACCCTCTGGGAGAGACAAGTGTACACACATGATGTCAGTAAGCACTTATATCTACAGTAAATAAACCAGGGCATAAATATGACACATCGAGCTTGAAATTCACACAGGATTACATAAGGTAAAGGTCAAGGTTGCCTGGAAGAGATCGCAGTAAGCGATAAGGCCGCCAATTGTATATTTTGTAGTGTATTACTTTTTCTTTATGTAATTATAATCTGGTGTACAATAAAGTATATATAAATAAATAAATAATAAATAAATAAATAAGGTGAACGTCCACTGGTCCGCACTGGCCACATCGCACGCACGGCACGGATTTTAATTTGTTTTGTATGATTTTACGCAATGTGGCGGCCACCGCTCTTGTAGGAAACCGTGGCTTTAGTGGCAGACACGACGATCTACAAAGCCTTTTTGTAAAACCCGATGTGCCATATTTACGGCCGGATACTGTATTTTCTAACGATAAGTCATCATCACGATCTACGTAGCCTTTTCCCAACTATGTTGGGGTCGGCTTCCAGTCTAACGAATGCAACTGAATACTAGTATTTTACATGGAGCGACTGCCTATCTGACCTCCACAACACAACAATCCTTCAACCAGTCTTACCAAGGGGCATCGTATTACCTGGCTGCTTGTAGGACTTTCGGGCTTCTGACAACACGTAACTGTGACGTAACGGCTGTTATTACGTACCTAGTTTGCCATGAGCCACTAACCTAGGCCCTATTTAATAAAACTTACAAATTGTAAATTCTAGATGACAGGATACAATTTTACAGGTTACAAATTTGTCATGGTGGAAAATTTATAAAGTTGTAAAATTGTATTTAGAATTTTATATATTCCTGTTTAATATAAACATTTTGGCTTTACAAGTTTCAGTTTACATATTTGTAGGGAAAACTACTTTAATGAATTATTTACAAACTATTAACACTAGGTACGAAATACAATAACTAACTACACGAATAGATACAAAAAACAAAAGGACACTTAGGCGTCGAAATATTCGTCATTATATTATTCTTTAATGAACACATCATTGTAATTACAAGTTTAAATATTTTGTAAATTGTAGTGTAATTCTGACAGGTGGTCTCACGGTGTGTCAAAACTGTACAATTTTGTGCCTAAACTGAAGAAATTAAAATATTATATGCAAAAAAATGGTTCTAACAACGAGTAGTGACAGTAGTGATGTTAGTGATGATGAATATATCATTGAACGGCAACGGCGAGTTTTTCGTAAAAGGAAACATTTTGCTTTTAATGTGACAGATTTTACGTTCAACGAAATATTTCGTATTTTTTTTGTTATTATACACTAGTGATGCACCAAACCAATAACAAAGTAGGTACTCCGTGAAACACGAAAATTCTAAATTCAAAAATAAGAACTCTATCCTCGTTTATTAAGAATCTGCACCAAAAACTAAAATTTTATATAAATTGTAACGTATACAGTCCTACCAACTTATCTGTGAACTGAAAGAGGATGGCACCGTCGATTCAGTGTTGCTAATTAATATAAGGTGCCCAAAATTGAGTAAGTTTTCAAGAAGGAAATTTCACATTAGACATAATCGTTTAATAAGAATTACAGTTTTTACAAATTAAAAACAATGATACCCATATAAAAATTATAAAATAAATAAAAATAATTTGATAATTTAAAGTTACGTAGGTACCTATCCTGCAAGAGGTACCTGGATGTCTAGCATTTAGCTATGACCGTACCTAACCCCTAACACCAGATTTGACTAATTATAATTAGCAGTGGTACCTAGTGGTAGTGTAGTGTAATAAAAAAAAACAAATTGCTTTACAATCATTTATTGAAAACTAGGTTTACAGTAATTGTGATCTTTAGATGAACCTTTTTTTTTTTTTTTAATGTGGGAAATTATCAAATATCTTCTCCCGCTCTGGGCGGAGCGGGAGGGTGTGTCAGACTTTTACTGACTAAAACCCACCCGTGGTCCTTCCGTTGCCCGTGTGCCGGACGCGAGAGATCGCCTCCGTTGATCGCCTCCGTGAGGACACGGCGGTGCTCTGCCCAAGCAGGGCAGACCTCCACCATATGCTCCACCGTGTCCTCCGGGCGATCCAGACAGTGGTGACACCCGGGCGTTTCCTCCCGCCTTATACGGAACAGGAACCTCCCGAAACAGCCATGTCCGGTAAGGACCTGCGTCAGGCGGAAGGTGAGGACGCCGTGGCGCCTCTCTAGCCACTCCTCAAAGAGGGGACTTATCGCCACAATTGTGGCGTGTCCAATCTTTAGATGAACCTTCATACACAACTTCATCTTGGTTGTGAGGCCATACTCCGCTTCTTTCCGTACCACTATCATCATTATCACTATCGCTTTCGGTTTCAGTGTCACTTACCACTTCTATAATAAAAGGTTTATCTAAATACAAATCATGTTTTAAGTATTCTCCTTCTAACCTGCGAACGTGTTAACAATGCTGTGCCCACTCATGAACTGTAATAGCGTCAAAAGCTTCTCTAACTAGGCGGGGAATTTCAGCATTTTTGTGCTCAATATTTACATCAGCAACTTTTCTTTTCATTGTGCTCCATATGAGTTCAATGGGATTGAGATCACAGTGATAAGGTGGTAAATATAAGCATTTGTGTCTATTATCTTTTAATTTTTTTTCAATCTCATATACAGGTTCAGGCTTGTTTCTCTTAATTATTTCTAAAAGCTGAGGTTTAGTCAAATTCTCACCATAGTCAATTCTATTTTGGGTCAACCATAATTGCATATCTTTTTTTAAGGAATTCGTATTTGGGACTTTATTCACACAAATACGGTGATAAGGAGCATTATCCCTCACTATTATGGATGGCTCTCATAAATTAGGCACAAGTTTTTCAATAACCCACTTTTTAAAGTTGGTACTATTCATCTCGTCATGATAATCACCACTTTTTGTGTTTGATTTAAACACAAGTCGTGCATTTGTAACAAATCCAGTATCTCCTCCCGCATGAACAATAATATATCTTTGCCCTTTCGATACAGGCTCAAATACTTCGTCATCACCCTGTCCTTGCCAACATTTACCCGATGTATGCGAAGAATGAATATAGGTCTCATCTAAATAAATTATGGGCCGGGGCTGGGGAGATTTATTATTTTTATCCACTGCATGCAAGTACTTAGCTCTCCAAGCTGATATTTCATTACGTTCCATAAGAACCTTCCGATTGGATTGAGATTTTTTTTAAAGAAGTCCCACCTTGTGAAGTAGCTTTCGCAGACTCTCTCGCTGTCCTGTGTAATTTATATCTGTCTTTAAGACCTCTAGAAGCTTTTTAACAGTAGGGACCTCTTTTTTAGCAGAATAAAATTCATGTACTTTCCTCCGTATAACTCCCATGTCAAAATAATCAATATGCACAAATCCACTTTTACGTTTTCTCTCCTTGTCTGGTGTCCGAATTTTTGTACCAGTTTCTTCTGCTGCGTGCCCTTCATTAACTATTTTTGAAATCAGTCCTTGACTCACACCTGAAATATTAGATAATAAAATAAATGTTAGTAGAAATTTTAAATCTGGCAGGTTAGTTGGCTCACTCACTTAGCAAGAATAGAAACGAATATTTCGTGGACTGAAATAATTAGTTAAGTATCGGATAATTTGCAACAAGAAAGTTGACAAAACTAACCTGTCGCTGCCGAAATTCGTTTGTATATTTGATTAAATGGAATAATCGGAGACCCCGCCCGAGCTTCTTCTTCAAAAAAGGTTTTAACCTTTAGAATAATGTTTCGAACATCACAATAGCTAATAATGAATAGCTTTCGGCATATTTAACTTTATAAATTCAGAAATATCACGACAAAACAACCAGAGAACCCGAATGTAGTAGACACTGACAATCGAATGACATTTCAACATGACGGCCGTAGTTCCAATTTTCGCCATTTCACAGATAAGTTGGTAGGAGTGTAACTACATATTTGTAGATACAATATTGTCATCGAAGTCTACAGGCGTTTTCTACATATGTAAATGTTTATTAAATAGCCTTTACAATTGTGATAATTGTAAGTTATTTTCTTCTTACTTTTTTACATATTTGTAAGGTAAACAGCACATGTAGGAAAACTTAACAAATAAGTATGTGACTTTTTTTACAAAATTGTAGGATTATAATTGTAACGTTTATTAAACAGAGCCCCGTTCTAAACTAAACTACACTTGAGAGCAATAAAATCGCACACCCCTTGTAATTTGGTTTATTACTGATTGTTTTCTAAAATCGAAAGATATTGAGTAAAAATCATTAGACAAAATTAAAGCATACAAGCTTAGCTTTACAAAAACATAAAATTAAAATCATTGACCTTCACGTAACTTACAAAAACCGACCGTACACCGAATTCCCCAAATTCACGCGTTTGCGTTGTCACTACTTGCACCCTTAGCCGCAGGTATAAAAAGGTCAGTTTATTGGAATTTTTATTCAGTTGCATACCGAAGGTCAACGTGATAACATCTCTACTGGAAGCATACGGATTTACTGGAAAAATATGGATACCACGCCCGCAGAAGCCGCTCAAGTTATTGCCTTGCTCGAAGCAGGCCATAACCAAAGTGAAGTTGCTCGACGGCTAAATTTGAGCCGCTACTCTGTTCGTCGTGTATACCATAGGTTCCAAGAGACCGGTGGCTACATTCGGCGACCAGGATCTGGCCGGCGACGCACAACATCAGAGCGTGATGACCGCTTTCTTGTGACAAGGTCTTTGAGAAATCGGCAACTGAACGCGGTTCAACTGGGACAACAGCTTCGAGAAGTTCGCAATGTCAGTATAAGTCGGTGGAAAGTTCGAAGAAGACTAGGTGAAGCAGGAATGACTTCACATCGCCCAGCAAATGGTCCCAAATTGACCACAGCTCACCGACAAGCCCGGCTACAATTTGCTAGGGAACATTTAAATTGGACGTATGACCAATGGCGGGCTGTTATGTTCTCTGATGAGTGCAGAATGACTTTACATGGTCATGATGGACGCTCTAGGGTCTACAGAAGGTCATCAGAGCGATTTTCACAATGCTGCATAAGCGAACGTGTGGCTTTTGGAGGTGGATCGTGTATGTTTTGGGGTGGCATAATGTTGGACACTAAAACTGACATTGTATTCATCACTACGGCGAATACCGGCCCGAGATCGAGAAGTTTGACGGCTGCACGATACGTCGAAGAAGTGCTCGAAGAACATGTGAGGCCGCTTGCGTGGCTTATGGGAGAAGATTTTCTCTTAATGCACGACAACGCCAGACCGCATGTCGCTAGAACAGTTTGCGACTACATGGAAGATGTTGGAATCACCGCGATGGAGTGGCCAGCTCGTAGTCCTGATCTCAATCCGATTGAGCATGTCTGGGATGAGCTAAAAAGAAGAGTTCGAGCAAGAAGCCCTGCTCCTACGCGCCTCCAAGAGCTTCAACTTGCCATTGAAGAGGAGTGGAACGCCATACCACAAGATTTCATGGTGAAATTAATACGGTCCATGAAAAACCGATTAAGAGCTGTAATCAAGGCTAGGGGAGGGAATACACCTTATTAAAAAACAATTTGATCAAGCATTTTGAGTTTTATTTTTATTCTTTGTTAAGCTAAATTGGGTAATTTTATCCGTATGTTGGGTTTTGTGCCCTAAAACTCCCTATGGGTACTTTTTTTACACTGTATTTGATATCATTAGAAAGGTACTGAAGTAAACATTCAAATAGTGTAAGTTTTATTTTAATATGTATTCACATTTATGAAAAAAACTGCTTTAACAACAAAAAGTCAACGTGTGCGATTTTATTGCTCTCAAGTGTATAAGTTTATTAAGATATTCGAATTATTTAGAACAAACAAATATCAGATTTCGATGAAGGCTGAATATTAATATCAATCATTTGAGCTATTAAGATCCATTGTTTATTGTAAATTACAGAAGCCTTGAGACTAAAGGCTGCTAAGAGAAACAATTAGAAATCTGAGTCAAACGCGTTTACGTGCTACCCAAACAATTAGAAGCAAACCTCTCGGCTGGGCCGGGAGCCTATTAGCAAGATTATCGTTCGTTCGCAAAACTTGCAACAACTGGGTCATGATGGACGCAGTCAGTGCTTTACTGACAACAAAAACTGTTAGCATTTAATTTCGATTGTAAGACAATTGATACATTTTTGCCCCTTCTAAATAACACGATGTCTATTGTGGCTACGCCGTCGTTCATTATAGACAAAACTTTACAATCTGTAGATACTAGTGAAATTATTTTGTAAATACGTTCATTGTTGGAACCTATAAGAGTAGGGGAAGACCAAAGAAATGATGAATGGATTGTGTGAAAGATGATATGGCTAGAAAGAGGGTGACTACCGAGATGGCGACTAATAAAGAAGTATGTAAGAAAAGACATTTTGTCAACCAAAAATAAATTGGGAGAAGGGCAGGAAGAATTATGATCATGACTGACTGTTGGAGCCTATTCTAGTTCAATGTTTCCATAATTGGGACGTGACAAAACCCTGCAAGGATCTGACGAAGATCACTGCCATAAATGTCCAGTCCAATCGTACCCTCAGTCACAGGCAGAGTGGTTTGGGGTAAAACTTGCATTTTACTAGGCACTAGGGAGGTTGTTGATGAAGCATAGCAAGGTGGTTTGTGTGAATTTGAGGCGTATAAGCCCATGTAGGCAAACAGCAGCATGATGAATAGAAATTGTAAGATCTCTTGCTATACTATACATTAGTTTTAGATGAGAAATGAATGGAATGAAAGAAGGTAAAGTATCAAAACACTACTGTATTTTTCTAAAGATACTTAATGGTTAAATGATCGTAATGGAGTGATGGTGTGGAAATGAAGTGAGTGACGCAGCCCTTGTTGGCTGTAACGAGACGCCTGGCTGCCTTGATAGCCCAACGCGAACTGAACTGCATAAGTATTATGAGTTGAAATGAATGTGTTGCGTAAACTGCTGAATTGCAGAATGTGCGGTTGCACTGTACAGAAATTAACCAACAATAAACCATAAAAGGCTGACTAATAGCTTGGTTTTACAACGAGTCAAAGACCTTTCGGAAAATTTTCTCTAATAACAGTACAATACACGTGCCATGAGAAAAAAAAGCATAACTCTACTACATAAAATATGTAGCTAGCTTTTAATTCTAAAATGAAATACTAAAACAATCATAACGAGTTCACTTTTAACTCACTTCAACTAATTGGTTAAGTGGATTATGTTGAGCTCAGCTCCCGCGCTAAAGTATCTATGTTACATCTAATTGCGACCGAAATCCACCTGTATAACCTGTAGGTATTGCACAGTTGGATTATGAAGCAAGCCTTTAATAGGGAACAATATTATGATTCTGTACTATTTAGTCAAGAATAATGTGCTATTGAAATCCTGTATTTGTTAGCCATAACTGAGAATTGAAGTAGTTAACGTAACAATCACAATATTGTATAAACATTCGGTCTATTTATTCTTGTCGTGTAATGTTGAGCATCCACTGCTCAACATTGCTGTAGGCTGATAATGATGTGGATTAATCTTGTTGGTCCTAGTCAAATCTACTCAGCCGCTCTGCGCTATCGTACCCTCAGTCACAGGCACAATTATTTGAGGTAGGTACCGTAAAACCTGCATGTTACTGGGCACTTGGGAGGTTGTCGATGAAGCATGGCAAGGTGGCTTGTGTGAAGTTGAGGCGTTTAAACTATGTATATATGAAAAGAGAATTTAGTACCACCAAGTTAATAGTTTGTGACGGCCACGTCATTAACATTGATCATATTGATAATGTTACCGAACATATATAAAATCTCATTTGCAGGTTGTATATGTGTATTTTCTGGCAAAACACACCATGACTAACATTAACAGTAGGTACAGCAAGTCAATGAAACTCCAAGTGTTCGTGGTATGCGCTCGGGCCGCGCCGCGCAACCCAATCCGCGCATCCAAGATGGCGCGCATAGAGCACTGCGCACACGCCGTGTCCGTTACGCTTGACCACTGAAGCGCGAACAGTTTTTTTCTACATAAACATTGTTCGCAGTAGAGAAATCGACGGGCGTGACTGCGGCCATTGTTGTACGAAGCTAAACGCAGAGCATATTAGAGCGTGATACGGTAAAATAAAGTATAAATATACAATATGTGAATATGTAATAATGCCTGTACGGGATGAGGTGACATTTTCGGTGTAGCAGCAATTTACTTTGAAAACTGATTCATAGAAACCGCAGTTATTTTAACTAAAGCTGCTCACATCTAGAGCAGTATAAAAACCTTCAATATTAGATCTCTAATCAGTTTGTCACTTCGGAAACAATTCCATTATTTCCCTTGGGTGTTTTCAGATGCAACTAAGATAGGTATTATCTAAGGAGGCCTGGGGTGGGGTAACCGAGCACAACGCAGGAACGCCGTCCATGGTAGCTTAAGTAAAGTTCTCCATAAACGTATGGAAATGGTAATGATTCCCCATGTTTGATTATCGTGCCTAGCCAAGAATAAAATGTTTTAAGAAGGAAAATAAACTTATTTCTTCTTCTTTGTAATGTGGGCGCGTGCCAGGTACTATAGATACCTAATGCTGTGGTAAAAAGATTTGTCAGGCATAAAGGTTGGTAGCGGAACTGATCGTCCAGGGTGCGCCGGACGTACTTAACTAACTTTACTAGTATTGCATAGACTGTTGATGAAGTGACCGACAGCAAAATTGTTCTATCATTCTAAATAGGTAGATATAACTAGCTTTTGCCCGCGCGACCGCATGGATGTCGGAATATATCCCACGGGATAATTCCGTTGTTTTCATAAAACTATATTAGTTAAGGCGGCGCACGCCAGTAAAGCTCCCAGTCGGCATGATTTTTTCCGACATATTTTACTATCATCGTCATATTTAAGTCAATCTACACAAAACCCTAATAAATTATACACCTAAGCCTTCCTCATGAATCACTCCGTCCATTAGTGAAAACCGTATGAAAATCCAATCGGTAGTTTTTGAGTTTATCGCGTTAATACAGACACACGCGGCGGGGGGACGTTGTTTTATGTAGTGATGATTTAAGGGAAAAATAATTGATTAGGGAAAATGGAAGAAACGGTACGAGGCTTTTGCCCAGGACAGGCCACTGGCTAATAAAACAAAGTATATGATTTGATAATCCTTGGTGAAGTATCTTATGGTTGCAAATAAGACAATAGTTGAACATTAGCTATCAGCAATGACCACCTTGCTGATAGCTAATGTTCGCATGCTCGAAAGTACCTAGAGACCACTTTAGGTACTTTCAAGGACATAATGTCACAATAGGGATGATGCCTGGGTAAAAAAAAAAAAATTCTAATAAGTCCGTCCGTCAGATAATAAAAAATATTAGACACGTATTTTTTGCTTTATCATATTAATAAAAAATTACTTATATAAAACGCATTTTAAGTCCAGTGGTGGTCGCTACGTCACTAGTATGTATAAAATGTACATACTCGTGACGTCATGGCACATTTTACCCCAATGTATCGCCGTAATCTTTAGATAACGTAAAAAAAGAAAAAATACGTGTCCAATTTTTTTTTATAATCTCAAAGACAGACTAAAAATTTTTTTTTGTCGCTATCCCTATTATAATAAAACCCAGCAAAACTACTTAAATAATTTCTTTCCATCAACGTTGTGTACGAAACCCGTTTATTTATCGCTTCCGGTTGATTATCCTTTGTTCAAGCCTGTTCAGGCGCATCTATTCAAATTACATGATACTCATGCGCATACGCGATGAGCCCGCATGTACCGTAGGAGTCATTATCGATCGTACTAAGTTAACTTAGGTACTTCGATACTGCGGTTAGATTTTATCGTACGCTTGATGACCCCTGATAGCAAGAGAAGTTATTGGAGAGTACCTGTAGTGGGTAGCATTTGTGGTTCTTGTGTAGCACTACTGTGGAATTATGCTTTTGATTTAATTGTAGAAATGAATTCCTGAGCTGAAGGACTCGTCGTCAAATGGACAATGACAGGGTTTTTAACTAAGCAGTGATCCTACAGAGCAAATTTAGAAATAAAGAAAGAAAGAATAAAATAATAAACTGAAAATACAAATAAAGAACAAGTGCGTGTCGGAACACGCACAATGAAGGGTTCCGTAGTTGGGATGAATTTACCCAAGAACAAACTCAACATTGTAGTTGAAAAACATGTTCTCCCATACGGAATGTATGGGAGATCATGTTTTTCAAACCGCAAATTTAAGTTGGTTGATTATTACTCGTTAACCTGTACAGCCTACTTAGCTTGATAGTTTTCCTTTTAATTTCGTTATATATACTACTGCTGTGAATTTTTTCACATATCCAAGTACAACCATTTAGCTGGCAGGGGGGGGACACTTGACTCTAACAAAAAAATTCAGTTAATAGCTTAATACTCGTATTTCACAAACGGATCCCTGAATCTAAAAATGGTTTTCTAAACTCACAATATTTTTGAACGACCTTTCTAACGATACCCCACAACATGGGGTAGACGAGAAAAAAAAAACATCCCCACTTTACGTGTAGGGGAGGTACCCTAAAAAAAAATCCACTATCAAGCTCCTGGCTCCATCATCAGACCCTCAACACCAAGTGCAATCTATTAAACTCGTCAAACTGAATCATATGAGCCTAAGCTCGAGGGGTTTACTAGTAGCCACTAAACAGTTCCACGATCCACCTCCTGTCTCCATCATCAGACCCTCGACAGCAAATGCAACATATTGAACTCGTCAAACCGAAACATATGAGCATTTACAACATATTGGATTCAGGGATCCGTTTGCGAAATATTAAGCTTTTAACTGATTTTTTTTGTTAGAATCAAACTCAAACTCAAAACTCAAAGCATTTATTTCAATTAAACCATTTACAGGCACTTTTGAACTGTCAAATAGTCGCGTCAGTTAGTCAGAAAGTTGAAGCTAGTTGCCCATTCCAAAACGTAGATGTTTACGGAGAAGAACGGGCAAGAAACTCCAAGGACACTCTTTTAAATATAGAAAATTTCATAATCCTGGGTACATTATTCTTGTTGCTTCTATATGTGAGAACAATGTACAAAACAATTCAAAATATAAGATTAAAAATAAGACATGGCAGATAAGACATGACCAGTCACAACTGACGGCGCCCGTTCACGAACATGACGCGTGGATCAGCACCATTCAGCTCAAACATTTTGTAGGGAACCGAATGATCCAACACACTCGCCACCATCAGCGAGACATTTAAGTGAGCATGACATACTCTCAGCTACCATGATCTTTCAAGTCAACATACATATTAATAAATAAAAAATAAATAATACAAACGGCTCCGTGGTGCTCATATTTACAAAAATTGAAAAAAAAGCTTCTAAATTATACAAAACTAATTTGCAATGTATTTGAGAGATTAATAGAATGTTACTACCAAAAAGAAAGAAAATCATTATCCATTGGACTATTCAACAATTAAAACTTGTTTAAATAAAAAATAAACATTAAGTTTGTAATGTCAGAAAAAATTAAAAGGGGAAGCACCTCTTCCAAACATTAAATTTTTTAACTAGTGAGCCCAAGTGGCTGTGGAGCAGGACCAGCATTAAGCCAAGCATTTTTATCTATGATATAATCATCTAACTTATAATATGCTTGTCTACATAGTGTGCGTTTAATGCATGTTTTAAATTTCTTCTCATTCAGTTCAAGAATATCGAGTGGTATTTTATTATAACATTTTACACAGTACCCCATAAAAGAAGTGTGCACTTTAGACAATCTGAAACGCATAATTAAAGCATAATTTTAACACTAGAAATAGGAACAAATTAGATCATGGTTGATCTAATTTGTTCCTATTTCTAGTGTTAAAATTATGCCTGTCACTTATCCCTGTCACTTATCTTACTAAAAAGATGTAGATTTTTCCGAACATACATAATGTTTTCATATATATACTGACAAGGTACCGTCATGATGTTAATTTTCTTAAACAGTTCCCTTAGAGATTCGCGTCTGCGGAGGTTATATATGGCTCTGACAGGCCCTCTTTTGCAGAATAAAGATAGAATTAATATCTGCACCCCGTCCCCACAGCAAAATACCGTAAGACATGATGCTATGAAAGTAACTAAAATAGACCAGTCTCGCGGTATCCACGTCTGTTAGTTGGCGGATTTTCCAAACAGCGTTAGCGGCTGAACTTACCCGCCCTGAAAGTGATGTTAAGTGAGAACCCCACTGTAGTTTTGAGTCAAGGGTGATCCCCGGGAAAATCGTTTTTTCGACGAATTCTAGTGTCTCTCTATTCAGTACAATATGACATTCACTACTTCTAACATTTGGTAACGCGAATCATATGCATTTTGTTTTCTTCTCATTTAAAACCAAATTATTTACAGTAAACCAATTATGGACCTTAAGCATAGCGTTATTTACTTCGTCAAGCTCCTGTGCATGTCTGGTTATCTTAAAAATCAGTGATGTGTCATCAGCAAATAACACCATTTGTGGTCGATTTTTCAGTAAATGAGGTAATCATTAAGAAACGTTTCCAGTATCTTTGCGACTCCCATTCGAAATGTAAGGTTATCAGATAACCTGAAGCTTAAAATGCCAATGCATTCCACAACTTTCTTCGACAAATCCTTTTCTGTCCAGGCCGCTCGTTTATGGAATGCATTGCCAGCTCAAATAAAACGCGCTTAATCGTTACCAGTATTTAAGAGACTCGTGAAGGAACATTACTTGTTGTTGTGATCTTGTTCTTGTAGCTGTAATAATCTGTAGTCATCATTTATTTTCGTTGCTTATATAAATATTCTTATATATTTACTATGTATCTATTATATAGCATATATATATATCTATCTATGTATCTATTATAATATATTGTATCTATATCATTATTATTTTGCACCAATGTCTACCCCATTTTTATGTCCACGCTATCACTGTCCATTCCAAGGTTGCCTGGAAGAGATCGCAGAAAGCGATAAGGCCGCCCATTGTATGTTTTGTAGTGTAAAATTTATGATTTACTATGTAGTTTCTGGTGTACAATAAAGTATATATAAATATAAATAAATAAATATACTAAAAAGAGGAAGGGACCCAAAATCGAGCCCTGTGGACCACCCATTTTGACTTTTAAACCCAATGAATTTACACCGTTTATTTGAACTCGCTGCAGTATATCATTCAAATATGATTTTACTAAGCTAAGCGCAAGTTTACCCAGTCCGTAATGCTCAAGTTTCAAGAGCAGTGTTTCGTGATTCACGCAATCAAATGCCTTGGATAGGTCACAGAAGATGCCTATTGCATCTTGTGTCTCTTCCCATGCGTTAAAGATGTGTTTTAATAAGGTGACACCGGCGTCGGTTGTGCAACGTCTTTTGGTGAAACCATACTGTTGATCGTGTAGGATATTATTACGATTAAAATGATGGAGCATTTGATTTAACATTACTTTTTCAAACACCTTGCTGAAAACTGGCAAGACCGATACGGGTCTATAATTATTAGTGTCTTTGCTGTCCCCAAATTTGAATAGTGGAATAACTTTACTGTACTTCATTAGATTCGGGAATACCCCTTGATCTACACACAAATTAAATATTAAAGCTAAATAGGGTGCAATTGTCTCAATAATTGATTGACAAACTTTAGTAGACATACCCCACAGATCTTCGGTAATTTTGATCTTGAGTTGCTTAAAAGCTTTTACAACGACCACAGGGCTTACATGTTTAAATTTAATTTCCACGGGAAAGGTTGAAACATTCGCTCTTAATAGATCAATAGCAAGTAAGGGGGAGGAATTTAAAGTTTCTGTAGTTTTAATTGGAATATTGGTAAAGAAAGTTGCAAATTCCTGAGCAACATCGATGTTGTTGCTAATGAGACCACGGGAAGTGTCAAGTGTGTAATCAGTATTATGTCTTTTGTTCTTGTTCGTTTCATTGTTAATAATATTCCAAACTGTCTTTATTTTACTGTCTGCCGATTTAACCTTGTTGCTAATGAAAGAAGCTTTAGCTGCTTTGCAGATATTTTTAAAAGTTTTAGAGTAAATAGCAACGTACTTATTAAAAGTTTCCGTGTTAATATACGGCTTAAGGCCATACAGTTCAAATAATCTTTCCCTACTTTTGTTGTTCAGTCACTAATTAAAAAGTTAGGGCAAATAATTTTAGTTTTTTCTTAAAAGAATTATTGAACTCTGTTTGCACCAATGAAAAGAATTGTTCATACAGAATATTGCCACTGGACAAATTTAGGCCCTGAGCACTTAACTTGCTTATTAAAGTGTTGTTAAACTTATTTAAATTACCCGATGTTATTGGTCTAATTTGAATCTGCACTTTTTGTATTAGTGTGCTGGACTCAAAACTAACAGTTTGACCGCTGTGATCAGAAGGGAGATAATTTACAATGGCTTTATCTAAATAGTCGCAGCAACAAAATACATTATCAATACATGTAGCAGTAGTCGAAGTTATTTGCGTTGGTTCTAAAAACACATTTGACAGATTGAAAGATTTGAAGAGGCTTAATAATCTACTGCTATTTGAACTATTTTCTAAAAAATTAAAATCACCACAAATAATTACTGATTTATTACCAGTTGCAAGTTTAGCTAAAACATATTCCATTACTGACTCAAATATAGAGTAGTTTTGATAATTTGGAGGTCTGTAAACGCACACTATAAAATGCTTATCTAGCTCAACATAGGACAGTTGAATGCTATGTTCCACCGATAATTCAACTATGTCATTACGAGTCTTAGATTTTATACAATTTTTAATTAAGATTAGTGAATCTCCACGTAGCATGGATTTTCGGTTAAAACAACTGCCAACACTATAATTCTCAAATTTAATAAGCATTTCATAATGTTTCAACCAGTGTTCAGTTATACAAATAATATCAAACATTGTTTTTTCTAAAAACAATTCAATTTCTAATTGTTTGGAAGTCAAGTGTCCCCCCCCTTCTAGCTAAATGGTTGTACTTGGACTTGTGAAAAAATTCACAGCAGTAGTATATACGTATAACGAAATTAAAAGAAAAACTATGAGAGCTAAGTAGGCTGTACAGGTTAACGAGAAATAATCAACCAACTTAAATTTGCAGTTTGAAAAACAAGATCTCCCATACATTCCGTATGGGAGAACATGTTTTTCAACTACAATGTTAACTTTGTTCTTGGGATAAATTTATCCCAACTACGGAACACTTCATTGGACGTGGTCCGACAATACATCAATATGTCAAGAACTGTCACTACGAATGATAGGTACAAATATGGAATGACATCGCATTAGAATTGTCAAATAATGTGAGTTTTACCCGACTACAGCAAAGCCAAAGAAGGGTTATGATTTTAACAGGCTATGTATGTTTGTTCTCCTGTTTCCTCATAACTCCTAAATTACTCGTGTTCAAAAAAAAAGGAGGTATTGAAAGCGTCATGTTTTTCCGCTAATACCGGCAAATCAATCTGCCTAGCCTTTTCCCAACTATGTTGGGGTCGGCTTCCAGTCTAACCGGATGCAGCTGAATACCAGTATTTTACATGGAGCGACTGCCTATCTGACCTCCACAACCCAGTAACTGGGTAATACGATACCCCTTGGTAAGACTGGTGTCAGACTTTCGGGCTTCTGACGACTCTTATCGACTGTCAAAGATCCACGAATGACAGCCGGGACCAACAGCTTAACGTGCATTACGAGGAACGAAGGAGTCTCGGTATGTAAAGATGGTCACCCATCCACGGACCAACCCTGGCAACAGTAGCTTAACCTGATGGATAGACCCATGCGGCTGTTATTGCTAAGCCACGAGCTCCTATTCGCATCATACTACCATTATTATTGGCAAAATTGTGGTGTAGGTACTTCCACAAAAGCCACTAATGAAGAGTTGAAATTGGAGTTATTCTTATTTCGGACAACCAACCACAACAGCCACCATGAGCTTTGACAGCAGGTCTGCTGATCGTGTTCGAGCAATCAGAGCCTTATTAAGGCTACATATAAGTTACTACTTATTTCGTAAGCTCAACATAAAGACCGTCGTAGCAATTAGGGCTTTGGACCTTTCTTTCTAGCTTACGAAACAAGCTTTCACAATAACATTAAAGACAAGAACTGCAATCTGTCTGTCATTTTGGCCAATTACGTTAGGTTCAGAGTTGATAAAATTGCACCGACTAGTCATAGGTTCGGTGCCTCGATGGGTAGTTGGCCATTACCTTTCTACTGGTGCTTAGCAGAAGTCACACTTTCTCTCAATCAAAAGCTATCCATAACTGTCCAGATGTTTCGATTTTCTTTATATCGTACGTATTCAAGTATAAAAGTAAATTACAAAACATAACATATCATCGCGCCGTAATCACCGAAGGGTTAGGCAGAGGTTTAACTATAGTACTATACTGTAGTCTGGTTTTGCCGTCAACCTGTACTGTACATTTTTAATATATTACTTATTAAGGGGCCGTGCACGAAATCGACTGACTTTGATCATTGTTTGTGAGAAAAGGTAAAAGAATATAAACAAAATTATTTGTGATTTTAAAATTCAGTCCTTGTTTTGCATGTGGCTGGAAGGGATTTTTCAAATAAATTAAGTATTAATGGAAAATCACTAATATTCATGACAAATTTTCCAAAACATTACGCGTGACTGACATTTGATCATCTTTTTACAAGAAACTACTTTTGATTTTGAACATTAAAATATATCATCATCATTATCATATGGTGTATTGACCTACTTGCATATAGGTGAATCACTTTTTCACCTTCGATACAAAATATAGTAGAGAAATAATGTTGAAAAAGAAACAACATATTTTTTAAACACCCAGTCAGTAATGTATTTTTTTCTATTATTTAGCAAACCATTTAAAGAAATAAAAAAATCGCACATTAGTCTTCAGGTATCCTTGAAATAAAATCAAAATTTTATTTTATGATCATACAATATCTTCATTAAGTAAATCAAAGGCGAAATAAACGATATTTTATTTCACTACACGACACACGCGTCACTTACGTCAACTGCAGAAAAAAAAATCTCACCCAATTTTCAAAACTTGTTACACTGCCATCTCATGTTTTTTAGTCGAACTATTTCATCAGCTATCGATATAATTTATCAAACTGTCGAAATAATACCGTATTTTATCACCAGATGGAATTAACGACGACTCGTCGTTTTGGATAGCGTCCTATCCAGAACGTTAAACTCGACTTTTTTTTCGGATAGTATGCTATCGTTTGACGTCTGAGTGGTTAGATAAGAAAGGCTTTTTTCGCGCACGGAGCTTTAACTATGCTAACTATTACTTTAGTGTATTTAATTATGGAGGTCATATTGATGTGACTACCGGGAACGATTTAAAATTAGGAAAAAAAATCTTGGACAACTTACGTATCCGAATGTTTCCATGAGGGTAGCTGTTCACATACATTCTACACTCTATTATCGTAGATATCTTCAAGCAATAGCAAAAATCGATAGCCAGGTAGCTACTTAAATATTAATACACTGTTACAACTTACAGCCAGTCAAAGACAATTACCTATTAATGAGCCACAAGTGAAGAATACACGTTTGATTGGACCATGTGTCTCTATTCCCACAAATAGCAGCCATAGACAAAGGAACATCGATTGCGACTACGTAGGTAGGCTACTTTTTTATTCTAAGTATTTGAGACTATAATTTCAGTCTGGATATCTAGTACTTATCATATTATTTATGTATAACTAATGTTAGGTAGGTAGGATAAATGATTAAGGTTAGGTACTACAAAGCCTACAAAAAAGACAGGTAGGTAGGTATTGTCTTTGTTACCCAATTAGTTCGAATTCAAATGTACCTACCGGCAATAAAAAACACGGAAAAAGATATTACAGTTAAGTAACTACTTGTTACAGAATAATGTAGGTATCTACTTATTTCAAATAAGTTTATGTAGGTACCTAATAATAAAGTTAATTGTATTCTTGTACAAAATCACATTAGTAAATTAAAGAAAAACAAAACGTCAAACAAATTTCATTCTTCGGCCTTGCAACACGTTATAGCTGTGGTGTTAAGGAAGTAGGTAAGTTTTCTAGTAGGTAAATTAAACATCAATTCACTGTACAACAACAGAGGTCAAACGTCCGCATCGTTCGGGCGCCAGCAAGCAAGTGACCACTCTGTCTTTTTTTGGGTGGGAAATTATCAAATAACTTCTCCCGCTCTGCGCGGAGCGGGAGGGCGTGTCAGACTCTTACTGACTAAAACACGTCCGTGTTCCTTCAGTTGCCAGTACGTTGCCACGGGCCACGGTATCCCTTTCGGGCTTTCCCACGACCCCGGCCGGCATCGGTCCTAGCAGATCCCTTCTGTTGTGCTGACATCTCTTTGAGGCGCGCGTGGAACACAACGCGCCGTCGACCCTAGCCTGGTCCTTATCGGACGGCGAGCTACCCATTGCTCACCATCCGCAAGCCCGTGCCTACGGTGGCCGGGAATCGGGGGCGTGAGGGCGCCACATTTGACTCTCTCACTAGGTGCTCCGTCTGCTCCTTCCCACGCCCTCTCGCTCCGTACCATGGCCTGGACCAGGGCCGGACGCGAGAGATCACTGCCGCCGATCACCTCCACAAGGACACGGTGGTGCCCCGCCCAAGCCGGGCAGACCTCCACCGTCTCCTCCGGGCGATCCACAAAGTGGTGACACCCGGGCATTTCCTCCCGCCTTATACGGAACAGGGTCCTCCCGAAACAACCGTGTCCGGTGAGGACCTGCGTCAGGCGGAAGGTGAGGACGCCATGGCGCCTCTCTAGCCACTCCTGAAAGAGGGGACTTATCGCCGCAATTGTAGCGTGCCCAGCACTGAGTTGCGACAATCGCACTCTCCATGACGCCATGAGATCCCGCCAGGGCTCTGTCCGCTGTGCCGTGATTTCACGTGGCAGCGGAGTTACGCCCCGGCGAAGTGTCCTCCCCCTGCCAGCTAAATGGTCGTACTTGGATTTGTTAAGAAAAATCACAGCAGTAGTATATATGTATAACGAAGTTAAAAGAACACCATCACAGCTAAGTAGGGTTTACAGGTTAACGAGTAATAATCGAGCAACTTAGATTTCCAGTTTGAAAAACCTGATCTCCCATACATTCCATCAGGGAGAAAATGTTTTTACCACTACTATGTTAAGTTTGTTCTTGGGATAAATTCATACCAACTACGGAACCCTTCATTGTGCGTGGTCCGACCCGCACTTGGCCGGTTTTTTTTAAATAATCAAATCACTCAGAATGTAACCTAACTAAATGTATATGAAAAAGCGGTAAACTGCCTAATGTGATGACATTATGAAATATGTATTGTAATTTCAAAATTCAATTTTAGAACTTAGGTTACACTTTGTTTCTAATTACTTGTCCGACTGCCAGTATTAAAGATATTTAAAAAAAAAACAAGTTATATTTTTATTATATTTTTTATCCGTTAACAGAATTTTAATGATCGTTTTTGAACTAGAAAAAATGAATCTTTTCCCTGCAATTAATTGCAATAATAACATAAAAAGTAATTAACACGACCAAGTGACTCTCTGTTTCTAATTCTGTAT
Organism: Agrochola lota; assembly: GCA_947364205.1. Taxonomy (NCBI): domain Eukaryota; kingdom Metazoa; phylum Arthropoda; class Insecta; order Lepidoptera; family Noctuidae; genus Agrochola; species Agrochola lota. The sequence goes on along the minus strand of OX376231.1, from coordinate 9,708,808 downwards.
AACTAATAACTAGTAGTTCTGCGAACAGAGACCTCGCGATCACAAACTTTTTTGCAAAAATTATTAAATTACTAAAGTTATTTAAAACCGGATATTTTATTTTTTGAATTCCAGGGTCTAAATTTTTATTTGGAATTGTGATCTGAGATTTCGCGGGGAAGGTTTTCCAAAACTTTTCCTTTTGGAACGGCCATGATAGTTTGACAGCAGCATTGACAATCTAAAATAGTAGTTTTATTGTGAGCTCATCGCTAACCGATTTAGTCTTTCTTCCTCCTCTATTCGCAAGAGCAAGAGCTCCATTCATGGTCCCAATTCTTGCAAGACGGTCTAAATGAAAGGGCTCTAACACAATATTAGCCAGTCTTCGAGAGCGAGATAAAGCAACGTAAGACCGCAAGTTCTCTTGAACCAATGCAAAATTTTACCTTTAGGGTCCGAATATTTGGGCGGAGCACCGCCGTGTCCTCACGGAGGCGATCGGCGGCGGCGATCTCTCGCGTCCGGCCCTGGTTCAGGCCATGGTTCGGAGCGAGAGTGCATGGGAGGCCGTCACCTTCTTCTGCGAAGCAGTTATGCTCGCGAAGGAGGAGGCGGAGCGCGCGAGGGAGATGCAAGCTGCACGCCCTCGCGGCCCTAGTCGCCGCAGGAGACGCCCCGGGCGTCGGGAGTCCAGAGCCGACTTCCGGCCACCGTAGGCGCGGGCTTGCGGACGGTGAGCAATGGGCAGCTCGCCGTCCGATAAGGACCAGGCCCGTGTCGACGGTGCGTTGTGTTCCACGCGCGCCTCAAAGAGATGTCAGCACCAACCGACGGGGTCGAAAGACCAATGCCTGCTGGGGTTGCGGGTTTGTCCGAAAGGGATAACGCGGCCCCGGCACACAGGCAACGGGAGGAACACGGGTGGGTTTTAGTCAGTAAAAGTCTGACACACCCTCTCGCTCTGCCCAGAGCGGGAGAAGTCATTTGATGATTTCCCATCCAAAAAAAAAAAAAAAAAAAAAGGGTCAGAATATATTTTATTCTACCAACGCTCTTCTACGGTGACTGACCTACTTTTTTCCTATTATATAAACATTACAACGTTCATTAAGTCCAATTCAAATTTAAAAACCAGAAAAAATATGAGTAAAAATTATAGGCCAGCTAGAAAAATGAACTAATAAGTTTTAATTGGCAGAGGTAACGCTGCAGCCTAGTTTTGTGATGAGAAGGTGATCCCAGGTAGGAAATCAACTTTTGGATGGATCCGGCTGAAGACTGATACAATATCAAGAAGACGGCCAGCGAGATATACTAGAAACCTGAAACGGACAGCGAGTCCTTTGATGAAGACACAGAAAACAGTAAAGTGTAAAACAGCACAGCAGGGAGATAGAAAAGAGCCTAGAAAGCAACGTAACTCCGCCAAAGGATTCACAGACGAAGATCGACTGAGCCAACTGGCTGCGACGTCGTAAAAAGATGCCCATCCATAGATAATTAACACCCGTCTCTCCACTATTCCATTGCTTACTCTAGGATGCATATCCGGTACGCCTCTCAAATCCTTCCTTATCCTAAGGGCACGTCTTCCTTACCATTATCACGCGCCCCCCGGTCTACTCCTAGATATACAATGGCCTTTGTAGTCCCATGAAACATGAGGCTTCATGGGCTAGTGCAAATCTTGGGATTCATTCAATTTATCGAGTCTGGTTAAACCACGCTGGGATCGGTGCATTTCATTCATTCATTCATTCATTCATCATTCATTCATTCATTCTACCAACGCTCTTCTACGGTGACTGACCTACTTTTTTCCTATTATATAAACATTACAACGTTCATTAACTCCAATTCAAATTTAAAAACCAGAAAAATTATGAGTAAAAATTATAGGCCAGCTAGAAAAATGAATTAATGGGTTTTAATTGGCAGAGGTAACGCTGCAGCCTAGTTTTGTGATGAGAAGGTGATCCCAGGTGCTCCATCTATCCCAAAAATTATTTTGTCATTGCATAAATTCTAACCCAATTGTGATCTATGTCTTAGCAAAAGATGAAGTTGAGGAGTCTTTGTATACACAATCAGCATGGTTTTCACTGTCTAGACATTCTAGTAGAATTTACGAATATGGATAAATATGACCTTATTTAAACAAACACTAGCTACAGTTTTCCAAAAGTTTTGAAGGTACCATCGCGGACACTTTTCGAAAAGCGGTCTGCCGGCCGCCAGTGTCCGCGATAGTACATGATAACCTAACACCTTCTGAACTTTCACCATGGAAAAGAATATTGTATTCTACTAGTAGTAAAAAATCGAGACTTCCATGCTTTTCCCAAGTCAAGTACCAATGCACTATACACAAAAACCCCCGGAACAAATGCTCCAAATTACGGCGAAAATCGCACTCTATTATTTAGTTCAAAAGATCTTAACGGTCACAAACAGGACACGGAAAATGGTATAGATTCTTAAATAATTCCCAGATTTGAAGCTACTACAATAGCTTACGTGATTTTTTCTGTCCGTGTCTTCAGGTGTAATTACCAGACATGGGCGTACCCAGCTTTTGGCCCGGGCGGGGGGGGAGGCAAATCAGAAATTGCTTTAGGTGGATCCGCAAAGGTAGCCCACGAAATTCAAATGCAATTTGTAATTTTGTGTCAGATTGTATCTTTATTATAATATGTACAAGTATGTACTATCAGAACTATAATCTTTAGAATCATTATTACATCTCTCTAAGTCAGATTTGTTCTGAAATATCATGATTTTATGAAAAAGTCATTCAATGGAACAAATCTAACCTAAAGAGATGTATTAATGATTCTTATGATTAAAATTCTGTAAATTCATATTTGTTATGATCGAGAATCATATTTTGATGAAGATACAACATAACACTGATCAAAGACTGACAGAGCAAAGCCTATACATATATCTAACTTGACCATTGTTGATCTCAGCCATGTTTTTACGCGTCTGAGTGTACCTACTGTATGACCATTCAATTGTAGCCGTAGAATAAGGCATTGTACTAATAAAATCCACGCAGCGCGGAATTTTCTAAAATGTATGTAAGTATAATATATTGTTATTGGTGCCGATTCTCTTGTACACCGAACTAAACTTACTAAACTATCAGTAAAATTCCTTACTTTTGGCTATGAGAATCTTAGAGCTATTCTGCAAATAAAATTCTCTAAACTAAAAAATAATTTTGACACAACTAAAATAGAATTTGACAATCGCGAATCCACGTGGTACCCGTGGTTTGCCCTAAACCGTGATTTTTTTTAGAGCCGGTGGCGCACAGGGGGTGCCGCCTCGACGTGTTTTATATGGAATTTTTCACTTTTTGTATGGAAAACATGAAAAAATATTACTTACATGTTCAGGTTTAGGGGTTTATGATTTTATTAAGGGGTCGAAATTTTCATTATTTTTGCGATAGGACGCACCATTTTCGAGATATAAACAAAAGAAAAAATAAATACAGTACTGTTTTTGCACGTGAAGTCGAGATGTTGGTGTGAATCTTAGTTCATGACAACTTATTTTATCCAACACCTTTTTAATCGCGATAAAAAATTGTCAGGTTTAGGTAGTCTGGTTTGGTATTTTACAATCAAAATTTAAGGTGAAAAATGTCAAATTCAGAATAGCAAAATTGCCATTTTCACTAAATTAAAAACTCAGTACTGTCTTAGTGCTGTCAAACTAAAATATAGTTAAGTTGTGTCACTTTAGTCTATTTCAGAATGGTAAATAGTCGTTTGACAGGAATAAAATAAATTTTAGTGATTTTTAGTCTAGTTTAGACGCTTTTGTTACAAGAGAATCGGCACCAGTGCAAAGTAAGTCTTAACGTGACTGTAACAAAACATTTATCGACAACAATAAGGACGTAGCACACAACAGTCTGCTGCCCCCCCCTCCCTCTGGTACCAGAGAACTATCTACCTTCATTTAAAACGGTAAAAGGTGATTGTATGAACACCCATGGGTAAGTTAAGTTTACTCACATTTGTTCTAGTTTGATAACGCCCTTAACAGTACTTTTCACTCGCTTGTTTTAACTTTTTTACTGCTTGGAACACGCAACAATATTTCTGACACGAATGTCGTCTACTGCCCTTTAATTATAAATACGTAAATAGGTACTTATTTACCGAGCACCTACATGCCTATATACCTACCTGAACTTTTTTAAAGTGTAAAATTATATTCAACACAATATAATTTAATGGTGGCACTCCACATCGCTATTCAGTATTCGCGTTTTTTTCTGTGTTTTATTCGGCTATTATAGTGTAGAAGTCCGAATAACCCGAACCTACCGTCCACACATCGTCATGAACAATGAATATGCCGAACATTCAAGAATATTGTTGTTATCTTTTTGCTAATCTGAAGGCAAAGCTGGACGTGTTGACGGCAGCAGCTACTTACTATTTCCTCTCGTTAATTACCAATAGGTACATGTTATGCGTACAAAAAACACCGCACTCTATTGAGCAAGTCATGTGTGGACGGTAAACGAACTTATTCGGTATATTCGTAATCCTTTGATATGTGACTAAAAACCAACAACCGGCGGATACGAGCGTTCGTGTAATAGGTATGACGCCTGGATAAAAAAAAAGGAAATTCTAATTAGTCTGTCAGTCACATAATAAAAAAATATTAGACACGTATTTTTTGCTTTATCATACTTATAAAAAAAAAAATACTTAGATAAAACGCATTTTAAGTCGGGGAGTGGGGGTCGCTACGTCACAATTAAGTATAAAATAAATAAATAACTACCAGAATCGCATCGTGCCGTCTGTGAGAGCCTTAACTTGAACAGTTATACCTACCTCTCTACTCGCCTAATTAATAATAAAACCTAATAAATGTTTTGTACCTACTTATATAAAAATTAAAGTACCTTCTTACTACCAACTGTATACCTACTTACCATGACTTTTCGTGACGGATAATTTAGTATCGTCAACGTCGTCGTTGACTTTTCATAAAACTTTGTTTCATGTTAGTCATTCCCTAGGGAGGAATATTTATGGTTGAAGGGGCTCCTTTTACATGCTTCTTTCAATTTATAATCAAATTGAGGACATCAAAATTCTAAAATATATGGATCTGTTGTTCGAAAGAAATTGTAGGAAGGAAAAAGGAATGTCGCAAAAATAAGTATTCCATGCCTCAAGAGCCTTATGCCTTATACGTTTTTACTAACAATGATTGCCTAAAAAACGCGCTGTTGGATTTTCAACGCTCGTAGGTACCTACCTGCCTATGCAAGGGCGTCGCCAGCCGATGGGCCAGGGGGGGGGGGGGGGGGGGGGGGGGGGGAAATTGATATATGAAGGATGGGAAAAGTATGATTTGTAGTTACAGTCTGGTGCACACGAGCTTTACACTTGTAGTGCGAGTCTTACCTCTACGATGCACAATGGGGCTAAAATCGACGCTAGTGGACATTTGATTTTTGACAAATCAGTTTCAACTCGGTAGTCTCGATAGGAACTGAGAAAAATAATAATTTCCATTTTTAATATATGGATTGGGAACGGACCTTTCGGGTAGTTTTTCCCAAAACTATTCAGAACTATAGAGCTGAAAGCTAAAATGTATTATGACTGGGTCTACCACCAACACAGATACGAATACTACGTCCCCGGACTCAGGATTAATCCCCGTTTAGGAGATATGTAAAAGTCGTCCAAATAAACAAAATTGTCTTTATAGTTTAGGGGCATGAGGAACAGGGTGTAAAGTTCACTCATCCACCATAGAAAAGGGAGGATCCTCCGACCAGACGGGCCAGCCAGACACGCGGGCAACTGCCCAGAGGTTGAAGTTTGTGAGATTGTATATATGTCCATCGCGCGGTAAACTCTAGGATTTGTGTGACGTCAGGATGTTGTGTGACGTCAGGTCTTTGATGCGTAGTTCGCATGTGTCGATTGTAGACGCTGCCACAATAGATATATCTACAGTTTCTTTAATTAAAATGCCTTGTATTTAACTAAATTTTTTTAATCTCTAGGGGCGACCCAGGGTCGGACTGGGCTGGAAGGGCCCGGTTGGCTGACCACAAGCTCTGGGCCCGAGACTAGATGATGGTAGATGGGATACAATCGGAAAATACTGAGATACACAAATTGAGATAAACAAAATATTAAATTTAATTATCAACGATATAATAAATTATTAGGTACGCACAATAGCGCATCAAATTACCCACTACCAGTATAAAAGGACCTCCCTTAATAGGCGAGTTTCATATAACTCGATTTTTCTATTTCATTTCTCTCTAATTGTATGAACGAACTATCTGATCTAGTTTTACATTTAGGTCGCAAGAGCTGGGACCGAGCCTACGCGGGCCTCCTATCCTACGTTGCCGCAAGCCCCGTAAGTCAGGCCCGTGCGGGGCCCGCTCAGGTTGGGGTCCGGCTGGCAAATGCCACCTCGACTATATGGCCAGTCCGACGCTGGGGCGACCCCCTTGCCTGCCCTTGGCGACGCCCTTGTGCCTAGCTATAAATAATTATATACCATAACTAGATATAAGACTTCAATTGTAAATAGTACTTTACCTACTGAAACGAATGTACCTAGATCTAGAGTCCGCGCCACCACTGAAGTCTATTTGACGCGGCGCTAGTGTCTATGTAATTCCATTACATTAACAGAAATGTAGTTCCACAATTTTCCGCCGGCCTTTCGTGGCGCGCACTCTACCTACCTATGAAACTGATAATATTTTATTACTGATAACTTCACGCCTTACCTAGGATGGATCAATAATCTTCAATTTGCTGTAATAGGAGTGGGCCGTTTCTAATGAAGTAAACTAAATGATAATAATTAAGCACCGACTTTACCTATAAGTTTATCATCATTATTTCAGTGGAAAGACGTCGACTGGTGAACATAAGCCTCTCCTAAGGATTGTGACGATAACCTGTCCTGCGCTGCCCTCATCCGCCGGATTCCTACAACCTTCACTAAGTCTTCGGTCCACCTTGTGAGGAGCCTATCCATGTTAGAAAAAACCTAATTGTGTAACACACTTTCAATCACAATCCAAGTGTTTCGAAGGAAATTCCTAATTCATTGCTTCATAGGTTTGAAAAATTTGTCTGCTCAGCAACAAACGATGAACGTGGCTAAACTGTCAAAATAAAACCCATTGCGATCAATTGTAATTCTATATGTCTGTACGAGTATTCTATTACATAGCAATAAATGTAAATGGAACGAAGGAGCCTGGATCTCACGACACAGGGAATCCTAGTGTGAGTTCCAGGAATCAACGCATTCGAATGAAATTTCTTAAACAATAAATTAGTCTTATTTTTATGCTTATTCTTATGCCTATTCTTATTCTTATGCTTATTCATATGTTTATTCTTATTTTTATTCTTATATGTCTTACTCAATTACCTTTTTTTTTTTGTTTGAGTTTGGGAAATTATCAAATAACTTCTCCCGCTCTGGGCGGAGCGGGAGGGTGTCAGACTGTTACTGACTAAAACCCACCCGTATTCCTTCCGTTGCCTGTGTGCCGGGGCCGCGATATCCCTTTCGGACAAACCCGCAACCCCAGCAGGCATTGGTCCTTACGGACCCCGTAGGCGCGTGGAACACAACGCGCCTACTCAATTACCCTACAGGTTATTTTGAAAATTCCTCATCAAACTCAAACGCAAAGCATTTATTTCAATTAAACCTTGTGATTACAGGACTTTTGAAATGTCAAAGAGTCGGTCAGTTAGTCAGAAAGTTGAAGCTAGTTGCCCATTCCTAAACGTAGATATCTATGGAGAAGAACGGGCAAGAAACTCCAAGGACACTCTTTTAAATCAAGATATGTATTACAAAATCCTTGGTATATTATTATTGTTGCTATATGTGAGAACAATGTAAAAATATTTAAAACAATTTCTAAATATAAGATTAAAAATAAGCCCTGGCAGATAGAGATAACCAGTCTCAAATGACGGCGCCCGTTCACGAACATGACTCGTGGATCAGCACCACCCAACACAACCAGGTGTAGGGAACCGAAAGATCTAACACACCCGCCACCATCAGCGAGACATTAAAATAGTCTCAGCTGCCATGCTCTTTCAAGTAAACATACATCACAATAACATGATAAACAACTCCATGGTAACTCACATTTATTATCTCGACAAACCCTTGAAATTGCAGTAATTAACACTACATACATTTAAAACACACACCAACCCTTACAACAGAGACAAATGTGTAGAATTTTTAGAGGCTTTTGTTTCGCCTCTAAAAATTCTACACATTTATCTCTGAGTTAGACGAGTGTAAATAACAAAATTAACCTACTTCAGTAGGTACAGTCAATAACAAAAAGACGTACCCATCAACAGGAATTTATTTAATTATCTACAATCTTTTTTCTACAATTTTATGTCAATGTGTAGGGCTCATAAAGTGAGTAATGACCTAATTGGTGATTTTATATCCATATATATTTTTAACGCAGGGGTGTCCGAAAGGGATATCGCGGCCCCGGCACACAGGCAACGGAAAGAACACGGGTGGGTTTTAGTCTGACACGCCCTCCATCTCATCTCTATTTGATAATTTCCCACCCAAAAAACAAAAAAAAGGGGTGTTCAGAATCATGTACTGAATCCATGGTAATAGTTTTCGTGTCGATGTCACTAAATGATAAAATGCTACCGCGCCTCTCAAAAAAAAGCGCCACGAAAATTTAATTTTGAGCTGGAAATTGTTTTCAGCAGTTGGCGCCCCTTGCCATCTGGCGCCTAGAGCGACTGCTCTACTCGCTCTACCCAGAGCCGGCGCTGAGTGGAATGTAGCATTCACAAGACATTGCAAGTATAGAACAACAGACTTATCTGTGCGTTTGGAAAATTAGCATTTAAAAAAGCTACATTGAAAACGAAATGCTTTAGATAGGTAATTAAAATGTCACAGATTTTGACATACCCAATTATTCCCATGAAAGTAGGAAGTACCTACTTAGTAGAACCACCACAACTCAGGCCTTCACACACCTAATCATATACTACACCACCTTCCTATTATTAGGTAATTCTACATACAATCAAGACTATGAAAGACTCAATTATTAAATAATGAGGTATGAGTGTAACCTACCTTTTTTTTTGTTTTGAGGATGGGAAATTATCAAATAACTTCTCGCTTTAACCGCTCTGGTCGGAGCGGGAGCTCGTGTCAGGCTTTTACTGACTTAAACCCACCCGTGTTCCTTCCGTTGCCTGTGTGCCGGGGCCGCGATATCCCTTTCGGACAAACTCGCAACCCTGGCAGGCATTGGCCCTAACGGACCCCGTTGGTGCTGACATCTCTTTGAGGCGCGCGTGGAACACAACGCGCCGTCGACCCGGGCATGGTCCTTATCGGACGGCGAGCTACCCATTGCTTACCGCCCGCAAGCCCTCGCCTACGTTGGCCGAAAGTCGGCTTGCGACTCCCGACGCCCGGGGCAAGGGCCTGTACCTACGATTACGTTCTCATTAACTTACTTGGCAGATACTATCCTACAAATTCTGTTCCATTTTTTAATTTCTTTAGTAAGTAGTGGATATTCGGACACCGTGAAATAGGCCCCAAGACAATCGAAAGCATAGGGTTTAAAATTATTTCACTGCGCATGTGAAAAAACCTACTGTTTCGATGTTTGAAACTTCGTGCAGACTAACGCGACGCGACACCGGTTATTGTTATAAGTACCGTGAAGTTTTCTTAGAAATTGCATTGTCCGAATCGCGTCGCGCTAGTCTGCACGAGGCTTTACTGATATACCAATCAGAAAATGCAGAAAAAAAAAATCTTGTGAATCGATACAAGCCACCTATCCGCCTTGGTAGGTCGTACACACGGCTACACATCAAGCTATACATTTCCAGTATAAGCTGAACCTCTCATTGTACGCAAATCCTATACAATGCGAGATCAGCATAAACTGGAAATGTATAGCTTGATGTGTAGCCATGTGTACCTATCGATCAAGAGTAAGCTATTTGTATCTAGTGTACCAGCTACAACGCACTTATTGCGTCGTTGCCAATGGTAATGAACGCCATAACGAATAAATAATCATTAATGAATACAAATAGGAATCTGCACCCGTTTATGGTAGGTACGTAGGTACGTAGGATACGTGCTCTAAGTAACAAAGATATTATCATATTGTAACCATTTGGAAATTACCTTCTTGTCACATACGAGTAGGAAATGTAGGAATTTACTGATCTCCAATTACTTACCTAATCGTATCCTTGATCGCATGTCGGTGGTAACACTAGCCTTGAGCTGACCTAGCTTAGTACGGAGTTTCAATAGTATAAGAGGCCAGCTTATACTGGTAAATTCTCAAGCCACTGCCACGGCCACTGCTCTCAAAACAGTAAAGAAAAAAAAACCGGCATGTTCTAGAACCAAAAATTCGAAGACATGACATCTCACCCGCATAGCATACGCACCCGATGACCGTACTTTATGTAGGTACCTACCATATAGGTATCGTTTATACATTTTTGATAACCTATCTACCTACTAAAGAATTCCTTATATAAACAAGTACTTTCAGTTTTCTAATTACTAGTTCTATGTAGTACGGTGGTGTTATGCCGTCGTCACGGTCGGTAAGGACACGCACAGTCACAGTAAATATAAATAAGTAACAGTATTATATCTTCATGGAAAACGGCCGAAACGACGCGCTTCGAAATCTCAGTGTATACCAGTACCCAACAGTATCGAGTGCATGGCAGTTACGCACGGACGCTACCGAGCGGCCGTAGGTAAATATATCAAGGTTACGGCCGACACATAATACTGTTACTTATTTATACTGTGGCACAGTACAATACGCAGAATTTAGGTAGGTAGTTAGGTAATTATAGTAGGTATCTTCGATGCGATGATTAGGCTAGTTATACCGATTCTAACAAGATAATTAACTACGTTGAACTAAAAGTTGATAAGGGGTTCGAAGGTAGGCATGTACCATCGAAGAAGTTCGTATCTAACCACCACGTTGTTCAACATAGTCCTCAATATCACGCAGTGCGGATTTTTAACAGGTTGCCATTGGACTTAAAAACCATAATTTATAAAAGCTCTTTTAAGTCAAGACTCAGAGCGTTCCTATTGGAGAAATGTCTGTATTCAATAGACGATGACATATCCAAGTTTAAAAAAAAAAAAGAATGATATTAGTTAATTCAGAGACTGGGTAATATTTGTATTGTAATAGCTTTCAATATTATTTGAATTTTTAATTGTATTGAATGTTTAATTTGTAATGTTATTGAATTTTTATTTTATTGTTTTGTTTTTTTTTTCTATAATTTATTGTATCAGGAATGTATTAGTTCTATAGTTTTTATGAAGTGTTTTCTTTATGTATGTTTTCAAACACAATGTGAATTGTTCATGAATAAAATTGAATTGAATTGAACCGTAAGGACTATTCTTGCTTGCAACGCTCAGCGGACGGCGTCGATGTACGAGTTGTAAGTCGTAGGTGCGAACCCAGAGGCAGTGTGTTAATTATTTCATCACCACTGCTCTCAAAACGGTAAAGGAAAACATCGTGAGGAAACCGGCATTTCCTAAAACCAAAAATTCGAAGATTTGTGACATCTACCAAACCGCACTGGGTCTGCGTGGTGGATTACGAGCCACTACCTCTCACTGAGAGGCAGGGCCGCGCCGACCCTTGGCGGCGCCTGTGCGCGAAACCAATAAAGACCCTCTTTTTTTTGGTCGTCGTGCTTCACCGCTTTTTTTTTCATTTATTGACGTTTTTAATACGTGAATAATATTATCGTTATTAGAAAAAATAGGTTCGGTTCCGCTTATTCGCAGAGAGAGAGAGAGAGTAAGAGAGAGAAAACGAGAGCGAGGGAGAAAGAGACCGAGCGAGAGAGAGCAAGAGAGAGAGACAGAGAGGGAGAAAGAAAGAGAGAGCGAGAGAGACACAGAGACAGAGGGAGAAAGAGAGAGAGAGAGAGACAGAGCGAGAAAGAGAGAGAGAGAGAAAGAGACAGAGCGAGAAAGAGAGATAAAGAGACAGAGCGAGAAAGAGGGAGAGAAAGAGAGCGAGAGAGGGATTTTTTGCTATGGGTGTCATTATTAAACCCGCGGACGAAGTGGCGGGCTGAAGCTAGTCATCATCATTTCAGCCACAAGACGCCCACTGCTGAACATAAGCCTCCCCCAAGCACCGCCACTTCGAGCGATTCTGTGCTTCCCGCATCCGGCGGATTCCTGAAGCTATACATTATTTATTATAATGCAAAAAAATACTATAATAATATAATAATAATAAAATATATTTATTTTCTCTCACAATGGTTTTGTAGCATTTAACAGTTTTGACGAATATGGATTCACATTGTGAGAGCTGGTGCCTGATGTAGGTTTAGAAAAACCTGTGTTACAGGCCACCAGGCCACACTTAGTGGTGGTGGTGGTAACATGTATTTCTACTAAACAAAACAAAAAGATAAATAAATAAAAAGAAAAATAAAAGTAACAACAGAAGCAGTCAAAGGGTGTATGGTGGTGAATGTGTATGTGAGTGGTGGTGGAGTGTAGGTGAATGGTGGTGAATGTGTAAGTGAATTGTGGTGAAGTGTAGGTAACTGGTGGTGAATGTGTATGTGAATTGTGTTGAAGTATAGGTGAGAGGTGGCGAGTGTGTAGTTGAATGGTGGTGACCGTGAAGGTGAATAGTGGTGAATGTGAAGGTATTCGAATACAAGTGCCTGTGTGAAAATTGGACATTGGAATTACGGAGCCATAAGAGCAAAGATGTGGAAGGGGAATGGGATTTATTTAATTATGTGGAGCAGTTTCTCTGTGTCATCACAGCAAAGGGTTTTCAAGTATTCCGTCACTTTTTTCTTACAACTGGGTTTATGTAATGGATAAATATAGCTATCATAGCAGACAGACCGCAGCCTGAGAACAAAACTACGTATACAAAAGTAGTATACAGAGAAGTTTTATAAAAAACGTGGCTGCTATTGTAGTATATTGTGGTGTCTCTCGACTTCCACGCGAACGAAGTCACGGGCAAAAGCTAGTAATAAATAATTCAACTGTTCGTTCCATTATACTAAATAAAAATAAAAGCCTCATGTTTCATTGCACGAGATATCTGGGTTTGTTCAATATTGAAACACCTGTAATACTCAGATCGCATGCTGTGCTTATGACACGCGAATGTGTCATTTTTGGTTTTTCCTTTGCACTTAGGTACGTACTTTTTGTATCAACGTCGACTTTTTCTTTTGTGATATTACTTCATCTAATGAGACAATGATTCAATGTTGTAAACTTTTTATTTAACGATAAACCCCGTTTCGTAAGACTGATCGTTAGCTCATCTAATTTACTGCGTCAATTTTATTACAGAAAGAAAGGAAGAAAATAAATTTATTTGACTCAGGTTAAGGCACACAATATTCACTTAAAAACAAAAAAAAAAATGAAAAAATAAAGATAACTTAAAATAATATTGTGTGCTTCACGGCTGCGGCAAACAGTCCCAGTTCAGCATAAATGTCAGACAACTAGTGTCTGACGCTGGTTTTCAACTGGACTTATGTTAGGAGGACGTCTTACGGTTGTTACAGGACATAGTATAGTTTTTTTTTTATAATTATCTGTGAAAAGTCGACCAATAACCTAATTATCATTCGAAAACTCGGAAATAAATCAGTCGATCGAATCACTAGCGCCACATATTATAGTGCGGCACTTGATTGAACTAATCCACACTGAATTGTCCGTGAGGTATTCATCGAAAGTCGATCTTCTCTTGCAGGTATTTCGACGGATAATAATTAACCGTCCATGAACGATCAATCCGGATTAGTTAAGTCAATAGTTTACAGCAGGTTCTTGCGTGGCGCTAATAGCATTATCAAGAGAATTAACTGACGTTTAAATGTAAATTAATTCTAGGGTCGGTAGATTGAAATTATTGTAAGTAAAATTAAGTATTTTTAGGGAATTTAGAAACCAGCTTTTTTAAAGAAAAATTGTTCAGTTCTTTGAGATGCTGAAGCTTTGCACCTAAACTTTATGATATTTTTTTACAGCGCAACCTTCGCTGATGGGACAGCATTACCATTAATCCTATACTATTAAATGAGCAATATTTGTATATATGTACTTGTAATCCTGTTCTCGAAAAAGGCTATAACGAAAGAAGAATCGATCTAGCTAGGTCTCTCTCATATCTGGGAAAAATCGTTTTCGCAAAGTTTAGAACAAGATGGCTACCTTACCTTACCATGATGACATGGAAGCATGGTATTAGTATATAAATACTATATATGGAATTAGTATGAACTAGGTCGCCCAGGTACTAAGCTTAAATCTGACCAAGGCATTCTTAACTCTTCTTACTCGCTTATTAGAAAAGAAATGCTTTAAACAATTCAAGACTTTCTTTTCTGATAGTTTTCTTTTCGTTAAGTCTTTTTTTGACCTTCGACAGTTGCATTAGTGACCGCGCAGTGTCTTTAGTAACACAAAGGAGGATGCTACCCTTGTCTCTTGCTGAGTACCGTTAGCTAGCTAGACACCATAAACACAGATAAAATTGTTTGAGGAACTTGTGTAAACAAAATTAATAATAACAAAGTGTTTCATTTGGAGCATTTGAGTTTTAATACTTCACACAATAAATTACAAAAGCCATAATGATTAATTTAATATTTCATATATTAGATGTAGTTATTTACAATGAGATCCTCATTATAAAAGGTCATTGACCGAGTGCTTCGATAGATATTCTCGAAGCGAATAACTTTTTCACGCCACCTCTGCCTGGCGGTAAATCAACTTATCTATTTACAAAATCCTGAAGCAAAAGGTGACTATTAATTGTTACACAAATTTTAATACATAATTAGGTACAATAATAGCTTAATACATCAACTACTGAACAGCAAAGAGCTTGCAACACTTGAATGCAAATTCATAAAAAAATCTTTAAGTCGTTTTGCTTTAGCCCTTGTTGTTATGATTAAGTAGTCGGGGGTGCGGCGAATTTACTATCAAAGAAGTTCATATCTAACCAGTTTCAAAACAAAATTCCGTGAACACGATGACCACATCAATTACCGGTCCGGTTCTATAGCCGCCGAGCGCTGCAAGCAAGAATAGTCCTTAGGGTGGTTAGATATCTGCTGGGTTTGTCGGTTGGGGTTTGTCTGAGAGAGATATCGCGGCCCCGGCACACAGGCAACGGAAGGAACACGGGTGGGTTTTAGTCAGTAATAGTCTGACACACCCTCCCGGTTCGCCCAGAGCGGGAGAAGTTATTTGATAATTTCCAACACTCAAAAAAAAAAAGGATGGTTAGATATGAACTTGATGGTACAAGTATCTCCCGGACCCCCGACTCATGGTCCTTGTAGGAACAGTGGGGTTTAAGTCGGTAGGAGTCCGACATAACCCTCCGTTCTCCCAAGACGGAGGGTATCCATGAGGATTACCCCACGGAAAAATAAAGGTAGTTATGTCACTTAATCTAATTGTATCATCTAAATATGAGGTCTAGAATAAATTAAAAATTAATTAATAATGACGTAAAACTACGACGCAGAGAAACTAAAGCGTAATAAAAAAAAACAATTAGAAGTCAGCAGACTAGCAAAACTATAAAAAAGCAAAGGAAAATAACAAAT
This sequence comes from Agrochola lota, assembly GCA_947364205.1. NCBI lineage: Eukaryota > Metazoa > Arthropoda > Insecta > Lepidoptera > Noctuidae > Agrochola > Agrochola lota. The sequence goes on along the minus strand of OX376231.1, from coordinate 9,693,068 downwards.
CAATCATGGTAATAATAACAATGTTAAGAGTAACCAGAGGGGACTCAATAAAACCCGCCTTAATCGGCTATAGTCGCGTAGATGCTTCGCTAGTGTCGCTGCGTTAGCGTCGCCTATACATTCGAAAAACGCCTACACTAGATGCGGAACTTTCTTCACGCCTCGTTTATGGAGAAATGGGGCGTCGCGCGTCGCATACGGCGTGGCGTCTCAAGAAGAACTTTTAATACGTTCTTTCTGTCGTGCGGGCCACGACGCACCGCGTCTTCGTAAACGAGGCCTAAGTCTCATAGTAAACGACATTTATCACAGAGTTTATATTTCCTAGCACATTTATAGATCAAATCTCAGTTGCAATAAATGACAATAAATACAAGTGCGTTTTCAGCCGAAGGGTTTTTGGTAACGTATTTCCTTATAACTAAAATCTTGAGCTTGTCCACATGTTAACATCAAATATTGGGCTATTAGTACACCCCGTTTAAATTTAAATAAAAACTTTAGCTAGCTATTTTGCACTCAAATTCTTTTCGAAAGAAATCTTCACAAAATAAGTCTTATTTTTTTACTGACTGCCAATTCAGTCAGTTATAAAATAAGACCAATTTAGTCACCACTGACTTATTTTACATTTCGTGATAAGTTTAAACAGTTTTTAAATTTTACTATGCATACTCGCGTCGACTTTTGAGTATACCACTGCATGCTGTTGCACTTATGTAGACTAGACAATAAAAGCTAAAGTATAATATAAACCTAGGTTAGACAAAAAAAAAACCGATAATCAATTGACTTGCTCGCTTTTAAGAGTTCTGGTAGATTGCTCTTGAAAAACATTCCAATTCATTTGGTAACAATGTATAATAATATCAATCGTTGTTTACTTCCTAAGTAGTGCAGTTAGCTAATATAATTATATTGTCGAATATCGATGAATTATAATTATGATGGAATAACCTAAAAAAAAGTATATCTACATCACAATTCAAAAAAAAAAAATATGTTTACTTTCACGTTCACTATGTAAAGCATGAAAACAATAGAAATTATAATTAAAGTTGTGTAAGATAGGTACTTTTACAAAACTTAAAAATCTTAATCAGTTGTATATTTTCAGGCTGTTGGGAATCAATGATAAATTAAAAACTTTTATATACTAACACATCTACTCTGCGTTCGCAATTTAGTTGCCAAACATGTAAACAAACAAGAGTTTTAGGAAAAACAACTGTAATGCCTACACATAAGGTGCAGTTTGCGCATCAACTTTTTTTACACATGCATAAAGTTGATGTTTGTTTGTAAACAAGGATTTGAATAGATCTTACACACATAACATACTTAACATCACGCCTGTAATCGCCGAAGGGTTAGACAGAGGGGTACTTACAAGTATACCCACATTTCGCCAGTTATTTTTAAGTCACATGTAATAGGCACATTTACACGTATTAAAATTAAAATAAATGCAAATAATTAATGTGGTAGGTAGATCGATTGTATGTCCATAAAAAATAAATTAACTTATCGAATGTCGCATTATATACCGGATGAATTCTAAGACACAATTAGCATCTTCCTGTCTATGCGTATCACCTTTAAAGAATTATATAGTTCGATTCAGACTTAATGGCGGCTCGGAAGTTAGTCACTCGCTGCGCAGTACCGCAGCCCTCACCCCCGCTGACACACGAATTCGTTACTGCGCAGCGAGTCGCCTCGTGTTCCGAGCCGCCATTAAGTTTGAATCGGGCTGTATCAATGATTAAAAAGGCACACAATTTATCCATCTTGAATTATTTTACGCTAGCTGCACCCCACGTTTTCACCCGCATAAGTCTCGATCCCGTGGGAATATCAGGATAAAAAGTATCCTATGTCCTAACCCATGTCATAGTCTACCCATGTGCCAAATTTCATCTAAATCCGGTTCAGCCGTTTTAGAGTGAAAGTGTAACAAACAAACTCACTTTCGCATTTAGAATGTTAAGTTAGTATTTTTTTCTGTGTTTACAATAATTGTAATTTCATTATGTGTCTTAACTATTTAACTAATATTCTCATTTACTTCGGTCAATTATTAATGTTCCAGTTCAACAACTAAACTGTTTCCTAACAATTATTATAGGTGATGTTACCAATGCAAAAATAAAAAATACTTTAGTAAGTATTTACAAAAGAAATATCAGCTGTCAAAGGCTTACATACTTTGATATCATCACGGCCGATGCCATAAAAGATAGCGAAAAAAATAATACATCACCGGTTTCTGATTTGAGAATTGTTAAATTTACTTTAGCACTACTCATTACAATTTCTGCAACATAAAGAAAAAAAAAAGTTTCCTATTCTTTTGTGGCGTGTTTTAATTTAGTTAAACTTTAAAATGTATCTTCGTTTTTTTTTTAATCTATGAGAACATTGGTATTTTTCTGTAAGTACCTCTATCTTATTAAAATAAGTAGGTACCTATTATGTATTAATATAAAATTAATGTGCATGCCCTAAACAGATAAAATAAGGACTGTACATTAAAAATCACTAACTTTTACAACAACTGTATTTTCTGCAAATAAATGATTTTTTATTTCTACTAATTAATGTGATTCCATCAATGTACCCCGCGAAATTCAGAATCTCTTAGATAATATTTTGATAAAATTAGGAAAAAATCTTAAGGTACCTTAAGTAATGCTAAAGTGGAGTTTGACAAGTTCTCAACCTCAAATTACGAAATTCAGAAACCGAGAGTAAGTAGTAACTAATAAATAATAACATAACACTTAAAATTCACTTCATAGTTTGACATCAAAATTCATGGGTTTTTTTATTTCTGATTTCTCTTGAACTTGACAGTACTGTTTCATATAATAATAATTATGTGAAAAATCTCACAACAGGACTATACATTCATTGTACAAAAGTACCCACTAATAACTAGATAACAGGTTCACAAATAATAAATTTGTACTTATATTTTGGTTACAAAACTGCAGTCAGAGCATATCACTATCAGTTATATCAATAATAAAATAATTATAGTAAATCATGGAATGAAAATGAATAAATCTAAAGTGTGTACACTTCCTTGAATCTCTTTGAATTTATTTATATATATAAGTATTTTTTTATCAACTGAGACGGAAAATCAATAAGCAAATTATAATAAATAAATAAACAGTGGCAGCTAATTTTAAACTGACGAGAAACCTTAATTTGAAATCCAAAATATAAGGTGAAAGAAGAATGGACATCTGGCATACCTCTGTAAAATAATTATTTATTTTAACTACACTATTGGAAAACTGCACATTGAATAAAAGAAAGAATTTGCTTTTACAAATGGAACAGAACACACTAATCACTAGAACAATAAATGTAAGCGAGATTGTTCATTAATATTTTAATGTCCATGTTTCTTTCATAGAAACAGCTACAAAATATTATTTTTATGAGTTATGTAAATACATGTCACATAACAATGGAAACACTAATTATTTATGTAAAACTAATTAAGAAAGTGCAAAATTACCATGAAATCCAAGGTGGTTGGTTCATCTTACCAATTGGCACATGTGTCATGTTTATAGGCAGATTGACCACTGCATAGCTTTTTTTTAATTTTCTTAATGTGCGAAGTATTGTGGCACCACTTCGACCAAGAAGGAAAGCTGCCGGTATGTTTACATCTACCTCCATTCTGAAAAATATAATAATAGAATCAGAAACACCAAAAGCACCTACTTTGGGACAACAGCATAGCTATTCACAACCATTTGGCAGCCTTCTATTCGAAAAAAACACATTTTCGGTCAACTGATTTGCCTAGACCCCGACAGCAAATAGCAGTCATTAATTTAGTTTAAAAAACTATCAACACTTTTGAGATACAGCCTTATGAACAGCGTTTAGAGGACTCCTTCGATAACATTTATTGATGTTCAATTCGGTACAGAAGTCCATTGAATGGTTGTTAAGAGCGTTTATTCTGAAAGTGGGCCACGTCGCAAATACATGTGAAATGTTTGGCTGTTTGATTAATTTGGCAATATTAATGTATGGAAATATGAAATGTGGCTAACTAGCGAACTAGAATATTAATAATGAGTTGCAATTATAACATTTATATGTCGTGATGGCCCAGTGGTTAAGGCCTCGCGTCTCATCTTCGAGGTTGTGGGTTCAAATCCGGACAAGTACCAATGTGACTTTTAATTCATATGTACTTTCTGGACATTACTGACAATGGTGAAGAAAAACATCGTGAGGAAACCTGGACTTATAGTTAATATAAGTCTGAAATCGCCAACCCGTCTTGAGCAAGCGTGGTGATCAATGCTTGTGCCTTCTCTGTATGAGAAGAGGCCTTTGCCCTGCAGTGGGACAGTAACAGGCTGGAATTAATTATAACATTGAATTTGATGTTTTAAACGTTTTAGGTGTAATAAAGGCATTTGGAAAGTTTACAAATACTTTTTTTACAGCTTAAACGAAATATTCGGTGTAATGATATAAATGATTACATTTCAAAATCAATATTTTAGTTCACTAGTTATATATATTTCATATTTCCATCCAATATTATTGCCAAATTAATCAAAACAGGTATATATGCGACAACTGCGACACTGACAACTTTTAGGATAAGCCCTCTTAATAGATTTGCACAACACAACACACTTAGGAACTCAAAATTCAATTAAAAATGCACATTAATTATGGTATTAAACATTGAACAACATTCTTTTGCCCAGTAAAAAGAGTTAAACAAGGCTATTAAAATTTTACTGCTGCAGTATAATAATTACAGATATAACATAACATCTCGCCTGTAACCACTGAACGGTGAGGCAGAGGTGTACCTATAATACACCCACATTTCGCTTTATGTTTAAGTCCCATGTAATAGGGGGCAAGCTTTTTGCCATCAACCAGGCACAAATCCGGACTCCAAGCTGCTACTGAGAAATTCCTGATGGAAAATCCCAATAACACTGCCCAACCAGGGAATCAAACCCCGGACCTCATGCTCAGCAGTAGCGCTTACAACCACTAGACCAAAGAGGTAATTGGGATACAGATATAAATGCAGTATAAAAGAATTAAGAAACCAAAAATTAAAATAATGGAATGTAACACCTTACTTATCATCAACCATCTCTATTAGATGATCAAGGGAATCATCCCATTTGTCTACGGACTCTGTTATAATAATGGCCCTTGCTCCAGCTTGCTGTGCTTTAGCCGTCTTGAACACAAAGGAACACTCCCTGAAAAACATATATTAAAAATTATTATTAATAGAAACTCTACAAATAAATGCATTTTTAAATAGGCCATAAAAGCAAAATAATTAGACATGGCAAATGAAATACGAGTTCGAGAATGGAAAACATGGGAGGAAAAACTCAATCTCACAGTAGGTCCAAACTGGAGAAGAGTTGCAATAGACAGAAAGCAATGGAAATCGTTAGAGGAGGCCTTTGCCAAGGGGCACACTGGACTCTGAAATATATTATAACTCAGGAAAGAAACCAACAGCAACTAAACTAGCTCACGAAAGGAGATTCAGGATAAAATGGCTATTGTATTGTATTTTAAAAGCAAAAAAACCTATTATAAGACAAATCCACTTGGATTTTTTTTTGAATACGGGTCCTTTTTTGTATTTATGAAAGTGTTATTATAATTATTTTTGTAATTATCAACATTAGCCTAAGCTCATTCCATGGTTGAACATAGCGCAACCAGACAGCTAATAAATACCTATTTCTTTAGGTTTTCTTTATATGGTGCAAATAATATAGGAATGTAAAACTTACCCTCTTTCAGACAATGCGATCTGTCCCACAATATCATCATGATTTACTATATCGGAACAACTATGCAGGGGTACAGTAGGTACCAACCGAGCATCCTGGAATTGTATACTCTCGTTCTGAAAAATCATTACACAATTAATGAATACTAAGTCAACTTATATTTTAAGTTACAGTATGCAACGTGTTCAATAAGCATAAGATACTTACGAAAGGTGTACCAAAATCTTTGGCTGGTCTGATTCTATAGGAATACCTAAGTTCAGGAGGATCTAATATTTCGAAAAACACGTCACCAAATATAACGTCTGCTGTAGAAACGCCATCATAGAAGTGTAAATCATTAGCTGTAACAGTAAAATAAATAATAATAAACGCCTATTAGTACCCAGATAATACATACAACATAACCTACAACAACAGAATAATGAATTTACCACCAGGTGACACAGCATTTATAAATATAATGAGTAATAAGCTAGAGTATAAGGGCAGGAGCCGTTTTTTAGAATTGAGTTTCATTTTAGCGAAAGCAAACAAATAAGCGTATAATCGCAAATTCCCATGTATTTGTCGAATTTGACACTGACAAGTCACAATCACTCACTTATCAACTGTCACCACAGACTAGTTAGCTTACTGTCATCAAAGACTACTATAGTATTGCCATAAGGAATAGAATAGAATAGAATAGACTGTCACTGACTAGCTGTCACTCACTAGTCAAATAAAAATGTCAAATTTCGACAGGTTGACAGCACATTTTTTTAGTACACAACCCTCCATATCAATCTATGCAAAAAGTGAAAAGTGTAATAGTTTTTCTAGTGGAAGTTTTTTAGTATTAGAAAGCTAATAAATACTTGTTTGAATAAACTAATAATCCAAAATATCCATGTTTGTAGTTTGTTGATGCGTGGGGAGAAACCGAAATCTCGAAAAAACAAAGCTGCATTCAGTGTTCATTGTTATTTGTAGTTTTTGCTATGTCTTAGTATTTCCAGTTTAATTAATGTTGCGTGCGACTGCGCTGTAAGTCTCTGGCGATTTATAAAATCCATATATTTAACTCACCAAGCTTTGTGATAGTATTAGGTAATATGTTGTTTCTATGAAATGGTTTCTTGTTAAAATAATTTTAATATAATACCTATACCTATTATTTATAGTCAGACAGCCTTGAATTTAGAGTAATAGACTCCCTAAATAGGAATGATGCCTGGGTAAAAAAAAAATAATCTAATTAGTCCGTCAGTCAGATAATAAAAAAATATTAGACACGTATTTTTTGCTTTATCATAATAATAAAAAATTACCTAGATAAAACGCATTTTAAGTTGGGGAGTGGGGGTCGCAACGTCACTAGTATGTATAAAATCTACATACTCGTGACGTCATGGCACATTTTACCTCAATGTATCGCCGTAATCTATAGATTACGTAAAAAAAGAAAAAATACGTGTCCAATATTTTTTTATAATCATCCCTATTCAAGGATGTCTCTTTACGACCGGTGAGCCTCATGCGCTTGCGCATGTCATACATGCAGCATCCACCCAATCCACTCTAAACCGAAACAACTTTCCAGTACCTACCCGATATCATTATTAATTTCCTCTTTTTCTTTTTGACGTGACCATTTAATTACACCATACGATAGCTAAAGGATTAAAGAATTCGTCTCAAAGAAAATATTCAGTACCTACTCGTAAAGTATTCACGTAAACACACAGCCGCGCCGTGTCGACGACACAGACCCCATTTTTTTTAAATCTTTTATCTCAAACATAACATTACATCACGCATATAAATTTCCTAAAGGGTTCGACAGAGGTGTAGGTACATATTAATAGTACGCCTACATTTCGCCATTTAACTTTAGTGTATGGGATTCTGTCACCCAGCATCGTTTTTGTGAATCAGCCACTTTTGTAGACATTGTTGTAGGTTCTCTGTCCATGTGACTTCGTAACTTTGTATGTGCCAGTGCCGTGCCGAGTCTCAGCAATTTCTGAAACGGGGACATAATCTATACACGATCATGTCATACATAAGTATAATAAAATAGTAACGAAATCAAAACTGTACTTACATTGAATATTTTTGAAAAAAGTATTTGCTACGAGGGGTGGAAACGAGTCTGATGCCGATAATATAGTTTTTAGAATTTTTGTGCGTTTGTCTGTTTATCTGGATGTATGTTCCGGTTTGGCTCAATTTGGCACACAGATCGTATAAAACCTGGTCGTTCCAGTGGAATAATTTCCGACATCTACACGAGCGAAGTCGCAGGCAAAAGCTAGTAAGTAATAATAATAAATCATCTAGAAACTTCGATCAACAGTTGGTATTGTTTATCGAAGTGTAGAAACATGAAATGCTTGGACCATTGAGCTTGGACCACGTAGCATGACGTGTATTTATCTACTCTATCAACTCTATGACATGGGAATAACCATGTTAGTTTATTAGTACGTTCCATTTGAAACTTTAAATGAAAAAATATTATAATTTTATCTAGTAGATGTTGAAGTCCAAGATAATCTGCTTTATGATACAATTTGGCTTAATAATTATAATTGTCAAATATAAAGGTCATGAAATAAGAAATTAAATCTGAAGCTAAAATATAACACGTCAAACGAAACGTAAAAAGGCATCAGCCAGAGATGCCATATTTTAAGAGTACCATATATTTGGGAAAATTACTGAATTAAGTCGTATACGCGTAGATTGCAATGGTTTTGCGTTTTACATGTTAAATCGTATTGTGATTGACAGATTCACAATGGATATTAAAACAAGTACTGTTTGTGTAGTTAATAGTTAGTATTTAATACATTTTTCAACTAATAGTATTCCAAGGCGAATTCTCACAGGGCAAATTCAGGGAAATTTTACTCGTGAGTATGGTAGCCCTTTGGCTGTCAATAAAAACAAAAGGTGGAAGAGTTGTGCGAGTGGTGGAGAGGGAACGTATTATTTTTCTTGTACTTTGTGAACTTGTGAACTCGGAGGTAGTGAGTATGAGTCGAGTGCAAATGCACGGTAGACCATAATTATTGTAAACTTTGAAGAAATACTAGTAGCATCACCTATTGGCCCAGGTATAACAACAATTTCATAAATAATTTTATATGATTGTTTTAACGCCGGTAAATCACAGTAATTAGTAATGAATTTCAGTATTTTTACACAATTTTACGTCTCTTTACTATAGTAGAGCTCCACTGATCTAAGTCTAATGCATTGAAATATTAGGAGTAAATCCTAGGATTATGAGTTTACTTAGCAATGATTTTTTAACAATGCCATTGTAATTTTTTTAATTTACAATTCACATACCCACGAAATGTGAATTGTAATTGTGTAAATAAATAAATATACTAATGAGTAAAAACCAATAAATAGGTTGTCAAATTTTGTAACTAAGTACCACTAGATTTCTTTAGATTGGTAAATACATAATATTTGTTTGAATACTATTACACAATGATTTCTTGATCTAATAAACATATTTGATTTGATTAAGAAATGTACAAAGTGCTGTACCTATGTCATGCCATAAACAAATATTTGTTTATAATAAACTAAGATCAAGATTGCTGTTTTTAGAAAAACTACTCTAAGGCACTCTGACAAAATATGTCTCAATACCTATGCTGATCAAATCTTTCGCAAAAAATAAATTGCATACAAAATGAAAAAAAAAAATCTTGTCTGAATCTTATTCTTATTTGTATAGATAAAATCAAGATGGATATGAGCCAGGGACCAGATGCAGCTGGAAGTGACCAGCTAAAGGCAAGGCCTTATCAAGCTCAGCTAGAAGAAATTGCAACAGACAACAACACCATTATATACTTACCAACAGGTTTGTTTATTACTTTATCTACATAATAAATAATTGTCCTCTTTACCCAAGTTCGGCCATGGCAACCAATCTCAGCGGAGACCAGCCTCTCTTATCTACATATTAAACTATCATTAATTGGTTATTTATTAATTAATTTATATTTTTATGTTTATTGACCATTTTCCTACTGTTTTTCTACCTATTAATTAATGTAAAATTATATACTGTTGGGGTACCTATTTTAATAAAATAAATGTCTCTTATTTTTGTTAGATACTTATCTTTTTAGAGTAGGTATGTCTGTTTCACAAATTTTTGTTTGTTCAGTTACTTTTAGGATTAGTCTAAGATCTGAAGCAAGATCAACCTTCACCCATCTGTTTCTTCCTCTTCTTCCTCATTCCCTCAATGCTAAGGATTGAGACCACATACAACGCGTCTCCAAGTTATGCGGTCTTTTATTATTTCTATTTTATTTTATTATTCTTTATTTTCCCTAAACTGGTCATTGCACTTTTCGCCATACCAGTACGACGGCGGACTTCCTCAAGGCAGCTGCCCTCATTCGTGATCAAAGACCCAAGGTACACAAACTCACTGACTTTCTCATAGCCATCGAGTAGATTTGAGCTCGTAAGATCAGCACGGTCTACTCCATTACTTTCGTCTTGGCATGGTTGATCTTGACTCCAAGTTTAGCGCTCTCTGCTTCTATACGCTTCAGCAGATCCTTGTCTTCTTTGTTCGACGCAACTTTAATGGTATCGTCCGCATATCTCAGATCCGTGAGTCTTTCACCGCGAGCAACGATTCTGCCGAGCCAACCATCCAAAGCTCTCATGGTATGCTCCCCGTAGAGGTTGAATAACTTTGGCGACAGAATACAACCTTGACGCACGTCCCGTTCCGTATGGCATTTTTTATTTTCCAGTTTCACAAAGCTGGTGCTGTCAAGGTACAGATTCTGAAATAGAAAAGTGAGATGTGGACGCGTATTTCAATGAGAACATCAAACATTGTCTGCCACTAAACGCAGTCAAACGTCTTAGCGTAATCTATGAAGCACAAGACCCACTGGCTTGTTAAATTCACGACATTTCTCGATGAGAATGCGGACATTCAAAATTTGCTCTCGAGTTCCCTTGCTGGCAACAAAACCGGCTTGTTCTCTCGATATCTCGTGGTCTGCATACGCTGATAATCTCGTGTTAATTATGCGCAAAAGGATTTTACTGGCGTGGCACATGAGCGATAAGGTTCTGTACTTTTCACACTTCTTGGTGGAACCTTTCTTGTGAAGAGTAATAACAGAGGATTGTTATGCATATCTGGTATGTAGATCTAATATGATTGTTATCCAGATCTTTATGCATATCTGGTACACAATCTTGGTCCCATCAAAACCAAGATGTTGTAACATTGCAACAGAGACGCCATCAGGACCCACTGCTGTCTGCTTCGGTTTTTGTATTGCATTTTGGACTTCAGATAGTAGTATACCTGGCTCTTCTAACTGGTCATCCCTCCCATCTACGCTCGGTGCATATACAATCTAAATCCCACTATAGTTGGTAACAGTAGTCTCTCCATCTATCCAAAACACTATCGAGTCTAGTTTGGACAAAATGTTGCCTCTACTGTCTTCCACTACCCAGCATTTCGGTTTAAAGGTTAGCTGTTTAATTTTCATGTACAGATCCTTAGTTAGCACTTTAACGGCATGTCCCTCAATTTCGTCCCAGACGCTGTTGATGTGCACAACCATCTATTTACCTGATGAAAATTTATTTTTTATCTAATATAATTCCAAATATATTGCAAATGGGTTGCCTAGTTAAATATGTTCATGGTTGTATTTAATTGAAAATAGGTACTGAAGTTTTTTTTTTTGTCCTCTCAAATTTCTCAAACAAGTTAAATTCCAATTGAAAATATAAAAGATACAAAGCATGTTATGGTTAGGTTGCCTACCTTTTTGTGGTCTTAACCTAACTCACCTATTTATACCTGGTAATCTAATTGTTACACATGTTCTGTATGCATAAACTTTCAATTGGAATCTAGTTTGTTTGATAACCAAACCAGAGAAAAAAAACTAACAGTATTTTTAATCAAATATAGCCATGAACATACTCGTAGTTTAAGTAGGCAACCCATTTACAATATTATATTTGTAAATAAATCATAGGTGTTTATAAAAAATCTATTGCCGTGCGTTAGACTCGCAAAAACTCGAAAATGCCTCGACCGATTGTGATAAAACTATGGTAGGTGGTTTGTGTACGCGCCGGGGAAAGTTCTTCACAAAAACAATATATGAAAAACGGTGGAGGTCGATCTTGCTTCGGATCCTATAACTATATAATGACGACGATTCAATACCTATTCTTTGAACAAAATTAAACATAGGTTTCCTCTTTACAATATGGAGAAGGACTTTCTTCAGAAACTGTGCAATTTACATTAAAATGGAACAAGATTTTTAGCATGTAAATCCCTTGCAGGCTCTGGGAAGACATTTATTGCAATCTGTCTTATCAAAAAATTCCGACAAGCGCTGCAAAAACCATGGGGACAAGGAGGGAAACGAACTTTCTTCTTGGTCAACACTGTGCCCTTGGTCATCCAGCAGGTATGTTGGTATAGATCCGGTCTCAGGAGCGGCATCGAGAGGGGCGGAGGGCATTGTCAATTAGAGCTAATATGATAGCCCGCAGGTTTGCGCGCTGTTCCATGTCGGTCAAGCAAATACTTTTCAGAGCTTTTTGTACCTCATTGTACACGTGCAGCCTGTGGGTGAATCTGGGTGAATCATACCCAAAAAGCATACGAAGCCCTCCGCGTCCGATATAATAACGCCTTTAGAGCGCTGATGGGGCTGCTGCGACACTGTAGTGCCTCGGGCATGTTTGCAAAAGCAAGCGTTGACTGTTTATATGCGACGATGCGTAAGCGGAGCGCGTCTCTGGTGCGCAGGGTGCGCGGCAGCCCAGTGTGCAACAGTGTGCTGATGATGATAGCGGACAGGCTCGACTGTCCATACATTAGACGCTGCAGTGACTTGCACGTCACCTACAGTCGTCGGGCACGAAATAAAGTGTAAGTGTTGATAGTGCGGTGGTTTTGATTTGTACCTATTGTAATGATAAGTTAATGTATTGTCTGGTGTGTAAATATTTGTGTATGAGTCTTGTTACGTGAATAAATAAATGAATAACTAATAATATTAATACTGTCTTCAATTCAATAGAAATACTTACATTGATTGGAACAGAAATTGTGGCAATCCATACATAGATAAACTCACACTTTTTCACCATCAGGGCGGGCAGATTTTTTATCCGCTTTAGACATAACTTTACAAATTAATTTCACTATGTAATATAAACATAATATAAAATATTCCTCTATTCAGTTATTAAGAAAATGCTCCAATTTAACATATATTTTTTCCAATTCACTAACTTTACTCGTTTAGACGTCATCTTCAGTATAAAATCATTAAATTATTAAATTATCTTCGCCTTAAGTACTAGTGGGATAAAGAGCAGGTATCCTATGTCACTATATGTCGACCCAGGTCATGCTAGTCGACGTGTGTACCATATTTCATCGAAATCCGTTTAACCGTAGAGCTACTTTCGCATTTATAATGATTTGAATATTTGTCGCGTTATTATGAGAGTTAGGTCGGGCGGAACACACGTCCTGACGTGTCTGTTTATGTCGTGACCCGCCAATGACGTGTTCAGACCTGTCACTTTGCCACTCGCAGTTAGCTATCTGCGCCACTCCTTCGCTGCGTCTCATTGCACATTTGCACTCGTTAATAACGAGTGCAAAGGATGACGCAATAACGAGTCGTTATTGCGTCATCCTCTTGAACACATGATCTTAAAATTAAACATGGCATTTTGCATATGACTGGGCAAAAGCGTTCCAAATTTTGTTATCCAATTGCAGGCTCTTGCGCAAATAGTACCCTATGATATTGCATCACCCCAGCTCGTCAAAACATCAGTACCACGGTCGTTATCGTCACAAGCACAGCTTCTCTTTGTTTTAGGACTATTATCCATTGTCGTTATATGTATGTACTTACCTAGTATTAAAATATTGGACCCCAAAACCTATTGTAAACCAATGAATTCTAGTTTAAACTTTAAGAATGCATCAAGAGACAAAATACTTAAAATAATAAATAATTTGAATTCTAATAAGGCTCCCGGACTAGATGACGTTAAAGTTGCGGATATAAAAATTATAGGTTCAGATGTATCAAAAGCTCTTGCGGACCTAATTAACTGCAGTTTAAAAGGTGGTTTATACCCTGATGAATTAAAGTTAGGCTGTGTTAGACCAGTTTATAAAAAGGGTAAGCGAGATGAGTATGCTAACTATCGTCCTATTACATTGCTTTCTTCTATTGATAAAATCGTAGAAAAATACGTGAGTCAACAAATACACTCATTTTATAGAAAACACGAAGTAATTTATCCGAACCCATTTGGATTCCAAACGGGCAAAGGTACATCAGATCTATTGTCCAAGTTTGATGAAGTCAACGAGCACCTTAATCAAAGAAAGATTACATACACACTTTTCATTGACTTTTCCCGTGCTTTTGACTCGCTTGATCACAAGCAACTAATTAGTAAACTGGACCATACTGGAATTCGTGGCCCTCTGCTAAACTGGTGCGGGAATTACCTCCAAAACCGACAATTTGCTGTCAAAATTGGTAATTCATTAAGTGAAGCCGCTCATGTTACAGAGGGCACGGCTCAAGGGTCAGTTTTGGGGCCCCTCCATTTTCTATCTTATGTAAATGACATGAGTAACTGCATCAACCACTGTACATGCTTTCAGTTTGCAGACGATACATGTCTTGTAATAGCTGATAAGGACCCTCAAAAAGCTTGTAATCTTTTGCAATCTGACCTGAACTCTTTGTTAAAATGTCGCCATGATGTTAGGTTGGTGCTCAATTCTAATAAAACCAAATTGCTAGTCGTAAAATCACCACACTTAAAATGTATTCCTCCCAATAATTTAGTTGTACACGACCACAGCCGCTTGCATAACTTAAATAATACCAAGTGTAGCTGTCCTCGTATATAAGAAGTAGATTCTCAAAAGTATCTGGGACTAGACATTGATAGCAAATTCAACTGGAGAAAACATTATAGAGCATGTTTGTAATAAGTTAAGACAATTTTTAGCTAATATTATAATCCTGAAGAACCGCATTCCTTTCAAAGTAAAACTTATGTTATACAACTCATTAGCAGAATCATACATTCAGTATGGACTCAGTAGTTACGGTCGAACATTCAAATCTTATCTCAGTAAAATTTATAAACTCCAACTAAGAATACTAAAGAATATTGTATCTAAAAAAATTAAATACCAATTTCAAAACAATGAGCATGGACTATTTCATCACTGTAAAACATTACCTGTACATACACAATTTAAATATACTTTGCTAAAAGAACAATATTTCAACGGCTACTTAGAGCAAAAATTCAACATTCTGTATTCACGCGGGCCGTCGCACGTAACCAGCTATGCACGGTTCGGGCAAACAACACCTACGGCGAGCGGACATCTTACCTAGTTCCTCGGTTAATTAACAACTTACCTTCCGATTTGCGCAGTGACATAACGCCAAGAAATATTAAAGGGTGCTAATTAAGGCAGCTTCTTTAAAATGTCATTCTCGTCTTCAAATATATTTAGTTGTCTAATGAATTCATAGGTGACCGACGAACTTTTAGCGTCTAATAAATTGTTTTCAAGCGACCATATATTGTAAAACAACCTACTGTTATTATGACGCAGCATGGTGATAATTCTTAAGCAACTAAATTTGTGATATGTCTACGCATTGCCAGCTTCTAATAAGTGTATCAACTGCATCTATAAAACAATATCAACGAACTCTAATTTCTTATAGTCACCTTTATTTTTATACGTTAACATAAGTAATTGATGAGTGAATCTACTATATTTGAACATAAAATTACCTTGTTATTGTCATCAAATAATGGTCAATGAAAGCTCTAATTTCATGTATTCACCTATCTATTTATAATGTTACCATAAGTAATTGATGACTTGACTATTATACCTACCCAATTGAACATACAAAAAATATTGTCATCAAAAACAAATGCGACGTAATGCACCTTGCGCTAATTAGCCTGCCTGGCTGCGAGCAACTCGGAAGTAGCGCTCGCCGGCCGCTGCCGCGGCACCGCTCGCAACGCTCGCTCGGCTCACGCCCGGTTGACACAGTTCTAACCTAACCCATTTCATATTCCATTATCTGTTCCATTTCACCCAGTTCACTTTTTTTTTTTTTACTATTTATGTTTAAAACTCATGTCAAGCGTAAGTGATGTAGTATAGTTTGGAACCAGGGCGCGCGCGTCCACGTTACAAACTAAACACGAGCAGTACGCAAAATTCGTGATTACATTGTAATCACAGATTTAAAAATAGCTTTACAATGTATACGCGAGCAGTTTCCTATGGCTGCGTTCTGGCCTTGTTATAGATTGGAAATACGCGGTCGCGCCCCTCTCATTCTCAACGAGCATCAGGTACAGTCCCGCGCTTGTGTTGCTAATTTTCACGAAAAACGAATATGATTTATTAATTTACTTGTTGAATAAAAAACTTTGATTGCTAATTTTGAGGCTGGAATTTGATTTTATTAGCAGACAGATGTTGAATCTCTAAAATATATAAAGTAGCTCACTTACAACATTAGTCGCAGAGTTATCAAGTCAGAAGAAAATTATTTATCGGTAGCTCTGAGTCATATTAATTTACGTTCGTAAATTAACGCTGGTTTTTTTATATTCTGTTGGAATAGTAAAGATGATGAATTAATATAATTGAAGCTGTTCTATTAACTCGTAGCCTACATATAAAAAAAGACGTTAGGTTGCAGGTGCTAAAGAAAACTTTTGTTGTTGCAGTTATAATTTCCCATATTATAATCCTGAAGAACCGCATTCCTTTCAAAGTAAAACTTATGTTATACAACTCATTAGCAGAATCATACATTCAGTATGGACTCAGTAGTTACGGTCGAACATTCAAATCTTATCTCAGTAAAACTTATAAACTTCAACTAAGAATACTAAAGAATATCGTATCTAAAAAAATTAAATACCAATTTCAAAACAATGAGCATGGACTATTTCATCACTGTAAAACATTACCTGTACATACACAATTTAAATATACTTTGCTAAAAGAACAATATTTCAACGGCTACTTAGAGCAAAAAGTTCAACATCCTGTATTCACGCGGGCCGTCGCACGTAACCAGCTATGCACGGTTCGGGCAAACAACACCTACGGCGAGCGGACATCTTCTTACCTAGTTCCTCGGTTAATTAACAACGTACCTTCCGATTTGCGCAGTGACATAACGCCAAGAAATATTAAATCGAAACTTAAGTCCCACTACCTACAACACATTTAATGTGAAATGCGGTTTTACGTAATAACCAGCATATCACCTGAGATGAAGTTACCAAATTTCGAAATAAGGTATTTTGTTATATTTATTGTTTACCTTGATTTTGTTTTTACTATGATGTAGAATTTACATGTAGCATTAAGTACAAACCTTAGTGGTTTAAAAATGCTATTCTGCTGAAACACTTTGTAATACACTTAACACTTTGACGACACGGTTGGCGCAGTGGCTGAGCGATCGACTGCTGCGCAACGTGTCGCGGGTTCAATCCCCGCACGGAACAAATATTTGTATGATCTGCAAGTAGTTGTTCCGGGTCTGGGTGTTAGTGTATGTGAGTTTCTATGTTTGTAAACGCACCCACGATACAAGAAGAAATTCTTAGTGTGGGGCAACGTTTTTTAAAAAAAAAAAAAAAAAAAAAAAAAAAAAAAAAAAAAAAAAATATTTTTTTTAATGGTCAATAAAAAAAAAGAAAAAAAACCTAATGTAACACAAATCATTCGACAGACATGTTTCGTTCAATACTCCAATTTAACTTATGTAATAAAACTCACTAACTGTAGATACCGATACTATATTTTTCTCTTCACTCCTTCATAGTACAATCGCCACAGTTACTTCCCACCAGCTTGCGCTCCCTCGGCCAAGTTAGTGATGTGAACCGGTTTCATAAAAACATAAAAAAACGGTTTTTGACAAAACCGATATTCACCGGTTCTCGTAGAAAAACCGATTACAATAACAAAACATGTAAGGAGCAATGAGCACCGGAGAATCACAGATTATTTTCCGGTGAACGTATTCGGTAAAAACACCGTATAAAAACCTATTGATCACTGGTTTTATTGGAGCAGCATTTTTTTAATAACGTTGATTTAAATAAAAGGAAGGTGTATTATTCAACATTGTTCTTTATTTTATATTAATTAGTTATTATTTCTTATTTGCTTCTTTTGTATAAGAGATAATCTTTCGGACATTAAATCAAAGCATGCCTGTCCATGTATATGATTAATTTCACTTGCAGTGCAACTGCTGCTAATTTCCCAAATAACTCGTTGCAAAGTGTATGATTATTACCCATGTTTACGGTTTGAGTTCCTATTTCACTTTTTAACCGACTTCTAAAAAGGAGGAGGTTATATGTTCGGCGCGTTTTTTTTATTTTTTTTTATTTATGTCCGCCGATTTCTCCGTCTACTGTGGACCGATTTTGAAAATTCTTATTTTATGCTCCCGAATTGGTCCCATATAAATTTTATTAACTTTGCTTGGATAGTTTTTGAGTAAGCTTCAATAATACGTATTTTTCCCACTTAGTATATGTGGATGATATAATGATAACTTCCTGTGACTGTTATTTACATAGCAGGTAATGGTATTCTTGGTAGAATTATTAATGGTAGAATTTCATTTCATTTCATTTCATTCGAATTTGTGTGAAAACTAAACTAAAAAGTGAAAAATAAAAATTGTTTTTTTTTTTGTAAAAAGTTTTTATAATTAGGTATAGGTGACAACAGTTGTTGGTTTTTTGAAGCGTTTGCATTACACCAAGTCTATGGTTAACAATCTGAAGATGACTCCATCGTTTGTGCATATTGTTCAAACAGATCTAAAAAAAATGACATAGCGTCTTTTACATTCCCCAAATTTGTTTCATAAATCAAAACGACGATTTGTTAGAAACAGGCAAAGTATAAAATTTACTACGATTTGTTATCTGTTTGATGACGACTTTCTTTTTGTGAATGTATTTGTACCTAATAATTTTAATAAAAGTCGGTAAAAATAAATACTAAGCCATAATTAAATACTGGTATTTTTTTTAGGAAAAACCTAAATAAACCTTAAAAAACCGGTTTTTATAAATAACTAATCGGTATAAACCGGTGATAAAAATTGTAATCGGTTCACATCACTAGGCCAAGTGTCGGTCTCTCAATGTCCCCTTCCCTTCCTCAATTGAAGGTTGGGCAGTGTTGCCATTTTTCAAAAATGAGAATGATTTATTAAAATCTTGTAAACCCTACACTTAAGTACTCCAATTTAACTTAAGCACTGGCTTTTCGAACAACGTCAATGTTATCAGTTTTAGAGTGAACTCGTTTTAAAACTAATTCGTCGGGATACCATCCTAAGGCCCGTTTTCTGAGGTCCTCAGGTAAGATCTCGTTTGCTAATGATTCAACAAAATTATCTAGTTAGGCGAAGTTCTTTAAATATCAAGGGTCGACTAATGAGGTACAATTAATGATGCTTGAGTAAGTATTGATGTACCTACTGTTCGTTTAAAATTGCCCTAAAATAATTATGGTCCCTGGTAAATTGTTGGAAAGACCGATAATTTAATGGAACCAATAATCAATCAACCGTATGTATGAGACCGTATCCGTAACTTCACGTGTGCCTCAAAGAGATGTCAGCGCAACTGACGGGGTCCGTTGGGACCGATGCCTGCCGGGGTCGCGGGAAAGTCCGAAAAGGACACCGTGGCCCCTGGCAACGTACAGTACAGGCAACTGAAGGAACACGGGTGGGTTTTAGTCAGTAAGAGTCTGACACACCCTCCCGCTCCGACCAGAGCGGGAGAAGTTATTCGATAATTTCACAACTAAAAAAAAAAGGTTAGTGACAATGAAACAAGTATCATAACCAATTCAAATGTGCTCTTAAAACAGGTCAATATAAATTACTACGATTAATTATAACTTTGTGTAGGTACCTTAACAAGAAGTCCAAACCGTAACAAGGCGCTTTTGTTTTGAAATGCGTTACGATAAGCCACAAGGATATGCATAACTCATTTCATACACTTTTGAACCTTACGAAATACACTTTGAGCTTATTTTAGAAAAACCGTTCTGTGAATGAATAATGCTACAGAAACAATAAAATTATAAGTTTTACAAGCGCACATCAACGAAAAACCGAATAATCCTCCAGTTGATATCGACCTGGTTCTTTATCAAAGTTTTGCATAGCCCTACGCATATTCGATTCAGTTGAAAAAACTTAAGAGTATAATACCTCACATTGTTTAGCATGATCCTTCGTTATATCGAAAATACTGCAGTATTAATTTTGAAATAAATATATGGTAAAGGACGAAATGTGTGACGAAAACACGATTCCATAAAATTTTATCTATAGGAAAAAATACTAGTTACCTCCAAACCAACCAATAACCCGCTGGTATTAAAAATATAAAAAAATGTGTGCTGGGACACATAGTAGAAGTGAAACTTCTTTTTTTTTAATTTAGGATTTGGTTAGGTTAGGTACATTTTAATAAATGCATTTTTTATTGGGAAATTATAAGTGCAACAACAAAAGTTTTCTTTAGCACCTGCAACCTAACGTCTTTTTTTTATATGTAGGCTACGAGTTAATAGAACAGCTTCAATTATATTAATTCATCATCTTTACTATTCCAACAAAATATAAAAAAACCAGCGTCAATTTACCAAAAAACCAACGTAAATTAATATGACTCAGAGCTACCGATAAATATATTTACTTCTGACTTGATAACTCAGCGACTAATGTTGTAAGTGAGCTACTTTATATATTTTAGAGATTCAACATCTGTCTGCTAATAAAATCAAATTCCAGCCTCAAAATTAGCAATCAAAGTTTTTTATTCAACAAGTAAATTAATAAATCATATTCGTTTTTCGTGAAAATTAGCAACACAAGCGCGGGACTGTACCTGATGCTCGTTGAGAATGAGAGGGGCGCGACCGCGTATTTCCAATCTATAACAAGGCCAGAACGCAGCCATAGGAAACTGCTCGCGTATACATTGTAAAGCTATTTTTAAATCTGTGATTACAATGTAATCACGAATTTTGCGTACTGCTCGTGTTTAGTTTGTAACGTGGACGCGCGCGCCCTGGTTCCAAACTATACTACATCACTTACGCTTGACATGAGTTTTAAACATAAATAGTAAAAAAAAAAAAAAAGTGAACTGGGTGAAATGGAACAGATAATGGAATATGAAATGGGTTAGGTTAGAACTGTGTCAACCGCGCGTGAGCCGAGCGAGCGTAGCCAGCGGTGCCGCGGCAGCGGCCGGCGAGCGCTACTTCCGAGTTGCTCGCAGCCAGGCAGGCTAATTAGCGCAAGGTGCATTACGTCGCATTTGTTTTTGATGACAATATTTTTTGTATGTTCAATTGGGTAGGTATAATAGTCAAGTCATCAATTACTTATGGTAACATTATAAATAGATAGGTGAATACATGAAATTAGAGCTTTCATTGACCATTATTTGATGACAATAATAAGGTAATTTTATGTTCAAATATAGTACATTCACTCATCCATTACTTATGTTAACGTATAAAAATAAAGGTGACTATAAGAAATTAGAGTTCGTTGATATTATTTTATAGATGCAGTTGATACACTTATTAGAAGCTGGCAATGCGTAGACATATCACAAATTTAGTTAGAGCTTAAGAATTATCACCATGCTGCGTCATAATAACAGTAGGTAGTTTTACAATATATGGCCGCTTGAAAACAATTTATTAGACGCTAAAAGTTCGTCGCTGACCTATTAATTCATTAGACAACTAAATATATTTGAAGACGAGACTTACATTTTAAAGAAGCTGCCTTAATTAGCACCCTTTTTTATTTAAAAATATTTTATTTTATCAAACAAAAAAACTGAATTCAATCCGGAACCAAAAAAACATCCATAGTTTATTCTAAACTTTTATACATACAAAGGAACACCTACGGCACTTCATTTCTTGACATTGACTCGGGGTCCCGTACGGCCCGTACCTACCCCAGTGACGCCTACATTGCATATGGTGCTGCCTAGCTAGCCGAGCAGGGAAGCACGCAACTTTTTTCTCATATAGTTACATTTTTAAACTCGTGATATCTTTCGAATGGAATGTCCGAATTGAATAATTAAAAAGTTATGTAAAGGTATTGAAGCAGTCTTGAATATGAAGTAATTTATTTTGATAATGATGAATACCAAGATACAAATAAAGAGCCTTTTCTATTGGCGGCATTTCAATTTTTTTTTTTTTAATAACAGAACACTTATTGTGGCATAACTATAATAGTAATACATATGCTGTCACGACACTTTTTGTAAATAATGATGTGTTCTGCAAAGTCGTAGTACATTATTTTATCCTACGAGTATCATCAATAGATTTCGCAGCGCACGCGATGTAAAGAATATTTTAGGTAATTTTTTTACACCTTGGGTTACATTATTGGAGTTTTAGTAAGGATCCCAATTTTTTTTGAAAATATAATATTGCCTATGTCACCCGGGGATAGTGTAGCTTCCCAACAGTGATAGATTTTTTCAAATCGGTTCAATATAAAAAAAAAATGAGATCCCAATCTATTCTCTCCCTCCGTCGCTGCCGCCTCTCACCACGCGATATATCGCCTCACGCGCCCACGTCACCGTATCGGTCACGCGACCGTAACGCTTTTTCGTGACAGAAAAATCCTAATACCCCCCATCTATAAAGAAGTTTCACTTCAACAGTGTTTCTGATGTAGTTTCCGTTTTTCGTTATGACCTCGATCGAGCTCATTGTTCTTTCAGTCAATATACTCAATATTAAACAGGGTGAAATGTTGAAACGGGTCCTGGCCTTTTGATGCTACCATTTTTTACTCAAAAGCAATATTCGAGTTTCTTCGAAACTAAGTAAAGCTGCATTCTAACATTTTCGAAAAGTCGCTGTGCGGACTTGGAAATCCAACCGAAACAAAGTGAAAAACACTACCCAAAAATTAACTGTTCCCAGCCGAACAAAATGTAAAATGAGCTTAAAGTTCAGTTAAAAACAGGGTAAAATGTAGTGTCAATCCAAAAAAACACAAATTTACCCAGTGAAATGCTACAAAAGTGTTCGGGAATACTAATGATAACACGGCGCTTTGCAATTTACTAAATGGAAACTGCTAATGATCAATAAAGCAGGCCCTTATTCGGTTTTGCGTCCAGAAGAGTGCTTTCAAAAATTCGATCGTAGAGCGTGGAATTCTATACTCTCGGTCAATCCATGAGAAACCATGTTAGTTTATGAACCAACCCTGAAATTTTTCATTTATTTTTATAGAAGAACGTCATAGAGAAGCTGTGTGCTGTGACTGGCGTCGGCGCTTACAGCGGTGAAGATGGAGTGGATTATTGGGACAAGGTCAAATGGGACGCTGAACTGGAAAAGAACCAGGTAAGACACTTTGTCGTTTCAGAGTATTAAGGCATATACGAGTAATACATAAGCGATATGGCTGTCGCGCTCGGGAGCGATATGGTTAGTCACTTTGGACCAGTATCGCTACCGAACGCGTAAGCTATTTCGCTTATAACTGAATAGGCCTTTAGTCATCATAAGTTATTCTTAGTTTACACAAATGAAAATGTTCTGAAACATCTTATCTTTATCTTTTATCCTATTTGTCTGGCAGACATAACTAAGCCAGTTGTTATACTACATATTCTCTGCGCGCGTAGCATGACCACCAGAGAAACGACACACGAGTCATGCTACGCGTGCTGGACTGTAATAAATACATAATGATAACTCTCCTGACCTGCTTACCCCCAGATTCTAAAACACAGTTCGAAACATTCGTGAGACTTGACGAATACCATGAATTAAAGATTCGGTTGCCAAAAACTTCAATAGTCTGTCACGCTAAGAGTTTACTTATTTTATATTCTTCACTTTTATTCAGGTTATCGTAATGACAAGCCAGATTCTAAGTGACATGTTAACACACCAGTTCATAAAAATTGAAGATATTAACCTATTGATATTCGACGAATGCCACCACGCCGTGGTAGACCATCCCATGCGAATTATTATGAAACATTTCGCGAACTTGCCGAAATTGAACCAGCCCCGAGTTCTCGGTAATATACTATGTTTATGGAATATTTAACATTGAATTATTCGTGATGGCTTGTTTCTGTGAACTGCTTTTGTATCAACGCTTAATAGACAATGGCTTACTTTGGCCATAAACGAGAACAGATATAACCATAGATATTTTACGCTAGATGGAGTAATATAAAAGAGAAATGCTTCATATTTAAAAATAGAGGAATTCCTCTGGTAGTAAGCTACCAATAGAATAGGGATGATGCCAAAATTTTTTTTTTTAGTCCGTCTTTGATATTATAAAAAAATATTGGACACGTATTTTTTCTTTTCTTACATTATCTAAAGATTACGGCGATACATTGAGGTAAAATATGCCATGACGTCGCGAGTATGTAGTTTTTATACATATTAGTGAAGTATCGACCCCCACTCCCCAACTTAAAATGCGTTTTATCTAAGTATTTTTTAATTAATATGATAAAGCAAAAAATACGTGTCTAATATTTTTTTATTATCTGACTGACGGACTAATTCTAATTTCATTTTTTTTTTACCCAGGCATCATTCCTATTGTTCCATATCACTTAACTAGTCACTAAATAGCACAGCATAGCTTATTTTGATTAATGAACCTTTGTGTTTGCTGTTTAATTTGTTTGGCCATGCACTATCTGCTTACATACTAATGTGATTATTTTTAAGGTTTAACGGCGACTCTCTTAAATGCAAATGTGAAGACGGGGAAGGTGGAGGAGACACTCCATGAATTGGAAATAACTTTTCACGCCACAATCGCCACAGTTGACGAGCTGGGCCAAGTTTTAAAGTATGTATTTTTCCTTGCCCGGTTTCTAAGATCTTCAGATAAAATCTCAATGGCTATTGATTTGAAGATTTCGAAGTTCGGGATCAAGCTATTTTCTTCCGTAACCGAGTGTCCGGAAACGAATTGAGTCAAGATATTGAAGCAATCGCATTATCGAATAGATAAACTGGGTAAAGACGCAGATATATGCCAGTGACCTTGAGTGGTTAGCTTGCGTGTAGTGTACTGAGCTCACGCAAAGCGTCGTATGTCCAGCCAGTAATAGGACTCTCCCATCAAGGAGCGCTGTCCCAAATTAGACGCGTTATTAATTTATTATACATAAAACAAAAGGTATTTTTAATAAAACACGTATACTAAAAGATCAATAATTAAATTAGCTTTAAAATGGTGAAGGTTTCAGAAAAATACGCTTGATAGATTTTGCGTGATTCTCAGTTTTTTAACCGCGTTAGACATTGCTTTACAAATTATTTTCACTATGTAACTTAATCTAATATATTAAGTTATTAAGAAAATGCTCTGATTTAACATATATTTTTTCCAAATCATTAACACTACTCGTTTAGATGTGATTCATGTGATCTTCAGTATAAAATCATTAAAAGTCGGTTAGCGTCGCCTTAAGTAAACGAATCCAATCCAAACGAATAACATTGCAAGTATAAGAAATATGACACTGTCTTGTCTGCGATGACAACTTTTTAACTGTGTTGTATAAACTATATTTTATGTTCTTATTTCAGTTACTCGACGAACCCTAACGAGATGGTTCAACTTTACAAATCTGCGTCAACGTCTGCAGTCTCCAGGATAGTAGTGGAGATGTTAATGGAGGTCCATGATCTCATCATCGACGTAAAATTGCCTAATACTGTTCCACAACGCAATGTTCAACTAAAGCAGTGGCAAAAAGACATTACTGCAGATCCTAAGAAGGTATTTGACTGTTTAAAATTGAATTCAGAATCTTAGATAATTATCAAGTTTTTGACATGCAACGGTCAAATTCCATTGCAACCAAAACTTTTTAGGATTTTCTTATTTAAATGGTCACTCAAAAATCAACTCTGACTACATAACGTTACAGTAGATAGTTCAGTAAGTGGTAATTAATGTAAATAAAATTCATCACCCTTTTTTTTTGGTACTTTAAATTGTAATTATTTGTGAAGAAGCTTGTCAGGGTATGTAATTTTCCTGTTTCAGCAGTGTTGCTGCGTTTCGTTTTAAAGGCTATGGGGACGTGGGTGCCGGAGTAAATACAGACAAATAAGACATTCCAGCTATTTTAATTTGCCCTCCCCCCCCTTGCCCCTGGTGATATGTGGTGAGGTTTTGGACCAACCCCCCGTCCTACCTAAATTCACGTGTATTTTATGGTACATAGTATCTTAAAAAAAAAACAAAATATTTTGTCTTTAAATACTAATTGTTGCCTTGCAACGACGAGTCAAGGTCATTCGCCGCTTTTCGGTTTAGAAAAATAAATACTTACACGTGATATCTCACTACAGCCCCCTTGTGAAATTTCGTGATTTTTTCTGTACCCCAACCCACCCCTTTCGACCCTCATGTGATTAATGGACGATCCCTAATTCAGATATCTACAGGCGGCAGTATCTTACCTGTTAGCCATTTATTGTTTGCCATTCAATAAAATCAATCACACTTTTATTTTATAGCTCGTAAAAGCAGTGAAAAATATGATAGCCGCCATGATAATGTTTATAGAAGAATTGGGCATTTACGGCGGCGCTTTGGGTATACTCGCCTATGTCATATTGTTAGAACGCTTGAAACGGAAAGCGACAACAAAAGACGAAGAAACTCTTTACAAAATCGCTATAACACGTTCTGTCGAGTAAGTATCACTAAATATTTATTAAACAAAGGCCCCTCGCCGCTTCTATCCGTCTGTCTGACCGCGATAAACTCGTAAGACTACCGAACGGATTTTCATAAGGTTTTCACCAGGTTTTGTGTAAATTGGCTGAAATATGACGATGTAAAATACTCCAAGTAGGATGAACATCCGTTACATTTTAATCTAACCTACATGCTCGACGCAACAGGCTGATACGATAACACGACAGAAAAAAAAAGTAGGTATATATGCTCTGCTAACCGTGCGAAGCCGGGGCCGGTTGTAAAAAAAACTGTGAGTACAGTACCCGGTCGTTAATATGTCATATCGATGAACTCACAGTCAGTCTGTATGTATCCTGCCGGGGTTGCGAGTTTGTCCGAAAGGGATATCGCGGCCCCGGCACACAGGCAACGGCAGAAACACGGGTGGGTTTTAGTTAGCAAAAGTCTGACACGCCCTCCCGCTCCGCCCAGAGCGGGAGAAGTTATATGATAATTTCCCAAGCTCAAAAAAAAAAGTCTATATGTATAGATCACTAAAACGTAAATAAATAAATAAATCATTTATTTGTAAAAACATTATACAATATGTATACCATGAATAGATGTAATGCAGGTCAATATGCGCCTCATGTCATACAGATACAAATAATGGAAATTCAGTATGAGATTGATGACATTTCTATCTACAGGCTGTGTGCATTAAATTAACATTTATTTTCAAAATCAAACGAACGGCTAAAATATATTTACTTTTGTAAGACTCGGCGAAACGGCGAAAATACGTGAACAATTTTTTAAAATGATTTTTAATATTTTTTTGTGATTGCAGCGCCCGAAATGTTTTATTACAAGCGATGGAGAAAGAAACTGGGTACGATAGAATAGTTAAGTTTTCTTCAGAAAAAGTTCTGCTTATGTTGAATATATTGAAAGAATATAGTCCAACTGTGTTGAACACTCCGGGTGGTAAATATATTTTTCTTTTTTAATAATTTTGCACATTATTAAAATAAACCTTACTTACCTAAAGCTTGAATTTCCTAAAACAGCGACGCCGCCACATAACGGCTACAATGACGGGACTATTTTCTTGACTTTACGATTTCAAATAACGCCAAGCTTAGTGGACTGAAGATTTATTGACCATCTTCTATTTTGTTAAGTACCTGGTACTTATTGAAAGACCTACACTGTCCTCCCATACCTATTAATACTGTTATTTGAAAATATTGTTAAGGCCAATTATTTTTAAAAGAGTAATCGTGCAGTTTCTTGCCGGCTCTTCTCCATAGGAAACGACCAATTGGAAACGTGTACCTATGTGAAATAAAATATTTTGAATTTTGATTGCACTCTAGTATACCATTTTTTTTTTAAATTGTTTATTAATCAAAACAATAAGAACAGTTTACATGCATTTGTTTAAAGATCAACTCATTACAATTAATAAATAACGGTGGTGTGAAATTATAGGCCGAACTGCAGCCGAAATCTGACGACATCTGTCTTTGACTCTAGAGCAAAAATTATTTTTGTTTTTTCTTTCTAGTCGCTCTAAAAGTTAATAAGGCAAGAAAACCGCTTTCGGCGATCATATTCACTAAACAAAGGTTCGCAGCGAAAGTTTTGTACAACCTTCTGAAAGATGTAAAGGACGCTAATCCAAAAGAATTCGACTTCCTTAAACATGATTTCGTCGTCGGATTTAACGTGAACCCGTTGAAAAACACAAGGGAAGAATACTATGTCAAGAAGTCAAGCAAACAAGCTTTACTGAAGTTTAAGAACAAGTAAGTTTTGCTGTATATCCTGATTTTTTACCAGTGCATTCTCGCATTTAATATCGTCATTTTGAGAAATGGTCTTAAAAACACTGAAAAATGAAGCACAGTCTGACAGACAACCAGTTTTACCAAGGGGTATCGTATTGCCCAGTATCTTGGTTTTAGAGGTCAGATAAGTGGTCCATGTACTGGTATTCAGCTTCATCCAGTTAGACTCTAATTTACCCCAACTTTATTGTGAAAAAACTAAGCACTCAATAAAATTCATAATTATTTACACCAAACGCCACCACTAATCATAATAACAATGTTAAAATATTGAAAAAAAAAATCACCTTTAAATTACTCACACGGCATTTAAATCTAACCAAATAAATGAATCATTTTCAGTGACCTCAACTGTCTAATATCGACAAGTGTAATAGAAGAAGGTATAGACATACCACAATGTTTGCTTGTACTGCGTTACGACCCGCCCTTGGAGTACCGATCGTATATACAGAGTAAAGGTTTGTAACATGTCCTGGAATTAACGCACACCACCGAACACCCCAATTAGAATATTATGTTATAATCTTAGTACATACTCTGAATTTTTACTATTATGTATAAAACATTTTTTATTTATTATATTAGTTATACTGATTGTGGGATGAAGTTGTGGTACATGTATAAGTGTCTAGCGTAATAGGTACTTTGTCCACTTTGATTTGTTTTGACTGCACATCGGAAGTGTGGCTGTAATTTACGTAGTTTTCATTATCTTTGGGATAAACAATTAGAAGGGGTCTAAAGTAAATAAAACGGAACGTCAATACTCCGAAATTTTTAAAGCACGCGCTACAAGTTACGTCTACTAATCTTAATTTAATATATAATAAACCTACACATAACTGCATATTTGTGTGGCTGTCTCGACCTTCCTGCCGATTTAAAATCAGTACCCTATATAAAAAATTACAGAAATCGATTCAGTAAACAATTCTGAACAAACTATTTTCATAATGTGCATTAATTCAGTTACACGTTGTATATTACGGCCGTTCACACAGCGCTGCACTGTACGATATTTTACTGTAAAATGTTGGGATCACACGTCGACATCCAACTAGATGACGCCGGTATTTCCTAACTGACTGATCCCTAAGAAGAAATGTCGAAACAAACTCAGTGGTGATTGTCCTTTTTAAAGTCCAAACATTTAAATATCAAGATTTTATGTTAGATTCAGATAAAATCTTGATAATATAATGTTTGGACTTTTAAAAAGACCATTTCCTTCCAGGTCTGTGGGTCGTTTCAGGGGCGGAGTTGCAGCAAGTTGCAGGGCCTTGTCTGGAAGGGCCTTTTGAAGAGACAGCCATTGTTGCATTAAGTTGACCTGTCCCGATAGACGATATCCATGTGTCGGTCATCGTGTAGCTCAATCCTATTTTAGGGAGCTCAACGACCCGTCACAATATGCTACTAGATCTGCAGAACATTTGCGTAGGCCACATAAAAACTACTCAAAACCACCAAACAGTAATAAAGGCGTCATGTATTCTATCTAGCTTGCATGGTACTCACATTCACAGTCACTTTTCAAATATAATTTAAAAAAATATCACAAGTTATGTCACGTAAATCCAATAAAATTAAATGTCAATATTAATTATATAATAATCTTCATTGGATAATCTAATTGAGTAGCTTAATATAAGTAACAAATGCTGTTGTTTGGTGTAAAAAATAAAATATCATACAATTCAACGCCGAGTGAACGTGGGATATTTATTTCAATTATTAATGTTTACAGGCATTCTCACGAAAATATATTAAACAATCTTATTTCCTTTATTTGGCCTACTTAAAAGTAGTACAGAATAATAAATAACATTGATGTTTGTAGCTTTTACATCAGGTGCATTGCGAAGACCTGGTACTGCACTGTACTGAACGCCAACATTCGCGGCCGTCTCGGTCATAAAATGAGGGAACTAGACCGTCGTTATATTGGCCGTCCTCCTCGCACGTTTTATGACAGACACTTATTTCGGCGTTAAGTATACTAATGTGCAGTTACCACTACATTGATTGTCATTATTTTAGGCCGAGCAAGGAGTTCTGAATCAAGCTATGTGATATTAGTAGACAGAGCAGAAGAAAACAAATTCATGAAAAATTATAAAGAGTTCCAACATACTGAACAACTCATACAGAGGGTAAGATTTTTTTTCCTTAGTGTGTTCTTATTAAAGTTTTTTTTTGTTTTTCGATAGGATTTCTTTAGTAAAAAGAAAAGCAGTTTAAATCTTTACATTTAACCATTTAAACTTAAATTACAAGAAAATTTACTTGTCAAAGACATTTTTATTTTTAATCAACCTAATATTTTATATATATTTTTTTTTTCTTTAGATTCTGATCGGTAATACCGATGATCGCAACGAACCGGCTCAGTCCGAAATCAACATTCAACTCTACAAAGATGAAGATTCACCTCCATACATTTCACCACATGGAGGTACGTTATTGAAATAACAAAATTACATTTACTACTCAATTAACTAAAAGTCATTAGTATCTCGCCCTCGTAATTGCTTTACCACTTTTGTTACAAACTCCTTGTAAATTGAAACTTCACTAACGTTGAAACCATCTAACTATTTCATTGGTATTAGGCCCTGACTCCACCAAAGTGGAGATGGGTAAAGTTTTGCGAAACGGAGGTGAGAGGAGATACTTAACAGCTAGGATGTATCCACCGAAGCTGTACGGAGATGCGTATTGGTTAGACCGGAGCAGAGATGTGTACTGACTGGCTGGGCGCTGTCTGTACTAGGCGAGAGTAACGAGTGTAGATGTTGTGCGATGCGGGAGAACTAGCGGTGCCGCCCACCGCTCACATTTCCTCTCCTTTCCGCTGCGCGCCGTAGCCAGCTTGCGAGACACAGCTCACATCTCTGTTTTGTTCCCGCTAAACAAATATAAGACATCTCCTCTCCTCTCTGCTCCGCCGTATCCACTGAAGCTAAGCGGAGACAAGATTTGTAAATAACGAAATCCTATTGGTTGTTTCCAACACATCACTCAAAACAAAAAAATTAAAGTTATAAAAACTAACACCGAACTACGACAAAGAAGCCAACTAAAATGGTCTTCTTCTTTTCGTGTATTTAGTGACTAACCTGGTGTCAGAGTTTTAAAGCCGCCCATGGGCCTCTGACTTGGCTTCACATACCTTCGAGAAATATCTCTCAGACATGCCTGTTTCCTCACGATGTTTTCCGTCACCGTTTTTGAAGCAAGTCATAAGGTATAAACAAGACATAACAGACAGACAAATAAAAAATCCGGAGTCACACGTAATCTGTTCAATTTAATGTGACGTCACATAGCTCATAACCAGAGGACGATCAAGACGCTTCCAACGATCCCTCAATTATCAAATTATGATAAGTAGTTTAGAAGTTATGAGGGAACAGATGAACATACATACATACTTTTTGCTTTGCCGTAGTCGGGTAAAAATAAATTTTGACGTTTTATGACTGACAACTGTTATTCAAACTTAGGGTGGTAAAGCTATGACGAGGTCGACTATATATATACATACATCTGCTAAACGTGAACTCCTAGATTTCGGAGTCAATTTCTAATATATTTATAAATCCATAGCTGTGTTAACTTTCTTTTAATCGATATAATTATGTATGAGCAATAAACAAGGATTTCAGCTTGAAAAAAAAAAAACGCTAATTCGAAACGAAACTTATAAATGGTTTCACCATCTCTTTCTGACTCAATATTAATTGTTGCCATTTCTCTCACTCGCATACTTAGTTTGTCTATTAATCCTTTACCTATGGCGCCGTTTCAGGTCGCTTATCATCAGTATCAGCCATAAGTCTGCTAAACAGGTACTGTTCAGTATTGCCGCACGATCAGTTCACTGTCATAACGCCAATGTGGATTCAGGAATCGAAAAAGGACAAAGATGGGAACGAACGGAGGCTTGTAACCATTGTAATGCCAATCGCCTGTCCTATTAAAGAGGAAATCCTGGTTAGTTATCATAGTTTTACAAACTTTAATTACTAATTAGAAAATGATTTGGAATCTTCTACGTCAGGTATTATAAAATACGCAAAAAATCTTATCCAAATTAGTCTGAGAATCAGCACTTTTTGAACGTCAGAATTACATTATACAGTCCCCCAAAACGCTTCACCACTTCCTAGTGCTTTAGCTGAGAAGAAGTGGCGCAAAAAATAAAGCTTGTAAAGACATCACTCGCCAATGAAACTGATTTTCACCATCATTGAAATTAAGCGCATTTATTTGTTTCTTTACTTAAGCTCCGTATACATCGAAAACAATATTGAGCAACAATCGCGCAACATCAGAAGACCAAGTCCCGTAATTCAAGACGTTCAAAATCTAGTCGCAATCTGATCTCGGCGACTATCAATGTCAGATATGTATGAAAATTGGAGGTAATTTTGACAGATTGAGATAAGAATGCGAACTTCTTCGTCTTGAAAATACGGGAATTGCCGCTCAAGACCCTATACCACAAAACATTACAATTGACTAGTTACAAATTTGTAAATCTTACAAGTGTCTGTACCACAACACTCAAAGCCACACAATTGCGACGGAAAAACCTCACAAATATATAAATTGTAGTGAGAGATCTACAATATTGTAACTCATACATATTTGTAATTTCTGAGATACGCAAATTTTTGTACCTCTAAACCTCTAAAGGAAAAAACGGAGCCCTTAAAGGATCACTTCGTTGTCTGTCCGTCAGTCTGTCAAGACCCATTTTCTGCGGAACGCGTGGAGGTATCATGTTCAAATTAATATCACATACGTAGATCTATGTTCCCTTGGCGCTCTAAAAAAATCAAGCTTCAAAGTCAACGCAATAAAAAAATAGGTTACTAATATGTGACATATTTTGATATTCGCAAATAAATCAAAACCAGTACTTAGAATCATGAAATTTGGCAGGAAGCAAGGTCTCACAGCACTAGTAAAGGAAAAAGTCCGAAAAATCATAATTTGTACACTTATTATTTGTACATTTATATTCACCATTAAAAAAAATGCGATTACAAACTTACGTCTGCGGTTGTATAATTGACCGTGACGTAAATCGATGTATGGGAGAACATGTTTTTCAACTACAATATTAGGTTTGTTTTTGGTATAAATTCAACCCAACTTCGGAACCCTTCCTTGTACGTGCTCCGACACGCACTTAACCGGTTTTTTTTTCTACGATTTTGTAGAATTGTAGACTTGTAAAGTTTTGTGGTACAGGGCCCTGTTGTATGAAGAACATCTCGTAGTTATTTTGTATATCTGTTTACGGGACAGCATGTAGCCAGCACCACTGCATCATTCCAGGTGAACTGTGGCCAGCAAAATTGATTCGCGCAACACATTAATACATATATTGCTGAAATAATGTTGCACTACTTTGTTTCCGGTGTTTCCGGTTTCTCCAATATGTCTGTGAGTGAGATATCACAAATCCTCAAATATGCACTACAAATGCTAAAGTATTATTTTTCTATTTCATGTACAGGGAGCGCCTAAATTTAGTTTGAAGGCGGCCAAACGGTCGGCAGCACTAAATGCTTGTATTAAACTGTACGAAGCAGGAGAATTGGATGCTATTACAATGCTACCCATCCGCTACACGTACGTTCCTTATTATAATAACACTGTGGCCGTAATTGTGACACATCTTATACTAAACGAGATAAAACTTTTGTACAAGCCCATACATTCGAGCCCGTAACTGTATTTTGAACTCTATTCCGACATCCGTAAAGTTCTGAACACAAAATTGACAACTTGGACCCTGATTGAAAATCAGTTTTTGTATTAAGAACTTTAACGTTGTCGGAATAAAGTTCGAAATTAAAAAATGGTTCGATGGTTTAAAGCCCTGGGTCTGTATATCAATCTTGTTTTATAATAAAGCCGATAAAGTTTGAGAAGAAATTCGGCTTTATAGACCGCTGTCTCTGTCACTCACCAACTGTGTGGCTTTGTCTAAAAATGCATGTGTAATATTTACGCCCGTGTTAGACGGCTTACTAATAAACTCCCACACGGTTATTTATAAACGCGGACCAGACAAATATACAAACAAACAAATTCACTTGCGCATTTATAATATTAGTGAGGATTCTACACCATACATTTTTCGAGTTGTAAGTTTACCCCTTGTTTATTAATAAGGGGATCAAAGAATAACTTCATCATGTTAACGAATTAAAATTATATTACAGTGCAGTAGACTTTGACGACACAGATGTAAAGTGTTGTTTCCCGAACTGGCGTACCGATGACGTAGGGGATGGAGACTCCGATGTGCCACATCCGGGCACTAAGAAACGGATCCGGAAGCACAGAATACAGGTTCGTTTTACAAAAAGTCTCTACTGTCAAAATAAAAATGTCTCTTTATTTTCATTCTCTAAAGCTACGGTTCCCTTGAAGAGCGGTGGCCGCCATATAACGGCCGCGGTGACGGGTGTCATGAAAATTATGGCAGATGGGGTTTGACATTACGGTGTCAAAAAACGCTCTATAGGAAAACACACCAAATTACGGACACTATGTGGCGGCCACCGCTCTTCTAGGGAACCATACGATTGACAGATCTTCAATGACATAGAATGACATAGATGATAGATTGATAGTATTGCTCAACGTCGAACACGTATGTACTCAGGATCATCGATGATTAATGCTTATGAAATCAAACTATCTCAAGATCGATCAATACTATCGATTGATGAATATAATCCTAATGTAATAATCCCATTTTCAGTTCCCATCGGTTCTCGACAGTGTACCAGACGGTGATGTGTACTATTTACACATAATAAAGTTAGCGACTGCGTTCGCAGAACCAAAAGATTCTCGAGAGAAAGCGTTGTATAACCTTCTTCAGCAAAGCGAAGGATATGGCTTCTTGACCCAGAAGCCATTGCCAAAACTGTGCGAGTTCCCAATGTTCATGACAGTTGGGGAAGTTACTACTTCCATCGATGTGAACTATGCCGTTATTAAACTCACTGCGAAAATGTTCCAGTTGGTGAAACAGTAAGTTTTATTTTTGTATATTTAGAAAGCTTTCCTCTTTTTAATGGAAAATAAACAATTGTATGTAAAAACAATTTTGGAAGCATTGAAGAAAAAAAAAACTAATCTTAAAAAGAAATGTTATCTAATTGAAACAAGGGTCCGAAATTTTTATTGCTCGGGAAATATTTCCACTGAATATCAAGTTTTATTTTAGTCGTTAGTTTTTTTTTTATGGTTTTCAAAGTCACGATGTTTTAAAAACACCTTATTTTCCAGATTCCACTACTTCGTATTCGAGCAAGTACTAGCTATTGCTAAAAAGTTCCTAGTTTTCGAGGGCAAAGTCAACTGTATGTACGTCGTGCCAGTGAAGGATGACAACGGATACGATATAGACTGGAATGTTATGACCACGCATGACTTCATACAACCAGTCCAACCAACTTCTTATGAGGTATTTATTATTATTCTGTGAAAGTACGCTTTTACAAGACGTATTTTCGATGTAGAAATGCTCGTTTTTGTACGCTCGCAAACGTAACAATGAAAATCTCGTACAACCGGTGACTATGATCGACCAATCCGCCATGTTACTGTCTGACACAATCAAAGTTTGTAGACTTGCGCCCCGATTGAAACTTAATGACGGCTCGGAACATGAGGCGAGTCGCTGCGAAGTAACGAATTCATGTGTCAGCGGGGGTGAGGGGTGCGGTACTGCGCAGCGAGCAGCACATTTCCGAGCCGCCATTAAGTTTGAATCAGATTGTACCTGTGAAATTACGCGTGTATCACACGAGCGTGTAAAAAGAACCCCGAAAATATACCCAATCTTACACAGGCGTAATATTACTTCGAAGATTAATTGTAAATGTTTTTGTTCTGTAGGAGAGGCTCTTCATACAAGTGACGCCAGAAAACTACAAGAATTGCGTCGTCACGCCCTGGTATAGAGTTCTACCAGACAGGTGAGTTTCTAACAGTAACCATGGGTTTGTTAGACAATCGATTTTGCTGTTCAGGGGCCGCATTAAGAGGCCGACATTACGATTGATTTCCACGGTAAATTTTGCATCAAGTGGGCAACTTCAGCGTTCTTATTCTGAGAAACTGAAAGATTTCGACAACAATGACTTATTGAATGGTGGAGAATAGTTATTAGTATAGTTTATAGAGGCCTCGCTTTTCAAAAAAAAAATCTTACCTATTTATATAAAGCCTAGTTTCCAAAGTTAGGTTTTCATAAAATGCGCAATGGCATTTTTTCCAGCTCGCAGATTGAACTACTGTACATAGCAAATGAAACGAAAAATATAACATCTCTTAAAAAGTGGTTTAGTCCATAGAGGCCTCACAATTTTGAAATATATATGGAAAAAACCCATTGAAAATCATAAAAAACGCTCAGAATTAACTGTAAATTTCTCCTTACTACATTAATATTATTACGTAAAATTTATACCAGAATAAACGATGGTTCATAAGAAATTAAAATTGCATAATTAAAAAAACAAACTTAATTATACAACTCAAAATAAACATCATTTCAACTGCCAAATTGCGATGCATCGGCTGCTCGAACTGTCCAAACGCAATTTTGTGATAGGCAATGTTAAAATCGTCATTATTCCGTTCCGCAAAAAGATGTTGGTGTCACGAAAACGTCCTGTATAACACCGTCGCTTTTCTTCATTAGAAAAAAGAATAATAATTTATTGCCGAAAATACAGGTTTTTTTTACCATATGTGAAAATTGGTGGTTTATGCACACTCCAAATTTTGGCCCGTTTAGAACATGCAAATTAGTTTTACATTAGTAATACCTACTTTGTTACTTATTGATACCAATGATAGCTTTAACACGTCGTAACTCCAATAATGTCAATTTTATTGAGCGATTATGTTCCCTCTTGTTTTAAAATAGTGGTCTCATTTATTTTCCAGGTACATAGTGTCGAATGTTCTGGAATATATGACACCGCAATCGCAATTTGACTCGGATTCCTATTTGACGTTTGCTGATTACTACACCGACAAATATAAATTGGAAGTGATTGGTGAAAAAACACAACCTTTATTAGAGGTAAGTCCTTCGATTACGTAACGTAACTATTGCCGTCAGTGGCGGATCAAGGATTGTCGTTTGGTAGGGGCTTGATCCCGCTGAGGGTAGGTTTTAGCAAAGTAAAATATAAAATGCACACAACATCAGTGGCGGATTTACAGTATTGGCTGCCCTAGGCCCCAGGCCATGTAGTAAGTATCAGCCGCCGGTTTTTCAGCACCCAACATACAGACTACATAATGAATTGCCAACTTTTATAGAATATGGTTCACAAATTTAGTTAACGATAGAGTAGTTCTATGACGCGTTATTATTGTTCAACGTTCAGAATATGTATGTACCATCGACGAACTTAATATCTATATACCGTAAGGACTATTTCTGCTTGCAGCATTCGGCGGCTATAGAACCACGGCGGTAAAGATGTGGTCATCGTGTTCACAGGATTTTGTTTTCAAACTGGTTAGATATGAAGTTCTTCGATAGTACTTTGAGTTATTTCTTGTTATCATCAGGGATTTTTTTGTCACGATTTGCCGCCCCTAATATCTGGCCGCCCTAGGTCCGGGCCTACTGGCTCTTGGGCAAATCTGCCGCTGCACAACATTTTATTTTGCATAAGAGCGTTTATTTTAAAGGTGCGCAACGTCGCAAATAGATGTCAAATATTTCACTGTTTTGATTAATTTAGCAATAATAATAAATAAATAAATTATGAAATGCAATAATTAATATCGTAACACCAAATGTTTAGTTTTAGAGGTATAAAAACTATTTGGAAACTTTCCAAATGCGTTTTTGCGGTACAACATCAAATTCAATGTTATAATTGCAATTCATTATTAATATTCTAGTTCGCTAGTTAGCCACATTTCTTATTTATATTCAGTAATATTGCTAAAAGAATCAAAACGGGTAAATATTTGGCAGTTATTTGCGACGTTGCCAACTTTTAGGATAAACGCTCTTAATGTGGCCGTTTTAGGTCCCAGAACGTTTTTTCGCGATTTCAAGTTTGGACCCATAGTAAACGTTTTTCATAATGATGAGTACAATGCATAACAAGCTTTTTCGACTTTTCTCAAATACTTTAATGAAAAAAATACTCTTGAAAACATTATAGTTATAACGTTAAGGATTTCATGACAATTTTACCTTAGGTAGTGTAATGCATGCTAAAAAGTTTAATTTAGAATAATATCAAAAGATTTGTCATGGAAGAACTCAGATGCTTTTGGGGGTCTTGAGCCCCTTACATCTGCCTCTGATTGCCGTTCTCTCGTTCTTAAAATGTTACCCAAGTATACCTGCAACTATTGAAATACGAGTATGTACCGTCAAAGAAGTTCATATCTGACCACTTTCAAAACAAAATCCCGTGAACACGCCAAGCCGCCGAGCGCTGCAAGCAAGAATAGTCCTTACAATGGTTAGATATGAACTTCTTCGATGGTACACTGAAATATCTCGTTAAGCCTGCAGTCGGGGCGAATGATACGCCTAGGCTTGCTTTTATACGAAGTAGCAAGTATTGCTTTTGTATCTTATAGATTTATTTTTTATTTATTTATTTATTTAACAGTTTATGTACACACATTATAAATAGACAAGAAGAAAGGAACAGAAAAAACGTACAAAGGTGATGCTTATTTCTAAAGAAATCTCTTCCAGCATACCTGCGATAGGAAAGTAGTTAAAGAGATGTAGACAACGTGTGTAAGATTAGAAGATAAAATAATATACATAAAATAAAAACACTTAATTATTCGCTAATTTAACTATAAAACACTTACTACTTACTTTACTTTTTTTATTTTTTTTAAATTTTTAACTTGTCATTATATTCGTAGGTACGCAACATAAGTTCAAGAATGAACTGCTTACTGCCCAGAGCGGCCACCATTAACTCTCTGACGGACAAACAAAAGAAGCTGGTTTCGGCTTCCCAAGGAGACGATAAGACCAACAGGGGCTTTGCGGAAATATTTGTTGCGGAGTTCTGTGTGAAATATGACTACCCTGGAGTTCTTTGGTACAAGGGCATTATGCTGCCGAGCATCATACACAGGTAAATTCTAGATTTCTGCAAGGGTCACATGAAAAAAAAAATGAGGTATCCATTAAATTCATACCATCCGTCCGTAAAGTATCCATACTTTATTATATTATAAATGTGAAAGTAGCTCTGTCTGTTACATTTGTACGCCTTAACGGCTGAATGGATTTGGATGAAATTTTGCACACGGACTGACCATGGCCTACGTTAGGACATAGGATATTTTATATCCCGGTAGTACCTTCCCATAGGATAATTTCCGACCTCCACGTGTACGAAGCCGCGGACGAAAGCTACTATTCACAGAAATTGGAACTTTAATGGCATGCTCATTAAGTTAATTTTAGAATGACAAAATCTAAGAATTTTTAAAATCAGTGGAACAATTTTGAAAAATTGTTCCACTGTTTTTTATGTGAACAGCAAAGGCTCCTAGCCTTCGTTGTAACAATCTTTGTGAGAGGCTTATGTCCAGCATTTGGATGATTAACACGTGAATCATATTATTATTATTATGAGTATTTGTTTTTTCTTTTTCTTTTTGCCTACTGATTTACCGTTAAAGTTATAAAGACGTAAGTGTTCACTATAAATAATCTTCAGACCTGCTTTTTTTTACCCACTACGGGCATGCTTGGCCTGCATGTCACTTGATGGTAAGTGATGATCAAGCCGAAGGTGGAAGCGAGCTTCACCTGGAATCCTCAACCACAAAGGAACTGACTGGCTATCTTACCTCTTAACTGCCGAAACAAAACAATGCTGTTAACATTGTTGTTATGGCGACAGATTAAGATAAGATGGTGGTAGCTGCCAGGCGGACTTAGAACAAGCTCTACCACCAACCAACAACAAAGTTCTCTTAGTTAAAAAATTGTTCTCTTCCAGGGTCTTTATGTTGCTGGTAGCTCACGAATTGCTCGTAGAAATAGCCGAGGACACCAAATACGGAAGCCCGATCCGTAAAAAAGGCAAGTATAAAAAACGTCCTGATCTATCCGGTAAGTTTTTGCTCAGTTTTTGGTAACATTTCAGTGCATGGTTGTGATCCCACAACGGGGCTGTCATCTATGAACATTCATTTTGTGTTGTGAATGCTGGGTAAAATAATTTCTTGTGTACTTAATCTCAACATTGTAGTATACAGGGTTTCCAAATAGTGAAGTTATAAAATAAAGATAATTCCTCATGCCCCAGGGGTATCCGAAAGCCTCAGTGATCCCATTTTTTTTTAAAGCGGTTTCTTTAATAATTTCAAAATAAAAAATATAACTTGAAAACTATTATTAATAATATATATATATTAATAATCGCGGAACATCATCACTTCAGGCGAAAATTGTATAGTAGCTATTAATACATATTCGGATACCCCCTTTTTTTTAGGGTGGCAATTTATCAAATAACTTTCCCGCTCTGGGCGGAGCGGAAGGGCGTGTCAGACTCTTACTTTACTAAAACCCAACCGTGTTTCTTCAGTTGCCTGTACGTTGCAAGGGGCCACGGTATCCCTTTCGGACTTTCTCGCGACCCCGGCAGGCATCGGTCCTAGCAGACCCGTTGTGCTGACATCTCTTTAAGGCGCGCGTGGAACACAATGCGCCATCGACCCGGGCCTGGTCCTAATCGGACGGCGAGCTACCCATTGCTCACCGTCCGCAAGCCCGCGGGACGCCCAGGGCATCTCCTGCGCCGGCTAGGGGCGTGAGGGCGCGAAATTTGCCTCTCCCTCACGCGTTCTGCCTCCTCCTTCGCGAGCATTACTGCTTCGCAGAATGAGGTGGAGTGCTACCCACGCCCTCTCGCTCGCGGACACCCCTGGGCATGAGGAATCAATTTTTTTCGCGCATTTATTTGTGTATAATTATATATTATATTTATAGTTTTGAATAGGTATATGTATATCTTTATAGTTAAATAAATGTTTATTTCTCAATATTCGTTATTGCACCTACAACTGTTTCTCTGCATTACCCAAAGGTTGAATGGTAGAAAATATTATTATATGTGGCAATAAGTCCGCCTCTGTCCATTTTATGTGCTTAAAGTAAATAAAAAATATTGAACACAGCAAAATCGACGCTAAAACCAGCTGCGAACTGTACGAAAACGCTCAACTATGCTATTACACTGTGAATAATTGGGTTCAAAACAATCTACTAACTTAAGACAGACAACACAAAATATAGTATTCAGTCATTCCAGTATTAACTTCATGCTTAATACTCAACTTAACATTACTAACCCTCATCTATATGCACATCAAAGTGAAAAAAAAAACCTTTTAAAACAGAAATTAAATTTTAATATCTTGCCTTTATAAGCGACGACACATTCTCCTTTAGACGACATTATTGAAAGTCTGGTTAAAAGAATGCGCAAATTAATATAATTAAAAAAAATACTATTACTAACGAACTATTAAGAATTAATTCATCGCACAAGTTTATTTGGATTTAGGTCTATGCCAGCATTACTAACAATACAGGTATGCATTTCAAACTCAACACCAAAACTTTACAAAGAAAAATACATTCCTATACTCCATAAGCTTAGGTAGTTAAATAAACGTAAACAAAAAAAACCACGTGACTAGACAGCATTATATCCTAACTAATATTATAAATGCTAAAGCGAGTTTGTTTGTTGGTTTGTTTGTTACGCTTCCACGCTAAAATGGCTAAACGGATTTGGATGAAATTTGGCACAGGGATAGACCTGGAGAAGTACATAGGCTACTTTTCATCCTAGATCGCTGAAGAAGGTGCGAGCAACAGCTAGTTATTATAATAAAACTAAAAAAAAAATGTGCAATCTACGAAAAGTAATTTAAGAATAAATGATAAAGTTTAACATACATTAATAAACTATTGTTAAAACCTAAAGTAAATTAAATTTGGTTTTATCGTATTTTTAAACAAGAAAGTGATGTCTATAAAAACCCTTTTTACGATTTGTTTACCTTTATTGAATTACCTAAACCAATGGAGTATAGGCCCATTACTGTCCAATAGATTTGAATAGATTGACTAGAGAAGTAATTACATATTTATAATAATTTTCCTGCCCTTGTTCCATGTTACTTGCGGTCGACGCAACACGTTTTCTTATTCCACTCTCCCCTGTCAACCGTCACGCTATCATTAATTTTCTACTAAAGTCCGGTCGCGAAGCAGAAAGAATTTCGTACAATGACCCCTCGTTACTTATCTCTATCGCTCGCGCACAAATGTATTGCCGTCGCGCTCGCGCATTTGAAGGTCCTTCTAATGCGCGAGTGCGACAGCAGTAATGAGGGGTCATTGTACAAAATTCTTTCTGCTTCGCGACCGGACTTTAAGTATTTATATGTTAAATTATTTCAACTGTAAAATAGTAATATGTAAATGTAGAAACTATTTCTTACGAACAAACAGAGGACTTACATCCTGAATAGGTAGAGTACAAAGTTGTAATTTGTTTTTAAAATTTAACACTTCGCAGTGCAAAACTGGCAGCCAATAAAAGGCAGCCTACAAATTGCTACCAACTCACTTCTCGCCCAAGTCGAGGAGCCTACCCAAATAGCATCAGTAGACAGGTAAGATTATGTTAATTTCAGGACAGCTCACACCAGAGAGTTTTATTAGCCGCCGATTACGAGCGCATCGGAACCAACGCCGCCATCTTGTTTTGTCAAGTGTTTACCAACAACGGCCTCCTGTCAATGTCATTCAGGCATCAAAAGATTCTGATAGTTCAAAATGTCAAAGTTCAAAACGTCAGCCGCCTAGGAACTGCTGATTGCGTCCGCTGACTTTGAGTGAGCGATGCGCTCGGTGTGACCTGCCCTAAAGCTGCCACTTTGATACATTGTTCAATATTTGATGTAGTTAATCAGATACTGTCCTCCTCGTCATTTATGGGAGTTTAAATAAAGCTTAGGAATTGGTCTGCTTTTACTTTAGTTTGACAGCTTTTTAACTTTCAAGTTCTTAGACGTAATTTCACATTACTGAATTCTGTTTTTAAACTTTAGCGCTTTCACATTGTTTTATATGTTAATCGAAATTATGCTGAATAGGTTTGCCCCCTATTACAAGGGAAATGTGGGTGTTCTATAGGTACACCTCTGCCTAACCCAACGTTGATTATAAGCGTGATATTATATTATGTGTATTCTAAAAATATATTTTCTTTTTTAGGATTAACAATCCTATTGATGATGATGGTGGAAAATGTCGCGTCTTATCCATGAAAGAGTGCCTATACAAATTGCAACAAAAGAGGCTCAACAGGGAATTCCCGTGGGACGTAAGTACTTTTGTATTTCAGATTGCGACTTGAAGTTTATTTCGACTGAAGGGTATTGCATTTCAGCTGCATGCTATTTAATATGTATTTTTAAGACGTCGTAAACGAAGGTAAAGGAGGATAGGTATAAATATCGTACCAGATGGCGTTCTGTAGTTTCTGCCTTCCCCCATTTCTGTCGTCTTAACATGTGAAGCACATACGGAGCGCCTGACAGCGAGACCGTCAAATGTACTGAAATAAACACTTTAGTATGCAACAGCCGATTATCGACAATAGATAGATGAAAAAAAATAAGGTTTATGCGTATAATCTTAATCTATAAATGTTGTTTTTAAACCTCTAAAATCAATACGAATTGATC
Source organism: Agrochola lota (assembly GCA_947364205.1). Taxonomy (NCBI): domain Eukaryota; kingdom Metazoa; phylum Arthropoda; class Insecta; order Lepidoptera; family Noctuidae; genus Agrochola; species Agrochola lota. The sequence goes on along the minus strand of OX376231.1, from coordinate 9,648,653 downwards.
GATTTTTTTTATACGTGTTATAACCAGAGATCGGATAATCGGATGCATATTTACCTAAAGTTGAGGTGTTTGCTATTATGGAAAGCACTTTTGTATCGAAAAGATCCCGGGATTTCGGGATCGACAATTTTAGATTTCTGATTATAGAATCGATTGTATATTTACTTACGTTCAGGTGTTGGCTAATATGGAATGTACTTTTGTATCGATCGCAAAAATCTCGCGATTACGGAAGTGATAAATTTAGTACTTTTTGACTATAAAAATGCTAGCTAATATTGTAAAGTAGGTTGCCAAATTGGCATAGCACATAGCGACAAACAACTCGGTGCTTTGGGTTTCGTAAAAAAATGTTTACAGTAGGTTTTTTTTTTGATGTTAACACCGCATAAGTAACCTTCATAAGAGGGCTGATAAGTTGTTTCCATACCACGTATCCTATTAGTTATGCATTCCCGGATTTTATTGAATTCCTGGATTTATATTAAGATAAAAATATATTAAGAAGCAACTTCCATAATTGTTTTGGAGATGAATGAAAATCTTCTTCGATAGTAATTAGGCGTATAATTAATGATTTAGGTTTTACAAATCAGCGATGTTTCTATGCGTGTATGTCGATCTATTGAATGCGACGGCTGCGCCGCGCGTAGAGGAATTTGGTACCACACCCCGCACTCCTCTCCTCTGGCTTCCAGTAGTGGGCTCGCTCATGGTGACGATGCGTAGACATGCCCCCCGCCTTGGAGTAACATCCTCCAAGGACGAAGAAGTAGAAGCAGGTAGTAGTTGATAGAAGTTAGGGTCCTTCCTCCTTTAACAGCGGACACAATCTGGGGTATGATCTTCGTATCACTCCGTTAGCTGTCTTAATGTCAGCTACACGTGCTAGTCCATCCTTGCCAGGTGAAGTGCTTATGACTCGTCCAAGACGCCATTTCAAGGGTGGCAGATTGTTATCTTTAATGAGCACCAAGGTATCGGGTGCTATTGTGTCGGTATTGGACTGCCATTTACTCCTCGTCTGCAGCTCCGAAACGTACTCCTGCGACCACCGCTTCCAGAAGTTTTGCCTCATCTGTTCGATGCGCTCGTAGCGGACCAAGCGTGAAGTGTTTGCCGCTGTGAGGTCTTCGTAAGTAGGAGCAACGAGCGGCCGGCCAATCAGGAAATGGGCTGGTGAAAGAGGGAGTAGGTCGTTTGGGTCTGAAGACATGGGATACATAGGTCTGGAGTTTAGGAGGGCTTCTATTTGTGTCAATAAAGTGGAAAATTCCTCATAAGTGAGGTTAACGTTTCCTACACGACGGAGATGATGTTTAAAGGATTTAACCCCTGCCTCCCACAAACCTCCAAAATGTGGTGAGTAGGGAGGAATAAAGCTAAACTTAATATTTTCGTCTGCAGCAAAATTTAAAATATCATTTTCACTAGTAGTTAAGAACTGAGAGAATTCCTTTAGTGCGCCTACAAACGTTTTTCCGTTGTCGGAAAATATGTGCGCGGGTTTTCCACGACGAGATAAGAACCGTCTTAAAGCTAATAAGTATGCCTCAGAACTTAGACTGGTGACTAATTCTAAGTGTATCGCACGAGTAGTAAAGCATATGAACAAGCAAACATAACATTTTTCCAGTTTTGAACCCCTTCCTTTGCGACTCAATATGAACATAGGTCCCGCATAATCTACACCGCAGCGCAAGAAAGGATACCCCGGTTCTAATCTTTCAGGAGGCAAGTTACCCATTTTTACTGCTAGTGCCTTCCCTTTCTGGCGAGTACATGTAATGCACTTATGCACTGTCTGCTTAGCTAAATCACGACCCTTGAGTGGCCACCAACTTTCTCTTATAGTAGCTAAGAGCAATTGGGGACCAGCATGGAGTAGACGTTTATGTTCAAATTGAAAAAGAAGTCGCGTGAAAGTATGTTTGGAACACAACAATATGGGATGTTTTTTATTATAGGAAAAAGTATGTGAATTTACTAATCTGCCTCCCACTCTAATAATGCAATCAGAATCTAGGAACACATCAAGACTAGATATATTTCTCATCGATTTAACAGGTAAGTTTTTTATTAATGCATTAAAAATGACTGGAAATGACGTTTGTTGTGCTAAGCGTACCAAAACTAAAGTTGATTTATTTAATTCATCAGACGTAAGCGGGCCAGTGTTACGTTCTGGTTTGACCTTGATTCGTGCATTATGAATGAATCGTAACAAGTAAGCGGCTGCACGTCTCATGCGATTAAAATTTGAAAAACGTTCAAAGGTAAAAATACCAGTAAAAGTTGATTGTGTAAATAAAGAATTAACATTTGATTTAATTTCTGGTAAATCGTGTAAATTTATTATTTCATCGTGATTATTTTGTTTAAAATGAGTGTTAATTTCGGTTAAAAATGTTGGCCCGTGCCACCAAATATCTGAATTATGAAGCGCGTCGAGCGTGAGCCCGCGGGATAAAAGATCAGCCGGGTTGGTTTTACCAGCAACATGTAACCACGGTAAATCACCAGTCAACTCATTGATTTGCACTACTCTGTTCTGGACGAAAGGTTTTAACAAATTAGGTGAAATTTTAATCCAATTTATAACAATCGTGGAGTCAGACCAAAAGTATACGTTATCAAAAGTTAATCTCCATGACTGCACTATTTTTTTATATAAGTTAGCACCAACTAAAGCTCCGCACAGTTCAAGTCGCGGTATTGTAACTGGTTTAATTGGTGCGACTTTGCTCTTAGCACAAAGTAACTTAACAGTGACTGGTGAATTGTCGCTGTATGTACTTATGTATGCACATGCACCATATGCATCCTGTGATGCATCCGTGAAAATATGTAAGTCTGTGTAATTTGTATTCACTTGTCTAACATGACGAGGAATTTTTATGTTTTGAAGGTGATGAAGCGTGTCGATAAAGTTTTTCCACATTAACAAAATATTGTTAGGTACTGGATCGTCCCAACTTAATTTACAAAGCCATAGTTTCTGTAAAAGTATTTTTGCAATTACAATTGAAGGTGATAACAAGCCTAATGGGTCGTACACCTGTGAGACAACAGACAAGATAACGCGCTTAGTCACATGAGTTAAGGTTTGATCAATCTTTGTAGTAAAGTATAGTAAATCTAAATGATTCAACCAACCAAGACCAAGAGTTTTGGTTAAACAATTTTCGCCTAAAGCTAATTCCCTTGTTTGATCTGTTGTAGAAGTCTCCAAATTAAACAACCATTTACGTAAATGGAAGCAACCAGATTTTAAAACATCATTTACTTTGGTGCAAATGTCTAATAAACATTGTTTATTATCATGACCAGTAATTAAATCATCTACAAACAGATCTTCGTCTATTACTTGCTTTATGACGTCATCCTCGCACTCAGATGCCAGCTGTTTGATGCATCGAATACTTAGATAAGGAGCGGATGCGGTACCGTATGTCACGGTATTAAGCTGGTACACACCGAGTTCGTCTGATTTATTTTCACGCCAAAGAATTAAGTGGAAGTTTCTTTGATCCGGATGAATATTAATTTGTCGATACATTTTTTCGACGTCAGCGCATGCAACAAATCGAAATTGTCGAAAACGTAACAAAATTGAGAAAACGTCATTATGTAAACTAGGGCCAATATACTGAATATCATTAAGTGATTTGCCCGATGTTGATTTTGCACTTCCATCAAATACCACCCTTAGTTTGGTAGTACTACTATGAACTCTTAAAACACCGTGATGCGGTAGAAAATAATTTGATGATGGATAGCGATTGACTCGACTCATGTGTCCTAAACTTAAATATTCATTCATAAAATTGCAATATAATTTTTTATACTCAGCTGTAGATTTATCTAATTTCAGTTCAAGTGCGTGAAAGCGATTAAGCGCGAGTGTATACGTATCTCCTAGTGTGTCACTAGACTCGGCTAATGGAATGCGCACAAAAAACCGACCCGTGTTATCGCGGTACGTAGTTTGCACAAACAAGTTTTCACATAAAGACTCGTCCTTAGTTAATTTATTTTGCGGAACTATTTCTTCTAACTCCCAGAATTTTCTAAGTTGAGTATCTAATGATTGTGAGTAATTGCATTGAACTCGATTGTTGCGTGAAGTTTTATTATTCAACAATGAACCAGAAATTACCCATCCCAACTTAGTATTCTGAAGATATGGACCGCTATTTAGTCGAATTAGTCCGTCATTTAGAAGTTCCCAGAACTTATCTGCCCCAATTAATAATTCGATTTCTGATGGCGAATAAAAATTGGGATCTGCTAACTGTACGTGTTCAGGGATATTTATGTGTGATTTTGTACCTAAAGATGGCAACTGAGCTGTGATTTGATTTAAAACTAAACATTTAAAGCGTGTATTATATTGTGTTGTTTTAGACCTCAAATGAATTTCGCATGATTGTGTGGAATTAGTCACCGAGTTACCTACCCCGGAGACTTGCACAGTGGACTGTATTAAATTAAGATTTAGTCGTTTGCATAAAGATTCTGCAATAAAGCAATGCTGACTGCCGGTATCTAATAAAGCGCGGGTAGTGTGAAAATTATTGCTTTTATCTGCAACCTCAACTAAAGCAGTAGACAGCAGTACCGTCTCTAATAATGAATGAGTAGTACTTTGATGTGTTGTGTGAGATGCAGAATGTAATGTGGTAGTGTTTAAAGAGTTAGCAGTATTTGTATCCTGCGGCGATGCCTGTGAATTAAGCTTAACAGCTGACGATGTGGATGCACTCGCATTATCGTCACATTTATCATGTATTAAATTGTTGTGTTTCTTATTGCATTGCCTACAAGGACCGAACCAGCACTCATCTACCGAATGACTACCGCGTAAACAATTACAACATAACTTCTTTTCATTAATGAATTTAATTTTATCGTTAACAGATAATTTTAAGAATAAATCGCAAGAATAAAGCGGATGGTTAGCTTGACACATAGTGCAAATACGAGAACGTTTGTAAATTTTATTATTAGATTGTTTATTTTGTGTTGATGTGTAACTATATGATTTGTTTTGTTGTTGTGAATGTGATGGTTTCTTTACGTTATTGTCCGTGGTAGATTTACCGTGTGCCAAATTAATAGTTTCTAGTACGTCAGCCCTATTTTTAAGAAAAGTAATCAAATAATCAAGAGATAAACGTGAATTTGACTGGTTATGACTATTAAGAATTGAACTTTTATAAGTCTCCCATTCTCTTTCGGTAACTGAATCAAGTTTAGATGTGATTAAGTAGATAATCAAGGTGTCCCAAGACTCAGTCGGTTCACCGAGGTTTTTGAGGGAACGTAGATTTTTGAGAACGGTATCTATAAGTTTACGAATTTGACTGGATGATTCCTTATTAAGTGACGTAATAGAAAACAAAGCTTTTACATGGTTTTGCACAAGTAAACGGTTATTATTGAATCGGTTTTCCATTAACTCCCATGCTATATTGTAATTATCAGAGGAGAATTCTAATGACTTAATCACCGACAATGCACTGCCAGTAAGAGAAGACCGTAAATAATGGAATTTTTGCACATTATCTATTTCTTTAGAATTATGGATGAGAGATAGGTAAGTATCACGGTACTCTAACCAATGATCATAAGAGCCATCAAAGGAAGGAAGTGAAATTGTAGGTAATTGAACTTTACTAGAAACTTTTGAAGAATTTTGACCGTTATCTGCGTTAATAATACACTTAGCTTTAGTCACATAACCATAATAGTGGGTTTCAAAAGTTTCCCTCTCACATAATTCCTTTTCTATTTGACTATCAGGGATTTTTAAGTCTATTTCATCCTGAATTTCAGAAAACTGCTGTAACAATAAATCTGCCTTTTGTAAACGTGTTTGTAATTCCGTTTTAATGGTTTCAGTAACAGGTATTATTTCTACAGAGTCTACATACTTCATGAATAGTCGAAGTTTACCGCGAACAACTCCTCTTCTTTTATTTAAATCTTTAAATATATCCTCACCACTACTACGACCCTCTTTTGTCGGAGTTTTAGTCATTTTGAAGTTTGTGGAAGATACTGGAAAATGCTTATTTGTAAAGATTTGCAAAAGATTTTTTATTTTTATTAAACGAAGTTGAGGGTACTGGCAAAACAAAAATCTTTATGCGTTTTTAACTATTTAACGGGAATAAAACACTAGGATATCACACAATATTAACACAAATGAAGCACTGAATAAAGAAAAAGGGATAAGAATAAAGAATGATGATTGACCTGACCGTTTTATGCTGGTACCGTGGATGACTTCGCTGATGGAATCGTGCGTCCGATTTATGCTGGTCACAACGATTTCTTCTGCTGCATCCGGCGTTGAAGGTCCAAAATATGTTTTGGAGATGAATGAAAATCTTCTTCGATAGTAATTAGGCGTATAATTAATGATTTAGGTTTTACAAATCAGCGATGTTTCTATGCGTGTATGTCGATCTATTGAATGCGACGGCTGCGCCGCGCGTAGAGGAATTTGGTACCACACCCCGCACTCCTCTCCTCTGGCTTCCAGTAGTGGGCTCGCTCATGGTGACGATGCGTAGACAATAATTTCTTAGCCAAAAATTAACTTTAGATAAATATGCATCCGAATATCCGATCTCTAGTTATAACCTAAAAAAAAGATGTCCCATATATTGTAGTGTCCAAAGTGTCGAGCTGCATTTCTGAGCCACTGAGACTGCGATTGGAGTGGCCACCTAATGGGCCACATTTTTAGTTTTACTATCGATTCCAAAAGCAGAAGACGAATCTACATAATCATCCACTTTCAACAGGAGAAGATGGAGCCGATTGACATAGACCGCAACCTGTCAACAGTGACGGTAATGGACGTGGAATGTTACGACGAGTTCGTGTCTGCGCCGGTAAATCCGGCTTCGCCGTCGTCACCTTTTCACATCAGGTCGCCGCCGCACTCCGCCTACGGACACTCCGCCGCTGCTATTTCTGCGCCACCCGCAAAGTATGTAGATGTACACTCGACTACAGATCAAGCTATACATTTCCAGTTTATGCTGATCTCGCATTGTATAGGATTTCCGTACAATGCGAGGCCAAATTATACTGGAAATGTATAGCTTGATGTGTAGCCGTGTGTACTATCCATCATCGGCCTACACTTTTCTCTACTAAAACTTGTAAAAAGACGCTTAACGAAGCCGAGCGTAACTTGTACTTCCCGTCCTTGTGATTTTTTTATGCCAGACCATACCTGGTAACCTTCTAGTTTCAATGATATTGAGGGTTAAAGTTTCAACTTTTTATTACTTTTTTTTTTAACCAAAACAAGTTTTAAATGTTATAACTAAACTTTACTTAAGCGTAATGTTGCATGCGTAACATTGCACGCGGCCGTAAACAGAGATTTTTCACACCAAAAATTTTACATTTTCCCAGCAATCATTTTTGCTTAATGTTATTTAGTTTGATGTACAGAATGCGTAGATAACGGCTGCCGCTGTGATGTGATGGGTCATCTTACATCCTGTATATTCGAGTTAGCTTCCAGTGTAACTGGATGCAGATAAATATCAGTATTTTTTTACACGGAGTTACCTATCTGACCTCCTCAAACCAATTACTGCATAACACGATACCTGAGCCCCGAAGTATGTACCGCAATTAATAATACTTTGCTGGACTTGTGAAAACAATTGTTTGTTGTTTGTACGTGTGATAAATACGTGTTCTGGTCGGGGCAGTCCCTCGACACTACGGCATAAGCTTTTCTTATAATTCATAGTTCGTGGCAATGCGCAAAATAAAGCAGGACTTTACAAAATAGAGGCGACTATGCCATGAAATATTTATTTTACACAGATTTGGAGAAAAAAATAAATAACGCCAGATCATATTTATACAAAGCATAATAAAAAGTAATTATTCCAAACATCTACTTTTTCATTAAACCTATTCCCATTCTAATAACCTTATTATCTCTACAGATACAATGACCAAATAGAACTCCTTAGACAAGCGGCTACAGGAAAAGGACCAGAGTTGCGGGACATTCTAGCAGCACTGACCACAATCAAATCCCACGATACGTTCGACCTAGAACGTGTGGAGACTTTGGGCGACTCTTTCTTGAAATTCGCTGCTAGTTTATATTTATACCACAAGTTCCAGACCCTTAATGAAGGACAACTAACAAACATTAAGAGCAGACTGATTAGTAACAGGTAAACATTAATATTATTATTCAATTTAATGATAAAAATCTTACGAGTTTTAATGGAAGATGCATTAAATAAATCAATCTATTAATCGGTCGGTCGATGACCTTGACCTCGTGAGGGCCGCGGGAATCCGCTGGATGCGAGAACAAGACCAGTCGATGTGGCGACGTTTACGTTCAGCAGTAATGTCTTTCGGCCGAAATGATTTCAATCACTCAGTCTCTCGCAGTCCACTGCTGGGCAAAGAAAGACCTAAATGGCGTCACAAAACCTAATTCTGCATCAAGTCTGTCTCAGCCGCCTATTTAAAGTCGTTGGTCCATCTACCTGGTGGCATCTCACGCTACTATTACCGATTCGCAGGGCAGGACAAGTTGACAGTAAAGGTTGCGCATACGCATATTACCGCATATTTGGGCGGACCGTAACGCAACGCAACGCATAGCATAATGAGTCTTTAATGTTCCTACTGCTGAGACGCAGACCTCGCTTTGAAAGAGAGAGTGGGCTGTAAACTACCACGCGGGCCCAGTGCGAGTTGATAGATGTGACATATCTCAGAATTTTTGTTTCTAAGACATGCCTGTCCCTCACGATGTTTTCCTTCACCGTTTTGAGAACAGTTGTGATAAAATTATTTACACAAAGGAAAGTGACCTACAACTCGGTGGCGTTACCACTGGACCACCACTGCTCTCACGCAACGCATAAATCCTCCTAATCCCGATACGGCTTCTGTCCTAATAGTCCAAAATCTTCGCATGTCACCTCACTTTTCAAATATTGAGTGCATTGTAACAAATAGGGTGTTTCATAGCGGACGAGGTTACTGATGAGAATATTTCAATGCTTTATTTAATTTTAGGAATCTGTACTACGCTGGGGAGCGCTTCAACCTAGCAGGTCGGATGAAGATAGAGCAATTCAGTCCAAGAAAGGATTTTATGTTGCCAGGATTCTTCGCGCCGCGTGAGGTTGAGGAGTTCATTACCGAAAAACAGGTTAGTCCATGTCAATAATCATTATAAAGCATTTTATGCATAACGCCTGTGTTCCGTGAAGAAGTAGGCAGAGCTGTAAAGGGGCGACGATTAATCACATGATATTTTTTAGCAACTTTTTAACCCCTCCCTCCCCCCCGGTGATACGTGGATACCCATATACCTAAAATCAAGTGTATTTATTTTGGCACAAAGTATGTGTTTTTTTTTTTTAATATTAGGTATATCTTTAAATACTAATTTTTGACTAGCAACGGTGAGTCAAGGTCACGCGCCGCTTTCGGTTTAGAGACCACGCGTTCAACGAAAAAATAAACACGTGAAATCTCACTAAAAAATCACAAAATATCACAAGGGGGGTGCCCCTTGTGATATTTTGTGATTTTTCTGTACCCCTCCGCCCCCTTTCGAGCCTCACGTGATTAATGGACAATCCCAAACTACACTCACATTTGACCAGTTATATTTAAGTCAATGATATTATAAGTATATGCCTCCCAAGATACAGGTTTTTCCTAGGGCAGGGTACTTATTCTTATGGGACTGTCGACCTCACTACCTACCTTTTGTTACCCAATCTTTGTATAATCACTACTTCAAGTTTGCGACCTCATTGTCAAAGTTTATATTTTTGTGAATAAAAACGTATTGTTAAGTAAAAAGAGTCAATCTTCAAAAACTGCGCTATGTCTCACTATTAGGTGACTCGTGGAAGTAGGATGTTGTAACTATCGGGAGCGAAGGACATATAACCTATTAGCTTTCGCCCGCGGCTTCGCCCGCGTTGAGGTCGACATTTATCCCACGGGAACGTACTACCGGGATAAAAAGTATCCTATGTGTTAATCCAGGTTATAAACTATCTGTGTGTCAAATTTCATCAAATCCGTTCAGCCGTTTTTGCGTGATTGAGTGACAAACATACAAACTTTCACATTTATAATATACCAGCAGCGCCCCGCGGTTTCTCCCGCATAAATTTCGATCCCGTGGGAATATCGGGATAAAAAGTGTCCTATGTGTTAATCCACGTTATAAACTATCTGTTTGCCAAATTTCATCCAAATCCGTTCAGTAGTTTTTGCGTGAAAGAGTAACAAACATCCATCCATCCTCACAAACTTTCACGTTTATAATATTAGTAGTGATGTAGAATCTACCTCTTTCCTCTTCTTTAACCGACTTAAAAAAAGAAGAGGCTATAATATGTTCGTCTGTATGTACTTTTTTTTACTGATAATGTCATTAGTTAAGTCCCATGTAATAGGGAACAAGCTAATTCCCTCAACTGGGTACCATATAGGCTCCGGGCTGCTACTAAGAAATTCGTATTGAAAAACCCCAATAACACTGCCCGACCTGGAAATCAAATCCAGATCCCCCCATGCTCAGCAGTCGCGCTTTCGACCTCGAGACCGATGAGACTTGGAAATGGGAAAATTATTTCAAGGTATAATAATATCCTGATTTACGAAGGAGGAATTAAAAACGATACAATTGAGTTACACGTTTTTTAGTTTTGTATGCGCGCTTATAAGCATTAGTAAGTACAATTTGATCATATAAATATATTTTTTTACATAACAACGATTTTTTTTATTGATCTATGCTAGTGAATATACATTGTGTGGCTAGTTTTGCAAGAACAAAATTTTTATCAGTGAAGAATAAAAATAAAAAAATGTTTTTCTTTGTATTCAGCATTTTTGTTGTTGTTAAAAACAAAATTTTGGAATTGATTCCCTACTTATGTCTAGTATGTACATAATTTTTTAAATCTAAAAGTATACAGGTGGCAGGGACATCGACACGAAAACTGATTCCATGGATTCTGTACATGATTCTGAACAGCCCTGCGCTGAAATTTTTCGTCGGTTATTTTAAAAAAATCAGCTGTTTCAGAATCATGTACTGAATCCATGGTATCAGTTTTCGTGTCGATGTCCCTGCCACCCTGTATAATCTTACAATCGCTAACTTGAAATCTCTAAACCACAAACCATGTAAACTTACAAAATATTATTTTTATTGAAGGATTCATATTTACAGAAGGAATCCTAAAAACTCGGATCGCAAAGGAATAAAACCCCTGATTTCTCGAATTTAATCTGCAGTCAAATCTCATTTGATTGGCTGTTGATATGTTAGTCAGCCAATGACAACTTCCCATGTCCCGACACCATGTTCCACTTGCTAATGTCCTAAGTGCCTTTCATTTGCACCTTTGATGACCTACTACAATGCTAGTGATGCCACAATCAACGTGTTCACCTTCTGAGCTCAAATAATATAAAAAGGTCAAATTAAACTACTGTCGACACGAAAAGAAGATGAATATAAGATTTTACTACAGTTTTGTTCGCTTTTCAGTAACCGGAACTAATTTTTCCATTGTGTTATGCCCCATCCCATGCAAAATGCATAATTATGATATACAAAAAGTGAAGAAAAAATATTTATGTATTTATTTAATCAACTCATTACGACTCAAAATATGCATCTGACGCCATTGGCCAGACTTTTATTACATAACTCAACAATTTTTCTATTTTAATTATGACTCAAGTTCACAGACGTAATATGACCTTAAGATCTGACAGACGATAAATAACTATTTTTTTTGTTTAAAACGCTCAACTATGTTTTCTCAGCAAAAACATAATTATGACAGACACTGGCTAGCTAGACAAAGTTGCTATATGTACAGTCGACAAATAAGATAAATACACATGCACAATACTACTTTGCACCAAAAATCTCTAAATCCATTTAGGGCTAAACATCATACAGCCTCTGGCAACTTCTAGTGATTAAAAGAACAAAAACAAAGTTTTAAAAAGTTCAAAGATATATTTAGTGTTTTGAGGAGCATGCGGGCCTTGCCTACTCTATGTTAAGTGTGTTTATAGGCAAGTCTGGTCTCGCTCTTCTTGGCGTCGTTAGCTAAAACAGTACAGTCATTTATTTGGTGCTCATAAGGGGAACCCCCCTTTTAAAACCTGGAAAGTTTTCCGAAAGTTTTGAAAATTGGTGATTTTATTGATTTCGACGTGCTCTTTTTGAATTTTCACTTTGCCATCTCGTATCTTTGCCGCTCACGCCGCCAAGATTAATAAAATAACCGTCTTTCAAAACTCCCGGAAAACTTTCCAGGTAAAACTACCAAATGACTGGACTATTATGCGAACAAAAATAATGAAATTGACAGCGTGGAAAGATTTTACTTTTTACCTGCATACAAAATTATTTTGTTGATGTACAATACTATTTTTAAATTGCCACAACAGTGTTTTAATTATTTGTTTAGTGTACTATGGAACTTGATGAATTCTTCTGTAGAAGCAAACACGTCATCTGCTAACACCTTAGGCGTGTGTAACGCGGCAAAATGTCCCCCAAAGTCGAAAGAGGTAGATCGTACTAAATTCAGGAACTTGTCTTTTAGTATCCAGTCTGGTTGATAGACAACTTCATATAAGAATTTTATTACAGCTGTTGGTACTACAGTCGGTATGCTGAAATGGAAAATTAGGAAATGGTTAAATTAAAGTCTATAAAGTTTTGGCAGATAAACTAGGTTCAAAAGTACTAGTAGATTTATTGACCATCTTCTATTATGTTAAGTACCTGGTACTTGTTGAAATACCTACACTGCCCTCCCATACCCATTAATACTGTTATTTGAAGATATTGTAAAGGCTAATTATTTTTAAAAGAGTAACCGTGGAGTTTCTTGCCGGCTCTTCTCCATAGGAAACGACCAATTGGAACCGTGCATCTAGCTTCTGACGTTTCATAAGTGCCCATGTAGGTTTATGTGAAATAATTTTTTTTTTTTTTTTTTTAAACCTCATTTCCTAGCTGATGGCACCTGGTATCTACATGAAAATGAACCGTAACAAAGATCGGATATAGACATCTCGTGTAAAAATTGTGTAAAACAATGTTGTATTTGAAATCAGAATCTCAGATTCAAAAGTTTTGGGAATACAAACTTAATGTCATACACGTTCAAGTTTCAATTCTATCATACGAAATTTATTCACAACCTTCAACAAGAAGGTTATATGGAAATGGTCAATCAAAAATTAACTTAGAGTTAATATTTGATTACGTGGAAATACATGAAAATTATCTAAAATTATTTATTCAAATACAGGTTAAGTTATCAAATGGTGATTGTATAAGTTTTCAAAACTACTTACTCTTGAACGAAAATAATTTCGGGATGATAGAACCCTTCCGCGTAGAGTCTCGTAGCAGTGACAATGCACTCATTCACCCACATTATAGTTACTGTGTCCAATACGTCATCTATATCAAGGTTTTCCAACCCTCCATGGGGTGTGTGTAGTTGGTCCCTGTTACTGCAAATAGCTATTTTCTCCATCATATACGCTGCTAAACCAACTGGAGAGTCGGTGAGGGCAACTCCTGTAAAGACATTCAATTTATTTACGTATGCAAGTGTGATCAGCTAACTAATAACGTAACATATTTTTCGTAAACGATTACAACTAATCTGTTTTATTTTGACAGTTCAACAACATTCATTGCGTTATTTACAGATGTTGAGCAGAATATTTTTTCGAACTTATGAAGCTATAGATTAGCAACGTGATCGTGTATTACGCAATTAGGGTACAGTTATACAGGTTCCTTTTGCGTCCAAAACGTTTCCGGCAATCCCGAAGTTTTAAAACAACATACAATATTTTGAGACTTGACGTAAGAGGTGACATATTTTAAGGGTATCGTACTCTACGTTGATTGACCGTAGTCTAGTTAACATATTATGGCTAAAAACTGTATTAACATGCTTAGTATGCTTACACAAGCAATATCATTAATATTCAAACATTAGACATGAATGTCTAGTTTATTTTTTTCAACAAACTGTATTGTAGCTTCATCCAAGGTCATTGCCAAGGTCTGATTTGTTTGTTTAATGTACATTGGCCGACATAAAAACTTAGTTACACACTTTGTTTTCGGTAACAACCAAATGTTACAGCAGCTTCAAATTCCGCACGGGACAAATATTGATGTTGCCTTCAGATAGTTTTTTCGGGTTAGTTATGTGAAATTTGTGTTTGTAAAATCACCCACGATACAGGAGAAATTAGTGCGTGGCAACATTTTTTCAAAAAAAACATCTTACTTACCAATAGTATCAGGTTTCGTAGACTGAATATGGAAATAGCCACTTTCTCTTATTAAGTAAGTAAAATGGTTCTTCAGGGGATATATTCTTTCGGGGCGATCTGAGTCTATCAAACTTGGGAACAGTGATCCAATCAGTAACTTTATGTGGCTAATTGGTCTTGAAGATAGTGGCATGTTGCAGTGGTATCTGAAAAATTATTGAAATATTAAACTAAAGGATAAATTAAAGGAAAAAAAAACAATTGCCTCGATGGTTTTGTGGTGGTACTCGTGGTATGCCCGTTTAATCGCAATAGAGTGGTCACACATCTGACGGAAGATGTGTCACACAATAGAAACGGGTTTTGTTGACGTTGAAGAATAAACAAAATTAAGTATAGATAAACAATCCCAATCTGTCATTTTGTCTATTTTTCTGTCGACAAAAACCGGTTTCTATGGACTATCCCAGTCTAACTTGCTACGCATGCAGTTAAAATGCTCAACGCACAAACTAACGCATCATCGGTTGAGTGTGTAAGATTGAATGTTTTATTAACTATTTGGCCGTTCTGGCGTTACGCGACCGACGACGATATGCGACACATATTCCGCCAAATGTGCGACCACCCTTAAGTTCGCTTTATTACATGGGACTTCAGACACAATTGGTGTGAAAATGTGAGTGCATATGCGGAAAATACAGGCGTCATGTTTATATTATTTTAATTAATTTTTAATTGTTACTCAGAGGTGTCTGTTTTCTTACTATGACATAGTCATTTGAAAATGAGTTCTAAACTATAGTTTGACCGAGACCGCTCTACCGCGCCTTAGGAATGCACCGCGAGGTGGGGGGCTGTGTTGACGAATGAGTGGCGAGGTGCTGTGAGCATTGACGAATGAGCGGACTGCACTGCCCACCCGTCTCGCCGCTCACATACCTAAGGTGCGGTACAGCGGTTTCGGTCAAACTATAGTCTAGAGCGCAACTAGGATCTTTTGGTTTCTGAATAACATTGATTGGGGCGTTGATGGTAAATATTTGTAACATTTTCACAGAAATTGTATTGAAAAAACAAGATGGCGGCGTTACTTCAGATTTGGCCATGCGCCAAAAGATCGTTGTACCGTTGTATAATTTATACAATTTGTATTTGCTTCTGTATACCACATTAAATTTTTAAACTTATTGTCCAATCAAACATCAAGATAATAATGGTGTTACCACGCTAAGATAAGATACCAAATAATTATACAACACTTTCATTTATCGGCTAATAATGATTAAGGAAAATGACTATCAGATAAAAAAGGTACTTTACCCCAAAATATTCTCAGGGAAAAGAGTAGCCATATGTGTAGCGCACTGGGAACCCCAGTCTCCTGCTTGGATGTAGAACTTTTTGTAACCAAGTCGCAACATTAAGTTACGCATCATTATTCCAATCTGCAATGGGTTCAAACCTGGTTTGTTTGTTCCCTGTAAATAAGTAAACATAGATGATGAGTTGCTCATTACCTTAATTAGAACGTTAACTCCTCTGTAATGCGTGCTATATGCTTTTTCGGGTCGGCATGATTCGGCGCAGCCGGGTTTCAGAATATAATATTCGATTCTGCCGCCCGCTGTGCTGAATCATTCCGACCCGAATAAATAAGTAGAACCCCTAAAATATATTTATGACATTGATATGGAAAAAAGAAGAATCTTTGATGGCAAAGTTACTTCTTTTTGCATTATTATAATTAATTGCCCAAACATTTAATTTAAAAATTACGATAAATCATGTAAATATTATGATAATCCTAAGTAATAACAAAATGTTTTCAGATGTTGTTGACCAATGAAACTTGATATTGCTGTCGTTACTACGTACGGACAAAAAATATGTTCTAAAAAATAACACGTGGAACGCTCAATGTATTTGAGATGACCAGCAAATTAGAATTCAAGGATTTATGTAATACCATTTTCCTATTACAGTCACCGCGGACCATTTGAACGCCTTCCGTGTCGAAATATGGAAATGCCTCTATTATGATTCGTGTTCATATTTGACCATTGTATACTCCCATTGTAGTCCTTACTTTAGTTGTGTTTACAATGTACCTACGTTAAAATCTATAAATATATGAAAACTGGTTTTCATAACTTTTCCTTTGTATTGAAGATGTCGTTCGAGATAACCATTTATTTACGCGTATAAATACGTTGTTATTTACTTGGCTCGCTTTTGTGAATGAAAATATACTTGTCTTACCTCGGAAAACCCGTAACCGGGTAAGTCTGCAGCTACAATTTCGAAGACGAAGTTATAACCTTCTTTCGGTGTCGTCAACATTGGAATAACTTTGTCGAACTCTTTGGACGAACTGGGCCAGCCATGTAACATGAGCAGTGGTAGGACTTCAACGCCTTTATTTACTTTAGGCTTTACGTGTATGTAATGTAAATCCAATCCCTGTATTTTCGTTTTGTAATGAGGAAATCTATTCAACAGCTCTGCCCTCTTTTTAAAGTCATATTTATCAACCCAGTAGGTCAGAATTTTTTCCAAGTAGTCCGTGTTCATTCCGTACTCGGATTGTATGCCTTCTAGGGGTTTTGTCAATCTCCGTCTGCTTTTTACTCTTTGTTTCAAGTCTGAGATCATCTGTAATAGTTACAAGTACTTTATTATACAATTTATCTTAGTGGTTGATAAACGGTTAATCAATATAAATAAATTCAAATACATTAACCATCAATTTTGATACAGGATTAAAATATAATTAAATTATAGTAATTTCATAAGTGTGTATATGATTCTCATTTATTAAGCTCTGCTTTTAGCTGATTCAGCAAAAAAGTCTGAATTTTTTTGTTGAATTTCATGTCTGACTGTTTTTTCTTGTTTTTTTTTTTTAATATTTACTATCTTAGGATTTTTTTGCGCTCAGTATTAATGTAGTTCCTATATTTACCGTATCATTAAAGTCTATCTTGAAAGGCCTTATAGACTCGTCTTGCTTTTCGGGCCTAATGCCAGTTCCCCACCATTTTTGAAGATCCAACTCTGGCAGGTCATGTACTTTATTTATCACAAACTTAACTCCTACAAAAATGGCTCCTATGACTACAAACGTTGATAAAAGTAATAACTTCATCTGAAAATAAATTAAACAAATATTAGGTTTAATAGCTAGGTACATAAGTACACATCCACAAAATGTGAAACATGACCTCGGATTAAAATGCATAACAAGAAAATCCGCAGCTTTTTTTTTCAATGCACTGCAATATAATTTCAAGGTAGTCTCCTTTTTATGTAAGTCCGAGAAAAATAACGTAACAAATGCATTAGTCTAAAATATAAAATAAATTTAACAAAAATTATATTATATTAAAATTATAAAAAATATGTTTAGCGTTGACATATGTATTATATTGTTGAAGTGCGCACACGATTACCTACTTCGAAAGTCGAACTTAGGCGTCGATAACCGAGTTTGAATGATTTTATACTGAAGATCACGTCTAAACGAGTAGTTTAATGATCCACTCAAGGTCACTGGCATATATCTGCGTCTTAAGAAAGTCTAGACTAGTCAGGTCTGTAAGGCCTTAGAATTTTCTAAGGAAAACAAACGTAGAAGTCGGGGAGGCACCTAATGTGGTCATTTAGTGTCCAAAATTATGAAAAAGTAGTTTTTTCATAATTTTAACCGAAAAAATTAAACGAAAAAATTCTTTACAAAATCGGTCCTCAATTGACGAAAATATCGATGAACATACATAAAAAATATACGAATTGAGAACCTTCTTCTTTTGTAATTGACATTTCATAAATTGATTATGAAATAGTAAGAGTTTCCTCCGCGTAATAGAATACTTATACTAGTTTTTCTTTTTCTTTTTTAATTTATATTATTGAACGAATAAGTATCTGTAGATACGTGTCTGGCGTCTATGTATTTCACTCGACTTATGTCGTCAGTACATTTTTGAACTCCGAGTATATGCATTCAAATGTAGTTTCTACAAACCGAATTTACATTACGAAACTAGTTGGACAAACTTAGTTATTCATTTATAGTTTCACGTGAATAGATAATTCTTTACACGTGTAAACAATTATCTATTCACGTAAAACGTGAAATAAATGAATAACTAAATACTAGTAAATTCGGCTTTACTAAATAGAACTACAAATATAATGGACTATATATTGTTAAAAAAAATGAGTGTGCCTAAATCGAGCCAACCAGTGATTTATTTGTAAAGGGCCTTTAACTTTTTAAATGGTCGTGAATTTAAATTTGGAACAATGATTACATCGAAATGACGGCCAGTATGTCGGCTTCAAAACTACATAACAACTTTTTCTTTGCACTATCATTCTTTTGATGTTTGCGGCCTTTTTAGCTAAAGTGGAAATCCGCGGTGGCTTGATTTAAAGTCCGGGAGTTTATAAGAGGAAATGTAAAGTCAACAGTAGAATGATGGAGATAAAGTATGGCAAGATATACGGACAGTAAATTAATGTTTCGCTATATAGGTTAGTAACATTATTTTTGCGTGCGTGTATGACCAGAAATGTAACAAAAGATATTAAAGGATCGTAGCAGATGGCGTCCTGTAATTTCTGCCTACCCCTATGAGGAGAAAGCGTAAGTTAACGTACTTGTGTATTATTTTTGTCCTTTAATAATAATTTTTATTAAGTATAGGAACCTTCTTATAGAATGCCTTTTTTGTTTACGTATCGATTTATTGATTAGATTTCGCTAACTAAAGATACACACATTCGGAGATGACTTTGTTTAATTGTATATAAACAGATAAGTAACTTAAAAAGAACAAAAATACTTTTTTAGATGAATATAATCTGACGAGTATATTTATTTACAGAGGAAAATACTTTAAGTATTAAATGTTGTTATCATAACACACACAGGTTTCTAAAAATATCACAAGGTTCGTTTTATTTATGTCAAGTAATCTAACAACCAACATAACCAGTTTTCCTTTTGCAATTTATAAATTAACATAGATTTGTCTACAATATTTTTAAACATGTTTGCAACTAATATCAGGTTATATAAGTTGTAGAAAAACCTATGTCAATTATAATAAAGGTATTTGCAAAATGCAAGGTCCATGTTCAATTAAGAATAATAATATCGATTGTAAGTACGCGAATTAAAATATCGTAGACTTTACCATATTTTTTTGGGTGATTTATGAACGCAGTTGTACTTTCAATCTCGACCAAAAATGTGGGTCGTCGATACCTTATAGAAGATGTGCAAAACACTTTCACTCATTACATTGCATAACAATAGGTACGTATTTATCAAAATGTGACTCACTTTTTAATTATTCAGTACACTCCAGGCTAAAACTTAAAACACTTTTACACCCACCCACAACATAGGTAAAATAAAAAAATTATCTAGGTATATCGATCACACAACTTATACGTATTTTATTTATTCGCACATGGCACGTGCGATGCCGGTGATCACCGAAATCATATTATGAATCTGTGATAATGTGCTCGCGACGTTTCGAGTTCGCCGCACCGACTGGCGACCCGCGACCGGCACCCGGCATATCCCCCGGCCTTGACCTTATTAAGCCCTTATTGAGTGCTAACGTTTACATAGGTACGTACTATAAAATGAATAAATTATGTAGCCCCTAAGGAATTATAGAGGGAAGTTTTCAATCAAACTGGGTTGAGGATCAGGGGCTAACCCCAGTTTTTATTGAAATTTAAGCAGTTATAAAGTTAATAGAGCACTAAGTTTGCATGTGGTTAAGTGTTATATTTGAGTCCCATCAATTAATTTAAACATGGATTTAAAATGAATGATACATTTTAGAGGGTCGTTATTTTATTATGTGCATAAAAATGACGGTAGGTGTTGTAAGAAAATAACGACTTGTTTGTTGTCATTATAGTTTTTTTTTTTTGTCATAAGTATACATGTAAGTAATTTTTAACTTTACCTACGTCGCATATTGTTATGACTGCGGAATTTCCTACATCATGATTTTTTTTTAAGAATTCTAGTGTCGATGACTACTAATAAGAATTAAATAGATGGGGGTGTTGTAGTGTATGTGAGTTTCTATGTTTGTAAACGCACCCACGATACAAGAAGAAATTCTTAGTGTGGGGCAACGTTTAAAAAAAAAAAATGTTTTCGCATTTTCCTCATTATTTAGAAAGTGATTTATTAAATATGCGTAAATCTACGTGTATGCAAAGCTGGATCAAAATTCTGCGAAATTGACACAGAGTAATTAAACTTTAATTTCCAATAAAAATATATACGTTATTATCCTCATTGAATGAATGTTATAGTTGCGACGAAAGTGTTAATGCGTAAATATACCCGCATCGTGTCTGCCTGTCTTGTACCATCGACCGACTTCACGACACGATATCAAATGAATTATTTAGTACATTCAGTTATAAAAAATACGCTTCGTATGCTCAAAATTCTTAACTTATCTTGTAGGCCGGGGAAATTAGGTTTGAACCCTGCACTAAATCCCAACAGCGATTTTTTTCCTGAATCGTGTTTTTGAACTTAGCTCTTCAAATAATATAAAAAAAATTAAACATTTTCCAGGACCGCATCAAGGTAAAAAAAAATAAAAACGCACTTTTGTGAATAAAAATTGAGGCAAAATAGTTAACAGGAAAATTTTGTTATATTATGTAAAAAATTCGTAAAACTAATATATTATTTCAGAATGACATTTTCGTCCACGGAAATTTCCATATTTTTTTTTGATTAAAGCAATTTTTTTTAAATATGTAGTTATTTACATTTTGCTTTAATGTGTTTAATTTTCTTGTAACTAGGTCGGATAGAGCCTATAAATAAAAGTTAAACTAAATTTAACTCTGTTACATTTTTGCCTGGACCGCTATCGCAAAAAAACTTTTATTAATATCTTGCGCAATATGTTTAATTTTATTGAATAGCGTACTAAAATATTTAATTAAGTAATTTAATGCTAAAAACTGCTGTTATTATTTTTGCTTGAAGTACAATTTAAAAAAAAATCGTAATTTTATTTTTATGGAAATTTCCGTGGACGAAAATGTAATTTTTTTGACCTACTTGTGATACCTAATCTCTTCGACAAACACTCCATACAAACATGTCTGTTGATTGATTTTTTCTAACATGTAAAATTGAAATTAGATGTTTTCTTAAAAAAAACGTACACGCGGGGGTGAACTTTTCGCGGTATACAGTTTAACATACTCCCTTGAGCATATCCTACAGGTTAAAGAAAAAATCGCTGTTTTAAATTAATGCATAGTTAGCCTAAAATTTGGCGTAACTTCCCCGGGCTATTGGTCGAGTTACCTACACATAACTGTGGGAAATAGAATACTTTTGTTTGTTCACGGAAATGAGTTAACAAAACATTATTGTTTGATCGTAACTATTAGGTATAGACACTAAAATACCTATTATAAAGAAGACAATTTAAACATAATGTCAGGCAAATTAATTGTTAAGGAAATTTACTACGTATTGTCTGAATACTGAAATGGCCATAACACAGTAAATTGACGTTAGCGCTTCCCTTCCTTTTATGTAATAGGTATTGTTCGAGCGACCGAGCTCTGCTCGGGTGAAAATAGAGAAAACTATTTTTTCTAGAATGAGACTTAGCTAGATCGATTTTTCGCCCCCATAAACCCCTTTATTGCAATCATCATCGACATCCTTAGAGCCGTTTTCGAGAACGTGATTACAAATATATTTACGGGGTTGGTAGCTGAGGTCATTTACAAACGAATGACCCCTCATCTATGCTAATGTCAACCATTTTCGAGTAATTTGACATTTTATATTTTAAAATTAAATATACATTGTCAAATGACCCTAAAATTTTTGACATTTGCTTAAGAGTCGGGGTAATTTGGTTGTAAATACCGCTGTAAAACCAATAACCCTGTATATACAAATATTGCTCATTTATCAGTTTAGGATTTTTTAACGACATAATGTATGTATTTTATATTTTATTCGAGTTGAATATCCTGAATTTTATATATATTTTGAATTTTATATTGTATGTCATTCATTGTAATGGACTTTGTTTGAAAAATAAATGAATTATTAATGCAATGAAAATAAATTGCGGTTGCACTGTTGTTGCTACTCATGTACTGTATTATAAGTGGAAATTTGTGAAGATATGATGTGAATATTGACGTTATCGCTGCTGTCACCAGGCGCATTGGTAATCTCAGTACAATGTTACAATCATATACAGGTCACCATACTTATAAAAGTGAAAGTCTGCACTACGCTGCGATAATAAGAGCGTGCATTCTGAAAGTGGGCAACGTCGCAAATAAATGTCAAATATTTCGCTGTACTAATTAATTTGAAAATATTACTTTATGAAATATGGCTAACTAGTGAACTAAAAGTTTGATTATGAATAATTGTAATATTAATATCGTTACACCGAATGTTTAGTTTTAGATGTAAAAAATAGTATTTGGAAACTTTCCAAATGCCTTTTTACACCTGAAACGGTTACAACATCAAACTCAGTGTTATAATTACAATTCATTATTAATATTCTAGTTCACTAGTTAGCGATATCTCATATTTCCATACAGTAATATTGCCCAATTAATCAAAACAGGTAAATATTTGACAGCTATGTGCGACGTTTCCAACTTTCAGAATGCACGCTCTTAAACCGATTTATGAAATTGGTAGTTTCCATTTTTATCGTTGTATACTATTATGCATTGATCCCTCGAATATTATACTTAATTAAGTACCTAACTAAACATTGATTCTCTTTTACCTGCATTAGTACCAAGCATTTCTTTTACAAACTAGTGGGTACAATTTATTTTAGTGTTTCATATACTTACTTAAATACAATAGGGACGATGAAAGAAAAAAAAATCTTTTGTCCGTCAGGTAGATTATTTAAAAATATTGAACACGCATTTTTTCTTTTTTTACGTAATCAAAAGATTACGGCAATACATTGAGTTAAAATGTGGCATGCCCCCACTCTCCAACTTAACTTCAACTTCAACTTTAATGCGTTTTATCTAAACCATTTTTTAGGGTTCCGTACCTCAAAAGGAAAAAACGGAACCCTTATAGGATCACTAGTGTGTCTGTCTGTATTTCTGTCCGTCTGTCACAGTCAATTTGCTCCGAATCTAATGGACCAATTTACTTGAAATTTGGTACACTAATGTATTTCTATAACCCAAACACGAACGTGTAACGTAAATAAATGAATTTTGAATTTGGGTCAATATCACTTTTGGGGGGTATATAAGAAAATTTACAACGAAAGTTTTGCGATCTGTACCGTGTGGCATATCAAATGAAAGGCCTTATTGCGAGGATCTCAAATACATTTTTTTTATAATTTAAAAATAAATACTTTTAAAGATATTTAAGAAAGTAGATGAAAATTTACCATCCGTTATCTCTGAAACTACTGAGAAAAAATTAAAAAAATAAAATGCAGATAATAGTTATATGCTTATAGATTACAGGAAAACCTATAAGAAGTCTATGGTCTTGAAAAAACATGGTAAATCACACAATATTGTGCGAACAAACTTACATTTGTAGTTAATCTTTTACTTAATGCGAACAAAACTAAATCTCTTAAGTTCTTATTACCAAAAATGTAAAAATGTACCTCAAGTAGGTCTAAATTTAAAACTCGATGGCAAGAAACTAGATTCTTTTACGGAAACTGTATTTCTTGAAATTACTTTAGGATTCGAGATTGCAATGGGGCGCCCACATCAGAGCTCTTTCAGTTACCTGAAAGTGCTCTAATGTGGGCGTGTGTCTAAAGAAAGCATATTGTAAGGTTAAAGATTACGTTGAAGACAAGGAAGTTTTACAATAATTCTTTCTGCACATGTGGTTTCCCTGGTACCTTATTAACGGCATAACTATGTAAATGTCTATTAACTGCTCCCAAAGTACGATGATTATTATGATTATTTTACCTTTTTCTTTACATACTTCCTTGACATAATCTTTTCATTATTTGCAATTATATACCTACAATATGTAATATGTGTAGCTGTAGTGGCAGTCATGGCATTTGGTTTAAATAGGTCTTTATTTTTATTATTTTATTTATCTTTTTTTATTCTTTTCTTTTGGATTTTGTGAATGTGAGAACGTTGTAGGTTATATTTTGCTTAGTACCTGGTACTTGTTGATAGGCCTACACAATCCTCTCATACCTTTTAACAATGTTATTTAAAAACATTGTAAAAATCATTTACTTTTAAAAGAGTAACCGTGGAGTTTCTTGCCGGCTCTTCTCCATAGGAAACGACCAATTGGAACCGTGCTTCTGACATTTCATAAATGCCCTTGTAGGTTTATGTGAAATAAAATATTTTGAATTTGAAACAAAGTTGGAATGTATTGGGGAACATGTTATTCAACTAGAATGTTAAGTTTGTTCTTGCGATAAATTCATCCCAACTACGGAACCCTTCATTGTGCGTGGTCCGACACGCACTTGGCCGGTTTTTTATTAATATGATAAAGCAAAAAATACGTGTCTAATATTTTTTTATTATTTGACTGACGGACTGAATATATTTTTTTTTTTGTCCAGTCAACATCCCTATTCTATAACTATACACTATATAGAAGACTTAGTTTGTAAATAAATGTCATCTATCGGGGATATGACCACAACCGCGGCGGGCCCAAAGATTTCAATCGTAGATTCGCCCTGCCGCGTTAAAAGATGGTCGCGTTTCTGTTTCGTTTTAAAACCTCTGACACACAATATCGCAGACACTTGACTTGATTGTTATGAAAACGCCATTATTATTGTGCGAGGTCACTCTTCTCAGTGTGGACACTTTTTCGGGCGACGTAGTACGGTGAGGGCATATCTACGATTTAAATCTTTGGGCTGTGGATCGAAAAAAGGCTCTCATAGACAGGACTTAAATTTTAAAGTGTCGGTTTTTTGCTTGAAATGGCTTCTAATAACCAATATTATGCATAAATATATCATAGGACACAATCAGGTAGGCGAATTAGCAAATTGTATTTTTCTTGCAAAAAATATGTATGGACCTTATATCTCCGGAACGGAGAGAATAACCGTTATAACCTTGAACACGGTGATGTAACTATTTATTTATGATTTACGACATACGTCATATAACAAGATATAGAGCCGTTTTTATTTTTAAAAAAACTCCACCTAATCTGAAAAAAACAATTAAAGGCTGCTCACTATTGCTATTAAAAACAATATGTCTTGGCAATTGTAGGCTTTTTACGTTACCTGCCGATTGTTACAGGCGCTTTCAAAATACCTAGAAAAACTTTAAACCTAAATATTAAAAGTGGTAAATCTTTCCAGATCCGGCCGATATTCCTGATTGGCGTGCAATTCCCGCCGTCGGAAGTCCTCGATGGCAAGCTGTCGAAGGAGAGCATGGACATGGTACGGGAACGATACACTGACTGCGATGGCGCTGCAGAAATCGAACCAAAAGGCAGCGCGCAGAACGCTATGCAGTTGTACGTCCATTCGCAGGCTGTGTCTGACAAGGTAAGATAAGTACTTTTTTTTGGTCTTGTTTTGCCTTTTCTGTCCCACTGCTGGGCAAAGGCCTCCCCATGTCTTTCCAGAAAACTCTTTTCCCGCGCTACCTAGAACCAGCTTTCGCAGTACGCGTCTAGGTGATCGCGCCACCTCTTTCTAAGAGGCTTCAGCGGCGGCGTCCATACAGAAAAAGACGCATCACATAGCCGCATTAATTACATCAAACTAAAAATGTATGCTGGGAAACAACTCTTATTTTTGTTGTGAAATCGCTGTTTCCGGGAATGCATCATGCAACTAGTGTTCGACCAAAAATGGATTTCCAGCCGAAAACTAAAACGAAAAATATCGGCCAAGTGCGTGTCCGACCACGCGCAATGAAGGGTTTCATAGTTGGGATGAATTTATCCCAAGAACAAACTTAACTTTGTAGTTGAAAAACATGTTCTCCCATGCGGAATGTATGGGAGAACATGTTTTTGAAACTGTAAATTTAAGTTGGTCAAATATTACTCGTTAACCTGTAAAGTCTACTTAGCTGTGATAGTTTTCCTTTTAACTTCGTTATACATTTATTTATATTATACTAGCTTTACCCGGCCCGACATCGCACGGGTAGCACTAAACCCTACCTACCCTATCTACCCTACGTACCCTACCTCACCGTTTAAACCTACCCTGGACTACGACAAACATTTCAAAACCAAAATCAGCTAAATCGGCCCAGCCGTTCTCGAGTCCAAGCGAGACAAACGAACAGCAATTGATTTTTATATATATAGATATACGTATATATGGTTGAGCTGAATGGTGCTAATCCACGCGTCATGTTCGTGAACGGGCGCCGTCAGTTGTGACTGGTCGTCTCTTATCTGCCATGGCTTATTTTTAATCTTATATTTTGAATTGTTTTGATTATTTTTTTGTAAATTGTTCTCACATATAGAAGCAACAAGAATAATGTACCCAGGATTTTGTAATTTTCTATATTCAAAAGAGTGTCCTTGAAGTTTCTTGCCCGTTCTTCTCCATAAAGATCTACTTTTTGGAATGGGCAACTAGCTTCAACTTTCTGACTAACTGACCGACTATTTGACGATTCAAAAGTGCCTGTAAATGGTTTAATTGAAATAAATGGTTTGAGTTTGAGTATAGTCGACCTCGTAATTGCTTTATCACCCTAAGGTTGAATGTCACTTGCACGTCATGAAACGTCAATGTCTTTAATATTTTTGCTTTAAGACCAATTAAAGAAAGAAATAAAAATATTATATTTGGGACACGCACAGTAAATACAAAAAGTACAAAAGGAGCATTTAAAACTAACAGTTTCAACCTAACCAAGTGAAGTTTCAGTGTACTGGTTTTTTTTTTGTCAAAAGTGGCGAAGCATTATCGAGGTTGACTAAACAACAATATTTGAATTATTTATAAATATTTGGTTTTGTAAATTTTAATAGAAGGTGGAAAGTTGATGGACGTTTCCTTAATCTCTATAAGTATATTTCCGAAAAGGAAATGACTGAAACACCATAGACTAGATATTTATGGCATTGATAAGCATTTCAATGGATCTTATGGAAAAGTTACTAATCAAGTTATTTTCAAGACATTACATTGAACTGAAAATAATATGTAAGTTTGTTTAAACATGAACCATACAATGTTTACCAAGATAACTTTATGTCAACTCTTGCATAATTTCTGAGTTCACAGAACTCTTGTTATAACACTGTCTACATTTTAAGCAGATTGTATACTTTGATTGTACACTGGCCGGTCTACTCCTCTGATTAATACTTTGTCACACGTTCCACGGACCATGGGTTCCGTAGCCGAGATTAATGCGAAAACGAGACATTTTCTCAAAGACATTTTATTACTTTGCAAATGTAAGTAATAGAATTTTCGATTTTGAATGTACAATTCGGTCTTTATTCAGTGAATAATTTTGACTTGTAAACACGTATTATGTACATTATTCTTGATTATTTGAGTATTTAAAATAGCTTTTTATTTAGTGTGTGTGTGCTAAGTAATGTTCTTCTAACATTACGAATCAGTATGTTTTAGACCAGAAAAGGCATTATAATATACACGATATTATAATG
Organism: Agrochola lota; assembly: GCA_947364205.1. Classification (NCBI taxonomy): domain Eukaryota; kingdom Metazoa; phylum Arthropoda; class Insecta; order Lepidoptera; family Noctuidae; genus Agrochola; species Agrochola lota. Next base: position 9,620,572 of record OX376231.1, on the reverse strand, counting down.
CCTTTTTTGTCTACTTAGTTTGAATACTTAAAGTTGAAAAAACAAAAACGAATTATTCAACGAATTCATCTGTGCTAAATGTAAAATTGTTTGATACCTACCATCAATATCCTGTTTACATGGCAAATATTTTTTTAAAAATCTAAATGATAATCTCTATTACGCGATTTAGTGCGGAACTATAAAGCTTACACGTGCCATCCAGACACGGGGCGCTGACATTAATTCGATTGCCCGTCGCGCCCGAGTTTGCCGTTCAAGATAATATACGTTTTCCACGTGCCAAGAGTCGTTTCTAGGTCTATGATATTTATTTAATGTTGCTAAGACTTTTTGCTGGTTCATCTGATTCTGATTTCGATAAATATAATGTATCTAGAAAACAAGGAATATAATGAAAGAGTACTCATTTTATTTGAAATGTACCACTCGTACAGATGAGTTTCTTTCTTCTTCTCAATATAATACTGGGAAGTCAATATAATATCCTACTCGAGTATTTTTAGCTTTTCCTATTTGTATTTATTATTACTGTGCCGCCTAAGCACAATACGCTTAGCCGGCAACACGGGAAAAATAATTAAAAATCCTACACATACATCCAATTTGACTTTTATGAATTTATTTATCAGTTAACAGTTTCCTAGTTAGGAAAGTAGCAGGAATACGTATCTTTCTTTTTTTGACACTGACAAGATTTAAAGAAAACCTCGTTATAATTACTATACATTTTGGTGGCTCATTCGTAGCATATAACCATATTTTATTTTTTATTTTATACTTTACTTTTTACAACAAACTTTCCAATGATAATGATTCATATTACGAATCTCGAAAAATAGGAAAAGCTAAAAATACTCGAGTAGGATATTATATTGAGTTTGCACACGAGGTTGTTGACACATGGAATGTAGACTAATGCCACAGCAGAATACAGATGGGACACTCCGCATTTTAGGTATAAAGCTGCAAGTACGTACGCGGCGGGCTCGACTTATCGAATTCAGTGGGCGTAACGTAGTCAGAAGATATAAGAATTACGCTTCCATCGCGTAATTCTTATATCTTCTGACTACTTTCGTACTGAGAGGCAACTTCTAGGTGAATGTAATTAACGCTACGTGACCTGAATTCCACTTTATTGTGTCGTCGCTTGAGTCGCTTTTTATTTAAATGATTTTACGGAGTGTCCCGTCTGTACTAATCAGTCATTGAGCTGATATCATTAAGTCTTTACGTCCAATGACACTATACGAGTAATACAGGGTCAAATTAAATTACCTAGCGAAACTCCGCAGAAGTAATGGGTATCGATATCTACACGCGGAAAAATAAAAAAGATTTGTTTTTTTTTTATACCCCCATAAAAAAATAATCAAATCTTTTTAATTTTTTTCAAAGACTGCTGGTAGTGTTGTTACTTGAAGTACGAGTTGAGTTTTTTTGTTTTATTGTTTTAAGATATCGATACCCATCACGTCTCTCAATTTACACATAACAAAAACTGTGTTTTTTAAACTGAGATTTCAACCAAACTGCTGTTGATGACCCCAATTTGTTTATTTTTTGCTTTATCATATTTATGTATAGATATCCATATCCATCACGTCTGCGAATTTTCGTTCCTTATTTAATTTGACCCTACCTGTATAAGCACGAGGCTCGACTACCTAATCTAAAGACGAAGACGTCGTTAGGCAGCGCAAGGGCTCGAAACAAATACATTTTGAGGTTATATGACTGTATTTCCCCCGGGTCGGCAAAGGTGTATGAAACGCCCACATTTCGCCAAGTCCCATTTAACAGGGGGCGAGCCATAGAGCACGGAGACGCCTCGGTGACCTTAGTAAACGTCGCTGTTTTTCTCAAAGAAACTGATGGCCTGTAACTATTATATAATGCCCTGTGACCTTCGATCAACAATAGCACTAGATTAAGGATTAGGAACAAAAACACATCGCTTAACTTGATTATAAACCTTAATACTCAAACATAAAGTTTATTATCGATTGCTACATGTATGTTTACTACTTCGTTTGAAAATAAACGTATTTTTATGAGAACAAAATTATTTATGGAAAAATAAAACATATTGTCTAAGTAATAAACGTTGAAAAAACTATTTTGAATAATAAGACCACAACATGATTTGTGGTCTTATTCTTCCGGCCGTTTTTGATGCGCTCTTCGGAAATCTAGTACTATTGTTGATCGAAGCCTGTGACAACTACATTGCGCACATTTTCACCAAATTCTGACAAAATTAAAAAAAAACAGAATTTTAAATATTTTATTTCACATAATCCTACATGGGCACTTATGAAACGTCAGAAGCTAGGTGCACGGTTCCAATTGGTCGTTTCCTATGGAGAAAAGCCGGCAAGAAACTCCACGGTTACTCTTTTAAAAATAATTTGGCCTTTACAATATTTTAAAATAACAGTATTAATAGGTATGGGAGGACAGTGTAGGTCTTTCGACAAGTACCAGGTACTTAACAAAATAGAAGATGGTCAGTAAATCTACAGTCCACTAAGCCTACAGCGTTCTCACATTCACTAAATAAAAAAGAATCTATATAAAATATAAATATGTAAATTAATAAAAATAAAAACCAATTTTAAACGAAATTACATGATTGCTACAAATAAGTATTATTCGTATCGGTGTCGTCATCTCGTTCTCGTTGACGTCCCATTCACGGTGCGGTGGAAAAACGGCCTATCACCATCAACCGGGCACAATCCAGACTCCGGGCTGCTACTATGAAAGTTCTAACGAAAAACTCCAATGACAATTTGCCCGTCCTGGATACCGACCGAACTACTAAAGCAGAAATATTTTATAACAAAAATCAGTAAGTATTCAAATAAATTAAAATCAAATATCCTTCCACTTTTTCAGTCAGTTGCCGATTGCGTGGAAGCGCTCATCGGTACCTACCTTCTAAGCGGCGGCATAACAGGTGCCGTCAAAATACTTGAGTGGATGAAGGTCATACCTCCACAGGTATGTGAAAAACTAATAATAACTCAACGGTCAACAAAAAATTAAATAAATTAGAAACGTCTATATTAGTTATGGATGTTTTAATCTTCTTCTTTTCGTGTGGTTAGTGACTAACCTGGTGTCAGAGTAAAGTCGCCCATGGACCTCTGACTTGGCTTCAAATGCCGTCGAAAAATACCTCTCAGGCATGTCGGTTTCACCTCCTTCTGCGAAGCAGTTATGTTCGCGAAGGAGGAGGCGGAGCGCGCGAGGGAGATGCAACGCCCTCGCGGCCCTAGTCGCCGCAGGAGACGCCCCGGGCGTCGGGAGTCGAGAGCCGACTTCCGGCCACCGTGGGCGCGGGCTTGCGGACGGTGAGCAATGGGCTGCTCGCCGTCCGATAAGGACCAGGCCCGGGTCGACGGCGCGTTGTGTTCCACGCGCGCCTCAAAGAGATGTCAGCACCAACCGACGGGGTCGAAAGACCAATGCCTGCTGGGGTTGCGGGTTTGTCCGAAAGGGATATCGCGGCCCCGGCACACTGGCAACGGAAGGAACACGGGTGGGTTTTAGTCAGTAAAAGTCTGACACTTCCTTTCGCTCTGCCCAGAGCGGGAGAAGTCATTTGATGATTTCCCATCCTCAAAAAAAAAAAAAAAGGCATGTCGGTTTCCTCACGATGTTTTCCTTCACCGTTTTTGAAGCAGGTGATAATTATACAATACGCACATGAATCCGAAAAGTAAGAGTTGCGTACCCTGGGTTCGAACTCGAGACCTATGACTTGGCAGTTCGACGGTCATGCCACGCTACTTTTTAATGAAACCTGATGATGTTTTAATAAAAACCTAAATTATTAAGATTTTATTCCATCGGTAGAGATAAGAATGATATTTATAATATTGTTCATTAGGTATGTAATTTATTATGAGGATTTACAGTCAAAACTTACATACGTGATGATTCCTTGTTAAAACAAATAAAAAAGTCCGTATTTGTATAAAAATACAATAAAGCCTGATGTACATGGTGCGATTTTATTCCCTGTGGCCGGTGGCATACCATAAGTTGATTTTTAGCTTCAATTTTATTGAATACCACAGACAAAAGAGCATCGTTGATAATACAAACCCACTGATAGTATCTTTAATTTTTAATTTGTAAGTAGGTAATGATATCATTACTGATTTAAAATGTCGAATTTATAGTGAAACATTTGTGGTAACATAAGTAAACTTTTTCTAGGATGATTTACAAGAATATTTGCACAGAAAAGTGTCGACCGTCATCACAGAGGGAAAAGCGACTGAAACAAACATCGATTTCCTATTAAACTATTGCAGACCTGATGTGGAGACAATTATGAACTATAAGTTCAAGGATCCGTCCTTCCTCCTAGAGGTTAGTAGTTACATGACATATCACATGGTATCTTATATTGCGTCCTTACCTATGAAATTGGCGTTTTTTTTTCCCACATGTAGAGAACCTCGTCACTTCTATGATTTAAAATATTCATCAATTGCTTGGTATTCTATCGAATAATGACCACCATAGACAACTACTAATAGTAAAAAAACCTTATTACTTATAGTTTTATAAACATAAAAAATACCTTAAAAATTACTCCTCAATTTGTTAGCAGAAATTACCACTATTTGTTTTAACTTAGCCAAAACTTATTTTTGTCGCTTAATCTAAGTGGCATATTACGTTAACTTAGTTTTTAAACATTAGTGCAAACAAGTTTTAAAACATTCGTGTTCATGGTTGTAATATAAATTAAGAAAATGTTAGTATGAAAAATGCAACTTCTTTAAAATTCTCCATACAAAACGCTGATTTCATAGGTGGGGACCTATGCATTAAACAGCCATTTTCAATACTAAATCAAGAAAGAATGAATAATAAAAATATATGTCGGATATGTGGAGCATATCAGAGTACTCATATTAAAGTATAAGTGCGATATGCATATATAAGAGGGCAATCAACGTTCAAGAAAGCACTAGTTTTTGGCAAGTTGAGAGTAATGCACTACCTCAAACGCTTCGCGTTACGAGGTGAGCAATACTCCTTTTGACTAATGTCATCAATGGTCAGTGTGTTTTAGAGTTTTGTCTTCGTCTCTCAATCTGCCTAGCCTTTTCCCAACTATATTGGGGTCGGCTTCCAGTCTAACACGATGCAGCTGAATACCAATATATTACATGGAGCGAGTGCCTATCTGATACCTTTTCGGCTTCTGACCCGTAGCGACGGTCAAATACGATTGACAGTCGGGACCAACCGCTTGACGTGCTTTCGAGACACGGAGGAGTCTCGGTATGCAAAGATGGTCCGGACCAACCCCGGAAAACGCAGCTTAACCTGATGGATCGACACGTGCGGCTGTTATTACTTCATCTCTTATCTTTATAAACATTGTAGCACTAGGCGTTCTGTTTCTCACAATAAGGAAAAGGTGTGAGGTTTGTAAGTAAATCCGTATGTTAAATGGAACTTAAAACCAAGGCGGACCTCAGACGATTTCACGATGTCTGAATAGCCACTACTTATCAAATAAAGTCAAAAATGGAACAGAATTTGTAGGATATTATCTTCCTAGTAAGTTAACGAGAACTTAATCTTAGGTGGTGATACAGGCCCTTAGTAACAGAACTAAATGTATGGAGAATGCGAGCTATTTCAATTATATTGACTTTTCTATGTTCTCCAATGATGACAATACATTGTATGTTTTCTTTTCTTTTAGGCTCTCTCCCATCCATCATACATCCGAAACAGACTGACCCGTTCATACGAACGTTTAGAGTTCTTAGGCGACGCCATATTGGATTTCTTAATAACGTCACATATATTTGAGAACTGTGGAGATCTAAAACCTGGTGAAATGACGGACCTTAGATCTGCTCTCGTCAACAACGTCACATTTGCTTCATACGTTGTGAAACTTGGATTGCATAAGTAAGTAATAAAGATATAAATTAATTTTTTATTACATCTATTCAGGTTTTTTTTTAAATCTCGATATTAACTTAATAAACGATATTTTTTGACGTTCGAAAAGTGCTGACTCTCAGCCTACTTTGAATAAATGACTTGATTTTGATAAAGCCATTAAAAAAATATAAGCGCTAGAAAATTATATTTTTAAATAAATTTAGATATCGGTTTTTAGTTTTGTAGATAATTATTTTGATAGTTAAGCGATTCGTAATTAGAGCTACTTTTAATAAGCTTTTAACAGCCGCAGTTGATTATTATGTTATTTGTGAGCGACAATTACATGTGCAGATGCAAATATACAGGGTGGCAGGGACATCGACGCCAAAACTGTTACCATGGATTCAGTTCATGATTCTGAACTGAGTTTTCGCATCGATGTCCCTGCCACCCTGTATATAATATTTTTTTCTGTCCTTAAGGCGGATGCGCTAAGGTAGCCCGCGAAACACAACTTTTCTTTCGTTCTTTGCAATTTGCAGATCGGTGTCAGGTGGTGTATGTTGATTAAAATATGAGTCTCGACCGTCACAAATATGGTTTTAAAACTCCTCCGCCTCAAATTTCGTAATTTCATGAAATAGTCATTCAATATATGAACTTACAGAGTTGTATTGATAATGTTTTATGATCATAATTCTATAATTAAATATTTTTAATCATATTTACATCATTACTTTCGCCATAAAACAGAAGATTAACGTGCCAAGTCCGACAGGACAATAAAGAAAGAAAGAAAGAAAAGAAAGAAAAAGTATTTATTGAGACTCGCACAGGAAATCACAAATTAAACTAAAAACACACTAAACATAAATAAAAAATACAAAAGATTAAAAAAACAAAGTAAAATTAAAAAAATTATGCAGTCCTGTACGTGCATAATGCTTCGCGACATTTAAAAAATAAATGTCGCAGCGCTGGAATATTGTTCTAAGACATCAATTTGCCTGCCTGAGTACCTCATTGGTCAAGTGTTCGCAAGCGCTACTGCTGAGCTTGAAGTCCGATTTCCAGGTCGGGAAGAGTTTTATTGGGTTTTCAATCAGGAATTTCTCAGTAGCAGCCTGGAGTCTAAATGTGTGCCCGGTTGATGGCAATAGGCTCGCCCTCTGTTATATGTGAATTAAACATAACTGGCGCAATGTGGGTGTACAGAAGGTACATCTCTGACCATCCCTTCGGGAAATACATTCATCATGTTATGTTACATTAATTGACCAGTATATAATAAACCTTTATTCTGCCATCGAATCATCTTTTTCAGAAACTATATTTTGTTTCAGGTTCCTCTGCTCGGAACTAAATCCATGTTTAGACAATGCCATCATAATGTTCGTGGAACATCAAGAACAACGAGATCATGAGATCGTAGAAGATGTTCTCTATCTGATAGACGAGGAAGAATGTCATATTGCTGAATATGTTGAAGTTCCTAAGGTTGGTACTGCACCATCTTTTTCTTTCTTGGTTATACATGAGGTGTCTATCGACTCGTCTAGGTTGCACGATAGTTGCTCGGTTTTGTTTTTATAAAATAAAAAGGGCGGTATTTAGACGTCAATACGCAATGTATTGAAAAAATATATTTGTGTGAGAAGACACAAAAAACGTGTTATACGAGCATAAACGGGCATAAATCAAACAGATTCCTGTGACTCCGGAGTTTTAATTTGTCTGGCTGTGATCTCTTGTTTATACCCTTTTTAGTACACTTTTGTCGTAGTTGGGTTTTAGTTTTAATAACTTTATTTAAATTATTTTGGGGTTGCAATATATATATTTTTGAAATGTGCTAATTAAACCCTTTGATTTGATACTCAACATGGCATAATTAAACGACGTTTTTTTTAGTTCATGACTTTATGTCCTTGATAGGGCGCCATCATTTAATGTAACGTCCGAAATACGTGCGTTTAGTGACTAACCTGGTGTCAGAGTTTTTATGCCGCCCATGGGCCTCTGACTTGGCTTCACATACCGTTGAGAAATAAATATCTCTCAGGCATGCTGGTTTCCTCACGATGTTTTCCGTCATCGTTTTTGAAGCAAGTGATAAGGTATAAACAAGACATAACAGACAGACAAATTAAAAATCCGGAAGCACACTTAATCTGTTCAATTTAATGTGACGTCACATAGCCTATAACCAGCGGACGATCAAGACGCTTACAACGATACCTCATTTGTCAAATTACGATGAGGAGTTTAGAAGTTATGAGGGAACAGATGAACATACATACATACCGGTCAAAATCACAACCCTCCTTATTGCTTCGCCGTGGTCGGGTAAAAATAGTATACTCGTAATCTTGCAAACAATTAAAAAGAAAATCGAACTACTTACTTTTTATTATCTCGCAGGTGTGAAAAGTAGTTTATCCTTGGGGCTAAAGGTGTCTTCGTCTTGGTGAACTTAAATCCATCTTAGGATTCAATATAGTGCCCGTGACATAAGACACTATTTTATCCCCTTGGTGAATAATCTACTATTTAACTTCGGACCGACACAAAACCAAGAAACACTACTTTAAAAACTAAAATGTGGTATCACAGGTCCTCAGCGATATATTCGAGGCGTTGGTTGGTGCGATATTCCTGGACAGTGGAGGCGACCTCCAAGCGGTATGGAAGGTGGTGTACCGCATCATGAACAAGGAAATACATGCCTTCTCCAGCCGCATACCGCAACAGCCAGTCAAAATACTGTACGAGAAGATTCATGCGTGTCCCTTGTTTGGGTGAGTTTATTTAGTCATGTACATTATCTTCTTTTCACTACTGTACCCCTCTTATTTCTTAGGGGACGTCATAGATATATGGCAAAGTAATAAAAACATTGTTATGAATCATTCAAGCTTCAGTATAATATTATATTTCATACTAGTACCAGTATGCATGCAGCAGTGAATTTCTCTGCTTGCGTTTCTGGTTATTTTAATTCTGTCACATTTCGCGTATGAACTTATAAAACGTGTGTTTTATTGATTTCAACACATGTGACGGAATTAACGTCAATCTTCGGTCGCGTAATTTATAATTTGCTTTGCTAGTAACAAGTAACCCATTTCATCAAATGTATACAGTGTGAGATGTTTGTATGGAGTTATGTGTAATCTGCGTTAGCAACTTTTTTGCCAAACATATAAACAAACACGCATGCATACTGCTACTAGTATGAAATATAATATTATACTGAAACTCACAAATTAGCCTTGCGCGACGGCAGATCGGTGACGTCAATTCCGTTAGATTTTCTTCGTTTCTTAGTTTATCCACTAAAACATCATTGGAAAATAGTCCATTATATGGCACTCTTTTGAAAGTCATAATTTACAAGAAAATAGATTTGATTCTTGGCGCCTCTTTCAAAAGGTATTAGGAGAAGAATGGGCAAGAAGCTCCATAGTTTTACAATGCTTTGCTTGTATACATTGATTATAATTATATGTTATATGTAAAGACGATATACCTAGAATAAAATTAGATACATAAACTCACGCCTTCTGCATGGGGGTAAGCAGAAACTACAGAACGCCCCCTGCTACGATACTTGCATACTCCTTTTACCTCGTTTACGTCCATACATCAGAGGCCCTCCTAGTGTGAGTTTCTTTTAACCATCTCAACTTAACGAATCGACCGCGTTCGGCACTACGATTGGCCCTTCACCAGTGAAATGAAATGAAATTGTTTATTCTGTAAATAGGATATCGGAATCACTTTTACACGTCATATAAAAAAATATTAAAAATAAGTTAGATGAGGTCGGCGTTTAATATCCGACTACTTTGAGAAAAAAGGCCGAAACAAACTCAGAGGTCACAGTCTCTTTTAAAGTCCAGACATAATCTTGGTCAAGCCTTAAGAGACCCATGTAGATTAGTGTCTGAAATGGTCTTTTGAGGAAAGAACCACACAGATTTGAGTGGACCTGTCCAGTCAGTGCAAGCATTTGTCAGTAATCGTGGAGCTCAACTCGACGAACAATACGAAAGAAAGGATATTTGGGTAGGCCGCATCAACTACTCAAACTGCCAGAACATCATTAAAACTAACTGAGAAAGAAAAAAAAAAAGGAAAAAATATCCACATAGTCCTCACATTCACAATAATTAAAATAATATAATACTTTACAAAGTAATCGTGTCATTTTGTATATAACTTTCAACAATGTCAATGTGTATATGAAATTGGTTTATTGTGATGAATAATTAAAATGTCAAGTTTTATGGTTTTCACAAGGCTTAGCAGAGCGAGCAGCTCAATTCCAAGCTTTTTTATATTCTAAATAATCTGAAATTTTATAGTACCCTTTTTTACAAAGTTTGGTTTTAATACAGCTTTTAAATCGTTTAAATGGATAAGTTTCGAATTTCAATGGGAAGTTTGCTGTTCGTTGTCCCATGAACGGGTTGCCTACTCTGTGGAGACGTGTGCGATGTACAGTGAAGGGACCAATCGGAACGCCGAACGCGGTCGATGCGTAAGCGAGTCGAGATGGTTTAAAGAAACTCACACTAGGGCCTCTGGTCATACACCCACGCCGGTTGCGAGCACTACGCATCAGGCTTTTCTGAAGAACATCACCAATAAGGTGACTATTATGTCCTCCTAGGGCGTCCCGTCCCGGCTAGTATAAAATGAATATACTACAAGTACGAAATAAAAAATCAATGACAGATTAATTCATTATGTTGATAGATACATGGTGCTTACAAAGTTTAAAAATATTGCAACCGTAGACGATTTTTCCTAAGTAAAGTAAAGCCCGTAAGCACGATAAGTTGTTTTTTTTTTTTTGCTGAGCACGTTACAACAGTGTTTTTATTTTATTTTCAGGAAAGCGGAAATCGTTAATCCTGACATTCCAAAGATAAGGGTGGGAGTCACAATAACGAAAAACGACCGACAACACACAGTCTTCGGTATTGGCCATAACAAGTCTCAAGCGAAGCGGGCTGCCGCGAAAATGGCACTTAAAGTTTTGAGCCTTTAGATAAGCCTATTCAAAACCCCCAAATCCATTATTTTTCCTTTGTCTTTCGATGATTTTGACTTGTGTGACTGTGTGTATTGACTTATGTTTTAATGCCAGAATAAATTATTGTTTGTTTTCAAATTAACACATAGGCAGAATGTTGTTTATTGCGAAAAAAAAAACATTGCTGCTTCCGCTATTACTGGTTAAGCCTCCATACATTCAAATAAATAAAGATTTTTTTTATGGAAATACTTTTTTTGTATGGAATATTGGCGTTATTTTATAGTAATACCGGTGAAAGGGAACGCCCTTCTTTAATTAACATATAACATACTGTTTTGTCTCGATTATATAATCTGGTGTAAAATAATAGTAAATGAATGGTCGTTTGTCAAAATGAGGGTATTTGAGTGAGTTTGTTTCTTTGTTACGCTTGCACACTAAAACGAGTGAACGGATTTGGATGAAATTTTGCACATGGGTAGAGCTTGACCTGGATTAGGACAAAGGATACTTTTATCCCGATTTTCTCACGGGATCGAGACTTATGCGGGTGAATCTGCGGGGCGCAGCTAGTTTTTTTTTAATATAGTACTTTACGCTTTGTGCTTTGCCGCTGCCTGCAAAAGGTGCATTGATGGACGAATGTGAAAATGTGGACCAAGGCGAAGCCGAAGTACACATACGTGAGTCCATCAATGCCTGGTTACGGGCAAAGCTTGTATATTACTTGGTTAAAGTTTAGAAACGTGCCTCGCTAGAAAGAAAAACGATTTGAGGAGGGTTTAAGAGACCTAGAACCCCTAAATAACCTCACATTCTTTCTAGCGAGTCGGCACGTTTCGAAACCCAACCCTAGTACTTTTCTCAAATAATGCGCGGAAAAACTAAGTATATAATTTTTTCTCAAACATGCTTACAAATTCGAGGATTATTTTGACAACCTTCTTCGAGATAACTCGAAAATCCTGTACTGGTCGAATACATGCGAAGCGCCCGGCCGGCAATATTTGTATGAAAAACCATATCTGTTGTTTAGCTGTCGAATAAATTACTATGAAAACTCATATCCGTCGTTTTCTTTAAAAATAGAACGAACTTTTTACTTCAACACATGGCAACCAAGGAGGTAACTTATCAAAGATTTTATGTAAATTTAAATTTGTTTTGCAAATAGAGCTGTTTAAAGTAAAGAAGAAACAAATGAACATAATGGTGCGTGAAAAATGATCGTTGTTCGACATTGATATGCATGTATTTGACCATTACAGCATTTTCGATTTATCTCGAAGAAGGTTGTCAAATTATGCTCAAATTGCAATTGAATAAATTTATTTAATTATTTTAGATATTAATCAATTGTTATTATTTTTACCGTTGTTTATTAGCAGCCCGCCTCTGCTTCGCACGGTTTTTACGACTTGACAAAATATAGAGATTTCGTTATTATAATATTACGTATAATTTACTAGGGTATACACATAAACCTTATATTTAAATAAATTATATGTTGATGAGATTGTGAAAACCGCATTAAAATACGTTGCGTAATTTAGAAGAACATTGGCTATCACACAGACGGTCACTTAAAGCCACTTTAATTTATAATATGTATGGAAACTAGGCTCTTTGAGCCGAAGTATGCATAAGAGATTTTGCATCGGATCTTCGTTCACTCCCATTTGCGTTGCCAACTTCGTGGTTATAAAATTTCTAGACGTTTAAGACCCATAGGATGGGTTGATGGATGGTACGTTGTCAACCATCATAGACTGTTTTTGATTATCGTTATTATGGCATACATTTCTCATAGGATAAGTATGTGTTAAATGAGTTCTCTCATAGGATAAATATGTCGTGTTAAATGTGAATGAAAACTTTTCTTTTAGCATACGACACTAGATTAAATCCTTCGCACACCATAGTAACCCGACACTACTCCAATAAGGAGTATGTTAAGTTTTAATTCAATATCGTGAAGAAGTGAATGAAGCGTCAACAAGGCGTCGTACAAGATTTTCACTTGTTATTGAAAATTACACTGTTCGTAACAGGATGTAAAACTTACATTTCTATGTGTGACGGGAGACAAATTGTCTCGCGACACGTGTCGCTAGAGATGTTGAGCGAAGTTGGCCGATGCCGACCAACGTCGCCAGACGTCTACGACTCTTTTCGTAGTTTTCGATGTCGCTTGACTTCGCCCGACGGCTTATGCGACACCTGTTGCGGGACATTAGTCTCATATTAAATACGAGGCATTTGTGTCGTGTCGTTACGGTATGGGTTGGCCTTTATAAGGACTTAGCATGGTCATAATGTACCAGATTAAAAAAAAAATATATATAAACATTAATGTATTATGTATGTAGATATAGTTAGGAGAGGGAAGTGTGTAAAAAGACATTCATACAGGGAAAGTTTTAATATGACTGGGACTATAAAGCAAGATAAATAAGTGTAAGCGTTTAAATTGAATTTAGTGTGGTTGTTTGTATGTTTGCCACTTTTTATGCAATTCTTTTTCTATAATCTTGTAATAAAATGGATTTTTTTTTTTAACAATTGAATTAGAAAAAAAAAAAAAAGTTAAATAAATCACGACATTATAGCGGAAAGACAACAGTCAGTTGTTTTGAGTTTTTTGTGGTGACATTTTTATTCATTTATTTAAAACTTCTTTCTTTTAAAGCATTGCTTAGTTTCAGGGTCGTTAATATAGAATTACGTGTGATAGGTGTATACTGTAGTGCGATACATGCAAATCTTGATGCATTTAAAACCGTGTAATTTTTAAATTGACCCTTATGTTACGAATTTTTCCTAAGTATATTTTATTTTCAGATCTTGTGTACCTTTACTCGATGTATATTTATTAATATGCGATCCTTATTGGTAATAAAATAAAAACTTTAAATACAACTTTGCCTTGTTTATTTTTATTTGTAGTTGTTCGTGTAATACTCTTTGTCCACAAGTTTGAAGTAGCGAGGCTACATGACGCCGGAGCCGCACCGCCGCCGCGCCGCCGGACTGCAAGATGAAAAAATTCAGAATATCTCAGAATGAGTGTAAAATCACGCAGCGCCGGTTCGACTCCGGCATCATGTACGGGAAGCCTTACGAAGCGTATTTCCGTTTTTATTGTAACACAAATACACAATACAAACCTTTTTCTTACAATTTATTGTAAACTTGAAACTTTATCCGGAAAAACAAGTACGTATGTAAATTTTTGTGTTACATAGGCCGGGCGCACTCCGCATTTTAGATATAAAACTACGAGTACGCGGCGGGCTCAACTCGGGCCAATTCAGTGGGCGTAACGTAGTCTGAAGATATATGAGTTATGCGATAGAAAGAGGCAACTTCAGGTTTAAGTATATTTAAATGTAGGTAATTAGCGCTGTGCGACCTGAATTGCACTTTATTGTGTCTATTGCAAGAGTCGCTATTTATTTAATTAAATGATTTTGCGGGGTGTATCCACGGGCGGATCCAGCCTTTGAGTTGGGGGGGTCCAGTCAGAACAGGCTCCAATCCGTGGCGGACTAAGCCTGTGTGCTATGATGTATCACGTATCATGTGTGTTATCACACTGCATTGCGCGCCGTCGTGAAGCGCGAGGCGGCAGATTTAACATTGTATCAGTTTGTATAGAAAACACTCACAATCTGCAAGCTCGCGACCCGGGCGTATATTACGCCCGGGTCGCGAGCTTGCAGATTGTTTGCTATGGCCGCCCCGCGCTACGCGACGGAGTGCGTTGCAGTGTCTAAAGTTTTATGGTACAGTCGCCGTCAGATATATTGTAGCAGACAAGGTGACCAAATAATACTTCTGAACAATTTAAAATGTCAATATGTTCCATACACTACAATTTACCATTAATATCTGAACATTCATTACTTCATTATTATCTGAGCAGATTAAGACCACCCCATCTGCGTAGATGCACTTGACGTTGTAAGTGTATAGATATTTTTGGTTACTTGTTTGTATAGAAATTATTGACAAGCATCTGCTCAGATATTAATAAAGTAATGAATGTTCAGATATTAATGGTAACCTGTAGTGTATGGAACTTATTGATATTTTAAATTGTTCAGAAATATTTGGTCACCTTATCTGCTACAATATATAAGCGTTGCGCGTCTCTGGTGCGCAGGATGCGCGGCAGCCCCAACAGCGTGCTGATGAAGATAGCTGACAGGCTCGACTGTCCTTACATACGACGCTGCAGTGACTTGCACGTCACCTACAGTCGTCGGCAATTAATGTGTTAGTGTACTGTGGTTTTTTATTGTATTGTAATGTAATGTATTGTTTGATGTATGTGAGTTGTATTGAATATTGTATGAGTCATTGTAACTCGAATGAATAATAATTAATATCCGACGGCGACTGTACCTTCGAAGTAGTTCATATCTATACACCGTAAGGACTATTCTTGCTTGCAGCGCTCGGCGGCTATAGAACCGGGCCGGTAACAGATGTGGTCATTGTGTTCACGGGATTTTGTTTTCAAACTGCTTAGATATGTTCTTCGATAGTACGTACGGGTAAGATTTACAAATGAATAAATTGTACCTAATTGAAATTTATGTTATAGGTAGTCCTTCGAAGGCATTTTCTGGCTAACACACCTATGTTAGGTAAGCTCCTACAGAGACCACATGTTATTTCGAAGGTATGGCCTTGACCTTTGTCTAAATATTGTTGATGTTCAGAGAATTAGTATAATCGTAAGTCTAGTCCTAAAATGGATATCATGAAAACTAGACTTATAGGTAAAAAATTATGACAAAATCCCCTTGCAGGACGCCCACCCCCAAGGATTTTTGACTACTGATTAAGCGTCGGGTTACATCGGAATGGCAGCGGCCGTCAGCGACGCGGCAAGCACACTTTTAGTGTGAAATAATTTTAACTTTATCTACATACTTAAAATACCAGTATCGGTTGAAAAGGTCGCGAGGCCGCTCGCGGCACCGCGCGTATGTAATGTAGAAACTAAACTACTCAGGAGGAGACGTAGACTAGGCGTGCGATATGGAGGGCGCGCGAGGCCGCCAGCGGCGACGCCGGGGGCCGCTGGCAGCCGGTGCCATTCCGGTGTGACTCAGCCCTTAGGGATTAATGGACGACGACCTATGTAAAACATCGAGTTTATTCCCACTTATGTATGTATTTTTAAATAAAAGAAATCGAGTTTGTTCCCACATCAGGATGTGGATTTTAATGTTATTATTATTGCATACATAATAAAATTAGAGGAAGTAGGTGCTGGGCCTCTTGTATGCGAATTTGTTGAGGCGTTTGTGGTTGTGCACGCGCTTGGGCAGCGGGAATCTGATGTGGCTGTTGTGGAACTGCTTCACTTGCGGCCGGCGGCACGCTGACGCCTTGATAACTTCCACTTTGATGATCTGTTACAAGAAAAAAAAGATGCTGAATGATGACAAATTTACACTTTACTTTTTCCCTAAAAATCGTAGGTTTTTCTCAGTAGATAAAGAATTGTTTATTTATTTTGAATTCGGGTTTTATTGTTGTGGCGTTTTGGGATTGCCCTATGTCGGCTTGTGAGTGATTGTGATCACTGATCACTGATAAAAATTTAATAAAAAAACATGCACCACTTCATAGGTAACAAAGATACAGAATTATTGGTTCATAGCAGCCTAGCAGTTTATACTAACCATCTGTAGTTCATGTGTAGTAAAAACAAACAAAAAACTGAACTGGAACCACTGCAGTGAATTATCAATTAACTTTAAAATAATATGTAGACACTATTTATTTTCTGTATTCTTAAAAGTATAAACACCCTGAACAGTGTTTCTGCCTAATAAATTACTTTGAGTTTAATAAATACAACTTATAAGGATAGGCTTAAGCATTCTCCTTAAATAAAAAATACTTAACTGTTTTCATCAAGCAATACAAACAGTGGAAAATACTACAAATATGCCAAAACAGAAGCATCATTTTTGATATAGGATAATCAATAAGGAATTATTACGAAAATCAACCATATTTTTTAACTGGCATTGAAAAATCCATTTCATCCTACCAACTTTTTTTTGGATATTTTCAAAGATCTCAATTTATATATTAAGATATGATGAGCACCATATTTCATGAATTGAGATTTACCATAATTTTATTAAAGCTGATTATCCTACGATATCTAAGACAGGTTGCAGGACAACGCAACCTAACGCGCGTTTCTAAAGCACACGCCTAGTTTCATACATTATGAGCGTTTGTTGACGCAAACTCGGGAAAAACCGTTGTATACCATTCAAGATAATGTGCATCAGCTTCTTTTCAGGGGAACTTGGCCTTAAGCCGGCACATCACTTGGCACATTTGTACAAATATTCGCATTTCTTCACTATTAAATAATAAACTGTACTAGTCAATTCATTTACTTTCATAGAAAGTAAATGAATTGACTAGGCAATTAACCTTCTATGTACAAGAATACAGCATATTTACCATAAAGCACAAATTTGGAGAAATATGCCAAGTGATATGCTCACTTAAATGATAAAGGATCCAGTATGTTACCTGGATGGAGTGAGCACGGGCTCTGTGCCTGGCTCCCATGTCGCGGTAGCACTGAGTGACGGCGCCGCCGACGCTGAGGTCGCGGTATTCACGGTACATGTTGTGTACACCGGAGCGGGACTCGTAACGCAGCCAGATACCAAAGTTCTTGATCTTCACTGGGCTCCTTTCGGGGATTTCCTGGAATTTGTAGTGTTTGGTTTTGAATAATGACAATAAAAGCATGGTTGTATTACTTTTATTTGTGTAGGATTTAATCGAAATGCTGAACATTAATTTTACTTTACATTGTTTTATATTATTAGAATAATTTGTCACCCTTTTCTAAAATAGTAATAGGTCTTAGAGTATATAACACTGGAGATGCCATAAGCACAATATTCCTAACAAAACAGTCTGTCACTTTTAGCGGGGGATGCGGCAGCGGAAAGAGAAGTCCGTGCCATTCATTTTTATTTTATCGATATTGATTCGGAATTTTGCTTGAATCCATGAAATAAAACAGCTGTTGCATAAAATAGTTACATTTTAATAAGAAGAGTAACTTCAATTAAATAAAAGTAACTAAATTTGTAAATAATAAGTAAGAAATTTCAATAAAAAATTAGGTCAAGTTCAAAAAAAATAAATTATATACAACCACTTCAATGGACATAAACAAATTATAAAACATTCAACAATCAAAAAAATAAACAAAAATAATTACTAAGTAATTTTTACCAAGAAATTATCGACATGTCAATTTTGGTTTCAAACATGACCTCAACCCTACGGTAGTCTCGTTAACATTTTTACTAGAGGACATAATCGCATGTCAAGTGCGTGTAAGATTTGCTGATTTGACGTATATTTTCGTAAAGCAAAAGAAAAGTATTTTGATCTTTACGAACATAAAAACGAGATGTAGCGAGACACGGTGACGTCACAGAAGCAACGTGAGGAAAATACTCGATTCATGCTACGTTTTATATTGAATCATGGTTGAATCGAATGAAAAATCGAATTGTATTATGAGGTTAGGATTTTAAATTTTAATAAAAACATGACTAAATCTTAGAAAAAAATAAAATTACATATGGGAAGTTATTCAATTCTTTATGTAAATTTGACGTATTTGAACGCTTTTTACACCATTTAACAGCACAAATAGGCATTTTCACAGAGCTCCAATTATGTTCATCTTCAATTATGTTCCATGATCACGAAAGAGAAAGACTAATGAAAACATCGTGGAAAGACTTTGTGAAAGAATAATCTTTCTTGATGATGGCTGATTGAAATGAATGGCAAAAACAATAATCTTAACTAATATTATAAATGCAAAAGTGAGTTTATTGTTTGTTATGCTTTCACACTAAAACAGTCTAACAGATTTGGATGAAATTTGGCACATGGGTAGACCATGGCCTGGGTTAGGTCATAGGATACTTTTTATCTATGTAGTTCCCCCGGAATAATTTCCGACGTCCACGGTCGACGGACAACGCCGTGGGCAAAAGCTAGTGCTAAATAAATTGGAAAAAGGTCAGACTGATGAAAATCATCTGCAAATATTTGGTACAATAACAGTTCTAGTACACAATTGTTTCCATTGCCATTTTTATCACTAACTTGGTGATTTCCAAATAAAATGCAAACTTGAGACAGATCTTAATCTGTTTGCAGCTCTGCATCAACATTCAAGGCTGACTGACAAGCCTTACCTCGACATAATGTATTCAGGCACTTGGACAACTTGGCCTGTTAAACAGCTGTTAGTATTCTTTGAACTACCAGGAGCATATTTTTTTGATGACTCAAGAACTTAAGTTAAAATGTGAACCTGATTTCAAGTTTTAGCATTTCAGCAGTTTATTTAGTAATGATAAAGGGTGCCAGTTTCCATGAATGCACTGCAATATTTAGGGTAGGAAAATATACTCACCCTGATGGAGACAATTTCACCAGTGGTCTTCTTGAACTTCTTCAGTTGACGCAAGAAGTACCAGAAACGGGATTTAGCCACAATCTGGTCTGGGGAGAAAATTCTCATCTTGTATAGAGGAGGCTTGGGCTCGCTCTCCGAAGGGAGCTTGCGGCCGATGACCTCATACTCCTTCAACTGAAACAGATATTTACATTATCAGCGCATGCTTATTGTAGTAATTTTAGAAAATCTCGTTTTAACTTGAAATTTAGAAAACTTGTTGTATTATATTTGCTGTAAAGTAAACAACTTCGTACCACTATTTAACAATCTCTTTGAAGAATTCTGAAACACGAGATTCAGAACGTACGGCATCACAACATGACATAACCTAAAAGCACCCCTATTTATGTGTCAAATTAAAGTGCATCCGCAAAGTATTGATAACAAAATTATATTTAGTATTGTATTACTCTGCACGAGGAATAAGAATTTATTAACACAAGTAATAAAAGATGAAGTATCCAGTAAAATAATTGGACGGGATGCACCGACAACGTGTACCCCTCACTCATACCGAAATTATCACTTTTTAACCACTGGTTTTCATGTTTCTGGTATTGATTAGGATTTGTAGGCAAAATTTATTCGTTTTTATATAATCTTTTCACTTATTTTGCTCAAAATTACGAGACTCACCTCTCCTTTAGCCTTCATTTTCGGAGGTTTTAGTCTGAAAAGAATCTGTCAACGGAAGCGGAACACTGACGCGAAAGAAAAATGGCGTCAATTTACTCAAGTTGCCATATGAAAAAACTGAGATCGAATAAATACTCACGAAAAATGGGAAAAAACTGTCAACTTTTGCCACAGGTATCGTTGGTATCCCTTGACTCACGGAAAATGTAATTAGCTGGCAAAAAACTAAACTAATTTACAAAAACTGTATAGCATTTTACAAAAAAGGCCACGTTGTGATATGTAGTAATAACAATAGAAATCTTTGCAAGCTCTTGCTGTTACTAGGTATCACACATGTTGGGGATATTCGCATTCGCATCCGCAATTGCGGAGCTTCCGCACTTGCTGAGCGTCCGAACTTGCGGAGCTTCCGCGGTTGCAGAGCTTCCGCATTTGCGGAGCTTCCGCATTTATTTAGACCTCCCCATCCGCATTAATCAACAAAATGGAAGTTATAATCATCAATATAGCACTAAATCGGCCCATTTTCACGAAAAAGTCTTTTAACCATCATTTTCATCATCTATTGGTTTTTAAATGATTAAAATTTAGTAATTGTTTTAATACAATTGCCGTGAATTGAATGATGATAAACATACAACGAAACAGCGCCGCAATTTGCAAAAAAAAAAATCATTTCGCTTTGGCGCTATGACGGATCTCAAAAACTTGAGATCCGCATCCGCGGATGTGAGCCACTAAAAATCCGCATCAGCATGTTAAAAAATCTGTTTCCGTATGCATCCATGCATCAATCTGTCATCCCTGCTTAGTATTGTAAAACTATTTTGTAAAATGTGTATTTTTCCTTGCACACACTTGAACTCAAACACTGATTATACTTATTAGTATTACTTGTTAAAATGTTAGGAATATCGTATAATTTTACAATGTTTGTAAATATGTGAGCACCATGTATCTATCACATAATTCATTTATCTGTAATTGCTTTATTTTTCATTCTTTTTTACCTATAATGGTATAGTAATTTAATTCTAGATGCATCGTCTTCACATATAATTATATAATTAATGTATACAAAATATTGTAAAAACATTTTAAAAGAGTAACGGTGGAGTTTCTTGCCCATTCTTCTCCATACGAAAACTACATTTTGGAAGGGGCGACTAGAATCAATTCTATTTTTTGTAAAATTGACGTTCATAAGTGCCTTTTATGTGCCTAATTGAAATAAATTGTTTGACTTGACTTGACACAATTAGAGGTGTGCTTAATTTTAATAAAAATCTAGCTTTTGCCCGCGACTTCATCCGCGTGAAATTTCTTGTTTTAACACAAAATATTACGACATTCGGCTATACTGTAGCTCCCATTAGTGAAAGAATTTTCGGAATGGATTAGTAGTTCCGAAGATTACAACAAACTCATTATAATGTTAGTTTAAACTAAAGAAATATTTTTTTCAGTAAATATAAGTTTATTTGTAGTTAATTGATTCAGTTGTGACTTTGCGGAAATCCATTATATAATACAATAGACGACGTATATTTAGTAACCTTTTTTTTTTTTTTTTTTCACAGCGAGGTGGTGTGTCAGCCTTTTACTGACTAAAACCCACCCGTGTTCCTTCCGTTGCCTGTGTGCCGGGGCCGCGATATCCCTTTCGGACAAACCCGCAACCCCAGCAGGATATTTAGTAACCTAATCCGCGTAACTGTTCATAAAGAGTCATAAACAACCCTGTAAGAAATCGACACATGTTTCACCTTTCAATGAGGGATCCTCAGTGTGTACACCGCTTACAGATTAGTACACTGCTCTCCACGCTTGCGTGTCCACACGTCGGGTCCGTGTTCGCAACAAGTCAATCGCTGTCCTGAGGATGCCTCGTTGAGAGGTGAAACACGTGTCGATTTCTTACAGGGTTCTTTATGACTCTTTAAGAACAGTTACGCGGATTGGGTTGCTAAATATACGTCATCTATTGTAGTTTATTTGTAATTAGATAACCACGGGTCTACTTATGAATTTTGGATTTAAATGTTTTCCTAAGATTTTACGCTCTGAAGTACACATGTTATGTAACGCAGTTTTCGTACAATAAATCGTGATATTTTACTTTGTGTACTACATATTATATTCTTATAACAATAAAGGTCGCACGCCTGTTAGGTATCCCAGTTCCAGTCAGCCTGACTCAGGGTCACTTCAAAAATCAGGTAGTACTGTGGAACCCAAAACTTATAGACACATTACTTGTCTACCGACGGTCTATAAGGCTTTTATATCCATTTTAAAAGCTAAAATTAACAAACTTAAAGACTTAAATAGTCTTTTATCGGGCGGAAACAAGGCCTTCAACGATTGGGTCATGCCGGTTTTGATGTACTCAAATGGACTCAGACGGAATTTGACGCCTTGGATAGAAGGGTCCGCACACTGCTGACCGTAAATCGAATGCATCACCGACGTGTATCGGTGGTGAAACTGTATATCCCGCGGAAGTGCGGAGGTTTCTTATGACGCTGATATATGCCAATAGCCTTGAGTGGTCGGCAAAGTTTCGCTAGCTAATTTCATTTTTTATCATTGAAAGTCTGTTATCGTCGCCTTAAATGCTAAATGAGGTGTGCATTCTCAGGGAATACTTACTAGAAGACGACGTGGGGATGCACCGAGATGTGGTCTCAGTGGACAAGGGCCTCGCCCCGCAATCCTTGGCTAACGAGAACCGGCGCAAACCTTATAGTATTAGATACTATAAGTAAGTCCACAGGGAGGTGTGGCAGAGCAAAGAGCTTCACGGGCGCTTTTACTGGGCATTACATAGTCCCGATGTAGACCTATTAGCGTCCGTATCCTGATCTCTTTGGGGAAACCGAAGATTTTGTCTTTGCGATTATGGACGAAGTTGTGACGACGAATAACTGCCGAAAATATATTGTGAAGCATGGTTGACATCTGTCGGGCATGCCACCGTACGGGGGAATCAATCCGACACATTATTTCTGGCTGTTCTCGTCTAGCTAACGGAGACTACTTGCATAGGCACAACCTTGTAGCCAGGATTATCAAGCAGCCAGCAACTTGCTCCGAAAAACAGTCTTGTGGAATCGGAAGTACCGTACTATAGGTATGTTCCGGACCCAGTTCTCGAAAATGACGTTGTATTAGGATCGATCTATCATCACTGACAGGACTATTGTGGCCAATAAACCAGACATAGTGGTGATAGATCAATTAGAGCGGCACACAATGATTATTGATATAGCGGTCCCGCATGACGGGAACCTCGTGAAAGCTGAAAAAGATAAGCAGATTAAGTATCCTTGATCTGGCTCGAGAGGTTGTTGATATGTGGGATGTGGATACAGCAGTTATTATGCCGATAGTCGTGGCCGCCAATGGCATAATAGCCAAGAGCCTCCATCAACACCTGAGGAGGCTCTCGTTAAGCGGCTGGAAGGGCTTGGTCCAGAAAGTGGCACTTCTAGACATGGCGCGTATTGTTAGGAGGTTGCTCTCTCAAGAGCCCTGACCACCACTATTTTTTTATATTTTTTTATATTTAAAAATGTAAATTATATGTAGTTTGGGTAAGTGTGGGATACGACTCCGCCGAGATCGGTTAAAGATAGAAATAAAGGAAATAAACTAAATTATTAACTTATAAAAACAACATTAAATTTATAGTACGAGATAGTAAGGCGACGCTATTTCCATTTGTTGTTCTTGCTGCGAAGCGATTTGTGTGATACGATTTTTTTTTAAATATATTCATAGTTTTTTAGTTTCCCACATCCCTGACCTGTTTTTTTTTTAATGTACAATAAAATGTAATTACAGTGTGTTTCTAACGCTCTTGAAGGCGAAGCAAGGTTTTTTTATAGGATATGTCAACGATTTTCGCTTAGCAACGTTACGTTACTCACCTAGATAGAGACTGTTTCATAATGAATGTCAATGTTGGTACTCACATATACGTAACTCACATTTCTTTACATTCTTCTATTTTTGTTCGTCGGTATGCCACGCCAAAACTCCACAATGAAGTATGAATGTATAGTAATTTTTCGACTTATATTGTAAAGGCCTGTGCAGACCAGCGCGACTTGTCGCGCGACGTGACACGAACAATACAATTTCTAAGAAAACTTCACAGTATAACAATAACCGGTGTCGCGCTGGTCTGCACAAGCTTTAATACAGTGCACGTAATTTTCGTATCAATTTTTGTTTTTAAGGTTGCGTCGATGTTAATTGCAAAATGCTACGAAAATAAAGGAAGAAGCTAAAAGAAAAATATAAATTAGATGAAATTAATTAAAGAGAAAGCTAGAAATAGAAACAACGTCGTCAGTGGCAAACTGCAATGTTAAACTAATGTTAAACAATAAATGCCTTCTTACTATTATAGAAATCAATTACTTTTTTCTTGACAATATGTATACATCCTGACGTTACATGTGTGTGAGTAATATGTATACATTTGAGTCGACCCGTACATAAGAAGCTTGTGGGAAACGCTTCCGATGTTCCACACCCACACGCTTAGGACAAACTAAAAACGTCTATCTACAATCGAACGAACGTGTGGATTGCACATAGCTAGATTCGATCGTCGAGATCGTCTTAAGCTTCCTCTTTGAAACGATTATTTTGTGCATCTTCTAGTTGGCAGCGCCAGGGTACGCCAACTTTAGAATTTAAAAATCACCTCAGAGTAATAACTAGAGTACCTAATAACTAAAGCAATCGCCCATCAGTGTGCCAACCTCACCCCAACTGCCAGGTTGACACTTGTGGAGTTTTGACAGTGACAGTGGTGACAGTGATTGAGGAGTGATAATGACATTGGTTGATTGGTTGTTCACGTTCTACTTGCATGCGCTGTCGAGTGCCTTTACGTAGAAAATAGTCTCCTAAACAGTAATATGTGACTGTCACGTAGCAAATAGTAGTTATTAAACATGTTCTCGAGGAAATTAACACGCGTAGTTAAGTATGGACTGTATAGTAGTGTTGCTATCGGCGGCACAGTTACGGCTGCTGTAAAACTTCAGGATGGTGATTACGACTCCTTGGCGATCGTCAGGCTCTCCAGGACAGCATTAACTGCTGTGGAAATAGGAAGAACGTATAAATCCTTGCTGTACAGTAAAGAATGGGACAGAAGCTCGAAAGAATATTTGGAGGTCAAGAGTCAAGCTCACCAAATTGGGGCAGAGAAATTGCTCACTCTATGTAAAGCCAATAAAGGTGTGTACATAAAAGTTGGGCAGCATGTAGGTGCGTTGGATTACTTACTGCCCAATGAATATGTGAAGACAATGAGAATATTGCATAAAGATGCACCACAAAATTCTGTGGAAGAGCTGTATAAAGTTATCAGAGAAGACTTGAAACAGGATGTAAGTATTATAAGTTAAATTATTTATTATTCTTAAATATTATATCATTTATATTTCAGAACATTATCTATTTATTGCACAATGTTTTCACTTTTTAGCCCAGCGATTTATTTGATGAATTTGACCCTGAACCTCTAGGCACTGCATCGTTGGCCCAAGTACACAGAGCTAAACTGAAAGATGGCACAGAGGTAGCAGTTAAAGTACAGCATTACTTTGTAAGAGACAATGTAAAGATAGATCTAAAATGGATGGAATTTATAATCACAACAATGTCAAAGGTATTTCCTGACTTTGAAATGCAATGGCTCATTGATGAAACTAAAAGAAATATAGCGAAGGAATTGGATTTCGTACAAGAGGGTCATAATGCTGAAAGAGTAGCAGATTTATTTAAGAATTATAAATGGTTGAAGGTGCCAAAGATTTTCTGGGACTACAGTACTGAGAGGGTCCTAGTCATGGAGTATGTAAATGGTGGTCAAGTGAATGATTTGAAGTATATTGATGTAAGTATGAACACCACATGTTTTGTAATAGCTACCTTTGTATAATGCACATGAATGAACGTAAATTGCTAAAGGGTGCTTTAAAATAATCTACACACTACTCCTTGTATTTGTTTGGCCTACTTTTTGGTACTGTGTAAATTGTATGGTCTAAGACCAATTTTTCTTATTAAGAATCAGCATTTACATGTTACCTTGACCTAAATTGCTTTTTTCCTACCCACTTACCAAAAAAATGTTTTTACATAATCCTAAATATTTCATCATACCTACACAATAGAGAAGTCAAATGATGAAATTGAATAAATTATGATTATTTTTCTTACAATAATTGTTAACAATGTTAGTGTAAAATAATTATGTAAATAATCTTGAAATAAGGAATAAGCTAAGAAATTAACATTGTTGCACTTTCTAGGCAAAATTAATTATTATTGCTTATGACATAATACACTTATGAACAATGTCCAAGATTTAACTACTGAGCACATTCCCAAGATGGTTAAAAATAAGTTTTCAGTTAGCTGCCTGCACCCTAATTGCATAATACACTTTTAATCACAATATTAATGATTTTTGAAAGATATTGCTAATCCATTGCTTCATATGTTCGAAAAATTGTCTGCTCAACAACATAAATAACGCAATGAATCTTGTTGACCTGTCAAAAAGAAAGCCATTGCTACTGTGTGTTACGCAATTATGTTGACTGTACAGTTGTTAAAAATAACTCAATTTTACTTAATTCCCTTTTAGGAGCACAGAATCAACAGATATGACCTCTGCAGAAAGCTGGGTGACCTGTATTCACACATGATCTTCATCAGTGGCTTTGTGCACAGCGACCCACATCCTGGCAATATACTTGTAAACAGGGATCCAACAGACAAGGATGTTACCGTCTACTTGTTGGACCACGGTTTGTATGCTGTAAGTTGTAACTAAGTGTTTCATACAGGTATTTATGGGCTAGATGTCAAACATCACACTACTTCACGAGAATAATAAAAATAAAAATAAATATAATGGCAGTAATAGTAAAAAGGTAGTTGTTTTTCTTAAGCTGTAGTAAAAAGGTAGTAGTTTTTCTTAAACTAGGAAAAAGGTAGTAGTTTTTCTTAAACTGTAGTAAAAAGGTAGTTGTTTTTCTTCAGCTGTAGTAAAAAGGTAGTCGTTTTTCTTAAGCTGTAGTAGAAAGGTATTTAGTCGTTTTTCTTAAGCTGTAGTAGAAAGGTATTTAGTAGTTTTTCTTAAGCTGTAGTAGAAAGGTATTTAGTAGTTTTTCTTAAGCTGTAGTAAAAACATAGTTGTTTTTCTTAAACAGTAGTAAGCACCATTTTGTTAGCTTGTCATTTTAAGTCTGATATAAAATTCTGCCAAGTTATTCTAGGCATACACACGTATAGCTAGAATGACAAAACAATTAGGTGGATATAGTTTTTAGTTGGTATTTAGTAACTAATTATTATGTTCTTATAAACAATATAAATGTGTGACATTGGGCATGGAAGGAACTTTTTTCGTATAGTTGGCAAAGTACCAATTGACATACTTATATCATGGCTTCATCATGGTTTATCATGCTTTATTTATAGGTATACCTATAAATAAATACGATTATGAATAAATATTAATTAGACTGGAACTCGTTACTGATCATAATAATATCGCGAATTACGTGACCTGAAAGTAAAAAAAATAAGGTTACGGCCAGACATGATTTAAAATCTTTAAGTCGGCGGCCTTTTAGTAAACGGCCCTTCAGTGCCCACAGCTCTAGCCTTGTACTGCAAAAATACGCGGCAAAACCTTGCGCGCGTTTACACTTCATCATGCATCGTAGCGTTTTCCAAATTCAAATTATTATGTTTATTTGTAGAACACAAGTAAAAGACAAAAAAAAAAAACCAGATGTTATTAGTATCCACTTCGATCTCTCTCCAGCCTAAGCTAGGGACCATATATTCGACCGAAGGCTGAATAATAAATACCTACTTTTTCTTTCAGCAATTGTCAGATAGGTTTAGGTATCATTATTCAAAACTATGGCTATCAATAATTGATCGGAACCGAGATGAGATGAGGATCCACGCCGAAGCATTGGGGATACCCAAGGAGTTATATGGATTGTTTGCTTGTATGGTTACGGGGAGACCATGGGACTCTATTATGAAAGGGATTAGTCGGACTAAACCAACTTCAGAAGAGGCAAGTATATATATTAGAAATACAAAATAAGATTTATGTACCCATCTCATTTCCTAATGTTGAATGATCAAGCAGAGTTACAGCCTACGTAAGTGCAAAAAATGCATAGAATAAGCAAAATAATTACTTTTTTATTTATAACTTCATATTATAAATCATTCATACATAAGGTCGAAAACAGAAAGAACAAAAACTTGTTTCTTGCCCTTCAACGTACCTTCCATAAAAAATACACCTTGTATAACTTTGAACAAAATTGTCTTTTATTTTTCCAGAAATCAACATTCCAAAATGAGTTACCAAACATTTTGCACTATGTTACTCAATGTCTAGAGCACGTCGATAGGCAGGCGCTGCTAGTATTGAAAACGAACGATCTGATACGTAGCATAGAATATGCGCTCGGCATGCAAAATCGCATGTGTGGATTTGTTATCATGAGCCAATGTTGCGTACAGAGTGTGTACAACCTCGAATATCAGGTGAGTTCTTTTTTTAAACACGTAAAACATTTTTTTTTAAGAAACTGTCAAAAAGGTTGTGTTTCTGCGATTTTTGATTCGAAGTTTGTTTGCGCTTATTGAAGGTTGCAGTGTCCCAATCTCAGACGCTACGCAACTATAGGTACTGTTTATTTAACGCACGATAATAATTATTCGGTACCACATTAATCGTGTTTTCTTTTGCTGGTTAACACTAAGTATAATATAATTTTTCATATTTGTTTCAGAATTCAAAGAACATTTTCAGGAGCTCATTTTTAAACCTCAAGTTTGGCTGGTCTTTAGTGTTGTTATATTTCTACAGTTTATACCAAAACATACATTTTAAACTTTCGTTCAAATAGCAAACATTAGTCAATTTTGTTAATGGTAAAGGGATTTGTAAGTCTGAACGAAGTCACTAGAAGCTTTGAATAGTATTTACCTATTTAGAATGTAAAGTCATTTGGCGCGCATTGCAAAACATGGGCATATCAAGACAAAAACCAATAGAATCAATTAGTTGATGAATTTCAAATACGCACAGCATACTGTTACATAAATTTAATAAAATTTAAACACCTAATTATCGTCAAAGCGCATACAAAGGTTTATAACTAAATACATAAATTATGCATTACAATGACCTTGAACTTGCATTACATCAGATATTAAAATTGGCAACGCAATCATGCTAACAAAATTCGATAGTAGATAAATATGTTTCATACCTAGATACACACTTGGGTTGTGTTCAGTGTAATATTAAGGGCACGACAAGAATATTAAGGTATAACACTCGGTATGGTTCACAAAGGTGACGTTTTGGTCACATGAACAACTAGTTACATAAAATAGTTACACTAGTCCAAATAATACCTCCAACGGCAGAGTATTATTTTTGTACATAACCAGTGTAAAACTGATAATTGTAAATAATAATCAGCTAGCGCAATTTTATACCATGTATAATAAATACTGTTACATTGTTAAATAATAATAATTTTTGAAATATAGTTATATTTATTTAACACGATGTTTTACTACTAATTTGTATCCATTGAAATAATTTGAGTTCAAACAACAGCAGTTAATGGTAGCTAAAGTTGTTAACAGACGCAAAAAAAATGGTCAAATCAAATAGCGCGCGTTTCCCCCGGCTTCCTGTTACACACTTCCGTCCCTTTTCACGAAATCACTCCCACAGATTTTTGGGGAAGGTATATATTATGTTCTGTGCACAGATTGCAGGTGCGAGAGGAAAGATACACATTAAAAAAGTGGAAAATTAATTCATTAGTGAACCGATCCAACGATGATCCGAATACTTAATCGAAAAACCGGCCAAGTGTGCAAAAAATATACCTACAGCTATTCTATCCCTGCTTTTTTCGATCTGGTTATTGAAAAAACCGGCCAAGTGCGTGTCGGACCACGCACAATGAAGGGTTCCGTAGTTGGGATGAATTTATCCCAAGAACAAACTTAACATTGTAGTTGAAAAACATGTTCTCCCATACGGAATGTATGGGAGATCATGTTTTTCAAACTGCAAATTTAAGTTGGTTGATTATTTCTCGTTAACCTGTACAGCCTCCTTTACTCCCATAGTTTTCTTTTTAATTTCGTTATATATGCTACTGCTGTGAATTTTCTCACAAGTCCAAGTACAACCATTTAGCTAGAAGGGGGGGGGGGGGGTGGGGGGGACACACTTGACTAACAAAAAAATTCAGTTAAAAGCTTAATATTTCGCAAACGGATCCCTGAATCCAAAAATGGCATTTACAAACTCACAATATTTTTGAAAGACCTTTCTAACGATACTCCACAACATGGGGTAGATGAGGAAAAAAAACATCCCCACTTTACGTGTAGGGGAGGTAGGTACGCTAAAAAAAAATATTTTTCTTGTTTTATTTTACCACTTTGTCGGCATGATTAATATGTATACATATGCCAAATTACAGCTTTCTAGTACTAACCGTCTCTGAGCTACGCCGCGGACAGACAGACGGACATGGGTTCCTTGTTTACTACGGAACCCTAAAAATGAAACGAATTGAGCACATCAACGTTCATTTCTAGGTAATATTGTCGGAGTCGTGTGAACGTAGAATAAAAAAAATGAACATTCACTCCAGTGAAGCGTCTGTTAACAGCTTAAAATTCACTAATTACGCAGGACCCCTGAAAGTCTATTACAACGCTAAAATAAAAGAGCGAAAGAAGAGAATAATTTTGCATTTAATTAATTTAAAAATCTGAAACGTATTCACACCGGCGGCAGCTTCTTTTCTAAAACCGACAATTTATTGCTTAAAGTAGTCAGATCACCTTGTATTTTCAAAAGAATATTAGCAAAGTTGTCGCGACTTTTCCTGCCACCTAGTTTGAATATAGAGGTACTGGAAACACGACACGATATGTCCGACTTTTTGAATCCTGAAAGCAGGGAGTGATGCGCTGACATTTGGTTATCTGGAATGTGGAGTTTATTCAAAGCCATTGTTTCGTTTGATAGTGTAGATTGAGCTGGAATAACGATATAGCTAGATTACAATATGAATATCACGCCTGACGACTCTAAGGACTCGCTTGATGTCATCTTTCACACAGTCGTGGATCGTCTGTGTGAAAGATGACATGGCTGGAAAGGGGGTGAGTAGGTACTGTAATGACGACTAATAGAGAAGTATGGAAAAGGTAGATATGCTACGCCGAATCCAAATAAATTGGGTTAGGGGCATTTGAATGATGATCATGACGTCTCCAAGGGCGAGGATTCAGTCCGCACTGTGACTTTACTTTGCTAAGCGTTCATACGAATATTTTTTACTTATGAATAATGTTTGTATTCATATGAAGCGCTTATTTTACTTAGAAAAATCAAAGTGCGGTCTATGAATCTCGCCCTTAGAGAAAGGTTTAACCAATGAAACTTTTTCTCTTGCGGCTCTAACGCCCGGTTTCTGTAACGAAAACCAACACAAAAATTTGCTAACAAATGCGTGGAACCTATCTAATTGCGTAACTAATACATTTTAAATGATTAAGACTAGGTAATCTGTTTCATTTTGACAATTCAACAACATTCATTGCGTTATTTACGTCGCTGATCAGATATATTTTTCGAACATATGAAGCAATGGATTAGCGATCTGTTCTAAAACGATTCAGATAGTGATTGATCGTGTAGGTATGACGTAATTAGGGTACTGCTGTGATTGTTTGACTGAACTATCAACATTCAATCACTTGAATTGCGTTTAATTTTGATGCGACGATAATTTTCGTTCCAGAAACCGGGCGTTAGTTGGTATAATAGGGAAATAAGTAATTGCCATTCGTAAGACATTATTTCCAACACTAGACTGCAATATAGAGGTCCGTAAGGGATATCGCGGCCCCGGCACACAGGCAACGGAAGGAACACGGGTGGGTTTTAGTCAGCAAAAGTCTGACACATCCTCCCGCTCCGCCCAGACCGGGAGAAGTTATTTGATAAATTCCCACCAAAAAAAAAAAAGACTGCGATAGA
The DNA here is from genome assembly GCA_947364205.1 of Agrochola lota. Lineage (NCBI taxonomy): Eukaryota > Metazoa > Arthropoda > Insecta > Lepidoptera > Noctuidae > Agrochola > Agrochola lota. The sequence goes on along the minus strand of OX376231.1, from coordinate 9,588,262 downwards.
GAATTATTGAATAGAAATCTTTAATTAGTAGTCAGTTAAGCATTTAATTATTTTGTCAGTCAAACCATGGCCATGCATACATATTCGATTATAATGACAATCGTGCCATTGTTTCCATCGCTGGGACTCAGGCCTCCTCTGTTCGAGAGGGAGTGGACTGTAATCTACCATGCGGGCCCAGTGCGGGTAGATGTCACATTCTCTTCGAATTTTTGGTTTTAGGACATGCCGGTTTCCTCAATGTTTCCCTTCACCGATTTGAGAGCAGTGGTGATGAAATGATTTACACAAAGTAAAGCACCTGGTTTCTAAACCACGACCTACAACTCATAAGCAGTGTTATTTTAATATTACTTTAGTGCGGGAAACAGCTGAAACTCTAAGAGGACGTATAGCATAGCTCCATCTCTTTCCCCCACTGAAGTAAGATTAAAATAATACTGTTTTAGAGGTGGTGGTAAGGCCCCCTGTAATTAAATGAATGATAATACTTACAGAAACATGTACAACCACACAATTTGTCGTCTTTATTATCTTGCCTGACGTTTTCAAATACCGTTTCGGTGGACTTTATTCGATTTGCATACTGTAGCCGATCGTCGTCATTGTCATTCCCCATGGTCAACATATTGTTACGAACCGCAGGTGAGGCTGTAAGTACATATAATATTTGGTAACTGGTACTCATTGTTAGTGGTCAAGGTGATAATTTACTCAGCAAATAATGTGCGTCATACCTACGCAATGTGGTTTGAATCATTTAGCACTTATTTTTTTATTTAAGTATGAAGTTCTTACAAGGAAAAGGAATGTAGTGCTTCTATGTGAAAGTTCATAATTATAAAGTATATAAAATCTATGACTATGTCGGATATTATGTCCCGCACAGAGATTTCCGTATTTTTTATACGAGGTAGTTTTGGTTCTTATAGAGGTATGAGGAACAGGGTGTTAAGTTCACTCATCCTCTACAGAAAAGGGAGGATCCTCCGACCAGGCGGGTGTTGTGTCTGGTGGGCAACTGCCTGACGATAGATCTCGGGACGTTGTATATACAGGGTGGCAGGGACATCGACATGAAAACTAGTACCATGAATTCAGTGCATGATTCTGAACCCCCATGGGTAGAAATTTTCAAAATGTATGCCTACATCAGATTTTTTTTTTATAATCGACGGTAAATTTCTACGCATATGGGGCGTTGAAATATTACGTTGATTATTTAAAAAAAAAAGTTCAGAATCATGTACTGAATTCATAGTAACAGTTTTCGTGTCGATGTCCCTGCCCCACCCTGTATACTCGTCGCGCGGTAAACTCAGCTTGCGCAATGCAGGATTTTTTCGTGACGTCATGGTGATGCGTAGTTCGCATGTGGCGTTGTAGATGTCGTCACATACTGATACGGGAATCGGACCCACGACTACTATAACTGACAAAACCCTAAGCTTATGGCAAGTTACTTAGGAAGTCCGCAATATCTAACATATTTAAAAGTCGCGTTTCGTGTCTGCTTGTGTGACCGCGTTGTTCGTCTAAACTACGCAACGGATTTTGATCTGGTTTCACCAGCATTTAGAAAATTTATTCCGGAAGGTTTATTTGTGTGATACAAATAAACCTTAAATTCCGGAATAAGTTTATCTATAATGTTCCCGCTGCTGCGACACAGGCCTCCTCTATGGGTATGGGAGTGGGCCGTAATCTACCACGCGGGTCCAGTGCGGGTTGGTAGATGTCACACGTCTTCGAATTTTTCGGTCTTGGACATGCCGGTTGCCCGTTAGCCGGGACCGTTACCACTGTGCCACGACTACTCAGAATGCTTATTGGTATAAAACATAAATATTAAACTATATATATAATAAAGACATCTCGATGATGGGCGGGTCGCTAGTAAGATGATAATAATACCGTGCTATTGTTGTACGAGTAACACTGCAGAGCAATGACCACTTCTCATATAGAGAAGGCACGAGCATTGATCACCACGCTTGCTCAAGACGGGTTGGTGATTTCAGACTTATATTAACTTAACTGTAAATCCAGGTGTTCTCACGATGCTTTCCTTCACCGATGTAAGTGATTTGCAAGATAAATTTAGAAAGTAGGGAGTAAAGAGATCCAGACTCTATATACTTCCAAGTCGATTGAGAGCGTCCAAGGGCAACGGATGGAAATCCGACGAGTGACGAAACACGAAGTTTGCCGAGGGATATTATGAAAATAGTTGCACTGTATATGAATTGAAAAATCACATGGATACTTGCCCGGTTTTGAATCCACAACCTCGTGTATGAGAGGCAACACAAAGCAAGAAAAATGATCTCCACTCACCTTGCATTCGATTGCTGGGCGGAAATACTTCAAGAATGTATGGATGTTGGGGGTCGTTGCCTTTCCGCAATTCGAACAGAGGTACCACAACATCTTGATTGGACTTGAGCACAATAATTTCTTCGCAAAAATCGGGCAAGTCCAACAAATGCCACACTTTTTGACGTAGCACTGATGTAGAAGCAGTTGGCTTCACTGCTATGTACCGGAGTCTTTCTTCGAGAACTAGAAATATTAAGTAAGGTAATAAATGTAGGTAATGTTGTGGTGGCTCAGTGGTTGTAGACTCTCCCTATCCAGGGCATCGAGGTCGGTCTGAGTCCATTTGAGTATGCTGAAAGAGTACATCAAAACCGGCATGACCTAAAATTATGTCGGTAAATGGCTATGCTCAAAGACGCCTCACGGCCTCAGTGTGAGCCGTGCGTTGAGTGGAGACGTTTGTCTGTGCTCGGTATGCGGCAAAATGAATAAAGATAAATGTATTGACTTAATTAAGTTATATGAAAACCACAGACATTTGTGGGATCCAACTTCACCGCATCATTATAATATAATAAACAATTGTTTTGCATGAACATTTCGCTGACGATATATTTCCTTAATTCACCATCGACGTTTTCGTTTCTGGCGTTGCTTTCTTTTGTAGTGACTAATTACTTCTAATGCTGCAGCGAATTTCCGTGCGTCAACCATTGTGGATAATGAGGAATTGAGAAAATCGTGGCTCGGATTGAGGCTTGCCACTCGATACGATATTATGTGGCCTCAAGTGGAGATGCATGCACTTTCCGCAGCCCGCGGCACGCTCAGGATGAGGCAGCGCAAGTGGATACCTAGCTTTACGACGCGCTACGCCGTGAGGTATTTTCTAATTATCTCAATTAAATGTGTATCTTTTTGAGTAGTAAATAAAGTTATATTTTGTATCACCTTCTTAAAAAGTGCGCGCAGCCTTCGGGTCGCGTCTTGGTGTGAACTGACCCCAAGTCTTCAGAGGAATACCAATAATATAATTATGTAGGTAATGCATTACTTACGAATTAGTTATTTATTTTTGCATTCCCGAAAAGCGGGACTGAGACTGTCCCGCCGGGAAATTTAATGTTAAACTAAAAATCGGGACGTCTGGCAACGGTTGTAAGTCATACCTATAATAGGTGTAGTACATGTTTCGTCAGCTCAATGCAGGAATAGAACCCGCGACTCAAAAGCGCCGAAGCTAATCGCTCAGCCACTGCGACCATGAAGCAGTCAATCTTATATAGACTTTTTGAAGTTATTATCCGACTTTTATTTTGTGTTCAAATGTTTCACTTCTGAGTGAAACATGCCGAATGAACGACAAAAAGTGAAGCGTCTGATAACACCTTTTTTTTCTTTTCGTGTAACAAGCCTGGTATCAGATTTTTAAAGCCGCCCATGGGCCTCTGACTTGGTTTCACATGCTGTCGAGAAACATTCCTCGGGCATGCCGGTTTCGTCACGATGTTTTACTTCACCGTTTTTGAAGCAAGTGATAATTACTGCGTGCCTTGTGTTCGAACTCGAGACCTATGACTTGGCAGTCCGACGGTCACACCACTAGGCTATCAATGCTGCTGCTGCTCCTAGGATATCAGCTGCTTTACCACATTAAAATTCCTGAGAAAAGGGTGTTATAATGCAGGCGTCCTAAAGTAATAGAACAAATACTTACCGCCGAGGTCAAATCGTCGAATGATGATGAATGTAATGACATCCTTCCAAAACAGTTTTATCGGGGCTTTTAAGAGCTTGGTTAGTGACATGGTATAAATTTATCACTATTTATGCCCATATAATACGTCTATTTCATAGTATCCAACGCATTTTTCAATTTTGTAGGTATTCTTGTGGTATTGGTGGTATTCTTTGATTTCTTTACGTCAAAGCATTGATGTAAATCATCAATGCGTCAAAGTCATTGTATTTAAGTCTCGAGATTTAAGTGTAGTATCTATGGTCATTGTTACTGATAGGTATGACAGCAGATTTTGATGACGAATTCCATTTTTGCGGGGGTCTATGGTAAAAATATCTTACTAAAATACAAAAAGTATGAAAACAACAGAAGAAGAACACTAAACTTATTAGTATTTTATGCTGAATAATACTTATAGGAAAGTCATTAGCGCATATGTTTGTTGATCGATTCAAATATTCAATAATGAAAAAAAAAAACTTCAATTCATCAGTCAACTTAACGGTAGTAGTTAATTACATACCATCAAAGGTATAGGCGACCAATATAATTGCTAAAGGTGGCTACTGGCCATCCCTTCGTTTACTTTGAACCGAATGGGTTTCGTGTTCATTAGTTCAGTCCATAGATTTACGGATAAAGTCACGACAGGTAGTTGTCTCCTTTATTCGGTTGGCTAGTACGGGTTCCTCCCTGTGGGCCCCGATCCCGCAGGTACACATCCCGGAGGGCCACGATTTCGACCACATTTTTAAGGTTCCGTAGTAAACAAGGAACCCTTATAGTTTCGCCATGTCCGTCTGTCTGCCTTCTGGTAGGCCCGTATATCTGTCACTCTTTCTGTTGCGATGCAACACGATTTTATCTCTTAGCATACAGAAAAATAGCTAATGCAATTTGCAAGTGATGAAAGTTTAGTGTGTCATTCGAAGATGTCGGGAGGTCCTTCTAGAGCGCACGAGCACAATTATTAATTCACCAAGAACATATTACCTGGCATGCCTATTTCTTTCACAGTCAAAATAAAAATTCGAGTGTGTGGTCTTGTAGTAAAAATAATCTGACAATTGTGGTGGTGCAGTGAAATTTGATATTGAAAGTGATTTTGTAACTATTCAGGTGAGTCAAAACCACACACCACATTGTATACCATACCCGATTATTTTAACCATGATCTAGAACTCTTGTCCTCATCTTATTCTGATCCTTAATGTTAAATCAAGTATTAAAATAAGTATTAAACAATTTGGTTTAAGACTTTTCCTGCTGATGGTACTTTTAAGCGAGATTGACTTTTAATCGACTTTATCGAGATCATTAGAAATGTTAGCCCTCCGGGACGTGTACGGCGATGTATAATCGCCGTACACGTCCCGGAGGGCTAAAATTTCTCTAAATTTCACTAAAACGATATTTTCAGTTTCTATGTTTGAAAAACGGACAAAAATAAATAACAAATTATAACACAACAGCTCTATTTCAACACATGACCACTCTTTGAATACATAAAACAAATTGTCCTGACTGCCACCAATCTATTTCTTAGATAACCCTTCCTTCTTTACCAGAAATTAACTCAATTTCGCAGCCTGTATAGCATACATAAGGTTTTGATATTGCGCGAAGTCCCATTTGCCAGTAATAGGGTTGTATGTCACGCCGTAGGTCAGTTCCACATGGCAATTATCTGTAAAAAAATTAATGAATAAAATTCAACCAAAAAAGAATCTGTCATGCAAAAGTATAACAGATTATTCGTTTGTTCTCTTCGGTTTCAAAGACTGTGTAGGCATTATTAGTCTTTTGTAACGACAATGGTCGAAAAGTTGTAACATGGGACCAATACGGTGAGGAAACCGGCAGGTCCAATTACAAAAAATTCGACTGCGACTGACTACGACGTCTGTGTCGATTCCAAAAGTATCTGATGAAAACATGGACGAATAAAACAAGTCGGACAGATTCTCGCTAACAAAAAACTGGCACTCAGAGTCGGCCAGCTCGCTGTACGTACGCACACGTTAACACATTAGTCGGCCATTATTGTACGCGCGTAAACGTTACCAATCACATAAATATTCACCCATAAACGGGACTCAGTTTTATCTTAGCAGGAGGTCCGACCGAATTTTTTTGTTCCTCCATTGATGAAAATGTAAACAAACGCATTAGAAAACATACCTGTGGATGCCTATTAGTAGTGCTATTGCACTTACAAAGTGAGTTTTGATTTGATTATTTGAATACATAAACCTGAGGTTCTAATTTTAAATCACCAGACGTTTTTCATTTGACATATTGAGGTTATTTTATAACTTTAGTTTTCGTCGATGAATCTTGAATTACGATTTAATAACGTTATTCAAACAATAATTGTCGATAAAGTATTGTGAGATATAACGTTGAAAAGTTATAAATAGAGATGAATGTGTTACTAATTCCCTTTAGTGAGTGATTGCGTAAGAATTTAACCTGGACAGGTTTTGTTTACACTTTCATCATATACTTTTGGAGCAGACTACACCGACCTGCACAGGGCCCGCAGGGTGGATAACGTTATTAACTGCTCACTTCCCCTCAAAATCAGGGAACCTGAGCCCACTGCACTGCAATGTTACAACATAATAAGCTTATATATGTTTAAGCTATGTTTTAGCTTTGGACCAGGAACAAGAAAAAGCCTATACCGTCCAAATGCACATTCAAATTATTCCCCTAGAATATAAAGCCTTAAATTAAAAAAAATACTTACTTCTTTCTAATAAAAATGTGAGTTCATTAGGCGTAATAAATTTCTCGTACTGATGGGCCCCTTTAGGTATGGATTTTAGTACATTTTCACCGAGGAATATGATTGCAAACTGAGACAGTCGTGTTCTGTTAGGAGTCGTGAAGAATAATTTGCCTTTGGGTTTGACAGCCTTTATGCAGGATTTGACAAATAGTTCCTGGTTATGTACATGTTCTATGACTTCTGAAGCCACTACTCCATCATAGAGGTTTGAAGCCTGATCTGCATGCTCCTGAAAGAGAATAAACAAAATATACATGTTGTGTTCTTATTTAACTACAAAAAATACCAAAAGATTTATTTATTTATTAGAATAGAATAGAATAGAATAGAATAGAATAGAATCATTTATTTGCCAATAATGTAGGTATACAGATATGATGGTATTTTGTTAAGTGTCCCGATACATTTTGCCTTACGGCATGCAAAAATTATTTAACATAAAAAAAACATTAATTAAACATACAAGAAATTTAAACAAACATAAAAAGCGTTCCATTCGGTTAGTAACATTCATTAGAAAAATTCTCATCCTCAATTAAATACCCACACTAACAATGTCAATAAATTAAGTTATAAAATGTCAAAAAGAAATTAAATTACAAATGTTAACAAATTAAGAAATAAAGCAAAGTGTCAATAAAATAAAATAAAATAAAGAAAAAAAAAAAGAAAAACGAATAAATCGAAATGTCATTAAGTTAATTTTAAGTATAATTAAACACAAAGGTCTCAATAAAACAAGCTAACAATGTCAACAAATTAGATTTAACAATTACAGAAAATTCAATTTTAAATGTCAACAAATTGGGTTTAATAAAGCAGCATAAGCATCGTTAACCGAAAGTGTCATTAATGAAGTCTTTAATTGTGTAGTAACACTTGTCTAGTAGCAGTCTTGTCAACTTTTTTTTAAAAACGTTGGTGGGTAAATCTTTTAAATGTAGTGGTAGTTTATTATATATTATGGGACCCATGATTAAAATATTGTTTTTTAGTAAGGAAGTTTGGTAACCACCTGTGTAAAGTTGGTTTTTGTATTGTGACCTTAGTGGTCCTGAGCGTTGGCGTTTATCCGCTACTGACGTAAACAGGTGCTTGTTCGTTTTGACAAACATGGCAACTTCCAGAACATACAACGAAGGCAATGTCAGAATCTTTAGCGATTTAAAAACTGGTTGACAGCTTTCTGTCGTTTTGAGACCTGTCATTGATCGCATACAGCGTTTTTGGGCTCTAAATATCCTTTCCCTTTATATATATATAAAGGGAATTTATTTATATATACTTTATTGTACACCAGAAAATACATAGTAAATCATAAATTTAACACTACAAAACATACAATGGGCGGCCTTATCGCTTTCTGCGATCTCTTCCAGGCAACCTTGGAATGGACAGTGATTGCGTGGACATAAAAATGGGGTAGACATTGGTGCAAAATAATAATGATATAGATACAATATATTATAATAGATACATAGATAGATATATATATGCTATATAATAGATACATAGTAAATATATAAGAATATTAATATAAGCAACGAAAATAAATGATGACTACAGATTATTACAGCTACAAGAACAAGATCACAACAACAAGTAATGTTCCTTCACGAGTCTCTTAAATATTGTGGGGAACACCACACTCGGTAGTTATTGTTTCAGTGTTTGTTTTGATTTTTTGAACTGCCCATGCTTTGGTATTAGTCTAAGATCCGAAGTAAGGTCGACCATCACCCATCTGTTTACCGGAAGAAAATATTTTTTTATCAAATAAAATATGTTTACAAATTTTGCAAATGGGTTGCCTAATTAAATATTTTCATGGCTAATGTGACAACTTTCTTCGAGATAAATCGAAAATGCTGTACTGGTCAAATACATGCGAGTAGGCGGCCAGTAATGTTACTATGAAAATCCATCTGTCGTGTTTAGCGGCCAAATAAATGACTATGAAAACTCATATATTCTGTCGTGTAATATAAAAAATGGAACGATCTTTTTACTTCTACACATGGCAACCAAGGAGGTAACTTATCAAAGATTATATTTAAGTTTCGATTAGGCATGCAAATAGAGCTGTTTAAAGTAAAGAAGAAATAAAAGAACATACTGGCACGTGAAACATTATCGTTGTTCTTCATGAATTCTGTAATTTATAATTAATTTAGGTACTTAGTTTGGATTTCTGCGCATTATTTGAGAATATACAAACCTTGGCCGCAACCAAGCATCACGTAAGTGTGCCTCGGCTTCGCCTTGGCCCACATTTTCCCCTTCGTCCATCAATACCCCTGTTGCAGGCCGCGACAGTAATGTACTATTTTGCAAAATAGTTTCCGTAATTCATTTACACAATTAAAGTTTCTTGCCTGGCATACAATAAAATTGAAGCAACAAATGGCTTGCAGCAGCAACAATGACAGTTGCACCGCATAAACAGTGTTTCAGTGCAAACTTACTTCTATAGTACATTTGATGTAATAAGGTTTGTTCATTTCTATTTTAGAGTCAACGTGTTTGTGTTTTTCGGCCACACGAATGAGGTCTTCACTAGCATCGATACCCGTTACACATGCTCCAAGTCTTGCTAATCCCTGAAAATTATATAATAAAATAACTTCATTATATATTTATTTATATTATACTGGCCACCAAGCCCAGTAAAATATGACTTTATTCATGACCAAAAACAGTATCAGTAAATATGTTACTGTACAAAATTTTTGTCTAAAGGTAGTTTTGTGTCTATTCACAAAAATAACAATTATTGTAGCTATAATAATTGTTACTTTTGTAAATAGAAACAAAACAACAAAACTATAGCTATTATTTCTTCTTTTTAATGTCGAGGTTATTAACGCATAATGAGATGAATTAAAAATGAAATTGTTTATTCCGTAAATAGGATATCGGAATCACTTTTACATGACAAATTAAAAAAATAAGCTAGATGAGGTCGGCGTTTCCTATCTGTCTACTCTGAGAAGAAAGGCCGAAACAAACCCAGAGGTCACAGTCTCTTTTAAGTCCAGACATAATCTTGGTCAAGCCATATGAGGACCATGTAGATTAGTGTTTGAAATGGTATTTTGAGAAAAGAACCACACAGATTAGAGTGGACCTGTCCAGTCAGTGCAAGCATTTGTCAGTAATCGTGGAGCTCAAGTTTACGAACAATACCAAAGAAAGGACATTTGGGTAGGCCGCATCAACTACTCAAACTGCCAGACCACCACTAAAACTAACTGAGAAAGAAAAAATAAATGACAGAAAAAAAATATCCACATAGTCCTCACATTCACAGTAATTAAAATAATATAATACCTTTCAAAGTAATCATGTCATTTTGTACATAATTTTAACAATTTCAATGTGTATATAAAACTGGTTTATTTTGATGATTTTACATAATAAATAAAATTTCAAGTTTTATGGTTGTATCACAAGGCTTAGCAGAACGAGCAGCGCAATCCCAAGCTTTTTTATTTTCTAAATAATCTAAAATTTTATAGTACCCATTTTTACGAAGTTTGTTGTAAAAAAAAGCATGTACATTGACCCATGAACGAGTTGCCTACTCTTTGGAGACGTGTGCGTTGTACAGCAAGGTTGTGTTTATTCCTGGTATTTTTAAACTTTAAACTATGAATATCGTTTTTTTATTTTTATTTGATATATTTTTGTGTTCATACAATAGGTTTTCAAAAATATATTGTGAGGCTTTATTAATTTCTTTGAATTTCTCTCGAAGGGAATCTCTTGGACCTAGGTTGTAAATGGCTTGAACAGCCCTTTTCTGCAGAACAAAGATAGTATTAATGTCCGCACAGGTTCCCCAAATAATCCCATAAGACGTAAGACTATGAAAATAACTAAAATAAATCTTTTTTTTTAACAGCATAGTTTTTCTTAGAAAAACTGTTGACTCAACAGGGTCCAACTCTATTCCATTAATTTGAACATTTGTAGTTAGCTGCCTGAGATTTCATAATAAAGTTAGTACCTACCGTTGACGCAAACTATCGATTAAAAATACAAATCATTGATAAAAGCGGGTAAATCTACATTAAATGTAGGCAGAAAATATCTATTACTAGAAACTACAATTTTATTTCAGTAATATGTTTCACGATTCTCATTTCATTAAGGCTCGTGCAGACTTGCGCGACACCAGTAATTGTTCTTTCTTAGAAATTGTTTTGTTAGAGTCGCGTCGCACCGGTCTGCACGACGCTTTATATGGATATATTCCCTCATCATTTCTTAATGTAAGATCAAAAATCATCTACGTTTATTGTAAAAAGTATTATCTAGAGCAGGGTTTCCCTAACTGTGCGCTGCGCCCGACGCACACAAGCGGGGCATCGCGGCATTATCCCAGGGGGGTCGTGAGGCGATCCACATATATTAGAAACCCTTACCATCAATACTTTCGACAGAGGAAGAAGAACAATTAATAGAATTATCCTGTAACTCCAGTCTTAAGCTCCAATACGACAAAGGCAAACTGCTTGAATTTTGGAGCTCAGTTTCTCACGAATATTCTGCCATTAGCACTGCAGCATTGAGGGTTCTATTACCATTTGCGACATCGTACTTGTGCGAAACAGGCTTTTCTGCAGTTGCAGTAATAAAGAACAAAAACAGATCGAAAATAAATGTAGAGAAAGAGATGGGAGCGGCGATTCCGTTTTGAGAAGCTATGCTTAGAAAAGCAAGCACATCCTTCTCATTAGTAGCCAGCCAACAAGGTAATAAACACCTCTTTTCATTTTATTCTTATTATGATTTGTTTTTGTTCTAATTTTCTAATAAAAATTATAAATATTATTTGTAATTCCTGTAATAACTTGTTATTAGGCTAGAACTACTCTTGGTAGGTACTTTTTGGCCAGAAGGGGGCGTCGCAAAAAAATTGCAATGTCCCAAAGGCATCACAATAAAAATTAGTTTGGGAAGCCCTGACCTAGAGGTTAAAAAAAAAATGGGTGGTTTTGTGACAATAGCGGCTACATACGAGGCAATTTGTACAAGCTTTAAATAACTGTGAGTAGCATAAATGATAGTGAAGAAGTATGAAATTAATAACGTTTTGACAGTTAAAAAGAAAAGATTAAGTCAAATATGAAAGCGATTTAGAAAGGGAAGACGCATAATTCACGATTTTTTTTTCATTCGTATGCAGGACCTATACTAGAACAGCTCAGACATTGGCATGTCTGAGCTAATAGAATATCAGCTATTTTGCAAGGCGATAGCGGAGATGATAGCTCAGTGTTCGCCCGACGTCTTTATGGACGCTATGTTAACGCATAATCGTAATGTGGAGAAGGGGTAGTTAGCAATAGAAGCGAAAAGATTATCAAATATAACCATGACGCTAAGTTTAAGCGCCCATGAGAGTTGTACAAACAATGGTTCATGCTCGTTTATCAAGCAAGTAGTGACGTATGTAGCCGTGTTTACAACAATGCAATGTCAATGACAACGTCAATATTAATTATTATTATACCTATTGTTCATTGGTATCCTTTTTAATTAATTAATACTAATTGTTTATGTTTTTCTCATCATTGTTTTTAAATTTTAACAAGTTTACTCTATACCTCATTGTTACTTGTGCCTTTTGCCTTGCGTCCTAACCAAAAGCGATTGTCGCGCGGTTACGCAATCGACGCGATAGTTTGTATCAGTTTTAACATCGGTTAGGACGCGACCTTACAACTACAACTGACTCCAAGTGAAATTACTTATACAGTAAGGTAGGTAAAAGAGGAGAAATATTTTAAGGGAGTGTAGTACTCATGAAATAAACACTTTCACTAATTATTAATGCTAATATATGAAAAAAATATCTGCTGTTCCATGCGAAAGTGTAATACTAACAGAACCAAACAAATTTGGTAATTTGATAGATTAGATTTTGGTTTACTGAAAAGCACATTCTAGCTATCTACAGAAGATTATACAAATTTATATTATTTTTGGTTCTCACCTCAGCTAGGATACCTCCACCGCAGCCAACATCCAAAATCTTTTTACCCTTGAGTGGGTACAAATCTTTTAAGGCAGTAGATATGAGTCCGTCTCTGACAAAAGGAACTCTGTAAATAAAAAAATAAAAGTTTAAATTGATTAAAATTTTGAATGCCGGCAAGATGGGTGGACGACATTGTTGCGATCATGGGTAGAACCTGAATGAGGCTGGCACTGTGATTTTGATTTGTTCATCGTCAATCGTTTTACCCAGTAACTGGGTTGTGGAGGTCAGATAGGGAGCTCCAAGTAAAAATACTGGTATTCAGCTGCATCTGGCTGCATCAACTTCAAACAGTTGGGAAAAGGCTAGGCAGATGATGATATTAACGTCTTACCTTATTATATTCATACTGTGTAGCATGGCCATTTGTCCATTAGGATCCCACCAGTCATTCATTTGTTTTGAAAAGAATTCCACATCGGCGGCATCGATCGTTGAGGGAGGAGGCTTTGTAGCAGCCATGGTAATCGGGTGAGTCTTTGGAGGAACTTCGTCGCTTTGAATGGATCTTGAGGACATCAGGAAACCCCATTGCGGTAATTTTGATGTAGTATTTCTGTAAGTTTTCAATGAACATCAATCAATACAAACTTTAACATTAGGTACCAAATCTAAATAAGCATCCAAGGTTAATAGGTACATACATAGTTTTATCTGAAATACATCTGCTTAATTTCCAAGACCACATTTTCGTAGTTATAAACGAGAAATTGTTTGTAAATAAACGCCGGTTTTGATTTATTTTATTTTAACTTTGACATTAATGACATAACCATAACCTCACTCTTTTCGTCGTAGAGATGTACTATTATTAAACGAAAACAAAACAATGTTCACTCGACTAATGATCAAACGGATTGGATTTTTAAAGATTTTTTTTAACGTAAATGATTATGTTTTTGTGATCGGTGGTGTAACGACGGAGCTTAAGCTATGTTTCGAAGAGTAATGCAGCTAGGCAATATTTTAAAGGACTAGAATGAATGTGCTTCAACCGTCGACGCGTCTACGACTGAATTTCTTTATAACCGCCTAAGCCGACAATAGATATTTTTTTACATCGTGATCACACGATTGTATTGTAATGTAACTTGCTGTGAAAAACACTGTGACGTCTGCTGGTTTACAGTTGTAGGCTTGATGTTAAGAGAATGATAGAATATGCTCGGAAAAAGTTAATAAAATTAATATTGATACTTAGAAAACTCAAAAAACAAGGTGTTAGGTCCTTTCACGTATAATACAGGATCTAAAGCAACGGTTTCCTAGAAAAGTGGTGGCCGCACTTATCGGCCGTAGTGACGGCTGTCATGAAAATGAAGACATCAGCAAAGATTTTAATCGCCCTACCGCGTCAAAAGATAGATTGCGCTTCATCCAATAGTTCGTATGCCGTAATGTTGGTTCCACTGTTGTAGGACGAACACGAATACACTACGGCGCTACATAATTGGTCCGTTTTAAAAGTTTTGGAACTGGTCTCGATGGCAGCGGTGCAGGGGCAAGAACAGTTCCGTATATCTATGTATTTCAACGTAGATACGGGCGTTATTTCACGTAACTCGTTACAATAACTGGCTACGGGGCATGTAACCGAATAACTAGTTTCGAGTTACACATAAACACGTGATTTTTGTAACTAGTTACATAGCAATGCAGTGATCGAATGAAAAGAGAGAAACGAAACAAAAATACGTTGCGAGCGCATGTTGTTTCTTTCGCGCGTAATAAGTGACAGGTTACTTGCCTACTGGTACTGACCGACGGGCAAAGCGAGCCGAGAGTTCCCGAAGTCTCAAGTGGTGACACGATTAAATCCGAACATGCACACGCACGCCAACATAACATAATAGCGTTAGACTAGGCATTGAAAAAGTGTAAATAGAGAAAAAACTAAAACGTGCAAAAAAATCATTGAATTGTAAATATTTCAAATCATTGTATATACACAAACAATCAAATGAACTTCTAAATACGCCTGCTTAACTTTTATTAATAAAATACATTATTTGATGCAGTTCATTTGTATTAGTATTACGTTAATAATGTAACTACTTATGTAGCTACAAAAACTTATTCGTTCAAAAACTTAAAGCTATAAATATGTAACGTATTACATAAGTAATCATTTATATTTTCGTTTCGCAAATAACTGCAATACTGAATCACCGAAAAGAATTTGAAAAATAACTAGTTACTAAAAATCACCTGTTTAAAAAAAAGGTGACGCCTTCGAAGTAACTAGTTACGTTACGTTTCGCGAAAATCACGTAACGACCCATACCTATTTCAACGTGCCACTGTTGCGCCACTGTCGCCGCCGTCCCATTGCCCGCTGCCGCCGAGAATATGCCCTAATAGATACCGCGGCACAGGTAAGAAACAAAACAATTATAGGTCGGTAGGTACCTACTATAAGTCCTTTTCCTGCCCTTGTCCCTTGTTACTTGGGGTCCCACGTTTTCTGTTTTCACTCTCCCTTGTCAACCGTCACGCTATCATTCTCTTTCTTAGCGTTCCTCACACAATCCTAAGTAGGTACTATAAATATAGTAGGTAACGTACATCCAATAGGACTGAACATCCCCTGTATCCATAACAGTATCAACAACAAAAGTACCTACCTAGATATGTAATACAAAATAAATAAAAAATTACCTACAGAAAATAATAAAGCTGTGCTTCATTAACTGATTTAGTGTACACTGGCTACACATCAAGCTATACATTTCCAGTTTAAGCTGAACTCGCATTCTACGGAAATCCTATACAATGCTAGATCAGCATAAACCTAATAATACGAGGGGTGCTCAGCGGCCCTCCAAGGCAGTTCGAAGCTCGTTGCCGCCGGTAACAAGCTAAGGACAGGCCGATGAAGAAGGCTTCATTTGCGTGCAGAAGAAGAACAAGAAGAAGAAGCCTGCTTGTCGCAATCAGTGCGGTACTGCAATGACTGGTCCCGACATGTTGCTGCATCCCGCTATTCCAACGACGCAGCTGTAGGTACGGGTCACGTCTACATCACACCACCAAGGTAGAGGAGGCCGTGGAGTACATTAGGACGAAGATCGAGTTCACCTTGAGAGTCGAGAAGTTGGCGTCGCGCCATAAGATTAACTTCAAATCTTTCGTGGTGCGGGTTCCGACTCATCACCTGGAGACTTTCATGAAGGAGGAATTTTGGCCGACGGGTGTCGTGTATCGGCGTTTTCGCGGAAGTCTACATGACACCACGACTCATCGCAATAATACGTCGCCGACTCAACGTACATACAACTAGATTTTGTAGTGATGTTTTTTTTTATTATGTATTAGTTTATTATTATCTATGATTATTTTGTGTATTTTGTCTATGGGCCTTAATTGCCTGAAAATAAAGCAATTTAAAAAAAAATTGTATACTGGAAATGTATAGCTTGATGTGTAGCCGTGTGACATAACTTAATAACACTGCCGTGTCACGCACATCTCTGCTATCTTAAAATAATATAGTTTCGCCTAACCACTGCAAAATAATTTTATACACCATACTATCGTCAATACTAATACAGAATTTCAAAAATTGTAGTTAGTTTCCGAGATATTTGTAATGGCAAACTCGTTCAACTTTATTTTTTAATGATTGAATCATGCCTAACTCTTTTAACTCAAGTTAGAATAGTTGTGCATTACCCGCGGGCTACTGTCGCAGCGTATCTCAATTTCTGTTAGATATTAGTTAGAAGAGTTGCGCGTGATCGAGGTCGCCGCGCGCGCGTTTTATATTTACATTCTTTCATTTCACTAGCAACTACGTCACGGGTAACTTCGCTCCGTTGTTTTTTGTTTTAATAAGAAGTAATTAGTTTTTTTGTTTCCAAATATAATAAAAATTGATAGATATGAGTTCCATTCAAGGAAAGACGTTGATACGTATGTGTAGTGATAAAAGTGTTGTAGAAAATAAGGGATATCCAACAAATTACTCTCAAGTATTAGCTCAACCAAGAGAAGACCATTATGCGGTGATCCATTCACAAAATGAAGCCGAAATAAATTGTTATAAAGAAAACGTATGTTCAACAATTGTTTATCACGAACTTCAACCGGTGCCTTTGAACTTGGTGATGCCAGTTTCTAATGTAATTGAAGAAGTGTCAGATTCACAGAATAAAGCAATGTTTGAATCATCAAAATTTATTATCACCAATTAGTTTTTGTGAACTTCAACGGGTACCATTGAGCAATACATCGACACCCATTCCAGAATTGCACAAGGAAGACTTAATAGAATTAAATGGAACATTTAGTGAAGATATTGACTTCAACGATATGAAATCAATAAATGAGAACATATTATTGGATTTAGCTGTTAAGAAACGAAAATTATGTACTGAAAATTATGAAGTTCAAGATTCATGCAAAAGCACTGAAGGATTCCGATCTGACCATGTATTAAATGACACTATGGGTACTGTGGTACGAATGCAAAAAAAAACAGACTCACGCTGGTGTAAATCAGTACCACATTATATCCAACATCGTAAATAAATGTCGAGTAGATCATATTGGTCCATATACTTCAACTCCAAAGCAAACCAGTGAGCGTCGTATTAGTACAGAAACACAACTATCTTTGGTTATCCATGAAACTTCATTTGATGACAGCGTAGAAGAATTAGTACAGCAACTTAGTGATAACAAAACTAACAGTCAACAAAACGATGAAGAGCGCAAAACAAAAGAAAATTCAAAAAGTGTAAAGACTAGCAAATCAAAAGGGCAACTTCAGAAGAGTGTCAGTAAGTCAAAAATTCAGGAAAATTCAAAAATCGGAGAATCTAACAAGTTCAAAGAGAAAATAAATAAGAGTGATTATGTGTTTCGTGAGGAAATTACGACAATTGAGAAATCTAAAAAAAACAAAAAGCGTAGTAAAAGTGTGTCCCAAAGTCAGGAGAATTCAGAAATTGAGAAGTCTAAAGAGAAAACAAGAGTAAAAGTGTGTCGAAAAACCAGGGAAATTCGGAAATCGATAATTCTAGGAACCAAGAAGAAGTATTGCCAACAGATAACTCAAATAACTCGAGTACTAATAAGTCGTTAAATAGAAGTAAGAAAAGGAGAGAAAGAAATGCTACAAAGCGCTTACAATTGGAGAAAAATAAATATATAATGAAACCGCCCTGCACACAGAAATGTAGAAAAAAATGTTCCCAAAAATTTACAGAGCAAGATAGATACCAAATCTGGTCGAATTTTAGAGATTTGAGCAAACAAAAGAAATTTTATAAGCAGAAACGTACGGAAGCATCCTAAAAAAATTACTACGAAGGAAAACTCAGAACGACACAATTCTTTGACGTGGTCTTTACGGAATATTGAGGTATGTCGACCGTTTTTTTAAATACGTTGGGATTTTTTAATGCTCAAACAGTGATCACTGTTCTGAAAGCAAATTTCAAGAACAGAATAATAGATGTAGACACGCAAGACGCAGCACCTGAACAACGCGGATCTAAAAAGCCATGGAATTGTTTTCCTGAAGGGTATGCACAAGGAGTCAAAGAGTTCATAGAAAAAATAAAACCAACCGTGTCTCACTACAATCTCAAGCATGCTCCAAACAGACGATATCTTCCATGTGGAGTATCTTTTAGAGACCTATACAAAGCATACTTTCGCAATGCGAAGAGATAAATATCCGCAAATGTAGTTGGGCGTATTTTCACAAAATAATTAAAGAAATGAATTTATCAACCTCAAACCCAATACAAGATTTGTGTACTTTATGCTAAAATGATAGAGAGAACCACAGTGAGCTGAATCATACATGTTCTGAATGTAATTGTGCATTATGCAAGGAATATCCTAATCATGTACTGAAAGTTTGTATATTTTGAACCGGGTCACACATATATGGCAGCTGATACTGTACACGGATGTATAGCAAACAAATTTGGTAAAGTAAAAGAAATGTATGACATATCAGATTATACAGATAAAATGAAGAAATCACGAAAAAATATAACAGTTCAAACAATCACTCATCATAACATGATTTTCTTTAAAGATGAATTAAAAAAGACATTTCCAAAGGATTACAACATCAAAGCATTGAAAATGATTGAGTTTCGACGAGGCACAACAAGTATATTTGCTAAAAACTCATATGTTTCGAATGATTTCAAAGAATTAAAGGTAATGAACAAAAAATGTTTTAATCCTAATGACTCTGTGGACTTTATCAGTAATATTCCTTGCGAAGAAAGTCCTCGAGGAGTGAGTGTAATAAAAAAACAGGAACTGTTGAAATTGTGTGATTCAATGCCAATTACACGTAGATCATTTTTTGAAGAACTTGTGGTGAATGATAACGTCTGTGATTTAGATGCTGTATTTGATAATTAATTAAGTACCTAATTTCATTTATCATTTCAAATTATTAATCTGTTTCTTTTCTTGTTTATGTTAAATGCTGTTGATTTTAACTAGTCTTTACTTCGTTACTATTTTTTATTATTGTTATAAATTTATTACTAAGTGATAAAAAGTTTTTGTTAAAGGAGTTTGTTTAGTTTATTTTATTACAACAGACTAACATAATTATGTTGATACTGTTTTATTGATTTCTTAAACAGTTTAATTGATTATTTAAAAAAATTAAAGTATAATTGGATCACAAAAAAAGAAACAAAAAAAATTTGACTGATTACTTTGTTCAATAAGTAATTACTTAGTCCTATTTTTTTTTATATATTTTTAATTAATAAGAATGACTGAATACCCACTACATTAATTTGAATAATAAAACTATAGTTTTGTCATATTTCATGGTTTATTATTTACCTACTTACCCTTAAATTAGATGAGTATTCTAAATCGACCGAGCTGACAAGTTACACACATCTCACACAACTAATAATTAGCAGACATAGGTCTTTGAATCACGTGGTAATACCTTATTGCGCAAAAATCTTCTAACTTAAGATAATACATGACGCGTGACCACGTTTGTATGAAACAGTGGTTATGCCCAACTCTTTTTATTCGAATAAAACGTTTAATATTCAAAATTTACAAAAAAAGAATTAGGCCCCTTATTAATAAGTTCTTTTAAAAACTTATTCAACAGTAATTAAGTACTTTATACAATTTACACAAGGAATACATACATTAGGTTATTTAACATTTCAAAGACGATTTACTCAAAACGCTGTTTTTCAAGATAGAAGAGTTGTGCTTGACACGGCAGAACAGCACGCTTTGTTTTCCCGAAGGGTTGGGCAGAGGTGTACCTGTAGCAGCCTAACAAACCAAACAAAAAATGCGAGGCAAACCGTATATGTATGCATTTTCAAGGAAAAGGAAGCTCGATTGAGTTTGCTATTGAATACGATGAATTGAAGACGAAGAATAGAACAGTAGGTAGCTGTTCTATTTCTTGTCTACCTAAATAGTGTTAAATAATAATTATTCAAGTTTTCGGGAAAGTCTCGACTTCTCGAGGCATTGTGAAGTTCACATGATCCTGAACATAAACTTATCTAGAACAATGTTTGAAACAATATTTCCTGCTTAATTTGACTTGATGATTAGGTACCTACGAAGGATAGGAAGAAGGCGAAAAGTGTTTCATTCGTTTCTACGTAGGTATAGACGTATCTTCCTAACTGTGACATCTTAACACTGCGTTTGCATTGACGAAACATTCAAAGTCTTTTTTTCTGTCAATGTTCGATACACTGTTTGATAGGAAATTGAGATTCCAACATGTATTTATGTAAATGTTTCGCCACTGCAAACGCAGTGTTAAGATGTCTCAGCTTTTTGGTTAGACAAAGCAAGCACAGCTTGGACTGATTATGGTGCAGACAAGTTTCGGTGTTCAATTAGTTGATGGAATAGCTCTCACAATCGAGTTTGATCCGCTCGCTGGGTTGCGAGATGCACGACTGGAGAAGTTAACGTAAAGTTAAAGCGTAAAAAAGTAAAATTTGCAATGAGAAGTGTTATTTCTATAGCTAATAGGTTATTGATTGTGGACCGTGGAGTTTCTTGGAAACGACCCGTGCACCTAGCTTCTGACGTTTCATATCTAAGTGCCAATTTTTATAAAAGTGAAATAAAATATTTTGATTTTGATTTCTAACAAGACAGATTTATTTTATGTACTTATTTTAAGTTAGATTTCACCAAAAACTTTTTAAAGTAAGCTTAATAAATTAAGAAATTGATCAAATAGGTAATTGGCTACTATACTTGGGTGGGCAGTTCTAGATAAGCCTAGATATACCTACTTTTATATATATATTTTTTGTTTGTTTTTAATTTATTTAAATGGGTACAAACAATTTATAACTAATGAATTAATAAAAGGAGCAAAATTATATACTAACTTAACTAAAACTATTTACAAACTAAAATATAGCATCGAAAAATTCATCCGCATCGCTGTCGACTGGTAGTGTACCCAAGAGACTGGCCGCATTGCCACGTTGTATGGCAATGCTTAGCCTCTGCCCAAGGTAAAAACCAGCCCTTGGGTCACGGGAAGTTGTGTCAAATAGCCGTTTGGAGATTTCTTTAAAGAGGCCGTGAGCACTCGGACCCCACGGCCCGAGGGTTTCAACCCCAAACGGCTCGAAAATATAATGACCAACGAGGTTATTATACTTACGACATAATTTCTGAAGTTGCAACTTATTGGTAGATGCCTATAGATACCTATTAGACGTAACGGGAACTCTCTTAACGAATAATCAGACGACCAACGGCTACAGATGAGCTACTTTTAGCATCGGCGATCGGCGATTTTGCGATCTTATCGATGCTGACTCGCGTTTTGGCGACTTCGTGCGTTCGGACGCGGCCGCGGTAACGGAATCGCGCGTTTGAGCGACTGCTCCGATGCTGAAGAGGTGAAGGGAGGGGGAGTGCGGGTGGGGTCGCGTCGTCAAAATCGCAGTCGCAAAGTGCAGTCGTGTTCCGCAGATGCCAAATCAATGCGACCGGCATCCGAATGTATGCGGAGTGTAGCGTTCAGCCGCTGTATCGAGCTTCCGAAAAGCGACTCAATCGCCGCGTTTAGCGTTTGTAAGTGTGTGGTGTGGAATGTTTGGTCGCTACATTTAGCTTCTAAAACGCGGCTAAATCGCCGATCGCCGATGCAGTGGCCCTAAGCAAGGAGACGTACTCACGCACTACGGAAAATGGTTAAAATGTTATTTTTTTATTTGAATCTCAGCAAAGACCTCTGTGGCAAAGACAATGGTTAATTAGTTATTGTTTTTTTTATAGTTGTTTTTGATTGTTTTGATCAGTCAATCGAACGAAGTCAATGTCAAAATATTATGTAAACTTGGATGTCCGTGAATTTTTTAATACAAAAGAAGCATATTTTACGGGAATCAGGATCCAATGAGTAATAAGTTGCCGAAGAAAGTAGAACCAAAAGTCGACACGAAAGGACCGAGATTAGTATTCGCAGACGTAAATAACTGCTGTCCAAGTGCCTTCACGCTCACTTTTGTGATAGAAGTGGTTGGCATCGATGTCTGGCACGATTGCAATGAGGGATGGCTTGACCTCGGGCCTGTAGCTCAAGGGGTCAAAGTATCATACCAATTGTATCCTGGACAGAGCTTTGATGTGGATGTGGTGATATGGCCGCACGTTGCGAAGGTGACGGCAAATGTTACAGTTGATCTTTCATCATCATCTGCCTAGGCATTTGCCAACTATGTTGGGGTCGGCTTCCAGTCTAAACGGATGCAGCTGAATACCAGTATTTTACACAGAGCGACAGCCTATCTGAGCTCCACAACCCAGTTACTGTATAATACGGTACCCCTTGGTAAGACTGGTTGTCAGACTTTCGGGCTTCTGACGACCCATAATGACTGTCAAAGATCCAAGAATGTCAGCCGGGACATTTTAAAATAATGCGTTATGGTATTTATGTTGTAGGTACTAAATACACTGGATTAAAAAAAATATAGGTTCATATTTGATAGATTGCTAGTTTTTTTAAAATTGTTGCAATATATTTATAATTGTAAAATTTTTTGGTCATAAAATATTTCGCTGTGTTGACATTCTAAGAATTACAGGGGAAGCCATGAAGGATTTATTCCACATAAGCACAGCTGTATTATTTTATTTTTTGGTTTGGGTGGGAAATTATCAAATGACTTCTCCCGCTCTGGGAGGGTGTGTCAGACTTTTACTGACTAAACCCCACCCGTGTTCCTTCCGTTGCCTGTGTGCCGGGGATACGATATCCCTATCGGACAAACTCGCAACCCTAGCAGGACATAAGCACAGCTTCCACCGTGTTCCAGCTTGAGTTTGAGTTTGTGTTCGGCGCATGTCTTTTTTTCCATAAATCTCTTAGTCGTCATCTCTATAACCTCTTTCTAGCCATAAATTATCATCGAATGATGAAGGGGTAGATGAAAAAAATAAAATTGACAAACTTCTTGCATACCTAAAATAATAATAAGACTTTTTAATATCTAGATATTTTTTCATGATCCTTCAGGTGGTCTGCGGAACCAACTACGGTTGGGTTCGCACTTGGCAGTTTTTAGAAAGAAGGTGGCTGACGTTCTCGATACGTCACGTGATTCCTGTAAGAGTGAGTGACCTGCGCACCTTCGAGGCAACAGTGATCCCAAATTCCGGAATAGGGGCACTTAGCGCCAAGTATGAAGGCAGTTTCTCTCATGTTATAGAATAGTAAACACGCCGTGTTCCCTTGGACACTACTTAGGTACAACACAAAGGCAACCATGAATACAGAAGATAAGATGTCGTTAACCCATAAGATTTAATTGGCAAAGATTCTTACCCTTTAGGTTAAATGAGACACATTGATAAATTATTTTCTTAAGGAATATCCAGTCTCCTGATAATTGTTATTCACTTTTGTTCAGTTCCAAAACTCAGAGTACTACAGAAGTATACCTGCCTCCTCTGCGATTCGGTGAACGCCGACAGTTCGCTAAAGTTGTAGAGGCGGAGTATCCTTTAAAGAATTATATGGAAGACATAATATGGTTTCTCGTTGTGAATTATATCCCGACCTCATTTATGGATGGACCGTTCGATACACCGTATTCAGTTCAAGGTTAATCATTGTAATTCTGCTTTATTATGACCTAATGAATGATTGTTTTTCCTGCTGTTTGATTACCTATCCCTAATTTGCGAGAATGAATATGTGGTATATGTGGTTGGCTAAAGTCTACAAGGAAGCTTGCGGTTCTGTTTTCTATTTGTAGAATTTTATCCACGGTGGGTTAAATTTGAATCGATTAGTTACCATTCTAATCGTTTTTTTTTCGAAAGTTAATAATTTTCGAAAGTTAATAATCCCAACTTATCCTAACTAACATTATAAATGCGAAAGTGAGTTTTTTTGTTTGTTACGCTTTCACGATAAAATGGCAAAGATTTGGATGAAATTTTGCACATGGGTTTAATCAAATCAAATCATTCGTAAATGTAGGGTAAAACATTACCTGGGTTAAGACATAGGATACTTTTTATCCCGATACTTCCACGGGATCGAGACTTATGCGGGTGAAACTGTGGGGAGCAACCACTGTTTAAATATACAAACACGGTCGAAGTGTGGACTGCAGGTATCACTGTTAAGTAGTTTTTAGTAATAAGAGAGCGTTAGTCGAAGATTTCATGGAACTGGTCCTACATTACAGACGTAAGGCATCAAGATGCAGCACTTTACCAAGTGCAAGATGTGATCTTAAATCGCCAGGAAGAGGAGGAAAAAGAAGACGAAGAAGAAATTGTAGAAGACGTAAACATTAAACTATCAAAAAGGAGACAATCAACGAAAGAAATCAAGAAAAAGCCTATAACTAAAGAAAAAAATAAACATGAAATAAAGTTATCCGGTGATTGGATCTTAGCTGGTAGTTCCTTTAAATTACTGTAGTGCTACGTAGATAGAAAACCACGAAAAATCTGTGCCGACGATAATAGGGATGACGCCTGGGTAAAAATATTAGACACGTATTTTTTGCTTTATCATATTAATAAAAAATTACTTAGATAAAACGTATTTTAAGTTGGGGAGTGGGGGTTGCTACGCCACTAGTATATATAAAATCTACATACTCGTGAGGTCATGGCACATTTTAACTCAATGTATCGCCGTAATCTTTAGATTACGTAAAAAAAGAAAAAATACGTGTCCAATATTTTTTTGTGATCTCAAAGACGGATTAAAAAAAGTTTTTTAGTCATCATCCCTATTTGCAGAACAAGAAATGAGGCGTAAAAATCCCAGTGTAACCAGATTTTTCTAACTGTGCGTCTGTCAACGTCATTATATTACATGTACGTAGGTTTAAATAATAACAATTTAACGAATAGTGTGGCAGACCTGTGGAGTCGGGGCACTGATGAGGTAAACGGGCGGGTGGATTCAATACTAACAACCTGCGACTTTGACAGCTCCAAGCGGACAGATAGAAAAATCGAGTCAAAATTGACGTCATTTCGAATTTCGATTCAATTTGTAGTTGGAGAAGGTCCAACGACCCCATTAGATTTCTTGTGGACTTCAAAAACCCGTACTACGAGTAGTGCTTCAAAAGTAAACCTATGTGAAATTAGCTCTCTCTTACTCTTATTTGACGATTTTAAATAGTGGCATTGCGTTTGTATCAAATTTAATTACATTGAAAAATATTAAGTGCTGATTTCACCAATGAAATTGAACGTGGTTAGCACATCTAAACGCTTTCAAAAGCTTTCAGTGTACTCGTACAATAGTCTATAACAATTTTGACACTAACAGCTCTTGAACGCGTTTTATTTTATTTATTGGTGTAATCGACCCTTAATAAATTTAAATTTAAATAAACAAGGAATAGATCTTGGCAGATTAAATGTAAGTGCTGTGAAGTGCTTTGTCTTAAAGTAATTGTTTTGTTTGTGTTCGTAGAATCATAATTTTATAGATTCTGAAGATCATTCCGCCAGCTAGGTTTGCTCAACGCAACCTACAATATTCATTTATTGACCTAAAAACCTATTTACTTTACATATCCACTAAACACATTTTAATTTTAGGGATTGGAAGAGTAAGTCCTTTTATAACCACAGGGGACCCAACGGGTCTTGGAGAAGTAATGGCATTGATAAGCAGCATAAACCTGCCGGCGCAAGACGACTTCCCAGTTTTCTTTGTGAATGTTTGCAATCTCACTGATGTTCCAATTGAACATTTGAAACAAAATAGGTAATTTCTATATCGCAACACTCCGCCTCGTGCAGACTGGTGCGACGCAACTCTAACAAAACAATTTCTAAGATAACTGCATGGTAGAATAATTACCGGTGTCGCGTCGCGCGACAAGTCGCGCTAGTCTGCACGAGCCTTTAGGTAGCTCATGCTTGTGTTGACAGGGTTTAGCTTAGTGGAGGAACATTTCAGCAGGTTTTACTTGATATATTTCCTCAAATCCGGTCCATGCTATTATAATTTTTTTGCAAGGCAATTCGGGCAAACAAGGATATCTCAAATAAAAAGTCTAGCCAAGCACAGTCCGACTTCCGATATTCGTTTCTTTCAGATTGGTTTTGTATGTCACAGGTAAGGTTAGGTTTAGGTGTCACATTTAGTGCGAATTCCACCAATGAAACAACGCGATCAGCACATCTAAACCGCGTTCAAGAGCTGTCAGTGTCAATATTCCGAATGACACTGACAGCCCTTAAACGTAGTTAATGTACTGATCGCGTTCAGTTTCATTAGTGTAAATACCTCTTAGATGAGGTAGAAATTGTTATTAAGTACGGATTTATAGTATGAATTGTTTTCTTTCTTTGGTGCACCTGAAAGAGTTATATTACAGATTTACACATATTTATACAAGATGGACGATCAGTGAAGAAGAACAAATTTCACAGCAGCAACCCTTACAAACAAAAAAACCAAGTACTGAGGTTAATTTTAATGATCATCACTCGGTACCACTGCCAAGTGCTGTGGCATCGGATGTCATGGCTACATTCTTGGATGAGCCTTTTCGAGTAGAGGTAATTTATTTTTTTACGCTTCTTCTTCTTCGCGTCCCTAGCACGACAGTATTTCAGGTCTGCGCTAGTTCATCGTCATCATCAACCTATAGCAGAGCACTGCCGATCATAGACCTCGCCATACTCTCCAATCCCACTCCAGTTGTCTCGATCGTATCGCTACTGATTTACCTAGTTTTTAATTTGGTGATTTATAAAAAAAAAACATTAGGGACTCAAGGTACTGACTGTACATTGTTTTTTTTTTTTTTTTTTTTTTTTTTTTATTAATTTATTTAATTTTTAACATTATAAATTATTATATTTTTGATAAAAAATCTCAAATAAAAATAATAATAATTTAAATTTAAAATTAAAAACCTCAATTGAAAATGATAAGTCATTTATTTTAAATTTTTGACCCCATTAATTTGACGTTTTCGGCTTTCGTGTTTCCTGACAATGATGATATCATTTTGTATGCATTTTTACGTCGTGCTTATGTGATTATAGCTTCGTGGAATCAGGATACCTCCGCCAATAATAGAGAAGCCGACATTTTTTGGTTATGAAAAAACAGATCGTAATTTTAGCAGTGGCGTGCCACCTCCAACCCCTAATCAAGACGTAGATATTCTGATCGCACAAACAAGGATTGATGCAAGAGCATTAACAAAAATTAATGGATCTGTCAAAGGAGAGTTTCCGTTATATCCTCCTGAAGTATCTGTGGTGTCATTGGAACGTGAAGGAGTTTGTACAAACGATATAAATGCAATGAGAGCTAGAGTTAAACCTGACTTAATTATTCAGCCAGGTGTCATCCTAGAGGCACAAATGACGATAGAAGTATCTTTGGGTGTCGTTGGGTGTAAACCTAAGCCAGATGCAGTAAGATATTCTAGATTATACGGTCTTATTAGTGATCGTGACGCTATAATGAAACTAATATCTAAAATAACTGTAATAAATGAGAAGGAATCGGTGAGTAAAGAGGGTTCGTTGACGGGATTTGCATTGGATACAGGGGACACAGTGATGTTATATGTGGAAGGTCCAAAGGAGGGACACATTTTGCGAGTTTGGGAACAGACAGAAGACTTTTATCCTGCTGTGAAACCCATTTTCTCGACTTCCGCTAAGTATAGATGCCGATTGTACCCAGGTAAGTGAAAATGTTTCTTTGTTTTATTTACAACAAAAGCGTCTTCACAAAGATTTAGAAATAATATCAATTTGAAACAAGTTTTAGTTCCATCTCAACACCTTCCCATCTCGGCACTCAAGACTTGAATAGACTTTAGGTAATGTATTTTTTTACTTCAGAATTGCTACTTGCCGCAATGCCTTTCAATATCATGAAGATGTGTGTGCCGTTACCTGTGCTATTGGGGTTGACGCCAATTTACGCCCGACCAGCATTACCGCTACCTACTCGATCCGTAAGTATTTAAAGTAATGTCACGTCACCAACCTTTTTGAGTTCAACCTATATCGGTGAAAGAAAACATCGTGAGGAAACCTGGACTTATAGTTAATACTAGTTTTTTCCCGCAGCTTCGCCCGCATGAATGTCGGAAAATATCCCACGGGAACGTACTACCGAGATTAAGTGCGAATTTCACCAATGAAACTGAACGCGTTCAGCTCTTCTAAACCGCGTTCAAGAGCTGTCAGTGTCAATATTCCACAACAGTTTTGACACTGATAGCTCTTGATTGCGGTTTCGCTACGCTGAACGCGTTAAGTTTCATTGGTGAAATTCGCCTTATAAGTACCCTATGTATTAATCCAGGTTATAAACAATCTGTTAGTCAAATTTCATCCAAATCCGTACAGCGGATTTTGCGCCAATTCGGAACACCCATCTAGATAAACAAATAAACGGACAAAAGTTCTAACTCTAGTATTTTATTATATGTATAGATAGTCAGAAATCGCCAACCCATCTTGAGCAAGCGTGGTGATTAATGCTCGTGCCTTCTCTGTATGAGAAGAGGTCTTCGGACAATAATAGGCTGGTATTATTATATTATCAGGAGCCTTGCCTCTTAGCCTGCTAGATGTGTGTTTCCCATAAAGTTTAACGTTTATTTTTATGTAGGTAAAACAATGTCAATGCTAAACATTCGTAACTGCTTATAGGCGGTGCTCAAGATAGGACGCTTGGTAGTCAGCAAGTTAAAAAGCTTTCCATGTTCCCCTGCGATGCCAACGGCTATGGAACTCAAGAGCTTTAGACTGGAGCTCTGCGTAGCACCTCGGCCTCTGCCCGTTCATGTTTCGGCAATATCCAAGATAACTCCAGGTTTGTGCAAATATCAGCGTAAAAATATGCTAAAAGCAATGACTCAATAATCCTATGGTGTACCTACAAAATAAAGCTGTGCGGAGATGCGTACTGGCTAGACTGGAGCGATGATGTGTGCTGGCTAGAGTGAAGATGTGTGCTGGGTAGAACGGAACTGAGCTGCGTGAGCGAGCCTTCGATGTTAACGAAACTACGGCGCCGCTCACTGCACGCCGCTCACATCTCCTCTCATCTCCGTTGCG
Organism: Agrochola lota; assembly: GCA_947364205.1. NCBI lineage: Eukaryota > Metazoa > Arthropoda > Insecta > Lepidoptera > Noctuidae > Agrochola > Agrochola lota. The sequence continues at coordinate 9,558,778 of OX376231.1, read as the reverse complement.
CGCCGTCGCCAGCTTGCGAGGCACGGCTCACATCTCCGCTTTGAACCGCCGCCCATCTCAATCTCTGCTTCGATCACGGCATACAAATATGTCATCACCGCTCTTTGGTATCCACTGAAGCTGAGTGGAGATGAGATGGGTTAATAACGAAATTCTATTGGTTGTTTTAAAACACATGGCATCTCCTCTCCTCTCGTCTCCGCTTTGGTGGAGTCCGGGCCTAAGTCAATGAGAAACAAAAATAGCGGGTTAATGTGGTGACTACAGTTTTTCACAGTTATCTTACCTCTGATTTTGTTTGCCATCCCTTCGCTTGCTTCATTGATTGGTGATTGCTGAGAGATATAATGTGAAAGATAGTTTCCATAAATTTATCTATTGTCATCTATTTGAGTTCGGACATGGTATGGCGAAAAACACAACTTTGGTACTAAAGTATTGTATGTGTTTCCACTTGGAGTAATCCACCTCTTCCTTTTTTTTATGGTGGGAAATTATCAAATAACTTCTCCCGCTCTGCGCGGTAACGGTACCGGTACCGTTAGAATCCTTACATCATTCCAAGTGACACAGGCTATAATTATATGAAAAAAAAAAAAAATGTGGCGGAGGTATGGCTCCATTTTCAAATGTGAAAAAAAAACATGTTTTAAAATAAAACTTGACACTAAAATGTATGAACGAATGCCCTGCCAAAAACGAACTAAAAATAAGTTGAACAAATAAAATTATTGTCTTAGCAGTCGGAGACTTCTTAGATTTAAAATTGTTCCACAAAACGGTCCCCCCACAGCAATGACAATTTTATTTGTTCAACTTGTTTTTAATTTTACGTAATTTTTTTGGCAGGGTAGTCTTTTTTTTAAACCTGAAATCTAGAAGGAATCTAACTTTGAGCTAAATTTTACTCACTTTGGGTGATGCTTACACAGATAGTATTTTATTGATTGTAGACCACAATTTAAAGATTTATAATAAAAAAAATGCGACACAGAAAAAGAAAAATAAAAAAGTCTGAAGTTAAGTGCGAATTTCCCTAAAAGTATTAAAAACCGTCGAGCTCTTAAACTATAAATAATCTCTGAACATACATGGGGGTGTCAAGGGCCACCCTATATATCAATACATCATAATTAAAATGCAAAAGCAACTTCGTTTGTCTGTCTGTTACCTTTTCACGCTTTAACAGTCGAACGGATTTGGCACACAGCTGGAAGACCATAATCTGGGATAGTTAAGTAGGACATAGGATACTTTTTAATCCGGTAGTGCCTACGTTTCCGTGGGATAATTTTATTTCTAACCACCACGCGGGTGAAGCCGTGGGCAAAAGCTAGAATGACAGACTAGCTTTTGCCCGCGGCTTACCAAAGTTTTGGACAAACGGCAGTTTGTAGGTGTTTTATAGTTTAAACTAATTTTATGAATTAAAATTTTTGTTATAGTACCACCCAGGGAACCTTCCGTGCAAAGCACAACGAAGATCAATTGGAAAAAGAAATTATCGAAGTAAGGTTCTCCGAAGTGACTTCGATATTAGTAGGTAGATAAATTGAACTTTTCAAATTTTTATAATTTTATGCCATGATTTTTTCGTGCAATCTTGAGGTACGAGAGCCCATGACCAAAACTTTTGCCTTATCGTTTTACGAACAAAACCGTATAAAATCGATAGATTTGGTTATTCTGAATCCAAAAATCCTAATTTCAGAAATTTTTCGCGTCACGTCTTAACTGAGCGCATTTTTAAATAAGTAAAAAAAAACATACCGAGCTGTTTCATAGGAATCTGTTTGATTTTCAGAATGTAGTTGAAAGATAGATTACATATCGCAAACTAAATTTTCAGAAACCAATAGCGTCACACGTACCCAGGAGACCATTTCAGAAAATTAAAAATGAGGCAAAAAATAAAACCCATAGCAACTCGTCTGAAAATCTTGATGAAAAAATGATGAATTTTATTCAAATTAAAGTCATCACTTTTAGTCATTCATCATCAGTATCGTAAGGAATAGGAGCGTAATGGCTGCTACGCACTATGCCGGCGGCATGGCCTGGCACTGGCATGGTGTGTAGGAGCTATATATAACAAGCACCGCGCGTTTGCCGGGCGTCTCCGAAACGTTCTTTTGATTTTTGGAGTTATAGGTGAAATTAAAAATGTCTGAAAACAGGATTTCGGTTACCTCGGTAATTAAAAAAAAGCTTTCCAATTTTTTTTGACCAGTTTGCTATTAGACAGATCGGTTTAAAATACTTATAACAATCTGTGTGTAGGGATTTAAAGGTTAAATAAACATAAAAATAAAATAAAATTTAAAACACGAAGCTCGGCGTTTGATCTGGTGAAAGTTACACGGGGGTATTATCTTTTTACAACGAAATCGACATACTACACCTACCGCAGTATTTCTTTGTAAACAATCTTTTTTATTTTCCTTCGGGTGCTAGAATCACCAGGCTACTCTGTGCGCTTACTCTGGAGCATGCCACATACAACTGGCCGTGGGAGAAACAGCTTTACCTCAAGTCTACTCCCACTATCTTAAGAGTTTGACCTTGAGCTTTGTTTATGGTTATTGCGAAGCAGACTTTGATGGGAAACTACACACTCTTGAATTCGAAGGGGTAATTTGATGGTGTTAGGGGAATCGTTGGAATAAAACAGACCTCTGCAAAGCTGGGAAACCTTCAAATGCAGTACTAATATCGTACGGTGACTTTCGAGACATTCCAATTATAAAGCGTATTTTATGTGAGTTCAACCTTTTTTGAATAAAATCGGGTTGAGATTTCAAACATGTGTCAAAATAAAATGTAATATAAATCAAAAGCACTAAGGAGTATTGATATCAACTTCGAAGCAAATCACTCCCAAAATAACTTTCTACCCCTATTTAACCCCGTTAGGGAATGAATTTCAATAAAATACGAAATACATTGTCCATCAATTCTATTAAAGAATGCTTATGCAAAATTTGAAGTAGATTGGACCAAGGAATCACGTTGTCCCATACAAACTTAGCCCCCCCCTTTTCACCCCCTTAGGGGTAGAATTTCGGAAAATCCTTTCTTATCGGATGCCTACGTCATACAAAAAACACACCCTCCGAATTTCAGGTCTCTACGATCAGCGGTTTAGGCTGTGCGTTGATCCGTCAGTCAGTCATTCAGGACAAAGCATTTTATATGTATAGAAGATAATGGCTCCCGTAAAACTGGGACGTTCCTGACCGGTACTTCCCACCGAGTCGGGTTGACAATCATCTCAACTAACGAGTTTATACGGTTTTGGCGGTAAAACGCTGTGATGTTTGGTGGTGGTGGTGGTCATGGTTTTGGTCGTGGGCTCTCGTACCATTGTGCATTCTGAATAAAAACTTACCTAATACATTTGAAGTATTTTTTTTTGTATCACGGTAACTGCTGTTATACACATTACCTTCAAGTTTACTTAGTATGTTGTGTATGGCCAAAACTGCATGTTTTTGCTGGCCTGCGTTGCTGGCATAATCCTTTACGTCATCCAGAGTCAGAGGTGGCCTAGAAAAATAATATTATAAATACATACCGAAACCGCGTACCCGTTATTTGAATGCTAAACAGTAAAAAATCTTAAGTAGCCTTAGCCAATACCGAATTCCAAAATAAAAGCTTAGTTTGATGTACATAATGAGTAACGGCTATGTGATGGATATTTTACATCCTGTGTATGCAAAACGCTACGGCTGGTCCATAAATTCAAGGTCGCTCAGCGAGCTATGGAGCGGGCTATGCTTGGAGTTTCTCTGAGGGATCGAATCCGGAACTAGGTGATCCGGCAGAAAACCGGATATTGTCGACATAGCTCACAGAATAAGCAAGCTGAAGTGGCAGTGGGCCAGCCATATTAGCCGTAGAACCGATGACCGCTGGGGTTGACGTGTTCTTGAGTGGAGACCGCCAATCGGCAAGCGTAAGGTGGGATGCCCTCAGGCTACGTGGAGCGACGATCTTCGCAAGGTGGCAGGTAGCTCAATTGTGGCGATAATTGAGGCGCCACGGCGTCCTCACCTTCCGCCTGACGCAGGTCCTCACGAGACACGGCTGTTTCGGGAGGTTCCTGTTCCGTATAAGGCGGGAGGAAACGCCCGGGTCTGCCTTGCTTGGGCGGAGCACCGCCGTGTCCTCACGGAGGGGATCGGCGGCGGCGATATCTCGCGTCCGGCCCTGGTTTAGGCCATGGTTCGGAGCGAGAGTGCATGGGAGGCCGTCACCTCCTTCTGCGAAGCAGTTATGCTCGCGAAGGAGGAGGCGGAGCGCGCGAGGGAGATGCAAGCTGCACGCCCTCGCGCCCCTATTCGCCGCAAGAGACGCCCCGGGCGTCGGGAGTCACGAGCCGACTTCCGGCCACCGTAGGCGCGGGCTTGCGGACGGTGAGCAATGGGTAGCTTGCCGTCCGATAAGGACCAGGTCCGGGTCGACGGCGCGTTGTGTTCCACGCGCGCCTCAAAGAGATGTTAGCACCAACTGGCGGGGTCCGTAAGGACCAATGCCTGTTATAAACATTATAAAAACGTGCGTACCACAAATTCACCACAAACCAAACAACCAAACTGTAACTACAATCTTCTCGACATGAAGAAGAGAAAGCACCAAACTTCACTCCGTCTCACTTAAATTCTAATTTGAATCCTTCCGTTGCGTGTCAACTCTTACGCCTCAACTCCTAAACTAATCGCGTCAAACTTTAAAATTGTGTTTACAACTAAAATTAATTGTAGGAAACTGTAAATACTTACCATTGTTGGAACTCTAGAACATGCTAAGAGCTTTATCACATAAGCAATTTGCGAGCGTGTTCCCAGCGAGACAATTTTTTAAGGCTTGCAGTGTGTTTTTCGTGACTGCACTACGCGTACGTTGCATTTTCATACTAGCGTAAATCGCTATCGTTTCGCACACGCAGCGAACTCGCTGCGACCCACGGTGAACTTGCTACGGACCCGCGGTTAACTTGCTACGAAAAAGCGGTGAACTTACTACGCACACGCGGCGATTTTGCTACGCACATGTCATGCGGCGATCTTGCTATGCACACGTGGCGAACTAATTACGAAATACGCTCGCAAATCACCGGTGTGACAGCGCTCTAAGTAACATTATTGCGCTTTAATAGTGTACCTACAGGTATTTAAGGCAGGTAGGTTGTTTAATCTTGGAAGTTTACGCGGGTTGTTGGCTCCTAAGTCAGGTAAGGAGCTTACTAAAGCATTAGTTTGGGTTTCTGTGTTAACACTTTGTGATAGGTTAGCGAAATTGACGTGATTGGAGTTTTAGATGTCTAGTAATTTTGTTGGTTTAAATTCGTTGAACAGTCTAAAGAGTGCTTTAATGCGTTTCTGTAAACTGGATTTCCGCGAGGTAGCGAAATAAGTATTTTATTAACATCATGCATCGTAGCCACGTTACTGAAAAAAAACAAATTACGTTTATGTTATGATAGGGGTCTGACTACTATTCCAGCGGTTGTTAACATTGTGGTCGACGCGAAGATGGAAATATGTTTTTGTAATACTCTTGCCCATGTATGAGTATTGTATACTAAACATATTTGTAGGTTGCATATCATGAAACAATATTTAAAAGGCTACTTGTAATCTAAAATATGACAATATCAAGTCATTGTGAACCAAACAACCGGCCATGTGGGTGTTGGACCACGCACAATATAGGGATGAATTTATCCCAAAAAAGAATAATATCAATAAATTTATAAAGTTTTTGTAGTTGTTTTTTAACTACAAAGTTGTAAAACAAGTTCTCCCATTCATCGATATACGTCACGGTCAATTCTCCAACTGCAAATGTAAGTTTGTAATCGCAATCATATATTTTTTATGTGATAAAAGTACGAATTAACGGTTTTCGGACTTTTAGCCTTTATTTGTGCTATGTGACCTTGCTTCTTGCCAAATTTCATGATTCTAGGTCAACGGGAAGTACCCTATAAGTTTTAATTTATTTGCGAGTATCAATCTATGTCGCATAGCGTTGACTAAGATTGTTTTTTTTTGTCAGACTGACAGAGAGACAGACGGACAACGAAGTTTTTTCATTTAGAAGTACGGAACCCTAAAAATGAAATAAGTAAGCTTTCCGGGCATTGTGCGAATAATAAATCTGTGTGTCATAAAAATGAAAGGAGATAGCAATAAAATCTGTCATCTTAAGTAATACCGTCGTGTTTTAGGCTTATCTGCTAACGACGATAGAAATCTTCGCCTCTGAAATTGGTAAGGTGGTAAAGTAAAATTTATCGTGTCGCTTGTTATTGATCTAACCTTTTCTTGTTAGCTAATTAAACTTTATCGTAAAGGTTCCCAGAAATTGATGCGTAATTTTAATGTGTATTTCTGGATAAATCTACATTCGCGTAATTGTCGAAAATGAAAAACCTGATCATGGGTGCAGCTTTGCGTACCTCATAGTTATAGAAAAGTGTTGTATTGCTTATATTTTTATACTTAAAATATTAGGTATATGTATTCCACGAAGGGTTGGGCAGAGATGTAGTTATATTCCACATTTCACCATTTATGTTTGAGAACCATGTTATAGGGAGCGTGCCTATTGCTATCAACCAGGCATAAATCCAGACTCCGGGCTGCTACTGAGAAATTCCAGATGGAAAAACCCAATAGTTGCCCGACAGACACGACACCCGTCTTGTCGGAGGATCCTCCCTTTTCTATGGGGGATGAGTGAACTTTACACCCCGTTCCTCATGCCCCTAAATTGGTGACTCCGAGTATGAACGTCATCGCAGCCTTCGTGCAACTACGAGTACTTCAGTGTGACGTCATCATTATCATCACTCCCGCAAGCTTTCGTGAGGCGAGTCACACAGCCAGTCAGCACCCACGGCTTCAACGGTATCCTGACCACCAGCATGCAGCAAACGTGCATTCCTGGTCATCACCCTCGGTCACAACCCATCGCTGTACCACATCCGACCCATACCCCTAAAACACTGTGGTCTCCGTTGAAATACCCTGGACCTCATGATCATCAGTAGCGCTTGCGACCACCGGGGCAGTCTATTGCTTATATGGACCTAAAAAACCCAAGGACATAATTTTACCAAATCGTAAACACCACACAAAATTAATCTGCAACTCTACCTAGTAAAAAAAGTGCTCTTAGCATTCCTACAATGAAAAATAGTCGTCATGAAATATGTATAAATGAAACTACATAATTCATTTGGATCTTTTCCAGTGGACATAAAACATCGAGTCTTTTATTACTGCTACTAACATGCCAGTTAAAAGTCGTGTCCCATCTTAAATATTATGTTGAATATCATGAATTTGAATTGGATTTTTTTGGGATGTGGATATAAAAATGGTATGAGCTTTGAGCTTATGAGTGATTATTCTGAAAGTGGGCAATTTCGCAAATTTTGATTAATTTGGCAATATTGCTGTATAGAAATAAGAAATGTGGCTAACAAGCGAACTAGAATATTGATTATGAAATGTAATAATTAGTATCGTAACACCGAATGTTTAGCTTTAGATGTAAAAAAAACTAATTGGAAAGTTTCCAAATGCGATTTTTACACCTAAAACATACAACATCAAATTCAATGTTATAATTGCAATTCATTATTAATATTCGAGTTCGATAGTTAGCCACATTTCTTATTTCCATACAGTAATATTGCCAAATTAATCAAAACAGGTAAATTTTTGACAGCTATTTGCGACGTTGCCAACTTTTAGGATAAGCCCTCTTAATATTAGCTTCAATTATAGTAAAGGGGATTCCAAAATTACTTTTACTTGGCAAAAAGCTGATCCTTTTGATAAGACGCTCCATAAGATAAGATTAGTTACTTGTTTTAATTAGACAGGCGGACACTACTGCCCATCCTCCTGACATCGGGTGACATGTGGTCATCTCTAGGCTACTTTTTACTACACCCAAAGGTTAAACGGGGTGGCCAATTATTTGTAAGGAACTACATGGTTGAGTTTTGATCTATCATTTACAAACTTTTGGTCTGCGCCTAGGTCATAATTTCATAAATTATTACACAGAATAAGGTAAAGTATTCAGTGAATTAGCCAGAGGGACGTAATGTAACAAACTTGGTGAGAACTTAGTTGACAGCAATACAGTATCACTTATTCATCATAACATACTAGGCACTCCAGACGATAATCGTTGCTTTAAACAAAGTGAGACGTTAAAACTTCCAGTGTTGCCAGTTACTTAATACAACATTTTGCACACTTAAGCGGAATGAAGTTAATAATTATACATAATTTACTTTTACAACTTTATGAAAGTTTACGCGAACCACCCGGTAAAGTTGGTAAGGTGTTGTAACTTTGGCCCATGTCATAAGTTCGTAACTTTGACATTATCACTGTGTTGTGTTCACACTTAAGTTATTGTGAAGTCTACGTTATATTACTTGCAGGTGTATACATTTTAGAGACGTATTGTTTCAGAAAACAACACTTAAGTGAAGTGTCCTCTGTCTTTGTATTCGAGCTTAAATTTTCGAGAACTAGGTACTACGTGGCTTTTGAAAGCTTGTCACCATTCAAAACATTTTGTGGAGATGGCATAAGTTATAAGAAAGCCCTTTTTGGAATAATGTATCTGGTTTCTGAATAATCATTGACAGCGTTTACGGATTCAAGCTAAGTAATCCTTGACAGATAATCAAGACACTTTTCAATTTAATTCAATAAATCTCCCTTCGAACGGTGACTTTAGGGGGTTCGGGAATAGCCGGGAATCTTAGAGTGATAGCTAAACATCCCCTAGTAAGATTAATTTGAGTTTTTCGAAGTAGATTTATGGGGAAGGTTGGATCCCGTAAGCATGGGCGCGAACGACGACCGTTCTGTTCGGTCGATCATTTGTCAGTGTCTCGCTTTATCTGATCCGAAAACTGAATGAATTTTGGCAAACGCTTTCAGAATGCCTTGATTGTATCACAGCAGACAGATGTATGTGGTGCCTGAGGTTGGTTTGGGTTGGGTAAATATATGCTGAAAAGCTTTGACGTATTGCTTCTCGGGTAACATACAATTTGCAGTAGTTTGGAGTCTGAATTTCTGCTCAGTTTGGCCGCACAGTTGCACATACTACACATACACTTCTGTCTATCCGTTACATAACATCTGGAGATCAGATAAAAATTGTGATAAATACACTTCGTAAAAGTTTTTGGCACATAATTCTTAAAATGTTTAAATATATAACAATCAAGAACCCTACAAATAAATACACTTAATTAACTTGAATCAAAGTTACTGCCACATTAAGGTGAAGACGACAAGTATGGGTTTCTCAAATAATACGAAAGAGGTGTCTCGAGACATGGGACACTGCGAAGTCCCGGAAATACCCTACTCAACCCTTACGTGACGTGGTTCCCGACTATCTGATTTTTATCACAATTAATTTAGCTTTACAGCTCCAAATGTTCTTTGTAAAATATATGTTGCCGATTTTATTTGAAAAGGCGATAACATTCTCTTTATTGCTGTAGAATGGAACGGTTTAAGTTATAGCCTTATGTGTGTGTGTGAGTGTGTGTTTGTTTAGTATAACACGACTATTATATGTGACGTTCTTTGGTTTTTCGTTTTATAGGAGAGAGATGTATGATTTGCCGATAATCATGGACTTGGAGGAAACATTGGGGAAACCCTTACATTGTTAAAATACCCATATACTTAATAATAGTAAAAGTAGCTATTAGGATTATGTTTACATATGTCGGGTCCATGGGGTCCCGGTCCTTTGGAAGGTGTACGAGAGGGACCGAAGCCAACTCGCAGAGGCCCCTTGTTTTAAATGGAAAGAAGCACCAACCGTTGATTATCCTTGTATGCACTATGCAAGTGCACCCAAGGAAAACCCCCGGTTGGTGTGGGACTATTGTGGAACATGGAAACAAAACATTCGGCTATGGGTTTGGGTGGGTATAGTGGATTGGTTACCTTGAACTATGGAAGAAAAATGTACCCTGCCTGACCAACATAAATATTATGTTATATACACGGATAAAATGGCAGGGGGTGACTTGCACACTCAATAATAGGCCCCCGAAACTGTCGCTAGCACATAGTGACGTAACGATACGCGGGCAACATGTCCTGAGGTGCTTGAGAAGTCGAGAGGCATTACACGGCTATCAGGACAACCCCAGAGCCCGAAAGATAGTCAAGATCCCTACTAGCATTTTACTGGAATATTTACTGCCTCCGTGCACGTTTGATCTTGCGAATGTCCACTACACTCAAGCCGGCAAGAAAAAGGTGGGAACTCTGTTCCTCGTCGGTGTTCACTCCAGCCGCCGACCAATAAAAGCAAGCCAGAGGTAAGGAACAAGACTTCTCCCGGGAGATAGGGTCCGTGGGGCCGCTACTGCCTAACAGCTCGCGACATGCTGCCTTGCCTGAGTTATGGTAATTGGGAGATAGGGTCCGTGGGGTCGCTACTGCCCAACAGCTCGCCACAGTCGCAATATGCTGCCCTGCCTTTTATGATATATATTTATTCTAACTTTAGGTACAGTAATTCGTTCCTCAATTTTATTATTTCATTAGGTACGGGTCTATTCAATTATAAATTGAAATACTAAAACAATAACGTAAAAAAATAATGGTCTGGAAATAATTTTGAATGTTGAAATGAATTGAAAAACATTCTTGTTAGTTTAAATAAATTACTATTTAAAATAAGTAAAACATAGACGCGTAAAAAGTTTAAATTATAAAATTTCCCGTCGAGACGCGTTTTTGTCGACATAAGGCGTTTTGCGCCTAACCACGCGCGTATCATTCGCGTAGGCAATTGTATATAATAATATTATCCGTATGACGTAGTTGTCCCCGTCGTGAACGCAGTTCGAGGAGAACGAAGTTCCTTCTTAAGTATGATTTAAAACAAATACAAAATTTTCTCTGTCACCATCTTGGATATACATTTTGACCTCACTATCGGTTTAAGCACCCTGGAAAACTATGAAAGCGACACCCATGACGAAAATTATGAAAATTTTCGCAGCTGTCATCATCCAAAACCAGTTTTCGCTATGATAAGGTGCACTTTTATCATTTCTAAGGTGATGATATTATCGTGGGCGCTCACGTCTACGTCCATAAAATGTATAGAAAGAAATACGTGCACGTTATTACGTTATCGTGGACAGAAAAAAGCGTCTTACATTACATTACATTTCCATACATTTTACTAACCTGCCTTACCGTGATGCCGTGACGTGGAACGTGGACGTCCATGATAATATCGTCAAGTTAGAAATTATTAAACCGCACATTCGCTCAAACTATGAATAGATCGATCAGACTTAAACACCCCGTCTAAAACGTTTTTATTTTTTTTATTGTTTGTTCCTTCTCCATGAACGCGATTTTATATATCTGTATTAATACCTTCCTCGGCTAGGTCTTAAATAAAAATGATAATCTCTACTCTCGTAAAATCTCGACGGGAGTCTTAAAAATTTTAGGTTTCAAAATATTTCAATGCGATCATTTGTGAAGGTCATTTTCGAAGTTTGTAGACAAATGTCGCATGATACAGTCGAGCAATCTTTATAGTCATTATAAAACTAGGAGACATTTTGACGTACGAAACGTGGATTTTCTGCGTTTTCGTGGGTGGCACAAGGTATGACAGATTGCTTACTGTTTTTCTTTTGGTCTCTAACGGAGAAGGGAATCTGTTGGTTTACTTTTTCAATAGGTACTCTACAGGTTCGTCTGTTGTCAATTTGAGATCTACTTTTCGTACTTTGGTAACAGAAAAGTTCGGGATCTGTATTTTTCAAGGAGCCGAAGAAAGAGAAAAGAGAGAAGAGAAGATAGAGAGAGAAAGAGAGAGATTGTAATGCCTAACCGTTTGGGGATTACAGACATGAAGTTATGTCTATAATATTAAAAAAAAAACAAAAAAAATTGCGTAAAGCATGGTATACAATGGTGTTTAGCATAGGTCAGAGTGGCGAAAACATGTTTAGCTACGATAAAACATAGCATGCAAAAATTTAATGTAACAGGGTAATTATAATTAAGTACATTAATGTTAGAATATTATGTCAATATATATAAGAATATAAATATAATATATATGAAACAATATATGATAGAATATTTATGTTAATATATATATATATATATATACACTTGAGAGCAATAAAATCGCACACCCCTTGTAATTTGGTTTATTACTGATTGTTTTCTAAAATCGAAAGATATTGAGTAAAAATCATTAGACAAAATTAAAGCATACAAGCTTAGCTTTACAAAAACATAAAATTAAAATCATTGACCTTCACGTAACTTACAAAAACCGACCGTACACCGAATTCCCCAAATTCACGCGTTTGCGTTGTCACTACTTGCACCCTTAGCCGCAGGTATAAAAAGGTCAGTTTATTGGAATTTTTATTCAGTTGCATACCGAAGGTCAACGTGATAACATCTCTACTGGAAGCATACGGATTTACTGGAAAAATATGGATACCACGCCCGCAGAAGCCGCTCAAGTTATTGCCTTGCTCGAAGCAGGCCATAACCAAAGTGAAGTTGCTCGACGGCTAAATTTGAGCCGCTACTCTGTTCGTCGTGTATACCAGAGGTTCCAAGAGACCGGTGGCTACATTCGGCGACCAGGATCTGGCCGGCGACGCACAACATCAGAGCGTGATGACCGCTTTCTTGTGACAAGGTCTTTGAGAAATCGGCAACTGAACGCGGTTCAACTGGGACAACAGCTTCGAGAAGTTCGCAATGTCAGTATAAGTCGGTGGACAGTTCGAAGAAGACTAGGTGAAGCAGGAATGACTTCACATCGCCCAGCAAATGGTCCCAAATTGACCACAGCTCACCGACAAGCCCGGCTACAATTTGCTAGGGAACATTTAAATTGGACGTATGACCAATGGCGGGCTGTTATGTTCTCTGATGAGTGCAGAATGACTTTACATGGTCATGATGGACGCTCTAGGGTCTACAGAAGGTCATCAGAGCGATTTTCACAATGCTGCATAAGCGAACGTGTGGCTTTTGGAGGTGGATCGTGTATGTTTTGGGGTGGCATAATGTTGGACACTAAAACTGACATTGTATTCATCACTACGGCGAATACCGGCCCGAGATCGAGAAGTTTGACGGCTGCACGATACGTCGAAGAAGTGCTCGAAGAACATGTGAGGCCGCTTGCGTGGCTTATGGGAGAAGATTTTCTCTTAATGCACGACAACGCCAGACCGCATGTCGCTAGAACAGTTTGCGACTACATGGAAGATGTTGGAATCACCGCGATGGAGTGGCCAGCTCGTAGTCCTGATCTCAATCCGATTGAGCATGTCTGGGATGAGCTAAAAAGAAGAGTTCGAGCAAGAAGCCCTGCTCCTACGCGCCTCCAAGAGCTTCAACTTGCCATTGAAGAGGAGTGGAACGCCATACCACAAGATTTCATGGTGAAATTAATACGGTCCATGAAAAACCGATTAAGAGCTGTAATCAAGGCTAGGGGAGGGAATACACCTTATTAAAAAACAATTTGATCAAGCATTTTGAGTTTTATTTTTATTCTTTGTTAAGCTAAATTGGGTAATTTTATCCGTATGTTGGGTTTTGTGCCCTAAAACTCCCTATGGGTACTTTTTTTACACTGTATTTGATATCATTAGAAAGGTACTGAAGTAAACATTCAAATAGTGTAAGTTTTATTTTAATATGTATTCACATTTATGAAAAAAAACTGCTTTAACAACAAAAAGTCAACGTGTGCGATTTTATTGCTCTCAAGTGTATTATAATATATAATACATGTAGGGGATAATCTCCGGAACTACCAGTTGGATTTGAAGAATTCTTTTTGCATTGTATAGCACAATTCTTGAGACCCTTAGGAACCGAGCGAAAACAAAAAAACTCAGAAATACTGCTAAGCGAAAACGAAGTACTAAATAGCGCGGGCGGGCGATGGGATGAGACGCGGTGGGTCGGGTCTTGGGGGCCGAAATTTCACGCGGCCAGAGTCGCGGGCTGAACCTTTTTTTTTTTTTTCGTGTGGTTAGTGACTAAAGAAGCTAGTATGTTGTAATTGACTAGTGACCGCATGGATGCTATCTATTTAAACGTCGTGCAGACCGGCGCGACGCGACTGTAACAAAAATATTTCTGAGCAAATTTCACGGTAGAACAATTACCGGTGTCGCGTCGCACGACAAGTTGCGCTAGTCTGCACGAGCCTCAATGTGGGGACAAAACATCGAGATTTCACTGCTTCAAAGTTAAATATTAATCTATTACCCCTTAAACCTTCCTGAATAATTATCTAAATTATGGGGAAACCCACATCAAATTCCGTTGCGAACAACAACTCTATCACACAGACGGACACGAAAAGCGATTTAATTGTTTTATACTATATGCCATCGAAAAACTTACACTGATCTATACACCGTAAAGACTATTTCTGCTTGCAGTGCTCGGCGGTTATAAAAACTGGGTGGTAACAGATTTGGTCATCGTGTTCACGGGATTTTGTTTTCAAGCTGCTTAGATATGAAGTTTTTCGATAGTAACTATAGATAAGTAGCGTTGGAAGGCCTCCCACAAGGTGACAAGGTGGACCGATGACTTGGTGAAGGCCGCAGGAATCCGCTGGATGCGAGAAGCATGGTACCCGTCGAAGTGGCGGTGCTTGGGCGAGGCCCATGTCCAGCGGACGTCTTTCGGCTGAAATTATGATGATGATGATAATGATCTGATAGCATACATCGGTTAAGATGAAATTTAAGATAGCAAGCCATTATTATCCACTTTTAAAGCTAAATGACACAGTTCTTTCTATAAAACTTCGCAATAGAGCTGAGACTATTTTAACCAACTTCCCAAAAGGAGGAGGTTCTATGTATGTTTTTATTTATGTTCTTCGATATTTCCGTCAATTGTGGACCGATTTTGAAAATACTTTTTTCATTCAGTTCAACTTTGCTTGGATAGTTTTTGAGTTAGCTTCAAAAATACGTATTTTTCCCACTATGTGGATGATGTTATAATAACTTCCTGTCACTGTTATTCACATAGCAGGTAGTGGTTTTCGAGTTTGTGTGAAGTAGATACCACAACTAAAAAGTGAAAAAAAAAAAAAAAAAAAAAAAAACTGTTTTCCAAAAAGGTAAAGTAAAGTAAAGTTTATTTATTTGCATGGATTGTAACATGGATTTGTGTGGATTGTTGTTGACATGACATACGATATTTAAAAGAAAATGTGATCCTTGTACAATCTACCTTAGATTAGGCATGCAAACATTAATGTATGGAGAAAACGAGTAGGTGATAAAAAAAAATAAAAAAAATAGTGTCAAAATACAAAATTTCGAATTGCAGTTCAAAACGAGTACATTTAAATAAGTTTTTATGTCGTTAAATTGCATAAATTATTATTTACACTAGGATAAGTAATTGTCATTTAGGAGCTCGTGGCTAAGTAACAACAGCCGCACTGGTCGATCCATCAGCTTAAGCTACGCTTGCCGGGGTTGGTCAGTGGATGGGAGACCGTTGAAAGCACGTTAAGCCGTTGGTCCCGGCTGTCATTCGTGGATCTTTGACAGTCGTTACGAGTCGTCAAAAGCCCGAAAGTCTGACACCAGTCTTACCAAGGGGTATCGTATTACCCAGTTACTGGGTTGTGGTGGTCAGATAGGCAGTCGTTCCATGTTAAATACTGGTATTCAGGCTCAGCTGCATCCGGTTAGACTGGAAGCCGACCCCAACATAGTTGGGAAGAGGCTAGGCAGATTGAAGTAATTGTCATTTAAGAAATCTTTAATCGAGTAGTAACATTTTTCGATCAATAATGCTGTTAACTTCTTTTTAAAGTTACGTATTATGTCATCTTTTATTATGTCAGGTATTTTGTTATATATTGTAGGTCCCATAATTATAATTTTTTTTGGTCTCTTACTACTTTGTGATACTGTAGTAAAAAGATGTGTGTTACGTTTAACAAAAATTGCCATTTTCGAAATATGCAGCCGGAAATGTTAATAGCTTTAGGGACTTAAACACTGGAACATAGCTATCAGTCGTTTTCATATTTAACATCGACCTCAAACAACGTCTTTGGGCTTTGAATACCTGTTCCCGCAGGCAAGAATTTCCCCAAAAAATTATACCGTATCTCAGAATGGAAGCTGCGAGACAAAGGAACAACCGACTTAAAAAAACACAAAAAAGTGAAAAATAACTTTAATTTCAGAAGTCTGTATTTTCTTTTTTTGCCCCTGACTTCCGAAATTAAAGTAAATTTTTCCACTATTTAGTGTTTTTTTTTGTCTCCATCTCGAGATAATGCTACAGATGACACTTCACACTATTATGTGATCGTGAGACGCAGTAAGTAAATACAATATCTGCTTGATTTATAGCGTCGTATAGTTGGTAAACCAGTACCCTAATTGCGTAGGTAATACACGATCAATCTGAATCTGAATCGATTTGAAACAGATGTTGATGATCTGTTTCAAATCGATTCAGATTCGATTCGTAAGTTCTAAAAAAAAATCAGCTCAACAACGTAATTAAAGCAATTAATGTTGTTGAACTGTCAAAATGAAACAGATTAGTCGTTTACGAAAATGTGTTGCGTAATTAGATACTAGGTTTAAAATTCTCTTAAGTTAAAAAAAAAAAATCGGTTCTTTTGCTATGCCATCTATTTTGTACCTGAACATTTGCCATTTTATTACTGCAGTGGCATCAAAACCGCAAACTGTGTTAGATGCTCATTTATTTTCCTCTTTCAATTTTCTGAATCATAGAACAACGAGGTCAAGTACTGGCAACCAAAAATCTGCGGATCAGCGTTTATTCGAATTTCAAATGCTTGAAGCAGGCAGTCTGCCAACTGCACTGTTTGATCGCGACAATTGCATTCCACGGCATTTCATACAGCGACCCAGCGACCTTATAAAACCAGAGCAATAAGTCATTTTCACAACTTTTTACGTCGAAATGTCAGGAGGCAATTTGTGAGACTTGTTTTGTGTGCGTCGTGATGCTCACGGCATGCGATTTATGAAACTGCACGTTAAAAACTACCGGCTTTCTGTTGCATTGGACCTGCACCTTATCTCGAGGGATGAGAGATCATTTTCCATTGTTTTAAAATTCATAGCTTTATTCCACAGGCAATAAACCGGGAGCTGAATAACGGTTGGGTTGTCTGCGATTTATGCTTGGCGAAATCTGTTATTGGGATCCGGCATAATAGACACTATTTATTACCTTAAGTAGGTGTTTAAGTCAATAGATGTTTGTTTGTCCGGAAAGGGTAATATCTACATATTTCGAAATGATTTAAGTTTTCTATTTGAAATCCAGTTCGTAATATTAAAGTGTTGAGAGAGAGAATGTTGAAAGTAGAATTTCTTGGGAATTCGACGAGGTCGTTGGACAAATCCTATCACGTAGGAAGGTTTTAATAATAGATTTTTCAGCATTAGGGGAACATAAGTACTTGCGAATACAATTTGAAAGCAATTTTTCTTACATTTTCAGAGAATACGAACCAAAAAGATTATTTTTAAGTTAACCAGTCGATCTATTTTCTAAACATCTTATGTGAAATGAGCTTGAAGTGAGTTGTCAATTATTTCTGAAATAAACCTCACGAAAACACAATTGCAAGAGACCTAAATACCACAAATGAAAGCGTCGCGAACAAGAAGTGCGATATCAACATTGACTGGGTTCCGACTGACTTTACGACAAGAGGCTGGTAGAAGTTTTATGGCGCTGATTGACAGACTGGTTATCGAAATTAAAGAAATAATGGTTTTAAACATTATTTGATTAACTTTTAAATTGCGTTGTTACGCCGCAGTAGCAACGCTGCGGCGCCGCGCAGCAAAGCGCGTAAATTGTCATCTGTGAATCAGTGTTTTTGACAACGGAAAAACAACTGAGCGGTGCCGATCCGGTGTCGCAACGCGTACACCCTCCCCGCCTCGTCTCGCGGGCTGCAAGTCCGGTGTACGTGCGGAGCGACGCCGGAACGCACCTTGTGGCATAGGTACCATAGATATTCGTAAGTAGGACGCCGCAGTAACACAGGCTCTTAGTAATAACAGCCGCACGGGTCAGTCGTCCGAGGTCAGTCCGTGGATGGGTGGCCATCCCATGCCTCGGACAGCACGTTAAGCTGTTGGTCCCGGCTGTCATTCATAGATCTTTGACAGTCGTTAGGAAGTCAGAAGCCTGAAAGTCGTGTTACCTATAGTAACTGGGTAAGTAACCCAGTGCGAGTGCGGTGCTTCTGATCAGACCATGCCCACTTGCTGGAGTGTCCTTAGTGCTCGTTCACCTGCACCTCGGATGACCTAAAAAATGCCACTGATGCCGCAATCAACGTGGCCTAGATGGCCACGTTGATTGCGGCATCAGTGGCATTTTGGAATTCTGGGATCACAAAATCCAAAAAAAAGTAAAAATTCAAAACACGAAGAAGAGTGCCATCGACACGAAAAGAAAAAGAAGAAGACTGGATTGTGGTAGTCAGATAAGCAGTCGCTCCATGTAAAATACTGGTATTGAGCTGCATCAGGTTAGACTGGAACCCAATCCCAACATTGTCGAAGATGAATAGCAGATGAAAACGGCACGTTAAGGGTAACCACACATCCGGGTCGACGGCGCGTTGTGTTCCACGCGCGCCTCAAAGAGATGTCAGCACCAACTGACGGGGTCCGTAAGGACCAATGCCTGCTGGGGTTGCGGGTTTGTCCGAAAGGGATATTGCGGCCCCGGCACACGGGCAACGGAAGGAACACGGGTGGGTTTTAGTCAGTAAAAGTCTGACACACCCTCCCGCTCCGCCCAGAGCGGGAGAAGTCATTTGATGATTTCCCAACCTCAAAAAAAAAAAGGGTAACCACACATAAATTAGTTGAACTGGCGGTATTCAGGGGTGCCCATAAATTATTCACCATAGCAGGCGTTACAAACTTGAGGTTTTCGAGGCTTCAATCAGTAAGGCGAAGCTTTGGTTTTTGCGATTCTGTTATAGGACCAATCATAACAGATTTGACAATCACAAATAGGTAACTGTTTTTCCGGGATCTCGGGAGGAACAGTGGCCTTGCAGCCTGTCTCTCCTGTCTTTCGTTCAGTTGTTAAATAAAACAAGCATTTATTTTTTTGATAATTTTCTCGTTTGAAGAACCTCGTTTGTTTGCAGTTCTTCAGATAAAAGTATAGATACAGTTACATAATTAAAGCTTTATGTAGATATGTTTTAGTCAGTAACTACATAAACGGTTATATTTGCTAGCACAACGTAAGATAAAAAGCCTGCCATTTTTCGCTACGTATTTGTTAATCTTTATTTATTTAGGGACATTTATAATCGCAATGCGTATGTCAGTCCCATCGTAACCTAAATACATATTAGTCATATCTGGGCCATGAACCTAAAGAGACTCTTCACATCATCGCCATTTGGTTGAGCCAAGATTTTATTGAATGTTCCTACTTCAAGTCTGTTCAACCTCAAGACCCTAAACAAATCATTGCTCCTAAACTCATACCGAACATAGTTCATCAATAAGGTGAGGTGTAAGGTGTAAGTCTTCAACAACTCCACACTCCACACAGTTAGGAGAGTTCGTTTTCCTCATCATGAACGCAAATTTATTGCATCTAATGTGTTATTTAATGTTCGGTTATTTAGTTGTCTAATGAAACTAAATCTTTCTCTTTATCTTGAAATATCTGTGACGATGTGATCTACAAAATCAATACAAAGGGTTTAAGAGGTTTACAACAGCTAAAGCGCGGTCACTGTTGGACTGCATAGAAAAGAAAGAGAAGCGCAATGACACAACGCAGGTAATTTATTGCAAAATATGAAGCAATTATTTATTTACAAAAATCTATTGATTGGTCTAAAAAAATAAAACAATATTACGCAAATATGTTGCTTGTAGAATGATCTGACAAAAAATTGCATGTATTTTAATAGCAAAAAAAAATTTTTAGAGGTATCTTCGTACTTTTATTCTATCATATCAACTTAGTTCTATTATGTTTTCAACACAGGATCTTCCTAGCATATATCCTAAAGAATATCATATATTTTTCTGATTTTGTTTACTGCAGTAAATCATATACTTTTAGGCATTATAAAACTTGCGTTTAGGTCCTATAGTCTCCTTAAGTGCAACAGAAATGAAATCGTTATATTCCTTGTTTAAACTTTTAACTCCATTGAAATGACTCAAATCTCAGCCAAGCGTCCAAATATGCATGTAACATTGTACGTATACACGTCCCCGCTAGTTATTTGCGAACAGTTCGTAATTTTGGTACTGCGCTCACTGAATTTAAGTGGCTATTAAGCTGTTCGGACACAACCGTGGACGTATTGTGCACATCATGCTGTGAAATTACTAAAACGGTTTCGGTTATACATTTGCCGACACATTAATTTGGTTCCTTTTTCTCATTATTCTATGTTGCATTAGGAATTTTGATAATTATGTACTACGATAAACCTAAGAGAGTTGCACAGGGCGTCCCAAGTCTGATAAGATAACCGTCATGATTTACAAAGTTGATACAGAGCAAACATGGCAGAGGTTGAACTGTGTCCTTATTGCTGAATGGGATATATTTAATAGCACTTTTTAAATTTGATGAAAACAGTTATAAAATTGTTTATCAGCACTTTATAATAATAATACATCTATAATTTAATATTATCACTTGAATAGACATGAACCAAATTTCTGCAAGCAACTTGGAAGTAGCGCTCGCCGCGGCACCGCTCGCTTCGCTCGCTCGGCTCGCGCGCAGTTAGTTGCTGTTCTAACCTAACCTAACCTGTATCACCCAGTGTGACGCACCCAAAATGACGGATCAGACTATCTGCCTGCGACTAGATAATTAGAAAATCTTACGACATAGTAATAAGCTACGCATATTTATAGTGAAAACCATTATTTTTATAGTTCATTCAATTAATTTTAAAGTGTGAAGCATTATTTTAAAGTTAAAGTGCGTTTATATATTCCCCTTGCGTAATACACGATCATTCAGTCCACCCGTAAAACCACCGTGATTCGTTTTGAAACAGATTGCTAATCCATTGCTTCATAAGTTCAAAGAAAAAAAATCTGCTCAACAACGTAAATAAAGCAATGAATGTTGTTGAACTGTCAAAATGAAACGGATTAGTCATAATCGTTTATGAAAATGTGTTGCGTAATTAGATAGCAGATAAACATCCTGATCACAAAACTGTTTGTTTTACATAGAAAACAATGTTATATCATAGGTATTGGCCGTGTTAGGTACCTAAACTTGAGATATCAGGCAGGATAAATGTCGATGTCTACAACTCAACAAAAACCTCTTTTTTAAGGACGAATTATTGCCATTACTACCGCCAAACGGTTTATCAGAACATTCTGGATTAAATTGAATTATTCAGCTCCAGTTCCTGCGAAGGGATTAAATTAATCGATAAACATTTTGTTAGATTACAAAAAAGGGTCGCGCAATATAGTAGGCAAAACAAGTGCGACAAGCAAACCTTTCATATGATTAAATAAATGGTTTTGTTTTATCTTGACCCACATTACTTTGTTCCTAGCTAGCTTTTCGGTTTATCAAGCCATAAACTGTGTACTGCTTTATTGCTTTACAAAGATCTAAGCGCTCATAAAATATCGTGGTATAGTACTGGAGAGATTAAGAAGAGCTTTCTAAAGTTATGGTTTGGTTAAGACGGGCTACGGCGTAGAACACTTCGGCCTACGACGTAGTACGTAACTAAACGCATCAGTTACGGCGTAGTACGCATTAGGCTACAGCGTAGTATGCATTTGGCTACGGTGTAGTACGCATTTGGCTACGACGTAGTAGGTACCTACGCCCGTTGCTTCGATCGCGTAGTCATTCTAACTTAACACATTTGAAATGGCAACATAAAAACAAAGCCCCACCACTGCGCACGGTGAGGCTACGCACGTGTGTAGCTTCGTTTTGCAAGAAAATGTATGTGATAACCTCCACTGCAACCGACGAGCACGCTACGCATGACTACAAGATAAATTACTTCATTGCTACTCGCGTGGCTTGCTCGAATATGGCGCCAATACAACTCAACACTGTCAACGCTATGCACGTGGCACACGGAAGCGTGCGTCTGCGTAGCTTCACTGCGGGAGGTGGGACGTGGTGACATAGTCGTGGGTTAGTATTCGTGTTTAGGGTGTGCTGCAGTGGAAATGTAGGCCCACGTTGTCAAACAAACGAACCCACGCAGCTAACGCGGCGCGTGCCCGGGCACCGCATGCGCCGCGGTGGGCTACTGCCTTAATTAAGCTGTCCTGCCACCTTGCGCTCAGACGATGAGTTGCCAAAATAAGGCACACAGTTGAAATACTCATGAGACTGAATCTTCAGTTCTCTGGACATACCTTCATTATTCAGAAAATAAAACTTTTACTGCTTTTTGCTTAGCGTTCTACTTCACGCGTATCGGCACAAACTATAATACTATTTTAATAGTGGGTTCCGTGGTAAAATTACACTGCCCATAGGACGGTTTAGGTATCGCTACACGTGCAGGCTATTTTATTGCACTACTCTAGATGCCTTTTACATAAGATAATTATCATTATTATACCTTGGCACTGAAAGAAACTGAAGCAGTTAGATTTGAGATGTAAACCAATAATTCATCTCTTTTCTTTTAGTAGGTAATACCCGCTTCTTATATCAGTTCCACGTGGCTAGCAGATTAAAAATATTCCCATTGTCTTTAAAATACTTAGAACTATACCCGTTGCACGGACTATTGCACCACTCTATCATGGAAGCTCCTCGAAATTGCATCGTGCCCGGAATTAATTCGAGATAGCATAGCGGAATACCTAACGAACTTATTATGGGTATTTTTTGTATAAAATTGGCGTTACATTTTTAGTACTATTGCTTGTTAAAAGTGCAGACAGTCACCTGTATCAAGCTACCTCATCTCCGGCGGAGACACTATTAGAAGCTATAGTCCTATTCAATTAAGTGCATCACTTTCTGTAATAGAAAAAGTTTCATTGACGTGCGTAATAAAAACCAGTCGCTTGCAAATTATACACGTAACACGAAACTAATAACCGTCCCCTTTATACAGAAAGTTGAAGGCTCGACATTGTTACTGCTTCTACCAAACTGCTATCTACAATGTTTCGTCTGTATGTTTGGCACAAGTTGTTATCGGCACTGGCAGTTCGACTCCTAGTGCGAGTCTGCGACCAAACAGAACACACAATAATGTTCCGTGTTTACATAAAACTCGATATCTTATCTGATTAAAAGTTGTCAAATTCCACTCGAATCATCTTATAAAAGTTGGGGAATTGGGGATGCTTTGCAACGCCTGGAATGTTCTTGCGAATAAATTTGATTTAGTTATCAGACCCTAACCTGCTTTACAAAGAACGTGACCTGCATACATTTAAAAGAGATTCAAGCGGAAACGATTTCCCGAGTTCCGTATAAAAATATAGAAATGAGCCCTCGGATTGTGACTGAATTTCCTATTTAACACTTCGATAGAAACGTACACTTCTGTATGTATGGAATAGCAAATATAAATGGTAAGTATTGGGGTCCTAATCAAAATATAACTTATCATATTTTTGCGGGTCCCTCGCCGAATAAGTCACATATCCACTTGACTTGGTAATTTTTCCAGCGCGTTTGTGTGACAAAACCTCTGCAATCTCTGTACAAATCAAGTGACTGATTTATTCGTTCGAATCTTCAGGGACCGGCTTCGGAATTCATGTTGGCGTACGCGAACGTCGGATGTCAGCTGTGTAGATGCTGACGGGGAGATTATA
The DNA here is from genome assembly GCA_947364205.1 of Agrochola lota. Taxonomy (NCBI): domain Eukaryota; kingdom Metazoa; phylum Arthropoda; class Insecta; order Lepidoptera; family Noctuidae; genus Agrochola; species Agrochola lota. The sequence continues at coordinate 9,534,819 of OX376231.1, read as the reverse complement.
CTGAGCTGGTGTAGTGGAATAATAAGATTAGTATTACAATGTAACAAGAAAAGTTGTACAAAAATGTTGAAGAATGACTGAATGTTGAATTATTCAATGAGTGCACGCGTCATTGAAGCCTTTTACGATCCGTTGAACCAAAAATTTAAGAGTAATTCGTGGTTAATTGGAAAGTCCATTTGCAAATGAAATAGCATACAGTGTTCCCAGTACACTAATATTTGTACTTCTTATTGAATGTACATTTCCCAACAAGGATAACGTTTGAAATGGAATGAGCCTTCACTCGCTACAAATAATGATGATCGTGAGAATTGATGATGGGGGCCGCAGATGGGAAAACATGGCGCCCATGGCGGATACCATAAGCACCATTATAGGGTAATTGCTTTGTGTTATTAGTAATACATTATGTATGGCATCATTTCCTCTGACAGAAGCCCTATGATCGTAACAAATTGGTTAATCTAACTCGTGCATCTAGTCGTCAAAATCGAAACGTAGTTTCCACCGTTGGAGCGTAATCAGGTAAAATTACATCCTCTCCTCAGAATCCTTTCAAAGGTTCAGCTGGACTTTTCAAAAGTAATGATGGCTATGTAACACGATCCGGCTGAGACCTTCGCAACCTAAGGCATTACTTTTGTAATCGGAACTCTTGAAGGTATTTTCCTCAAGTCAGTTCGACCACTGAAACCATAGAACTGAAATGTGGCTTATTTCAGTTCTTCCTTCCCTAACAAAATTAAATCAAACCCATAAAGATCCCGCTTTATTCGTCCCAAAGTGTCACACTATTTATGAAATGGCGACACGTTACAAATTTGTATTCATCCCAAGGCCAACATTACTTGTCTAGGATCTGGACTTAATTACGGGCGGGCTTAATAGACTCGTTCATAAATTACAGGCCACTTTGACGGACAAGATCAGAATTCCGTTGTGTATAGGGTTGCTTTATATTATTTTGCAATTTTAAAAGTTCTGATGAAAAGTCCGGTCAAAAAAAACCGGATGAATTCTTCATCATTAGCCTATAGCAGTCTACTGCTGGAGAAAGCTCTATCCATCCGCACGGCATCTGTATCTTCAGTTACTCTTATCCAGCTTCTACCAGCTACCCTGCGAAGATCGTCAATCCACCTAGCTTGAGGTCCTTACGTTTGTCAATTCGCGGTCTATTCTCAAGAACTCGTCGACCCCAGCAGTCACCGGTTCTACGGGTAATATGGCCGGACCATTGCCACATCAGCTTACTTTCTGTGTATACTTTGTCGACTGCTTTTGTTCTCTGCCGGATCACCTCATTCTGAATTGAATCTCTCATAGTTCCCACGACAATTCAGTTTTTATTTATGTATTAAAATTTTCCATTTCCATATATAATTATAATTTAAAAAAAAACCGCTTTGTTTAAAAAGTCCTGACAAAGTCCGGAACTCCGGATGGGATGCTATAAAGGCGGATATGTCAAATCCGGACGGTTGAAAACCCTAGTCATGTAGGGCCCGTCTCTAAGGGACAATAGGTCTACAAAGTCACACTACTGAGATTATCTGGTGTTCGGTTGTTTTGGACAGAATTAAGTTTTGAGGCGGTTTGTACTAGATAATAGGACTTGGTATATTTAGGTCAGATCTAACATGTATGGTTAAATGTGTCAAAGTTGATTGATTTATTTTATCTTGAGATGTTTGCCTCAATTATTTGGCATACAGATACACCATGTCCTTGATTTATCAGATAGGATTCTTTAAATAAGAGTACAGTACAACTATTTTCTTAATGTCCCTCGGCAAACTTCGTGTTTCGTCAGTCATCGGATTTCATTTAGTTGCCCTTTGCGCTTGGTAATTATGATTGACGGCAACGCGGGTGCAGAGCGGTAGGAATCAATACGTACAAGCGCCAAAATTCGACGACTGGCGAAACACGAAGTTTTCCGAGGGACATTGAGAAAATAGTTGTTCTGTACATACATAGATTAATTTTCCTAATATACGAGAGAAACCGCTTGTAAAAGCTAATAAATCTTTCCGTAGACTGAATCGCAAATCAATCACAAAACTAATTTCCATTTCAATGACCAAACAAGCAAAGTTCGCCTATATTACTATCATATAAGTATTCCACAAGATTAATTTCATCTGTGTTGCTCACTGTAAACTATTCGAGTACGAAATAGCCCGGAAATCGACACTGAACGTGAAAAATGTTGCGGACCGTGGCAATAGTCCGGTTTCCTGTTGTTTTTATAACATAGTTCAGTGCGATATAAAATATATGGTTTTTCTTAACAAGAAATACGTTTTCTAACTACTTACATTACATATTTTTTTCTGAAGGTATATTCAGTTAAGTTTAATGTGATCCTAATTACTACCTACAACCATACTGTTTCGGCCGTCATTCCTTTATACTGTTGTGATTCGGTTAGGAAGGTGTGGGTTCTGATGTCGTAACATGCAACAATTTAGCTTTCACTAAAAGGCTGGCAACGCATCGGCAAACCTCTAGGTACACAGAGAGGCACCACCAGAGGCACCACCAGAGGTAGAGGCAGAGGCAGAGGGAGAGGTTACTTCTTTTCGTAAGTTAGGCCACGGGATTTTTTACAAATACATATATAAAATAAAAAACCGGTCAAGTGCGTGTCGCACCACGCACTATGAAGGGTTCCGTAGTTAGGATGATTTTTTCCCAAGAACAAACTTAACATTGTAGTCGAAAAACGTGTTCTCCGGTTCTCCCATACGAAATGTATGTGTAGAATATGTTTTTCAAACAGCAAATTTAAGTTGGTCGATTATTACTCGTTATCCTGTATTATTACTTAGCTGTGATAGTTTTCCTTTTAATTTCGTTATATATACTACTGCTGTGATTTTTTTCACAAATCCAAGTATAACCATTTAGCTGGCAGGGCAGGGGGGGGGACACTTGACTCTAACCAAAATTTTGCACTTTAAAGCTTAATATTTCACAAACAGATCCCTAAATTTTAAAATGATTTTCACACACCCTCAATATTTTTGACCGACCTTTCCAACGCCATAAAATGGGATAGACGGCAAAAAAAAACACCCCCACTTTACATGTAGGGGAGGTACCCCAAATTTTCTAGATTTTATTTTACCAATTTGTCGGCATAATTAATATGTATACCCATGCCAAATTACAGTTTTCTAGAACTAAACGTCTCTGAGCTAAGCCGCGGACAGACAGACAGACGGATATGGCGAAACGATAACGGTTCCTTGTTTACTACGGAATCCTAAAAAGGAGCATAAGGCTCATTCGAATGTTTACTGAAAATGCCTTCAGAAAATATGTTTTCGAACGTCCCAATTCTGTTTTGATAGTAAGTTAAGGTATACTTAGATACGGATCATTTACCTTAATTTGTTTAGCAAAGTTTTTTATGGCATCGTTCGTAAAGTAGTAACTATTGACGATGCCGCGGGCCCAGGGCACGAACATAAACGAGCTTTTTTTTTCAATTTAGAAATATTCTCATTATTCAGGTTTTAGATATAAAGCTAAAATATTAATTAAGTTAATTATAATCAACAAAGTAAGAATACCTAAATGTCATAGAAAATGGTTTTCAATATAACGAAGAAAAAAAACTTAAAATATAAAATGATTAATTATAAATTTACATTCAAATTCGTTCTTGAACAAAAACTAACCCGACGTGATTAAGGAGTTAGTACAAAAGAGCTGTGAAAATGTACCGAAAAATTATACACGAAAATGTTCAAAGAGTAGGAAGGCTTAGACTTATTTAAATAAGGTAAAAAGTAAGTCTACTTAAGCCCTTAGGGACTATTAGGGTGATTTTCTGTGTCTATATAAAGTGAACTGAATTTCAGAAATGTTCACTAAGTAAACCGATGTTCGGGCTTTAACCGGTTCTGGCTGGAAGCTGAAAAACTATGGAAAACAAACCTTTTTACCAAACAATATAAATTAAGATAAATTATTTAAGAATTAATTCATTTGTTTAAGAATATTTTTAACTTATGAATCAATGGATTAGCAATCTGTTTCAAAACGATTCAGATTCTTATTAATCGTGGATTACGCAATTAGGGTACTGGTTAGTTACTAACCACACGAAAAAGAAGAAGAATAACCCCTAACTGTGAAGCTTTGCAAAGGTTGTCTTTCCAGATATCGCTAATCAGCCAGTCCTCCGACTATAATATATACTCAAACTCAAACCGTTTATTTCAATTAAACCATTTACATGCACTTTTGAATTGTCAAGGAATCGGTCAGTCAGAAATATGAAGCTAGTTGTCCATTCCAAAGCGTAGTAGGTACCTATGGAGAAGAACGGGCAAGAAACTCCATGGACACTCTTTTAAATATTTTTTTACAAAATATTGGTTACATCATTCATGTTGAAATTAAACATGTGAGAACAATGTAGAAAGACGTGCACGTTAGAAGCATCCGTAATAAAAAGATAAAACAAAGAACAATTCAAAAATTTAAATCAGCCAAGGCAGCTTAGAGTTGGCCAGTCCCAACTGACGGCGCCCGTTCACGAACATGACGCATGGATTAGCACCATTCAGCTCAACCATTTTGAAGGGAGCTAAATGATGCAACACACGCGCCACCATCAGCGAGACATCTGAGTGAGCATGACTACGTAGTTACTGAGTTATAATTCCGCTCACCGTTGTCAGCACTTTGAATTTCAGTTGACACACAAAAATTAATGTGTCAATTGGACTCAAAAAAACATCGTTACATTTACAAATGCGCCAATAAACAGTACATCTGGCGTTTGGCGTTTATAAGTGAATTAAAGAAACCCGTCTTAGTAGATTATTGTCTCAATTTGTGAATCCTTACGTTGGTTTTGTGTTGTTATCCTAAGCCTACCGGAGTCCGGATGGCTATTGTGGAAGAGGGTTTGTGCCATTGTTGCCTAATAAAGTCAGGAGTGTTTGGGCTTAGCTTTGTACCGTATTCAACTTGTTTAGTTAAGTCGCCTTTCCTTGAAATGTATAATAGATGTTTAATCTTGTATTCGGGAATGACGACTTGAAGTTTTTGGACAAGGGTACTCGAGTAGAAATTACGGAAATTATTACTTGCTTTTAGTTTAAGTGGATTCAGTTGTTATAACTTTGGCGAATACCTATACGATCCCTACATTTTGATGAGCATTCAATTCTAACTATCTTAAATAATATTATAAATGCAAAAGTGTGTTTGTTTGTTATGCTTTCACGCTAAAACGGCTGAACGGATTTGAATGTAATTTGGCACATAGGTAGACCATGACCTGGGTTAGGTCATAGGATACTTTTTAACCCGATATTCTTACGGGATCGAGACTTATGCGGGTGAAACCGCGGGGAGCAGCTAATTAATTATGTCAGTTGACTTTGTCAGTAGGATAATAAATTAATCGGCAACATACAACGATTTTCAAGCGTGGTGATTATATTAAAATCTTCCATAACTCTTCCAACAGTATTTAACATATAGCTCCAAACAACGACGCTATTTAAAACAATTGAATTCCACGAAACAAAAAAATAAAACAACAAACACTCAAAGAAAATCAAGTTAATATCGTTACTCCGGCGATATATTATGTACAGTCGACAACACACGAGCATCGAGCCATTTCATTAGCTCCTTCCGGATCCCCCAAGCCCCCAACAGATTACACAAAGAGAGACGAATAAAAAACATATTTTTCACCTTTGCCACTTATCTTTGTAGGCCGTAACGTATTGTTGTGAATTAGGTGACGATATGAACGGTGGAACCAAATAATACTTATTCCGAGTTCTATTTATTGCATTTCTGTACATTTTGGTACACCTCTACTTCTTTCACAAGGCTTTGAACATGTTTTTTTGTAATATATATGTATATGTTATTGGTGTTGAATACAGTATTAATTTGTATCTAATTACCTGATAAACTAACTACAGTAGGTAATGAAGGTATTAAATGTAAGTATTTAATAAGAAATTTCTTTTAGAGACAATATTATAGGCAAAACCATATAGATTCTATAATATACGTAGATGCAGAGCAGGGGGCCTAAAACGGCCACATTAAGCAATTACTCTAAAAGCAATAAATTTTCTGAATTCCCAGAACTTTCTCTATGGTGACAATTATTTTAGCTGAATCGTATTCAATTCAATTTATATCAGAATCATATTTCGTGTAAATATTGCCGCTTGAAAAAAATTAAGTCCGTAATTTTACCGGATAATTTTTCTTTACAGTTCTTATTAATCAAATGAGTTTTTTTTTTCTACAGTTTAAATCAAACAGATGAATTGTATTATATGAATTGAACGCAGATAATATTATGAATTGTCAGTTTGTGACAGTTTATGTGATTCACAATATTATCATATTATGATTCTGCCAAAGCTGCCGTTTTAAGTCCCCAGAGCATAGTTCAAAATCAGAAAACAAAAGACAATGGATAAAAGTAAAATCAACTGCACATTAACAACCCGGGAACTTATCCTTACTCTATAGTTAGTTAACAAAACTTATTCGCCGAAGTTACGGCGTTCTGCACTGTCTTAATCCACCAAGAAACGTGACACGTTACACTGTTCCAAAAGGCAGTAACTAACTCGGTACTACTTCAATCAATAATGCAGTAACTGCCAACTTGGTTTATCACAGGCGGAGCGCTCTTCTGAAGGAATACCTGAGAGGATGTCGTGACTGACGTGAAATCATTAGGTTAGGAAAAAGGAGGGAGATTATTACCCTCCTTTTTCTACCCTCCTTTTTTTACACACGACAAACGACGAGAAACATAGAGAATCTATCAATCAGTAACATCTCACACACTGTTGTAATTTGACCTATGTTTACAAATAAACGATTCTGATTCGAATTCTGATTCTGACGACGAAGTGATTGACGTGTAAAAGTGTTAGTACAGACCTATTTACAGTTTTTTTTTTATCACTTGACATTTACACTACGACCGCTAAATCGCCCGTTATAGTTTTTTTTTTTCAAATAAAAGTTAGTCAGCAGATATTATGAGATATAGCAATAAACAACATTTGGTAGAAACAATGTTTCAGCATGTAGTTTCAGAGAATGCTTGTTTCAGAGTTTTGAACTCAACGCTTACACCGAGCTTTCGCGTCCGTTCTTTCTAGACGTACATAATATGTCTGGAATAGCCTTTCCTGCACTGGTATGTAACCTAACGATATCACGGACTATATATTTTTATATCCTACGTTTAAGCGATATAGCACTGTGATTTCCAACATTTTCAACACAAAAGTTCAACAGGATTCTCTGGCAATAACAAGGAATTCAAGAAAGTCTTATAAATTTTATAGCAACAAAGAGATCGGGAGAAGTCGACAGATAAAATTTTACAACGGACTAATGCGGACTTTAATATATTTTTTTATTAGTGATAATTTCATGATGTTAAGAATTTCTTAATACATTTTTTATGTTCGTTTATCAGCTGGGTATACACAAGCAAAAAAATGTATTTAATTTCGAAACCAACATAAGGAAGCAATGAAAAGGAGGTCAATTTAAGAGTCCCCGCTTTTAAGGATCCTTTTATACGTACGTTAATGTTACGTTTTAATTTATTTAATCGCATTAAGTTTGTGGGTTACTAAGGGATAACAAGAATTCAAACGAAGTTCGAGTTTTTCGGTCCCTGGAAAAACATGATCCGTCTTTTTTTGGAGTAAAAGTTTAATGTGCGTAATACCCGAGTAACATGTAGGGAAAGGTAGCCCTTTCAATCGTGTTGGCCATGAAGTATGCGTGACGTAACTGGAACTTATTGTTGTGTAGGCACTTTACGTTACAGTGTAGTTCTTACGAATGAAAATTCTGGTAAGGTTTACAAGTGCACGGTGCGCTGCTGTAGTGAATGATAAACATAGGAAGAAAAAAAAACTTGTGCAATTCACACGTGGTAGAAGTGAACACTTCAAAAATAAGCATTCAATAACGATTTTCGGCGTGCACGAAATTCACGAACACGTTCCGTTGACTTTTTGGTGTCCTTTTAATCTTGTTTTCCCTTTTTTTTCGATAATCGCAACAATATTCTGCATTCGTTTTCGGCATATTTGAAGAATTTTACTATAAAAATGATGAAAAAACTCTACAAACGTATATTACGTACACGTTTACGAAACACCACGGTTGTTGTGATGCCTTTTCTCAAGCTTTGTACTCCGCATGCGCGCTCAAACACGTATAACAAACAAACGTACAACGCTGAGGCCCAAGCAAACTCCCACTATGCCTTGGTGAACACGAGTGGAGGGGGTACGAAGCAGAGCACAAAGAGAACCACGAATATAAGAAACACACTGTATAATGCTTCCTATCTCATTTTCTCCCACGTTAAATCTTATGAATTTATGTGTCTGTCTCTTTTTACTGTCGCTTTTTCGTTTCATCGACTTTCAAATCATAACGATGCTTGAAAAACAATTGACGAAACAAAAACCATAAAGACGAACATGGAACGTCCTCCTTTACAACTTTACAGGTTTCTTTTTCATTTATTTTTATCAAAATTGGTTTCGCGAGCTGCTTTACGGCGCCTTATGACGGATGAAAAGCGACGCAACTATTGGCAAAAGCTTTATCACACTCCCACAACTACCCACTACTTGCGCCACAACTCCCTCAGATCAATTTTTCAGACCACTCATATTCGGAACGCGACCGCGAACAGATCACGAACAAAACTAGGAATATCGAAGATTACAAGTAGTAGGTCTCCGGGGAGTGACTAACTATAAATGTCACAACGACGCAACCCCTGCAGCTTGTTGAAACGTTTTATGGACTATAAATCGGAACGTAGCGCCCCCGTTAAGTCCTCTGCTTGGTCAGATGTTGAAATGTTTTATTCTCGACATTAAAAGGGTGAAAACCTTTGGAGTAACAAATTATACGTTTTATTGAATCTTAAATTCTCGTACTTAGTTAGTAGAGGCGGGTTTTATGGAACGGAATTGGTTTAATGCCTCTTAATCAAGTGATTTAAAACTTTCAGGTTGTTTTTTCTTTCCTTATCTGTTACAGAAGGTGCTTAAAGTTTTCCTGGGGACTTACCTATTTGATGTTTGCCCATCTTTCCTAGATTGTGTTACAGTAGGTAGACCAAGGGTATGTAGCATTCACACAACTATACACACACACAAATAAGGAGTTCCTACATAAGACACACTTTGTGTTTCAGTAAAAATACAATGCTATGTAAAATGTCAACGCAGTTTATAATAAAGCGCAGGCCACACTGAGAATCAAACGAAACTAAGTTCGTTTAACACGTTCAGTGCCGGGAGCCCCCTGGAGGGTTCACTCAAGTCGCATATGGGATGCCGGGTTTTTCTTAGCGAAATCGGCATTATAAACTTTGAAAATAAAATCAGTTGTATATTTTAACAAGAATTCAAACTTAATGTCGGAGACACTCTTCGAGGGTTAACTTGTAATATGTATGGCGGCATGACGTATGAGCCCGATGAAAAATGGGTGAAGTCGAAAGTGTTAAAATAAAATAAAATAATCTTTACTTCGAATAAGCAACATCCATAAGGGTAGGTAAACAAAAAGATAACTTATACCTATGTTAGTAAACTTATAATCCATTTGGAAACAAGGCTGTTGTTCGAAATGCATCTTCGAACAACATCACCACACAAAGGAGAATCGTACCTCCCCGCTATGGTCTTCAGGATGAAGTTGGAGCCCTCGCGCATTCTGGAGAGTAAACATGCAGATTTCTGTCTGACGAAGGCGTGGAAGCCATCGATGAGTGCTTGTGCAAACATACCTGAAACGGGGCAGCCCCATCAACATCCTGAACCCGTTGTTATATTGGACCTGTAGGGTGCTGATAGCCTGCTCAATATAGTTGGTCCACAGACTGCATGTGCAAAAGACTTGGTAATAAGGTTTAAAAAGCTTTAAGCTTAGCTTCGCTTATGTAGCTGCCGCGTGTTATCATACTTCGGTTCATAGTTTGCAGTGTGAACCGAAGTATGAAAAGACGTAGTAGTTACATGAGCGCAGGTAAACGAACTTAGCTTCGTTTCGCTTCGTTCTCAGTGTGGCCTGAACTCTAGAAGCTCACCTTTGAACTACGCCTGAAATTAATCTTCAGTGATCAATACCTAAAATAAACTCGGGAAGCGAATGAATTAGAAGTCAGCACGCAAATAAAAGAAAATCCTATCTTTATTTTTCCCGACAATATTCAGGTAACACAAAAGAATGGTAGGAATTTTTCACATTATACTGCTTGGGTCTATGAATGTTTGCAAGCCAGGATATTTAAATATCTTCCAGCGTTATTGATGACAATAACAGAGGGACCTTTGGCTAACGGACCAGCAATAATGTGCTAGTATTCTATTCCACCTAGAATAGGGGTTAAAGGTCTACATAAGGAATTTGAATAAGACGAAATGAATTTACGTTACGCCAGGGTATAGCAATGTAATTTCGAAGTGTCACTTTCAATTGATCTGTCTTATTTCAGTTGGCTACATTAAAATTGTTTTACTACTACAGTAAATATAGATAAATTCGTGAGTTGTAAAATATATTCCAAATAGTTTCTCTAGGTTTTTGATCTCGCTTTCCTACAATCAAAATCAAAATCTAAATAATCAAATCTGTGGGAGTGATTTCGTGAAAAGCTACGGAAGTGTGTAACAGAAAGCTGGGGAACCGCGCGCTATTTGATTTGACCAATGAGCGCGCGCGGTGCTGGAGTTGGCTGTCAGATGGTACCAATTCATTTTCCGAGAGGTTGTAAACTGGATGACGATGACGATGACGGTGACAGTGACGTTGACGGTGACGGTGATGGTGACGGTGATGATGATGGTGCTGATGATGAATATTGTTTATATCATATAGGCCTCAGCCAAGATGTCAGATGTTACACATCATAAGCGACTACTGTAAAGCTCGCTCGTTTTTTTACCACAGTGGATCCACTGTGATTCATCGCACATAGTTTGACAGGACTTAAGAAATGTCAAAAATGACATATCTAATTTTTAGCTCCGGTCCCTTCTCACCGCAGTCATGCCCTGCAAAAACGTTAGCGGTTACCGTTTTCAAGAAGTTAATATACACTGTGGTATATCTTTATCTACTATAGCTTTTCTCGGGCAGTAACTGTTGGGCAGTAACTACCTATAAGCAGGCAACGCATAAATTATTATGCACAGTACCATTGCCAAGTCTAAAGGCTTAGCTATCTACAGGCGTCGTTTGATTCGGCGCTGACACGGACTGAGAATAATTGATGGAATTACAGTACGCACTTAGCCAACTATGTTCTACTCGTTCTAATTACTTATACTTATCTGGATTACGATTCGAAATCATTGGGTAAGTTTAAGTTCGAATTGCGGTTCTTTTTGTTGGAATTATGTTCTATTGGGATTGCAATTTTATTATAATATATAAGATCGATACATACGCTAAAGCAGACACTAATTATCAAAGGAATTGGTAAAATAGCAAAAGTAAACAGGCATGTTCTGGGCACGCTCGTTCCATCATAGACTTCATCCATAGCTTTCCATCAGGCTAGATCGAGGTCAAGAGCTGGCCAATTCAGCAATAAAAAAATATATTCAGAAAATCAAACGTGCTAAATAGCTGGTCCCATAGCGTAGGTAGACCAAGCAACAAACGTGGATTTTCTTTTCTTTTGTATGATGATTTTCTTTTTGCATTTTTCTGCATTGACCAAAATTCCTAGAGATTAAAGATCCTGATTCATGGATAACCCTGAAAATAATACGAACATGGCGTCATACATTGGCAACAAAAATCAAGCCTTAGGCTGCCTGTCCATTGAAGTGGAGCGAGGCAGCGGAGAGGGGAATGGCAGCGGAGTCGAGCGGAGTTGCGGACAGTGTCTGTCCATTGATGCGGAGCGACGTAGCGGAGCGGAGTTACGGACTGTTCGGAGCGAGGTAGCGGAGTGGTGTTGCGGACTGTGCGGAGCTAGACCGAGTTCACGCGACGAGTAATAATTCCCCGCTCCGGTTCCCCGCTTCACTTCTCCGCTCCGTTTACCCGCTCCGCTTCCCCTCTCCTCTTCTCCGCTCCGTTTCCTCGCTTCGCTTCCCAGTTTTGTATGAATTTTTAAACTAGTTCGCAAATCCCTGTCCACTGAAGCGGAGCGGAGGTTTTATGCAATTCCATTGGTTAATATTGGCACACCGCTACTCCACTCCTCTCCTCTCCGCTCCAGTGGACAGGCAGCCTTATAAATATAATATGCTGCAAATTAAAACTCAACACTAAGTAAATACCAACCAATGAGCATTGATTTTGCTAGTGATGTTATCGTTATAATTTATTACACTGTTAATGCGATCGCTTGATCTAATCTCGATAGATTATTGGATGGAATTACTGTTGCAGGTACTGGCTGGAAACATTGAAGTACCAGCGATAATTCTACATTTAAAAAAATACGTTTGGGCGAAGTGACTAGAGTGCTATTAGACCGTTCACTATAGCATGTCCCTTGCCGCCATGTTGGCACCATTGCTTGTCAAGCTTAGTTTCAATATATTTAGAGTTCAAATTGGCGACTGACAGAAAAGTGCTACAAATCGCGTCACTGGACAAGTTAAAATGAACGCACAGTACTTGGATATTTTGGCGTCTGAATCGCATTGATAGGGGCTCGTTCTTGGTAAACATTTTTGAAATTGTGTCATAGAAATTGTATTGGCAAAACAAGATGGCGGCGTTAGTTCCGATTTTGACTACGCGCCACAATAACATCGTAGCTTTGTACTGCGTTTTACAAATTCCTGTAGTCTATGTAGGATAATTCAGAACTATTTGCTGGTCATTGAAAAGTAGGGCAAAGCCGTATGATTAAACATGGTCAGCAGTTGGTAAACTGACAACTTGAGTGTGTGTCATGATGGCGGGACGTCGTGAAACCTGTAGTTAGGTAATAGCGATATACGGGTGTTCAATCGTTTTTTAGAGGCATGAGGAATAGGGTGAAGTTCACTCAAACTCTATTGAAAAGGGAGAATCCTCCGACCAGAAGGGTGTCGTGTCTGGCGGGCAAATGCCCAACGATTGATGTCGGATAGTCATACATATATGTCGTTCGCACGGTAAACTCTAATTGCGCGATGCAGCATTGGTGTGACGCCAGGATTTTGTGTGACGTCAGGTTTTTTACGCGTAGTTCAAATGTGGCGATGTAGATGCCGCCACAATTTCATCATCATCATTCTGTCCTTATGCCAATTTCTTGGTTTCTTGAGAATACGTTACAATAATCACAATCTTGTTGAAACTGCAGTTACTAGTGTACCTCTGAGATACAATATTATAACATCAAGCCGTGTTTCCCCGAAGGGTTTGGCAGAGGTGTACCTCTAGTATAGTGCACCCTCATTTCGCCATTTAGGTTTAAGTCCCATGTAATAGGGGGCGAGCCTATTGCCATCAACCGGGCACAAATTCAGACTCCGGGCTGCTACTGAGAAATTCCAAATGGACAACCTCAATAACACTTTGCCCGACCCGGGAATCGAACCCAGGATCAGCAGTAGCGCTTGTGACCAAAGAGGCAGATACAATATTATGTCCGGAGTTAATTAAATGAACACAAGTAGTATCAAGATTGCTCAGCAGCAAGGTGTAACTTGCTTCGTAATACGTGACTGCATGGCTTGAGATTTTGCTTGCAACGAACTATGTAAGTAATAGTTTCTCTGAAGTACTAACGAGCTTCGTTGCTTATAATGAATGTAATGTGTTAAGCTAACATTGAAATTTTAGTGTAAGTGCATTTTCAGTTTTGACACATGGAGGTCGTATTCTGGAAGGAGTTAAGTTGTGGTCTCCGTTGAAATGCGAATTTCATATTTAAGTCAGTTAGGTGTGGTTCACACTGGATGTCTGGGCGCGGGACACGTGCTCCGTCGCATTACGCTGAGCAGTTTGAACGACGCCTTTAAATATCAAACGAGCAGCAAGCAGTCGAATATTGTAAACACCTGGAAGGCGTCGTATTTTTCGCAAACATTTGAACCTATGAAATAGTTGTAACTTGCAATATAATACTATTTAAATTACCCTTTTCATAATCATCAGGTTTTAACAAATAAAAGAGGACTTCTTTTAAGTATGGAGATACCTGCAATGTAACAGAAGACCACCCTCTTCCAAAGGAGACCTCCTCTTCCCTTTGAAAGGATTTTTGTCCTAAGTCCATACCTTTCGGAGTCTCGGAATATCTTGCACACTGTCCAATTTATTATCAAACCTACTGTAAGGGAAGCACAGTAGTGCGAGTTTAAATCATAAAATCATTGTCGACATAGCATGTAAGATAAAAGTATTGATTACAGACATGATTCTTGTTAAAAGGGTAGTGTAACTGAAATTATGACTATTCCATGTAAAAAAGCCTTATATATCCTTATATACTAACTAAAAAGCTCTGTAATATTTTATCCTTACATAGTACTATATTTTAAAGTAGACTATAACGCTAGATAGATCATTTCCCACCTGTATACCTATTTCACATAAGGAAATCGAGTCACTATGTCGAGAATTAAGTAAATTCCTTTGTTCACTAACGTAAACAATGTTATGTGCAACTTCTACTGCGCAGTTGAGTCCCCTTCATACGTTTCAGTTCCCCCGGAACGCCCAAATATGTTAGTACCCCGCATTCCCCGCGAACGTGGAATCCCCTCAAATACAAACACACTGACGTAAGTAGGCGATGAAAAAGTTGTGTAAGTAGAGACACACACACTGTGTGATAGTGTGTGTCACTACTATAAATAAAACCCACTTGTGTATTCGTGAGTTCAGTCGTCTCTCATCCTTTCATAAGACAATACGAGTACAGTTCAGTCGTCTCTCAACCTTTCATAAAGTAATACGTGTTCAGTTATTAGTACCTCTGAACACCATCGCGTTCTAGCTTAGTCAGATCTAAAGTCTGTTCTATAAATATTAGTCTCTTAGTGTTTAAGGCGTAATTATTTTATTCTTCTATTTCTGTATATTGTGTGTGTATGTGTGTGTAAAAGAATAGAGGAATATATAAGTTTTGTGCTCATCCCTGTGGTTTTCCTTTTAAACTCCCACCTGAAATAACCCAGCAACATCATTGACCGCCCCATAAGTCAACATTTTAGTCCTTCAAAAGCCGATCTGGTTAGCATTTCGGTTTTTAAGGCTGCCGCATCAGGGTGGTCAACATTTTGGTCCTTCGAGAGCCGGATCAGGTTAACAAGTAACCATGAGTCAGAGGAGCACCATTATTACACGCAGCAAACTAAGAAGATTGGCTGAAGAAATGAGTGTGCGTCGCAGTGAGTTAGTATCGGACTCCGGGTTGCAGTCTGAAAAGGCACCGGGTTCGCCGTCTGTCGCACCGACTGTGGCATCAACGTCTGCCCTCAACATCCCACTGACGGGTGGTCGAGTAATCGACTACAGTGTAAGAAGTACGTCAGAGGGACCTCAGGGAGGTCAGACATTATTACAAGGTCGCCATACGTCGCCGCGAAACAGAGCCTCATCCAATACTAGCCACAAGAGCGTCGAATACATAAAAAAGCGAATAGAATATGAAGCTGAACGCGAATTAGTACAACTCAAGGAAAACCTCCTCAAGAAAAGAATGGAGGCCGACATTGCAGAGATAGAAGCGGCTGCCGAGAGCGACGACTCAAAGTCAGACGAGGGTACAGCACAACGCGTGGAACAGTGGATAGACACGACGCCCCAAGTAACTCAAGTTGATAAAGTGCTGTGTACCCCGCCTATGACACGCGCGCCTGTGGATATGGCCGCGCGTCACCAACCAGAAGTCACACAGGGACTAAACGTAAGTAGTCTCAATCGTGACTCTAATATATACTGTGTACCGATCATGCCTAATAACAATAATGTGTCGCATGTAAGAGCGTCTACGTCAGTACCGTTACCTAACCTAACGGTACCTACGACGCAGATGTATACGCCAGTCTGTACCGAAAGTATAAGGTTCAGTCTGCCTCGTAGCTATCCCGTCTTTACCACCCCGGCCGCCAATGTACCTCGAGTATCGATTCTCGAGTCGGATACAAGGCAGCAGACATACCACGGAGTGGATGAAAAAGAAAGACGGCGAGAGGCATCAGGCGACAGGGACAGGAAAATTGATAGACTGGCGGAGGCAATCACTAGTATGGCACGACCGCGACCGGTACCCAGACAGGCATACGAATTGCCACACTTTAGCGGAGACCCAGCCGAATGGATTTCTTATAGAAATATGTATTGGGATACATCAGAATTGTATAATTTTAGAACACACGAAAATCTAGCACGGCTTAAGACATCGTTGCATGGAGAGGCAAAGACCTCAGTAGAGGATTTGTTACGCTCAGGTACGGATCCCTCCGATATCATGCGTGCGCTTGAAGAAGAGTTTGGGCATCCAACCCTAATTTTACAATGCGCAATAAAGAAAGTTAGGGACCTACCTAAAGTAACAGAGAGCGGCCGCGAGCTAAGAAAGATTTCTTCAACAGTAAGGAATTGTGTGTCTCTACTTAAAAACATTCGCGCTGACGGTTATATAAATAATCCGCAACTAGTAAGCGAACTTTTAAATAAACTTACACCGATACAACGCGCGCAGTACGGTGACTTTGCTATGGGAATAGATAACTCACAGGGGGTGGATTTAAGAATCTCACCTAACTTAGAAATATTATCACACTTCTTAATTCAATTAACGCGCTCGACGTCGTATTACGTACAACCAAGTATGATAGAGTCTAGTCCTTTCAAATCCCCTGTGAAGAAGCAAGTCATCAGTCAAACACGACAAATGAATACCGCGCGTTCCTTTATCAATAGGCCACCGCCAGCACAAAGGATAAACACACAAAGCGATGAACATACCGTACCTAAAGAATGCGTTATCTGCCGGCAGGAACATACAATAGAAGAATGCGAAAGTTTTAAAAAACTTAGTGTACAACAGCGTTGGGACACAATTAAAGAAAAAAATACGTGTTTTAAATGTTTAGTTAGTAAACATCCCAAAAGATTCTGCCGCGCAAATAAGTGTGAGAAATGCGGTTACGCGCACCACCTGTTATTACACGCCGATAAACAAAGGAAAGAATACAAAGCGTGTGAAACAGATAAGATTGAAAGCGTAACAAATATTGGTGAATGGCGGGCTACAGCATTGTTAAAAATAATCCCTGTAACAATCAGTGATAATAACGGTGACAATAAACAAAGCTATGCATTATTAGACGACGGCGCGACCGTATCTTTAATAGACAGTGAAATCGCTACCAACTTAGCGGGTCCTCGTATACCCCTAACGTTGAAGACCGCAGGTGGCCACGGGGTCACGGACTTAACGTCGCGAGCGGTTCAAGTTCAAATAAAAGGTCCAAACGGGCAGTGCCATAACATTAAGTGTCGTACTATGGTGAACATGAACATGCCGACACAAACAGTGTCCGCCTCGATGCTTCGCGACAACGCTCACCTCCGCGACTTGGGTTGCGCGGAGATGAGGGGTGCCAAGCCGCTGCTGCTGCTCGGGCAGGACAACTGGGAGCTACTCGTCGGCCAGGACATCCGCCACGGGAAATCCGGTAAGCCAGTTGCCTCACTTACTAAATTAGGATGGGTCATACATGGACCGTTTGACATTAAAAGCAATATTGAAACAGTAAATTGCACGACAGTCTCCCTTCCTGATTTGCATGACCTAGTAAAGTCTCAGTTTGAGCTAGAGGCTATAGGCATTTCACAGAACGCTCGTAAACATAAAGACATTGAAAGAGCGTTAGACGTATTAGATAACACTAGTCACCGTGTGCCCGACGGATCACAATGGGAAGTCGGGTTATTGTGGAAACATGATAAGATACATTTACCTAACAACTTTATGGATGATTATCTAGATAGTACCTGTTCCGATGATGAAGCTAACAAACTGATAGAGGAGGTTACTAGAATACACGCCTCCGGTGGATTGATTATACGGGGGTGGGTAACCAACTCATCAGAACTGAGGGACAAGCTCAAAACAGACATGCCTGAAAAGGTAGCTCTTGAGAAAGGCATAGGCACAGTGGAGAGAACACTAGGCCTAATATGGGCACCTAGAGAAGATAACTTAGGTTTTGATCTGTCGTTTAAGCGACTTCCAGAACATAATATTATAAATGGAAGTCTAGTGCCCACTAACAGACAATTTTTAAGTATGATTATGTCCATTTATGACCCATTGGGTTTCCTGTATCCATGCGTAATTCAATCACGCATATTAATGCAGAAAATTTGGAAACCAGGAATCCAGTGGGACGAGCCATTACAAGATAAAGACGACGAGGTAATTTCTATTCCCCGGTTAGAGTTGCAAGCAGCTTTATTAGCCTGTCGACTAGCAGACACGACAGAGAAAGCATTAGGGCTAATGATATCCAAAAAGTTTTATTGGACTGATAGCAAAACTGTCCTCAAATGGATCAATTCTGAGGCACATGAATTTCAAAGGTTTATTTCACATAGATTAGCTGAGATAGATAAATTATCAGACCGAGGCAACTGGCGCTGGGTACCCTCGGAGGACAACCCTGCTGACAAGGCGACCAGATTGTCTTGGCCCGATAACCACGCAGCGTGGCTGTCGGGCCCCTCTTTTCTTCGTGATCCACAGGAGCAGTGGCCAGCATGTCACGAGACTGATGTTGCGGAGAAGGACCTCGAGCGCATCCAGCGGGTATACGCAACCGCATCGCCGGTGGCGCCACTCCTGCAGTACGAGCGCTACTCTTCGTGGGGGCGCATACAGCGCGTCATGGCACGCGTCCTCATTTTTGTGGGCCGATGTCGGAAGCGGCGGACAACAGCCGAGCTACAGCGGCTCGACTTAGAAGAAGCTCACAATCATCTAATAAAGTTGTGTCAAGAAGATAGCTACAGCAGCGAGCGGACCGCCATTCTTAAAAGGGCTGCCTGTGCCTAACAATAGCAGCATCAAGGCCCTAGATCCCATGGTCACTTGAGCGCCGACTCCGCCATATTAGCCTTGCGGCGCCTCATTGCGCGCCGTGGGCAACCAGCCCACCTGTACTCAGATCAAGGTACAAACTTATCGGTGCCAACTCCGAGCTACGAGCGGCCCTGAAAGACCTTGATCAAGGTCAGATCAAGACCGAGGCCACCAACCGAGGCATCGAGTGGCACTTCAATCCCCCGGCAGCCCCACATATGGGTGGCTGCTGGGAGCGCCTGGTGAGATCTGTCAAGAACGCACTTCGAAGCACGCTCAAGGAGCGTGCCCCCCGTGAGGAGGTCCTCTACACCCTTCTCACCGAAGCCGAGCTAATCATAAATAGCCGGCCGCTAAGCTACGTCTACGATGACCACAACCAGCCTGTGGTTTTAACCCCGAATCATCTACTCCTGGGGACTGCGTCCGGGAGTACGCCGTTCGCATCGAGTGACACCGAGGACATCGATTCCCGACGGCAATGGCGGCGCGTGAATGCGCTCGCTGACATGTTCTGGCGACGCTGGCTGCGGGAATATCTCCCAACGTTACAACGTCGTGAAAAGTGGACAAACAATGTACCAAATGTATGTGTTGGTGATGTAGTGATAATAGCGGACAATAATAAAGAACGACGTGCGTGGACAAAAGGTCTAATTAAAACTTTATACCACGGTAATGATGGAATCATCCGTGTAGTTGATGTAAAAACAATAAACGGGGTCCTGCGTCGACCCGTAGCAAAGCTTATTGTGCTTCCCACAGACCAGGATGTAATGCGGCTGAACCCTGTTACAGGGGGTGGAATGTAAGGGAAGCACAGTAGTGCGAGTTTAAATCATAAAATCATTGTCGACATAGCATGTAAGATAAAAGTATTGATTACAGACATGATTCTTGTTAAAAGGGTAGTGTAACTGAAATTATGACTATTCCATGTAAAAAAGCCTTATATATCCTTATATACTAACTAAAAAGCTCTGTAATATTTTATCCTTACATAGTACTATATTTTAAAGTAGACTATAACGCTAGATAGATCATTTCCCACCTGTATACCTATTTCACATAAGGAAATCGAGTCACTATGTCGAGAATTAAGTAAATTCCTTTGTTCACTAACGTAAACAATGTTATGTGCAACTTCTACTGCGCAGTTGAGTCCCCTTCATACGTTTCAGTTCCCCCGGAACGCCCAAATATGTTAGTACCCCGCATTCCCCGCGAACGTGGAATCCCCTCAAATACAAACACACTGACGTAAGTAGGCGATGAAAAAGTTGTGTAAGTAGAGACACACACACTGTGTGATAGTGTGTGTCACTACTATAAATAAAACCCACTTGTGTATTCGTGAGTTCAGTCGTCTCTCATCCTTTCATAAGACAATACGAGTACAGTTCAGTCGTCTCTCAACCTTTCATAAAGTAATACGTGTTCAGTTATTAGTACCTCTGAACACCATCGCGTTCTAGCTTAGTCAGATCTAAAGTCTGTTCTATAAATATTAGTCTCTTAGTGTTTAAGGCGTAATTATTTTATTCTTCTATTTCTGTATATTGTGTGTGTATGTGTGTGTAAAAGAATAGAGGAATATATAAGTTTTGTGCTCATCCCTGTGGTTTTCCTTTTAAACTCCCACCTGAAATAACCCAGCAACATCATTGACCGCCCCATAAGTCAACGTTTTAGTCCTTCGAAAGCCGATCTGGTTAGCATTTCGGTCCTTAAGGCTGACGCATCAGGGTGGTCAACACCTACCCAGATGAAAACTATAAATACCAAGTCCCAAATCGACAAAATTAGAACAATTTAACTATTAGCCATTACTAGTTGAACTGTGAGCAAAACGGTCGGCCTCATTGATTTCAGGACGACTCGATTAATAATGGCTGGGGTTTGAATGCCCCAACAAATTGGCGTAAATTAATACGATTCAGTAAATGTCGCTTACGATCTATTCGTCTGGGTGCTAGTAACTGGCTTATTTGTGATGTGGCTTTAGAATGAGATTTATTTTAGTTGAATGAGAATTTTGACCATTATTTTGTTCGATTGATGCACGAGGTTTATGCATATTAATGCAATACCTGGTCGACCGAGCTCTGTTCGGGTGAAAAAAGATAAACATATCGTCCAGGTATACTGCCGATGTATCACATTCCAAGGAGCTTGTGGCTAAGTTATAACTGCCGCACTGGTTGACCCATAAGGTTAAGCTACGCTTGCCGGCGTTGGTCCGTGGATGGGTGACCATCTTAATATCGAGACTCTTCCGTGCCTCGGAAAGCATGTTCATCCGTTGGTACCAGCTGTCATTCGTGGATTTTTGACGTCGTTACGGGTCGTCCGAAGCCCGAAAGTCTAACAAGCAGTCTTACCAAGGGGTATCATATTGCCCACTTACTGGGTTGTGGAGGTCAGATAGGCAGTCGCTCCATGTAAAATACTGGTATTCAGCTGCATCCGGTTAGACTGAAAGCCGCCCCAACATAGTTGGCAAAAGGCTAGGCAGAGTAAAGCAAAGCAATATATGGGATACTGCGACTTTCATTGAAATCGTTAGAGCCGTTTTGTGTGAGCGTGTTTGCACAGAGCGGATGTGTAGTGTTCGCATGCTTCACTGTATTGTAGAAATAACCAGATCGGAAAAAATATACCTACAGCTATTCTATCCCTGCTTTTTCCAATCTGGTTATTGAAAAAACCGGCCAAGTGCGTGTCGGACCACGCACAATGAAGGGTTCCGTAGTTGGG
This sequence comes from Agrochola lota, assembly GCA_947364205.1. Taxonomy (NCBI): domain Eukaryota; kingdom Metazoa; phylum Arthropoda; class Insecta; order Lepidoptera; family Noctuidae; genus Agrochola; species Agrochola lota. The sequence continues at coordinate 9,512,954 of OX376231.1, read as the reverse complement.
ATGAATTTATCCCAAGAACAAACTTAACATTGTAGTTGAAACACATGTTCTCCCATACGGAATGTATGGGAGATTATGTTTTTCAAACCGCAAATTTAAGTTGGTCAATTATTTCTCGTTAACCTGTAGAGCCTACTTAGCTCTGATAGTTTTCCTTTTAATTTCGTTATATATACTACTGCTGTGAATTTTTTCACAAGTCCAAGTACAAACATTTAGCTAGAACGGGGGACACACACTTGACTCTAACAAAAAAATTCAGTTAAAAGCTTAATATTTCGCAAACGGATCCCTGAATCCAAAAATGGTTTGTAAAAATGGAAAAAAAAACATCCCCACTTTACGTGTAGGGCGGTACCTTAAAAAAAATATTTTTCTTGATTTTATTTTACCACTTTGTCGGCATGATTAATATGTGTACATATGCCAAATTACAGCTTTTTAGTACTAACCGTCTCTGAGCTAAGCCGCGGACAGACAGACGGACAGACAGACAGACAGACAGACGGACATGGCGACACTATAAGGGTTCCTTGTTTACTACGGAACCCTAAAAATATTGATCCTTATTTCCCTAAACGTAAGACAGAGCAGGTAAAAAAAAAATCTTTTGGTTTGTCGAGAAATAAAATAAATTGTACTAAGAATCATTTTTATAAATTAGTTAGAATAGCACACCATCACGTTCCTACAAAACTAATTCAAAGAAAAACTCACCTGACGCCCCAGGCGATATCGCAAACGGGCAAAAATGTTTAGTTTGTCAAAAATTTGTACATCAAAAGAAATCCTTCCACTCAATTCCCGAGATCTCAACGGAATTCGGTATTATTGATACGAGAATTTGCAAATATACGAAAAATATTCTCTTGGGGGCGGGATCGCTCGTAATACGAATACGTACGTCGCGGAGACGGCTTTTACGACGTGCCAGTGGTTTGCTAGATACGGAATAAGGATATTATGTCGAACCTATTCGCACCCGAATAGTGTTTTCTTATAAACAGCTCACGGAGTACATTTTATTTTATAAAAATCTCTGCGTCAAACATAAGGGCGGGTAGTTTTAAATCAATAAGCAGGTGAGATCTCCTGTATTTCTTCTTTCTTTCTTTTGTTTTACTTAAGAACATTGAGCGAGTAACGAAACTATTTCTACTTGCATTTGGGAAATAAAAGGAGAAATTTCAAAGCTTTGTCTGCTCTCTGCTTTAACATTCAATGGATTGTTTAAAAATAGAATGTGTACCGTTGGAGCTAGAACAAGAAAATTTACATTAGCCCATATTAGCCTTTTTTCGACATGCATAAAACCGCTACTCGCATCTATTTCTCTAAATTGGCTCTTTTAACACTAGCGAAATACGCCACTTTACATTTTCGTTTGGAATTAGGAATAGGAATTAGGAGGAGAATATTGGAATTAGGTGTATAATAACGAAGTTTTGAATTAGCAAAACTTAAAGCGGAAATGATAGCACAGGTGAGCCGTTTTAGGTTAGTTTTTGGGATGGCATCGCACATACGAAACTTCAGTATTACAGAGAAGTCATAGGCAGTGGTGATCACATACCTTAAAAAAATGTAAACTCCAGATTATTTAAGAAAAAATTGTTTGACTGGTTAAACTCGGAAAATTTCTATAGTCTTAAAGAATTTATGGATAAAAAATTCTCATGTTAGTATTAAGTGAACATATGCATGCTAAGTACAATTCTGGCAAAGCATGTAAGATCTTTATGGCCGGGCCTGGCCGCTTTAGGGCCGGGACGCCTCCTTATTTGCCACCAGAACCATTAAAACAAACCTAATATTTTCAACAAGCGAGGTAGGTAACTCAGGAAGCCTCGTCAAAACCTACCTAAAATCACTCGTATAAAATTAATTGATGATTTCATATGTAATTTAAACGTAATAAAACGAATAGTGTTGTAGCATACGTTCAAAATGGCAGCCAGTCAGACAAACCGCGTACAAACGACGCGTAATGCGGTGTATTACGACACACTCATTCTGATATATTGCACAGAGACCTGACAAGATTAATTTATACGACCGCGACAAATTTTGGTTGGAAACTCTTTATTTGTTAAACGCTGAGCGTGTTGTTTCTAGCAACGATTGTATTGTCTCTTTTCGTCGTTGTCGAAAAAAGGCAATCATTGACTGTAACGTATCATACTGCCTATACTCCGTTGGTTTAGGTAGTTAACTATAGGTAAACAAAAAAAACACAATACGAGAGAGCTGTCCAGTAACCGACTAAACGTAATACCTGCCACTTCAGTTGTCATGCTACGTCAAAGTTGTACTCTTCAATTTAGCAACATTATATTTCGTTGACGTTTAAGAGCCCAAGAAAACAGGTTCTCTACCTATTTTTTGGGCTGTTTACAATATACGAGTACTGATACAAAATTATTATATTATTATTATAAATCTAAATAAAAAATTGTGCTCAAGCAGCAACATTTGCGAAGAGTATAGTTTAAGAATAAATTATAAAGTTTAACATAGATTAATAAAAGAAAAAACTATCGTAAGAATCGAAAATAAATTTAATTTGTTTATAACGTATTTTTAAATAAAGTATCATCTATAAAAACCCTTAGTTTTACGATTTGTTTACCTTTAGTTAATAACCTTAACCAATGGAGTATAAGTAGGTACCACTCTTACTAAGGGGTATCGTGTTACCCAGGAACTGAGTTGTATAGGTCAGATAGGCAGTCGCTCCATGTAAAATACTGGTATTCAGCTGCATCCGGTTAGACGGGAAGCCGTCCCCAAAATTGCTAGGAAAAGACTATTGAATGGAGTAAAAGTACACACACATAAGTATCTATGCAATTAGGGCCCTATTTAATACAATTATTATTGACAGTGCGACGTATTTGTCAAAAAACAAACAAAATTGACACATTTTCATGGCTACAAACTTACAAAGTTGTCGGATTGTGAGATGTACAAGATAAACTCTGAAAGTACATATAATTTTAATAAATTATTTCTTTAGAATTTAGGTGCTTCTAAAAGACTTTTAGTGTTCGCCCCTAACGACTTAGCTGTGGGACAGATAATCTGCTAAGTCAGGTCTCCTGAATCACATAGTATGCACTTCCTCCGCCGCAAGAACAATATATTGTCCCGGCGGACACATCGGTAAGTGCATGCTCTTTAATGTGTGGCAACGCTTCGGAGAACGAAATTTAGTGATCTAGTTTATGTTCGTCGGTTAAAGGATCGTATGTGCCTCGTTCAAACCTCATGACCATTTCAAGTCTTGTTGGATTTTTTTTGCAAAAAATGGTCCTTGGGAAAATAGTGTCATACACTAAAGCCTTTTTCACAAGGACCACAGTGGGAAAAAGGTGGAAGAGATTACAGAACGCCCCCTGCTACGATCCTTATATACTGCTTTTGGCTTGTTTATGTCCATACGTCTTTTCATACACGCAAGCCAGTTACGAGTGCTACGCACTTGTCCTTTCTGAAGAACATCACGAAACAGATTGATAATATTTCTGTCGTATCCGGGCAATCAGCCCTGCTACTAATCTTACTGATTAGGTTATCGTTTCACCACGGTTCGTGCTGGTCTAATAGGAGAATCAGCTGGTTCTTTTTTTTTTCGTATTTTTTATCTTTTTAGGCAGCTTTGGAATCATCTGACAAATGGCTTGCCGATAACCAAGTGAGCACCACGATGCGATGCGACGCTGCACGCTTAGCGACACAATATCGAACTTATTTTCTACACGAAAAGGTATAATTTCAACGAGTGTCGCAGTACGGTGAGATCCGTAGTGCTGCGCAGCGCGTATACCTTATTGTGTAGTAAATAAGTTCGATATTGTATCGCAATTTTAAAAAAACCCGTTTCCGTGACCCTAAGGCCTACTTGCACCACTATCACTCAATGCGTTTATTTTGAAAGGTATTTAAAACATCATTCTGTCTTTGTCATCTTCAATCGTTTGACAGAAACAAAACGATGTTTTAAGTTCGTTAAGCGTTAAATGCTGTAATTTGTGTTACAAGCGTGCCTCAGTAGTCTAAATACACTCGGGAGCAATAAATCTGGGTCACCGACATAACCTTCGACTTAGTTTCCAAAATATTAATGCAGTGACCCCGGTTTCATTGCTCTCGAGTGTCTACTTTTCAATCGCTCTCTCACTGCTGAGAATCGTGACTCCATATCAAATTGTCAACGGTCCTTTTCCAGGAGTGCGGTGCTGATAGGTATCGTCAAATGCTCGGATATTTGATCTGACCACCTTTTTGGGCTTCGGCCTCTAGGTCTTTTGCCCTCTATATTTCCAGTCACCATTAGACGTTCCATATTATTGGTACTTTTGCGAGCAATGTCGCTGAGGTATCTCACGACACGTTGCAGGCAGGTTGAAGACAAATGCTGTGCTTTCTCTTATTTTAGTTGTTTCAGGATCGAGACATCTGTGCGGTGGGCTGTCCATGGCATCCTTAATAGGGGGCGCCAGCAGCATATTTGGAAGGTATCAATTCTTAGCCTATCGGTAGACTTGATCGCCCAGGTCACTCCTCCATAGAGAAATATGGAGAAGGCAAGTGTGTGACCAGGTTTTTCTTTGTCCGATTGGTGGTATTATTGTCTCGAGTGTAGTCTGATATAATCACGAAATCTGAAAACAATGTAAGTAGTATGTAATGAATAAACAATGAGAGTAAACACTGGTCATCCATCCGAAATAAACCTTAGCTAGCACCCTCTCATGATAAGAGACGACGTGACCCTTTCTCATCTAATATTCATATCAACAAAGTACCCGAAAAATACACGTAAATAATGTAATATATCTTCTAGGATTTTCACATCTGCAGCCTCCACTATAATAGATGTTCCAAACAAAACAAGTTCATGTATACTTTTGGTAAACAAAACTTTATTTCAACATTTCAAATTGTTTTATTTTTTCTATCAACTATCTACGCACCGCGGTTTCACGCCATAAGTCTCGATCCTGTAAGAATATCGGGATAAAAAGTATCCTATGTCCTAACCCAGGTTATGATCTACCCGTGTGCAAAATTTCATCTAAATCTGTTCAGCCGTTTTAGAGTGAAAGCGTAACAAACAAACATACAAAAAATCAAATCTTATCAATATAATATTAGCTTACATTTGTACTTAAACAAGATCATTTTGGACGGTGACCTATAAACTAGGCGTTTGCTAGTTCCGCAAAATTTTTGGTTTTGCTGGGTCAGTTTCAGTTTTTGTGTGAAACATGTAGTCAGGAACTGTTAAGGAAATAGTACATACAGGTTGGCAGGGACATCGACACGAAAATTTTTCGTCAGTTATTAAAAAAAAAAACCTGCTGTTCCATTTTGACCGCGTGGGTATTGCACTTTTCTATGGAACAGCAGATTTTTTTAAATAACCGACGAAAAATTTCAACACAGGGGGGTTCAGAATCATGTACTGAATCCATGGTATCAGTTTTCGCGTCGATGTCTCTGCCACCCTGTTAATCAACTCGGAAAAGGATCGTCACCGTATCAACTCGAGCCATTCAGTATTCTTTGTAAACTCTCTATTGCAACGCGCACTAATCGGAATCGTAACGTAATCGCCTCGCCTCGGGACAACCTCACGAACCGCGGTGATATGGTGACGACCCCTTTCCGAGTTGATATGTGTGTTATTATGACCTTAAATGATTAAACAAATTAAATTTTGTCATTTTAAACATTATATTTTATATAAACATGTAGAATTGAATATTTATTTTATTTTTATATCTTACTAGCTGCCAGCCCCAGCTTCGCATGGTTAGCACCAAGTACTTATGTACGGCACACCTATCTACCTACCTACTTACATTCCTACTAACCTACCCACCTACTCACCTACCCACCAACCTACCCACCAACCTACCCACCAACCTACCTACCTACCAACCAACCTACCCACCTTCCCACCAACAAACCTACCCACCAACTAACCCACCAACCTACCTACCCACCAACCAACCCACCATCCTATCGGCCAACCTACCCACCAACCAACCTACCCACCAACCAACCTACTCACAAACCTACCCAACAACCTACCCACCTTCCCACCAACCCACCTACCCACCTACCAACCTACCCACCTACCAACCTACGCACTAACCAACCTACCCACCAACCAATGTACTCACCGACCTGCCCACCAAACAACCTACTCACCATCAACCAACCAACCTTACCACCAAACAACCTACCCACCTTCCCACCAACCAACCTATCCAACAACCTCCAACCCAACAACCTAACCACCAACCTACTCACCAACCAACCTAACCACGAACCAACCTACCCACCAACCAACCTACTCACCATCAACCAACCTACCCACCAAACAACCTACTCACCAACCCACCAACCTATTCACCAACCAACCTACCCACTAAACAACCCACCAACCTACCCACTAAACAACCCACCAACCTACCCACCAACCAACCTACCCACCAACCAAACTACCCACCAACCAACCTACCCACCATCTACCAGTCTACCCACCAAACAACCTACTCACCAACCAACCTACCCACTAACCTACCCACTAACCACCCAAAATTAAAAATGAAAGTACATAGGTTTCGTAATTTTAATACGAAACGGTTTGTTTTCAGACATTTTGTGTGTCCAATGGGGCCTGAGTGTATTTTCAAAAATGTCAAAAATTTTACCGATCGATCTCACAGTCACCTGGTTCAATTTTTTTTACCGGGGTTACAAATATATGTTTTCTTAAATTTTAACTGGAACTTATAATATTCCAAAAACCAAAAGAACGTTTCAAGTCGCCCGGAAAACGCGCGGTGTTTATTACGCTCCTATCCCTCACTACAGGACACGAAATTTTTTAAACACGTTCAAAAAACAATTTATTCGCATCAATTGACCAATGTTCACCTGAAAACCAAATTTTCAGACGGGTTGCTATGTATTTGATTTTTTGCCTCATTTTTAACTTTCTCAAATGGTCTCCTTGGTACCTACGTGCGACGCTACTGGATTCTAAAAATTGTGTTTTTGGTATCTGAAATCTATTGCCATTGCTAGCGTGCGTAAGTAGTGCAGGATTGAGTAAGGGGTCCTGCACTCAACACGTACGTAGAACCCCTAGGTCGGGGCACAAAGAATTCTGAGGGTCAGGGAACAACTGTTGTCGGCCTTGTAAGCGGAAACCAAAATGCTAGAGCGTCTCCGGATGGCTAGTGTTGTTCCCCGTTTTTAGTGATATGACTAGGAACTTACTAATTTTGATTTTAGTATCACTCGACTACTTGCAGCTGAGAACGCTCACAACGCTACAATGGGCTCTCGAACCACGACACTTACTCCAGGACGCGTGAAGCCAATATCTGTGTATGCCTGCTGGGGTTGCGGGTTTGTCTGAAAGGGATATCGCGGCCCCGGCACACAGGCAACGGAAGGAACACGGGTGGGTTTTAGTCAGTAAAAGTCTGACACGCCCTCTCGCTCTGCTCAGAGCGGGAGAAGTCATTTGATGATTTCCCATCCAAAAAAAAAAAAAAAAAATATCTGTGTATGAACCAGCGCTCTAGGCGTTGAGTCGCAATATTATATGTCCCCGTTATTGAGGATATTGTTAATTTTCTACTGGACAAAGCTGTTACGAATTAACTCATGGTTACTGAAAATATTATTGAAAATATTATTTCCTTTCTGATATTATATGTCGTAGGATGCTTTGATAATTCGAATTTTCGCAAAAACCCTAGGGATATTGCGAAAACACGGATAATTAGATAATGGTGAAAACATTTCTGCAAGCAACTTGGAAGTAGCGCTCGCCGGCTGCCCATTGCTCATCGTCCGCAAGCCCATGCCTACGGTGGCCGGAAGTTGGCTCTCGACTCCCGACGCCCGGGGCGTCTCCTGCGGCGACTAGAGCCGTGAGGGCGTGCAGCTTGCATCTCCCTCACGCGCTCCGCCTCCTCCTTCGCGAACATAACTGCTTCGCAGAAGGAGGTGACGGCCTCCCATGCACTCTCGCTCCGAACCATGGCCTGAACCAGGGCCGGACGCGAGAGATCGCCGTCGCCGATCGCCTCCGTGAGGAAACGGTGGTGCTCCGCCCAAGCCGGGAAGACCTCCACCGTATGCTCCACCGTGTCCTCCGGGCGATCCACACAGTGGTGACACCCGGGCGTTTCCTCCCGCCTTACGCGGAACAGGAAACTCCCGAAACAACCGTGTCCGGTGAGGACCTGCGTCAGGCGGAAGGTGAGGACGCCATGTTCGCAATATCCCTAGGGTATCACTAGGGTTTTTGCGAAAATTCGAATAATAACAAACGAAGGAAAACTGTGATGCAATACACTTGTCTCGCTCTAACTCGCTTCATACATTCGGCACAGGTTTATTCCTAGACGCCATACTTTCTTTAAGGGACAATCATGTTGCGGTATCGCGCGTAGCTATAGAAAAGTGTTGAGAGCGAACATGATTGTTCTTTTATCTGTTGCAAACATATGAGGGCCAACTCTGTGTGGTAAAAACTAATCAAGTAAGGTGCTGAGTCGAAACAGATTTGTATGGTTGTTTTCAAAATTGTGCAGGACAATGTCTGTGTACTATTCAGCACCATCCAGTTTTGGCTCATATACAGGGATTGGCTTTACGCCTCCGGGACAAAAATTCAAAAGTGATAAAATTCTATAAATAATGCATTTCATCGAGACTTTCGAATAGGGATGATGATGACACGTATTTTATTTTTACGTACTCAAAATATTACGAAGTAGTGAGTAGCGAGCCCCCACTCCCCAACTTTAATGCGTTTTATCTAAGTATTTTTTTTTATAAATATGATAAAGCAAGAAACACTTGTGTAATATTTTTTTATTATTTGACAGACGGATTTAATAGAATTTCTCTATTACAAATTTTACTCATAAAATTACCATACCCACGAGTAAACTCCAAAAGTCGCCATTTTGTTTCGTTTTCCACAGGGTTTTGACGTTCGCTAATGTTTCCATCATACGAATCGAAAACTAGCGATAAAGCTTGTCAAAAAGTGTCACTTGGCTACGCATTTCTATGGAAGTTATCGTTCGACGTTGTCGATTCGTTTGATGGAAACGAATGATGATGACATTGGTGCCGATTCTCTTGTACACCGAACTAAACTAACTCAACTATCACTAAAATTTCTTACTTTTTTCTATGAGAATCTTAGAGCTATTGTGCAAATAAAATTCTCTAAACTAAAAATTAATTTTGACACAACTAAAATAGAATTAGACAATCGCGAATCCACGTGGTACCCGTGGTTTGCCCTAAACCGTGATTTTTTTCCGCGACGTGTTTTATATGGAATTTTTCCCTTTTTTTATGGAAAATATGAAAAAATATTGTCTACATGTTCAGGTTTAGGGGTATAAAGGTTCTATAAAGGGGGTCGAAATTTTCATTATTTTTGCGATAGGACGCACCATTTTCGAGATATAAGCAACCTTTCGCAAAAGAAAAAAAAAAAAACAGTACTGTATGTGAAGTCGAGATGTTGGTGTGAATTTTAGTTCATGACAACTTATTTTATACCACACCATTTTAATCGCGATTAAAAATTGTTACGTTTAGTCTGGTTTGGTATTTTGCAATCAAAATTTTAGGTGAACAATTTCAAATTCAGAATAGCAAAATTGGCATTTTCACTAAACTAAAAACTCAGTACTATCTTAGTGCTGTCAAACTAAAATATAGTTAAGTTGTGTCACTATAGTCTATTTCAGAATGGGAAATCGACGTTTGACAGGAATAAACTAAATTTTAGTGTATTTTAGTCTAGTTTAGAGGCATTTGTGACAAGAGAATCGGCACCAAAGTCTAGCTAATTTCTATTCGTTAACATAAGATCACGTGACATTTCCATAGCTTAAGTCAATCGCATACATTTTTGACTTTTCTACTGGCGATATCGCTAATCGAATGTTAGTTTGTCAAGGCCCTCTGGACTTTCAAAAATATTTCAAATCCAAAATTATCCAAATCGGTGCAGCCGTTCTCGAGTTTTAGCGAGACTAACGAACAGCAATTCATATTTATTATGTAGAGATTTATATCTCATTGTATGCTGCACTGGTCGACATCATAACGTCAACGCCGTGCCGGCTGTCGCTGAAAACCAGCGCTGGGGCTCGGTCTCGCATAGGGTCGCAGCATTATGCTGAGCGATAGCCGTTTTGCGTGGATGTGATGCATATTTCCCCCAACTTGTTCTTTTTTTCTTTGTTTCTTGTTTTTGTTATCTCTCTTTACGCCATGTTTACCGTAAATAAACGTATTTTCTTTCTAAATAATTCTTTAATTCGTTATAAATAAATCGCAACATTTATTCACAAGGAATCATTAAAGGTTAATTTTTTTTTTTCTGCAAATCAAAAATAAACTGCCTCGTTGGTTTAGTGGCTGCAAGCGCTACTGCGGAGCTGGCTGATCCTGGGTTCGATTCCCAGGTCGGGCAAAGTGTTATTGGGGTTTTCCATTAGGAATTTCTCAGTAGCAGCCCGGAGTCTGGATTTGTGCAGTTGATGGCAATAGGCTCACCCCCTATTACATGCGACTTAAAAACAGAACTGGCGAAATGTGGGTCTACCTACTGGACACACCTCTGCCTAACCCTTCGGGAAAACGAGGCGTGATTTTATGTTAACAAAAATAAAGTAACTAATGAGTCTGTTATGTCAGTGGCAAAAGCCACAAAACATGCAAAGTAAATCTAAAACCGTCCAAATTAGCAACTGAATCAAACGCCGCGACAGTAAGTTATGCATAAACTCGAACTAGACCGTTAAATTAACCACGAAACAGATTTAAAATTTAATTTTCCGCTACAGAGTCACAATTGGCTGGCACTTGGCAGATTTCGGCCAAGTTCTTGACAGGTGTTATCAATCAAGTAGTGTCGTGTGATCGTTGTTGCTTCGTTTGTGAATCGTGTGTCGGGAGTGAATGGGGTTTCTTGATTAGTTTGAATCAGAGTTTTTGATTGTTTTAATTATAACGTATTATTTTAGCTTTGTACGAGGTTTATGGCAATTCGGTTGCCCTCTAAAGCGCAGGCCACAAAGAGAGCGAAGTAGGCGTGTGTAACTCTTCGGAACCGACTCACTGATCCGGATCATTAAAGTGTTCCAAAACATTGGTTCAGTAACAACGTTTCAATTGCATCATTTGAATCTGAATCATTACTTTGCCTCTGTGCTCTTTCCGCGCAACCGTCGCAGGCGAGGCGAGTGAGCAGCAGTGAGCGAGAGAGAAAGACTGAGACGCTGAGTTACGTTACTTTAGTCGGTACTACTGAACTGACTCGCGAGTCGCGAGTGAGCTGGTGACACATTACAATCTATGTAAGTCAGAAAGAGATACCAAATGAGATGTGTATCACTCATATTCTCACAGTTTTTCGTTGTCGTTATGCATTTGTATATCCTTTGATTCGATGATTCAAATGATCCAAATGAAACATATCAATGATTCGGATCATTTCAGTGATCCAGATGCTAGAACGAAGCTAAGTTCATTTAGCTCATGTAGTTCGCGGTAGCTCATGTAGCTACCGTGTGTGTGCATACTTCGGTTCACATCGCGAACTATGAGCCTAAGTGATAAGATGCGGTAGCTACACGAGCGTGTCAAAATATATTGCATTGTATTAAATTAATCTTCGATTTCATTCTTATTCTAAACTGTTTCAGTATTTCTAGATGAACAATCAATTCCGAACGAAACCTGTGATCTGTGAGTCGGTCTAAATAGATACAAAAACTTATCTACTATTCAGAATTATAAATTGTACTTAAAATATTTCCTTGGTATGCTATTTCGATGTATAAGATGTTCTATATCAATGGCTTTTATTGTGACTTAAAATACTACTATCACAAAAGTCAAAAGTCAAAAACGTTTATTGCGAACTAAGTGTACAATGTAAACAAACAAACAATGATTCTAGAAGAAAAGTAGGTCATCAAACATAAGTTATGATTTGTGGTTTTTGAATAACCAAAACACATGCTTTGAGCTTTTTAATTTAGCATTTCAATAAATGATTAAGTTATAATTGACACGCACACACGCGGACGACACGGTTGGCGCAGTGGCTGAGCGATCGACTGCTGCGCAACGTGTCGCGGGTTCGAACCCCGCACGGAACAAATATTTGTATGTTCTGCAAGTAGTTGTTCCGGGTGTGGGTGTTAGTGTATGTGAGTTTCTATGATTGTAAACGCACCCACGATACAAGAAGAAATTCTTAGTGTGGCAAAGTTGAAAAAAAAAAAATATGGTACGTATAATGTTACTTACGATTTTTTAATGTATTTTTCAAGTAACAAGTAGTTTTAAACCATATTCAGAACTTTAAGTTGATGTCAATAATTTATTTTAGTTTTCGTTTACAAATAAATACATATTAAATTGCAAAAAAATAAATGCCTAGTGTTGTCTTTTTCTGCTTTCTTTCATAAAATCTTTTCCCTACACACCATATTCATAGAAGATACCTTCATACACAGTAAATAACTGATAAGCATTCTGACACTCAAAACTTACTCAGAAAGGGAATACCCTATACATATACTCTTCATTCCCCTTTCTGACAAGCGTAGCTAAACGAGCTTAGTTTCGTTCCCAGTGTGGCCTCCGATTAATACGGTAGGTGTAGTTCCTATACAGCTCTGCCTCTACCCCCTTATTCGAGTTTTCTTATGTAATTATTCCGGATATGGAAAATGTTTCAAAGTACAAATAATGAAAATAATTGTGGACCATCATAATTTCACCGTTCCTATTTACGCTTGTAATGTTAAAAAAAAAAAAAAAAACAATAGACGACGTATATTTAGTAACCTAATTCGATTAACTGTTCTTAGAGTTATAAAGAACCCTGTAAGAAATCGACACGTGTTTCACCCCTCAACGACGCATCCTCAGGATGGCGATTGACTTGTTGCGAATCCGGACCCGACGACGTGTGGACACGTCAAGCGTCGAGAGCAGAGGCTTGTGATGTTGTGAAGTGGTGTGTTTTAGACTTTTTGATTTCAAAGGTTGGTTCAAATCTCAATGAAAAATCTGTTTTCGAAGGCCTGTAATTACTTGTTGATTAATGATAAAACCTTATCTAATACGAAAAATATATAATTCCCACATAATTCCCAACCTACAGTGACTCATCAAAGGAAATAACTTCCATATAGAACTAACCCACAGCCACCATCCGCCAGTAGGTCCCTAGTTATAATTTATAACGAACGGTTTCACTGGCAGCGCTTTCACCGTTGAAAGGCGCGTGCGATGAAAAACTTTTCCATTTAATTAGAGGCTCTGCAATCTCTCGGTTTTTGAGCTTGTTCAATTAGTTTTGCGTTCCGGCAAAAGGTTTGTAGTTGTAAATGTGTCAATAGTTTTTAGGGTGGTTTGGTGGGTTTTGTGGGTCCTCTTACAATGTGTGTTGAAGCTAATTTCGGAAAATGTTTTCCTTTTGGCGTAGGTAAAAACGTATTTTTTTTATTATTACTTCAAATACTACGTATAAACAGTCATGAGTTTCGAGCCATTTTAATTTATTTATGAACCTGTAATTCTGTTCAGATTTTCAGTTTTTTCTTATGTCTAATGTTTGATGTGGTTTTGTGAATAAGTTTTTGTTTTTTTTATTAATGATGTTTGTGTTTGCTAGTTGTAGTAATTTTTACACAAAAGCATCTGTTAGTTTTTACAGAATCATGTTGTTCAAACAATATGTCTAAGCCAGGCTCCTGCATTACTCCAAAATAAACAAACTGCAGTAAATTAATGAAACTTCTATTTTGTTTTTAATTACAACAGTCGGTGTTTGTCTGTTCCAGACATATTATTTTTCTAAATGAAAAATACGTTTAGACGAAATTAAGGGCGTTAAACTTTTGGTCAGGCTTTTGAGTAATTTGATAGCAGAAGTCTTTCTTTGCTTCAATGCTAGATAATGGAAAAATACGCTTTGCCTACTGTCAATTTTATTGTTGGAAACATGTGCTTTTTTGTACCTACATACCTATAGCCCTATGAAAAAACAAGTTATTTCCCATTTTAATGCAATTGTGACCTACTCTGAAAAGACGTCTAGCTCATTTCTGGGCCTGCCGCGTTGCCGTTTTAGTTTGGTTATTTCAACATTTGTTTATACTTATATACACATATAAAATAGCGCATATCCTTGATAATATCCTCATTTGAACTCAATCTACAAAAGCCGCTTGACAATGCCTAACAAACAAAACTGCCAAAACACCGAGTGAACAAAAAAGTCGCTATCTGTAACAAAATCTGGGAAAAGATTTTGCGCTTATATTTCGACCAATCTCATAGCGTGATGCGCAAGAATGAGAATGATGGATTAATCCTTAATTGCTGTGACAACACCAACTGTTCTCGAATTGCTTCAGTTACCATTAAATAAGGGGTGGTACACATGTGTTCGGGTCGGCACACTCGATTCGGCAGTATTTGTTGAGCAACAAAGCTGACTTGAAGCTATTAACTACACATATTCGGCTTTCATTCAGCTCATGCCGATCGGCTTTCACCCAGCTCATGCCGATCGGCTTTCATTTGCAATTTACACTCGCTTAATCTTGTTCGGGTCATTTCGGGCTACGCTGAGCGGCTTCTTGCCGAACATATATTTACAATATAAATTAACGCTCGCCGCCTATTACATGGGACTTAATAATAACTGTCGAGATGTGGGTGTACTACATATATAAAGGTACAACTCTGCCTAACCCTACGGGGAAAACAGGTGTGATTTTATGTTATGTTATATTTACTAATATATTCAATTTTGCAGCACGGCTGTGATCATGTCGAGCCAAATAAGTGTGAAGCACTCCTTAAAAATGTATTATGCTTCCAAAACACTCCCCTCTTTAATTTTTAATGCAGTCTCACTCGTGATGGTTTCTTTGCAAAATATTTTGTAAGATTAGGCGGAAGTCAAAATCATTCTTCCGTGGAACAATATTTTGACAGTGTTTTGGTTTTGAAGAGATTGGTGGTTTTTATAAATATTTTTGTATTACCAACTTAAGGCGACTGTTTATGGACACAATACAAACGACGGTTTTTCACATATCCAGGTAAACAATAAATCAAGGCTGACCTAAGACATCTTCCAGAAACATTTATATTATACGGGTTTTTTGTTGATTTCGTACTAGAAGTGCGTTGAATGATGATGATGATGATGGATTCGTTGATGGCGTACTGGATTTTCAACTCTCGGTGTTGAGAAGAGCATTGGGAATCACTCACCGGGAGTATTCACCTGTAATGTAACCTTTACTGTGTTACTTAACATAACATAACATCACGGCTGTATTTCCCGAAGGGTTAGGCAGAGGTGTACCTATAGTACACCCACTTTTCGCCAGTTATGTTTAAGTTCCATGTAATAGGGGACGAGCCTATTGCCAAGTTGTGCTTCTAGCTATTTAAATTAAACTATGCTGCTGGTTTCAATTATCTCTCTACAGTTGAGGGCCTGCTGAGTGTACTCGCAAAGCCCTAGTCGTTACAGTGGAATTGTCGATTATTACATTACAGGCGAATGCTGCCGGTGAGGGAGCGCCTTGAGCATGCAATCCACCGCATCAAAAAACACACTGTTGGATTTCCAACTCTCAGTGCCATGAAAATTCGGGCGCAATAATCGCCCGTGGGTACTGGGGTTAAGACCTTTTGTTCCCGTTTTTATCCGCTTACAATACAAAGCTACAGTTTATTTCTGGTTACATTCCATTCATAATAGGAACATACGTGTATTTTGGCACAAAACGCTCGTTCATTCAGCCTAGTGAAAACAACTGTAACAACAATAGTTTTTCCTCAATAAAAACTAGAATATAACAAGCGTTCCCGTATCGTTGTGGGTCCAGTGTCATTCGTGTAACAGTGCGGGTAAATGAAACAGGCCTGGCCTGGCATCCGGTGGCCCTTTGGCGTTTAAAGTTGTGAGTCCTTTCGCTTAAGGGTAGGTTAAGTTCAAATTCTCCAAGTTATATCAGAGAAACTAAGTTATAGTAAGTACAGAGTACGTTGTAGTTGTAGTAGTTGTAGTTGTACTAAGTTGTAGGAGTACTAACTTGTACTTGTTTCAGGCACTGCTTTTGAATTATGGTCTACCTTTGGGAAAATTAATCATCATCATTGAACCGAACCAGTTAATTAGTAAATTTCTTAATTTTCCTTCTAACAAAGTGAAGTTTTCCAAACTCATCAATCATTTCGCTCTTATCAAGAAATCTCAATACTTTCATAATTAAAGGAAAATTAATCCTGAGAGTATTTTAATTAACTTTAGGTAGGTACCTTACCGAAACGTAGTTTTGGGTCAAACATATTTTAGAAGGAGTCACAATTTCACGCTAAAAGCAAAAAAAAAATTGTGCAATAAAAGAGCCTCTACGAACGATGAAACCAGAGCGTATATGTCACTGGGACACAATGGTAGCGCATCATCAAATCAAAAAAAAATATTCCTCATATCATTTTTTTTATGACGCCAAAATTTGGACCAGCCTGTATATGTTAAAATAAAATTTATATGTTGTACCAAATTATAAAGTGTATTCTATTCTACATAATTATTATAATAACATAACACCACGCCTTTAATCGCCGATAGGTTAGACAGTGGTGTCAAACTCAAACTCAAAGCATTTATTTCAATTAAACCTATTACAGGCCTTTTGAATTGTCAAGGAATCGGTCAGTTAGAAATATGAAGCTAGTTGCCCATTCCAAAGCGTAGTAGGTATTTATGGAGAAGAACGGGCAAGAAACTCCACGGACATTCTTTTAAATAAATAAAAAATTGTTACAAAATATTGGTTACATCATTCATGTTGACATTATACATGTGAGAACAATGTAGTGTACTAGTACACCCTCATTTCGCCAGTTATATTTGAGCAATAGGTGACGAATTCTATGCTATAATATCCTTTTCTAACTGCATGAGCATTCTTGTGTGCTTGTGTCAAGAGGGAAGTAATTTTTTGAGTGTTCGACTGTGCCTTAAGTACGACAGTGTCAACACAGCATACAAATCGGTTGTACATGAAACTGTGCGTTATGCGGGTCTCACCCACAACCTTTGGAAATCCACTCCTATGAGAATTTCTTTGTAAAATCGCTTAAAGCTTTTAATATTTTGAAGTCGAGTGCATTTACTAGAATGTGAACTTTTATATTAAAATACCAGTTTCACAAAATATTTGCTTGTCGTTTTCTCACAGCTAAACAAAGGCTTTTTGTCGATTCTTCTCATTCTAAGAAGAAACAAGCGCAAAGAAATGTAGGCACACCAAATGTAATTGCAGTTAAAGTTAAGTCATCAAAATCGTTTCACAGTTTACTCGTGAAAAAGTACCAAACGGGCAGACTTTCGTTGGTACACACTAGGGACTAGGCATTTATTCATCCTTTTTCCTAATCCCAACTATTTGTATAAAACAAAGTCGCTTTTCCGCGTTTTTCTCTATGTCCGCGTTGTTCTTCTAAACCACGCAACAGATCTTGATGAGGTTTTCACCATCGTTTAGAGGATTTATTCCGGAAGGTTCTATGTGTATAATACGTTAATATTAAAGTTACCTTAAACACCGTGCGAAGCAGGAGCGGGTCGCTAGTATTATATATGTATATAAAATAATACTCTTTTAAATATAATATATGTATTTAAAAGAGTAACGGTGGAGTTTCTTGCCCATTCTTCTCCATACGAAAACTACCTTTTGGAAGGGGCGACTAGAGTCATTTTTTTTTTTGTAATTTTTGACGTTCAAACGTGCCTTGCTAGGGCCTATTTGAAATAAATGATTTGACTTTGACTTTGACTTTGTATATCATAATCCTAACTAATATTATAAATGCGAAAGTAACTCTGTCTGTTTGTGTGCTACACTTTGATGCTAAAACGGCTGAATGGATTAGGATGAAATTTCACACGAATATACCATAATCTGGGCTTAGAACATTGGATATGTTTTTATCCCGGGAGTAAGTGCCCGTAGGATAACTTCTGACCTCCATGCGGGCAAAGCCGCGGGCAAAAGCTAGAAGTACATAATATTAGTGAGGATATCGGTACTCGATAATATTAAATCCAGGCGTTTGAATACGAACATGAGGAAGTTTGATCGTTACTGAAACTTCGGAACGTTTGATCTTCATTCCATGTTGCAAGCATCGATGCAAGTTCAAACGACAAGTTCTACAGCTACAGGTATCAAGTATCAATAAGTACCTACTAAAGGCCCGATGGTACAACAAATTACTAACATTACATTTATGGCCAAACATATTAGGCCATTATTCTGTCTTTGTCATGGCTTTATTGGTGTATGTATCATAGAGTCAATTTTTACGAAATAATTTAGAACAGTTACTATTGAAATTACGTGAAAAAATCTGCTGAGAAAGTCTCAGTTCTACATAAATGAGAAGTTTTCTGTCTCCATTTTATTTGACGCTTTAAGGCTTGTGCAGATCAGCGCGACTTGTCGCGCGACGCGACACCGGTTATTGTTATACTGTGAAGTTTTCTTAGAAATTGTAGTGTTCGTGTCGCGTCGCGCGACAAGTCGCGCTGGTCTGCACAAGCCTTTATTCCGACGGAACGACATACGAGAGGCGATGTAGGATGTGGTAAAACATTGTGAGTCGAGGCTCTTGAATTATTCCAAGCCTTATGTCTCAGACCTTTTCATCCAGGCACTCCGTTGGAATATAGAAAGAATAATTGAAAATCACTGCAGACTGACGGAAAAAGGAAATCGCGTGAGATTCAAACTATGTTCTCCTTTTTATAGTTTTCAGTAAAAATACAAAGAATTTTTCAGGAAAAGAACCAAAAGTTAATCTAAGTTTTTGAATTTATTAGCCTCTATGGAGACTATTTTATTATAAAACATAAAAATATACTTACTTTAAACTAAATATAAAATCTTGGAGGGAAAGAGCTGCGGAGAGCGAGCGGCAAAGAAACTAGGTTACTAGTTATCATACCTATTTGCGCTTACTCTTTTCAGTGTTGTTTCGCCGTCTGTTACAATATTTACTTACTTGGGTTTTTTATTTATTTTTGTGACTGCAACTTTCAATTGTAAAAATATTATAAAAAACATTGTTTTCTGTTTGTTTTTTTTGTATACTTTATAAAATTTTCTACATAATTAATTGAAAAGCTTCTTTTGTTAATTTAAACCCTGGAAAATCCTATGTGTATAGTTTGTAATATTGTAAAAGGAATTATGAATAAAAAAGAATACAAAGTAAAGTAAATATTCGAACGGTTATTTTGTATGTAGTTGAAAATAAACGCGTGTCAATTGCGTGTTTCTTATTTACCACTCTAATTAAAAGGAAGATGTGAAGAAACTCCTAATAGGAAAAGTCTTCTAAATAGGTATTAGTGACAAGCGATCACTATAAATCTCTTGGCGCTCAGATATCACTGAGTGTTTCTAATGAACTGCTCTGTCTTGTCCGTCATTGATTGGCTGTATTCGCGTTAAGGTCACCTTTATCAATGCAAAAGCTGTTAAAAAGTTTAACCAGCTATTAAGCTGTTTAAACTTTTGCTTTCAAAAGTAAACAAGAACGGTCAGATCATTTAAGATTATCGATGAAACATTCGGAACGAAGACAGGAAACTCATGTTTACAGTTCGAGAACGTTTATTCTGAAAGTAGGCAACGTCGTCGCAAGTAGATGTCACATATCTCGCTGTTTTGATTAATTTGGCAATATTACTGTATGGAAATAAGAAGTGTGGCTAACTAAGTAACTAGTGAACTAGAATATTAATAATGAATTGCAATTATAATATTGAATTTGATGTTGTAACCGTTTTAGGTGTAAAAATGACATTTGGAAAGTTCCCAAATACTTTTTTTACATCTAAATCTTAATGTTCGGTGTTACGATAAATAATTATTGCATTTCATAATCAATATTTTAGTTTACTAGTTAGCCACATTTCATATTTCCATACAGTTAATATTGCCAAATTAATCAAAACAGATAAATATTTGACAGCAATTTGCGACGTTGCCAACTTTTAGGATAAACGCTCATATTGGCGGCTCAGAAGTGCGCTGCTCGCTGCGCAGTACCCTACTCCTCACTCCCGCTGACCCATGAATTCGTTACTGCGCAGCCACTCGCCTCATGTTCCGAGCCGCCATTAAGTTTGAATCGGGTTGTATCAATGTGTAAAGTACTTCAAACGAAATAAAAATGGTTACAGAGAAAACGCTAAAAGTAAAGTGGATAAACAAAGAAGTTCTAATCCACTCGAGAACATTTTTCAACCTAAACTTTGTTGCTAAAAGAGTACACCGTCCAACGGTTTAAGTTGCAAGAAAAACGATGTCAATTCTCTACCGGAGACCTGAGCCGAATAATATTTACACAGAAACAGACCAAATTTATCTAAGTACGTCGTTGCTTTCTAGGTCGGAAGAGAAAAATGTGGAGCGACTAAACTTTTATGTTTGGCAACAAATACAATATTGTTGCCGTAAGTGAGTACCGGAGGATGGAATTAAATGTCGGATAAGATTGACGACCCTGCTAAAGCAGAGTTCTTACACCTAGAGTCTGTGATAGATTAGGGTGCAGCTATCTTAAACTAGTGTTAGGCATATTACAATAATTTGAATCCTTTTTTTTATTTTAGCTCATAAAAAAATGCTTTAATTGAGTAAAAAAAAACAAAAAATAGGTTTATTTTTATTTCAAAACTTGCCAGGTCGGGCAGTGATATTGAGCTTTTCGTCCAGGAATCAATCTTCAGTAACAGCCCGGAGTCTGGATTTGTGCCCGGTCGATGGCAATAGGCTTGCCCCCCCCCCCCCCCCCCCTAAGTGGGACTTAAACAAAACATGTATGTTAGTAAAACCGTGCGCAATAGTCAACATGATGTTGTGGTGGTATTAGTTTTTGTAGGTATGGATATTATTATTATATTGGATTTATTATATGATATTATCAAGAATTTTTCCATTTTATTTGAGTAACCTGCGATATTTGGTGAAGTGGCAGATGAATTACTCAGGCTTGTACCGACAAGAGCTACAATCTTTTAACAAAACGAAAAATGACACGGAGCTGATAAAAAAGAATATGAGACATGCGTTTGAGCACTGAATTTTCAGCTAGATAAGGTATATTATTGAACAGACTCTACCAGTCTTTTTGAGCTAGGGAACGAAACCAATGAACTAATCTAAAAGTCAAACTAGAATCAGCCAATTGGTACAGTCTATTTTCCTTTAATTTCGATACCATCATGGAAGAATAATATTGAATCCGACAAATGTTTTCGTTATAAGAGACAGATGTCTCTTCCATTGTAGTGGGTAAGCCATATAAAAATTACAAAGTTGAATATATTCGTAGGCTCGAGTAAATGACCCGTTGACTCAAGAATGTTGCTCTAATTAAAAATTAAGGTTATCGTGTCATGGAGAAAAATAAAGTAAGAATTATATTTTTTGTGGTAGGTTTTGTATGTCTTGTGTATTGTTATTGGGTTTAAAAAACAGGTTAAATTCTATTATAGCTTTAACATACTTAGGTATGAAAAATACGTATCAATCTGATGTGTGTGTGAATAATCAGATAAACTCGTAAAAATCTAGGGCTAGATTTGTGAATGTTGAAACTGAAAAATATAAAAAATAACCCAAGTCAGATTTTTATGTTATTAAAATTTTTCTAATTGCCCTATTGATTTTTATATTTTAGAGTAGGTATCCAACAAGATATACGTAGGTAAGTACACATTTGTCTAACGCATTTCATAGCTTTTCGATAAAAAAATGCACCCAAAATAATACTTTTTTAAATCCGTAAATCCCAATGGTGGAAATTGAATGTCATCTTTTTCGTTGATATTGCGACAGTAGTTTACGAGAAAATCACAAAAAGTCAATTCCCTCGTATGTATATTTAAGGGGTGAATTTATAAACCTCTCTCGAGTCAGGTGTGCGTAGGTAAATATAAAGCTTTTGGCACCCCTGGAATTATTTGTTTGCTGTCATCTTTTGCGGATCTCTACGATTTTTCTTACCATAGTGCTCGCCGCTGTGCATTGGGATTTATTATACCTTTATATTCTTAAAAAAAATGATGAAGAAAAAGTAACTTTTTCTTTTGCAATCACAAGAAGTTATTAAATTGTAAATACTTTCACGCACAATTTAACAACTAAGAACAATAAAATAAAATCTGGTAGTAAATTATTTCATTCAACGCCTACCGAATAAATGATTATATTACGACGAAACTTTTGATTGACATTTTTAATTTAACGATCAGCTTAATTTATTTCGTCATTCATGGGTTATTTATGAGTTCCTCTGCTACTCGTATTTGTTGCAAAACCGTCCTTAATAATTATAA
Organism: Agrochola lota; assembly: GCA_947364205.1. Lineage (NCBI taxonomy): Eukaryota > Metazoa > Arthropoda > Insecta > Lepidoptera > Noctuidae > Agrochola > Agrochola lota. Next base: position 9,490,429 of record OX376231.1, on the reverse strand, counting down.
TAATATTGTTGGTGGAACCCCATTATGCCAGTAGCTTGACCTGATTACGCCCCATATGTCAAATTATGACGGAGATTTATTAATGAAATAAATATACAGGCATTAGGATAATTTGCTCCCTTTCCTAATATTGTGTTCTGGCAGTGTACTCGATTGTTGAGGCATACTATTGCCAAGTAAAGACAGTTTGGTTCGTGGTTTAGTTCTAGTGGTTTTTACTATTTTGTTTTTTTTTTAATTTTTAACTCCGTCGGCAGCCCGTCGCAAAAAGTTTTAATTTTTTTGAGAAAAGTTTTACAAATTAGATGATGACGACGGCGATGGCGGTGGCGATGACGATGCCGATGGCGGTGGCGATGAAGATGCCGATGGCAGTGGCGATGACGATGCCGATGGCGGTGGCGATGACGATGCCGATGGCGGTGGCGATGACGATGCCGATGGCGGTGGCGATGACGATGCCGATGGCGGTGGCGATGACGAGTTAAAGTCAAATAGTCAAAGTCAAAGTCATGAATATTGTTTATGTCTTTTATATACGTCAGCCAATAAGTAAGATGCTACATGCGACTACTATATGGCTCGCTTTTCTTCTTTTTTTTCCTCGCACAATGCATAGTAAAACGTTGTAAGATGATTTCCGCACTTGTAGCATACTATTTTGTTACACCAGAAAATTCCGATCAAAAGTTTAGGATAAAATCACTTTCTTTTTGCGTTATCGTAATTAACTGTCCTTTAAAAAGAAGAGGCAGATAAAAAAAATACGCACTGGCCAAAAGCACATACAAGTAGGACACATAAATACCCATTAGGTAAAATGAAGCTTAGTAATCTAACGTTTCAATTCAGCCTCTTAATCCTAACATAACGTAACTAATGACCAAGTAAATAGATCAGGGTGCTAAGTCTCTTCAAAGGAGTACTTCTCCCCCGGATTAATTATTACTCAACCTAATATTGTTCGACGGGTTGAGTAAAGCATGATATTAGGACCTCTCATCATAGAGTAAGAAAACTATACAGACGCAAAACTTATGTAAACAGGGAAATACATTATTTATCAAATTGAATACCATCTTAAATTGTCCGGATATTCAAATCACAGCTGTTACTCTTTGACAGTTGTATGAAACGGCGTTAACCTAACCTAACCTTTTTTTTTTTTTTCCGTGGTGGAAAATCCTCGTGGATGTCCCCCGCCCTGGGGCGGGCGGAGGGGTCTATCAGACTCTTACTGACTAAAACCACCCCGGTGTTCCAACTCACACCTACGCCGGGGATCACGGGAACTTGGAAATCTTCCGCAACCCCCGGCTGGTGCCGGCCCGCCACCGCGGGCCTCCTCGGGTCAGGGGGGGGAGTGAGGTGTTTGACTCCCCCCACGACGTCTAAGAGGGGCGCGCGTGGAACACTACGCGCCGCCACCTCGGGTCCTGATGTTTGAGGGGCGACGGACGTCCCCGAGTCCGTCGCCCCTGGACCCATTTAGGGGGGCTGGAAGAGGGCGTTATCCGCCCTCCGCCGACGCCCGGTACGCCTGCTGCGGGCCGGGTGAGTGGACGAGATCTCCCTCTCCCTTTCCGCAGCCTCCTTCTGCGAGACAGTCATCTCGCTCCAGTAGGAAACCACCGCGTCCCAGGACTCGCCACTGCCGACCATCGCATTCACTAGGGCCGGCAGCGACAAGTCACTGCCTACTTCTGAGATGAGGGCACGGCGTGGCTCCTCCCAAGCGGCACACTCTGCCAGCGTATGCCGCGCTGTGTCCTCCCGGCAGTCGACGCAGTGGTGACACCGGGCGTCCGGCTCCCTGTTTATGCGACACAGGTAATTCCCGAAGCAACCATACCCCGAGAGCACCTGCGTCACCCGAAACGACAGGGAGCCGTGCCTCCTCCCGAGCCAGCGCTCGAGCACCGGCCGGACCGCCTCGATGATGTCGAGGCCGGCGGTAGGGCGTGAGAGCTTGTCCCGCCATTCCGCCACCAGGACCTCGTGAAGCTGAGACCGATGCAGCTCATGTGTCGCTGCATCGGTCGCTCGCCCCGCGCCCTCGCTTCCTCGCGCCACCGATATGATGACGCGAGTACTTTCGCCTCCAGGTCCCAGGGTGGGGATCCGGCCAGTGCACAAGCCGCCTCGTAGGAGATCGTGCGATACCCCCTGATGACTCTGACGGCCATAGCTTTCTGCGGCTTGCGCAGAACCGCAATGCTACCGGCCGTCAGGTCAGCCGCCCAGATAGGGCCCCGTACAGGGCCATCGATCGCACGATGCCCACGTAGAGCCGCCTACAAGCAGCGCTCGGGCCCCCCAGATTGGGAAGGAGCGTTGAAAGCGCCCCAGCAGCGCCCAGCAACTTGGGCACCAGCCGTCGGAAGTGGGGCCCGAAGTCGCACCGGCTGTCGAGCACCTATCCTAGGTACTTCATGGTACACTCGACAGCGATCTGAGCCCCCCCGACCACGATGTGTGAGCCGGGTGACGGCGCCCGCTGGGGGCCATGAAACACCATGGCCTCCGACTTGCTGAGGGCCACCTCCAGGCCTAGGCGACGTATGCGGCCCACCACCTGTGAGACCGCAGCCGTCGCCAACAACGCTGCCTCCCTGTGCGAGCTCCCCCGAGCATAGTGACCAGCGTGTCATCCGCATAACACGTCAGGTCCACCCCGGCACCGAGCTCACCCCTCAGCACCCAGTCGTACCCGATGTTCCACAGGAGCGGTCCTAAAATCGAGCCTTGTGGAACACCGCACGACATGCGGTGCTGGTTTCCGCCATCACGTCCCATGAAGGTGACACACCTCTCCGACAGATAAGCCCCAACGATGTGGCGGAGGTAGGGAGGCACCCCGTGATATCGCAGTGCCTCCCGAATACAACTCCAGGGCAGGGTGTTGAAGGCGTTGGAGATGTCCAAGGACACCGCCAACATCACACCGCCCCGGGACACCGCTTCCTCCGCCAGGACCCTAACCCGCGACACAGCGTGTATCGTAGAGCGCCCATGCCAAAACCCGAACTGACTGTCGTCCAGGTCCGGCCACTCTCTGCACAAGTGGCCGACGAGGTGGGCTGCGATTATACGCTCAAACAGCTTGCCCACCTCGTCAAGAAGCATTATGGGCCGGGACGCGGACGGCGAGTCCGCAGGGCGCCCCGCCTTCCTGAGCAGGATCAGACGACCAGATTTCCACAAAGTGGGAAACTGGCCCCGCTCCAGGCATGAACCTAACCTAACTAAATTTCCCTGACTGTACCTATTATCGCACTATCGTAATTACCTAAACTTTGATTTTTTATTTCCTAGACCAAAATAACAGCTGCGATCGATCTTTTTAGGGTTCCTTACGTCCGAATGAAAAAACGGAGCCCTTATAGGATCACTCGTATGTCTGTCTGTCTGGTTGGCTGGCTGTCTGTCTATCTGTCCTCTGAAAGGCTTGTTGTGAGGATCTCAAATATATTTTTTGGTACAATTTCAATAATTGCTTTTAAAGATATTTAAGAAAATTGATAATTGCTCACCCCCCTAAGGTCCGAAACGACTATCTATTTTTTTTGGGTTGGTACCATCTGACGGCCAAGTCTAGCACCGCGCGCGCTCATTGGTCGAATCAAATAGTACGCGTTTCCCGGCTTCCTGTTACACACTTCGGTCCCTTTTCACGAAATTAGTCCCACAGATTGCAAGAAAGCGCGAGGAAAGATGTTACACGAAAAACGAGCCTGGCCTGTGTAGCGTGTGCCAACCCTGACTACGAAGCACGTTTCTTACACCCGAAACTAGGCATTTAGAATGTGCATGCAAAATAAGAGTTTCACTTCTGTACATTCTTGATCTATGTTCATACTGTGAATATTGTGATACTGCATTATAACGTCAATGAAGGGCTGACTTCAAACTATGCCTTTGAGGTTATATAGAGACTGTATATCTATTAGAGAAATGTCTTCTTAGACCGTTTAATCTCGACCCTTGTCGCTATTAGGCCGATTTATACAATCTAGGGTTTGTAATACATTATTGGGTGGGTGATTCACGAAGGTTAATGCTTTCGGAATACTATTTTGAGAAGACATTTAAATATTAGTCGATGAATGTGAGATACGATGGGTTGCTTATGTACTCGTAGATTGCAGTAACAAATTAATGATCGGGGAACGTTCATCTCTGATTTATTAATGAGAAGTTTAAAACATAGGTACCTACTTTGTTTTTGGGAATGTTTTTTACTCGATGATTTCGCAGCACAATTGCTAGTAAGTTTCGGTTTTAATGGATGTCCTTTATTCCATCCAATTATCTATTTATGGTTGGTTCAAAGACAAGGAAGGTCGTCGTGGTTTTGCACGCGACTGGCCGAAAAACCACTATTAGTACGGTGGAGGGTTACAATTTAATTTCGGAATGCCAATTGATTTCAATAGAGACCTTTTGCCTGTTTCGCTACCATTGAAGTCGCGTTTTTGTCGAAGAAACTATTGTGGTTTTTAGTCTAGCATCTACACGGGCTTTGGAGGGTAATTTTTTATTTTTTTTATTAGATTATGTATGTACCCTATCGGTGAAGGAAAACATCGTGAGGAAACCTGGACTTATATAGTTAATATAAGTCTGAAATCACCAACCCGTCTTGAGCAAGCGTGGTGATCAATGCTCGTGCCTTCTCTGTATGAGAAGAGGCCTTTGCCCTGCAGTGGGACAGTAACAGGCTGGTATTATTATTATGTACCCTAGCCCCTTGTAAGTTTTATAATTTATTTAGTATCTTTAATTATTTTTTCCAGCAGCCTATTTGGTTCCATTAAGTTACTTAACCTACAAATAATAATGTTAAAGAATGTTTCCTGAAAAAGGAATTAAAGTCGATAGAACATTAGTTTACGTTGTAACAAATTATTCGATTCATTAACTCCCTAAACGGACCTTGTAAAAGAAATGTGCTTACGTATTTTCAGACTGAAGACACAAATCGCCAAATAATTAGTTGTGTCCTTAGAAAAGAACGAAAAAACGGGTTCTGAATGAACAAAACTTTCAACTTTATTTGAATTTGTTAGAAATACGTTTTTTTTTCAAGCGTTTGAAATGTAAATATAAATTGTACAGATGAACTCGTCAATACAATGTATCATCATCAATAAATAAAAGTAGAAACTGACTGACTGACTGACATATCAACGCACAGCCGAAACTGCTGGGACTAGGAACGTGAAATTTTGCACACGGCTTCCTTTTATAATGAAGGGGAGCACTAAGAAGGGGGTTTTAAAATTCGACCTTTTAGGGGGTGCAAAGGGGGATTTTGTTTGTATGAAAAATCTTATTCCTTGAGTTAATATACTTAAAACTTGGCACGATAACTTATTTAATATAAGTTTGTCATCATCAATAATTTCGAGTAGGGTGGTTTCCACAACAGGATATTCACCCATAGATTCCACGACATAATGAAACGGATCAGAAAAAATAAAACATGTCTTTTACAATCTGCTGTTTTCATTAAAAATCTGAAAAATTGTGAGAGGTCGACTTGGTTTGAACGAATTTATTCAGGAATCTCATAAGCTTGTGAAGGGAGGCATGGGCAAGGGAGGGGGCTTGTAAAGGGGTTATGAAAGCCGATATTACCAGGGCGACATATAAAGGGCGCAAGTTATTGTGCTCGTTTTTCTCGACTCGTCAGGTATGCACGTATGCACCAAAGTAAGTTATGGCCCAAAGGGATTCCTTTCTTTATTAAGCAGGCAGATGATCCTATAAAGAAAACAGTTGCTTTTTCAACCCTTTTATGAAAAATATAATAACAGTACCTACAATTAAAACGGCATAACACGAATAAAATAAAAGTTTTTCAAGCAACCTTCGAATCGGTCTTCCTCCTAACATTTTATGCAAATTTGTGAAGCTGTTTAGGTACATTATGTAGATACCTACATCATCTACACACACACACTACACACTTGTCCGGCTAGGCACATTTCGATTCGGCAGTATTAATTTGTTAAACAACAAAGCCAATAGATGCAATTGATATACATAATTCGGCTTTCATGCGGCTCGTTCCAATCGGCTAACTCCGCATCTACCTTCGCTGAATCATGTTCGGGTCGGCTTGGCACAACAACGTTGAGCTGAGCCGAGCGGCTTTTCCTTTTTTTATCTACATATTAATATATCTGATTTTGCCGCCCAGCTGTGCCGTATTATGCTAAATCGAAAAACTGTAAAGAAATGTTCTAGCTTGCACCGTGGCTACAAAGCACCCTGAAGGCAGGTCGTTACCGTCTGGAATGAGTCTGAGACTTCCGCCTAGATCTAAATTAACGAAGAGATTTAGTGCTAAGGAAAAAGAATTTCGCAATTCAGCTTGTATAAAAAGAAAGGAGCGGGTGAAGTCAGCGAGGCGTTATAATGAAGAGCCTATAATTACCATGACAGATGAACCTACTCGGAACTGTTAGTAGCAATCGGTTTTGCACTGAAGAATCTTTGCTTGAAGACGTTATGGATTTGTTATTTGGTTGCCACCATATGCCACCTGTATGATAAAAGAAATCAGGTATCTGCGTTACGGTAATATTAAGCTGGGGGCTAGCTTTATTCAGTGGATTATGTTTCACATAAAACAAATCGCAGACAGAATCATTACGCCATGTCATGTCTCTATTAGGCGCGGGGCATACTCAAATGGCGAGAGGCGTGGGCGTTGCGCCGTTTTGTATGAAACGGCGACATTTTGTATGAAATATGAAATGGGCGGCGCAACGCCCGCGCCCTTCACCACTTGTGTATATCCCGCGTCTTAGACTGTATCTCTATCGTACGTTTCAGTTTACAGTTAGGTACTGCAATTCAATATACGGTAAGAATCAGATGAAGTATCGCACCTGCGGAAATAGCCTTCAGCGGTATGTTTACCTATATCGGTCCACCGTTCGCTACTGCCCAATATACCTAAATATCAGGAAAAATCAAAAATAATAAATCCAATCATAAGGGAAAACGTTGCATCTTAAACTAAACAATGAATTAATGCACATTATGAAAATTGCAGAATCGTTTTATACTGAATCGATTTCTGTCATTTTTTATATAGATAATTTTGTATCCCAAAACGAATTGAAACTATGTATGTATGTAAGGTCACAACATACAAAAATAGACGAAGCACCAACTACGCTAATGTGCGACTGTATGTGCGCGTTGATTTGTAATGTGATCACAATTTTCTCCCACAATCAGTCTAACTAATTTAATAAATAAACAATGTTTTATACATAATAGTAAAAATCAGTGTATGTAATATAATTATAACATAATATTCTAATTGGGATGTTTAGTGGCGTGCGTTAATTCCGGGAAATGTTGTATTTATCGCAGACAATTTGTATGATTCCGCTTTTTACAAACGGCGTTGTCTGTTTACAAACTTCGCTGTTTTGAAATATGCTTAAGGCAAAATGTAAATTGCCTAGGTACTTTATAATATACTACAACATTTAATGGACAATTCAGACGCCACGCCGTTTACAAAATGTCGCGGCAAATTGAAGAATTTAGTAATCCGGCACGTAAAAAACGTAAGGTGTCCATGGAATCTGGTGCTCGGAGGAGTTATGCGGAATATTATTCGTACAAAATTGTCGGTTTTTTTAACTGCAACAAACAATTTACAATGTAACGTATTATTTTTTGTTGATCGACAAATTCTGAACTGGTATCAAACTTGCGTGCGACGTAATGCGCCTTGCGCTAATGCTAAATAGCCTGCCTAGCTGCGAGTAGCTTGGAAGTAGTGCTCGCCGGCCGCTGCCGCGGCAACGCTCGCTGCGCTCGCTCGGCTCGCACGCGGTTGGTCACAGTTCTAATCTAACCTATCCTATTTCACCCAGTTCACAATTTTTCTATTATTTATAATCTAACGGGAATAATACAAACAGATACATTTTAAGCTAACGGTTCCCACAATTTTACGATAATATAATAGGTACCTGGTTGCTGGAATAAAGTATGATTTGTCCAACCTGTGTTTTATGATGGTCACTCTACAATAACAATCACTGTCGAAATTATAGCAATTGAACGAATTGCCAATTTGCCTTAGGCATTTTGCAAAACCGCCAGCGTTAGTAAACGGACGGCGCCGTTTGTAAAATGACGAATCATACAAATTGACTGCGAAATATATACCACAAATCAGCAGGTAAATAAAGGCACTATTATTTACCGTTCTTTTAATCAGTGCTCTCTAAACAGCGTAAAAACGTGCATAACAAAAGTTTGTTGGATAGTTTGTTAGTTTCAAATTCAACCTGTTGATCTTGCAGTAAATTGTAACTACGGTGAACCAGACCATTCCAGCGGGATTCCAGAAAATATTAAACGAAAACTAAACCAAGTTAGGTAAATATAATTCTAAAACTGGGCAAAGCTAACACACGTTTGTATTTTTGGAGCTAGAATAGGATTGTATAGAAACTCGACTTGTATGTTTTTTGATGCGATGTACCCATAATCCATTGTGCGACAAAGCAGCTTAGGTGTAGCGTTGTCACAGTTACAGATCCATCACTTTTCTATGCTGAATACTCGTATGGCCTTGCTCGATATTTATCGACAAGAACCTTTGACTAGTACTGTCATCAGAATAACCAGTGATGGTCATGAAAAGTTATATATAGTACTCTGGATCGTATTTCGGCCATGGCGGCCAATCTCAACGGAGACTAGTCTTTGGCGCGAGAGATATTATAGTAGACAAGTGTGTGCGCAGACACAGGTGCACTCTCTCTTCACTCACTCTCATATTCCGATGGGACGGCAATCCGACACGACCGATGAGTGATCTGACGCTAGACCATCGTGCTTTCCGAGGCACGGGGGTATCACACCGTAAATTTCCAAACTCCGGGCTGTTACTAAGAAATTTCTAATGGAAAAACCGAATAACAACACAGCAACAGTTACTGAGTGAATGGATCTCACGAGACTATAATTACAAGAGGGAAAATGGTCCTTTATCCACCGAAAAATAAGTTTGTAACATGTAGTGTAGTCGTATGTTGGTAAACCCATTCACTTTATGTACAAACTAGATTCCATAGCATGCCCAATAAAAAAGGACAAACAAACTACCCAGCAATGTGTACCACCGTTTAGAAACACAGACATTTTTTATTTATTACAAAACGTGTTTCCTACATGTTTTTATGTGTTTCTGCGGGGATTTATCCGGGCACAATGCAAATAGTGCCGCTGTGGGACTTATGGGCAAAAAACTCGAATTACACCGAATCTGGGAAATAAGTTAGTGACGTAAGTGGCACATTATGTTTATGGGGAAAAGGAAAGCTATTTTGTTCAGTTGTTTACGTTTCACATTTTGCAGAATGCGTTGTGGTGGAATGAATCCTATTACACAGTGTTGTGTTGAGTATCCTTTTAATTAGTATTATGGTTGAATTTGTTAAAGCTGCTAACAAATCCAAATACTCGTATATCAAAATTCAGAATGTAAAATTCTTCATATAATTACTTCCTCAGATTAATTGCCCAGGTATTTTTGAAGTAGTGTAATAAAAACTGAAGAACCTACTTACGTAAATCTTAACAATGTATTTATTTCTAATACTTACCATGTTTTATTAGTCTATATTTAAGTTTTATTGTCACTCTACCAAGATACTGTTACTTAAAGAAAAAGTAATTTCATTTAAATTAATTCGTTGTATAAACAAGGTATTAGGTATAAAATACTTGGTGCTAAACACATCAGAGTTCCCTGAATCTGTTTTGTTGAAAATGTGTGGGGTTTCTGCAAAAATCTCAGACAGGAAAGCTGTCGAAAGTAATGTTAGAATCTCTCTTATACACGATTTTACTTAACAAGTTCCCAGAACTGACAACCGTACGATGTAAGGTAACGTTAAAATGTATCTTACAGGGCCTTTGGAACAGCAATGAATGGTGTAGGTAGATAATAAAATTCGTGTTAATAATGGCATGTGTTTGATCGAACCTCTAATACTTCCAATGGGAAGTATAATGATGCGCACCTAAAAATATTATTGAACACTCTAATTAATGTTTGCGTCTTTTTTTGAACCACACATAATTCAAATTTTTGGGTCCTTAAAACTCAAAGCATTTATTTCAATTAAACCATTTTTTTAAATCAAAAATACTAAATAGCCAAACTGCGAACATCTTCGATGTGGATAGGAACGCGGTTGGTCAGAGTTCTAACCTAACTTAACCCATCTGGTCGGGATGCCCTAGCTTAGTTGCTGCGACCAATTTGGCTCGCGCCTGGTTGATCTCACTTCTAACCTAACCTAACCCGTTTGCGCGGGGTACCTTAGCTTAGTTTCTGCGACCAACTGTGAGAAAAAGCCTGAAAGTTAAAAAGAGGCTCAATTAGTTAAAAAAAAATAGTACAGATTTTTTTTTCTAAATGTTCATTAATTTACAAAAGCGTCCATCATTAGAAGGTCAATACGGTTTTAGAGGAAAAGTTGTAAGTGTTATAACACAGTCTGGAAATCAAACCCACAATTTCGCACTCGGCAGACAGCGTATAATAAATCAATATTGACCCAAACAGAATACAAGAGAACGTGCGTGATTTACTAAATAAGTGCGTAAATCATTATTTTTCGATTTTTCCCCGCTCGTGCCGATTTAAGAACAAAACTGTGCTTTGTAAAGCGGGAAGATAAGCCCTCTTTGTTCGCTTTTGTACTGCGTCTATATTTTATATTTGTTCTGCTGTCCAATATTTTTTGCTGTTTGCGCAAAGTTTCAATGGAACGTTTTAGAGATTTGAATTCAACAATATTGTTGTTATCCCTTTGTGGCTGCTCAATACAAAAATTGTGGACTAACTTTTCATAAAATTTTCTAAATTCTTTTTTTCTATTTTATGATGCAACAATTGGCTGTGGAAGTTCAGTGTATTGGTTCTAAAAATATTGCAAAAAACGTAACACTTTTTTCTGGGTTTTATATGGATTACGTAATTTACTTCCGATTACCTGCCTTTGTTTTGTTATTCTAACTAACTTATTTGTATCAGTATTTTTATATTGTTACTAGCTGACCCGTCAGACGTTGTCCTGTCAAAATTTTAATTTCGTTTTTACGGCTGTTCCTTTGAGTTTTTCCAAATTTTATTTTTTATACACATCCCCGTATTAAAGAGACCCAAACAAAAACATTATCTTGCTGTCTCCTAAGATACGGGACTACCTAGTTTAGGAGACAGGGTTACATAATCTGTGTAGATTTATGATATACCATGTTGTTTTGTACATATGTTATTGTGTATCATGAATCTTGTGTGTATTGTAATAAAGATTATTATTATTTATTATTATTATTCAAATCTGTCGAGCCATTTTCGAGTTTTTCGAGACTAATGCACGGCAATTGATTTGTTTAAATATAAATATATTTCGATAAGCGGCAGAATTGAAATGCTATTTATATCTGCCAACGCAACCCACTCGTTGATACTTGATACTCGAGATCTACTCATGCATTATACACGCGTGTGTAATGCGTGTCTTTCCGGTTGTTTTTTTGGACAAACTGCCTTCGTCCGGTTCTGTTTTTCTTTTGTTTTATCGCATCCATTGATATGGTTAGAAAGAGGGTGAATACTGAGATGTCGGCTGATAGATGTGTATGGGTGAAAAAAGATGCTGTGCCGACCCCAAATATATTGGGATGAGGATAGGAGGGAGGATAAGATATGTCTTATCCTCCTCCCTATCCTCCATGAGCTCCAGTCCATGAGTGTTGTTGAAATTAACTATGTATGATGGAGCACTAAATGTTGTCTAGTTATCTAGTACCAGGAGTGTAGACATGGAGAAGAGGTTATAAAATGGCGTGACTCACTGCAAAGGCAACTTACGTAAAAGGATACTTTATCAAGACTTCTAAAGAACACAAGTTCACGTACGAAGCTCGTTTTCAAATGTATCAATATTTAATAATATTTCTAACAGTATTAAGGTCATAGTAGGTGTTACTATTTTCTAACACATTCAACACAAATTGTCATATTGTAAAACGAGGAGGAAACTCACCGTTTTTCTTCCTGTTTTACTCACATTACTATTATAATGTGATGAGAGTCAGCTTTTACGACGTAAAATAAAAGGCTCAGTTGACAACCGTTAAGGTTCTATCCTTATGTCGACAGCTTGTAGAGTATTTTGCCAGCGTCTTTTATGACGTCATAAAATATAGTGCCTAACCTTGAACTTTTAGTAGTTACGTTTATTTAAGACACAGATCCACTGCTGCGTAGGATGTGCACGGAGAGGTAACGTGCGTGCGCGGGTGGGCACGTTAGCTGCTCGAGTAAATTGGTTAGCCAGCCACACATATGGCGTGGCCGAGAGTCGCAGTAGAGGATCCCGCCTACAATTTCATACAAAGCGCTGTACAAGTGCACAGTTTAACCGTGGGCAGCAATGCAACTGCGCCTTTATTCAATCTTCAGGGTAAGTAAATAGCCTACCTACGTGACATTGGCTAAATGCACAAATCGTGCGAAGCCAGAAGAAAAAAATAAAATAAAAATAGTATACCTGTCTACCTTATAATCCACGCTGTCATGACGATTTCAATAGGCACAACGGTGAATAGCCGGCTTGAGAATAATTGGATTTTTGATAGAAATTCCCAACCTTTGAAAATGTAAGGCGTTTATAAGTGCCGTTTTGGGCTTGCTTTTTGTATTCTGTAATACATTTTCAAGCTCTGGTAGTGATAATAATCATATTTTACATAATTCACGTACGAGATTTTCAGATGTATTAAATAAGTTTTTGAAATATTATTTGATATTTTTTTGTAACTGGCTTATTCAGACTAGATATTCATTATAAAAGTTGAATCCTATTACATGGGACTTAAACATGGTATAAGTCCCACATAAAAATTTTGATTTACTATTGGTGCATCTCTGCCTAACCGTTCTGGGAACACAGGCCTTATGTTATGTGTTATGTAGTTGACTCCGATGGGATTTTTGGGTTACATGCAGAACCCTAAAAATTTTTTACCTAATAAATCTAAGCAATTCTTTCTCCCCGAAGAAAAGTGCGGAAAACTCTAAATGGCGCAATTCCCCAGTAACGTGGGTAGGTAGTAGGTACTCGGTACTAATGCACTATTACTACCACTTGGCTTCATGAGGTAAAAACCGCTTAAAACACCTCCGTTCGTGACTTTTCGTCGAGATTTCGTAATTGTTTGAGTCTGAGAGGAATAACAATTGTTTATGCGTTGTAAGCATTTTTCAACTTAGGTCATTCAAGGGGTCAGGATTTAAAACCTAGTAAGTAAGTATTCGACTACACACACACTCGAGGATATTTGGCTAGACGTGGTGATGGTAGGTGGAGTAGAGCCCTATTGGAATGGTTGCCGAGAAATGGTAAGACGACCGTTGGAAGGCAGACCAATAGCCAGGTGGGTGGACAACCTACAGTAGCTCGCGGGGAACACCTGGATGAGACTCGCACAGACCAGGGAAACTTGGAACAAAAGGAAGGAGGCCTATACTCAGCAGCGGGTCGAAAAAGACTGCCAATGATGATGATGATTAAGTACTCGACTTGCAATGAAGGGAAGAATAGTGAAGAATCGACAATTTATTAAAACCTACAATTACTGACTGTATTGTAAGTACATTATCTGTGATCAATCCTCGTTTTATTTCTGTAAGTTTAACAAAGACAGTTTTGTCTGAAGTGAAATAATAACAAGCCGATATTCTCGTTCGATACTAAAGATTATTATAACAATATGGTGAGGTCGTTACTGAAAGACAAAAGAAAAATCCAGTGACAGTGCCGTTCGAGTACTGAAAATAATATTAATAAACTGTTCTATCGAGCCGCACTTATCAAATTTTTGTTTTAGTGCGGTTAGTGGAAGTGCTCAGGTGCGGTTCGGACAAGTGCTGTTGAAATCAGAGCTCTGAGTGGAATACCTACATTTTTCCATCATCCGACAAACAGATTGTTTTTACAATAAATATTATGTTCCTATAAGCGTAAAGGAGGAAAACTCCCATTTGTAGCTTTCCTTAAATACATATTTCCATACATAATCGAATATCATAATTCATTGGGTGATTTTCGATGTTGCCAACTGAAAAGTTTATGTTCGGTTATAAAGCAGGCGCGCCTCGATCGGGCCTTCGGAAACGAATATTTATTGCACCCGTTATCGAGTTACAAAATTAATTCAATATTTCCAATGACAAGCAATATCATGGAGTCGAACATTTGTGGTAATGGTGCGAGGAACTTTGTAAATGTATATAGTTGCATTGATTTACGCATTCGATTTTAATGAAGAAAAATATCAGTTGATGAGCGGTTTAATGCGAATTAATGTGTTGACGATAATTATAGGTGTGTATTTTGATTCCGGAAATCTCATTTGATTAATTGGGTAGGTATGCAGTGATTCATCATATAAAACCAGTAATATTTTTGCAGGTAAATGAATAAAACCTAATTAAGTATCACATTAGCCAACATTACTTCAACAACAACCGTACGTAGACCTTACACATACACCAAACCGCGAGACAATCCTGCGAATAGAATAAGTATTTTCCACTACTGCATTATTTAAATTCCCAAATGAAAAACATGAGAAACATCGCAAAACCAAGTCAACGGAACACAAATATCACGTAGCGTAGGCTTCGTAGCCGCGTAGCAAAATTATTCTGCTACGCTTGCTACGAGTTGCTACGACGCAGCCCGACGTTCTTAAAAATACATTGAAATTATGCACGACATATTTTGTACTTAATATTTCCTGGCTTTAGCACATGCCATGTTGGCGACACTTCAACCGTCGGTGCGTTGACATAGTAGGTCCATAAAAGCAGTTATTAAACCTTTTAATGGAGGTTGACGGGTGGCCAACATTGGCCATAATCTACAGGCACCATAAAATAGTACGACCAAGATTTACGAGGTACTCCATTCATTCAGCAAACAATATCGATTTTATATTTTAACACCGAGAATCTGACGAAATTACTTATTTACTCTAACCTCATGACATAGTACTAAATCAGCTGGCTTATGGTATTTGGCTCTCGGCCAAGCGAATTGAGTGATTTGATTAAGATCTTGGGCCAGATTTTCTTGGATTACGAGCCAGCTTAATTTAGACAGTCGTACGCGGGATAGGTTTACCATCTGTGTTTAGCGACTGCGTTGATTTTTTGTGAACTTTTAAATAAAATCATAACTATGTGTTGGAAACACTCACAACATTGTTTTTGATAATTTCGTTATTTTTTTTGCACGACGTCGTGTGCAGTTTTCCAAGATTTATCCTTTACCGAAACGCAAAATTTTTATCGTTTGGCGATGCAAAGAGTCAGGAGTGAAACAGATTGAATGTATGGTCTGTTCCAAAAGTATTTGATGAAAATGTAAACAAATGGATCAGAAGACGGTACCTTTGGAAGCCAATTTGTAGTGCGACTTAGAAAATTATCTCAATTATCGTCGACGATATTTTTTTTTTCTTTAATAATGTTATTCAAACAAAAATTGTTGAAAAAAACGGTAAAACTGAGGTTAAACTTTAAAATATTTAACCCATGTGGAAAGGTTAAGTCGCTAAACTCTGGGTTAGTTTTAGTAATGTCAAAATAAATTGTAAAAGTAAGGTACAGCTGATATCTTATTTTGTATTTTATATTGTGTTGCGTAATTGTGTAATTTGTTTATATTATCGCAATGATCAATGAATTGTTGTTTTCTGATGATGACGATGAAAGTATTTTTTTATATTAGTTCAAATTTCTATGATAGAAGGCTGCAGAATGACCTGATTATTATAATTTACAAAGAGACAACGATTTTCATAAAAGATTTCGACTCTAAAAAGAAAGTGTAGATACTCTTTTTATTAAATAAAATTAAACACATTATAACTCTGTTCCGCAAACATGAATAAAAGATGCAAATACAATATTATTAAAATTAAATGTCATGTTATAAAATATAATAAAGACAAGAAAGTATTTGCATATCGTAATGTAGTAGGACTGGAAGCCCATCCCAGGCCTATAATTTAATTTTAATAATATTAATACAATATTATTAAAATTAAATGTCATGTTATAAAATACGTATAATTAAGACAAGAAAGTATTTACGTAACGTAATATAGTCAGACTGGAAGCCCTCGGGTGGGCTTCCAGTCTGATGTGATTACTTACTTCTTTAACATTTGGGAACATAGTTGGGAAAAGGCTAGGCAGATTGATTTGAATGTGTTGTAAAAGTGATGGGTGTAAAATGGATGGAAGTGTAAAAGAGAGAAGTTCTGTTCATTATTCGATCATTCATTTTTGGTCGGATTACATATCAGGGCACAGACATTGCAATTCAATTTTATTTTTCATCCCAATACTGTAATGAGCCCATCTCAAAAATCCCAAACTCAAAAACTCAAACTCAAACTCCGAGTTTACAAACTATATTTATTTAATTAACCCGACTAAAAGTGAAAGTGGGCTAAGGCCCACTTTCACTGAATGAACCGGAACAAGGTTTGTTTACACTTTTATGAGATACTTTAGAAACAGACTTTAGTGTAGTGAATGTGTATGTACTGTTATATTATGTACTTGGACTTCTTACTAGAACTAAGTTAAGGTTTTCCTATACTTGAAAGCAAAGTAAGATTTTTATTAAGTTCGAAGCGTGAGCACGAGCAATATATTGAAGTTTCTCGGCCATTTTTATGTACCAACAACTTAAAATACATTTATTTGAATGTACTGAGTGGGCCGTAGTATTACAGATAACTTAGTAATACCTAGTACTTTTCCTAGCTTCGAATATTTGATTATTCTGAATTATATATTGGAATTGTTACGTTGGAATTATTAAGTACTTCGATAATGTAATATCTACACTGGTTGTAAAGTTACGGAAATTAATTGTTATAGCAAATTGACTACCAACTTAAATTGTTCATTTTGAAATCGCAAGTATCATTATTTACAGCTGTAAGAAATGGTTACATACAACACAGCAGATTAGTGTGAAGATTAACAAAGACTTTCCTTGAATGTATGAAAATATTAATATGAGATAATACTAACTAATATTATAAATGCGAAAGTGAGTTTGTTTGTTACGCTTTCACGCTAAAACGGCTGAACGGATTTGAATGAAATTTGGCACATGGGTAGACCATGACCTGAGTTAGGACATCAAATACTTTTCATTTTGATATTCTTACGGGATCGAGATTTATCCAGGTGAAACCACGGGGCGCAGCTACTAAAATTATAAATATTAGAGTAGGTCCCGTTAACAGATACGAGTACTTTAAGTCTGAAACATCTTCCGAAAATTTATTTTAGGTATACTTGTAGCTTATGACGGCATCGGTGAAATTTTAGTAAGAATTCGACCCTCACGTTTTATTTTAGGTAACCAAACTTGGAGTCAAGAAAATCCCAAGTAGAATTAATCTCGCTCGATACCAGTCAACAATACATTAGCTTAAAATAAATATACCACCATTGAATTATCTGAAGGCTTAGGCAGCATTCACTTGATTCAACTTCAATTCGTAAGTTATGTTTAAGTATCTTGTAATAGGGGCGATCCTATTGTCTCAATCAGGGCACACATCCACACTCCGGGATGTTACTGAGAAATTCCTAATCGGAAAACCCAGTAACACCTCGACAGACCCGAGAACAGTTGCTCAGTCGCGCTTTTCGTCCACTAGGGACCAACGGGCCAGTCTTAACAAAAATAAAATAACCAATTATTCAGTTTGTGTCAGTACATTGTTCTCTGGTGGGCAATATATTTACAAAATAGTACAGTTCACGTGTAAACCGGTGGTTCAATTAACGAAACACTGAAATTCTGAAAAAAAAGGTTCAATAGTTTCATTTTGTCTGAACAAAGAGCTCGGCTGTATGACATGTAGGAGGTTTATATTTATTTGTGAACGTATTTAATTATCGCGGCGTTCCCTAGAGAGAATATACAATACACTTATTGAGATGGACAGGTATACAGAATTATAAATAAATACGTAATACATACATAAAACATAAACTCATGCATTGCGCGATTTAGTTGCGTGCCTTACTTTAAAAAATATAAAATTCTTGCTTTGCCATGTCTGTACATTTTAGGATTAGCTGTTTTTGTCAAAACAAATCCACACCGATTTTAACGATTAGATGAAGTAGTCCCCCGTAATAGGCGCGACAATAGCAGGGTATGCTCTCATACTACGAGAACAACCCTCATGCGCAAAAGTGTCTTTTGTATGGCTCCTACCATATTTAATAAATTACCTAAAAGTTGGAGAGAACTGCCCTTGTCACTTTTCAAAAATAAGCTGAGATTTTTTTTAGTTAGTAAAGTGTATTACAATATTATAGATTTTTTAAATGAAAAGGACTTCTCTATTCCGTCTTCTAATATACATAGTTAAGAATTGAACAATTGTAACAATTGAATAATGTGAATCTTAAATCAATTTTGAATTATTCTATTTGACTGCATGCATATTCTGGACATAATTTAATCTATTTTGACTTTATTATACCTATACTTCATATCTTGACATCAATTATTATTTATTTGTTTTGTATTTTGTAAATTTAGAATGACTTTATGTAAATGCAATTAAATGTAATTTTCTTTACCTACAAAATTTTTACGCTATTATTGGCAAAACATGGACGCTTACAACATCTATTAATTCAATACCTTGCATGTCTGATTACTCAGTTTATGTAAACGCATGTTTGACAAATACATGATCTTTATCTTTATCTTTATTGTTCCCATGGGTTTAGGCAGAAACTGCAGAATGCTACGATCCTTCTTTTTTTGAAGTGAAAGTTCTTTATAGACGGGGGGTATTAGGATTTTTTTCTGTCACGAAACAGCGTTACGGCCGCGTGGAGGGGTAGACGATAATTGCGTGGTGAGAGGTGGCAGCGGCGAAGAGAATAGATTGGAATCTCAAGTTTTTATATTGAACCGATTTGAAAAATTCTTTCACTGGTGGGAAGCTTCACTATATCCGGGTGCCATAGGCAATATATTTATATATATTTAGTAGCCGAATCGTAAACGAATCGCAACAAAATTTTAACTTGAAGTTTTACGGGCAGGTTTTCAAATTGGACAAGTACATTAATTAACAATCTGCCCATAAAACTTCAAGTTAAAATTTTGTTGTGATTCGTTTTGCCACTTGTCCGTTGGGATTCGTTTTTCCACTTGTCCGTTGCGATTCGTTTTTCCACATGTCCGTTGAAGTTTCACTTCTACTATGTGTCCCAGCACACATTTTTTTTTGACTTTGTTCTCTTTTTTGAAGTGGGAAATTTTCTAATAACTTTTCCCGCTCTGGGCGGAGCGGGAGGGCGTGTCTGAATCTTAATGACTAAAATCCACCCGTGCTCCTTTAGTTGCTTGTATGTTGCCAGGGGCCACGGTATCCCTTTCAGATTTTCCCGCGACCCCGGCAGGCATCGGCCCTAGCGGACCCCGTCAGTTGTGCTGACATCTCTTTGAGGCGCGTGTGAAACATAACTTGCCGTCGACCCGGGCCTAGCCCTTCTTGGACGGCGAGCTGCCTATTGCTCACCATCTGCAGACCCGCGCGTACGGTGGCCGGGAATAGGCCTGGGATTCCCAACGCCAAGGTCGTCTCCTGCGACGGCTAGGGGCGCGACAGCACGAATTTTGCCTCTCTCTTACGCGTTCCGCATCCTCCTTCGCGAGCATTAATGCTTCGCAGATAGAGGTGATGGCTTCCCATGTCTTCTCGCTCTGTACCATGGCTTGGACCAGGGCCGGACGCGAGAGGTCACCATCGCCGATCGCCTCAACGAGAACACGGCGGTGCTCTGCCCAAGCTGGGCAGACTTCCACCCCGGCCCCACCGTTCCCCCCACCGGCCCCCTGGCTCTACCGTGTCCTCCGAGCGATCCACATAATGGTGACACCCTCCCAAAACAACCGTGTCCGGTGTGGACCTGCGTCAGGCAGAAGGTGAGAACGCCGTAGCGCCTCTCTAGCCACTCCTCAAAGAGGGGAATTATCACCGCAATTGTGGCGTACCCAGCACTGGGTTGCGACAATCGCACTCTCCATGACGCAATAAGATCCCACCGGAGCTCTGACCGCTGTGTCGTTATTTCTCGCGGCAGCGGAGTAACGCCCCGGCGTTTCACCTTCTCGCGTCACTCCCAAATGTGCGCGGCTTTTGCCTCCAGATCCTGGCAAGGAGGGTCGCCGCCTCACCGAAGACCGTGCGGTATCCCCGGACCATCCGGATGGCCATGACTCTTTGGGACGCGTTCAGCCGGCGGGCTGGCTGCCGCCGCCTCAAAGAACGTGCCCGCACCGGTGTTCCGTAAAGGGCCATGGACCGCACGACCCCCGCGTGGCATGTAGGGGGTTTATATTTATTTGTGTACGTTTTTAATTATCGCGGCGTTCCCTAGAGAGAATTTACAATACACTTATTGAGATTGACAAGTATTCAGAATTATAAATAAATACCTCATACATAAAACATAAACTCATCCCTTGTTCCCATGGGGGTGGGTAGGCAGGAACTACAGAACTCCACCTGCGATCCTTACATACTTATCAATCTGCCTAGCCTTTTCCCAACTATGTTGGGGTCGGGTTCCGGTCTAACCGGATGCAGCTCAATACCAGTATTTTGCATGTAGCGGCTGCCTATCTGACCTCCATAACCCAATTACAGGGTAACAAGATACCCCTTGGAAAGACTGGTTGACAGACTTTTGGGTTTCCGACTACCCGTAACGACTTTCAAAGATCTACGAATGACAGCCGGGACCAAATTTAACAAAAGGACAATTGATTCAACACCACAAAATAATCGAAACTTTTAATTTTTTCAGCACAGACGAAAATGTTTTTTTTTTAAACGACACTTTTGTATTTCATAAGACAGTAAATTTGTCTGAAGTATTCAGTTGAACTTTTCGGAATTTATTACCAAAATTCATCAGTAGAATAGGCATGTATGTGAGTTAAAAAGTCGAAAGGAGTAGAAAATAAATTGTGAAAAATATAGCTGTTGAATTGAATTCACGGTAATGCAGATAATGTTACTATTATTCGTATTATAACCTACACAATCTTTTCTAAATTATACTATTACCTACAAGAAAAACTAAATTCAGTCTGAGAATACGGTAATATTTATTTATGTGCCATACATAGCCACTTATGAAGCCCTTGACGAACTTTAGATGTCAACATAAAACGTAATGCATACCTCCATTACTTTTAGTATCGCCGAAAAGTGAAAGAACGATAAATAAGACGTAAAATTGTACATGAGTGACGTGAATAAAAACTGTGTGCAAACATGTAAGGAACTAAGTTAACAAGTTGAGTTAATTTGAAGTAAAAAACAAAATAATTTCAGTTTTTGATAGTTTTATAAATCTGCCAAACTGTGTGACAGTTTGTCGGCAGTCAAGAGATATGCGCTCTGGATATTTTAGATCTGAATCAGAATACAAAATAATGTTCTAAGTCTTAAATTTTGCCCAGGCCTGCCTAGGTCGGGCAAAGTGTCATTGAGTTTTTGTATCTGGAATTTCTCAGTAGCAGCCCAGAGTCTGGAGTTGTGGCCGGTAGCAATAGGCTTGCTTCCTATTAAATGGGACTTAAACATAACTGGCGAAATGTGGGTGTTCTATGTTATGTAACACCTCTGCCCAACTCTTTGGGGATTACAGGTGTTGTCAAAAGTAATAAGATTGTGTAAGAACTGTGTAAATGTTATATAATTTTACACTTGTACGATCAAGGCTATTGCAGACTGGTGCGACTTATCGCGCAACGTGTCGTCGCGTGGCGATTCTGCGATATTATCGCCACGCAACACTTTTCACATTAGGGACGCAACACAAGAGAGTATTTTTTGTGTCGATAGTTCGCTCCTGTGTGTAATGGCGCCCGCGTTTTCATAGAAATTGTTCTACGTATGTATATCGCAGAATCGTATCGCGCGACAAGTCGTAACAGTCATCAGACATTTTTTTCAATGTTCCTGCAGTACTAAAGCCCTTGTATTTAACGAAAATTACCTAAATAGTTTTTTTGCTGTAGGTATCGCTTGTTTAATTTTTTTCTAAGGCGGCCCCTACACCTACAATAAGTTTGCGCAATATGCTTGAAATCACCCCTTACACCCCAACGATCCATTATTTTCACGCAATAACATTGATAGCCCATAAACTTCAATGTTTTCGCGTGAGCAAGACCTCTGCAATACTCATTTTACACGGTGCAATAAAAATTAAACTCACTGAAACTTTTATTCAATCATTGTGCTATCTTCAATATTAACCCTAAACGGTCAAAAACATTGCGCAATTCGGGATATTGTGCAATATAATTGATCGTCTAGACCAAGAAAATGTATGCACGTTTGAAGATTCTAAGCCTGCTTTAATCTCAAACCGTCTTATTACAAAAAACTGCATAAGTAATGGTTTAAACCAAAACTACAAGGTCTTGGATTGTTACGGTAACAAAGCTAGTACCAGCCTCAAAATGTGTTCTGATTACAAAACGAAGACCAATCGAGGATCAGTTAGTACCAAAGAAGGTTCATGGTTCAAAGGTTCAAATTGCTTTAGTTATTACTCTGAGGTTCAAATCTCAGAGTAATAACTGTTCAAATAATATCCACAGATAAGAAACAAAAATGGAATTCTTTCATTCGTTAACGCCTTAGAGTATATAACACTGGAGAAGCTTTACGAACACTTCCCCTCTGTAAAAGTACAAGAACAAATGTTCTAGTACGTTCATAAAAACTACTTTCAAATCGATTCTAACGCACTTCGTAAATCGTTTAAAAGACGCGCGGAGCTCCGTGATAATGCCTATTTGTGCTGTTAAATGATGTAAAAAGCGTTCAAATACGTCAAATTTACCTATAGAACTGAATAACTTTCTATATGCAAATTTTTTTTTCTAAGATTTAGTCATAGTTTTTATTGAAATTTAAAATCCTAACCTCATAATACAATTCGATTTTCATTCGATTCAACCATGATTCAATATAAAACGTAGCATGAATTGAGTATTTTCCTCACGTTGCTTCTGTGACGTCACCGAGTCTCGCTACATCTCGTTTTTATGTTCGTAAAGGTCAATATGCTTTTCTTTTGCATTACGAAAATATATGTCAAATCAGCAAAACTTACACGCACTTGACATGCGATTATGTCCTCTAGTAAAAATGTTAACGAGACTACCGTAGGGTTGAGGTCATGTTTGAAACAAAAATTGAAATGTCGATAATTTCTTTGCGTCCCCCGCTAAAAGTGACAGACTGTTTTGTTCGGAATATTGCGCGTATGGCTTCTCCAGTGTTATATACTCTAAGAAAAAATCAAATGTCATGATTGCATCAAAAGTCTACTTGGATTGTGCAACGACAAAAGTCTAGCTTATCTAAAAACGAAGGGTTATTTAATCTATGCTTCTGAAAGTGTAATTTCTTTATGTCAGCAATGTGAGAAGTTATTAAGGCTTGGATTGGATGACCGCAAAAAATTAAGTATTAAATATACCACCACCTATGTCGTAACAAGGGCTCTGCGGAATCTTGTTGGAAAAACATTTTTCTCACAAGATCATGATAACGATGTCTTGCATAGTCATGAAGTAGAACTAGCTAAAGCCGTAATGACCAAATATACAGATACAAGAATTGCGTACATTACAAAAAAAGGGACCCTCAAAAATGTATTGCTATATTTATTCCAAATTGATACATTTTAAAAATCAGTAGGTGTTATGTACCTACTGATTTTTTTAATTGTTGGTACTATAATATAATTTTTTAAAACTTTTATTTAATAGTTGTTATTATTAAAATTTAACTTTTCTATACATCAGCTGTTTTACTTCTGGGTTCAAGCAAAATTCCGAATGAATATCGATATCGATAAAAATAAAAAATATGGTACGGACTTCTCTATCCGGCGAGCAGCTATTGTTATTTTTGACAGTAGCTACCCCGTCCCCCGCAAAAAGTGACAGACTTTTTTGTTGGGAATATTGCGCTTATGGCTTCTCCAGTGTTATATACTCTAAGGTTAACGCAGGCTTTATTTGAAGCAACGTTCTGTTTCTCTAAATGTTGATATTGTAATAACACTTGAAATGATTAAATAATTATTTATAAATACCAAATTATGTCCTAAATTGTTCTTTGTTTAGGTTACAATATATTGAACAAGCAAAACTTGTACTTTTGGTGCACTTTTTATAGTCAAGTTGTCATTAATTTTTTTAAAGCTTATTATTTTCCGAGTGACTAATAACTTAAAAGTCGACTAAATGTTTGCAACAAATAAAATAACTTGTCAGCGATTAAATATTTTCGCGACTATTATATTATGTAAGGTTCAAAATTAAAGGTGTTATAAAAATTAAAAACTAGCAGCTGCGTTTAGGTAGCAAATAAACTATACCAGTCAAATAAAATATTAGGCGAGGAGCTATAAATAATGACTTGGCGACTAATAATGTTAGTAGGGTGGCTTTTGGGTTAGGTTAGGTTAGAACAGTGACCATTAACGCGTGAAGGCGAGCGAGCGGAGCGAGCGTGCCGCGGCAGCGGCCGCCGAGCGCCAGATACCCTCTATTGTGGGTGAATCATTTGGATTAGGTTAGGTGAAAGTCACACAATATATGTATAATATAAGCTAGTTTATATTTATTCTTCATACAAACAATTTTAAATAGAATCTGATTTATATTATTTATGAATGCCCATTTTCTATTTTGTTTTCGCCATTAAGTTTCCGCTTAGATATTAATTCTGTTCCCAAAAGAAAAACTTGATGCTAGTTTAAATTAAAACGGAGCTTATTACTGATATATTAATATGCTACCTATTACTTCTTACGATACTCCTTATTAGCTGCCAACCCATTATATATGGTACCCACTCTATTATTTTTTTAAACCTATATTCATTTTACTTAGTTGCCGCATTAAATACATGCCTTTTTTAACACCTCTGTTGAGGTTTCTTTTGTGAACGAAACGTTAGTTGGCAAAAAGCTGTCAAGTTTACTGAATAAACGTGAGTGACGTTTCTCTTGGGAAAAACGACTCGAAAGGACATATTTTATTAATATTTTGATTTTATTTTATTAATATATTAATATTTGACGACACGGTTGGCGCAGTGGCTGAGCGATCGACTGCTGCGCAACGTGTCGCGGGTTCGCTCCCCGCACGGAACAAATATTTGTATGATCTGCAAGTAGTTGTTCCGGGTCTGGGTGTTAGTGTATGTGAGTTTCTATGTTTGTAAACGCACCCACGATACAAGAAGAAATTCTTAGTGTGGGGCAACGTTTCTTAAAAAAAAAAAAAAAAAAAAAAAAAACATCCACAATTTTTTCTCCAAAATGTTTTGTGAACCTATATTTATTCTAAAATCTTCGTCACTCAATTCAAAAGGATTTACACGATGTCGATGTCTGTAAGATCTCCGAGACGTTTCCAGCATATCCAAATCTTCCAAATCCATCAAGTCAATCATATTAATATAGTTTTTTTAACGATTTTTATATAAATTGACAAACAATAATAATCAACGCAAACGTCAAATAAATTAGTACCAAAGATAAACTAGGGTCTCGGCGGACTAACTTTAGTACCATAAATAGTTCTGGAACTAGTGATAAACTTCATTTTATAATAACGTTTTATTTAGTCATGGTACTAAAGCTAGTACTAATCCCAGTACCAAATTTAGACCGTGTTTTGGAATAAGACGGAAAGGATTCTGTATACTCGTAGGTTAAAAACTCCTTGGAAGAATTCTTTCACACATAAAAAGTATCCGAATGCTATTGGAGAAACGTGACTTCGAGTTCCCTTTGAAATAACATTAGTTTTTTCCTTATTTAAAAAATTTAACGGCATCTTGGTGTTTCCAGTACTGTGAAAAAAGTTTTGGGTTGATATGTAAAAGGGATATTAGCAGATTATTTCCTGTTGGACAGAAAAAGGCAGAACTTCGTGATAATGGTATGAATTTTCCGCAAAAGAGTTATTTATTACATGTTAACCTAGCCTGTTTTGTGCGTTAGGGTGCGTCCAGTACCCTAATTGCGTAACACACTTTCAATCACAATCTGAATGATTTTGAAGGATATTGCTAACCCATTGCTTTATCAGCACTAGGAAATGGTGAGGGTATGGGTTTTTGGGGGACTGTCATATGTCATTTTGGCGTTTGAAAAGAGTTGATTCTCAGCCTAGTTTAAATAAATGATCTTTGAATTTGAATTTGAATCATTGTTCGAAAAAATTGGCTGCTCAACAATGTAAATACCGCAATGAATGTTTTTAAACTCTCAAAATGAAAGCTGTTGAGACTGGGTCCATTCTGTCATTCCGAAATGCGAAGTGAAAGAGAAGCTCGCACCGCACCGCGGATGAAGTTACTGACTCACCGCGGATCGGACGCACCGCGACCGATGGACGTGTCTGCACTACCATGGATGATACTCTTTCCATGGTGCGTCATGTGGGCTGAACCGCGCCCGTCTGCTATATCACGCACGGTGGGAAGCTGCTTTAATACGACTACATTATTTAACACTGCTAACCTATATAGAAACGTTATATAACTATCGGGGCAGGGGGCCGATTGGAACTGGAATCTTCACCGTTGAACATTTTACCGAGCGTAGATATGTTGCGGGCGGAAAGAAAAAGTGTGAAGTTGATTATTGATTTTTAGGTTATATTTGAACTTGACAAAATTTACAAAACAAAACATTGGACAGTTTCTAGGCACTTGTTGTCCGTACGATGTCCGATGGTCAACAGAGCTGCGCCACACCACCACAGCGCGACTTGTCGACTCGTGCGAACGTCAGGCTAGACTCTGACGAAGCGCGCCAACTTCACACTTGCGTTTCGTTGTGAATTGACATCCCGTACTCATGACCCTTCCGATATAACTTTGTTTTATAACATGTAATGTTACATACTGTGGACACACCTTACGACTACTTGGTGATTAAGTCTGATTTTCCAGGCTACATGCGATACGCAGTTTCAAATTAAATATAGCGTAGTCGCTAATTACCAATTCACAGGTTTTAATCGTTTTGTTCTGATATGTTAAAATCCGGTTACCCATTTTAAATCATACAAACAAGAACTATAATGAGTTTTCAAACGTCCGTAATTGAAACTAGACGTGTTTTTAATAAAGCTTTGAGTATTAAAATGTAAAGGAAAACATAATGAATTACATACTCGTAATACGATCATAACACGTGCGACATTATTTAGCTAGAGGAAAATAATTTCGAAACTCGAGGCATTACGGCATTACGTAATTGAATAAGTGTAAGTAATTATTTGGCAAATTAAACTACGTACAACAGTGTTAATATCCAATAAACAACATTTATCAGTAATTCACAAGAAACTTCGTATACTTTGATGAAATGTTTTGCATAAGTATGAAGTTAACGGATACCATTTAAAGTTTGCAAAGTCATTATAAATTGTCGATAATATTCGAATTACTCGGTTGATTTGTTCGCCGGAGTTTCAGTCGTTAACGAAATTATTTCCGGTAAAGAATTATTAGGGAATTTTACACTCCAGAAATATTAATTTGAAAGTTGATTGTTTCGAAGGGTGGTGTTTGGTTTTCAACTACTGGCTTTTGCCCACGGCTTTGCTCGTGTAGAGGTCGGAAAATGGGATAAAAAGTGTCCTATGGCCTAATATAGGGCATGGTCTTTGTGCCAAATATTGAATCCATGACTAACAAACATTCAAATTCACAAACATACAGACTTCCACATCTAAAATATTATTTTCGCAAAATACTTAGGCACTAAACGTTTTTCGAAACGAATTCCTTTACACAAATAGCGATTATAAATTTTAATATTCCCACCAAACCAATAATTTAGTACGTCTGTCCTGATTTTTTTAACACCGCTAACAACTTGAGTATTAAACGTTTTTCGAAACGAATTCCTTTACACAAATAGCAATTATAAATTTTAATATTCCCACCAAACCAATAATTTATTACGTCTGTCCTGATTTTTTTAACACTGCTAACAACTTGAGTATTAAACGTTTTTCGAAACGAATTCCTTTACACAAATAGCAATTATACGTAAATTTTATTATACCCATAAAATCCTACAGACAGACCTAATAAATTATTCGTTTGGTAACTTTTGATAGGTATTATTGTAGCATGACCTCTTCTCTACGATGATAAAACACAAATAAATAAAATATCCTTATATTTTCTTGAGACCCCAAAATAAAAAGTTTTTATTAATACTCGTAAAAGTTATAAATTGACAGTGATATAAATAAACAGTTTGTCTGAGAGCAGAAATTGAGAAAAAAAAATCAACACGTTTTTGTAAACTTTTTTTAAAGATGTGAATCGTTTTGTTCTCTTTCTTTGCGTTCTTTAAAAAAATGTGCGAAGTACGTGTGTACGTGTATTTAGCTTAATTTTTCTTTGTGTAAGCATATTTACGAAAATAAAATCCTACAGTGGTACGTGACTCTGACTATCCTAGTACACGTGCCTCCGCAATTAAAGTATCGAAAATCAATGTTCACTGAGTTTTTCGCACGTAAACAATTTGTTTATTAGATGACCATATGTTTGAGACATGAATATCTGAAAAAATACTGAGATCTGATGGTCAAAACACTGCTTCCTCTTTTTACAAGCTTTATGTTAACTTGTTATTGCTTTACTAGGTGACTGTCGACAGACGCAGCTGGTAACCACCATGTGCTGAGTCTTAAAATTTTCACAGATTCTCTACTAATACATAGTCCATTTGGCGGTTTGGTACGGCAAAGAAAAGGGGCAATACAAACTGGCGATTAAGAGTGGCGGCACCGAGCATACTTAATCCTAAAATATTCTTCTAGATTGTATAACCACAACCCAAGACGTATCTTCTCGGAGGGTATCGTCCCTCTCTATTTTACAGAACAGGTACATCATCTATATACAAAACTGGTGTTAGTTTTACCGAAATAGGGTTCCATTCTTCCACATATTCATCAGCACTGATGACGAATTTAAAATCATTTTATCCTCAATTTCGGGGTCCACTCCCGTGGATTTTTGCTCCAAATTCCGGGCACATAACGTGCACTGAATTTCAATCGCATATATTCCGAATTCCGGTACACGACACGCTCGCTTATTGGTCAAATCCAAATGGGTTGGTGTGGAATCTAATCAGGGACTGTAATACAGAATTATGAACAAATAACCATAAAACTATGAGAGAATTTTACAGATGCCTCCAATTTCAAAAGCCATGCTGTTGTGAAGCTTAGGTACTGGTGAACTGATCTGCTTTTACGAGGCAGGTTAGCAATCTATGCTGCGCAAGTATAAACGTTATAAAAAGTACAACCTGTGCTCGAATTTTTCTGCTGGATTGTGAGTGTGTTTATTTTATAGACCCAATATCTCACCATTCATGCAGATAGGTACATGTAAAGTACTGGTATTCAGCTACATGGAAGCCGACCCCAACATAGTTTGGAAAAGGCTATTAAAGGCAGACGATGATTATCTCAGAATTTATGCACAACATTTCTGATTTAGTGTTTTTTTTTTTATAACAATGAAATCTTAAACGTTTCAGAATCCGTGTCCATTCACTTAAGATACGTGAGTTCTCTTTTCAATTATGTGCGTTCGCTTGAATGAGGTTTTTTACAGAATATTGGAAAAATAAAGGACTATAAAATAAAATAAAGTCTATACACGACGAGTTAAAAATATACGTATATATTCTGTGCCTGTTTTAACCATGGCCAGAAACCAATCATGGCGTCTGCGTCACCGTGTTATAAGCGCGGTTGCACGGCGCGTCCCATTTCCCTAATAATATTCTCTTTGGCGCAGCAGGTAGCCAATTCGTGGCCGAGACTGAAATACACGGCAAAGGAGTGAAATGACAACAGTTAATTAAAACTAAAGTTAGTAGGTTTCGTAATTGAAAGTCTTTTGAGGTTGATAAAGTGAAAATATTGAATGGCTGTTTACTAAAATACGAGTATTTTTGACAATATTTTAGTATTTAGTATAGTATTTATTTATTTAACGTAAAAAGTACACATACAGGGTGACACATACAAAATATTGATCAATGACCCTACGCTAGGAAAAACCTGTGTTACAGGGGTCATCCATCCGTCCATTATGGATGTTACAATTAAATATTATTAATTAATATTATTATATTATTATTAGTTTGATCATGTTGTGTGACATTTGCCATCAATCACACCGTGGTGCGATCTTAACGTATCTAAAGATATCGCAGCAGTTGTAATAGGAATAGTAAAGCCTATTTTTTATT
Source organism: Agrochola lota (assembly GCA_947364205.1). Taxonomy (NCBI): domain Eukaryota; kingdom Metazoa; phylum Arthropoda; class Insecta; order Lepidoptera; family Noctuidae; genus Agrochola; species Agrochola lota. Next base: position 9,459,897 of record OX376231.1, on the reverse strand, counting down.
CAGAATTATACAATTCCACACACACATTTTAACAACTTTCCAGTGTCACCACATTCCAAATTGATTCACGATTTGATTCCGCCGTTATCGCAAACGAACTTGAATATGGGAAAAATAAAACGCCCTTTCGCCGCCTATTGTATACGACGACCATAAAACCATACATTTTATTCTTATGGTAACCAAAAAGCTTATAACAATAAAGTATGCAATAAAGCGTCGAATAACGGCTTATCTCATATCATCTTATTCTAGGTCGCTTATTATTCATTCGGTTAGTATGAAGGTTTAGTTCGTGAGCCGAAAAGGTAAAGTCGACCGTCCACTGCTACGTAGGATGTGCACGGAGATGTTACCAACTTACCAACAGTAGCCGGGTGCCGTCAGTGGGGACTGGTCATCTCTTAGCTGCTACAGGTTATTTTAATTTATGAATTGTTTTTGTTTTTATATTTTTATTACGGAAGCTTTTAACGTGCACGTCTTTCTACATTGTTCTCACATGTATAATTTTAACATGAATGATGTAACAATATTCTGATTTAAAAGAGTGTCAGTGGAGTTCTTCTCCCTAGGAACCTACTACGCGTTGGAATGGGCAACTAGCTTCATCTTTCTGACTGACCAACACCTTGAAAATGCAAAAGTACAGGTACTTTTAAATTTTCAAGTTGGTGTGTGTTGGTTTATTTGAAATAAATGCTTTAAGTTTGAGTTTGAGCCGCGCGGTTCTTTTATTTGCTAGACACGCCTGCGTGAGCAGCATGTCTGTGGGTGGCAGTCGACGATCTTGTCTATATATGTTCATACAAAGCGACGCTATGTACTCATGCGTAGCTTAGGCGTGGGCTATGGAGCAGTGCCTTATGAATTAATGCACGAACAGTTTCTATAGTACGTTAGTATTCAAAGCCGGAGAGCTATAAATCCTCTGTCAAAATGCTTCCTCGGTAACCGCCCATGGTGCACCTTCGCCTTGCACTACGATCGAATTGCGGTGATAATTCGTATTTGCGAGTCTGAAGTGGATTTAAAATATTCGCAGCGGATTTTGCGGGCTCTTTGATCGCTATCGTGTAGGGAATTCAGTAAGAGAAAATATCGTTTATTTTCAATTCTCATTACATGATCACATGACCTTTAAATATCTGGCTTTATCAGTGAAACATGAAATCAAGTTATGCCAGGAGCAATGTTGTTATAAACGGTATTAGAGTCAGCCTCAGGGAATTAAGGATCCAATTAATAAAAAAAGCACATATTTTTTTATTAATGAAAAAGTCCTATCCGACAGCACTATGGTAAAACAAACAAATAATCATTCCCACCAACAACAACAATGAAGTTGTTACAACAACTCGCAATAATCGCACAGATAATCGCGAAGTCATTCAGTGTAAAAACAACAGTAGCTGCTATTTATCGCACCATTGTGAACAAGCGTTGCCTAAGATTTCAAGCCAGTTATGGTCGATTTATCTCTGGATCTGTTGCGGATTAAAACAAAGAGTGGGGGTGTGGGGGATGACTTAATCTTGTGAAATACGGTCCGGGGAGGGGGCTTATCTTAAGTGAAAATGCGTACCAAAATATTAGCAATTGAGGTCCCCGGTTTTTTTGTTCTCGCGGTTAAATAGAAGCTATAAAATACGTTTGGGGTGCCTCGTTAAATTTTATGTTCGCGATTGCTTTTCTGGAGTTCATGCCACGTGGTTTTAAGTACGGTTTTTCAGTTACCTTCATTTTTTTTGACAGGACGTAACTTCTACAGGATCAAATTAGAGGGCAAAAGTTCACAGACGCGATGGGTGTCAACATCTAACGACGACCAAATAAGAACAAGTAAAAAATTCGCCCTGTGCGGCTTTTAATACAAAGTTTCAAAATGAGTTACAATAAAAACGCGCATAAATCTAGCCAATTTTAATGAAAACGGTTAAACTAACCATTACAGTTAATTAAGGTTAAACTTGACGTAGTTTTACATCAAGTGTGCAAAATTACATGTAAGATAAGATACTGGGAGCCCCTGCTAAGCGAAGTGAGCGAACTCGTATATTCACGCGAACTCATTTCCCCACACGAGGGGCTGATTAACAAAATGCCTCTAAAAATGTCTAACTAGAGGCAATATCTTTTAGCCGTCACTTACACCTGTTACTTAAACATTCTGTAATTGAATTTTCTTACAGTTTACTTTAAATAAAGTTCTAGGAAATTGTATAGGCGCTGAAATTTCTATCGAAATTTTATATCGGGAACGTCTGACGTTGATGAATCGAGTTCATTGGATAAAATTCCTACATTTATTAGGCTTGAAATTAACTGGGTTTATGACAGGCTGCGGAACGTGGATTTTGAGTTCAAGGGCGAATTATTTTTCGATAAAACTATACTGGACACTATTTTTGGAAATATATTGTAAAAGTAAAACTCTCTACATTATTAATAAGTAGTTAGATGTATTTAGGTATCCTTACAATTTTCGGGGTAATCAATAAAGTTTTTTTTATCCACTACGGGGAACCTCTTGGCCTGCATCTCACCTGATAGTAAATGATGACCAGGGCGAAGGTGGAAACGGGCTTCACCCGGAATCCTCAACCACAGAGGAACTGGCTATCTTACTTCTAACTGCCGAAACAACAATGCTGTTAATATTGTTGTTATGCTTGACAGGCGGACTTAGAACAAGCTCTATCATAAACCCAACAAAGAGGAAATTTTTGACCCCTGGGAATCGAACCCGGTGCCTCTGGGTCTGAGACAGGGGCCTACCACTAGACAATAGAGGTGGTTAAAGTTAAAAAACAATTATTTTGAAACCCTTTGAAAACCAATATTAATCAACAGTAACTGTTCAATCACAGTCCAGGCTTGTTCTGTACCATCAACTCAATTACACCCAGTCTTCCTATTACGGGCACACATTAGGGTTTCAAGTAACATCGAGAAGATTAGTAGGCACAGCATACAAGTTATCTAATAACTAACACAGGAACAGATAGTCTGGTTGTAGGTTCGGCCTGGTACATAAATCGTGTTGCAAATAGTTCGGTTGTGCCATTGAATAAGAATGAATGGAAGCGATTCTCTCGTTCCGAACGCATTTTTAATGCTTACAGTTTCGAGGCGTGAGATTCGTTCAACAGGCAGGATTATCGCTCTGCGCTCGATTCATAAGAGCAGTGGTAACGGCCGCGACTTACGAATTGAAGGTCGTTCGAACTCTGACAGGCAGTTTACTCTGTCTAAATTATTTCATCACCATTGCTCTCAAAACGGTGAAGGAAAATATCGTGACGAAACCGGCATACCATATAAACAAAAATTCGAAGACATGTTATATCTACCAACCCGCACTGGACCCGCGTGGTGCATTATGTCCCACTTCCTCTCACAGAGAAGAGGCCTATGTCTCAGCAGTGGGAACTTTATAGCCGGTCATCAATAAAATAGATTGCGTCGTTGGTCAAGTGGTCGCCATCGCGACGAGGTGCTGGGTCCAATTCCAGGGTCGGGCAAAGTGTTATTGGGTTTTTCCATCCAGAATTTCTCAGTAATAGCACGGAGTCTGGATTTGCGGTTGATGGCAATAGGCTAGCCCCCTATATATAACATGGGACGTAGACATAACTGGCGAAATGTGGATGTTATAGGTACACCTCTGTCCAACATTTCGAGGAATACACGTGTGTTGTTTATGTTGTAGCTAAAGACGAGTGCCGCTTGAACTGGATTGGTGAAGAATGTAGTACGTGGTTGGTTATTACGACGGCAACAGCTCACGCACAAACCGAAATACGTGAGTGGCGCTTCTGTTTTCTATCATTCTATGATTGAACCCCCTGGTTTAATGGTCTGTCGAATCAGTTCGCTGGTGTACGCTCTACTAGGGTGACAGATGATAGTGTTGTGGGTTACACCAGGACTGCCTTGTGTGCGTTCTACGGTTGGTTGGACTGTCTTGTCTTGCTGACCGTGTGATCATGTTCCCGTCGTTTATTGTGGAACTAATGGGATACAGATTTAGATAAAGTTTTCTTATGGGCTTTTGTTACGGGTTACAATTTAAAGACAGGATGTCATAGTCAAGATCAATGTTTGTCAATTGCACCATTGAAATATAATTTATAATTTCTGTAAGGCAACTGAGACAGTTTATATACATATAGTATTGTTATTATTGACATTCGGTTGTTATTATAATAAAAAAACAAATCTGGAACTTGGTTGTACCTATCTTGTTCTAGAGTTGATTATTTTTTAGAAGTTCCAGTTGTGATTATTTCGTTATTGGGACGACTCATAATGAATTTTTGAATACGGTTTATTTGTTAACTTTTTCCGTCAAAAACTATCCAGCTTAACCTTATATTCCTCCATACGTAGGTAGAGTACGTTACGATATAATTAAAATAGCCAATGTATGGTAGGTATTGCTACATACAGTCTAGGCCGTCGCCTATATCTTCATTACCGCTCAAATAAACCTGTGTACATACAAAATTATTCAGCAATACTTGTATATTGTTCAGCTAATAATTGAAAGACTGACATTCTCGACCCTATGTCTATACATTCTCGACCCTATGTCTATAAATTGAAGAGCCTATGTCTATAGCTTGCCTCGCCTCTGACTTAAGGTACACAAAGGAGAAGGCTGTGTCAATATACTGTGGATCTATTACATTTACTACAAGACACTGTACGGGACAGCCCACATCAGAATAGTGGATAGGTTACAGGCTAATTATTATCATGTATTCTATGTGGAAATGACTTGATTGCGTTTCAAACACCATAAGAACAATAAAAGAGCTTCCACATCTATAGTATATATATACATCTAAAGTATAGCTGCACCTTTTTCCCAACCTTTTTTTTTAGTTTGGTAAATTATCAAATAACTTCTCCCGCTCTGGCCGGAGCGGGAGGGCGTGTCAAACTCCTGACTAAAACTCACCCGTGTTCCTTCAGTTGCCTGTACGTTGCCAGGGGCCACGGTTTCGGACTTTCCCGCGACCGCGGCAGGCATCGGTCCTAGCAGACCCCTCGTTGTGCGGACATCGCTTTGAGGCGCGCGTGGAACACAAGGCGCCGTCTACCCGGGCCTAGTCCTTATCGGGCGGCGATCTACCCATTGCTCACCGTTCGCAAGCCCGCGCCTACGGTGGCCGGGAATCGGCCTGTAATTCCGATGCAGCGGCGGCTAGTGGAGCGAAAGCCTCTCCCTCACGCGTTCCGCCTCCTCCTTAGCGAGCATTACTCCCACCCTGAAGTAAGATTAAAATAATCCTAACTAATATTATAAATCCGAAAGTGAGTTTGTTTGTTACGCTTCCACGCTAAAACGGCAGAACGGATTTGGATGAAATTTGACACATGGGCCGTGTCCTGGGTTAGGACAGAGGCTACTGTTTATCCTGAATCACAGACGAAGTCGCGGGCAACAGATGTGTGTACTATTATAAGGGCCTATGCACACCACGTTTTTTAAACGCACCGTCGACGCGCGTTTGTAGCGATACAGACGCGGCCTGTAGACCTTTGCACACCTGTCTGTAGGATAAAAGCGCCCCGTCAACGCGCATTTCTAAAACGCGCGTCGGCGGCGCGTTTAAAAAACGTGGTGTGCACAGGCCCTAAGAGGTGATGGTAGGCCTCCGTTAGTCACCCGGGCTTAAAACTTGCTGATTGGTTTCTCTTTTCAACACAAATTGAGCCAATATTCTCGAACAGTTTAATATGCTGACATAGAAAGCACAGCTAGACAAGGTTTTCGTTTATTTTAGTTGCCTGTTTCTTAATGTTTCAGTATCACCACAAAAACCTCTCAGAGTTTACCTGTGCGCTGGCGAGCCGTTCGTTTAAATATTATAACAACGATGATTACTGCAATGAAGCTTACAATATAAAACTTTAATAATAAGTACATGATAATTATTTATACATTAAATAGCGGCCCGCTCCTGCTTCGCACGGTTTTACGACTTGAAACGTCGAGATTTCTTAAGTAAACGTAACTTTAATATTAACGTATTATACACTTGAACCTTCCGGAATAAATTCTCTAAATGATGGTGAAAACCTCATCAAAAACTGTTGCGTGGTTTAGACAACAACGTGGACATACAGCGACAGACAAAAGCACAAAGCGTCTTTGATTTATAATATGTACGTATATACTCGTATTATAAAACAAAGACGCGAAAAAAAGTTTTGAATTTTTGATTTGTGCTTATAAACTTTTCGAGCTCGTTTAGAATAACATTTGCGAGTCTTTTGGAAATATATTGAGAAAATAAGTTACAAAATATTTTGCAACCCTCATTCTGTACACATTGGTAGAATGTTTTATTTTAAGTGGTGTTCTCAGGAAGTCAGGGTCTTGGTTTTTCGGTTACCAGCTCGGGCCTATTAACTTTAGCAAGAGTGAAAAAATCAACTGTATTGAACACTTGCTTAACATTACACATTACTTTACTTTATGTATTAGGTATTTTAAATTGGATTAATGGATACTTGTTCATAAAATGTTCGTGATTGATCTCTTTAGTGATTGAAACTTTTACTAACAATATCCACATTCCAAATTCAAATCACTATGGTCCCTAGGGATTAAAGAGCTATATAATATTTTGATCCCTGTTTGCGAAGAATAAACTAGTTATTTTTGAATAGATGTGATAAAAATCAATTTACATCAAAATTAAAAATATTTTATTTCACATGAGCCTATAATGGCACTCGTGAAACGTCAGAAGCGGTGCATGTTCCAATTGGTCGTTTCCTATAGGAGAAGAGCCGGCAAGAAACTCCACGGTTTTAAAAATAAATGTTTTTATAATGTTTTCAAATTACAGTGTCAAATAATGCAAAGATTACATCAAGGAAGTGAGTAAAAAAAAAGGTAAAATAAAATTATCATTGAAATTTGGGAGCAGTTAATAAACATTTACATAGTTATGCCGTTAATGAGGTACCAGGGAAGCCAAATGTGCAGAAGAAATTATTGCCAAACTTCCTTGTCTTTAATCTTATAATATGCTTTTTTTTAATAAGGACACGTTTGATGTGGGTTTTGAACTTTCCATTGCTAAGTTCTGTAACTGACTTTGGTCATTTGTTATAAAAGCGGATACTGTTTATAAGAAATGACTTACTAGTTTTTTTGGGTATCACAATTTCATGTTTACTACGTGTTAAATTTATTTATATTATGGAAATCGCTTCTTATTGTGAAAAGTCTTAAGTTTTTGCGAACATACAAAATACTTTCTAACATACGTATAAAGAGAAGGCTGAGTTACTATATCAATTTCTTTGAATTTATTTCTAATTTATTATTGAGACCTCGTCCCTAGTCTGGACGAGGTCTCAATTTATAGATCGCACGAATTGCCCTCTTTTGTAAAATGAAAATTGAATCTACGTCAGCTGCCGATCCCCACAGCAGAACGCCATTAGAAATAATACTGTGGAAATAAGCAAAGTATACTAACCTAGCTGTTGCTATATCAATCAACTGCCTTATTTTTCTTACTGCATATGCTATTTTATGACATCACCGGGGTCATAGACAGCGTCACCACCACCGCTGTCACCACTGCCACCGACACCAACCCTCCTGACAATGACAGAAGAGGCTTTACCGACAATACTAGAGTTACTGCCGCCGGCCCCGATGACGCCGCGCCTGCTGCTGATGAGCACTTCGGTGGACGCGTGGACCTTACCATCGACACCACCGACATTCCCGACGGCGAACCGAACACGCGCGGAGTGCAGACCGAACAGAACGGCAACGGGATTTACGTGCTACAAGCTAATAGAGATCAGGTACTTAGCACATTTTAGAACTTAATCTACCTGCACACCATGAATGAAAGGCGATTACCTCAGTATTTGGAATAATGTCGTCGAGTTTTTATTCAACAAATCAAAAGCTGGTAAAATATGAATTGCCTTGTGAGACTCTCCACCAAGATATGTTAGAAGGTCGTCAACCCTCAATTAAGATTAATTAGTAATTTAATCATAAGCTGGCTTCGGAATAGTTTAGCCAGCATATGTTAGTGTTTGCAGCGAAGTTATATACCATGTGTTTCCGTTTAGGTCTGGGCAAAGCCCGATTGTGTACCCAAAAGTGTTAACTGATCATCGCCGTCCTACGATTTTCAACTCTAACAGATCATTATTACGATCTGAAGTGTAACAAGGAGTGTTTTTAGATACGACATTAATGAATTAGACAGTTCGCAGTGCCCGTACAATATTGCATTGATAAATCATGACTTGAGCGCTCTCGTGGTTGGATTGTCTGTAGCAGTAGTCAAGAGGATGCCCTTTTGATTATCGAGTGTAAGGTATTCGTACTTTGTGTCTGCAATTGCTTATATATCCTACGTATTTCCTATGCTTTCAGGCCCTGAATTCTTCCATTGCTCGTTGGAAATCGTTCGGGATTAGCTTGAGAAAATTTTCCGATAGAAGAATGTTTTTTATTTCAGTTATGTTTATTGCATATAAAATCCCATATGAGCATCCCATATGCAACGAGGTGGGATATTTTATTTTCAATAAAATAAATAAATAGTGTTAAACAAATACCACGGAGTAAAGTTATGGCAAAAAATCTTGAAAAATGTATGGTGAATCTGAAGAATACGGTTAAATAAAGCTTAGTGATGTTATGATAGTTAAAGGTTTATCTGGTGCTCCATTTTGTTTAGTGAATATCATAACTGGTAGATCTATTGTGTAAGCTCGAGTATCCGGCTTGAGCTCTTACAAAAGTAGTATATTACAGTATTGATTTTCACTTAGTAAAGTTCAGTTGTAGTTCATCCAGTAATATCTAAATTACGACTAATTTACCATCCAAATATAACCTCACTAGGGCGTGTAATGGACGACTCACACTTGACGGAGCGCGTCATTGCGTTGATTTCATTGTAAAATACGCTCCGATGCGCGCCGGTGCCTTTTGATGTGCTCCGTCAAATAGGAAATGTACTTAATGACTGCAATATTAGTATGGTCGGTACTCAGAAGAATATAAAGAACACGCTAGAAGTTAACAAAGATAAACACTGCAATGTAAAATAAATCTTATTTTATTACGAAACATCGGGTTCCTATATGTTAGAAAGGTGTTACATGTACCTACTCTTCCCTTCTAACGTAGTCTTCTTCTTTTAGTGTAGTTAGTGACTAACCTGGTGTCAGAGTTTTAAAGCCGCCCATGGGCCTCTGACTTGGCTTTACATGCTGTCAAGAAATATCTCTCAGGCATGACGGTTTCCTCACGATGTTTTTCCTTCACCGTTTTTGAAGCAAGTGATAATTATACAATACGCACATGAATCCGAAAAGTCAAACGTGCGTGCCTTGGGTTCGAACTGGAGACCTATAACTTAGCAGTCCGACAGTCACGACAGCTATCACTTACATAGTAAGTCATAGGTATTCTTTTTGAAGGTCTCAATGTTAGTCAATACTCTGAGCTAGTGTCCAATGTGGCTTCGATTGACTTCGAATTTTTAGTCAATCGCAAAATACCTGTTTACATTTCTTTAGGTAACTAAGCAATATACGACAAAGAAACAATACATCCATCACAATACATCACAATACCTCTCACTTGACAGCTAACTTCCGACAGCTCTAAGACACAAACCGTGTTACAAACTTCTCTACCGTCATAATTCGATCGAAGTTCGGGCCCTCCATCAAACTGACGACACGAATAAATCTCGAGGCGGTACGAAGCGTAATTATCATATATTCACTATGATCTACGATGCAAATAAGGGTGATGTGTCGGTCAAACTCCCATTAATAATTATCAGAAGTTATCAGCCCTTGTGCATAATTGATTCGGAGATAACGGACTAGGAGAGATTGTTGGTCTTCCTTAATTATCTTTGGTCTATATGTGAAGCCTTGTGAATACATGGAGGGGTTTCAAAATTGCGTTTACCGCAGTACCCTCAGATGTTTATTAAGGTTAATGGACTGTTAACTGAAGATTATGTAAAATGGTAATGTTGGAATGTAAAAATTAACTACTGTGTTTGTCAAGTAGTTAAGCTAGCAGCAGAGTTTAAAACTGGCCACCCTATAATAAATATCGGGAATAAGGTGTAATTTTTTATTTTTTCTTTAGTCAAATATATATTGTATAGGAGTCGAGCAGAAACGGACGTTTGAACTGTGCTCAGTAGAAAATTTTTGGAGTAATATTTTTTTTTTGGTAATTAAATCGGACTTTTAAAACTCTTGGGTTTACATTACTGTCTTTCATAGATTAAGCGCATATCATGCATTTTCCTATTACTGTGTAGTAAACTCATTCTTGGTTTATACGATATTGAAAATAGTTTATTGACTCAGGCGCGACTTTGGGGAAATCCATTATAAAATACAATAGACGATCGGGCGGTGTGGCTCACACTGCATTCGACGCTTGACGTGGCAACACGTCGAGTCCGGGTTCACAACAAGTCAATCGTCATCCTGTGGATGCCTCGTTGAGAGGTGAAACACGTGTCGATTTCGTACAGGGTTCTTTATGACTCTTTAAGAACAGTTAAGCGAATTAGGTTACTAGATATACGTCGTCTATTGTATTTTACGATATTGAAAAGGGGGTCACTGATTCCATGTGGAAAAAAATGCAGTAGCACTTCTAACTAAAGTTAAACCTATCAGTATTATCCAAATAGCCTACCTTTTTTTTTAGTCCGCCGCAATCGGGTAAATAATATTTACAGATATATCCATTAATAGACACAGTATACCATAAAAACAATCTTAAGATCCTTATTTAACGGTATTAGAGACATTCTCCGAACTCGACGTATGTATTTATTTTAAGAGGAACAGTAAATACTACTATTTCAGTAAATCCGATATGAACATTATGTAAGCTTTAGATAACATCACTAGCATTTCTTGTTCCGATTTTCCGAATTGTTTGTTGTTAGTGTCGATTAGTCTATAAATATCGTGTAAGGACAACCCTAATCTTTTACTTGATTTTTATATACAGTTACTGATCGTTAAGCCTACTTCCCAGTCTTACCAAGGGGTATCGTGTTACCCAGTTACTGGGTTGTGGGGGTTGGATAGGCAGTCGCTCCATGTAAATACTGGTATTCAGCTGTATCCGGTTAAACTGGAAGCTAACCCCAACATACTTGGGAAAAGACTATGCAGATTGCATAGTCAGACTTGGAAAAGACTTTACAGATTGCATAGTCAGACTTGGAAAAGACTTTGCAGATTGCATAGTCAGACTTGGAAAAGACTTTGCAGATTGCATAGTTAGACCTGGAAAAGACTTTGCAGATTGAATAGTCAGACTTGGAAAAGACTTTGCAGATTGCATAGTCTATACGAAGTCTTTTAGATGACATTTTTCTATTAAAACAAATATTGTTAATTTGAGAAAAGACCTATTTCATAATAAATGTAATACCAATGTAAGTATGGTTGCTCCTTGTAAAATACTGATCCCAACATAGTTGGGAAAAGGTTAGGGGTAGGAGAGATCGTTAAGCCTTCTAGCCGTATCTTTTGTAGAGTAACATAGTCACTATTTATAACAAAGTATCGTGTTGCTATTTATAGTACCGTTTCAGGAAACATGAAGCCTCAAAAATGTATCTACATATTGTGCTTATATTAAGGTCAGTTGTCAGTCACCTCGTGTTAAATACCAAAGCCAGTATCCTGTTACTGTTGCAGCAGTCTCTGAGGTCAAAACAGGAAAAACTATCACACATAATAATTTCAGTATTTAGTAACTATATATAGCTCTATCGAGGCTCCTGGAGACAGGCGTAACGCGATTCTGGTAGAATAAATTCCATGAAGTTTCGCAAAAATTGTTCTACTAGTCGTGTTGCGCTGTCGTGTCGCATCTGTATGCAGCCTTACCTCGGCTTGCGTGCACCTGTCCTACTGCCGATTAACGAGAACCGAGTAGAGCTAGCAACTAAAAACGAGTTAGCGAGCAACGAGCAGCGAGTGCGCGACGGCAAAGAGTTTTTATGCCGCATGGACCTCTGACGTGCTGCATGCTGTCAAGAAATATCTCTCAGGCTGTGTAGACTTCAGGGTATTCCCTGAAGTCTTTCACCGTTTTTGAAGCAAGTGATAATTATACAACACGCACATGAATCCGAAAAGTCAGAGGTGCGTGCCTTGAATTCGAACCCGAGACCTATGACTTGGCAGTTCGACGTTCACTCACAGCATTACTCGCTGTTATGCGTACGTATATGCCAAGCGCGACCCTCTCAGCGAGTGTTCGTCCTACCAAGCGAGCGTCGCTAAGCGAGTACTCTCTTTGATAGCTCTTGTCGCTGCGACAAACGATTACTCTCCGACGCGGTGTAAACATTTCTTTTACTTAAACGGGATCTACAATATTTTTTACGTTTTTTGAGCGAGGAAATCGTTGATAGCTAATCGCCTCCTCGTCGGCGGTGGGGCAGGTGCGTAGGCCAAAAACTGAATAAATTTAAATTACTAAAAAAACATTATTCAATCTTACAATAACTATTTGTGAAGTTGTGAATATTACGTAATAAGTTGATTGCCTGTATTTGATCAACAACTGAAAACGGGAAATATTTGCAATGTAAAACAGATTTGATCAAAACTTTCGAGTATCCTGTGGGTGTACTTATAGGTTACCTCTGCCCAACCCTTCGGGGAAACATTTAGTTATGTGATATTATGTTTCGAGTTTCATTTTAGTTTCAGTAATAACTTCGTTAGTAACTTAGATATGAAACCAAAGGCAAAACTATTGCTTTTTTATCTATAACTTTTAGAAATCGTCAGAAGGTCTTGAAGAAGTCTTGTTGAAGGTTTGATTGATTGTTTGCTCAGGAAAATGTTATTTAGTGTTCTGAAATCGCCCGTAGCATATTATAAGTATTGAATCACAGTCTAACTCTGAAAGTTTTATATAAAAATAAATAAATAATTAGGTAGAGAAGTACTTTGTACATGAATAATTGACATGTTTCTTCCTCTCCAAGAAATATCGACCCTCTCATAGTTTTAATTAATAATATCACACCCATTTTCCCCGAAAGGTTAGGTAGAGGTACATCTGTAGTACACACATATCTCGCTAGTAATGTTTAAGTCTCATGTAATAAGAGGCGAGCCTATTGCCATCAACCGGGTTCAACTCCAGACACCCGGGCTGCTACTGAGAAATTCCAGATGGAAAAACCCAATACTAATTTTCCCGACCCGGGAATCGAACGCAGGACATCGTGCTCAGCAGCAGCGCTTGCGACCACTAGACGAACGAGGCTCATAGTTTCCACTGAAGTTATTTATTTCTTGCCATAATTTACAGCAAAGTCTCTAAACTAGGAGATACCATCGGCCGTCTCGAACGTTGTAATGAAACATACCAAGCGAATTAGAAGCATAGCTTAAGCTCTCAACAACATAATTGGTACTTAGTTGGTAAAGTTAAATTGAGGCAGCTTATAACGAAGCTTAGAAACTTGGGTTTCGTATTTAAGGCTAGCTGTAGATTATGCAGGCTATTAAAGGAGCGATGACCGACCAGTGAAGTTCATATGGATGTAAATGTTACGCCACGTACTGTTAAAGAATTTCAAACTATACACCGTAAGGACTATTTCTGCTTGCAGCGCTTGACCGCTATAGAAATCTCTTCAACCAATAGCATCGCAGCGTCAGATTTTTGGTGCGTCCCAAAGTATAAAAACATTAAAATTAAAAACTTTCTCATCTTTGTTTCTTTTGTTCTATTCCTAGTGGTCGAAAAAGGGTCAGACATCTGTGATCATAGCGTGAAATAGATGTGGTCATCGTGTTCACAGGATTTTGTTTTCAAACGGCTTCGATATGAAATTCTTTGACTAACTTATTCAAAACTAGCTGTTGCTCGTGGTTCCACTCGCATCCTAGTGAAAGTACTAGCTAGGTACCTGTATAAAAAGATTTTGACGTGTAACATCTTTCCTCTCCTATCTTGCAATCAAAATCTAAACAAATCGAAATTATCAAATCTGTGGGAGTGATTTCGTGAATAGGGACGGAAGTGTGTCAGAGGAAGTCGGAGCAGCGTGCTATTTTATTTGACCAATAAGCGCACGCGTGCGGGTCTCGTCGGTATATTGAAAAAAAAAACAAAAAATAATAATAATAAGAAAAAATTAAAGATCCCCCTTTTAAAGTAATTTTTCATGAATATTCAGAAAAATACGGGCGGGCACATGCCCATGGGTGACATTGTATATATAAACAAAAATAAGTACTTAATAATACTAATGAGATACTATCTTGAATTCCTGCAAGCCTAGTACTTTTTGTTCGGGAACTGCTCAGAACATGTGCATAACGTGTCGTGAACTGGTCGGTCGATTCTGTAAAAATATTAACGTGAAGCTTAGGTGAAGTGAGCGTGAAGTGAGCTGTCACTGCCACAGAATCGATCGGCAGGATGCTAGGGATTAACACTATTGACAGCTCACTTCACGCTCACTTCACCTAAGTTTCACGGTGATATTTTTACAGAATCGAATGGTACCGTCTTCACATGTAAATTGCACCTGGTGCGGGTTGCTAGTAATATAATACTTAAACAACTCGGTGTATCTGTCTGTATGTACCTTTTCACGTCTTTAAGGGCTGAACGGATTTCGATGTTGAGCACACAGATAGACCATGCCCTTGGTTAAGATAAACGATATTTTTATCACGGCAGTACGTTCCTGTGGAATAATTCCCGACCTACATGTGTGCTAAAGCTAGCCTAGCCGCTGCCAAAAGCTATGGTTCTATAATATATAATTATACTCACGAATATTATCGAATTTCCACTTTCACTTGAGCTTATCTGTAAAGAGGGATCTTAATTTACCTTGAACTTACAGTAGATAACAGAGCCCAAACTTATAAGATTTCATATTAAAATTAGGTATACTCGTATAATCTATTATAGTACGTAGAGTAGATTACGGTATTGTTCAAAAACTAATTTGTATGGCCTCATCCGTATTATGTTTAGAATTTTAGATTGAAGCGAAGTCTAGTGGGAAATCAATCTAAGAAATAAACCAAGAAAAAACATGAATAAATAAGAAACGAATAAGCAGTACCTTTGTACTCATAATTATGATTATGTCGTATTAAAAGAAAAGAAGAAAAATTGTTTATTTTTGTATTATGTCGTATCTATATCTCTTTTAATGTGTGTACATAAATAATAAAATTAATAAATATTGCATTTGCTTCGGCAAGTAAGCTGTTTCATTTTATTTGGACAAACCATACCTATTATGTATGCGTATGTACCTATATGTGAATTTGATAGTAATGGAGTGTAGGTAAGTGATTTCTGAAGTGCCAATGGGCCGGCCATATTAGACGTAAATTCGATGACTGTTGGTTTAGACGTGTTATTGAGTGGAGACCGCGAATCGGCCACGTGGAGCGACGATTTGCGAAGGGTGGCTGGTAGCAGCTGGGTGGGAGTTGTCGAAAATCGAGTCCAGCAGTGGACTGCTGTAGAAAGGTGATGATGGTGGAGTGATTTCCTAGAAAACAGGCCTATTTCTCGTAGAAATCGGTAAATGTTTTTCAATTTCTAAGTTTTTAAGTCTAGACTTTTTTATACACTCTAGGACCGAAGTTTCGTTGGATTTTGAAGTGACTTTTTTAATACATCTAGATTGCTTTTTAAGTCCATAAGTCAACAGACGTGAACAAAATACACCAAGCGATTCACTATTAAATGACTGTAGTATGAAGTATTTTAGTTAGTTCTTCCGTTTATTCGATGTAGATTTATTTTATTTTAGTTTTCTGCGACTTATTTTTCGACAATATCATGAATGGTTTCCGTAGAACGAATAAAAAACTTACTGATTAAATAGATATCTTGGTTATGGTGTAATATATACCCAGAAGAGTGTCGACTGATGACCTTATGAAGGCCGCAGGAATACGCTGTATGCGAGAAGCACAGCGGTCAATGTAGCGACGCTTGGGGGACGCCTATGTCCAGCAGTGGTCGTCTTTCGGTGGAAATGTGGAAATGATGATGACAATACCCAGATGGGATTGTCCTATACTTACTGTTAATGAAAAAGTGCTTACTAAAGCGACACCGCGTCTGTAAATCTTCGGATCTGACAATTTATTACATCGTCATGAAAATTTATTGCAGGTTATACCGAGACGCTTTGAAGACAAAAAGGCAAGTATTTTCATTAATAAACCAACAAACGGTGACCTCTGTTATCTTAAAATTTTCAAGATATTTTCCGCTTTTAAGAGGCTTAAAACTCAGACAACCTTTTAAGCTTTCCCGTGATGCCGGAAGCTTCCTTCTTGTTAAGATAGATTTTATTTATTTTTCTTTAGGCAATAAATTGTGTTTTATGCATATTCTTTGTGTTTTCGTTCGTAGTTAAACAGCTTGATTTACTTTGGGTGTTTTATATTTATTTTCTTTTACCCAAGAATTTTAACCTAAGATCTTTTACACCCAAAATGTAATGTAAACCTTTACGTTCAGTATAGCTTTTAAATGCCTTTTTTATTTTTATCTAATTATAAATAGGTTTGTAGGGTAAATCCAAAGTTTTATCCGCATCGCTGTCAACAGGAAAATTGCCCAAAAAGAAAAGAAAGAAAGAAAGAATAATGTTTATGTAGACATTGTTCGTGAAACACAAAAAAACAAAATAAAAAGTGAATATCATAATATGGGGCTATAGTCCGTCCATAGTTCCAGGTCACCAGTAAACTTAAGCCACCCAAACCCATAGTCCAATACCTTTGTAGCCATTATTTACTGTATATTGTCAAATATTTAATTTTGTAATACGTGTTCTTATTTTGGTGAATAAATAATAATAATTATTATTATTATTAACTACAGGCCGATATCCAAACTCTGTATTGTGGCAAAAATCTTTGAAAGGATCATCTATAACCAGGTGTATAGTGCTCTTAAAAATTCATTTAGTTCATTTCAACATGGTTTTTTGAAAGGAAGGTGTACCGTCACCAATTTAATTCTGCTCAATGATTTTATTACTGACGCCATGGATAACGGTAAGCAGGTTGATGTCGTTTATACTGATTACAGTAAAGCCTTTGATCGGATTGACCATGAGATCTTAATATCAAAGCTATATGGTATAGGAATACGAGGTGATTTACTCAGATGGTTTTCTTCTTATCTGGAGAACAGGTCCCAAGCAGTAGTATTAAGTAATTATATGTCTGGTTGGGTGCCTGTCCCCAGTGGAGTCCCCCAGGGTTCATTGCTCGGCCCATTACTTTTCATTATCTATATAAACGACATCAACTCTTGCTTGATTTCATCCAAACTGCTATGTTTTGCTGATGATATGAAAATCTATACCACAATATCATCACATGTGGACGTGATTGCACTTCAGGATGATTTACGTCGTCTGGAGGCTTATTGTCGTGGGAGTAAGCTTGATCTTAACCCTGCTAAATGTTCGGTTCTAACGTATTCTCGAAAGCGTACGATTATGCCTTCATCGTATATCTTGGGTGATCAAGTACTACCTAGAACGAATTGCATCCGAGATCTAGGAGTTTATCACGACTCTAAGCTTACGTTTGAATTACATGTCGATGCCATAGTCGCTAAAGCATCTAGGGCACTAGGTTTCATAATGCGGCTGTCCAGGTGTTTCACTCAAGCCAAAACATTAAAAATTCTATACTGTACCTTTGTTAGAAGCCACTTGGAGTACGCGTCTGAAATCTGGAATCCATGTTATCACAAGTACATTGATCGTATAGAGAACATCCAGAAAAGGTTCATTAAGTATTTGTGTTATCATCAGAAAGTGCCCTACCGGTCTGAAGATTACCTTAACCTCTGTAAGAAGTATCATATATTACCCCTAATTAATCGGCGATCAATCTCTGACTGTATTTCATTATTTAAAATTTTCAATAATTCAATTAATAACTCTGATATTCTATCCAAATTTTATTTTAACGTTCCCGGAAGGTCGAAGCGATGGAACGCACCGTTGCGTGTTCCATTTACCTCTACGAATTATAGGCAAAATTCATTTATAGTGCGTGCAAGTAGCAACTTTAATAGTATGTGCAAACAGCATGATTTTGATCCTTTCATAACAGGTGTGGTCTCGGTCAGAAAGTGCCTGAGCCTTGGCTTTTTTCATTAAAATTTCGTATGTTCAGGTCTTTATTCTTGTATTGAATATTTAATGTGAATTGGTAAGCTTGAATGTTATACTGTTTATTTTTCTCTTATTTTTTGGTAGCTGTGTTGTGCTGTTCACACTCTTTCTTGCCAATCTGTTTTTTAGAAGTGAAGACTTTTAATTGGCTGTCAGTCTCACATACTATTTTGTATTCTGATTTTTTTAGCTGTAAGTCATCCATAGTTAATAAATAAATAAATTATTATTTGTTTCCATCTCCTACAATAGTCCTACACTAACCGGGGGTTGTCCTTGGGTGCACTTGCATAGTGCATACAGGGATAATCGTCGGTTGGTGCCTCATTTCATTAAAACGCCTAATGGGCCTCTGCGAGTTGGCTTCGGCTCCTCGTACGCCTTCCAAAGGTCCGGGACCCCAGGGTCCCGATAAATGGCAAATACCAAATAATAATAATAATAAGGTCGCCCATTGTATGTTTTGTTACTATTTACTATGTATTTTCTGGTGTACAATAAAGTATATATAAATATAAATTAATAAATAATATCATCTTATAGCAACATTAGTGTGCGCCTCACGGCTGCGCCAAAAAGGTTCATTTCAGCATTAATGCCAGACAAATGCTTTCTGACGCTGGTTTTCAAATGAACCCTTAAGGATATGTGACGGGGAGTACAAACAGTTTCAACATACCTAATACATAATTTTTATACCTGTAAATAAAAAATAAACTAGTAATCAAATATGAATTTCAAAAATTAAAAAAACATAAGGCTAGCAGCTTCTATTATTTTCTAAATTAAGTTTTCTTAGGTAAGCGAAAATATGATCAGGGTTTTTAATCAATCAAATAAACTGAAGAAGATGTAACTAACTAACAGACTAAATAAATACAGGTACGATTGCGGTTTCCCAGACAAAAGGCAGACGTATACTAAGCTCTACAATATTCATTAAACCCACCCATTTATCACGGTCCTTATATTGATAAGGAAAGAAAGAAAACGTATTTATTGGGGCTCGCACAGGAAGATCACAAATAAGCGCCTAATTTCTTATTTTTGATAGGTTTTTTTTTTTGAAATTATATTAGTAAGAGATTTTATTTATTACACTCAGTAGAACCCAATATTTGTTGTTAAGCTCATTTGTGGTGTTAGGTTCTGTAACCATACCATAAAGGATCCTGGTTCTAAATTGGAGACATTACAGCATAAAATCAGGCTTAGTTTTATAAGAAGTACAGCCATGACGATTGTATTTTAGCTAATGTAAGAAAAACATTTTCTCCAATACAAAATATCATCTAAAGGCAAGCGCATATTACAGCTGCATCGCCCCACAGCGCATCGCATTTCAATACAGAAAAAACGCGTTGCATAATCAGCTTTTTCCCACTGTTGGGATAAAGGCTTTCTCTCTGTGAGAGGGCGTGAGTCGTAATCCACCACCCGGGCCCAGTAGGGATTGGTAGATGTCACATGTCTTCGATTTTTGTTCTAGGATATTCCGGTCCCGGCATATCCCGGTATCCCTCACGATGATTTCCTTCACCACTTTGAGAGCAGTGGTGATGAAATAATTTACATAAAGTAAAGCGGCTGTCAGGGCTCGAACCTATGACCTACAATCTTAAGTCGCGACTGTTACCACTGGGCCACCACTGGGTCATCACTGCTTTGCTCTCTCCGAAAAAGCGCGTTGCGGCGCGCCCAAATGTACGTAAGTCTTAAAAAGTAAACGGAAGAATCTGTAAACCACCAACAGACTAAAACAAAACCGGTACAACGACGGTTTCCAGTCAAAGGGAAGACGAAAACACTACAATATTTGTTAAACCAAACAATTTATCACAGCCCTTATATTGATTACAAATAAGCGCCTACTTTCCGAATGATTCATCGCTTACGAATCGATTTGCATTTATCATTGTGGTACAAAGGAGACGACAAGGTCCATGAAAGCGATTGGAGTTAGAGTTTGTAAAGGTGGTTGTTTTACGCTAAATTGAAGACGGTTATCGTTTGTCGAGTTTCGACAAACGACAACCTACCCCATGTTCCAATTGTTTTCAGGAGTTCGGCTTTCATTTGTTTTAGAAAAGCATTTTAAAATATGTACAATTCGTACCTTCAGTACAACAAGGACATAACTGCACTTTTTGTGATGTTCACCGTCCATTTTAAGATTTTTTGACATTCAATACCGTATAGTTCCGTTACATATTACTTTGAATTAATTATTAAATGCTTACTCAGCCTTATACTTTTGCGAATGGAAGCATGTTGTTTAGAGGAGTAAAATATTATTTGATATTTTTTTAAAGAACGTACTCTAATATTTATGCCCTTGTTCCACAAACATTTTAAACATATTGGACATACAAAGCTATACAACAGTTTGAACGGCTTTGTTCCTGCAAATATGTGCTCATAACATAGTACTAAATGTGACTTTGACCTTCCAGAAAACTCAAATGCTTAGTCTGTGCTCAAATGATAAAGGGCATATTTAACTTAATGACTGACGCTCCAGCTTACAACTACCTCCCGCGGGGGCGGTGGGCGGCGCAACTGACCAATGAGATTTTGCCGCGCCAAGATACTAAAAAAAATGCAACAATATGACAAAGGCACTTTTGCTCTCTGGCGGCATTAGCTGATATTGATACGGGTATTTGTTCCTCCGGATAAAAGAGACTTTTTAAAGCACTTTGGCATACTAAAGTCATGTTTAAACTTTTTGTCAGTTATGGCCCTTGTTCTGCCGAAAATGCGAATTTGTTTTAAAATTCATTTGAAAAAGGAATTATTGCATCATATCAGGCAATAACAACACATGATCGATTAATCAGTGTAATCCGTTTTCAATCGTTTTGGTTTGAATAAATGAATGCCTAAATAATATAACGTTATCAGTTAAAGTTTATACATGGCTTTTGAAAACCCTGTTTTACGGATATTTGTATGTAACAATGTCGCAAATCATGAACAATTATAAAACTGTAATTGACGGCTAACGGCGTCACTGACGTTAATCATCATTGAATGGTCGTCGATGGACGTAGTGTATAGGATAAATTGATCCATATAATCATCAACATTAACGTAATTGCAAGCAATTGTAGTGAAATTAAATTCATTTGGATAGTTTCTGGTTAAAAAGAGATAACACAAAATATATGTCAATTCTGAATTTTGCAAGGTAATAAGGTTGCCTATATTTATAACAGTTGTTACGTAAGATAGGAAATCGTATAAACCTGATACTGGTATAGACCCCAGCCTGGTCCTTATCGGAAGGTGAGCTACCCATCACTCTTGGTACGTGGTCCAGTACGGCCGCAAGCCCGCGCCTACGGTGGCCGGAAGTCGGCTTGCGACTCTCGACACACGGGGCATCTTCTGCGGCGACTAGGGGCGTGAGGGCGCGAATCTTGCCTCTACCTCGCGCGCTCCGCCTCCTCCTTCGCGAGCATTACTGCTTCGCAGAAGGAAGTGACGGCCTCCCATGCACTCTCGCTCCTGACCATGGCCTGAATCAGGGCTGGATGCGAGAGATGGCCGCCGCCGATCGCCTCCGTGAGGACACGGCGGTGCTCCGCCCAAGCCGGGCGCCCCCCACCGTATGCTCCACCGTGTCCACCGGGCGTTCCACACAGTGGTGATATCCGGGCGTTTCCTCCCGCCTTATGCGGAACAGGAACCTCTCGAAACAGCCGTTTCCGGTGAGGACCTGCGTCAGGCGGAAGGTGAGGACGCCATGGCGCCTCTCAAGCCACTCCACAAAGAGGGGACTTATCGCCGCAATTGTGGCGTGCCCAGCGCTGGGTTGCGACAATCGCACTCTCCTTGCCGCCAAGAGATCCCGCCGGAGCTCTGTCCGCTGTACCGTGATTTCTCGCGGCAGCGGAGTTACGTCCCGGCGTTTCGCCTCCTCGCGACACTCCTACATGTGCGCGAGGACTTTTGCCTCCAGATCCCACGGCAGTAGTCCGGCAAGAAGGCTCGCCGCCTCACGGGAGACCGTGCGGTATCCTCTGACCAGCCCAATGGCCATGACCCTTTGGGACGCGTTCAATCGCTGGGCCGGTCGCAGCCTTAATGAACACGCCCACACCGGAACATAACATCACCCTGAGAGTCTATTTATGTGGTTAATTCTTAGGAAAAAAAAAAACAATGGGGAATTTTATCGGGTTATTACCTACATGGGGCGCGGGGGGCCGTCGTTTAGCGGATGTCTACAAGTCATATCCTGTGACCCCTGTTGAAAATTTGCAATTCTTTTTATGAATTTTGGGTAATTTTGATAGGCATGTATTTAATGCGGCAACTAAGTAAAATGAATATAGGTTTAAAAAAAAATAGAGTGGGTACCATATATAATGGGTTGGCAGCTAATAAGGAGTATCGTAATAAGTAATAGGTAGCATATTAATATATCAGTAATAACCTCCGTTTTAATTTAAACTAGCATCAAGTTTTTCTTTTGGGAACAGAATTAATATCTAAGCGGAAACTTAATGGCGAAAACAAAATAGAAAATGGGCATTCATAAATAATATAATATAAATCAGATTCTATTTAAAATTGTTTGTATGACTGTTCACTGTTCTCACCTAACCTAATCCAAATGATTCACCCACAATAGAGGGTATCTGGCGCTCGGCGTCCGCTGCCGCGGCACGCTCGCTCCGCTCGCTCGCCTTCACGCGTTAATGGTCACTGTTCTAACCTAACCTAACCCAATAGCCACCCTACTAAACATTATTAGTCGCCAAGTCATTATTTATAGCTCCTCGCCTAATATTTTATTTGACTGGTATAGTTTATTTGCTACCTAAACGCAGCTGCTAGTTTTTAGTTTTTATAACACCTTTAATTTTGAACCTTACATAATAATGTCGCGAAAATATTTAATCGCTGGCAAGTTATTTTATTTGTTGCAAACATTTAGTCGACTTTTAAGTTATTAGTCACTCGGAAAATAATAAGCTATTTTGATACTAAAAATGTGAATTTTAAATATCAATAACTTTATATTTTACATAATAATAAATAAAAAAAACTTTTCGGTAATGTTTATGCAGTACTTATGTGCCCCTTTCAGATCGGACAGGTTTTTTTAACATATTGTATTATCTAAGTATGATAAACAGGATTGTAAGTAACAGTATTGTTATGTTGGGGTTAACAATGCATAAACTTTAGTAAATTCAAATAAGAATAAACACGGCACTTTCATCATAGACATATTATAAGGTTTCATTCACAAAGTTCAACAAGTACACCACATCGCGCCATTTTCGTTTAAGTCCTATGTAATAGGGGGCGAGCCTATTGCCATCAACCGGGCACAAATCCAGACGTCTGGCTGCTACTGATAAACTCACAACACAATTATGTCGTCCTATAAATATGTTCGTCATTTTTACCTTTTCTTTTGGTAGCCATTATTGTCCCACTGCTGGGCAAACGCCTCCTTACTCTCTTTGCACTTCACTCTGTCCAGAGCTGCCAAGGTCCAATCTTTGTTAAAGGAGTCCAGCTCATCGCGCCATCTCCGTCTGGGCCTACCGCGATGTCGTCTGCCATTATGCGGGACCCACTGGGTTTGGCCCATTGATCGTCTGACATGCGGCAGATGTGTCCAGCCCAATTCCATTTAAGCGTGGTAGCTTTCCGAGTGACATCAGTTATTTTAGTGACGGAACGCATTGTTGTATTCTTAATGGCTCGTGCAGACCGGCGCGACACGACGACGCGACGCGACTCGAACAATAGAATTTCTAAGAAAACTTCACGGTATAACAATAACCGGTGGCGCGACGCGCTGTCGCGTCGCGCTAGTCTGCACGAAGCTTAACCCGATCCACCGGTCTAACTAAAAAGCTATAATAGTTCTATCAGTAAACTGATCATAGGTATTCAGCCTATATATACCTATTGTTCGCAGCTATATTGGAGTTGACTTCAAGTCAGTTCTAGTAAAGCATAAAATAAGTGGGTACTTAATCGTAAACTTCTACAGAATTAATGTTCAGAAGTTGAAGAGCACGGTCATGTTTTAGTTTAGTACTAGATCCTATTGAACTTACTGAAAGTCAAATACCGCCACACGTGGCTTGACATAACTAAACTGTAACTAGGCTGTCTACGTCTGTTAGAAATTCACGTGGTTTGAACATTAATATAATTATGATGGATAGTCATACAGTCACGAGCAATAACATAGAAACGCCCTTAAACTTCAAATTTATGTAGCGACTTTAAATCGCAAAAGTAAGTATGCCAACTGTGTCCAATAATTATGTAAACGTTAAATTGTGTCAAAACTAACTACACATTTTTATCAAATATTCGTTATCAATAGATTACCAAAAAATAATATTAACTTTTAGTAACGTAATTATGTATCCAACGAAATTTCAAAAACATGTATACAATACAGTTTCGAAATTATATAAACAATTACAAAGCAGCAGTTTCAAGCGGCTAAGCTTGGAAATGAGTCGCAATTTGGGTTCAAAAGGCACCCAAGTTGTAATTTTACTTAATTGACAAAATCATTTGCGTTATTACATATTATGTTACAGAAAGGTAGCTACCCAACTAGGAAAATGCTCTTAACTACCGCAGCATTTAATGCTTTGGATCTAAAAATATCATATATTAGCTTTGGTCAATCCTATCTTACTTGTAAACGCATTTTCAAATGCCTAATCAACTTCAAGAGCAGAGATCTTCGAAAAGTCTCAAAAACGTTTACATGATTAAATCATATGACTTTTACAAGATATGTACCTATATTAGCATTCATTATGACTTATACTATTGGCTAAATACTCAAGCATCAATAATTCACAAACTAAGACTAGCATAACTCTATGAAAGTCCGTTTTGATGATTTATACAAGAATATTGGTTTAGAGAAAGTTTTCGACATCTATAAACGTATAAATACCTATTCTGGTATATTCATCATCCGATCCCAGCAACAGCAGTGCAGTGACACAACAACAGTGCCCTCCCGTAAAAATGTCAGGTTTTCATATATTTTAAAGGTTTTCGTATACTTTCTATGGAACCCCAATTTCTATAATGGCGTTCACGTATGGCAAGCATATCACACAAGTCTAAACGCAATAGCTTCCATAGAAGCATACGAATAGTAGGTACTCAATTCTTGCAATAGTCTCAGTCAAGTCAGTGTCCAAATTTAATATATTCTACGCACAACTACGCTATTATATCTAACAGGCATTATTAATAATGATTTACAACACTGATTCTGTAAGCTCATGTTTTATTGCAGTAAACAACCACTATTTATACATAAAAGTTTAATGTATTCATCGCATTGAAGTTGTCGCTCAGCGAGCAATTTTTGGGGTTTCTCTTAGGGATAGGATCCGAAATAAAATAATACAGCAAAGAACAAAAATATCCGACATAGCTTGGACTATTAGCAGTGGACTGATACAGGCTGATGATGGTTGTGTGTAATCATCATCACTGAATTCGAAAACCATTATATTATACAATAGTATATGAATAAACTTAACAAAAACAGGAAAAAGTAGGTATACACTTTCAACGTCATTTTAATGTATCCATGACAATTTCAATAACACGTATACAATTTCTATTACATGTATACATTTTGTATACATGTTATAGAAATTGTCATGGATACTTAAATATTACATTGGAAGTGTACACTTTTTACTGATTTTGTTTCATTTAGATTACTGTGAAACCAATGTATACTCACTTTTGACACAGTTTGATAGTTAGGTAATATAGAAAAAAATGTCGTACACATATTTTTTGCATGGTGGAAGTTAAGATATTTTAGAAAATGTGACAAGGTATATATATATTATTGCTCGTGACTGTACACCTACATAAGTAGGTATTGTTGTAGATAATGTAATTCTGGAGTAAACGTGGCATGACGTTTTTAGGCGTTGCAAATGATATCTTATTAGACTAACCGAAAGTCAAATATCGCAACATGTGTCTTGAGGTACCTATAGTCTGTTCCAAAATTATCTGATGGAAGTGTAAACGAACCCTGTTCAAGTTAAATTCTTACGCAATCACTGACTAAAATAAGCAACACATTCATATTCATACCATTCATTTAGATGGTCTCAACTTTATACAGGGTCAAAATTAAATTAGCATGCAAAACTTCGCAGACTTAATGAAATGAATGAAATTAAATTTAAGTTTTTTTTGGTGTGTTCAACCACAAGTAGTTTATCACTTGAAATATATGTTAAGAGTATGTATCGATATCTAAACACAATAAAACAAAAAAGAACAGATTTTCTTAACACATACAACACCACCAGCGATCGTCGACCCAAAAAAAAACAAAACATCAAAAACCGTTTTATTTTGTCTTGTTTTCATATCGATACTCATCACGTCTGCGGAGTTTCACTAGTTAATTTTATTTGAATAAAATAATTGTTCGAAATAACATTATTAGATTGTAATTGAAAAATCCTTACGGAAATTGAGGTTATAAAATTAATCTCAATTTATTGTCAAATGAAGCCGTCTTTTAGATGGTGATTTAAAATGAGAAAGTAATCAAATAATTTAATCAAGCACTCAATTCGAAAATTGGTATTGACAAATACGTTTTCCGATCCATTTGTTTACTTTTGGAACAGGCCATAAGCTACTAACACGTCTGTCTACGTCTATTAGAAATTCACGTGTTTTGAACACGAATCTAATGATGATGTAAAGTCGAGTACCTACGTAGGTATTGTTGTAAGTTAACAAGAACCCTTGTATTAAGTGATTCTGACGTAGACGTCCCGACGATTTAAGGCGTTCTAAATGTCAAAGTTCTGGAGACCTGTTCAGTATCCGTTTTTGTAAGAACGAAATTTATTTTCTAATTTCAAGCTCAATCTGTCAAAAATACCTCTAATTTTCATACATTTTTAGGGTTTTTTTACCTCAAAAGGAAAATACCGGCCAAGTGCGAGTTGGACTCGCACACGAAGGGTTCTGTACCACCGTACAATATTTAGCAAATATGACGTATTAAAAAAAAACTACTTACTAGATCTCGTTCAAACCAATTTTCGGTGGAAGTTTACATGGTAATGTACATCATATATTTTTTTTAGTTTTATCATTCTCTTATTTTAGAAGTTACAGGGGGGGGGACACACACATTTTACCACATTGGAAGTGTCTCTTGCGCAAACTATTCAGTTTAGAAAAAAGTGATATTAGAAACCTCAACATCATTTTTGAAGACCTACCTATCCATAGATATCCCACACGTATGGGTTTGACGAAAAAAATATTTTTGAGTTTCAGTTCTAAGTATGGGGAACCCCCAACTTTTTTAGTTTTTTTTTCTATTTTTGTGTAAAAATATGCGGTTCACAGAATACATCTACTTACCAAGTTTCAACGGTATAGTTCTTATAGAAAAAAGTGGCTGTGACATACGGACGGACAGACAGACATGACGAATCTATAAGGGTTCCGTTTTTTGTCATTTGGCTATAGAACCCTAAAAACGGAACCCTTATAGGATCAATCATTGGGCCTGGTCCGACATGCACTTGGCCAGTTTTTTAATTATGGGTCTTGGCCATGGCTTTCTGAAGTTTGTTGTTTTTTTCTTCCCTATTTTTTAAAGCCTGCCGGAAAGACTGTCACTCTTGTCACCTGTCTGTTGGTTAGATTAAATGGGTCCTAGATAGACTGGGCACTGGACAAACCAGCTTGCTAAAAGATGGTACACAGACACACGTTGCACATGTTCAATCCATGCACCGGAATAAAACGTTCGCGTGGATGGATACCTAATTATGGGCCTGTGCATATCTAAAATTAATTGACATCCTCATTAATTATGCATTTTGCATGCTTTTGTGGTCTTCACGGTAGGTGCCTCTAGGCAACGTCCTGCTAAATCTGATTACTGTTGTCACTAATTAGTTTTTCATTCATTCATTACGTGATTTGAACCCCCCTGAGTTGAAATTTTACGTCGGTTATTTAAAAAAAAACAGCTGTTCCATACAATTTGACCGCGTAGTTATTGCACTTTTCTATGAAACAGCTGATTTTTTTTAAATAACCGACGAAAAATTTCAACGCAGGGGGTTCAGAATTACGTATTGTATCCATGATAACAGTTTTCGCGTCGATGTCCCTGCCACCCTGTATACACTTGCTCGAAGCCGGAACAAGTAGCGACAATAAACTCGCATTGTGTAATGGACACAGTGCTACTGCTAAAAGTAAAACCAAATGGTTTAATGTATATCTAATAATCATAATATAAATTAAAGTACGGCGGAACGGAAAAATGTATTAATATTTTTCATAAATTCGGAATTTTAAAAGCTCGTTAATGAAATTCCATATTTAATAATATTATCAAATATTAGAAAAGGTCGCGGTCATATTGAGAAGATTACAAAAAGGTTTCGTCTGATTATGAATTCTTTGACGATGGTTTTAATTTTCTTAAAGACCGAAATTAAATTAAATGTGACAACTCCAATCAAACGGTAAATTTATTATATTTGAAACAAGAATAATTTCAACGCGAGATTAAACATGATTGGGGACCGTAGTTTATTGTTATTAGCAGACAGGAAGACAATGCTGCCTTTCTTTTTGACGTCATTTTAAATTAAAAAACCCATACTTAGTTTCTAGGAACGAGTGATCTTAAAAACATGGTCCTTATAGGCACTTCCAACAGAAGTGAAAATTTAGAACTATGAAATAACAATGTTTTTTTTTAAATTATTTAAATTAATTGTAGCATCAAAAATTTAAATTTTTTCATAAATTTTAAATTATAATTACTAACATTAGTCTGGTTTTCACATCTATCGGCACTCCGAGCAGATCGGCACACAATATGACGTCATACTCATAGCTACAGATATACATATTAACAATAGCATATCGGTGACGCGAACCCATAAGATTTGTCCCTACCAAACATCGGTCACACTATTTTTTAGATGTACATGTAGTAATGACGATAATAAGTGTCTAAAAACAAGTACCCGTGAGTAATTTCATAATGTTTACAACATCATAAAGTAATACTGAAACAGCCACATTTGGTCCCAAAAGTAGGAACAGTACCTGCCTACACCTGTTATAAAACTTTTCTATTGATCTAATGTCCCAAACGGGCCTTCACCGGTCGGCCTCTGATTGACATTGGTTTAACTTTCCGCACATTTATATTCCCTTTTACCTTTCTCTGGGGCAAACTAAACTTTTATACCTTTGGAAATTTCTTTTAATATTACTTTAGAGGTTGACGGGGACATCAATACCAATTTTACTTCAGAGATTTAAACTTCTTTATGACACAGTTTGATCCAAAAACCGTAGGTACTATGTCAAAGTACCGAGTTATTAATAGAAACTGGGTTCCATTAATAACTCGGTAGTTTTTGGTTTTGATATTTTTCTGAAAAGTACCGCTTATGAATCTCAGTACGATACGTAACAACACTCTGACGGAACGCACAGGGTTTTTTTTTCATGTTGCATTTATATTCTTTGAATAATAATAATGATTCGTTCCTACGTTCAGTTACTTAGCTATACACAGATTATATATAACTCTCAACGTCATAGCGGTTCATAAAAGCGATACTACCTCGCAGTCGATCATACACACTTCAATAGGTACCTCCGCGTTCCAAAGGTCCATTCAATTCCAAAGGTTAGTTCCATCTAAACTTTGACGCTTTGCAATTGCATACAACTAAGTCTGCAATTAAACAGCTTTGCTTACGGGACTTGGTGCCGTGAAACTTTATATTACTGTTATACTTAAGCCCGCAATTTGAGTGCAAGAAACGGGTTGCAGTGAAAAACCACTTTAATTTAAAAGTGTCTAAGTACCTCACTCGGTAACCATGAGGTCACAGAACAGAAAGTTCTGTAAATTATACTTGCTAATGATTTCGAACTGAAGCTCAGTATTTTTCCCTTAAATAAGGATTACTTTGGATTTTCTGATAATAGATTATTCCGAACGCCGACAAACACGCTTAGTTTTTATTGATTTTGCATTTTGTTGTTTTTTTGGGAATACGGTATGTTCGACTGGAAGGACCAGAGATATTTTTGATTATAATAAGTTATATCGTTTTGCATAATAAAAACGTGTAGGTATACGGTAAGTATTGTTTCTGTGGTTGATGTGAAATATCATACAATATTTTTTCATTAATTTTTTTATCATTCTTGTCATTTTCATTCTTTATAAAGCCTAAAAAGTATTTTTATAATATCACTGTAATTGACAAATTGATTGGGGGAGCTCGTGGCTAAGTAACAACAGCCGCACTGGTCGATCCATCAGGTTAAGCTACGCTTGCCGGGGTTGGTCAGTGGATGGGTGACCATCTTTACATACCGAGACTCCTCCGTGCCTCGGAAAGTACGTTAAGCCATTGGTCCCGGTTGTTATTCGTGGATCTTTGACAGTCGTTACGAGTCGTCAGAAGCCCGAAAGTGTGACACCAGTCTTACCAAGGGGTATCGTATTACCCAGTTACTGGATTGTGGAGGTTAGATAGGCGGGCGCTCCATGTAAAATACTGGTATTCAGCTGCATCCGGTTAGACTGGAAGCCGACCCCAACATAGTTGCGAAAAGGCTAGGTAGATTGACTGTTATTGACAAAATACAAATCAAAAGGAAATTACTTGTCAAAACGTTGGTTATTTTCACAAAAGACCAAACAAATATTGGATAGGTACGAATACAAAAGTTTCATTTCAGTATAACCTGTAAGATCATAAAGAATGGTAAATCATCAAACGTTTCGTATAATATCAGATGATAACCACATCAGGCCGGGTTACCGCCGTAAGGTAAACAAATACGCCAATATATCATACGTAATCCGCAACGATAGAATAAATATCAATATATACGATGTTTAGCTTATGAACATACATGAAAAACAACCTCAAGTCCCAATAGAATATTCTTATTTATTGAAAAACAAAGTAGAAGCGACAGGAAGAAAAATAAATACGTGTGGTTGGATGAAAGTTAATCAAATTCTCGGGAAAGAAGACGCTAGTTATGAGAACGAACCCTCGATTGATGCCCAAGGGAAGAATCGTATATTAAGTAATATTGATTAACGGAACTGGACTGATGTATTATTTTCGTGAACAGTCCTAATTTATCGCTCAGTTTTATATTGAAGGGAAGCAATAAGGCTTAGACTAGATGTTCAATCTAACCTTGTACATCCACGTCTGTAGCCCTAACTATTTGAGAGTCGCAGAACTGCTGAATCAGTTGTATGACGAAGCAGAATGGATCCGCACGTATGGTCCAACCCTATTGTTAGATTTCAGGAATTGCGAGCGATATTAGTAAGATGGATTGGATCTTACTAAGCTGGTAACATTTATCATGTATTGAAAATGTTGCTGTAAGCTGTACCTAAGGACCAATCCAAACCTTGAGCTTTGTTGAAGAGTTTTCTTTGGTAATAAAAGTCTTCGGGTCAATAATGTTCACTTAAGTGATTCCCAATTTCAGGGCATGTAAGTAGGTACTACGAAAGTTTCAATTTATCACCCGTTTACCCTACATGGCGAGTGTAGTTTAGTTACCGAACCTCACTTCAATTTAGATCAAGTCGTAAATTACGAAGTTGGTATCTAAAAGCGAAAACGCTTTTCAGATTCACGCCGCTTTTTAGCCCGATATATTTCCAGAAAGACCGTATTTTACTTTCAATAGAAGCCGTTCCGTCACATTAAGAGGGGAGGGGGGGGGGGGTTAAGATAATTATTTTTGCTTTAGAAGATTTTGGAAATAAAATACTCTCCAATTCGCATGATAATCGTATTAATATGAACCGGACAAGCTTTTTGGAATTTTAGAAACTCGCTGTGCTTTGTTTCGTCTATTTAAGGTGCGATTAAGGAGTTTCATTCAAAGTGAAACGGATGGTGAGCATTTGAGCAGTCGGAAAAGGAAAATAGAAACAGTGGTGTTAAATCTGTCTTTTTCTAACAATGAGGTGACGGAAAGGGACATAAATATTTTCTCGCTTGTGGCATCGGATTAGTTCGGTGGCTGGATTGTTGCTGGATTAATTTATAGCGTGGACGGGCGTTGTTAATAACATTGTTACAGAAGATTTGACGTCTGAACAGTCAACTGGTGAAATAGGATGCTAACAATTTGTCCACTGTCATTGTTTTACTGGTATTCAGGCTAATAAATTTAAGTACTAGCGTTCATTCGTTCGGTTTCCACATTACAGTGAAATAGCGGGCTATGCTTTGCAGCTGTGTGTTATAGACAAATGTATGTCTAATTGATAGCTGTTGTACCTATTGTAGTTACCATTCTATGGGTTCTAAATTCATCGACATACAAATACGTCGTAGGGTGATTTGATAGTTCGAATTTTCGCGAGAACCTTAGGGATAATGCAAAAATACGGATAATTAGAAAATGGTGAAAACATTTTTCCAAGCAACGTGTTTGAAATAGGTTAGGTTAGCAAGCCGAGCGAGCGGAGCGAGCGGTGCTGCGGCAGCGGCTGGCGAGCGCTACTTCCAATTTGCTCGGAGAAATGGTTTCACTATTTTGTAATTATGCGTGTTTTCGGAATATCCCTAGTTTTCGGTTTTCGCGAAAATTCGAAGTATTAAATTATCCTACGACATATATAAACAAAGGATATGGGCGTTGTATCCAAGCTGCTGGGTACATTTAATCACTAGCAGCGCTACTCGAACTACGCGTAGTGGATCATGACGCGAGCCAGTTGAATTGAACTACTGCGGTTTCACTGCTATGGTTTCGCGGCGGAGGTGTGCTACCGGGGTCGATCATTAAATGTAAAAAACTAATTTGAGTAACTTATACATGTAAAGAAGGTGTGAAGATGAGTAAAGTAATACTAAGAAAGGATTTTTGAAAATTTGCGCCAAAAAAGGTTAAATTGGCGATGAAAGTTTATATGGAACTTCGTCTTTTATGCCAATGGGAACTCCCATCGGGCTCACGGCTTGGAATCCACTATAGCTCTGCATTCAGCAACTTTGGACTAAAACTCTCGTCTTTGCTTATAAAGCAGGAGATTATAAAGCCATTATCTGAAATAAATACGTCTTTAATTACGAAAGATTTAATTGTTTTGGTACGCCAAGGGTACGCACGAAAATAGAATTATTACTACGCTTACAATAGATTAATCAACAATAACCCTCCTTGTACTAAACGATTTTCAAGATAATTCATTTTCTATTTCAAATTTCTTCAATATAGCAAATATTTTGAGTCTTCGTTCTCTTATCAAAAATATTTTGTTAAAGCAAGCATCATTAATTGTTTATTTATAACTAGTTGTTGCCCACGACTTGGTCTGCGATCCAGGATGAAAAATAAGCTATGTCCTTCTCCAGGTCATGGTCTACCCATGTGCTAAATTTTATTCAAATCCGTTAAGCTGTTTTAGCGTGAAAGTGTAACAACTAAATAAGCAAACAAACAGACCCACTTTCGCGTTTATAATATTAGTTATTATTATAACTAGCGACTCGCCCCTGCTTCACACGATTTTTACGACTTGACAAAATCGGATTTACGGATTAGGTTAGTAAATATACGTCGTCTATTGTATTTTATAATGGATTTCCGCAAAGTCACGCCTGGATCAATTAGCTATCTGACATGACAAAATATCTAGATAGCTTCATTATAATATGTAAGATTTATATTCATGTGTACATAAACCTTAATGATGATGAAAACAACATGAAAATCCGTTGCGTAGTTGAGAAGAACAACGCGGTCACACAGACAGACATGAAAAACAATTTTTATTTATAACATGTATAGATAACTTTTAAATGATAACACATAACATTACACAAACTCGCCAGCTTTCCCCGGCGGGTTCGATTTCTCCCTTTAATCACCTGAAGCTCATGGCTAAGTAATAACAGCCGCACGGTTCGATCCGTCAGGTTAATCTACGTTTGCCGGGGTTGGTCTGTGGATGGGTGACCATCTTAACATACCGAGACTCCTCCGTGCCTCGAAAAGCACGTTAAGCCGTTGGTCCCGGCTGTCATTCGTGGATCCTGGACAGTCGTTACGGGTAGTCAGAAGCCCGAAAGTCTGTCAACAAGTCTTACCAAGGGGATCATATTACCTAGTTACTGGGTTGTGGAGGTCAGATAGGCGGTCGCTCGGTTAGACTGGAAGCCGACCCCAAAACAATTGGGCTAGGCAGATTGATTGAATCACCAGAAAGAATAGCAAGATCATCAAGCAGTTATAGTTTGTTTTTGAAGGTTCGAAATTTAAATATACTATGTGATATACCTAACTTATAAGTAACCTAACGTTTTTTCCGGTATGTTATTGAGTTTTCCAAAGGCCGGTCTTCGAATACGTTACCGCCACGTTACATAGATCCATTTGCTGTAGGGGTAGGCACTGTTAGTTACGTATATTTACGTCATTTCCGTGTCGAAACTTCACAAGTGTAGTATTCCACCAACAAAGGGAGCCGGACCATTGTACGGCAAACAGTAGTGCCGGCAAATTGGATATGTCGCGTGTCGTCGCGAAATATATTGTTAGGTCCAACAAATTCCCCAGAATTTTGCAGAATTAAACATATGAAAGCTCGTATCACGGGACTATTTTTAACTTTTCCAGAGATCTGGTAACTGAGCGTTTTGCATTTATTAGTTATCATTTACTACTGAACTAAACATGAATGTTAATTATTTAATGTTAAGTCTTTCCATGTTTTTTTTCCATAGAACAATGTGTATACTTTACTGCGTGTTTTTACTTTTTCAACAATACAATAAACAAGAAGGAAACAAAATAAAATGTTAAAATGTTTGCGCACTACTGCTTACGACATTGCAGTGACAGAAGCGTCTGTCCTTGTCGCGGCGTGCACTTTTCGTCCGCACGCCGCGCTGTATCTTTGGTGCGGCGCCAAAAATTATGGTTCCTGCTCGATACTGATACCCACGTAGTATATCAAAGTAAAACGCTCCTGCACACCATTTACGCTTATAAAGAAAAAACTTTTATTTCTAAAACTTATGTACACACGGCTACACATCAACCTAGACTGTTTGGACTTTGGACTATTAGAAGTTGAACGCCGCGAATCGTGCGACAGGGCGCGATATGTTTTTGTTATTTCATCTCACTCACGCACGTCGTCTAGTGCGTGGCACGTGCCGCTGCCGCCACCACTATACCTATAGAAACGTATCATGTATATTATTTTGTAAACAAGTTGTGCTCGTTGAGTTCAGTTATTATAATATGGTGTTTTTTCGATTTGCGCTGTGCCTGCGCCAATTCATCCAATAGTTATTATCAATTATTATATATTTGTAGCTTTTCCACGCGGTTTACACGCGTGTATTTCGGAAATCTACATCATGTCCGATTTTTATACAAACTTCCATACCCTTTTATATTTTATTTTATTATTTGATTTTATAAAACACGTATTTCTCCATTTTTTACCAAAAAAAATATTACTTTACCTATTTATTTATCAAATTTTTAAACAGTTTGCCCCTTCATAACGACACAATAATGTAATCAATGCCTACTTCGACGTAATTTTGCACAGGCATACTTGGAAGGTCGGAAAATATCTCATTCCGTAGGGAAAAAACCTTACTAATACCTATTAAAATGTATGTTTGTTTGCCTGTAAGTGTTTGACTAGTTTGTAACTGTTTGATACACTTTCACAGTAAAACTTTTGGATCGATTAGGGGCAGCTTGAACCCATAGGATTTTTTCCAAATGGATCAACATTGATTAAATGATAACTTACCTACTTGCTTTATTTTTCATGGTTAGGATAAATAGAGAAAAAAATAACGTTCTATTAAATCGGCTCTTTATTTCAATAAAATTACGACAACACGCACATAGTTAACAAATTACATACTTACAACATTTACCTCATATTGGCAAATAAAGCTCTGAATAGGCCTTTATGGATGTTGCCTAAGCTCTCTACCTTTTCACTTTTTTTAGATCCAAATGATCATCAATGTGCTGAATTAAATTACCCGACAGGTATGGAAATCAGTCGACAACGCCTACAAATAATTAATATTTTGTCTAATTATTTAATACTTGAAAGGTTTATATTAAATAACTATCATAATCTAAACATAACTACAAGTTACCTCAGGAGCCAACTATAGTTAAAAATCTAAATCAACAATGAACATAATAAACATTAACAAAGTTGGAAATAATGTGAGCATGTATATCAACACACTATACTCAATTTGAAATAAGATTAGACATTTAAACAAACCTTGTTTACAGTCCGTTCAACCGATTCTGACTTCTATACCGTAGGCATAAGGATGGCATTAAAAGCAAAAAAGTGGTTACAATACCAAACTGTTTACTCGACTGCCATTTGTCATGCCACCAACGTAATAGAAGTCAAAATCGGTTGAACGGACTGTAAAAAGGTTTAGTTAAATGTTTAATCTTATT
Source organism: Agrochola lota (assembly GCA_947364205.1). Taxonomy (NCBI): domain Eukaryota; kingdom Metazoa; phylum Arthropoda; class Insecta; order Lepidoptera; family Noctuidae; genus Agrochola; species Agrochola lota. The sequence continues at coordinate 9,423,073 of OX376231.1, read as the reverse complement.
TCAAATGGAGTATAGGTATAAAAAATAAAAATAAAATCCTGTGACAACCCTCTTTAATCAACTAAGTATGGCAAATAAAACTTGACATGGTTTATTCGTTTAGGTATGCTACTAGGTCGGAGATGATGAGATGTTAGTAGGGAGATGCAAGCTGCACGCCCTCGCGGCCCTAGTCGCCGCAGGAGACGCCCCGGGCGTCGGGAGTCGAGAGCCGACTTCCGGCCACCGTAGGCGCGGGCTTGCGGACGGTGAGCAATGGGCAGCTCGCCGTCCGATAAGGACCAGGCCCGGGTCGACGGCGCGTTGTGTTCCACGCGCGCCTCAAAGAGATGTCAGCACCAACCGACGGGGTCGAAAGACCAATGCTTGCTGGGGTTGCGGGTTTGTCCGAAAGGGATATCGCGGCCCCGGCACACAGGCAACGGAAGGAACATGGGTGGGTTTTAGTCAGTAAAAGTCTGAGACACCCTCTCGCTCTGCCCAGAGCGGGAGAAGTCATTTGATGATTTCCCATCCTCAAAAATAAAAAATAAAAATGGTATGCTACTAGGTAATTGGTATGGTATATATTACTACTTAGGTAAGCAAAGTAAGCCTTTCACACGAATAAGAACACACAACAAAAAATAAACACACAATTCCTAAAAAAAAAAAAAACATTTAACAATTAAACTAATTAGTTTCCTGCGAAGTAGCTTCACCTAATATCAGAAGTGTGCAAGATGGCATATGGCATTAATGTTACTAAACGATATCCAGAAATTTTAACCAAAACGAAATATTATGAGGAAATTGGTTAAAAGAATGAAAGCCACAGGTATTACAAAGCTAGATCGTTGTTAATAAAAGAAGGTAAGCATCATTCATTATTACCATAATTTTCTTGTGCTGAACTGTATTTGTTAGTCTCGTGTAGGTGTAAAATAACTTATTAAAGCTCCTTTCCGTTATTTTTTTTTTTTTAAATTACAATCAAGTATAGGTTAATAATAAGTTAGGATAAAATAATTAAATATGTACGCTATCGCAATAGGTTACCCTGTAATGATAGATGTAAGTGGGAAATAAATAAATAAATATAATTTAATATTATCGTTATCTTGCGCGGTCTTGGGTGCTGCAAACCGGTCGACGAACGGCGCGCTTTGGCGCTGTCGCGTAAATGTAAAATAAAAACACCTTCCAAACGTTATCTAATGAGAAACAATTAACTAATCACCTATCTATTGTTGCGCGCCCGCCGGTCGGCGCAGCCTTGTAAAAGAATATGTTCAAAATGGTAGCCGTTGTCTTGGATGCAATGACTCTCTTGAGTAATTATAATTACTAAATATTGTCTATAAAATACTTACATAATTATATTGAAGTATATCACTCACCGTTATCCCCGTCCTCCTTTCAATTTCTTTGATGGGATAACCACCCTCTCGCAACACCCCTATCAGCTGCCGCTGTTGTGGAGTTAATTGTGGCGCCATTAATATTGGTGCACCACGCAACACACTAATTATGTAATGTTTATAATAAACAAAACGAAATATTAAAAAAACACTGTCCGTGAGAACAATAGCCCGACCGCGTTACTTAAATTTGTATAAATCCCGGACAATATTTGGGAACTGACTGGCATAGATAAAACATTGAACTCGAGCGATACTAGCGAAAATGTTTGGCAAAAAAGTGCATCTGTGTGCGTAGGCACGAAGCAGCAAATGCTGTGATTGGCTGATGCCACGATACTCAGTCCCTTTCGTACAATTTTCTGTACTGCTGGTAGCGTAGTTATGGGTATATAGGGTGTCTAACTTGATGTGTAGCCGTGTGTACAATCAGCAATATAATGATAGGAACGACGTTTTAAGCAAAAAAAAATGCTTGTATTAGGTACTTCCGTTCTTTCGGTTTATATTAACAATACATAAGTGAGAAATTTACCAGTAAACAGTAACAAAATTAATTACAAAATTAAATCAAAATCAAACTAAAATCAGAGTTAGAATCACAATTTAAAAAAAATATAAGAATTAAAAATTGAAGTTAAAGTCAAAATCAGAATCAAAATCAAAATCAAAATCATAAACAAAATTAATAACAAAATTAAATCAAAATCAAATTAAAATCTGAATCACAATTAGAAAATTAATAAGTATTAAAATCCAAATCAAAATAAAATTAACATTAAAATTCAAATCAAAATAACAAAATAATTTTGTGCTCATAGGTTTATGTGAATGTGTGTGTATTGTGTGTGTGTTTGTGGCAATGTATCTCTCGGATTATGTGATCGTATGTAGGATTGACTCGATTTCTTCGTAACTTTTGTTTGCCAGCCATTGCGTGAGTGTTTATTTGCAGTCGTGGTATGTCATAGAGTGAATGTTTTGTTCTTTATTTAGAATATTGTATATGCGTGATGATTTTTTTGTATATTGTCTCGTGGCAAATGTGGTTTTGACTGGATTTTCTGGAGCGACATTATTCTTCGAATTGTAAAAGCTGTTCCAAAACATAGAATTGATAGAATTTTAATTTTAATGTACCTATATCTTTTATTTTAAAGGCTTCCGCGAACAAGCGCGACGTGACAGCGCGACGCGGCTCTAATACCACAATTTCTTAGAAAACTTCACATTAAAATAATTACCGTCACGCGACAAGTCGCGCCAGTATGCACGAGCTTTAATCATCTACTGAATTATAATGTACTTATTTTATAAATGTAATTAATGTTATGTATTTGTGATTAGTATAGTGGAACTTGGTGCCTGAGTAAATAAAAATAAAAACAATATTCTTGTGTTTATTCAAGGAAGTTTTTGAAATAATTTGATTCGAACGATGACAAAAAGGAACAGAGAAACTGGTCCTACGTATGCGGCGTGTGCAACGCAAGCACATTTAGTGAATTACTTAAGTTCTTAATTAGAGTGTAACAACAAAATACAACGGGGGTTTACGCGATATAGTTTTCTATTAGGTACTAACGAGCGAACATCGGTCACCGATCCGACCATCCTTAAAACAAAAGTGGGGGAGGAATGTGTTTTGAAATTGATACACGTAGTTTCTAAAAGTATGTTTTTAGTAATAAGTACTTAATATTCCTGCTGCATTGTTTTTTTACAAAGTCAAGAGTCTAGGTGTCAGAATGCGTTACACATTTTGCGTACGTGGGACCAGTTTGTTTATAAAGACAAACTGGTCCCACGTACGCAACGTGCACCTCCGCCCGCCACTCCGCCTCTGTGTGCGTCCTCTTTAGTAAGTAAGATAATTAACTAAAGAGGACGCTTGCTGACAGGATCTACTGTAGTGGAAAAAAGGAAGTGGTCTAAAAATCTATAGCATAGCGAAATAAAACAGACCATCAAATATAACTTCCACAAGAGTTATGGTGTCGTTAAGATGATTAATGTAGTCCCGAAATCTCCACTTGATTGACATAAACTGAATTTAACTTTGTTCCTAAAGGAAACTTATATTAAAAGCTCTCAGAAGCTAAGATCAGTATGAATTTTGGTACCAGATTACCTGATCGCAATATAATTAATAATTTTCCCTTCAATACAGCTAAGTCTATAAATGTTCCATAGCTAATTATAGTCGGTACCTATTCTACAAACAACAAAAATAACATAACAATTGTTTATTTCAACAACGTAATATAATTTTGATATAATTAAGCGCCCATTGTAAACGTTTACGCCCGAGTGCCCGACAAACAGGCATTCCATACAAGATAAACAAAACAAAATACCACTCAATTTCGGGTCATTCACTTGTAAATTCAATGATAAATGAATCCATCACGAATTTTTTCCTTTATTTAAATAAATATTTTCCCAGTAAAATAGCACATTGCATTGAAACAAATGTAGGCATGTACGGTACTTAATGCTCAGAAACGCGGAAATAAGAGCTGAAACAATTTCAGGCCGTTTTTGTATTGTTTTTCTCCAATTTGTTGTTTTCGCAACAGAGGACGAACGTACCGACTGCCAACAGCTGGTCGTTACCGACCGTCCCTTTTTGCCTGATGTTACAAATGGTAAGTCTAATAAGACAAATTTCAGTATAATAGTTCTTGAGGTCAGTCTACATTAAAGAGGTTAGAAGACATCTTTCTTTTATGTACCAATTTGTTTGCTTCTTGTTGTTTTGAGGTATAAGAAAGGGTGATTGCGATAAACCGTAGCAATGTACCAAACCAATCTGTTTGTTATAGGCTTACATGACTGTACACTTCGTTGACATAAATCTGTGTGGCGGCATCTACATCGCCACATGCGAACTACGCATCAAAGACCTGACATCACACAAAATCCTGACGTCACACAAATCTTGCATCGCGCAATTAGAGTTTACCGCGCAATCGACATATATGATGGGTACCTATAAACTTATCTGCACGCCTGTATTCCCCGAAAGGTTAAGCAGAGGTGCACCTATCGTACACCCATATTTCAACAATTATTTCTAAGTTCCATGTAATAGTGGGCGAGCCTATTACCATCAACGATAATAAACGATACAAATTGATGATTTTTTTATTTTTTATTAATTTTGTATCAATTTATATCAATTTTTATCATTTTATTTTTATGCAATTCTTATCAGTTTTACCAATGTCGAAGAATGTCAATTTTACCCTTACCAATTTTATAAAATTTCAACTTTTTCATGTTTTTATATTTTATAATATTTTTACTTTTTATCGATGTTACCAAATTTTCTTTATTAGCGCGTATTACTAAGTAAGTTAGCTTATTTGTCTGATTCATTGTTTTATGCATGTGGTGTTTATCTATAAGTAACTGATGCACTGTTTTTTTTTTTTAAATGTATTATGTGTTTGTATCAGTGTAATCAATTGATGGTGAACCTAATAAAATAAATAAATCAACCGGGTATAAATCCAGACTCCGGACTGTTACAGAGAAATTTCAGATGAAAAAACCTTTGCCCGAGCTGGGAATCGACAGCAGTAACACTTGCGACCACTACACCACTGGGGTAGTTCAAGACATACATAATAATAATTATTTCTGTGAGTCACTTTGTTGCTCAGACGAGTCACACTGAAGCGTATACTGGTACTTTTGCAAGACCAATGTAACTCAGAATTCAATTATCTTTTACTAACTGCGCCCCGCGGTTTTGTCCGCATAAGACTCGAACCCGTGGTAAATCCCCGGTATAAAAAGTATCCTATGTCCCAATCCAGGTCATGATCAAAAAAGCAAATCTTAGTGTGAAAGCGTTACAACCGAACAAACTCACTTTCGCATTTATAATATTAGTTGGGATAGTTAGGACTAGGATTAAATTACGCTTAAATGTTCCTTTCAGGTTCAGCACGGAAAGTAACCAACATTAGGTACTGCCTGATCGTCGCCGTCAAAGTTTAATTAGCGTGTAATTAGGTAAGTAGTTAAGGCAGTTGCAAACACGCCTATGATTTGATTCGCGCGGTTACGCCGAAGTTAGTAGCTTACTACTTAAGAAGTCGTTAGATCATTACGCCTCATTGCCATGTACATGCAAAACTTCTGACTTCTCGTCGTATGCCCGCGCTTACGACGCGAAGTCTTATGGACGATGACCTAACGAAATTGCCTTTAGGCACAAAGGCGTAAGTAGTTTTTAGACGTAGTTTTTCGCTGTAAGATTGAAAGAAAGCTACGAGGTATTCCTTTAGTAATTTCTTATACGTCACGAGTGAGTGTATGTTTCATCGGGAACCGAAAATAAATTGAGACAAACACACAAGTACAAAACTCGTATAAAACAAACGAGGACAGTAACAAATGGTCAATTAAAAACCCGTTAACGATGTTGCAACTAAATTTTAAAAAAGCTACACGAAACTAAACTGTCCATTCTAAAAAAATATTATTTATCTTACACAGCGACGGAACGAATAAGCCAACCAATAAAACTCTGAATTCTGGTGTTGAAGCTCGACCGCTGTGGTGGCAGTAACAAATTGACCCGTCGCCGTCCCCAGATCTATTAACGGATTCTGTTTTGCTCTGAGCCTTTGTGCACTGGACTGAGGAGTCTAGCACGGAGTCTATAAGAATGAAGACCGTGATAATCAAATTTATTTTGGTTATAGAGGGAATGGCTGTTCATTAATTTCATGGTGAAGTGGCAGCTGAGAGCGTAATTATTGTGGTCCTTCTGTACCGTTGTTGAGTTGAAGGATCAAAAAATATTTCTATTCAATTATTTTTGAGGCGAGTTCAGGCGTTTGTGATATTTATGTCAAAAAGTGTTACTAATGTCACAAATGAATACAGATAAATAATTCTGTGACATTAGTACTCCGCAAAATCGTTTTAATAAAAAGCGACACTTGCTACGACACAACAACGTGCAATTCAGGTACCACAGCTCTAATTACCTACAGCTATATTCACCTAGAAGTTGCTTCTCTTTCTATCACGTTACTCTTAGATCTTCTGACTACGTTACACTCTTAAGACAAGACGATTGACGATTGGCCCGACGAGACGAGCTCGCCGCGTACATTTTAGTTTCGCGTAGCTTCATGCCTAAAATGCGGAGTAAACCATCTCTTTTCTTATGTCCTAATGTTGAGTTATTGAATTCCGAAACAAGAACAGATCCTGATAATATTCTAGATGATTCAAATTGTTCATATTTGCCCAATCTCCCGTTATCCTAAAACGAATGGCCACGCCGTGGACCCAGGATATTGATGTAATAAAGGCAGGACGGGAGGGACCGGAATGTGGAGTCATTTTTCAAGACAATTTCCCGCCAAATATCCAACAATATTGCCGCGTGCTTGTAACAGAAATAATTGAAAATTGATCCCTCGGGTATCTCTCAATCAAATTGACCGTTTGTTTTTGTTTTATCCATTGAACACCGAGTTTTTTCACGTGATGGAGACGTGTGTTGGTACAGATGGTGATCTTTTTTGGTTTATAGCTGCAACATCGGTTGTTCGTAGCTTTATGAAGGACCAAAATATAATTTAAAAAATTGAAAACCCGACTGCCCTGCCAAAAAAAGACCTAAAAAGTAAAAAACGAGTTGCAATGACAATTTTATTTATTTGTTTAGTCAGCGTTAAAATTTATAGCCTATATCACTCGGGATAATGTAAGGATTCTAACGATACCCCATACAACAAAATCCAATCTGTTCAGGCATTTAAAAGTTATGGTGGAACAAAGAAACTCACATACATATGAATCCTGAAAAAATTACACTCCATTTTGGGCAGTCGTGTAATAAAAAACATTACTCTCTTTTTTGGGCAGTCTTGTAAAAAGATAGCTTTAACAATCGATTTTCTGAAAACCTAGCCTTAATCGCCGTTTTACTATTCCAACTCGATACCTGATCAGATTTCTTTATGACCTAAAATTTATATTCCGTTCAGTGGACGACAAGTCACGTCCGATTTAGATAGGGTTGGTACCTGTTTCAGACGTTAACTTTTCACGGGTTAGTGGCTCTTAAAGAATGCGGGAACACGTACTGGCTAAACTTGCCAATAAAGGGAGCCATAAGGGAAGTGTTATTACATAATGGTTGGAAGTTAGAACCGACTTTTTATTGGTAATATAGAAAAATTAGACTGTAGATTTGTTGACCATCTTCTATTTTGTTAAGTACTTGTTGAAAGATCTACACTGTCTCCCATACCTATTAACGCTGTTATTTGAAAATATTGTAAAAACCAATTATTTTAAAAAGAGTAACCGAGGATTTTCTTGCCGGCTCTTTTCTATAGGAAACGACCAATTGGAACCGTGCACCTAGCTTCTGACGTTTCATAAGTGCCCATGTAGGTTTATTTGAAGTAAAATAGTTTGAATTTTGTTTTTTATTTTATTTTAATGTTTCCACGGATTGTGTAAACAGAAAGTTGTCTTTGTCATCCCGATTCAAAGTGAAGATGGTATTCAATAAAATCAGCTGGTGGCGGTTCGTCATTAATATTTATGGTTGAATATTCCACGTCCGTCATAAAATAATTTCGAATAAAGCATTTCATACATTTAAATGATTCTGAATAAGAATCGGTTCGCAAAGTGCTGTTCGTTGGTAAGCGCATCACTTGAAAAGGGCTGGACCGATTTGGTTATTATTTGTTTTAAAATATACGTAATAGTCTGAATCAGGTCCTTACGGAAAGAAAAATTTGCCGCGAACATGGGAAAATTCTGGAAAAACTGAAAGTCCTTTTTTCTATAGGGATTTTTGTATCAACTATTGTTTGGGCAGGACGTCGTCTGTCAGGTTAGCTACTCTATATACCTAATAAAAATGAAATGTTGTTCGTTGGCAAGCGCATCACTTGAGAACGGCTTGACCGATTTGGAATTTTTTTGTTTAAAAATGTCAAAATAGTCCGTATCACGTTTTAACGGAAAGAAAAAAAATTGAAAATTCGGGAAAACTAAAAGTGCATTTTTATGGGTTTTTAATAAATTATTGAAATTTGGACAGGACAACGTCTGTCGGGTCAGCTAGGTCACAATAACAACAAGAAATGGTTAGGATTGGATATGGAGCTTTTAATACCCGTTAATTATATTTAACAGTGATACATTTATGAGAATTAAAGTTACGATCGTTTAAAACAATATTTTGCCAAAGGAATACCTGCATATTGGACATTCCACGAACGAAAGGTTATTGCAAAAACGCGGTATGTATTTACATCAAAAATTAATTAGCGTTAATTAGTCAACCAAAATTAACTCTTCAACGTTAATAATATTATTTTTACGTCTCTTGACATTCCTCGGGACTCTGTGGTCCCGGTCCTTTAGAAAGCATACGAGGGATCGAAGCCAACTCGCAGAGGTTCGTTAGACGTTATTATTATTGTTTTAAACATTTCCCATCAGGTGTTAAAATTGCTTCGACATTTATGACCAGAAAATAAAACGCCACAAACAACGAAAAATAAATGTGTCCTAAAAAGTTCTGTCGCAGACGGGTAAAAAGAAAAACAATTAATTGTAGGCTATTATTTTAATGAAACTCTAATTACGAGTATTTGAAGTCACCAAAAAACGAAAATACGTTTATTGTGGTAAACATTACGCAAAGAAAGAACACAAAACAAAAATAGGTCAAGTTTGGGGAAATATGCGTCACATCCACCCAAAACAGCCATCGCTCAGCATAATGCTGCGACCCTATGCGAGACAGAGCCCCAGCGCACCACAGCAACAGCAACTGATATTGAAAAGTCTATTAATCAAACGAGCCCGCATTTTCCCACCTCAACATGATGGCATTTGCCCGGAGGTGACTTTGATTCATCTACAAAATGGATCTCATTTAGAAACATTAATAACAAGAAATAATTTGCAATCACACTTCAGCCATTTTGTCAAGATCTTTGTCGCTCCGGGAAAAGTAATTGTTTTTATTGTCGACAAAAAAATATGGTAAACGATTCTTTATATTTTGAGCAAAAGATTTGTAATTTTTCTTGTCTTTTGGTTTTGAATAATAATTAGATAATTCGCACAGACAAATGACAATTGAGTATTTGCTTCTGGGGCGTTGCAGTTTCAAGTATTTTATGCATTTAACACTATTGTAATCAAAAGACCAAAATTGAGTTACAGTTATGGTCTATGACATGCTTGGCTGATTGCTATTTTAATCTGGTAAAATGTAAATCAATTATTCTACTATCGAGCCACGACGTTTTTATTTCCTATTTTCATTTGAACATACTATAAATGTAATATTGTTTCAAGCGTCTCATGATACAAACTACCTCTCAAATCTTGGCGCTGTTGGATGCATATTTAAAATTGTCTGTATATTTGAAGAGTTCTCAAAAGTCTACGTCAATTTTATATTTACAAAGCGTTTCTACTTTACTCGCATTGATAGGTTGTATGTGCATAAGTTATGTAAATTGGATACATTCTCCTTAGATATGCTCAAAGTGAAACTATTGTTACTAGACATTTAATGTTCGAGATAAAGTTTGGTAGCGATAGTAGATTAAATGAAATGTTTATTTCTGTAAGTGGAGTCCGCGCCACCATTCAGGTCCCATAGACGCGGTGCTAATGTCTATGTCATTGCATCAAAGTGTATAAAAAAAAATGTAGTTCCACAATTTTCCGACGGACTTCAGTGGTGGCGCGGACTCTAGATCTTTTAAGACACATTGACATGTCTTTTATTCGTTTTTTTTTTAAATCTAGATGGCGCCGGCTTTTCTAGCTGGCTGATCCCTGAGAAGAAATGCCGAAACAAACTAAGAGGTCATGGTTTCTAGACCAAGATAGTCTAAGATATTATGGGAGTCTAAAAATGCAGTGGAAGGACTTTTGAAGAGACGGCCATTGCAGCTTTGAGTTGACCTGTCCCAACAGACGGCATGCATGCATTAGTCACCGAATAGCTCAATCTTATTTTAGGGAGCTCAACGACCCGTCGCACGACGCTATCAGATCTGCGTGACATTTGCGTAGGCCACATAAAAAATACTCAAAACCGCGCCAGACAGTTATAAAGTCATGTATTTTATCTAGCGTATATGGTATTCACATTCACAGACTGTTTTCTCTTTAAATGTCATTTTGTAAATTTTTTATTAGATCAAAAAAAAAAACGAGTTTTAAAATTTATTTTTTCAACTATCTCAACTGCAGTTTTACTATTTAAAATGCATAGTCTATAAACTGTATTTGAGAGTAATAGCTTACCTAAGCTTATCATCTATTGGGGAAAATCTTAACTTAGCGCTTTACACATTGAACGCTATAAGCTTAGTACATACGGTCTTACCCCACGTTATATTTTACAGTGATCTTCGTGCGAATACACGATCGTTCGAAGTTTTTGTTCGGTGGACTGAACGCGTGGTCGCGCTGACAGAGGGCGCTTTCCGGTTTTGCGAACAAAAATCAATCAATCACTTTAAAATAATAATATTATAATAATAAAACGTTTATTTATAAAAAGGGGCACATTTACAATAAGTAACTTAATGATTAAAATAAAAAATAGAGCACAGTTGCTCATTTGCCTGAACTAGGTTGAACCTGTGCTTCAGGGTTAATTTATTACATTAAGTATAAACTAAATTAAAATTAGGTAAAATAGCATGTTAGCAAATTTGCAGACAACAAGTAGAACTTCCGTCTGTGCATGATCTATGGTTAGTAAAAGTATCGAAAAATAGGACGTGGCCTTATGTTACATTGTGTTAAGCGAAAAAAAATATTGCTCGGCATTTTTCTTTATTTTTCTCTCAAATCATCTCGTGACCCATAATTTCGTTTTCAAGAGAACGCAACGTAAATAAATGCGGAAGAACTAAACAATTACGACCATTATCTTTATCAATATAATCCCACACATGCACTTAGCGCCATTTCAAGGACTTAACTGTGAAGCTTTTATCCTTTCAATAGCGCTAAATATCATCTCCATGTGCCGTAATATTAAATTTTCTCGAATAAAAGCCTATAGCAGTAGGAACCCGAAAGATTATTATGCCCTTTAGGACCGCAAGGCGCCTTTGAAGAGCCCAGAAGTGATCTCTGATATTTCCTTAAGTATTTTCTAAAAGTATACCTACAGGATATTGAAAATATTGATTTGGCGTTTTCTTTTTTTCGTCACGTTTTTCGTTGGGATTTGTTTGCGCATTTTGTTAGCGTCATCGTCTTAGCTTTCAATATTATTTCATATTTTTGGTGAAAATGACTTTTCGTTTTTTCCGCGTTCATTAATTTATTTCTAATCCAAAGATTTGCAAGGCACGTCCTGACCGACTAGGTACTTGCGTCACGCCGCGGCTTTCCCTTCTGAATAGATGATGTAAAGAGGACCGTTTTGTTTACTTTGTAGTTACTGCGGCTTTCATTGTTAGTATATTATGCCTACAAAATATCATAACAGCGCGACGATGTAGGCTAGGTTTATAGAATTTATTCTCAATAAAGAATACGAATTCGCTTACTTGAGAACAACCGATTAACTTACACAATAATTACAATTTGTGTTTAGTAAACATCCAATGTATTCATGTTTGAGGAGACTTATTGTTCGCAATTACAAATTCACTTTGATGAATTTGAATTTTGATGTTCACTTTAGAACATTAACTTTTATACATCTTTTTAACAGTCCCGAGTATAAAAACCTTATTTACGCAAAATTCAGAAGTGATCGTGAAATAACGATTGCAAGTTTGAGAACAGACCATGTTCGTAACACTACACAATTTCTATCAAAGCTTTAGGAGAAAATTGCTTTTGAATTTTGCGTAAGTGTAAAGTATTAATACTCGTGACTGACATGGAATTGTACGTGACACCACAGATCGCACAAGTAGGGGTTTACTTCCCATCCCCGTTCCCCTACAAGCTTTCACGAAGCTCACGGAATCAGGGTAGCTTTTCCACAGATACATGCACAGTCCCCCCACTAAACCGATACATAGTTTCATGTTGCCAGTACGTCCTAATAAGAAGTAAAAGTTCGTAGTTTGCAAGTACGTATGTACTTTGCGAACTGGATCGGTTCCGGTCGGCTAGTGAGTTAGTGCACTTAACGAAACTCCTTTTACATCGTGCCAGTAATATAGTCGAGAACTTTACGATGAATAGTTGTAGCTCAGTGGGCCTAGCGAAAACGCGCGGAGTCAACGTAACAAAAATTCGAACGATTTTAAAATTGTTAATACTGGTTTGGCACATAATATTTGCTTCGTTTTATGATTTTATTCATATTAAAGTGTCGCAAAAAAAGAGCAGGTTCTCAAATTGGTTGTATTTTTAATGTTTGTTACCTCAGAACTTCGTCATTTATAAACCTATTTGGAAAGTTCTTTTTTTTATTTGGATGTATATATTTCCAGATTAGTGCCATATAAATATGGTCAAGTTCTGATGAGTGATTTTTGAGTTAAGTTCAATAATACGTATTTTTTCCACTGAGTATGTTGATGATGTTATAATAACTTCCTGTCACTGTTATTTACAGTTCAAGCAGTGGTACGAATACCTACGAACTTATGTGGCGTAGGTACCACGGCCAAAAGTAGAAAGATAAAAAGTTTTTACAAAAAATAAAAGGAATTTCAAACAAAACACTACAAAGTGAAAATATTATTTTAATTTCGGAAGTCGGTCGCAAAAACCGAAAATACAAAACCAAAGACTTCCGAAATTGATTTTTCACCGTTCAGTATTTTTTCGATTAAAAAATCGTTCGAATTTACCTTAAGTACAGCAGTGTGATTCTGTAAGAACTCATTCTAAACTTCGAATCTGAATCCGCTGTGAGTTTCTTGATTGGCATTCTAAAAACTCGGTTGATACACTAGCGCTACCATTGCGAGCGTGTCAGCGAGTTGAACTAAATTGATCGTGAGATTTTGACGGATAAAGTATGAGATGACGTAAGAAGTGGCATTCAGTAAGGTAATTCCCCCATCACTTCGACGTTCACTTCGCACTCGAACCCGATTCAAAGTGTCAAATAAAAAGTATCTATTTTACGAGTGAAAATAGAAGAAATCCTATATGAATAGCGTTTAAAATAATATTTTTTAAGTCACAGTGTTAAAAATTTGTACAATAACTTTAAATTTGTGGTTAAAAACTACTTTTTGGGCGTTTGTCTAACGTGAAGCGATAACGATGGCAAGAAAATCTTTATTAAAAGAGGCTCATGCTTTGGATAAACTAGAAAAGCGTCGACAATCTAACCAAATTCGAAGTTTATCTTTATTAACCCGAGATGACGACTATGTGAGCGTATAAAGATTGTCAATAGAACTAATTGACCAACTAGAATATGAGGCAGTAAGCCTCTGATAAAGCCCACAAAACGTCGAGGCAAAGGACTTCCAACTTGCTTAACAGTAAGTGATTAATTTTACTAAGTATAAAGTTACTTTTGTAAGTATTTACACAGTTTATAGCTGATAGATTTGTAACCAAGCACACCAACATAATTTATCGCTTAAAACTCATGAAAACACTTCTTAATAAGGAGTATTACCTTTAGGTTGTTTCCCTGATAGCTATGTTTTCATGTTAGTCTAAGGACCCTATATTTATAGTTATAATATAGGTACTTAGTATTATTATTAGGCATGTAAATAATAAAATTGGTCCCTATTTTATTTATTTATTTATTTATTGATTGGAGAACCAACAGCTATAACAAATGGATAACAGTTGTATGTGAAACATACAGCCAATTACAGGTTCACACGGGTAAAAACAGAATAACTTAAATAATAATAATTTGTTTTGACTAGATCTAGATTAAGTAAGTAGGTACTTAATTTTTTTATTGATTTATTGTTTCACAGATATTATGCACCTTGTCATTCTTGGCTACTGGCAGTTATCAGAAAATAATGAAAGAAAATATAAGAACATATTTATAACATAAACATATTTATCACAACCATCAGCATCTTGTTGCATAAATGAAGTAGTGGAAGCTCTTAATAATCCGGCAATAGTAAAAAAATATATAAGGTTGCCTCAAAATAAACAAGAAAGACAAATATTAAGAGAAAGGTTAGTAGGTATATCATAATTAAAGTAACCCTTCTTTGATTTTTACATTTTTGTTATAGTTAATCTAATAAATGTTAGTGGTTACATTAATTTACACGTTCTACAAAAAGTTTGGCTTTCCAGCAGCTCTTATGTGTGTTGTTGGCACTCTGGTGTCATTGAAAAAACCAGTAGAGAATGTAGAACGTTTCTACTGCCGCAAAGGTTACCATGCAAGAAATGTGCAATTGGTAAAATGATTTCAATGTTGTAACCTATTACTATTAGGTATTCAATTAGTCTTCTTATTATTTTATTTTTCAGATAACAGATGCAGATTTAAATATTTTAAATGTGGATGTGGAACATATGGTGGAGCTACTCATGATAGCTTAATTTATAACTATGTTGTTATAAAAGGCAATAATTAGGGGCATTAACAAATGCTGGTGAAGAAGTTGTTTTGCTCGGTTAGTCCCTCCCTACCCCTACTTCAGAATATAAGCCTAATAATTAGGTATAAAAACAACAATTATTTGACACATTTTTTATTTCTGAAGGATTTTAATTCCTAGTTTCATAATTAATATTGTTACTTGTGTCTTGCTGTGCTGTGTCACGCTGAACAGTCTTTTCCTTGCCTTTTCTGTCTATATTGGGCCACCTAGATACAGGCTGTGCCTAGTTTGGGGCCCACGGCTACTTCTACTTAGGCACTCTTTTAACTATCATTATTTCTGTTTGTATGTTTCCTAACTTGTGTGTGTCAATAAACTGATTTATTTATTAACTTTTTTTTTTCAGGTGATTCAGGATATGCTCAGCGCGCCTACATTATGACGCCAATTAGTGGTGCTGAAGATAATTCCCCAGAAGCTTTGTACAATGACCGTCACCTAACTGCTCGCAATTCAGTAGAGAGAACAATCGGTCTCCTAAAAGGACGATTTAGGTGCTTGTTAGTACACAGAGTGTTCAATTATCATCCAGACGTAGTTGCAAAAATAGTTATTGTATGTTGAGTTTTGCACAACATGTGCAATCGCGCAGGAATGCCGGTATTCACAATTTCAGAAGAGAGACTAGAAGAGCTCCAAACAATTGCTGAAGCTCAAAGGTTGCAAACTAGGGATTTGCCATCTAACGCCGATTTAGCTCTAGGGTAATTACGTAGGCGAAACTTAGTAGATAGGCTATGGCGTTCACGTCATAATTAATTTATCGGTGGATTCGTTTAGTACTATCATGTATTCTGTGGTGTGTGAGGCGGGTCGTTACGTTCCCCAGCAGAGCGATGATTGGTTCATGCGTCGTGCTCGTGAACGGGTGCTGCCAGTGGCAATGGGTAGTATATTGAATTATAA
The DNA here is from genome assembly GCA_947364205.1 of Agrochola lota. Taxonomy (NCBI): domain Eukaryota; kingdom Metazoa; phylum Arthropoda; class Insecta; order Lepidoptera; family Noctuidae; genus Agrochola; species Agrochola lota. Next base: position 9,407,166 of record OX376231.1, on the reverse strand, counting down.
TAATTTACTATATCTGGATGATAATTGAGTACCTATGTCATACTCACTCTAAACGTGATGATCACGGTAAAGAACATGTAGCTAACGTGAACATATGTAGATGCGATAATAAGTCTGTAGTGGCAAATTAAACTAAACCCAAACAAATCACCAATGGACTTTTAAGAAAACTGCGCTAGTATTCGTTAAGTGATAAATTAACAAGTTAAAGCCCCTCTCTAAAACACACTGCAGGAGCTAATTCTAATGATAGTGGTTTTTGTAAATAAATAAATATAAAAGACGGAGGTCAACAACCCTTTCAAAGTTTTCTTTCACCATTTCTTGGAGAGGCCTCCCAATTTGTGAAATGGTGGTAGATTCAATAGATTTCTATTTTTAGCACATCGGGAAATGTATAAAATCAAACCAAATCCAAACTAATCACAATGGACTTTCAATAAAACCGCTCTAGTATACGTTTAAAAATGTTTTATTTATTATACTAACTTATATTACTACACCCTATCTCTATTCTTAGCCTCTGCCAATGCTTGCAGCCCTTTCCTCACTGCAGCTACAGCTTCAGCCAAGACCCTATATCTCTCTGCACTCCTTTCATCCATGGCCCTTTCTCTTTCTGCACTCCTCTCCAGAAAGAACTGCAGGATTTGTGCATTTAGTTGCTGTATCTCCAGCTGTTGTTCTTCCACCCTCAAGAATCTCTCAGTAGTGGTGGAGAATTCCGTTCGCCGTTGAGATGGTGGAGGAGCAGCAACTAAAGGCGTGTGATATGATGCTGAAAAAAGAACACCTATTACTATGATGTGCAAATAAAAAATATTAAATAGCAGCTTTTCGTTGTCATTGGTTTGAAAAATGAAGTTTTTATAGTTATTTTTATTTTATACTTACACACAGAACCAGCACCTCTACTAGCACGAGCCATATTTGTCCTGGGGCTGCGAGAAGGGGAAGCAATTGGCGTTGCGTGACGTAAAGCTAAAAAGATAAATATTTAAATTTTAAATAATAATCAAAAAAAATAAGAAACTATAGTAGGTAAGTTGCTACCTCCCAAAACTATAGTACGGGTCAGAGTGTATCGGATCTGTTCTCAAGATATGATTTGAGTCGTTGTTGAGTTTACACTTACTGTGGCAACTCAAATTTGTCTCTAACCAGACACATACCTGCAAACTGCTTTGGTTTGTTCCAACAGTTGAGCTGAATAAGGATGCAAACAGTCTTCTCGAAATTGCAGGATCAGGTGGTCTGTAATTAAGAGTGTGTTCTTGACTATCCTCAATCAGTTCGGAACCCTGAAAAGTAAATAGAATAAAATGTTACTCCATATCTTCCTTGTGGAATTAAATTAGACAAAAATACTTTGACTGAAAACAGTACCCTAAAGACTTAGTATTTGAATTATATTAGTAATAAATTTTAATATAGATAGGTACTACATTTAATCTAATAGAATAGAATCTAGACACATCAGATTTATGGGTTACATACACATAAATATGTCCTATCTCCTAGTAGTTAGTAGAATAATATAACTTACATAAATCACAATAGCGGATGGTTCCTCTGTAGGTGCCTGACTCTGTTGTTGTTGTTGTTGTGACTTCGCTCTCTGGCATTATAAGTTCTCAAGAAACCCTTCGCCATGCCAGGGTTTCTTTCCATAAACTACCAGAGTTTCAACCTGAGCCGACGAGGGTGAGAGGAACGTGTCTCATTTGGACTGGAATATTATTGTTGGATTAGAAAACAAAATAAATACTATTTAATTAATATAATTTTTAAACTTCACAACCACAAATATAAACTTACTTCATGATTATTTCACAATTATTTTCGGCACTGAACGATCAAATCAAACAAAAACAAAACAACGCAAGCGCAACGCACTGTCAAAATATTGTCTGTCTGACACTTTTTTTTTCGTGAGGGAAGCATAGATTATATATTCATGGCACGAATTTAGAGTTTTCTGTTTTTTTTACATAATAGCTGCCTCAAATTCCTTTTAAAATAAGAAATTTTAATTTAAACAATATATTAGCTAACATTCTGTGCCAAAAACTCAACAATTGTTTAAAAAAACTGGAATCGATAAAACTTGACTAACATTTTGTTGAGTGTGGTAGTCACTAGTACAACATTGGTCGCTTCGGAGCTCACTTCACTTCGCAAGTGACTAGGTGATGCTTACAGAATGCAAAATCAAGGTCATTTTGAACCATAAGCGAAGTGAGAGTGAATAGCGAAGTGAGATGCGAGTTGTTGTTCGAATTTTACAGAATCGACGTACAGGTCGCGCGTTCCTGCTACTCCTGCTAGGGCCGTAGGTCATTAAAATAAGGGATTAAGTGGTCAATTAGCATGGCATCTCATCTTATCGCTCCATAAAGTGCACTAAAGTAAAGTGAAAAGAAACAGTTCCTGAAATAATATGAGAGATTTATAATATTATTTTTGTATCTTTTTTAAAGATTGTTTTGTTTTTCTTCCAGATTTATCATGAAGGCTGAAAAGTTGAGTTCAAGGGGTCAGAGTGGAAGTCGACGAGTAACAGTTCTGTAAGGAAAAGCCTAGACAGATGTCTTTACAAATCCTACAATATAATAGGGATGTCGACTGGAAAAAAAAACCTATTTAGTCCGTCAGACAGATAATAAAAAAAATATTAGACACTTATTTTTTGCTTTATCATATTAATAAAAAATGGTTTAGATAAAACGCATTAAAGTTAAGTAGAGTAGTTATTAGTTAACGCATTAAAGTGGGGGCTCGCTACGTCACAAGTCAGTATAAAATCTACCGGGGAGCGACGTCATGCCACATTTTAACGTATTGCCTACTCAATGTATTGCCGTAATCTTTTGATTACGTAAAACAAGAAAAAATATGTGTCCAATATTTTTTAATAATCTAAATGACGGACGTTTTTTTTTTTCTCACCATTCCTTTATGTAGAAAAACCAAGGTATGATAAGATGCTGAGGACCACCCGGCAATTGTACTTGCATACGACCAATTACATTAAACAAAGCGAGCCTGCTATGAAAAGCTACAATGAAAAAGGTATGGAAAAAGGCATTTTTCCTCTACACAACTCCGTAGTTCCGTGAAGGGTAAATGTGGGACATTTATTTTTATAGCCAGTGAGATTGTCAGCCCCTACTTGCATCCCAGTCTGTGTAATTGGCTCCTGCTATAGTGAGCATTGTGAAAGTAGACATTGTTCTTCTTTTCTTTAGTTCTTATGTTACTTGACAATAAAAATATATTAATGTTTCCTTTAAATACCTATGAGCCTAGTAAAGTCTCTCAGTACATTTTATATTAGAACGGCCACTAAGTTACGCACTGTTGCGATAATAACAACGCAATAGAATAAGGACGCTTGCGTTCCTCCGTCCTGCGATATTCCGATGTGTTCTTAGAACTTTCTGTATTAGGACGCATGCGATCTTACACACACCTGCCTTAATCACGTTAGTACGGTGTAGTGCGAGCGGCTGGCCTGTAGTGTTACACGCAGACGTTAGAAATATCGGACGATAAAAACGCAGCTGTGTGCAAGGAATCGGGAACCATTATCGCAATAACGTTTGCGTTATTATCAGTGATCGGAGTAGGTAGATTGAACTGGGGTCATTGATCCGAAACGTATATATTACTATGGACATTCCTCCGGAATTGGTGGATTATTAAAAAAAAAACCGGAACTTATGTAGGAATTGTATTCTGCCAGAGTGGAAGGAGTCATTTGATGATTTGCCATCCTCAAAAAAAAGGTAGGAATTGTAATAAAATGAGCAATTTTATTCTTTATTATTCTTCCTATTTTTTTTACTTGTCACGATTTGACAAAACCCAACGACTACCACTAATAATAATACCACTAGTAATAATATCACTACCAACATTAACAATATTTAATTGAATCCGGAAATACCGGAATTACTTTCCGGAAAAATGGCTTATCCATGTTATTCTTTCTGTGTGCATTTATGATACAAGTACTAAAAATCAATCTACCTACTCCGATCACTGGTTATTATCGACCGCTAAAAACGCGCCTGTGGGAGAGACGCTTAATGTTACGGCTAGTCTCGCGATAAAGCGAACTTCACTTTGTGAGCTGCGAGACGTCAAGCCGTGTGTGAGAGAGAGCGCGCGACGTGTAGTTCGCTATAGTGTGACAATGTAGCCATAGCATTAAATATAAAATTATTTAGGGTAAAGCCAGATGAGCGGAACCAAGCGTAATTTACGCCGCAAATAGTTCGTTGCCAAAATAACGTTGCGTTATCCATACTGATGATTTAAATGCGAAAGTAACTCTATCTATCTGTTACCTTTTACGCATTATGGGCTAAACGGATTTCAAACTGTGAGGGTCCTTTTTTATTCCGGTAGTACATTCCCGAGGGATAGTTTACGTCCTACACACGGGCGAAGCAACAGGCAAAAACTCATAAAATATTAGTTTGTGCAGGACTCATTGCAAATTGAGTCGAGATTCCTTAAACTCGACTTATTTTGAGCGATGCATAACTGGCCCACTATTTATATTAAAACAATAACAACAATGATAAAACAATTTTAGTACTGTATTCAATAATACAAATGCATCATTTCATGCAACTGTTTTTGTTGGTGATTGCTTTTATTTGATTACTTTGTTCACAATGAATGCTAATTGAAAATATATTATTCATATTTAGGTGACATTGGCGATTGTTTCAATATTTGTTGCACGACTTGCAATTAGAGTATGTTGGGGTAAGTTCGGTGCTAGGAAACGACCGTACGTATCGAATTACCGGCTAATTTGGCAATATTTTTTAATGCTGACAACATTGTGTTCTGGGCCTTTTTATTCTCCCCGACCTGCAGATATAGCAATAAAATTATTGTCAAATTATTCGGGAAATTGATACGTACCTACGGTCAGTGGTATGAAAAAAATAATTGATAATAAGTTAAGTACATAATATTTCTGTTGCTCATATTTTGTCAGTGCAGAACAAGCACCCCTGTAAGAAAATAGTAGGATAATTTACTTCTAAAAAATCTTTATTTAAAATTCCTAAAGAAAAAATATTAAATAGGATTTTTAAATCAAGCTGTGTTATCTCATCCGCTCATTCTTAAGCCGTATTGAATAAGACCGTCTTTGAATAAAAACAAAAGAATTAAGAACAATATTAAAAATTGTCTTTTATTTTTCTAAGACTCAATTTAATACTACGCGACGACTTTGTTAATCCGACGATGTCTCGCGAATTTTTACGAGCACGACGAGCGAGACGTAAAAAGTATTTGGTCCTAATATACACACTTCAAATGGATTTGAGTAGGTTTGTAGATGATTTGAAACACAGCAGGCGGTAGCTTCTTAGTCCGAAATCCTAACTATCCTAACTAATTATTATAAATGCAAAAGTGAGTTTTTTCACGCTAAAACGTCTGAACAGATTTGAATGAAATTTGGCACATGGGTAGACCATGATCTAGGTTAGGACATAGGATATTTTTATCCCTTGATAATTCCCGACCTCCACGCGGGCTAATTTGAAATAACACCTCCTCATCTAGGGCTTTTAAGCAAGCTCCCATAGAGACCTAAACAAATCAATTCTAGGTGAAATAAGTAACATTCTGCCATTGGCACACTATTAAACAAACTGTATCTATCTTTTTAAAATATTTTTTTTGTATGTATGTTTGAGAGTCATAATAGATTATCATATATGTGAATAAATTGCAGTTCCAATAATATTACATACATACGTGTCGAATTGATAATTTCCTTTTTTTGAAGTTGGTTTCAAACTGGCCATAATAAATTGAAGAATGGCTCCAGTTTTGCAATTTGATTAGGTCAATTTACTGAAAACGGTGACGCGTAAGAGTTCAAGTAGACTTATGATTTCACAAAAAAATACATTTTTTTTTCTAGTATCTACTTTGTAAAAAGGTAAAGTAACTATCTATGAAAAACTTTAATGAATGGAGATGTAGGCCCCAAGTTGTAAGCGATATTTTACTAATGTATATTTGGTAAAACGAATCCCCAAACGTTAGTATGTACATATATTGAGACTAATCTCAAAAAGCACTGAGCAAATTAGTTACGCTTTCCCATCAAGGAGTTCTTTGCAAGAGATTTTTGAATATTTCTCTTAAATACACATTTCGTGAATCTCGAGGGATCGCTACAAAGGAGAATGTATTGACTCCAAGTCTCAAAGGGGAACTTTTAAAAAATAAACAATAAGTAGCAGGCAAACTAACCGTAGTTTCTCAATAAAATCCCACGCTCGATTCTCCGATCCCGCTCACAAAGAAGATATTTGCGGGGAAAAGTTTTAAAAATTGTTGTGCTCCAGATTTCAAGCTCTTTGTCCCAGTCACGAGCGAGTCCTCAGGGAACGTTCTCGAAACATGCTTACGGTCAATGTATGTGCGAACGGGCCTTTTCAAAATATGTTATACAGGCCTGGAGGTACCGTTTAAAAGAAATGGACGGTTACCGTAACTACCTATTTAGTTATTAGCACATGTAACCCGCGAGCTTGTTCCAGATAAATAATATTCAGACATTAAGCAAAAAAGCTGCTGCTCATAGAACAGATGGCCGATGGAGTCGAAATGTTTTGTAGTGGCGACCGCGTACCGGAAGACCAAGCGTTGGAAGGCCTTCCACAAAATGGACCGATGACCTTGTAAAGGCCGCAGGAATCCGCTGGATGCGGCAAACGGCACAGAATAGGTCGAAGTGGCGGTGTTTGGGGCAGGCCTATGTTGATGATAGATGGCCTTGAAATGATGATGATGAAGCAAAAAAGAGCTGTGTGATAATGGCGAAAAATAGATAATTTAATTTTATCTTGTTAGGGTTAAAGACAGCCAAGAATGATGACATGTAACGGGCAGAAGCCCAACATGTCATCGTCAATGCTACAGGTAAATTATCTGTGACTGCTGCTGATATCAGTCCTTTACTCAGTCACCCAATAAAAACAACTCAGCCTATCGTAGTCCAGTGCGGGAAATAGGCCTCTCCCAGGCTGCGTCACAACACCCTCTCCTCCACCTTCCGCATCCAGTCTGTCCCACCTACCTTTTAAAGGTCATCAGCTGGGGGGCGTCCCACAGTACGCTTGCCGATACGTGGTCTCCACTCCAGGATTTGGCTGCTCCACCGACCATCGGTCCTTCGACAAACATGGCCAGCCCACTGCCACTTCAGCTTCCTTACAATGCAAGCTATGTCTCTAGCTCTCAACGTGTGCAATTACGGCGTGGTCACCCATAACAAAACTGCGGCAATATACCTAACCAACTCAAACAGTCCTACCATTATTGTCACCGACTTACATCTCGCAAGTTAATATTTCAGCGTGCACAGCGGTTGAGCAGCAATTACTCGAATTAATGCCAGTTCCATTTAATTGCCGTCACTTTTGCGGCAATGTTACGTAACTTCTGTACTCCGATAAATCACGAAGCTTAAACGGTTAATGTTCCTTAATTTTGTTTATTTTTAACACGATGTTTGGGACTCTCTCGTTGGTCTCGGTGGCAAGCGATACTACTGAGCATGATGTTTTGGGTTCGATTCCCAGGTGGTAAACCCTATTGGGGTTTTCCTCCTAGGAATCACTCAGTTCAGCCTGCACGCGTGTAGCATGACAGCCATAGAAACGAGTTTTCTACGGGTTTTGTCGACGGAAGAATAGACAAAATGTCAGATAGTGATTGTTTATCTGTAATTTTGTCTATTCATCCGTCGACAAAACCCGTTTCTATTATGGTCATGCTAAGCGTGCAGGATTTGTGCGCGGTTGATGGTAAAAGGCTCATTCCCTATTATCTAGGACTTAAACGTAAAAGTTAATGTTTTTAACACACTCAAGTCTAAAAACACTGTGATTACTGGGGCATCTCCATTAAACTTTTAAGTATTATAATAGACATCGTAGCCCCCTATCTAGTTGTTACTTTTAATAAATGTGTTGATGTAGCAACTTTTCCTGACCTCAGGAAGAAAAGTAAAGTCATACCATTATTTAAATCAGGTAATAAAAACGATGTTGGCAATTTCAGGCCTATTTCTATCTTACCAGCATTTAGCAAAATATCTGAAAAGTTAATACTCAAGCATTTACTTAGACATTTTAATTTAAATAGCCTCCTTCGTAATGAACAATATGGCTTTACAAAAGGTCTTTCGACTACAGATGCGGGTATTTCTCTGCTGAAACACATATTTAACGCATGGGAGAACTCGCAAAATGCTATTGGGGTTTTCTGTGATCTCTCCAAAGCCTTTGATTGCATGCACCATGACGCGCTTTTGCGTAAACTGCGTCATTACAGTGTTGAAAACGAAGCTCTCAACGTTATAAATTCTTATTTACATAATAGGTCCCAATGTGTAGATGTTAATGATGTGAAATCTTCCGGGCTACCAGTTCAGTTAGGTGTACTTCAAGGCTCAATACTGGGTCCATTCTTGTTCTTAGTGTATATCAATGACTTATCATTCTATTTAAAGGGTATCTGTGAAGTTGTACTGTTTGCAGATGATACCTCTCTTATTTTTAAAGTAGACAGGAATAGACAAGATTTTGACGATGTAAACAGTGCACTAGTTCTCAATGCCAAGAAAACGAAATGTGTAAAGTTCGCCCTACCAAATGTTAGAAATCTGGGACCCAACATCGTCTTAGATAAAGAGGTGCTTGAATCTGTAAACTCGGCAGTTTTTCTGGGCACAACAGTAGATGCCAAACTTCAGTGGGGCCCACATATATCGAGCCTAGCGGGAAGGCTCAGTTCGGCCGCCTACGCCGTCAGGAAAGTAAAACTGACGTCGATACAGCTCGGTTAATCTATTTTAGTTATTTTCATAGCGTTATGTCCTACGGTCTTCTGCTGTGGGGCAAAGCTGCTGATATTCAAAATATATTTGTCCTTCAAAAACGAGCTGTTCGAGCTATTTACCAGCTAGGTGCCAGGGTTTATCTGAGAGATTTTTTCAAAGATATTGGTATCCTCACGGTGGCATCTCAATTCATCTTCGCCAATATCTTATATATTAGGCAAAATATATACACTATATACACTAAAAACAGTGATTTTCACAATGTTAACACTAGAAATAAGGACAAACTACGAGCTCCCTTTCACCAGCTTCATAAGGTTCATAACTCATTTGTTGGGCTTGGTATAACTTTTTATAACAAGCTACCCTCTTCTTTGGTAGATTTGCCTTTTAATGCGTTTAAAACGAAAGTAAAATCCAAGCTTTGTTCAAAGGCATACTATTCTATCAACGACTACTTAAATGATAAGAATAGTTGGTCGCTGTGATTAACTCAAGACAATGTTTATGTTCTTTCTCCAGCTTACCTACTGAGAAGTTATATGAGTTTATATAATTGTTTATTTTATTTGACTTTATAAGTAAGGTTAGTTAAATTTAATTTTAATTTATTGTTGACATAATCTACTCATGTTTTTTTAATGAGTTGTATTGCAATATGTGGTTAGCTAGTGACCTCGACAATTCATCATATTATTTATTGTTATTAGTAATTAACTGTTTGTATATTTATTTTACCTCGATGGTCCTAGTTTATCATTTATAACTTCCAGTTACAACTATATGTAAGCGGGCACGCCCTTTATGCGTGGAGGCTTTTATTTAGATATTAAGTTCTGTTTACGTTTAGTTTTTATTTCTGCCCGAGATAGTTCTCGATGATTTTGTGTGGTATATTGGCGTGTGCTAACTAACATATGGCTAATAATTTAAATTATGTTTTGTGTTGCGTAATGTAAATTATTTTGAATACTATTATATAGAATCTTTTTTTTTTGTTCTTCTAGCTGTGCTGCTGGAGAGTTTGTTGCGCCACTTCTTCTCAGCTAATGCACTAGGAAGTGGTAAAGGGTGGGCGTTTTGGAGGACTGTCTTATGTAATTTTGACGTTCGAAAAGTGCTGATTCTCGGCCTAGTTTGAATAAATGACTTTTGAATTTTGAATTTTTGAATTTTAATAAAATTGGCGAATTTTATGTCATTATGTTTGGGTAATTATCGAGGGTTGTTTATGTGTACAGAGTACGTTACTATAATTAATGAAAATTGTTGTTACAGTATTTTCTTTCTCTTTTGTTTTATTTTAGTATCTCGTATCGTAAACAACACATAAAACATTTGAGATTGCGATCATTACGCAACGTTCCTCAATTTCTTTTACCTCGGTAATATAAAAAATAATCACTAGCAAGCGAGTAAATGGTACTTAAGGGGCGCGAACGAAGCAGAAACGACCTTCACAATCAAATTAACAACAGTAATTACTATGTAATCCAAGCTGTGGAGACTTAACCAAATTATTTCATTGTCGTCTCCTGAGATATGCCTGGACTGTGGTACCTATCTAAGTTCATCACTGCATCCAATTACTGAAGTCTTTTGACTGGAAGCTAAACATTTGGTTACACACTGATTCAGCAGCGGGCCTAGGACTTGATCAGGGTAGAGCGAGATTGTTTTTCGGTACATTTTCAGTTCACGTAAATTCCACTTCGGTTTCATGTTAAATAAATAATAATTCCTTAATTTTCAGAGGTTGAAGGCCTGGGTCGGAAAAACTATATGGGGTTCCCTACGCCTATGAATTACCGTCGAAATATATAAGGTTAGGTTTTGTTTTGACTATTGATACAGAAATAGAAGATGCTTTGTCGGCAACAGTAAAGCTAGAGCATTAGACGAATATAGAATGGTAGAGCGAGCGAAGCGAGCTTGACAATTTTTAGACCCCACATAGTTTAAACTTTCTTTTGAACATTTACACAGAAATACGAAATACTTTGTCAACTTATACAGATAAGTTAGAAACCGTAGGATGCAAGAGCGAGCGAAGCGAGCTCGAGTTTTAATAAGTAGATAGGTAAAGTTTTCTTTTGACTATTCTTACATATACAGGGTGGCAGGGACATCGACGCGAAATCTGATACCATGGATTCAGTACATGATTTTGAACTCCCTGCGTTGAAATGTTTCGTCGGTTATTTTAAAAAAAATCTGCTGTTCTATACATTTTGACCGCATAGGTATTGCACTTTTCTATGAAACAGTAGATTTTTTTTTATCAGTTTTCGCGTCAATGTCCATTCCACCCTTATGACCTAAATGGTATAAAATACTTAATACAGGGAGACCTACCAGATTCAGACTAGAGCAGACGAATTAAAAACGTGATGCAGGACTGATTTAGAAAAGCACCGGATTTCAAAGGGTTAATCAAAATGTATAAGTGACATACGTCAATGACATGCATACCTGTCATTTGCATGGTTACTGAAATGTCAAATTTAGATGTACCTCTGAGGTTAGTACCTGGTCGACCGAGCTCTGCTTGGCTGAAAATACTCGTAGATAAACATATCGTCCACGTATATCACCGTTGTATCACATTCCCGAGGCTATGAAAATAGAGAAAATGAATTTTCCCAGATATAAGACCGGCTAGACCGATTTTTCACCCCCGTTAACCCCTATATTGCAACTTTCATCGAAATCGTTAGAGCCGTTTTCGAGAACGTGATTACAAATATGTAAATATATATACGTACAAATATTGCTAAATTAATTGTATAGGATTAAATTTGAATATTGACTCACTGTGCTGTTGGTGTGCTTATGATAAAAACATAAATAAATAGATGGGCTCCGAAAATATGACACGAAATACGGTGTATTTTGTTTCAGACCAACCTATCTGTGTATGTAACCTGTGGGTTATCGAAAATTCGTAGTCGGTAGTACGAAAATTCGGAAACGACTAAGTTCATAGACAAAATATGTCGTCATAAATATAAGATGCGTAACACCACGCCTGTATTTTCTAAAGGGTTAGGCAAAGGTGTTAATAGTAAAATACAGTAGCAGTTTTAAATAGTAGTAGCTTTCAAATAACCTGTCACAAAATATAAATAAATTAAAAAATATATAGAGCATACCAGATCTGGAAAGCGGAGCGTATTGTGAAGAGGGAGAGGTTCACTTGGGAGAGGCTTATGTTTTGTTTCATTGATTCCATTTCCTATTTTCTTGTTTCTGCAGTAGGTACGAGATATACGATAGCAGCTCAGATTATTTACTAGATTGGTAACATAGGGTGTCCCAGACTGGGCACGCCACAATTGTGGCGATAAGTCCCCTCTTTGAGGAGTGGCTAGAGAGGCGCCACGGCGTCCTCACCTTCCGCCTGACACAGGTCCTCACCGGACACAGTTGTTTCGGGAGGTTCCTGTTCCGTATAAGGCGGGGAGAAACGCCCGGGTGTTACCACTGTGTGGATCGCCCGGAGGACACGGTGGAGCATACGGTGGAGGTCTAGCCTGCTTGGGCGGAGCACCACCGTGTCCTCACGGAGGCGATCGGCGGCGGCGATCTCTCGCGTCCGGCCCTGGTTCAGGCCATGGTCCGGAGCGAGAGTGCATGGGAGGCCGTCACTTCCTTCTGCGAAGCAGTAATGCTCGCGAAGGAGGAGGCGAAGCGAGCGAGGGAGAGGCAAGATTCGCGTCCTCGCTCCCCTAGTCACCGCAGGAGACGCCCCGGGCGTCGGAAGTCGCGAGCTGACTTCCGGCCACCGTAGGCGAGGGCTTGCGGACGGTGAGCAATGGGTAGCTCGCTGTCCGATTAGGACCAGGCCCGGGTCGACGGCGCGTTGTGTTCCACGCGCGCCTCAAAGAGATGTCAGCACCAACTGACGGGGTCCGTAAGGGCCAATGCCTGCCAGGGTTGCGAGTTTGTCCGAAAGGGATATCGCGGCCCCAGCACGCAGGCAAAGGAAGGAATACGGGTGGGTTTTAGTCACTAAAAGTCTGACACACCCTCCCGCTCCGCCCAGAGCGGGGAAAGTTATTTAATAACTTCCCACCCTCAAATAAAAAAGGGTGTTCCAGACAAATTTTTACAAACAAAAATTATTATCACTCGAAGTATCATGATGTCTTCGTTCTTACTTCAGTCATCCTAAATACATCCCAATTTAATTATTATTGTATAGAATAGAATTAACTTCGTCAGCGATTCAAAAGAAACATGGATCAATAGCTCCTGAAAATAATTTTCACAGTTTAAAGGAAAATTTAATACACCATTATTATAACGATAATGGCAGCAAGCAGCATCTGTTAATAACAGTCAATTAATAATTCCTTAATGGCATCCGATTTTACCGGCAACATTATATATTTCGGATACCGATACCAAGTCATGGTATCGATGGTTACCCACATCCGGATTCGCCATAAATTGTTTATCCTGGTTTAAAAGTTTCGTTCGGTTGCCTTAGCTGTAAGCTTTATAAGCTTATTTGGGTAAACATTTTTCTATTTTGGTATAAAAATGCTGTCTGTTGTGGAAGAAGAAATATTATAGTTTATGGAATAATAACTTAGTCTTATGAAGTAAACGCACTAAAGTTATGTAGTTACGTAATATTGTACGCTGCAGCGAAAAAAAGGGATTTTTCGCCAGATTATAGTTATCAGTCGCCGGGGTTCGAACCCAGGACGATGTAGAACGAATAATGAAACACACCAAGGTTGAGAACACAAAGTATATTAAAAAAATGGGTTAAAATAAAATTACAATTCGGACAGTGTAAAAAAAAATCTGCGGTGTCGCCGCCTTAAAAAATATTGGTTAGCCGCACGATAATTAAATAAGGCACGTACCCTTGATGAAGTACGATAGGTTCATCGGGAAACGTTCGTTGTTCCAGGATCTGTTTCGCGACGCGAGGGAATATAGCGCTGGCCAGGGCTGGTTAAGCTCACGTGAAAATATGTTTTAAAAACCGAATCACGTACAAGTATTAGTCGCGAGGAACCGTAGTGCTTTCTAGGTAAGGTACCTGTTACTATTTCTCGGTTACAGTCACAAAATAAAAGAATTCAAGAGTCAATACTGTCGTCGCAAACATACCATACCTAAGATACCTATCCTTGAAAATTGCATATAATGTAATAAGAATAAGAATAATTTATTGGTCCATACTTGTTCAATAAATTTAAAAATATATTATATAGTATGGTTACTATGACTAGATTATTTAACATAGTACTTTGACCAGTGGTCCCCAAGGTGTCTCGTCATTTCACCAAAAATGTATTTACAAATTTCACTTGACAAGTAACGATTGGCAAAAATATGATTTGTTATTTGATCATTATACAACAACACGTTTGCCAAATAATTCACTTAAGAAAATAATAATCCAATAAACTTTTTTTTATTAACGTATTATTTGATAAACAATTCATTTTTTATTCACGTTATATCATAAAACAACGTTTGGAATAAAAACGTTTGACATATTGCATTACGCAATTTCCTAAAAATGAAACTCATTAAATAGGCAGAAGGGTAATATTCATTTATAAATTAAGAAAAATTATTTAAATTGAAATTAAAATCCAGTTCACGACTTGTGCTAACAGAACTAAAAATAATATTTTAGTAGGCTACCCGAAACCGAACTAGTTATATTAGGTTAATTATTTTAACTCGCGAAAAGGGTTAGGTTAGGTTAGGGGGGGGTCGCATTTCTAATCTAACCTAGATTAGAACTGCGACCCCCTACGAAAAAACGACTAGAATATATATAAAAAAGCACTTTAGTAGGCTTAAAGAATTTCAGTACTTGCTTGTAAATTATTCAACGACCCAAATGGAAATTGCAGCCATGATCACTTTGTGACTGGTTTAGAAAAAATATTATAAAATGATATTTAGTAAACATGATTTTTCAAAAAGAATCTAAATATTAAATGAAAACTGTATTAATGATTAAATATCATGCGAAACATTTGTAAAGAGAAGCGTGTGCTAAATATTTTTTTGTAAAGCGAGTGTTTATAAAATAAAACATTTGCGAAATAAGGTGTTTGCGAAATAAATAGTATACGAAACGTTGGTTGTAAAGTAAAAATTTGTTAATGGTGTTTTGGTGAAACATTAGTGAACATAACATTTGGTGAAACATAACTGAACAGACAGCTGTGCTGCTGGGGAGTTTGTTGCGCCACTTCTTCCCAGCTAAGCACTAGGAAGTGGTGAAGGGTGGGCGTTTTTGGGGGACTGTCTTATGTAATTTTGACGTTTGAAAAGTGCTGATTCTCAGCCTATTTTGAATAAATGACTTTTGATTTTGATTTTGATTTTTGAACCGGCTTTTAAGTGTTAATTAATTTAATTCATGTGAAAAAACACGGGATATGCCATTGACTAGCATTTAGCCATTTTTGCTTTATATTGAGGTTGACTTCTAGTTTAAGATGTAACAAAATCCTGCACGAACCTTCCATTTTCAGCCCCCATTATACAAGCGCTGCACGCGCTGCCTAGTTTGGGGACCGGTTCACTAATGGCATAACCCGTGTTTTTTCACATGAATTAAATTAATTAACACTTAAAAGCCACCACACACTCAAATATTTCATCACAAAATTCGATTCAACCCCACATATTACCATTAAACACAACTCAACCTACATTCAACCCTCAATCGATCGTTCGCCAAATACCATGGTTAATCCATTCATTATTTAGTTTGACGTCTTAGTCCCGGTGATCCCAAGGCACTTGCTAGGCCGAACTACGGGTTGGAATCACTCTCGAGTAATTATATTCATGGCATGTCTAGTTTTAGGCTGCGATAGTAGTATATTTGAGGTATCTACTAATATTATAAAACTGATCTGATTCCGAAAAATCTTTCGCTTATACGAAGCTACAGTATTGCCGAGTGTCATAGAATATTATATTTTATGTCAAAACAAGAAATTTCAGGCGGAAGAAGTCGAGGGAAGATACTAGTACGAAATAAATTGGGTTATTGGAAAACCACTGTTTTGAAATAATATTTGTTTAAATTATATTAATAACTATTTACACTAGGTACTAAATACAATAACTAACTACACAAATAGATACAAAAACAAAAGGACACTTTTTTTTTTTTTCAGGGTGGGAAATCATCAAATGACTTCTCCCGCTCTGGGCAGAGCGAGAGGGTGTGTCAGACTTTTACTGACTAAAACACACCCGTGTTCCTTCCGTTGCCTGTGTGCCGGGGCCGCGATATCCCTGTCAGACAAACCCGCAACCCCAGCAGGCATTGGTCTTTCGACCCCGTCGGTTGGTGCTGACATCTCTTTGAGGCGCGCGTGGAACACAACGCGCCGTCGACACGGGCCTGGTCCTTATCGGACGGCGAGCTGCCCATTGCTCACGCCCGGGGCGTCTCCTGCGGCGACTAGGGCCGCGAGGGCGTGCAGCTTGCATCTCCCTCGCGCGCCCCGCCTCCTCCTTCGCGAGCATAACTGCTTCGCAGAAGGAGGTGACGGCCTCCCATGCACTCTCGCTCCGAACCATGGCCTGAACCAGGGCCGGACGCGAGAGATCGCCGCCGCCGATCGCCTCCGTGAGGACACGGCGGTGCTCCGCCCAAGCCGGGCAGACCTCCACCGTATGCTCCACCGTGTCCTCCGGGCGATCCACACAGTGGTGACACCCGGGCGTTTCCTCCCGCCTTATTCGGAACAGGAACCTCCCGAAACAACCGTGTCCGGTGAGGACCTGCGTCAGGCGGAAGGTGAGGACGCCATGGCGCCTCTCAAGCCACTCCTCAAAGAGGGGACTTATCGCCGCAATTGTGGCGTGCCCAGCGCTGGGTTGCGACAATCGCACACTCCATGCCGCCATGAGATCCCGCCGGAGCTCTGGCCGCTGTGCCGTGATCTCTCGCGGCAGCGGAATTACGCCCCGGCGTTTCGCCTCCTCGCGCAACTCCCACATCTGCGCGAGGACTTTCGCCTCCAGATCCCATGGCGGTAGTCCGGCAAGGAGGAACAAAAGGACACTTAGGCGTCGAAGTATTCGTCCGCAACGCTGTCATCCGGAAACGTGCTCAGAAGCCTGGCAGCATTGCCACGTTGAATGGCAATGCTAATTCTTTGGCCAAAGAACGAGCTAGCCCTCTAGTCGCGTGAAGTGTCGACCAGTCGGCGAGAAATTTCCTTAAAAAGGAAGCGCGCACTCGGACCCCACGACCCGAGCGTTCGGACCCCAAACGGCTCAAAACTGTAGTTACCCATAAGGTTTAAATTAAACTCTGGGTGACGTGGTTATTATTTAGATTGCTATTGTCAAATAGCCTGAATAGTAAAGGAATAATAATTGAGTTGAATTCTCGAATTACAATGCATTCATACTATTTCATAGTATCCATTCACCATTTAGTTTGACGTCTTAGTTCCGGTGGTCCCAAGACACTTGCTAGATGGAACTGCAGCTCGGAATCACTCTCGAGTAGTTATAGTCATGGCATGCCTAGGGTTGGGCTGCGTTAAGTGTGTGCATGACTTACGCGGTATTAATAGGGTTATTGGAAACGAACTGTCTTGAAATGACATTTGTTATTATTATGTAACGTTTAAGTTAAAAACTGGTTGACGTAGTTATTTTTTAGATTACTGTAGTCAAATAGTCTGAACAATAAATGATAAATTGTTGAATTTGCGAATTGCAATGTGTTACGATAGTGTTCTAGTTGTACGTTATCTGCAAAAATAATGTTACATAGAAATATACAAAGATTTTAATCGTAGATGTGCCCTCATCATACTACGTCGCGCGAAAAAGTGTCCACACTGAGGAGAGTAACCTCGCACAATAATAAAGGCATTTCCATGACAATCAAGTCGAGTGTCTGCGATATGGTGTGTCAGAGGCTAAGGTCAGAGGTGCGAAAAGAAACAGAAATGTGACCATCTTTTAACGCGGCAGGGCGAATCTACGATTCGGTGGTATGGAATCCATAGTGCAGGCTTATAATAAAACAAGATGATACAGCCAATTAGTTTAGTATTTCACTTTCAGAATAATTAACACAATAGGTACAACAATTATAACGTTCACACACTATTTTCTAAGTTCGGGCAAACCGACAGTTTCGCGTAGAAGAAGTGTAGGTCTGTCTCCGTTCGAGCACTTCACAAGACTGACTCGTCTTGCCGTCACTTCCCTCACCACGACTCTGCCCACGTGCAACCCCCACTAGCGAGCGCGTCACATGGTTTACCCTCACCTACCTGGTACTACAATAATCAATTGAGAGACTATTATCGCTCAAATTTTATAATCTACGACAAATATATATCTAGATATGAATAAATTGAAAGTGGTAGGAGCAAATATTATTTTTCAAAGTCGAAAAGTAGGTACCCAAAACATTAAATTCATTGACCTGCTGATATACCCTTTTTTTTTCCAAATAAATAGTTAACTACGTAATGACCAAAAAATTACTTGTTTCTAAATTGAACTTTAAGTCAAATAGAACGACTGAACTTTAGGATAAAAAGAATTGGTGCCGTTAGCGGGTCGAAACGCCTTGAGTCATGGGGCCCAGGTGCGCGTCTCCTTTTAAGGAAATTTCTGGCCGGTTGGTCGAGACTTCACGTGACCAGAGGGTGCTAATTCTTACGTGCCAGCACGTTCTTTGGCCAAAGAATTAGCATTGCCATTCAGCGTGGCAAAAGTTTTTCGACAACTAAGTGTCCTTTTTTCTTTTTGTATTTATTTGTATAGTTAGTTAGTCTATTAATTTAGTACCTAGTGTAAATAGTTAGTTGTGTAAAAATATTGTAAAAGAAACAGATTATTAAAATATAAATAAATTCCAATCCGGAGTAGGTAATATTGTAAAGTGCATATTCTATACAAACTCATACGCATGAAACATACTTTTCTAAACAGCCTACACAAAACGCGGTCTATTTAAAGCAAAAAATATGAAACCCGTTCGCTCATTCAGCACTCGCCTCAAAATTGAAAAATCATATCGATATCAAAATGCAAATGTATAAAATCGGAATCGTTTTTAAATATCGATTACACTCGCATTCGTAGAGTACGCTCTCGATCGTGCCTCACATGTTTTGTGGGACACAGCCACCCTGTAACAAATTGAATTTTCTAATCTACAAACGGTGAAAGGTGACTGCTGCATACGAAAGGATCGTACCGTTTATTGGGAAATTGAATTGCAATGATCGAAGCTGGAATTGAATAGCAGGTGCCTCGGTGTTTGTCTATTTAATATGCCGTAAAATTACTGCTGTTTTTCTTTGTTTGCAGGTCCGGAAGAGTTTTATTAAATTAAAAATAAACCTCGTGCCTCGTGCTTGTGCTCAACAGGATGTTAGCTTAAATAAGGGATATATTTCAAGAAAGTGGAAGTACTCATGAATATGAACAACTTTTACGATGGGACCAACCCAGAAATATTAAAAAAAAATGCTGTCCCCTAAATTTTGCCGACTAATGCGAACATAATGGTTATGTTAAATGTATGGAAGCAGGTGATTTTTCTTTTCGCAATTTCGGTCCTAACTCCCATTGTAACTTGTTAATTTTCATACTAAACCCCATTTTGTCCACGTTTAGCTTGACACTCTATATAATGTGACTAAGCTGCGCCCGCGGTTTCACTAACATAAGTCTCGACCCAATGAATATATCCGTATAAAAAGTATCCTATGTCCTAACCCAGGTCATGGTCTAACAATGTGCCAAATTTCATCCAAATCTGCTCAGCCGTATTAGCGTGAAAGCGTAACAAACAAACATACAAAAAATCCAATCTTTTTCCAGAATAACCGAGAGATGCTTAGATAAATTTAGAACAAGGTAACGATAATTTTGCCTGAAAGCTAACAAGGGATCATACTGTCGAGAAAAAATTATGATCATTTCATCCACCTTCTCAAATAACTCACGACATATTTACTTAATTAACCGTATTACTGACTTTAGTTAATCTTTAATAAAAAGGCTATCTTCAGCGGATCTGAACGGGAAGGTATACTAGTTTTTATTTCTGGTAGTTTTTTTTTTTAATTAACGTGACTGTCGCATGTATTATTAATTGTAGTATACAGACCAGTATTGCATGGTTATTTTTGGACCCTAAAATATTTAATGCAGTCGAAATAGTCATACCTACTTATCTGTAGAACTAGATGGAATATTTTTTCCAATAAGTCATACTGTAGAACTAACTGTAGGTACCTATGTCTTGGTATAAGTCAAAATAACCGGATATATGTACATGGTTGGTATAATCTAAAAATAACTGGATATGTGTACTTGGTATTTAAGCCAAAAATAACCGGATATGCTAACATGTAAAACACTGGTTAGTAGGCATTAAAATTTCATGACACAGTATTAAGACATGCACCCTGTAAGGGCACTGCAAATCTTTCATATCAAATGATTAAATTACATAATATAATATTGATTCTAATTATTACAATACATTACATTTTATTAGACATTAGTTATTTAATTATTACATTTTATTTCAAATAAATCATTATTATTAATTCTTTCATGCATTTTAGTCATGTAGTATATATACTTGGTATAAGCTAAAAATAACCGGAATATACAACCAAGAAAGAACTCCACCCATAGATATTCCTACTACGATATGCCGTTTGTGACAATGAAAAGCAAACATTTGTTCCAAACAATTCACAGAATTTACCAAAAGCATGCCCACTTAATTGATCATATCTACATAACATGCTGTCTTACACTCAAAGGAAGTCCCAATATTGATCGAATCTTCATGGAGCCTGTTAAGTATTGTCTCGCAGTACCTACGTAATCTAATAAACGGCCACTCATGTTCCTCGTGAGTAACTATCCAATCAGGATTCATGCATGCCTAGTAGCAGGAGTGTCGATGATATTCCTGAATGGATGTTTGATAATTAGTCAGTACCGTGTTACAAACAGATTCCTGTTTATAAGATTATTGGGCTAGTAGGCATGTGCCTACTAGCCCAATAATGTTGCAAACAGGAATGTACAATATACAATAGTTATTTGAATGAGAAAAATACGAAATTAATTATTTAAGTAGCTCAAACATAGAGGTAATACGGGCTCTTGTCCGCCACTCCACGTCAAAGCGCGTATTTTGCGTCCTAGCTCAAACCTAGCCATTTGCAAGATTATTGGTCTATGTATTAGGCACATGCCTATTATACCAATAAACTTAGATAAAGAAATCTACATTATACAATAGCTATTTGAATGAGAAAAATACGAAACTAATTATTAAAGTAGCTCAAACATAGAGGTAATACGGGCTGTTGTCAGCAACTCCACGTCGAAGCGCGGATTTTGCGTACTAGCTCAAACCTACCATTTGCAAGATTATTGGTCTATTAGGCACATGCCTATTATACCAATAAACTTGCAAACGGGAATCTACAATATACAATAGCTATTTGACTCTGACAAATACGAAATTGATTATTTAAGTAGCTCAAACCTATAGTTAATACGGGCTGTTTTCCTCAACTCCAGGTCAAAACCTGTATTTTACGTAGTAGCTTTAACCTAGCCATTTGCTTGTTGATGAATATATTTACCGGATTCTGAAAGATACTCGCGCGTAAAAAACTAATATTGAATGTCAAACTAAAGTTATCGGTGAGTGATAAATCCATAACGAGTAGAAGCAGAAAAAATATTATAGGTGATTTCTTGGCGAGGAAGACCATTTAGTCTGGAATCATCCACCCTTGCTGCGAACCCGGACCCGACGTGTTGACACTGCTCTCGATACTTGACGTGTCAACACGTTGGGTCCGGGTTCGCAGCAAGTCAATCGTCATCCTGAGAATGCCTCGTTGTCTCGATAAAAGAAAAACTTGGGATTGAGCTGCTCGTTCTGCTATACCTTGTGATAAAACCATAAAACTTGACATTATTATTATTCAGTAAAATCATCAAAATATACCAGTTTTATTTAAACATTGACATTGTTGAATATTACATACAAAATGACATGATTACTTTGTAAAGTATTATATTATTTTAATCATTGTGAATGTGAGGACTATGTGCTTAATAAAATAAAAAAACATTTTTTGCGTAACTTTTTTTTTTTCACTTGGTTTTAATGGTGGTCTGGCAGTTTGAGTAGTTTATGCGGCCTACCCAAATGACCTTTCTTTGGTATTGTTCGTCAAGTTGAGCTCCTTATGTTCTGAGTTGAGCTCCACGATTACTGACAAATGCTTGCACTGATTGGACAGGTCCACTCAAATCTGTGTGGTTATTTTCTCAAAAGACCATTTCAGACACTAATCTACATGGTCCTCATATATGGTGGTCAGGCCATATGAGGACCATGTAGATTATGTCTGGAGTTTAAAAGAGACTGTGATTTCTGAGTTTGTTTCGGCCTTTCTTCTCAGAGTAGTCAGATAGGAAACGCCAAACTCGTCTAGCTATTTTTTTTTTTGTTTATATAAAGTGTATCAGTGATTCCAATATCCTACTTACAGAATAAACAATTTCATTTAATTTCATTTCAGAGGTGAAACACGTGTCGATTTCTTACAGGGTTCTTTATGACTCTTTAAGAACAGTTAGGCGGATTAGGTTACTAAAAAAACGTCGTCTAATGTATTTTATAATTAATTTCCGCAAAGTTACGCCTGAATCAATTAACTATCTAGCATATATCCTGAAGAATATCATATATTTTTCTGATTTTGTCTATTGCAGTAGATCACATACTTTTAGGCATTATAAAACTTACGTTTAGGCATGTTTAGATCCTCAAACCAAAACTCTAATATAGTGTCTAACAAAAATAATTACAAAGCAAACTTTATAATGAAAAACTTGGCGCAACTCGACTTCGGGCAAGACGGCCACATTTCCTCGTCCATCAAAAGTTTGCCACCGGGTGGCAAGTTCAGTCGTTAATCATGTGTGTATCCGGCAATGACAGTGTCACGCTTAACTTTACTCTCACGTGAAATTAATACGTCATTGGGGTTTGTTGTGTTAATTCAGGTGAGATTTTTTTAAAGTATAGATTTTTCAGTTTTGGCAGTAAAAACAATCGGGGCTTTAAAAACCTCATCATTGCTTTGAAAAATAATTGTATTTATTTATTTAACAGTTTATAAACAGACAAGAAGAAAGGAACAGAACAATACGCACCAAAGTGATGCTTATTTCTAAAGAAATATTTCCACCATACATATGCATATGCAGCGTATATGTAAAACGGTTCAGAAAAGTAGTGCCAATTTAAAAAAATAAAGCTTATAAAGGCTGTGAAAGTTTCCCACCGGGTGGGAAGTTCAGTCGTTATTCATGTGTGTATCCGGCAGTAACAGTGACACGCTTAACTTTACCCCACGTGAAATAATTACGCCAATGAAGTATGTAAGGATTGTAGTCTGTGGCGTTCTGTAGTTCTCCCTACCTCTATGGGAAATCGGCGTGAGTTTTAGTTTGTACTATCGAAGAACTTCATAATTATATAAACAGTCTGAAAACAAAATCCCGTGAACACGATATCCACATCTGTTTAAAGCCACTATTTTCGTCAACCTATGAAATAAAAAATACATATTAATATTGGGTTCCCACCTATGAAATTGGCGTTTTTTTCTCACAAATAGAGAACCTCGTCACTTCTATGATTTAAAATATTCATCAATTGCTTGGTATTCTATCGAATAATGACCACCATAGACAACTACCAATAGTAAAAAAACCTTATTACTTATAGTTTTATAAACATAAAAAGTACCATAAGAATGACTCCTCATTTTGTTAGCAGAAATTACCACTATTTGTTTTAACTTAGCCAAAACTTATTTTTGTCGCTTAATCTAAGTGGCATATTACGTTGACTTAGTTTTTAAACATTAGTGCATAAAAGTTTTAAAGCATTCGTGTTCATGGTTGTTATATAAATTAAGAAAATGTTAGTATGAAAAATGCAACTTCTTTAAAATTCTCCATACAAAACGCAGATTTCATAGGTCCCCATCTAATATTTTGTTGGTTTTGCTTTTTTTGTCGTTCGTGTGTTTTGTAGGCTCTATTACAATGATCACAGACGTCTGACCCTTTTTAAACCACTAGGAACGGAACAAAAGAAACGAAGATGGGAAAGTTTTTAATGTTTACTGTCTTTTTTTGTCATTTAGAAAAACAAGGGACCCATAAAAACTCTGATGCTGCGATACTATTATTGGTTGATGAAATTTCTATAGTGGCCGAGCGCTGCAAGCAGAAATAGTCTTTACAGTACTTACATATGAAGTTCTTCGATATTATGTATATGAAGTTTGTTGCGTGAATTCAGGTGAGATTTTTTAAAGTAGTTAAATAAAAACAAGTAATTTGTGTTTATTATTTTCCAATTTTATTTCTTTAGGTATGGCATATAATAACTTTATCATTCGCCTTGCGAAAATAACGTAAAGCTTTCATCAATTTTAGGTTAATAATTTTCGTATGGCATTTTATTTCAAAGTTCGTTACACGCTTGATTCCACCAACTGGGCCCGCGTGGTGGATTATGGCCCAGTCCCTCTCACAAACTCCAACTCAAATTAAAAGAATTTATTTCAACTAAACCATTTACAGGCCATTGGAATTGTCAAGGAATCGGTCAGTCAGAAATATGAAGCTAGTTGCCCATTCCAAAGCGTAGTAGGTACCTATGGAGAAGAACGGGCAAGAAACTCCATGGACACTCTTTTAAATAAATTGTTACAAAATATTGGTTACATCATTCATGTTGAAATTAAACATGTGAGAACAATGTAGAAATACGTGCACGTTAGAAGCGTCCGTAATAAAAAGATAAAACAAAGAACAATTCAAAAATTTAAAACAGCCATGGCAGCTAAGAGTTGACCAGTCCCAACAGACGGTGCCCAAACATGACGCATGGCTAGCACCATTCAGCTCAACCATTTTGAAGGGAGCTAAATGATCCAACTCACGCGCCACCATCAGCGAGACATCTGAGTGCGCATGCCACACAGCCGCCAGGGCACATTCAAGTCACTAAAAGACGTATTACCCGGTAAATGTTAGCTCTTTAGTACATATTACAGTGGAGCGTCGATTATCCGAACGTCGCTCAACCGAACGACCGCTTATCCGAACAGTAGTAACGCGTGTGAGATCATTCATATTTACAAGAGAATATCTAATTGTATTGATCACATTATTGATTGTTTGTGTGAATAGTGTGAACGTCAGCTGTCAGAATGATAGATGACATTGACGTATGGAAACATTCCATTTCAACAATATTTTAATATACGTAAATTAATGTTTAATGAATATAAAGGTTGCAATATTTGATTTGCATTTGTATATTTGATATTTCATAGACAGATGTATTATATAAATAGTTTTTAGTTTGACTCAAAAGGCTGCTTCATAAACAACGATTCTAGAGTTTTCGAACAAGTTATGATTTGTGGTTTTATGAAGATCAACATAAATGTTTATTAACATAACAGTACAATAAATTATTGATATTGAATAAGTAATAATTAATATGATACTAATAATATTTATCACGATTTTATAATGCAATTTTAAAGTAACATGGTGTTTCAAACGATTTTTGGAACATCCAGTTGATGTTATTATATTATGACATTTTACATAAAGATTACAAATAAATACATAATATATTGCTAAATAATGTTATTCAGTTTTAAGATAGTTCTACTACATAAGATTTGCTAATTATTACTTTGGTTGGAAGTTATTTAACATTTATGTATGACAAAGTCAAAGTCAAAGTCAAACAATTTATTTCAATTAGGCACATAAAATGCGCTTATGAACGTCAAGTTTACAAAAAATAGAATTGATTCTAGTCGCCCCTTCCAAAAGGTAGTTTTCGTATGGAGAAGAATGGGCAAGAAATTCCACCGTTACTCTTTTAAAATGTTTTTACAATATTTTGTATACATTAATTATATAATTATTTGGAAGACGATGCATCTAGAATGAAAAATAAAGCAATTACAGATAAATTAATTATGTGATAGATACATGGTACTCACATATTTACAAACATTGTAAAATTATACGATATTCCTAATATTTTAACAAGAAACACTAATAAGTCAGTGTGTGAGTTCAAGAAATCACAGAATGTAAAATCAGTGTTATAAAAAATAACAAATACATAATTAAATAAGCAACCAGTTTGATTTTGTCTAGACTCTAAATTGTCCTATGGAGCAGGACCAGCATGTTTCCAAGCATTCTTATCTTGGATATAATCCTCTAATTTTTTATAATAATGACCATCTATGATTCGTCTAAAATGGCGGCAATGTTTGAGGGACTGGTAGGATTGAGAGCATAGATATAAGAAAGAAGGAGATATGCCCGGTAGTTGAAAATGCATCGAAACCCAATGTCTCCAACTTATCCCTACTACCGAGCCGACCGAGCCTACAACTACACATGCGATCAGTAAACCCAATAAACACGCAAATTGCAAGTGTGAGCTAGCTCACACTTGCAATTTACAATTCAGAACGTACTACACAATCAATTATAAGCCTTATCACATCAAACACAGCGTGCATTTACCATGCACCGTACAACTCACTCACATGAAAACATCGGTCGCTATCGTTGTGCTGTGCAAAAGCCATTTATTTTACATATACGCTAGTGATTGACTAAATCGGAAAGCTATCGATTCTCCCTTTTATTATTGTATTAAAATTTTGGAAGTTCCTGAAAAAAGAAAAAAAAACGATATACATATAATAAGATGATATAAATAAACAATAAGTACCTAAAAAAATATAAAAAAATCAACGTTATGAGAAAATTTTAATGAGTATAAAACAAGATTTCACATCGGTTCTCTAACCAGGCTATAACTGTTTACAAAGTGAAGAATACTTAAACTTTAATAGTAATATAAATTCATACGACAATCGACATTGTTGTCGATAGCCTACGTTAGTGGATCTGCACAACCACATCCCTAACTCGTCGCAAGACACAGCGGACGTACCACACGATGCAACCGCATAAAGAACGTATCGTTTTATGATTTTTACATTGCTTGTCCAGTTATTTAGCGACATATTATGGTAGTGGTAAAGACGCAATGTATTTACTACAATAATAGTACAGTCGCTGTGATATATGAAAACAAAAGTAACGTAGTAAAAGCTAGAAATATTTTACGATTTGTTGTTTTTCAACACAAATATAGTAAAATGCTTGTGCTGATTTATGAAAAGTGGTTCTATGATTTATAAAGTTTCTAGTTTAGCTTCGATTTTTACAAGAAACCACTGAACAACACGGTATTCTTAAATGTTATCACGAACGCGTTCGAAAGCGCACTAGTTAGCGGAGACGGCCATTTGCCTGAGGCATGAGCATTAGGATCAGGACGCGCGGACACAGACACGCCCCCATGCCACTTCTCCTGTTATTTATATTTCTATGATTGAGAGGCTTTAAGATGGTGTGACGGCCAATATTAAAAAGGAACTTGGGTTAAACGGTTGGACGACACAGGACCTCCGACTTTTATAGGACAGACCCTGAGTGGTGTCCATGTCCGTAATATAAAGTGGCTAAAAGCCAATGTAAGAATAAATCATGTTGCATAGCGGAAGCCCTGCCATTATTGTAAAATGGATTGATGATCAGATCACTTCTTGTGAAAGATCGATAGACTACTTACAATGTTCATGTAAGTTAATTGATAATTATTATATCTTGATTATTGCTGATAATTATGTTGTTCTGTATGTGTTTAAATATGCCTAATATTGTTAGCTTGGAAAAATGGTCCAAGAGGTGATATTATAATGATTTATGCTAATGTAACAATGTGTTGATCCAATAATATAAAACAAGCTGCCACGGAGTTTCTTGTCCTTCTTTTCCGTGATGACCTAGATTAGGAACGGACAACTAGCTTTCTCTTTAACGATACCTATGTATTGACAAGCCTAATTAAAATAAATGCCTGGTCTTGTCTTTCTGTGCTTTTCTTCATAAAATCCTTTCCCTACACACCTTATTCATAGAAAGTAAATAACTAGTAGGTACTTAACCATCCTGACACTCAAAACTTGATAATTAAGTGGATATCTATACCTATTTAATGTAGTTATAATCCACTTTCTAACACGCGCGTCAACGCCCCCCGCCCTGCGCGTGCCTCACTCGCGCCTACCGTTAGTTTTCGCGCACTTGTCGCGACTCGTTCACTTGTTACTGTACTCGTATCTCACTTCCAAGTAACCGCTAGTCGATAAACTAAATTTTGCCGCGTGAAAGTAAACTCACGATTTAAAATGCCTAAACGTAAACGTGTTGTTCTTTCTATGAAAGATAAATACGAGATTAATAAAATATGTCATAGCTGAATCAATATAATATAGGTAGTTCGATTATCCGAAAATACCGGTTTTCCGAACACCCATGTCCCCTAATTAGTTCGGATAACACACAGACACTCCACTGAAATTATATAATACAAAGGAAATTGATTATAAGCAATGCAAAGATGGTCTTAAAATCTTCAGCAACTCCAACAGTATTTTCAAATGCTATTCAAATAGTTGTGGTTGAGGAGCAGGACCAGCATTGAGCCAAGCATTTTTATCAGGGATGTAATCCCCCAACTTATAATATGCCTGCCTGCATAGTGTGCTTTTCCACAGACAGGAGGCCAGAGTCCCAGGTGTGGGAACATTATAGGCTGATTTCATTATTGGCTTAAAAGGTAGAACTTAAGGAAAAATGTCGGAAAATAAACATTAAGATTATTTTTTATTCTCGTTAGCAAATTGTACTCATTAGTTGATCAGTAGCTTGGTACTCTATCCTCATAGGGACCGTGGTCCCTTTGAAAAGCTCCAGCCGTCGCGTCATGGTTATAACTTTAACAATTGTTATGGTTTGGAGTGCAATCTAGAAGTTGGCGCCAGTAATAATGCTGCACAACTTCAAACTACACTTTATTATACACACTCACACACCAAACATACGTATATTCATACTCACACACATTTACATCTCGCGAAGTTGCAACGTTGTTTCTCAAGACAAAAGATATGATTCGCAGACTTTGCATGTACGATTGTACTATAGAAGAACTTCATATCTAAGCAGTTTGAAAACAAAATCCCGTGAACACGATGACCACGTCTGTTACCACCCCGGTTCTATGGCGGTCGTGCGCTGCAAGGAGAAATAGTCCTTACGGTGTATTGATATGAACTTCTTCGATTGTTCATTCTAGTTATGTTCAATGTACGGCTACACATCAAGCTATAGATTTACAGTTTATGTTGATCTCGCATTGTATAGGATTTTTGTATAATGCGAGGTCAGCTTATACTGGAACTGTATAGCTTTATGTGTAGCCGTGTGTACACACGCGGAACGAAAAATTCATTGCGTTTTAAAGTAGCAGGCATGTATTTTTTTTGTAACTGTGATTTTTATTAATAGATCACGTGTAAATAATAAAACTGGCCAAGTGCGTGTATGGGAGGACATGCTTTTGTAACTGCAAATGTAAGTTGGTCGATAATTACTCGTTAACTTGTAGGGCCTACTTAGCTGTGATCGTTTTTCTTTTAATTTCGTTATTATACTACTGCCGTAAATTCACATATCCAAAAATAACCATTTAGCTGGTGGTGGTGGGGAGGAACACTTGACTCTGACAAAAATAAGCACTTTAAAGCTTAATATTTTGCAAAAGGATTCCTGAATTCAAAAATGGTTTTCACACACTCACAATAATTGGAACGACCTTTCCAACGGCACCTCACACCATGAGGTGAGGTGAGTCATGAAAAAAAAACACTTTTCGTGAAGGGGCAACCTAATTTTTTTTTTACGTGATTTTATTTTACCACTTTATCAGCGTGATTAATATGTATACCCATGCCAAATTACAGCTTTCTAGTACTAAGAGTCTCTAAGCTAAGCTGCGCCTAGACAGACAGACAAACGGACATGGCGAAACGATAAGGGTTGTCAAAAAAGTGACTTAGAGCTGAAATGACGCGCCCGACTACCGCATTTATGTAGTGTTGGTATACTAATGAAGTAGTGGAGCGCGTCATTTTAGCTAAGAGAGCTCTACCTTTTCTTTTCGTAACTGAACGTATATCCGTACGCACTGCAACAATACAGAAAGAGATAAGGCTTGTGCAGACCAGCGCGACACCGGTTATTGTTATACTGTGAAGTTTTTTTAGAAATTGTATTGTTCGTGTCGCGTCGCGCGACAAGTCGCGCTGGTCTGCACAAGCCCATATTAGTGCAATATTACAGTACGTCACGTGCGCCCAACATATGGCGTTTTTACGGCCGAATACAAAGAAAAAATGAAGTTCATGCGGATTCTGGGTCAATGTGCATTCATATTAATGTTTTGTGTGACGTTAAAGGAAAGGCAATTTCAGAGTAATTTTGGTATTTCTTCGTAAAATCGTATTTTGTGACTGCCACTGAAACTTTGGAGACGCTAAAGTCGCAGTATTATGTGTGAGCTGTTTTTTTATAAAGCTCTAAGGATAGACTATACTTAATAACAAATGAATGTCAAATTGGTAAAGAAATATTGAATAAAGTATATTATTTAGCGAAGCCTGCAATCTATTCTTAAATAACTACGAGTACAATTTTGCAAATCACGACCTTGCAAATGCCTAGAATTCTTGCAGCTGATTCGGTATTGAGAATTTAGCATTGTTTATGACAGAAAACATTTTTATAAAAAAAAACAATCGTCTTCCAAAAAAAAAAACACCACAAAGTGAAAAACTTCTTTTTTTTTACTTTGTGGTTGTGTTACAATTAATTTTTACCACTACTTGCTATTTAAATATCAGTGACAGGAAGTTATTACAACATACACTTAGTGTAAAGAATACGTATTATAGTAGCTAACTGAAAAAAAGGCCCAGGCCATGGCCGAGTTATTAAAATTTGTATGGGATCACAGCGCAAGCTTCCTCTACCAAAATGAAAAAAGAATTGTCAAAATAGGTCCACAATTGACGAACATATCGATGAACAGGCATAAACAATATATACATACGAGTATATAACACGACGGGGTATCTACCCTATGCCGTTTCTGAACAGTCTCCGGTGTTATTTTTCGTTGATGGTAGATTTAGGTAGTTGGTTTTCCTGCTGGGGTTGCGGGTTTGTCCGAAAGGGATATCGCGGCCCCGGCACACAGGCAACGGAAGGAACACGGGTGGGTTTTAGTCAGTAAAAGTCTGACACACCCTCTCGCTCTGCCCAGAGCGGGAGAAGTCATTTGATGATTTCCCATCCTCAAAAAAAAAAAAAAAGGGCTTCCGCTATGCAACATGATTTATTCTTACATTGGCTTTTAGCCACTTTATATTACGGACATGGACACCACTCAGGGTCTGTCCTATAAAAGTCGGAAGTCCTGTGTCGTCCAACCGTTTAACCCAAGTTCCTTTTTAAGATTGGCCGTCACACCATCTTAAAGCCTCTCAATCATAGAAATATAAATAACAGGAGAAGTGGCATGGGGGCGTGTCTGTGTCCGCGCGTCCTGATCCTAATGCTCATGCCTCAGGCAAATGGCCGTCTCCGCTAACTAGTGCGCTTTCGAACGCGTTCGTGATAACATTTAAGAATACCGTGTTGTTCAGTGGTTTCTTGTAAAAATCGAAGCGTAAACTGTAACTGAAATGTAAACTAGAAACTTTATAAATCATAGAACCACTTTTCATAAATCAGCACAAGTATTTTACTATATTTATTTGTGTTGAAAATCATGAAAAACAACAAATCGTAAAATATTTCTTGCCTTTACTACGTTATTTTTGTTTTCATAAATCTCAGCGACTGTACTATTATTGTAGTAAATACATTGCTTCTTTACCACTACCAAAGTTTGTCGCTAAGTAACTGGACAAGCAATGTAAAAATCATAAAACGACACGTTCTTTCGCTCGCTCTGCCCAGAGCGGGAGAAGTCACTTGATGATTTCCCATCCTGAAAAAAAAAATGAAAAAAAAGGTAGTTGGTTTTCAATCACACACACTTCTAACTCAAACTCAAAGCATTTATTTCAATTAAAACATTTACAGGCACTTTTGAGTTATCACTTATCAAGGAGTCATTCAGTTTGAGTTAGTTGGTGAAGCTCATCGCCCATTCTAAATGAAGTAGGTTCATGATGGAGAAGAACGGGCTAGACAGTCTTTTAAATCAAAACATTACGTTACAGAGGTTACTCGTTCAACAATTACAATTTCAGTCCTTTCTAACACAACTTTTCCTTTCACTTTTATTATCCGCAAACGCCATTGTGTATGCGACCGTTTTTTCAAATCAGGCGGACATACCGCGTATTCAAATACAAAATCTTATTACTTAGTTCAATAAAGATTACAAACAATGCTAAAATGCTTATCAGTTAATTCTTTTATGATTAAACAATGCTAATATTCACAAATACAAAGGTTATTCAGAGTTTTAGTTGAATTAGAACCTTCATTATTAATATTTTGACAACTCTTCCCGTGTATTCATTAGTAAATTGCAGTGTAAAATAATCTTATTACTTTATAGTTGGTTTTCTATTATTTAAACTTATTTAGCTCTCGTATTAAATTATTATATTCAGTTATTGATCATAATATTCGCAGTCCGCGCCATTTTCTAGGTAGCGCTTTATCATAAACAAATTTACTATTTAAATAAGTACTTGTTAATAAGACTAAAAACCCAAAAAACATAAAATAAATATTCCCTTTTAATTTTAACTATAGTTTTTGCTCCAACACCGAAATAAGTTTAATAGTTTCTCTTTCAGTCGAACTGACAGTATATTGACTCTGAGTTCACAAACTGGGCAATAGATGGCGTTTGATCTCAAATGAATCGATATCATTCACAGAAGTATGCAAATGGTTGTAATAGTATTCTACAGTAACCCATAGAGGGGAGGATCAACGACTTTATGGTGAATAACAAGAATAATAGAAGCTTTTGCGGCGACATATATATATAAATATATATAGTATATATACAAAATCTATATATATATAGAAATGAATACCTATTTCTCTTGGTCACGCCATAACTTGCAAACGGCTGCACCAATTTGGATAATTCTTTTTTGTTGTGTTCATTATTCTTAGGACAAGGTAGGTAGGATTGGTAGGTAGTAAGTATGTAGGTATGTAGGTAGGATAGGTGGGTAGGTATATAAGTAGGTAGGTATGTAGGTAGGATAGGTAGGTAGTCTACCCTACCCTACGGTAGGGTAGGGTAGACTACCTACGTAGTAGCTACGTAGTACCTATGTAGGTAGGGTACATAGGAAGGTAGGGAGGGTAAGTAGGTAGAGTAGGTAGGTAGGTAGGGATGTAAGTAGGTAGGTAGGAATGTAGGTAGGATAGGTAGGGTAGATAGGACGGTAGGTAGGGTAAGTAGGTAGAGTAGGTAGGTAGGGTAGGTAGGTAGGGTGGTAGGTAGGGTAAGTAGGGTTGGAAGGGTAGGTAGGGTAGGTAGCCGTAGATATGCACTTAGTGCTGCCCGTACGAAACCGGTGCGGGTAGCTAGTACATATATATATATACATTTTGAATTTCCCGGGTTACAGTGAAGGAATCATAAAATTTCAGTTCCATTGAGAAACCGGGTGTTGCCAGAAGCTTGCTAAAAATCTAGGATTAATTTTCGTTATTATTTCGCAGGCATAATCTCATCGGCTAGTTCATATTCTACAGCTTCCACTGAACTGAGCTCATTAATCATCTTCAGGACACTGACGAGCGAGGTGGAAGCCTGAGGTTACCAGATTACAGAGACATGAAATTTAGGCTACATAAAGGTGAGATTGTAGTGAAACCCTGTGGCTTTGAGTTTGTTATTTGTTAAAATAGATGGATTTACAAATAAAACATAATGTTATGAGCGTTTATTCTGAAAGTTGGCAACGTCGCAAAAAGCTGTCGAATATTTCCCTGTTTTGATTCATTTGGCAATATCACTGTATAGAAATATGAAATATGGCTAACTAGTGAATTAAAATATTGATTAAGAAATGCAATAATTAATATCGTAACACCGAATATTTAGTTATAGATGTAAAAAAAAGTATTTATTTATTTTATTATTTAGGAAGAACTGGTGGCTAAGTAAAAACAGCTGCACGGGACGATCCATCAGGTTGAACTACGCTTGCCAGGGTTGTTCCGTGGATGGGTGACCATCTACATACCAAGACTTCTCCGTGCCTCGGAATGCACGTTAAGCCGTTGGTCTCGGCTGTCATTCGTGGACCTTTCACAGCCGTTACGGGTCGTCAGAAGCCCGAAAGTCTGACAACCAGTCTTACCAAGGGGTATTGTATTACACAGTAACTGGGTTGTGGACGTCAGATAGATAGTCGCTCCATGTAAAATACAGGTATTCAGTTGCACCCGGTTAGACTGGAAGCCGACCCCAACATAATTGGGAAAAGATTAGGCAGATTGATTAATTAATTTTATTATTTATGTACACACAGTAAAATTCATATTACAACATAATTATAAAGAGAACATAGTTACTGCTTATTTCTTAAGAAATTTCTTCCAGCAGATCTGTGAAAGGAGAAATGAAAAAGAAATATAGACAATAGTGTGTGAGAACGAGAAAATATGAATAAGCGAAGTCTTAAAACTAAAATATTAAATTAACCTACACGTATAAAGCTTATTAAATATATATTTCTAAATACTCACAGTTGAGAGGAAAGGTAATGCTCTTTTACTCGATATTTGAATTCAGAAATAGTTCTTAAATCACGAAATAAAAACGACAATCTTACAGCATGAACAGAGAAGGAATAAAAATAATAGCTAGTTTTGTGAGGATGAAATTTAGGGAAATTCTTAGGTTTTATCTACATAGTGCGGCGCTAGGGCGAGCGTAAGAAAAACGTTCACGCAGGTAGGAAGGATAAGACGGGTTGTGTAAGACGTTGAAGAGGAGACATAAAATCATGCGAATGCGGATTGGGAGCTACTTGAGTTCCTTACGAAGGTGAGAAACATGGTCATATTTTCGAAAACCGAACTCAAAGCGAATGCACAAGTTTCGCAAGCGCTCAAGCTTTTTTAATAGCTCCTCAGTAGCATCCATGTAGCAGGCGTCGGCATAGTCTATAATCGGCTGAATAAGTGTTTGCGCCAAAGAAATTTTAGTATTTGGAAACTTTTCACATGCTTTTTTTTAGAACTAAAACGGTTACAACATCAAATTCAGTGTAATAAATGCAATTCATTATTAATATTCTAGTTCACTAGTTAGTGATATTTCATATTTCCTGATACTGCCAAATTAATCAAAATATTTGACAGCTGTTTGCGACGTTGCTAACTTTTAGAATGTGACGCTCTTATTATCAAGTTTGTGATACGATGAAACCTTGTCTAAGGCCTGAGACATAATGATCTACGTTGAAGTAACAGATCGTGATCATTGTCCATTGTCCATAAAAAAACAGGCTTTGCTCAGCAGTGGTACAAATACAGGCTTGTTTTACAATTATTTAATGCATTGAACCCAAAAATAGGTTGTTCAGAATACCTTTCTTATGTTCGAGAATTTTTATATCCTACTCTTTTTAATATTCAAATCGACCCATAGCAAAGTTTTGCAACGTTTCCCAATAATAATTATAATTAATTACCCTTCAAGTTACCCAATGTCGATTTTGAATTATCAGTACTAAGTTTCCGTTCTGAAAATTAGGGAGATGCTGGAATGCCGTAGGTACTTCGTTATCGCAAATTCGATAACCCTATACCTACGGCTGCTAGGTATCAAAGTTAATATATACGGAGGTACTTATTGGAGATAGTTGATGTAAAAACTGAGGCGTACTGAGAGCTAATTTGCAAAGAACTAACAAAAATCTCGAAAAACGTTGTAGCATTGCTTCGTGCACAAAATTGTCACGGAAGAGTTACGCTTTAAAATAGTTCCTACTGTTAACATATTAATTACTTGGGTTATTAAACACTGTACTGAGACTGTATTTACATATTTCATGTAAGTACAGCAATACAAAAGTCAGAAAGAAGTCTTGAAAGAACAGTAACTTATATTTGATGATAGCTGTGTTTGTTTTTTTTTTTCCTTTCTATACCTACAAACATTCCTGATTCTACAATTAGAAGCTTACGAAATGATAAATCCCCAACGAAATTACACTCACAGCTCCCAAAACACAGGCGCATTTGGAATCACAGAAACACATAATAGCTCTAAATTCGTTCCTCCGTCCTACAAAATCGGTGCACGCTAGTATTTCTGGTGTCACGATGCGAACGGTCTCGTTGTGCCCATAACTTTACGTTTGTACCCCGGCAGTGACATTCCGCCAAAATTCAGCGCACGTACTCATATCGCCAAGTGCGAGTAGGCTCAAGTACCTCACACTGGGATCGGATGAGGACTGCCATTGTGTGATGAAGGACAATAATGTAGGAGTTACATTTAGATTTATCTCGGGTGTGAGTACCTGATGTCAGTCAGACTGAATTTAGCTGTAAAGAAATGAAGATAGGAAAACAAGCGGATTTGATGGGATGCCTGTCAATGCAGTGTTATCTTTCTATTTTACATGAGGTATAATTTCTTACCTTTTTTATTTCGGGTCGAAGGGAGGATATTTTCAAATTTTATAATTTTTTTATTTGGAATGAACGTGTTTTTTTATATATTATATAGTATATTTTTGGACAGAAAAATGGACATACATTTCTATTCAACGAACTCTATTTTTCCTGTTTGGAAAATTACCGTTTTTTATTTTTCTATTAAATTCATAGGACTGGAACTAAATAATTATTTAAGCTACAGTGAGACTGATACTCACAAATCATGTTCCATTTAAATAAAATTCAGATCAGAAAATATATTATTTAAGTAGATGGAAAGATAGATAAAAAATCTGTTCAGCATGAAGGATTGATATTACTTTTAAAAAACCTCAAGTAAATACTTTAGGAATACCAGACTGTAATTGAGGTCGCCTAAACCATTAATCTTTTATGTCGCCCTAGTACCTAATCTTGAAACATGTTCTGTGTGACGTAAGTAATACAAAAACTGCTTGAAAATATCTTTTTATCTTGGAATAATAATTATAACTGAGCGTTGGAGTGGAAGGAAAAGAAAAAGGTACAGACTTCTTCTAAGTAAGGTCGAGGAGAAATGGGTTACCGTGCCTTTGACTGATGGCTGTCGCAGAGACAAATAAAAAACTAAGCTTCTCAAAAAACTGGAACCTTAGTCAGGTTACATTTAATTGATACCTATTGAACTATTATACAATCGCGCAATTAACCAAATCGTATTGATATCAAGCGGCAAATGGAAAAGTATAAAATAAAAAAACTAAGATTAATAAAAAACTGTAACCCGACTACAGAAAAATAAAACTGATCTAAAAAGTACGAAATAACAAAATATTTCAGACAGAAATCAAGACATAGGAACAAAAATGGTCAGGGTAAAGCCGTGGTCGGGTTACAGTCCACCATATTAAATTTAGGGAGAATTTATACAGCCTATGGTCACACTTACCATTATTACGAATCGATTATTACAACGTTTTTGAATGGGCAACTAGCTTCAACTTTCTGACTAACTGACGCGACTATTTGACAATTCAAAAGTGCCTGTAAATGGTTTAATTGAAATAAATGCTTTGAGTTTGAGTTTTTTGAGTTTGGTGATACCTCTTGAAGCCGACTCCAACATAGTTGGGAAAAGGCTAGGCAGATTGATTGATTAATACCTCATTCATAAAAATCGGTTCAGTAGTTAAGGCGCTACGGTGGAACACACGTTAATACAAACATACATACATACATAAACTGCTAAAATCATAACCCTTCCTTTTGGTTTTGCCGTAATCGGGTTAAAAAGAAGATTTAAAACTTTCCGATGTTGTTTTAGAACTGAGTAGTACTGGGTAGGTACACAATAGGGAACATGACTAAAAATTTTTTTAGTCCATCTTTGAGATTATAAAAAATATTGGACACGTACTTTTTCTTTTTTTACGTAATCTAAAGATTACGGCGATACATTGAGGTAAAATGTGCCATGACGTCACGAGTATGTAGATTTTATACGTACTAGTGACGTATCGACCCCCACTCCCCAACTTAAAATGCGTTTTATCTAAGTAATTTTTTATTAATATGATAAAGCAAAAAAAACGTGTCTACGTATAATATTTTTTTATTATCTGACTGACGGACTAATTAGTTTTTTTTTTTTTACCTGGGCATCATCCCTATTATGTGAATTATAAAATTAAGGTATCACTGTACCTTATTATTCACGAATATAACCTTTAACTAGACCTCAAATTTTTTAAAGGTCGAAAAACAAGGAAATGCGAACGCTGAAACCTACTATTATACGAACAAAAAACTATTTAAATCACAAAGCATTTTACTGTGAATTTATAAACGTGTATGTCTAAACTAAATAATATCCCAGCAGTCGCTAGAGGTGCCCAGATATTTTTGTAGTTCCACAACTGGCATAAATTTTCAAAATGGACGCACAACACTACCTAAGTTATGTACGTTTATCTCTTGAATTTTCACAAACACACTGCACCGGAATAAATGGGGTTCGTGTGATATTTAAGCAAATATGCTCATTGTGTACTGCGTATGCTCGATGTGATAACATTTGCATTTAAATGATCGTTTCTATACAACTTTTGTTATGAATAAATTCAAAATTCTGTTCGATTTTCAGCGAATTTTTATTCAAATCTT
Source organism: Agrochola lota (assembly GCA_947364205.1). Lineage (NCBI taxonomy): Eukaryota > Metazoa > Arthropoda > Insecta > Lepidoptera > Noctuidae > Agrochola > Agrochola lota. The sequence goes on along the minus strand of OX376231.1, from coordinate 9,368,357 downwards.
TTGTAGCCTTCAAATATTGACAGCTCAACAATGCTCATAGAATTATACTGTTCGATGCACTGCGCTGCAAATCGAAACTACAAAAGTAATTGACTATTTCTCGATATCATTATTCAATGAATCTATAATATGTTCCAAAAGCATCTAATGCAAGTGTAAACAAACCCTGTTCAAGTTAAATTCATTCATTGAGTAATACATTCATCTATATTTAAAAGTTTTCAACTTTATTTCTCAAAACAATTTTCAACAATTATTGTTTGAATTGTAATGATTAAATTGTAATTGAAAACTTATGGACGAGAATTCAGGTTATAAAATTAACCTCAATTGTCACATGAAAATCATGGACATGTGATATAAAATTAGAATTACAGGCTAAAGTATTCTTATAATCAAGTCAAAACACTCAATTTTCAAATGGCACTACAAATTGGTATCCGCAGGAACGTTTTACGACCCATTTGTTTACATTTTCATCAGATACTATTGGAACATACCAAAAGTAATATAACTTTATTCGTACCGAAATTTAACAGTATTCATTTTATTCCTAGAGGTCTTTGATCTACACTCAAACTATTTGAATAGATACTTAGTGTGGAATAGATCTTTTTATAAGAAGACCGCTCTGCTCGTCTTGGTTCTTTATTCACAAAGAAAGAGTTAAGTGCACTACAATCTACATAGTTGTGGTAATAAGATTTTTATGTTTATTAAGTAGATACTTGAGGCTTACTGTGAATAAAAGAAGCCACAACTCTAAAAGCGGGTCAATATTAGATGAAAAGTGAGTGTTATGCTAGCGTCTTTAATCTTTCTTTTTTTGACATTGTTTGCACATATTCCTAGAACCTACCAACCCAGTAATGTACCAGGATTTTGTAATATCTTGATTTAAAAGAGTGGCCATGGAGTTTCTTGTCCCTTCTTCTCCAGACAGATTAGCTTCAACTTTCTGACTAACTGACCGACTCATTGACAGTTAAAAAGTATGCACCAACTGTAAACCATGAATGCAGAAAATTATGGTAGGACTAGGAACCCAGGACTTTTTATGGCTTTACTTTTGAAGCCTACTTAAGAAAACTAAAGTCATTCTTCCATTTACTGTTCACTGTACCCCCTGTGAAGAAAATACCGTCATAAATCCGTAGTAACACCCAATTTTCTAATGTTACGAACAGAAATAAAGTTTAATTTCCTCCTCACGGCATTCTGGTGTATATCGCAGGCTATAGGGGGTGGGAACACCAATACCGAAGTCCCTGTAAGTATGCCAAGTCATGGGAGCTTTCCCTAAATCGAATCCGCCGAGCCGGATAATTGTTGGAACATTCAACTTATACGTAAATTCGAGTGTGTAGCTGAGAATGCAGTTTAGGATTGTTTTGAGTTTAAAGAGTTAGACTGCCTTGATAGTTTTGGATGATTCAGAATTATAGTTAAATTTTCTGGTATCAGCATAGAGCCACCGTGTTATAAACCAAGTAATCTCCAGTAAGTAGGTACTTTGCGTTCGCAATTTTTTTGCCAAACATGTAAACAAACACGAATTTTCCACTTTCACAAACATCAACTTTATGGTTGTCTAAATAAAGTTGATTATAGATCGACTAACCTGTTGAAACAGTCATAAAAAATATGAAGTTGTAGCGCAAATTTAACCGTATTTGTAGGTATTACAGTTGTTTTTCCTAAAACACGTATTTGTTTACATGTTTGCCAAATGAATTGCGAACGCAGATTAGTGCTAACTTTATAAAAGTACATGTGATCAATTTGGTTTGTTTTAAATTCACTCATAGCATAACATAACGCCCGCAACCCCGAAAGTCTAGGCAGAAGTGTAGTAAAAGTACACCCACATTTTGCCAATTATGTTTAAGTCCCATGAAGTAGGGGGTGAGCCTATTGCCATCAGCCGGACACAAATCTAGACTCCAGGCTGCTCCTAAAAATGAAGAAAAAAAAACATTGGAACTATTTAGATAGCTCTCTGAATGTGTAAGTAAAGTTAATTAAACTAACTGGCAACACTAAAGATAGAGTTTTACAACACAGGGATGCAAGATGGTCCGTAGAAAAACTTTAAAGCGGAATCGATACCGCTCTAATACTAATTAGCAATTCAGATTTAATTCCAGAAAAAGCGTATCAATGGCTATAAGGGGGAAAGTCTTAGCTGGAGGTGCGGAAAGCTGCTACAAACTGACAAGGGTGTGAAGATTTGCAAATGGCGGGGCATACAGCTACCGCACTATGAATGAGAAGTTGAAACGCAAGGGTTTCTGCGATAATCACGTAACCAGGTTGATCTTGTTATTAGTTTTAAATGCTGTTTTGTATGCGCAGATGTCGCCAGCGGTGGGATGGCTGCTGTCAAATAATTTTCGGTTTGTGTTTTTTGTAATTTTTTGTGTTGAGACCGATCCACCATCGTTGTTGCTAACATGTATACGTATTGTACCTGTTAACTTCATGAATTGAAAGACGAACTAAACAAACGAGGGGCAAGGATTACTGGAAAGAAATCAGATCTTATTGAGAGGTAGACTTCTGTCTAATAAAATATTTTTCATCAGTAGGTACTAGGCTCTAGATTTAGATTATTTTTTAGTTGTAATGTGTTAATTCTTACTTGACATATGGTAGGAAAAACAACAATTGAGGGAACATTACTTTTTTAATAAATGGTATTCTTTATCTTTAATTTAGATTATGTTTAATTTTCATCAGTGCTAAGCTTTAGATTTGGATATTTTTTTAGTTTAACGTGTTAGTGCTTACTTGACTCATGGTAGGAAAATTTACAAAAATTGAGAGAAAATTACTGTAATTATAAATGGCACTCTTTATTTTTTTGGTTATCTATGTCTGAAAGTCCTCAAGCTTCTGAAAACCAACCAATTGACGTTCCTGCTGTCGAACTTTGCCAAGACGTTAATAGCTCCACCAGAGCTCCGCCATATTGCCGAAGATTACCAAACAACATATTCAAAGTTACTTTTAAATTCCCACTTTTTTTTGCGTAGTATCTTATGGAAATAAATGAACACCGGGGTTAGTAGTTTAGTTCACTCTGAACGACACACAGGCACAGGCATATTTCGAGAAAATTTAAATTTACTGAATGTTAAGTTACAGAATGTATAGAATTGACAGCTTTCAATGGCAATATCGACAACGCAGTACCTATCGTGAAAAAATGGCAGTACAGATGCAGTACAGAACCTCAAAAGAGTTCATTGTGTTCATCATTATGAATATCTTTTACAATGGGACTAACGCTGAAATTACGAAAAAAAAATAACAATTAAAGTTTCTATTTCCTAACCTAAACATTTAATTAGTTTACGGGTAGCAGCTGTTACTCTTTATGTACCGAAACACTCAGATAATCCAATACGGCGCTACAGAGCGAGACAAGTGCAAATGTCAGAGGCACTGCGAATATATTTGTATTATAACGAGGTAAACGCCATACGAAGGATTATGAAGGGATGTTTGATACTAGTGATAATATTTGTTATTACTTTTATGACTGTAGCTTTTTAATTTATGGGTGTATAAATTGCTGAAGCTTCATTATATATTTTTTTTAAACCTGTATTGTCCCACGGCTGAGTAAAGTTCGCTATGGCTTTCCATTGTTCCTTGTATGTTGCCATCTCCGGCCATCATCATCATCTTCTTGAGCTTGTGCCATGTTATTACAAGTCAGCGCAACACGTTTTATATTTCCCTTTTTTTCTGTTGCTTTCTCCAGCCAATCTTCCGTAAATTTATTAGATTGATAGATCGAAATTACCCATAATAAATTATGGGTAATTTTGATCTATCAATCCATCTAGTCAAGTGGCTAAAATACCTATGAGTATTATTTTTCTATTCTTAAAAATATTTTCTGTAATTATTTTTGAATCAAAAAAATATGGCAATAAGTCGATTCACTCGTTTTCAGGTAACCATTTTGCAGGGTTAAAGAAACGCAGATAAATGGTTTTATTATGGTGACATAAAATATAAGGCATCTGATAAGAAAAATAGCAGGTAATTTATATAGACACTCATTCTTTGTAGAAATAAAACGTCATAACGTACCTACAAGAAAAACTTTACTCTCGTATTTCACGATAGGAATATATAAAATGATTTTCTTGAAAGTTTCAGTTCAATTTTGTACTTAACTATGTATATCAAAGGCCGACTATGTATTATGCCGAAAGGTTCTGGAGTGGCGACCGCGTACCGTAAAACGTAGCATTGGAATACCTTTCACAAGGTGGACCGATTACCTTGTGAAGGCCGCAGCAATTCCCTGGATGCGGAAAGCACAGAACCGGTTGTAGTGGCTGTGCTTGGGGAAGGCCTATGTCCAGCAGAGAACGTCTTTCGGCTGATATTACGATTGACGATGTATAAAAGCACTAGGAAGTGGTTCACCACTTCCTAGTGCTTTTATACATCGTCAGACTTTTATACATCGTGAGAATCAGCATTTTTTGAACGTTAAAATTACATAAGACAGTCCCCCAAAACACCCACCCTGAAGGGTGGGCGTTTTGGGGGACTGTCTCTCTTATGTCTCAGCCTAGTTTGAATAAATGACTTTTGAATTTTGAATTTTATATCAAGCGTTTTATGAAAAACTACCAAAAATATATATGGATATACAGTTTAATCTGTATGTAAATCGAATATTGCGAAAAACGCAAATACCTATATTCAGCATGAGAAAACATTATACAACGCAGATAAATAACTATAGTTACATAGATGTATTTGCACGACTACCACCGGTTACTCACGACAAACTTTCTCCACAAAACATCTGCGCCGCTTTCGTTCTACTTGAAAGTTGAAATCTCCAAAACTGCTCTCTATTCTAGGAGTCGCAATATGAATTCCGACAGCATCTTCGTCCATATTTGTTTGACGCTGCATCCTATTGCCATGGCCCACTCTTGGCGAGGAGCCAGTCGCCTAGTCCGTGACCAAAGGCACATTACAGCACACCATTCGCTCCATACAAATCTGGAATTTAATTTTAGTGATAAATGGATTAAAAACCTGTCGCCTGGTGTGAAATAGTGAACGACGTGATTTGTAGTTAAAGAGATTTCAAGATGGAGCTCGTAATGTAATTTTATGTAAAAAGTGTTTCAGGTTTTTATGGATTTCGCAATTTGAATGTATAATATTGAAACTAGAGATCTGATGGAAGAAAAATAAGTGATAATAATTCTGTTTTATGATGGGACTGTAAAAGAAAAGTGTCGAGCGATTTTACAATTTTTCTTGAAAAAAATGTGTATTCTTGGTAAGGCTTGAAATTAATTAAAAATATCAGCACTTCGGGTGCGTGTGTTTTCTGAGGAAAACCTTCAAGGAATTGAATTTTTTATTTTTATTTGAGTCGAATTATTTTGTTTCTAACCATAAATTGATTGTTACAATACAATTAGACATGTTACTGACGTTTCTTCAAAGCGATGTCAAAGGCCTATGTATGATTTAGGGATGTAACGGAGGCCATGTTAGCGGAGGTTGAGGTGCAGAGCCTGACTTCCGCGGAAGCGAATGATAACGGAGGTAGAGGCGGACGCGGAAAAATGAAGAATAAAAATAATTTTATAGAAAAATATCGACCCATTAGTAATCAAAAGTTAAAAAGGGCAAACAAAAATATTCAAAACACCGTTTTGCAGCCTTGTCGCCGGTGGCGATTTCTTAGTACCTAGTTCATGAATCGGCTCCATTAAACTGTGGCTCACTTGGTAATGAACCTGGCGGCGGCAGTGATCTCCATCACATTAATGGGTATTCGCTTAGTTGGATCCGATATTCTTCATTAGACCTCCGCTACAACTCCGTTATAAACTTGTGGAGACGCGGAAGTTCGGTTTCATGCGGAAGCTCCGCATTTGGGGAAGCGGAGGCGAAGTTCTGTTACAACCCTAGTGTGATTAAATGGCTTTCGTGTAGGACGATGATAAACTCTTTGTCGAATATTTGTTGATATTAAAATTCGTAGTAAATGTATGGTGTGGGCGGATATTACCATATCCCCTTCAAACGTTTTCCGCTTACAAAATACATACATATTATATAAATTACTTTTCTTGGAATTCTGCTAATAATCCTAAGTCTTTAAATAGTTACTCAGGACTACCCAGTTTTATCTATAAGTACTAATATTGTAAAGAGGTATAATTTGTGAGTTTGTATGTAGGGCGTAATCTCCGGAACTACTGATCTGATTCTGAAAATACTTTCACTACTGGGAAGTGAGAAGGGAAGTGGGAAGGTAGGGAGTGGCTGGGGAGGGCGGTCCCTGGCAACATACAGGCAACTGAAGGAACACGGGTGGGTTTTAATCAGTAAGAGTCTGACACGCCCTCCCGCTCCGCCCAGAGCGGGAGAAGTTATATGATAATTTCCCACCCTAAAAAAAAAGGCTTATAATAATAATAGTGGGAAGCTGAAGTGAAAACTGAAGCGCTGAGTGATAGGAGTGGAAGGCGGCTGTGACATACTGGATCCGGAAGGCGGAGGACAGCGTGTTCGCAACGGAGAGGCCTATGTCCAGCAGTCAAACTCAAACTCAAAGCATATATTTAAAATAAACCAATTACGCCTGCACTTTTGAATTGTAAAGGGGTCGGTCAGTCAGAAAGATGAAGCTAGCTGTTGCAGTGGCAATGGGAAGCTACAGTATTGCCGAGTGTCATAGGATATATTTTATGTTAAAATAAGAGATTTCACGTCGATGAATTCGCGGGCAGAAATAATCTGCCTAGCCTTTTCCCAACTATGTTGGGGTCGGCTTTCAGACCAACCGAATGCAGCTGAATACCAGTACTTTACATGGAGCGACTGCCTATCTGACCTCCATAACCCAGTACCTGGGTAATACGATACCCCTTGGTAAGACTAGTTGTCAAAGTTTCGGGCTTCGACTCGTAACGAATGTCAAAGATCCACGAATGACAGCCGGGACCAACGGCTTAGCGTGTTTTCCGAGGCACGGAGGAGTCTCGGTATGTAGAGATGGTCACCCATCCACGGAGCAACCTACCAACCAGCAAGCGTAGCTAAACGTGATGGATCGACCTTTGCTGCTGTTATTACTTAGCCACGAGCGGGCGAAGTAGCGGGAAGAAGGTACTCTAAAATAAGAATGGTGTAAATTCAGTTCTATCTTAACCATTGCTGAAGAAAATTATTACTTACTGGAAAATTGTGTACAGAAAATATGAATATGAATTTCAAAATTCCCTCTGGTTGACTGGCGGCAAAGACATTCGATATTACGAATTTCATAATTCCTTTCTTCTTCGAAGATTCCTTTGAAGTATTTTTATTTCCGCATTCCACAAGTATTAACAAATGTGATGAAGGTTATAAAAGATCCACAAGATAATATTACTCGTATAATGTTTATTTATACCTATTAACATTGTTAGAAGTCGCAATAACAGTACGTTAAAAATGTTGTTCCATTTTTGTTTAATCATAGTGACAACTGCATTTTACAATTTCTTTTGTGAAATCTAATTGCTTGTGTATTTCCTGATAGAGAACAGTTCTCATTGGAATGGAAATGGTTTGATTGTCGTGGTAAATGACGTCTAAGGCCGTATTCTCGGCGGCAGAGGGCAACGAGGCGGCGCGGCGGCGACAGCGGCGCGTTCAAATGCATAGTTTGATATGGAACTGTCCTCGCTCCTCGCGCTGCTGCCATCATGGACAGTTTCATATAAAACTATGAACTTGATCGCACCGCTCTCGTGCCGCTGCCGCTGCCGCCCCGCTGCCCGCTGCCACCGAGAATACGGCCCAAGGGTTAAAAAGAGAATTTATTATAATATTAAAAGGCAGGTACCTAAAAGTGCGCAAGAAATTTTTAATGATAAGTATTTTCCTTTTTATTGTCCGATGTGTCAATTCTACTTGGAAGCCCATCTTTATCTTCACATAAAATATCATCATACCTGTAATACTCAAAAAGAAGGTTACCTTTGTTGCGATTGTTTTGCAGCCCCTTATCGCGCTGATAACGATGCTAGCCGAGGTGGGCCGAGTAGTAATCCTGTATAAGTGGGGTTGTCGGGTGAAGTGGCTCACGCTGCTGTCGAAGCTTGACGTGTCAACACGTCGGGTCAGGTTTCGCAACAAGTCAATCGTCATCCTGAGGATGCCTCGTTTAGAGGTGAAACACGTGTCGATTTTTTACAATGTTTTTAATGACTTTTAAAGTAACAACAGTTCCGCGGATTGGGTTACTAAATATACGTCGTCTATTGTATTTTTTATGCAGATGTGTACCAATAGTATACCTACCCACATTTCCCGAATAGAGGGCGAGCCTATTGCCATCAATAGGGTACAAATCCAGAATAGCAGCCTGTATTGAGAAATTCCTGATGGAAAAAATTCAATAACATTTTGCTCGACCTAGGACTCGAACCCAGGAACTCATGCTCACTCGAAGCGCTTGTGACCACTAGAACAACGAGGCAGTCTTCATTTTAACTAATATCATAATGAGGTAAAATTGTTTATTTGTTTGTTTGCAAGAGGTCATCTCTGGTAGTACTGATCAGAAGGCCAATTCCCGTATCGAAAAACGTTGAAAATTTAGGTTAAACTATCAATGGCAGAACTTGTCAAAATTTGGTACAATTAGAAAACATTGTAAAAGCTAATTATTTTTCAAAGAGTAATCGTGGACATTCTTACCGATCTACTCTATAAGAAACGACCATTAATTGGAACCGTGCACTGCTTCAGACGTTTCATAAGTGCCCGGTTTATGTCAAACAAAATATTTAGAATTTTAAGCGTTATTCCTGTCACTGTCGCACAACTGTCGAACTATAAGTGCAAGATAGAGACGGGAACGTATCAAAGCCAAAACACATGCTAAGTAACGTGTATAGATCTCGGTCTTAGGTCGTATAATTACTTCCCTTATCAGAAGAACCAAAACATCACTCATAAAACGTAGCATCGGCGTACTCTCTTTGATTAATAATTGTTGTTGTTCGAGCTATCACTTACAACTCCTGTTTTACCAAAACCACCCCCACATTTGCGTACACATGAAATCATTCTACTCAATGACAAATTTCTCGCAGTGACAGTAATGGCGTCATATGTTACCCTCATACCCCACGTGATAAGAAATGAGCTTATCTTCCAGAAACATCGCGGCAATATTCGGATTTGGGCTGCAACACAAATGAGATAACGCACAGTCATGCCTACATGAATAATAACACTCAAATGTTACAAAACGTACTTGGAACTCTTGTGGAAGTAATGGGCATTTATTTTTGAAGTAAGGAATGGTACGCACGACTTTTAAAATTATTTTTATTTTCAAATTAACTGAGGCTGCTTTTTCTTTAGTTCATGATTAGCTCGCCTCAGCAATTCAGTATACCACCAAGATGAACCATTTGATCGAAATAGTCGTAAACTTCTAAAACAGATGAATATGTTCACGCCAAATTCACACGACACTAATTCAATAACACTAAACTGATCTACGATCCAGTATTTTCTTTAATCATCCAGTAAATTCCACTCACGATGTGCGGCAACCATTTTAAAACTAGAATCCGAACGTCAAACTGTCAGTCCATAAAACACCAATTACAGCATTGCTACTGCATCATCTAATTATTCAGTGGAACGCTTCGTCCGCATCTCAGTCGGAAGATGCAAACTCCGCATTTTCAAGATCTATCCATTAGGAGTAAAGACCCAATTTCCTAGCAACAGTTAATCTCGGGGCAACGAGTCCATTAAGTAGACACGACGGCCATTACTGCATCGGGGAAGACGCTTACATAAAATATTATTACGTGGTTCAAATGGGTGGGATAAGGATACAATGTGTGGATGATAAGCCTTCATAGGTTAGTGATGGTAAACACGATAGATTGAAAAAAAGATGCACACATTTTCCTTCAAGTTTTAAATTCCCACTGTACTATTTTGGTATTAAAAGAAAAGTCGGTCTCTTGGGTACATTACCAGTCGAAACTGATGCGGATGAATTTTTCGATGCTATATTTTAGTTTATGAATAGTTTTAGTTAAGTTAGTATATAATTTTTCTATTTTTTAAATTAATTAGTTATAAGTTGTTTGTACCCCTTTCCCCTTTTCCTTTAAGCCACTTGTAAATATCTATATAGAAATAAATATGCCATATTCAAAATGAATAAAAGTCATACAGTTATACATATAAATAATCAATAAAAGAATAAGCAGAAATAACGAAAAGTGCTTTTCGTCAAAGTAACCTGGTAGTGGAATACATGATCAGCTTTATTTACAATTCCCACTGCTGGGACACAGGCCTCCTCTCTGAGAGAGGGAGTGGGCCATAATTCACCACGCGGGCCCAGTGCGTGTTAGTGGAGGTCACATGTCATCGGATTTTTGGTTGGTGTTTTTCTTAACCGTTTTGAGGGCAGGGGTGATGAAATAATTTTCACAAAGTAAAGTGCCTGTTTGGGTTCGAACCCACGATCTACAACTTATAACCACTGGGCCACCACTGCTCTTTAGTGGAATAAACCGAAAACTATTGGTCAATCGAATCATCAGCATCAGTATTTCAATTACTGTTATTAGATTTGTAACACGCATTTACTTAATTTGTAAAAAGCTTATTATTGTATAGCTATAATTGAGGAAAGAATAATCGATATTGCTTAAGGGGCATGCGTTAAGGCAGCCCGCGAAATTCAAATTTTCTTTAGTTTTTTACATTTTGCAGTTCAGTGTGAGGTTGAGGTTGGTGGTGTGAGGTTTTATGTTGATTCAAATATGATTCACGACCGTAACCAATATGGCTTTACATAATTATAATCATTACAATCAGCAATACAACTCCATAAGTAAGCACAATCGCCAAATGTCATGACTTCATGAAATAGTCATTCAATGCGATTATATGAACTTAGAGAGTTGTATTGATCATTTTTATGATAATAATTCTATACATAAACATTTGATACGGCCGCAAATCATATTTAGATCAACATACAACATGATACTGACTTGCAAATTGCAAAAAACGTAAGAAAATTTGAATTTCGCGGGCTACCTTGACGCTTTCGCCTTAAGTATTGCTATGAACCTCATTATCGAACTACGGCTGATACCATTGACAGTAAATATATTGACAGGGCAAAAAAAAAACTCTTTCGTCCGTCAGTCAGTTAAGTAATAAAAAAAAATAAGACATGTATTTTTTACTTTATCTTAATATTAAAAATTGGTTTAGATAAAACGCATTAAAGCTGTGGGGGGTCGCTACTTCACAAGTCAGTATATAATCTACCGGGGACTGACGTCATGCCACATTATAACTCAAATACGTGTCCAATATTTTTTTTATAATCTACCTTTTTTTTTGAGGGTAGGAAATTATCAAATAACTTCTCTCGCTCTGGGTGGAGCGCGAGGGCGTGTCAGACTCTTACTGACTAAAACCCACCCATGTTCCTTCAGTTGCCTGTATTGTCAGGGGCCACGGTATCTCTTTCGGACTTTCCCGCGACCAAGGCAGGCATCGGTCCTAGCGGACCCCATCCGTTGTGCTGTCATCTCTTTAATAATCTACCTGAGGGTTTTTTTTTTTTTTGTCAAAATTCCTATTATTGTCGAGTAAATACCTCTGGCCAGCAGTTTCTGTATTCGACACGTGTCATATATATAACAAATATAATATTTACAAATATAAATGTTGTCGTGTGTAAACCAGAACGCGCAACTCATAACTTGTCCTGTTTAATTACGTACGAAATGAGATTCTCGTGCGTAATGAAAAACAAACCCAGACTCAGCCCAGACTGTTGTCACAGAGGCCACAGATAAAACAAATATGACACACAGCACATGTTTGAATGCCGTTTTGCGAAATGGAAGGGAAACATTCATTGTAGTTGTTGTCCGCAGCGTTTAGGGGTTATAGACATTTTCGTGGAAAACCGGTTCGAAAATGAGCGTATAAATTCAATAACACTTATATCACGATCGATTCCCCGCTACTGGTGGTAGGTAGCTGGTTATTTTTTTTTTGAGAAATACCCCTTTTGGATGGAAAAATAATCTTTGATGTTGCGTTTATCTAAAAATGTAGCGAAACTGCATGCTATGATCGTTTAAAATTTAGAAAAGAGCACCTTTGCATCCTCTCAACTGTTACTAATGAGGCACATTAGAATTTCATTGTTATTGAACTTAATGAACTTGCGTAATGGCTGAGATCATAATCTTAGGTATTATTATCATCAGTCGATCAATTAAACTTTATATTATAAATTAGTAACATATTTTTAGGGTTTCGTACTCGAAGGGTGTCAAACGGAAATCAATTACTAAGACGCTGTCTGTAAGCGGGCTGTATCTCATGAACCATAATAGGTAGACAGTTGAAATTAACAGATTGTGTAATTCTATTGCTGCTATAACAACAAATAATTAAAATTAAATAAAGTTAATAATTAAAGGGAGTACACCCTCATACGAGTACAAGAAACGTGTATTTTTTGGCGTTTTTTGCTCGATCTTAATAATGTACGCAACCCTTTGTGTGCGAGGCCGACTCGAACTTGGACGGTTTTTAACAAATGGTTTTGAGAAAGCAGATTTCAAAAACGCCCGCCCTTCACCACTGCCTAGTGCCTTCGCTGGGAAAAAGTGTCGCAACAAACTCACCAGCAGCACAGCTGTCTGTTCAGTTTGAAAAGTCCGATTCTGTACAATAGTACGCAAAATAATTCACATAACGCAATACAAAATATTAAATTATTTTCTATATGTAAGCTAGCACACGCCAATGCACCAGCAAAAACATCGGAATCTATATTCAGCGAAAATAAAAATTAAAAACGTAACCAGAAATAAAAGCCTCCAGGCATAAAGTTCGTGCCCGCTTCCTTATAGCTATTAAAGCTGTAACTTGAAGTCACAAATGATAAACTGGGACCATCGAAGTAAAAATTAATAAATAGTTAATTACTAATAACAATAACAAAACTATGGTCAGCTCGATGACCAGTCACCACAAGCAGCACCCATTCACGAGCATAACGCAAATATTAGCCATTACCCCCTCGCCATATTTGAGGGAAGGAGGCAACCCGACCCCCGACGCTACCGCAAGCAGTGAAATCTAAGAAAACATTGTAATGAGTGGATAATGTGAAAAAAAAAGATTGACTTACACAGTCAAATTAAAAGTTAAAACAAGCATCAATTCTTATAAACGTGGTTTTTATAAATTGTTATAAATATTTGTGTAGACGCGGTTTATTTATGAACGTGTGCAAAGTTTTAGGGCAAACAGCATTTCATATTTTGCTCTATGGTGTATGAAAACATTTTACATTAGGGTTATATTTCAAGCTTAAACATTGCTTCGAATGTTTACATGAGACGTGACTACGTAAAACGTTTTTTTTTATAAATAAAAAAAATATCTTTTGTTTGAATAAATCTTTTGAAAAATTGTGGATGTTCTTGTAGTCACTATGCACTGGAAGGTGTAACCGAAAAATGTTGCACATTTTTGCTGAACTCTTTGTGGTGAGATAAAAAATCTGGGAATATTCAAAACATAGATGGTTGTCGGGGATAGATAGTTGACAACCTGGCTGGTGAACCTGGAGCGATACTGATAGGTACAACAGCAAAACTTTCAAACTTTTACAGGACATATGCTGCATTCGAATTGCATGTTGTAGCAGTTTGTCGACAGTCGATTTTTGAGATACTAACATTCCAGAAATACACAATATATCCGTATATCCGGAATATTCATTAATAGTTATTATTGAATATAATAAGAAATAGCAAAATAAATAAAAACATATATTTTGATGTAAAATATAAGGCAACATATTTTGTCAAAACCGATGATCGTCGTCGACGGATTGCGGTTTGGTTGTACCCTTTTTGTGTTGTGCTGACATCTCTTTGACGAGTGCCTGGAACACAACGCGCCGTCGACCCAGGCTTGGTCCTTATCGGACGGTGAGCTACCCATTGCTCACCGTCCGCAAACCCACGCCTACGTTGGCCGGGAATCGACCTGGGATTTCCGACGCCCAGGACGCCCTGGTCGTAGTCGCCGCAGGAGACGCCTTCTGCGGCGACTAGGGGCGCGAGGGTGCGAAATTTGCCTCTCCCTCACGCATTCCGCCTCGTCGTTCGCGAGCATTACTGCTTCGCAGAAGGAGGTGACGGCTTCCCATGTCCTCCCCATCTCCCCTCTTGCTCCGTACCATGGCCTGGACCAGGGCCGGACGCCAGTGATCACCGCCGCCGATCGCCTCCACTAGGAGACAGCGGTGCTCCGCCCAAGCCAGACATACCTCCACCATAAATGTGGAGCATACCGTGTCCTCCGGGCGATCCACACAATGGTAATACCTGGGCGTTTCCTCCGGCCTTATCCGGATTAGGAACCTCCTGAAGCAACCGTGTCCGGTGAGGACCAGCGTCAGGCGGAAGATGAGGACGCCGTGGTGCCTCCCTAGCCACTCCTCAAAGAGGGGGACTTATCGTCGCAATTATGATGTCCCCAGCACTGGGTTGCAACAATCGCAATCTCCATGTCGCCATGAGATCTTGCCGGAGCCCTGTTCGCTGTGCCGTGATTTCTCGCGGCAGCGGAGTTAAACCCCGGCGTTTCGCCTTCACGCGCCACTCCCATAAGTGCGCGAGGACTTCTGCCTCCAGATCCCATGGTGGCAATCCGGCAAGGAAGCTCGTCGCTTCACCGGAGACCGTGCGGTATCCGCGGACCAGCCGTATGATCATGACCCTTTGGGACGCGTTCAACCGGCGGTGGCGGACTGGCCGCTACCTCAAGAAACGTGTCAGCACCGGTTCCCCGTTAAGGGCCGTGAACGTCTGGTTGTACCCTAAGAGCGGTTGCTTGTTTTCTATGAAAACTTCATAGAAATAGTTGTACCAGAATCGCGTCGCACCGTCGCGCCGCGCCTGGCTGCGGGCGAAACGAAACGCGCTACTGAATCGCTGCAAAAAAACCACCCTAAGGCAATGGATGCCTCAACAAATCACAGAGTAATTTAACTCACGTTTTTTTGTTATAAATCGATCGGTCTACGCGGTAGCCAAGTCATTTAATTTTCGTTTACTGGAATCATATCGCACGAAAAACTAACTACTACATAGTCAATGTGAAAGGCTAGCGGGAAATATACGCTGAAAAACTTTTCTCATAAAACACTGTTCATGGGAACCAATAAAAACTTGTAAATTATTCAAGGTAAACCTATTCGGCGACGAGATTGGTCATTCCATTTCACTGGGTTTGTTATAGAAATGCAGTGAATTTTCGCTCATTGGATTCTCGTTGTTTGCCATAAGAAAACTTATTGTTTTCGTTATTGGTTTTCTTTCCATGAGGAGTTTTTTTAAATCTAAGAATATCTTCACAATTTCCATGTATTACAGCTTTTACGACGAAAAATTTCACCGCAGAGGGGTTCAAAATCATGTACTGAATCCATGGTAACAGGCTTCGCGTCGATGTCCGACAGGTTGGCAGCCCTGTACATATTATAGAAAGGGAACTAATTTTTTGAGCTGTTATTTAAATATTCGAGATGTTATTATGATCAGTTGAAAAACATATTGAGCAGTTATTTAATTTAATGGCGGTTGATTAATTATTGCGACAGCAAAACATGGACAGTAATAAAAAATCAATTTGTCGGTTATTTTATCATACAATGTCAATTCTAAAAATAATTGAGCACTCCAATAACTGAATGAACGGTAAAAATGATGGTCTATTGTTGGTGAATCATTTGGGTTAGGTTAGGTTAGAACAGTGACCATTAACGCGTGAAGGCGAGCGAGCGTGCCGCGGCAACGGCCGCCGAGCGCCAGATCCACTCTATAGTTGGTGAATCATTTGGGTTCCATCCGTCACACCGCTATATCTTGAAAACTACTTTACCACCTCATTGTTTATAGAATTGCTTAGAATGAGATTTCTTCCCGACAAATTCCCATTTATTACTGCCCACACGTAACCGCTCGTTCAATACTTTTTACCGCCCATTTAATTATTTTCCTGCTCAATTATATATTCACTGATCCATTTAATTATTTTTTATTACTCATTTTTGTTTACTTTACTGCTTAGTTTTAACTGCTGAACTAGTTATTAAACGTGCCATTTATAATTTTTAACTTACCAAAACCGCTATTTACAACTGCCTCTTTAAATCAGTGCCTTATAGAAATAGTAAAATAAACAAAAACATATATTTTGTAAGGGTGTAACTAGACTACGGTTGACACTGACTTATTTTGAAATAACCTATGAGGCAACATATTTTAAGTTTTTTTTATCTAAGAATATCTTCACAATGTCAATGCATACAGCTTTTACCCAGGAAAACCGAAATCTAAATTGAACTTACTTACTTTAACATCATAATCACACTAATACTGAATATATTTTAACGAGCATTGCATTATTAGATATTTAAATGTTAATAACTTTTAACCAAACCGAAAGGGAAGAGTTAATTTTCAACGTTTAACAAACATAACAAACAAAACGTAACGTTTTATAAACACAAATACGAACGGCACGATGAATACGTTGTGCGAAGCTTGTAAGCAAGATATAACGACCGATCGACTGATTAAATGTACAAATTGCGAAGCTAACTATCACAAAATATGTGTTAACGCAACCTTTATCGACACTAATAAGCAAACTGACCTATGGCTATGTCCTTCCTGTCGGGTTAGGACACCTCGCACTGATAACAGCAACACTCCCGCTCGTCCAGCGACCACAAGCGCTGAGTTCGAAGTCGCGAACATAAACACCCAATCACGCGCCCACAAGCGCATGGCTATTGGATCACCCGCTAGAGATATCCCCGTGAACTCAGTATCTTTTGCTGAGCTTGTCTCTGAAATTCGGCTTATGCGATCGGACATGGATGAAGTCAAAACATCACTGAACTCATTGCTCGACGGTATAAACAATTGCAATGCCCGTCTTGACAGCTATGAGGTGAGAATAAAATCCCTCGAGCAAAGTAACTCGCAAGTTGTCTTTTTAAACGAAACAATCTGCAACTTAAAGGATCAGTTAAACCATCAAATGCAGTCAACAATGCGTAATGAGATTGAGATCATGGGCATAGAAGAATCTCCCTCCGAAAACCTTCAACACATCGTCTTGTTAACCGCGAATAAGCTTGGTGTTCAGTTGACTGTGGACGACATTGACTGGACAGCTCGGGCGGGCCTAAAGAAAACCCCGGTGTCTGATATAACCACGAAGTTTCCAAGGCCAGTTCTCGTTAGATTACTAAGAAGGGCAAAAAGAGATGAGTTAATAAAGGCATCCAAAACCAGGCGCAATCTCTCTTCGAAGGACATTGACATCCATGGGCCTGTCCGTAAGATCTTTGTTAACGAGCATCTAACTAAGGATAACCGCATCTTATTCCGTGAAGCTCGCGCCCGTGCACAGAGCACGGGACACAAATACTGCTGGACAAACAACGGGCGTATACTTATCCGTAAGTTTGAGGGGCAACCAGCCATTGCAATCAAGTGTATTAAGGAACTTGATCTTTTTCTTGGAACCCAAAAACCGGTTACCTCAATCTAATTTTTTTTTCCTAATTTTATTGTTAAATATGTTTTGTTGTAATCCTATAATCATTATCTTATGCAAAATAACAGTTATTACACTCAAACCACTTCAACACAATAAACTATCGTGCCGAAGATACAAAAGGTATAATCGGTCTCTGCACAATCTAATAAAAACACATAACTCACACACGGGTACCGGTACTCATCGAACATACACCAAATTAAGAATCTCTTCTGTACCCTATTACTCTTTGCACTTCTCGCAAACACCTCCAAGCAAAATTGCGGCTTTAATTATTCCCATGTTAGCACTCACTCTCAAAATTAAGAATATTTTTGATTATGGATAAAACTGACCTGTTAAGGGAAATAGACGAGACGCTGAGCATATCTTGCCGCACCGTCGAGAAACTTGAGCTATGCGGGAACTTACTTCTAGAACATAACTTCAGGGTCTTGACTTCAAATATTAGGAGCTTGCAAAAAAACTTCCTCAGCCTCCAAGTGTCGTTATCTCGTCTTGACTTTCAACCTGATGTAATTGTCCTGACAGAATGCTGGTTAAATGAAAACTCCGTTATCTTTCAATTACCCGGATACAAAAGCTACCATACCACCAAAAAAATTAATAAGAGTGGCGGGGTGACTGTTTACGTTAAGGATCTCTGGATCGTGTCAGTCTCCGAACCAGAATTTGACGATGCCAATTGTCTACAGGTTCAGCTGCAGAATAAAATAACACTCCTCGGTATATACCGCTCACCTTCATTCACCAACACCGACCGCTTTTTAAACTCTTTAGACGATTCCTTAGACAAACTAAAAAAATATTCTAGTGTCATCGTGACAGGTGACATCAACATTGACTTACTAAATGATTCCCCGAATGCCGTCCATGCCCCATATCAATGTTTGATGGCTGAACACGGGTTGTTGCCAGCTATTACTCATCCAACTCGGGGAAAAGCTTGTCTAGACCATGGCTACATAAAATTTAAAGGCACTACTGCACAGGGAATCGTCTGTGAGGCCTCGGTAACAGATCACCACCTAGTGCTGCTTGGTATCAACTACAGTCATCCAAAAGGCAAACCCAAAAACAGATTCAAACTCAAAACTGACTACCGCATGGTGATTGAAGAAGTGAGCCAGCTTGACTGGGCCGATGTCACCTCCGCATCAAACATTGATGATGCTGTAGTCCTTTTCAATAAGACCCTGACAGACATCTTAAATAAACACACCTCAAAAACTAAAATCAGTCGTTCTAAATTTAACATAAAGCCCTGGATTACGCCAGGCCTTATTAGATGCATCCGTCATCGAGACATTCTTCACGCTCAAGCAAACCAGCAACCTAAAAATGATGTTCTAAAAACTGCTTACTCAAGATATAGAAACTACTGCAATGATATTCTACGTAACCGCAAAGCAGAATATGACAGGAAAGAATTGGAAAGAAATTGTAAAGAACCAAAAAAGCTCTGGCGGACTATCAAAGAAATATGCCAAGTTCCTAAGCGAACCAGCGACAACCAAGAACTGCTAAAACAAAAAGGAAACAACAATATCTCCATTGATAAGTGCAATGAGTACTTTGCCTCAGTTGGTCAGAACCTTGCAAGCAATATCTTAAATGGGCGGCTAATAATGGAAGACGAACAGTACCTCGGTGTTGAAGGCAAAAACCCACCTAAAGACTCTCTGTTTTTATTCCCTACTGACAATCAAGAAATTAGTAACATCATAGACAATATCAGGGACGACAGCGCTCCAGGTCTCGACGAATTTCGGCCTCTGCTCCTTAAACACATAAAGAAATACATACTGGAACCCTTAAAATACATCTGCAATATGAGCATGGAAACAGGAGCCGTTCCTACTTGCTGGAAAACTGCTGTTGTCACGCCCATTCACAAAAGTGGTTCCAAAACTGCCCCTGATAACTACAGACCAATTTCACTGCTGTGTGTAACTTCTAAAATCCTAGAAAAACTAGTTAACAATCGCCTCGTCAGCTTTCTAGAGAAAAACTCTTTACTCTCGGAGCGGCAGTTTGGCTTTCGGCGAGAGAAGTCTACTGAGCAAGCAGTGAGTCTGTTGACTGGCATTATCGCCTCAAACATCGACAAGGGCCACCGTTCAGCTGGTGTCTTTCTTGACCTTGCCAGAGCCTTTGACACAGTCTCAATTCCAACACTGCTAAAAAAACTCGAAACTTTTGGTGTCAGAGGCCTGACCTTAGACTGGTTCAGAAGTTACTTGTCTGGTCGACATCAGCTTGTCAAAATCGGGGATAGCGTTAGCGAAAGCCTTCCGATTGCCTACGGGGTGCCGCAGGGAAGTATTTTGGGACCCACCCTCTTCATCATGTACATGGACGACATTCTGAGGCTTAATATGGCGCAGTCGGAGGTCATCTGTTACGCTGATGATACTGCAGTTATTTTCCACGGTGCTACTTGGAAAGAGGCTCTGGATGCAGCTGAAAAAGGGATGACTATCATAACAGCATGGCTAGAACAAAATCTCTTGACACTAAATCTAAAAAAAACTAATTTCTTGACCTTCCATGTCAATCGATCTAGCAGACCAAACATTGATACATTAAAAGTACACAACGACAAATGCAATGTCTTAACAGCAGCACCCGTCTCCGCTATCAATTGCAACTGTAGCGCCATTGCCAGAGTAGAAGCCACGAAATACCTGGGTGTCATAATTGATCAGAACCTGTCTTTCAAAGCTCAAATTCAAACACTCGCAAAAAAGACTCGCAAATTCATCTACATTGCGAAACTCTTACGTGCCAGTGCTCCTAAGAATATATGTATACAGGTTTACATCTCTTTATGCCAATCGGTCCTGCAATACTGTGTTGGTGTCTGGGGCAGCGCCGCCAAGACGTGCATGCTGGAGCTAGAACGGGCCCAACGGGCCGTCCTTAAGGTACTTCTGGGAAGGCCGCGGCGTTTTTCCACGGACGAACTGTATAAGGAATCTGGGGTTTTACGCGTACGCCAACTGTTCATCCTAGGGTCACTTTTAAACCTTATTAAAGTCAATAGAAATCGCTCAAGTTGCAGTAGGAGGGGTAGGAAAACAGCTGAAAGAATCCCCCTTCCAAAAACAAAAACCCTCTTTTCTTCCAGGTTTTCATCGTATTTACCTATACGAGTGTTCAATGCTATAAGCAAAACCTTCACTGTACCGCACAACTACTCTGACGCCAAAACTAAATTAAAAGAATGGTTGCTGGGCCGAACTTATGAGGAAACTGAAAGTTTACTTTGTAGCACAAGCTAATACCTGCACACTCTGTTTAAAAACACATACCCTCACTCACACACTTACACTCCTGCACACTCACTCACATTAACTGTTTTGTTTGTAATCTGTTGGTTTCTTTGTACTCTCATTTTTGTAAATTTTGTAAAATGTTGTTAATTTATGTAACGAATCAATTTTAATATTAATATAAATTTCAGTTTTTGCTATTACGCTAGCAGAACACGTTAAATTATTAACTTAGTGTATAATTTGGGTCACCAAGATACAGGCTGTGCCTAGTTTGGGACCCGCAGTTAAATCTGTTAAAAGTCTTCTGTTAGTTACTATTTTATTTTGTTACTTGTTTGGTTAAGAACTGCGTGTAAGTTAAAATATAATAAATAAATAAATAAAATAAAAATAAATAAACTGACGGAGGGTAGAAAATATAAAATTTATTTATATGGGCCCGAGAACCGCGGCAGTTAATTTTACGGACGATAAATAATTTGACAGCTTTAAATTTTTCTACCTTTTTTAGGGTTCCGTAGTAAACAAGGAACCCTTATAGTTTCGCCATGTCCGTCTGTCTGTCAGTCCGCGGCTTAGCTCAGAGACGGTTAGTACTAGAAAGCTGTAATTTGGCATATGTATACATATTCATGCCGACAAAGTGGAAAAAAAAATCAAGGAAATTATTAATTTTTGGGGTCTCTCCCCTACACGTAAAGTGGGGATGTTTTTTTTCTCATCTACCCCATGTTGCGGAGTATCGTTAGAAAGGTCGTTCAAAAATATTGAGAGTTTGTCAAAACCTATTTTGGATTCAGGGATCCGTTTGCGAAATATTAAGCTTTTAACTGATTTTTTTTGTTTAAGACAGGTGTCCCCCCCTGCCAGCTAAAAGGTTGTACTTGGATTTGTGAAAAAATTCACAGCAGTAGTATATATAACGAAATTAAAAGGAAAACTATGAGAGCTAAGTAGGCTGTACAGGTTAACGAGTAATTATCAACTAACTTAAATTTGCGGTTTGAAAAACATGATCTCCCATACATTCCGTATGGGAGAACATGTTTTTCAACTACAATGTTAAGTTTGTTCTTGGGATAAATTCATCCCAACTACGGAACCCCTTATTGTGCGTGATCCGACACACACTTGGCCGGTTTTTGCTTACGATTTAATACGCTTTAATTGATGAATTAATTACTGCATTATTAATTCAATTACACTGAAATGACACGGTATCCAGTCTATCAGCGCAGGAGTTGGAAAAAGACGATGCAGAATTAGGTATGTTAAAGGTATATTTTTCTATTTTCCAAAATGAGTTATGGTACAATAATAGATTAGGTACTTGACTGTGTAAAAGGTCTATTTAATATTCTCTCGAACAATAAAATATTCAACCGCGAGAATGAAAAATGTTTCGCGACCCCATAAATATTCATCGCACAGTCCAATTCACACAAAACTATAAGAGCTATAAATCTGAAGGTGCGTTAATAAACAAGCGGTTTCGAAACGGGAGTATGGCTTGAACACATAAAACGTAAAACAAAGATTGGTCCGGTACATAATAAATAGTGACGCGAAGTCGACCGGGTCGCGACTACGTTGGCTCGTTCCCAACCAACGTGATATGTGGCCGCGCCTTTCCGACCAAGCTCAACGCTCAGATTCAAATTGTTTTTCTCTGAAGATTTTCGTTTGAAGAGTTCTGAATAATATCTTGGGAAATATGATGCTAATAACGCTAGGCTAGCTATGTGAGGTGGTGAGTAATGTCTCTAGGCTTTGTTATTTTATCTAGCCGACGCCTTTGTTCACAAGACATTTATCAGTTCACGTGACAGCAGTAAAAGCTGGCATCATAGCATTACTAAGCATGTAATGGTGCTTGTACACGGTGTTTGTAGCATGCACAAGTGATTTATGCTTCGTATATGTAATCAGCACTGAAGGTAAAATATATATGCTAAAATTATTCACATTTTATGGCTTCTTTTGTGCGGAAATCCTTAAAACAATCCTTAATAGTTTCTCTTTAGATTTTCACCAAAACTTCATGAAAACCGAAATGAAATGAAATTATTTATTCTGTAAATAGGATGTCGGAATTACTTTTACACGTCTTTTATAGAAAAAAAAATTGCTAGATAAATCGACATTTCCTGTCTGACTACCATCGAGAAGAAAATGTCGAAACAAACTCAGGGGTCAAAGTATCTTTTAAAGTCCAGACATAATCTTGGTCAGATCATGTGAGGACCATGTAGGTTAGTGTCTGAAATGATCTTTTGAGGAAAAAATCATAACAGATTTGAGTGAACCTGTCCAGTCAGTGCAAACATTTTTCAGTGGTCGTGTAGCTCAACTCAGAACTTAAGGCGAGCTCCTTAAGTTCTGAGATGAGCTACACGATTACTGACAAATACTTGCACTGATTTGACAGTTCCACTCAAATCTGTATGCTAAAAAGCTTTACAGAACTTTAGAAGTATGAAGAACAAGGTGTAAAGTTCAGTCATACTCTATAGAAAAGGTAGGATCCTCCGACCAGACGGGTGTCGTGTCTGGCGGGCAACTGCCTAACGATTGATGTCGGATAGTCATATATATGTCGTTCGCGCGGTGAACTCTAATTGCGCGATGCAGGATTTGTGTGACGTCAGGTCTTTGATGCGTAATTCGCCTGCGGCAATGTAGATGCCGTCACAGAACCATGTTTTTGCACTTAGATGATTACAAAGAATGCCTTCAGCCTCTTTCTGAAACTAAAGTGTTTACTAAGTTTAGCCTGCCTAAATAGGACAAACTTATTTACATGATCAGGAAATTAAAGCGAGTATGTTGCTTAACAAGTTTCTAGCAAATGTCTTGTGAAAGTCTTTAGAACGGAAAGCGAGTGACATTATGTACTGAATACACAGAAATTTCACAAGTGAAGCTGTTTTGTTTCAATAGAGTTAAAAGGAGATACGAAACGAAATGTTTGGGTATTTTGTTCGCAAAAATGTTAGGTGTGTATTAAGGTTAATAAAAAAAGTCTTTCAGTTCAAAATTTTGGATCAATACGTCATTACCAGAAAAACATCATGTAAAACTACTAGACCCGGACCGAGTCGTTTTATCACGGAATAACTTATTAGAAAATTCCTCCTCTATCCCACTGACATACATTGGTTCCCCATCGAAATATATCCCGATCAGTTCCATTAAAAAGTACTTAACGCAAGCACCCAACTTTTAAGACCTCGAAATCATGCTCCCGTTTCAAAGAAATTGTAGGCGAATGCGTATGAAGCATCCTCTTGAGTTTAAAACATTTTTATCGGCAACACTCGCCATTCGACTTCTTGCTGGAGCAATATTAAACTTTAATAGGGACAGATAGGGTTGGTTTTAGTTTGGTTGTAATTATGAAGATCGATTGGACACAAGTGGGCCGTACGGGACATGTATTGCGGCCCTCGATACAAACAGTTTAATGCAAAGTGCTACAGATAAGTAGTGATATAGCTTTTTAAAGGAAATCAGACGTGCATTAAATTGGTTCGCTATTCCATAAGTGCTTTATGTTTTAATTACCTTTAGGGCCACAATTTTATTGGCATTTAAAACTTGGATTTGTTGCAGCTGTTCCAAATATGAAATGTAGTCTTCAAAGGTTCGTTTTAACATACCTACTAGCTGTTTGTAGTAGTGCTCTAAGTTTTGTGAACACACTTCAAGCTACCTACATACGGACCCGTACTGAATAAAAATCGCTCTGTTTTGATATATAAACTTCTATGACATCATCTGTTCATAGACAACACGCCTGAGTAATCTCACTTATTTTAGCGGAGTTATCACACTTCTAATACTTAAATATAAAAATATAGACCAACATTTTATAAATAAGTGAGGCTGATTTGCTTTTTACAACACTCAAAAGACAAATAAATCACCAAATAAACCATCTACCGTCCAGGTGTCACTGAAAATTTAAAAAGGCACTTGAAAATCTCTTTCGGACATTGAATTCGTAAAGCATACTTCTTGCTAGCAAAGTGCTATCGACGGCAAGAGGAGGTAAATCACCGATGACTCGAACATTTCAAGTTTTATTCTACCACTGAAAAACTTAGTATCAGCTGCAGGAGCAATAAGTTCATATATCAATTTCTGAATCTTCTGTTCAGAAAATAAAGTAAAGTTATAGTGTAAACCGATATCGTCAAAGTGTAAATATACGTGGGATTTTAAGGCTAACGGAGATTGGGGCGGGCCGCTCCGCAACGCAACGCATTGCACAAACCCTCCTTCATCACTATCGTAAATTTTCTTTGAACCAACATACACTATACAGGCGAGCCCAACCACACTTTTTTGTATGAAAATGCGTTGCGTTGCGGCCCGTTGCGGCTGTAATGTGCGCGTTGCTTTAGGTGTAATTTTTTAACCCCCGACGCAAAAAGAGGGGTGTTATAAGTTTGACCGCTATGTGCGTGACTGTTCGCGGCCCCAGCACACAGGCAACGGAAGGAACACGGGTGGGTTTTAGTCAGTAAAAGTCTGACACACCCTCTCGCTCTGCCCAGAGCGGGAGAAGTCATTTGATGATTTCCCATCCTCAAAAAAAAAAAAAATGTGCGTGACTGTGTTTGTCTGTGGCACTGTAGATGTCATAAACAGGTAAACCGATTTTAATGCGGATTCTTTTTATTTGAAAGCAGGTTTTCTAGCAATGGTTCTTAGACATGTTTTATTAAAATCGGCTTAGCCGCTTGAAGATTATCAGATCTTTTCTAGTTGATGAATGGATGTGAGCGTCTTCCACAGGTCTGATCGATTTGAAATTTGGAATTCTGTTACTTCAATTATATTAAAAGAACATAGTAACCTTGAACTAATGCTGCAGCATCACCTGGAATTTTCAGGATACCCAACTCCCTTACCAACCTTCAGCATAGGTATAGTATTTGGGCTCATAGGAATGATCTCAATGAATAGGTTATAGATAATTGATGAACAGGGTGATGGAGTAGGAAAGAGAAATAAGGAAATGATTGTGTCGGGGGTTTTTAAAATTTTAATATAATTTCACTTGTTAAAATATAATTCATGGAAGGTATAATGCTTATTGTTCAACTGAATTTAACTGCTCTTAAAAAATGTCTTCTCTTTGTTGTAGTTACTGTGTAGCGTAACCAGTACCATTTTCTAAATTCATCTAACTAGCTGGAATTACCTACATCTAATTTACATTAAACGTTTGTTCGCACGATCAGTTGCAAGCCAAATGTTTTCGAATTCGGACGCCTGCATGTTATCGTTGTGGCAACAGTGTTGCCAATGGAAGAACTTGCTATGTTTAAATGTGCGCGTAAGCCCCTTTTCACTCGTGTAGACTGCGTGTTAGCTAGCACTGAGTCGGTGTCCAAATAAGGAAGCTTTCACATGAAAGGAATTTACACGGTTTACCAATAATTTCGCCACCGGGTACCTGGAGTCGGCTAAACCTGACAAGTGGAAAGAGACTTAAGGCTTGTGTACACCAGCGCGACTTGTCGTGCGACGCGACACCGGTTATTGTTATACTGTGAAGTTTTCTTAGAAATTGTATTGTTCGTGTCGCGCTGGTCCGCACAAGCCTTTATCCGTTTTCATGAACGCTAACTAAATTAATGCCTAGTATAAAAGCGCGCTCTTGGATTTGCAACTGTTTATTTATTTAATTATGGCACTGCACCGACTACTAGCTTTATTAACAATTAAATTTTAACACATTCTTTTTTTCCAAAAATGTATACATATAAGGACAGACATTTAGGTATTCCCGAGGCTAAATTAACGTGTCAGCATAATTTGCGTCGTTCAATATTACTCCTGAATTTGAGTTCACTAATTTAGCCTCGCTTCGTATTGTATAAAACCGAATGTAATCCGATTCGGCGCCTTACTTACCCCGTGGCCACGAGCTACACGCTCAAGCGACACGTGTCTTGCGACGTCGACTGAAGTCGAACGAAGAAAACAAATGAAAGATGTTGTTTAGAGCATGCAACGAGTCACCGCGACGCGACTTGCGGAGTGACGGACGGAACAGGTGACGCTCGCGCGTGTCGCTTGACGCAAGACGCATCGCTTGAGGGCGTGAACGGGGCCATAGACCGTTTAAAAAATAAACAGGGTTTACGCCAGTCTAGCCTCAACCTAAGTTTCAAAGCAATTGTTTGGAACCATGTTGTATACGTATACGAAATTCACATAGTATAGTGCAGGTGCAGCTATTGAAACGGCTATGTGTTTGAATATGCAAATCCCGGGGTACAACGTCAGTTACAATGACTGTTCGATACGTCTGGATACGTTATCAAGGAATATAAATGTGGATTTTAGTGCTGCATCGGAAAACCGATTGTCTGGTTGGCTGGGTTCAGAATTGGTCTCATGTTTCAGTAAAGTGTTTTGGGCGATATTTGGCAAACCCTTCTTATTTCGTGTGGTTAGTGACTAACCTGGTGTCAGAGTTTTAAAGCCGCCCCTGACTTGGCTTCCCATGTCGTCGAGAAATATCTCTCATTCATAGCGGTTTCCTCACGATGTTTTCAAGCCCTAGAACCTATTAACGGTGGTAATGTGGATTTAAAACAGAACAGTTCTGCTCTTCCCTTTACAGAACAAAGGCGTGATGTTCTACATACATGTGAACCAACATATACCGCTTAATATAAATGACCCATTATAATGTTTTCGCATTAAGGCCATTTTCCCAGATTGCCGTAATCTTTCCTTTATTTAATCCACCGAGTCGCCATTTTCAAGATACTTAAGATAACATCGTGAACACTTCCCGTACCGTCGATTCTCGTATTTAAAGGATCCGGGGAACTGCAGATGTTTCAGGACACGAACGTTTAAAAGCGTAATTTTTGGCTTTCGCAGATTCTCCTTCATTCATGTTGACTTGGCCCAATTTTCACGATGTTTCGTTAAAGCATTTTCTTGTTATTGGATTTCATATTGGGGTTAATAAGGCTAACATACTTTCTATTTATATTCTTACATAATTACACGAGGTTAACTTAAAATAATATTCCCGAGCGAACGGTATTTTCACTACATTTATATTGAGAACGGACAGATAACGTTAACTGGTACACATAATTATGAAACTGATGAGAAATCCTGCACATTTTTAAATAAGTTATGTAGTAAATAAATAAATAAGAGGCTAAACCTCAAACACAAAAAGAGGAACTCTTGAAATCAATTTCATCGATATTATATACATCCGCCGACTAAAAAACGTGCGTCAGCTTAAAAACTTCAAGAATTTAATCAGAAGTTTCTTGAAATCCACCTTCTTCATCGAAAAACATTTTCTTACCGTTTCAGTAGTACGAGTACATCATCCAATAACTTTTAAAATAAGCGGTGGTTTACTATAATGGAATTAATAGCGTATTGGGAGCTCAGCTCTCTGACAATGCATTTTCGTCGAACACTGCAAATCCCAATTTTTTTTTATGGAGGTCTCAGATCCAATGTTTGCGGTGAAATAGATTCTATTCTTAGCTTACTCAATGTCGAAACAGCGGTCCTTTTTATCTTTTCTCATTTGCGATGTGGTTTTTTTTTTATTTTTGTCATTTTTCATACTTACTTTTGCTAGCTTTTGTTTCTTTGATTATCTGGGAGCAGACAAAGTTAAAATAAAAATAAAAGTTGGGTTTCGTCATTTAGTTGAGATAATCGGTAAAGTTATGTGTGTCCTTTAACCATTGAAAAGCGTGTTTTTAGTCTTTCTCAATGTAGATCAGCTTTTGGATAAACTTGAACAAGTTACTCCACATCCAAGTAGACAGATGAGATAGGTTTCTTTTTTTTTGGTTATAAATTTATCAAATAACTTGACAGATTCTAAATGTCTAAAACCCACCCTTGGCCCTTCAGTTGCCTGTACGTTACCAGGGGCCACGATATCCCTTTCGGACTTTCCCGCGACCCCGGCAAGCATCGGTCTTAGCGGAGCCCGTCAGAGATGGGATAGGCTGATGTGGGAGGTAATCTATGCAAACAATATTATTATAGTCTATGCATAGAGCCTTGCAATATTAACGCAATCTGTTCTACTTCATGGCATTATTAAAGCTAATTAGTAATTGCTCCGCTCGGAGTAAATTCTACAGTGAAATTGCAAGCTTACTCCATCACTTGGTTCACACGTAGCTTGTTATTAAGCAAGTCAAACTGGCGCACGATATAGGTCCTTACCTCTGAAGTTTCGTTAATTAATATCCAACAAACAACGTAAGCTATTTCTCTAATTTGCGTCACGTTTCATACAAACTCAGTTGACCTTAATAGTAACTAGTAAGTAACGTAGGCACTCACGAAACGGGAAGTGGGGTGTTCGTAGACGTTTAATTAGTAAAATTATGGTTACCGAAGTCAGAATTCCGTAGTAATTGGTTTAAATATTCTTAGAATGAAGGCAATTGGAATGGATGACACCGTAAGTTTTCGTCTATTGGCGGCAAATTGAATTTGTGCGCTATCTTGACATCTAGAGCGATTTGCTCAGAACTAGAAGCCGTTTCCAAGATGGAAGCTGTGTTTAGATTTGCATCCTTGAGTGTGTTAGAATTAAATATGGGATTAGTTTGTTGTGAGGTTGGAGTTTGATCTCGGTTATTATCTACTGTGGCTGTTTAAACGATTAGGCTGTCGTTTTTATCGCTTTTATTATGTATATTGCTAATAATAAGCTTTCTTTCAGAGTAGGCTACCAACAATTTTTTTTCCTATTTGTCTGTATTAACCTTTATTTTATGCGTTGTTTTTTATGTCAAAATTCGATTAATTCTAACAGCAACTCATCTTGATATAATTTTGATAAAAAATATTTTCTGTGCCTTTCTAATTTCGCTCTATTTTGTTCCACATGCTGAAACGAGCGGGAAACCCAATACTTTGGAGGTATTTCCTGAAAGTTGCCTAACGAAGACTGACGTGTCCATCAGTCACCGGAAAAGTCTTTTGTTTCGATTAGTTTTCAATTTTTTTTGGTAGGATAGAGTTCTTTTTCGTCTGAACATAAATGAACTGAAAAAATATCTTACATGAGATATTTTTTCAGTTGATATAGTAACCTCATTATCTAGTATATCCTAATGTTTTTAATATATTTATTATTTTGTAAGATTAACTCATATATTTTATGTATGGGCCTTTGTTGCCTGACATTAAATAAATTATTATTATTATTTTCTTTATTTGATTTTGATACATATTGTTTACATTTTTTAATATTTTTGTAAACAACTTTTAAAATTATTTAATAATATAAAAAAAATTGTAGCCCATAGGCCACAGGACCAGCATAGCTGCGCAATGAGAGCCTCCTTTTTTGTTTTTTTTTTTTGAGGTTGGATTACTTCTCCCGCTCTGGGCGGAGCGGGAGGGCATGTCAGACTTTTACTGACTAAAACCTACCCGCGTTCCTTCCGTTGCCTGTTTGCTGAGGCCGCGATATCCCTTTCGGACAAACTCGCAACCCCGGCAGGCATTGGCCCTTTCGGACCCCGTCAGTTGGTGCTGACATCTCTTTGAGGCGCGCGTGGAACACAACGCGCCGTCGACCCGGGCCTGGTCCTTATCGGACGGCGAGCTACCCATTGCTCACCGTTCGCAAGCCCGCGCCTACGGTGGCCGGAAGTCGGCTCGCGGCTCCCGACGCCCGGGGCGTCTCCTGCGGTGACTAGGGGCGCGAGGGCGCGCAACTTGCCTCTCCCTCGCGCGCTCGGCTTCCTCCTTCGCGCGCATTACTGCTTCGCAGAAGGAAGTGACGGCCTCTTATGCACTCTCGCTCCGGACCATGGCTTGGACCAGGGCCGGATGCGAGAGATCGCCGCCGCCAATCGCCTCCGTGAGGACGCGGCGGTGCTCCGCCTAAGCTGGGCAGACCTCCACCGTATGCTCCACCGTGTCCTCCGGGTGATGCACACAGTGGTGACACCCGGGCGTTTCCTGCTTTATGCGGAACAGGAACCTCCCGAAACAGCCGTGTCCGGTGAGGACCTGCGTCAGGCGGAAGGTGAGGACACCCTGGCGCCTCTCTAGCGACTCCTCAAAGAGGGGACTTATCGCCACAATTGTGACTTGCCCAGCGCTGGGTTGCGACAATCGCACTCTTCATGCCGCCATGAGATCCCACCGGAGGTCTGTCCGCTGTGCCGTGATTTCTCGTGGCAGCGGAGTTACGCCCCGGAGTTTCGCCTCCTCGCGACACTCCCAGATATGCGAGAGGACTTTTGCCTCCAGATCCCATGACGGTAGTCCGGCAAGAAGGCTCGCCGCCTCACGGGAGACCATGCGGTATCCTCGGACCACCCTAATGGCCATTATCCTTTGGGACACGTTCAACCGCTGGGCCGGTCGCAGCCTTAATGAACGCGCCCACACCGCTGCCCCGTTAAGGGCCATGGATCGCACGATCCCCGCGTAGAGTCTCCGGCAGGAGGCGTTTGGACCTCGTAGATTGGTCAGAAGCCGCTTCAAAGCAGCCCCAGCCCTCTCCAGTTTGGGAGCCAAACATTGGAAGTGCTCCATGACGTTCCACTGGCTGTCGAGGACGAGTCCCAGGTACTTCATCGTCGACTCGACACCGATGTGAACTCCTCCTGCCGTTATCTGGGAACCCGGCGTTCCGAGGACCATAAAATCACATGGCCTTGGACTTGTGCAAAGCCACCTCGAGTCCCAGTTCCCGGATCCTATCGACGATTGTCGCAACCCAACGTGTCGCCAATTCGGCCGCCACCTCATGCGACCTCCCTTGCACCAGGACCAGCATGTCGTTAGCGTAGCAGACTAGGCTGATGCCGCTAGGGAGGTCGGTGCGCAGCACCCAGTCGTAGCCGATGTCCCACAGATGCGGCCCCAGGACCGATCCCTGCGGGACACCGCACGACATCTCTCGCCGGTTCCACTCTCCGTGGTGACCGGGGTAGATGACAGCCCTGTCCGTCCGATAGGCCTCGATCACTCGACAGAGGTAGGTCGGCATCCGGTGATGAAATTCGGCCCCACTCGCACCAGCCGCCCGACAAGGCGGTCTGCAATTACTCTTTCAAAGAGCTTGCCCACCTCGTCGAGCAGCACGATGGGCTGGTAAGCGGACGGTGAGTCCGTCGGGCGCCCTGGCTTCTTTATGAGGACCAGTTACCCCGTCTTCCAAAGAAGTGGGAACTGGTCCCTCTCCAAGCATGCGCTTAGGAGCCCCCAAGTCGAGGCCCGAGAGCCTCTAAGGCCAGAATCCAGGCTTTTCCAAGCTAAGCCGTCGGGTCCTGGGGCGGTATTTTTGCTACTCAGCCTATGTACCGCTACTCTCAAATCTACCTCAGTCACCTCCGGAGAATCGTCGTCGTCGTCACTAGTGTGGTCCGCATCGGGCACCGCAGGAGGCGGAGCCATGGGCGGGGGAGTATGTGCCCCTCGCGAAGGGAACAGAGCGCTCACCACGTCCTTTACGAGCTGGGGCCGGAGACTCTGCGTCAGCGGGGAGCCCATGGGCAGATTTTATCTCTCACCCATTTGTATGGGCGTCCTCACGGGTCTCTGTTCAGAGTCTCCAGCGACTCCTCGCGGGGCAGTCCTCTGGCCCGCTCGATTTCCGCTCGGAGGGCGGTCTTCGCCGCTCTGTAGCCGTCGTAC
The DNA here is from genome assembly GCA_947364205.1 of Agrochola lota. Lineage (NCBI taxonomy): Eukaryota > Metazoa > Arthropoda > Insecta > Lepidoptera > Noctuidae > Agrochola > Agrochola lota. The sequence goes on along the minus strand of OX376231.1, from coordinate 9,335,691 downwards.
AGCTCCACCTCACTGGCTTCCGTATCAGGAGGGCGGATATGGGGCCTGCGGTGCCTGGCGTACAGGTTGCGCGCAGCAACGTACGCTGCGCGTAAAGCGGTCAGCTCACGCGACCACCAGCACACCTGCCACTGAGCACGTCCGGGCTGGACCCGGGGCATTGCCACGTCACAAATTTCGGACATGGCCTCCCGGAACCACTCCGCCTCGGCATTGATGTTAGCAGGCCTGTCCGGTTATGACACTCAGGCCTGCACGATCGAGGCTTCCAGGAGGAGCTCCCGGTCCAGCTGCTTCAGCGCCCACCGCGGACCACTCGGGGTCTGCCTGACCGGCGTGCTCGAGGTCTGGGCGGAGACGTCAAACCGGATGTACCGGTGATCGGAATAGGTCTCCACCCCCTCCATGACGCACCAGTCGATGACACACGGCGACAGAGCGGGGCTGGCGAACGAGATGTCCACCACTGATTCACCCCGCATCCGCACACACGTGGGGACAGAACCCCGGTTTAGGACGACCAGGCCTGTCTCCAGAGCCCATTCCTCCACCATCTTGCCCCGTGTGTCCGTATACCGGGAACCCCAAGCCACGTTCTTGGCATTTAAGTCCCCGAGGACGATCACGGGGAGAGGATAGTACCCGACGACGACGACTCTCAACTCCCCAAGGGAGTAGTGGAACTCGGCGAGAGTTCGGTTCGGGGACAAGTACGCTCCTACCACGACAATCTCCCCGAACCGTGCTGCCACGCAACCCGGTCCCCTCTTGACGGCCTCGAGGGACGGGGTACCGGCGGCGGCCGACGAAATAATGGTCACTGAGCCGCTCAAGTCCTCCACACAGTCATCCCTGGGCGGGACAAAGTACGGCTCAGCGACCACGGCGATGTTAATCGACCACTGTGCCATGCTCTGGAGCAACAGATCCTGAGCGGTGATGCAGTCGTTGATGTTCGCCTGGAGGAGGCGTAATGGGGCCATTAATGGCAATCCATTTTAGCCTCCTCCCGGGCCCCCTGTGATGGCCCTGCCGCGGTGTGAGCGCCGACGACGACGCCGGTAGAGGTGGCAACGGCAGCGGCAATGGTGGCGACTGCGGCGGTGACGACCGTGGTGGAAGGCTTGCCTCTGCCCCTGGATTTGGCAGGTGGAGCGCAGGCCTTGCTCCCAGCCCGGTGATCGGCCGGATTGCCAGTCGCCGCACATGCATAACAGTGCGGCGTGGCATTGCACGAGCCGGCTTTGTGACCGGGCCGACCACAGCGCAAGCATTCCTCGCTGCGGTTCACCTCCGAGGTGCACTGTGGTCCCACGTGGAATGAGAGCCTCCTCAGGTGTTGGTCGAGGCTCTTCGCTATTATCGATACAATGATTGCTAAGTCCACGCCCCACATGTCAACAACTTCGCGTGCTAAGTTATTATTATTTTTGTTGAAATAGTATCTTTATTTTGAAGTAGTAGTTAGCTTCTACTTCAAAATGAAGATACTATTTCAAGGATTTACTTTCCTTCGTTTGTTGTGTTAATAAAAATAATAATAAATTCACTCGTTTTATTACAAGGTTCCCCTCTCTGCAGCCCTGAACGCTGGTAGATCGCCGGTGGACCCTGATTCCGTTACCGGTGGGCTACAATTTTCTAGTATATAAAAATCAAAGTTATATGTGTAAAGTAAAATAAAGGAAATAATAATAAGAATAAAGGAAAACTTAATTGGTAATATTTAGTCCGGGGAGCGTACCCAGCACTCACATTTATCGTCACAATTTTTCTCATACCTACTACTCGTATGCATTGAATTATTTACAACTAGCTTTTGCCAGCGGCTTCGCCCATGTCAATGTCGGAAGTTATCCCAAAAGTGTTAATCCAGGTTATAAACAATCTGTGTGCCAAATTTCATCCAAATCCGTTCTGTAGTTTTTGCGTGAAAGAGTAACAAACATCCATCCATCCTCACAAACTTTCGCGTTTATAATATTATTAGTAAGAAATAGGATTAGTAGGGTGTTATACTTACAACTAAACAATGTCCGGGATTGTTTGAAGTAAGTCTTGACGATTCTATGAGAATTTAATTAAAACTAACTAACTCGATAAACTTTATAAGTTACTTAAATATTTAGATGAGACTAAATAAATTTGTTCTAACACAAACTGGTGTTTGAATATTATATGATATTATAACAGTTAAAAGTTTAAGAGCGTTTATTCTGAAAGTGGGCAACGTTGCAAATAGATGTCTAATATTTGTTTTGATTAATTTGGCAATATTACTGTATGGAAATAAGAAATGCGGCTGACTAGCGAACCAGAATATTAATAATGAATTGTAATTATAACATTGAATTTGATGTTGTAACCGTTTTAGGTATAAAAAAGGCATTTGGAAAGTTTTTAAATACTTTTTTTACATCTAAAAATAAATATTCGGTGTTACTTTATTAATTATTATTGCATTTCATAATCAATATTTTAGTTCACTAGTTAGCCACATTTCCTATTTCCATACAGTAATATTCCCAAATTAATCAAAACAGGTAAATATTTGACAGCTATTTGCGACGTTGCCAACTTTTAGGATAAACGGTCTTAATTAATTCAGTATACCTATACATAAATGGACGAGTAGATTGAGTGGTGAATGGGACGGGTATAACATTTTTACTGATAACTTAAAAGGTCACATCATACCTATTATTGAAACGTTTCTTAGATATTTATTTATAAAATTTGTTGACCTTAATAAATTATGTCGGGGTCGACGAGGGTCGGACGTAAGTCAAAAGACAGAAATATGTATTTATATAAGTTTTTTTTTAATAATCAGCCTGTATTGTTCCTACTGCTGCTCAGGTTTCCTCTGTTCGAGAGGGTGTGGACTGTAATAACCCACGCGGGCTTAGTGCTGGTTGGTAGATGTCAAATGTCTTCGAATTTTTGACATGCCAGTTTGCACACAATGTTTTCCTTCACCATTTTGAGAGCAGTGGGGATGAAATTATTTACACAAAGTAAAACGACTGCCTGGTTTCGAGATGCCGATAATTTGACAGTAGAAATCGTTATTGTTATATTGTTTATTCCACATCCAGCCCAAAAACTTGCTCGTCGACTTTATCCATTGTTTACTAAACTTTGCATTAACTTTCCGAAAACTTTAAATAAATTGTTGAATTCTTATAATAAAGTTGTTTGAAATGGGATTGTGTTATTTTGCAGTTCAATTTCAGCAGTGTTCAAAACTTAAGAATAAAACTTTTAATAACTTTCTCACAAGAATTTTAAATAACATTCTGCATGCGTGTCCAATCTTAAAATTTATGGTCATAATCTCCAAAAGTTTTAACACTTTATGGAACTTAAGAAGAATGAATCCAAAAGACATCAGTTACCGCGCAAATTGAAAAGCATCCCAGATTTAAAGCCAATTTAACTTGGTTGCCTACTCGCAGTTTTCAATAGTATGTTCGCGTTTCATTGGAGACAGGAGGCAAGGAATTTTCAATTCCTGATCCAATTTTATCGTGCCTCGAAGAGTGATCTATGGCTGACGCTGATGAGCTCGCAAACATAATAAAGACTGTTTTTTTTCATATCCCTGGTCAGTCATTTAACGGCATTATGAATGATTTCTTCCGCTTTTGTGGCTTTTTGTTATGACGTCGATTTTCTAATTGTATATATCTTTCCGAGTTTAACTAAGACATTACTGACATCGGTGAAGGAAAACATGGTGAGGAAACCTGGACTTATTAATATAAATAAAATATAAGTGCCTTTACTTTTTCACGTGATGCTCAAATGATGTTAACCTGAGTAGACTCAGATCAAATAAAAAACCAATACAGAGCGCTGTCAGCAGTGAAGGTGGTTTCGTAAACATGTGTGCACTTTGTGTGGTGTAGTTTGATTGTAGTGTCATTGTAAAAGGTTGTAAATGAGTGTGTAAAAAGGTGTATGTACAGGTATATTGTATTGTTGTTGTTGTATTAGATTCATCTGTATAGTTTTGGCTTTGGCGGTTTACTGTTTTTTATAGATTTCTTCTCAGATTTGGCAGTACTGTGTTGTTCTCAGATTTCTTTTATTATTACTCCAGTAATTTTATGCAAAGACTCGTAATAGGGATGTAGACTGGGGAGAAAAAACTATTTAGTCCGTCAGTCAGATAAAAAAAAAAAATATTAGACACGTATTTTTTGCTTTATCACATTAAAGTTGGGGAGAGGGCCCGCTCGCAACCTCACAAGTCAGTATAAAATCTACCGGGGACTGACGTCATACCACATTTTAACTCAATGTGTAATCAGATGTGCATTATATAGTACAGTCACGAGTATAAATAACTCACACTTGCGCAAGATTGCACACTAGAAAAACGCTTTTGAATTTTATATCTGTAAGTTATAAGTATGCGCGAGACTCATGTTAATTTTGTTACAATTCCTATGTAGTATACGTAAATTATCAGCACTAATTAAATTTACCTATTTAAAGTATCTAGGCGTTAAACGTAACCAACCAGTTGCTATTTTCGTAAATAATTAGTTAGCGGAGCAATTTCAATAAATTCAGCTTTACACACTTATTTATTTAATTTTCGTTAGTATTTTACGGCTTATTTAATTAGGACACGCACTGACCGCAAAATAAACCAGGTAATTTATTTTTGAGTTATTAACGTTATTCAACATTATTCTAACTATTATCTAAAGTAAAGACCGGCAAGTTTCCAATATAATATCTTTAAATGGATAATGTCCCCGTATGACAGTTACCACATTTCAGTTCATTTGTTCTAATTTAAGTTGCTTTGTTGGGCATTCGCCAAGCAATGAGTATTTTCAACAAGCGGCAACTTAGTTTATAGGATGTTCTCCAATTTATCTTTGGTACGATGCAGACTACCGATTTGTCATTACTGTGACTTGTTTTCAAAGAAGTCGAAGTTTTAATACGGTTATTTTGTTTGTCTAATACGGTTATTTTGTTTGTTTAATACGGTTATTTTGTTTGCTTAATACGGTTATTTTGTTTGTTTAATACGGTTATTTTGTTTGTTTAATACGTATATTTTGTTTGTTTGTGATAACATAACATTACGCTTGTTTTCCCCGAAGGGTTAGGCAGAGCACTTATAGTACCTACACCAACATTTCGCCAGTTATGTTTAAGTCCCATGTAATAGGGGGCGAGCCTATTGCCATCAACCGGGCACAGATCCAGACTGCGTGCTGCTACTGAGAAATTTCAGATGGAAAAACCTAAGAAAATTTTCCCCTTCCTCATGCTCATTAGTACCGCTTGCGACAACTATAGACCAACTAGGGAGTTGTTTGAATATTATTATGTCGACTTGCTGACCGCCCTATGATTTTCTGAGTTAGCATACATCAGAACCCTGCTAGCAGGGTGTTCTGAGTACGAAAGCCTCTTAGATACTGCAGTCAATTCCTCTTATTTTAACCCCACCTATACACTACCAGTCAGCACGACTTGTGGCGGCACCTACATCGCCACATTTAAATTACGCATCTCACTGACGACACGCAAAATCCTGCATCACGCAAGCATTACAGCGCCACCAGCTTATACAGGATGTAAAAATAAAACCTGTCCGATGCGAAAGGGACACATAGGCAATAAATTTACCAAAAAGTAATAAAAAATCTTATTATTATTGAAAATAAAAAAGTTATTGCTGTTTAAAATTCACAATTTTAGTACCTACCAAAATTACCCCAAATTCATAAAAATTTTGCAAATTTTCAACAAGTCATAAGTTATGATTTGTAGACACCCGCTAAACGTCGGCCGCCCACGCCCCGTGTAAAAACCCGGTAAAAATCCCCATTGAAAAGAAACGTGGCGATTTTTTTTTCTCTTTTTCTTGAAAATTTCCGCATAATTAGGCTCTCAGTCTGATACTTAACAACACCTTCACGGATCGGACAGGTTTTTTTTTACATGTTGTATACAACGTCCCGACATCAATCGTCGGGCAGTTGCCCACCACACACGATACCCGTCTGGTCGGAGGATCCTTCCTTTTCTATGGAGCATGAGTGAACTTGACACCCTGTTCCTCATACCTCTACAGACTAAAACAACGTTCTTCTAAAACCAGGAACAAAACCTTTTTGTTTTTGATTTACGATTCCAAAGTATGCCCAAGTATTTAAATCCCAAAAAGTGATAACAAATAGTCAAAGTTTGGCGGTGTACTCGACAAATTGTCAAAGTTTTCAACTATAAAACACGACCAGTGCTACGTAATTTAAGCTTTTACATTTTGTTCATTCATTTCAAAAGCGTTTTGTTCTAAATAAATGTTAAACATTGTTTGAGAAATTGTTTTGCTAAGCTAAAATAGTTAAATGATGTAACTGAATGCGGTGAAGGAAAACATCCTGAGGAAACCGGCATGTCCTAGAACCAAAAATTCGAAAACATGTGACATCTATCAACCCGCACTGGGCCTGCGTGGCGGAATACGACTCCCTCTCACCGAGAAGAGGCCTGTTTCCCAGCAGTAGGAACATTATCGGTTGAATACATGATACAATAAGGTAGTAACTATACGCATTACAGTGTATCTTCGGTTCCAATACAGTACAGTAAACATGATAGCTCAGTGAAGTAAATTTCAACCAACCTGGTGTAGCCCTTTTTTTTAGGGTGGGAAATGATCAAATAACTTCTCCCGCGTATCAGACTTTTTCTGACCAAAACTCACCCGTGTTCCTTCAGTTGCCTGTACGTTGCCAGGGGCCACGGTGTCCCTTTCGGACTTTCCCGCGACCCCGGCAGGCATCGGTCCTAGCGGACCCCGTCAGTTGAGCTGACATCTCTTTGAGGCGCGCGTGGAACACAACGCGCCGTCGACCCGGGCCTGGTCTTTATAGGATGGTGAGCTACCTATTGCTCACCGTCCGCAAGCCCGCGCTTACGGTGGCCGGGAATCGGCCTGTGGTTCCCGACGCCCAGGGCGTCTCCTACGGCAGCTAGGGGCGTGAGGGCGCGTAATTTGCCTCTCTTTCACGCGTTCCACCTCCTCCTCCGAGAGTATTACTGCTTCGCAGATGGAGGCGATGGCTTCCCACGCCCTATCGCTCCATACCATGGCCTGTACCAGGGCCGGACGCGAGAGATCACTGCCGCCGACCGCCTCCACAAGGACACGGCCCAAGCCGGGCAGACCTCCACCGCACCTGGTGTAGCCCTGGCCTTAAAAGAACCCACGATATTTTAACGTTTGTGGTAAATTCAAATTCAGCTGTAAAACTGTCGATATAAACAAAAGTAACATATATACGTATAGAGGTCGTCCAGTACATTATAAACGTACATAGTTACCAGTTAGTACACAATTTTGTACCGCAAACGTTTTCAGCAGATTGTTTAGGACTTGGCAAGAGTACAGGTTCCCAGTCAATACCTAAATTAAATGTAGTCCCAAGTCAATAAGAGGTTTTAGTATAATGTTACTTTGTTGGTAGTCTTTTTTATTTAATTTTAGTCATGTTTAGCAAATCTTGAAGCTTTGAGGCTTCTTCAAACAGGCGCGACGCGACTCTAATTAAACAATTTCAAAGAAAACTTCACGGTAGAACAATTACCGGGGTGCATCGCGCGATTTGTCGCGCCAGTCTGAACGAGCCTTTACGTGGCTTGCTGTGATGGCCCAATGGTTAAGTCCACACATAAACGAGGTTGTGGGTTCAAATCCGGACCAGTACCGAGGTGTCTCTGTTAATTCATATGTACTTTCGAAGTTTATGATAGACATCACTGGCACTGCTGAAGGAAAACATCGTGAGTAGGATTACCATTTCGAAATTTGAAAAGACCTGTCAAATATCCTGAAATCCAGCAAAGTCCGGATATGTAACTTTTTAATCTTATTTTTTCAGTTTTAGAGGTATGAGGGTGCACAGCACGGGTGTACAGGGTGTAAAGTTCTCTCATCATCTATAGAAAAGGGAGGATCCTCCGACCAGACGGGTGTCATGTCTGGCGGGCAATTGCCCGATGGTTGATGTCGGATCGTCTTATATAAGTCGTTCGCGTGGTAAACTCTAATTGCGCGATGCTGGATTTGTATGACGTCATGTTTTTGATGCCTAGTTCGTATGTGGCGGTATAACCGCTACACAGTAATCTTTTTAAAGAAAATCCCCTTAAATCGAAAAGCCCGGATAAATGAGAAAGCCGGACATAGTACGGATTGGGGGCTAAAAAGCCGGACATATCTGGACAAATGGATGGGATGGAAACCGTATAGATGGTAAATCTTATTGTGAGATAACCTACACTTCAATCACTATCCGAAGGATTTTGATGGAAGTTGCTAATCCATTGCTTCTGACGTTTGAAAATTTCGTCTTCTCGACGACTTAAATGACGCAATGAAAGTTGTTCAATTGTGTGTTACGTAATTACCCGGCGGGTCTAATCCTAACTAATATTATAAAAGTGAGTTTGTTTTATTGTTACGCTTTCACGCTTAAATGGCTGAACAGATTTGGATGAAATTCGGCAACGGGGTAGACTTTGACTTGGAAAAGGACATAGGCTACTTTTCATCCTGGATCGCAGACGAAATCGTGGGCAACAGCTAGTAATAATATAAATCTGGAATCTCTACCGCAAGCGTGGTGATCAATGCTCATGCTGTTTCTTTATGAAAAGAGGCCATTACCCGACAGTGGGACAGTAATAGGCTTATTAGTAAATCATTGTGTTTATGTTTCATTTTTCTGTGAGTACTTACCTAATTACTTTGTCGTGACAATGGCTCACTTCGCAGGCGAGCATGTTCAATGAATTTTCGTTACGAAAATTATCTTGTCAATCATCGATTGTTTTGGGAAACTACAACATCTTTATTCCTTAGATTAATGATGGTTCATTGCTACAAATAATATTTAGGAAAATGTAGAAGAAAAGTTTTATGTAGCTTAAAACCATATCTAGATGCTAAAATGTTAAAGACTATGCCCAAGAAATGTTTCAAAATGGTGTAATTATTATAGACTAGCCATGCCTCGCGGTTTCAACCGCATCCTGTGGGAATATTTAGATTTTTTTTAAAGTATCCTATGTCCTAATCCGGGTCATGGTCTACCCATGTGCCGAATTTCATCCAAATCCGTTCAGTTGTTTTAGCGTGCAAGCGTAACAAACAAATAAACAAACAAACTCACTTTCGCATTTACATCCTAATCCTTACTAATATTTTAGTACTTAACTACATTTTCGTCTGCTTTTAGTGTTTATTGCAATATTAACTTTAGACTGCTACAATTATATTGCTTTTCCTTCAGCACTCAATTGGGCCGCCCGGTGGGCCTCCCGCTTCGGGAGGGTCCATTTGGCAAAGGACATAACAAGCTATTAAATTATACAAATGCCAAGTTATGTAGGTCTTAAGGCTAAACTGTCTTGAACAAAACTTAGGTAGGTACAAATAGTAGCAGCATACTCGCTTTCGCATTTATAATATTGGTTAAGATTAGGATAGTTAGGATGTCGTATTATCTGCACTATTGACCTTGTCGAAGATATTACAGCTCACTCCATTTTTACTATACTCGCAACTGATCATATGCAATGTAATGATCACAGCAAGCGGAGTTCTGAAGTTTCTGCTTACCTCCATGGGAAAAAGGCAAGAAGTTTCTGAATGTAGGTATGTCCATTTTTACTTAATGGACATGCATACAAATGGACAAAATGTGCCATCTGTGATAAGTGGTAACCTCTCACTACAACTGCAATCGCTCGGACGTAAGTCCAGAATGGACGTGGTCTACGTGTCATTACATCGTGCCAGTCACCCATACACACATGAATTGTTACATAATATATAATTTTATTTTTTGAGCGTGGGAAATTATCAAATTACTTCTCCCGCTCTGGGTGGAGCGGGAGGGCGTGTCAGAGTTTTACTGACTAAAACCCACCCGTGTTCCTTCTGTAGTTTCATTGGCAACGCATCAAACGGGATCGTATGTATAAATTATCACACTTGTATTTGAATCGTTTTTTGGAAACGGTTATTTGCTGAGGGATTTACACTAGATCGATTATCGCCGTGCAGCTGGTCACTTACCAAATCACCTCACAAGCCGAATAGTCATCAACTTTACACAGGTCAATAAAATCGCAGGTGACTAGTTCATTTTGCATCAAATTATGGATTATATTGTGTCAGTATACAGGCTAATACGCATTTTACTGCACCGCACTGTAGTGCCATCCCACGGCACTACAGTAGTGGTACCAGCTCATTTCATCGCCTGTGATTGAGCATTTTCACGGTCGATTTTAGTCACCCGCCACATGTGACCGGTGACCTGACCCCGTATGACAAAAATCAAAACCTACTCTACTTTGGGACTTGCGATTTTAGTCACCTGCGGCTTAGCCGAATTACCATTTCGACAGTCGATTTTGGATGGGCTGAATTTGATTTATTATGCGTTTAAAATTGACAAATCAATCTGCCTAGCCTTTTTCCGACTATGTTGGGATCGGCTTCCAGACTAATACAGGATGCAGCTGAATACCAGTGTTCTACATTGAACGATGGGCTATCTGACAGCCACAACCCAGAAACTGGGTAACACGATACCCCTTTGTAAGACTGGTTGTCAGACTTTCGGGCTTCACACTACTCTTCTACAGTTCTCTCTGCCGGGACCAACTGCTGTGCTTTCCGAGGCACGGAGGGGTCTTGGTACGTTATGGATGGTCACCCATCCACGATACCGACCGCGGCAAGCACAGCTTTGATCGACCCGTGTGGCTGTCACAAGTTCCTCTACTATACGCGGTAAAAATTATATTAAGGCGAAAGCGTCAGGGTAGCCCGCGAAATAAAAAAATTCTTACGTTTTTTGCAATTTGCAGGTCAGTATCAAGTTGTATGTTAATGTAAATATGATTCGCGGCCGTATAAAATGTTTATTTATTGAAATATAATCATAAAAGTCATCAATAAGTTCATGTAATTTTGTGTAAATGTATTCAATGACTATTTCATGAAATCATGACATTTGGGGATTATGCTAACATAAGGAGTTAGCATAATCCTCAGTCGCACGGGGCGATCCATCAGGTTCAGCTACGCTTGCCGAGGTTGGTCCGTGGATGGTTGACCATCTTTACATACCGAGACTCCACCGTGCCTCGAAAAGCATGTTAAGCCGTTGGTCCCGGCTGTCATTCGTGGATCTTTGACAATCGTTACAGGTCGTCAGAAGCCCGAAAGTCTGACAACCAAGTCTTACCAAGGGGTATTGTGTTACCCATTTACTGGGTTGTGGAGGTCAGATAGGCAGTCGCTCCATGTAAAATACTGGTACTCAGCTGCATCCGGTTAGACTGGAAGCCGACCCCAACATAGTTGGGAAAAGGCTAGGCAGATGGATTGCTAACTTAAGGAGTTGTGTTGGTGATTCTAATGATTATAATTCTGTCTGACATTTTTTACGGTCGCGAATCATATATTTTAATCAACATACAACCTGACATTGACCTGCAAATTGCAAAACACTAAAGAAAATTTGAATTTCGCGGGCTATCTTAGCGCATTCCCCTTAAGTATCTTAAATAACAAACAACCATGTTTTCTTTGTTAATTCTATCAAAGTAAATTCTCAGACATAGCTCTTATCTGACAAAGTGAAACCGAGCGTTTGTTTGACACTTGAGTACTTTTCTTCGGGCGCCAGTTTCCAAATTAGCGTAAGTCTTTTTTTCAAAGCAATTTCATCAACTGCATTAAGACACAACTGACACCGTTATCCCTCTTGATTTGACGGAGCAAGCTTTTGTCATTCAATTTGCACTCTAAACTCCACTTTGTCGGGTTTCGTACGATTCGTTGCTTATAATGCCTGAATTCTCTTGAAAATTACGCAGCTTTGTGAATTTCAACCCAATGTCTCATGTTTTAACATCTATTTTTAAGTGGATGTGTGGCTGTCGTTCAATTTATTATTTCTTCGAAGAAAAGCAACTATTATTCAGGCAATTTTCTTCTTGAGACGTCTCCCAACGTTATTGTGTTGTTTAAAAATGTTTGTGCACAAAGGACTTAATTTGATTCAATTAGACGCTGATCTTATTAAAGAATTTCTATAAAAACTGAAGCATAATTTCATCGAAAAAATAATTTAATTACGTGATTCTAGAGTTCCGTACTTAACAAGGAACCCTAAAATCAATAGTTTCGCCATGTCCGTCTGCCTGTCTGTCTGTCCGCGGCTTAGTTCAGACACTCTTAGTACAAGAAAGCTGTAATTTGGCATATACATATTAATCACGCCGACAATTTTTTTATTATTATATTTTTTTAGGTTTGTGTTTCCCATGGTGAGGGTTGTCGTTGAAAAGATCGTGCAAAAAATTTGTGAGTGTGTGGAAAACCAATTTTGGATTCAGTGATCTGTTTGCGAAATATTAAGCTTTGAAGTGTTTTTGTTACAGTCAAGTGCCCCTCTGCCAGCTAAATGGTTGGTTTTGGATATGTGAAAAAATTCACGGTTGTAGTATACAGGGTAGCAGGAACATCGACGCTAATACTGTTACCATGGATTCAGTACGTGATTCTAAACCCCATATTTTTTCTTTTTTTTTTGAGGGTGAGAAATTATCAAATAACTTCTCCCGCTCTGGGCGGAGCGGGAGGGCGTGTCAGACTTTTACTGTCTAAAACCCACCTGTGTTCCTTCCATTGCCTGTGTGCCGGGGCCTCGATATCCGTTTCGGACAACTCGCAACCTCGGGAGGCATTAGCCCTAAAGGACCCCGTCAGTTGGTGCTGACATCTCTTTGAGTTGCGCGTGGAACACAACACGCCGTCGACCCGGGCTTGGTCCTAATTGGACGGCGAGCTACCCATCGCTCATCGTCCGCAAGCCCGCGCTTACGGTGGCCGGAAATCGGCTTGCGACTCCCGACGCCCGGGGCGTCTCCTGCGGCGACTAGGGGCGTGAGAGCGTACACCTTGCCTCTCCCTCACGCGTTCGGCCTCCTCCTTCTCGAGCATTACTGCTTCGCAGAAGGAAGTGACGGCCTCCCATGCACTCTCGCTCCGAACCATGGCCTGAACGAGGACCGGACGTGAGAGATCGTCGCTGCCGATCGCCTCCATGAGGACACGGCGGTGCCCCGCCCATGCCGGGCAGACCTCCACCGTATCCTCCGGGCGATCCACGCAGTGGTGACACCCGGGCGTTTCCTCCCGCTTTATCCTGAACAGGAACCCCCCGAAAGAACCATGTGCGGTGAGGACCTGCGTCTGACGGAAGGTGAGGACGCCGTGGCACCTCTCTAGCCACTTTTTTAAATAACCGACGAAAAGTTTCAACGCAGGAAGTTTCAGAATAATGTACTGAATCCGTGGTAACAGGCTGTGCGTCGATGTCCCTGACAGCCTGTATAAGGTGAATTAAAATAATTACCTACTTTAGAAACTGAAATAGGTCCTTTAGACCATCGAACTGAATAATTTTACCATGGGACCAACTTTAAAATGGCGAAAAAAAAGCAGCTGTCCTATACAGTTAAGAACTAAATAAGGTATTAAACTTTTTTATAGAACAGCAGATATTTTTTTCGCGATTTCTAAGTGGTTCCCACATTATAAGTTATTCAGTTCGATGATCTAAATCACCTCTTTAAGTTTTTCAAGTTAATTTTTAACACCTTATATATAACGAAATTAAAAGCAAAACTATCACAGCTAATTAGGCTCTACAATAATCGACCAACTTACAATTGCAGTTGCAAAAACATGATCCCTACATTCCGTATGAGAAAAAATGCTTTTCAACGACAATGTTAAGTTTGTTTTTGTGATAAATTCATCCCAACTACGGAACCCTTCATTGTGCGTGGTCCGACACCCACTTGGCCGGTTTTATTAAGTAAATAAATGTGCGGTTTTCTTTGAAAAAAGTTAATAAAACATTTTATGTTGATGCTCTTTGATCTAAAGCGAATAACATGAAAACATTTGTAGATTAAATTGTTATTTTATAGCAGACTTAAGTTATCATCAGCTAAACTTTTAAATCCTAAGTAAATACTTTCATTAATCTACCTTCTTTGTATAAGTTAGCTCATTTCATTGAATCCACTAGAAGTTTCTTCTTTTCTCACTTTGTTCCTGTTAAATCTAAATTTTATATGAATGAGTGTCAGACAGCTTCTGAAATTACATTTCGTTCGTATGACCAACGGTTTGTTGTTCATTATCCTCATCATATTACGTGGAACCCTGCCAATTGATTTGACACGTTTCATGTCTATTAATTACTAATCAAGTAATAATGGGCCTCATTAACCTTATTATCGTTTTGTAAATAGGACATTAGGTTCTTGATTTAATATTATATTATTATACCGGCTGAAATTTTTTACCGTCTCGAGAATAATATGGTGTGTTGTGTAAGTGGAACAGAAGCCATACCCGGGAATATTTGCTTAGTAGCATTGACCACGCGGGCGGGCGGGGATGCGAAAGCGGCTTGTGCGCCTGCGAATGGATATCAAAGAGGCCGACAGCAAGTGCGGCGACTACCTATCGCCCGCTAAGGAACGCTACGAATTCATTGATAAATTTCGCGCATTTTGTAGGGTGCGTATGATTTGAACTTCGATATTTTTTATAGTTTAAAAAAAAAAAAAACTGTGCCATAGGCTTCTACTCCGTTCACCTATTATACCTTATTTTTTTCGAGACGGTAAACAAAATTATGCGGTATATGTTGGCGCGAGACGATGGTGTCAACTCACTCAAACCCAAAGCATTTATTTCAAATAAATCAATTACAGGTACTTTTGAATTGTCAAGGGGTCGGACAGTCAGAAAGATGAAGCTACTTGCCCATTCCAACGCGTAGTAGGTACCTATGGAGAAGAACGGGCAAGAAACTACACGGACACTCTTTTAAATCAGCATATTGTAAAAAAATATTGGTTACATCATTCATGTTGCAATTATACTTGTGACAACAATGTAGAAAGATTTGCACATTAAAAGCGTCCGTAATAAAACAATAAAAACAAAAACAATTCAAAAATTAAAATAAATTGAAATATGCCGTAGCAGCTCAGAAATGACCAGTCCCTATTGACGGCGCCCGTTCACGAACATGACGCATGGATCAGCACCATTTAGCTCAACCATTTTGAAGGGAACTTAATGATCCAACACAAACGCAACCACCAGCGAGACATTTGAGTGAGCATGACATACTCTTAGCCGCCAGGGCACATTGAAGTCAATGAAAGACGTACCCAGTTAATGGTAGGTTTAAAGTAGGTACATAGTGCTCACACCTCGCCTAGTTCTTATCAACGTGAGACGAAGATGTCAGTCACACTTCGTCTGATTTTTAAGATCACGAGGGTCTTTGTTAGCGCGCAAAGCTTATTGATATTAAATAATAAATAATTGTTTCCGATGTGAAAGGTGTCGACGTAAATGTCGAACGAACGTGGCCGGAGGTTGGCTGGGTATTTTTTTCATGGGAACGTTTTAAGATGATAAGAGTTTAGCATCAGAGGTGCCTGGATCAGGCAGTCATCTGTCTGAATGATCACCTCATCATCATCGGTCATGAGTCACCTCTGATCCCATGATCGGCTGAGGACGACCCGCGGACTCGTTGCGCCCTTCTAAATTTATTTAAGAAAAGCGTAGATTATGAGTTATATGTAGACTTTTCTAGTAAGAGTGATTATACGCATTTCTTTTGCCCACAAAGTAAACAGTTACAAAATGAACGATTTAATCGACAGTTACCCTTCTGATGACGATTGTGAGCCCGTCGGTCGGTCTGACATTAATATATTTCATTTTATATTATATTATATATAATATATATATATTATATTATATATAATATATATATTATATTATATATAATATATATATTATATTATAATAACTAGCAGCTGACCACGGCTTCGCCCGCGTAGACCATAATTATTTTCCTAAAATAAAAGTCTTTTATTTGTAGTATAGATAATTATATCTAATATTATACATGCGAAAGTAACTCTGTCTGTTTATTACCTTTTCACGCCTTAACGGATTTTTCGGTGGCCATTTCTAGAGGCAAGATTGTCTTTATGTTTGCCAGAACCTACCGAGGTTTTTATATTGTACCATCGGCCAAGCAAAAGGGGCGATAACTTTTTATTTTTAAAAAGCTTAGCTGCACCTAAAGACACTAACGACTCTGGATGTAGCATCAGGTTATTACCTAATATGTCAATCGTTGTCATCGATCGGTTCTTAAAAGGTATCATATAATTCCCTCAAATAATTCCCATTTTGCGTTCCTGAAATATTAGTATTATAGAACACTATAATAAAATGATTGTGCGAAGAAGTTTTTAGAGGTCCATTATTAAAAAAAACGGACCAAGTGCGTGTCGGACCGCGCACAATGAAGGCTTTCGTAGTTGGGATGAATTTATCCCAAAAACAAACTTTACATTGTAGTTATAAAACATTTTCTCCCATACATCGATATACGTCACGATCAATGCTCCAATTGCAAATGTAAGTTTGTAATTGTAAAAAAAACAATTTTTTGTGTGATATAACTACAAATTAACGATTTTCGGGCTTTTCCTTTATATTGGCTGTGAGACATACCTTGCTTCCTGCCAAATTTCAGGATTCTAGGTCAACGGTTTGGATTTATTTGCGAGTATCAAAGGCGCTTAAATGGCCGTATTTTTATTTATTGCGCTGACTTAGAAGCTTGATTTTTTTTGAGCTTCAGGGCATCATAGGCATCATATTTGATATTGATTTCAACTTGATACCTCCACGCGTTCGTGGCAAAAAGTCTTGATAGACTGACGGACAACGAAGTGATTCTAAAAATGTTTCGTTTTTTCCATTTGACGTACGGAACCCTAAAAAGTGTGCATTGTTAGAACCCTCAATAACTTTTTAAAGAATACTTTAAGTACATATTTTCCTTCTTATAATAAACAAAACTTCAAATCAGTGCAACTTCTGGATGTGGAACAAAGTCAAATTTTAATGTGATTCGTATACGTCCGACTTTATTAAAGGTCTACACTACAGGTTGCCAAACAACCCATAAGTAAGTTAGTAAATTCTGGCACCAAATACATTACCAGAATTGCTCAATGATTGGAACGCAGATGAACAGACAGACTGCCAATACGTGAGACATGTCGAAATGCGGAAGGTAGATTGAGCGCCATCATGCAATTTTACTAGGGGAGCATGGCTTTGCAGACGGCAATAGTTCACGTTATAATCACGGTCAAAGATTCACATATATTTAGTCTTAACCGCGTTTAATTAAGAGTTAATTTGAAAAAGGTATTGTATCAAATTAGAAACTTGAATTTTATTGTATTAGCATGATTTGGCACAATAACATTTAAAGCGATTGAAAATGTTTTAATTTACACTGTAATGTAAACTGATATAAAGCGTATTTTTAATAGTTTTGTAATTCTAAACTCAAACTCAAAGCATTTTTTTTCAATTAAACCATTTACAGGCACTTTTGAATTGTCAAAGAATCGGTCAGTCAGAAATATGAAGCTAGTTGCTCATTCCAAAGCGTAGTAAGGACCTATCGAGAAGAACGGGAAAGAAACTCCACGGACACACTTTGAAATAAAAAAATTGTTACATAATGTTGGTAACATCATTCATGTTGAAATTATACATGAGAGAACAATGTAGAAAGAAGTTCACGTTAGAAGCGTCCGTATAAAAAGATAAAACAAAGAACAATTCAAAAATTAAAATATGCCAAGGCAGTTAAGAGTTGACCAGTCCCAACTGACGGCACCCGTTCACGAACATGATCGCATAACGCATGGATCAGCACCATTCAGCTCAACCATTTTGAAGGGAGCTAGATGATCCAACACACGTACCACCATCAATAAAAGACATATTCTTCTTCTTTCTCTTAATTTTTCTTTTGGCCTCGTACAGGACTGCATCAATTTTTAAGTATATTTAAAAAAAAAAATTGTTTTTTATTTTTTATGTTTAGTGTGTTTTTAGTTTAATTTGTAATTTCCTGTGCGAGTCTCAATAAATACTTTTTCTTTCTTTCTTTCTTTCTTTCTATTACCCGGTAAATGTTAGCGCTTTAGTACATAGTACTCACACCTGTGCTATGCAATTATATAATACAAAGGAAATTGATTTAATACAATGCAAAGATGGTCTTAAAATCTGCAGCAGCTCCAACAGTATTTTCAAATGTTAATCAATTAGTTGTAGTTGTGGAGCAGGACCAGCATTCTAAAATTAAGTTCAGTGTAAGTTAAAATAACATGAATTTTCGTATCAAATTTTAAAGCTTTTTAAGGACCATTATGTGAGTAATTTACTGAACGGCCGCAGAAAAAATAAAAACAATCAAACTTTCAAACCGAAACTGCAATAATCGAATTCAATTTAATAGTAAGTAATCATTTTGATATACCCAAGTCTACAATTCTCTTCATAAGTAAGTGAATTGTAGACTTGCGGGCTTAAGATTACTGACTTAAGCTTATTTAGAACAGATGTTGCCTAATGAAAGAAAGTGCATCAATGCGTGAAACACCAACTACACTATCACTAAAATTCAACTGTGCTGAGAGATAACCTTGTCAAAACAAACAGATGTCTAGCCACTTATCAAAACACGAAAGACCTAAGTCCCAAATGTCAAAGTAGTAAAACTATACGGCTCCTACTGGTTAGCTTATCTATGTGCTCAACACTATCCGTCCTATCTGTACTAATTCATGCTGGCTGAACTCCGAAAGCGTTCGTTTTATATTTAATACCCGAAGTAATCTACGAACTGTGCAAAGTGAACCCAGACAAGGCTCTCTGCCAGACAGAGTTAACAGCCTAAAGGAAAATTACCTATCGTAAATGTAATTTTGCATGAAATTGACAAGACATAAAACAAAAACTATATGAGAAACTACATGATATTTCCAAACTTTTCGTGGAACAGAAACATAAGATGATTTTAGATTAAAATTCTCGATAGAAAAACATAAAGAAAAGAAAGAAAGAATAAATCAAGTTTATTTGGACACAGTTCGTGAAACACAAAACACAAATAACAAAGTTACCTCTAATTTCTACACGCATTTTCGATTTGTTCATAATATGCTAATGACTAATGGGATTCAAAATTGATAATTAATTGTATTATTATGTACAATACGAAAAACTTTGAGTCATTTTATGAGATTCGTTTTATTTCTGAACTTATTTTGATAAAACGCTTTCAGCACTTGCTTAGTTCTTATTCAGAGGAAGTATTCGTCTTCGGTGTGGTTCGGTGTCCGTGTAGTGCCGGACGTAAAGAATAGCACCATCCAATTTCTTCCCGTGGGTGTCGTAAAAGGCGTCTAAGGAACTCACAAGAGAATGGGCAGCAGCGTTCTCTATGCATTTTAACACATTACTGCGATCGCCAACCCGCCTGCCAAGCGTGGCGATTATGGCAAACGCCCCCATTTGGGGGAGGCCTGTGTCGAGCAGTGGACGTCTTTCGGTTGAAATAATGATGATTCGTCTTCGGTCGCATGTTGCGGGAACTATAGGCATATTTTTATTTCACAAATCGGGGCTGTGCAAGGTAAGATTTTTTCTGTCTTTATACTTACCCTTAATTAATTATCTTATTATCATGATATGAATTTATGTGCAGTGAATAGGCTTTTATAGTTAATATGGTTTATGTGCCACTGAAAAATCAAAAAGTATTCAGAGTTTTTTCATAAAACCGAGACTCGCCCAAAAAAATGTCCCTTCTGATTTTCACAAAGGTATTTTGTTACTATGCTTTGAAGTTATTTTTTTAAAGACATTTTTAGGTTCCTTTTATGTATTTTTTTTTTTCTAATAACAGTCATTCATTCATAATATGGCCTCAGCTTTGAGTACAGTAAAGGATCCAAATCTAATGGTGGGTATGTTGACTTGGGACAAAAGTAGATCAGTTTGTATCGCAAAGTACACAACTGGATCGTGGACCTTTTTCGGGATTTAGATAGAAACTTTGTCATGTATATTTAAACAGAGTCCATTAAAAACTTCCTCTAGTACTTTTTGTTGCTGTATCTTCTGTATTGGTAACAAGGAATTTACTAATTTGCTTTCTACGATATTCACTTTGATGGCAAAACTTATCTAATCGAACTAGGGGCCCGTTTACACGTACCACAATCACACTTCATCGCAGCAACAAAATGTGAGCAAGCAGTGGTTACGTGTAAATATAGTATCGCTGCAACTTCTTGCAGTTGCGTTGTGTTTCTGATGTTGCTACTAGTTGCGATGTGGTTACGTTGTGGCTGGTGTTTGCAAATCATTGTTTGCGATGTGGCCGGCCGCTAGTGCGCGGAATAGCTGGTGGTTGCGTTGTAGCTGCGACGTGGCCGTGATGTGGTCGGTATCGCCCACACGGTTAATTTTGACGGTTAAATGCGATCAAAACTATTAATGTTCATACAAATTAGCGCCAGTCCACATGTTGTCGTTGTGTTGTGGTTGTGGTACGTATGATAGGATAGATAGAAGATAGAATATTATTTATTATGCACACCATACAAAATACAGAAATAAATTTAGAAATTTTACATAGGGTGACACAATGGGCGGTCTTATCGCTAAAAGCGATCTTTTACAGACAACCTTTGGATGGATTAAAGGGAGAAGGAGAAACAATACTGCAGGTAGTCAGTGGTGTACCATTAACATACACAATAAATACAGAAAGCATAAACTTAACCACATAAATATATACATATGTAGCACCACCGAACGTCTACAGCAGCGCGCCACACAACAGTGCTGTGTCGGGACGGCACTCACGCACACAACGTTAGGCCACCTCGCGTATATAAGAAGCCGACGCGGTGTCGAGCAGTCAGTCTCCGCTAGCGCGCCGCTGTTTCCACGCATTGGAAGAGCTCGCCTAGTATAGACGCCCCCCCTACCCTCGCGCCCCGCGGTGACGCATCCTACTTGTTTCGCGACGCACCACGTGTCACGAACTGGTTGGGAACGTACCGTGTAGTTTTATTTACCGTCGTACCTACATAAGTACACATTGTGAACTGGAATATACTCATTGTTTATATTGACCTTACGTTTCAATTGTACCCGCTACAATCTGGCGCTCAACGTAAAGGCCCGGAAGCAGGCTAGCCCAGTATCAAGATTACGAAGGAAAATGAAAGAGGAACCGCTAACTACCATGAATTTGACAACTGAGCAATTCGAGAAGTTACTGTCAGCGATCGGTAACCAACAGCGACGAGGCTCTTTCGCCACTTGCAAGTTTACTTTTAATGGTGCCAGAGACACTGAATCGGTAGAATCTTTTCTTGCCACGGCTTCAGTATTCAAGTCCGTAGAACACATCTCCGACGAAGATGCCATCATGAGCGTCCCCTTAATTTTGAGGGAAGAGGCAGCCACCTGGTGGAACGGGATAAAGGACCAGGTAACAACATGGAAAGAGTTTGAGTCGAGAGTACGCCACGCCTTTGCTCCTAAAAGACCTGCCTACCAGCTGTACCAGAATGTTGTGAACATTAAACAAGGTGAGAATGAATTAACAGAAGTGTTTGTGGCTAAGAAGAGGGCTCTTATTGCACAAATGCCAGAGCCACACACAGAGACCCAACAAATCGATATGATCTATGGGCAATTGAAGTACAAGATAAGGGTAAAAATGGCACGCGAGACTGTCAATACTTTTGACGCCCTATTGAAGGCAGCCAGAGGAGTGGAAGAGCTCCTGGTTGAAAAGGAAATGCCAGAAGAAGGGACAGAGAAGGGAAAAGAGACAGAAAAGGTTTCATTTAAAAAGAAGCGTTGCAGGTACTGTCGATTGCCTGGACATTCAATTGAGACATGTCGGAAGAAGAAGAAGAAGGACCTCGCTTCTGGTAGTGGTACTTCTGCCGCGAAACCTGCGCCTACAAATGCCGCTATGAGCACCCAAGCGCCATCACCTTCTACACCAAAGTTTGTATGTTATGGATGTGGTGCACCGGGAGTGGTTCGATCAAAATGCACAACCTGTGCCAAGGTTGTGCCAACGCCGGGAAAGGCTGAAGTAAGTTTTTGTTCTATTAATACTCAAGCAGATATACGTCCTAGACCGGTTATTGGTATTGCCATAGGTAAAATAGCTGGTAGCGCCTACGTGTAAAAACGAGCGTTGCATCATACACGTTATACAAATGCCTACGAAGACTTGGATTTGCATTCCATACACAACAGTTCGTCGTGAAACTGGCTGATGGCACGAAGACGACAAGAGAGGTTTTGACCGTAGAAGCACCCGTCAGTGTCTGTTACCGTGTTGTACAAACGTGTTTTATCGTATTCCCGGAAGCACGAGAATCTCGCACACTGTTGGGGGTTGGCTTTATCCAGGATGCTAAGATGGTACTTAACGTTCCGCAGAAGACATGGTATTTCGAGGATTCCCCTGAAGACATCTTCGATCTTCAAGACGAAGACGCTGAGGAGATATCAATGGCCAAGGTAGAGGCTACGCCCGTTTATTTTAATCCTCGGTTACGGTCTATGCTAAAAGATGTCGAGCTGCCTGAATTTATTTCTCCTTTTTCGTTAACTCCACGAGATGAAGGTGTACTGGAACCGGCGCTGCCACAATCCAGTGCATGCACTCCAGTAACGTGCAGTCCGTTATCCAGCGGAGAACCAGCACTCCCGGAAACGAGTGCCTGCACCACAAATATGATGCCATACCGCGTAGTGCCAATTGAGCTGTCCCCTATTCCAAGGAAGCGATCCCGACCATTATTCGATGGGTATTCTCCAAGGTTCGTGGACTTTATGGTCCGCGATGCCCAAAAGCAGCTTCATGATGCTCCCTGTGAACTATCTCCACACTCCAAGGCGCTCTTCCCCAGCGACCATAGTAATAGCAGCAATGATGTCGAAATTGGATCTTTGGAAGTGGAAGAGGTCTCATCGGACACTCTAGACGCAACTCAAAAGTCACAGTTGATGGAAGTACTATGGGATTACCAAGAAGTTTTTGCTGAAGGTGGAGAACCGACTACCCTCACTGAACACTGCATCGACACGGGTGAGCATAACCCCATATCTGTACCTCCATACCGCCTCTCACCGCCACGCATGGCTGTGTTAAAGAAAGAGGTAGAGAAGATGTTGGACGGTGGAGTAATTGAAGCATGCTCATCACCCTGGTCCGCACCCGTTGTAATGGTACCAAAGAAAGACGGTTCAGTACGAGTTTGCGTTGACTACCGCAGACTTAATGCCATAACGGTCCCGGATAAGTATCCTATCCCACGCATTGATGATCTGCTTCATGCTGCGAAGCCAACGCCTTTCATGTCGACCCTGGATTTACGCGCTGGTTACTGGCAAGTTAAAGTAAAATTTGAGGATCAGGACAAGACGGCATTCATAACTCCATTCGGTATGTACCGTTTTAAGAGGATGCCATTTGGACTTCGCAATGCACCCTCTACGTTCCAACGTCTGATAGACAGGATTCGAGTTAGCCTGGAGAATGTAAAGATGTTAGCGTACTTAGACGATCTAATAATTTTTTCGGCTACCTATCAAGCACACCTATCAGATTTGGGTAAGGTCCTAATTAGGCTGAAAGAAAGCAACCTTCATGTAAACTTTAGTAAGTGCCGATTTTGTTGCTCAACAATTAAGTATTTAGGGCACATTATTACTCCAGAGGGTCTGAAGGCTGATCCCGAGAAGGTAGCAGCCATATCAGCCTATCCAGCACCCAAGAACCTGAAGCATCTGATGACGTTCCTGCAGACCTGTTCCTGGTATAGGCGATTCATACCAAACTTTGCCGGAATCAGTGAACCACTCTCCCGCTTAACTAGGAAAAACTCGGCATGGACTTGGTCAGCGGAACAGGAGCAGGCTTATCAAGAGCTCAAAATACGTCTTACATCCACCCCAGTGCTACGACAAGCCGACGAGACGAGAAGTTATATCATCAAAAGTGATGCTAGCAACTATGCACTTGGAGCAGTTCTAGTGCAGGGGGAGGGAGAAGATGAGCATCCCGTCGAATACGCCAGCAGGCTTATGACCCCTGCAGAACGCAATTATTCTACAACCGAGAGGGAGGCTCTCGCAGTAGTTTGGGCGATTAAAAAATTCCGTGGATACATTGAAGGCCTCCCAGCAACAGTGGTTACGGACCATCAAGCCCTGAAGTGGTTGATGTCGTTACGGTCTCCAACTGGTCGATTAGCTAGATGGGCTTTGCAGATACAGGCGTATGATATTATCATCAAGTATGCACCTGGTAGGACGAATGTAGTTGCAGACACGCTGTCCAGGCCTATTTGCGATGAAAGCACTGAAAACACCTGTGGAGTGTGTAGCGTAGCCGTGGATATGCCGCAGAGACCGTCATCTGAAATTAGGGCAGAACAGCTAAAGGATGAAAATATCGCCAGCATCGTAACAGCCTTAGAAGATGCAGATCGTAAAGATAATGCCGTGTACTGGAGCAACAAAGGGTACGTCATGAACAACGGGTTATTGTACCGATATCACCCGTCGGATGACTCAGATGAGGCTCAACTCGTAGTTCCTCAACATGAATGGGCAAACGTTCTATCAGTATACCACGATGACCCTTTGGCGGGACATTACGGCGCTGATAAGACACATCAACGCATCTCGAAGCGATATCATTGGAAGGGTATGCGAAAATATATTGAAGCATATGTTAAGAACTGTGTTGCATGCCAGAGGTTTAAGCCGTCCAACCTGAAACCAGCTGGTTTGCTCCAAACTACGCCCGTCAACCAACGTTTCGAAACCCTCGCCTTTGACTTGTTTGGACCTTTGCCGTCAACGAACAGCGGTAAGACATGGATACTGATAGCTGAAGATATTGCTACTGGTTGGATAGAATTATTTGCTTTGGAAACTGCCAGCGCTGAAAATTGTGCGACAGTTTTGATGAACGAGATTTTCCTGCGATACGGTGTGCCCAGACGCCTGATAAGCGATAATGGACCACAATTTGTGAGTGCTGTGATGCAACAATTAACCTATTGTCTGCGAATTAAGCACACGTTCACACCAGTGTATCATCCAGCAGCAAATCCAGTGGAAAGGAAGAACAGAGACTTAAAGACACAACTGGCCATTTTAGTAGGAGATGAACATGGGAATTGGAGTGATAAGTTACCCAGCATACGGTTTGCGATGAATACCGCCACTTGCCTGACTACAGGACATACGCCAGCCTATTTAACATTTGCACGAGAACTGCGTACTCCGGATGACAATACTCACGATTTTCGTCAGATTTTACTGTCTGAAAACTTTGTGCCTGAAATTACGCCGAAGTTACTACTTCTCGCCAATACGCTGAATAAGGCTAGAGATGTCAGAGAGAATCTAGAAGAACGCAGGAAGAAGATGGTAGACCAAGGACGTAGAGAAGATCCCGGTTACACTCCCGGTGACTTGGTATTAGCAACTACCCATCCAATCAGTAATGCTGCTCGAGGAATAAGTGCTAAATTCTGTCCTCGCAGGGATGGTCCTTACCTAATCCTAGCACGCCATGGTGCTTCATCTTATCTGATTTCAGATCCCACTGCTCCAGATAAACCCCTTGGAGTGTATCATACATCCGCCTTGACTCCGTTCCAAGGCCATGCAGCAAGTCCACTTCCTCCGCCAGTGCGTCCACTGAAGAAACGCGGGCGTCCGCCTAAACCTAGGCCTAACCCTGAAGGCGCCTCACCGCCCTCCCGTGGACGAGGACGACCACGGCGACAAGCGTCTCGCCTAGCTGTGCCGGTGGAACAGTCATCTTGACTGGCTACTCGTCGGGGCGACTTCGCATCCAGAGGGGGAGCCTGTAGCACCACCGAACGTCTACAGCAGCGCGCCACACAACAGTGCTGTGTCGGGACGGCACTCACGCACACAACGTTAGGCCACCTCGCGTATATAAGAAGCCGACGCGGTGTCGAGCAGTCAGTCTCCGCTAGCGCGCCGCTGTTTCCACGCATTGGAAGAGCTCGCCTAGTATAGACGCCCCCCCTACCCTCGCGCCCCGCGGTGACGCATCCTACTTGTTTCGCGACGCACCACGTGTCACGAACTGGTTGGGAACGTACCGTGTAGTTTTATTTACCGTCGTACCTACATAAGTACACATTGTGAACTGGAATATACTCATTGTTTATATTGACCTTACGTTTCAATTGTACCCGCTACACATATATATACATAGATATATATAAAATAATAAACATGAAACAAGATTAAGGAACTATATGTAATTTATGTTTAAGGAAAGAGGAAGTGTTTTTCACCAGAATTTTAAAAGTGGACAAAGATTGAGCACGCCTTATCGACACGGGCAAGGCATTCCATAACCGTACTGCTTGAACTGTAAAAGATTTGTCATATAAGCTGGTGGAATGCATCGGCATCTCTAGTCTCAAGTTTTCCGATGACCTCAGATATCTATTATGTGTGTCATGAAAGAACTGGAAACGTTCCATTGGACTCCAATGTGTACATAGGTATCTGCGGAGGTAGTTTTGCGAATTCAAGATGTTCAGGAATCTAATAACATAATCCCGTTAGATGTTTCCTTAGGGCAGAAGTTGTTCCGGTATCACCGGATGCCGACCTACCTCTGTCGAGTGGTCGAGGCCTATTTGACGGACAGGGCCGTCATCTACCCCGGTCACCACGGAGAGTGGAACCGGCGAGAGATGTCGTGCGGTGTCCCACAGGGATCGGTCCTGGGGCCGCATCTGTGGGACATCGGCTACGACTGGGTGCTGCGCGCCTACCTCCCTAGCGGCGTCAGCGTGGTTTGCTACGCTGACGACACGCTGGTCCTGGTGCAGGGGAGGTCGCATGAGGCGGCGGCCGAACTAGCGACACGATGGGTTGCGACAATCGTCGAAAGGATCCGGCAACTGGGACTCGAGGTGGCCTTGCACAAGTCCGAGGCCATGTGTTTCTATGGTCCTCGGAACGCGCCACTGTCGGGTTCCCAGATTACGGCGGGAGGGGTTCACATCGGTGTCGAGTCGACGATGAAGTACCTGGGACTCGTCCTCGACAGCCGGTGGAACTTCGTGGAGCACTTCCGACGTTTGGCTCCCAAACTGGATAGGGCTGGGGCTGCTTTGAAGCGGCTCCTGCCCAACCTGGGGGGTCCAAACGCCTCCTGCCGGAGGCTTTACGCGGGGGTCGTGCGGTCCATGGCCCTTTACGGGGCACCGGTGCGCGTTCATTGAGGCTGCGACCGGCCCGGCGATTGAACGCGTCCCAAAGGGTCATGGCCATCAGGCTGGTCCGGGGATACCGCACGGTCTCCCGTGAGGCGGCGAGCCTCCTTGCCGGACTACCGCCATGGGATCTGGAGGCGAAAGTCCTCGCGCACATATGGGAGTTGCGCGAGGAGGCGAAACGCCGGGGTGATACTCCGCTGCCGCGAGAAATCACGGCACAGCGGACAGAGCTCCGGCGGGATCTCATGGCGGCATGGAGTGTACGATTGTCGCAACCCAGCGCTGGGCACGCCACAATTGCGGCGATAAGTCCCCTCTTTGAGGAGTGGCTTGAGAGGCGCCATGGCGTCCTCACCTTCCGCCTGACGCAGGTCCTCACCGGACACGGTTGTTTCGGGAGGTTCCTGTTCCGCGTAAGGCGGGAGGAAACGCCCGGGTGTCACCACTGTGTGGATCGCCCGGAGGACACGGTGGAGCATACGGTGGAGGTCTGCCCAGCTTGGGCGGAGCACCGCCGTGTCCTCACGGAGGCGATCGGCGGCGGCGATCTCTCGCGTCCGGCCCTGGTTCAGGCCATGGTTCGGAGCGAGAGTGCATGGGAGGCCGTCACCTCCTTCTGCGAAGCAGTTATGCTCGCGAAGGAGGAGGCGGAGCGCGCGAGGGAGATGCAAGCTGCACGCCCTCGCGGCCCTAGTCGCCGCAGGAGACGCCCCGGGCGTCGGGAGTCCAGAGCCGACTTCCGGCCACCGTAGGCGCGGGCTTGCGGACGGTGAGCAATGGGCAGCTCGCCGTCCGATAAGGACCAGGCCCGTGTTGACGGCGCGTTGTGTTCCACGCGCGCCTCAAAGAGATGTCAGCACCAACCGACGGGGTCGAAAGACCAATGCCTGCTGGGGTTGCGGGTTTGTCCGAAAGGGATAACGCGGCCCCGGCACACAGGCAACGGAAGGAACACGGGTGGGTTTTAGTCAGTAAAAGTCTGACACACCCTCTCGCTCTGCCCAGAGCGGGAGAAGTCATTTGATGATTTCCCATCCAAAAAAAAAAAAAAAAAGGGCAGAAGTTGTAAGACAATGCAATTTGGAAGTCAGGTGCTGATTAATTCATGGCACTTAAGGAAAATTCAGTTCTGCTGAGTTATTATGCAAAGTTCATTTAGTTTAAGTACTCAAAGTTTCTGTAGCGGCGTTTTATTATGCACACATTTAGATGAAACTTCAAACACAGTTTTCGGAGAGGTACGTGTCCCTTGTACGGAGCGACAAAATTGGCATGGCATAAATTTTGTCGCGTCGGTGTGATATATATTTCAATTTAATTATCATCGCGTTACTGCAAAGAGATTTTGCAGGTACCAATTTCATTAATATTACGGTTGTGACAGCCGTGAGCGTGCGAACCTACAGATGTATTTAAGTAAATAGGATATTCAAAAGCGATTTCAAAATGTTATTGTGTTTTAGCATTGAAAATGCTTTTTCAAACACAACAATAACATAAGAATAAAAAGTATTCTTAACATGCTTGATTGAAGTTCTCCCTTTTTTAACTCCTCTGATTTTTAAGTAACTTAATGATGTAATGTAATTTTCAATGCGACGGAAGGTCATAGGACCATGAGTTCTGCGGACTATTTTTATTATTTTTTATTGTATAATAGAGTATAAATGTATATTTAAGTCAATAGTCTAAGTGTTTTGTATTGTTTATTAGGGTATAAGTAGTATAGAAGTTAGATTTTATACTCATGTGTAATATTGGAAATATTTGTATGCCGCTTTTAGCGGCGGATCCCGAACGGCGGTCCGGCGGTGTCCTGAACATAATTAAACTAACCAACTTTGTACCTACCCTATCCGACGAGTAAATGTCTTTGTCTTTTTAAAGTAATTGACGTAATTACTGAACTTAGCAGTTATTCTTGACAGCAAAATAATTTTATTTGCTAACTCATTCTTCTTTTTGATAAAACTAGCGTGTAAAAGAGTTGCGAAATAAACACCCAAAATACGTAGATAACTACATACAGTTATAGAGGTATGAGGAACAGGGTGTAAAGTTCATTCATCCTCTCTAGGGAGGATCCTCCGTTCAGACGGGTGTCGTGTCTGGTGGGCTACTGCCCGACGATTGATGTCGGGACGTTCTATATATGCTAGTCGCGCGGTAAACCCTGCTTGCGCGATGCAGAATTTTCCGTGACGTTGTCAGTCCATTTCCCATTTTATCAATGCGACATCCTATGAGAGGCCATACCGGTAAATGTTATGACGAAAATGTTACATTGTGATTTTCTCGCAATTCATATATTATGTACTTGCAATATAGATCTAGATTTTTACAGTATCATTCATTATATTGAAATGTACATTTTTAACCACCTCTGTGGTATAGTGGTTAGACCACCTGTCTCAGAGCCAGAGGTCAGTTCGATTCCCAGTGGAGATAACTTTCTTCTTGGTTTGGTTGTTGCTAGGGTTTGTTCTAAGTCCGCCTGGCTAGCTACCACCATTTTATCTAAGTCTGTCACCATCGACTTCCGGCCACCGTAGGCGCGGGCTTGCGGACGTTGAGCGATGGGTAGCTCGCCGTCCGATAAGGACCAGACCAGGGTTGACGGCGCGTAGTGTCCCACGCGCGTCTCAAAGAGATATCAGCACCAACTGACGGGGTCCGTTAGGGCCAATGCCTGCCAGGGTTGCGAATTTGTACGAAAGGGATATCGCAGCCCAGGCACACAGGCAACGGAAGGAACACGGGTGCGTTTTAGTCAGTAAAAGTCTGACACGCCCTCCCGCTCCGCCCAGAGCGGCAGAAGTTATTTGATAATATCCCAACCAAAACAAAATAAAAAAGTCTGTCACCATAACAACAATGTTAACACCATTGTTGTGTTTGCAGTTAGAGGTAAGATAGCCAGTTCCTCTGAGGTTGGGGATTGCGGTTGAAGCTCGCTTCCACGGTCAGCCTGATCATCATTTTCCATCATGTGAGATGCAGGCCAAGAGTTTTCCAGTAGTGGACAAAATAAACATAGGCTTAAATACTCTCCTTTCAAAAGCTGAACTAGGAGTAATAGCGAAATAGTAAGTTGATATTGCCAATTATAAGCAGCTTATACGCTCAATGGAGTTGCTTTTCAAATGATTTATAGTGGATTGTATATAACGGCTCCAAGGAAAGGTTTTTTAGTAAACAGAATAATATTTTATTCATAGAAGGGTTTATTCCACGTGGCTAAAAGTCGTTTAAATGGCTAATTTAATGAATCTAGTAATAGCATTTAGCAATTTAGCCTCTTCAAAAGTAAGCTATTATGAAAAAAAAGAAAGGTCTCAACACGTCCGTCTCTGTCTCATTAATTTAATCTACAGACCAGACGGATTCAGTAACAAATTCAGCAACTAAAACAATGCGGGCTATACAAAAGCTTTCAAAATAACCTCTTCCTAAAAACACGACTAAATTCAGACGACTGATTTCAGCCTGTAGCCCAGTCAATAACAATATCGAACGTCGCAAATGCGCATGTAACTACGTTTTTGTATATGTTGTTAGGTGCCCTTTTTTTTTGTCCTTATCGGACGGCGAGCTACCCATTGCTCACCGTCCGCAAGCCTGTGCCTACGGTGTCCCGAAGTCGGCTAGCGACTCCCGACGCCCGGGGCGTCTCCTGCGGCAGCTAGGGGCGTGAGGGCGCGACATTTGTCTCCACTCACGCGCTCCGTCTCCTCCTTCGCGAGCATTACTGCTTCGCAGAAGGAGGTGACGGCTTTCCACGCCCTCTGGCTCCGTATCATGGCCTGGACCAGAGCCGGCGCGAGCGCGAGGACTCTTGCCTCCAGATCCTATGGCGCACTCCGGCAAGGAGGCGCACCGCCTCACCTGAGACCATGCGGTATCCCCGGACCATCCGGAAGGCCATGACCCTTTGGGACGCGTTCAACCGGCGGGCTGGCCGCAGCCTCAAAGAACGCGCCCACACCGGTGCCTCATAAATGGCCATGGACCGCACGACCCCCACGTAGAGCCTCCGGCAGGAGGCGTTTGGACCCCCTATATTAGGTAGGAGCCGCTTCATGGCAGCCCCGGCCCACTACAATATGGGACCCAAACGTCGGAAATGCTCCACGAAGTTCCACCAGCTGTCGAGGACGAGTCCCAGATACTTCATCGTAGACTCGACGCCGATGTGAACCCCTCCTACCGTTATTTGGGAACCCGACTGTGGCGCGTTCCGAGGACCATGAAAACACATGGCCTCGGACTTGTGCAGGGCCACCTCGAGTCCCAATTGCCGGATCTGTTAGGTGCCCTTTTTTTTTTTTTTTGAGGGTTGGAAATCATCAAATGACTTCTCCCGCTCTGGGCAGAGCGAGAGGGTGTGTCAGACTTTTACTGACTAAAACCCACCCGTGTTCCTTCCGTTGCCTGTGTGCCGGGGCCGCGATATCCCTTTCGGACAAACCCGCAACCCCAGCAGGCATTGGTCTTTCGACCCCGTCAGTTGGTGCTGACATCTCTTGGAGGCCTGTTAGGTGCCCTGGGAGTATTTTATACTCAAGTTTGCAACCCTGAAAACCTTGTGTTACTCCCATGATACTCAAAAAACTGCGGTATTCTAGCACATGTTTCATTTTCTTTTTTTTAATATTAATTATTTAATGACGCGTTTTTGGTATTTTTGTTCAATATTTTTGTAAAGCAAGCTAAATTTGATACAATCTGAGCCCAACCCCAGCACTCTAGGTCTATTGTTTGCGAAGATAGAGCTAGTCAAAGATGGGATTTTATTCCAAAAAGAGAAACATTGACGTTTTAGGGTTATTTGCCAAGACACATACCGGCTGAAGTAATGGTCCTAGAGAAAGAGCGTTCGCGGCCTTAAGGTATATTTAAAAAAACTGAAATAAGTCCCAGAATTTCGTAGTTTTTCAAGCACTATGGGAGTAGCTCAAGGTTTTCAGGGTTGCAAACTTGGGTATAAGCTACTCTCAGGAGACTTAACAACATATAAAAAAATCATAGTTACATGTGCGTTTGCAATGTTTGCGTTTTTTTGAGTAGATATTAACTGGGCTACTGGTGGAATAAGAAGTTGAGAGCGTGCGCACATTCTGATGTGCGCACGCTCTCAACTTCTTATTCCACCATTACCATTCAGCTTTTTTGAGTCTGCTCAAAAAAGCTTTGTCTGCCACTTTAGTCTTGTGTCAAAGCTATTTTTCAGTAGATTTTTAACAACTGTGACGGCTGGACTGGGTCGCCTTTGTTGCAAATGATCACGCCAACATAGTTTTTACAGAGCCAATATTCCGTGTAAAGATAGTGTTGAGTGTCGACATGCAGCTGAAATAAAGCATCTCTAAAAATAAAACGAAGAAAACGTTTAACAATGATTTTGATTAAGTCAAATTCATCAACAGCTATTTCAGGGTTAATTTAATAAAGGCACAAACATCTAACTTGAAGTTATGAAGAATGTTACGTGATCCGAATAATGTCCGCTCCGTCTTATGTGACTAAATTACTTAATTGTGTTCAAGAGTTTGAAATCTTTAATTAGCGAATGAAATACGAACGCGGAATATCAGATTACTTGAGTTCTTGAGTTTCGCGGTTTGTTGAGATCCTCTTTGTTTCGTTTGTAGTAATACAAGGCTGCTGATATTTGACAGATCGTGGGGCAAATAGGTTGGTTTTGATTGGCACGTTTCATTTCTTGTTTCCGATTAGCCGATGCCAGTTTGAATGAGTTCTAAATATAATTTTTCAGTTTTATGGAATTTTGAGTTGCAAAACTTGCAAATGATTGCAGCTCTTGAAAATAGATTTTTACAGCACATGATACATGACGAAAACTGATGATATCTTTGTAAACACCGTGTTATCCTTATAAGAACCTATGACAATTTATGCAGACCAGGGATACCGGTCATCTTTACCCCATGGGTGTCTTCTTAAACTATGTAGGTTCAGCAAACCACGTACCACGATCCTTACTTACTTTAAAAAAAAAAAACAGGTTAATCTGAATTTATTGAATACTGCATTGAATAAATATACAACTATCGCCTCTCATATTTAACCTATATGTGAATCTTGTTCGAATTTCAAATGAAAAGCAAACAAATCGACAAATACGACCGAGATAGAGGAATGAGAAAATCGAGTCCTAAACATGTTTGATCCACACACACATTCCTTTTGATAACGTCAAATACCTCCAAATATTAATGTGAAGTGAATATTTTTGGAATAAACATATATGCTGAAAAAAAGAAGGAATAAGATTATATTCGGCAGTAAGTAAGTACTTATGTAGGACTATTATTTGAATGAGCAGATGAAGCATCATTTAAAAAAGGAATTGAGAAATCAAAAACTCAGAGCAAAGTATATTTCACACAACTTTTTGCTATTCCAAAAGCGTTCCTTTTTGTGTGAAAAAAAATACACAAAAAAGAACGATATATTGAATAGGAAAAATGGGAGACACCTAAACTTAGGTACCGGGAATATTACGTATCCATAAATAACCGAAATAACTCCGGTTACTGTAAAAAACCTAAATAAATACAATATATCGTCTCATTGGATAAATGAGCGCAAAAACAGCAACATTTCCAGCCGAAACACATAAGCGTGTTAAATATAACAAAAAAGAATCGTTTAACTCGCTGTATCCCAAAACGGCGATTCGTTCATGCAATTAGGCTACAATTAATAGCGGAAATGTGAAAGGAGGATCATTCTGTTTACAAATTGCTCCATAGACAACTCGCTCATTAAGCGATTTATTGTCGAGGTGGGCCAGTCTGGGCCACTCTGGGCTACTCAATAAAGCTTTTACTCCCCACTTATTCAAATTACGTGTTTTTTCAGACATTAAGTTTCACGCCGGAGACTTTAATGGCTCAAATAAGATTACGTCATTTGGAAGACTATGACTCCTTAAGTTATTATTCGTTTTATTTGATGCTGGACTTTATAGAGGATTAAGTAAGTTGTTTTAGGAAGGTCCGGGAGAATTGAGCTTTGATTCATGTCAAGGAAAAATAAATGTATGTAGGTACAGCATGAACTTTACCTTGCTCGGAATAAATTTTAAAATACAAAAGCTAGCTGGGTTAATAATCTTGGAAAAGCTTGTACATTTTGACGTTCAAAAGTGCCTTACCATCGTACTTCTTTTCTGACTTTTCGGCTTCCAGTAATCTTTCCATTCTTCCGCTAAGTGCCATTCACCATTTTCCTAACTCTTCACTTCTTCTTCCTTCACTTCTTGACTAGATTTTTGTTTCCTCTCTTGATCGTGTCGCTAAGCATGGCCAATGCTCAGCCGATGCATTTTCCTAACATGACCTGATCTATTTTTCGCACAAAATTCACCCACCGAAGGCGAAAGCCAAGATTCTCATGCAACGCAATTTTGGTGGTATGAATGTTGACGATCTTTGATTAAAAAGCAGACATTTGAGATTTTTCAAATAGGCCTATTTGAAATAAATTATTTGACTTTGATTTGGACGTTAGAATAAGAATGTTTATATTTTCATATTTCTATGATTAATCTTTAAAATCTGAGTTCGCTATAAAAAAATAAATTATTTGATATTTGTAAGTGCCCTTAAATATCTAAAGCTATTAAGTTTATTCTGTGATTAATATGAAAACTGCTCAGCAACAAACAATACTTAATATAATAACTCCTCCTCCCAAAGAACTTATTTAATATTCTGGCTAATTAAACATTTTAATCTTCGTCACCACCACTGCTGGTCCAAAATCTTCTGAGTTTAGCGCTTAATTTACTCTTATGTGCCCACAAATTTGAAAACTAATTGCCTTATTTCGTGGTACCAGCTATTTCCATATGATGCCAGGGTAATGAGATTGTGTCTCGCATTTTCTACGTTCTGTGTCTGAAATTGTAATTAAAACTTTAACAATGTGGGAACAAGACAGATGGCTGAGTAAGTCTAATTCTATAAATAATCTATCTTTTCATGTGATGTGTGCATCTACATATCTAAATGTAAGTTGTCTAGCATTGCCATATAAGGTGGCAATTCAGTCGAACGGAGGAATTTTCAGACGCCATATTGTAGTTTGTTTTAGTTAGATTAGTATAGGATAGGATATAATATTTTAATTTTAATAATCTGTTAGTTAATTTAGGATAAAAATACGGTAATAATAAGTTTATCCAGCCTGTTTTTGTTTTTAATAAAACGTTACATTTCAAAATTAATATTTTCTATTATCATGGAATATTGTTTGTATTGTAATAAGTGCGTACCGTCTGGCAACTTGTTGCCACAGGATATTACTTACAGTTCTTAGAAATAAATGTATTAAATAATTAAGAAGAAACAGACCCAAACAACAGAATCCCAGAATTCCCAGAATCTAAATCTATGATAATCCTAACTAATATTATAAATGCGATAATGAGTTTATTTGTTTGATTGTTACGCTTTTACGTTAAAATGGCTTAACGGATTTGGATGGGTTGACCATGACCTGGGATAGTTTTTATCCCGGTAGTTCGTTTTCGTGGGATAATTTCCAAAATCCACGCCGGTGAAGCCGCGGGCAAAAGCTAGTTGATATATAAAAGTATACATTTTTGTGACATACATGATAGTGGTACTTACTTATTTCTCATAAGTAGTTTATAAAAAAAATATAGCGTAGACTAGCAACACAAACAGCTTAAATTAGCTCGAGTCACCTCAGAAACGTAACTATTTATCTACTTTAACTTAATTCGACATTTGTAAAACTGCCGTAATGAACGTTGGTCAAAACTTTCCCGTAAAATAGAAAAACAATAAATACCCACACAAAAATACAATTAAATATATCCTTTTGAAAACTCAAAGGTTCTTCGTGGTTGAATCAACATCATTCATACTGCCTTTTTCATGTTTATGGAAGTCAATAAATCGCTCTAGAGCCACCCCCCCCTTTCGGTAATAACAATTTCAAGATCAGCTTGAACCAAGTCGAGCCATTCGTCTATGAATAGCTCGACTTGGCTCAAGCTGATCTTGAAATCAAATCAAATCCTTCATCAATAGATAAAGGAAATAATATTATGATTTTATTGAAATCAATGCATTGAGTTAAGAGCGCTTATCCTAAAAGTTGGCAACGTCGCAAATAGCTGTCAAATATTTATCTGTTTTGATTAATTTGGCAATATTACTGTATATAAATTTGAAATGTGGCTAACTAGTGAACTAAGTATTGATTATAAAATTCAATAATTAATATCGTAACACCGAATATTTAGTTTTAGATGTAAAATAAAGTATTTCGAAAGTTTCCAAATACCTTTTTTACATCTAAAACGGTTACAACATCAAATTCAGTGTTATAATTGCAATTCAATTAATATTCTAGTTGGCTAGTTAGCCACATTTCTTATTTCCATTCAGTAATATTGCCAAATTAATCAAAACAGCGAAATATATGACATCTATTTGCGACGTTGCACACTTTCAGAATAAATGCTATTAAGTTTTGTGTGTGATTGAAATTCAGCTGGCCGCCGTGTCCGAATTTCTTCAAGTAAACAAAATTGTGAATGTTAATTAGAATAAAAAGCACTTAAAGCAGAATTTAATTTTATTGCTCATGTTGTCATGCCTTTGCAGGTCATTTTATAGTGCAAACAGAAACAACTGCGCAGATTTACGTAGTTTTTATTACTTATCGATTATGTTTATTCCAAAACCAATTATCCTAAAACAAACGATTTGACATTTCAAATGCTTTAAGAATCAAAGTATTCGAATATTTTAAATGCATTTGTGCCAAGAATATGAATATTTTATTGTTTTCAATCATAACAATGTAATCAGATAAATCATCGCTTGAATGAAAACGTTCATCGGTTTATTAAAAATTAGCTGCGTCTCGCTGTTTAACCCGCATAACTCTCAATGCCGTGAGACTATCGGGATAAAAAGTATTGTATATCCAGGTCATGGTCTATCCATGTGCCAAATTTCATCCAAATCCTTTCGGCCATTTTAGCGTGAAAACGTAACAAACAAACATATAAAAAATCAAATCTTTACTCTTTAAAATATTATTAAGTAGTTTAGTTAAATATTTTGCACCAGCTGTTGCATTGTCTGGAAGTTGCAAAAATTCGATATTCATATCGCAATTGAAGTGATGGTTTCATTCCGAATAATTATATTTGTGATTACTGTTATATGTAATAGTTGTGTGATTGTGTAATAGTTTTGATGTATTGCGTAAATACTCTTGCGCCAGATCTCATCTTCCTGGCGCTGCAGCTACGGCTCCGCAAAATTTCAAGCGGCAAAAGTTGAATAACCTTATCGGTAATTTCATTTTCGAGTCGCTTGTGGTTGAAACCTACGGCCCGTAGGGTTCGAGTGCATGAGCACAACAATAATTTCAACCAGACGTTTGGAGATTTCGTTGAACAAACCCCATGGTTTGTTCAACAAAATCTCCAAACGGCTGGCTAACATTTCCCGTGACCCAAGGCCTGGCTTTTACCTTGACCAGAAGCTAAGCCTTGTCATACAACGTGGCAATGCTGCCAGTGTCTTGGGTACATTACCAGTCGACAGCGATGCGGACGAATTTCTCGACTCCATATTTTAGTTTGTACCTTTAGTTAGGTTAGGATATTTAATTTTAATAATCTCTTAAGAAATTGTAAAAATGCGACAATCTTGACTACACTGTATTATTTGTATGTTCTTGTATTATATTCTTTGAACCACACTAAATTATAATTTCTATCAATCTCCAATAGATATTTCTTGTTAAATAAAATATATCACAGAACATTTTATACTGTCGAATGCATCGCAGATTCGCAGCCACAGAGTACTTGCAGTGCGCCCGCGTCCCTTCGCTTGTCACCATAGATAATAAATAGTCTATACTATGGACAAGTGATGTTGGAACGTCGGGCGTGTATAGATTAATTTATTTATTACTTAGTTTCAGTTTTTATTTGTACTATTTTATTTCTTATTATTTTTAATGCTTTATTATTTGGTCTATCCCTTAATGGGATTTA
Source organism: Agrochola lota (assembly GCA_947364205.1). Taxonomy (NCBI): domain Eukaryota; kingdom Metazoa; phylum Arthropoda; class Insecta; order Lepidoptera; family Noctuidae; genus Agrochola; species Agrochola lota. The sequence continues at coordinate 9,297,245 of OX376231.1, read as the reverse complement.
TTTATGTCCGTAGGTGTGTCCGTGACACAGATTAATAAGGTCCGTGACATCACAGTGGGCCCTATCAGAATACCAGCGCTGCGGTATTTATTTTTAAATATCGCCGCATTATGCTGAGATAGTGGCCTTTTTGGCCTCACACAGGTCTTTACTTTTCTGTTAGTATTTTAATTTTATATTTTTATTTTTTATTATTACTTACTGTTTGTATTTCCTGTGCGTGTCCCAAATAAAATATTTTTCTTTCTTTCTTTTCTTTACATATCTAAATGGCCTACATAGACATATACTTATTTCTGCGTATTGCCTTGATAGATACTATACGGTAGCAGACAGTGGCGGATTTGCCCTAAGTCCCAGTCGGCCAGGGCCTCTTGCGGCCAGATATTCGGGGCGGCCAATCGTAACCAAAAAGTCACTGATGATAACAACAAATAACTCTAACTAAGTACCTTTAAATTCTAAAATTTCGCGCACATTATAGCGGGCCGCACTGCACCGCATCGTAAAATAAACAATAATAAATTAAAACTATTTAAAAATATGTCCAAATAACTAATTGAAGCGCGTTATAGAATTTCGCGGCGCCAAACCGACTCATAGTTAACTTAATTTCTGAACCGATATCGATAAAAGTTGGCAATAAAGTAAATTCATTATGTAGTCTTTATGATAGGTGCTGAGAAACGGGCGGCTGATACTGCATGGCCTGGGGCCTAGGGCGGCCAAGGCTGCAAATCCGCCACTAGTAACAGAGGTGTTAGGGGTGCTACAGAGATGCCGGCCGACCCGAACATGTATAGCACTCCTTAGGTACTATGGTACCTATTATTTAAACATAGAAAATTAAAATACACATATCACAAGCTTTGAACATTTTAAAATCTAACTCGATGAATAAACATCATCTTTGAAGTCGGATACAAAGTAGAAAAAAGTTCAATGTGATCACGATTCAATTAGCAAATAACTTTATCTTATTTAAATAAATCTTAGTATTAATTCAATTTCCAAATCTGTTGGCTTTTGTAGTTAAATCTGGTGAAGATACAAAGCCGAGCCCCCTCATGGGACTGTTATCACTGATGCGAGATTGTTGAAGAATATCTTGTGGCTCGGATTCTAGACGCACTTATGAAGGTACACTTGACCTGAGCCCCTAAAGTAGCGAATGTATTGGAGATTTTAGAAGTTTTTTTTTTTCGGAACATATCGTATGTATTCCCCGAAGGGTTAGGCAGAGATGTACCTACAGTACTCCCACATTTCCCCAGTTATGATTACATCCCACGTAATAGGGGGCGAGCCTATTGCCATCAACCGGGCACGGATCCAGACTCCGGGCTGCTATTGAGAAACTACTCTAAGCCGGCGGCGCGCGAGTCAATGCTGACTGAATTGAATGTTGCCATTTTAAATAGTATGCTGCACCGGTCGACGTTATAACGTCAACGCCAGCTGTCGCTGAAAACCAGCGCTGGGGCTCTGTCTCGCATGGGGTCGCAGCATTATGCTATGTGCCGGCCGTTTTGCGTGGATGTGACGCTTACATATTTTCCTCCAACTTGTTCTTTTTTTGTTTTGTTTTTCTTTGCGTCATGTTTACCGCAAATAAACGTATTTTCTTTCTTTCTTAAACTCCAGATAGAACAACCAATAACACTTTCTGCAAACTCATGCTCAGCAGTGGTGGTTGCAATCACTAAACCAACGAGGCACGGTTTTTACTTGAGTGAATTTTCTTCCCCCACAAGGGTTACACGCATATTTCGTCAGATTATGTTAAATTCCTAATTCGTAGATCTTTGACGTCTGTTACGGGTAGACAGAAGCCCGAAAGTCTGACAACCAGTCTTACCATTGGGTACCGTTTTACCGCAGTAAACTGGATTGTGGAAGTCAGATAGACAGTCGCTCCATGTAAAATACTAGTATTCAGCTGCATAGACTGGAAGCCGACGCCAACATATTTGGGAAAACGTTGGGCAGAAGATGTTTAAGTTCTATGTTATAAAGGCGAGTCTATTTCATGTTTGATTTTCTCATTTTACGCTGATATTCTACTGTTGTAAGTTAGAGGTTGTGAATACATAGGTTTACCTAAAAGGTATGATAAATAAACATAATCATTCAAATAGCAGGATGAAAAGAAAAATCACATTCTTTCAAAAAAATATCATACTCCTGGAAGGACACGGTATAGTTACAAAGCAACAATAATTTTATTATACAAAGTGAGGACAACATAATAGCGATATGGAGGTTTATCCTCTTACTAAGTATAATCTCTTTTCCGCTCCATATAATACCGGTACAAAGATATCTTTTACCCAACCATACAAGGTATTAGATATTTGTGTAGAAATAGCTATCAGTTTGCTGATATCGACAGCTTTTGTACAAAATGATTCCTACATATAATTTTCAATATTTTAGCTATGGAAAATGCAAATGCTATTAAATTATGGAATACTAAAGTGGTAGCAAATGACGTCAAAGCTACACTTACCGAAACCCAATTAATCCTTAATGACATTTGAATCCATATTAACCATAATGAGATCCCAATATTAAATTTTGGGTCATAATTAAACATAATTTCGGTAGTACGTACTTTGTTTAATCCAGCTGGCGGTTTACTTTATGGCCACAAAAATGATGATTTGGATTTTACGAAGTAAAAATATACAAACAAGTCAAGGATAATATTATCTACGGTTGGCCAGGTCTAGGTCAGGCCGCGGGGACTTAGCGTGAATGCGGCCTTAGACATTCATCCTAATAAATTACACTTGAAACCCGTAATGGATAGAAGTAAAAATAGTCCATATTCTTTAAATAGCTATGAAATATCTCTTTCTAAATTCGTCTTTCTCTGATGGTTAAAATGATATCTCCCATCTTCTGTCACATGTATTGTATCCTTAAAATGAAATCCTTGCTCCAAGTCTAGTGGCACCTGTACATAATCATTAGGGTTCCGCACCTCAAACGGAATAAATGGAACCCTTTTAAGATCACTCGTTTATCTGTCTGTCCATCTGTCACAGCCAATTTTTCAGAATCTCTATTAGACCGATTACGTTGAAATTTATATGAGTAACGAAAATAAATGAATTTTGAATATAGTGGTCCCTTTTTAGGGTCAAATTGTTTTTTTAAACAAAGTTTTGTTAACTGTACCGCGTGACATAAAAAAATAAAACGGTTTGTTTTGAGGAACTCAATTTTTTTTTTATAATTTCGTTTTTTTTTATATATTTAAAAAATAGACGAAAATTTACCATTACCCAACTTTATCTCCGAAAGTACCTACAGGCCCTCGATAAAAAAAAAGTCCACAAAATAGTTCTATACTTATAGATTACAGGAGAACCTATAGGAAATCTATGGTCTTAATATAATATGGTAAATCTTGCGTCCAAAGTTACATTTGCAGTAGGAACGTATGGGAGAACATGTTTTTCAACTACAATGTTAAATTTGTCCCTAGGATGAATACATCCCAGCTACGGAACCCTTCATAGTGCGTGGTCCAACACGATCTTGGCCGGTTTTTTTTCTTTATAGCTTATTTCGCCACCCCCTGAAAAGGTTCGGCTAACTTAAAACTGGCAGGAAATTGCAAACAAAGACTTTTTCAGGGAGCACGACAGTGCCTCCGCTAAGTCGAGCAAAACAAACAAAAGCACAACCGTACCATCTTTTCTCAAAGCCATTCAGGACATTCTCGACCCCCTGTTTGTTCGTTGTGGACAAAGCTAGAAGCGATTGCCAAGTCATTCTATTTATTAAAGAAATAAAGATGTCTAATATTGATACGGTCATTATACAATAGTCGGTAAATTTATTTGTCATAAATTGTTATATGACAACTGAATAAATTAACCGACTTGGTTTTACATTAGATCGCACAACGTTTTGCGGTAGAAGAACTGCATTGCGAGACTTGCATTTGTTTACATGTTATGTTTTTGATGGGATCTTTCTGTCCACTGTGAAGTGAGCTCTAAATTGTAATGAAAATACTTCTTAGAATATTATAATTCGACTTTTTAAAACGAAAAAATATTCTTACAATATTTTAATTCGACTTATACAAAATAGACCTGCATCTAGATTTATTTCACTTAGCTTGATGAAGAATTTCATTAATCTCTCATCAATTTCAGACTAAAATCTTCTAGTCTCAGATATATTTCAAAATTTCCTAATGTCTCTGCAATCTCTAATGGAGATATAATGTTATTCTCGCATTAGAGTTTGTTAGTCCTGTTTACCGTCGTCGTAACTTTATTTCGAAAGAGCTCATAAGCGGTTACAAATTACTCTTGGATTGCCAACTTGTTAAATGATATCCAAACTTTTTGGGACGCAAATAGGTTTTCATACTACTTTAAGTTGGTTATAGTTGTAAGTAGGTTAATTATGTTATTAGGATAAGGATCGGGAACTAAAACCATCAAGGAAGAAAAGTTTGACCTGCAGACTTTGACAGAGCATTGGAGACAGTGGCAATGTTTTGCAAGACCACCCAGATATTGCCGTAGCGAAAACTTGGAATCAAGTCAAGATCTGGAAGACAGAATGTGGGACAGATGAGACATTATAGGTATCTCATCTCTTAAGAGCGTTTATTCTGAAAGTGGGTAACATCCCAAATAGATGTCAAATATTTCGCTGTTTTGATTAATTTCGCATTCTGTATAGAAATAAGAAATGTGGCTAACTAGCGAACTAGAATATTAATAATGAATTGCAATTATAACACTGAATTTGATGTTGTAACCGTTTTAGGTGTAAAAAAGGCATTTGGAAAGTTTTCAAATACTTTTTTTACATCATAAACGAAATATTCGGTGTTACGATATTAACTATTGCATTTCATAATCAATATTTTAGTTCACTTGTTAGCCAGATTTCAATTTTACATACAGTAATATTGCCAAATTAATCAAAACAGGTAAATATTTGACAGCTATTTGCGATGTTGCCAATTTTTTGAATAAACGCTCTTAATGATCAAACTATATCGATTCCATTCTACATTCACTGCTAAACGTACAAGCAGCAACAGTAATAAAGTACCAATAACCATACATTCGGTATCAAATTCCACAGTATACCATAAAGATGAGGGGTATTTGAAGTGCTTAATCAAGCGTACAGTCACGGGGGCAAAGGCCACTTGCGTGTAAAATTTCAGCTTCATAAGTTTTATGATTTACGAGATATTTTTGTACGGAAATTCGACCTCTAGTGGTTTTATTTGAGAGACGTTCGTGCGTTATATTTCGAGAGATACTAGCGTGTTAAAAATATCGTGCAGTGTTCAGCCTGTTTCATAGATTTAATGTAAATGACCGAAAATGAAATTTTCTACGAAAGCGGTGGCCGCCACATAACGGCCGCAGTGAGCTATCATGAGACTATCATGGGCTATCATGAAAGTGATGGCTTGCCTTTAGGAACACATCAACTTACTTTCAAAAATAACGCTTCGGTGACGTCATTCGGCGGTGAATTGCAGACGCTATGGGACAGCCACCGCAGTCTTAGGAAACCGTAGCTTTAAGCTACCGTTTACAACAAAAGTACAATTGATTTCGATACACAAACATCATTCCTACTTTGTATTGGCAGGAATAATCCTTACCGATTCCATTTCCACCAGGTTTAAAAGAAATTCTGTTTTATATTCGTTGAATCATATAAGCGCCAAGCTTGCAATAATCTGTTTTCTAAGTTCTAAAACACTTTTCAATCGGGTACCGTTCCATAAAATCTTTTCATACAAGTTTATACTCAAGAATTTCTTTTTCCCTTGCACTGTAAATACAATTTTTACTTTGTTTACAGTTAGTTTTCAAGGGTTTGAAAATTCTGTACTAGTTATGGACTCCCTGAGTGAACGTTGAGGTATTATATTGCCAACATTTTTATATTAAGGCGAATGCGCTACGGTAGCCCGCGAAATTCAAATTTTATTACGTTTTTTGCAATTTGCAAGTTAGTGTCAGTGTGTGATCTTGATTAAAATATGATTCGCGACTATAACTTTGCAGAATTATAATCATTGGAATCAGCTATAAAACTCCTTATGTTAGAATAATCCTAAAATGTCATGATATCATGAAATAGTCATTCAATAGGTTATATGAACTTAGAGAGGTGTATTGATGATTCTTATGATTATAATTCTAGAAATAACTATTTGATACGGCCGCATTTAGATCAACCTATAACCTGATCCTGACCTGCAAATTTCAAAAAAATTAAGTAATTTTGAATTTCGCGAGGGTTACCCTGACGCTTTCGCCTTAAGAGTATTTCATTGACCGCTTTAACGGGGGTGGGTTATATTCGATTCTCCTTTGAGCAATATTACTTTATTACAGGATTTATTGTTTATTAGACGTATGGAAAAATATACAAAATTATCTTTACCTACATGGGAGTCAAACATAACTGGCGAAATATGGGTGTACTATATGTGCACCTCTGTCTATCCTTTCGGGGGAAACAGGCGTGATGTTATGTTATCTTTACCTATAACACATTTTTTTATGTAAATACAATAGACGACGTATATTTAGTAACCTAATCCGCTTAACTGTTCTTAAAGAGTCATAAAGAACCCTGTAAGAAATCGACACGTGTTTCACCCCTCAACGAAGCATACTCAGGATGACGATTGACTTGTTGGTCTCTTGTTGGTCCGGGTTCGGACCCGACGTGGTGTTGACACGTCAAGCGTCGAGAGCAGAGTGTCACTGTGCTCTCGTCTCCATATATGTCGTCTATTGTATTTTATAATGAATTTCCCCGAAGTCACGTCTGAGTCAATTAACTATAGCATTTTTGTCTGTTTAAAAGTAAACTCATTCCTTTAGCAATATTTTGTTTTTGTTTACTTACTTACGATGGTGGATATTTATAGTTCAAAAGCAATTGTAAACATTACCTTTTTTATGTTTGACTTAACTTCCTCATATTTATAGGTATTGCTTATTCGTTACTACATAATAATGTTCCTATACATATTTATGTCCCTTGGAGTATTTAACTTCCTTATACTATTATGTCCATGCATGATTGCGATTCCGTTAAGTCGGGAACATATATATAACTTATTACCCCAACATAACTTGTGTCTCTTGGGGCTTCATCCTTAGGATGGCTAATAATATTTGACAATCTGGATATTACACTATCACGGCTTTCCTTTTCATATCAAACTGAAATTCAACTCAAAATCAAAGCATTCATTTCAAATAAACCAACTACAGGCACTTTTGAATTGTCAAGGGGTTGGTCAGTCAGAAAGATGAAGCTAGTTGCCCATTCCAACGTGTAGTAGGTTCCTATGGAGAAGAACGGGCAAGAAACTCCACGGATACTCTTATAAATCAAAATATTGGTTAATTCATTCATGTTGAAATTATACATCTGAGAACGATGCAGAACATTAAAAGCGTCGGTAACAAAAAGAAAAAATTAAAATAAGCCATAGCAGCTAAGAGATGACCAGTCCCTACTGACGGCGCCCGTTCACGAACATGACGCATGGATCAGCACCATTCAGTTCAACCATTTTGAAGGGAGCTAATATAAATTATCCAACACACGCGCCACCATCAGCAAGGCATTAGAATGAGCATGACATACCTACTCTCAGCCGCCAGGGCACATTCAAGTCAATGAAAGACGTACCCAGTAAATGGTAGTTTTATAGTAGGTACATAGTACTCACACATGCGCTATGCAATTATACAATAGTAAGAGATGTAATTTATACAGTGCAAAGATAGTTTTTAAAATCTTCAGCAGCTCCACCAGTATTTACAAATGCTAATCAATTTGTTTATCTTCCATTGTGGTGCAGGAGCAGCGTTAAGCCAAGCATTTTCATTTTCAGTTGAAGTATGTGGGGAGGTATTTTCTTGTAACCTTTAAACATAAAACAGTAACCCATGAAAGATGAGTACACTTTAGCCAGCCTGAAACCTGTCGATGGGATTAAATTAAAATGGCGATGATCAAATCGTCTTTTTTTATATAAATAAATATAATAGAAGGGTGGCAGTTACGTAATGGAGTTTTAATATGGAAGTTAGGCCGTATTCTCGGCGGTAGCGGGCAGCGGGGCGGACGGCGACAGCGGCGCCATCAAATGCATACATTTTATATGGAACTGTTCTCGATGGCATCGGCGCAGGTAGCTAGAATACTTCCACATAAAAACTATGCTATTGAACGCACCGCTCTTGCACCGCTGCTACTACCGCCCCACTGCTCGCTGCCGCTGAGAATACAAAACAATGCATAATTAATTAGTGTCTACTTGGATATTAGATTTTTGTTCTTATTCGATTGCATTTGTTTTTCTTGAATCGAGACAAAAAGTTTCAACATCCAATTTAAACTTAACAATGGGTGGGAACTAAAATTGTTATAATAAGTAGTAATTTATTATTATTATTGTGTGCACACAACCGTTTAAAATTAATTTGAATGGATTTTTATTAGAAGTACCGACCACTACTGCTTATTTAATGGGTACCTAAATTTCCGTAGAAAACACAAACAAACTCTTACGAATAGTTGGGTTAGTTTCTGTTCGTAGCAGCACATACTTACTACAACACACAAAAGGAAAACAACTTGAGTGCTTCTCGAAATTGGGACCGAAAACACTTGACCTTTCCTTCTTTTTGAATAATAATAGGAAAGTCAAAATATATTTAGGAAGGAAGGAAACCTTGTAGCGATTAACATTAGTAATAATAAATGTGACGTTTACTGAAGAGGTTCTCGTTAGGCAATTCCATCAATAGTTTGGTGCAGAAATCAGTAATCCTGGACACACTGTGCCTTGTTAGGTGTTTCTAAAGCTCCTATTTGCTGCACGTCTTTCATAGACTTGAATGTGCCCTGGTGGCTGAGAGCATGTCATGCTCACTCAAAATGTCTAGCTGATGGTGGCGTTTGTGTTGGATTATTAAGCTCCCTTCAAAATGGTTGAGCTGAATGGTGCTGATCCATAAGTCATGTTCGTGAACCATGACGTTTTTGCCCATATTTTTGCCATGGGAACCCACTCACTTCATTTTTGTGACTGACTCATTGACATTTCAAAACTGCCATAATTGGTTTTATTAAAATAAATGCTTTGTGGTTGAGTTTTTAGTTTATGTATCCTGGCAGGTAGTTCGCTACGTATTCAAAATTTTCTGGAATTATTTTACACTGTGATGTATGATTCGCAAAAAATATAATTTTCTTTGCTACTTATCCCAATGGATATCTACTGTTAGACTATGTGGTCGTTTTTGTGTCGGCAGAACTAAGTCCATTTTGCAGCAAGGCGTAACTGACTTCTCCTGTCCGTAATCTTTGCAGTCATGTGTAAAACCGGAAAGCATACATTGTGCGCTTTTAAAATTTCTAACGATACAATCGTGGACGTCCACGCCCACGTCCATAAAATGTGTGGAAATACGTGCACGTTATAACGTTATTGTGGACGGAATCGTCACGCGTAAAAGAGTCTTTATATATTTCCATACATTTTACTTCCCTGTGTTATCGTGATGCCACGACGTGGACGATACGGTCCTAAACGGACGCTCCACGATAATAACGTCACGTTACAAAAACGCACTATAGAAAGTATTCTAGTAGGTGGACGTAAAACGAGATATAAACCTTGTCTAATTCAATCCGAGCGCACTTATCCAACAAAGTTGGATTTGTGTGGTCCCGGATTAAAGTGATCAATATCTTATAACTTTAAAAAAACATTTTGTCAGTTCTAAAGCACACGTTACATTAATTCTTATCAAAACAAAACTGTACTGATCAGCATTCAAGTCCAAACACGAAACCCAATTTGAGACGGTGAATTGAATTTCAAATATCTACACTAACTGCTTCGGAGGGGCTAAATTAATACTGTCTTTAGCTTTTGTAGGTATTCAGGCTGTTAGACGAAATTATGAGGAAGGTAAATTGGGTGTCTCAAAAGTTATTCATACTTCCCACCAATATTGTAAACGTGGAAGTTTGTGGAGATGTTTGTTTGTACGTTACTCAAACATGCATTGGCTGAACCAATTTTATGGATTATTTTTGGTACTTTTTGTCCGGTAGTAATTTTAATCTTCTTCTTTTGTGTGGTTAGTGACTAACCTGGTGTCAGAGTTTTAAAGCCGCGCATAGGCCTCTGACTTGGCTTCACATGCCGTTGAGAAATATCTCTCAGACATGAATGTTTTCCTTCCCGATTTTGAAGCAAGTGATAATTATACTATACGCACATGAATCCGAAAGTCAGAGGTGCGTGCCTTGGGTTCGAACTCGAGACCTATGACTTGGCAGTCTGACAGTCACATTACTAGGCTATCACAGCCTAATTAATAGTAGTAATTTTAATAAGATGCGAGTAATCTGCCGGCAACAGTAGTCCTAACCTACTACTGTCCGGCCGCCCAAAGAATGCGTTCCTGACACCTGTCAGTTGGACAATTTCTAGTAGTAATAAGGATCAAATTCGCAAAACACATATTCGTGACACATGAAACTGACAGGTGTCAAGAACACATTCTTTCGACTGCCGGATTGTAACGTTATAAATCCGAGTGTGTGTTCGTTTGTTTCTTACTTGACGCCTCACCTACTGAATTAAAGCCCTTAGATGTACCATCACAGAAGTCCATATCTAACCAGTTTGACAACAAAATCCCGTGAACACGATGACCACATTTGTTACTGGCCCGGTTCTATAGCTGCCGAGCGCTGCAAGCAAGAATAGTCCTTACAAATGTTAGTTATGAACTTCTTTGATGGTACGTCTTATATCATAGTTTTTTTATCCAAGAACAAAAAGTAGCTCCCCAAATTGCGATTGGAACAGCGAGCAACTGCCAGTAGTGTATATTTGGAAGAGCAGGTGTCTCCTCAGCGGTATCGTAATGATCGGTGTTTATTGATAGTTCCGAAGTATTCACTGCTGCTTTCTGCTGTATTTAGTATGCTTTCAGCTAAGTTCTAGCTGATAGGCAATCACATAAATTGTAGGTATAGCAAGGAACAACGTCGCAACTGTCTTATATTGAAGATCTAGGTTTTCTCTAAACTTTCACATCAACCAACATTATTCGAGGTGTTAAGGGATTAAGAGTCAATCTTTTCTCCTCGTGATATAGCATATAGCTAAATCAGCCTATAATGTTAGCGCTGAGTCATAGGCCTCCTCTCTTCGCGAGAGAGTGGCCCACGCGGGCCCAGTGTAGGTTGGTAGATGTCACATTTCTTCGAATTCTTGGTTCTAGGACATGCCGGTTTCCTCACGATAATTTCCTTAAATTATTTACACAAAGTAATCCGCCTGCCTGGGTCCAAACCCACGACCTACAACTGGTAAGTCGGGGCACTTACCACTGGGTTACCACGGCTCTCTCGCCTCGTGAGTTATGAGTTATTATGTTACCTGCTATAACCAGTTGTATGCTTCTCATACAACTTGTGTTAAATGAACAAACACTGCCAAGCAATAAAAAGGATGGTACCTAAGTAAACAAATGCCAAGCATATTCTTTCTACGACTTCCTGAGAGCATTGATCGTGGATAGCAACACCGCATCACTGCGCGTACGCGTGATAATATCACTTTATCTACGAGTACAATTTCCCAATTCTATCAAAGGACAGTGTACGTCAAATTACTTAGCGAGGCAATGTAAATTGTATTACCAGTCCTTTTATTTTATACAAAAAATAATAAAAAGATATCATAATGAATATCATTTCCTTAAAACACTGAGTGTCCTTGTTGCCTTTGGATAATTCTAGTCTGTTCTCGCGAACGTTGGAGGAATCTTAATGAATAAGAATAAAATTAGGGCCACTGTTTGTCTTATCGGCTAGCAATTTTTTTTAACAAAATTTCAAATGTACCGTTTTAAATTAAAATAAAATTGTTAGGTCATTTTTTACTTTCTATTATTTTCTTCGGTTTTAATTATTTTACAATGTTTGGCAGTGGCTTATTGTGAATTCCTTTAAATATCATCTTATAGGTAGGTATAAAATGACTATATGGGAATCACAAATCAAAATGCATCTGTTATTTTTTTTTTACATAAACCTTTCCAACTTTTTAGGTACTGTAAGTGAAACCACAGGTAAAACTAAATGAACGCCAATAAATCAAAAGAAGTGTTGACTTTTCTTGTTTGACCATTTTATAAGCACAGTACTAAACAGCTTACCAAATACACGTCTATTAGAATATCAATAAAAATTGAATAAATTAATATTTATTTACTCACGTTCAACTTACGTTCAAAGGTAAATGTATTTCGTCATCAAATTGACCAAACGGGTTAAGCTACCCATTCACGATCAAATTCGAATGACGAAAAAACCATTAGTACCTAAGTTATTGCAATGTAAATTTGATAAAACTCTCGGAAATCATTGTAATTTATTTTATACCTTACGTAAACGAGATAAAAGTTACATTGCAATGCATTGTTGCGTACTAATGCTTTTACGACGATAGTGAATGTTTTACCTTAAGCTACGGTTTCCCTAGAAGAGTGGTGGCCGCACTTAACAACCACAATGTCATGAAAATGATGACAGTGGCAACGATTTAAATCGTTAGATTCGCCCTACCACGTTAAAAGATAGTCGCGTTTCTGTTTCGTTTTGACACCTATGATCCTCCACCTCCACCTACCACACACAATGATGCAGTGACTAGGGCTATCACAATGACTAAAGCTACGGGTTCCTACAAGAGCGATGTCCGCCATATAGCATCCGAAAATTACGGACCAATGACGTCATTAAAACTTTATTTATGAAAGCAAGTTGGTGTTTTCCTAGAGAGCGTTTTTGGAAAAATGATTAAAATCGCTAGATTTACCCTCACCGTACTCAGTCACGCGAAAATATGTCCGTACTGCGAAGGGTGACTTAACAAACGATTTAATCATTTGGATTCATTTCGGATGCTATGTGGCGGTCACCGCTCTTCTAGGAAACCGTAGCTTTAGTCATTGTGATAAACCCTATTTTATGTGGTCGCCCAGAAGTCGACATTCGACCTTAATTCATTTAAATGTCATGATTCTAAGGTAGCCATCTTGTGTCAAAGGCATGGTGTGTAATGTTTTTTTTATTAATTTTATTTATTTCTAAGTTATATAAAAATATTAGCTTTCTGCACTTCTTCGTGGGCGTTTTGGGGGACTGTCTTATGTAATTTTGACGTTCGAAAAGTGCTGATTCTCAGCCTAGTTTGAATAAATGACTTTTGAATTTTGAATTTGGTTAGGGCCAACCCTGCCAGGGTTGTGAGTTTGTCTGAAAGCCTATCGCGGCCCTGGCACACAGGCAACGGAAGGAACACGGGTGGGTGTTAGTCAGTAAAAGTCTGACACGCCCTCCCGCTCCCCTCAGAGCGGGAGAAGTTATTTGATAATTTCCCAACCAAAAAAAAAAAAGGGAAGTAAAATATGTGGAAATATACGGGGTGTCAGGGACATCGACGCGAAGCTGGTTACTATGGATTCAGTACATGATTCTGAACCCCCCTGCGTTGAAATTTTTCGTCGGTTATATAAAAAAAAAAATAGCTGCTCCATACATTTTGACCGCGTATGTATTGTACACTTTTCTATGAAACAGCTGATTTAAAAAAAAAAACCGACGAAAAATTTCAACGCAGTGGGGTTCCGAATCATGTACTGAATCCATGGTAGCCGGCTTCGCGTCGATGTCCCTGCCACCCTGTATAAAGAAAAGAAAGAAAATTAATTTACTGGACCCAGGTTAAGACACACAGTATTCACACAAAAACAAAAAAAAACAGAAAAAAACAGAAAACAGTATTGTGTGCCTCACGGCTGAACCAAACAGCCCCAGTTCAGCATAAATGTCATACAACTAGTGCCTGACGCTGATTTTCAACTGGACCTTATGTTACGGGGACGACGGATGTCAGTCATCAGTTTATATGAACACGCTTTTAAAGTAAAAAAAAAATTGGGCACGTTACAATGTTATCGTGGTCGGAAAGGAGATAGTTTTTATTGTTCGGCGGTTAGGCCCACCAAAAATTGTGGCGTATATTAATGAAACGCGAAAAATCTACCATGTTTTTGTTTTTTTTTTAGGTATACTATGATTAATTGACGTTACAATACAGGGGTGTATTGTAACGTCTTATGACACTTACGACAACAATACCTAGTAAATTGAAACAACATCATCATTTATTTATTTATTTTCAACTTACATACATCTCTCAAGTCATTACAGGGTAACCTATTGCGATAGCGGACTTATCTAACTCTTATCCTAACTTATCATCTGCCGAGCCTTTTTCTAACTCTGTTGGGGTCGGCTTCCAGTCTAACCGGATGCAGCTGAATACCAGTATTTTACATGGAGCGACTACCTATGTGACCTCAACAACCACGTTACTGGGTAACACGATATACCCTTTGGTAAAACTGGTTGTTCGACTTTGTTGTCAGGGTTTCTAAATATATGTATTATATGGTAAAAAAATATCTCTATTTATGTACCCCTCAGAGATATTAAAGTCTAGATATTTCTAAAGTAGTCGTAAAAAGTTTTGAAAAAAAACTAGTTATTCAAAAATCCTAAAGTAATATTAGTTTTATATTGTTAGTAGAAAAAGTAAGGGTTAAACGAAGCATTTATTTTTTAGAGAGAAAACCTTTTATAATGAAACCTATATTAGATACGATAGCAATTTCCATGTTTTTATAGAAACTGCCGTTCGATTCTGTAAAAATATCACCGTGAAACTTAGGTGAAGTGAGCGTGAAGTGAGCTGTCAATAGTGTTAATACCTAGCATCCTGCCGGTCGATTCTATGGCAGTGACAGCTCACTTCACGCTCACTTCACCTAAGTTTCACGGTGAGCGTTCACTTCACCTAAGTTTCACGGTGAGCGTTCACTTCACCTAAGCTTCACGTTAATATTTTTACAGAATCGACCGACTGTAGCCGCGTCGCATTGTCGCGTCGCGTTGTCGCGTCACGCCTGTATGATGAGTTATGCCTTCTAAAAGTTGGCAAAGTCGCAAAAAGCTGTCACCTGTTTTTACTATTCATTTGTTAATTATACTTTATGGAAATATTAAATAATCACTCTATGGTGCACGTTCTTAAATTATTTAATAAAACAGTTATTTTATTAATTTGTTAATCAGAGGTAAATCGTCTCTTGTTTCTTGCTATACGAGTCGAGTTCAGCAAAGGTGCAATTTGGTCTTATGTTACAAACTGATTTATTACTTAGGGGCCCAACAATTAATGGGTTCGCAAGTGCCCTTTAACAAGATCAAACATAATTCAATCATCAGCCCCAATCGCAGATGTATACCTTTGCTTAGCAATTTAAAAGGATTGTCAATTAAAAAGCAATGATTTATAAACTCAAACTCATAGCAAGTATTTCAATTATACCTTTACAAGCACTTTTGAATTTTCAAAAGAGTCGGTCATTCAGAAAGATGAAGCTTGTTGCCCATTCCGAAACGTAGTAGGTTTCTATGGAAAAGAACGACAATAAAGGAGTATGAGGCCTTTACCAAGTTACACTACGGTCCTGAGGAACCAAGAAACCGAAGGTAGCTGTAGCTCGTTACATAGTGTACTAACTTTTATCTTCGGGCCTGATCCACTTTGATTCATTTTGTCTGTGTTGTCACTTACTTCTTCTAAACTTTACAATGGATATTGATGCAATTTTCACCATAATTAAAAAAAAAAACCGGCCAAGTGCGTGTCGGACCACGCACAATGAAGGGTTCCTTAGTTGGGATGAATAATATGGGTCTCCCTTGTTTCATCGAAAAGAAATTGCCAAATTACCACTTCCCAAACAATTTTCCGCATAATTTAATTTGCCAAATTATTACTTAGCAAAAAATCTATTCACAAATAATTGTAACGCAAACCTAATGTTTTGCAAGTGAACGTTTAAACAATAACTTGTTTACCAACTAGTACTTTTACCAATTTTTATGTAGTCAAATATTTCCGTTGGAATAACTGATTTTACGCAAAATAAAACAATATTACAAGGGTGTTTTATCCACTTGGGACAAATTCTAAACAGGTAATAATATTATTAATATTAACTATTTTGGTAGTATTTTATTTTTAGTTAGCAGGATTTTTTTTTAATTATTACTCTCGTCTAACTAGTTCAGTTTCGGGTAGCCTGTTTTTTTCCATATTTTTTTTCTATTTAAACTAGTCGTTTCTGGCACTCGCCGACCGCTACCGCAGCACCGCTCGCTTCGGTCGCTCGGCTCGTGCATAGGAGGCCACAGTTTTAACCTAACCTAACCAATTTTTTTTATAATTAACCTACTCTAACTAGTTCCATAACTAACTGACCAAACGTTTATTGTCTAAAGATTGTTTACTGTAATAAATCATTTGATTAAAGCCATAAATTTGACCAAATGAAAATGTGCGTACTAAAATCATTCCAAACATTACATTGGTATAAAAAAAAGGTTGCTAAAATTTGTTTGGGTAGTGAAATTTTGGCAAAATCTTTTCGGTAAAACGGCAGGATCCCGAATAAAAATTATCCCAAGAACAAACTTACTTACATTGTAGTTGAAAAACATGTTCGCCCAGACATTCCAACTGCAAATGTAAGTTTGTACGCACAATATTGAGTGATTTACCATGTTATATTAAGACATAGACTTCTTATAGGTTTTCCTGTAATCTATAAGCATAGAACTGTTCTCTGTATTTTTTTTAAATTTTTAGGATCAGTAGTTTCGGAGATAAGGGGGAATGGTCAATTTTCATCAATTTTCTTTAAAAGTATTTATTAAAAAAATATTTAAAAAATGTATTTGAAATTCTCGCAATAAGCCCTTTAATTTGATATGTCACACGGTACAGATTGCAACTTTTTTTTTAATTTTCTTATTTGCACCCGAAAAGTGACCCCCATATTCAAAATTAATTTATTTATGTTACACGACCGTGTTTGGGTCACAGAAATACATATGTGTACCAAATTTCAACTTAATCGGTCAATTAGATTCGGAGCAAATTGGCTGTGACAGACGGACAGACAGACAGACACACGAGTGATCCTATAAGGGTTCCGTTTTTACCTTTTGAGGTACGGAACCCTAAACAGACGCACGAGTGATCCTATAAGGGTTCCATTTTTTCCTTTTGAGGTACGGAACCCTAAATAAATATTTCGAAAGGTTTATGTGTATACATCAGCCAATAACATTCCCACTGCTGGGAAACAGGCCTTTTTGTGAGAGGGAACGGGCCGCAATCTACCACGCGGATCCGGTGCGGGTAAGTGGATCTCGATGTATTATGGACGATATCCATCAAACGGCTCGCATCGCATCGGATCGGAAAGGATACGAAAGGATGCGGCGACAGCCGATCGCGTCCGGCAGAATGTCGACGCATACGATCGGCACCATATCGTCGCTTGCGAATGTATCCCCTAGTCAACTAGTTTTATTTGTACGATGACAGGCGTACGGAGCCGATTCTTTCGGTCACGATCGCGTGTCGCGGAAGACGCCCGCGGTCAAGCTGTTGTGCGCGGCTTGGTAATATAAACTTTAAATACTGTGTACACGATTTAATATTGTTTAAAGATTGTAATATCCGTTCCGATCCGATTCGACGCGAGCCGTTTGGTGGAAATCATCCTTAAGCAAAACCTACCGATGCAAATTTCAAACTCCAAATTGAAAAAACAAACAGCAATCATTTCACTAAAAATGTCAAATTAGTCTCTGGGATTAAAAAACGAACTGTAGTTCTACAGAATAACAACGATATAAATCACATAAGGCGAGTAGCTCGTCTGTCAAGTGATTGTGGTATTTCCCACCGACTAACCGGTGATTGCAGCAGTCTACTAGAGAATTCATAATTTTAGAACTTAATACAGTCAAAGAAATTAATAGTTAAGCAAATTGACACCCTACGACAAATTAATAGGTTAATAGGTATATGTATATCCTTATATTTAAATAAATATTTATTCCACAATTTTCGATATTGCACCTACCACTGTTTATCTCTGCATCACCCAAAGGTTGACTGGTAGAAAATGCCAGTGGCATTAAGTCCGCCTCTGTACATTTGTGTGTAAAGTGTTAAATAAATAAATAAATAAATAAATTGCCGTAATGTGGCTATTTCATACAACTATCAAAGAATGATAGTTGTGATTTTTTTATATTTTATAAAAAAAATAATTAGCTTTTGCCCGCAACTTCGCCGTGTGGGTTTCGGAAGAAACCCCCGGAACGTAGGTAATGCTACTAAAATATCTGTTTGCCAAATTTCATCACATCCGTTCTGCCGCTTTTATGCCAATCCGAAATATACATCCGGAACATACAGACAAACGGACGAAAAGTCGTTTTGTTTCGTAGTTTTGATTTCGTTGATAGGTTTCTTTATGCAAACTTACATATAATAAATTTATTTCAGACCATATTCATTACAGACATAAAGAGAGGGGCAGACTAAGAGATCGGCTTGTGGCTAACTAATAACAGCCGCACGGGTCGTTCGATTAGGTTAAGCTACGGTTGCCGCGGTTGGTCCGTAGATGGGTGACCATCTTCACTTACCAAAACCCCTTAAGTGCTTCGGAAAATCCCGGTTGTCATTCGTCGATCTTTGACAGTCGTTACGGGTCGTCAGAAGCCCGAAAGTCTGACAGCCAGTCTTACTTAGGCGTAGAGTATTACCCAGTAACTGGGTTTCTGGAGGTCAGATAGGCAATTTCTCCATGTAGAATAGCGGTATTCAGCTGCATCCGGTTAGTCTGGAAGCCGACCCCAAAATAGTTGGGAAAAGGCTAGTCAGATGATGATCCATTACAGGGATACACCCATATTTGTATATATAGACAATTTATGTTGGTACTTAGTCAGTTTGCTTAACTATTAATTACCCTGAGATTACCTTTTACAAAAAAAATATTTCTCTTCTTTTATTGCTTACATTCAAAAGTATTTTTTAATCTTTTGAAGGAAGCTGAGCGAGGACATGCTTTTATAAATCCAACAAGACTGAAAAAGATAATATGACGTCAATTCGTAAAATAAGACCAAAGACTACCTTACCTCAAAGTAATAAATATTTTCAACCTTATGTGCAATGAATTCGGGTCAAATTCACTTAAACGAGGCATTAAATTGGAGACTGATCATTTTGCTTGCGATGCGGCAGCGTAAATACTTTACATTCTATATTTGTTATTTGTAAATATGAGAACGCTTGTAATACAGATTTACTTTCTAATAAAGCCCATACATTTTACGAAAAAGCCTTTGTAATATTATAGGAGTTGGCCAAGAGGAGATTATCTCAAACAGATAAAAACAACAATCTGCGTCAGGTGGTTTGCCTTTTGTCGTCATCTGACATAATGCTGGCCCTTTTTGGCATTTTAAGCCTCAAACCAAATATAAAACCAAGACAGCGCTGCGAACAATACAGTGAAACATGTCAAAACTACATCACCGCTTTATGCATACACGCTCACATTTACAACCTTTTACAATCAAACTGCACCACACTAAGTGCACACATGTTTACGAAACTGGCCTCACGTCACTGTTGTCAGGGTTATGTCTTGGTTTTTCATTCGGTCTGGGTTTTAAGTTTCGTGCAGACAGGCGCGATGCGACTCTAACAAAACAATTTCTAAGAAAACTTCACGGTAGTAGTACAATTACCGGTGTCGCGTCGCGCCAGCCAGCACGAGGCTTTAAGCATTGTTTTCTTTCTGTTTTTATTGAATGCCAATAAACGCATTTTTCTTCGTCTTTAACATTAATCTTAGAAAGAGAAAACTTATAAATAGGAAACAATGATTTCTGATCCTTTAGTTCCCTTTTGTGACACACATGATTGAGAATGCACACAGAATCACAATGAACAAATAACTACATTGGACCAATATTTACCAAATGTTTAGTGGTCTGCGCAACGGTAACAATTTCATAAATAAATTCACTACAGTAACAAAAATTATTCAGAACTCCAACCAGGCTGTAACCAAAGGGTAGCTCGTCATCCGATAAGGACCAGGCCCGGGTCGACGGCGCGTTGTGTTCCACGCGCGCCTCAAAGAGATGTCAGTATAACTGACGGGATCCGCTAGGATCGATGCCTGCCGGGGTCGCGGGAAAGTCCTAAAGGGATACCGTGGTCCCTGGCAACGTACAGGCAACTGAAGGAACACGGGTGGGTTTTAGTCAGTAAGAGTCTGACACGCCCTCCCGCTCCGAACAGAGCGGGAGAAGTTATTTGATAATTTCCCAACCAAAAAAAAGGCTGTAACCAAAAATGGCGGCATTATGCCAATCACATAACCGTTCAAAACTGTCATATAACCCTATTCCAAATACCTGACACGTAAAGCCGGCTTCACACGTCGGCTACGTTTCGTCCCCGTATCGTTTTAATATCGGAGTTTGAACGGTTTCAGCATTATTTTTTATGACTAGATACATTCGTGACACTTCTGGGCTGAAGAAGGCTTATTTTGTCAAACGTGTGAAGATGCCATAAAAGTATTCTGCTCGTGTGAAGAAATGGCTGTTTTATGTAGTTGTACCATGTTTTGGCAGTATAAAATGAGTTTCGTGGCCTTGTATAGCTTTAGGTATAGGGCATGTATCGTGGAACTAAAGTGCTTTCCTCCAGAATTTTTTGATCTTAGTAAGAATAGGCTAGGCTTTTTTCTGAGTTAGATGATAGGATGACTATCTCATACTTTAAATTATATAATAAGTGCACCTAAAAAGTATCACATATTATGTGAGATTTTAGTCGTCTTACGAAAGCAGCCCACTTTATGTATTCAATGACTACTAAACTATCATTAAAAAATATATATATATCCACCTTGACATTTTTGGCATCTTACAAAGGGCCACTCAATGTACCCGAAATAGAGCTCCCAGGGGAGCAGCCCCGTGGGAGCAATTAAAAAATTGTTTCAATATATCTTTTTTTTTTTAAATGAATGTTTAGTTATTGGATACATGAATGGGCTGTTTTTGTAAGACGACTAAAATGTCACGATTTATAACTTACCGATGCTTACGCAATTTACAAGAAAGTTTCTTTTGATATTTCTAGCAGTGCCTCGCGGTTTTACCCGCACAAGTCTCGATCCCGTGAGAATATCGGGATAAAAAGTATCTTATGCGTTAATCCAGGTTATAAACTATCTGTGTGCAAAATTACATCGAAATCCGTTCAGTGGTTTTTGCGTGAAAGAGTGACAAACATCCATCCATCCATCCTCACAAACTTTCGCGTTTATAACATTAAAAGTAGGATGGCGTGCCTATTGGCGTGTAACCTATTTTACAAATATAAGTTAATAATGAGTACATACTTAGCATTATCATTTATCATTCTTAATGTTCCCATTGTTGGGACACAGGCCTCCTTTTGGTAAGTGGAAGTGGGCCGTAATCCACAACGCGGGCCCAGTGCGGGTTGGTAGATGTCACATGTGTGCGATTTTTTTTTTGTGTTACGACTTTCTGGTTTCCTCACAATGTTTTCTTTCACCGTTTTGAGAGCAGTAGCGATAAAATAATGAACACAAAGTAAAGCACCTGTCTGGGTTCAAACCTACGACCGTCAACTCGTAAGTCACCGTTACCACTAGGGCACCACTGCTCCGTATCTATGCACTGGTACATACCTAATTGGTACCAAAATATTGACCTTGCAAGAAGCACTGGCTGCACACAATAACAACCATGAAAATGCGCAGAAACTCAAATTAGCTGTAATTGCAGTAGCCAAATTGACCTTATAATGTCACATAATTATGTACCTGCATACTTAATAATTATGTACTTTTGTAACATTGTAATAGGCACAGCTAGCAAAAAAAAAAATATATATTCCATTCATCCGACCTTCCATATATATGTCCGTAATTATACCGGTTGTTTTTAATTATACAAGTAATTATTTCAATTACTTGTATAATTAATTATGATGTCTTATGAAACCTTATTTTATTAGCAACTACTTTTCTGATCTACCGACCGCGACGTTAAAAATGGTTATAATGTAAAGAGCTCTTAAGTTTTGTTATTTAGAACATATCTAACTAATTAAAGGACCAATGTTTTGTATAATGACCTACATTGTACAAAACATTGGTCCTTCATACCTGCATATTATAAAATATGACAGGTGAATAATAATTACAGGTGACTGTATTTCCGATATCCCAAAAAAAAAAAATGGTATCTACATACAGTGTGGCATAAAATAAAACTACGCTAACTACTACCTACGCAGTCAAAATGTATGGAACAGATTTTTTTTAAATAACCTACGAAAAATTTCAACGCAGGGGCGTTCCTAATCATGTACTGAACCCATGGTAACAGGTTGCGCGTCGATATCTTTGCCACCCTGTATACATATTTATGTACCTACAAGTTTTTCGTGACTAGCAATTCTGCTGTTTTTTGGCTTGAAATAAAATATTTCCAGTTGAAATATACAATAGGTAAGTAAAATTAATAATAATAATAATAAACCGACATAGATCGAAGAATTGCCAAACTTAAGTGGCAATGCGCAGGGCACACTGCTCGCAGAACAGATGGCCGATGGTGCCGAAAGGTTCTGGAGTGGCGACCACGTACCGGAAGACGTAGCGTTGGAAGGCCTCCTACAACGTGGACCGATGACCTTGTGAAGGCCGCAGGAATCCGCTGGATGCGGGAAGCACAGAACCAGTGCTTCGGGGACGCCTATGTCCAGCAGTGGACAACTTTCGGCTGAAATGAAGTAAAATTAATAATGAAATTGACATTTGTATTAAAAGACGACTTCAAAGGAATACATTTTGAAATAAAATAGTTAGTTCTGGCTGCTACTAAAATGAACCCTTTCACAAAATTATCACCTAAATATTTAGCACTGGAACTAATGCTTAGCTCTGGTTTATACTGAATATTTTAGCTCGCGTTCCATTATCACATGAATATTATAACGCTTTCAATGAAAATATTCTGCTTGTGGCAAAATAACGGATAAGCTCATTAAATATTAATAGTATTATCCACACCTGATTGTTTGAATATTATCTTTCAGTGCGAATCTAATAGGAACTTAATTTAATACACGAACATCAATTTGTCGAGCCTTTTCCCAACTGTGTTGAGGTCGGCTTCCAGTCTAACCGGATGCAGCTGAATATTTACATGGAGCCACTACCTATCTGACCTCCAAAACCAGTTACTGGGTAATACGATACCCCTTGATAAGACTGGTTGTCAGACTTTCTGGGCTTCTGAATACTGCAAAAGCACGTATGTACTTGCTGAGGCTCGGAGGGGTCTCGATATGTAATGGATGGTCACCCATCCACGAACCAACCGCGGCAAGCGAAGCTTAACCTTCCATCAACCCGTGCGGCTGTTATCATTTAGTTAAGACAATACAAGTATATAATATTCTTTAATGGTCCTACTGGTGGGCAAAAATATGGAATCAAATCGTTAGCATTTTTTTACTAAATGTTTTGTATCTTTTTGGTCGTGTCGAATAAATGTTCCTTCCTTGTTTCTTTCTTCTCATCTCATATAAAAAGTACACTTATTTAACAAGCTTATTACAAAATAGAGGATAATATCCAAGATAACAATTTAGAGACAGAATCAAACTGGTTGCTAATTTAATTGTATATATATTATATAATATATTAAATATTATATTATATACATACTATACTTTATTATATATCATATGTTATTATTATTTATCATTGATTTTACATTGTGTGATTACTTGAATTCACACACTGACTGTGTCGTAATGGTCCAGTGGTTAAGGCCTCGCCTCTCATGCACGCGGTTGTGGGTTCAAATCCGGGCAAGTACCAATGTGACTTTTAATTCATAAATACTTTCTGAATTTATCTTGGACATTACTGACATCGATGAAGGAAAACATCGTGAGGAAACCTGGACTTATAGTTAATATAAGTCTGAGATCACCAATCCGTCTTGAGCAAGCGTGGTGATCAATGCTCGTGCTTTCTCTGTATGGGAAGAAGCCTTTGCCCTGCAGTGGGATAGTAACAGGCTGGTATTATTTTTATTTTTTATAACACACTGACTTATTATTATTACTTGTTAATTTTTTTGGAATATCGTATACTTTTACAATGTTTGTAGCATCATGTATCTATCACATAGTTAATTAATCATTGCTTCATTTTTATTTCTTTTTACCTGTTGTGGTAAAGTAACCGTATTCCAGGTGCATCGTCTTAACAAATTATAAATAGATAATTAATGTAAACAAAACATTGTAAAGATTAACTGTGGAGATTCTTGCCGGTTCTTATCCATACGAAAACTACCTTTTGGAAGGGGCGATTAGAATCAATTATTTTTTTGTGTTAATTTTGACGTTTAACAGAGCCTTCCATGTGCCTTATTGAAATAAATTATTTGACTTTGTCTTTGACTTTGAAGAACCAAGTTTTGGCTTTGGAGTTAGAAGCAATTTGGACCAAAAGACCAAAGGAACTTAGAATTAGTTGATATTATCGGGACAAGCATCAATTACTAGGTAGTAGGTTAGGTATACTTTCTATGAAAATGTTCATGTATACTTACATTGATTATTTAGTTAATGAATACCGTCTTTATTATAATTTAATTACGTTTAATTTAAATATCTACTTCATTTAATATTGTTATTGTTTTTTTCTATTTTCATAATTATGTTTTCTTAGATAATTACATTGTTGTCTTTATTGTGCATGCTACATATACTTGTGATAGGCAAACATACCAGCACTTTTATTTCATTATTGTTTTCTTTTAATTCCTTGTATGTACTGCTTTTGGTGTACCTACCAAATGAATAAATTAATTACAATCCAATAACTTTCAAGAGTCCTTCAATATGAGAAATAAAACAAAATGTGTCCTACGACTCGAAAAGTTACGCTTACGCTCAACGGTTTAACAGAAAAACACTCGAAGAATATTCATTTTCAAACATTACCAAGATACTATAAAGAGTTTCAAATAAGCAGGACTGCGCCATTCGACTACGTTTTTATTAAATAAAAAACATTCGTTACGGTGTCTTGCCTGTCCCAGCTGCTTACTTTTGTTTATATTTGCCCTCTAGAGGGTTGGCTAGTCGAGCTAAACCTAGCTCATTTATTTTATTCGTCCCCTTGACTTGCTGCGAGCGGGTAGCTCCAATGACCGCTACACTCACTGCCCAGACGATGTATGTATGGTCATAGAATATTAAAAGCATGTAGATGCGAAAGACATGTACTTTCCTTTCTGCGTACCAGACCATTTTTGTCGCAGAAATAATCAGTAAGTAAACAATATGCTTTACTTAAAAAACTGTTTTTCTACAGGGTACTTACCGATCTAGAATCATGAAATTTGGCAGGAAGCAAGGTCTCATAGCACAAATAAAGGAAAAAGTCCGAAAATCGTTTATTTGTAGTTTAATTAATAATTTTGTTTGCTATTAAAAACTTTCATTTGCAGTTAAACAATTGATCGTGACGTATATCGATGTATGGGAGAATATGTTGTTTAATAACAAAGTTAAGTTTGTTTTTAGGATAAATTCATCCCAACTATGGAACCCTTCTGCGTGTGTGGTCCGACACGCATTTGGCCGGTTTTTATTTTTGTTGCATTTATTGGTATTTTTTTTTCAAAATGATAAACGTAGTCCTTTTTTTCCCTCAGGCTGTTGCGCCGATCCGGGATAGCCAACCGGCCTGGAACTGTAGGCATTCAGGTTGGAGAGTTTCACTTCTTAACATTTTATTCTTTGGCACAATTTACCTACACTACACGCTACATACGTTTCGTGACGTAAACGCCGGTTGAAATCCACTAAACCATGACTGACTATCATAAAGAACTGGAAAGGTTCAGAGGAGGCTCGGCCAAAGACTTTCTACTTCATTATGTTAATAATTTATTAAACCTAGACCTTTTAAAAAATACTAAAAACTTTTTTTTATTGCTTGCGTGAATAGACGAAAAGAGTAGTGACGTATTTAAAGGTCTAAAAAGAATAAATTACCGAATTGTGTCTGTGAACTTAAATAATATTTGAACAAATAACACTTATTATTATGTATTAACTAATAAACAGAAAAGATTTGATTCTTAGTATGTTTGTTTGTTACCCTATCACGTTAAAACGGCTGAACGGATTTGCATGAAATTTGGCACATCGGTAGACCATGACCAGGGTTAGGATATAAAAAAAAAATAGTCCGGTATTCTCAAGGGATCGAGACTTATGCGGGTGAAACCGCGCGGCATAGCTAGTGTCTAAAATAACTAGTGTTTAAGTTTTCGTTTTTCTTTAGTGAACGAAAGAAAGAAAATAGGTTTATTTGTCACAGAAATACGTGCATTCAAAAACATAAATAACTCGAATAATAAAGAAAAAGAAAAAGAAAATAGATCTATAATTACGAGCACAGAGCATACATTGTTGACGTGCAGCTGCAAGACGTGAGTTTGTTAAATGTCCATGTCCTTGAAATAAATAAAAACTTAAGGAAGGAAAGCAATATTTCACATAACCTTTCCTTATTCATAATTTTGTTAATAAAAGTTGTCTAAGTCTGCGTCTTTTACCATAAAGTAGACTATATTACGCGCTCCCCTAAGTACGAACAACGTAAGCTCACACAAGAAACTATCCAGGTAGACGATAATTGTCCCAGATAATCAATCGGCACGCACCTCCTCTATTATACCTCCCTTACACCCACCATACATACGTATAATAGAGGCTACCAGAACTATCTCTATAACAATGACGTCACGGCTCAAAGGACCAACTTCATCCAAAGTCAAGGATACAATTCTAAGGGCAAGATTCAGAGATAGTACTTTGATTATACTTTATTATACAGCATGTATCCGAAAGTTGTGGTCAAATTTAAAGGCCACACTATTAAATTTAAACGAGAAAAAATTATCCGCCGCGCTGTCACATATTATGGCTTATTGGTGATTCGAGGGAAATAATAAAGCTTCCAAAAAACAAATTAACTTATAGCGATCTGAGGTTGACTATAATACCAAACTTCCGAAAAAAATACTAATTCCGAAAACATAATTATGTTCTGCTAAAATAATCGTTTTCTTAAGCTCTATAGGAATCAGCTTAATTTCTACTATTGGATAAAGAATAACTTTTTTAACTCTCAATTTTAATGAAAATAACTACCTACCGGTAGTTGCGTTCGGTTCGTAAAAAGTGGGTGAAATAGGTTAGGTTAGAACTGTGACCAAC
The DNA here is from genome assembly GCA_947364205.1 of Agrochola lota. Lineage (NCBI taxonomy): Eukaryota > Metazoa > Arthropoda > Insecta > Lepidoptera > Noctuidae > Agrochola > Agrochola lota. The sequence goes on along the minus strand of OX376231.1, from coordinate 9,269,818 downwards.
TGCGCTTGAGCCGTAAGTAAGTAAGGTGTCGGAAAATTAGTTTAAAGCAGTAAATTTCATATTTTGAGTACGCCCATATTTTAATTTTTTTCGGAGTTTGTATTACCCTTTTAATATATTATTTTTCTTGAGGCGATTCGGACGAAGTTAATTTATTGGTAGGCAAATCGACTACTCCTGCCGGGGTTGCGAGTTTGTCCGAAAGGGACATCGCGGCCCCGGCACACGGGCAACGGAAGGAACACACGTTCCTTCCGTTGCCCGTGTGCCGTGTCCTGGTGGGTTTTAGTCAGTAAAAGTCTGACACACCCTCCCGCTCCACCCAGAGTGGGAGAAGTAATTTGATAATTTCCCACCCTCAAAAAAAAAAAAGGCGAATCGACTACCGACTACTCCAGAAATCGATTCGCCTACAAATAAATAAATTCGTGCGAATCACCAATAAGTCCCATATATTTGGGTCGAGTAGATATTGAAGCTTTGTATAGGAAAGTTGATCATTTTTTCGCGATTGTTGTTTCCATGGAGAGTTTTTCAGTTTGATGGTCTGTTCCACACTATTAAATTAGACTTTTGACACTTTTCCGATACACGCTGTCTATATCTTGTTCTAATGCCTATAATGTTCATATAAGTTATAAGCGAATGTGAGCAATCATTTCATCTGAATATGAACGTTAGTGCGGTCTGTGTATCTTGCCCTATACATTTGCGCAAGATGTAGGTAATAGATTACATAAACTTTTATTACTAACATTCTGTCCTAATCTTTATAACCTAATAAATGTTACACACACTTACTGAATGTCAAGGACATTTCTAAACTATCTCTATCTTAGTTTTTGTGACATAAAACTAGTGAGATAATTTTTAGGGTTCCGTACCCAAAGGGACCCAAGGGTACCTACTAAGGCTCCGCTGTCCGTCCGTCCATCACAGGGCTGTATCGTAATACTCGTAGGTCCACACTTGAAATTTTCACAGAGTGTGTACTACTATGGGCGCTATAACAACAATTAATCTGCCTAGCCTTTCCCAATTATGTTGGGGTCGGCTTCCAGTCTAACCGGATGCAGTTAAATACCAGTATTTTGCATGGAGCGACTGTCTAACTGACCACCACAACCCTGTAACTGGGTAGTACGATACGCCTTGATAAGACTGGTTATCAGACTTTCGGGCTTCTGACGACCCATAACGACTGTCAAATATCCACGAATGACAGCCGGGACCAACGGCTCAACGTGCTTTCTGAGGCACGGAGGAGTCTCGGTATGTAAAGATGGATGAAGATAATAACAATTGACAAAAATAAAATAAAGTAAAAATTAACTTTATTATTTCCCCATACAAGAAACGTGTTTATTTTTACTTAGATTTTTTTTTAAATAACTGGTGTTAAATATTGTACGGTGGTACGGAACCCTTCGTTTGCGAGTTCGACTCGCACTTTGTCGCTTTTTAGTTCCCGATCTAGAGGAGTACCTAATAAAGTCTGCAGAGTTAAGGTTGTAAACAAACAGACAATGAGGCGACATGTCAAAACACTCACGATTTGCTAATAAAAAAGGAACCGTATTTATTAGGTTGTTTCTAGTTTAATTTTGTTGTGCTCGTTCGTAAGCAAGCATAGTGACGGAAAAGAATGTTGGTGTAAAAATACGATGGGCCTTCAGGACCAAAATATGGAGGACCGAATGTGAATAATACGCAAATAAAGCACAAAAGAAGGTGTATTCCCTTAAAGACTACTGACATCTCAAATAATTTTTTTGTGATTAATGATGAATAAGTATTTATAAAAGGTTGTGTGAGGCTTTTTTTAAATAACCTTAGATTAAATACCAAAAACCAAAAACAAGTACAGAAATCAACATAAATAGATTATTCACTTCCCTTACCTTTCCTTTTGTGTAAAACAGGTTTTAATAAATTATCCCACACCTAAATTAATTGAGTAGAAAACGCGCCTAAAAGGCATAAAAAGGTCGGTCAAAACGCCAGGCTTCCATAAATAAAAGGTTTCTGCCCATGCATTCTCGCCTGAAATGAGTATGATTTTGCAACTTCTTTTCATAAACTAAGGCAATGAGTTACAGATAAAGATGGAAATGAGATGGGTGGAGCCAAAAGACCATTATTTTTTATTAAAAAAAGTACCTGGTGTTATAAGTCACACTAATATTATAAAGAGAAAAGATTAGAATTTTTGTTTGTAATTAATAAACTCAAAACATAATGGACCGATTTGAAAAAATCTTTCAGCAGTAGAATGCTATGATATCACGGAGTCACATAGGCTATTATTTATAAAGATATCACACGGACAAAGCCGCTGACGGAAACTAGTACCTAATAATTTACTATTGTTTATTAGCATTACCTGTCAGTCCAATTGCATTGTAATTGAATAAAATTAAATTTATAATAAGGATGTATCTGTAGATAGATTCATAAACCGTTTATTTAGGAATAAAATAATTAGGAAATAGCTGCAGTGCCAATAAAAAAATTAAAAAAACATACGAGTATTGCGATCGCAATATTGGAATGTAGGTACTCTTTGAAAAAGGAATCTAAAAGTCTTGACTAGACTTTTAGATTCCCTTTTTCAAAGAGCATTGTTCTATTTAGCACAATAGACAGGCAATTTAAAGTTTTGCTTTAAATTCCATATGACACTCAACTTTTTAATCTAAATTTACTAAAGAAATGCAAAGGCATTTTCTCGAAACGACTTTAAAATAAACTGCGTTCCTTATTACAATGCGAGCAGACGTGTAAAGTCCTATCAACACCACATCTTTTAAATTAAACTTAAACGGTCCTTATTCTAGAAAATACGACTTCAAGTACAAACATGTGGCTGGCAAAAAAAGTACATAACACGAGTCTTAAAATAACTTGACTTGTTTTTTTTTATGCCTGTTCAATTATTGCCTACACGGAAAATTTTATACGGAAGCTTGCGACGACATTAAGTAGGTATTAAGGCGACGATAACCGACTTTTAATGATTTTATACTGAAGATCACGTCTGAACGGGTAGTGTTAATGATTTGGAAAAAATATATATTAAATTAGAGCATTTTTTTAATAATAATATATAATATTAATATAGGAATATTTTTGATTATGTTTATATTACATAGTGCAATTAAGTTGCAAAATTATGTTTAACACGCATAAATAACTGAGAATCACGCAAAATCTATCAAGCGTATTTTTCTGGAATCTTCACGGTTTTAAAGATGATTTAACTATTGATCTTTTAGTATACGTGTTTTATTAAAATACCTTTTGTTTTATGTATAATAAATTAATATTGTGTATAATTTGGGACAGCGCTCCTTGATGGGCGAGTCCTATTACTGGCTGGCCGTACGACGCGTTGCGAGAGCTCAGTACAGAACACGCAATCTAATCACTCAAGGTCACTGGCATGTATCTGCGTTTTAAGAAAGTCAATGTGTCATAATAAGAATGGTACCTGCTGGGTGGAACTATTGGTCTAAAATATACAGGAAAAAATTGGAAATACCAACTATTTCGGTCTACTCAGAATGTCATAATAATATGGTTATGAATCAAGTTGGTTTAAATGTTGAATCTTGCTACCCAAAGCCAGTATATGGAGACAATATCATAGAGGCTATAATCATGTAATATTAAAGGTAACGCTGTCTTTAATTTGCCATTATCAAGCACAACATAGAGGGTAGCAGGGACATTGATGCCAAAACTGATACCATGGATTCAGTACCTACATGATTCTGAACTTTTTCGTCGGTTATTAAAAAAAAAAACTGCTGTTTTATAGAAACGTGCAATACCCACGCGGTCAAAATGTATGGAACAGCAGATTTTTTTTAAAATAACTGACGAAAAACTTCAACGCTGGGGGTTCAGAATCATGTACTGAATCCATGATATCAGTTTTCGCGTCGATGTCCCTGCCACCCTGTATAGAGCAGAAAGTAACTAGATACAGGCAGATTATAAGGCAACGAGCCGTTCTAACAAGCAAACCTTGGAGCTCCAGGATTCTGGACCCGACAAAGCTTGCCCTGTCTTGATACTAATAATGGAAACTGATAATAAGACCATCAAAAACGTAACATGTACAAAAATTTTAGTCCCGTAACGCAGTTCTTCAAGTTCGTAGTTCAAGTCGGTTAATTTATTCAGTACCTATCTATGTGAGCATCTATCCAACAACTTTGTCATAAAAATGTTACTGAATTACTTGACTATCGACATTTTATAGTGACCATATCGATATTAGATATCTTTATTTCTTTAATAAATAGAATGACTTGGCAATCGCAGATTAGAAGAGTAATTAATAAGAGTCCTAAGTTAAATAATAAACATGAGTAGGTAACTGTAACAGAAAATTCCAACATCAAAAATTTGCTATGAGAAAAATATTCGGATAGTGCAATTTTGAGAACCGGTCTTACAAGTTTTGAGTCGTATTTCGAATTGTTTTCGGAACCTGTCTTAGAGCTCCCGCAGACAGTCACGACGCGACAGCGCGACGCGACTGGTGTGGAACAATTTCTATGAAAACTTCTTGAAAGTTGTTCAACCGGTGTCGCGTCGCGCCTGTCTGCGACCGTCTTTTTGGTGTAATAATACTGATTTGATATTATAAGTTTTATCACCGGGTTAGGCCATGCTGGTCTTTTGAGCCACATTGTTCACGGACATCCATCCAAGTAGTAAAAACCAAATTAGAACGTTCATAGGAGGAAACAGTTAAAGACGATGACGTATTTTTTTCCTTTTTTACGTAATCTAGAGATAACGGCGATACAATGAGTTAAAATGTGCCATGACGTCACGAGTATATAGATTTTATACTTACTTGTGACGTACGACCCCCACTCCCCAACTTAAAATGCGTTTTATCTAAGTATTTTTTTATTAATATGATAAAGCAAAAAATACGTGTCTAATAATTATTTTTTATTTGACTGACGGACTAATTAGAATTTCTTTTTTTTACCCAGGCATCATCCCTATTATGGCTATGTCTGTCGGATAGAAATCTGTTGTTACGAAATATTCTAGGTAGACGAGATATTTGTAATCTCCTGACGTAGTAGCTACATAGGCGACCACAAACCGCAGTAACATTACTCCAGTCTGTCTATTAACTACAAGGAACTCTCAGACTATCCTAATCCTAACTATCCTGTTAAAGTTTGTATGTTTGTGTGATTAGATGTTTGTTACTCAATCACGCAAAAACGGCTGAACGGATTTGGATGAAATTTGGCACACAGATAGTTTATAATTTGGATTAACACATAGAATATTACTTTTTATCCCGGTAGTACATTCCCATGGGATAATTTCCGACATCCACGCGGCCGAAGCCGCGGGTGAAAGCTAGTAATCGTCACTACTCGTATAATAATAGGTATAAATGCGAAAGTGTTGTTGTTGTTAGTTACGCTTTTACGCTAAAACGGCTGAATAAATTTGGATGAAATTTGGCACATGGGTAGACCATGACCTGGATTGGGACAAAGAATACTTTTAATCCCACGGGATCCAGACTTAGGCGTGTTAAACCGCGGAGCGCAGTTAGTTGTTAATAATTATGTTATTGCAAGGAGGCTACATCGAGGTTCATATAACCCAATTAAGATAATTGTTTAATTATGTACCTATTAGATGAAACTCGATGTTATAGAGGGTGGCAGGGACATCGACGCGAAGCCTGTTACCATGGATTCAGTACTTGATTCTGAGCCTGCGTTGAAATTTTTCGTCGGTTAGTTAAAAAAAAACAGCTGTTCCATACATTTTGACCGTGTAGGTATTACACTTTTCTATGAAACAGCACATTTAAAATAAAAAAAACGACGAAAGTTTTCAACTCATGGGCGTTCAGAATCATGTATCTAAGTACTTACTGAATCCATGGTATCAGTTTTCGCGTCGATGTTCCTGACACCCTGTATAGATTATCATCAAGAAGTCATAGATGACGTAAAAACGAACCTTATTAGTACAAACAAAAATAAAAACTCTAATCATCCGTGTCCATAAAAACGTGTCTAAGCAAAGTCTAGTACATTATAACCTACTTATATTCTGAATTCTGACGCACAAGGATCTAACTGTTTGGTGTGAATTGCATTTGCATTCTGACTTCACATTTCTAATAGCAACCTGTTAATAAGCCGTAATGCCACAGAATAAATACAGAAGGTCAGCTCCATACAACGAACGAAAACGCACGCACACATAGACACGTACCACGTACAGCTAGTAGAAGCGCAATCACGACTGTCATTGCGTGCTTTTATAATTTCTAATGTGACTGTATTATCGTGGACGTCCAAAACGTATGGAAATATGTACGTGGTGCATTCATCCGTCTTCATAAATTTCCATACATTTTACTTCCCCGTGCTAATATCGACATCTTAGAAATTCTAAAAGCACACATTCGTTTTAAATAGTCTGAGATCTCTGTATATACATGTCTATTTGTACGTGCGACTGTTGTCGTTCTTCGTATATAAGGCCACCTTCTTTACATATCTATTTTGTGGTAAGGCCATACACAGTCTAAACACGGCTTATTATTCCAGCGGCCATTTAAATGGAATAGGCAAAACATTTATGTACCATTTTCAGCCGGTCTCTGAAAGCCTGTTGAATTTAATCTGTTGTTAAATTGTGCGTCAAGTTATTCGATTGGCTTTTATTATTACAATCAACCAATCTGAAAGGCTCGATCGGGTTTGCAGAAACTGGGCTTAACCGGTACCACGGAATATACTAATAACAGAAGCTGCAGAGTTAGATAATATAACATAAGTGTAATCTGTGTACGCAATGTATTTTCCAAACATGTTAACAAACACGAGTTTTAGGAAAAACAGTCGTATTGCTTATACGTAAGGTTCAGTTTGAACTACAACTTCATATTTTTTATGACTTTTTCAACAGTACTAGTCAGTCTAAAATCAACTTTATTTACACTAGCATAAAGTTGATGTTTGTTTAACTGGAAATAACATCCATTGGAAACAATGTTATAATACCTTAGGTAAATTATGTATACCTATAAGTAGGTTTGTGGCATGTCAGAGGAGCTGTGGGCTAAAAGAAACACTGATTGTGTCCCATTACGTGCTAGACGACATCGCGGCAGACCAAGTCGAAGATGGAGGTACGAACTTGACTCCTACCGAAAGGACTAGCCCGCAATGGCAGCGGACAGACGTGTGTGGAAAAGGGAGGCCTTTGCCCATCAGTGGGACCTTACGTGGTAAATAGATAGATAAGTAGGCAAGGTTTTCCCACTTAAAAGATATTCGACTCTTGCAATAGATAACGCTAATACGTCGATAGACACAAAACAATTACTTAGGTAATAATAATGTTGAGATATCTCTTTCAATATTCCTTGTAAATGTCCCTTGATAGTTTGCAAGCTATATGATTTCCGCCATGAAGATGTTTAGGAATTTTATTTTATTATTTAACTCAAAACTTGCTGGCAATTTCCAACTAATATATATTAAATTGCATAACCAGGCATCCTACAACATAGCTGGTTCCTTAATGCATAAAATTACTTGCAAACATCAGATATGCGAACTTCTAGAAACACTGGACGGACTTAGATGGAATCTCTAAATGGCTCATGTAATTAGATTATGTAATAACGGAGCAAAAACTAAAACGAAAGATAACATAACATCTGGCCTGTATTCGTCGATGGATTAGGCAGAGATGTAACTATAGTATCCCATATTTCGCCAGTTATCTTTAGTAATAGGGGACGAGCCTATTGCTATCAACCGGGCACAAATCCAGAGTCCGGGCTGCTACTGAGTTTTAGATGGAAAACCCCAATAACACTTTGCCCGACCCTCGGGACGGGCCAAGTGTTATTGCTGAGCATGAGGCCAGGGTCTCATGCTCAGCAGTAGCGCTTGTCTAGAACCACTGGATGGACTAGTAACATTAATTAGACTATGTAGTAACAACGGAGCAAGAACTAAAATACTTCGTGTAATGAAGCGAAACTGTTGTAAATTTAAGCAAACTTTATAGGGGTAATACAAAAGCGTAATTGATATCCTCTCTATTCTTGTTTTGTATTGGTTTTGCATATGTTTACATATGTGGAACCGGCAAAGAGTAGAGTTGATTTTCTACTTAGTATGCTTGTTTTTTCGTATCTTATTTCCATAAGTGTAACAGCTTTGCTTGTTGTTTCCATTTTTTTCAGTAGCCAATAAAAGCGGATTTTAGATATTGGTTAATAGCCCATCCTCGTTTTCGTTTCAGTATTTTGAAAAGATCTTGTCAATAAAGCAAAATTTTATATGGTCATTGATCCGGAGCTAAAATAACACAAACATTCACCCCAACATAGAAGCCCAGCGTAGTATTCGTGGCTCGAACAAATTTCTAAAATCGGAATTCAATTTTGATTTCACCGAACGTGGCTTTGAGTGGCGTACAGGGAAAATAGCTCGTAGTTGGAAGCACTCCTTTGATATGACGACAGAAAGGTTTTGAGATCCCTCTCAAAACCTCCGTCGGAAGTACACTTCCGATGCATGCCATTTAATAAAATAAAAAAATGTTTTTGCAACTACCTCATTTTGACTTTGCATGTCAAGCGACGCATCATGTGAATTTGATCTGGAAGATATTGAAGGAAACATTACCGTGTTATTTGATTTTTTAAATGCATAAACGTTACCTTCCTTCATGAACAGAAATCGTTATAATAAAAATAAATCTAAACTAATATTATTAAGAAAAAAAAATTGTATGTTTGTTTGTAATGAATAAACTCAAAAACTTCTAGACCGATTTTAAAAATTATTTCATCTGTAGAATGCTATATTATCATCAAGTAACTTTTGCTATAATTTATAAAGATATCACGCAGGCGTAGCCGCTGGTGGAAGACAGTAGATATATAAAGTAAGTACATAACATAAGGAAAACGATTTATATTTAAACAAATTTCGATGAGCAGGTGTCTTTTTATAATAAGCTCTAAAACATGGAGCATTTAGTTTTTTAGGGGTATGAGGAACAGGGTGTAAAGTTCGTTCATCCCCCATAGAAAAGGGAGGATCCGCCGACCAGACGGGTGTCGTGTCTGGTGAGCAACTGCCCAGAGGTTGAAGTCGGGAAGCTTGTATATATGTTTATCGTGCGGTAAACTAATTGCGCGATGCAGGATTTGTGTGACGTCAGGATTTTGGGTGACGTCAGGTCTTTGATGCGTAGTTTGCATGTAGCGATGTAGATGCCGCTACATCACTCCCCTCTGGAGACCGGAGGTCGATAGTGGGCTGAGTCTTGAATCTCGCGATGCTTCACAGTGCCAGCTGTGGTTCCACTGAGTTGGAACCGGGTGCCGCATAGTTCGCGGTGAGTCGGAACTGTCTGCAGTGAATCCCCAGTGAGTCGGGGTGGCGCTGCGTCTTGATCCAGTGGGTCGGATGTGGTACAGCGCCGGGTTGTGGCTGAGGGTGTTGACCAGGAATGCGCGTTCGCTGCATGCTGGTGGTCAGGATACCCGTTGAAGCCGTGGGTGCTGACTGGCTGTGTGACTCGCCTCATGAAAGCTTGCGGGAGTGATGATGATGATGACGTCACGCTGAAGTAGTTGCACGAAGGCTGCCTTGACGTTCATATTTCGGGTCACCAATTTTAGGGGTGTGAGGAACAGGGTGTAAAGTTCATTCATCCCCCATAGAAAAGGGTGGATCCTCCGACCAGACGGGTGTCGTGTCTGGCGGGCAACTGCCCAGAGGTTGACATCGGGAGCTTGTATATATCGCTCCTTAAATACAAAAGCACCACAAGTCAAAATAAGCAAATTATACAGGAGCAGCATTTGCAAAAATAATTTGGATTATTTTATGATTTTTGTATAAACTATGTGTATTACGTAGACTTTTTTTGTATCAAAAGATGCGTAATTAAATAGCCTATTTTTCAATAAAGCAATCTTAACCATACCTCGAATGGACTCTGGAAAAAATGCAAATAAGTTAGTTTTGTATATAGACTTCGACTTCGAGAACATTAAAATTTTAAAAATTAAACCACCATTATTAGGAAAATTTGAGTTTTGAGGAGCTCGTGGCTAAGTAACAACAGCCGCAGTGGTCGATCCATCAGGTTAAGCTACGCTTGCCGGGGTTGGCCAGTGGATGGGTGACCATTTTTACATACCCAGAATCCTCCGTGCCTCGGAAAGCACGTTAAGCCGTTGGTCCCGGCTGTCATTCGTGGATCTTTGACAGTCGTTACGAGTCGTCAGAAGCCCGAAAGTCTGACACCAGTCTTACCAAGGGGTATCGTATTACCCTGTTACTGGGTTGTGGAGGTCAGATAGCCAGTCGTTCCATGTAAAATACTGGTATTCAGCTGCATCCGGTTAGACTGGAAGCCGACCCCAACATAGTTGGGAAAAGGCTAGGCAGATTGATTTGATTAGGAAAATTTGAGTTTTAATTCAGTTGTCAACCGCACAAAACGTAAATTTAAGAAAAAAATGGCACATACTAACTTACTACATAGTAAACTTGCTAAGGGAAAACAAATAGTTAAATCTTATCATGAGATCATCAATTAAGTCTAAAATTAATATTACCTATATTAGTAGGTAAGAGTAATAAATTTAAGTTAAAAACGAAACAAACCTTTTAAGCTATAAAACAAAGATGCATAAAACTTTTGCATAGAATGAACAAAACAAACAAGAATTATTGTAAAAATAAATACACTAACTAGGTATTTCGCTGGCTCCCTAAAAGATAACAGCTCTCAGTTACAACAATATAGGTACTTATAATTATTCTCACATTGAGCTTACGTTCACTGAAACCTTTTTGGACAAGTGATTAAATAAACAATAACTCAAAAATAACTATACCTTAATAATTAAATTTTTTAAGCTAAATCACCAATGATATTTTAAGTAAAAAGACGTAGATAGGTTACCTACCGTACATTCGTTCTTCAAAAACGGCACAATGTCACGCTATTAGATGACACGTGTAAGTAGGACAGCATGTCGTAATTATCGGGAGCGAAAAAGAGACAAGACGAAGAAAATGTGGCTAATTAGCCAAATTTTGACGTGCCTCTTGCGAAGCATGTACCTATCTACCTCTTTTTTACTTATAATATAATTGATAATCACGATCAAATCAGACTTTTTAAACAGAATAACACTTACTATTTTGTATTGTTTTACCATACCTAAAACAACTAGACAAATTTATACGTTACACTTAAACCTATGTTTTGTAATGTGCCGGGTAGACACGCCCTACATTAACACAATAAACATTGAGTATCTTCTCTTAAAAGCTGTATTAGGTTACTTATCACAGGTGTGTGGAATGCAGTTCAATAATGAAAAATACAATATTAAGCTGTCTAAACTATAATGACTCGTATCTAAATAACACTATTTCATTTCTGCGAGACACCTCGCAGTTAAATAAAACCTTGTTTCGTCACTGAGTTACGATAAGATCATTACTCCTTTTCTACAATTTAAATGAAATATTAAAGCTAAGTTAATCTTGGACTTGGTCCATAACATTACGTTTCAGAAACAGAGGTAACTTTATTTTAAAATAGTATTAACAGTTATGGTTTTATAAAATAAGACACTTAAGGAGTGAGACACCTTCAAAATTAACTATTTCCATGATCTACACTAATCACAACCGTATAAAGCACATAAAAGTGGTCTATTTAGTGTTCTTACAAAAATATTTTTATCAAACGTTTACTTAAAACTACATTGAGCATAATGCTCGTAAAAGTATTAACAAAAAACTTAAACTAAAACATTAAAAATCAGTTCCCAACAGTAACTTATGTACTAATTTAGAGATTAGCATAAAAATATTCATAAAATCGTGGCACGACGTTTTTTTGGATTAGCTTTAGAATGCCTTGCTTCTTTGCTTCAGGAACTGTAAGCTTTTCAGTGTAAAGTTGGTTTAGAGTCAAATTATTATCAGGCACTGTCTTCGACTTGGTGCGGCGTTTTCTCAACGTAGATACTGACCTGAACTCTTCCTCTTCGTAGGATGTTTTAAAGAAAAATATGTCATTGCTTACTTTATCCGCCTTCAGAATCTTTATATCGGTCCATTTGAATTTATTGCCATCGTCATCTATATTGTAGTTTCCTTTACACAGAGGTTTGAGGTCAAAAAAAATCTTATGTGTCAGTTCTTCAACAGTATAAGGCTTTCCAGTTTTCTTTGCTGTTTTAATTAGAGTGATATATTGGTCTGGAACGTAAATTGGAGATGATTTTAATGCTCTCGTAAAAAAATAAGTACCTACCTGTATCAACCAATTTACTTTCTCGTAAATAGGCGTTATATTGTATCTATGTGGGTAAGTAAAATTTAATTGGTTTTAATAGCTCTTCTAAATTAATTTGTTTAACCCATAAGATTACTCCAAAAACCACAAAAACTTTCAGACAAAACAACATTAAAACTAAAAATTGCTTTTTAATGTAAAATGAAATCTATTTAGAGATCACTTTCAAATACAAAGACACCATATTTCGAAATATGTTACTTTGGCATAAAGAAATAAGAAAATAATTCTAATTATTTTTTTGCAAAACTAACTTAATTCAAAATATGGTAGTATTGCAAACAAAAATAAGAGAAAATATCAGATTAATAAATGCAAAACTAACCTATTTCGAAATATGTTACTTTAGCATAAAGAAATAAGAAAATAATTCTAATAAATTTTTGCAAAACTAACATAATTCAAAATATGGTAGTATTGCATACAAAAATAAGAGAAAATATTGAATTTATAAATGCAAAACCAACCTATTTCGAAATATTGTACTATTGCACATAAAAATGATAAGATACTTACGTGAATGTGATCTGCAATACGAATATATTTTAGAATGTGGCACTTTTGAATATATAATTTCACCTGTTTTATAGCAGTTTTTTGGAATGTGGTAGTTTTTCACAAAAAATGTGTGTGCTCGTGCAAAATGACTGTTGACAACTGACAATATGGTACTTTTGCGCGGAACTCAGTAACTGAAACGGTACAAAACAAAACTAACGTGTGTCCGTGTTTGGGTGTTTTTGATCATAAAACGACGGCTGTTTTAGCGAAACATTAAAGTTTCATCGTTTAAGATGCATTTTATGCAAAAAAATCACTTTTGATATTTTTTGAAATGTGTGACTTTTGCATTTAAGGAACGATATGTTTATCGCGCGGTAAACTAATTGCGCGATGCAGGATTTGTGTGACGTCAGGATGTTGGGTGACGTCAGGTCTTTGATGCGTAGTTTGCATGTAGCGATGTAGATGTCGCTACAGTTTAAATTCAAGCAATTTGTTGCATAATTTTAATATAAAATGTCCTACTAAAGATATTATTACTCCAAACCGTTGTCAGTTAATCGTTATTTTATTTAAATAGACATAGAAATGATTGGGTTAACACGTTAATAATTGGGTATTCTTGGGGAAAACTCTAAATGAGGATAAAATACATTATTTTGTATCATAATATTCCCAAATTAATTAGCAATTTGGTAACGTTAAATTAAACATTTAACAGTAATTAGGCATTTAGTCATTAATACCATAAATCGTTTTTATTTATAATTATTAGGTTGCTTTCAATTATGTATCCTTTTTGATAACATTTTAGTGGCATGAGGAACAGGGTGTAAAGGTCACTCATCCACCATAGAAAAGGGAGGATCCTCCGACCAGACCGGTGTCGTGTCTGGCGGGCCCAGAGGTTGAAGATGGGAGATTGTAGATTTGTATTGTGATTGTCCATCGCGCGGTAAACTCTAATTGCGCGATGCAGGATTTGTGTGACGTCAGGATGTTGAGTGACGTCAGGTCTTTGATGCGTAGTTCGCATGTGGCGATTATAGATGCCGCCACAACATTTTATTTAGTTGTTCCTGTCAATGAAATTATCAGATTATGCTCATTATACCAATTTGGAACGAGTCTTAGGACCAGTTTAAATTATTAAGAAACGTTTTATAAATAAATATAAAAATACTAGCTTTACCCGCCCCGACTTCGCACGGGTAGCACTAAACCCTACCTACCCTACCTACCCAATTTTTTTTCCGTTTAAACCTTCCCTGGACTATGACAAACATTTCAAAACCAAAATCAGCTAAATCGGCCCAGCCGTTCTCGAGTTTTAGCGAGACAAACGAACAGCAATTGATTTTTATATATATATATATAGTTTCCTCGATTTTCCTTAGTGTCACCTATTCTACTTTATGTCAGACATAATTTTTGTCTATCTTAGTAGATTATAGAGTAAAACAAAATAATAAAAATTTAGAATTTTTGGCTCATTGACGATTTGTACGAATTTACTTGCACGAAACGGGTGAATCGTCACTTTTAAGTCACAATATTTATTCTTGAGGTGATTCGCACGAAGGTAATTTATTTGTAGGCGAATCGATTTCTGTAGTTGCCAATTCGGCTACTTATAAATTAACTTCGTGTGAATCGCCTCAAGAAAAAATTATATTATTTAAAAGAATCGATTTCCCCGTTTCGGGCGAATCACCAATCACTAAAGTCATCCTTTATTATTTCTCAAACCGTTTCTTTTTTCTTTTGACGCTTTTAACTGCATGTCTACATCGTTGTCACATACGTATAATTTCAACATAAATGATGTAAAATGTAAACAATATTTTATACCAATATTTAGATTTAAAAGAGTATCCATGGAGTTTCTTGCCCATTTTTCTCCACGATCCTACTAGGCTTTGAGATGGGCAACTAGCTTGATTTTTCTGACTGACCGCAAGAATGAGTTTCCCAAAAAAAATTAACATAATATTACCAACATAATCTGCTATTCTTTAAGAAAATTCTGAAGGAAAAATCTAACCGAAATTAGAAGGACTTCCCGAATAAAGAAGAGCAAACGATCTAATTTACTTGAGCTCGAATAGCTACCGATAGAAATCTGCGGGAGTAGTTCTTGCACTTAGATTCTGCGAGGAAATGATCACGAACTGGAATGCAGGGTTTTTTTGCACTTAGATAAATGCAATGAGAGTTTTTACCTGTGAGTTTGTTGCGAGAAAAACTTTTACATACATTTTGTTCTGAAGACTTTCTAGCAAGCTGCAAGGCTAGGGAAATATTGAAGAATTTTATATAAAAATAGAATTTCGAAGAATGAACAGGATTTACCTTTATGTCTTTTTTCCAGTTGGATAACAAAAGTCAGAATTTACTAAATTTTAAGTAGAGTTGAGTAGAGAATAGTTTATTTTTTAATTAAAGAATATATATATACACTGGATAAACTTCACTAAATTCAATCTGCCTAGCCTTTTCTCGACTATATCGGGGTCAGCTTCTAGTCTAACCGGATGCAGCTGGATACCAGTATTTTTCATGGAGCGACTGCCTATCTGACCTCCACAACCCAGTCACTCGGTAGTACGATACCCCTTGGTAAGACTGGTTGTCAGACTTTCGGGCTTGTGACGACCCGTAACGACTGTCAAAGATCCACGAATGACGATTGCTTTCCGACGCTCGGAGGAGTCTCGGTATGTAAAGATGGTCACCCATCTACAGACCAACCCCGGCAAGCGTAGCTTACCCTGATGGATCGACTCGTTCGGCTGTTATTACTTAACCACGAGCTCCTAACTAATAATATTAAAATATAATAAAGTAACTAAAACTATTAATAAATTAAAATATGGCGTTGAAAAATTCCTCTGCATCGCTGTCGACTGGTAATGTACCCAAGAGACTGGTGGATTGTCACGTTGTATGGCAATGCTTAGCCTCTGGCCAAGTTATTGGAATACTTCACCTTTGGCCAAGTTATTGAAATACTTTTTATTAGCTAAACCGGTGAGAACATAATAATGACAATCATCATTATCATCTCCTTGGCCTTTTTTAAACTATGCTAGGGTTGGCATCCAGTCTAACCGCGGATGCAGGTGAATACTATGTAGTATAATACTTTTGTGCGACTGTCTTCAAACCTCCACAACCACACCACAAACACGATAATAGGTAATACGATAACACTGGTAAGACTGGTTGTCAGACTTTCGGGCTTCTGACTACCCGTAACGACTGTCAAAGATCTACAAATATTATGACAATCTAATACTTTAATATTTATTTTGTAGTGTTTATATATCAAAGTTGTTGAAACTTTATAACATTTCGTAAAACGCTTAACAAACTGCAATATGTCGTAAAATGACGCATATTCTACAATTTATAAAAATATTCCATACGTACTCGTAAATATCGAATGGAAACTTCTTCCTTCGGATTACGTTCGAATCTTATTATTCAGTCATGTTTATTAAAAGTTTATAGCACTCTGGGTTTTTCTATCTCATGTGGAAGGACGAGAGCCTCTCGAGTGAGACCGTGCGTCAATTGAGCTTGTTTTATTTGTTTCTTTTTAGTTACGGAATTTTTATCCTTACCTTACCTACAACTTTTTTTTGTTTAGTTTTTGTCTCTCGGAATTGGATCATCGATTTCATAAAATTTGATATTAATTTATAAAATGTTGTTTGTTATATACAATTTTCGGCGGTAAAATATTATCTTATAATTTACTACACTTGATAAGTAGGTATGTCTGTATTTTATTACTTTTAGATTCTTTATTTAGATTTGTACCTGTATCAGCCGCTCAACTCACAATACCAGGTTGTGTGAGCTGTATTACAGGGACAAACCTATTGTAGTTGTTCAAGAGCAACTACTAACCGGATGGAGAATAATTTTTGCCTGCCAGATTCTCCTACAGCTCATCTGCTCATAGTTTTAATAAAACGGATTGCAAGGTGCTAATAACAATAAAATAAAATTGGTATCTACTTCAAGTAAATATCAATTTATTGATATCAATTTCATTCGTGAATTTAATCTTCGATATTTGTTATTTGCCAAAAAAATATTGCTATTGAAATGTTTACCTCAAAACTCACACGGTCACTGTAAATAATAAAAATGTTTTTATTTATTTTATTTCGGTATGGATTCATATTTGTGTAGATATGTAAGCTATTTTCTAATATTCATTTTATTTCGAATAGCGTAAACTGAATGAAATATCAAATCGGAAAAGCTATTTCAATATTTTGTGAAAGTGAAAAATCAAACATACTCGTACTTTCATCATCTTAAATAAACTTTTCACAGTTTTCAGCGTATCATAAAGTTTATTATTCCCAGCAGAAATGGAGCAAACTACATTAAAATAAAGGAACATTGTTAGTAACAGCATAGGATTATCTTAAGCGATAGTAGCCCGTATGAACACTAACGAAGATGCACATTATGCCGAGCTTAGCCATAAAACAGATGTTCACAAAGATCTTAATAACCCTCTGTAGAATTATGACTACAATGTATGAGCTGAAATTCATTAAGCAGAATCTAAAATGCAAGGAACGCTTTCACGTAGTTATACCTGTAATTTTCGAGTTTATCTTGCAAAGTAAGTTGTGATTTGGCTCGTGGTAAGCAACGTGCTAATCTACCAGATTACTAGATCGCAGTAAGATGTAGCAAGTACACATACAGATGGGTACTGTCTATCATCTTGATATAATCCTGTAAGACATCTCTGGGTTGAAAGGGTGGAGTTTCCAAGCCGGAATCTCTTGACTATTTATTGCATTTGTTGTCATTTTGGGTTCTTGGTTGCATATTCATAACTATAGTTAAATGTTTTCAAGACATCTGGTATTCTGCTGTGAATGATGTGGTTCTGCCACATCTTTATATCTATTTATATGTTATTATACTAAACAAACCACCTTTTGACCTACTTACCTATTGAAATCCTATGACACTCATGTAACTCACTTTTTATGTATTCTTCAACATTGTTACCTCTGAAAAGCATTCTTTAATGATCTCTAATTGTTTTAGAATCCAAAATTTATTTTATTACTACAAAATTTCCCCATAATTATCTTCCAAGTCTTTTTCCAACTATGTTGGGGTCGGCTTCCAGTCTTACGGGACGCAGCTGAACAACAGTATTTTTACATGGAGCGACTATCTTTCTGTACTCCACAACGCAGTTACTGGGTAACACGATACCTCTCGGTAAGGCCGGTTATCAGACTTTTGAACTTCTGACTACCCGTTACGACTGCCAAAGATCGACGATGACAGCCGGAACTTTCCGAGGCACTTAAGGGGTCTTGGTAAGTAAAGATGGTGACCCATCTACGGACCAATGACTGCCGGGGCCAAAGGCTTAACCAGCTTTTCAAGGCGCGGAGGGGTCTCGATACGTAATGGATGGTCACCCATCCATAGACCGATCTTGCCAAGCGGAGCTTAACCTTCGATTGTCCCGTGCAGCTTTCGTTTGTTTGTTACGCTTTCACGCTAAAATGGCTGAACAGATTTGGATGTAATTTGGCACATAGGTAGACTATGACCTGGATTAGGATATAGGATACTTTTTATCCCGATATTCCGACGGAATCGACCCTTATGCGGGTAAAACTGAGGGGCACAGCTAGTCAGAAATATTACGAAAATACACGCTAAATCAAACTGCAGCTACAAGGCACAAGAACCTTTTTTATGAGAATAAATGTCAGAAGCAAACCCTTTGCACTGATACCTTCGCCAGTAAAAAACGTTTCTCACTACAAATAGCCCAGCACTAGGTTTTAGTGTTAATTTTTTATGCCCTATCAGCATCAGCAACGTTAATGCTAACAGGTTCTGTTTAAAAGTACTTTATACTTTAATTTCCTTTGTGTAATTTAGTATTTAAGGGACTTAACTAGCGGGGAACGAATAGTGCTGCCTGCTTTCCCATTTTCCCGTGACGGGAACAGAGCTTGTGTAGTTAATCCCGCGGACAATTAAATAGACTGTGTGATGGGAATCCCAGTTTTTTCGCGATTACATTTTAGGGCAAAATTGGGAAAAAAAAAAAAAAAAAATGGGATTTTTGGGGCATTTTTGGGGTTTTTTTTTTTTTATTTTTTTTTTATTATTTTAGGGCTTCGATTGCATTCTATTGCTTTTAACATGAAACTAAAACTGTTAACTGTTCAATTATATCTTTTTATAACCCCTGCCGCAAAAAGAGGGGTGAAGTTTGACCAGTATGTGTGATGGTCTGTGGCACCGTAGCTCTTAAACGGGTGAACTGATTTGAAAGCGGTTTTTTTTATTTGAAAGCAGGTTTTAGAGCGATGGTTCTTAGACATGTTTTTATCAAAATCGGTTGAAGATTATCAGCTCTTTTCTAGTTGATGAATGAATGTGAGCGTCTTCCACAGGTCTGATCGATTTGAAATTTGGTATTCTCTTACTTCAATGATATTAGAAGTACATAGTAACCTTGAACTGATGCTGCAGCGATCCTGGATTCCTGAGATTTGCAGGATACCCAACTCCCTTACCAACTTACACCACAGGTATCGTGCTCGGGCTCATTGGAATGGTCTCAATGAATAAATGATGAACAGGGTCTGGTGATGGAGTCTGAGGAAAGAGAAATGAGGAAACGTTTGTGTCGGGGGTTTTTTAAATTTTAATATAATTTCACGTGTTTGTTTTTAAAATGTATTTTCCTTTGTTTGAAAGATTTTGTTTGTGAATGTTTGTAACAAAAGAGCTACAGATTGGATTTGTTCAGAAATAAAACAATCCCGGATTTTTCCCTCCCACTAATATAAGTGAAGTCTCTATCTATTCTTTATGTGCAGTGAGCCCTCAGATAATCACTTGTGCGGCTGTGCCTTTTTTATAAACTGATAATTATCCAGCTTTATTCGGTGGTTCTTTACCTGTCCCACCGCCAGCGATTAACGAGAAGCGAGTAGAGCTAGCAAATAAAAACGAGTTCACGAGCAGCGAGCGTGCGACGGCGACTGGCGATTATGCGCTGCGCGCTGGTATGTGTGTGAATCAAGAGTGAGTCTCTCAGTTAGAGTGAAGCGAGGGTCGCTGAGCGAGTACTCAGCCTCGGTTAGGCACTCGCAGCGAGAATTCGCTGTGTATGACAGGCTATTCGCTGCGAATTGATTCATGCAACGCGAGTTTTGATTTGAATTGAGAATGTTCAATAGTCTATACGAATGCGAACTCGCTGTGTGTTACAGGCTATTTGCTGCGAATAGATTCATGCGGCGCGAGTTGAATTCGCCGCGATTTGAATTGAGCATTTAATAGTACTCTCTGCGAATGCGAACTCGCCGCGAGTATTCGCTCTGTGACAAGTACTCGCTGCGAGTAGCCATTACGGTCAGCACGCCTGTATTGTCGAAGACTGACGAAATTCTCGTTTAGGACTCGCTGTGTGAATTGTCGCTGGCAGTATTATTCGCAGCTTATACAGTTGGAGCGAGTATTCGCTGTGTGTGACCGAGGCTTTTAATAGCTCTTGTCGCTGCGACAAACGAGTAGGTGCTCGCCGGCAGTGAGAACAGTCAACGATCAACTATTAATATATGTATTTCTTTTATTAACACGGGACCTATAATCTTTTGTACGTTTCTTGAGCGAGAAAAAGAAAATTATAGCTAGTATCTTCCTCGTCGGTGGTGGGACATGTACATAAGCAGTTTTTTTTACGTGCATTAAGTAGATCAAGCATTGAAAATGTTCGTAGCCACCATTTTGGATTTTCATTTTGACATCACTATCGGCTTTAGCATCCTTGAAAACTATGAAAACGACACCCATGACGAAAAATTTGAAGTTATCGCAACCGCCATCTTGGATTTACATTTTGATCTCACTATTGGCTTTAGCACCTTGAGGTTAATATCTTGGATTTAAGCCTTATTCTTCTTAACAGATTTTTATTGTGCTTCTTTTCTTTAACGTGTTTGATTCAATGTTCCCATAATGTTTAATGAGTCATATTCAGAGTGTTTTTGTTCCGTTGTTCGGTTGAACATTAAGGAGCTATAAAAGCTTTGTAAATGGCTATTAAGACGAACGCAAGAAAGATTTTCTTTCAATCAGTGTGTTTAAGGGCAAGTTGTTTTCCACATTCTGAAGATTTTTATGTTTATTTGGTAAATAATGTAACTAAAGTTTCCTCTTTGCATTCAGTTATAACAGACTAGGTTTTGCCCCAGGCTTTGCCCACGAGGATGTCGGAAAATCTCACGGGAACGTACTACTGGGATTAAAAGTATCCAGGTTATAAACAATCTGTGTGCTAAATTTCATTCAAATCCGTTTAGCCGTTTTTGCGCCTATCCGGAACATACATCCAGACAAGCAGACAAACGGACAAACATTTAAAAAAAACATTATTTTCGGCATCAGACACGTTCCCACACGTCGTAGCACATATGTACTTTTTATCAAAAATATTCAATGTACAATTTTGATTTCGTTACTATTTCATCATGTTTGGTGTATATAAATATTTATAAAAGCCCTTCGATGTATTTTCCGAAAACACGTCAGTCTTTTAAATATTTTTTGTTGTTTTTTGTAACTGTAGTCAGTTCGAAAAGGGAATTCAGATATTTTTTTATTTACACAGGGTATTTTTGTTTATTTATCCTCTTTTGCAACGATCTAATCTGTTTTGAAATTTAAATATATATAGAAGTAGCATTTACATCAATTTGGGTACCAAACGAAACAGCTCTATTGGGGGCATTTATATATATGTGGCTCTATATTAACATAAAAGTTTGAAATAATTTAATAACCACTATCATGACGTCATATATCATGGGTATATAGTATATGATTTCGTCGTAATCAATTTTGACAAGAACGGCAATTATCAATTAATTGAACCGAAGTAAATTTGCAATTCAATTAATTTTACTATTACCTTAGAGCCTTCAAATGGCGTACCAATTACCTACCAATTATTATTTACTGATTTGTATGATATGATGTAAATGCAAATGGGAAATGTAATATTTCGAGATTTATTACTACGATATAAATTTTTGTTCTCTAAAATCAAATACCGAGTCGTTGCTCTACTCGTAGTGGATGCTAGCGTATTGCTGAGGGTAAGGTCCTGGGTTCAATTCCCGGGTTGGGCAGTGTTATTGGGGTTTTCCATCTGGAACTTCTCAGTAGTCAGAGTTTGGATTATGTTTTTTTTTTTTGGGGTGGATAGTTATCAAACTTCTCCCGCTCTGGGATGAGCGGGAGGGCGTGTCAGACTCTTACTGACTAAAACCCACCCGTGTTCCTTTAGTTGCCTGTATGTTGCCAGGGGCCACGGTATCCCTTTCGGACATTCCTCGACCCCGGTAGGCATCGATCCTAGCGGACCCCGTCAGTTGAGCTGACAACTCTTTGAGGCGCGCGTGGATACAACGCGCCGTCGATCCGGGCCTAGTCCTTATCGGACAGCGAGCTAACCATTGCTAACCGTCCGCAGGCCGGTGTCTACGGTGGCCGGGAATTGGCCTGGGATTCCCGACGCCCAGGACGTCTCCTGCGGCGGTGTCCGTGTCTGGTGAGGACCTGCGTCAGGCGAAAGGTGAGGACTAGGTTGCGCCTCTCTAGCCACTCCTCAAAGAGGGGACTTGTGGCGTAATTGTGGCATGCTCAGCACTGGGTTGCGACAATCGCACTCTCCATGACGCTATGAGATCCCGCCGGAGCTCTGTTTGCTGTGCCGTGATTTCTCGCGGCAGCTCGCCCCCATTATATGAATGAATGAATGAAATGCACCGATCCCAGCGTGGTTTAACCAGACTCGATAAATCGAATGAACCCCAAGATTTGCACTAGCCCATGAAGCCTCATGTTTCATGGGACTACAAAGGCCATTGCATATCTAGGAGTAGACCGGGGGGCGCGGGTAATGGTAAGGAAGACGTGCCCTTAGGATAAGGAAGGATTTGAGAGCCATACCGGATATGCATCCTAGAGTAAGCATTGGAATAGTGGAGAGACGGGTGTTAGTTATCTATGGATGGGCATCTTTTTACGACGTCGCAGCCAGTTGGCTCAGTCAATCTTCGCCTGTGAATCCTTTGGCGGAGTTACGTTGCTTTTTAGGCTCTTTTCTATCTCTCTGCTGTGCTGTTTTAGACTTTACTGTTTTCTGTGTCTTCATCAAAGGACTCGCTGTCCGTTTCAGGTTTCTAGTACCTCTCGCTGGCCGTCTTCTTGATATTGTATCGGTCTTCAGCCGTGTCCATCCAAAAGTTGATTTCCTTATCGAAGTGCGCCATGTCCTGTTTAAGATTGTCGTTCCATGTGTAATCCAATCAGCCTACTTTCTTGAATTTGGGCTTGTACTGTATTGCTGCATGTAACAGGTGAGGTTTGCCGCGTCTGTGAACGTCTGCGAGATAGCACATCCTGTAGTTCTTGATGAGTTTGGTTACTGTTTATTCCGTCTAAGATTTCGTGTATTTTCCTTAGCTTGGTTTATTCCTAGCGTGGTTAATCAAGTCTCTCATGATAATTTTCTCATATCTTCTCGTCTTGGTCTGTTAGCTTTGGTGATTGTCGATACTTTCAAACCATATATCATACAGGGTATGCTTACTATTCTAAACATGAGTCTGGCTGCTTGCCCGTCCATCCTTAAGTTTTCTATGAATGGTAGTAATGATGATTTTGATTTGTGTTTCTAGTGGCCTGTTCGCATCGTTTTCTAATTGTGCTTCTCCTGCTTAGTGTAGATGTTATGTATGTGCCTAGGTATTTAATTTCAATAATTGTAGGTAGATTTAATTCATTCATTGACACGTATTTCGCTTTCCGTGTAGTTATGGGGTCTCTAATTAGTATTTTTGTTTCGTTTATTTGGAGGCCGACACTAGCTATTAGGGGTTTACTAACTAATGATAACAACTAATGAAGATGAGGTCATCCGCGAATGATAGTACCAGAGGGAGTGAGATTTCACGATCTTGGTCTAGTTTGATTAGATAGGTTTCTTCCTCGAGTGCTCTAAGAACCGTATCCATGACCAGTGTAAAACGGCGAGAGGATAACGGGTACCTTGTTTGACTTCCTTTCCTTTGATGATCCACCTACTTTGCTGTCCACACCATTTATTGTGTTCGATCGTTCATGCATACCTTGATTATCCTGTTGTTTAACGTTTTTTGGTTTGATGTATTAAAATATTAAAATATATCGCAGTGCTTGGAGGTCGACATTGTCAAAAGCTTTTTCTATGCCCAGAGCGAGTACTGGCATTTAAACATAACTGGTGAAATATGGGTATACTCTATGTGCATCTCTGGCTACCCCTTCGAGGAACACAAGCGTGATGATATGATGTATTAAAATTGAAAACAAAAAAACAAACGCGCATAAAGCCCGTCGTCCACGACACTACTCAAATGTAACGTGTGTGGACCGTTATTTAAATACCTACTAGTGCATTCAGATTGTGCACCCTAATTGCGCAACACAGTTTGAATCAAAATCCGAGAGTCTTGAAGGATATAATAAACTAAACTATTGCTTCATAGGTTTGAAAAAATCGTCTGTTCAACAACGTAAATAACGCAATGGACGGGGGTGAACTGTCAAAATAACACCGCGCGCAATGTGTTGGGTGAGATTCCCAACAAAACCCATTGCAAACAATTGACATTTTATGTGTGTTACGCAATTACCTCGCCGGCTACGTGATCATAGGTGATTTGAATTTGGAACACATTACTTTTGAGTAGTAAGCGTTTTGGAAGATGGGCCTAACGCTCAGAACTTCATGCAAAAGGTTAAATGTTAATGAGGCAAATATTTAGTGGGAATAAATTAAACAAGTGGTTACATAAGTTTAATTTCAGGTCAAAAGTTCTACAAAACTGATATATATAAGAAAGAAGCTGGGTACCTTATTGTATGAATTTTCATTTGCAAACATATGTACGCTTAGAAAGTTATAATGCTCTAATGGGACACATCGTTGTGCCAATAATGTTCCCACTGTTGAGACACACGCCTCCTCTCTTCAAAGCAACAAAATTAGATCTAAAGAAAACCGGCCATCGTAGGTATTTTGTTGCTCCGTGTCTCGATATGAAACTTTATAAAAGGTATTAGAAAAATTCTAGTCACACTTACCGAGGGTCGTTACTAGCCGTTATTCATAATTCCTTCTCAATCACAAGATAAATAACAGTGCAGCTAATAGGGATGATGCCTGGGTAAAAAAAATGTAATTCTAAATAGTCCGTCAGTCAGATAATAAAAAAATATTAGACACCTATTTTTTGTTTTATCATATTAATAAAAAAATACTTAGATAAAACGCATTTTAAGTTGGGGAGTGGGGGTCGAAACGTCACTAGTACGTATAAAATCTACGTACTCGTGACGTCATGGCACATTTTATCGCAATGTATCGCTAGATTCGCTAGAAAAATACGTGTGCAATATTTTTTTATAATCTCAAAGACGGACAAAAAAAAATTTTTTAGTCATCATCCCTATTGTAAGGGGAAGGCGCCTTTGTCTGTAACACATTTTATACTAGTCTACACAGACGTTCACTCTGTCTCAAATTATAATGCTTGGCAATATATTAATATAGTGGCGTTTGTATGTTTTGTTTGAGATGGACAAATTCAATTGTATTTGGCTTTTTGAATAAAAGGTTTTTTTTAAATATTTTTGGAGTGGCGCTAGTGGACCGTTGGGCGCCCTCTTAACGTTTCTTTTAAGAAGTAGCTGATGTAACGAATAACTTGCAATGAATAGTAGATATCAAAACGTACTATCGAAGAACTTCATATCTAAGCAGTTTAAAAACAAAATCCCGTGAACACGATGACCACATCTATTACCACCCTGGTTCTATAACCGCCGAGCGCTGCAAGCAGAAGTAGTCCTTATGGTGTACAGATATGAACTTCTTCTATGGTATATGTTGATTTCTTTTTCGCAACTTAACTAAAAGGATGTGTAAGCACATATGAGTGCATTTACGATAATTCTGACTAAGTTACTCAACATGACTGCCTCGTTGTTGCTCGAATGGTCGCAAGCACTACTGCTGAGCTTGAGGTCCTGGGTTCGGTTCCCGGGACGGGTATAGTAATTGGGTTTTTCATCTGGAATTTCGCATTAGCAGCCCGGAGTCTGGATTTGTGCCCGCTTGATGGCTATTGGCTCGCCCGCTTAAACATAACTGGCGGAATGTGGGTGTACTATAGGTACACGTCTGCCCTTCTCTTCGGGGAAACAAGCCGTGATGTTATGCTATATTACTCATCATGACACTGAAGTTTATACTCTATTATATTATTGCATATAAAATAGAACAAGGAAATTCCACTACGATATTTCTTTTAATTCATTTACGCAAATTGGTTGCAAAATATTCCGATGGCAACGTTTATACCGAAGCGTAACAGTGGATTCAAGGAAATTAAAACAGGTTTAACCTTAATCGCGGCGTCGTAGATCGAAGATACAGTTTTATATATCTTATGAGCCTTTCAAGATTGATGTTATTATTTTATTGCAGCCAGTAATTAATATGCTAGTGGATTTCCATACGTGAAAACTGTACTATACTTAACATAATTCGTTTAATGATTAATTATTTTGTTAGTATGCTTCATTGGACGATTATAATCATAGGTAGGTAGTAGATATAACACTTTGTTCACCATCCAACTAATATTATAGATGCAAAAGTGAGTTTGTTTGTTTGTTTGTGTGTTACGCTTTCACGCCAAAACGGCTGATCGGATTTAGATACAATTTGGCACATGGGTAGACCGTGACCTGAAAGCCAATTCTCGTACTTAATAAACGTTCAAATTCAAGTCGCTATCTCATCCCAGCGACAGTCAATGTCAAAAACAAGTCAGAAATATAGGTAATTAGAGGTATTTTTGACAGATTAACACTGAGATTAGAATGCGAACTTTAGTAAAAAAATACGAAAATTGCCTCTCTGGGTGGACATAGGATACTTTATAACCGGGTAGTGCATTTCCGTGGGATAATTTCCGACCTCCACGCGGCCGAAGCCGCAGGCAAAAGCTAGTAACAAATTTAAAAAAAATCAGGAAATACGGCTTGAATGTCCGATATGAAAAATATTATTTTAATAATTATAATGTACTGTATATTTTATTGTATGTATTGTATTAAATTATAGAACCGCAGCTGGTAATTTTTTTTTTTTTGTACTTTAATAGAACAAAGAAGCCCCGTGTGAAAATTCCTGGTACTTTAAAAATTGTTTCTAGCGCGTCTGCTAGTATAATGAAACCGGACTTCCATGAATTTCCATATTTTATTTACAGAGGTGCAATATGAAAGCGCTTGGAATAAGAAAAAAGCGTAAAAAATACAGGTTACGGTAGTTAAAAGTGGTCCCATCCTTTGTGGGAGTCATTTTTATTTGACGAGGCTGCAAGCAATTCTAAAATGCATTAATGGCGTTATATTTTTTAAATAGTAATACGAGGCTTTTGTCTACTTTGTATGTGTGTATTTTATACCATTTTCTATTTGTATTGTGCGTTTTGTTTGTGCAGAATAAAAAAAAAATCTTTCTTTTTTATTTATATCTTTCTAGTTTAATAATTTGCAAGGATTGATATCCGATAAGTTTTTAAGATACGATCATCAACTGCCTTTTTTTTATACAGCTGACATCATACGAAATAGACTATTATTTATAGCATAATCAGTTTATATCGATCCCACTGTTGGGACAAAGGCCTCTTCTCCATGAGCAGGATTGAGCCATAGTCCACCACCCTGCTGCCCAGTGCGAGTTGTAAAATATAAATCATTCACTCGAGTGAAAACATAATAATTATTAAAAATAAGCGAAGGTTTCGCTGGATGATAAACTAAAATTAACTTATAAAAAATAATTAGTAAAAACTTACAACTTACTTATTTTTGAAAACGAATCTAACATTCAGAACAAACCATTTTATGATCATTGCTAAAACCAAATATATTCCACTGAGAAGTTGAGAACACCAACAAAAGCTTACCAAAGTATTATAAAGCATCCATTAAAAGCTCAATCAACGTTATCAACATATTATTCATATTTCATGTCCAAGTTAGATGAAATATTTTACGTTCAATTTTAATACCTTATGAATAAATATCCCACTTCATTCTTATTGTTCGACGTGAATTGTACGTTAAAACATTCATGAATATTAAGAGGAGCTGCTATTTTTAATATTTTTTGTTGTTGTTGTGAATATGGGCAGTTAAACTAGATTCTTTAATAGATTGTCGGTGTAAGTGAGCTCTAACGGACCGGTTATACACAGGTTGCTGAACGGTGCCGGCGGTGGCCAGGAGAATGGCAAGGCCTATGCTCTACAGTCTACAGGTCGATAGTTTGATTAACAAAGCCTCTGCCGGCGCACGCGACGTTCACGAACCGAACCGTTTTACGCTCGAATTTCAAAGTATTTTTTAATTATTTTGTGAATTTAATTTTCTGTGGAGTGTCCTTTTTCACGAAGTAAGTTTTTCCTTGTTAATTATTACTGTAACAACATTTTTAATTACTGTATGAATGAAAATGTATTGTGTGCTTACGTTCAATTAAACTTTGTCTCTGTTATCTTTTTATTAGAGCGTGCTCGGTGTGCATCGCGTTTAATAAAGTTTTTTTAATATTATTAAAAAATAATTTAAAAGAGAGTTTCACAGGATTCCATAGTGATGATAATATTTAATTAAAACATTTACAAACGGCGTATGGAAAAAAAAAACAGAATTAACCACAGCATGTAAAATAATTTGAATCGGAGTGCCAGAATGAAATCTAGATAACATTCAATGTGCCAAACGTTTCAAGGAAAACTCATAAACGCAATGATAATTATAAAGTAATTCAATTATTTCTTTGAACTTGTTGGTCACTTAAACCATTATTATGGCAAGATGTAAGACTAGAACAATAGGCTGATTTTGTATTCTTTATAGCGAATGATCGCAATCCGACGAACGCATATAGCATTATTGATACAGTAGTCTTTGTTCACTAGTTATTATTTAGCAGTATATACTTACCAACATATGTATTCCAATGGGATTATCATTGTACTTAAACATATACGGCAAACATTAAAATTAAAATAATAAGCTTTATGCTTAGTGTTTAAACACTAAAACTTTAGCTAACATGACACAAACAACACAGTAAATATACTAAAGCTAAGTAATACATGCCGTTTTCCAAAACAGTATCTAGTATCTAAATTAAAAAGTTTTTTTTTTCGTTTTTCAAACGCTCTTTGTATTTAGAACCGCGTTTGAAACAGGCATTTTTCTCAAAAAAAAATAGTTACAATATGGAAAAAGGCAACACTATACGCCTTCACAATGCATTTTTTTATTGAATACTATAAAAAATAATTTATGTTACTTGCTACATTCTAGATTCTTTGTGTAACACCATAACGTTTACCAATTAATAAGCAAAGAAAAGTGTATGGTTTAGCATCGGTTGCACAATGTGAGAGTTAAAGATTTTAAAAGTTTAAATAATCATGTTAACAAGTACACACATAACCAGTCGAATGTTAAACCGTCACATTGATGCAATAATACGAATATTTCGCATCCAAACAAGCGATTAAATTATCATTAAGTTTGGCGTCACGCACGCAATGGACATGTTAAGGTGTAAACAGACTGCGCTCGATCGATTGGGGTATTCGTTGCTTGAACGACGTTATCGTAACGTCAATTCGAAAGAATTTTGAATCGAAAGTACAATTACTATTTTTTATTATAATTCACAAAACTTATGTACAATCACAAATGCATTAAAAAATTTACAACACAAAATTACTGATTGACATCTACTAGATGTGAATCTAGCACTACCCTACTTATTACCTTTTTATTTACTATCCTATACAACAACAATGCCTATAATATTTTGTCCTATTAAGTTTAAATTTTGGCGACAGGCACAATTAGTATCACCCATAGATATGAATAAAGTTTTAAATTAAGTTATGCACCCTTAAGCATGCATAAAGCCTTAAAAAACGAAGTCAATATTATGCGCAAAATTAGCATTTTCAATTTTACGTTTAATAATAGTCCACGTTGGTCCATGCTCGGCCGTTCAGTGATATTGAGTATCGAATATGTTTTCAAGGGATCAATATCGCCTGATCGACGTTGAATCGATCACAGTCTGGTTGCAGCTTTATACACAAATGATACATATGTGGGTCTAGTTTTAACAAATTTGCCTCTTGTCTCTCTCATCATGATTTCAAAACCGACAGCTGTTGCAATATTTTTTTATTATAGATTTATTACGAAATGGTAAAAACTATTAACTATAAAAAATTACAGGCGTGTTGTTATTAAAATTAATATACTTTGGCGCAACTATATCGGTAGGTAATAAAATATAATATTTTGATTGAAACAGCTTAAATCTCAGACCGTAATGCTTCATTATTTTAATGGTGTTACCAGGCAAAATACTTTGCGAAATATGTACTTAATGACTATAAATTATACCTATTAGTAACCCCAAAAACGTTAATTAATCGCAAGTTAACATACATTGCTATCAAGTAGTTGGATTCTCGTTAAGGCGTGTTACCACAAAACTAATTTGGTGCATTGTCCGTCTCGCAAAGCGTTTAGGTAATGTTTTAATTAAAATGGCAACACAGAATGTGGACATTCCTTGCATTTAGATGGATACGATCTCCTGCCAGGGTTGCGAGTCTATCCGAAAGGGATATCGCGGACCGCACAGGCAACGGAAGGAACACGGGTGGGTTTTAGTCAGTAAAAGTCTGACACGCCCTCCCGTTCCGCCCAGAGTGGGAGAAGTTATTTGATAATTTCCGACTTTTGGCTCTTTTACTTTTGTTCATACATCAGCAAGCGTAGCACGACAACCATAGAAACGGGTTTTGTCGACGGAAGAATAGACAGAATGACAGATTGTGATTGTTTATCTGTTCGTCCTGTTGTTTTGTCTATTCTTCCGTCGACAAAACCCGTTTCTATTATGGTCATGCTAAGCGTGCAGGGTCGGGGTTAATATTTTTTTTAAATTCTTTTACACAGCTCTTTGTGTCTAAGAAACAATAAAAACAAACCACTGGGTTGTCAAAAATAAAATAAAATAATTTTTAATTTAAATTCTGTATCTTCAAAGCTCGAGTCTGTTTTTGATTAAGTTTACATTTAGGGATCAAACGTTTTAATATTACTTTGATATATATTATTGAGAACACTTGTGTACAAAAGTGAGGTCAATGAACGGCGACGCCATTTGACGCCAAATAGTTAAGAATAATTTAAATAATAATACTTTGGTATCCTAGAGTGGACAAATTGTTTTCTAAATCGGAAAAAAAAACAATTAGATTATTATCTTCCCTGTTACTGCAAAAAAAAAAACCGGTCTCATCGCAACCCTCAGTTCTAAAAGATATTTATAACCGACCTTTTTTATTTTTAATAGATTAATTAACAAAAATAAGTGATGAAGTACAGTTAAAATATAAAAAAAAAAAAAAAAAACATCTTTGATTGCTTATTGGCCGTAGTGTATATGCAATGTAGTGTAGTGTGTGTAAAGACAAGTCGGTACCGATCAGTCAGAGATACGAGAGAAAGAGAGAGATAATCTCTTAACTTTCCTATTGACCTAAATTATACAGTAATTATCATATTTTTAACCTGTAAGTTATCATAACAGCAGTCGAAAGCCGGAGCTCCGTTGTGATGAAATTACGGCCGCAGCCGCAGTTGTAACACAGTTGTTGTTATACGAAACATCAGGTCAAGTTCATTGTTGTTACGCACTGAGGCGAGCGCAAGAGTCGCTTGGAGTTCCGTTATGATATTCTAAAAATATATTTATGTAATACAAAATATTATGAAAGAAAGAGTTGGTTGTTTATCCGATATTTTTGTGCTGATAAACTAATTTGGGTCGTCTAAAGTTTTAGTTCTAGACTGAAGGATTATCTAAGTCGATTTTTCAAACTTAGAGACTTTAAGTAGGTAGAGCATTCAACATTTAGGATGGTCGGTGTTTATAATAGGTATTAATATCTGCTTTTGAACATTGAGCTTTAAAACTTTACCTAGAAAAATCGACCTAGATTCAAGTTCTTTCATACCACCACTTAAACCGAAATGAATACGTAGAATGTAACAAAAAAAACAACCCTTTAGTATTGCAGCAGACGTAGCATGACCACCGTAGAAACGGGTTTTGTCGACGGAAGAATAGACAAAATGACAGATTGTGATTTATTTTTAATTGTCATTTTTTGATTTTGATTGATTGTTTAACTGTCATTTTTTCTATTCTTCCGTCGACAAAACCCTTTTCTACGGTGGTCATGCTACGCTTGCTGTACACAGCTCTTCATAGAAAAGGGTAATATGCAGTGTACAGTGTGTACGGTGCAGCCAATTCAATTACTATGGATAACGTAGGTAGGTAGTAGGTACCGATCGAATCTAGAAATGGATCAGTATTTTTCAGCCTGTTTTTTTACAGGAATATTTAATTAAAACCTCAAAAAAAGCGTGCCAATATTATTTTGTTAGTAAACTTGAACTTGTTTGTTTCTATCTCTTGTTTTAAACGTGGCTTCCTTTTTTAACCGACTTCCAAAAAGGAGGAGGTTCTATGTTGGTAGTGTATAAATGTTGTTTTTTTTTTATGTGTCGCTTCTTTTTTGTATGAAAGGATATGCTCTCAAGTTGGTCCCTTATACATTTTATCAACTTTGCTTGGATAACTTTGGAGTGACCTTCAATATTTCGTATTTTTCCCACTGTAGTATAATAAGTGGATATGATGATAACTTCCTGTCATTGTTATTTACACAGCAGGTAGTGGTATTCAAATTTGTGTGGGGTAGGTAGCACAACAAAAAAGTGAAAAATAAAAACTTTTTACAAAAAAAAAAAACAACGTACTTAGAAAAAAAAACACTACAAACTGTAAAATAACTTTAATTTCGGAAGTCCGAGTCTTTGGTTTTGAATTTTCGTTTTTTTTCACCGATTTCCGAAATTATAGTTATTTTTCAGTTTGTAGTGTATTTTTTTTAAGTCAGCATATTTTTTGTAAAAAAAAAAAATTTTTTTTTGAACAGAAAATTTGTGAGGTAGAAAAATATTCGTTAACCTCTCAGGTTTTACTCACTCATAGTTTTCTGTGAATACGTTTTTATTGTTATGGTATGTGCAATTCCATCGACATTTTGGAATAAAATTGGTTTTTTATTTCAATATTACACCGAAACTGGACGTTACTGAAGGTGCCAAATTCGTAGGCAAATTCCGGGCCGTTGCAATTTAAATTGCCATCGGCACGCTAAGAAAAAGACCAAAACTTGGCTACTTACTCCCTACCTATTTATCATTAAAGTTTATAAGCTAATAATTTACCTATACCTAATTAGTTGCCTTAGGAATTAATTTAAGATTATCATGTAACATCTAAGTTATTTTAATCATCAAGACGATTGACAGGCAGGTATGTCCTAAATAATATAACACATTAATTAATAATATGCTAGCCTAGCGTACTGATTACAGTATTACCTAGATATTATCACGTAATATCAATATTGGATCAAGGATCTGTGATGGTGGTAACCACGGGAATCTAAATATTAACTAACATAACCGCCAATATCCAACAATGAGGAGGCCTAATATACAGCCAATTTATACTCTGATTTTTAATTTGTTAGACTTAAATGACATTTGAAGTCCCTGTCACGAGAAGATATAAATTTTGTAAACAAAGAACTTCCACTAAGTTACGTAGCGAAGCAAATAATCCCAAATTCAATCAACTCAAAGAAACGTGTATTACAAAACTAACGAGCAATGTCACTTAGTCGGGCTATATTTAAGCGATATAATGCGCTGTCGTCTAATGTTTCGTGGTACTGGAACTCAGACGCGTTCAGTACCGCTCAGTGTCGCTACGTAACTTAGTACGAGTTCTTTATTTACAGAATTTATAGCTTCTCGTGACATGGACTTTAGTAAATAATCTAGTTACCGAGTGATTCTCACCAAGGACCTATGAATCATTCTCTGCAGGAAGACCTTCACTGTTATCGTGTTGCCTCTGTAATATTAATTATTTATCGGGTTATTTTTTAAAAAAGGTCGATCGCTGCTGTCATTTTGATCTAGCATATAAAAAAATTGAGTTTAGCTAAATTCTCTTCTATGTAATTTAGCTGTTTGTTTTCAGTTATGGTCAGTTCCAAAAGTATCGTGATCAAAATGTAAATATATGGATCAGAAAATGTACCCGTGGATGCCAATTTGTAGTTAAACGTACAAAATGAGTGCTTTGATTTGATTATTTGAATACTAAAACCCGAAATTCTAATTTGAAATGAGCTTAATGATGTTTTCCATTTGACAGTTGAGGTTAATTTTACAACGTCAATTTTCCTCGATGATTTGTCAATTACAATTTAATAATGATATTCAGTTAATAATTGTTTGAGAACATTGATATATTCTCAGAATATGTTACTAATTCCCTTTGATGACTTAGATGTTTAATTAGATTGCTTATACCAAACTAGCGACCCGGTCCTGCTTTGCACGGTTTTTACGACTTCACAAAACATCGAGATTTCTTAGTAAACGTAACTTTAATATTAATGTATTATACACATAAACCTTCCAGAATAAATTGTCTAAATGATGGTGAAAACTTCATCAAAATCTATTACGTGGTTTAGAAAAACAACGCGGACATACAGACGAACGCGAAAAGCGACTTTGTTTTATAATATGTATAGATGTTTTAAGACGAGCGCTAATCCTGCCGACAAACTGTGACGCAGTTTGGCAGGTTTATAAAAGGTATACAAGTGTTTAGTCCAACATAAATGTTTAGTTAAGTTAGTATATAATTTTGCTACTATTATTAATTAATTAGTTGTAGATTAAAATAACTTGTAAATTTAATAAATCCCAGGCTAAGAACGAAAAAAAAAAACATAAATGTTTTATTTTATTTAATTTAACCTGAATAGGGTTTGTTTACACTTTAGTCAGATACTTTTGGAACAGACATTAGGTACAAAATGACAGATAGTAAGTGACTTAAATCTCAGAATGTTTTTATTTAAGTTACCTTTATGCTGTACCTATATATAATAAAAAGAAACCATTGCACTGTAGGTGGTCTAAAGAAAAGCTGCCTGGTAATATGTTATTATCTACATACGTAGCCATTTACTCAAAACTCTTAGAAGATGTAACTTCTAACTGTAAACGCTAGATAGTAACGGTTTGCGTTATGTGTTTGAAGATGACGCTGACGTCAATCTCTCAATTAACGAAACCGGTAAAATCTGCATACTACAGTTAAAGACTATAAAGCGTTATAAACAAGCCGCACAAAATAATAAAAACTTTTGTTGGTTAATTTTACTCAAACTCATAACTGTGATTAAACAACAAATTATAATTATGTTTAACAAATATTTTACCCATAATAGTGGTTTTTCAGTGTAATGAGTAGAATCAAATTAATTTCAACGTCAATAAGTAATTGCAGCCACGCAATTTTATGTATGTATTTTGCTGTGTATTCAAATGAAAATTGCTTTTGTTTTTCAATTTTGATATTGGGTAATGTTAGTAATAGTGCTGTTTCTTAAAGCATTGGCAAACCCTTTTGTGTTGCGGTGTGTAGAGATACTAACCATAATAATTACACTTCCTACCATGTTTTTCTATAAATAATGGAATAAGATTCTGATTTAAAAGAGTGTCCGTGGAGTTTCTTGCCCGTTCTTCTCCATAGGAACCTGCTACGCGTTGGAATGGGCAACTAGCTTCATATTTCTGACTGACCGAACACTTGACAATTCAAAAGTACCTGTAATTGGTTTATTTGAAATAAATGCTTTGAGTTTGAATAAAATATGCTAAAAATCTTTCAGGAACATTCCTGAGAGTTTTCAGTATATTTTATATCTTGGCAATTTTTTTCCCGTAGTTAATAAAAAATTATATATAATTAAAATAAATCTGACTAGCAGAGCCTACCTTAGAAATGGGAAGTCATTGTATGACTTTCCATTTCTATGAAAGTCCATCAAAACCCTATTTTTTTCATCATATCACATCACATCAGATCAATCATCAACAAGTCAGTTCACTATCATATTACCGAAACATCGGTCACATGAAGTAGCTCATAATAGACTTTGTGTAATGTTTCGACAGTTTCTCAAACAGACCGTTCTTTTGTCGCCAGCGCAGGTAAGTAATGGACCCTCTCTTGCAGAAAATTGGAATATTCGTAAAATTGAACGTTTTAGTTTCATGCTACCAGTACGTAGCTCTGTGGAATTTGTGCTATTTAGATTCAAATTCAAAAGACATTTATTCAAACTGAGAATCAGAACTTTTCGAACGTCAAAATTACATAAGACAGTCCCCCAAAAACGCCCACCCTTCACCACTTCCTAGTGCTTAAGCTGGGAAGAAGAAGTGGCTCAACAAAGTCCGCAGTAGCACAGCTGTCTATTCAGTTGAAAAAACTTGATCCTATATAATAGTGCTTATGCTAAAATAATTTACATTACCACAAATTGTAATACAACTCATAAAATAAAAACATTTATAGAGTAGAGAAGGGCGTTTTTGAAAACTCAGCTTTACAACTTTTATTTCATAATGATAAAAACCTTAGCTTACTTAGTTTGCTTGTTAGGATGAGTAAAAAAAAAAAAACAAACCAATACATTTTGTATCACTCAAGTAGCTCCATTCTAAGAATCTTTTACAATACCTAATCAAAAATTCTATAAACAAGAATATGAAAATCTGGTAGTTAATTTAGGCATATTAGAATAATACGTAACATGCATAAATATGCAAATAAACGAGTCTTAAACTAAACATGTATAAAATTACACATAACAGATCTAATAAAATGTACCTTTCTAAAGGACTTTAGTATTGGTTTCCTTACATAACTAAACCAATACAATATTGTTGGTTCAATCCTAACTAATATAATAAATTTGAAAAAGAGTTTGTTTGTTTGTTACGCTTTTACGCTAAAATGGCTGAACAGTTGGATGACATTTGGCGCATGGGTAGACCATGCCCTGGATTAGGACATAGAAATGAAATTCAATGAAATTGTTTATTCTGTAAATAGGATATTAGAATCACTTTTACACGTCAAATAAAAAAAAATGCTAGATGAGTTCGGCGTTTCCTATCTGGCTACTCTGAGAAGAAAGGCCGAAATAAACTCAGAGGTCTCTTATAAAGTCCAGACATAGTCTTGGTCAGGCCATATGAGGACCATATACGAGTAGGTTAGTGTCTGAAAAGAATTTATATAGGATACTTTCTATCCCAATATATCCACGGGATCGAGACTTATGCGGGTGCAACTGTGAGGCGCAGCTAGTATTTCATAAAATAGGATAATTGTATGTTCTATAATATTAACCACAAACCGATCCCTAAAGAATAACCTAACTGAAGCTCTAATTAGTTCCAAAAAACTTCGAACTCGTTAACTGTTGCCATATTGCAACGCGTAATTGAAAATGTTGCCAGTCTAACATTCAGTACTTACCTATTTAGTTTTTAGTACACAAAATAACACACATGTTTCGATTGCAAAAAATCTAACTGTGATTAACAAGTAAAACAATTTCTGGTTATCAGATTGCGTATGCCATAATAACTCTAAGATGACGTAAGGGTGAAGTGAAAGTACAGTGACGTCACGAGCATCTGAGATTGATGCAATGATTCGAAACTCACTGCGTACTTAAGCGCTGAAGTAAGATGCACAGGAATTTTATTAATGTGCTGCCTGGGAATTTGTTTTTTGAAAAATCTGCTAGGTCCCTATTCATATTTTGAAATTGATAAACAAAGTTTTTATTTTATTTTTGAAATAATTTTTTTTTTTAAAACGAGTAAAAAAAAAAAGAAGATATTTAGGTCTTATGAATAGCCGGTGTTTTAAATATTTTTCACACTTATACTGTAAAGGGTTAAAATGAAGTGTTATACTTATTACCTACTACACGAATATAAAACAAGGAAGGTAGTAAATAGAGTTTATTTCATTTTACAAAAACCGCGTAACCTCAGGTCATATAATTCAACATGGCAAGTAATTGAGGAAAGTCTGAACATCAATTACAAGTTTTCATTGAAAGTACGCTGTAATTCTTATAATATGACTCCTAAAGTGATACATAATATTACTGGCTTTCAACAATTTGGATATTATTATTATGAAAAGAACAAAATAATGAAAAATAAAGTGTATTTCAAGTGTATTGCTTTTATATAATGTCAGCCAGTCGGGAATGTTTGAGGCTATATAAAATGTGTATAGCCTCAAACATTCCCGACTGGCTGACATTAATCATATAATAATCATATTCTGCTTAATTATGTGTAAATTAACTCGTAAGCCGCTTTTATTATATGCTTAAAATTAATCTCTTAGAGGTTCAAGCGAAGAAACCTAAGAAATCGTAAATAATGTAACTAGATTAATTACAAATATTCGTAGAACTCAGGTAAATTAACCTAATGAAGCCAAATTATATTAGGCTCGTAGCCCGTTAAGTCTAGTGCTTTAGATGTAGAAACTTAATTAATCCAAGATTATTGTATAAATTTCAAATGATCACAACTTAGTGTGAATCAGTGTTTTAGAGAAATGGTTTTTATCTTAAGATGGTAAATTAATCTACTTAAGATAAAAAATGAAGGTGAAAATATGCATAGTAGTAGTCACTAGTATGCTTATTAACACAATTAATTTATGAAGCACGTTGTCAAGAATCAAGATACGACGTTTGTAACAAAAATAATTAAAACGTACAGTGTGTGCACTTAAATGAATAAATATGACGCGAAAACCAATATCATGGATATTAGATGGAATAGCCCTGCGTTGAAATTTTTCGTCGGTTATTTTAAAAAAATCCATACATTTTGACCACGTAGGTATTGCACTTTTCAATGAAACAGCAGATTTTTTTTATAACTGACAAAAAATTTCAACGCAGGGTCTTCCGAATCATGTACTGAATCCATGGTATCAGTTTTCGCGTCGATGTCCCTGCCACCCTGTATAGATAAATAAATAAATAGGTATAAATCTCAAACGTACCAAACCTGGTACGATCAGCCCAGAACAGATTGAAACCAAGTGACATTATTGGCCGTTTATTGAAATTCGAACTACGCCATTTCCATGAGATGTCGTTTTGGGTCAACATGCGTTGTGCTCATGAATAAAGGCCCTGCGGGTCTGAGACATAATTCCTGGCCCCGTGTCACTGTCTTCTATAAATATCAAAACAATTTGGTTTTTTTTTAAACCCAGATATTGAACTGTACCTAAATAAACGTAGGCGAGTACCTACGACAACAAAAGCAAAGCATTTATACTAGAAATATTTTGCACTTTGGCAATTCACTGATTCCCAGCTAGACTACCAAGAATAAAAAAAATGTCATGGAGTACCTATAGAAAATAATGGAATCAATACATACAAACGTTCCTGACTATGTGAATGATATGCATACCTACAAAAACTGTAGATGTCATACGAATGCTATCACGTATTTTCCTTACTTCCTACTGATCAGGACGTTCCTTCGGAATTACATGAATGACATTTAAATTGAGTATTTGGAAACACGGTTAAATAAATTACCTCCTTATTGTTTACCCCATAACTGAAGGTAATTAGAGCCGATTTTACATTACAAAATTAATTGCATGCATGATAAAATTACTTTCACGAAACTTGTTTCGTGAAATCTACAGGTCCTATCACCGAAATCCACCAACATTAAAGCTTTATTTTGCAATGTACAATATTATCGTACGAATGAGCTATCGAGTCTTGTTTTACGTCGCACCTGTCCGTGGAATTAGTTGTGCGACATTACTTTTGTCTAAAATCGCGCTTGGCACGAAAGTATTTTGATTTTATGAAATTAATGCAAGCATCATGAAATTTGAAGTTTACACGTGAAATTGTTAATTAAATTTAATGTCATGAAACTAAATTTATGTAACTAATTTCGTAATGTAATTTTGGTTCAAGGCTTCACCGTGACTCGAGTTATTGCCATCGGCCTATAGCTATGCACATACCCATCATTCATCTCTTAGGTAAACTTATTTACTATTCAGATAGATTCTCGGAGCTCTTACTTAAATTAATCTTACCACCAATGTATCAATAAACTTGTATATAACATATATATATATAAAAGTGCACGAGGAAGAGGGTGTAAAGTTCACTCATTCTCTATAGAAAAGGGAGGATCTTCCGACTAGTCGGGTGTCGTGTCTGGTGGGCAACTGCCCAACGATTGATGTCGGAAAGTTATATGTTGATTGCGCGGTAAACTTTGCTTGCGCGATGCAGAATTTGTGTGACATCAGGATTTTTGTGTTACGTCAGGTCTTAGATGCGTAGTTCGCATGTGGCGATGTAGATGCCGCCACAAACTTAGCATAACATCACGCCTTGTTTCAGTAATGGGTTAGGTAGAGGCGTACCTATAGTACACCCACATTTCGCCCGTTATGTTTGAGTCCCATGTACTAGGGGGCGAGCCTATTGCCATCTGCCGGGCACAAATCCAGACTCTCGGCTGCTACTGAGAAATTCCAGATAAAAACCCAATAAAACTTTGACCGACTTGGGAATCGAACCCAGGACCTCATGCTCAGCTGTAACAAACTTAGTTATTATTATTACATCCTTGCATAATTAAAAAAGCGTTATTCTAGATTATTTCATCCATACAACATAAAGTCATCATTCCAAATCCAACATTAAAATTGAAAACTTTTACGTTCAACGTATTAAAGAATTTATCGGATTGCAAAGATATCTATAGAAAATATTTTTGGTCGAATTTGCGTTCATTCACATCAGGTATCGAATATGCTGACATTTTTATCTATTTATAGGTATTTGAAGAATTCAAATGGATAAAAGAAACCAGTCTGGTATTTTATTTGTTTGAGCTTTTGCGTTCAACGATATTTCTGTCAAAGTCTTTCGTAAAAATATATTCATCTTACCTTGCCCATTCTCTGCGGTAATTATTTTGCTTTGAAATACATTTTCTTGGTCCAGATGCGTAAAACCAACTTTGAAGTCTGTGAATCAAGATTGATTTTTAATTCCACACCGTGGTGGTTATGTCAGTAGAAACAACCACAATCGATATTAAAATGAATATAGGTAAACTAGAAAAAAATATTCTATAAATCTACAGCAAAGCTTTATGGTCCTGGTCACGGTGAAGTCAAACTCACTACAGTCACAGATGCATACAGATGGGACAGCTCACTTTAAACTCACTTCACCAAAATTTACTCGATGAGATTGTTTACAGAATACACTGGCTGGACTTAATGTAGTGACGAACTTTAAAGTCGAATCATCAGTAACTCAG
The DNA here is from genome assembly GCA_947364205.1 of Agrochola lota. Lineage (NCBI taxonomy): Eukaryota > Metazoa > Arthropoda > Insecta > Lepidoptera > Noctuidae > Agrochola > Agrochola lota. The sequence goes on along the minus strand of OX376231.1, from coordinate 9,228,289 downwards.
AAATAACATAGGTACATTGTAAAATACTCGATTTTAAACCCTCTGCCTTAAAGGCAGTTTAAAGGTATGAGGACCAGGGTGTAAAGTTCACTCATCCTCTATAGAAAAAGGAGGATCCTCCGATCAGACGGGTGTCTTGTTTGGTGGGCAACAGACTGGCCAACGATTGATGTCGGGAAGTTATATATATAACTTGATCGCGCAGTAAACACTGCTTGCGCGGTGCAGGATTTCGCGTAACGTGAGTGTTCGCATGTGGCGATGTAGATGCCGCCACAGCAGCAATACCTTTGGGTCACCTGGATATTTTTTAAATTAAAAACGTGTTACTAATTACATTTTTTTTCCTTATTTTCAGGAAAGATGAGGCAATTAAGTATAATAATATTAACGGTCCTTGTGGTACAGGCGTACTCGGTAAGTAATTTTCTTTTGAAGTGGAACTTCTATATAAACGGGGGGTATTAGGATTTTTCTGTCACAAAAAAGCGTTACGGCTACGTGGAGGGGGTAGACGATATATCGCGTGGTGAGCGGCGGCAGCGGTGGAGGGAGAGAATAGATTGGAATCTTAAGTTTTTATTTTGAACCGATTTGAAAAATTCTTTCACTGTTGGGAAGCTACACTATACCCGGATGACGTAGGCTATGTTATATTTAAAAAAAAAATGGGATCCTTACTAAAACTCCAATAACCCAAGGTGTAAAGAAATTACGTAGACTATTCTTTACATCGCGTGCGCTGCGAAAACAATTGATGATAGAATAAAATAATGTACTATGACATTGCAGAACACATTATTATTTGCAAAAAGTGTCGCGACAGCATATGTCTAACTATTATAGTTATGCCACAATAAGTGTTCTTTTATTTTAAAAATGTAATTGAAATGCCGCCGCTAGAAAAGGCTCTTTATTTGTATCTTGGTATTAATCCTTATCAAAATAAATTACTTCATATTCAAGAAACCTTTATATACGTATAACTTTTTGAATTATTCAATCCGGACATTTCATTCGAAAGATATCACGAGTTTAAAAATTTAAGTATTAGAAAAAACTTCCGTGGTATCCGCTCACCCTGCTCGGCTAGCTAGGAAGCACCTTATAAAATGTAGGCGTCACTGGGGTACGGGCCGTACGGGAGGGGAGTCAATGTCAAGAAATGAAATGAAATGCCGTAGGTAGGGTAGATAGCGATATGTAGGGTAGGTAGTGTAGATAGGTAGGGTAGGATAGGTAGATAGGTAGGGTAGGATAGGTAGATAGGTAGGTAGGTGCGCTGTAGATAAGTACTTAGTGCTACCCGTGCGAAGCCGAGGCGGGCAGCTAGTTGATTATAACGCAGATGAGCCGAATGAAGATTGATGACGAAAGGTGTGTATTTGTTAATGTTCCTTTGTATGTGTATAAGTTTAGAGTAGACTATGGATGTTTTCTTTGGTTCCGGATTGAATTCAGTTTTTTTTTTATAAAATAAAATATGTTTAAATAAAAAATGCATTTATTAAAATGTACCTAACCTAACCAAATCATAATTTGCAGTAAACCTGCGAAAGAAAAATCGAAATGTGTGCTGGGACACATAGTAGAAGTGAAACTTCAACGGACAAGTGGAAAAACGAATCGCAACGGACAAGTGGAAAAACAAATGGCAACGGACAAGTGGAAAAACGAATCGCAACGGACAAATTTTAATTTGAAGTTTTACGGGGAGGTTTTCTAATTGGATGAGTACATTAACAATCTGCCCGTAAAACTTCAAATTAAAATTTTGTTGCGATTCGTTTTGCCACTTGTCCGTTGCGATTCGTTTTTCCACTTGTCCGTTGCCATTTGTTTTTCCACTTGTCCGTTGCGATTCGTTTTTCCACTTGTCCGTTGAAGTGTCACTTGTACTATGAGTCCCAGCACACATTTCGAAGTTTTTGTTAATAACTTCACAATTCTTATTCATTAAAATGAAGCGAATTTGAATCACAGTCACATAATTTTCATTATGACTTTCTGCGTAACTTTGATGAAAACATTTTGGTGGTAATGATCAAGTTCTTAAGTAAGAAATTGAGTGCTTGAATAATAAAGGTATATGGTTACGAGTTTTTATTATTTACTAGCTTTACCCCGCCCGGCTTTGCATGGTTAGCACTAAGTACCTATCTACCTAAGTACTGTTGACACTTTGGGTGCCTCCGGTAGAAAAATACTTATTTGCAGTAGAACCGATTACTATATTAGGTTAAAGAATTCATTTATACATTTTTTATATTCTAATCGCCCGCTTGACAGCCACGAGGGCGACTGTCTCCTCTTTTTCTATTCTTAATATAAATTCAATGTTTGTCTCGTTTAAGTGCCAACAATTTGAATACACCAAGGTTTAATTCCAAACCCATACGAAGTAGAGCCTACCTATCTATCTACCTTTCCTATCCTACCCATCTATCTATCTACCTACCTACCTTCCCTACCTTTTATTTACATAGATGTGAGTGCCAAATTTCATCGAAATCCTATTAATTAATGACTGAAATACTATCGCGAATTCATGCAAGCCTATGTTCATTTCGTTGGGTTACTGCTCAGTAATTGTGCAATCCACTGGAAAAGTAGGTAAAAAGCAAGATCTGTACCCTAATTGCGTAATACACGATCAATCAGCATCTGAATCGTTTTGAAACAGATTGCTAATCCATTGCTCCACAAGTTCGAAAAAAAAAATCTGCTCATCAACGTAAATAACGCAATGAATGTTGTTCAACTGTCAAAATGAAACAGATTATAATCGTTTACGAAAATGTGTTACGTAATTAAGGTACAGAACGGTCGTGCTACTTAGCTACATTTCCAAAAATTTAAATACTATCGTGAATTCATGCAAGCTTAGTACTTTTTGTTAGGATTTATGGCAACGGCAGCTAGCAGTTTGTATTGGTTAAAGAAAAGTGGGGTTTTTACATTTTTCATGGCAATTTTGACAAATTTTCTCCTGATGATCTTTCCTCAAACTTCAAGGAATATTGAAAAAAAATGCATACCTACCTCCTACTTACCTACGTACATACATACTTATCTACCGAGGATATCATAAATGCAAAATAGATGACAACATGTTTTTTCCTTATATTATTTTTTTCGTGATGTTTTCCAATGTTTTAATAGTTATTCTGCTATTCGTGGCGGAGACAAATCCAACAAATAAAAGATCATAAAAATCGGTCTAGCCGTTCTTGAGTTATAAATGGTGTTACCAACACGACTTTCTATTATAAATATAGAAGAAGAAGATTAGAAAGGGAAGACTTACGACATAAAATTGTATAAGAATCTATACTATTAATAAAGCTGAAGAATTTGTTTGTTTACGCGCTAATCTCAGGAACTATGTACCAGTTGAATTTGTAACATTATTTTTGCATTTGCTAGCCCAGTTCTTGGGGAAGATTACTATAGATTATTTAACACTATGTCCTTGACCGAGCAAAAAGAAAAAAAGGCAGAAAGAACGCTAAACGAAAACGAAGTAACAACGCAGGCCTGTGCTTCGTTCATATTCAACCCTAGTTCGAACTCGCTCGGTCCGTTGTACCCTTGCAGCTGATGGGCATATAAAAAAGCGGGGGAGTTTTAACTAGGGATGAGTATGACGCCAGTAGTACACCTTCGCCGCGAAACCGTAGCAGCGAAACCGCAGTAGCGCAATTCAACTAGCTCGCGTCATGTTCCGTACTCGTATTTCGCGTAGCGGAACATGCCGCGAGCCAGTTGAATTGAACTACTGCGGTTTCGCTGTTTTGGTTTCGCGGCGTCGGTGTGCTACCAGGGTGAACGAAACCGATATGACGACGCGGTGAGTCGGGGGAACAAGAAATTTCAAGCGGACAAAGTCGCAGGCACTTTGTTTAAAAAAAGGGAAACACCAACATCTTTGCATCCGAGTTTAACACTATCATTTCCATTCATAGATTGCAAAGGACTTCCCTTAAATTACTGTATGATTATAATTATTTCCTAAATCATACAAAAACATTCACTTCTGCCAAGTATTTGTACTACGCCAAGGACTGACAGAGGCCGACGACTTTAATTACGTATATTTGTTCATTTATTAATATTGTTAAACATACGACTGTTTTGGAAACCTAATAAGAGAGCAAATAATTTATCGAAGAACAATCAAATTCTCGTTTACATTAGCATTCAAGAAGGTACATAAGTACAGGGACTAATTAGAATAACATTTGGAAGACGAACGAGTATTATATAAATTTTCTCGTATAATTAATGAGAAATTTTCTCGAGGCTTGAAAATCCTTTAATTTATAACAATTTTGTCTCCCTTAAAATGTGTCATGTATGAAAATTTTGTAGGTCGTGTAACATTTACTTTAGTAAAAGGAAGATGGATGAAGACGTCTTAATGAAGTAGAAAACCAACGTCTAATTTTATTTAACGTTAGAAACTAGCTGTGCCCCGCGGTACGTCATAAGTCTCGATCCCGTGGGAATATATATTAGACACGTATTTTTTGCTTTATCATTTTAGGTTGGGGAGTGGGGGTCGCTACGCCACGTCACTAGTATGTATAAAATCTACGTACTCGTGACGTCAGGGCACATTTTGCTTCAATGTAGGTATCGCCGTAATCTTTAGATTACGTAAAAAAAGAATAAATACGTGTCCAATATTTTTAGGGATAAATAGTAGGAAGTGTATAGAATGCCGCTAGCAGCACTTTATGCCTATCGGATAAAGTGCCGCTATTTGCCGCATTATCGTGGCGCTGCATCGGCCCGGCTAAAGTGCCGTAAGCATTGCATTGTCATTGTCACTGTCACTTGTTAATTTGTATGATAGTTGAAGTTAGTTCGCTGCCCTTTGTATTGATTGATCGTATTTGTTTTAGATAATTATATCAAAATTGACTACAATTACTGAATTTACGAAAAAAAAGTAGCAATTGAAAATGGCTGAAAGTTAGGTTAGGTTAGGTTAGAACTATGACCACACAACGGGTCAGGGCCAGGGTCCGTTTAGGCACAAGATAATGTAATGTTTTAGAAATGTGGTGTTTTACAGTGAACTAACCTCAACAATCAAACAAAATAACAAGTAACAGTGACTCAGTGACAGTGACTCAGTGACAGTGACTCAGTAACCGTGACTCAGTGACAGTGACTCAGTGACAGTGACTCAGTGGCAGTGACTCAGTGACACTTAGTGACAGTGATAATGACAACGCAATGCTTACGGCACTTTAGCAGGGCCGAGGCAGCGCCACTATTATGCCGCTAGCGGCACTTTATCCGATTGATTATATCCGATACACTGCCTATAAAGTATCCTATGTTCTTATCCAGGTGACAGTCTAGTCTTGTGCCAAATTTAATCCACATATGTTAAGCCGTTTTAGCGTGATAGCGTAACAAACAAACAAACAAACTCACTTTCGCATTTATAATGTTAGTTGGTATGGTTAACTAAAAGTATTTGTGGATTCATTAGCATTCGTGATTGATGAGGATTTTAATATTTTATGTATATTCAAATAAGGTTTGCTAAATATTTGTGCGTAATTGTTATGCAATGATTTTGAAGCTTTATGAATATTTGAGACGAAACTTTGATCTCAACCTTTGACTCAAAAAACTTGGGTATAAGACTTCGAGACATAAATATTGCATTGTCAAATACAATTCTTTAAGCAAGCAGAACTCATAAAAAATTGGGTATTAGTTAAATTATTTATCATCAGTCGTTTTTTTTTTTGGGCAAGCTCATCTACGAATATTTCCATAAACTTTTTGTGTTATGTTTACATATGCGTCAAGGTCTAGCGTAAGAAGACCCGGATACTATTGACATATTAGTGTTGAATCCAGCATAATTTTCAGCATAGATTTCCGCTGCTACCTGAGTACTTTTATCCTCTGAAACAATGGTTATGAATTCAGAGTCAATTTTATAGATCCGCTGCTTCTAAGTGGTGGAATGGACGTACGGTTCAGTCTTTTTATATTATCATCATTATTTTCCTGTCAAAATCTTCTTTAACCAGAACACCTACCACCATTTCTAAAGCTGTATTATCTTAATATTACTTTAGTGCGGGAAAGAGATGAAGCTCTACAGGACGTACAGCTCCATCTGGCAATTGGGTTGTGCTAACGACTCTTCACCATAAAAAACAATTACATCCGTATGGTCACAACACAAAACAGTGCCCCTTTCATAATGCGTGCTAACCTTCGTAAAGTTTTGCCTAGACGTGGCGCTGTCTCCAAAAACGCTTGTTTATTTTGGCTAGCCTGCGTGCCTGAGTTCATATGTAGAATTAAACGATTTGTCACTGTCACGCGGACCTCGAGCGCTTTGTGACTTGTGAAATATTATGCGGTCAGTAGCCGGTAGCTGGCTTTGGCGACATTTCAGGGATATTGTATAATAATCATTTTTGGAGGTCCATGGTGTGGAAGCTACGCATCTGCAGTATTTTGATTTACGCATTTTGGTATGTTTTTCTTGTGTCCAACCGTGTTCAATTTTCTCAGTGCACTTTATTGATAGCCTTTTCTTTAGTATTTCTCAATTTTTTATTAAGTAATAATTAATGAGATAATACACATTATACTCAATAGCATGGTTGTGGTGACGTTTAAGGTATATTACACAAATAAAAGGTTCAAGATTCTGCAGTTGTGTTTTGATACGCGGTCACTTTTTCCTTGAGTTTTTCAGCCGTCAGGGTCTCCATAATAACGGTCAATTGTTTATGCGATTGTTTGATTCGCATCGTCGGCAACAGCGGTCAGATTGTATCACTTTTTTTTTTTGCAATAATTAGGAACGCACTGCTATACTCTCTTCTATATTTTTTTAAATCTGTTAAGCAAATATATGCAGTTGTTAATAATTAAGTTGCAACGGTCATTATTTTCAAACATTCCATTGTAATAATTATCGTGAAAATCGAAAGAACGCAAATTACTTTATGCTTGCTAAAAATGTTAGAACAATTACCTGCTGTTTTACGATTATTGTAAATTTAATCTTATGTTCCGACGTGGAAACAAGTATTTTAAAATTATATTTCATGCTGGTTTACATGTTGAAAAGCGTAAAAAAATCCAAAATAAGTTTTTAATTCGAATTAAATATGTATGCCTCAGAAAACACGTTAAGCCGTTGTTGGCCCCAGCTGTCATTCGTAGATCCTTGACAGTCGATATGGATAGTCAGAAACCCAAAAACCTGACAACTAGTCTTACCAAGGGGTGTCGTGTTACCCCGTAATTGGGTTGCGGAGGTCAGAACATACTGGTATTCAGGTGCATCCGGTTATATAGTCTCCAACAACGCTAGGCAGATTGAACTTACGTATTAAGAAGGATTTAAATCTTCTTTTTATTTTATGTGTTATTGTTAGATCAAAAACAGACCCCAAAGTAGCTAGCTAATACCTAGCTCATCAGCTATTAATCCTGTGATTAGTTAAAGTTGAGTCTTTACTTATGAATGACATGGGATGGGGTCACTCATCACCTAAATTCATAACAAGGGTTACGGCTATGAGGTTACAATTAAATACCTTTTTGAGGCTAACGCCGATGGCACGGTTCTGCATCTTAATTGCCTAACACACTTCCTTTCACAATCTGAAGGAATTTGAATGAAAATCCTAGCCCAATTACTTCATAATATTATGTTTGGTAAATTCGTCTACTCGACAACATATACATCGTAATGAATGTTGTCACTGTCAGATTGTCAAAATGAAAGGCATTGCAATTGTTAGTGTGTTACGCAATTACCCCGCTGGTTTGGCATATGATATGAACCATAAAAATGAGTCAACGACAAAGTAGAATTTAGTTATGAGTCATTTATTCAAACTACGCTGAGAATCAGCACTTTTCGAACGTCAAAATTACATGAGACAGTCCCCCAAAACGCCCACCCTTCACCATTCTAAATATCATCGAGGAAATTTTAGATTGTGCCTATTCCGCGAGGTACAAAGTCAGAACTCTTCCAAACACGTGTTAGCAGCACTACATGCTACGAAAACCGTGTTCAATGAATACAGCAATAACCTCCCTAACTATTGGTCACTACAGTCTGTTCAGGGTGTCTATGTCCAGCACTAAAAGTTAACTTGCTGATATTTCGTTCTCTCTGACACACCTATTTGAGAAAAGCAATATTCGCCTTCTACGTATAGAGTTCGTTTTTTGTGTGCCATGCTCAAATTGGCAAAATGGAAAATTTTATGGTATCAGTATCACTGTGATGTTTGTATGTCTATCGGTTCTCTTTCGTCGCACAGATTTTAATTTTAGTAGGATATGGGACGTTGAAAGTGAGATATTTTAACGAGATTTTTTAATTTAAAAGTGTCCATGGAATTTCTAGCCTGTTCTTCTCCCTAAGAACCTACTACGCTTTGGAATGGGCGACTAGGCAACACACTTGACACTTTGTCATTTGTTTTATTTTTTCTGTTTTACTTGTAGTACAATATGTTGTGTTGTGTGCTTTTAATCTGTACTAAATAAATGTATTTTCTATAAGTTCTTTCTTTAGCTTCACCTCTTTGACTGATCGATTCCTTGTCAACTCAAAAGTGCCTGTAAATGGTTTAATTTAAACAAATGTTTTGAGTTTGATATAAAACGTAGAATTTTGATTCCGCTGGTAACAGCTAAATAAAAGATACTTAAGCGAAAAAAGGGTAAGATGAATTTAGGACTGTTTGGTACAGTAAGTCCCCATCAGTAGTAACAAAATCAGTATAAGCTGGCCTCTTATTTTATTGAAACTCTGTACTATGCTAGGTAGCTCAAGGTGAAAGTGTTACCACTGACATGCTGCCTACTGTACACTGACCAAGCTATACGCTGATTAGCACATTCAATATGCCTAGCCTTTCCCAACTATGTTGGGGTAGGCTTCCAGTCTAACCAGATGCAGCTGAATACCAGTATTTTACATGGAGCGACTGCCTATCTGACCTCCACAACCCAGTAACTGGGTAATGCGATACCCCTTGGTAAGACTGGTTTTCAGACTTAGGGGCATCAGAGGACCTGTAACGACAGTCAAAGATCCACGAATGACAGCCGGGACCAACGGCTTAACGTGCTTTCCGAAGCACGGAGGAGTCTCGGTATGTAAAGATCTACATACCAACCCCTGCAAGCGTAGCTTAACCTGATGGATCGACCCGTGTGGCTGTTATTACTTAGTCACGTGTTATACTGATTATCACATTATAAATCACGTCAATCAAACTCTTACAAAGATATAGGAAATGTAAAATAATACACTAGTTTCATAAGAAAGAGGGTTGAAATAAAATTTGCAGGGACGAAAATAAAGAAAAATTTGTCTGTCCAGAAATACATATACATGAACTGTGACTAGTTCAAATATAATTTTATTTATTTATTTTATTTATTTATTTATTTATAGTTAATTAAAACGATACAACACCAATTACATTAATTAACATAGAAATATAGAAAGATTAATATTGACAATTATATAATTTAATTAAACTAACATGGAACAGTGGACTCCCTTGCATACTGTCTCTCACAGAACACCAGACATATACGTATAATTTTATTCCATTCATCCGCAAACACATCACATTCAGGGTTGGCAGTCAGAAGGGCGTTGAGCATCTTCAAAGTACGACCCACTGGAGATTCAGCTCTGGCGACAGTTTTGGATGACGGTTGCGCAAATAGATTATGCCGGCGGCTGTGCGTTCATGCGTTGGTAGAACTATGCTTTGATGAAAACTTCCAGGAAAACCAATTAAAATCCACACGTAACCTAGAAAGAGGTCGTTTGATTAGATGGATACTTTTTTCTTAGTTTTTGTGTCTCGTTTTTAGTCTTTTTTATCCTGTACAAGTTTAAAATTGTTCCAAAGTGGGTTTATATGATGGGATTCCAATATTTACAAGTTTTGTTTTTTATTTAGCTATTCAATAGCAGTAGATAAAATTAAATTTTGATTTGACTTTTAAGTTACTGGCTTCTTCTTCTTTTCGTGTGGTAAGTAACTAACCTGGTGTCAGAGTTTTAAAGCCGCCCGTGAACCACTGACTTGGCTTCACATGCCGTCGAAAAATATCGCTCTGACATGCCGGTTTCTTCACAATGTTTTCCTTCACCGTTTTTGAAGCAAGTACAATACACAGTATATAGTACATATGTACATATAGTCGGAGGTGCGTGCCTTGAGTTCGAACTCGAGACCTATGACTTGCCAGTCCAACGGTCACACCACTAGGCTATCACTGCCACAAGTTATTTGGCTGAAGCATTGTGTCCTAGATTTACTAAGAAAGCAGATACCGTACCTAAATATTTTTTGCCAGTCAGTTATTTTCACACAGCAGGGCAAACGCCTCTTCTCACAGAGAAGGCACAAGCTTTGACCACCACGCTTGCTTAAGATGGGTTGGCGATTTCAGACTTCAAAGAGAAAATATTCGTATTTTTATTTGTAATAAATAAGATCAAAAGAATACTTGACCCGTTTGAAACCATTTGGCGGAGGCTTGAGGAGTAATGAATAAACTTAAAATTCAAATTCAAAATATTTTATTTCACATAAAACTTCAAGGTCACTTATGAAACTTCAGAAGCTAGGTGCACGGTTCCAATTGGTCGTTTCCTATGGAGAAGAGCCGGCAAGAAACTCCACGGTCACTCTTTTAAAAGTAAATGGTTTTTTCAATGTTTTCAAATTAAAACAGTGTTAAAAGGTAAGAGAGGACAGTGTAGGTCTATCAACAAGTACCAGGTACTTAGCAAAATATAAAATGGTCCACAGATCTACAGTATGTTAAGCCTACAACGTTATCACATTCACAAAATTTTAAAGAAAATAAACTAAAAGATTACTAAAAACTACTAGACCGATTAAAAAAATTCAATGCTATATTATCATAGACTATAATTCATCAAGATATCACGCGGGCAAAGCCGCTGGTGGAAACTAGTTAACTATAACTTCAGGTTTTCTCATTATGGTTTCACCTAATAAATTATGTTGTGTAATTAACAAATGAATTATCCTAAAACTTGCTTACTTTAAAGCCTTATGAAATCCCTCATTTTCCCTCAAGAGATTTATATTTTACGTTATATCATAAATTCTTCTTTAGGTTATATTTATTTAAAACTGATTGATTGCTCGTAAACATAGACGGTTGAATATCAACAATCTAAGATATTCACGGGATGAATAAATTGAATTATTGGAGAGTAAAGGTCAGAACGGACCAAAAAAAATTCAAATGAAATGAGTATATATTTTACATTGTTGACTAAGGAATAACAGCCGCCTAGGTCGAGCGATCAGGGTAAGCTACGCTTGCCACGGTCAGTCCGTGGATTTGTGACCAAATTCAAATTCTTTTATTTCACATAAACCTACATGGGCACTTGTGAAACGTCAGAAGCTAGGTGCACGGTTCCAATTGGTCGTTTCCTATGGAGAAGAGCCGGCAAGAAACTCCACGATTACTCTTTAAAAATAATTGGTTTTTCAATATTTCAGACCACCCTAACAAACCGAGACCCCGCCGTGCCTCGAAAAGCACGTTAAGCCGTTGGTCCTGACAGTCGTTATGGGCCGTCAGAAGCTCGAAAGTATGACAACCTGTCTTACCTAGGAGATCGTGTTACCCAGTAACTGGGTTTTGGAGGTCAGATAGGCAGTCGCCAACATAGTTGGAAAAAGGCTAGGCCGATTGATTGATTACTGAAATTTTCTACAGATGTTTTTCAAATTCAAATTAGTTTACTTTTGACCATGTAATTAGCCAAAACTAACTGTAACTTTTGCAAAGGAGAGACTTTAAATTGATTAAAAAAGTTAATTAATTTTGGTGGCATTTTGGATAAGTTTAAATTAAGTTGGTTTGTTTTGCAAGTTTGCCTGTGACGGTGTCAAAATTAAGGAGGTACCTATATTTTGTTATGAAAGCTTCATTTTTAAGAGCGATACAGAAAGTGCTGGTATAGATACGCAAATATTTCGCTGTTTTTATTAATTTGGTGATATTACTGTATGGAAATAAGAAATATGGCTAACTAGTAAACTAAAATATTGATTATGAAACGCAATAATTTAATATTGTAACACAGAATATTTAGTTTTATATGTAATAAAAAGTATTTGGAAACTTTCTAAATACCTTTTTTATACCTAAAACGGTTAAAACATCAAATTCAGTGTTATAATTGCAATTCATTATTAATGATACGAGTATTGTGGTGATAGATTGATGGGAGCGCCGTGCAATGATTTTTGATATCGCTGTCCCTCATGACGAGAATTTCGTGAAAGCTGAGAAAGATAAAAAAAAAACAAGTATCTTGACTTAGCACACGACGTTGTCGACATGTGGGTCGTGGACTCTGCAATCATTGTACCGATAATCGTAACGGTTAATGGCCCACTAGCGGAGAGCCTCGACCAACACCTCAGGAGGCTCTCATTGCTCGACTGAGTTAAGGGCTTGATTCAGAAAGCAGTACTACCTACTAGACACGGCACGCATTGTGAGGAGGTTCCTCTCTCTAGAGCCCTGACCACCGGCAGCTTAAACCTTGTTCCTGGTGCCGATGGGCCACATTATTTTATATTATTAAATGTTTTGTTTTTATAAAAATATTTAAAAATGTTATTCATAAATATGTATGTTTAAAAATGCAATAAAGAATAATATTAATATTCTCGAACATTTGACATTTATGACTAAAAACTTAAAAATAAAATATAAAAGTAAAATCTACATTTACATTACAAAATATCTCTTGTTTCGGTGTGCCTTATAGCAAAGACCTCCTCCAACTCTTTCCACTGCTTTCTGTCTGCCGCCACTCTTATTCAAAGGGGTCCTAAGGTCATTTCCAATTCATCCTCCCATCTTCTTGCTTTGGGACCTCGGTTCCTACCACAACATTACATTAACTATGCATAAATAACACCATAATTAGTTACGGTGGGTTACTACTTTTAGTTGTTATTCTATCATATAGAAATTACATCTCTACGTATCAGTCAGACAATGAGATCGACAGTCACAATAACCACTTTGGAAATCAGATATTGGGGACCTTGATGGGTATTGAGGTCCCCGATATCTGATTTCCAATGATTTCCAAAGTGATTATTGTGACTGAATGTCACAAATGAATCATCAAACATCATAACATAACATCAAACCTTGATTCCCCAAAGGGTAGATCAGAGGCGTACCTATTATTTTTGAGTCCCATGTTAACAGGGCCACGACAGTTTATAATCTGCGATATAAATTAATTCAATAGTTCATTGTTTTACGCTGGCCTTTGCCCGCGGCTTCGCCGGCCCGCGTGGACGTCGGAAATTATGACACGGGAACGTACTAACGAGATAAAAAGTATCCTATGTCCTAACCTAGGTCATGGTCTAGCTGTGTTTGTCGTTAGGTAACAGACAGACAGAGTTATTTTCGCAGTTATAATAGGTATACCTAAGGATGGATAAATTATTGGCTTTAACGAAGACACTGGCATCCAAATCGGGCGCCGTGTCAGTAAGTATAAAACCGTGCATAGGCAGGAACAGCCCGATTCAAACTTAATGCCGGCTCGGAACATGAGGCGAGTCGCTGCGCAGTAACGAATTCATGTGTCAGCGGGGGTGAGGGGTGCGGTACTGCGCAGCGAGTGGCTAACTTCCGAGCCGCCATTATGTTTGAATCGAAGTATAAGTATATTGATGGATGGAAAGGTGTATAATTTAGATAGCGTGACCTACAAGTAAGGTTAACAATTATGTAGGAACTGACGAAATTGTTGCCCGAACCCACAGGATGTTTCAGTTAGCATTCGCGCTAATTATTAGCTGCGTTTGAAGTGTTCGTTGCTTCAGAACTTCCTATAACATTTTTAGTACCGTCAAACGTTATACAGTTATTTTATAACTTACCTTCTAAAGGAGAAAGTAAACAGTGCAGCCTTTTTGTAGTAGTAGGTACTATTATTAATTCACGGTATCGAAAAAGCAATTGCAAAATAAATACGCACGTGAAGAGTTCCATATTTAAAAGTCAGAATTTAAAAAAGAAATGAAAATTCAATAGTTTCCATTTGTTTTTTTTTTCAACGCAACTGTTGCCGCAGGGTTATAACAATGCGTTAACTTATTTAAAAAAATATCAGTTCCAACAGTAACAAAACATTGTCTGATTTTGTGCTCGGCGACATGAAGCCGTCGCACTATGGAAAATATAGGTCGGTGTCGGATCAAAAATCTGTAACTTCATGAATTTTTGTTGTATCGTGATGAAATTTGGCACAAATATGCAGCAAGGTTCGGAGATTCGAACGATGTGTAGTTTATAGGGTTTTCTTGTATATCTATGTATGTTTTTTTGCATAGAATGAAAGAAATGGGAAAAAATCACGAAAAAAATAGTTAAAAATTTATTTCAAGTGGAATACAAGTTTATAATGGCTAAAAAGATTAAACCATGGTTAATTACAACAAGCAAAGTAAACAAAATATATATATATATGAAAAAAAAATACTAAATTAAAATCATATTACTAATAGGTACATCCTATACTCTGGCTTCAGGAAATGATGTAGCTAGGTACAAATATAAGTAATAACTAAATATAAATATTATTTTTAACTTATACCACTTCAGGATCAGGGTCAGTAAATGTGGGTTCACTTTCAGGTGCCACGTTTAAAAGACTTAGTGCCTCTTCTTCAAGTTCTTTCACATTTCTTACGTACGGTTTTCTCAAACTTGTTATATATGGATCTGACGTGTATAAAAGCGTTTTAAAGACATCTTCATTTGTAGCAGATCGGGAACATTTTCTGGCATGATGAAGTCGTATGTTTCTGTAGTCTTTGTTGCGAGACTCTTGTGCGTCTTCCGATAGCTGTCCAATAGGAAGCACCGCAAAATGTTTGATAACGTTTTGCCCGTGTATGAGTATTTTATGAACGGAGGATGGCATATAATACCAATCGTAATTACTTACATAGATTCTTGCAGTTTCTATTGCATATTCCCCAAATTTTTCAGGGTCGATCATCATTCCAGAAGAAAGAACTTGCAAGATAATGTATAGGCGTTTAATCAATGCCTCATCTACACCTGTTATTTCCGATGAGCAAGTGCTATTATAGAAGAATCTTCGTGCGGTATTGCCATCGTTCGTATTCCCGCTAACTTGCCGAGGTTTGTCGACGATTAATCCCAACTCCTCCCTGAAACGTTTTTGAACAACTTCTTTCTTTTCTTTTTTTAATCTCTTATTTTCCTCAGTTGAAGCAGACCAAGTCTTAAACGAAAGATTATAGGAAATATGCAATATCATTTCCATGCAGCGAATCCAGGCGTGTAAGGTGGACAATCCGTATTGGTAGGCGTTTTCGTTTTCGGGTCTGGCAGTTACTTTCGATAGGTCATTCATTAGCCGTGGAGTAGCCCCACATATCGTGCATGTGGAACCAGATGGAGTATCTGTAAGGACCTGAGCCACCTTTCCATCGATCATCGTTAGAAATAGTTCATGTGCTTCACATTTACTACAACACCATCTTTGTTTATAAGTGATGCTTGTGCAGCCCTAATTTGTTTTTTAATATCATCAACAACTGCCTTGGTTTTTTCTGGAGTTTCCTTACAAAACTCAATAGAAATGGGTCTGCAAAAACGGACAGATGAAGGTACCGGATTTTGCCAAACAACGGATCCCGATTGCACATCAACTAATCTGATGGGGACTAATGAAGTGATGAACAAATTGGCATCTGAAATTGTTTCTGACTCTTCTGCAAGTATTTGCTTGTATTGGCTTTGACCAGATGAACCATCACATCCCCATTTAGAATAAAGGATCAATGTTCTATGTTGTTTTTGGAAAACAGAATCGATTTTTAAAATTCTAGCAGCAGTATGATCCAATAAATCTTGTATATTAATCACTTTAGCATAAGTATTCGTGATTTCGATTGTAGAAGATGGTGGATAACAGGATCTTTTTATTTCTTGTATTTTGTAGTAAGGCGGGAATATACAACACTTTCGTTCGTTGGTTAAGTTTTTCAGGTACATATATTGTGCTTTTGTTAGATCTAAATCTATAAAAGCACTCAATGCTTCCGTATCGGAAAGAATCTTCATCTGGTCTGAGTCGTTCCACTTACTTGAGATATCTAATTTCTTTTGAGTGTCAGCGGTTCTTAATTCTTCGACAAGATGAGCTTCTGTGTACTCACGTAAAGCCCGTAGTCCCTGCAGATAGGCGTTTTTTATATGCTCGAAGCCATAGTCTTGGAGTAGAAGAGTGTTTTTCCTCTTCTTGGTAGATTCTGAGGAGTCTCCATAAGCCACGCATGCTCGTCCTCGTTGGCCAGATGTTGATGGCGTAGAATATTGTTCAGAATCCGGTAAATTTAACGAATACCTTGAGTCCAACCAAGTACAATACTTCTGTAAAAATGTTTCTTTTTTCCGAGATGCCAGGGCCCAGCGTTTGTTGAAAATAGGAAGAATGTGCCTTTGTATGTCACTAATTATAAAACACAAGTTGTTTTCAGAAACATTCAGCTTTTCCACTAAAACTTTGGATAATGATTCCATGGTCTTGCCGCCCTCTATATAGGGGATTATGAAGTCTCGTTTGGTACAGCTGAAGGAAGACATTTTAACACTTCACAATCTGCAGAAATAATAGGCGTAGATGAGATTTGCTTCACTTGAAGTTACACTGATGTAGATGGTTCGAATAGTTTTTGCTTCCCTTTAAATACTCATTTTACAATATCGAATTGGTACCTACATCATTATTATCTTGTAATTTCCCACGCAAACCGAGTGCAAATTTGATAAGGTCCCTTTGTTATCACGAAATAATGAAGAAAATATCCAAAAAGTTCTATATTGTTCATGTGAATGGTGTCAGTGGTAAACCGCAAAAGATACTAATTTTCGGGTTCTGACTTTTATCAGTTTTTTTCTCATATCTTCTAAAACCGCAAATATCCGCAGCTGATTTTTTTTGCATTCTATTTATGAATAGTTAGACTACTAGTCGACACAAAAAGTAGCGCTTGGGCAAACGTGGGTAATACTGAAAACCTTCGACGAAAAAACATACAAGTGAAAAAAAAGGTATGTCACTTTTCTCTTTTTTTAGTAATTACTGAAATATTTTTCTTTACTTTTAAAATCTGTATCGCAAAAAGCATAAAATAACCTTTCTAAAAATGTATAATACTGCATATCTGTAC
The DNA here is from genome assembly GCA_947364205.1 of Agrochola lota. Classification (NCBI taxonomy): domain Eukaryota; kingdom Metazoa; phylum Arthropoda; class Insecta; order Lepidoptera; family Noctuidae; genus Agrochola; species Agrochola lota. The sequence goes on along the minus strand of OX376231.1, from coordinate 9,210,962 downwards.
CAAGTATTTTTTTCACAATATGGTATTGAAACATGTATACGCAAAGACTTGAGTTTGGCACTTCTGTCTTCTAAGTATTTCTATCTAAGAAAAAAAAAATAATTTCGCGTATTAAGAAAAAAAATCGTAATGAATATTATAATTTGACTATTAGAAAACCTAAAAGAATAGCCATATTAGCCAAATTATGATATTCGTAAAAAGCATTTTTGATATGCGCTTGTTCTACCATTTTCCATAGTGCGTCGTCGCGCCGCAACCGCGCCGCGAAACATGTAGACTGAGCCGCCGCCGCACCGCCAACGCGCCGCCGCCGCACCTTCTCCGCTTGATTTTACTATATCACTCTACAATCCCCGGCGGCGGTGTGGCAGCGGGCTTGCAACCTTGCCTATATACAGCTAGGCGCGGTAGCGGCGCGGGGGCGGCGCGGCGACGGCGTCGTGGCACCGAGCACTTATTGTGCAACTTCGGAGAGGTCCTTCTCCATTAATGGATTAACTGTGAGGCTTTCATCGTCATCATAATCTTCCTACCATATTCCCATGCTATTTGGGGTCGCTGCAACACGTTTTTGATGTGTAACATCTTTCGTCTCGCTTTCCTGCAAACTGTGGGAGTGCCGTCGTGAAAAGCAACGGAAGTGCATTACAGGAAGCCGGGGAAGCACGCGCTATATGATTTGACCAATGAGCGCACGGGTGGTGCTAGAGTTGGCCTTCAGAGATGACCTTGACGAGGCCCCGCCCCTTTTCTGTTGCTTATTACCAAGGTGAGATGTTAGATGTTACACATCATATGCGACTACTTAAGGCTCGCTCGTTTTCTATTCCATTCTTCCCTGTCAACCGTCACGGTATCATTCACCCCCTTTTCTTTCATCATGAGGCTTTCATGGGCAAAATTTATTGATAAGCGTCCTCGCATCGCATTACAGACAAAAGTTGTTGTGTTTTTCAATTTACTGTTTATTTAATTTTATCTATTCGATTAGAGATCAATAAGTACGCAATGGTTTTGCTTTACGGTCGCGTGGAGTTTTGGCCCCCGACCCAACGCGTCGCATCCTATTGCCCGTCCGCGCTTTTACTTTGTTTTCATTTAGCGTTCTTACTGACTTTTTTTTTTGCTCGGTTCCTTAGGGTCGAACCGTGATGTTAAATAGCCTAAACCTTCCTCAAGAATTGAGCTATCAAATGCAAAAAGATTTTTTTTAATCCGACTGGTAGTTCTAGAGATTACCCCCTACATACAAACTTACAGTTAAACATACAAATAAACAAATTTTACCTCTTTATAATATTAGTTAAATTAAATTAAACATAAGAATTATACTCAGTCTTATAATAAACACTATAAAACCACTTAAAGTCGTCATTTAATCCGTTGACGTTTTACATACTACATTGCTTCATAGACATTTCTCAGTAAGCCAGTGATTACTGCTGATGTCATGTGCATTAACCTTCACCCAATGTAATTTTAATGTTTGGAAAAACACAGTGGACTGGTAATCGCCACGCAAGAATGTCTAGTTAAATTGCCTACTGCATGAATGTTGGGCGAATCTTATATATTTTTTCATTTATTTAGTGTCAAGTGTAGTTGTTTTACCACTGACAAGTTGTTAGTTTCTTCTGAATAATTTCTTCAACCATTATACGCTTTTCCTGAGTTATTATTTTCTATGTGGGACAGCATTTCGAAAGTTCACAAAATGTCATAATCATTTCAGTTGTAAATTCCAAAAATAGGTGCAAACAAACTTTCTTCAGCCCATCAACCATTTGTCAACAGAACAAGCCAATTGAATTATCCTATTAACAACTAATTGGACCATCCACCTTTTGCTGTCCTGACCTAAGGGGGCTGTCAAAATTAACTTCGAAAGCCAAATGATTTGTCAAAATTGACTTCGAAAGCCAAATGATTCAATGACCAAATCTGAATAATTCATTTTAATGTTACTCAAAGGAATCAAAATGTACGAAACATCTTGAAATTGAGTTTGAAATTGGATTAGTGAAACAAAGTCGTAATTGGTTAACGGGTTTACAATATTGTGAAAATAAATTTATTATTTTTGATGTCTACTTGAACTTTCGACATTTTTGAGTGTCCTTGTCTTATTCATTAGTGTCAATTTGTTTACTTGAATAAATTCGAAAAATTTATTCAAACCTCATCTTGACACTTCCCGTGACCCGGGCTGGCTTTTGTATTGGCCAGAGGCTAAGCATTGCCATACAACGTGGCAGTCTTTTGGTTATATTACCAGTCGACTGCGATGCAGGGGAATTTTTCGAAGCCATAGTTTATAATATTTTGATATTTAAGTTGTTATTAATGTACATTTCATTTTAATTCTGAATAAACAATATATTTTTTTAAAACATTTTCCTCAAAACCGTCATAACATCAACGCCGGCTGTCGCTGAAAATCAGCGCTGGGGCCTATGTCGCATAGGGCCGCAGCATTATGCTGAGCGATGGCCGTTTTTCGTGGATGTGACGCATATTTTCCCCGAATTTGTTCTTTTTTTGTTTTGTGTTCTTTCTTTGCGTCATGTTTACCGCAAATAAACGTATTTTCTTCCTTTTCTTTTTTCTAAAACAAAACAGCAGTCTCGTACTTAAGATGCAACGAATGAATTTCAAAGGGGAGGACTCATAACCGCAACACTGAGTAATTTCCGTTGCAAGCAAAGTCCATTCATTTTCTTCATTTGACTAATGACTTGCGCGAGATGATTAAAAACCAACGTTCATGAATAACAACGGATAAAAAAAACTTGTTATATGAATAAATGTAGGTCCTATAGTTAACATTTAATTGGAAAACCGATCTCGAAAATATTCTATTCAGTCTATAGGAGCGACCCATTTACCAGGTTCGAAGCCTTTGAAGGTGCCAATCTTCTTGGCTTCTACTAAGAATATTGTCAAAGAATCTAATAATATTCCTCGACCTCGAAATCGATCCTAGAGCCTCATATGTCAACTGCTTTGACCCATAGTCAATCAACTAGTTAATATAAAATAAAAAAACTTAGGTTAGTAATCCTAATTATGCAAATCAAAATGTAAAATAATATACGCGCAGTAACTTTGTATGTCGTAACACTATTGCCGTAATAATTACATCGTGTAAGTGCCGTAACAACGGGCCATGGAAACATCTATTCTTGAACAATAGGTGACACAACACTATTCATCTAAAATTCAAAAAAATAATCCTTTAGAAAATAACTTGACAAGCGTTACTGATTCTGAATTGCAGATTGCGATAAAATGATTTATGATAGGCTGAATTTTGTAATGGAGAATGACCCATCTTGCGACATAGGTCATTGTTTTATGAAATATATTTCTAAAAATATTGAACTTCAAAATAATATATTCTTTTTTGGAACGTTTTTAAAAGAATAAAAAGAAAACGTTATAATATTTATGTCACAAAGAATTGCAAAACAATTTGATTTGCCTGAGTGCATGCCAATATGTTGTCTGTCTGTTGTAGGCAGAAATTGTTCCCTATTGGGATTGGTTGCGTTCGTGCATAGGGACAGCTTTTAACCCATAAAAAAGTAGCTATCCGAGTATTTGATCTGAAAATTCCAAGTATGAAGTTGGAATCATCTACTTGGAGTTTCAGTTTTCAGTCGGTAGCTTCATCCGATCGATCGACCCGAGCGGTTGTTATTACCTAGCCTATACTTTTTTAAATAAATGTCAAATTAATCATAGGGCATTGCACGGAGAACCTTGGTTCAAACGTTATGAAACCCGTTGCAATGAGAGTTGGTTTTTTATTATAATAAATGACTGAACCATAACCAACAATGCGGTAATATTGTTTATTTCCTTATTTTTAATGTACAGCTTGCGTGAACAATATTTCGATAGTTGGTAATGTGGACGAATAAACAGTGTTTAGTTGTCTCAGAACTAAAAAAAAACCAAGACATAGTGCTGTCGATAGTAACGTGAAGCCGGTTTCGTAAACATATGTGTGCACTTAGTGAGGTGCAGTTTGATTATAAATGGTTGTAAGCGTGAGCAGGTACTGTGTTGTTCGCAGCGCTGTGTCTTGGTTTTTTATTTGATCTAAGGTTACAATACTATTAATAATAACCTAAACGAAAATATTCTAAGACCAAATAATATAAATTAGTTATTAACCGGTCTGCCCCTATTATATCCACTCGGATATTTAATCGCAGATCCATAAAACTCCACTGTATCCATATGGATATCGCATGTACACGCGACTTAAATCTCTATTTTTACTATGAAATAAGGGATAAAATGGTCTGTGGGCAGTTTCACTCTATGGCCTGACGTATAGAGTAATCGACTAAATCATTCGCATACAAAAATATTAATGGACAACACTGCAAAAAAAATTTGAAACTGACGGTTCGCGCACGTCAAACGCGAGTCGAACTAAGATGGTCGTGAGTGCGCGGTCCGCATGTATTTAATTATTTTAAATAGTTTTCTTGTGTGACAAGTTTCAAGTCCGTAAAAAGGAGTGAAATTTCGAGAAAAAAAAAAAAAACTATAAAAAAATAAAGTTTGTTTCGTCAGTGTCATTGTCAATGTCAGAACTAGGCTTTTCCTTTTTCCCTACGGTTACAAATTACCTCGATAATTGAGATTTTTGTCAGAATAGCTCTGCAGCTGTGTTAATTTACATAAATATCATCATCATCATTCCAGCCGTAAGACGTCCAAATGGGGGGGGGGGGGGTGCCATAATCGCCACGCTTGTCAGGCGGGTTGGCGATCGCATTATGGTGTTAAAATGCATAGAGAACGCTGCTTCCCATTCTCTAGTAAGTCCCTTAGTCGCCTTTTGCGACACCCACGTGAAGAAATGGGATGGTACTATTCTTTACGTCCGGCACCACACGGAAATATTATGACTGTATTTTAATGTCAATGCAAATGTGTTTAGGGTAACTGATATCATAATAATACTAATTGCGTCTTTGATCCCAAATATAAACGAACCTTCGAAATAATTTCCCCAAATAGTTAATGAGGTTATTTCAAAGCGGATAGCATTACACATAAAAAACAGCGAATAGGAATCACGACTTGTATCATTTCCTATTGTGTAAGTTTGTGTAAATAATGCGCAGAAACGATTTTGCAATATTATGTTGTCATAGGGAGAGGAGGAAAACAGTTATAAAAAACTAGCGACCCGCCCCATTTTGCAAGGTTTTTATGACTTAGACTATCATAGAAATATGATCAGAGATGTATGAGTAATTTTTATATGAAATGAAACCTATGGCGGTATAATAAGTAGATATGATTCATAACGTCTATGATCATAGTTAAAAGATCCTATTTGACAGCAAGCGTACACATATGATCATATCCGTCTAGCCTAAAAAATAGCTAAATCAAAAATGGCAAAATCGTTATCCATCTTAATTAACAGTGATCGGAGTAGGTAGATTGATTTTTAGTACTTGTATCATAAATGCACACAGAAAGAATAACATGGATAAGCCATTTTTCCGGAAAGTAATTCCGGTATTTCCGGATTCAATTAAATATTGTTAATGTTGGTAGTGATATTATTACTACTCAATTCAAAATTTAAAGGAAGGTATCAAAACTAAATTAATTCATTATTTATCTGTTGAATAATAAAAACAATCGAATTCCGATCGAAGCTTTAATATTTATTTTTTATTTTTAGCCTAGGATAGCTAGATAGCTAGATCTTTTATAGATAGATATAAATTGTTGCACTAAAATTTAAATATTTTCCTACATAAGTTCCGGTTTTTTTTTAATAATCCACCAATTCCGGAGGAATGTCCATAGTAATATATACGTTTCGGATCAATGACCCCAGTTCAATCTACCTACTCCGATCACTGTTAATTAAGTATAACGTTTATAGGAGTAATATCATAAAAGTGTAATATTATGTAAAAATTAAGAACAGCATCATTTAAGTATGGTGACAGAATTTGACAGATATAAAATCATATTTGTATGATAAATATAATGATAGTGTAATTGGGGCCTTAAAAAACAATCCGCAATATAAATGTAATATAAAGATGATAGGTTTCTGAATAAATTCTCTAAATGATGACGTGAATCGCATCAAAATCTGATGCGTAGTTTAGGAGAACAACGCGGTCACACAGACAGAAACGAAAAGCGACTTCAATATGTATACCTAGATATATTTAAATAGATATATATATATCGAAGTAGCCAATATGTAGTAGCTATTGATTCGTATACCTAGATAAAACTTAGATTTGGCTGAACGACTGTAATTTAAAAGATTTTGTTAAAATTGTACAATTAGGTAGGTACAGTACGACATAACGTAGGTTCGGCAAAATTCGTAAAACCGATCACCATCTGAACTAATTGCGAATTCAAATCACCAAAACATGTATAATAATATGTATTACAGCTTTAGGTGAAAATGATCTTTACGCAAACGCATTAACTTGTGAAGTCATATAACCAAATACATTCGTAAAATTGAAATTAATGAATGCAAATTTTAAAATGTATGCTAAATCTAAGTACTCGTACTGTACGCTATAATATTTTTGTTATTTTTTTATATAAAGATTACTACATATTAATCTGGTTATTCCTACCTCCTTATGTGAACTTTAGGCAATCAACTCGCTATCAACAGTGCTGGGGTTTTTCTTTGAAATTAAGTAATTAATTATTATTATCCTTTATGGATTTTTTGGTTGTATACCGTACTTACTTTATTTATTCAGAATATCGATATCGGAATTCAATAACTATCGACTAGACCCTTCTCATATATGAAGGCTTGGAGCGGCATCAAATAAAACATATCGAACGATATAATGCAGACATCAAGGTTTGGCAGTAAATATCCCCATTATACTTAACCCCGACTTGAGCAGCACTTTGTATGCTATCATAGTATTCCATAAGGTAAAGTAGGTAGGTATATATTTTTAACGTATGGAGATAAAAATCAATATATCTACCTATTGCTGCGTGTAATAAAATAGAATATATTTTATTGGTGTTTTTTTTCTGTCTATAAGTTTATCTTTATAATAGTTTATCGTATAGAGTTGAATGTAATCATAGAGTAACTAGATCGAATATCCACTGATCAGTATCTCAAGAATATTTTCAGTCATATTGCAAAATTATTGTTATGAAAATATTCAATCTATTTTGCAATAGCTCTATTTATCTTTGAAGTCATATAGTTATGAGGTATAATCAAACAAATATTCAATAAAAAACCAATGTCTATATCAACGGATCGGTTGCGCCTACTCAACCGCACGACTTCTTTTTTCTATACAAAACATATTCATTTATCGGGAATGGATCGGGACAAACACATTTCCGTCGATACGAAGCCAAGTTGGAGATAAAATCACAGCACAATCTTTATATCTAAGTACCTAACACCTAACATGCTGGTAACAAGAGCGGTTTTTGTGAAGCAATCGGGCCGAGCTGCCAGGCTTAGAATAGGACACACATGGATTATGTCCCGAGCTGTCATATAGCAACTTGGGATCGGAGATTAAGGTCACTACAGTTACTGTAATTTAACATGAGGAAGATTTTTTAATCTTCTTCTGTTGTGTCAGCATAAGTTCTGCGAGAATAGACAATGTCTGTCTTGGATTTTTGGTCAGCAGATTAGTTTGACGGAAAGGGGTGGAACCAGTGACCTGTTCAGGGTGTGGTCATCCACCACACCCTGCACAGGTCAATGGTGCATAACTATGGATACTTTGTCAATGCATAACATACTAATAAATTGAAATAAACGATATAATTAATTTTAAATAACTTTTGGAAAACAACAATCGTTTTTCATTATTAAAGGTGTTTTATCAGTTATATAGACAATGCTCCCAAAAGCTCCATGGTCTGGCAACCTCAACTGCGATGTGCCACGGGCCACAGCGCCCGAGAATATTTTGTAATCTATTTACAGGTTCACTATTTACGAGTAAAGTATTTCTTTGACAAATAATTAATGACGTATAGCAATACGTCATTAATTAATTGTCAAGCATACATACATATTTTTAATGATGTTTTGTTCATCTTTACCGCTGCCTCTAGCTAGGTAAGCATCATTCTAGGTCGTAAAGAAGAGTAAATGCCTTTGTTTTTAATCCTAACTAATATTGTAAATGCAAAAGTGAGTTTGTTGGTTACGATTTCACGCTAAAACGGCTGAACGGATTTGGATAAAATTTGGCAAATAAGTAGACCATGACCTGGATTAGGACACAGGATACTTTTCATCCCAATATTTTTAGTGGATCGATACTTATGCGGGTGAAACCACGGGAAAGCAGCTAGTTGAAAATATAAAGCAGATTATTTTAATCAGTGTTCTATCTCGATGTACACTCTCGTACATACATAAACTCACGCTTTTTCCTATGAGGATAGGCAGACACATATACAGTACGCCACCTGCTGCGATACTTATGTACTAATTTTGTGTACAAATCTCTCGATAAAGTAACCACAAAAAGCGCTTTCTAATATTATTATAGAAAGCGCTTTGGCATGATTGAGTATGCTTCGATATTTATAAATGTAATAAGAAATAAAAAATTAAGAAGAAACATAAATATTAGATCAAATGTATATAAACTCAAACTCAAACTCAAACTCAAAGCATTTATTTCAAATAAACCAATTACAGGTACTTTTGAATTGTCAAGGGGTCGGTCAGTCAGAAATATGAAGCTAGTTGCCCATTCCAATGCGTAGTAGGTTCCTATGGAGAAGAACGGGCAAGAAACTCCACGGACACTCTTTTCAATCAGAATATTTTCACAAAATATTATATAAATAAATAAGTTATTTTTTCTCATATAACCAATAACAAACAAAGATAAAAGGAAAATCTACCAAAACACCGGATTCTTAATAAGTTATCGTTATTAACTTGGTAGGTAGGTATGTGTATACATAATAATTACATTAAGTGTTGTTTAAATGTTTTATTTATGCGTACTACCTACATTCTTTGCTTGCGGAAGGAGCGATGTCTCAAGGGGTTTTATTGCGTTCAACACTTATGTTCTGGTAAACTCCATTCATAGTTAAGAAAACACTTAAGTATCGTTCTATTCATCATATCAGCCGAAAGACGGCAACTGAGACATAGACCTCCCCCAAGCGTCGCCACATTGACCGGTCCTGTGCTTCTCATATCCTGCGGATATTTTATAAAATACAGAACTACAAATTGCAACAAAACTATGAAAACATTTTTATGTATGTACAAACTTGACCTTTAGTATTGCTCCACGGCTGTCTTAAGACAAATTTGACGAAATTAGGAGCATTTTTCGAATAGCAATCTTGGAGGCTTAAAAAAGGTTCAGAAACAAAATGAATGAAAATCATTACTTTAACAAAAGGAATTTTGTTTATTAGACAACAAAAAGTTAGATACTTCTTTTTACCTTATATACTCTAGGTTGCGCAAGACTACTTCCAATCTCAAACAAAAGCCATTGTCTATGACGAGTAGGTTGTAGGTACTACTACAAGTAGGTCCATTTAATACAGTCGTTAGTAATCAGAATCACCTTATAACTGCCAATAAAATAAAACGAACTTATGATGCAGTACACAACACTGAATGTTATTCAAACACGTGTGAGTCAGTGTGTGTGGGTATTTCCTATAAATTATGTATAAAAAGTTGTTTTCGTGCGTCCTAATGGTTATGTTATTGAAGTAGCAAATGGATTAGAGACACTAACAAACACTGTTTGTCCGCCGCACCGTGGACGGACGTCAACGGGAAACGAGATTACGCCGCGTATACTGAACGCGGAGCTCGTACAATGCTCTCCGCGTTCAGTATAATAACGCGTTTAGGATGCTGGTGCGGCTGCCCCGCTTCTGTAGTGCGTCGGGGATGTTTGCGGATGCGTATGTTGATTGTTTCGACACAACCATGCGCAAAAGGTGCGCTTCCATGATGCGCAGGGTGTGCAGCAGCTCCATTACAACAGTATCCTAAGCATGATTTCAAGTCGCCTAGACTGTGCTTACGTGGGTCGCTGTTGTGCCATCTCACATAGGTTGCCATAACGGTGATCCCCCCTACTATTTGTTTGTTTTTGTGAAGTATCGTAGTAGTTTTTACTAATATGGTTGTAAGTAATAAGTCTTACTAATCATTTTTGAGTCATGATACTTGAATAAATATAATCCAATAAAATAAAATAAAGTCTATAGTAGACTGTCGCTACTTCGGCGTCGTCATCTCGTTCTCGTTGACGCCCGTTCACAGTGCGGTGGACAATCGGCTATACGGTTTATGAATCGTTCGTCAATCTCATGAGTTTCATGGACAAATAAACTTACAGCTTCTGTGTTGAGACTTGCTTTAGCATTACATCCAAGTTCGTCAAGTTCTCAACTTCAAATACTCTCTCTCAAATCGGGTGTTAATTGAGAATGAAATAATTGTGATAATGCCGTTCGTTAAGGTGGGTGAGTATCCAATAATTATGTTCACGCACCAACAATTTATCAACAAACGAGGTGCGCGGCGCACTATAGGTGCACGAATATAGCCAGTGGATATCTAACCACCTTTTACTAAATATCTACTAAATTGCACAATGGATTTTGATGTGGTTTTTACCACCATTTAGAGCATTTATTTCGCAAAGTTTATGTGTAATAATAAACTTTTAGATACAGCATAATAATCTCGATCCTTTGACATTTCGTCATTGCACCCTTGCGTAACAGGAGCGGGTCATTTTATAATATGGCGGCTTTAGAGCGCTATAGTTTTGAAGACGACGCGATTCTTAAGTCTGACAAATCACGACCAGCCGGTGTGTTCTTCTCATAAAAACTGTTACTCAATTGTGAGATACCTCAACAAAAAATAAGTTTTGTAGATACTTACGTAATTATGAAGGTTGGGAAAGTTAGAGTTTTTGCTTATTTTATTGTGCTTTGTCTTTTGAATCGGATTTATTTATTTTTAACATCCTACCTTTAGATTTAGTTACCTGCTGTTATGGTAATGCTGAGATAAATATCATCGGAACAGGTTATGACGGTAAAGGTCTCAATATTATCAAGTGTTTCAAAAATATTAAGCGTGGCGTATTTTATAAACTATCCTTATGCTTAATTTTAAAGAATGCATATTTTTTTAAGTCACTGTCTGTCTGTCTGTCGTCTGTATTACGGAAAAAGTAGCATACACTTTTTCCGTAGCCACAGCATAGGTAAAAAAAGTGTGAAAGTGGAGAGCAATTGTTTAAGGTGGGTGGGTCCGGAGTATCCCGCGAAATTCAAATTTTCTTAATTTTTTTTGCAATTTGCAGGTCAGTGTCAGGTTGTATCTTAAACAATATATGATTCGCGACCATAACAAATATGTATTTACAGAATTATAATCATTAGAATCATTAGTTCAATGGAAAAGTTCATATGGAACAAAAGAGATATGTAATGATTATAACTCTGTAAAAAAAAAAAAAAACGATTTTTTTATATATATTTTTTTTTTTTTTCGATTGCGAATCATATATTGGTCAAGATACAAACTGACACTGACCTGCAAATTGCAAAAAAATGTAAGAAGTTATGTTGATGATATAATGGTCATAATTCTGTTAATACCTACATATATTATGTTACGATTGCAAATCATATTTTAATCAATATACAATAGGTTGTATGTTAGTTAGATATTAACCTGTAAATTGTAAAAAACGTAAGAAAATTTGAATTCCGCGGACTATCTTGGCGCTTTCACCTTAAGCCACAGCCTCAACGTTGGAGAAACTCATATTTTTGTGATAAAACCAATAAATAACTAGGTGGATCCTTTTTAACACAATTTACAGCCTAACCTCGATAAAATTTTAAATTTAAGACTCTCTTGAGTCTAATTCTGTTTAAATATCTACCATAAACGTGTCTATTGGAGCTAATTATAATCCATGATGTAAAAAGGATTCATTTTATTACTGTTCACAATTACGTTAATGTGTTTTGTTAACATTACATTCATCTTGAGACTAAATTAAGCCACTCGGATAAATCGCACTTAGGCCCAATTAGTCCACGAAAAGGGCAAAATCCACTTCATGGCTAGGGATTTTCGACATTGCCCATATGAAATTAAAGAAACGAAATTTATTTGGAAGAATTATATTGTAGTATGTTACAGATGGTCGGATTTTTTAACAATTTCTAAAACAATTTTCTAAAACTAGCATGCAGAATTACATTAAATAAAAAAATGAATGAAGCCTCTAAAAATATCAAATCATAGTTATAATATATGAAGAATAAGAAGTCAATCATTTGTCAAATTATAATAGAAAATATCAGTGTAAATCTTTAAATTACTCATTCACAGAATAGAATAATTTTTCTATAAGCCATTTGAATAACGCTATACGTATCTACATCTTGACGTAAACGATTTGCTTAGGATGCATATTATTATTAAGCAATAACTTAGCCCGCGGCTACACTCGCATCTCTGTAATATAAAGCTTTTAAGGCTCCTACAGACATGCGTGACGCGACGGATCGACACGACTCTGGTGCATCAATTTCTATGAAAACTTCACGAGAGCCTTTACTGCTTCCTCGTGTTACACATACACACACCTAGACTAAAAATAAGCATCCTTTAATATTTCCTATATTTGTGAGGATAGGAATACAATGAGTAACTTAAAATACATTAACATTGGATATTCAGAATATATCCAATACTATATCATTTCCACTTAAATTAACCACTTATTTCAGCCCCAAACCTACTACTAAAAACCGCAAAAGCAATAAAATAATTAAAATTACCCAAAGTAAAATAAATTAACTCGTAAACTTGATCAATTACTACGCCATAAAATAGTAGTAAAGTTATTAACATCGTGCTCAACTTAATTTGTGTTAATTTAATTGTTTGTATCTTTACAGGCTCCGCAGTTTATTACGTTTAATGAAGGAAAATTGGGGGTCAACTTCGGAGGATATCATGCTGGCGTAGGCCTCGGAGGCTTAGGTGAGTCTCATGTTTTGCATATTTTCTATTCTGTAATTTATGATCCATTACAGTAACGGCTAATTATAGACCGTGACATTTTAGTCGTCTTACAAAAGCAGCCCACTTCCTGTACCCAATGACTACATTTTTTATTTATTTTTTATTGCTCCTAGAGGTATTTTATGTTGGGTACATTGAGTGGCCCTTTGTAAGACAACTAAAATGTCATGGTGTACATCAATTTTTTTAATGAATGTTTAGTCATTGGATACATGAAGTGGGCACCTTTCGTAAGACGACTAACATATCACGGTGTATAAGCTAAGCATTAATGATGCGCCGCGTGCGGGGCAGCTCCAGCAGCCTTCTGAATACCATATTCAAGGGCAATCAACCCTTCCTAATATGGTATTCAACCATATTAAGAAGGGTTGATTGCCCGGTTGTGAGGCACTGGAACACTGTTCACGGATCTAAAGGTGACCTATATAATATAAAATAGCGGAATTGTAAATAATAAACTTATGTATAATTAGTTATTACTAACATAGTTATAAGTACTTTTTACTAACAATTTATGGAATGTTTTTTGTATTCTGAAATAAAATGATTAATAATAATTAATACGTCTTTAAATTGTCATAGGTATTTAATTCATTAAGGGACCATTGCCTAAGTAATAGCAGCCGCACGGGTTTAACAATCAGGTTAAGCTAAACTTGCCGCGGTTGGTCCGTGGATGGGTCCATCATTACATACTGAGACCCCTCCGTGCCTCGAAAAGCACGTTAAGCCGTTGGGCCCGGCTGTCATTCGTGGATCTTTGACAGTCGTTACGGGTCTCGGGTCTGACAACCAGTTTTACCAAAGGGTATTGTATTACCCAGTTATTGGGTTGTAGAGGTTAGATAGGCAGTCGCTCTATGTAAAATAATGGTATTGTGCTGCATCCGGCTAGACTGGAAGCCGACTCCAACATACTTAGAAAAAGCTTAGTCAGATTGATTGAGTTACTTAAAATATAGGCAACTAGCGCCCGCGTGGAGGTTGATAATTTTTCCACGGTACCTACGTACTACAGGGATAAAAACATTGTCCTAATCCAGGTCATGATCTATCTGTTTCTCATTTTATCTAAATCCGTTCAGCAGGTAAGGTATGAAAAGATGGCAAACAGACAGAGTTACTTTCGCATTCATGGATTTAAGTACTTACCTTTTACAAAATATTGAACTTGATGACTTTATTCTTTTTGGTCTTCACCTTATGCCTCGTGCAGACTGGTGCGACGCGACACCGGTAATTGTTCTATCGTGAAGTTTTCTTAGAAATTGTTTTCAAGTCTGCACGAGGCTTTAATGGTATTCTAGAATAGTCTTGATATTTTAACTGGTTTCACCTTTTGAGTTTCAATATAAAAACCATCAAATCAGGTAGAAAATAGAAATAGTACCTATAAGGAAAAAAAATGCGCTCAGTATCAAAATATTACTCAATATGTTTAATTTTCTAATTAAGTTCTTCCGATTCCTCAAACCTTATCTTTCCGTTCATAAACAAAATCTGAGGGTCGAAATAAACTGAAGAATTTGCTACATTAATAATATTAGATTTTTGTGTACAAAGATAAATTGCTTCCCCATTTATTTTCATCTTAAGGATTATTTAATGAGGCTCTTGTCTATGTAAGATATTTTGACCTTAGGACTTACTTAATTATAATTTTCGTCAATAATTTTATAACGAGATTTACTTTCGAAAATATATTAGATATTTATTTAAGATTATTTAGGCAACAATATAAATTGGGTAAGGATGGATGGCAATGCCAAAGAATCAGATTTGCCATCCAACGTGGCAGCGCTGCTAGGCTTTTGGGCAGTTTTCCCGCTGACAGCGAAGCGGACGAATTTTTTAATGCCCAGTGAGCTTTTCTGTTTATTTTTTTTTTCTTTTCTACACTAGTACGTAATATAAAATATAATAGTTAGTTTTACTTTAACTTTAGATAGTATTAAACTGGGTAAACAGAATTAGATTATAATAATTATTATAATTATTATAATACATTCTGAAAGTTTGTCTCGTTGCAAATGTAGATTTATTCAATGATAATCTAGGTTTAAGTATGCTGAATATTATTTTTATGTGGCAATATATTATATCAGAAGTATACGAGCACATTTTTCATTCTCTAAAAACTTTTAATTTAACTGTCGCTTAAACTTTTAGCAACTGCCCGTTACGTGATTGAATTTCCGTAATTTTCTGTTAAATTCCATCTTGAGGCTACTAAGGTTCCAGTAATGGCTGGACTGTGACTAAAAAGTATTACAATATTTACTTCAATAATAATTTAAAAAATCTTTTTGCCACGAAAATCTTATAAAAAAGTATCTAATTGGGAGGATATTGTATGATGACTATGTTATTTGTTAAAGTCATTTCATACCACTGTCCAAGAATGACAGTTGTGATTTGAATATACGGACAATGTAAGTTGGTACCTAGTCAATTTGCAAAAAAATATAATCCTAACTTTACCATCTAAAGCCGAATTTGCTCGGAACGGTTACTATGAAAAATAATTAATATTGCATTGTTTTTGTTATAGCTGGTGGAAATTCACGCACCGCAGGCGGTCTCTACGCTGAAGCTGGCACACCATTCGGACAAGCAGCAAAGGCTGGCCTTGGTGGAGTAGTCGATGGCAACAGTCGCACAGCTGGTAAGGAAATTAATCCCCATTTACACGTTGCAAGCAAGTTTCTTACCTGTGGCATACAACAAAATTGTAAGAACAAATGACTTGCATTACCTAAACTTGTTGCTGATTGTTGCTACAACTAATCGTATGCCACAGGCAATTAAATCGCACCGTGTGAATTAGTATTTACAGGTTAATAATAACACCACGCAAAACTAGCCATTCTTTGCAGGTACGTATTAAAGAATTACAAACATATCTCGGCTATCATCTTGACTTTATCTGCAATTATAAAATAATAATAAAAATACATTACAAAGACTATAAAATATCATTATTATTTGAGTTTATACTCTAGAAAAAAACAGGATTTTTTTGAAAAAAAATTGTTTCTATAATACTTAGTCACTGAAATGTGAAAACTTTTTTACATCATTGCAATTACAATAACGTTTTAACACCCATTTATAAGCTTATGATTATAATATCTTAAGATACCAAATCAATCACTATATATATATATATATGAAGACGTCGAGTAATATGAAAATCCTAATCCTTTTCGTTTCAATGTGAATATTATTACTGAAGATTAATAAGAAGTCTACAGAGCAGAATAGAATAGCTTATAAGACGGTATTTTATCTCGCTAGACTTAACACAATGATCGCAGTAACTATTAATTGCGCGTCAACTCCACCTCGACCTTTGAAGTCAGATTACAATTAACTTGTGACGCTTGAAAAATGAGGGAAAAAACTCATTGTCTTGATTGCATATGCCACGTTTGTTCAACCAATATCAGAGTCAAAATGAATATTCATTTGTATTAATAAATGAACCCATCCAACCATTAATTTATTAGCGACTAATTTTGTTTTAATATGGATTGTGTTTTCTGATACGTGCTAATGTTCGATTGAAATAGAAAATGATTTGGAGATTATAATACGCTTCATTTTGAACTAGTGAAATGTAATTGATAATGGGCTGTGAACTGTTACTAACTTAATTGTTTTAGTAGCTCAAATAATAGAAGAGTTAATTTATGAAATCACATTTGGAATGTGTAAAAATGAATTTGTGTTGTATCTAGATATGAAATTATAATGATCTAACGTAGCCTCAACCTTATTAACATAACCCAAATTATCATTAGGTATATTGTGCATTTTTTTGTGTTATACAGGGGGACTATACGCTGGTGCCACAGCTGGAGGTAACGTAAACGCTGCCGCCGGTCTCGGCGGAGTAGTGGGTGCAGGCAAAGCAGTGGGCGGAGGCTACTCCTCAGCTCAAGCAGGAGGCAAATCCGCTACCTCTCTCCTGGTAGGTGACAAAGCAGAAAAAGCTAGGAGGAAAGAAGAAAGACGAAGACTGAAAGAGATAAAAAAACTTCTCAAAGAGCAGAAGAGACATTGATTGGTGGCGGCTTTTATAATTTTATGTACAATCTACCCTCATTCATAAACGTTCTATAAGAGACATTTCTGCATTTTGTAATTGTTCGATATTATTTTTATTTCAGTATTTACCAATGGCATTTGAAACATTAATAAACACAGTGGGTAAGTTTGGTATGCAATCTTATCGAGCGTTTATGGATCAAGTTAATATGAATGGAGGGTTTTAATCGTAAAATAATAATAATAATATCTACTATATACTCGTAAAATAATACTCATTTAATTCAGAAATAAATATCTAACAAACAATGTTTTATCATTAAAATATCTATGGGAGCTCCTTCCTATCGGATAATGACTTATCTTGTCATCAAAAATCTGCAGCAAAATGTGACGCAGGTGAGACTAACGGATGGTTACTTTCTACGATAAGGTAAAAGTACCAAGTTTTCTCTGTGCATGCACTCACAATGCACGTCCATTTGTCATTTCGAGTCTCATTTTTGGGACCCCATTTTTCACTTTCCCTGTTTCGCCGCAAAATTCCTTGCATGGTGCTTTGTAGGATGCTGTGTACCCAAATGTACAATGATCAACACTTTTGTATGTAAAGTCCATCATTCTACATGTTTCAAAGTCATGCATGACATGTACTTTAAACAAAGTTAACAAAGAAACAAATCCTTTAAAATAAACTTTATCATTGCAGGGAGGTGAATCAGACGTATCTGGATCATCAGGATTTTCAATCTCTGCCCATAAATCTATTGGAGTACCAGTCACAGTGGTAAAAGAAACTGAAGTTTCTGTGATTCCTCAGGAAGAAGTCAAAGCCGTACATAAGAACGTGTATGGAGAAGCAAAATTCGAAGCTGCAAATGAAATAACCCCAAGTACAAATGCTGGTGTTGAAGCAAACGGACACGTTAATGTAAACGCTCAGCCAGAGATTGTAAAAGAAGTGAGTAAATGGAAAGGCCCTCACTATCACACACAAAAAGTTCCA
This sequence comes from Agrochola lota, assembly GCA_947364205.1. Classification (NCBI taxonomy): domain Eukaryota; kingdom Metazoa; phylum Arthropoda; class Insecta; order Lepidoptera; family Noctuidae; genus Agrochola; species Agrochola lota. The sequence continues at coordinate 9,192,771 of OX376231.1, read as the reverse complement.
CAATTTAATTTTCAAGAAATAATGAGTTCTTTGTTTAGGAGTCCACAGAGAAGTTATATTCCACCGACGTGGGTGCCTCCACCACAATATAATTATGTTCAGCAGGTTTGTCGAAATAGTCCATGGTGAATTTGTACGTGCACCCAGAGGCTTGAAGACAGCTGCGAAGATCTTTGCACCTTGTTCGTAATAATACATTTTAGTACTTCTAACCTGTATGTGTTATTTGTCTAGGTGCTGATCATGAACTGCTATAACAGTTCAAATATAAAGAAAATATAGTAAAAGACAAATACAACAATAAATAACCGTGAACAGTTACTTCTTTCACTACATAATAATTATTTAAGTATTTTCATATTTTTCACAAAACCAACACTCATTAAAACTTTTAGTACTTTCTTAACAAGAACTAATACTTTTTAATTATTTCTTGGAAAAGCACCTTTTTTTGTTTTTGTGTTTTGGTTACCTGTCAGCTAATGTGACTTAAAACTAACTGGCGCAAGTTTCTTACTTTGTTCCACCTTCAATTCTTCGACCAACATCATTCCTCCACTGAAATCAAGTATTTTTTTTTTTTTCCATAAAGGTACACGTTGAACCTACACCAGTAGAAACTGTTTACGTTCGCAAACACAAGCCTCACAGACATCACGTGCACAAGACTGTCTACGTTGGTGGCTATGCAGGAGTTGGTGGCGAAGTAGCTGCTCCAGAGACAAAAACAGTCTACAAAACTGTTCAACCTATCGAGAAGAGAGTCGATGTCGATGTGGAGGCACATGGTGGAGCAGGAGCAACTATCAACGGAGAACACTACGGACCAGGCAAAGTTGTTACTTTCAGTAACAGCAAGGAGGTTGTTGTCAGTAATAAGCCGAGTACTTTCTTCCAGGACATTTTTAATGTGAGTGTGTATTTTTATTTCATCATTATCTTTCTGCTTCTATCCCAACTTATTTGGAGTAGCTGCAGCAAGTCTCCTTCATACATATGAACATACATGTCTATCAATCGGCCTCGCAATAATACCTTCTCTTCTAGCCGTATGGTCTTTTACACAATACATTCATCGTTTGTTATTAGTTTTTTTGTAAAAGAACTAAATTACGGTGCGACACATTTAACTGTGATTCACTAATAATAACTTAACATTTTGTCTTTTGCAGATCCCTATTTCGACTTTGAAGGCAGTGAGCGGTTTTCTGACAAATACCGCTGAAAATACCGGTGTTTCTGTACAAAAGTCAGCTACATTCAATGCAGGTGGTTACTCTGGTTTCTCTGGCAATGCCGGCTATTCCGGGCATTCTGGTTACTCTAGTTATTATTAAAATAATTAAACTTTAAATTATTTTGTGTTTAGCGCATAAGTTTTATACAATTACTACAAGTGAGGTTATCAAGAAAATTATTTGTAATAAAGATATTTCTATAAAAATTAACAAATATTACAAATAAGTTTTATTAAAATTGAATCCTCTGTATAACATATGATGTCAATTAAAAATTCTGCAACTGAAGTGTCTACTAAAATGTCTCTAGGGTAAATAACATTAACAGGGGTTTTATAAAATTGTATTAGCCTTTCATCTAGAATTGTAAGTACCTTCTGTAAATCATGAAAATATTTTACGTCACTGTTACAAATTGTGATAAGCTATGTAAGCGACCAGCAGGGAACGACTCACTATAATCTTGCCCTCTCCTTTGCCCTCATAATCTTCATGATATTTTTATCTGCTAGCTTTTATTACATTTTTATTTTTTACGAGTGCCCCCTTTTGTAGCAAAACGCCTTCGTTGGACTTACGTATATTTAAAGTGTAGATAAATTCACACAAAATAACAGCTGCATCAACCCTTAAAATTGCTGGGTTTGTTTATTTTAAGTGTAATAAAATTGAGAATTTATTTTGACAGTCATGGCGTTACCCTTTCTGGCAAATTTAACTCTTAGGTCTAACTTCTTACTTACAAATAATGTAACTTGTTTAATTCTAAACGTAGGAGTACCTACATTCTGAAATATTTAGTAGTTTACATTAAATTACATTACAAACCCTTTTATATCTACAAAAACATGAAACCGATGTTTTGTTTGGTTAAGTAAATTATTGCCAATGTGTAGCGACTAAAAATATATATGACGCCATTTATTAGAAATAAAACGATTTGTTTTTATTAGATATACATCTAGTATCCATAAATTTGCTGAAAAATCCACTTTGGGACTTCGTTTTATATAGAATCAGTAACAAACTATTATCAACTGTTGATTTTATTATTTCGTTTTCATTATCGCATGGTTGCTATTTATAATCTTCATATATTAAGTAGGTTTTAGTAGCTAACTATTAAATCCTTGTTGTGATTAATGATTTCTCATAAAATTCTGCCTTTTCTACAGACTCAGACATAACATCGAAGCATGTTTCTCCATCATCATCATCTTCATCAGCATCTGAGGCTCATATCTCGGTTCAGACACCGAATGCCTCCAAATTTATAGATGACATATTTTCTGTAAGTGCACGGTCATAAGTCTAATTCATTACTGTTTTGTGTAATTTGCATGATATTCGCATGTCTTTATGATTGTGTAGAACCAAAATGTACATAGCTTTTCCCACAGTTTGCTATGCACCATTATTTTTAACGTCTACTAGCTTATATGTTCAAAAAATATTTTCACCTGTTTTTAAAGGTTTATCCACGCTTGATCAATAAATTCTCAGTCAAATCGAATAATAGTTGTTGTGAATTGTAAGCCAAACAATAATGATTTGACATGAGATTTCTAAATTGATTAAATTGAATTGGCTTTCAAACACTGGGATCTGAACAAACAATTTATAAATTCAAATTAAGCATCTGTGACGCTTAATGGGTTTGGCAAAGAAGTTAACTAGCAAAAACTTGCACAACTGCTTGAATAGTCGATCTGTTCTTCCTTTCGTGTAGTTACTAATGTAATGATTAACCTGGTGTCAACCTGGGCTCTCGAGTTCGAACCCAAGACACACCTTTATTGTATAATGATCATTTGCCTCAAAAACGGTGATGGAAAACATCGTGAGGAAACCGGGATGCCTGAGAGATATTTCTTGACGGCATGTGAAGCTAAGTCAGAGGCCCATGGGCGGCTTTAAAACTCCTGACTAGTCGATAAGATTCAAACTTGTTGTATCTTGTGGGGCTAGCACGAACGCGTGGAGTACCAAAACGTAACGCTAATTCGATGATCCTTGTTTAAAATTGACTCACGCACATAATTATAAATATATTCAGTCTTCATTGATGTCTGGGAGTTTGTTGCGCCACTTCTTCACAGCTAAAGCACTAGGGAGTGGTGAAAGGCAGGCGTTTTGGGGATTGTTTTTTGTAATTTTGATGTTCGAAAAGTGCTGATTCTCAACCCCGTTTAATTAAATGACATTTCATTTTAATTTATCTATGGGTTTACGGTTGGCGTGGCCACATACTGAGCTCAACTCAATTAACAATTTACCGTCGACTCGAAAAAAAGAAGCAGACATGTAGATATCTTCTTCTTCCCGTGGTGTTAGTCATTTTTGCTACCATAGTTGTATTTTAAATTAAAAAAGGTTCGAATTTACGTTACGTTTACTTCGAGTGTTCGTTCTAAAGCCTCTGGTTATCGTATTATGCATGCCATTTTATTGAATAGTTTTATCACCTGTATATGTGACATTCGTTGTAAGTTCAAATTACTTTAAATCAAACTGCATTCTACGATGAGAGCAGTGGTGGTCCAGTGTTAACGGACTTACGACTCGGTCCCGGGCTCGAACCAAGACAGGCGCTTTACTTTCTGTAAATAATTTCATCGCCACTGCTCTCAAAACGGAGAACGGAAACATCCTGAGGAAACCGGCATGTCCTAGAACCAAAAACTCGAAGACATATGGCATCTTACGACCCGGTGGTTAAAGTGGTTATGGCGATTTATATATATATATTTTTTCATGGAAACGGTTTTAACTATATTTATTTTTGGTAATACTAAAACACGGATCGGTTTAGTCCCAGTGTACATACATGGTGTGTTATTTTTATCAAGGTTATGAAAAGGGTGGGTGTCTGGTTTGGTAAGTACCTACCGCTTTGTATCTACATGCAAAATTTTATAATTTTTTGTTAAAATTTTTGGCGTTATCTCATAGAACTTTATATTTTATAGATACCAATTAACACTCTGTCGGCTGTAAACAAATTTTTAGAAAACAACGTTGCTGGACGGAAAAGAGTTCAGGTGCGTTCGAGTGAAATACTTTTATTTGTATTTTAGTGAAATAGAAAAATTGTTGCAATCTGTCTATTGAATGGATTTCAATGCCGCAGGCGAAATCAATCTGAATCTTTTTTATTTCGTTTTTTTTTTAATCAAACCAAAATAGAAACGGAACACTGAATTGGAAAATTTTGTGTTATCTTTCCATTTCGCTTTGATTCTATTAATTACTTTGAACATACTGATGACAAGTGTATAGCGCAGATCAAAATTGGAATTGGATGTTTTATTAAATTGGGTGGTTTTGTGTTATAAATTATATCATCACCCCTGCTCTCAAAACGGTGAAGGAAAACATCGTGAGAAAAACATGCCGTTTTCAATAATAATATATATATATTAATAATAATAAAATTAATATTTTCCTAGAACTCAAAAATCGAAGACATGTGACATCTACCAACCGACGGTGGATTACGGCCCACTCCCTCTCACAGAGAGGAGGCCGGTGTCCCAGCAATAAGAATATTAAAACCTGATAATGCTAATGCTAAAAATTTAATTGGGTGGAAACAGGCGTTGTAGCGATGCTGGGATGAAGTCCTATGTCCAATAGTAAATATCTTTGGGTTAAGATAATGTTGATGATATTATTACTATCTCTCCGACCAGGATTAACAACAATGCATAAAAAACCTACATCTCCGTATTCCAGAATGTATTTCAATACTAATTAAAAAACGAAATAATCATATAAACCTCCCACGCAGGTGACATCAGAAGTAGCTGGGGAGCCAACCAGAATCAGGCTCGGACCTCACGCCAGGAGGAGGGCAAACAAACAAGTGGTCATAGTCCAGGAGCAAAAGCCTGAAGAATCTAATTAAAACAATTACTTAATAAAGCGGTAGTACCTGAAGTGTACAACTCAAATATTTGACTTTCTTAAGGGAAGATGAAATTGTACAAAACTGTGTTGTAACATTTATTTGTGTAAGTATATTAGTATTATTATATTAAACAAAAACGATTAAAATTGGTTGTTTTTATGTCAACGACTCTTGATACAATAAAGCGCGATTCAGGTCGCACTAATTACCTACAGTTATATTCACCTAGAAGTTGCCTCTCTTTCTATCGCGTAACTCTTTGGGCCGAGTCACACTGGAATGGCAGCGGCCGGCAGCGACCCTCGGCGTCGCCGCTGGCGGCCTCGCGTGAACTACAGATCCCACGCCTAGCCTCCTCTTGAGTAGTTTAGTTTCTACATTACATACGCGCGGCCGCCTGAATGTCGCGAGCGGCCTCGCGTCGCCGCTGGCAGCCGCGGGCAGAACCACCGGCAAGATGCGCGTGGCGCGCGGCCGCTCGCGTCACCGCGGGCGGCCTCGCGACCTTTTCAAGGTTTTCAAGTGATACTGGTCTTTTAAGTATGTAGATAAAGTTTGTCCGAAAGGGATATCGCGGCCCCGGCACACAGGCAATGGAAGGAACACGGGTAGGTTTTAGTGAGTAAAAGTCTGACACACCTTGAGTTATTTGACAATTTCCCACCCTCAAAAAAACAAAAAAAGATCTTCTGAGTACGTTACACTCATTGAATTGGCACAAGTTTAGGCCGCCCCGTATTTGTAGCTTCATATCTAAATGCGGAATGAACCATCTGCATTAACCTGTGGTACTATTGACTCACCTGGGCCGGGCAGTGTTACCTATGAGGTCTTACCCAAGAACAGTGTAGGCTATTTAAAAATAAAACCTATTTATCGTATTAGAAAATACTTTTAAATAAAGAATAACAGCAAATACGAGTAATTATAACTGAAGGGATTTACTTTATAATAATCTAAAATTAATTCATTAACTGATAGACAACGCACAGTCTAAACCGCTGGATCTAGATAAAAAAATATTTTAATTAAATACGCAAGTGTTCTATGAGGGTGAATTTATCAACTACTTCTAATAAAAATAATAAATAAGTAGTAGTTGATAAATTTCTAAGGCCTAAACATTGATACACACATAAATTGGAAGTCACACATTCAGAAACTGCACTAGTTACGTACTATGCGTACTTTTTTTTTTATATAGGGCATCTCGTAGCTGACCTCTGAGGTCATGACTACTTAACCGGTCAATCCTGTGGTTGCCTTAAGCTTCTACACTTAAAGCCTCCAGCCAGGGGCAAAACTATGCTAATTAAAACTAGGCGAACGCTCGCTAAGGGCACCCCCTGTGGGGTACGAACCTCGGCTTAGGGCGTTCGCTGGGGGGAGGACAGCAAGAGGGACAGGCTGGATCAAAAGTATTTCATTATTATTAGTCGGGGAATTTAAGGCTACAGGCTCAGCATCGACGTGGGCTGGCGCATCTTCGACCAAGGGTCGGGGGGGAGTACTATGCGTACGCCTACGCATGGCTTAAATCAATCAGTGTCATTTTATGGGACAACAGCACTGACGCGCCCAGGCTATTTACCCTTCAAAAAAACTAATTAGAATCTTTGTAAATAGTGGAGTCAACGATAGCTGTAAACCCCACTTTCAGGAACTTTAGTTTTTACCCCTACCCTGTCTCTATATATTTGAAGTTTGTAAGTTCGTGCGTAAGTACCCAGAATTCTTTACAAAAAGAGAGGACGTACAAAAGAAAATTATTTTAAAACTTAAAAATAGACTAAACATACCAACATCGCGGCTAAAAATGCACTCCAATACTACTTTTGTCATGTTCATAAAAATGTTTAATAAGTTACCCGAAATAATAAAGAATTTAAATAAATATAACATCTTCACCAATCAATTGCTTAAAAGCTTTTCGTATGAGTAGTCATAATACGATTTTTTTTTATGAATTACGTAATTATTAATTAATAATTACAATTATAAGTAAATAAACAATAATGAATAATTTTAAAAACGAATGGTTTTTGCAAAGTTACTATAAATAAATGTATATAATTTATAAAACAATAATTAATAATTATAATTCTTAAATTCAGTTCTGTTTTAATAAAACAGTATACGTACAGCTTACTAACTATTTAACTAATAATAAAATTTATCGCATTAAACACCCAGTTCTCTTCCTCCTCTCTCCTACTTGATCTATGCTGTGCCCGACAGGGTCCATAATTGTGACTATTATAATTATTTCCCTACCAACTATATACATTATAGTACGCAATATAGAATTGAAAATTGAGAATTCTATATATAGCGAAGGTGAACTAAAGAAAGGTTTAAAAAAGAATCCTAAAGGGGATGAAATTGGGGATGAAATTTTGTATGGAAATTTGTCATTTTTGTCAATGCGCATCGGGCTTGTAATTAAATAAAATAACAAGATGACACAGAGCTGTATGTTTAATTTTTCTTCATTTTCACTAACGTAAACAAAAAAAGATGTACAAAATACATACAAAAAATGGGGTGTAGCTGTCGTGGACACGGCCATATGTTTTAAGGCTTGTGCAGACCAGCGCGAATTGTCGCGCGACGCGACACGAACAATACAGTTTCTAAGAAAACTTCACAGAATAACAATACCAGTGTCGCGTCGCGCGACAAGTCGCCCTGGTCTGCACAAGCCTTTACGTGAATACGTTACGAGTAATATTTTATTTGAAACGAATTTTTTAATCCATTAGCTATCGAGTGGTGTAATAAAATTTTTGATGTACATGATAGATTAAAAGCTGCATCATCAAACTGTATCCCCCGATTTTGTGTTCATCAGTTTTTTTAATTGCCTCGCACTATGGAAGCTAATTTAAAGACGTATTCACGTCAAAACAATTATAATGAAAATTAAATGCTCCAGTGCAGCAAAATGATCACGTCACTAATAGAGGATTTAAATAATCGAATTAATTATTTTTAACTACGTAACGCAACATAAAACAGTAACTAGTACCTTTATTGTGATACATACTGAAAAACACGATTGTTTCACCAATCTCTCTAATAGGAAAATAATACGCTCCTGAATCCAAGTTGTTTAAATCCAGTTTTTGAAAAGAATATCTCCCTTTATATATCTCACAGGTTTTGTCATTATATCTGACGTTAGATGTCATTAAAATCACTCTGGGAATCACACTTTTACAGGTTAACTTTTTGAAAGTATTCATGGGTTTTATGACGTTGCCAGGTCTCTCGATAGCAGTTCTTATTTTCCAAAAATATCCTTTTAGATTGTCTTTTATCGTCAAATTCCCTTTGAAATAGACCCCACCACTTTTATTGTAGGGCTCGACGCTGAGTGCCACCATTGGATCACTTTCATATGGTGGTTCAGGGTTGCTACACCTTTCAGTACTACGCAGCGTTATTTTATACATCATTGATGACACTGATACTAAGAATTGAATTAAAACCATTTTCAGAATAAAATTCCATGATGGCTTCATAATAATTTTGGTTGATCATGTATAAAACGTTATGGTTGTACTAAAAACAAGGTTCCCAGCAGTGACCAATTAAAATGCACTCTAATTCTCATTTCGTGCGATTTCAAAACATCATGCTATATTTAAGAGTCTTTATTGCTTCTAATTTCTTTATAATAAGGTTGAAAAATAACAAGTTCTAAACATTTATACTCGCATCAAAATACAGTGATCGATTTTAAACTTTTCCTATTATGGTTCAGTTTATGATGAATATCTTTTGTGGCTCTAAATATAAATGAAGTATTATGATTTAATATTTTCTTCAAAACAATTTAGTTTTCAGGAATCATAATAATGGACTTGCTCGTTCCATTATAGTCCCGCTTTCCACCAGCCGAGATCGAGGTCAAGAACTGGCCCTTCAGGCAAAAAAAAAAAAACAATTTTATTCAGTCTCTGTCACTATAATAATTCAATTCACAATCCAATTCTCTACTACACTAGGTAGAACCTAAATAGTCAAGGCAAAGTTCTCTTTTATACTATTAACAATATACTTTTTCGTGGAAGCTTTATTATGGCAGGATTCTTGATAATCGGACGAACGAAGAGAGTGGGCAGAATAGAAACCGATCAGACTTTATCAGTGGGCGGAAAGTTGTTCAGCATAATAAATATATAAAAGCACAGTTGGATTTTTCTTCCAAATTGTTCATCTCAGTTCTAAGAATATTGTGATTTCTGTGAAAAAGGCATTTAACTGACAATGGATGACAAAGGTTGAACGTGAGGATATTTCGTTCATACAGACGAAGAAACTCGTGGCTTGTTGATGCCAGATTTAGTTTTTATTTTATTTGGGACTGAATGGTCAGCCAGCATTAAATATCGTAAAAACTAGATTTTTACATCATTCAGATTCATAAAATATTAGGGAAGCAAAGTGGACTCAAACTATGGCCCTGAAATATACGTCGCTAGATCATTATCGGCTCGCTATTCCTCTGGATATGTCAACATCCTGGATAGCGAAGGACCGTCCGCCATTGCCCCATAAACGACGTCAGGAAGGTGTGCATCTACTTTATACAACTCCAGCACCCTCAGGAGCCTCATGTGGCTCCGAGTCATAGGCTTTCTTATAATCTATGCAACATGTCCTGTTGGCTAATGGCCATATCGATGAAGAACAGGTTCTTAGTACCGCGGGACCCGTTCCTACATCCATTTTGTGAGGTAGATATGTTTATTTATTTATTTTCTGACATGTAAAACACTGGTTAGTAGGCATGCATTAAATTTTCATGACACAGTATTAAGACATGCACCCCTGTTAGGGCACTGCAAATGTTTCTTATCAAATGATTAAATTACATAATACGTATATAATATTGATTATAATTATTACAATACATTAAATTTTAATAAACATTAGTTATTTAATTATTACATTTTATTTCAAATAAATCATTATTATTAATTCTTTCATGCATTTTAGTCATTATAGGTAAGCGTAATATATACGTAGTAAAGTCATTTATTATTTCACATATAAGTACTTCAAGCATATACAAGGTCAATCAATTCACAATTTGTCAGTTTTAAATTCCTCAACGGTATAGTAGCCTTTCTTTATAAACAGAGATTTCAACTGTTTTGAGAAAATTAAGTCATTTGGTTGGGATTTTAAACTTTCCGGTAGTTTATTAAATTTAATAACTATGTTGGAATTGGTGTCAATATTTTCGTTAATTTTAGCTCTCAAAATGAATGTAAAAACTTTATAGACTGTCGGTAGACAAGTGATCGGTCTATATTTTTTGGGCTCCGCAGTACTACCTGATTTATGGAGCAGGTGGGTTATTCCTGTCGATAGGAACTGCGGTAGTAACCCTGGCTCTGAGGCTGACTGGAACTGGGATGCCATGCGTGCGAACTTTGGAACCACTTTATCCAAAAGTTGTGCAGGCTGTCCGACACTGTAGATTTCCAGTTAGGCAACGGACGGACTGCTCGTGATAAGTGCCCCCATTTCTGGTATTAGATCGTACGCTCGCTCGATCTTCCTAGTTCCATCACCTTTGGTGTGATTGACAGGTACCGACCAGATGTTTCGCCAGGACGAACACATGGCGTCATCATCTGGCAGGTGCGTGTCAGCCACACCTTGGTCCGGTCGCTCCCATACTGTCCTCCTTTCATTGCTCTGAAATGTGCGATTCTGATTGTACTGTTACACTTTCCGACACCCGACAAAAACCGAAGTCGGATACGCTCTGTTATGCTGGTCAAATAATCTCGAGAACTAAAATCAGTCCCCGAGAGCGCCCGCCTCATAAATCACATCACTGTAGACCCTAGGGCAAGAATTGCCCTCCTTGAAGCAGATTAGCTTGCCGATGAGTGCTCTGGCCTCATCAATGCGACACTTAATCGCAGGATTGAGGTACAGCTGGTTTTGGTCGTGGAGCTGTCAGTATTAAAAAAATCACATAAGCTACACGACATGCCACTACAGCTGCTCAGTACAAAATCGAGTGAGTATCGGTGAAGTCTTTGCTGCAGTCAAATAATTTGAAAGTTGGGAGTCTAGAGTACATACCAAGGCCTTAGTTTTCTTGTGCATGGGCAAACGAGGTAAACGTGGTTCTAAATCCAGGCGGACTGGAGCGGTACACCCGGAAAGTATCCTCCAAAGCGCTTCTCAATCGTACATTGCATTAGTAACTCACAGATAAGGCCCCGTCATCATCCTTTATTATATAATGAATATGTACGTACTGCTCGGACAATACTTAGCCAGCCATTTCTCGAAACTAATAAGAACCTGTTGCAGTGCCGAATTTTCAAACCAAATCCCTGTTACCGAGTCTTACCGTTTAGCTGGAATGCGGAATCCTGATACAGTATGGGAAAACAACAAGGTTTAGAATCCAGAACATATTTAAAGAATAATATGACGTCCTAAGTATAAAATAATATCACGTAGTTTAGGTTGGATATCTTCTAAGAGTCTTAAAGGTAATGTCGTACATCACATCCCTATTCCATTTGTGTTTACCGTAAGTGGAATGGGAGTAGCCGAGAATTTACTTAGTTGCTCTTGTATTCTGTGTATGTACCTTATTTTATATCAGAAAGCCATGTGTGGAAGTATACTTATTTAATAGGCCATGACAAGCTTCCAGTACGCCTATTGGGACATAAAGTTGCGTAAATAAAAATGCATGGGAATGTTTTTATCAATTATGATTTTATTTTTGCAAGAAAATTTGTTAAACTTTTATATAGCACTATGTAGCTATTGCCCGCGACTTTGTCTACGATCCAGGATGCAAAGTAGCATATGTCCTTACCTGTCGTAGTCATGGTTTATCTGTATCTGTGTGCCAAGCGCAAAGTGTAAGAAACTTATTTTCGCATTTATAATATAAGTTAGGATTATGTATACGTAATTAATTTAAATGATTTATCGTTAGACAATTTCTTCTATATTTTTATGAACAAGACCCGAGATTGTAAACAGAAGCAGGTTCCTTTAGGTTTATAGTAACTTAAGAAGTAAACGTTTGTCCCAAGTTGTCTCGTTGGTAAAAAAACTGCGGCGCGATCGATTTTAGTTACTTCCAATTTATGAAAAGAATAATTTCCTTTGTATATGTTGCAAGTCTTCGGATCATACTTTATAGTTGACATTCCATAGATAAGTTTAAAAATAAAACTTTTGCAGGACAATCCCTTAAAATCGTTCTCGTAAATAATTTTGCCGTCTTTTTCGAATCCTTTTTTGTATCTCCATACATATCCGGACAAGTTTTCCTTGACACTGATGTTGGCATTGTAGTAAAAGTTATCACTTCTGTTGATCGCAACAATGCTGACGTCGACCTTTTTATTCTCTTCGTATGGGGGATCCGGATCCGGACAAAATTCGTCACCTTTGTAAATCATTTTGTACTTCACGCAAAACACAATAGAAGACAGGAGAGAGAAGAAAATAATTACACAAAAAATATATTTCATATTTACAAAGTACGTCTTTTAGTTATGGTACTTATTTACTACTGATGTAGGTACGGAGTTCTGATTGAGATACTCATTAGGATGTCATTTGTGTTATAGGTACTAGTAACTGATTACTTTATCAATCAAAAACAATTTTACAGTCAATGAGCACGTTATACATGCAAATTTACTATTGATTACCCTTTGGTGAGATTTCTTCTCTGATAATCAGTGAAGGTTTTTAGGTAAATATTAAATACTAGCTTCTGCCCGCGACTTCGTTCGCATGGAAGTCCTAAGACACCACTGTACAATGCCGCCCATGAGTATGTGGCCGCCAAAAATAATGAAAAATTTACTTTAAAAGGGAATAAAAAATCTTTAATATTTTTCATTCAATTTTGTATTATTTGAGTAGCGTTTTACATATCTCCGATGTTGGCTCGATTTGGATTCTGTTTATTATTTCTAAAAGCTTATGAGTTATTTTATTGGATTAACTAACATTCTTTATTAGATTTGTCAACTATGAAAAAAAATGGAGATTTTTAAAAAAAAATTAACTTTATGTATTAAGTGTAAGTCCATAAAATCATAGGGGGGAATTTCAAAGAAAAAAAAAATAAGAAAAAAAAATAAGATAAACTTTTAAAATTCATTTTCGATATTTTTTTATGAATATTCAGAAAAATACGGGCGGTCACATGCCCATGGGCGGCATTATATAGATTCTTACGACGTCCATGTGAACGAAGTCGAGGGCAGAAGGTAGTATTTAATATTTACCTAAAAACCTTACTGATGATCACAGAAGACATCTTACCAAAGGGTAATCTAGTAGTAAATTTACATGTGTAACGTGCTCATTGACTGTAAAATTGTTTTTGATTGATAAAGTAATCAGTAACTAGTGTAATACAAATGACATTCTAATGAGTATGTCAATCAGAACTCCGTACCTTCATCAGTCATCACTTTGTAAATATGAAATATATTTTTTGTGCAAATTTTTTCTTCTCTCTACTGTCTTCTATTGTATTTTGCGTGAAGTACAAAATGATTTACGAAGGTGACGAATTTTGCCCGGATCCGGATCCCCCATACGAAGCAAATAAAAAGGTCAACGTTAGCATTGCTGTGGTCAACAACAGTGCTAACTTTTACTACAATGCCAACATCAGTGTCAAGGAAAATTTGTCCGGATATGTATGGAGATACAAAAAAGGATTCGAAAAAGACGGCAAAATTATTTACGAGAACGATTTTAAAGCATTGTCATGCAAAAGTTTTATTTTTAAACTTATCTATGGAATGTCAACTATAAAGTATGATCCTAAGACTTGCAACATATTCAAAGGAAATTATTCTTTTCATCAATTGGAAGCAACAAAAATCGATCGCTCCGCAGTTTTTTTACCAACGAGGCAACTTGGGACAAACGTTTACTTCTTAAGCTACTATAAACCTAAAGGAACCTGCTTCTGTTTACAATCTCGGGTCTTGTTCATAAAAATATAGAAAAAATTGTCTAACGATAAATCATTTAAATTAATGACATAATCCTAATTAATATTATAAATGCGACAGTGAGTTTGTTACGCTTTCACGCTTAGCACACAGATACAGATAAACCATGACTACGACATATAAGGACATATCCTACTTTGCATCCTGGATCGTAGACGAAGCTACGGGCAACAGCTTTATTAAAGTGTAACAAATTTTCTTCCAAAAATAAAATCTTAATCGATAGAACATTCCTATGCATTTTTATTTACGCATATTTATGTTCCAATGCCTGCGTACAGCTTGTCATGGCCTAATAAATAAGTTTACTTCCACACATGTCTTTCTGATATAAAATAATGTACGTACACAGTATACAAGAGCAAAGTGGACTAAGTAAATTCTCGGCTACTCCCATTCCACTTACGCTAAACACAAATGGAACAGGGATGTGATTTACGACATTACCTTTAAGACTCTTAGAAGATATCCAACCTAAACTACGTGATATTATTATATACTTAGTACGTAATCTTATTCTGTAAATATGTTCTAGATCCTAAAACCTTGTTGTTTTCCCATACTGCATCAGGATTCCGCATTCCGGCTAAACGTTGAGACTCCGTAACGTGAAAATTCGGCACTGCAACAGATTCTTAATTAGTTTCGAGAAATGGCTGGCTAAGTATTGTCCGAGCAGTAAAGTATTCGTATTTTAGTTATTTTCATAGTCTTATGTCATATGGGATTCTTCTCTGGGGAACCTGTGCAAACATTAATACTATCTTTCTTCTACAGAAAAGGGCTGTTCGAGCCATTTACAACCTAGGTCCGAGAGATTCCCTTCGAGGAAAATTCAAAGAAGTAAATATTCTGACTCTAACCTCACAATATATTTTTGAAAACCTAATGTATGTACACAAAAATATATCAAATTTTAAGAAAATGTCTGTTATTCATAGTTTAAATACCAGGAATAAACACAACCTTGCTGTGCATCGCACTCATCTCCACAGAGTAGGCAACTCGTTCATGGGTCAATGTATACGCTTTTACAACAAACTTCCCATTGACATTTGAAACTTACCCAATAAACGATTTAAAATTTGTATTAAAACCAAACTTTATAAAAAAGGGTACTATACAATTTCAGATTATTTAGAAGATAAAAAAGCTTGGGATTGAGCTGCTCGCTCTGCTAAACCTTGTGATAAAACCATAAAACTTGAATACCTGAATTATTTAGTAAAATCTTTAAAATATACTAGTTTTATTTTAACATTAAAACAAAATGACATGATTACTTTGTAAAGTATAATATTATTTTAATTACCTATTGTGAATGTGAGGACTATGTGGATATATTTATATATAATTATTTTTTGTTTTCATTACTCCTTTTTTTTCTTTCTCAGTTAGTTTTAATGATGGTCTGGCAGTTTGAGTAGTTTATGTGGTCTACCCAAATGTCCTTTCTTTGGTATTGTTCGTCGAGTTGAGCTCCTTATGTTCTGAGTTGAGCTCCACGATTACTGACAAATGCTTGCACTGACTGGACAGGTCCACTCAAATCTGTGTGATTCTTTTCTCAAAAGACCATTTCAGACACTAATTTATTTATTTATTTATATATACTTTATTGTACACCAGATTATACATTACATAAAGAAAAAGTAATACACTACAAAATATACAATTGGCGGCCTTATCGCTTACTGCGATCTCTTCCAGGCAACATCAGGATCAGGCTAATCTACATGGTCCTCATATGGCTTGACCAAGATTATGTCTGGACTTTAAAAGAGACTGTGACCTCTGAGTTTGTTTCGGCCTTTCTTCTCAGAGTAGTCGGATAGGAAACGCCGAACTCATCTAGCAAAATTTAATATGTTTTTTATATATTTTTAATATGACATGTAAAAGTGATTCCTATATCCTATTTACAGAATAAACAATTTCATTTCATTTCATTTTGTGTGCTCTAGACTCCCAACAAAAACATTTCACATTTGTAGTTTTGTTCTCAGCAGCCAAAATCAGAGCCTCAGGACTGGTGACGCGGAAGCAAGCGACGTAAAATTATCTGTGTGAGAAGCAGTTAGACCTGAGATCGACTAAGCATTCTTCAGTAGCAATTTTGACCTATGGATTATTCCGGATGAACGGCTATCACAAAAATAATATAGATAACAGCAGATTGTAAAACACACGGGATTTCTGATTTATCTGGCCGCTACACTGGAACTAGCCGAAAATGCCCAACATTTTTAAAGTTCGAATTTCCGACGAATACGCGTATAATTTTATTTGCTTTAAGAACAGAATTTTGATAGTTAATGCATGTGATTTCTGTTTGAGAAAAATTTGGACCTCAAATTATTTAGAACGTTTAGACTTTTATGGGTTTTTTTTTGTCGATTTCTGACTTTTGTAGCGGCTAGTGTGTAGTGACGCAGTGCTCTTCAAGTTCTGCTCTCCGTATAACCAAGACAGCGAAGACCAGAAACTTGGCCCGTGTTCAATAAATATCGGCAACGGTTAGATGTTTTACAAAACCAATTCTCGTTGATATTTTGAGACACGTACTTGTCTAACATGTATAACATATGTTTCTCAACACCCATGATCAAATACGTCGATGCGATTCCCATAAAGGAAATGCGTAATGTATTCAGTCAAGGTTAGCTTCCGATGCCACAAATAGAACTTCACAAATTCAGACATATTATCCATTCACTTTATTTATGAATTCTCATTACATCGTCCTTTAGCCTAATAAAATTCCAAAGGTTCTGGCAAATCATTGACAAGCACTTCTTAACAATCTTTCTTAGTCACATTTTCAAGTTGTTCCACTTTCTTCTGGTATACCAAAGACATCTTCAACTTCAAAGTTGTAAAGACGTAGCGTTTATCTTCTTTATAATCCAAATTTAGATGTTTATGAGTCTTCCTTTTTCCAAACTCTCGACAAGCAAATATTCGTCAAAACTTGTTATCAAAATCTTCTCAATTTTCTCATCATACTCTTTAGAGTCCTAAGGAGTATGATGAGAAAATACAGGAAAGTAGTACGTCTTCATTTAAAAAAAAGCCGGCACTAATCACCTCGATGAATCACTCGTCGTGTATCCTCGCCGGCAACTGCTGCCACAATGCGTTCGCTTCGCTCACTCGCACGCGTTTGGAGGACTCACTCGTGTCCTGACTCGGTTTTAGTAAACTGTCCATCAATTTGCAAGAATCCACAGACCGAGCGCTAGTGCGTCGTAACGCAATGCTCTTCGAGTACTGCTGACGCGGAAGTTTTCCACAAATTTTATGACTCTAGATCAATGGGAAGTACTGGGTTTGGATTTATTTGGGGGAACAAAATATTTCGCTTAAATAGCCGTATTTTCTATCGACTTGACTTAGAAGCATGATTTTTGAGAGCTTCAAGGGACTGTAAATCTGCGTATTTAATATTAATTTCAACTTGATACCGCATTCCTGAGAAAAAGGGTCTTGACAGAAAGATAGACGGACGGACAAACGGACAACGAAGTGATCCTATAAGGGTTTGGTATTTCTTCTTGAGGTATGGAACCCTAAAAAGTAAGTTGGAGTCTCATTTCCCACGAAATCTTGGGAACAGTTTTTTGCGATTTCTGACTGTACTCAAACCTCAGTTGGTCTTGATAGAGTTTTTTGATCTTCATAAGAAACAGGATTTATTGGCATATTTTTTTTCGTGAAAGTTGGCCGTTTTTGCCGACAGTATTTTTTTTCAAAATTTGTGGAATTGTCTCCATTTTTCTTACCGTTTGGCTCGTTTTTTTACAATTTACTGTAAACTATAGATAAATACAAACATAATATAATATTGCTCACCCCCCATAGAAAATAGCTTGATTATATATAGCCTACAGACTGACTAGACTTATAAGGAATATCTATGCAAAATTTGAATAGAATATATCCAGTAGAATTTGCATCATGCTGGAACATATTACATTCAGGCAAATAAACAAATATTCTAAAACCTATATTTTCGGCATTAGAATCGATCCCAGACCTCGTAACAATTACTTTTAAAAAAACAATGTATAGTATGACTTCGCTACGATTTTATTATAATTATGTGTAGTTATAGATTGATATTATTCTTGACTATTTTTATTTCAATAAATTTAAGTGAGGAGGTCAAACAACTGGCTCTCAACAGAGAAAACTGTAAGGATCTGCACCAACAAGTTGTCATAGATAAACATCAAGGGAATGGCGCAAGAAGAAAAAAAAACAGTTCATTAATGCTTTATTAGACTTTTATAAACAGAATGCGAGATTGTACACACAAAGAGGTTTCCTTAGGCCTATAGAAACTTAAATAGTAAACGTTTACCCCAAATCGCCTCGTTGGTAAGAAATTTACAGCACGATCTAATGCAGCTAGTTCCAATTTGTTAATGGAATAATTCCCTTTGAATATTACGCACGTTTTACGGTCAAACCTGATTGATGAAAGTCCAGAAATTGCTTTAAACATAAAGCTTTTGCAGGTCAATCCTTTATAGTCGTTTTCGTAATATGTTTTTCCGGTTTTTTCAAATCCAACTTTGAATCTCATTGTATACCCATTCATGTTCTCCTTGACAGTTAAATTGGCGTTGCAGTATATGCTTTCATTAATGTTTACCACAGCAATACTTATCTCAATTTTTTTATTTTGTTCGTATGGTGGATCCGGATCAGGGCAGAATTCATGGCCTTTGTAAATCAATTTGTACTTCACGCCAAACACAATTGATAGAAGTTCCAAGATCAATATTGAACCACATTTATATTTCATATTTAATCAAAATATGTACGTTACTATTAATGTCACAGTTGCGACGGACAAATTCATTACTTTTTGGTTTAAGTCATAGTAGTTACTGATTAAAATCATAGTAATAGATACAAATCAATTTCACAGCTAATGAGCAAATAAATATATTCAAATATTGTATTACCAGTATGAAAATTGATTGTAGTTAAGTATTTCCTTCCTGATTATAAACTATCTATTTTAGTAGGTATAATATTTTAGGCCACTTTGTTCCAGTGACAATAGCAATTATTCGCCTCACTGTTCATTCGCAGCAAGTACAGCAGACGCAGAAATACAAGTTGATGCATTGAGAAACACCATGTGCGAAGCGCTCCACTATTACACAAATTAACACACCCAAACACACAGTACATGAACTTTATGAAAAGGCTGTAGGTAAATCTTGATAAAAATTTTCGAGATAATGCAGGAACTGTAAATTCAACCCACACACACCACAACTTAAGCCGTGTCTCCTGCGTGTGTCTTTTCGAAACATTACAGAAATAGCCTTACACATAAACATTTATTTTCATACACAAGCTGTCTCCTGCGCAAGTATATTTTTTATTTTATTAATAACACATTTTGTGTAGATGTAGTAATGACTTCCGACGAGGAAGACGTGCTTAAAAATGAAGAACAGTATCTCTAGTACAATCCATCGCCAATTTATCATAACTATTTACAGGACAATAAAACCTCAAAACCTGTGGTAACTGACAGTGACAGACGCGTGGCAGTTGAAAATGAAACAAACCCTTCCCCTCTTCACCCGCGTGGGGAATGTTTTCCATGCAGCTCGAAAAACAAAAACATTGTGTTTTCATACACAAATGAGTATGGCCTCTTTGTTTCGATGTTTTTGTGTAATTTTTCGAAAAAGCATGCCCAGGAGACACGGCTTTATATACACACAACTGACACAACCCCACCACACACATATGCACAGATACACACATTCCACTGTCAATTAATAAACATTTTTGAACAAATTTATCAATTGACGGTGTAGCAATGTGTGTAAAGCGCGTAGTTAACGCGCTTTAAACGGGTTTGTAATGTTTGATATAATAACAAAAGTTCTAATGATCTTATGACCTAATTTCGTTTAATTTTTTTTTTTTTATATAACCATCAAATGATATAATGAATTATTGATATAATTTCATTTTACCTAATCTCATATGGTATAATGAATATTTGATAAAAAGCACATTTGAAATAATATTTAATTAATATAATATTCAGTTGCTATAATATTCAAAATCTATAAGTAACGTTAAATATTATTTGGAAAAAAAAAATACTACGATATGGCGACAACATAATTATACACCGGCTTGTAGTTATTAGGTTGAATCTGTTCCAAAACCGAATCAGGACACCCCGACTTTACGTAGTCTTTTGGCTCCTACCCTAGTGTGTATAAAAAAACTGGAGGCGCGGAGGGACAGCAACCTCCGCCCGCTGTAATAACCGCAACAGCTGTAACAAGCATAGGCAACCGTGCGAGCCGTAGCGGCTGAGGCTGCTCGCTGTGACCATCAAGCCGAAGCTGTGGAGGGGAGCATGGGTGCCTAGTGCCTATCTTTTGTTACGTAAGAGCGAAGGGGTTGCACTTCCCGCAGCGCCGGAAACGATGCAGAAGCAACTTTAATGTTTTGAGGTTACCTTAGAAAATTTGTTATTATGAAAGTTAGATCAAATGAACATTATGTAAAAAGAGCATTATACAATTTGAAAATTATATGAAATTAACGTTATACTAAATGAAATGAGAGAAAATTAAAATTATATCAAATATAACATTTGATCATATGAAATTAGGTTAAATGTTTTTATAGCACCTGAAAATTATATCATATGAAAGTTATGTAAAATGAAATTAGACTATCTGTTATTATACCAAACATTACACACCCGCTTTAAACACACATTCCTATAACTGAGTCAATCTACCTAGCCTTTTCCCAACTCTGTTGGGGTCAGCTTCCAGTCTAACCAGATGCAGCTGAATACCAGTATTTAAGGCGAAGATTTCTTGAAAACGGAAAAAAGGTGGTTTTTTAAAGCAGTGTATCTCTAAAACCGTAAAAAAAATTGCACTAAAGAAAAGAACAATATTCTCAAGTCTTTTTTGCATACAGTGATCGAACTCAAAACATAATTAAACATATTGTAATACATCAAAAAAATCTTCAAACACACCTCTCAATTCTAATTTAGTTTATTTTTATATACGAGTATTTAAAAGTATTAATCTATATTCACAATTTTAATGTAATTGTTTAATTTAATTGATAATTTTTAATTTAGTTTAATTGTATGATCCAAAGTTGATTGAAATAAATAAATAATGTGCTCGTAGGGATCTTGACCATCTTCCGGGCTCTGGGATTGTTCTGAAAGCCGTGGAATACCTCTCCACTCCTCAAGCACCTCAGGACATGTTGCCCCCTTGTTGCTACGTCATTATGTGCTAGCGACAGTTTTCGGGGGCCCATTATTGAGTGTGCAAGTCACCCCCTGCCATTTTTCCGTGTACATAAAAAACCTATAGCCCAATTTATTTTGTTTCCATGTTCTGCAATAGTCCTGCACCAACCTGGGGTTGTCCTTGGGTGCACTTGCGTAGTCCACACAGGGATAATCGTCGGTTGGTGCCTCAATACATAAAAATGTCTAAGGGGCCTCTGCGAGTTGGCTTCGGCCCCTCGTACGCCTTCCAAAGGTCCGGGACCCTAGGGTCCCGAGATATGTCAAAGACATTTAAAATAACAATAATAATAACAAGGGGCCAACCGACCCCGGAACGGGTCCCGGCTGCCGGTGGTTGTGTGCAGCGCATGAGATGGACTCAGTCTATGAACGAGAACGTCATGCGCGCATATTACGGGTCTACAGAGGGAGGAACTAACCTCACTGCGTACCGTGTTAGGATGCTGTCTCTGTTTCAGGAACTAGAGCCAACCGCCAACGTCGCGGCCCAATGACTGTCGGATCAGGTGCGTGTCATCCAACGCAATCATAGATTGGACGATGCCGCACTTAATAGGCTGCGCTCAGAGGTACTGAGCAACCATATCGTTTCAAACCGCGGCACAAGCGTCAAATATTGATGCAATCCCGCCGCGGTTCAATTATGGTGTTGAAGAGGAGGATGATAGGGCTGCCACAGTAAGTAGCCAGTGCAACGTTCGATTGAGGAGCGCACTGGAGGATGCGTTTCGCGTGTATAGATACACCCCGACCGAACTTAGACCCCGATCACCACGCCTACCAATCCACAAAAAAATAGGGCGCTGGTGTGTGCCTTGGACTCGCAGCTTAGGAATTATTTCGAGAGCAGCGAGAACCTCATTGATACACACTCGATCCTGTATTGCGCGGCTGTTGCGGCATGTCGTTTAGCTCACGTCAAGTTCCCAAACTGTGCCGGAGCTACTCGACCAAAACCAGCCGTACCAGCCTGGCAGTGCAGGATCGAGCGACGTATCGATGGGGCCAGGGCACTCATCGGCAAACTATACTGCTTCAGGGTAGGCAATACACGACCACGAGTGATGCGCTTTGTAAGGCGGGCATTCTCGGGAATTGGAAGCCCACAGCCCTCGAGAATACATGCCCCGTGTCACAGAGCGCATCGAGTTCCTGAAGCAGAAAGTTTGTGCATGGGCGAGCCGTATTCGGCGGTATAAGCGGCGGGTTGATCGATACACGCAGAATCGCATGTACCAGAGCGATGAGAGGTGGGTATATAGAGCTTGGGAGCGACCTGAACAAAATGTGACGGACGTGTGTCGCCCGGATGATACCGCCACGAGTGCATTCTGGCGCAGCATATGGTTGGTACCCGTCTGTCACACTGAGGCTGACTGGATGCAGGATGTCGAGCGAGTGTGTGAAAATATACCAGAAATGGAAAAAATCGGTATCACACCATTAGATATAGCCAGAGCAGTCCGTCCGTTACCGAATTGGAAATCACCGGGACCGGACGGACTGCAGAACTTTTGGCTTAAATGGCTAATTAGTTCACACACTTGCCTGGCATCTCAGTTCCAGTCATCCTTAGAGTCTGGGTCGCTACCACAGTTTCTAACAACAGGCGTCACCCACCTGCTCTATAAGTCAGGTAGCCCTGCGGAACCCAAGAATTATAGACCGATCACATGTTTGTCGACGGTTTATTAACTTCTTACATCCATTTTGAGAGAGAAAATTAACACACACTTTGACAATAACTCTATTTTGTCTGCCTCTCAAAATGGCTGTAGGAATGGGTCCCGCGGGACTAAGGAGCTACTCCTGATTGACATGGCCATAAGCCAACAGGTTCGCCGATCCCGCAAGGATCTGTCGACATGCTGGATAGACTATAAGAAGGCCTACGACTCGGTGCCACATACATGGCTCATGAGGGTGCTGGAGTTGTACAAGATAGATGCGACTCTGCACACCTTCCTGAAGGCGTGTATGGGGCAATGGAGGACGGTCCTTTGTTATCCAGGATGTCGACAGATCCAGGGGAATGATGAGCCTGTATGGATTAAACGGGGAATATTTCAGGGCGACAGTTTGAGTCCACTTTGGTTCTGCCTAGCCCTGAATCCTCTAAGTACACTGCTGGAGGATTCAGGTCTAGGCTATCGGTTGAGGAAAGGTGGTCAGGTCATATCTCACCACCTCTACATGGATGATTTGAAACTCTTTGCCCCCAACAAATTGCGACTGATGGAGCTACTGAAGGTAACTGAAACATTCAGTAGCACCATCAGGATGGAATTTGGTGTGGACAAATGTGCAGTCATGCATGTAAAGCGAGGGGAGATTATGGAATCCGAGGGTACTCAACTCTCGGAATCCATACACCTTCGATACCTGTCCTCATCCGAAAGCTATAAATAAGTATTTGGGTATGTCTGAAGCGTTAGGCATCAATGTTGCTGACATGAAGCAATCGTTGAAGGAGCGCTTCTTTGGCCGCCTGAAGAAGGTATTAATTAGTCTTCTTTCAGGCGGAAACAAGGTGGGCTCCTTCAACGGTTGGGTCATGCCGGTTTTGATGTACTCTTTCGTCATACTCAAATGGACTCAGACCGAACTCGATGCCCTCGATAGGAGGGTCCGTACACTGCTGACCGCAAACCGGATGCATCACCCATGATCATCGGTGATGAGATTGTACATCCCACGGGAGTACGGGGGTCGAGGCTTCTTAAATGCGAAGACCCTCCATAACCGCGAGGTGTGCAATCTCAGAGAATATTTTTTTAAAGCCGAAGTTGGTATGCACCGTGATGTGGTGGCAGTGGACAAGGGGCTCACCCCACTCTCCATGGCTAAAGAGAACTAGCACATGCCTGTGGTACTTACTACAGATGACCGCAACGAGGTATGGCAAAGCAGCTTTACGGGCGCTTCTATCGGGCTCTTCATGAGCCCGGTGTAGATTTCCTAGCGTCCGTATCCTGGCTACGTTTCGGTGACCTTTTCGTAGAAACTGAAGCTTTCGTTTGTGCAATTATGGACGAAGTTATCTTGACGAATAACTACCGGAGACATATTATGAAGGACGGGAAGGTTGACGTGTGTCGGACATGCCACCGTCCGGGTGAGTCCATCAGACATATTATCTCTGGCTGTTCTCGTCTGGTTAACGGCGAGTTCTTGCACAGGCATAACCAAGTGGCCAGGATTATTCACCAGCAACTTGCTTTGAAATACAAACTTGTGAATTCTGAAGTACCGTACTACAAGTAAGTGCCAGACCCGGTTCTCAAAAATGACCATGTTACGTTGTACTGGGATCGGTCTATCATTACTGACAGGACTATTGTTGCCAATAAGCCTGATATAGTGGTGATAGACCGATTAGCGCGCCGCGCAATGATAGTCGATGTTACCATTCCTCGTGAAAGTTGAGGAAGAGAAACAAATAAAATATCTCGACTTAGCACACGAGGTTGTCGACATGTGGAATTTGAGCTCGGCTATCATTGTGCCGATTGTCGTAACGGCCAATGGCCTGATGGCCGAAAGCCTCGACCAACATCTCTCGAGGCTCTCGTTAGGCGGTTGGATCAAGGGCCTGATCCAGAAGGCAGTACTCCTCGATTCGGCTCGTATTGTGAGGAGGTTCCTGTCTCTGCAGCCCTAGCACCGGTAGCTTGGACTCTGCTCCCGACACCGGCGGAACACTATTTTTTATATTTTTAAGTGTTTGTTATATAGTTTTTAAGAAATATTTAAAAATGTATTTAATATGTTAAAATGTTAAATAAAGGAAATAATAATAATAATTATCATTAAAAGCAGCTTATCTCTTCGTTAGCAATTATAATTAAAAATTCAAGTTTACCATAAAATTTTAAATGCCAAAATGCATCCAGTGATCGATTAGTAATTATTAGATAGTTAGTATCTAATTACGTATATATACGATTTTATTTGCATTTTTACGATATACGCTTGCTCATTTCCTTACCGCTCGCACCGCGCCAGTGTTCTTCGGAACGTTATTGAGAATGGACGTGTCGCTTTTCTTTGTAGTGGATGTGTTTTTTTTTTGTGCCGTGAAAATAAAACTAAATTTCTCACTTTGTAATAATAAGCAACAAAGTGAAAAATAACTTTAGTTTCGGAAGTCGGTGGCAAAAAACTAAAATACAGATTTAAAGACACCGCCTTCCGTAGTGTTTTATTTGAAGTTGTTTTTTTTTTTTAACAATACTAAAACACAGCTATAATCAGGCAAGAGTATGACTTTATACAAAAAAATATAAACGACAAAACAGTTTTCCTAGGGATCACGATCGACTCAAGGCTTCAATGGGGTCGTCATTTAACATCCCTTTCAGGACGGTTAAGTTCAGCAGCATATGCTGTGAGAAAAATCCGTCAATTTACTGACGTAGTTACCGCGAGGCTAGTCTATTTTAGTTACTTTCATAGTATTATGTCGTATGGTATTCTACTACGGGGACGGGCTGCAGACATCGAGTCTATTTTTATTCTACAGACAAGAGCCATAAGAGCCATATATGGCCTCCGTAGGCGCGACTCTCTAAGCGAACTTTATAACATTATGTACGTAAGGAAAAATCTACATATTTTTAGTAAAAGAGGTGCAATACACAATTACATCACTAGGAAGGACCGATTAGTTCAACCGGGTTTTAGGCTGGCTAAAGTGGACTCGTCTTTCATGGGGTACTGTTTAAAATGTTACAATAAAATACCTCCCAACATAGTTCAACTGAATGAAACGAAATTTAAATCTTATATTAAACGCACACTATGCAGCCAGGCATATTTTATGTTCGGAGATTATATCGCTGATAAAAATGCCTGGCTCAACGCTGGTCTTGCTCCACAAGGGCGCATAAACTAACTGATTAGCATTTGAAAATATTGTTGGAGCTGCTGAAGATTTTAAAAACTATCTTTGCATTGTATAAATTCAATCTCTTATCATTGTATAATTGCATAGCACATGTGTGAGACAAACAACGGAAATGCAGCTAGTTGCTGTTGCATGCTATTGAAACAAAGATGAATAATTTTAAGATCAGTAAGTATGGTGTGTGATGTTATAAGTATTTATTGATTTTCCTATAATATTAGTTCTATTTAACATCAAACATAATAGGAATCGATTCGTAGGTACGTATGACTACAATAGCAAAAAAATTAAGTAAATATTTACGTTGACACACGTAGCTCACAAAAAGATCACACTAAGATGAAAACAATACAACTTTTATAATGTTTACTGACCATTCCTTATGATGGGAACAGCCCTGGGTCGTAGCTCAAGAATGTATGTGAGGGTTCAACTCGACTCAAGTACAGTTTCAAGGTTCTTTACCAGTAGGTAATCCTGGCTGTTCTAACTTGGAGGATTTCGAGTATCACAGCTGATTTCGAGTACCTACATTGAAAGTTTTATCACTTACAACTTATTCACGAATGCATTAGTAACCTTACGGGCAAATTCAACCAGATTCATATGCTTAAACCATAATTTTCATGAGAATAAACGAAACGAATCTCGTATCAATCCGGAAAAAGTAGCTTTGTACCAACTTATGCTGAACCGCTAATTTTGACACATGAACCGAGAATGTTCAGTCCCGTTTCGATTCAAGCGTGTGTCAAAATATTAGTAGAATACGAGTTATCGTTTCTTAAAGTATCGTTCATGTTCGATTGGATTTGCAGAATGACTTTTAAGAACGTTTCGGTCGATCACTGGCGTCAACTACATTGTTACCGCAGTGGGATCGTTGTTCATTAGTAGAATAAGAAAACGCTTTAAAGCCCTGATTAAGCTGAGGTTCAATTGCAATTTCAGAACAAATTTGTTAGTAGAATCGGCCCCCTGGTCTGAAATATGCTACGGGCTACCTATATGCTAGCGCCACGAGTCATGGCACTATGGCAGCCCTGCAAAAATAAACTTTGTGGCCGATTCGCGCGTATAATGAGGGAGCGCGGGGTATTCTCAGCGGTAGTGCCCATTTGAGCAAGGTCAACGGCATGATACTAAACCTTAACATGGAGCGATTGCCTATCAGACTGGATAATACGAGAACCCTTGGTAAGACTATATAAAAAAAAACTTTTAAAAGTGTGTGCAAAATAGCCAAAGCACTTTATATTAGCAATAAAATAAAATCAGCTGATGATAAAATAAAAACTACCTGGCAAATAATACATAATGAAACAGGTAGGAAAAAGCAGCGAAATACTGAATTTAATTTAGAGACTGCACATGGCCCTATCAACTCAGATGTAGAAATAGCTCAGGAATTCGAAAACGTTTTTGCTAATATACCCATTAAAACTACTGAAGCTATAAATTCCTCACCCGCGCTTTCTGCTGCCTTACTTAGACATAATGTAAAGGCATGCCCTTTGGAGTTTAGGTTTCAGCATACAAACCCACAGGCTGTTATAAAAGCTTTTAAAGATCTTAAAATTAAATCAACAGAAGATCTCTGGGATGGATTCAATGTCAGCAGCCCGACCCCACAGTAAAATGCCATACGACATAATACTGTGGAAGTAGCTAAAATAGACCAAACGCGCGGTTTCAACGTCTGTTAACTGTCTTATCTTTCTAACCGCATAAGCGGCCGAGCTTAGCCGCCCCGCAAGAGATGTTATATGAGGTCCCCATTGTAATTTCTTGTCTAGCGTGATTCCTAGGAAAACCGTTTGATTAATAAATTCCAGTTTTTCTCCATTCAATATGATGTCACATTCGCTACTTCTAACATTAGGTAATTTAAATCTAATGCATTTGGTTTGTTTTTTATTTAGTACCAAATTATTTACTGTAAACCAATCTTGGACCTGAAGAATAGAGCTATTCACGTCGTCAAGATTTTGTGACCGTCGGTTGATTTTAAAGATCAATGATGTGTCATCTGCAAATAACACCATCTTCGGTTGATTTTGCAATAATTGGGGTAAATCATTAATGTAAACTACAAAGAGGAATGGACCCAATATAGAACCTTGAGGAACGCCCAATGCCATTTCAGACCCTAATGAGTTTACGCCGTTTACTTAAACTTTAACCTTTCTATCTTTCAGGTATGATCTTAGTAAATCAAGAGCTGAATTTTAATCCCATAGTGCTCCAGTTTCAGCAGAAGTGTCTCATGGTCTACGCAATCAAACGCCTTCGAGAGGTCGCAAAAGATTCCAATAGCATCTTGTGCTTCTTCCCAGGCATTAAAAATGTTCTTTATTAGGGTGACACCAGCGTCAGTGGTACAACGCCTTTTGGTGAAACCGTACTGTTGTTCATGAAAGATGGAATTTTTATTAAAGTGACGTAACATTTGATTGAGCATCAACTTTTCAAACACCTTACTGAGAACTGGTAGAATTGACACGGGCCTATAATTGTTGGGTTCTTTAATATCACCGGATTTGAACAATGGAACTACTTTACTGTGTTTCATGAGATCCGGAAAGACTCCTTGGTCTACACTGGTGTTAAATATGAAAGCTAAATAGGGCGCAATGGTTTCGATAATAGTTCTACAGACCTTTACAGACATTCCCCAGAGATCTTCTGTTGATTTAATTTTAAGATCTTTAAAAGCTTTTATAACAGCCTGTGGGTTTGTATGCTGAAACCTAAACTCCAAAGGGCATGCCTTTACATTATGTCTAAGTAAGGCAGCAGAAAGCGCGGGTGAGGAATTTATAGCTTCAGTAGTTTTAATGGGTATATTAGCAAAAACGTTTTCGAATTCCTGAGCTATTTCTACATCTGAGTTGATAGGGCCATGTGCAGTCTCTAAATTAAATTCAGTATTTCGCTGCTTTTTCCTACCTGTTTCATTATGTATTATTTGCCAGGTAGTTTTTATTTTATCATCAGCTGATTTTATTTTATTGCTAATATAAAGTGCTTTGGCTATTTTGCACACACTTTTAAAAGTTTTTTTTTATATAGTCTTACCAAGGGTTCTCGTATTATCCAGTCTGATAGGCAATCGCTCCATGTTAAGGTTTAGTATCATGCCGTTGACCTTGCTCAAATGGGCACTACCGCTGAGAATACCCCGCGCTCCCTCATTATACGCGCGAATCGGCCACAAAGTTTATTTTTGCAGGGCTGCCATAGTGCCATGACTCGTGGCGCTAGCATATAGGTAGCCCGTAGCATATTTCAGACCAGGGGGCCGATTCTACTAACAAATTTGTTCTGAAATTGCAATTGAACCTCAGCTTAATCAGGGCTTTAAAGCGTTTTCTTATTCTACTAATGAACAACGATCCCACTGCGGTAACAATGTAGTTGACGCCAGTGATCGACCGAAACGTTCTTAAAAGTCATTCTGCAAATCCAATCGAACATGAACGATACTTTAAGAAACGATAACTCGTATTCTACTAATATTTTGACACACGCTTGAATCGAAACGGGACTGAACATTCTCGGTTCATGTGTCAAAATTAGCGGTTCAGCATAAGTTGGTACAAAGCTACTTTTTCCGGATTGATACGAGATTCGTTTCGTTTATTCTCATGAAAATTATGGTTTAAGCATATGAATCTGGTTGAATTTGCCCGTAAGGTTACTAATGCATTCGTGAATAAGTTGTAAGTGATAAAACTTTCAATGTAGGTACTCGAAATCAGCTGTGATACTCGAAATCCTCCAAGTTAGAACAGCCAGGATTACCTACTGGTAAAGAACCTTGAAACTGTACTTGAGTCGAGTTGAACCCTCACATACATTCTTGAGCTACGACCCAGGGCTGTTCCCATCATAAGGAATGGTCAGTAAACATTATAAAAGTTGTATTGTTTTCATCTTAGTGTGATCTTTTTGTGAGCTACGTGTGTCAACGTAAATATTTACTTAATTTTTTTGCTATTGTAGTCATACGTACCTACGAATCGATTCCTATTATGTTTGATGTTAAATAGAACTAATATTATAGGAAAATCAATAAATACTTATAACATCACACACCATACTTACTGATCTTAAAATTATTCATCTTTGTTTCAATAGCATGCAACAGCAACTAGCTGCATTTCCGTTGTTTGTCTCACACATGTGCTATGCAATTATACAATGATAAGAGATTGAATTTATACAATGCAAAGATAGTTTTTAAAATCTTCAGCAGCTCCAACAATATTTTCAAATGCTAATCAGTTAGTTTATGCGCCCTTGTGGAGCAAGACCAGCGTTGAGCCAGGCATTTTTATCAGCGATATAATCTCCGAACATAAAATATGCCTGGCTGCATAGTGTGCGTTTAATATAAGATTTAAATTTCGTTTCATTCAGTTGAACTATGTTGGGAGGTATTTTATTGTAACATTTTAAACAGTACCCCATGAAAGACGAGTCCACTTTAGCCAGCCTAAAACCCGGTTGAACTAATCGGTCCTTCCTAGTGATGTAATTGTGTATTGCACCTCTTTTACTAAAAATATGTAGATTTTTCCTTACGTACATAATGTTATAAAGTTCGCTTAGAGAGTCGCGCCTACGGAGGCCATATATGGCTCTTATGGCTCTTGTCTGTAGAATAAAAATAGACTCGATGTCTGCAGCCCGTCCCCGTAGTAGAATACCATACGACATAATACTATGAAAGTAACTAAAATAGACTAGCCTCGCGGTAACTACGTCAGTAAATTGACGGATTTTTCTCACAGCATATGCTGCTGAACTTAACCGTCCTGAAAGGGATGTTAAATGACGACCCCATTGAAGCCTTGAGTCGATCGTGATCCCTAGGAAAACTGTTTTGTCGTTTATATTTTTTTGTATAAAGTCATACTCTTGCCTGATTATAGCTGTGTTTTAGTATTGTTAAAAAAAAAAAACAACTTCAAATAAAACACTACGGAAGGCGGTGTCTTTAAATCTGTATTTTAGTTTTTTGCCACCGACTTCCGAAACTAAAGTTATTTTTCACTTTGTTGCTTATTATTACAAAGTGAGAAATTTAGTTTTATTTTCACGGCACAAAAAAAAAACACATCCACTACAAAGAAAAGCGACACGTCCATTCTCAATAACGTTCCGAAGAACACTGGCGCGGTGCGAGCGGTAAGGAAATGAGCAAGCGTATATCGTAAAAATGCAAATAAAATCGTATATATACGTAATTAGATACTAACTATCTAATAATTACTAATCGATCACTGGATGCATTTTGGCATTTAAAATTTTATGGTAAACTTGAATTTTTAATTATAATTGCTAACGAAGAGATAAGCTGCTTTTAATGATAATTATTATTATTATTTCCTTTATTTAACATTTTAACATATTAAATACATTTTTAAATATTTCTTAAAAACTATATAACAAACACTTAAAAATATAAAAAATAGTGTTCCGCCGGTGTCGGGAGCAGAGTCCAAGCTACCGGTGCTAGGGCTGCAGAGACAGGAACCTCCTCACAATACGAGCCGAATCGAGGAGTACTGCCTTCTGGATCAGGCCCTTGATCCAACCGCCTAACGAGAGCCTCGAGAGATGTTGGTCGAGGCTTTCGGCCATCAGGCCATTGGCCGTTACGACAATCGGCACAATGATAGCCGAGCTCAAATTCCACATGTCGACAACCTCGTGTGCTAAGTCGAGATATTTTATTTGTTTCTCTTCCTCAACTTTCACGAGGAATGGTAACATCGACTATCATTGCGCGGCGCGCTAATCGGTCTATCACCACTATATCAGGCTTATTGGCAACAATAGTCCTGTCAGTAATGATAGACCGATCCCAGTACAACGTAACATGGTCATTTTTGAGAACCGGGTCTGGCACTTACTTGTAGTACGGTACTTCAGAATTCACAAGTTTGTATTTCAAAGCAAGTTGCTGGTGAATAATCCTGGCCACTTGGTTATGCCTGTGCAAGAACTCGCCGTTAACCAGACGAGAACAGCCAGAGATAATATGTCTGATGGACTCACCCGGACGGTGGCATGTCCGACACACGTCAACCTTCCCGTCCTTCATAATATGTCTCCGGTAGTTATTCGTCAAGATAACTTCGTCCATAATTGCACAAACGAAAGCTTCAGTTTCTACGAAAAGGTCACCGAAACGTAGCCAGGATACGGACGCTAGGAAATCTACACCGGGCTCATGAAGAGTGGCGGGCAGCGTCGCCGCACATAGCGATCCGGTACGCAAAGACTCAAGGCCTGCAGCAACCGCGGATTATGCTCAATACCCCGGAGTAACTTGAATAAATAAGCGACAAGTCTTAACGCCCGTCACACCCTCAATTCATTGTACCAGACCATACCCAGTACAAATAGAGTGAGGTACATCAATGTAAAGCAGATATACCCTGTAAAGTTTCCTGTTCTTGTCCAAGTATTTGGTTTCATGTGGAGACCATATGATAGCACTATGTTCCAGGTGACTCCTGACTAGTGGGTCTTAAACAACGCTGACTGCTGCTATGTTGGTGAAGTCTCGTGTCTGTATTAGCCCGAATCCCAAATTTTGCAGATCTTTATATGATCGCGAAACAACAATTCAGGAGTAAGTCCTCAATCACGTACCTGTGTGACTCGTTGCTTAAGCACCGCGTTCACCACGAAGTACAGGTGCATGAGTGCGTGTGAAGCTCATCGATACGTTGAATTAGAGCTTGGTCTCGTGACTCCATTCCACTCTCCGTCTTAAAAAGAAGAAAATAATTGCACCAAAAATAGATTTCATATTTACAAAGTATCTATATTTAGATAGGATACTTATTTACTACTGATGTACTGCGTTCTGATTGACAGACTCATTAGGATGTCATTTGAGTGACATCCTAGTGAGTGAGTTTTTCTCTCAATGAGCACACTATACATGCAAATGTAATGAGATAAGTTTTTGTTAACTAATGACCATAAACTACCTCTTAAAATACAGGTATACCCTAGCTTAAGAGGTAGAGTATTATTCTTGTACAGATTTTGTAACTTAAACTACCTTTAAATGCATTTATTTCTAAACCAAATATCAAACTGTTTTTCAAACTCTGTATGTTTTTTGGATAAATAAATTTTATTATTATTATTATATTATTACTATTAGATTACCCTTTGGTGGGATTTCTTCTCTGATCACCAGTAACGTTTTTAGGTATTAAATATTGATATTATTCTTGACCATTTTATTTAAATTAATTTAAGTGAAGAGGTCAGACAACTGGTTCACAACAGTGAATCTGTAAGGATCTGCACCACGAAGTTGTCAAAGAACATCATGGGATTGGAAGAAAAACATATTTGTTCATTAATGCTTTATTAGACTTTGATTAATAGAATGCGAGATTGTATACACAAAGAGGTTTTTTAGGCCTATAGAAACTTAAATAGCAGACGTTTATCTTAGTTATCCTAGTCGGTAAGGAATTTACAGCACGATCCAATGTGGATACTTCTATTTTGTTAATAGAATAATTATTTTTAATATTATGCACGTGTTACCGCCAAACCGAATGATTGATGAAAATCCAGAAATTTCCTTAAAATAAAGCCTGTGGTGTTTCAGTGGTGTTTACCACAGCAATGGTCAGCTCAATTTTTTTATTTTGTGCCTATGGTGGATCCGGATCACGGTAGAATTCATGGCATTTGTAAATCATATTGTACTTCACGCCAAACACAATTTATAGAAGTAACAAGACTAATATTGCACCACACATTTTTAATTTTGTTCAAAATATGTACGTTACTACTATAATATCAATGTCACATGTGCAATAGACAAAGGAGATAGCTAAAAAAAACCCAGAGCGAACAGAGCGTACAGGTGTACCTCAGAATTTTTGTGATATTTAATGATATCATTCTGTAAATATTCCACTATACGATTCGATGATTAAATTTGTGATATTGCTATTAGTTTTTCATCAGGGCTATTTTTTTCTTTAAGATATCTTCGATTTGGGTATACATAGTCGCTGCTTTTCTGATAGACTCAGCGTGATAAGTGAGTGGCTTTTAAATGTTGAGTCTAATCTAAGTCTCTTAGTTGACTTTTACGACACGCCGAGTAAAAGGCGTTGGTGCTATTCGCAACGCGGCGCGGCGCGGCGTGGCGCGGCGTCCACACGGCTTAAATAAATGAACACATTATATATATAATTATACATTTAAATACATTATTCAATAGTGTTGTATTATGTTATGTTGTGTCATGGGCATTAGTTAAAGATAATGTAACAATACTGAAGAACAACGTACCCATTCCATGTATAAAACAGACAAAACTGAGGGTTTATTTAGTTAGTAAATACACCCACTATGTATTAAAAAAATAAACATAATACAACATTTATTTATTTCTTAGGGAGACCATTGACTTTTAAACATTATAGATACAATAGAATCCTTACGGACCGCCGTAGGTCTATGGACCTACAGCGGTCATTTGATGAGTTTGACATATAAATCATTATTACATTATTTTCATTTTAATCTACTAACTATAGAAAAACATTCCTGGGAATCACTCTTTCTTAGCGTGTCGATAGCAATCTAAATAGACTCAGCCCAAAATTCGGCTACGTGTTTGGCGCCATTACTAGCGTCCATCAGTTCCTGTAACGTGCAGCTGACAGGACACGCAGGATATGACATTAAGTGTCACACATTTACACTCCAACGCGGAGTCGTCTATGAATCTCTACCTGAACAGATTTTCCTTGCTTTGGCCAACCTGGGTCCGGAATCTGTTTAGAGACTTCCAGGTTACCTAAGGCAACACATGTCCAGGCGGGAGATCCCATCCCATCTGGTAATATAATTAAGGTATTAGTGAAAACCGCATCAAAATCGATCCAACCGTTCATAGATGATGCGTTTATCAACGAACAGCGTTTAAGTTTTATTTATAAGTAGGTTTTTTATTATTATTTAAATTTTGGTCGTGAAAGTGTAATAACACTATTGAAGAACGTATTTATATCATTCGGTATACGTGCTGAAATCGAAAATAACTTAAAGAAAAAAAAACCCTTGATATCACACACATTTAACCATATAATCATAGAGTGAAATATTTACAGAATTATATTACTAAAATTCTGAGCTACAACCTGTATACTCGCTCCGGATTTTTTTCATACTTGATGAGCATTCTCGTTAGTTGCTGTTTCGTTTAAATCGTAACAGTTACCGATTAAAATCGTAGCCATAGATACAAAACAATTTCACAGCAAATGACCACATAAATATATTCAAGTATAGTACTAAAAAAAAAAATTATTATAAATTGTAGTTACATAATTCCTTCCTGGTTATAAACTACCTATACATTTATGTACCGATCATATTTTGAGCCATTTTGTTTCAGTGGCAATAGAAATTATTCGCCTCACTGTCCATTCGCAGCAGGTCCAGAAGACGAAGAGAAAACACCATGTTGGCGAGGCTCCCTACTATCACACGAATTTGAAATAGCTGTAGGCAAATCTAGATCAAATTTGACACACACATTAACATTACATTTCACATATTCGAGGTAATGTAGGAACTGAAAATTCAACCCACACACACCACCACTCATATACGCACAAACATACACACACACACACTCCTACACTGTCAATTTTTAAAACTTTTTTTGACAACTTTATCAATTATCAAAACTCAAACTCAAACTCAAAACTCAAACTCAAACTCAAAGCATTTATTTCAAATAAACCAATAACAGGTACTTTTGAATTGTCAAGGGGTCGGTCAGTCAGAAATATGAAGCTAGTTGCCCATTCCAATGCGTAGTAGGTTCCTATGGAGAAGAACGGGCAAGAAACTCCACGGACACTCTTTTCAATCAGAATATTTTCACAAAATATTGGTTACATCATCCATTTTTGTAATTATACATGTGAGAACAATGTAAAAAGACGTGCACGTTAAAAGCGTCAGTAATAAAAATAAAATAAAAAACAATTCAAAAATTAAAATAAATTCAAATAAGCCGTGGCAGCTAAGAGATGACCAGTCCCCACTGACGGCGCCCGTTCACGAACATGACGCATGCATCAGCACCATTTAGCTCAACCATTTTGAAGGGAACTTAACGATCCAACACACACGCCACCACCAGCGAGACATTTGAGTGAGCATGACATACTCACAACCGCCAGGGCAAACTCAAGTCAATGAAAGACGTACCCAGTAAATGGTAACTGTAAAGTAGGGACATAGTGCTCACACATGTGCTATGCAATTATATAATTATATAATACAAACTGAGTCTCTCAAAGAAGTAATCAGTTCTAGCAAGACAAGGGGTTCCCTTACTCAGATTTACCAAGCCTCAGTCGGTTCAAATAGCTTTCTCCGGTGTTACAATACTTGGTAAAAATTTGAAAATTATTTCTCCTAGAATGAACTAGTTTGTTTAAACTTGCTTATGGACAAACTAGCCTCGCTTACACTACTTCTACTTCTTCTTTGCTTATACTAGTTCTTTCATAAAAACTAGGCAGACCTCAAACATGTTGCAGAACAGTATTTAGGCCAATTTTTACTTTAATCCCGACTGATAAAATAATCAAAATCAAGATTATTTTTTAGTGTTCTTTACCCGAAGCAGTGGCGGACTAAGCCTGTCGGGGGCCCGGGGCGGTAAAACTAAATTAAGAACGTTCATTCCTTATCGGGGGACCCCCCCGTTTTAGCACACTGCCTCGAAAAGGTTAGGTTTTCTGTTAACCATTGATACAGAAATAGAGGATACTTTGTCGACAACCGAAAAGCTAGAGAATCAGAAAAATACAGGATGGTAGAAATTTTTTACTCTCTGTATTGTAAAATAAATCTTTTAAACATCTATACAGAAACAAGAATTACTTTGTTGACCTATATAGAATATTTTGAAAATGTAGTATGCAAGAGCGAAGCGAGCTCGCAAATTTAACACCCCGTCCCGGATGAGTTAGTTTTTCTTTTGACCATCCATATAGAAATAGGAAATACATTGCCGATTCGATACGCAGAGAATTCTAATAAAAAAAGAATGTTAGGTTAGGTCGAAATTTTAACACCCTACGTTTATATTTAGCGTAGGGCCTCCAACTACAAAATGCCTTTTTACAGAATATGTGATGGTCTTGTTTGGTATTTGATTAAAAACTTGACGCGAGTAGCGCTCGGCGCCCCCTAAGACCCTGCGCCCGTGTGCGCTGCACACCCTGCACCATAGGTAAATCCGCCTCTGGGTTTTTCTCTAAAACGTGTTTAGCTTAGAATACGTTGTTGTTGATCACATATTACTAGTCAATTTGCAATTAAAATCGTGGCTAGAATCGTATATTCTTACATGTCATTCCATACTTAAAAAAATCTATGACGATGATTTTTGGTCTATCTATTATATATATATATTGGTATTCGGCCATAATCTGCCGTTTAACGCTTTTAATGATTGTAATTTCATAATTGTTACCTATGCTGCCATCTATTGAATTTTCTTCAAGGCTAATTATAATTTGTTGGAGTTGAGACCCAATGATCAAGGGAACGCGGAGGCACTTGGGGGCCCCCCAAGACCGGAGGCCCGGGGTGTGCCACCCCTTCCGCCCCCCTGTTAGTCCGCCACTGACCCGAAGGGTGCCAAACGGAAACCTATTACAAAATATCCGATAACTGTCCGTCCGTCTGTCTGTCAGCGGGCTGTATCTCATGAACCGTAATACGTAGACACAGTTGAAATGATCACAGATTGTGTAATTCTATTGCCGGTAGAGCAACAAATAATAAAAATTAAATAAAGTAAAAAAACGTACAAAAAATTAATTCGAAAAAAAAAATCATGCCCTGGCATGTGAAATGTCATTGTCTAGAGAGCTCATCGAGTAGAGTACAATTTTTTTTTTTTTTTTAGTTTAAAAAATAAAGAAATAGGGTGCCTTAAAAGTTGTTAGTTTTACACCATTTTGTACGAGCTCTCTCGCAACAACTAAACAAGCTGGGAATTTGAAACTTCTGTATATCATGTACCTTACACTGTATTTAGTTTAAAAAAAGCCGATTCATAAGGTATTTTATTTAAATATGGGCGATTGTCTACATCAGAAAAATTACTTTGTAATCACAGTATCATTATGAAATACAAATTCATCGATTTAAAAAATTTAAGATGAAAAATATTCTTCGTTTAGTATTTTCATTTATTTGCCAACTCGCACACAAAGGGCCGGTTTTTTAAACTTTAATACATTTTTTGCCTGTTTGGATACAAAAACAAGTTCAGTTTCGGTTTTAAATAGTAACTTAAATAAAAAACATTAATTCCAAGCCGTCTCGTAGGATAAAAATTCGTGGCACGATCTAATTTTGTTAGTTCCAATTTGTTAAAAGAATAATTTATCCCTTTATGCGTCTCACATGTCTTAGGGTCGTAATTTATTTTCGTTATTCCATTTATTAGTCTAGGGACGAAAGTTTTGCAGGAAAAATCAGGCAACGTAATTTACGAAAATGACTTTACAGGAAAGTCATTTTCGTAAATTACGTTGCCTGATTTTTCAAATCCATTTTTGAATCTCCAAGAATATCCGGATAAGTTTTCCTTAACGGTGATGTTACCTTTAAAGTAGAAGTTATCACTATTTTTAGCCACTACAAGGTTGACCTCAAGCTTTTTTTTTCTTCGTAGGGCGGCTCCGGGTTCAGGCAAAAATCATGACTTTTGTATATCAATTTGTAACCTTGGCTAAAGGCAACTGTTTGAAGTTGCGTGAGCAATATTACACAAAATATTTTTCTCATATTTATTTGACTTCTAATGGATGAAGCATTTATTGCAAGGGTTAGAATGTTGAATGAATCGGTAGGTGCTAATAATTTCAGAAATGTTTATCTGATAATGTAACAGTCACTAAACACAAGTGGTAATCATTTCAGAAATGTTTATCTGATGATGTTACAGTCACTAAACACAAGCGGATTTTGCATTATCCCTTTAAATACGAAATCAAATCACGATGACATCGTTTAACTTACGATTACATTGGGTATCTATTTAAATATTGTAATGATATGACCATCATTTTAAACTATTTTACAATGCATTTGCTCGAAAAGAGCGTTTTCCAAGCAGTCAATTTGTGCGGAAAGTGTCACTTTTTTTCACTAGTGCTTTTTACTTTTCTGTTTTTTTTTTAATTTTAGAGGCCGTCGTCAGCCCGTCTCCTCTCAGAGATTTTATTATTTCAGAATGATGATGATGACGATAGCGATGACGATGGCGATGATTATGACAATGGTCAAAATCAAAAAGTCGAAGTCAAAGCCAAAGTCGAAGTCGAAGTCGAAGTCGAAGTCGAAGTCGAAGTCAAAGTCAAAGACAAAGTCAAAGTCAAAGTCAAAGCCAAAGTCAAAGTCAAAGTCAAAGTCAAAGTCAAAGTAAAAGTCAAAGTCAAAGTCAAAGTCAAAGTCAAAGTCAAAGTCAAAGTCGAAGTCGAAGTCGAAATCGAAGTCGAAGTCGAAGTCGACGTCGAAGTCGAAGTCGAAGTCGAAGTCAAAAGTCCAAGTCATGAATTTAGTTTTTATCATTTATATACGTCGTGGTATGTTAGATGTTACACATCGCAGGTTACTGCCGTAAGGCTCACTCGTTTTTTTTTTTTTTCCTCGCACAATGCATAGTAAAACGTTGTATGATACACGTGCGTAAGATGATTTCTGACTCGTGTCGACTTATACACTCGTCTGAAATCACCTACCTTCCGCACTTATAGCATAAATAACTATTATCTACTCTCATATTGTAATGTTCGAATTATAAACTTCAAAACAAGTTTATATTGACATACTTTATAAACAAAATACCGAAATTTAAAAATAGAATCATTTTATAACACTTTTTCTCTAACAAAATAATGGTATAAAACATTTTTTTTTTGTATTACGATACAGGGCAAATCCAAGAAGTTAATATCACTAAGGAGCTTCCATCAACTTTTGTAATGGAACGTTACGGGGGACAGCAGCACCGCTCTTGCGCATGCGCGGTGATGTGCTGGGTGCAGGCGACATTCATAAGTTTTGTTGTACTGAATTTCGTGGGACTTTTTAATTTTTAATTCTTTATCTTTAACCTTGATATTTTATTTAGCAGGTTCAATCCTAATGTATGAGAGTAGATAAAGTATGAAACTGCACAGAACTAGTTATTAAAACACTCGTATTGTATTATCCCTTTATGCAACAGTTTGATAAACTACTAATTATCTACATCCATGTTATAAATCCTCCATAAAATTTTCTGAAACAGTTAGCTTATTGCCAACATTAAAACAAACAGTGTCATAGTAACCATAATATGATCCAAATGAGTGTCCCTTCCCGTCTCCTTTGCTTTTTCGATCCCTTCCTTACTCATCAAACAGTCAGATTCTCACTACTCAATTCGTGGTATCTTAATAAATGTCAAAAAAAGAACATTGTCATGCACGCGCGTTTCACTACCACAGCGCTGTAATTTAAAAAATAAATAATCATTACAATAACTAATTCTATTATTACCTATACATAAGTCGTTTGTTTGTATTAGATTCTCAGCAATTAAAGTTTCCATGAATTTACATACGAGTTCTTATAACACTGTAAAACGCCCTATGGTTTCAGAACCTTTAATAGAGGATTCATATCATAATAATAATAATACCAGCCTGTTATTGTCCCACTGCAGGGCAAAGGCCTCTTCTCATACAGAGAAGGCACGAGCATTGATCACCACGCTTGCTCAAGACGGGTTGGTGATTTCAGACTTATATTAACTATATAAGTCCAGGTTTCCTCACGATGTTTTCCTTCACCGATGTCAGTATTGTTCAAGATAAACTCAAAAAGTACATATGAATTGAAAAAGTCACATATTATATTCATATCGTAGGTATAGATAAAGTCTTATAAGCAACTGTACATTATTAGGTATTAAAACGCTCGTGATACCCACATTCGTGTGTCCCCCTATTACACAACAGTTGCATAAATAACTATTATTCTATCATTTTGATTCGCAGGTTATGGCTGTCCGCCTTATCTATACTTATACAAATTTATACATATAATAAAATAGTAAAGAAGTCAAAATTGTACATATTATTGAAAAAAAGTAATTGCTCCGAGGTGGGCAACGGGTCTGATGCCAAAAATATTTTTTTTAGAGATTTTTTCCGTTTGTCTGTTTGCCTCGATTTATGTTCCGGATTGACGAAAAAACGGCCGAACGGATTTGGATGACATTTGGCAGATAGTTATATCCTAGATTAACACATATGGTACTTTCGGGTAGTACGTCCATGTCATCTATTTTCCGACACCCATGCGAGTAAAGCCGCGGGCACGAGTTTTTTTTCAGATAATATATAACTTTAGATTTCATTTTATCTTTTTATTGTGAATTAGCTTTTATCAGCGGCTTCGCCCGAGTGCATGTCGGAAATTATCCCATGGGAAAGTACTACCTACTGGAATAAAAGGTATCCTTGGTCCTAATCCAGGTCATGGTCTGCCCGTGTGCCACCCAAATCGGTTTCATCCATTTTAGCCTGAATCCGTTTTAGGCTGAACAGATTTGGATGAAATTTGGCACAGGGCTAGACTACAACCTGAATTAGGGCGTAGGATACTTTTGTCCCGATATTCTCACGGGTTCGAGACTTATGCGGGTGAAACCGCGAGGCGCAGCTAGTGTGATTATACATATTACCAAAAGCGGTTTAGAAAAAAAATGAGGAAGTCTTTGACCAGTGAACAGTGAAAAATGACAAGCGAACCTTTGCTGTAATTACACACACAATATTGATAAACGAAAATAAAACGATTTTTTGAAATATTTCTAATAACTAGGCATAGAAGACGCAATAGATCTTCAAAGTGAAGTCGAAATATAACATTCCATAATTCAGTTTAAAATTACTGGTACATTTTGACCTCAGGAAAACGAAACCTTGACAGGAGAAATTTTTATGTTTCGGGACGAAGAACATACTGTAATAAAGTATTGTTTGGTTTTAAAGATAGGAGAATAATTTCAGCAATATATTTTTCTTTTATTGAACCAATTAAAACTTTTTGATATTTAGTAGTTAAGGAAACTAAATCTAAAACTTTAACTAGTTTTCTTTATTCATGAAAACTCAAACATATGAAACTAAATCAGCTCCTTATACGCCTCATAAAACGTGTTCACATTTCAAAAGAGTTATGTGAGATATCAAAAAACCGTAAAATTTGGGCATCCTTATGCCACACACGAACGCGAATAATGCAAACATCACTAGCACCAAAACAAAAACATAGAGATGACAATAAAACTCGTAATAATACGCAATGTAGACTCATAAACCGTGCAGTTGCTTTGTTTACAGCTTTTCGACAAAATGAAAGTATGAAGTAATTTTATGGCCGACATCTTTTATGATGGCAGCTATCAAAACGAACATGAAAATTTGTTGGGGAACGATGAAGGAATAGTAAGGAAGTTCATATATCGGAGCAGGAAGAAGAAGCGCCATTTTTTCGGGTTCCATCGAGTTATCTGCGTTATATGTCGAATGTAAATAGGTACAATACGACACAACTTTGATGTAGCATAAAGGAGAAGGGAAAGCCTCCATAGTTTCCTGGGCCCAGATGTTAACTCAATCAAACTAGCCTTATTTTGAAAATTTTGTGACATTTGGCTATCCAGGAATCAAGTTATATGAAGTTATTAAAAGTGAGGTTACATTATAACATTGTAGTTTTTTTATGTTATTTGCGAAATATTTTTGAATGGCTGGTGTGTTGAAT
Organism: Agrochola lota; assembly: GCA_947364205.1. Classification (NCBI taxonomy): domain Eukaryota; kingdom Metazoa; phylum Arthropoda; class Insecta; order Lepidoptera; family Noctuidae; genus Agrochola; species Agrochola lota. The sequence goes on along the minus strand of OX376231.1, from coordinate 9,149,435 downwards.
GGCTGTGTAATGGTTTTATGCATGGAGTGCGAATAGAGAGCCTCCATATGTGACGTGTCGACGATCTGATACGTTTGGCATGCCCTGGACACTCGCTACAGTCAAGACAAGTCTCTATATCCCACCTACCTTTTAAAAAAAGGAGAAGGGGCAATAAAATGAAATACCACTATATGTAAAAATATTTATTATTCATCTTCAATAATTATGACGATATCATCTAAGAATTTTGCAGGATGTACGATACTTCGGAAGAAGGTGGTTATACCGCCGTGCTAACAGTGAACGACCGCAGCGGACACAAACACTGGAATGGCCAACTTGGGTTAGTGCTTCAATCGGACGTCTCCCAAAGACTCACATCTTGGTCTAGGTTCCAACATGCTTGGCATACATAGTTCTCACTGGTTACCTGAAATAAGTTAACTATTTAAATCATGTTCAACCATAAACAAGCTTCGTTACACGTACCTAATCCTAATGCATGTTCAACAAATCGCTAAGTCCCGGCCGAGACCGAAATGATCCCAATAATACCTCAAATTATTGGGACCATTTCGGTCTCGGCCGGTCCAAAGCCTGGGACCGAATCGGTCCCATCGGGACTTGACAGTTACCTACACCATTTTTATGAGTGAAACAGTCAAACGGCACATTCCATAGATTCGTATGGCTAATTAATCAACTGATTAGCTATTATGTAAGTATTTTTTAATAATGCTATCCAACAAAAAAAGACAGCCGACAGACATGACGCCGGACACCGTAAACAGTAGGTACCTACTGTTTACGGTGTCTGGTTATGGTTGCTTGTTAGTCTGGTTTTATTTTCTTCATAGGCTAAAAGCTCGATGTGAATAGGTACTTACAGGCTGAGATGCACGCCACTGACGAATTACTGATAAAATCGCCTCATCGTCCAAGACTCTTCTGCCAATAGAGTTACTGCGACCAGTCGTAATGGTACAATTCACACAGCGATCCATGTCGTCAATATCCGATCGATAGGCGTAATCAGTTGTCGAAAATAGAGAACCAGGTAATTCAAAGTAGCAAGATCCGTCGAATAGTCCTTTATAATAAAGAAAAAGAAAAAGAAAGAAAATACATTTATTTAGCACAGACTAAAACACACAATATAATACAAAGCAAATAAAAATATCTTTTTTAAATTAAAATCAAATAAAAGGTGTAAAGTGCGATGTAAGCAGAAATTTGATGGGGAGTGTGCCTCAGGGCTGCGCCAAAAAGGCCCAAGTGCCTGACGCTGGTTTTCAACTGGACCTGAGAGTGTGATGTGACGGATGTAAATCAGTTTTATAATGTAACGTGTATGCAGTATACTTAAATAAAATAAATTTGAGTCAGATAAAAAAAAAAAACATAAATATAAAGAATATGTAATTCCCAGCAGTAAAACTGTAAACTGCCGTGTCCGTCTGGATTGAGGAGCCATGTCTCATATTTGAACGAGGGTACTACCAATATTTAGTACTAAATTAGCCGATTTTGTAGGCCGGATCCTGGAATTTGTAGTAAAACCGTTATATTACCGTTTATAACCACTTCGAAAGGACTGTTGGATTACGGTTGTTATAGCCAATATTAGTTACAAACACTATGTTAAGAGAGTTTATTCCGAAGATGGGCAACGTCGCAAATAGATGTCAAATATTTCACTGTTTCGATTAATTTGGCAATATTACTGTGTGGAAATAAGAAATGTGGCTAACTAGCGAACTAGAATATTGAATAAGAAATGCAATAATTAATATCGTAACACCGAATGTTTAGTTTTAGATGTAAAAAAACTATTTGGAAACTTTCCAAATGCGTTTTTTGCACCTAAAATGGGTACAACATCAAATTCAATGTTAAAATTGCAATTCATTATTAATATTCTAGTTCGCTAGTTAGCCACATTTTTTATTTCTATTCAGTAATATTGCTATAAGAATCAAAACAGGTATATATTTGACAGTTATTTGCGACGTTGCCAACTTTTAGGATAAACCCTCTTAAGTAAATAGAAATCCGGGATTTCAAAATTTCGTAGTTAAAACCGGTACATCGTTTTATGGGAACTAGAAAAAATCTTAGAAGACTAACAATTTCACGCCCGGCACTAATCTTATAAAGAGATTTTACCAAAGTTTGCACTTTCCACTAAAATAGACAAGTCCATCCAATCTCCGTGTTAACTTGTGATCGACCCTCGTCAGGCTTCTACACTTCTAATTAAATTAAAACCCAAATCATTTACTGGAAATGCTTCAAGTTCAAATCTTCTCACCTTTGGTGGTACACCTCGGGCACAAAACAGATTGGTATCCACAGAAGGCCGGCTTCGTACAACAAACGAAGACTCAGTGCAGACGCACTCATTAGATGCGTCCGTACGGAGTCTCAGACTCTGTCAAACAAATGACTGTCGAGAGTGCGCTTGCACTCGCATATAACGTGAAGCGTGTCTATGTGTGTGTGCGTTTTCGCTCTGTGAATGCCTTTTGTACCTATCTATTTTGTGCCACGACTGTACAATTATAATTACTTCGGTAAGGTTTGACTCGAGAATCAATCGAGAGCCCTTAGATGTCACGGCCAATGTTTCCTTTGTTGCGTATTAATAATTGCTTTTCATATTGTTTGTTGTTTTGTTGTTACTGCGCGTTTGCACTGGCGAAACATTCACTTAAAAACATGTTGAAATCTCAATTTTCTGTCAAAATTCGATACAATGTTTGACAGGAAATAGAGATTTTAACATGTTTTTATGTGACTGTTTCGCCAGTGCAAACGCACAGTTATGTTGAAAGCAGAGGTGCACACACATATACCACCCCGTCGCACCCACATTTAGTCAGATATGATAAACAGGGAGCGAGCCTCTTGCCATCAACCGGGCACAAATCCAGACTCCTGGCTGCTACTGTGAAATTTCAGATGGATGGATTGATGATTATGATTACAATTATTATATTATAACTCTTCTGGGAGACTAGGCTCAAAGCCGTGTTATTATTTGATTTGCAGAATAATAATATATTCTTAAAAATAGTAGCTTAAAACATAACTTTTGCTTTTGTACCCAACTGTGTATCATTTAGTAAATAAATTTAATTTTTATCCTATTTGTTCTTGTAACTAGCTTGTGAACTAAGCCTTTGAGATAATATGTAGAGAATTCTGTTAAAATATAATATGAATTATTATTATTATTATCACATTAAGCAATGTGACGAGGCAAGACTTCTCGCATTGAAGTTAATGATATACAATAATACTCTATTATAACCAGCGGTAATTTACTTTCTTTGAGACAAATATTGAAAATTCCGGGCCGAAATTGTAACTTCTTCTTTAGAAATACAAACAATGTGGAAGGATTAATTAAAATAATTTTATGGATCTTACAGCTTGCATTTATTATGGTGTGACGGAAACTTACGATTATTGTTTTGTTAACAAAGTAAGAGTTTGTTTGAAAAAGAGTTGGTTTGAAAAATTCGGTTAGTCCCGCTATGGTATGGTCCCGGTATGGCACCCTCTTAAAATACCTATCAAAAAGTCCCGCTATGGTACCCATCTTTTAGATCTACGTTAGACAATAGAAGGTACAACTGAAAAGAAAAGTGTATCTATAAATAAATACTTTTAGGAGTGTATCAATAAAACGTCTGTTTGCGATATTAAATCAGTCTTTTATTAATTCAAAATATTTATAAAAAAATATCAAACAGTAAAACGAAATATTAATTGCAATGTAATTTTTAAAATAATCAACAATAAAAAAAATATAAAAAATCCACATCTCAGAAAAGTATTACTGAAAATATTATAAACTACAAATAAAAACAACATCCAGACATAAATATTAGTTACAAATAATCAACATTGAGAAAAGGCAGTAATTGTAAATTTATATAAACTACAAAAATAATCAACAACCAACTAGACAAATATATTAATTACAAATAATCAACATGGAGAAAAAGGCGCAAATTGTAAACATAAACTACAAAAAATAATCAACATCGAGAAAAAGTATTAAACATTTTAATAGGCTAAAAACAAAATTAAAATAAACTATTTTTTTAAATGTTCTGATCGAAATATTGACTTTGATATGTTAATCAGAAAATCACCAATGGAGATAGCTTTATTTTCGTAACTTTTTGTTAGCTTTTGAATCTGGCGGTCGATTTCTATACTTGTTCTTTTTCTTGAATTTATAGGTGATCTTTTTAGTCGAAAGCTATAACAAAAATCATCAGTTATTTAAGTTAAGCTATATTTTTTTCAGTAACCGTCTGTAATAGAAGGCGACAACCAATAATATCTACCAAAATAAATAAAATCAAATCCATTTTCAAATTCTTCTATGTACTCGTATTATGTAAAAAAATATATATCTGCTTTTAAAAATATTATATCTGCTTAAAAATATTGTCTAAAAAATACAACTTACTTGGCTTGTTTTATATCAAAGTGACATGTGTCGTTGCCAATTGTTTGCAGAAACAATAATAAACTGGGATTTTTTCCAATAATTTTGTTGAATCTGCCATTCCATGATTCCGCCAAGTTAGTTGTTCTATGGCGTTCATTATGGCAACACCAAATGAGATCTGGATATTCAAGCCACTGAGTGACAAAATAGTCATTGAATTTGGTCATAGCTTCATCGTCGAAACTGAAAAAAATACTTATTAAACGTTCGTACTTGTAAAGCAATGAAATTAACAGGTCCTTACTGATATTGTTGTTCTTTACTTTTTTGCCATATAATTAGAGTTAAGTACTCAAACATCATTTTGGAAAGTAACCAAGATATTATACCTATTTTCCATTATATGCAGCCAGCCGTCTTCAATATCTTGTTTTGGCAAAAACGCCAAGCCTATGCATTGCTTAACATGGTTCGAGGACTCTTCGTGTTCCATGAGATTTAAAGATTTCGCTTTTTTGATAACGTTCTTTTGAAAATGTACGTTACATCCATTTATTTTGATATCAGGAAAAATCTTCGCTGCTGCATTTATTACTCCTATTTCATAATCGAAGGTAAATTTCGATGGACGCCATTCAGGCAAAGTTTGTTTAATCAATTCGAAAACTTTTTCATAAGTTTTCCCTTCTTTGTTTTTTAACAGAATATAAAATAATGGTGCTACATTCATGGATAACTCAGTGCTTCCCATGTCTCCATGAATGACATAAACTTGTTCGAATGGGTTTGGGCAGCCGTCGAAAGTGCCATCACCAAAGTAATGCGTTACACATTTTATATGTTCCTTTACTTCTGTCGAGGAAAATATAATTATTCGATTACAGTCTTCATTACAATAATCAGCCAATACATACTTATTAAATTCTTCTGGTATTATAATTTCTTCCACATTCTTAAATTGTGTTTTTGGTACGTTCAACGACTTATTTCGGTGTCTGTATAATACTGTTTTTAATTTTTTATAGTCAGGAACATTTCCTGTAAGGTGTAACCCTTTGTCTTTTAAGTTACCCATGTGTTTTTCGAAAATTTTCTGTACTGATCCGTAATTTGAATTTACTTCTTTTTTGCACTCACTTATAGCCATTTGAACTTCATTGTCTTCAAAATGTGGCACGCACTGATCACTGTGTTTATAATCTTTAATTATTGTATTATTGGTATTCTCAATAGTTATATATCCACTACATTTAATACTATTTCTCCTATTTACACAATGCCAAGTACTTGAATTTTTATTTTCTCTGCGTTTAATATATTTATGTCCGGCACGTAATAAAGTTTTTCCACCGCGTCGACTGTCAATAATTATTAAATTTACACCACGTGAACTACTTGACCCAGACATTGCAATAGATAAACTAACAAGCTATCCTAATTACTCATATCGCAAAAGTACAGCTGCAAATAGCAAACTAAACCCGGAATAATACTGTCTCTCTCTATTTTCATAAAAACAAAAGGGAAGAGCTAGATACGAATTCGAGGAAGGGCTCGTCTCTATTGTTTTACGAAAAAACCGGTTGGTCAGGTAACTACCTGAAGTGAAACGACAATTACCGAGCGTGATTTGTTTAAAAAATAGTATTAATAAATATTATCTTGCTTAACTATAATAGTTAAGAAAAGATATTTTTTATTAATACTATTTTTTTCTTAACGCATTGTATAACTTTTCTTTACAACAGTACCAAAAACTGAAGGGTACCATAGCGGGACTTTTTGATAGGTATTTTAAGAGGGTGCCATACCGGGACCATACCATAGCGGGACTAACCGGAAAAATTAAACCACAAAAAAAAGTTGATTAATAAACACTTATAAAAAAATTTTTTTTGGTTCATTTTTTTATTTTTTTTTATTAATTTTGTATTGTAATTATTTATTATTGCCGTTTCCTTTTTACAAACATGATAACTCTGCAAAAGGTTCACACATAAACATAAACTCACGCCTTCTTCCCATGGGTAGGCAGAAAATACAGAACGCCAGCTGCTACGATCCTTACATAACCATATGTAACTAAGATTATATAAATTAATATAATACATAAACGAACTATTTAAAAAGCCACCTCAAATCAGTCCACCCAATTATATAAAAATATCGGCAAGCAATGCTCATGGTAAAAGGCATTTTATATAATTAAATTAAATATTCTTCGTCTAGACATTAAAGGTCGAGCTCATCAAAAATACATATATCTACGTACATTTAATACAATCTCATAAAGAATCTCAAATATATAAGTCGTTAGTTGTATCCACACAAGTTTTCTTTTTAACCGACTACGGCGAAGCAAAAAGGATGGGTATGATTTTGACCGGTATGTATGTATGTTCCTCTGTTACCTCATAACTTTTAAATTACTGATCTTAATTTATCGATGAGGTATATTTAATGAGGTATCGTTGGAAGCGTCTTGATCATCCGCTGGTTATAGGCGAAGTCACATTAAATTCAATATGGCGTCCTATAACTGATATACAAAAAAAAAAAAATATTATGCCATGTTGGGCATCAAATGAAAGGGGTTGACGAGCACATTTCAAATATATATATATTATAGACCTCAAAATAACACTAACTACGACAAATAAGTCAGCTAAAAAGGTATAAACAAGACATCAAGGCAGGATTTTTAATAAGTCTGTCTGTGTTGTCTTGTTTATACCTTTTTAGTTGACTTTTTGTCGTAGTTGGGTATTAGTTTTTATAAATATTTTTTTGTAACTATAAGTATGACAGTATTTATCAAATTATTATTTATCCAAATCAAAAAATTAATCATAAAACAGAGAAATGTGGAACTAATTTCTAAATTTATCCCTATGTCAATTTTTATTGATCTGTTTCGGTTTTTTTTGGAGACCTTGTCTGCCAATTCATTCAATTTATAACTTTTATATTGATCGAAATACTCAACGAAGGATATTGAAAAACAGATTGAAATCTATTTCTGTACTTGAATAATATTCTATTTAAATTATTACCCATCTAAATATTTTTGGTAAGAAACTTGGATGTAACTTCGCGTAATCAAAAGAAAAAAAAATGGCTATTCGCTAACAGAGAAAATTAAAGGGATGAATAAATTATAGCAGTGCTAATAAACTTAATTTTAATTTATGTTTCTCTTGAAGAACAGATTTTGGAGTTAATACAGAGTTGTATTTCGAGACTTATTAGAAAAATCAACCTGATATGGAAAATTTTCTAAAATTACCTTTGGAGTTTGAGTCAACATCTGCGAATAGTTTGAATTGAAAGTAGATACCTAGCTTGGTACATTGTTTTAGGGCACTTCAAATTCAAGTAAAATACCAGATTTCATTCGGGGTGGGGCTAAAGGAGATCACCCATTTTATTCGGCAATTTGGGACAAAAAAAAACTAAAGTCGGCGGCCAGCAATGAATTACATTTTATTTGAATGGTGGCAGTAGTAGAAAGAAACATTTCTTTGTATGGCGACAATGCTGTAATTTATTTGCGAAAAAAGATATACAACGATCTTTAAATTAAATAAATTATGTCCTACCGTCATTTCATGTAACATCCCGTAAACACCACAAATACAATACAATACAACATTTTCAGCCAGTCCATCCATCGTAAAAAAGTAGGTCGGAGTCTCATTTCCTAGAAAATGTATTGGAAAAGATTTTTCGATTTCTGTCTTTTCTAGTACTCAAACCTCAGAAGGTCCTATATAGTTTTTTGATCCTTAAAAGAAACAGAATCGATTAGCATCAAAAAAAGTTTTTGCGAAAACTGCCATTTTCTTGTTGACTACAATGGTTAAGGGACTGCCCTTACTGCCCCATCTCAAAAATCCAACCTGAAACAACTCCGAACCCAAATTGTTCTCGACTTTGACGCATTGGTAAAAAATAATTCGTTATATGTACCTATAATTTAAAAATAAGTAATTATTATTGATGGGCGAAAAAAAAATGCTATCCCAGAATGGGTGATCGCCTTTACTTTTTTCTTGTATTCACAAAATTAAATATTGATACGAGTCACCCTGAGGAGATCCTTAGGGTCTCCTGGTAGGAGACGCCCTGGGCATCGGGAATCGCAAGCCGATTCCCGGAAACCGTAGGCATGGGCTTGCGGACGGTGAGCAATGGGTAGCTCGCCGTCCGATAAGGATCAGGCCCGCGTCGACAGCGCGTTGTGTTCCACGCGCTCCTCAAACAGATGTCAGCACAACTGACGGGGTCGCGGAAAAGTCCGAAAGGGATACCATGGGCCCTGGCAATGTACAGGCAACTGAAGGAACACGGCTAGGTCTTAGCCAGTAAGATCCTGATACGCTCTCCCGCTACGCCCAGAGGGGGAGAAGTTATTTGATAATTTCACACCCAAAAAAAAAGGGTACCTCTTATCAGCTACAAGAAAGTAAGCCAGGAAGCGAGGATCAAGTTAAATAGCGTGTGATTGCAGAGAACCTGACGTCTATACTACACTTTTATATAAAACTAGACAAGTACAGCAATAATTCAGAGACCTTTCAATCAAATAAGGTTAAAAAAGAACGAGCGAGCCTTACAGTAGTCGCTTATGATGTGTAACAATCTGACATCTCACCTTGGTAATAGTAACATTAAAGGGGCGGGGCTTCGTTAAAGTCGTTTCTGATGGCCAACTCTAGAACCGCGTGCGCTTATTGGTCAAATCAAATAGCGTTCGCTTCCCTGGCTTTCTGTGACGCACTTCCGTCCCTTTTCACGAAATCACTCCCACTGATTTCTTTATTTGGTTTTTAGGAAAGCAAAAGTAAATATGTTACAAATAAATAAACCAATGCTGATCTCAGTCACTCAAAAACTAAATAACAAGCTAGTAATTAACTGTCAACTTTAAACTCTAAGCTTTTCTCCCTTCTCGTTTTTGCTTTAGTCGGTGAAAGCAATATATTTTTGCTTATTTCGTCCACTCTTACAGAATCAGCTTCAATTACTTCAATTGCGTCATTTTCCTTTTCCTTTACTCATTACTGTTTAATCTGCCCAAAGCCAAGTATTCCAAAATAAGTTAAAGTACCATCCATAAAGTAATTAAAATTACCCAAAACCCTTATAATCTTTGACGTAACTTTGAGTGGCACTTTCGAGATAAGTAATCTTACAAACATAAGTTACGAGCCTCACTTACGAAACTATCTAAAGTTAGCCTTTGAAAAGGCCTTTTTTCTAGAAAACTGGGACTACAATATCTTTTGCATAATAAATAATGTTAAATAAAGTAGGTTAAGAGACATCTTTTCTGTTATTTAGTTGTTTATCTACAATACTAATATTATAAATGCGAAAGTGTGTTTATTTGTTTGTTTTTTACGCTTTCACGCTAAAACGGCTAAATGGATTTAGCTGAAATTTAACACATGTGTAGACCATGACCAAGGTTAGGACATAGGATACTTTTTATCCCGATATTCCCACGGGATCGAGACTTATGGTTGTTCTTCTTAACTCCGCAACAGATTCTGATGCGGTTTTCACCATCACTTAGTAAAATAATTCCGAAAGGTTTATGTGTATGACGGAGGAGGTTGTGTGTCACTCATTCGTTATTATCAGGCATATTTTAAATACTGTGGGCGTACTGTGGGTAGTGTTGGTTGTTGAGTAATAGAAAAACCGTTTGCAGTCCAGATCAAATTATAATTTACGATCACATTAATCACACTAGAAATTGACACACGATAGGTATACGAACAACTATTCAGAACGCAGGACAGTTTCTAAACGTGCTCACTGCTTGACCACCATCGATGACCTCTGCTTAGCTCCAGCCCGTCCGAGCGTTATGTTGCAGACTCTGTCGAGCGCCGTTAGGCGGCGCTGGCGTCCCTATTAGTTAACTAAGTAACGTATTTCCAACATGTATAATACTTTAATATTAAACTTGCATTTAATAAAGAAATCTCTTTGTTTTGTCAAGTCGTAAAAACTGCGCAAATCTGGGGCGGGTCGTTAGTACGCCAAGGAGTCAAAAAAAAAAGGGTCGCTGGTATAAGCATAAAGTACCTTAAAATAATGACACATTTTATGTTGTCTATTTTTGATTTTACTTAGAATGTTGGACAAGTGTCAACAAGTGTTCATGAAGTTAGTAGCTTAACATCATGCTTTTATGCCCCGAATGGATATGCAGAAGTGTACCTGTACAGTGTTCCCACTTATCATTTCAGCAGTTGGGCTCGCAACCAACGAGACAGTCAAAGGTAATATATAAAGTATGGTATGTATGTATAGTATGGTAAGGTAATATACGCCAGGTCTCTAGTGTTAGTCAAAGGATCAACGGTACTCTGCGATCCCTGTATCGTCTGAGAAACTTTTTGCCTGCTAAGACGAAAACTATGCTTGTGCAGACTTTGATTTTCCCTATCGTTGACTATGGTGACGTGTGCTACTTTGACTTGAATGCGATTTTGCTGGATAAGCTCGAAAGACTGCTCAACAATAGTATCCGGTTCATATTTAACCTCAGAAAATATGAGCATGTGTCTTGCTATAGGTCTAAGGTCAAGTGTATCTTTCAGATCATGAGACAGCGCAAATGTTAAGCTTCCCAATTAAACAGAAACCACAAAAATCAACTGTATGCTACATTTATAAAAGGGACTATAATTTGGATAACATCAGGAAATTCAAGGAATGCCTGCAAAATCTTTCTTGGTCCGATATTTATTTAAATACTAACCCATACTGTGCATTCAATGACTTTCATGAACTGTTGTGTCTATTTTATGATCTCTGTTTTCCTAAATTAAGAGTGAAACTCAGTAGCATTAAAAAACACACACAAAAATGGATAAGTAAAGGTTTGAGACAAAGTTGCAAAATTAAACGGAAACTACGTTATCAGTACTACAAAAACAAAAATATAGATAATAAAAATAAATATAATAATTACTCTAGGCTGTTAAAGAAATGCATTTATAGCTCCAAAAAGAACACTAACATAAAATATATTCATTCCCAAGATAACAAATGTAAAGCCACATGGACTGTCATCAAAAATGAAATAAATAATAACTCTTACAAAGACAACATAGAGTATATAAAATTAAATGATTCTATAATTACAGACCCTGTACAAATGGCCACAGAATTTAATAATCATTATGTTAATGTAACGCATACACAAGGAGGTAAAACCTCACATCAAAACCCCTGCAAAAATGCATGTGCCAACTCGATGTTCCTTAGACCAATGCTGCTCAACGAGGTACGACAGGAAATAATGTCTCTGTCTAACACCAAGTCGGAGGGTTATGACGAAATGAATACAAAAATCATAAAAGCATGTAGTGATGAACTGACTGGCATTCTCACTCATTTAATAAATATATCTTTTTCCCATGGAACCTTTCCAGATAAATTGAAAATGTCCCTAGTTAAGCCCTTATTCAAGAAAGGAGACAAATATGATATAAATAATTACCGACCTATTACTTTAATACCCATTTTGTCTAAAGTTTATGAGAAATGTATGTACAAACGATTAGTTAGTTTCTGTAATAGATTCAACATTATTAGTGACAAACAATTTGGATTCCAGAAGAACAAATCCACATCGTTGGCAATTTTTTCTCTAATGCAAGCTGTACTTTCAAATATTAACAATAATTTTATGACTACTGGTCTCTTTTTTGATCTGTCGAAAGCATTCGATCTGGTTTCACACGACACATTACTGCAAAAGCTAGAAGCTAATGGGATTAGAGGACCAGCACTCCAATGGTTATCGTCTTACTTAAGTAATAGAAAACAATGTGTCGTTATCAATAAAAAGAACGAAAATAATGACATAATATCCTACTCATCGGAATATAAATATAACAAATGTGGCGTTCCACAAGGAAGCGTGCTGGGCCCAATATTGTTCCGCATTTATATTAATGACATCACAAAAATAACTGACCATAAATGCATATTATTTGCCGACGACATATCCATTATAGTGACATCTAATAAAAAACATAATACCATTTTAGGCCATGAGTTTGACATTAATAATACAATTAACAATTACTTCATTGGCTTGACATTAATCATTTAAAGATAAATTTAGATAAATCAGTTTACATTCAATTTAATCAATCTAATAATCACAAAAATGACATAAAACTTAATATTGATAAAATCAAAGAAGTAACGCATACAAGATTTTTGGGTGTAATAATAGATAAAGATATAAATTGGAAAGAACACATAGATAATATTAGCACTAAAATAAATAGATTTGTATATGCACTTAAACAAGTCAAAAATGTAACTAACGTAAAAACTGCTGTAATATCTTACCGCGCATACGTTGAATCATTACTACGTTATGGGATTGTAATGTGGGGCAACAGCACCGACTTCCAAAGAGTATTCATCGCTCAAAAAAAGTGCATGAGATCAATTAGTGGACTAAAACCTGATGACTCATGTCAACCAATATTTAGGAGACTTGGTTTGTTACCGTTACCGTCACTTTATATTTACGAAATATGTATGTTTGTAATGAAAAATAAACAATTATTTAAGACTGCAAATGATGTCAATCCTCGGAACAGACGAGATCCGTATAAACTTGTGTTGAATGATCTGCCTCGCCTAACTAAGTATAATAAAAACTGCCTAGCAATGTGTGTGCGCATGTATAATAAAATACCGAGGCAATTTAAAAACTTACATTCAAAATTGTTTAAAGTTCAATTTTACAAATGGATGCTCGAACATAGTTTTTATAGCTTAAAGGAATTTGTTGACAAAAAATTTTGATGTTCTATTCACTATTGATGGCTCCTTGTCTACTTGCTTAATTTTAAGTATTTTGCATGCTTTGTTAACCTAGCTAAACATGTTTGTGCTATATAGTATTATTTAACACCCCTTTATACCATGTTTTATGCAAATAAACATATTATTATTATTATTATTATTAAGCTCAAATGGATGTCCATTCGCTAAAGGAGAAGTTTGCGTGCTTTAACCACGCTTTTGTCCCTTCTCAACTCTCCCACTCCTCCTTCATAACTTGTGTCATACTTCCAATATCTAAGTTCTTCACACTAAGAATCTGCGTTCTGCTAACAATCTTCTCCTTCTCTGTCCTTCTCATACTTCTGACTTTGTTCATTCTTCCTTTCATATTCAGTCCATTCTTCTTTGGAATGCGCTTCCTCTTGATATCAGGACGGCCACCAGTCGATATGCATTTAAGCAGAAATTACGGAGTTATTTTCAAAATGAATAGAGTAGAGTCATCTGAACACCTCTCTCCCTTGAATTCGTATATATGTATATTATAGTAATTATGTATGTATGTGTATGTAGTTTGCAACCTATTTATGTACTGTTGTACCTATTTTAGTTATAATGCATTAAATATTTTTTTTAAATTTTTCTTTGTTCCTCTCAAATAGAGCATCTGCCATCTAATCTCTTTACCACCCTTGGTTGACTGGTAGAGAATGCTTAAGGCATTAAGTCCGCCTTTGTACTTTTTTGAGTGTGAAAAGTTTAAATAAATAAATAAATAATAGGTACATTTTGTATCTCGAGGACTCGTCAATGTAGCCCGCGAAGTTCATAAATAATTTCTTACGATTTTTGCAAATTTCTGTACTACGTTGGACGTTGAACAAAATGCAACACGTGGAAATAGGCGCAACAAACATGTTGCGCCAAACTCAAATAAATTGTGATAAAGGCAGGAGACCGATGATGATGATACAACGTAAACAGCGCTGGCATTTTGGAAAAAAACGTAAAGGGTCTTCGAAACGATCAATTACAATTGTAAATTACTTTATTGATACACATTGATGCGAAAATTTATCGTCTACCAAATGCAATTGAAGAGATTCACAATATTACTACAATATAAATTGATGGCAATTGATCAATTGCACCCCTAAGGTCCCCTCACTCCTAAGAAAATATAAATTTGGCGGGCGAAATTGCCAGTTCCCCTTTTAGATTTAACATAACATGTCACGATATATCCCGAATCTCCATAACGTCGCCTTAATAGTTAAGCAACGGTAAACTGATTATAGCACCATGTTCTACCCACAATCCCGAATACATCCGAACATCCAAACATTCCCGGCCACTTGATAACTGTTCTCGAAATTAGATCAGACCGTCCCGCGGGAGAATTAATTTTGGACCCTAATCAAACTTGGTCCATGTTCTCTGAAGTCGGCTAAAGTCAAGACTGGAACTTGTGGGGTAAGACTTTGCTTATGCATTGATACTATGTAATCTTATATTTAGGAGGATATAAACTTTGTTAATGTTGTAGCAGGCGATGGCTTTAGGTGATGATCGATAAAAAGTGAGTAAGAAAGTTCTTATTAGTAGAGGTACCAGCCTATATTGTTCTACTGCGGGGCACAAGCCTCTTCTCAAACAGAGAAGGCACGAGCATTGATCACCACGCTTGCTCAAGACGGTTTGACGATTTCAAACTTATTGACCGAGCGAACGAAGCGTATCTGCTTCAAATCTGGCAAAATTTACTTTCGTGAGTCAGTTTGTTGGTACTCCTCTATAGGTCGTGTTTTACAATCGATCTAGACGAAACTTGATATACATATTTAACGACTTTATGGATTTTTTGTCGTCGTGGATTTTTGATTCGAGGGGTACTTCCTCCAAAACGGGGTAAAAAGGGGGCTACTGGATATCTCCGCTTTAAGAGATCCAATTTCAATGGTTCTCTTTTTAATTTTTTGTTACAATAAAATTCCTCCCCGCGCTTCTAACGTGCACGTCTTTCTACATTGCTCTCACATGTTTAATTTCAACATGAATGATGTAACCAATATTTTGTAACAATTTATTTAAAAGAGTGTCCGTGGAGGTCCTTGCCCGTTCTTCTCCATAGGTACCTACTACGCTTTGGAATGGGCTAGCTTCATATTTCTGACTGACCGATTCCTTGACAATTCAAAAGTGCCTGTAAATGGTTTAATTGAAATAAATGCTTTGAGTTTGAGTTTAAATTGGAAGGTAATATCTTTAAATAGGTCTTATAAAAATTTGGTGAAGATCTGATGAGGATCTTCGGCGTGATGAGCAGAATATCGCTTCAAAATGCAGTAATTGCTCACTTTTAGATTTCTACCTGTGAAATCGGCTCTTTAACTGTTAGGTAGGGATTGATTGATTCTCATTACAAAACTAGAGAATTCTGAAAAAAAAAAACAGAAAATCAAAAGAAATATGGTAAATATCCCGTTAATAATGTTATTGGTATATTAATTGTTGCAAAAAAGTTTGTGCTCGCGAGAATTACTAGTAGGTGTTATAAACGATAAAGTCCAGGTTCCCCCTCACGATTATTTTTTTCACTTATGTCAGTAATGTCCAAGATAAACTCGGAAAGTACATATGAATTGCAAAGTCACATTGGTACCTTGGCCCGGATTTGAACCCACAAGCTCGTGTATGAGAGGCGAGGCCTTTAATCACTAGGCCGTTAAGAAATCCTTTCTTACTTAAGGCGAAAGCGCCCGTAAGTAGCCCGTGAAATTCAAATTTTCTTACGTTTTTTGCAAATTGCAGGTTAGTATCAGGTTGTATGTTGATCTTAATATGATTCGCGGCCGTATCAAATATTTATTTATAAAATTATAATCATAAAAATCATCAATACAACTGTTCATATAATTCTATTGAATGACTATTTCATGAAATCATGACATTTTTGGATTATTCTAACACAAGGAGTTGTATTGTTGATTCTAACGATAATAATTCTCTAAAGCCATATTTGTTACGGTCGCGAATCATATTTTAATCAACATTTAACTTGACACTGTAAATTGCAAAAAAACGTAAGAAAATTTGAATTTCGGGCTACACACACAGCACACACATCCCCCTTAAGCCAGAACGGATTTCTTGACGGCCATTATTTACTGATCATCTTGAACTCTTCAGTTCAAAATACATGGTTAAGAGGAACAAAGAAATAGAGCTCATTATCGTTTTGTTTTAATTGTGCGTGTGTAAAAAGAAAAACGAACGAGCCTTACAGTAGTCGTATAGGATGTGTAACATCATCTGACATCTTGGCTGACAGTACCAACCTCTCGGAAAACCACTCGGTCAACTCTAGCACCGCGCGCGTTTCCCCGGCTTCCTGTTTCACACTTCCGTCCCACGAAATCACTCCCATAGATTGCAGGAAAGCGAAAGGAAAGGTGTTACACATCAACAAATGAATATGAGCGTTTTGGTATAAGCAGGAAGAGTATGTTTTACGACTGATAAGAAACTCTTTTGAGTGTAAAACTCAATAGACAGTAAATAAACAATTCTTTGTAGATATAGACCGTGATTGATGTCGTAATAGTACATTATGATACGAGTGTGCTGTATTGGTCATTACCCAAAAGGCGGCATTGGCGCGCGAGCCATAGACGAGCGCGATAATTTAGCCGAGTGGGTAATGATCAATGCACACGCGTTTCATACGACGTTTTTCAACAAACTTGCGAGGAAAAAAACAGACTTGTTGTAAGAACTTATGCTGGAATAACGTAACTATCGAGATGATAATTTACATTTATAAAGTACAACTGACCTTTGTTGCCAGGTACTGTCAATTGGAGCTTCTTTTAAAAACTGTTGTACGTCGGTTGGTAACAATACTTTAGATTTTCGTATTTTTTATAACAACAAAACAAAAACGATAACAAGTACTTACGGAAAATGGCGCGCTGGTTTTTTTTTATTCTGCTAGCGATGCGCACGCAGTTGTAAATAAAGTCACAGGCAAAACCGCTGAACAGCCTATATAAAAAATATAATAAGCACAAAATAATAATTTGAATACGCAAATTAAGATTAATATGTAGTGAAAAATATATAATTTGATGAAATATTATGTTAATGTATCACATTTTATTTATTTACACAGTAGGCATAAAAAAGGCAAGAAGTACCCACGCACAATGGTCCACCTGAAGGAAACCAAACCCCATAACATAGAAGCCAAGAAGTCTCTTTGATGAGATTAAAAAAAGCACAAATCTCTGCTCGGGTTAACATAGAGAATGCTCATTTAATAGTATAGGATAGTTCATACTAGTTCCATGTATTCAAAGTCAATTTCTTTATACAAATTCCATGCTGCAATGATAGTACATACTAATTCCATACTGCCATGTCGCGTTTCAAAATTCGTCAAACAACAATGGCCGCTAGAAATTGTCTATGGTTTTAGTGATGTGGTCGTATGATTTTTTTGTTTTGGTACTTTCGATATTACGATTTTTTTTGTAGGTAGTGTTTCATCAGTATTTTTTATATTGAGTAACTTTCACATAAAAAACAAATCCATTGAAATATGTTTGAAGTTAAATCCGTGAAAACGAACAAGATAGCACGGGTACTTACGTAGGTTTGGTATGTCAAAGATTTAAAAAAAAATACTTATGCTAACCAAATACCGACCTGACAAATAATACGAGACGAGCTTACAGATGGTGTAGCTCAGGAGTCACCAAATGGCGGACCGCGGTCCGGTTCCAGACCGCCGATCTATTTTGTACGGACTTTAAGTAAACAGTTAAATTTATAACAAAAACCTAATCATTTTTTTTAGAGTAATTGAATTAAGCCCACGCTTTATATTTTGTGCCGTCGACACAACAACGGACGACGCTGACGCAAGCCGCATGAAGCTGAAAATGTTTTCGGGAGTAATAGAGCTAGCTGGGTGAGGTACTATACAAATCGAAATGATCGATTTCCAAAAAACACAAAAATACGCAAGGTCCTTGAACATCGTTTAATCTTGGTTGCTAGTAGGTAACGTCTTCCAAACGGACCGCGAGTCATATTAATTTTTTATATAGACCGTAAATAAAACTAATTGGTGATCCCTGGTGTAACTCATATTCTCTGCTCGTACTTCCGTCGGACATGTCGAAAGTCAAAGAAAAAAACATTTTATAATATTTCTAACAGTAACGATATATTGTATTCGTCTAGTTAGCTCGGAGGATTTAAGATCACTTTAAGGGGATATGATTGGAGTTTAAATTTCCAGAAACAGTCTTCCTTTTGACATTTGGTATTGAATGGCGGGCAACCCGAGCACTTTTGGAAGGTATTCGTTATGATTTGTAACCAATTCAGTGTTAAAGCAGTATAATATTCTAAAACTTGAGGGGTCCCCCTATTACATATAGACCTACGACATTATGTAATAAGGAAATAAGACCGCATCTTTATAAGCGTTCTAGCTCCAACAGCATCTTGAAAATCCTAGCCGAAAAACACGATTGTTGTCAGTATAATAATTATAAATACATTAATATAGTTTTTTTTTCTATCAAGGATTAATAAAATACTCCTTGAACAAATAGTCGATATTTATTATGTCAATCACTAACTTTTCAATGAAAAGATAAATTTAGACCAGTTAAAAAGGATGTCGGTTGCCTATGGTCAGTTATTTGATTTTGTAAAAATTAATTCCAGTTTTCGCTTTTATTGTTAATTAAAATAGTTTAATTTAAAAGATAAGAAACACGCATAGGATGTTAAAGTGGGTGTGTTAATACGTGTATCCTAATTAGTGCGTATTTAATCAGTGACACGTAGATATCGCGTTCAATACTCAGGCAATTCCAATGTTATTGTTTTTAGCGAGTCGCAACTAAATCCTGATTAGTTATCTGTGGCATTACAGCACTAGTCCGATAAAATAAAGTAAAAAGCATGCGTTTTTAATACACTGAATTATGACCCTAAAACCGGTTCAATAAGAGCTACTTTACGAGCAAGTGTGTTGAAAATAATATTACATTATGGGAACTAAAAATAACAGCTCGTGCTCGTGACAGGAACTCGTGGCTAAGTAATAACAGCCGCACTATTCGATCCATCAAGTTAAGCTACGCCTGCCGGGATTGGTCTTTGGATGGGTGATCATCTTAACAAAATTAAAAATTCATTTATTCAAACTAGGCTTTGAATCAGCCCTTTTCGAACGTCAAAATTACATAAGACAGTCCCCCAAACCGCCCACCCTTCACATACGAGAACATACGAGACTCCTCCGTGCCTCGGAAAGCACGTTAAGCTGTTGGTTCCAGCTGTCATTAGTGGATCTTTGACAGTCGTTACGGATCGTCAGAAACCCGAAAGTCTGACAACCAGTCTTACCAAGGGGTATCGTATTACCCAGTTACTGGGTTGTGGAAGTCAGATAGGCAGTTACTCCATGTAAAATACGGTTTTTAGCTCCATCCGGTTAGATTGAAAGCCAAACCCAACATAGTTGGGAAAAGACTAGTCAGCTTGGTTGGGAAATAAAAATAACATCCTATGTTATTTTTTACCTCAATTACGGCCTCCTGTATTGTCATAAAAATTGAGAAAACTTCTTGTGTTCTAAAATTTACAAATCTATCGTCATGATCCTTCTTTCAATATGTTCGTTTATTCAGCAAATATTCAACAAAGTCTTCTACATTCAAGTTATTGCTTTGGGACACATAGAGACTGCATAATGCTAGCTAGCTATATTCTTTGAGAACTTTATTCTATCTAAGTAACTGAAAGAATATTGACATAACTATATTTATGTGCTTATGTTAGATATATTCTCATAAGCTTTTAAATTGTTCGCAGAATAGTATTTTTGTACAACTCATATACTTTAAAAAATTTCAAAGTAAATCTTTTGAAGGAACAAGATTTCAATTCTAGGTATTTTTTTCCATACTGATCACAAAACTGTCATAAATACGTTTCGTTCGGATCTGGTCAGATAGCGTGGCAATCAATCCTGAACTGGAGCGAGAGGTTTCATGTCTACACACCTTTTATGTACCTACCTTTTTGTAATATGTCTACTAGGTAAGCTTGTAAGATAATATTTTTTTTTGACTAACAATATTATAGGTTTAGTAGACATTGGACTTATTCACGAATTACCTGTAATTGTTTATGGAGTGATTCGCGATGTCTCATTCTGGAAATGCCCTATTCGTGAAATTGGACTTAGTCTGAATAAATAAATAAATAAATAATAATTATTATTATTATAAATTAATGAGTACGTCGATCTGAGTTTTTTGTAACATGTTTAGGTTGATTCAACGATAGCAAAAGCCTTGCATTATAAAAAATAGAAATTATAGTTAATTTAAAATTTTAAATAAAAACTTATAGTTTCAATATCACTTGTCACCCTTCTGCCCAAAACCTATATTTATAATTTCTCTTACACAAACTTAGCATATCTTTGTAGGCACTAATATTAATTTATTAGGTCACGCTCTCTTCCTGAATATTTTGGTGTACAACAAACCGTTCATGTATGTTTGAATTCCACTTGACAATATTCCTCCTAATCTAATTGAATAACTTGCTACGTATGTTCTATTCAATTCAAAAGGAATACACGTGCTCAAAGTTGTGATAATAACCTTCCCATCAAAACAATTTACCTTCAATCATTGTTTGCGAAGCTCCTTTAGCATAAACAATAGATAACCGGTAACCGAAACTACGAGTAACATGTTGGACCGTAGATAGAGCAATAGTGGTTTTAGTATAGGAAAATTAATTAAATTTTTTCTGGCTGACTGGTTTCGTATAATGAGTACCTAATTTGAATTAGTGACTGCCAAACTTATTGCATAATTTGTAACTTATTTAACTTGTGTTATTTCACCACTATTGTACTAAAAGCGGTGAAGAAGAAAAACGAGTAATGTGTGAAAAACATTATGTCTTATAGCAAGCATTCTAAGATAATGAGATTGAACTAGGCTTGTAGAAATAAAACTATGTATCGATACATCTATATTTTATGTTCGATATATCGATTTTTTTTGGCGATATCTATTATTTCGATACATCGATGAATCGACATAAAACATCAAGTATCGAACATTTAGAAATACCATATATTTCCATTAGCAATACTGTTGTCACCACTGAGTTATACCGCTGGAATTCAGAGCCGTAAAAACTCAACTTATTTTTATTTATTTATGATTTTACATTAGTAATGCTAATGATGTTCCTAGTTTGGCGCTTTCTTACAGAGTGATTGTGCCTCCCCCAGATGTATGATCAATATATGTTGTTTATGTTCGTTAGGAAGACGCCTCTTGCCCTCCTTATCCCTAAATGGCATTGTATTAACCCGACATCTAATCTATACCGACAAATAGCCGGCCTAGACCGAGTAGTCCATAATGATGCCTCCAGAAAGCTTACCTAATCAAGTCTTAGTAATTCAGATCACATATTCCAATTTCCCATCCCTTGCGTTCAAACAAGGGACCTAATCACCCCTTAATTATACTGTAAGTAAAAAAATATCGCAAACTATTTGTCGTAACGTCTAATAGGGGAGGGATGGGGGACAAGGGATTGTTCCCGGTAATTTTACGTAATGAGTACCTATCATGTTTCTGTGTAAAACGGTTTTTCTTGGGATGTTTCCTGTTGTGACGTTACGGAGAACGTCTTTTTTTACTGTGTTGTGTTCTGTTATGTGTAGGCAGTTACATACAGGCGGGTATTGTCTGTATCTTGCTACAAGGAATAAGAAGTTTCTTAGTGCAGAATTCAAGAAAATATTGTTTATTCTGATTGCTGATTGATAGAAAAATGTGCCTAGTCAATTGGTTCAATTTAGCTATATATTTCATATACATAATGTGTATGTATTACTAACTATTGGATTTTATGATCGGTTAAATAAATGATTTGATCAAAATTCTGTTGTAAAATCAGTCTCAAGTCTAAGCCACATGAAAATGGTGTTAAATGAAAGTTTCCTCCCTAGCCTCCTCCCTGACAGTATATCTTTACCTGTTAATCAAACGGCTTGTTACAGGTTGTTATTTTTCTACTGACACCCTTGGGACCATAGATATAAGAAAGAATGAGATATGCCCGGTAGTTGAAAATGTATTGAAACCCAATGTCTTCACTAGATCCCCTCTACCTTGCCACAACTACACATGCAGATCATTAAACCCAATAAATACGAGGTCACGCTCACACTTGCAACTTTTAAATCAGAACGTACTACACAATCAATTATAAACCTTATCCCGTCAAACACAGCGTGCATTTACCATGCACCGTACAAATCACTCACACGAAAACACCGATCGCTATCGTTGTGCTGTGCAAAAGCCATTTATTTTACATAAACGCCAGTGATTGACTAAATCGGAAAGTTATCGATACTCCCATTTATTATTGTAAGTATTAAAATTTTTGGGAGTTCCTGAAAAAATTATAAATAAAAAACGATATACATATAATAAGATGATATAAACAAACAAAACGTGGCTAAAAGAAAAAAAAATTGTGAATAAAAAATTTCAACATTATGTGAAAATCTAAATGACTTTATAACAAGATTTCACATTGGTCTTGACTTAACTTTGAATCAGGCTATAAATTGAAGAATAAACTATAATAGTAATATAAATTCATACGACAATTGACATTGTTGTCGATAGCCTACGTTAGTGGATCTGCACAACCAAATCACTAACTCGTCGCAAGACACAGCGGCTGTACCAAGCGATGCAAACGCTTAAAGAAGATATCGTTTTGTGATTTTTACATTGCTTGTCCAGTCACTTAGCAACATATTTAGGTAGTGGTAAAGAAGCAATGTATTTACTCAATAATAGTAGTCGATGTGGTACCCGAAAACTAAAATAACGCAGTAAAGGCAAAAAATGTTTCACTATTTGTTGTTTTTCATGATTTTCAACACCAATATAGTAAAATACTTGTGCTGATATATAATAAGTGGTTCTATTATTTATAAAGTTTCTAGTTTGGCTTCGATTTTTACAAGAAACCACTGAATAACACGGTATTCTTAAATGTTATCACGATTGCGTTCGAACGCGCACTAGTTAGCGGAGACGGCCATTTGCCTGAGGCATGGGCATTGTGATCATTACGCGCGGATACAGACAAGCACCCATGCCACTTCTCCTGTTATTTATATTTCTATGCTTGGGACAAACTACTTTCATCTTAGTACACGACTCAACGACGCCGCATGTTTGACATAGCTGTCAAACAGAAAACTGACAATATATTTTTACCTTCCAATTTATAACATGTCCCGAGTTTATATCATACAGCCTCATCATCATTATCTGCTTAAAACAATCCACTGCTGGAAATAGGTCTCTCCTATGGCATCGCATTCATCGCAATTATCGGCTACTCTTATTCAGCTTGTAACAGCCACCCTGCTAAGATCGCTCCACCTAGCCTAAGAGAATCCTACCTTACGTTTGTCGATTCCCAGTCCCCACCTTAAAGCTTGAAACCCATTAAAATTTCGCCGTGTGCATGAATATTTTATGAACTCTTAAGTATGTGCGTGCGT
Source organism: Agrochola lota (assembly GCA_947364205.1). Classification (NCBI taxonomy): domain Eukaryota; kingdom Metazoa; phylum Arthropoda; class Insecta; order Lepidoptera; family Noctuidae; genus Agrochola; species Agrochola lota. The sequence goes on along the minus strand of OX376231.1, from coordinate 9,125,508 downwards.
GTAATTTTAATCACTGTTAATTCTTATTTGCATCTACTTCTAATTATGATGGAAGAGCGGCTTTGTATAATTTTCATTGTTATTTCCATTAAATCATGGGAGCTTTGCGTTTTACTACACGTGGCCTTGGTTTGACTTTGAAGGTTGCGAATTTTTTATAAAATTAAATAATATTCTTCAAAAGCTTCAACGTTGTGGTTTTTGAACATCGTGTTTTTAATACAACGAATTTATTTATTTATTATTCTGTTACGAATCATATTATATATTTTTATCTTTACAGATCCTAGACTTACACCCTAATTGCGTTACACACTTTCAATCACAAACTGAGGGTTTTTAAATAAATTCCTAATCCTTTGCGTCATAGGTTTGAAAGATTCCTCTGCTCAACAAAGTAAATAACACAATGAACGTGTTTGAACTTTCAAAATGAAAGGAATTGCGATCGATTGCCAATTTATGAATGTAACGCAATTACCCCGGTAATTCGATAATACTGTTGTTGGTAATGTGGTTCAATCGGTTTTACGAACCGTTTACGTTAACCTCGTTTACTATCTTAAAATAAAACTAGGCATTTTGTTATTTACAAACCGGACTTCGTAGATTATTTTGCCTTTTATGTCAACATAATACAATGTCGCCCGTATTTTTCTCAATATTCATGAAAAATAATCGAAAATTAACTATTAAAGGAGCGTCTATCTTTGATATTTTTTATGGTAATCAATTTTTTGGGTAGTGTTTGCCATATCTCCGATGTTATTGGTTCGATTTGGATTCTGTTTATTATTTCTAAAAGCTTATGAGTTATTTTATCGGATTAACAAATATTTAAAAAAAAAAACAGTATTTATTTAAAAAACATAAGTGTAAATAATAAAGTCCTTAAAATCATAGGGGGATTTTGAAAAAAAATAAATTAAGATAGACCCTTTTAAAGTTATTTTTCATGAATATTCAGATAAATACGGCACATGCCCATGGATGGCATTGTATAAAAAAGGGAAAAAAAGGATGAAACCTAGACTGCCGTCACACTTGACTTGGTGAGGTACCTACATATAAGTAAACTGTACCTACCGAAAGAGGAAAAAAGATTTTTCATTTGACTGAAATTCATGCATTTCAGAATAATAAGAAATGTTTTCACACATTCCCATTTATTATTTGAACAAGGCTTCATAACGTAATACATTTTCCACAACGTTTGGTCGCGGGTCTAGTGAATACGTTCATATAATACCTTGTGTTCCTAGGGTACCGTAATCAAAATATTTATTTTCATGATTTAAACAGACCTCTGTCTGTCAGTTTGCATCCCCCATTCGCACATTTTCAACTGAGCTTAATTTACGTTTTCTTCTTCTTCTTTTCGTGTGGTTTGTGAGTAACCTGGTGTCAGAGTTTAAAGCCGCCCATGGGCCTCTGACTTGGCTTCACATACCGTCGAGAAATATCTCTCTGGCATGCCGGTTTCCTTACGATGTTTTCCTTCACCGTTTTTTATTTAAGCTTTGAATACAGTAGACTGGATTAATATGATAAAAACTGACAATTAATTTTACCTTGCTATGTTTACAAATAACAAATAAGAATTAGGTATATAGCAAAACAATTTAATAGGTAATTTTGTAAATTAGTTTTCAGCAATACAACTTACTCAGTTTGTGCGAGAAGTTATAAACCATAATAGCGTAATTAAACGCTTTTGTTTTAATTAAACGGTGTTGGATTTCTAGAAATGTTACCTATATTAATAATTATGATGACTACGGAACCACATGATTCAAATCACACTTTACGAGTTTTTTTCCTCTAAAAATGTGAATAATTCAGCTCAGTGCATCCACAATGCAGATGCAAACTTCCCTCATACATTATCTTTCTGCGCCGTTACTTTCTTTGAAAATACTTTTTGGACTAAAACTACGTTAGAATGGAATAAAGTTGCTACAGTGTTGCAAGTGTTGGAACACTTCTGTCAGTCGAGAACCTTGTCAGATGTTATTTGTGTAAGCAGCCGAGTAGAGGAATTACTTAACGCAGCTGTAGTTATAGCGTTTTGAAAAGTTTAAGCACTGAATTCAGGGTTTTAGTTTCAAGAAAATATGTTCAACTGAAACGCTGGATGCGAGAAGCACAGAACCGGTTGAAGTGGCGGTGCTTGGGGGAGGCCTATGTCCAACAGTGGACGTCTTTCGGCTGAAATAATGATGATGAACCGGGTCAAACTTTGTATTTAGTTTTTTCGCTATTTGTGCTTGAAATCTATCGAAAGATACTACTCTAAGGGATCTCGCGCACTAGATGGCCACGACCACGACCACGGCCAGTGGTCGCAGCAACCTGGTAAACAATAGAAACCGATATGAATCAAGCACTTAATCGCAACGACCAACTACCCGACCAAGTGCGCAATTCATATCGGTTTCTGTAGTTTTAAAATTAAGACCCTTATTAAATGTGATTTTTAGGTTCAAAATATTTTTTATTTCGATTTCAGCAATAAGCAGTTGCTTTAGGAGAGACGGTTCTCATTCGAAAAAAATCGGCCGTTGGTATAGTAGCTGTTCAGGATATGGATGTTTGGGTAGGATTTTTTGTTTCTAAAGGAAAAACCATTTAAAATATCATAACTAATATTATAAATGCGAAAGTGAGTTTATTTGTTTGTTTGTTTGTTACGCTTTCACGCTAAAACGACTGAACGGATTTTTGGCATATGAGTAGACCATGACCTGGAAATCATAGGATAGTTTTTATCCGGATACTCCCACGGAATCAAGCGCAGCTAATACTCAAATAAAAATGCGAGACAAAATCATGATTGTATTCGTAACAATAAATAGTTGCCTAAGCCCATCCAACCTTAGCCAGACTCGTGCAGTCGAAAGGATATAGCCATTTCCTCACTGCACTTTGCTTTACCACGAACTTCCGACTGAACGGTGTTGGGCAAAGCTATCGTCAAAGTTATTGCGATAGTTTTGTTAGGGAAATCATAATAACTATAAACCTCAGCTGGAATTGCTTCGTTAGACTAACTTTTTAGTTAGATAATAGTTTTGATAAATAATCATAAATATATATATAGCATTTTTATACTCTTCGTTACTTGAGAACGACTGGACCGATTTGGCAAAAATGTTTAATGCTCGTAATCAATCTTCTTGTTTTCGTGTGGTTAGTGACTAACCTGGTCTCAGAGTTTTAAAGCCGCCCATGGGCCTCTGACTTGGCTTCGAAATTAATGATATTATAAGTAAAAAGTTTTACGTATAATATAATTACTCGTAACAGCCCGAATTAGGTTTGTAAGAAAAAATAAAAATTGTTAAAGTTTTCCGGAATATTTTCAAATTTGGGAATAACTGACAGTTCGTTTTCTATGGGATTTTTGTAAGACAGGAAGTCAGTCGGGTCAGCTAGTTGTATAATAATATTGGAAACTTTTTTCGGAACCACAATCATGTTTTTGATTTACGAATTGCGTTCTATTTTTAAACATTCCATTCTCGTTAGTCTCCACTCTCGCTCTAAAGTTTGAAAAACTAAAAATGGAATGTTTTCTTTTTTTTTTTCAAAATATTCCAGCCAGCACCTACATTTACCTTTATTATTTTTCAGTCTTGTTTATGGTTAAGGTGGCCTGGCCATCCAACATAATCTTGTGCCTGCAACGTATGAGAGGGACATTTCCCAAGAGTATCGTAAGAGATGATAGAGCGGGGTGTGTAGCATCTATCCATGAATTAATAACACCATACTACGATCCTCCAATCTATCTGCCAAGAGAGATGAATATGGTTGATGAGATCCCTTAAGACCGGGCATAAGCATTATTTAAGTAGCTGTAACGTGAGTGTAACGAGGTAATATTATGAATTTATGATGGATTGCACTCTCATCTATCACCCATCATCATCTCATCTCATCTCTCTTTTATCAGCAGCGTTCTAATTGCAAATAGCATTGTGAAGCTGTCTATGTGATGAATCAAAGAGAGCATGGAAGGTTCGAAACTCATGGCGCTCTTAATAAATGATTACTCTCATAAGAAAAAAATCGTGGGTTTATGGATGTTCGTCCTATAGGGTGATAGGGACATCGAAACGCAAACTAGTAGCATGAATTCAGTACTGGTTCTAGACGCCCCAGTGTTGAAATTCTTCATCGGTTATTTTTAGGGTTCCGTACCTCAAAAGGATAAAACGGAACCCTTATAGGATCACTCGTGTGCCTGTCTGTCTTTCCATCAGACACAGCCAATTTACTCCGAATCTAATGGACCGATTAAGTTGAAATTTGATACACATATCAATTGACCAAACATGGACTAACCAACTGTGACCCAAATACGGGCATATAACCAAAACAAATGCATTTTGAATATGGGAGTCACTTTTCAGGGCAAATTGAAAAATGTGAACAAAAAGTTTTGCAAACTTTTTTATGTGACATGTCAAACAAAAGGCTTATTGTGAGGATAATTTATTTTTATTTTATTATTTTAAAATAAATACTTCTATCTATATTTAAGAAAATAGTTTAAAATTTACCATTACCCCCCTCTCGTTATCTCCGAAACTGCTACTGAGCCTAAAATTTTGATACAAATACAGAAAATAGTTTTATACTTATTGATTACAGGAAAACCTATAAGAAGTCTATTGTCTTTAAATAACATGGTAAATCTTCCAATAATAATATTGGGAGATTTACCATGTTATTTAAAGACAATAGACTTCTTACTGCCTTCAAACTTGCTTTTGCAGTTGGAATGTATGGGAGAACATGTTCTTCGACTACAATGTTAATTCTGTCCATGCGAGAAATTCATCCCAACTATGGAACCCTCCATTGTGCGTGGTCCGACACCGTTTTTTTTTTAATATGAGTTTACGACCGTGTATTTTTATATTATAAACAGGCATGTATAAACTAATAATATTATGAGAAATAAAACGACCAGCCTACTTGCGCTTACGTTTCTATTGTCGGTTTCTCCTGCTATTACAACAATTTCTTGAAATTTTCAGCAAAGTAACCAAAATTTGATATTCATATTTTCTTCTTTGCTAACTTTGAAGCAATAGTTAAGTGAGTTGACTGAACTTAATTAAGTAGTTAAGTTAGAAAAGGATGAAGTGTAAATTATGAATTATATTTTAACTTCCACTTTTGAAACTTTGTTTTATCAAAAGTAAGTTTAAGTAAAGTTTTTAATGGACTACTTACCTTGTTAGAACAGTAGTGTTACCGGCCAGGTTGTACGAGATTATTTTATGAGATGGCTAAGTGTTTTGATGTTGTTATAATGCGCTGGAGCAGAAAAAGCAGTCCGTTACTCGTTTAAATAGTTAAATTGAGCTTTTTGTACGCAAGTAAATAGTCTGGGGTACCTACAAAATAAATCTTTAAGTTTTTGTGAAAATTCTTCACTATATTTTAAGGCTTTATATGACATCACGCCATGTTTCCCCAAAGGGTTGGGCAGAGGTGTACCTGTAGTGGGTACACCCACATTTCGCCAGTTATGTTTAAGTCCTATGTAATAGGGGACGAGCCTATTGCCATCAACCGGGCACAAATCCAGACTCCGGGCTGCTACTGAGAAATTCCAGATAGAAAAACCCAATAACATTTTGCCCGACCCGGGAATGGAACCCAGGACCTCATGCTCAGCAGTAGCTCTTGCGACCACTAGTCCAAGGAGGTAGTCCTATTTAAAAGCAAAGGTATTTTAAGGCTTTCTTGCTATAAAAATACCTTCTCTGAATAAAAAGTATTTGAAATACAATCTAGGCAACATTAGGTCTAAGTTCCTGAAAGCTTATTTGATATTTCCCTTTAATACAGGCATCCGCAGACAGGCGAGCCGCGACAGCGCGATGCAACTCTAGCAGAAAAATTTCTATAAAAAGTTCATGGAATTTTTTCTACCAGAATCGCGTCGCGCCGGCGTGTCGCACCTACTTTGGCAGCCGTAAGGCTTTGCTTCTACTTCTATTTGTTGTTCGTCCTAGGGTTTATTGCTCATTTTATATTAAGGGTCAATACACTGTCTTCGACAACACAACATACATAAAGTCACGCTTTCTTCCCATGAGGCAGAAACTATGGTACGCCATCTGCTACGATCCTAACATACTCCTTTTGCATCTTTTAGGGTAATACATCTGGTCATACACGTATGTACGCCGGTTGCAAGAACCTGACCTCTCTGACAACGACCAGCAATAAATTGTTTTAACTGTAGTGGCTACAATGTGTTCTCAAATGAGAACACATTGTAGCTACGAACACACAAATTACTTAGAGTTGCGAATCCACTACAACCCCTGTATAGGATGAGCCAGGTCGGGCGAAAATGTTAAAGGGTTATTCTATTAGAAATTTCCTAATAGCAGCCTGGAGTTTTTACGCCCGGTTGAAGGCAATAGCCTTGCCAAGTATAGCATAGTAAAATATGAACTTAACACCTGTGGTCCCCTTTCGTGTGGACATCTTCTAATGGCGGATGTTATGTGTTCAGTTCAAAACAACTGCGCAATTTTTGTGCATGGCTGACCGCGCAGTCTCCCACAATAGCCTAAGCACAGTGGCGCTTGATGCTACTTTTATTCGACGTAATATTGAAGGGCCGTCAGTGAGCTTTGACCCTTACCACAGAATAGTACCTACAGAAGGCGCACTACACATTTTAGGTATGAAGTGACAAGTACACGATGGGCTCATCTTGTCGGGCCAATTCAGTGAGCGTGACGTAGTCAGTATAATATAAGAGTTACGCGATAGGATGAGAGGAATCTTCTAGGTGAATATAACTATATTTAGGTTAGCGCTGTGCGAATTGAATTGCGCTTTATTGTGTCGTAACAAGAGTCGCTTTTTAGGGTTCCGTAGTAAACAAGGAACCCTTACAGTTTCGCCATGTCCGTCTGTCTGTCTGTCTGTCTGTGTGTCCGTGGCTTAGCTCAGAGACGGTTAGTACTAGAAAGCTGTAATTTGGCATATGTATACCTATTTATCATGCCGACAAAGTGCTAAAATAAAATCAAGAAAAATATTTTTTTTAGGGTACCTCCCCTACACGTAAAGTGGGGATGTTTTTTTTTCTCGTCTGCCCCATGTTGTGGGGTATCGTTAGAAAGGTCGTTCAAAAATATTGTGAGTTTAATAATTTTTGGATTCAGGAATCCGTTTGCGAAATATTAAGCCTTTAACTGAATTTTTTTGTTAGAGTCAAGTGTCCCCCCCCCCCCCAGTTAAATGGTTTTAGTGACTTGGATTTGTGAAAAAATTCACAGCAGTAGTATATATAACGAAATTAAAAGGAAAACTATCAAAGCTAAGTAGGCTGTACAGGTTAACGAGTAATAATCAACCAACTTAAATTTTCGGTTTGAAAAACATGATCTCCCATACATTCCATATGGGAGAACATGTTTATCAACTACAATGTTAAGTTTGTTCTTGGGATAAACTCATCTCAACTACGGAACCCTTCATTGTGCGTGGTTCGACACGCACTTGGCCGGTTTTTTTTTATATAAATGATTTTGAGGAGTGAACCATCTGTATTTATCTGTGCCCTTACCTTCCTATAAAAGTTCAGGTACAGGTCTGTCGTTTATCTACTCAAGCAGATACTTCAAAGCACGTGACATAGAATTTATGTATTCACAAATTAGCCATAATAGTTTCATGCTACTTTTTCGTTACGAAGTCTGACATAATTTTTATTATCCACTATCACGAAAGTACCTAAGTACCTTTTTGTTACATTTCAACGACAACCCGTACTTCTGGACGTTGTAAAAAAGCTTTTAAGTTTTCTCTTAAAAAAAGGTCTAGTGCGATTCTTTTTCGAGAGGAATGCTGCTTTATATCCTTTAATCAGGCAATGCTTATATTGGCAAAAAGACTAGCGTGACTTTGTCCGCGTGGAGGATGGGAATTATCCCTCGGGAATGTACTACCGAGATTAAAAAGTATCCAGTGTCCTAACCCAGGTCATGGTCTGCTAAATTTAATTGATATCTGTTCAGTTATTAAGGCGTAAAAAGGTAACGGTCAGCCAGTTACTTTCGCATTTATAATTTTAGTACGGATCACGTTCAACGATTTGGTAGCTATCAGGAAAACAAAGAAATATTTTTGTCAAGTCTGCTAATGCCCAAGAAAAATAAACTACAAATTTTATTCATAAATTCTGCTTACTGCCAATTTGGAGCCCGGTGCAAGTTTGTGGCATACCATAAAATTGAAGCAACTATTAACTGGCACCATCTAAACAACACGTACAATTGTTGCACGATACGAGCAAATTAGTTGCCATTCTAAACTAGGTGTAAACAGCACCTACAATAAAATCGCATTAATTCTAGCATGAAAATTTTCTTTCATTTGATTTTATCGAGTACGGAAATGAACGAAACAAGTTAAAAATCTTGAGAAGACATTCAATAAAATAAAATAAAATAATTGGCAGCGCAAATATGGGCAAGACTTGAATCAATAAAATTGTATAAGGACGTGCAACTTTGTGTTTAGACGAGGCAAAACTAGCAAACAATAATCGCCTTGCAATAAGTGCCTTGGTGTAAACAGAATTGCAATTATTGAATGGCAAAACTTGCATTCACTTATTGTATATAATTCTATGAAAATCTAATTATATAATTACTTGTCATAACACATGTCATGTTACTTGTGTTGTTGTCATAACGTCAACGCCGGCTGTCGCTGAAAACCAGCGCTGGGGCTCTGTCTCGCATAGGGGCGCAGCTTTATCCTGAGCGATGGCCGTTTTGCGTGGATGTGACGCATGTTTTCCCCCAAATTGTTTATTTTCGTGTTTTGTTCTTACCTTGCGTCATGTGTACCGCAAATAAACGTATTTTCTTTCTTTCTTTCTTTTCTTTACTTGCATGCAATTCTTGAATGGCAATAATTGAACGTTCCGAGAAAGTTGCATTGACAATCCTCCCTCTATTTAGAGTTTCATAGCATTACTAAATATACACTAACGAGCAATATAAAAAAGCTACTTGCAAAGTGCCAAAAAAATCAAAATATCTCCTAAACCACACAAGTTAGCTACATGAGTAAAAAAAATCTTGATATCAGATTTATGGGTGTTTTTTATGCGCTATTAAATACACTTAATAATAATAATAATAAAGTTTATTCAAAAAATAATGTAGTACAGTAAAAACATTTTTCGTAATTCTATGTAATAGTTCACAAGTGTTACATGCCTGAACTAGGACATCCTGTGTTTCAGGCGAGAAAAGGTAAAACATTATATCTAAATAATCACAGTAATCACATCATATACAAAAGGTAAATTAGTCAACTAATAGGTATGTAAAAGAGGTGTAAACAGTATAAAAATCTTACCTGCTAAAGTCTTAGTATATTAATTTAAGCTAACTAATCATAATAAAAAGTGCAATTAATATTTATTTAAGTACAACTAATAACTTCTCTGTATCTTCATAGGACAAATTTTGTAATGTTTCCTTCAGAGTTTTCTTGCAATTTACAAAATTTTGGGAATAAATTTTTGCTTTTGCATTAAGTCTGTTATAGAGTAGTGGTCCCAGAAAAACAAAAAATTTGGCTGTAAAAGCATGTTTTGTGCTTTTTGTGGGACAAACTATATCTTTCCGTCTCTTTTTAATAAGTTCAGTGCTGAAGCGGAGGGCTGCGTGTTGTTTTAGTACAATGCTCATTATGAATAACTGCCTGACTGTTAGTACTTCACAATTTTTATAGAGCTGGTTAGTGGGAAAAAGGAAAGGGCGGCACGTAGACACCTTGAGAATCGCTCTTTGAGCTCTTTCGACTTGTATTAATAAAGTTTTACCTGCTCCACCCCATGAGGTAATGCAGTATGTCAAAATTGACTGACATAGAGCAAAGTAAACTTGCTTAATTATTTTTGGATCCGCAATATGTCGCAGCTGCTTAAATACAAATATGAGCTTACGAACTCTATTATTTAAGACTTCTATATGTTGTTTGAAAGTAAGGGTCTCGTCTAATATAACACCTAGGTATTTTATTTGGTTAGTCTTATTAATATTAGGACACTTTAACGGGCATTCTGCGGGGACTGTGCAACAATGAGCATATAGCGTCGAGGAGTAATCGGAAGTTGGTTTGCGCATGGAAAACTTTATATAGTTTGTTTTATCCGTATTTAGGGTTAATGTGTTATGTTGAAGCCATTTATTTACAATATTGAAGCCGTTTTGCGCAAGCTTGTGAACTTCATGTTCCGATTCAGCCGCAAAAAGAAGAGCAGTGTCATCAGCGTAAGATATTACTGTACCGTGCTGTAGTTTAAGATTACAAAGGTCGTTTATGTATATCAAAAACATAGTGGGTCCTAATACACTTCCTTGGGGAACACCAAAAGACGTGTTTTTTTGGTCTGCGCTGAGGACATTGCCAATCTTAACGCATTGAGTACGGTCTTCTAGGCAACTTTTGAAAAGTTTGAGCTGGATACCTCTTATACCTACTATCTCAAGCTTGCGCAATAGAGTAGGGATACATACTGTGTCAAAAGCTTTGGCAAGGTCCAGGAAAATACCTACTGTATGGTTACCCTTGTCAAGTTTTTGTGCTAGAAAATCAGTTAGATGATGTACGGCATCGGCAGTTGAAATTTTAGGTCTAAAACCAAACTGTCGATCCGATAAAATTGAATTTCCTCTAGGTATTTGAACAACCTTTTATTTATAATTTTTTCCAATATTTTGGACATACAAGGCAATAGAGAAATAGGTCTATAATTTGTTACTTGTTCTTTACTGCCTGATTTATGAACAGGGATGATAACTGCTTTTTTGAGACACTCAGGGAAAATGCCCAAGGATAAACACATACGAAAAATGTAAGTCAGTGGAGGTACTAAAATATTTCTGAAATGTTTAATAATTTTATTTGATATTTCATCCCAACCAACTGCGCATTCATCTCTCAATGACATGATTATATTTTCTACTTCTGTCTCATCAGTATCTAGTAAGGCAAAAGATGATAGAGTGGAGTTACCCGTGGTAGAAATGTTCACTAAATAAGGAGATTGATCCCGGTTATTTTTTTCCGCCAGACACTTACCAACATTAACAAAGAAATTATTTGCTATGTTAGCAGACGTCAGCTGTGACGAGTGCGCTCGTAATAAACTTGAAGATGACTCATTTTGTTTTGAGGAAAAAGTTACATGTTTAATATATTTCCAGATCTTTTTACTATTTGTTCCAGCCTTATCCAGTGCAGTTTTATCGTAGTTGATTTTAACCTTTTTGAGATGACTATTACAAAAATTACGATATCTTTTGTATGACAGTTGTAGGACTGTATTCTCTGGATGAGATTTACATTTCATGTGCAGTTTATCTCGGTGTTTCATACAGCGAATAAGACCTGGTGTGATCCAGGGTTTTATGTTGCAATTTTTGTTGCTCAACTGCGATACGACCGTATGACCGTACTTGAATGTTGCTTGTTACTTCAATAAGCTATTTTGCGTGGTTTTGGAAATATTTCAAATCAAAGGCTTTTTTATATTGCTCGTCAGTGTATTTGTCACATAAAAAAGTTTAAAACATACTTTGTCAATGTCTACGAGATCCATGCTCTAAAGTACTGAATATATTTTTGATTTTGTATATTATTTTTTTTACTTTTGAGGCCTACACAATACACAAAACAATACACAATATACATATTTACACTTCAAAGTCATAAGCATCTGTTTAGCCCTGGATCTTGTACTGTATCACAAGTATTTATCAAATATTTCACAATTCCAGACAACTATAATTCAAATCTACTAAACTAAACAAATTACACTTGAAACACTATCGCTTATCTAGCTACGTCTATGTCAAAGTTAGAGCTAGAACGTCACCTAAATCTAACAACTAGGACCATATATTAGGAGTCAGATACAAAGCTCTATTCTGCTCCAAAAGAGGAATCAATCCATCAAAAAGCTCAGGTAATCTGACGTAAACCAATTAACGGTAAGCTCATGTAAATGAACGAACGTTCAATGTTTGTGCAATTAGTTTTATAATTATTTTTTACCTGCCTTAATATTTTTTTTAATAATATCTAATATTATGTTTGAATGTAAGTAATGTTAGAAGCAAATTAGTTGTAATGGTCAGTTCATATTATTACCTATGCTCTACAATAGCGATGATGACCAAACATTTTTTTTTAATACGTCTTTGAGATTATTAAAAAATATTGGACACGTATTTTTTTTTTACGTAATCTAAAAATTACGGCGATACATTGAGGTAAAATGTGCCATGACGTCACGAGTATGTCGATTTTATACGTACTAGTGACGTAGCGACCCCCACTCCCCAACTTAAAATGCGTTTTATCTAAGTATTTTTTTATTAATATGATCAAGCAAAAAATACGTGAGTGATATTTTATTATTATCTGACTGACGGACTAAGAAGAATTTCATTTTTTAACCCAGGCATCATCCCTATTCTACAGATAAAAAGTACAAAGTTGTTTATCCGACTCTAAAGTTAACTAAAGCACAATAGCAAATTGCTTTTAAAAAAGTGCGATTTAATCATGCCCTAGTTTTCTTTCGCTATATCACAGATGAATACAGATGGGACACTCCGCATTTTAGGTATAAAGCTACAAGTAGGTACGCGGCGGGCTCGACTTGTCGAATTCAGTGGGCGTAACGTAGTCAGAAGATATAAGAGTTACGCGATATCAGAGAGGCAACTTCTAGGTGAATAGAACTGTAGGTAATTAGCGCTGCGCGACCTGAACTGCACTTTATTGTGTCATAACAAGAGTCGCTTTTAATTTAAATGATTTTGCTGAGTGTCCCATCTGTACTAATCTGTGGCTGTACTTGAATTTACAGGGTCAAATCAAATTAACTAGCGAAACTCAGCTGACGTGATGGGTATCGATATCTAAACACCACAAAATAAAAAAAGCTTTTATGATTTTTTTCATCATTAGCTGAGGCTTTACAGCCTCGGGTGGGCTTTTGCCTGGCCAAGTATATTTCTCCAATGTGACCTATTTCCGGGTTTTTCTCTCCAGTTTCTCACTCCAACAGTTCTTAAATCTTGGTCTACCCCATCCAACCATCTGAGCTTGGGCCGCCCTCGACTTCTCCGGCCATCCGGTTTATTATCCAGTAAACGTTTGGGTGCTCTGGTCTCGTCCATTCTTGCGATATGACTTTCCCATCGAAAACGTCCTATTTTGTTTCTTTTTGTTTCTTAAAATATGAGTTGAAAAATCTGTTTTTTTTTGTTGCATCGTGTTTAGATATCGACATCTGCATCACGTTTGTGAAGCTTACACAAAAAAAAAATCGAAAAAAGGTTGATGACCCCAAAAAAAGATCATCATTTTTATTTATTTTTTGCTTCATTATGTTTATAATATATCGATACCCATCAGGTCTGTGGAGTTTTGCTAACTAATTTAATTTGACCCTGTATATCAGTCCTGCGTCTCTTACGTATTTCCATCCTACTTTTCGTTTATCTACTGAAACGAACTAATTGAAACAAATATCAGGAATCTCATTCGTAATTTTTTCAATCAATCTGCTTAGCCTTTTCCCAAATATGTTGGGGTCGGCTTCCAGTTTAACCGGATGCAGCTGAATACCAATATTTTACATAGAGCGATTGCCTATCTGACCTCCACAATCCAGTGACTGGGTAATACGATACCCCTTGGTAAGACTGGTTGTCCGACTTTCTGGCTTCTGACGACCAGTAACGACTGTCAAAGCTCCACGAATGACAGCCGGGACTAACGACTTAACGTGTTGTCTGAGGCACGGAGGAGTCTTGGTATGTAAAAATGATCACCCATCCACGGACCGTGTGGTTGTCATTACTTGGCCGCGAGCTCTTGATTCGTATTTCTTTAAAGACGGAAATAAAAATTCAACATTATAGTTTCAGTAGAAGCGTCCCAAATTCTTCATAGAACTTTTTCTAAAATACAAAAGACCTGTGTTAATGGGCTAGTCATTAACACAGGTCTTTTGTTAAATTATTCACAGGTAACTATGAACATATTGCTGCAGCAAACGAAACTCTGCAATTTGTTCTCAGCAATGAAAGAGAACAATAAATTGATGCACGTTTGCTGAATATTGAGCATTCACATGACAGCTCAAGCACTAAAATTTTCCATATCGTTATGACGCTGTTTGATTTAAATGATTTGAACCTAGTTTCTATTGTCGTAGGGATGAAAATTCAAGATAATGTTGCCACATGGCTAGATTTGAGGATTTTCAAATCGATCACAGTAGATTGGTTTGTGTTTATGCAGTTGATTGCGTGTCGGCGAAATGTTGCTAATGATGATTGTGTTTTGAGCCATCATTTTAATGATTGCTTGCTTCTGTTAGCTGTCAACCGTTTTAAAGAATATCATTTTGCACCTTTTTTATTTCTATTTTTAAACTACAACGTGGAAGCCCTTGGCCTTCATCTCACCTGATGGTAAGTGATGATCAGCCCGAAGGTGGAAATGACCTTCACCCGGAATCCTCACAGAGGAACTAGCTATCTTACGTCTAACTGCTGAAACACAACAATGCTGTTAACATTGTTATTATAGCGACAGACAGATAAGATGGTGGTAGGTAGCCAGGCGGACTTAGACCAAGCCCTACCACCAACAAAACCGAGCACAAATTTTGCTCCTGCTGAGAATTGAACCCGAGACCTTGGGGTCTGTGTCTTACCACTATACAACAAAGGCGGTTAACCTTTAGTTTTAAACGTGGTTTGATTTCCTAAAAAATATATTTGTTATTTCCTTTAAGATTGATTAGGTACTGAAATTAAATGAAATTGTTTATTCTGTAAATAAGATATAGGAATCACTTTTACACGTCATACTCAAAAAAAAAAAAATTGCTAGATGAGTTCGGCGTTTCCTATGCGACTACTCTGAGAAGAAAGGCCGAAACAACCTCAGAGGTCACAGTCTCTTTTAAAGTCCAGACATAATCTTGGTCAAGCCATATGAGGACCACACAGTTTTGAGTGGACCTGTGCAGTCAGTGCAAGTATTTGTCAGTAATCGTGGAGCTCAACTCAGAACATAAGGAACTACTACTTTGATATCAATTCATGGACATTGTCGAAGATAATGTTGCATAAAAAAATCTAATACACTCAAGGTTCGATGATGAAGAGAACGTTTCACATCTTAATATTTTGTACACACTTCCTATTGACGCATGATATTATTTTCTACTTATTGAAATACCACTTTAAAATTCCAACTTGAAACAGCACTCAGTAAGATACAATTGCAATACAAAGAGACGATTGCAATCAGAACATAATCCTTCGACCGAAGGCGAAGCGTGTGGCCCACTTCTCACGACCATCGTTTGTTTAGGTCACATTGACTCAGGAAAACTAAATACATCAGAATAAGCAGCCTTTATTGATGGATTAGTAATGAAAAGTAATTTCGTTATTGGTGCCAAATATTTCATAATATTTGGCACCAATAATTCCTGCTAAATTCTGCGGGTGCCTACACAAGTTCCATTGTAATTAAAGCAATATTAATTGCGCTTGTTCAGAAATTGGGCAACGTCGCAAATAACTAGCTGTCAATTATTTCGCTGTTATGATTCATTTGGCGATAGTAGGTACTTTAAGGAAATAAGAAATATGACTAACTATTAAAATGCAACTAATATAGCACCGAATATTTCGTTTCAGATGTTAAAAAGTATTTGGAAACTTTCCAAATGCCTTTTTCACATCTAAAACGGTTACATCATCAAATTCAGGGTTATAATTACAATTCATTATTAATATTCTAGTTCACTAGTTAGCCATAATGGTAAGAATAAATTCCGAAGAAAGAATTTTATTCGTCCTTGAGAAACTAATATAGAGACATTGAAAAATGCTCCAATACAGGCACCTACTATTGTGGTTCAGTTTTTCGTACTGTAAAAGTCAGCTGGTACCTACTCTAAACAGAAATTTAAACCAATAGCCAAGTTATTCGGCTTCGACGATGGAGCAGCCGTACCTAGAGAAGACTGATTGTACCTGTGGCTGATGAACTGAGAAAACATCGATTGCAATAAGTCGCTATAGATAAATGAACTTGTGTTATGTAATGTTATGGTATGTAATGTAATGTAATGTTCAAACTCAAAGCATTTATTTCAAATAAACCAATTACAGGTACTTTTGAATTGTAAAGGGGTAAGTCAGTCAGAAATATGAAGCTAGTTGCCCATTCCAACGCGTAGTAGGTTCCTATGGAGAAGAACGGGCAAGAAACTCCACGGACACTCTTTTCAATCAGAATATTTTCACAAAATATTGGTTACATCATCCATTTTTGTAATTATACATGTGAGAACAATGTAAAAAGACGTGCACGTTAAAAGCGTCAGTAATAAAAATAAAATAAAAAACAATTCAAAAATTAAAATAAATTCAAATAAGCCGTGGCAGCTAAGAGATGACCAGTCCCCACTGACGGCGCCCGTTCACGAACATGACGCATGCATCAGCACCATTTAGCTCAACCATTTTGAAGGGAACTTAACGATCCAACACACACGCCACCACCAGCGAGACATTTGAGTGAGCATGACATACTCACAACCGCCAGGGCAAACTCAAGTCAATGAAAGACGTACCCAGTAAATGGTAACTGTAAAGTAGGGACATAGTGCTCACACATGTGCTATGGTATGTTATGTTATGGTATGTTATGGTATGTTATGTTATGTTATGTTATGGTATGTATTGTAATGTTATGTTAATATTATGTTCCGATGATGTTAATAAATTTGGTTGATAAAAAGTGGATAATGGATCAAGTAAGAGATCTAAAACAATTAAATTTACTAATGAGTAACGTTTTATTAATTTAATTACGGAATTTTATTAAAAATAAATAAAAAGGCAATGGCCTTTTAGACACCTACTATTGTGTTTTAGTTTTCGTGTTGTTAAAATCAGCTGCTGCCTGCTCTAAATGGAAATCGAAAAAAATAATAAGTTTACTAAATAATAACAAATCATTTTAACATGTTGCGCCGACCCATAAATTGGGTTAAGGGCAGGAGAATGAATTTGATGATGTCGAGTATTGTTTTATTTTCAACTACCTGACTCCCGCGGTTTCACCCGCATAAGTGCTCGGCGACCTGACGCCGTCACCGTGCCGCCACCGCGCCGCAGCCGCGCCGCCAACGTGCCGCCACCGCGCCGCCACCGCACCGCTACCGCGTCGCCACCATGCCGGCCGCCACCGCCACCGCGATACGGCGTCGTGTCGCCGAGCGCTAAGGGTCGACCCGTGGGAAAATTTAGACAAAAAATATCTTATGTCCTAACCCAGGTCATGGTCTACCCATGTGCCAAATTTCATTCAAATTCGTTCAGCCGCTTTAGCGTAAAAGCGTAACAAACTCACTTTCGCATTTATATTATAACATATATTATACGTATTTATAACTACCTTCATCTCGCGATTTCGTTCGTGTGGAAATCGATAAAATACAGCCCATGTTACTCGCTGATAATCTAGCTTCCTATGGGTGAAAGAATTTTTTAAATAGGTTAAGACTTTTTTTTTAGTTTATTCATTACAAATAAACATACAAACATACAAAAAATCAAATCTTTTCAATTTATAATATTAGTTTAGATATTATAGGTAGGATAACATTCCGTTTACAGTGGCCAGAATCGCCATGTTAAATTCAATCCGCCATTTCAATGCAATTTCCTTAGTTTCTTAGCTCGCTGGCAGATAAAAAGCTTTCAGTGGGATAGTGAAGCCACACCGCCACATCCGATTTAACGTGGTACGCCAATTTAGCTTTAGAAGTTTGTTCTCTATTTAAATTCCGTTTAAGTCTTGGTTTTGTAGTATTTTTGTGTTATTTTACTTGGTTTTGTGGTCTTTAATTTGGCCTTTTGTGTGTAATTTTGTGAGTATTAGTATACATTGTAACAGCGAATCAATTTTCACGCCTCTTCCTAATGACCTATTTCCAAATATTTTTTGATATTCGGATACCTCAAGACCTAAAGAGGTGCATAGAGAATATTATTAAAAAATAAACAAATATATAAATCTCAAAAAAAAAACGCGGTTATTCTGGTTTAAACACATCTCATCATTTGGTATCCATAAATTAATTGCAGGGGATTTTATGTTGGGGATTTTCTAATTCCTATGTTTATTTTTCTACACTTCCGTATGCCAAGATTATGGAGCAGCGCAGCGTAGGTTTCAATGACGATGTTGTGGACATGGACATTTAAACCTTATATAAAGTATAATTAAAATAACTGAAAAACTGAAAAGGGGTAATTGAACTCATTATTCATTATGAAATACTTTTACTATGTAACCAACCATGAAATTGCGAAAAACAATTAGCTGCTCGATACGTTAAGTGAGCATGAACGTGAATATAGCTGATTTCTTTTCACCAACAAAAAAGTTGTTCATAATGATGAATTCAATTACCTTTTCTTCGCAATTTTTGGCATCATTAATATTAAGGCTTGTGCAGACCAGCAGCGACTTGTCGCGCGACGCGACACGAACAATAAAAATAAAACTTCACAGTATAACAATAACCGGTGTCGCGTCGTGCGACAAGTCGCGCTGGTCTGCACAAGCCTTTATTCTGAACATAATCCAATATTCAAACGACAAATACCTACAGCTAGAACCCGCATCGCCCAAAGACCCGTTCCGCTTCATGCTTCGTTCATCCCTATTACCTATTCCCTAAAGCCGGGTGTCCACTAAAGGAAAACTGACAACTTTTGTGTTGTCAACACGTGTTGGTGACAAAAGTTTCTGTAATTACATTGTGTTAGCAACAAAAATTGTAATCAAATGTCGGGAACCCTGTTTCCGTTTTTGGTGATAAACTTAAGGGCGCATCGAGCTTTTGCCGCTAATGAGCGGGATAAAGAATGGGCGGTTCGCGCGCTTATTTAAGTATTTTCTTCGTATTATTAAAACAAATACACATTTTGAAAAGATTTAATGTAGAAGTTATCAAAAACATGAAGTTTGATTATTATTTAAAAACTGATATCCTTCCGTGAAGTAGGTATTTACGCCTTACTAGGATTTATGTTTTTTAGAGATTACTTTGAATATTTTTTCTATCGAGGTAACTACAAGTAATCGTGTTTCATAGTGTACGATTTAGAGTTAATACTTAAATATCTTACTTATTAATTGCATAACTAAAGGTTAAGTAATAACAATGCAGCAAGGAATCAAACGAAGAAATTGCAATTTCCTCGGTGCGCTCTTAAAAGAATACGCTTGTTGCAGATATTTATTCGCTTTGACGCTTACAGTTGGGAACATAAGTTGGAATCAGAGATATGTCCGTCACGTGTACGAACGAATTAACCGACAATTTAATTTAATTATATCACATAGAAAATGTACTATGGGACTCGAGCAAGTTCGAGCAGTCTTACAAGATCAGAGTCAGACATACGAATAAAGTTTCTGATTTGTTCAATCTACTAACAAGTTATCTCTTCTCAAAGTATTTAGTAGTTCAATCCCTCCATGCAATTTTCTTCCTTTGAGGCTTGATCTTACTCAAAATATATGATTCCGTTTCTTTTTACATAAAATAATAAATACTGTGGCTGCCTGCATAATATCATCGTCGTTCGGAGACATTTTGTAAACAATAATTATGGTACAAACAGCTTGTTGTCAACTGAAATGTTTCTGTAATTTTGTTGGTGATTTGTTTTAATTCGTTGTGGGCACAATGGAAACAAAAGTTGGTGATTTCTGGCGCCGCCATCGGCAGGACGTTTACGTGAGTATGACTGACTCACACCGCCACGCATTTTTACATATTTACTTACATTTTTTTTTTATAACAAAACAGGGATTTATGTTGGAGTTTTTGGTGGGTTAAATGGTTTTATATTGACTTGGAGTTGAAAACACAGAAATTGCCAACAATTTCAGTGGAAACGCACCTTTACGCATGTTATGTTGCCAACAACGCTAAGTTCCACATAACCGTTACTGTATGTTTACTGAAGTTTTATTATACCTAAAGATCTTAAATCAGACTATTGTGTTACTATTTCTTTGTAAATAGAGGAAATGCTAAGTAAAATGTTACTTGTTAGTTTTAAATTTTCTTTAAGTGGACTCGTTTATTTTAACAAACATTGCAGAATAGAAACTTTGGTACAGAAAGTATTTCTTGAAAATAGTAATAGACTTACAAAGGAGGTGGAAACGGTAAATGAAACAAAAGGTGCTGAAAGAACGTCAAAGTTACAGGGCTGTCACTGATTTTATAACAAAAGACATGGTTGGTGAAAATGAAATTATAACTATACAACATGTATCAGAAAGGTGTGGTCATATGGGTGTGGTCATATAGGATGTGGTCATATAGGGTGTGGTCATATAGAGTGTGGTCATATATGGTGTGGTCATATAGGATGTGGTCATATAGGGTGTGGTCATATAGGGTGTGGTATAATAGACTATCAAACTGAACAACTTTCTCCATGGGACTAGAGTTACCATCTATGCAAGAGAGGATGCCTGTCTAGGATGCCTGATTTTTCAGTTTTTTTTTTGTTTATTGTAAAAAAAACGGAATCTTAAAATAAATAACTTAGATAGTTTTAAAGGCTGAAACATTTATTCAAAATGAAAAGTATGAACAATTTACGACCACAACAAAAATTTAGCAAAATAGAGTGATATTTTCCCAAGGGATTTTTTTTTTCAAATTTTCTTATTTTTCTAAAATATTAATATAAAAATATTCACACGAAACGTTTTTTAAGTTTTCTTGGGTTACTAATAATGCTTTTACCGCCTCTATTGTCAGGCGATTCCTTTCTTTACTCCAATGTGCACGTAGTAGGAAAATCAAAAATTGCTGTCTCAGCTTAGCGCCGGCCGCACGCCTGTGTTAACCGTAAAACGTCTGTCAAATGCGGCTAATGCCTGTCAGATGGACCAATATCGTAGTCGCGATACGATAATCAGCAGTCCCAACATTTGAGTCGACTAGATATTTAAATTTTGTATGGGATAATCGATAATTTTTCGCGATAACGATGCTGGTCCCATGGAAAAGATTGTTCGGTTTTATAGTCTGTACCACAGCCATAAATATTACCACACCAATCTGATACCTACATGTTGTATAATATAATTATGTGTTGTGATTTATCCCTTTTTAACTGAAACGCTGTCTAGTAGAATAGTAAATATAAATACCTCATCATTAATATTAACATAATAATTATAATCATTAATATTAACATAATAATTATAATCATTAATATTAACATAATAATTATAATCATTAATATTAACATAATAATTATAATCATTAATATTAACATAATAATTATAATCATTCATATTAACAAAATAATTATATTCTAAAATATTATCTTAATAATTATAAGTTCCAGCTAAATATTTAATATTTATAGAGCCAATTAAGGTATTTAATTTTGAAAGAAACCTTTTCAAGTTCATTCTATAATACTGCATTAGTAATCAAGACTCCTAGACAGATTTTCCGAACACAGTTTCCAGAAAATTCCTAGGTTTCAAACATCTTTTGAATTCCCCTAATGGGCTGGAATTAATGTCGGGACACAGCAGAATCTTTTGTTTTCTAGTTTCTGAGTGAATATAACGAAACCTTGCAAAATTTCCGAGCAAGTAATTTCCTTTAATTTATATGAAGTGCGCCGTAACTTGGCAAGTGTGCGCAAAGGTGCTATAATTTGTGATGGTCTGTTTCACGTAATCCATCATCGAAGTAATTTAGCGAAGGTAGCATGACCCTACTAATGGAGGAATGAAGTTCATACGACAGGCCATGTAATTTATGTTTCCTGCTACTCCTGCATCGTGAGTTTTGAGGGTAGGTTTTATTGTTCACAACTCAAAACAGAAAACATATGAAATGTTAACATGGACGTTGTTAATGAGAAAACATGAATTTGTTGGTTCTGTGGGACTTATTTGCTTTGCTGACAAGGATTTTGTATGTTTTGAGCATTTTTGCGGGTTTTATTCTTATTGAGAGTGAGCATAAAGGATTCTGATAAACCCTGTTGGGATTTGGGTGTCCCACATTTACAAAAAAAAATCTCTAAACGACATAAGATCCCAAATAAATATTCCGTAACACAGTTTACGTATTCATATTTTCGTATTTTTTAGGTACTTCTACCCAGTTCCACTCTGAAAAACTGTTTATATAAACTCGATATCAAACACCCATAAATACTTTCAGAGCTGCATCCAACATTACGGAGTACTATTTCAAGTCTCCTATCTCTACTCACTCGCCAACTTATAGGAAGCTCATTTAGCTTTAGTGCACGCAATTTGCGACTTTACAGCGAGGCAATAACACTGTTATCAGCAACCAACATATTGAGAAAGGTTGTTACTTTGTTTGCGACACTGCCATTAGACGGAAAGTAAACAACGTTCGATGAGCGACAACGTCCTTATTTTTTGCTTTTATCTCAGATTTTCTCATTAAGATTCTAGTCTTCGAACTAGATTTTAGTTATTAGCTTGCCATAATAGATAACTGGAAAACATATTGTGTAATGGATTGAAATGACATTGTTTTTTATTTTATTTTTTTATTCGTACTCTAAGGCCGTTTCCTGATTGGTCGGTACGGTATCGTTTCGGCATAGTATGCTCGGTATACCGAAACGATACCGCACTGCTTTAATTTTTCCTCATTGGTCGGTAAACAGCATTGCCGTATAGTATGCTCTGTTTATCGAAACGATACCTCACTTCTTTCATTTACGGATCTGACGTTATGTTATTCGGTATAATTTGTGCTGTACCGCTTAATTCATTCAAATATAAGCGCGCGGTAAGCTTTCGGTACCGAGTTTAACGCGCATGCTGTAAAACGCGTGACGTGTGCAGTTACCGCACTGGATGTTTCTATCGAGACACGGTAAACTGTAAGCGGACGCGAAACGATCCCGCCCGCTCCCGCGTATACCGAGCCAATCAGGAAACGCTCATTGAAATATAGGCGCTCGGTAAGCTTTCGGTACCGAGTATACCGAGCGTGCTGATCCAGCACCACTGACGTACTGACCAGTGAGGACAGGGCCTAGCAGCAATACACAGTAAGAAAACGATAATACAACAAGTGTTGTCTGCGGTTACGCCGCGTGGCGGTTGGTAATTAACCCACGGGGACGTACTACGGGGATAAAAATATCCTATGTCCTATGTATACCTGGGTTTAGACAGGTCTACGGGAGCTGGTAAGCATGCCTTTTATAGGTATATATATTTTATTTCTACGATTTTTATATAGTTCATAGCAAAAAAACCTCCGAATATCCGCTTACGTCAACCCCTTTAGAAACCCTAACAAGTCAAGTCACACTCAGCCAAAATATACGAGAAAGGCTTCCCAGAGTATGTCATATAAACTCTATTGTAGAGGCGTCCTTATTGTCCCTGAATTATATTTGGAAGGGCCAGCTATTGACATTCAGAAAAGGTCCTCAGGTGTTTTATAGTCACCCAAGGGCCGACTTTTTGTATTGTCGACTTAACTAAATAAAGGAAGGAATATTAGATAATGTAAGGAATACGAACTCGGGAGATTTTTAGTGTTCTCCAATTTTATTTTCAGTAGAAAAGTGTCATCATTGTTGTATTTAACGCAGAGGGTATGTGTCTCTTTCGTTGTTATCAGCCATATTTTAACTACTATGGGCGTACTGTCGGTAATGTTGGTTATTGCGCAATAGAAAAACCGTTTGCAGTTAAGATCATATTATAATTTACGATTACATTAATCACACTAGCAATTCACACACTGTAATATGTACACGACACAATTATTCGGAATTCACAACAGTTTCTAACTTATTCACTGCTTGACCGCCACTGACGAACTCCTGCTTAGCTCCGGCCGGTCCGAGCGTTACGTTGTAGACACTGTCGAGTGCCGCTAGGCGGCGCTGGCGACCCGATTAGTCAATTTAGAAATAAATGTGAAGTAAATAGTCTACGTAACTTATCACGGCCGTTTTCCGCGAAAGGTTAGACAGAGGTGTACCTATAGTACACCCACATTTTTTCCGCGCACAAATCCGGATACCGAGCTGATACCGTACTGAGAAATTCCTGATGGAAAAACCTAGTAACACTTTGACCGACTTGGGAATCGAACCCAGGACTCCTCCTCAGTAATAGCGCTTAAGGTTTTGTCTTGGTAACAAAGGTACGCAAATATTTTTGCACCATCAAGAAAACTCTTAGTTGTAGGTATTGGAATAGTATTTTCCAGATTATTTTCCCAGACAAACAAATCAAAATTATCTTAACCCTACGAGAGAGCAAAAATTGCTTCATAAATTCCAGGCTAGACATAATAGGGTTAATTACGAAATTCGTACTGCGAATAAACCTGGATTATCCAGGTAAAACAAGATCGAAAAGCAATGCAGATAATGGCATTGTGATATGTGGGGACGCTGATTGAGGATCATAAGGTATTCGCATTAATTCCAATAAGTCCAGTCGAACGCAACGCATTCCTATGGGAATTTTGCTTTATAGTTACGTATTTATGACTGTTTTGTTGAATCTCTTTGCCTTTTGCATAGTAGGTAAAAAAGCTCCGAAAAAAAAAGTATGGGCATATTCAAAATATGAAATAGTCGTAGTAGTTGTAGTAGTTGACAACTTATATGCGAATGCAAATAAAGAAACGAACGAATAAAATACTGAAAATTCCGAAAAACCAATACAGCATTTGCTGACGTAATATGTTTCCACCAGCTTAAATTGCGTGTTAACGAAAACTACAGTTAGTCATCTATTTCATTTATCATTAGTCATTTTGGGTAATTCCACTAATCCCCATTGTCGATCCCCATCAATGGGGATTTGTGAACTTTCTTGCCCGCACATCCCCATCAATGGGGATTTGAGGACATGAGTTCACAATCCCCATCGGTTTATAAATACAATACAAACAACATATTATATAAGAATCACGAAGTCTTTATTTCTTACGGAGGTGGGGGAAGGTTAAAACGGCCGCTTTGGCAGAATCATAATATGAAAATATTATGAATCATACAAACTGACAATTCATAATATTAACTGCGTTCAATTCATATAACGCAATTCATCTTTTTGACAGTTTTATATTATAAGGAAATAACATTTAAACTGTAGAAATAAAAATCTCATTGGATTTATAAAAACTGTTAAGAAAAATTATCCGGTAAAATTACAGTCTCCATTTTTTTCATGCGGCAATATTAAAACCGAATATGATTCTGATATGAATTGAATTGAATATGATTCAGCTAAAATATGTGTCACCATAGGGGAATTGCTGGGAATTCAGAAAATGAAACGCTTTTAGAGGCATTGCTTAATGTGGCCGTTTTAGGCCCCCAAAACTCATTGATATTTTTTTATAATCAAACAAATTAAAGTAATGGCAAAATTAATAGCATTAGTGTAAAATATTTCTGTCATATCTTGGTACAGTATAAACTTTACTACAAATATAATCTTTTAGCGATCAACTTTTAAATTACTTTATGGTAACTTTGTGATTAATTATTTCAGAACTTTTGTTTACCTTTTGTTTAATTTTGCCATTACTTTAATTTGTTTGATTATAAAAATAATCAATGCGTCCTTACCTCCGTAAGAAATAAAGACTTTGTGATTCTTATACATTTAATAATTTACTTGTTTGTATTTTATTTTTAAACCGATGGGGATTTGTGAACTTTTTGTCCGTCAATGCGTCGACAAAGGATAGGAAATATCTAAATGTAGGTAATGCCTAAAGTTGCACGTTGGAATTTAAGCTCTCGGCACTGAGCTAAGCGTTAGAAATCTAATAGTGCGCTTTTTAAGACATTACAGGAAAGTGTCAGTGAAAAAAATATATTTTTAACTTTGACCTTATATAATTTTTTAATTACAAATTAATGAACATAATATAAATATTAAAAAAACATGTTTGATACTAACAAAACTGCATCGTTGGTCTAGTAGTCACAAGCGCTACTGCTGAGTATGAGGTCCTGGGTTCGATTCCCAGGTCGGGCAAAGTATTATTTGGTTTTTCCGATTGAAATTTCTCAGTAGCAGCCCGGAGTCTGGAAGTATGTCCGGTTGATGGCAATAGGCTCGCCCCCTATTACATGGGACTTAAAACAGAACTGGCTAAATATGGGTGTACTACAAAATTTTAATTAAGCGAGATAAAATTTCAATTTTACCGTCTCTATTATACCGGTTAATAATAACCTGCTTAACAATAAATCATCTGCTTAATTAACCAATAGAAGCATACACATTAAATCAAAATCAATTGTGAAATAAATAGTCTAAAGCTAATCCTAACTTATATAGAAAATGCGAAAGTGTTTTTTTTTGTTTGTTACGGGTTCACGCTAAAACGGCTGAACGGTTTAGATGAAATTTGGCTCATGGATTGACCATGACCCAGGTTATGACATAAGATACTTTTAATCCCGATATTCCTAAGGGATTGAGACTTATGCGGGTGAAACCGCGTGGCGCAGTTAGTTAAAAATAAAAAGATGAAGAGCAAATTTTGCTATACAAAACTTTGGTTAATTATACGATAGTCCTTATTGTATGTAATTAATTTGTTATGAGAACACAGTGATTAACTCTTTGATCTAGTGGTCAAAGTGTAATTGGGTTTTTCCATCTGAAATTTCTCAGTAGCACTCTCTGGATTTGCACCCGGTTGATGGCAATAGGCTCGCCACCTAATACATGGGACTTAAACATAACTGGCGCAATGTGGGTGTACTATAGGTATACCTCTGTCTATCACTGCGGTGAGTGCAGGCTTGATATTATGTCCCTAACTTATTTTGGAAAAACACGTTGTGTTTAAGAGAGGAGAAATTGAATGTTCCGGGTTGTAACCAAACAAGGGGCACCCAACTTCCCGAAAACCGAGTTTGATTAAAAACACTCAAGCGAAACGCCTGAAGGCTTTTCTTGACGTTTTTCTTCTAAGATTTGTTTTGTGAATTAATTTAAACCTCTCCCCGCAAAATCTTAAATGTTTTGTACTTCTTGAATACTTAGGTACTTAGTGCTTGAATTTTGTCGCACCTAGAATATTTTAGAGAGTTTATCTTTGCGACGGAATCTGTGATGAAGTGTTAATTATAGAAAAGCTCTTTAGATGCTGAAGTTATGATAATACTGCCTAGATAGTTGCTAATTACAAAGTTGTCATTTAGGTGGATCTGTAGTGGTGGCCGCCAAATTAAATTTTCTTTATATGCAATTTGCAGGTCAGTGTCGCTCTAAGTTAGATTTGTTCCATTGAATAATTTAAGAACAAATCTCACTTAGAGAGATATATTATTAATTATTGTAATGATTATAATTCAGTAAATACATATTTGTTATGGTCGCGAATCATATTTTGATCCAGATACAACCTCAGTTTGTATCTTGGACAAAATTAGAATTTCGTGCATTACCTCTGCGGATCCTCCATAAGGTGCAAAAATTACAACCAGTCGTTCGCTGGTGAATGCAGCTGTGATGTTCTTGTTTTTTAATCAGCGAAAAAAAGAAAGAGGTGCCCAAGTAGACGGGTATTTTTTTTTTCTGTGTGACCACTCATAGCTTTTTACAGAGTAGTCCGATTTTTATCATTCTTTTTAATCTCCTGCACAACTTACATCTAGCTCTACCTCCAATTCTTTTTTTTAATGTAATGATCCACCCGTCTTTACTTTATCAACGTCGTTTCAAACAATACACTTAATTACAAGGAGTCGTTTGCCGTGCAGTAAGTCTGCTAAACTAAGGCCCATGGTCCACGAGACCACTCAAAGTGACGTGTTACAAACGGACATCGATAGTACCCAGTCATCAGTGTATCGGTAGTAATATAATATCATGAGTAGCCAGAATGTTACCGCACTAGTACTTCAATGGCTGGCTGTGGATGTACACGACGTAATTGTAACATCGTAGACAATGCGTCTTAAGTTCTTTTTTTCCACTAGCATTGACGTTAAAAATAATTTTAGTTATTACCCGTCTTAACTTTCTGAATATTTAATCTAAAAAGTTTCTTTAGCGTACATAATTTGCCAAAATTATTGACAAATTTGAAGAGATACGATTTCATTTCACTTTCCAGACTACTGAGTAATTATCCAGTCATCCTTGGAAACTTTCGAGCTTTTAGATTGTCGATTAAATAAACAAAATATTTTCGTAGTATAATGAAGGTTTTGCCTATCAGAAGATTAGTTCAGTTTAAAAGTTTGTGATATTTTATGAATTTTGTACTTGATGAATGATTTCTTAATCGTTACAAGTTTGAGTACAACTTTGAAGTTGGTAATGGCAAGATCCAGAACGAAAAAGAAAAGGAGTTTATAAAATAAAGTCGTTAAAAATATTGGTGTCAAGGTGAAAATATTGGTTCAGATTCTTCATGTGGTTTTATTCAAAATTTTGTTTTGCATGGATATTGAATTTCATCTTGACTATCAGCTGCGCTTGGCTTCCAAAGGTTTCATTCGGTTCATCTATTCCATATTTAACGATCAAGGGACCTTGATCCTTAAAACTGGAAGCAGTGATGAAAAAGCCGTGACGAACTGGTTGACAAACGTAGGTGGGTAAGGTCAGATTTGATTAAATAGTTTTAACAATTTTCCAAGACTTCCACTCTACAGTTACTTGGAACTACGAGACTATAAAAAAAGGTAATTTTGACGCTTAAAAATGAAATAATTGAGTAAACAATAATCCTTCCGTTAAAACTGTTACTAAAATAAATATCTATTTATATGGTTACGTAATGCGAGAACAACCCAGGCGTTGCATTGCTCGACGTTCGATGTATCAGAACAGTAATTTTCAATAAAAAGCTCAACATTTTTTCATTTCAATGGCCGTCGCATAGGTACGTTCAAAACCACATGAGGAAGTCACTGTACAGAGTTGGCGTACTATGAACATTGTTTGGTCGATAATTGAAAAGTTTCTCTAGTTGATTATATGTAAACAATATAACATATCATTACGCCAATAATCCCCGAAGGGTTAGGCAGTGTTGTACCTATGTACACCCACATTTTGCCAGTTAAATGTTGAAGTCCCATGTAATAGGGAGCGAGCCTATTGCCATCATTTGAAAACAATTACAGACTCAGAGCTGATAGAAAAACCAATAACACTTTGCCTTTGGAATCAGACCCAGGACCTCCTGCTCAGCAGTAGCGGATGCGGATGTAGATTTTGTGTAAATGTTTACATTAACTTTATTTAATTAAATAAATAACAATGTTTAACAGTAGGTGAAGACCAAAGAAACGATGGATCGACTGTGTGAAAGATTATATGGTTAGAAGATTGTATGCAAATTGTATGTAAAGTCCTATGAAATATTTTGTAGAACAGTTACAGAGCCATGTTGCGCTAAGCTTCATGCATTACGGGCAACGTCGCATAACATAGTCAGGGCAGCATATGCATATACGACAAAATTACTCGCCACTGCAGCAGCTTTACTCAGAAATTCCGCATTTCTGAATGTCATACGGTATTGAAGATCGTCGTCGATACCACTGGCCGTGAATGGCTAGGGGCCAAATAGCCTCCACAGTTTCTGAGAACAATCTGTGAAACGGTTTGGTTGAAAGGAGAACTTAATAATGTAAACGTGTCATTTTTGTGACCTTATCAAGCCTTAGGAGTATCCATGTACGTATGTTACTTGCTGGTAGGCTTTATTCCATATCAAAAAGTTTTGTGAGTGCAATTAGAGTGAGACTAAGATTGACTACAGACAGCTAACTGATTGATCATACTAAAGCGTAAAAGATTAATCTTCGTTCGAACATAATCCTAGAATTTATCTAAAGTTATTATTAGGTACAACAAATAAACATTTGAAACATAAGTAATAATTATTATTACTTATGTTTCAAATCTTTATTTGTTAAAATATACATATTATCAAACATTCGAAACATAAGTACTAATTATTATTACTTATGTTTCAAATGTGTATTTGTCCAGAGATTACCAACTTACAGTCCCAGCACAGATATCCCCTGAAGATGACGATGCATAATGAGCATGTCTATCAACCAAAACAGTGGTCACGTCTCAGCAGGGCCTATCAGGCAACCCTCTTGAATGTACGGACACGCGCCATCAAGAGGAGGGGAGGGTTCCAAGGGTTCGCCGACAAATTGCAACGCTCCGTTCCCGGATTATT
Organism: Agrochola lota; assembly: GCA_947364205.1. NCBI lineage: Eukaryota > Metazoa > Arthropoda > Insecta > Lepidoptera > Noctuidae > Agrochola > Agrochola lota. The sequence goes on along the minus strand of OX376231.1, from coordinate 9,095,090 downwards.
CCGGATATACCGGCGAACATATTGCCCGGATATTTCTCACCGGGACGCGTCGAGACTGATGCCCCACCGTGTTCTGGTTTTGCGCTTAATTATTTTGTTGCGCCAAGTTTTACGCAAAGTTAAGTTCCTTGTTTAAGCCCAATATATTGCAAGCAGTTGAGTTTGCGTTTAAGATTTGAACGCTTCTGTAAGTATATTGTAAGTCGAGTTAAGTTTGCAGCTAAGCAAATTGAATTTGTGGTTTCTGCACCAGTTGTTGCTATAACTACTTTTAGTACTTCTACATTGTTATTGGTTTTCTTTCCAACTATAGTCTCTTGTCTTTAATCAGCAATGGTGAAACGAAAGAAAATCGAAGTAAGTACATAATACGTTATTGTTTTCAGATTTTTATTTGCATTAGTAAAGTTTAAGAGTTACTCATATCCAAAAGAGTCAGTTTTTCATTTTTAAGTGTCACAAATAGACGTCAAGGGTCTTGACTCATGCAAATGTAAATCTGCCCTTGCGGATCCATGAAAGACACAATAACTAATGGACATAAATACTTACCTAACTTAAATTCATAGACAAAAACTTGTAAAGGTGCCAGTCCGAACCCGACCGCAGGCGGCTGCAGAACGTATTCCAGTCGGTAGATAGAAGATAGAAAAACGTGTTATCACTCGAGCGTTGGCGGCACTACTGGTCTGCGGTCGGGCTGCACGTGTCGCCTGTCGCTCGCCCGTAGCTGCCAACGACGTGTCGCTAGCTACGGAAGGTATTTCATAGAAATTTATGGAAACCAGTCGTGCCGCGGCGACACGTCCCCTGCAGTTGCCTTCTGCGGTCGGGTACGGAATAGTACCTTTACAGATGCACCATTAACAGCAACATCAGATAAAAAAGCAGAACAGACATCACATCAAAAACACATCAGTCATCGAAGGTATAAGCAGATAGACCGATTTGCATGCAGGCAAATATGAAAAATACTGTAGGTAGCGTGAGAAAATAAGTGCCGCACATTACCGTGACATAATAAGTCCTTACTATTCCGAAGTCATAGGCGATCGGTCATGATAATATAGAATTCACGCACTGCGAAGACCCGGTGCCTTCAAAAGAACTGGCTTACTGCCAGAAGTAATGTGAGATATGATTTAAGTGGCCCATATTTTATTTAAGCCAATGATATTATTATGTTTGAACTAGATTTGCAAGTTTTTCTTTGTGTTGACTACTTAATAGCTGGACTTTATAACAACGAATGCGTATGCTTATCATATCAGCATTCATTTGTTTTATTTATTTATTTATTTGGAAACTCAACAGCTTATATTAATATTACATGGGTTATGAATGTTCACCCCACTATCAATGAACAGGTCAAAGTAGTTGCCTCAAAGTTACAGCATCTTACAGTCTGCATACACTGCTCAGTGATAGCGAGATGATTACAATGATCACTTAAGCCAATAATAGAATTTCACGGCATTGACAAAGCTAGGTTAACAAGAAAGACGCGAAAGAAAACAAAAGAAAAAACTTAACTAAACTAACCCAATCATACATATACGAGTCTTTTGCATACAGGGTGACTTGTAATTTGACGTATTTCTTCTGGGATGTGATAGTGTGATCCATTTGCAACAATTAAGCACCCTATAAAGCCCAGGTGAAAATTCATAGGATTCCAGAAAACCCAATTATTGTTTTTTTTGGAAATTAAAAAAATACCGCTCACAACACTACAGATAACTCACGGTCTACTCGCTGGACACTGTTCAGTCGTCGCTTACTTTGCGTGTATTAAATTATTAGGTACCCAATGGAATCGCAATGAAGGCCGTTCAATTTTTTGAAAAGTGATATCAAGTGACGAATTCTGGGAAATTTTCAATAAAAAATACAAATTGGGTTTTCTCGAATACCATGAATTTTCGCCTAGGCTTTATGAGGTACTTAATTGTTGCAAAGTCAAAGTCAAAGTCAAAGTCAAACAATTTATTTCAATTAGGCACTTAAAAGGCACTTATGAACGTCAAGTTTACAAAAAATAGAATTGATTCTAGTCGCCCCTTCCAAAAGGTAGTTTTCGTATGGAGAAGAATGGGCAAGAAACTCCACCGTTACTCTTTTAAAATGTTTTCACAATATTTTGCATACATTAATTATATAATTATATGTGAAGACGATGCATCTAGAATAAGATTACTATACCGCGATAGGTAAAAAAGAATGAAAAATAAAGCAATTACAGATAAATTAAATATGTGACAGATACATGGTGCTCACATATTTACAAACATTGTAAAATTATACGATATTCCTAACATTTTAACAAGTAATACTAATAAGTCAGTGTGTGAGTTCAAGAAATCACAGAATGTTAAATTGCAAATGGGTCACACTATTACGTCCTAAAAGAAATACGTCAAATTACAATTCAACCTGTTTACAGTCAACCACAGATCCTAATTATTTGACTAAACCTCGGTTACACGCAAATACTCGTTGCGAATGCCTATTCGCAGCGAGTATTCACTGCGACTAGATTCATTCGCCGCGAGTTGAATTCGTCGCGATTAGAATTGAGCATGTTCAACTTTACTCGCGGCGAATTCAACTCGCCGCGAGCACTCGATGTGTGTGACAACTCGTTGCGGGTAGCCATTCCGCTCAGTGCACCGCGCCGCTCTGTCAAAATTCGCTTGTAGAAATCGCTGTGTGTGAGCGAGGCTTTAGACCTTCATTTCGTTGCGGTTTTTGCAGTTCAGGGTTGGCACAGATCACGGAGTCGCCGAAAACTAATGAAATTCTTAACAATGAAAAGTATGTTGAGCGCTAAACTTCACGCCCCCAAAGCCGTTAGTTTCTATACGTCATTTGTGTTGTAGAGCGAGAAAAGGCCCCGCAGACAAGCTCGACGCGACTGTGCGATGCGTTACAGTAGAACAATTTCTGTGAAGTTTTCATACAAGTTGTTCCACCAGAGTCGCGTTGCGCCTGTCTGCGCCAGGCCAGCCTTAAACGGTTTGTACGAAAAGTGTTGACAATGCCACCTCTAGCAGCGGCCACCGAGGCGTCTCCATGCACTGAGAGCACGAAGTACGAGTGGCTATGAACTACTAAAACAGTATAAATATGAACAGAATTATCTTTGTTCTTATTTACGTGTAACGTTCAATGTAATTAAAGTATAATTTACTAGCTGCACCCTGCAGATTCACGGGGTTAAAAGTATCGTATGTCCTAATCCAGGTCATGGTCTACCCATGCAATTCAAATTCAAATTCAAAAGTCATTTATTCAAACTAGGCTGAGAATCAGCACTTTTCGAACGTCAAAATTACATAAGACAGTCCCTCAAAAACGCCCACCCTTCACCACTTCCTAGTGCTTAAGCTGGGAAGAAGAAGTGGCGCAACAAACTCCCCAGCAGCACAGCTGTCTGTTCAGTTGAAAAAACTTGATTCTATATAGTAGCGCTTATGCTAAAATAATTTACATTACCACAAATTGCAATACAACTCATAAAATAAAAATATTTTAATGAGTAGATTAAGTCAACAATAAATGAAAATAAAATTAAAATAAATTGACTTACAGTCAAATAAAATAATCCAAACAATTATATTCTCATATAGTATCATGTAGTCTAAAATAGTCTAAAACAATTGTTTGTTGCTTGGGGTACATTGGAGTAGCTTAATTAGTCCCAAGCATTTTTGTCGTCTAAGTAATCTTTAACTTTATAGAAACCTTTTTGACATAGTTTCTGTTTAATAAATGATTTAAATTTATTTAGGCTCAGTTCTTTGACATGGCTTGGGAGTTTGTTGTAAAAACGTATACTTTGGCACTTAAATGAATTACTAATTTTTTGGAGCCTAGTCCTCGGCACAATAAATAAATCTTTGTTTCTAGTATTTAAGATATGAATGTCGCTGTGTTTAGAATATAGTTTTATATTCTTTTTTACATAAATCAGGTTCTCCTAAACATATTGAGACGCGACTGTCATTATGTTTATTTCCTTAAATTTATCCCTCAGTGAATGCCTAGAACTTAGGTTATAAATTGCTCGAATGGCACGTTTCTGCAGCATAAAAATAGCCTGAAATTCGGCTGCATTTCCCCACAACAAAATGCTATACGACATTACACTATGGAAATAACTAAAGTATACTAATCGAGCTGTTTTTTACATCAGTCAAATGACGGATTTTATACACTGCGTAGGCTGCAGAGCTTAGCCGCTATGACAATTTGGTTATATGTGGGCCCCACTGAAGCTTCGAATCCAAAGTAATACCCAAGAACACAGTGGTGTCCACAAGATCCAATTCTGTCCCATTTAGTAGTACATTGGTTTTCACCTGTTTAACGTTAGGTGTTAGAAATCGAATACATTTAGTCTCTTTCTCGTTTAAAAGTAAATTATTAACACTAAACCAATGCACTATTTTAGAGAGAGCATTATTCACATCGTCAATAACTGTCTGTTGTCGCTTAAGCTTAAATATAAGTGACGTGTCATCTGCAAATAACACAATTTCATGACTGTTCTTTATAAGGCAAGGTAGGTCATTAATATATACGAGAAATAAAAAAGGGCCAAGAATTCAGCCCTGCGGAACTCCCATAGTGACAATAGAACCCGGGTATCGCTTGCCGTTAACGTCCACTCTTTGCATCCTATTATTCAAATAAGAAATAAGAAAATCCAAGGCAGTGTTTCTAACACCATAGTGATGCAATTTCCTGACCAATGTATCATGAGAAACACAATCGAAAGCCTTAGATAAGTCACAAAAAATGCCTAGGGCATCATGTGACTTCTCCCAGGCCTCAAAAATATGTGAAACAAGCTCAACACCAGCGTCGGAAGTTGAGCAACCTCTTGTGAAACCGAATTGCTTACTGTTATTAAAATGTATTTGCAATTGATCCAGCATCAATTTTTCAAATATTTTACTAAAAGTAGGAAGCACAAAAATAGGTCTAAAGTTCATGGGGTCCGATGTGCTGCCCGATTTCAACAAAGGTATTATTTTACTACTCTTCATTAAGTCAGGAATTACACCACAGTCAATACATTTATTAAAAATAAATAATTGCTAATTCAGGCGCTACAGTGTTGATAATGCATTTTGCAACCTCTACGGAATGTCCAGATAGATCAGCAGTTTTTTTGACATTGAGTGTATTGAAAGTTTTAATAATATCTCGAGCACTAACATAGTCAAATTAAACTCATGGTTACAAATATCAACATTTTCTTTCAATAGGGACTCGGCAACAGTGGATAAGAATTTAAAGATTTAGTGGTTGAGACTGGAATATCTGCAAAGAAATTTTCAAAAACTGTGGCAACTTCTAAATCCTTTTTAATAACTATATTATTAATATTAAGGCTGTAGTCACTACTACGCTTTTTGTCTCTTCCAGTCGCATTGTTTATAATTTCCCAAGTAGCTTTAATTTTATTTTGACTATTTTTAAATATCGACACTTAGCTTCGCTACAAACTTATTTAAATAATTTGGAATAGTTCTTAACATATTGATAGAATTCTTTACTTTTATTATAATTTCTTTCTTCATACAGTTCAAAGAGTTTGATTCTACTCTTAAATATCCCTTTAGTTGCCCATTCACTGAAAGTTGCAGAACCATCAATTGAGATCTGCTTTGGTATAAAAGTTGAGTTAAATTCTGTACAATACATGGCAAAAAAGGAATTGTACAGTTCATTAGGATCATCACAATAAGGCAAGTGAGTAATTTACTATTTTGTTTTTAAAACTCTTCAAGCGACCTGCAGTTTTCGGCACTACAGTGATATCTCTCTTAGCCACTTTTTTATCTTGTTTACTAAATGTAATCAGCTGTCCACAGTGTTCAGAATCCAGTTGACTTATATTTTTTTTATTAATAGGTAATATGTCAGTAAATATATTATCTAAACATGTACCTGATGTGGCGGTTATTCTAGTAGGCTCCAAAAATAAATTATTAAGGTTATATGACTGAAATAAATTTTGAATTTTTAGGCTCATCGATGAGTCTTCTAATAAATTAACATTAAAATCACCACATACAATTATATTTTTCCTAATTTACCAAGCTATTTTTATAGTCCGCTCAACAGATAGGCTTACAATATCCTTACGTTCTTTGAATTTAAATTGTTTAGTTAACAGTATTAATGAGCCACCATGTATTGCATTTTCTCTGCTGAATGAACTACCAACCTGGTAATTACTGAAATTAAACATGAACTGATGATGGCTTTTTAACCAATGTTCTGTAATACATAAAATATCAATGTTGTTACAGTTCATGAATAATTCAATTTCAAGGTCTGTTCTCAACATACCTTGAATATTTTGGTGCACCAGGTTAATTGTTTTAGAACTTATTCTGACATTTTGATGATTTTGACTAGTGTTTTCTCTTTTGTCTCAATTTCTAATTTAAATTAATGTTACCTTGTGTAGCCAAGCTATTGGCTGAATCAATGAAAATGTCAGATAATTGCTCAATAGAAGCTAAAGTTTTATTAGCCAATTTCTTGGCTGATAAATCAATTAAAAAAAGGATAGCGATGCATGATGCATGTGCCGAATTTATCCAAATCCGTTCGGCCGTTTTAGCGTGAAAGCGTAACAAACAAACTCACTTTCGCATTTGTAATATTAGTTAGGATTTACAGATAAAAGTAAATAATATAATCCTTTTTATTCATCTAGACGTTTTTTATTATAAACTCTATTACGTCAATACTGTAAAAAACTTGAATGCAATATGCATTAATAATAGATATTTTGTTTGCGTAGGTTCGTGCCTCCAAAAATTTTGTATTATATCATTATACACGGTTAATTTTAGCTCGTTCTGGAACGAAAAGCCATAAACTCGATCATCGAACTCGAAACGATTGGGACTATTATTTTCAATAAATTACAATTTAAAAAAAACACGAAAAGTCTAATTTATTGTTTTTTTTTGTGAAATAATGAGAACTCGAAGTAACTGCGATCAATGCATATGTGTGTAAAACGTATCGACGAACGACAACACTTGCGAACGGTACCCATTGAAAAATCCATTCATCGATCAGACAGCATAAAACACATACGCAATAGATAAATAGGTACACAAATAAAAATACGAAAAGCGAATTCAGACTTTATTTTTTAACCGTAAACGGTAACAAATAGAAAATTCACTAAACTAGGTACAAGGTAAGTAGGTACGCAGTTTACTAAAATTATTCTGAGAAGTGTCCGACCGGACTTCAGAAGGATGCACAACCGAATTCCGCGGTTAAGTGTATAAAAATAAGGTCTTAATTAGGTCCAATATTTTCATAGAAAAGGGCACCATCAACTTATAAGGAACTCTATTCGACAGATAAAACGATTCATTTTTTCTGTTTCCATTGCCTGCCGCTGTAGAAGCCGCCGCGCCGCGGCCGCAAGCAAGCATTGTCGCATAAAAATTGGCTTAGGCAGTATTATTTTTATTTATCATAAATATGGTAGGTAGGTATGCTTATTAAGTACCTATTAGCTCGATTGGTCGACACTCGATTCAAGGCCTTAAATACAACTCCCAAGTGTACTCGTCGTGTCTAGTTGAAAAGGTACGAGTACTAGTGATTTCGTGATACGAGAGTGGTGAATGAAATTTCAATTAGTTTCTCTCGTTTACGAGGAGATGTGATAGTGGTAAACACCGTGCCGTGCTCCCGATACAAACGAGAGATAACGAGGTGAATGAACTTACACCAACCTATCGTACCAGAAATGAAATACCTACTTGCAGGTACTTACTTGCAGCCGGACTCGCACACGCACAGCTGTGCCGCGCTACGTCATCACCGAGCGGATCGCGTACGATCTTGCGTTTATGAATGAAATAGTGTTAGCGCTACTAAGATTTAACTCGAATGACAGAATAACAGTGATAAATTTCTAACTTCTATATTAGATGTCTTAAAAAAACAATAACAATGCTAATAGTACCTATTAATCGTCTGGAGTCACTGTGTTTTGGCTCCAGAACGATTTAAAAATAATCGTGTATAGTATTATCGACCTTTGCGTTTTTATGAAGATGTTTTATTTTTATTTTATATTATACTAGGTTCGTCCGCGTGACCCGTATTTACCATTGCAAATCTAACTAATGCCCGAGATATACGACGCTAGTTTTTCAAAGCTAGGATAGCAAGCTAGAACCGCTGTATACAATCCTGCCTCGGAACATGGTAGAACTAGATGCTTGTAATTTGTAAGCCAAAAGAATTGCGGTGACTTAGTCCGTAGAGCAAAATGATCCGATTAGGTACCATCTTTGCCGGCCACCCGAGGCTAGTTCACAAGCCAGCATGATAAAATGGGTGGTGGGGGGCGCTACTAGCTCAAAAATAGAACCTCATACTATTAAACTATCCGACTAGCTTACTATCTTTCTCACTAGCTTACTAACCTAAAAATGAGGATAGTTCTGTATACACGAGGCTAGAATGACTACGTTGCTAGCTTACTAGCATACTATCTTGCTATCCTAGTTTCAAAAACTAGCCCCGAGTAACCCGAGCATTAGCTATCTGAAATTAATATGATCACTAATGAGTAAACGTGGCGAGATCAGTAACCGGTTCACATTACATCTGAAATGTATTTAATACATTCCATAAACTTGGAAACTCAATAATATGGAGTTAGTCAAGTTTAGATTGAGTGCAACTTAACTGGAATCGAACTACGTGTAAGTAGTTTGGTTACTTAGGGGAATGTGAGATTACAGATTGTTACTTCATTGTAAGTTAGAGATAAGTATATCATTGAGTAAAATATTATAGGTTCTACAGAGATATTTGCGGAATAAGTAGGATTTATTTGATGTTTCCATTATCTAACCAGCTAGATGTATTGGGTATCAAACTAAAAATATTGACTTAATTCAGGTACCTATCAGGTTGATAAAAATCTTAGATTTCGAAATTAATTAAATTAAATTCTTCAACTACAGTGGTGGCTCAGTGGTAACGGCCCTGACTTACGGGTCAGTCGGGTCATGGGTACAAACCCAGGCAGGCACTTTACTTTGTGTAAATAATTTCATCACTACTGCTCTCAAAACGGTGAAGGAAAACATCGTGAGGAAACCGGCATGTACTAGAACCAAAAATTGAAAGACATGTGACATCTAACAACCCGCACTGGCCCCGCGTAATAGATTACAGCCCTCTCGCAGAGAAGAGGCCTGCCCAGGACTGGGAACTTCAACAATCGAAAAACAAATACAAGTATGGTGTACTATGGTAGATAGAAATTCATTTCGAACCGAGATAAAGACACTCAAGTATGTACTCAAAAGAAAATGAACACACAGATGCAATCTCAACATTATAAAATAATAAAAACGACATAAAGGATTCCTTTATCTATCTCCAACCCAGATATCATAATAACACATCAAACACACTACATATTCCTCTTTTCCGCACTACCCTCACCTTACTCAAGAATTTATCGTTCATGACCTGCAGAACCCGTGTCGCATACGAAAGCAGGTGAACACAAAATGTCCCTAGAGTGACTTGCACTTTGTTGAACAATACATGTTGACTCGTGTGGTACGATAATGCATCAATACGTTATGACGTGTCAATAGTGTTGGAATCTTGGAGAGTTTGCTTTGGGAGTTCGCTTGGTGGCTTGTGATAATGAAGAGGGTCCTATTGTGACGACTGGAAGCTAATTACAAAGAGTAAATGTGGTCCTTTTTAGGGATCCGTACGTTCGAATGAAAATACTGAACCCTTATAGGATCACTCGTGTGTCTGTCTGTCTGTCTGTCACAGCCATTTTGCTCCGAATCCAATAGACCGATTAAGTTGTTGGTATGTCGTGGCCAGATCTCAGCATTGACCATTTCATGAAATGGCCAGCTAAAATGGATCATATCGTTTAAACGTCAACGTTTAATGATATGTCAGTTGACGTTTGATGTTCATTGATGTAGGGTATTCATGGTTTAAGGTGTAGTAAAAATAGCCAAGTAATTGCGACAAACATAGATTGATAGCGGTCGGTGTACGCTGCCGCGGCTCCGCTCTCTTCACTCGCTCGGCTCCCGCGCGGTTGGTCTAACCTAACCTAGCCCATTTGGTCGGGGTGCCACATAAGTGTGAATTTAAAATTAAAAAAAAAAACTGATTTTAAGAGCCATGTTGCATGAGAGATTTTAAGAGCTGCGTTGATGCCATGCGCTACTTCGAAGTTGATCGCTTCCCATAATATCATATTTGGAGACCCAATAAAAGTATACTTTGTTTGATTCGTTGTATGCCACCGCCATGATGCACAACAAAAACAAAGCGACATCAATGCTTCTGGTGGTCTATCTAACTGTTTTACGATATGATCACTAGTGTTTGGCCACATCATGACGTAGTCGTGCGTTTAACTGTTCATATCGTCAAATGTTGAGTATTCAGTGATCTGGCCAGACCACATCACGATAACCAGCGGTCGATTTTCATTTCATGAAATGATCAATTCTAAGATCTGACCACGAAAGGTACACATATGAATTTCTATGACACGGACGTATAACGTAAATAAATACATTTTGAATTATGGTGTTTTTTTTTAAGGTATTGCGAATTGTTTTTATTCCGAGACGTTTGACCAAAAAGAAAGAAATAAAATAAATTAAATTGGAATTAGGTTAGGAAAATGATGATTTTAACATTACGCCTTGTTTCCCCAAAGTGTTGGGCAAAGGGCAGAGGTGTACCCGCATACATTTCGCCAGTTATGTTTAAGTCCCATGTAATAGGGGGCGAGCCTATTGCCATCAACCGGGCACAAATACAGACTCCAGGCTGCTACTGAGAAATTCCTGATAAAAAACCCACTATCATTTTGTTCAACCTGGGAATCTAATCTATTATTATTGAATGGCAAACAGTTATGCGACCTTCTTGATGGTAGGTTCTTCTGAAAGGAATGGCCCGTAATGGCTGAGGACAAACGAGTGTGGAAAACGGAAAGGAAAGTCATTGCTTAGCAGTGGGACATTACGTGCTAAATAGATCGATAGACTAGATGGTAGATGAGTGATCCCCGCCTATGGCACAGTATAAATAAGTAGTAGTATTATATCTTCATAGAAAACGGCCGACACAACGAGCTTCGCAATCTGAGTGTATGTACGCAGGATTATCGAGTGCGCGGCAGCTACGCACGGACGCGGAAGGTTTAACTACCGAACAGCCGTGGTTAATTATTTCAAGGGTCGAGATATAATACTGTTACTTATTTATAATGTGCCTATGGTCTTCTGTACTATGAGAGGCATAGCAGGTGCTTTACTGTCTCCAAGCTAAGCTGAAATGCTTTAGGTGCCTGTTATTACAGCACCAACCTTTCACACCAAGCAACATATTGGTGGCAGACATAAGTACGGTGGAAGAACTGTAACAAAATAAAATTAAAAATATTTTATATTTCACATAAAACTTCATGGGTACTTACGAAACGTCAGAACCTAGGTGCACGGTTTCAATTGGTCGTTTCCTAACTCCACTCCACGATTACTCCTTTAAAAATCGAGGTACAAAATAAATAAACAAAGTGAACAAAATACAAAATGGTCTACAAATCTACAGTCTGTTAAGCCTACAACGTTCTCACATTCACAAAATATAAAAGAATCTAGGTAATAAAATAAAATAATAAAAATAAAAACCTATTTATCTGGAAACCTATTTGACAGACAAAGGGATAGGCATATCTTGCTTAGAAAGAGGATCCCAATGGCACCCTCCTTGTAATTGAGCAAATAACCACTTCAAATCACAAATTTTAACTCAAATAGAACTAAAACAACGCAAGAATAAAGAAGCAGAACAAAACACTTCTATAATATTCTCAGGTAGTAACAATCCCCATAGTAAGACCGTTAATATAATGGTCTGCGCACACTATCTGCGTAAGTAAAGGTGGGCATTCAGCTCTGCATATTAATTCCGAGCCGCGCGAATCAGTCCGTGAACAACTCGAATGTTACGTTAAATTCTATTTCATTTTTATTTTAAGAACGTTGCAGTTTTAACTGTTATCTCTAACGTTATTTTCGAATAAAATCTTACTTAGAATGAGTTTGTGAGTTTGCTTGTTTGTTTGTAACCTCATCACGCTTTAACAGCTACAAACACAGAAACTCACATATACTAACACCCAGACCCGGAACAACTACTTGCAGATCATACAAATATTTGTTCCGTGCGGGGATCGAACCCGCGACACGTTGCGCAGCAGTCGATCGCTCAGCCACTGCGCCAACCATGTCGTCACCATGTAGCTGAACAGATTTGGAGGAAGAGGGATTTAGGCACACGGGTACACTATGACCTGCATTAAAATAGGGGATAATTTATATTTGAGTACATTAATATTTTTATTAGCCAACATGAAAATTTATTAGAAACCAGGGCCTACGGCTGGTTTTACATATATCAGTTTGATTGCATTTATGGAGATAACTTTATAGAGCTGTGAGCTTAGTTTTGAAACTAGAATTGGATGTAACTATGTGGATTGTAACCAAAAGTGCATAGTTTCTAACCTGCTGAACTTTGGAGGGTAAAGTAATGATAATTATAAGGATTAACTTAGAAGAAATAAACTAAAAGTTGGTTGCACTAGATAAGTTTATTTCTTCGAAGTTAATCTCGGGTAAAGGCGAGGACGCCCAAAAAGGTTATTCAGCGACCATATAAGTGATGTCCTTTAAAAATATAGGTGCGTTGTACTCGAATAAAACACGCATTTATGAAGATATATGTTACCTACATATACATATTTAAACGTGGACGAAATATAGGATTATTATTGTAAGGTAGAATTAGAGGTTCTGGAGTTGTGCCTGTATATTTTTTGGGCTCCTTTGATAAATTATACAGAAAACAATTAGGTACATTGTTATTCAATTTCATTTACATATTTATTGCTTTCCTAGCTGCTGCTCGCGGCGTTGCCCGCGTGGTAATTCTTTTTCTAAAATTAAAGGAAGTGAAAGTTCCGTAAAAATCGGTCCAGCCGTTTCGGAGATGAGCCGGAACAAATAGACAGACTGACAATATTCTTTTTTTTTGTATTATTACCGTTTATAATCTCACGTTTTTACTTTAGTATAAAGCTGTTACTTTGACATTGCAAACAGAAACATCAATTTTATTTATCTATAGGTATTTGCATAGATGTCACACATACACAATACTGCTCCGTATTTCCTCATACTTTTCCTCAAAAAGTTCCAGAATTTCCTTTTGCCAAAACCACTTTGAAAGTGTGGATCCTTAAATAACTTGAGCGGAATTAGATCAGCACTGGTGCGACCTTTAATCCAATTGCTACAGCAATTTGTATGTGCCGACTTCATTTATGTCACAATTCAAAAATCATTCGTCGTAACAGGATTTGTTGACTTCGTTTTTTTATAGATATCCTTTTGATATAAATATCTCGTTTTTGCTCACTGTAATTTTATTCTATTTCTCTTTATATTTAAGGCTTGTGAAGACCACCGCGACTTGTCGCGTGACGCGACACCGGTTTTTGGTATACTGTGAAGTTTTCTTTGAAATTGTATTGTTCGTGTCGCGTCGCGCGACGAGTCGCGCTGGTCTGCACAAGCCTTTATACTCTCCACAAAGTTTCTCCGGCAAAATACATAAAATGCAATTGTTTCTAAACTGTATAGGATGCAAGTAATTTACATATTATTTCAATGTTACATTGACCTTCTAAAACATTAAATTATTATTGGTTTAATAGTTTTTTTTATTGGATCCTATGGTCTGCACTAAAAAGTTTATTTTGTCCTGAACAATATACAAAATGGAGGCGAGAAACTACGTATAGTTTTTACCTACATAAATGTCCTCTTCATACAGGCTGCCCATTTATTATTCGATTTACAGGTATATTTACTTAATAGAGTCTGGTGTTATAGTTGGGTGTATTATCTATCCGGTTCGTAAGGGTATAATCTCTTAATCGGATCTCATGAGACGGGTCGAGTGTGATAAGGGATGTGTTCATTTGTTATCGGTAACCTTTCATTAGTACGTCAAAACAAGAGGCGTCGATGACGTCAGTTGGCACTCAATTGGTGTGAAATTATAGCGTGATATTATTCCTCTTTTAACTTTGATTTTCCGGTTATACTTCTTCGAGGGCCTTGTGGCTACGTAAGAATAGCCGCACGGGTCGATCCATCAGGTTAAGCTACACTTGCCGAGGTTGATCCGTGGATGGGTGACCATCTTTACATACTAAGACTCCTCCGTGCCTCGGAAAATACGTTAAGCTGTTGGTTCCGGCTGTCATTCGTGGATCTTTGACAGTCATTACGGGTCGTCAGAAGCCCGAAAGTCTGACAAACAGTCTTGCCAAGGGGTATCGTATTACCCAGTTACTGTGTTGTGGCAGTCAGATAGGCTGTCGCTCCATGTAAAATACTGGTTTTCAGCTTCATCTCGTTAGATTGGAAGCCGACCCCTACATTGTTGGGAAGAGGCTATAGGCAGATTCATTGAGTTCTAGCAAAATACATTATAATGGTATTTTTGTAAGAAAATCGTAGGTGACATTATTCTGAGAGTAGAGACAACCGGATGAGTTATGGATAGCCAAGATTTGTTTCTTAAAGCTATCGTTAAGCTCGGTAAGTGTGAGCCTGGCTTATACAGCATGTATCAGAAACGTGTGGTCATATTTAAGGGACAGACACAGGCACAGACCATCAAAGTGAACAACTTATATTATATTATTTTAATAAAAGTCGTTCAGTTTATATTATATTATTACTATAGTATATTGTTTGTCTAAAATGGTTAGTATTTACTTCAGCCAGCGTATCATAAAAGAAGTTCATATCTAACCTGTTTCAAAACAAAATCCCGTGATCACGCTAGCGCTCGGCGGCTACGCGTGGCGTACGCGTAGCCGCCGAGCGCTCGCGTGTAGTCCTTACGGTGGTTAGCTATGAACTTCTTCGATGGTACCTACGGTACAGCGCATTTACCTTCTACCCTTACCGCTCAGCTCGTAGTTGAAATATTACCAACAACTCCCGATCAGCATCTGAACTTTGAAGTAATGTTGGTTTCCCAATAAATTATTTAGTGCTCTCTTGCAAAATTCCAGATAACCATATCAAAAGCTCAGTAATCGATTCTTTGCTTTGAAATGCTACTCAGTTTCCTTAAAACCCGGGTTTAAAGCTAGCACATCAAAACTGCAAAACTTAGCACTGCAGCCACTGAACACTCTATGCTTTAAAAAATAAGGTTGATAATTGTTAACTTGAGTTGTCGTTCTTAAAAAAGCCAATAGTGAGGATCCTAACTCTTCTTGAAACTAACTTTAATCTAATATCCTAACACTTAGGGAGCAGATTCGACAGAATAGTGGAGGATTTTATTATGCATCACTATGCAGTCATATTGGGGTTCTGGCTTTTTACGCTGAAGGTACTAGAATTCTGGAAACTAATTTTGTTCTTGAAAGTTAACTGTTAGCATTATATGAAGAAATTTAGTTCTTGCCAACCCATTTTTGTCTCTTGATGTTTTCTAAACGTGAATATGTGCAGCGTATCTTTTTGTTTTGTTTATCGACATAAAATATACATCTTAACAAATACATAAAATTTTATTGTCTGTTTGTAATGTCAAAATTACAGTTCTTTTATAAATATGTATGTAATGTGAAAGTATATTATGTATACGGAACTAATAACAAAAAAAAAAACGTTTTATTTTTTGTCTGCTGTCTTTCTGTTTGTTCCGGTTAATCTCCGAAACGGGTTTTTTTTTTATGGGTTGGACATTATCAAATAACTTCTCCCGCTCTGCCCGGAGCGGGAGGGTGTGTCAGACTTTTACTGACCAAAACCCACCCGTGTTCCTTCAGTTGCCTGAGTGCCGGGGCCGCGATATCCCTTTCAGACAAACTCGCAACCCTGGCAGGCATTGGCCCTAACGGACCCCGTCAGTTGGTGCCGAAACGGTTGGTTCGATTTTACCGAGACTTTCACTGGCAGATAACTGATGTTATACGGAGTAACTTAGGCTACTTTTATTTTAGTACTCGCGGGTGAAGCCGCGAGCAGTAATTATTATTTTATTTAAAAAAAATATTCACCGTTGAATTTGTACACGTTACGTCATAGCTTGCATACATGACTGTCCAAAAATGGAGTGATACCGATGTGTTTTTAATTTGTCTGTCTATCAATAGATTTTCCGATCCGTCATTATTTCACTTTTACTCGGAGTTGAAATTTGGTAAAATATATTTTTAATAATGTTTCAGGGTCTTATTTGTAAAGGTTGCTTAAAGTAAAGTAATGATTAACATCTGCCATAAACTACACGTTGCAGCAACGTAAGATAAAGGCTTCAAATATTTTAAAAAATTGTTATGAACAGCCAGGTTTATTTTAATTGAAAACGTTAGTTTAACAATCCGATTTTTCTAAAACAGCATTAAATTTTTCCCGAAACGGTATTTTCCGAGAATTTTCTAACCAACAATTTAGCATAGCGACAGCTAGAATTTACAAAACTGCGTTTATTTTCCACTTAGGTACATTTGTTTTCGGACACCACACACATCGTATGTGTCCGCAGAGCACTATTAGTTACGTCCAAATCCTTTTGATTTAACCCAAGGATTGAAATTGTCAGTGTAACAAAGACTTATGTGTGACTTGGCTTTAAGTGAAACAAAAGTCTCGGGATCTTAATCTATATACTAATCATTAGGGATGGGCAGAACATGGGTTTCACCGAATACGAACATTCGGCCGAATGTTCGGAATACTTTTACCGAACCGAATATTCGGTCGGTTCATCATAATTGATTCCATTACGTGAACAGTATACAGGTCTGTACTTGTTCACGTAAAGCGCGCGGATTAGCGCCGGACCCTCCCGCCCGCTACCCCCGCTGCACCAGATGTTATTATTGCATCATCTAGTAAGGAATAAAATTTCGCAACGTGCCTTTTCTTTTGGTTATTTTTTATTAAAAAAGTCATCTTTGTTGAGTTTTTTTTGCTTGGTTTAATTGTTGTGTACCTATAAATGAGTGGAAGAAGGAGATCGAGACTAAACTTTAGTACCACTTTGCCGAATATTCGGCGATAAAGCCGAATATTCTGCCGAATACGAATATTCGGTAAACCTGCAGAATATGCCGAATACCGAATATAAAACGTATATTCGGCCCATCCCCACTAATAATAAAGCAGAAGAGTTTATTTGTTAGAACACGCTAATCTCTGAAATTATCAGTCAGATTTTCAAAAATCTTTTTGCATTTGATTGCCCTATTATTGAGGAAGGCTACAAGATAATCCCTAACGCTAGGACCCTTGGGAGCCGAGCTAAAAGAAAAAAAGGCAGAAATAACGCTAAGCGAAACCGAAGTATTAGCGCTGGCAGGCAATTCGATACGACAGGGTTGGCCGGGGTAAGAAAAAAATTCACGCGGCCGAAGTCGCGAGCAGAAGCTAGTATCCTATAAAGTTTCTGTGTAACAAAGTTTGCGATAAATAAAACATTATGCTGCAAAGCTATTTTTTCTTACGTGACTTTTTTCGTGGCAGGATAATGTGGGATATCATCGTCGTATCTAAAGGATTACGTGAGCTTTTCACCCTGGCGTTCGTACGTAGTAGTTTGACTGTTTTCGACAGATAATTCAATATAATATAAAATTCCGCCTGTAATACAAAATGGTTAGACCTTTTGTCCATTCACATTTTGCCAGTTATGTTTAAGTTCCATGTATTTTTTTATTTATTTATTTATTTTATTTCCAACTTACATCTATCATTACAGGGTAACCTATTGCGATAGCGTAATTATCTAAGTCTTATCCTAAATTATTATTAACTTATAATTATAAGTACATTTTGTAAGTTATTACAAATAATGCATTCTTTGTGAACTCACTCAGAGAACAACAGAATAGGTCCGAGTCATTAGCTATGAGGTTGAGAGTGCGAAGTGCACGCGTCAGCGGCGCCTCACTTAACAGATTGGTCCGAGCACGCGGCTCCGCCAGCAGCCGTGGCTGCCGACGTCGCCACACGTACTTGTCCGGAACACACAAACCTATGTGCCCTAAAATGTCCGCATTATGTACCTTCCCTCTAAGTACTTTGAATATGTACGAGATGAGTGCGAGATCCCTCCTGACCCTCAGTTCGTTATATCCGACCATACCCAAAATAAATAAAGTTTGGTTCATAAGCGGATAAAATGGGTATACACCATATAAGCGCAAGTATAAGTACCTCACGAACTTGTTTTGTACTCTCTCCAGCATGAGCCTATATTTAGATTCATGTGGATCCAAAATGACTGCGTTGCATTCTAATTGACTTCTAACTAATGCATTATATAGGGCGATGTAATAGGAGGCGAGCCTATTGCGCTTGCGCCTTCTAGACCATAATCCTAAATTCAGTATCAAAAATCGTGATGGATTAGTGTAGTGATTTCCCGAACATTTCAAATCGTGTTAAGTTAAATGAGACCTACCAGTGATCTGAAAGAAAACCTTATTATGATCTCATAAGATTTCTTTGGACTTCCATAAGCATTTTTTAAATTGGTTTTTAGCATTGCAATACGATAATACTCATTATACTGACGAGAATCGGTCTGATCAACTAGATCACAATTTATTTCGCTTACCTAAAAGCTCAGCAAAAATATTCCTATTTTACAGCAGTCTAAGATTTTCTTCAACTAAACTTTTTTGTCACACATTCGTGACTATCAGTGACAACAATCGATTAACATTTATTCAATTTGGGCTGTATCGACCCATAATTATTCGATATATTTTATTTCAGCATTAATACAATGTCGCCCATGGGCATGTGCCCGCCCATATTTTTCTGAATAGGTATTCATGACAAATTATCGAAAATAAACTTAAAAAGGTCTGTCTTTTTTCTTTTTTTTCAATGTGCCGCTATGATTTTATGGACTTACACTTGTTTTTTTAAATAATACTGTTTTTTTTTTTAGAAAAAAATGTCTTCACCTTTTTTTTCATAGTCGACAATGTTTAATAAAATAAACTCATAAGCTATTAGAAATAATAAACAGAATCCAAATCGAGCCAATAACATAGGAGATATGGCAAACGCTACTAAAATAAAATAAAATTGAATAACATGAAAAATAAAAGATAGACCCCCCCCGCCACCCCCCCTTTTAAAGTTAATTTTCGATAATTTTTCATGACTATTCAGAAAAATAAGGGCGAGCACATGCCCATGGGCGATATTGTATGATAGCTAGGAGTTAATTATACTATTAAACGAGCAACGAGCATTTGTAACAAAACTCTTCAGAAACGGCTTGAACGATTCTTATAAGATTTTGTGTGAATATTCAATAGGTCTGAGAATAGGACGTAAACTATTTTGCATACTCCTAAGTGATACCGGTGGCCCAAAACAAAACAAAAAAAAAAAAAATATTTTTATTTTTTTATGCTTCGGCATTAAAAAATACATACAACCTTTAGGTAGGGTACCTACACTACCTACCTACCTACACTACCTACCTATCTACACTACCTACCCTAACTACATATCTACCTAATATTAGTAGATTATTAACCAAGGGGATAAAGCAGTGTCTTCTGTCGCGGGTGCTGATTTAAATCGTTTTATATTTTTGTTAATTTGACTGCTTAATATGGTTTAATTCGCCATTTAGCTTTCGATATAACCCTCAGCTACTGCATCAGAGCTCCAACCACCGTCTTTTTATTGACGTAATATCCGCCCCTGAATCTGCCAAGAAAGTCGCCGAAGTTCTCCTAAAGCAGTGACCGGTGTAGAGTTCAACATCTTTAAGTTTTAAATATTTAGTAATTTCCTTTGGCATATTGCTAATTTTATTTTTGCCGATAGCTTGTCGAGTACATTTCCCATTCCGATAGTTTATAAAAAATCTATTGTTTTCCATGTTGGTGGGACGTAATGCTTGGTATTTATGAATGATTTTAGTATATTGTCCTTGTACAATGAATGACCGATTTTTCTTTGTCTTAGTTTCCTTTACATTAATCAGCAGCAACTCATTGGAATGATTTTCAACGTCCTCCACCTTTAAGTTTACAAGTTCACATCCGCGGCAAGCACCATTGAGTCCAAAAATTAAGGTCACCTATAACAAAGATAAAAAACAGGGATACATATATAGAATAATTACCATTACTAAGATACGAAATATTCATAGTTAAATCATGTATACTTACTTTTGTGGCCCGAAAAATTTCGTCAGGAGCTTCATTAAGAATTTTTGCCACATTTTGAGTCGTAAAAATTTTAGACTTCTTTGCGCAATGCCCTTCTGATTTTCTTTAAAAAAAGCCAGTAATTTCGTGAATCTATTTATTTCAATGCTGTGTTTGATGCTTATTGTAGCTTTCAGTTTTGAGTATATGCACCAAAGTGTATTCGGATTCTTTGTCTTGGATAAATAATCATAATAATAAAAATAATTTGACGACACGGTTGACGCAGTGGCTGAGCGATCGACTGCTGCGTAACGTGTCGCGGGTTCGATCCCCGCACGGAACAAATATTTGTATGATCTGCAAGTAGTTGTTCCGGGTCTGGGTGTTAGTGTATGTGAGTTTCTATGTTTGTAAACGCACCCACGATACAAGAAGAAATTCTTAGTGTGGGGCAACGTTTTTTAAAAAAAAGAAAAAAAGAAAAAAATCAAAATAGACAAGAAGTACTGATTCTGAAATTGATAGGCATTTCGCACTTCTCCACGTTGAAAATTTTCCTTGGATTTTGTTGAAAGCAAATTATTTATAATTGCGGCAGCATTTGCACTGATGGAATCTGACAATTCACTGTCACTGTCGCTTTGATTTAACATCGTAACGTATTTTTAGAACATTAACTTATTAATAAAAATAAATTAAAATAAACTTAACGTTTATGTATTTGAAGAAAACAAAAACGCGGCTAATTCCTAGACTAATATTTTGTTGTCGGAAAAGCAAAGGCATCAAGCTCATACGGCCTCGTCGGTTTTCGTAATTTTATTTAATAATCATAACTGCATAATAAATGCGTATTCCTTTTTCAAAAAGATGTATAATAATGCTTTATATAAAAACTCAATGGTGTAAACACAGATGTAGTTCAATATAAATTTCGGTAAGTATTCCAAATTTAAATCACGTTCTCCCCCTAGAGGATGAATGGAATTCAGTACAATTTTCTTTCCCTGTTTTTAACAGATTCAAAATGACTATTGTTATGTTCGCTTTTTGTGGCATAGAATGTCACTTTTTTGAGCAAGTGGTACGAAAAATATATTACGGGGGCAAAAAATCGATCGAAAACCGGAATAAATCGTTTTATCCGTATTTTCACCCGAGCAAAGCTCAGTCGCCCAAAGTTTAGAACAAGATATCTTAGAATAATCAATAATGACGTGGCAGCATGGAATAAGTAAGTACCTACTATCATGGCAGCATGGAATTAGTATGTACTATCCTGTACCACTAAATGAACATTTTCTATTTTCACCCGAGCAGAGCTCGCTCGACCAGGTACTTCTTGTAATTTAACTTGTGTTCCGATTTTACTTAAATATTTAGCACAATGAATAATTAAGATTGAAAAAACTGAAATGTTAATCGACTTTGGTCGCTGACTGTAAAGCAAGATTGATGTCATTCATTATTAACTGCACTTCAGTTTCTTCAGCCGTTTTTTTTAATTTTTATCTAGATCCTTCTCGATTAATCATTCGTAATCTGTAACGTGCTAAGCTGGGATCTCTCTCTCAAAGATGATTGGTTCTGCCTTAGTTCATTCACCGACGTCTACTTAGTATTCAGATTACGGTCAGAAATCATTTTGATATATTATAATAAACTAGCTGCGCCCCGCGGTATAACTCTTGATTCCGTGGGAATATCGGGATGAAAATCCTATGTCCTAACCCAGGTCATGATCTACCTATGTGGCAAATTTTATCCAAATCCGTTCAGCCGTTTTAGTGTGGAAGTGTAACAAACAAACAAACTCACTTTGGCATTTATAATGTTGGTTAGGATAATTTATGATTAGATTGGGTTTTTTATAGTTTGAAGTCAATTTTCGTTGGAATTAATTTGACTATTTTAAAATACATCCTGATGCCATAACTAGGTAGGTAACTAACTGTAATATTATAATAGCATATAAACAATTTGATTTAAGTAGCCTCTTGCTTGACTCTATAAATAAGATTTTAATCTTTCTGAGTTTTACATAGCCAACTGAAGCTTGTTGAAAACATTTAGAATCAACTGTAGGTAGTTGTTCAAACTTTGTTTTTAGAAGAATCCACAATTTCCTCTCATTTATCTGATATCAACAACTCATTTTAACTTTCGTACCATTTGTCAAAGTTTCGTGAACAGCAGTTTCCTCCTTTATCTGAATGACATCAGCATCTTATCTCTCTTTAAAGAACTGAAACATACATAAAATATATTTTATTTAGTGCATATTTGCATAATTAATATAGAACTCCCTCGTTGGTCTAGCGGGCGCAAGCGCTACTGCTGAGGGTGAGGCCCTGGGTTCGATTCCCAGGTTGGGCAAAGTGCTATTGGGTTTTTCCATTAGGAATTTCTCAGTAGCAGCCCGGAGTCTGGATTTGTGCCCGGTTGATGGCAATAGGGTCGCCCCGTATTACATGGGACTTAAACATTACTGGCGAAATGTGGGTGATGTTATGTTAATATAGGAAATTAAGAAAATAATTTAGCTATTAATTTTGATAATTTTCATTGTCCAAGGAAGGAATGGTTACGAAATTACTAAAAGGGGGGCTCACTGTAATTTATAAATAAATGTGAAAGGTTCAACTCAACGCCTTATCCAATAGCACAGCATAAATAAGTAACAGTATTATATCTCCATAGAAAACGGCCGGAACGACGCGCTTCGAAATCTCAATGTATATCAGTACGCAACAGTATCGAATGTGCGGAAGTTACGTACGGACGTGGAAGGTTTAACTACCGAGCGGCCGTAGGTAATTATTTCAAGGTCACTGCCGATATAATACTGTTAGTTTATTTAACTGTGCCAACAATCTTAAACTTCTTAGTATCGAATAAATAGGCACCTACCTAGTTCTAACATTCAACGCGAGTGAAGGTACGGGACTATATCAGTATTCTATGCCTCGGGTAAAAGCTATAAGACAATCCTTGAATGTCACACAAGCGTAGTCAGGATCAAATGTTACATTCCTTCGATCACAACACAATTGCTCGATGATTGATGGCTTCAGAGATAAAGTAATTTCTTCCGGGGTATCTGAGATATTTTCTCTTATAGGAGATGCACAAGGTCACTCTGTACCACAGCTGCTCTACATACCCGATGGATCATTAATTTTCTTCACAGTACAAAGACGCACCGTCATGAAATCTTGTGGGTCCTCAGTGTATGTTTACACTCAAGGGCAACCAACAATATTGAACAAAATATTTTTTATCCTTATATTACACTGTACCTACCTATTGTAGATTTTTCAAGACTGACAAAAATGTGAGACATTATTTTATACATACTACAGCTGTGTTCCTTTCGAAATATTCTACATCAAATACACTTTTACGAAATCCTGCTAGGCTTTTCACCTCATATTGAACCTGTCAATAAGTGAGCTGAAAGTCTTTTTTATTTCCGTCCTCAGAAAATTCTGCGATTAATTTTTTTCATACGTCTTACTTACAATAAAATACCAATACCCAATACATTTTCTTTTACACTTTCGAAATTCAAAATCAGACATTCTTCCCCAAAATGTTATTACATAAGTAAAATCAACGTCATTCCTGAATCTTGAAAGGGTTCGTATGAATGGAATCAGCGTCTTCAGAGCGTTTAATTACATTTAGCCGACGGCAGGAGCACAGAATAGATGGGCACAGAAGGGCTATACAATGAGCGAAAACAGACGCACGCGCACAGACGCGTTTTCCATCTCAAACTATATCAACCAAATGCCCGTCGCGAGTGCGCTTTCCACCCCGACCATTACTCCAGGCAGCCCGAGCCGTTGAGCCTGTAACTTTAAATTCGTCCCCAAATAATCTTAATGCGATTCGGCGTGTCCCTTGCTGTCCTCCCCAGCGACGCCCTAAGCCTAGGTCCGTCCGGTGTCCTCTAAGCGAATAGTCGTCTAGTTTATAAGTATATCGCCCTGGCCGGAGGCTTTAATTTATTGAGGCACCCACATGAAAGTCTAGTTACCGATCTGGTGACCTGCGAGATGCCATTTCACAAAAACAAAAACAACGCGAGTACGCTTGCACTCGCTGTACGTGCAGCGTGTCTATGTTTGCGTGCGTTTTCGCGTTTTGTATTGAGCCGACCTTCTGTATCCACCTATCTATTCTGTGTCAGGAGTCTCTCTGTTTGTTCTAAGACAAATATATTCGAGTCGCGTGTAGTCTATTAACATTTCAACCAGTCTTGTTAGCTAATGCTGGAAAAAGACAGGGGTTGGCAATTATTGGCTGAGGTTTAATTAATTTTAAAATATGTCACTGTCGTCTGTTATGTTATGAGTTTGAGGTCACGATATGTTTTACTTAGTCGAGCTTTGGTATATTTAAAGGTAAAATGTATGAAGTATAACTGTTGTGTAGCGATTGACAGGAAATATCATGATGCTTCAATTATATTTAGCACAAATTCTATTGAGTTAGCGTTCATGCAATCGAACCTAAATTGTTTTCGCGTGTCGCGTGTCGTTCGCCTCGTTGTTATTGTTGTGTTGTCGCCGGCTGTCGCTGAAAACCAGCGCTGGGGCTCTGTCTCGCATAGGGTCGCAGCATTATGCTGAGGAATGTTCGTTTTGGATGTGACGCATATTTTCCCCCGAATTTTATATTTGCGTCATGTGTACCGAAAATCAACGTATTTTCTTCTTTTTTTTCTGTTGTTGTTATAGCTATTGTTGTTGTTGTTATCTTTTGTTGTTGTTGTAATTGTACTATAGTATAGAGTCAAGTGGTTAAAACGGATTTTTTATAGTCTATTACAATTCGTTTTCCAAGAAATCTATTACACCGGGTGTTAACTTAAGCAGTTTACAAGTCTCATCTTTCATCATTATGGTTATCAGTATTGAATATATAATGCCTTTATATGCTATGCCGAACAGCCTACAGATAATAATACAAGTTTACGGTCTACTTTAAGCTCACAACGCATTCTGCCCCATTTACATTCATTGATGAACCAGTAAAGCTTACATTCGATGTTCTGTATCGACCGATTCCTATACTCCATAGGTTTAGGTTTTAGGTTGTTAAATAAATGTAAACAAACAGTCGGGTAAAACAAATCACGTGACAAGACAGCTGTCAAGTAACCGACTAAACGTAATACCTGTCACGTCAGTTGTCATGCTACGTCACAGTTGTACTCTTCAATTTAGCAACGTTATAAATTCGTTGACGTTTAGAGTTTGGGCTCTTTACAATAGACAGATTACATACTATTATATTATTATTATAAATCTAAATAAAAAATTGTTCCCAAGCAGTTACATCTACGAAATGTAGTTTAAGAATAAATGATAAAGTTTATCATACATTAATAAAAGAGGAAACTATTGTAAAAATCCAAAATAAATTTAATTTGGTTTTATCTTATTTTAAACAAGAAAGTGTCATCTATACAAACCCTTTTTACAATTTGTTTACTTTTATTTAACTACCTAAACCTATGGAGTATAAGTACCAATTTTCAGATATATTTCAATAGTACCGGAGTAAACCAAGTATCATTGTAGCAGCAGCGGTGAGGTTTGTGAAAACTTAAGGTGGTTTCTAGATAGTGTTGAGGATTTTCAATGAAAAACGATGCTTTGCTTTTAACGAACAATCTGTATATTGGCCATTTTGGTTTTTACAACATTCAAGGAGAGGGGCGTGGGAACAATATTTTAAATGAAGCCCAATCACAGTCGAGCGATAGTTATGACGTAGCGTATGGTATAATTTCTTGCCTCGAGATGTCGCTATTAGTCCCTGATGTGCGTTAATGGAGTAGGAGTCCACAACAATCATAATTGAATTTATAAGTACGTATAAATTCCTCGACTGCCTCGTTAGTGGTCGCAAGCGTAACTGCTGTGCATGAGGTCTTGGGTTCGATTTTTAAGTCGGGCAAAGTGTTATTGGGTTTTCCATTAGGAATGTCTCAGTAGCAGCCCGGAGTCTGGATTTGTGCCCAGTTGATGGCAATAGGCTCGTCCCCTATTACATGGGATAAACATTACTGGATAAATAGAAGGAAAGAAAGAAAAATAAGTTTCTTTGTCACAGAAACACGTGCATAAAAAAAGATAATAAACTCGAGTAGAACAATAAAAAAAAAACAATATATTTGAATATAAACACGATCTCAAAACAGAAATAGTCGGCAGCTGCTGGCACGTCATGACTGTGACCAGAAGCCACAGGGCAGGGCAGGTGTGGTTGTGTGTGTGAAATGTGGGTGTGTGGTGTGTGTGATTGTACTATAGATGCACCTCTGTCTAACACCCCAGATATTACTGGCGTGATGTTTTGTATGTATCAGTCGCATACGTAATTGAGTACAGTCAAATAGTACACCGAATGTCGAGGTCGATATATATGAAATAACCAATATTATCGACCCGTCACCTGAATTTAAAATGTAAATTTTTGCCAAATGACTTTTATAACGTTATAGACTTTTATTGGTGTTTCCAATTGGATTTATTACT
Organism: Agrochola lota; assembly: GCA_947364205.1. Taxonomy (NCBI): domain Eukaryota; kingdom Metazoa; phylum Arthropoda; class Insecta; order Lepidoptera; family Noctuidae; genus Agrochola; species Agrochola lota. The sequence goes on along the minus strand of OX376231.1, from coordinate 9,068,195 downwards.
GGTACACAGTGTATATGTCTCAGGCAGATTGTATGGTTCGTCATTACAAACGGCGCCGTCCGTTTACAAACGCTGGCGTTTTTGCAAAATGTCTAAGGCTAAATGTAAATTAACTAGTCACTTTATAATATGCCACAACATTTTGATGGACAATTCAAACGCCGTTTACAAACGGATCTCACAATTTCACGGTAACATAATAAGTACCTGGTTGCTGGAATAAAGTATGATTTGTTCAATCTGTGTTTTATGATGGTCACTCTACGAATTGCCAATTTGCCTTAGGCATTTTGTAAAACGCGCCGTTTGTAAAATGACAAATCATACAATTTGTCTGCGACATATACATTGGGTTTTCACGTGTTTTAAGAATTGATATGTTTATTTGGAGCAACATAATAGGTACAGAGAAAAAAATAAAATAAGTTAGGTACAAATTCTCTCGAATACCGTACGAAAATCTTTCGGATATTGATTTTTGAAGCTCCTTTATACCTCAAGTCGATTACCTATTTCCAAGTAAACTTTTAAAAGTAGAATAGAATAGAATAGAATATTATTTATTATGTACACCATAAAAAATACAGACATATAAATGTAGACATTTTACATAGGGTGACACAATGGGCGGTCTTATCGCTAAAAGCGATCTTTCACAGACAACCTTAAAAGTACGAGTACGTATTCTCGAACCAATATGTCTCCGCGATTGGTTTAGCGTCTGACAGAATCCAACGTGAATTTGTTCTGGCGATGATTGACATACTTCGATGTTCTCGTTTCGTCAAATAAAATATATGTACCGGTACCTACGTTATACTTCTGAAGAATCTGGAAGACAGTTTCCTGAAGAGGATTATAATAAAGCTGGATATTATGGGATATTTGGATTTCAATACAACTTTTGTGAGTAGATATACAAATAGCCAATAGACAAGATAATTCATTTGTAGGTGACCTGTTTTAAAGGTTAGGTTTTTTTATTTTAAATCCTCTTCTTATCAATTGCTGTAATCTTCTTCTTCTCTTATATTGTCACGAAGTACTTATAATGCAGGCCACACACGTTACGATATAGGTACCATCAAAGAAGTTCATATCTAACCAGTTTCAAAACAAAATCCCGTGAACACGATGACCACATCTGTAACCGGCCCGGTGCTATAGCTGCCGAGCGCTGCAAGCAAGAAAGTCCTTACGGTGGTTAGATATGAACTTCTTCGATAGTACTGGTGGAAAATTGGACTTGCACAAGTATATATTACGTGCGTGTGATCAATTAGCACAAGTATCCGAGCCATTCGGTGTCTCGCAGACTTGTGCAAGTCTAAACTTGTGCAAATATATCGTAACGTGAATAGCTACCGTAAGAACCCTTGGCGTGGCCGAAATGTGGTTGCGAGATAGACTGCACATGGTATGCATTTATTATTTTATTGGTTTATTAATGGTGAATTAAGATTTTTTTTTCATAAGTACCTAAAATTTCAAGACAGTTACCGGAAGTAGGTCACTGGTATCTACTACTTTTTAAGCTCTTTCAATCAATATGGTTTCCTTCTACAGGTAATTGAAGGAGTAGCTACCTACGAAGTTTTCTGCAGTGCGGAAGAAATTGAGTTTATTGCCCAGCTTATTTGCACTTAAGAAACCCTCTTCGTTGATTTGAAAGTATTTTCAGGTCTATAAATAGATCGTTCTTGTGGCCGGACCAATTTATTTAGAAGGATTGGGTAACAGTTCCAATTGGTATACTTATTATCTTTTCAAGTGAGGCACATGGCTGACTAAAATACTGTAAGTGCTGACCCTATCACCATGTGGGACTAAAGCTCTGGCCAAACTGAAGCAAGCGAGTGAGCAGGATACGGGACGGAACTCATACGCGCCGTCTGTGCCAATGCCAACTTATCTGCGTTCGCAATTCATTTGCCAAAGATGTAAACAAACACCACTTTAAGAAAATTAACTGTAATGCCTACACATAAGGTTTAGTTTGCGCTACAACTTGACTTGACTAACAAAACCACGTCCACGACGAACTGCTATATTCCAACACAATCCTGATGATATTGAAGCTATTGAATCACTAATACTGGGTCAGTTCTGGTAAAGGTATGGAGTATCCTACGCTATAAGTATATATAGCTAAAGGATCTATGTACAAACTAAATTAGCACCACATTTTACCTACAAACTAAACATTCCTTATTACGTTACTGGAACAAGAAATCACGGAACTAGAACTCTTCAATTCCTATCTAGATAGATACTTGTCGAAAACTCGTGGACTTGTTTTTATTGCCCCAAGTTGGAATAGTTTTAGGAGTATCCGGGGTCCTCTAATCATGGGCATCATCGCTCGCTGCGAATCTTGAGCAAGTTTAACAAGCTCAACTTTGGAGTATAAACTTCTTGTTTTTAATACCGGTCTCGTCTTTAAATAGTTCCTGATCTTGATTAAGTTGTGTTTTACTGTAACGTTGGATGTAAGCTTGGGTTTATGTGACTGTGTTGACTTTTCTATAAATGTTGTACATAAAATGGGTAATCTTCTTTCAAATCCTAGTTACCGTTTATCAAAATAATAAACAGTACCCCAATCAAGTAACACACTTTCAATCACAATGCGATAGTTTTGAAGGATAGATATTGCTAATCCATTGCTGCATAGGTTTAAAAAAATTGCGTACTCTACAACGTAAATAACGCAATGAACGTGGCAGAACTGTCAAAATTGAACTCATTGCGATCAATTTTCATTTTATGCGTGTTACGCAATTACTAGGATTACTACAATCTGAAGTATTTAAAAATATATATTTTTAAACATTATCATGGATTGGTTCATTGTTGCTTCATAAATGACGCAATTAATGTTGTTGACTTGTCAATATAAAAGGCATCATTGTCATTGTAAATGTGTAACGCAATGTCCCTAAGAATGTAACAATGGGCGCCTGTGTCTGTAACACAGTTTATACTAGCACAGACACAGACGGTCACTCTGTCTCAAATAATGCTTGGCGATGTATTTTTATAGTGTAATGTTTGTATGTTTTGTTTGAGATGGATAATTATTGTATTTGGCTTTTTGAATAAAAGGATTATTATTATTATTATTATTATTAATGCAATTTAATGCAATTTAGTCTTTGGTTCACTGAATGAATTAATTATTTGTTGTGAAAATAAAAATAAAATATTGTACGCCTCGTCAGGCAAAACATGTACGGACTTTTTACCTTTATTAAAGATCTTGCATGCTCGATTTGTATGTAAACACATGTTTGACAAATAAATTATCTTTTATCTTTTTATCTTTTATCTAATGCATTAGCATCAGTAACTTATTAGTGTAGGTACATATTGGAATAGCAACTAAATAGTCGACAGTGTATGCAGAAATGCCTAATTAGGGGAACATGCATAACTACATTTTAGAGGCATGAGGAACAGGGTGTAATGTTCACTCATCCTCTATAGAAAAGGGAGGATCCTCCGACTAAACGGGTGTCGTGTCTAGCGGGCAACTGCCCAACGATTGATCTCGGATAGTCATTTAAATGTCGATCGCGCGGTAAACTCTAATTGCGTTATGCAGGATTTGTGTGACGTCAGGATTTTGTAGTTCGCATGTCTTGGCAATGTAGATGCCGCCAGAGCATAAACCTTAATTGCGTAGATAATACACTATCAAAGACTATCTGAATGATTTTGAAGGATATTGCTAATCCATTGCTTCATATGTTCGAAAAATATGTCTGCTCAACCTGGCTTAACAACGTAAATAACGCAATGAAGGTTGTTGAACAGTCAAAATGAAAGCTATAGCTACTGTAAGTGTTTACACAATTACTATCTGACTGGTCTAACTAAGGCCCATTCTTAACTGGTCGGTGCGTGAGCGGTGCGGGATCAGCATGCTCGGTATACCCGGTACCGAAATGAAAAAAACTGGTATTTCAATTAGCGTTTCCTGATTGGCTCGGGATGTGCCGGAGCTGGGCGGGATCGTTTCGGTATTCCACGCGTCGGTAGAAACATACACTGCCCACTTGGTTTATTGAGCCACGTCATGCAGTTTAATTGAAAATATATAATATTTTTTTCAAATTACGGATGTAGCCAATAGCGCTTTCGGTTTTTTCGTAAACGGAGTTAAATATAACACGCCACAAAATCTTCACCACTCGAAGAAGACATTTTCTCGTCAGGAATTACGCGGTACCTACTGCATAAATTATACCGAAAACAACGTCAGGTGCGTAAATGAAAGTAGTGCGGTATGTTTTCGGTATACAGAGCATACTATACCGAAACGATACCGCACCGACCAATGAGGAAACGGCCTAAGTGACATACAAAACAGACTAACTAATCGTCACTGACATTCTGGGGTCTGTCAAACCCATACAGATAATAACCACATGGTATTACTTAAGTTCCTCTGACCAGCACCCTTTAAGCGTAATGGCTCCTACACATTATGCCGGTGGCATGCCCGCCGGCTTTTGCCGCGCGGCACGTACCCCCGGCTTTTGCGTCTTCATTTCCTTTGCGATCCTCTGTGCGGCTTTGTGCGGCCGGGCGAGCCGCGGCTTGTCCGGCAGCAGTGCTGGCGGCCATGCCACCGGCATATTGTGTAGGAGCTATAAAATCCTTTAAAATGAGATTTGAAAGTGATTTCACTTTCAAATCAAAAAAGGAAAACCACTTAAACTATCAGGAAAATATGCAGTCCTTAAAGTGGAAAATTTCATCCAACAAAACGATATTTATCTCAAAAAAAAAACGACCGTATTTTAACCCCACCAACCCAACCGTCAAACGAACATCACCGATGTATTCACTGATAATCATTTGAGTCAACGTTGTTAACTGAAGTGGGCCGCGAAGCACTTAATTAAGGCGAAGCGCTCACGGTACGAGCATGTGTTTGCGGGCATCCGTTTGTTTTGTAAATACACTCCCGCCTCTGCTTTCTATGCCCCACGGAAAACCCAAGCAAAATATTCGAGATCATAAAACAAAAGAGTTCCACTTTTTTATTTTACATAAAATCTAACGCTTCAAACAGGCTGTAAAAAATACCCATAAAAGGTTTAGCTTGATCGCAACGTGATGTGAAATGTGCTGTGTTTTGTGTATTGAATATCTGATGATGTGCCTTCATAAATGAAGTGTGACGTATAAATAATATGTTTTTGTATGTTATAAATATAAATTGTATTCGTTGCTTTTAAATGAAAAAAAGATCAGTTTTTAGTTTAGGAGTAGGTATATTTAGTTAAGTTTTACGAAACACTAGGTACATAACAGAATTCTAGATTAAACCGACTTTAGTATTACAATACAACAACATAAATGAAACTGAAGAATTGAAGATAAACGGTAAATTAAACACAGCCTCCTTCTGGAAATCTTCAAGTCGAAGGAATTATTTCTATCGAGTTCATAATAATAAGGACACATATCCATGTTCAAAAGCTTCCAAAGAAAATCCACCGACTAGTACCTACATTAAAATGTTTTTATAAGTTTCCGGAGGTAATGAACTAAGTCCAGCCATCCAACATTCAACATTCGACGTTAACGAGCTGTTAAATAAAAAGAGGAAAAAAAACCGCAAAAGATTATTCGAACGTTTCATAAAACCCACCTATTATAATAAGTCACCCAGTGAAGAAATTCTAAAACAAAAAAAGAAAAATTAGAGTTCGTCGTTTAAATATTCGTTACAGCAAATTTACTCCGCATACCTCACTCCTTGCGCTTAACTTTCCTTGGCAAGTCACTTTTCTTTGCCGAGTTTAGCTTTTTTCGCCTCATTAAATACCTACGTTGCTTTGCGAGAAATTTTTTGCTAACTCCAAGTCACAAAGCTACTCGTAAATAAGTTTTTTCTTCGGTAAACACTATCTCAATATTCTCCATGTAAGAAATTGCTTCGTTTTAAATTATTGACGATCCCTTAAGATTTTTATTATATGGGCATTTGTTACGTGTAAAATTGTCATGCCCCATGTCAAGCTGTATGTGTATATTTTTTTTGTTTTTTAAATTAAATGATCATTGATGTAATGTATGAACGCAAATAATTAATTCTGAATAATCTCCAAACTCTTTATAATATGTGCAGGTATTATTTTTAATTTATTGAAATGCTTTAATTTCATAAAGCAATTTCATTGAAACTTTATTAATTTTATGGCTTAACGTTTCAATGTATTGATAAAACGATTTTAAGCATTCATTTATATCGGACTAGTTTTAGGCCGCGGCCTCGCCCGTGTGGATGGCAGAAAAAATCCATGGGAACGTACTACCGGGATTAAAAGTACCATTATTTGTTATCCATGTTATACACTATCTGTGTGCCAAATTTCATCCAAATCCGTTCAACCGTTTTTGTGCCAATCCGGAACATACATCCAGACAAACAAACAAACAGAGGAAAATTCTTCGTTAAAATGTTTAAATATAAGTATGTATATTAATTTAATTTAAATATCATTTTAGCAACAGCCCTGCGCTTTCAAATTTTCACGTTAAACTCATAAACTATTCGGCCTTTTATTACTCTTTGATGACCGATGATAGATTGAATTGAACAAAACGTTACTAATAAGATTTTGCTCAATTGGATACTTATTCAATTAATTAAGGACTCTTTTGCTCAAATATCTGTAAGCTTTGGTTGAAAGGCTTTATTGAATACCTTTTTATTATAGATATGTCAGGTAAATTGATGAGTTCCTGCCGGAACTCATCAATTTTAAATACAGGTATTTAAATGTTTTTAGATATACGAGTAATTAGGTTTCATGCACATGTGTCAGTCACGTCAACGTGAAGTCGCCGATCAGTCACGTCAACTTCAGGGTGTGAACATGGTCAGTCAGTCATAGCACCGCCTCAGTTAAAAATTGTCTTTGTAACAATGCCACGCTTCGATCGTAGCAACACAAGTTTTGACTTGCCGGTAAGTGCTCGGCGACATGATGCCGTCTCCGCGCTGCCACCGCGCCGCCACCCCGTCGCCACCCCGCCGCTACTGCGCCGCCGCCATACCTCTAAGCTGTGAATATGCAACGTTGCTAACTCGCTACCCCGCTGCTGCACCGCCGCCGCGGATTGTAGACTGATATGCCAAAATCAAGCGGCGACGGCGCGGTGGCGGCGCGGCGGCGGCTATGTCTACATGGTTACGCGGTGCGGTGACGGCGCGGTTTCGGCGCGGCGACAGCGTCGTGTCGCCGAACACAACGCGACGACGACCGAAACGCGCCGGTAGTGACGTAACTGATGTGTATAGCCAACGTCCTACAACTTCTACGTAGCTATATTTTTTGACGTGACTGATCGGTTAATTGACGTTGACGTGACTGACGTGTGTGCACGAACCTTTATCATCCACTTAGCCCTAAGCTCTAGACACGTTCTCAACTATTAGTCTGGTTTGGGCAGTCAGTGTCACAAATACATGGAACGACTGTCATTTGTCATCAAAATCCCGATTAATTAACACTAACCGATATTGCAAGACATATTTCCAAATTATATTTATATGAAAATTATCAGGGTAAGTAAGGCTTAGTTATGCGAGCCTGCCGTTTAGCGACCACAAAAGCATGACAAGCCTGACATACAAATGGCATTTGGACATAAACGTGCAGAACAAAGAGAATATTTGGAAGCATTTCGAGCGAACAGTTCCTTCTCTCAAGCAGTACAAGCGAGGTCGAGAACTACCGGAGGGTGGATGAGAGTTGCCGACAATCGAGTTGAACGGCGTGTTGAATAGGAGAGGCCAGGGGACAGTGGGAGGCAGTGAACTGCTGTAGGCTGATGATGATGATATTTTAAGAACCAATTTTTAAACTTTTGGGGTACTGATGACTACTTGATGTGTACCTAAAGAATGATCATTCATTTACACAGTTTAACCTTGTACCTATATCTTCTTTTCGTGTGGTTAGTGACTTACCTGGTGTCAGAGTTTTAAAGCCGCCCACGGGCCTCTGACTTGGCTTCACATGCCGTCGAGAAATATCTCTCAGGCATGCCGGTTTCCTGCCAGGGTTGCGAGTTTGTCCGAAAGGGATATCGCGGCCCCGGCACACAGGCAACGGAAGGAACACGGGTGGGTTTTAGTCAGTAAAAGTCTGAAACGCCCTTCCGCTCCGGCCAGAGCGGGAGAAGTTATTTTATAATTTCCCAACCAAAAAAAAAAGGCGTACCGGTTTCCTCACGAGGTTTTCCTTCACCGTTTTTAAAGCAAGTGATAATTATAAAATACGCACATGAATCTGAAAAGTCAGAGGTGCATGCCTTGGATTCGAACTCGATACCTATGGACTTGGCAGTCTGACGGCCACACCACTAGGCTATCACTGATAAATCGATCCAGGGGCTGTTATGTAGGCACAAAGCTTCTAATTCTAATAGTTTTGGTCTAACCGCTTATAAATTGTTTGGCTTAACTGAATATTTACATAATCTAGGGGCTAAAATAGCATTAATATTTGAACAGTTGAGAATGTGTTTAATTTTATTAATACTTAGCGTTAAATTGAGATAATCCGGATATAGTTTGTAAATAGCTGTAACATCGAATATTAGCAGTTAATTAGTCAAGCCACCTAGTTAAAAATAAAAGGGTTTTTTTCTCTAATTGATTATAGGTTTGACCTTAATCTGTGGTCTATCATGGTAAATGAAAGCGATGATGAATTACAGAAAAACTGTATTAGGTACTATCACAGAAACACGTGCATAATATGGCATATAAGTTAACTCAAATTATTGTGATACTAAGGTCCGTATTACAGAAGCAAACTCTGTTTAAAACTAGTTTTGAGTCGAGTTTTAATTTTAGAACGTGCAACAAGCATAGATTTTTTATCATAGTTCAGCTGAGTTTGGCTCTATTTAGATCGTTACCTAACCAGTTCACGAATCGAACCCAAGCAGTGATTGGATCTGTAATCACCCAAGTGTGGTCGAGACCGCGCTTGAGCACAGATTGTCATGTCAATTTTTGTTCTGTTCAGTGTATGTTTTTTTGAATGATTACTATCAAATTGGATATATTTGGAGAAGTAGATCATTACAATAATTTATTTAATGATGATTCAAATAAAAGGTTGGACTTTAGCGGCACTCACGCAGTTTTTTTTTATTTTCAACAATATTCTTGAAATCCGTTTGAATTTTTATTAAGTACTTAAAAAGATTTTTCCAATGGACTGAAATTATTTTATCATCCTGTCATTTTATAGTGATAGCATTTTGATTAAATAAATTACCAAAACTAATTATTAAACGTAATAAAAAACATTCAACTATAGCCGATGCTTAAGCATAGACAATACCTGTACACATCTCTGATTGAGGCTGGATCTGAGTCTCGATTTATCTGAGTAATGAGTATAGTTTGATTACCGTTCTGGAATAAGACCGATGCTCAAGTACTGATTCTATACTTAAACAGTGATCAACTGATTGAAGATTACACTGAACTTAAGGAACGTTCTGTAATACGAACCTAAGACTCAGTGAATGTGTACCAGAGTCTAAGTGACGATTGTGTGTTAATTAAAGAATAAAAATAAACAATACTCCCCGTTTACAGCCGCAGGTCATCAGCTGCTTGTGATAAGTTACCGGTAATGGTGCCAAAGTCTGTTTTTTACATTGTAAATTTGCAGGAAAACTATAATCCTGAGTATTTTTGCAGTTATTTTACATTTTGAATACTTAAGTACCCTTAAAAAATGTATAAAAACTAACGTCACTCGAGAAGAAGTTGAGTACCTCAAAAGGAAAAAAACAGAACCCCTATAAGATCACTTCGTTGTCCGTCCGTCAGTCTGTCAAGACCCTTTTTTTCAGGAACGCGTGGAGATATCAAGTTGAAATTAATATCAAATACGTAGGTCTATGGTCCCTTGGAGCCCTAAAAAATCAAGCTTCTAAGTCGACGCAATAACAAAATACGGCCATTTATGCGACATAATGACTTTAACTCGCAAATAAATCAAAACCTATAGGGTACTTCCCGTTGACCTAGAATCATGAAATTTGGTAGGCAGCAAGGTATCACAGCACATGTAAAGGAAAAAGTCCGAAAATCGTTAATTTGTAATTTTATTACACAAAAAATAAATATTTTGCTATTACTTACTTACATTTGTAGTTGGAGAATTGACACCGTGACGTATATCGATTTATGGAAGAACATGTTTCTCAACTACTAAGTTAAGATTGTTCTTGGAATAAATTCATCCCAACTCATTGTAAGTGATCCGACACGCACTTGGCCAATTTTTTTTCTATGCGGTCGACGATTACCTCTTGACTTAAAGACTCGCAGGTTTTAGCTACCAATAAATACATACTCTTACAGGGAATTCGAATGAATAGGTGGCTTAGATTGAGGTCTAAATGGCCGTATCAACGATAGAGTATTAGTTCAAGCCAAACTTTAGCCGTTATATCCTTGCACACGGTGATATAACTATTTATTTATGATTTTTGAACACATTTCGTTTATCGAGATTTACTGCATTTTTTTTTTAAACGCGCACCTAGTCTGCTAAAATTAAGTTTATGAAAAAATCATAAATAAATCGTTACATCACCGTGTGCAAGGATATAACGGTTATTCTCTCCGTTCCGGAGATATAAGCATTAGCTTCACACATTTTTTTTGTAAAAGAAATATAAGTTCCTAATTTGCATACCTGATTGTATCCTATGATATATTTATTCAGAATATTGGCTATTAGAAGCCATTTCAAGCAAAATTCGACACCTTAAAATTTAAGATCCAACGTCTTCGAGAGCCTTTTTTCGATCCACAGTTCGCCGTGCCATCAAAGTCAATAGAAACTCTATGAATCAAACACGGTGATAACATCGCGGCGATAATTTAAAGGCACGTGACTATCGCCGCGATTCTCTCGTCCGTGGAGATGGCGCCTGAATGAAACCCATTTAAATTATTTAATCCTGCATCTCAAAATGTACATCTAAGTGCATTTATCCGGTCTTTGCTCCTTTTTTGAACCACTAAATTAGAATTAAGATAATGTGTCAGGCTTGATTAAAATTTGAATTCATGTTTCATGTAATTTATACGCCGAAGTTACGTAGGAGTAATATATTCGTTTGTGTTTCTAAGCAAAATTATGATTGACTTAGACTGATGTATTTGACTTATCCCAGACTGTTTAGAGGACGTAATGTACTCGGTAAGACTATACTAATACAGGCTGTCTGTGTAAACGTCCGTCATAATCAATAATAATATATATTTATTACATTAATATTATTAGAATCTTAGTGATATTTTTTTTATTTTTTTAGAAGTATGTATGTTGTATGTTTGTAAGTAAGTTTATTCTCATATTATTTGTTTTATTTTATTGCGTGAATTATTTTGATTTTATGTATTTTACTTTCTCTCTACTCTTACACACGGTGTCTACATCTCTTTTTATCCTCTGTCCTATCGCAGGTATGCTGGAAGAGATTTCTTTAGAAATAAGCATCATCTTTGTACGTATTTTTCTTTCTTTTCTTTCTTCTTGCCTGTATGTACATAAATGGTTAAATAAATAAATAAATAATCATGTTTTAGGTAGGGTATTCTTGTATTCCATTTTCATTCCAAATCTTATTATTGTTTTTTTTTCAGTGTCCGCCGTTTGTTTGATCGTTTTTATTGCCATAAGACCTTTATATTTTGGTCGAAGCAATTGGCCAATAAATTTCAACAATCGCTGAAGAACCTACTTACCTACATATGACTTATGATTCTTGATATCATTCCTCCCTGCATTATCAAAGCTCATTCCGATTAACTATCGCCCGTTGCAGCCGCTGCTGCTGAACGTCCACTTGTCCGCACCGACCACAACGCACGCACGGTACGCAACGTATTGAAAGGATTTTCCGATGGCATGCGTCCACTGTAGATATCCGGATTTTTTATTTAACCTTCAAGTGTTTTTGTTGTTATTGGTAGACGTCGTTTGTCATGGAGATTGACAAAGATATTATTATTATCAATTGCTTGTTGGCAGAAGAAGAGAAACGTAAAACTAAACGTAGAAGGTGAGTTCATGAAATAAACTTGAAGCGACCAATGGACATTATTATTCATTATTTGTTCCTGATTTACTTCATGATGTTCAAAGATTTTTTTATTACATCCACAGTCGAGATCTGTATCTCACCTCAATTATAAACAAAACATCACGTGTGGCAGTGAGCGATGCACGTGGTGAACTAATAACTAACTAACTAATCCATGTGACCTCGGCGCTCGGTGCGAGGGGTACCGATAGTGGATGCAGTGCTATACAAATGTATACAAAGCAAACCAAAATCCGGTGCATGCCGTGCGTGCGTTGCGGACCAGTGGACGTTCACCTTAAGTGCCCAATGCCCAAAGCACGAATCTTAATTACAATCCTAATTAGTTTTACTAAGCATTTCTTTGCGATATATTTTTTTTCGTTACAATGAGACCATAAATATACTAATATATCCTTGAGCATGTCCATCGATCAATCTGTTGTTTAAACCTAATATTTTCAGTTATCGAAGCTTCTGGTAAAATGTCATAATTAATTCATCTATTGAGGAGCTTTTTACTTGTTTGTTAGTAAACAACGTCTCGTGGATCGGCTCGTAAAGGCTCGTGCAGACCAGCGCGATGCGACGGCTCGACGCGAGTTGAACAATACAATTTCTAAGGAAACTTCACGGTATAACAATAACCGGTGTCGCGCCGCGTTGTCGCGTCGCGCTATTCTGCACGAAGCTTAATGAAATATTTAAAGAGAGAAAGAGTTTTCAATTGAAAACAATTCTTGTCACGCCCCAGACAAAATACACCTACGCATGCTTGCTGGAAAATTCGTGTTTATCTACTTACTTTTTGGGAATAGCTATTGCCAATGACAAGTGTTATTTTATACCAGACAATGTTATTAGTCTAAGTAGTACCTATAACATCGTGCCGCATTTTTTAAATTCTTTCATTGATTACTCAACTAATAAAATGACTAGAGTTAGTAATAATAATTATGAATTAATTGAAAAAAGTAATTATTATCTATAATAATGTTTATACATATTTACCAATCGATAAGAAAAGATTTTATCGAAGCTTACATTAAAGTGTCAGTGATCTATCCAAGATTAGCTTCTTCCTTAGAAAAATATATGCCATGTTGGAATAAAAGAATGCCACAACCTCAACAATATAAGAATCACAGATTTCCATATCTCTCTACACAGAAGTAGGTGCTCACTGACAGAAGCTTATTTATAGAGATCCATGTAAATTGGATAGGCATACAAAACAATAATGGAATCGGGTCCATGTGTCGTGTATGCCTGTGTATCTATTTCCATTCCATATTTTTCCAAAGATTCTTTCTTTACTTATTTGATTCTCGTACAATGTTAGGAAGAAAACGTATCAAAGTGTTTTTCCTTTTGTGTTTGGCCATTAAAAATAATAAGTTTACACTAGAATGGTGTCATGAGAAAATGAAAGAAAATAAATCTAGACGCAAAAGGAAGACAAAAGTGCGAGACGTCGTTTGGGAAAAAAAAACGTTTACTTTAACAAAAAGGTCCATTAAAGTCCATTTAATCGGTTTTAATATCGATATAAAGTACGACAAAGAGGGTAAAAAGACACTTAGACATCTAAGTGTCCATTTTTGTTTAGAGAAGTGTCAAAATCTAAAGTGCTAAAGATAATGGATGCAACCATTGCGGCACACGCATGCTCGACACTGTGGTCGATCACCGCCATACAGCTAGTGTAGCAACTGATCAGGTGTATCAGGTACCTAATTCAAAACAACTGAAAAAAACGGCCAAAACAAATAACAAAAAAAAAAAAACAAATAACAGAAAAAACAAAAAATAACAGGACTCTTTAACAATTCAAAAGTGCCTTTAAATGGTTTAATTGATATAAAAGCTTTGTGTTTGAGTTTGAGTTTGAACATAAAAGGATGTGTTCTACGCAAATTAAATGAAAACAAACATTTATCACTATCAGAAAATCGACCAAAAAGGCGGAACCTACTCACGGATAAAAGCGTAAGCCAGCCTAGTATGATGAATATAAATGAAGCCCTGTGATATACATATAAACCTTACATTACTATGACAAAACCTTCAAACAAATGATACATAGCCCCATTATATCTCAGCACAATTAAACTGATGGAGCTAATAAAAACTCATTACCATATAGCACGTAATACTATTATAGCAGTCATCACTGCCTATGAGATAACGTAGGCACTAATACCCTATACGACCCGAAACTAATGACGTCATCATTAACACTTCTCATAAGTACCCGGAAATTAATTTATTGTGTGTGTGGCAGGTTCAGGCGTACGAATGGCGGAAAAAGCTAAAGGCAGGTGTTCCTGCGATAATTGCTTCTTTGCATCATCGTGTCTGTAGTGAGGCATGAATCTTTTTAACCCGACTACGGTGAAGCAAAATGGAGGGTTATGATTTTGACCGGTCGGTACGTATGTATCATGTTCATCTGTTACCTCATAACTTCTAAACTATTGATCATAATTTGACAAATGGAAGTTCAATATCGTTGGAAGCGTCATCGATTGATCGTCCGCTGGCTATAGGCCATGTGACGTCACATTGAATCAATATGGCGGCCTCTAGAGGATATAAAGTCATGAACTAAACTTCTTTTTTTTCTGTCAGATATATATTCTCTTGTTTCATACTTTTTTGAGCGTGATTTTTCAGTAGTCGGGTTTAGTTTTTAAACTTACTTTAAAAAAAAAAAATACAACCATTTTAAATTGACAAAAAGTTCGTAAGAAAATAGGAAAATGTACATGTTGTATAATAAAATTATACCGTCGAGACTCTACTTCAAAGTTACCTAGCTATCATTTCTTTAAAAGTCAAACACCAAACAAAAGTTTTATTTTTCATAGTTGAGATAAAACATCGAATAGTAATTTATTTATATTTATATCAATCAAATGACTGTCGTATTACAGATGTCAGGATTTTATTGGTTTTCGGCACACCTAAGTGAGGTCAAAAAGAGAGAGTACAATCTTTTTGCGATTCTGTTTTATTAATAGAAACATCAAACTTGTCTAGACTGAAATACCTAACCACTATTTTATTAACGTTCTGTATATGAGGCTATGTTGCTAACATTACGCAATATTTTATCGTTCGTTTTCATAACTGAAACTCATATTACATAACTAGTTAATGCAGTATTATTTAATACGTAGCTGTAAATTCCAATTAATTTTATTTAATATGTAGCTGTAAATTCCAATTAATTTTATTTAATATGTAGCTGTAAATTCCAATTAATTTCAATACGAGTATCATTGTAGGTAGGTATTTTTTTTGTATGATTGATAATACACCATCTATCAGGGCTGTTACCATTTCAACTAATCTCCGAATTCAAGTGACAAATTAAATAGAATAATGTTTTGTAAAAACTACGAGACCTAATCTCAACGAAAAAATGTCACTAGTAATAACAAACTATGAAAAAATATGGGACGGAAAATTTCTAAAATGTTCAAAAAATTTAGGGTTACCCGGAAAATTTGGGAATAAATAAACTCGAAAATTCGAGCTTCACGTCTTACGAGAGTCTCTCAGTTTTACAGAGAGTAGGCGGTCAAAGAGATGCCTCACCGACTCGCAAGACGGATATGTGTAAGTAAATACTTCCGCCTCTTCTTCACACACGATTCACAAAGAGGAAAACAAAAGCGCGAATATTCCGAAGTAAATAAATATAAACAGAACTGCAATTTTTCGTATGCAAAAATTCGCATCATTCAACTGTGCTGTTTTTATGATATGGAAATATTTAAAAAAAAGCTTACAAAATCTGACATGTTTCAATTCCTCGTTAGGAATTTGTTTGTAATTTTTATGATATTTTTCAATAAATCAGTCATAAAAAAAAAACGATTCTCAGCTAATAGTCCCAAATGCGTAAAATGACATTAGTATTATAAAATGCCTTCTGGAAAATATGTTACATGCCTGGGCATATACTAATGTCTGGGCCATGTCTGGACATGGCCCAGACATCACATCAAGTTCGAAAGAGACTGTCAGGCTGCTATGACTGACGAAGACGACGCTATACGTTCCGAACTATGACATATTATAGGCCGCGTACTACTCGCACATGCACTGTCTGGACATGGACAAGTCCACTCAAACCTGTGCGATGCTTTCCTCCAGACACAACCTCAAACATAAACCTAATGTAAGTTTATATCTTAGGTGGTCTCATGACCTTATTTACTATCTGGCCATGCATAATCAACCTATAATGTTCCCACTACCGAAGGAAGGAGTGGAGGGAGGCCTTTGCAGGAGTGGGACAGAGTAGGCTAGTAAAAAAAAAAAAAGATCCCACTGCTAGGACACAGGCCTCCTCTCGGTGAGAGGGATTGGGCCGTAATCTACCACGGGGGCCTAGTGCGGGTTGGTAGATGTCACATGTCTTGGTATTTTTGGTTCTAGGACATGCCGCGGCTCACGATATTTCCCTTCACCGTTTTGAGAGCAGTGGTGATGAAATAATGTAGGTAGGTGCACTACGTAAGTACAAGTGACCGAAATTGAAGCAGACAAAGTGCAAAACTGTTGTGTCAATTAATACTTCCTGTGACACCAATCAATCTGCCTAGCCTTTTCCCAACTATGTTGGGGTCGGCTTCCAGTTTAACCGGATGCAGCTGAATACCAGTATTTTACTTGGAGCGACTGCCTATCTGACCTCCACAACCATGTAACTGGGTAATACGATACCTCTTGGTAAGACTGGTTGTCAGACTTTCGGACTTCTGACGACTCGTAACAACTGTCAAAGATCCACGAACGACAGCTGGGACCAACGGCTTAACGTGCTTTCCGAGGCACGGAGGGGTCTCGGTATGTAAGGATGATCACCCATCCACGGACCAACCCCGGCAAGCATACCTGTTGGATCAACCCCTGCGGCTGTTGTTACTTAGTCACGAGCTCCTGTGACACCAGTAAACTATAAAATAGTTAACCTAAGGCGATATCAAACTATTATTTTACGACGCCACGCCATTTTACTACTTCCTCGATATTACCTCTTCAAGTCTGAACCAATCTCTCGCGTCCGGCCCTGGTTCAGGCCATGGTTCGGAGCGAGAGTGCATGGGAGGCCGTCACCTCCTTCTGCGAAGCAGTTATGCTCGCGAAGGAGGAGGCGGAGCGCGCGAGGGAGATGCAAGCTGCATGCCCTCGCGGCCCTAGTCGCCGCAGGAGACGCCCCGGGCGTCGGGAGTCGAGAGCCGACTTCGGGCCACCGTAGGCGCCGGCTTGCGGACGGTGAGCAATGGGCAGCTCGCCGTCCGATAAGGACCAGGCCCGTGTCGACGGCGCGTTGTGCTCCACGCGCGCCTCAAAGAGATGTCAGCACCAACCGACGGGGTCGAAAGACCAATGCCTGCTGGGGTTGCGGGTTTGTCCGAAAGGGATAACGCGGCCCCGGCACACAGGCAACGGAAGGAACACGGGTGGGTTTTAGTCAGTCAAAGTCTGACACACCCTCTCGCTCTGCCCAGAGCGGGAGAAGTCATTCGATGATTTCCCATCCTGAAAAAAAAAAAAAAAAAAAAGCCTGAACCAACAGTTACTTTTGTTGATCAAGATCTTAAACAAATTAACAAAATTGATACGTGAACTGCTGAACATGGGTTTGTTCGTAAACCATTGAACTAGAAAGTTAGCTTTAAGGAAAGTAGATTAAAAATCATCTTGTGAAACCAGTCAGAGATAACCTCTATGGGTAATTGGTAGGTAAAGGTTACACCTACATTCAGCCATTAGTAACGTATGCTTCATTACTCGTATAGGGTAAAATAAAATTAGCTAGCAAAACTCCGCAGACGTGATGACTCATCGTCATCATTACAGCCGCAAGACGTCCACTGCTAGACATAGGACTCCTCCAAGCACCGCCACTTCGACCGGTACAGTGTTTTCCGCATCCAGCAGATTCCTGACGTGATGGGTTTTGCTATCAAATTACAAGAAAATAAAAGTTAATTTAAAATACGTAACCACAGCTGACTGCAGGGCTAGTTTAAGAACCGTTTTTTTTTTGTTTATAATTATTACATCTGCGGAGATTAGCTAGCTAATTTAACATGACCCTGTATAAGTCTACGCATGCTATTCATTTTTAGGGTTCCGCTGTACGTCTGTCTGTCAACGGGCTGTGTCTCATGAACCGTAAAAGGTAGACGGGTGAGTTCACAGATTGTATATTTCTATTGCCGCTCTAACAAAAAACAATAAAAATAAAATAAAGCTAAGAATTTAAGGCAGAACGTGTATTTTCGGCGTTTTTTGCTAAATATTGTACGGAAGCCTAAGGCTGCCTGTCCATTGATGCGGAGCGAGGGGGTAATGCGGAACGGAGTAGCGAACTGTGTCTGTCCATTGATGCGGAGCGAGGTAGTGCGGAGTTGCGGATGTGCGGTTCTAGGACGAGTTCACGTGACGAGTAATGCAATTCCCCGCTGCCGGGTTTTTCCGCTTCTCCGCTCCGCTTCCCAACTCCGCTTCCCAGTTTTGTATGATTTTTTAAACTAGTTCGCAAATCCCTGTCCACTGAAGCGCAGCGGAGATTTTATGCAATTCCATTGGTTAATATTGGCACAACTCCGCTTCGCTCCGCTCTGCTCCGCTCCGCTCCGCTCCTCT
Source organism: Agrochola lota (assembly GCA_947364205.1). NCBI lineage: Eukaryota > Metazoa > Arthropoda > Insecta > Lepidoptera > Noctuidae > Agrochola > Agrochola lota. The sequence goes on along the minus strand of OX376231.1, from coordinate 9,049,382 downwards.
CCTCTCCACTTCAGCCGTAGGGTGCGAGTCTGACTTGCACTTGGCCGGTTTTCAATAATACGCCAACAAAAGTCACTTTTATCTGCACCCCCTTGAAATGGATCAGTCAATGCATAAACATTCTATCAACATCTTGTTATTCTTGCAGAAAAAAAGCCTCAAAGCGTGTCGCGTCGAGATACGTTCCCTCAAGTAATCGGATGTAGATATACATTTTGAAAGGGGAAAAGCGCGTCACCGTGGGTAAGATCCTTTTCGTTACCAATAAAGTTTGTACTATTCGCAGATACATAGACTTTGTGGAAGATAGAAATAGCTTTGGTACTTTGGTACAGGTAAACTACGTCATTTTACAATACATAATCTTTATATTACGGACTAAACCTTATGATATAAAAAAAATAATGGAAAAAAGTACCTGCCTACACTAGACTAGAAAGATAATTCTCGTATATAAAAATTTCAACTAAATTGTTCCAGTAGATTCGGAGCAAATTGACTGTGGCAGACGGACAACCAGCCAAACACACGAGGATCCTATATGGGTTTCATTTTTTCATTTGAACGTACGGAACCCTAAAAACGTTTAAATTGAAGTCGCAGTCTCATTTCAGTCTCCCTCTTATGTCAGTAACACTCAATATCAAAAACTAATCAAGAATTTAGGTAAGAATTTGAGGTTTTTTGATAGATTGAGACTGAGATTAGAAAGAAAAACTTTCTTCATAAACCCGACTGCAAAAACACACTGAAAAGAGAAAATCAAGCATCATCTATAGAATTTTGGTATCGCAGGCGGAAAACAAAAGTTATACCATATTTCAGGTGATTGGTTTATCCTTTATTAACATAAGATCATTGAATACTCAACGTTTGACGACATGAACAGTTAAATGCACGACTGCTTCATGATGTGGCCAAACATTAGTGATCATATCGTAAATAGTTACATTATCCACCGGTAGAGGCGTAGATGTCGCTTTGTTTTTGTTGTGCATCATGGCGGCGGCATACAACAAATCAAACCAAGTAGAGTGACCACGCGAAAAAACTCGATGGACTTTTATTGGGTTTTCAAATATGATATTGAATGCGATCGACCTGGAAGTAGCGGTCGCCGGCCGCTGCCACGGCGTGAAATACAACTTAGCGCTTTTTAAACATTACAAATTTACACCGCCTAGGTGGCACTCCGACCAAATGGGTTAGTTTAGGTTAGAATTGTGACCAACCGCGTGCGAGCCGACCGAGCGCTACTTTCAAGTTGGTCGCAGTTACTTGGCAATTTTTACTACACCTTAAATCATGGAGACCCTACATTAATGATATGGCCAAACGTCGCCTGATGTGAAACGTGATCTTTAAACGTTGATGTTTAAACTATATGGTCTATTTTAGTTGGCCATTTCATGAAGTGGTCAATTCTAAGATCTGGCCACGACATATATAATATATATATTTGGAATTGACTCATTACTAGCTTTTATTTGATACTAACATTGTAGTAAATTACTACAATATTGGTATTAAATAAAACCTTATTCTCCCTTTTTTGTATTTGCCAATGCAATAAATAAATATTATAAAATGAATTAAGACGAATCTAACGACACCTCATATGTTAAAATCGTGCCTAAGAAATATACATACTCTCGAAAAACATTACCCTCCTTCTGGGGCAGTCGGGTGAAAATACGGGAATTGCCCCTCAAACCACTATGTATATGATAGTCTCGCATTACTAGACCACTATCCCACTTAAACGCACCCATTATTAAGTCAGTAATCATCGCAAGACTTCTCGCAATACCTAAATAAGTTACTCACTGATTGCTAAACTACATAACTATTTAAGTACATTAAACCCACACAACATATTACAAGACAGCATAACTGCATAATATTCTCTGCAGAAATCTTGACTGTACACAAAGATGTATGCCGACAATACATGAATACAAAATAGATAAACATCTCGCTATTTCCCCAGAGACATGCGATTCAGTCTCTTTGCGACACACTACTCTGCATTGCTAACGACGATGCATTGACGACATTCCTTATTAATCTTCAAGATAATAAGCAGCTTGAAACAATGTGGTGAAGTTATCAATTTTAGAGCGAAATCTCTTAGGAACGAGCGAAGAGAATTGCTAATTGTACGAGTATTTGTTTAGAAGTTTGCGCTTCGCTGCAGTTAATGTCTTATTTAAATAATTAGTAAGCCACATTACATGGTGCGATTTAATTGCCTGTGGTATACCACAAATTGAAACCATAATAAAAGTTGCACCGTCCAAACAATGTTTAGACCCTTCAAATCATATGTCGCTTCAATTTTATTGTATGCCACAGGCAAAAAACATGCTCCGTGTAAATGGGTCGTTACTGCCATCTCAACTCTCAAATTTCAACTATTCATATACATATTATATATTCATCAAATATAGTATTAATTATTCCTTATTTGAACAACTAAAGGTCAGTGTGTTGTGTAACATTTTGGTTGTTGATATTGTCTCGCATACAATCGACCCTTTGTCGATTAAACGTTGAGTAATCCGCAAGCAAACGAGATTGCATGTTACCAATAAATATAAAATTTACAAGGAATTTCATTTTCGAAAACTAACAATTCGTATTGTTTTTACTAGACAAACAACAATAAAATAATTTAAAAAAACGTGTGTGGTCGGGGTGGTTCATCAGGAACGAAGTTCCTTCTCAAGCATGGTTTAAAACAAAAACAATTTTTTTGCAGCTGCCATCTTGGATTTATATTTTGACCACACTATTGGCTTTAGAACCCTTAAAAACTATGAAAACGACTCCCAAGACAATTTTTTTAAACTTTCGCAGCCGCCATCTTGGATTTACATTTTGACTTCACGATCAGCTTTAGCACTCTCGAAAACTATGAAAACGACACCCATGACGAAAAATTTTTAAATGTTCGCTGCCGCCATCTTGGATTTACATTTAGCCTCTACTATCGGCTTTAACACCCTCGAAAACTATGAAAACGACGCTCATGACGAACAACCTGAAAATTTCCGGGGATCTTGGATTGTCATTTTGACCAAATTCACACTTTCTCTCTCTCTCACCATGCAGTGTACTCGGGCCGATGTGTACAATTTTATCCCACGACCCACTTACTCTTTTATATTGTTTTTTTTCTGCGGGCGTTCTCTCTCTCTTTGAATTAAAAGAAGACAAACGCAAGTATTAACACTTTTTTGCGTGGCGATTTCTGGAAGTTTACAAACCGCGTTAAAGAACTTCGTTCCAAAAATATAATTAAACATTCTATGGATTTCAAAATGTGAATTAAATATTTTGAAATCCATAGAATGTTAGTACAGTAAAACTTGTGAAACTATTGTCAGTAGTTAAAAAAACACGTATTTCGTAATGTGGGTGTTAACGCAGTGCTGAACGTAACGCGTGTTGAGCCAGTCCGCAATAAAAGCTAGGATGCTGTTGGTGCTGGCACGCAACCTGCTGAGCGCCGCGGCGGGCGGGCGCATCGCTTGCGGAGTACGGCGTGGAAGCCATCAACAATCCTGCCCTCTGTACCCCAAAAAATATAGCCATAGCGACCTCTGTGCTGACACTGGTGGCCGTGGAAGTAGCGAAGTTAAGGGGTATTGTCTTGTTTTCCATAAAATTATTTGTACTATTATTGTTTTCCATAATCGTCCCCCCTCATATTATTTACTTGCACTATTATCATTTATGCTAATAACGCTTGTCATATCAACTTATTAATCATAACTTTTATTTGCCATAAAATAAGTTTCCATAATAACATGTGTTATAATCATTAGTTTCTATAAGTAACACATTACATAATTGATACTTCACATAAGCAACATTTAATATGATTTAGAAACGTTTATTGTCTGTAACCAAATGACTTATTACAGCAAACAATCTTTAGATAATAAACAGTTTGTCAAATTTGAAACGGTTAGGTTAGGTTAGGTTAGAACTGTGACCAAACAACGCACGAAGGCGAGCGAGCGCAGCGAGCGTGCCGCGGCAGCGGCGCCGAGTGCTAGATTTCCTCTTTTGCAAAGCAAGCATGCATGGTAGATTAGGTTTATTTTTAGTTTCCTTGTTAATAAAAAAATCTATATCGTATAATCATATATTAATCAACTGAACTAGCGTTGTTGTGCTAGTATTGGAAAATTAATATTATGGTGAATAAATGTAATGGAAAACGAAATTATTGAAAATGAAAAATATAGCAAATACATTTATGTATTAAAATTATTCTGAAACTTGATCGATTATGACCAAGGAAATTAGTGAAATGATTTTATGTAATTTCACGATTATGGCAACTGAAGCGTTATTTCTAATGAAATTATGGCAAATACAAGTATGGCTTATAAAATTATGGCAAACATTAGTAAACCTAGTTAATCGCCTACAAAATTTAATACACAGTCGTGCACGATGAAGAAGAAGACTAAACAAACGATACTTACGAACAAAGGGAAGTTGTTACGAACAAATCACAGCATAATAACGTTCCCACTGCTGGGACACAGGCCTCCTCTCTGTGCGACAAAGTGGGCCGTAATCCACCACGCGGGCCCAGTGCGAGTTGGTAGATGCCACATGTCTTCGAATTTTTGGTAGAACACAAGAAGATTTTTGAAGTCACAGAGTAGGCAATAATTTCAGAGGCGTCGTGACGTCATCTCCGCGGTATCGAAGTCTGATTCCGTCTGTATCGAAGACATCTGCAGTGGTATTGATTTTCCTTATCTTGATTACTCGACACTGAAGCAAAAGGGTAACGTTCTCTTTTATTTATGTGCACTTATTTCCCATAGCTCTGCCAAAGCATTTTTTTTTCAAAGATCCGAATGCTTATGTCTTTGTATCAAACAAAGGCCTTGTTTGAATCTTAACCCAGATTTTTAAGGTCTGAAGATAGGTTCTGCAAAAACGGAGGTATTGAAAAATAATGCCGTTTGAGATTTTTAGGATTCCGTATGTCCTAATGAAAAAACGAAACCCTTGTAGGATCAGTCATGTGTCTGTCTATCCGTTTGTCACACCCAATTTGTTTCTAATCTAATGGACAGATTAAGTTAAAATTTGGTACACATATCAATTTCTGTGACCCAAACACGGACGTGTTACTTAAATAAATTATTAATTTTGAATGGGGTCACTTTTGGGAGACAATTAATAAGATATTTTTAAGTTTTGGACACTGTACCGTGTGAAAATGAAAGGGCTTACCGTGAGGGTCTCAAGTATATATTTTTTTATAATTTTAAAATAAATAGTTTAAAGTAATTTAAGAAAATAGATGAAAATTTAACATAACCCCTATACCATAACCCTTATCTCCGAATAATAATTGCCTTGAATTTCGAAAAAAAATACAGAAAATAGTTTTATACTTATACGTTACAACAAAACCTCTATGAAGTCTATGGTCTTAAAATAACATGGGAAATCTCCCAATATTGTGCGTACTAACTTACATTAATTTGTAGTTGGAATGTATGGGTTCACCCATATGTATGGCAGAACATGTTTTTAAACTACAATATTATGTTCTTGGGATGGATTCATTCCAACTACGGAACCTGTTCATTGTACGTGGCCCGACAAGCACTTGGCCGGTTTTTTATTTAAATCACAAAAACTTGAGCGATACCATGAAATATTTAGATTGAAGTTTTATGTAACAAGGTTGAATGCCTTATTTTTTATAAAGGGGTACAATACAATATTTTTTTATTTTCGATATAGGCACGAGAAAGAAGTTTATCTAATATATCGAATATACGAAAATATTGTGATAGTGTAGAGCAATAAAAAGTCATACGTCTCAGAACTATGTAAGTCAGATTTTTACACGCCTACCCGTAGACAGATCTCATTATAACTTTTCGGTATTTCTGTTTAGCTTTTATACGGAGTTTTTCACTTTAGCATCATGTAGTCTAGAAAATAACTTTACTTAAGAGCAAACTACCTCCATATTTCACGTTAATATGACGCTAGAAAATTAAGAGCTGTAGAGTAAAAGTGCCATCCATGCAGACCCAGACGGGGTTGACAGAAGTTTTAAATAAAAATAAAATTATGCATTATTCATGACAATTTGTTGTATAAATATTTCATATTATGTAGATTTTTTGAAAGTTTACATATCCACCTTTATTATTTCGACTGACTATAAAACACAAATAAACAGCAAAATGGCGCCACTCAAAATCAAAATCAACTTTGATAATTCGGAATAAAGTTTAAATTTCTGTGTCAAAAATACCTCAGTGTTTTATAGCCGTACCCATCAATAATGCAACGTACACTGGCAACATTTAACCCTTGGGATTCTGCCCCTAATTAACTTGGGTCCACGAGACCCAGTTACCACTGTGATATTACGAATGCAAAACCGGTGTCAAACTCTGAACAATCAAAGTAATAATGATGGTTCGTTGTAAACAAGGTGCGTCCGATACTTGGGGGTTAAAAGTTCGCTTCGTTAGCTGATTGTGAGCTAAAAATATTTTAGGTAGGAAAACTTTTCTGGCCGAGGAACTTTTTTCGTAGCTACTGTTTCGTGGTTAGAATCTAGAATTGATCAGTATTCTGCCGATTATTTCTTTAATGATTTGACTTATGGAACATCTTATGGACTTATTTTAAAATTTTGTTTTCTAATTGTATTTTATGTTTTCATACGTTTGTTTTTAGTTAATTACGAAAATGTTTTGTGGTGAATGTTGTGTATACTTACCTATAATTAGGCATACATGCCAGTGCTTTTATTTTGTTATTATTGTATGTTTTAGTTTTTTTATGCACTACTAAGTTTTAGATTAAAGAACTAGGAAGAAAGAAAATACGTACGAAAAAAAATAAAAAATAACAAGTTGGGGGTAATATGCGTCACATCCACGCAAAACGGCCATCGCTCAGCATAATGCTGCGGCCCTATGCGAGACAGATCCCCAGCGCTGTTTTTCAGTGACAGCCGGCGTTGACGTGAAGACGTACAATAAAGAGTATATTCATCTACCTTACCACTCCAACTAAACTAATATTGTGCTATAGATTTGTGACATTACGGCCATACTTAGCTGAGGACAGAAACCACGACCTCTGGTCCGTCAGACCTTGACCTTGGGGTATTATTTGATCAGTAGCTCGAATTATTCAAAGTGCGAACATAGACTGATTTCAGTGTCCCATCAAAATATTAACCCGCTAATGACCACTGCTTTACATGACCCAAACCGGTCACGACCCAAACCAAACGCTACTTGAAGTGACGATCCCATGTAGATTATACCGTAATCAACGTGCTTATCTACCAGATTAATAGATCAAAACAGTAAGATGTAGCAAGTACACATACAGATGGGTACTGCCTATCATCTTGATATAATCCCGTAAGACATCTCTGGGATGAAAGGGATTCAAGCCGGAATATCTTGACTATTATATTTTCATCTTGTGTTCTTGGTTGCATATTCATAACTACTGTCAACTGCTTTCAAGACACGACCTCAGCCCACACCCACTGAAAATAGCTCTGTTCTAACACTAGAGCTACCTTTTATACTAGAGTTACTTTATTCTCGCACAACCTGATTTATTAATTGTAAAGCCAAGACTTTGTAGGCAATATAACATGTTAGCAAAAACTTCAAACTTAGACACCTGCGAGTCTCTGCCCAAATATAATAAATGTTTATTAGATTTAATTTAATTTAAGTACCTCTAAATGTTATATTTTCTTAATTTTTTAATGTTGTTTATTTTTAATTTATTTTTATATGTTTTTTATTATGTTTGTAAATATTTAATTTAGGGGTATGAGGAACAGGGTGTAAAGTTCACTCATCCCCCATAGAAAAGGGAGGATCCTCCGACCAGACGGGTGTGATGTCTGGCGAACAACTGCCCAGAGGTTGAAGTCGGGAAGCTTGTATATATGTTTATTGCGCGGTAACCTCTAATTGCACGATGCAGGATTTGTGTGACGTCAGGATGTTGTGTGACGTCAGGTCTTTGATGCGTAGTTCGCATGTAGCGATGTAGATGCCGCTACAGTTGTTTATTTTTAATTTATTTTTACTTTCCTACCATTTTTCATGTTTTAACTTTGTGAGCTTAGTTTTAAACTTAATTGTGCATGCTGTGGTCTTCTATAATTGAAGGAGTACACTTACTTAATACCCGATATTGCCCTTTAATTATGTGTCATGTATTGTGTACATCTTTTGTTGGAGATCCTAAATAAAATAAATAAAATTTTAGGAAAATCGTCTACTTTTCCAATGTTTGTAAATATGTGAGCACCATGTATCTATCACATAAGTAATTCATTTATCTGTCGTTGCTACATTTTTTATTAATTTTTTACCTATTGTGGTATACAATGTTTTTCTAGGTGCATCGTCTTCAACTATAATTATACTAAATATTATATTATATACTAATGTACCTATACAAAATATTGTAAAACACTTTAAAAGAGTAACGGTGGAGTTTCTTGCCCATTCTTCTTTATACGAAAACTACCTTTTGGAAGGGGCGACTAGAATCAATTAATTTTGTTTTGTAAATTTTGACGTTCAAAAGTGCCTTACAGCTTATTTGAAATAAATGATTTGACTTTGACTTTGCAGTGTAAAACTAATCGCCAACAAATCGCGATCTACTTCCATATAAACCTTGCCCTCAGAAAAAAGTTCAATGTACTAATAAACATCTCCATGAATACCTACATAAGGCATACATACATCAGACACGTAATATTTCATCACAATAAACTGCTCAGAAGTTAAATGGGGATGTGCCTACGATTTATCATTTTCCTCTGACTTGCCCTAAGGCGGCGCCACCAGTCCCTTTTATCTGTACTCCTTGCCACAGGGCCGACAGAATATTTTTTTCTCTCAATCTTACTAAGAATTTGATAACCGGGCCCGAAGGCTTTTGAAAAGTATTGTGCTGAATCCAAAATCGTTTTCCGTGTCATTTGAAACCTAAAAATGTTTAATCTGTTAAACATTTTTAATGGTCTCGTTGTGCTAAAGCATACTAAAGAAGGGTTTTGTTAAAACAAGCCTTCATTATAAATGCCCAGTTGGTTAGATTATTTAAATTGTGTAGTTTATTTTTAGCTTTTTGTTCAGTTTTAGCATGCACTTACATTTACGGACTTGCTTTTTTAATATTACCAAGACGTAGAGCTGAAAATCTGACGAAAAACATGACGATGAATTTATAATAAATATAAATATTTTATTTTTGTTAAGTACTGCATAATATATTGTAAATCAATCAATCTGCCTAGCCTTTTCCACCTATATTGGGGTCGGCTTCCAGTCGAACCGGATGCAGCCGAATACCGTATTTTACATGGAGCGACTGCCTATCTGACCTCCACAACCCAGTAACTGGGTAGTACGATACCCCTTGGTAAGACTGGTTGTCAGACTTTCGGGATAATAAATTGTAGATAATATGAGTAAATACAACCTATCAAAACACAAAAATAAAAAGCGATAATATTAAAATACCTACGTCACCACGACTTAAAAAGTTACACTGGGACGAGATCTCTAGGGAGCAATAAAAGTATGACTGTACGAAGAAATACTCTAGAGATGTCTGCTGCAGTTTTATTAATATAATGTCTTTAACATGCTGGCTTCACATATTTATATTAGGGATCAAAAAGAGGAATATCATGCTTTTTCACTCTTTCATTGTCTTTAACTTTTTATGGAACCGAGATCAATCAGCAGCGATAATAATGTCCATTATCATCATTATAATTTTAACAAAATAAATCTGGAGTTTTGAGAATGACCTTGGAGAATTAGCTTACATTTTTTTTATTATAAATCACATGAAGCTTGCCGGCGTTCCTATCCTCGGTCCACAGCACCGAAAAGTTAACCACAAGAATCTTAACCGCTTCCCAGGTTGACTCTGAAGTGTCGTGTTTGACTGATGCGATGAACGCCTGGTAAATGGCTTGTCCAGACACGGATCAACCCAAGAACCCGTCTTCCCAGAGACAGTGGGAAGAGCCGCTCTGCAGGTTGGTACGGAATAAACTCATTAATACGTCCACCAACACTGCTGAGCGTGCCCGCCTATTGGCTGTGGGAGAATGGAAGTCGGGCCTCTGGCTTCAGGCACTACCTTCACCTAACATAGGCACTATGCTGGGTGACACCACTTTCCGGCTCACTACAAGTTTGCGATTGGGCGCTCCTTGCGGGGCTCCCCATCGTTGTCAGTGCGGTGAAGCAGTCGACCGCATCGGAAACCACGGCCTTTCCTGCAGCAAGAACGCTGGTCGTTTGGCACGGCACGCAAGTATTAATGACATCATCCGTCGGGCTCTTGTCACTTGTTTGGGTGCCAGCTGTTTTAGAACCCAATGGCTTGGCACGCGACGATGGGATGAGGCCAGATGGAATGACCATAATGCCTTGGAAGTTGGGTAGGCCTTTGGTGTGGGATGCAACCTGTGTCGACACTCTCGCGCCATCCCATCTTCCTAGCACGGCGGGCTATGCTGGGGCGGCTGCTGCAGGTGCAGAAAACCTCAAACGGCGCAAATATAACAACCTTATTGGAAGCTATATTTTTGAGCCGTTTGGGGTCGAAACACTGGGCCCGTGGGGTCCGAGTGCTCATCGAGTATTTCGGGACATCGCCAAGCGGTTGGTCGACTCTTCATGTGACCAGAGGGCTGGCCAATTTTTAGGTCTGCTGCCAGCCTTTTGGGCACTTTTCCCACTGACAGCGATGCGGACGAATTTTTTGATGCCCAATGAGCTCTTCCTTTATTCTGTTTTTTTTTTTCCTCTGTATACTTGTACATATTAATTTATATATTTTAGTGTTAAATGTATATTATAATAATGTTTAAATAAAAAACATGAAGTGAAACATTGGGTAGAAAGTTGGATTCGTAAAAAATTACAAAATGTTAAAAATACCTAAGAGTTTAAAGTAATTTTTATCCATAATCAATAAATCTGTGTCAACAAATCAAATACAAAAACAAACTTTCACACACAATTAATTATTACAAAAACTTTCAAATGTATGCAAACCGCAAATATTTTTTAAATTTTACAATGTCTACAGAGAGGTGACGCTGCTCCCGTGCGCACCTCGGGAGCATTACGAAAATATTGAATACATTGCAAACATTCAATATATCGAAAGTATTCAAAAATATTTATCACCTCCTCCTGGGAAATATTTCGAAGGTGATCCCTCCAACACTTTATACTTGATATTCGAAAAAGTTTCACGAATTGGGTACTTAGTTATTGCGTTTTTTTAGCAATAGTGGTAATTGAACTTTCGTTATCCCTCTGTAGGAACCCAAACAATAAACTATGTATAGTTTTTCGTTATTGGAACATGTTGAAGATCACGATACATTATTCTTCTTTTCGTGTAGTTAGTACCATACACATACACATGCCGTCGAGAAATATCTCACAAGCATGCCGGTGTCCCCCGATGTTTTCCTTCACCGTTTTTTAAGCAAGTGATAATTACACAATACGCACATGAATCTGAAAAGTCAGAAGTGCCTTGGGTTCGAACTCGAAATCTATGACTTGGCAGTCCGATGGTCACACCACTAGGCGATAACGGACTTTATTTCAGTTTTTGAAATAAAAGATGCTAGAAAATGTAGGTAGGTCAATGACCGATAATGCCATGCTAAAACGCGAGAACTATAGTAGGTACGTATTTTACTTAGAATAAATTCTAAATTCGTACTGAATCTTTTTTATGAATAATGCAATTACTAATAATCTGATTGACGATTGTGTATTTAAAGCGAACCGCTGAAAGGGGTTTTTATTTAGTTTGCTAACGAATTTAAAAACATTCTATAACATGCTTAGTTAATAGTTTAGTAAATATTTACAGTTTGTATAAATATTGAAGTCCGAGCTTTTAAGATTTGTTGACTTTGAATTTCAGTGTCGTACCAATCGATTTTCGTGGGATGTTCAAATAATGTCGAAAAGGTCTTTACGATTTAAAAGAAATGACCATGATTAAACTACAGTGTGAATGAATAAATATTATTATCCACTATTTTATCATTCATAAATATATTTGTATGTTAGACTACTACCTACCTACACACAATATATATTATTACCCAGATTGACTCCATGACTAGCAGGCACGGATCAAGGATCACACGTAAACAGACAAATGTGCGGAATCATAATATTAACATTAATTAACATACGCTAAAATATTAAGCACTGAGAGAACATAATCCGGCACAGTGTTCCCAAAATGACATGTGGATTCAGGGCCGGGCCCATATGAGGCCATGCCCAACACAACGCATTTGCAATTTTTGCATTGCAAATGCAATGACTGCGTTCACATATTAATGTGGAAACGTAATTAAAACTGTTATGAGCTGTTTATTTTATTTGCTTTTTTTTTCTGATATCTTTTTATTAGTTTTAATGTTCGTTTTGTAAATTGATTTTGTATACGTTACCTTATTTTATGTAAGGTACCAACTCGTACTGAGCCCGCGTGGTCGATTATGGCCCTCTTCCACTCATAGAAAGGCCTTTGTCCTAGCAGTGGGAACGCTTGCTAATTATGCTTTGTAAGGTACTTGGAATGATAACAATGAGGAGCTCATGGCTAACTAATAACAGCCGCACGGTTCGATCCATTAGGTTAAGCTACGCTTGCCGGGGTGGTCTGTGGATGGGTGACTATCTTAACATACCGAGACTCCTCCGTGCCTCGGAAAGCACGTTAAGCCGCTGGTCCCGGCTGTCATTCGTGGATCTTTGACAGTCGTTACGGGTAGTCAGAAGCCCGAAAGTCTGACAACCAGTCTTACTAAGGGGTATCGTATTACCCAGTTACTGGGTTGTGGAGGTCAGATAAGCAGTCGCTCTATGTAAAATACAATATTCAGCTGCATCCGGTTAGACTGGAAGCCGACCCCAACATAGTTGAGAAAAGGCTAGGCAGATTGATTGAAAGTACTTGGAATGAAAATGTGATAGCTAAACAGGGGACAATAAGAGTATACGGAACCCAAAAAGGAAGAAGATTTTGCCTGTTTATATGCCAAATAGTGTTAATAAGTATAAGTAGTATGGGTAGTTAACTTTTCCCTTTGTGGTCGACGATGGGGTTTCAACGAACATTGTAATCAATTTACTTGCTACATTTAGTCTGTACGACATTGTAATTTGTACCTAAGAGAAAATGAGCGTGCGAGATTCTCCGTCCCCTATTCGGAAGTATATACGTACTGAAGTACGTCAAGAAGTGCACTGTATGTTTTTTAATTTGTTTGTAGATTCATTCGTGCAACGGAAATTATTCTCGTGTAGATTCGTCATAGAGTACCTAAACATTATGTTTAAAAGAGATTTTGTTCGAGGAATAAAATAATTATACTGAAGGCTGAATGGGCTCTGGGGTCGCAGGTTTGTCCGAAAGGGATATCGCGGCCCCGGCACACAGGCAACGGAAGGAACACGGGTGGGTTTTAGTCAGTAAAAGTCTGACACACTCTCTCGCTCTGCCCAGAGCGGGAGAATTCATTTGATGATTTCCCAAACTCAAAAAAAAAAAATGCTGAATGTGCTACTGCTGAGCTCATGTACTGGGTTCGATTTCCGGGTTGGCCAAAGTGTTAATGGGTTTTTCCATCTGGAATTTTTCAGTGGCAGCCCGGAGTCTGGAGTTGTGCCCGGTTGATGGCAATAGGCTCAATCAATCAATCAATCTTTATTCGTGAACACAGTTATTACAATAAAGGTCTTATGTATACATTTTAGTCGAGCTCTATGTCCTACCAATAGTGAAATACCAAAAGTGATAAGTCTGAATCTATACAATACAAAGTCACGAATCATCGAGTAAATAATGTCAATTAATCAGTTATAATTTTATTTTTACATGCATGTCAATGGTAAATTATATTAAAGGGTGTCATATTTTTATTTATTTTTTCGCCCCCTATTACGTGGGAATTAAACATAACTGGCAAAATGTGGATGTACTATAGGTACTCCTGTGCCTAGCCCTTCGGGGAAACAAGGCGTAAGGTTATGTTATGTTTAAAATATTCATAAACGGCTCAGTTTTAACTTTACATCTCTTTAGTTGTTTTAACAAATCAACATTTTACAGGCAATTGCGGTCGCCCACGATTTGTGTTGCGGTATGTGGAAGGTTACGTAAAAATGCGTTTTTATTTATAAAAAACCTTCGGTTGAGTGTTACCATATTCAGCGTTTAAAAATGTTGGCTTCATTTTCTGAAATTAAAATGCGTACCTTAGTTTACGACGACTGAACGCGGAAGTTTTTCACGTGAATTTTTTTAAATTGTTTCAAATCGCGATAATTTCTTTAATACCAGCGTTTTAGTTGAAGCAATTAGGGAGCCAAAAGAAATGTATTTTTAACAACATTTATTCAGACACCGTACAATGGACAAAGGAAAATAGAATAAACCGTTTGTTAAAGTGGAATTTCCGTTTGAAACGTCTGTAGCGACAACGGCATTTAAACGAACTTAATTTGCGGGAATTTTCGATGTAAATAAGGAATTGTTTAATGACCTAAAGTCCGTTTGGACATTTAAAAAGAGGGAAATGAGCCTTTAGGAGCTGCCATTATGACGAAGACACTTATTAATAGGGAGAGAGGGCTTTCTTTCCTCTGTCTCATTAGTCTTTCTAAACTCTTTATTTTGCGTGATTTTGGTCAATTTACTTTGAAATTTTTTACCTTAAAGAGTTTTTTTTTGCCAAAAATATCTGAAGAAGCTAGCATCAAACAAAAAAGATTGGGATAAGAAACTAATTAATTAGGTGTATTCGTTACTGAAGCACAGCTGAAAATTAAATTGAAGAAATACTAATCAACAAACCCGACTGTCCATAATTCCAATTATTATTTAAGGAGAAAAATAAATCTTTTCATTTAAATTTACTTAATACGCACTGTATAACAAGCAAGTACTTATTATAAACAATTGACTTGACAATCCCAACATTCATTACCAGAGTAAACTTAAGTGGAAACTGTAGTAACACTTCATTTTAATGCCACTTTGCATAGAGTTTCTCAGCTGACTCAAACAAATTTAAGTTCGCGTTAACTCTCTTTACAAGACATTTGAATTGTAAAGCGTTGCAACAAAATTGTTTATGTGATTTCATTAAGTAGTTGTGTAAAATACTAAATTATGTTACGGGAGCGGATTTAAAGAATTTTCCTTCCCATCTTGTTTTAAATTTAAGACGTTTAGCATTGGGTGTTTAACGTTGTGTTCTTAAAAATTACTGAATTTTAGTCATTTATAGATCAATGGTATTATTACACAAAAATAATAATTAACTAAGATTTAGTAGTCATCTTCGAAGCATAATACTTCTACGAAATTGGGTTTCATGTTCGGTCCTTGAACAGTTTTTCGTACAAAATGAATCCCATCAAGGATTTACTTTGTTTTGTATTACAAATTACAATTTGATGGCTCGTATACTCTCTCTCTTAATGCTATTAGGAGACTAGTTATCTTTCAATGTTCCTCCACCAGGGTTCCGTATTGTTCTTTTAGAGGCCGCGCTAATTGTGCATCTTGTCGCTGCGTCGAGATTCTGCAAGAAGACACAGAGTTGTTATTTTCACCTGCGTCTAGTTGTTACGACAGACGTCGTTCAGGAAGCGATAATTTTCTTTGAGTATTGGACGCGCTTCCACGTCCGATTTAAAAATCGAACGTATCCATGTTGAGATTCGCAGTATAAACACATGTGCACCTTCCTCAGCGCTCACAGCAACACTGACGCTGACCTGTCGCATGAGACTGTCGTCAGGTGTACCTGTGCACCGTGCGTTTTGTCGCTACGACAATTAGCGAGAGCGTGCGAATCCTCTAGTAGCCTGTCGTTACGATACTACAACTCGACAAGTGTGCAGCTTTGAATAAAATTTATGAAAAACGTCGGCCACTGCACTGCGTCGAGCTGTCGCACTCGCATGTCGCATAAGGTGCGAAGCTGCTTACGTCGTCTTTGCTGTGGCTTTGATCGTTCGCGAGCTCGTTGAGATTCAACTATGATCATTTAACTGGCATATAATAATGCAGAACATAGGTTCTACATTATTACATACCAGTTCAATACATACCGACTACGTAATACAATTTCCTCCGAAGTACCGGGAAGGCGACGTTTAGTTAGACTTCTATTAGTCTTGAATCCGAGATGACTTGAGCTAAGCAGCTTTACTTTATCTTAACATCTTCGGTATATACCGCCTCATACTTATTTAGTCGTAGGAAATCTCCAATTTGTTCTCAAGATTGAATTGTGCTCATTTGCTAAGACGTGTTTTGTAAATGACCGTGTTACTTTAAAAGCATTTTTAGAATTCCGACGCATTATGGTAAAGTACTCTGCGTAAATTATCTAAGGGAGATGAATTCATATATTATGCGGGAAGGAATTAGACTTAAATCGAAGTGCCGATGTGTTTACTCGCAAGATCATGGGAAAAGTATGCATTTATGGTAAGAGTTTCGTGCTTATTGATGTCGCTGTTATCGTTTCGAATCTTCGTAGGATTTCTTCCAATTATCATAAACCTTAACCTCAGGTCAAAGATATAAATATGTCTAGATAGACAGTCAAAGTTGTGAACTCATCGAAAAAAAAAAGTCCAACTGTTAGCCCTTATCGCGCTGATAACGATCCTAGCAGAGGTGGGCCGAGCAGTAATTCTATCTAAGTGACCCTTGTCGGGTAAAGTGGCTCACTCTGCTCTCGACGTCATCACGTCGGGTCTGGGTTCGCAACAATTCAATCGTCATCCTGAGGATGCCTCGTCGAGAGATGAAACACGTGTCGATTTCTTACAGGGTTCTTCACGACTCTTTAAGAACAGTTAAACCGATTAGGTTACTAAATATACGTCGTCTATTGTATTTTATATTGGATTTTCGCAAAGTCACGCCTGAGTCTATAAACAAACGTAGCCACTAAATGCACGCACACTAAAAAAACACAGTGACGTGACGCGAGTGTAAGATGTAGCTGTCACGCACACCAGCATAAAAAAGTTGGTCTGTTTTTTTTTGGTTCTTTTACAGCGCGACACTATCCAGACATATAAATAATTAAAGCTCCAGATATTTTATGTATAAAACTTTATGCACAAGTAACAAAAACACCGTACTAAGGCGGACTTAAAATGCCTGAGGCATTTTCTAACAGTCAACCTTAGGGTGATGCAGAGAGGAAACATGGCAAGTGCAATTTATTGATAACACGACAATAACTATAAGATACAAGAATAAATAAATAATAATACTTAAACAAAGAATTAACTTAAACTTGACAAGCTTCCAGCAGCGGCAGCTTCGCGTGATATCTTTATAAATTATAGCCTATATTACTCAGTGATAATATAGTATTTAACTGGTGAAAGAATTTTTTAAATCGGTCCAGTAGTTTTTGAGTTTATTCATTATAAACACACAAACATACAAAAAATCAAAACTTTTCTCTTTATAATATTATAGGATAGGATATTGATTTGGAATAAAAATGTTTTATGATGATTTAGGCGCAGAAATCATGATAGACAAAACTATTATAGAAGGCCTTCAGTACAAGAAACGTTTTGAAATGAAATAGAAAGTATCTTTTTCAAGTATTAGTATTTCAAGAGTGTGTTTCAAAGAAAACCTCAAACAGTATTACACTGTATCAGTTCGTTATTATAACAAACAAGTTGTCGAAGTGTTCTCAAGAAATAGGTCGCTATGTTACCTGCGAGGCAATAAGTACTACCTACCTACTTACAAGAGATACCTATGTTAGTATTGGTCACCAAGAAGTCCCGATGCATTATTTTCATCTCATCTTTTTGGCAAAGGCCAGTATTTTCGGATTGCCGCATTTGTTAATGGAATTTCATTATTAGGACTGACCCATGGTATAATAATATACTTCGCCAGGTTTGGCATTCCGAAACACAGTGGTCACGTGGGCAACACATGTCTACGTCATCACATCTGTGTTACCAGAAGTTTATATTAATAACTCCCCAACCACCTTTATTACCTGTGCGAATCCGATAAAACAATGAGGTTTTAATTAACAATTACGTTGGTTTATGTTTAAATTGAATTGTTTCTGAAAAACTTTCCTTAATCGTGTTTTGTTGCAATAGAATGGCAACTGGATAGTGACGTTTGCATGTGTTGGTCCCGGAATGCCAGACCTTGTTATATTAGACCATGGACTGACCTAATGATCAATTCCATTTTCAAATACGGCAACGAAACGATTGGCAATCGCATTATAGCCTTCGCGTTCGCCTCTTGATGAGCTCATGACCTACCCTCGGTTTCTGAGGGATCTTATCAGAAGTTTATGTACGCAATAGTGCTATTGGTTATCTTGTTTCTGAACACTCAGTTAACGAAGAAATTTTGCTTAAATTTATAACTTTTTCGAAAGTTTAACTAACAGAAATGTGTGTGTGTTTATCGACGATCTCTGAAACCACAGACATCACATGATTGGTTCCATTTGAATTCGAAAGAAGTCAACACAAATCCGAAATAAAGTGAAATCGCAAACCTTAACAACAATTAATAACACTTCTTATCATAAAAACTGTAACAATTTCGTTAAAACATAAAACCAACCGCAAAATGAATGTGTTCACTTGCCGAAGACTTAAACTCACGACCTTCGCAACACGACAGGTACTCCAGTAATCTAGACAAATGGTTATCGAAACTCAGCTATTTTCATTCCTAGGTGTTGGTTCCGTGGAGCGTGGAAAAAAGCGATATTATTAAATACTCTGGTTTTTTATTTTTATTATTAAATATCCAAATTTATAATTTGTATTATTGATATCAAGACCCATCACTCCTGTGTTTCACTAATTAATTTAATACTGTTTAATATTGTGTATTCGATTGGATTGCTTGAAGAAAATGTCAGGCTCATTGAAAAGTTCTCCACGAGTGACAAAGACCTGACACGAGAAGACGGTTGTGTTTTTTTATACATCCTAATAGTAGCTAAGTATAGGTACCATTCCGTAGCTGACTAAAGGCGGCAGCAGCAGGCGATGTGTCACCGTGATACGACTGGTTTATATGAATTTCAATTAAATACCTTCCATATCTAGTGACGAAGAAATTCATAGAAACCAGTGTGCGACACACTGGTTTGTATGAATTTCTTTGTCAACAACACGTCGTCTGCTGCTGCCTCCTGCAGTCGGCTACAGAATGGTACCTTATCTGTTTCTACGAATGTACATGTATGTGCGAGATGGAAACCCAAGTGGTGTGACGTACTTAATTTAATAGCTATGTTTAGCAGTGGACTTTGATTACTACGATGTAGGTACTCTATGAATATAATTTGGAAACAAAATGCTCTCATACCACCTCTATTGTTTCTAAGCTCTCGGCTTAACTTGCTTTCGCAGATAAAATACGTGTAGTTGCATTGAACGTAAGCTCTTTAGAAGATTTTACGCGTTTCCACCTAACGTTTGCACAACGATTGAATACCAAATTACCGCCATCAAAATATGGTATCGTCCTAAAATATGTATGTTTACCCTTTCGGAGTAAAATGTTTTGATAAAGTTGGTCTCGCTGTGTTCATCTTTTAGTATCAAATGTTTTTTGTATTACGTACATAGCTAGGTACGTACATATATCATTACGGGGCTCGTGTTGCTTTTATGATGATTAGAGTCTGATTTATTTTTTGATTTGCTGTAGTGGTTTTTGTTGAAGTTAGAATGGCTGTACTTATAGAATATTGCGAATTATGTCTTCTCAAATTGCGTGAAATGTGGGTGTTAAGTGTTATCTATTCTAAACCATTTTTTGGTTACAAATAAGCTCATTTGCTTTACCAAAAGATTGCAGTAGTAGAGACATTGTAATAACGGGGATACAAGTACAATACAATGCCGCCCATAGGCATGTGACCTCCCCCCGCTTCTGTTTAAAATAATGATGTACGTTTGTAACATTTTCAAACACCCTCTAATTTTGCATGTTGTTTTATGTTAGCTGAACATGTTTGTGCCATCATAATTATATATTATCACCATTGTTTTATGCAAATAAAAGATTTATTTATTTGTTTATTTATTTATTTATTTACTGTTTCTAAAAGCTTACTCATAAGCTTTTAGAAATAACAGACACAATCTAAAAATATAAAAAGAGGTCACGAACGCTACTCAAAAAATTAAAATTGAATAACCTATTAAAAATAGGCCCCCTTTTTAAAGTTTATTTTTGATAATGTTTCATGAATATTCAGAAAAATCTGGGCGGTCAGATGCCCATGGGCGGCATTGTATATATCCTTCAAAG
The DNA here is from genome assembly GCA_947364205.1 of Agrochola lota. Lineage (NCBI taxonomy): Eukaryota > Metazoa > Arthropoda > Insecta > Lepidoptera > Noctuidae > Agrochola > Agrochola lota. The sequence continues at coordinate 9,028,913 of OX376231.1, read as the reverse complement.
CGAAACATAGAAACATATAATATATACGTACATATACGTACACTAGCTGCCAGCCCCGGCGTCGCACGGGTAGCACTAAGTACTTATTTACGGCGCACCTATCTATCTACACTACCTACCCACCCTACCTACCCTACCTACCCTACCTACCCACCTACCCTACCTACCCTACCTACCCTACCTACCCTACCTACCCTACCTACCCTACCTACCCTACCTACCCTACCTACCCTACCTACCCTACCTACCCTACCTACCCTACCTACCCTACCTACCCTACCTACCCTACCTACCCTACCTACCCTACCTACCCTACCTACCCTACCTACCCTACCTACCCTACCTACCCTACCTACCCTACCTACCCTACCTACCCTACCTACCCTACCTACCCTACCTACCCTACCTACCCTACCTACCCTACCTACCCTACCTACCCTACCTACCCTACCTACCCTACCTACCCTACCTACCCTACCTACCCTACCTACCCTACCTACCCTACCTACCCTACCTACCCTACCTACCCTACCTACCCTACCTACCCTACCTACCCTACCTACCCTACCTACCCTACCTACCCTACCTACCCTACCTACCCTACCTACCCTACCTACCCTACCTACCCTACCTACCCTATCTACCCCACCTACCCTACCTACCCTACCTACCCTACCTACCCTACCTACCCTACCTACCCTACCCAAAAATAAAAAAAATTGGTTTGGACCACCCTTATCACTTAGGGGTATGAAAAATAGTTTACGTCCTATTCTCAGACCTGCTGAATATACACACAAAATTTCATAAGAATCGGTCAAGCCGTTTCGGAGGAGTTTTGTTACAAACACTGTGTGACACGAGAATTTTATATATTAGAAGATAAACTCACGCCTTGTCCTCATGGCGATAGGCAGACACTACAGAACGCCCCCTGCTACGATCCTTATGTACCCCGTGTCCTTCGATTACGTTCATACATCTGATCATACATGCACACCGATTGCGAGTAAAACGCACCTGACCTTTCTGAAGTACGTCACCAATAAGGTCACTATATACATACATACATACATAACATCAAGCCTGGATTCCCCGAAGGGCTAGGCAGAGATGTCCCTATAGAACACCCACATTTTGCCAGTTACGTTTAAGTCCCATGTAATAGGGGACGAGCCTATTGCCATCAACTGGGCAGAAATCCAGACTCAGAGCTGCTACTGAGAAATCCCTGATGGAAAACCCAATAACATTTTGCCCGACCTGGGAATCGAACCCAAGGCGCTGTAGCGCTTGCCACTACTAGACCAATGAGGCAGGTAATATAAATAAAATATAATTATAAAACTACATCCGTGCTAATAGACATAATCAGGATGCTGTCACGTCCGAACTCCGGTTTTTGGTAATATACACCTATCAATAAATAGGGATGATGCCTGGGTAAAAAAAATGAAATTCTAATTAGTCCGTCAGTCAGATAATAAAAAAATATTAGATACGTATTTTTTGCTTTATCATATTAATAAGAAATTACTTAGATAAAACGCATTTTAAGTTGGAGAGTGCGGGTTGCTACGTCACTAGTACGTATAAAATCTACTTACTCGTGACGTCATGGCACATTTTACCTCAATGTATAGCCGTAATCTTTAGATTACGTAAAAAAAGAAAAAATACGTGTCCATTTCTTTTTTATAATCTCAAAAAGGGACAAAAAAAAATTTTTGTCATCATCCCTATTGTAGGAAAGATATTCGAAATATCAAATCGACCGGAGTAAATGTAATTTCAATATATGTAAGGGATCACTGGTTCAGATCTTAAATACCTAAGACACGGAGACACCGGAGACAATAATAGTGGCTTTAATTTTGCTTTACATTTCACGTACGTGGCCCTGAGGAGCTGTTGATTGGCAATTGTTTAATATCAATGTCCTGGTGGCTTGGAAGGCTAAACAATTGAAAATCAACTCCTCACGCAATATGAAATGCAGACGGTAGCTCTCCAGCCTGTATCAGAAATGTGTGTGTGTCGTATTTAAAGGTGTGGCCATGAAACTAAACAACTTTCTCCATCATCAAAATCGCGAAAATGGTCCCATTTGGATAGAGTAGGTATTAAAGTTTTGTATGGAACAGCTGACTAGTTTTTCGCTGAGAAGAGATAATGGTGTAATTAACAGGAGAACACTTTTTTTTTTTATCATCAAATAACTTCTCCCGCTCTGGTCGGAGCGGGAGGGTGTGTCATACTTTTACTGCCTAAAACCCACCTGTGTGCCGGGGCCGCGATATCCCTTTCGGACAAACTCGCAACCCAGGCAGGACTCGCAACCCTGGCAGGAGCAGGCGAACACTGAGAAGTAAATTAAATGCTGAACTGTTGAATGGTGTGACAATAATTAATCGGTTGAGGGACACTGAACTGAACTTAAACAAAAATATTCTTACCGTCCATTTAAACTAACTGAATCTACTTAGATGTTTATATCAAATGTTTTAAGATGAGCGCTAATCCTGCCGACAAACTGTCACTCTGTTTGGCAGGTTTATAAAATGTATACAAGTGTTTTTTTATTTTATTTTACCATACATTTAAATCACAACGGTCAATCAACTTAAGTTGGTAGTAAATTTGCTTCGCAATTAATTTCCCGGAGTAGTCCGGAACGCAGAGGGGAGACAAGACAAATATATGTAGGCCATTCAAATCACGGCGCGGAAATTGAATTCCCGTCTCTTACTATATGCACATTATGCAAGCACAACCTTCTACGATACTTAGTTTGTCTTTGAAAATATTGACATTTATATAACGGGAGCCTAAGCTCTATTTCCAAGTTGGTAAATGGATTTTCAGTTCGGATTTCTTCGTAACAGAGTTATATTGAAAATAGAGTCACCCCGTGCGAGTATGTATAATATATACTTATGCATCCATATTGACATCAACACACATCAACAATGAATACACATCATTGCCTACAAATTCGAAAAAAGTCAAGGACAATTTTAAACCGCTTGTTGTACCTTTTTTTAAACAATTCGTTAAATTGATTTTTCAGATCCACAAAATTCATCTAGTACTTAATATTATTGTATTCTGTCAGTAAATTGATTCCAGTCTACAGATTCTAAATTATATTAAAACTAGCTGCACCCCGCGGTTTCACCCGCATAAGTCTCGATCCCGTAGGAATATCGGGATAAAAAGTATCCTATGTCCTAATTCAGGTCATGGTCTACCCATGTGCCAAATTTCATCCAAATTCGTTCAGCCGTTTTACCGTGAAAGTATAACAAACAAATATACTCACTTTTGCATTTATAATATTAGTCAGGATTATTTTGCTTGCTCATTTTGCAACCTCTATATCCACATCTTCAAAGTTCTCTATATCTCTAATACAGGTGGCTATGCCAGCGACTTCAATTCCTACCAAAAAAAGCCGTTTGACTTTATTAAACATAAGTGATATAATGGAAGTCGTTATCGGCATGCGCCCGGCATTAACTTAATTAACGGCATTAACTGCACCATATGCACCCAAGAGCCTTGTGTTAGGGCCCGCATAACTTTAAAACTTTTGCCTTTGTTCATTTGATTTCATTTGGTGTTCGGGTGAATCCGTGGTTTTTGAATTTAGTATGTTGAAATTAAATAAAACATGAAATTTACTGTTTCAGGCTTGGAATATTACTTTAACATGTCTAGAATTAAGGCTTTGGAACAACCAAATCTCGTCTTAGTTGTGAAAAACAATATAATTTGCAAAATATCTGTAGGCACTATATTTGAACAAGACTGGAGAAACGAAGGCTATGGCAATGAACAGCTAGATGGACAGACTAGCTAAAGAAACAGCTGGAGATTGTGATAAACGCGATGTGGACAGTGTGGATACTGTCTGTATACAACTCAGCCAGGACTTGGACACCAAACTTGTACTTATCTTCTACCGAGTCCTATCCATAACTTTTGCTTGCATCGTAGCAGTGTACTGTGATTGTTGAATTGAAGTAACAATTCCGCGTCTCCTCGATATAAGTTTCAAAGAGGTACGGTCGTATTATCATATATTATTATTATTGTTTTACGAAGAGATGTTTGGTGGCCCTGGTTTTTTTTTAACCTTCTAAGGTAAGAAGGTTAAAAAAAACCAGGGCCATTAGATATAATTACGTAACACATTTTTGTAAACGATTACGACAAATCTGTTTCATTTTGACATTTCAATAACATTCATTGCGTTTTTTACGTTATTGAGCAGTTTTTTTTTCGAACTTATGAGGCAATGGATTAGTAATTTGTTTCAAAACGATTCAAATTCTGATTGATCGCGTGAGCAATTAGGGTACTGGTTTATACCCCTGACCTAAGAAGCAATGTAGAAAAATTGGATTAATGCCAGTACAAACATTTCATCCAAAAAGTTTTGTTACGCTGCAATGGACCTTCGAAGGGAAAGCTTTTACATGAATCCAAGAAATGTAAGTAGGCATAACCCCAAAAGCCGGATTGTAAACAAGGAATATAGTTGTGACGTAAATCAGTTCCACTAAGCTGTTTATCTGACGTTTTGCAAGTTGGAATAGTTTACTCAGTTGCTGACAAGGATAAATCAATAACAGTCCTTCAGTTTTACGCAACAAATGGAGAAAGAGATAACTAGGAGCTATAAGTTACCACGAGAAACTAATTAGGTATCATAAAGTTTACAAAAGCAATTAGTCTAATGGAAATATAACTTGTGTTGTTATTTCTGACTGAATTATTGATATAACGGACGAAGACCACGATTTCATAAGTAGAAATAATTTAACTTTAAATGTAGAAGAAATAAAATGTCCGATGTGATTTGCGGCCAAGACATCGAAACTAAGTAGCTGGGTAAGAAAAAAAATATTCACAATCGTCCATTGCATCAGTCTTATCAATAAGGTTGTTCAGCACGGGGTATTATCCTACGATTCGACAATACTGAGATCAACAATTCACCTGAAAACGTACAAATTACCTCATGCCTCCGACATGATACGCTGTCGCCGCATTTTTGAGAGATCAGGTATATTTATGTCGTTTCGGAAAATTGTGTCTTTTTGCTGCCGATTGTTGCACCCGGCAATTAGTGCTAATGTGAATTCAAAACTTTAAATGTTGGACACCTTCAACTTACTGTACAGGCAAACCAAGTGAAGAAGTAATCTAAACTTTTGTCAATGTTAGACTAGTCATTTTCTACGCTAATCAGAAACAGCTATCTTATGGAAACATCGAAAAGATAAGTGGATATAAGAGTCCAAAATGGACAAAGAACAATGCTGGTCTCTTCTTAGAACGAAAAGAGATCTTTACGCCTTTGAGAGAGAAAATTACCAATCTAACATTAACAGTACTTAAGTGAAACTTCAAACAACTGTAAAGAAGTAAGTATTTTCATCTGATACTAAAGAAAGTTTAATTCCGTTCCCGACAAGAACATCGGACACATTTTAAACTTAATCAAATGTAATTTCCCTTGCGTCTTCAACAACCGTACTCCGCGATCCTCAGTTGTTTCCACTCTTAATACCAAGAATGTAATAAACAACGTTGCTAAGCTTTAAAAACAGCGCACGCGGCTACATATCACAAAACAGGTAGTTACAGAAGGTCGGTTCCGTACAATGAGCAAAAACGTAGGCAGACATAGACACGCATCTACGTACAGCGAGTGCAAGCTGCAAGCGCTCTCGTGACTGGCACTTGTTTGTGAGATAGTTTGAGATTGACGTACGTATGTATCTATACTGCGTTCGCAATTTCGTTTCCAAACATGTAAACAAATATGCGTTTTTGGAAACACCACTTTAATTCCCACACATAAAAGTCAGTTTGCTGAAAGTCATTCTGAAATCAATATAATTTACATTAAGCTTACATATATTCGTTTAAGTGGAAATAACATCAATTAGAAACAAGGATTTGAATTGACTTTATGTGTGCGTGCGCCTGTTTTCGCTCGTTCTATGGAGCAGGCCTACTGTACCTATATATTTTGTGCTCATAATATCAAAGCGAAGAATCCAGTGCGGTAGACAATAGGTATACGCTCTTTGTTCGTGGTCTTGCATGCACGGGCGAATGAATTAAGCGTTATAAGTACAATGCGGAGTCAAACTCCCTGACTATGGAGATAAAACCATCTGCTGATTAAATTATTGTGGTGTTAAGTAGGCCGTTTGTTGTGTGACGCTGGTCTTGTAAAGCCAGGTGTTAGGAGACTAGAGGTGTACCTGTTTGTTATTAGGCTTGATAAGTAAAATATCTGCATGGTTACAAGGGCCAGCTTATGTGTCACGTTTTGTTGTTTTTAGACTTGTTAAGGGATATCTGCTTGGTCAAAAAGGTTTACTTAGTTGGCTGGATTTGTACTTGTTTGATGGCGATAGGCTCGTCCCCTATTACATGGGTCTTATCCGGTCTGCTCTTTAAAAAATAAAGCGTTTTAACGTTCAAGCCCCGCGGTTTGACATTGACGCGCGCTTTATGTCATTTTTGACATTTTCAGAATTTTTCGGTGTTACCTATAATTGTTTGATGTAGTTCTAATTGACGAGAATATCCGTAATCGAGTTAAACAACCCATAGACGATATAAGCCATTATTTAGCAGTAAAAATAGTAATTTAAGCCGCGTGTACCATCCGAGTACCGATGGGGCTTTACCGGAAAAAAAAAATAACTAGCGAAATGTGGGTGTACTTAGTAACGCCTTAGTAAACCTTTGCCTAACCTTTTGAGGATAACAGGCGTGATGTTATGTTATGTAGGTATCATGCTTTTTAAATTACCTAGGTATTTTCTAATTTTACAGAAATGTTTAGGCTTTCACTCCTTCGCATTTTTCAGTCATGCATGTGCTGAGACAAAGCATATAAGGTCTATTTAAATCCTTGTTTCCAATTGATGTTATTTCCACTTAAACAAACATAAACTTTATAACAGTATAAATAAATTTGATTTTAGACTGACTAGTAGGTACTGTTACAAAGTCATAAAAAATATGAAGTTGTAGCGAAAATTGAACCTTACGTGTAGGCATTACAGTTGTTTTTCCTAAAACTCGTGTTTGTTTACATGTTTAGCAAATAAATTGCGAACGCAGATTAGGTGCAAACATATAGGATAAAACACAAAACACTGCATACCGACACTCCGCCTCGCCGCTGTCGGGTAAAATCCAATGCAACTTCGAATAGACAGGCGTCATTCGTAAAACAATGGCCGTTCCACGCCCAAGTCCCCTCAACTTGAGTCACCACGTTGTTATCTCGAGGAGAAACTTTAACTTAATTAAGCCTATTAACTGAGTTGTAAAAGAGGAATAAACTAACACTATGGTACGAAAAAACGTAACTGAATGATAGGAAATTTCATGTCATGCATATAAGTTTAAGTCAGTTAATTGACTCAGGCGTGACTTTGACCCGACGTGTTGACACGTCAAGCGTCGAAAGCAGAGAACGCTTGAACGCTCTCGACACTTGACGTGTTAACACGTCGGGTCCGGGTTCGCAACAAGTCAATCGTCATTCTGAGGATGCCTCGTTGAGAGGTGAAACACGTGTCGATTTCTTACAAGGTTGTTTATGACTCTTTAAGAACAGTTAAGCGGATTAGGTTACTAAATATACGTCGTCTATTGCATTTTATGCTTTAAGTTTGCTGCTCTAGCTCTAGCCATATTAAATTTCGTGTGACATCTTCTTAATAAGGTTAGAAAGTCTCGTCACACACACGAGACACTTGGTTAGTTGAAATCGGCAGGTATTTATTTAGTTCAGCAAAAAATAATGTTTTGACCCATAGTACCACTAGACCCATAGCACCATTAGAAAGTAACACTAGACCCATAGTACCACTAGACCCATATTACCACTAGACCCATAGTACCACTAGACCCATAGTGCCACTAGATCCATAGTACCACTAGATCCATAGTACCATTAGAAAGTACCACTAGACCCATAATACCTTTAGACCAATAGTACCACTGGATCCATAGTACCACTAGACCCATATTACCACTAGACCCATAGTACCATTAGACCCATAGTGCCACTAGACCCATAGTACTACTAGATCCATAGTACCATTAGAAAGTACCACTAGACCCATAGTACCTTTAGACCAATAGTACCACTAGAAAGTACCACTAGACCCATAGTACCTTTAGACTAATAGTACCACTAAACCCATAATACTACCAGAAAGTACCACTCGAAAGTACCACTAGACCCACAGTACCCCTAGACCCATAGTGCCAATAGACCCATAGTACCGCTAGATACCTATCTACATCCAATCTGTGAGATGCTGAACACTGTTTTTGGCCTTGCTAAAAAGAATACCCTTAGAGGCCTATGTCCAGCAGTGGACTGCGATGGGCTGAATTGAAAAAAAATTCCTACTCGGTCTTCTTTCTCTTTCGAATGGTTAGTGACTAACCTGGTGTCAGAGTTTTATGCCGCCCACGTGCCTCTGACTTGCCGTCGAGAAATATCTCTCAGTCATGCCGGTTACCGCACAATATTTTACTTCACCTACTCGGTACCAAAACATCATCAATATGTATCAACTGTGCGACATAATTTCCACTAACTATTGTGGACACACAGAGCCACCAAATAAAATACTCCTTTGTCAAAACAGAGGAGCATCTCTGTGACGTCACAAGGAATGGTCCTTTCTCATGAACCCACAAAGCCCTACCTTTGAATCCAGCCTTATTCGGCTAAAAACACGCAACTTTGAATAGACAGGCGTCACTATTCGGAAAACAATGGTCGTTCTACGTCCCGAGTATACTCCAGTCACCACGTTTTTCAGCATAAAGTCCTTTAACACGTTCACGTCGCGTCAGCAGGCTTCGCAACTTGTTCGAGTATGTCGTTGTGGAGGTACCCGCTGGACAGCTCAACATTAAATTAGGATATACGTCTACCTAAAGCGTAGGCGGCTATAAATTTGGATTTTTTAGTTGTTTGCTGGTGAGTGTGGACTTGGGATTTGTGGTGTGGAACAAATGTATTTAAAAAAGATTATAAATGTCGCAAGTAGGAAAGATAATAATGACAATGAAAAAGATGGAAATTCCCTTAAATCGAGCGATACAGAGCAATGTATGTAGATACGTGTATGATATATAGTGATGATAATGGTGTAAACCGTCTTACGTTCGAACTACAATTAATATCACACAAGCTATATATTCTGTACTAGCTTTTGCCAGCGTCCGTGTGAAATTTCTTGTTCCCCCTTCCCACCCCGTCGCATCGTATCGCCCGTCCGCGCTATTACTTCGTTTTCGCTTAGCGTTCTTTCTGACTTTTTCATTTTGCTCGACTCCTAAGGGTCCTAGTGTAATGTAATAGCTTTAAAGTCTTCCTCGAGAACTGGGCTAACAAATGCAAAAGATTTTTTTAAATCTGTTAAGTATTTTCTGAGTTTATCCAATATAGACAAACATACAAAAAATATATAATATTAGTTTAGATTTAGATGACAAATACATAATAATTATCAGAACGTCCTTTAAATCAAATTGAAAGATTCTGAAGGATCTTTAAACCGCAGATACGCTACATTTTCTGATTTGCTCTGCATTCACTGGTCAACTATCCTTAACAAGGGTCAAGTAATCTGCGCAGGGTCTACAAAATTTCGCTGGAAAAGGTCTAAAATTTACCCAATGACGCACTGACGTCCGAATTTGGTTTTCTCAGACTAATAAGTATTTGACAAACAGAATGGATTACAAAGGTAGTGCCAGTTCGTAACTTTAGTAATTATATTATTATCCCATTAACTTTTGATATTGTGTTGTTTAATTCGAAGCCTAAACAAATTAAAATTGCTGGAAATTATATTTATTTTGGGATGGTATTATTTTAATATTCCCTGTTTGTAATAATATTTTATAATACGTTCTTTAGTAACCCAAAAGTCTGATTATGATGGCACGTTTTGATAACAATTTAAGATACCTATGTGATTTTTTTAAGCATTATTAATATTTATTTATTTATATTTATTTATATATACTTTATTGTACACCACAAAAATACATAACAAAAAAATACTAATCAAACACTACAAAATATACACCACCAAACCACCACCACAACCACACCACACCAAATACCACTTAAGCTACGGTTTCCTTGAAGAGTGGTGGCCGCACTTAACGGCCGCGATGACGGCTGCCAAGAAAATTATGACAGCGGCAAAGATTTAAATCTTTAGATTCACCCTACAGCGTGAAAACATGGTCGCGTTTCTGTTAAGTTTGACACATAATGACGCAGTGACTTCACTTGATGGTCATGGAGCCGCTATTTAATAATGTGTGAACTCATTCTTTTCAGTAAGGACACTTTCACGTGACTAAGTAGGTACGGTGAGGGCGAATCTAGCGATTCAAATCTTTCGGCGGCGAGGTTTGACTTTACGGTGTCAAAAACGCCTCTAGGAAAATACCAACCTTAAATTGTGGACACTATGTGTTGGTCACCGCTATTCTAGCAAACCGTATCTTTAGTACTGTGTGTCACTGAATACCATCTGTCACACAGATATGTTCCTAATTGAAAAGTTCCTAAAGCTTTGGTGTCCTAGGAAACCGGTTCCTTCATAATAAAAAGGCCGTCATAAAAATCTGTAATTTTCACCAGTACAGTCCTACCAACTTATCTGTGAACTGAAAGAGGACGGCACCGTCGCCGCGTCGATTAAGTGTTGCTAATTAATATAAGGTGCCCGAAAATTGAGTAAGTTTTCAAGAAGTAAATTTCACATTAGACATAATCGTTTAATAAGAATTACAGTTTTTACAAATTAAAAACAATGATACCTATATAAAAATAATAAAATAAATAAAAAGAATTTGATAATTTACAGTTACGTAGGTACGCTAACAGTTTAGTCTCTCAGCAATAAACAATGGCTTTATCTAAAAAGTAATCCAATGAAGTGGAAATTCAGCAGAAAAATGTTCCACGAGGGGATACAACTTTCATTTAATGCGAAGTTAAGTAGGTACCTACCCTGCAAGAGGTACCTGGATGTCTAGCATTTAGTTATGACCATACCTAACCACTTTTTTTTTTCAGGATGGGAAATCATCAAATGACTTCTCCCGCTCTGGGCAGAGCGAGAGGGTGTGTCAGACTTTTACTGACTAAACCCACCCGTGTTCCTTCCGTTGCCTGTGTGCCGGGGCCGCGATATCCCTTTCGGACAAACCCGCAACCCCAGCAGGCATTGGTCTTTCGACCCCGTCAGTTACCTACCCTGCAAGAGGTACCTGGATGTCTAGCATTTAGTTATGACCGTACCTAACCCCTAACACCAGATTTGACGAATTATAATTACCAGTGGTACCTAGTGGTAGTGTAGTGTAATAAAAAAACAAATTGCTTTACAATAATTTATTGAAAACCAGGTTTACAGTAATTATGATCTTTAGATGAACCTGCATACACAACATTTTTGTACCAGTTTCTTTTGCTGCGTGCCCTTCCTTAACTATTTTTTTAATTAGTCCTTGACTCACACCTGAAATATAAGATAATAAAATAAATGTTAGTAGAAATTTGAAATCTGGCAGGTTAGTTGGCTCACTCACTTAGCAGGTTACCTAATAGATGTACGTTACCATTACGATAACCTGCAGCAAGAATAGAAACGAATATTTCGTGGACTTAAATAATTAGTTAAGTATCGGGTAATTTATAACAAGAAAGTTGACAACACTAACCTGTCGCTGCCGAAATTCGTTTGTATATTTGATTAAATGGAATAATCGAAGACCCCGCCCGAGCTTCTTCTTCAAAAAAGGTTTTAACCTTTAGAATAATGTTTCGAGCATCACTTTTAATAGCTTTCGGCATATTTAACTTTATAAATTCAGCAATATCACGACAAAACAACCAGAGAACCTGAATGTAGTAGACACTGACAACCGAATGACATTTCAACATGACGGCCGTAGTTCAAATTTTCGCCATTTCACAGATAGGTTGGTAGGAGTGTACATGACAATAAAGTGTCAAAAAACGCTCAGTAATTAGACGACCGTTAATAAATGACATTTCACCGCTTTCTTATATTCATATTCATTTATTTATTGTTTGTCACAGGTGAAAGGATACGATTTGGATAGGATCAAAGCTCGCGTTTAGCATTTCAAAGCTTTATGCCAGTAATTTGATTCTCACCGTTTGTCGTCAAACGGAAGACAACAATAGTTAACAACAGACAGCAATAGTATTGGTTACCTTGCTGCTTTCTTAGAACCCTCTAATTCTGGCCTCATCCTTTGTACTTGTAGCTGAAGACTTGTGAATTAGACAATGAAACGGGTAGATCTGCCTAAAGCAATTAAATATGCATTTAATTAAGACTCGGCTCGTTATTCTTAGGAAAGAAAGAAAAATAGGTTTATTTGTCACAGAAACACGTGCATACAAAAAGATAAGAGTAATCAGAAAAATTAAACCAAATAATATCCACATTATAATCACGAGCAGCTGCACGTCATAACACTGCTTACGACATAGCACTTAAACTGGCGAAATAAGAGTGAAATATACACCTATGCCTCTTGGGGGAATACCAGGGTGATGGTATAATTGTACGGTTAGGGAAATTAATTCTTGCCTACTGTAGGATTCATATCCGGCACGGTTCGCAAATCCTTCCATATCCTAAGGGCAAGTCTTCCCTACTATTACCGCGCCCCCCGGTCCAGTCCTTGAAATGCAATGGCCTCTGTGGCTAGTGCAAATTTTCGGGTCCATTCGATTTATCGAGTCTGGTCAAACCATGGTGTGGTCGGTGCATTTTATTCATTATATAATAATAAAACACAAAACCATACATAATTTTAACCGACTTCCAAAAAGGAGGAGGTTATGTTCGTCGTGTATATATATATTTTTTATGTATGTCCGCCGATTTCTCCGTCAATTGTGGACCGATTTTGAAAATTCTTTTTTGTATGACCCTTTCATACAAAAAATAATTTTCAGAATCGGTCCACATCGGTTCTCTCGAATTGGTCCCATATAAATTTTATTAACTTTGCTTGGATAGTTTTTGAGTAAGCTTCAATAATACGTATTTTTCCCACTTAGTATATGTGGATGATATGATGATAACTTCCTGTCACTGTTATTACATAGCAGGTAGTGGTATACGAATTTGTGTGGGGTAGGTACCACAACTAAAAAGTGAAAAAATAAAAACTTTTACAAAAAAAACAACCAACTTCCAAAAAAAACACTAACATGTGAAAAATTACTTTAATTTCGGAAGTCGGTGGCAAAAAACGAAAATTCAAAACCAAAGACACCGACTTCCTAAATTAAAGTTATTTTTCACTTTGCAGTGTTTTTTTTTTGGAAGTTGGTTGTAAACTTTATAAATAGTCTAAGTTTAAATTTTGTTTCACTCAAGAATTCTGTTACACTATAGTATGCTTTGACATTCGAAAAGCTTCCAAACAGAACATATTTAGCATGTGTAACAGAAACTATATACGGAGCTGCATCTTTTAGCGCAGCGCACAAATGCACAATTCAGGCCATAGGTTTTTACAACGCGTTTTTGAATGAATAACGATGAAACGCTGTGGTCACAGCTTGCACATTAGCATACACCGTGAGTCTCAGTTTTTTTGCGCAATTTTTTGTTTATTTACAATGCAGGATTTTATTGGTTTTACCATATCGTACTCGTAGTTTTTGCACACGGCTACGCCCGCGTGGATGTTGGAAAACATCCCACGGGAACGTACTACCGGGATTAAAAATACCCTGTGTTAATCCAGGTAAACAATGTACTAATTCCGTTTTACATTGTCTCATGAAACTCTATTGGTTTAAACACGCCAGTAAATCTCAACTTCATCAATCATCGTCATATTTCAGCCATTTTACACAAAACCTTACTAAACTATACACCTTAAACTTTCCTCATGAATCACTCCGTCCATTGGTGAAAACCGTATGAAAATCCGTTCGGAAGTTTTTGAGGTGACAGTCTGACAGATGCTGCGGGGGACTTTATTTTATAATATTACCTATCACAGGTTTGCACGAGTGACCATAATACGCCTAGTGTATCTAAAGCCGACTCGACCGGCCACGGCCGACGATTTAACGACACGGTTGCCACAGTGGCTGAGCGATCGACTGCTGCGCAACGTGTCGCGGGTTCGATCCCCGCACGGAACAAATATTTGTATGATCTGCAAGTAGCTGTTCCGGGTCTGGGTGTTAGTGTATGTGAGTTTCTGTTTGTAAACGCACGTGGGTGCAATTATACAAGAAGAAATTCGTGTGGGGCAAACGTTTTCAAAAAAAAAAAAAAAACCGTGTCTCCTGTGCCTGTTTTTTCGAAACATTACACAAAAACATCGAAACAAAAAGGCTTGGCCATACACATTTGTGTATGCAAACATGATGTTTTTGTTTTCCGAGCTGCATGGAAAATATTCCCCGCGCGGGTGAAGAGGGGAAGGGTTTGTTTCATTTTCAACCACCGCGCGCACCGTGCACATCCTTCACTGTAACAGATTTTGCGGTTATGTTGTCCTTTAAATAGTTGTGACTTGTGAACAAGTTGTGATAAATTGAAGATGAATTGGAATTGGAATAGAGATACTGTTCTTCAGTTTTTAAACACGTCTTCCTCGTCGGAACTCATTAGGACATCTAAACAAAATGTGGCATTGATATAAAAATATTTTATTATGCAGGAGACAGCTTGTGTATGAAAACAAATGTTTTTGTGTAAGGTTTTTTGTGTAATGTTTCAAAAAAACACGCGCAAGAGACACGGCTATATGGCTATGTACCACTGAAGAAGTTCGTATCTAACCAGTTTGAAAACAAAACACCCGTGAACACGATGACTGTTACCGTCCCGTTCTATAGCCGCCGAGCGCTGCAAGCCGAAATAGTCCTTTCGGTGTATAGATATGAACTTCTTCGATTTCGACCTAAATTATATATATTTATTTAAAGTCGGATTTATATCTGGAAACAAACGATTTCATCCCATTTCATTACTTAGGTACTTATAAATTAAGCTCCTGTCACGATCCACAAAGGAAATGCTCACTATTGATTTTATTTCGTATCAAGACGAACTATCCTAACTAAGATTATTATTCTTTTATTGCATTTATACACTTTTAAATATTTTATGAAAAAACAAAAAAAAACATAAAATATTGTGGCCCATCGGCATCCGGAACAAGATCCTAGCTCCCGACGGTCAGGGCTCTAGAGAGAGGATCCTCCTCACTATGCGTGCCGTGTCTACTGCTTTCTGAATCAAGCCCTATTATGTATTATTATTTTATTCTAATAAATTCAAAAGTGAGTTTGTTTGTAACGCTTTCACTCCAAAACGGGTGAATGGATTCGGATGAAATTTGGCACATGGATGATCTGGGCTAGAACAAGGGATACTTTCTATCTCGGTAGTACGTTCCTGTGCGATACATTTCGACGTCCACACGAGTGAAGTCGCGGGCAAATGCTAGTACAAAATTAATGCTGAAAATATTATTGATTCGGAAAAGTTGGTAGCGATGTGTCTTTGATCATTAACTAGAAGTAACGTTTTTTAAAATACGTAGTAAATATAGTAGATATTTTAAGAAACGTTCATGTTCTAATCTCAGTCTCAATCTGTCAAATATACCTCTCAAAGCAAAGAATCTCGAGTCAAGCTCTTAAGCATAAAGGAGGATGCAATCAAACGACAACTGATGAATGATGGCATCACCCTGTGACAAAGCCCCGAAACTGCAATAGTTTCAAAAGCATTACAATATAATACTCACAGAAGAACAGTGTGACTACTCAGGCCCGAAAGGGATGAGAGTATAATTATCTGTCAAATATTCCTCTAATTTTTGACATTGATTGCCGCTGAGATAAGATTGCGACTATATTTTCATCATTAGCATAATTTCAGCCGAAAGACGTCCACTGCTGGCCATAGGTCTCCCCAAGCACCGCCACTTCGACCGGTTCAGTGATTCTCGCATCCAGCGGATTCCTGCGTCTTTCACCAGGTCATCGTTCCACCTTGTGGGGGGCCTTCCAACGCTACATCTTCCGGTACGCGGTCGCCACTCCAGAACCTTTCCACGACTAGATTTTAAACGTTTTTAATTATGGGAATATTTGGCCTTTTGAAATTAAATACTATATTTTCAAGACCCTCCGCAGACAAGCGCGACGCGACTTTAGTAAAACAATTTATTTAAAAACTTCTTGGAACTTTTTCTAACAGTATCACGTGCCACCGTCCCGTTACGCCAGTCTGCGGGAGCCTTAACGCTCCCAATTAGTATCCTAACGTCATTAAAAATAGACACGACAAAATATATATTTCCTCCTGTAAGCCCTAGGCTAAAAAAAAGGTAAAAAAGCTCCCGGGCAATAATCTGATAGAAATTAAATGAAAGTATCGCGGCAGACGATATTTCGCGATAATCTAAAGTAACTGTTACTAGAGGAAGACTATTCCAGTTTTTTCGAAATGACTCAACAAGCATCCGATTTATTCGTAGAGCCCAAACAGTTTGCAATTAGTGATGTTCATTTGAATTTTGGCTCAAACTTCTATCTGAATTTTGGCTCAAACTTCTATCTTAATTTTTCACCAATACAGTTCGAGTGCCAGCTTTTCCAAATGTTTTTTTTACTCGAACCGTGGTTAAGCATTGTAGTAAGTTGAGTGGCCGCTTACATTTTTCAGAGTCCTGTTATTGCTAATATGGGTCTTCGATTTCTTATAGCAAAGTTTTAATCCATACTACGTAGATATAAATACAGGGTCAAATTAAATTAGCAAGCGAAACTCCGAAGACGTGATGAGTATCAATTTCTCACGATAAAAGAAAAAAAAAAAGTTATAAAAACTAAAACCCAACTACGATAAAAAAGTCTTCTGAACTATTTGTTTTTATTACTTTTATTTTTTTCTCTTCTTATCTTTCTCTTCTCTTAATATATTTCTTATAAAATATATTTTTGAAATGTGCTACTGAAGTCTGTCATTTGATACCCAACAAGACATAATTAATTTATTTTTGTAGTTCGTGACTTTATCTCCTCTAAAGGGAGACTATTCAATTCAATGTGACTTCACATAGCCTATAACCAGCGGGAAGTCAAGACGCTTCCAACCATACCCCATTCGTCAAATTATGATAAGATGAACATACTTACATACATACCTGTCAAAATCATAAACCTCTTTTTGCTTCCCCATAGCCGGGTAAAAAAGGACATAATATGATGATTTTTTTCTGGAGTCAACGGCCGCTAGTAGTGTAGTTGCCAAGTATGAGTTGAGAAAATCAGTTTTTTTTTTTTTTTTGATTTATCGTGTTTATTTATCGATGCCCATTACAACAGTGAAGTTTAATTTTTTTTTTTAAATCCAAGTAACTAAATTAAATACTAGGTCGTTGACCCAGAGAAAAAAAAATCCTACTAGTCCTTTGAGTTCCACTAGATAATTAGTTTGACCCTGCATACTATACTGTTCATCCGTATTAATATTCAATAATAATATAATATAATATAATATTATTATTATATAATATATAATAATAATATAATTTAATATGTGAAAGGTAACTGTCTGTTACCAGTCACGCTTAAGCCACTGAACCGATCATAATCAAATTTGAAAGACAGGTATAAGTAGCCAGGGGCCTGAAGAAGGACAGCTACTTACAAAGTATACGTAGACGAAGTTGCGAGCAACAGCTAGTAAACACACATCGACATCGACGCGAAAACTGATAGAATGGATTCAATACATCATTCTGAACGTTGAAATTTTTCGTCGGTTGTTTTTTTTTAAAACTGCTGTTCCATACATTCTGACCGCGTATGTATTGTACTTTTTTATGAAATAGCAGATATATTTTTTAATAACCAACGACAATTTTTAACGCAGGGGGTTGGAGATTCACGTACTGAATCCATGGTAAAAGTTTCGCGTCGATGTCCCGGCCACCCTGTATATTTATAGGTTAATTTATAGGTAGGTACTGCTCATGAAGCTTTTCTATACATATTTTGAAATTGAAGTTGCTTTCGTGTCTGTATGTGTGGCCGCGTTGTTCTTCTAAACTACGCAATGGATTTTGATGCGGTTTCTATCATTGTTTAGAGAATTTATTCCGGAAGGTTTGTGGTGGCATCTACGTCACCACATGCGAACTACGCATCAAAGACTTAACAACCACACAAATCCTGCATCGCGTAATTAGAGTTTACCGCGCGAACAGAATATATATATGAATTCCCCGACATCAATCGTTGGGCAGTTGCCCGCCAGACACGACACCCGCCTGGTAGGAGGATCCTCCGAGTGAACTTTACACCCTGTTCCTCATGCCTCTAAAGGTTTATGTGCATATTACATTAATATTAAACTTACAAACAATACAAAACAAACCGTGTCCATGTCCTAGAACAAAAAATTCGAAGACATGTGACATCTACCAACCCGCACTGGGCCCGCGTGGTAGAATACGGCCCATTCTCACTGAGAGAAGGCCAGTGTGTTATGTTCCCAGCAGAGGGAACATAATAGGCTCATTATACACAATACAATAGATGATTTGTCGATTGATGTGTAGTGTGATTTGATATAGCTGGAACGGGTCACTAGCCTTTTTTTTTTAATGAGGGTGGGAAATTATCAAATATCTTCTCCCGCTCTGGGCGGAGCGGGAGGGCGTGTCAGACTTTTACGGACTATAACCCCACCCGTGTTCCTTCCGTTGCCTGTGTGCCGGGGCCGCGATATCCCTTTCGGACAAACTCGCAACCCTGGCAGGCATTGGCCCTTACGGACCCCGTCAGTTGGTGCTGACATCTCTTTGAGGCGCGCGTGGAACACAACGCACCATCGTCCCGGGCCTGGTCCTAATCGGACGGCGAGCTACTCATTGCTCACCGTCCGCAAGCTCGCGCCTACGGTGGCCGGAAGTCGGCTCGCGACTCCCGACGTCCGGGGCGTCTCCTGCGGCGACTAGGGGCGCGAGGGTTGCAAATCTTGAGCTAGCCTAAGGTTTATTATAATAATAATCTGTTTGTTATCTTCATATATACGTAGATAATCCACATGAAGCATCTTAAACTTACTAATAATTTAGTTTTAGAGAATAAATCTCACCAGATATCTCAACACGTAAGAGCTGCTTTCTCGTAAGTACGTACTATCTAACTCCCTCTTATCATGAGATTTAGCTAAGTAAACCCGTTCAATTTGCTTAATGACGCTATAAAAGATTCCAAACAAAAGATGACCTTCATTCCAGTGTACTTGTGACCTTTAACCCTTAAGTCATACATTTTAATATTTATAGTTTTGTTTGCCAAGTTCTACATGCGTTTGAAAAATGTTATAGCTTGCTAGAGTTATTACTTAATACTTTCTGTAACGATGCTACTAAAAGATTTTCTTCATTTTATCTACGAACGTGTACCAACGACTTTCGTAGATAAGGGATATTTGAGACAAACAATTTTGTTGAATGGGTAATAATTTTCAGATCCTAAGCTAAAATTCATTACCCATACAATCCCTAGCCATAAAAAGCCCAAGCTATTAGCATATAAAACTGGGAAAATATTCGTAAAAACAAATACGATCAAACATAGATCTTCAACATGTTCCGTACGACAACAAATTTTTAACAACATGTTTTAATTTCAACAAAAAGATACGATTTTTCTAACAACGTCGAAGGACCGTGATAAATGACTGAAAAGTGTGTAGGTTTTTAAGGAGATTCGTCCTTGTTATATAATGCTGGTATTTTCGATATTGCACCATCCATCAAGTTACCAACAACGTGTCCAATGTGTTCCAATAAACGTCACGTGTCCGTTCGTTAGGAAGGTAGGTAGGTACCTATGTAACATGACATCCACACCAGGCGATCGATTCTGTAAAAAATCTCAACGTGAGAAGTTAGAAAAAGTGAGCTTTCAGTCGATCCCTAGCATCAGATGAAATGACAGCTTGTTGGAATAGAATAGATCTTTATTTGCTTAGAATGTAGGTACTTACTTAAAAATAAGTTGTTAAATTGTCTAATAGGATTCGTGTACATTTCGCCTTAATATAGCATCCAAATGTAATACAAAGTAAAGATATTACAAAAAATTATCACAATCCGAAATCCCGCACAGAATAAACACATATATCTCCAAGTAATTCTGTGAAAAGTTTTTTTAAATTTTTGCAATGGTTAGTTTTTAATTTGGTCAGGTATTTTATTAAAGGTTACAGGAGCTTAACAAATCGCATTTCTTTTTAATAAGCTAGTTTTAAAAACGCCCGTGCATAATTGATGCCATGCTATTTGTTTTTTGACGAAATCTATGCAATATGCAATGACACAGACTTTTTAATTCGCAATGCAAAAATATGAAAAGTCTTCCGGTGATGTACAATTAATTGTATACAGAGTTGTGAATTGTGAGTGACGTGAGCTTAAGAGCCCATACTACCTCAGCTCAAATTCACTTTTTATTTTATCTTGCTCGTGCCATACTGCTCGTGGACTGAGTGAGAGCGAGACTGAGTGGGGAGCTCGCGGCTCCAAGACGCCAATATTTTAGGTAATTAATTATTTTTACGATGAAAATAATGGTAATAAAAAAAAAATTAAGACATAGTATCTGCTTTACAGTTAGTTCAGAATACTAGCGGTTTATTGTTCGGTTTAGAGGTAACTTTTTAATTTTATTTTGCTCGTACCATACTGCTCGCGGACTGAGTCCAAGCTTGCGGCTCCAAGACGCCAATAGGTTAGGTAATTAATTATTTTTACGACGAAAATTTCACGGAATCGTGTTTTCGTCAAACGTAGTACTTAACATTAACCCTCAACTTTAACATATATTTATTTCAAAATTAATGCTGCAGTATTTTCGATATAAAGGAGGATTGTGCTAAGCAATTTGAGGTAGAGGCCCTTAAAATTACTGTCATTCCACCTGATGCTAGGGATTGACACTAATGACAGCTCAATTAACCTATGGGTCACACCTCTGCCTAGCCATTCAGAGAAACAGGCGTTATGATATGTTCCGTTTGTTTTATTTTAGTTTTTATTCATATAAAACATTATTACAAACAAGATTACAAAATGAGAGCATTATAAAATTACGTCAGCAGCAAAAAAGAGCGGTCTATTAAAGTCGTATTATCCAATGTACCGTAAAGTGTCACGTTTCAGAAAAGGTACAACCGTTTCTGAATAAGTCCTGAATTAATTAACGCCATGACAATGGATTAAATATAATCCGGACGAGCACGCGAGATAATTTCACCCACGAACCATGCGCCATCTGATTTCCGAGGCGCATCCAGTAAAATCATTGGTTTTTGGATAGGGGAAATGTGGGTGAGAGTAAGCTCGTTTGTTAGCTAATCTATGACGTCTGTCTTTTATCATCACATGGAGTTAAGAATAACAATGGTAAGTTACTATGTTCTATGTTATTAATAGGTTTGGTTTCCACACTTAGTCCGTCAGGAGGTCGATTGTGTGTGGGCCCTCTAGAAGTTTATTATATTGTGGTAAGCTACTTTTAGATACAAAAATCTTTTCACCCAATGTTTGGAGCTTATGGTTAAATAGCAATTCAAATTACCTTACGTTTACTGTGGCGAACGTTGAAATAGCTTATAACCAGCAATAGACTTTGACATGGTATTGGGATGACAAAGATTTATCATTTTAGGTACATAAAAAGAACTTGCAACTGAAAACAGGGCTAGTAGAAAGTGCCTTAAGTAAAAACATAAATCAATTCAAATCAAATCAGAATTCACCCTAAACATCTTTTGAGTCCGAAATCACTTCACCATTACACAATAAAATTCGGAACACTAAAAGCTCGATCTTCAATCAATTTTGAAGAGCACTAACATAATGCTAAGGTCGAACTCGTAAATCATAGAAATACCAATAGGAATAAGCGGTAAATATGCCGCCTCCGTCATACCCCTTGGCTCTTGGCACATCCAATTTGCCGGTATGATACCCGAACAATCTCACTAACAATAGAACCACAATGAATGGGGCCTGATCCACCCGTAAATATATCAAAATTATGTACAAGCCCCGACGGCATAAGTTGTGAAAAATTGTTCGCCTTCGTTTTATTTTCCTTTGTGTTCTTATATCGAAATTAATTGGTGTACTTAATATTAATTCATTGGGGCCTATTTCGTGACTTATTCATTTTGCTTTTCGTTTGTAAATACATTGATTGTATCATTGCTTTTAATTACCTGCCTGCACTTGAAAATGGGCAGAAAAAAGTTATGCATTTTTTAAAGGGGTGTTTTACAAAGTTATTACATAACATGTCATCAACCTTGTATCCCTCGAAGTGTTAGGCAGATAAAGTAATTACTTACTTTATATTAGGTAAAAGGTTTCGACATTTTGCAACCTGCTTTTCAATATTTTGACAACATTTAGGCTGCCCGTCCACTGGAGCGGAGAGGAGAGGAGCGGAGAAGCGGTGTGCCAATGGAATTGCATAAAACCTCCGCTCCGCTTCAGTGGTCAGGGATTTGCGAACTAGTTTCAAAATTCATACAAAACCGGGAAGCGGAGCGGTGAAACGGAGCGGAGAAGCGGAGAGGGGAAGCGGAGCGGTGAAACGGAGCGGAGAAGCGGAGAGGGGAAGCGGAGCGGGGAAACGGAGCGGAGAAGTTGAGTGGGGAACCGGAGTCGGAAAGCGGAGAGGCGATGCGGAAAAATACGTGAATTCGCTCTAGCTCCGCACAGTCTGCAACACCGCTCCGCTTCTTCGCTCCGCACAGTCCGTAACTCCGCTCCGCTACGTCGCTCCGCATACGGACGACACGGTTGTCGCAGTGGCTGAGCGATCGACTGCTGCGCAACGTGTCGCGGGTTCGATCCCCGCACGGAACAAATATTTGTATGATCTGCAAGTAGTTGTTCCGGGTCTGGGTGTTAGTGTATGTGAGTTTCCATGTTTGTAAACGCACCCACGATACAAGAAGAAATTCTTAGTGTGGGGCAACGTTTTAAAAAAAAAAAAAAATGGACAGATACTGTCCGCAACTCCGCTGCCATTCTCCTCTCCGCTGCCTCGTTCCGCTTCAATGGACAGGCAGCCTTACAGCCGTTTTGGACTAGGTACATAATCATGATACCAGCCTGTTACTGTCCCACTGCAGGGCAAAGGCCTCTTCTCATACAGAGAAGGCACGAGCATTGATCACCGCGCTTGCTCAAGACGGGTTGGCGATTTCAGACTTATATTAACTATAAGTCTAGGTTTCCTCACGATGTTTTCCTTCACCGATGTCAGTAATATCCAAGATAAACTTAGAAAGTACATATGAATTGAAAAAGTCACATTGGTACTTGCCCGGATTTGAACCCACAACCTCGTGCATGAGAGGCGGGGCCATCACGACTAGGTACAGTCAGCATCAAAAGTTCATGACCACATTTAGATTTTCAAAATCGCTGTACCCCGTATTCACTATTAGCACTTCACTATACAGCGATTTTGAAAATCTAAATGTGGTCATGAACTTTTGATGCTGACCGTACATACTTTACAGAAATTATAGTCATTGTATTTAGGTTGTCCCGAGGTCAACAAACCCACACTAAGCCTAGCCAGAAACAAAGCCATCATACAAAGGTACCATTTTATTTGCCAGCCGGTCATCACGTAACGTTCTCAACCTTTTAGATTGTTTCATAAAAAATGTAAAAGCGTGCGAATGGCTTCCTTGTGGGAAGAAGGGGCAAGATGACCCGGAAGAAAAACCGCAAGAAGTGAAACGTTTCGGAGGAGGTAAATGGCTCCTAAATTTCTGGCGTTAAAGATGTTAGATAAAATAAAAGGAAATTATGAGGAAAAGTCGGAGGCATCCAATGTAACACGTGAGGGTTACAAGCCTACGAAAATGATCTGGATAAAAATTGAGGAAGGTACCATTTTTTTTTCACCTCTATTCTAAAAGAGCTAGTTTATTCTTCGTAAACAGGAGCCAAAATAGCTTTTTTATCCCTAGGGACTAAAAGTAACTTGAATTTGGAATGTGGATATTTTTAGTAAAAGTTGCAATCACCAAAGAGATCAATCACGAACATTGTATGAACAAGTAACTAGGCTGGCAAGAGAGAGAGCAAGTGTGAATTTGGTCAAAATGAAAATCCAAGATGGTGGCTGCGAAAATTTTCAGATTTTTCGTCATTGGTGTCGTTTTCATAGTTTTTGAAGGTGCTAACTAAAGCCGATAGTGACGTCAAAATGAAAATCCAAGATGGAAGCTGCATAAATTTTTCATGTATGATTTAAAACAAAAACCTTACGGGGGCGGACCGCACATATTTCTTTTAACTCATAGAGGATGATAAAAAGTAGAGTGTTCACCTCGGGAGCAACACTATTTTTTAACTCGAGTGACATACTTTAAATCCCTCGCTGTACTCAGGATTCTTCTTTAGAATCCTTCGCTACGCTCTGGATTTGGAAGAAACACTCTCGCTTTAAAAATAGTTGTTTGCTCCCTTGGCAAACAATGTACTATTCAATGTCGAACGCGCTATTTGTTATACAGGCAGCTTACTTGAAACTACTTAAAAAATTGTTGTATGTGTGTTGAGTAATCAATTCCTTTACATCACGCCCCTAAGGCTATGCACGCATTACAGCCGCAGCGGGCCGCAGCGCGCCACATTGCAAAAATGCGCCAAAACACATTAGGAGCCGCCGCGACTGCGTCGGAACGCAGTAATAGTTTCAGACAGATTTAAATTTCCCATTTGAAATTTAAATGTTTCCACTCCAGTGCAATAATAATTAAAAATACACCTGGCGAGCGATCCGTGAATGCGTTCTGCTGCGGCCCAGTGTGGCCCGCCTGTAGTGTGCGATGGTTCATACAACAATTACTGTACTTAAGTGATGTTGTAATATTTTTGTTGTATGCGTTGCGATGAGGGCGCGGCTCGCCCAAATGTGCGCGAGCCTTAAGATTGCCTGGCGCAGCATAAAAAGTTATAACGTAACTCAATAAATTGAATATTGGCAGTGTAGTGGAAAGATTTGTATGTATATCAAATAGCCTATTCTACTGAACGTAAGCGAAATAAGTTTAGTTGATTATAAAAAGTGTATTATTATATGGTAAAGTGAGCATGCCTCACGGCAAGGCAAAGACCTTTACAAAGGACAAACGTTTGCTCACTGCGCGTTGAAAGCCCGTATAACAGTCCATAAAACTCAGGCTTAGTTTTGTTAAAACGTTAATTCTGATTATAACTCAGTTTAATTAATATTAATCTAGAATAAATTACAGCTATTGTGACTGAACAATGTGTTAATTTGTAAATGAGAATCCATTAAAATGAGTCTATGAATGAATTATGGCGTACCACAATAAAACATGAGCTAAAGAAATGTAATTTAAAGTTCATTTGTTTACTTTTATTGAATTTATATTGGATGCACTTAGATAACTTAATTATGACACCTTTTCTCATAGGTGTTGATCCATACGTCATGTTCGTGAACGGGCGCTGTCAGTAGGGACTGGACACCACGGATTTTTAAAAAAATATTTTAAATTTCGAATGTTTTTTAAATCTTTTTTTACGTACGTTTATAACGTGCACGTCTTTCTACGTCGTTCTCACATGTCATGTACCATAATTTCATCATGAATGATATGTAACCAATATTTTCTTCTCCATAGGAACCTACTACGCTTTGGAAAATGCATTTAGCTTAATCTTTCTGACTGACCGACCCCTTGACAATTCAAAAGTACCTGTAATTGATTTAATTAAAATAAATGGTTTGAGTTTGAGTTCGATAATCAGAGTCACTATGAATTATAATCATAATCGAGTCATAATCTATCCAAATAACTTTTCGTTCGCCACAGTGCACATTTGGTATCTGTAAAGGTGCTCCGGGAGTATTCGCCTGTAATGTAAAATTCATAGTCTAGCATTAGATCAGTGAGGAAGGAGAACGGAGCATTACAGTGCGCAACCTGAATGATACAAATTGAACATTAGATCAGTGAGGGAGTAGAACCTAGCTTTACAGTGCGCAATGTCTGTAATATTTCATTAGAAATGTTACATTACAGGCGAATGCCCGTCAGTCAAGACAGTAATGTAATGTAATGCTCGAAATCTAATCTGAAATGTTAAGATGTGTCCAAACATTGAGCGGCGAGAGCGCGGCAGCAACACGCGGCGTTTGCAGGACATATTTCTGCCGCGGTCAAGTTAGGACCAAACAAAAGAATGTTTGCGCGACAGGACTGCGCGGCATATCCGTGACACGCCGCGCACTTCAGTTGGCAATATCAATCTACCTAGCCCTTAATACGTCCGCAGAAATGCGTCCAGACACAATTAGTGACGAATTTCACCTAAAAATGTTTGTGCGCGGTAGGTAGACAGAAGCGTTCGCGCGCGGCAGTCGTCCAAACACAGCGCGGCAGGCCGCGAGCGGCAGCCGCGCACGATTGCCGCTCAATGTTTGGACACACCCTTACATTACAAGCGAATGCTTGTCAGTCAGGGAGGCAGTATTGTAACGTAATGCTCAAAATCGAATCTGTAACGTTACATTACAGGCGAATGCGAGGTGAGGGAGCATCTTAAGGCAAATTCAATTTCACAGATTGATTTCTCTAGTGTCCGTTCATACTAACAAAAGAGCAATCAACTAATCAGCGTTTCATAGTCTAATGCTCGGTACATAGACCTAGAGACAAGTTATTAATATTGATGAACCTGTGGCTGAGATTAAAAGATAAAGACACAAGAAGGGACTTTAGTATGAAGTTTCGGAAATAGAGTTATAATCATCCCTATTCTTAATTGCCTCGATAGTGTAGTGGTCGCAAGCGCTACTGCTGAATATGAGGTCCTGGGTTCGATTCCCAGGTCGAGCAATGTGTCATTGGGTTTTTATATCTGGAATTTCTCAGTAGCAGCCCGGAGTCTGGATTTGTGCCCGGTTGAAGGTAATAGGCATCCTCCCGTATTACATGGGACTTAAACATAACTGGTGAAATGTGGGGGGGACTCTACGTAGGTACACCTCTTTTAAACCATTCGGGGAAACAAGGTGATGTTATGGTGTTTTTAGTGGTCTTATTTTTGAATAGTCAATAGAATGACGGTGTCATTGTCTATCTAATATTATAAATATGAAATTAACTTTGTCTGTCTGTCTGTTACCTTTTCATCTCTTAACGGCTTCTCTGAACGAATTTCCATGAAATTTGGCACTCTGGTAGACCATGACCTGGGTTAGGACATAGACATAGTTTTTATACGATAGAATGTTCCTGAGGGACAATAGGGATGATGCCTGGGTAAAAAAAATTAAATTCTAATTACTCCGTCAGTCAGATAATAAAAAAATATTAGACACGTATTTTTTGCTTTATCATATTAATAAAAACCTTACCTTACCTTACTTAGATAAAACCCATTTTAAGTTGTTGAGTGGGGGTCGATACGTCACTAGTACGTATAAAATCTACATACTCGTGTCGTCATGGCACATTTTACATCAATGTATCGTCGTAATCTTTAGATTACGTAAAAAAAAAAAAAATACGTGTCCAATATTTTTTTATAATCTCAAAGACGGACAAAAAAAAATTTTTTGTCATCATCCCTATTAGCAATCTGTACGCGGGTGAAGCCACCGTACAACAAAGGTGCAAGTAAAAGGGGTTGTAATTGATGCAGTAGGTAATTTCAATAATCGTTTATTATGGTGATCATTGTAACAGTTATTTTCTACTCGTTAATGTAATTTGCTACACTGGTATATCTATACTATACAGGGTGTCAGGGACATCGACGCGAAGCCCGTTACCATGGATTCAGATAACCGACGAAAAATTTCAAGGCAGAGGGGTTTAGAATCATGTACTGAGGCCATGGTAGCCGGCTTCGCGTCGATGTCCCTGCCAACCTGTATGTGTATATACTATTAATATTATAAAGTGGTATTTGTTTGCTTGTTTGTTAGTGTGTATTTAGGGGGTAATCTCCGGAACTACCAGTCGGATTTGAAAAAATCGTTTTGCATTGGATAGCCCAATTCTTGAGGAAGGTTATAGGCTCGCGGACGAAGTCGCGGGCAGAAGCTAGTGTAAAACCATCCAATCATGTGCCATCTAATCTGTTCACCACCCTTGGTTGACTGGTAGAGAATGTCTAAGGCATGAAGTCCGCCTTTGTACTTTTTTGAGTGTGAAAAGTTTAAATAAATAAAAAAAAGAAAGATGGATAATACTGAGCTCAGTATAATGTCCATCTTCAATGAGACCAGACAGATCAGACTAGCTGAAGTCACTCGGAAAGCTGCCATTCTAAAATGGAATTGGGCTGACACATCCGTTGCATGTCAGGTGAACAATGGGCCAAAATCATGACCCGCAATGAGTCCCTTTCCATGGCAGGCGACATCGCGGGAGGCCTAGATGGAGATGACAGCATGAGCTGGACTCCTACCATAAAGACTGGTCGCAAATGCCCATGATAAAAAAAAAGTGGAAGGAGATTAGTCTTTTGCCCTGCATTAGTAAAATGCAGGCTTCCTATTACTAATAATAAAGCTGAATATTTTTTTGTTTGTTTGTATGTAAGAACGCGCTAATCTCTGAAACTACCAGTCGGATAAAAAAAAACTTTATGTATTTGATATATATGGAGCCAAAAGGAGCAAAAAGTCAGAAAGAACGCTAAGCGAAAACGAAGTACTAACGCGGGCAGGCGATGCGATGCGTTGGGGTGGGTCGAGGGAACAAGAAATTTCAAGGGTAGTAGCTAGCGATAATAATAAACAGAATATTGTGAAAATATTTCCTAAATTCATTCCAGACAACATAACAAGTCCATCCAACATCGTTTAACGAAGTATTGTGTAGTAATACCAGCGCCAAACTAGCTAAACGCTAAGCAATAACATACTCTCCGGAGAATTGGAACGATTAAGTTCGCTCAGTCGCCATTCGGTCTTAACTACCTTCGCTGTAATTCAATATCGGATAGTTAGAGCTGTATGTTCTCCTTTATTAATAGTAAGATGTTATTATGTGGGTATATCTTGTGGCTATGCTTATCCACCCACACCGGGTCCGCGTGGTGGATTATGGCCCACTTCCTCTCACAGAGAGGAGGCCTGTGTCCGTCCCAACAGTGGGAACGTTATAGGCTTATTATATGTATGTGACTGTATTTCACTTACATGCATGGCCACGAGACATTATGTTGTGATGATTCTAAGGACAAATTCTTCAATTCTGATCACGTGAGTCAAAAGTCGTAATCAGAGAAGTTATTTTTTTAGTTTAGCATTAGTAAAAAAAAGAAAAGGAACTTACAATAAAGAAGATGGTGGTTGTCAATCCATATAATATATTTTACAATGCATTTGCTCGAAAAGAGCGTTTTCCAAGGAGTCAATTTGTGCGGAAAGTGTCACTTTTTTTCACTAGTGCTTTTTACTTTTCTGTTATTTTTTAATTTTTGAGGCCGTCGTCAGCCCGTCTCGTCTCAGAGATTTTATTATTTAAGAAAAGTTTTTCACATATTAGTATTTACAAATCAGATGAAGATGATGACGATGGCGATGATTATGACGGTGGTCAAAATCAAATAGTCTAAGTATAAGTCGAAGTCTTAGTCGAAGGCGAAGTCGAAGTAGAAGTCGAAGTCGAAGTCGAAGTCGAAGTAGAAGTCAAAGTAAAAATCAAAGTCAAAGTCAAAGTCAAAGTCGAAGTGGAAGTCGAAGTCGAAGGCGAAGTCGAAGTAGAAGTCGAAGTCGAAGTCGAAGTCAAAGTAAAAATCAAAGCCAAAAGTCAAAGTCATGAATTTTGTTTTTATCATTTATATACGTCGTCGTATGTCAGATGTTACACATCACAGGCGACTGCCGCTCAGAAGCTCAAAGGCTCACTCGTTTTTTTTTTTTTTCTTCGCACAATGCATAGTAAAACGTTGTATGATACAATCGCTCGCTTCGCTCGTGGATAAAAATGCCACTCGTCGGAAATCACCTACCTTCCACACTTACAGCATAAATAACTATATTAGCATTGCCACTCGAAAAAGAGCATTTTATTCATCGATAACAGTGAATAAAAGTCGTTTTTACTCACAAGAGAATAAAAACATTTTGAATTTGGAACAAGCCCGAACTATACAAACTATGTACAAAAAATAAATGAAACGTACTGAAAGTACCTACTGGCTGGCTAGTAGTTGGCTATCCCGCCAACTGTAGTTAGGTTCTTTTCAAACTGTTTTCATGGTTGTTTTAATGTCATTAGAAAATCTAGTAACATAATTATAATAAAACGAGTTCTTCCAGTGACGAAAATGAGACACTGAACACCACTGACTTCGAAATCATTTCGTGCTGAAGCAGCAATTATGGTAGAAAATTTTTTGCCGCCAAAACTGTGATACATATAAATAACATAACATCACGCCTTGTTTCCCCGAAGGGTTGGGCAGAAGTGTACCTTTAGATCACCCACATTTCGCCAGTTAAGTTTTTAAGTCCCATGTAATTGCAACTTTTTCAACTTTTTGCATCGCTCTATCTCCGAAATGGTGATTCTTTGGAAAAAAGTGTATAAACAATTTTTATACATAATTGCATGATGAATAATTTTTGTCCCATCTATTTTTACGATAAAACAAGTTTTATCTTAAAAACAAAAGTCGTAGTTTTATCGTAAATCGGTTTTTTGCATTTTTCAAGGTTCAAGGTCAAAAATGCAAAAAAACGATTTTTGCAACATTTAACCTTGAATAAAAAAAAATCCACACATCGGATCGATTCGGACTTTTGACGAATTGTTTGTAATAGTATTCCTTCATGCCAATTTTCAGCTTTGTGCGAATTAATGTAACCTTGAATGTCTATTTTGACTGGGCGTTTATAATTTTTAAATGTTAGTAGGGCTTATTTTAGGCCTATCGATAATGATTGTAGCCTAAAACAAAACGCATATTATTTTATTATTATTTAATTTTGCCGTATAAAATTTAATATAACCGAATAACCGAATAAAATTTATTTGTTGTGGCTTTAATTCCAATTGAAGCGAAATTTTTCCAAGGAATAATACTGAACTTAGTCCTATCTTGAGATTATCTTTTCTTCCAGGAAATCAAATATTGCTTTGGTATTTTTTTCACTTAGACTAAATATCCCATAATAGACCCATCCGTGCCTCGGAAAGCACTTTAAACTGTTAGGCCCGGCTATCATTCGTAGATCTTTGACGGTCGTTACGGTTAGATAGAAGCCGAAAGAAGTCTGACAACCAGTCTTACGATAGGGTATCGTTACCCAGTAACTGGGTTGTGGAGGTCAGATAGGCAGTCGCTCCATGTAAAACACTTTTATACAGTTGCATCCGGTTAGACTGGCCTTTTAGACAGCCTTTTTCCGACTATTTTGGGGTTGACCCCAAAATAGTCGGAAAAAGGCTAGGAGGCATAATGATTGGCATTCCTTAATTTAACAAAACATCAAAACATGAATTCAGAGGTGTGAAGTTTGTCCCTATAATTTTTATGACTCAGTGTATATTATAACTCCTATCCCTCATCCGCGATATTTCATCATAATTTGTGATATGTCACTGCAATTTTTGGCCTGTTCTTTCCTTATTGCTTCTGTGTAACGTTGTCGGGTCGTAAAACCTTATATTTTTGTACATTTCTCATCTCTGCGGTTTTCTGTTGCTTTATTTCCTTATCCCATGAAACTTGCCTCATTTTGGGAAATATTTAGGTTACGTGACCTATACAATAAGACCAGTGTACTACTAAATGCACTACAATAATTGTATAGTGCTACATTTTATTCGTGTTTTAGTACACATCAGTCGACAGTATTTTGGGGAAAAAGATGTTTATTTACGTCAGTGTAAGGCCTTAGAGCCTAAATGGTACCCCAGAGATGGCAAAAGGAACAGGGGAAGACAACATAATAGATGGGAAGACGTTTTGAAGCTTACAGCGGGCCCAAATTGGAGAAGAGTTGCGAGAGATAGAACTCAGTGGAAGTTGATAGAAGAGGCCTTTGCCAAAGGCACACTGAACTAAGAGACATTCTGTAAACTACGGACAAACCACAACGCAAAGATGTTTAGAATAGAAAAGGCTTATTATGATAAGGCCTTATGACCAAACCCTAGAAACGGATTCACGTAAGTATCCAATTATTGTTACAACAACACCATAACATCACGCCTTGTTTCCGCGAAGGATTAGGCAGAGATGTACTCATAGTAGGTACACCCACAATTCGCCAGTTATGTTTAAGCCCATTGTAATAGGGGGCGAGCCTATTGCCATCAATCTGGCACAAATCCAGACTACGTTACTAAGAAATGACTACTGGAAAAACCCAATAACACTTTGGCCGACCTGGGAATCGAACCCAGGAGCTCATCCTCAGCAATAACGCTTGCGACCACAAGACCAACGAGGCGAGCCAATTATTATTATAGAGGGAGCAATGAGAGTATTCGTTTGGATGCGTTTACATCGCCGATCGGCGACGCTGGGGCTCAAACGGAAGGTACTAACTGAATTCGACAGCCAAGTCTATAAAGTCAAAAATGTAATCTGCGTTCGCAATTCATTTCCCAAACATGTAAACAAACATGAATTTTAGGAAAAACAACTGTATTGCCTAGACATAAGGTTCAATTTGGGCTACAACTTTATATTTTTTTATGACTTTTTCAACAGTACTAGTCGGTCTTAAATCAACTTTATTTACACTTGCATAAAGTTGACGTTTCTCTAAGTGGAAAATCCGTGTTTGTTTACATGATTGGCAAATAAATTGCGAACGTAGATTACCTACAGCCTGATTAGCTGTCACGGTATAGGAATGTAGGGCCCCGTATTAAGACACCTAAAATTCTAAACGAAAGCTACAACTTTTTGAAAACCTTCTTTAACTGATGCCCAGAACACATGCCTCATCCCCGCCACACTCAGTGGAGAGCCACAGATGTGCCGAAGCGAGTTACGATGACTGTTAAGCGTAACGACGCGAGCATCGTCGACTCAAAACTTTATCTAACACGCTAAGTTTCCGCTCACGTGTTTGTGGCCTCAGATGCCTGTTTTGCTGTTCTTGCAACGAAACGTTGGTTGTAACGGAAATGAGACAGCGTTACATTGCATGTTGCAGTGAGACACTTCTGTACTGAAGCGTTTATCCAAGAAGCAATATATAGTGCTTACTAAAAACAGATGCGTTAGGAAGTTGGTTAATTGAGCCAATATCTCCATTAGTATATGCATAAACATAATCAGCCTATAATCTTGAGAGGGAGAGGGCTTTATTTCACCAAGAGGACCCAGTGTGGGTATATGGTGTGGGTGGAATATGTCAAGTCTTTGTTGGTTTTAGGACATGCCGGTTTCCTGATCAGTTTTCCTTCACCGTTTTGAGAGCAGTGGTGATGACATAATTTGTACAAAGGAAAGTACACTATTATTACATTACTACACTATTATTTAAAACTGACCCGACAGATGTTGTCCTGTCCAAAAGTTCATACAAAAATCCCGTAGAACAAAGAACGTTCAGTTTTTCCGAAAGTTTCCGGAATATTTTTTTTTTTAGGTTTTATGTAATTTTGCTATATTATGCTAGATGGCGTCGAGGAGCTTGTGGCTAACTAATAACAGGCGCATGGGTCGATCCATCAGGTTAAGCTACGCTTGCCGGGGTTGGTCCGTGGATGGGTGACCATCTTTACATACCGAGACCCCTCCGTGCCTCGGAAAGTATGTTAAGCCGTTGGTCCCGGCTGTCATTCGTGAGTCTTTGACAGTCGTTACCGGTCGTCAGAAACCCGAAAGTCAGACAACCAGTCTTACCAAGGGGTATCGTCTCACCCAGTTGCTGGGTTGTAGAGATCAGATAGGCAGTCGCTCCATGTAAAATACTGGTATTCAGCTGCATCCGGTTAGACTGGAAGCTGACCCCAAAATAGCTGGGGAAAGGCTAGGCAGATTGACTGATGCTAGATGTCGTCACTGAGACATGCGATCACAGTTTTTCTATGACATTTCTGCACATAGCCTCTCTATAGTATCTTATATCTCTTTGGCTGTAACGAATGAGACAGCGTTACATTGTATCCTATCTATGTGTCTGAGTTAGATACTTCTATCTTTCTAAACGTAAGCAATATTTGAAATGCTCAATCGCCGTAATGAATCATAAATTTACATGTTGTTTCATTAACAAAATGTCTCAATCGCCCGTCTACTTTGTTCCAGACACTGATCTATAAAACAAATTAGAATCCCAACAACTATAAAGAAGTCCGAAACTTCTCAAACAGATCTCTTTGTCTCATAAACTTTCGCAAACGAAGCAATTAAACGAAATAATAGATCAAATTTTCAATTTACAAATGAAAACCCTACTCAGACATTGTGAGCCTACATAAAATCCTTGAGCCGTACCTAATATTGATGTACGTAAGCCTACGCAAGATTTCATTTGTCATGTTACGGTCGCCCGTCTATCTATGCCCCTCATCTGAGTACATAGAACCATAGAAGAATAAA
Organism: Agrochola lota; assembly: GCA_947364205.1. Classification (NCBI taxonomy): domain Eukaryota; kingdom Metazoa; phylum Arthropoda; class Insecta; order Lepidoptera; family Noctuidae; genus Agrochola; species Agrochola lota. The sequence continues at coordinate 8,994,149 of OX376231.1, read as the reverse complement.
TCCGTAAAGAAGCGAAACTCATGGTGTTTTCTTTGTGCCTGCGCTCAAATCAAAACAGGGTACTGTTAACGTGCAGATATATGCCAGTGACCTTGAGTGGTTCGCTTGCGTCTTCTGTGCTGAGCTCACGCAACGCGTCGTGCGTCCATCCAGTAATGAGACTCATCCAGGCCCATCCAGGAGCGCTGTCCCAAATTAGACGCGTTATTAATTTCTTGTACATAAAACAAATGGTATTTTAATAAGAAACGTATACAAAAAAATCAATACCTAATAAAATTATCTTTAAAATGGTGAAGGTTTCAGAAAAATACGCTTGATAGTTTTTGCGTGATTCTCAGTTTTTTATCCGCGTTACCCATAACTTTAAAAATTAATTACACTTTGTAATATAAACATGATCTAATATATTAAGTTATTAAGAAAATGGTCTTATTTAACACATATTTTTTTCCAAATAATAAACACTACTCGTTTAGACGGGATCTTCAGTATAAAATCTTTATCGTCGCCTTAATTATGGCTATGGACGAGCGCAAAACGCGTAACAGTATTACCACATCAATTCAACTAACGTGGATCGTTGTCATCGATCGATAAAAAATGAAATCAGCCGCCAACGGCGACAGTTTTTCTAGCAGATTAAATCCTATGCGAGTAGTAATTATTATATGATAACACTCTAACGAATGCTGCAAATGACGACAGTAGTGTACATAAGAGCGTTATTATCACACTGGCGTTTGGCTAGCGCTTTTCCAGCGAGGCGATTTGTGAACGTGCTCCGCGCGTTCGCAAAGCGAGCTAGCCGGGATCACGCGACGTGTTCTCTACGTTTTAACAATACTGTACACTCGCTTGTCTCGCTCTCTCTTGTACGCTCACGTCAATTGCTCTCGTTCCGTAAACTCGACGAACACGTTGCGCACACATGGCGTGGTCGCTACGCATCGCCACGTCGGTAACAAGCTGGTGAATAGTCATTGTGATAAAGCCCTAAAAGTCGAGCGCATATCTGTGGTAGCAGGTTCACCTTGAGCTAGCCTAACGTAATACGAAGTTTCATCAAAATAAGAGGCCAGCTTATACTGATGAAATGGTTTTGTTTTCACTGATGTGCGCCTTACCGTACAGGTCTGACTATATTGAAAGTCGCTTCTATAACATAGTTTTTCTTATTCTATGACAGTAAATAGATTTCTTGTTATCATCAGAACGTTCATTCAGAACCAAGTTCGATGGAAATAGGTCTTTTATGAATAACCGATAGGCCTGAAATCAAGTGGCCATTAAATAAAGGTAACCTCGGAGATCACAAAGCCGATAACCGACATTGACGCCGTTGTGGGAAGCCTTTACTGCGACAGGATTGTTAGGGGTGCAACACACTTGAGATCAATTTTTAGGGAAAATGATCTTGTTCTATAATGCATTTGTGACTTCAGACATTTTTTACCATTGATTATAGGTACCATTTTGGTTACTGAAATTATTTTTGAGGTAAGTAGGTATGCAAATCTCAATTTTCAAACACAAAAAGATTTAAGGTATTTTGTAAGGTTAGGTGGAAAAAATAATTGCGTGTAGTATGATTTTTAATTTGAACTAGGAGATTATGACGTTGCATTTACGTGCCGTCTGGACGATGAAACATGTAAATATCACTGTCTGTTTCAGTAAAGTTTTTTTAAATTAATATTCTGATAGGCACTTCTATCTGCATAAGCCTTTACGTCATGTGACAACTTTCCGTCCAAAGGAAGTGCCCATAAATCGATGCAGAGAAACCGCTTCATATGATCCTTTTGGCTTTACCATACCATACTATTAAACAGTATGTTGGGTTAAACGAGGGACGTATTCAAACCTACAATAGTTAGAAAGAAAGAAAGAATAATGTTTATTTGGATACAGTTCGTGAAACACAAAATACAAAATAATAAAAAGAAGTGAAAATAATATTTTAACAATAATAGTGTGTGCCTTACAGCTGCGCCAAAAAGGTTCATTTCAGCATTAATGCCAAAGAAATGATGTCTGACGCTGGTTTTCTAATGAACCTATAAGTAGGGACAAGTTACGGTGAGTACAAAACAGTTTCAACATACCTAATACATAATTTGTATATTTCTAAATAAATAAATAAACTAGTAATCAAATATAAATTACAAAAATAAAATATATTATAAAACAACAGGAACTGTCCACGCAAAACCTGTTCTTAACCTGTTCTGTTGTTCATACTTTCATGTAACTAATAAATATATACACGGAAAAAAACTGATATTAAAAGAACAGAGAAAAGCTTATCAAAACTCAAGAAAATTCTCGCAACGTCTATCCTTGGGTTTCCGACATGGCCCTATCCAAGGTCATTTCAACGTAAGAAATTTTCAATTTTGCGGGCTACATTGACACTTTAGGTATAATTGCGAGAGTGTCTCTGTCTGTGGTTATTTGTAAATTTTCATGGCTATGAATGGGCCAGTTTCTCGAACGAAAAATAACCGGAAAATTAATATGACTAATTGTCAAGGGCGCGTAAACCGCTGCGATTGGCTGTTGATAAATCAATCAACCAATCACAGCTATTTACGCGCGCGAATTTTGGTACTGAAAAAAAATATTTATAGGTACAGGACATAGTCACAGGTACAATATTTTTATCCCACGAAGCGACGCGTGCTTTACTTGTGGTAAATGAGTGTACAAAAATGCTGTGAATGTGTGCGTGAATACGAATAGCGTCAGCACGTTACACACACTTTCGACTTCACCATTGTCTCGGACGGTACCGAGAGCTTTCTGCGCTTACACACACATTCACAGCGTATTTGTACACTTGGTAACCACAAGTAAAGCGTGCGTCGCTTAGTGAGATAAAAAAACTACAGTAAAAGCAAGTCTTGAAGGGGTGGAATGGAGTGGTCGAAGTTTGTAAAAGGAAATTTGATATCCACGCAGACGAAGCCGTGGGCAAAGCACTAGCTATTCATTTTCTTAGCGAAACTCTTTGGAGCAATGTGTTTTACGTTTAAGAAACACACACTTTAGTATTCCTTGAATGGCGCTGTTTTGTTAGAAAATTCCATTCCATTTGAACGACACGACGAACAATGAAAGAACATATTTCAAGCTTTTCTGGAATGCTGAGAAAATAACCTACTTAAGTTTGTTGTTTTCACTTTGGTATTATGTAAAGACTGATTGTCATGTTGATATAACATCTGTGTAAAAGAGGAAAACCACTTAAGACAGATTACTGTAATTGAAATCCTTGAAAAGACAACATTTAGCTTAATTTTATGTTTTTGTAATGTAGGAAAATGAGTTCTGCTTTTAAACATAAAAAAATAATGTTCTATGAGTGACTTTGAACCATGATAGCTTCTTGATTGCAAATTGCTTACCTAAAATCTTCCTTTCCTAAATAATTCCATACATAAAAAAAATGTACGTAATGTTTCCACACGTAAAATGATTGAATAAAACATCTAATAATTATACAATCTCATATTTTTTTGTAGGTAGTTAGATATAGTATTTTTAGGCTTTGACTCAGTCTGTGTTTTGACTAACCATTATTGCTTGCTAATGATTAAGTCAAAACACAGACGGATTTACGTTGTTATTCAAGAAAGGTTCGATTTAATCAGTACTGACAGTGTTAAAATGTTGTACTAATTTCTTATGGAAGTCCTTTAAAACTTATTAACTGGAAATTAATAATCCCATAACTTATTGACGATGAAAATCTGCGAATTCGAAGATTAACTAAACTAAATGAATATTCTTGGAATCTGAGAGAGTTTTACGAAAATATTATTACCGGAACTCTTTGAAGGACCACATCAATGTAATTAAGTTACATCGTTATTAATAGCTTATTTTCAATGGAACACTAATTAAGTTAATTAAATATACAGTATGTTAATTAACGAAAGGCGTTCCCGTTAACCCGCAATATATATATAAAATAATATTTAGTCCATACATGCAAAAAATATTTATTATTTCATAAAATAAAAACTAAATGTTTTCATTTTATTAATTAACGAAATATTCACAAACAATATTAAATTGATACGTTAAAGGAACACTATGTACACGCGCACTTTTCTTTGTACGTGGAAGTACGACCGATTTGGGTAACGCCAATACGCTAGTACTATTCCGGGCTACTATTTTGACGGAATATTTCGAACTTATTATCGTTCAATTCATTTTTTAATTCGGATTTTTGGATACTTATTTTTCAATGCTGATTATTTTTATGTTAATCTATTAATGACTTAGATAGATTAACGAGTTTACGGGAACGCCCTCTGTTATTTAATAATAATGTAAGTCTGAAAGTGATCCGTTGTTTTAATTACGTCACGCTGAGCAATTCTTTTCATGCACTTTACAAATACTTAGAATCACAAATGTACATGAATGTTCTAATAGTTTGTGGAGAGGCATTCTTTATCTTAAATTGAACAAAAATAAAAAATCCATTCTCAAATAAATCCTACTACCTATCACAGTTCTCTATCCAGTGTGTAGTTCTTTAGTTGTCTATCCGTTCGCAGTTTACCCCTGATTTTGTATTACATTGATCTTTATTTTCGATACTATAAGGTTCATAATAGGTTGATGTCAGAGGTAAAATAACTTTGAAAGTACTTTATCCATGTTAAGGTTCTGATTGGAAAACTTGATAATTTTATGTTTATTCAAGAAATAGAGAGGGGTTAGGACCCAGTACATCGTTTAGTCCTCTTTAGACCCTAACGTACATTGCAAAACCTACAAAACCTAAGCTATAAAGTCGGGAAAGTTTCGTCACAGTTTGCGGGAACAAAAACCCAATTTTGCCTTCTAGCTAGCGTATGTTGTTCAAACTTAAACATAGAACCGCATCTAGCTTAGTTCAATTTGTTCAAGTTTTTTATGTTAGCTATTTTATTTTATTTTATTTTTCTTTGTACAGACTGATTATATTTTTAGTCTCTCGCAAGATGCATTTTACCCTTAGTATTTTATTACCTACCTATCAATTTTTTTCGTTATTTTTATGTATCTCTGCGACAAATGTTCTTGTGACGAATGACGATCTTCATAATTGATTTAATTAAAATCATAAATTCCAATTAATCTGCCTTGCCTTTACCATCTATGTTGTGGTCGGCTTCCGTCGTCGTCGTCGAGTATTTTACATGGAGCGACTGCCTATCTGACCTCCATAACCCACTAACTGGGTAACACAATACCCCTTGGTAAGACTGGTTGTCAGACTTCCGGGCTTCCGACAGCCGGGACCAACGGTTAAAACGTGATTTCCAACGCACGAAGGATTATCTGGATGGATGATGAATGATGAATGGATTATCGCAATGTAAAGATGGTGATCTATCCACGCACCAATCCCGGCAAGCGTAGCTTATCCTAATAGATCGCCCCGTGCGGCTGTTATTACTTAGCCACGAGCTCTTCCTTAAAATCATAAACTACCTACAATTTATCAAATATCAAAACAGCATCATCAGTCCCTGTAGTAGGTCGGAACCAGCCAGAAGTTAATCACTTATACAGTTTCCTTGGTCCGCCGTCTTACTTCTCGTAAATCTTCGTCAACTAAACTGTCACCTTTATAAAGAGATACAACCTTTTTTTAAAAGGGCCGAGACCGTTCGCAGCAAAAAGAGGATCAAGCTCATTTTGGTGACGTCACTAGCTCGAAGACCGTCCAATATGGACTTGCCCTCGTTTTTACGACGTATAAGTAAACAATTTTTCTCTATTGATGACGTTTTTCTGCTGCAGATTCTATATGGGATTTCTTTTCTACTATTAGCTTTGATGTTAGTTCGGGAAAATCGTTATCACTTTTAGCCCTGTGGGAATATATTTAATGGGAAAAGTATGTCAGGAGGACTAGCAAAACAACCTTTTTTTCAAATGAAGCTTTTACAATTTCATAGGCTAAGTTATGAGGCTATAGTTTCGAAGCATCTGGTGTCAAACTTTAAGCATGTATTTCAATTAAGCCATTTTCAAGGAGTCGATCAGTCGGAAAGATTATGTAGTAGGTTCCTATGGAAAGGAACCGGCAAGAAACTTCATGGACATTCTTTTAAATCAAAATACAAAATATTGGTAACATCATTCAAGTTGAAATTGAGAACGATGTAGAAAGACGTGCACTGTAAAAGTGTCCATAGAAAGAAAAATAAGCCGTGGCAGCTAAGAGATGATCGGTCCCAACTGACGGCGTTCACGAACATGACGTGTGGATCAGCAACATTCAGCTCAACCATTATTGTATGTTTAGTTACGTCACTAGTTAATCTTTGGTAAAATATCACGCTGGCTGTTGAGTTGAACAAACCATTAACCAGACAGGTTTATATCGATGGGCTTCTAAAAGCCCGACCTAAGCCTTTTCAAAATAGACTAAATGCAGTTCGTGTTATCGTAGCATGAATTCAGCTAGAAATTTCGAATGCTCGGTCAGGACTTGCATGGAAGGTAAAGCACATTGCTTTGCCGTCCATGCAAGTTGTGACTTAACTGAAAACCAATTAACAAGTATGAGTACGTTGAGTAGGGAGAGAATTGCGCGATCGAGTGTAGTTCTGTCCACTTAAAGGCTTATAATTCAAAATAGAGGCACCTCTATGAATTACTTTGTTAAGATTTAACTATATCTAATATTTATTGTTCGATTTTATTCTTGTAGCAGCATCATCATCGGCATCAGTTGAGTATGTGTACCACTAATTTGCTCACTATAAGAATCTTTGCATAGAGTAGAGAGCCCTTAGAGGTATATATAACTTTGTGGATAAATCGTTGTACCTACAAGTTTATGCTGCATTTATAATTATTAATTATTCTAGACAGTAAGGGGGTATCGCGTAATAGACAGCTATGGCCACGACCAGTGGTCGCAGCGGCCGGGTAAACTATAGAAACCGATACGAATCGCGCACTTGGTCGCAACGGCCAACTAGCCGCAGACCATATAATACCACTAGGCGGCCACAAGTGGCCGGAGTCGTGGCCGTCTAGCGGGCCAGATCACTAATTATGAGAAATCTACAGACCCGGAAGTTATAGACAAGCTGACATTCTATCAGCGATAATGATGATGGATATAAGTCAAAATTTTATTGGATTGATACTAGCTGCCGAAAAACAATGTCAATCCTGTTGATAGCTTTTGTAAAAATACGAAACGCTTGCAAAGCGATCGCCACTTATGTCTAGGTCCTCGTTATTGGTGCCTTCTTAGCTGAACTTGGGGTAGTTCTAGCCTGTAAATATATTAAACCGGTTAATCCTTAGCATAACTTAATTTGTGGATTTTCCAATAATCGAGTTGTAGAGGTCAGGTAATCGCTGTGTGAAAATACTGCAGTCATATTTGATTAGATTAATTATAGCCGACCATAACTAAGTTTGTAATAGTTGAAGTAGTAGGTAAGTCTGTAGACAGACATATTGGAGTAACGGAATTACAAGTGGAACATTTTATTTTTAAACTAGGTAATATTTACATAATAAATACGCTAACCAAGGAATACCAATTTTATTTAGGGTCAGGCTGGGATTATGTTTGATTTAGTTAGGTTTAGTTATGTAATCTATGCCTATATTAACACTTACGATTAAGATCTGGAGGCTTCGAGGGTGTCAGGTTTTGCATTCCGTATGTCGGGGGATCTTACTCCTTCGTACATCAATGTATCCATGTCATCCCACTAAAATAATAGCAAAGAATCCTTAAATAACACTATCAAAATGTACATAACAGCTTATTTGCCGATTTGACCGAAAAAGCTTGGTTATCTTCTGCCAACCGCATGCCTCAATGCCTACCGTTATGCAAATGACCGCAACGCCATCGAGGCGCAACAAATCCCATGGTGCATCTGGAAAACTATGGTGTATCAATGTAGACTTAGTGTGGATTGTTAGGGTATCGAAATTATTATAATTACTCAAACAGTAAAAAGAGGAAATCACACCACACTATACACCACAGAGAACTAATAACATACTGAAACTGTACACGTAATTAAATATTATAGGTACTTACTTGTTTATATTGTCATTGTATTAGATTGTCTTAGATTATATATTATTATTATTTCTTAAATTTATGATATGCGCAAATACATATATATATTTTTATTACATTTATGTATAATCACAGTTAAAATGATTACTAACCCGTTGAAATATCTCACGCAGGGGGACGTGAATACGTCATTCCATAGGTAATTGCTGAAAACCAGCGCTGTTGACATTAGGTTCGTCCGAATTCACAGTATTTCGCTGAGCAATGACCTGTTCTTGCACAGATGCGACGCACAGCATAATTTTTCTTATTATTTGTTACAAAAGTAGTAGTAACTTTGCAATCAGCATTTTGTTTTTGTGATGTTTTTGTTGACATTTGGCAATGTTGCAAGAGTATAACGCAATAATGTCTTTGGTCCGTGGCCTTGACAGCAACCAAAGAAAAACATTGTTTTACTTTTTATATTATTATTTATTGGATGAACACGAGGCTTTTGGCTACTTTTGTAAATGTGTATTTTATGTGTTTTTATCTTTATATGTGCGTTTTGTTTGTGCAGAATAAACAATTTTTCTTTCTTTTCTTTTTTCTTTCTAACAGTCTTAAAATATTGCCACGATGTATGGTAATGCTGATTCTTTGGCCAAAAATAGGCCAGCCCTCTGGTCACGTGAAGAGTCGTCCAACCGCTTAGCGATATCGAACTCCATGGCCCTAGTGTTTCAACCCCTCGAAAAAATAACTCAGATTGGAATATTGTCGCCATTTGAGGTAGTAAATTGAGCTAGAAAAATAACTTTTAATAAAACCTATAACAAAGAAAAAAATTACTTTCATTCGTTACAAGGAAATTATTCACTAAGCAAATCGAGCACGGCACTAAAACCTGGCTGGATTAACAAGAATCACTGAATACTTACACACAGTACCTATTTGTGGAACTAACCAGTTTATTAGCTCTCAGGACCGTAATCTGTGGGTAACCACCGATACTCGCAAGTAATATAAATCTTAATGGTTACTTACCAAGTTTATAACAAGCAATGAAGAGGAATTACAAAGAATATCACGTGGGTAATGTACGGGTCTAGTCTAGATGTTGTTGAGTATGAATAAGACAAGCTAATAGCAATGAAGTCGTTTTTAACCGACTTCAAAAAAAGGAGAAAGAGGTTCTCAATTCGAATGTTTATAGTTTTTTTTTTTATGTATGTTCGGTCATGACTCCGTCATATATAGACGGATTTGCAAAATTCTTCTTTTGTTTGAAAACTCAAACTCAAAGCATTTATTTCAATTAAACCATTTACAGGCACTTTTGAACTGTCAAGGAATCGGTCAGTCAGAAATATGAAGCTAGTTGCCCATTCCAAAGCGTATTGGTACCTATGGAGAAGAACGGGCAAGAAATTCCACTCACACACACTCTTTTAAATACATTGTTACAAAATATTGGTTACATCATTCATGTTGAAATTAAACATGTGAGAACAATGTAGAAAGACGTGCACGTTAGAAGCGTCCGTAATAAAAAGATAAAACAAGGAACAATTCAAAAATTTAAATCAGCCAAGGCAGCTAAGAGTTGACCAGTCCCAACTGACGGCGCCCGTTCACGAACATGACGCATGGATTAGCACCATTCAGCTCAACCATTTTGAAGGGAGCTAAATGATCCAACACACGCGCCACCATCAGCGAGACATTTGAGTGAGCATGACATACTCACAGCCGCCAGGGCACATTCAAGTCAATAAAAGACGTATTACCCGGTAAATGTTAGCTCATTAGTACATAGTACTCACACTTGTGCTCTGAAATTACATATATAATGCAAAGGAAATTGATTTTATACAATGCAAAAATACAAACTCTTCGGCAGCTCCAACTGTTTTTTCAAATGTTAATCAAATAGTTGTGGATGTGGAGCAGGACCAGCATTGAGCCAAGCATTTTTATCAGCGATGTAATCCCCCAACTTATAATATGCCTGCCTGCATAGTGTGCGTTTAATACAAGATTTGAATTTCGTCTCATTCAGTTGAAATATGTGGGGAGGAATTTTGTTGTTACATTTTAAACAGTATCCCATGAAAGATGAGTCCACTTTAGCCAGTCTGAAACCTGGTTGAACTAATAGGTCCCTATTTCTTGTACTATAATTATGTCTATCACCTCTTTTACTAAAAAGATGTACATTTTTTCTTACGTACATGATGTTTTCATAGATATATTGACAAGGTACCGTCATGATGTCAATATCCTTAAACAGTTCCCTTCGAGAGTCACGCCTACGGAGATAATATATGGCTCTGATCGCTCTTTTCTGCAGAATAAAAATAGACTCGATGTCTGCAGCCCGTCCCCACAATAAAATACCGTAAGACATGATAATATGAAAGTAACTAAAATAGACCAGCCTCGTGGTATCTACACCAGTAAATTGACGGATTTTTCTGACAGCATATGCTGCTGAACTTAACCGTCCTGCAAGAGATGTTAAATTGTAACCCCATTGTAATCTTGAGTCGAGCGTGATCCCTAGGAAAACAGTTTTATCGACGAATTCTAGTTTCTCTTGATTCAATACTTACGAAAGGTTATAACTCTCGAGGTGGTCCCATAAATTTTTTATTTAACTTTTCGTGTTAGTTAGCTTCAATAATACGTATATTTTCCACTTAGTTTATATGGATGATGTTATAATAACTTCCTGTCACTTTTATTTACATAGCAAATAGTGGTATTCGGATTTGTGTTGGGTAGGTACCACTACTAAAAAGTGAAAAATAAAACTTTTTTACAAAAAAAAAAATAACCTACTTCCAAAAAAAAAAACATTACAGTTTTATTGTAACCTACAAACTGCAATGACTTACCTTATATGAAAACTGACAGATGGTAAGCTAGATTGTAAATTTAAGAAAACAAAAAATAAATAATGTAGGTTTAAGTCTGGCTTTACCAGACTAGGATAAACAAGACAGAACAAAGTAATCCCTGAATACTTACACTTAGTACATACATTCCTGGAACTAACCATTTTACTGGCTGTCAGGACCGTAATCTGTGGGTAACCACCGATACTCGCAAGTAATAAAAATGTGTATGCTTCCTTACTAAGTTTATAACAAGCAATGAAGGGGGATTACAGGGAATACCATGTGGGTAATGTACGAGTCTAGTCTAGATGTGGACTGTTGAGTATGAATAAGACAAGCTAATAGCAATGAAGTCATTTTTTGTAACCTGCAAACTGCAATGACTTAATAAATAATAATTCCAGCCTGTTACTGTCCCATTGCTAGGCAAAGGCCTCTTCTCATACAGAGAAGGCACGAGCGTTGATCATCACGCTTCCTCAAGACGGGTTGGTTTTGATTTCAGACTTATATTAACTATAAGTCCAGGTTTCCTCACGATGTTTTCCTTCACCAATGTCAGTAATGTCTGAGATAAACTCAGAAAGTATATATGAATTGAAAAAGTCACATTGGTACTTGCCCGGATTTGAACCCACAACCTCGTGCATGAGAGGCGAGGCCTTAACCACTGGGCCATCATGACCCAACGGCACACGGCAATGACTTACCTTATAAAAAAACTGACAGATGATAAGCTAAAGTATTTTATTTATATCAGATATTTCGGGTGCTTAGGCTACCCAGGCGACTCATAAGAGCTTCAAATCGAATATTTCACGATCGTATGCAGCTGCGGCAAGCAAGCAAGCAAGGTAAGCATTGTGCATTCTACCTTATAATTTCAATTGCCTTGCATGTAACTTCACTATAGTTACGTCGAGCGACACGATTCATATACGAATTTTGCTGGCATGTCTCTGCATTCATGTTGACTTGGCTTACATCCATAGACGCGCTCTATAGCTGTTCATACTCTTATCTAAACCCTATAAAACAAAGTTCTAACCCGAAACGTGCTCACGTCCGACCTATTTATTGGTACCTCCGACTTACGGCCGGTAAGGTAAACATGCTGAAAAATATATGAACGTAATAGAATTTTTAGTTCGGCGCCGATACTGTACAAAAACGTTTTAGGGGTAGGCAGTAGGTAAGTGCTGCTCTTTGAGCTATGAAAGAAATAAAATGTTATGTATTCTACAGCGTGTATCAGAAAGGTGTGGTACAGACTATCAGACTTTCTCCATGGGAACATCGTAATCGAGAAAAAATTATCAACTGTCCCATACAAAACAATAATCACACCTATAAGGAAGGATCAGTCTAAGCGTATGCTGAGACGCAGGTGACACAGCACAGCACAGTACATATTTTGCAGGGTAGGGCAGGCGAGGCAAACATAGGCTGCGAGCGCATTCTGCGACGCAGCTACACAGACACATTCGCGTCGCACATACAAACAAAAGACGGCTGTGCTGCGTTACTTGTATCTTAGCAAAAAAATAAGTGACGACCTGCACGCGTCGCGCAGAAATCTGTGCCGGCTCTACAACGAGACGCAGAGCAGAACAAGCACATGTCTGTGTCGCACGTGCCTCCGCCGCAGCGTACGCCGCTGTCAGTACGTTCATGCATTACAAAATCGGCTCTGCCCTGCGCTACGTGGAACTGCGTCACCTGCGTTTCAGCATACACTTAGCCTCAACGTCGAGAAGGTAGGATTTATTTCTATATTAGTCCTACAATACCTAATAATATTTTAGTCAATCAACAGTCAGCATGTATCAGGAAAGTGTGGTACAAACTATCGAACTGAACCACTTTCTCCATGGGAACAATATCATTAACGAGAAAAAATTATCAACTGTCCCATATAAAATTTCAATACCTACTCGACCCATTGGGATGGCCGATATTTTTTTTGCAATTAAGATGATGGTTCCATGGAGAAAGTTATTCAGTTTACCATTACCACACCTTTCGAGTTTGTTGCGCCACTTCTTCTTCCCAGCTAATGCACTAGGAAGTGGTGAAGGGTGGGCGATTTGGGGGACTGTCTTATGTAGTTGACGTTCGAACAGTGCTGATTCTCAGCCTAGTTTGAATAAATGACTTTTGAATTTTGAATTTTTGAATTTTTCTGTTACATGCTGTAAGTAAATAATATAATTACCTATGTTTATTGTGTATTCGTATTAAGCTGAAGCTGTGACACAAACAGAACACATACAATAACAATACCATATATATATGGTATTGTTATTGTATGTGTTCTGTTTATAAAGTTTATCTAAAATATGTCTGAGCTTATTGTGTTTTATTTATTCAGTCCCTAAACTTTTTTATTTAGCCAAGTAGAAGAAAAATATCGAAATAATAGGAATGTAGGAAAAGTTTATGTTATTTTTGTGGTATTCGCATTTGTGTGGAGTAGGTAGGTACCACAACAAAAAAGTAAATAAAAACTTTTTCCAAAAAAATCAACCGACTTCCAAAAAAAAAATATTACAAAGTGAAAAACTACTTTAAAATGTAATTATAATTTTTCTAGTCTTTTTTTGGAAGCCGGTTGTTTGTTTATGTAAAAAGTTTTTGCCACTAGCGGATAGGAGAACGCTGCTGATCCTCCTGACAAAAAGAAAAATATATTGCATAAATTTGTTTATGACATCAACTTTCAATTATCGATTTTTTTCTCTTCAAATTTGAACTGGACATTTTAAACATATTAATTTTTTAATGTATTTATATACATTCTATTCACGACAACCGACGACCGCGTACGGTAGCGTTGGAAGGCCACCCACAAACTGGACCGATGGCCTGGTGATGGCTGCAAGGATCCTCTGGATGCAAGATGCATAGAACCGGTCGAAGTGACAATGCTTGGGAGAGGCCTGCAGTGGACGACTTTCGGCTGAGATGATGATGATAATGATTCTATATACTTACCTACTCACTTACCATCATGATAGTAATAAAAGTAGAGAAAACAATCACGTCGCATTTTACGTCACCCAAGCTTATAGAAAGAGCCTATTTTTATCAACAACCTTACAAAACGATCACTAAATTTGATTAACCTATGCCTGAGATACTTCATTACGTTGTACACGAGTAAGATTGTACGAAAATCTTTTTATCTCTGCGTAAGAATGTAAAACAAGATAACACAGTTTTCGTTGGCTTCGAGCCGGCAGACTTGAGTACGAGAACAATTTTATAAACCCCATGTTATGGTTGTAAGCCTTATACAATGCAGCGTTTCTGTGCCGATATGAGTGGTAAAGGAAAATAGAAAATGTATAGTATTTTAGTCCAGCATTTTCATGTATACTGCGTTTGCAGTTTAGTTTCCAAACATGTAAGCAAATACGTGTTATTGAAAAAAAAAGGTCAGGTAGTGCTAGAATTACAAAAAAAAATATGAATTTTTCAATAGCGCTGCGTCATTGTGAAATCAGCTTAATTAACACCACCATATAGTTGATATTCTTTAAGTAGAAATAACATCAATTTGGAAACATGGATTTGAATAGAGAATAAGGTAGTACGTAACTTGAAGTAGGTACGTCTAGGTTTAGTCTTTTGAGCGGCCATTCATCTGCGCCCGAAATTCTGATAATAAGTCTTGCGATAAGGTACTTCAAAGTAATGAATGCGAAGGCAAGCAGTCTCGGTAAAACTAGAACGCTGGGGAGATCATGATGATACATTATAAGTTGGTTCCCTTTGCCATGTTATCGCTTACAACCTGCTTGTAGGAGTCCGACATGACCCTCCGTTTTTCACAGATGGAGGGTATCCATGAGGATATCACCAAGGAAAAACAAAATGGTTGTGGAAAAGGCCAGGTTTTTAGTTTTCAATCAGACGTGGGATTTCCACAAAACTTTGTAAATACCGAAACATGCTTGACGATAACTACAACAATCTAAAGGACATTGATCGGCGTCCATACATCGTTCGCCTAAGAACCAACAGAGACGGGAATTTAATTTCTGTATTCTAAATAATGCATATATTCGACTGAAACTAAATTAAAATCACGGACACTTCTGAGAATTGTAAAAAATCTAAAACAATTTCGGTTAGCGTTTATTAGTGAAAATACATTGGATTTTATCTTCAAACGTTTCATTAAATGCATAATGTACTATTAGGTAGTCAGAACCATTCTTTCTTTATAAGTAGTTACTAATTTATTTGTAGTTATGACTAGTTTAGGGCTATGAAATCACAGCCAGAGGTCGATATTTCAAGAGGAAATCACAGTCCTTTGTTCACGCCAAGTTGTTAGTTAAAATGCAATAACACAAACGAATACACTTAAGTAACGCAATAACAAAATAACAACACTGTCATTACTATGAAATGTCAAACTGTAATCTGTCAATTCATCGACAGTCAGTGTCACTGTTGCTCGTTTCACACAGCGCTTTTAATAATTTTATTCTGTTTGCAACTAAATACCTTATTCATAGATCAAGCGCTGAGAGTGCTGAGTGTTATAATTACGGGGCACACTATACCGTTGCGCAAAAAGACTTGGCTGTATGAGCTATTGCCCTTTGCCTACACCAGAACGTCAAATTGGAACAAAAATAATGGCGCCGGGGAATGAGACCGAAGTGAATTACTTTTTAAATTGTTTTCGAAATTAAGAAGTGTCCGTTCTATTGTAACAATTGTAATGTAAATTATTTAAAAAAAAAACTAGTAATTACTGTAAACGTTTCATACATGTTGATTCATAGGCCATTTTTAACAATGTCCTTTGATTGTTGAAGTTATCGTCACGTCACGTCGGTGACTAAGATTTAGTTTTAATCTAAATAAGTATAGTCAGCAACAAAGGCGATGTACATTTCCAATCCTAATCTTCTTATTTTCGTGTGGTTAGTGACTAACCTAGGGTCAGAATTTTAAAGCCGCCCATGGGCCTCTGACTTGGCTTCACATGCCTTCGAGATATATCTCTCAGGCATGGTTTCGGTTTCCTCACGATGTTTTCCTTCACCGTTTTTTAAGCAAGTGATAATTATACAATACGCACATGAATCCGAAAAGTCAGAGGTGCGTGCTTTTTTTCTTTTTGTGGATGGGAAATCATCAAATGACTTGTCCCGCTCTGGGCGGAGCGAGAGGGCGTGTCAGACTTTTACTGACAAAAACCCACCCGTGTTCCTTCCGTTGCCCGTGTGCCGGGGCCGCGATATCCCTTTCGGACAAACCTGCTTTGGGACCTAATTATTGAGCAAAATATTCTATTTCTCTAAACTATAACATGAAATGCGAATAATTTTATTTTATTTTTACATAAATACATAAATTCACGCCTTCTTCCTTCACCATCCACACTCCTTACATCTTTTGTTTCATTTACGCTCAGGTCATATACGCACGCCGGCTGCAAGTACTACGCACCTTTTTGAAGAACATCATCAATGAGGTTCCATTTTTAATGCTTTGTGTTTTAATGGGTAAAAAGGTGTGTAAGGATAAGGTTAACTGGCGATCTATTTATTATCTCTGCTATTTGATAGATAACTTTTGTTTAACAAGGAAAAATATTTTATTATTATGGTGAAACACTTTTCTCATTTACTACAGATATATATTTTTTTCATATAAATTATATATTTACTGTAGTAATAAGTGAAAAAGCACAAAAAAATAAAGATAATAAATTAATCGAATCAGGGGCGTCTCGGCCGGAGGTGCCTCGACCACTGGGGCCCTAAGCCACGGACCCCTGTAAAATATTTAGTTATTACTTTACATACAAGAGGAACTAACTATCAATGTACTTCAAAAAGTAAGAGCTATAATTTTCGGACTAAGAAATCCTGTTAATAATGCCTTTGAAGAAGGGTACTAAATAACTTAAAAGCTTCTTATGAAGATATAAATACCTTTACCTTTATTATGATTTATTAGGTTAATCTCTTTTGTTTCATATAAATGTAATAACATTATTTTGTAGATCTAAAGATCTTCCACGTGAACAAGGTAAATGTTCAGATTTTTTGGAGAACATAAAGTTGAAAGTGTGAAAGAAACACTAGGTCCGTGGGGTCCGAGTGCTTATCGAGAATTTAGGGACATCGTCAAGCGGTTGGTCGACTCTAAAGGTTGGTTGATTGGTCTGGTGAACCAGACCAGAGGGCTGGTATTTTTTTTCCAATATAAGGTATGCCCTAATAACATAAAGAAAAAAAAAATGATTTTTAATATGTTTGTTACGCTTTCACGCTAGTACGGATTTGCATTAAATTTTGCACATGGATAGACCATGATGTGGGTTAGGACAAATGATTTTTTATCCAGATACTCCGTTGGAATCGAGACTTGTGAAACCGCGAGGCGCAGCTAGTAAATTACACAAGAACATACGCAATGATTTGAATAAACAGTCGCATTTCGTTGTCAACACATTACTTCAGCGAACTCTAGACGTCTAGAGCGAAACACATTAAATATGTATTCAAAACGCTGAAAACGGTTCGTACATAAGGTATCGTGAACTAAAAATCCGTACAAATACCTTTGTTATGTAGCATAAAGAGGCAAGCAATTCCTTTCAGTACCGTTACGAGCGTTACTAAACTCAAGAAACGTGTGAAAAATACATTTGGTATAGTTTTCTTTTCCCTGACGCGATAAAACGGCAACGTTATCTTATTTCTTATGTTGACTTCGTTACGCGCCATTAGCGGTTACCCCACAGTGTGGGGTACCACACTGTGGGGGAAAGGATTACGATACTGTAATACATCCGCAGTAATTGTGTGGCTTTTGAATGAGATGCCTTAAAACTTATACAACTTCTGACGCATCTTTAATCATGGCGGATTTTAAGTTAAACATTTTAATATAATGTTGTTTAACTGGAGGAGGTCGTGGCTAAGTAATAACAGTCGCACGGGTCTATCCATCAAGTTAAGCTTCCCTTGCCGGGGTTGGTCCATGGATGGTTGACCATCTTTACATACCGAGACTCCTCCGTGCCTCGGAAAACACGTTAAGCCTTTGGTCCCGGCTGTCATTCGTCAGAACCTTTGACAGTCGTTACGGGTAGTCAGAAGCCCATAAGTCTGACAATAAGTCTTAACAAGGGGTATCATATTACCCAGTTACTGGGTTATGGAGGTTAGATAGGTAGTCGCTCCATATAAAATACTGGTATTCAGTTGCATCCGGTTAGACTGAAAGCCGACTCCAACTTAGTTGGGAAAAGGCTACGCAGATTTTTTTGTTAAACTGTGTCGGATTTTATGGATGAAGGTAGACATATTTATGGAGTTTCCCCGTGATGTAGATTTAGATTTATGTACGGTTACAACAAATTGTGCTATAGTCAAGGAAAAAACATCACAAATAGGAAGGTACAATGAGTTTTATTTTCAGACAATTTTTCATACAAATCTTGCCATTTTGTTGCAAAACGGATGTTTGAGTAGAACAGCTTATAAACTGGTTGTTACATTTTTATGGCAGTGTAACCATAAAATGCGAAACGTTATGAATTTCTACGTGAAAACAAATGTTTTTATATTTAACTTGAATGTCAGGACGCAGGGAAAAGCTACGCTTGTCATTTCCAACTTTTGTGGAAACGAAACGTGCGCTGGTGTCGTTATTTGGGTTGTGTGTCGACCCAAATAACTCAGACCATTGAAGACTGCTCGTCAATGACAAAAGCTACTCGCGTTCTTATTCTGTGATCCTGTACCTAAACTTACGTGGTCAGTTTTACATGTTTTGTGAAGTCTACCATTGGTAGTAAAGACATTTTTGCTTCTTGCTAGTGATTTCGGTGGGCTGGCGTAGTGGGAATACTACGCCAGCCAATTTAATCAATAAATAAAGTTAAACCGCCGAACACTACTAGAAATTTGGTCGGAACTCCCACCAACATACAGCACACTCACGTAACATATTATTCATTACACCAACTGCGGCCCACGCAAGATAAATGCGATAGTCCAACGTGGTTTCATGTTATTACCTAGATATAAATCTGCTGAACACACCTTGTAAGCGCTTTCATCATGGAACAAAGCGAACACGACTCACGCTGGAAGCGCCACAAAAGCTGTCACGTCTATTTTTGGTGTTACAATTGCGTTATCGCGCTTTGTGTCAACCAATACCATTCGCGCTTTTAGTGGCAACCCTTACCAATTATTGTGTAAATGTGGGTTTAGACCAAACGAACATAAAACCAGTGGGCTTAAAACGGCCGTTTTGGCAGAATCATATTATGATAATATTATGAATCACACAAACTGACAATTCATAATATTATTTGCTTTCAATTCATATTACGCAATTCTTCTGTTCGGCAGTTTTATTTTATAATGAAATAACATTCAAACTGTAGATCTCATTTGATTAGTAAAAACTGTAAAGAAAAATTATCCGGTAAAACTACGGTCTTAATTTTTTTCATGCGGCAATATTTACACCAAATATGATTCTGATATGAATTGAATTGAATATGATTCGGCTAAAATGTGTGTCACCATCATAGATATAAGAAAGAAGGAGATATGCTCGGGAGTTGAAAATGTATCGAAACCCAATGTCTTCACTTCCTCACCCCTACCTGGCCACAACTACACATGCAGATCAGTAAGCCCAATAGGTCGCGCTCACACTTGCAATTTATAAATCAGAACGTACTACACAATCATTTATAAACTTTATTCCATCAAACACAGCGTGCATTTTTACCATGCACCGTACAACTTACTCACACGAAAACATCGATCGCTATCGTTGTGCTGTGCAAAAGCCATTTATTTTACATATACGCTAGTGATTGACTAAATCGGAAAGTTATCGATTCTCCCATTTATTATTATTAGTAAAAAACGATATACATATAATAAAATGATTTATATAAACAATAAGCAAGTAAAAAAAAGCAATATTATGAGAAAATCGAAATGAGTATAAAACAAGATTTCACATCGGTCTTCCAATCAGGCTATAACTGTTGACAAATTAAAGAATAAACTTTAATAGTAATATAAATTCATACGACAATCGACATTATTGTCGATAGCCTACGTTAGTGGATCTGCACAACCACATCACTAGCCCGTCACAAGACACTGCGGCCGTACTAACGATGCAACCGCTTAAAGAAAATATCGTTTTGTGATTTTCACATTGCTTGTCCAGTCACTTAGCAACATACTTAGGTAGTGGTAAAGAAGCAACGTATTTACTGCAACAATAGTACAGTCGCTGTATATATGAAAACAATAATAACGTAGTAAAGGCAATAAATATTTTACTATTTGTTGTTTTACATGATTTTCAACACAAATATAGTAAAATACTTGTGCTGATTTTTGAAAAGTGGTTCTATGATTAATTTAGTTTCTAGTTTAAGTTCGGTTTTTACAAGAAACCACTGAACAACACGGTATTCTTAAATGTTATCACGATCGCGTTCGAAAGCGCACTAGTTAGCGGAGACGGCCATTTGCCTGAGGCATGGGCATTGTGATCAGGACGCGCGGAAAGAGACACGCCCCCATGCCACTTCTCCTGTTATTTATATTTCTATGGTCACCATAGAGGAATTGCTGGGAATTCAAAAAATTAATTGCTTTTAGATGAATTGCTTAATGTGGCCGTTTTAGGCCATTCTTCATTCTTCTGTTGATATTCTTAACATTTTTATAGGGATAGACAAAGGAAGGAATGTTTTGTCCCTGTTTACACAAAAATAATTAGGTGGAATGGGGATAGAATTTATCTCGTTTGGTCCAAAACGCCCATAAGATGTAATTCAGTCCTTTGTCGTGTACTGTGCATAGCGAAGTTAAGTGAATATTTTTAAATTGACGACACGGTTGGCGCAGTGGCTGAGCGATCGACTGCTGCGCAACGTGTCGCGGGTTCGATCCCCGCACGGAACAAATATTTGTATGATCTGCAAGAAGTTGTTCCGGGTCTGGGTGTTAGTGTATGTGAGTTTCTATGTTTGTAAACGCACCCACGATACAAGAAGAAATTCTTAGTGTAGGGCAATGTTATATAAAAAAAAAAAAAAAATATAATAAGGTATTTAAAACTTGTACCTAATTCTGTCTTCCGTTTTAATTAAACTACTAGTAGATACTTACCTAAAGCCTCATAACTTCCAGAAAAGATGTTTTTTTACCCCTGAAAATATTCTATAAGAAAAATGTTTGACTTAACTAATGTTAAATATTTTATCAATACAACGCATTCTCAAAATGAAAGTAAAATCGCGATAAATCTTGTTTAATTTAGTATGCGATGGATGCGTAAGAGAATGATTAATATTTTACCATCCTGATAATGGGGAGGGTTGTGGTTTTACCTAACCAAGAGAGGGTATTTCACCTCTACATAAAATTATGGCATTTTCCTCTTATGGCTGAAGCCCACTTACACACAAAGATCAGATACCGTTAGAATATTAAATTATGGGCACATTTTTTTAAACGCTTCTTTGCTTTATTTTCAACCTAGTTTTCAGAGACTAATTTATCGGGCACTAAAATAGTAGGTAACTTATCTCCCGCCTCCGAGACCAAGGCACATTTTGAGTCGTTGAGCCCACGAAGTACCTAAGTATTAAAACTAATCTACAATGTCCCAGTAACGAAAACTCGAAAGCTTATCATCAAAGGAATTTTCATAAATTGCAGCCTTGAGAGATGCTAAGAAGACCTTGAACAATAAAAAAAAATCCTGTTTGGATTTGTTAAATAAATCTCGAAAAGGAAATGCTAATGCAGGCGGTACATCGATCCTATCTTATCTTATTAATATGTATATCTATTCGTATTATTGTGAGTAAACTACAGAAGTGTTAACACTTTCAACTCCACCCACTTTTCATAGAACTCATACGCCATGCCGCCATAGATATTGGAAGTGAACCCTCCGGGAGGGCTACGGGCATTACGTTTACGCTAAAGTTAAACGTCGCGGACGGTCAACGGCATTAGGTTTAAAACCGTGTTATAAATCGAAGTAAAATTATGTTTGTCAGGAGGTCTTGTCGCTATACGTAGTTTCCAATCTTTTAAGTTTTTTGTAAATCTAAGTAACCGAGAAAAAAAAAAACAAAAACCTACTAACCTAACCTAACCTAACCTATTTAAAAAAACGCATATACTGTATAAATGTTGTTAAAATATACATCAGATTTATTTTCACGGTTTATAATGCTCTATTCACAAAGAAAAACCTACATTAAAAATGAGCCCTCCGCGAGGGCTCCCGGCATTATCGCATATGCGACTAGGTGAACCCTCCAAGAAGGGTACTGGCACTGATACGGACCAGTTTCATTGTTCGGTACGTTTCTCATTGAGTTAGGCGCAGTGAAAAGCCAATTTAAGAAAGAAAAAGAAAGAAAGAAAGAAAGAAAGAAAGAAAAATTGTTTATTCTGCACAAACAAAACGCACATATAAAGATAAAAACACATAAAATACACATTTACAAAAGTAGCCAAAAGCCTCGTGTTCATCCAATAAATAAAAATATAAAAAGAAAACAATATTTTTCATTGGTTGCTGACATGGCCACGGACCAAAGACATTATTGCGTAATACTCTTGCAACATTACCAAATGTCAACAAAAACATCACAAAAACAAAATGCTGATAGCAGAGTTACTACTACTTTTGTAACAAATAATAAGAAAAATTATGCTGTGCGTCGCATCTGTGCAAGAACAGGTCATTGCTCAGCGAAATACTGTGAATTCGGACGAACCTAATGTCAACAGCGCTGGTTTTCAGCAATTACCCATGGAATGACGTATTCACGTCCCCCTGCGTGAGATATTTCAACGGGTTAGTAATTATTTTAACTGAAATGTGTGTGATTATACATAAATGTATTAAAAATATATATCTGTATTTGCGCATATCATAAATTTAAGAAATAATAATAATATATAATCTAAGACCATAATACAATGACAATATAAACAAGTAAGTACCTATAATATTTAATTACGTGTACAGTTTTAGTATGTTATTAGTTCTCTGTGGTGTATAGTGTGGTGTGATTTCCTCTTTTTACTGTTTGAGTAATTATAATAATTTCGATACCCTAATAATCCACATTAAGTCTACATTGATACACCATAGTTTCCCAGATGCACCATGGGATTTGTTGCGCCTCGATGGCGCGGC
Source organism: Agrochola lota (assembly GCA_947364205.1). NCBI lineage: Eukaryota > Metazoa > Arthropoda > Insecta > Lepidoptera > Noctuidae > Agrochola > Agrochola lota. Next base: position 8,970,956 of record OX376231.1, on the reverse strand, counting down.
GGCCATTTGCATAACGGTAGGCAATGAGGCATGCGGTTGGCAGAAGACAACCAAGCTTTTTCGGTCAAATCGGCAAATAAGCTGTTATGTACATGTACATTTACTTGATTGAGTTATATCCACCGGCTTATCGAATTGCTCCATAGAGAAGCTTTATCCCATGTCGTGTCAAAAGATATAGCTTTAACTTTTTTCTCAAAAGGGACCAGACAAAAAACAACATTTCTTTTAAAAATCCATTTAATGATGAGACTAAATAAATATAAATCGTCACTTTAATTTTTTATTTACAATTATCTATTGTATTTACATTGAAATCAGTGTATTTACAATTATCATATCCTGTACAAAATTTTTTGATCACCACAGAGATATTTTACACTCAAGTAAATTATTTAGACAGCCAACAGCAAAACTCTGTGGCCGACTGTACTGTCTGTAACTTGTAAAATTATTTACATTTTTATATAAATATTTATAATTTAATGACCAACCAAACAAAACTTAGGCGGGTGATGTATTCGATCATCTTTGATATAAGGTTGCGGGAAGTGATAAGCATAGCGGGTAGCGGGGCGGGCGAACGCGGTGCGCGCTCATCCGCCATGACACTTGACGCGACCACGATGCGGCGCCCGGTGGCGCCGTCACTTCTCGTCTCATCCGCTGCTGAAACGCTGCTCACCTCCGGAGGCACGCAGTTCGGAGGCTTTTCCTGCTATAAATAATAACATTTCCGTCAGATTCTCCTTATGGTATTTTATTTACATAATTTATTCGTCGCCAATAAAATTATTACAGAATTAGGCTTTCCAAGATTTTTTATTGAAGAAGTGTGGTAATTTATGAAACAATAGTGACGTGAAGGCACGAAACTTCAACACAAAGCGATAAAAACTTGAACACTTCCCTAATTTTTCTTTTGTCTGAAAGTTATTTATGGTAAAATATCGGGCTTCAATTGTTGAAATATTCGGCTTTTTGGTGATTCTCATGAATTTACTCGCACGAAACAGGCGAATCCACAATGTTAAATAATATTTTTTTTTTTTTGGGTCGTGTCGTACGAAGTTAATTTATTTGTAGGCAAATCGATTTCTGGAAATGTCGATTCACATCCAATAACTTCGTGGGAATCGCCGCAAGTGAAGATAATAGTATTTAAGAGTGTCGATTAGTCCGTTTCGGGCGATTAAGTTCGGGCGAATCACCAATAATTTCAGCCAGGGAAAACTTATTTTGTCTTTTTAGATGCTTACTGGTGGTTGTGTAAAGTTGACTTTTTCTTGACATCTCCTGGACTGATGGGCGATGCAGGCAGCATACGCTATCGCGTGAGGAATGTAGCTCTGCTCCACTACCCCCGTGAACAATATCGTTGCCATTGGACCTGGGTAAGAGCAAAAAGATAGTTACAACTCAAATCTAGTATTGACTGCACTATTTTCTTGCAATTAATTTTTTCCATGAACAGAAATGTTACCTAGAGCCCAAATAGGCACATCTTCTCCACCATGAGTAGCCCACTGTCTAGGAACGGCAGCTGCATGAACAGCATCCGCAGATGCAGCAGCAGAAGCCGTCGTATTCAGCGGCAGAGCCCTGGGTTCCGAATGACCAGGCCCAGTGCCGTAAAGCAAAGTAGTATACCGCAATCCATCAATATCCGAGACCACAGTATCCGCACCTAAACACAAAACACACTTCAAACTCCTACTAAGTACTATGGAGAACTCTCAAATCTCTATATAAATACTTCTAAAGCCGCAAAAACCTCGAAGTTAAAACAATCTTTAATTAATTTCCAGGACTCTAAGCTGCAATTTCAACGGCGAGCCAATAGCCATCAATGTGGTTTAGAGGACATCATGTAAACGAAAAACGTTTGGCACACAACTTCAATTAGCAACTTTTGTAGCCTGTGCCAAATGTTGTTTGCTTCTATAACTATTTGGCGTCCATTATCCACATTTCAACTTGAGTATTAAATAGGAAATTGGCTTGACTAAAATAATAGAATAGATTTTCTGTTTAGTTTGTTACCTAAAACTGGGTGTCCTCTCGGCGTAGCCTGCCCGCCGAAAGTCATTACATGACCGTGATCGGCGGTGACTACGATCAAAGTTTCAGCGGGATTAACCCTCTCTAATGCTGCCAACAGTGCGGTTTCTAACTCCAAAGTCTCGTCAAGAGCTCTATATGGATTGTTGTAGTGATGAGCGTGATCTATCCTTCCACCTACGTATGAAAACAAGAACATTACAGTGAGAGTTCGTATTGAAACAAAGAGAACAAAGGTACTAAAATATTAAAATAAACCGTAAAATCCTCTTAATAATTAAAACAATTTGGAAAAAATACTGTACTTCAAACAATCTTCAGTCCGTAAAGAACCCAAAAACCATTGCTCTGATATAAAAGTAATTATGAAAGATGTACTTAAACGTGTAAAAAATACAGAATCACATAAAAAGATAGAAAAAATCTGACCTTCAATAAGGAGAAAAAATCCTTTGTCATTCTTCGTCAAAATTGACAAGGCGGCTCTAGTCATATCAGCTAAGGACGGATCATCCGCTTTTACAGCAGAAGTCGCGCTCGCTCCCTCCTCCGCGTCCGCGACCGCCCCTCGCTCCGCGTTGAAGTCCATATGCGAGTATTCGAACAGGCCTGCATAAAAACAATGGAAAACGTAATATTTTATGCTCCCGTCATTTATTTTTTATTCACGATAAGCGCGTTTCCGTGCAGTAACATCATTAAGCGCTTTAACACCGGTTAAATTTATAATTATTTGCTGTGAAACGCTGATGCAGACGAATCGATGTTGTTGTCACGTTCGAGAATAATAATATTTTGCAATTTCTCGTTTCCTTCTGCTTATCTTCTACAAAAGATTGCTGTCATATTATGCAGTAGTGAGCAAAACTATTACCTACTGATATTGAATTTTATGTCTTCAAGTTTTTGTAATAACCTGTTATTCCTATGAAAAGTTAAGTCACTCTGAAAATCATTTAACCACAAAGCTGATAAATCCTTCAAAATTCAATAAACGAGTACGGTCGTCAAGAGCACTTACATAAGTGACAGATAAATTAAAATACTAAGAAGCGTGGTTAACAATACAATTTTTGAATTAAGAATGTTGGTAACAGCATAATCCATATTTGAAATGCAAATGCTACTTTATGTTGGGCAGGGTGAGATTAAAAAGGATTCAAATGGGATTACACAACGGGGCCGCACTGATCATAATGTAAACTCAGTAAACGTAATCTGGGTAAGCGTAAATATTTCATAAACTCCGCAAAAGGGACCGGAAACATTTTTGGTCCAAGTTTTCTTAAACCAAATGCTGTCCACACCCCTGTTGTCTCTCCTATATTCATTTTCCACGGGAAATTCATTACTTTTATCGTTTCCGGATCTTTGCGTATCCGGGAAAGTGAAGTGCTGTTCAGAAGTCTGGATTGCTTTGTAACTTTTTATTTAAAAACTAACAGGAATTTTAATTAGAAATGGCTTATTTAGATGACAGTAGCTTAGGCTGAGATAATCGGAATAACATGTTAAAGGAATTTATTGCACAATAGCCCGGGGAAGTTACGCCAAATTTGCATTAATTTAAAACAGTGATTTTTTTCATTTAACGTATAGGGTATAGTCAAGGGGGTATATTAAACTGTATACCGCGAAAAGTTCACCCCCGCGTGTACGTTTTTATTAAGAAAACATCTAATTTCAATTTTACGTGGTAGAAATAAATATTAACAGATATGTTTGTATGGAGTGTTTGTCGAAGAGATTAGGTATCACAAGTAGGTCAAAAAATTTAACATTTTCGTCCACGGAAATTTCCATAAAAATAAGATTACGTTTGTTTTTAAATTGTACTTCAAGCAAAAATATTAACAGCAGTTTTTTTGCATTAAATTACTTAATTAAATATTGAAATGCGCTATTCAACAAAATTAAACATATTGTACTAGCGCAAGATATTAATAAAAGTTTTTGCAATAGTGGTTCAGGCAAAAATGTAACAGAGTTAAATTTTGTAGTTTTGTCGTTTTGGGTAGGTACTTTTCCTCTTGACAGCGACGCGGATGAATTTTTTGATTACCTATGATTACCTATCATTACTTTATGTTACACCTACATGTGCATATTTTTATATTTTTTTTATTATTCTCAGACTGTTAAGCTTATAAATTATGTCTATTAATAATTATATTTATCTAAAAATGAGAGATTTTAAATATCAAGATGGATAATCATAATATTATTAATCAGAATACTTTTAAGTTCGTCACGTCCAATTTTAATTAAAATTTAGAGTGTCTATCGATCTTTCCTGGAATCAAAGGTAAGCTTCTGTTCGCTTAATAATTTAATTAATCTTATAGCTATGTATAGGTAGCCGAGTAGTGCTGTTATTAACGTTTTGTTTGAAGGTATTCAATTCCTGCTTTCACGGTCTTTTAAAATAGCTTTTCCTATATTAATACGCACCTGCTTTGTCAAAACAAATATCTAAACGAGTAGTAGAAATAACCTGTTAATGCCTTTTAATTTATATGCCTTCATTGTATACGGGTTTAAAACAGGAGTCACCCAAAACAGGCTTTGTGGGTACTCAAATTGCTGAGTAAGGTTCAACCCTTAAACAAAACACACAAACGGGGAGCAGTTTCTTAAATAATCCGCCGGTAGCTGAGGCGTTTTGGAAAATTTGTATAAAAACGCAGTTTCATAAAAGTAATGGCTCTTAAACTGACGGTTTAAGCCATAATTTAAAGACATAATAAGGAGTTCTTAGGTAGTTTTTCCGGAAGTAAAAGTTTAATGTGCGAGTAATATTTTCCGTGCTTAATAATGAGGAAGTTTTTGTATCTCGCGAGGTAACCTTTGATATTTTATAACCTTTACGTAAAATGGAAATGTATTTTTAACAAAAATATACAAGCAGAACTTGATTATCCTACCTGAATAAAATCAACAAAATCGGGCCAGTAGTTCCCACCAATATTTTTCTTTATAGGTAGTGATTAACTCTGGTTCGGCACGACGAAAATAAACGAACATAATAATTTAAATATCGAAAGAGTTTCGGCAACCTTTCGGTTTTTTTATACTCTCACATTTTGCCCTGAATGTATGGTGTATCGAATATCATGATTCATATGTCCATTCGCATTTCATAAACAGATTGCCTTTTTCTTGGCTATCACCTACCCTCCACTCCGATCATATTTTACCCAATATTGTGACCTTGGCATGAATTATGTAGATCAGAAGCCATCTTTTGATCGCATTAGACTTCTTGCCACTTTTCTTCTAGCTCAGAATTTTCGGTGACAAATTACGAAGTATTGGGAGCAGATGTTTTGTCTACAAAGTTAAGCTTAACATTATTTATACAGTTTAAGTTTATTTACTAAATCGATTGGGCAATATGCTCGAAAACAGTTGACAGTCTAACCGAGCGTTCGGAATTTACTGGAATCGATTTTCACACTTATTGAAATGCATAGTGAACTCAGACATGTTTGCATAGTACTTAAAATTGAATCTTCAGGTCAAATGTTTGTGAATAGAGGAGCGCTTCTGGGATTCGACGTCCATCTGTGCGAATATCTTCACTGAATTTAGTTACAATTTAAATATGAATGTCTGCCTTCAAATAAATGCACTTTGAAGATCGTAGTTTCATGGTCGGATGCGAGTTGGCTTCAATTTTATAGTTTTGACTATCCCAATTATAAATTCAATGATATGAAATTCGCACAAGCCAAGGAAGCATGGCACAAAATAAAAGAGCGGAGGTCCATACTCATCAGTGAGTGAAACAGCTGCCAAGGGTCATGACATATAAAGTTAATACTTTTCGATGAATTAAAAATATTACTGTCGTTAAACTTACCTAACAAATAATCCACTGTTCTTGGATCTAACTTCGCAAGTTGTTCTCTCGTGTGAATGTACTGAGCTCGTAATCGCCGCCTCTTCTTTTCTCTTGCCCAATCTTCTGCTAAGTTTCTACCATCTAGTCTTCTTCCTTCACGATTTGGATGCTCTGGATCTGGTGTGACAGTTGGCAGGAAATGTCTTCTTCCACCTCCCATTATAACCTTTTTAAAACAAACCACAATTTGAACATTTTGGGACAATATCATTCAAAAGGCATTTCACAGTATATCGTCGCCATCCGGTAATAATATCATATAGCCAAAATTATTAAAGAATTTCACATGAAAACCATAGGAAGCAAAGCTCTCAGAACCTACCTACATAGTATATGACAAATTGTACTAAAACTGCGGTTTATTTTCCGCTATTTTGTAGGTAAGTAGTGCAGAATGTTTCAAAGAAAGCAAAAGCAGTCACATTCTTGAGCAGCTTGTCTGCGTTGCAGTCAGAAAACCTATTCTGTATAAACTTGATTAAATTTCACAAGAAACTGTATCGTTACACGTTTCATTTAAATTTTATTAAGTTTAATAATATTAACATTTCCATATATATGTAGATTTCTTCTGAGTTTATTTGGTTTATATAACTATGGCAGTTCGGAGAAAAATGTTTTCTACATTTTGTCATTTGACGTCTTTCGAAGCTGTAAAACTCAGGATATACGATGATCCAGGCAATTTTTTAGACAACATCTACTAAATTCCAATACGTAACATCTACAGGAATACCGACCTATACATATGTTGCCACAGTAGATATAATTTCTAAATCATTTGATATAATATTACGTCAGAATTTCATTTCCATCTCACGGTACCGTGCTCCCTATTCAAAGGATTTTCGCCGTTATCCTTATAACTTATAATGTTTATAAATGTTATTTTCTATACTCTTTAGGCCTGTAATGTTTACCGTCTATATTACTGTAGCAAGGAGTGAAATGCAACAGAACATTAACTTCAGAATAAAGTACTGCAAAAAAAAAAAATGCGCAACCCTCTGATAATCCTAACAACGCCAATCTAAGTACCTACTCGTATCTAATTAACATCACTTACTAATTTACAAAAAGGGCTTTTGTACAATTTCAGGATCCAGTTTAACTCATCTCCCGAGAGCTATTAATGAAAATAAGAGATATTTACTTTTGTACTTTTTAAAAATTCAAGCAAAAATTCTTCCTTTTGTTTTTGAGACGCATCGCAAGGTTCTGCCCCTAAGTTTTAATTTAACATAACATTGCGCTGTATTTTGTTTCAAAGGATTTTCGAGGACGTGAACTTTACCAAATTAGTGCGCATTTTGCATGAAAATTATACGGGTAGATTATGTAAAAAGATATAATAAGTAAATGTGCTTATTTTGATGCAAATAGGACCTATACTTAGCCAAAATGTTTGCTTCTTTCGAGATTTTTGATAGTTCATAACATTTTACTCTAGATAAGATTTTATGTGAGATGCTATCGAAAGGTCATTTCGTCTTTCAACCAGATTTCTTTTTGCTAAGTACCTAATTACAGTAAAGAAAAACTAGCTTCTTATTGGTTTTTCTTGAGACATCTTTTAGAACCTACTCAGGTTGCATCAGCAGTTTACGAGCATTTGGTATGATTACTTAAGGCAACGACTAAAGCTTCCTAAACACGACGCCGGGGCCGCACCGGCTCCGGCGCCGGACCGCACGTTTGTTTATGCGAATGAATATAGCCCATGCAGCGCACCGCAGCCGCGCCGGCCGGCGGCAGCACCGCGTAGATCTGAGATATTATGTTTTTTTTTTCATTTTGCGGACCAGGGCCGGTGTGTCTCCGGCATCATGTACGTGAAGCCTTAGGCGGTCTGCGCCTCATTGCAAAAATCTTCACTTTCGTACATTTTGTATGAAACATCACACACTGCAGGCAGGCCGCACCACGCTTTTTGTTTTTGAAATGCAATGTGCTGCGACCCGATGCGTCTGTAATATTAATATACGCTTAGGTTTAATACTCACATTTATACTCCTTCCCGGCTCATTCTCTACAAGCTGCATGGCTATATCCTTGCAGTCTTTCCTGACTGTGGGAGGCACTCTGCTGTCGTCTTCCCAGTATCTGGACGGCGCATGCGCATATAACGCCGCAGGAGTTGCGTGCGTTATCCGCGCTGTTGTGACTATGCCACTGGATTTACCTGGACAAAGGATTTCAAGATTATTTAAAAAAAAACAATGGTCCAGTTCATTAAATTTTGTACCAAACAGGACGTTTTTTTTAATTCCAAAATGTAATGAACTGAACCATTGTTTTTTTTTAATAATCTGAACCAGTTAAGTAACAGCTCAGAATAATAGTGAAAAGAAGATCATGACAATGAATATCTAAAACAAAAAGCATCACTTTTCTTTGAACCCACATTTAATAAGGTCAACCATTCAAAAATAATAAATGCAAAAATGTAAAGAGAAAGGAATGAATATCTTAAGAACCTTGAACAATGAACTTCAGAAAGCCTATTTGGTTGATGCTAAACTGTTTATATAAAACATAAAGTTAGCTTTCAGTCGTTTTTAGCTTTATGATTATGATCTAAGGAGTTTAGCTTAGAATGTGGTGTGTCGAGACGAAATGGAAATTGTTTCGTCGGAAAATATCGCGAGGCTTAGGCATTAACTGGTAATGTTGTAGATTATTTATCTTTGTGTAAGTAAATTATATTGCGTTTAAACATGCTATTTTCATTTTCAGAGTGAATAAGTTTTTACAATATTGTTTTGAAAATAGTTCAAAAATATTTTGTAATCCCATTCCATCTACATTATCATCGTATTGTGAAACCATAAGACCATGTTCCACACGCTGGTGTCCTAAGTCCCTTACACATGCACAAAGGTTCAAACACAATACAAATAAGTCAAATCAAAGCACCGTAGACACAAAAATTAATATTGTAAATATTTTATTTATTATATTGTAAAATGAAGCTATCTATAGTTATTGAACTATGAAATAAAACGTACAACATTTCCCAGAAAAATAACGTCACAAGACAACATCATAATATTCCAGAAATGTAATAAACTGAAACATTATATTCACAATAGCAATATAGCGCATTGTATAACTAGATAATAACATGGCTGAGATATATACGTTCACACACTTGCCCATTGAGTGCCAGTCCATCGAAGCGAATGGACCACACAATAGCACTCGACGTAACCGTTCTATTGCACCCATATTTTACCAACGCGACAATTTCGCCTTACTCAGGACGCTTCACGTTGAGAGTTTGATATTTAGAGGTTTTGGTATTCTCTCAGCTTTACAGTGGCCTGTATTCAATGGAACCTCTAATAATTTCCATTTTGAGCTCTTAAAAATATTATTGAACACTCTAATATAATCATTAGTGCCTCTTTTTGTGAACCTCAAATAATTCCTATTTTAGGATCTTAAAAATATTAAATAGCCCTGCGAACAACTTGGATGTAGCGCTCACCGGTCACAGCCAAACCACTGCTCGCTTGGCTCGCGCGCGTTTTTACAGTTCAGTTCTAACCTAACCTAACCCATTTAGTCGGGGTGCTAGAACTAAGTTACTGCGACCAATTCGGCTCGCACTTGGTTTGTCACAGTTCTGAGCTAACCTAATCCTTTTGGTCGGGGTACCCTAGCTTAGTTACTACGATCAACTGTGAGAAAATCCCAGAAAGTTAGAAAGGCTTAATTATTCAAAAAGTATGCATTATTATAAGCGTAAGAAAGTGTTTAGTAGTTCACCAATTTAAAAAAGTGTCCATCATTTTGGTGATATGAGTGTTAAATATTTTCCTTTAAAATATGACACCTTTTAGTACGTAATCTGAACAGAACAACAAACAATGTTGGAACAGATCGAATTTCAATACTAAAGGATCAGAATCCAGGCTGATCCTCAATATCGATTTGTAATAATATGTGATCCCTACCGACATTTAATAATTATCCACATTACAGCCAGTTGTATTGGAACCCTACATCTGATTATAATTATAACTTTCAACCTTCAACCGATTCCATTCGTAAACGTGCAAATAAATCAGCATTCTTCGTCGTTTGACATTTTAATCTACTAACTTCGGCGTGTTTAAAATTACTGTGGCGATATTTAAATTCCAGAAATATTTATTGTGTTGCTTTACTCAGTCTTGGTTTTTTATTTGGTCTGAGCTTTACCCAAATCATGAACATTTGATATTCGTTAATATTTCATTTATATTCATTACTATCTGCGACGCACGGTACATATGTGCACCCGCATATGTCTCAATCCCGTGGGAATATCGGAATAAAAAGTATCCTATGTATGTAAATGGCTGAACGATTATGACCTGGGTTAGGCCCAGGTCATAATCTACCATACAAATTCGTTCAGCCATTTAAGCGTGAAAGCGTAACAAACAAACTCACTTTCGCATTTATATTATAATAATAATAATACCAGCCTGTTACTGTCCCACTGCAGGGCAAAGGCCTCTTCTCATACAAAGAAGGCACGAGCATTGATCACCACGCTTGCTCAAGACGGGTTGGTGATTTCAGACTTATATTAACTATAGTCCAGATTTCCTCACGGTGTTTTCCTTCACCGATGTCAGTAATGTCCAAGATAAACTCAGAAAGCATTATATAAGCATATATTAGCTATTATTAGCATTATTATTAGCATTTATATTATTGGTTAGAATTTCTATACCTTTGTATAACATTCCAAATAAATATAAGAACAAACCAATTTGTTTCAAGCCCTTGAGTTACATTACATAACAAATATTATTGAAAACGTTTCGTACTTGATAAAATGAATGATACCTATCTATTCGTCTACTGTATTCCCTTGGGTAAATATCATTTCTATTGCATGGTTTCTTTCTGAAGGCAAACGATACACGGAATTCCATACTGAGGGTATAATAAAACATTGTTTTGTGACGTCACCCATAAGTGACGGGCACAAGGTTGGTAGGGAGGAAAAAGACGTCAGGTTGGGATTATGTGTTCGACTGTATTAAATCTTATGTCTGGAAAATGAAGATTATATTACTGAAGGAAATGTTTCAATTAACTGTTTGTGGGTGTTTGAAAGAAAACCTCAATTTTAATTTTTCAATTATGTGAGCTTTACAAAAATAATCCCCTTGATTTACAACTTCTGACGTCACACAATCAGTCCGCAAAAGTAACTATGTCTGTCTTTCAATCCCTACCTACTCACGCCTAAACCACTGAACTGATCGTTATCAAATTTGACAGAGGGGCAGCCTGGGATCTGAAAAAGCCTACTTTTTATCCTGGATTTTTTGTATAAAAAAAAAGAAATATAAAATTCACGCATATCAAGTCGCAGGCAACAGCTAGGTAGTGATAAATAAATAACGTCTTATAACGGAAAATAATATTATTAGTTTAGAAATATTATTTTCCGTTATCAGACGTTATTTATTCGCTTCCGAACTAGTATCGAGTGTACAGATTAAACTATAATACCGCTATCCACTACGTGACCCTGGCTTAAGAACTGAGCTTAACTGAATCTTTGCTGAGATTATTAACAAGTGGTTCTAGTTATCACAATATAGGGTTAAATTGGATGACTGACTCTTTTGTTGGTCACAGTCAATATTTATTTTAACTAAAAAGCTTTATATTTTACATCGTGGTAGAGCAGTGATAGCCTAGTGATGTGACCGTTGGACCAAGTCATAGGTCTCGAGTTCGAACCCAAGGCACGCACCTCTGACTTTTCGGATTCATGTACGTATTGCATAACTGTCACTTGCTTCAAAAATGGTGAAGGAAAACATCGTGAGGAAAGTGGCCTGCCTGAGAAATATTTCTCGACGGCATGTGAAGCCAAGTCAGAGGCCCATGGGCGGCTTTAAAACTGTAACATCAGGTTAGTCACTAAGCATACGTTAAGATCTTATATGGTTTATGAATACAGGATATTTGGATTTTGTTGAAATTTTCATCATAATTATGTTTTTATAATCATTTTACCGAATAAAACAAGTTATAAACATAATAATGAAGTCTGTTATCTGAAAGATACCGTATTTGGTATGATACATAAGCCCAATAAATCGATCATTTTTATACAACGCGTATTAAAGTAATAATTAACCTTTTGCCTTATTTTAATGCAAACATTATTTAAAAACGAATAAAACTATTACAATAAAAACTTACATAGCCTGAATAGTATGCTTACCGGCTTCATGTGCCCAATCAACCAGTGACGTGACTTTGGAGTTGATGGTGGAAGAACAGCTGTTGAACCTGCCTCCAGCATCCAAACCCAACGTTTCATACCGTGCCTTCACACCACACAGGAGAGCAGTAGCACAGGCCGAAGACTCCCCAGTTTGGGCATCTATGTTGTAAGTCTGGTGACAAAAGATGGTTACAATTAAGAGGAAAGAACACACATAAGCCTCGTTTACACGCCGATGACCAGTACGATATTTTACGAGTACGGTAAAATGTTGGGATCACACGTCAACATCCCACTGTTCATACGGTTAAAAACAAATGTAGTATGAAAATGCAGTGTGATCGAAAAATTATGCAGTCAAATATCGTACTAATCATGGCCGTGAGAGGCATAAAACTATTTATTACAAGAACCTGTTAAAGACGAACATCAAATACTTTGTTGGCATTACCGCAAACGTACATCAAACACTGTGTTCGTCAAAAACGATCGGGGCGATCCAATTTAGTTGTTCTGTGGACGGTGGTCGGAGAAATTTGATGCCGCATTGCAAATATTCGCGAATCCATGTGTACTAAAGAGAGCGGAGCGGTTGAGCGTGAACACAAGTCGAACTGTGTTCGATGTTCGTGTTCACAATGTTTTTTTTTGTTCGTGCGTACACGCCTTAAGGCTCAATACACAGAGACGCGATTAGATGTGGAAAACTTAGAGGAACGAGGCATGGAAACTTCTTCTTGTTCTCTCCATTGCATTTTAATCAATGGCACAATGCTCACTGAGGCGTGACAGGAGCGTAGATACTTATATTTGTATATTGATAAAGCCATGTCCGTGCTCGATACTGGACGTAATCCAGTATAATATGTCTAGTCACTTCTAATTGCATCGTGCCTTTTATGGTGAAATTGTAACATACTTCTAGTAAAACATTAAACAACTCCCCAAAAAGTCAGTTTTAAATGCTGCAATGAAACGATACCTAGTAGTAACAATTTGGAAATATTATCACAATAACGACCGGCACGAAAGTATAACAAACTGGAAATACAATGTCTAAGTACTAAAAACCACACTGCGTCATGATAGCGCGACTCTTCGAAACATAGCTTTCCAAAATTGTTATAACACCACGCACATATGGGATGGTGATCAGAATAGAATGTTATTTGTACACAGGTAGCTACAGTCCCAGTATAATCCTATAATCGCCGCTTACGACACACATGAAAAACAATGCGACACTCTCATGCCGGAAGCCATTATGGGCATAACTGTTTATGTGGAAATATAAGAAGAGAATTCTCATCAGATGATTGTTTTGCTGCGCGAGTTATAAGTAAACAAATGAAAGTAGGTTAGTGTGTTGAGTGAAGTGGGAAGCTGCAACTATTTACACCGTAACTACATAATATGGAGAATCTCGTAAACATTCAACGCTTATGGTGTGCCTCAAAGACCGCAACAGCGCGCGAGTTTGTACCGATAATATCGTAATCTCTACTGTGAGGAAAGTTATCGAGTAGATATGTATGAATGTGGATAATTATATAACTAGGAACAGACAAAGGGAATGGATTGTGTGAAAGATAAATGGCTAGCATAAAAAGGTGACTACCGACCTACCGAGATGACGGCTAATAGATAGATGATGTACTCGTATGTAGGAAGAATAAGACATACTGCGTCGACTCTAAACAATCTGGAATGCTATGTTAGTGAGATTCCATCTGAATATAAAATGATGCTATGAGAGTGAATGCAATTCAGTCTCAAATTAAACCTGATTAGCATCAAAAGACTTCAGAGTGCTCGCTATAAAGGAAAAATTGAACGTGAAAGGAGAATATAAAAAAATGCTCTCTGAAAATTGACTGGAAAAATTAGCAAAACCTGGTGATAAAAGGCACGAAGATAAAATAAAAATGGCACCCTATACTCACTGTTATCGCTGATGATATGTATATATGCATGTGGATTTTATACGTTGCTTCAATTGTATTTTTGAATGAATTTGATCAATTCAAATGGTGGTATAATATTATTAAACCAATTTGTGATCTTGAAATATTCAAATAAATGTTTACAGGTATACCAGATATTGCCTACAATGAACTGCGAACTTCTTATGCTGGATAGTTGACTTTTTAATTGCAGGTTTAAAAGAATGGTTGAGGTTTGCACGTGTGATGTTTGAAACCACTATTTTACAGCGTTGATGTGCCTGAGAAAATTGTCCTTTAAATACAGAACAGACTGCTGTGCAGCTGGGGAGTTTGTTGCGCCACTTCTTCTTCCCAGCTAATGCGCTAAGAAGTGGTGAATGGTGGGTGTTTTGGGGGACTATCTTATGTAATTTTGACGTTCGAAAGTGCTGTTTCTCAGCCTAGTTTGAATAAATTACTTTTGATTTGATTTGAACACTTTTGGTAGATTACTCCACGATGCCCACGTGAAGACAAGGAGTGGCTAAATAGTGCCAAGTAACGAAAAGACTTTTTTTTTTTTAATTGTACAATTTTGTATCAAATAGAGTATGTCGGCACATAGTTTATTGAATGCTTTTGTGGATTTAGAATTTAAAATATTAAGCAATTTCATTTTTCCAACAATTCAAAACTGCTGAATTTATTTATTTCTTAGGACTTGAAGGTTAATTCTTGGGTTGAGGCGCAAAATGCCCAATTCTCAAAATGGCAACTGAGTCTTTAATGGACCAATTCTCATAATGGCTAATTCTATAAATGCCTAATTCTATAAATACCTAATTCGCAAAATGGCCAATTATTTGGGAAAATAATAAAACGAGAATTTCATCGTTAATAATTTAAGTATTGTCTATAAAAAACTACAAATCAAATAAATCAACAACAAAAGCAAGTAGGTACACATAAAACAACTGTCACAAATTGTTCATATGTAGGTAATACGTTCTCAATTTTTTTGTTACACGCCCTGCACTCACATAATCTCAGCGAAAATCAATGTCAAAAATGTTGGTAAACTATAGGATTTTTTTGACAGATTGAGACAGATTAAAATGTAAACGTTACTGAAATTACGACAATAGGGATGATGCCTGGATAAAAAAAAAGAAGTTCTAATTAGTCCGTCAGTCACACAATAAAACACGTATTTTTTGCTTTATCATACTTATTAACAAAAAAATACTTAGTTATAACGCATTTTAAGTTGAGGAGTGGGGGTCGCTACGTAACAAGTAAGTATAAAATCTACATACTCGTGACGTCATGGCACATTTTAACTCAATGTATCGCTGTTATCTTTAGAATACGTAAAAAAAGAAAAAATATGTGTCTAATATTTTTTAATAATCTCCATGACGGACTAAAAACCCCTATTGACCTTCTGGTTTCATGGTTTACGATCATGCTGCTTTCATAATTCATCAAAACATTAACCCAGTAAGTACGTCAACTTTAAATAACCCTTAAACAGACACATAAACTAGCTACACTATATTTGCACTCATTAAAAATTTAATATGTTCCTGCTGTTGACTTAATCTTCATTATAACAGTGTACTTAATACCACTACGTTCCGTATACATGTTGTTTAAAAACCACTTTTAATAAATTCTCTACTTATGTAAGCAGGAAGAAGTTAATTGGTTTTCAGTAATGTTTGTGTAGACATGTTATCGTGGTAACAAATGGGAATCATATCAAATTAATAATATAATAAACAACCTCATTATGAAAGTCATTAACAGGAACATTATGCTCATCTTTTTTACGATTTCTTCCATAATTTGAGGTTTGACTGCAAACCAGCTCGTAAAAAAAGGCGTTGGTCGAGTTTCAAACTAGTGCAAAATTTTCAAAAAGTGCTTTTGAATAAAGCGGAAAATATTCCTAAAACGATGAAACGATTTATTTAAAAATTAATATTTTTAGGAATGAAAAACCGGCCAAGTCCGTGTCGGACCACGCACAATGAAGGGTTCCGTAGTTGGGATGAAGTTATCCCAAGAACAAACTTAACATTGTAGTTGAAAAACATACGGAATGTATTGGAGATCATGTTTTCCAAACCGCAAATTTAAGTTGGTTGATTATTACTCGTTAACCTGTACAGCCTACTTAGCTCTGATAGTTTTCCTTTTAATTTCGTTATACACGGTTAATTTTAGCTCGTTCTGGAACGAAAAGCCATAAACTCGATCATCGAACTCGAAACGATTGGGACTATTATTTTCAATAAATTACAATTTTAAAAAAAACACGAAAAATCTAATTTATTGTTTTTTTGTGAAATAATGAGAACTCGAAGTAACTGCAATCAATGCATATGTGTGTAAAACGTATCGACGAACGGCAACACTTGCGAACGGTGCCCATTGAAAAATCCATTCATCGATCAGACAGCATAAAAACACATACGCAATAGATAAATAGGTACACAAATAAAAATACGAAAAGCGAATTCAGACTTTATTTCTAAACCGTATACGGTAACAAATAGAAATTTCACCAAACTAGGTACAAGGTAAGTAGGTACGCAGTTTACTAAAATTATTCTGAGAAGTGTCCGACCGGACTTTAAAAGAATGCACAACCGAATTCCGCGGTTACGTGTATAAAAATAAGGTCTTAATTCGATCCAATATTTTCATAGAAAAGGGCACCACCATCTTATAATGAACTCTATTCGACAGGTAAAACGATTCATTTTTCTGTTTACATTGCCTGCCTTTGTAGAAGCCGCCGCGCCGCGGCCGCAAGCAAGCATTGTCGCATAAAAATTGGTTTAGGCAGTATTCTTTTTATTTATCATAAATATGGTAGGCAGGTAGTATGCTTATTAAGTACCTATTAGCTCGATTGGTCGACACTCGATTCAAGGCCTTAAATACAACTCCCAAGCGTACTCGTCGCGTCGTGTCTAGTTGAAAAGGTACGAGTACTAGTGTTTTCGTGATGCGAGAGTGGTGAATGAAATTTCAATTAGTTTCTCTCGTTTACGAGGAGATGTGATAGTTGTAAACACCGTGCCGTGCTTTCGATACAAACGAGAGATAACGGAGATGAATGAACTTACACCAACCTATCGTACCAGAAATGAAATACCTACTTGCAGGTAAGTACTTACTTGCAGCCGGTTATTCGTCCAACGTCCGTTGACCCACCGCGAGCTCGCTGTCAACTGATTCGCACACGCACAGCTGTGCCGCGCTACGTCATCACCGAGCGGATCGCGTACGATCTTGCGTTTATGAATGAAATAGTGAAAGCGCTACTAAGATTTAACTCGAATGACAGAATAAAAGTGATAAATTTCTAACTTCTATATTAGATGTCTTAAAAAAACAATAACAATGCTGATAGTACCTATTAATCGTCTGGAGTCACTGTGTTTCGGCTCCAGAACGATTTAAAATTAATCGTGTATATACTACTGCTGCTATGAATTTTTTCACAAATCCAAGTGCAACCATTTAGCTGGCACGGCGGAGACACTTGACTCTAACAAAAAAAAACAGTTAAAAGCTTAATATTTCGCAAACGGATCCCTGAATCCAAAAATGGTTGTCTCAAACCCACAATATTTTTGAACGATCTTTCTAACGATACCCCACAACATGGGGAAGACGAGAAAAAAAAAACCACTTTACGTGTAGGGGAGGTAAGTACCCTAAAAAGAAAAAAAGCTTCATTTTATTTTACCACCTTGTCGGCATGATTAATATGTATACATATGCCAAATTACAGCTTTCTAGTACTAACCGTCTCTGAGCTAAGCCGTGGACAGACAGACGGACATGGCGAAACTATAAGGGTTCCTTGTTTACTACGGAATCCTAAAAAGTAGGATGCTATTTATCTAAGTGCCGTGTTATTTAACTTAATATTTTCCGCCACACTTAATTCTTGGAACAGAAACGAACCCCATGCACAAACATGGGGTTCGTTTCTGTGAATTCTCTCTAAATACATATTTAGAGGCTTAAAGCTTGGTATCCATGTCAATGAATTAATTTCATGGAAATGAAAATTTCGGCATTAGAGTTTGAATTGCTTAGCAACAGCATACTTGGAATTTCGTAGTAATTATGATTGTGTAGTTGTCAAAAGGCTACCTGTCTATTATAAAGGACTGAGTAAGCGGAGAAGAGCGAGGAAGCAGTGTATCAAAATGTTTTTGCCTGCTTAGGTGGAGCGAAAAACACGCGGTGCATGAACAGACACTGCTTTGTCTATTTTCTGCAGTTAAAATATACAAAACTATTTTTCCTCTGCTACAAAGTCAAGACCACTGTCATGGAGCTCTTTGAGGACGTAATGCACGTCCTCACTCAGTTTTTGCTTTAGATTGGAAGATTGGAATTCGATCAGTTAGTATTTTCATAGGTCTCCGTTTCCCCGCTCTATGGACAAGCAGCATATTATAAAGCTCCTAGAAGACCGGTGGCCGTCACGTAGCGTCTGCAATTTACCGATGAATGACGTCACTGAAAAGTTGTTTATGAAAATAGAGTCCGCACCCCCCACTCAATTCCGATAGACGCGGCGCTAGTGTCTACTATGTCATTGCAACAAATTGTATTAACAAAAATGTAGTTCCACAATTTTCCGCCGAACTTTAGTGGTGGCGCGGAGTCTAAATTGGCGTGTTTTTCTAGAGAGCGTTTTTTGACACCTTAAAGTCAAACTCCGCTGCATTTTCATGACAGCTGTCACTGCAGCCGTTTTGTGGCGGCCACAGCTCTTCTAGTAAACCGTAGCTGTAGGCTTTAATTGGAAAAAGTATATCATAAAGCTACTGATGAAACGATAAAATTAAACCTCGTTCAGAAGTAACGCAACCATCGCTACAAACGCAGTAATTTCGTTTAATTATGTAAATTAATAATAATGTATCGCGAATAATCTTGGATGAAAGTTAATATTGACTTCCTTTCATTATTATTTTTAATTTGAATACAGTATTAAATACAGTTATTTATGTATTTAATCTTATTATTTTTATGTAGGTAAAATAAAACATGATATGCAAAGTTTTCAGGAACTTTTACTTTTGAAAGTTAGTTATGAATTGTGTCAATTCTTGTTGTCAGTTAAACTCCGATAGTACGAGAACTCACGACCAAAACCATGTTGCATCGTTTTACAGCCAAAACCGAATAAAATCGTTAGTTTAGATTATTCTGAACCCGACTCGGTGGGCAGTACCGGTCAGAAACGTCACAGTTTTATGGGAGCCCATTTCTGCAATATCAAAAGAAATAGACAGACGGTTTCATTACATATTAAAAATGTGCATAGGTTTCAAAATTTTATTACGAAATTTTTTTTTTATATATTTTGCGTGTCCAATGTGGTCTGAGTGCATTTTCAAAAATGTCAAAAAATTTAACCGATTGCTCTCATAGCAACCTGGTTCAATTTTCTTTTAATCTTTTGTATAGTTACCGGTTCTGTATGGTTATCGATTCTCAAGAGTAAACTTCAAAAGTCGCCATTTTGTTTTGTTATCCACAGGGTTTTGACGTTCGCTAATGTTTCCATCATACGAATCGAAAACTAGCGATAACGCTTGTCAAAATGTGCCACTTGCCTACGCATTTCTATGGAAGTTATCGTTCGAACCTGTCGATTCGTTTAAACGAATGATGATGACATTGTCTAGCTAATTTCTATTAGTTGACCTATGATCACGTGACATTTCCATAGCATAAGTCAACCGCATACATTTTTGACTTTTCTACTGGTTTTATCGCTAATCGAATGTTACTTTGTCTAGGCCCCCTTTTTTTTTTGAGTGTGGGAAATTATCAAATAACTTCTCCCGCTCTGGGCGGAGCGGGAGGGCGTGACAGACTTTTACTGACTAAAACCCACCCGTGTTCCTTCCGTTGCCTGTGTGCCGGGGCCGCGATATCCCTTTCGGACAAATTCGCAACCCCGACAGGTTTGTCTAGGCCCTCAGGTCGAAATTATCATGGTTGGAGACGACTATTTACTAATTATTTTTTGACACCAAATTCAAATAAAAGAAAATAAAAAAAATTAAAACCTAGGCGTTCCGCGGTAATCAGGTGAGGATTGTGGCGAGAAAGGCTCTCCACGTTATCCTCACCAAGACCCCTTAATATCTCTGGAATCCCTTAATGACTATTTTCGAGATTTGGCATAGCGTTATGACTATTTCTTGACTATTTTTTGGAATTGAAACCAAGTCGGTACTCCCAGCCGTTTGCTTGCACTGAGGTGAGAATTGTGTAGAGACGTTCACCCCACAATCCTCACCAACTTATAGCTGTATCTTCGGAATCATAATGCGACAATTTTTTTAACCTTGGTGACTATTTATGACTATTTCTTAACAATTTTTTGGCGTTTTCAAAATTGATTTTCATGAAGTTTTCAAAGGTGAGGATTGTGTGGTGAAGGACACTTAAATTCTCCTCCTGCGTTCAGCTGCACCCGGTTAGACTGAAAGCTGACCCCAACATAGTTGGGAAAAGGCTAGGCAGATGATGCATGCATCTTTTGCTAAAGTAACGTTCTATTACTAAATAATTCACATTTTATTTTATTGCAAAAGCTCGTTTTTCTTTTTTATTAAAATAATTCCAAAAATTGTTTGGATTCGGCCTGTGCAGGGAGCTGCACAGAGAAGGACCGAACGCTCAAGGTCGCTCGCTGCGAGAAGCGCCTTAACCATGTTCATAGCAGTAATGACGCTGTCCAGCAGGCGAACTTTTCAAATATGAAGCAATGTATTATGTTTTTCCTTAAAAAACCTTTCGGATTTTGATTGTGTAGCGCAAGTGTCTAGTGCAATTGGTGTGCTGAATATTAAACGTTTTCATGCCGACTTATTTAGTTTTTTTACGACCACTAAGGAAGGATTTTTGAAAATTCAGCCCCAAAATTTGTGTAGAAGTTAGTAATTTTGCAGCTTGTAATACACCATTTGCACTCAGCTCACGGCAGTGAACAGAGAAGTGGGCAGGACGAGGATGTAAACACGATACTTCTCTCGATCCTGCTACGGCAGTATTTAGGGAGTTATTGCCGGCAGCGCGAGGAGCAGCGGTAGGGGCTGAATGTAAATGAGGCATACGATTATAATTAATAAAAGCAAACTTTACCTTTGCCAAAGCGACTGCAGGGAAGGTGTCCCAGGCCAGGTCAGTGTCTTCACCAGACTGGCCTCGTCTCTGACCTCGGAGGATCCTGGCGGCTGTGGCTGTAGTCAGGCTCATACCGTCCCCCACTACTAGGATCACGTTTCTGTACACAAAAAAAGGTTTTATTTTTTATGATAAAATAACGTGGCGGCAGCGAGAAATTAGTTACACAAACATTTTATATTTATGAATATTTCATATAAATGTGTTTTTAACGTAGGTATAATGTTTTTATAACCGTGCCTATTTGAAAAAGAAAGCCGCAAACGGATTTTAAACATCCCAACAATTTAAAATATGACATATTTGTTTTATTTCCATTACAGTGAAACATAAAAAGGGTGGAAAGACTCATAAGGCATTAAAAAATCGCTGTCGACGGGAATAATCCCCAAAAGACTGGCATTGCCCAAAGACTGAATACCTAACACATAACATCACGCCTTGTTGCCCCGAAGGGTTAGGCACTCACATTTCACCGGTTATGATTTAAGTCCCATGTAATAGAGGGCGAGCCTATTGCCATCAACCGGGCACAAATCTAGGCTCCGGGCTGCTACTGAAGAATGTCAGATAGAAAAACCCAATAACACTGCCCAACCTGAGAATTGAACCCAGGTCCAGACTGAATTCTTTGGCAAAAAAATACATGATAAATAGTCTGAATAATTTTCAAGAAAAAAGGCATTTTTTGAATTCTGTCTTATTCAAAACATTTTCTACCGAGATTCAGAACATTTTCAACGAGAAATAAAAAACAAAATACTATTATTGTTTTACTTCTCTCTTAATGCTATGTTTTCTTGTATCTTTGTTTTAATTATTGATAAATTCTTAGAAGTAAACGAGAAATCCTTCGTAGAATAGTTTGTTATCACTTTTATCGAAATTCGAGGAGAATAGTTTTTTAATTATAGAATAATACCTAGTATTGTGAAAATTAATAACAACTTTGTTTACAGATCGTTTGCAAGTATCATAGAATATCTACGTTATTTATTTCTCAAAATCTCAACATTGTAATCGACTATTATCAACTAGTAACTCGTTTATAATTTTGAGAAATAAAAACTTGTGTGTGTATAAGTCACTGTTTTTTAATACATGCTTTGCATAACCATCTTCAATATTCAGTTACACAAAAAATAACGTATCACAACAGACCCCTTTTCCAATTTTTTTGTATCACATTTATCAGTGTCAGCGCTCCCTAAGACTAATGTAGGCCAATGTGAGGGCTGGGGGCTCAACTTGTCCCCCAAAGGGTCGAGTGGCAGGTACGTAAACAAAATCATTAATGACATATCAATCTTTTGTACCTGCTGGAGGAATTGGGGGGAAAGGGAGTTTTTTTATATAAAATATTTTGCAAACTTGACACGTTTTGGTGGTGATTTCCTTTCCTTAACGATTTGTCCGATTCCTAGTACTGAGCATTATTGATATCAACTTTGGTTGATGAAACTGTCAACTTTTTAAAAGGTTTCCGTTAATGGTTGGGACTTAAGTGGCAGTGGGCAGAACGGACACATTGCTCGCAGAACGAATGGCGGATGGGGCCGAAAGGTTCTGGAGTGCCGACCGCGTACCGAAGGACGCAGCCTTGTGGGGGCCTCCCACAAGATGGACCGATGACCACAGGCAAAATAAATACGATGGATGCGAGAAGTACAGGCCAGGTCGATAAAGCGACGCTTAGGGGAGGCCTTTTTTTTTTTGAGGATGAGAAATCATCAAATGACTTCTCCCGCTCTGGGCGGAGCGAGAGGGCGTGTCAGACTTTTACTGACTAAAACCCACCCGTGTTCCTTCCGTTGACCGTGTGCCGGGGCCGCGATATCCCTTTCGGAGAAACCCGCAACCCCAGCAGGCATTGGTCTTTACGGACCCCTTCAGTTGGTGCTGACATCTCTTTGAGGCGCGCGCGCGTGGAACACAACGCGCCGTCGACCCGGGCCTGGTCCTAATCGGATGGCAAGCTGCCCGTTGCTCACCGTCCTCAAGCCCGCGCCTACGGTGGCCGGAAGTCGGCTCGCGACTCCCGACGCGCAGGGCGTCTCCTGCGGCGACTAGGAGCGCGAGGGCGTGCATCTTGCATCTCCCTCGCGCGCTTCGCCTCCTCCTTTGCGAGCATAACTGCTGCGCAGAAGGAGGTGACGGCCTCCCATGCACTCTCGCTCCGAACCATGGCCTGAACCAGGGCCGGACGCGAGAGATCGCCGCCGCTGATCGCCTCCGTGAGGACACGGCGGTGCTCTGCCCAAGCCGGGCAGACCTCCATCATATGCTCCACCGTGTCCTCCGGGCGATCCACACAGTGGTGACACCCGGGCGTTTCCTCCCGCCTTGTGCGGAACAGGAACCTCCCGAAACAACCGTGTCCGGTGAGGACCTGCTTTAGGCGGAAGGTGAGGACGCCATGGCACCTCTCAAGCCACTCCTCAAAGAGGGGACTTATCGCCGCAATTGTGGCGTGCCCAACGCTTAGGGGAGGCCTATGTCATATGATCTTGAAATTATTAATGAAAACAGTCATAATATAAACACTTGACAGTTGCTGAAACTCGAGGATCAAAATAACTCTGTCGGCACAGGGTTTCTCGTATCCTCGTTAATATTAAAACGGAGTTTTTATAGCGAAATTTTGCGCGCTGGTCTGCACAAGCCTTGATAAATCAAAGAGCGAAAATTTCCTCGCTTTAAATTCATTTTGACGCGTTACACGCAATTTTCAAATTGCCGGCAATATACAGGAATAAATGACAGATGAATTCAATACACATCATTAGTTTACCAAAGAGTTCTAAAACCGAAATTTAAATTAAGTTTTCTTTGGATTTATTTCTAACCAGTCAGTTCTAAAAAGGTACAGTGGTACTCTTGTAGTGTCAAATAGTGTTTTGGTTTCCGTAGTGTGCTTGCTTTCTTTCTAAGTAAACTAATGTATCTCTATTAAACAGTAAAATATACTCTTACCTTCTGATATTAGAGTATCTTCTACTCTTTCCTTGGAAGACAATACTGATCTCCAGCCCCTTTGACAGCCCTATATATGTCAGAATGAAGATGTTGATGTTACTACGTACTGCACTCGGCAAATAATTAACCCTAGCAAACTGTACTTTTCCCAGCAATTGACAGAGTCACGATTAAAACCCTACAGTGGTGGTAATGCACGTAATTAGTTAGTGCGAACATAGACAATTTGGATTAAATGACTCATAATAGTCTCGTTAACAGGTAATCGGACTGTTGGCGACGACAAGAAGAACGACGAATTAGCAATTAAGAGTTTTGATTAAAACAAATAAAAACCATTTTAATTAGATAGATATAAGTAATCCCCTACAGTTGTATTGTAATGAGCATAGGGATAGTTTTAATCTCCCATACTTTTAAGCCTGATTGGTACCTATGCCTCTTGTTGAATTAAGTAATTAGTTGTAAGAAAAATAATTAAAGAACGTAGTTAGCACCCTAACACATACCGAAGGTAAGGTAAGGCAGGTAAAGGTAAACTACTTGCAAATCACATGCATAAACATGAGCAATAATGGTATTGCCCACCAAGCAGGTCCTAACTTGACAAGAACACACAGGTAGATCACTAACAGTCACCTAAACACACATAAACAGAATATTAGCATCACTCACGAACAAGTCGTAACTTGTCGACGAGAAACTAGCCAGATGGCATCGCCCAAGAACAAGTTGCAACTTGTCGAAAATAATCTACGCAAAAAGGTATCATTCAGGGAGCAGGTTACAACCTGTCGAGAATCGAGTTCATGCTTGACTAAAATATACAGGCCTCACCTACCTATCATTGGTTAAGAATTGAAAATCATTTATTTTTGATAGTAGAACCACTCGCTACTTGTACCATAGTAGAATACTACTTAAGCTCAAACCAAAATGTAAAACCCTAGTTTTTTAGTGCGCGACTCAATATACCTCAACAATATTTATCAAAGTGGTGTTTCAATGCAAATCCCCTATAAGAATTGGTCCTTCTGCAGCCAGATTTGAAGAACTGAAGCCTGAGTCTGAAGATACGTGAAGAATACATAAGCTACGTGAAGATACACCGCTATTTGAAGATAAGCAGCGTTCTACGAGAAGCTTATGTATTTCGTGTTCTACGTGCCGCGCACTAACTACTCATCACAGCCGGAAGATTATTGCTGGGAATAGGCGACTAGAAGATCGCTTATTCTCGAAGCCAGGCCCTCTACGGAAGACCTGTTGCCCGGTATCACTCGAAGCCCTGCGGGTATAAGTGTTATGTGAACGTGTATCGAGAATACACAAGTATTATGTGAACGTGTATCGAGAATACATAAGTGTTATTTGAACGTGTATCGAGAATACATAAGTGTTATTTGAACGTGTATCGAGAATACACAAGTATTATGTGAACGTGTATCGAGAATATATAAGTGTTATGTGAACGTGTATAGTGAATACATAAGGAACATCAAACATTGTTTAGTGAAGTTTTAACTGTGTGTGTCGAAGGGTGTGTTACACCTACACCTCAATGCAGCCTCTGCTGAAGGTTTGCTACATATAAAGACTGGTAAGTCACTGAACAATATTGACAATAAGTGCTGTGAAAGTGAATAAATAATGATGACGCGAAGCCGTAAAGGGGACAGCACGCGCTCGACCACGGAAGAAGAGACCACGGAGACGTCAGCTACCACCTCCGCTACCACCTCCGAGGTGGTGACGGATAGCAGCGCACGTACTGAAGACACAACCGTGGTCGAGGAAGCGGATGCTACCTTGGTAGAAAATAAAAAGAATAAGGCAAAACCAACCTCGAATAAAGCAAACACTAAGAGGAAAGAACTAGAAGCCAGATTGGAATTAGAGAAATTACAATTGGAAGAAATTAAGATGAAAGCCAAGCTGGCAAATACCAAGTTGGAATTAACACGTGTCAATGAAGATGACACGGACTTGAGTGATGATGAAGAGGATGCTGCAACCAAAGCCGCTGCCGAAAAGGCCACTGAAGCTTGGGTGTCAAAGTCAAAGGAAGCAGAGCGCGACGAACTAGAAATCAGCAAGGAGACGCCACACACTGCAGAAACGATGGCACCCACAACGACTCACACCAATCAGCTGGCTGAAGCAATACTGGAAGCAGTCAAGTCCGCCACAGACAGTAAGGCAACAGCGATCATGCAACGTGCCCCGAAGTATGTCAGCGAGTTACATCAATTCGACGGCGATGCAAGAGACTGGATGGCCTTTAAAGCAACATACAAAGACTCACAGGCTCTCTTCAGTGGTATTGAAAATATGGGAAGATTAAGAAGAGCAATCAAAGGGAAAGCCAAGGAAGCGGTGAAGTCCCTTCTATATACACAAGTGGATCCAGAAGAAGTAATAACAGCATTAGAACGTCGATACGGAAGACCTACTTACCTGATAAGAAGCGAAATAGAAAACATAGAGAAACTGCCTCCCATGTCTGAAGATGCAAGAGAGTTGGTACGATACGCTGGAGCCGTGGCCAATACAGTCAGCGTTGTCAAACAAATGAAGAAACAAAGTTACCTACATTCAAGTGATATATCGAATCGAATAATTGAGAAGATGTGTATCCTGGTGCGATTCAGGTGGTACGAGTACAGAGCATCTAAAGAAGAAGATGATGAACCAATCCTCATCAGCCTCATGAACTTCTTCAACCAGATGGTGGATCAGTTCGAGATGCACGAGTTCATGGGGACCAAGGTAAAGAAAGAAGGATTTAAAAGCCGCATGCGATCTTCAGGTTCCCGCGGCGTGAACGCCACTCGAGTCACACAGCACAATGGAGAAGAATATTCATCGAACGAAGAGGATTCAGATTATGAGCAAGCCGAACCACAAACAGCAACAGTTTGTTCTTGCAAGGACAATATAAAGAAGCCAGAGAAGATCACTTGCCCTGAATGTGCAGGGGAACATGCACTGCTGAAATGCAAGAAGTTCATGGACTCTTCCATAGAGGAAAGATGGGAACAAGCCAAGCGAGCCTTCATATGCTTTAAATGTTTGCTGGGGCGACACAGACGATTCAGTTGCAAAGCAAAGCCTTGTGGAAAATGCAAGAGAGATCATCATGTGATGCTACATTCAGAAGAAAGGACGAAGCCAAACACACAAGAGACCCAGGCCGTAGCATCAACGGTGAACGCAACACGGACAATATCAAGAGCCTACTTGAAAATCGTACCAGTAGAACTATGGGGACCAGATGCCAAAGCCGAAGTCTACGCCCTCATGGACGAAGGATCAACAGTGACACTTATAGAAGATGACATCGTGAACATGATTGGAGCCCACGGTCCCGAAGAAGAGTTAAGAATTGAGGGCGTGGGAGGTCATCGAATGGATCAGAAGTCAAAGAAGATCGACATTAAGATCAGAGGGAAGTTCGAGCGAAACATAGAAAAAATGTCAGGATATACCGTTAAAACATTGAACCTATCCCCCCAAGAGGTCACCGATAAGGATCTGGAAGATTGCCAGCACCTAGAAAAGATAGCAGAGCAACTTAAATATCCTAACGCTCGTCCTACGGTACTCATTGGGCAGGACAATTGGCATCTCATCGTGTCTCAAGAAGTGAAAACTGGCGACCGAAGCAAGCCAGTAGCCTCCAGAACCCAGTTGGGATGGGTCTTACATGGGACCAAATCGAGCAACAACACTCCAGTACGAATAGTGAATCATCTGGTAACGCAGCCTATCGGAAAGGACGATCACCTCGAGAAGATGATCAGAGACCACTTTGACATCGAAGCCCTAGGAATCGCTGCAAAGAGACCATCCAGCGACATCGACCAGCGGGCTCTCGACGTGCTGCATTCTACATCAAAGAGATTGCCTGATGGAAGATTCAGCGCAGGCCTGATCTGGAAGACGGACGACGAAAGTCTACCTGAAAGCAAAGTAGCTGCAGCGCGACGACTAAGGGGAATGGAGAAGAAGTTCTTAAAGGACAATGAATTTGAACAAAAATATGAAGAACAAGTTGAAAACCTGATCAACAGCGGATACGCCGAGGAAGTAACAGATGAGCCTACCTCTTCAAGAACATGGTACCTGCCTCACTTCGCCGTTGTCCACCCCCAGAAGAAGAAGATGAGACTGGTCTTCGACGCCGCAGCCAAATCAAACGGAAAATCGCTGAACGATGCATTGTTAGCTGGACCCGATTTACTACAATCACTGTTCGGTGTTCTACTTCGCTTCCGTCAAGAAGCAATAGCCGTCGTCGCAGACATCAAGGAAATGTTCCTGAGGATAAAAATCAACGAAGAAGACAGAGATAGCCTCCGATTTCTCTGGAAGAACAAGGAATACAGAATGACATCTCTAATATTTGGAGCGGCCTGTTCGCCGTGTACCGCCATATACGTGAAGAACAGAAATGCAGAAGACTTCATCAGTCACTGTCCAGAAGCCGTCAGAGCAATAAACCGAAATCATTACATGGACGACTATATTGCAAGTTTCTCCGATGTGACAACAGCTACCAAAGTGTCAAGAGATGTGAACGAGATCCACAAGAAAGGAGGTTTCGCCTTGAGAGGTTGGGCGAGCAACGATTCTTCAACGATTGAAGAGTTCACCGACTCAGAAAGCAAGACAAACTCCATCGTATTAGGAGAACCGAAGAATCAAGTCGAGAAAACTCTGGGACTCAATTGGAACGTCCATGAAGACAGCCTTCATTTCACTCTGAGTCTGCGCAACACTCCCGACGAAGCCAAAGAAGGAAGACGTGCACCGACGAAGAGAGAAGCAACAAGCGCAGTGATGTCGGTCTTCGACCCCTTAGGATTGGCGTCACCCATAACCATACAAGGAAAAGTAATGCTTCAGAACTTGTGGAGGTCCGGCCTAGAATGGGACGAAAGATTGCCACCGCCCAGAGAAGAGGAATGGAGAAAGTGGCTTGAAGATCTAAGAAAACTTGAAAATCTTCGAATCCCTCGCTGCCTCACATACGACGCGACTGAGGGGGAGCTGCACACATTCTGCGACGCAAGCGAGAAGGCGTACGCCTGCGCGGTGTACTGGCGCTCCCAACATCCGGACGATCGCGTAGAAGTGAAGCTGCTAACAGCGAAAGCTAGAGTGTCACCTCTCAAGCCAACCTCAATACCTCGACTCGAACTACAAGCGTGTTTGCTGGGAAGTCGCTTGGCCAATAGTGCGAGCCAAGAAATGGACCTGACTGTGACCCGAAGATACTTCTGGACCGACTCGAGAACAGCACTGACATGGATCAAATCAGATCCTAGGAGATTCAAGCCTTTTGTCGCACATCGTCTCGCCGAGATAGAAGAGCTGACAAAACATAAGGAATGGCATTGGGTTCCAACGAAACTTAACGTAGCCGACGATGCTACCAGAGAGACCCCATCCAACTTCGACATAACACATCGATGGTTCAAGGGCCCAGCCTTCTTGCACGAAGATCCCAGAAATTGGCCTACGGAAGAGAAGAAAGTTTCCATCACCGACACAGGTGAAGAAAAACCTAACGCCATCACTCTAAGCGTTAGAAAAGTAATCCCTGTCATCGTGCCAGATCCAGCAAGGTTCTCCAGTTGGACGCGCCTACTGCACGCGACAGCAAGATACTTGCAAGCCATAGATGTCTTCAAGCGAAAAATGAAGAAAAAGGTGAACGTCACGAAACTCATCACCAGAAAAACACAAGACCCAGCTTGGAAGAAGACACAAACACAGAAAATCCAACCATTAGAAAAGAGACCAAGCAGTAAAGAAGTAGCCTTCTTACCGAAGTCTGCACTCTACGTAGAAAAGGCGGAACACCTGCTAATAAGAAGAGTGCAAGAAGACAGCTTTTCAGACGAACTCGCTGCCTTACGAAAGAAAGAAGACCTCAATCCAACATCCAATCTGAATAACTTCACAATCAAATTAGAAGACGGGCTCATCAGATTATCCACCCGCATTGGGGCAGCCAAGTACCTAATAGCTTCATACAAGAATCCGATCCTGATGGATAAACACCACCGAATAACCCAGCTGCTAGTAAAGTACATCCATGAAGCCTTCAACCACGGGAACCACAACACCGTGATGAATGAGGTCCGGCAGAAGTACTGGATACCATCGCTTCGAAACATGGTGAAGAAAATAGCACGAGACTGCGGATGGTGTGGAATTCGTAAGAAGACGCCGCAGATCACACCTCAAGGAGATCTGCCACCTGAACGTCTGACGAAGACCAGCCCTCCTTTCACCTGCCTAGGAGTAGACTACTTCGGACCCATGCTCGTCACCATTGGAAGACGTACAGAGAAACGATGGGGAGCGTTATTTACGTGCCTCACCACGAGAGCAATTCATCTAGAGCTGGCTAACTCCCTATCAACCGACTCCATGATCCTCGCACTACGAAGAATGATCGCCAGAAGAGGAACGCCTAAGATCATACTGAGCGACAACGGTACCAACTTCATCGGTGCCAACAGAGAGATCGCTGAAGCCATCGCGAGTCTAGGAGAAGAAGTAAACAAGATGGGCATCATTTGGAAGTTCATCCCTCCTGGAGCCCCCCACATGGGCGGAGCCTGGGAAAGAATGGTGCGATCTGTAAAAGTCGCTCTCACAGCTACACTACACGAGCGGCAACCTAAAGAAGAAATTCTCCACACATTGCTTCTGGAGGCCGAGCACGTGGTCAACTCAAGGCCCCTCTTCTCCGTCAGCACCGATCCAGAAGAAGAAGAAGCTTTGACCCCGAATCATTTCCTTATCGGGCGGTCATGCGGAGCCACTCTCTTTGGCTCCTTCGACGATACAGAACTCATCGGTTCTCCCAACTGGAAGACATCCCAACGCCTGGCCGATCATTTCTGGTCAAGGTGGTTGCGAGAGTATCTCCCAACTCTCTCGCCTCGCTATAACCAAGGTCCTCACTACCGGGACCCGACATTGGGCGACATAGTCCTGATCGTGGACCACACCTTGCCACGATACTCGTGGCCACGCGGCGAAATAGTCGCCACTCATCCCGGACCAGACGGAAGAACCAGGATCGTCGACGTGCGAACAGCGGCGGGTATCCTGCGGCGGCCAGCATCACGCCTAGTCCTGATTGTACCTGCAACGTCGCCCCAACGAGATGGAGTGCAACGCACTGAGAGGGAGACTGTTGGCGACGACAAGAAGAACGACGAATTAGCAATTAAGAGTTTTGATTAAAACAAATAAAAACCATTTTAATTAGATAGATATAAGTAATCCCCTACAGTTGTATTGTAATGAGCATAGGGATAGTTTTAATCTCCCATACTTTTAAGCCTGATTGGTACCTATGCCTCTTGTTGAATTAAGTAATTAGTTGTAAGAAAAATAATTAAAGAACGTAGTTAGCACCCTAACACATACCGAAGGTAAGGTAAGGCAGGTAAAGGTAAACTACTTGCAAATCACATGCATAAACATGAGCAATAATGGTATTGCCCACCAAGCAGGTCCTAACTTGACAAGAACACACAGGTAGATCACTAACAGTCACCTAAACACACATAAACAGAATATTAGCATCACTCACGAACAAGTCGTAACTTGTCGACGAGAAACTAGCCAGATGGCATCGCCCAAGAACAAGTTGCAACTTGTCGAAAATAATCTACGCAAAAAGGTATCATTCAGGGAGCAGGTTACAACCTGTCGAGAATCGAGTTCATGCTTGACTAAAATATACAGGCCTCACCTACCTATCATTGGTTAAGAATTGAAAATCATTTATTTTTGATAGTAGAACCACTCGCTACTTGTACCATAGTAGAATACTACTTAAGCTCAAACCAAAATGTAAAACCCTAGTTTTTTAGTGCGCGACTCAATATACCTCAACAATATTTATCAAAGTGGTGTTTCAATGCAAATCCCCTACACGGACACTGCATTACCAGAATTACAAATTATCTATATCTAGGATCTTTTAGGATCAAAGCATATATGAGAAAAACAAGGGTTGTACTGGGAACTGGACTCTGAGCTCTCTCATTGTGGCATAAAATGCAATAAATGATTGGCTATTGACCCGGCACCCCAATTGTGAAACACACTTTTTTCACACTCCGAAGGATTTTGAAAAAAAATTGTAATCCATTGCTTGCCAGGCTAAGCATTGCATGTTTGAAAAATTCGTCTGCTCGACAAAATACCTATAGTGCAAAAAAAAATAAAGACAATTATTATTGTTAATTTTTAACGCAATTAACGAGGACAACAATTAAAAGGACCTTTCCTTTTACGCGGCGCGGTTTTTTTACAAGGCACAAGAAAGAAAGAATATCTAATTGTCATTTTAAAATCTTGACATGTCATAATTTATTGTTTAGGAAATTCTCTCTCATAATTATTTACCACACTCTAGTGGAGTCAATGGAGGAGTGAAAATGAGCGTCAAAGAAAGAAAAAAAAAGTCAAGCGACCAGGGACTGTTAAGTAATTGAGTAAATGACATCAATATTGTAACACGTGCCCGGATGATGCCACCTTTGCCCATAAGATCTCGCTCGTATTTCCCGAAGTCCCCTTCGGGAAATACGAGCTAGATCTTATGGCATTGTAGACGTCTACTACAAAAAATACTATATTATTTTAGCATGACTAGAACATTTGTACCTAATATTCCGCAATTCACTGAAAGTATAAATAATGTTCGTGTAATAAATTGGTATGAAACTAGTTGATATAGTTATTACCTTTCACGTAATTACATTTAAAGTAAAGAGCCCATCACTAGAACTGTTGGGACTAGTTATAACTAAATTACGGAACGATTTAATTACAAAACCGTTTCTAGTTTATTTTGTTTCATTTCCCTTGGTTGGTAAAGTTTTATTTTTCTATTTAATCATTCGGGCATCTTCCTACTTGTTGTTTTTTAATTACATGTTATTTTAATACTTAGGTACGTACTGTTAAGTTAAAAAATGCAAACATACATTTTATGGAAGTAAAAAATAATCTTCTTTTTATGAAAAATTATAATTCACAACATTTTTCTCCAGGGGAAATGTGTTTTTACATTTTCCATAATTATTTTGTCAAAAAGCTTTTCAAGCATTTTCAATTAAGCGAGCATGAAACGATAAATGGATCAAAAGTTTGTTTTCCTTTGATATCTTGTATAAAAATAATCTCCAAAACATGGAATTTATGAAGATTACGAGACCCTCGATGTGAAGGATTTCTGAGTCAATGTTTATTTATGGACGTAACATTCAATTTACATCTTCAACAGGCATCCTAATATTTGTCTCTAGTTCCCTATTGTTTGTACTGTATTGTGTTTGGACCCATAGCTCCTAGTTGGGGTCGAGTATATTTGTTCGTATAAACAAAACAAGTGCGAAAGTTGGTCTTTTGCTGCGCGTGGGGCAATGAGGCCAGAGGAAAATAAACATATGGACTTTGTTGAGGAGGGAGAAAAAGAGAGGGGTTCATCATATGGTTTTTTTTTGTAAATCACTAATTTATTAGACTTCGCGTCTATGAGACGTACGTATGTTAGGTCAATAAAAAGAAAAGGAAATAAACCTAAAACAGTAATTACAAATTTTAAAAACGTACTTATTATACTTTTAGGCTCTTGTTTTGTATAAAAGAGCGCAGCTGGACAGAGCCAAGACATGACCTCGTATTTTTATAATCTTTACAAAACATACTTCAAACCCCAAAAAAAAATGTGGTGATCATAAAATATGTTTTCGACATACATCCAAGTCAACACATTGCTATTTGGAAACTTTAAGAGCGATGTGGCCCATATACGAACTTGACCGAGATTTCCACGCGAGTATTGCTTTTGTGAAAATGTCGGTCATGCCACACAACCGACCGCGACATACAGGCATCCCGAATACTGGGTAATCGCCACAAAGCAGATTTAGCTTTTAGATTTCGAACAAATCTTGTATTCTGAATTCGAATTACTGATAAGTTTTGATGTGGTTTTTACGCTTGGCTAGAGTTTCTCCATTTCATTGTCAGAAATTTCGCTTTCCATAACATTGATTTAAAAAAACTCGCGATAGGAAAGCAATAAGATAATTTGGCTATGAAATGCCTACCTAGTGGGGTTGATAGGCTACCAGGTAATAGTGTAACAGGCTTGTAACAAGTGACTTGACTACGACTGGCTGTAGAAAGATTTTTCATAGTAAAAAACAATTGAAGCAAAACATTAACTTTTCATACTCACTTTGCGACTGGATTTTTTTCCGCAGCGTACTGCAGTCGTTTCTGCAATGTCTCCTGTGCCTGCGCATACCAGTAGTGGCGATCTGTTAAAAAAAGAATATAAAAGTATACTTATTTATTTATTTAACACACATATAAACTGACAAAATGAAAGGAACATAAAAAATACGTTGAAAGGTGATGCTTATATCTAAAGAAATCTCTTCGATCATACCTGCGATTGAGGAATGGATAAAAAGATATGTAGACATATACATATGTATATGTATCGTTATTACATTCCTCAAAAGGAAAATTACACCAGAGATTTACTTAGAATTGGTTAATTCTACACGGTATCTGAGGATTCTCGCGATGAAACATCAATCAGAAAGCCGCTTCATCTCTTAAATAAAATGGTTTACGTTATTATATTCAGTACCGAGAAGTCGAGCAGCTCACCAAGTACAGAACCTACTCAATCAACATTCAAAGAAAAGCCAAATGAAAAACCACTTCACAAATATAAATATATTGGAAAGTTGTTAAAATGAGTGAGTTATCTTTGATCTCTGGAACCAGATTCATCTTCATTTCTCAGCTTAGGAATGACGTCACTAAACAGTGAAACCTTGCCCGACTTAGCATTATTGTACAACCCGAAGGGAGTGAACGAATTCGATAAATTCCTATTAAAACTAACACCCTTAGGAGGAGCTGGGTGCAGGAGCAGAAAACCTCAAACGGCGCAAATATCAACCTTATTGGGGGCTATATGTTTGAGCCGATTAGGGTTGAAACAGCCGCTAGGGCCTTGGTCCGAATGCTCATCGAGTATTTCGGGACATTGCCAAGCGGTTGGTTGACTCTTCACGTGAAGAATCAGCATTAGAATCAATATTTGCAGCATCCAACATGGTAATGCTGGCAGCATTTTGGGTACTTTTCCCATTGACAGCGATGCGGACGAATTTTTTGATGCCCAATGAGCTGTTCCCCTTTTTTATATTTTTTATTATATCTAAAGATAAATCTTTAAGACATAAAAAAAAAATCTGCTGTTCCATACATTTTGACCGCGTAGGTATTATACACTTTTCTATGGAACAGCAGATATTTTTTAAATAACCGACGAAAAATTTCAACTCAAGGGGGTTCAGGATCAAGTACTGAATCCATGGTATCAGTTTTCGCGTCGATGTCCCGGGATGCCACCCTGTACACTTGTACATATATTTTAGTGTAAACTTGTCTTTATTGTAATTAAGAAATGAGTTACACCCTTAGGTTTGTTTGGTGAAGTCTCCGTTTGTCTATCAGCTTCACTTCTAGATTTCTTCTTCTTTCTCACCTGCAGTTTCAGCAAATTTATAAATGGTGTGCGATTGAAGAGGCCTGTGTCTAGCTATAGATTTCTGTAGGTGAAGTCTAATGATAATGATTTCGATGTGTTGTAGCGATGGCTTAATGATGTCGATGTGTTGTAGCGATTGGCAAACCACTGCGTCAATAACGCGATCCGTTTCAAGTCAATTATGAACATATTAGTACGGTCAGTGGGCACCGAACTTGGCACGTCTATGTTAGTGGTCAATGCATTACGTCCAACAGATTTTTCGACAGATTTTTATAGCATTAAATATATAGAAAGATATAATATGAAAGTACAAAATTGTACATCGTAGACCTCATCTGTCGCATGCCATCAGACCGGAACGAGGTCATGTTTGCGGACCCATTCATAAAATACATCCCTTTACACGCCAGTCACCGTACGCACAAAAATAGCGTTAAGTCGCAAAAAATTGCACTGTTCTGATTTTTTTGGATGTTGTTAGGATAGATACCAATAGTGTAAAACCAAGTTTGCATCTTCGAAAGACCTGTGCTAACTGCATAGTGCTGCATAGCCTTTCACGTTACCTAACAAGGCGTAGTCTGCGGCTCCTAGTTCTGTCTGCAGGGTTTAAAGAAGGAGTGAGCTGCTTGTGACATATAGGTGCTGTCAGAGTTTGCTAGTTTAACCGTGGTTGCTTTATTAAGTCAGAAAATTCAGTTACCATTGGTTCCTGTAGTATTTTCGTTTGAATATACGTCCTTGGTTCCTTTAAACCCTGCAAATTGCTTGAAAACCCACCCCGCCACGTTATCTTCCTCACCCTCAAAACTATCCCACTAATCCCGAAAGAAACTTTGGAGATTTTTCTCGGCACCTATGTTTTGCGCACTTAACCCAAAAAAAATAGCTACTATAAAAAGCGCCGGGTGTTCAATTACAGCGATTCCCAATTTTTTGTGACCTACTTAAATAACTATTATCTAAACGAATTACTATAAAAAGGAAAAATTGTTTGTTTGTAAAGGGTAATCTCAAGAAATACTGACCCGATTACAAAAAAAAATTTGACTGATAGGAAACCAGCAGACGAAGTCGCGGATAGATGCTAGTAAGGTATGAAATAAATACGACTAAGTATAGCATATATTTCAGACTACCTACTTACATAAACGTTAACAAAACATACAATGGCGCTGTTTATTCCAACATAACAAAGAAATATTTAGTACAATAACAAAAACACAATGTTGTATAAATTACATACGTAGTAGCACGAGCAATGGCTTCAGGTACCAGTCATAGGGCTTCCAACTGAGTAGGTACCTGTGTTAGAAATATGTGGTAACAAGATTATTGTGCGCCTAACAACAGCTTAGCGTAGAATTCTTGTGGTTTTAATGTCATTTTACTGAGCAAAGTAATCCTCTATTCTGCTTTACTTGCTTCGAATAATGTTGTGCTAATGAAAATTGATATGTATTATTTACTTTTAATCACCTCTGATTAGGGGCTCGTGGCTAAGTTTAACAGCCGCACGGGTCGATTGATCAGGTTAAGCGACGCTTGCCGCGATCGGTCCGTGGATGGCTGACCATCTTTACATAACGAGACACCTCCGTGCCTTGGAAAACACGTTAAGCCGTAGGTCCCGGCTGTCATTCTTGGACCTTTGATACGGGTCGTCGAAACTCTGACAACCTCTCTTACCAAAGGGTATCGTATTACCCAGTAACTGGGTTGTGAAGGTCAGATAGGCAGTCGCTCTATGTAAAATATTGGTACTCAGCTGAATCTGGTTAGACATAAAACCGACCCCAACACAGTAGGGAAAAGGCTAGGCAGATTGATTGACTTCAGATTAGAAATAATGTCTTTTGTATGTCCTTCATCATCATCATCATTTCAGGTGAAAGACGTCCACTGCTGGACATGGCCTCCCCCAAACACCGCCACTTCGACCAATTCTGTGCTTGCCGAATCCAGCGGATTCTTGCGGCCTTCACAAGGTCATTGGTCTATCTTGAGGCCTTCCAACGCTACGTCGTCCAGTACGCGGTCGCCACTGCAGAACCTTTCGGCCCCATCGGCCATCTGTTCTACGAGCAATGTGCCCTGCCCATTACCATTACTTAGGTTTGGCAATTCTTCGGGATATGTCAGTTACCTTGGTTCTCCTGCGGATCTCTTTATTTCTGATTCGATCACTTTGGGAAACTCCAAGCATAGCCCTCTCTATTGCCCTTTGGGTGACTTTTAGCCTTTTGATAAGGCCCATTGTGAGCGACCACGTTTCAATGCCACGTTGTATATTATTCGATTGGCATAGCTAACTCATGGTGAAACTTTTACAGTTAACGAGAAAACTCTATTTCACTAATCAAAGTATTCTACGGCCTAATGACCATGAATGGTGTAAAAAAATATGGGGCATGGGCTCTCCTTAGATTTATATGGTAAAAATGGCGTAAACCGAACATCGTCTTCAATCTTCAACAAGTCTGGTAAATTCTAAAACAGTCTCAAAGAATTTTGAAACTTGATGAATTTCCGTCGTATTTTCCGCCACCCTAAAACCACTTCCCAGGAAGGTTTTACTTAATCTATTAAACGTGTGGAGCCGGAGCGGCTCGCTAGTTTACAATCTATAAATAAAATATAGCTTCTACGGCCAGGCTACGACACTTTGCTGGCAAAAACCTAAATATTGCAAACTTTCCGCCGCACAGTTTTCGAGACCAATCTATTCCGTCTAGGAAATCCACCCATATATTAATCAGCCACCCATGTGCTTTAAACTTGGTTTGAGTTAGAAACACGTCAGCAAGTCTAATTCAAATCTAATAAATGATTATGTTCCGATTTATCAATCGGCAGATTAATTTTATCCAAATAATAAAAATGGTGGTTTGACATCATTTTCTCTACAAAAACTGTCACACTGTCATATAAGATAGTACCCATTCAGATATATGTATATCCATCCAGATTTAGTAAACTTTTGATATCAAGAGATTACTGTAAAGGCCCTAATTGATCTGTAAATGTCAATAACAATGACAATAGCTCTTAATAATAGAAAATGAACAAAGATCACCGAGTTATAAGCCCTCTTATCAGTCTTCTGCATTGTGGTACAAAATGCCACAGATTATAATTACCTACATAGTTTCACCATGTACAGCCGACAACAGCCGCAAAGAAAATATTGAGAGAAAAAGTTACTCGTGACCAAACATTTCAACAATCGATCAATGACGGAAAGACCCACACTAGATAGTAGATACTGATCGGATAACTTGGTTGAGATTGCAGGAAGCCCCTTTCATATAAGCACTCCAGAGAAGTTTATGTGGGTTGCTTATAAAGCAAGAGTTTATGATCAGAAAGTATACTGTGATGTTGGTGTGTCCAGCGAGAAGACTTACGACGTCAATAAAATATACAACAATATAGTATTTTATTTCCACAAACCGGCACGGGAGTGCATACTTCAAAAACAAACTTCGGAAGCGTCAGTGCGCCATCTTTGACGGAGATACCATGACTTGTCTGCGCGAAGTGGCGCAACTCGGTGCCACTAGCAAATCTTCGTACATCGTGATGTAGATCGTGATGCAAAATGGGGAATACTTAGGCAAGCTAAGCTATAGATAAAACTACAAAAAAGGAAAAGGCAGTGAAAATGGTGGGTAAGCAGCTCGAAAGGGGAAAAAGAGAGTAACAAGACTGAAGGTGACAGAATTGACAGCTAGAAACGGTATAATTGGACTTACATTTAAATCAATCTGCGTAGCCTTTTCCCAAATATATTTGGCTCGGCTTCCAGTCT
Organism: Agrochola lota; assembly: GCA_947364205.1. Taxonomy (NCBI): domain Eukaryota; kingdom Metazoa; phylum Arthropoda; class Insecta; order Lepidoptera; family Noctuidae; genus Agrochola; species Agrochola lota. The sequence continues at coordinate 8,931,182 of OX376231.1, read as the reverse complement.
AACCGGATGCAGCTGACTACCAGTATTTTAAAGGAGTGACTGCCTATCTGACCACCACAATCCAGTTACTGGGTAACACGATACCTCTAAGTAAGACGGGTAGTCAGACTTCTTTCGGCTTCTGACTAACCGTAACGACCGTCAAAGATCTACTAATGATAGCCGGGCACGGATAGGTCTTGATATTTAACCCATCCACGAAGCAAATTATGGAATGCCATAACTATGTATTTTAAATGTACCTAATATAAAGGTACAATCAATCTACCTAGCCTTTTCCCAACTATGGTGGGGTCCGCTTTCAGTGTAACCGGTAGCCGGTAACTGTTATTATTTAGCCACGGACCACTTTATTTTTTTTGGTTGTGAAGTTATCAAATAACACTGGGCAGAGCGGGAGGGTGTGTCAGACTCTTTCTGACTAAAACCCACCTGTGTTCCTTCAGTTGCCTGTACATTGCCAGGGGCAACGGTATCCCTTTCGGACTTTCCCGCGACCCCAAACGTTCTCGAGCTGACATATGAGGCAATGGTTTAGCAATTTCTTTCAAAATCCTTCGGATTGTGATGAAATGTGAGATGTGTGTTACGCAAATTTTAACAAAATCCCAATACATGGCATGAGTATAAAACAGCTGATGATAATAGTTGGAAAAATCCTCCGCTTTCATAGAAAAACTTTCCCTTCACCCCTTCGTCAATTAAATTCAAATATTTATTACGTGAACTGACTCCATTATTTTTACGAGCCAAATGAGAAACGAGCGTATTTTAATCAGAACGAAAACAACTGGAAGCCGTTTCTGCCGCGTCAATGCCATTATTTAAATTTCCTTAGTATTGTTGGGTGCTTAACTAGGCATTTTGTTTATTTGGGCCATAAATGCTTGTTATTTAATCATAGTTGTTTGACGTGTTTATATATACGGGGTTGTTTCTTTTTATGCCTATTAGACATGATAATGACACTTATGCCCGGATTACACAAGGCTTGTTTTTGAAGCTAAGATAGCAAGCTAAATTAGCCTCGCGTATACAGAACTATCCTCATTTTAGGCTAGTAAGCTAATTAGAAAGCTAGTGAGATAGTTTTATAGGATTGGGTTCACTTTTTGAGCTAATAGCGTCCCTCTCCACTGATTTTAGTATCCCGGCTTGTGCGTCATGTAGCCGGCAAAGCTAGTTGATACCCCACCACGGACTCAGTCACCGCAATACTATATTAGCTTAAAATTTACTAGCATCGTGTAAACAGCTCTAGCATGTGCTAAGCCAGGATATTACTTTCTTGCTATTCTAGCTTAAAAAATTGCCTCGTGTAACCCGGGCATTATTGTAAAATACAAGGCAAATTTTTGCGGTTTTTTTTTTGTAAAAAAATTGAAAGAGGTTACGTTATAAATTAAGAAAGTCGAGAGGTGTCGTGGGATAACCGATTGGAACGAATTTTCTATTGCTGTGTATTATGTATTACATAACGGACACAATTAAGTAAATAAAAAACGTTCGAGAGTAAAGCCCGTAATACACATGCCAATTCATGCCAGTAACAAGCACAATAAGTACGCAAGTAGCTTGCATGTCATTGTGAAAAACACTAATCAGAAGTTGTAATGGTACACTGGCGTGCAAGCTACTGGCATCCTTCTGTGCAAGTTACAGGCATGTGTATTTTTAGCTGTACTAAAAGAAAAGTGTATTAATAATCAAAATTTTATACTTTTTTTAGGTTGCTACTTGCACTTTCATATTTCATAAAATCAACATCATGTTCATGCTTAACTTAATGTCAATTGGATCATGAATTCCATTGAGATTTTCCATTAGATTTCTATGTTGTCAGTTTTGAATTACTACCATTCAAAGGCGAAATTCGCAGTTCAACTGCGAGTTTGCCAATTGACCCCTTAAAACCTCACTGTGTTTCGCATCGCCAAAATCTATAAGCACACTCGATGCTTACTAAACACGAATATGTACGTACTTATATAAGCCTTACTAAGTCGCGTCGCAGTTTTGAGTTACGGTTATCGTGTTATGGGTTTGGATGAGTTCATAGTTAATTACAGTTATACTTATACATATAGTTAATTAATATGTAAAAAAATTATATCACTAAAAACGTGCAAAAAGTACTGCCGTATTTTGATAACTTTAAGAAGTCACCTAAACTTAACCGATCCTTAAATTGTATCGTTCGGAAATTAGATAGTGTAGTGCAGGTATTTCAGAGACTAATGTAAATACTATCTCATTCTTACAAGTAGTGAGGTAGCTGCTGTCACTAATGTCATCTGTCAGTCACCACGAATGGCGGGAAAAGATTATAAGCGCTTACTGAAAGTAGGCAACGTTGCAAATAGCTGTCAAATATTTCGCTTTTTTTATTAATTTAGCAATATGACTGTATGGAAATAAGAAATATGGCTAACACATACAATTGCAATTCATAATTAATTTACTAGTTAGCCATATTTCATATTACCATAGTAATATTGCCAAATTAATCAAAACAGTGAAATATTTGACAGCTATTTGCGATGTTGCCCACTTTCAATATAAGCGCTCTTAAATGTGAAGTGCCCCTGCACGAGAGGCGTAGTGTGGTAGTGAGCCAGTGTAATAAACTTAAAAACAAGATCAGAACAGTATTCTACGGATATGTGGTACTTACCATAAGCTTCCTTAGCCTCAGTCTTCTGCGGTGCCGGTGTTAGAACACTGGTACTGATAGTGGACATCATGATCGCGATGTAACACCAAGCACTCATGGTTCACAAGCCTCATCGGTGCTGCAGTCTTGTCCGGGCGTACCGAAGAAAGGCCGATTTACCGTTACGCACTGCGACGCACTGGTTGTGACGTAATCACCGAAGTTCGTGCTTTATCTGTAAAGATAGAAAAGTTTTGGGTAATTTTTGTTTTTTAGTGAAACAAAACGATTTGGGGTTCGTTTTCCTTTTGACAGAACATGAGAAAATTATAGAAAACAATCCCAGTATTTTTTTAAATATAAAAAAATAATAATATATTTAATAAGTTTCCCACTACAGATAGTGCCATCTACGAAGACGCGCCCCACTCTTCTTCCTAAAAGCTTACAGTACAAGAGTGCAACATTCTGCTAGTGTTTTAGTATTCGGGGTGGCAGGGACATCGACGCGAAAACTGTTACCATGGATTCAGTAAATGATTCTGAACCCCACTGCGTTGTAATATTTCGTCGGTTATGACGGAAAACAAAATAAACAAAGTAAACAATAAGCAGATGTGTGACAAAACAAAACGAAAACAATAAGCAGATGAATAATAAAATAAAACTAAACAAAATAAAAGCAAAAAGTATGTCTCCGCGTCGGGATCGAACCCCGAGACCAGACAGTTCCTAAATCAACGATGTCCAATATGTTGTTCTTATTTCGCCATATATTGATATTTGACTTTATGAACTGAAGTCCGGACTTTTCTCCACAAATATGCTTGGACGGTAAGGGCGTTTCCGTAAGCTGAGGACAAAATAAGAACCGTCAGCCTTGCAAAACATCTCCAACTATCCAACCTACACTTCGTTAAATACACGCTGAACTCCATTTATTTTAATGTAGATATAGTACAGTAATTACGTAATATACTATCAATCAGAATCTGAATCGTTTTGAAACAGATTGCTAATCCATTGCTCCATAATTTCGAAAAAAAAATCTGCTCAACAACTTAAATAACGCAATGAATGTTGTTGAACTGTCAAAATGAAATACATTGGTCGTAATCGTTTACGAAAATGTGTTACGTAATTAGATAGCAGATCTACAGTAAAATAAATGGAGTTCAATTATAATTGTCGAAAGCATCTTATTTCTGTTATATTTATTCTGTACCAACATTACGATGCCATCATTTACAAATTTCAGTTTCAGTATTTCTCCGTTTTTTATATAAAGACTGGATGACCCGGTGAACTTCGTACCACGTTTCAAATTTCTTCATAACAACCCAGTATTGAGGCGCACAAAACAAAAAAACAAAAGCTTGTAAAAAAAACAAATCGGTCAAGCCATTTTCGAGTTTTTGCGAAACTAATGCACGGCAATTGATTTTTATGTAGAGAGGTAAAGTATTCTGAACTAAATTGATTACGTATCAATTTAGTTCTAAATACTTTTTTTATCTAAGAATTGTGTAGGTATCTGATTGTAGGTCGCCTACCTTCCAAATTAAATTAATCGTCTAGCAGAAACATTTATCAATATCGAATATTCTTATGCCTACACGTTGCCTGATTTATTAGTCTTTGCTAATGTTCGTTAGACACGAAAATAACACAATTCCAATACCACAAAAATGCTCGTAAACACACGGTAAAAGGGTAGAAAAAAGTAATAACGTGCGATCATGCGAAGATTATTTCATTTTGTTTGACAAAAATTCCGAGAAATTATGACATGTCATCGTGTCAGGTGCCTTTTCACACACACTTTGGTCACAGTATAAATAAGTAACGGTATTATATCTTCATAGAAAACAGCCGAAATGACTTCGAAATCTCAGTGTATATCAGTACGCAACAGTATCGAGTTACGCACGGACGCGGAATGTTTACCGAGCAGCCGCAGGTAATTAATTCAAGGTCACTGCCGAGATATAAAGCTGTTACTTACTTACGCTGTGCCTTGGTATTCGGTACCCGGTCCTACTCGGTTGCAAAGTTTATGTATGGGCAAGTATGAAAGCTTCTACACGTGTCTTTCAGCACAATATTCCCGGGTTATTCATACATTAGCTACCACTACCCGAAAACGTCAGAGCGTGTCTAAGAGCTTAACGTCCATTAGTTGGGCATATACAGAGCTTATACAATCTACTGTTATATTATTTTAACGATAGCCGTTTGTCAGGAATAATCTGTAAGAATATATCAGTCAGTGCATCAGTGTGTAGGCAGGAACTAATAGAGAAGTATGGAGAAAAAAGGTATGTTGCTGCCAACCCCAAATAAATTTGGATAAGAGGAGGAGAAAGTGGCTCTTGTGATACAGGAACTCCTAGTACAAGAGCCAGGGCTACACAGATGTTTGCGTCTCGGAAGTGAAAATAAATAAAGAATTTAAAAAAAAAATATGGTGATCATGGAACATCATTCATTCACTAAAAACGAAAAAGTTCGCGAGCAGCTGCGGGTGTAGATCTCCGGACGACCTGCTTCTCACATGGACAACTGTACGTCGCTTGCTCCAGCGTCACCAGTCCTGACTCTCTGTTTATTTTGGCTACTGAGAACAAAACTGTAAACGTAGTAGGTATACAGAGAAGTTTTATAAAAATGTGGCTGTATAACGAAGTCGCGGGCAGAAGCTAGTTTAATCATAATTTTATTGGGTTATCTTAGTAACCTACCTGATATTATTTTTCATCAAAATACGTAACGAAAAGTAAATAAGTAAGTCTGTCACGAAAATACCGTAACTCGTGCGGAAAAATAGGCACAGTACATTACCTAAATCTATTTGCTATATTCGGAGAAAATAATGCGAATGCGAAAGTAAAACGTTTGTGAGATATATTTTACGTACCACATAAGTTCTTTTTCTAGTATTTACCAAAGTAACTGTCTGCCATGCTATGATACGTAAAAATACCTACATAAACATTTGGGAAAAAATACCGCATTACCGCATTGTGGCAACGGAATCCCAGCAATAAAAGAGAGTGAGTGCATAATCGAGGTTAACAAGCGTGATACATAATAACGCAATGAAGAATTAGCGCAAGCCTAAATAGGATTTAATATTTTCTCTCTAATAACCACAAGGCGTTCTCATTTCCTCCTTACATGTAAGGAAGTAACGCAAATTAATATTTTGGTGCTCGCTTTGCAAATAAATCACCGCACACATAGCGACAAAGCTATTAAAGAACAAGAGAGAATCCCATTTATCTCGAAGGAACTGGGAGTACGTTGATAAGGACAAGTTTCCCGAGGTTGGCAGCCACCGACAACTATGAAGTTCCAAACTCCATTCTTCTGATTGCGGTCAGCGAAACGGCGAACTTTAAAATTGTTTTGTACCCGAACAGAGGTCCAATCAATAAGATTTGTATTATCAAACGATTCATTTAAATCCCTTGCGGCTGAGCTCTGTTTAATCTCCGAGTTTCGTGTTAACAACTTCGGTATCATGGTCCCAAAAGAAAATGTTAATAAGCAAGCTTAATTATTTTGTTACACATTTCTTCGAGCGACGATAATTGAATGATTACAGCGGGCAGTGTTTCTGTTGTGAAATTGGGTTTTTGAAACTCAAATTAGACTGTTTTAAATACTTACTTCAAGATTGAAATATCTTGGTCTTCTGTCACTTTGCATGAATGAATGTCTGAGATTATTTTAATTAAAAGGGCTAACAGGGTTTATTTATAGAATACCTAATTGGATAAAGTAAAAATATTTTTTATTAATAAAAGCGAGTGTAGGCATTGCCAAGGCTTCATAATGAACTTCCGAAGCCTTGTTACGTCACAACGGTTCCTAAATCCGACATGGGCGTAATAATACGTGTTTGTATGTATCTATAGGTCCATATATATTAGGTAGGTACATATGTAGGTATGGGAACCAGCTGAAGCGACATGAGACAATGTGTAGCGGGAACGGGAACACAAATGATTTTAGTGGCATGATATGCGGTCCTCTCCTGTTTTGAATAATACTTAGCAACAGATTTCAACTATCGATAACTATGTGTATTTCCGAATATTCGTACTATGTTGTTTTCAGATTCGTTCGGTATGCAAATGCTACTTCCAAATATTTATCAATAAAAACAGATATCTATGCAAAACAGCACGCTTGAAATTGAAGATTATTTAACATTACCTAGATGCTACATTTGACACTGCGTTTGACAGCGGATATGGAGGATATAAATTCAAATACATTGCTGTTTCCATTCATAATCATCGACATAACACACCATTTACCATTACACTGCAGGACAAAAGCACATTCTCCTATACAGGGTGGCAGGGACATGCAAGGGTCGTGGGACTGTCCGAAAGGGATACCTGGCCCCTGGCAACGTACAAGCAACTGAAGGAACACAGGTGGGTTTTAGTCAGTAAGAGACTGACACGCCCTCCCGCTCGGCCCAGAACGGGAGAAGTTATTTGATAATTTCCCAACCAAAAAAGAAAAAAAAAATTATTGCAGGGATGAGAGGCATCGACGCGAAAACTGTTACCATGGATTCAGTACATGATTCTGAACCAATCATGATTTCTCGTCGGTTATAAAAAAAAATATCTGCTGTTTCATAGAAAAGTGCAATACCGACGCGGTCAAAATGTATGGAATACTTATCTGATTTTTTTTCAAATAACTGACGACAAATTTCTACGCACAGGGGTTCAGAATCATGTAGGTAATGAATCCATGGTAACAACAGTTTTCGCATCGATGCCACCCTGTATAGATGCCACGAGCAAACATAAATCAGTCATATGTACTCACCAACCCGTGTAGCATGACAACCATAGAAACGGGTTTTCTACGGGTTTTATCGACGGAAAAAAGACAAAATGACAGCTTGTGATCATTCTGTCATTTTGTCTATTCTTCCGTCTACAAACTATTGTGGTCATGCGTGCTGATTCAAACCGTTAACCTCAAGCTCGAGAAAGAGATTTCTTAATCACCAAGCTAACACGTCTTTTATCACAACAACTTAATAACACACTGTGAGATGTATTGTAGGTAAATGTTTTTATAGTTTTTATAAAAACACTAGCGACCCGCCCCTGTTTCACACAGGTTTAGTGTTAAAAACAAAATGCAGTATAAAAGTACCAAGAAACTACTGGATGATCCCAAATTATACAGTAACAAAGTATCGTTCTGATCATCGCCGTGTGAACGGGCCTTACAATAAAAAAAACAAAAGTGGCATATTGTCTATGGATGGTACCACTATTTCATTGAACGGGATATATAAAAAAACCAATGGTGAGTCCTTCTCCATTTGTGAAGTTTGGACGTCCAAATACTTTTATTAATTCAATTTCAATAATCACAGTTCCTTAATAGCCGAGGAAAGGTCATTAACCCCTGTCAGACATGGCGTTTAATTCATAATTATTAATTATTTTGCTGCGCGTAATTTTAAATCTGTGATAGCTTTTATAGTTTTCATAAAAATGATGTAATATCCAGACATTTTTTAATCTTAATTGAATTGTGAATTTTATTAACATATTTTACCAGTTATGGATTAATAATATACTGGTCAAAATAGCTTCGGAAATACCAATTTTTTTAAATGAAATTCTGAAAGTTAGAAATGGTTACAGTGGGTCATCGTTAGAAGATAGACATATATTACCGCGGCCTTTTCTGTTGATTTTGTTAAGATATGCAATCCAGTAGAACAATTTTTTAAATCTATTTGTAACGATATAGTAAGCGCTCAAAAAAGTCCTTTTTTCACGACTTGACAAAACATTAAGTTTCAATACTGCGTTTACTTTTGATATAAAATTATTCTATAAATAAACCTTCCGGAATACATTCTCTAAATGATGTTGAAAACCTCATCAAAATCCGTTGCGTATTTTAGATAGAACAACGCGGAAATACAGACTAAAGGCCCGTGCAGACCAGCAAGACGCGACGGTGCGACGCGACTCAAACAATGCAATTTCTAAGAGAACTGTACGATATAACAATAACCGGCGCGGCGGCGTCGCGTCGCGCGACAAGTCGCGCTGGTCTGCACAAGCCTTAACGCGAAAAGTGACTTTGTTTTATAATATATATTTAAGGATAGAGATTTACCTACAATACATGTCACAGTTTACATTCAAGAGTTTAATTCAAAAGTGAAACAATAGCGTAGATACAATCGTTCCACAGAGGCATTCCATTTTCAAAGTTGGAATAGCTATTCGAAGTTTAAACACGTTCTATAACGGTCAATAATCTGATTTGAACTGCACGAAATTCTATTCCGTTTATCATATTGTCGCTAATAAGGTTTTTCAAACAAACGTGGCTTCGGAATACAATGGAAATAATAAATCAGATGCCTAACAAAAGATTGCGGTTTATGTTAGCTCGTCCTGTGGAGTTAGTGGAAGTTTTTGGTTTATAACTTCTTTGTGACTGTCACATACAGTGCGGTTTTCAGGAATTCAAGGTGAGTGCGGTAGTTCCATGAAACTTCGTTTTTGAGCTACCTACTCGACATAGTTTCTCGTGTTTGCTTCGTTAATATTTTAGACGGAAATACGTAAAGCTGTCGGTTGTGTGACAAAAGAGGAACGTTTTTATTTCATATGAGCGTTTTTGCGTCAGGCTGGCATCCGATCGCTATTAAACATAATTACACATAACGCGACACTATCATAAAAAGCGTAACTAGAAATATGATTATAACTTCAGACGAAAGAAAATACGTCTTAATGGTATAAAAAAAGTATTCTTATAAATAAACACTTCGAAAGATACTTCGGAGTTGTTTGTATAAATAAAAATGTTTGAAATGTAAGTAAGGATAGAAATAGTATCTCGACGTCTTTAGACAAAGTAAATACTGTAAAAAGAAAAAGAAGAAACGCTTATTTTCTAGAAATATCTAACAGTATTTTGTTTATTTAGTCTGTATTTTTGCTAGTAAAGTAGAGAGAGGGCACGCGCACGGATCGATAGAAGGTTAATTCAAACTCAAATTCAAATTCAAATATTTTATTTCAGATAAAAACATCCATATATTGTTAATAGTAGAATAACTTAGCCTAATGTTAGTATTAAATTAATAAAAATAAACAACAAACAACATAGATTATTTGGATAAGTGTGTGTGAACACTTATCCACTTTTATAAGAGGGGAGAGTTCCACCGGTCTGAAAACACATTCAGGATGCCATTGGAGGAGGAGCGCAAGCGCGCCATCATGGAAGCGCATCGCGGCGAACCCGTCGACGCACGCTTCCGCAAAAATCCCTGATGCGCTACATAACCACGGTAACCTCAAAAGCACCCTGAAAGCGTTATTGTACTGAACACGCAGGTCGCTAAAAGCCCGCTGTGCATACTTGGTCCACAGGCTACACGTGTAAAACGACTGGCAGAAGGCCTTAAAAAGCGTTATCTTTACAGAATCAGTACAGCGTGCAAACCTGCGGGCCAGCATGTTGCCACGGACAGCCAGCGACCTGCGCTCCTCATCTACATTGTCTTTTAAGTCATCAGTGACCCAATGACCCAAATACTTAAACTTCGAAACCCGACCTAAAAGCGATCCAGAGAGTGAGAGTTCAGGCAGCTGTTTGTATGTTAAAGGACCCGATTTAAAAACCAACCATTCACTCTTATCGGTATTGTATTTGAACCCGTGAACCACCGCATAACTTTCACAAATTTTAAGAAGCTTTCTTATTGCACCGATAGATGAGCTCAGCAGCACCATATCATCAGCGTAACTGATGTTGTTCACGCAAACACCGTCCACGTGACAACCGATTTAAGTGCTACCGAGTTCACCCATCAGTTTGTTTATGTACAGGTTAAAAAGACGGGGGGAGCTCAGACCCCCCTGCCTCACCCCATATTCCAGCCCATACATATCAGAATATGAGTCTGTCCATTTAACTGTATTCTTTTGACTACTGTACCAATATCTTAACCGTGATATCACATCATCCGGGACAGAAGTGTCGTGAGTGAGCTTATGCCAGAGCAGATCATAATTGACCAGGTCGAAAGCCCTCGATAAATTCAAGAAACATGCTATTACAGGAGTATTTCTGTCTGTGTAATATTGGACAGTCTGCTTGAGGCATAAAATTGCACTCTCCGTTGACAAGTTCGGCCTAAATCCAAACTGACTATCCTCGAGAACGATATGTTTAGCTAGAATTTTATCAAGCAGACTATCCAATACCTTAGCACAGACAGTGGCAAGCGATATCGGCCTATAGTTGGAGATATCGGAGGCGTCACCAGTCTTATTTTTCATCACTGGCACAACGATCGTATTACTACGTTCCACAGGTAAATAACTATGACTTAGACATAGGTTAAAAATCATAGCAAGTACTCGCGGTAAGTGTACCCCGGCGTATTTAAGATGATCAACGCTGAGACCGTCGTGACCGGGAGACTTTCCCCTCACCATGCTCTGTATCCTGCTCGCGATCTCTTTAGCTGAGAACCTGACAGGGGGAGCCACGGTCACGGCCGCCCCAGCGCCGCTATTAGACGGCTCGCTATAGCCACACAAACGCGAGTTTACATTAAAATGTTTTTGAAAAGCATTAGCTATATCAGTGGGGTCACTCACGCCCGCGACGCTCACCGGTCCTCGACCTATGTTTTAATTTATTTGTTGTTTGAATTTCCAAAACTTATTAAATTGTTTACTTTCATGACAAGATGCTAGCATATCCATTTTAATTTTCTCTTGGTTATTTTGACAATATTTTAATTTCGTTTTAAAAAGGTTGCGCGATGTATTTTCATAAATAAATCCAGAAGTAGGTTTGTTAAGCTACGCTTGCCGCGGTTGGGTCGTAGATGGGTGACCATTCATTACACATCGACACCCTTTTGTGCTTCGGAAAGCATATTAAGCGTTGGTCTCGACTGTCATACGTAGATCTTTGACAGTCGTTACGGTTCATCAGAAGACCGAAAGTCTGACAAAAAGTAATGGTTTTTTTTAAATTTAATGCTCTATACACAAGTATATACGGCATAAAATCAAACTGAACCATCAGCAATAGGCATTTTTATCAGTCTTATTTTCAGATATCAAGAATACACCGGTCCGTTGACTGACACATTGAAATCTGCTGGTTTAAAAAGTTCCTTTTGAAATCAACCCTCGTCATATTCCACATAATAATCAATACGTATTGTGTGCTAAGACTTATGAGACAAGTAAACAACGGAACTTCCCTTGACTTCAACTTTTATGTCACCCAAGAGAAGAGAGTTTGTGGCTATTATGGCAATCGGCTCGCCCTCTATACTTGGGGCTTAAACCGTATCTGGTTGACCGAGCTCTGCTCGGGTGAAAATAGAGAATGCTCATTTAATGGTATAGGATAGTTCATACAAATCCCATGTATGAACATACATGCAATTAGTACATACTAATTCCATGCTACCATGATGGTAGGTACTTACTAATGCCATGCTGCTGTGTCTAAATGCTTCTAAGGTAGCCATCTTGTTCTAAACTTTTGGACGACCGAGCTCTGCTCGGGTGAAAATACGGAGGAAACGAATTTTCTCAGATATAAAGAAAGAAAGAAGAAAGAAAGAAAGAAAATACATTTATTTAGCACAGACACGCACACAAAAGGCACACAACACAACATATTATACTATAAACAAAAATCAAATTAAAAAAGAATGAAAACAAATAAAGTGTAAATTGCGTTTTATGATACTAGCAGGAAAGTGTGCCTTGCGGCTGCGCCAAATAGGCCTAGTTCAGCAAAAATGCCAGACAACTAGTGCCTGACGCTGGTTTTCAACTAGACCTGAAGTGTGAGGTGACGGATGTAAATCAGTTACATACTGCAATGTGTATATGTATACTTAAATATAATAAATTTGTGTAAGATAATAATTGTTGTTTGCATGTATCGAACGAACATTTTGAGTGACCAAAAGATTTATAACGTACCCTCGAAACATTTTAGATAATCGAGGTCTAAACTTTGTAATACCCCCAACCCTATGCAATTTTTAAGTGTTTAGTTTTAATATTCTCATGTAAGTGAATAGTGTTATTCTTATGAGAATAAATGATCTTAAACCAGAATAATAATGAAAGCCGCGGATTTGACAAAAGCAACATCAATCCACGGGCCGAGGACACAGGGGACCGAGTGTGAGAATGAGAAAGAATCATTCCCACCAAAGCATCTGTACAACAGCAGATATTTACATTCTCGTGCAATATTACGGTTACTGTCAACAGAGACACGGCAAGGTACATAAACATCATATAATTGATACATTTAGTGTGACCATATCCAGCTTTCGTTGCGCATCTATGAGGTACTGCCGTAAGCGTCGTCTGAAAGCGCCTATCGTGTTAATAGCTCTAATCGGTGGTGGCAGGTTGTTCCATACTTTGGAGGCCGCATAACGAAAGATGCCTCTAAAAGCGGCTGTACCCTGAGACTGAGTCGACAGTTGTTGCGAGCATTGCCTTCTTCCGCATTCCCGTCTACTCGTAACCCAACTTAGTTTGTTGTATAAGTAGTCCGGTTTCTGATATCTAACTACACCGAACAGAAGGCAAGCCAAGTGTAGTTTGCGTCTGGACTTCATTTTTAGTGTAAAATGCTTGTTTAAGAAAGGTGTTACATGGCTTCTGCGAGGAATATTATAACAAAACCGAGCGCAAGCGTTTTGTACCCTTTGGATGAGGCGGTCTGTATGAGCCAATAAGCGCGGGCAGTACACTGTGTCAGCGTAGTTCAACCTAGACAGAACAAGGGTTTCCACAAGCTGTTCCCGTAATGTTTCTGACAAGTAAGGCCTAATCTTGTACAGAACCTTCAGGCGGTAAAAGCAATTTCTCACCGAGTCGGCTACGTGCTTTTCGAAACGAAGGTCTCTATCCAAAAATAAGACCAAGATTTCGGGCTTCATAGACTCTGTCAATTGGCTCGCCCATTAACTCCAGGTGAAACGTTGCGGGTAGCTTAGCTAGTTGCTGTCTTGTGCCAAATACCATGTATTTAGTTTTGGTTGGGTTTAGCGATAGGCAATTCTCTTCGGACCAGGCGGCGATTCTACGAAGGTCATCGTTTAGACCTTTGATGGCACCATCGTACTCATCTGGTCTAAAGGATATGTAAAGTTGGACGTCGTCGGCGTATATGTGGTACTTGCACCTCTGGAGGCATTTAATTATATCTGCACAGTACAAAATAAACATAATTGGGCCTAATATAGATCCCTGTGGAACCCCTCTGTCAATGGAAGTAAGAGTAGATGTAAGGGCAGTGCCGTCTCCCAGACGTAGATCCACAAGTTGTTTTCTATCACTAAGGTAGCTGCGGAACCATTGCGTTGCGCTGGGGTCAAATCCGTAATAAATTAATTTTGACAGTAATAACGGGATATGTATTGTGTCAAATGCCCGGGAAAAATCTAGCAAGACCAGCAATGAACACATTCCTTTATCTTGGGCTGATAATAGATTATCAGTCACATCTAGTAAGGCAGTCGCAGTACTTCGCTGTTTTCTAAAACCAGACTGTAAGTCCGGTAACAAGTTATATTGTTCTATAAATTGCGTTAATTGCTGGCTGACGATCTTCTCCAACACCTTAGACAGACACGGTAAAATGCTAATGGGGCGTAGGTCTTTTACTTCAGTTGGATTGGCATTTTTTGGTAAGGGCCTAACGGAAGCAATTTTCCATTGGTCAGGGAAAGTGGACGTCACTATTGAGCAGTTTATAATGTCAGTAACAGTACTTAGTGCATACGGCAGAGTCATATTTAGCATGTCAAGGGTAATGTTGTCGTAACCCTCGGCGTTACTTTTAAGGTTGGAGATAATACGAGAGATTTCATTCTGTTCCACAGGATGGATTGTGAAATTAGCTTCACCATGTCTATGGTTCTCAAAATACGTCATAAGTGTCATGCATGCTATGGGGTTTCCGGGAACTATCAAAAAAGTACTATTAATAAGATCTGGATCCGTAAAATGCGACGGAAGGTCTTGTCTAGTGTGACTGTGTGTCATTTACTCTAATTTAGTAACGATATATTATTATATTTATTTTAAAACCGTCACTTAAGGGCCGATTCGGGGTTTTTAAGAACACATTAAATCTCAATTTTATGGGTTGACAGCTCGACACGTTACCCTAATTAATAACAAAATATCCTATTACTTTAAAATTGTAAAACCATATTGAACCTCTTACAAACCCATTTCATTTATATTTTATGGGAAACGACCCGGCACTTTCTAAAAATGTTCTAAGAACCAGAAGGGGTCGTCAACATGCGGTTCTTTCAATGTAAACTTACAGCTCTCGATATTCATGTTTGAAACTTTAAACAACAAGTTATGAAGTCGGATGTAACCAACTTTCAAAAGGCATGACTGACGATATTGACAAATAAATGATCTTTATCACGATCATGCAAAGCCGATACTCCCATTGATGTAACTATCAATTAACCAACAACTGCAGTTATATTATCGGATTAATTATTTTATTATTCTAGCTAGCACCTAGCTAGAATACTTTAATATCTTCTGTGCTAAAATATTTGTATGGTTTATAATAAAATGTATATAAATTATAACTCGTCGTCGGTCTCAAAAGGTTGACCATCCCTGAGATTGCATCGACCATCTGGTAAGGATTTAAAACAATTTAGAAGTTGTATACAAAAACAGCCATAAACCAATCCTGCGAAACGGTGGGAAAAACACGGCCCAACGGTCAACGTGGTATTTTTTAGGGATTGAGGAGACTGAGTTTTGGAGAGTAGGGAGGCAGTGGGTTTTGAGTCGCTAAAGAGTACAGACATGTGAGACATCAGAGTCCGTAGCTAGGGTAGTTAAGTTAGGAGGGTTGGTTTGAGACCACGGTAGGGTGTAGACGTAATATTAGGCCATGTCCAAGTGAGCTGTCGCAAGATAGCGAGTATTATATATTAAGTTAAATATAGTTGGGTTGACGCCCAGACTAGACTAATGTAGTATTTAACGAAGTACGAGTATGTGTGTGTGTTTGTTGGTGCAACTGGGTGAGTGTGTGCTTGTTGGTGCGACTGAGTGAGTATTTCATTATAATAATTATTCTAGGCTGGTAATATAATTAAAGTTCTTGTAACTCAACACTTATTTAGTATCGTGTTTTATAACTAATGTTACATTCTCGTGTATTACGTGTCCATATCCTAATCCGTACCTTGGCAGATTATTGTCACTAGCAGTTGGCTATAGGGAAATGGCGAAGGCCTTCCACCATACTTGACTGGGCAGTAATGCCCCTGACTTATGACAACTGTTGACTTTGAGATGACGCACCACATTTGGAAGGCAGAGCCATAAATACTCACAGGTCATTTGGAATTGATCTAGGCTATAAAGCCAATCTGTAATTGCATTACAAAACAGCCAAACGTTGGTGATGATTTCTGTTTCCCAGAAGGTTTTGCCACAGAATACCTTGCGTGAGGCTTCGTGACACATATTTCCAGGTAGTGGGGTTAGGCTTCACTAAATATCTCAGACTGAATCGATAGTTCGTTCTAAGGAACGCTAGAACTCGTGTCTCGTTAAACCTCTACAACCGGCTTTCGGGCCTCTCACAAATTATATTAGCGAGACACGTCATTTGGATGCCTAGATCGAAACGCCCCGTTGTCGATAAGGACGATCCACACGGCTGCCGATTACATTGAAAGCATCCTCTAAATGGGACAGATTAAGGAAATATGAAGTGACGAGCTACCACTTCGGTGTTCACCAGGTACGATCGTAATGTATTCTGCTAGAGACTGAGTCTACGGTGCGCTTGTGCGAGTTTTGTGTCTTTCAGATTAGTACGCGACTAGAACTATTCAATATTAAACTTGTTTTCCTCAATAACAGTTGGACTTCGTAGTACTCTGTCTTAGGATTGAGTAAAACATTTATTTAGTGCTTAGGGAGCGTGTTCCGTTAGAATCGTATTAGTTCCTCAGAGGTACTATGCGTTAGGTCTAACAGGACACGTAAAATGAGGCAAACGTTGTTATACGGTTCCCGGTCTCACTGACGTGGGTATATTGTAAACAAACAAATTAACGTAGTAGTACGTAATCGTATTTTAAGCACAAGAGTAACGATCCTTTTACCCCTTCCACCTTACCAAGTCTGTATTGCAGATATTGGTGCTCAACTGCGAGAGGAGGAGACGTAGGCGTACCAACACTTATAATACTAAACATAATACTATATTATATACTTTTGCATACCCTCTTGTCTTCTTAGCTTCATATTATAATACTCGTGTTTACTAACTATGAATTCCCAATATTAACTTCCCTGTCCAATCCTTGTCCCCTAGCTTTTCTAAGTCGGGACAAGGTAGTTTAGTTTATGGGAATTCTTCTCTTTCTTATATCGGTGGGAGGGTGACCAGTCTGGGACGAGCCCTACAGAACTGTGCGGAAAGGAGGGGCACAGTTCTTCCCCTACGGGGGAACCGATCCAAACACTAATATTAACACAATTAGGGAAAAACGAAAATTTTATCAGTCTAGGGTAATTCAGGTACTGTCACACTAGGTTTATAGGGTGATAAAGTGGATTTAAGATTTTTCCATAGTAATTTAGGGTTTTTTATTTTATTGTTTACGTTATGCTTGAAGTACGCAACTTTTTCGTTGTACAAAGAACTTAACACTAAGGACTTTAACTGTTTGTAGTATTCCCTTTTAGAATCTGATTTCGATTTCCTGGAGCAAGTTAAAGCATTGTCCCGTAAGCGCATCATGAGTTTAATCGTATCGGTAATCCACGGATAAGACTTTTCCTTGACAGTAAATGTTTTGATTGGTGCGTGAACATCGAAAAGTAAAATTATTTGGGAGCTAAATACATGCACCATGTCATTTACATTGTCAAGCGCGGAAATACTTTCTAGACATAAAAGCAACAAGTCCATATTGAAACTATCCATGCATACATTTTTAAGTGGCCTAAATTTTACTACGTATGGTTTAAACTTATCGCGTTTAACGTGAAATTCCCCAACTATAATAGAATGACCGTTAAGTGAACCAAAACATTCCACTGACGTGTATCTTGCTCTTAGGTCGGTACACAGGAGATCGATGAGAGTTTCACTGGAGGCTGTGAAATGAGTAGGAGAAGTGACCAATTGAGCAAGACTTAGGCTATTCAGAAACTCGTTCGTTTTTTTCGTCTTTATGCAGTCGGTATCCAGCAAGTTAACATTAAAATCACCTAGTAATATGCAATGGTCACAATTTCCCAGTGAGCTAAGCGAATCCGTTATGGCGTCCAGGAAAAGAACAAGGTCAAGCCATGGTGGCCGGTACGCTGTACCTATAGCAACTTTTTTACCGTTAATTGAGAGCTTTAGCCACATTTGTTCGACCGATTCGAACCTGGGATCGACCGCGCTTGTCCAAGTTCGCGCGCTCAGCCCCCGCCGCAGATAAAAGCCGACGCCCCCACCACGACCCGAGCGCACACTCGCTGGCCGCGGCGTGTGACGCAGACGGTAGCCCGGCACCACCGGAGCACGCCCCTCGTCGCCCGGTCGCAACCAAGTTTCGTTAATAGCCATAACGTCAAAACAATGCCTGTCGAGTGCGCCAATCAGGTTGTCATGACCTGTACCCAATGAACCAGCATTAAGAAAACCAACTTTAAGAAACTTTTCTCCTTTAGACATCATTTTCATAAAGTAAAATAATTTCGTCAATTAGTAATATCAATTTTTTCAGTGCACATTCAATAGTTTTAATTCCCATTTCAGATAATATTATTAATTTTAGTCCAATTGTAAATAAGTAAATAATGAATACAATAAAATAACACAAAAGTTTTATACTATATGTAAAAAATAGTTTTGTAAGTAATAGGTTTGTAAATAGTAGGTTTGTAAAATTAAATGGTTGTTTTGTAATAAATAGGTAGGTAAATAATTGAAGTGGACTGTATATTTTTTCAATAAAAGATTTCTTCTATTCTTCTTATTTATTTCGAAGTTGTTTTCTTCTCGAGAGCTGGGAACCGACTGTGTCCCTATGGCCCAATGGCCCGTCTTTTATACAAAATTGCTTAAGCCTACGTTACCTTAACGAGGCCTCTGATTTTTGAGACCATTCTAATTATAATTTTCGCTATGGTCCAGCTCTTTGGAGCTCTGTTTTTAATAGTTCCCTAAGTCGGATTACCCTCAAACTTATACAAAACATAGCTCTTATATTCCTCTGTCATAACACATAACAATATACAATGTATCTCTATGTACTAAAAAGTTTCTAGAACATTAATGCTTAAAATATCTCTGTTGAACATTTTCACTATACAAATTTGTTATTATCTTTAAAACCCGTGGACCGATTTACAGAATTGGAACGCAGCAAGTAGTTTTGAGCCTAGACCTCTTATTTGACACTAAGATCCTGAGGATATCTTTACATATAAAAAACCTCATTTCAAATCTACGTAAATATACTAACATTTTTCTTTATACATTAAAATCACGAGAAATGCTACGTTGTTGGTCTTATAAGATTCACATAAGATTCCTTATACTAATTTTACTAAGTAGAAACTAATTAGAACACAATTAAAACCTCTTAAATCTAATTAGAAACTAAAAACTCACTTCACAAGGGTGAAAGGTCCACCGAGCTCCCGCCGCTACTTGTGCTACGGTGCACAGATAGGGTCTCGGTTTTCATACTTTGACTAACCACTTTTACGTATTGAAGATCGTTCATCATCACACCGGCACACAATTTTGTCTTGCTCACGAATAGGTTGCACATGCTCGGCGTCCGTTACATTTCTCCCCCGGCGCAGCTCGCGTAGCCTCTTCAATCTTCATCACGACGACGAGCTTGCTCACGGGGCGCCGGAAGGTCCCGGTTCTGGTTCGCACCTCGACGACCCTGATGCCACCGTCTGGTCCGCGGTGTGTGCGCTCGACGACTCCCATCGGCCAGGTGTTCCTGGGCAGCGTGTTGTCGACCACGAGGACCACGTCGCCAGCTTGCATCGGTCGCACGTCGTTCTGTGGCTCGCCGCGAGGTACCAGAGTGGGAAGGTACTCGCGTAGCCAGCGTCGCCAGAAGTGGTCAGCGAGCGCTTGACTAGCTCGCCAGGTTCTTCTGTCGACCTCGTCACAGGGCCCCGTCGTTGGCAGCCCATCTGATGACCCCAACAGGAAGTGGTTGGGGGTCAGGGCTTCAGGATCGCTGGGGTTCACGCTGACGTGGGTCAGCGGTCTTGCGTTGATGGAGAACTCGGCTTCTGTTAATAGAGTTCTCAGTACTTCTTCTGCAGGTGCCTTCTCTCGGAGAGTGACGCTGAGAGCTGTCTTCACGGAGCGAACCATTCGCTCCCACGCGCCGCCTTGGTTGGGCGCGCCCGGAGGTATGAAGCGCCACTCCATTCGATGCAGCAGCCCCTCGTCTTGCAGGGCAGGCATCCACTCGGTGTAGGCGTTGCGAAGCTCTTGATCCGCCCCACGGAAGTTAGTCGCGTTGTCGGAGTACATTAGTCTTGGCCAGCCTCTGCGCGCAGCCATACGCCTCAGCGCCATGATTGCTGAGTCGGTGGAGAGCGATGCGACGAGCTCGATGTGCACGGCGCGGGAAGTGAGGCACGTGAAAAGTGCGCCCCACCTCTTCTCTCGGCGGCGCCCCACCTTGACCATCATTGGACCGAAGTAGTCCACCCCGCAATTGGTAAACGGGCGGTGGAACGGGTCGAGGCGGGCGTGTGGCAGGTCCCCTGTAGCTGGTGGCTGCGGCGTCGCTCGGCGTCTTTGACAAAAGGCGCAGTTCTTCTCTACGGCGCGTACCGTGGGTCGTAAGTGTATAACCCAGTACCGCTGCCGTAGGTCGTTCGTCACGCGTTCTCTGTTGGCGTGACCCGCAGCGCAGTGCTCCCGTAGAACGAGGAGCTTCGTCAATTGGTGGCGACCGTCCAGTATGATCGGTCGCTTCGCTTCGGCTGGCGCGGAGGAGGCCTCAATCCGGCCCCGCACCTTCAGGACACCATCTTCCAGTATTGGATCCAGTCGATACAATCGACTCGTCTTCATTAGTGGACGAGCAGACCGGATTTTCTTTAAGTCTTCCCCGAAGCTGTCTTCTTGAGCTTGTTTTATTAGCTCGGCCTCGGCGCGCTGGATGTGGCGATGTTCCATCGCTGTTGCCCTCTTCCTGCAGATGTCGGTGAAGGCGATTGCTCGCGCTGTGGCCCTCACCAAAATCTCATACTTGGAGAAGCGGGCTGAGTTTGGCAGCCAGCTGTCTTGTTCCGTCTTCTCGGTAATGTGGAGAACCTCTTCATCCTCTCGCTCGTTCGTCGTCGCTGTAGGCCACTGCTCTTCCGGCAGGAATAGGAAGTCTGGCCCCTGGAACCAACGATCTGCTTCGTTAATGGGTGTGTCGACGAGCCGGGTGGCGTCGTCGGCAACGTTGCTGGCTGTAGGTAGCCAACGCCATTCTTCTTTCTTGGTCAGCTCGGCGATCTCCCCTAGTCGGTGCGCGACGAACGGTGTGTAGCGCCGCATGTCGTGGTGGATCCAGTGCACCACGGTCGTGGAGTCGGTCCAGTAGGTCGTCTGGCCGATGTCGATGCGATGCTCCTTCCTGATTGTGTCGGCCAATCTTGCTCCGATGACCGCTGCTTGCAGCTCCAGACGAGGTATCGTCTGGATCCGACGAGGTGCTACCTTGGCCTTGGCGGCCACCAGCGTGACGCTCACGCTTCCATCGCTGTTCTTCACCCTCCAGTAGGCCACGGTCGCGTAGGCTTGCTCGCTGGCGTCGCACAGGATGTGTAGGTCGATGCGCTCGTACTTCTTCGTCAGGTAGCATCTCGGCAATCGTAGCTGGGTGAGCTCGTTCAGGCGGGCGAGCCAAGATGCGAACAGCTCGTTTTCTTCGTTCGGCACCTGCTCGTCCCACGTTATTTGAAGTCTCCATAAGCTCTGCAGTATAATCTTCGATCGTATGGTGTAGTGGCTCAGCAATCCCAGTGGGTCGTAGATGGACATCACCGCGCTGAGGGCTTCACGCTTGGTTGGGGGGGCGCGGGTTCTTGCACGTACTTCGGCTGGAACTCGATTCATTGACGTGTTGAATCCCAGCTCATCTCGTTCCGCGTTCCAGTACAGCCCTAGGATCTTGCTCTCGGGCTGTTCTCCCCCCAGTTGTGTGGGAGAGGTGGCGTGTAGTTCCGGAGGCACGTCGCGTAACACCGTCTTGTCGCTGGAGCTCCATCCTCGTAGCGTGAATCCAGCATGTGCGTGTACCGCTCTCGTCTCCTCGACCGCCTTCCAAGCTTCCTCGGCATTTTCGTAGCTGGCCACCAGGTCATCCATGTAATGGCTCCTCTTGATTGCTTCCAGCGCGCGTGGACACCCCTGCCCGTACACATCCGCGTTGTAATCCCGAACATGGTGGGCCATGTAGGGGGAACTTGCGGCGCCGAAGATCATGCTGGTCATCTTGTATTTCTTCGGAGGCTCTTCTCGTTCGTTGCCTCTCCACAGGAACTGCTGCGCTGGTTGATCTTCCGGCCTTATCTTGATCCTCAGGAACATCTCCTGCACGTCCGCTGTGATCGCTACCGTCTTCTCTCGGAATCGGAAGAGGATTCCTGGCAGCGACAGTAGTAGGTCGGGTCCTTCCAGCAGTTCGTCGTTCAGACACACACCGTTGCTCTTTGCTGCCGCGTCGAACACCAGCCTGTGCTTGCCGGGTTTATTTGGGTTCTGCACGGCAAAGTGTGGCAGATACCAGCAGATGGCGCTCTTCTCTTCGGATCCGTCGCACAGCGTCGCGTACCCCTTGTCCAGCAGGTTGGTGATCTGCTTGGAGTACTCGACCGCGAACTCTGCATCTGCGTCCATCTTCTGCTCGATCTTCTTCAGCCGACGAAATGCTTGCCCGTAGCTCGGCGGCATGGTGACGTTGTCCCGTCGCCATGGCAGTCCCACTTCGTACCCGGTGTCAGTCTTCTTTGTGGTCGTTCCGACTATCTCGATGGCCCGTAGATCCGCCTCCTTGATTCTCGGCTTCCCCTGTATGCCGAGTGAGTCGATCTTGAAGTGGCCTTCGACTAAGTCATGAAGTTCCTGGCTGCATGTTCCCGTCGCTCGGTCGGACTCGTAGACGTGCAGCACGTTACCTTCTTGATAGATGGCGTTGCGTGGCGCTGTTCCGTGCACCACCCATCCTAGCTGTGTTTTTGATGCAGCTGGTTGATCAGGGCCGCCGACTCGGAGCTCGCGGGACACGATGCACTCCCAGTGGTCTGTTCCCACTAGAAGCCCGGGGCGCGCCTTCTCGTAGCACACCTCTTCTGATGCCAGGTCCCGTAGGTGCTCGTAGTCCAACAGCGTGTCCGGAATAGACTGCTGGTGCAGCCGAAGATTCTTCATTGTCCTCGCTCTGACCTTGTAGCTGTTGTCATTCTTCAGGCCTCTGATCCGTATGTTCACCAGCTGACTCTCCATCTCTTGCTGCGACATGTTGACCCCGTTCAGATGAAGTGGTTGTGACGGTCCCTCTGCTCCGATGCTCTCTGCCAGGTCCTTGTCGACGAGGGTAATGGTAGCTCCTTCATCCAGGAGGGCGTATGTCCTTGCCTCCCCCCGTGGTCCGGATACGACGATAGGGCACATCTTCAGCAGGACTGCTCTTGATCCGGCAGCTAGGCGTGGTGCCACTGACATGACCGCTTCTTCCTTTGGTGGTTCTGCTGGCCTTGGGTCTTCTCTCTTCGCTTGATGGAGGGTCGCATGATGTGGTCGGTTGCACTGGTCCACACCGCATGATTTGGCTTTGCAGCTCATGCGCCTGTGTTGCTTCTGGGCGCACTTGAAGCATATCCCCTTTTCTTTTAAGAACCTCCAGCGTTCTTCTATCGCCAGTGCCTTGTACTTGGGGCACTGCGTCAGGATGTGAGCTTGTTCACATTTAGGACACTTATCCTTTTGTTCTTCCGCTCCTGCAGTAGTGTTGAACACGCTGGCTTTCCTTTTCATCATTATAGTTGGCCGAGTTTCCTTTTTCTGGCTTGCAGCGCATGTAGCTGGAGCGTATGTGTACCGCAACGCTCTGTCCGCTTCGCGTATCAGGAAACGAGACATGACGACAATCTCCGGGTCCGCTGTTCCTTCATGATCGTAGGCGTAGTCGCACCATCGGGATCGGAGATGCGGGCTCAGCTTTTCCAACACTTCTCTTGTCATCAGGGGGTTGAATAGGTATCCTCTTCGGTCGATCGTCTTCAGCACGCAGATGATGTTCTGCAGCTTGATCGCGAAGCTGTTCAGTTCGGCAGCTGATGTACCCGGTTTCGGCAGCTTCTTGAGGTCTTCCAGCGCCTTGTCGATGATCACTTCCGGTCTCCCGAAGCACTGCTCGAGGGTCTTCATTACGATGTCTGGATCGGTGGCCGTATGCAGGAGGGCGGCCACGGCGTCTCTTGCTTCGCCCTTGAGACAGCTCCTCAGTCGCTGGATGTTCTCTGCTGCTGATATCTGGTACATGCTGGTCGTATCTCGTACTGCTGCCTTGAACGGCAACCACTCGTTGGCTGCTCCGGAGAAGGTCGGCAGGTCCATGTGTCGAGGCCTGGGCCTCGCCATCTTTTCTAATGTGGCTGCCAGGTGCTCGATGCTGCTTCTGTTCCTTGTCGGAGTCGGTGATCTTGCACGTTGAACCTCGAATCGCAGCTGCTTCTGTTCTTCGCGGGTTCCTTCTTCACCCCGTGCCTCCTCCCCCCGTGTGCTGAGGGGGTTTGTTCTCAGCCACTCGTCCACCTTCTGATGTGGCTCTTCACGGGGAGGGCTGGGTCCTTCTTCGTGCACGCTCTCATCGTCGTTGATAGCTGATACCTCCACGGCTAATCGCTTCTTGACTAGGTCCGCTTCCAGCTCCAACTCCCTTCTTCTTATGGTAGCCAGTTTCTCTGCTGCTTCCAGTTCCGCTATCCGTAGCCGCGTGGTTACACTTGTCGTCGATCGTTGTGACCTAACCGATCTGCTTGGTGATCCCAGTCTTCGTTGAACCGCGGCTGTTGTTGCTTGAATCCCGGAAGGTCCTGCTGTGCTGGTGTCTGCTGGCTTGGAGAAAGGTGACGCCGGCGGGTCCAGTGAGACTCTTCTTAGACGTTCTCGCTCTATCAGCTCCGTTTCCCTGCGTCGCGCCTCTTGCTGCAACTGGGTGCGTCGCTGTTCTTCTATCTCCGCTGCGTCCCCTTGGCTCCTTGTGACCACCATCTTCTAAGTCTTTTGAGACTTTTCTTCAGGAATCTTCTGGTTTTTCAGGTGTCTTCGGATCTTGAATGATCCCGAATTTTTTCAGTTTTCGGTTCGGTTCGGGTCGGCACGTTCGGTTCGGGTCGGCACGTTCGGTTCGGCTTCAGTCGGCAACTCTTCGATTCGGCTTCGGGTCGGCGGCTTTCCGGCTCGGCTCGGTCGATCCTCTTCGTTCGGGTCGGCACGGTCCGGCACGGCTTCAGTCGGCAACTCTTCGGGTCAGCTTCGGGTCGGCGGCTTTCCGGCTCGGCTCGGTCGATCCTCTTCGTTCGGGTCGGCATGGTCCGGCACGGCTTCAGTCGGCAACTCTTCGGCTCGGCTTCGGGTCGGCGGCTTTCCGGCTCGGCTCGGTCGATCCTCTTCTGTTCGGGTCGGCACGGTCCGGCACGGCTTCAGTCGGCAACTCTTCGGCTTTGTGACGTCCGTTCGGTGACGTCCGGTTTGTGACGTTCGTTCGGTGACGTCCGGTTTGTGACGTCCGTTCGGTGACGTCCGGTTTGTGACGTCCGGTTTGTGACGTCCGGTTTGTGACGTCCGGTATGTGACGTCCGGTATGTGACGTCCGGTATGTGACGTCCGGTATGTGACGTCCGGTATGTGACGTCCGGTTTGTGACGTCCGGTATGTGACGTCCGGTATGTGACGTCCGGTATGTGACGTCCGGTATGTGACGTCCTACTTGGTGGCGTCGGTTCGGTGACGCCGGCTTGGTGACGTCGGTTCGGTGACGTCCGCTTGACTGACGGTTCCGTTTTTCGCTCTTGCTGCGGATTCTTTGTTGATTCTTCCTCGCAGCTTGGTGGACCAGGATCCTGTGGCGGGTTTCTTCGTTCTTGATATCCGCCGCTCGATGGACCAGACTGAAGTGGACTGTATATTTTTTCAATAAAAGATTTCTTCTATTCTTCTTATTTATTTCGAAGTTGTTTTCTTCTCGAGAGCTGGGAACCGACTGTGTCCCTATGGCCCAATGGCCCGTCTTTTATACAAAATTGCTTAAGCCTACGTTACCTTAACGAGGCCTCTGATTTTTGAGACCATTCTAATTATAATTTTCGCTATGGTCCAGCTCTTTGGAGCTCTGTTTTTAATAGTTCCCTAAGTCGGATTACCCTCAAACTTATACAAAACATAGCTCTTATATTCCTCTGTCATAACACATAACAATATACAATGTATCTCTATGTACTAAAAAGTTTCTAGAACATTAATGCTTAAAATATCTCTGTTGAACATTTTCACTATACAAATTTGTTATTATCTTTAAAACCCGTGGACCGATTTACAGAATTGGAACGCAGCAAGTAGTTTTGAGCCTAGACCTCTTATTTGACACTAAGATCCTGAGGATATCTTTACATATAAAAAACCTCATTTCAAATCTACGTAAATATACTAACATTTTTCTTTATACATTAAAATCACGAGAAATGCTACGTTGTTGGTCTTATAAGATTCACATAAGATTCCTTATACTAATTTTACTAAGTAGAAACTAATTAGAACACAATTAAAACCTCTTAAATCTAATTAGAAACTAAAAACTCACTTCACAAGGGTGAAAGGTCCACCGAGCTCCCGCCGCTACTTGTGCTACGGTGCACAGATAGGGTCTCGGTTTTCATACTTTGACTAACCACTTTTACGTATTGAAGATCGTTCATCATCACACCGGCACACAATTTTGTCTTGCTCACGAATAGGTTGCACATGCTCGGCGTCCGTTACAATAATAATTTTGTAAATAATAGGTTTGTAAATAGTAGATTATTAAATAGTAGGTTTGTAAAATTAAATAGTAGTTTTGTAATAAATAGGTGTAGATAGAAATGTGTAGTGTTATAAAACTGGTTTACGTATAGTTGACTGAGGTGCGCCGCAAAACACACACCTACCAGTACCAAAGATAACAGATAGTAGCAATACAAACGCTGCGCCTTTGAGATGCTAACACTTACTATAAATAAACTTACTTTAAAAATCCGCGTGATAGTAGAAGAAAGTATGACCTTAACTAGACAGTAAATAATCTGAATAACAAAACAAAAAAAAACAAACAAAAAAGACGTAATATTAAGGTGTGCTATTGCCGCCGATTCCCGGTGCCGCCGCCGCCGCCGCGGGTCCAAAAGTGCGCTGCAGGTCAGCCTCACAGCGGATGTGGCAAGTGGCGTCTCCGGGTTTGTACCGGGCGAGAATGCGGCCTCGTTTTGCCCATACGAACTGCCAACTGAGGCGACTGCCGGCCTCACGAGCGCTCCGAAACAACTCTCTGTTCACTTTCGTAAGGCGCTCGTTCACGTAAAAGCGCGTTACGGGGCCTTGCATGTCCAGGTCAGCAGTAGTCATGCCGCGTCGCACTCGCGCAGCTTCTAGCAGCTCGTCACGAAGGTCGCGGCGTGCGAGGCGCACGACGAGGAAGCGGGGGCGGGTCTCCACCGGCGCCGTTGCCTGCGTCGCGTTTATGCGTCTACCTCCCACACGCTCGGCACTCACTATATCGCGCGCTTTGATTTTGACGCCTATCTTTGACGCAACCAACATCGCCGTGTGAGCCGGATTTTCCCCATAGTTCTCGGGTATGTTCGAGATCTGGATATCGTTTGACAGTAGCTCCTGATCTCGGTCGTTAATATCGCTCCGCAGTTGCGATATTAAATCATTTACCTCCGAAGGTACTTGGGGCTGAGTGTGTTTATGCTCTAACACAGCCACTCTCTCCTCCAGATGACTCATCCTGTCATTAGTCCCGTTAAGAGAGGATCTTAGCTCGGCCAGATCATCGCGGAGAAGCTGGAATTCATTCCGCACCGTCTTTAAAAAATCCTCCTTAAATATGCTTAGCTCAGCTCTGAGGATGACTAGGTTGAGCTCCTGTGAGGCATCTACGGCTGTGCTGCTGTCCATCAGGTTAGCGTGGCTTTCCTCGTGTGCAACTGGCACTGGTGTACGCGCCCTAACTGGCGTTTCAGCCCGGTTATCCCTGACCAGGTTTTTATTGCACTCAGGACAGTGCCATGGGGTCGCTAAAGGGCCGGTATTCTGTAGACCTACGCACGCACGATGGTACCAAGACCTACACTTGTTGCAAGTTGCGGCATCTGTCGACGACAGAAACTTGCCACAGCCACCGCACTTAGCCATGATGAACTAGTTGATTAATGCGTAGGTAATCGATCTGCTCAAGTAGTTTATCGAGAAGGCAACAGATGGCGCTTTTTGAGAAAAACGTTTATGGCAGTTTCCACGGTGTGTATGGTACAGATAGACACCATAAGCTGAGCGCAGTATCAGTTCGCCCTACCAAATGTTAGAAATCTAGGACCCAACATCGTCTTAGATAAAGAGGTGCTTGAGTCTGTAAACTCGGCAGTTTTTCTGGGCATAACAGTAGATGCCAAACTTCAGTGGGGCCCACATATATCGAGCCTAGCGGGAAGGCTCAGTTCGGCCGCCTACGCCGTCAGGAAAGTAAGACAATACACTGACGTCGATACAGCTCGGTTAGTCTATTTTAGTTATTTTCATAGCGTTATGTCCTACGGTCTTCTGCTGTGGGGCAAAGCTGCTGATATTCAAAATATATTTGTCCTTCAAAAACGAGCTGTTCGAGCTATTTACCAGCTAGGTGCCAGAGTTTCTCTGAGAGATTTTTTCAAAGATATTGGTATCCTTACGGTGGCGTCCCAATTCATATTCGCCAACATCTTATATATTAGGCAAAATATACACTTATACACTAAAAACAGTGATTTTCACAATGTTAACACTAGAAATAAGGACAAACTACGAGCTCCCTTTCACCGGCTTCATAAGGTTCATAACTCATTTGTTGGGCTTGGTATAACCTTTTATAACAAGCTACCCTCTTCTTTGCTAGATTTGCCTTTTGATGCGTTTAAAACGAAAGTAAAATCCAAGCTTTGTTCAAAGGCATACTATTCTATAAACGACTACTTAAATGATAAGAATAGTTGGTCGCTGTGATTAACTCAAGACAATGTTTATGTTCTTTCTCCAGATTACCTACTGACAAGTTATATGAGTTTATATAATTGTATTTTTTTTTTATTTTTTTATTTGACTTTATAAGTCAAGCTATTTTTAATTTTATTTCATTTTATTGTTGACATAATCTACTCATTACAATGTTTTTTCTAATGAGTTGTATTGCAATATGTGGTTAGCTAGTGACCTCGACAATTGATCATATTAGTTATTGTTATTAGTAATTAACTGTTTGTTTTATTTATTTTATCTCGATGGTCCTAGTTTATCATTTATAACTTCCAGTTACAACTATATGTAAGCGGGCACGCCCTTTATGCCTGGAGGCTTTTATTTAGATAAGTTCTGTGTACGTTTAGTTTTTATTTCTGCCTGAGTATAGTTCTCGATGATGTTGTGTGGTATATTGGCGTGTGCTAGCTAACATATGGCTAATAATTTAAATTATGTTTTGTGTTGCGTAATCTAAATTATCTAAATTATTTTGAATACTATTATATAGAATCTTATTTTTTTGTTCTTCTAACTGAACAGACAGCTGTGCTGCTGGGGAGTTTGTTGCGCCACTTCTTCTTCCCAGCTAATGCACTAGGAAGTGGTGAAGGGTGGGCATTTTGGGGGACTGTCTTATGTAATTTTGACGTTCGAAAAGTGCTGATTCTCAGCCTAGTTTGAATAAATGACTTTTGAATTTGAATTTGAATTTGAGTGTAAAGGTGCGCACACACTAAAGTTTGGTCACAGATTGTTTCCCGTTCACTAACAAAACACTGTTTATTTTCCTTCGGGTGTCAGGTATTTTAATATTTCCCGGGATCGATAAAACGTTTTTAGAGTTAATTATTTTTAACACAGCACTTAATACACTGAAAATTGTTGTTACTTGTAAGTTGCACATATACATGTAATTCCACAATAAAGTTTTGCAAAACAAATTTGTACTTTTATTTATTTCGCGAGAAGTAAACACAGAGCTTATGACTGATTGACATCCGTGACGTCAGTGACGTCAGATATGAGACCTAGCTAGATCGATTTTTCGCCCCCGTAAACCCCTTCATTGCAACTTTCATCGAAATCGTTAGAGCCGTTTTCGAGAACCTGATTACAAATATATATATTTAATAATATAAACAGGAGGAGAAGGACGCGCGGGCTCGCGAACGATGGAAAGAGTGGAGGTAGGCCTAAAAAAATATATATATAAACACATTGCTCATTTTATAAAATTTAAAATTCAAAAGGATTTTTTTTAAATTGAAACTTGACTGAGAATCAGCACTTTTCGAACGTCAAAATTACATAAGACAGTCCCCCAAAAACGTCCGCCAGCAGCAAAGCTGACTGTTCAGTTAGAAAAACTGGATTCTATACAATAGTACTTATACAAAATAATTTACAGTGAAACGGAGGTCATAAGTTCAATCCTATTCGTTGACCTGTAAAACACTTATTTACACAAAATTATTCACCTCCACGCAACATAAATCGTTATACCTAATTAAGTTTGCGCAAAAAGCTGAAATGCTAAAGAAAATTACATCTAACACAGTTGTAAATTTTCAATTCAACATGCACTATAAAAGTTATAGTGCTGGCCATTATGTCAAACTAACTTAATACCGTACTATGTCGCAATTACCTTACCACAGTTTATTTTAAGTCGTTTGAAACCATTTGCACTTATCAAGCTGCCAAAGGAAATAGTAGCTAGGAGCTAAAAGATTGTTGGTGGGTTCTGTTCACGTTCTCAAAACAAAAAGTCTTGGTAAAACTAAACTAAAAGGGACAACTTATTCAAAGGTATTCTCTTGAGAGAAACTTTCTGATGTTGGATTGAAAGAACAAATAGATTTTTATGGTTTTGTTCAAATTCGTTCATATCGGCGCAACAAATAGCTTTTTAGTCACGAATTTGTCATTCATTGACACACGTTATTTAGGAATGGCGTATTCGGAAATGGTTTCATTTCGTTCGATATTGTAACAAAGATTTTCCTCAGTCGTGTTTCAGTTCGCATTATATGGACGTCTATATATTGGACGTCGTCTGTTCTGCTGTCTATAAACTATGGCCAGTAGAATTTTAGAAGAATTATTTATCCGCCATTTGCACGCGAGATACTATATTTAATGCTATTTTTTTTTTAACTTTGCCTGCACAAGGAATTTTTCATGTACGATATGTACATGAAAAATTCCTTGTGTAGGCAAAGTTCGTTTACAAATACAGTTCACACATACACAAACACCGGACCTGGAAAACCTTTCTGCAGGCGTATCAATATTTCAATTTTTTTATACTTTTACAAACCGCACTCGAGATTCCGCGATATTTCAAACAGAGACTGCAAAAATATACTGTTACTGAAATATAGTATGTTCATTTTTTTTAAACACCAATTATTATACACAATTTCCCACCCTCAAGAACCCTTGTTTTTTACGGATATTTTCAGTTAGTAAAAAATACAAGACAAGGTTAACACACAACATGTTTTATGCAACGTATTTGGATAAATAAGTCTTCTTGTGATATTTTTTTATAAATGTAGTAGATTTCACGTCGCATTTTGGCAAAACAATTTTGTTTTTGAAAAAGTAACGAAAAGCAAGTAGTGAAAAAGTAAAAATCTAACTTCTGCAAAACCGGAATAGAAATATCACAAGGTTGACACAGAAATATTTTACGTATAATAATTTGTCGTTCAAACAATATGTATAGCTAAAGTTGGCCCAGACTACGGAACAAAGATAAAACTGACTGAATACTGAAAACTCACGGGAAACCGAACAAATGGACGGACTATCTGAAAGGAAGGGCGACTCACTTCCCAATGAAGTTAGATAGACAAAAGAGCTTCCGTAATGAGATCCCCATTTCAAGGAACCTTAAAAATACTACAAATATAACCTGAACTACGGCTTGTCACGCAAACCAAAGTGATTAAGTGAATCAGATTGAGTTCGAAAAAATGCTGAACAATTTTCCTTTTCTCAAAGAAAGATGTAAATCAAATCAGTTCTGAAGTTTTAGCTATTCCTTTTTCGTTAAGATTTGTTTGAAACAGGACACAAATAAAATTTTGTAGGTACAGAAACTAGGTAAATTGAACGACCAAGATTTGTAAACTCATTTAAGGAGGAATCGCTTTTCAAGATAAAGTTAAAATAAAGCATGGAATTGAATATAAAACACACTGGTAGGTACTTGCCAATATTAATATCAGAACCACAATAAATTAAAAACGGAATGATCAAATTGTAATCCCTAAAAACAGAGAGTGCCCTATTCATCGTTAAAAAAAGCTAAGTAATAATGTGGTGCAAATTCAGGTCACAACTTTTTAAGTATTCAAGAGAAACGGTTATATGTATAAACAAGCTTCAATGGAAAATTATGATTCAACAACAAAAAAACAATTCGTATTTACGTAAGAGTTACTGAAAACAATTGTGTCTTGGAAGTTTGTTATGCTGTGGAATCAATGCCGAATAATAAATGGTGAAATGACTTAAATTGTCGAGCATCAAGAATAGAGGATGGCAATTTTATTGACATCAAACTAAGTTGCTGCTTCACTTAACAGGCACACTGGTCTATTCTAAAGAGGAACATAACACACTTTATATAGGTGTTGTATATAATGATATACGAGTACTTGTATAGGTCCAGTCGTGTAATATGATTTTAGATAAAAAAATGGATGGCCTTGACGCCTGAAAAAAAAGAAGGGCAATCTTTTTCATCCCTGAAAATTAATTAAAAACATTACTTGCGGCCACAGCTGCTAAGGTCATTAATAGGTCGATGAACTTTTGCGTCTACTTAGGAAATGCCTTGTTTTATGGCCACGTAAGTCACAGTTATAGCCTTTAGTTTAGCCCTACAAAAAGAAATATGGTTTATGTACTAATTCGATAGGCAATCTTCATCAATATACTAATATATAGAGGTAAGTTTTTATGTAAAGGGTAATCTTCGGAACTACTAATTCGATTCTACATGGAAGCTACAGTATTGCCGAATCTTATAGGATATATTTTATAGTACGTGGGCGACCGAGCTCTGCTCTGGTGAAAATAGAGAATTTAATGCTCATTTAATAGTATAGGAAAATTCATACTAATTCCATGCTGCCATGATAGTACATACTAATTCCATACTGCTATGATAGTAGGTACTTACTAATTCCATGCTGCCATGTCATTATTCTTGTTCTAAACTTTGGGCGACTTTGGATGAAATTAGGAAAAAAACAAAATTTTCCCGGATGCTGAGACCTAGCTAGATCGATTTTTCGCCCCCGTGAACCCCTATATTGCAACTTTCATCGAAATCGTTAGAGCTGTTTTCGAGAACGTGATTACAAATATATATATATACAAATATTGCTCGTGTAAGTTATAGGATAAACAAGACATTTCACAAAGCTAGTGATAGCTAAGCCAAGCTCGTAAAAAGTATGCCAGTAACAAGTAAGTTCACAAGACAAACCCCGTTAGTATGTTACATACAAATAAGATAAAGTTAAAAATAATAAAAGTATGCAGCAAGACGACAGTAATTAATTTCTTGAGCCAAATACTGGGCTGCACTCTCGCCACCAAGAGAAAATTAATTAAAAGACACTTACATACACACACGTGACATTTATTAAATTAATTTTCTTTATCTTGCTAGTGTCTCCGAGAGAGAGAAATCCGCCAACAACCAAAGATAATTTGATTATAATATGTGTGAAGTCGCGTTTTGAAAACTTGGCTAGTCAGTGCGACAGCGATATCGCGTACCGATTCGGTATCGCTACCAAGGGCGGCGGCGATATCGCTTATACCTAAAAAGGCCCTAAAACAGGTTTTAGATTTTAGTTTCCAAGTAATTTATGACGCGAGCACCGAACGACTACGACTTGAATCTAACTTTTTAATTTTTTCTTACTTTTTTATGTCTTACGCAGCTGTTAGGCAGAGTACGCCACGACCGTTCAGCCAGCTATTACAAAGTTATTGAGTGCTTTACTTGCCCTTAAATTTGACCTACTTACTCTTTTTGAATACTTGGATACAGTAACACTACCTGTATATTTTCCCGCAACTTCGTCTGCGTGTATTTTTGTATCTCGTACTTTTTAAGGTTCCGAATGTTTTTAATAAGTCTCATAAAATTATATACGTATATTATTACTGTATTTTAGGAATCAATATAAACTTGCGCTAGCTCCTAAACTGCTGCGATTTGGTGTTAATAAATGATTCAACGAATCACAGCAGTTTTTGCGCGCTTGACATTAATTTGTCACATTTAATTGTGCTATAACTTTCATTGGAGCAACAGCGCCCTAATTGCGTAAGACACTATCAATCACAAACTGAATGATTTTGAAGGATATTGGTAATCCATTGCTTCATATGTTCGAAAAATTTGTCTGCTCAGCAACGTAAATAACGCAATGAATGTTGTTGAACTGTCAAAATGAAAGCCATTGCTACTGTCAGTGTGTTACGCAATTACACCGCTGACCCTATGTCGATTGAATGTTTAGGAGCTAGCGCAGATTTATAGACTTCGCAAAATACAGTAATTACAGCGGGCCAGTGACCGTTCCAAAAACTGCTAAGTACACCTTGGTTCGGAACCTTAATTGTGTGAACCCGACTCGCTATTAGCCGGTTATTTTATAGTACATAAGTAACCAGGATGACTACCTACAGGTTACCTACAGGCTACCTACAGGCTACCTATCTGCCTTTCATATCGATAGTTTCAGTGGTTTAGGCGTGAAAAGGTAACAGATAGACAGAGTTACTCTCGCATTTATAATATTAGTATGGACTACACAGTCGGCATGATTTTTTCCGACATCTTCAACAAACATCGCATATTTCCGCCAATTTACACAAACCTTTAATGAATTTATACACTTAAACCTTCCTTTTGAAACACTCCGTCCATTGGTGAAAACCGAATGAAAATCCGTTCGGTAATTTTTCAGTTTATCGCGTTCAGACAGACAGACAGACAGACGTGGCGCCCCCGCCACGTCTGTCTGTCTGTCTGTCTGTCTGTGTTGTTTTAGTGATTATAATGCTCTTAGTTGAGAGGTCTCGATGATCGTAAAAAGAGAAAACGCGAAGATCTTGAAATAGGGATTATAATTCACTTCAAAGTTCTTGATTGCTTTTCAATTGTTTACAAGTAAAAGTGGATCTTTTTGAGCTGATTAATTAAAGTTGGTTGATTTACTTACACACATATACTCCATTTAAAATAAGATGGGCCATTTAACTGAACTTTTTTTACAGTCTGTTCAACCGATTTTCACTTCTATTGTGTTGGTAGCATGAAAAATGACAGCTGCAGTAAAAAGTTGGCCACCAACCACTTTTTTACTTTTAATGCCATCCTTATGCCTACTGAAGTCGTGATTGCCCAGTGGTTAAGGCCTCGCCTCTCATGCATGAGGTTGTGTGTTCAAATCCGGGCAAGTACCAATGTGACTTTTTCAATTCATATGTACTTTCTGAGTTTATCTTGGAGATTACTGACATCGGTGAAGGAAAACATCGAGAGGAAACCTGGACTTCTAGTTAATATAAGTCTGAAATCGCCAACCCGTCTTGAGCAAGCGTGGTGATCAATGCTCGTTCCTTCTCTTTATGCGAAGAGGCCTTTGCCCTACAGTGGGACATTAACATACTGGTATTGTGTTGTGTTATATCTTCAGTATAGAAGTCAGAATCGGTTGAACGGACTATAAAAAAAGTTAATTAAATGTCTTATCTTATTTTAAATTTATAGACATAATCGATATAAATAATACATATATATGCCAACAGGACTCCTAACTGTTTACATTAACTCTAGGCGACACCTGAATGTAATGCGTAAACACTAAGCAGTTACCTAAGAGCGCGAAGTTAGCAAAGTCGCTAATAACTGTCAAATATTTACCCTTTTTAATTAATTTGGCAATATTACTGTATGGAAATATGATATGTGGCTAACTAGTAAACTAAAATATTGAATTTGAAATGCAATAATTAATATCGTAACACCGAATATTCCCAAAATATTTCCAAATGCTTTTTTTACATGCGAAACGGTTACAACATCAAATTCAGTGTTATAATTGCAATTAATTATTAATATTCTAGTTCGCTAGTTAGCCATATTTCATATTTCCATACAGTAATATTGCCAAATTAATCAAAACAGCAAAATATTAGATTTTTTTTTGAGACATTGCCCACTTTCAGAATAAACGGTCTTAAGGGTCGGCTATAGGAAATCGTGTCATGATTATGGTTTTTGGATAAGTTTATATAGAAAACTTAAAGTGCGGCCAGGAAAGAAAACGCTTAGCTAGCTGAAAAATTTCACCACTTAGTAGAAAAATTTACTTGAGAATAAACCTCGCAAATATATGTAAAAAAAAAACCTATCACTAAAAACGTGCAAAAAGCACTGCCGTATTTTCAAAATACGGCAGTGCTTTTTACACGTTTTACGTTACGATACCGACTTGCCGATACGTAGGTAACAGGCATTTAGACAACTCAAAAAAATGTTTTCCTAAAAACGATGAACGGTCACACAATCACGGCTGTCCAAACACAAAGTGTTTTTTGACACCTTATTCTCAAATGGTGAGAATGACAGATTTTCATTACGGCCTTTTCAATATTGGCGGAACCACCTTACCAGGAAACCTCTACAAGTTGCCTAGCAACAGATGTCTAAGGCACCTCACCAAAATTGACTTAAAAATCGGTCCTCAAACATATTGAACCTTATGGCATCGCAATAGTTACGATGAAACAATAAAATAAACTATTCATAACTCTCGTAATATTTTACCCTAGTTTGCAAGCATTTCGGAATTCATTAAAATAAAACAAGTTCATAAATAAAACCCTTTTGCTGTATCTCTGTCATCTGTAAACGTGTCAGCAAAAAAGTTCATATACCTATAAAGCTGTCTGGCATATTTTTCACTTGTGAATAAGTGAATACCGGAAAAATACTGTAGATGAATTCAAAACGTTAAAAACTCCTGGCAACATTAGACATCCGCCGGGTATGACGTATAATAACGTGATTGTTATGTATCACATTAGAATTCATATTATGCTGGGGCCGCATTTGCGTCTATCGTGACGAAGCTTCGCACAGTGATACAACACACGCAGATGTGACCATACTGACCATCCATTATCGGTTATGGTCGCAATAGTTCGGGCTGCACTTATCGCCCTGGTGGCGGTACATAAAAAACGTGGCGCGTGGTCGTACTAGCATTGGTCGTTTCGACTATTGTTTCCGAACTGCGTAAACGCTGTGTCGAAATCATGGAGAGCCATCTTTGATTATTACACGATAATTCGTTAAAATTATGAAGCTGCTAATGTGACCAACGCATTAGCGTGATAAATTTTTGGCGAGCAAAACATACGAAGCTTCGGCACGCATTGCTTTGTCACGATAGACGCAGATGCGGCCGGGGCATTAGGAAATGCTCTTATAACTGATTCAACCAAACTCCTGGTTCGTTACATTTTCTAAAACTCCGCTTGCGTGGACTAAATTAAATACCAAAACCTAGCCAGGAGAACATTTCTATGAACGTTAAGTAAATTCTTTAATCTCGTAAGTGATTTCTGAGTTAAAATTTCACTGACGACAGACAGACAGAGAAACGATGCATTTTATAATATGAGTAATAATAATTATTGTATTTTTTAATATTTTTAAATAATTTTTATTTTTTTTATTCTAATATTAAAAAATATAAATTGTATGTAAATAGTGAAATAAAGGAGATAATAATAGTATCTTAATAAAATATTTATTTTCAAGGCTCTCAACGTTTGTAACTTTTTATTAATATATTAATAATATTTACAAAACTTATACAACTAAACAACAAAAACAACCAAGTTCCAAGTTCATACACAACTAAGTTCCTATTAACAGGTACATGCAGCTGGCGTAAGTATAAGAACCAGAAAAATGCTGAATATTATTTTGAAACGTCTACTTTCTGGTCTCAATGCTTTTCTGACCTCCATTAAACTTTGCTCCCTAAAGGAATGGTAAAAGAGTTATTTTTACCACTTCTAATTACCTTCCAGATTACTTTCTGTCTAATTAATTGCAAAACAGTTGAATTGACTCCCTAAAAGGGTTGAGAGTATTTTTTTGTTTTTGATTCTGGCAGTGGAATACCTACAGCTATCACAAAATAGCAGTTTTTACTTCTATAAGAAGCAAAAATATTACCGTTAGCTTGTATATAAATATGGAAAAAGAGAAACTGGTTATCATGCAGCGATCTGTAGCGTACTCACATTCCAAAAAGCACACAAATGTATTTTACATACGCAAGTCAACTAAACATTGAAAACAATTTCCTCTGCAAGAGACGTTTTGCAACTTAAAAATGTGTGTAGTGGAAACTTATTAAAAACATACAGAATTTTCTCCGCTTCTTCAACATTGGGATTCTATTATAGTACCTCCAACATTTTTTACTACTCTTGGATTCCGAGGGAAGTCCTCTCAGATGTCATACAAATATTTTAATCACTTATTTATAATGTTATTTATTACATTTTGTTTCAGGCAGTTTCCGGAGGAGGTGGTGGCTAAGTAATAACAGACGCATGTGGCGATTTATCAGGTTAAGCTACGCTTGCCGGGGTTGGTCCGTGGATGGGTGATCTTCATCTTTACATAACGTGACTCTTCCGTGCTTCGTAAAGCATGTTAAGCCGTTGGTCCCGGCTGTCACTCGTGGATCTTTGACAGTCGTTAGGAGTCGTGAGAAGCCCGAAAGTCTGACACCAGTCTTACCAAGGGGTATCGTATTAAAAAGTTACTGGGTTGTAGAGGTCAGATAGGCAGTCACTCCATGTAAAATACTGGTATTCAGCTGCATCCGGTTAAACTGGAAGCTGACCCCAACATAGGAATAGGAATTGGGAAAAGGCTAGGCAGATTGATTTGAGTTTCAGGCAGTTCCTACAGTCTTTTTTTACATAATTATTATTGTTACTTACTTTACTATAGTTACAGGGAAAGAGGGAATTAGAGAAGGCAAAAAAATGTTTTGTTAGTTCCAACTTGCGTAAGATGTTGGTTTCGATTCATTATAACAGTTAGAATATATCTTTCGTACGACATCATTATGAGGGTGATTACTTTTGTGTTTTTTTTTTTTCGAAATCTTAAATATCGAATGACCATGTAGCCGAAAATTAAAATAACGTAAGTTTTTAATTTCGAATGGTTAGATAACCTACGTCCAATATATCTAAAATCTAATTATCTACAAAAGTGACATCGAAATAAGTACAGAGTATCGAATGTCCTAAATATCGCTATTTATTTATTATGTATGTCAGAGGGTAATTTGATAATTCGGATATTGCCAAAACCCGGATAGTTAGAAAATGGTGAAATAAAATCTGCGAGCAACTTGGACGTAGCGTTCGCCGGCCGCTGCCGCAGCACCGCTCGCTTCGCTCGCGCGGCTCAAGCGTGGTTGGTCACAGTTGTAACCTAACCTAACCTATTTCTTCCAGTTCAAAATCATGAATGAAGTATCCTTCACGCAGTCTTGTCTGCCCTACCACTTTTTTTTTTTTTTTAGTATGGGGACTTATCAAATGACTGCTCCCGCTCTGGGCGGAGCGAGACGGCGTGTCAGACTTTTACTGACTAAAAGCCACCCGTGTTCCTTCCGTTGCCCGTGTGCCGGGGCCGCGATATCCCTTTCGGACAAACCCGGAACCCCAGCAGGGTCTGCCCTACCCCTAGAGTGTAATTTAAGCCCGCGTAGGCGTGGAGGGCCTTCAAACCATCTGCAAGGATAAACTCGCATGGGCCCGCCCAAACCCCGCAGCGCCGGAGCCGTAACAGAAATATAATTTGTTAGATATTTTAACGAGTAATGATTTTTAACGTAAATGTAATGAACTTAGGTGTATTAAATGTTGAAATTTTGAACTAAGGTATAATGACTATCGACATTTTAATCAGTCGATATTTTAATCACTCGGCATTTTAATCTAAGACATTTTAAGTTTAGGTATAACAATTTTCGATATTTCGATACAATCGATATTTAAATTTTCGATGTTTTGAACAGTGACATTTTACCCGTAGGAATTTTAATTTTCGACGTTCAAATATGTACCCATGTTTTTAGCTACGCAGTTGTTGTTGATTTTGGTTGTTGTGAATCATAATAATAACAATTTTCTCTTCTCATGGCGGAATGAGTCTCTACACCCACTTCGGTTCGCTTTTTGTACTTGTGGCGCTAACAAGACAAAAATGTTCTAAACAGGATTGTCTTAAAAACAATTGCCTTATCTATACAGGGTGGCAAGGACATGGACGCGAAAACTTTTACCACGGATTCAGTACATGATTCTGAACCAGAAAAGTGCAATAGCTACGCGGTCAAAATGTATGGAAAACCTGTTTTTTTGTTAAATAACCGACGAAAATTTCAACGCATTGGGGTTCAGAGTCACGTACTGAATCCATGGTAACAGTTTTCGCGTCGATGTCCCTGCCACCCTGTATAGTTTAAAATATATGTTAGGTAATCTTGAACATATTTCTCAGAAGTTTATTGTTACCAAAACAGGTTTAAAAAAAATCTCGTACTAATTAACGGTAAACTAACTTTTTACGTTGAGTTCCAATCCAAAATATCTTTATTAAAAATATCAACTTATGTTGGTATTTCATTAAAAGAACGTCGTAATTTGAATGCACTTCTGAGTTGATTTCAATTTCCGATCATTAAAAAAATTTGTGTATAGGTTGGTACTTGTTTCATATTTTGCGTAAATTACAAGCGTTGAGTTATCGCACTCCTCTTTATTTTTCTATCCTGTCCGACAATGACCAAGCTTTTTTCTTGTCAGCGTCTTAAGTTTACTCACACGAAGAAGATTATTATTAGCATAAGCATAGCACACCATAAGATGTCAAATGTCTTTGAGTTTTTTGGTTCTAGGACATGCCGGTTTCCTCACGATATTTTCCTTCACCGTTTTGATGAAATTATTTGCCTAACGTAAAGCGCCCGCCTGGGCTCGAAACCACGACCTACTTGTAAGTCGGCTCATTCCCACTGGGCCACCATTTTTGGGCATAAATATACCTTTTTCTGGATAGGTACTACCTTGGATTACTAGACCAGTTCCTATTAGATGCTATGCTTTGATATTGCGAAAGTTGTGTTGTTATATAGTTCAAGTTTGATGTTACTTTTATCTTCGTCTAGCCTCCTTTTCTTCACGAACTTAGTCTGGTTCAAACCAAATATTGGTGAACACAAATTTATTATAACAATGATGTATCGACTTTGTTTCCTAGCATATTACCTATCCTATATCTATTTTTACTATCTCTCTCTTTCTCTCTCTTTCTCTCTCTCTTACTCTCTCTTTCTCCCTTTCTTACTCTCTCTTTCTCTCTCTCCCTTACTCTCTCTTTCTCCCTCTTACTCTCCCTCTTTCTCTCTCTTACTCTCTTTCTTTCTCTCTTTTCTATAGGATATATACCTATATAGCTTAAGAAAAAGCCCTTTTTTGAAGATCAGTGAAACCCGCTTGAATATTTTATCTAATTTTGTGTACCAAGTTGTTTATAAGTCAATCCAAGATTAAAGTTCTCCGACTTTGGATCAATGAGAGAGTATTTTATACTTGAGCCTTACTGGATAAGTTTATTAGGTATCAGGCGTGGAACAACAATTAATAAGTATACAGAATGACTTGTAATGCGACATATTACTTCAAGGAAGTGATAGTGTGCTAAAATAGGGATGTTACCTGGAGAAAAAAAAAACGATTTAATCCGTCAGTCAGATAATTAAAAAAATTTAGACACGTATTTATGCTTTATTATATTAATAAAAAAAGGGTTTAGATAAAACGCATTAAAGTTAGGGGAGTCGCTACGTCACAAGTCAGTATAAAATCTACCGGGGAGTGATGTCATGCCACATTTTAACTCAATGTATTACCCTAAGCTTTTAATTAGGTAGAAAAAGAAAAATAGGTGTCCAATATTTTTTTATAACCTAGGTATCTGACGGACAATTTTTTTTTTATGATCGTCTCTATTAACCACACCTTATAGCTTTAGAGAGATTCCAGATTGTTTTAGAGAAAAGTGATATTGAATGATACATTCTGGGAAATTTTCAAAACACTTAAACCTTATTTACATGACTCATACAAAACACGTCCCAGAATATGTTGAATTAGAAGTATAAGATGCGATACCCCATAAAATAAATAATAAAAAAATAGAAAAAAATAATTAAGTAACACAGTAGAAAGAAGTACCAATTTCCTGATAAAAATCTTCCAAATGACCGACAATGAAGATTATAGGAACACGAAAAGGATATAATTAAGGGAAGTAACGAAGGACGTTAATTAACAAAGGAAGAGAGAAAAGCTCTCTTCTATGAAGTATCATTTCATGGTGTGACCTCTCTTTCCTCGTTTTCGGGAAATTGCGACGACGATT
Source organism: Agrochola lota (assembly GCA_947364205.1). Classification (NCBI taxonomy): domain Eukaryota; kingdom Metazoa; phylum Arthropoda; class Insecta; order Lepidoptera; family Noctuidae; genus Agrochola; species Agrochola lota. The sequence continues at coordinate 8,888,541 of OX376231.1, read as the reverse complement.
ACCCAGACTCGTCGAGGAAAATTGACGTGTGGAGGGTAAGTCAACGTCATAAGATAGGAAGATTAACAGTCGTAACGCAATTGTGCTTTCCTATTACAAGAGGAGCCCTGCGTTTATCTGAATGGAAAATAAACAAAAGAAAGCCTAATAAATTAACTATCAATTTGCTTTGAATAGCCATGCAAAGAATGACAGTTATGATTTAAATTCACGAACAATTCCGTGATCTACAGTGACATTTATATGGAAAGCTCTCAATCGAGTGTGGGATTACTGACCCATCCAACACCCAGTGTGAATTCGGTGCTTCTTACACTAAAGAAGACCTAATGAACGCCACTGATGCCGCAATAAATGTAGCCACCTACTGGGCTCAAACAATATAAAAACAAAATATCCTCGACACGAAAACAAGAAGAAGACGGACCATTTAAGCTGGTAGTGAATTTACTTATCAATTAATTTCTCCGACACGACGAATACTAGCCTGTTACTGTCCCACTGCAGGGCAAAGGCCTCTTCTCATACAGAGAAGGTACGAGCATTGATCACGCCTTCAACGCTTGCCTAAGACGGGTTGGTAGTTTCAGACTTATATTAACTATAAGTCCAGGTTTTCTCGCGGTGTTTTCCTTCACCGATGTCATTAATGTCCAAGATAAACTCTAGAAAGTACATACATATGAATTGAAAAAGGTCATTAGGTCAGGGTACTGACCCGGATTTGAACCCACAGCCTCGTGCATGAGAGACGAAGCCTTAACAACTGGGCCACCAGGACTGACTACATGTCATCGGAAAAAAAGAAACGAAAAATCAAAATAAAACTCTTTAGAACCGAAACAAGAGAGATGAGGACAAAGAAATCGCGTTAGCTAATACAATATCATTATCACAAATTGAAACATCTGCTAGATTAAAAGCTTTACAAGTTAAACAATACCCTCTCTGTCACAAAATACATGCCTACCTAACAGACTTTAATCCCGTGTAAAAACAAATCGAATTTTCCCGTCAACAAAGAACAAACTTTTAACAAAATTGGGCCTGGCAAACAATTCGTCATGTAATCAAATAAGTGGTGCTTCCCTTACGTCACCAAAGGTTCGAATAAGTTACCCAAAAATAACAAGGAAACAATAATGTTTTCGCTTATCAGCCTCTTTGCCGAAATCGATTAATGTTATCGATTATCGAAAGTTATATCGAGAATCGGGGTCCGGTACCGTAGCTTATATATTATCATTTTCTGCAACCGTTTTCCGGGGTCTCGGTAAGTATAACTTGCTCTTTTATCTGCTTTAGTGTACGTAAAATATAGGATGCTGATTATTACAACGCTACAAGAACACTTGAATCATTAAGTCCAATACATTTTATTACATACAAATTATTAACTAACACTAAGTTTCAAAGTAGGCTATCATGTAGTAAATTCTTAGTTTTATTTTTATAGTTTTTATTGGTTGGGTAAATTCCTTGTTAACATTCCTTATGGAACTTTTGGCAACGATATTGTATGCCATGTATGTATTTTGTCCATGCTTATTTAGAAAATACATTTTAAGATAGTTTTCCCAAAACCGGTACCTACTATTTATATAGCCATTTCCTGTCTCCATTACTCCTCCATAACAGTACGCAGCAACGAAAATAATTTTACTCTGTTTTTCTTTATTTTTCCATTCATTATGGCGGTCACCTGAAATGGAACGACATTCACACGAACATACATTGTGCCGGTGGTCACGGTAAGTATGACCCGGGATGCGAGTGTTAAAATTTAAATAAAATTCGAAATAATTTGTAAAACCGTGTTTTTGGTTGCAGACTTGCAGTTGTTTTATTTACAAAACGACAGTACCTATTGTTGCGCTTGCAGTAAAATTTATATTACGTTTATTGTACTTCGCGCTTGAAACTCAAATTTTCCGGACAAGGGTTTCTGTCCAGGCCTAAGTCCAATAATCCAGCATGCATGCTACTTTCGCGCAAAATCACATCCAAAATCGAATTTTAGTTGCTATTTTCAGCGTTCTGAAAAAGAACTACAAAAGATTGCATCTAGGTATGTAAGTAAAGAGCAATATTGTCCCACTTACGAGTTAAGAGGGTTTATCCTAAAACTTGACAATGTCGCAAATAACTGTCAAATATTTACCTGTTTTGATGCATATAGCAATATTACTAAATAGAAGTAAGAAATGTGGCTAACTAGCGAACTAGAATATTAATAATGAATTGCAATTATAACATTGAATTTGTTGTTGTACCCATTTTAGGTGTAAAATACGTATTTCGAAAGTTTCCAAATAGTTTTTTTACATCTAAAACTAAACATTCGGTGCTACGATATTAATTATTGTATGTCATAATCAATAGTCTAGTTCGCTAGTTAGCCACATTTTTTATTTCCACATAGTAATATTGCCAAATTAATCAAAACAGTGAAATATTTGACATCTATTTGCGACGTTGCCCACCTTCAGAATAAACGCTCTTAAGAACCCTAGCAGGCGCTTTATTTTGTGTAAATAATTTCACCTCTCAAAATGGTGAAGGAAAACACCGTGAAGAAACCGGCATGTCCTAGAACCAAAAATTCGAAAAAATGTGACATCCACCAACCCGCACTGGGCCCACTACCTCTGAGAGGAGGCCTGTGTCCCAGCCGTAGCAGTAACATGATTATGCTATATGTAAGTAAGTATATAAAACAGGATTCCATTGATAGGATATTATTTGAAAGATATAGGTTTTATTTTTAAAAAGTTCTATGAGACAACAATGTTACTGGATTTGAAACACGATAGGGAGATACGTTCGATCAAATATTGCAATATTTCAAGTTTAGAACTTTTCTCTGCACGATTTGTATCCAAAACAAAATGAAAGTAATATAGTTCTTTGGGAGATAGGATTCGTTTTATGTTGCGGTCAGAATGAAACTGTTTCTGGAAAACAAATGCAAAAGAGAGGCATTACGTACCAGTTATGACGTGATTGGTTGAAAAAACAGCAAAAAGCAGTTACGCTCAACGATAAAAAAAAACTATCATTGTAACTACTTTTAGAACGAATAAGAATTTCTTTTGACAAAGCTTCTTTTGCAAGTATTGCCATTTTGGATAGAACCCAACACAAGTTGTAAACTTTCTTTTACATCATTTCGTGTTGCGGTTTCACAATTTTTATGACGCAGCAATTTTTATGAGAAATATTTTAATGTGAGTAGGTACTGCAAACATATCAGTTAAAAATCATAAAAGTGGTGAAGACTACATTTAATAATAACACAGTAGAAGGGATTACTGTGGGCTTTTCCAGAAATTTAAGATTTCTTTTCAGAAACATAGCTTTCTGTGAAGATTGGTTGATGTTTACAAACCGTACTTGACGCTATACTCTTTGGACAACGGGACTTATGCGGACGTAAGTAACATTATCATGTTCTGTTTGATGCCGGACGTAAAGAATAGTCCCATCCCATTTCTTCCTGTGGGTGTCATAAAAGGCGACTAAGGGACTCACTAGAGAATGGGCAGCAGCGTTCTCTACGCATTTTAACGCCATACTGCGATCGCCAACCCGCCTGCCAAACGTGGCGATTGTGGCAAACCCCCCATTTGAGGGAGGCCTGTGTCCAGCAGTGGACGTCTTTCGGATGAAATGATGATGATGAAGTAACATCACCCGGGCACGAATCCAAGATTCGGGCCGCAACTGAGAAATTCCTAAAGAAAACACCCAATATCACTTAATCGACCTGGGAATCGAACCGATGACCTCATGCTTAGCAGTAGCGCTTGAGTCTACTGGACCAACAAGGCAGTCGAGCAACTGATACGTACTTATTATACTCGTACATTCAATTATGATACTTGGTTTACTCGATACTATTGACATATCTCTGAAAATTGGTACTGATACTACATAGGTTAGGTAGTTAAATTAAGGTAAACAAATTGTTAAAACTGTTTGTATATACGCCACTTTCTTGTTTAAAAATACGATAAAACTAAATTACATTTATTTTAGATTTTTTCAATAGTTTCCTCTTTTATTAATGTATGTTAAACTTTATCATTTATTCTTAAACTACATTTCGTAGATGTAACTACTTGGGCACAATTTTTTATTGAAATATCTAAGAAAATTGGTACTTATGTATAGGTTGACGCAAAATATCGAATGTAAGCTTTACTGGTTTATCAATTAGTGTAAATGAGGCAGAATGCGTTGTGAGCTTAAAGTGGAGAAGACCAATAAGACAGTCAGTCGTATATAAACTTGCTACAAGTATGAACGATGGCTAGTGAGCTGAAAAACTGACCATGACTTCACATAGTACATTTCAACAAATTATCATGAAAACTAAATTAGTATAAAACCGATTCCAAACACATTGTTTGCCATCCAGGTTAATCCGTAACCTATATAAACGCAGAAAAATAAATCCCGTACAAATAAAAGTACAATATCCACAGAGCCTTTATTATTTAAGCGGAGCTCAGCTCTAACATCGTTGTGGACATAAACTTTCAATATTTTTTCATGAGGCGGACCGAGCCAATCTCTGCGTAGTCCCCAAACGGGATTACTCTCAACACCGAGCATTTTATTTTGTTTTTGGGGCATTCAGTTAGTATTCAACACAAACGTTATGAACCGCAAAATTATTATAAGCAAGTTTTGTTAAGTACAAAACTTACTGAAATCAGCGCTACGAAACTCAACAATTGAAATGGCGGAGCACTTTCGTAGACACGTCAATCTGCCTAGCCGGTTCTCAACTATGTTGAGGTCGGCTTTCAGTCGAACCGGATGCAGCTGAATACCAGTATTCTACATGGAGAGACTGCCTATCTGACCTCCTCTCCCAGTGACGAGTTACGACAGTAAATCGATACTCCTTGGTAAGCTGTTTGTGTCTTGGGTTTCCGTCTACCCGTAACGCCTGTTAAAGATCTACGAATGACACCCAGGACCAAGGGCTTAACATGCTGCTTTCTGGGGCACTGAGGTCTTGATGTAAAGGATTGTCACCCATTCACGAAAAAACCGCGGCAAGAGTAGCTTAGCCTTCGACCCGTGCGGCTGTTATTATTTCGACAAAGGGGCTTTCGTAGTTACGAACTACGATGAAATGACCATGCTACGAGATGCAGCTACGGCGCTTGTTACGAGATGAAGCTACGATGCTAGTTACGAGATCCAGCTACAGCGTTTGTTACGTCATGTCTACGTCCCTAAAGTTACATTCACCTTTTGTACGCGCTTCTACATTTATGCGTAGTTGAGAACGTGTGAATTTTGGGTTATAATCCCCGGAGATTCGTTTAGTTATGATTGCCAATCTACGTGTGTGAGTTATGCCAGTTTTTTTTCACAACTAAACTCGTATTGTCCTGGTTTAAAAAATGCCCTTGTTTTCTGCTGAAATCTGCAGCTTGGTATAATGTTGGTTCCTACGCTATAAACAAAGTAGTATAAAAATTAATGTAGGCTAAATAAGTAAAATAAATAATTATGGTTTAGAAGGCTCAATTTCATTCAAAACACCCAATTATCGCAGTAAGTAAAAAGTTTGTAGGTTCATCACTAAAACTTGAAAAATATTTTATAGCAAAATCATTCTGAGCAAAGTTTTCATAAACATAAGCATCAGCACTGTTTTTCCTACAAAAACAATTTTACGAGCCCGCAATTCTTACAAAGACGGAAAATCAGAATGTATTGCAGGATTTGCAGGCATACCACTCCTTTTTTTTCTATGTCAAGTTTCTTGGCTAGAAAAAAAACTTATTAAGTAAATGCTTTGACAGTCAATTCGACATCCCAAAGCCGCAGTACACTGGCCCGCTCAACGTATGCTGGGAGCTCACGAAAAACCCACAGAATATAGAGAGGCATCGGCGGCTGCTGTTAGAAGTTGCAATGTCATCACTTTCCATAAAAACCAAGCGTATCACCGCTTACTTACATTTCGTCACAAATGACGACTGACGGCTTTGAAGGCGGTCCGTGACAGAAGTCGTGCGCTCAATGTACGTATACTTTCGTCACCAAGAATTTCATTAGTACTACTGTGTGATAGCGAAGTGGACTGTCAGATTACGCTGGTTATAGAATGGAGATAGGTAAATCTGCATGAAGGGAGTTCTGCTCGTCCAGCTAATCAAAGAAAAATCTAAGAACGGCTCATGTTTTTCCTGTTCCAGCGCTCATCCCCAATTTTTCTAAACGGTCTTTTGTGTGAACCGTAAATCACGGAGACAGGCACAACTAACAAAATACGGTAATGCACAATTAGTTCAATTTTTTTCAATTTTCATCCATGGAAACAAAAAATTGATCGTATTTTGAGAAACAATGGTATTGGACTCGTTTAGTTCTGCGCGCGGGCAAAGTTCCTCATAGATGGCGCTCTCATCGCGTTGTCGCAACGGTCTGCGGCACGGCGTGAGTACGTCTCAGCCAATAGCGTACCGCTTAGCCAGTGTCCAAAGATATTCACTATTAAATTCTTCCAATCATGTGCTATATACAGAATAACTACCGTCTCTAGACTTTGTCGGCGTGGCGATTCCGTGCCCGACCTAAAACCTACACCAACACACTATCGTACTCAACAAGGGTTGATTAAGGTAGATTACGGAGACTTATTCTACCTTTTCTTAGCAAAGTGAGAGACTAACTCACCTTCACCAATGCCGTTTACCGTCACTTAACTAAACAGTTAGTTAATAATAAGTGAGCTCTTAACCGTTTACATTATTCACGTTCATGTCCCTGACCCCATTATTACGGAGATGTGTGTCTTTCACTAGCTTGTAAGTTGAAAACTGTTTTATAACAGAACACAGAAAAGGTTAAAGTTTTCGTTAAGGAAAAATGTGTGCTAAAAAAAACAAACACTTTATAATACAAATAGTACATTTACTAGTCATCAAGTACTGTCATGGCCTGCAACAGGGGCATTGATGGACGAATTCCGAGAGACAGATTGGGACTTATGGCTAAGTAGTAACAGCCACACGGGTCGATCTATTAGGTTAAGCTACACTTGCCGCGGTTGGTCCGTGGATGGGTGATCGTCTTAACATACCGAAACCCCTCCGTGCCTCGGAAAGCTGTCATTCGTGAATTTTTGACAATCGTTACGGGTCGTCAGAAGCCCGAAAGTCTGACAACCAGTTTCACCAAGGGGGGGGGGGGGGTATTACCTACCCAATGACTGGGTTCTGGAAGTCAGAAAAGTCAGAAGTCAAATAGGCAATCGCTCCATGTAAAGTTCTGGTATTCAGCTGCATCCGGTTAGACTGGAAGCCGACCCCGAACCCAACATAGTTGGAAAAAGGCTAGGCAGATTATGGAGGCAGAGACACAGATTGGGGATACCACTTATTTATATTTTCAGACGACACTCACTAGAACACATTATAGAGTAATTTTCCTTCCAGAGAACTATTCACAGCAGGTATAAACTTTCGAGAAAAACTGAAATAAAATACTAAATTATTTCAATATCGGCCTAGTACAGGTGTTTGGGCAAAAGGAGATAATAATATTTATTTTGTGTAGTCTGGCTTTAGATTTTCTACCGCAAAACACAAATACAAAGCCGATTAGGTAATCGTGAATGCCAAAGGAAAAGATGTAGCTTCAGGGTATTGTAAGCCAAACTATATCCTCCCGTAGGGGTTTTAAAAGGCGACTAAAGGATTGGCAAAAGGGAAAGATATGTTTTTCCTTGCAGCTGGTTGAGATTAAGACGACACTCGTTTGTCATACAAAAACTTGTGATTTATGGTGGCCTTGTTTTCAATTGATGTATTGCCACTTAAACGTACATCTACTTTAAGCTAGTGTAAATACAGTTGATTTCAGAATGACTAGACTACTGAAAACGTAAAAAAGAAATTGAAATGGCAGCGCAAACTAAACATTTGTGTTAGCTTTGTTTTTCCAAAAACACATAATTGTTTTTATATTTGGAAACTATTTCGCGAACGTAGGGTAATTAGAGCCACACCACGTGATACGTCGTGGTCCGCTGCGACGTCCGGCGTATTATAAAATTGAAGGAATGCTGGTGCGGCGCCGAATTTACTATATGACATACAATGTGACTAAAACATGATTCAGCCACGGCGTATCGTATGGCTTCACCCTGTTGATTCATGAAACAAAACATTAATCATATGGTCCACTAGCTACGATTCTTAGGTGATAAGAAATTTCCGTTAAGAAGTTCTCAGTAACAGCGCGTGGTATATTATCGTCAAAGTATTGTCCCGACAAAAGGCTATATTGCTTCTTTATTCTGACCAACTCCAAGAGCTCGCTCAAATGTCATAACTGTCGAATGTCGTACAATTCCCGGTCATGAATATTATCGAATTTTAAGTATAACTCGATTTTTTTGGCTTTTATTTATTTAACCATTTATGTACACATATATAAACAGACAAGAAGAAAAGAACAGAAACATATGTACAAAGGTGAAGCTTATGTAGAAAGAAATCTCTTCCAGCATACGAAAGGAAATAAAATACATAAAAACTAAAAAAATATTCACTTATTTAAAAAAAAAATCACACCTGTGCGACAGTCTTTTTCTAAATTAAGTATTCACAGTATGTATCGTTAACTACTTTGCCAAGTGTGAGTTGAGCTATGCTAGTAAAAGAGGGTTCATGGAGTTTTTGTTCCGCCCTAATACGCTTTGCAAAGGGCAACTTATTTCATCGCTCTGACTGACTGACAGTTCAAAAGTGCCTGTGATTGAAATTTTACTTACAGACTGACAAAACTATAAATCCATTTGGTTTATGTAAAGGTAAATTTTTGTAGCAACATCAAGCATGTCAAAATTCAAGCGAAGAAAAGTCGTGGACTGCAGACAAAAGTGAAAACTTAAAAGTATGGAATAACAGTTATTACCTTTTTCATTTTCAAATTAATTGTAGTACATCTATATCTATATCATCTATCACACCTATTAAAAATTATTTGTAAATTAAAATTATTAATTAAAATATATCTGCTTTCACTGCTGGTCAAGCACAACACGTCATATTCATAGCTAAAGATATACTGTTACCCAGCGTGCTATTTAAAAACGCTTTTGTTCGGAAAACCGAAGCCCTCGCGTCGGCGCAACCACGCATTCACGTTCACTGAACAAAATGTGACATATAAACGCGTATTAAGGACGCCGCCTTAACAGTAGCATGTCGGTGACACGAACTCATAAGATTTTCCCCGAGGGCCTAGGTACCAAAAATCGCTCGACTCGTGTAAAAAGTTTTCACTCCAAAAAATATTTACACTAATTAAACGTGACTTTTTAATCCGATTATTTTCAATAATTCAGCAATTTTCTTTTTGTTTTCTATGCCTTTGCGTTTGATCGTTCTCTGCTCTGTTTTAAGACGTATTTAAAAGGTTTCTTCTTTCAGAATTTTGAGTGTTTAAAGCATTTCCCGGCTACTTTACTTAAAATACGGTTTACAAGTAGTGCTTCTGTAATTATTTATTACTAGCTGCACCCCGCTGTTTCACCCGTATAAGTCTCGATCCCGTAAGAATATCGGGATAAAAAGTATACTATGTCCTAACCCAGGTCATGGTCTACCCATGTGCCAAATTTCCTTCAAATCTGTTCAGCCGTTTTAGTGTGAAAGCGTAATAAAAAAACAAACTCACTTTCGCATTTATAATATTAGTTAGGATTACCTTATTTATGTCTAACAATGTGGCTCGCAGAGTGCGGAGGGGCTCGTGGCTAAAGGATAACAGCCGCACGGGTCGATCGAAGGTTAAACTATGCTTGCCACGGTCGGTTCGTGGATGGGTCACCGTCCATTACATATCGAAATTCCTGTGTGCCTCGGAAAGCACGCAAAGCCGTTGGTCCCGGCTGTCATTCGTATGGGTCAGAGTTTGAAAACCAGTCTTACCGATGGGTACTGTGTTACCCAGTATCTGGGTTGTGAAGGTCTGATAGATAGTAACTCCATGTAAAATACTGGTACCTATTCTGCTGGGTCCACTTAGATTGGAAGCCCACCCTAATATATTTGGGAAAAGGCTAGGCACATTGATTTTATATTGAGAATGTGGAAAAAGTGATTTTGTCAGACACTAGGTATTCATGTTAAATTCCTTTTCTAAGGTTTAGTAAAGAAACCATCTGGCCCTTTATTAATGAATGAACAAAATTATGATATAAATAACACACTCTTCGTTCTTTCACCTTTGGCCGTGAAACTTTCAGAATTTACTTGTAATCCCTTAACCTTTCTATTTATTCTTACAAGGAAAAGCCATCAAAATAAGTATTTCTTTCTCTAACTCATATTCTTTTTACGAAGTTAGTTGAATAATAATGAAAGTTTCAGTACCTACCTACTAGATAAAGTCCTTAAATAGTTGTTTTATAGATTTCATCTTATTTAAGAAGAAAACAGACTAAATATCGAAGTTTCGGAACTAAAGAAATAAACCTACAAAGGTATTCAGCTTTCTTTTCTTTTTTTTTTTCTAAAAACGTACCTGAAAGGTACTCTTGTGGGAAAGTTTTATTTAAGGTCACCAACCCGTCTTGAGCAAGCGTATGAGAAGAGGCCTTTGCCCTGCAGTGGGACAGTAATAGGCTGGTATTATTATATTATTATTTATTTATTTATTAAGGTATAATTAAGGAGGACGCACTAAGGTTTTTTGTAATTTGTAGGTCAGTGTAAAAACCGTAACAAATATGAAATCAATCATTAGAATCATCAGCACAGCTTTCTAAGTAAGCATTGATCTCAAATGTCATGATTTCATGAAATAGTCTTTCAATAGGCTAATTTGAACGTTAGAGAGTTGTACCTATTGATAGTCTTAATGATTATAATTATGTTAAGACATATTTGTTACATATTTTCATCAACATACAACCTGATACATAATCAACCCATGTAATTGTAATTGTAATTGTAAAAACCCTGGCGCTGGCTTATTCGATTGTACCAACCGTTGGAAATATGTACTATTTTTGGCAGCATTAGATACTTTTAATTTGTTTTTCAATGATTGATTGAATTTAATCTATGTGGAACGATCTGCTTCGACTTTCGGTAGGTACCTCGGGTCGTTTTTCCAAGGAGATGGAGAAGCAGACCGAGACGCCACGCGCCCAACCAACTCAGAATGGATGAAATGGCGACAGGTCAAAGGAACAATTTACGACCCACGGATGCCCCTCAAGTTAAAGAGGAAAATCAATAAGTCCGTAATAAGGCCTGTCGTACTGTATGGATCGGAATGCTAGGCCGTGAAGAAGACTGATGAAAAAAGATTGCATGCAGCGGAGATGAGAAGGTTGAAACGGATGTGTGGAGTGACGATAATGGACAAAGTAAGAAATGAGTACATATGGGGAAGTTTGAAACTAGCCCCAGTGACAGAAGATTTGAAAGGAAATCTTTTAGCTTCATACGGGCCTATGATTAGGAGGGAGGAAACGCTTGTGAATAAAAGAGTGCTGAATATAAATGTTAGGACGGAGCGGGAGAGGAAGGCCAAAGAAAAGATGGATGGATTGTGTGAGGAGTGATATGAAAGAGAAGGGAGTGAATGATAGCGTGACGGTTGACAGGGGAGAGTGGAAGAAGAAAACATGTTGCGGCTACCCCAAGTAACATGTGTTTATTTTGGAGCTCATAAATAAAATAAAAAGTCTTGGCGTCTTGAGGTGACCCGACTTCATTTGGACAAATTTCATAGAATTCTGTCTCAATCAAATGGTGATGATGCAAAGATGTTCATGTTCAGGTTCATGGTCCAAATGTAATCCTTAGCAGTGTGTATTTTATTATTATTCATTTAGGGTATGATGGGCTATTCATTCATGCGCATTGCGGTTATAAAAGTCCTTAATTAAAAAATAATAAATAAACTCGGTTATTGTTGCTTTTAAAGAACAAATTATTTGGGAATAACCCTTAAAATTATATGCTATGTATAAAAATAACAAAAGGTTGTTTATGTATGTTTTGAAATTATTAAAATCATGAAAGAAAAATAAACTTACCAATGTGGACGTATTATGATTCTACGGTATATAATTTTTTATTGTATCCCGAAGGCATTATACATTGTTATAATACCCTTAATGTGGGCCACCTAACAACAGTTTTTTAGGGTTCCGTACCTCAAAAGGAAAAAACGGAACACTTATAGGATCACTCGTGTGTCTGTCTGTCTGTCCATCTGTCTCGACCATAATCTAACGGACCGATTAAGTTGAAATTTGGTACACATATGTATTTCTGTGACCCAAATATGGACGTGTAACGTAAATAAATGAATTTTGAATATGGGGGTCACTTTTGGGGTGCAAATAAAAATATAAAAAAAAAAAATTGCAGACTGTACCGTGTGTGACATTCATAATTTTTAAATGAATACTGCTAAAGATATTTAAGAAAATTTATGAAATTTGACCCTTATCTCTGAACCTACAGAGTCTAAAATTTTGAAAAAAATACAGAAAATGGTTTTTTACTCATAGATTACAGAAAAATCTATAAGAAAAATGAAATGGTCTTAAAATAACCTGGTAAATCTCTCGATTGTGCGTACTAACGTAAGTTTACAGTTGGAATGTATGAGAGTCGAACCTTTTTTTGTCAACTACAATGTTAAGTTTGTTCTTGGGATAACTCCGGAACCCTTCATTGTGCGTATTCCGTCACGTACTTGGCCGGTTTTTTTTAATAACAAGTTTATGTTAACGAGTTTATGAGTACCTAAGATCTAAAAAATATCGCATGACAGAGTTATCGAATTACTAAAACATAGAGGCTGTTCAGCCATAATGGGAAAAACATTTTTTGATAAAAAGGCTCTTCAGCACGACACCACTTAGGTGTAGCATAAATTTGAAAATTTTCAATTATGAATGTATTTGGTTATATGACTTTACAAGTTATTGCGTTTTCGTAAAGATCATTTTCACCTAAAGCAGTATAAAAATTGGTGATTTTAAAGGCGCACTCAGTTCGGATGGTGATTGGTTTTACGAAGTTTGCCGATGCTACATCTAAGTTGTGTCGTACTGTACGTATTTAACAAAAGCAGAGGTAGGAGGTTTATATGAAACAAAATGATTAAATAATGGAACAAAAACTCCAGCTAGGCTTTTTATCAATCTACACTAATATTATAAAGAGAAAAAAAATGTTTTTTTGCTTGTAATGAATAAACTCATAACTACTGGACCGATTTTAAAAAGTGTTCACCAGTATAGTGCTATATTATCACTGAGTACCTGACATAGGCTATCTACTCTACATATTATAAAACAAAGTCGCTTTTCGCGTTTGTCTGTATGTCCGCGTTGTTCTTCTAAACTACGCCACAGATTTTGATGAGGTTTTCACCATCGTTTGGAGAATTTATTCCGGAAGGTTTATGTGTATAGTACGTTAATATTAAAGTTACGTTAACCTAAGAAATCTCGATGTTTTATCAAGACGTAAGAGCCGTGTGGAGCAGGAGCGCGTCGCTAGTAATTTATAAAAATATCACTCGGGTGAAGTCACTGGCTTCCGCCAGCGACTTCACCCTTCTAAGGTGAAATATAAATGAATGTGTCAGAAATGTGCCTTTTTCCAACTAATATATCATAACATCAAGCCTGTATTCCCCCAAGGGTTAGGCAGAGATGTACCTGTACACCCACATTTCACCAGTTATGTCTGAGTACCATGTAAAAGGGGACGAGCCTTTTGCCATTAAGCGGGCGCAAATCCAGACTCCGGGCTGCCACTGAAAAATTCCAATTGGAAAAAAAACAATAACACTTTGTCCGACCCGGGAATCGAACCCAGGATCTCACGCTCAGCAGTAGCGCTTGCCACTACTAGACCAACGTGGCAGAAATGTTTTTCCAACTAAATGTTGGCTAATTAGATTATTCTGTTCACAGCACCCGTTTTATGTTCAGACGATAGGCTAGTTAGAGAATTTCAGCTAACTAGAGAGCTAGTTACATTAAAACAGCGGGATTGTAGTAAACTTTCCAAATGTATGTTGTCTGAATCACAACTTACATAATACGTAGTAGCATAGTAAAATTCAGCTTAGAGCCTGAACATGAGTATAGCTTACAGCACCGCAAAACTGGAGCATAAAACTGATATTTTATGAGCAAAAAGTCTTCATTTGTTTTTTGTGGTAAGTCTTATCCACCACAATTCCTAATTCCAGAGAATATTTTAGAAGCAGAATTATTTGTCTACTGAGAAATAATATTACTTTTGGTACCCACACAATATTTTAACCTTTATTACCTACCTATACTCTATTTGAAATAAGATTAGACATTTAAACAAACCTTTTTTACAGTCCGTTCAACCGATTCTGACTTCTATACCGTAGGCATAAGGATGGCATTAAAAGCAAAAACGTGCTTAAAATACCAACTGTTTACTGCAGCTACCATATGTCATGCGACTAACGGAATAGAAGTCAAAATCGGTTGAATGGACTGAAAAAAAGTTTAGTTAAATGTCTAATCTTATTTCAAATGGAGTATAGTATAATAAAGTTAAAATAATGTGTCTTTATATCATTCAAAATAAGTGTGTAGGAGTTAACCATTTCCTATTTCGGTAGATATTTACTTTATTTTATCTATACTACATCCCTATTTAAAAACTAAATTTTAGACTTCTTGTACCTACTTATACGATTTTTCTGGAAGCAAAAGCTGTCCGAATGCCCGCACTTGCCAGCACTCCGGACATACTAGCGGGTTTAACAAATAACGATGCACGGAGAAAAATAACAAAGAAATATTTTTACTTTAGTGAGAAAAAGTAAGTAACTGCAAACTAATTCACACCTCGTATTATGTCATGCGCAGGGCTATTAGTTATTATTTAACTCTTCAACCCCGGTAACCTGACTGAATTGTTTTTTTCTATATTCAATTCAATCAAATCGGAATCAGAATCAGTTCTCTCAATCAGTTTTTAAGAGGTATATTATATAAATATCTTTATATTTAAATAAATATTTATTCCTCAATTCTCACTATTGCACCTACCACTGTTTGTCTCTGCATCAACCAAAGGATGACTGGTAGAAAATGCATATGGGGTTTTTTTTATAAACGTTGCTTAAAGTTATGGTTTAACCGTCCATAATCATTACTTAATTTTAAGAAAAGTTTATAAATGAACCCCTATGGTGTTAAGTCCACCGCTGTACATTTGTGTGCTTGAAGTATTTTAATACTTAAATTAGTGAGTTGATTATATAAATAAATAATCAACACAATTTTTTTTTTAAACGTGCCTGTGTTACGTTTATGACGCCTTTCAAGCCTTCAAGACTTAGCTATTTGCAAAGCAAACTCCTGGAGTTAAAATAAACATGACGGCGTAGTTATAAAGACAAACATGAAACACAACTGCCGACACAACCTAGACCTACATAGTTTGTTCAACAACTAAGTTACTTAACCACTTAAAGTTAAAGATTAGTTAGTTACTACACGATTTCGAGTTAATTAAATAAGTGATCCAAAAGGTCAAGTAAAACAAAAATAAATTTTCGTTGAAATTTTAGCGGATGGTCAATTAGAAACTTACAACGGTTACCCAGGACCCGTCATCAAGGATTCACGTTATTTGGGAAAGTAACAGAATAGTGAGCGAGTGGAGTGTTCATATTCCAATGTCGCCCATCCTGTAGAAGAATGGGTGACATTCAAATAAGCTTGTAAAAAGTGTCGTAAATAAAGATGTATGCCAGATTAATTATGCCATGTGTTCAATCGAACCCCTAATAATTCCCATTCTGATTTCCTAAAATATTAATGGATACTAAAATATAATACGACTTTCCCTTTCATTATGATAATGTTTTTTAGAATATTATTCTGGCAGTAACGATTATGAGCGATAGTCAGCAGTAATGCAGGGCATACATAGTGGAAGTTTACAAGGTACCTTGATCATCACAAGAAACGACTACATAATATGATGTCTTACTTACATAACAGACATATTCAACCTATAATGTTCCCATTGCTGGGATACACGCCTCCTCTCTGTGAGAGGCAGTTCACTTATCCAGTCTCAAATCGAAAATGATCGAAGCAGACGATTATGATCTCCTAGTAGTATACTCACTTCCTCTGCTCTAAAAATTAAGAGGAGAGTTAAGACGTTTTTGTTTGTTTTTTTTAAATAAAAACTGTAAATTAATAATATATTATCACTACATCGACTCACTACTCTGTGGTAACAGCTTATTAATTCATGCCTCACGTTCGTTGGATATGGCCGGTGAAATACAAATAAAATTTGAAATAAACAGGATTTTAGGAGCCTGAGTTGTACCAGTACATGTATCTTTGTTAATATGAAGTTATTATATAGGATTTGTGCGTAGTAATATAATGGCTTTGAATTTAGGTTGAATTTTGGTGTGAAAATGTGAAATTAAATATAAAAATGGGATTTTCCTACGCATGTAATTGATATGAGAACCATCATAACATTTTTGTGTTTCGTAGGTATAAAAGATAATGCGGAGTGATTAAGATTAATTTATAGCGACAGGCAGGAGGAGTTCGTGGCTAAGTAATACCTAACAGCCGCACGGGTCGATCCAACAGGTTAAGCTACGCTTGCCGGGGTTGGTCTGTATATGGGGGAGACCATCCATTACATATCGAGACCCCTCCGTGCCTCTAAAAGCACGTTACGCTGTTGGTCACGACTCCCGTTCGTTGATCTTTTTCGAAACCCAAAAAGTCTGACAATCAGTCTTACCAAGGGGTATCGTGTTACCCAGTAAATGGGTTGTGGAGGTCAACTAGACTCCATGTAAAATACTGGTATTTAGCTGTACTCGGTTAGACTACAAGCCGACCCCAACATAGTTAGGAAAAGGCTAAGCAAATTGAATTGAGGTAACACAGATAATGAGGAATTATTAAGATTAATTTGCTATAAATTATAAGTAAGTAAGTATAAGTGTTCAAAAAATTTCTATTAATTTAAAATCAGACAGGCGATTTTAAATTAATAGAACTTTAATCACGTCATTTTAAAGTACTTCAGAAAGCGAGGTGTAATTTTTTGAACCCTTTATAAGACCTGATAAGCTACTGATTTTCCCGTAAACTCGAAATCTGCGTCAATAGTGCCCAGGAAAGGGATATCTTGCGGTAGCAACCAACTCTCTTGTAAAGCTAAAATGTCAGCTGATCTGCATAGACCTCTCACGCATTCAACTGAACGAGTGATCGACCTACAGTTGAAACTCACAAGTTTTATGTTGTTATTGGTCATGTTGCTTCTACAAAAGGAAATTAGGTTAATTTGAAAAATACTGTTTTAGAAAAAATGCATCGTTTTTAATCAATGTCGGACTCATCATCATTGTCATGAGGGATAGGAGCGTTACAAGCATCGTGCGTTTGCCGGGCGACTCTGAAACGTTCTTTTCGTTTTTGGAATGATGGTGCGTCGCATCTCACCTGACCGCATTTTCAAATATTTCAAAAAAAATACCAAACAGTTTCATAGTAATCTGTCTGATTTCCAGAATGTAGTTGAACGATGAAAATTGAAAAATAATGATTTTATACGGTTTTGTGTTATTCCACAAGGCTATTTTACTATTTTCTAACATAGCTCCTTGTAGGTCTGTACCTACAAGGAGCTATGTCGTAGTGATTTTCATTTCAGATTTTAAATCCGTACCTAATTTACAATTTTGTCTCGTCTTATTACAATCCCGCAGTAAACTGTCGAAGAACAGGAACAAAATGCAATATTGCCCTGTCCCCCCTATCAAAAAACGTGATAATGTAGGTATAGCTTATACTCAGCAGTGGGCGGAACAAGGCTGCCAGTAATGATGATGATGATGATGATATATTAACCTATGTGTTGACTTGACCTATAAAGAATATTTTTGCTAAATTCGTACATAATATTAAGTAGTATTATCTTATTCAGAAGCTTGGGTATACTTTCAGACAAAGAAGTAAATGAATGAATGTAACACATTTATAAAAATCCATATGCCATACATGTCTCAAGTGTCTGGTCTCACGTGTGAATTTCATAAATGTGTATCCTAAATATGTAGGTATTATGTAGTAAGTTTGGAAACAAGCGTGCCGTGATAGTTGCAGGCCAAATGCATACCGACTATTACGTCAGCCCTATAGAAGTGGAGTCATCCTCATCATTTTAGCCGAAAGACGTCCACTGTTGAACAGAGGCCTCCAAGCGTCGCCACATTGACGGGCCCTGTGCTTCACAGAACTGTAGGGCCTGCAGAAAAATAAAGGAACTAGGTACTAAAACGAATATCATTTATTAAATTGTCGATAAAAACATATTAAATATTATACTAAACAACATAAGTAATGGGGCAATATGTATTAGGACGCTTGTAAACATTTTTTATCGGACATGGACCGTGCTTTTCGCTCTAATTCTAGGTTTATCACATTTGGCAATCAGAACGTCCGTCCTGCTCATTCTTCCCGCCCCGTGTCGTCCGCGTGATTTCTCCAAATACTGCCTAGGAAAGCACGTACGAAAGCCGTTGGTACCAACTAATTTCTTCCCGGTTACTTCGCATTGCCGTCCCATCGGATTATGAGAGTGAGGGAAGAGGGAGTGCTGTGTATGCGCACACACTTGCCTTGTTGTCTATAGTACCTCTTGTTTACTTGGCTGTCTTAGTCGAAATTGGCCGCCGTGACCACAAATAGGTCGGGACTTCGACCGTATCTCATCTAAATGAATGGAATCTAAAAAGAAGATATAATATTAGGTATCATAATAGTGAATCAACAAACATATTCACTTCGCATAATTTTTAAAACAACGGTCACAGTTCCAGCCTATTCTCGGGCCTTTCTTGTCATAGGGAAGTGCACATATGTTTTGAACACGCGTGGGTGGTTCAGGGCCAGTGTGACTTTCTACAAGGTTGAGAATCTGAAGGAATATAGTTTTGACCCACTACGAAAGTGTGGCAGGAGCTACTAGCTAAAACCGTGAAAAGTAGATTCGGTGATGACGAAGATGCTTAGAATATAGCTGCCTTCTTGCATATCAATCAATAATATTTTTATATAAGTATTATAATGTGTACTTAGTAGACCAACCTTGGCTGCAATACCCAGTCCATTTTTTCGCTTATCCTGTGGGATATGCGGCGTCAGTTCGTAAGACTTGGTTAGTCTGTATGTTTTTACAAACGCACGGTCGCTTTAATGGAAAATGCGTCTGATGTGAGACCCCGTGGCTGGCGATGCTGAGAACAGCTGCTGCTGTGTTCTCTACGTTGTTCTGCGGCCGATTCTTTGTCTGCACGTTGTGCGAGGAATGAAGTCCCACAGGCCTAACCCACTGGTTTTGTATTATTTAACCACACAGACACAAAATGATTTACAACACTGGCACTGGATAAGTTTTTTCTTCATGAATCTTGGATTTCAAGATGATTTCAAGGATAAAATCGAAATAAAATGAGAAATGTGAAACTGCAGAAGCTAAAATTTTCGGTCACAGTTCAGTCAACAAATAATCTCATGCTGACGTCAATTTTGACGTTCTTATATTTACGTGAATACCAATTTTATTTTCTTTGTCAAGTCAAAACTTTAGCAGAATACCGTTTTAGTACATTTGTTATGTTCATTCCATTCGCAATCTCATGGCACAAAACGTCACGTTTGACTTAGTTTTTTGGTTTAGCAGAATACATTTTGTGACATTTTGGAACTTTTGCGGCTCTGCGACTTGAATTTGAACGTTTTTTAAGTACGAGAATTGGCCCTCTGGTCTACGGTCAGGCAGCACGTGTCGCCTGTCAATCGCCCCGTAACTGCCAACGACGTGTCGCTAGCTACGGAAGGTATTTCATAGAAACCAGTCGTGTCACGGCGACACTTCGCCTGCAGTTGCCTCCTGCGGTCGGGTACGGAATGGTACCTTCTTTTAAGCACTGATGCCTTGTCACAAAATATAACTTGTTTAAGCTGCTTAAACTTAGAGCTTTACCATCCTTGTCATTTTAATGTCACTATAGTCTAATTAAAACAATCTGTCATTGTATAAATAAAATATAATATTGTTCGTTGGTAAGTGCTTCACTTGTGAACGGCTGCACCGATTTGGGTATTTTTTGTTTTAAAATGTTCGTAATAGTCAATTTTTTTGAAAATTATATAGCTGGGGAAAATAGAAAACGGTGTTTTCTATGAGATTCATTGCTGATTATTATTTGTTCAGGACAATGTCTGTAGGGTCATCTTATAGAAAATAAATATAACTCGCTTATTAAGCGGTAAGACTGCAACTCCAATTTTACTTGGAACCACTTTTCCTTTATTAAATTCTTCTCTGTTATACAAAGGAGAAAGATTCACAGTAGTTTGCTTAACATTCCTTATTCAACAAGAACTATACTTTCTCATTATAAATGGTATTCCACTAAGTACATCAAACTACTTTTGCTTCCTGAAATATCTGGTAACTTAAGTGGACAGGAATTTCTTTTGTAAAGTACCGTAATATTTAAGTAAAACTATTGTGGAAAACTTAGTCGGAAGTTTTTTAAATGTCCTTCTTTCGCATAATACCTGGGTAATTTTCTTACTAAAGAAATTATTAAATTCGAAGGCCTTGGCAGAGATGTACCTTTAGTACACCCACATTTCGCCAGTTATGCTTAAGTCCCATGTAGTAGGGGGCGAGCCTATTGCCATCAACCGGACACAAATCCAGATTCCGGACTACTACTGAGAAATTCCAGTTGGGAAAACCCAATAACACTTTGCCAGACCCGGTAATCGATCCCAAGACCTCATGGTCAGCAATAGCAATTGTTACCACTAGACCAACGAGGGTATTTATATGTACAGTAACCAGTAATATTCAATACTTATGCTCTGCCCATAGCAAAAATCTTCGTTCCACCAACAATCGTCTTCTAAGATGTCCTTCTGACCGCTCTGGTTTCATTCTTCTTTCTCTGTCCAGGCGGTCTTTCTTTGGAATGCGCTCCCTCTGAACATCAGGACGGCAACCAGTCGGTTATCTTTTAAAGTGAAGGCCCGTGAAAATATTCGTAAGAAGTCGGCAGAATGATCCCAGCGCTGATTTTCCGGATTCGTTTTGTCCTCTACCTATCTTATTATTTCTCCTTACAAAGTTTATTCTGTTTATATGTATGTATTTATATGTAATGTTAATGTATTTATTATTTTTCAAGTTATCTATTCCTTATGTTGCCACTGCCATTTTTTGTCTTTGCGTCACCCTATTTTTTTTTTTGAGGGTGGGAAATTATTAAATAACTTCTCCCGCTCTGGCCGGAGCGGGAGGTTGTGTCAGACTTTTACTGACTGAAACCCACCCGTGTTCCTTTCGTTGCCTGTGTGCCGGGGCCGCGATATCCCTTTCGGACAAACTCGCAACCCTGGCAGGCATTGGCCCTTACGGACCGCGTCAGTTGCTGCTGACACCTCTTTGAGGCGCGCGTGGAACACAACGCGCCGTTGACCCGGGCCTGGTTCTTATCGGACGCCGATCTACCCATTGCGCACCGTCCGCAAGCCCGCGCCTACCGGGTGGCCGGAAGTCGGCTCGCGACTCCCGACGCCCGGGGCGTCTCCTGCGGCGACTAGGGGCGCGAGGGCACGCATCTTGCCTCTCCCTCCCGCGCTCCGCCTCCTCCTTCGCGAGCATTTCTGCTTCGCAGAAGGAAGTGACGGCCTCCCATGCACTCTCGCTCCGGACCATGGCCTGAACCAGGGCCGGACGCGAGAGTTTTTTTTTTTTTACCAATGAACCGTCTTTGCGTCACCCTATGGTTCATTGGTAAAAAATGCCTCAGGCTTTAAGTCCGCCTTTGTACGTATTTTTTTACTTGTGTATAAAAATTTAATAAATAAATATGTATGCCATAAGCTTAAACGTTAATAACACACACAATGAAACTTAATATTGCCATTGTAGTGGAAGGATGAATATTTTTACTTGTATACCAAAAAGCTGGTTCGTCTGTAGATAATTAATAAAAAATAAAAAATAAGATGGTATATTAAAACAGTTTGTACAAATAATTCGCGGAGTGCAAATGAAAAATAAAAAACCGGCCAAGTGCGAGTCGGACCACGAACAATGAAGGGTTCCGTAGTTAGGATAAATTTATCCCAAGAACAACCTTAACATTGTAGTTGAAAAACATGTTCCCCATACGCAATGTATGGGAGATCATGTTTTTCAAATTGCAAATTTAAGTTGGTCAAATATTACTCGTTAACCTGTACAGGCTACTTAGCTGTGATAGTTTTTCTTTTAACTTAGTTATATATACTACTGCTGTGAAAATTTTCACAAATCCAATCCAATCTCACAATCCACTTGACTCTAACAAATTTTGCACTTAAAAGATTAATATTTGGAATACGGATCCCTGAATCCAAAAATGGCTTTTAACATTTCGCAATATTTTTGAATAACCTTTTTAACGATACCCTACACCATGGGATAGATGAGAAAACAAACCATCCCCACTTTACGTGTAGGAGAGGTACCCTAAAAAAATATATTTTTCTTGATTTTATTTAACACTTTGTCGGCGTGATTAATATGTATACCCATGCCAAATTACAGCTTTCTAATACTAACCGTCTCTGACCTAAGCCGCGGACAGACAGACAGACAGACGGACATGGCAAAATTATAAGGGTTTCTTGTTTACTACAGAACCCTAAAAATGGGTTAACAAATAGCTAATAAGATCGCAGAATACTTAATTACGACTGAATGTAAAAGAGGTTTCTTTTACTTTGAACGTGTTCTTAAACTACCTAGAAAAACTGCGAAGTTTACTAGTTAATTCGAAGATACCCAGGGGGTCTAGTTAAGAGCTTGTTTCGCATTCTGGATGGGCACTATCTAGTTACAAGATTGACAAAAAAATATAAAAGAACAGAATTTTTAAAACATGATCAGATCAGACCATGATCATGATGTTATTTTTTTGTTTTTACTTCGTCTGGTGTTTCCCCAAATACTGAACGTTATATATTTCACAGAATATTTTTTGGGCCATTAGTAGGTGTTTGTTTGTGCGCAAAAAGATATAGCGGAGCCTACCTAGCCTACCTAATCCTAATCTGTTTTTCTTAGCCTAGCACTACTGGGTTTTACCATCTGAAAATTCTCAGTAGCAGTCCGGAATCTGGATTTGTGCCCGGTTGATGACAATAGACCCGCCCCCTATTACATGGGACTTAAACATAACTGGCGAAATGTGGGTGTACTATAGGTACAACTCTGCCTAACCCTTCGGGGAATACTAGCGTGATGTTATGTGTTATAATACTCTTGGAAGAAGTTCTTACAAATTATTATTTCAATAGCTAACCATGGGTTTTGGCCGCCACAGCGCTCATTACTGACTACTAAACGGAACAAATTGGTAGCACGAAATCGTAATCGAACATGCAGTTGAAATGATTTTGAAAATTTGTGCGTAGCTGTGCTTTTGCGGCCACTAGAATTATGCGAACAGACATGGTTAGTAATTTGTGGTTAATTGCGATGGTATTTCTATAATTTGGCTTTGCACTGTACTGTTTGTGGTATTATTAGGCTTCCTGTACACGGCGCCGGAGCCGCAACGACGCCGCAACGCATGTTTGTGTATACGAATGAATATCGCCCATACGACCGTTTTTTCATACATTTTGCGTACACTGTACACTGCTTTTTATGCACAGCTGCCAGGCATCCACCACCACAATCTTTACCTCTATTTCCCAGAGGAGTCACGACTAAGGACAGAATTTCCATACAACACGTACTGTCAGCGACAAAAGTCTATTAACACTTCAGTTTTTTAATCAGAACGCATTCAAGGAAACTGAACGATACACAATAGAAGTTTTATTGGTATGCCGCTTAGGGGCGTTTAGTGTCCCTTAAAGTGTTAATATTTACTTGAAATTGGAACAGAACTTAAAATAAAAGAATACATAACAGAATAATTTTGTGTCAACATGGATGATTTGTAAAAGTGGCAGTGTTAAAAGACTTTTCTCGCTGACCACCTAATTCACAATTTAGGCACCAGAAAACAAACTCTAAACTATCACGTAATAGAAAACAAGCTCATCTACACACTAGCAACGTAACAAGAGTTACGTAAACTAGTCAACATTAGCTTTAGCGAGCGCATTTGGTCATAATGATTGTTCTCGGTTCACAGTTTATTTGGTTGGCGGTTTTCGGTTCACGGAAACGAAAATGTACTGTGTGTGTTGGAAACTCATTGCCTAATGGTAATTTAGTTCATCGGTGTGATTTTCCTCTGATTTTACTGGGACATAATTAATATAGAACTAGGGTTTGAACTGGAAGCGTTTTGGTATACCTACATTCAATTACAGCTTAACATAGTCCATTGCTGAAGTTAAAGCGACAATGGGCCGGCCATATTAGCCGTAGAACCGTTGACCGTAGGGGTAGACGTGTTCTTGAGTGGAGACCGCGAATCGGCAGACGTAAGGTAGGACGCCCTTTTTTTTTGAGGTTGGGGAATTATCAAATAACTTATCCCGCGGACCGGGAGGGCGTGTCAGACTCTTTCTGACTAAAACCCACCCGTGGTCCTTTAGTGTTACCTGTACGTTGCCAGGGGCCACGGTATCCCTTTCGGACTTTCCCGCGACCCCGGCAGGCATCGGTCCTAGCAGACCCCTTCTGTTGTGCTGACATCTCTTTGAGGCGCGCGTGGAACACAACGCGCCGTCGACCCGGGCCTGGTCCTTATCGGACGGCGAGCTACCCATTGCTCACCGTCCGCAAACCCGCGTCTACCGGGTGGCCGGAAGTCGGCTCGCGACTCCCGACGCCCGGGGCGTCTCCTGCGGCGACTAGGGGCGCGAGGGCGCGAAATTTTCCTCTCCCTCACGCGTTCCGCCTCCTCCTTCGCGAGCATTACTGCTTCGCAGAAGGAGGTGACGGCTTCCCACGTCCTCTCGCTCCGTACCATGGTCTGGACCAGGGCCGGACGCGAGAGATCACTGCCGCCGATCGCTTCCACAAGGACACGGCCGTGCCCAGGTAGGACGCCCTTAGGCTAGGTGGAGTAACGATTTTCGCAGGATGGCTGGTAGCAGCTGGATGAGAGTTGCCGAAAATCGAGCTGAATGGCGTGCATTTGGAGAGACCTTTGATCAGCAGTGGACTACTATCGGCTGAGTATCATGATGTTAACAGTTCATTGTTGAACCTATAGGGCTTTATCCCGGCACTTGGTTTTTCTCCTTCTATGCCCCGTCTGTCTTACCTGTGTCCTTCTAGCCGATTCAGTCCTGTTTCTTCATGTCTTACTAGCAGTAGTCACTCAGTTAAGAAGCTCAATGGATAAAGTAAATAAGTAAACTGTTTACGAAACTACCTTCAGAGTTCCGAACTTAACGAACAAAATACTGCGTCTGCATAAGTTAGGAAACCAACTCTTCGATATCTTAAGAGCGTTTATTCTGAAAGTGGGCAACGTCGCAAATAGATGTCAAATATTTCGCTGTTTTGGTTAATTTGGCAATATTACTGTGTGGAAATAAGAAATGTGGGTAACTAGCGAACGAGAGTATTGAGTACGAAATGCAATAATTAATATCGTAACACTGAATATTTAGTTTTAGATGTAAAAAAATTATTTGTAAACTTTCCAAATGCGTTTTTTACACCTAAAATAGGTACAACATCAAATTCAATGTTATAATGGCAATAAGCGCCGAGCGCAGTGTACAGTGCACACTGCGCTCGGCTCTTGACATAGCAACACGTCGTGTCCGGGTTCGCAACAAGTCAATCGTCATCCTGAGGATGCCTCGTTGAGAGGTGAAACACGTGTCGATTTCTTACAGTGTTCTTTATGACTCTTTAAGAACAGTTAAGCGGATTAGGTTACTAAATATACGTCCTCTATTGTATTTTATTTCCATATAGTAATATTGCAAATTAATCAAAACATGTAAAATTTTGACAGCTATTTGGGACGTTGCCAACTTTTAGGATAAACTCTCTTAAAACAAAAAACAACATAAAATTACTGGGACCAACTCAAAGTTGAAACGAATCAAATAAACGCTTGAACTATTTGTGTTCAAACGAAGGTCTGTTTGGCGACAGGCTTCTAAACTGTCCAGTTTTAGTACGTCGCAGCACTGCTATCTCGGAATTCTATCACTACTAGTAACCCCTCCTATTTTACGAACGGTGGAAGTCTTAAAATTCCGTTGAAGAGACAATATATCTGAGGATGGGCGCCGGTTCAGTGCTGTTGAATATTCTTAGTGTTTCTGGAAATTCGTACTGTAATTTGCATATTAAAGGTATTTGAGAGAGGTTTAATTTATATGTTCACGTATTTGTCATTTTGTACTTCCCCTGATGGACATAGTGTTATTGCTTGGGCAGTAAAAATCTTAACGTTAAAGAAACGCAGCTTTCGAAGCCAATTCTAACATTCAACGCATTATCGCACCGCCCAATTTTTTTCCCAGGATTTACTAATAAAACTCGTAACTTCCACACCGCATTCGAAGTTGATAAACGAAATAAACACTTCAATTTTTACGACAAACGTACAGCCCTCGTCGTCTAGCTTCGAGTACCTAGATTGACATACAAGAGAACCCATTTCCTTCAGTCGCCTTTTACGACTAGCCCAAGGACTTGTCTGTAATATAGAGTTTCTATGCATTTCTCACAGACACGCAAGTTAATATTCTTTGCAGCTTATTCTAATAATACTTTATTTAGGGCAGCTCTAAACGCAAGAAGCGGAAAGATTGCTAATCAGGTTTCAAACGCTTTATTTAAAGAAATATGCCGTGATTTGGTTTCCAATTTAGATTGCGTGACACACGACGGTTAAACTATGCTCGTAATATAAATGTTAATAAGAAAGGCAAATAAAATCAGCAGTAGGTAGTTACAGTACATTATAAGGAAAAATAACTATAGTAGCAAAGTCACATCAAATCCAAAATAATTATGTTCGTCACCTTAAGGTGAATAAAATTTGCTTTACCGAGTCAGCATTATATATTTCGTCATTATGTCAATGTTGCAGTATGATGGTTGAAGCTGTGATATAGTTATATCCCTAGGGATATCTAGGGATATAGCTTTAAAGGGTGTCATTGTTATACCGTGAAGTTTTCTTAGATATAACTTTGTTCGAGTCGCGTCGCGCTGGTCTGCACGAGTCTTAACTCGTCAAAATGAACAGCTGATTTTTTTTCGATATTTCAGGTTTGGTTCTGTATTAAAAGTTGTTCATAATGATGAGTAAAGTCACGTGTTTAAGTATAAGTCACAAATTACCAATCACCCTATATACCGTAATATAGCTATATGAAAGCAGTTCATAAATCATAGCTGTCTTACTAGGAATATAACTATGACACGAGCACGATCTAGTAATATAACTATAAGGTCACTCCGACCAAATAGCTTAGGTTAGGTTAGAACCGTAACAAACTACGCGCGAGCCGTGCGAGCGAAGCGAGCGGTGCCACGGCAGCGGTCGGCGAACGCTACGTTGAAATTGGTCGCAGTAACTAAATTAGGACACTCCGACAGTTATGAAACGCTTTCATATAAATATATATCGATATCTAGCGATATAACTATATATATTCACGGCTTCAACCAATAAACTGCGTCATCAATACCGCAGAATGACATTCAGCCAACTTCTTTACATGTCAGAGCGAATTAAAAATGTGACACTGACAGACTAACAATTATGTACCTACCTATAAAAAAAACGTAAAATTGCCAGATCTTTAAAAAGGTTTTAGGTCGATGACAACTCGACATTAATCAAAGGTGTATGCTATTTTGATTTTTGTTATCAAGTTACAAAAATATAGTTTTTCTATACAATAGTCTGCTCAGTGCCCTAATTTGATAAAGGAAACAGTTTGAAAATTGACGAAGTTATAAAAGACTTGTACATTATTCGTATTTTTTACAACGGAGAACTATCTTTTTTATACGTCTCTTGTATCTGTAATGGCTTTGGGTGGGACGAGTTTGAGGAGCGATTACAGATGAAGGAATCCAGTTCCGAGATTTAGTGTCGCAATAGGACCATTTGTGAACAGCACCCTTTAAATTACCGGTCATAATGATCAAGTAGTCACTTTTATAGTTGTTAGTTGTTCAAGTCTTTTTGCTCACTTTAGTTCGAGCTTCAACTGTTTAAAAATTATGGTCGTAGCCTGGAATTTGATAAGGTACTGGCCGATAAAAAAAATACCTTCAAAAGCCAATGCCTGAAATTGGCGTCTTTTTTTTCCTCGCGGCCATAATCCAAATCTTGTTTTTCTAGTACAGAATGGTGTACAACAAGCGAAATTTATTTGACATGCTTAACTCTAAACTCAGTCCGAAATGAGAATGAATGAATGATGTCTTATAAGAGTTAGAAGTTTGTTTATATTTATTAGCTTTGTAGTTTGTAGGCAATTTTTGACTCCTACGTGCAAGGTTAGTGTTTAGTTACCACAAAATAGATACCCGCCAAATATTTTTGAGTCAAAATTTGCCTACAAACGTCATAAATACATACAAACTTCTAAATCTTGTATCTTATTTTGGACCGAGTTTAGAGATATGCATGTCAAATAAGTTTCGTTTGTAACACCACGACATTGTCCTTTGCTCATTGAGGAGAGGCTTAGTCATTCACATCACCTTGAATCTCTAGTTAGTCTTCGTCATTTTACAAATTTTTATATTTACAAGTCAACTTGAAATCAAGCCAAAGTCAAAGCGTAATTAAAAGTTAAAAACCTTTACACTTTTTATATAATTTATGCATAAAATATTAAATATCTTTTCAAAAGATTTTGATACTAATCACGGTTTTTAATTTAGGTATTTGCGAAATTAATATTATCAGACGCTATTCTTTCAAAACAAGTTATTTAAGCCAGCTATTACGTAAATAGTTTTCCAAACTGTAACGACTTTTTAACTACTTTTACACACAAACGAACCGATCTCTGCATATAATAGATAACGTTATTTAAATTTTCTATTAATTTTGCTGTAATGCCGTTTCCACAAATTATTAGGTTAGGCCTATTTTTTTCTCTTGTAGGTACTATCGCGAACACTAGCGCCTGACCACTTTTCCACCTTATTGCCGCTGACACTGGCGCCTGAACAGTTTTCGACCTTATTGCCGCGAACAATGGCGCCTGATTGCTTTTCGACCTTATTGCTGCGAACACTGGCGCCTGACCACTTTTTGACCTTATTGCCGCGAACACTGGCGCCTGACCACTTTTCAATCTTATTGCCGCGAACACTGGTGCCTGACCACTTTTCGACCTTATTGCCGCGAACACTGGCGCCTGACCACTTTTCGACCTTATTGCCGCGAACACTGGCGCATTACCACTTATCGATCTTATTGCTGCAAACACTGGCGCCTGACCACTTTTCGACCTTGTTGCCGCGAATACTGGCGCCTGACCACTTTTCGACCTTATTGCTGCGAACACTGGCGCCTGACCACTTTTCGACCTTATCGCCGCGAACAGTGGTGCCTGACCGTTTTTCGAAAACTCAGTGTCCGCGATGGTAGATACATACATAATCTACCGCCTTCTTCCCATGGGGGTAGGCAGTAACTACTAACGCCACCTGCTACAATCCTTACATACCTACTGCATTTGCTTCGTTTACGTAGATAATATTGTAGAATTACATTAATTACTTGGAAGAATAAAATATAAAAAACCCGATTCTGAGATTTTTAAAGGAAGCAATGAATGAATCAATCTACAAAATATGATTACCTACCCCAATTCTTTTAATTTTCACGAGACCGCATTTCAATTCAATGTGATTTTGTATTTCCAATGAAAACGACGGAAAATGTGTGAAAAAGAAAGAAATTTTATTGTGAAAATAGAGCTTAACACCTTTAATCTCATTCCCATAACTTTGAATGACATACCAACCAATTATCAGGAAGTGCTCCTATATTTGAAAAAGAATCGTTCTTTATTGTATTACAAAAAAAAACTCGTTATCAAGACGAACACAATTTGCCCTAATCGAATTTTTGTCGTTCAAAACGAGTTTACCATTTTCTTCGACGAATTCAATAAGCCCTGTGAGGGTAAGTTGAAAAACAAGCCGACCTAAATCTGGCATTGACGGAATTCTCAAAATTTGACAAGCTAAGTCATTTAACTTTGTTTATTTCCCTAGGCACTTGAATTCAAAGGCGTTGACTGGCCGAAAAATCTGGCGAACGAATTTTGTTGACGAGAAAAGCAATAAGGGTTCATTTGAAAGCAGTATTTCAACACGCGTTTGAGAATTCTAATAACGAATAGTTGTTACGTGCGTGTGTTTTTTTGTTTGACTTTTTTAACAAACATAGACCCTATAAGTTCATGAATAGAGGTCATTTAGACTACATTTAAGGGGGATGCGCTCGATAAGATAACCGAAAATGTAGCGTTGCGGATCATATTTTGATCAAGACCTGCAAATTGCAAAAAAAAAAAAGAAAATTTTAATCCCTGGGGCTACCCCGACGCTTTCACCTTAACCTCAAAAATAGTCGATCAATCCCGAACATGCATGCGAATTAAATCGTTAAGAATATTAAACATGAATGTGTCTCCAGAGAGTTTTAATCCAATAGGTTACTCGTCGACATACCAATAACTATTATTTTTCGTGTAACACAAAAGTCAATCAGTTCTCCTTGGTCATGTAAATACGTCACTATATTTTATGGCTTGTTTTCATTAGTAGAGAAGGGGAAGTATAATTGATTGGCTGTATGTATTGCCAGTCATGAATGAGGATTGTAACGTGGAGACAAACAAGTTTAGCTTCAACAAGCTTGGCAACCGTGTTCAGTTACTGCCAATCAATAATTAAAAATCTATCAAGGAACTGATATAACACGACTTGTCCTTCAAACGCTTTTCAAAGCTGCTTTTGCTGTGATTGTGATAAGATCACTAAAAACCAGTCGATCAGCTGTAAGAACTACTATTTTTTACTTTTCGGGACTCTAATTTTAATACATTCATTTTCGGTTGTAACTACGAAAACTATTCAGAAACTCAAAAGCAAAATCAAAATTCAGTTATTCAAATTAGAACTGAGAATTTGTACTTTTCAGACGTCAAAATTACATAAGATAGTCCCCCAAAACGCCCGCCCTTCACCACTTGCTAGTGCTTTAGCTGGGAAGAAGAAGTGGCGCAGCAAACTCTATGAGGTTTTCGAATCAAGCTCACAGTTTTGCAAGCAAAACAATTGCCTAATGTGAAAACAACTTCCCATTGCTTAAAGCACCATTATATTTAAGACTGCGTATTTCCACGATCCGTATCAGCTTCTGTATCGGCAGCTGCAACGCAACCCAACGCTAATGATCGCGATGTGGTTGGCATTCGCAGATAACTTCGTGCCTTTCGCAGCGCTGCGATTTGCATTGAAGCCTTTTGCTCTTTACTGCGGTACTTTTACTACGTAAGCCGATACGAGACCAATCTGATACTGTGTTGGAAAATATTCTGTGGTGTTTGAAAGGGAATACGTCAATTTTGTGTTTTTGCAACGTGCGATGTACAAGATTTTTGTGCTTTAAAACGCTCATGTCAAGTTGAAATATACAATGTGTAACTGAATTCATGCACATTATGAAAGTAGTTGTAAATTTTAATGTAGGTAATGTTTCTCCCACAAATTATTAAAACTACGTAAATTACAGTCACACTGGAATGTACAGCCTAAACAAACCATAACAGACGAAGTACCGACTAAGCAAAAAACTTTTTCCATATTATAAAGAGGTAAAATCTGTTTGTTTGTAAGTTTGTATAGGAGGTAATCTCCGGAACTAAGTAAAGATAGTAAAAATTCAGTATAAGTATTATAACATAATTTTGGGATATTTGGTGTTGTGCGTTAATTCCGGGACATGCTGTATACTGAAAGTTTCATAGGTGTAAGTTCCAAATAGTGGTCTTTTGAATAATTTTATGTCTTATCAAGCCGTGTGCCCGATGGAATTTCTAATCGGCAAAAATTACAAACTTCAATACAAACTTGATAAAAATCCTTGTTTAGGGCTCATTTTTGTTGTTTATGGAACTATTGAGATAAAATTGGCGTTGTGTGTCAGTGAACGAATTTATGATTTTTAATCACTAGGAGAATATATTTTGACTCATACTTTTTTTAAAGAAAAATTTAAGCGCAAATACTTCACTTCTTTCGCTTACATTGCATAGCGCACAAATCAAGGCTCACCAAGAACTGCATTAAGGAATAAATTATCAAGTGTAAATTAGTTAGGAATAATTCATAAGCAGTGGCGGGTTTCAGGTCCGTCGCTTTGATGTACCATCTAGTATTAACATGCAGGTCAATGTAGATCAATAGAGACATAGAATGTATGGTTTGTTGTAGAAACAACAAGAGCAGCACAGAGACAATGCTTTTGAAAATCTTATCTTACAGAGAAATACCTACCAAAACTGTTGATTAGAGCAACATTACGTGCTTGACCAAAATACTCGTAATTATGTATTTGGGTATACAGGTTGGCAGGGACATCGATTCGAAAACTGTTACCATGGATTCAGTACATGATTCGCAAATCCCTGCGTCGAAATTTTTCGTCGGTTATTATAAATCGGTGTCTCTGACACCCTTTATTTTTTTTTTTTTTGGCTGGGTATTTATCTAATAACTTCTCCCGCTCTGGGTGTAGCGAGAGGGCGTGTCAGACTTTTACAGACTCGTGTTCCTTCCGATGCCTGTGTGCCAGGGCCGCGATATCCCTTTCGGACAAACCCGCAATCCTGGCAGGGTCTCTGACTCCCTGTAGGTCTGACTTGCCCAAGCCGTAAAGCGGCTTGGGCAAGTTTTTCCAGTTAAGTCAAAAGGCACAATGCCGTCTCTGTACATTTGTGTGCTTAAATAAAAATTAAATAAAATAAAAAAACCGGCCAACTGCGAGTCGGACTCTCACACGACGGGTTCCGTACCACCATACAATATTTGTCAAAAAACGCCCAAATAAACACGTTTCTCGTATGGTTTATATGTTTCCCTTAAATTTTTAACTTTATTTAATTTTTATTATTCTATACTGTTATACGAGCAATATTTCTATATATATGTATTTGCAATCACGTTCTCGAAAACGGCTCCAACGATTTCGATGAAAGTTGTAATGAAGATTACGGGGCGAAAAATCGATCTTGCTATGTCTCATATCTGAAAAAAAATCGTTTTATCCATATTTTCACCCGAGCAGAGCTTTAGAACAAGATGGCTACCTAGGAATAATGACATAGCAGCATGGAATTAGTAAGTACCTACTACCACGGCAGCGGAGCGTTCTCTATTTTCACCCGAGCAGAGCTCGGTCGACCAAGTACTTTCATGTTATAGCGGCAATTGAAATACACAATCTGCGAAACTGTCTACCTATTACGGTTCATGAGATACAGCCGTCTGACAGACAGACGGACAGCGGAGGGTTAGTACTAGAGTTCCGTTTGGCACCCTTCGGATACAGAACCCTAAAAAACACCGCAAGACATTTAAAGCATGTTATATATAAAAACGTAAGTTAAATCGATATGGCATTGGCACATTTTCTCCTGAAGCCGATGAGGACCAGTGGATCGTAAATAGTAGACAAGATACACCGAAAACTAGCTAGATGTCTACCTAACTTTATATGCATTGTGACTTTCTGTTCCCGAACTGCAAACGAAGATTAGTTGGAATGTTAACGCTGGTAGTTTGAAAGCTCGCATAATTTATTGTTATATTTTGGACAGGGAACCAAATTAGTATTTGCAGGACAGAATATGCACATAAATAATGATTTCTGATTGGAACATTTATATAAGCTTTAGCTACATACATAAGGCTTAAAAATTTTTTAGTTACCTGAATTAAGTAGTCGTTTTCTTAGGTTGTTATTTAATAATTTTGTTACCTACAAAATACAGATTCATGTAGACTTATTGGGAAACTATGGACTCGCGACATCGATAAAATATAAAAAATTAGCAAGATGAGTTCCGTGTTTCCTATCTGACTTCTCTGAGAAGAACGACCTTGGTCAGATCATGTGAGAACGATGTAGATTAATGTCTGAAATGGTATTTTGAGAAAAGAACCACACAGATTTGAGTGGACCTGTCCAGTCAGTGCAAGCAGTAATCGTGGAGCTCAACTCAGAACTTCAGGAGCTCAACTCGACGAACAATACCAAAGAAAGGACATTCGGGTAGGCCGCATAAACTACTCAAACTGCCAGACCATCATTAAAACTAACTGAGAAAGGAAAAAAAAATGAAAGAAAACAAAAATAAAAAATATCTTCACATTCACAATAAAAAAAACACATCTGTGGTTGAGGATGCCGGGTGAAGCTTCCTCCTTCGGCTGTATCATTACTTACATCAGGTCCCATTGTGGATAAAAAATAATAATCTTTCGAAGAGAACATTTTATTTCATTTCTATTTAGCTCTTCTATTCCAATGCTCAGTGCTCAACAAATAGGTACCAGTAAAAGTGGAATGCGCACTAACTATAATTGTCTCCACTGTTTGTGAAGTCAGTTCCAGCCTGAAGCTTGCTTTGAATAAATATCTCGAGGCAATCGACTGAACCATTGTTTACAAAAGCAATGCAGTTAGGATGATATTGTAGAGATAAATACGGTTTACCTACGGTAAAGTCAAATTATTGCCTAAAGAGGTGAACAGTCACACAATAACTACGTTTTTTAAAACCCTAATGTATAACATACTGGTGAAAATAACAGATTTTCATGACGTTCGTTAAAGCAGTGGAAGCCCTGTGGTAACTATAATATTCCCACTGCTGGGACACAGGCCTTCACTCTTCGAGAGGGAGTGGGCACCGGGAGTACTTCTCTTCTAGTGGACACCTCTCTTCGAGAGGCAGTGGGTACCGAACCGCACTGGGCCCGCGTGGTAGATCCACGCGGACCCAGTGCGGGTCGGTAGATGCCACATGCTTCGAATGTTTGGTTTTAGGACATGCCAGTTTCGTCACGATATTTTCCTTCACCGCAGTAGTGATAAAATTATTCACACAAAGTAAAGCGCCTGCCTGGGTCTGAACCGACGACCGTCTCGTAACTCGTTTCTACAGGGCCACCACTGCCCGGTTGTTACTCAATCACGGTAAAATGCCTGAATGGATTTGTATGATAGATTAACACATAAATATGATACTTTTATCCAAACGTTCCCGTGAGATACGTCATTTCTAACCTCCATGCCGGACAAAGCCGCGAGCAAAAGCTAGCAGAAAATAAATCTGAGATCAATCAATCTGCCTACCCTTTTCCCAACTATGTTGAGGTCAGCTTCCAGTCTAACCGGATGCAGCTGAATATTACATGGAGCGACCAGCCCAGTTACGTATTACGATACCTTAGTAAGACTGGTTGTCAGACTTTCGGGTTTCTGACGACCCGTAACAACTGTCAAAGATCCACGAATGACAGCCGGAACCAACGGCTTAACGTGCTTTCCAAGGCACGGAGGAGGCTCGGTATGTAAAGATGGTCACCCATCCACGGACCAACCCCGGCAAGCATAGCTTAAACTGTTGGATCAACCCGTGCGGCTATTATTACTTAGCCACGAGATCCTCGTGAAAATAATTCTGAGTTCATAAGGTGAAATTCAATAAAATATTTTATTCATTCGTTCTTATTATTGGGAACTTGGAAATTATAACCAATGGCACTATGCAACTGCTGGGGTTGCGGGTTTGTCTGAACGGGATATCGCGGCCCCGGCACACAGGCAACGGAAGGAACACGGGTGGGTTTTAGTCAGTAAAAGTCTGACACACCCTCTCGCTCTGCCCAGAGCGGGAGAAGTCATTTGATGATTTCCCATCCAAAAAAAAAAAAAAAAAAAAAAAAAAAAAAAAAAAAAAAAAAAAAAAAAAAAAAAAAAAAAAAAAAAAAATGCCACTATGCATTTATCGTCATCGTAAAATGGAGGATGTGATAAATTCCGAAGGGTAAGCTCGTAAATTCCTTATAAAGATTTCAATGTTACTTATTACCTTTTAAACTATCATTATTGAAAACTTACAACGTTGTTGTTATTTTGGAATTAAAATCAATGGAGATACATAAATAACAACTTATACCTAAATAAGTATTAAAAATTACAAGATATTATACAAACTTAATTAGAACTATTAACAAACTAAAAAATGACGTGGAATGATGAGATTGGCGGGATTGCCATGTTGTATGGCAATGCCAGGTGCTCTGGCCAACGTAGAAGCCAACCCACGGGAAGTGTCAACCAGCCGTTTATTTTTGGTGCATCAAAATCAAGTTAAGCCTCGTACAGACAGGCGCGACGCGACGGCGCGATGCGTCACCGGTAATTGTTATACCATGGAGTTTCTTGCTCGTTCTTCTCCATTGGGACCTACACTTTGGAATGGGCAACTAGCTTCACATTTCTGACCGACCGACTCCTTGACAATTCAAAAGTGCCTGTAAATTGAAATAAATGCTTTGAGATTGAGTTTGAACAAAGCCGTGTGCTCGATGGGATTTCAATTTCGATTTAGGATTTCGATTTAAGCTGTGCGTTGTCCGTCAGTAAGTGAATGAATTCAAGATATTTATGCATAAAGTCGCAAATCACAAGAAATCTAATTAGGTTTGTAACTTATCCGCTGACTAACAAACGAGTCGATAAGCTGTAATTTTGCCCAAGTTTAATAACACTTAAGTACTTGCTCTATCATCAGACTACAGCAGTCCACAGCTGAACATAGGCCTCTCCAATTGCAAGCCATTCAAATCCATTCTCGGCAACTCTCGGCAACTTACTTATTCCAGAGCATACAAGAGAAAACTATTCCTCATAACGGAAAGCTACCATTAAACTTATATTTTCATAATAACTACACAAACAGTAAATACGTTCTAGTGAACTCAGAACAACTTTAGATTGATATTTAAAGTATGAGTGCATTTCAAATTTTAGGGAAACTAGTTAACTGCTTTGTTGAAAGTTAGTTGTTTCATATTTAGGTAAAAAAACATTAAAATATCATCAATCGAAATCAATTACAAAAAAGTTACTCCATCCTTTGAGAATTTACGTGAAGGCTTACAAAAATGTTATTTCTTTAACCCATTTCAATATTGGGAGCATAAAATTTTCTTTTTTTTTGTAAAACTTAATGGAATATCCGCATACTTACTATACTAATAGCTTACTCTCAAAATATCGTCCCCAATTTTCATTCAGAAAAATTACCGTGAATTCCATTTTAAGAATTCTTACTTGAGCACAAGAAAAGCGTTTTTAATATCGTTTAGATCCTAACAAGGTTGAAGTCTGTACTTAGAATTGTAAAATATCTTGTTCTTATAAAAATTCCACAAATACTTAGTATTCCTGTAGAAGCTAAAATCCGGAGTGACACTTAATTAGTTGGACTTGATTAGTGTTGGACTGGGTAGCGCGGGCTGGGTAAAGCGGGTTGGATAGGGCAGCCAAAAGGGGTATTTTTTCAGTAAAACTTTTTACCCCTCCGACGGTAGGTATTCAATTAGTTAAATTAAGCAGCGCAGTCGTTTTGCGTTTATTTTTTTTATTCAGATCGTTTTTCCCATACGAAAATAATCAAAATACCTACATTGAGGAATTTTTTTCTTTCAAACGTAACCTTGTTTTACACCGAATTATGATCCTAAAATAATATTTGGGAATGTAGCGATTCCACGCCCGGTTTCGATGTACAATGAAAAAACATATTATGTATTAAAATATTAATTTTATTTGTCAAGGATTGGAACAGAGAGAGAAAACGGGGTTGGTTAAACATTGTTGTGATTCCCCGAATAATATATTTTATATATTATTATCCAGTATAGGTTTTAATTCAGCAGATACGAGGTATATTTGAGTAAGTGTCTCTCAACCTAGTTTTAATACTTAATAAATATTTTCCAAGAATTACTTTCATCTTACCGCTGAAATTTCAGCCTCGCTTTAGGTAAATAGCTAAGTAGTCTTTTCTCCGTAAATCCCTATAGACCGAAATTTAAATAAGAAAGTTGAATAAATTATAATATGATAATATCAACACGATCTTCATTCAATGGGATCACGATTTTGCTCATTTCCTGGAATGAATTTCGTTATTTGAACTTTAGCTTGCGGCTATAACTGGGTGAAAGTTAAATATTCTAATAGCCGTGGATCTTTTTCTGCGGTGGTAGACGCTTCGTTGAGAGGTGAAACACGTTTCGATTTCTTACAGGGTTCTCTATGACTATTTAAGAACAGTTAAGCGGATAGGCTGATAGGTTACTAAATATACGTTGTCTATTGTATTTTATCATGGATTTCCGCAAAGTCACGCCTGAGTCAATTAACTATTAGGCTATGGAGAAATATTGGCGTATGAGCAAATTGCGCGATCGTGTTAACAACAATGATCGCGCGAAACATTTTACACCTTCTTCCTTTATGAAAATTATTTGTTTTTGTCCTTCCGTATCCCTCTAAACGTTATTACAGGTGAAAAGTCAACAGGTTTTCATGCCAACAGGTAAAAATCCGCTCAATATCAACACAAAAACGAACGAATAATTCAAAGGATTAAAAGCCAATTCACACATCACGTTGTTGACAAAGCCTGCCACCGGTGACGTGGATAAATATTGTTGCATGCATTTTGGACGATTTGTGCAATTGCAACGCGTTGACAAGCGGCTACGCAATCCGGGCACGTCCGCTCCCGTGACGTGTAAATACACCAAAAGGTAGGGATGTCCAAACTAGGATTTTGTACGGATTTGTCTGAGTTAACTTAAGCTATCGGTTTCCTAGAAAAGCGGTGGCCAGTACATAACGGCCGCAGTGACGCCCGTTATGAAAATGATGAATGATTTTACGGTGCCACGCAACGCTCTCTAGGAAAACACACCAACTTACTTTCATGAATAATGTTTCAGTGACGTTATTCGCCGGTAAATTGCGGACGCTATGTGGCGGCCACCGTTCTTCTAGGAAACCGAGGATGACGCATTCCCAGCGGTTTTTAAAGGATTCGATATTCGTTGCCAGTTAGTCAAGTTGCTTCAAAAATTATGAAGGGAAAGATAGTGAGGAAACCGGCCTTTTTTATTTTATTTTTTTGATTTGGAAATTATCAATAACTTCTCCCGCTCTGGGCGGAGCGGGAGGGCGTGTCAGACTCTTACTGACTAAAACCTAACCGTGTTCCTTTAGTTGCCTGTACGTTGCCACGGTATCCCTTTCGGTCTTTCCCGCGACCCCGGGTGGCATCGGTCCTAGAGGACCCCTGTCAGTTGTACTGACATCACTTTGAGGCGCGCGTGGAACACAACGCGCCATCGACCCGGGCCTGGTCATTATCGGACGGCAATGTACCCATTGCTCACCGTGCGCAAGCCCGCGCCTACGATGGCCGGGAATCAGGGCGTCTCCTGCGGTGGCTAGGGGCGTGAGAGCGCGAAATTTGCCTCTCCCTCACGCGACACCAGGTTTGTCACTAACCACATGAAAAGAAGAAGTAAATATTGATTTTCAGTTCTTGAGTGTTCTTTTTAAAATTAAATAAAAAAAAGGAAAATGTTCGTTTGTATGTATTTTTTTTGCATTCAATGTGCCTAAATTATTGTACTTTTAAGATTTATTGATTCACTGAAGATTTGATTTGATTTTTTTTTTTTTTTTGAAGATTTTATATCAAGAATCTTACCTTTTTACAATACGCCATGTGTTGCCTTGTTTTCGAGTCATTCTGCAAAAAAAGAAAAATACGTTAGTAAGTATGAAAAATAACTGCAGCACATTCAATGCTATTATTGAGTAGCGTAGAACAAAAAGTCTAATTTTTCCGTCAAAATGAACTCCCAAATAAAAACAGATTGGTTTTGCGGAATTTCTTTCTGTGCAAGGTAATACATAGAAAATAATTCTACCAAACGAATCTGGAGTTCAACTCTCTTTGCCGTGGCTTTCCACTACAGCTGCTACCAAAAACGGTAGGTATCTGAAAGCGTTATACGGATACCCAGCACTCGCGTGATTGATTTTTGCTCGAACAGTACTATTGCTGACGGACAGTTTAATTCAAACAAACCGCTTTTATTTTTGCCTACAAACTAGAGGTTTCGGATTGGTTCAACTCAGTCGGATGGATTACCTATGCTGCAACATTCGGTTCCACTGCAGTTATTGAAACAGTTGCTTCTATTCAGCAGACTTTATTCTAGTTTGGTAGTCTATAAAATAAAGTCCTTTTTTCGTGTATTTCGTGTCTGTTTGTGAGACCGCGTTGTTCGTCTACTCTGCTCAACGGATTTTAATGCGGTATTCATCTAGATTTAGAGAATTTGATCGGTAAGGTTTTTGATGTCCTATCAAGGTATAAAACCGCGCAAAGCAGGGTGCTGGCGGTTCGCTAGTCCATAATGAAATTTTCAGTAGCAGTGTGAAGTGCAGTGTTGTGCCGAGTTTTGGCAGTAAGCTCGGCCCCTATTACTCGTGAGGTACTTATTTACATAACTGACAAAATCTGGGTGTACTTTTTCTACTTTCTAGCCTTTCCTTGAAAAGGTAGACAGTAGAAAAAGTACACCAGGCGGAATGTTGCATTATGTAAAAAACATTCGTTTTCTATTCTAAATATTTTTCTTTGGCAACCCTAGTTGAAAGAAAACTTAGAAACGACCGTCAAGGAACGTGCGGAACATGCACATTCAACTCTCTCGCAAACAACTAAATAAATCACCCTACTTTACTTTGTATTGTGCAGGCTTTTGTTGAAGATCTACTTTATCTATTGTGAGTACAACTTGCAAAGGTTGGACACAATCATCAGAATACTGAGAATTGTGTACACGTTTATCTATATGTAGGGAGCATTGCTGGTCCAGTGGTAACGGCACTTACGAGGTCGTTGATTCAAACACAGGCAGGCGCTTTACTTTCTGTAAATAATTTCATCACCACTGCTCTCAAAACGGTGAAGGAAAACATCGTGAGGACACCGGCATGTCCTAAAACCAAAAATTCGAAGACATGGGACATCTACCAACCCCCACTGGGCCCAAGTGGTAGATTATAGTCCATTTCCTCGAGAAGGGACACTGGGTCCCAACAGTAGAAACATTATAAGTTAATTATGCTTATACTAGGCATAAACTAAACCTGTAAATTTATTGATTGATTAACGCGGAAACCCAACGTATACTGAAGAGAAAATTTAACATCAGTTGATTGATATTTAAGCAACGGAAACTCAAACCTTTCACGACTATACATAATATAATGCGCGAGAAACAATCGATTAAATCTCAAATCAGAGTAAAAGCTTTCGTATTTACAACAGCACGATACATTTTACACTACCGCTACTCCACAATATAGATAGGTTCAGAAGATCAGCTCTATGCAACGAGCTAAAACGCACGCACTTATAAACTCACTTCACGAACAGCGGGAGCAAGCGCACTCGCGACTGGTATTCGACCGAGATTGCAGTACAGTCACGGCTAAGCGTATCCTGAGACGCAGATGACGCAACACAGCACAGTACAGATTTTGAAGGGTAGGGCAGGAGAGGCAGACATAGGCCGCGAGCGCACGCTGCGACGCAGCTACAAAGACACATCCGCGTCCTACCTTATAGTACAAACAATCTGTCATTGAAACAAAATTATGAATCAATGATAAAAAACAAGTGACGTCCTGCACGCGTCGCGCAGAAATCTGTGCCGGCACTACAACGAGACGCACAGCAGGAGAGACATATGTCTGCGTCACACATGCCTGCGCCGCAGCGTAAGCAGCTGTCAGTACTTTCACGCAATACAAAATCTGCTCTACCCTGCTCTGCGTGGACCTGCGGCCAAGTACGGGTCGTACTCGCACACGAAGGGCTCCTTAACACCGTACAATATGTAGCAAAAAAACGCCGAAAAAACACGTTTCTTGTATTGTATCGGGACCCCCTTAAATTTTTAACTTTATTTTATAATTATTTGTTTTATAGCGGCAATAGAAATACATAATTTGTGAAAGTTTCAAGTGTCTATCTATTACGGTTCATGAGATACAGCCCGCTGACAAACAGACGGACGGACGGACACCGGAGACTAAGTAATAAGGTTCAGATTGGCACCGTAACTGTAAGATATTTATGCTCACGACTATACGCTCAAGACTTTATGTCCTTTTTATGGAGCCGGACTTCTGCACGTATCTATTTCGTGGCTACACCATCAGAGTCAAGTCTCATACTTATCTCCATTTATCACAGGAAGCAATAAAGACGCGCACAGTAATATATTTGCGTCTCGCTCTCGTATATTGTTGCTAATGATACTGTTCGCAAATAAAAGGAAAGCTTTTAGAAATTGTGGACACGTTCTCTTGTTGCCGGAGGCACTTAATAGCACGTGTTTATTTCGTTTTTGACAAATCGTTTCGGACGCATCGTCCTAAGTGAGTGATGTGAGGCGAAGCATGGCGATGTAGCAGCTCATTCACACGGGCCCAGTAAAAAAAAAAAAAAACAACAAGACGGATGCGACTTTTTTCGCGATTCGTCAAAATATCCAAATAGATGTTCACACTTGATTCGCGATTCAAATTTTAGTCTTGGAAGAGCGCTTCAGCGGATCCGTCACAAAAAAATCACGATTCATGTTTTTTGACGAACGTGATTATTAAAAGACGATACGTGATTCAAGTCGTGTCCGTAATTTTTCACGATTCGTGATGCGTGAGAACACGGACATTTAAAAAGCATTGACAACGACAATAAAAAAAAAACTATTCTTCCTGGTGTGAACGAGCCATAACTTGTGAAAAACAATACGATTTCATGCAAGACAAGGGTAGGATATAGCCCAGCAGTAAAGGCTACTACCGAGCTATTTGTCGTGAGTTTATTTTCCATACTTAACACTAAATTAATACCATTGTTTTTTTTTTAAATAACAGGCCTATGTCCTGCTGTGGAACTCTTTCCGATGAATCATGATCGTAACGCCGAAGTCCTTATGACCTACCTACTCATGTTGTCATATTAACTGATATGACTAAGGCGTTCGATTACGTTAGCCATGACGTCCTTTTATATAAACTACACCGCTATGGCATTAGGGGTAATGTCCTGGACCTTATAACCTCATACCTCAGTGGTCGATATCAGGTAACAGAAATATCTAGAACATCTCTTGAAACGAAACGCGAGCTTAAATATGCATCAGACGGTAGAGTAGTCAAATATGGTGTTCCACAGGGTAGCGTTCTTGGGCCACCTCT
This sequence comes from Agrochola lota, assembly GCA_947364205.1. Lineage (NCBI taxonomy): Eukaryota > Metazoa > Arthropoda > Insecta > Lepidoptera > Noctuidae > Agrochola > Agrochola lota. The sequence goes on along the minus strand of OX376231.1, from coordinate 8,845,023 downwards.
ATTTCTGCTCTATATCAATGATTTGCCACGTCAAATCCAACATCCTATGGTGCTATTTGCGGATGATAGTACTGTGATAGTAAAATGTAATGACATTAAAGATTATGAAGATGATATCAATACAGCATTGGAAAACATTATTGACTGGCTTGACATAAATAACTTAGTCATCAATCTTAAAAAAACAAAAATTATGCATTTTTACCAAAGGACTTGCCCTCTTAATGTTAACATTGGTCATAATGGACAAAAAGTTGAAACAACAAATATTGCTAAATTCCTAGGTATCTTAATTGACAGCAATCTTACTTGGAAACCTCATGCTGAAGACGTTTGTTGTAAACTTAGCAAGTCAGCCTATGTGCTGCATAATCTATCGCATAAAGTAAGCAATAATATACTCGTAGTAGCTTACCACGGTCTAGTGGCGCCAATTTTAAGATTCGGAGTAATATTCTGGGGCAATTGCAGTGAGAGGGAACAGATTTTTAGAGCCCAAAAACGTTGCATAAGATCTATGTTAAATCTGAAAACTACAGACAGCTGTGTACCTGTGTTTAAGTCGCTGAAAGTACTGACCTTCCCATCACTGTACATTTTAGAGGTCGCAATTTTTGTTAGAACTAATTTAGATTTATTTCCATCACTAGCCGATATTAGAATGCGGTCAGGTCCAAGGAGACTACAATATAAAAACTTATTACATACAGGCAATTACAGAACAGCACTACTAAGGAAAAATATTATGTCGATGGGACCTATCATATACAATAAAATTCCGCACAGTTTCAAAGATCACCCTATTCGAACATTTAAATCTAAGCTCACTGCATTATTATTGGATAAATGTTATTATTGTATCAATGACTTTTTAAATGATAAAGAAATTTGACAATAAAATTTGTAAATAACATTATGTTTGTAAAATAATATTTCGCTTAATTATAATTCCTAGATAATGAAATTCATTTTATTGACAAGATTTATTTATGTGCAATTGACTATTTGATGATTATTATTATTTCCTTTTTTTATGTTTGTTAGTGTTAATTAGAATGACATGTTAGTTGTTAATTTATAATAATATTGTATGTAATCAATTAGTTTCTATGAATTTGCATGCCGTAAGGTAGAATGTAGCGGTAACCTTCAGCTATTTGTATCATCTTAAACTTGTACCTACATTGATGGCAAATAAATAAATCTGAATCTGAATCTGAATCTGAATCTTGGGTAAAAAATATATTTTGAAGCCTCGTGCAGACTAGCGCGACGCGACACCAGTAATTGTTCTACCGTGAAGTTTTGTTAGAGTCGGGTCGCGCCAGTCGGCACGGGGCTTTATGTGTGTTTGCATAAATATAGACTAGTGTATATGACTTCAAATTAGATGTATTTTAATATGATTGTATTTAATACAATGCATTAAAAAAAAAACAAATTCATAAGTACCAAAAATTACCTTTTTTTTTCCTGTTAATATAAATTATAATGTTTTCAAAAACCAATTATCATATTATACTTAATACCAAAATACAAATCAATATATAATAAAAATTTAAATATAAATAAATAAAAATATGTAAAAAATATTGTTGAAAAATTGTATATTAATTAAATTAAATTAATTGTTTGTTATTAAGTTATTAGGTCCACCGCCGCCCCCACCTGGGCGAGCTCATCTCGGTAGGACACGCAGCTGTAGTGTGAACACTACAGCTGCGGACGTCGGGCGCAGAGTCTAGCCGCGACGCTTCGCTCCTTGCGCCGCCGCCGCTGCCACCTGTACAAGCTGCTTCGAACGGGTCCAATGGGGACATCTCAAAACATCAAGATTTCTTTGTTAAATTTAAGTTTAATAACACCTTACACATAAACCTTCCAGTTAAATACTCTAAATGATGTGAAAACCACGTCAAAATCCATTATGTAGTTAGCAAGAAATAAGAGACCACACACAGATAGACACGATAAGCGACTATGTTTGATACCAACGTATATAGGATTTTCGCACCACATTTGTCGCTCACAAAAGCTTAAGTTAATTTTTTGTATACAATATAAATAAGTAACAGTTTTACCTATGTCTCGGCAGTGACCTTGAAATAATTACCTACAGTCGCTCGTTAGATAAACCTTCCGCGTCCGTGCGTAACTACCGCGCACTGGATACTATTGCGTTCACTGAGATTCCGAGAAGTGCGTCGTCGCGGCCGTTTCCTATGAAGTATAGTACTGTTACTTATTTATACTGTTGCTAGGTACACTACGGCAGTTCATCGTCGCATACTACCTGATGCATGAACGATTAATCAAGATGAACATGGCGTTAGACGATATATTACTTTGGCCTGTCTGGTTTTACAGAACGGATTGCTACGGTGGATTAAACAGCGTTATTTTCACATGTTGGCAACTGTTACATTTTGTTTTTATCTTACTGCTAATATTGTTGAGAGAAAAAAAATCTTTTTTTGAGATTCCAATCGGAATAGCTGCAGGCCCTTATGTATGTTCTATGTTACTGGGATTAGTTTCCGCACTTAGTCCTTCAAGTGGACCACTGTATGGCCATGGCAGCCGTCGTTGGTCATTTTAATCAGCCCACCTCCCTCCAGAAGCAGATTAGGTCTCCTAGTCTGTTTAAAAAATCTGCACAAAAGATCTTCGTGACCCGAGGGTTTGCAGGCGTGGTAATACAGTGCAAACTTGAAATTATAGGGGACAAATTATTTGATGAGCTTAAGATAAGGTTGAGCGGAAAGCGTCTAAACCTATATTCTGGAGTAAAAAATGCTGTTCCCGTAAAGTAATTATTTAAATTGTTCGCTAAAACGGTATTAGATAGTACTTTTTCTTTACAAACAGAAATAATGTAGGTATATTATTTAGTTTAGTTTTATTTCATGTGCAAAAATATAAACACATTTGTTTTAAATAATGTATTACACCGTGTTCTAATATATTACAAAACGAATACATAATGTTAACCTTTTTTTACAAAAAATATTATTCTGTAAGAACACAAGCATTCATTATCCCAAAAGACATTAATAATACCGAAGGAAATTAAAAGAACATTTTTACAGGTAAAGTTTTCAGTGAATAATGTTGTAAGTACTATAATAAAGTCAAAAAAAAAAATATTACTCGGACAATCTTACAAATGAATAAAAACCCAATTAGATTTTTGGAAAATGAAATGTAGCTGAAATTATTCCTACATCATTATTTTGAGCTTAGTATAACAACCACTCAAGGCCTGCCGACGTCTGGATTTGGGCCTAAGTCTATTCAGAATTAATTGCCTAGAGAAGTACTTATTCGTAGAAACGTTTGAGTGAAAATTGAAAACCAATAGGTACCAACCACAAAAGTTAAAATAATAATCCTCAATTGTGGCGATACTCTAAAACTTATTTGGTCCTAGACCACAGATTAATCTGTGCCTAGACACTTTTGATGTGAGTAGTTTTTGGGACTTTTGTCCATTTGTCTTATCTGGGTGTATGTTCCAGATTGGCGCGAAAACGGCTCAACGGATTTCAATGAAATTTGGCACACAGATAGTTTATAACCTGGGTTAACGTAAAAGGTACTTTTGATCCCGGTAGTACGTTCCCGTAGGATATATTCCGAAATTCACGCGAGCGAAGCCGCAGGCAAAGGCTAATAGTTACAAAACTCTATGTACCACTCAGTATTTTGATTAATCCATAATAATTACCATTTAATTACTCACGCTATTAGATTAATTATACTAAACAATAATGATGTAGCTCTTTGTAATGAACTGCAAATGATTTCGATTGTTAACACGCGAAACTAGAATTACCAGGGTAGTTAGTTAAAAGCGATTAAGCTAACTGTAATAAAGAATAGTCCCGTAGGTCGAGTGGTCGCAAGCGCAACTGCTAACCGTGGTCCTGCACCTAATTGCGTAACACACGAATTCACAAGATCAACCACAATCTGAATCATTTTAAAAAGGATATTGCAAATCCATTGCTCCTTACAAAATTGTCTGCCATTTAGGACCAAACCGACGAATGTTTACGCGGCAGTATTGCGTGGCACATCTGAGACACGCCGCGCACTTCAGTTAGCAATATCAATCTGTCTAGCCTCTAATACATCCAGACACAATTAGTGACGAATGTTTCCTAAAAATGTTTGTGCGCAGCAGGTAGACAGAAGCGTTCGCGCGCGGCAGTCGTCAACAAAGCGCGGCAGGCGGCGCGCGGCCGCTGCGCACGATTGCCGCTCAATGTTTAACCCCGTGTCTAGCAGTGTTATTTGATTTTTCCATAAGGAATTTCGTGAACATCAGAATGACTGGCCAAAATGACCGATCAGCTTTAAAATATTACTAAAATCTAATACCTATTTGCTACTATTTGATACCTTTGTTTAAATAATTGGTACCTAATGAATAACTGAGAAAATGAATTTAATAATTGGGCAGTCATTCTGATGTCAGGATGACTGCCCACATTTTGAATCTTCACCTAAGAGCTCCAAAATTTCAATTCGCCTTTATAAAAATTTAGTACCTATTTGATACCTAAACATATATTTTTTCTAGATTTTTAGGGCAAAGCATAAAGATTTTTTTTTATTGATTGACTGGCCAAAATGACCGAGCAGCTTTAAAATATTACTAAAATCTAATACCTAATTACTACTATTTGATACCTTTGTTTAAATAATTGGTACCTAATGAATAACCGAGAAAATGAATTTAAAAATGGGCAGTCATTCTGATGTCAGGATGACTGCCCACATTTAGAATCTCCACCTAAGGGCTAAAAAAAATTCAATTCGCCTTTACAAAAATTTAGTACCTATTTGATTCCTAAACATATATTTTTTCTAGATTTTTAGGGCTAAGATTTTATTCGAGATTTTTTTACTATGCTAAGTAATACAGAAAGTCAAGCGATATTTTCAATTCTTTGCAATTAGGTAGTTCAATTTACAAGATTATTAATAATACTACTAAGCAATAACAATGTCCGACTACGAGATACTGATAAAAGCTAACATGTGGGTAGAATTATATTTTTTATGATATATCGTTGTCATCGATAGTTGCTGCTTTATGGAAGCGTATAACTAGTTGATTTCTATGTAATATAAAGTAATTTGAGGCTTATTGTATTAAAGACAGTTACTGAGTCGTTTAGTGATTACCTAAAATTTAATTGACAGTGGTTATTTTTGCTAACTCACCATGAAAAGGGGGAGGAAATCTTTAGTGTCTTTAAAAGAACAAAAAAAAGCGTTATGTGAATTCAAAAAGTATTTTGCCAGTAAAAACGACATCCCTTCACCGTGTGATCCAGTGTTTGAGGAAATCAGTCAGTTATTATCGTATCGAATGTCAACAAAAGCATTGTATTTATCAATGAAATAAAATTATGACTTTTTTTTGACTGTGTTGATTCGGATACTTTTGCTGAATATAATATTAAAGACAGCGGCGATGAAGAAATCTTAACAAAGGCGCCTTGTTGCAGTAAAAAGTTTGAATTCTCGATCGACATTTATCAATGGGATAAAATCAAACCTATCACACAATCTAGCAAGCGAACGAAAGGCACGTTATCTGATTTTCGCTACAGGAAAGTACTTCCAAAACACCAGTGGGCTGATATGCTTAGAGAAGAAATATGGAAGAAAGATCGTGGTGAGTGCAGTTGGATATTTCGTGATTACTCAATTACATTTGAAAATAATGTAACATGTTTCGGGTCTTGTAAGCAATGCCATGCACAAATAGAAGTCAAAATTTATTGGCCAACTGATAAAATCGTCCGATGTGTTTGCAATGTACATGACATTAAACAGAATTTTAAACATGATTTAATGCAAAGAAAAATCAAAATGTCACCTTTTAAACGCTGTGAACTTAGTAAAGAACTAAAATATGAATCAGCTGTCACGGTGCGAAATCGTTTGGCTAATAATACAATGGACAGTGGTGGTTATGAACCGAGCCACCTACCAACAGTTGGTGCTTTAAGGCAAATAAAGTATGAATCTCGTAAAAGTTCGTATTACGACCCAAATCAAATTATGTCTTTGTGGATAATGTCAAAAATACCTACGTATGAATCTGTAATTCGGTTTATAACACTTTCCCCGTTCTGTATTTACTATTGGACGTCGGATCAAGAAAAGTATTTCCAAGATTATAAAAAAGAAGAAAGGACTGTGCTAAGTATCGATGCCACCGGTAGCATTTTCAAGCCTATTGGATTAAATAAAGATCTTATTTTAACTAAATCGATCTTTTTGTATGTGTGCGTTATGGTTTCAGTTAACAATGACCGTAGCGTACCTATTACACAGATGATAAGCGATAATCATACTATGGACGCTATATACAATTGGCTTCACGCTTTTAATAAAAATCAAAATAATGAAACCCCACATGAAGTGGTCTTAGATGATTCATCGGCTTTGATCGGCGCTACAGTGAGAGCATTTACGAAGTGCAATTCAACAAAAGAATATGTAAATGAGTCTTATAATAAATTGGAAACTAATCAGCAAACCCCTCATCAATGCTATATTCGAATAGACACAAGTCATTTTATTAAGATTATCTTTAATTTATCATGTTTTAAGCACATTGATCAGAGAACTAATTTTTTTTACATCAAATGTCTCTTAGAAGTAAAACGCTGCGACGATTATAACAAAGTAAAGCAAATTATCTGTGACATGATTACAGTTTGTCTAAATAAATACGATGGACTAGATATTCAAGGCAAAAAAACGAGATGCGAAGAAGCGAAAATCAGATTAAAAAGTTTGGCTCCTTTTCAACGTACAAACGAACCAGAAATTGAAATTGAGGACATGACTAAAATCCCAGAGCCCTGTAACAAATCTATATTAGCTGAGGATAAACAACAAATTAACGCTACTTCAAAAATGCCTACATGGTTTTACAACACTATTGATGCCGAAAAATTAATAGTCGCTCTTACTGAAGGTGATGCTGCTTCACATGATAATTTATACTATTTTCCTGAATTTCTCACAACTTTGATTCGACTAATGGGACAGCTTCCACTATGGTCAAACATAATGAGATTGACTTATGATTCTAAAATATTAAATCCCACCTCATCAAATGTGGAAAGCTACTTCAAAACTTTGAAAATATATTTATGCAAAATTAATACCAAGACAGACAGATATCGTACTGATGAATTCATAATGACACATGTTGAATTTCTTTCTGGAGAATTAAAGGCTGCTCATAGTGCGTTAAACTTGGGCCATAAGAAAACTATGCTGAAGAAAAGGAAATTACATAAAACTGAAGAAAAAGAAGGAAAGACGATAGCAGGGATAGTAAGAGAAGAGTCCATATTTGCTGAGAATCCTTCATTAATAGAAAATTGGAAAGGTTTGACTAAAATAAAAGGGAATAAAAAATTACTAAAGAAAAAACCATGATTAAAAAAATACCTTTATTGGGAAATGGTTCTGTAACAAACATTGCAGGTAAAGACACTATTATTTCGAACACGTGTGCATTCGACTCTGTCTCACAAACGCTTGCTGTTGGAGTGGTAGCCGATTATAAATTTAGCAGAACTTTACGCGATACTGATGATGACTTTTTTAATTTTATTAAGATGATTGCTGCCAATGATAATATTACAGATATATACAAACAACGTAGTGAAATTTTGAAAACCTTTTTTCATACAAATAATATTGACGATAGTGGGAAAGCTTTCGTAACTTGTGAATGTAACGTTGCGTACATATTTGAAAGAATTTTAATTGATAAAAATATATATAGTGCTGACATACAAGAATCATGTACAAATTTGGAATGCCCTATAAACAACGTTAAAAGAAAATGTGCATTCTTACCTCTTGATTTTAATAAGAAGACGTTAAGCGAGTCTGCCGAGTCGACACCTAAAATCGTCATCGAAAACCTCTAATAAAATCTTTATTCTTTGCCCTAAAAATCTAGAAAAAAAATATATGTTTAGGAATCAAATAGGTACAAAATTTTTGTAAAGGCGAATTGAAATTTTTTTAGCCCTTAGGTGGAGATTCTAAATGTGGGCAGTCATCCTGACATCAGAATGACTGCCCATTTTTTAAATTCATTTTCTCGGTTATTCATTAGGTACCAATTATTTAAACAAAGGTATCAAATAGTAGTAATTAGGTATTAGATTTTAGTAATATTTTAAAGCTGCTCGGTCATTTTGGCCAGTCAATCAATAAAAAAAAATCTTTATGCTTTGCCCTAAAAATCTAGAAAAAATATATGTTTAGGTATCAAATAGGTACTAAATTTTTATAAAGGCGAATTGAAATTTTGGAGCTCTTAGGTGGAGATTCAAAATGTGGGCAGTCATCCTGACATCAGAATGACTGCCCAATTATTAAATTCATTTTCTCAGTTATTCATTAGGTACCAATTATTTAAACAAAGGTATCAAATAGTAGCAAATAGGTATTAGATTTTAGTAATATTTTAAAGCTCATCGGTCATTTTGGCCCGTCATTCTGATGTTCACGGAATTTCTAACTAGCTGTCCGGAGTTTGGATTTAAAAACAATCATATCACTAATATTCTTTAATCTTTCTCCTAATAGGTTTTTCTTTTTACCTTCCTTCTATTAATAGGGAAAAAATATAACGTGGCAGAGAGAATTCTGTCCCCAAATATCTAGTTATAAGCTCATTACAAACATGTTACGTGTGACCTGTCCTTGTCTACGCCATTGATACAATAATACTAATTAATACACAAGTACGGAACAGTTAATTACTAATGATGTGTCCTAATGTCATATCTAATGGGAGGAAATGTCATTATGTACTATCGGGAATTTCCGGCTGGCATTATTGATTGGTGGTTTGAGATTAGATGTCATTATTACCTACCTCTGTCTCGTTCTGTCTTTGAAATAGAGGGGCATAATATAACTTGTCGCCAGCATATTTAAGAGTGTGGTACAGACCATCGAACTGAACCAATTTTCTCTGTGGGACCAAAATCGTAATCGCGAAAAAATCGCTTAACGCGCGTGAAGAAGTTTGCACTTCAAAAAATGACTTCATATTACTATTTTAAGCCGCTTCGTGTGTCTGTGTGACCGCGTTGTGCAACGAAACCACGCAACGGATTTTGATGCGATTTCCACCATAATTTAGACAATTTATTCTGGAAGGTTAATGTGCATAATACATTAATATTGTACTAACAAATAATTAAGAAATCTGGATGTTTTATCAAGTCGTAAAAATTGTGCGAAGTAGGGGCGGGTAGCTAGTAAAATAATAAATCCAGTTTAGTTTAATTTTGAAATAACTGTATTATGAGGAAAATTCATCTTTTAGGTTGATTTTAGGTCCTTATTTTTAGTGGGTTGTTTTTCTCTGGAAGCAACGACATAAAGAGTCGGCATAGTAGAGAAGAGTCAGTTTCAAAAATATATATGTAAATACGAGTATATACAACCTATTCTAGGCTGAGTAAACACCAAAATAAGATCAGTCTGCCATCTGAATCACATCTTAGATTATACGAGCGTGGACATTGACCTAAAACTACTACCTCAATCCGAAAAAAACACCCGAATAAAAAGTCCTTCTTTACAGCCTTATTTACTTATTTAGAGAGAACTCAGTTCGAAGACGACTTTAGGAAAAACAGAAAGTTCGCCTTGATTTTAAATTGGACCAAAAACTATTTTTATTTTTTCTCCTCCACATTAAGTGTATCTTCTGAACTCCGGCTAAACTATCTTCGAAAGATATCGAAGTAAACTTCAACAAAAGGAAACTTTGTAAAACAGAATCGACCATCTCTTTGATAACTTGAGTGTCACTTTATTGTCTGTTAGAGCGAGTCAATGTAAAGTTTTCATATAAAGTTACAAAATTTGGTAGAACTAAGCACTTATGAAATTAACTTTGTGTCTGTTTTTCGCTGTTATTTTGATCCAAGTTATTGTTATGGTGAACGCGAAGTAAGAATGAATTTTATATAGATTTGATGCGAAAGTTTTCTAACAAGGTTTAACAATGGCGTCGGTGACATGAGATTGAAAGAAAAAGCACTGCAGTGTGAGTGATTTAATTTTATAGTAAATCGTTTAGTATAGGACTTGCACCCTAATTTCGTAACACACGATCAATCACAATTCTTTCTGACAGTTCAACATCATTCATTGCGTTATTTACGTTGTTAGGCAGACACATTTTTCGAACATATGAAGCAGTGTATTAGCAATATCCTTCAAAATGATTCAGATTATGATTGATGGTGTGAATTCGTGTGTTACTCAATTAGGGTGCAGTATAGGACATAATATTTTGATTAAAAAGAGTGTTCATGGAGTTTCTTGACCATTTTTTTCCATAGGAACTTACTAAGCTTTGGAATGGGCCACTAGTTTTAACTTTTTGACTGGCCGACTCCTTGACAATTCAAAAGTGCCTGTAAATGATATATTTGGAATAAATGCTTTGAGATTAAGTTTGACGACCTGTGACAAACAATTGTCTCAGCAAATTTTAAGCGTAAATGCTGTCAACAATGGCACATGTTTTTTAGGTAAAAATGGGTTGGACATTACGAACTGAGGGATATTAGGGATCTCGCACACATTCGTACATATTCAAAGTATTTAGAGGGAGGGTACATAATGTGGACATTTTAGGGAGATAGATGTGTGTGTTTCTGACAGGTACGTGTGACGACGGCTGCTGTGGGAGCGGCGCGTGAGTACCTAACTTTTAAGTGATGTCTCACTGACGCGTGCATTCCGTACTCTCAACCTCATAGCTAGAGACCTATTCTGTTGTTCTCTGAGTGAAATCACAAAGAATGCATCGTTTGTAATAAGTTGTAATACTGATAACAATAAGTTACTAGTAAATTAAGATAAGACTTAAATAAGTACACCCAAGTATGAAATATGTAAGTTGGAAATAAGTAAATAACTTGACAACTTAAAATTTTAATAAAAAGCGTTGTTTATCATGTAGCTTGTGGCGATCAGAAGTGGCCAAATAGTGCTACCTAGTTTGCGGCGACGGTGACAGAATATTTCGTAGCAATAACCCACACAACTTTACCTAATCTAAGCTTCTAAATTGGCCATGCAACCTATCCTACGTTCTATATTTAGTATCTAACAATACAATTGCTATATCGGTTCTATCCGGCACCCTGGAACGGATACCCGGAGCCAATGCTTATAATAACCGTGGTAGCCATGTTATGTAAATTGTGGTAGGGTGTTTCGCATAGCAATCAGACGCAATATAGTTTGAAGTGCGTTAGCCGACTAACTTGCTCTGCTCTGCATATATACGACCGAGTTTTTTTTTAATACATGTACCGGGTGTTTGGTAGAAGGACCGATAAAATGTTCTGAGGGGCAGGGAGTGTCGTATTCTAGTTTTCTACCATAAAACCTGTGTCTTAGGTGCCCCTGTAGGTAACTGATATCATAATTTGTTTTTTTTTTAATTACAAGAAGTAACGTCACAACTTTCTTGAGTAATCATTTTTGATGGCAATGACACTTTTGTACAAAAGTCATTTAAGTCAAAACCAACCGTTGTTGAAAATGACTTTTGTACAAAAAATGTAAGCTTTTAAATTTAAATTAAAACCAAACACCCTTTATATAGCTATTTGTGTTGCCTGTTTGTATCTACTTGTGAGACTGTTTGATTAGATTTTTTGTCTTTACTGTGGGCGACCTGTGCTGAGTCTGTTTAAAGTTTTCTAAGTCGGCCACGGCAACTTGTATCCAGGTGAAAGGCTCTCTGATGGCTCGATTAAATTATCAGGACGTTTGAGCTTCTCTCACTAACGATCACATCTTTCCAAGGAAGTGATCCCATCAGACCCATATATTTTTATATAATTTAAATATTTATTTTACTTTTTATGAACCACTATTGTCAAAATTAGTATTTATTAAAAATATTTAACAGACTGCGGTAAACAATGTTATAAATACAGTGAAGCGTATTGGCTGTATTTATGGAAAACAAAAAGTTGCGCAACATGATGGCTGTTGGAAACATTTCGCGCTCTATATTGCAAGCAGTGTTGCCAGCAACATGTTTCTTTCAACATAAAAAAATGGAGCAGCAAAAAAAAAAAAAAATTGTCCGCGCGACTGCTAGTCACCGCCTGAAGTATGAGAGCGTTGAGACAGACAGGGGGAGGTAGACAAAGGCGAAGCTAACTCAGTCTGCCAATTTTGTCAAAGCCAAAGTCTATACAGCAGTACACATAGCTGAAAATCGCACAGTTGGCCCGGTTCCTAAAAAGACAGCTCTTATAAAAGAAGCGGTACGAACCGTCATTACTAACAGCCGACGTCAATTTGCACGCAGGGTCGGACATTACACTGTCTATACTAGAATTCAGTAGATTTTTCCCCGAAAGGTTACCTAAGATAAAGATCTAGACTATCTACTCTATTCAGGTAAAGAAATCTGCTTAGGAATTTATAGACGGTAAAAAAGGTGACCTTTACGATATCGCATGGTTATTTATTTGGGTAGCATTTTGAGTCTACGTGCGATTGATAAAAACAGCAAATTAAACAAACGTTGCCTTCTGATGCCAAAGAGTTTATGAATGAAGACTAGCACCCTATATACCACAGGGATGTTGACAAAAAAAAAATTGTCCGTCATGTAGATTATAAAAAAAAATTGAACTCGTATTTTTGCTTTTTTTACGTAGTCAAAAGATTACGGCAATACATTGAGAGTAGGCAATGCGTTAAAATATGGCATGACGTCTGGCCGGTAGATTTTATACTGAATTGTGATGTGGCGAGCTCCCACTGAACTTTAATGCGTTTTATCTGAACCATTTTTTAATATGGTATATGGATAGGGTGATAAAGCAAAAAATACGTGTCAAACATTTTTTTATTATCTGACTAACGGACTAAATCGTTTTTTTTTTCCCAGTCAACATCCCTATTTCGTAACACAGTTTCCTTCATATGTTTGAAAATTCGTCCGTTCAACAACGTAATTATCGCAATGGGTATTGTTGAACTGTCAAAATGAAAGGCATTGCAATTGTGTTACACAATGACCAGATACACAAAATCACTCCTTAGAAGATCTATTCTGCAATAGACTGCGATTGACCAAATAATGCATTACGTTCGTTATTTCACCCCGAAAATACTGAAGCTGAATCAACATTCAGTCTCGGGTCAAACCGGAAATTGCTATACTTAATCATCATGAGTGGCAGACGAATTGGTAATTCAATTTATTGTTATGAGTGTACAATGCCGCCCATGGGCGTTTGACGGTATTGTAATAAATGTTTATCTTATGGATCAAAATTGCCGCAAACTTTGAAAATCATAAGTAATTTTGTTCCAAAAATAAAACCCACACAGAAAACAAAACCTTCTTCCAGTCGGGTAAAAATAAGCTATTAACCAGGTCAAGCTATAATAAGCCTTCCGTGACGCTATAACTAATGATTTGAAAATAGTTACTTCAAACCTAGAGAAATAATTGTATGATTATAAACTACCGTAGAAAAATCTAACGTAAAAAACTACCGTAGAAAAACACGCAACACTTTACCGTCGAACTAGCTCTTTGATGAAAGTAATCAACTTTTTATAAAAGAAATGACTTGACTTATTTTCTGTCTTGAATACGTGGAATGAGTAACAAGTTATTTTATTAATTATAGTCCTGAATTCAACGAATTATGATCACGTCATAGAAACTAATTTATACTTAATTTTTATACTCTAAATCACGATAAAACTGATTGAAATATAAACATTAACCAACTTAACTAACTTAACGTAACTTTGCATTAACCTACTGAGTCCGCAAAAATTACTCCCATTCTTACAAACTTTCAACCCCCATTTCAACCATTTAGAGGACGAATTTACAAACATCCATCTTAGTCCATATGATGAGGACAAAAATTGTTTTTTTTAAATTCACCCCTAAATGGTTGCAATATTTCACCCTTCTAGACCAGGGATTCCCAACCGGTGGGGCGCGTCTCCCTCGGGGGGCGTAGAATAACCAATGGGATTTATTAAAATTTATGTTCTTGATTTAGAAAAGGTTAAGGCTAGTTTTCAGAACCCGAAAGTTTCATAATATTGTAGGTACTGTAAAATAAGCTTCACCTTTTCTGCAAAAGATGACAAAATAAGTTTTCCTACTTCTTCGAATGGTCAAAAGAAAAATGTACCGAATCCGAAATTGTACAACATTTTTCGAGCTCGCTTTTCTCGCTCACACATTATGCATTCTCAGAATTCTTGAGATTTTCTGCAAAACTCGACAAAGTAACTTCATTTTCTGTTTGAATAATCAAAAGAAAGTCTAACCTATCCAAGGGGGTGCAAACATTTTCGAACTTACTTTCACTCGCTTTACATTCTTATGCTTTTTTGCTTATGTCGAAAAAAGTAAAAAGTGAGGGGGGCTCGTATGTTAAAAGGTTGGGAACCACTGTTCGAGACCCAACGGCTTAGGCTGTGCGTTGTCTATCAGTGAATTTAAAAGTCTATAAAGTAGATCAATATAACTAATTTTTACTTAAACATAACATAACATAACAGAAGAACAGGAACATAATACATGTCCTAAGTCCTTATCCACTTGGGAACTCATCACGAGTAAATCCGCCCGCAAAGCCTCGGCCATACTTTTCAATTCCATTTGAGAATTATGAAACTAGTGCGACAGATGCGCGTTGTTAAAAATGCATAAGCACCCTATTCTGTCACAAAAATTATATTATGTGCCAACAGGATTCCTAAAAGTGAATAATATGTATTGTATGTTAAAGTAATTTGCAAATTAATTATCGTTTTTTATTTTCTTACTATTTGCGCCCCGCGGGTTCCGGTAAGTCCTTATCATAATATTTAGCGAATAACGTGGGTTAAGCAGAGAATTAGTATTTAAAAGAGAGCATTATGAGTAGACTACCTGCACCCTGCGGTTTCACACGCGTAAGTCTCGATCCCGTGGGAATATCGGGATAAAATATTCTATGTCCTAATCCAAGTCATGGTCTACCCATGTGCTAAATTTCACCCAAATCTGTTCAGCCATTTTAGCGTGCAAACGTAACAAACAAATAAACAAAAAAACAAACTCACTTTCGCATTTATAATAATATTATTACTAGCTTTCGCCCGCGACTTCACCCGCGTGGAGGTCGGAAATTATCCCACGCGAATGTACTACCGGGATTACATACCTAATAGCTGAGAAAAAGGTTATTGACTCCTATCGCTGCGCCCGCGTAATTTTGAATCTGTGATATCTTTTAAACTAGGTATTCATTTAAATGCTATGAAGTCAAGGCATATTTTAATCTAAATTAAATGCCCAAATTAAATAACATATTGGATAAGGATTAAAATTATACCGGTCAAAATAGGTTCGGAAAGAACAATGAAATTTTTATCAAATTCTAAAGATAAAAATGGTTACTGTGTATCATCCTTAGAAGATAGACATATGCTATCGCAGACGTTTTTTGTTGAACTTTTTAAGATGAACCATTCTGTAAAACAAAATTTTTATGTGTATCTTACGGTTGACGCGGCGCACGCTAGTAAAGCTCCCAGTCAGCATGATATTTTCCGACATCTTCAACAATAATCGTTATATTTCAGCCAATTTACACAAAACCATAATTAATTATATACTAAAGCCTTCCGCATGAATTACTCCGTCCATTGGTGAAAACCGTTTGAAAATCCGTTCGGTAATTTTTGAGTTTAACGCGTTCAGACAGACAGACGCGGCGGGGGACTTTGTTTTATAATACGTAAGGATGAGATATAGTATTTATATAAATATAATTGAGCATATAAGTGGTAATATATTAAAAATATCAAGGTATACGCATCGACTTGAGAACATTCCCTTTTTTCGTCGATTATTGGCCGATTCCTATAATTTACGGACCGTTAATAGTTAAAATTAACACGTTTATATCTTTACCAATAATGAACCAAATACCTCATAGCTTTGCACAGGAGACCCTCCCACATGGAAGTAGTAGCTATCACAGATAAAATTAGTTTACGAATCTATTTATATCCCCAATTTGGCAATTAAAACAACTACCATTGATAAGGAAACGATTCGATTTTGTTTATAGGAACCGAGCATAAAACGCACAGCTACTATCTGTCTTTGTAGTGAGCACGCATATTTCTGCGTAGACGAGAAGTCGAATCCCCCTTTTTTTTTTGAGGATGGGCAATCATCAAATGACTTCTCCCGGTCTAGGCGGTTGGTGCTGACATCTCTTAGAGGCGCGCGTGGAACACAACGCGCCGTCGACCCGGGCTTGGTCCTAATCGGACGGCAAGCTGCCCGTTGCTCACCGTCCGCAAGCCCGCGCCTACGGTGGCCGGAAGTCGGCTCGCGACTCCCGACGCCCGGGGCGTCTCCTGCGGCGACTAGGGGCGCGAGGGCGCGCATCTTGCATCTCCCTCGCGCGCTCCGCCTCCTCCTTCGCGAGCATAACTGCTTCGCAGAAGGAGGTGACGGCCTCCCATGCACTCTCGCTCCGAACCATGGCCTGAACCAGGGCCGGACGCGAGAGATCACCGTCGCTGATCGCCTCTGTGAGGCGGTGCTCCGCCCAAGCAGGGCAGACCTCCACCGTATGCTCCACCATGTCCTCCGGGCGATCCACACAGTGGTGACACCCGGGCGTTTCCTCCCGCCAAGTCGAATCCCCTACGTTTCATTTCGATAAGAAGCATAGAAGTGTGGTCGTCGCTTAGTTTTGCCACCGTTTGCAAAATAAACGCTCCAACTTGATTCCGCCGCTAAACGTGATATTTCGTACAATACTAAAAGGGCCTTGCTGACGTTACAAGCTGATAATAATCCTAATCCTAACTTAGGTATGTATAAAATATAATATATATATTTATTATATATATATAATAATATTATAAATGTGAAATTTTGTATGTTTGTGTGTTTATTACTCAATCATGCAATAACAGCTGAACGAATTTGGATGAAATTTGGCACATGGGTAGATCATAACTTGGGTTAGGACATAGGATCCTTTTTATCCCGATATTCTCACGGGATTCTCACGGGATCGAGACTTACGCGTGTGAAACCGCGGGGTGCAGGTAGTCTACTCATAATGCTCTCTTTTAAATACTAATTCTCTGCTAAACCCACGTTATACGCTAAATGTTAATAAAACCAAAATATTACGTTATTCGCAAAAGCCTTTCACTTTCTAGGTCAGAGCAAATATCTAGTTATCAACGAATGAATCACAACTGGAGCGTGGCGTCCACAAATAGAGTTCCCTGAAATTCTATTAGCTGTAATATATTTGCGACACTTTTCTAGGCATGGTAAAATATATTAACGTGTATATTATAATAAATAAAAATAGGTTGGAAAATATGTAGGAGTCACACCCCCTGAATGTATTTAAAAGGTAAAAAACTATCTGGAATTTCTCAGTAGCAGCCCGGAGTCTGGATTTGTGCCCGGTTGATGGCAATAGGCTCGCCCCCTATTACATGGGACTTAAACATAACTGGCGAAATGTGGGTGTACTATAGGTACACCTCTGCCTAACTGTTCTGGGAATACTGGCATGATATTTTGTATGTAAAATTCCGAATTGAGAGAGGCTGTCGCAATTGGTATATAAAAACCGGATCACCGGAACTTGATCGGCGGTGTACTCCTTCCTTATTAATTTAATTTCTTTTAATGAGGAGCTGGTGGCTAAGTAATAACTGCTGCACGGGCAATCCGTCAGGTTAAGCTACGCTTGCCGGGATTGGTCTGTGGATGGGTGACCATCTTTACATACTGAAATTTCTCTGTGCCTCGGAAAGCAGGTTAAGGGTCAGCGCAGACGGACAGGAATAATCCCCGCGCGGTCTCGGGTATTTTCTTTACGGATCGCGTATGCTCGAGCTTGCGCTATCATATCTTCAAGGACGCGCGAGCATTTTTTGTCAGGTTCAAGCATTTATGCAATTTATTTTAATCATTTAAAACCTTATTTTCAAGTGCGTTAATAAAATCCTCCGCTGCGCTCCGTTCTGTCTGCGCTGACCCTAAGCCGTCGGTGCCGGCTGTCATTCATGCATCTTTGACAGTCGTTACGGGTCATCAGAAGCCCGAAAGTCTAGCAACCAGTCTTAGCAAGGGGTATCGTATTACCCAGTTACTGGGTTGTAGAGGTCAGATAGGCAGTCGCTCCATGTAAAATACTGGTATTCAGCTGAATCCGGTTAGACTGGAAGCCGACCCCAATAAAGTTGGGAAAAGGCTAGTCAGATTGGATATTAGACCTCATTCTCATAAAAATTACAAACAATAAATCACCTCCTTAATAATATAGTTATAAAATGATGTCCCTAGAGAGAATAGGTACCTACCACTTTCTCTTTAAACAATTTGATACGTGTAATCTGGAAACTTAATTTATACGCAATCTCAAGGTTCTTACCATGAGTCAGCACTTAAGTAACTATTGTGAAGCAACCCCTGAGCAACAATTTACTTAATTGGAGACCATTAACAAGGAAAATTTAAAGCACATTCACCTTTCCTACTTAAATAAGTATAGAAAAAAGCTGCTCTTATATTTCGTTACTCCGTTTTATTACAATAAAGTAAAGTAAATTACAGATTTCCGAATGAAAATAAACGTTATAGTTTTAATCCTTCTAAACTGCGAAAGTAAGTTTGTTTTTGACGCTTTCACGCTAAAACGGCTGAAGATATTTGGTTGAAATTTGGCACATGGATAGACCATGACCTTTTTTTTTTTTTGAGGATGGGAAGTCATCAAATGACTTCTCCCGCTCTGGGCAGAGCGAGAGGGTGTGTCAGACTTTTACTGACTAAAACCCACCCGTGTTCCTTTCGTTGCCTGTGGGCCGGGGCCGCGATATCCCTTTCGGACAAACCCGCAATCCCAGCAGGCATTGGTCTTTCGACCCCGTCGGTTGGTGCTGACATCTCTTTGAGGCGCGCGTGGAACACAACGCGCCGTCGACACGGGCCTGGTCCTTATCGGACGGCGAGCTGCCCATTGCTCACCGTCCGCAAGCCCGCGCCTACGGTGGCCGGAAGTCGGCTCTCGACTCCCGACGCCCTGGGCGTCTCCTGCGGCGACTAGGGCTGTAGCTTGCATCTCCCTCGCGCGCTCCGCCTCCTCCTTCGCGAACATAACTGCTTCGCAGAAGGAGGTGACGGCCTCCCATGCACTCTCGCTCCGAACCATGGCCTGAACCAGGGCCGGACGCGAGAGATCGCCGCCGCATGCTCCACCGTGTCCTCCGGGCGATCCACACAGTGGTGACACCCGGGCGTTTCCTCCCGCCTTACGCGGAACAGGAACCTCCCGAAACAACCGTGTCCGGTGAGGACCTACGTCAGGCGGAAGGTGAGGACGCCATGGCGCCTCTCAAGCCACTCCTCAAAGAGGGGACTTATCGCCGCAATTGTGGCGTGCCCAAGAGACCATGACCTGGATTAGGACATATTTTTTATCCCGATATTCTCACGAGATCGAGACTTATGCAGGTCATAACCCGTGGCGCTGCTAATTTTAAATAAATAAGTAAATGTTGAGTGTCGTGAGGAAACCTGGACTTACAGTTATTATAGGTTAATATAAGTTTAAAATTGGCAACCCGACTTGAGCAAGCGTGATGATCAAAGCTCGTTCCGTCTCTGTATGAGAAGAGGCCTTAGCCCAGCAGTGGGCAGTAATAGGCTAGAATTATTTTATTATTAACTGAAACATAATGTATTCCTCTAATCAAGAGGTAGGCAGACATATATAGTTGGTACTCGAGGCAGCTATGTTATAATAAATCTTAACCGTGCATAACTTCAAAATCCAGGCTGCTAATGAGATTATCGTTATGGATAAACCCAATGAGGCTATTCCCGAGGGTTTAATAAGAGGAACATTTGAAAGAAAAAGTATTTATTGTGGCTCGCACAGGAAAAACACAAAAACAATAAAAAACAAAGTAACAGTAACATATAAAGAAGGAAATCCTGTACGAGGCCAAAAGGCTCCTATCTCAGCATGATGCCGCGACATTTAAAGATAAATAAATAAATAAAAAAATTATACATTTATATTCTCTTACTTAATTGCTTCGTTCCAAAACACAAATAGCGGACGCTGGCCGCACAGTTGCTGGACTAAAGTGGAACTGGACTGGCCACATCTGTCGCATGTCGGAGCAGAAATACGCAAAAATCACCACTCAGTGGATCACCCAGAAAGACATGACACGATGAAGTGGACTCCTTCTTAAAGGATTGGCCCGCAATCGCAGTAAACCGGGAAAAGTGTACAGACGGGGGAAGGGAGGCCTTTGCCCTGCAGTGGGACGACACAAGCTTATATAAAAAAAACCTTTATATGTCCTTATCTCTTAAAATTGTAAATTAATTTTCCAAGTAGGCTTTTAAACAAGGCCTTATTAGCGACTCCTAATTAGTAGGTAGCACCCTTAATTATTTCTTTCCAAGAAATTAAACGTTATTTACTACGCAGACCATTTTATTTAAAAGAAATACTCTAGTTAAATATGAATGAGTTGTTTTCTTCCCCTATTACAAAATGTGGGTGTACTATGGGCACATATCTGGCTAACCATTCACAGAAACAAAGTGTGATGCTATGTTATGTTAGTTGTGCTCTTCCAGCCGTATCTCAGTCTAATTAGTTAAAAATAAACAAATAATTAAATTGAAAAGATTTTTTTTATGTAAATTGAAAAGTTGGCAACGCGCCTCCAGATTATGAATGTTATCGTCACCATATTTCAACTTGAACCTAAAGCTGGCAAAGTATTAGCAAACTTCTTGGCGTTGCAAATGACAGGTATCCATATAGTTTATTCCCGTTGTCCCCGTATGCCATATCCCCGTCACGGGGACAGCGGGACGTGATTTAATTTATTTCCCGTTGTCCCCATAACGTACATTTGGCTAACGGGGACAACGGGAAGTAAACCTTTTTTAAATCGAAACAGCTAGGTTAGGTTAGGTTAGAACTGTGACCACACAACGCACGAGCCGAGCGAGCGAAGCGAGCGGTGCCGCGGCAGCGGCCGGCGAGTGCCAGAAACATATTTTTGAATGTAAAACCAAACCACGGGGACAACGGGAAGTATTATTAAATATTTAATTGAAGTACCGCTGTCCCCGTAGGACGGGGACACGGCGTACGGGGACAACGGGAATAAACGATCCATATATGCAGTAGTTTCCACAGGTAGTATAAAATTGTGGAATTGTTCAGGTTTACAAGGTCATCAATAAATAATATAAAATAAAGTAGTTTTTCGTGTCCCGTCGTTTCCCGTAGGATATTTTCCAACATCCACGCGGGCGAAGCAGCCGGAAAAAGCTAGTAAACATAAATATATTTAAGAAATCTCAAATGATTTATCGAGTCTTATCAACCGACTTCCAATAAAAAAACACTACAAAGTGAAAAATAACTTTAATTTCGGAAGTCGGTGTCTTAGGTTTTGAATTTTCGTTTTTCGCCACCAACTTCCGAAATTAAAGTTATTTTTCTTTTTATTTTTCACTTTTTAGTTGTGGTACCTACCCCACACAAATTCGAATACCACTACCTGCTATGTAAATAACAGTGACAGGAAGTTATCATCATATCATCCACATATACTAAGTGAAAAAGAGTGGGAAAAATACGTATTATTGAAGCTAACTCAAAAACTATCCAAGTAAAATGAATACAATTTATATGACACTAACTTGAGTGCATACCCTTTCATACAAAAAAATAATTTTCAAAATCGGTCCACAATTGATGGACATACATAAAAAAAACACAGAGACGCTACCAACCTAGAACCTCTTCATTTTTGGAAGTCGGTTAAAAACCGTGCGAAGCAAGGGTGAATCTGAAGTTATCTATAAAATAACATACAAAGTAGCTTTTCGAGACCGCTAAGTTTTTCTTATCTACGCAAAGGCTTTTGATGCGGTTTTTATTTAGAAAATTTATCCTAGAAGGTTTATGTGTATAATATTTTAGAGGCATGAGGAATAGGGTGTTATGTTCACTCATCCTCTATAGAAAAGGGAGGATCCTCTGACCAGACGGGTGTAGTGTCTGGCGGGCAACTGCCCAGAGGTTGAAGTTGGGAGATTGTATATGTATATGTCCATTGCGCGGTAAACTCTAATTGCGCGATGTAGGATTTGTGTGACGTCAGGATGTTGTTTAACGTTAGGTCTTTGATGCGTAGTTCGCATGTGGCGATGTAGATGCCGCCACAATACTTACATAATAAAATGAGGATGTTTTGTGTAGGCGTAAAAACCGTGGGAAGCAGAGGTGGGTCGCTAGTTGAATACCTAATAAAAAGTACCGGTCAAGTGCGAGTCGACCTCGCACATGAAGGGTTCCACAAGGTACCACCGTACAATATTTGGCAAAAACGTTTTTTGTATGGGACCCCTTTAATTTTTTACTTTATTTTATTTTTATTATTTGTTGTTATAGCGGCAATAGAAATACACAATGTGTGAAATTTTCAACTGTCTACTTATTACGGTTACGGTTAATGAGATACAGCCCGCTGACAGACTGACGGACGGACGTCCGTCCAGCGGAACCCTATTAAAGCGGTGGCTTAGTAATAGGGTTCCGTTAGGCACCCTTTGAGTACGGAACCCTAAAAATGAAACAACCCCCAAAAGCCAAAAAGTCTCTAGGAAAACACACCAACGTTTCATAAATAATAAAAGCCATTTGACGGTGACCTGAGAACGCTATGTGATTACCGCTCTCTTAAAAAATCGGATCTATAAACGTACTACGTTACTTAGCTCGTGCTTTGACTTGTCATTTTGCGGTGTCAATCTTGCACTTGTGCGACAGTTACCGCCTCTGTGGTTCTATTCCCAGCGTGGGCAAACTTTTCTGCCCACTTTGGTAGGTGGTAGGGCTTGTTCTAAGTCCGCCTGGCTAGCTACCACCATCATATCTAAGTCTGTCGTCATTACAACAATGTTAACAGCATTGTTGTGTTTCGGCAGTTAGAGGTAAGATAGCCAGTTTCTCTGTGGTTGAGGATTCCGGGTGAAGCTCGCTTCCACCTTCGGCCTGATCATCACTTACCATCAGGAGGGATAAAGGTGGAGAGCTTCAAAGTTGCGGTAAAAAAAAAAAAACTTCACCGACAGAAATAAAGGTTCGTGCGTACTAGCGCGACTTATCGCGTGACGCGACTCCGGTATTATTGTTCTACCGTGAAGTTTTCTTAGAAATTGTTTTGTTAGAGTCGAGTCGCGCTGTCGCGTCGCGAGAGGCAGGACGACGCTTAACACTTAGCCAAAGAGCGTGCTAAGTCATGGTTATAGATCTCGGCCTTAGTACGTTCGGGACGTTTTTTTTTACAAAGGCAACCTTGTGTCTTGGCCCGCCTAAAGCAAATTCGTAGAAGTTCAAGAATCCAATAACGCATTACTGTTATGTACCTACAATATAAGCCTTGCCTTCGGAACAGTATTAGACGCTTGAACTATTCGCTGTAGTCATTTATCTTATCTTTTTATCTTATCTTCGTTATATACTGTCTTTATTCCGAAGAAAGGGAGAAAATAATTAAAATATGTACATATTGCCCGTCACTTTCATATAAATAATATGTCGTCGTAACAAAGTAGACGTACTGGAAAGTTCGTTCATGAATTCGTAGTAATTAAGGCCGCTATTATAATTATTGCATGCCGTAAGGCAAAATGTACCGGAACTCTCATCAAAATAACCATCATATCTGTATACCTACATTACTGGCAAATAAATGATTTCTTTCTTTCTTTCTTTAAAAGCTTCATTGGTTGATTTATAACGAAATTGAGCGCGTAAAACATAATACATACATAATATCATTACATAATATTTCACTCTTCATTGTATTTCGCACACCTTTTTTTTTATTTTATTATATTTATTTGTCTGTACCTATCCGTGACATCATTGCGGGCCCTATCAGAATACCAGCGCTGCGACATTTTTATTTATTTTTAAATGTCGCGGCATCATGCTGAGATAGGAGCCTTTTGGCCTCGTACAGGACTTCCTTCTTTATATGTTACTGTTACTTTGTTTTTTATTGTTTTTGTGTTTTTCCTGTGCGAGTCACAATAAATACTTTTTCTTTCTTTCTTTCTTTAAAATTTCATCAACAGACCTTTTTGGCCGAACTTTTAGATATTATGAAAAAAACTACTGGATGTATTTATTCAAAATAAACTCCTTCGAATTCATGAATAAATTATCAGTTCCATTACGGTATCAATTTTGACATTTTCATACTCCGGGAGTTATTTAATTACGCCCAATGGTGTTGTAACAATAAGTTTCGACGCTCTTAACTTTCAAACCAGTATGTTTTTTTTTTATATGTTTCCTTACAGGGCTTGGTAATGACGAGACAAGTAGATTTAATTTTTATTTTATTTTATGTACGCTGTCAAACAGTGGAGTAAACTCCATACGCCGTTACCCCTTAGCCACGACATCACTTGCGTCAGTGAACGCAGCGAGAACAAATGCTAGAAGTTATTCAAAGCGTGCCATGAGTCGCCGCGGTGCGACTTGCGTAGAGGACAGCGGTGCGGAAAACATTGGAGCGCCGCCCCGCACCGCAAAGACGCACCGCAAGACGCACCGCCCTATCTCAGGCCCTGGCCTTAGTATGGAAGAATGACTCACTAGGGTTAACTTAACTAATGAATGACTCACAAGGGTAAACGTAATGACTCACTAGGGTAAACTTAATGACTCACTAGGGTAACCTTAATATTATAAAATATGCGAAAGTATCCGTCTGGCTGTCTGTTATCATTTCACGCCTTTATGATCTGGGTTAGGACATACGTACACGTTTTTTATCCCGGCAGTACGTCCTGGTGGGATAATTCCGACATCCACGCGGGTAAAAGCTAGTCCTAACTAATATTATAAATGCGGAAGTGAGTTTATTTGTTTGTTTATTATGCTCTCACGCTAAAACTGCTGAACAGATTTGGATGAAATTTTGCACATGGGTAGACCATGAGGTGGATTAGGACACAGGATACTTTTTATCTCGATATTCCTACGGGATTGAGACTTACCCGAGTGAAACCGCCGGGTAGTCCATAAAGTACAAAATAAAGAAGAAGCTATTTACATAAATCGACTCACAAAATACGAAAACACTTTAAAATAAGTGGTTCCAAAAAAGTCTTTACCCCCCCCCCCCCCCCTTTGTATTCCAAAGCTAATTTGGTACGTATTTGAACGGGTTCCGTGTTAGTGCTGATTCAATAAGCCTTATAAAACAAGCCTGAACAAAGCGAGTCGAGGGGGAAATGGGGGATTATCACTTACTATCCTATTGTACCTCGGCCAGCCACTGAGCAGCTGGGGCTCAATTAAAACAGGATTTAATTTAAGTTTACTAGGTATAGGAGAAAATACCCTTTAATTTATAGTTGATTCTGAGGATTACTTTATGTACAACTGTATCTTTCATTTCCCATTTTATTGCTATTTTCTGTTTGTCAATTTTATGCTCTACTGGCTGTCAAAGATATTCCCTTTTGTATAACTTCAGTCGTTGTAATAATCTATTCATCGAAAATAAAGTACACAGCGAAATGACACCTTTCTTCCAGGGGGTAGGCACTGTAGGCAGTAACGATAAAACCCTTACATATTTCAAGATCGTCCACGACCCACGTGTATCTTATCACACGTCTGTTACGCCCTTTAGTTCCTATCTTCCGTAGCAAAGTAATTAGTAAGTTTATATATAACGGAGGAGAGTATGTGTCTCTTTCGTTATTCTCAGGCATATTTTAACTACTGTAGGCGTACTGTGGGTACTGTTGGGTATTGCGCAATAGAAAAACCGTTTGCAGTTCAGATCAAATGAATCACACTAACGCGGGTACACGACACAACTATTCGGAATGCGCGACAGTTTCTAAACGTGTTCCCTGCTTGTCCGCCACCGATGAACTCTGCTTAGCACCAGCCGGTCCGAGTGCTATGTTTTAGACTGACGAGCGCCGCAAGGCGGCGCTGGCGTCCCAATTAGTCAACTCAGTAACGTATTTCC
The DNA here is from genome assembly GCA_947364205.1 of Agrochola lota. NCBI lineage: Eukaryota > Metazoa > Arthropoda > Insecta > Lepidoptera > Noctuidae > Agrochola > Agrochola lota. The sequence goes on along the minus strand of OX376231.1, from coordinate 8,818,806 downwards.
GACATGTATATCAATAAGGTACAGCATCATATTCAGCCTTTAATGTTCCCACTGCTAGGACATAGGCCTCCTCTCTGTGAAAGGGAGTGGGCCGTAATCCACCACGCGAGCCCAGTGCGGGTTGTTAGACATCACATGTGTCCGAATTTTTGGTTCTAGGACATGTCGGTTTCCCCACGATGTTTTTCTTCACGGTCTTGAGAGCAGAGCTGATGGAATAATTGATAGAAAGTATATCGCCTGCCTGGATTCGAACCTAAGAACTACAGCTCGTATCGTAAGTCGCGGCCGTTACCTGGCCACAACTGCTCTTCAATCAATGAGGTGATCTCGTTATATTTGTTTTTTGTTCATTCCTAAAGCTGCCTACTTCTTATTTGTTGAGAAAACAAATCAATCACGAACCTAGAATGTAATTCTGTGAAGAGAAGAGCATGTCATTTACATGTTACGTAACTTGTTCTCAAGCCCTCAGTCAGTTTACTGAAATGAACATGTTAGTAGAAAACATTGTTCCTGTATTCTTCCCTTCTTGTAACGTGCGGGGAATATGTAAACGCGTTTGTCAGTTGTTTTCCCCTTATTAGGTAAAGAAATTCTAAAGGAAATCTGGTTTTACTTAGTCACTAGTAAAATACATGTGACGTAGTTTAATTCCAGGTTTTAAAGCGTGTTTCTTCTTTTACTATCTCCTAGTTAGTTTACCAGTTTCAGGTTAGTAGGCATTCGAACTTCAGTAAAATGTACGGTAAACTGCAGCACTTAATTTAGGGCACACTCTTTTAAGTTTATAAAATACACAGTGTTGACTATTAAAACAGACTTGTTGTATTAACAAGCAGGAGCTCCCCTTGCATCATTCTCTTCAATGTACAAAATTTAACGTTGGTAAAAGACCAGAAAAGTATACTAAATATTGAATTGACACACACGTTGAATGATTATTTTGGAGAATAATACAGAAATAATATAATATTTGATCGATATCTACAATTTTCGAATAAAGCATTCCAAAAAATACGATCTGCGACATGATTTTGGTAAAAACATATTTGATATTTCGCACTCGCTGCCTCCGGATGTATGTTCCCTCCCATACAAAACATACTGTGTCAACATTTACCTATCTTGACAACAGTCAAACATAACAACAGACAACAAATCAAACACAACAAAACACATGTTAGCAACAGCTTGTAGAGAAACAGAAAATAAACGGCTTTTGACGATCGAAATTCCATTGCATCGTCAGATTCTTGCTTCGGGGCAAATGTTTGTACGTCTATGTATTTGTATAGCCCACTGATGTTTAATTCCTGTCTGTATTTTCTACCATTTCTCGTAACTGCAGGATTTGTTGTTGGACTATTTTATTGAGACGAGCTACCCACCTTACTGAAGACTGGCCAGCATTAGTAGAGAACAGAGGTTTTTAAAAAAGGCACTCGTAACTAAACGACAAAGGTCGCACGGGTAGATTGATCAGGTTAAGTAAGGTTGCCTAGGTCAGTCCACGGATCAGTGACCATCTTTACATACCGAGACCCCTCCGTGCCTCGGAATGCAAGATAAACCGTTAGTTTCAGATTTCATTAGAAGCTCCTAGACTGTCGTTAGAAAAACCCGACAATCTGACAACCAGTCTTACCAATGGGTATCGTGTTACCCAGTGGTACCTGGCTTGTGAAGTTCAGATAGGCAGTATTGCTCCATGTAAAAAATGGCACCTATTCAACTGTTTCGGGTTAGACTGGAATCCGACCCCAACATAAATCAAATGAAATTTTAAAAAAGTAAATTAAAAATTTGTTTATTTCTAAACCAAACTAGACAACAAGTTGATGATTGGAGCCTCCTTTTAAGCAAAAAATGCCTGTATTAGGAGACTCCGCTCTTCCATAACAAGATAGTTTTACAAAAATAACAGAATTACATTGTTAAGATTGTAATATTTTTATTTTTGTAAGTGATAATGTAAAATAATGAAATTTAATTTTAATGACTACTCAGTTTTAATGTAATTTAGATTGTGAGTGTATGGAATTTTTAATCTGAATTTTTGGGAATATGAGAAGTGTGTGGAAAAGGGAGAGGGAGGTCTTTGCCCTGCAGTGGGATAAAAACAGTACGATAGATGGTGGTATGTGGCACTAAAGTGCACCCAATTCTGTCGATTTATTCGATTTCGACGATCGACATTATCACTCGCCAACATGCCGTTAAAAATTTGTCACTACGGCTGTCAAAGCCGCTTCTACGATGTCAATAGGTGTCATTGATAAATGAAAGTGCACTACGGCTTTTCTCTTTTAGGATTAGGCTGACAGTCAAGCTATTGTAAAATATTTATTGGTTTCATAGCAAAATGGAAATCCGTATGTAGGTATTAACAGATTGAGTTACGTGTGGGACAAACAGATTCACTAAACTGAAAATTCATTGGCATATTTTGCATGAGACATAATAAATAGTAACAAATTCAGCTTGACCCATTTTTAGACACTAAATGTATGAAGTGACGGTTCAAACTTAACCATTTATTTTCTTGCGAGAATTTCATATACAGTAGACATATTTTTGACTTCATTTCGCCAGACTCTTCATTGTTGTCTGATATAAGCCAATTCTAGATAGATGGCTCCGAATATTACTTTCACCCGTCAAGTGAAATAATGAATTGTAATGAAAAAATACTCCACAGGCCTCCGGACGGATACAGGAGAATAAAATTACAATTTATTGAACAAGAATATGGTACCTACATTATTCATGTGGGGATTTTCGGGTCAAATAGAGATCCAATGGGTTATACTGTGTTACTGACAAATGAACATAGGAATTGATGAACTGTAGATTTACGGAGGCCTTTTGGGTTGGTTTCATACACACGGGTTTTATATTCACTGACAAAGACGTGCAACTTTTTAACATCAGTGCTGTTCATTTAATCATTTAGAAATCAAGCCCGTATTTCATATATAGGCTTCGTTTTCCACATAATAACGGATATGTAGGGAGGAGAGCCGGGTCAGGAAGACTACTAGCACAAGCAAGTTTAGAGCGTGCAATACTTTCGTTCACTAGTTAGCGATATTTCATATTTCCGTACAGTTTTATTGCCAAATTAATCAAAACAGATAAATATCTGACAGGTATTTGCAACGTTGCCATTTTTTAGAATAAATGCTCTTAAGCCAAGCTTACTTCTTCATGGAGAAGATCAATCTACACCACTCGTTTGTACGCTTCTGACGCTTGACCGAAGAACTAAGTTAAAATTTACTATAAACAACATCTACTTATGCCTTTAAGTTTGAAAACAAGTAAATCGTTTACCCTTTTTCCTCGCACCACAGCAAGAAACGCAGTCAGTTCCAACAAAGGATATTTTCCATCCGCTTAAAGTTCCAACTAAACAAAAAACTTAGTTAAATTGAATTGCTAAAGTACCTTACTTACTAGTGACAATAGTCCATTTCTCTTAGCGGACCCCTACAACTTGGGAAGAAACAGCTGTTGCATCCAGTTTGTAGATGTTTTTCTTGTTGGCTAAACATTGAAATGACATTATGTATTTGAAAAACTCTCACGTTTTCCTAGAAGAGGATATTTCCTCTTTGATAACAAAATGAATTTATGAACAATACAACCTTTTTTTACCTTTTTATTACAGTATTTTTTACGGTTTCGAGACTTCATAAGAGTTTATCCTTTTAATATTAAAGTAATAAAGTGTGTTCAGAAATCAAGCTTCTTTTAAAAAAAACGGCTTAAAAATTGTTAGCGTTAAGAAACTTCAACGAGAATATTATAGGCAAACTTTTTAATTACATTTTTATAACATCACTAGCTAACCCGATGGATGTTGTTTGTCCTTTCAATAATTCCTAGAATATTCCCATAGAAAATGCACTTTCAGTTTTTCCAATTTTTCAAATTTTCCCAGCAACTTTTAAAATTTTTCTTTCCATAAAAACCTGATTCGCACTATTATGATAATTTTAAAACAAAAAAAATCCAAATCAGCCCAATTGTTCTGAAGTGGTGCGCTCAACAATGAACAGCATTTCATCTTTATTAGATTTGTTGTCCCTTTCTGTGTGAAAAAGGCAATCTACAACTTAACGTCAAGTTTCGTACATATTACTACCACAATTACATTGTAATAAAAATATATTAACCCAAAATTGCTCAATCAACTTGACAGCAATTACGAAAAGTCAAAAAGCCAGGTGCACATAACATTGAAACTTATAATTACTTTCAAAAATATCCGGAACATTACTACCAAAATATCATCTAATTTCCTCGATACGCCCCGAGATCATAAAGTAAATGTCTTGTCGCGAGTGTTAGGGACTTTCATCGAAGTTGGCAATGCCATCACGTGTGTGTAAATACCCCTTAATTGTACTTCGGTGGCCGTTACTTTTTATTGCTCCAGTAACTGTTCTTAATTTCTTTCGCTCCTTCTATTTCTCCGTCCCAAAGTCCAGGGATCAGTTAGACAGGAATGACCATAGACGGTGAAAGGCTCAGTAATTTATAGTTTCTCATAAAAAATAAAGATTTATTGGCAGTTCTTGGGCCGTACAGTTTCCTTTGTGGCCCGGTCACATAAGTGTTATAACATCAGAATTCATGTATTCGGTTATAACCGTTATTCTTGCAAAAGGATGACAATATCAGGATTTTATGTTTGCCATTTGAACTATGACCGATATTGGTCATCTGTAGCGGAATTATGACTTGCGAAATGTCAAATTCTTTCATCGGGCACTGTTTTGAGTTTTGAACCGTCTGCGTAGAAGTAGCTGTCTATAAAACTGCCCATGTAGTTACAATCTCTCCACAATGTTAACTTTTTGATTTTGCCCCAAGCTAAAAATTTAATTACCAAAGAAATTATGTAGCAAAAGTTATAATTTAACCGCACACCCGAGAATATGAAAACAAAATCTCTTTCAAGTTTTCGTCTCCCTGTCCAATCCAACAGTTTTAAAACATTTGAATAAAATTAAAAAGTTATCCCTTGTTTAAAAATCTTATTCGAAATTCAAAAAGCTACCAAAACCCTGGCGTTTAAAAATTTGCCAAAGATGTAAACAACAATGGCCGCTCGAAGTTTTGTTTTTTTTTATTTGGTTTAGTGATGCCATTGTATGAATTTTAAGTTTAGGGGTAATCGATGTTACAATTATAATTATATTATTTCCGCATATAGTCGTAGAGCTTGTTAAAATGATTTGAATTTTGATTATTTCCGTCTGTATTTATTATAAAATGGCTGGCACATAATTTAATGACAAAAATAAATTTCAATGAGACAAAAATGATGTCAGACGTTTGACGTTTTGTATCAATTCAAAAATCGTACCAGATTTTCACAATTATCGATGAATATAATTTGAGTAGCTTAAATGATTTGAATTTAGATTATTTCCGTTTGTATTTATTATAAAATGGCTGGCACATAATTTAATGACAAAAATAAATTTCAATGAGACAAAAATGATGTCCGACGTTTGACGTTTTGTATCAATGCAAAAATCGTACCAGATTTTCACAATTATTGATGAATATAATTTGAGTAGCTTAAATGATTTGAATTTTGATTATTTCCGTTTGTATTTATTATAAAATGGCTGGCACATAATTTAATGACAAAAATAAATTTCAATGAGACAAAAATGATGTCCGACGTTTGACGTTTTGTATCAATGCAAAAATCGTACCAGATTTTCACAATTATTGATGAATATAATTACACTATAGTATAATTATCAGTAGTTCAAAATTCTCGAAGTGAGTGTTTCTAAAATGCGTATATTTGTTTTAGCCTCTAAAAATCTATTTTTTCATAGCGTTCCTTTTATAATCTACAATAACTTTATAACGTACCACTAGTGCCGGTAAAAGCCCTATAAATCCTGCCAAGCACATCAGCCAAGTTAAGGATGTTGATGTTTTCTTTAAGAACACAATTCCATCGGATGTCACAAGATGAGTACAAAGCCTACACGCATTCCTGAACAAACAACGGTCGTTGAAAAACATTACCCTCTTTATTCGAGTGTTAGGCTGGATACACAAGATATTGTACGTCGCACCATACATTCTTTTGTATCTAGTGTTGTTCAGACAACCAAGTATGTACATTTTTGGTTATAATTTTGGTACTCAACACTACGAAAAAGAAAACGGAAAAATAAAGAAAAGAAAAAAAATATATTTTTGCACAAACAAAACGCACAATACAAATAAAAATACAAAGTGGGCAAAATCGTAGTATTCAACAAAAGAAAAATACTATAAATACATAAAATAGAAAGTAGGTACGGATAACGTAACAATAGGATAAATTTTGGAACAAATCTGGCTTAACTGGACTTGTCGCTCGATGGGTTCCATAAGGATTTCGTTTCATATTTAATTTACTTTAAGCCATTCGGGTACGCCTCCCTAAAAAGATTGTTGCAAAAAATGTTCATGGCTTCGCTATTCTATATAATTTAACTGCCCCGTTGGTCTCGTGGTCGCAAGCGCGACTGCTGAGTGTGGGGTCCTGGGTTCCATTCCCGGGTCGGGCAAAGTGTTATTAGGTTTTTCTATTCGGAATTTCTTAGTAACAACCCGGAGTTTGGAAGTTGGCGGTGTGATACCCCCGTGTCTCGGAAAGTTCGTTAAGCCGTTGGTCCTACGCCTGATCTCTCTCCGGTCGTGCCGGATTGCCGTCCCATCGGAATAAAGAGTGAGGAGGGAAGAGAGAGTGCACCTGTGTCTGCGCACACTTGTGCACTATAATATAGACTCGTACCCGTATTTTTTTTTATAACTATTATTATTATTTATTCAATATATCGTCATATTGTAAGCTTGTGCTATGAGTAGGTTCATGTATTTTTAATCAGGCTAAAATATTCCCACTCCTGGGTCTCGGGCCTTCTCTTTGTGAGTGGTAGGCCACTTTGTGGAAGCTTTTCAATCACATATCAATCCACTGTGTGTTCACACACCAAATTCTGAAAAGCGTACATTTCCATGTTTCATTCGATGTGTAATGTATACCTAGCCTTAGGCAGCGAATCCACGCAATATCGTGCCTAGAGCGAAGTTCAATAAAAGCGTTATTTGCTTAATTCATACAATCTCGTATTTAATTAAATGCGTTTTTCATACGAAATAGTAACGTTCAGCTGTGTCTACGATTTAGCATTTAATTCAACTGTCTGCTAATTTGTTGCTTGAGATATTTTAGTCACACTTTACAAGGCAATTTTGGGCGCTTCGGATTTGTGTGACGGAGAAATCATTTATTTTAATTTCGTTGGGTGAAAGTGAAAAGCTTTTCCTTGTGTAAAATAGAGGCTCGTGTTTACCCAACTGCGCGACAGCAAGGATTTATTTATTTTATTATTTACTACCTGCGCCCCGCGGTTTCACTCGCATAAGTCTCGATCCCGTGGGAATATCAAGATAAAAAGTAACCTATGTCCTAACCTAGGCCATGGTCTATCCATGTGCCAAATTTCATCAAAATCCGTTCAGCCGTTTTATCGTGAAAGCGTAACAAACAAACAAACTCACTTTCACATTTATAATAGAAGTTAGGACGTACTATCGCGGACACGCATATCTGAACACCGTAAGGGCTATTCCTGCTTGCAGCACTCGGCTGCTATAGTAACGCTTACCTACATAAAAAAGGTGCGCTAAACAGATGTGGTCATCGTGTGCACGGGATTTTGTTTTCAAAGTGGGTAGACATGCGTGACCGCGATGGTCCCTACATTAAAATAGATACAGATACGACATAATATAAGTATTGAGTACAAAGGTAATGCTTACTCCTTAAGAAATTTCATCCAACAGACCTGCGAAAGTAGAAATGAAACAGTGGTTTGATACGATTATATTTTTATATCAAATAAGTCACTTAGGGCTGATTTCGCCAATGAAATGCGATCAGCATTTCTAAAACGCGTTCACGAACTGTCAGTGTCAAAATTGTTATGGAATATTGTACACTGACAGCTCTTGAACGCGTTTTGATGTGCTGAACGCGTTCAATTTCATTGGTGAAATCCGCTCTTAGACTACAACCAAGGGCTGATTTCACCAATGAAACTGAACGCGATCAGCATTTCTAAAACGCGTTCAAGAGCTTTCAGTGTACAATATTTAGTTGTTGTAATGAAATTGACAAAGTGCGGACACTTTGGCTACTAACTGGCCATACAAAGAAGTCAATAATACTTATCTTAAATATTTAGCACTGCATTATCAAAGAATATAGAATAATAATAAGAGGTATTTTAACATAATTTTAATATTATCATTTTCAATATAATAGCGAGGAAATTCAAACTAAGTAAGTTTGTGACAGAGTCAATAGTCGGACCGTTGAGTTTGTGACAGAGTCAATAGTCGGACCGTTGAATTTATTCAAGCAGAGAGAGGTGAAAGTGCTACCGTTTTCACCTCTCCTACGAAGACGTGGATTTATTTGATTTATTTCATCTGAGCCCGAAAGGTTTTATTACTGCGCGAGGAATAATCCTCAAGCGTCCTACAGCTAGTTTACATGAAGGAAGACATAGATATTTGTAAGTATTTTAAAATTCTAAAATACTAGTCGTTTCTTTCAAAATCACAAGCTGAATTTTATTGACCCATCTTACGAGTTGTAGTTTCGTAAGTTCGATCCCAGACAGGCGCTTTACTTTGTCAATTGTAAATAATTCCATCTCAAAACCGTGAAGGAAAACATCGTGAGGTAACCGGCATGTCCCAAAATCAAAAATTCGAAGACATGTGACATCTGTCAACCTGCACTGGGCCCGCGTCGTAGATTATATATAGCCCACTCCCTCTCGAAGAGCGGAAGCCTGGTTCCCAGTAGTGGGAACATTATAGACTGATTAGGCATTATACATGCGACCCACCCCCCTTCGCAGGGTTATTATAACTTGACAAAACATCTAGATTTCTTTATTGTTAGTATTTTAGTTTACTATTAATAAAAGATAATTTATTTGTCAAACATGTGTTTACATACAAATCGAGCATGCAAGATCTTAGATATAGGTAAACAGTCCGTACATGTTTTGCCTGACGAGGCGTACAATATTTTATTTTTATTTTTTTATAACACAAATAATTAATTCAGTGAACCAAAGACTAAAGACTGGTTCAGTAACATTCATTATAAAATTTTATGAGAGTAAATAGTCCTACAGAAATAATATTACAAAGTTCAAGTACCTATGTTAAAAGGCATCTGTCAAAAAGTAATTTATGTTATAATGGCACTTTTCTGTTAATCTATTTCGAATCTTCTTTTTAAATTGATTTGCTGTCATAGCTCTAAAGGACTGTGGTATTTTTTTGTATAATTTCGGGACCATACCAAAAAAGCTTTTCCCCATGAGGGCAGTTTTTGCCGAGTGCTAGCAAAGTTGGCTATTGTCACGTCTGTTGCGCGGAAAGATGTCAGATTGTCGTGGAAAGAGTTGGGGGTTAGACTTTACAAACGATGCAACTTCAAAAATATATATAGAGAGAGATATCAATACGTATATATTATGCATTTTTCTTGGGATAGAGACTGACAGCTAAATCTGTTGTCATACACAATACGCAACACATATTCTTAAGAACCAAGCTCCGCAATCAAAGTCAAAGTCAAATCATTTATTTCAAATAGGCCCTAGTAAGGCACTTTTGAACGTCAAAAATTTACAAACAATTTAATTGATTCTAGTCGCCCCTTCCGCAATGCAATTCGCAATGGGCAATGTAACTTGGAAAAATCAATCTGACTAACCTTTTCCCAACTAAGTTGGGGTCGGCTTCCAGTCTAACGGGACGCTGAATACCAGTATTTTACAAGGTCGACTGCGTATCTGATCTCCACAACCCAGTTACTGGGTAACACGATACCCCATGGTAAGACTGGTTGTTAAACTTTTGTGCTTCTGACTAACCGCAACGACGAAGTAATAGAACCGTACTGAATGTCACCTAGAATTAAAACTAAAATTACCTAGGAAAATTTAATAAAAATGTAGCCTTTGTACAGTTTTTTTTTTTACTTGTGCATTATGCGCAATAGAAATAAAAAATTGAATAATAAATTCGATTATTCGCAAGAGAGTTGTATCCCTGATGCGCCGCATAGGAGGCAATTACAACAGCTACCTTCAGCTGTTCGCATGGAGGATGGATCAGGATCTGGATTGCCCAATAATGCGGTACTGGACCAGGCTGCATTCCGGATCCAAACCTAAATTTAGACTAAGATGAAACATATAGTGTATTTTAATATTTTTGTAATTAATAAAAAAAAAAAATATGATTTTTGTAATATTTATCTAATTGTAATCTTTTAATTAATTCTTAATGTACCTTACATTTTTATTTTTCATGTACGCATATGGACTAGTTCTGAAATCAAATAAATTGAATTGAATTTAAATAAATAATAAAAAAAACTCGTATTTCGCCTCCATGTGTAAAGTATGGGTACTAAAGCGAACGTTGTACATAATGAATACCTCGGTAACTCCACCAAACTAAAACAAAGAGAAACTTCCTCTACAACAATTACATAGCAATAAATCTAAAGAACAAAGAAACTGCGACGCTTATTGGAATGTGAATATTCATAGTCCAGACTTTGTGTAGAATATACTTAATGAGGTTAACACGACTTCTCGCAACTTATAATGTTCCGCCGGTTCTAAAGTCCCTGTACTGGAGTATATTTTAATGATTGCAGTCGGGATAATGAGTCCTTTTCTTAAGAAAAATTTTGCTGCAGGTACCACTTTTTCTTAACGAGACAATTGTGTAGTTTTTGAGGTTGTTTCTGTAGTAAAAGACAAAAAATAAATCCCAAAGTTGTATTCAGCATATATTATCAGCCTTCGCACTCGGGGCAGTTAGGCCTATCAAATTTGCTGGTAGACACAGTTGCATAAGCTGTTTTTGTAAAGCTTCTGGGAACACAAGAGAGTTACTAATGGTATTATTAAATACATCCTTCCTAGAGACCTTCTGGGTATGACCCTTGGAAGCAACTGGGGGATTATCTAAGTAAAGCTCAGAAATTACCACAGAGCTCAGAGACTCCGCCACTGCTTGCAGAAGCGGGAAAAACTTTCCATGGAGTTTTTTGCCCATGCTTCTCCATTTCGTATGGCTAACTACCTTTTATAAGGGGCGATTAGAATCAATTCTATTTTTTGGAAGTTTTGGCGTTCAAAACTGCCCTTTACGTGCATAATTGAAATACATTATTTAACTTTGACTTTGACATACATACCAAGTGAGTCACCGTTTACTTGTACTACGACACAAATGACGTATAGCTTTGAATGGCGGTCTGTGACAGAAGTCGTGCGCTCAACGCACTATCGTTGCCACGAATTATATGGTAAGTAGTGCCGTCTCTAGACGTACCCAGGGCGCCGATTCCGTGCTTTCTGGAAAATACCCAAATACTCATACCAAAGGCATAATAATGTTCCCACTGCTGGGATGCAGGCCTCCTCTCTGTGAAAGGGAGTGGGCCGTAATCCACCACGCGGGCTCAGTGCGGGTTGATAGATGTCACATGTCTTCGAAGTTTTTGGTGCTCGGACATGCCAGTTTCCTCCTGATGTTTTCCTTCACCGTTTTGAGAGCAGTGGTGATTGTAATAATTTACACACAGTAAAGCGCCTGTCAGGGTTCGAAACCACGACCTATAACTCGTAATCCGCTCGTAATCTGTTGGGGTCAGCTTCCAGTCTAACCGGGTGCAGCTGAATATCAGTATTTTACATGGAGCGACTGCCTATCTGTCCTCCACAACTCAGTTACTGGGTAATACGATACCCCTTGGTAAGACTGATTGCCAGACTTTCGGGCTTCTGACGACCCGTAACGACTGTCAAAGATCTACGAATGACAGCCGGGCCCAACGGTTTAACGTGGTTTCCGAGGCACGGAGGGGCCTTGGTATGTAAAGATAGTCACCCATCTACGACCAGATGGGTGACTATCTTTACATACCAAGGCCCCTCCGTGCCTCGGAAACCAACCGCGGCAAGCGTAGCTTAACCTGATCGATCGACCCGTGCGGCTGTTATTACTTAGCCATAAGCCCCTTAGCCATGATAAAAAAACCGCTATTAAAAAAAAAAACCTACCTGACATAAACAGCAATTTCTATCTATCTACCTTTACAAAGTATGTGCATGAGACTGTAGCAATTTCCCCGTAAACAATAGATTAGATCAGCCGGAAGGAGCTCCATACAGGTACATTATTGAACAGAACACGTTCAATGGTCGCTGTGTTATGCGTGATGTTACGCATAACTTGGTCTTGTGTATTACATTATTGGGAGATGGTCATGCTATCTTAATTGGTATATAGGTAATTTGTCATATTAGATGTAGGACAGGAAACGTGGAATGTCTTCTAATTAATGCCATACAACGAGGCAATGGCACCAGTCTCTTACGTAAATTACCAGTCGATAGTGATGCGGAAGAATTTTTCGACACTATATTTGAGTTTGTTAATATAGCCTAAGATCTGAAAGATCCAATGTATGAACGACCTGCACCCATACGTTTAATGGATGAAAAGTATTTTATATAAAATTTATTATGTAAAAAAATATATCGAGAGTGGGTTGGACATTTTTTTTTCTTCAAAAATTGCTCTCATTCGAATAAATTTAATGCCAATTGAAAGTATGAAGCCTATAGAATATAAAAACGTTGATTTGTCTATTTTTTTTTCTGGCATAACTATGGATTGGCAGGTGTAAACTGGTAAGTCGATACTGGTAATTTATACCCATCTAATTAATAAATACAAAATAAGCGCTATTTCATGGCGAACACGATGGAAGTAAGTTTGGAATGGGCAACTAGCTTCAACTTTCTGACTACCTGACGTGACTATTTGACAATTCAAAAGTGCCTGTAAATGGTTTAATTGAAATAAATGCTTTGGGTTTTTGAGTTTTTTTTTTGTTGATGATATAGGGTTATCTGTGAACAACAAAAATACAAAAACAAACGAGGACATTGTTAAAGCACATTTATTAAGTAATGAATGCATTGATCCTGTCTATCACTAAGTGTATTGTGTGCTACCACACTATGTTACTGAAAACCTTATCAGTAATCTAACCACAGTGGACAGACTCAGAGTATACGCACGTCCACACAGCCATCATAATTCACACATCTCACCATGAACAGTATAAGCAGTGATAGCCTATTGGTGTGACCGTCGGATTACCAAGTCATAGGTCTCGAGTTCGAACCCAAGACCTCTGCCTTTTCGGATTCATGTGCGTATTGTACAATTATCACTTGCTTCAAAAACGGTGAAGGAAAACATCGTGAGGAAACCGGCATGCCTGAGAGATAGCATGTGCAGCCAAGTCAGAGGCCCATGGGCGGCTTTAAAACTCTGACACCAGGTTAGTCGCTGACCACACGAAAAGAAGAAGACCATAAACAGTTTACGCCTATTCTATTCTAAAAAAGAAAATATTTTAGAATTATTATAATAATTACTACTAATAACTAGCTGCCGCCCGTGGCTTCGCCCACGTGCACCATAATTATTTTTCTAAAATAAAAAGTAGCCTTAGTATACATCCTTATAACAGCCGTCTGCCTGTGAAAGTCCCATCAACATCGGTCCTACTCTTTCGGAGATTAGCCGGAACAAACAGACAGAAATAAAAAAAATAAAAAAAATTGTTTGTTATTATTAGTAACATATATACTTATTCATATGCACTTAGTAAAAAGCTGTTATTTTAACATTAGAGACAGACACTTCAATTTTATTTTTATAGATTTTTTTTCTACTTTGTTCTAATTATTAAAAAAAAAAACTCTTTATTGCATTTAGTCTAAGCCTTCTCATGCTGATGCTTCTTGATGCTGATCTATGTAACTGGAGCATCCTCGACCCCTGTCATACAGCATGTCCTAGTTCAGAGGTCCAGACCACATTGATGTAACGTTTACTATCACAGCAGTTTTCCCTCGGAGAGAGAAAATACATTCAGAAAACCGATGGTGCTAGAGGAACTATGTAAATAGTTAGGCACATGTACAATAGTTTGATATATCTAATGTTAGCTCACTTTTGCCGCTTCATGCCCGTGGTTAGAACTTTTAACGAAATTATTGGCCCTTCCGCATCGTGATAACATACGAATATATATCATGTTGAATCCCTGGGGAGATATCCATCGCAACGGGGTTTTCTGCGGCCTTTTTAGTAATATATATTCCTGGTTTAATGGATTTGGTATTATGTCAAAAAGTAAACGTTTTGCTTTTATGAAAAAGTACTTTTTGTGGGATTTAGTACCTAACTGAAACAGTGATTACTGGTTTTCTGGTAAGAAGAAAGAAAAACAATAGGTATAATAAAACAAAAACCAATTATTAGCAACCTATCCACATTTAAAAAAAGAAACTATCCATTATTGAAAATACATTTATTTAACACAGACTAGATAGGTACACAGTATAATACACAGCAGATAAAAAATAAATATATATATTTATATAAAGTGTAAAGTGCGATTTAAGAAATTACCAGGAAAGTGTGCCTCACGGCACAGGTGAATAATTATTTTTTTACTTTGAGATAAGTACCTAAATAATTACTCAACACCGAAATAATTGTCTAAATAAACATCATTATTAATTTAGTCTGTAAAATAAAGCACCACCCTACACGTGTTTATTTGAAATTCCCGTAGGAGTGAATAACGTAGGAGTCAAAACCAACCGTTCTTTGAAGAGTCAATTGGATTGAACATCAGCGTCGCTCGCGTTAGCATGCGGAACCTTTAATATAGCCGAAAAAAGTGTAGTCAAAAACTGTAAGCGAAGTCATGAAGACATTATATCCGACTTTCTTACAAAGAATTTTATATGAAAACCAAACTTCGTTGTGTAATTACGTCATAATAGGCGGTTGGTCAATATAGGAGGAGTCATAATAAACGGATTCTATATACTATATTTATATATATATATATATATCTGTAATCCCGTCCTCGAAAACAGCTCTAACGATTTCGATGAAAGTTGCAATATTGTTTAATAATGTTTACGGAGGCGAAAAATCGATCTCGCTAGGTATCTTATCTGGGAAAATTCGTTTTCTCTATTTTCACCCGAGCAAAGCTCGGTCGCCCAGGTACTTTTAATAAGACATAGGTACAGAAAAATACCTATGTTCTAATATAATTTTAAGTTAAGAAACATTTTCTACGATTGTAAGATTAAGATTTTATTGGTAGCTATATTTTTGAGCCGTTTGAGGTTGGAACACTAGGGCCCGAGTGCTCATCGAGTATTTCGGGACATCGCCAAGCGGTTGGTCAACTCTTCACATGACCAGAGGGCTGGCCAATTTTTAAGTCAAAGAATCAGTATTGCCATCCAACGTGGCAATGCGACCAGCCTTTAGGGCACTTTTCCCACTGACAGCGATGCGGACGAATTTTTTGATGCCCAATGAGCTCTTCCTTTATTTTATTTTTTTCCTCTGTATCTGCACATCATTTATATATTTTAGTGTTAGATGTATATCATATTTAAGATTGTACATAATAAAATTGATATATACTCAAAATGTATCTTTTTTTTTGCTCAGCAAAGAAAAGATACATTTTAAGTTACAATATATACACACATAACCAAACTTAACCTTAAAATAACATTTTATATTACAACAAATGACGAAGTAGAAGTGGATGGACTACACTGAATAATTCAAAATCCATGAGTTTTCTTTACGTCTAGTGGCACCAATGGATACCTACATTCTCTACTTTAAAAAAAAAACTTAAAATCATTCATTCACTGACAGACAACGCACAGTCTAGAAACGTGAAATTTTGCACACGAGTTCCTTTTACATCAAAAGTTATAAGGAAGGATTTTTATAAATTCATCCCTAAAAGGGGTTAAATAGAGGATGAGAGTTTGTATAGACGTTCGTCCCATCCCATCGAGCACACGGCTTGCTAAATATATCTTCGCATGAAATTACCTGAATCTTCCCATTACCAAGATACACATGAAAAATAAATATATTATGTTTACTGAAGCGCATATGATTCATAAAAAAAATAAGATTAAAACGGGAAGTTTAAGATCCTAAAATATACAAACTCCATCTAATACAAACGTCAAGATGGGATCAAACACTTCCTGATTTGGATTAACTTGAACATTTTTTTAAGAATTTTCCTTATAAGAGAAAAAAAATTACCCGAATATAATCACATTCTTATAAATTCAAATTACCCAAATTTTGCCGAAAAAAACAACTATTCACTCTCTGTCACGTTCCGAAGGAACATCAAGGAGATCAAGTTTGCTGACACGACAAGATAAATGCGTTTCCCTGGCAACGATCAGGGGGTCTTTACGAGAATATTCTATAAGTGACGACACTTTTACGAGTTGGATAGTTGATCTCATCGGTCGGTAACAGTCTGAATCGGTTCAAACATCTGTCAAACGGCTGTATGATCTTTGACACTTTTACGATTTGATCGTAAATCGTGGATGCAGTTTATGATTTAAACTGGTGAAATGTGGGTGGACTATTGGGACACCTGTGCCTTACCCTTCGAAGAATACAAAGGTGATGTTATATTATGATTATATGTTTTTTCTGGATTTTGCAAGTAGTCTATATTAAGATTTTTTTGCCGATTTTTCAATATGATTAGGAATTTTAGTTAATACTCGCTGTTGTGCGCGATTTCGTTTGCAATCCAGGCTGAAAAGTAGCCTATGTCCTTCTCCGGGTCATGGTCTACCCATGTGCCAAATTTAATTCACATCCGTTCAGCCTTTTTAGCGTGAAAGCGTATCAAACAAACTCACTTTCGCATTTATATTACATAATATAGTAAGGGTAACGAGGGGTCAAGAGCGCCTAAGTCAAGGGTAGGTTCTCGTTATAGCAAAAAGGTCCTCGAACCAGTCGAAAGAGACCGTAAATACTGACTGCCAAACATGGACTTCCTACATCCTAATAGACCATTACAAAAAGATTGCCTGGAAGGTAATATTGCTGAGCTCAGCCGTTACGCAAGCTCATTAAGTTCGATACTTAACAGTTAAATTCTATTGTGTGTCATTAGTAATAGTTGAAAGGATATTTGGTGAACTGATTGGTATTAGTCCGCGCGCGGTGAGACCAGGGACGTAGTCAAAGGCCAGGCTAACTCAGTCTGCCAATTTTGTCGATGGCGCCCTCCCCGTCTCATCCCATCGAGAAGAACAAGCAAGAAACTCTGAACAAAATTATACAATGCTTTCTGATCATAAGTGCCTTAACTTTGAATTCTTCTTAAATAAAATTGGCCAAGTGCGAGTCGGACTCTCGCACACGACGTTTTTTACTTTAGTAAAAAAACACATTTCCTGTATTTACCCTTTAATTTTTTACTTTTTATAACAAAAAATGCAATAAAATACAAAGTCGTGAAATGTCAACTGTCTACCTATTACAGTTCATGAGAGACAGCCCGCTGACAGACGGGCGGAGGGACGGACAGCGGAGGCTTAGTAATAGGGTTCCGTTTGGCACCCTTCGTGTACGAAACCCTAAAAATCCCTTAAAAAAGACATTCGCCCAGTAAAAAAATTTACCTTAAACTGTCATACTGTAAAAGTTTTCAAGTATTATTAGTTCAGTTACTGATTGGCGAACTGCCCTAAAACATTGTTCGATCGGATTGATATCAATTTGAACTTTAATAGCCATTCAGTGAATTCCATTTTGCTAGCCGAAAGTGGTTGAAATTGTTGAAAGTCATTTATTAGCTAAACTATTATCGGATAATTTAATTTAATTTGAAACAGTAATCATTTTGTATGAGCCAATAATCGAGGAATGCCTTTTAACTTTAATGTTCATTATTGTGTAAATTACTAAACTAGTACTAGTAGGTACTTACGGAATAATTATAACTATGGCTTTGAGAGAGAATTGGTTTTGGAGAGAAAATAAATAAACTTATTATTTATTACGAGTATCTCGTTTCTATCATTAAATTATTTAAAATACATTTAAAAAAAAAATTATTTATTTCTTTTATTTCATTTTCAATACCTACTTAATGTTTATATTTTTAAATATTTTTATAAAAATACTTTTTTTTTTTTTTTTATAGTAGCCCATCGGCATCAGGAACAGGGTCCAAGCTGTCGGTGATCACGGCTCTAGAGAGAGTAACCTCCTCACTATATTCGTGTCCTGGAGTACTGCTTTCTGAATCAAGCCATTGACCCAGCCGCGCAATAAAAGCCTCTTGAGGTGTTGGTCGAGGCTCTCTGCTTTTTAGACCATTAACCATAATTATTTATTTATTATCATTGTCTTTACCTAACAGAATGTATTATTAATGCCAATCATCATTATGCTCTTTCCCTTATCCCAATACAATGTCGCCCATGCGCATGTGACCGCCCGTATTTTTCTGAATATTCATGAAAAATTATCGAAAATTAACTTTAAAAAGGGGGGTCTATCTTTAATATTTTTCATGTTATTCAATTTTTTATGTTTTTAGTAGCGTTTGCCATATCTTCTATGTTATTGGCTCGATTTGTATTCTGTTTATTATTTCTAATAGCTTACGAGTTATTTTATCGGATTAACTAAAAAAAATTAGTAAAATTTGTCGACTTTGAAAAAAAAACGGAGGTGAAGATTTTTTTTTCCAAAAAAACAGTATTTATTTTAAAAAACATAAGTGAAATTATGTTAATTATACATAAAATTATAGCGGGATACTGAAAAAAATAAAAATAAGAAAAAATTAAAAAAAAAAACAATTAAAGATAGACCCCCCTTTTTAAGTTTATTATCGATAATTTGTCATGAATATTCAGAAAAATACGGGCGGTCACATGCCCATGGGCGACATTGTATTAACGATAGATACCTAATCGTACTATATAATATTATTATATTATAAATATATCTTGGACGTCACTGACGTCACTAAAGCAAAACATGGTGAGGTAACCTGGACATATCTAAACTAATATTATATTGAGAAAGGATTTTTTTTAGGTTTGTTTGCAATGGATAAACTCACTAAACTAACTACTATAAACTCAAATACTTAACCGATTTTAATCATTATCTCACCTACAGAGAGCTACATTATCAGCGAGTAACATGTGCTGTTTTGTGGGATGTGTTTTACCTTAAAACAAGACATTTCACGCGGACGAAACCGCGGGTGGAAGCTAGGTTCAGACTGGCGCGACTTATCGCGCGACGGGACACCGATAATTGTTCTACCGTGAAGTTTTCTTAGAAATTGTTTTATTAGAGTCGCGTTGCGCCTGTTTGAGCGAGTCTTAAGACGCCGATACTGCCAGCGCCCTTGAGTAAGCTTGCGTGTTCTGTGCTCAACTCATGCAACACGTTGTACGTCCAGCCAGCAATAGGACTCACCTATCAAGGAGCGCTGTCCCAAATTAGACGCATTATTTAATTTATTATACATAAATCATAAGGTATTAACGCATATACTAAAAGATAAATAATTAAATTATCTTTAAAATAGTGAAGGTTTCAGAAAAATACGTTTGATAGATTTTCCGTGATTCTCAGTTTTTTATCCGTGTTAGACATCATTTTACAAATTAATTACACTATGTAATATAAACATAATCTAAAATATTCACAGATCATGTTATTAAAAAAATGCTCTTATTTAACATATATTTTTTCCAAATCATTAACTTAACTCGTTTAGACGTAATCTTCAGTATAAAATCATTAAAAGTCGCTTAGTGTTGACTTAAGTCGGAAATCACCAACCCGTCTGAAGCAGCGTGGTGATCAATGCGCGATTCCATGCGTCTACCTTACCTGCCTTATGTATAATTATTCGGTATGAATAATTAACTACCTACCTTCTTTTACCGATCGCAAGTTTATTAAGTAATCAAGGAGTTTGTGAAAGAAAACCCAGTCAGAAAAGTCTGAAAAGTTAAGACTATAAATAAGTACGGTAGGGTATACTCTCAACTTTTCAGACTTGTACGCAGTAAGAAGTAAGCAAGCAGTATTAAATAAGAGCTTTTAAATTGTGAAAAGACGGAAGCAATATTTGTTAAGTATGTAACATATTCATAACCAAGTTTGCATATAGACGTCCCATAAATAACTCGGTAAGTGTACCCATGAATAATTTTAGCTAAACTTTCCTTACTACCGTGACAAAGTTACTCTCAACTGTAACTAAATTTAACACCAGAAGCTCCTGTGGTTTATTAAAACATCGTCTACACTATAATAAAATTTCCGTGCCTGTAAACTGAAATAGAATTTGCCGCTTCGAAAAAATACACTACTTGGTTAAATTTTTTCGATTCGAATCTCATTTTTAGATTTTGAAGACTTCTAAACATAAATAATAATATAATATACACGATTAATTTTAAATCGTTCTGGAGCCGAAACACACTGACTCCAGACGATTCATAGGTACTATTAGCATTGTTATTGTTTTTTTAAGACATCTAATATACGTAGAAGTTAGAAATTTATCACTTTTATTCTATCATTCGAGTAAACTCTTAGTAGCGCTTCCACTATTTCATTCAGAAACGCAAGATCGCGATTCGCTCGGTGATGACGTAGCGCGGCACAGCTGCGCGTGTGCGAGTCAGTTGACAGCGCGCTCGCGGTGGGTCAACGGACGTTGGACGAATAACCGGCTGCAAGTAAGTAAGTACCTGCAAGTAGGTATTTCATTTCTGGTACGATAGGTTGGTGTAAGTTCAGTCACCTCCGTTATCTCTCGTTTGTATCGGAAGCACGGCACGGTGTTTACCAGTATCACATCTCCTCGTAAACGAGAGAAACTAATTGAAATTTCATTCACCACTCTCGCATAACGAAATCACTAGTACTCGTACCTTTTCAACTAGACACGACGAGTACGCTTGGGAGTTGTATTTAAGGCATTGAATCGAGTGTCGACCATTCGAGCTAATAGGTACTTAATAAGTATACCTGCCTACCATATTTATGATAAATAAAAAGAATACTGCCTAAACCAAATTTTTATGCGACAATGCTTGCTTGCGGCCGCGGCGCGGCGGCTTCTACAAAGGCAGGCAATGTAAACAAAAAAAATGAATCGTTTTATCTGTCGAATAGAGTTCATTATAAGATGGTGGTGCCCTTTTCTATGAAAATATTGGACCGAATTAAGACCTTATTTTTATACATTTAACTGCGGAATTCGGTTGTGCATCCTTTTGAAGTCCGGTCGGACACTTCTCAGAATAATTTTAGTAAACTGTGTACCTACTTACCTCGTACCTAGTTTGGTGAAATTTCTATTTGTTACCGTTTACGGTTAAGAAATAAAGTCTGAATTCGCTTTTCGTATTTTTATTTGTGTACCTATTTATCTATTGCGTATGTGTTTTTATGCTGTCTGATCGATGAATGGATTTTTCAATGGGTACCGTTCGCAAGTGTTGCCGTTCGTCGATACGTTTACATACACACTTATGCATTGATCGCAGTTACTTCGAGTTCTCATTATTTCACAAAAAAACAACAAATTAGATTTTTCGTGTTTTTTAAATTGTAATTTATTGAAAATAGTTGTCCCAATCGTTTCGAGTTCGATGATCGAGTTTATGGCGTTTCGATCCAGAACGAGCTAAAATTAACCGTGTATAATATTATAAATGCGAAAGTGCATGTATTTGTTTGTTTATAACGCTTTCACGCCAAAACAGCTGGACGAATTTGGATGAAATTTGGCACAAGAGTACCTTGACCTGGAGAAGGACATAGAGTACTTTTCATCCTGGATCGCAGACGAAGTCGCGGGCAACAGCTAGTATTATACAAAGGGACTGTTTCTCAGTATCTGGAAAGGAAATTAGTCACCAAATACCACATAAATTCTAAAGTAGAACAGAATTTGTATGAATTCGTCGAACTGGAAAGTTAACCGGAAATAATTCGGAGGTCATAAATGATTTAAATGTCCAATTCGCTACCAAATGACTTTTCACATTAAAGAAGCAACAACAATTCCGACAAAGATCGCCATTTTGAATCGTTCCGTTACATCACTGCCTGTCCGCCATGAAATTTACACCAAGAGATGAATCGTTCAAATACATTAGCCTAAATCCAAAGCTATTACAGCCTTATTAATGGCTAGTGCTAAAAAATAAATAAATTCTGACAAAAAAAAACAAACCTTACAGTAAACACAACGATGATGTAGTATTTTGGAAATTTGCATTCATTCGTTTTATGAATGTATTTGGATAGATGACTTCACAAGTTATTGCGTTTGCGTAAAGATCATTTTCATCTAAGTCTACTATAAATATTGGTGATTTTGAAGGCGTACTCAGTTCGGATGGTGATCGGTTTTACGAATTTCGCCGATGCTACATCTAAGTTGTGTCGTACTGTACCTAATTACTATAAACGTCAAATAAATCTCTAATTATTAGTCTCCACAAAAACAACATAAATTAAGTAGGTACCAACCTAATCTAATAAAATATTCTGTACTATCCAGATTTAATGTTGAAATATAGCGACAGTTAATTTCGTTTAGTAATTAATATGTCATTTGCAGAATTTCGCTTCGATATTGATACAATATTTGCCAGAGAAAGTTAATTTTGATGCCAAATTAATTAATATTAAAACTTATAGCAAAATAATAACATTTTACTTCTACCTATACGTACCTAGTCATCGTAACTTTAATGGAACTATTGAATCGGAGAAGGAATTCTTCGATATAAGCGATATCGGTGTCGTGCTCGGTAGCGATACTGGGTCCGTCTTCCAATTAGTCAGTATCGCTACAGCGATATCGCTTATATTAGAACAGGCCTTTATTCCACCATTTACCTATTAAAATATAAAAATATTGGTAGGTACATAAAGGCTCTTGCAGACAGACGACACAATTGTGGTAGAACAATTTCCATAAAGAAAAGAAAGAAAAATTGTTTATTCCGCACAAACAAAACGCACATATAAAAACAAAACGACATAAAATGCTCACATACAAAAATAACCAAAGGCCTCGTATTCAACCAATAAATATAAAAAATAAAAATTGACATGTGATTATTTGGTTGATGTCAAGGCCACGGACCAAAGTCAATATTGCGTAATTACTCTTGCGACATTGGCAAATGACAACAAAAACAAAATGGCGATTACAGAGTTAACTACTTTTGTAACAAATAATAAGTAAAATTAAGCTGTGCGTCGCATCTGTGCAAGAACGTGAGAGGCCATTGCTCAGCGAAATGCTGTAGACAAAATTACAGTTTATGATTGTTTAACTGTCATTTTGTCTATTCTTCCGTCGACAAAACCCGTTTCTATTATGGTCATGCTAAGCATGGTAGATAGATGAATGTGTGACGGAAGTCTTGAGAAATAATTAATAATATTTGACTCACGGTTATGTATAAAGTATTTTGATTTCTCCAATCTAGAATAATGTTGATATTAATATAACACTTTATATTGTTTTCCAGGTGCAATGGGTTAGTTGTTAAGTTCGCACAAATACTTATGATGAATATTATAAGGAAAGCCTACAACACAAAAACGCATACACACGAACTAATAAAAACTTGAATCAATATTTGCCAGACTCATTAAAATTGTCGGCTTTTAATAATGGCTCATCGTACCCACAATAATGAGATGATTTTAATTAAGTCGCAATATCAGATGTAAACAAAGCGATATAGGTATACCCCGATTCCATGAGTTTACATCAAAATAAAAAATAATGTCGAAAAACTACCGAATTGATTAAATTCAGTGTAATCGAATATCGAAACTACATATTTTAAAAAATAATTAAAATAAAAAATTGTTTAAATTCATAATTATACGACCTTAGAACCAGCCATGTTATAAAGTAATTAATCCAATCTTGAATTTCATAAACTACAATTCGTCGGCAAAGATTTTATCTAGGTATACCTCTACAATATGTAAAAAAACCCTGTCCAATCCGATAGGGGAACATAGGTACTGCAATAACATTACCAAAAAGTAATAAAAAAAACTTATTATTATTGAAAATAAAAATGTTATTGCTATTTAAAATTCACATTTTTAGTCAGTACCAAAATTAGCCCAAATCCATAAAAAATTGCTAATTTTTTATGATAAGTAAGTTAAGTAGTCATAAGTTATGATTTGTAGATGCCCGCTAAACGATGGCCGCCCGCGCCCCATGTAATTATAACCCGGCATAATTTGAAGAACAAAAAAAATCGCCCCTTTTTTAGCAATGGGGTGAAAAAAAATGTGTTATTTTTTTTCTGTAAATTTTGACATAAATAGACTATCAGTACGATACTTAACAAAACCCTCACAGATCGGACAGTGTCTTTTTAACATTATTGATTATTGACGAATTGAGAGAACTAGATATTCTAATTACTAGATTACCTTAAAAAACAGACCAATAATTTAAGCAAAAAATTGGAGATGTCTATAGTATAGTCATACTTGAATTGAGAACTTATATCTATAAAATAGCAAAGATAAATAAGGTCATTTTCTATTAAGAGGGTTTATCCTAAAAGTTGCCAACGTCGCAAATAACTGTCAAATATTTACCTGTTTTGATTCATATAGCAATATTACTGAATAGAAATAAGAAATGTGGCTAACTAGCGAACCAGAATATTAATAATGAATTGCAATTATAAGATTGAATTTGATGTTGTACCCATTTTTGGTGTAAAAAACGCATTTGGAAAGTTTCCAAATAGTATTTTTACATCTAAAACTAAACATTCGGTGTTACGATATTAATTATTGCATTTCATAATCAATAGTCTAGTTCGCTAGTTAGCCACATATTTTATTTCCACACAGTAATATTGCCAAATTAATCAAAACAGTGAAATAATTGACATCTATTTGCGACGTTGACCACCTTCAGAATAAACGCTCTTAACCATGAGATAAGAATTCGATAAGGCGTAGCATTTTTACATTTCGCAACAAAAAACGCAGCACTGTGCACA
Source organism: Agrochola lota (assembly GCA_947364205.1). NCBI lineage: Eukaryota > Metazoa > Arthropoda > Insecta > Lepidoptera > Noctuidae > Agrochola > Agrochola lota. Next base: position 8,793,670 of record OX376231.1, on the reverse strand, counting down.
TTTTGTAACCCACAACGCCATCTGTGAACGCCAACTGTAACTATACTTCCAAACACACCACAAAAGTATAAAAAATTCAATAGCAGCAAAGTCCCGTTTACCAATTAAATTTATTTGTCCCCAGATTGTAGTAGTCGTAATACTTTCCATTTACAACATTCTACTTATCTTTTCCATGAAAATTCAGGCAACGTACCCCTTGGGGTTACGTAACAATTGTTCAGATTGTTAAGATGCCAAGACATTTTGCCCACAAATGATTCCGCTTCAGAACCACTGTGCAGTGTGGAAAATTTTTCTTTGTCATAACATCAATGGGAAGGAAGTAATCGCGAAGATGGTCGTTCACAGATTGAAGAGGGGAAAATAAACGAAATTATGTAAGAAAGGTTATTCTGTAATGTTATTACTTAATATGCACTTGGGGTGTAACTTATTTTTATGACTTTGTTCGTAAATTGCGTTTTTTGTTGAGTTTAAACTTTTGGCGGCTTTTGGTAAGTATTATGAAAATCTCTTTAATTTTCGCAATTTCACATGACAGATTGAAATGCTGAGTTTATCAGGGAATAAGATGAAACTAAGGCAAATCTGAACTAAAATAACCGCAACAGGCGACAGAATTTTTATTTCTTCTTGTTACAACTGCATCAAATGCTTGATGAGAACATAAAGGCATTACAATTTATTTTACGCGTTACCCACTGCTTATAGGCGCAAACGAAATGTACATTAGTCCCCACGATAATTGCCTGTGTGGGACACAGAGCAAAAACAAAGTAAACGAGGGAACGTTTTTGCGTGGCCGACACCAAAGCAACGCGCTCAGAATTTCCCCCATTAATTTTGTCCACGCAAATCGTTTGACAGACCACTGGGCATGATATGAACCTATTATGCCTATTTAGACGAACCTTGACCCTTTTATGGACGACGTAAGAATAAATTTACACGGCCTATTTCAGTTCTGAAAAATATCAAATGTGTCTACAAAAATAACAAAGAAAGATTCAACTTCCTTTTTCCTGAAAAACCTTTTGTTCTAAAAACAAAGCTTGGCCAATGTAACATGTGATGGAAGACTTGAAAGAAACAAGTCAGTGAGTTTAAAAATGACGAACCTTGGGCCAGCCTTTGTAGGTTTAAGTACGCTTACCAAATTATTATAATAGCACAATTTTCGGATAAAAGGAATCTTGAAGAGAGAAGAAAATTATATTATTAATGTACAGTACGACAGAATTTAGATGTAGCATCGGCAAAATTCGTAAAACCAATCACCATCCGAACTGGGTGCGTCTTCAAAATCACCAATCTTTATTACTGCTTTAGATGAAAATGATCTTTACGAAAACGCAATAACTTGTAAAGTCATTTAACCAAATACATTCATAAAATTAAAATGATGAATGAAAATTTTCAAAAGTAAGCTACATCTAAGTTGTGTCGTACTGTTCTGGAGTTGAAGAGAAATGCTTCATTTTGTCCATTAAGTTTAAAAGGAAGAACAATAGACTAAATGGGGGGTAATGGACTTTGTCTGAAAATAAAAGAATTAATATTTACTAGCTGCACTCCGCGCTTTACCCCGCATAAGTCTCGATCCCGTGGGAATATCGGGATAAAAAGTATCCTATGTCCTAACTCAGGTCATGGACCCATGCGCCAAAATTCATCATCCAAATCCATTCAGCCGTCTTAGCGTGAAAGCATAGATAACAAACAAACATACAAAAAATCAAATATTTTCTCTTTATTTATAATATTAGTTTAGATTAAAAGCACGAAACTTTATTTTCGCAATGTTCTTCAAAAACCACGCACACGGTTTTTGCTAAACGACACTACCCATTTCTAACACAATGACACTACCGATTTTCAATATACATTCCCGTAACACTTTTCATTGTAAATCTAAAATTAAATAATATCTTTTAACTCTTGACTACAGTAAAACAGAAGACCTATTAAAATCGCAATATACGAGTACATGACCAATACAATGACCACTCTGTACACATTGTCTCACACACCACTACACACACAGGGTGTGTGTGGCACACAGACACACCCTCGCACAAACACACACTCACACACGCACTCACCACATCTTTTCCACACAGGAATTAAGCACATAATTGTATCCCTAAAAAATAAGTACTTCTTACTTACTTATGGACGGATGGATGACCCCTGTAACACAGGTTCCACCTAGCACGGGGGTCATTAATCAAATTTCTGTGCACTTGTAAGTCTTAAGCTGTAAATGCTGCGCATAATTACTTTGTTTATTACTTTTGGAAAATAAATTATTTATTATTATTAATTACCCACATACGAGCCGAAACACAAGTGAAAAACACTGCTGAATTCCAACATCAATTGATTGCCTTTGAAATCACAAAAAATATTAACACGACTGACGAAAATCAATTTTACAGACTCAAAAAGCCATTGATATAAATTTTTATACTTATCGTCATAAAAATAATTTTGTAGATTATCCAGCACCGTCATAGGTACTAACTTATCTTCTCAGTGCTAGCACCATAGTTAATTAAGTCCTATTTAAATAACCCATGTGATAGTTCTTCGCCGAAATTTTCCATTCACAAAGGCCTCATCTAAAGTTGCGTCTACGCTAGACGAGCCGAGTACGACCGAAGCACGAGCCGAGCACAAATTCGGATAGTGTGGACCGACTTACAAGCCTCGAACGAGCGCGCTTCGAGCATTTGGTTCGTGGTCGACTGTGCTCCGCCAATTTTCGGTTTTTTGACAAATACAAATGGATTTGCATCGCGCTCGCAGTGTAGGTTCGTTGAAAGGCCACACTTGACGCCACGAACAAATACGCCCAGAAAGGCTCTGCTCGTACTCGGTTCCTCTAGAATACTTATTTGGTGGGTTAGTGTCACTATAATAAATGGGTAGAGAACTTTCGTGATCCGCATAACTATACTAATATAATAAAGCTGACGAACGCGCTAATCTCTGGAACTAGTCTGATTTGAAAAAATATTTTTCTATTTGATAGCCCAACTTTCCATAACATCACGCTACGACCCTTAGGAGGCGAGCAAAAAGAAAAAAGGCTGACAGAACGCTAAGTGAAAACGAAGTAATCGCGCGGGCGGGCGATGCGATACGACGCGGTGGGCCGAGGGCAACCGCCATTTCACGTGGACGAAATCGCGGGCAGAAGCAAGTTAAAGAATAAAGGATCACATAAAAAACGTGTTATCTTTTTGCTGAAATATCAAAAGGCATTCAATTGTAAAAGGGTCGAGTTCTTAAAACCAACGGATGAACGTTTCGTAATTAAATTGTCACAGTTACGTGCCCTTGTAATCTAGGATTATATCAATATTACGTAGAAAGAGGTGAAATTATACTGAAGATAACTTTGAACTAGCTGCGCCACGCGGCCTCTCCCGCATAACTCTAGATCCCGATATCCTATGTCTTAATCCAGGTCATGGTCTACCCATGTGCCAAATTTCATCCAAATCTGTTCAGCCGTTTTAGCGTGAAAGCGTAAAAAACAAACAACTAAACTCACTTTCGTATTCATATACTCGTAAAATAATAATATTATATATATACGTAGTTAGGATTGTTACCACAAACGCTGCGCTCTATTTGCTTTTAACTTTCATTATTTCGATTACCAAGGGGATTATCAATCTTACCAAGGGTTGTCGTGATATTACCCAGTAACTGGGTTGTGTAGGTCAGATAGGTAGTCGTTCCATGTAAAATACTGGTATTCAGCTGAATCTGGTCAGTCTGGAAGCTGACCCCAACACAGTTGGAAAAACGCTAGGCTTGATGATGATAATATTTGGATGTGTTCTCTATCTATGTCTATTTCTTCTTTTTCGCGTGGTTAGCGACTAACCTGGTGTCAGAGTTTTTATGCCGTCCATGGGCCTCTCGACTTGGCTTCACATGGCGTCGAGAAATATCTCTCAGGCCTACCGGTTTCCTCACGATGTTTTCCTTCACCGTTTTTGAAGCAAGTGATTTACAATACGCACGTGAATCCGAAAAGTCAGAGGTGCGTGCCTTGGGTTCGAACTCGAGACCTATGACTTCGTAGTCCGACAGTCACACCACTAAGCTATCACTGCTACCTATGAGTTATCTACTATAAAAATCCCTAATTACGAATTCCGGTTAATTCGTAATTATAGGCTTTGATTGGGATAATCGGAGGCTGTTTCCACCATCGTTGTGTTTTTAGCTTCATTGCTCTGTCTCTCTTTCTCTCTCTCTCTCTGTCTCTCTCTTTCTCTCCCTCTCTTTCTCCCTCTCTTTCTCCCTCTCTTTCTCCCTCTCTTTCTCCCTCTCTTTCTCCCTCTCTTTCTCCCTCTCTTTCTCCCTCTCTTTCTCCCTCTCTTTCTCCCTCTCTTTCTCCCTCTCTTTCTCTCTCCCGTTCTCTCTTTCTTTCTCTCTCTCTCTTCCTGGATATGTACCTCACATGGTGGCGGGGTCAGCCTTCCTGGTTTCTAGTTTCTCTTCCACTTCACTCTATCCTGGACATCGTCTTCGGATACCTGACACTCTTTCATGACCTTAAACACTACAGATTTCCACCTTGAAGTGCATGAAGAAAGTTTTGAGTATGAATATAAGAGTAGGGGAAGACTAAAGAAACGATGGATGGACTGTGTGAAAGATGACAGGGCTAGAAAGGGAGTGACTACCGAGATGACGATTAATAGAGAAGTATGGAAGGAAAAGATAGATTGCGCCGACCTTAAATAAATTGGGATAAGGGCAGAAGAATGAAAATTTATCGATCAAATCCCCAAAAGAAAATATTCGTCTAACAGACGCAGGTTTAAGCAAATACCTACCTACACCTAGAAAAAACAGTCGAGAGGTGTCGGTGGGAACAGATATGAACGAAGTTTCTTTCGCTTGTGCACACTTGGCATCATTCCAATGTTCATTGTGAAATGAATTATCAATAGAAAAATGAAGCTTCTATCTATATATTTGTCTATAATAAGCATAAGCAGCCTATAATGTTCCCAATGGCCTCCTCTCTTCAAGAGGGAGTGGGCTGTAATCTACCACGCGGGCCCAGTGCGGGTTGGTAGTTGTAACATGTCTCGAATTTTTTATTCTAGGACATGCCGATGTCTTCACGATGTTTTCCTTCGCCGTTTGAAGATATTCATTTAGTTATTTAGCTACAACGGCTGTGGTACAGCCAATTACAGTAACTAAAATTTAAAAAATTAAGGAAATAATTTATAACACATTAAAATATACAAAATAAAAACATAAATTAAATAAAAGAAGGTTGACAACACTTTCACAAATTCCTCTCACAGTACTTCTGACATACCAATAAAATCTTTGTCCATCCATCCGCAAACAGGTCGCCTGTTGGGTTGGAATCCAAGAGATCATTAAGCGCGGCCAGGGTGCGAGGAATTGGCGACTTAGCACGTGCAACAGTTCGACATGGAGGCACGACAAACAGCCTGTGCCTTCTGTCCCGGCATTAATTGTCTGGGACAAAGAAACGCGCCAGCACATCAGCAGATCAGGAGCGTCAATAGCGCCACTGAGCGTCTTACAGGCTATTGTGAGCTGATCTCGATATCTTTGTCTATACATGGCCGCTTTTTGTGTGTGACCGCGTTGTTCTTCTAAACTCCGCCACGGATTTTGTTGCGATTTTCACCATCATTTACTCAATTCATTCTGGGAGTATTATATTTATTCTGTTTAATTATATTTATTCTGTTTAATTATATTTATTCTGTTTAATTATATTTATTCTGTTTAATTATATTTATTCTGTTTAATTATATTTATTCTGTTTAATTATATTTATTCTGTTTAATTATATTTATTCTGTTTAATTATATTTATTCTGTTTAATTATACATTAATGTTAAACTTACATATCGTAAAGAAATCTCGATGTTTTGTTAAGGCTTGATAAACCCATGTCATAACACCAGTGTCTTTCCTACATAGATGGCGGAATGAAGGTGACGAGTGTACGCCTCTGCTAGCACTTCGAAAAATACAGTCGTAATGTTATGTTACCTACATCCTAATAAATGAGCAATATTTGTATTTATTTTATATATATTTGTAATCACGTTCTCGAAAACGGCTCTTACGACTTCGATGAAAGTTGCAATATACACTTTACGGGGGCGAAAAATCGATCTAGCTAGGTCTCATATCGGGGAAAATTCGTTTTCCCTATTTTCACCCGAGCAGTTTGGTCGCCTTGCAGGAACTATAAGTTATACGTGTATATTTAATATTTTAGTTTAAGACTTCGCATTCTAATTCATGTTTTTCTCTTCTTATTCTCTAGTGCATTATTGATCAAAGATTGTCTACACTTCTTTTACATTTCTCCTTTCGTAGGTCTGCTGGATGAAATTTTGTTAAGAAATAAGCAGGACCTGGCTTTGTACTCTATATTATAATTACTTCGTATCTCTATGTATTTTACTGTGTGTACTTGAATAATAAAATGAATAAATAAATAATCAGGTACATTCATTATGACGGACTTCAACAAGCATCACAGCGAGATTAGGTCTCGCATTTGAAGTTTCTGGGTATGTGGTTAAGGTAATATGAACTATGTAAGTAAAGGCTAACTAATATTGTAGTGCCACAACCACAGTATAATAAAGTAACAGTATAATGTCTCGGCATTGCGGCTACGTGCGGCCGCTCGGAAGATAACCTTCCGCGTCCTTCCGTAGCTGCCGCGGACTTGAGACTGATAAACACTGAGATTTCGAATCGCGTCGTTTCGGCCGTATTATATGAGGACATAATACTGTTACTTATTTTATACTGTGCCACAACGTTGACCACGTTGTGGCGCTTAGTGTTGTGGTCCAACTGTTAGTTATTAGGAAAGCAAAGGGGACTGATGGGTTCATTAATAAGCGGTGTTCCAAGATAGAGGACATTGCGGACTTGCTTTAATAGGTAGGTATGTCTCTTGTCCAAATGTACACACACGTACGCTTATTTCAAGGAGCATGAATTTGCGAATATGTTAGGTTGGTATGTGGAAATGGTTAGGGCAAATAAAATTCAGCATTCCACTAAATAAAACTAAAACAGTGGAGTACAAAAAACACAACCGTCTTGGCTCATCACCGTCCGCCAAAAAAAAAAAAAAAAACTAGATTTTCAACTATTCTAAATTCAAAAATAATCTTCAATATAGAAATCTTCCTATCCGCCCCTGTTTGTATACGTTATAATAAAAAAAAAATATAAAGCTTCCTACTCATTCCCTACGAAATTAATATTGGAATTTCGTAGTACTCATTGTACTCTTTATGTCTGTCTGTCAGTCATGATCTCATGAGTCATGCATGACAGACTGACATGAAGGGTTACTTCCACATGGCCTTTTTTAAATATGGATTGTATACTTGTAGAGAGGAAGCGTTATACCTATTTCCTATTCACACCTCATTAAAACGGCTAAACGAATTTGGATGAAATTTGCGACACGGATAGACCATGACCTAGATTAGGACATAGGATACTTTTTATCCCGGCATCGCGTTCCTGTGGGATAATTTTCTGAACTTCACGTAGGCAAAGCCACGAACAAAAGCTAGTGTAAGCTAGTAGCTAATACAAAATTTGGGTCGAAGACATTTTACGTCGCGTATTTTTTGTAGGAAAATGTAGCTGTCACGTTTAGAAAATTAGATCTTTGGGAGAGGCAAGAAAATACAAATTTCGTTGAAAATCTACCCAGAATAATCTAGAAAATCTTTGTTAGAAGAACTTATCAATCAATCTGCCTAGCCTTTTCCCAACTATGTTGGGGTCGGCTTCCAGTTTAACCGGATGCAGCTGAATACTAGTATTTTACATGGAGCGACTGCCTATCGGACCTCCACAACCCAGTAACTGGGTAACACGATACCTCTTGGTAAGACTGGTTGTCAGACTTTCGGGCTTCTGACGACCCGTAACGACTGTCAAAGATCCATGAATGACAGCCGGGACCAACGGCTTAACGTGCTTTCCGAGGCACGGAGGAGTCTCGGTATGTAAAGATGGTCACCCATCCACAGACCAACCCCAGCAAGCGTAGCTTCACCTAACGGATCGACCCATGCAGCAGTTATTAATTAGCCACGAGCTCAACGAGCACGACCACGAGCGAAGAACTTATAATTTTTAATAAATCCAACATTACTAGGTACCTATACGAATCCATTTCCAAATCCATGCTACTAGGAATCCAGTTAATAATAAATACGTAGTACTTTAAATAACTATGTTAATTAATATCGCACGTATGCATATTTTAATTAAGTACTGATGTTAATATACCCAGAATTTACAACATAAAATTAAACCTAAATAGCAACACACTGCGACCTCATACTGAACATTTTCATCGAAAGATTCCTAACATTTTCACACAAAATCGTTCAACTAAAATCTAGTACAAATAGAGTACCTAATAATCTAAATATAACTATCGAGTATCGAGTCGCCACATGATCGATTATGCGGAACCTAATCGATCCTCTCGATTAGACGTTAGAAAAGGGATGAGCTTAACTTTGTTCACGGTCACTAGACAAATTGACAGCAGGTACAATGTAGAAACTTTAGGTTTTTTCATTCGATTTTTATGGCAATAACTTTTTTTAGGGTTCCGTACCCAAGGGTTTTTTAGGGTTCCGTATTACCTACCATGGCTCCGCTGTCCGCACGTCTGCCACAGGTCTGTATCTATTGAACCGTAATAGGTAGCCATTTGAAAAAAAAAAATACTTATCACAGGTGGTGTACTAGTCTGCTATAAGAATAAATAAAAAAACACTAATTTTAAAATAAGGGGCCTTCATACAAGACTCGTGTTATTTACTAACGTATTTTAATAATGTTATGTAGTTAGTGTTAAATATTGTACGGAGATACGGAACCCTTCATGTGCGAGTTCGACTCTCACTTGGTCGCTTATTTATATAGGAACAGCTTTTTCGACCTTTTTAAAACCTTCGAAGTTCTGCGGCAGTGTGAAAACCAATTTAAAACTATTTGCTTTTTATTTAACCAACTTGCTATTTTTTGTTACCTATATTTATTTTAACTATTCATTAATTAATACACGATTCAGCTCTTAGTTTAGCTCAGGGATAAACATTCCAAAAATTATCAAACCGGTACCTTTGTGCTCTGCTACCAGCAGGCGTACCATAACAACCATAGAAACGGGTTTTCTACGGGTTTTGTCGACGGAAGAATAGACAAAATGAGTCTGTCATTGTTTATTAGTCATTTTGTCTATTCCGCCGTCGACAAAACCCATTTCTATTGTGGTCATGCTGAGCGTGCTTTATGTATTTTTGTCGATTATGTATTTTGAGTAGGTATACATGAATAAATAAGTACCTTAGCACATATCTCTAAAACATGTTTCTTTATCAAACCAAAATCATCATTTATTCAAATTAGGCTGAGAATTAGCACTTTTTAAAAGTCTAAATTACATACGACAGTCTCTCAAAACGTCCCTTCACCGCTTCCTAGTGATTTAGCTGGGAAGAAGAAGTGGCGCATCAAAGTCCCCAGCAGCACATCTGTCTGTGCAGTTAGAAGAACTTGATTTTATTGAATAGTAAAAAGTACGTATTTACAAAAATAAATAAAAAACAGAGTACCTATTTAAATTATTTGCCACTAGCTTCCACCAGCCGCTTCCCCCGCGTGATATCTTTATAAATTATGGCCTATGTTACTTAGTGGTTGGTGAAAGAATGTTTAAAATCCAGTACTTTTTGAGTTTATTCATTACAAACAAAAATACAAGTCCTTACGCTTTATAATATTAGTGTAGATACCTAAATCTTCGATGGACGGTTTACATACAGGGTGGCAGCGACATCGACGCGAAAACTAATACCATGGATTCAGTACATGATTCTGAACGCCCCTGCGTTGTTTTTTTTTTACTGTTATTAACAATTTCGTGTACTGAATCCATGGTATCAGTTTACGCGTCGATGTCCCTGCCACCCTGTATATTATTTATTTTTTAATATTTATATTTATTTGTCTTAGCCACTAAAAATTATGCTTAAAAGTAATTCAATTACAATATTGTGTCCTGTTATTAGCATCTGCTGCCGAACTAGGTTTAAAGCCTGTGTTACTGCATGCAGCGCCTCTCATATAATGTTAAGATACTTAAATATCACATCCACATACTTTTTACCCTTAAACGGTTGCTGCTGATCATGAGTATAATAATTAAAAGCCACAAAGAACGGTTACAGCGATTTATAGCTTTAATTACCTCGCTTGACATCCGAGTAAGTGATCGAAATGGCGTAATTAGCACAAAGGGATGCAGCCGACTGACAGCCTTTTACTTTTACTGATTCTTACAGTACCCATGAGATTTTGTACCTAATAGTTACCTATTCGTTGTAGGATTTGTTGTGTATTAAAAAAAAAACGCTAAAGACTAAAATTAAGCTGTTTTGTTCGTTTACGTTCTTATTTAGTTCATTTTTACACTATTTTGCATCTATCATACATAAAGGCTTCAGTAATGTTTAGTAAAAAATAAAATAACGAACGTTACCCAATACCCCACCTTCTTTCTAAGACAGTCGAATAATACTATCTACTGATAAATAGAAAACAACCTCCTTTTCGCATTCGGTCAATTAAGTAAAAGTAAAATCGTTAAAAAGTAAAAGATATATTTTCCTTCATAACCATAACGCAGCAATCGTAACGACTTTCAACTGAAATTCGACATTAAGTTTTATTTTATTTTTAGTACAGTAATAAATTATGCCCTTTTTAACATTTTACGGCAATTAACCGTTATGTCATTACGTTCCTTTTTCTTAAAAGCTTTTTTTTTTTGTAAATGAAAGGAATGTTTCATAATTACTCTATGGTTCGGAGTTATTGTAAACGATAATAAATTATATTTACTTCTGTGCATTGGTTCGAAAAAAACACTTTTAGACGTCAAATTTAAATTATGTTTTAAAACTAGATGAGTTCGATGTTTCCTAACCGACTACCGACTGAAGAAAGACCGAAACAAACTCAGAGATCACAGTTTATTTTAAAGTCCAGACATAATCTTGGAGGCCATATTATTTATGTAAGTCAAAGTCAAATAATTTATTTCAAATAGGCACATAAAAGGCACTTTTGAACGTCAAAATTTACAAAAATAATAGAATTTATTCTAGCCGCCTCTTCCAAAAGGTATTTAGTTTTTTATATATGTACTTATAATTATATAATTTTATTAATGTATACAAAATATTGTAAAAACATTTTAAAAGAGTAACGGTGGAGTTTCTTAGCCATTTTTCTCCATACGAAAACTACCGTTTGGAAGGGGCGACTAGAATCAATTCTATTTTTTGTAAAATTGACGTTCAAAGGTGCCTTTTATGTGCCTAATAGAAATAAATTGTTTGACTTTGACTTTGACATTATGTAACGTCAAGTGATGTAATGCCTGATACCCTAAACGACGCAGAAAAAATAAATGGCGAATGCTCTATTAGGTAAAGTACCTAGATCTATTAGTAAGCTTTTTCATTTTCGAGATTTTAAAATCCTTATTATGATAGGTAGGTATACTTGTCTGAATTTATAATAAACATAATTATTGTTCCGAAACGATTCAACCATCAAACTCACAAAAATTTAATTATTCATATTCATATCACCTCGCATAGATAATAAACTAATCAATCAACTCAATGAGGCTAAGCATTTCCAATATTGTCATACCTAACGCAATCCCGCCAGTCTCTTGGGTCCATTACCAGTCGACAGCGATGCGGATTTAGTTTGGTTAAGCTAGGATATTATATTATTATTTTTATGAATTACTTACGTATAAGTTGATATTTATGTAAATATCATTTTAATTCTGAATAAATTTCCACTGACATTATTATTACATTGAAAATATCAATGAAATTAATTGCGACATATCAACTCAATTAATTACAACGGTAAATAACTACTTAGAAAGCTTGCTTTGAATTCTTGTCTATTTTTAAATTCCTGGGATCCTTCACTTGGCCCATTTAACGTACCTAAATTAATAACAAGACTGCAATTTAGCCTTCAAAACAGGGAGAAAATACTTTGCCTGAACCATAATGTTTCAATTAATTTATTGGAATTATTTTGACAGCAAATCTTCAACTTTCTTAATTCTTCAATTTTATTAAATAATTCAAAATTAAATTAACAGTTCAAATCACCACTCATCACGAAGTATTTCAATTTTAAATCAATTGTTAATTTTGTATACACAATATTAAAAGGACGCGGATATAAAATTCATGTTCAATTTTAAATCTATTGTTAATTTTGTATACACAATATTAAAAGGACGCGAATATAAAATTCATGTGGAAATAAGATAAGATCGTTTAATTCCTCCATTTTATTTTTTTCGTAAGTTTTTCTCAAGTAACAGTAGTTTAAAAAAAGTTGTACAAAAATATTTAGTTTCTGCTTATTTACACCGTACAAAAGAATTATAATATGATGTACCTACATAAGTTAATTTATAACAATGAACTTACCAGTTTCTTTAAAAGTTTTATACCACCTCAAACTATGAACACAAAAACAATAATTCTGATCGAAACACAACAGCCAGTCACACAATAAATAATCACTTTAACAATGTTTTAAAACTAACTACAAAGTTGGCATTTATTAAAAAAACCGACACATTTTAATTAAATTTGCGTCACAAAACAGTATGTTCTTTTTTTATACGAATTTATTCGGAGTCGTAATTACGTGAGAATCTCGCTACTCGAAAGTCGAAACGTCCCAGTCCGCTTTCAGGCGCGTTTCGGAATAAACTGGCTCAACAGAAAGGGTGCTAGCATCGCGCATGCGTAAAGCGGCAGATGACATTCATAACAGAGAAATTAATAATTAACACCCACTGAACTTTACTATAGTAGAAATAGACACATTAGATAAAAGTATGGGAAATATGACTCAATTATTTCAAATAATTAGGTAATATGTAGTGTACGTTTTTGTAAGTAGATACTCCAATTTATTCTGTAAAAATCTAACCGAGATGACTTAGGTGGAGTGAGCTGTCAATAGTGTCAATCCCTGGATGACACCTCACTTCACGTAAGTTTCTTCGCTGAGTTTCTTACAGAATGGAATGGAATGGTGTCTTACAGAACTTAATTTGGAAAAAAAAAAATGGGATTCGGAGAGAGTACATCCATTTAAAATATTGTTCACCGAATTTTGTCCTTGCGTGAAAAAAGGCTCTCGAAAACATAGGAGCTTAAATTTTAAAGTGTCCGTTTTTTGCTTAAAATGGCTTGTATTATGCATAAATATATCATAGGATACAATTAGGTATGCAAATTAGCAACTTATATTTTTTTTGCAAAAAAAATGTATGGAGCTAATGCTTATAGATATTTCCGGAACGGAGAGAATAACCGTTACATCCTTGCACACGGTAATGTAACTATTTATATAAGATTTTTTGAGGTAGATACTTGATTTTTTCAGATTAGGTGCTGTTTTTTACCAAATAAAAACGGCACTAAATTTCGTTATATGACGTGCGACGATCGTCGCTCCACCTAGCCTGAGGGTGTACTAACTTACTTTTGCCGATTCGCGGTCACCGGATTATCATAATTTAAGCAATTTTTTTAAAGGTACTCCAACTGAAGGACACTACTTTAGGTTTATATACGTACCTGTAGGTACGTTCAGCAGCAAAAGTTTTTAACGTGCAAAAGTGCCTTACACCAATTTGAAATAAATGATTTAACTTTGACTTTACTTTTACGGATAATAATAAGTATCTCATTTCCCAGCATTTCAAAAACAGTGAAGGAAAACCTGAGAGATATTTTTCGACAGCATGTGAAGCCATATAAGAGGCCCATAGGCGGCATAAATACTGTCACCGGTTACTTACGGCACTAATCACACGAAAAGGAAAAAAGAGCATTTTAAATGTTTTTTTTAAATATTTTCTCAATAATTAATACCTATAAAAAACCGGCCAAGTGCGTGTCGGACCACGCACAATGAAGGGTTCCATAGTTGGGATGAATTTATCCCAAGAACAAACTTAACATAGTAATTGAAAAACGTGTTCTCCAATACGGAATGTATGGGATATCATGTTTTTCAAACTGCAAATTTAAGTTGGTTGATTATTTCTCGTTAACCTGTATAGCCTCGTTAGCTCTCATAGTTTTCCTTTTAATTTCGTTATATATACTACTGCTGTGAATTTTTTCACTAGTCCAAGTATAACCATTTAGCTAGAAGGGGGGGGGACACACTTGACTCAACAAAAAATTTCAGTTAAAAGCTTAATATTTCGCAAACGAAATCCTGAATCCAAAAATGGTTACGACAAACTCACAATATTTTTGAAAGACCTTTCTAACGATACCACACAACATGGGGTAGATGAGGAAAAAAAAAAACATCAACACTTTACGTGTAGGGGAGGTACCCTAAAAAAAAATGTTTTTCATGATTTTATTTTACCACTTTGTCGGCATGATTAATATGTATACATATGCCAAATTACAGCTTTCTAGTACTAACCGTCTCTGAGCTAAGCCGCGGACAGACAGATGGACAGACAGACAGACAGACGGATATGGCGAAACTATAAGTGTTCCTTGTTTACTACGGAACCCTAAAAACTGGAATGTTCATCGGGAGTCGGTGAACGTAAAGCTTTATAAAAGTATTTAAGTCAATAAACTATCTCTCTCTCTTTTGCTGTCTTACCAAGGGGTATCGTTTTACCCAGTACCTGGGTTTTCGAGGTCAGATAGGCAGTCGCTCCATGTAGAATTCAGCTGGATCCGGTTAGACTGGAAGTCGACCCCAACATAGTTGGTTAAAAGCTCGGCAGATTGGATTTATTTGATTATCTACACTCTCTCTTTTAAGTACCTATTTCGAATTTTACGACTGAAGAGAATTTTAAAAGTTTACAGGCAGATAAAGTCCATACTACATAAGGTTGGTAAATCTAGTAGGAACCTATCCTACTAGATTTACGTGCTGGTTCTAAGCAATTTCAAAGTTTGAAAGCGTTTTACCTAGAACTCCTTGTTTAAATGGGCTCACATCGGACGGGCTAACATGACGAGTAAGTAACGAGATACTCGAACTAGCATAGAAATTGTTGCATGTCGCTAGAAACGAACTTTATTGCGAAAAAAATTAGAGCGTAACTATTCGGTGCGTCATTTTGGTGAATTTCACTGGGCAGAATCTAAAGGAGCACATTCACGTTCATTTTTAAATTTTAACCTGTTAGTATGTCATTGCAACTTAATAGTATGTAAAGTACGAATTAGAATGATTGCCGAGAGTTGTATAAAACTCACGGCATCATTATAATTTATACTATATTACAATAAGGTATGAGTATCGTGAATGTGCTCTCTCCATCTCATGTGTGTGTCTCCTTTATGTCCATGTCATTCGCCCTTTTTCGGTTCAAACGACGCGACTCGATACCGCGTTGAGCTGTTCGCTTTATTGCATGGACATAAAGCCCTTTCTGACTAGCTCGAGCCGATTCCGCTTCGATAAGTGTGGTCACTCCTCGAAGTCGCATAGAATTTATTTTAACAGAACCATGGTATAATAATATACTTCGCCAGGTATAGCATTCCCTGCCGGGATCGCGGGAAAGTCCGAAAGGGATACCATGGCCCCTGGCAACGTACAGGCAACTGAAGGAACACGGGTGGGTTTTAGTCAGTAAGAGTCTGATACGCCCGTCCCGCTCCGCCCAGAGCGGAAAAAAAAGGTACTTATAGCATTCTGAGATACAGTGGTCACATGGGTGGCACAAGTCTACATCATCACATCTGCGTTACCAGAAGTTTGTAATAATAACTCCCCAACCACCTTTAGGCTGGCTGTCCATTTAAGCGGAGCGAGGCAACGGAGAGGGGAATGACAGCGGAGTGGAGCGGAGTTGCGGACAGTGTATATCCATTGATGCGGAGCGGAGTTACGGACTATGCGGAGCGAGGTAGCGGAGCGGTGTTGCGGACTGTGCGGAGCTAGACCGAGTTCACGCGACGAGTAATAATTCCCCGCTCCGGTTCCCCGCTCCACTTCTCCGCTCCGTTTCCCCGCTCCGCTTCCCCTCTCCGCTTCTCCACTCCGTTTCTCCGCTCCGCTTCCCGGTTTTGTATGAATTTTTAAACTAGTTCGCAAATCCCTGTCCACTGAAGCGGAGTGGAGGTTTTATGCAATTCCATTGGTTAATATTGGCACACCGCTACTCCGCTCCTCTCCTCTCTGCTCCAGTGGACAGGCAGCCTTATTACTGTGCGAATCTGATAAAACAATGAGGTTTTAATTAACAATTACGTTGGTTTATGTTTAAATTGAATTGTTTCGTTTTATTAGACAAACGAAACGACAATTTAAATGCTTGGTACATATTTTTTAACAGAACGGTGACTGAAAATCTTTCCTTAATTCGTGTTTTGTTGCTATAAAGTGGCAACTGTATAGTGACGTAAGCATGTGTCACTTCCGGAATGTTTTATTAGACCTTGCACAGAACCTACCGCACCAATACCTAACAGAGTTGAGTTCTTCTACTTACATAACATAACATAACATCACGCTGGTATTCTCCGAAGGATTGGGCAGAGGCCCTATAGTACCTACACCCACTTTTCACCAGTTATGTTTGAGTCCCATGTAATAGGAGACGAGCCTATTGCCATCAACTGGGCACAAATCCAGAATCCAGGCTGCTACTAAGAAATCTTCGAGAGTTCTACTTCTTCTCTCATATCAGCATGAACTGCAGTAGTAACTGAGGTAAATACCTATAATTATGAGAAAAGCACGGCTCGTGGCAAACATTAGCTAGGCAGGGGTATACGTACATATCTATAGTACTTACACTCAGATTCCCCAGTTATGTTTAAGTTCCATGTAATAGGGGGTGAGCCTTTTGCCATCAACCGTGCTCAAATCCAGACTCCGGGCTGACCTGACCTGGTATCGAAACCAGACACAGCAACAGTAAAAAAAAAATATATACTTTGTCATTTTAGAACCTAGTGACGCCTTTGACAGACTTTTTAGAGAAGTCACAAAATGAAATAAACTAAGTATTTGTATAATATTTTATTTTTATTAAAAATCAAACATTACACTATCGGTACGGTTAAGGGGCCACTCTTAACACTAACCAATTATTAATCAATCGTTACTTATATATAATTGAATACATCCACTAATTAATATCTTAGTCTTCACAGTTGTTGGAATATTATATATTTATGGCTTTTAAAATTGGCAACTTTCTTAAACATCATGGGTACGGTAATTTTTTATTTTTTTGGTTTAGCTGGTGTTCTATCTGAATCTGATTTTTAACAGTAGCGCAAAATTCGGGAGTTAGGAACCGTTCACAAGCAGTTTCAAAATCTTCAAGTGTAATGAGGTGGTCAGGTTTTAGTTTCTTTGGCACTAGCCTATTCGCATTTTTGCCACATCGTAAACATTGCTGAAAACATTTATTATTTTTAGGTATATCATAAATAATTACATTAAAAGTTTGAATTCCTTTGTGCAACCTGATCCAATTCGGTCTAGAATTAGTTTCCTTATTAATTGGTGTCTGTGGTATGTTTTTTTTTTTCAGTTCTTCACGTATTTGTTCTTCAAGCCCTTCGTTTAACCGTAAGAACTCATCAATGGACATTTCGGCTGTTTCATCCTCTGATTCTTGATCACTATCTATTAATATTTGTACAGCTTCATCTGATTCTTCTTCTGTCAGTTCTGTTTCATTTTCTTTATCATGTCTTTCAAAGTTACTAGTGATATCGTTTCCTTTTATAATTTCTTGGTTATGATTATCACAGAGAATACGTTCTTCAGTCTGTGTATGGGATGTTCTAACTTCTATCTTTTTAAGATCAGGTATAGCAGGTAATTCACTTATATCTGGGGTAACGCCTAAGAATTTTATAGATTCCCATGTCTGTGTGCAGGAATTTCGAGAAGCGGCTGTCCAATGTAATGAAGGGGAAGTAAATCGCAAAAAATGCAAACCGCACACATATTTGTCTTTGAAAAAAGACGGCGGTTTATCCATTAAATCTGTTCTTTTACAAGCCATAATCCATTCTTTGCGCCTGTAAAAGATAAAACCAAATTACTCAAGAGTATAGTTCGATTCAAACTTAATGGCGGCTCGGAAGTTAGCCACTCGCTGCGCAGTATCGCACCCCTCTCCCCGCTGACACATGAATTCGTTACTGCGCAGCGACTCGCCTCATGTTCCGAGCCGTCATTAATTTTGAATCGGACTGTACCTACCTTTAAAAAAACGTGTACTTAATAAAAATATAGTGTTATGAGATAGGTAGGTACCTATATAGTTTTTAAGATTACTTATTTATTAAAATATCACCGTCAATGAATAGACGTGGTTTAAAGGGGGTGGCGAGCTTTTCTGTGGACGTTTGGCCCACTATGAAATATCTTGTAGGTTCAGACAGCGTCATTATGTACAGACCCCTCACGTTTTAAAATATTACACTGAGTGTGCGCTTGCTCTCTAGACCCGCAGTGTGTTCAAACAAAGAGCCTTGGGGATCTAGAGAGCAAACCACCTGAAAACAGAAACCAAGAATTACTGCACCTGTCAGTATCCTGTTAGCAACATTAGTTATGTTTCTAAGCTAACACAAAAATGTCAGGCGCCGTTTATGTTTTTACGTGCGTCATGAATTAGACATACAATTCGCGTCAAATAACTTTGCCGCTCTGAAGTAGGCTACAAATGCTTTTACAGGTACAGGTATTAAAATATTCGAATTCGAATTAAATCGATGTGTTTTTAATTTGAGTTTTTTTTTTACATTAGGAACACCCTTAAGAATTTGATTGTGATTTGTCAACCAATGGCAGAGAACCCAAGATCGGAAAAGGGTAATCATACACGGCTTAAGGGACATCCTCTCGTCTGTGTCGCCGCCCGAAACAGGGTACCTCCACATCCCAGTTACTAGGCAGTACGATACCCGTACCCCTTGGTAAGACTGGTTGTCAGACGTTCAGGCTGCACACTCGTCCCAGCGCGTTGAAAAAACACTGTTGGATTTTCAACTCTCGGCACTAAGCAGAGCGTTGAAAATCCAGTGCACGAAAAAAAATCGTCGCAGGAAAAATCGCTCGTGCGAATTGAGCTAAGTGTACCACATTTTTACCCAGCTCTGGCGTGATTTTGGATATTCTGGAGATTTTTTCTTATGTGAAGATAATACATTAATTAATAGGTAGGTACAACATGCAAGCTCAAAAGGTTTTTAGAAATGCATACTAATTTCGACTCAAATGTTACATTGAGTCGAAATTTGAATGCATTTCTAAAAACCTTTTGAGCTGTAAAGTTTGATGCTAGGCGTCACAATTAATTAGGTAGACTGTAATCATTCTTTTCTAAATGTTGAATAAATCGAATTGAGGACTATATCGTCGTCTTAGAGTGAAAAGCTCGGGAATGCAACTTTGACTTTTTATTTTATTACATTTTTGGAAGAAAAAATCTCGCAACACACGCAGTTTTGTGGCAGCATCTATATCGCCACATGCGACCTATGTATCATATTGACGTCACGCAAAATTATGCATCGCGTAAGCAGAATTTACCGCGCGTTCAGCATATAATATAACATCCCAGTTGCCCACCAGTTTTTCGGGTATAAGAGGTTTTCACTCTAAGACGACGATATATACCTATCATATCTCCTTCGGATCATATGAGGAAAAACATATTTTTATTCCTATTTATTTAGGTTATCAGAAAAATAAAAAAAACTTAGTTTTACTGGCTAAGAAAACGACCGTCATTGATCAGTGATAAGAGATTAACAAGCCACATTCAATTGCCATGACCCGTGGGCCGTGTCTGAGTAACCTACGTCTGCCTTGAAATAGGGACCATCGAAGAAGTTCATAACTAACCACCGTAAGGATTATTCTTGCTTGAAGCGCTCGGCGGCTATAGCACCGGGCCGGTAACAGATGTGATCATCGTGTTCATGGGATTTTGTTTTGAAACTGGTTAGATAGAACTACTTTGATGGTACGTCGCCGTCACGTTGTCTGCCTTAACTTGAAGTACAGATTCAAATGTACCGAATTCGTGGTAACAATTTGCGAGTCTATTGTACCTTTAAGGCTCGTGCAGACCAGCGCGACGCGACTCGAACAATACAATTTCTAAGAAAACTTCACGGTATAACAATAACCGGTGTCGCGTCGCGCTAGTCCGCACGAAGCCTTTATACCTTACAACACGGTAAGCCCTGCATTATGTCACTTATTAATTGTATTAGTTATTTCCAGGGATTTTTCGGAATCATAAAAATATGCAGTCTAGAATAAAATGAAGGACATAAATAGGTAGGTAAGTACATAAATACGTAGGTCCACAAATAGATAGTAGGTACATAAATAGGTAGGTATATTAATAAGTAGGTACATAAATAGGTAGGTACATAAATAGGTAGGTACATAAATAGGTAGGTACATAAATAGGTAGGTCCACAAATAGGTTGGTAGGTACATAAATAGGTAGGTACATAAATAGGTAGGTTCATAAATAGGTATGTACATAAATAGGTAGGTACATAAATAGGTAGGTATATAAATAGGTAGGCACATAACTAGGTAGGTATATAAATAGGTAAGTCCATAAATAGGTAGGTACATAAATAGGTAGGTATATAAATAGGTAAGTACATAAATAGGTAGGTATATAAATAGGTAGGTACATAAATAGGTAGGTACATAAATAGGTAGGTACATAAATAGGTAGGTATATAAATAGGTAGGTACATAAACTCTTGCCTTCTTCCTATGGGGGTAGGCAGAAACTACAGTACCTACGCCACCTACTACGATCCTTACTTTTTTCCCTCGTTTTACATTCATACATCTGTTCATACACGCACGCCGGTTACGAGTACTTGTAGTACTACGCACCTGACCTTTCTGAAGAACGTCACCAATAAAGTCATTATAATGTCCTCCTATGGTGTCCCCTCCCAGCGTTTTCCCTCACATCTGCCTTTTGTTAGTCGCCTTTCATTCATCCTCTCAATATGACCAAACCGTCTAACGACAGGGATGGGACTCGAATATCAAATGGTTGCCTAATTTCGGAATATTAATATCTCCTATACAAAGTAACGTCACCTATCGAGAAGCCCAGTTACTATACATCTGAAACTAGATGGAAGCACGGCTGCGCTTTCATCGACGCCTTTTACTTACTTACTTTCGTAGGTCGTAACGTACTTTATTAAGTAATTGCTATTATTACTTAATTACTTTTAAAAAAAAAAATTGTGGGAAAACTAAGATATTTAAAATAAAAAATAAAATGGATTGCCGAATTATAATTTCACCAATAACCCTGTACGAGTATATGAGCGAATTCCCAATATCATGGTGTTGGTGTTGGTGTTGTTGGTGTTGTGGTGGTCTCTGCCACCCTGTATATTTTCTACCAAATTTTCGAAAAGTATCCGATATCGAGTCCCTTCCCTCTTTTCTATAAAGGTTTTCTCATCAATTATTTATTTATTACAAACTTTAAAGTAACATGTTGGTACCTATTACCAAGTACATTATAGTCTATTTTTATGATTCTGGAACAACCAATAGCGAACGGTCAGAAAATTTAATGTTTGGTACCTACTTACCTATTATTTTATGAGTGTCAGGACTGCTACCTACAGGAACATAATAGGTAGTAATATGTGGTCTTTGCCTACATTGAAATATTTCTTCATCAATATTAACTATTTTTGTGCGGGTAAATATTACCCCAAGTCATTATGACTTCTGGGGTAATTCTTGACGTAAGTACGTCTCTTATTTAATACAGGTCAGACAGGACTGTACCTATCGTATGTTTGAGCAGTGATCACTCAAGCGCGGGTCCAAAGTTGTGGGCACGATGGGCATGCCCACAACCCTAATAGACTTGTGACGTCACCCTTTCACAGTCTATTGATGTAGATAGGCTGATGATATTATATCCAATGCCTTAATAAAATAAAAAATAAAAAAAGAATCGTGCGTGATTCGGAACTCAGCGAATTATCTAGTTATCGATATGCTGACACGATATGTAAACTTTTTACCGAAGTTACACTTAGCTGAAATAACATTTGTTCGAAGTATTATTTTTCCGAACATTTATTACACCACGAGGTATGGATGGGTGAAGGAAGGATGCTTGCTTCAAGCATGCAGCATGCA
Source organism: Agrochola lota (assembly GCA_947364205.1). NCBI lineage: Eukaryota > Metazoa > Arthropoda > Insecta > Lepidoptera > Noctuidae > Agrochola > Agrochola lota. Next base: position 8,771,296 of record OX376231.1, on the reverse strand, counting down.
AGCAGGCATACAGCATGCAAGCAAGCATGCAGCGTGCAAACAAGTATGCAACATGCACGTAGGCGTGCAACATGCAGCAAGCATCGTTTATAGTTTCTGTCACGGCTCCGGCGCTGCGGGGTTTGGGCGGCCCCACGCGAGCTTAGCCACGCAGCTTGCTGGCCGGCTTCGCCGGTCAGCCTCAGCCGCGGCGGCGGGCCTTCAAACCACCTGCTCCTCATCTCGCGGGCCGCTCCACCCCTCCGCGCCTATGCGGGTTTAAATTACACTCTAGCACACAAGACTACGTGGAGTCGGTTTTGCAGCGATTCGTTTCTGTCACTAAATTTTGTAGCACAACATTATTGTCTTTTTATGACACTATTTCAATTTAATATTGAGAAATATCGTTTCGGTGTGGTGAAAATATGGCAAATAAATCATTTGACAAATGAAAAAAGTTCAAAAGAGGCTTCCTCCCAATAGCAAAAAGTTATTTTGTAAATCGGCGAAATATAGTTCGGTAAAATAATAACTATCACATATGATACTTCGATGATCTAAAAATATGTCAAACAATGCGTATATCAAAAAAGACGTCGGTCAATACTTTTCGTTAAAATGAAATTCGAACAAAAAGAATTCGGAAAAGTGATCGGTTCCCGACACTGTGGTGTGCAAACAAAACAAACAGTCATTTACCTACTTTTGTAATTTTCGTTAGCGAACAAACTAACATTTTACAGGTTTATTAATTTAATAGTGTTCGCCCCACGGCTTGCCCACCGTGGAACTATACACTGTACAAAATCTTGGTTAGGGCGTCATATATGTATTTTGTAAACATCTCCTTTGTAGGCATGCACTATATCGATCATGAGCGAGTTCATACTCCAACTCGCCCTTGACCGATTTTCGGGTGACCTTTTCTGAGGGCTGGATCCGCGCCTGTGATCACTGTTCAATTCAGTGTGAATGAGTGAGAAAGGATGATGTGACGATACGCACGAGAGTCTGCGAAATTATGAGTCTGCTTTAAAAAGTTACGGTCTACGACATTTATTTCTCAAAAATAATACAATTCACATAAGAGAAATACAAGATAATGTTATTACTAAATACACGAACTTAAGAAGAATGGTAGATACTCGTAAATAATCTATTACGTAGTAGACGCACAAAAAGCATTTTTTTTGTGGGTAACAAGAAGAAAGTGAGTGTAGGTACCTATGTACTATAACTTATCGTTTCTCGATGGCAAGTTAATAGCAATTATACATTGTTAATAGTAGCAAACTGTCAATATATATATATATAACTAGATTTATTGAGTCCCTAAATACACTTTTAAGTAAATATTCCGCTTATTCAAACATCATACTTATAGGAGATATTAATGTCGACATCACACCTCAAAATACTGACTCCAACTCGTCTTTGTACTTAAACTTACTGGCTTCCCATGGTATGTTACCAGCACATACACTCTCCACACATGGTCTAACATGTCTTGACCATGTCATGCTTAAGACAAGGCTTCCTGCTTATTGTTACATAGCGGAAAGTTCCATTACTGACCATGATTGTATATTCTTCGCAATTGAACTAAATTCTCGAAACCGTAAGCCCTGTTCCAAAGTAATTAAAAAAGTAAACTATGACACCTTGGACAATGACATGAGCTTAATCGACCTGTCTTCAATATTTTGCGACGGTGATGTCAACACAGCTACAAATTATTTTATTACTACCCTGAATCAAGCAATTAAAAAAAATACTTCCAAGATAAAGACATCTAATAAGAAAATTATTAAAAAACCCTGGATTACCAGGGGTTTGTTAAAATGTATGAGGAACCGCGACAATATGCATCTAAAACTAAAAGAACTTAAAAAAAAAGACCAACATAACGAGACGCTAGAAATAACGTACAAACGATATCGGAATTTCTGCAATGATCTTTTAAAAAAAATAAGAGCAGAATATGAGAGATCCAAGATCAGCAAAGCTGCCTCTATTAGCACCAAAAAGCTCTGGGAAGCCATTAAGACAGTGACAAATACGAAAAAATACAAGGACATCCCTTCTGAACTACTATCTAAAAGCAATCCGCATGACGACTTGAACAACATAAATTCATTTTTTGCAAACATGGGCAAGAATCTTGCTGAGAAAATACTACCTAGCAGTAATCGATTCCCTGAAATACATACTAAAAACTCATTCACACAATCATTTGTTTTACTTCCCACCGATATAGCTGAAGTTGAACAAATCATCCAAGGCCTTAAAAACGACTGTGCAGTTGGGCGCGACAACATCCCCGCTATCTTCTTAAAGCGTTATAGAGAGATTCTACTGCCACCTCTGACTTACATTTGCAATCTTGCCTTTTCAACTGGCACTTTCCCAAACTCTCTTAAACTTGCAGAAATTCACCCAATACATAAGGGGGGGGACAGGGACTGTGTCAATAACTTTAGACCTATTTCCATTTTGCCAACGGTATCCAAAATTTTGGAAAGGTTAATAAGTAAACGCTTTACTACGTACCTAGAGTCAAATAAATTGTTATCACCTTCTCAGTTTGGTTTCCGATCTGGAAAGTCAACAAGTGATGCCGTCCAAGATCTGGTGAACTTTGTTTCGTCAAATCTTGATGGTAAGCAAAAGGTGCTGGCGATCTTTCTGGACCTAGCAAAAGCTTTTGACACGGTCTCTGCCCCGCTCCTCCTCGAGAAGCTGGAGGGGGTTGGAGTGAGAGGAATGCAACTTAAATTATTTTCTGATTACCTCACAAATCGCATGCAGAGAGTAAGGGTTGGTGATATGTGCAGTGATGATCTTGACATCACGTATGGGGTACCACAGGGCAGTATTCTTGGTCCCACATTATTTTTGACGTTTATCAACGACCTCTGTAACCTCAAAATGCGTGGGGGCAGGATCGTCACCTTTGCGGACGACACAGCTCTGCTTTTTCACGCGGACTCATGGGAAGAAGTTTATTCGAATGCTCAGCTCGGTTTCGACATGGTCGCAGAGTGGTTAAAAAATAATAAACTCACCCTTAATGTATCTAAAACTATGTATATTCCCTTTTCCATAAAAAATCATGCGACCACTTCTTCTTCAAATCTTTCATTAACATCACACACATGCTCCTTCCTGCAGGACAATTCTTGCTCATGTCCTGTTCTTAAAAAAACTAATGTTATCAAATATTTGGGTATCCAGATTGACAGTGGTCTTAGTTTTCAACCGCACATAGACGCACTTACAGCGAGAACGCGAAAATTGATATTTGTTTTCAAAAATTTACGTCATGTGGCGGAAACTAGGACTATTGACACCGTATATTACGCACTAGTTCAGTCAATCCTATCATATTGCATAACTGCATGGGGCGGAGCCCCAAAGACATCTTTGCTTAAGTTGGAGAGGGCACAGAGAGCTGTCCTTAAAGTTAGTCGTAACCTTCCCTTTCTTTTCCCAACGAAAGAACTTTACCAGCAGTGCAAAATACTAACAATTCGCCAATTATTTATCTTAAGTACTATCATTCAAAGGCATACTCAACTTCTATACAATCCTTTAGAAATCCTAAACAGGAGACGCAAACACACAGTATGTAAATCAAGGTCCTTCAAAACCAGCTTTAGCCGTAGATTCTTTTGCTTCCTAGGAGACTACCTTTACAACAAAGTTAATAAAGAAATTTCTATTTACTCCCTATCCAAATTCAACTGCAAAATTAAAGTAAAAAATTGGCTTCAATGGCACGATTATGAAGCCACCGAGAGACTCTTACAAGTCATTTCATAAAAAGCAGCTCGACATGTCCTTCCTACACGACATTAGAAGACCAGTTTTGGAGTTTCACACTCACTACACACCCACACCCACACAAACTACTTTGCTGTCTAATCTAATTAAATATAAGTTTTTTTTAAAAGCTTATATTTAACTTCACTTGTTTGTTTTAAATTTGTTTTTATCTTTCTTCCCAACATTAACGTCTGTTATTATGTTTGTATACTGTGACATGTCCGGGTAGTTTGGAGGCCTGGAGACCTGTAACACAGGTATTCCTAGTACAGGCTCCAGTCTCCGCTACATCAATGTATTTTTGTATACACATTTATGTACTGTACTGAGTGTTCATTATGTGGTGGAGAGAATAAACGTTTTTATTATTATTATATTATATTATTATAATATTTTTTATTTTGTTAGTGGTTCAAAGTAATAAGGTAGATTATTACATTTAAGTTTAAGTAAGAATTTAATGTTGTAGAAGAAATAGCACTGACTTTATAAATATGTAAATGGTGCCGAATCTTTTGTACACCAAACTAAACTAACTAAACTATCACTAAAATTCCTTACTTTTGGCTATGAGAATTTTAGAGCTATTCTGTTAATAAAATTCTCTAAATAAAAAAAATATTTTGTCAATCGCGAATCCACGTGGTACCCGTGGTTTGACCTAACCTGTGATTTTTTTAGAGCCGGAGGTGCGCATGGGGTGCAGCCTTGACGTATTTTAATGTGGAATTTTTCTGTTTTTGTATGGAAAATATGAAAAAATATTACCTACATGTTGAGCTGTAGGGGTTTATGGGTCGGTTCGTGGTTCATATAGGGGGTCGAAATTTTCATTATTTTAGGAAAAGAAAAGATAAATACAATACTGTTTTTGCACCTGAAGTCGAGATGTTGGTGTGAATCTTAGTTCATGACAACTGATTTTATCCTACACATTTTTAATCGCTATAAAAAAAAAACAGGTTTAGTCTGGTTTGGTATTTTTACAATCAAAATTTTAGATGAAAAACGTCAAATTCAGAATAGCAAAATTGCCATTTTCACTAAATTAAAAACCCAGTACTATCTCAGTGCTGTCAAACTAAAATATAGTTAAGTTGTGTCACTTTAGTCTATTTCAGAATGGGAAATCGTCGTTTGACAGGAATAAACAAATTTTTGTGATTTTTAGTCTAGTTTAGAGGCATTTGTGACAAGAGAATCGGCACCATTGAATTAAAATCGAGTGAAATCTTTCAAGATGTGGAATGTGGTACTTTAAGGTTTTTTTTGTATAGAGTAAATTAGGCAATTTATTAATAACTCTGTTCCTTCATAATATAATATGTTTTTCCTTCCGTAGTTAGTACGTGGTGGACTTAGGCAGATGTTGTTTTTTCGTCTAGTAATACGTTTTTGTGTTTTCTTGCACGTTTATTCTGTAAATAGGTAGGTATGTACCTACGTAGGTAATTTGTAAAGGTATGATTCCGATCCCCGCTGTTCTTGCGTCACTACTGGTCCCCATACATTTTTACATTCCGTGCACGGTACTCCGGCAATAATGTCGTGGCGCAATAAATGTATGATTCCGAACCCGGCTGCAGCACTGCTGCTGCGGCACTGCCGCGTGCAGCGGGGATCTGAATCATACCTACCTTTAGTGTCGCGAATCATATTTTGATCAATTTACCACCTACATCCTTAATATCTAAGTAGGTACGACCACCAGCTGAGCGGCAAATTCTATACTAATATCTATACTCCATTTTTAATAAGATTAGACATTTAAACAAACCTTTTTTACAGTCCGTTCAACCGATTTTGACTTCTATTGCGTTGGTGGTATGACAAATGACAGCTGCAGTAAATAGTTGGTATTGTACCCACTTTTTTCCTTTTAATACCATCTTTATGCTTACGGTATAGAAGTCAAAATCGGTTGAATGGACTGTAAAAAAGGTTTGTTTAAATGTCTATGTCTATTTTTATTTCAAATGCGAGTATAATTATGTAAATAAGTACCTACCTACTTAATTATTTTGCGGCTCCCTTAGCGTAAGTATCGAATTTTCGTAATGCATGATTTATTTGAAACATAACATTAAAAACATTTTTCTACAAAGATTGAACGAATTGATAAGAACTAACATTTAAACATTGTATCAATGAGCAATCACAGAGGACGCCACCTGTATCATCGGCCAATAAATTAATAGGAAGGTAATCTAATAAACAAAACAACTCTGAGGATCGTGATTTTAGTATTCTTGCTCGAAGCATTGCCATTGGCTTCAAACAAGCCAAAATCAAAGTTTCAAACCAAATGAAAATTATAATTAATACAACGTTAACCTCAAAAATATTGCGCTTACCTTTCTGCATCAGAAGGAACGTGATGAAACCTCAAACCCTCATTGTTTCTTGAAGACGCTATACAATTTAGTGCTATACAAGTCAAATTCGCCATTATAATCAACAACTTGGTGTTATGAGAAATAAAACAAACATGCGTGGCCCTGAAGTCACGTCCCAAGTGAACTAACCTAACATTTCATATTGCTTTATTTCTTTCTCCCTCTAACACAGTCGCGCGTCACACCATCTCGCTCTTTTTATTATCACGCGGACTGAACAAGATGCATTCGCGCGCATGTGTCAGAAAGAGAAGGGACAATAGTCCAGGCGATAATGTCACGTGCCACGCTAAAGTGCGCATTATTGCTATGCATATACAGTTCCTTCTTCTAGGATGCTGACTGGGCGCGTCTGTCGTCTTGTACCGCATTCCCTAACCAATTTTTAAAGTTCCGTAGTAAACAAGGAACCCTTATAGTTTTGCCATGTCCGTCAGTCTGTCCGTCTGTCTGTCCGTCTGTCTGTCCGCGGCTTAGCTCAGAGACGGTTAGTACTAAAGCTGTAATTTGGCATATCGCACCTTTGGTAGAACAAGGGCATAATTGTCATAAATTGCCAAAATGACTTAAATATGCAGAAATGCTTTAAAAAGGCCCTTTGAACTGGAGGGACAAAGACCCGCCAGATGGAAATAGTGGCGTTGTCTTTTTGGCGCCATTTTGTTACTCTCTTGGCGCGACAAAGAAAAAAATAATTAATAATAAAATTGCAAAAACTGCAATTGTGCCCTTGTTCTACCAAAGGTGCGATATGTATACGTATTAATCATGCCGACAAAGTGGTAAAATAAAATCAAGATTTTAGGGTACCTCCCCTCCACGTATAGTGGGGATGTTTTTTTTTCCTCATCTACCCCATGTTGTGGGGTATCGTTAGAAAGGTCATTCAAAAATGTTGTGAGTTTAACCATTTTTGGATTCAGGGATCCGTTTGCGAAATATTAAGCTTTTAACTGATTTTTTTTGCTAGAGTCAAGTGTGTGTGTCCCCCCCCCCCCTTCTAGCTAAATGGTTGTACACACGGCTACACATCAAGCTATACATTTCCAGTTTATGCTGATCTTGCATTGTATAGGATTTCCGTACAATGCGAAGTCAGCTTAAACTGGAAATGTATAGCTTGATGTGTAGCCTTGTGTACTTGGACTTGTGAAAAAAATCACAGCAGTATTATATATAACGAAATTAAAAGGAAAACTATGAGAGCTAAGTAGGCCGTACAGGTTAACGAGAAATAATCAACCAACTTAAATTTGCGGTTTGAAAAACATGATATCCCATACATTTAGAATGAGAGAACATGTTTTTCAACTACAATGTTAAGTTTGTTCTTGGGATAAATTCATTCCAACTACGTCGGACTACGTCACACACGCACTTGGCCGGTTTTATTATTTATTTCGAAGCTCACGCGAATTACACTCAACGAAATTCGTACAGCGAGCGACTGTTCCGAATTTCAATGAATGTCAGTTGACTCATCAACAAATTTTTATCCGACTGATCAAGAGGGTAATGTTGAAAAAAAAAAGAATTCTTGTTTGTTTCTCGAGTGTGTGTACCTATGTTTGGAAAGTAGCGGTGACCCGAGTTGTAGGTAGGTCATAGCCTCGTAGGTGCGAACCCAGACAGGCGCTTTACTTTGAGTAAATTATTCCAACTCCACTGCTCTCAAAACAGTGAAGGAACACATCGGGAGGAAATCAGCATGTCCTAGAACCAATCGGCATGTCCTAGATAGAACCAAAAATTCGAAGACATTGTGACATCAGCTCGCGTGGTGGATTACGGGCAGGGTTGCCAACCATACCCACTTTTTGCTTATTTTAATTTATTTTCGATAAATATACTTACCTCTTACTTACTTCATAAGTACTTTTGCATAAAAATAAAGTATATCTTATGCGTAAATACCTTATTTCTGATCTTTACTGTGATATGTAAAACGATTCACTCATATAGGTAGGTAGTTACTGAACTAATTATCGATACTTATATACTTACATATACTTAAGTCAAAAAAAATCTAGTAGATACCTACTTAATAATGATAAAGAATTTTCAGAGACTCTTGACAAATGGCAATAGGTAGGTTACCTGATAAAAAAATCTGGGTTGTAAAAAAAAACAACGACCCTTACATTACTGTAGTCGTATAAAATGTGTACCATCTGACATCTCACCTTGGTAATCAACAGTAAAGAGGCGGGGCCTCGTCAAGGTCGTTTCTGACGACTAACTCCAGCACCGCGCGAGCTCATTGTCAAATCAAATAACGAGCGCTTTCCCGGCTCAACATACTTACGGCCCTTTTCAGGAAATCACTCCCACAGATTTCAGGAAAGCCAGAGGAAAGAGAAATCACTCCCACAGATTGGAGGAAAGCGAGAGGACAGATGTTACACATCTTATTTACTTTCTGTTTCCGCCATCCATTTACATCGAGTTCCCGCAACTAATGAATCTGAAGTGGCGAGAAGAAAGAAACAGATAGTCCATTAAAAAAAATCGAGGTATTTATTTATTTAAATCGATTTTTTTATGTATAACCTCTTCAAAGACACCAAAAAATTGTTAGACTTTGCTAAAAACACGCAAAAAATATTTTTAAGGCAATAGAAACATAATTCTTTATTCTTCTTTTTTTTTCTATTCAATGAATTAGACAAGTACGTTATTTTTCTCAAAGAAAAGTTGGCAACCCTTATACCGTGAGAAGGCCTGTGTCCCAGCAATGGCCCGCAATGGGAAGATTATTATTAAGTATTGGGTCCATGTTAGGTGCTGGAGGCTTGAATTTAACACCTACTTACCACATAACTTCACATGAGTTCAGTTTGAGAGTTATTTATGTTCTTAACAAAATACCTGAACAAACTTTCTGCACATAGGTACCTTGTTCAAATATCTTTGAGTAAAACCTAAGTACGGTAGGTACTTAGGTTTACCTACGTAATTAAGTTACAAGTTTTACCTGATAAGCAACCAACTCTGCAATACATAGATGTATTATTTTACGTATATATTATATCTATGGTAGTAATACCTATGAAAAATAGGGATATGGGATTTATTACGTACTGTAGGATTTTCAGCACACAAAAGATGAAATTTAATTCCTGCCCCCATTTTTTCCCCAACTAACTAGATATTTCCATAACATTGAAAGTCTCTCTCGGACACAGCTCACAGGGCAAGCTGTTTAAGTTGCAAGTGCAACCCACCGTGGACAACTATACCCCTAAGTCAAACGGTTTCGTTCCATTGCGTTAGAGACGCATTACGCATTATTAGGTACCTGCCTAAAGTCCACGTAAGTCCGGTGTTAATATCCACTTACTCGTACAAGAATATCAACTTTATGATAGAATAAATTAAAATGATTTCTTCGAATGACTAGTAGTTAATAAATTATGAAATTGTATCGTAATCTGAACTTTATTTGTAAGTATTAAAGTTGCCTTTCCAAAACCACATATTTATTGACATGTTTGGAAACTAAATCGCGGACGCAGAATAGTAGGTATATATGACTACCCGTAACGACTGGCATAAATCTTCCAATGACAATCTGGACCGAACTGAGTCTATGACGATGATGGTGATTATTATTTAGTCGTTTTTTTAGAACAACGGTAAGAAATCATCATTCAGCGGGAACCGAACCTACGAAAACAAGATAGGTACCTAGGTACAGTAGCTACAACATATCCACCTATCACCACATATATTATGTAGGTGGTTATGTTGTAATCTGTACGAGATGGGTAAGACTCCTGACAGTATAGTATACTGTCTCTTCAAACAGATTTAGTTCAGGAATTAAAACAAGGATATCACAAAAGTTATAAAATATATTTTACAAAAATAAACATCTGTGTACCTAGGTAGGTACTAATATAAAGGAACTAGGCTACAAATAGGTCCAAAGGACCAAAATCGTCTTTTTACACCCGGTTTAAGAAGTACCTTAATGAGTGTCAACGCAACATCTTTCTATTCGGAATTGGGTGGGGCTGTCCTGGGGACCAACCACCCCTCTTATAGTATTATAAGAGGTGATGGTACAGTCACTAGTCTGTATGGGTCCTTTTCTTACATTGAATAGGAAGGATCCACCTAACAAACTGGTGTTCTACCTGCTGCGACCAGCGCTGACGTTGATGAGACTTGAAAGAACCATTTGATTAGTAAGAAATTGGGTGGTTGAGTTGAACAAAGAGTTGGTTGGACTTGCCGTAATATTTTAAATTCGAATGTCGGGTGGTGAGAGAAATGTATGAACAGCAACGCGCAAAGGCACTTTTATCCATGTTTATAGGGGCCATCACAACAAAATTAAACCTACTCGATATAATCTACACACAAGAAAAAGAACAAAATGATTTGAGAAAAAACGATACAGAAATCATAAATACATTAGACAATTTCAAACCCCGTTAACTTATAATCGCTCATACTCAGCCACACACGTGCAAAGGTATACGAAAACAAAGATATTATGTAGAACGCTTTCTTTTCCGAGAGCTAACATTATTACCTGGTTTTGGGAATTTTTGGAGAGAGTGCCAATCTGACCAACAACCTTCCTAAACCTAAACCGAAAACCTTAACCGACCTAAACTCATTGCAGATGACGCATGAAGAATACACCATTTTTTGGACACCTCTTCGATGGCAAATTTAACAACGCCATCGATCAGCGTCGTTGGTGTGGTATTTAGGAACGTGAAGAATGTCCTTCCTTAGCCGAGTATATTTTTCTTCGATAGGAGCTAAAATTTCTTCTCGTGACAGGCGACGATTCGCCAAGAGAGAATTGGCGAGCTCTTCTCGGAAATCACGATCAGTACAAAAAGGCAGACCTCGACGATTCAAAGAACCCGACAGGTGAATGTTGCGCACACTGACATTCAGCAACCTTATGAAGATTTTCAAATACCATTTTCAAGACATTTCTTTATTATTTTTCTTTCGAAAAAATACGTTGAGAGTTTTTGATCCTTGAGATTAAGCCCTTTCATTGTATTGTTGTAATCCCTTATAACAACGGGCTTCACTAGTTCCCGACCAGCTTTATGATCTGTGTACGCTTTATTGGTGTGATAAGTAGAGATCATAGTCACAATTTTAGTGTATTTCCATGCAATACATGAAACGTGGCCACAATGGCGAGCTAAGGTGGTCCCCTTAGCCACATTCTTCAGAACGTCCTTGATCTCCAAAGGTACATTTTTGCGATTTGTACGCAAAGTTCCCAAACAATCGAGACCTAGAGACTTGAGATGGCGTGCTAACGCTGGAGAATTATTAAAATTGTCCATCGTTATACAGTGACCCCGAGCCTCTAAGTCTGTGAGCAAGTCCATCATGACTTGCAAACACTTTTCAGCCAAGGCCTCACTGAGAGGCGCAAAATGACCTTGTTTACTGTTCTTCCCTGTGCAGATCTCATACTCAAATATATAAATATGTATTTACAAAATAAGGCCTTAAACTGATTATTGGTCACCATCTCGTGAAAATGCGATTCTTATTAGTTAAGCGGAAACTCGAAATCTAATAACTGTATCCCGAAAGAACGCAGTCTCGATTACTTTAGTCCGAATGAAAGCTATCCCGAATCAATACACTTTTGAAATGTTGGGGTAACGATACATTTTGCTTCCGCACTACCTTTAAGGTGGAGTACCGAGGCGCATTTTTCTTTTCTTGGTATCGTAGACCTAACCCATGAATTGTGAAATAAAACAGCATTTTATTTATAAAAGGTTTACCTAATTATTCTTCATCTTCCTCGTTCCAGTCTTCTGCTTCTTTTATTACTTACTCTTTTCCATAATTTTCAAAACGGTTTCCCCTCAATAGCTTATATTATGTATTTAAATATTAACTAATATTAAAAATTTAAGTGTGTTGTCCTTGAACATTTTTTTCGCCGCACAGGGCAGGTTGTCGACTAAAGCCTCGCGCAGACTGGCGCGATGCTACGGCGCGACGCGACTCTAACAAAACAATTACTAAGCAAACTTCACGGTATAACAATTACCGGTGTCGCGACGCGGCAGTCTGCACGAGTCTTAACATAAAAAAAAATCTTCTATTAGCACTTCACTATACAGCGATTAAAAATCTAAATGTGGTCATCAACTTTTGATGCTGACTGTACATAACATAAAAAAGACATTGGACAGAAGCTGCGTACAAACTAAAAGTAAAATTTTAAATTTGTTTACTATGGAGAAGAGCTGGCACGAAACTACACGGTTACTCTTTAAAAAAATTAATGTCTTTTACAATGTTTTCAAATTACTGGAAGGCCACACAATGCCACGTCACAAACGTCACATTTCCACGTCGTTCGACTTCGTTTGCTATTTTGCGTACACCACACACATGCTTTTTTTTTGTGGTTTCTCGGTTATTTTAACTGGGAAGTGGTTATTTTACAAGACGGGCCTTGGTTTTGGACCCCGTTTTGTGCTGGGCAGTTGGCGGGTGTTTCGCACACTTGTTCGAATTTGGGGGGCGACGCAATGTTAAGTGAAAGTTAAGTGGCCATGCCACTTAAGCAGAGATTCGTCAATAGCGACGTTTTGGCTTGGCAGGTATAAATTTTGAAATTTACGATTTAGATGGTCAATGATTGGTTTAATTTTATATATTCTTCGCTCCTTCAAGGAAAGGGACTCATATATATTGCCATTATTAGCGAAGTGGAAGATTTTTTTCAAAAGGATCAATCTATTGGACATGTACTCTTTGAAGAAGGGCATGGCGGTCATGCGAGAAGAGGGGTAGAAATATTCAGATTCAACGGTGGCGGGGAAAAGGCTCTGTTGGATCATTAGAGCGAAGAATATATATAATTCATGCACGCTGGTTGGATGCCACTGTCTTATGCGGGAACTCGACTTTATGCCAGGTTTGTTGAGGCACTGGGCTGCGTAATTGTTTGTTCCGTTTTCGATGAGCGACATGAATTCCTGGTCCCAGATCTTCAAGAAGACGTTTACAGGACCCTCGATCTCCGACATTGGAAATGTAGGACCCGCTATCTAATTACGCAACACATTTTCGATTTGCAATTGAGTCAAATTGGTTTCGTTTGACTAGAATTGCTTTCAAAAGTTGTAAATTGAAAGCAATTCTAGTCAAACGAAACCAATTTGACTCAATTGCAAATCGAAAATGTGTTGCGTAATTAGATAGCCGGAGTTCCTGTAAATTCTTCTCGAAAACCCGTAAAACCATTCAAATCAGATCGCCAATCGAAAACGATACGATCGATGGGAAGTATTGTGCGTATTGCAGTGTCATTTTGTCTGTCCATCTGCTCAATCGCATTCGTCAGTCCCGGGTCAAAATTGTCGGGAAGCACTGCTGGGCTGTCTGCTGCCAAAGTTGGCGGTCTAACTATAGTCGGGTGATCCACACCTATGTCGTCAGCAAGTTGGTCTTCTGCGTCAATGTCACTGCCAATACTGTCGCCTGCGGCTAAAACAATATAGAAAGAAAACAATTAAAACTAAATTTTCTTTTTCTTTTTTTTTTAATTATTAAACTTGCCTTGCCTGGTACGCATTGTTATGGAGATTAATTTATACTTACCAATATCTGTAGAAATACTGGACATTGCTGGACTCGATGTGATTCCGGCAGTATCCATAAATGCAGCTGAAACAACAATTTATGTTTAGAAATTTTATTTTCCCAACCTTATTATATTCCATTAATGATTCCCATTGTTATGTAATTTACGAGTCGGTCGATTCTGTAAAAATATTAACGTGAAGCTTAGGTGAAGTGAGCGTGAAGTGAGCTGTCACTGCCACAGAATCGACCGGCAGGATGCTAGGGATTAACACTATTGACAGCTCACTTCACGCTCACTTCACCTAAGTTTCACGGTGATATTTTTACAGAATCGAACGGCAGGAGACGGAACATGAAGTGGTGTTGAAGGGAGTTGGCAGATTGTGGTTTCGAGATATTTTTTTTTAAAATAAATTATAATTAGTACATTTTTACTAAATGTTACACACTAAAAGGTTGACTTTAAGTTGTCACTTACGAGAAGAACTGCTCGTTGGCGTAAGAAACAGTGGGCACTCATAATTTGCAGTGTCCGCATGTGGCGGTGGCGGCGTCGTCAAGTTTATGTATCTAAAACAAAAATGCCATGTTAAAATAATGGCCTTAGTTAAATGTGACGTAGGCTCTGCATTATTAAACTATGAATCGTTACCTGCTAGGTGAAGCCACGAAGAATTGTGGTACGTCAGCGTCTGGCATCAAATTTACTGGCACGGTCAAATCATCAGTCCATGATGGGCTAGCTTCCGGCGACAAATTCACCCGCGAGGGACCAGCAACGTTTAAATCTTCAGCTGGCCTAGCCATCCCCTAGATGGCGCTGTTGTCAAACAAAATTTATAAGATTTCTAAAAATGTTTAAAAAAAAGCATAAATAAACTAAAATTGAATAAAACGTTTTCAGGGTAAGTTTATGATATTAGTCAGACACTTTTTGATGTAAAATAACTCAACAATTTTCTAAAAAACCAAGAACTAAAAAGTTAACAGTAACTAAACAGTTTTTTTTACAAAAAACACTGTTTTCACTTTTTAGTTACTTAGTACCTACCCCACACTAATTATCATCTTTTATCACTACTTACTGCTATTGCAATTATTGCAAACTTTTACTGAAGGGAACCACAAACCAAAACGTCATTTGTGTAAGATTTTTTTTTCCAAAAAGCTCTGAACAAATTTCGAATCACATCACCTTACGGCAGACCACAGAGTAATAAAATACCTAGTATCTATCACTAGGATCAGCTGTAGTCAAAAATAAAAGGAAGAAGCGTAATTGTGAACGAAATCAACGAAAAAATCAGCTACAAACATCACTACATTCAACTACATCGGCAAAATAAAAATTAATTTTAAAAAATTAAACCGACTTCGAAAGAAATTAACTAAAAATTATGGAATAATATTTTTATATCTACACGAAATTAACCAACAAAACGAAATCAAAAGTAGGTACGAAACAAATTAGGGGCCTACAATTTTTTTTTTGAGGTCGGTGCCAGTAAAGCCATCGAATATAATACTTAATCAAAATAGAAACGATTTATCGCATATAAAACGGAGTTAAAGACATTTTACATAACAACCGTTTTTTTTTTAATAGTCATACTTGTATCACATGAAGAAATTATCCCATGGAAACGTACTACGGGGATAAAATGTATCCTATGTGTTAATCCAGGTTATAAACTGCTTCATCCAAATCCTATTAGTAGCATAACATAATGATTGAATACTTTCGTGAATTCATGCATGCCTAGTACTTTTTGTCAGGTTAATGCTCAGAGATTGTTCACAACGGTTAATGATTGAAATACTATCTTGAATTCATGCAAGCCTAGTCTTTTTTGTGCCAAGTTTCAAGTTTAAACTCAAGGAATACGATTTTTCATACAAGCGAAATCCCGCCCTTTTCTCTCCCTTAAAGTAAAGGTGGAATTTTCCCCTTCTAGTGCTCCCCCATCATTATAAAAGTGCAAAATTTCACGTTCCTAGTCCCAGTAGTTTCGCCTTGCGTCGATATATGTCAGTCAGTGAGTTTCTCCATATATAGATAAGTAGGTGCTTTTCTTAAGTGCTGGCACCGACCTCAAAAAAAATTGTAGGCCCCTAATTTGTTTCGTACCTACTTTTGATTTCGTTTTGTTGGTTAATTTCGTGTAGATATAAAAGTATTATTTCATAATTTTGAGTTCATATCTTTCTAAGTCGGTTTATTTTTTTTTAATTATTTTTTTATTTCACAACTTTTAGTTTAAAGTAAAAACCTAACCTTTAAGGGAGTACCTACTTGTTTGTAATATGAAGTTTATATTTTTTTTTTGAAAATATTTAAAGATTTCATTGTAAGCATTGATAGATTTTTTAAGTAAATAAATCTATGATCTATCTATTATAGTTTGTTTTAAATATGCTTGCCCAATGTAAAAAACGGGGCTATATTTTTAAGTAAGGCTACAGACGAGTCAAGAGAAGCAGCTCTTATGGCAAAACGCTACCAGAAAACGTAATTTCAACCGACCCAAACAAATGTGTTGGACTTTTAACTCAACTTCAAGTGGCAGTGGGATCAAAAGTCCAAAAGTGATGCTGAGAAGAGATGTTTCGGTGTCTGAAGGTCAATGGCAGCATGGGGGTGTTATAAAAGGATTCCGATGGCCTGCACTAAGGCGTGATC
Source organism: Agrochola lota (assembly GCA_947364205.1). Lineage (NCBI taxonomy): Eukaryota > Metazoa > Arthropoda > Insecta > Lepidoptera > Noctuidae > Agrochola > Agrochola lota. Next base: position 8,754,817 of record OX376231.1, on the reverse strand, counting down.
AACTAGAATAAGGAGAGTTGCCTGATGCAGTTCTAATTCTATTCGATGACGCTTCAATCAGTGAGAAATCAAAAGATGCAGATAGTTATGTGCCAATATCTCCAATCACGGTAACGTTTTAAGGTAAACGTAGTTAAGGTGACGTGAAACGACGCATTTTACCGCTGATACTTAGTTCGGCTGTAACTGTGTATAAGTTACAGGGCACAATACTTGAAACTGCAGTCGTAAATTTAGGTAAAAGGTTATTTGCAAAGGGTCATATGAAATGGGTTAGGTTAGAACTATGTCAACCGCGGGCGAACCGAGCGAGCGTAGCGAGCGGTGCCGCGGCAGCGATCGGCCAGCGCTACTTCCAAGTTGCTCGCAGCCAGGCAGGCTATTTAGCGCAAGGTGCATTACGTCGCAAACAAGTTGGATACCAGTTTGACAATTTGACGCAATATATACACGATTAGTCCGTATTACTCCGTATGCGTACTGGCACTGTATATTTTGGAATAAGGTAGTTAATTAGGTCACTACTCTTGTATAGATTGGAAGATCTTGGTAAAAAAGTGATTTCCAATCTATACGCGATTAGTTTCACACCCTTGCGTTCTGGCCTTGTTTAGAACGGAAAGACGCGGCACGGTGCGGTTTATCAAAAAAATTCAAATAAAATCGTATAAAATTAGATATTAACTATTTAATAATTACTAATCGATCACTGGATGCAGTTTGACATTTAAAATTTTATGGTATAGTTTAAATTTTAATTATAATTGTTAATGAGGAGATAAACTGCTTTTAAAGATAATTGAGAGGTGTGTTTGAAGATTTATTTTTATGTATTAAAATATGTTTAATTATGTTTTGAGTTCGATCAATGTATGCAAAAAAAAGTCATTCAAGTCAAAAATCATTCTTTTTGACGTTATGACGTATCAAACTCATTGCGATTAAAAGTAACTATAACACTCCTTTTTGCTTCGCCGTCGTCGGGTAAAAATGAATGATGGTGATGCTAAAGCTTAATGAGAAATAATAGGAAACAAATACACCCTTCTCATTGAAATAGCACTCCTTGTATTTAATTAAATATTAAAATTTTCGATTGTAACCATCATGACAGCCAAGATGTGAGTCACGAATTTGGGAGTTGTTGTTATAGCTGCTACACACTACAAGCTGCGGCGCGCCCGGCCCTGCCGCAAAAAGGATCACAAAGGAAATGAAGGCGCAAAAGCCGGGGATACGGGCATAGTGTGTAGGAGCCATTAGGTTAGTCGCGGACCATTCAACAGTGGTTCCGACCACTGTGCTACTGTGTTCAATAATATTTTTTGGGTAGCAAAATGGTTATTATTTAAAGTTCGATTAATAATGCCTAAAAAAATACTTACGGTTTACACTGCTCCTCTTGCTTGGATCTAATGGACACTTGGGGGGTATTCGTCAGCTCCACCGCGCTGGTAATGAGTATGGGATCCTCCGGGTTCTGATTCATGCCGAGCTCTGTCAAATGTGTGTTAAAATAGAAATAAAATAAAAAATAAAAATAGTACAATGCTACAAGGACATTTTGGTGCTCGAATGAAGGTGACAGCAAAGAGTAAAGTAACTATACAGTGACAGGCTGGTGGATAACATTTGTGAGATTGTTTTGTGGAACGTCACTTGTCAATTTATTAAAAAACAAGATGGCGTCGTTAGTTCCGCTTTTGGCCACGCGCCACAATAACCTTGTAGCGCTATAAAGAAACACTGACATACTGCCTCGTTGGTCTAGTGCATGGTCTAATACAACAAGGTCTGGCATTCCGGGAGTGACACATGCTTACGTCGCTATCCAGTTGCCACTTTAGTGCAACAAAACACGAATTAAGGAAAGATTTTCAGTCACCATTTTGATAAAAAATATGTCCAAAACATCTCAATTGTTGTTTCGTTTGTCTACTAGTCAAACGAAACACCGTAAACCAACGTTATTGTTAATTAAAACCTCATTGTTTTATCGGATTTGCACAGGTAATAAAGGTGATTGGGGAGTTATTATTACAAACTTCTGGTAACACAGATGTGATGACGTAGATTTGTATTACCCACGTGACCACTGTGCTGCGGAATGCTATACCTGGCGAAGAATATTATTATACCATGGAGTTATCAATCTAGTTGGCGTTATAGTTCTGTCTCTGTCTTATCGATATATATATGAACTCAGAATGCATAGTTTGTTAATTGAGGGTAGTTAAGCATACATTTTACTAATCTATAAAAGGTTGTCTCTAAAAGATCGTTTTTAGCGATAAGACCGCCCATTGTTATTTTTTAATGGTGTACATAATAAAGAATATTCTATTCTATTCTACTCGTATCTACGTATAATGAAGTTACCGTCTGATGAGTCCAGTTTTGTTACATCTTTCGCATACTATATGTGTTTGTCTTAAAAACATTTTAAAATGATAGATAATTTCTTGAGAACAAAGATTGTGGTTCTTTACGAACAAAATGCAAGCATTAAAAGGATTGTCAGACAGCTGGGCATAGCGGTAAATCAAATATTATATAATAATAAAATAAATTGAATAGTTCGTAAACTTTGTCACTAGATTGATTAACTTAAAATGTATTTTCTACACAGAGAAAACCGGTGCTCTTGTGGGTGCGACGTTATTTGGATACTGGTGATGTGAAGTCAATAACTTTTGGGCGGTGAAGTTCAGGCATCTATACAAACAAGTGTGAACGCCACCGTGATACTAGTAAATGTTCACTTGAATTCGCCGTTCGCAACCACTCGCTCAAGTGCTCAACGACACGGCATCTCAATCGCCACAGTGCGGAGGCATTTGCACGCAGCAGACATTCACAATTATCGTCGAGCGAAGAAAATTCAACTATCGGAAGCTCATCCGGCAGCAAGAGTTCGAGTTAGCAATGTTTATCACCACAATACCTATCAACCGCTGGAGCCCCCCGCGCGGCGCGTGCCAAACCCGTTGAGTACCGAACGACCACCCGCGGTGACAGATTTACGACCGCACATAAATAAACAAAACACTTGAGCTTTTTGTTTTCGTCTACGGTGTTATCGATAGTTGATTAGGGTTCGTGTTTAGACAAAGGATTCTTTGTAATGATTTGAACTGACGTGTGCGTTTGTTAGAATTAATAAATAAAGATTTTATCCACCGTTGCGCCGGTTAGTGATAAGACGATTTCTGATAAAACTACTGTTCCAATTTACACGAGATTTTGCAGGGTACTTTATGAATAGATAAGTTATCTAAGAACAGGGTTTTTTACAGACAAACACAGAAAACAAAAACACAAAAAATTATGACATTTGAGTAGGTACTAACCGTTTGTTTACGTAAAATATTTTTCGTCATAAATATTTTAAAACGAAATATTTTGGGCTCGAGCGGAACCAGTAGTAACATTATACCTACTTACTACCTAATAAACTAATAAATTAACAAATAGTTAGAATATCGTTTTAAGGCTTGTGCAGACCAACGCGACTTGTCGCGCGACGCGACACGAACAAATACAATTTCTAAGAAAACTTCATTAACAGTATAACAATAACCGGTGTCGCGCTGGTCTGCACAAGCCTTTAGACGATATTCTAACTATTTGTTATTAAAATTAAATGCACTTACCAGCGATTACACACACAAAACACAAAATTCACTTTTCGCAATGACCCATTGTTTACGTTTTTTGGTTGGTTCAAAATAGTTATAATACGATGTTATTTAGTGCAAATAATTATCAACCACGATGTAAAAACTACTTAGTAATCGAAAAAACACCACTTCCCGTCGATTTACACGAGAAAACTAGTTAAAATAATGAAATACATGCGGACCGCGCACTGACGACCAGCTTAGTTGACTCGCGTTTGACGTGCGCGAACTGTCAGTTTCAACATTTTTTTGCAGTGTTGTCCATTAATATTTTTGCATGCGAATGATTTAGTCGACGAGAATGAGTTTGCGTCGCCGATAGGCGACGCTTGGGGCTCGAGCGGAACCAGTAGTAACATTATACCTACTTACTACCTAATAAACTAATAAATTACTAAAAAATACTTATTTTCAGGTTACTGGGGATGGATGCCATCTATGGGCTCGGGCGAATTAACAGAAGTAGGCGGGCGCATGAATGGCAAGACATATCTTCAAATGTTGCAAGAGGTTATGTTGCCTACAGTGCGTATTGCCTACCCAGAAGGTCAAATATATTTCGTCCAGGATAACTGTGCTGTGCATAGATCCAGAATGGTGAAGGAGTGACTAAGTTTACAGGCTGATATAACCGTTATTGCCTGGCCAGCTAAAAGTCTGGATCTTAATCCAATTGTAAATATGTGGGGGTCAAATGATTTTAAATTGGGACTCAAGTGAATTGAAATCCAAGCATAATCTACAACAAGTTATAGGAACTTGGGAATTGATGCGTGGTAGGAATATAGGCTGGAATATGGTTACTCAAATGAGAAGCCGACTACAGCAAATAATACTCAGTGAGGGTCATCCCCTCCGTTATTAAAATAAACATTAATAAAAAACAAAATGACGTATGTATAGTAAATAGGTAAGTGGGTCCTAATTGCGATCATCCTATGTATTTTTAATCCCGTTTGGTTTTATCGTTATAATAAAATAAAATAAAGTGTCGACATTGACACATTGAAATAACTCAAAGAATAAATCATTTGACCTCACTATTTCATTACTGTGATTAATAGCTAATAGTAATTGGAGGTAGATAATATTTATGATTTACGAGAGATGTAAGTTGTTTATTCGTTAGAATGTTAACTAATGGTAGCATGTTTTTTTCACTCAAATTTATGAATATTATTCTACTAGTTTGAAAGGTAAATTTTCAACCATTAGAAGTACACTCAGCGGCACAGAATGTGGCCCAAAAATAATCAACCCGATAACAGCTGAATTTTACTAACGCTTATGGCAACTTGCAGTGGCTGATTAAGAGTTGATATTAAATTGGCCGTGCATTTAAAGTCAATTGTTTTATTTTTTAATTAGTCTGCACTCATTTCTGCTTCCAGAATATAAAAATAATACGTCTAACTTCAGCTCAAGTCGCTCAAGCTGTGTTACTTAGGAATCAAGGGCGAACACAGCGAGAAATCGCTGCAACTTTCAGGTACACATTAATCAGAAAAGATCAGACTGGTCTGTACACGAGGAGATCAGGAAGTGGCGAAATTGGGTGCACTTCAGCACAAGATGAACGCTTTATTGTTCTCGCAATTTTAACAAGTCGGTTCCTCACTGCAGTTGAGGTACGGCAGCGCCTATAAGCGGCCAGAGGGGTCAATGTAAGTGAGCGGATAATTAGAAGGAGAATAGAGGAACGGAACCTGCATGCTCAAAGACCAGCTGGAGGTCCAGAACACCTCCGGCGCTCCTGTGTAGCTCGACTGCGGTTTGCTCGAGAACACGCAAATTGAACTCACAACCAGTGGAGTAAAGTTCTATGGACAGATGAATGCAGAGCGGCCTTACGAGCTCCAGACCGTGTGGAGACGGCGCGGTGAGTAGTTTCTACCGATCACCACCAGGAAAACCGTCAGTTTCCGTCATGATGGGTCTGTTATGATTTGGTGAGGAATAAATACGGATGCTCGCCCAGGGTTGGCCGTATGTGAAGGTGGTCTTACAGCGGTGCAGTACGTTGAAGAGATCATTCAAGAACATGTTTTACCTTACACGGGGTTAATTGGTAATGAGGATTTTTTGTAATGAAAGATAATACCCGCCCGTATATAGCACATTGCGTGGATAATTATCTTTTTTTGCTAAATTGGAGTGGCCAGCAAGAAGCCCAGACATGAATCCCATAGAACATGTATGGGACATGCTTAAAAAGCGAATCCGGTCAAGTCTCAATCCTCCTCAGACCCTCCATGATTTGAAACCCGCTCTGGTGGCTGCCTGGGACAATATTCCCCAAGTAAACATTAAAAACATCATCCAGAGCATGCCTGATCACATGCAGTCGGTGATCAGAGCCAGAGGTGGAAACACACGTTATTAATTTTTAGTAAAATGCCTTTGTTTTGTGATTTTTTTGTAACAAAACCTTATTTTAATGTTGGTGTTAATTGCCATTTTTGTAATTTTATGAAATTTTAATAAAGTGTTCCTTTTTTTCGGAATTTGTTATTTTAATTTAGGTATCAGATCATCCTCTTAAGTTTTATAAAACATTAAACATGTCCTTCGTGTTTAATTTTGACAATAAACTACATAATACGCTTGGGTCAAATTCCGTGCCGTTGAGTGTAGTTGTTGTAAGTTAACTATTTTGCAGTGAAGCGATACAATTTTTATATGTTACTGTTATATAATGTTATAGTTACAGTTACGTTTTTCGATTTATAATAAATTTTACTAAAATAAATAATATTTATTTTATTTTAATATAAACCTACTACTTAAAACAATATATTATAAAAATAATAAGTTGCTCAAATAGTATAACTTAGAGAAAAATAAAATTTGACGAAAACGTAACCTAGTAACCGAGTAACCTAACTATACTATATATATATACTATACTATAACAGACAGCCAGTATCGAACCTGTCGGTCGATTCTGCAAAAATATGAACGTGAAGCTTAGGTGAAGTGAGCGTGAAGTGAGCTGTCACTGCCACAGAATCGACCGGCAGGATGCTAGGGATTAACACTATTGACAGCTCACTTCACGCTCACTTCACCTAAGTTTCACGGTGATATTTTTACAGAATCGAACGGCTGGATCGTGGGTTTCGCATGTCATATCCTTGACCTCCAGACCAACTAAACTGTTACTAAAACTTTGAAATATTCTTGTGTATTGTTGTTTATCTATAAACTGTTTGAAAAAATATACAAATAAGATACAAAACTTGCTATGCGGCCATCGCGGGTTCGAACGTAGGTGCTTTCAAGGGTAGGTACCCATATCGTGAAGCCGACTGTAGAAGAGAATGGGCACCTTGTCAATTTTCAAACTTTAGACAAATTATTTATTGATGAAGGGAAAAAAACAGACATGCTCAAATTAATTTTCCAGAAGAAAAAAATAAAATGTTATGCGTGTGTAGTGTGCTGGCGATGTGTGAGAATAGGTAGAATGGTGTGAGTGTGGTAGGACAGCATACGTGGTGTGTAGGGTGTTTGTTACAGTCAAGAACCCGAACGAATTAGGTAATACGAGGGATATTTAAAAAATTAAACCATAATTTGAAAAAGTTTTTTATTTCATTATCATTAATATTCTACATTATTCATCTATTATTATTAGTCTACTATTTTACATTAATAATTTAAAAGAACACACCTCCCCCATACATTTTTTCATCCCACAATCTTTACAAAAACTTGCCACATTTAGGCGACTCGAAATCCCGACAAAAATAGGGGAAGTTTATACTTAAATTCCGAAAACACTATAGTGGGTTAGATTATTAACTAATACTATAGTTTGGTCCACATACTTATAACAGACAGAGTTTCAGCTATTAAAAGTGATTCATTATTAATATTCTAGTTCTCTAGTTAGCCACATTTCTTATTTCTATTCAGTAATATTGCTTTAAGAATCAAAACAGGTAAATATTTGGCAGTTATTTGCGACGTTGCCAAGTTTTAGGATAAACCCTCTTAACGTCCTATATTTTGAAGATACATATTACAAATCGATAAGCACAATAAATAAAAACATTCCAGAAATCCACAACCAAAACGAACAATTTCACTACAAAATGCACAAGTACCTAGTACAAGGAATATAAAGTATGGATACGCCCAATATTGTCACAAATGAAAAAAAAAATTAAGCATTGCAATAGACGAGAATCCACTGAAAAAAAAACTGCAAATTAGGTATCACAGACGACAACACCACAGCGTCAGAAGAAAACAAATACGCACAGAAAATTTCATTAGATGTACAAAAAAAAAGTCTTTATGCACCTAAGGATACAATGGTGGATGAACAACATCACTATTCGCACAGTCAATGGAAACGAACAAAGGTGTGGTTAAAAAAAATTAAAATAAATAAATAGATACATACAAAGAAATATACATATATTTATTAAAGTATTTTACATAAATTATAAAATTATGCATGGAGAGTGAGGAAACAGGGGCTCATACATACTGTTTTGCCGCAACCAACACAGAACGTTTGCACCCGTGTTTTACAAACAGCGCACTGCCGCCGCTGGCGTGCCTTGTTCACTTTCGGGAACTCCTTAAGGTGGTGGGTAAGGTCGATGCGCTGGTTCTGTGTGGTTACAGGCAGAAGCGGAGGGGTGGAACGATGCTTAGAAATAAGTGATTTTACTAGACTAATACGGAATTTCGATGACTTAGAGAAGAAGTGTGATGATGAATGATGTACGAGTTTAATACGGAGACGTTCAGAAGTCTCCGGAACAATTTTTTATACCAGACCTTTGTTCGTTTCCGCTCGATAGGGTACATGGCCAGCATTTGGTCTTTTTTGTCCACCACACCCATCATGATATTATAATCATGTATCAGGATGGGTTTGGTGGCATCTCGGATTTGGGCAACGGCGTTGCCATGGTATGTAGATAACATAGAGACCCTATTGTTATCCCTCCATACCATGACATCGACGTCCCCCGAGGTAAGACCAGATATCTGACCAGCACGCATGTTGCCCTTGGTCAGACTGTGCAGGGCCTGCGGAACAAACTTACGATCGGTCCGCAGGGTTCCTACACAGTCAAAGCCCAAGGACTTAAGGCGTCGAGCGAGACATGGCGAATTGTAGAAATTGTCCATCCACAATGTGTATCCTTTGTGCTCCAGACCTTGGGTCAGCCGTAACACAATTGACGGCGCAGATGCCTCTAAATGATCTTCGAACTGCTGCGGTGCAGATTTCTTATGAGCGTGAACCTCAAACCGCCATACGTAGCCGGTTTGAGATTCACAAATCTCATATGTCTTGATGACTCTATTTGCAGCTTTATTCGGAATAAGCTGGCTGACTTCCAGCCAGCCTTTCCACATCAAAAGACTCTCGTCTAGTGCAATGTTCTGCGACGGAGTGTTCAAGTTCAGATGTGACAGTATTGGCTGTATTTTAAATAGACGAGCCTCGGAACCATTCAGTTCTAGCGCACACATGTCTTCGTTATTGTTGAAATGTAAACATTTGCTCAACAGCAAAAAACGGTTAAAAGGCATGTGTGCGCTAAAACCGGGAGTATAAAATATGTCAGGGGTGACAGCCCAGTATTTCTCCAATCGGGACTTAACCACAATCCCCATCGACAGAATTAGGCCGAAATAAACGTATAGTTCATCGGCCGTGGTGTCACACCACTGGCCGATGCGGCTTCTGAGATGGAGACTGTGGTTATCGAGCATCTGGGTTGCCACCTGCTGAGCATACTTATTGGTCTCCGAGGCAATGTGCTCCATAATTTGCCGATACCAAATGTCAACGAAAATGTGATACGGGTCGTCACGTGGAGTTGTCGGACCAACATTACTTTCGGAAAATGTTTCCCGTCTCGATTCAGGTGGAATCGGAGAATCCGGAAACGCTTTCCACTCAAAATCATACCACCTCCAAGGCTGGTCCGTCGCCGTTGGAGGGAAACTGGCGGGCGCAGGGTCACCGACAGGCGCTGTGTCAGCGGCGAGCGTAGAGTCTCTGGCAGCATCCTCGTTCTGGTCCAAGGGTGTCTCGATAACGCAGCGAAACACCCTTGGAATTGCTGGCAGAACTATGGTTTCCTCACCGTCGCTCTCGTCACAGCCTGCGTCGCTTCCTGTAACAAATGATAGATTGGTTCCAAATCTGTTGGAAACCAGAAGTTCGGCCATAGCTCCAAACCAAACTTAAATCAGCAAGTACTTACCATAATTGATGAGATCGGCGTTATTCTCATCTCGCAGGTTCTGACGAGGGTGAGTTGGGTGCTGCATCGGAAAGGCGTCTGGCGTGCTCGGAGCTGACTCCCACCCCCTACATTCCACAAACCTGGAAAAAAGCAGTGTTGTAGTACCTACCCATCATCATTTCAGCCGAAAGACGTCCACTACTGGACATAGGCCTCCCCCAAGCACCGCCACTTCAAATGATTCTTTGCTTCTCGCATCCAGCGGATTACCCATATCTTTAGAGATTAATAGAAATGTTCGTAAGAGACTTATATACCGGCGAAGGCACCGAAAATGACGCCGGTGATGGTGGCGCAGCCAATAGTGTTTGTGGTCGTGGTGATGGTGCAGGAGCCAGATTTGATCTAGATGGACATTTTAAAACACAAGTTAAAACTTGCTAGTAAGTAATACAACCAGAATAATATCTACAACTAATATAAACAAGTAGAAATACTTACGCTTGGGACATGCGCATTCGCTTAGGATGTACGTGGGTCTCAAAACCCTGGTCTTCCGGCATCTCCGCGATGTCACAGATCACAAGTCTAAAATTAAAAACGGTTCAGTAGTACCTAATACTCAAAATGATTTTGATTTGTGAAAAATAAATAGAGAAGTCCAGGGTCGCTCAAGAGGGGCTCTTGGGAACATAGTATAGACACCTTTGGACACGTTCGAGAGCCGTTAGCGAATGGTTCGCGTGATATTGACAGTCAAAACACTCCTTCGCGAACACATCTCTTGCATGCCGTGTACCTCGGATGTGCTCAATTGTTCGAAACAGTTCGAGGCAGTGCGCTGGTGTGTACCCGCTTTTAGTCAGCAATATCAAACATCCCTCAGCCATCACTTCTCTTTCGCGCCGATACGCGCAGCTGTCACGGTCCTCCCGGCCGATACCGCGCGATTTCTCCGCGTTCACGAAAACTATGATATCCCAGAAATTTCGCATCATAACTCTACAAACCCCATGTCATTGAAATTGTTTTGAAATAAGCTATCTGATTATATACGGTTTAGTACAGTTTTACCTTTTAATATATTGCTAATTCGAAGTTGAAACCCGAGCGACTTTTTCGCAATTTTTTGTACAAAAAGTAGTCATATTTATAAAATAAAAGCATTATTTCCAAAAGTCATTATTTTATTTACGTAAAGACACATTGTTTTACAATAATCAATTAAAAGAACAGACCTCTGTATACCACAAGCACAGTATAATAAAGTCACAGTATTATATCTCGGTCGGCCGCTCGGTAGATAAGCCTTCTTTCGTGCGTAACTGCCGCGCAATCGATACTGTTGCGTACTATACACTGACATTTCGTCGTTCAGGCCGTTTTCTATGAAAATATAATACTTTTACTTATTTATACTGTGCCACAAACTTAACAATAAAATTACATCGTTTAGGCGACCCGACCGCCGAACAAAATATAATGTATGTTCATACTTCAATTCCGAGAACACAGCAGGCCAAGTGGCTTGGGATAGTAACTTATACTATTTTTGGTCCACATGCTTATCACAGACAGAGTTTCAGCTGTTAGGATTGCTTATTTTACGAGTATCGAATATCAAAACCAAGCAAATGAAAATACGCGCAAAAAAGATCCCCTCATACTTTGGATCACAGAGTAAATTCTGTTGCATTTATTTTAAATCCAAATTTACATTCTAAACTATAATGATATTTACTAATGGAAAACACAGCACAAAGGCATGATGCTTAACAAAAACATTACCAAAATTGTCAAATCAAACAATTTTAGTACAAAATATGCCAAGTACAGTATGGATACGACCAGTGCATCATATCTGAACAAAATAAAAAAAATTGAAAATGAAGCGACTTTCAAACAGGGCGAAGATTTTTTAATTTTTTATTTGAAAACCTACCCTGAAACATATGTTTTTATATTTATATGAACTTTATTAAACATTACAATGAAAAGATTTAGCGATTTCAAGAAGTGACTTCAAACAGGGGAGGAATTCATTTTCTTTTTATTAGAAACTGAAAATAAAAAAATAAGAAAATGTTCAACGCAAATCATGCTATTAGATGAACATCCTACAATTCGCCAATGAAACGAACAAGGGTGCGGTCCAAAAAATATATACACTATGAATGAAGGGCAAGGAAACAAGGGTCAATACATACAGTTTGGCTGCAACCAACACAGAATGTTTGCACCAGTTTTGAACACTTGACGCACTTCCGCCGCCGGCGTTGGCGTTTCTTGACATTGCCAAACGGATACTCAGCCACGCGGTGGGTGACGTCAATGTGCTTATTCTCGTGTAGGTTCTGTGAGGTTGCAGGCTGTAACTTGGGAGAGCAATGCTTTGAAAGAAGAGATTTCACGATAGCGATACGGAAGTTGCGATGGGAAAGGGGTGAAGGAGAAGAAGAAGAAGAAGAAAATGATTGGCGATGGATGATGTAGGAATTTAGAATGGATACGTTCAACAGTCTCCTGAATAGTTTTTTGTACCAGACCTTTGTTTGTTTCCGCTCGATGGGGTACATGGCCAGTATCTGGTCTTTTTTGTCCACCCCACCCATCATGATATTATAATCATGTATCAGGGTGGGTTTGGTGACATCTCGGATTTGGACAACGGCGTTGCCATGGTATGTAGATAACATAGAGACCCTATTGTTATCCCTCCATACCATGACATCGACGTCCCCCGAGGTAAGACCAGATATCTGACCAGGACGCATGTTACCCTTGGTCAGACTGTGCAGGGCCTGCGGAACAAACTTACGATTGGTCCGCAGGGTTCCTACACAGTCAAAGCCCAATGCCTTGAGGCGTCGAGCGAGACATGGCGAATTGTAGAAATGATCCATCCATAACGTGTGACCCTTGCCCTCAAGACCATGTGTAAGCCTTAGAACAATTGCCGGCGTAGATGCATTCAATGGGTCTTCAAACTGCTGCGGTGGAGATTTTTGAGACTTTTTATGAGCATGAACCTCAAACCGCCATAGGTAGCCGGTCTGAGATTCACAAATCTCATAAGTCTTAATCCGCATCGTAGCAGCTTTATTGGGAATCAATTGACTGATGTCCAACCAACCTTCCCCCTGCAAAAGACTTTCGTCCAAGGCAATATTTTGCTTCAGACGATACATGGTTGAAAATTTGTTATTCAAGTGTGACAAAACTGGCTGCACCTTAAAAAGTTTAGCCTCGGAGCCATCTAGCTCTAGCGCACCCATGTCTTCGTTATTAGCAAAATGAAGGCACTTACTTAATATGGAAAAACGGTTGTCAGACATGTGTGCACTAAAACCTGGAGTATAGAACACGTCAGTGGTGGCATTCCAATACTCTTCAACCCGCGGCTTGACCACAACCCCCATCGCAATAACTATCCCAAAATAAACATAAAGTTCGTCAGCCGTGGTTTCCCGCCATTTGCTGATGCGGCTATTGGGATGGAGGTTGTTGGTTTCGAGCATCCCGGCTGCCATCTGCTGACCGTATCTATTTGTCTCCGAGGCAATGTACTCCATAAATTGCCGATCCCATATGGCAACGAAAATGTCATACGGATCGACAGATGGAGCTGTCGGACCTACATCGATGTGTGAAAACATTTCCCGCCTCGATTCAGGTGGAATCGAAGCATCCGGAAACGGTTTCCAATCAAAATCATATAGACTCCAAGGCTGGTCCGTCGCCGTTGGAGGAACATCAAGTATGCTGCTGCTGCTGGTGCTGGCGGTTGCGTATTCCGGAGGCGCAGCGGCGGCATCAGGAGCAGGTGCTGGGGCTGATTCAACATCGTCATCAGCGTCCATCGGCGTCTCTAATGCGCTCCTCTGCGCCCTTGGAAAGATGAATGGCGAAAGTTCTTCGTCGTCGCTCTCGTTAGAGTCTGCTTCGCTTCCTGTGTAATGATAGGTAGGTACATCATCTGGTGGGAATTCCAAGTTTACCCGTAGCCCCATCCCGAGCTAAAATCAGCAGCTACTTACCGTAACAGAGCTGTTCGAATATGTCTTCATCGCTCAGACTCTGGCGAGGACAAGGACACTCCATCTCTTGGCTTGGTGCCGACTCCACATCGTCCACATACCTGAAAATAATAGTTTTTTTTGTACTCTACCCATCTCTTTAGACATAAATATAAAACTCTGTAAGGTACTTACAACGCCGGCGAGGGCACTGAAAATGTCGGCGAAAGTGGTGGTGAACTTGGTGGAGAGACTTCAGACTTCAGCGCTACGACTTCGACCACAACCTCCATTTGAGGTGGTGGTAGTGATGGTCGTGGTGCAGGAGCAGATCTAAATGGATATTATAAAATAAAAATTATTCTTGCTAATGTAATAGAACCATATACAATGTAGAACTCAGTACTTACGATTGCCAGCGGCGCTTCCGGCTGGAGTGCAGGGGGCTCTCGAGACCCAGATCCACCGGATTATGAATAATTAGGCTGAAATGCAAAACTCAACTGTAATACTCAAAAATTCAAATAAAATATGATTTAATAAAAAAATAACCTTTAAAGCTGTTTACTCTTTAGTGCGTGGCCCAGGCCTGTTTATTGCTTACCTTTCCATGGTTAAATATAGCACTTTCGCTTTTAATTAAATAACGCACAGGAGACATTTCAAATCCGGCCTCCAAAACATATAAGTGTATATAATCTATGTCCAAAACGGAATAAAAGCGCCTTTTAGACTACAAAGAATTAAATATTCCGGCGTAAATTATTGTTAGATGTTTAACATATGATATTATATGCCTTTCCTGTTCTTTGTCCTACACTCTGTGAAATCTAGTGCAGCAAAGGTTTAGTTTAGAGAGGCAATCTTTCGCATTAAATTAGACCCTAAGCACGCAGACTGAATCAGTTTGGTAACGGATAAGGAATTTTAGACAGTCAACTGAATCACCGAGTAGAATAGACGAGTAGATATCTGACACTTTTTTAGCAGTCATGGTGTGTTGGATATCTGATAAAAATTCATGAGGATGTTTATAGATTAATGTTTACGTTTAAGTAAATGATGAGGATATGCGGTGTTCTTTGACATTATGCTACTTGCGAATCAACTTTTACTCAATACCTACATTTAAATATTCGGTGGTCTTGAAAATTTTGTTAGATACCTAGATATTAAAAAAAAATGTGTCACCTACCATTTAAAATAGAAATCAAATCTATTACATTTTTTATTTTATTTGGCGTAGGTATTTATTAGTCAATTTATGAGCTGGGCGCTGGGGGCACAGCAATCGATATAAAATCAAGCAGTCAATAGGTTAAAGAACGGAATATTGGATAACACCAACCAACCGGGTCCAAAATATTGACGACATCAGTGATCGTCTTTGTGTGCATTAGAATGACAACATTAAATCTAATATATTTTGCCAGTGGGTTGATGCGTTGGTTACTAATTTTAAATATTATGTCCCGTATGCGAGAAACCGCATAACAGTAACAACGCCCTTAATCCGGGTTCTTGATACTAAAGCAAATTACCTTCGAGCGCAATCAGCCGCACTAGTTGCTGCACTTGCTTCAACGTGGTCAACAGCGTACAAGTCACCTTCAGCGCTATCAGCAGGTTCTGTGGCAGCAATGACGACATCAGGCAGCACCACTCCCCTGCATCCAGCAGCATTCAATTCAACACAGTCAGCCGTAACTGCTTTCACGCTGCCACTGCTACCAGCCCCACAAAGTTTTTTCCCACCTTGTTTGATAATGTCATCTAAATGTCTTCTAACACTGATAGCAAAGTCTTCAGATAAAAAATTACTACAAATTCTATAATATTGCCGACGGGTCATGTCAATATAATTGTTTCTATTGCATTTACATTCTTCAGGATTTATCGACCTTTGCCTCCCGCCGGCATTACAACTCAATACAATTACTCTATCAGTTTGAATTGATACATCCTTTTTTCTTTTCAAGATTGGCATCATAGTAGTATTTATAGGGTTAGTACTAGTTCTGTTTACGATAGTTGCTGTTAAACCCTGATCGATTTCTGGTACGAGGTTCCTAGCCTGGGTGCTCAGTGTTCCGCCATTTTTCATTATTTCTAGATCATCGGATTGTAAAGACTGCGTAGACTGCACTAAAGGTGTTTCATCATCAACTGCTTCTATTTTCATTTCTACATCTACTTCATATGCCGCGTCACTATTTTCATCATCATCATTTTCTGTTTTTATTTCTCCATCTTGTTCAACAGATTTAGATTCTTCAATCTTCGAATGAGAAGAGTCTTCAGTTTGTGTATATGTTGTTGTAGAACTCTTATCTACATTCGGCATTACATACATTATTGATACATCGTTTTCAGATTGTTGATTGCCGTATTGTATGGATTCTAGAGTTTGTGTGGAGGAATCGTGTTGTAAAGGTTTTTTTGACAAAGTGCCAGCTACGACGCCATCAGGTGAGACCTCTCCCCCACATTCAGCAGCAGGCCCTTCAACACACTCAGCCACTCCCGCTTTGACGCTGCCATCACTGCTAAGTGTTCCGCCATCTTTTATTATTTTGAGATCGGATTGTAAAGACTGTGTAGACTGCACTAAAGGTAATATTTCATTTTCAATTATTTCTGTTTTCATTTCTACATCTTCTTCAAATAAAATAGGGACCCGGGAGGCCGAGTCACTATTTTTATCATCGATTTCTGATTTTATTTCTACTTCTTCTTGAAATAAAATAGGAACTCGGGAGCCCGAGTCACTATTTTCATCGTCATTTTCTGTTTTTATTTCTACATCTTGTTCAACAGATTCAGATTCTTCAACCTGCATGGGTTCGTATGTTATTCGTTCTTTTATGTTAACTTCATTAATATCGTATGGTAAAGAGTCTTCAGCTTGTGTAGAATTATTTTCTACATTCGGTATAACAGATGATATTGATACCTCATTTTCAGATCGTTGATTGACGTATTGTATGGATTTTACAGTTTGTGTGGAGGAATCATGTTGTAAAGGTTTTTCTGATAAATGAAGTGATGGGATTGCAGATTTTTTTAGACGATCCTTTTTACCATACATGCATTTCTCGAAATGCAAACTGCACACATGTTTGTGCTTGAAAAACTCCCAGTCTTTATCGATCACATCGGATCTTTTACAAGCGGTTATCCAGATTTTGCGCCTGCAAAAAAAAATACAATATTCACTCATCAATTACTTATGTTAACGTATAAAAATAAAGGTGACTATAAGAAATTAGAGTTCGTTGATATTATTTTATAGATGCAGTTGATACACTTATTAGAAGCTGGCAATGCGTAGACATATCACAAATTTAGTTGCTTAAGAATTATCACCATGCTGCGTCATAATAACAGTAGGTTGTTTTACAATATATTTTAAAAGACTTTCTAAAATATTAAAAAACCTATCTTTAATCATAATAAAATATACACAGACCAACAATTTGTAGGACCTATGGCCAGTTTCTCGTAAGAAAACTATCGCAAAATTAATGTTAAGTTTGTATGTAAAACAAATAGTCAAATTCCTGTAAACTGCTGCGATTGGTTGAATGATTTATCAGTAGCCAATGTGCGCTTTTATATTTCTAACGTGACGGTATTATCGTAGACGTCCACGACCATATCACGGCATCACAATAGGGATGATGCCTGGGTAAAAAAAAATGAAATTCTAATTAATCCGTCAGTCAGATAATAAAAAAATATTAGACATGTTTTTTTGTTTTATCATATTAATAAAAAAATACTTAATATAAAACGCATTTTCAGTTGGGGAGTTGGGGTCGATACGTCACTAGTACGTATAAAATCTACATACTCGTGATGACGTCACGAGTATGTAGATTTTGGCACATTTTACCTCAATCTATCGCCGTAATCTTTAGATTACGTAAAAAAAAAAAATACTTGTCCAATATTTTTTTATAATCTCAAAGACGGACTAAAAAAAATTTTAGTCATCATCCCTATTAAGAAAAAACACCCAGGGCAGTAAAATATATGGAATATAAGAAGACTCGTCCTCGATAACGTTATTACGTGCACGTATTGCCATACATTTTTTGGACGTAGACGTCTACGATAATTTCGTCATGTTAGAAATCATAAAAGCGCACAATCGCAGCAGTTGACGTCCGCTTGATCCGTCCGATTTGTCACATTAATTTTGGGATAATCGTGCGAGAAACTTGCCCAAAATTGTTTCCTTAGTCACCCTTAGTGTATGCCCATATGTACATAGTTATAAATAGAAATGTATAAAAAAATCCTACAATACAAAGTAAAAAATATTTTTTTATTAAAAACCTTTTTAATAACCAGCTTTTTATGAACTAAAAAGTACAAAATAAAACTTGCATAAACATAGAACTTTAATATTTCCTTAAAAGCTTGAGGCTTATCCTAAAAAGTGTAAGAAGGACGTTCACGCCTCAAACTTTTAAGAAAATATTAAAGTTCTATGTTTATGTAAGTTTTATTTTGTACTTTTTAGTTGAGCAAAAGTTTTTTTTTTGCATTACAATTTGTTTAAATATCTGTTCAATCACATTCACTTGAAAGGTACTTGTAAAGACAAATCCAACATACCCAAAAACCCATTTACACAAAATGAAAATAAAAATATATTTTGTAATGGGTAAACGATGCCAGTTTCATATAACTATAATGTTATAGGTTGTACACAGCACCTCTGTTGCCACAAAAGTCATAAAAAGAAATATCCTACAAGGTTGGGGGTCAGAGGGTCATCTTAGGATAACCAACCTATGTTTAAAACGTCTGGATCTTAAAATTATAGAACACTAGCACTTAGCCCGTGACTTTGTCTGCGTGGATTTCATATTTTCCCATACAACGTTCCACCCCCTTTAAAAACGGTACTTTTCATGTAAACTGTACACTTTCAGTAAAATCCTCCTCTAAAAACTTAATAGCAAACTTGTATTTGTTGTTTATTTGCAGTCTAAAGTGTTACAGCTCGCATCAACTAACACTTTACTAACTATAACTTTGCCGCTCTGAAGTAAGCTACAAATGACTGTGCAGTAGTCAATGTTACCTACAAAACTCTCAGAACGTCGGATATCACAAGCAACAAACTGTCTTGTTCCCAAAGCAAATCAAATTATAACGCGTATACGCTCAAAGTTTTTTTCTTTTTTATTTTTTTTCGGCCAGTCTGTCCATCATAAAGATACTTTGTTTCAATAATTTTGACCTTTCAGACTTGTATGGGAATCGTAAAAAAAAGACATAAGTACGTACAAAAGTCAGAAATCGCATGAAACCTTTGTATGGAAAACTGTTTTCTCAAGAGCAACGAACTATCTAAATTATTTTGTTCTCTAATCAAATAAAATTATAACTTATTCTGTTCGAAATTTGATATTCCATTTTTTTTGTTTATTTTTGGCCAGTCTATCCACTGTAAAAAATAGGTTGAGGTGTCACTTCCTACGAAATTATTGTTATTATTAATTCATTTATTTCAGATAATCATAATCCATATAAAACATTACACTTAGTTTACACATTACCCTAAATTAAATAATATACAAAAAACCGAAATTTAAGGGAAAAGTTTTTTCCAATTTCTGACTTTTCAGGTACTCAAACCTCAGTTGGTCAAATATACTTTTTTGATCCTTATAAGAAAAAGGGATAATTGACTTTGTTCGTGCTGGATACATTTTTTTCAAAATCTGTGAATGCAGATCAAAATGTCTCAAAAAGTTAAGGACAGTCTACTAAGACCGTTTTCCTGTAGCTACAACGGTTAAGGTAGCTGCCCTTACTGCCCCATCTCAAAAATCCACCCTGTATAGTCAAGTCAACCGTCTTGTTTACATGATTACAGCTAGGACATGTCGGTATCTTCACGATATTTTCCTCCACCGTTTTGAGAATAGTTGATGAAATAATTTACCTACACAAAGTAAATCGCCTGTCTAGTTCGAACCAACGACCTAGAACTTGTAAATCGCGGCCGTTACCACTGGGCCACCAGTCCACCACTTTTCACCACCAGGGCACCACTGCTCAACTAGACTTAACTGCGCCGTAGAAATACAAACCTCGGCCGCCTCAAAAGAGTGTGAGAAAACTATTAGGAGTACGAATTAGAGGTAACAATTTGACTTAACAGCGCCTTTATGTCGTAGCAGTAAAGGTGATTTTCGTAGTAAAAAATGTTACTAACGATGTGCAGTTGGCTGTACCTACCTACCTACTTAAGTTTACCCAGAATTTAGTGTCATTCCCTCTTATTAACAAACTCAGTGTGATGCTAAATATAATTATCGAAAAGTTTTTTTTTTTTTTTACTGTCGAAAACGAATAAGAAATTCGGCCTAATTTGCATTTTCGGCCGAAAAACTAAAACGACAATTATATTTTTTTTTTGTTCTTCCATACGTTTGTAGAGCAATAGAGAGAACTTATATGGGCCATAAACTAGGAGATAGACTCAGAAACAGCTCAATACAACAAGAAACCAAGGTAAAAAACGTTCTCAAAAAAGCACTATGATATGTGCTGGACATTAACAAAGACTTAGCAATAAAAAATGGATGAAAACCATAACGAACTGGTACCCAATTAACGAAAAACGAAGATGTGGTAGACCCAACAAGAGATAGAGTGACGATATATTAGGCTTAAAAGGAAAAACAGCGCTTTGAAGATGACTTATTGAACAAATTTAGCACATTCTCAAAGATTGGACATTTTGGAAGTTGGACATTTTGAAAATTGGACATTTTGACCCTGAATGCAATAATTACGACCAAAACAACACTCTTTGTTCTTTTAAAGTAAATCATTATTTCATTACCTACGCAGAAATATAAAGTAGGTATAATTCGTTTTAAGAACTTCCCGCGCATTATAATTGTGACTATAGTGGACTTCTTATTTGACTACCTGTAGTTTGTACACCTTTCGTCACCGATTACTGCATCATGGTAAAAAGAAATGGCTGATCTACAATAATAATGTAACCATGAAAATAAAATAACTTGTTTTGGTAGTTTTGTACTATTGATAGCAAATAAAACAATAGTGACTAAAGTGGAATGTCCACCTTGGTGCTAAATGATTATCATTATTTCAAGAATTTTATTGTAATACATAAATTGTTTATAAAAATAATGTTATAACAAAAAAATAAAACAGTATTCTTTTAAACCTCACAAAAAACACTGGGGTGTGTCCATGAACCATGAACATTGGTTAATTAAAGTTAGCGACAGGAGGTGTGACATGCTAAAATTGCCTGCTTTGCTTCTTAGTTTTAATCAGTTAAATTAGCAACAATTGACTCTGATGTACATTTTTTTTAAAGCTTAAGAACTAAAATTAAAAAACTACATTAAAAAAACTGCATTTAATAGAGAATAAGAATGGCTTGTAAATTGTTTGTGACAGAACTTTTTCCTGAGGTGCATTTTTTCTTGGAATGGCTCACCTACTAACAATAATCAATTTATTTTTCATTTATCTTTGCACTCTTATATTTGAATAAAGTTTGCAATGAATTTATTCTAATTTACTCCATTCACTGTGATTATTATGTTTTAAGTACTTATACAATAATTTATGATTTTGTTATAAGTGAGTTGAAATTGAAATGTATCTTTATCAATATTTTGTAAATTAAGAATGCATGTATAGTAATTCTAAGGAATCAATAAAAGTTTTTATTATTATATTAGGTACTTACCTATATATTATTATGAACAATACTCCCTTGTTTTAGGTAATTAACCATATAGGAACCTACTTAAACAAACCGTAAAAAGGTTTTTTATGACCCTTTCTTGTTTAAACACATTCATTCAGTGTGCGATTTTTAGCATAGTTTCCTCTTTTATTAATGTAAATACTTACCTATGTTCAACTTTATGCTCTATTCTTAATTAGGTACTCTTCCTAGATGTAACTGCTTGAGCACATTTTTTTTGTTAGTTTTATAGTTTTACAATAATATTATAATCTGTTTTAAAGACCCCAAAAGACAGGATCTAGAAAAATAAAACGAGATATAACGTTGCTAAATTGAATTATTGAAGAGTACGACTGAGACGTAGCTAGCATGTCAACTGAAGTGACAGGCCGCATTCCGAGTTACGCCATAGCCGCTCGCAGGCTCACAGCAATACTTTGCGTTCCGATTCCGATTTAGATCACGATTATGACAGCTGAGAGCTGTCAACAATTTGGAACGTTCCTGAACGCGCACACACTGCTCACAGCGCTCACTCAACATCAAAACTTATAACATAACCCCAAATATTGCATAAGATGGTTGGATTGCAGTACTTATTTCTTTGCGTATCACAAGTTTCTTCGTCTTCTATGGTTAGGTGGCAGTTTATAGAAATGATGCAACTCAAAACAGAACAGCATAAATATCATTTTTGACAGCGCTTACGGTGATATTAGGATATGGCATGGTTGGCGTTATCGCAAGATGGCGCATGTCACGACGACATCTATGACGATTCACGGGATAGAGTTATCGCGCTCATGCTAATTCGGAACGGGTGTTAGCCCGCTAAAATTGATAACAGCGTAATTTGGAACGCAGCCTGCATAGTCGGCTAGCCAGACGCAGAGAGAGCTGTCAACGTCAACAGCTCTCTCGTCACGTGGTTTTTCTTTTTGTTTTCCTACATAAAAACAATTTATCGATTGATTTAGGTATTACCTTGTCATTGCAACCAATTTAAACGGCATCTGCAGATTTCATATAAGTAATAACCAAAATATATTGACGACTGATACATTCGCGTGAAAAGGAATCCGCCCCTAAGATGACCCTCTGAACAGATTATTACAACAGTGCTCACAATATCATGTACAAGCTTTTTAATTCTAAAAAAACGTAGGTAAATATTGTTTTATCGAAACAATAATATCCGAAAAAATCTTACCTTTCTGCGTCGTGAGGAAACTGATGGAACTTCAAATCCTTGTCTGTGTGCGAAGATGAGAGGCAATGAAGGGCTGCACAAGTCGCATGCACCATTTTTACTACCTATTTTTTTTTGTCACAACCAAGAAACCAGCTAAATCCGACAGCAACAAAATTCACCGAGACGCGTGAATCCCTACCTTACACGTCCCGAGTAACTGAGGCTCACTCGGTCGGTCTCGATCAGTCGTCGTTCGTTGGTCCGCTGCGTTCGCTCCGAGTCGCTCCGAAGCGCCCGCGGTCGGTAACAGTCGGTCAAACAGACATGCAGCGGGCTGGGGCGAGTTTCCCTCACCCCTCCGCCTCATACATACCATACCCAGCCACGTACCATACGGTATAGTACGTGGCTGGTATAGTCTATACCAGTAACAATAACAACTAACGCAAAAGTAATAAGTAATACATAGATGAAATCAGAGTATATATCTCGTAGAGTATATAATTATGTTCTGTGGATGGAATGCCCACGTTCCACGGACGTAAAAATATCGCGGAAGGAGTTTATCGCGCACTAGATTTTCAACTCTCGGTGTTGAGCCGAACGTTGAAAATCCATTAGCTGGCTAAACTTGAGTCTATTTTTGAGGAGAGGTTTATTTCCACACCCGTCTATAGAGGCTGGGGAAATTAGGTTTGAACCCTGCACTAAAATTTGAAGAGCTAAGTTCAAAAACACGATTCAGAAAAAAAATCGCTGTTAGGATTTATGCTTGAAGTACAATTTAAAAAAAATCGTAATTTTATTTTTATGGAAATTTCCGTGGACGAAAATGTTAAATTTTTTGACCTACTTGTGATACTTAATCTTTTCGACAAACACTCCATGCAAACATATCTGTTAATATTTTTTTCTACCACATAAAATTGAAATTAGATATTTTTTAAATAAAACGTACACGCGGGGGTGAACTTTTCGCGGTATACAGTTTAACATACTCCTTTGACCACACCCTACACGTTAAATGAAAAAAATCGCTGTTTTAAATTAATGCAAAGTTAGCCTAAAATTCGGCGTAACTTCCCCGGGCTATTAGCCGTAACCGAAACACGAAGAAAATTTGGCTAATTACCTATTCAAGTTTTGACGTGACACTCGCGGTATGGGTATAACCTATCTAAAAAGATGTACTTAGGTAAGTACCTCTTCTTACTTAACTACAATTTTTTTTTTATATAAATAGGTATAATATCATTGAGAATTTGTGACCAAGCTGTAAACTAACGGCCAGTTTCTTCATTCAACTAACAGCTAAAGTTGAAGTCAAAAGAGTTGCCATTACACAAACGTCGTAATTTCCCCAAAAAATCGTGGGGAGCTTTTTTTGCACATTGCAGAACCACAATTTCACTGTCATGCCAGATGTCAAAGTGATAGTTCTTCTTTGAGTATAAATAGGGACAGCCCCGCATTCGTAACATAGCAACACGACTGCTTATCCCTCAATCCGTAAACGGCTAGATCTGTGAGCGGGGCGAGGGATAGCTACATAATTATCTATCTGTAGGAGCGTCGAGTTGGCATCTCTGTCGCTGGCCTTCTTCGTTGGGCCTCCCCCAGGCAACTGGGGGTCTCACCTGGCGGGGAGAGACCGCCGGCATGTCGTGAAGAAGCGACGCTATAGGATAATAGCGTCACGGCGAGCCTACAGAAAATTCATAGCAACCATTCACACAGACGCACTTTGCTTGCGTCATTTCCACAGGCCGTTCGAGGCCAACATATCGAGGGGCCCGTATTAGCGGGCCACCGTGTTGCCTCCTCGGGCGAGGGGCGAAGCCCTGACCCCGCACGCCACGCCCCCTTGCGCGGGCGTCGCGACATCTGAATCGTAACACAGCTTTGTAAATCCGAACGTCTGTACCTACTGTTTTTATTGAAATTCGATTGATTTTAATTCTATAATATTAATTTTAGGTGACCGATGTTTTGAATAGATAGGTACCAAATATTAGATGTTCGGTACTTATAACTTTATGTGCATACTCCTTTTTCATTTTATTATAGTTAAAGGTAGGTATGTACCTATTTATTATAAAAGATCCCTAAACTTCTTATAGGTGACCGGTGTTTTAAATACCACATGTTAGATGTTTGGTATAAGTTTATGTGCATAATGCTTTTTAATTTTATTATACATACATAGTTATATTTGTTACAAAAGATCCCTAAACTTCTTTTTATTTTAGTAGCTTTATGTAGATACCTATTGGTTAAATTATATAAACTAAAGCTTAAACTGACTTAAGGCGAAAGCGTCAAAGTAGCCCGCGAATGTTCTTACGTTTTTTGCAATTTGCAGGTCAGTATCATGTTGTATGTTGATCTAAATATGATTTGCGGCCGTTTCAAATGTTTATTTATAGAATTAGAATCATAAAAATGATCAATACAACTCTAACTTCATATAATCGCATTGAATGACTATTTCATGAAATCATGACATTTGACGATTGTGCTTACTTAAGGAGTTGTATTGCTGATTGTAATGATTATAATTATGTAAAGCCATATTGGTTACGGTCGCAAATCATATTTTAATCAACATAAAACCTCACACTGACCTGCAAAATGTAAAAAAACTAAAGAAAATTTGAATTACATGGGCTACCTTAGCGCATGCCCCTATAAGTGTTGAGCGTAAGTTTGTCTTGCAACAATAAACTGAGGTATGTAACTGTTTCCTTTGGCATTCTGTATCGGAACAGAAAATTTGCCTCGACCCATAAAAATGATCCTTGCGAATATTAAATCTCTTACGCCTATACGTTAAATAACGCACGATAAGTTGAACTTGAATTTTCACTAGACGATCTTGATGCAATTTTAATATTTTATTTATAAAATAAAATCTAGGTAATTACCTACTGATTATCTTATTACACAGTGATTTATGTTAGCTAACAGCTCAAACAGGAATATAGTCTAACCTACAACAGTACTACTGACAAAATGACCATTACTTTAGCTTTCACAGCAGCTTAACGAGCAGTAAAGGTTAGAGGCAAAAGTAACAGTAAAAGGAACAGCTAAAATTGTGAAGAAACAAATTTAACCATTACTTTGACTTTATCACGTTACTTTGGCTGTTACTTTTGATGAAGAAACTGGTCGTAAGAGAAAAAAGGTACTTAAGTATAAACAATTTGGCGTAGTCGTAGGTACCTACTTACCTTTGATTAACCAATAGAATATAGTTACTTATTGTTTTTATAATTATGTACAAAGTAAGCCAAGAAAATGTGAAGTAGAAAGCATAAAGTTTGCCTTTTTTAATGTACCTATGAAAGCGTTACCTACTGACTGAATTTTGATAGTTCGATATTAATTAATTAATTAGTAAAGTGACATAAACACCTGTTGCATTTTTCTTAGCAAAATGTTGCTTCCACGAGTAGGTACACGTGTATTGTGTGCCAATCTTATGTAGGTACCATCGCGGACATTGGCGCCTGTCCACTGTTCGACCTTATTGGCTGGGCAATAAGGTCGCAAAATGGTAAATTGGTACCTACCAAGCAACTGCATTGGGAATGTGTATTATTTTTGTGTATGCCAATCTTTTGTACCAAGCAACTGTCCTGGGATTTTTTTTTGATGGGGTTCGGAGAGACATTGTATTAGTTCATGGTCATATTGATAAAGGCATTAAAAAGCCTCGTGCAGACTGGCGCGACCCGACTTCAACAAAACTTTACGGTAAAACAATTAACTGTGACGAGTCGCGCGGTCACGTCGCGCCAGTCAGCACGAGGCTTAAAACGATAATGCATTAAGTATGTATGGTACTTACCTATCTACACCAATCAAAGGCCACCAAGAGGATTTATTTTTGTTATTAGAAACCGAAAAATTACATTGTGCAAAAAATATTATTACTGACAAAAATTCTTTCTAAAGTCTTGTTTAAAGTCTTGTTCAAAATCTTGTTTGAAGTCTTGTTTGAAGTCTTGTTTGAAGTCCTGCTTGAAGTCTTGCTTAAACTCTTGATCAAATTCTTTCTTAAATTGTTGCCTAAAATTCGGTTGAAAATCTGGGCTGAAATCTTGAGACAAAAGATCTTTTTTCATCGGACAACAACTCATCGTGCTCTTTAATTAAGTTCCTTTTTTATTTGGAAATCGGTATGCAAAGTTGAAATTACAGTTCGTTTTTAGCTATTGATACTAGTTACGTAATATTTGATGAAGAGAATATCGAAAAATACCGCTGTGTACAACAAAATCAATAAAAAACTTTTGTACTACTTATGTCACTCCTCAGCTGTCATTGGGAGTTCACTGACAAGTATCTTCAATAGTGCGTCCAACAAAAGAGGTAAACGATGACCCATGGAGAAGGTTAAGGTTCATTACCACCTTGCAGCATAGTACAACTCTCATTGATCTGGAACCACCCTGCTAAGGTCGTAGCTCCACCCAGCCCCGGATCTAGGGGGACAAACCGGGGCATGTGTCCCGGGCGCCACTTTCAGGGGGCGCCAAATTCTAGCGTTGCAGACAAGTGCACCCTCCAGCATATCGCAAATTTGCAATAAATGAGACGCGCAGCACATAATTAAAATCTTTCTTTTTTACAACAGTTTTGGCGCCCCTGTAGGATTGGGGCATTATCGATCGATAAAATTTGATAATAATAATATGTTGCTGTAAAAAATTTAATTTCCAGTAAATTTGAATTTTGCGGGCTATCTTAGCACATCGTCCATAAAGGATTAGCGGGGGGTGGCAGACGGCGGTTTTTGCCCCTCTTCAAAAAAAAACTAGATCCGGTGCTGGTTCCACCTTGTCTGAGGGCGCTGGGCGACCTACCTTACGTTCGCCGATCCGAGGTTACTTTGGTCGTCAGTGTTTGTTGTTGGTACCAACAACCATACCCTAACTACGAGTGCTTACCTAACATTATAAATGAGAAAATGAGTTTGTTTGTTTGTTTCTTACGCTTTCATGCTAAAACGGCTGAACGGATTTCAATGAAATTTTCCATATTGGTAGACCATGACCTGGGTTAGGAGATATGGTACTTTTTATCCCGATATTCCCACGGGATCGAGACTTATGCGGTTGAAACCGCGGAGCGCAGTTAGTTGGTAATAAATCAATAATTGACCTGAAAATAAAATAATGTAAAATTAAGATGTGAAATTATGAATGATTTGATGCTTTCCGTGATTTTGCCATCATACATGCAAATTACGGAGTCTTGCAATATTAAATTGGTTCAAGATTATCATTTTGTAATCAAAACGGGTCTTAATCCAATAAAATTGGATTTTAAAACTTGAAATGAAACTGTCCTTGCTGCCGAATGGTGGCGGATTTTTAGCAATTTTTTTCTGTATTATCAATACAAATTTTCTCTTTTATTCAAACTCATCCAAATACTAAGTAATTATTCTTATGAATAATATCTGGGATTCATACTTTAATTTCCGCTGCGGCGATTGTTGGACATTTTGTTGAAATGAGATTTAAATTGCCTTTTGTCGTGCTTTCGCATGATTGGGCTTATCAAGATTTGTAGGTAACATGCGCCGTTATTGAAATATTATATTAGAAATCATTGCGGCTGTAAATTCAACGAAACCGGCTTTACTAAATGGTTTTATCTAAAGTATACATCGAAGTAATACAGTTTTTATGTGTCAAAGGGGACATATTTTTCAATTTGTGCAATAATTATCATAAAGCGCATGGCAATGAGCAGCGATTCTTGATCGCTTCTCAGAACATTCATTCAAATTCAATGCAGAATGCTACTTGGCTAAGCTTTAGTTTACCATCCATAGAGTTGAGTGTTCATATCAGAAAGATTATATTATTAGAAGCCTCCACGCAAAGTTTTAAGTTGCGGAGATAAATAAATGGATTACGAGAAAAAAAAGAATCAAAATCTAAGAAATTTTGCAATATTTAGTCACTTTTGACATTTTGTCTCGACATTGATCGTTTCGTTTTACGTAAGGTCAACGCAGTAAAATGTTGTACTTTATTGATGAAATAAATACGTATATTTAGTGATTTAGATACATTTCATTATATTACCTATATTTCGCTGATTTCCGAGACGCACTTGGCCAGTTTTTTTCAAATACTGTATTGGTTTAGGAGATATTGATGTTCGTCGCACTTGCTTGCCCGCAGAGGCACATACCCCAACTGACCTTACTTAACTAAAAAACAATGTTAACCTCTTTTGTCAAAAGCTAGTTATGTAAGCGTTTCGTCTGCTCTTCGTGTAAAATAATACCATTCTGCTTTATTAAATACAAAAAGAAAAAGACTAATTACGAAGTAATACGAAGTAGCAGGTACGACTTTAGTTTACCATCCCATGATTTAAGGGGTGGGAGTGGGGGCGGGGGGAGGTGTAGAACCCCCCCCCCCCCCCCCCCCCCGTGAAGGAAAAGTTGCGGAGCCCCCCCTTTTTTGAGATATGATTTTTTAAATATTCTAACCTAAGTTTCGGAACTGTTATAAAAGGGTACATTATATATATACATAAATTTGTGGAGGGGGGTAGGAGACCCCCCCGTCATGGGGGAAGTTTAGAAAACGCATAGTTTTTTGAAAATAAATATTTTACGATCTTATTTTAAGGTTATGTTTTGGCGTTTTTTTTGAGTAAGCACTGTACTATTGCTATTTATAGGGTACATAAATATTATTTTTAGCCAGGCGTAGT
Organism: Agrochola lota; assembly: GCA_947364205.1. NCBI lineage: Eukaryota > Metazoa > Arthropoda > Insecta > Lepidoptera > Noctuidae > Agrochola > Agrochola lota. The sequence continues at coordinate 8,725,205 of OX376231.1, read as the reverse complement.
CGACGGAGCCCCGCTTCGTGGGGCTCCTATTTCTGGGTGGTTTAAAAAAAATAATCACGAAGGGGATGGCGGGATCTAAAGACCCCGATCGGAAGACCTGTCCGTGTCGGGGTGCCCCAAGTCCCGAGCTCGCTTCGCTCGCTCTTGCAGCCTAAGTTCTAATTGCCTTTTTACTAAGACGAGATGTATCGGGACTTGGGCATTCCGTACAAGTCAATCTATACAACATCTAAATATATAAAAGCGAAATACCACTCACTGACTATTCACGAAATCTCGGGAAATATAAAGCCTACAAACTTGAAATTTGGCATGTAGGTTTCTTATAGGGTGTAGGCATCCACAAATAAAGAATTTTCGGGAATTCTTCCCAAAAGGGGCTGAAACAGGGGAAGAAAGTTTGTATGATAACTTGTTATTTTTGAGTTAAAAACAATTCACCCTATTCTAATAATAACCAAATAAAAGCTTTTTATTAGGCCTAGCCACGCTTACCCCAGTTCCAAGGAATAGTGCATCTAGGCGACCAGTTTTATTCAAACACATAAAATCTTAACAAAACTTAGTTTATATTGCTCAACGGAATGATAATTTGCAACTAAAGAAACAAAGCTATCCAGTAGTACCTCAAGAACTTGTATATGTTTCACAAAAATTAAAATATTTACAACTAAAAGTAATGTTTAAAAAACTATACCGCACTAGCCCCAACTGACCCTACTTATTAAAAAAATTCACCCGTGGGAACTACCTTTTTTTATCTACTCTATGTATCCAAACTCGCACGCACCGCGACGCATGCGTCAGCGCTACAACGCACGTTAGACTTTCCACGGTGTGTCGTGCGAACTGGCGCGCGTGTGTCCGCAATATAGCGCAATATGGGAAGCAGCCATAACAAATGTTTATTTTACCTATATAATCATAACAATAACTCGGTACTATTGAGATAAGTAATTATTGTTGCTGGAACATAGGCTTGCGTAGGTAGCGTAGAAATATAAATTATATCTATGGTAGGTCGTGTATTATGAGTCCCACCAGTGGGACGAACGGGAATTTAATAAATAATATTAAATTTATTTTTAATTCCCATTGGTCCCACTAAATAATTAGAGTCTGGTTGTTCAATGGTAAAAAATCACTTATTTATCATAACTAATCTATGTATCTTCTATCTATTTTTTATAATTAAAAGGAAACCGTGACTGACTGAGATCTATCAACGTACAGCCGAAAACTACTTGGATTAGGAACGTGAAATTTTGCACACGGCTTTCTTTTAAAATGTAGAGGAGCACTAAGAAGGGATTTTTCGAAATTCGACATTTATGGGGATGAAATGGTATTTTGTTTACATGAAAAATCTTATTCCTTGAGTTAGTAAACTTGAAACTTAGCACAAAAGTACTAGGCTTGCATGAATTCACAAGACGGTATTCTATAAATGACACGTTGTGCACAATTTCTGAGTAGTAACCTACTAATCCTATTAGTAGGATAATACTAATGATTGAAATACTATCGTGAGTTCATGCAACCCAAGTACTTTTTGTCCTAGAAGGAATACTTACGTCAAATTACAAGTCATCCTGAATAAAAAAAATCGATAGACGATACATAGATTACAAATAAGTGTTTTTTGACCATTGAACAACCAGACTCAAATTATTTAGTGGGACCAACGGGAATTAAAAATAAAATTACTAAAATATTCCCGTTCGTCCCACTAACAAAATCAGAGGGACGAACGGGAATAAATTTAATATTATTTATTAAATTCCCGTTCGTCCCACCAGTGGGACGACGGTAGTGGGACAAACGGGAATACACGGGCAGGTTAACGAGAAATAATCAACCAACTTAAATTTGCAGTTTGAAAAACATGATCTGCCACTGTCTGACACGCCCTCCCGCTCCGCCCTGAGCGGGAGAAGTTATTTGATAAGTTCCCACATTAAAAAAAAAAGAAAAAAAAGTTAAAGTAAGTACCTACGAGTGTATGCACTTACAGCATCAAATATTACACAGGGCCAGATAAAAAAATAACCGGCCAAGTGCGTGTCGGACCACGCACAATGAAGGGTTCCGTAGTTGGGATGAATTTATCCCAAGAACAAACTTAACATTGTAGTTGAAAAACATGTTCTCCCATACGGAATGAATGGGAGATCATGTTTTTCAAACCGCAAATTTAAGTTGGTTGATAATTACTCGGTAACCTGTACAGCCTACTTAGCTCTCATAGTTTTCCTTTTAATTTCGTTATATATACTACTGCTGTGAATTTTTTCACAAGTCCAAGTACAACCATTTAGCTAGAAGGGGGGGGGGGGGGGGGGGGGGCACACTTGACTCTAACAATAAATTTCAGTTAAAAGCTTAATATTTCGCAAACGGATCCCTGAATCCAAAAATGGTCTGGACAAACTCACAATATTTTTGAATAACCTTTCTAACGATACCCCACAACATGGGGTAGATGAGGAAAAAAAAACATCCCCACTATACCCTAAAAAAAAAAAAAAACTAGATTTTATTTTACCACTTTGTGGGCATGATTAATATGTATACATATGCCAAATTACAGCTTTCTAGTACTAACCGTCTCTGAGCTAAGCCGCGGATAGACAGACGGACAGACAGACAGACAGACGGACATGGCAAAACTAAAAGATTCCTTGTTTACTACGGAACCCTAAAAAGCCACAACAGATAAATTAATTACTTATGTGATAGATACATACATGGTTCTCACATATTTACAAACATTGTAAAAGTAGACGATTTTCCTAAAATTTTACAATTAATAAGTCAGTGTGTAAGGAAGTAATCACAGAATGTAAAATCAATGTCATACGAGTATAATAAAATATATTAATTTAAACAACGTAAATTTGCAACCAGATTGATTTTGTCTTGATTCTAGATTATCCTATGGAGCACGAGCAGCATGTTTCCAAGCATTCTTATCCTGGATATAATCCTCTAATTTGTAATATGCTTGTTTACAGAGTGTACTTTTAATATGAGTTTTAAATTTTCTTTAATTTAATTGTAATATTATTATTGTTACTTTTTAATAATCGCAATAAATATATCACAAGGTATTTCGTTGTAACATTTAACACAGTACCCCATAAAAGATGTATGTACTTTAGATAATCTGAAAAATGGTTGTTCTATTTTATATTTATTTCTAGTATTAAAATTATGTCTATCATTTATTTTATTAAAGATGTATTTTTTTTCTTACATACATAACATTTTCATAAATACCGTCATACTTCCCTGAGAGATTCGCGGCGCCGTAGATTATAAATGGCTCTTACTGCTCTCTTTTGCAAAATAAAGATGGATTCAATGTCAGCAGTTCGAACCCACATCAAAATGCCATACGACATAATGCTGTGGAAGTAGCTAAAATAGACCAAACGCGCGTTTTCTACATCTGCTAATTGTCTTATCTTTGTAACAGCGTAAGCGGCCGAGTTAAGCCGCCCCGCAAGAGATGAGGACCCCATCGTAATTTCTCGTCAAAACAAAGTTAGGGAAGTAAGTAAGTGGGTACTTACCTAGTATTTTGCCTTCTATTATGAGGAATGGTTTTTGTTTTCAACTATGGCGTTTAATCCTTTCTGTGAAAATGTTGTAAAAGGCAATAAAAATTATTTTAGACAATAAGATTCATAAAAATAAAACTCTAACTAACTCTAACAGATTCCGGAAAAGGTTATCCTATTGTTATTTTACTTGCTAGTAGTACATATTTAAAGCCCGCACTACTAGATAAATGTACTTAACCGTTTTTCAGGCGTGGTGATTGGTTAAGTAGGTTGTAAATTATTGTCAGGGTCCACCACTGAGTCACGGTCATAGTGGAAGCTTTTTTTATCTGGTCCCGTGTATTTTTTTGACGCTGTAAGTGCACTCGTAGGTACCTATACTCCATTTGAATAAGATTAGATATTTAATAAACCTTTTTTACAGTCCGTTCAACCGATTTTGACTCCTTTTGCGTTGGTGGCATGACAAATGGCAGCTGCAGTTTTTTGCTTTTAAGGCTAACCAGCGAACTAGAATATTAATAATGAACTGTAATTATAACATTGAATTTGATATTGTACCCTTATAATAGGTGTAAAAAAGGTGTTTGGAAACGACTTTTTTCCAAATACTTTTTTTACATCTAAAACTAAATATTCGGTGTTACGATATTAATTATTGCATTTCATAATCAGTAATCTAGTTTGCTAGTTAGCCACATTTCTTATTTCCATACCGCAGTATTAACAAATTCATCAAAACAGTGAAATATTTGACATCTATTGGCGACGTTACTCACTTTCATAATAAACGCTCTTAAGAGCGGCCAACCCGCCATACTTTTCATACAAACGCTCGTACGTGATTATGGCGTTATAACACATCTTTCTTTCAATTTTTTAACTAATATGTACCTTGTGCACTATATCTAGGTTTCTACGAAAGCAAAAAATAAAAAAATTGAGAAACAAATTCAGTATAAGCCTCTAAAAATCTGCTTTTTTGCACAAATTTTACCTGAACTTTGGCCAGTCATAATATACTCATAATTGGTAAAAGTAAAGAAAAATTCTGCATAGAAACCTCGCACATGTAATGGAAATTCCAAATATCAAAAAAAAAAAACACAAACTTGTAAGGTTTACTCAAAAACACGTATTTCCTGATACAACTTTTTACACACTATTTTTCGTACAATGTTATCGCGTTCTCGCTTGTTTGTTAGCAGTTCTCACTTGCGCTCGATGAAACAACAAGCTTTTCGACCATGCTCGCGTTGACGATAGACGGACCGGGAAAGGCTTCATGCCATTTTATGCCTAGAAAACAAAATCGGTTGAATGAACTGTAAAAAAGGTTTACTAAAATATCTAATCTTATTTCAAATGGAGTATAAGTACTTACTTGAATCTAATAAAGCTCACAAAACAAAAAAACAACAATACCAATTTTTCTTATCTACTTATATCCGAAAATATTCTCGTCTGGATAAAGCCAGTTTACATAACAGAGACACTGAAAAAATACTTTGCACACAAAGAGGGCTCGGAGCGACGTAATTCAGTTTTCACCTATTCTTGCCATATTTTGCAGATATCTGATGAAATCTTACCTTATTCCCAACCCTGGGTTTTTGTCAAGATTATTTTTGATTTTGTTTTTTCTTACGGAAAATGTGCACGATATTTTGGCTTTTATAAATATTTTATTTGATGTTAAATTACTTTTATTTCTTTCACAAAGTTATTAGTGGAGAAGGAAGCAATTTCCTTGATGATGCCGCGTTAGTCATTAATTATTACTGTCTTTGACCTATGTTTGACCCAGATAATTTATCGCTATTTTCATATTAGGAGGAAAATAATACCTTCCCTCTGACATGAACGCCCTCTGGAGGAAATGGGGGTTCGGGTAAACCTCAACAAGGGTTTGTGAAGACCGATTGCCAAAGTGTTACACATACCTTTTCATTCGGTTTGTGATCAAAGTGTGTTTGTTAGCACACAGGTGGTTGGAAATGGCAATCCCTCTTGTATTAAATCTCTTTGTCACCTATAACGATACTCATGGGGGCCATCGGTTTTTACTATGGGTACCTAGCGGTAATTTGGTGCTAAAGCAATAAAATATGCGTTTTTATGGTTAGTATGAAAATATTTTGTTTGAAATCAACCGATAGGTACCAATATTTTTAGTTTTACGTTAAATGTGACTAATTATTATTTATTAATAATTAACCTAACCTAACTAACAAGTATAAGTAACAATAGTTGTTTATTTTATTCTTTTTTTTTAGGTAATGGAAGGTAGGAACCAAATCCAAATTGCTCATGGTATTATTCTGAATCTAAACAGGGTGTCAGGGACATCGACGCGAAAACTATTACCATGGATTCAGTAGGTGCATGATTCTGAACGAAAATAAAAAACAGCTGTTTCTTAGAAAAAGTGCAATACCTACGCGGTCAAAATGTATGGAACAGCTGTTTTTTTTTTAAATAACCGACGAGAATGTTCTACGCGGGGTGTCCAGAATCGTGTACTGAATCCATGGTAACAGGCTCCGTGTCGATGCCCCTGCCACCCTGTATCATATTTTCGATGGATATGGATATCCTCCGAAAATAATATATAGGTGCACCATGCTTCATTCCAACGACGCATGCTGGGAGAAAACAGAAAGAAAAAAATTATAATGAAACTATTACACAAACTACAAAATTTGTTGACATCGTCAAAATAATCAGGTTACTCAAGTGGAACTGGGCTGGCCATGTCTGCAGGTTGGAAAACAGTCGATGGACCAAAAAAGTAACTGAATGGATAACAAGAGACCAAAGCAGAAGTAGAGGTCGGCCAAGTAAAAGATGGGAAGATATATTTTGGGAGAAGGGAGGACCAGAATGGATGACTAAAGCTAGGGACAGGAATCAGTGGAAGGACATGGGAGATGGGAGGCCTATGGCAAAGAGACGACTATCTGCTTAGATGCGTAAGCCACACTATTATATATTATCATATATGTAAAAAAGTGGTAGAATAAAGGCTTTTTATTTTAATTACTTATTTATTTTTTATATTATATTTTCGAAAGATCGAGTTATTCCTAGGAATAATACCCACTGAAGCAACGCAGCTTTTCTGGATAGGCCTGTCCCAAATTGGAACGATAAAAAATCATTACGCGTCATTAGCATTTTAATTGGTCCAATTTATTTACTCAAGCCCATTCTCGTAAACGTCGTCCTTCTGAGAATAATTGAGCTTAAACAGTAACGGTCGTTAATGTGCGCTTTTATCATTTCTATTTCTAACGTGGCAATATTACTGTGGACGTCCACGTCCATAAATAAAATGTTTGGAAGTACGTGCACGTTATAACGTTATCGTGGACGGAAATTTTAAAGCGTTTTTATATTTTTTCATACATTTTACTACCCTGTGTTATCTAATATCTTGACGCCGCCCGCCGCCCCGTGACGTGCACGTGGACGTCCATGATAATACCGTCACGTTAGAAATTCTAAAAGCGCACAGTATCGCACATCGAGTTTTAGATAAGTTCGGCTTGGTGGAGCGTTGTCTCTGTGGCTCAAAGGCTCATTGTGAGCACCGTTCCCACGGGCGTAAGGTAAGGCTGGTTTCTCAGCTGTCCGGGAGACCCTTACAGACTCCCGGAACGGAGACACACGTGAGGCGCTAGAACATTGTTTCACAGCGACGCGGATTGGTCCGTACGCGACCCGCTCCGGGTAGAGCCCGTACAATGTATTGTACAACTCCCTCGTGTCAGAGCACTGCGGGCGCTACCCGTACGAGTCTATCGTGTACGGACGGGTCTCCCGGACAACTGTAAAACCAGCCTAAAAATATCGAAGCGGGATTTTATCGCCCACTGGATTTTCAACTCTCAGTGTCGAGCCGAGCATTGAGAATCCAATCCTTTCTAAAACTCCACGTGTCAATTTAGACCCTAAAACCGTTTTCCTCTATTATATTCTTCCTGTCTGTCATGTTGTTCTAGCTAGTCGGTCGCAAGCGTTACCTACTGCTGAGCATGAGGTCGAATCGGGTCGGGCAAAGTGTTATTGTGTTTTTCCATCTGGAATTCCCCAGTAGAAGCCCGGAATCTGACAGCAATCTCAACATGGAACTTAAACATAACTGGCGAAATGTGGGTGTATTAAGTATACATAATTATGTACTGATGTACACCTCTGCCTAGCCCTTCGAGAATTAAAGGCGTGACATTATGTTATGTTTATTCTTCCTGTAGTCCTTTTATGAAAATGTCGCTCGGAGAAAATTACAACAACACTATTAAGATAAAGATAACAGTAGTTCCTTTTTTTTAATAGTGCCAGGAAATAGCTGTGAGCAACTACAAAGTCGCAGAGTATAAGTTAATTTCTCAAAGAGCCCGCAACGAATTTAATCAGAAGAAAAAGGTCTAAAAGTATAAAGTCTTCCAACATTCGAGACGGAAAATTCCGAAATTGACTTAAGTAATAAAAAGACAGTATTTTACCGCTAAACAATTGAGTGGGATTTGCCGAGTGCTGATTCACTGATCCTCTTGGTAAATAGGATTTAGCGTTTTGTTAAAATTAATTTGATTCGAGCAAACTGTTCGGGACAATACAAATATTGAATACCATGCCATATAAATAGTTAATGAGATGGATTGAGGGATTAAACCAAAAGGATGAGGAACGGCGCACTGTGCATCGAAAAAAGGCTCTCGAATAAATAGGAGTTTAAAATTTAAAGTGTCGGTTTTTTGCTTCAAATGGCTTCTAATATATTATGCATAAAGATATCAACATACGTAAACGGGTCTCGTGCGTGACTAATGAATAAATACGAAAAACTAGCAACGCCCTGCGGTTTCACCCGCATAAGTCTCGATCCCGTGGGAGTATCGGTATAAAAAGTATCAGAAGTATTAATCCAGGTTATAAACTATCTGTGTGCCAAATTTCATACAAATCAGTTCAGTAGTTTTTGCGTGAAAGAGTAACAAACATCCATCCACCATTATACATCATCATTACATATATACGTATATATATATATACAGGGTGGCAGGGACATCGACGCGAAAACTATTACCATGGATTCAGCACATGAATCTGAACCCTGCGTTGAAGTTTTTCGTTGGTTATTTTAAAAAAATATCTGCTGTTTCATACAAAAGGGCAATACCTACGTGGTCATAATATATGGAACAGCAGATTTTTGCAGATAGCTGATTTTTGAGGGTTCTATTTTGTAGACAACCTTTTCAGGAGCTAGTTGTCTGGCCTTTTTGCTGAACTGGGTCTATTTTACGCAGCCGCGAGGCAGACTTTCCTGTGAAATTATTATTATACACTTTTTATCTGTTTCCTTTATTTATTTCTTTTTTTTACTCGTGTTATAATTATGTTGTGTTGTGTGTCTTTTTGTCTGTGCTAAATAAATGTATTTTCTTTCTTTACAATTTACTGCGGTCGTCAGTCAGTCTGACTGGTGGTTTTCCCGTTCCAAGGGCATTCTGACGTCCTGGTTCCGCTGTAAATATTTCCGATCCCATTATTATGTGAAAGAAAGAAAGAAAGAAAAAATATTTATTGAGACAAGCACAGGAGATCTCAAATTAAACTAAAACATAAATAGAAAAGAGAAACAATAAAATTAAAATAAAAGCAGAAAGTCCTGCGTGAGGCCAAAATATATATGTTTTTTTTTTTTGACATCGCATCCATTTTTCTTATTATAATTATCATCAGTTCCAACTGCTTTGTGGAAAGGATTTTTTCGCACATGGTATTGAAGTGGACTGATGTGCCCAACAAACGTACCCGATTTGATAAAGAGTGAATTACATGACCACTTCAACTATTACTATAATAACTACATTTAATTTTACAAATACATAATTATGTTAAACAAATAAAGAGACTAACACAATCTTCTTTAAAATATAAGTAGCAATAAATAAATAAAAATATGAACGTAAAATAAATGTTTTTCATTTGTCCCGGGGAAAATTTGAAATCCCGTATTTTTTTTTACCAAATTGAGCATTTGTCCCTTACAGGACAAAAAATATCTGGCAACCCTAATCCGGGGGCTTCTGTCTTCTTGTAATCTGTCTATTTACTTAACATTTTATATATTTGTCATAATAATAATAATACCAGCCTGTTACTGTCCCACTGCAGGGCAAAGGCCTCTTCTTATACTGAGAAGGCACGAGCATTGATCACCGCGCTTGCTCAAGACGGGTTGGTGATTTCAGACTTATATTAACTATAAGTCCAGGTTTCCTCACGATGATTTCCTTCACCGATGTCAGTAATGTCCAAGATAAACTCAGAAAGTACATATGAATTGAAAAAGTCACATTTGTACTTGCCCGGATTTGAACCCACAACCTCGATATTTGATATTTGTCATAATATATTCATAAACAATTTACATTGTAATGAGTCCAGGCATATACAAGTACATGTAATTTACATACAAATACAAAAAACTAAATAGATACAACTATGAATTATTAGTAAACATAGTGTCAAACAGTTTCAAATATAATGTCAAACAGTTTTTTAAGTAAAGTGATATAATAAATGTCGGCAAATGATTCTAAATGATATAAGTAATACATATATTATATTTTAATTGTTTATGTTTTTAATCATTTGGATTAAAAACAGAACCAATTAAAATATAATTCATTTATTATTGTGTGACGTTAATTCCAATATATACGTATTATACAGATATTTCTCAAATAAAAAGGCTTTTAATTGCGTACCAAGCGTGTTGATTTTGTTCTTTGGCTGGAAGTAGCGATCAATTGAAGTCCTTTTTTCAGGATTAGATAATCTAACAGGCTGGTAAACAAGAATCACTTGGAGAACAGGCCTTCACCAGAGGATGTGTGCGATCAGGACCATGTTTGCCTATTTTTAACATCTCCAGTCTCAGACTCCGGGCTGCTACTGAGAAATTCCAAATAGAAAAACCTATTAACACTTTGCCCGACCCGGGAATCGAACCCAAGACCTCATGCTCAGTAGTAGCACTAGCAACCACTACACCAACGAGGCAGTCGAGTCAGTATATGAGAAACTCATACCTAAATTATAAACACCCGCATCGCAAAATACCGCGATGACAGGCGTCAGTTACCTAAAAAGGTACACACTATATAGACTTACTTATCTAGTTGTAACCCGACACCACTGTAAAATGGCGGCTGACTCCTACTCAACAACCGGAACACATCAACAACGAGTACGACGTGACGTACCCTTCATATTTGCTGACGGACTTTCGTGGTTTCCCAGATTAACAAACCCATATTGAAAATCAAACTTTATTTTGAAAGCGACATGGTCTCTTCTTCCTTGATGGTGTGTCGGATTCGGTCTTCTTACTTTACCTGTAATCTACCATCCTGCTTCCTTTACGTACGGGGTCGCAGGATAAAAGTTGTGTTCGGACTTATAATGAGCTCTCGACATGCCTCGGTAAGCTCGTTTTATGCAAATACAAATTGAAAATATGTGGGCTCAAGTGTGTATTACGTAACCACTTAAGCTGTTAGGATTTTATATTAAGAAATAACTTAATAGTAAGTGTACCTGGATTAATATTTCGACGACGTTGTTTGTAAAAATAAACGAAAATGTCCAACCGTTATTTGGGTAAATTTCCGCCTTATTTATTAGTCTAGCGGTAGGTAAGTGATATGTATTGTATTGATCTTGACCGAGAATCTTCAAACCTTCCTCGTCCGTAGATGGATTATGAAAAAGCAATGGGCAAGAGTTTCCTTTTATCTGCTAATTAAAAAACTAATTCGGAACACCAAAATTCGCAACTGTCAGCAAAGCAAGCTTTTTACAAACCTTTAGTAACTTATTTTATAACAAAATCTTAATGATTCATGTTAAAAAAGTACCTATCAGATTAAAATCATGAAAAACAATAATTGTCAGAATCATGAAAGGATTACCAGTTGACCCAATTTCGTTTAACAACCGCAAACACATTCCACAAATTGTACGCGCGATTTCGAACAAGGTTTAATTAGAAAATATCTGATACATGTCTGTAATTTGCAATAAACATTCTATATACGTAGTCGTTAAGGTTTTTGGATCAATGTCCCTGTTTGATAATGAGAAAAGTTATGTAGGTGCAACGTTAGCATGACAATAATTACAGATTTCATTAATGGTATCTAACTATATTAAATCTGAAAATGCTCCACTAAGAACCACCACTGAAGTCCTTTTGACGCGGTACTAGTGTCTATGTCATTGCATCCAATTGCATAAAAAAAGTAGTTTTACAATTTTCCACCGCACTTGAGTGGTGACGCGAACTCTAGGGCAAAAGAAAAATGTAACGAATCCGAAATTGTAAAAGAAAGAAAGAAAAAGTATTTATTGAGACTCGCACAGGAAATCACAAATGAAACTAAAAACACACTAAACATAAATAAAAAAGAAAAGACAATTTTTTTTTTTTTTTTTTACATTTTTTTTGTACAAATATTTTTCGAGCTCGCTTTGCTCGCTTTTACATTATGCGTTCTCATAATTCCTTAATTTTTCTGTAAAACTCGACAAATTAACTTCTATCTCTGTTTGAATTATCAAAAGAAAATCTAATCTATCCAACGGGGTGCAAACATTGTCGACCTCACTTTCACTCGCTTTACATTCTTATGCTTTTCTGCTTATGACGACAAAGTAACTCAGGGACGTAGTGATTTTAAAAGAAAGTTAGGGGAGCGCGTATGTTAAGAGTTTGGGAACCCCCTGCTCTAGGGCGAATTTCTACCACGGTTGGATTATCAGTATTCTACAACAATGATAACACCGACAGCTCTTAAACGCGAGTAAGATGTGATCGCTTTAAGTCCATTAGTGAAATTCACCCTAGTTTTCTTTTTTGGTCGGCGCGGGCCGAGCACGGCCTTGTGGCATGGCTCGAATCACACATTTTATCACAATTTAGTCATATAAAATGCGTGACTCGAGTAGGCCGTGCTCGCTAGTCTGCTATCTAATTACGCAACACATTTACTATTTGCAATTGAGTCAAATTGGTTTCGTTTGACTAGAATTGCTTTCAATTTACAACTTTTGAAAGCAATTCTAGTCAAACGAAACCAATTTGACTCAATTGCAAATCGAAAATGTGTTAAGTAATTAGATAGCTGGTGTCCGCGACTTGAGCGGCAAGAGCGTATTTTACATACGTAATTCGCCCTTAGTCTTTTATATTTTAACCCCCATGATATAAAATAATAAACGCTACATAAAGTTAAGTAATGATTAGCGCCTGTTTAACAATACATTTTAAAGTCGTTTAAACATCTCTTAACTTTAAGCAAAGTTTCTGAATAAGGTCGTCATTCGATTTTTTCCATTTGGTTGCAGCTGACCAACACAAGAGAAAATAAATAGTTCAGCAGGAAGAATTAAAGCTAGCCAGAGTAAAACCATGCACAATGTAAATGAATCTAAGAAAACAAGATGCAGATGCCTACCTAGGTATATTCATTATTTATTTTGCAGACTGCAATTAGTCATAGTTATTTTATATTTCATCTCTGAGAATGGTTGGTACGGCAAATTGTCTCCCATATGAAGTAAATTATGTTTCTACATAATACCATTGTTTATATTACATATCTGGATGTTTGCCAGATATATTTGGGACTACTACTACACTTAAATTGTTAGGGAACATGCGAAACTGTTCGTATTGTAAGATTGGGTCTGCACGGTGACATCCCTATTAGAAAAAGTTGGTAATGATAATGATGCAAGATAAAGATGTTGGAATAAGCTAAGTACAGAAGTTAGGGCTAGGATAATAACAACATCATTAATCGTACAACTTTGTGACCTTGCAGGTTTTGGAGGAATAGAAGAGAACTGGAATAGAACTTGATGTACTTTAAAGAGCTATCTATGTATCCACTTTCAATACAATAAAAGACATGGATGTCGGTAGCTATAGGAAAGTATTCAATTAATAGATTAAAGTACACCAACCCCAAAAAGTAAACGTAATTAAAATTTCCCTACCTTAATCGAAACTGAAACCCCTGAAGCACGTAACCAAAGAGTTCTTAATAACTTTGTATACAACGATGCATTTAAATTGGAGCCAACGATAACGCTACTTCAAAATTGAGGCAACTATGTATATTCAAAGTCCGGTTCTCCTGAAGTAATATTACTATGGACCGACTCGCTAAAACGGGAAGTTTAGTTAAGTGGATGAGTTAACGAACTAACTAATAATGTAAGCAGCTCTTCTGATGTTAATCTGGATGTGGAATAAAAACTAGGACGTTTTGTAAAATGTTTCCATACTTGACTCTGAGTGCTTACTACTATAATATTATTTATTAAAACTTATACTCCGGCCGCCGGAAGAATGCGTTGCTGAATACGCCCGTGGATCATTACGCGCCACCACCTCGGGTCTTATAAGATAGGGGGCAGTGGACGAGAGAAGCTGCTACTGCGTCAACCACAGCATAGGTATTACGTTGAAGAAGAGTAACATGGACCATCTTTAAACAAGAAGCCTGAATGTTGGAAGTGACAGGTGAGAAGTGGATATCGCTGTAAAAACCTGGGTGAAGTCGAGACCCCGTGGCCACGACACGCTCAAGCGAATCGTGCCTTGCGAAAGCGATTGCGGAGTTGCTTAGAGCAGATCGCCGCGGGAATACGCGATCGTCGCGTGCAAATGTCACATATTGTTTGGAAAACTGGAAAACGCCCTCTATCGGCGTGACCATGTACACGTTCAGGTTCACCGGAGTGCCACGAGCAACGCGAAGCGACTTGCGGAGCGAAGGACAGAAAAAGACAGATGAAGCACACGCGTGCTTGAAGCAATTCGTGTCGCTCGAGGCTGTGCTTCAGTGAAACCCCTGTGAGCTTTTTAACGAAGCTACCAACTCAGTACCATCAATCAAATGCATGAAGGTAAAATAATGATCACCGACTGATTCAATTATCCAACTCATTACGAGACCCTACAAACTAAAACTTTAAATAGATAGGCCATCTCTGTAGTTCTGTAATTTAAATATAATCTTCTTAGATATTTTGAAATTCAACTCGTGGTTCAAGGTTAGTTTGAAGCGAAGAAGCAGGAAAATTTTATATAATTCCAAAGCCCTAAGTATCTTGTTAAACAACAGTTAGATACTTGTAAGTTGTAAACTTACTGTGTGTCGTGTTTACTTACAAGGCGCGATCGTTAGCAAAACTTTGACTATCTCCTATATGTTTTGTAAGCATCAACGTACTAGCAACGAGGTCTTACGTGATGTTGCGGAGGTAAGTACCTACTTACTACTGAACTTTTCAAGAGGATAACACTTTACAAAATATCTTCTTCAGCCTTTATAATATCACTCCTCTTACTTCTGTATAGATAAAGAGGAACAGTGTGTAAAGTTCACTCAATCTCTATAGAAAAGCGTGTTAATCGTAATTCACAAACCGGATTATCCAAAATATCTCAAAGTATCGAATGAAATACCTAGTTAAAGGTTCGTCCAAAAAGTTTAATTAGTCTTCAGCGTGATAAATCTATAATATTCGCTTCATAGGAACATGGAATTGAAATCTAGTATCTTCAACTATAATAATATAATTTTCACATAAAACAAATCCTCGCCCGTTATCTATCAATTACAACTATTAATTCAAGGAATAACTACCCAATAGTGAATTACGATACGGCCAAACTATGGAAACAGCCAGTTAGCGAACAAACTGCTGAACTTCCATCCATATTCCAACCCGAAATAGGTGAATATTAGAAAACGATTTTCTTAATCCGAGAAAACATTAGCCATGAGCCACGAGCCCCGCGCCACGAGCCATGAGCCATGATTCAACAGAGTTCTGTGAAAGAGACTGTAGAAAACATTAATCTTTTGCAATGGAAGGTTTGAATATGTCGTTATTAGGCCTGGATGGTCGCCAGCGCCATTTTTATTGATCTATTTGAAATGCTGTATATTATATGCTTCTGTTGTGACTGCTTTTGTATTGTTGGTCAGTGATTGATACTCCTTGATAGTTCAAAGGTCAACTCAAGAGACATCCGTAATTGTAATGGCCGGCCATTGCTTCATACAATCTTAGAGACGACAATACCTACGCGGCAAATGAAAACACTGGCAATACTAATGCACTGAAAACGAAAAAGTTAAATTAAAATAGTGTTTTTTTCTAACAAACTAAAGTAGTGATGAGCCGACTATGCGTTTTTAACCGACTTCATAAAATGAGGAGGTTATTTGCTCGTCTGTATGTATTTTTTTTTTATCTTCCTCGAAATTTTAGTCCTATTTTGAAAATTCTTTTTTCATTTGGTAGAGGAAGCTTGCGCGGTGTCCCCCTAAAGGACGTTATGCTATAATGCTAACAGGACAAACTCGTAGGACGATTTGCTTAAAGTGTCGTTTTGATTATGTATCGTTTTGCTATTAGGACCATTTTGGCATATCGGATAAAGTGCCGTAAGCATTGCATTGTCACAGTCTAGAATAAAGTAATTAGGGCCCACGCGGACGAATTTGTGGGCAGCAACTAGATTTAAATAAAGTTATAGTTATGTAGAATCAATAATAACAGTACAGTTGAACAGTTATAAAACTATTACAACATGTTTACTATACTATTGCAAAATTGTAAGGACTGCCGCAGACAGGCGTGACGCGACACCGGTAATTGTTCTACCGTTAGGTTTTCATAGAAATTGTTTCACCGGAGTCACGTCGCTTGTTTGAGGTAGCCTTAACTCCAAAGCTTTTACGACCAGTAAGTACATATTGCTATGTTTCCTCTAATAAAGCATATTATTCTGAGACTAATTAGATAATTAATGGTTATATTCCAAGGTAACCTAATTGCAAGTCGTACATCTCCATTATAATAAATATTTATTAAGTACGGAGCTCCCGCACTGATTACTGCGTTCATAGCTACTTCGTCAACTAACTAAGGTTACTGAACTTCAGGGCTATAGTCTTTTGGGGATTGCAGTGGAGACTACTAGTGGGAACTTCTGCTGTGCAAATTGCAATGTAAGAGTTTTGAGTGCACGTATTTTGAGCCAAAGCACTATGCACTAATTAAATAATTCGATTTAGAAGCTATAAAAGGTGTACCTTTCGATATCCCATTACTCTAGGGTATTTGTGAGATCATGTTAAAGAAAATACTGGCATATGTTTTTTTTTAATTATTCGACAAAGTCACGATTATTTATAAACCCTTAAGTGAAATATAAAAAGGATAGTTTATTTTTTCATAAAGATATAAAACAATGTATTACTTTAACTTAATTTACAACTAACTATTTTATATAATATTATGTAAAAGAATGTAAAGAAAAAAAATAAAGGGAAGAGCTCATTGGGCATCAAAAAATTCGTCCGCATCGCTGTCAGCAGTAAAAGTGCCCAAAAGGCTGGCCGCATTGCCACGTTGGATGGCAATGCTGATTCTTTGGCCTAAGAATTGGCCAACCCTCTGGTCACGTGAAGAGTCGACCAACCGCTTGGACATGTCCCGAAATATTCGATGAGCACTCGGACCTAGTGTTTTAACCCCAAACGGCTCAAAAATATAGCTACCAATAATATAAAAAACATTAAATTCAGAATTTCAGACTATCTGCTTATAAAAAAATATGTATCACAACGTCACATTTTGATTAATTAATGATTGGTTTGAATGAAAATGATTTACTCGTACTTATTCATGAAACTTAGATACAAACACATCGAGTCTAATGTTACTAGTCACATGAAAAAAAAAAACAAAAAAAAAATTGTTTATTCATGCATTGTATTGGACCTAAGTTGGATGAAAAGCAGCTCATGTAAGCACACTTGTGCCTTACAGGCAATGAACCGCCGTACCTATTTATTATCTGTATAAAGACTTGTGCAGACCAGCACGACTTGTCGCGCGACTCGACACGAACAATACAATTTCTAAGAAAACTTCACAGTATAACAATAACCGGTGTCGCGTCGTGCGACAAGTCGCGCTGGTCTGCACAAGCCTTTAAACAGTATTATGACGTCATTTAAAGGATAAACGTGTACTAAAATGTTGTGAATTCCGCGGTTTTACAGAGACGGGAAAATCCGTAAGTGGCTCAACGAATATCACTTGGAAGGGTGATTCAAGCACTTGAAATATTTGAGTGTTTGGTATCTTCAATCTGGGGTGGGGAAATGGTAAAGAACTCTATAATTAATTAGAACTTTATTATTAAATGTGAGGGAAAGCTACTACTGAATCTGTTATTTATTATTTTCTGGGCATTTCTGGCTTTTTAACACTGGCTGTTTTTGTTTGCTAGCGAAAGGCGCCATCTTGAATTAGTAGATGCATGAAATAGGTATTAAGAGTACGTAACCTCTACCTAGGTACAATCGCGGACATTTGCGGTGCACCACTTTTCATCCTTATGCCCTTGGTAACGTAAAGTTGAAAAGTGGTTAACCGCCAGTATCCGCGATGGTATTTAGGTAGGTACTCCAAATATAACTAACCTAAGTACTTAGATACCTACCTACTTCAATTAATTAGCAAGCTCAGTAGTCTAATAACCGTGACAACACTGTATCCCCCCATCAAGCAAATAGACCTGTCCTGTCTCAAATACGTCGAAATTCTTGGAAATTCTACTCTCTACTGAGTTTGTCTAATAAATACTAAATGATTTAGAATTTCTACATCATTTATTTTCATAATTTGGTTTGACAAATCTTTTATAAGGTTTGAGAAGCTCGTGGTAATAATAATAGCCGCATGGGTCGATTTATCAGGTTAAGGTAGGCCGTGAATGGGTGACCCTCTTTATATACTGAGACTACTCCGAGCCTCGGAAATCACGATAAACAGTTGGCCTGGCTGTCATTCGTAGATCTTTGACAGTCATTATGGGTCATCAGAAGCCTAAAAGTCTGACAACCAGTCTTACCCAGGGGTATTGTAGTACCGAGTTACTGGGTTGTGGAATTCAGAGAGGCAGTCGCTCTATGTGAAATATTGGTAAGTAT
This sequence comes from Agrochola lota, assembly GCA_947364205.1. Taxonomy (NCBI): domain Eukaryota; kingdom Metazoa; phylum Arthropoda; class Insecta; order Lepidoptera; family Noctuidae; genus Agrochola; species Agrochola lota. Next base: position 8,706,538 of record OX376231.1, on the reverse strand, counting down.
TCAGTTGCATCCGGTTAGACTGGAAGCCGACCATAGTTGAGAAAAGGCTAGGTAGATTGATTGAGTTTGACAAATATTTTATTTTATGACATATACTCGTATAATCATGACAAACGCCTACTTAAAATCAACAAGCAAAACAATGCTAAACAGCCAATTAATGTATTAACACCAAAAGTTACCTTTTTACTAAATCATCATTTATTCATCATTTCAGCTGAAAGACGTCCACTGCTGGTCATAAGCCTCTCCCAAGCACCGCCACTTCGAGTGTTTCTCGCATCCAGCGGATTCCTGCGGCCTTCACCAGTTCATCGGTCCACCTTGTGGGAGACGTTTCAATGCTACGTCTTCCAGTACGCGGTCGCCACTCCAGAACCTTTCGGCCCATCGACCATCAGCTGTTCTACGAGCAATGTGCACTGCCCACTGCTACTTAAGTTTGGCTATTCATCGAGCTATGTCGGTAACCTCGGTTCTCCTGCGGATCTCTTCATTTCTGATTAGATCACCTAGGGAAACTCCAAGCATAGCCCTCTACATTGTCCTTTGGGTGAGTTTCAGCCTTCTAATCTATTTACTGTACTGAAAAGGTAAAATGTTTTATAAGGTTGAGAACCGTAAACGTTTAAACCTACCCGCCTCCGTGGTCGAGTGTCTTGGACCTAGACCCAGAGGTCCCGGGTTTGATTCCCAGTGGAGGCAAACTTTTTTGCTCGGTTTGGTTGGTGGTAGGGTTTGTTCTAAGTCCGCCTTGCTAGCTACCACCATCTTATCTAAGTGCGAAACCATTAAAACAATGTTAACAGTATTGTTGTGTTTCAGCAGTTAGAGGTCAGATAGCCGGTTTTTCTGTGGTTGAGGATTCCGGGTGAAGTCCGGTTCATCACTTACCATTAGGTAAGATGATAAATATAGGCAAATGAATTACTGATGGTGGCCCAGTGGTAACGGCCGCAACTTACTAGTTGTAGGTTCGATGAGAAGCAAGCACTTAATTCTGTGTAAATTAATTCATCACCACTACTCTTAAAACAGTGAAGGAAAACATCGTAAGCAAACCGGCATGTCCTAGAACCAAAAAATTCGAAGACATGAAATCCGCCAACCCGCACTGGGTCCTCTCTCAGAGAGGAGGCTTGTGTCCCAGGTCCCAGCAGTGGGAACATTATAGGGTGATTATGAACATCAAAATACTGAGTTTTGTCTGTAGCAACGCATTTACGATATCTCTGGCATTGGAGATGTCTTTAGGCGTAGGTGATCAATTAACATTAGGTGACCGTGGGTTGAACGGCTGCTATCGAATCGATCAGAAAACAAAACCGTCTTCCAATCATTAAAATCTGGGAAACAAATCCATCACAATCAGCAACCTAATTGCGTAACACGAGGTCAATCAATATTTGAATAATTTAGAAGAATATTGCTAATTAATTATGTTCTAAAATTTAGAAGAATATTGCTAATTAATTATGTTCGAAAAATTTGTTTGCTCAACAACGCAAGGAACGCAATCAATTTTGTTAAACTGTCACAATGAAACAGATTGCGATTGATCGTGTATTACGTAATTCGAGTGCTGGTCTCCAAAGTGTCTTGAGCATATCAACAAGACAATAAGTCAAAAATACGAACCAATCTCAGTTACCTAAAACACATAATTAATTACACAAATGACAATTTAATCCGTCGCCAATTAATAACGCTAATTAAAGCGATTAGGATCATAGCACTGCAGTCAAATGTAACAGAAACTGGTTTTAATGGCTGCGGTTGACTGTCGCAGTGCGCTCAACCCTAAGCTGGCTACTAGACACTTTAATACCTACTTGACGCACAACACAGCTTTTTACTGCAATAGGGTTGTACTGGTTTCTAATTGCTTTTTAATGCCTGGTATATATACGTATGATGGCAGTGACTGGACCCAGTAACTCGGAATTTCTGATCCAGTCAGTGGGTTCATGTAGACGAGATCGGCACTAAGTTAGTAAGTTAGGCGGGGGAAGCTACTGGGCCCAAAAATAGGCGGGTAGGTTCAGTACGAGTATATAATAGTAGTCATAGGTAGGTTAGTCAACCACTCCCACTTTTAGTTTGTTTGTATTTTGTGTTTGACGAACTGTGTCCAAATAAACGTTTTCTTTCTTTCTTACTTTTAACTGGACTGACTTGAGTTGCGTGAAGTCAGCACTGGACTAGGTTGCAACTTCACGAGCCTATACTCCATAGGTTTAGGTAAATAAAGATTTAAAAACAAAAAACGTGATGAGACAGCTGTCAAGTAACAGACTAAACGTAATACCTGTCACTTCAGTTGTCATGCTATGTCACGGTTATACTCTTACGCAACCCTAAAATTCGTTGACGTTAAAAGTTTGGGGTCTTTACACAGATTACAAAATATTATAAGTCTAACAAAAAAATTGTGCTCAAGCAGTTACATTGTAGCGGCATCTACATCGCTACATGCGAACTACGCATCAAAGACCTGACGTCACACAACATCCTGACGTCACACAGATCCTGCATCGCGCAATTAGAGTTTACCGCGCGATAAACATATATACAAGCTTCCCGACTTCAACCTCTGGGCAGTTGCCCGCCAGACACGACACCCGTCTGGTCGGACGATCCTCCCTTTTCCATGGTGGATGAGTAAACTTTACACCTTGTTCCTCATGTCCTCAAATTGAACATATGAACAAATGATAAAGTTTAACATTACATTAATAAAAAAGGAAACTATTATAAAAATTTAAAATAAATTTAATTTGGTTTTATCTTATTATATATATATATTTATTTTATGGTATTTTTAAACAAGAAAGTGGCTATAAAAACCCATTTACGATATCCGAAAGGTAAACCCTTTATTTAACTACCTAAATCTATGAAGTATAGTTGCAAGTCAGCGCTGAACTGACTTAGTGTACTGTCACATGACTGGGCTCGAATAAACTTGCCTCGCAAGATCGAAGTTACAGATGTCACATTGACAATGGAAAAACTTAAATGGAACTGCCGTTCGATTCTGTAAAAATATCACCGTGAAACTTAGGTGAAGTAAGCGTGAAGTGAGCTCTCAATAGTGTTAATCCCTAGCATCCTGCCGGTCGATTCTGTGGCAGTGACAGCTCACTTCACGCCCACTTCACCTAAGCTTCATGTTAATATTTTTACAGAATCAACCGACTGGATAGGCCCCGTGATAAGAAACAAGCGAAATAAATGGTCTAAAGATGTCACAATGTGGTACCCTCGAGATGGAAAAAGAAGCAAAGGGCGTCAAAAAATGAGATGAGAGGATGAAGTAAAAAAAATGGCAGGATCAACATGGAGAAGAAAAGCCGCAAAGAAATTATGGCAAACTGATACTAATGTTATCGATGTCGATGATTAATTAAACCAAATAATGTATAATCAATATTTATTTTAATTTAGATGATAATATAATGAACTAATGCATGATATATGTAAATTAATGAATGAAGGAAGTAATGCTAAAATTAAATTGGGTAAAACTTGTAACAATGTAAGTAAATCACTATTTGTTTTTATATGATGGATATGTAATTTTGCATGTACCTACAGTATCAGAAATAAAGGCTATTTGAATTTGAATAAACTTGCCTTTAGTCGCATTTTTCTTATAATGTTATCAAGCTTAAAATCGTAGCAAAGCAAGTTTCCAAGTCACAGTCTGCCCTTAAATAACGACCAATAAAAATGCCAACAAATAGCTTAACGTCGCAAATAAATCCTTAATCTTAACTATCTTTAGACGTAGTAAGTACAAGTAAAAGATTTATTAAAGGTCAATACACGTACTCAACATATCAAGTGATAAAGTGATGTATATCCTAGAAGTGGATTCTTCCTTCATGGATTGAATTACTTACGTATATACGTCTAGTGGCGTAGACAGCAAAAACGAGGTAAGATTGTGAAAATACAAAAGAAATACTGACACAGTGGCACATGATATGAAATCTCTGAAGTATGAATAAGACAAGGTGGGACAATGAAGGCGCCTTCAGAAGTTTTAATTGCTGCACTCACAAGACTCACACGCACACGCGTGTCTCACATGCACACGGTATCTGTTCACGATAAGGCGCTCGGGATCACCGGGAGCGTTGGCCTGTAATGTAATGTTACAGATTAAATTTTGAGCATTACGTTACAATACTGCCTCCTTGACTGACGAGCATTCGCTTGTAATGTAACATTTCAGATTAAACATTAAAAACGTTGCGCGCTGCAATGCTCGGTTCTCCTCCCTCACTGATGTAATGCTCGACTCTGAACGTTACATTACAGGCGAATGCTCCCGATAAGGGAGCACCTTTAGATTAATACGACACGGTTTTGACGACACGGTTGGCGCAGTGGCTGAGCGATCGACTGCTGCGCAACGTGTCGCGGGTTCGATCCCCGCACGGAACAAATATTTGTATGATCTGCAAGTAGTTGTTCCGGGTCTGGGTGTTAGTGTATGTGAGTTTCTATGATTGTAAACGCACCCACGATACAAGAAGAAATTCTTAGTGTGGGGCAACGTTTTTATAAAAAAAAAAAAAAAAAAAAAAAAAAAAAAAAAAAAAAAAAAAACGTCCTTGCCTTGCCTTGCGTTGATGACTAAATATTTGGGTGGTACTTCATAGTAACTATTTAATTCCTACGCCCCTGGCCACGAGCTACACGCTCAAACAACACGCATCCTGCGACAGTGGCTGGGAGAAGGCAAATGAAAGAAGTTGTTGAGAGCTTGCCATGGGTCACTGCAACGCGAATTGCGGAGCGACACGGACGGACGGAAATAGACCGGAGCCGTTTGACCCGTCACCCGTTAACCATTGCCTTATTCCTACTTAAAGGAAGGAAGGAGGACATGAGATAGAAACATTTGTTCTGGACGACATCGTCCGTTATTTTCGCGTCCCAAAATCTTCGCAAGGGAAGCAAAACGCTCGAAATAGTTCAGAGATAGATGATCTTAGGAATTCATCTTTATAGGCGACCCCGTTGCCGCCTTAGCGCATTGGCATAAATGCTAGCTCGTTCGTCATGCAGCTACTTTAGTATTATCTTGGTATCATAAATTGTTTATTTACGATTTTTATTTGTGATCCGTCATTCTTCGCGTGATTGGTTTTGTGAAAGGGAATTTGAACAGAGGGGTAGTTGCGTAACACGCAGTAGCAACGGCTTTAACTTTGATAGTTCATCAACAACATTCATTGCGTTATTTACGTTGTTGAGCAGACACATTTTTCGACCATATGAAGCAATGGATTAGCAATATCCTTCAAAATCATTCGGATTGTGATTGAAAGTGTGTTACGCAATTAGGGTGCAGGTAATTAATAATACAGAGTTTTTTTTTTAAAGTCTGTTATGGTTGATTCTGCATAGGTCCTAGAGCAAAACCCTGATAGGAACCATGGGCAAAATTATAAAGGAAATAAAAATTAAATTAAAAAAAACTTTTAAAGTACGAGTATAATACTATAGTATCAAAATGTACACGAATAGGGATGATGCTTGGGTAAAAAAAATGAAATTCTAATTAGTCCGTCAGTCAGATAATTAAAAAATATTAGACACGTATCTTTTGCTTTATCATATTAATAAAAAATTACTTAGATAAAACGCATTTTTAGTTGGGGAGTGGGGGTCGCTACTTTACTAGTACGTATAAAATCGATATACTCGTGACGTCATGGCACATTTTACCTCAATGTATCACCGTAATCTTTAGATAACGTAAAAAAAGAAAAAATACGTGTCCAATATTTTTTTATAACCTCAAAGACGGATTTAAAAAAATTTTTGGTCATCATCCCTGTTCGGAAACTGGAAATTAGTTCTGTTATTAATATACCTACTAGGCTATTTCTGGACAATGAACTAGCCAGGTACGTATATCAATAACAAAACTAGTTTCCAGTTTCCGAGCTTGTATAGTTTTGATACTGTAAAGTTACGGAAATTATTGTTTATCAAATTGACAACTCAGACCAAATAAAAAAACAAGACATAGCGCTATCAACAATGACTTGAAGCCGGTATCGTAAACATGTTGCACTACTTAGTCAGGTGTAGTTTGAAGGTAATTGTAAATGTTTGTAAATGTGTGGTTATGAGCGTATGCACAGAGTGAAGGTGTAGTTTTGGCATGTTTCACTGTATTGTTAGCAGCACTATTACTGGTTTATTATTTGGTCTGAGATTGACAACTTAATTTGTCTGTTTAATCGAATCACAACTGTCATTTATTCCCTTGTATGAAATGTTTAACACGGTAAATTGACGTAGTAGGTATGCCAATTTGATAAACAATTCATTTTGCTGACAGTACCTAACAACATTACATTGATTGGGATTACTTCTTGGAAGTTACTCATATGGCTATAAGACTGTCTATGAATGAACGCAAGTGCCCCGTTGATCCCGTGGTCGCAAGCGCGACTGCTGAGCGTGGGGTCCTGGGTTCGATTCCCAGGTCGGGCAAAGTGTTATTGGGTTTTCCATTAGGAATTTCTTAGTAACAGGCAGGAGTTTGGAAGTTGGCGGGGTGATACCCCCGTGCTTCGGAAAGCACGTTAAGCCGTTGGTCCTACGCCTGATCTCTTTTCGGTCGTGCCAGATTGCCGTCCCATCGGAATAAAGAGTGAGGAGGGAAGAGAGAGTGCACCTGTGTCTGCACGCACACTTGTACACTATAATATTATCTCCCGCGCCGAAGGCCAGTCTCCGTCTCTGTCCGTTCTGACTGTGTCTGAACTGACAGGCCATTATTCTTTTTTTGCGACACCCACGGGAAGAAACTGGAATTAAAGGCTCGTGCAGACCAGCGCGACGCGCTTTAATTTCTAAGAAAACTGTATGGCGTCGCGTCGCGCGACAAGTCGCGCTGGTCTGCACAAGCCTTAACTCTTCGGCTATTCCCTTCTTTATCGACTTTAAGGTCATTGAAGGTCCTTACCTAAAATCTAATACCTTAGGTAAAAACCGCATCGGAATCCATTGCGCAGTTTAAAAGAACAACCCGGTCATGCAGACAAACAGAAGATAATACTTATGACATGTATATTTAAACAGAATGGAATTTTGCAACCTCACCTGGAGGGAAAGTACCTACTCTAAATACTGGAGACAGCAAATTTTACTCAAAGGAAACATTCCCTTATTTTTAAAAAGAAAGAAATCTAGATTTTTCGAAAATTCGCTTGCTCTGGAATCGAACTAGCTAAAATAAAATAAAATAACATCCTGTAATTTTATGGCATTATTCGATAGAGTCAATCATAAGGATCAAATCTCTCTAAAAAACATCATAAATAAAATAAAAGGAAAACCATAAAATCTTAATCTTCTTCTTATTTTTTTCTTTTCGTTTATTTGAATATTTTTTTTGTTAATTTTAGATGCTCCTTTTTTAGTTTTTTATTACTCAAACAGTATTTTATTTAGTATATTTTCTGTGCGTGTCCAAAATTTAATATTTTTCTTTCTTTCTTCAAAAATCTTTGAATGTCGATTTATTTCTTAAAAAAAATAAAGGAATGTTTCCTTTGAGTAAAATTTGCTATCTGCAGTATTTCGAGTACTTTCTCTCAGTGAGGTTAAAGAATCCCATCCTGTATATGAAACAAATAAACTTTACAGCCTACAATCGGTTGTTATATAGTAATGTCAACACTGATAAAGACACCACAGTAACCGGCAACATAAAACGTAACTATCTGCAAAGCAGTATATAGCACAAAATATGGTTCGTAGCTGCCACAGGGACCGCACGGATTTATGAACACCCTCTGAATAGCGCAACTTCTGCCCGGAGTAATTTATACAGGAACCAGCTAATACCTCGGATATTTGAGTCGTTTGAAAACTGATATAGAATTTTATTGAAATTGAGGCCATTTTTCATTATTTTTTCGGCCTGTTTTTTAAGGGGTTTTAATGATAAATGATATCTATAATCTGTAGGTAGGTTTATGAGTAGAATACTTTGAATAGAGCAACTTCAGCCCGGAGTAATTTATACGGGAACCAGCGAATGCCTCGGATATTTGAGTCGTTTGAAAACTGATATAGAATTTTATTGAAACAGAGGCCATCTTTATTTTTTTCCTGGCCTGTTTTTTAAGAAGATAAATCATGAAAATAATGATATAGCTATAATCTGTAAGTATATTTTTATAAATGAACAAACACTTTTACACGTCAATAATAGAAAACTATATGAGGTCGATGTTTCCTATCCCACTACTCTATGAAGAAACATCAAAACAAAATCAGTCACAGCTCCTCTCTTCTAAGTCCAGACATCTTGGTCTTAGATTAGTGAGGACCATGTAGATTAGTGTTAAAAAGCCTTTTAGAAAGGTTAAGGTTTTAGGACTAATTTCACCAATGAAACTGAACGCGATCAGCTCGTCTAAACCGAGTTCAAGAGCTGTCAATGACAATATCCCCATAACATTTTGACATTGACAGCTCTTGAACTCGGTTTAGATGTGCTGATCGCGTTCAGTTTCATTCGTGGAATTCGCCTTTAATAAAGCTCTAGAACCGAAACCGTGTTAACACCACTGATAACCTCAATAAGCTCATTAATCACCTACTAAACAGCAACTTTCTGAGCCCAATTTAGTGGTATCCGGGAATAGACCAGCGATCTAATTACGCAACACATTTTCGATTTGCAATTGAGTCAAATTTGTTTCGTTTGACTAGAATCACTTTCAAAAGTTGTAAATTGAAATCAATTCTAGTCAAACGAAACCAATTTGACTCAATTGCAAATCGAAAATGTGTTGCGTAATTACATAGTAGAATAAAGAATTGACTCCTTTCAAGAAGTGGTAAAACAAGTGATTAGTTCTGGCCCTATTTGTATGGTTGGACTATCACAGCCTAGGCCGCCATTGTCCCAAATTCAGGACAAAAATACATGTTCCCACTATTTCATTTCAATCTAGAATAATCTCATTTACAAATATCAAAATCCGTAACAGCATTGAATAATCATTGACATAGGTAATTGAATAGTCATACCTGTATATACCAAAGGAAATAGATTTCGTGGTTCACTGAATTCTGTCTCGAACTCCTATTGAGTATTGATATAGCGAATAGGTACCTTCGCGTAGGATGCCTCGGTTCATGACTTGAAGACATTTACTTATTGAAATCCGCTTAGCTTTCGGGATGAACAAACTTCTACACGGAGACGGGTGTATTCTGAGAATTAGAGCTTTTAGTAAAGTGACGCGCGCGACGCGACCTCGGTAGAACAATTTCCGTGATGTTTTCATAGAAATTGTTCCACTAAAGTCGCATCGCGCCTGTCTTCGTGAGCCTTATCACGAAAATAAGATTTCGGTTTGACTTCATGAATATTATTACTGACGAAATAAGGTTTCAGGTCGGGGTGTTATTCGGCTTTTAGGTACATCAGGAATTTCTCAGTGTAGCTCGAAGTCTAGAATAGATGTACTCGCACCCGATTACATGGAAGTATGGAACTGATGGAACCGAAACATTCTAGCAAATTGTGGGTGAGCTTCATACCACAAGCCATGTAAGTAATGTTAAAAATATTTTTACATTATTTATTTTAAAATTTTTTTTTTAGTATTAGGTAAGTTAGCTAGCAAAACTTCACAGATGTAATAAGTATCGATACCTTAACACGATAAAACTTTAACAGATTTTCTATACCTAGGTTGCTAGGTACTCATAACTTCAATCTAACTACACTCCCCACGGCCATTGAATTACGAGTAGGTAATGTCGACCTCGTAATTGCTTTACAGTATTTTTATCTCTCAAGTGAACAATCACGCTGGTGCGTGAAGACGAGTACCGTCAGCATATAACACACGCACGCACACACACACATAATTTCCGATTACACCCATGTCTCGGACGGTACCGAGAGCTGCTGCGCTTACACACAATTCGCAGCGTGTTTGTCAAGTACACTTGGTAACCACAAGTAAAGCGCGTGTCGCTTCGTGAGATAAAAATACTGTCAACCCTACGGTTGAATGTATCTTGAACGTCATATAACGACAAGGTGTTTGTGTGACAGTAACATAATAAGAACCTTAGTGAATTTTAAAACTGGGAATTGTGGCAAAAGTGGTGACGCAAATTACGACGGCAACTATAGCTAACCTACCATGCGGAGTGTATACTAAAACTTACATTCGGTAAGGTAGATTAATTATACTCAAAAATATACACCAATACATCGTTGAAATTAAGTGAGAACTTTAACAGCGTATAAACAGAAAGTGGGCAACGTCGCAAATAGCTGTCAAATATTTCGCTAGTATATATAATATCATACAGTAAAATATTACTGTTATGGAAATAAGAAATATGGATATCTAGTGAACTAGTGATTATGAACTGCAATAATTAAAATCGTAACATCGAATATTTCGTTTTAGATGTTAAAATCATAATATAAGTGCGGAAGGTAGGTGATTTCCGACGAGTGGCATTTTTATTCACGAGCGAGCGAAGCAAGCGAGTGTATAAGTCGACACGAGTCGAAAATCATCTTACGCACGTGTATCATACAACGTTTTACTATGCATTGTGCGAGGAAATAAAATAAAAAAACGAGCGAGCCTTAGTGCAGTTGCCTGTGATGTGTAACATCTAACATACGAAGACGTATATAAATGATAAAAACAAACACTTCGACTTCGACATCGACTTCGGCTTTAACTTCGACTTCGACTTCGACTTCTACTTCGACTTCGACTTCGACTTCGACTTCGACTTCGACTTCGACTTTGACTTTGACTTTGACTTTGACTTTGACTTTGACTTTGACTTTGACTTTGACTTTGACTTCGACTTCGACTTCGACTTCGACTTCGACTTCGACTTCGACTTCGACTTCGACTTCGACTTTGACTTTGACTTCGACTTTTTGATTTTGACCATCGTCATAATCATCCCCATAGTCATCATCATCATCTGATTTGTAAATACTAATTTGTGAAAAACTTTTCTCAAATAATATAATCTCTGAGACGAGACGGGCTGACGACGGCCTCAAAAATTAAAAAAAAAACAGAAAAGTAAAAAGCACTGTTGAAAAAAGGGACACTTTCCGCACAAATTGACTGCTTGGAAAACGCTCTTTTCGAGCAAATGCATTGTAAAAGTATTTACAAACTTTCCAAATGCTTTTTTTACACCTAAAACGGTTACAACATCAAATTCAGTGTTATAATAATTGCAATTCATTATTAATAAATTCTAGTTCACTAGTAAGCCATATTTCTTATTTCCATATACTAATATTGACAAATGCATGAAAACAGGTAAATATTTGACAGCTATTTGCGACGTTGCCAACTTTTTGGATGAACGCTCTTAAGGCATCTCGCGCACTAGACGGCGAGGTCCACGACCAGGTGGTTGTAGCGATTTTATTGCGGGAAAGAGATGAAACTCTACAGGATGTATCGCTCCACCTCTTTTCGCCACTGAAGTAAGATTAAAATAATACTGCTTTAAAGGTGGTGGTAGGCCCCCTGGTAAACTATAGGCCCTGATACGAATCGCGCACTTGGTCGCAACGGCCAACTAGCCGCAGACCGGGCCACGAGCCAGGGCCCACGACTGGCCGGAGTTGTAGCCGTCTAGTGCGCGAAATCCCTAAAACTGACACGTATTACGAACGTAAAATCCATCGCTTTTCGGTAAAAGGCACCTTTTATTTATTTTAATGGACTTTTTAAGCTTCATCGCTGGAAAATTCACACGAAGGTCCGCTCAAAGATTCTTCTTTATTTACTCCGAGCAAACGGGTTTATTAAATTTCTGCTTGATTGAATGTTGTCAATATAAAGCAGTGCTGTATGATTGCGTGACAGAAACACTCACTTTTTTATTCTGTTTTGTTTACCGGTAAGCCTTCGAAAGATCTCAAATATTTATTTGTATAGTTAGTCAGTAACTGGGAGACTGAGCTCTGCTCTGGTGAAAATAGAGTGGTCACTTAATAGTATCTGATCGTTCATTCTAATTCCATGATGCCATGATGATGAAATGGCAATGTGGAATTAGTAAGTACCTACGTACTTACTAATTCCACATTGCCATTTCATTATTCTAAGCCATCTTGTTCTGCTCGGGTGAAAATACGGAGAAAACGAATTTTCCCAGATATGAGACCTAACTAGATCGATTTATCGCCCCCGTAAATCCCTCTATTGCAACTTTCATCGTAATCGTTACAGCCGTTTTCGAGAATGTGATTACAAATATATATAAATATATACAAATATTGCTCATTCAATAGTACATATGGGATTAAATTTACTACCTGTTTAGTAGCAACCGCGTCTTTTCACACTTCGCTTCATAGTTCGCGATGTGAACCGAAGTATGCGAACAGTAGCTACATGAGCGAAGCTTAAGGTGAAAGCATCAAGGTAGCCCGCTAAATTAAATTTTTCTTACGTATTTTGCAATTTGCAGGTCAGTATCATGTTGTATATATAATATGACATGCGGCCGTATCAAATTTTTATTTATAGAATAATATAATAATAATAAAGAAAAATAATCATAAAAATGATCAATACAACTCTCTAAGTTCATATAATCGCATTGAATGACTATTTCATGACATCATGACATTTGGCGATTGTGCTTACTTATGGAGTTGTATTGCTGATTGTAATGATTATAACTATGTAAAGCCATATTGGTTACGGTCGCGAATCATATTTTAATCAACATAAAACCTCACACTGACCTGCAAAATGTAAAAAACTAAAGAAAATTTGAATTTCGCGGTCTACCTTAGCGCATGCCCCTTAACGAAATTAGCCTCTTTCCCAGTGTGGCCTGCACTAAAGAACTAGAAGAACAAGCGATTTCTCATTCGAAAACTATCTTCATGAGACTTTTTGGGACAAAAAATATTTTCAGTAATTTTTTTAAATGTATCATAATTATCTGTGCCGAACTCCGTAGGTATTGTTGCAGTTTAGAAAATGTGAACAAATAACCTGACAAACCTGACAAAAGTAGATAGGTATACCGTGTACGGTACTTTTACCCTTAATTCGCACCATAGATAACATTTGCACCCAGACAAAGTCCATACTCCAAAACTCAGCAATTATTGTCAACAAACATTCATTGAACGTGTATTTATCGCAGGTTTCATACCTAAGTTATTTCTAAATATTCCAGTTAGCTTTCTTCGTGCGTGCATATTTTCAAGCAATTTTCTCGAAATAAGGAATACTGTGAAGATCGCTTGAATGTGTAAATTGCATTATTAAATTCATATCTGCACCCTAATTGCGTAACACACGATCAATCACAATCTGTCATTTGACATTTCTACAACATTCATTGCGTTGTTTACGTCGTCGAGCAGACACATTTTTCGAACATATGCAGCAATGTATTAGCAATATCCTTCAAAATGATTCAGATTATGATCGATCGTGTTTTACGCAATTAGGGTGCAGATGCTGCCCTCAATATGATTTTATTAGGTAAAACTTTATTCCAGTTTCAGATATTTCATAAACGGATTGTGTTTTATAAACATGATAAGAATATTCAGGCTAACTTTAAATTAACATACCTTTTTCTTTGCCGCTAAACAAAACAAAATGTTTTACTTCTTTTCGTGTGGTTAGTGGCTAAACTGGTGTCAGAGTTTTAAAGCCGGTCATGGGCCTCTGACTTGGCTTCACCTGACGTTGAGACATATCTCTCAGGTATGCCTGAGTTTCCTCACGATGTTTTCCTTCACCGTTTTTGACGCAAGTGATAATTATACAACACGCATATGAATCTGAAAAGTCAGAGGTGCGTGCCTTTTTTTTTTTGGATGGGAAATCATCAAATGACTTCTCCCGCTCTGGGCAGAGCGAGAGGGTGTGGCAGACTTTTACTGACTAAAACCCACCCGTGTTCCTTCCGTTGCCTGTGTGCCGGGGCCGCGTTATCCCTTTCGGACAAACCCGCAACCCCAGCAGGTATTGGTCTTTCGACCCCGTCGGTTGGTGCTGACATCTCTTTGAGGCGCGCGTGGAACACAACGCGCCGTCGACACGGGCCTGGTCCTTATCGGACGGCGAGCTGCCCATTGCTCACCGTCCGCAAGCCCGCGCCTACGGTGGCCGGAAGTCGGCTCTGGACTCCCGACGCCCGGGGCGTCTCCTGCGGCGACTAGGGCCGCGAGGGCGTGCAGCTTGCATCTCCCTCGCGCGCTCCGCCTCCTCCTTCGCGAGCATAACTGCTTCGCAGAAGGAGGTGACGACCTCCCATGCACTCTCGCTCCGAACCATGGCCTGAACCAGGGCCGGACGCGAGAGATCGCCGCCGCCGATCGCCTCCGTGAGGACACGGCGGTGCTCCGCCCAAGCCGGGCAGACCTCCACCGTATGCTCCACCGTGTCCTCCGGGCGATCCACACAGTGGTGACACCCGGGCGTTTCCTCCCGCCTTACGCGGAACAGGAACCTCCCGAAACAACCGTGTCCGGTGAGGACCTGCGTCAGGCGGAAGGTGAGGACGCCATGGCGTCTCTCTAGCCACTCCTCAAAGAGGGGACTTATCACCTCAATTGTGGCGTGCCCAGCGCTGGGTTGCGACAGTCGCACTCTCCATGCCGCCATGAGATCCCGCCGGAGCTCTGTCCGCTGTGCGGTGATTTCTCGCGGTAGCGGAGTATCGCTCCGGCATTTCGTCTCCTTGCGCCAATCCCAGATGTGCGCGAGGACGTTTGCCTCCAGATCCCATGGCGGTAGTCCGGCAAGAAAGCTCACCGCCTCCCGGAAGACCGTGCGGTATCCTCAGACCAGCCTAATGGCCCTTTGGCACGCGTTCAATCGGCGGGCTGGTCGCAGCCTTAAAGAACGCGCCCACACCGGTGCCCCGTAAAGGCTTCTTTGTTTTTTTTTCCTTTCAGACACATCAGACATGGGGCTTTCTGGGGAATTGGATGGGTAATCTTTGTCGAAAACTGAGTCGTCTGAATCGAAATCAGGTGGACTATTTTCACACGCTCTTCTGCTTGAGAAAGAGGTCCAGCTGAATTCTATATTCAGCTGGACCTGTTTCTCAAGCAGAGAATCGTCTGTTGGCATTACTTCATTGCATGTTAAATCTACTTCGATGGGTGTGTTGTTGACTTGGTTGGTAATAGATTGATGGATCGTACTTTCGTTGAATAGAGTTTGTTTTGATTTACTTGTATCTACTCCTAAATTCAACAAATGATGCGGTAGTATTTAGTTTGTGTTTCACAAAATATATCAAAAATGCTGCCGGTCATTGAATAAGATACTGCTAAAGGTAGTCAGTGCCGTGTGAGGTTAATATTTTTTTTTGGCTTTATGTTTTTGTTTAGTGATGGGTCAATAGAAGTAATCTCAGGTTTTTCCTTTACCATATCTAAAATACCTTTGGGTCGTTTGGAAATAGCAGAGCTTCTGTAGGAACAAGGAAAAAATACTTTGTACGAAACACACAAAAATATTTTAATATTTGTACACTCTTTTTACTAGCAAATTAATTATTTTGTATTTAAATAATATTAGATTTTGGCTGATAAAGGCGGGTTAACCAAAAATCAAAGCAGAACACGTTTTATGCACGCACATTATAATATTGTGTTTGGCCATTTTGTGAAATTTTTATCGTGCACATTTCACTTGGCGGGGGTCTCAATCTTAACTAATCGCACACGTGTAGTTAATATATTATGAGCACAAAATTATTGCGAGCTAAAAAACTAACTTACCTGAAGTGATTGTTCGCCATTTTTACGAAATTGGCGGGAACTGACTCGGAGCGACGCGCGTCCTTCGTCTCGTTCCACTATCATTTCTCCCCCGCCCCTGACCTCTGAACAAGATTGTACCCCCGCGCGAGAGTAGTTAACGGCAATATTGTGTATTAGTGTGAGATAATGGCACTTCAGTCTAACTGTAGCGGACAAATTATTTTCATTTAATTTTGGAAATGCCGCTAATGGCTTATAGCGTGATATAAGTCAAAATATAAGTATATCCAGTATTAGACTGTAATGCCGTTAAGCGTCGTTAATCACATTTAAGTCTAGTCTTTTCGGTTAACAACGTTATAGCTTATCAAAGGTAAACTTCTAAGTTAAAAAAAAGAATAACAATAAATCAGTTAAAGTATTTTTGCCGCTTTATAATGTACAAAAGACAGTTGACGACAATCTAGAGAAGCAACCTTATGAAAAATTTGTCTAGTATCTAGATAATGTTAGGGATTAGAATGCTAAGGACTTTTCGGATTCATGTGCGTATTGTATAATTATAACTTGCTTCAAAAACGGTGAAGGAAACCATCGTGAGGAAA
Source organism: Agrochola lota (assembly GCA_947364205.1). Lineage (NCBI taxonomy): Eukaryota > Metazoa > Arthropoda > Insecta > Lepidoptera > Noctuidae > Agrochola > Agrochola lota. The sequence continues at coordinate 8,690,134 of OX376231.1, read as the reverse complement.
CCGGTATTCCTGAGAGATATTTCTCGACGGCATGTGAAGCCAAGTCAGTGGTCCATGGGCGGCTTTAAAACTCTGACACCAGGCTAGTCACTAACCACACGAAAATAAGAAGAAGGGATTAGAAATAGAGATTAGATACGAATATAGGATAGATTTTATTGAGCGCTACTGCTGAGTATGAGGTCCTGGGTTCGATTCCCGGGTCGGGAAAAGTGTTATTGGGGTTTTCCATCTGGAATTTCTCAGTAGCAGACCGGAGTCAGAATTTTTGCCCGGTTGATTGCAACGTGCGATATGTGGGTATTATAGGAAAACCTTTGCCTACAGTTCGGGAATTACAGGCGCAATGTTATGTGTTTCATTGGGAGAATAAGCAGCTAAACATCAATAAGCCTATATAAAAGGCCTCCTCTCTGTGAGAGGGAGTGGGCCGTAAGCTAAACACTACAGGATTTATTTTTAACAGGGGTGGTAAGATAGCCTTAAAAGCAAATAACGCAATGAATGTTGTTGAACTGTCAAAATTAAACATATTAGTCGTAATAATTTACGAACATGTTTTGCTAAAGTTATTCTCAGACATCGTACACTTTTTATCTTCTTATGATCAGAAGATAAAAAGTCACGTCCACGTCCATAAAATGTATGGAAATACGTTCACGCTATAACGCTATCGTGGACGAAAATTTCAAACGGTCTTCATAATTTTCATACATTTTATTTTTTTATACAGTTTATTTTAAGCAATGCTCAAGAGCCTTACATTTCAGAAACCATTTGACAAGTTGCTACAGCGAACTCTATTACGACACATCCAGTGTTACCATTTCACAAATAGTTTCCAAGTCTTCTCGGATACGATACGCCACATCGTGTTAGCTATACGCTTCAGTTGACATCGCACTGAATAGTTCTATTGCTTGCTTTGTCTGTAGGACATATTATGATTGAGCTTAAGGTAGCTAGTATACACGTTACGATATACTTGCGCAAGTTTAGACTTCCACTATTATGCATGTTTGCTTGTAACGATATCATTTCTGTACCTTAGTGCAGGTGTGTTGTGTTGTTTTAGTTGAAGATTGCGTGTTTTAAATAAAAAGCACAAAAAAGAAGTTATTAGGACAGAGAAGATTAAAAGGAATATATAAATAAAGACAAACAGACTATGAAAGGAGATCTTCTGCGATGTTTTCTGATACTTTGCTGTACATATCTAACGCTTCCTTTGTTGTCTTTTATTCGGCATCTTTCACTTAAAGTGAAGCGTCTGAACACAAAGTGAATTAAAAGTGAAAAAATCAATTCATTAGTGAACCGATCCAATGATGTTGGATTTAGGCATCTTTTACTCGCCTACCGAACGATCGCAAAATGAAATGAAAGATGCAGTGTCGCATGAACATGTAATGAAACAAAAATGAACATTTGAAGCGTCTGACGTCCATTTTATATAACGCATTTTTCTCTTATACTGCGACCGTATCTTCTAACAAGGATATATAATACCTCAGTTAATTCGGCACTAAATATTTCAAATAAATTGACACACAATTTTATCATCAGACACACCCCATGAACCGTGTTAAGTGAACTGCATAAGAGACGGTGCAAGTCTTTAGATTTCATTCAGATCAAATTAATTCTAGGCAATAAAATCTCGACGTAGGATAACCTATATCTCGGTGATTTTCTTATCTCTTCGCACAGACGGCGTCCCCTTGTATAAGTAACGCCTCAGCAAACATCGCACTGGATGGATTTTATACCTATCTACGTAGTGTCTCAACTCAGCTTGGCAATTTCTATACCTATTAGTTACATGATTGAGGGGTAGGGAATATTGGGTATCATTGTATTGGTTACTTATGTCTTAACATAACCAATAGAATGATACCCAATATTGGGCTTGTGGCTAAGTAATAACAGCCGCACGAACGTTTGATCAGATTAAAGCGCAGATATATGCCAGTGACCTTGAGTGGTTAGCTTGCTTGTTCTGTACTGAGCTCACGCAACGCATCGTACGTCCAGCCAGTAATAGGACTCGCCCATCAAGGAGCGCTGTCCCAAATTAGACGCATTAAAAATGTACTTAATTTAATAAAACACGTAGGTATACTAAAATATCTATAAAAAAAATATCTTTAAAATGGTGAAGGATTCAGAAAAATACGCTTGATAGATTTTGCGTGATTCTCAGTTGATTATCCGCATTAGAAAAACTTTACAAATTAATTTCACTATACTCCTACTATATAAACATAATCTAAAATATTCCTATATTAAGTTATTAAGAAAATGCTCTCATTTAACATATATTTTTTCCAAATCATTAATACTACTCGTTTAGACGTGATCTTCAGTATAAAATCATTAAAATTCGGTTATCGTCGCCTTAAGCTTCGCATGCCGCGGTTGGTCCGTGCATGGGTGGCCATCTTTACATATCAAGACCCCTCCGTACCTCGGAAAGCACGTTAATTAAAGCCATTGAGATTCAATAGCTAATTTTAGAGTGGACACAGCGAACAAACAATATGTCCCTTGGATGTTAAGTGTAACAACTACGCGGTGCGTACTGCGCACCATAAATGTCAGGAGTACCTAACTGAGACGTTTGTGGTCCATGGACCACAACGTGTAGCGCAAAAGTTTTGTTCGCGGTGTCCGCTCTAGTTTACATCGAACCTTAATGGTCCCGGCTGCCATTTGTAGATCTTTGGCAGTTGTAACGGGTCGTCAGAAGCCCAAAAGTCTGACAACCAGTCTTACCAAAGGATATCGTGTTACCCAGTAACTGGGTTTTGGAGGTCAGATAGGCAGTCGCTCCATGGAAAAAATATGGTATTTAGCTGCATCCGGTTAGACTGGAAGCTAACCCCAACATAGTTGGGAAAAAGCTAGGCAGATGATAATTGCATTGGTTATGTTAATTAAAAATTACTGATTCAAAAGACAAATTGGTCCTAAGTAGATTAATCCGTGAGCCCATCTGACATCTGTCAGAAATATTTGTTACAAAATATTATTTATGAAATATTAATTTTTCCTTAGCAAGTGTGTGGAAAATTGTCGTTTGATATGAATGAGCAATGACATTGTACTCTCGGCTCCATTTAGCCCTCGCCTTCCGCGCCTCGAATGCAATGACGCACACTTCTACCAAAATGTTATACGTAGCAGAATCAACATGAAATTGTATTGTCCCCTGTACCTAGGGTTGCCAACTTTTTGTACAAGAAATTGTATTTATGGTCAAAGTGGGACAATAAACAGTATATCGGAAAAATAAACAGTATCTCGGAAAAAACATCTATACCAAAAAAAAAGCTGACTGACTGACTTCCTTTTTATTTAGCTTTAGATATCAGTGAAAACAGTTCATATACTTTATTTTTGTTGAACAGTTAACAGTATTTTAGAGTGAAAAACAGTATAATACTGTTTTCAACAGTATGATTAGCAACCCTACCTGTACCTATCGTGAATTATTTTACAAAGAAGTAATTGACTATTCCATTCCATATTTCATTATCATCATTTCAGCCGAAAGACGTCCACTGCTGGACATAGGCCCCTAAGCATCGCCACTTCAACCAGTTCTGTGCTTCCCGCATTCAGGGGATTCCTGCGACCTTCACCAAGTCATCGGTTAACCTTGTGGGAGGCCTTCCAATGCTACGTCTTTCGGTACGGCGATACTTCCATATTGGACATTGCACTATTGCAATAGCCTGACCTGGCCTGACCCAAGACCCCCAAGATACAGCAGTAGGTAGCACTGTGACCTTGAGACCGCGAATCCAGTTAAAAAAAGAAAGTGAAAACTTAAAACTTTGGAATATCTGCGTTTTTTATTTATTTATAAATTAATTATAGTGCAGCGGTACACATGCACACAAACTTGGAACTCAAGTACTTGGCACGTCGCCCGTCTGTGAGTTCAGAGACAGATCGAATTCAGCAATCAAATACAACACAGATGTCACACACAGGCAGTCACTAACTGCGTCCCGCGTCATTCGCGGTATTTTATATTATCCTACCTGCTCTTGATATCGTTTATGAACCGTGTTTTTTAGTTATAGTTACTTCATCATTAAATTCACTGTGTAGTATTGAATGAACATTTAATTCCATCTACTATAGAACCTCTATCACACCCTAACAAAAGTTATATAGTAGCATGAATAATTAAAAAAATTGTTAACATTAGTCTGGTTTTCACATATATTAGCAATCCGAGCAATAATTTTAAACATTTTCATATAGTTTATTTATTAATCAAAACATGATGGGCTGTGTACTCATAAATTAATATTTATCCACTTACCGTCTATTACACACAAAAACACTTAGTTTTCAATCAAATTCTCAGGAGCACGCACTCGTGGACCTACAGACTTACTGTTATAGTTTCACCGAGACCCCGAGACCACTGTACCGCGCCTTAGGTATGTACGCGGCGAGAGGAAGGGCAGTGCAGTCCGCTGATTCGTCAACACTCACGGCGACCCGTCGCTCATTCGTAATTGCTGCCTAAATGCGCTTCTATATGGGGCTTATACAGCACGACGGATGGCGCGAGCATGCCGGTGACGCGAATCCATAAGTTTATCCCCTACCAAAAATCGCACCTAAAAGTTTTCACTTTAAAAAAGTTCTTAATTTCCACCAACAAGAGCAGATTTTCAAACATTTACGCTACTAACAGGATAGCTATTGAACAAGTTAATCATGTTGGAACGGTGCTGCTCCCGTGATCGTACTACTAAACGAGGCTCCGGAAGAGATGAGTTATAGTGCCAACGTGATGGCGTAAAGGATAGTTCTGAGTAACTACTACATGAAAAGGGATCTGATTATTTCAGGCGAATATTTCTCTATAGTTGCCGTCTTTTAGGAATAGGACTACCCTTCAAACTAGAAGAAGAAAGCGTAGGTATTTCGGTATTAATTCCTTAAAAATAACAAATTTATAATACACAAATACATTTTACTTAAAATTTAAAATGAATTGGCCATACGTGCATTATTTAATATAGACAAATTTTTTGTTGTAAGTCAATTTGATTTTGCCTATTCAAAAGCGCGTTCGAATTCATTTTAAATAAGCAAGGATTATTTAAACCAAGCAAAAATCTGCATAATTATAATATTTAAAGGCATAGTCAAATATTTCGTTTTATGAATATTTAAATGTAAGTACCTAAGTTTGCAAGTATGTAGTTAGTTTCATTGATAAGAAGATTACAAATAACATTAAGTCAAGCACAGCATGCGTATTTAAAAATTATACATGGTGGCGTAATAAAGTTTCCAAAACAATACTGTTATCAATATAAATGTTTGCGTGTGCATGCGATTGGTAGTGGTCCATCTTTCAGTAGTCATGGTTGCTATCATTCAGTTATGTTCTCGGATAGTATAGGAAAAGGATTAGATAAATTAATTAATACCAACCTGCATTATTCTACTCAAAATTATTAATTTATTTATATAATACTTCAAGCACGCAAATGTACAGAGGCGAACTTAATGCCATAGGCATTTTCTACCAGTCAACCTTTGGGTGATGCAGAGACAAACAGTGGTAGGTGGGGAATAAATATTTATTTAAATAAAAAGGTATACATATAACTTATTATTAAAAACTATAAATAAATATAAATAAAATATAACAGAAGATACCAGTAAGAATGTTCTTATGCCTAACAACAACAAGGTGTGTTCTGGCTCTAAAATAAGTAATTACCAAAAAGGAGATCAGCAGAATGCATTGAAATTAGTTCATTAAAATATTCAAGGCTTTTTTTTTTTTTGAAAAAACAAAGTTAGACATTGTTTGTTTTACTGAAAATTGGTTAAAGGATTACCAAATGCTAATTAATTATGAGAACTATAGTATGGGCAGTTGTTTTAACCGTAAATCTATGCTGCGTGGAGGTTATCTAATCTTGATAAAAAAATATTTAAAATCTAAGCAACGTACTGACATAGTTGGTTTAACAGTTGAACATTGCATCGAACTGTCCTGTGTTGAGCTGGATAAGTATGTTCGAGCGTGCCCTAAATAATAAATTAAACGTTCTGGGCCATAATATGGACGATGCAAATCATTTGTGTGAGCATTTCTTTTCAGTAGTGCACACTGAATTCAATAAAAATTTGAAACGAAATAAAAAAATATTTGCCCTAATTTTATTTTTAGTGACTGGCCAACTAGAGGTATTAGGATAAGTGGGGAAAGACTTCGAGCTGTATGGCCTGGAGCCTTACATTAACACTGAAACTTTCAACAAGTATGTTGCTACATATTCCAAAGTTTTTAGAAATACCTGCAAGATAGCTAAAGCCCTGTACTCGTACATCAGCAACAAGATTAAATCAGCACAAAATAAAATAAAACAGTTTGGAAACTTATAAATAATGAAACGAAATAGGAAAAAAATACGAAACACTGAGAATACATTGGAGACTTCACGCGGTGCCATAAGCTCTAACTTAGAAGTAGTTCGAGAACTTGTACATTTCTTTACTGAAATACCATCTAAAACGACGAAAGCTTTAAACTCTTCACCTGATGTCTCAATTGATTTATTAGAGCGAACGTTCCAGGGTGCCCGGTTGAATTTCAATTTAAACATAATTATAAACCTTATGATAGTTATAAAAAAGCATTTCGGCAAATCAAAATCAAATTGACCGAAGAGCTATGGGGATTATCTATCAAAGTTTGTACATCCATAATCGAGACTATAGCACCATATATGGCTGTAATATTTAATTTATGTGTGGACCCCCGGATTTAATGAAATGCAGTAAAGTTATACCACTTTTAAATCTGGGGACAGTTATAGACCAGTATCCGTGCTGTCGGTATTCAGCAAGGTGTTCGAAAAGGTAATACTCAATCAAATGCTTAATCATTTTAATACCAACCAAATCTTACACGATCAGCAATATGGTTTCACCAAAGGACGTTGTACGACTGACGCCGGTGTCACCTTATTAAAATACATATTTACAGCGTGGGAGGAGGCCCAACATGCCATAACAATCTTTTGTGACCTCTGCAAGGCATTTGACTGTGTAAATCATGAAACCTTACTCCTGAAACTTGAGAATTACAGACTAGGTAAGCTTGCGCTTAGTTTATTAAAATCATATTTAAGTGAAAGTTCAAATAAATGATGTCAATTCGCTCGGTCTAAAAGTAAAAATGGGTGTTCCACAAGGATCGATATTGGGTCCTTTCCTCTTTTAGTATATATTAATGATCACACATTTATTAAAAACAACCACAACTGGTGTTATTTGCTGACGATACTTCCCTATTTTTTAAGATAAATAGACGTAAATCCAATCTTGACGACGTAAATAACGCACTGCAGGTCTAAAATTGGTTCACTGCTAATAATTTTGTATTAAATAGGAAAAAACTAAATGTATAAGATTTGCTTTTCCGAATGTTAAAAGTAGTGATTGTGATATAGTATTGAATAAGGAGAAACTAGAATTCGTAGTTAAAACTGTTTTTCTGGGAATTACACTCGACTCCAGGCTACAATGGGGTCCTCATTTAACATCTCTTGCAGACCATTACCTTCTGCAAAACTACTATTTACTGGGTTTGTCTTTCATTGACTTGAATGAGCCCTGGCGGCTGAGAGTATGTCATGCTCATTCAAATGTCTCGCTGGTGGTGGCGTGTGTGTTGGATCATTAAGTTCCCTTCAAAATAGTTGAACTGAATATAATGAAAGGTGCTGGTCCATGCGTCGTTTTCGTGAACGGGTGCCGTCAGTAGGGGTCATCTCTTAGCTGCCATGAGTTATTTTAATTTTTGCATTGTGTTTATCTTTTTATTACGGACGCTTTTAACGTGCACTTTTTTCTACATTACATTACATTCAACATAAATGATGTAACCAATATTTTGTAACAATTTTTATTAATTTAAAAGAGTGTCCGTGGAGTTTCTTGTCCGTTCTTCTCCATAGGAACCTACTACGTTTTGGAATGGGCAACTAACTTCAACTTTTAGACTGACCGACCGAGCCCTCGACAATTCAAAAGTGCCTGTAATTGGTTTATTTGAAATAAATGCTTGAACTAACTAACTATACAAATAAATAAAAAACAAAAGGACACTTAGGCGTCGAAGTACTCGTCCACATCAATTCTTTGGCCAAAGAACGAGCCAGCCCTCGGCCACGTGAAGTGTCGACCAACCGGCGAGAAATTTCCTTAAAAAGGAGACGCGCATTCGGGCCCCATAACCCGAAAACTTAAATAAGAATAGGTAATAGTTAAAGTGATAAGCTTAAGTAAGAGTGATCTGAATAAATTCAGATCTTTCTGTATAAACAGATCTCAATAAATATTTTGAGGTCGAACGGGCACGCAAACAACAAGAGATTAAAAAAAATATCTGTCGACATTTACGCATCATAAACTCGTGAAATTTATTGTCTCTATCCGTTTATTGGCACAAAATTATAATTTTTTGTGGAATCATAACTTTAGTTAAATATATATAATTATTTTAGAATCTAGGGCTTCTATCCAGACCAGAACCAGGGTCCATGACCTGTAATTTTCCCACTGCAGGGCCAAGGATTCCTCTAAGACAATGATCGGCAAACTCGTTAGTCAATAGAACTGAGTAAATGATAGATTTTTAACCGACTTCCAAAAAGGAGGAGGTTATATGTTCGTCGGGTATGTATGTTTTTTTTTTATATATGTCCACCGATTTCTCCGTCAATTGTGGACCGATTTTGAAAATTATTTTTTGTATGAAAGGGTATGTGGGAGCATACCCTTTCATACAAAAAATAATTTGGCCCAGCAAGCTGGTCCCATACAAATTTTATTAATTTTGCTTGGATACTTTTTGAATAAGCTTCAAAAATACGTATTTTTCCCACTTAGTATATGTGGATGATATGATGATAACTTCCTGTCACTGTTATTTACATAGCAGGTAGTGGTATTCGAATGTTTGTGGGGTAGGTAGCACAACTAAAAAGTGAAAAATAAAAACTTTTTACAAAAAAAACAACCTACTTCGAAAAAAAAAACACTACAAAGTGAAAACTAACTTTAATTTCGGAATTCGGTGTCTTTAGTTTTGAACCGACTTCCGAAATTTAAGTTATTTTTCACTTTGTAGTGTTTTTTTTCGAAGTCAGTTGTTTTTTTTTTTTGTAAAAAGGTTTTATTTTTCACTTTTTTATTTTATTGTATTTTCGATGTCCTATAAATTTTTGGTGAAGATACAAAATAAATCTTTAAAATGCCGTCTGAATTTTGAATAAAACTTGAAATCTTGCTTAATATGACCGAAACCTCGACTACGCTCGCACTCATAGACGTATTTTGTTCAGAGCCGCACTCTATATGCCGAAGAGCCACATGCGGGTTGGGAGCCGTGGTTGGCCTACCACTGCCCTAAGAGATGACATGAGCATTAATCACCACGCTTGTTTAGTGTGGGTTGGCGATTTTTATACAATTATAAGTTCCTGTTCGCTCAACTTCAAACTCCATAATTATTTACTTACTTATACGTATTATAAAGTTTCGTTGATCTACCTATCTGGCCAGCCGGCTTGACTTGAAGATAATAATTATTTTCTTTAGCCTCATATAATTTTACCTATTCGCCCAAAGATGAGGAAACACTCTGGTATCTTAGATAGAGTTCCTTATGAAATAACACTACCACGTTGTGTCCAATTAGGTGCTGTTGTTTTGAGATTCTGGTGAACTTACAGGCCCTTTTTTTGTTTTTGTGAATGGAATCTCACAGTGACCTGCGGTTAAGCAGCCAAAAACCTCCTAGGTTGGAGGTTTTTGGCTGCTTAACCGGGCTATCTTCCCTTAATTAATTAAGGCCTCCTGACTACACGCTTAGGGCAGGGTCCTGTGGGGTACGGATTTTGGTTTAGGGCGTCGCTGGGTGAGGACAGCAAGAGACAGGCTGGATCGAATTGTGATTATTCAGGGAGGAATTTAAAGCTGCAGGTTCAGCAGCGCGGGTTGGCTCGAGCAAGGGTCGGGAAGGAAACATTGCAGGCCCATGACCCTTTTTATTTTATCTCCAACGGGTTGGCCGTTGGCCTATGTGTAATATTTATAAAAAGCTTCCAGTAACCTGATATTATTATTGAATATTTTTTTATAAGACCGTTTTTCAGTAGCCCAAGCTAATTTTAGCTCGCCTCATTAAAATGGCAATCTAACATACAATATGAACGTGAAAGATACTTTTTATCAGAATCAAAACATGCAGTGGTTTTTTCTCTAAATGCGTTGACAAGTTTTGTACTGGTTATCTTCTTTAATTAATTGTAGTCAGTCATGATGATTATTATTCGAGTACCTATATTATTTTGCATCCTCAAATTATATTTTGTATGATTTGATTTGGTAAAAGATGTCAAATACTTTCTTTTCTAATCCAAGCAACCGCAACAATATTTATCACTTTTCTCAATGTAATGCAAGCTACACAATCTGTACTATCTCTATAAATATTCTCCTTCGCATTGAACCATTCTCAATCCATATCTACACCATACTTATTTATTTATTCTTATTTTATATTATGTTCATCTGTCTGTGTGTTACCTTTTCACCCATTAACGGCTGAACGGATTTCGATGAATCTTGGCTAACATTTAGACTATGACTTGGGCCCTAATATAGGATACTTTTTATATCGGTCCATAGTATTTTACCGTGGGATAATTTCAGACCTCTCCATGCTGGCGAAGCCGCGGGCAAAAGCTAATTCTCAATAACCAATATATCTAAGGCATTAATTTCACTATCACTTGTGTTACCCATGTCATATAAGTCTGATAGCTGTGACCTTTGTTATCAAAATTGTTAGTCACTTCAATGATTATATTAGCTAGTATAAACAAATGAAAGTGTAATGATAAGTCGTGGTCCCTGGTCAGTTCTTAGTTATTCTTCATTTAGTCAGTACTCCTGCAACATGGCTGTTTATAGGAGCTTCTTATTGCTTACGTTCGCGTGTTGTGTCCTTTCGGAAGGAGGTTTGATATTTCCTATATTATTATTGTTAGAATCACTATGATCACCATCAATAGTTTATTTGTTCCATGTTCCGTTGTATTCCAACAACACAACATTGACAATAGATTATTGTAATTTTGTGATGTTTAATCCACTTGGAACTGGTAAATTGTTTACCTGATACTTATCTGTGCCTGTTGATAGTAGGGCTTTCATTTTAAGTAATAGTCGTTAGATTAAGGAATATTGAATCAATGGAATGTGTCATTTTATTCACCTTCATTGGTTATGAAAGCGTTGATGTTCAAATAAAAAATCAATACGATTACACCGTACCACTAAAGTAGCTCTCACAATAAACCCAACTTTTCAAAAATATTTAAGGCGCAGTGTTACTTCAATATTCACAAAAAACTGGTTTCTTGGATAGTCGAGTATGACGTAACGCAAAGAAAATATACGACGCAAAAAATACAGTGGACAGAGAAGGGTTTAAAGAATTTAAAAATAATAGAATAGTAGAAAATAGTTTGATATTCCCAATAAAACATACTTCTCAAAAATAAACTTTGGCGTCGAACATCTCCGTATTTTCAGCGATAACAACATTTTTTTTTAAGAGTTCTATAGAATAAACATTGTTTTATAACTTTAACCAGACAATTATTTAATTTAATGTGTATATTCTAATCTAAATAAAACCCGTAAAATAAATGCCCATTCGCAGCTTACTCACATCGTCAACCCAAATATTTATTCGATTTTCAACCTTATTTATTGCTCTGTAATTGTGAAAATAGATATTGCGATCATACTTTAGTCGTCGGGCTACCGTATAGCGCGCAGACGAAATTGTGTGAGTGCAACTGTAGCGTTTAAAATCGTAGTCAGTCCGCGCCTTAAATACCGAATACTTTTTTACAGGAAAGTTTTTCGACCCATGCTACAAAACTGACATCACATGCTTGAGCAAGGCTACACAGGACTTTTTAGAAAATACCTGCAATGGCTTAACAGACCGTGACATCAAGCCTCTGGACCCTTTGATAATCCCCGATTTACACGTCATTGTTGACCCAACTATGGGACTAGCCTTTGATTTCAAGAACATCAATGTCACTGGATTGAAGAACCAACAGATTTCAGACTTCCAGTAAGTTTTTTTTGTCTTTAATTAAAATAATTAAAATATAGCTTGTTAGATTGTCCTCTCTGAAATGACGCGCCATTTTTTTTTTTTTTTTTTGAGGATGGGAAATCATCAAATGACTTCTCCCGCTCTGGGCAGAGCGAGAGGGTGTGTCAGACTTTTACTGACTAAAACCCACCCGTGTTCCTTCCGTTGCCTGTGTGCCGGGACCGCGTTATCCCTTTCGGACAAACCCGCAACCCCAGCAGGCATTGGTCTTTCGACCCCGTCGGTTGGTGCTGACATCTCTTTGAGGCGCGCGTGGAACACAACGCGCCGTCGACACGGGCCTGGTCCTTATCGGACGGCGAGCTGCCCATTGCTCACCGTCCGCAAGCCCGCGCCTACGGTGGCCGGAAGTCGGCTCTCGACTCCCGACGCCCGGGGCGTCTCCTGCGGCGACTAGGGCCGCGAGGGCGTGCAGCGTGCATCTCCCTCGCGCGCTCCGCCTCCTCCTTCGCGAGCATAACTGCTTCGCAGAAGGAGGTGACGGCCTCCCATGCACTCTCGCTCCGAACCATGGCTTGAACCAGGGCCGGACGCGAGAGATCGCCGCCGCCGATCGCCTCCGTGAGGACACGGCGGTGCTCCGCCCAAGCCGGGCAGACCTCCACCGTATGCTCCACCGTGTCCTCCGGGCGATCCACACAGTGGTGACACCCGGGCGTTTCCTCCCGCCTTACGCGGAACAGGAACCTCCCGAAACAACCGTGTCCAGTGAGGACCTGCGTCAGGCGGAAGGTGAGGACGCCATGGCGCCTCTCAAGCCACTCCTCAAAGAGGGGACTTATCGCCGCAATTGTGGCGTGCCCAAAATGACGCGCCCTACTACCGCATTTTACGCATACGGTAATTCGGTAGTGCCGCGCGTCATTACAGAGTGGACAAGCCATACATACGTAACTCTTTCTGTGTTCCTGAATAATAACCAGATATAATATAGTTATAAGAACCAAAGCTATGCAAAGCATGAAAATATAACAGAATAATGCAGAATTAGATTAGCTTACCGATCTGCTCCGATTTTCGGTACCTCGGGTCGCTTGTCCAAAGGCATGGCGGAGTAGATCGAGACGTAACGTTTCTTAGAAATTGCATTGTTTGAGTCGCGAAACGCGACAAGTCGCGCTGGGTCTGCACAAGCCTTAACGCGCCGATCAACTCAGGATAGATAAAATGGCATTTGATGAGGAGAGAGGAAACGTATGTGACTAAAAGAGTGATGAATGTAAATGTTGATGGATGGCGCTGGAAAGGAGGGCTAAGAAAAAATTAAAAAAAAACAACCGACTCCGAAAAAAAAACACTATAAAAGTAGTGAAGCAGTGAAAAATAACTTTAATTTCGGAAGTCAGTGTCTTTGGTTTTGAATTTATGTTTTTTGCCACTGACTTCCGAAATTAAAGTACTTTTTCACTTTGTAGTGTTTTTTTCGAAGTCAGTCGCTTTTTTTTGTAACAAGTTTTTATTTTTCACTTTTTAGTTGTGGTACCTACCTACCCCACACAAATACAAATACCACTACTACCTGCTATTTAAATAACAGTGACAGGAAGTTATCATCATATCATCCACATACTAAGTGGGAAAAATACGTATTATTGAAGCTTACTCAAAAACTACCCAAACAAAGTTAGTAAAATGTATATGGGACCAATTTGGGAGCATACCCTTTCATACAAAAAAAAAGAATTTTCAAAATCGGTCCACAATTGACGAAAAAAAAAACATACATACGCGACAAACATATATAACCTCCTCCTTTTTGGAAGTCGATAATAAATGGATGGATTATGTGAGGAATGATATGAAAGAGAAGGGAGTGAATGACAGCGTGACCGTTGACAGGAGAGAGTGGAAGAAGAAAACGTGTTGCGCCGACCACAAGTAACATGGGACAAGGGCAGGAAGATCATGAATGCAGAATGCTCTCTTGATACCGTATACTTATCTATTAGAATTTTAGAATGAAAAATGGGTTGGATATTGAGGTAACCTTAATGCGGCACTCATGTAAAGATTGTAGAATTATGCTGGCAGCATTTAGTATTTTCATATAAAGAAAGAAAGAAAGAAAGAAAGAAAAATAATTTTATTCGTCACAGAAACACGTGCATAAAAAAAAAAAAACTCGAGTAGGTAACAAAACAATAACAATACGTATACAATAACGAGTACAAAACAGAAATAGCCATATCCTTTTCATTATCACATCCTTTGGACTAACGACTTTTTGTGTGAAGAATTATAATACAGAAGTAAAGATTAAACTGGTTTGAGGTGAAATGGGCGTCAAATGCATACGTTTTGTAAGAGAAACCAGTTAATTCTTCCAGATAAGAAATCTTTTTGCTTTGAATTACTAAAAAACTCGAGATTTTTAAAGTCAGAAACTCTTTAAAAGACTGAGATACGAGGTAGCATTTGGGACAGTATTAACAAAATGTAGTGTTATGTTTTAGTCCTGCTATTCCAGTTTGGATTTGAATTTTCTTAATATTCAATCACAAAAGTGGTCAAAACAATCCATTTTTGAAAGATAAGTAGGTACTTTTAAAGGTTTTATTTTTACAGCGGCTATTCCATTCGTATGTGACGACAGAGCTCAATACCAACTAAATTACTTTCATCATAAAATAACTCAAATGCTGCAATACAAATGAACTCAGAATGCCACAAAGTTTTAAACAGACCTGTGACAAAATTCTGATACATAAATCTTAAAATAACAGCATTATCATCAAGCTACAAATCACATGTCGCAAGCTTTATCAAAGAAAAACAAGTAACAATATGCAACATTAAATCAACTTATTGATAGCACTAATTGCAATACCTACCTCGTTATCTCATTGATAACCTTTTTATATAATTTATTTGCAGAATGGATACGGACAAGAAGTCGGTAGTATTAAAAACGAAAGCTGTTTTGAATATCGCTGGTGATCTTAAAATCACATTTACTAAGAAGAACAAGGTGTTTAATGGAGCTTACACAGCCTCTGCAAGTAAGTAAAACAATCTTAATTTTTGTCAGAAGTAACTTGAGTTTAAGTTTAAAATCAAGAAAAGACTAGACCAGAGAACTAGTTCAAAGAGAAGTCAAGAATAAAACAAAGAAAAGAGTTTTATATTTTTTATACAAGATACAATTACTTTTACAATATTTAACACAACTTACTATTTACACTAGGTACTAAATTAAATGACTAACTAATTATACAAATAAATACAGGCCTCGAACTACTCGTCCGCATCGCTGTCATCCGGAAACGTGCCCAGAAGACTGGCAGCATTGCCACGTTCAATGGCAATGCAAATTTTTTGGCCATATAACGAACTAGCCCTTTTGTTACGTGAAGTGTCGACCAGGCGCGTAGGCGGCGAGAAATTTCGAGCGTTTCGACCCCAAACGGCTCAAAACTAGTTACAGTATTTGCGCCGCTTGAGGGTCTCAGCAGCCAGCGGCGTCAGCACTGGAATATCAACAGTAGGCCGTACAATAGTAGTTACAAAACAGTATAAGCTATAGCCTCTTTTAAATCTTTCTATTGACATTCCGTATTACGCCAGGCGCAAGGTCAAAGTGTTACAACCGACGTACTGGATGCCTACCATGATCTAATTAAAAACGATTCAAAAGCAAGGCATTTCAGTTTATGTTCTTAAACTGCATCGCTTCAAAGTCGTACCATGACGTCCAATACGCTCAGTGGCATTTGGATCGTTAAAAGTGAATGAAAGATCGCAATTGTGGCTGAAGCGCGTTTGAAACGTTTTTGGTGAAAATGAGAACGCTATTATTATCAAATAAGTTTGTTTCGAGCACGTCAGACACGTTCAGAAGCAAGTAATATTTTATTTGTTCTTAACTCACAGTATCATTACTTTAAAGTAAAACAGACACTCAACAGTTTTTTTTAAGATTCCACGTTAATACAATAACTATTGTTAAAATAATTCTTAGTCAAAGTAGATATTTATTTACCTTTTGCTATTTATTAAGTAAGTATACGAAAAAAATATTTTGGATAGCCTGTAGCGCCTAATGAATTCGGCATCTTCAAAATTATTGAAGGGGTCCAACTAGCCGCGTAACTGGAGCCTCTTACGTTTTTGGGTATAGTGTGAGGCAGAACCTTCCTCAAAAAACTCAAGTAAAAGTAGTTCATCAGACATCTGTTAGAGAAAAACAAATGCGGTTAAAAAAGGCAGTTTAATGTAAAATAGGTATTTTAGACTTAAGAAAGATTAAAGCACACTTACATTGGTTTTTGTAAAATTCCACTCAAATAGCACTAAAAAACGTTATTTTCGTCAATATTTCACCAAACGTTTCAGTTTATGTTAGAGAAATAGTAACTTTTATTGAATCGCTTATTTTGACAGTTGAGCGTTTCAGTTGAGCTGCTCTATGGACGTCATGGTACCAAACAAGAATGAATGAAACCAAAACTTGCGACTCAGTTTGGGACAATCGCTGTCAGATGGCATGGCCTACATTGAATCGTTAAACTGACGTCATGGTACGAATTAGAAGAACAGTTCAGTTTAGGTCCTAAAATGAATCGCGCTAAGAGCTCGTGGTAGGCATCCTGGTCGGCTGTACAACCGCAGTTCTATTAAATTTTCTCGTACATATAACATCAACCGTTACTTTGTCAACAGCTGCTTTGGGAAGCTCGCAATACGGCTATAGTCTAACAATGAAAGACGGTCTAGAATACTTCGTAGTAGGTCCAGAAATCAACACTTGCGAAATTATTGGAGAACCAGTCGTGAATATTGGTGATGTTCTACAAGACGCTTTGAACAACGGTAAGTAGAAAAATGTTGATCCAAATACTAATATAATGGTAGGAAAGTTGAAGGAAGCATTCGATTTTTTCAGAGAGTAGTTTAATGTAAGAAAATGTTTAAATGCAGATAAAATTGCTTTTGAAAAAAAAAAGAAAGTGTTTCACAAACAATGTTACATTCGAGTAAAAATTGGTGACATCAATATTATATTTGGGTCCTTCCCCTCTAGGGCTCACTTCAACTTACTTCCCACTCGTAATTTCTACATAACGAGTTTCAACCTATTGTGAGTGCACGGAGGCATAAATCTACGGTATAAGAAAAACATATTCCGGCACTTCACACCCTAATGCCTCTTGACCTTCTTTGTGTCGATCGCATTCAGATCGTAGGTCAGCTACTTCATACACATTACCGACCCAGTATTCAACATTTGTATTAAATTGTTTTTTTTAGAATACCTATGAACACATCAGTGTTATTACGTCCCTACTTCTTATATTTTATAACACTGGTTTAAAAAAAACCCTTTATAATAACTACTTTATCTCAATAATTTATAGATAAAACTCACAAAATAACTATCAGTGATGTTGACATCAAAGAATCATCCATTTATAGGACAGAGTACTGCACGGTATTTTTTATATTTTTTTCTATTTGCCAACAGACTCAGACGCAAGAGACATGAAACCAGATTATGAGACCAACAAGGTTTCTCTGAGGAAAAAGACGCTATGTCAAATAGTGGAGACTGCCTACATCACCGTCATTCACAACATCAGGGCTTCGGCGAAAATCTTCCCGAAGTCTGCCTTCTTCAAAGACATATAATAAACCAATATAAATATTATCTAACACTACCTACTGATGGATTTCATTATGCCCTTCTCCTTACGATGTTTTCCTATACGACACTATGAAGCCGCGTCCTGACCAAAAGCAATCGTCGCGCGAGTATGCGTTCGTCGTGCGAGTACAGGATTTTAGAGCTCTGTTATATGAATATGATGTAGTCAAGCGTCAAGCGATCAGTCAAATGGCTTTGTACGTCAAAATTCATACAAACGATCGCGTGGATCGCTCACTCACGCGACTGTCGCTTTTGGTTCAGACGCGGAGTCAGTTTTTACGGGTCCCATGCTTAATATCATCATCTGCCTTTTCCCAACTATGTTCGGGGGTTGTTTTGGGGTTGGCTTCCAGTCTAACCAGATGCAGCTGAATACCAGTATTTTACATGGAGCGACTGCCAATCTAACCTCCACAACCCAGTTACTGTTACTGGGTAATAGGATACCACTTGGTAAGACTGGTTGTCAGACTTTCGGGCTTCTAACGACCCGCACCCGACGGATGACAGCCAGTACCAACGGCTTAACGTGCTTTCCGAGGCACAGAGGTGTCTCGGTATGTAAAGATGGTCACCCATCCACGGGCCAACCGTGGCAAGCGTAGCTTAACCTGATCTATCGACCCGTGCGGCTGTTATTACTTAGCTATCTTTAATAATTATTCTTAAATATTTGTTCCTTCTCTGTATAGAAAGAACTGGAACAATATTACTGACCCTACCTAGAATAATATGAAATTTCCTACTTGTCATTTAAACACCCAACACTTTTTAAGCAGATTAAAGAAAGATGTAAAAATGATATAAAGCTTTTGATATTCTGAACAGCTTCTCATGTAAATATTTATTAGCATGAAAATGGAGGCTTGCATTTTAACGATAATCTATTATGCAGATTTGAAAGGATCCAGTGTGTAGAAAGTACACTTACATTACTTCTTCATCGGTTCGGGTCGGCGTAACATGTATTTTTGCTTCTAAACGTCTCAATTAGTCATCAGTAGTCGGTAGTCACCAGTCATTTCATCTTTCAGACAGTCCATTCATCGTTTCTTTGACCTTCCCCTACTCTTATAGCCATCTATCACATTCATACGCAAAACATTCCTCACGACATTTTCCTCATTCCTCCGCATCACATGCCCATACCACGACAACCGATTTCCACACAACTTTTCAGTTACCGGTGCCATTTTCAGACTTCCTCTTATTTAGGTACTCATTTCTTAGGTACGTATAAAGGCTTGTGCAGACCAGCGCGACTTGTCGCGCGACGCGACGCCGGTTATTGTTATACTGTGAAGTTTTCTTAGAAATTGTATTGTTCGTGTCGCGTCGCGCGACAAGTCGCGCTGGTCTGCACAAGCCTTTACAGAACGTTCCTCAAGTCCAGTTTGATCTTCAATCAGTTGATCACTGTTTAAGTATAGAATCAGTACTTGAGCATCGGTCTTATTCCGGAACGGTAATCAATCTATACTCAGCTGAATCGAGACTTAAATCGAGCCTCAAGCAGAGATCTGCATCAGCCTGTTTTCGTTTACGAATTATTTTATTTACCATCTTGGTTCTGATTAAAGTATACCATAAAAACCCAATTATTTAAGGAAATCAGCGTTATTATTTTGTCCCGAATAGTACAATCCCCCATTTATCGAAGTAAAGCTCTTTGAAATAAAGTTTCGTAATTTTGTAAGCAAAATTATCAAACTAAAAAGATTTATAATCTATTATTGAATAATGTAATGGCAACATTTTATATTTTAATAATACCGTGTGGCAACACAATTTAAGGGTTCGTCTCTATTTTCCGGTTATAAAAATAATCTCGATCTTGTGCACGTAAAATTAAACAAGCAATAATATATTCCTTCCTTTTATTTCGCTCCAATCCACTGCATAAAATTAACTTGAAAATCTATGGCCTTAAATAGGTATTTTATTTAAAATGTCAGTATGTCAATTATGTGAAAACATCACTTTGTTGAAGCCGTCGTTGCATAAAAACGTAAACTCACAAAAAATTGCAATTCTGGGGCTATGGGATGCCCACGGTTGTGTGATTGTCTTAAATCGTGGTATAGCATCATTATGTAGAATTTAATATTACACATCTTGTGAACATCTGTACCTCTTTTTATTAAAGTTTATATGGGTCCTCTTAAAAATCTGAGAGTAACGCTAAAGTTCAGCCTTCTGTTTGAATGATCGTTGAATTAATTATTATAATGATCTACCTCTTTCATTATATCCATTTTGATAATAATAATTTAAAAAAACAACAATATAAAAAGTCGACAACGCATGAACAGAACAAAAATTAACAATTAGTCATGAAAATCTATGCTCAAGCGAGGTCTCGACCACACTTGGGTGATTATAGATCAAATCACTGCTTGGGTTCGATTCGCGAACTGAGTAACGATCTAAAATAAAGCCAAACTCAGTTGAACTATGATCAATGAATCTATGCTTGAGGAACGTTCTAAAATTAAAACTCAACTCAAAATTAGTTTTAAACAGAGATCAATGCTTGAGTTTCCTTCTGTAATACGGACCTTAGTCTATCCATTCGCGTAACACCACACATCCCTCTTACCTTACGCAGTACTTTTACGTTACTACAAAATTTTATTCTTTGCAAAAATAGCTTTTTGTAAAAGCTAAACATTTTGTGTTTGATGCACAGTTTGGTTACCGAACCCTAAAAACGTACTTACCGTTTTTAGGGTTCGGTAACCAAACGGTGCCAACGGGACCCTATTAGGCTAAGGCCCCGTTGTGCGTCCGTCCGTCTGTTATAGAGCTGTATCTTTTGAACTGTAATAGATAGACACTTGAAATGTTCACAGAGTGTATATGAAATACTATGGGCGCTATAACACCTCAATAAAAAAAAATATAATAGAAAATTAAAAGGGAGATCCCATACAAGAAACGTGTTTTTTCTGTTTTATTTGCTCGATCTTAATAATGGAAATAATTAAACGGACGTTTGTATGTATTGCACATACAAACGTCTAACTAATATAACTATAATGCATAGTCTTAAGGGTGCACTAGTCGACGGCTCGAACTTGTTGGTGGGCGTGAGTAATATGCATGCTAATTAGTCTTATTGTTTATTTATTAAATATTTATTTATCCAGTTTTTATTTATAGATTTATTAATTTATTTATTCAAATAGACAATTATTTATAACTAAAATGAGCACGTAAAATTTCATGAGCAGACCTTTGGGCGTATAGATATTATGGAAAAACTACTGGATGTATTTACTCAAAATAAAACTATTAGAACTTTTGAATAAATTATCTATTCCTGTACGGTTTTTATTTTGCCCTTTTTTTACTACATAAGTCATTTATTTACGCCCAAAGAAGAGTTAAAATTCGTGTTGAAATATGGAAGTTTCGACGCTCATAACATCCAAACCCATTTTTTCTTCCAATTCTTCTTCCTTACAGGGCTAGATAAGGACAAGACAAATTGATATCAATTTTAGTTTTTAACGTACACCGTCAAACAGACGATTATTCACCATACTACGTTTGTATGTAAGAATGACCGACTAGCGTACCCTTAAGAAAAACAACCACCAACTGAAACGGAACCCTTCGTGTGCGAGTCCGCCTCGCAATTAGCCGTTTTTTTCTTCTTTTCTTTACTCATTCATAAAACACGATTTCAAAATCGCCCTATTAGGTAAATAGGCAGCATTACAGTCAAAGGCACGATACTCCATTCATGTGACGTGACCTTTAAACTTCTACTGAAGGCTGTTCGGTTTCGTTTTCTAAAAGGAAAAAGGTCAACTTTGAGACGAACCCATACCTATTCCACATACTGTATATTAAAATATCAAGGCGACACGTGCCGCCAGAAGTTAACTGCTGACGTCATACAAATATGAGTAAGCCAGGCAAAGATTTGGAATAAATTCTTTCAGGTTAGGTCGAGCGAAGATCTCCACAGGGTGGCTGGTAGCAGCTGGATGACAGTAGCCGAGGTTCGAGTTAAATGAATGGCCAGTGATTGGAGAGGCCTATCCAGCAGTGAACTGCTACAGGAAAATAGAGGCATGAGGAACAGAGTGTAAAGTACACTTATCCCCCATAGAAAGATCCTCCGACCAGACGGGGGTTTGTGTCTGGTGGGCTACTGCCCGACGATTGATGTCGGGACGTTGTATATGTGCTAGTCGCGCGGTAAACATGCAGGATTTTTGGTGACGTCAGTGTGGTGCGTAGTTCGCATGTGGCGATGTAGATGACGATCACAGGATGATAGTGATAAAATTATTTCAAGGGATGATTCAAAATTTAGCAATTTCGCATCAAGTTGTCTGGTACTTTTGAGGTAGGTACGTAGACGGTAAGTAAAATTCTAGTCTGGTTGTCTATAAAATAACGCTTTTAGTGATAAGAGCGACCATTGTGTCATTGTGTGTGTAACATTTCTACATCCATATCTGTAATTCATGTGGTGTACACACGGCTACATATCATGCTATACATTTCCAGTTTATGCTGATCTCGCTTTTACAATGAGAAGCTAATACTGGAAATGTATAGCTTGATGTGGTCAGCTAATACTGGAAATGTATAGCTTGATGTGGTCAGCTAATACTGGAAATGTATAGCTTGATGTGGTCAGCTAATACTGGAAATGTATAGCTTGATGTGTAGCCGTGTGTACATAATAAACATACTAACATTTGGAAACAAAATGTGAAGAAGATAATGTTGTACTAAATAGTAGTAAGACAGACTATGTAAAATTAATAAGTAAATATTTACCAATGTCTACGAACTTGAAATTAGTTTGGTTGATAGAGTTAGAGTTATCTATTTATTCAAACATTTGGATATCCCTATAATTATGTAGACATACCTACCTTGGAGCACTTGTTGTCATTCATAGATCTTTGACAGTCGTTAAGAACAGTCAGAAGCTCAAAAAGCAGACGACCAATATTATAGTAATATTATATTAGGGGTATCTTGGTCCCCTGTAACTGGATTGTGGAGGTCAGATAGGCAGTCGCTTCATGTAAAATACTGGTATTCAGCTGCATCCGGTTAGACTGGAAGCCGACCCTAACTTAGTTGGGATAGGCTGGGCAGATAGATTTTGACCTTTGGAGCACATACATGTAGGTACCTACACCTCTGCCTTACCCTTAGTCCCAATACAGGCGTGTTGTTATGTTTCTTCCGCATAATATCAATCCCGTTCCTCAGTTTTGAGGGCGGGACTTACGGCGCAAATGGAGCGAGCAACCGGTTGTCGGGTTGAACAATTATGTCGTTACACATTATTGTCGTGATGTTTTTTTGTAATGGTCCGTCTCTGCTTGCTGGTTTATTCAATTAAGTTATAGGTATTCCCCAGTTTGTAGACTTCCTGTCTGTCTGATCGAGTAACGTGTGAATTTATTTTGATCCTAAATCTATACCCTAATTGCGTAATACACGATCAATCAGAATCTGAATCGTTTTGAAACCGATTGCTAATCCATTGCTTTGAAAAAAAATCTGTTCAATAGCGTAAATAACGCAATGAATGTTGTAGAACTGTCAAAATGAAACAGATTACTCGTAATCGTTTACGAAAATTAGATAGCTAAATATGCAATACATTTTCGTAATTTCTACATACCCTAGGTATGCATATAAATTGAATGTAGTTTTTGTTTTAAGACCATGCAAAATGTATCAAATCATTTTCATTTTGTTACCTTTTGGCTTAGCTTTATATTACCTAATTAGTGGCAGTTATTCACCCTTTTACTAGTTTACTTATAAACTACCAAACCATGATAATAAGTAGGTACGCACATGTCCTTTATCTTCAACTTTCATTTGAAACTGTTTTTGTACTTATCCAATTTATTCACCTGAACCTGAATCATCAATACTTCGTTCATTTGCTACAGTATTAAATAAACATACCAAAGAGAAACCAGAAACCCTATTAATATTCTGATAGCAATGATCGCAAAATTATTGTACAATTTAAGCAAATTGCCAGTTGCGTAATAGGCTTACCGATTCGCCAAAGTTCGTCGACTTCACGCAAAAGCTTATCACACGCGCAAGAATTATTGCATACCTTTGTGTTCTTAAGTACACGTAACGCAAATTGCTTTTTATTTACCTTTATTACTTGTATCAACATAACACGATGATAATGCCGAAGAAAAATGAATATTGTAAACGTTAATGCCTTAAATGGATTTCGTTTCTTTGGCATTTTGTTACCTTTTTGAACAGGAATTACTTTTTTTCGGCTGACTCACGTTTTTATGATTTAGGCTGGATGGCTCGACTTGAGAAGGCTTCTTGTTATTCAAGCGCGAGACTGCGATAGCCTAAGCTGCAACCTTATTGCGTAACACACGATCAATCACAATCTGAATCATATTAAAGGATATTGGAAATCCATTGCTTCATATGTTCGAAAATTTTGTCTGCTCAGCAATGTAAATAACGCAATGAATGTTATTGAACTATCAAAATGAAATAGATTGTGATTGATCGTGTGCTACGTGTACCTTAACATTGTTAACCGCGGCTCAGAACCCACTTGGGTCACAGCCCGCGGACAAAAGATCATAGATCTAACACTCGCTACAGAAAACGCGACAAACCTTATCACAAATTGGCACGTATCGGACGAGCCTTCTTGCTCAGAACACAGAAGGATCCGTTTTTCACTAACCACAAACACTAAAAAACGTGCACCGAGGCGAAACCCGAGGCGCACCAATGTTCACGAGTACAAAAGCCTTCTAGCCTCACTTCTGGCTAGACATCTGGCACAAGTAACCATAAGGGACCAAGCACAATTAGAATACACCGTGACAAAACTATCCGAATACCTAACTGAAGCATACCACGCATGCTGTAAACTAAGAGCGCCACAAAGCAAGAACGAGAGAAGCCCCTGGTGGAACGCTGAACTTAGTAAACTCAGAGATGCGCTACGTAAGCAATTTAACAGAGCAAAAAACACGAGACTCCCAGACGACTGGGAGATATACAAACCGACTCAATATACATACAAAAAACAGATTAGAACCGCCAGAAGGATGGCATGGCAGAAATTCTGTGAATCCGTTGAGACTAATAATGAGGCCGCCAGGGTAAGGAAGATCCTATCAACCGATCACAACCGAACTCTCGGCGCGCTGAAAAAACCCGATAACTCATACACACTAACTGACTATGAAACCAGTAAGGTCCTTCTCGAGACTCACTTCCCAGACTGTACAATCCTGGAGGACAGGACGTGGGAGGCTGAACCAGAATGGACCCCAATGGATCAGGACTGGTCAAGAGCTCGCAACATAGTAACAGAAGAACGAATAAAGTGAGCTATTAACACCTTTCAACCATACAAGTCGGCAGGGCTGGATGGCATCTTCCCAGCCTTGCTGCAGTGGGGGGTAGATCGTCTGGCACCATGGCTGGTGGAGATCTATCGAGCCTGCATAGCACTTAGATACATACCTCTCGCATGGCGCGAGGTGAAAGTCATCTTCATACCCAAACCTGGAAAAACTGATTACACACAACCCAAGGCTTATAGACCTATAAGCCTCACATCCTTTTTACTGAAAACCCTCGAGAGACTCTGTGATAGGCACATCTAAGATGGACCTCTCCGGGCAAGACCACTGCACAAACAACAGCATGCGTACTCCACAGGCAAATCAACGGAATCCGCGCTGCCTAGCGTGGTTTCCAAAATTGAGTGCGCAGAGGACCACAAATGCCCAGCGCTGGCCGCCTTCATTGACATCGAGGGCACCTTTAACAAGACCATGTTCCTCGTATAAACATGGCCCTCGATAGACACAGCATAGACTCGACCCTGAGTGGCTGGATCACCAACATGCTCAAATTGAGAGCTGTACAAGTCATAGTAAATGACACTGCTAGGGCCATCGTTGCGAAGGGCTGCCCGCAATGGGGCGTCCTTTCGCCGCTTCTATGGTACCTGGTAGTAGACAGCCTCATCAAAACACTCAACGACAAAGGTTACTTCACCGTAGGCTACGCCGATGACATAACCATAATAATAAATGGGACACCCGAAAACACTCTATGCAATCTTATGCAACAAGCCCTAAAAATAGTAGAGGAATGGCGCAACAAGCAACAACTCTCAGGTAACCCCACAAAAACCGAACTAATTCTCTTCACAAAGAAGAGGAAGTTGACGACACTACAATTACCAAGATTCTTTGGAAAAACCCTAAGTCTATCAACTGAAACCAAATACCTGGGCATCTTCTTGGATAAACAGCTGAACTGGGAAAAACACACCAATTACATCACTACAAAAGCCAGCATATCCCTGTGGCAGTGCAAGCGACTGCTTGGCAGGAACTGGGGGATCAGCCCCAAGGTCACCCACTGGTTATACACCACAGTCATTCGACCAAATAGCACATACGGCTCGGTGGTCTGGTGGCCCAGGACAGACCTGAGCACAGCTCAAAAAGATCTCGAAAAACTGCAGCGATTTGCTTGTGTTGCAATCACTAGCAGTATGAGAACCGCACCCACTGCCGCCTTACAGGCCATGCTGGGACTGCCGCCTCTGCACCTTATCGTGCGGGAGGAGGTAACCCTGGCCGCCTTTAGGCTCCATCTATCAGGAACCCTAAGCAAAGACTCCAGAGTAAAGCACACACGCATAAAAGAAGATGCGATCAAACGAAAGCCAATGATGGCATCGCCCTGCGACACAGCCACTTTCAAAGGCACTACAGTATAATTAATACTCACAGAAGAACAGTGTGACTACTCAGGCTCGAAAGAGATGAGGGTATACACCGACGGATCGAAGACCGACTCCGGTACTGGAATCGGAGTCTTCTCACACGATCTGAACATAAATATATCCAGACCGCTGGGAATGTTTAACACCGTCTACCAGGCGGAGTGTGTGGGCATCATACAAGCGGTCCACGCCCTAGAAGCCAGAATATATAACCTCGAAGCTTACACTAGAATGTCACAATGCACTGGAACAAATAACGGTATCCAGTAGCAACACGGTGACACTGCAATGGATAAAAGGACACAGCGGATCGCTAGGTAACGACGCAGCTGACGAGCTTGCTAGACGAGGGTCCAGCGCGGCAGTTTGTGGACTCGAGCCTATCGTACCCATCCCCTTCAATCAAATACGCAGGTGGCTACAGGAGTTCACCCACACACAAGCGGAGCACTGGAGGACCTTGACACCGGGCTACAGGCAGTTCAAGGAAGCTATGCCATCTTTGGATAGTGGGCTGACTAAGCATTTATTACGCCTGGACAGGAACGGCCTGCACCTGGTGACGGGGACCATCACGGGACACTGCTCTCTAAACAAACACTTTCACACAATAGGCATAACGGACAGTCCTCTGTGCAGGGCGTGCATGGAGACTGAGGAAACCGTCGCGCACGTGCTCTTTGAATGCGCAGGCGTCACCCAGAGTAGAACAGAAACCCTCGGGTCACCTAGATCTTTCACAGAAGTTCTAAACAGACCAGGAGCATTAATTACCTTCTGGAGGGAGGTGGGCTGGTTGGAATAACCATCAAACGGCCGCCATGGCCCACGCACAATTGTCCACCTGACGGACTAAGTGCGGAAACCAACCCTATAACGTAGAACATAGATCGTGTGCTACGCAATTAGGGTGCTGTTGATTGTTTGATTGATAACTCATCTCATTGTTACAGTACCTATTTCTTGTTATAGATCACATTACACGTTGGTCATGGTGCTATCTTCGAAGATTTATATTTTCAAAAAAGATAAATAGACAAGTTGACAAAAAAAAAAATTGCCCGATTATTACATGTATTGGAAACGTATTTTTTCTTTTTTTACGTAGGTAACCGAAAGATTACAGCAATACATTGAGTTAAAATGTGGCATGACATCACTCTCTGGTAGATTTTATACTGATTTGTGAGATATCGAGCCCCCACTCCCTCCCACCCCAACTTGAATGCGTTTTAAAACCATTTTTTATTAATATAATACAAGCAAAAAATACGTGTCTAATTTTTTTTTATTATCTAACTGACGAACTAAATAGGTAGTTTTTTTCCCCTAGTAACATCCCTATTAATTACATTTTCATTGACTGGTCAGAAACTATTTTGGATTCTGATTTGCTGCATAG
Source organism: Agrochola lota (assembly GCA_947364205.1). Lineage (NCBI taxonomy): Eukaryota > Metazoa > Arthropoda > Insecta > Lepidoptera > Noctuidae > Agrochola > Agrochola lota. The sequence goes on along the minus strand of OX376231.1, from coordinate 8,662,041 downwards.
CATATAAAGGGCATGAAAATAGATTGACGTTTGCAAAACTTGAATATTGAAGACCCCTCCTGCCCCTTTTTCGGGAAGTCGGGATATAAAAATGCTAACATCCATCATGCTGTTATTCCTTCTGTAACAAAATATAAAATAATAACAAAATCTTGTGCCGCTAATGAGCTGAGAAAGTTAGTTCAGAGAAAAGAGAGCAAACCTTGGTAAATGGGTCAGAGAAAAGGATTACGCAGGTTTTATTCTACGTTCAATAGAGATTTATTTCTGTTTAAATCTTTGTTCATTATTCATCAGATGAATGTCTTTGTGCCTGTCTAAGTTATTGTGAAGAGAACAGCAATGTTGTTAGATGCCGGAGATAATTGATTAACAATCGATATCTGAAGGCTTTCAATTTATTACGCTGTGGGTTTCATTGTCTGTTAATCTTACTTACAACCAATCAGAGTAGTTTACTGTTCGTATAAGGGCTTAAAAATATTCATTTCAAAGGTAGAAATAGTTGTGATAATTGTTTGTTGTTCCCGAGTTTTGTGCTTGTAAAATCGTTATTATATTGTAATGATAATTTAAACTGCCTCGTTGGTGTAACGATCGCACCATGAGGTCCTGCGTTCGATTCCCGGGTCGGGCAATTTTTTTTACCGTATGGAATTTCTCAATGGCAGCCCGGAGTCTGGATTTGTGCCCGGTTGATGGATATAGGCTCGCCCCTTATTTATTACATGGAACTTAAACATAACTGGCGAAATGTGGGTGTACTATATGTACACCTCTGCCTAACCTTTCGGGGAACATAGGGTGATGATATGTTATGATAATTTAAAAAAGTACTCGGGCGTCTAATTAGTCGCGCGGGCTTGAACGCGCTATCCCCTTGCGCCATCGCTTGCTGATGGAAGGTCAGTTGTGTTTAGAAACCGTTTCTTGTATCTACAATGTGAAAGAGACTTAAATATTCTATATTTTTGTGCAAATTTTTAATGTTTGCTGTATATCATTACGGTCCTGTGACCGAAAAAATTTGCGTCCTTCCGGAAGTACTCCGGGCGATCTATCGTTAAAAACATAACTGGTGAAATGTGGGTGTACTACGGGGTACACGTCTGCCCAACCCTTCTGCGAATACAGGGTGATGTTATGTCATGATAATTAAAAAAAAATAACAGTTTGCCCCATCGTAGGAAGTACCTCTGTCTAACAGTAACATCAACTCGGAAACAATTTTGTATTCATTTTCGCATTTCTTGTGATTCTTTCAAACTAATTCACTACAGTGTACGCAGACAATCTTTGTTTAGGCACACAACTTACATTACTCACCCTTAAAAGCATTTGCCGAAAAGGGTTTCTGTTTATTCTGTAGGTCCCCTTTAGACGCGAAAACAAGAATATTTAAAGAGTTTTGTTTTTACAATAAGGCAATACCTGGCGAGAATTTTCTTTCTAGTTTGATTAAATTATAATTCCAATTTCCGTCTTAGTAAGAAATAAAAATGTCTTCAATTTTTCTTTGAGTATCCGCGCTTTCTGTGGTACTGAAATAAAGCTTTGTAGAATTATTTCTGTAAAACTTTGAAGATGACTAATGAAGTTTATGGTTTTACAAAGAATAACCGGTATTATGGTTGTGATAATTCATGTTTGTTGAGGTCGCTAAAACATTTAATTATTGGAAGATGAGCAAAATTGGGAATTGTATAATTTCTGATTTCTAAGCAAGATTCGGAAGACGTAGCTAGCGTTGGACTTGGAATGCCTCCAACAAGGTGAAGGCTGCAGGAATCTGCTGGATGCGGGAAGCACAGAACCGGTCGAAGTGGCAGTACTTGGGAGCGGCCTATGTCCAACAGTGGACATCTTTCGGCTGATGATGAAGCAAGATTCGGTTTAACATTATTAAGTAATTAATATTTTATGAAAATCTAACATTTCCTTAAAATAATTCTGTTACGAATAGGTATCATGTTGTAGGACTACATAAATACTTTGAAATGTTTAAGAAATTCCGTGTTTTTGTTATTACGAGCTTCATTGTTATGTCAGAATACGTAATGATAGGTAGATCTACCTAAGAATTGTATGTAAAGGTAGACACACTTTCAATGATAGTATCTACCTGAAGCATGATTATTACGGCTCTGTTAGTTATTCTGGAAAAACTCATTAACTACTAGCGTCTGCATTTGCAATGTCAAAGACAAAACACTGCTTTCACAGTATTTTTTTGCAGCATAGGACTGCACTGCAGGTCTATCTTTAAATTCAACTCAGTCTTCTGCTTCTACCATAATGTATGAGCACCACGTATGTACCTTTTCAGAGCAACTAGCTTATATCAACATTATGCTATTCTACAGTTTAAAGCCCTACCTTACAAAAATATACGGGTCAAGAAGTATTTGTGAGGCAACACAGCCAACCGAAAAAACAGACAATCTTCGGTCGGCTTTGTTGAGAAAGAATAAACGACAAAAATCTAGTGTAACGTAGTGTGTGGCTTTGATTGGCTCGTACCTGCTCAATGATTCTAGTTGAATGTTGTGTGAGAATAATTATAATGGAAGAATAGGTATTCGACGGCATAGAATATTATATCAGCTTCTATTGCCAAACAATACCAGGAAAAAGTACTTCAAGCGGTTTGCTATAACATCCCCTAGTTGAATGGCAAACAGGTCTACGTAATTTCCTAATTGTCTCATTACCAGTGATCGGAGTAGGTAGATTGAACTGGGGTCATTGATCCGAAACGTATATATTACTATGGACATTCCTCCGGAATTGGTGGATTATTAAAAAAAAAACCGGAACTTATGTAGGAATTGTATTCTGCCAGAGTGGAAGGAGTCATTTGATGATTTGCCATCCTCAAAAAAAAGGTAGGAATTGTAATAAAATGAGCAATTTTATTCTTTATTATTCTTCCTATTTTTTTTTTTCAACAGATAAATAATGAATTAATTTAGTTTTGATACCTTCCTTTAAATTTTGAATTGAGTAGTAATAATATCACTACCAACATTAACAATATTTAATTGAATCCGGAAATACCGGAATTACTTTCCGGAAAAATGGCTTATCCATGTTATTCTTTCTGTGTGCATTTATGATACAAGTACTAAAAATCAATCTACCTACTCCGATCACTGTTCATAACTCACAAGCCTATCTTAACGGCAACTAGCAATTAGTAACAGATCCCCTTATAACATAAAGATAATCGATCGATCGTGCAATACATAGATACCTCTGAAGCATGATGAAACCTTCCTGCGGTCGTGAACTGTTTATATACATAAGGTCACAAAGAAAACAAAGTACAAGAAAAATATCGACCATCCTAGAATAAATTGGTGTCGAAATTTAAAAAACCGACGAAATTTTTATAAATGCGTATCTTCTTTTCATAAGAAATTATGAAACACAATGTCTCTCAGACTACCTTTTAGTTCACTTATATCTTTAGAACCACTATCCGATTTACGTGGTTTTTAGGGTTCCGTAGTAAACAAGGAACCCTTATAGTTTCGCCATGTCCGTCTGTCTGTCTGTCTGTCTATCTGTCCGTCTGTCTGTCCGCGGCTTAGCTCAGAGATGGTTAGTACTAGAAAACTGTAATTTGGCATATGTATATTACGTACATATTTAATCATGCCGACAAAGTGTTAAAATAAAATCAAGAAAAAAAATTTTTTTTAGGGTGCCTCCCTTACACGTAAAGTGGGGATGTTTTTTTTTCCTCATCTACCCCATGATACAATATATGAGACTATTCTTATGTTCTTTAGCCAAGTTCCAAAACACACATCTTCCGAAATTAACTGACGAAATGATATGGCGGGTTTGCGCTTGCAATGCATTCATAATTACCTACAATATGACGAAAATTCTGTGCGGAAATGTTCAGAAAAAAATATCACTGTGGCGGCATCTACATCGCCACATGCGAACTACCAATCAAACACCTGACGTCACACAAATCCTGCATCGCGCAATTAGAGTTTACCGCGCGAACACTATATATAACTTCCCCGGCATCAATGTCGTATATCGATCTCGCCGCTGGACGACTGACACTTCGTCTTCCAGTAAAAACATCCACACAGCACGCGGAATTTCCATCCCGTAATTTTCAGTAGGTAAGGAGAAGGTAGGAGGAGCTCGTGGCTAAGTAATAACTGCCGGACGGTCGATCCATCAGGTGAAGCTACGCTTGCCGGGGTTGGCTTGTGGATGGGTGACCATCTTTACATACACAGACTCCTCCGTGCCTCGGAAAGCACGTTAAGCCGTTGGTCCCGGCTGTCACTCGTGGATCTTTGACAATCGTTACGGGTCGTCAGAAGCTCGAAAGTCTGACAACCAGTCTTACCAAGGGGTATCGCATTACCCAGTTACTGGGTTGTGGAGGTCAGATAGGCAGTCACTCCATGTAAAATACAGGTATTCAGCTACAGCTGGTTAGACTGGAAGCCGACCCCAATATAGTTGGGAAATGGCTAGGCAGATTGATTGAATTTTCAGTAGGTAAGTCTACACGAGCGAAGCCAGGGACTAAGCTAGTATCAATATAAAGAGAGCTCATACATTTCTGAGATAAGATGTACCTTTCGCGTTTGATGACTGGGAAAATATATCTTGGACTTTACTGCCTTCGATTTAGAATCGCATGATAAAATCTTTTGCTATCAAAAGGTTCCAATAAATATGGAGAAGAATAGGGTATGTATATATTTTTGCGTATATTGTAGTAATTTGAATATTTTTAGAATATTATTAGACTGCATCGTTGGTCTAGTGGTCGCAAGCGCTACTGTTGAGCACGAGGTCATGGGTTCGATTCCCAAGTCGGGCAAAATGTTATTGAGGTTTTCCATCTGGAATTTCTCAGTAGAAGCCCGGAGTCTGGATTTGTGCCCGGTTGATGGCAATAAGCTCGCCCCCTATTACATGGGACTTTTTTTAACCATAACTGGCGAAATGTGGGTGTACTACAGGTACACCTTTGCCTTACCCTTCAGGAAAACAAGTTATATTATGTTAAAAATCTTAAAGAGAATAGAATACTCGAATATTATGTACTACCATACCATTATTATTTTTTACAAGGGGTGACACGCCTTGCTCGATGTAGCGCCAGCCCGTGCCGTAGCTGAGCCTGTAGCTTTAAATTCCCCTGATAATAATAATTACCCACATTTGATCTATTCTGTCCCATTTTGCTGTCCTCCCCCAGCAACGCCCTAAGCCGAGGTTCGTACCCCACAGGGAGTGCCCATACAATACAATCGCCTAGTGTACAGGGTGGATTTTTGAGATGAGGCAGTAAGGACAGCTACCTTAACCGTTGTCGCTAGAAGAAAACGGTCTTAGGAGACTGTCCTTAACTTTTTGAGAAATTTTGATCGGCATTCACAGATTTTGAAAAAAATAATACAGTCAGCAAGAAAATGAGCAGTTTTCATAAAAACTTTTTTTGATGGCAATCGATCCTGTTTCATAAAAGGATCAAAAAACTCTACTGGACCAACTGAGGTTAGAGATTTACACAGTTCAATTTACCACTTTAAAGACAAATGCCTGCTGTTGAAATTGAATAAAAATTTGCAAAAATTTACACGTGATTGATTTAATGGTTTCCAATTGTAACGTTAGGAAACGAATAACTTATTTTTTTTACTTTTTTTTCACAATTTCACAGTGAACACAATACCGGTTGTCACATGAAATTAACTGAGCAGAGAACAATGAGTAGCTGTCAAACAATGTATCACGCACCGACGCCATCTACTTAAAATATTGGTTTGTAGTACATGCTATGTATCAGAGATGGCGCTGTATGTGAGAAAAGATTTTCCCGCTTTTCTGTTGAAATTTTTCCTGAATTTTCTTTGCTATAAACCTCACGGAGCCCGAGAACTTTCCAACGAATGCAAAACCGTGGAAATCGGTTCGTGCGTTCTGGAGTTATAGCGTCAGGAAGGAAAACCCGACCTTTTTTTAGATAGTAGGGTGGTAAAGCTACATATTACCAATTTTCGGACTTGTCCTTTTACTTATGGCATGAGACCTTGCTTCTTGCCAAATTTCATCATTCTAGGTTAACGGGAAGTACCCGTTTTGATTTATTTGCGAGTATCAAATAATTGTCGTATAAATGGCCGTACTTTTTATTGCGTTGACTTCGAAGCTTGATTTTTTTAAGAGCTTCAAGGGACCACAAACCTACGTTTTTGATGTTATTTCAACTTGATTCTTCACGTGTTCCTGAGGCAAACGGTCGTGAAAGACTGACGGACGGATACCGAAGTGATTCTAAAAGGGTTCCGTTTTTTCCTTTTGAGGTACGGAACCCTAAAAATGATCTCAAATCATTTAGAACTTTCAGACTTGTTTGGAAAACGTTAAAAAAGACCGTCTTCTACAAAAAAAAAAAAAAACTTCCTATGTCAAAAGTTTTTTCAAAAGCAACAAAGATTCTAAATTTTGTTCTCTATTCGTTCGAAATTTGAAGTTCAATTTGTTTTAGTTTAGTTTCGGCCAGTCTATCATCGTAAAATAGTAAGTTGGAGTCACATTTCATACGAAATGTATGGGAAAAGTTTTTTTGCGATTTCTGACTTTTCTATTACTCAAACCTCAGTTGGCCTAGTAGAATTTTTTGATCCCTATAAGAAACAGGATCGATTGGCATAAAAAAAAGTTTTTGTGAAAACTGCCCATTTTATTGTTGACTGTATTTTTTTTTCAAAATCTGTGAATGCAGATCGAAATATTTCAAAAAGTTAAAGACAGTCTCTTAAGACCGTTTTCCTGTAGCTACAACGTTTAAGGTAGCTGGCCTTACTGCCCCATCTCAAAAATCCACTCTGTATAAGTTATTATATGCCCTGGCTGGAGGCTTTAAGTTAGTAGTTTAAGGCAGCCACAGGATAGCAACCTCAGAGGTCAACTACGAAAAGCAAAGATAAAAAACAAAAATGGTGACACAATGGCCGGTCAAAAATGGTGATCGTGGCGGGAGCTTTTGGTATACAAGGCCAAATTAAAATAGCTGGCGAAACTTCAAATAATATGTGATCGATATCCAGTGACGATTAAAAAACAGGAAATGTTTTTCCAGACCCATAATTTCAAGTAACTCCAGCTGATTATGTACATAGTTGACTCTGTGTAGAAATACAAAAAAAAAAACAATTCAAAATATTTGATTTCACATAAACCTACGTGCAAGGTTCCAATTGGTCCTTTCCATAGAAATATATCTTATAACTATGGTCGTTTTAAATGTTGTATTTCTCGTACCCATTTGTGATTGATTCAAATCTTAGTAGATCAATAAGGAAAAGTCTATGTCTTTGAGGGATGTCTTCCAGCTGAAATCCGAAAAGGTTATAATTGCCAGTTGCCTACCGAGTCGCCATGTATGGCACCCATGGTTTTAATTTTTTTAGGGTGGGAAATTATCAAATAACTTCTCCCGCTCTGGGCGGAGCAGGAGGGCGTGTCAGACTCTTACTGACTAAAACCCACCCGTGTTCCTTCAGTTGCCTGTACGTTGCCAGGGGCCAGGGCATGCCTTTCGGACTTTCCCGCGACCCCGGCAGGCATCGGTCCTAGCAGACCCCTTCTGTTGAGCTGACATCTCTTTGAGGTGCGCGTGGAATACAACGCGCCGTCGACCCGGGCCTGGTCCTTATCGGACGGCGAGCTACCTATTGCTCACCGTCCGCAAGCCCGCGCCTACGGTGACCGGGAATTGGCCTGCGATTCCCGACGCCATGTATGGTTCCCATGGATAGAAAAGGGAAGAAAAAAACTGTTTATAATTTGACTTTGATCAAACGGCCTAATTCATCTTTTCTTTTAAGGCTTTATCTCGCTTTGTAGAACAGTTTTCGTACAAAAAGCTTCTAGATAATTCCGTATTTATCGTTTAAATTTTATTTCTCCAACGTTCCTAAGCCCATTACATTACAGTACGGCCCGCCCGCTGTCTCAGGTAACTGTACCGATAAACAAAGGAATCTTTAACTTTGATTAATGTTCGGTAAATATTAGAAAACACCATTTTCCTCAGTCAGCTGGATGTCAGGTGAAATTGTTCTTTGCTATCATGGAATAAGCAAAATGTGCTGAGGTAAGGAAGCTGTTGGCTTATTATTAGTTATGATGGCTGGTAATAGAAAGAGCGTGACTATATATTAATATATGATACGAACATCTGCTGTATACATATTTGTGTGTTAGAATAAAGTTATTCGATGTATTGTTAATGTAAACCGGAAGAACGGAAGTGCCTAATACAAGCAATTTTTAGCTTAAAAGGTAGTTCCTATCAATATATTGTTGATTGTACATAAGTTTTAGAAATAAAAGTATTTTTTTTTTTATTCGAATGCGTTGATTTGAAGCAAAATTAACTCGTATTCGTTGAGTTGGTTGGATTTTTTACTACACTGCTAGGTATAGCTGTCACCTTTATCCACTAGTAAACAAGCCTTAACTCATTAAAACAACTCGTTGCACCGGATTTTCGGCAAGGGTCTATCTGACAGAATGTTTATGCTCTGAAATTTATTTGGCATAACACACTTGGCGTAATCTTCTTAGAACGACATGTTGCATGCTCGCTTGCATGCATGGTGTGCATGCTTGTATGCATGTTTGTGTGAAGTTTCTGCGATATGATGGTTTTACTTTTTAATTATTATGATAAAGATGATTCTGACTTACAAAATTATGAGTTTTGAATGAATGATTATATGCCAAACGATTTTCTGAGAAATGAAGTTTATGCTAATGTAATATTATGACATACAATAGACGACGTATATTTAGTAACCTAATCCGCTTAACTGTTCTTAAGGAGTCATAAAGAACCCAAGCGTGGACACACGTCAGGTCCGGGTTCGCAACAAGTCAATAGCCATCCTGAGGATGCCTCGTTGGGAAGTGAAACACGTGTCGATTTCTTACAGGGTTCATTATGACTTCTTAAGAACAGTTAAGTAGATTAGGTTACTAAATATACGTCGTCTATTTTATTTTATAATGGGTTTCCGCAAAAAAAAAACGCCTGAATCAATTAACTATCTATAAAAAGTTCTGCTAAAAAGGGTAGACCCGTTTGGTAATAGGTACCTTACCTACCTAACATCCGGTGAAACAATGTCACAACAGAACTGTATATTTTTATGTTACATATTTAAAGAGCGGAAATTCTGGGCTGGACAGAACGCTGTCGCCACTGTCTTCAACTTCTCACTGCGTTGCTTCCCAGTATTTCAGTACGAAGATAAATTGAAGTTCCACCAGCTTCGGATATTAAGATTGGAGCCTTGTTGCGTCCTGTTAGCAGGTGGGCCCACGGCGGCAGGTGAAGTAAAAGTTTGGAAAATATATAGCGGTTCTCCTGAATTTCACAAACAATCCTGAATACACGGCACGTGTTTTCGCTGTTTCTCTGCAAATTCGGAGTATGTTACTCTGGATTCTACGGCACAAAATGGCGTCGGGATTTATCTATCAATAACTGTCAAAATACGTATATTCACAGCGACACTCCGTTAGTGCAATCTGCAAAACCATACATCACGTAAAATCATACGAGAACATCTCAAAATTGAAACATTTTCTGTACGTGGTTTTGCAGTCTCTACTTAACACTCAAAGTGTTGCAAGCACTGATAAATTAATGGAAGAGGTGACAGAGTGATAAATGTAAGGACTCAAATTTTAATTAATGGTTGCTTTGGACTGCTAAATGAGCACAGGTTGGCTTCAAAGATATCAAGATGGTTTTTTTAATTATTATTTTTATACGAGTATAAAGGGCTTTGTCGCTTAGCGACTACATCGTCCCGTGCAGAAAAAAACAAAATTGTTGATTACGATCCGGTTTTTAAAAGTTTTTATATATGAGTTGGCATTTGCCAACGACCAGTAGCTCTGATGGAAGTGGTTGGTAATTATTGCCTTCAAATGGCAGTACAAATGAATGGCGACCTCTGCAGATATAAAATTGCAAAGTGCCATGTGCTGGAACACAGCTAAGGAAATTGGCGTCTATAAAAAGGATGGAGTGGTAATTCAATATATCCATTTCACTTTCCCATACGCAATCCATCACAAGAAGCTGTACTACAGTCGTCCGTCAGTCTAAAAACTTCATTAGAAGCTGAGTACTCCGCATACATGCAATAATGCAGAGTTAGGGATCTCGCACCCTAGACGGCCATGACTGGCCGGGGACGTGGCCGTCTAGGGGTATTGTATGGTCTGCGACTAATTGGCCGTTGCGTCCAAGTGCGCAAATCGTATCGGTTTCTCTAGTTTACCTGGTCGCTGCGACCACTAGTCGTTGTTGTGGCCGTCTAGTGCGCGAGATCCCTTAGGCATGGGCCACACAGAAGCGACGTGCGACGACGATTGGACGCAGACGCATCAATAGTATGCAAATGGAAAAGTGCCTTGTCCTTTCTGTATGTTTTGTGCCAGATTGGGTTTACATTTTGTATGAAGAATAATAAAGATACGTGAAAGAGACGCCGCGTCTGCGTCCTGTCATTGTCTCCCGTCCCTGTGTGGCCCGCGCGTCCCAGTAAACAGTAACCGGCGAACCGAGGAAGAAACGTAATCTCTAGCAGCGGGTCCGAACTCCAGTAGGTAAGCTAGGATTTTGCTCACAGAATATCTACATGTTCTGGGGTTTTGCCGATAGGCACTAGCCAAAGCCACATACTACATTACACTAGATTCTTCGGTCGGCTTTGTTGCTTCACAAATAATTCCTGAACCGAATATTTTTGTAAGTTAGTGGAGCTGAAATTGTAGAATAGTAGTACTTAAAATAAGTAGTAGTAGTAGTATATAATAGTTATTAGTTAGTAGTATTTAAAACGCTATGAAAAGGTACATACGTGCTGCACATAAATTTTGGTAGAACCAAAACACTCAGTTGAATTTAAAGGTATACCTGCAGTGCGGTCCTATTCTGTAAAAACTCACAAATCACAAAACTTCTACAATTACAGTGCAAGCGATGTTTTGTCTCTGACGGTGTGAATGCAGAAGCGAGTTCGATTCTACTTACACTATTAACAAGTTGTAGGTAATCGTTCCCTCTTTGAGGACTGGCTAGAGAGGCGCCACGGCGTCCTCACCTTCCGCCTGACGCAGGTCCTCACCGGACACGGCTGTTTCGGGAGGTTCCTGTTCCATATAAGGCGGGAGGAAACGCCCGGGTGTCACCACTGCGTGGATTGCCCGGAGGATACGGTGGAGCATACGGTGGAGGTCTGCCCTGCTTGGGTGGAGCACCGCCGTGTCCTCACGGAGGCGATCGGCGGCGGCGATCTCTCGCGTCCGGCCCTGGTTCAGGCCATGGTTCGGAGCGAGAGAGCAAGGGAGGCCGTCACCTTCCCGTCCTTCTGCGAAGTAGTTATGCTCGCGAAGGAGGAGGCGGAGCGCGCAGGGAGATGCAAGCTGCACGCCCTCGCGCCCCTAGTCGCCGCAGGAGACGCCCCGGGCGTCGGGAGTCACGAGCTGACTTCCGGCCACCGTAGGCGCGGGCTTGCGGACGGTGAGCAATGGGTAGCTCGCCGTCCGATAAGAACCAGGCCCGGGTCGACGGCGCGTTGTGTTCCACGCGCGCCTCAAAGAGATGGCAGCACCAACTGACGGGGTCCGTAAGGACCAATGCCTGCTGGGGTTGCGGGTTTGTCCGAAAGCGATATCGCGGCCCCGGCACACGGGCAACGGAAGGAACACGGGTGGGTTTTAGTCAGTAAAAGTCTGACACGCCCACTCGCTCCGCCCAGAGCGGGAGAAATAATTTGATAATTTCCCATCATCAAAAAAAAAGAGGTATAGTTGACCTCGTAATTGCTTTACCGCTTATGACAACAATTCCCAGTAAATTGTAACTTCACTTAGGGCGAATACCTATCACCAATGAAACTGAACGCGATTAACACATGTAAACACTTTTTTTGATGAAATCCGCCCTAAGGGTAAAACTATGTAACTGGCACATAGGCTTATTTGCTTCAGTAAATAAGCCTATGTGTCAGTTTCTAGTCTAGTGACTTTGTGGTTTTGTGAAGTGCAAATGATATTCAACATTAGGGTGATCAAGCAAAAGAGTCAACTATACTCAGATACCGATGAAATTGTGTCTTTTAACATAAAATTTTAGTAAATGCACCTACTATTATATTCTGACGTAATAATGAAGCTAAAAGCTAATGAAGTAAACACGAAATTTTGAAGTGACGATGCCGTGACGGAGCTGCGTACTATGCCCAAAACGGCGTATGAGAGGCTATGACAGATAGAAGGAAAAATCTTTCAAGGAAATATTTGAAGTATTAATTTCATAAATATTAATTAATAATGTAAAACCGAGTCTTGCTTATCAAACTAAACAATTCCCAATTTGCTCATCTTTCAATAATTAAACATTTTTGCGACCTCAGCAAACATGAGTTATCACAACCGCAATACCAGTGATTTCTTTGTGAAGCCAAAAACTGCAAAGTTTCACAGGAATAATACTGCAAAGCTCTATTTTAGTACCACAGAAGGCGCGGATACCCAAAGAAAAATTGAAGACATTTTTATTTCTTACTAAGACCGAAATTGGAACTATAATTTAATCAAACTGGAAAGAAAATTCTCGCCAGGTATTGCCTTGTTGTAAAAACAAAACTCTTTAAATATTCTTGTTTTTGCGTCTAAAGGGGACCTACAGAATAAACAGAAACGCTTTTTGGCAAATGCTTTTAAAAGTAAGTAATGTAAGTTGTGTGCCTAAACAAAGATTGTCTGTGTACACTGTACTGTATTAATTTTAAAGAATCACAAGAAATGCGAAAATGAATACAAAATTGTTTCCGAGTTGATGTTTCTGTTAGACATAGGTACTTCCTACGATGGCGATGGAGCAAACTGTTTTTTTTTTAATTATCATAACATAACATCACCCTGTATTCTCCGAAGTATTGGGCAAAGGTGTACTTACCCACCCATATTTCGCCAGTTATGTTTAAGAGCGTTTATTCTGAAAGTTGTCAACGTCGCAAATATATGTCAAATATTTCGCTGTTTCGATTAATTTGGCAATATTACTGTATGGAAATAAGAAATATGGCTAACAAGCGAACTAGAATATCTATATATACAAAAGAAAGTCGTGTTAGTTACACTATTTATAACTCAAGAACGGCTGAACTGATTTGGCTGAAAATTGGTAGGGAGGTAGTTATGAACCAGGAGAAGGGCATAGAATACTTTTGATCCCGGAAACCACCCTCTAAAGGGGCGAAAAGGGGGGTGACAGTTTGTATGGGAAATTAAAAACTGATGACTGGATTTGGATGATATTTTTGTGCTAGGCTTGCATGAATTCACGATAGTATTTAATTTTTTGGAAAACCCAACGGAAAAGTAGATATTTATCAAGACCGTTCTGAGCTAACCTAACAAAAAGTACTAGGTTTGATTCACGATAGTATTCTACGACGCTCTTGAAACAATTTCTAAGAAAACTTCACGGAAATTGTTTTAGATGTATCATCGTGTCACGCCGGCGCGCGTCGCTTTGCAACTTATGTTAAGTGTTCTGATTGGTTGTCAAAGACTAACAGACAATTTAACCAATTCACAACGTATTAAATGAAAGCCTTCGGATATCGATTGTTAATCAATTTATCTCCGGTATCTAACAGTTTTTACAGTTGTATTGCTGTTCTCTTCACAATAACTTAGACAGGCACAAAGTCATTCATCTGATGAATAATGAACGGAGATTTAAATATAAATAAATCTCTATTGAACGTAGAATAAAACCTGCGTCATCCTTTTCTCTGACCCATTTACCAAGGTTTGCTTGGCTTTGTCTGAACTAACTTACTCAGCCCATTAGCGGCACAAGACGTTGTTATTATAATATATTTTGTTACAGAAGGACTAACAAGATTTATAAAGATTTTATAATGGAAGTAAGCATTTTTATATCCCGACCTCAGACCTAATAAAAACCAAGACAGAACGCTGCCAACAGTGAAACGAAGCCGGTTTCGTAAACATGTGTGCACTTTGTGTGGTGTAGTTTGATTGTAGTGTCATTGTAAAAAGGTTGTAAATGTGTGCACAGAGCGGCGGTCTAGTTTTGGCAAGCTTCACTGTATTTCGCAGCGCTCTGTCTTGGTTTTTTATTTGATCTGAGATCCCGATTTCCCGAGAACAGGGCAGGAGGGCGAGTGTTCAACATTTAGGTAAGTCTTCTAAGATCCTTTCCCAGCTTCAACCTTTTTTGTATCCTAACTAATATTTTAAATTCGAAAGCGAGATTGTTTATTTGTTTGTTACGCATTCACGCTTAAACGGCTGAACAGGTTTGGATGACATTTGGCACATGGGTAGACCATGACCTGGATTAGGACATAGGATTCATAGACTTTTTATCCCGATATTCCCACGGGATCGAGACTTACGTGGATGACACCGTGGGGTGCAGCTAGTGCCTGATTAATGTTACTGATCTATTCTGTAAACTCTCACCGTGAAAACTTAGGTGAGGTAATCTTGAAGTGAGTTTTCAGTAGTTTCAATCCCTAGCATCCGGTGGAATGACAGCTCACTTGACGTAAGTTGTCATGGCGAGAATTTTAGAGAATAGACCTTTAGAGGTATGAGGAACAGGGTGTAAAGTTCACTTATTCTCCAGAGAAAAGGGAGGATACTCCGACAAAACGGGTGTTGTGTCTGGTGGGCAACTGCCCGACAATTGACGTCGGGACGTTGTATTAATGCTGGTCGCACGGTAAGCTCAGCTTGCGCGATGCAGGATTTTGCGTGACGCCAGTGAGATGCGTAGTTCGCATGTGGCGATGTAGATGCTGGTTGTACTACAAGGTACATCTCTGCTCAACCCTTCGGGAATACAAGCGTGATATTATGTTATCTATTAATACACCGTAACAGCGAATCAATTTCTCAATCCCCCCTTAGACCTACGCCAAATATTTTATGATATTGGGATAGCTCATGAAGCCATAGCCTAAAGAGGTGCCATAAAGAACATGAATGAAAAACTAAAATAAATAAATATAAAAATATTGCGGGTATTCTGGTGTATAATAATGTGATTGTAGACAATCAATGAGTTCTTGACAATGTTTACATCTTTTTGAGGCTGATTGTACTTACCAGTAAATCATGAGTCAGACAATAAGTAATTCCTTTACAAAAAGGTAACAAAATACCAAAGAAAGGAAATCCATTTAAAGCATTAACGTTTACAATGTTCATATTTCTTCGGCATTATCATCGTGTTATGTTGATACAAGTAATAAAGGTAAATAAAAAGCCATTTGCGTTATGTGTACCTAAGAACACAAATGTATGCAATAATTCTTACGAGTTCGATAAGCTTTTGCGTGAAGTCGACGCACTTTGGCGAATCAGTATTGCCTATTACGCAACTGACAATTTGCTTAAATTGTACAATAATTTTGCGATCGTTGCTATCTGAATATTAATGGGGTTCCTGGTTTGTCTTTGGCATGTTAATTTAACACTGTAGCAAATGAACGAAATATTGAGGATTCGGGTATACAGGAGACTTTAGAGAGACAAATGAAGCGTAATAATTAACTTGATGATAAAGGACGGAAATGTAAGTATTATCATTGTTTGATGGGTTCTTCTTCTTATACGTGTCTAATATTTTTTTATTCTCTGACTGACGGACGAAAGTAGAAGAATTTCTAATAAAGAATTTCTTTTTGTTTACCCAGGCATCATCCCTATTATATTTATTGGAAGCTAAGCCAAAAGGTAACAAAACGAAAATAAAGGTTTTCAAAAGAAACTACATTAAAATTAATTATATAGGAATACCGGATTCAGGATCAAAATAAATTCACACGTTACTCGATCAGACAGACAGGAAGTCTACACACTGGGGAATACCCATAACTTAATTGAACAAACCAGTAAGCATACACGGTGCCATTACAAAAGAAAAACCGGCCAAGAACGTATCGGACCACGCACAATGAAGGGTTCCGAAGTTGGGATGAATTTGTCCTAAGAATGAACTTAATATTGTAGTTGAAAAACATATTCTCCGATACATTCCAACGGCAAATATCAGTTTGTACTCACAATATTTAGAGATTTACTATTGGTATATTGGCTTGTTCTAGCTTTTATTATGGCAAATAATTTTATTGAATGTTTTGTGTTGAGTAATGTAAATTATTTTGCATATTATTGTATAGTTTTTTTTTTTTTTCTAACTGAGCACACATCAGTACTGCTGAAAGTTTGTTGCGCCACTTCTTCTTCCCAGCTAAAGCATTAGGAACTGTTGAAGGGCGGGCGTTTTTGGGGGACGGTCTACATGAGACCGTTAATTTTGTCGTTCGAAAATTGCTGATTCTCAGCCACGTTTGAATAAAAGACTTTTGTTTTTTTGAAATTTGTACCTTTATGGGGTGGCAGGAACATCCATGGTATCAGTTTTCGCGTCGATGTCCCTGCCACCTGTATAGTACACCCACATTTCGCCAGCTATGTTTAAGTCTCATGTAATAAGGGGCGACGACTTACCATCAATCGGGCACAGGTCCAGATTCCGGGTGGAAAAATCGAGATGAAAAAACCCAATAACACTTTTTCCGACCGGGGAATCGAACCCACGAACTCAGCAGGAACACGACCACTAGATCAATGTGGCAGTATATGCAAGGAAATGCTAACAATTTCGATCTCATAAAGTTTATTGTTATGAACCTGTTATAGTATGTATTTCCTTGAACCGTACGTTTTACATTGTTTTGCGAGCAATATACTGAACGATAAACTTGTAAAGCGGACTTTCTCAAAGTCGAGATTGAAATAAGGAGATGCCAAGCAACAAGCAATCTCTCCCCACTTAGACTGGAGGAAGCTACTCAGTACGCCATAATATCTTGAATATCGGGTGTATTATACAGAATCTAGCTAAGGGACATCGACATGATTCTAGATCGGACAGCGCCGAATTTTTTAAATCGGTTAGTAAAAAAAAACACTATTTTCGTCACTATTTCAATCGATATAAAATGTATGAATTTTTATTTAGTACTTACAATTTTCTTTTTTTTTCTTTTCAGAATGCTGCTCTTGACCTCGATCTCGCCTGATAGAAGGCGATTGATGAGAACTATGATGGAACGAGCGTGCCCAGAAGATGCCGATTATTATTAATAGGTAATAAAAAAAAATTGTTTACTTAGTAATATTCGTTTTTTTTGGATTATTCGCTGAATTCAAGGTAACAGTTTGCGCGTCGATGTCCCTTACACCGTGTACACCTTTACGCTTGTAGATATAAAAACCAACATCATCATCATCATTTCAGTCGAAAGACGTCCACTGCTGAACCTACGCCTCCCCAGCACCACTTGTTCGACCAGTTCTGTGTTTCCCTCATCCAGCGGATTCCTGCGACATTCACAAGGTCATCGGTCCACCAACGCGGGAGGCTTTCCAACGCTACGTCTTCCGATACGCAGTCACCACTCAATATAAATATACCCTGAAGAAATGTACAGGTATTTAGTAGGTACACTCACATTTCACCCATTTTGATTTAAGTTCTATGTAAGGGAGTGTCTATTACTTAAATAACCCTAGGCCTAGGAATTCATGACCCTTTGCTCACCAGTGACTGAGCAGTCATGATTCCAGTATCATGCAGTTTTATAACCAGTCCAATGACTGTATTTTAATTTAGATTTAATAAGAGCAAAATGTTTTATTTATTTGTCATACTTAAGCCAGGGCCTGACATTTAAAAGAATGCAATAAAATTGTAAAGGTGGTGTGAGGAAGTGCATCGACAGTTGTGGCTAGAAATGAGTCAGCTTTGTAGAGTTGATTGACCTTTTGGCATAGCAGAATCATAATGATCACAATCGTGTCCATTAGCCATAGGTATCCTACCTTAAGGCATACAAATTTACAAATAAACAGGTATCTATGAAACTAGAATTTAATAATAAAAAGACATTATTTAAAATATCGTATGGAGTAACATTATATAAGTTTGTCCTGTAAATATTCAGTGACAGAGTACTATGCTTTTTTTAGTAACAGTGTTTTTATATAGTTTTTAAATATATTTATATCACTTATCTCCAGAAGTGAATTTGATAAATGGTTATAATATGCGTGGAGCCATACATAATATACTACATACACTATATACTTTTATTTAATAACGCCGTTTTATTGCTTGGTAAACATATACCTATTGAATTTGTATCTTTTGCTTTGTAACTTATTTATTTTATTAAATGAGTAGAAACGTGCTAATCAACATAAAAGCAAAGAAGACCATCTTCATATAAGTATCTTCTTTATAGCAGCAGCCGTAGCTTCTATATAGCAGTACTTAATATCAGCTCTGAAGGTTTTTTTCTGTGTGGTGTCTCGCAGGTCAACCTTTGAAGTTGTCGGCTGCTTAATTGGACTTTCCTGTGGGTCCCTCAATACATTAAGGCCTACAGCCAGGGCATAAAACTTACAAACTAAGCTACTACACACTAAGGGCACCCCCTTTGGGGTACGGACTTCGGATGAGGACGTCGCTGGCGGATGACAGCAAGGGACGGGGTGGACCGAATTAATCAGCTTTGAAGCCACCTTATGGACAATAAATAAATTACTAATGTCAAGGCTCTCACTAATATCATGACGGATTGCCGTCCCACTCCCATAAGAATAATTATTGATGCAAATTCTACGTCTGCAGTCTGGTGATATTAAACTGGTGGTACTGCAAAATCCTTCTGTCATGATTATCCTTTTCTTCTTCTTTTGTCCATTAACTACAATACAGTCCAGCCGTCGCGCGAATGCATTCCTGATACCTGTCAGTTGGATAAAGACAAATAAGGATCGAATTCGTAAAACATATATTCGTTAGTATGAAACTGACTGGTGTCAAGAACGCGTTCTTTCGGACGGACGGACTGTAGTTGAGAGAGAGAGGAGATGTGTTTTAAACAACCACTAGAATTTTGTTATTCACATGTCTCGTCGGCAGTGGATACCACTCAGCGGAGATGTATCATATTTGTATGGCGGGATCGAAGCGGAGATTTGAGCTGTGCCTCACCGAGATTGAGCTGGGCGGCGGTACAAACCGGAGATGTGAGCAGTGCTTTGCAGATGACGACGGCGTGACGCGGAGTCGAGAAGAGATGTGAGCGGCGTGCAATGAGCGGCGCGGTAACAGTTCCACTCTAGCTAGCACACATCTCCTCTCTAGCCACCACACAGCTCCGCTCCAGTCTAGCCAGTACGCATCTCCGCACAGCTTCGGTGGATACACTCTAGCTGAAAAACATCTCTTCTCGTCTTCGCTTCGGACATCTCCGCTTTATTGTGCACTGACAGCTTTTGAACGCGTTAAGATGTGCTGAATGCGTTCATTGCATTGGCAAATCCGCACTAAGTCAAGGAGGTTAATAGTGTTAAGCCTCTGTTAAGCAAATTGACTGTTCGTTAATTATTCAAATTACAACTGTCATTCTTTGACATGAAAGAGCTATAAACACGGCAAATTGACATAAGTAGGGAGTCAGTTTGCTTAACAATATTTTTTTTTTTCTTTTTCTTTTTTTTTCGTAGCCATCTCATGGACACCCTCCGTCTGAAAAGAACGGAGGGTTATGTCGGACTCCTACCGACTAAAACCCCACTGTTCCTTCTAGTACCAAGAGTCGGGAACAATTAATTCCCTGACTGTATTAGTTTAGACAAAGACTGCGACAAAACTGAAGATAACATTCAACAGATTCTCTTGACCCATGTTGCCAAAACTTAACCCATTATTTACAAAGGGTACGTATGCTATGCATAATAATGCATTTTATGAATGGAACGCTGCACATAATATGCTAATATGTCATCTTCTATGTTCGTGGATTTAAATCTCTTGATAAAGCATCGTGTTTTGCGTTGTTTTGGGTCGTATTAAAACTGGTTTGTGTTGAGATTGTTTTTTACGGTTCCGTTAGTGAAGTACATACATACATAACATTACGCTTGTATTCCCGGAAGGGTTAAGCAGGGGCGCACCTGAATAGTACACCGATATTTCGACAGTTATGTTGTTAAGTCCCATGTAACGGATGATGCTACTGAGAAATTCCAAATGGAAGAATCTGTAGCGGCATCTACATCGCTACATGCGAACTACGCATCAAAGACCTAACGTCACACGACATCCTGACGTCACACAAATCCTGCATCGCGCAATTAGAGTTTACCGCGCGATGAACATATATACAAGCTTCCCGACTTCAACCTATGGGCAGTTGCCCGCCAGACACGACACCCGTCTGGTCGGAGGATCCTCCCTTTTCTATGGTGCATGAGTGAACTTTACACCCTGTTCCTCATACCCCTAAAAACCCAATAACACTGCCCGACGCGGGAATTGAAACCAAGACCATCATGCTCCAGTAGCGCTGGCGAGCACTAGATCAGCGACGCATTCTCGAGGTCAGCTAATTTAATTTGACCTGGTATAGGCATGTTGGTTTATAAAAACTTCTTATTTTAAATTCGATTCAAAGTTATCAACCTTTGTATGTATGAATAGAGATCTACGCGAGAAACAATGGACATTTTACAATGTCTAGGTACAGTAGATGCAGGACGCCAGAGATGCCTCGCCAAAACAAACGTAACTACTGCCTCTCTCTTCTATAAAGATTTATCAATAATATCATACCAGTGACTTTTACTTGTAACATAATAAAACAGATACATAGAAAATTATATATATATATCTACTACTCCAAGACCCGACATAACCCGAAGAATTGCCAAACTTAAGTGGCAATGTACCCTCATTGCTCGTAGAACAGATGGCCGATGGGACCGAAAGGTTCTGGAGTGGCGACCGCGTAACGAAAGACGAAGCGTTGGAAGGCCTCCCACAAGATGGACCGATGACCTTGTGAAGGCCGCAGGAATCCTCTGGACGCTGGAAGAATCGATCGAAGTGGCGGTGCTTGGGGGAGGCCTATGTTCAGCAGTGGACGTCTTTTGGCTGAAATGATGATGATAATGATTTACCCAAAATAAGCTCTATCGTAACTGTGCGGACATCGGTTGCCATGGTATGGGCATGTGATGCGGAGGAATAAGGAACATGTCGTAAGGAAAGTTTTGATTATAAATGTCGATGGTTCTAAGAGTAGGGGAAGACCAAAGAAATGATGGATGGACTGTGTGGCAGATGATATGGCTAGAAAGAGGATAACCACTGAGATGACGACTAATAGAGAAGTATGGAAGAAAAAGACATGTTTGACAGATCACAAATAAATTGGGATAAGTGCAGGAGAATGCTGGAGCTCTATCGTAACTATTCATGACATAATAAGCCGTTATAAGAACTTATTATGTCATGAATCTGGGGTTGCGGGTTTGTCCGAAAGGGATATCGCGGCCCCGGCACACAGGCAACGGAAGGAACACGGGTGGGTTTTAGTCAGTAAAAGTCTGACACACCGTCTCGCTCTGCCCAGAGCGGGAGAAGTCATTTGATGATTTCCCATCCTGAAAAAAAAATATATATATATATATGTCTTGAATAGTTACGTACATAATTAATTTGTTAACAAAGTATTTGGGTAATCAATCATAATATGTCCCGCAGCTCAGTGTGCCTTTTGGCATAGGCCTCCTCCAACTGTCTCCATTGTGTTCTATCCTCGGCAACTCTGGTCCAGTATGGACCCAGGGTTAGACGGATGTCGTCTTTCCATCTTGTTTTTGCGCCCCCGGTTTCTAGTCTCATCTCTTGGGTACCACAGAGTCACTTGCTCGATTTGTTTCTCTTACATCGAAGCATGTGTCCTGTCCAGCCCCATTTCAAATAGTCGATGCGAACCACAATATCCGTAACCTTAGTTTTTCTTCTTATATCTGTGTTTCTGATTTTGTCCTTTAGTTTCAATCCTAGCATGCTTCTTTCCATTACCCTTTGACATTTTTCTAGTTTAGCTCTATGGTTGTCAGCGAGCGACCAAGTTTCGCAGCCATATTATGTCATGCAGGGAAGAATGCAAGTGTTGAAAGTTTTTCTCTTCAAATGTATGCATAAGTCTTTACTCTTCATTATTTCCTTCAGACACAAAAAGTAATAGCTTGAATGAATTCAAGATAGGTGGTAGTATTTCAATCATTAGACGTTGTGCACAATTTCTGAGCAGTAACCTAACAAAAAGGACTAGGCTTGCATGAATTCACGATAGTATTCAATCATTATGTTATGCTACTAATAGGATTTGGATGAGGCAGACAGATAGTTTATAACCTGGATTAACACATAGGATACTTTTTATCCCGCTAGTCCTTTTCCATGTGATAATTTCAGACTTCCACGCGAGCTAAGCTGCTGGAAAAAGCTAGACAGCCAATAATGTTCCCACTGTTAGGACACAGGCCTCCTCTCTGTGAGAGGGAGTGGGCTGTACCCATGCACTGTTTATGCATGTCTTCTAATTTTTAGTTCTTGGACATGCCGGCTTCCTCAAGATATTTTCATTCACCGTTTTGAGAATAGTCGTGAAGAAATCATTTACACAAAGTAAAGCTCCTGACTGGGGTCGTACCTACGACCGGCAACTCGTAAGTCGCGTCCGTTACCACTGGGCCACCACTGCTCTCATAATAAGCCGTAGATATAAGCCCAATGACGATACTGGAATTATTTTCGCAAAATGAAATAACTGTTAGGAAATCCGCTTTGAGGTTATTATTCCTACAGTCACAAAAAAGCTCTCTACGTGATCGTCTACGTACAACTAATAAGATTACCGTATCTTTATACTTTTACTAGCTTCCGTCAGCGGCTTCGCCCGCGTCATATCTTTATAAATTATAGCCTATGTTACTCAGTGATAATATAGCATTCTCCTGGTAAAAGATTTTTTTAAATCGGGCCAGTAGTTTTTGAGTCTATTCATTACAAACAAAAAGAAAAACAAATATTTTTTCTTTATAATATTAGTTTAGACTATGCCTTGCTGGTTTAGTGGTCGCAAGCACTTTTCCTGTGCATGAGGTCCTGGGGTAGATTCCCGAGTCGGGCAAAATGTTTTTTTTTTTAATGAATTTTTCAGTAGCAGCCCGGAGTCTGGATCAGTGCCCGGTTGATAACAATAGGCTCGCTCCCTATTCCATGGGACTTGCTTAAATATAATTGGCGTAATGTGGGTCGGACCTACTATAAGTTACACCTCTGCTTAACCCGTTGGTGATACAGGCGTGATCTGTTATAGTTATTACAGCGTAGACGAATTTTCAAACGATATTTTGCTTGTATAGAATTCAGATTGTGCGTATCTATTTGTTTTCCTCTGTATGTCTTACTCAAATTGAATTAAATTCTTTGATATCAATTTAATTAAAAATTTTAAATGTTTATTTTAATTTTTTAATTTTGTATTGTTTGTCTAGTGCAACTAATTTTGTACGCCATAAATGGCAAAACATGTAGCCACCACATATTAATTATAAGACCTTCATACTGTACTCATGTTTTACAAAATAAATATTATCTTATCATAACTTATCAATCTACCTAGCCTTTTCCGAAGTATATTGGGGTCGGGTTCCAGTCTAACCGGATGCAGCTGAATACCAGTATTTTACATGGAGCGACTGCCTATCTGACCCTTTGTAAATATGTGAGAATCATGTATCTATCACATAAGTAATTAATTTATCTGTCGTTGCTCTCTTTAAAAAATCTTTTTACCTATATTGTGGTATAGTAATTTATTTTTATTTTTTTAAATGCATCGTCTTCACATATAATTATATAACTAATGTACCTACATATACAAAATATTGTAAAACATTTTAAAAGAGTAACGGTGGAGTTTCTTGCCCATTCTTCTCCATACGAAAACTACCTTTTGGAAGGGGCGACTAGAATCATTTTTTTTTTTTTGTATTTGTTGACGTTCAAAAGTGCCTTGCAAGGGCATATTTGAAATAAATGATTTGACTTTGACTTTGACTTTGACTTTGACCTCCACAACACAGTAACTGGGTAATACGATACCCCTTGGTAAGACTGGTTGTCAGATTTTCGGGCTTCTGACGACCCGTAACGACTGTCAAAGATCCACGAATGACAGCCGGGACCAACGGCTTAACGTGCTTTCCGAGGCACGGAGGTGTCTCGGTATGTAAAGATGGCCACCCATCCGCAGACCAACCCCGGCAAGCGTAGCTTAACCTGACGGATCGACCCGTGCGGCAGTTATTACTTAGCCATGAGCTCCTCACCTCATTTGTTATACTTATTATGGTCTAAAAATACCCGATAAATGTTTTAACGCGAATCCCACCCACTGAACAAGGGGTCCCCGTTGTCTGTTCATCTCTCAGGATTTTTCATAAAGGGAGATCATTAAATTTGCACAGATCATTTATCAACCAGCCACAAACCTAATTAAGGGTGGTAGAAAAAGTTAAATTCGTCTTTTTTTCAGAGAATTTCCTTGATGAACAAAGTCTATGGAACAACGGTTTTATTGATTTTCAAAGGAAATAAAATCGCTGTTCGATGCGTAGACAAGTTTAGAAGCATCATCATAAAAATCGAAGTCATTTTTTGTTTCAAGGACTCGGCTGCTATAAAAATGGAGGTTGTTGTCATTAAAGGTCTCAGTTTCTTTGCTGAAGCTAAAATCATCATCTATTATTGTTGGGAATCGAACCCTAGCACCCCGAACCTAGCACGCGCAGGCATTGTGATCATCGCGTCATCGTCTATCTGAAGTGCGGCGCGGCAGCGGCACGGCTCGGCCCGATGACCACTCGGTTCCACAGACTCCACCGCGACGGACGATTCTAATCTATTTATTAACGGTTTGTCTGGGAAAGTTAATATTTGTAAAGATCAGATAACATTAAACCATTGCCTATTTCATACAGTCCACTCTTTTATTGCTCCCGCGCTAATATTGGTCCTTCGAGCCGGATATGAACCAGCTACCTATGGATAGCTTCATCAATCTACATAACATAACATCACGGCTTATTTCCCCAAAGCGTTAGGCAGAGGTGTATCCATAGTAGGTTCCACCACATTTCGCCAGTTATATTGAAGTCCCATGTAATAGGGGGCGAACCTATTGCCATCTACCGGGCACAAATCCAGACTCAGGGCTGCTACTGAGAAATTCCTAATGGAAAAACCTAATAACACTCTACCCGACCTGGAAATCGAACCCAGGACCTCATGCTCAGCAGTAGCGCTTACGACCACTAAACCAACGCGGCTGTTATTAGTTCATCAATATAATAGGTAGGTAGTACATTTTAAATACGACAGTGTTTGACCGTGGATAATTCCTATTATTGTTTGAAACAACAAAACAATACTTATCGGTATGCAATTTTTCATTGTCATCTTTCCTTATACTACTTACTAGATGTCAACTTTAATAAGTATTCATTGAATTCCGCAGAATAGCATACCTTTAATATTGAAACCGGCAAAGTCCGTGTCGGAGCACGCACAATGAAGGGTTCCGTAGTTGGGACGCATTTATCCTAAGAACAAAACTTAAAATTGTAGTTGAAAAACATGTTCTCCCATGCGGAATGTATGGGAGAACATGTTTTGGTTGATTATTACTCGTTACCCTGTAAAACCTACTTAGCTGTGAAAGTTTTCCTTTTACCTTTTTTTCGCAAATCCAAGTACAACCATTTAGCTGGCAAGGGACACTTGACTCTAACAAAATTTTGCACTTTAAAGCTTAAAATTTCGCAAACAGATTCCTGAATTGAAAAATGATTTTCACATATCCATTAATGTTTTTGAACGACCTTTCCAACGACACCTCACACCATGGGATAGACGAGAAAAAATAACATTCCCATTTTAATTGTAGGGAAACCCGATAAAAGATTTTTTTTATTTTTTTATTCATCACTTTGTCGGCGTGTTTAATATGTGTATATGCCAAATTACAGTTTTTTTTGTATTAACAGTCTCTGAGCTAAACCACAGACAGCCAGACAGACGGACATGGCAAAACTATAAGGGTTCCTTGTTTTCCGTTTACTACGGAACCCTAAAAACAGTAGTATGTCTCTATCTAGGCTGCCTTATACCTACAACTTACTAGATGACTGTCAACTATAATAGGTATTCATGGAATTCCGCAGAATATCATACCTTTTATATTAATAAACAGTAGTATGTCTCTAACTAGGCTGCCTTATACCTGCTACTTACTAAATGACTGTCAACTATTCGCGACTGTTAACTATATTTAGGTATTCATGGAATTCCGCAGAATATCATACTTTTTATTTTTTTAAACAGTAATTTATCTCTTACTAGGCTGCCTACCCATAAGACCACGCAAGAATTAAGTTCTGAGAACAATTAATTTAATAGTTCCTCATTCAAATTGTTTAAATGACGAATATAAAAGTTTCATGGAAACATTTCGCCTTTAATTTTAAACCCGAGTGAATCGACACATGCGGGTCGAAAACTCGAAACACAATGTAAACTCACCTTAAATCCGCTCCAGCGATCCGAATCCGGTTTTTTATTTTTGAGAAAATAAACTCCGTACCTATATAAAACGTTGGTGCTAACAACGGACTTTTCTTCGCGTTTATTAGTGCAAGCAAGATGGTCCTCGGTCGTGTGCATTTCGCCTTTTGTGTTATAGTTGTGTTCCAAACTTTATTGTATTGTGATGGTCAAATTGCACATAAGAGTTATGATCCGAGTGAGTATCTTTCTGCATTGTTGTGACATTTTGTGCGGAAAATCTTATAAAAGAAGTTGAAGGATGTTGCGGACTTGCGGTCCATTTTGTTAGGGTTATAGAAGAGCTTGAAAACAGCTCAATAATTGTGTAATAAGTAACAATCTTGTGATTATTGCGGGATAATTTTTTTTAGGTAGATATGGATAGGTTTTTGAGGAGGTTCTTGACACGTTCAGTGCCGGAAGCCTTCGCGGAGGGCTCATTTTAAATGTAAGTTTTTCTTAGTGAATACAGCATTATAAACCGCGAAAATAAATCTGATGTATATTTTAACAAGATTTATTAGTATATTGCGGTTAAATGTTTTTTTTTCACTCTTATAAATATTTTACAAATAAATTCAAAGTTTGAAAACTACGTATAGCGACAAGACCACCTGAAAACACTATTTTACTTTGTTTTACAGTGTAACACGGTTTTAAACATAACGCCGTTGACCGTCCGCGATGGTTAACTTTAGCGCAAACGGTAACCCTCCCGGAGGGTTCACTTCTAATATGTATGGCGTATGAGTTCTATGAAAAGAGGGTGGAGTCAAAACTGTTAAAGTATTCTCCTTTAACTTTGCCTAAGGTCTTTTAGGGCTATACCACATCAGTTAGTAACTGAACCTGCTCTGTTTTTTTTTTTTTCATTTTGAGTAAATACTTGTGACTATTACAATCCAATTAATTTCGACTTCCTGCCGGATGCCTAGGTACTAAGCATACAGGTACAAGGCTTAACTTTAAAGAAAGTGTCAAAAGAAAAATCGTGAACAAACATTGCTGGAATTTAATATTTCAAACAACAAACGGTTTAATTTTATTAAAACCGTTTAAAAGGGTACTAGACGAGGAATTAATTTATTTCTTCTCTTGTAGGATTTCTCCTTTCTCCTTTAATTTCAACGTATTCCAACTATCTCTACTTAACTTGACCCAAATACTAAATTGTTTGTCGCAGCTCGTTCCATTTACTTTGACCACTAGTGTATCTTTTATAAGGAATTTATGTAAATATTAGCCATAGATCTAAAAAAGAAACACATAAAAGGAATGAATTATTTCGTCCTCGTTTTATTGTTGTATTAGATCTAGGCTGAAGGTCGTTGTCACTTAGATAACTATAGGCAGATTAATTCAAACTAGAGGTCGCCCAGAGGTCGAAATTTAACCATAATTCATTTAAATGTCATGATTCTAAGGTAGCCATCTTGTGTCAAACGCATGGTAGTGTGTTTTTTTTTTAAATTAATTTATATTATATAAAAATATTCGCTTTCTGCACTCCTTCTCTATATAAACTTTAACTTTTTTCATACTCCTCCGTCCGCGTAATTTTCGTAAAAAGGGGTACAAAGTTTTTGCTTCACGTATTAATATAATAATTATATGGTGCGAGAGCAGTGGTGGCCTAGTGGTAACAGCCCCGACTTACGAGTTGCAGGTCGTATGGTGCGAACCCAGGGTAGGCGCTTTTACTTTGTGTAAATAATTTCATCACCACTGCTCTCAAAAACGGTGAAGAAACATCGTGTGGTAACCGGCATGTCCTAGAACTAAAAATTCTTTGACATCTGCCAACCCGGACTACCGCGTGGTACATTACAGCCCACTCCCTCTCGAAGAGAGGAGGCCTATGTCTTAGCAGTGGGAACATTAAACGGTGATTTATGTGATTATAATGGTATAAGTTTATCATGGACTTCACTGACTTCTGTGAAGGAAAACATCGTAAGGAAACGTGGCGTATAATTTATATAAGTCAGAAATCGCCAACCCGTCTTGAGTAAGTGTGGAGTGCCTTCTATGTTTCAGAAGAGCATTGGGCAATAATAGGCTAGTATATTAGGGTTTTCTTACGCCGAATCCACACAGCTAGGAGTTTCACTTGGTGCCGAGTGCGAAGCTTGCTGAGCAGCGTAGCTCGACCAAGTGGAAGGGACATCGACGCGAAAACTGTTACCATGGATTCAGTACGTGATTCTGAGCCCTGTAGAAAAACCATGCGTTTGCTAAACTGCATTCACAATTTATTTGCCAAACATATAAACAAACACGAGTTTTAGGAAAAACAACTGTAAAGCCTACACATACAGTTCAGTTTGCGCTACAACTTCATATTTTTTTATGAAATCAATTTTATAAACCTACACTTTCATAAAGTTGATATTTCTTTAACTGGAAATAACATCAATTGAAAGCAAGGATTTAAATAGACCTTAGGAGTGTGTTACCTAGCAGCACCCTTCACTAAACTCTAAGTGAATCACCAAGCTGTGGGGCTTCGACCTTTGTGAAATAATGAGACGCCTGGCCTTGACTGTGTGCCCCATAATGACACTAAAAGGAGCACTTAGAGAGATATTATCTAAATTCAATTTAGCGTAACTAGAGGAACTGGGCCCCGAATGTGAACGTTTTCTTTGAAAAGGATGTTACTCAACTGAAGTACAAATTTTACGTCCATAGCCCTTTTCTCATTTTTTTATTAAATATATACAGGGTGGCACGGACATCGACGCGAAACCTGATACCATGGATTCGGTACATGATTCTGAACCCCCTGCGTTGACATTTTTCGTGTGTTATTTAAAAAAAAAAAATAGCTGTTCCATAGAAAAGTGCAATACCCCCGCGGTCAAAATGTTTGGAACAGCTGTTTATTTTATTTTATTTGTAATCAAGTTCTCGAAAACGGCTCTAACGATTTCGATCAAAGTTGCTATAGAAGGGTTTGGGGGGCGAAAACTCGATGAAGCTAGGTATCATATCTGAGAAAATTCGTTTTCTCCGTATTTTTACTTTTACCCGAGCAGAACTGGTTCGCCCAAAGTTTAGAACAAGATGGCTACCTTAGAATAATGACGTGGCGGCATGGAATTAGTAAGTACCTACTATCATGACAGCATGGAATTAGTAAATACCTAGTATCATGGCAGCATGGAATTAGTGAACTATCCTGTACTATTAAATGAGCATTCTCTATTTTCACCAGAGCAGAACTCGGTCGCCCTCGCCCTCGGTCGGTCGGTACTGGCAAATCAAATATTTAAAGTTGTTGACAAAACAGACTAAAGTGTCACCTAGACTTTCATGGGTTTCTGGGGAAAGGGTAAGAGGGCCAAAAAGCAATCAATCTTAGACATTCGGAGTTACTGTAGGTAGAGATATCCATAGCATTTAACTCTCTCTTCTTCTGAATTTAGGAGGAATTTATTCATTATACTCAAATTCCTCCTGCCACATAAGCTTGAGTACCAGTATCTTAGGCAGCGACGACTCAAGTCGTTCCTTAAAAAAAAAACATAGCAGTTTCTTGCAATATAAGTATGACTGACGTGGTGTAGGGCATTGCATCTATTACCATAAAGCTTTTATATTTATTTACCTAATGACATAAAAAATCATAATCTTAAAATCTAACAAGCAACCGCTGCAATACATAACGTCACTCAAAGTACTGGAACTATAAAGCTCTGGTCACACTGAGGCGAATCCCGCGCGGGATGCGGCCCCAAATTATCTCGCGTCGATTGTGTCAACTACAAAACTTGAATGGAATGGAGATGTTAAAAACTGTCACGCGTGACTTCATTCTTATTCTAAAACAAAGTCTACCGCCGCCGTCCGTCTGTCTGAACGCGATTAATTCAGAAACTACCGAACGGATTTTCAAACGGTTTTCACCAATAGACGGAGTGATTCATGAGCAAGGTAAGGTTTTGTGTAAATTGGCTGAAATATGACGATTATTATTAAAGATGTCGGAAAAAATCATGCCAACTTAGCTTTACTGGCATCGCGTGAACCGTTGAAGATACATAAAATGTATGTTCTACAGGTTTGTACATCTTAAAAAGTTCAAAAAAAATGTTCGCGATGGCATATGTCTATCTTCTAAGGATGACCCACAGTAACCATTATTATCTTTCAGAATTTAATAAAAATTCCATTGTTATTTCGGAAGCTATTTTGACCGGTATCATATTAATCCATATCCAACAAAATATGTTATTTAAATTGGGCATTTAATTTAGATTAGAATACGCCTGAACATCATATCATTTAAATGAAAAGTTTAAAAGATATCACAGATCCAAATTATGCGTAACAATATTATTATGGTTGACGGTTTAGGGGTCGGATGTGGTACAGCGCCGGGTTGTGGCTGAGGGTGATGACCAGGAATGCGCGTTCGCTGCATGCTGGTGGTCAGGATACCCGTTGAAGCCGTGGGTGCTGACTGGCTGTGTGACTCGCCTCACGAAAGCTGGCGGGAGTGATGATGATGATGACGTCACGCTGAAGTAGTTGCACGAAGGCTACGTTGACGTTCATATTCGGGGTCACCAGTTTAGGGGCATGAGGAACAGGGTTTAAAGTTCACTCATCCCCCATAGAAAAGGGAGGATCCTCCGACCAGACGGGTGTCGTGTCTGGCGGGCAACTTCCTAGAGGTTGAAGTCGGGAAGCTTGTATATATGTTTATCGCGCGGTAAACTCTAATTGCGCGATGCAGGATTTGTGTGACGTCAGGTCTTTGATGCGTAGTTCGCATGTAGAGATGTAGATGCCGCTACAACGCCAACGCGGGTACAGCGGTAGGAGTCAATGACCTTTTCCTCGGCTATTAGGTATGTAATCCCGGTAGTATGTTCCCGCGGGATATTTTCCAACATCCACGGGTGTGAAGCCGCGGGCAAAAACTAGTAATCATTAAAAAAAAAAACAATTAATGCACGCAGTCAAGTCCCGTATCCCGTGTGGGATTCACCTCAGTGTGGCCAAAGCTTAAAAAAACAAATGAATATAAAGATATTAATCTTTTCGTTACTAAGTACATAATATACCGTAAAGGTGCGGTGTTAGTAACCCTCTATGACCTCATTCAGTCAAGTTTTATGGGTATAGTTAACATGCAGGCGACATTATTATTTCTTTTTCTTTTTCTTTTCTGCCTCTTTTAATTAAATAAATTGTTAGTTATAAACATTACTACCCAAAAACATTATGTTTTTTTATTTTATCATCTAAAAAGGCTGTCAGGAACTCAGGAAAATTCTGAAATATTGATTGGTCAAAAAAGCCAGTAGATAAGAATTGATTGTCCAATATTTTATTAGTTTAATTAAAAAGAGAATCCTATAAATAGATAAAATTTTAGTCGGATTTTACGTTTTATAAAAAATGAGTGAGTCTTCCTCAAGTAGTGAGATTGAAATAAATAAACTTAGGTACTATTGTTATCCATAAGTTGCACTTACTCATTTTCTCATAGAGGGTGATAAAAAGTAGTGTCCACCTCAGGAGCAACACTATTTTAATAAATCATGAGCGCAGCGAGGGATTCAAAGAAACACTCTCGCCTTTATAATAGTTGTTTGCTCCCTAGGCAAACAATCTACTATTTCAAATTGAAAAAACTAAAACTAAAAAAACTAAAACTAAAACTAAAACACTCTAAAACTTATAAAACTTTAATGTTTTTAAAAACCGTGTTGGCTTTGATACATTCAATATCTACCACTGAAATTCATACCCACCTAGTTGCCTATACAAATGATTAAAAAAATTAAAAGAAAAACTTCAACTTTTCAAGACCTAAGAGATTTTTAATTACTGCAAGTTGATATCAGTTTGTAACTTTTGGTTTCCAGCGTATTAATTTATTACGATCTGCTATACCTACTAATAAACTTGCGAAGAAATCTATGTATATTATTGCCGGGTTTACAAAGAGGATTATTTTACGGATTATGCCAAGAGGTGTCACCCAGTGTTCTATGCGTGCCTCTGTAGGAGGACGTGGGGTCCTGAGATCGGCCGCACTTGGTGATGGGGCCCGCTAGACATTGCGGGCATCAGCCTGGCCCGACTGGTATCAACCAGTCGGTGGTGCAGCGAATAAGTATTATGTATAAGTATCTCCCGGGCCCCGGGTCCTGATAGTAGACGGAACAGTGCAGGAGTTTTAGTCGGTAGGAGTCCATAACGGGTACTTAACTACTTTTTCGTCTGATTTAGTCTTTATTGCAATATTAACTTTAGACTGCTACAATGATATTGCTTTTCCTTTAGCACTAAATTGAGCCGTCCGGTGGGCCTCCACTTTCGGGAGGGTCCATTTGGCAAAGGACGTAGCAAGCTATTAAATTATATAGATGCCAAGTCAAAAACTGTTTTGAACAAAACTTTGGTAGGTAGATTATACCTACAAATATTAGCAAAGATATAATTTGTATAGCATGAATGCACTTCAGTGCACTTTTATAGCAGGAAGTCATATCAAACTATTCATATGCAGGTTAATATTAAAAGTAAAAGTAATATGGTGGGATATTCAGACCTTGATCTTTAACTGAACCAGTTAGTGACAGGAAGAATGAAATATTTTGATTTTTAGGGAATCAGGTTGTAGGTTTTTGAATTGTCATAAAATAATAAATATACGCGTTGACGTGCGAACTTCCGCCTTTTTTTCGTCGGTTAGATAAGAAAGGAATAGGGATGATGCCTGGGTAAAAAAAAAAAAACTAATTAGTCCGTCAGTCAGATAATAAAAAAATATTAGACACGTATTTTTTCCTTTATCATATTAATAAAAAAATACTCAGATAAAACGCATTTTAGGTTGGAGTGGGGATCGCTACGTCACTAGTATGTATATTTTATACATACTCGTGACGTCATGGCACATTTTACCTCAATGTATCGCCGTAATCTTTAGATTACGTAAAAAAAGAAAAAATACATGTCCAATATTTTTTTATAATCTCAAAGACGGACTAAATAAAAAAAAGTGTCATCATCCCTATTTGGGCTGTCATTCTGAGTGTATTAGCAATTAGGATGGATACAGAAATGCGTAAATACGTGTATGATGGTGTTTAGACATCAAAAAGGTACTGGTCTGCAGACACACTGGACTAATGAACCATGAGCATGCATATTCACTGTTCTAGCACTAATGTGATGATAAATGGACACTGAAGACTGAATTGTGTATAGTACGTTCAGTAAATTAGTCGATACGATCAATCAATATAGGTACTTACTTATTTAGGCTTTTGTCTACAATGGTGCCGATTCTCTTGTACACCGAACTAAACTATCTAGCTAAACTATCACTAAAATTCCTTACTTTTGACTATGAGAAACTCTAAATTGAAATATCATTCTGACACAACTAAAATCGAATTTGACAATCGCGACTCCACGTGGTACTTGTTTGCCCTACCCCGTGAATTTTTTTTAGAGCCGAGGCGTGCATTCGGGGCAGCCTCGATGTGTTTTATATGGAATTTTTCACTTTTTATATGGAAAATATTAATAATTATTTATTACCTACGTGTTGAGTTTTAACGGTTTATGGGCTTCTTAAGAGGGTCGAAATTTACATTATTTCTGCGATAGGACACACAATTTTCGAGATATAACCAAAGAAAAGAAATAAAGATATACAGTACCGCTTTTGCACCTGAAGTCGAGGTGTTGGTGTGAATTTTGCATCATGACAACTAATTTTGTTCCACACATTTTAAATCGCGATTAAAAATAGTCAGATTTAATTAGACAATAAAAACTTTGGCTGAAAAACGTCAAATTCAGAATAGCAAAATTGCCATTTTTACTAAATTAATAACTCAGTGGCACCTTAGTGCTGTCAAACTAAAATATAGTTAAGTTGTGTTACTTTAGTCTATTTCAAAATGAGAAATCGTCGTTTCACAGGAACAAACTAAATTTTGGTAATGTTTAGTCCAGTTTAGAGGCGTTTGTGACAAGACAATTGGCACCATTGTCTCTCAAGCACGATGCACTGTGCTTGAATGGTCAATCTTGCTACCTATAACTAGGAGTGTATGTATAGCTGTAAACTGTAGTTGATATTAATACATAAGTACTTATACATCGCCTTTTAACTGCCTTTGAGGTCTAGTGACTAGACCACCTGTCTCAGACCCAGAGGTCCCAGGTTCGATTCCCAGTGGGGGCAAAATTTTCTGCTCAGTTTGGTTGGTGGTAGGGCTTGTTCTAAGTCCGCCTGGCTAGCTACCACCATCATAACTAAGTCTGTCGCCATAACAATTCGGGCTTTCGGCAGTTAAAGTTAAGATAGCCAGTTCCTCTGAGGTTAAGGATTGAAGCACGCTTCCACCTTCGGCCTGATCATCACTTACCATCAGGTGAGATACAGGCCAAGAGCTTCCCATTGTAGAGAAAAACAAAAAAACTTACTCATTAATCTTAAGTTATCAGGACGAAAAATCTCTAACCACTATTGACGTGAACCTAACCCTAGTAGAAAATCCACCTATCTAGTAAAATTTTATAGATAAAGAAAATGAAGACTCCTCCCTGTAACCACACTAAACGTAAAAAGAAAAATACAAGATGCAATCAGACATCTCATACAAAATAACTATTATTACATTTTGTAACTACACCTTTGTTGAAACAAAATCAAAGTTCAATATCACGTCAGGTGTCGACAGAACCACAAAATTTTATCGTCCACATTTATTTTCTCTAATACCTTTGCTTTAGTGATGCAACGAATACTAATAAAAATATTCGTATTCGCTGAATATCATCAAACTACCGAATATTCGTATTCGCCGAATATCATCAAATTACCGAATATTCGTATTCGCCGAATACTTTCATGACATTCGTAATTAGTGACAACCAAGAAATCCCATAAAGATATTGTGTGGCGAAATCTTCCACATTGGCCTCGGAAAGGCTATTTTCAACGGAAATCTACGGACAAAAAAAAAGGAAT
Source organism: Agrochola lota (assembly GCA_947364205.1). Lineage (NCBI taxonomy): Eukaryota > Metazoa > Arthropoda > Insecta > Lepidoptera > Noctuidae > Agrochola > Agrochola lota. Next base: position 8,626,381 of record OX376231.1, on the reverse strand, counting down.
CGTTTGTTGCCAAAAAACTTGCAACAGCAACTATCATGTTTTTTAAATAAAAATATAACTTTATGTACTTAATTTTAATTATTATTTTACATGTAAATATTTAAATTGCTTAGCGTGTTTAATTTCCTTCCACCTTCTTTGACTAATAATTGCGTGCAGCTATAGTAGAATCAGGTATTCGTATTCGTATTCTTAAAAGTAGTATTCGTTGTATCACTACTTTCCTGCTTTGGCCGTTTTCAGAACCTTTTGTAAACTTTGTTCAAGGGTATACCTACTTACAAAATTATGTGAGAATGAAAAAAAATCTAATATTCTGTCCCCTTTAAAAGGGTCAACGCGAAATATGCACATTGTTTAGGCAAAAGAAAAAAAGCAAAAAAGGGTTTTAGGCACATACCAAGGCCCAAGTTTACATATCTACTTAAATCTTCGTACACAAGTACCCCATTTGGTACTTTTTCTGCCTAAGTACCGAGTAATAGGGATAATTTCATACCAGACTAAGGGGTTTATTTATAAACGTTGCTTAAAGTTAAAAGTAATGATTGGCGACTGTCGACAACCCTAAATTTTTGACGTTTGAACGGCACTTAACTTTAAGACGTTCAGTGCCGGGAGCCCTCCTGGAGGGTTCACCTAGTCGCATGTGGGATGCCGGGAGCCCGAGGCTCATTTTAAATATAGGTTTTTCTTAGCGTATACAGTATTATAAACCGTGAAAATAAAATCCAAATATTATCTGATAAAATCTGTATATTTTAATAAGATTTATTAAAAGAAAAAAGAAAGAAAGAAAAATAATTTTATTCGTCACAGAAACACGTGCATAAAAAAATAATAAAAACTCGAGTAGGTAACAAAACAATAACAATACGTATACAATAACGAGTACAAAACAGAAATAGTAGGCAGCTGCTGGCACGTCATGACTGTGACAAGAAGGCTTCCACTCAGCATGATGCCGTGCTATGGAGACCCACAGCACAGCGCTGATTTTCAGTGGTCACCCGAAAAAAACGTACGGAAACCAAGTCAGGTTTAAAATTCAGAATTATACATAAATATAAAATAAAACAAATAGTACTTATAATATTATATAATGCAACAACCAACAGTATGAATAAAATTACTAAATAACATATATAAATTATCCGCAGGCATCACCACTGTACCCACCTAAAACACCACTATCAATACAGTGTTTTGTCTCGCTCCCACCATCACCTTCGCGCTCACAGTAATAAAGTACAGTTAGTAGTAGTAGGTACCATCGAAGAAGTTCATATCTATGCACCGTAAGGACTATTTCTGCTTGCAGTGCTCGGCCGCCATAGAACCGGGGTGGTAACAGATGTGGTCATCGCGTTCACGGGATTTTGTTTTCAAATTGCTTAGATATGAAATTCTTCGATGGTACGGTAGGTACGGTCGGTAGTATTAGTATATGCGTTGGTTTTAAAATCCAAGCATTTTAATATTTTTAAATTTTTGTTCACGGATACAAATATTCACAAAAAATGTAAAAGTTTGGAAACTACTTATAGCGACAAGATCCCCTGATTACAGTGTTTCATAACACGGTTTTAAACCTAACCTAATGCCGTGGACCGTCCGCGATGGTTAACTTTAGCGCAACCGTAATGCCGGTAAACCTTCGGAGGGTTCACTTCCAATATTTATGGTGGCAGGGCGTATGAGTTCTATGAAAAGTGGGAGAAGTCGAAAGTGATAAGCAACGTTTATGAATAAAATGTCCAGTGTTAACCATACCTTACGTTTTTTTTTTTTGTGGGAAATTATCAAATAACTTCTCCCGCTCTGGGCGGAGCGGGAGAAGCGTGTCAGACTTTTACTAACTAAACCCCACCCGTGTTCCTTCCGTTGCCTGTGCGCCTGTGCCACGATATTCCTTTCGGACAAACTCGCAGCCCTGGTAGGAGTGTTAACCATCCCTAGGCCTCGTTATAAACAATTTGCTTTGTCGTAATCATTGATATTTGCGTTGTGGAGCCATGCTGTGCCTGCGGTTTCTGTCTAATTATTGTATCTATCTGCTTACTCAATTATTTCTCAACGGGTTAATTGATTTATACAAAGCGTCCTAACCGAGGCAACTGTCCTAATTAGACTCTAGGTAAATAGATATTTCTAATTAGGCGGCTGGATGATATAACGGCTCCTACATGTACCTATCTAGCTAATAGCCTTGCATGCCTTGCGTTGCTTCGTAAAAAGCAAGCGATAGAGATAGGATAGAGATAGTACCCACGCAAGACACATCTCATGAAAAGTCGCAAAGGAAGACAGACTGGAGTCTTTTTTTTACTACTTGGCGAAACTTCAGACGTTTTGGGTATTGGTGCCCCTGCCCATCTACATAACAAATCAATCTGTCTAGGCTTTTCCCAACTACGACTATCTTAGGGTCGGCTTCCAGCCTAACTGGATGCAGCTGAATACCAGTATTTTACATGGAGCGACTGCCTATCTGACCTCCACAACCCAGTAACTGGGTTATATGATACCCCTTAACACCCTTCCCTTCGTAACACTGGTTGTCAGACTTTCGGGCTTGTGACGACTCGTAACGACTGTCAAAGATCCACGAATGACAGCCGGGACCAACGGCTTAACGTGCTTTTCGAGGCACGGAGTAGTCTCGGTATGTAAAGATGGTCACCCACCGCAAACCCGGCAAGCGTAGCTTAACCTGATGGATCGACCCGTGCGCCTGTTATTACTTAGCCACGAGCTACACAGCAATGAAATTAAAATTATTATGTTACCCAAAATCATAATTTCAGTAAACAACAGAGATGTAATCATCGGTCGACGTCCTCTTGTCGCGTGTGAAATTATAAAAAACTATACGAGGAAAACATTGTTTTTTGTTTTATTGGCATTGCAAATTGGAGACCTACCCCAATTAGGCAAACCATCACATTGTGATATATTTATTGGCTGTGTAAAGTTTAAAAACACCCTGTAGTATAAAAAAATGAACGTCTTCAACACCAACAGACCGTGGTTGTGTTGCCTCCGTTGCCGGCAGTTTCAACAGGAAGCCGAATTTACAAAAAAATGCGAATAATTTATTTAATTTAAACTAATTTATTTCAATTTAAATTATATTTCAATTTAATTTTTTTTTTTTTTTTATTTATTATTGACCCTACTTAAATATTTAAACAAAAAACAAAACAATCACGACACACCACAAACAAAAAAAAAATTATTACTTATCTAGAGGCTGACTTTTGGGCCTACAACTTTCGAGTTCGAAAATGTCGGGACCACTCGGGACATATTCCGATACATAAGTAGGTAAATACATAAATCTTTTTTTTTAATCGGTTATACCCTTCGCTAAATCTCTATATCACGTGGTTTATCTGGTGTCAATGACCTCGCATGAGAATATAGAGCCGGTGTTTCGTTTTTATCTCCATTATTATCTTCAGCCGTTCGCACAAAATAATTAAAAGGATATTTATTCCAAAAAAACGGATAAACAAAAACCTTCGGCAGACCTCGACAATTTAGCACAACCAGTATTGTAGCTTTTATTATTATATCTGAGAGACTTTATAGTAACCGCATTTTTATCAAGTTTTTCAATTCCACGATCATTGACATTGTTGTCACAAAAAAACATTCCTGCCATTACAATAAGGTAATGGCAGGAAACTAAGTATAGAAGCAATTTCGTTTATGATTATTGAAGGAACAAATTGATATTCATAAAATTTTACGACCGAAACATCATCAGAACTGTACCTAACGTAGTTGTGGGTGGCGGTTGATTAGGTAGGTACCTACAACCAATCACTTTTTGCTTCTAGGTAGGTACCTAAAGTTATAAAGGTAAATAATTTTCTTCAGAATTAGGTAGCTGTACATACCTACACATTATCAGCCACTTACACACATGTTCCCACTGCTGGAACATAGGCCTCCTCTCTGTTAAAGGGAGTGGGCCGTAATCTACCACACGGGCCCAGTGCGGGTTGGTAGATGTCACATGTCTTCGAATTTTAGGTTCTAGGATATGCCGGCTTCCTCACAATGTTTTCCTTCACCGTTTGGAGAGCAGTGGTGATGAAATATTTAACACAAAGTAAAACGCCTGTCAGGGTTCGAACCTACAACTCGTAAGTTGCTTCCGTTACCACTGAGCCACCACTGCTACATTAATTGCTATATTATAATCAAGCGCTCGTTAAACAGATAGAATAAAGTACAACCACTCGCCGGTCGCCGCGTCTCGATGGTAAAGCTGCGTACAGCCGTTCGATTCTGTAAAAATATCACCGTGAAACTTAGGTGAAGTGAGCGTGAAGTGAGCTGTCAATAGTGTTAATCCCTAGCATCCTGCCGGTCGATTCTGTGGCAGTGACAGCTCACTTCACGCTCACTTCACCTAAGCTTCACGTTAATATTTTTACAGAATCGACCGACAGGTTCTTATGTCCGTACCCTACCTCCGTTTCGTATCAGCGTCATGATCCCGAACGCTAGTTTGGACGCCCGTTCGGTACCTACGGTACGGACTGCAGTGGTAAGGCGTCTCACCGTACCACCAAATAAAATAACTAATTAGTGGAGCTACGAAAACAGCTTCTTGTAAGTGGCTGTTTTCGTAGCTATGATATTTTTAACAATTTATTTGTACAATTTGACATTAACAGCTACAGCTGTCAATGTCAAAATGTTTCCATGCCCGTGCGGTAGACTCGTTGGTAAAGTGATCGCAAGCGCTACTGGACATAGGGTCCTGGTTCAATCACCTGATGGCCAATATTTTTGTGTTGGTTGTTAGGTTGGTAGAATAGCTCTAATCAGAAATCGTTTATATTCAAATAAGTCAGGACTTACAAAAAAGCAAAAATTAAGAGTATTTTCTTTTTTTTCAGTGTCACCACTCCCGTTCCCCACTTGCAGGGCGGACAACATCGACTGCCTTCGCCGTAGTCTAAGGACTTTCTTTTTTTTAATGGACGGCGGCCACTTCGGCATGGAGCCTATCGACCCCATCATTATCAACAGTGTAACCCTATCCTTACCCGAACAGCAAACGACATTTTCTCTGAGAAGGGTCAACGTAACCGGCGCCAGGTGGACGAAACTCGTCGAAAGGAGGTTTTAATCATTATTCAAACAGAATTTACTTGAATGTTTTTGTGTTAAGAGAGATTTGTGGTGTTTAATCTTGAAAGTATTTGAGGGGTTTGGGCAGTTGGTAGCAAAGTACCTACCTAATTATGTTTGATGTAGATAGGTATGTGGCTTGAAGGTTGACTTATTTGGTACCTACTTATTACGGATTTGTGGCCTAAAAAGATAAGCCCTATGAGGCTATGACTGACACAGCGTCTGGCTAGAATACCAGTCGTTCATTTTAGCACTAGATCCCATCGGGGATGTAACTCAGTGGTAGAGTGTCTGCTTCGCATGCTGAAAGTCCTGGGTTCAAATCCCAGCATCTCCATACAATCTTTTTTTTTTTTTTTTTCATATAAAAATAATAAAAGATCGCTACTTGCAATTAGTTAGGTTTCGAGTTTAACCTTGGTCCAGTAGAAAACCAGCGACAGACACTAGTTGTCTGGCATTGATGCTGAACTAGGCCTATTTGGGCGCAGCCGTGCGTCACACAGTTTGTATCTTTTTTTTTTGTTTTTGTGTGAATATTGTGTGCCTTATCCTGAGTCAAATAAATTTATTTTCTTTCTTTCTTTATACTTATTATAATAGGTACAACGAATTTGACCTAGTTTTTATTTATTGTTTTCTTTTCAGGTTTGATTTGGAAGGTGGCAAAAATGGAGTCATATTCACCAGTGACTTGCATTTGTCCGGACAAATAAGTATGGAAGTGGCTGGAAGAAAAGAACCACATAACGCGTACATTACAATGGATATTCGTAAGTAAAGTGGATAGATCCCACAATAATTATGATAAAACTTATGAGTTAACAATAGGTACTCAAAGTAACATTTTGACTGCTTGGTAGGCGCAGTGGGTGAGCGATAGGCTGCTAGTATTGTCGCGGGCTCGATTCCTGCGCGGTACAAATATTTTTCTGACTATATACCTACACTATTCCTAGTAAGAGTAATGTATAGGTAAGGTAGAATAATAAATAAGTGGTTTTCCTACGTATAAACTGGATATTTGTTCATTGTCAAGTTACCGGTTATGAGACAGCTGTGACCGGTATATAAATATAATATTTAGTCATGTGCAGTAGGTATATGGACATTGTACAGCAAAAAAAGCTGTTTTTTAATTAGTGATAAATAGCCTGATAATGGAACATTTACTAGTAATTGTAGCTATCTGAACTTTCCTGTTTATTTGTTGCAATTACAATTATTACTACTTGACTCAGTGAGTAGGTGTACCTACTTAATGAGTAGGTACCTATAAAATATCATGATGATAACCTTTAATGGAAGGAAAGGCCCAATACCTACATAAAAAATTATAATCTTATACTGAAGAAATGAAGGTTATTTTATTATAACATCATCCTGAGATTCCTGATTCCTAATCATGGTAGGTAATGGATGAGTCATATTGAAACTGTTCTCCTTTTTCCCAAATATCAGTACCTGCTTAGTCAATTTGGTGGTCCATGTTCCTGAACTTATGGATTAGGTAATTTTTTATTTATTTATTTGCTATCATTTTCATGCACATCACACATTTACAACATATTATTGTCGGTTTTTGGACATGAACCCTTTTAAGCCTCCCAGTACACGTTGGGCGAGGCCGTCGGTCTTTCAACGTATGGTCGTTCGTACTGGGCCTTTTTGCGTGATTTTCCGTTTGATTTGCGTGTATTATCTATGCGTTGGCCGAGCGTGGTCGCCCAACGTGTACTGGAGGCTTTAGGGCACTGCGGTAGGTTCCATTAAAGAAGTTCATATCTAACAAGTTTCAAAACAAAATCCCGTGAACTCAATGGCCACATCTGTTAATTACCGGCCCGGTTCTATAACCGCCGAGCGCTGCAAGCAAGAATAGTCCTTACGGTGGTTAGATAATTATGAACTTCTTCCTACCTATGTGGATACCTAACCTGTCACCTACCGCTGTATACTTCAGATTTGTAACAAAATACAAACTAAAACAACCTGTGTCCAAAGTAACCAAGTCCAAACTCCAATGTACCTAAACGCCAACACCACCCAGTCTCGTGCAATTAAACTTTGTTCAACTACAGTTTAGCGCACTTTCAGTAATTTCCGACTACCCACATAAAAACAGAAACGTTTTAAATTTCAGAGAGTGTGGAGAGCAACATAACTTATGGGGGAATGATACAACGGGGCATCGATAATGAGGATTACATTTTAATTGGTCCAGAGAGGATAGCTGTCAGGAATATGCGAATACCTTCGTATTTTTTACAACCAAGTAAGCCTTGATTGGTTCGTTCGTGCGTTTTGTTTTGGCTGTTTTCAGTGGACGAGTTTTAAAATAAGTAGGTACTCCGGGATTGACTACCTGCAACACACTTGTACGTCGAACACCATTCGGGCAGCGTGCAGCATTAGCATCAGAATGCTCATTCAAAAAAGTATAATGCCGTTTTCACTAACGCTAAATGAATGCCTAAATAAAACCGCGCTGGTGGATTTTCAACTTTGCTGGTGCTGAGCCGAGCGATGAAAAGGTAATTTGGCACATAGGCGTCGCCTAGTGAGTGAAAACGGTCATCTAAATGACAGTTTTCTTACGCAACGATCGCTACCGTTGAAAGCATACATTTATCATTCTTGACAGTTACACACATAATACAATTGCCATTTAGCCTAAATAATATTTAGAGTTAGAGATTTCAGATGTCTAGTTCTATCTGGAATAAAACAAGGATCATCCATTAGTTGGTTAATAAATAATTGCCTTTAAGTAATGAGTTAATTATTCAGAACTCACCAGACTAATTAAAATAATAGGGTGTTGAAACTTTCTCCCTTGTTCGATATGTAGTTGAGATAAATATTTTAGCCTTAGGTACACATGGCTACACATCAAGCTACACATTTCCAGTATAAGCTGACGTCGCATTGTACGGAAATCCTATACAATGTGAGATCACCATGAACTGGAAATGTATAGTTCTCATTTAGTAAGTTTCTCTCCTTCACCTTTAACAAAAGATTATTGCTGATTAAGTGTGAACAATATAACATAACATCACGCCTTGATACCCCGAAGGGTTGGGCAGAGGAGTACCTATAGTACACGCACATTTCGTCAGTCATTAACTGTGAACTTATCTACAATTAACAAAGGATAATCATGGTTATTAATTACGTTAAAATAGTGGAACAAATAATATAAAATATTAGTTAGATGTTCCGTGTGGTGCCAGATGTAAAGAATAGCACCATCCCATTTCTTCCCGTGGGTGTCGTAGAAGGCGACTAATGGACTCACTAGAGAATGGGCAGCAGCATACTCTATGCATTTTAACACCATACTGCGATCGCCAACCCGCCTGCCAAGCGTGGCGATTATGGCAAACCCCCCATTTGGGGGAGGCCTGTGTCCAGCAGTGGACGTCTTTCGGCTAAAATGATGATTAGTTAGATAACTTGTAACTAATTAGCTTTTTCTTTTACAGATTCTGAAGATTCATACATAATTGATGATGCCATACAGGTAAAACCATCTATCTTGGATCACTTCTCAAATGAAATCACAGCAGCCGTGATGCATTCAGTAGTTGATAATTTTAGATTGTTTTCCGTCAAAGTACCTATAAAACATTATTATAAATATTACAACATGTAATTGTCTCAACTATCAGAACCATCATCTGTAAAATCATTCAACATAAAACAACATTGTAAAATTGAATTTAGTTATTTATTAAAAATGATAAAAACAGGCACAATTGAGTTTTTTTTTCTTAACACTATCCCTTAGAAGGCATCACCCATGGATTCTTCAACAAACTTCTTGTAAATTGCCATAAATTTGGCAACAAATGCTTCAAGGTGGAATATTGCTTTGTTGCCAAGTCTCATTCTATGTTCGTAGGTTGCAGCATGACTGGCAACTTGGCACTTCATAGACATGTCACAGTTCCTGACCAATTCTTTCAAAAGTCCCCCAAATATCATATCTGGAGGCACACCATGTATAATCAATTCATACAGTTTTTGTCGGACTTCACCAAGCTTTTTTGGAGTCTGTTCCGAAAGTATCAAAGCAGCTGTCTCTCTGATAAATTGCTGCCAATCTGGTTCAGGTATTTTTTGGTCTGCAGTGAAAGGATACTGTTGAACTTTACAAGCTTCACACATTAGTAATGCTCTTCTTAAATTACGGTCTGCGGCCTTAGCAAGCCTCATACCCAACTCTGGTGGTATACTCAAACTTTCTTTCTTACAAACTAATTTGAGTACAGAGGCAATCTCAGTCTCTGTAGGTGCAGGTACTCTGATAGTCAGACAACGGGATCTAATTGCAGGAATGACACGGGAAATGGAGTTGGCAATGAGTATCAGGCGACAGGTTGCGACGTATTTCTCCATCGTTCGACGTAATGCATGCTGTGCGTCCTTAGTTAGGTCGTCTACTTCATTCAATATAACAACTTTGAATTCTCTCTGTCCAGATGAATCTATTTGATGGGTTTGTGCCACATTTTTCACCAAATCCATAATAACCACTCTATCGTGAATACCAACATCAGTTGGGTTGACTTCAATGTGATAGTTGCTACTTACAGTCATGATTTCTACTTTCTTATTGGAAGGCGTTGTGAATGTCATGGTTTCCTGCCGCAGTCGTTCTACGCCCGATCCGTATAGTTCTCGCAGTAAGCACATGATCCGAGTCTTCTTACCGGCTCCCGAAGGACCGTAAACAAGCAGATGGGGGAAATCACTTTGCTGAACTAGACTCTTCAATCGAACCGCTTGATCTATATGAAAATCTAGTTTCATCAAGTCTCTCGGTCTATGTTTATCTACCCAAAGACTCATTGTTAAAATGTACTGTAATTTTTGGGTTGTTTTTAATTTTCTTGAGTTAGATATTCGAAATGTTCACCACAACACATCAATCAAAAAATTGAAATACAATCAGGAGGAATCGCTCCTCAATATTTGACGTAAAATATATTTATATTTTGAGCATAAAAAGCATTTGACTTCTTTCTTGCCTTAGCAAAAGTGTATTATGCTATCCTGCTCTTACAATAGTTACAAGCGTCTCGTTATAGTCGTTAGGCTGTCAACTTTGAAGTTAATCTGACATTGAAAAACGCGCGTTTCGTTCAATGTTGCCGAGTGTTGCTAGGTGATGTATTTACAAATGTGCATGAGTTCTTACAGCTTGGCATGTAAGAGAGTATGGAAAAAATGAGGACGCCACTATCACACTTTGGTCACTTCGAATGGGAAATAAGTAAAAGAATTTAAGAAAATTGTAAAAAAAAACTGCTTGTGGGGGACTCATAACCTACTAGCACTTGTCGGCAAAGTAGTGTCATTATCATAGGTCTGCATTACTTAAAAGTAAAATATTTAGTTCCAAATGTCACCACGTTAGATTCTTTTATGTCGACGCTGTACGATTAATTCGTAAAAATACACTATTAAGGTTTCGGTCAGCCCGGGTACATTAATAGTACGTGACCGGTTAAATGTATTCAAAGTAACCACTTACTTTGAATACAATAATTACTATTCTATTGTATTTTTAGAATACGTCTAGGGTGTAAAATACCTCATTTATTATTTTATTGTTAGCCTGCATCATCCCACGGCTGGGCAAAGGCCTCTCCCATGACTTTCCATAACTTTATGCAGACTAAATGTCGACTTGTCGAGGCAACTTACATACCCGTGAACATGATACCCTGTTAACATGGTGTCTCTACTTTTAATAATTATTTTATACACATTATTATTCTAATAAAATAGTATAATAATGTATACAGTCCATATTATTATGCCAACGTGATGATTAGGTAGAAAGGAAGTAACTACCGAAATGACGATTACTAGAGAGGGAGGAAAAAGACATGTTACAACAACCATTTTCAGTCCAACGTGATCATTTTTTTACAAACTTGTTCAATTTGTATTTTCAAGTTATTATATATTGAAATAAGAATTTTATCGAGCTCTGTATTTTAATCAGTCAAATTAAAAAAAAGTTCAGAAACTGTCTGAATAAATCGGTGAAACCAAACTTTTACCTGACTGTCAGTTTCAGATAACGGGCAGCTGACAGCCAGTACTACTTAGGGTGCGTACCGAGTTACGCTGTAATCGATTTGAGCGTGCTAACATCCGTACCGAATTAGCATGAACGCGTTAACGCTGTCCCATGAATCGTCATAGATGACGTCATGACATGCGCCATCTTGCGATAACGCCGACCATGCCTTTTACTAATATCACCGTGAGCGCTGTCAAAGATGACAGTTGTGCTGTTTTGTTTTGAGTCGCATCATAACTTTAGACAAACGTGGCATCTTCGAAATTGTGCTTCTGGCTACCGTGGCCACCTAACCAACGAAGAAGAAGAAATGTGTAGTATAAACACAAAGAAATATGATATGCAAGTTTTGACGTTGAGCGAGCACCGTGAGAACGTTCACGGGCGTTCCGAATTGATGACAGCCCTCAGCTGTCATAATCGTGATATCTAACTCGGAACGTCAAATATTGATGTCAGCGCTGTGAGCGATTACGTTCTTATTCGGAAAGCGACCTTAGTCTGTGTGACAGCCTATGAGTGCATCAGCGTAAATATTTATTAATAATTAATTTGAATCGCTTTCTTTCAAATAAATACAAAGAAGAGCAGTATTCCTAATATATGTTACTGTTACATTTGTTCAGTCGTATAATGTCAGTATAAATAAAGATGACAGTGATATTTATTATTTTTCAAATCTGTACTGTTTGTTTGTGTTATTCTTTTTGTGAAGAAATCAATTTATACGGCGATGCTGGGGAAGCTTATGCTATAGAAGTCAATATAGGACATCCACATCAAAAGGTAAGAACCAGAAAGTCCCTCATTAGATTCTAAATAAAAAATAAAAAAGATTCAAAGTAAACAAGAGTGCCTAATGTTACATTATACCTAAACCTAGGTAGGTACAAAAATATTAAAATGAACTGCAGCATCACCCAGAAGGTGGTCCCCTTAACTGACCCTCTGACCATTTGGCTGATATCCAAAACTGTTTTTTTTTCACAAACTATAGAGTTAAAAGAGGTCTTAAGGAACATCTTAAAAATAGATGTTGCAACTAAGGTAGGTATTTATAATTTTTTGGGCTCTCTGGGACTTTTTATTCTGAAATTCTTTTGATTGCATTGAAATCATGAACCCTGTAGTAATTGATGATATTATATTTTTATTTATGCTGTCAGTCTTGATGATGTTCATAAGCTCTGGGCTAAGACTTATAACCAACACACTGAGGGAAATGTCATCTTGAGTCATCTTAACTTATTTTACTTATTCTTATTATTCATCTTAACTGCTCACTTTGCATCATGTTATTCAAACCAGGCTGAGAATCAGCACTTTTCGAACATCAAAATCACATAAGACAGTCCCCCAAAACGCCCACATTTCACCATTTCCTAGTGCTATAGCTGAGAAGAAGAAGTGGCGCAACAAACTCCCCAGCAGCACAAAAGCAGTTCATATACCTAAATCAATTATATTATAATAAATACATTATATAATTAATTATAAATCTATTATTGTTACAATTCTAAATTCCACTGAGCAGGGATCGAAAACCTTTATAAATTATGGTACACGTATCAAAGAATTTTGGTTACTTCTATGTCTAGGGTTACCGCTATCTGGGTAACCAAGAAGAAGAAGAAACATGTTACCTCTTTTAGGTCACCATTTGAATACCGGATTCACACACACTAATGCCAACGGCACCTGTAAGAAAGAGGTGATTTTTTTTCAGTAACTGTTATCGATATTGGTTGTATTCAATTTAAGGTAACCTTTGAAAATACCTGCAAAAAATATAAATGTTGTCAGTAACCAAAAAAATACCCATAATCAATACGGGTATTTTGTATACTGACATCAGGCTCACACAATGATATTATAAGTAAAAAATAAATTGGTTACAGTACGCCACAACTTAGATGTAGCATAAATTTGAAAATTTGCATTCATTCATTTCAAATTTACGAATGCATTTGGTTATATAATATCACAACTTATTGCGTTTGCATAAAGATAATTTTCACCTAAAGCAGTAATATATATTGGTGATTTTGAAGGCGTACTCAGTTCAGATGGTGATCGGTTTTATGAATTTTGCTGATGCTACATCTAAGTTGTGTCGTACTGTACCTACCCAAGATTTGATCTTGAAGAACAGCACAATGTCACACTATTAAATAACAGGTGGAAGTAGGACGGCAACTTTTAATTATCGTGAGGGAAAAAGAGACAAGACAAAGAAAACTTGGTTATTTAGCCAAATTTTTACTTGCCACTTGTGGAGCGTGTGCACCACTTTTTACTTATTATATCATTGGGTTCACTTATATACTATGATATAATTTATTGCCGTATTCTGCATGATAAATTATTCACATTAAGTATGTAAGATTATCACATATTCAACAGTAGATAAAATTATACTACTTAACATAAAAACTTACTTTATAATATGTAATAATGCAAATAATAATAAGAAGAATTAGATAAAATTGTTTATGGTTAAACAGACAGAGACAACAAAAGGTTTTCTGTGTCAATACAGATATTGTTATGATGTCTAGCACAATGATGTTTATCCGTGGAGTTGTGGTTTATCCTAACAGTTTACTCATAGTCTGTGAGTTTAATTTTTATTAAGTGGGTGATGTCGCAAATAGATATAAAAAAATTTACTGTGTTGATTAATTTGGCAATATTACTGTATGGAAATAAGAAATGTGGCTAAACTAGCAAACTAGAATATTGATTATGAAATGCAATGGTAGTTATTTTTATTTTTTTTATGTACATAAACATATATTTTTCCAGAGTAGGTAATCCGATTTTGTTTGGTCTGTCATCCTGTCTGGGTCTAGAGAGCTAATTAATCAACAATACCGGGGGCTACCACCACCTTTAAAGCAATATTATTTTAATATTACTTTAGTGTGGGAAAGAGATGAAGCTCTATAGGACGTACAGCTCCATCTCTTTCCCCCACTGAAGTAAGATTAAAATAATACTGCTTTAGAGGTGGCGGTAGGCCCCCAGTTTACTAACTGTTATCATGATGAAGAGCTCTATTTATTAACACTTAATTTTCTTTTTTCCAGTTCAAATTATTGGTAGACACAGGGAGCACAACATTAGCGTTAGCATCTTATGCTCGGAATGATAGTGATAAATACTTCCATGCAAATAATTCAAGCAGTCTTTATAATAGTGGGAACAGTGTAAGTAAAACCCTTGTGTATATTTATTTAAGGTCTAATATCATTAATGTGGTCTCAAAAATTCATGTGATATAATTTTTTTAATGCAGATAAAACTGAATGTAGTGATTGCATAGTCCGTAACTAAAGTAGTTAAGCGAAAACTGATTAGTATATTCTTTTATCATAATTTGTCAGCAACTGAATGGAATGTCTGCATGTTGAATTGGGTATTTTTATTAAACCTACACCGTCACTTAATGGGAAATGAGGAAGATTTTTTTAACAGCCAGATCGACGCCATTTTTTTTAATGTAGTGCTCCTTTCTGCAAACTTTAAGGCTCTCGCAAATAAACGCGACGCGACTCTAATAAAACAATTTCTAAGAAAACTTCACGGTAGAACAATTACCGGTGTCGCATCGAGAGTGTTTGCGGAAGCTTCAGCACACACACTTCTAATATCTTTCAAATTATATTTACAGATACAAGCCGCATACACTCAAGGTACATGGACAGGGCTCCTAGCATCGGACTTGATACAGTTTCCATCACTGACTGGTCTACCAGAAGTTCGTTCAGACTTCGCCCTTATAACAGACAGTCATGATTTCTTTACTAAGGCCTCAGGATGGCAGGTGAGCAGCAAATTCATACTTCCATACTAATATTATAAATGCGAAAGTAGCTCTCGTAGTCCCTGTATGTCCCTTTTCTCGGTTCAACGGCTGAACGGATTTCGAAGAAATTGGCACACAGATAGACCACGATCTGGTTTAGGACTTAGGATATTACCTACTTTTATCCTGGATAATTTCCGACCTCCACGTAAGCGAAGCCGCGAGTCATTATCATCTACCTAGCCTGTTCTCAATTATGCTGGGGTCGGCTTCCAGTCTCACCGGATGCAGCTGAATATGTATTTACATGAACCGAATGCCTGTCTGACCTCAACAACCCAATAACAGGGTGATACGATACCCTTTGGTGATCGAGTGTAAAGACATTAATAAATAAGTAAATATCCTTCTTTCGAATCGAAACAAACTGTAATTTTTAATGAGAAATACTGATAATAATATCATGGTAATATCGTTTATTAAGGGTGACCGCCCTGGGTGTGTCAGACGTACGGCACACCCCATTGAGTTAATTAATGAATGTGTTCGTGTGACTTTAATTATGCTGTTGAGCTTCAAATACTGGGTGATTTAAACCTAAACCGCCAGCCATAAAAGATTAGACTTTAGGCAACCGAAATTCTAGAATTTATTGTCTCAAAAAATTATGTTTCATTTTCTAGTGAAGTGCATTCCATTCCATTCCATTCCATTATTAAGAATACAGCTATTCTAAGTGAGCCGGAATACATAATGCTCTCAATATCGACTCTTTTTTTAACTACTTAACGCATACAATAGGACACAATAACAAGTGCTAGACATTACGGTTGTAAATAGGCAGATTTTACCCTATCAAATGAAATGAAATGAAGTTATTTTATTTCACATAAACCTACAAGGGCACTTATGAAACGTCAGAAGCTATGCGCACGCTTCCAGTTGGTCGTTTCCTATGAAGAATAACCGGCAAGAAACTCCACGGTTACTCTTTTAAAAATAATTAGCTTTTACAATATTATCAAATAACAGTGTTAATAGGTATGGGAGGACAGTGTAGGCCTATCAACAAGTACCAGATACTTAAGAAAATAGAAAAAAATGTTCAAAAAATCTACAGTCTACTAGGCCTAGAAAAATCAATCAAGTACAGTATCAATCAGTTCTGTAACTTTTGAAACACAAAATACCTCATACTGTCATCTTCCAATTTTCAGGGCCTCCTTGGACTAGCCTACATGCCAGTAGGCGCATGGGGCAAGGCTGGCTCAGTTGAATCCTGGCTAGATGCCCTAGATCGCAATGTGAACAAGCCAATGTCATTCCATTTGAAGCTCTGTGGACCAATAAGCACAACCAATACAACGCATTATGGTTATTTTAAAGTTATTGGTAAGTAAATTCAAATTCAAATCATTTAATTCAAGTTACTTACAAGAATCATAATAACATAGGCATAACATTTAAAAATAAAATATAACTAAAATTAAGATTATAATAAAATTAAAATAACAATCAATATTCAAATCGTAATTCAAATAAAAAATCTAATCAAAATTCAAATCAAAACAAATTAAATTAAAATTAGATTAAATTGTTCGTCAAAATGAAAGCGACACGTAACACGCTTGGAAATAAAAATATTATACTTCCAAGAACGCCACGTGTCCCTTACAACAGTGAGTTAAGATAGTACAATCAAGCCTTCGTTTATTTTTTCGTTTCTTTTTAATTCGTTTGAAATAAAAGTATTTTTTACTAGTATTTGCCCACAACTTCGTCCATAAGGCAGCCAAGTATACAATAATTATTCTCCTGCCCCTATCCCAATTTATTTGTGATCGGTGCAATCAGTCTTTTTCTTCCACACTTCTCTATTAGACGTCATCTCGGTAGTCACTCCCTTTCTAGCCATATAATCTTTCTCACAGTCTATCCATCGTTTCATTGGTCTTCCCCTACTTGTAAAAGGAAGTCAACTATACCAAAAAATCTAATTATTTGAAATCGGATCTGTAATTCCAGTGATAACTTCTAACAAACAAACCATCAAAAATTTTACCCCTTTAAAATAGTAGTTTAGATTTCGATTTAGACTACAAAAGTCCTTGTTATCACTATAAATGAGTGATTACATCAGCTTCTAAACAACTATAAAATCATTGGCTATAAACCTCCTTATAAGTTAGGGAGAACAATGCTAATATTAGATCCAATGCATACAGTAGGTATGTTGTTAGTTACTTAGTACAATACAGGATACCAGTGCTATCTACTGACTAATATATAAATAAAAAACATAAAGTCTATTCAAATCCTTATTCCTAATTAATGTTATTTTCATTTGAAAGAATATGACTAATACTAGTGAAAAAGTCACAAAAACTTTTGAAGTCGCAAACTGAACTTTATGTGTGGAATGAATGTAAGTGATTTTTCCAAAAATACAATTGTTTATATGTTTGGAAACTAAATTGTGAACATAGAATAATTTCTTCTTTTTTATTGCAGATGACCGCACACCAAATTCAAATACCAATAAAACATTCCGGACACCAGTATTACGCCAACGTTGGTACGAAGTAGGTGTCATATCAATCAGAGTCATGAGTTCAATGACCCCTCAATCCAAGGAGATCTTAGTTGAAGACAAGGTGAAAGATCCTGATGAGGATATGTGCGTTCAACTGAATAGTGTGAAGAGCATCGTTGATAGTGGAACTACGCAGATCAAATTACCGGATAAATTGTTTAGACAGGTAATTCTTTATTGATTTTAAACCTCCGACAATCTGAATACACTTTCAAAGGTATATTTTGATTCATGTGGTTTTGATCAATGATCGACTAGCAAGTTGCACTGAGTTAACATCGTTAGCCGACTCGCACTCTCACTCCAAGTTGACTGGCTGTAAGTTTTACCGAGCAATTAAAAAAAAACTCTTATAGTGTAGGGCGCTATAAGAGTTTTTTTTAAATAACTTACGACGTGGCCACAGTATAGTAAAGTAACAGTACTATGTCTTGGCAGTGACCTTGAAAAAATTACCTTACGGCCGCTCGGTAGATAAACTTTCCGTGTCCGTGCGTAGCTGCCGCGCACTCGACACTGTTGCGTGCTGATATACACTGAGATTTCGAAGCGCGTCGTTTCGTTTTCTATTAAGACATAAGACTGTTACTTATTTATACTGTGACGTGGCAGTCTTTTATTATTCTGTAATTTTTGCAGGTTGTGGACGAGCTAAAGAACGAATTTAGAAAGTCTCAGGTTCTTATATTAGATGAATTCTGGAATAGAAGAGAGGTAAATAATAATATTTTTTTTTATGTGGTAAATTAAGTTTATAATTTACCACATTCCTCGAAAGAGTAGATAGAGGTGTCTTGAACCACAACCAATTTTCAACGTTAACAGGCTGACCCGACCGACGTTGTCCTGTCCTTTCAATAATTCATACAAATTTCCCTTAAAAAACGCTCTTTCAGTTTTCCAAAATTTTAAAAAAGCTAGTAATATTATAAATGCGAAAGTGAGTTTGTTTGTATGTTACGTTTTCACGCTAAAACGGCTGAACGGTTGTAGATGAAATTTGACACAGGGGTAGACCATGACCTGGTGAAGGACATAGGATACTTTTTATCCCGATATTCCTACGGGATTGAGACTTATGCGGTTGAAACCGCGAAGCGCAGTTATAAAAGAAAAACTATAGCCACATCGGTCCAGCCGTTCTCAAGTGATGCGCTTACCAACGAACCGCATTTAGTTTTATTATACAGGGTCAAATTAAATTAGCTAGCGAAACTCTGTAGAAGTGATAGGTATCGATATCTAAACACGATGAAATGAATAGGTATACGAAAATATGGGTAATTTACCGATAACCTGGTAATGGTCGCAAGAGTCCGTTGGAAGCAAAGGACCGATGATGCCTGGGGGAGGCAAAAATATGACCAACGGTAGTCGTCTTTCAGCTGAATGATCACGACGGTGGTGATTATAACGACTAGTAATTCTAAGATTTCGTTCACCTAATTTCAGGCTGCCTGCTGGCCAGAGCCTCAAGTATGGACACTGCCGTGGTTAGCCATTGATCTTCTGAGTGCTGATGCCGATAACCAGTACTTCACATTGGAGATTCCACCACAGGTAATTGACACAGATTTTGTAGGTACCTACGTCATGGGCTATAGTTTGACCGAGACCGCTGCACCGGGCCTTAGGAATGCGCGGCGAGGCGTGGCTGCGTTGACGAATGAGCGGTGGGACGCCGTGAGCGTTGACAAATGAGCGCCCCGCGCTGCCCCCAGTCTCGCCGCGCGAATAATTGTCAAATATTTTTGTGTTTTCGTGAAATAAACCCTCAATACCACAAATACTAGAATGACCTGCTGTTGCTCGGAATGTTGGGATGCAAAACATGCATTCGCTTAACGTTTAGTTGCAAAACTATCTGATAAAAATGTAAACAAACCCTGTTCAGGTTACATTCTAACAAAATCACTCACTAAAGGGAATTAACACATTCGTCTGTATTTAGAAGGTTTCCCACTTTTTCTAATAATTATTGTTTGAATAACATTATTAAATTACAATTAAAAAATCATCAACGCAAATTGAGGTTATAAAATTAACCTCAATTGTCAAATGAAAAATATCTTAAACAGTTAAAATTATGATTACGGGTTTAGGCCCAGATGGAACAGATGGTTCACTCCGCACTTTATTTGTAAAGTTACAAGTAGGTCTGCGGCGGGCTCGACTTGTCGAATTCAGTGGGCGTACGTAGTCAGACGAAATAAGAGTTACGCGATAGAAAGAGAAGCAACTTCTAGGAGACTATAACTGTAGGTAATTAGCGCGACTTGAATTGCACTTTATTGTGTCGTAGCAAGAGTTGCTTTTTATTTAAAAGATTTTGCGGAGTGACTTAACTGTACTAATCTGTGGTTTAGGTATTCAAATGATCAAACCAAAGCACGCAATTTGCAAGTGGCATTCACACGTATGTTTTCTGAACCAGTTGTTTATACTTTCATCCGATACTTTTGGAACAGACCAGTAAAAGCTATTTCTTCAACAGCGATTGTTTATTTATTAAAACTAGCTACACCATAGAAGTCCATACATAATAGTCAGTAGTCACATTCGTTCTAACAAATTCCTCTGCCAATCTAACTCAAACTCAAAGCATTTATTTCAAATAAACCAATTACAGGCACTTTTGAATTTTCAAGGGGTCGATCAGTCAGAAAGATGAAACTATGCCCATTCCAAAGCGTAGTAGGTACCTATGGAGAAGAACGGGCAAGAAACTCCACGGACACTCTTTTAAATCATGATATGGTTACAAAATATTGGTTACATCATTCATGTTGAAGTTATACATGTGAGAACGATGCAAAACGTTACAAGCGTCCGTAACAAAAATAAAAATAAAATAGAAAATCAAAAATTAAATTATTTTAAAATAAGCCGTGGCAGCCAAGAGACGACCAGTCCCCACTGACGGCGCCCGTTCACGAACATGACGCATGGATTAGCACCATTCAGCTCAACCATTTTGAAGGGAGCTAATTGATCCAACACACGCGCCACCGTCAGCGAGACATTAGAGTGAGCATGACATACTCTCAGCCGCCAAGGCACATTCAAGTCAATGAAAGACATACCCAGTACCTAAATGGTAGCTTTATAGTCGGTACATAGTACTCACACAAGTGGTATACAATGTTAAGAGATTGAATTTATACAATGCAAAGATAGTTTTTAAAATCCTCATCAGCTCCCAACAGTATTTTCAAATGGTAATAAGAATTCAGCTGAAGTATGTTGGGAGCTATTGTATCGTAACATTTTAAACAGTACCCCATGAAAGACGAGTCCACTTTAGCCAGCCTAAAACCCTAAGTAATAAGAGCTAATATGTTTTATCATACTTTTTATCTTTTCAGAACTACATGTTAGTAGTTGGCGTTCACAACAGCAGTGTTACATCAGGAACGCTGTCTACGTATTGTTATAAACTCGGACTCGATGCGGGAGGTACGGAGACTGTACTAGGATATACTGCTATGGAAGGATTGCAGGTAATATTGATACTATTTCACTTAAACGACACAATACATCAACAAGGTCACTGCACTATTAACGTAAGCAGTTGAAGAAAGTACCGCCCGTGTAGCAACACACTAGAATGATCCATACGGATTATAAATTAAAGTCGCTTTTCGTGTAAGTCTGTGTGACCGCATTGTTATTTTAAACTACGCAACGAATTTGGATGCGGCGTTCACCATTATTTAGAGAATTTATTCTTTAACTTTCATTTAATAAAGATATGTCGATTTTTTGTCAAGTTATAAAACTTGCAAAGCAGTCATATACAGTGGCGGATCCAGGATTGTCGTTTGGGAGGTGCTTGTCCGCTGAGGGAAGTTTCCTCGGATTACTTTTCGCAAATTCCGCAATGACTTCGTTAGGTTGTAGACTACCAGAGATATCTCGATGAATATACATGGCGGCCCAACTCAAAATATGTCACGTAAACAAAACATCTATAGAATGCATGCATCGGCATGCCTGGGAGATATTTCTCGACTGCATGTGAAGCGAAGTCAGAAGCCCATGGGTGGCTTTAAAACTCTGACACCAGGTTAGTTACTAACCACACGAAAAGAAGAAGATATCAAGTTCACTTAAGACGTATCACTTTAAGATTTGTCACGGAAAACTCAGACTCACATATCGCTAGTATAAAATAAAATATCCATCGACATAAAGAAATATCAAATACCCACTATGCGTAGGGTACCTAAGCATTTTCGGAGCAGTGAAGGAGAATTGAGAATTTGAGAAATCTATCTATCCTGCAACACTTAAAGCAGTAAAAGATTCTAAGCCACAAGCTATGAAGTCTACGTTGATTTGTGATCAGTAGGGAGAGTTGTAACCAGCACGAGAATAGACAAAATGACAGAATCACAATCTGTCATTTTGTCTATTCTTCCGTTAACAAAACCCGTTTCTATGGTGGTCCTGCTACGCGTGCAGTACGAATATATCTTACATTAACTGTCCTTAAATGCAGCAACGTGGAGTGAATAGCTCCTTAAAGGTTTTCATTTCACTTTTCCAGGTAACATTCAACAGATCAGCGGGCTGGATCGGTTTCCAAACATCGGACTGCGGCGCCAACGTTCGCATCACTGGCCCATACAACACCTCTTCCTCACTCAAATCAACTTGCCAACTTATGAGGCCTGTTGCAGAAGTAGCGACATCTATCAAAGCTGCCCAATGGGCTTTATGCGCGATATCTATAATAGCCGCTGGTGTGCTCTTGTATTTATTAGCGCCGTGTGTAAAAACCTTTTTTATGAGAAGAATGCCGAGATCGCAGCAGATTTCACTGTCTCAGGCAGCGTTGGTTGAAGAAGAATCTTCGTAAGTAGAAAATATGGTGATTCAAGGCCGCTGCCTGGCGGCACGGCGTGGCAAGGCATGGCAAGGAAATTTCGTAAGAGAAAATGATTTTGAATCTTATTCTCATATCTTTAGTACTCACATTTCGTTACACGGGGACTTGAGCATACCGCGGAATGCTGCGGCATGCCGTGGAAGGCTCCGGCATGTCCGGTCATACAAGCGTTAATGCTTGCTGCGACGTGCCGCCTAGTGCGGGACGCCCTTTATTCGTAATTTATTTGCAGCTTCAAAAATACAAAATATTATGAATATTTTATTTTATTATTTTCCCGTTGTTGTTGTTAGTCAGTCGATGCATGTCATGCGGAAGTTTGTGTGCAAGATATTACGGTATACAGGGTGTTTATTTGAACTCATGTCAAATAATATTTTATAATTTTTGTCTCGATTCTGATCTGATCTCAAAGCCCTTAAAAATGATAGAAACATGCATGTCCTGTGGAACATTTGTACCATTTTCATTTAAAGTTGAGATTTATATACCCAGTATAGAATAAGTGATATTAATTCCAGTATGTTCTGACCGTTCACTATAACTTGCCCCTTGCCGTCATGTTGTCACTATTGCTGGTCAAGCTTAGTTTCAATAATAATAAAGTTCAAAATGGCAACTGACAGAAGAGTGTTACCAATCGCATCACGGGGCAAGTTATAATGAACGCACTCTTTGTAGGTACCTTATTCTGAATCGTTTGTGATAGTGAATCAAATGAATAACAGTAAATAAGCTATCGGAAAAAGAAATTAAGTAATCAAATTTTTGAGACCTTTTCACTGATTCAAAGCAATTATTAATCTTTAACTAAAAAGTCTTTACAAGTGTGATTTTCTTATCGTAATTAATAAGTAAGTAATCTACTAATAGAAGGTGTTGGGCCACATTATTTTAGTATTCATTATGTTCATAGTAATATTGTAGTAATGTTGGTTGCGGTTTTATAATTTCTAACGCAGTATTTTATCGTGGACGTACACGTCCATAAAATGTATGGAAATACGTGCAAGTTATAACGTTATCGTGGACGGACATTTAAAACCGTCTTCAATATATTCCATACATTTTACTTCACTGTGATATCGTGATGCCGTCCACGTCCACGATAATATTATCGTCGCGTTACAAATTATAAAAGCACACATTCTATTCGAAAAACTGATTCTGATCAATGTGTTCCAAACCTTTATCAATTATCAGTGTTATGGCATTAAGAATAAGAACGTTTTTAATTTGAGCGCAAACTATCGCCCAAATGGAAAGAGCCCTAAGAATGATTCTAAATATTCTCTTTGTAAATAAATTTGAATAAACTCATACCAAAATTCGAAAAATGTAGTGTGATAGATTGTATTACTCAATTCGGGCCATTGTGGTATTTAAACTAGTTATGTACTCTAAAAGAGTAGTGTTTTATTTTTATAAGTCTGAGTAGATAGGAAGGTATTAGGGTTAGTCGAATATTTTTAATATCACTTTTTAAATAACCTCTCACATTTTTTATGGAGTAAGCTATATGAAACTTGTGAAGCAAATATGTATGAAACTATCCTAATTTAAATTCGAAACGTTAATATTGTTAACCTCAAAGTATTTTTTTACCAGTATTTGCTACTAAAGATGGAAACATTTTTTTAAATATATATTTTATTCTCGACGAGAGTTTAAAATATAAATGCATATCACAATAATATCACAAATTCCTATAGAACTGATCTCAATAACATAAAGAAAAGTTTAAATAATCTTGTAAGTAATTAAACGAAATGTTTTCATAATTTTTAGCAAACTGGAACTTTTGTAAATATACACAATTATATCAGTATTCTGGCACCTTTAAAATTTTCTAATCAACATTTTGCCATATTTAATATTGTCACAAAGACCTTTACATAAGTATTCACGCTTAGTATTTTTATTAGTATTATAGTATTTTTTATTAGCAATAAGTTTTAATTTATATTGTACTCTGAATTGACTCTTTTCTTAGTTATATCACAGTTTCAATAGGCCTATAGCTAGAAAAATATGGTCTAAACCTAAAGTGTAGGTAAAATATTATGATTGAATCCTACAATACGGCCGATGAGTCATGGCCAGTCTGAACATAGGCTCTCCGAACTTTTGCGCATGTACACTCATTCACACTCGCCTCATGTCACTATTTGGTTTCTAAAAATTGTTATTGCGCAGTCTTCTGCGCCAAGTTCCGACTGGCCATGATGCAACGGCCGTCTTGTACGGTGCATTCATTATAACTTGATGCGTGCCGCGATTGGTAGCACTAAATTTTACAGTCTTAGTTTCAATACTAATAGGGTTCAAAATGGCGACTGACAGACCAGTAAGTACTACCAATCACATGACTGCAAAATCAGTGCTACCAATCGCTTAACACGTCAAATTATAATGAACGCGCTGTACCTTTTAAGTTTTCAACATTATCGCTAAAAATAAATGACAGCTTGTCAACCGTGTCAACGTAATATTTGACAAAAAATAACATTAAAATAATATTTACGTGGTATTAAAAGTAGACATAAGTACTTAATATTAATAGTATGATGATATTAGTAATGAATGTAATTTGACTACGCTTAATTTTATTCATAGAATTGTCATATTTTCTTCAGCAATATTGAAGGCCAGGAAGTTAAAATTTCTTCACTTTCAATATTTTTTTAAACGTTAAGTCATTTTATTGGGTTAGTAATTTATTATAATAATAATAATATAATAATAAAATATATAAATTCGGAAGCTGCACAAGATTTTTTAATATTCAGTATTGCACATTCTGCTTCATAAATTCTAGAAAACTTACTAATATTTTAATAATTTTGACTAGAATTCTTGCCATAAGCTAATAATTCGGATAGCAATACAAATGATGTTTGTGCTAACTGACTAGTCTGCATTGCAGAAATGAATACAATTTTTGATTGAACATTGTAAAATGGTTATTTTCGATAGTAAAAAAACCATTGCAATTGGTTTATTTTATTTTATTGTGAGCAATGATTATATGTATCAAAGATATAAATCGTAGATGTGCCCTCACCGTAGCGCGAGTGTCCACACTGAGAAGAGTGACCTCGCGCAATAATAATGGCGTTTCCATGACAATCAAGTCAAGTGTCTGCGGTATTGTGTGTCAGATGTGTCAAAACGAAACAGAAACGCGACCATCTTATAACACGGAAGGGCGAATCTACGATTGAAATCTTTGACATGTATGTTATTTTTATGCTGATCATACATACGAAAATAACAAAAAAAATACATTGCCATTCATTATTCTCCTGCTTATCCCAATTTGTTTGGGATCGGCGCAATATGTTTTTCTTCCATACTTCTCTATTAAGGTGAACGCACCGGCCGCAACGGATTTTTGTTTGCTTCTTATGAATTCATACAGCACTGCGTCCACTATCGGTACCGCTCGTACCGAGCGCATGCAGGCATATATGAACAAAAAATGCGTTGCGTGCCGGTGATGTCACATTGATTAGTTCACCGCGTACATCGCTCACTGCCGCACGTTATTTTGTTTATAATTGAGGTGAGAACCGCCGAAAACATTCTAAAATGGATGACTCACTTTTAATTCTATTGGTAGATAGAAATGAAGAATTTGAAACATCGACAATATTCAATTTTGCAATGAAGAGATAATATCCGGATACAGTGGACGCATGCCATCGGCAAATCCGTTCAATACGTTGCGTGCCGTGCGTGCGTTGCGTACGGCCGGTGCAGACCAGTGGACGCTCAACTTTAGTCATCTCGGTAGTCACTCCCTTTCTATCCATATCATCTTCCACACAGTCCATCCATCGTTTTTTTGGTATTTCCCTACTCGTATAGCCATCCACATTCATACTCAAAAAAATATGACATTGCCTAAATATTTTGTATAAATTCTTAAAAATTAAAACCGAATGGTAGTTTAATATGCCAAGCACTTGGCAGAGTATGGGAATGTTAGACACCTGTTCCACCGCGACGAGGAAGCGACTAGCTATCAACGATTTTCTCGCTCAAGAAACATACAAAAGATTGTAGGTCCCGTATATGTAAAAGAGAAACAGATTAATAGTTGATCGCTGACTGTTCAAATAGCCAAATACTCGTTTGTCGCAGCGACAAGAGCTATCAAAAAGAGTACACGCTTAGCGACGCTCGCTTGGCAGTCAGAACACTCGCTGAGAGACTCACGCTTAGTGGATACCAGCGAGTATTCGCTCGTCGCCGTCGCGCACTCGCTGCTCGTTGCTCGCCAACTCGTTTCTAGTTGCTAGCTCTACTCGCTTCTCGTTAATCGCCGGCTGTGGGACAGGTGATATAATAGCTAACGCAATAATCATAGTTTTAACATTCATACAACATTCAGCGTTCCAACGACGTATGGGGGAAATTCCTATTTTTTGTGGCAATTTATTATAATTATTATTATTTATTATGTTCATTGTTCATAGCATCACATACAAAAGTTACTATAATTTAAGATTTACATACATTATCAATTGTAGTTAAATTAATATTACCTTTTAGGTACGTATTTTTTTGTATATTTTAGTCAAATATATGCCATTTTTGTATTATATAATAATATGCTATTTTTGTTCTCAATTATTTGATAAAAATCGGTTGTATTGTATTTATTGTTTAGTATTTTAAATGGTCTGTGGTACCATAAAACGTTATTTTCGTCTTTTTACTGTAAATTATGAAGACCAATTTAGGCAAAAGGGTTAAATGCTAATAAATTAAAAAAAAATATTTACAATTAATTAAATTGATCTAACTTTTGTGGTTCATTTTGTTGTTTTAATAAAACCGTTCCTGCATCCAAAACTGACGACTGACGTAGGTAGCTAACGGCCGAACCCAATAACCTATCTATCACCAGGTTTGGCATACTGGAGATAGAAAAACCTATCTATCTATGGTTTTTAACGTCCCAATAATCTGTCAGACATACGGAATCTTAAGGAATTGTAAGACGATATTCAATGATAGTTATAATTATACTGTCTACCATCAATTCTGTCTAAGAGGGTTTATCCTAAAAGTTGGCAACGTCGCAAATAACTGTCAAATATTTACCTGTTTTGATTCTTATAGCAACATTACTGAATAGAAATAAGAAATGCGGCTAACTAGCGAAGTAGAATATTATTAACGAATTGCAATTATAACATTGGATTTGATGTTGTACCCATTGTAGGTGTATAATGTTACATCTAAAACTAAAGATATTAATTATTGCATTTCATAATCAATATTCTAGTTCGTTAGTTAGCCACATTTTTTATTTGCACACAGTAATATTGCTAAATTAATCAAAACAGTGAAATATTTGACATCTATTTGCGACGTTGCCCATCTTCAGAATAAACGCTCTTCACTGAAAATAAGTTATTGAGTTCGGCCGTTAGTCGGTCCTGGGGGACTATAAAACATCAGTCGGTCTATAGGTACCTACTATAAAAATCTCACTAGACTTAGGTGAAGTGAGCTGCCATTCCACCTGATGAGTGATTGACACTATTGACAGCTCACTTTACGTAAGTTTGCACGGTGAGATTTTTACAGAATAGATTGCACCCTAATTGTGTAATTAACACCAAAGATTTTAATCGTAGATTTGCCGTGCCGCGTTAAAAGATGGTCGCGTTTCTGTTTCGTTTTGACACCTCTGAGACAGACGGTGTCGCAGAGACTTGACTTGGTTGTCATGGAAACGCCATTGTTAATGTGGGAGCTCGCTCCTCTCATTAAGGACGATTCTTGGTGCGATTTAGTACAGTGAGGGCAAATCTACGATTTAAATCTTTGCTTAACACATGATCAATCATAATCTGAATCATTGTGAAGGATATTGCTAATACATTGATTCATATGTTCGAAAAATGTGTCTGCTCAACAACGTACATAACGCTGTGAATGATATTGAACTGTCAAAATGAAACAGCGGATTGATCGTAAAACAATCGGGGTGCAGCTCATTGGGTCAGCTAGTTTGCTATGTCCACGTGTTCTGAAAAGACAATTATTATGCTTACGTATTAACATTAAAACTTTAATGTCTAGGTACTATTTTTTATCGTAGGTAGACTATGAAACCATGATTCTTAGTGAACAACTGGTACTTACCTAACTAATAAATACCTACAACATAATAATTAGTCTTGTTGTGATACCTAATAATTAACCTGGGTAATAAAAACATGATATATACTTTATTTATACCTGCTTGCATACGCAAGCAGGTGCTATAAATAAAGCAGTAAGTAGGTATGTACCATTAAAGAAGTTCATAACTAACCACCGTCAGGGCTATTCTTGCTTGCAGCGCTCGGCGACTATAGAACAGGGCCGGTAACAGATGTGGTCATCGTGTTCACGGGATTTTGTTTTCAAACTGGTTAGATATGAAATTCTTCTCTTAGATAGTACATACCTATGCATACATATCGATTTTATCATCATCAACATTTCAGCCGAAAGACATTCAGCCATTGCTGGAAATAGCCTCCCTTTTGGGTGAGGCTTATGTTGTGCAGTGGACGCATTGCCACTTTGACCAGTTCTGTGCTTCTAGCATCCAGCAGATTCCTGCGGCGTTCACAAGGTCACAAAAAAAAAAAATACCTATGTGGAATCTTTTCAAATGCCTTTATTACCTCCATCTAAAACGTTTACAACATCATATTCAGTGTTATAATTGCAATTCATTATTAATATTCTTGTTCACTAGTTAGCCATATTTCATATTTCCCTATAGTAATATTGCCAAATTAATCTAAACAGGTAATTATTTGACAGCTATTTGCGACGTTGCCAACTTTTAGATTGAACGCTCTTACGTATGTTTGGTAATTCTGCGAATTATGCCGGTTTCGATCACGTGGGGAAACTCCAAGCATAGCCCTCTCCATTGCCCTGTGACTTTTAGGAGGTATTGAATAGAGACGAAGAAGAAGGATTTCAATAGACTTTATCTAGGGCCGCGCCGACTCTCGGCAGCGCCTGTGCACGAAACCAATGAAGAGCCTCTTTTTTTTGGTCGTCGTGGTTAACTGCATTCTTTTTTTCATTTATTGACGTTTTAAATACGTAAATAGTATTATTGTAAATAGAAAAAATCGATTCACTTCCGCTTATTCGCAAAGAGAGAGTGAGAAAGAGAGAGAGACAGACAAGGGATAGAGAGAGAGAGCGAAAGAGAAAGAGACAGATATAGAGAAAGAAACAGAGAGAGGCAGAGAAAGAGAGATTTTTCTGCTATGGGTGACGTTATTAAACCCACGGACGAAGTTCCGGGCTGAAGCTAGTCATCATCATCTTTATTTCAGCCACAAGGCGTCCGCTGCTGAACATAGGCCTCCCCAAGCACCGCCACTTCGAGCGATTTTGTGCTTCCCGCATCCGGCGGATTCCTGAAGCTACTACATTATTATAATGAAAAAAAAGCTGTCATAGCAGACATAACGCAGCCTAAGCAACATTGCGGTTCTTTTGATTTTAACGCAGACATCATAACTAATGAAAACTAAAACCCGAGACCTAAAAATTCCACGAATTACATCCGCAAATATTGTCTTGGAGATTTGTACTCACTTATTGATGCTCGACTCTGATGATTCATGAATGAAATAGGGTAAAAATTAAGTCTCAGAACCGCCTCCGGTGCCCCTAGTGCCCTGGCGCCTGTATGCGTTGCACACTTCGCACATATGGGCGTCGCGGCCCTGACTTTATCTTTATGTTTCGTTTGTGTGTATACATAAGAACCTAGTAGCTACTACCACGTGTCACTCACGGGTACCTGATCACTTCTCAATGGAGTTGGGCAAGATACCTGGCGAAGCGAGGTGAAGACAAGGCAGTAGGTAAGGCAGTGACGACAGCAAGTTGGCCAACGACACGGTGGCATCGCGGGTTGACCCGGTAGTCTCTCCCAGGGACCTCCATACCTTGGGCACGCTACAGTTGCGGCAATAAGTCCCCACTTTGAGGAGTGGCTAGAGAGGCACCACGGCGTCCTCAACTTCCGCCTGACGCAGATCCTCACAGGTTACTTCGGGAGGTTCCTGTTCCGGATATGGCGGGAGGAAACGCCCGGGTGTCACCACTGTATAGATCGCCCGGAGGACACGGTGGAGCATACGGTGGAGGTGTGCCCGGCTTGGGCGGGGCACCGCCGTGTTCTTGTGGAGGCGAGCGGCGCGTTGTGTAGTTGTGTTACGCAATTACCCTGCTGGAGCGTAGAGATTAGCAATCTAGCAATGAGATATCAATCAAAGAGAGGCGTAGATTCTAGTGGTTGAAGTTGGGCTGTGAACTGTGGATGACGATGAGAGTTCAAGAAGTAACGCGTTTGCTTACATTCATAAACTTACGCCTTCCATTAGGTATGGGCAGATATACAGAACGTCACTTCTTGCTGCGATCCTTACATAGGTAGGTACTCCTTTTGTTTCGTTTAGGTACGTTCAAACATAGTCGTTCGTTGTTTGTTTTCGTTTCTTTACATAGTATGCGAAGTTGGTATTTTTATTCTTACAACCTGTTATTATGTTTGTCTTATTTACCTACGCCAGAAGCTAGCACGTCACATCAGAAAAAAGTATTTTAATTTCCTAGCATCGAGGCAGAAGCGAGTAATTTCCTTGAACTTAATAACTCGATCCAGTCGGAAATCACAATATTCTCCGATTTCCGCAAGTCGGCACTGATTGGTAGCAAATTAAAGTAATTTGCTGACATCTGTTGACCTGACTTAGGTATAGTAGGTAGTTAGATAGATCAATCATATTATAACCTCTCTGCTCGACAAGATTTTGACACGTGACACATCAGTTGACTCAACGCGGTGTTGCGTATTACGTCATGAAATTCAGGAATTTACATCAACTTCCAGCATTCGAATTTATTAAGAAACATGTTACCCCGCCTATTTTATACAATAAGTTTGTGGCAAATATCTTTAAATATATGTTGAAATCAGTCAAACCGCGAGAAAGTTGCATAGAATAGGTATTACTACACCTATCCAAAACTTAGGCTATTTAAATTCGCTGAAAATATGTACATAAACAACCTACTCTCTTGCTGCAAATATGCAAAAGAGAACAATAATGATATTATCATTCTCTCTGGTCTCTGCATTCTTACTTTTACCATTTTTCATACATAAAGTAAATGAAAAACACGATCAAATCTTGATAAAAATTACTGAAAATTGTGTTGCGATGTGACACTTTTTAGTGCTGCCCGTGTACCCAATTTTCTTATTTCGATTCAAAAGTTGCATCACTCCTAATCGATACTTGCAATAAAATCGAGCATAAAAAAGTAGTAGAAACTGAATAAAAACTCTTTGGTATATTTCCCATTAATTATTTTATTTTTGATAGTATTAATTTTATTTGTAAGTACATACACGTACAGTGTGTATAGAGAAGTAACTTTTTAAGGTACCGTACGTACCTACGAATGAAAAAAGAACCCATCACTGGTGTGTCGGTCTGGCGATCGGTCTCAGTCAATTTGAATCTACTGGACCGATTAAGTTGAAATTTGGTACACATTATGAATTTCTGTGACCCAAATACGACGAGTATTTTGAATATGGGGTCACTTTTAGTAGCAAATTAGAAAATTGAAAAAAAGTTTTGCAAGCTATATCGTGTGACATATCAAATGAAAAGG
The DNA here is from genome assembly GCA_947364205.1 of Agrochola lota. Lineage (NCBI taxonomy): Eukaryota > Metazoa > Arthropoda > Insecta > Lepidoptera > Noctuidae > Agrochola > Agrochola lota. Next base: position 8,594,112 of record OX376231.1, on the reverse strand, counting down.
CTTGTTGTGAGGGTCACAAAAAATTATTTTGAATTAATCTATATTGTTTTTGGAATGAAATTCTTAACGCGGCTTGCGGTAGGAGTAAACTGGCAGAAATCGTCACGCGACTGTCTTCTTCTAATTTGATAGAGAGAGAGAAAATGTGAATTTGATCCAAATGTAAATCGAAGACGGTGGCTGCGAAAATTTTCTAATTTTTCGTCGTGGGTGTCGTTTTCACGGTTTTACAGGGTGTTAAAGCCGATAGTGACGTTAAAATGTAAATCCAAGATGGCAGCTATGATTATTTTTTTTACCGTGGGTATCGTTTTCATAGTTTTCGAGGGTGCTAAAGTCGATATTTAGGTCAAAATGTAAAGCCAAGATGGCGGTTGCGAAAAATGCGTCTTAAATCAGACGTGAAAAGGAACTTCGTTCCTGACGGGGGTCCCCCGACCGTACTATTTACACTATATCGATGAAAATTTGGAAAAATATGTATTTTTTGCACCGCTAAGCAATGGTGCAGTGAAATTACGATAAATTATAGCATATTTAGGGGTGGCATTCCGCATACATGTAACCGAGGGATGAAAAAAAATTGTCGAATCTCATTATTGAATAATAATTAATATATTAATGTTTTCGTTTTTGTTAATTCATATATTTCTGAGGTTCGTAACTAACCACACGAAAAGGAGCAAACCCACTTTAATAAACATCTTTATCGTTTTAATTGACTGAACTACAACAATAAAGATGTATGTATGTAGTATGTTTTGTTATAAGTGAATCATTACGTGTTTATTGAACCTATGTTCGTGTATTACGTTAAGATCTGGGCATTTTCTAGTTGTTTATAAGATTTTAAATAATATTTGTCATATTTTAAATCATATGTACGTGTATGTGTGATATTTGTGAAAAGAAAAATGTGAACACGCACGATTGGCGCGAAACTTCGACTTTGGATATCAAAAAACTTCATTAAGTATGAAATTAAGCTTAAACTCGTTTTACAGCAGTTTAAGCTTTGGAATCTGGCCTTTCGAACCTTACGTACGAGCAGGGTTCCCAAACTCCCGAGTTTGCTTCGCTCGCTCTTGCATCCTAGAATCTTTTTTTTATAACAGGCTCTTTGAAGTGCCATGCTAATGTTTTACAGATCTGTAGCTATGAGTATGTCGTTTTGCGCTTGTTGTTGCTCGGAGTGCCAGACTAGTGTTAATAATTTAAATTTAGAAATGATTACATTTTTATTTTTGATACTACAATTTGTTAAAAAAAAAACACTGTTTTTTCATAGTTTTCGCTTCTGTCGGTCTCCTGAGGGACGCCTTAGCCAACAGGCTTTGCGAAGGAGGGATGACACGGTGCCACCTCCTCTGTTTAATGAGGTAAGAATCCCTCACTCCTCGAACTTCTTCCTGAAGGCTTGGTCCTAAGGCCGCGACATCGGTAATTGTTTAACCGTGATTTTTTCTTAGAAGTTGTTTTGTTGGAGTTACGTCGCGCTGTCGCTTCGCGCCGGTCTGCACGACGCTTTATGAAGGTTTCCCTTTCCCACCGAAAAATAAACATTAGTATTTTAAGTTAAAACCTACCTACCTATCTCCCCGAACCCACCTTTCAGAAAAGCGACCCATATTGAGTAGGGATTTCTACGCTACTACTATAAAAGTAGGTAACTACGATTGCTCAGCAAAATTCTCCTGAAAAATTCAAATCTTCCCTAATTCTTTTACCGCCACACAAAGTATCCTTTCCAGACATTATGTAAGTGTAACATTCCCAGAAAAAAATATCCATTCAAATGGCCCTCGAGTTCGATTAAATAATTCAGTCGTCAAGCGTTTTGCGGCAATTTGCATTGAAACGAGATAGGACAGAAGTCGCGACTCGAAACTGAAATTAAATTGCGATTATACTGAGATTGAAAAGAATTGTGCCTAATGCCCTGTAGAAAGAAATTTAATTTTGTACGCGACAGAATTTTTTAGATTACTGCAAGTTGTTACGGATTTACCGGATCACTTGAGGGTTGACCCTTGAGTTTGTTTCGCTATTTCTTCTCAGGGGTAAATAACAATTCAGAGATTCGTCAAAAAAAAAAAGATAGGAAATGTCGAGTCCATCTAGGTTTTTTTTTAATATGACAAGTAAATGGATTCCATTAACCTATTTATAGAATAAACAATTTCATTTCTTTTTATTTTACGATAAGTAGTGTTATTAAATTTTAATAAAAACAAAAAGAATTTAGCGTTTTATAGCCTCTGCTACATGCTAAATTATCCATTCGTTTTGTAACTAAATTGGTTAGTTTGAATATGATTTAGAAGTTCTTGGTGTAAGTACTAACAATAACATAAAACATAACATAACATCACGCCTTGTTTCCCCGAAAGGTTAGGCAGAGGTGTACCTGTAGTACACCCACATTTCGCCAGTTATGTTAAAGTTCTATGTAATAGGGAGCGTATTGCCACCATCGGGCACAAACTCCAGGCTGCTACTGAGAAATTCCAAATGGAAAAGGCCAATATCACTTTGCCCGACCTGGAAATCGAACCCAAGACCTCAGCAGTAGCGCTTGCGACCACTAGACCAACGAGGTGTAGTTTTTTTTTTTTTCGTTGGGGTTATATCAAATAACTTCTCCCGCTCTGGGCGGAACGGGAGGGCTCTTACTGACTAAAACCCACCCGTGTTCCTTCAGTGTTGCCTGTACGTTGCCAGAGGCCATGGTATCCTTTTCGGAATTTCCCGCGACCCCGGCAGGAGTAGTAACTTTGGGAGCAAAATAATGGGGAGGTATAAAATTGGTAGGTAGGTGTAAAAATTACAATGAGGTATTGGTATTACGAACAGCTTTTAAGATAGGTACGTGAAACAACTTGAACCATAAAATATTCAAGTTTTTTTTCTTTTTCAGTAATATATGCTCATTACATAGAGCTGCGATAGGCTCCACAGAGTCCGCGCCACCACTCAAGTCTGATAAACGCGGGGCTAGTAGACACTAGCCCCGCGTTTGCTACATTTTAACTATCTAAATTCCTACCTTCCTTCCTATACCTACCTTCTAACTACGTTTTTTTTAAATGGAATTTGATGTAATGACATAGACATGTCATTGCAACAAATTGCATTTAAAAAAATGTAGTTCCTCAATTTTCCGCAGGACTTCAGTGGTGGCGCGGACTCTTCGTGCCTCGGCTAGACTTTTTACAACACTCTCAAAGTCTACTTCATTACTTGATAAATAGGTACTGTACAGGCTGTAACATTTAAACACGATTTAGCATGAAACCTCTACGGGGTTTTTATAAATAAATGGCATGAATTTGTGACAAGCATTGATTTGTAAAAGCTCTGACAGTCAGCTCCCCGAGCTGTCAAGGGACGCAAAAAGAAAAAGGAAAATATCCTCTCTGTAAGAGAGTACCTAGTATATTCTTTGGTAAAAACATTGAGGTTCAATCCGGTAAAAACGTAGAACCAATTCTAGGAATAATCACCCAAGTTATTCCATATAAATAATACCAGCCTGTTACCGTCCCACTACAGGGCAAAGGCCTCTTCTCATACAGAGAACGCACGAGCATTGATCACCACGCTTGCTCAAGACGAGTTGGCGATTTCAGACTTATATTAACTATAAGTCCAGGTTTCCTCACGGTGTTTTCCTTCACCGATGTCAGTAATGTCCAAGATAAACTCGGAAAGTACATATGATTTGTAAAATTCACATTGGTACTTGCCCGGATTTGGCCCCAAAACTTCGTGGATTAGAGGCGAAGCCTTAACCACAGGGCTTTTTTTTTTAGGGTGGGGAATTATCACATAACTTCTCCCGCTCTGGGCGGAGCGGGAGGGTGTGTTAGACTTTTACTGACTAAAACCTACCCGTGTTCCTTCCGTTGCCTGTGTGCTGGGGCCGCGATATCCCTTTCGGACAAACCAGCAACCCCAGCAGGTAACTGGGCTATCACGATATTCGATATACTAGTTGGATTTATCCCGGGTACCGTCAGCCTACCGTCCGTCTACTTAGGTTAGGAAACTTAGGCAGCAAGGCTTTTCAAATCTAAGTTACTCAAATGTATAATTTGAGGAGCCACAAAATGGGTGCAAAATCTTTAACATATAAACAATAATATAAGATCAATTCTCAGAAATCAGGAGATTAATCTGACCTTGTCGCGGACTTTGGTCTTGGAACCACTTTTTCTATGAATAAATCGTGTTTTGCTTGATAGAAAAACAAGAACTTGATAGGAAGAACAGGTTAATGTAGTGTTTTTATAGACTGGACCTTCGCACTGTTGTAACCTATTGTTGTTTGATACGGGTAGGTAGGTATTTGGTACCTATCTACCTTCTTACCTGTTGTAAAAGATTGGTTTACAAATCAAACCACGCGATCGTGTCGAGTTTGAAGATAAATAGGTACTTATAGATATTTAGGTAGGTACAATAGGGATGATGACAAAATTTTTTTTTTAGGCCGTCTCGAGTTTATAAAAAATATTGGACACGTATTTTTTCTTTTACTTATTACGTAATCTAAGGATTACGGCGATATATTAAGGTAAAATGTGCCATGGCGTCACGAGTATGTAGATTTTATACTTACTAGTGACGTAGCGACCCCCCCTCACCAACTTAAAATGCGTTTTATCTGAGTAATTTTTTATTAATATGATAAAGCAAAAAATACGTGTCTAATTTTTTTTATTATCTGGCTGACGGACTAATTAGAATTTCTGTTTTTTTACCCTGGCATCATGCCTATTCGTGCTTTTAAAGTTGAGACGTGACGCATCATTGGTTTGACTTGCGCAGTAGAAGATTTATGGGTCTATTTAGCAGTATGAGGCACCGGGGCGTCATGGGGGCGGAGTAAGAGCGGCGGGAGGCGCGGTCAAGTCTCAACTTTAATGGCACGACGTGTACAGTCGGCAAAGAAAGTTGGTCAACATTAATTTTACGACGCACTGTAGAACGAAAAAAGCCTCTCTAAGACATTGGAGCTTAAATTTTAAAACGTCGGTTTTTTGCTTGAAATGGCTTCTAATAGCTAATATTATGCATAAATATATCATAGGATACAATCTGGTAGGCAAATTGGCAACTTATATTTGTTTTTGCAAAAAAAATGTTTGGAGCTAATGCTTATACCTCCGAAACGGGGAGAATAAGCGTAATATCCTTGCACACGGTGTTGTAACTATTGTTTATGATTTTTTGACGTAGGTACGTGGGTGACCATTACCCTCTGCGGCTATACCTACCTACTGGGGATCGCGAGGAAAATGCGACTGCTTCAGCGTGAAAGAGCCACGCAAAGCAGAGGACAGTTGAAAGAACACCGTGTGGTTTTAGTCAGTGATAATGATACAGACCTCTCCGCCCGCCTTAAGGCAGCAGATGACATCTGAGGATTTCCACACGCCAAAAAAGGATGTACTTAGGTTACTCTACGTAATAAGAGTAATTGAGAGTGATTGAGTAAATGAGAGTTATTGCCAGGTCCCGTAATTTAAACCCTCTAAAACCTCTATGAGCGAGAAACAGAAACCTCTTTAAGAGAAATTCGTTTTTCATTCGTGGACCTCTATGACTGAGACTGCTACTTGCCTGTACCTCTATAAGCGACAGTCGAGCGTCATTTAACATCTGCTATTTATGACTCATTCTTAAATTTCGTGGAATATTGTCTTTGTTTGTATTGTTTTTATTCTTTCGGCTTTTTCTTATTACACTTTGTTTTTTATTTTTATTAATGTTTCTTTATGTGTGTTATGTTTTATTTGCGATCACCTGTGCGAGTCCCAATACTTTTTCTTTATAAAATTTCGAGGAACTAACTAACGTTGCTTTTGCATCGTATTCTATTTTAATGGTCAGATGTGCGTGTGTATCGACTTATTTGTCAAACTTACTACAGTTGATAGATATCAATTGCGAAGAAAGGTTCGGTACGTACTCATAATATTAAAACGAAAAACCAATGTGTTGATAAACTTTAAATTGTGAATGCGTTTGAGGGCGGGAAATGGCGCAATTAAAAAAACCTCTATAACTGAGAAAGCCATATTCTGTACCTCTATAAGCTAGAAACTCGAGTTAGTAAGAAACCTCCATAAGCGAAAAAGAGATACCAGTCCCTTGCACTCTCGCTTATCCAGGTTCGACTGTATATACCACTGCTGTGATTTTTGTCACAAATCCAAGTACAACCATTTAGCTGGCAGGAGGGGGGACACTTGACTCTAACAAAAAAAATCAGTTAAAAGCTTAATATTTCGCAAACGAATTGCTGAATCCAAAAATGGTTTTCACAAACTCACAATATCTTTGAACGACCTTTATAACGTTTAACGTTTTCAGTTGGAGACGTGACCGTGACGTATGTGAGAACATGTTTTTTAATTACATTGTTAAGTTTGTTTTTGGGATAAATTCATCCCAACTACGGAACCCTTCATTGTGTGTGGTCCGACACACACTTGGCCGGTTTTTTTGTAAGGGGCATAGAATAGGTACCTACCTACCTATCTCGTAAACAAAGCGTTCAAGAGCAAAAAATAACGAATATCTGAGAACATTTTTTTACAATTGATTGATGATTGGTGTTTATGATTTGAAACACATAGGTAATACCTACGGCCGTTCTGTTTATTTAATTTTATACACCCGTGCGAACCATACCAAAATAGTTCTAAAAGTTGCATGTTCTTGAGAAGTGTTGTCTCTGTTCCTTTTCTTCACTCTGTGACACTACCTTCCTTACGACCTATGTATCATTAGCCCAGGTCCAATAAATGTTGTATTGTACTCAATACTTAACACGCCTGCTTTTGTCAACATCATCCCTCACTTAGACAGCGCAAATTATAATTTATAGAGGCGATAATACAAAAATATATAAAAATCTAGTAGAGTTGGATCGTAAATCTCAATTTTGTTTGCTAGAAAAATACTCCAGACATGTTTGCTTGAAGTATTACTTTAACAAAGACAGAAGATACATCTGAGCCGCCTGGAATATTTCCGAGTTAAGAGTCCGGCGGAAAGGCGCTACGCGACAGTGAGACGCGATTCTGTTAGAACATGAAGTTTTCATACAAATTGTTCTAAGTCGCGTTTCGCTACCGCGTCGCGACTGTCTGCGCGAGCCTTTATATTTTATTTTAAAGAAAACTGTATTTTTTGTGTATACAACGTTGGCGTTGGAGCGTAGGTGGTACTTATGGATCGTAGCAAATGGCGTTCTGAAGTTTCTGCCTGTCCCGCTATGGAAATACGGCGTGAATTCATCTCAAAGCATCAAAGTATAATCAGCCTAATCTGTGTTCGCAATTTATTTGCCAAACATGTAAACAAACACGAGTTTTAGCAAAAAAACAACTGTCATGCCTACACATAAGGTTCAGTTTGCGCTACAACTTCATAAGTTTTATGACTTTTTTCAACAGTACTAGTCAGTCTAAGATCAACTTTATTTACATGTGCATGAAGTTGAGGTTTGTTTAAATGGAAATAACATCAATTGGAAACAAGGTTATAAATAGACCTAAAAATGTGTAGAAACTGTGCTGGGGCACAGTTCACAAAGGCTTCCTCACTTCAACAAGAGGGATAGGGCAATAATCTACGACGCGGGCCCAGTGCGGGTTACATTTGTAACATTGACTATAGTCACCGCATTAAAGCATTCGCAAACAGTCAGGGACTCAAATAAAATAATTTCGAAGAAAACTTCACGGATAACAGTTACCGGTGTCGCGTCGCGCGTGTTTGCGGGTGCCTTAAAGGCTACAGCAAACACGCGCGAGACTGCGAAGAACGGCGAAGAACTGGAGTCGTCGGGCCATAAGTCATTGTCATTATAGTAAATTAATATTCACTTGCAAATTGTACCGAAGTATCAATATGTTAAAGAACAAGTTAAACAATAGGCTTTTAAAGGCTTGTGCAGACCAGCGCGACTTGTCACGCGACGCGACTCGAACAATACATGTTGGCGACGACAAGAAGAACGACAAATTAGCAATTAAGAGTTTTGATTAAAACAAATAAAAACCATTTTAATTAGATAGATATAAGTAATCCCCTACAGTTGTATTGTAATGAGCATAGGGATAGTTTTAATCTCCCATACTTTTAAGCCTGATTGATACCTATGCCTCTTGTTGAATTAAGTAATTAGTTGTAAGAAAAATAATTAAAGAACGTAGTTAGCACCCTAACACATACCGAAGGTAAGGTAAGGCAGGTAAAGGTAAACTACTTGCAAATCACATGCATAAACATGAGCAATAATGGTATTGCCCACCAAGCAGGTCCTAACTTGACAAGAACACACAGGTAGATCACTAACAGTCACCTAAACACACATAAACAGAATATTAGCATCACTCACGAACAAGTCGTAACTTGTCAACAAGAAACTAGCCAGATGGCATCGCCCAGGAACAAGTTGCAACTTGTCGAAAATAATTTACGCAAAAAGGTATCATTCAGGGAGCAGGTTACAACCTGTCGAGAATCGAGTTCATGCTTGACTAAAATATACAGGCCTCACCTACCTATCATTGGTTAAAAATTGTAAATCATTTATTTTTGATAGTAGAACCACCCGCTACTTGTACCATAGTAGAATACTACTTAAGCTCAAACCGAAATGTAAAAAGTTATCCAGATCCTCCATAAGAGGGCGAGACTTGTTCGACCTCTCAAACTCCCTTAATATCGACATCATCGCTCCGATGAATTATACCCACTATCCCCATACAGTAGGCCATATCCCTGACGTACTAGACTTGGCGATCCTTAAGAACGTCAATCTAAGACTAGACTCAATAGAGACGGTGGACGAGCTTCACTCTGATCACCGTCCTGTAATACTAAAACTCGACCCCCGCATAGGTCTCCCCGACCCCAATCGCCCCCCGACCACCAAAAGGGTAACGGACTGGAGGAAAGTAAGCACCCAGCTGAAATCCAACACGTCCCCCCAATTGGACTCCATCCCCGACCAATTCCACTCTATCGCAGCAACAACGGCCGCGATCGACTCACTCACTGATCACGTACAATCCGTCGTGAGCGACTGCTCAAAGGAAGTCCCAGTGGGGGAAGACCCCCGCTGGAAACTACCTGACGATGTGCGTGACCTATTGACTGAGAAGAACGCAGCCATTCGTGCATACAGTAACTTTCCCTGCGCCGCAAACAAAGCCCATATGCGCTATTTACAGAGATCTGTAAAGACACGCATACAGGAGCTGCGTGACACGGGCTGGGACAAGATGCTGAGCGAACTAGAGCCAACCCACCTAGCCTTCTGGGAACTTCAGAGGAAACTCAAGTCCCAGCAAGTCGCGTCCACACCACCCCTAATCCGCCCCGACAAGACCATAGCCTTCGACGACATCGACAAGGCTGAATGCCTAGCCGATAGTCTAGAGGCACAATGCTCACCCAGCACTCTACCAGTAGACCAAGCTCACCTCTTAGAGGTCGACGCTGAAGTCGAACGTAGAACCTCCCTCCCTCCCGTTGAAGACCCTGAAAGTCCTCTGCCCCCCGTCACACCAGACGAAGTGCACGACATCATCAAGGGTCTGAAAATCCGTAAAGCCCCCGGCTCAGATGGAATCACTAATAGGGTGATTCAGCTATTCCCTGCCCACCTAATAATGCTACTGACTACCATCTTCAATGGTGCCTTAAGCAACAATTTCTTTCCACAAATGTGGAAAGAAGCCACCGTCATCGGTATCCCGAAGCCCGGCAAACCCAAAACCGAGCCTTCGAGTTACCGCCCCATCAGTTTGCTCAAAGTCCTCGGCAAGGTCTACGAGAGGCTTATTTATAAGCGTCTCAGAGACTACGCTGAGACAAAGGGCCTCATCCCCAACGAACAGTTTGGGTTCCGCACCCAGCACTCTAGCGTGCATCAGGCCCACCGGATAATCGAACACATAAGCGCTGGCTTCCAGCGCGGTTTGTATACCGGTGCAGTATTCTTCGATGTAGCGAAAGCGTTCGACAAAGTCTGGCACAACGGCTTAATATATAAGCTGTACCAACTCGGCGTGCCAGATCGTCTCGTGCTCATCTTACGAGACTTTTTGTCGAACCGCACATTCCGCTATCGCATCGAAGGCGCAATATCCTCTCCCCGTCCCATCCGCGCAGGCGTCCCTCAGGGCTCTGTGCTTGCTCCCCTCATATTCACTCTATTCACCAGCGACATCCCGAAGAGTAAAAAGGCGCAGTTGGCTCTGTTCGCAGACGATACGGCCATTTACTACAAGGGCGCTGGGCCCGATTCGATAGCTCGCATTCTCCAAACCGCAGTCGATAAACTCGGCGCTTGGTTTAGGAAATGGAGGATCGAAGTAAACCCCGACAAAAGTCAAGCGGTTTTATTTTCAAAACTGCACGTAAGATTTAGACCCCCCCTGCCCCGACCCATCACCATGCTCGGCAAGCCGATCCCTTGGGAGAAGCGAGCCAAGTATCTAGGTGTGGTCCTCGACGAAAAACTCACTTTCGCAGACCATATAAAGCAGGCCCGCGCGCGGGCCGCTTTCGCTCTCGGAAGACTCCATTCCATGCTAAATGCACGTAGCAAATTGTCACTTAGGTGCAAATTGCGAATCTACACCACATGCATTCGCCCCATCATGACCTATGCGGGCGTCGTTTTTGCCCAAGCTAAGCCCCGACAAATTCACAGACTGCAGGTGATGCAGAACAGATTCCTTCGTATGGCCACGGGAGCCCCTTGGTTCTGTAGGAACGAAACCCTCCATCTCGATTTTAAACTCCCCACGATCCACCAGTTTCTCAAACGCAATTCCAAGCGTTTCTTTGATTCCGCCGCCACCCACCGCAACCCTCTGGTTGTCGAGGCCGCTAGTTATGTCCCAAGTAAAATCAGTAAGATCCGCCGCCCGAGGCTAATCCTTTCCGACCCAGACGACCCCATAACCCTCCTCCAGGAGAGCAATAGGGAAACCAGTACAGTGAGAAAACACACACACCGACACACTTTCCGACCTCGCCGCAGAGGTCCGCGATCGCGACCCTCCCGAGTAAATGATACTCCCCCCCGACCCTTGCTCGAAGATGCGCCAGCCCGCGTCGATGCTGAGCCTGTAGCTTTAAATTCCCCGATTAATAATAATGAAATACTCTTGATCCAGCCTGTCCCTCTTGCTGTCCTCCCCCCAGCGAACGCCCTAAGCCGAGGTTCGTACCCCACAGGGGGTGCCCTTAGCGAGCGTTCGCCTAGTTTTAATTAGCATAGTTTTGCCCCTGGCTGGAGGCTTTAAGTGTAGAAGCTTAAGGCAACCACAGGATTGACCGGTTAAGTAGTCATGACCTCAGAGGTCAGCTACGAGATGCCCTATATAAAAAAAAAAAAAAAAAAAAAAAATGTAAAAAGTTAGCCCTGGTACGTTAGGAACGAGATCCTCCATCTCGACCTTAGAATCCCCACAATAGTCCAATTTCTGAAACGCAATGCAACGCGTTATTTTGATAAAGCCGCCAAACATCGCAACCCTCTGGTTGTGAAGGCCGCCAGTTACATTCCCTCCAGAATAAGTAAAGTCCGCCGTCCAAGGCATGTTCTCAACGACCCAGATGACCCCATAACCCTCCTCCAGGAGAGCAATAGGGCCACCAGCACAGTAAAGAAACATACACACCGACACACGTTCCGACCTCGCCGCAGAGGTCCGCGACCGCGTCCCTCCCGAGTAAATGATACTCCCCCCCGACCCTTGCTCGTCGATGCGCCAGCCCGCGTCGAAGCTGAGCCCGTAGTCTTAAATTCCCCGATTAATAATAATCTATGTTTGATCCAGCCTGTCCCATCTTGCTGTCCTCCCCCCAGCGACGCCCTAAGCCGAGGTCCGTACCCCACAGGGGGTGCCCTTAGCGAGCGTTCGCCTAATTTTAATTAGTATAGTATAGTTTATGCCCCTGGCTGGAGGCTTTAAGTGTAGCAGCTTAAGGCAGCCACAGGAAAGTCCGGTTAAGCAGCTACGACCTCCTCAGAGGTCAACTGCGAGATGCCATATAAAAAAAAAAAAAAAAAAAAAAAAAAAGTAAAAAGTTAGTTTTTTAGTGCGCGACTCAATATACCTCAACAATATTTATCAAAGTGGTGTTTCAATGCAAATCCCCTACAATACAATTTCTAAGAAAACTTCACGGTTTAACAATAACCGGTGTCGCGTCGCGCGACAAGTCGCGCTGGTCTGCACAAGCCTTAATGTATTAATCTTGACTAAATACGAGAACCTGGAAACCTAGGAAAAAAAACATGCTAAAAGTGCTACTCTTCTAGTCACAAAAAATATAATTTAAAAGAATATGCCCGGTGCACGATGTCGTTAACGTTTACGTTTTTATGTAAGATAATTTAAGAAAATTGCAAGATTATCTTGGTGACTGCAATGAAGCACATTGTAGGTAGGTAGTAGTAGGTACCTAGAAGGAAATTGGATTTTTATAAAACATTTTGGCAATATTCGCATTCTTGAACTTTCAATTCAAGTCTTCTTTCTGTGTCCTGCCAATTATGAGCTAATGATACAGTCGCACAGCAAAGTCGTACCATCACGACTTTGTTGTGCGAAAATCGAAATCTATATTATAATATTCTAACTATTAATAATATCATAAATGCGAAAGTGAGTTTGTTTGTTTGTTTATTTGTTAGTAATGGTGCGGCGGCATCTGCGTCTACCGTGACAAAGCAATGCGTGCCGAAGCTTCGTATGTTAGGCTCGCTAAAAATGACCAGCTATCTAAGTCAATTTACAACTTTTGAAAGCAATTCTAGTCAAACGAAACCAATTTGACTCAATTGCAAATCGAAAATGTGTTGCGTAATTAGATAGCTGGGTGAAGACATCGGCTACTTTTTATCCTGGATCGCAGATGAAATTCTTACGAAAAAAATAAGGTAAACTGCCTTGATTCATTATGCAACAGGATTTTTTTGCCATGTTTTAGTACGAAAGCAAATATTAACACCATACTATGTAAAACTACATTCTTACAAATAAATAAATTATAAATCTTATAGTATTATTTCCATTATTTTTTTCGTCCTTTTTACTACTGTGTAACTTACTGTGTGATGAAAACCCCCGAAATAAATGAGATAATTATCATAAAAATTATAAGTTCTACATTTTAAATTATTTCCTGCAATTTCTATAAATACATTTCAATAGTAATTTATTACATTAGACCTATTCACATTATTAATGTGATTTGTGTCAAGATTTCAATTTGACACAGTTTTTAAGGTACGTACTTTAGCCCACTCAACACACAAAAAAAGGATGGGAAATCATCAAATGACTTCTCCCGCTCTGGGCAGAGCGAGAGGGTGTGTCAGACTTTTACTGACTAAAACCCACCCGTGTTCCTTCCATTGCCTGTGTGCCGGGGCCGCGATATCCCTTTCAGACAAACCCGCAACCCCAGCAGGCATTGGTCTTTCGACCCCGTCGGTTGGTGCTGACATCTCTTTGAGGCGCGCGTGGAACACAACGCGCCGTCGACACGGGCCTGGTCCTTATCGGACGGCGAGCTGCCCATTGCTCACCGTCCGCAGGCCCGCGCCTACGGTGGCCGGAAGTCGGAAGTTTGCAACCCTAAGAACCTTGTGCCGCTCCCATGGTGCTCGAAATTCTGGCACTTGTTTCAGTTTTTTTGAAAAATATACCATAAGGACGCGTTTTTAGGTGTCTTTGTTTTTTTATTTTTGTGAAGCAAGCTGAAGTGGACTGTATATTTTTCAATAAAAGATTTCTTCTATTCTTCTTATTTATTTCGAAGTTGTTTTCTTCTCGAGAGCTGGGAACCGACTGTGTCCCTATGGCCCAATGGCCCGCCTTTTATACAAAATTGCTTAAGCCTACGTTACCTTAACGAGGCCTCTGATTTTTGAGACCATTCTAATTACAATTTTCGCTATGGTCCAGCTCTTTGGAGCTCTGTTTTTAATAGTTCCCTAAGTCGGATTACCCTCAAACTTATACAAAACATAGCTCTTATATCCTCCTGTCATAACACATAACAATATTCAATGTATCTTTATGTACTAAAAAGTTTCTAGAACATTAACGCTTAAAATATCTCTTTTGAACATTTTCACTATACAAATCTGTTATTATCTTTAAAACCCGTGGACCGATTTACAGAATTGGAACGCAGCAGGTAGTTTTGAGCCTAGTCCTCTTATTTGACACTAAGATCCTGAGGATATCTTTACATACAAAAAACCTCATTTCAAATCTACGTAAATATACTAACATTTTCTTCTTACATTAAAATCACGAGAAATGCTACGTTGTTGGTCTTATAAGATTCACATAAGATTCCTTATACTAATTTTACTAAGTAGAAACTAATTAGAACACAATTAAAACCTCTTAAATCTAATTAGAAACCAAAAAACTCACTCAAAATGGTGAAAAGTCCACCGAGCTCCCGCGGCTACTTGTGCTACGGTGCACAAATAGGGTCTCGGTTTTTATATTCTGACTAACCACTTTTTACATATGAAGATCGTTCATCACCACACCGGCACACAACTTTGTCTTGTTCACGAATAGGTTGCACATGCTCGGCGTCCGTTACATTTCTCCCCCCGGCGCAGCTCGCGTAGCCTCTTCAATCTTCATCACGACGACGAGCTTGCTCACGGGGCGCCGGAAGGTCCCGGTTCTGGTTCGCACCTCGACGACCCTGATGCCGCCGTCTGGTCCGCAGTGTGTGCGCTCGACGACTCCCATCGGCCAGGTGTTCCTGGGCAGCGTGTTGTCGACCACGAGGACCACGTCGCCAGCTTGCATCGGTCGCACGTCGTTCTGTGGCTCGCCGCGAGGTACCAGAGTGGGAAGGTACTCGCGTAGCCAGCGTCGCCAGAAGTGGTCAGCGAGCGCTTGACTAGCTCGCCAGGTTCTTCTGTCGGCCTCGTCACAGGGCCCCGTCGTTGGCAGCCCATCTGATGACCCCAACAGGAAGTGGTTGGGGGTCAGGGCTTCAGGATCGCTGGGGTTCACGCTGACGTGGGTCAGCGGTCTTGCGTTGATGGAGAACTCGGCTTCTGTTAATAGAGTTCTCAGTACTTCTTCTGCAGGTGCCTTCTCTCGGAGAGTGACGCTGAGAGCTGTCTTCACGGAGCGAACCATTCGCTCCCACGCGCCGCCTTGGTTGGGCGCGCCCGGAGGTATAAAGCGCCACTCCATTCGATGCAGCAGCCCCTCGTCTTGCAGGGCAGGCATCCACTCGGTGTAGGCGTTGCGAAGCTCTTGATCCGCCCCACGGAAGTTAGTCGCGTTGTCGGAGTACATTAGTCTTGGCCAGCCTCTGCGCGCAGCCATACGCCTCAGCGCCATGATTGCTGAGTCGGTGGAGAGCGATGCGACGAGCTCGATGTGCACGGCGCGGGAAGTGAGGCACGTGAAAAGTGCGCCCCACCTCTTCTCTCGGCGGCGCCCCACCTTGACCATCATTGGCCCGAAGTAGTCCACCCCGCAATTGGTAAACGGGCGGTGGAACGGGTCGAGGCGGGCGTGTGGCAGGTCCCCTGTTGCTGGTGGCTGCGGCGTCGCTCGGCGTCTTCGACAAAAGGCGCAGTTCTTCTCTACGGCGCGTACCGTGGGTCGTAAGTGTATAACCCAGTACCGCTGCCGTAGGTCGTTCGTCACGCGTTCTCTGTTGGCGTGTTGTTCCGGAGGCACGTCGCGTAACACCGTCTTGTCGCTGGAGCTCCATCCTCGTAGCGTGAATCCAGCATGTGCGTGTACCGCTCTCGTCTCCTCGACCGCCTTCCAAGCTTCCTCAGCATTTTCATAGCTGGCCACCAGGTCATCCATGTAATGGCTCCTCTTGATTGCTTCCAGCGCGCGTGGACACCCCTGCCCGTACACATCCGCGTTATAGTTCCGAACATGGTGGGCCATGTAGGGGGAACTTGCGGCGCCGAAGATCATGCTGGTCATCTTGTATTTCTTCGGAGGCTCTTCTCGTTCGTTGCCTCTCCACAGGAACTGCTGCGCTGGTTGATCTTCCGGCCTTATCTTGATCCTCAGGAACATCTCCTGCACGTCCGCTGTGATCGCTACCGTCTTCTCTCGGAATCGGAAGAGGATTCCTGGCAGCGACAGTAGTAGGTCGGGTTCTTCCAGCAGTTCGTCGTTCAGACACACGCCGTTGCTCTTTGCTGCCGCGTCGAGCACCAGCCTGTGTTTGCCGGGTTTATTTGGATTCTGCACGGCAAAGTGTGGCAGGTACCAGCAGATGGCGCTCTTCTCTTCGGATCCGTCGCACAGCGTCGCGTACCCCTTGTCCAGCAGGTTGGTGATCTGTTTGGAGTACTCGACCGCGAACTCTGCATCTGCGTCCATCTTCTGCTCGATCTTCTTCAGCCGACGAAATGCTTGCCCGCAGCTCGGCGGCATGGTGACGTTGTCCCGTCGCCATGGCAGTCCCACTTCGTACCCGGTGTCAGTCTTCTTTGTGGTCGTTCCGACTATCTCGATGGCCCGTAGATCCGCCTCCTTGATTCTCGGCTTCCCCTGTATGCCGAGTGAGTCGATCCTGAAGTGGCCTTCGACTAAGTCATGAAGTTCCTGGCTGCACGTTCCCGTCGCTCGGTCGGACTCGTAGACATGCAGCACGTTTCCTTCTTGATAGATGGCGTTGCGTGGCGCGGTTCCGTGCACCACCCATCCTAGCTGTGTTTTTGATGCAGCTGGTTGATCAGGGCCGCCGACTCGGAGCTCGCGGGACACGATGCACTCCCAGTGGTCTGTTCCCACTAGAAGCCCGGGGCGCGCCTTCTCGTAGCACACCTCTTCTGATGCCAGGTCCCGTAGGTGCTCGTAGTCCAACAGCGTGTCCGGAATAGACTGCTGGTGCAGCCGAAGATTCTTCATTGTCCTCGCTCTGACCTTGTAGCTGTTGTCATTCTTCAGGCCTCTGATCCGTATGTTCACCAGCTGACTCTCCATCTCTTGCTGCGACATGTTGACCCCGTTCAGATGAAGTGGTTGTGACGGTCCCTCTGCTCCGATGCTCTCTGCCAGGTCCTTGTCGACGAGGGTAATGGTAGCTCCTTCATCCAGGAGGGCGTATGTCCTTGCCTCTCCCCGTGGTCCGGATACGACGATAGGGCACATCTTCAGCAGGACTGCTCTTGATCCGGCAGCTAGGCGTGGTGCCACTGACATGACCGCTTCTTCCTTTGGTGGTTCTGCTGGCCTCGGGTCTTCTCTCTTCGCTTGATGGAGGGTCGCATGATGTGGTCGGCTGCACTGGTCCACACCGCATGATTTGGCTTTGCAGCTCATGCGCCTGTGTTGCTTCTGGGCGCACTTGAAGCATATCCCCTTTTCTTTTAAGAACCTCCAGCGTTCTTCTATCGCCAGTGCCTTGTACTTGGGACACTGTGTCAGGATGTGAGCTTGTTCACATTTAGGACACTTATCCTTTTGTTCTTCCGCTCCTGCAGTAGTGTTGAACACGCTGGCTTTCCTTTTCATCATTATAGTTGGCCGAGTTTCCTTTTTCTGGCTTGCAGCGCATGTAGCTGGAGCGTATGTGTACCGCAACGCTCTGTCCGCTTCGCGTATCAGGAAACGAGACATGACGACAATCTCCGGGTCCGCTGTTCCTTCATGATCGTAGGCGTAGTCGCACCATCGGGATCGGAGATGCGGGCTCAGCTTTTCCAACACTTCTCTTGTCATCAGGGGGTTGAATAGGTATCCTCTTCGGTCGATCGTCTTCAGCACGCAGATGATGTTCTGCAGCTTGATCGCGAAGCTGTTCAGTTCGGCAGCTGATGTACCCGGTTTCGGCAGCTTCTTGAGGTCTTCCAGCGCCTTGTCGATGATCACTTCCGGTCTCCCGAAGCACTGCTCGAGGGTCTTCATTATGATGTCTGGATCGGTGGCCGTGTGCAGAAGGGCGGCCACGGCGTCTCTTGCTTCTCCCTTGAGACAGCTCCTTAGTCGCTGGATGTTCTCTGCTGCTGATATCTGGTACATGCTGGTCGTATCTCGTACTGCTGCCTTGAACGGCAACCACTCGTTGGCTGCTCCGGAGAAGGTCGGCAGGTCCATATGTCGAGGCCTGGGCCTCGCCATCTTCTCTAATGTGGCTGCCAGGTGCTCGATGCTGCTTCTGTTCCTTGTCGGAGTCGGTGATCTTGCACGTTGAACCTCGAATCGCAGCTGCTTCTGTTCTTCGCGGGTTCCTTCTTCACCCCGTGCCTCCTCCCCCCGTGTGCTGAGGGGGTTTGTTCTCAGCCACTCGTCCACCTTCTGATGTGGCTCTTCACGGGGAGGGCTGGGTCCTTCTTCGTGCACGCTCTCATCGTCGTTGATAGCTGATACCTCCACGGCTAATCGCTTCTTGACTAGGTCCGCTTCCAGCTCCAACTCCCTTCTTCTTATGGTAGCCAGTTTCTCTGCTGCTTCCAGTTCCGCTATCCGTAGCCGCGTGGTTACACTTGTCGTCGATCGTTGTGACCTAACCGTTCTGCTTGGTGATCCCAGTCTTCGTTGAACCGCGGCTGTTGTTGCTTGAATCCCGGAAGGTCCTGCTGTGCTGGTGTCTGCTGGCTTGGAGAAAGGTGACGCCGGCGGGTCCAGTGAGACTCTTCTTAGACGTTCTCGCTCTATCAGCTCCGTTTCCCTGCGTCGCGCCTCTTGCTGCAACTGGATGCGTCGCTGTTCTTCTATCTCCGCTGCGTCCCCTTGGCTCCTTGTGACCACCATCTTCTAAGTCTTTTGAGACTTTTCTTCAGGAATCTTCTGGTTTTTCAGGTGTCTTCGGATCTTGAATGATCCCGACTTTTTCCAGTTTTCGGTTCGGTTCGGGTCGGTACGTTCGGTTCGGGTCGGCACGATCGGTTCGGGTCGGCAACTCTTCGGTTCGGCTTTGGGTCAGCGGCTTTCCGGCTCGGCTCGGTCGATCCTCTCCTGTTCGGGTCGGCACGTTCCGGCACGGCTTCAGTCGGCAACTCTTCAGTTCGGGTCAGCGGCTTTCCGGCTCGGCTCAGTCAATCCTCTCCTGTTCGGGTCGGCACGTTCCGGCACGGCTTCAGTCGGTAACTCTTCGGTTTCAGCTTCGGGTCAGCGGCTTTCCGGCTCGGCTCGGTCGATCCTCTCCTGTTCGGGTCGGCACGTTCCGGCACGGCTTCAGTCGGCAACTCTTCGGCTTCGGCTTTGGGTCAGCGGCTTTCCGGCTCGGCTCGGTCGATCCTCTCCTGTTCGGGTCGGCACGTTCCGGCACGGCTTCAGTCGGCAACTCTTCAGTTCGGGTCAGCGGCTTTCCGGCTCGGCTCAGTCGATCCTCTCCTGTTCGGGTCGGCACGTTCCGGCACGGCTTCAGTCGGTAACTCTTCGGTTTCAGCTTCGGGTCAGCGGCTTTCCGGCTCGGCTCGGTCGATCCTCTTCTGTTCGGGTCGGCACGGTCCGGCACGGCTTCAGTCGGCAACTCTTCAGCTCGGCTTCGGGTCGGCGGCTTTCCGGCTCGGCTCGGTCGATCCTCTTCTGTTCGGGTCGGCACGGTCCGGCACGGCTTCAGTCGGCAACTCTTCGGCTCGGCTTCGGGTCGGCGGCTTTCCGGCTCGGCTCGGTCGATCCTCTTCGTTCGGGTCGGCACGGTCCGGCACGGCTTCAGTCGGCAACTCTTCGGCTTTGTGACGTCCGTTCGGTGACGTCTGGTTTGTGACGTTCGTTCGGTGACGTCCGGTTTGTGACGTCCGTTCGGTGACGTCCGGTTTGTGACGTCCGTTCGGTGACGTCCGGTTTGTGACGTCCGTTCGGTGACGTCCGGTTTGTGACGTCCGGTATGTGACGTCCGGTATGTGACGTCCGGTATGTGACGTCCGGTTTGTGACGTCCGGTTTGTGACGTCCGGTTTGTGACGTCCGGTATGTGACGTCCGGTATGTGACGTCCGGTTTGTGACGTCCGGTTTGTGACGTCCGGTATGTGACGTCCGGTATGTGACGTCCTGTTTGTGACGTCCGGCTTGGTGACGTCGGTTCGGTGACGCCGGCTTGGTGACGTCGGTTCGGTGACGTCGGCTTGGTGACGTCGGTTCGGTGACGTCGGGTTTGTGACGTCCGTTCGGTGACGTCGGCTTGATGACGTCGGTTCAGTGACGTCGGCTTGACTGACGGTTCCGTTTTTCGCTCTTGCTGCGGGTTCTTTGTTGATTCTTCCTCGCAGCTTGGTGGACCAGGATCCTGTGGCGGGTTTCTTCGTTCTTGATATCCGGCGCTCGATGGACCAGACTGAAGTGGACTGTATATTTTTCAATAAAAGATTTCTTCTATTCTTCTTATTTATTTCGAAGTTGTTTTCTTCTCGAGAGCTGGGAACCGACTGTGTCCCTATGGCCCAATGGCCCGCCTTTTATACAAAATTGCTTAAGCCTACGTTACCTTAACGAGGCCTCTGATTTTTGAGACCATTCTAATTACAATTTTCGCTATGGTCCAGCTCTTTGGAGCTCTGTTTTTAATAGTTCCCTAAGTCGGATTACCCTCAAACTTATACAAAACATAGCTCTTATATCCTCCTGTCATAACACATAACAATATTCAATGTATCTTTATGTACTAAAAAGTTTCTAGAACATTAACGCTTAAAATATCTCTTTTGAACATTTTCACTATACAAATCTGTTATTATCTTTAAAACCCGTGGACCGATTTACAGAATTGGAACGCAGCAGGTAGTTTTGAGCCTAGTCCTCTTATTTGACACTAAGATCCTGAGGATATCTTTACATACAAAAAACCTCATTTCAAATCTACGTAAATATACTAACATTTTCTTCTTACATTAAAATCACGAGAAATGCTACGTTGTTGGTCTTATAAGATTCACATAAGATTCCTTATACTAATTTTACTAAGTAGAAACTAATTAGAACACAATTAAAACCTCTTAAATCTAATTAGAAACCAAAAAACTCACTCAAAATGGTGAAAAGTCCACCGAGCTCCCGCGGCTACTTGTGCTACGGTGCACAAATAGGGTCTCGGTTTTTATATTCTGACTAACCACTTTTTACATATGAAGATCGTTCATCACCACACCGGCACACAACTTTGTCTTGTTCACGAATAGGTTGCACATGCTCGGCGTCCGTTACACAAGCTAAATTTGATACAATCTGAGCCCAACCCAAGCACTCTAGGTGTAATGGTTGCGAAGATACAGTTAGTCAAAAATACATTTTCGTTTTAGGGTAATAGGGATGATGCCTGGGTAAAAAAAAAAAAATCTAATTAGTCTGTGAGTCAGATAATAAAAAAATATTAACACGTATTTTTTGCTTTATCATATTAATAAAAAACTACTTAGATAAAACGCATTTTAAGTTGGGGAGTGGGGGTCGATACGTCACTAGTACGTATAAAATCTACATACTCGTGACGTCATTGCACATTTTACCTCAATTTATCGCCGTAATGTTTAGAATACGTAAAAAAAGAAAAAATATGTGTCCAATATTTTTTTATAATCTCAAAGACGGACTAAAAAACATTTTTAGTCAACATCCCTATTTGCCAAGACACGTACGGGCTGAACTAATTAATGGTCTTAGAGAATGGTCAATGGTCTTAGTGTATCAATTTTGTGTAACCTAACGACATATTAAAAAATTGTAGCTACATGCGCGTTTGCGATGTTTGATGTTATTGACTGGGTACTTCTAATGTTTTGTTTGCTATTTTTTATTTCTGATTTGGCCATGAAATGTCAGGAACACACGGAAAATAATAATAGTTTGCGCGTGTATCTATGTTTAATTCTAGATATACTTGAAAACACACCTTGCAAAGCGTGTTGTTTATTATAGTTTGCAAAATGTGTTACATAATTATTTGACCAACTTCAAAAAAGGAAGAGGTTATTATGTTCGTCTATAACTATTTTTTATGTTTGTTCATCGATATTTTCGTCAATTGTAGACCGATTTTGAAACAGGCACAGGTAACTAAAAAGTGAAAAATAAAAAACTTTTTTACAAATAAAAACAACCGGCTTCCAAAAACAACACTACAATATCAAAAATAACTATAATGCCAGAAGTCGGTGGCAAAAAACCGTCACAGATGGTTTTAGGAAAGGCGAAATGAGTGTATGCCAAACGATTTTCTGCGAAATGAAGTTTATGCTATCCGCTGTTATGTAAAATAATATTATGACATAAAAAGTAGCAGAACTTTTTATGGGGTCCACCCAATATAGCAGAACTTTTTATGTCATAATATTATTTTGCATAACAACGGATAGTTTAAACTTCATTTCGCAGAAAATCGTTTGGCATACACTCATTAATCATACATTCAAAACTCATAATTTTGTAAGTCAGTCATCTTTAGGCATAAATTTTGCCGTTTTAAAACTGATGTAATGAACTGATGAAAATGTTTATATGTCCGAATTTACAATGGTGTCATTGTAAATTCGGACATATAAACATTCGGCCAAACAATAATAATATTAAATAGTTTGTATGCCTTTAAAAAAATCGTGTAAAAAAGATTATGACAAGTATGGAAAAATAGCGAAAAAGTATGGAAACATCAACTTTAAAGTACTGTCGTAAAATGAAGGAAGTCGCTGTGAAAAATCACTTAATTTACCTTTTCTAAAAATTTTTAATTTTTAAAAAACACGTCTGAAAATTAATTTCAATATTTCACTGTCATCGTCAGACTACGTAAGATTTAAAGTTCTCATCTTGATCTTTTTATTCACGTGACGATTAGAGATTTTTTCCAGTTTTTATTTTTTATACGATAGCTCGCTCCCTTTTTTTGTTAAAATATTTTTATAAGTACGTTGATAAACTTTTTTTGGTCACGTCTGTTATGGCGGCTTTTTGAGTAAGCGTATGCGGTTTTACAAGCTTTTTGCAAAAAGCTTGTAACACCATAAACTGATTGATTGCTAAATTCAATTAAAACCCAAAAAAAAGATATAGGTACACAATACCTAATTTTATACAAGAAACGTTTTTTAAACTCGATCTGCCTAGCCTTTTTCCAACTATATTGGTGTGGGCTTCCAGTCTAACTGGATGCAGCTGAATACCAGTATTTTATATGGAGCGACTGCCTATTTGACCTCCACAACCCTGTAACTGGGTAAAGGCATGTGCAGACCAGCGCGACTTGTCGCGCGACGCGACACGAACAATACAATTTCTAAGAAAACTTCACAGTAAAACAATAACCGGTGTCGCGTCGCGCGACAAGTCGCGCTGGTCTACACAAGCCTTAATACGATACCCCGTGGTAAGACTGGTTGTCAGACTTTCGGGCTTCTGACGACCCGTAACGACTTTCAAAGATCCACGGATGACAGCCGTACCAACGGCTTAACGTGCTTTTCTGGCACGGAGGAGTCTCGGTATGTAAAGAAGGTCACCCATCTACAGACCAACCCCAGCAAGCATAGCTTAACCTGATGGATCGACCCGTCCGGCAGTTATTATATAGCCACGAGCTCATCGAAACGTATGAACGTGTTTTTTAAACTTAAGTACTTTTTTGGGATCCTGCCGTTTTACCGAAAAGATTTTGCCAAAATTTCACTACCCAAACAAATTTTAGCAACCTTTTTTTATACCGATGCAATGTTTGGAACGATTTTATTTTTATTTTATTTTATTTTATTAGGATCTCCAACAAAGAATACACCTTACATGCTATAATATAGAGACAAGAACAACAATATATGTGCTCCCTCAATTATAGGAGACCACATCTTGCAATAAAAACAAGCAAACAGTATATTAAAAATGGAAGTAGCCCTGAAAGTTACAAATTATTTAGTATTATACTAGTACATTATTAAATTTGGTAATCTGAATTTAAATTGAATAAAAATAAAGATTAAAAAGCAACGAACACATATTAGAAAAAATTGTACCTACAGACAAATAAAAATAGCGAACAATGCATTATACTAGGCAGGCAGTTCAACACTTACATAATTATCATCTAATTACGTACGGATTAGTGACTTATATTTACCCAGATTATTAGAAAAGATGTCTATGTCTTCTAATGAACATGATAAAGCATTGTACTGCTGGGTCATCCTGGAAACCGGTGAATGTTTACCCACATTTGTTCGGTATCGTGGGGCCTTGAGTAATGGGCGGGAATAACGCGGCATTCTGGCCGGGTCATTAAGATTTATTCTGCTTAGAAGATCTGGACAGTCAATACTATTATTAAGCAACTTGAACAGGAATGTTAAATCAGAGACTGTACGGCGAGACCTGAGAGGAATGATTTTAAAATAATTCAGCTTGTCTGCATATGATCTCAGATTCCTAACTCTAAACCGAAAAGCTTATCTAAGGGAATTAAATCATGTAGTAAAAAAAAACGGCAACTTCTGTGGACCTACAGATTAAATCCAAGTAAACTAAATAGAACTCGCTTTAAAAATTACTCTAAGTTATTTAGAAAAATCATCACTCTGACACAGCGTTCACAAAACAACTACAGAATTAAAATATCAGACAATAAACGTAAAACTGCCTGGCAAATAATAAATCGAGGAAAATTTAATGTACCTAAAAATTATATTTCAAAAATTAAAATCAATAACGACAAGATAACGGACGCGAAACAAATTGCAAATGAGTTTAATAACTATTTTATCAATAAAATACAACCAATACAGACTAGTCATAAAACTACAACACCCATCGTTAATAGCAAAAACTCAATGTTTATGGCACCCTGTACACCACAACAGGCACATAAAATCATTATGGGTTTGAAAAACACTAATAGCGTGGGTTACGATGGTATCTCAACTAAAATAATCAAATCAGTAGCATCTGAAATAAGCCACCATTTGTCTCACATCATTAATCTCAGTATTATGGCTGGCAAGTTTCCTGACGCACTAAAGATGGCTATCGTTAAACCATTATTTAAGAAAGAAGACAGAGAGCTGATGGAATACTACAGGCCTATTTCTCTGATACCTATCTTCTCTAAAATATTTGAGAAATTCATTCAAAAGGAATTAAACGGTTATATAGAAAAAAATAATATACTATGTAATGAGCAAAAAGGATTTCGCGAAAATAAGACTATAAGTATGGCCATCTATGACTTTCTATACACCGTATTGACAAGAGTAGATAAAAAAACACATGTATGTGCTATCTTCTGCGATATGACTCAAGCATTTGACTATGTAAAACATGACATTTTAATTAGAAAACTTGACGGGTATGGTATTAGAGGTAATGTACTTAATTTATTTGAATCTTATTTAAGCAATAGAAAGCAAATGACCGAAATCACTAGAATTAATACTAATACCAAAAAGGAAGAGATTTACTTATCAGAGGAACGTCTCACTACATTTGGTGTTCCACAAGGAAGTGTTTTGGGACCTCCGCTTTTTACACTATATATTAATGACTTACCTACATCAATTTCACATCCTATGACTTTGTTTGCGGATGATAGCACGGTGACAATTTCTAATAATAACAGTGACATGATCCAATATAAACTTGACATTCACAATACTCTGACATCAATAATAAAGTGGTTAAATAATAATAATTTAAAAATTAATCTAGATAAAACTAAAATCATACATTTTAGTCAACGTTCGACTGTAGAAAACATGGACATAAATATAACGAATAAAACAATTGAAAGCGTAAATGGTACGAAATTCCTTGGACTAATGATTGATAAAAGGCTTGACTGGAAATCGCATATAGAGAACCTTTGCAAAAAAATTTGTAGTTCTGCATTTGCATTGCACTCTCTAGCTGCAGTTGTGAATGTAGACACCTTGATTGCAGCTTACCATGGCTTAGCTGCGTCTCACCTAAGATACGGCATTATATTCTGGGGAAATTCTACCGACGTTAACACGGCATTCAAGGCTCAAAAGAGATGTATTAGATCTATGTTTGGGTTAAAAACGGTTGATACATGTAAACCATATTTTAAAAAGTACAAAATATTAACACTTCCCTGTATGTATATTCTCGAAACCGCAATGTTTGTTAAAACTAACCCCAAACTGTTCCCACGTCTAGAGGACGCCGTACCGCGTAACAGAAGAGATGCGACTATTCTTCGCATCTATCCAGCAAAAACAGCACTCATGCGCAAGAGTATCGTCTGCATGGCTCCCACTATATTTAATATCCTGCCTAAACGATGGAAAGAGTTAAATAGGAATGCATTCAAGCGTCAATTAAAACTGTTCCTTTTGCATAAAGCATATTACAGTGTCTCCGAATTTCTAGCCGAAAAAGTTTTTTTTTTTTTTTTTTTTTTTTTTTTTTTTTTTTTTTTCCTGTAATTTTGACATTCGTCTTGTAATTTGACATGAACTAGACGTTCACATTGTAATTTAGCAATCAACATTGTAAAATCGACATAAATCTGTTAATTTGGACTTGGGTTGTAATTTTGACATGTGTCTTTCAAATTTGACATACATTTTTAAACTTTGACATTGTTCTTGTATTTGTGATTTATTTTTTCAATCTGAATGTTGACATGATGATATAATAATAATTTCGAATTAACAGGTCTCTAAGTTAAAAATTTTGTATTTGCAATTCTGGGTACCTTTCTTTCTTTTTGTGAAATTTTATAATTTTTTAGTTGTCAATAAAAATAATAATAGTTTTCAATATTATAGAAATATTTGTACGCCGATACTTACGGCTAAACATGACTGGACTTAAACAATTGATTTTAATCTTGCATGCTCTTGTATGTATACCATGTTTAGACAAATAAAGAATATCTTATCTTATCTTATCTTATCTTATCTTATCTTATCTAAGTGACGAACAAGTTTCTTCTGGAGTCTTTTTATTCGATTTGTGTGAACCTGGTATGTTGGATTCCAGACCGTGCTGCAGTATTCCAACTGACTTCTCACATAGCTATTGTATAAAAAAATTGTAGTGGATGGTTTTTTGAATTCTTTAGAAGATCGCAGTATAAATCCAAGAGCCCCATAAGCTGAATTAAGCATTTTGTCAATGTGTTCTATAAATCTCAAATTACCATCCAAATACACTCCCAAATCTCGGATAACTGTCACTTCATCTAATGTGTTTCCCTGAATATTGTAGCTAGATTGAATTTTATTCCGCTTTCTGGTAAATTTGATGTGGTGACATTTGGTACAGTTTAGATACATTTTATCCTTCGTACACCACCGAGTCAAGTTATCCAAGTCCGTTTGTAGCAACTGAATATCAAATTCAGTCAGAATTATGCGAGTCAACTTCAGATCATCCGCAAATAGGTATGGCGTAGTATATTTAAGTACGCTTGTAAAATCATTCACAAACACAATGAAAAACAGTGGCCCCAAATTGGACCCCTGTGGTACACATGAGGTTGCAAAATAAAATAATTTTAGCACATTTTGATTTGGTAAAATTTTTACTTGGCATCGATAATGTCATTTAGCCACTTGGTCTTTAATCAAATGATTTATTACAGCAAACAATCTTTAGACAATAAACGTTTGGTCAGTTAGTTATGGAACTAGTTAGAGTAGTATAATTATTAAAAAAAAATGGTTAGGTTAGGTTAAAACTGTGATCTCCTACGCCAGAAACGACTAGATTATATAGAAAAAAAAATATGGAAAAAAACAGGCTACCCGAAACTGAACTAGTTAGACGAGATTAATTATTTAAAAAAATGCTACTAACTAACAAAAAATATACTGCCAGAATAGTTAATATTAATATTATTAACTGTTTAGAATTTGTCCCAAGTGGAAAAAACACCCTTGTAATAAATCGTCTTTATTTTGCGTAAAGTTAGTTATTCCAACTGAAATATTTGACTACATAAAAATTGGTAAACAAGTTATTGTTTAAACGTTCACTTGCAAAACATTAGGTTTGCGTTACAATTATTTGTGAAGAGATTTTTTGCTAAGTAATAATTTGGCAAATGAAATTATGCGGAAAATTGTTTGGGAATTTTTATTTTGGCAATTGCTTTTCGATGAAACAAGGGAGACCCATTTTTTAAAAATATGTAGTGTTAAATATTTTACCCACGGTGAAACGAAACCCTTCGTGTCCGTCTCGCACTTGGCCGGTTTCGTCTACTGCTGCAGTTTAATCAGTTAGTTGAAGTGTAGGTACCTATCTACGTATTTTATTGGTTAATAGTCCCTTAACTTAAATAAACTTATGAAGGTGTGACGTCTTTTGGACAAAAAAACTCAATACATCGGTAATAATCAGTGAATATTGTATTAATTATATTATATTCAATGATGACTATGAGATTAACGATTGGCCTTGACAGCACATTGCTCAAAGTTCATATATAACAGAAGGTGATGTTTCAAGCGATTTGTATTCTGACTGAGCTTTCGACCGGACTGTGTAACGAATTAAGTTAATCGCAATGAGTGCTATTTTTAATACATTTATTTTGTTAACGCAAATCACAATTATATTTTCGGCGGGTAAATATTAATTTTTAATTTGTTAACCATTAGAAAATATTCATTAGAAAATATAAAACAATATTTTGCATACCTAATTAATTTATTAGGTAGTTATACCTATTTATTTACTATAAATTAATATTATATTTTATAATTTATTTAATTATACAAACGGCATAGTCAGCCATTTTAGTGTGAAAGCGTAACAAACAAAAACACAAACAAACTTACTTCCGCATTTATAATATTAGTTAGGATTATTAGTAACAATTATATACTTTGTGTATAGTTTTGGTTTTTCCTTTGCTGTCCAAGTAGCATTTTGTTCTCTTTAATAATACACATTTAGTTCACTGGTGATCTCTAAGTATTACATTGGTCACACGTGGTTCATTGGCTGTATTAAAGTGAACAAATCCACTTATACCTGTATAAGGCATTTATAAAATGCGCCTATTAAGTAACTATTGGTGTTATAACAGGATAACATTACCCTTCTAGTCAGCTTTCATTTTAAAAGCTGAACTAGAGCATTTTAGGAGGGTAATTATATGGCATTGGTTATTTAAAGGTCTACATTTACGGTGTTATATTACTGGCATTTTTACACAACACATGTGAACATTAAAGCAGCCAAAAACTGTTGTATAGAACCTTTTGTGGAGCATTATTTAGCTTGGTGCTGTAAGCGGTAATAATAGTACACATGAGAAACTTTTATAGAACTCACGACATTAAAATGGTACACATGTGAAACTTCAAAGAGTTCACAACATTAATTTGGAGCTACAATGGTTTACCACTACTCTCTCTTAAGCTGCTGCTATTCTGCTACTGTGTGCTAATAATTTGTGCTCAAACCGGTGGTATAAAGGCTGTATAGCATGCTATAGAGCTCTTATATAGCTTACTTAGATTGCTAAAATAATAAATGTGTACCATTTGTCAACCGCTATAGAACTCTCAATGCTACTTGGGTATGTACCTACTCAAAATACAATAGTAGTTAACTACCTTGTCTATGGAAATTGCGTACTTATTATGTAATTTTTGTAGAAAGTACCTACTGAGCAAGCATTCGAGTCAGGCACCCGAGCAGTGGTGGCTCAGTGGTAACGGCTGCGACTTACGACTAGGTACAGGTTGGACTTAGGTCGTAGGTTTGAACCCATAGGCAGACATTTTACTTAGTGTAATTTATTTAATCACCGCTGCTCTCAAAACGGTGAAGGATAACATTCTGAACAAACCAGCATATCCTAGAATTTTAAAATTGAAGACATGTGACATCCACCAACCCGCGTGGTGGAATATGGTCCAGTCCCTCTCACAGAAAGGAGGCCTGTTTCCCAGCAGTAGGAACGTTTTAGGCTAATTAAGAATGCTTACTCTCTTTAGGATCATTTGATTAATAGATAGCTATATCACAAACCTTACCTAGAATGGTTTCTTTGGCTTAGTGTCCCGGTACACAGCTGCGTTTGGAACACAATACAATGTTTAGAGTTCATACATTTTTTATAGCCCTTTGTTATTCAAAGCTAATTTGACCGACAGTTACCTATATTATATATCAAGGATCATTGAACTTGCCAAAACATAAATGTTTTGTGGTGACATTGTTAACATAATATTGATTTAGTACTCGATGTATTTGTTATCAGTTCTTTGAGATAGGTATATTCATACTCGTAGATCATTTAATATGCTCCCAAAACGAGACAAGCGACAGACTTTTTGGAAAGTCAACATAGATCGTCGGATATAGCACCCTCATTAAATCAAAGCTTTGGCTGCGTAATACCACTTCGATCCCAAAATTTAATCTTTTCTTACTCCGGCAATTTCAGACTAGTTGAAACTTACAGTTCTAAAACGATTTTTCTTCCAATTTCAGTACCACCGATCCAAAAATGCACTTTAACCGACTCAAGCTGTATAAAGAAGTCGGCACAGAATGCTCTGGCAGTGTTTGCTGCTGGCATCCCTGAACTAGGCACTGAGGTCTTGGATCCAGTCCACATTGACGTCATCAAGATCGACCTGTCTGGACTGAAGCTAACTATCAAAGATGCTGATATTAAGGGGCTCAAGGCTTCTGTGATTGATAAAATCAAGTGAGTTTATTTAATGTTTACCAAATAAATACATATATAACTTAAAGCAAAAAAATCGTTTATATCTTACAATAAAAAGGCCTATGTTAAATTCATGTTTAAGGTTGAACTAGTCACGGGCTCGAACTAACTGGTAGGCATGGCTAAAAAGCATGTTGTCTCACCTGGCATCGTGTCCGACAGAGATAGTATCAGTGATGAGCAGTTAGACGCTGGTCTACATATACAACGTCTAGTTCGCACGCAAACAAACATCGTTCCCAACTATTTTAGTAAAACGAGCGCGTAAAAAATAACGAAAAGTCCTTTGGAAAATCGAGTTTTATGAACAAACTACTACATATATCAATCACAAATAAAGTTTATTGAACTGTTTGATAAATGGTTTTTGTCGGTGCCGACTTTGTTTTGGAAATTTTACACTTCTTTTATTACTTATTTACGCACAAAGTTGCGTTAAAATTAGCAAAAAATTGTTGGCTCCTAACTTTTTAATGGCTTATTATTTTACTAATTTGTTTCCGCACAGACAAAATTAATATTGAGACAAAACGATATCATGTTTAACTTTGGATGTACAATGTCAAAAAGTGGAGTAAAACTACCTTAAAAAAAATTATGGGAAAAATATCAACTAGTTCCACCTTAAGACCTGAAGTTTGGCATTAGTTAATTCTGCCCATTTGAATTAGTATAGATAGTGGTCTGTTCCTGTAAAGATCAGACGATAACGACGATTACAATTGCCAATTTTTTTTTTAAACATAAATTGTTTTTACTTTAGGTATTTCATTTTAGCCAAGCTAACGGTGGTTTGGAATTCAAATTGAGGAACCTCTTCATAATGCGCGCCATGTCTAAGACTAACTGCCTACTGTATCTTATTCTAAACATTTGTTAACAGATTGCTTCATTAGATGTTGTTATCAAACGATACTATTATGATATTATTATTCTGTATTGAATACCTACTTAGTAGTTCTCTAAAATACCTTCATCTTACAGGGTTGATACTGCGAAGAAACAGATCGAGTTTACCTTCCACACAGCTCCCCTCATACTGAAGGGCAAATACAAGGCTGGTGGCATGCTGCTTATTCTGCCAATTAGTGGCGACGGAGATGTCACCTTGAAGCTTAGTAAGTCACAGGTTTTTCTTAGCTACAAGCTATTGATGGGGTCTAAGGGAGAAGGAGCTGTCAAGAATGCGATAGTGATGTGTAGTGTACTCTGGGCAGTCAATCACATTGCTATACTTTTTGATGAGGCATGAGTTCTTCTCGAGTCCTGCTTACTCGAGAGAAATATAGATACTAATTTCAATAAAGTTATTTAAGGCTCCGTGCACGAAAAAAACCCTTTTTCGTCAATAACTTATCTAATCGTAAGAAAGCTTGAAATAATTGAAACATTAAGTCTGTGTAACTATAAAAGTACAGTTTTCGAGGTGCTAAACCATTCGTGTCAGTCACAGCACCTGTTAGTAGTTGCATCACTTTTGCGCTCTCGAAAATATGGTTTATTTCGCCTTTGATTAACTTATTGAAGATAATATCTCATACATCATATTGATATTGTATAAACATAAAATAAAATTTTGATTTTATTTCAGGCATAGCTGAATAATAATGAGTGATTTTTAAATGTCTTTATATGATTTGCTAAATAATAGGAAAAATACATTACTGACAGGGTTTAAAAAAATTGCTTTTTCAACATTATTTTTCTGCTATATTTTGTATCGAAGTTGAAAAAAGTTGTTGAACCACATGCGAGTAGACCATAACTATAACGATGTTGGTGATATTTTTAAATGGTCAAAGTCAAAAGTAGAAATCTTGTGAAAAGTGATCAAACGTCAATCTGGCGTAATTTTTCGGAGAACTTGTTGCAATATTTGTGATTTTCCATGAATACTTAACTTATTTGAAAAATCCCTTTCGGCCACATGCAAAACAAAGAACTCGATTTTTCAAATCACAAATAGTTTTGTTTAAATTATTTTTCCCTTTCTCATAAATAATTAACAAATTTGATCAAAATCAGTCGATTTCGTGCACGGCCTCTTAATCATCGTCATCCACAGCCTTACTCCACCTGTCATCATTGCGCCTTACCAGGTGCCCTGCTTAACTCCATTTGCTGAATTCCATAGTACAAACAATGTCGAAAGTCATTTACGTTCTTGTAAACAAAGGTTTGCCTAATTGGACTTGAGAATAAAATTAAGGTGTCTTGAAAAGTCGTCAGCTAAAATTCCATGCGCACTACCTTAATACATAAGGTACATACTTACAGAGTTTTTCAATCATTTAGATAATAAGAGGGCAACTGCAAGTAAAATCTATTCTCTTCTTTATTACAAAGCTTGAAATCAAAATTCACGTGTCATATCAATCCTTTTCCAGAAAACATCGAGGTCTCCATGACAATGCCGTACGACATCGTCAAGAACGAGAACGGGAAATACGTCATCGACTTGAAGAGCTACAAGTTCAGTTTCGAGAACAACGAGAACACACACTTTAAGATGACCAACTTATTCAATGGAAACAAACAGCTGAGTAAGTATTCAAGATTATCACTGTTGGTTGATTAGGTATTTGATTAAGAAACGAAGATTGTTTGATTTAGATATTAGAATTTTTGTACTTAGTATTTTAGTGGGTAATGAATTAATGATTGAGAAATACGAATAGGACTAATGTTTTGTGGTACTGGAACTCAGACGCGTTCAGTATCACATAACATTAGACGACAGCGCTTGATTGAATTATCGCTACGTAACTTAGTAGTTCTTTATTTACAAAATTTATAGCTTCTCGTGGCGGGGACTTTAAGTACCTTATTGCAGGTTAATATCCACTGTATATTTCTTAAAGCAGTACGGTCAATACTGAGCCATATTCGCGTATTATTAATGGCACCGTGGTCTTCATAGCTAAGCGTAGGAGACCATTAAGGCCAGCTAT
Organism: Agrochola lota; assembly: GCA_947364205.1. NCBI lineage: Eukaryota > Metazoa > Arthropoda > Insecta > Lepidoptera > Noctuidae > Agrochola > Agrochola lota. Next base: position 8,560,468 of record OX376231.1, on the reverse strand, counting down.
CTAATCACGCAACACATTTTCGATTTGCAATTGAGTCAAATTGGTTTCGTTTGAGTAGAATTGCTTTCAAAAGTTGTAAATTGAAAGCAATTCTAGTCAAACGAAACCAATTTGACTCAATTGCAAATCGAAAATGTATTGCGTAATTAGATAGCTAGTTTCTGAATTGAGAATTTGAAGTGGAGCACTTGTCGAAGTTTACTTTAAAAGTAAAATTGATCTAGAATGTAGGCAAAAACGTAGTTGCGTATGGAAATCAAGGGGCCTTTGTCCGGCAGTAAGTGGTACGAAAGAGAGCTACACGATTAAACTAAATTTTCATCAGATAATATTATGAATTATGAGTGCATGCAGTACCTATTCATATTATTCAAACAGCAAGAAATAAAAGGCAATTTTGTATTTTTTTTGTATGTTTTGACTCGAATTGATTTTGTCATAGGTACGAGTATATAGATGGAATACTCTATAATGATAGAAAAAGATAGATAACTTTTCTTAATTGAAATAACAATAAAAACCATTATGATGATACATATATTATGTTTTTAATAATTTTAGGTGACGCAATGCACACATTTATGAACGGAAACTCGCAGGCGATCTCAAAGGAATTCGGAACCCCCATGCTTGAGAAGCCGACGCAGAAACTATTTACCGCCATCAAAACTTACTTGAAGTCACAGCCCTTGGAAGAAATCGCAAATGTTTAAGTTATTGCCAAAATTTTTGCTTTAATAAAGTGTAGGTACAGTTAAAATAAAAATACAATATTTTTATTATTTTCCCTTGTTTTTTTTTTGGTTAAATTAAATAGTTTACTAAAACAGCTGCGATTAATTTTTAATATTTATAGAAAAAATCGACAATCATTCCGCTGATCGTATTCGATCCCACTTCTGATAACGGCGCAGGATAGCCTTTACCAGAAGTAGTCATCCTATTAGCAGCTTCTTCATCAAGGTTATGCCGGAACATAGCAGTTCGTCGTGGACGTGGTACGACAGTGGTATCCTTGACATCGTCATCTTCTGTCATGAGAAGACAGCCGCCTCGCAACCATCGATGCGAGTGACAGTCACCAGCCCGTGCAACTCTGGCTGCATTCCGAGTTACAATGTAATCGATTTGAGCGTGCTAACGCCCATACCGAATAAGCATGACATGCGCCATCTTGCGATAACGCCGACCATGCCTTTTACCAATAACACCGTGAGCGCTGTCAAAAATGACAGTTGTGCTGTTTCGTTTTGAGTCACATCATAACTTTAGACTAACGTGGCATTTTCGAAATTGTGCTTCTGGCTACCGTGGCCACCTAACCAACCAAGAAGAAGAAATTTGTTGTTTAAACACAAAGAAATATGATATGCAAGTTTTGACGTTGAGCGAGCACCGTAAGAGCGACACGAGCGTTCCGAATTGTTGACAGCCCTCAGCTGTCATAACCGTGCTATCTAAATCGGAACGCCAATCATTGATGTCAGCGCTGTGAGCGATTACGTTCTAATTCGGAAAGCGGCCTCTTATTCGATCTTTTCGATTCCAGTAACTTCGTTATGAAACCAGATGGCGACGGCAGCGGCGTCACTTCCTGCGCCTTAAGATACTTCTACTAAAAAACTTATTGTTAAATACTATGAATAGATATTACAAAAAGTGGACATTCAGGATGTCTGCTTTTTATTGGTTTAATTGACGTGACGCTGATTAATACTTTACTAGGACACATGCAAATGAGTTACTAAAATAATAACTAAGTATAGCCCGTCAAATAAACGTGTAACCACCTCCCTTCAAGCTAGATAATTTATTCATTTTAAGCTAGGTAATCTAAGAATTTGTAAACAAAAGTACCGTCATTAAAATGATTCAAAATAAATAATCCTAAGTGTATATTAAAGTGAGTTTGTTTGTAACGATTTTACGATTTTACGTTAAAGCGGATTTAGATGAAATTGGAATTGGAAAAAAAATTGGTACACAGATAGACCATGAACTGGGCAAAGACAAGGGCTACTTTTTATCCTGGATCGCAGATGAAGTCGTGGCCAACAGCTAGTAATAACATAGAATATTCTAAAACGTAAAGTAAACTACCTTGATTCATCATGCAACAGGAAACGCTTAGTTTTCATCGCCCAGATTACAGCCAAAGATAAAAACACTTACATAAAGGTATAATACCACTAATAGGATATTTACTACGCCATGATAGACATTTTTTCCGTCTTTTAAGTAGTTATTTTTGCCATGTTTTTAGTACGTTTAGTATCAAAGCAAATATTAACACCATACTTTGTAAAACTACATTCTTACAAATAAATAAATTATACATTTTATAATATTATTTCCTGTTTATTAAAATAATTTTTTTTTTCGTCTCTTGATATCGAACGAAAACCCCCGAAATAAATTAGATAATTATCATAAAAAATAGAAGTTCTACATTTTTTTTTCCTGCAATTTCTATAAATAAATTTCAATAGTAATTTATTACATTAGACCTATTCACATTATTAATGTGATTTGTGTCAAGATTTCAATTTGACAGAGTTTTTAAGGCACTTACCTACTTCCTAATGTTTTTGTTTGCTAATTTTGATTTCGTATTTGGCCATGAAATGTTAGGAACACACGGAAAATAAATTTAATAATAGTCTGCGCGTGTTTCTATGTTTAATTCTAGTTATATACTTGAAAACACACCTTGCAAAGCCTGTTCTTTTTATTATAGTTTGCAAACAGCGCCCATCAGGTTTTTAAAAGGAAGAGGTTATAATGTTCGTCTGTATATATTTTTTTATGTTTCTTTATCGATATTTTCGTCAATTGTGGACCGATTTTGAAATAGGATTTTTTATTATATACACTTAACTGAAAAGTGTAAAATAAAAAACGTTTTTACATTAAAAAAAAAACAACCGCCTTCCAATAAAAACAATACAAAATGAAAAATTACTTTAATTTCGGAAGTCGGTGGCAAAAAACTAAAATACAGATCCAAAGATACCCACTTCCGAAATTAAAGTCATTTTTCACTATGTAGTGTTTTTTTGGAAGTCGGTTGTTTTAAAGATAAGATTAGACATTTAAACAAACCTTTTTTACAGTCCGTTCAACCGATTCTGACTTCTATACCGTAAAGCCTAAGGATGGCATGAAACGCAAAAAATTGGTTACAATACCAAGTGTTTACTACAGCTGCCACATGTCATGCCACCAACGCAATAGCAATCAAAATCGTTTGAAGGGACTGTTAAAAAAGGTTTAGTTAAATGTCTAATCTTATTTGAAATAGAATATAGGTATAGTAGGTAAATACCTAATTTGGGTAGGCGAAAATAGCGAAAAAGTATGGAAACATGAACTTTAAAATATCTCTGTAAAATGAAGGTAGTCGCTGTGAAAAACTACTTAGTAACCTTTACCTTTTCTAAAAGGAAAAAAAAACACATTTGAAAAATAATTCCAATATTTCACTGTCATCCTCAGACTACGCAAGATTTAAACTTCTCATTTTGCTATTTTTATTCACGTGGCAATTAGAGATTTTTTCCAGTACTGTTTATACGATAACTCGCTCCCTTTTTTGTTTAAATATTTTTATAAGTACTTCGATTAAAGTTTTTTTGGTCACGTTTGCTATAGCGGCTTTTTGCGTATTTGCAAAAAGCTTGTAACACCATAAACTGATTGATTGCTAAATTTAAAAATGTTTGCGTACCTGTCTATATCCTTGTTTTAGGGTTTCTTCTTGTCTGATTCAAACCGGTCACATATTATGTCTAATGCAGGCAGTCATGAGATATTTGGCAAGTTGCGAAAGGCTGGATTTCTTTTTTTCGATTTCATTTTATAAGGTGCCGTACCCGACGTGTGCCAAACGGAACCCTACTATTAAGCCTCCGCTGTCAGTCTGTCTGTCAGCGGATTGTACCTCATGAATAGTCATGAACCGTAATAGACAGTTGAAATTTTAACAGATTGTTTATTTCTATTGCCACTTTATCAACAAATAATAAAAATAAAATAAAGTAAAAAATTAAGGGTCCCCATAAAAGAAACCTGTTTCTTTCGGCGTATTTTGCTGGTCGTAGTGACGGTACTTATGGGACTATATCCAGCAGTGGACGTCTTTCGGCTGAATTGATGATGATGATAATGACGATTGAACGGTGGTACGGAACCTTTCGTGTGCGAGACCGCCTCACACATGGCCGGTTTTTTCCACCGCCCAGTTTAATCAGTTAATTGAAATGTAGGTGCCTATCTAAGTATCTTATTTGTTAATAGTCCCTTAACATGAATATACTTATGAAAATTTGACGTTAATGATGGTCGAAAGAAAGCCTTTTGGCAAAAAAGTTCAGAACATCGGTAATCAGTGAAGATTACAATAATTATATTATATACAATGATGAGATTAATAACGATTGGCCTTGACAGCACATTGGTCAAAGTTTATATATAACAGAAGGCGATGTTTCAAGCGATTTGTATTCTGACTGAGCTTTTGACCGGACTGTGTAACGAACTAAGTTAATCGCAATGAGTGCTATTTTTAATACATTTATTTTGCTAACGCAAATCACAGTTATATTTTCAGCGTGTAAGTGTTTTTTTTATTTTGTTAACCATTAGGAAATCATAAAAATAATTTGCATACCTTATTAATTTATTAGATATCAAAGTATACCTATTTATTTATTATAAACATCATTTATTATTTAATGATACAAACGCCATTTAAAAATATATCCTAATGTATAAATATATCCACTAAAATAAAAAAGTAAAATGTATTTTGTGTCTCAAGTACAACGTGAAAAAAAGTGCTATGTGAAAGTGCTTACAAAAGTAATGTTTCATTTAATGATAAGGTAGTTATTTCCTTTGTTACATTTTTTATTTAAATATTTTAATTAATCAATACATTTAAAAATATTAAAATAAAGTCAAAGCCACAGTCGAATCAAATTTTGACGTTCCAAAGTGCCTCTTTTGAATGTCAAGATTTGCAAAAAAAATAATTGATTCTAGTCGCCCTTTCTTTTTGCAAATTTTCGTATGGAGAAGATTGGGCAAGAAACTCCACCGTTACTCTTTTAAAATGCTTTAAAATATTTTGTACATTAGTTAATATAATTATATGTGAAGAAGATACACCTAAAAAAAAATACTATACCACAATAGGTAAACATAATTAAAACAGAAACAACGACAGATAAATGAATTACTTATGTGATAGACATGGTTCTCACATATGTACAAACATTGTAAAAGTAGACGATTTTCCTAAAATTTTACAATAAATAAGTCAGTGTGTGAGGAAGTAATCACAGTATCAACACACACAATATGATTCAGTAGTTTATTATTAATTTTAATTATGTATTACTTTAAAGACATTTTAAAAGGACTGTGCTGTATGGTTTACATTTTTTGTGTTGCATGATACAGTGCAATAAACCAAAATCATAAACGTACTGCTTATTAAAACAGTTACTTATACCTGTTTTAAGCTTCAAGGTATATTTTTAATACTAATTTTGATTACTGTCCATAAAGTGTAGGTTATTGATTTTTGTACTGATAAAAAATAGGTACAGATTATTTATATTGTATTGTATGTATAGATTGTCTTGTTTACCTAGGGTAAACAAGATAATCTATACATATAATAAATTGAAGTCGCTTTTCATGTCTGTTTGTGTGACTACGTTGTTCTTCTAAACTACGCTACCGGATTTTAATGCGGTTTTCACCATAATTTAGAGAATTTATTCCGGAAGGTTTACGTGTAAAATAATAGGTACATTAATCTCTGCTCTCATTAATTACTGCCTCGTTGGTCAAATCAAATCAAATCAAATCATTTATGTTTTGCCAACATGGTTAGGTATAGATGTTATACATGTTTTGATAATGTTCTCCATGCTCCCCCGTCACTTGGACATGCAAAGTTTTACACATAAATTACAATCTACAATCAAAATACCATGCTGAATGACAATAAATAATACAAAATTATTAAATTAGGAAATCATTTTAACCATTTTATTTTTCAATGACAAGAAGTATCTAGTAGTCAATAATTAAATAACTGTCATAGTAAACAAAACAAAAAAAAGTTCTTGTGGACCCAAGCGTGCTACTGCTGAGCATGAGGATCCAGGTTACATTCCCAGGTCGGGTAATGTGTTATTGGTTTTTTTCCATCTGGAATTTCTCAGTAGCAGCCCGGAGTCGTGATTTGGGCCCGGTGATGGCAATAGGCTGCCGCCCCCCGTTACATGGGACTTAAACAGGTGTACCTCTACCGATCCCTTCAGGGAATACAGGCGTGATGTTATGTATATTAAACTTATATATAAAAATAAATAACTAGCTTCATCTTTCTGACTGACCGACTCCTGGACAAGTCAAAAATGCCTGCAGTTAGTTTATCCATACATATTATAAAACAAAGTCGCTTTTCGCGTTTGTCTGTATGTCCGCCTTGTTCTTCTAAACAACGCAATGGATTTTGATGAAGTTTTGACCATCGTTTAGAGAATTTATTCCGGAAGGTTTATGTGTATAATACGTTAATATTAAAGTTACTTTTACCTAAGGAATCTCGATGTTTTGTTAAGTCGTAAAAACCGTGCGAAGCTGGAGCGGGTCGCTAGTTTGAAATAAATGCTTTGAGTTTGACTCCCGATGTTTTAATCGTGTTTAATGTAATCCGTAATACATATAAAACATACTAACTTATTTGAAATAATTTGTTCATCTTGCATACCAACATTAGATCATTATCAATTTAATGGTTCCGTGTTTATAATTAACACCTTTATTGACCTTGCAGCTACATGTACAGTTAGCATTAAAAATAACTAATCATATTATCAAGTTTCGTATTTTTATAAATTCAAACTGTATAAAACATTTAAATGATTAAATAACAATAATACATAAAATGAATATTAATTCAGATGTAGATTTGCAAAAATGTAAATACGTTAATGGATCCTGTGATATAGGCAAGTATTTATAATATGGATTAATGTAGAAGGTACCTGTTTTAGACTCTTGATATCAACTGATCTAGGTTATATCGACGTCAATATGAATGTCTGAACAATACAATAACTTCGACAGTTTATGTTAAAGATAACTTTGGCTCCTTTTAACCTTGGACGTTAACTTTATTATCAGCCATAACCTCGATTTTCTATATATATCTCTATACATACATAAAGTCGCTTTTCGTGTCTGTCTGTGTGATCGCGTTGTTCTTCTAAAGTACGCAACTAATTTTGAAGACGTTTTCACCATTAATAGATAATTTATTCAGGAAGGGTTATCCCTTCCAGATTATATTAAATTAAATTATATATTATACACATAAGTGTATAATTTACTAATAGTAGTCGTGTAGTTACTAGTACTTATAGTAGTTGTAGTGTAGGTACTTATATGTATAATATATTATATACAGTCGAACTTGGATAAGCGAGAGGTCAAGGGACCGCGATTTCTTATCAGCTTATAGAGGTATATCACCAACTTGAGTTTCTAGCTGATAGAGGTACAGGAGCGGTCTATCTCACTTATAGAGGACTAGGCAGGTTGGGAAAGGCTGAGAGGAACAAACACAATGTAAGTTCCGCATAGAATGAGTCATAAATAGCAGATCTTAAATTGGTCTCGACTGTCGCTTATAGAGGTACAGGCAAGTAGCAGTCTCAGTTATAGAGGTCCACGAGTGAAAAACGACTTTCTCTTTAGGGGTTTCTGTTTCGCACATATAGAGGGTTTATATGGTTAAAATGACGGGACCTGGCAATTACTCTTATTTGTAGAGTTTTCTCGCTTACCCAGTTCTCACTTACTCAGGTTTGACTGTATAATGAGGTTACTTAAAATATAATCAAGAAATCTCGATGTTTTGTCAAGTCGTAATAACCGTGTGAAGCAGGGGGGGGGGGGTTCACTAGTTACAAATAAGTTGTTTGTTTATCTACTTATTTAATTAAGTGGATATTAACTTGATCTTATTATTCTTATTTTATTTGTGTCAAGTCTTGCCACAGTTTTTATAGCACGTACTTCTGATGTTTTTGTTTGTTATTTTTAATTTCTTATTTGGCCATGAAATGTTAGAAACACACGGAAAATAATAGTCAGTGCGTATTTTTAGTTTAGGTAAACTTGAAAGCACATTTAATTAGGCTTGTTTTTCCATTCCATACATCATTTTTTGAACCTAGTATGTACCTAATTTTGATAGGCGAAAACGTTAAACATTATTTACAAAACGGAGCTTCTGATTTTTTAATTAAATCAAGGTGAAGAAAGCTGTATTGTCTTAGAATTATTTAATTTATGCCTACTTTTCAAACAATTGTATCTCTGTCATTAAGAGACGACTAACTGTAAAACCCCTTCGTATCAAAAAGTTCTAAAACCAAATGGTCTTAATAGCAAAACGACACTTTAGCACAATGTCTTATTAGCAAATCGTCCTACAAGCAGTTTGTTCTATTAGGAGAACGTCCTATAAGTTAAAGTGACAAAATGCTGACATTTTGAAGTGTAATTTTGATTGTAGGTCGTTTCGCTATTACAACCAAATGATTTTAGAACTTTTTGGTATACGAAGCGGAAATAATTATTCATAATATTATTGATTTAGTATGCAAATAATAGGACTATTATTTTTTTTGATACATTTTGAATACAGGAAATAATTAGTCATAATATTATTGATTTAGTATGCACATAATAGGCCTATCAATTTATTTCATAAATTTTTAATACAAGATTTTTGTTGATTAGTAATTTTATTAGACCCGTAAGAATTAATTCAGAAACATCCTCAGAGGTCACCTTGGTATGTTCATAATACATAATGTATTTTCCATGTATTTACATATTTTGCCTTCATCATGCAAAAATCGAGATAAGACATGCACTAAATTACAAAGGTATCTGCGTACACTAGGATGTAACACTATAAGATACAGTTTGTAGTCTAATCACGTACGTTTACATATTTCTGTTTGTTTTAAGTATTTGTGGTCATGGTCGACTAGGTTGGGAATCTTCCAAGTGTTGTCTTATTTACCTTGTCTCTTGAAGAAGTTATCATGTAAGTGCGAATGTTAGTGATTAATTTCATATTGTCACTACTTACATAACATAGTTCATTAGTGTTTAGGTATTAGTGATTTTTCACAGTGGTTTTTATTTTTATTTTTATTCATTCATTCATTCAGTACTTACATCTATATACATAATAAGTTGGTGCTAACATAAACTCATTAGAGTTTTACCGTGCACCAAAATCATCGACCACATAATTTAGGCAACCAAAACAAGCTTAAGTTCATAATTACAAAATGATACAGTAACAAAAACAACAACGAGGGTAATAAGCGAAATATTTATCTATTACAAAAAACAAAAAGTGGCCGAGGAATGTGATTTAGATTGATACAGGTTGTTCCTAAAAGTATATTATTATTAGTAATAGTTAATTTTCCACTGGTATTGTTGGGTGTTATGTTTATTTACAATTTAACTATATTAATTTATAACAATTTATGACATTTATTTTCATTGAGGACCAGTTTGCTCAGAATTGAATTTCGCTACAGTACCTAACGGAACTTTCATTTGCATTTACAGAACCTTAAAAAAAAGGAATTCAATTCTATTTTTATGGTAAAGGTACCTACTTCCTTTATTTTATAAATCCAACGCTATATTTACTTTTCATCATGACCATTAATTGTGATGTTTGTCTCGCGTGGATTCAAGTTTGTACAAATGGCTAAGCTAGAAAAACCTGTTCAAGTAAATCTAATTTTGTTTCCGAACACTCTTGTTTTAGTAACACTTGAACTGTTAATAAGTCGGCCAGAACTGCAGTAAAACAGCAGACCATCAGATTGATCAATATTCTGATCGCGTAAGGTATTATAAAATATGTTCCTACAACTCGTGGATGTGTTTGATTTTAAGCCAAAATGTCACCAAATATGCTCTGTTTTACATTTTAGTCTACGTCAGTACGTAGACTATATTGTAAAACATGGATTGTAATCGTGGTCCACTGAATATGGACATACAATATGATAGCATACGCGAAAGTGTGAGGAATCTCACAAACCCCGTAGTATCATCTAACAGTGGGGTTAAGGATATTTATTCTTCTTCTTAGATTTTCGACGGCAATCTATTTAGACACAGCCCAGAACTTGGCTTTGAGCTTGGCACCTTCAAACTCAAACTCAAAGCATTTATTTCAATTAAACAATTTACAGGCACTTTTGAATTGTCAAGGAATCGGTCAGTCAGAAATATGAAGCTAGTTGCCTATTCCAAAGCGTAGTAGGTACCTATGGAGAAGAACGAGCAAGAAACTCCACGGACACTCTTTTAAATAAATTGTTACAAAGTATTGGTTACACCATTCATGTTGAAATTGACAGAACAATGTAGAAAGACGTGCACGTTATAAGCGTCCGTAATAAAAAGATAAAACAAAGAGCAATTCAATAATTTAAATCAGCCAAGGCAGCTAAGAGTTGACCAGTCCCAACTGACGGCGCCCGTTCACGAACATGACGCATGGATTAGCACCATTCAGCTCAACCATTTTGAAGGGAGCTAAATGATCCAATACACGTGCCACCATCAGCGAGACATCTGAGTGAACATGACATACTCACAGCCGCCAGGGCACATTCAAGTCAATAAAACATCAGTAACGGCTTCAGTAACTTCCATCAGCTCCTGTAGCGTGCCACACGGACAGAACCACATTTACACTCCAGGGCGGAGGCATCAGTAAATCTCCACTTGAGCAGGTTTTCTTTGCTTCGGCCTACCTTAGTCAGGAGTCTATTTAAAGCCTTCCAGGTAAGCCAAGACAACTCCCGTCCAGGTGGGGAGATGTTCATCATGTGTAACGAATGCGTTGGGTAGGGAAGCCCTATCTCGATATTTATTCTTCTTCTTTTCGTGTGGTTAGTGACTAACCTGGTGTCAGAGTTTTAAAGTCGCCCATGGGCCTCTGACTTAGCTTCACACGCAGTCGAGAAATATCTCCCAGGCATGCCGGTTTCCTCACGATGTTTTCCTTCACCGTTTTTGCAGCAAGTGATAATTATACAATACGCACGTGAATCCGAAAAGTCAGAGGTGCGTGCCTTGGGTTCAAACTCGAGACCTATGACTTGGCAGTCCGACGGCCATATCACTAGGCTATTACTGTTTATATTTATTTATATCACATAACACAACATCACGAATATAATCCCCGAAGGGTTGTACATCCACATTTCGAAATGAACATGAATATTACAAATTATAATATTATGGAAATAGGAAATGAAATGAAATTGTTTATTCTGTAAATAGGATATAGGAATCACTTTTACACGTCATATTAAAAATATATTAAATTTTGCTAAATGAGTTCGGCGTTTCCTATCCGACTACTCTGAGAAGAAAGGCCGAAACAAACTCAGAGGTCTCTTTTAAAGTCCAGACATAATCTTGGTCAAGCCATATGAGGACCATGTAGATTAATGTCTGAAATGGTCTTTTGAGAAAATAACCACACAGATTTGAGTGGACCTGTCCAGTCAGTGCAAGCATTTGTCAGTAATCGTGGAGCTCAACTCAGAACATAAGGAGCTCAACTCGACGAACAATACCAAAGAAAGGACATTTGGGTAGGCCGCATAAACTACTCAAACTGCCAGACCATCATTAAAGCTAACTGAGAGAGGAAAAATAGGAGTAATGAAAAAAAAAAAAAAAAACCACATAGTCCTCACATTCACAATAGGTAATTAAAATAATATTATACTTTACAAAGTAATCATGTCATTTTGTTTTAATGTTTAAATAAAACTGGTATATTTTAATGATTTTACTAAATAATTCTAATGTCAAGTTTTATGGTTTTATCACAAGGTTTAGTAGAGCGAGCAGCTCAATCCCAAGCTTTTTTATCTTCTAAATAATCAGAAATTTTATAGTACCCTTTTTTACAAAGTTTGGTTTTAATACAAATTTTAAATCGTTTAATGGGTAAGTTTCGAATGTCAATGGGAAGTTTGTTGTAAAAGCGTATACATTGACCCATGAACGAGTTGCCTACTCTGTGGAGACGAGTGCGATGTACAGCAAGGTTGTGTTTATTCCTGGTATTTAAACTATGAATATCGGACATTTTCTCTAGGTAGGTAGTGAGGAAATAACGATTTATAAATAAAATTATGTTAATGAGTTCTAAAATTATTTAGACTTTGAATAGACGATATTGAAAGACCTGTTTATTTATAAATAAGATTATGTATGAGTCCATACTAATGATGTGCCAGAGACACAGTCGTCTCACAAAAATATCTGATGAAAATGTAAACAAACCCTATTGAGGTTTAATTCTTACACAATCACTCAATAACACATTCATCTGTATTTAGAACGTTTCTACTTTCTATTTTATATATTACCGCTTTTAGCAACAATTGTTGTTAGAATAATATTATTAAAATGTAATTCAAAAATCATCGACGAAAATTGAGGCTACAAAATTAACCTCAATTGTCAAAAGAAAATCAACTTAAGATAAAAAAAATAATTAAGCATTTAAATAATCAAAACAAAGCACTCAAGCAATAATCAATTTGTAAGTGGCACAACAAATTGGCATCGACAGGTACATTTTCTGATCCATTTGTTTACATTAAATCAGACACTTTTGGAACAGACCATACATTTAACAAGCCAGAAATATAGACGGGTATTATAAAAACACGTAAATCGGATAAGTGTTTCTTGCATTATAAACGTATTACCGGACTATCGTAGGTATTGCGCTTTGTATTACGATACTGACATATTGTTCTTATGTTTATCTTTTATTTCCCTATAAAATTAGCATCAGATAAAAACTGGTATAATTAACAGGATATACGAGTATAATGACAATGGTGGTTGCATTGTTGTATGTTGTGTTGATTCGAGTTGTTTAGCGTGATCATTTTGTTACAACATAACTAATTATCATATTACTTAGGTACAAAAAATGGGTACTGTAAAGGTTACTTACAACAGGCGACCTTATGTCGTACAGGCTGATAGAAAAATAACTCATTATGTTTGATCATTCAAGCCAATTTTGAATTAATCTTCTTCACCAACCTAATTGCGTAACACACGATCAATCAAAATCTGTTTCATTTTGACAGTTCATCAACATTCATTGCGTTATGAGTAGACAAATTTTTCGAACGTATGAAGCAATGGAATAGCAAAATCCTTCAAAACCATTCTGATTATGATTGATCGTGTGTTGCCGTAGTCTCGCAAAAACTCGAAAATGTCGAATCGACCGATTGTGATAAAATTTTGGTAAGTTGTTATGAGCGCCGGAGAATGCTCCTAACAAAAAAAAATTACAAGGTATTGTTGCAATACCTTGTAATTTTTTTTTGTTGCCATGCCATCGGGCATTAGCTACTTTTAATTAAAAAATTAAAGGATTTTTTTTTCAAAAAATCTTCATTTTTAAGATAGACGCGTGGAAGAGTGCAAGTTTCTCTGAGATAAGATAACAAATATAAAATAAATTTACCATATAAATGAATTAATTTAAGGGGTCGTTAAAACGACCACATATAACTCTGCAGTTAGCGCTCTTCAAGCGCTACAGTACCTATAGTTTTGAAGTATATTGCGTCAATCTATAACGAATAACAAGTCATTATTTTGTATTTGTCTGTCATTTGAATATTATGTCCGAGTGTTACTATAGGTAGGATAGTCTCGTAGCCTACACTACTAGAATAGAATAGATGATAATTATCACCTATTCTATTATATCATACTCTTTATTATGTACCTAAACCATACAAATTACAGATGATTGTAGAAATTTAACATAGGGTGACACAACGGGCGGCCTTATCGCTCAAAGTGATCTATGAAAACAACCTTTGGATGGTCACTCTATTTCGCGAAGTATTAATTAAGTAGCAAGTATTTATTGTAAAATAAAACTAGCTGCTGCCTGCGGCTTCGCCCGGGTTCACCCTAATGCTTTTTCTAAAATAAAAGTATTCTAAATCCATAAGTCCTTCCCTTAAGAATAAACAGAAAGACAGACAAAGTTTTTTTTACCAGTACCTACCGTATACAATGCCACCGTATATATATATATATATTTTTCGGAAATTAACTTTAAAATCTTTTTTTGGGTAGCGTTTGCCATATATCCGATATTATTGTCTCGATTTGGATTCTGTTTATTATTTGTAAAAGCTATGAGTTATTTCATCGGATTAACTAACATTTTTATTAAAATTTGTCGACTACAAAAAAAAAACCGAGGTGAAAACATTATTTTCTATAAAAGTAGTTTAGTATAGTAGTGTAGTATTTATTTAAAAAGATACTAGTTTACACTAGTATTTTTTAAAATAAATACTACACTAAAATAATAGGGAGAGTTAGAAAAAGAAGAAGGAAAAAAAAAAGAAAAAAAAAAGAATAATAACGATAGAGATTTTAAAGTTTATTTTAGAGAATTTTTCATGAGTATACAGAAAAATACGGGCGGTCACATGTCCATGGGCGGCATTGTATACTTTCTATGCATTTAGTAAAAAGCTGTTATTTTGACATTATAAACAGACAGTTCAATTTTATTTATTTGTATAGATAACTTTTGAATGCCATTTTCATAAATACATAAATTTAAAAAAAAAACAGAATACGCAGTTTCCATAGACAAGGTAGGTAGGTACCTACTATTGTATTTCGAGTACATAACAAAGGAAAAACCAAAACTACACACAAAGTAATTTTTATCTACTAATAATTAGACTATAAAAGGTCAGTTTAATATTCTTCTAGTATAATTATAGATGTTAATTTTCGGACATTACATTACATTACAGTACAGTTTCAAATGATCATAGGACAATACATAATAGTAATACTGTGGGAGACTAGTGCCTTAGCTAGGCGTATCAGGAATTTTCAATTTCATCATTAATGTTTAATTAAATAAATATAACTTAGAGGTGGAGCTGTGACTCCTTGGTCTAGTGGTTGCAAGCGCTACTGCTGAGCTTGAGTTCTTGTGTTCGATTCCCGGGTTGGGCAAAGTGTTATTGCGTTTTTCGATTTGGAATTTCTCAGTGGCAGCTCGTAGTCTGGATTAGTGCCCCGCTGATGGCAATAGGCTCGCCCCCTATTACATGGGATTTAAACATAACTGGCGAAATGTGGGTGAACTATAATTATGTAAATTCATCTCTGCCCAACCCTTCGACGAATAACAGGTGTGATTAAAATTTTGTTTTTAAATCACGTGTCGTGGAAATTACCCAGCAATTTCTTGTCACGTAATAACGATTAAATTAACTTGTTTTACGAGTCAGTTATAGCATAATAGGTAGATACGAGTTAGTTAACGATAACCTGTCTGGGACCACATATAGTCATTAGACTATTTTATTTAGGAATTAAGAACAATGTAGGACGGCTTAATAAGAAATGATGAATAAAAAGAGATTTCAAAATAGCTGTGTTACTTTTACCTTTTTTTAGGTCGGGAGTTTAGACCCAGGTAGGCACTTAGTTTACTTTGCGTAACGGTGCTCTCAAAACGGCGAAGGAAAACATTGTGAAGAAACCGGCATGTCCTAGAACCAAAAAAGACATGTGACATCCACCAACCCGCATTGGGCCCGCGTGGTTGAATATGGCCCAGTCCCTTTCACAGAAAACAGGTCTGTGTCCCAACAGTGGGAACTTTATAGGCTTTTAGGGGTATGAAGGTATAGGGTGTAAAGTTCACTCATCCACCATAGAAAAGGGAGGATCCTCCGACGAAACGGTTGTCGTGTCTGGCGGGCAACTGCCCAGAGGTTGAAGTTGGGAGATTGTATATATGTCCATCGCGCGGAAAACTCTAATTGCGCGATGCAGGATTTGTGTGACGTCAGAATGTTGTATGACGTTAGGTCTTTGATGCGTAGTTCGCATGTGGCGATTGTAGATGCCGCCACAGGCTGATTAGGTATGCTTACTCTCTTTAGGATAATTTGATTAATGGTTTCTTTGGCTTATACAATGTTTAGCGTTCATACATTTGCTGGGGGTTCTGCTGGGGACTTTGTTGTGCCACCTCTTCTTCCCAGCGTTTTGGGGGACTGAGTTATGTAATTTTGACGTTGGAAAAGTGCTGATTCTCAGCCTAGTTCGAATAAATTACTTTTGATTTTGATTTTTATATGTCTTTGTTATTCAAAGTAAATTTGACCGACATTATAAATAAAGGATCATTGAACTTGCCAAAACATACATGTTTTGTGGTGGCAATGTTAACATAATATTGATTTAGTATTCGATGTATTTATTATCAGTTATTTGAGATAGATATACTCATACAGGTATATTCATAAATCATGTAATATATATGCTCCCAAAATGAGACAAACGACAGGCTTTTTTGGAAAATCTACATAGATCGTTGGATACAACGCACTGATTAAATTAAAGCTTGGGCTGCGAAATATTACTAGGTTATGTTACCCCAAAATGCAATCTTCCCCAACTTCGACAATTTCAGACTAGTTGGCGAAAAGTTCTGAAACGATTACTCTCCCAATTTCAGTACCACCGATCGAAAAATGCACTTTAACCGACTCAAGCTGTATAAAGAAGTCGGCACAGAATGCTGTGGCGGCGTTTACTGCTGGCATCCCTGAACTAGGCACTGAGGTCTTGGATCCAGTCCACATTGATGTCATCAAGATCAACCTGTCTGGACTGAAGCTAACTATCAAAGATGCTGATATTAAGGGGCTCAAGAATTCTGTGTTTGATAAAATCAAGTGAGTATATTTAAAGCTTACCAAATAACTACACTGTTAAAACAAAAAAATAATAATACTTAATATTGTCTTACAGGGCTTATTTTAAATTCACGAATATGTAGTTATAAAGTTTGGTAATAGTTAATTTTGCTTATTTGGATTTGTGGTCTATTACAGATCAGTCGATAACAACGGTTACAATTCCCAACATAATTTTTTTTCTTCATATTTTGTACTTAGGTACATTAGGTATTTCATTTTAGTCAAGCTAACGGTTGAATGCGATACAAATTGAGGAACCTCCTCATAATGCGCGCCATGTCGAAGACAAACTACCTTCTGTATCTGATTCTAAACATAGCTGTTAAGCGATTGCGTCTTTATATAATTATATTGTGTGCTTTTTAGTCTGTGCTAAATAAATCTATTTTATACTCCATTTTAAATAAGATTAAACATTTAAACAAACTTTTTTTTACAGTCCGTTCAACCGATTCTAACTTCTATACCGAAGGCAAAAGGATGGCATTGAAAGCAAAAACGTGCTTACAATACCAACTGTTTACTGCAGCTGCCATTTATCATGCCGCCAATGCAATAGAAGTCAAAATCGGTTGAACGGACTGTAAAAAAGGTTTAATTAATGTCTAATCTTATTTCAAATGGATTATATCAAACGATATTATTATTATCATTGTGCCTTGAATACTGAGTAATTCTCTTAAGGCGGGTTCACACCTGTGCACGCGCACGAAATGTGTGGTTCGCGTGCATCTTAGGAAGATAGTATGGACACCTTTGGATATGTTCGCGAGCGGTTAGCGATTAGTTCGCGTGCAACGATAATGTCCCCTCGCAGACACGAACAGTACGGTTCGCATGGAACTTAGTAACATAGTATGGACACCTCCACTTCACGGTTCGTGTGCGTGACCTTCAATTGCGCAGTTGTGGATCCTTGCACGTGAACCGCGCGTAGTCTATGACGCGTCGATATAGCCATTCGAAGCGCCTAGCGTGCATGGTACGTGCGCGTGCGCCGCGCGTGCACTGATGTGGACGCGATTTAATATATCTTCATCTTACAGGGTTGATACTGCGAAGAAACAGATCACGTTCACCATCCACTCAGCTCCCTTCGTACTGAAGGGCAAGTACAAGGCTGGTGGCATGCTGCTTATCCTGCCAATCAGCGGCGACGGAGATATCACTTTAAAGCTTAGTAAGTTACAGGTTTTTTTCAGCTACAAGCTATTGATGGGGTCTAAGGGAGAAGGAGCTGTCAAGAATGATAGTGAAGTGAAGCCCCATTGCTAACCTTTTTGATGGCAAAATTCGATAAGTAACTAAGTCAATACATAAGCTACGTACAGTACGTACTTACATAGTTTTTGGATCGTTTAGATATTATGAGGGCAACTGCAAGCAAAATCTATTTTCTAATATTTTATTACAAAGCTTGGAATCAAAATTCACGTATCATATCAATCCTTTTCCAGAAAACCTCGAGATCTCCATGACAATGCTGTACGATATCGTCAAGAACGAGAACGGGAAAGACGTCATCGAGTTGAAGAGCTACAAGTACAGTTTCGAGAACAACGAGAACACAAACTTTAAGCTGACCAACTTGTTCAATGGAAACAAACAGCTGAGTAAGTATCCAAGATTATCACTGTTGGTTGATTAGGTATTTGATTTGGTATTCAGCTGCATCGGGTTAGACTGGAAGCCGACCACGACGTAATTGGGAAAAGGTTAGGCAGATCAGAATATGTGATGGAGATATACGAGTAGGTAAGACTAAGTACCTTATTGCAGGTCAATATCCGCGTATATTTCTTAAACCACTACGGTCAATACTGGACAATATTCTCGTATATCATCCGCGCGTGCGTGTATATCGTGGTGGTCTTCATAGGTAAGCGTAGGAGAACATTAAGGTCCAGCTTCTGAATTTTGAATTTGGAACTTGATGCATTCTACTTTCGCATTACTTTTAAAAGTAAAATTGATCTATGTAGAATGTTGATAGTAATAGAAACGTAGTTGCGTATGGAAATCAAGGGGCCTTTATCCGGGAGGAAATTGTACAAAAGAGACCTACGCGATTGTACAACATTTTCATAAATTTTAATTTGTATTAATACTAACTGCGCCACGTGGTTTCACCCGCATAAGGTTGGATCCCGTGAGAATATCGGGGTTAAGTCTATCAGTAAAGTATCCTATGTCCTAACCCAGGTCTGCCTATGTGTCAAATTTCATCTAAATCCGTTTAGCCGTTTTAGCCTGAAAGCGTAACAAAAAAACAAACAAAGTAACTTTCGCATTTATAATATTAGTTAGGATTATATATTTTATGAGTGCTTTATATGATTATTACATATTATATATATTTGTAATTCAAACAGCTAGAAATAAAATGCTATTTTATTTATTATTTATTGACTCGAATAGATTTTGTCTTAAATATACAGGGTGGCAGGGACATCGACGCGAAAACTGTTACCTATTCAGTACATGATTCTGAACCGATCGTCGGTTATTTTTAAAAAAATCTGCTGTTTCATAAAAAAGTGCAATACCTACTCGGTCAAAATGATTGTATGGAACAGCAATTAAAAAAAAAATAACCGATGTAAAATTTCAACGCAGGGGCGTTCAGAATTATGCACTGAATCCATGGTAACAGTTTTCGCGTCGATGTCCTGCCACTCTTTATAAAACATAGCACAACCAGCCTCCCTGACACCCTGTATAGATCGAATACTCTTTATTGATAGAAACATAGAATTCTATTTATTGTACACCATAACAATTAAAAATATAATTATAATATTTTTAATCATTTCAGGTGACGCCATGCACACATTCATGAACGAAAACTGGAAGGCGATCTCGCTGGAATTCGGTACCCCCATGCTTGAGAAGCCGACGCAGAAAGTATTCAACGCCATCAAAACTTACTTGAAGTCACAGCCCTTGGAAGAAATCGCTAATGTTTAAGTTATTGCCAAAAATTTAGCTTTAATAAAGTTTATACGGTTTAGGCTTCGGTTAAAATAAAAATATAATATTTGTAATATTTCCCTTGTTTTTTTAAAATCAAATGTTTAATCGAATTTTTGAAGAGTCTACTCAAAATAAATGACCGTAAAATTGAAATTTACTAAAACAGCTGCACTTAGTTTTTAATATCTTTTTAAATACATATTATCAAGATGTCTAAACTAAAATATTTAAACCGTCAAGAAAAAGCACAATTTATCTAAGCTCATTTTATAAAGAGAAAAGATTTTATTTTTTGTATGTTTGTTGGTAATGGATAAACTCAAAAAACACTTAACCTATAGAAAAAGCTACATTATTAGCGAGTAACCTGGGCTATAAGTACTTTATTTTTCAAAAAATTATGATACCTACGAAAATTGCAATGATGTAACCAAAGGTATAAAAAAATTGCCTAAAGCCATTATTTGGCGTACGCTGCAAAAACTATTGATGATACATCAAATAATATAATATAATCATGTTTATAGTACTATAACTACCCTTAAATGAAATCTAGAGGCTATATTATGTCCTACTATTATAAAATTCAAAATTTAAAAGTCATTTATTCAAACTAGGCTGAGAATCAGCACATTTCAAACGCCAAAATTACTTAAGACAGTCCCCCAAAACGCCCACCTTTCACCACTTCTAAGTGCTTTAGCCATACTTTTAGTTAAGTCACAATAACTGAATTTTGTTCAAATTAGTCAATCAAAACACGGGTAGAATCGAAAGATGATGACATTCGTATCATGATATTATTAATCCGCGAAGTCGCGGGCATAAGCCATAAGTAGTAAGGCATAAGTAATTGTCTATTTTAATTAATCATTAATTTAATTAAATTAGTAGACACTCCAATGCAAGGAATAAACGTTTAGTAAACAATGTTTTTCATTTAACCCTACCAACGAAAAGGAGTTAGTATGAAGTTAAGTGCATGTACGAGCACTTGCTTGCATTTAATACATGTAGTATGTTGAGATGGAAGAAAACTAATTATGCTTTTATCTTTTCAAGGGGCGCGAAATAAAATCACATAACATATCATAACGCCTTGTTCCCCAAAGGGTGGGCAGAGTACACCCACATAATGCCAGTTATATTTAAGTCCCATGTAATAGGGGGCGAGCCTATTGCCATCAACCGGGCAGAATTCCAGAATCCGGGCTGCTACTGAGAAATTCCAGATGGAAAAACCCAATAACACTTTGCCCAACCTGGGAATCGAACCCAGGACGTCATGCTCAGCAGTAGCGCTTGCGACCACTAGACCAACCAGGCAGTCGAAATAAAATCGTATACAAATATTGAAATCATTCGGAGTTTGCATTTGTTTCTATCTAACAAATACTGCTGTTTTCGTTTAAAAAAAAATCATTTTCCCGTATTTTCACCCGAGCAGAGCTCGGTCGCCCAAAGTTTAGAACAAGATGGCTACCTTAGAATAATGACATGGCAGCATGGAATTAGTATGAACTATCCTATACTATTTTGGCATTGTCTTTTTTCACCAGAGCAGAGCTCGGTCGCCCAGGAACTAGGGGATTAAAACAGTATAACTACAAGGAATGCAAATTCAAACTCAAAATTAAACTCAAAGCATTTATTCCAAATAAACCAATTTACAGTCACTTTTGAATTGTATAGGGGTCGGTCAGTCACAAAGATGAAGCTATGGAGAAGAACGGGCAAAAACGGCAAAAGAATCATAAAAATGGTGCAAAGCAAGCCACACTGGTTCTTATAAAAGAGTTACCTAGATAGGTATTCAGATTTTATCTTTTGCAAAACACTACCTACACACTTCGTGGTTTTTAAAATATCGTATAGGCGACCTAACAAATTAATGCCTACGACACGGGCTTAAAGATTAAAAAAAAAAATGAAATATTCAAAAGTCATTTATTCAAAATAGGCAATCAGCACTTTTCGAATGTCAAAATTACATAAGACAGTCCCCCAAAAACGCCCGCCCTTCACCACTTCCTAGTGCTTCTGGATGTTTGCTTACATTGACATTTGGTTTATACATGGCAGTATAGCTGTTCAGTTAGTACTTATTAGAACTTTTGTAAAATTACTGTGGTATTAAGTATACTTAGTTGTATTTTAATGTGTAGAAGAATAAGTTCTCCGTCTTCATTAGTACTCAAAATTACCTACATTTACGCTACGACTGTTCTTGAAATGATGTAAGCCCGAGACAGTTAATAGCAAGCCAGACTGTAATTCTGACTTGCCAAGAGCACCGACTAATGTACTCCAGTCTTAAGTCATTTTGTACCATTGTGAGACAATAGAACAGACAATAGTACAGAGGGAAGATTAGTTGTACCAAAAACATTGAGTTTTTGGTACAACTAATCTTCCCTCTGTACTATTGTCTAAAATAAAGCTCATTTTGTATTAACTATTCTCGCTGGAGGCTTTTAACGCTTTCGATAGCAGTCCTTGTACACCATAGCCATAGATAAAATGAAAAAAAAAATTGTTAATAATATTACATAAGTATTAGATTCATAAGGAATAAGTGTGTAAGGAAAAATAAAACTATTAAATTTTTATCTTTTATTATTTCTCTCTAGTCGTGTTCCTTATATTCGATTTTATACAGACCTTAGAGATGAGATGAATTCCAGTGCAAAGAAACGAAATAATGAAAATATTTTGGTATGAAAGTAAGTACCTACTCCTTGTATGTACGTATTAATACTCGTAGACAGATGTTGGAAAACATCCCACGGGAACGTATTACCGGGATTAAAAATACCCTGTGTTAATCCAGGTAAACAATCTATTAATTCCGTAATACATTGTTTTCATATAACTCTATTGATTTACGCGGCGCGCACGCCGGTAAAGCTCCCAGTCGGCGTGATTTTTTCCGACATCTTCAACAATAATCGTCATATTTCAGCCAATTTACACAAAACCTTAATGAATTATACACCTAAACCTTCCTCATAAATCACTCCGTCTATTGGTGAAACCGTATGAAAATCGGTTCGGTAGTTTTTGAGTTTATTGCGTTCAGACAGACAGACGCGACGGGGAGACTTTTTTTTTATTATAATACGAGTATGTAGTGATTTTCGTTGCTGCCCGTACCTATGAGTAAATGTAAAGAATAGAAATGAAAAAGAAATCAAGTGTTTTATTTTTAAAGATGAGGTCAAAGCAGCATTTTCTGTTTAGACCTAAAATGATTCGTTAAATCGGTAGCCGTAGTCTTAAGCGCATTACGTAACAATACGCTTGCGAGTAACAGATTGCTATTTTAATTTAATAGTCAAGTGAGCGCTTGCAGTTTTGTAACCAAACATGCTAAGATAAATTAGTTTTATAACGCTATTGTTCTTTACCTTTCAAGCTTATTTCCAGTAAAATCTGCTTTCAGGCTAATAAAATAAGTGTCATTATTTTAACCCTTCGTATTTGGTTCAGCCAACAATAAATTGTATAAATAAATGAATTCATCATTTGCCTAGCCTCCCAACTATGTTGGTCAGCTCAATATACAAAAATCATTTTTTCAAACTAGGCTGAAATTCAGCACTTTTCCAACGTCAAAATTACATAAGACAGTCCCCCAAAAACGCCCACCCTTCACCAGTTCCTTGTGCTTTCGCTAGGAAGAAGTGGCGCAACAAACTCCCCAGAAGCACTGCTGGGGTTCAGTTAGAGAAAAAAAAACTTGATTCTATACAATAGTATGCAAAATAATTTACATTACACAACACAAAACATTTAATAAAATAGCGCTTAGGTTAAAGGCTTCCAGTTCAACCGGATGGAGCTGAATACCAGTATTTTACATGGAGCGACTGCCTATCTGACCACCACAACCCAGTTGCTGGGTGACACGATACCCTTTGGCAAGACTGGTTGTCAGATTTTTAGGCTTCTGACTACCCGTTGCGACTGTCAAAGATCTTCGAATGACAGCCGGGACCTACTGCTGAAGCTGCTTTCCGGTCTCAGTATGTTATGAATGGGCAGCCATCTACGGACTGACCTCTGCAAGCGTTGCTTTCACTTGAATTAGTTAGCCACGAGCCCCTCTTTGTATACATGAATTATTTATATTGTGTAAATGAATATACGACACTAAAGACGCTTGATCTCGTACTGCGATTTAAAAATTGACCAAATTATATAAAATACTATAGCTAATTCGGAAAATTGTTGTATACCTATCATTAAAACTATCCATACATTACATCTAAATATTTAATTCAGTGGATTCAATTTTACACAATATAGAGCTACCCTAAAGATTTGAAAAAACCGGCCAAGTGGGACTCCGAAGAAGGATTCCTACCACCGTACAATATTTAGCATAAAATATTTTATATATTTTCTCTTTAATTTTAACTTTGTTTAATTTTAATTATTTGTTGTTATAGCGGCAATATAGAAATACATAATCTGTGAAAATTTCGACCGTGTACCTATTACGGTTCATGAGATACAGCCCGCTGACAGACGGACGGACGGACAGCTGAGGCATATAGTAATAGGGTTCCGTTTGGCACCCTTCGGGTACGGAACCCTAAAAGTCAGAAAATAACAGTAATAAGCCAATTCAAGGCCTATCCTGAGACTGGAAGCATTATTTGGGCTAATAACCGCCAGTGGCGTCTTCCATAACAACTAGCTCCAATGTAACTACGTGACTTACTAACTCTCCAAGGAACGTGGGTACTCGAAGTGTAAATAGCAATCAACAAGACTTCACCGCGACGTAGTACCTATATATTTTTATTTTATGTTATTTTGTTCAGGAAACTTAGTGTTTTTAAAAATATGGAATTGAAGGCCAATTACAAGATTCCGCTCATAAACACTTAAATCCTCACTCAGTCAATTACTTACTTATCACTTAATTACTTCTACATTGCTTCTATATAGCTGTAAGCCACCCAAATACAATAAAATAAAAATAAACAAAAACGAAAAAAATCGGCGCAAAATAAAAAAAACATTAATTTAGGGTCGTGGCTTTTGGATCGTGGCTAGCGAGACGCGACGGCACGAGGCGACGCCGGTAATTGTTCTACCGTAAAATTTTCTTAGAAATTGTTTTGTTAGAGTCGCGTCGCGCCAGTTTGTACGAGGCTTAATACAAACCAATAATCGTTTGTCCGTAAATTTTCTGAGAAGCAGGTGCAAACAAAATGTGACAAACAAATGCTTAAGCCGAGAAAAACTGGTATTGAATATATCCAAATCATGTTCACTGGACAGTTTATTAAAACTTCTGCATGTACGGATTAGCAACGAATTCAGCCTGTACGCGGACTTGGTAGCTAACCTTGTAACCTAGCTTCTTACACATGTCCCTCTTGGAACGACGGACATGTGTAACAAGCTAGGTTTGCGAAACATTTTGCATTTTGAGCAATTGAAATATCTAAGAGGATCAAAAATTTCTAACGATACATTCCGCCGTATTAAAATAAATTGCCCAACCGAATTGCAACTCCTATAATTTTTACTATAACGTTGCAATATTGATACTAACAGTGGTGACAAGCCAGCAATCTTTGCGGGTCCCACAGAAATAATGTAACTGTCAAAAATTAATAATTATTAAGAATAATCGCGTAATTGTTGTAGTTAATCTTTCGGAAAAACTGCTTCACTAGCCGTAAGTACAACTATCTTCTACAAAAAATATTGCTAAAAGTCCTATAAATACTTAGGCACTTTAAAACCTACCATGAACCAACTAAAAAGTAAAAAGTCCCTGTTCTTTAAGTACAATATTGTTTGTTGTAGACTATATAATTAACATGGCGTGATGGAACAAGCATTTAAGTGCTATATCATTATAATTACTAAGTATTTATAATATTCTTTAACATCTCAAACCTTTGCTCTACAATTTTATGGCATGAAACGATGTTTATGATTTACGACTTGTGTTTATACAATCAAATGGAATTGTTAATGAGTATTTTTACGTTTTAAATGTAGTATGTTAATGATACTTCAAGAAACCAAACATCGTGAGGAAACCTGGATTATATTTAAGTCTGAAGTCGCCTACCCGTCTTGAACACACGTGGTGATCAATGCTCGTGCCTTACCTTGTCTATATGAGAAGAGGCCTCTGCCCTGCAGTGGAACAATAATAGCTTAGCCAACTACTTCAGGATATCTAGGTATTTGGTATCTAATGGTACATTTACCATTGGGGTGACTGGAAACCATAAATTGCATTATGGAGAGAAATAGCTACGGCAAGCATTGTCATCATCAATTTTAATGGTGGTTTTGCTTAAATCTAAGGCTAAGTAGTGATCTATTCCTTGAAGTAATAGAATTAGCCTTACAGTAAATAATAAAATAAGTACGTAGGATGAAGTATAATAGATACAGTAATGTATGTGATAAAGGACAAAAAAAATGGAGTGTTGTCTTCGGCTGATGGCTTCACGGTTCTCCTCCATTTAAAGTAGTATTACCATTGGATGGGATGTAAGCAGCCCAGAATCAATCAATCTGAAGATAATTACGCTCATTTATCGAACCGATACTTAATTGAATTAAACCAATTTAGTCTGGGGTCAACTGACCTGTGTCCACAATCGCGCGACTTCCGGGTATTAAACAATTAAAATGGTACCAATCCAATTTTCTCATGTTTAAATTGAACTTATTGAAAGTCCAAATTTTTTTTAACGATTCCTTCTTTATAGGGAAAGCGTAAGGGACAACAAACAAGCTGACAAGCTGAAGTAAGGCAGGCACACGTCTGTGGCAACAAAACCATCAAAGCTGGCCTCTTATTTTATTGAAATTCCATACTACGCTAGGCTAGCTCAAACTAAAAGCATAACCGCTGTCGTGTGGCGTAGCTACTGTACGAGTGGTCAGAACATGTCTAAAAAGGAGGGATCAACACTCAACAACCTTTAAAGCAAATAAGTCCATAGTTGAAAACCAGCGTCAGGCACTAATTGTCTGGCATTTTTGCTCAACAACACACTTTAAATTTTTTATTTGTTTTCTTTTTTTACTTTTAGTATAAAAATCATATGTTGTGCTATGTGCATTTCAGTTTGTGCTAAATAAATGTATTTTCTTTCTTTCTTTTCTCATAAGTTAACTGCAAATCGGCAAGTGCAATCTAAGCACTGCCCAGTAGGTACTTAGTGCCCAGTACACAGCCAGATTGTTTGATGATCTGAAGAACAATGCTCGTACTTAAAAAGCGTTCAAATTCAAGTCGCAATCTTCTATCAATGACAATCAATGTCAAAAATGTTTTCTACATTTTTCAACTAGAAGTTTGACAGAGTGAGACTGAGATTAAAATGCGAATGTTCTCTAAAAAACGGGAATTGCCCTCTGTAGCTGTGAAGCGTAAACATGTATGAAGTAAGATGAATCGAGTGTTGTAGCACAACTGAAAATAATTCTAAATGCAACAGGAGATTGTGACTAGGAATCGATTGATAAAAATAAACACTACAAAGCGAAAAATAACTCGACATCTTTAAGTTTTTGCCACCGACTTCCCAAATTAAAGTTTTTTTTCACTGTGTAGTGTTTTTTTTTTGCAAGTTGGTTGTTTTTTTGTTTGTAAAAAAGTTTTTTATGTTTCACTTTGTAGTTACGGTTTCTACCCCACACCAATTCGTATACCACTACTGGCTATGCAAACAGCAGTGACAAGAAGTATGATACATAAAGTGGATTCAATACGTATTATCAAAGCTAACTCAAAAACTACTCAAGCAAAGTTAATAAAATTTATATGGGACCACCGCACCGCTTCCTCTGCCAAATGAAAATAGAATTTTCAAAATCGGTCCACAATTGACGAAAATATCGAAGAACATACATAAAAACAAAAAGAAATACGTACAGAAGAACATGAAACATGCTCCTTGTTTGAAGTCGGTAAAAAAATTGTTAAAAACCGCAGTGAATCCAACAGATTGAAGATGCAGAGGCATTAGATGCATTGTGTATTGTGTATGCAACGCTATTTCAGTTATAGTGTAGGTACTTATTAATATTACAAAGATACAAATACTTGAAATGCAAGGAAAATCTAGCCACGGGCCTTGAACGAGTGGCCCGTACAAAGTACCTCGGTATCTATTTAAGTCATCGATAAAATTAAATAATTTGCAAAGAAGATGTAGTGTGCTCTTTCTTGACCTCTCGCAATATAAATATTATGACATACATTATAATATTCAACTCACTTGCGTAAATATAATTTTAATGGACAGTCTACCGCACGTTACGTAGCATCTTAACAGCTGACATTGACCTCGGTCGTATAGCAGTAACCATGGTTTTCATAACTACCGTTTTGGTGACTGTACCGGTGAATTCTTAAGATTTTTAAAGGCTGTCGGAAATGTAAGAACGTGTTACTTTGAAAATTCAAGTTCATCTCAACAGCGAGTTTATTTAAAAAATTATTCAATCGAATGCATGCTAATAAATGAAGAAACAAACTCAATGTCTCAATCAGAGATTTGGCGGCATCTACATCGCTACATGCGAACTATGCATCAAAGACCTGACGTCACATAAAATCCAGACGTAACACAAATCCTGCATCGCGCAATTAGAGTTTACCGCGCGAACGACATATGTACGACTATCCGACATCAATCGTTGGGCAGTTGCCCGCCTGACACGACAGCCCAGAGGATCCTCCCTTTTCTATAGAGGATGACTGAACTTTACACCCTGTTCCTCATGCCTCTAAAGAGACATTAAGTTTATTGTGAAAAAAATTGTATTCCAATTATGTCAATCTTCTCTTCGCTAATGTTATCTTACACTCTCTGATAAAAATATTTTTGTACAAACCTAAAACCTCGTGCAAACAGGCGCGACGCTACTATAATAAAACAATTTCTAAGAAAACTTCATGGTAGAACAATCCGTTGCGTCGCGCCAATCTGCGCGAGGGTTAATGATCAGATTACGTGGTAATTTTGAAATTAATTTAAAAAGACATCAAATAGTCACATTGAAGAACTGCCTGATGATCAACCACAAGCTATCGACCTGTCCACAATTTCTATAACTACCTACTTAAATGTCAATCGCTAGGATACGAGAACTGTCAAATTGTTGCATCCTTAAGAACTTACGTGATTTCGGAAAGAATCTCCCAAAGTTAGTTTGTTTGGTTACATGGCTAAGCAAAGCCTATAATACGGCAAGCTAAGCTGCCGTCTAGATAACACTATGCTCTAGCTTAGCATAACTAGCTGCTAGGTTATCTTCTACCTAGGTTTTTCCCAACCATGTTGGGGTCGGCTTCCAGTCTGACCAGATACAGCTGAATACCAGTTACCGATAACATTACCGATACCGTTTAGAGAATTTATTCCGGAGGTTTATGTGTATAATACGTTAATATTAAAGTTATGTTTACCTAAGAAATCTCGATGTTTTGTCAAGTCGTAAAAACCGTGAAACAGGAGCGGGTCGCTTTCATAAAATAAGTGTTTGTAATAATATTACCTAAGTAAATATGACTTTATTTAAACGTAATAACAGTATTTCAAGAAAATAGCTACCTACTTACCAATAATATAAATATTTATATAACCTATTGTTATTGTCTTTTCATGCAAATGTAATTATTCAGTTTTCATGTATTATTTTATTAGATTTTTATTTAAATTTTAAGCTTTCTATGACTTAGATTTTTAACTTTATGTAATAGCTATATCTAACAATCATTTTTGCCGTGCCGTGACAACGGCTCTTAGCTCTAAGCCTTTTGTTAACATTTTGATTTACAAAATACAATAAACGACGTATATTTAGTAACATAATCCGCTTAACTGTTCTTAAAGAACGCTGTAATATATCGACACGTGTTTCACCTCTCAACGAGGCATCCGCAGGATGACAATTACTTGTTGCAAACCCGGAAATTGACCGCAAACCGGAATGTTTAAAGTACCTAGTTATTTTAAATAACATGTCATATTTTTTGCTTTTTTCTACTTATTACAGAATCACCCACTACGGTTTTCGTCTTTGATAAAGCAACGGGTTTTAAACCGACGAAAACAACTAAATTTAACTTGAACGGGTTATTTTTGAATTAGGAAGTATCTTTGTTTAATCTATTGTATTGATCGAAATCGATCAACAAATATCTTAATTTTGTCAGTCAAGGTTTATCAAGTAGGTGCTTTGCTCGGGTTATTCACAAAATATGATGGTTATAACTTCATAAGTCATAAGTTCATAACACATACCTACTTTAAAAAAAAATGATTTAAATAGCCGATTTGAAAAAAGTTTTTTTTTGTAATTTCTTATGCTTTGCTTGTCTACTCTGAAATCACGCGCACCACTATCGCATTACCCATAGAAATTCACATTACCGTGTGCGTGAATGCGGTAGTTGGTCATTAGTATTTTTTTTTACACCTCATATCAAATAAAAAACGCGACGTGTGGCCGGTTTCGTAAATATGTATACACTTAGTGAGGTGTAGTTTGATTGTTAATTGTTGTAAATGTGTGCGTGTACGCTTTTATTTGGTCAGAGTTTTACACGTTCAAATATTCATTAAATTCAGAATATTTATGGCAATTTTTAACAGTCATCGCAGAATATTAGGATCCTTGACTATATTTGTGTAAAATAGTCGTAAACGCTTTCGTAAGAGTAACTAACATTTATGTTAATATAGCAGTTTGATGGCAATGCGGAAAGCGTTTAAATTTTACCGATTAACAAGTTCAAAGTTTATTAAAACTATACGAATCTATGATTTTCCATAACAAACAATCATATGTTTGATAAATAAAGACAGTGTAAACAAATTGACCCGCATTGGGCCCGCGTGGTGGATTATGGCCCACTCCCTCTCGCTGAGAGGAGGCCTGTGTCGCAGCAGTGGGAATAATATAGGCTGAATATACTAAACATAAGGAAATAAAGAGAAACTTAAATATCAAGGATTCATCAATGATTTATTTCTATTTATTATTTCTCCGTATCTACCGCAACTACTTATAGATTTTTTATGTAAAATACTGTTTTTCTTTCACGCAAAAACAATGATTCAACATTGCCGTCAATAAAAATATTAACTTTATTGTGATAAATTGACCTGATCATGAACTTTGGTCAAGCGTAACCTTCACAAGTTATGACTAAAATTTTTGTACTTAGACACTAAAAAGTAGATACTATTAAATGACCAATATTTGTATATATGTATTTGTTTGTAATCACGTTATCGAAAACGGCTCTAATGATTTCGTGAACGGGGCCGTAAAATCGATCTAGCTAGGTCTCATATCTGGGAAAATTTATAATGGGTAATTCTCATGGTTCATTGGGATAATCTTCAACATTTGATGGGGTTTTACCTAACCCTCCGCACTGGGAAGACGGAGGGTTATATCCATTTCACAGTACCAACCACATCTTGCACCTAATGTCGAGGAGGGGATTGCACCCTAGTTAAGTCAGCAAGTCTTAAAGGTTGGCTCATTTTATACAATCAAAGGCAGTGCTTGACAAAAGAAAGTGTTTTCTAAAAATAAAGTCTAAGTAATTACAATTTCGTACACCAAAGAGGGTCTTATTCTAAGAGACCCTTTTTAACTTTGGCCTTCTTTACTTTTGCAGAAATAAAAATATTCTATTTGAAATTTTCCGGGATCCTAAATTCTAAGGTGTGGAGCCTAACTAATACATTTTTAGATACACAATTTAGTTTTGGATAGCTGGTTGGCGGCGAAGAGAATATTCAAGAACGTTGGCAACTTTTTCGAAGTGTTGCCTATTGAAGAGATAACCAGTGCTTAAATGTTTTATTGATTGATGATTAATACATTCTATTGGTTATTATTTTGTTTATTTTTGGGTTTGATGTAGATGTACGATTACAAAAGTGGTAAAACGATTATCTCTTTTCTAAAGTGATGTGATTTTATTTCTAAAAGATAAGAATCGCAAGTTGTGTTTACTACTTTCGCTAAGTGCACAAGCACATAGCAATTATGTAGTGTAGGTATCAAAAGAGTAAAAACTTGGGAAGAAATTTGGTACCTGTAAATTAGTTACGTTGCGTTAAAAAGCACTTAATTAAAATATTTTATATGGATGGATGACCATTCATTACATATCGAGAACTTTCCGTGCCTTGGAAAGCACGCTGAACCGTTGGTTGGTCCCGGCCGTCATTTGTAGATCTTTTTCATTTTTTTATTTCTTTCGATAGTCAGAAGCCCGAAAGACTGACAACCAGTTCTACTAAGGAGTATCGTATTACCCAGTAACTGGGTTGAGGAGGCCGGATAGGTAGTCGCTCCCTGTAAAATACTGGTATTCAGCTGTATCCGGTTAGATTGGTAACCAACCCCATCTTAATACTGTCAACAAAAACAACTGAAAAAATCAATTATGTAGTCTGTCATGTCACCTCCGTGGATGTCACTGATTTTTTTAATTTGAAACATTTTTTATAAAGTAACCTTTTTGGTAGCACCTGAAAAACGCATTCGTCCGCCATATGAATATTTTATTACGACAAATCGGATTACGAGTGAAATTAATCTGTGTGGGCAAACTTCTCTTTCATTATTTGGCAATTGTGTAAGCCCTGAATACCTTAATGTCAGTGTTCTGACATAATTATTTCAATGCTCATTTCATTTTGAGTTTGATTCTTATATAAATTTAGTTTTTCTATTAACAGAATATACAACCCTACCCCCCCCCCCCTTTACCTTTTTGATATCCCCTAACTCTAGGGTATTAATGAGACCATGTCAAAGAATTAACTGGCATATGGAGAATTTTCCTGACTTTAGTTCCCTGATAACTAGCTGCTGCAACTGGAAAGCATGTAATTATTTGGGAAATTCCTAAGCCGTGCTCTCAATTTGAAAAAATGTCACGATTTCGCATAAGAATAGAATTATTAAACCGTGGATAACACCAGGCCTTTTAAAATGTATAAAAAATCGCGATAAATTACACATAGAATCGGAAAAAGATACTAAAAATATGGTCAAAAGAGTCACTTATACCAGGTACCCCAAGTTTTGTAACGAACTCTTGAAAAAACTAAAGAGAGTGTATGAGCAGAATGCATTTGAAAAAGCGAAGGGTGATCCTAAGGCTACGTGGGATGTACTTAAGAGTATTGCCCAGCTTAATCATCAAAAATGTACACCTGACGAATTGCTACACATTTCAGATAATCCAACCTCTTCTACAAATACAGTTAATGACTTCTTTGTTAACATAGGGGAAAATCTAGCTGTCTCTATCATGCGTAAGCAAAATGAGGGTAATGTAATTTCCTCATAAATTTCCCACCCTCACACAAGGAATAGCCAGGATCCAAATTTGAGAGGTACCTCAATGGCTCTTCTAGATATCGGTGAGAGAGAGGTTGAGACAATCATCATCGGACTTTTGACTATTGTGCCGTAGGATGGGACGGAATCTCAGCCAGTTTTTTTAAAGGAAATACGCACGTTTATTTTACCTTCCCTGACCCATGGCCATGTTATTAATTTGTGTTTTTTGAATGGCCAATTTCCTAGGGTATTCAAAAGAGCTCTTGTACATCCTGTCTTCAAGAGTGGTGACAGAGGCAGTGTCACGAACTGCAGACTGATTTCAGTACTGACCACAATTGCTAAAGTTATAGAGAAGGCACTCAACACACGTCTGGTTAACTCCCTAAATACAAACAAAGTTCTAGCATAAAACCAATTTGGATTCAGACGTGGTATGTCGACTGAAGATGCAATTATTGATCTGACAGAGCATATCAGTAGGACTCTAGATCATGGCAACAAATGCATCGGCTTATTTCTTGATTTGTCTAAGGCCTTTGACACTGTCTCGGTGCCCATCTTTGTCGATAGACTAGAATCCATAGGCATAAGAGGAATTGTTCTTAATATTTTTCGAAACTATCTAACGGAACGAAGTCAGTCTGTTTAGATTGGTTCTCTGAGCAGCAATGAGCAGTTTGTTAGTTACGGTGTGCCCCAGGGCAGCATGGTTGGTCCAACGTTGTTCTTAATTTACATTAACAATTTATGCACGTTAGCTCTGCCTCATAATAGAATCTTGTCATATGCCGATGACACAGCACTGCTCATTGATGGTTCGAACTGGGAGCAGGCTAAAGTTTATGCGGAAGACACCTCTAGAATTGTTATGAATTGGTTATCTAGCAATCTCTTAACACTTAACCTAGACAAAATATCATTCGTAACTTTCTTCCTTTCGCAAAAAAGCCAACCTCAGCCAGAGACATATACAATTCAGGCGCATTGCTGCGACTCCGTCAACGCCTATTGTGATTGCCTCCGCATTAGGAGGACCTCAAATGTAAAATACCTTGGAGTCCAGGTCGATTGTTTGCTGAGTTGGAAAAAGAACATTGATGAACTCGTCCCCCGTATTCGTAAACTAATTTTTGTATTCAAGAAACTCAGATCAGTGGCAGATCCTAAAACTCTGAAAACAGTTTACTTTGCGCTTGCCCTTTGCTGTATCTCTGTCTGGGCTGTTACGGCTTGAGAGAGCACAAAGATCAGTCCTTAAAGTCATGTGTAGGAAACCCTTCAGGTATCCTACTGCAGTCCTCTATAAAGAGTGTGAGGTCTTAACTGTTAGACAACTCTTTGTGCTCCATATAACATTGCGCAAACATGCCACTATACCACACTCCGTACGGCTTCGAGAAGGCAAGCGCAAAAGAACGAGACTGTGTAGCACGGAGAGAAAAAGAACTGCTCTCGCTCAACGGCATTATTGGATACTGGGTTCACGGGTTTACAATAAACTTAATGCTGTTCTAAATATTTGCTTACTTACCAGACAGCAATGCAGGAACGCTGTTAGTAACTGGCTGAGAGGTCTCACCTACGAAGAATCTGAGAGACTTATACAATTAGTGGGTTAACTGTCTTTTTCACCAACGTATACTCACACATACCTTCTAGATTTCTGGACAAATACTTCCAAACACACACATACACACGCATACATATACACACTCACACCACAACACACAAACAAACACAAACGTGCTCCTTTTGTGTATTTCCTTGTTTGTAATAAGTAAATTTTATTTTCGTTTAGAATTTATTAAAAATTTAATTTTAAGTAAGTTTATACAACTATTTTAGTTGGTCCGGAGGAAGGAGATGGCATTCGTGATACAGGGTAATCCTAGTACGAGTGCCAAAGCACTCCTTTGTAACCTAAGTGCACATTGTATAAGACCAACTTTGTTTAAGGATATTTACTGTACCCATTTTTCCAGTAATAAACACATCTATTATTATTATTTATATTCGTCAAAGAAAGTGAGTTTGTACTTAAAGATGAAATGACTAAAATGGAAGCAGAAATATAACTTTAAGCCCATCCAAATGTGGTGATGGCATTAAAGTTGAACAGAATCTCGTCATGACGACGATTGATGGAAAAATGTGCACGTATGTATCAGAAGCTCGCTTTCGTGCTGTGTTTGGCGAACCCATCTCAGATGAACGATCTCGATGCAGTATTGCGTAAAGAAGTGTCATCTGATATGATCGAGTTTGGTTTGTCAGCTTTGCATGCTCATATTAATAGCATGGAGTGTCTTTTGCATATAGCATACAAACAAGACGTAAAAGGAGAAAACAACAGATCCGTGATGCAGCAGAGGAAGAAAAAGATACAAGAGAGGAGGAGAGAGGAGAGAGAGAAGTTAGGGCTTCTGATAGATATCGTGAAGCCTGCTTTAACGAGTTCTTCCAGTGACGAAAATGAGACACTGAACACCACTAACTTCGGAATCATTTCGTTCTGAAGCAGCAATTATGGTAGAAAATTTGTTGTAACCAAAACTGTGATACATATAAATAATATAACATCTGATGAAATGATAACAAGGGCAATATTATAATAGAACTAATTTATTTAATATGAATGTTAGCACACTTGATAGATGATAAAAAACAAGAGAGTGCTCCAGACACTCTTGACAACTGACACGACTATGTGTCAGACTCCTTTATAAATTGATGCAGGGTCCATACTTTCAACATCCTCTCCTGGACCCAAACTCTTCAAAGTCAAGCCCATCGATGTGGTGAACCCTACATGCTTCGGACGATGGAGCCCTTTTGTTAAAACATCGGCGATCATGTCTTTAGTTGATCGATATCGAACAGCAACTTGATTAGCATCAATCTTCTCTCGAACGAAGTGATAACGAACATCAATATGTTTGATGCGTGGTTGGTACATGGCGTTACCTGAAAGACTAATTGCACTTTGATTATCACAGAAAAGTGTGATTGGCGTACCTTTCATTTTGGGTGCAAACTCTTCTTCCAGCTGTTTTAAATAAAGTGCTTCTTGTATTGCAGAAGCCATTGACATATATTCAGCCTCTGTGCTGGATAATGCTATAGTTTGCTGTTTTTTTGAATTCCAGCTTATGGCTGCTCCCTGAAATAAAAATATATAGCCTGTGCAAGACCTTCGGTCTTCTACATCATTTGCCCAGTCTGCATCACAATAGCCATAAATATTTTCATTCATATTTTTCTTGAAAGTAAGTTTCATATTAATTGTACCTTTAAGGTACCTCAAAACCCGTTTCACAGCTGCGTCCATTTGGTGAATTTTGAGATCATATTTTGCAGCCATGACAATTAAGTATCTTATTGAACAATATCGGACTACCGGAGCATATTTTTCTTGGTAATCAATACCCTTTACTTGTTTATATCCTTTAATTACAAGTCTAGCTTTGTAACGTGATATGGACCCGTTTTCGTCAATTTTTGTTTTTAAAACCCATTTACAGGGAATTGCTACTTTTCCTTCTGGTAAGTTTACTGGTGTCCAAGTGTTGTTACCTATTAATGATTGATATTCTTCCTTCATTGCTCTT
Organism: Agrochola lota; assembly: GCA_947364205.1. NCBI lineage: Eukaryota > Metazoa > Arthropoda > Insecta > Lepidoptera > Noctuidae > Agrochola > Agrochola lota. Next base: position 8,523,582 of record OX376231.1, on the reverse strand, counting down.
TTCCATTCATCAGCCTTGTCACTGTTGAGAGCTTCTTCAAGGTTCTGTGGATCTTTATTTAATAAACTCATAGTTGACTCACCATTCATACACATAAATGATGTGGCATCATCATTCTGAAGTCTTTCTATACGATGTGGGCGTGGTCTCAGAGTCATGTTGAGTTGTGGCGGAGATTCCAGTGATTCATCAGGTAAGTATGTTTCATCATGAACATCTTCAAATAAAGCGGAGTCATCAGAAGAAATTTCAAGAATTTGAGAAGTAGATAGTGTTTCATTTGTTTCATCTATGTTTTCTGTTCCAGATTCATCGTGATCTTCAAATAAAGGTAAATTTACTGTTTCGTTTTCTTTTATTACAATATTATTCTTCAGTTTATTCTCCTTTTTGTCTGGACAACTTTTCTTCTCTCTAATATTTTCTTCCTTTCCTTGTATGTTAACAACTATGTTTCTCTTTACTGTAGCTTCTAAGAATACAACATCTCTACTTATAATTCCTTTTTTTGTTTCAGGGTCTATGAATCGGTAGCCCTTAGTGGAATCACTGTACCCTACAAATATCAACTTACGTGACTTCACATCAAGCTTTGTCCTGTTTTCTTTAGGGATATGTACCATCACGTGACACCCGAAAATCCTCATATGACTCAAATTAGGCTTTTCTCCAGTCCATACTTCATGTGGGGTCACATCAGATAAAGCACGAGTTGGCGAGCGATTAACAATATAGGCGGCTGTGGCTACTGCTTCAGCCCAGAATATGTCATGTAATTCAGCATTAAAAATCATGCATTTAGCACGCTCTATTAATGTCCTATTCATTCTTTCGCTAAGACCGTTTTGCTCGGGAGTGTAAGGATTAGATGTCTGGTGCCATATTCCATAGTTCTTAAGATAGTCTTCAAACTTATTATTTTTGTATTCGGTACCATTGTCGCTTCTTAGAATTTTAATTTTTTTGTTTGTTTCATTTTCTACTCTATTCTTAAATTCCACAAATTTGTCAAATACTTCGCCTTTACTTTTAATAAAATATACATGTACACGACGGGAAAAGTCATCAATAAAAGTTACGAAATACCTGGCACCTCCAATAGAAACATGTTTCATCGGCCCACATACGTCACTGTGAATGAGCCCTAGCAGCTCCGTTGCACGCGAGCCTTCGCTGGGAAATGGTTGCCTGGTGTGCTTGCCCTCGAGACAAGTTATACAAATACTATCTTCCTTTTGCGGTGACAGCTTTACCCCCTCTGTACATTTAGGCATTTTACAAATGTCTGAGAAATTTAAGTGACCCATCCTTTGGTGCCACAAGTAAGTATCATAATCAGACTTTGCTGAAATTGCTTGCATTTCTTCATCTTTAGTAGATTTTAACTGATAAGTATCATTAATGAGATTTGCTTTTGCAACTAATTTATTATTTTGATTGTAAATTTTACAACCAACCTCATTAAACTGGATTTTGCATCCATTAGCAATTATTTTGCTTACTGATAGCAGATTTGTTTTTAATTCTGGAACATATAAAACTTTTCTCACCTGTATTGTCTCGGTGCTGTCAACACTTGTATTCACTTTTAAAGATACATTACCACAGCATTCAACTTTCAATACCTTATTATCGGCAATTCTTATATTCTGTACAGGTGGAGCCGTGACATCGCTGAGCCAATCCCGGTGCATGGTCATGTGCATGGAGGCGCCAGAGTCAACATACCAGTTCACAGAATCATTTATTGTGGATGCAGAAAACGCTGCTACAAATCCTGTGTTGTTATCAGTTTTAGGATTGTTCTTCTTGAACCAACATTTTTTACCGAGATGCCCATACTTGTTACAATTAAAGCACCTTGGACCTTTTTTAGGTTTTTGCTGATCGGTTTTAGACGGACCCTTTTTTATGTTTGTATAAAGTGCGGTAGTGTCTGATATTTTAACCTCTTGTAACAGTTTATTCTTTACTAAATCAGCACTAATCTTTATACCTGAACTTTCTAACCCCATAATCATTGGCTTATACATATCTGGCAAGCCTGCCAGCATCAGAGTACCTAACCACTCATCATCTACATTGAATTTTATGTTTCTTAATTTGTGTGCCGCTGACATTATTTTATTTACATAATCTTCCACTGAAACACTGTTATCCAAATTAGTGTTTATTAGTTCTTTTAATAATCCGACTTTTCGACATAGTCCACTATCTTCAAATGCCCTTGCTAAACTTTCCCAAACCTGTTTAGCATTTACTGCCTCTTGGATATGTACATATAATATCGGGTTAATTAATAATATTAACTTCGATTTGGCTTTGATGTCTTTCTTCATCGAGTTGGGTTCAGTTGATGCTGGTTCCTTTAAAATGCAGTCATATAAATCTTCATGTTGTAAGTAAGCTTTAACTGCAAAACTCCAACTTGCCCAATTGTCTCTGCCAGTGAGTTTTTCAATTGATATTAATGAATTATTAGCCATATTTCCAATAGGATTTATCTGAAAATCTGAAAAAAAACTGAAACGGAGCCGGTAAAAAAGTGACGATATATACGCACTTTTTACTGTGACTTTTTCACTTTTAAATACTGTTCAGATTGCAAAGATAATACTATACGGCAGGTACGGGACGGCCCATAACCTGATGAAATGATAACAAGGGCAATATTATAATAGAACTAATTTATTTAATATGAATGTTAGCACACTTGATAGATGATAAAAAACAAGAGAGTGCTCCAGACACTCTTGACAACTGACACGACTATGTGTCAGACTCCTTTATAAATTGATGCAGGGTCCATACTTTCAACGTCTTGTTTCTCCGAAGGGTTGGGCAGAGGTGTGCCTTTATTTCACCCACATTTCGCCAGTTATGTTTTAACTCCCATGTAATAGGGGAAGACCCTATTGCCATCAACTGGACACAATTCCAGACCCCGGGCTGCTATTAAGAAATTCCTGTTGGAAAAACCCAATAATACTTTGCCCGACCTGGGAATCGAACCCAGGACCTCATGTTCAGCGGTAGCGCTTGCGACCACTAGATTAACGAGGCAGTCATATAAATACTACAACTACGACCGATAAATACTAATATAATTTAATGCTCTTTTGAAGGTTACTGATGAAATACGCTGGGCTATGGACCACAAATCTCTCACCTTGCTTGTACTGCTGGACTTTAGTAGTGCCTTTAACTCTGTCGATTTCAACATCCTTCTAGGAATCCTTAAATCTTTCCATTTCTCTTCTTCTATTGTTGGTTGGTTCGACTTCTATCTTTACTTATCGTTTACTTTTTATATTTTTATTTATTGGATGAACACGAGGCTTTTGGCTACTTTTGTAAATGTGTATTTTATGTGTTTTTATCTTTATATGTGCGTTTTGTTTGTGCAGAATAAACAATTTTTCTTTCTTTCTTTGTTTCTTTCTATCTTAAAGGCCGCTCGCAGCGGTTCTTCTCGAAGAGTCTTCTTCTGACTGGTGTTCTCTTACCGCGGGTGTGCCTCAGGGTGGCGTTCTCTCTCCTCTTCTCTTTCCTATTTTCATGAACTCTGTCACCAGAGTCATCTCTTCCCACTTCTATCTCTATGCCGACGATCTGCGGCTTTACACGTTCACTTTTTAATGCAAGATGCGGAAGCAGCAGTGTCTGCCATGAACAGTGGTCTGGATTTGATTAGCGAGTGGTCACGGTCCTTTCGTCTGCAAATCGTTCCTAAGAAATTCCAGGCCATCATTATCGGCGGAAGGTATATGCGGAATTAACTCGATGTTGCGTCGCTGTCTCCACTCTGTCTGAACGGAGTTCAGATTGAATACGAAAATACTGTTAAAAGCCTGGGGGTTACCATGGACTCTTGCCTATCGTGGACTGCCCATGTTGGTCAAGTCAATCGTAAAGTGCACTACACATTATATTCGCTGAAATGCCTCCAGTGCTTCTTAACCTTGAGTACCAAAATCTCCCTTGCTCAAACTCTCATACAGCCCATTATTGACTACGCTGATGCCTGTTATTTGGATGCCACCGAGGAGCTTTTAAATAAACTTGAATGTTTGCAAAACATCTGTATTCGTTTTGTTTTTAATCTTAAAAAGTATGACCATCTTTCTAACTTTCGCAAGATACTCAAGTAGCTCCGTATTCGACTTCGCAGGAACTCTCGGATATTGTTTCTGCTATTTAACATCCTTCACAACCCTAAAACATCATCCTATCTACAGGAGGTTTTAAAAGAAGAGTGAAAGAACACTATCTTTCCACTTCGTCGTAGTTGCATATTTTGTATTTATTATTTTATACTACATTTAAGTATGCATATATATTTTAGTGATATTTATTTTGGAAGTATGTATGTAAGTTTATTCTCATATTGTATGTTTATAATTAAATTAGTGTTTTTATTTTATTTATATAATTTTTTCTTCAAATCTAACACACGTTGTCTACATCTCTTTAACTACTTTCCTATCGCAGGTATGCTGAAAGAGATTACTTTAGAAATAGGCATCACCTTTGTACGTATTTTTCTGTTCCTTTCTTCTTGTCTATTTGTATGTGTTTCTTCTTTTCTATTTATTTTCTCGCAGTCAATGGTAGAAAGTAAAGTATACAACCATGAAAAAAATAAAAAACTCGGTCCTTATATCCCTCGCTCCGCTCAGGATTCAAATCTAGAATCCTTCATTGCTCTCGGGACCCAACTTAGTCCCTCCGTTTCCCTTAGTTTTTTCCTACTACTAATTATATCCTGCAGGGTACCTATTAGGATGAAAAAATCGTTAACTTTTGCATTACGATTGATTGTAAAGTCATTGCAAATAAGTTAAATGGGTTTCAATATTTGATGTGTGTCACTCGGTAGCCTTTTTTTTTTGTTTTGAGTTTCGTAAATTTACAAATGACTTCTCCCGCTCTAGGCGGAGCGGGAGGGTGTATCAGATTTTTACTGACTAAAACCCACCCGTGTTTTCATTGCTCACCGTCCGCAAGCCCGCGCCTACAGTGGCCGGAAGTCGGCTCGCGACTCCCGACGCCCGGGGCGTCTCTTGCTGCGACTAGGGACGCAAGGGCGTGAATCTTGCCTCTCCCTCGCGCGCTCCGCCTCCTCCTTCGCGAGCATTACTGATTCGCAGAACGAAGTGACGGCCTCCCATGCACTCTCGCTCCGGACCATGGCCTGAACCAGGGCCGGACGCGAGAGATCACCGCCGCCAATCGCCTACGTCAGGACACGGCGGTGCTCTGCCCAAGCCGGGCAGACCTCCACCGTATGCTCCACCGTATCCTCCGGGCGATCCACACAGTGGTAACACCCAGGCGTTTCCTCCCGTCTTATGCGGAACAGGAACCTCCCGATGTTTCGGGAGGTTCGATGTCCGGTGAGGACCTGCGTCAGTCGGGAGGTGAGGACGCCGTGGTGCCTCTCTAGCCACAATTGTGGCGTGCCCAATTCACTCGGTAGCCTGGAGGTTCAATTTGGCGCATTTTTTAAATGCTTTGTTTTAAAATGGATTCTTCCAAGCAAATGTTGGACAACTTGGTAAAGTATAAATAGACGGATAACAAAGTGATCCCATAACGGTTCCGTTTTTTCCTTTTGAGGTAGTTTACTTGAACAATGACTATCTGTGCCATCAATATTTTTTGTTTTTAATAATAATCACCGGGCAGCTCATTCACTGATATTCCCTTGGTCACCTGTTACGACACCCATAGGGCTTAATAGGGTGTAGAACCACGAAAACACCACCGACATTTTTTGTCACACATCTGTAGCGAAGATATGAATATGAATAAATTCTTCTGAACGTTGTTTCAAACTTTGCATGTGAGTTTTTTTTTGCTTAGTGTATTTTTAAAAATAAATAATAGGTTTTTTATAATTGTAAAAGCTGATTGCAAAAATATTTAACGTATGGAAATTATGGTCAGTGACGAAGTTTCGTCTAGTATATTAATGCATTCACTTCATGTTCACGAATAGTTCTCAGTTAACTGCTGTAGGGTTTGTGTCGGAGTTAACAATAATGATGTTCAAAGTAACGTGTTTGGCTGTGCTGGTCGGTTTTGCTCAAGCGGCAGGTAAGAATATTTTGAAATTATTTGAATTTTCTATAATAACATTAATAAAAATATTCTATGAAAAACACAAAGAACACTGGAAAAGTAATGGGGGACATCCTTTCCCAGCAGTGGCATAACATTGGTAAACGAAAAGACATACCTAGATACTTAATGTAGGTATTTATATTAAAAAAAGGTAGCGAACGATCGTAGAATTTTGGAAGCCGTTGGTTTTATTATGGGTAATTCTCATGGTTCATTGGGATAGGTCTTCAACGTTTTGTGAACAAGGTGCGCTGTGTAGTTTTACCTAACGCGGAGGGTTATATCAATTGCAAAGTACCTACCACTTTTTGCAATTACAACGAGCTATCCCAACATTAGTATTAAAGATATTGCAGCCTAGTTACGTCAGCAAGTCTTAAAGATTGGTTCTTATTTTCATATAATTGAAGGTAGTCCTTGACAAAGGAAAGTGTTTTCTAAAAGTAAAGTCTAAGTAATTACAATTTTGTACACCAAAGTTTTATTTTAAGAGACTCTTTTTAACTTTGGCCTTCTTTACTTGTAGCAAAAATAAATAATATTCTATTGTATTTAAAAAAATCCGGGATCGTAAATTGTAATCTGGAGCCTAACTAATATATTTTTACGAGTAGATACACATTGTTCATCGCTCTCTTTTTATTAGAACTAAATTATAAAACATGATTTTATTATTCGGAAAGAGCTTTTTTAAAGACATTTTTAACACAAATTTGTATATTGTATTAAATTAATTTTAACTCCGATAGTATTAACTATAATAGCTAATTCACTCTAATCATCATCATCTGCCTAGCCTTTTTTCCCAACTATGTTGGGGTCGGTTTCCAGTCTTACCGGATACATCTGAATACCAGTATTTTATATGAAGCGACTGTCTATCTGACTTCCACAACCCAATTACTGGGTAACACGATAACCCTTGGTTGTCAGACTTTCGTGCTTCTGACAACCCGTAACGACTGTTAAAGATCTACAAATGACAGCCGGGACAACGGCTTAACATGCTTTCCGAGGCACGGATGGGTCTCGGAATGTAAAGATGGTCATTCATCCACGAACCGACCGCGGCAAGCAAGCTACGCTTGCCGCGGTCGGTTCGTGATCGAACCTGATCGATGGACCTCTGCGGCTGTTTAGCTTAGCCACGAGCCCCAGAACTAAAATAATGCATATCCAATAACGAGGCGAGGTCTTTCAATAAGAAAAGATTTAGTTCTTCTTCGTTGTGTCGATGATTCCGTTTAATTGTTTCGATCTGAATACGGCAGGAAGATTCAGTTGAAGCCCAAAGTTAGATTTGTGCCTATTCTGTACCTATTCGAAACAGGATCGACGCTGGTACAATTCATGGAACCTAAAAGACAGTTAATTGGCGAAATATTGGTGCATGATACATCTCAAGCCCATACAGGGATACAGGGGTGATGCTATGTATTATACGGTAAAAAAAAAGTAAACTAGGCCATGGAATCATTGATTTTTCGCGGATCCTCAAAACGTATTTTATTTGTTCACAGTTTTACCATCAGCAGAAAAATGCAAGCTCACCGACAATGCCTGTTTGACTCCGGAGTTCCAGAAAATGATGCCAATTTTTATGTCGGGAATATCGGAGAACAACGTTGAGGTCTTAGACCCTATGAAAATGGATGACCTGGCCTTTGACCTGGCTGGTCTTCAGTTCACCTTGACAGGAGGCACCATGAAGGGATTGAAGGACTCCGTTATTGACAAAGTTGAGTGAGTAGCAGCTTCGGATAAAAAATTAAAATAAGATAACGACATGTTCAGCAAGCAGATACGCAAGATCTTCTCCCTTTCTGGGTAGAAAATCGGATTACGGGTGCACTTTAGTGTTTCTAGAGCCTCAAATAATAATTAGTAGTTTCACAAAATTTCTATCTTCAAACTCAATCCACTTCTCGCTCAATACTGACAGAAACATGGAAAAGTATCAGATAGCTAATACCGACAGTTGCTCCGGGTCAACACAAGCTGTTTATAGTGGACACGAGATATATCGAGACCGTTGCTGCACTTCCTAGAGACGTTCAATGTTTCTTTTTTTTTTAGTTTTTTGTTCAATAGTCTAGTTTAACTTTACTCAAAGCCACGATTGGTTCACAAAGTAAAAGAAACCGAATCTAAAGACCTTAGACCTAGACAAGTGACAATCGCTTTTAAAGCATTTAGAATTTTTACAACGACGTTCAACATGATTGACATAATGTTATCGGTAGTTTAAGTGAATTCAGTCAATCCGATACTTTTTGGAGTAATCCACAATTGTTATTGCTGATAGAATGTCATTGTGTTTAGGGCGTTGTGAACCTACTCGGAATATGATTCTCTTAACGTTTTATTTTTGCCACCAGTTGGGACACAAAGAAGAAGGTCTTTACTGTCAATTTCCACAACGACATGACAGTGAAGGGTCACTACACTGCTGCAGGACGCATTCTGATCCTGCCCATCACTGGTGATGGACAGATCAAACTGAAAATGAGTAAGTAAATTCTTTTTGGTCATTTGTTTCCTTGTGGTAAGCTAAGAAAAACCCAAATTGGAACAACCTATAAATTTTTTGTGTAAAAGGCTCCCGAAGAATTAACCTTTTCATGGTCTTAGACAAAGTGACATGCTACATATTAGCGATACCGATCAAGGAAAAGTCAAAAATGTATTGTGTTGACAAATGCTACCGAAAAGCTTATTTCAATCGTGTTGTAAGTCATTGTAGAATTGTCGCCTTCTTAATTTTTCATGATACTTTCTTACTTCCTCATTTCTTGCATGCAGTTAATATTTTTAAGTTCATTAATACCATTTGTCGTGAGTAAATTATACTAAAACTACTATAGAATTTATTTTAAGCAACTTTTAATAAGCATCCTCGTTCTTTTCAGAAAACCTTAAAATCAAGATGTCCATTCACTACAATGTGATCAAGAATGCTGACGGCAAGGACATCATCAAGCCTAAGAAGTACAACTTCGAATTCGATGTCGAGGATAATGTTCACTACGACCTGACTAACTTGTTCAACGGAAACAAGCAGCTCAGTAAGTGTCTTCAATATTTTTCTATTCCCATTTAGAAACATAATTTAATTTTATCTAACTAGCCTATATTGGCCGACTACAAGATAACGGCCTCCTTCTCCGCGAGCCAGTCCTCTCGGTACGGTTCAATCTCGTCCCATTATGTTCGCCTTCGTTTGCCGCGATGACGTCTAGCGTTTAATGGGATCCCTCGGTGTTTCCTTGAGCCCATTTCTCATCTGACATAAGGCAGACATGTCCGGCTCAATCAAGAAAAATAAATAACACACTATTAGCTGGTGGCGTCAAAGGCAACTAAGGCATTATAATTTATGAGACATATCTCTAATAAAGTAATCAGGATGATCAAAAATTTACTAACTCCGACAAATCCTATTCACTTTCATGTTAAAAACTCGTAAAACCGGGTTTTTTTAATTTCCAATGTGTGATTGGAGAGGTAAAATTATTATACATGTACGGTTTTCTTTCCCTGTAAGGTATTTAATTTCCAACTTTAAGCGGTTCAAAAATCCGGGCGATATTTTTTTTTTGTAAATGTACCAACAACATAAGTAGGCACTCTACCAACGCCAAAATTTTATGCTTCGATTATTTTCATTTTATTTGCAAAAATTGAATTGAGTTTCTCGATCAAATATCAACAAACTATTCCAATGAGTGTTGACAATAGGTGTCGCATTAATCTTTGTCGAACATAATAGATGGCGCCACATATTGCCTTTCGCCATAGCAGCATAAAATGCAAAACAACCATATTAACTAAAGGACCAATTTACTTAAAAGGAAACCTCTATGTACCTAAGATACATTGTAGAAGATGCACTAGTTACCAATATTTCTTTTGATTTTGGATAAATTTTGCTTTTTAAAGAGATTCTGTACCTTTTATGAATACCGTGGTTTGTAGTTTGTATCCTTTCCCTTCCTAAAATAAAACGAATGATTTTTTTTTTCTAGGTGATGCCATGATAAAGTTCCTAAACGAGAACTGGAAGCAAGTTGCGACAGAATTCGGCAGCCCCTTGGTGGATTTGGCGGCGAAGAGAATATTCAAGAATGTTGGTAATTTCTTCGAAGTGTTGCCTATTGAAGAGATCACCAGTGCTTAAACATTGCCGGTTTTATTGATTGCGTCTAAATAAATTTTGTTGGTTTTTATGTTGTTATTTTTTTTTTGGGATTGATGTAGATGTAGGTGTACATTTACGAAATGGTAAAACAACTATCTCTTTTCTAAAGTGATGTGATTTTAATTGTAAGTGATAAGAATCGAAAGTTGTGAAAGTTAAAGGAAATCACAAATTTCGCTAAGTGCACAAGCACATAGCAATTATTTAGTGTGGGTTTCAAAAGATTAAAAAACTTGGGAACTAATAAGGTAACTGTGAATTAGGTATGTCGCTTTAAAAAGCACTTAATTAAAGTATTTCATCGGTAAGACCGCGGCCGGTCCGTGGAAGGTGACCATTCATCACTTATCGAGAACGTTCCGTGCCTCGGAAAGCATGTTAAGTCGTTGATCCCGGCTGTCATTTGTAGATATTTGTCAGTCGTTACGGATAGTCAGAAGCCCGAAAGTCTGACAGCCAGTTCTACTAATTGGTATCGTATTACCCAGTAACTGGGTTGTGAAGGCCGGATAGTCGCTCCAAGTAAAATACTGGTATTCAGCTGTATCCGGTTAGACTGGAAGCCAACCCCATTAAAGTAACAAAAAGGCTGGCAGATGATGATATCTCTAAACTCATTCTGTTAACAAACAGCAAAAAGCCGCACTACAAATTGAATAATACTGTCAACAAAAACAACTGAAAAAAACAATTATATGGCTATCATGTCACTCATATTTTTGATTTGAAACATTTTTTATGAAGTATCCGTTTTAGTAGCACCTGCAAAACCCATTCGTCCGTCATATGAATATTTTATTCACACAAACGGATTATGAGTGAAATGAATCTCTGTGGGCCAACTTCTCTTTCATTACTGGGCAATTGTTCGGACATAATTATTTCAATGCACATTTAATTTTGAGTTTGATTCTTATATAAATTTAGTTTTCCTATTAACAGAAACAACGTTCCATGCATTACAGATGCTGTAAAACCAAAATGTCCTATAAATTATTACTAGAAAAATATAACCTCATGACCCTACAATCCCGTCGCACCCTACTTGAAATGATGACTCTGTTTAGTATATGCCGCAATAAATTTGATTGTACTGATCTTGTGAACAGTCTGTGCTACCTGATCCCTCGTACTGTAATCGGTCGAGAAGTTCGTTCGAGACGCCTATTTGCTACTTCATTTTGTCGAACGAACTCAGGCGCTCGCTCGCCGTTACATCGCTTGGTTGACACCTATAATAAACAGTTTGGCTCTACTGATATTATGTTTCTCAGCAAAGCTGTATTTAAGAGTGAGATTACAACTATTTTAAGAGATAGCCCTAGTATATAGTATATAGTTAATAAGTGCTTTTTTAACTAGCTCTGCTAACAGCTAGCTATTCTGTATTGTAATCTGTGGATAACGTATTGAGTAGTGTATTTGTTACTTTTATTGCAAGTTTTATATTGTATGCCTACTGTGTAATATACTGCTGTTTGTTATTCCTATCAAATAAATAAATAAATAAATAAATAAACGTGTTCTTTTTGATATCCCCTAACTCTAGGGTATTAATGAGACCATGTCAAAGAATCAACAGGCATATGAAGAATTTTCCTGACTTAAGTTCCCTTAAAACTAACTGCTGCAACTGGAAAACAAGTAATTTTTTGGGAAATTCCTAAGCCGTGCTCTCAATTTATATTCGTCAAAGAAAGTGAGTTCGTACTTAAAGATGAAATGACTAAACTGGAAGCAGAAATAAAAACTTTAAGCCTATCCAAATGTGTTGATGGCATTAAAGTTGAACAGAATCTCGTCATGACGACGATTGATGGAAAAATATGCACGTATGTATCAGAAGCTCGCTCTCGTGCTGTGTTTGGCGAACCCATCTCAGATGAACGATCTCGATGCAGTATTGCGTAAAGATGTGTCATCTGATATGATCGAGTTTGATTTGTCATCTCTGCATGCTCAAATTAATAGCATGGAGTGTCTTTTGCATATAGCATACAAACAAGACGTAAAAACTTGGTCCGTCAAAGGAGAAGACAACAGATCCGTGATGCAGCAGAGGAAGAAAAATATACAAGAGAGGAGGAGAGAGGAGAGAGAGGAGTTAGGACTTTTGATAGATATCGTGAAGCCTGTTTTAACGAGTTCTTCCAGTGATGAAAATGAGACACTGAACACCACTAACTTCGGAATCATTTCGTTCTGAAGCAGAAATTATGGTTGAAAATTTGTTGCCGCCTAAAATGTGATACATATAAATAACATAACGTCACGCCTTGTTTCCCCGAAGGGATGGGCATAAGTGTACCTTTAGTTCACCCACATTTCGCCAGTTATGTTTTAAGTCCCATGTAATAGGGGGTGACCCTATTGCCATCACCTGGACACAATTCCAGACTCCGGGCTGCTATTGAGAAATTCCTGTTGGAAAAACCCAGTAGTACTTTGCCCGACCTGGAAATCGAATCTAGGACCTCATGCTCAGCAGTAGCGATTGCGACCACTAGATTAACGAGGCAGTCACAAAAATACTACAACTACGACAGATAATTACGAGTATAAATATAATGCTCTTTTGAAGGTTACTGATGAAATACGCTGGGCTATGGACCACAAATCTCTCACCTTGCTTGTACCGCTGGACTTTAGCAGTGCCTTTAACTCTATCGATTTTGACATCCTTCTAGGAATCCTTAATTCTTTCTATTTCTCTTCTTCTACTGTTGGTTGGTTCGACTCCTATCTTAAAGGCCGCTCACAGCGGGTTCGTCTCGAAGTCTTCTTCTGACTGGTGTTCTCTTATCGCGGGTGTGCTTCAGGACGAGGTTCTCTCTCCTCTTCTCCTTTCTATTTTCATTAACTCTGTCACCATAGTCATCTCTTCCCACTTCCATCTCTATGCCGACGATCTACGGCTTTACACTCACTTTTTAAGGAAAGATGCGGAAGCAGCAGTGTCTGCCATGAACAGTGACCTGGATTTGATTAGCGAGTGGTCACGGTCCTTTGGACTTCAAATCAATCCTAAGAAATCCAAGGCCTTCATTTTCGGCGGAAGGTACATGCGGAATAAGCTCGATGTAGCGTCGCTGTCTCCGCTCTGTCTGAATGGAGTTCAGATTAATTCTACGCAAATACTGTTAAAAACCTGGGGCTTACCATGGACTCCTACCTATCGTGAACTGCCCATGTTGGTCAAGTCAGTCGTAAAGTGCATTACACATTATATTCGCTGAAATGCCTCCAGTGCTTCTTAACCTTAAGTACCAAAACTCCCTTGCTCAAACTCTCATACAGCCCATCATTGACTAAGCTGATGTCAGTTATTTAGATGCTACCGAGGAGCTTTTAAATAAACTTGAATATTTGCAAAACATCCGTATTCTTTTTGTTTTTAACCTTAAAAAGTATAACCATTTTTCAAAATTTCGCAAGATACGCAAGTGGCTCCCTATTCGACTTCGCAGGAGCTCTCGGATATTGTGTCTGCTATTTAAAATCCTTCACAACCCTTACACACCATCCTATCTGCGGAAACGCTTTTCTTCGCTTCTGATGCACCTTGCAGGTCGCATTTTAGAAATCTCCTTAAATCTCCTCCCCACTCAACCGACTTCTACTCCTACTCCTTCAGCGTGCACGCGGTTCGGTTGTGGAATTCACTTCCGCCTGACATTAGAGACTGCTAAACTGTTGCAGTTTTTAAAAGAAGAGTGAAATAATACTACCTTTCTACTTCGTCGTAGTTGCATATTTTGTATATATTTTAGTGATATTTATTTTAGAAGTACGAGTATGTATGTAAGTTAATTGTCATATTGTATGTTTATAGTTAAATTAGTGAGTAATTAAGTCTCTTCTAATTTAACACACGTTGTCTACATCTCTTTAATGACTTTCCTGTCGCAGGTATGCTGGAAGAGATTTCTTTAGAAATAGGCATCACTTTTGTACATATTTTACTGTTCCTTTCTTCTTGTCTATTTATATGTGTGTACATAAACTGTTAAATAAATAAATAAATACTATACTACTATTTATTTTCTCGCAGACAGTGGTAAAAAGTAAAGTTTACAACCATGAAAAAAAGAAAAAAACTCGGTCCTTGTATCCCTCGCTCCGCTCAGGATTCAAATCTAGAATCCTTCATTGCTCTCGGGATCCAACTTATCCCTCGAGTCGTCCCTTAGTCTTTTTTTCACTTGTTGTATAATCTACTAATTATATCCTACAGAGTACCAAAGTATTGGGATGAAAAAATCATTAACTTTTGCATTGCGATTGATTGTAAAGCCATTGCAAGTAAGATAAATGGGTTTCAATATTTGATGTGTTTCACTCGGTAGCCTTTTTTTTTTTTGGTTTGGATATGATCAAATAACTTCTCCTGCTCTAGGCAGAACGGGAGGGCGTGTCAGACTTTTACTGACTAAAACCCACCCGTGTTCCTTCCGTTGCCTGTGTGGCGGGGCCGCAAAATCCCTTTCGGACAAACTCGCAACCCTGGCAGGCATTGGTCCTTACGGACCCCGTCAGTTGGTGCTTACATATCTTTGAGGCGCGCGTGGAACACAACGCGTAGTCGACCCGGGCCTGGTCCTTATCGGACGACGAGCTACCCATTGCTCACCGTCCGCAAGCTCGCGCCTACGGTGGCCGGAAGTCGGCTTGCGACTCCCGACGCCCGGGGCGTCTCCTGCGGCGACTAGGAGCGCGAGGACACGAAGCTTGCCTCTCCCTCGCGCGCTCCGCCTCCTCCTTCGCGAGCATTACTGCTTCGCAGAAGGAAGTGATGGCCTCCCATGCACTCTCGCTCCGAACCATGGCCTGAACCATGGTCCGAACAAGGGCTTGACGCGAGAGATCGCCGCCGCCGATCGGTCAGTGGTGACACCCGGGCGTTTCCTCCCGCCTTATGCAGAACAGGAACCTTCCGAAACAACCGTGTCCGGTGAGCACCAGCGTCAGGCGGAAGGTGAGGACGCCGTCGCGCCTCTCTAGCTACTCCTCTTGTTTTAAAATGGATTCTTCCAAGCAAATGTTGGACAACTTGGCAATATATAAATAGACGGTCAGACGGATAACGAATTGATGCTATAACGGTTGCAATTATTCCTTTTGAGGTACTTGAACAATGACTATCTGGGCCATCAATATTTTTTGTTTTTAATAATAATCACCGGGCAGCTCATTCACTGAAATTCCCTTGGTCACCTTTTACGACACCCATAGGGCTTAATAGGGTGTAGAACCACGAAAACACCACCGACATTTTTTGTCACACATCTGTAGCGAAGATATGAATATGAATAAATTCTTCTGAACGTTGTTTCAAACTTTGCATGTGAGTTTTTTTTTGCTTAGTGTATTTAAAAAAATAAATAATAGGTTTTTTATAATTGTAAAAGCTGATTGCAAAAATATTTAACGTATGGAAATTATGGTCAGTGACGAAGTTTCGTCTAGTATATTAATGCATTCACTTCATGTTCACGAATAGTTCTCAGTTAACTGTTGTAGGGTTTGTGTCGGAGTTAACGATAATGATGTTCAAAGTAACGTGTTTGGCTGTGCTGGTCGGTTTTGCTCAAGCGGCAGGTAAGAATATTTTGAAATGATTTGAATTTTCTATAATAACATTAATAAAAATATTCTATGAAAAACACAAAGAACACTGGAAAAGTAATGGGGGACATCCTTTCCCAGCAGTGGGATAACATTGGTAAACGAAAAGACATACCTAGATACTTAATGTAGGTATGTATATTAAAAAAAGGTAGCGAACGATCGTAGAATTTTGGAAGCCATTGGTTTTATTATGGGTAATTCTCATGGTTCATTGGGATAGGTCTTCAACGTTTTGTGAACAAGGTGCGCTGTGTAGTTTTACCTAACGCGGAGGGTTATATCAATTGCAAAGTACCTACCACTTTTTGCAATTACAACGAGCTATCCCAACATTAGTATTAAAGATATTGCAGCCTAGTTACGTCAGCAAGTCTTAAAGATTGGTTCTTATTTTCATATAATTAAAGGTAGTCCTTGACAAAGGAAAGTGTTTTCTAAAAGTAAAGTCTAAGTAATTACAATTTTGTACACCAAAGTGTATTAAATTAAATTGTATTAAATTAATTTTAACTCCGATAGTATTAACTATAATAGCTAATTCACTCTAATCATCATCATCTGCCTAGCCTTTTTTCCCAACTATGTTGGGGTCGGTTTCCAGTCTTACCGGATACATCTGAATACCAGTATTTTATATGAAGCGACTGTCTATCTGACTTCCACAACCCAATTACTGGGTAACACGATAACCCTTGGTTGTCAGACTTTCGTGCTTCTGACAACCCGTAACGACGACGTGTTAAAGATCTACAAATGACAGCCGGGACAACGGCTTAACATGCTTTCCGAGGCACGGACGGGTCTCGGAATGTAAAGATGGTCATTCATCCACGAACCGACCGCGGCAAGCAAGCTACGCTTGCCGCGGTCGGTTCATGATCGAACCTGATCGATGGAACTCTGCGACTGTTTAGCTTAGCCACGAGCCCCAGAACTAAAATAATGCATATCCAATAACGAGGCGAGGTCTTTCACTAAGAAAAGATTTAGTTCTTCTTCGTTGTGTCGATGATTCCGTTTAATTGTTTCGATCTGAATACGGCAGGAAGATTCAGTTGAAGCCCAAAGTTAGATTTGTGCCTATTCTGTACCTATTCGAAACAGGATCGACGCTGGTACAATTCACGGAACCTAAAAGACAGTTAATTGACGAAATATTGGTGCATGATACATCTCAAGCCCATACAGGGATACAGGGGTGATGCTATGTATTATACGGTAAAAAAAAGTAAACTAGGCTATGGAATCATTGATTTTTCGCGGATCCTCAAAACGTATTTTATTTGTTCACAGTTTTACCATCAGCAGAAAAATGCAAGCTCACCGACAATGCCTGTTTGACTCCGGAGTTCCAGAAAATGATGCCAATTTTTATGTCGGGAATATCGGAGAACAACGTTGAGGTCTTAGACCCTATGAAAATGGATGACCTGGCCTTTGACCTGGCTGGTCTTCAGTTCACCTTGACAGGAGGCACCATGAAGGGATTGAAGGACTCCGTTATTGACAAAGTTGAGTGAGTAGCAGCTTCGGATAAAAAATAAAATAAGATAACGACATGTTCAGCAAGCAGATACGCAAGATCTTCTCCCCTTCTGGGTAGAACATCGGATTACGGGTGCACTTTAGTGTTTCTAGAGCCTCAAATAATAATTAGTAGTTTCACAAAATTTCTATCTTCAAACTCAATCCACTTCTCGCTCAATACTGACAGAAACATGGAAAAGTATCAGATAGCTAATACCGACAGTTACTTCGGGTCAACACAAGCTGTTTATAGTGGACACGAGATATATCGAGACCGTTGCTGCACTTCCTAGAGACGTTCACGGTTTCTTTTTTTTTTAGTATTTTGTTCAATAGTCTAGTTTAACTTTACTCAAAGCCACGATTGGTTCACAAAGTAAAAGAAACCGAATCTAAAGACCTTAGACCTAGACAAGTGACAATCGCTTTTAAAGCATTTAGAATTTTTACAACGACTTTCAACATGATTGACATAATGTTATCGGTAGTTTAAGTGAATTCAGTCAATCCGATACTTTTTGGAGTAATCCACAATTGTTATTGCTGATAGAATGTCATTGTGTTTAGGGCGTTGTGAACCTACTCGGAATATGATTCTCTTAACGTTTTATTTTTGCCACCAGTTGGGACACAAAGAAGAAGGTCTTTACTGTCAATTTCCACAACGACATGACAGTGAAGGGTCACTACACTGCTGCAGGACGCATTCTGATCCTGCCCATCACTGGTGATGGACAGATCAAACTGAAAATGAGTAAGTAAATTCTTTTTGGTCATTTGTTTCCTTGTGGTAAGCTAAGAAAAACCCAAATTGGAACAACCTATAAATTTTTTGTGTAAAAGGCTCCCGAAGAATTAACCTTTTCATGGTCTTAGACAAAGTGACATGCTACATATTAGCGATACCGATCAAGGAAAAGTCAAAAATGTATTGTGTTGACAAATGCTACCGAAAAGCTTATTTCAATCGTGTTGTAAGTCATTGTAGAATTGTCGCCTTCTTAATTTTTCATGATACTTTCTTACTTCCTCATTTCTTGCATGCAGTTAATATTTTTAAGTTCATTAATACCATTTGTCGTGAGTAAATTATACTAAAACTACTATAGAATTTATTTTAAGCAACTTTTAATAAGCATCCTCGTTCTTTTCAGAAAACCTTAAAATCAAGATGTCCATTCACTACAATGTGATCAAGAATGCTGACGGCAAGGACATCATCAAGCCTAAGAAGTACAACTTCGAATTCGATGTCGAGGATAATGTTCACTACGACCTGACTAACTTGTTCAACGGAAACAAGCAGCTCAGTAAGTGTCTTCAATATTTTTCTATTCCCATTTAGAAACATAATTTAATTTTATCTAACTAGCCTATATTGGCCGACTACAAGATAACGGCCTCCTTCTCCGCGAGCCAGTCCTCTCGGTACGGTTCAATCTCGTCCCATTATGTTCGCCTTGGTTTGCCGCGATGACGTCTAGCGTTTAATGGGATCCCTCGGTGTTTCCTTGAGCCCATTTCTCATCTGACATAAGGCAGACATGTCCGGCTCAATCAAGAAAAATAAATAACACACTATTAGCTGGTGGCGTCAAAGGCAACTAAGGCATTATAATTTATGAGACATATCGTAATCATAATCACTTGCAAATAGTGGCCCTTTTGGTTGAATTCCCTCAATAATATTATATGTAGCAGTCTTGAGGAAAGTCATTATTTTCCTATGGCGTGTGGTTCATACTCTAACAAAGTAATCAGGATGATCAAAAATTTACTAACTCCGACAAATCCTATTCAGTGTCATGTTAAAAACTCATAAAACCGGTTTTTTTTAATTTCCAATTTGTGATTGGAGAGGTAAAATTATTATACATGTACGGTTTTCTTTCCCTGTAAGGTATTTAATTTCCAACTTTAAGCGGTTCAAAAATCCGGGCGATATTTTTTTTTTGTAAATGTACCAACAACATAAGTAGGCACTCTACCAACGCAAAAATTTTATGCTTCGATTATTTTCATTTTATTTGCAAAAATTGAATTGAGTTTCTCGATCAAATATCAACAAACTATTCCAATGAGTGTTGACAATAGATGTCGCATAAATTTTTGTCGAACATAATAGATGGCGCCACATATTGCCTTTCGCCATAGCAGCATAAAATGCAAAACAACCATATTAACTAAAGGACCAATTTACTTAAAAGGAAACCTCTATGTACCTAAGATACATTGTAGAAGATGCACTAGTTACCAATTTTTCTTTTGATTTTGGATAAATTTTGCTTTTTAAAGAGATTCTGTACCTTTTATGAATACCGTGGTTTGTAGTTTGTATCCTTTCCCTTCCTAAAAAAAAACGAATGATTTTTTTTTTCTAGGTGATGCCATGATAAAGTTCCTAAACGAGAACTGGAAGCAAGTTGCGACAGAATTCGGCAGCCCCTTGGTGGATTTGGCGGCGAAGAGAATATTCAAGAATGTTGGTAATTTCTTCGAAGTGTTGCCTATTGAAGAGATCACCAGTGCTTAAACATTGCCTGTTTTATTGATTGCGTCTAAATAAATGTTGTTGGTTTTTATGTTGTTATTTTTTTTTTGGGATTGATGTAGATGTAGGTGTACATTTACGAAATTGTAAAACAATTATCTCTTTTCTAAAGTGATGTGATTTCAATTTTAAGTGATAAGAATCGAAAGTTGTGAAAGTTAAGCCGTTGGTCCCGGCTGTCATTTGTAGATATTTGTCAGTCGTTACGGATAGTCAAAAGCCCGAAAGTCTGACAACCAGTTCTACTAATTGGTATCGTATTACCCAGTAACTGGGTTGTGGAGGCCGGATTGTCGCTCCATGTAAAATACTGGTATTCAGCTGTATCCGGTTAGACTGGAAGCCGACCCCATGATAATAACAAAAAGGCTGGCAGATGATGATATCTCTAAACTCATTCAGTTAACAAACAGCAAAAAGCTGCACTACAAATTGAATAATACTGTCAACAAAAACAATTGAAAAAATCAATTATATGGCTGTCATGTCACCTCCGTGGATGTCACTCATATTTTTGATTAGATTTTTTTTTTATACAGTATCCGTTTTAGTAGCACCTGTAAAACCCATTCGTCCATCATATGAATATTTTATTAAGACAAATCGGAATACGAGTGAAGTTAATCTGTGTGGGCAAACTTCTCTTTAATTAGTGGGCAATTGTGTAAGCCCTGAATAGCTTAATGTCAGTGTTCTGACATAATTATTTCAATACACATTTAATTTTGAGTTTGACTCTTATATAAATTTAGTTTTCCTATTAACAGAAACAACGTGTTCTTTTTTATATCCCCTAACTCTAGGGTATTAATGAGATCATGTCAAAGAATCAACTGGCATATGAAGAATTTTCCTGACTTTAGTTCCCTTAAAACTAACTACTGCAACTGGAAAGCAAGTAATTATTTGGAAAATTCCTAAGCCGTGCTCTCAATTTATATGCGGCAAAGAAAGTGAGTTCGTACTTAAAGATGAAATGGCTAAAATGGAAGCAGAAATAAAAACTTTAAGCCCATCCAAATGTGTTGATGGCATTAAAGTTGAACACAATCTCGTCATGACGACGATTGATGGAAAAATGTGCACGTATGTATCAGAAGCTCGCTCCCGTGCTGTGTGTTACTTGTGTTTGGCGAACCCATCTCAGATGAACGATCTCGATGCAGTATTGCGTAAAGACGTGTCATCTGATATGATCTAGTTTGGTTTGTCACCTCTGCATGCTCAAATTAATAGAATGGAGTGTCTTTTGCACATAGCATACAAACAAGACGTAAAAACTTGGTCTGTCAAAGGAGAAGACAACAAATCTGTGATGCAGCAGTGGAAGAAAAAGATATAAGAGAGATTTTGAGAGGAGTTAGGGCTTCTGATAGATATCGTGAAGCCTGCTTTAATGAGTTCTTCCAGTTACGAAAACGAGACACTGAACACCGCTAACTTCGAAATCATTTCGTTCTGAAGTAGAAATAATGGTAGAAAATTTGTTGCCGCCAAAAATGTGATACATATAATAAACAACTTAAAAAAAAAATATTACCCTCAGTTGTACAAAAAACACTTATCTAAAACATAACAACACAACTTGTTTCCCCGAAAGGTTGGGCAGAGGTTTACCTTTAGTTCACCCACATTTCGCCAGTTATGTTTTAAGTCCCATGTAATTGAGGGTGATCCTATTTCCGTCAACCGGACACATTTGCAGACTCCGGGCTGCTATTGAGAAATTCCTGTCGGAAAAACCCAATAATACTTTGCCCGACCTGGGAATCGAACCCAGGACCTCATACTCAGCAGTAGCGCTTGCAACCACTAGACCAACGAGGCAGACATAAAAATAATACAACTCCGACGGGTAAATATTAATACTATACTACTATTTACTTTCTCGCAGTCAATAGTAAAAAGTAAAATAAACAACTCAAGGTAAAAAAATAAACTCGGTCCTTGTAACCCTCGCTCCGCTCACGATTCAAATCTAGAATCCTTCACTGCTCTCGGGATCCAACTAAGTCCTTCGAATTAAATTAATTTTATTTTCACTTGTTGTATAATCTACTAATTATATCCTGGTACCTATTGGGATGAAAAAATCGTATTTTTTTTTTGGGTGGGATGTTTTCAAATAACTTCTCCCGCTCTGGTCGGAGCGAGGGCGTGTTAGACTTTTACTGACTAAAACCCAACAGTGTTTCTTCCGTTGCCTGCGCGCCGGGGCCGCGATGTCCCTTTCAGACAAACTCGCAACCCTAGCAGACATTGGCCTTAACGGACCCCGTCAGTTGGTGGTGACATCTCTTTGAGGCGCGCGTGGAACACAACGCGCCATCAACCCGGGCCTGGTCCTTATAGGACGGCGAGCTACCCATTGCTCACCGTCCGCAAGCCCGCGCCTACGGTAGCCGGAAGTCGGCTCGCGACTCCCGACGCCCGGGGCGGCTCCTGCGGAAGCTACGGGCGCGAGGGCGCGAGTCCTCGCCCTCGCGCGCTCCGCCTCCTCCTTCGCGAGCATTACTGCTTCGCAGAAGGAAGTGACGGCCTCCCATGCACTCTCGCTCCGAACCATGGCCTGAACCAGGGCCGGACGCGAGAGATCGCTGCCACCGATCGCCTCTGTGAGGACTGGCGGTGCTCCGCCCAAACCAGACAGAGCTCCACCGTATGCTCCACCGTGTCCTCCGGGCGATCCACACTGTGGTGACATCCGGGCGTTTCCTCCCGCCTTATACGGAACAGGAACCTCCCGAAACAACCGTGTCCGGTGAGAACCTGCGTCAGGCGGAAGGAGAGGACGCCGTGGCGCCTCTCTAGCCACTCCTCAAAGAGGGGACTTATTGCCACAATTGTGGCGTGCCCAGCGCTGGGTTGCGGCAATCGAACTCTCCATGCCGCCATGAGATCCCGCCGGAGCTCTGTCCGCTGTGCCGTGATTTCTCGCGGCAGCGCCTCCTCGCGCAACTCCCACATGTGCGCAAGGACTTTTGCCTCCAGATTCCATGGCGGTAGTCCAGCAAGAAGACCAACCTCACGGGAGACCGTGCGGTATCCTCGCACCAGCCTAATGGCCATGACCCTTTGGGACGCGGTCAATCGCTGGGCCGGTCGCAGCCTTAATGAACGCGCCCACACCGGTGCCCCGTAAAGGGCCAAGGAATGCACGACCCCCGCGTAGAGCCTCCGGCAGGAGGCGTTTGGATCCCATAAATTGGGCAACAGCCGCTGGAGAGGGTTTCAAAGCAGCCCTAGGCTGCTTTGAAGCTCGACACCGATGTGAACCCCTCCCGCCGTTATCTGGGAACCCGACAATGGCGCGTTCCGTGTATCATAAAAACACATGGCCTCGGACTTGTACAAAGCCACCTCTAGTCCCAGTTGCCGGATCCTATCGACAATTGTTGCAACCCAACGTGTCGCTCGGTCGGCCGCTGCCTCATGCGACCTCCCCTGCACCAGGACCAGAGTGTCGTCAGCGGAGCAGACTACGCTGACGCCGCTATGGAGGTCGACGCGCAGCACTCAGTCGTAGCTGATGTCCCACAGATGCGGCCCCAGGACCGATCCATGTGGGACACCGCACGATATCTCTCAACGGTTCCACTGTCCCTGGTGACCGGTGTAGATGACGGCCCTGTCCGTCAGATACGCCTCGACCACTCGACAGAGGTAGGTCGGCATCCGGTGATAATGGAGTGCCTCCCTAATTCAACTCCAGGGTAGGGTATTGAAGGCATTGGCGATGTTAATAGACACCGCCAAGATGACCCCACCCCGTGCAACAGCATCCCCCGTCGTGAGGGCTCGAACGAGCATGATGGCATCCACAGTAGAGCGCCCCTTGCAGAAATCAAACTGGCTTTTTCAAAGAGCTTGCCCACCTCGTCGAGCAGCACGATGGGCCGGTAAGCGGACGGAGAGTCCGCCGGGCGCCTTGGTTTCATAATGAGGACCAGTTTCCCCGTCTTTCAATGAAGTGGGAACTGGTCCCTCTCCAAGCATGCGCTTAGGAGCCCCCTAAGTCAAGGCCCGAGAGCCTCTAAGGCCAGAACCCAGGCTTTTCCAGGTAAGCCAGTATTTTTGGCACTCAGCCTACGTACCGCCACTCTCAAATCTACCTCGGTCACCTCCAGAGATTCGTCGTCGTCGTCACTGGTGTGGTCCGCATCGGGCACCGCAGGAGGCGGAGCCATGCGGGCAGGGGAGTATGTTCCCCTCGCGAAGGGAATAGAGCGCTCACCACGTTCTCCACGAGCTGGGGCCGAAGACTCTGCGTCAGCGAGGGAGCCCATGGGCGGAGTTTATTTATTTATTTATTTATTTAAACTTTTCACACTCAAAAAAGTACAAAGGCGGACTTAATGCCTTAGGCATTCTCTACCAGTCAACCAAGGGTGGTGAAGAGATTAGATGGCAGGTGCTCTATATGAGAGGAACAAGGATAAATTAAAAAAAAGTATTCTAATTCATTATAACTAAAATAGGTACAACAGTACAAACTACATACACATACATACATATTTACTATAATATATACCCATATTATATATATATACATATATACGAATTCAAGGGAGAGAGGTGTTGAGATGACTCTACTCTATTTATTTTGAAATAACTCCGCAATTTCCGCTTTAATGCATACCGACTGGTGGCCGTCCTGATATCAAGAGGAAGCGCATTCCAAAGAAGAATGGACTGAATATGAAAGGAAGAATGAACAAAGTCAGAAGTATGATCAGGACAGAGTAGGAGAAGATTGTTAGAAGAACGCAGATTCTTAGTGTGTGAAGAACATAGATATTGAAAGTGAGACACAAGATAAGAAGGAGGAGTGGGAGAGTTGAGAAGGGAGAAAAGCGTGGTCAAAGCGCGCAAACTTCTCCTTTGACGAATGGACATCCATTTGAGCTCAGACCTATAGCTAGACACATGGTCATATTTTCTAAGGTTGAAAATGAACCGGATACAGTTGTTGAGCAGTCTGTCGAGCTTATCCAGCAAAACCGCATTCAAGTCAAAGTAGCACACGTCACCATAGTCGACGATAGGGAAAATCAAAGTCTGCACAAGCATAGTCTTCGTCTTAGCAGGCAAAAAGTTTCTCAGACGATACAGCGACCGCAGAGTACCGTTGACCCTTTGACTAACATTAGAGACTTGGCGTTGCCAGCTAAGTGTCGAGTCAATATGCAAACCGAGATCTTTCACCGTAGGGCTAATAGGTATGACGGTATTATTAAAAATTAGAGGAGGAAGAGAGCTAAGTGCCACCCTACCCATCATGCGCGAGCTTCCAATTATAATGGCCTGACACTTTGAGGGGTTTACAGACACCCCAAAACTATCAGACCACTTCTTGATAGCATCTAAATCTCGGTTTACATCTGCTATAGCGTCCGACAAACTCTCTACCGGCTCAGCTGTATATAATTGAAGATCATCGGCATAAAGATGATACGAACACCGAAGGCAGTGAGTTATAAAATTAATGAAGATGGAGAATAATAATGGAGAAAGAATACCGCCTTGTGGAACACCAGCATCCAGGTCGCGCCAACTCGATGAGCTCTCATCAACGCGAACCGACTGCTGACGTCCACGAAGATAAGACGAGAACCATTTCAGAGCCTCGGACGAAACCATAAGATGAGAAAGGATAGAAAGGAGAATAGCGTGGCTGACGGCGTTAAAGGCGTTGGAGAAATCAATTAATACCAAAACGGTAACCTTGGTATCCTCCATCGCTTCTCTAACATCCCCAGTCACTTTAAGGAGAGCGGAGGCTGTACTGTGCCCAGGCCTGAATCCAGACTGAAAAGAGCTAACAAGGTTGTTCCGGTGAACAAACCCCGTAAACTGCTTGTGTACGCAGGCCTCAAGCACTTTAGACAGGAACGGGAGAATGGAAATGGGACGAAAGTGACTAGGTAGGGAGGGATTTGAAATTTTAGGGAGTGGGCGTACATAGGCCATACGCCACGGGGATGGGAATTGTCCGGAATCAAGCGAAAAGTTGATGATATGGGTAATTGGAGCGAGAAGGCTATCCAGGATCCAAACGACCATACTACGACTGATGCCGTCATAGCCCACAGCCTTGGATTTTATGGACAGGATGATCTTTTTAATTTCGTCCAAGGTGACCGGAGAGAAGCGAAATGGTTCTATGATAGGACTAGCTAGGCCAGTAATGTAGTCGACCGTCTGGGACAACATTTGGGAATCCAAATGACAAGTGGTTGTGAAGTGACGGTTGATATCATCAAGGCCAATTGTATTAGGAAAATTCACATGACGTGGTCTGCCAATACCAAGAGTACCAAGGAACTTCCAGATATCAGCAGGTGAAGAAGAAGATATGTTCTCGAGAATATGGCGGCGTTTAGCGTTGCGTATCATCTGATTACACCGATTTCTAGCAGCTTTGAAAAAGTTCCGATTTTCTTCACTACGATCCTTTTTAAATTTACGAAAGGCCCGATCTCTGCGCCTCATCGCCATGCGAAACCCTGTCGTCATCCAAGGAGCAGGAGGACGCCGAAGTTTAATCATCTTAACAGGGGCGTGTTTGTCGTAGAGAGCAAGGACCGTCCGATCGAAAATGCGCAGTTTTTCGTCTACAGCTGTCGCCGCTGCCAGGTGTTCCCAACTGTGATCCGACGCATCCTGACGGAGCTTCTCAACGTCCATGCGCGCAAAACACCGCATGTGCAGAACTTTTGGGACGGGTTTAGGCGGTTTTAGGACATACGAGAGGAAAATGAGGTCATGATGGGAAAAACCAGGAGCAGGACACTGACCATGAGAGGAAACAAGGGAGGGAGTGGATGTAAGGATTAGGTCCAGCCAAGTGTCATCGCCAGAGATATTAAAATGGGTAGGTTGCAGCGAAAGTATATTGAGACTAACGGACTCAATGATGTGAAGAAGTTTACAGGATCGGGGATTGTGGTGAGCAAGGTCAGTGTTGAAATCGCCCATGATGACGCAATGTGCATACTCTGACTCTACGGATTCCAGCGCCAATTCAAGTTCAGAAAAATAGTCAACGGCGGGTGGACAATAGACAACACCAAGAAGGACCTTGGCCCCTTTGAGGTAGACCTCCAAAAAGAGGTATTCAACGGAAGCATGGTATTGTGAGGGAGATGAGGCAATGATTTTGAAAGGGAAATCGCTACGAAAATAGATCGCTACACCACCCCCTCCCTTTCCAATTCTATCATTGCGGATAAGAGTGAAACCTGGGAGAGAGTAGGTGGTGGAGAGAAGATGAGGTTTGAGCCAGCTCTCAGAAACCAGAACGGCATGGGCATGGGCGTCGGTAAAGGTGTCCAACAGATCACTGTAGCGACTTGGGACACTTTGCGCATTTATATGGCAGACATTAAACAAATGACCCTTCTGTTGACTGAAGTTCCGACGCACAAAGTCACCAAGGGTGTCAGTCAAGGAGCTAAAACTTGCATTAGCGGATGAGCTAGAGGAATCAATGGCAGAGTGAAAAGAATCATCATCGGAAAACATAAAATATAAATAAAAATAAAATAAATAACTGATAAGTAAGCAAATAAACTATTAAATATGCTTTAGGTGCAACACCAATATCTGTGCACCACCCACCAGCAACACCAGTATAATTGTACATGGATCTTTTGGCACGTGGCCAAAATCGGAACTAAGGCGTCCTGCATTCCAAAATCGACAAAGAAAATCAAGCGCCAAAAGATCCCTGTACAGGAGTATTAACAAAACCAGAAAAAAAAACATCAATAAGGAACAAGAATCACCAAAATAAACACAAAATATTATAAAAAGCATGGAAAAAAAAAAACGATACATGACAAAGTTACGTGACTAAAAACGGAACGCGATTTACGAAATACAACACAAACACGGTACAAGAAAATGGGACGTCAGAATTTAGGCAAATTCAAGATTGACAGGTGTCAGTGACAACTAATGACGAAACATAACATTTTACTAACACAAACAATTAAACACATGCAAATTACCAACAGAACATAAGAAGTGAAAATAAGAAATAATGCAAAATAATATATGCAGGTAGAACGTGTACGATAGCAAAATATTTACGTGAACTGACGTCCAAGCACAAAGAATAAATAAACACCAATAGGTTGCAAACACTTAAGTTTTACGCATTCCACCATCAGGCTTGCCTCCAGAACCAACAGATGATTCCCCGGTTTTCTTTGGGTATTTAGCCAACAACGGATTGAGTTCGTCCAAAGAACAAATCTTATGCCGCGTTCCGTCGGGGGATCTGATGACAATAACCCCGTCCTGAGTCCAGCATGCCGGCATCCCGAAGTGCAGGCGCGCCCTGCTGAATACAGTTTGCCTAGACCTGGTCAAGAACTCCTTGACTGTAACTGTGGAGCCCTTCAGTGCAGACTTTGCCTTCCAAACAGCAGATTTCAGGTTAAAATTAGAGAACCTTACCAATATAGGTCTGCTAGTTGTTGGTCCCTTGCTTGATGTTCCAAGTCTGTGACACACTTTGATGGAAGATGCAGTGATGTCAGGCACAGCCAGTTTATTCTTCAGAACATCCAACACAAGAGCCCTGCAATCCTCTTTGTCTGCTTCAGCAAACCCAGTGAAAATGAGAGCTTTCCGACGAGATCTTGTCTCCAGTCCATCAACTGCTCTAGAGCACTCCCCAATTTGCTTCCTAAGAAGTCCTAGCACACCGAACATAAGCTCTCGGAATGACCGGAACTCCTCAGCGATCTTTGCTACAGTGTCTTTTGCGGGTCCAGCACATTGAATCTGTGCCTCAAGCTCGCCCATCTTCTTAAGGAAGCACTCCTCGAGGTTCTTCTGAGCTGATTGGATATCATCCAGTTGCGATGCCATAGTGAAGTGTTTAAACTTGTAGTGACGAGTATTAGTGAGAAGCTGGCAGGTGGTGTAGTTTGTGCTAGCGTTACATGGATTGTTCCGCAAATGTAAGTGCTACTTTTTTAATAGTGTATGCAATAAATATTAAACTCGAAAGCAAGCAAAAATACTTAATAATAATTTTAATTAAAATAGATTTACGAAGTTGCGTGTTAACTTTTTTGCACCTACCCACACGTCTAATTATGTATTAAAAAAAATCGAGTTTATCTCTCACCTATTTGTATGGGCGTCTCCACGGGTCTCTGTTCAGAGTCTCCTGTGATTCCTCGCGGGACAGTCCTCTGGCCCACTTGATCTCCGCTCGGAGGGCAGTCTTCGCCGCTCTGTACCCGTCGTACAGCTCTGCCTCAATGGCTTCCGTATCCGGAGGGCGGATACGGAGCCTGCGGTGCCTGGAGTACCGCTGGCGCGCAGCAACGCATGCCGCGCATAAAGCGGTCAGCTCACGCGACCACCAGCACACCTGGCGCCGAGCACGTCCGGGCTGGACCCGGGGCATTGCCACGTCACATATTTCGGACATGGCCTCCCGGAACCACTCCGCCTCGTCATTGATGTCGGCAGGCCTGTCCGGTGATGACACCCAGGCCTGCATGATCGAGGCTTCCAGGAGGAGCTCCCGGTCTAGCTGCTTCAGCGCCCACCGCGAACCACTCGCGTTTCCTCCCGCCTTATGCAGAACAGGAACCTTCCGAAACAACCGTGTCCGGTGAGCACCTGCGTCAGGCGGAAGGTGAGGACGCCGTCGCGCCTCTCTAGCTACTCCTCAAAGAGGGAGCTTATCGCCACAATTGTGGCGTGCCCAATTCACTCGGTAGCAGGAGGTTCAATTTGGCGCATTTTTTAAATGCTTTGTTTTAAAATGGATTCTTCCAAGCAAATGTTGGACAACTTGGCAATATATAAATAGACGGTCAGACGGATAACGAATTGATGCTATAACGGTTGCGATTTTTCCTTTTGAGGTACTTGAACAATGACTATCTGGGCCATCAATATTTTTTGTTTTTAATAATAATCACCGGGCAGCTCATTCACTGAAATTCCCGTGGTCACCTTTTACGACACCCATAGGGCTTAATAGGGTGTAGAACCACGAAAACACCACCGACATTTTTTGTCACACATCTGTAGCGAAGATATGAATATGAATAAATTCTTCTGAACGTTGTTTCAAACTTTGCATGTGAGTTTTTTTTTGCTTAGTGTATTTTTAAAAATAAATAATAGGTTTTTTATAATTGTAAAAGCTGATTGCAAAAATATTTAACGTATGGAAATTATGGTCAGTGACGAAGTTTCGTCTAGTATATTAATGCATTCACTTCATGTTCACGAATAGTTCTCAGTTAACTGCTGTAGGGTTTGTGTCGGAGTTAACAATAATGATGTTCAAAGTAACGTGTTTGGCTGTGCTGGTCGGTTTTGCTCAAGCGGCAGGTAAGAATATTTTGAAATTATTTGAATTTTCTATAATAACATTAATAAAAATATTCTATGAAAAACACAAAGAACACTGGAAAAGTAATGGGGGACATCCTTTCCCAGCAGTGGCATAACATTGGTAAACGAAAAGACATACCTAGATACTTAATGTAGGTATTTATATTAAAAAAAGGTAGCGAACGATCGTAGAATTTTGGAAGCCGTTGGTTTTATTATGGGTAATTCTCATGGTTCATTGGGATAGGTCTTCAACGTTTTGTGAACAAGGTGCGCTGTGTAGTTTTACCTAACGCGGAGGGTTATATCAATTGCAAAGTACCTACCACTTTTTGCAATTACAACGAGCTATCCCAACATTAGTATTAAAGATATTGCAGCCTAGTTACGTCAGCAAGTCTTAAAGATTGGTTCTTATTTTCATATAATTGAAGGTAGTCCTTGACAAAGGAAAGTGTTTTCTAAAAGTAAAGTCTAAGTAATTACAATTTTGTACACCAAAGTTTTATTTTAAGAGACTCTTTTTAACTTTGGCCTTCTTTACTTGTAGCAAAAATAAATAATATTCTATTGTATTTAAAAAAATCCGGGATCGTAAATTGTAATCTGGAGCCTAACTAATATATTTTTACGAGTAGATACACATTGTTCATCGCTCTCTTTTTATTAGAACTAAATTATAAAACATGATTTTATTATTCGGAAAGAGCTTTTTTAAAGACATTTTTAACACAAATTTGTATATTGTATTAAATTAATTTTAACTCCGATAGTATTAACTATAATAGCTAATTCACTCTAATCATCATCATCTGCCTAGCCTTTTTTCCCAACTATGTTGGGCTCGGTTTCCAGTCTTACCGGATACATCTGAATACCAGTATTTTATATGAAGCGACTGTCTATCTGACTTCCACAACCCAATTACTGGGTAACACGATAACCCTTGGTTGTCAGACTTTCGTCCTTCTGACAACCCGTAACGACTGTTAAAGATCTACAAATGACAGCCGGGACAACGGCTTAACATGCTTTCCGAGGCACGGACGGGTTTCGGAATGTAAAGATGGTCATTCATCCACGAACCGACCGCGGCAAGCAAGCTACGCTTGCCGCGGTCGGTTCGTGATCGAACCTGATCGATGGACCTCTGCGACTGTTTAGCTTAGCCACGAGCCCCAGAACTAAAATAATGCATATCCAATAACGAGGCGAGGTCTTTCAATAAGAAAAGATTTAGTTCTTCTTCGTTGTGTCGATGATTCCGTTTAATTGTTTCGATCTGAATACGGCAGGAAGATTCAGTAGAAGCCCAAAGTTAGATTTGTGCCTATTCTGTACCTATTCGAAACAGGATCGACGCTGGTACAATTCACGGAACCTAAAAGACAGTTAAATGGCGAAATATTGGTGCATGATACATCTCAAGCCCATACAGGGATACAGGGGTGATGCAATGTATTATACGGTAAAAAAAAAGTAAACTAGGCCATGGAATCATTGATTTTTCGCGGATCCTCAAAACGTATTTTATTTGTTCACAGTTTTACCATCAGCAGAAAAATGCAAGCTCACCGACAATGCCTGTTTGACTCCGGAGTTCCAGAAAATGATGCCAATTTTTATGTCGGGAATATCGGAGAACAACGTTGAGGTCTTAGACCCTATGAAAATGGATGACCTGGCCTTTGACCTGGCTGGTCTTCAGTTCACCTTGACAGGAGGCACCATGAAGGGATTGAAGGACTCCGTTATTGACAAAGTTGAGTGAGTAGCAGCTTCGGATAAAAAATAAAATAAGATAACGACATGTTCAGCAAGCAGATACGCAAGATCTTCTCCCTTTCTGGGTAGAAAATTGGATTACGGGTGCACTTTAGTGTTTCTAGAGCCTCAAATAATAATTAGTAGTTTCACAAAATTTCTATCTTCAAACTCAATCCACTTCTCGCTCAATACTGACAGAAACATGGAAAAGTATCAGATAGCTAATACCGACAGTTACTCCGGGTCAACACAAGCTGTTTACAGTGGACACGAGATATATCGAGACCGTTGCTGCACTTCCTAGAGACGTTCAATGTTTCTTTTTTTTTTAGTTTTTTGTTCAATAGTCTAGTTTAACTTTACTCAAAGCCACGATTGGTTCACAAAGTAAAAGAAACCGAATCTAAAGACCTTAGACCTAGACAAGTGACAATCGCTTTTAAAGCATTTAGAATTTTTACAACGACGTTCAACATGATTGACATAATGTTATCGGTAGTTTAAGTGAATTCAGTCAATCCGATACTTTTTGGAGTAATCCACAATTGTTATTGCTGATAGAACGTCATTGTGTTTAGGGCGTTGTGAACCTACTCGGAATATGATTCTCTTAACGTTTTATTTTTGCCACCAGTTGGGACACAAAGAAGAAGGTCTTTACTGTCAATTTCCACAACGACATGACAGTGAAGGGTCACTACACTGCTGCAGGACGCATTCTGATCCTGCCCATCACTGGTGATGGACAGATCAAACTGAAAATGAGTAAGTAAATTCTTTTTGGTCATTTGTTTCCTTGTGGTAAGCTAAGAAAAACCCAAATTGGAACAACCTATAATTTTTTTGTGTAAAAGGCTCCCGAAGAATTAACCTTTTCATGGTCTTAGACAAAGTGACATGCTACATATTAGCGATACCGATCAAGGAAAAGTCAAAAATGTAGTGTGTTGACAAATGCTACCGAAAAGCTTATTTCAATCGTGTTGTAAGTCATTGTAGAATTGTCGCCTTCTTAATTTTTCATGAGACTTTCTTACTTCCTCATTTCTTGCATGCAGTTAATATTTTTAAGTTCATTAATACCATTTGTCGTGAGTAAATTATACTAAAACTACTATAGAATTTATTTTAAGCAACTTTTAATAAGCATCCTCGTTCTTTTCAGAAAACCTTAAAATCAAGATGTCCATTCACTACAATGTGATCAAGAATGCTGACGGCAAGGACATCATCAAGCCTAAGAAGTACAACTTCGAATTCGATGTCGAGGATAATGTTCACTACGACCTGACTAACTTGTTCAACGGAAACAAGCAGCTCAGTAAGTGTCTTCAATATTTTTCTATTCCCATTTAGAAACATAATTTAATTTTATCTAACTAGCCTATATTGGCCGACTACAAGATAACGGCCTCCTTCTCCGCGAGCCAGTCCTCTCGGTACGGTTCAATCTCGTCCCATTATGTTCGCCTTGGTTTGCCGCGATGACGTCTAGCGTTTAATGGGATCCCTCGGTGTTTCCTTGAGCCCATTTCTCATCTGACATAAGGCAGACATGTCCGGCTCAATCAAGAAAAATAAATAACACACTATTAGCTGGTGGCGTCAAAGGCAACTAAGGCATTATAATTTATGAGACATATCGTAATCATAATCACTTGCAAATAGTGGCCCTTTTGGTTGAATTCCCTCAATAATATTATATGTAGCAGTCTTGAGGAAAGTCATTATTTTCCTATGGCGTGTGGTTCATACTCTAATAAAGTAATCAGGATGATCAAAAATTTACTAACTCCGACAAATCCTATTCAGTGTCATGTTAAAAACTCATAAAACCGGTTTTTTTTAATTTCCAATTTGTGATTGGAGAGGTAAAATTATTATACATGTACGGTTTTCTTTCCCTGTAAGGTATTTAATTTCCAACTTTAAGCGGTTCAAAAATCCGGGCGATATTTTTTTTTTGTAAATGTACCAACAACATAAGTAGGCACTCTACCAACGCAAAAATTTTATGCTTCGATTATTTTCATTTTATTTGCAAAAATTGAATTGAGTTTCTCGATCAAATATCAACAAACTATTCCAATGAGTGTTGACAATAGATGTCGCATAAATTTTTGTCGAACATAATAGATGGCGCCACATATTGCCTTTCGCCATAGCAGCATAAAATGCAAAACAACCATATTAACTAAAGGACCAATTTACTTAAAAGGAAACCTCTATGTACCTAAGATACATTGTAGAAGATGCACTAGTTACCAATTTTTCTTTTGATTTTGGATAAATTTTGCTTTTTAAAGAGATTCTGTACCTTTTATGAATACCGTGGTTTGTAGTTTGTATCCTTTCCCTTCCTAAAATAAAACGAATGATTTTTTTTTTCTAGGTGATGCCATGATAAAGTTCCTAAACGAGAACTGGAAGCAAGTTGCGACAGAATTCGGCAGCCCCTTGGTGGATTTGGCGGCGAAGAGAATATTCAAGAATGTTGGTAATTTCTTCGAAGTGTTGCCTATTGAAGAGATCACCAGTGCTTAAACATTGCCTGTTTTATTGATTGCGTCTAAATAAATTTTGTTGGTTTTATGTTGTTATTTTTTTTTTGGGATTGTTGTAGATGTAGGTGTACATTTACGAAATTGTAAAACAATTATCTCTTTTCTAAAGTGATGTGATTTTAATTGTAAGTGATAAGAATCGAAAGTTGTGAAAGTTAAAAGAAATCACGAATTTCGCTAAGTGCACAAGCACATAGCAATTATTTAGTGTGGGTTTCAAAAGATTAAAAAACTTGGGAACTAATTAGGTAACTGTGAATTAGGTATGTCGCTTTAAAAAGCACTTAATTAAAGTATTTCATCGGTAAGACCGCGGCCGGTCCGTGGACCATTCATCACTTATCGAGAACGTTCCGTGCCTCGGAAAGCATGTTAAGCCGTTGATCGCGGCTGTCATTTGTAGATATTTGTCAGTCGTTACGGATAGTCAGAAGCCCGAAAGTCTGACAACCAGTTCTACTAATTGGTATCGTATTACCCAGTAACTGGGTTGTGGAGGCCGGATAGTCGCTCCAAGTAAAATACTGGTATTCAGCTGTATCCGGTTAGACTGGAAGCCAACCCCATTAAAGTAACAAAAAGGCTGGCAGATGATGATATCCCTAAACTCATTCTGTTAACAAACAGCAAAAAGCCGCACTACAAATTGAATAATACTGTCAACAAAAACAACTGAAAAAAACAATTATATGGCTATCATGTCACTCATATTTTTGATTTGAAACATTTTTTATGAAGTATCCGTTTTAGTAGCACCTGCAAAACCCATTCGTCCGTCATATGAATATTTTATTCAGACAAACGGATTACGAGTGAAATTAATCTCTGTGGGCCAACTTCTCTTTCATTACTGGGCAATTGTTCGGACATAATTATTTCAATGCACATTTAAATTTGGGTTTGATTCTTATATAAATTTAGTTTTCCTATTAACAGAAACAACGTGTTCTTTTTGATATCCCCTAACTCTAGGGTATTAATGAGACCATTTCAAAGAATCAACAGGCATATGAAGAATTTTCCTGACTTTAGTTCCCTTAAAACTAACTGCTGCAACTGGAAAACAAGTAATTTTTTGGGAAATTCCTAAGCCGTGCTCTCAATTTATATTCGTCAAAGAAAGTGAGTTCGTACTTAAAGATGAAATGACTAAACTGGAAGCAGAAATAAAAACTTTAAGCCTATCCAAATGTGTTGATGGCATTAAAGTTGAACAGAATCTCGTCATGACGACGATTGATGGAAAAATATGCACGTATGTATCAGAAGCTCGCTCTCGTGCTGTGTTTGGCGAACCCATCTCAGATGAACGATCTCGATGCAGTATTGCATAAAGATGTGTCATCTGATATGATTGAGTTTGATTTGTCACCTCTGCATGCTCAAATTAATAGCATGGAGTGTCTTTTGCATATAGCATACAAACAAGATGTAAAAACTTGGTCCGTCAAAGGAGAAGACAACAGATCCGTGATGCAGCAGAGGAAGAAAAATATACAAGAGAGGACGAGAGAGGAGAGAGAGGAGTTAGGGCTTTTGATAGATATCGTGAAGCCTGTTTTAACGAGTTCTTCCAGTGACGAAAATGAGACACTGAACACAACTAACTTCGGAATCATTTCGTTCTGAAGCAGAAATTATGGTAGAAAATTTGTTGCCGCCAAAAATGTGATACATATAAATAACATAACGTCACGCCTTGTTTCCCCGAAGGGTTGGGCAGAAGTGTACCTTTAGTTCACCCACATTTCGCCAGTTATGTTTTAAGTCCCATGTAATAGGGGGTGACCCTATTGCCATCACCTGGACACAATTCCAGACTCCGGGCTACTATTGAGAAATTCCTGTTGGAAAAACCCAGTAGTACTTTGCCCGACCTGGAAATCGAATCTAGGACCTCATGCTCAGCAGTAGCGATTGCGACCACTAGATTAACGAGGCAGTCATAAAAATACTAAAACTACGACAGATAATTACGAGTATAAATACTAATATAATATAATGCTCTTTTGAAGGTTACTGATGAAGTACGCTGGGCTATGGACCACAAATCTCTCACCTTGCTTGTACCGCTGGACTTTAGCAGTGCCTTTAACTCTGTCGATTTCAACATCCTTCTAGGAATCCTTAATTCTTTCTATTTCTCTTCTTCTACTGTTGGTTGGTTCGACTCCTATCTTAAAGGCCGCTCACAGCGTGTTCGTCTCGAAGTCTTCTTCTGACTGGTGTTCTCTTACCGCGGGTGTGCTTCAGGACGAAGTTCTCTCTCCTCTTCTCCTTTCTATTTTCATTAACTCTGTCACCATAGTCATCTCTTCCCACTTCCATCTCTATGCCGACGATCTACGGCTTTACACTCACTTTTTAAGGAAAGATGCGGAAGCAGCAGTGTCTGCCATGAACAGTGACCTGGATTTGATTAGCGAGTGGTCACGGTCCTTTGGACTTCAAATCAATCCTAAGAAATCCTAGGCCTTCATTTTCGGCGGAAGGTACATGCGGAATAAGCTCGATGTAGCGTCGCTGTCTCCGCTCCGTCTGAATGGAGTTCAGATTAATTCTACGCAAATACTGTTAAAAACCTGGGGCTTACCATGGACTCCTACCTATCGTGAACTGCCCATGTTGGTCAAGTCAGTCGTAAAGTGCACTACAGTGCTTCTTAACCTTAAGTACCAAAAAACTCCCTTGCTCAAACTCTCATACGCTGATGCCTGTTATTTAGATGCTACCGAGGAGCTTTTAAATAAACTTGAATATTTGCAAAACATCCGTATTCTTTTTGTTTTTAACCTTAAAAAGTATAACCATGTTTCAAATTTTCGCAAGATACGCAAGTGGCTCCCTATTCGACTTCGCAAGAGCTCTCGGATATTGTGTCTGCTATTTAAAATCCTTCACAACCCTTAAACGCAATCCTATCTGCGGAAACGCTTTTCCTACGCCCAGCCTTCTGATGCACCTTGCAGGTCGCATTTTAGAAATCTCCTTAAATCCCCTCCCCACTCAACCGACTTCTACTCCTACTATTTATTTTCTCGCATTCAATGGTAAAAAGTAAAGTTTACAACCATGAAAAAAAGAAAAAATCTCGGTCTTTGTATCCCTCGCTCCGCTCAGGATTTAAATCTAGAATCCTTCATTGCTCTCGGGATACAACTTATCCCTCAAGTCGTCGCTTAGTCTTTTTTTCACTTGTTGTATAATCTACTAATTTTATCCTGCAGAGTACCTATTGGGATGAAAAAATCATTAACTTTTGCATTGCGATTGATTGTAAAGCCTTTGCAAGTAAGATGGGTTTCAATATTTGATGTGTTTCACTCGGTAGCCTTTCTTTTTTTTTTTGGTTTGGATATGATCAAATAACTTCTCCTGCTCTAGGGAGGGTGTTTCAGACTTTTACTGACTTAAACCCACCCATGTTCCTTCCGTTGCCTGTTTGGTGGGACCGCAAAATCCCTTTCGGACAAACTCGCAACCCTGGCAGGCATTGGTCCTTACGGACCCCGTCAGTTGGTGCTTACATATCTTTGAGGCGCGCGTGGAACACAACGCGTAGTCGACCCGGGCCTGGTCCTTATCGGACGGCGAGCTACCCATTGCTCACCGTCCGCAAGCTCGCGCCTACGGTGGCCGGAAGTCGGCTTGCGACTCCCGACGCCCGGGGCGTCTCCTGCGGCGACTAGGAGCTCGAGGGCACGAAGCTTGACTCTCCCTCGCGCGCTCCGCCTCCTCCTTCGCGAGCATTACTGCTTCGCAGAAGGAAGTGATGGCCTCCCATGCACTCTCGCTCCGAACCATGGCCTGAACCATGGTCCGAACCAGGGCTTGACGCGAGAGATCGCCGCCGCCGATCGGTCAGTGGTGACACCCGGGCGTTTCCTCCCGCCTTATGCAGAACAGGAACCTTCCGAAACAACCATGTCTGGTGAGCACCTGCGTCAGGCGGAAGGAGAGGACGCCGTCGCGCCTCTCTAGCTACTCCTCAAAGAGGGAGCTCCTCGCCACAATTGTGGCGTGCCCAATTCACTCGGTAGCCTTTTTTTTTTTTTTCAGGATGGGAAATCATCAAATGACTTCTCCCGCTCTGGGCAGAGCGAGAGGGTGTGTCAGACTTTTACTAACTAAAACCCACCCGTGTTCCTTCCGTTGCCTGTGTGCCGGGGCCGCGATATCCCTTTCGGACAAACCCGCAACCCAGCAGGCATTGGTCTTTCGACCCCGTCGGTTGGCGCTGACATCTCTTTGAGGCGCGCGTGGAACACAACGCGCCGTCGACACGGGCCTGGTCCTTATCGGACGGCGAGGTAATTCACTCGGTAGCCCGGAGGTTCAATTTGGCGCATTTTTTAAATGCTTTGTTTTAAAATGGATTCTTCCAAGCAAATGTTGGACAACTTGGCAATATATAAATAGACGGTCAGACGGATAACGAATTGATGCTATAACGGTTGCGATTTTTCCTTTTGAGGTACTTGAACAATGACTATCTGGGCCATCACCGGGCAGCTCATTCACTAATATTCCCTTGGTCACCTTTTACGACACCCATAGGGCTTAATAGGGTGTAGAACCACGAAAACACCACCGACATTTTTTGTCACACATCTGTAGCGAAGATATGAATATGAATAAATTCTTCTGAACGTTGTTTCAAACTTTGCATGTGAGTTTTTTTTGCTTAGTGTATTTTTAAAAATAAATAATAGGTTTTTTTATAAGTGTAAAAGCTGATTGCAAAAGTATTTAACGTATGGAAATTATGGTCAGTGACGAAGTTTCGTCTAGTATATTAATGCATTCACTTCATGTTCACGAATAGTTCTCAGTTAACTGTTGTAGGGTTTGTGTCGGAGTTAACAATAATGATGTTCAAAGTAACGTGTTTGGCTGTGCTGGTCGGTTTTGCTCAAGCGGCAGGTAAGAATATTTTGATATTATTTGAATTTTCTATAATAACATAAATAAAAAAGTTCTATAAAAAACACAAAGAAAACTGGAAAAGTAATGGGGGACACCCTTTCTCAGCAGTGGGATAACATTGGTTAACGAAAAAACATACCTAGATACTTAATGTAGGTATGTTACGTATACTAAAAAACTCTAAAATACTCATGGTCCATTGGGATAGGTCTTCAACGTTTTGTGAACAAAGTGCGCTGTGGAGTTTTAACTAACGCGGAGGGTTGTATCAATGGCATAGTACCTACCACTTCTTGCACCTAATAACGAGGAGCTATCCCAACATTCATAATAAAGAAAATGCTGCCTAGTTAAGTCAGCAAGTCATAAAGGTTGGTTCATATTTTCATATAGTCAAAGGTTGACAAAGGAAAGTGTTTTCTAAAAATAAAGTCTAAGTAATTACAATGTTGTACACCAAAGAGGTTTTTATTCTAAGAAACTCTTTTTAACTTTGGACGTCTTTACTTGTAGCAAAAATAAATAATATTCTATTCTATTTTAAAAAAAACCGGGTTCCTAAATTGTAATCTGGAGCCTAACTAAAATATTTTGAAGAGTTGATACACAAATTAGTTTTATAATAATTAGCCATTGTTCTGAGAAAGGTACAGTATTTTTTGTTCATCGCTCTCTTTTTATTAGAACTAAACTATAAAACATAGTTTTATTATTCGAAAAGAGCTTTTTTAAAGTAATTTTTAACACAAATTGTATATTGTATATTGTTTTAAAATTAACTTTAACAGCGATAATATTAATTATAATAGCTAATTCACTCTAATCATCATCATCTGCCTAGCCTTTTTTCCCAACTATGTTGGGGTCGGTTTCCAGTCTTACCTTACGCTTCATGTAAAATACTGGTATTTAGATGTATCCCATCTGAATACCAGTATTTTACATGAAGCGACTGTCTATCTGACCTCCACAACCCAATTACTGCGTAACACGATAACCCTTGGTTGTCAGACTTTCGTGCTTCTGACAACCCGTAACGACTTAAGATGCTTTCCGAGGCATGGTGGGGTCTCGGTATGTAAAGATGGTCATCCATCCACTACCCGACGCAAGCAAGCTACGCTTGCCGCGGTCGGTTCGTGATCGAACCTGATCTATCGACCCTGCTGGCCCCTGCTGACCCCTGGCTGTTTAGCTTAGCCACGAGCCCCAGAACTAAATAATGCATATCCAATAACGAGGCGAGGACTTTCAATAAGAAAACATTTAGTTCTTCTTCGTTGTGTCGATGATTCCGTTTAATTGTTTCGATCTGTATACGCCAGGAAGATTCAGTTGAAGCCCAAAGTTAGATTTGTGCCGATTCTGTACCTATTCGAAACAGGACCATCCCTGGTACAATTCATGGGACCTAAAATACATAGTACGTACAAGTAATTGGCGAAATATTGGTGCATGATACATCTCAAGCCCATACAAGGGATACATGGGTGATGCTATGTATTATACGGTAAAAAAAAGTAAACTAGGCCATGGAATCATTGATTTTTCGCGGATCCTCAAAACGTATTTTATTTGTTCACAGTTTTACCATCAGCAGAAAAATGCAAGCTCACCGACAATGCCTGTTTGACTCCGGAGTTCCAGAAAATGATGCCAATTTTCATGTCGGGAATATCGGAGAACAACGTTGAGGTCTTAGACCCTATGAAAATGGATGACCTGGCCTTTGACCTGGCTGGTCTTCAGTTCACCTTGACAGGAGGCACCATGAAGGGATTGAAGGACTCCGTTATTGACAAAGTTGAGTGAGTAGCAGCTTCGGATAAAAAATAAAATAAGATAACGACATGATCAGCAAGCAGATACGCAAGATCTTCTCCCTTTCTGGGTAGAAAATCGGATTACGGGTGCACTTTAGTGTTTCTAGAGCCTCAAATAATAATTAGTAGTTCCACAAAATTTCTATCTCAAACTCAATCCACTTCTCGCTCAATACTGACAGAAACATGGAAAAGTATCGGATAGCTAATACCGACAGTTGCTCCGAGTCAACACAAGCTGTTTATAGTGGACACGAGATATATCGAGACCGTTGCTGCACTTCCTAGAGACGTTCAATGTTTCTTTTTTTTTTGTTTTTTGTTCAATAGTCTAGTTTAACTTTACTTAAAGCTACGATTGGTTCACAAAGTAAAAGAAACCGAATCTAAAGACCTTAGACCTAGACAAGTGACAATCGCTTTTAAAGCATTTAGAATTTTTACAACGACGTTCAACATGATTGACATAATGTTATCGGTAGTTTAAGTGAATTCAGTCAATCCGATACTTTTTGGAGTAATCCACAATTGTTATTGCTGATAGAATGTCATTGTGTTTAGGGCGTTGTGAACCTACTCGGAATATGATTCTCTTAACGTTTTATTTTTGCCACCAGTTGGGACACAAAGAAGAAGGTCTTTACTGTCAATTTCCACAACGACATGACAGTGAAGGGTCACTACACTGCTGCAGGACGCATTCTGATCCTGCCCATCACTGGTGATGGACAGATCAAACTGAAAATGAGTAAGTAAATTCTTTTTGGTCATTTGTTTCCTTGTGGTAAGCTAAGAAAAACCCAAATTGGAACAACCTATAAATTTTTTGTGTAAAAGGCTCCCGAAGAATTAACCTTTTCATGGTCTTAGACAAAGTGACATGCTACATATTAGCGATACCGATCAAGGAAAAGTCAAAAATGTATTGTGTTGACAAATGCTACCGAAAAGCTTATTTCAATCGTGTTGTAAGTCATTGTAGAATTGTCGCCTTCTTAATTTTTCATGATACTTTCTTACTTCCTCATTTCTTGCATGCAGTTAATATTTTTAAGTTCATTAATACCATTTGTCGTGAGTAAATTATACTAAAACTACTATAGAATTTATTTTAAGCAACTTTTAATAAGCATCCTCGTTCTTTTCAGAAAACCTTAAAATCAAGATGTCCATTCACTACAATGTGATCAAGAATGCTGACGGCAAGGACATCATCAAGCCTAAGAAGTACAACTTCGAATTCGATGTCGAGGATAATGTTCACTACGACCTGACTAACTTGTTCAACGGAAACAAGCAGCTCAGTAAGTGTCTTCAATATTTTTCTATTCCCATTTAGAAACATAATTTAATTTTATCTAACTAGCCTATATTGGCCGACTACAAGATAAC
Source organism: Agrochola lota (assembly GCA_947364205.1). NCBI lineage: Eukaryota > Metazoa > Arthropoda > Insecta > Lepidoptera > Noctuidae > Agrochola > Agrochola lota. The sequence continues at coordinate 8,480,709 of OX376231.1, read as the reverse complement.
GGCCTCCTTCTCCGCGAGCCAGTCCTCTCGGTACGGTTCAATCTCGTCCCATTATGTTCGCCTTCGTTTGCCGCGATGACGTCTAGCGTTTAATGGGATCCCTCGGTGTTTCCTTGAGCCCATTTCTCATCTGACATAAGGCAGACATGTCCGGCTCAATCAAGAAAAATAAATAACACACTATTAGCTGGTGGCGTCAAAGGCAACTAAGGCATTATAATTTATGAGACATATCTCTAATAAAGTAATCAGGATGATCAAAAATTTACTAACTCCGACAAATCCTATTCACTTTCATGTTAAAAACTCGTAAAACCGGGTTTTTTTAATTTCCAATGTGTGATTGGAGAGGTAAAATTATTATACATGTACGGTTTTCTTTCCCTGTAAGGTATTTAATTTCCAACTTTAAGCGGTTCAAAAATCCGGGCGATATTTTTTTTTTGTAAATGTGCCAACAACATAAGTAGGCACTCTACCAACGCAAAAATTTAATGCTTCGATTATTTTCATTTTATTTGCAAAAATTGAATTGAGTTTCTCGATCAAATATCAACAAACTATTCCAATGAGTGTTGACAATAGATGTCGCATTAATCTTTGTCGAACATAATAGATGGCGCCACATATTGCCTTTCGCCATAGCAGCATAAAATGCAAAACAACCATATTAACTAAAGGACCAATTTACTTAAAAGGAAACCTCTATGTACCTAAGATACATTGTAGAAGATGCACTAGTTACCAATTTTTCTTTTGATTTTGGATAAATTTTACTTTTTAAAGAGATTCTGTACCTTTTATGAATACCATGGTTTGTAGTTTGTATCCTTTCCCTTCCTAAAATAAAACGAATGATTTTTTTTTCTAGGTGATGCCATGATAAAGTTCCTAAACGAGAATTGGAAGCAAGTTGCGACAGAATTCGGCAGCCCCTTGGTGGATTTGGCGGCGAAGAGAATATTCAAGAATGTTGGTAATTTCTTCGAAGTGTTGCCTATTGAAGAGATCACCAGTGCTTAAACATTGCCTGTTTTATTGATTGCGTCTAAATAAATTTTGTTGGTTTTTATGTTGTTATTTTTTTTTTGGGATTGATGTAGATGTAGGTGTACATTTACGAAATGGTAAAACAATTATCTCTTTTCTAAAGTGATGTAATTTTAATTGTAAGTGATAAGAATCGAAAGTTGTGAAAGTTAAAGGAAATCACTAATTTCGCTAAGTGCACAAGCACATAGCAATTATTTAGTGTGGGTTTCAAAAGATTAAAAAACTTGGGAACTAATTAGGTAACTGTGAATTAGGTATGTTGCTTTAAAAAGCACTTCATTAAAGTATTTCATCGGTAAGACCGCGGCCGGTCCGTGGAAGGTGACCATTCATCACTTATCGAGAACGTTCCGTGCCTCGGAAAGCATGTTAAGCCGTTGATCCCGGCTGTCATTTGTAGATATTTGTCAGTCGTTACGGATAGTCAGAAGCCCGAAAGTCTGACAACCAGTTCTACTAATTGGTATCGTATTACCCAGTAACTGGGTTGTGGAGGCCGGATAGTCGCTCCAAGTAAAATTGTGTTATTCAGCTGTATCCGGTTAGACTGGAAGCCAACCCCATTAAAGTAACAAAAAGGCTGGCAGATGATGATATCTCTAAACTCATTCTGTTAACAAACAGCAAAAAGCCGCACTACAAATTGAATAATACTGTCAACAAAAACAACTGAAAAAAACAATTATATGGCTATCATGTCACTCATATTTTTGATTTGAAACATTTTTACATGTCATATGAATATTTTATTCAGACAAACGGATTACGAGTGAAATGAATCTGTGTGGGCCAACTTCTCTTTCATTACTGGGCAATTGTTCGGACATAATTATTTCAATGTACATTTAATTTTGAGTTTGATTCTTATATAAATTTAGTTTTCCTATTAACAGAAACAACGTGTTCTTTTTGATATCCCCTAACTCTAGGGTATTAATGAGACCATGTCAAAGAATCAACAGGCATATGAAGAATTTTCCTGACTTAAGTTCCCTTAAAACTAACTGCTGCAACTGGAAAACAAGTAATTTTTTGGGAAATTCCTAAGCCGTGCTCTCAATTTATATGCGTCAAAGAAAGTGAGTTCGTACTTAAAGATGAAATGACTAAACTGGAAGCAGAAATAAAAACTTTAAGCCTATCCAAATGTGTTGATGGAAAGTTGAACAGAATCGCGTCATGACGACGATTGTTGGAAAAATGTGCACGTATGTATCAGAAACTCGCTCTCGTACTGTGTTTGGCGAACCCATCTCAGATGAACGATCTCGATGCAGTATTGCGTAAAGAAGTGTCATCTGATATGATCGAGTTTGATTTGTCACCTCTGCATGCTCAAATTAATAGCATGGAGTGTCTTTTGCATATATCATACAAACAAGACGTAAAAACTTGGTCTGTCAAAGGAGAAGACAACAGATCCGTGATGCAGCAGAGAAAGAAAAAGATACAAGAGAGGAGGAGAGAGGAGAGAGAGGAGTTAGGGCTTCTGATAGATTTTGTGAAGCCTGCTTTAACGAGTTCTTCCAGTGACGAAAATGGGACACTGAACACCACTAACTTCGGAATCATTTCGTTCTGAAGCAGAAATTATGGTAGAAAATTTGTGGCCGCCTAAAATGTGATACATAAAAATAACATAACGTCACGCCTTGTTTCCCCGAAGGGTTGGGCAGAAGTGTACCTTTAGTTCACCCACATTTCGCCAGTTATGTTTTAAGTCCCATGTAATAGGGAGTGACCCTATTGCCATCACCTGGACACAATTCCAGACTCCGAACTGCTTTTGAGAAATTCCTGTTGGAAAAACCCAGTAATACTTTGCCCGACCTGGGAATCGAATCTAGGACCTCATGCTCAGCAGTAGCGATTGCGACCACTAGATTAACGAGGCAGTCATAAAAATACTACAACTACGACAGATAAATACGAGTATAAATATAATGCTCTTTTGAAGGTTACTGATGAAATACGCTGGGCTATGGACCACAAATCTCTCACCTTGCTTGTACCGCTGGACTTTAGCGGTGCCTTTAACTCTGTCGATTTCGACATCCTTCTAGGAATCCTTAATTCTTTCTATTTCTCTTCTTCTACTGTTGGTTGGTTCGACTCCTATCTTAAAGGCCGCTCACAGCGGGTTCGTCTCGAAGTCTTCTTCTGACTGGTGTTCTCTTACCGCGGGTGTGCTTCAGGGCGAGGTTCTCTCTCCTCTTCTCCTCTCTATTTTCATTAACTCTGTCACCAGAGTCATCTCTTCCCACTTCAATCTCTATGCCGACGATCTGCGGCTTTACACGTTCACTTTTTAAGGAAAGATGCGGAAGCAGCAGTGTCTGCCATGAACAGTGACCTGGATTTGATTAGCGAGTGGTCACGGTCCTTTGGACTATAAATCAATCCGAAGAAATCCTAGGCCTTCATTTTCGGCGGAAGGTACATGCGGAATAAGCTCGATGTAGCGTCGCTGTCTCCGCTCTGTCTGAATGGAGTTCAGATTAAATACGCAAATACTGTTAAAAACCTGGGGCTTACCATGGACTCCTACCTATCGTGAACTGCCCATTTTGGTCAAGTCAGTCGTAAAGTGCATTACACATTATATTCGCTGAAATGTCTCCAGTGCTTCTTAACCTTAAGTACCAAAAAACTCCCTTGCTCAAACTCTCATACAGCCCATCATTGACTACGCTGATGCCTGTTATTTAGATGCTACCGAGGAGCTTTTAAATAAACTTGAATATTTGCAAAACATCCGTATTCTTTTTATTTTTAACCTTAAAAAGTATAACCATGTTTCAAAATTTCGCAAGATACGCAAGTGGCTCCCTATTCGACTTCGCAGGAGCTCTCGAATATTGTGTCTGCTATTTAAAATCCTTCACAACCCTTAACGCCATCCTATCTGCGGAAATGCTTTTCCTACGCCCAGCCTTCTGATGCACCTTGCAGGTCGCATTTTAGAAATCTCCTTAAATCCCCACTCAACCGACTTCTACTCCTACTCCTTCAGCGTGCACGCGGTTCGGTTGTGGAATTCACTTCCGCCTGACATTAGAGACTGCCAAACTGTTGCAGTTTTTAAAAGGAGAGTGAAAGAATACTATCTTTCTACTTCGTCGTAGTTGCATATTTTGTATATATTTTAGTGATATTTATTTTAGAAGTACGAGTATGTATGTAAGTTTATTGTCATATTGTATGTTTATAGTTAAATTAGTGAGTAATTAAGTCTCTTCTAATATAACGCACGTTGTCTACATCTCTTTAATGACTTTCCTGTCGCAGGTATGCTGGAAGAGATTTCTTTAGAAATAGGCATCACTTTTGTACATATTTTACTGTTCCTTTCTTCTTGTCTATTTATATGTGTGTACATAAACTGTTAAATAAATAAATAAATACTATACTACTATTTATTTTCTCGCAGTCAATGGTAAAAAGTAAAGTTTACAACCATGAAAAAAAGAAAAAAACTCGGTCCTTGTATCCCTCGCACCGCTCAGGATTCAAATCTAGAATCCTTCATTGCTCTCGGGATCCAACTTATCCCTCGAGTCGTCCCTTAGTCTTTTTTTCACTTGTTGTATAATCTACTAATTATATCCTACAGAGTAACTATTGGGATGAAAAAATCATTAACTTTTGCATTGCGATTGATTGTAAAGCCATTGCAAGTAAGATAAATGGGTTTCAATATTTGATGTGTTTCACTCGGTAGACTTTTTTTTTTTTTTGTTTTGGATATGATCAAATAACTTCTCCTGCTCTAGGCAGAGCGGGAGGGCGTGTCAGACTTTTACTGACTAAAACCCACCCGTGTTCCTTCCGTTGCCTGTGTGGCGGGGCCGCAAAATCCCTTTCGGACAAACTCGCAACCCTGGCAGGCATTGGTCCTTACGGACCCCGTCAGTTGGTGCTTACATATCTTTGAGGCGCGCGTGGAACACAACGCGTAGTCGACCCGGGCGTGGTCCTTATCGGACGGCGAGCTACCCATTGCTCACCGTCCGCAAGCTCGCGCCTCCGGTGGCCGGAAGTCGGCTTGCGACTCCCGACGCCCGGGGCGTGTCCTGCGGCGACTAGGAGCGCGAGTGCACGAAGCTTGCCTCTCCATCGCGCGCTCCGCCTCCTCCTTCGCGAGCATTACTGCTTCGCAGAAGGAAGTGATGGCCTCCCATGCACTTTTGCTCCGAACCATGGCCTGAACCATGGTCCGAACCAGGGCTTGACGCGAGAGATCGCCGCCGCCGATCGGTCAGTGGTGACACCCAGGCGTTTCCTCCCGCCACATGCAGAACAGGAACCTTCCGAAACAACCGTGTCCGGTGAGCACCTGCGTCAGGCGGAAGGTGAGGACGCCGTCGCGCCTCTCTAGCTACTCCTCAAAGAGGGAGCTTATCGCCCCAATTGTGGCGTGCCCAATTCACCCGGTAGCCTGGAGGTTCAATTTGGCGCATTTTTTATATGCTTTGTTTTAGAATGGATTCTTCCAAGCAAATGTTGGACAACTTGGCAATATATAAATAGACGGTCAGACGGATAACGAATTGATGCTATAACGGTTGCGATTTTTCCTTTTGAGGTACTTGAACAATGACTATGTGGGCCATCAATATTTTTTGTTTTTAATAATAATCACTGGGCAGCTCATTCACTGAAATTCCCTTGGTCACCTTTTACGACACCCATAGGGCTTAATAGAGTGTAGAACCACGAAAACACCACCGACATTTTTTGTCACACATCTGTAGCGAAGATATGAATATGAATAAATTCTTCTGAACGTTGTTTCAAACTTTTCATGTGAGTTTTTTTTTGCTTAGTGTATTTTTTAAAATAAATAATAGGTTTTTTTATAATTGTAAAAGCTGATTGCAAAAATATTTAACGTATGGAAATTATGGCCAGTGACGAAGTTTCGTCTAGTATATTAATGCATTCACTTCATGTTCACGAATAGTTCTCAGTTAACTGTTGTAGGGTTTGTGTCGGAGTTAACAATAATGATGTTCAAAGTAACGTGTTTGGCTGTGCTGGTCGGTTTTGCTCAAGCGGCAGGTAACAATATTTTGAAATGATTTGAATTTTCTATAATAACATTAATAAAAATATTCTCTGAAAAACACAAAGAACACTGGAAAAGTAATGGGGGACATCCTTTCCCAGCAGTGGGATAACATTGGTAAACGAAAAGACATACCTAGATACTTAATGTAGGTATGTATATTAAAAAAGGTAGCGAACGATCGTAGAATTTTGGAAGCCGTTGGTTTTATTATGGGTAATTCTCATGGTTCCTTGGGATAGGTCTTCAACGTTTTGTGTACAAGGTGCGCTGTGTAGTTTTACCTAACGCGGAGGGTTATATCAATTGCAAAGTACCTACCACTTTTTGCAATTACAACGAGCTATCCCAACATTAGTATTAAAGATGTTGCAGCCTAGTTACGTCAGCAAGTCTTAAAGATTGGTTCTTATTTTCACATAATTTAAGGTAGTCCTTGACAAGGGAAAGTGTTTTCTAAAAGTAAAGTCTAAGTAATTACAATTTTGTACACCAAAGTCTTATTTTAAGAGACTCTTTTTAACTTTGGCCGTCTTTACTTGTAGCAAAAATAAATAATATTCTATTGTATTTAAAAAAATCCGGGATCCTAAATTGTAATCTAGAGCCTAACTAATATATTTTTACGAGTAGATACACAATTAAATTTTATATTAATTAACCATTGTTCTGAGAAAGGTACAGTATTTCTTATTCATCGCTCTCTTTTTATTAGAACTAAGTTATAAAACATGATTTTATTATTCGGAAAGAGCTTTTTAAAGACATTTTTAACACAAATTTGTATATTGTATTAAATTAATTTTAACTCCGATAGTATTAACTATAATAGCTAATTCACTCTAATCATCATCATCTGCCTAGCGTTTTTTCCCAACTATGTTGGGGTCGGTTTCCAGTCTTACCGGATACATCTGAATACCAGTATTTTATATGAAGCGACTGTCTATCTGACTTCCACAACCCAATTACTGGGTAACACGATAACCCTTGGTTGTCAGACTTTCGTGCTTCTGACAACCCGTAACGACTGTTAAAGATCTACAAATGACAGCCGGGACAACGGCTTAACATGCTTTCCGAGGCACGGACGGGTCTCGGAATGTAAAGATGGTCATTCATCCACGAACCGACCGCGGCAAGCAAGCTACGCTTGCCGCGGTCGGTTCGTGATCGAACCTGATCGATGGACCTCTGCGGCTGTTTAGCTTAGCCACGAGCCCCAGAACTAAAATAATGCATATTCAATAACGAGGCGAGGTCTTTCAATAAGAAAAGATTTAGTTCTTCTTCGTTGTGTCGATGATTCCGTTTAATTGTTTCGATCTGAATACGGCAGGAAGATTCAGTTGAAGCCCAAAGTTAGATTTGTGCCTATTCTGTACCTATTCGAAACAGGATCGACGCTGGTACAATTCACGGAACCTAAAAGACAGTTAATTGGCGAAATATTGGTGCATGATACATCTCAAGCCCATACAGGGATACAGGGGTGATGCTATGTATTATACGGTAAAAAAAAAGTAAACTAGGCCATGGAATCATTGATTTTTCGCGGATCCTCAAAACGTATTTTATTTGTTCACAGTTTTACCATCAGCAGAAAAATGCAAGCTCACCGACAATGCCTGTTTGACTCCGGAGTTCCAGAAAATGATGCCAATTTTTATGTCGGGAATATCGGAGAACAACGTTGAGGTCTTAGACCCTATGAAAATGGATGACCTGGCCTTTGACCTGGCTGGTCTTCAGTTCACCTTGACAGGAGGCACCATGAAGGGATTGAAGGACTCCGTTATTGACAAAGTTGAGTGAGTAGCAGCTTCGGATAAAAAATAAAATAAGATAACGACATGTTCAGCAAGCAGATACGCAAGATCTTCTCCCTTTCTGGGTAGAAAATTGGATTACGGGTGCACTTTAGTGTTTCTAGAGCCTCAAATAATAATTAGTAGTTTCACAAAATTTCTATCTTCAAACTCAATCCACTTCTCGCTCAATACTGACAGAAACATGGAAAAGTATCAGATAGCTAATACCGACAGTTACTCCGGGTCAACACAAGCTGTTTATAGTGGACACGAGATATATCGAGACCGTTGCTGCACTTCCTAGAGACGTTCAATGTTTCTTTTTTTTTAGTTTTTTGTTTCAATAGTCTAGTTTAACTTTACTCAAAGCCACGATTGGTTCACAAAGTAAAAGAAACCGAATCTAAAGACCTTAGACCTAGACAAGTGACAATCGCTTTTAAAGCATTTAGAATTTTTACAACGACGTTCAACATGATTGACATAATGTTATCGGTAGTTTAAGTGAATTCAGTCAATCCGATACTTTTTGGAGTAATTCACAATTGTTATTGCTGATAGAACGTCATTGTGTTTAGGGCGTTGTGAACCTACTCGGAATATGATTCTCTTAACGTTTTATTTTTGCCACCAGTTGGGACACAAAGAAGAAGGTCTTTACTGTCAATTTCCACAACGACATGACAGTGAAGGGTCACTACACTGCTGCAGGACGCATTCTGATCCTGCCCATCACTGGTGATGGACAGATCAAACTGAAAATGAGTAAGTAAATTCTTTTTGGTCATTTGTTTCCTTGTGGTAAGCTAAGAAAAACCCAAATTGGAACAACCTATAAATTTTTTGTGTAAAAGGCTCCCAAAGAATTAACCTTTTCATAGTCTTAGACAAAGTGACATGCTACATATTAGCGATACCGATCAAGGAAAAGTCAAAAATGTATTGTGTTGACAAATGCTACCGAAAAGCTTATTTCAATCGTGTTGTAAGTCATTGTAGAATTGTCGCCTTCTTAATTTTTCATGATACTTTCTTACTTCCTCATTTCATGCATGCAGTTAATATTTTTAAGTTCATTAATACCATTTGTCGTGAGTAAATTATACTAAAACTACTATAGAATTTATTTTAAGCAACTTTTCTTTTCAGAAAACCTTAAAATCAAGATGTCCATTCACTACAATGTGATCAAGAATGCTGACGGCAAGGACATCATCAAGCCTAAGAAGTACAACTTCGAATTCGATGTCGAGGATAATGTTCACTACGACCTGACCAACTTGTTCAACGGAAACAAGCAGCTCAGTAAGTGTCTTCAATATTTTTCTATTCCCATTTGGAAACATAATTTAATTTTATCTAACTAGCCTATATTGGCCGACTACAAGATAAAGGCCTCCTTCTCCGCGAATCAGTTCTCTTGGTACGAGTCGAGCTCATCCCATTAAGTTCGCCTTGGTCTGCCGCGATGACGTCTAGCGTTTAATGGGATCCCTCGGTGGTTCCTTGAGCCCATTTCTCATCTGACATAAGGCAGACATGTCCGGCTCAATCAAGAAAAATAAATAACACACTATTAGCTGGTGGCGTCAAAGGCGACTAAGGCATTATAATTTATGAGACATATCGTAATCATAATCATTTGCAAATAGTGGCCCTTTTGGTTGAATTTCCTCAATAATATTATTTGTAGCAGTCTTGAGGAAATCCATTATCTATGGCGTGTGGTTCATGCGCTAATAAAGTAATCAGGATGATCAAAAGTTAACTAACTCTGACAAATCCTATTCATTTTCATGTTAAAAATTCGTAAAACCTCGTAAAATTATTATACATGTACAGTTTTCCTTCCCTGTAAGGTTTTTAATCAAATTGCCTTTCGCCATAGCTGCATAAAATGCAAAACAACCATATTTTCTCGAGGGTTTTCAATTACGGCGTGACATAGTTATTTCATGAAAGTTTACTGTGAAATTGTTAAATAAATTAAAATATTGTTTTAACCACATTGGTGAACAATGTTATAGAGGCAAGAGTAGTCACATTGTCTTTGTCTCTTTAGTAGTAAATTTTCTCACCTAAACAGTAAATAAAGTACCAATTTACTTCAAAGGAAACCTTTGTGTACCTAAGATACATTGTAGAAGACGCATAAGTTACTAATTTTTCTTTTGATTTTGGAAAAATTTGGCGGCAACTTAAAAAGTGTGAAAGGATTTTTAAAGCAATTCTGTATCTTTTATGTATACCGTGGTTTGTAGTTTTGTACCCTTTACCTTCCTAAAATAAAACGAATGATTTTTTTTCTAGGTGATGCCATGATAAAGTTCCTAAACGAGAACTGGAAGCAAGTTGCGACCGAATTCGGCAGCCCCTTGGTGGATTTGGCGGCGAAGAGAATATTCAAGAACGTTGGCAACTTCTTCGAAGTGTTGCCTATTGAAGAGATCACCAGTGCTTAAACATTGCCTGTTTTATTGATTGCGACTAAATAAATTTTGTTGGTTTTTATGTTGTAATTTTTTTGGGTTTGATGTAGATGTAGGTGTACATATACAAAAGTGGTAAAACAATTATCTCTTTTCTAAAGTGATGTGATTTTATTTGTAAGTGATAAGAATCGAAAGTTGAGAAAGTTAAAGAAAAACTTAATTAAAATATTTCATAGTTAAAACCGTGGACGGTCCGTGGAAGGTGACCATCCATTACATATCGAGAACCCTCCATGCCTCGGAAAGCACGTTGAATCGTTGGTCCCGGCTGCCATTTGTAGATCTTTGACAGTCGTTACGGACAGTCAGAAGCCCGAAAGTCTGACAACTAGTCTTACTAAGGGGAATCGTATTAGCCAGTAACTGGTTTGTGGAGGCCAAATAGCAGCCCCTCCATGTAAAATACTGGTATTCAGCTGCATCCGGTTAGACTGAAAGCCGATTCCTACATAGTTGGGAAAATATTGGCACCTGTTGATGACACCTGCCAGCATGGCTGCTGGTTGTTGTTGCTGTTGAAACTCATTCAGTAAACAAACAGCAAAAAGCCGAACTACAAATTGTTCATTACTGTCAACAGTGACATATAACTAGTGCCAAAAACTGCAGGTCGCCTGGAGACTTTTAAAAACAAACTTTAAGCTTACTTTACTTTTTGTTCTTTACGTTAATGGTTCTGCAACTTTCAGTCAATGGGCGACTAAAGGCTAAACAACTAACTATAACTAAAGGTATATTAAGGAGTAAAATCAAAGTCTTTGCACTGTCCGAAGAAATAAATTATAATAAAGTGAAGAATTTTTCAACACATTTGCTCGTAAAGTGGCTCTTGTTGAACCGTTTTTAACATCATAATGCAATTAAATTAAATACGCGTGCTATTTACGTTATGATATCGGACTAGTGCTTTAATGCCACAGATAACTAATCTGGATTTGGTTGCGACTCGCTAAAAACAATAACATTGAACTTGACTGGGAATTGAATTCGATATCTACGGGTCACTGTTTAAATACGCACTAAATAGGATACACCCACTTTAACATCCAATGCGTGTTTTTTCTCCTTTAATTAAACTATATTATTTAACAATAAAATCGAAAACTTGAATGGATTTTGAATTTTATGTCTTATTTATGTCGTCTTAAAAAAACTTCATTGATATAATAAATATCGACTATTTGTTCAAGGATTATTTTATTACTCCAATATTGAAAAAAAAAACTATCTAAGCTATTTATAATTATTATACTGACAAGAATCGTGTTTTTCGGCTAGGATTTTCAAAATGCTGTTGGAGCTAGCCCGCGTTTAAAGATGCGGTCCTATTTCCTTATTAATAATGTCGTAGGTCTCTATGTAATATGGAGACCCCTCAAGTTTTAGAATATTATACTACTTTAACACTGAATTTGTTACTACACATAACGAATACCTTCAAAAAGAGCACGGGTTGGCGAAGTATTGCCCGCCATTCAATACCGAATGTCAAAAGGAAGACTGTTTCTGGGAATTGAAACTCCAACCATATCCCCTTCAAGTGATCTTAACTCCCCCGAGCTAACTAGACGAATACAATATATCGTTACTTTTCCAAATATTATAAAATGTTTTTGTCTTTGACATTCAACATGTCCGAGGGAAGTACGAGCAGAGAATATGAGCTACACCAGGGATCACCAATTAGTTTTATTTAGGGTCCATGTAAAAAAATTATATGACTCGTGGTCCGTTTGGAAGACGTTACCTACTAGCAACCAAGATTAAAATATGTTCAAGGACCTTGCGTATTTTTGTGTTTTTTGGAAATCGATCATTTCGATATGTATAGTACCTACCTAACTCTATTACTAAAACATTTGCAGCTTCATGCGGCTTGCGTCTCGCGTCGTCCGTTGTCGTGTCGATGGCAGAAAATACAAGGCATGGACTTAATTCAATTACTAAAAAAAATGTTTGATTAGGTTTTTGTTATAAATTTAAATTGTTTACTTAATGTCCGCACAAAATAGGTCGGCAGTCCGGATCGAGACCGCGGTCCACCATTTGGTGACCCCTTTTTTTTGTTTTTCAGGATGGGAAATCATCACATGACTTCTCCCGCTCTGGGCAGAGCGAGAGGGTGTGTCAGACTTTTACTGACTAAAACCCACCCGTGTTCCTTCCGTTGCTTGTGTGCCGGGGCCGCGATATCCCTTTCGGACAAACCCGCAACCCCAGCAGGCATTGGTCTTTCGACCCCGTCGGTTGGTGCTGACACCTGTTTGAGGCGCGCGTGGAACACAACGCGCCGTCGACACGGGCCTGGTCCTTATCGGACGGCGAGCTGCCCATTGCTCACCGTCCGCAAGCCCGCGCCTACTGTGGCCGGAAGTCGGCTCTCGACTCCCGACGCCCGGGGCGTCTCCTGCGGCGACTAGGGCCGCGAGGGCGTGCAGCTTACATCTCCCTCGCGCGCTCCGCCTCCTCCTTAGCGAACATAACTGTTTCGCAGAAGGAGGTGACGGCTTCCCATGCACTCTCGGTCCGAACCATGACCTGAACCAGGGCCGGACGCGAGAGATCGCCGCCGCCGATCGCCTCCGTGAGGACACGGCGGTGCTCCGCCTAAGCCGGGCAGATCTCCACCGTATGCTCCACCGAATCCTCCGGGCGATCCACACAGTGGTGACACCCGGGCGTTTCCTCCCGCCTTACGTGGAACAGGAACCTCCCGAAACAACCGTGTCCGGTGAGGACCTGCGTTAGGCGGAAGGTGAGGACGCCATGGCGCATCTCAAGCCACTCCTCAAAGAGGGGACTTATCGCCGCAGTTGTGGCGTGCCCAGCGCTGGGTTGCGACAATCGAACTCTCCATGTCGCCATGAGATCCCGTCGGAGCTTTGTCCGCTGTGCCGTGATTTCTCGCGGCAGCCCCTCCTCGCGCAACTCCCACATGTGCGCAAGGACTTTTGCCTTCAGATTCCATGGCGGTAGTCCAGCAAGATGGCTCGCCGCCTCACTGGAGACCGTGTGGTATCCTCGGACCAGCCTAATGGCCATGACCCTTTGGGACGCGGTCAATCGCTGGGCCGGTCGCAGCCTTAATGAACGCGCCCACACCGGTGCCCCGTAAAGGGCCATGGAATGCACGACCCCCGCGTAGAGCCTCCGGCAGGAGGTGTTTGGATCCCCTAGATTGGGCAACAGCCGCTAGAGAGAGCTTCAAAGCAGCCCCAGGCTGCTTTGAAGCCCTCTCCAGTTTGGGAGCCAAATGTCGGAAGTGCTATACGAAGTTCCACCGACTTTCGAGGACGAGTCCCAGGTACTTCATCGTCGACTCGACACCGATGTGAACCCCTCCCGCCGTTATCTGGGAACCCGACAGTGGCGCGTTCCGTGTACCATAAAAACACATGGCGTCGGACTCGTGCAAGGCCACTTCTAGTCCCAGTTGCCGGAACCTATCGACGATTGTTGCAACCCAACGTGTCGCCAGGTCGGCCGCCACCTCATGCGACCTCCCCTGCACCAGGACCAGAGTGTCGTCAGCGTAGCAGACTACGCCGCTAGGGAGGTCGGCACGCAGCACTCAGTCGTAGCTGATGTCCCACAGATGCGGCCCCAGGACCGATCCCTGTGGGTCACCGCACGACATCTCTTACCGGTTCCACTCTCCCTGGTGACCGGGGTAGATGTCGGCCCTGTCCGTCAGATAGGCCTCGACCACTCGACAGAGGTAGGTCAGCATCCAGTGATAATGGAGTGCCTCCCTAATGCAACTCCAGGGCAGGGTATTGAAGGCATTGGTGATGTTAAGAGACACCGCCAAGACGACTCCACCCCGTGCAACAGCATCCCCTGTCGTGAGGGCTCGAACGAGCATGATGGCATCCACCGTAGAGCGCCCCTTGCGGAAATCAAACTGGCTTTTTCAAAGAGCTTGCCCACCTCGTCGAGCAGCACGGTGGGCTGGTAAGCGGACGGAGAGTCCGCCGGGTGCCTTGGTTTCTTAATGAGGACTAGTTTCCCCGTCTTCCAACGAAGTGGGAACTGGCCCCTCTCCAAGCATGCGCTTAGGAGCCCCCTAAGTCGAGGCCCGAGAGCCTCTAAGGCCAGCTTTTCCAGGTAAGCCGTTGGGACTGGGGCGGTATTTGCGGTTTATTTTTGGCACTTAGCCTACGTACCGCCACTCTCAAATCTACCTCGGTCACCTCCAGAGATTCGTCGTCGTCGTCACTGGTGTGGTCCGCATCGGGCACCGCAGGTGACCCCTGAGCTTACTGTAAGCTCGTCTCGTATTATTTTTCGGGTAGATATTTGGTTAGCATAGCAATTTTTTATAATCTTTGATATACCAAACGTACGTAGGTACCCGAGCGTGCTAATGTTTTTTAAGTCTTCAATATTTTTACAAAATTTATTTCGATTATAGTTTGTATCTACGCGTTTTGCAAAGAGTGCATATATATTGCAGTTATATTGATATCTCTTTTAGTTTTATAATTACCTAAGTTTTCGTATAAAAGAACCAAAAAGAATCGAAATGATTGTGTATTTTTTTTTGATAAGTTCAAAGATCTAGTTTTTTTTTTTTACTTACTTACTTCATTGATGTAGTTTTATTACTTCTAACATAATCGTAATTATACACTTTCGCTGGAAATGGGGTCCCTACTGAAGCGATCGAAAAAACATTTTTAATGTTAAAATTAAAAAATCCCAAACTTTTTGATTGGGGTATCAAAAGGGTTTTATTATGCGAGTGTCACCGGGTATATTAAAATAATAAAAAATGCAGATTTTTGGGCCAAAAGCTATGTTTAAAAAAATTTCTTTCACACCTATCGAGTATCAAAAAGATGGGGTTTGTTGCCACTGGGTATATAAAAAAAAAAACTGAAAATGGCGGATATTTGTCGCCGAAATGTGTGTTCTCAAAAGTGTGGTTTTAAAAGATGATTACAAAAATATTAACAAATTAGTTGTCAAAATGTAATTTGGAATGAGAAATGGTAAAATAAATTCTAACTAAAAAGCATAAAATAAAAAAAGTATATTTGTTTTTAAGACAGAAATAGGTCATCTTACGTATAATTTCACTCTTTTTTTAAATTCACTATGTACGCTGTCAGGTTTTTTTATTTTTATTTACTTGGTTACAAAGGTTTTCGGCGGGGATTGTTTTCATGACACATGCCATGTGTCTTTGCACAATACAGTGCAAAATCCACTATACCAATATTATTTTTTACGTGGGTAACAACACTGTTGCTGTTGCTGTTGCTAAGTGACTTTGCACGATCCAGCAAAGCAAAATCCACGATATAGCATTATATTTTTGTACTTGGAGATCAGAGTTTTCCACGAAGACGTCGTGATGTACAAATTGTACAAGGTCCTAAATAAATTTTGGTTAGGTACATTTGAATTTGAACCTTGTCACGTCAGAGTTTCTAGTTCCAAAACTTGCATTTGATCTAAGATTCTGAATTGAAGCTTAGCGTATAGTATATACAAAATAAACAGATGTTTTTAGTGTTTACCTATTGAAGAATTTAATTGAAAATAAAGGGAATAGGCAATGATCATATTTCGTTTAAATATTGTAAGTGAAAAACCATTACGAGGAATAGGGTTGCTGATCACTGCGGTCAAACAACCAAACAAAACAAATATTCTAAATTTATTGATATTTTTGTTCAATCATATTCATCCTTAATAATTATGACTTTTATGGTGTCATCATTCTAAAAATGCTTGATTTGCTAAAAGTAAAAAAAGGAAAGGTAAGTGATCCGATTATATTTGCTTCCTTATCGTCAAAAAAGCAAGTTTATTGAGTTTGTTGTCATCATGACTGATAAAGTACTATGTAGTATAATAATTTGATGATGATCTGCTAGCATTTGTGCTGTTTTCTAATTAATACCTATAACTAACTAATAAACATCGGATGTATATAAGATAATAGTTATGATCAGAGGTAAATGAAAACGTTTAAAATAGTAGCCCACCAACATTGGTAACAGATTCACGGACATATAATAATAAAATACATATATTGAATAATATACCTACTTTTACACAGCTATAATACTTAGGAAAATTTAATAGAGCGGTTTCATCTGATTGTTTTGCGTATACTTACTACAGAAGATTCAAATTCATACCTAGCTGGATAAACGTCAGGCAAAAAGTTTCTGCTGGCGGGAATGGATTGAGTTTTGTTTTCGTCGTGTTTGATGAGAGAGGTAGGTAAGGGTTGCGCGGATGAAATTTTTATTTTTTGCTTGCTTTATACGCCCTCTTAAGTGTTTTTAACGCAAAATACCTAATTTACCGGTACCTAATCAATTCCCAAGTTTTTAACTCTTTTGATACGCAAACTAAATAATTGCTATGTGCTTGTGCACTTGATTTTCTTTCTTGATTTTGATCGTGCATGATTTTCTTTCTTTCTATTCTTATCTTTTACAAATAAAATCATATCACTTTAGAAAAGAGATAATTGTTTAACCACTTTTGGAAATGAATACCTACGACCTACATCTACATCAAACCCAAAAAAAAAAACAGAATAATAACTAACATTTTATTTCATCGTAATCAATAAAACGGGCAATATTTAAGCACTGGTGATCTCTTCAATAGGCAACACTTCGAAGAAGTTGCCAACGTTCTTGAATATTCTCTTCGCCGCCGAATCCACCAAGGGGCTGCCGAATTCGGTCGCAACTTGCTTCCAGTTCTCGTTTAGGAACTTTATCATGGCCTCACCTAGACAAAACAAAAATAATATAAGTTATATTTTAGAAACGAATGAGGTACAAAGCTACAATCCACGGTATTCATAAAAGGTACAGAATTGCTTTAAACCACCTTTTACAGATTTTAACTTACCGCCAATTTTTTTCCAAAATCAAAAGAAAAATCAGTAACTTTTACATCTTCCACAACGTATCTTAGGTACATAGAGGTCCCTTTTAAGTAAATTGGTCCTTTAGTTACTGTTTAGATGAGCAAATGTAGTACCAAAGAGAAAGTGGCTACTCTTGCATATAAAATAATGTTCACCAGGTTCGTTTATTAAATTTGTTTTTAATCGCCTGGCTTTTTGAACTGCATGTAGTTTGAAATTAAACACATTACAGGGAAGCAAGGCTGTACATTTATAATAATTTTACGTCTCCAATCACACATTGGAAATCCAAAAAACCCGGTTTTATGAGTTTTTAGCACGAAAATTAAATTTAGTTAATTTTTGATCATACTGATTACTTTATAAGATAATGGATTTCCTCAATACTGCTACAAATAATATTATTGAAGGAATTCAACCACAAGGACCACTATTTGCAAGTGATTATGATTATGATGCCTTAGCTAAAGGATGTAAAATAGAAGATAGCTTTGTTCTTCTATTAATTATCACAATTTTGCATTCAAAACGTTCTTCTGTAAAATCATAATTTTGTAGATAACCGTATATACTTTGTGGCCGTCGAATAGAAAGTTTTCTACTGTCTTTAGCATGGCGATTACAAAATCAAATTGACTTTACTACCTTAGACAACAGTCACTTGTCAGTGTGATTTTGACAGTTTGGAATAGAAAACTTTCATCTGAAATAGTCTACATACAAAATGACCTGGACAAAGATTGTTAGAAACGTAAGACAAAATGACAGATTGTAGAAAGATTTCTACGGTGCGATGTCAAAAATGGAGAAACGAAATGTCAGTTTGTATAGAAAGAGCTATGTCTATTCTTCGTAGAAATAGAAAGCGTCATGCTACGCGTGCAGGGGGCTAATATAGACTAGTTAGATAAGATTAAATTATGTTTCTGAATGGGAATAGAAAAATATTGAAGACACTTACTGAGCTGCTTGTTTCCGTTGAACAAGTTAGTCAGGTCGTAGTGAACATTATCCTCGACATCGAATTCGAAGTTGTACTTCTTAGGCTTGATGATGTCCTTGCCGTCAGCATTCTTGATCACATTGTAGTGAATGGACATCTTGATTTTAAGGTTTTCTGAAAAGAAAGAGTATGTTTATTGGAAGTTTCTTAAAATAAATTCTATAGTAGTTTTATTCATGACAAGTTATTAATGAGCTTAAAATATATTAAACTGCATGTAAAAAAATAAGGAAGTAAGAAAGTATCATGAAAAGATAGGGCTTAGACAGGTGACAATTCTACAATGACTGTCAACACGATTGAAATAAGCTTTTCGTTAGCTTTTCTTAAGCTTTTGTAAATCCAATCGTTTTTGACTTTTCCATCATCACTTTGTCTACGACCATGAAAAGGTTAATTCTTCGGGAACCTTTTACACAATAAATATATACCTATGTTTTTAGAATTTTGGTTTTTCTTACAAGGAAATGTCATCAAATGACCCAAAAGAATTTACTTACTCATTTTCAGTTTGATCTGTCCATCACCAGTGATGGGCAGGATCAGAATGCGTCCTGCAGCAGTGTAGTGACCCTTCACTGTCATGTCGTTGTGGAAATTTACAGTGAAGACCTTCTTCTTTGTGTCCCAACTGGTGGCAAAAATAAAATGTTAAGAGAATCATATACCTAGTAGGTAAAGGACCAGCGGCACCGAATCGGTGCCAGCGCGCCACGCGCCCCAACTGACAAACCACGCTGGCACCAAAAAGACACTATGCGTGTCAATGTCGGTGTCAGCGGGGCTTAACGGTTGCAGCGCGCTTGCACCGATTCGGCCGCGGAATGTTTCCTGGTTAAAACGCCCTAAACACAATGACATTCTATCAGCAATAACGATGGTGGATTTGACCAAAAAGTATCGGATTGACTTAAACTACCGAAAACATAGAGTCAATACTGATGAAAGTCGTTGTAAGAATTCTTAATGCTTTGAAAGCGATTGTCACTTGTCCAGGCCAAAGGTTTCATATCGTTTTATGAACCAATCCTGGCTTTGAGTAAAGGTAAACTGAACTCTTGGATGAAAAACTTATAAAAAATTAACGCTTCTAGGAAGTGCAGCAAGGGTTTAATGTATCTTGTGCTATTATAAACAGCTAGCGTTTACTCGGAGCACTTGTCGGTAATGCATAAATTATCTGATACTTATTGTTTCCTTGTTTCTGACAGTATTGAGCGTGAAGTGTATTAAGTTTGAGGATCGATATATTGAGAAACTTCTAATTAGTTGAGGATTTAGAAACAATAAAATGCACCCGTAATCCGATTTTATACCCAGAAGGAAAGAAGATCTAGCTTGCTTATCTGCTTGCTGATCTGTTATCTTATTTCATTTTTTATCCGAAGCTGGTACTCACTCAACTTTGTCAACAACGGAGTCCTTCAATCCCTTCATGGTGCCTCCAGTCAAGGTGAACTGAAGACCAGCCAGGTCGAAGGCCAGGTCATTCATTTTCATAGGGTCTAAGACCTCAACGTTATTCTCCGATATTCCCGCCATGAAAATTGGCATCATTTTCTGGAACGCCGGAGTCAAACAGGCATTATCGGTGAGCTTGCATTTTTCTGCTGATGGTAAAACTGTGAACAAATAAAATATGTTTTGAGGATCCGCGAAAAATCAATGTTTCCATGGCCAAGTTTCTTTTTTTTTACTGTGTAACCTACGCCTCTATCCCTCTTTGGTTAAGGGTGGGTGTATCGTGCACCCATATTTCGCCAATTACTTGTACCTAACTATTTAAGCTCCCATGAATTGTACCAGGGGCGATACTTGTGCAAATAGGTACAGAATAGGTATAAACCTAAATTCGGGCTTCAACCGAATCTTCCTGTCGAATTCTGGTCGAAGCGTGATATTATTCAAGATTTATACTATGACTTGAGAGTTTTATTATTATAATGTTAATTTCGTTTTTGTATTAAAAATTGTGGATAACATTACATTAAATATCACGCCTGTTTTCCACGAAGGGTTGGGCAGAGGTGTACCTATAGTGCACCAAAATTTCGCCAGTTACATATGTTGAAGTCCCATGTAATAGGAGGCGAGCCTAAGGCCATCAACCGGGCACAAACACAGGCTGCAGGCTGCCACTGAAAAATTCAAGGTGGAAAAACCCAATAACACTTTGCCTGACCCGGGAAACGAACCCAGGACCTCATGCTCAGCAGTAGTGCTTACGATCACTTTATACCAACGAGGCAGTCAAAGTTTCTAAGTTTATCTTGGTCATTGGTAAATGAAAACATCGTAAAAAATTCTGGACTTAAATCGCCAATCCACCTTGAGCAAGCGTGGTGATCAATGCTCATGCCTTCTGCGTATGAGCAGCGTCCTATGCCCTGCCGTGGAACAATAATATGCTGGTGTTATAAAGGGCCCATGTTTCGATAATATACCCGATTATCATAATTACGTGTATCCTTAGAGAGTCACGTACGCCAAAATAGCGAGAACGCTCTAATTTTACATAAATGACCCTTCAAATTAATTAGTTAACCATAAATTATCACGAAATTATAAATAATTGATATTGTGATTGCACTACTCACATTAAGCAGTTATTTATTATTGATAACATACTTAGGTATTTAGTTTTTGAAGTTTATGATGATAGGTTTAATGTACCCTTATTACCGAATCTTACTTATTATTTTTATATTATCTATGGGAAAAGTGCCCAAAAAGGGGCATCATTGCCACGTTGGGTGGCAATCAAGGCTGATTCTGATTCAATGAAAATGAATAATGTTTTTATACTGGAGTGAATTAGCTATTATAGTTAATATTATCAAGGGTAAAATTAATTGTAATACAGATTGTGTTAAAAATAACTATGAAAAAGCTCTTTTCGAAATTAACAAGCAAGAACTTCAAAATTATGTTTTATAATTTGGTTCTAATTTTAAGAGAGCGATGAACAAAAAATACTGTGCCTTTCACAGAAGAAAGGCTAATTAATATAAAACTAAACTGTGTATCTAAAAATATATAATTTAGGCTTCCAGCCTTCAATTTAGTATGACGGCAAAATTAGAATAGAATACAATATTATTTATTTTTGCTACAGTTATAAGTAAAGAAGGCCAAAGTTAAAGAGATGTACAAATTTATAATTAGACTTTATTTTTAGAAAACGTTTTACTTTGTCAAGGACTTTGATTGTATAAAATGTGCGAATTAACGACTTAAGTAGACTCCTATATCTTCAACACTAATATTGGGATAGTTTCCCGACATTAGGTACAAGAAGTGGTAGGTACTATGCAATTGACGTAACCCTCCGTCGTCCCAGTACGGAGGGTTTGGTAAAAGCCCACAGTGTTGAAGACCTAACCCGATGAACCATGAGAATTACCCAATATAAAATACAAAGGCTTCCACAACTCTACGGTTGAATCTTCACCATCTAGTTTCCTTAAGTATCTAAGTAAATGGTACACCACAGAATGCCTACAGTATTACCTCTGATTCTCATTTTAATCCATCCAAAGGTTGTCTTTAAAAAAGAAATGTAGGAAATTCAAATAATTTCAAAATATTCTTACCTGCCGCTTGAGCAAAACCGAACACAAGCACAGCCAAACACGCTACTTTGAACACCATTATTGTTAACTCTGACACAACCCTTCAACAGTTAACTGAGAACTATTTGTGAACATGAAGTGAATGCGTTAATATACTAGACGAAACCTCGTTACCGGACATAATTTGTATACGTCCTTATGTTAAATAGTATAAGCAATCATCTTTTACAATTATTAAAAAAAAAACAATTTATTTAAAAAATATACTTAGCAATAAAACCTCATATGCAAAGTTTGAACCAACATTTAGAAGAATTTATTCATATTCATATCTTCGCGACAGAATATTTGTGAGCGGACAAAAATTTGAATCATCTTTAATATTTTTGAAAAATAAAATACGCCCATGTGCGCCATGCCTATGTAGGTTAGAATAGGTGAAATATTTTTTAAAACAGTTAAGTATTTTTCATTTCATTAGATTTTATCCATTACAAATAAACAAACATCAACAATCAAATCTTTTCTCTTTATAATATTAGTTTAGATAGTTTAGATAATATATAAATATATTATATTTAGCAGGTATTTTGTAGTTCCGTACATCATGTTTGTCTGTTTAGTGTAGGGGTTCGTGGCTAAATAATAACAGTTTAATAATTAAACAATAACACGTTTGCCGCGGTCAATTCGTAGATGGGTAACTATCTACGACACCCCTTCGTGCCTGGGAAATCACGTTAAAAGCCGTTGGTCCCGACTGTCGTTCGTAGATCTTTGACATCCTTGACAGTCCAAAAGTCGGACAACCAGTCTTATCAAGGGGTATCTTGTTACCCAGTAATTGGGTTGTGGAGCTCAGATAAGCAGTCGCTCCATGAAAAATACTGGTATTCAGCTGCATTCAGTTAGAATGGTAGCCGACCCCAAAATATTTAGGAAAAGGCTGGGGAAATTGATGTTTGTCTATATAGCTGAATTACGTTTATCCCAGCCGGAAGATCGGAAAGAAAACCGAAATGATTCTTATAACAACTTTTAATTAATAAAGTTAACTACAATTAACTATCCTACGAGGATTCATTCCAACTCGAAGTAGGAATATAGAATGAATCTTCTTAAAAATAAGATCATTATATAACTAGTTCGCACTATCGGTCTATCGGTTGACGTTAATGCTGCATCAACGATCTGATGTTTGCAAGGTCTATTATTGGCATTCGCGTAATTTGCAACGTCGCAGTGTCACGTAATTCCTACGTCGGTGATTTCTTATAGTGGTGCTTTCGTAACTGCTGTTTCTAACGTCACTTTTGTTTCAGTGAAATATTTGATTCTACCTCCTGAAACATACTTGGTTTATTCAAAATTCGAGCACCGAGATTTCATTAGAAATCTTGGACCTTAATACTACAGTCTTTTAGCCTTAGGCTTCATGTACATGACGCCGGAGCCGCACCGGCATCCAACCGCAAGATAAAACAATTTCATAATATCAAAAAAAATGTGTAACATCTACGCGACGCCTGCGCAGCTGCGACGTTTTGGCGATATTCATTTGTATACACAAACATGCGGTCCGGCGTCGGTGCAACTCCGGCAACGTATACAGGAAGCCTTAAGAATACAGTATCATTATGAGGATAACTTATATTTACTCTCAACCCTAACTTCGTCATATACAACGTGTTCCTTCTGATGTCTATGCTATAAGTAAAAATAATACAAAAGTCCTAGACCACTTATTTTTTATTTATTTATTGGATCTCCAACAGAGGCTACACAATTTCATGCAAGTACAATCTAAGAACAGGGACAAATACGGTGTGCGCTTCCAATTATAGGAGACATCATTCTAATCTAGGTACAACGTTAAGTTTGACAAAACGAAAATATAATAACAAATAAATCAAAACATACAACATGAAATCAGAGATGGAAATAAAATGAAATACAAAACAAATTAATAATAATATAGACATTAGAAATAAAAAATAAATAATAACCATAAAAGACAACAGACAAAAAAAAGTTATTAAGGCTTGGATATATATATATGACTTTTAAAGCTTTTTTAAACTTAGACATTTTTCAATATCCATTTTTTTTATATCCAATTCATCACGCTTCGATACTTCGTTATACTGCCTTCAGAGCCTTGGCAAACGGCGAAGTGTCCGAGGTTTGTTTTGGATCCCGGCACATAGAAAAGGTTATAGTTACATTTAAGTAGCAAGCGAGATAGTGCACTTATCTACAGCTGTCCAAGAAGCTCGCTACAGTCAACAGCCCCATTGAACAGTTTGCAAAGAAATGTGAGATCTAGAACGTTTCTTCTATCTAACAACGAGGACATTTTATAATGTTGTAGTAAATGTCATAGTACGGATTCCATACGGTGTTGTTGCACTCAAGGAGTAGGCGAACTAATGTATTATACGGATGAATTCTAGTTTGAGGCTATAGAAAATTCTTTGTTTTTACGCAAGACAAATCCTAGCATCTTGAACCCTTTTGAGGTAATATTTAGTAAATGCCTACCAATTTTCAACACAATTCCCAGGTCACGAACCTCGTCAACTTTTTTTTGTGTTTGCTGGTGCAATGTGTAATTGTGGGTTTGCACTATTTTATTGCGAGAGAATTGCATACAGTGACACTTAGAAACATTAAGCGACCTTTTGTTTTACTCTACACCAATCCGCCATTCTATCGAGAACAACCTGTAATAGTGCGGCATCCAAGTTTGTCACTATTGGTCTCATGGTTTTGACGTCATCAGCAAACAGCTAGAAACTTGAGTGCTTGAAACATAACCAAATGTCGTTAATGAAGATGTTAAAGAGGATAGGACCTAAGTGTGAGCCCTGCGAGACTTTCGATGTTGCCGGAAAGGAATTAGAGTGGTGACCGTTGATTACCACTCTTAAATTCCTACCAACGAGGTAAGACTGGAACCATTTAAGCAAAGATCCCCCTATTCCCAATTCATTTAGTTTTTTGTGAAGTATATTATGGTCAACCTTATCAAATGCCTTAATAAAGTCTATGTATATATTGTCTACCAGGATTATTTTATCAAGAGACTGATATATCTGAGACATAACACATAAGGTTTGTAGAGATTGACCTTCAATTTATAAAATGTTGGTGGGTTGTAATACTTTGCTTAACACGTGCATTCAGGCTTTTAGTTACTAACTTTTCAAGTATTTTTCCGAATATGTTTAGAATAGAGATGGGCCTACAGTTGTTGCTTTTCTCCTGATTTGAAAATAGGGACTATTGAAGCTTCCTTCCAGCTCTCAGGAAATACGCCGTCCGCCATTGACTTGTTGATGATAACACACTTATTCCAAAAATATAAAATAAATAGTTTCAAAGATAACATAACACTAGACTCTCAATGTGTATATCTAAGTTTCATTGATAAGCACGAGTAAATCATTTTCATTCGAACCTTTAGAGGTATGAGGACCAGGGTATAAAGTTCACTCATCCTCTATAGAAAAAGGAGGATCCTGCGACCGCACGGGTGTCGTGTCTGGCGGGCAACTGCCCAACGATTGATGTCAGATAGTCTTATATGTGTCGCTCGCGCGGTAAACTCTAATCCGCGACGCAAGATTTGTGTGACGTCAGGATTTTGTGTGAAGTCAGGTCTCTGATGCGTAGTTTGCATGTGGCGATGTAGATGCCGCCACAAACCAATCATTCATATTTTAAAGCTAAGAAAATTCGACGTTGTCATTTTTTTATGGGCTAAAATAGTCAATCTTTTTTTTATACTTCACGGATGGGTTTTTTACATAAATAATCGTGCTCCGACTTTGTCGAATTATTTTGATTGAAAATTGAAAACGAAAATATGATTGACATCCAAGGGGGTGACATCCATCCATGACAGCCTACGTAATTGATTTTTCGGTTGTTTTTGTTGTCAGTATTAAACAATTTGTAAGTTCGGTTTTTTTTGTAATTTGTTTACTGAATAAGTTTAGAGATATCATCAGCTGCCAGTCTTTTCCCAATTATAATGGGGTCGTCTTACAGTCTAACCGGATGCAGCTGAATACCAGTATTTTACATGGAGCGACTACCTATCTGGCCACATGAAACCAGTTACTGGGTAATACGATACCCCTTAGTAGAACGGGTTGTCAGACTTTCGCGCTTCTGAATGTCCGTAACGACTGTCAAATATCTACAAATGGCAGCCGGGACCAACGGCTCAACGTGCTTTCCAAGGCACGGAACGTTCTCGATATGTAATGGATGGTTACCTTCCACGCACCGGCCGCGGTTTTACCTATGAAATATTTTAATTAAGTGCTTTTAACCCATTCCCTGCCGCGATAAAAGTTACGCTTATTAGCCAAGTGCGGGACGGTTTTCGTCGCGAACACCTATGGGTGTCCTCCGCACCTCATTAGGATAATATGGAACGCCGATCGGCAATTCAGCATTGTTTAAAGAAATTGATCATTCTTACGCTAAAACCTTAGAAAAACTACAAATACGCCAAACGTGTGGTACGTTCACGATCGTATTTGGTGTAAAAAATAAATTAACATCAGTTAGGAGTTTTTTTGTGAAGTTTTTGTTCTGTAATAGTTGGATTGTGAAAATTTTGAGAATATGGCAATAAATGGTAAGTAACTTATATTAATTAAATAATTGTACTTCACTTTTAAACTGACAGTCTCATATATTTTAGTTTCAACTCATAAGGATAGCTAAAATATCAGTATAAATTAATATCAGAGGTAGCAAACCTTTTCATTACTTTTATAATACTATTATTATTTATTTGCAGCCCTACTTTTAATAGACATCTATATTAACCTGAAAATTTGTATCAAAATGAACTTTCGTTGAAAGAATTGATGCAATTCGTCGGCACTATATGTCTATATCAGTGTTGTTATTAGTTGTTTGACGTCTTGTTCTTTATTTTTCCAGATAAAAAACGTTCATGGTCACCCAATATATTAGATGATGGTCAAGATTGGAATGCTACATATATGTCTCAGTCGATTTTGTTACCCCAAAGTAAGCCAAAATAAAGAGATTAAAAAAGATGCAACATACGACGATTGCAAGATTGTCACCGACAATATAGGAAAAGAAGATAGACGGAATGTCCTTTTTGGTCAGTTAGTAACCGAAGAGTTGAACCAAATTAAACACTGTCTTCGTACCCGCACTTATGCAAAAAAAAATGCGTTTCTGAATGATGCTAAGGGTTCGCACTCGAGTAAAATAAAATACGATACTCAAATCGAATAACCATTTATTGATTGTGCATTATTTTAAAAGAAATTTAAAAGTACAAAAACAATTATAATAAGTGCGATTGTGAACAATAAACAAAGTCGAGAACATTAATGTGTATTACAATGTATCTAATTAAAGAATATTGAAAACAAAATAAACATAATCAATAAAGATCTGTGTGTTTTTATAAACTTAAATTTAAAATTATTTTAAAATGTTTTTTTTTTGCAGAATAGCTCTAATGTCATAGCCAAAGGTAAGGAATTTTAGTGATAGTTTTCGTTAGTTAAGTTTGTTCTTGGGGTAAATTCATCCCAACTACGGAACCCTTCATTGTGCGGGGTCCGCCACGAACTTGGCCGGTTTTTATTTGATGTTTTCAAAAACAACACACATACAAAACATTTCAATACAATACTATCATAATGAGTTCGGACGAAAAAGGCGTGTTTTCAGTTTTAGTTTTAGCAATAGGTACTAGATTTGGTAACGAGGAGAAGAAAATCCAGATTTAAGCATTGTAATACTAAAAACCCATAAAGAAGCATTCGCAGCAGCGTGAGAATTGCTAGCTCACTCACACAGAAATGAAACTATTCCGCCAACTCGAGATATTTTTGTTATATTCTTATTACTTGTCCTTGAACGCACCGTGCCATGTGCGATAAGAATCTACCATATAAAAACAACGCCATAAGTTTCTAAGTCGACTCCTAGATGGCGTTGTAAAACTACTGTTTCTGACGATTAGTGAGTCGCTGATGCTGCCATCTGTTAAAAAAATGGATGAAGAATAATAGCCAGCTCAATTGCCAGACTTAGGGAGGAGTCATTTCTTTGTATGGGATTGGGTATCTATACGTAGTATTATATTATCTGTGACACAACACATGAATTTCAGTAGGCAAAATCAGAGTCCGAAATCACTAGCCGTTGTCGTCGTAAGTGCAAGAAACAGTCCTATAATACGATACGTAAGCGGGTCGTTAGAAGAACTATACTGCCCGTATTACAGCACGTCTGATCACCATGAAAGCAAAACAGAAGTGTATCCTCTATTATAGAAAAATAATATTAACTAAATATATTTAGGAAATATTGCAAAAAAAACATAAGGTATTTATTTAGAATCAAAGGTTGTTAAATCCTGGAAAACGACGTTACGCGTCTTCCGCACCTAGGATGGAATTCGCAATTTTTCAAAAAGTAAGAAGTTCGGAAACGGCGAGCATGCCCTGTAGTATTTAAAAAAAAATGTACATATATTGCAAGTATAATTTTTTGTGACTTGTTTTTGCCAAGATATAAGCAATTTAAAAATAACGCCGATGGGCGTATTTCGCACCTGAATATTAAATCAAAAAACGCCGAAAGTAGTCCGCCGCATCGAATGGGTTATAACGCAACGTACATAATTTACAGTTACCTACATAGTTCCCAAGTTTTTTACTCTTTTGATACCTCTACTACATAATTGCTATGTGTTTGAGCACTTAGCGAAATTAGTGATTTTCTCTAAAAAACACAACTTTCGATTCTCATCTTTTACAAATAAAATCACATCACTTTAGAAAAGAGATAATAACTGTTTAACCACTTTTGTAAATGTACACCTACCTATATCTACATCAAACCCAAAAAAATAAAACAAAATAATAACTAACAAAATTTATTTAGTCGCAATCAATAAAACGGGCACTGTTTAAGCACTGGTGATCTCTTCAATAGGCAACACTTCGAAGAAGTTGCCTACGTTCTTGAATATTCTCTTTGCCGCCAAATCCACCAAGGGGCTGCCGAATTCTGTCGCAACTTGCTTCCAGTTCTCGTTTAGGAACTTTATCATGGCTTCACCTAGAAAAAAAAATGTTTTATTTTAGGAAGGAAATGGGTACAAAACTACAAACCACGGTATTCGTATAAGGTTCTGTAACTTATATGAATACCGGGGTTTGTAGTTTTGTATGCTTTTAAAAACCTTTTACAGTTTTTAAGTTGCCGTTTTTAAGTTACAGGTTTTAAGGTACATAGAGGTCTAATTTTAAGTGAATTGGTCCTTCAGTTACTGTTTAGATGAGAAAATGTAGTACCAAAGGGACAAAAACAAAGTGGCTACTCTTGCCTCTATAATATTGTTCACCAATGTGGCTATAACAATGTTTTAATTTTTTTAACAATTTTCTTAGTAAACTTTGATAAAGTAACTACGTCACGCCGTAATTCAAAATCCGCGAGAAATATGATTGTTTGCATTTTATGCACCATCTATTATGTTCGACAAAGATTAATGCGATACTTATTGTCAACATTCATTGGAATAGTTTGTTGATATTTGATCGAGAACCTCAAAAATGAAAGTAAAATGAAAATACTCGAAGCATTAAATTTTTACGTTGGGAGAGTACCTACCTACGTTGTTGGTGTGTTTACATTTTTTTTTATCGCCCAGGTTTTTTAACCGCGTTTAGTAGGAAATTAAAAAGCTTACAGAGAAGGAAAGCTGTATAATTATGTATAATAATTGTACGTCTCCAACCACACATTGGAAATCCAAAAAACCCGGTTTTACGAGTTTTTAACATGAAAATGAATAGGATTTGTGAGAGTTAGTTAATTTTGGTCATCCTGATTACTTCATTAGCGGCTGAACCACACGCCATGGATAATGGATTTCCTCAAGACTGCTACAAATAATATTATTGAGGGAATTCAACCAAAAGGGCCACTATTTGCAAGTGATTATGATTGCTATAAGTCTGATAAATTATGACGTCTTAGTCGCCTTTGGCGTCAAAGGCGACTAAGACCAGGTAATAGTGTGTTATTTATTTTTCTTAATTGGGCCGGACATGTCCGCCGTATGTCAGATGAGAATCGGGCTCAAGGAACCACCAAGGGGTCCCATTAAACACTAGACGTCATCGCAGCAGAGCTAGGCGAATATTGTGGGACGAGCTTGACTGCTACCTATAGGACTAGCTCGCATGAGCAGAAAACAGAATCGTGTGGAAAACGGAGAGGGAGGCCTTTATCTTGTAGTCGGCCAATATTGGCTAGTTATATAAGATTAAATTATGTTTCCAAAATGGAATAGAAAAATATTGAAGACACTTACTGAGCTGCTTGTTTCCGTTGAACAAGTTAGTCAGGTCGTAGTGAACATTATCCTTGACATCGAATTCGAAGCTGTACTTCTTAGGCTTGATGATATCCTTGCTGTCAGCATTCTTGATTACATTGTAGTGAATGGACATCTTGATTTGAAGGTTTTCTGAAAAGAAAGAGTATGTTTATTGTAAACTGGAATTTGCTTAAAATACATTCTTTAGTAGTTTCAGTATGATTTACTCATGACATGTTATTAATGAGCTTAAAATATATTAACAGCATGCAGGAAATGAAGGAAGTAAGAAAGTATCATGAAGAGATAAGTGGGCTTAGACAGATGACAATAAATTCTACAATGACTTTCAACAGGATTGAAATAAGCTTTTCGATAGCATTTGTCAAACCAATACATTTTTGTTTTTCAATCATCGTTATCGCTGATAGTATGTCACTTAGTCTAAGATCATGAAAAAGTTAATACTTCGGGAGCCTTTTGCACAAAAAATATACAGTATGTTCCAATTTGGGTTTTTCTTAGCTACAAGGAAACTTCATCAAGTGACCCAAAAGAATTTACTTACTCATTTTCAGTTTGATTTGTCCATCACCAGTGATAGGGAGGATCAGAATGCGTCCTCCAGCAGTGTAGTGACCCTTCACTGTCATGTCGTTGTGGAAATTAACAGTGAAGACCTTCTTCTTTGTGTCCCAACTGGTGGCAAAAATAATACTTAGGAAAATTTAATAGAGCGGTTTCATCTGATTGTTTTGCGTATACTTACTACAGAAGATTCAAATTCATACCTAGCTGGATAAACGCCAGGCAAAAAGTTTCTGCTGGAGGGAATGGATTGAGTTTTGTTTTCGTCGTGTTTGATGAGAGAGGTAGGTAAGGGTTGCGCGGATGAAATTTTTATTTTTTGCTTGCTTTATACGCCCTCTTAAGTGTTTTTAACGCAAAATACCTAATTTACCGGTACCTAATCAATTCCCAAGTTTTTAACTCTTTTGATACGCAAACTAAATAATTGCTATGTGCTTGTGCACTTGATTTTCTTTCTTGATTTTGATCGTGCATGATTTTCTTTTTTTCTATTCTTATCTTTTACAAATAAAATCACATCACTTTAGAAAAGAGATAATTGTTTAAGCACTTTTGGAAATGAATACCTACGACCTACATCTACATCAAACCCAAAAAAAAAACAGAATAATAACTAACATTTTATTTAATCGTAATCAATAAAACAGGCAATATTTAAGCACTGGTGATCTCTTCAATAGGCAAAACTTCGAAGAAGTTGCCAACGTTCTTGAATATTCTCTTCGCCGCCGAATCCACCAAGGGGCTGCCGAATTCTGTCGCAACTTGCTTCCAGTTCTCGTTTAGGAACTTTATCATGGCCTCACCTAGACAAAACAAAAATAATATAAGTTATATTTTAGAAACGAATGAGGTACAAAGCTACAATCCACGGTATTCATAAAAGGTACAGAATTGCTTTAAACCACCTTTTACAGATTTTAATTTGCCGCCAATTTTTTTCCAAAATCAAAAGAAAAATCAGTAACTTTTACATCTTCCACAACGTATCTTAGGTACATAGAGGTCCCTTTTAAGTGAATTGGTCCTTTAGTTACTGTTTAAATGAGCAAATGTAGTACCAAAGAGAAAGTGGCTACTCTTGCATATAAAGTAATGTTCACCAGGTTCGTTTATTAAATTTGTTTTTAATCGCCTGGCTTTTTGAACTGCATGTAGTTTGAAATTAAAAACATTGCAGGGAAGCAAGGCTGTACATTTATAATAATTTTACGTGGAGACGTAAAATTAAAATAATAATTAATAATTGATTGGAGAATCACACATTGGAAATCCAGAAAACCCGGTTTTATGAGTTTTTAACACGAAAATTAAAGTTAGTTAATTTTTGATCATACTGATTACTTTATTAGCGGATGAACCTCATGCCATACGAAGATAATGGATTTCCTCAATACTGCTACAAATAATATTATTGAAGGAATTCAACCAGAAGGACCACTATTTGCAAGTGATTATGATTATGATGTCTTAGTCGTCTTTGACGCCATCAGTCTGTGTTATTTACATTTCTTGATTGGGGTCCAGTCCAATCAAGAAATTGAAATAACATGTCTGCTGTATGTCGGATGAGAATAGGGCTCAAGGAACCATTGAGGGGTCTCAATAAACGCTAGACGTAATCGCGGCAGACCAAGGTGAACATCGCGGGACGAGCCTGACTCCTACCGAGACGACTGGCTCGCATTAGCAGAAAACAGAATTGTGTGAAAAACGGTGATCGAGGCTTTTAACTTGCAGCACGCGTAGCTTGAGCAACTTTTTGTCGACGGAAGAGTAGACAAAAATGACGTTCCGTGTAGACAGTACGACGGCAGCAAAGTAGAAAGAGTCAAACTGCACTTTTTACGAAATTCACTCTTTGACATAATTCGACTCAGAATTCTTTGTTTTGTCATAGGACTTTTTTCTGTTTGATTCTCTATTTTTACTGATATTAAGTCACGTATTTAAAGACAACTACAACATTTATTCTTAAAATGACGAAGTACTGTGTTTTGGAACAAAAAATATTACAGTAATATTGGCCTTAACCATTTCCTTGACAATGAACTATTAACTAAATGATGTAAAATAGAAGATAGCTTTGTTCTTCTATTAATTATCACAATTTTGCATTCAAAACGTTCTTCTGTAAAATCATGATTTTGTAGATGACCACTTTGTGGCCGTCGAATAGAAAGTTTTCTACTATCTTTAGCATGGCGATTACAAAATCAAATTGTCTTTACTACCTTAGACAACAGTCAGTTGTCAGTGTGATTTTAACAGTTTGGGATAGAAAACTTTCTTCTGAAATAGTCTACATACAAAATGACCTAGACAAAGATTGTTAGAAACGTAAGACAAAATGACAAATTGTAGAAAGATTTCTACGGTGCGATGTCAAAACTGGAGAAACGAAATGTCAGTTTGTATAGAAAGAGCTATGTCTATTCTTCGTAGAAATAGAAAGCGTCATGCTACGCGTGCAGGGGCTAATATAGACTAGTTAGATAAGATTAAATTATGTTTCTAAATGGGAATAGAAAAATATTGAAGACACTTACTGAGCTGCTTGTTTCCGTTGAACAAGTTAGTCAGGTCGTAGTGAACATTATCTTCGACATCGAATTCGAAGTTGTACTTCTTAGGCTTGATGATGTCCTTGCCGTCAGCATTCTTGATCACATTGTAGTGAATGGACATCTTGATTTTAAGGTTTTCTGAAAAGAAAGAGTATGTTTATTATTTTAAGTGTTTATTTGGGGTAATATTTACAAGTGGGTCCATAACAACTTATGACTAAATAAAAATAGCAAAATTATATATTATATTCTTAACTAAACCATTCCTAACTTAACTAAAACTATTCAAAAACTAAAATACAGCATCGTAAAATTCGTATGTTTATTGGAAGTTTCTTAAAATAAATTCTATAGTAGTTTTAGTATTATTTACTCATGACAAGTTATTAATGAGCTTAAAATATATTAAACTGCATGTAAAAAAATAAGGAAGTAAGAAAGTATCATGAAAAGATAGGGCTTCGACAGGTGACAATTCTACAATGACTGTCAACAGGATTGAAATAAGCTTTTCGTTAGCTTTTCTTTAGCTTTTGTAAATCCAATCGTTTTTGACTTTTCCATCACTTTGTCTACGACCATGAAAAGGTTAATTCTTCGGGAACCTTTTACACAATAAATATATACCTATGTTTTTCGAATTTTGGTTTTTCTTACAAGGAAATGTCATCAAATGACCCAAAAGAATTTACTTACTCATTTTCAGTTTGATCTGTCCATCACCAGTGATGGGCAGGATCAGAATGCGTCCTGCAGCAGTGTAGTGACCCTTCACTGTCATGTCGTTGTGGAAATTTACAGTGAAGACCTTCTTCTTTGTGTCCCAACTGGTGGCAAAAATAAAATGTTAAGAGAATCATATACCTAGTAGGTAAAGGACCAGCGGCACCGAATCGGTGCCAGCGCGCCACGCGCCCCAACTGACAAACCACGCTGGCACCAAAAAGACACTATGCGTGTCAATGTCGGTGTCAGCGGGGCTTAACGGTTGCAGCGCGCTTGCATCGATTCGGCCGCGGGATGTTTCCCGGTTAAAACACCCTAAACACAATGACATTCTATCAGCAATAACGATGGTGGATTCGACTAAAAAGTATCGGATTGACTTAAACTACCGAAAACATAGAGTCAATACTGATGAAAGTCGTTGTAAGAATTCTTAATGCTTTGAAAGCGATTGTCACTTGTCCAGGCCAAAGGTTTCATATCGTTTTATGAACCAATCCTGGCTTTGAGTAAAGGTAAACTGAACTCTTGGATGAAAAACTTATAAAAAATTAACGCTTCTAGGAAGTGCAGCAAGGGTTTAATGTATCTTGTGCTATTATAAACAGCTAGCGTTCACTCGGAGCACTTGTCGGTAATGCATAAATTATCT
This sequence comes from Agrochola lota, assembly GCA_947364205.1. Taxonomy (NCBI): domain Eukaryota; kingdom Metazoa; phylum Arthropoda; class Insecta; order Lepidoptera; family Noctuidae; genus Agrochola; species Agrochola lota. The sequence continues at coordinate 8,445,875 of OX376231.1, read as the reverse complement.
GATACTTATTGTTTCCATGTTTCTGACAGTATTGAGCGTGAAGTGTATTAAGTTTGAGGATCGATATATTGAGAAACTTCTAATTAGTTGAGGATTTAGAAACAATAAAATGCACCCGTAATCCGATTTTATACCCAGAAGGAAAGAAGATCTAGCTTGCTTATCTGCTTGCTGATCTGTTATCTTATTTCATTTTTTATCCGAAGCTGGTACTCACTCAACTTTGTCAACAACGGAGTCCTTCAATCCCTTCATGGTGCCTCCAGTCAAGGTGAACTGAAGACCAGCCAGGTCGAAGGCCAGGTCATTCATTTTCATAGGGTCTAAGACCTCAACGTTATTCTCCGATATTCCCGCCATGAAAATTGGCATCATTTTCTGGAACGCCGGAGTCAAACAGGCATTATCGGTGAGCTTGCATTTTTCTGCTGATGGTAAAACTGTGAACAAGAAAATATGTTTAGAGGATCCGCGAAAAATCAATGTTTCCATGGCCTGGTTTCTTTTTTTTACCGTGTAACCTACGCCTGTATCCCTCTTTGGTTAAGGGTGGGTGTATCGTGCACCCATATTTCGCCAATTACTTGTACCTAACTATTTAAGCTCCCATGAATTGTACCAGGGGCGATACTTGTGCAAATAGGTACAGAATAGGTATAAACCTAAATTCGGGCTTCAACTGAATCTTCCTGTCGAATTCTGGTCGAAGCGTGATATTATTCAAGATTTATACTATGACTTGAGAGTTTTATTATTATTATGTTAATTTCGTTTTTGTATTAAAAATTGTGGATAACATTACATTAAACATCACGCCTGTTTTCCACGAAGGGCTGGGCAGAGGTGTACCTATAGTGCACCAAAATTTCGCCAGTTATTTATGTTTAAGTCCCATGTAATAGGAGGCGAGCCTAAGGCCATCAACCGGGCACAAACACAGGCTCCAGACTGCCACTGAAAAATTCAAGGTGGAAAAACCCAATAACAATTTCCCTGCCCCGGGAAACGAACCCAGGACCTCATGCTCAGCAGTAGTGCTTACGATCACTTTATACCAACGAGGCAGTCAAAGTTTTTAAGTTTATCTTGGACATTGGTAAAAGAAAACATCGTAAAAAATTCTGGACTTAAATCGCCAATCCACCTTGAGCAAGCGTGGTGATCAATGCTCATGCCTTCTGCGTATGAGCAGCGTCCTATGCCCGTGGAACAATAATACGCTGGTATTATAAAGGGCCCATGTTTCGATAATATACCCGATTATCATAATTACGTGTATCCTTAGAGAGTCACGTACGCCAAAATAGCGAGAACGCTCTAATTTTACATAAATGACCCTTCAAATTAATTAGTTAACCATAAATTATCACGAAATTATAAATAATTGATATTGTGATTGCACTACTCACATTAAGCAGTTATTTATTATTGATAACATACTTAGGTATTTAGTTTTTGAAGTTTATGATGATAGGTTTAATGTACCCTTATTACCGAATCTTACTTATTATTTTTATATTATCTATGGGAAAAGTGCCCAAAAAGGGGCATCATTGCCACGTTGGGTGGCAATCAATGCTGATTCTGATTCAATGAAAATGAATAATGTTTTTATACTGGAGTGAATTAGCTATTATAGTTAATATTATCGGGGGTAAAATTAATTTTAATACAGATTGTGTTAAAAATAACTATTAAAAAGCTCTTTTCGAAATTAACAAGCAAGAACTTCAAAATTATGTTTTATAATTTGGTTCTAATTTTAAGAGAGCGATGAACAAAAAATACTGTGCCTTTCACAGAAGAAAGGCTAATTAATATAAAACTAAACTGTGTATCTAAAAATATATAATTTAGGCTTCCAGCCTTCAATTTAGGATGACGGCAAAATTAGAATAGAATACAATATTATTTATTTTTGCTACAGTTATAAGTAAAGAAGGCCAAAGTTAAAGAGATGTACAAATTTATAATTAGACTTTATTTTTAGAAAACGTTTTACTTTGTCAAGGACTTTGATTGTATAAAATGTGCGAATTAACGACTTAAGTAGACTACTATATCTTCAACACTAATATTGGGATAGTTTCCCGATATTAGGTGCAAGAAGTGGTAGGTACTATGCAATTGACGTAACCCTCCGTCTTCCCAGTACGGAGGGTTTGGTAAAAGCCCACAGTGTTGAAGACCTAACCCGATGAACCATGAGAATTACCCAATATAAAATACAAAGGCTTCCACAACTCTACGGTTGAATCTTCACCATCTAGTTTCCTTAAGTATCTAAGTAAATGGTACACCACAGAATGCCTACAGTATTACCTCTGCTTCTCATTTTAATCCATCCAAAGGTTGTCTTTAAAAAAGAAATATAGGAAATTCAAATAATTTCAAAATATTCTTACCTGCCGCTTGAGCAAAACCGAACACAAGCACAGCCAAACACGCTACTTTGAACACCATTATTGTTAACTCTGACACAACCCTTCAACAGTTAACTGAGAACTATTTGTGAACATGAAGTGAATGCGTTAATATACTAGACGAAACCTCGTCACCGGACATAATTTGTATACGTCCTTATGTTAAATAGTATAAGCAATCATCTTTTACAATTATAAAAAAAAAAAACAATTTATTTAAAAAATATACTTAGCAATAAAACCTCATATGTAAAGTTTGAACCAACATTTAGAAGAATTTATTCATATACATATCTTCGCGACAGAATATGTGTGAGCGGACAAAAATTTTAATCATGGATTGTTTTTGATAAAAAAAAATCATATGATTATGTTTTCGCGGTTCTACACCCTATTAAACCCCATGGGTGTCGTAACAGCTGACCGGTATGTATTTTAGTTAAGAAGTTATGATGGAACAGATGAACATACATACATGTTCATCTGTTCCATCATAATTTCTTAACTTTTCATCATAATTTAAAAAATGAGGTATCGTTGGAATAAATATATAAAAATAAATACATAATAAATATATATATTATATAATTATACTAGTTTCTGCCCGCGACTTTGCCCGCGTGGAATTTCTTGCCACATCGCCCGCCTGCTCTGTTAGTTCGTTTTCGCTTAGCGTTCTTTCTAACGTTTTTACTTTTGCTCTGCTTCTAAGGGTCCGTTATGATAATTAACCCTGATTATGAAACTAATTAGTTGGATAAGGATTAATATGATAAATCATGATACGAATATCTTTCGATTCTACCCGTGTTTTGATTGGTTATTATGACTTAACTATAATAGTTAGACATATAGTATAGTATCATGGGCTTTTTTGTGGGTAATGATAAGTGCTATAAGCGTGTGGTACATTATTTTATGTATCATTAATTATTTTTCTTATATAATGACTTTTATAGGCAAATTTTTGATATTTTGGGTTACTTATTGCAATTTTCGTATGCATCTCTAATATTTTTGAAAAATAAAATACGCCCATGTGCGCCATGCTTATGTAGGCCAGAATAGGTGAAATATTTTTTTTAAATCAGTTTAGTATTTTTCATTACATTAGAGTTTATTCATTACAAATAAACAAACATCAACAATCAAATCTTTTGCTCTTTATAATATTAGCTTAGATAATAAATAAATATATTATATTTAGCAGGTATTTTGTAGTTCCGTACATCATGTTTGTCTGTTTAGTGTAGGGGTTCGTGGCTAAATAATAACAGTTTAATAATTAAACAATAACACGTTTGCCGCGGTCAATTCGTAGATGGGTAACTAACTACGACACCCCTTCGTGCCTGGGAAATCACGTTAAAAGCCGTTGGTCCCGACTGTCGTTCGTAGATCTTTGAGATCCTTGACAGCCCAAAAGTCGGACAACCAGTCTTATCAAGGGGTATCTTGTTACCCAGTAATTGGGTTGTGGAGCTCAGATAAGCAGTCACTACATGAAAAATACTGGTATTCAGCTGCATTCAGTTAGAATGGTAGCCGACCCCAAAATATTTAGGAAAAGGCTGGGGAAATTGATGTTTGTCTATATAGCTGAATTATGTTTATCCCAGCCGGAAGATCGGAAAGAAAACCATCAACAATCTGATGTTTGCAAGGTCTATTATTGGCATTGGCGTAATTTGCAACGTCGCAGTGTCACGTAATTCCTACGTCGGTGATTTCTTATAGCGGTGCTTTCGTAACTGCTGTTTCTAACGTCACTTTTGTTTCAGTGAAATATTTTTTTTTTTTTTTTTTTTTTTTTTTTTAAACGTTGCCCCACACTAAGAATTTCTTCTTGTATCGTGGGTGCGTTTACAAACATGGAAACTTACATACACTAACACCCAGACCCGGAACAACTACTTGCAGATCATACAAATATTTGTTCCGTGCGGGGATCGAACCCGCGACACGTTGCGCAGCAGTCGATAGCTCAGCCACTGCGCCAACCGTGTCGTCAAAATTCAAAATAAATAAATTTATAATAAATTTTTAATTTGATTCTACCTCCTGAAACATACTTGGTTTATTCAAAATTTGAGCAACGAGATTTCATTAGAAATCTTGGACCTTAATACTACAGTATTTTAGCCTTAGGCTTCATGTATATGACGCCGGAGCTGCACCAGCATCCAACCGCAAGATAAAACAATTTCATAATATCAAAACAATTGTGTAACATCTACGCGACGCCTGCGCAGCTGCGACGCTTTGGCGATATTCATTTGTATACACAATCATGCGGTCCGGCGTCGGTGCAACTCCGGCATCGTATACAGGAAGCCTTAAGAATACAGTATCATTATGAGGATAACTTATATTTACTCTCAACCCTAACTTCGTCATATACAACGTGTTCCTTCTGATGTCTATGCTATAAGTAAAAATAATACAAAAGTCCTAGAACACTTATTTTTTATTTATTTATTGGATCTCCAACAGAGGCTACACAATTTCATGCAAGTACAATCTAAGAACAGGGACAAATACGGTGTGCGCTTCCAATTATAGGAGACATCATTCTAATCTAGGTACAACGTTAAGTTTGACAAAACGAAAATATAATAACAAATAAATCAAAACATACAATATGAAATTAGAGATGGAAATAAAATGAAATACAAAACAAATTAATAATAAAGACATTAAAAATAAAAATTAAATAATAACCATAAAAGACAACAGACAAAAAAAAGTTATTAAGGCTTGGATATATATATATATGACTTTTAAAGCTTTTTTAAACTTAGACATTTTTCAATATCCAATTTTTTTTATATCCAATTCATCACGCTTCGATACTTCGTTATACTGCCTACAGAGCCTTGGCAAACGGCGAAGTGTCCGAGGTTTGTTTTGGATCCCGGCACATAGAAAAGGTTATAGTTACATTTAAGTAGCAAGCGAGATAGTGCACTTATCTACAGCTGTCCAAGAAGCTCGCTACAGTCAACAGCCCCATTGAACAGTTTGCAAAGAAATGTGAGATCTAGAACGTTTCTTCTATCTAACAACGAAGACATTTTATAATGTTGTAGTAAATGTCATAGTACGGATTCCATACGGTGTTGTTGCACTCAAGGAGTAGGCGAACTAATGTATTATACGGATGAATTCTAGTTTGAGGCTATAGAAAATTCTTTGTTTTTACGCAAGACAAATCCTAGCATCTTGAACCCTTTTGAGGTAATATTTAGTAAATGCCTACCAATTTTCAACACAATTCCCAGGTCACGAACCTCGTCAACTTTTTTTTGTGTTTGCTGGTGCAATGTGTAATTGTGGGTTTGCACTATTTTATTGCGAGAGAATTGCATACAGTGACACTTAGAAACATTAAGCGACCTTTTGTTTTACTCTACACCAATCCGCCATTCTATCGAGAACAACCTGTAATAGTGCGGCATCCAAGTTTGTCACTATTGGTCTCATGGTTTTGACGTCATCAGCAAACAGCTAGAAACTTGAGTGCTTGAAACATAACCAAATGTCGTTAATGAAGATGTTAAAGAGGATAGGGCCTAAGTGTGAGCCCTGCGGGACTTCCGATGTTGCCGGAAAGGAATTAGAGTGGTGACCGTTGATTACCACTCTTAAATTCCTACCAACGAGGTAAGACTGGAACCATTTAAGCAAAGATCCCCCTATTCCCAATTGATTTAGTTTTTTGTGAAGTATATTATGGTCAACCTTATCAAATGCCTTACTAAAGTCTATGTTTATATTGTCTACCAGGATTATTTTATCAAGAGACTGATATATCTGAGACATAACACATAAGGTTTGTAGAGGTTGACCTTCCATTTATAAAATGTTGGTGGGTTGTAATACTTTGCTTAACACGTGCATTCAGGCTTTTAGTTACTAACTTTTCAAGTATTTTTCCGAATATGTTTAGAATAGAGATGGGCCTATAGTTGTTGCTTTTCTCCTGATTTGAAAATAGGGACTATTGAAGCTTCCTTCCAGCTCTCAGGAAATACGCCGTCCGCCATTGACTTGTTGATGATAACACACTTATTCCAAAAATATAAAATAAATAGTTTCAAAGATAACATAACACTAGACTCTCAATGTGTATATCTAAGTTTCATTGATAAGCACGAGTAAATCATTTTCATTCGAACCTTTAGAGGTATGAGGACCAGGGTATAAAGTTCACTCATCCTCTATAGAAAACGGAGGATCCTGCGACCGCACGGGTGTCGTGTCTGGCGGGCAACTGCCCAACGATTGATGTCAGATAGTCTTATATGTGTCGCTCGCGCGGTAAACTCTAATCCGCGACGCAAGATTTGTGTGACGTCAGGATTTTGTGTGAAGTCAGGTCTCTGATGCGTAGTTTGCATGTGGCGATGTAGATGCCGCCACAAACCAATCATTCATATTTTAAAGCTAAGAAAATTCGACGTTGTCATTTTTTTATGGGCTAAAATAGTCAATCTTTTTTTTATACTTCACGGATGGGTTTTTTACATAAAAAATCGTGCTCCGATTTTGTCGAATTATTTTGATTGAAAATTGAAAACGACAATATGATTGACATCCAAGGGGGTGACATCCATCCATGACAGCCTACGTAATTGATTTTTCGGTTGTTTTTGTTGTCAGTATTAAACAATTTGTAAGTTCGGTTTTTTTTGTAATTTGTTTACTGAATAAGTTTAGAGATATCATCAGCTGCCAGTCTTTTCCCAATTATAATGGGGTCGTCTTACAGTCTAACCGGATGCAGCTGAATACCAGTATTTTACATGGAGCGACTACCTATCTGGCCACATGAAACCAGTTACTGGGTAATACGATACCCCTTAGTAGGACGGGTTGTCAGACTTTCGCGCTTCTGAATGTCCGTAACGACTGTCAAATATCTACAAATGGCAGCCGGGACCAACGGCTCAACGTGCTCTCCAAGGCACGGAACGTTCTCGATATGTGTGATATGGATGGTCACCTTCCACGCACCGGCCGCGGTTTTACCTATGAAATATTTTAATTAAGTGCTTTTAACCCATTCCCTGCCACGACAAAAATTACGCTTATTAGCCAAGTGCGGGACGGTTTTCGTCGCGAACACCTATGGGTGTCCTCCGCACCTCATTAGGATAATATCGAACGCCGATCGGCAATTCAGCATTGTTTAAAGAAATTGATCATTCTTACGCTAAAACCTTAGAAAAACTACAAATACGCCAAACGTGTGGTACGTTCACGATCGTATTTGGTGTAAAAAATAAATTAACATCAGTTAGGAGTTTTTTTGTGAAGTTTTTGTTCTATAATAGTTGGATTGTGAAAATTTTGAGAATATGGCGATAAATGGTAAGTAACTTATATTCATTAAATAACTGTACTTAACTTTTAAACTGACAGTCTCATATATTTTAGTTTCAACTCATAAGGATGGCTAAAATATCAGTATAAATTAATATCAGAGGTAGCAAACCTTTTCATTACTTTTATAATACTATTATTATTTATTTGCAGCCCTACTTTTAATAGACATCTATATTAACCTGAAAATTTGTATCAAAATGAACTTTCGTTGAAAGAATTGATGCAATTCGTCGGCACTATATGTCTATATCAGTGTTGTTATTAGTTGTTTGACGTCTTGTTCTTTATTTTTCCAGATAAAAACGTTCATGGTCACCCAATATATTAGATGATGGTCAAGATTGAAATGCTACAAATATGTTTCAGTCGATTTTGTTACCCCAAAGTAAGCCAAAAGAAAGAGATTAAAAAAGATGCAACATACGACGATTGCAAGATTGTCACCGACAATATAGGAAAAGAAGATAGACGGAATGTCCTTTTTGGTCAGTTAGTAACCGAAGAGTTGAACCAAATTAAACACTGTCTTCGTACCCGCACTTATGCAAAAAAAAATGCGTTTCTGAATGATGCTAAGGGTTCGCACTCGAGTAAAATAAAATACGATACTCAAATCGAATAACCATTTATTGATTGTGCATTATTTTAAAAGAAATTTAAAAGTACAAAAACAATTATAATAAGTGCGATTGTGAACAATAAACAAAGTCGAGAACATTAATGTGTATTACAATGTATCTAATTAAAGAATATTGAAAACAAAATAAACATAATCAATAAAGATCTGTGTGTTTTTATAAACTTAAATTTAAAATTATTTTAAAATGTTTTTTTTTTGCAGAATAGCTCTAATGTCATAGCCGAAGGTAAGGAATTTTAGTGATAGTTTTCGTTAGTTAAGTTTGTTCTTGGGGTAAATTCATCCCAACTACGGAACCCTTCATTGTGCGGGGTCCGCCACGAACTTGGCCGGTTTTTATTTGATGTTTTCAAAAACAACACACATACAACACACAGCCGGACATGTCCGCCGCATGTCAGATGAGAATCGGGCTCAAGGAACCACCAAGGGGTCCCATTAAACACTAGACGTCATCGCAGCAGAGCTAGGCGAATATTGTGGGACGAGCTTGACTGCTACCTATAGGACTAGCTCGCATGAGCAGAAAACAGAATCGTGTGGAAAACGGAGAGGGAGGCCTTTATCTTGTAGTCGGCCAATATTGGCTAGTTATATAAGATTAAATTATGTTTCCAAAATGGAATAGAAAAATATTGAAGACACTTACTGAGCTGCTTGTTTCCGTTGAACAAGTTAGTCAGGTCGTAGTGAACATTATCCTTGACATCGAATTCGAAGCTGTACTTCTTAGGCTTGATGATATCCTTGCCGTCAGCATTCTTGATCACATTGTAGTGAATGGACATCTTGATTTGAAGGTTTTCTGAAAAGAAAGAGTATGTTTATTGTAAATTGGAATTTGCTTAAAATACATTCTTTAGTAGTTTCAGTATGATTTACTCATGACATGTTATTAATGAGCTTAAAATATATTAACAGCATGCAGGAAATGAAGGAAGTAAGAAAGTATCATGAAGAGATAAGTGGGCTTAGACAGATGACAATAAATTCTACAATGACTTTCAACAGGATTGAAATAAGCTTTTCGATAGCATTTGTCAAACCAATACATTTATGACTTTTCCATCATCGTTATCGCTGAGAGTATGTCACTTTGTCTAAGACCATGAAAAAGTTAATACTTCGGGAGCCTTTTGCACAAAAAATATACAGTATGTTCCAATTTGGGTTTTTCTTAGCTACAAGGAAACTTCATCAAGTGACCCAAAAGAATTTACTTACTCATTTTCAGTTTGATTTGTCCATCACCGGTGATAGGGAGGATCAGAATGCGTCCTCCAGCAGTGTAGTGACCCTTCACTGTCATGTCGTTGTGGAAATTGACAGTGAAGACCTTCTTCTTTGTGTCCTAACTGGTGGCAAAATTAAAACATTAGGAGAATCATATACCCAGTAGGTTTAAAACGCCCTAAACACAATGACATTCTATCAGCAATAACGATGGTGAATTATTTCAAAAAGTATCGGATTGACTCGATTGACTTAAACTAACGAAAACATTATGTCAATCCTGTTGAAAGTCGTTGTGAAAATTCTAAATTCTTTGGAAGCGATTGTCACTTGTCTAGGCCTAGGTAAGGTCTTTAGATTCGATTTCTTTTACTTCTTTTCATACCGTTTTATGAAACAATCGTAGCTTTGAATAAAGGTAAACTGAACTCTTGGATGAAAAACTAAAAAAAAAACAAAAAACTACGCGTTTTGGAAGTGCAAGCAAGGGTTTCGATGTATCTCGTGTCCACTATAAACAGCTAGCGTTGACTCGAAGCAACTGTCGGTAATGCATTAGCTATCTGATACTTATTATTTCCATGTTTCTGTCAGTATTTAGCGAGAATTATTGAAACTTCTAATTATTTGAGGCTCTAGAAACACTCAAATGCTCCCGTAATCCGATTTGCTACCTAGAAGGGGAGAAGATCTTGCTTGCTGATCATGTAGTTATCTTATTTTATTTTTTATCCGAAGCTGGTACTCACTCAACTTTGTCAATAACGGAGTCCTTCAATCCCTTCATGGTGCCTTCTGTCAAGGTGAATTGTAGACCAGCCAGGTCGAAGGCCAGGTCATCCATTTTCATAGGGTCTAAGACCTCAACGTTGTTCTCCGGTATTCCCGACATGAAAATTGGCATCATTTTCTGAAACGCCGGAGTCAAACAGGCATTGTCGGTGAGCTTGCATTTTTCTGCTGATGGTAAAACTGTAAACAAATAAAAAAATTGTTATGAGGCTCCGCGAAAAATCAATGATTGTTTGCTTATTGCCATGGCTTAGTTTACTTTTTTTTGCCATGGAATGCATAACATCACGCTTGTATCCCTCTATGGGGTTGGGGTGTATCATGCACCAATATTTCGCCAATTACTTGTACCTAACTATTTTCGGTCCCATGGATTGTACCAGGTGCGATACTTTTGCGAATAGGTACAGAAAAGGCACAAATCTAACTTTGGGCTTCGACTGAATCTTCCTGCCGTATTCAGGTCGAAACAAATAAACAGAATCATCGACACAATGAAGAAGAACTAAAACTTTTCTAATTGAAAGACCTCGCCTCGTTATTTGATATGCATTATTTTAGATCTGGGGCTCGTGCCTAAGTTAAACAGCCGCAGGGGTCGATCGATCAGGTTAAGCTACGTTTGTCGCGGTCGATCCGTGGATGGATGACCATCTTTACATACCGAGACCCCTGCGTACCTCGGAAAACATGTTAGGCCGTTGGTCCCGGCTGTAATTTGTAGAACTTTGACAGTCTTTACCGGTAGTCAGAAGCACGAAAGTCTGACAACCAGTTTTATCAAGCGGTATCGTGATACCCAGTAGCTGGGTTGTGGAGGTCATATAGACGGTCGCTCCATGTAAAATACTGGTATTCATCTGCATCCTGTAAGACTGGAAGCCGACTCCAACATAGTTGGGAAAAACGGCTAGGCAGATGATGATGATTAGAGTGAATTAGCTATTATAGTTAATATTATCGAGGTTAAAGTTAATTTTAATACAATTTACAATTTGTGTTAAAAATAACATTTAAAAAGCTCTTTTCGAAGTTAATAAGCAGGAACTTCTAAAAATAATAAAACTATATTTTACTATTTGGTTCTAATAAAAAGAGAGCAATGAACATAATAAAATATAATAGAATATTATTTATTTTTGCTACAAGTAAAGAAGGCTAAAGTTAAAAAAGTGTCTCTTAGAATAAGACTCTTTGGTGTACAAAATTGTAAATACTTAGACTTTATTTTTAGAAAACACTTTCCTTTGTCAAGGACTGCCATTGATTATATGAAAATGTGAGCCAACCTTTAAAACTTGCTGACTTAACCAGGCTGCAATATCTTTAATACTAATGTTGGGATAACTCCTCGACATTAGGTGCAAGAAGTGGTAGGTATTTTGCAATTGCTAAAACCCTCCGTCTTCCCAACAGTTGGGAAGACAGATGGTTTTACCTAACCCACCGCGTTATGTAAAACCCCACAGTGCGGTTCGTGTACAAAACGTTGAAGACCTATTCCAATTAACCATGAGAATGATCCATTATAAAAGCAACGGTTTCCAGAATTCTACGATTCAATCGTTACCTTTTTTAGTATACATGCCTACATAAGGTATCTAGGTATGTTTTTAGTTTACCTCCCACTGCTGGTAAAAGGTCTCCCCGATTACTTTTCCAGTTTTCTTTGTATATTATAGAACATTTTTATTAATATTATTATATAAAAAAACATATAATTTCAAAATATTCTTACCTGTCGCTTGAGCAAAACCGAACACCAGCACAGTGAAACACGTTACTTTGAACACCATTATTGTTAAGACGGACACAAACCCTTCAACAGTTAACTGAGAATTATTCGTGAACTTGAAGTGAATGCGTTAATATACTAGACGAAACCTCGTCACCGGCCATCATTTTTTATACGTCCTTATGTTAAATAATATAAGCAATCATCTTTTAAAATTATAAAAAAAGCCAGTAGAACATATTTAACATTGTAGTTGGAAAAAAAAATTCCCCGATACATTCCAACTGCAAATGTAATTTGTACGCACAATATTGAGAGACTTTACCATGTCATTTTAAGATCTTAGACTTTTTATAGGTTTTCGTGTAATCTTCATAGGTTACAAAACCTATAAGAAGTCTATGGTTATCTATATGGTTAGTTATCTATGGAAAAAAAAGGATTTACCCGTGCCGTACGTACGGAGCATATTTAAAAAAAAAAATTGGTTCAGTATTTTCGGAGATAAGTTTGAATATATTTATTTTAAAATTATTAAAAAAAAAAATTGAGATCCTCACAACAAACCCGTTCATTTGATATGTCACACGGTAGTTTACAAAACGTTTTTTTTTTAATTTTCTAATTATCCCAAGAGAAGTGACCCCCAAAAATATTTGAGATCATCACAACAAACCCTTTCATTTGATATATCACACGGTAGTTTGCAAAACAGTTTTTTTTATATTCCAATTTTTCCCTGAAAAGTGAACCCCATAATCAAAATCCATTTATTTACGTTATACGTCCGTATTTGGGTCACAAACATTGATATGTTTGCCAAACAACTAAATTGGCCAGTAGATTCGGAGCAAAATGGCTGTGACAGACAGTCAGTCACTACACGAGTGATCCTATAAGGGCACCGTTTACTCCTTTTGAGGTATGGAACCCTAAGAACCTTTTATTTATTTAAAAACATATACTTCGCAAAAAAACTCACATGCTAAGTTTGAAGCAACGTTTAGACGAACTTATTCATATTCATTTCTTCGCGACCGATGTGTGAGCGGACAAAAATTACATAGTGGATTATTTTTGATTATACAAAACTCATTTGAAGGTATGTTCGTGATTGTACACCCTATTAAACCCGACTGAAACCGACACTCATGGGTGTCGCAATGAGCTGTCCAGGTGCTTATAAAAAAAGAAAAACAAAAAATATTGCTGGCACAGATAGTCACTGTTTATGTAAAGTAAAGTACCTCAAAAAAAAACACGGCCTAGTGCGAGGCGGACCACGCACAATGAAGGGTTCCGTAGTTGGGATGATTTTATCCCAAAAACAAACTTAACATTATAGTTGAAAAACATGTTCTCCTATACATCGATATATGTCATGGTCAATCCTCTGACTGCAAATGTAGGTAAAACGAAAAAATAAAAGGTGATAAAGCTACAAATTAACGATTTCCCGACTTTTGCCTTTACTTGTAATGTGAGACCTTGTTTCTTGCCTTTCATGATTCTAGGTCAACGGGAAGTATCGTATAGGTTTTAACTTATCTGTGAGAATCAAAATATATCCCATATATGACCGTATTTTTTTATTGCGTTGACTTAGAAGCTTGATTTTTTAAGAGCTCCAAGGGACCGAAAACCTACGTATTTGATCATTTCAACATAATACCTCCACGCTTTCCTGAGAAAATAGGTCTTGACAGACTGACTGATAGAAAGACAACGAAGTGATCCTATAACGATTCCGTTTTTAGGATTCCGTACCTTAAAGGAAAAAATGGAACCCATAACAGATCACTTCGACTACACTAAGTCAAAACAATAAAAAAAAACCTGCCAAGTGAGTGGCGGACTTGCACACGAAGGGTTGCGTTCCACCCAGGGTTGAAAAAAAAACAGTTTTTTTTTTAACTTTATAAAACAAGCAGTTCAAAATGTTTCAACAAGAGTTTTTTTTTTGTTTTGAGTGATTTATCTAATTTATTATCAACACAAATCGATCAGGCCTAATATTATTCATTTCGAGACTATTTAAAAAAATCGATCAGAATATTTTTTTTTATTGTTTTGACTACACTAAGTCAAAACAATAAAAAAAACCTGCCAAGTGAGTGGCAGACTTGCACACGAAGGGTTGCGTTCCACCCAGGGTTGAAAAAAAAAACAGTTTTTTTTTTAACTTTATAAAACAAACAGTTCAAAATGTTTCAACAAGAGTTTTTTTTTTGTTTTGAGTGATTTATCTAATTTATTATCAACACAAATCGATCAGGCCTAATATTATTCATTTCGAGACTATTTAAAAAAATCGATCAGAATAATTTTTTTTATTGTTTTGACTACACTAAGTCAAAACAATAAAAAAAAACCTGCCAAGTGAGTGGCAGACTTGCACACGAAGGGTTGCGTTCCACCCAGGGTTGAAAAAAAAAACAGTTTTTTTTTAACTTTATAAAACAAGCAGTTCAAAATGTTTCAACAAGAGTTTTTTTTTTGTTTTGAGTGATTTATCTAATTTATTATCAACACAAATCGATCAGGCCTAATATTATTCATTTCGAGACTATTTAAAAAAATCGATCAGAATATTATACATATTAGTTACCTATAGTTAATTGTACTAACTATTATACTATATAATCTGTAAACAAACTTACTTTTTTAGGGTTCCGTACCTCATAAGGACAATAATGGAACCCTTGTAAAATCAACTGTGTGTCTGACTGTCAGCCTGTCCGTCTGTTACCGCCAATTTTCCTCCGAATCTAATGAACCGATTAAGTTGAAATTTGGTACACATATCAATTTTTGTGACCCAAACACCTTCCGTTTTTTGGTCACAAAAATTGATATGTACGTGTAACGAAAATAAATTAATTTTAAATATGGGGGTCAGTTTACTTGGGCAAATTGAAAAATAATAAAAGAAAGTTTTGCAACCTGTATGTACTGTGTGACATATGAAATGAAAGTACTTGTTGTGCGGATCTCAAATATATTTTATAATTTTAAAATAAATACTTTTAAAGACATTTAAGAAAATAGGTGAAATTTTTTTTTTTTTTAAATAAATACTTTTAATGACATTTAAGAAAATAGGTGAAAATTGACCATTCACCCCACCTTGAACCTAAAATTTTGTAAAAAATACAAATGTTTGTGCTATATTTATAAATTACGGGAAAACCTATTAGAAGTCTTTGGTTTTAAAATAAAATGGTAAATCTCCCAATATTGTGCGTACAAACTTACATTTGGGTATAAAGATAAATTATTCTCAAAAAAAGGCGCAAAGTCACTTACATGAGAACAAATTATAAATATAAAGTTCGTCACAGACGTCACGGTAGCAATTATGATACACCCATCCAATGCATTCAGCTTTTAGCAAGGGTGTTATTTGTGAGTAAATAATATTCAGCTGATTTAGTGTTGAATGCATTGAATGAATTTTATAAATGAGGGTATTTTGTTGTTTAATTGTGCTCCTTCAAAAGTTAACATTCTTTTTAATGTCCATAAATAAAAAAAGAATTTAAAAAAATATGCTTTAATACTTTCTATATCATAACTCGCCCCCTTTTTAGTTTAAATATTTTTATAACTTCGATTAAAGTTTTTTGGTCACGTTTGTTATGGCTGCTTTTTACGTATTTGCAAAAAGCTTATAACACCATAAATTAATTGATTGCTCAATTCAAAATTTCAAAAACCCCAAAAATAAAGGATATAGGTAGGTACGCAATACCTATATCCTTATTTTAGAGTTTATTCTTGTCTGATTCAAAACGGTCAATAATTAAGTCTAATGAAGGCATGAGATATTTTGGAGCGAGAGGACGTGGCAAGCCGTCACCTCCTTCTGCGAAGCAGTAATGCTCGCGAAGGCAGAGACGGAGCGCGTGAGGGAGAGGCGTATGTCGCGCCCTTACGCCCCTAGCCGCCGCAGGAGACGCCCTGGGCGCAAATGAATCGCAGGACTCCGGATTCCCGGCCACCGTAGGCGCGGGCTTGCGGACGGTGAGCAATGGGTAGCTCGCCGTCCGATAAGAACCAGGCCTGGGTCGACGACGCGTTGTGTTCCACGCGCGTCTCAAAGAGATGTCAGCACAACAGAAGGGGTCCGCTAGGACCAATGCCTGCTGGGGTCGCGGGAAAATCCGAAAGGGATACCATGGCCCCTGGCAACGTGCAGGCAACTGAAGGAACTCGGGTGGGTTTTAGTTAGTAAGAGTCTGACACGCCCTACTGCTCCGCCCAGAGCGGGAGAAGTTATTTGATAGTATCCCACGCTCAAAAAATAAAAAAAACTTACTAATTCCATGCTGGCATGTCATTATTCTAAGGTAGCCATCTTGTTCTAAACTTTGAGCGACCGAGCTCTGCTCGGGGTGTCCAAGAACCTGGCGTCCAACTGGATTCCCACGATGCCCCAAGTTCTAACAGTACTCAGAAAAATATTTTAAAAAATCCACCCCATGTACTTACAGAATTATACTGATTTCAAAAAAAAAGGGGAAATGAGCACCCTGTGACATACTTTTGAATGCTGTGACTGCTAATGCTGATAATTTCGATATTTCTTGGAGGTTTTGTAATCTAGGGTATTGCTGTGTCTAAATAGAATGTAAAAATAAAGTACTTATTGTACCATTTTAAAATAAAATATTATTTTAACTAAAGGTGATATGGAAAACTATTGAATTTCGCAACTTTGACCGACTGTAGTGTAAAAAAAATGTACCAAAATAGTATGGCAAGTGACGTCAAATTTTGACGCGTTTATTCCTCTTTTTAAAAAGGTATAATACTTACACATTAATTTGAAAAAAAAAAATTTGATAATATTTTTACTCAACGACCCAATTTTTACGAAGTGCCTACCTACTAACGGTAACTGTCGGACCCTTTCTTATCTTAGAAACTGTTATGTTACTACTATTATTTACTTCGGTTCCAAGAGTGAGCAAGAAGGAAATACACACAGGTAGATGGGTTCCCAGTAGAATAAAAGCAAAGAATGTTAGTTTAAAGATATTTTATTACAATAAATGTTCAAAATGTTGACCACCCGCGGCAATACAAGCTCTCACTCTCCTTAAAAAGGACCGCTTTATGTTTCGCGAGTAACTTTTTTGACGTATCACCTGCACTGCTTGTGTTATCTTCTCACGAAGGTCAGCGATGTCATTAATGGGCTTCGCATAAACGAGCTCCTTCATAGTTCCCCAGAAAAAAAAATCCAGCGGATTTAAGTCAGGTGAGCGGGCTGGCCACGGGATTGTTCCTGATCGCCCAATCCACCTGTTCGGGTATTGCTCGTCCAAAAACTCTCTAACGGATACGCGAAAATGTGCTGGACAGCCGTCGTGTTGGAACCACATATCTGGTGGGGTCTCTTCTAGTAAGTTTGGCAAATCATTTTGAAGAAAATTTAAATATGATTCGCCAGTCAAATTCTCGGGCATCTCAAATGGACCAATAATATTCCCACAGAGAATACCGGTCCACATGTTCACTTTGAACCGGTACTGGGATCTATCTTCTCGCATCAAGTGCGGATTTTCCACATGCCACTCGTGCAAGTTGTGTAGGTTCATGTAGCCATCCTTCTTAAATGTTGATTCATCTGACCACAAAATTTTGTCGATAAAGTTTTCGTCTTCTCGATGTTTTTGCAGGATTGTTTCACAAAACGCGACTCGGCTCGGATAGTCTCGAGGTAAAAGACTTTGCACTCGCTGTACGTGGTACGGATGATATTCTTCTTTTTGGAGAATACTGTGTGCTGTGCTCTTCGGTATCCCCGTATCAGCTTCTATTCCTCGCACAGAGATGCTTGGATTTGCCGACACCGCCTCTAAAACTTCATCGCGTATGAAGTCATTTACGGGTCGTCCTTCACCAGCTACTTGATTGGGGAACCGCCCGTCACATAGTGATCTGTGCACATTAATGAAAACTCGATGGTCGGGATATCGCGTAGCCCTCGGATACCTTTCTCTGTAAAGTCTCGCTGCAGCTCGTCCATTACCTCTACATTCTCCATAAATGTAGTGCATATTTGCGTATTCTTGCGGAGTGTAGGTCGCCATGGTAGCACACACAAAACACAAACTGTCCAAACACAGGCAAAGGTCGTCGTAAAGAGTTCGTTTCAAAGTCCAGAGCACAAAGAGTAATCGAGTCCAATAAACAAAGCTTTAAATCGTAGTACGTGATCAATGGCAACAATAAGAGAGAGGTGCGTAGTAACTAGTGATGGATTAATTAGCATTCGCATTCATTGTTAGCATGCGAATGCTCATTTAGCATTTAGCAAATGAAATGTAGTTGCGAAATTCTGTGAAGTGCTAAGTGAATTTATCGCTTCGTACTTTTTTATACTATCATACGTCAGAGCGTCGACGCACGCAGCGGTAGCGTGCGCTCTCTGTCGTACCCATGGGAAGTCGGGAATACTAAATCTATCGGTTTCACGTAACCATGACCTCGTTCGCGAGTGAAATTTATTAGCAGTGCTGCGAACTTGCGAAGAATGGGTTAAGCAATTGTTATCTTATTTTCTTTGATTTGCGCGTACTTAGTGTTGTATATTGAATGAATGCGAGATTGTTAATAATAATTTAATTCGCATATTAACAAAATTCACATACTTCATTATTAGCAATTAGCATAGCAATAGCAATTAGCGTGCTGCGACTCATGAATTCACATGCTAATGAAATTTATGCGAAATCGCATTAATTGACATTACTAGTAGTAACGGCAGGAGGCAGTGACGCGTACTGACCGTACTGTTATCCTAAATAGCACGATCCCAGATAGCGTCACTATCTATCTCACTCGCACCTCTAACCTTTTTCTCCCTCACTCTTACCTGAATAATGGGGTACCATAAAGAAGAACCAGCAAATCGCAAAGATAGTTTCTGTCTTGCTCCCTCCTGTTGTAATAACGAATCACTATGGTGAGATGCATGCACATACCGTCCCTTACGGTCTAACCTGTTTTTTGAGAGGCCTGTTGTTATTTTTATGAGCATACAATAGTAATTCTTTAGAGGTTAGATTCAATTCGTCGTAAATTTTTCTTTCTAAGAATTCTGTAAGACATCGTAAAAATTGGGTTGTTGAGTAAAAATATTATCAAAAAATTTTTTTTTCAAATTAATGTGTAAGTATTATACCTTTTTAAAAAGAGGAATAAACGCGTCAAAATTTGACGTCACTTGCCATACTATTTTGGTACATTTTTTTTACACTACAGTCGGTCAAAGTTGCGAAATTCAATAGTTTTCCATATCACCTTTAGTTAAAATAATATTTTATTTTAAAATGGTACAATAAGTACTTTATTTTTACATTCTATTTAGACACAGCAATACCCTAGATTACAAAACCTCCAAGAAATATCGAAATTATCAGCATTAGCAGTCACAGCATTCAAAAGTATGTCACAGGGTGCTCATTTCCCCTTTTTTTTTGAAATCAGTATAATTCTGTAAGTACATGGGGTGGATTTTTTAAAATATTTTTCTGAGTACTGTTAGAACTTGGGGCATCGTGGGAATCCAGTTGGACGCCAGGTTCTTGGACACCCTGTATAAATATGTACAAATATTGCTCATTTTATATTATAGGATTTACTACACTGTGCCGCAGGCTTCAAAAGTATTTTATATTGCATGGCTTTTGACGAACAATGAATCCTTATAATTTAATTTACAAAAGTTCATAGTTATGTATATTTAGACATTATTTTCAAAGCCTTTTTTAATAAAAGTTTCCGATAAACAAATTACATACATCTGGATCATTATTCACTTCTTTTAATTCTTGAATAGTTATTTCTAGCAACTCTTCTTTGGATAATACACTAGTAATATTTTGATGAAATATTCTGAAATGGTGCGTTTTTCTGGCCTTAGACACGAAAAAATGCGACGCTCTTGTTTAATACAGAAAAATAATAGTACCTTTTTGGTTATTTGCATTGGATTGTATAAGGGTGTTACGTTCAGGAGTCTTTGCATTTTCAACTTGGCTGGCTTTGTACTTTAAAGTAGTATGGAATTATCCCTTTTTTAGGTTCCTGTAAACTAATGTTTAATTTTAACCTAGATTTGCTACTTGCTATTCTCTTTCAAATTTCGCTAGGGTTCAAATATTTATCACTATAATCACTATAATCTATAAAGTAATTTACCGACTTAAAAATCTCGTACAGTTTTGTGTATGTTTGTTTTACAAAGTGACATTTTTTATACTTACTACATATATTTTTTATAGAAGATTTTAATTTATTGACATTTATTTAAGTCATTAGACGTTTAGTACAATTGCTTGTATTATTATTTATCACTTCTATTAAAAAAGAGCTAGTTTATTGTTCGTAAACAGGGATTAAAATAGCTTTGTAATCCCTAGGCACTAAAAGTGATTGGAATTTGGAATGTGGACATTGTTATTAAAAGTTCCAATCACCAAAGAGATCAATCACAAACATTGAATGAACAAGTAACAGGCTGTAAGTGAGAGAGAGAGAGACAGTGTGAATTTGGCCTAAATTAAAATGCAAGATGGCAGATAAGAAAATTTTCAAATTTTTCGTCATGGGTGTAGTTTTCATAGTTTTTGAGGATGCTAAAGCCGATAGTAAGGTCAAAATTTAAATCCAAGATGGCAGCTGCGAAAATTTTGTTTTTGTTTTATATCATACGTGAGAAGGAACTTCGTTCCTGATGGGGTCGGACCACACACATTTTTTTTTCTCATAATGGGTGATAAAAAGTAGAGTGTTCACCTCGGGAGCAACACTATTTTAAGCTCGAGTGACGTACTTTGAATCCCTCACTGCGCTCAGGATTTTAAGAAACACTCTCACCTTAAAAATAATTGTTTGCTGCCTAGGCAAACAATCTACTATTTAAATGTATCTAATATGATTTGCAATTGAGACGATTAATTTTCACCTACGCATATTATAAGTTCGTTGTCCGTTGTCAATTTGACATTTCTACAGTTCGTTATTATTTCGGTGCAAGGTGCATTTGGTTTCGTTTCACCGACAACTCTATATTTTTCGTATTGTGTATTTGTTCTGGAATGTGAGATTGCGGCTGCTAGCCCGACGCATCGCTGAGTACCAATAACAAATATCTTCGTCTCCGGAATCACATATTGCCCCTTCGCAGCAGTGCAAGTCTTAACACTGGCGATGTTCTCAGTATCCCACTTCGTTTTTCGAATGGCAGTTTCACAGGCTGGTATTGTGGCTACGTTGCATTAATATTCAAATGCGCTCTGTAAGGGTTGCAATCTCCTGTTCTGTGATATTAATTGCTGTTGTACGGATAGAATTCCCGAAATCATTGGTGTCGACGTTCTATGTGGATGAAGATGGAGAGTATGGTGTAGAACTTACGTTGCGTTGTTGTAATAGAGCTTAATTTTTTTAAACAGAGCTTGTTTCTTCTTATTAGTGCTTGTGCCAGGACTTCAGAATATGGAGGAAGAGTGGCACAAAGATTTCAACGTTTCGTTTAATGTAGATAGCTTGTTTATTTGTTTATGTAGCTCGGTGTTTTCTAACAATATATTTCCCAAATCATTTTCTGTGCTTTCCAGTTTAAATGTTAGTTGAGCTATTATCTTCTTCATTTCTGAGGCTGATACTAAATCGAGTTACAGTTCTGTCAACACTCCTCGATAGTTTGTAGGGAGTCGGTAAGTATGTGTGGGAGTCCAATAACTTTGCTATTTTGGACTGGGGATAGACGTTTCAATGATTCATCCAATAGATTATTGTTTTTATTTGGTGCTTGATTGGTTGGTGGCGGGGTTTTCAAAGAAGTTTCCTTTTGTCGTACAGTAATGTTAGATGTACCTTTGATATTAGCATACTTTTGATTTCTGATACACACCTTACATCTTCATTTGTTTTTGCTTCAGCGTCCTTTAGACGATATGTTGATTCTGGATAGCGATCGCAACCGAAATCAAATCTGTTTCCGCAGCCGCAGTACAAAGCAGTACTTTTTATGTTTATTTTTTTTACATTTGTGACATATTACTAGTGCTGCCCTCTTACGGGCGCTGGTGCTATTATTTGATGTAAACTATTGTAAAGTTCGATGTAATAGCGTAAGAACTATTATATGAAGGAGATATCCCCAAACATATAATTAAATTACAAATATAAATTCTTAAATTTATGTAAACTGGTTGGTTAGAGTTGGTACTGAGATTTGAACAAACGTGTGAAGCTAGTAATTCGGCAAAAGTAGATGCATGCCTTAACCACTGCGCCTACACATTATACTATCTAATTGTTTTTTTTAAATAATTGTGACAAAGTTCAAAGTCACTTTTTGTTTTTTGATAGTTGTGGCGGTTCTTTAAATCAATTTATGAATGTCTCTTGCACTTCGTTATTATTGTTCTTGTTTTTTTGGTACTTGTTATAAATATTTGGATCACCGAATGCTGTATGTCACATATGTTATTATTTTGTGAGATAGTTTATGAATTTGGAATTTTTGGTTTTTACTTCTCAGTTTGTGTTTTTTTTTAACATAAGTAGCTTTTGTTTTTACGTTAAGCTAGACGCAGCGCCATCTAGCAATTATTTTATATTTTTAATAATAAGCACCTGGACAGCTCATTACCTGAAATTCCCTTGGTTACCTGTTACGTTTTTGGAATAGGTAGGCGACTATATGAATAGTGATGTGACATTATAACACACATTATTAACCCTGAAACACTTTTTATGTCGACGGTTAGTTGAAAACAATTTAAAATCAAAAACTATCCACGATGAAATGTTTTATTCGCTCACAAATCTGTCGCGAAGATATTATGAATAAGTTCTAAACGTTGCACGTTGGTTCAAACTGTATAAGTGAGGTTTTTTGCGAAGTTTTGTCTGTCAGTCAGTCTGTGAATATTTAAAATAATATAGGTATTATTTTATAATTATAAAAGATGATGGCAAAATTATTTAACTTAAAGACGTATGTAATTATGGCCGGTGACGAGGTTTCGTCTAGTATATTAGTGCGTTCACTTCAAGTTCACGGATAGTTCGCAGTTAACTGTTGAAGGGTTTGTGTCGAAGTTAACAATAATGTTGTTCAAAGTAACATGTCTGGCTGTGCTGGTGTTTGCTCAAGCGGCAGGTAAGAATATTTTGAATTTTCTATATTTTTTGAATTTTTTTTATCGATGAAAAACACAAAGAAATCTCGAAATGTATGGGGAGGAGACCTTTTCCCAGCAGTGGGATAACATGGGTCAACTAAAAATCATACCTTGATACTTACTTTGAAATGATTTGAATTATCTATAATATTATAATATTATATATTACCTAGAATATAATAGAATACTCTTCATTATGTACACCATATAAATTGCTGATATAAATGTAGAAATATTACATATGGTGACACGAACGGCGGCCTTTTCACTTCAAGCGATCTTTTAAAGACCACCTTTGGATGGATTAAAGTGAGAAGCAGAGGCAATACTTTAGGCATTCTGTGGTGTACCATTTACGTAGATACTTAAGGAAACTAGAAGGTGAAGATTCAAGATTCATTCAAGAGTTCTGGAAGCCTTTGTTTTTTTATATTGGGTAATTCTCATGGATCATTGGGTTAGGTCTTCAACGCTGTGGGCTTTTACCTATCCCTCCGCACTGTCAATGTCAATTGCATAGTACCTACAACTTCTTGTACCTAATATCGAGGAACTATCCCAATATTAGTGTTGTAGATATAGAAGCCTAGTTAAGTCGTTAACTCGGCATGTCTTAAAGTTTTGCTAATTTTATACAATCAACTAAGGAAAATGTTTTCTTAAGGTAAAGTCTTATTATAATTTAGTACATCGAAAAGGTATTCTGAGACACACTCTTTAACTTTTGCCTTCTTTATTTACTTGTAGCAAAAATCAATAATATTTTTTCTATTCTATTTTCGCTGGGACCCTAAATTGTAAAGCTCCAAACCTATTATACTTTTAGATACACAATTTATTTTAATAATAAATTTGCCTTCCTTCTGAGAAAGGTAGGTATAGTATTTTTATTCATCTTAATTTTATTGGAACCAAATTATAAAACATAATTTTATTATTTTTATAAGTTAGTAGAAATAGAAGAAAATATCTTTTTCAAAGTTATTTTTAACACAAAATGTATTAAAATTAACTTTAACTTCGATAATATTAACTTTAATAGCTAATTCACTCCAGTGCTAAAACTTTATACGTTTTCATTGAATCAGAATCAGCATTGCCATCCAACGTGGCAATAATGCCAGTCAGCTTTTTGGGCAATTTTCGCATTAATAGCGATGCGGATGTATTTTTTGATGTCCAATGAGCTTGTCCATAATTTTAAATAAGTACTTGTACATAGCTTATATATTTAACTGTTAACTTGTATATAGTATTTGAGATTTATCAAAGTAAATAAATTAATGGTTAATGTGTATGTAATAGCGAGGACACAGGCGCCTGACCACTTGTCGACGAAAAGTGGTCAGGCGCTAGTGTCCGCGATAGTACATAAAATATTATGATTATGAGAGCACGTTCATTTTCAATATTACAACCGCATACCTTGGATGCATTCATTTTTGCATGGGCGGCCGTCACTTCCTTCTGCGAAGCAGTAATGCTCGCGAAGGATGAGGCGCAGCTCGCGAGGGTGAGGCAAGTTTCACGCCCTCGCGCCCCTAGTGGCCGCAGGAGACGCCCCGGGCGTCGGGGTCGCGAGCCGACTTCCAGCCACTGTAGGCGCGGACTTGCGGACGGTGAGCAATGGCTAGCTCGCCGTCCGAATAGGACCAGGCCCGGGTCGACAGCGCTTTGTGTTCCACGCGCGCCTCAAAGAGATGTCAGCACCAACTGACGGGGTCCGTAAGGACCAATGCCTGCTGGGTTGCGGGTTTGTCCGAAAGGGATATCGCGGCCCCGGCACTTAGGCAACGAAAGGAACACGGGTGGGTTTTAGTCAGTAACCACCGCTCCGCCCAGAGCGGGAGAAGTTATTTGATAATTTCCCAACCTCAGAAAAAAAAAATACCTTAGTTTATTTTGTCAATTCAAATAACTGAATAATTATTATTTATTGAAAACGCATAAGGAAAAAAATGAGATGTGACAAATGGGCACAATAAGCAAAATAATAAACCTGTGATTTGCTGACCCTACAACTACATGTTTAACTAAGATGTCATAATATAGACGGCTGTGGGTCAAAACACTTAAAAAAGGGAGGAAAAGCCGTCAGCAGTCATGAAAAATCTTCATTAATACTTTGAGTATTTTTAATTTATTAAGCAAATTACGAAACTAAATATTTTGTGCCCTATAATACATTATTAAACGTTGGGCATTTTCTTAATAATTACTTATCTATATAAAACTTTATAGCACTGATTAAGTTAATTTCCTTCACACTAATAGATACTTATATAAATTAAATAATTACGGAGATTGGATAATAAGGATAAATGGCACCTAACATCATTAACTTAATAACAGTCTGTAAAATACCCACTTATATTTACAACACTTACGGGTACTTGAAATGCAATTATTGTCATCAAAGTAAGATCCTAGAAACATTCTGAGGCCCTAGTCTGAATGCGCAACGTAAACGTAAAGGGTCCCACAAACAGGCGCAACGCGACGGTGCGACGCGATTCTGGTAGAACAATATATAATGAAGTTTTCACAGAAATTGTTCTACTATTGTCGCGTCACGCCTTAGTTCGGTAAGCAGCAGGTGCGGTAAGTAGCAGGAGCCTTAATTCGGTAAGAAAGACGGGGTTGCGGCAGACCATGTAGGAGATGGGGGGATGAACTGAATAGGTTTCCTCTAAACTGGAAAGAGGAGGCGCGGGCTCGCGAAAGATGGGCGGAGTGGAGTGACGCCTTTGCCCAAGTGTGGGACAGTGCAGGCTAGAAAAAAAAAGTCCGAATGATTATTTAAATCGAAAATACACCTATAGCATTTTGGTTTGAATTTTTGCGACAAACACAATATACATAAGTATCACGCATAGAAAATAAGACTTATTAAATTTAAATATTCGTTTCTCTTGTCACAAATGCCTCTAACTAGACTAAAACTCACTAAAATTTAGTTTATTCCTGTCAAACGACGATATCCCATTCTGAAATAGACTAAAGTGACACAACTTAACTATACTTTAGTTTGACAGCACTAAGATATTACTGAGTTTTTAATTTAGTGAAAATGGCAATTCTGCTATTCTGAATTTGACGTTTTTCACCTAAATTTATGATTGTAAAAACCAAACTAGACTAAACATGACAAATTTTAAACGCGATTAAAAAGGTGTGGGATAAAATACGTTGTCATGAACTAAAATTCACACCAACATCTCGACTTCACGTGCAAAAACAGTACTGTATAAATTTTTTCTTTTGCTTATACTAGTATCTCGAAAATGGTGCGTCCTATCGCAAAATTAATGAAAATTTCGACCCCCTATATGAAACACTTAAACCCATAACACACAAAAAATTAAAAATTCCATAATTATAAAACATGTCGAGGCTACACACCCTGCACGCCTCTGGCTCTAAAAAAAATGACGGGATATGGCAAACCAAGGGTACCACGTGGGATGTCAGCACCAACCGACGGGGTCGAAAGACCAATGCCTGCTGGGGTTGCGGGTTTGTCCGAAAGGGATATCGCGGCCCCGGCACACAGGCAACGGAAGGAACACGGGTGGGTTTTAGTCAGTAAAAGTCTGACACACCCTCTCGCTCTGCCCAGAGCGGGAGAAGTCATTTGATGATTTCCCATCCTGAAAAAAAAAGGGTACCACGTGGAGTCGCGATTGTCGAATTCGATTTTAGTTGAGTCAAAATTATTTTTTAATTTAGAGATTTGTTTTGTCAGAATAGCTTTAAAATTTTCATAGCCAAAAGTAAGGAATTTTAGTGATATTTTAGTTAGTTTAGTTCGGTGTACAAGAGAATCGCCACCGTATTTACTTAGTTTTAAGACTTTACTACTCGTTCGTGCTAGGCCCACGATTTTACAAAACGAAATACCTATGTATCTTATCAATTAAAAATAACTTCTTAATGAGAGCAATTAATCACAATATCAATTATATGTAATACGAGTATAGCGATCATTAATGGTTAACTAATTAATTTGATGGGTCATTTATGTAAATTAGAGCGTTCACGCAATTTTGGCGTACGTGACACTCGGAGGATACACGTAATTATGATAATCGGGTATATTGTCGAAACATGGGCCCTTTATAATACCGGCGTATGATTGTCCCACGGCAGGGCATGGGACGCTGCTCATACACACAAGTCATACGCATTGGTCACCACGCTTGCTCAAGGCGGATTGGTGATTTAAGTCCAGGTTCCCTTACGATGTTTTCATTTACCGATGTCAGTGATGTCCAATATAAACTTAGAAAATACCCTTTGATTAAATGGAATATGGCATAAAGCATAAAGCATAAGCATAAATGGCATTAAGTCCGCCTTTGTACTTTTTTGAGTGTGAAAAGTTTAAATAAATAAATAAATAAATATGAACAGCCGTAGAGGCTGCGTTAATGCAGTGGCTGAAAAATGGGTTTCTATGAAATGGCTCAGAAGTTTGATTTACAAGCGACTATGTCCAGTTCGGGTGCTTAAGGCGACGATAACCGACTTTTAATGATTTTATACTGAAGATTACGTCTTAACGAGTAGTTTTAATGATTTGGAAAAAAATATATGTTAAATTAGATCATTTTCTTAATAACTCAATCTGTGAATATTTTAGATTATATTTATATCACATAGTGTAATTAATTTGTAAAGTTATGTCTTATGCGGAAAAAAAAAACTGAGAATTACGCGAAAACTATCAAGCGTATTATTCTGAAACCTTAAACATTTGAAAGATAATTTCATTATTTATCTTTAAGTTTACGTGTATTATTAAAATACCTTTTGATTTATGTATAATAAATTAATAATGCGTCTAATTTGAGACAGCGCTCCTTGATAGGCGAGTCCTATTACTAGCTGGACGTACTATGCGTTGCGTGAGCTCTGCACAGAACACGCAAGCTAACCAATCAAGGCCACTGGCATATATCGGCGTCTTAATGCTCGTTTTCACTAACATGGATTTTTAAGGCTCGACTCAGCGCCGAAAGTAGAAAATCAAACAGCGCGATTTTATTTAGTCATTCAATTAGGTGTCGTCTAGTGTTAGTGAAAATGAGGATTAGAAGATTTGAAATTTTAAACGAACCCTTGATATATATAGCAGACATTCACAGTGTGGAATAATATTGCCAAATATATTGATTTTCAGCCGTAGGTAGGAAAAACCACAGGTAGGTCAGGTTCCGTTTGAATAAAAATAAAAATAAAATAAGACAAGAAGAATGGTTTTCTGAGAAGTCGAAAGATTTCAAGATTCATTGGAAGAGACAATTTGTATGCATAAGCAAAAGCGACTCAAACATTATTTCAAGGAAGATCAGCATCCATTTGAAAGCATTTGATAAGAAACAAGTTAACAAAATATTTTCCGACGACTGACGTGCGATGATTAATAGAAACGTGACAATACCAGTTTACTAATGATAAACGAGATTCATAACAGTATTAAAAATAATTGGTTCAATTATGTCACGCAGACGAATTATGAGTAACGAATGGGTTATTACTTTGTTAAAAGTTGGACATATCCGCTGCATTTAATTACAATTGCAGCTAAGTTGTTATAGTCAGAATAATTATTTACTTAATTGAGCCTTTTATGATGATTATCTTCATTTTCGATTGGGTTCTCCTTATCCTTACTTGTTAGATACAAGCGTAACATCTCTCTGTCTATCGATCCATTAGTTAGTGCGCTTTTGACTTGAGAATTAGGTACAGTCGATCCAAACTTTATGGCGGTTCGGAACATGAGGCGAGTCGCTGCGCAGTAATAAATCCACGGGTCAGCGGGGTTGAGGGGTGGGGTACTGCGCAGCGAACAGCGCACTTCAGAGCCGCCATAAGTTGGACACCTACTACTGTATTTATACAATTCATGTTTCTTTTGTAAAATCCTATACACCTGTTATGTTCTCCGGAAAAAGTATTATCGTATATAATTCCTAATAGCTTGTATTAAGTTGAAAATTTAGGCTTATTTTAATAGGCTTACCTTACAAATATTTGTAAATTATCTAGAAACATAAACTAAAATACAAATAAAAAAAAACAATTTTTAATACAAAAACGAAAATAACATTATAATAATAAAACAGCCATGTCATAGTGTAATCTTGAATAATAGAACATAATTTATATAATGGATCCTAGTTTTTACTTATAAGTGGGCCCAATTAGTTTCTATGAGTGACACATTAGTTTGTAAGTGTTGTGACATTTTTTACTCACGCGACTTATAAAAGGGACTTACGAGTTTCTTATAATTTGCCAGATGTAATTATTAACAGTACAGTATAGTCATAATAAGTGATTTCCTCGAATGTGGATATTTTAGTACAGTATATGACATGGGATTCAGACTTGGTTTAGAATCTTCATCTCAAACGTATGGAAGGAAATGCAAGATCATCCAGATTTTTAAATATGGATTGCGAAGTCCTGGATTCAGAACTTCAATATCTATGTTTTTTTCCAACTATGTATTTTGGGGTCAGCTTCCAGTCTTACGGGATGCAGCTGAATAGCAGTTTTTTACATGGAGCGACTGCCTATTTGATATCCACAACCCAGTTACTGGGTAACACGATACCCCTTGGTAAGACTGGTTGTCACACTTTCGGACTTCTGACTACCCGTAACGACTGTCCAAGATCTACAAATGACAGCCGGGACCAACGGCTTAACATGCTCTCCGAGGCACGGAGGGGTGTCGGTATGTGAAGATGGTCACCCATCCACGGACCAACCGCGGCAACCGTAGCGTAACCTGATCGATCGACCCTTGCGGCTGTTATAACTGAGCCACGAGCCCCAGAACTAAAATAATGCATATCCGATAACGAGACGACGGCTTTCAATTAGAAAAGATTCAGTTCTTCTTCGTTGTGTCGATGATTCCATTTAAGTACTAGGGTTCCGTAACAACAACAAACAAACATGTCCGTCTGTCTATACGTCAGTCTGTCTGTCCGCGGCTTAGCTCAGAGAGTCTTTGTACTACAAAGCTGTAATTTCGCATGGGTATAAATATTAAACACGCCCACAAGGTGGTCCTTTTTTTAGGGTACCTCTCCTACACAAAGTGTGGATATTTTTTTTTCTCATTTATGCCATAGATGTGAGTGTCGTTAGAAAGGTCGTTCAAAAATATCGTGAGTTTGGATTCAGGGATCCGTTTGCGAAATATTAAGCTTTAAAGTGCAAATTTTTGTTAGAGACAAGTTTCCCTCTGCCAGCTAAATGGTTGGTTTTGGATATGTGAAAAAATTGACGGCAGTAGAATATATAAAGAAATTAAAAGAAAATCTATCATAGCTAAGTAGGCTTCACAAGTTAACGAGCAATAATTGACCAACTTACATTTGCGGTTGCAAAAACAATGTTCATTTCCCCACCCTTATCTCCGAAACTACTGAACCTAAAATTTTGTAAAAAATACAGAAAATAGTGCTATACTCTTATATTACATTACATTATATAGATTACAGGAAAACCTATTAGTAGTCTATGATTTGAGAATAACATGGTAAAGCTCCCAATATTGTGCGACACGCCCTTGGCCGGTTTTTTGTTTGAAATACTAATAATAAAGATAAGACCTTAGCTATCTTCCTTGATCTCTCTAAAGCTTTTGACACTGTCTCTGTTCCCCTCTTAATTACTAAAATGGAAGGGGTTGGCATAAGAGGCTTACCGCTGGATATTTTCAAGAGTTACCTTAGTGGTCGTTCTCAGGTAGTAAAAATTGAAAACCATTCCAGCAAAGCAGAATTTCTCTCCTACGGTGTCCCACAGGGTAGTGTTCTAGGACCCACCCTGTTCCTAATATATATCAATGAGCTCTGCAGACTTGCGCTCGTCAACTCCAAAATAATTACGTACGCTGATGATACCGTAATCTTGGTTAATGGCAGTGACTGGACCGAAGCTGGCAGGTTTGCAGAGTCTGCCCTACGTACTATCATGACGTGGTTAAGACAGAACTTGCTCACACTTAATCTGGATAAGACTAGGTTCATTACATTTAGTCCGAGGAAAGCATCACAGCCAGCTCCGACTTTCTGTTTGACAGCTCATGTATGCGATGCCATCAATAATATTGGTTGTAATTGTACCAAACTTATACGCACGGATTCCATAAAATACCTCGGAGTTCTTATTGACAGTGCGCTGACGTGGAGTGGGCAGGTGGATTCGCTGGTCTCTAGGGTAAGAAAGTTAATTTTTGTCTTTAAAAATCTTCGAACCTCCGCAAGTTTTTCTACCCTGAGGACAGTTTACTTTGCGCTTGCTCACTCCATTTTAACGTACTGTATATCTTCATGGGGTGGAGCTGGAAAGTGTTTGCTATTGCGCTTGGAGAGAGCGCAAAGAGCCGTGCTCAAGGTCATGGCATACAAACCCATTCGTTTCCCTACACATGAGTTATATCAGCTATGGAAATTACCCACCGTTAGACACTCTTTCGTCTTGAGCACGGTATTACGGAAACATTCTGACCTGCCGTTTAACCGTAATCTGAGCAAACAACGAGGCAGATCTGCCAGAGTCTGCCAAACACTTCCGGCTAGACTTGAAATTGTCCGGCGACAATACATTTTCTTTGGTCCTGTGTTATACAATAGAGTAAATAAGCTACTTAATATTTATTCTTCCTCTTCCCGGGATTGCAAGAAACTAACGAATGATTGGCTTTGCACCCTCACCTACGAAGAGTTGGAGACTTTAGTTAGGCCATAAGGATAGACATATACATCATACACACCTCCATACAATCTCACGCTTCATGCACACACACACGCTCACACACACTACACCTAGGTACATACCTTGTACATACCCTCCATCTACACATCATACACGCACTCACACCACTTACACAAACTCTACATACGAACTCTTTAGTTAATTAGTTTTAGTTTTATTTAGCTCATATTTTGTTAGTTAAATTCTAGTATAGCACTAAACACCTGGAACACTGTCATCTTCCTCACGGAGGTGGGCGTTAATAGCTGCGACACAGTTTATAACTAATGTGGCTATTATCGTACGCAATGAAATTGTAAATGTTAGTTTTTGTTCCAATAAAGAATTATTATTATATTATTAAAATAAGCTTCAACCGAATCTTTTTAGAAGATTTGGTTGAAACCCGAAGTTAGATTTGTACCTACTCTATACCTATTTGCAAGAGTACAATTCATGGGACCTAAAATAGTTAGGTACAAGTAATTGGCGAAATATTGTTGCACGATACACTTCAACTCCATAGAGGGATACAGGCGTGACTTTATGAATTACATGGCAAAAAAAAGTAAACCAGGCAATGGAACCATTGATTTTTTGCGGATCCTCAAAACATATTTTATTTTTTCACAGTTTTACCATCAGTAGAAAAATGCAAACTCACCGACAATGCCTGTTTGACTTCGGCGTTCCAGAAAATGTTGCCAATTTTCATGGCGGGAATATCGGAGAACAACGTTGAGGTCTTAGACCCTATGGAAATGGACGACCTGGCCTTCGACCTGGCTGGTCTTCAGTTCACCTTGACAGGAGGCGTCATGAAGGGATTACAGAGCTCCATTATTGACAAGGTTGAGTAAGTAACAGCTTCGGATGAAAAATAAAATAAGATAACGTCAGACTTCGTGGTCTTAATGAAGAAATACGCACTCCGGGTGCATTTTAATGTTTCTAGAAACTGAAATAATTAGAAGCCCCACAATATTTCGATCCTGAAACTTAATTCACTTCTCGCTTACTACTAACAGAAACATAGAAACAATAAGTATCGGATAGCTAAGCATTAGCGACAGTTACTTCGAGTCAACGCTAACTATTTATAGTGGACACGAGATACATCGTAACCTTTGCTACACTTCCTAGAAGCATTCAAAAATTTAATTATTTTTAAGTATTTTCATTCAAGGGTCCAGTTTCAGACTTTTACTCAAAGCTACGATTGGTTCATAAAACGATATGAAATAAAGTAAAAGAAACCGAATCTAGAGACCTTAGGTCTAGACAAGTGACAATCGCTCTCAAAGCATTTAGAATTTTTAAAACGACTTTCAACAGGATTGACATAATATAATGTTTTTCGTATGTTAAGTCAATCGAGTCAATCCGATACTTTTTGGACTTTCCCACCACTGTTATTGCTGACAGAATGTTATTGTGTTTAGAGCCTTTTAAATCTACTAGGTATATGATTCTCTAAACTTTTTATTTTTTCCACCAGTTGGGACACAAAGAAGAAGGTCTTCACTGTAAGTTTCCACAACGACAACACAGTGAGGGGTCACTACACTGCTGGAGGACGCATTCTGATCCTGCCCATCACTGGTGATGGACAGATGAAACTGAAATTGAGTAAGTAAATTCTTTTGG
The DNA here is from genome assembly GCA_947364205.1 of Agrochola lota. Taxonomy (NCBI): domain Eukaryota; kingdom Metazoa; phylum Arthropoda; class Insecta; order Lepidoptera; family Noctuidae; genus Agrochola; species Agrochola lota. Next base: position 8,412,029 of record OX376231.1, on the reverse strand, counting down.
GTCATTTGATGACGTTTCTTTGTCGTAGCTAAGAAAAACCCAAATTGGAACAACCTATATATATTTTGTGTAAAAGGCTCCCGAAGAATGAACTTTTTCATGGTCTTAGACAAAGTGACATACTCTCAGCGATAACGATGATGGAAAAGTCATAAATATAGTGGATTGACTAATGCTACCGAAAAGCTTATTTCAATCCTGTTGAAAGTCATGGTAGAATTGTCACCTGTCTAAGCCCTCTTATCTTTGCATGATACTTTCTTACTGTCTTCATTTCTTGCATGCAGTTAATGTATTTTAAGGAAACTGTCCATAGAACCTTTTTATTTATTTATTTATTTTATCCTATCTTTCCTTATACGCAATAGAATTTATTTTAAGCAAATTCCAATAAACATCCCCTTTCTTTTCAGAAAACCTTGAAATCAAGATGTCCATTCACTACGATGTGATCAAGAATACTGACGGCAAGGATATCATCAAGCCTAAGAAGTACGACTTCGATTTTGATGTCAAGGATAACGCTCACTACCACCTGACCAACTTGTTCAACGGAAACAAGCAGCTTAGTAAGTGACTTCAATATTTTTCTTTTCTCATTTAGAAACATATTTAATGTAATCTGAATTAACTAGCCTATACTGACCCACTGCAAGATAAAGGCCTTCCTCTCCATTTTCATTTTCATTTAGCGATTAATGAGACCCACTCGATGGTTCCTTGAGCCCATTTTTCATCTGACATGCGGCAGACATATCTTGACCAATCAAGAAAATAAATAACACATTAATGTATGAGAATGGAAAACATACTCTTTCATATAATAATACACATATAAACTAGTATAACAATATGCAATTTTTCAAATGTTAACACGTCTTGCAAGAGTGGTTCTTTTGGTTGAATTCCCTTAATATTATTTCTAGCATACTTGAGTAAATCAATTATCTACCTATGGCATTCAATTCATCCGCTAAACAAAGTACCTGATCAGGATCATCCAAAACTATCTTACTTCATTTTCATGTTAAAACTCGTAAAACCGGGTTGTTTGGATTTCCAACGTGTTATTGGAGATGTAAAACTATTATACATAGATTAAATAGCTTTGGTTCTCTGGAAACCCTGTTCCCTGATCCTTTTTTAATTTCCAACTAAACGAGATCAAAAAAGCAAGGCGGTAAAAAAAAAATTTAAACGTTCCCACATTGTAGGACAAAGATTAATGCGGCATCTAATGTCAACATTCATTGGAATAAGTTGTTGATATTTGATCGAGAAACTCAATTTTACTTAAATTTTGGCGTTGCCAGACGCAAAAATTTAAGTAAAATTGAGTTTTTGACTAGATGCCGCATTAATCTTTGTCGAACATAATAGATGGCGCCACATATTGCCTTTTACCACAGCTGCATAAAATGCGAAACAGCCATAACATTTTCTCGCGGATTACGGTGTGACGTAGTTATTTCATCAAAGTTTACTTTTTACTATGAAATTGTTTAATTAAATTAAATATTGTTATAGCCACAAAAACAACAACAACAACATTACAAACAAAACAACAACAATACAATAGTGAACAATATTATACAAGCAAGAGTAGCCACTTTGTCTCTTCGGTACCACATTTTCACATCTAAACTAAAGGACCAATTTACTTACAAAGAGACCTACCTTTTTTTTTTCAAAGGGTGGGTAATTATCAAATAACTTCTCCCGCTCTGGTCGGACCGGGAGGGCGTGTCAGACTCTTACTGACTAAAACCCACCCGTGTTCCTTCAGTTGCCTGTTTGTTGCCAGGGGCCACGGTATCCCTTTCGGACTTTCCCGCGACCTCTATGTACCTAAGATACACTGTAGAAGTTGTACAAGTTACTGATTTTTCATTTGATTTAGGAAAAAATTGGCGGCAACTTAAAAACTGTAATTTAAAGCAATTCTGCAGTTACATTTTATGAATACCGTGGTTTGTAATTTTGTACCCCTTTTGTTCCTAAAATTTTAATTATTTTTTTTCTAGGTGAGACCATGTTGACTTTCCTAAACGAGAACTGGAAGCAAGTTGCGGTAGAATTCGGCAGACCCATGGTGGATTTGGCGGCGAAGAGAATATTCAAGAACATTGTCAACTTCTTTGAAGTGTTGCCTATTGAAGAGATCACCAGTGCTTAGACATTGTGTATTGATTGCGATTGAATAAATTTTGTTGGTTTTTATTTTGTTTTTTTTTGGGTTGGATGTGAAAAGTGATAACACGATTATCTCTTTTCTAAAGTGATGTGACTTTATTTGTAAAAGATAAGAATCAAAACTTTTTTTTGTTTTTAAAACATAAAATTTTGGTAAATGTATCAAAATAGTAAAAAATTTGAGAACAAATTAGGTACCTATTATTTTGCGTTAAAAAGCATTTAATTAAAATATTTTACAGATAAAATCGAGCACGGTGCGTGACCATCCATTCCATATCGAGACCCCTCCGAAATTCGGAAAGTACATACGTTAAACAATGTTTTAAAGTACTTTCCGAGGTTCGGAGGGGTCTAACGGGTCCCGGCTGTCATTTGAAGATCTGTGACAGTCGTTACGGATAGTCACTAGCCCGAAAGTCTGACAACCAGTCTTTATAAGGGGTATCGCATCACCCAGTAACTGGGTTGTGGAGGCCAGATAAGCTTCAGGTAAAATACTACTATTCAGCGTCATCCGGTTAGACTGGAAGCCGACCCCAAAATAGTTGGGAAAAAGCTGACAGATGATGATATCTCTAAACTCATTCAGTAAACAAACAGCAACAAGCCGAACTACAAATCGTCAAAATTGACAACAAAAACAACTGAAAAACATAATTATGTAAGCTGTCATGTCACCTCCATGGATGTCACTCATATTTTTTATTGAAACATTTTTTATGAAGAATCCGTTTCAGTAGCACCTGCAAAACCCATTCGTACGCCATATGAATATTTTATTACGACAAATTGGATTACGGATGAAATGAATCAAACAAAATAAACTTTTCTTTCATTACCGGGATATTATGTAAGCCCTGAGTAGCATAAAGGCTTGTGCAGACCAGCGCGACTTGACGCGCGACTCGACACCGGTTATTGTTAAACTGTGAATTTTTCTTAGAAATTGTATTGTTCGTGTCGCGTCGCGCGACAAGTCGCGCTGGTCTGCACAATCCTTAATGTCGGTGTTATATCATAGTTATGTCAATACACATTTTTTTTTTTTTAAATGGCCTTTGTCGCTTAGCGACCACATCGCCCAGTGCAGAAAAACACAAAATGTTTGGTAATTATCTACCTTATAACTAAATTGTACAATTGTTTAGCCATAACGGACATTGGAAAAGCAAGAATGGTATTACAAACACCAACATCAAACCTTTTATATCGTCCGAAAGTTGATGTTAATTTAATTTTAATCTAATTTTCGCTTTATTTTAAGCAAATACAAGGTTTATGATGAAGTTAGGGTTGAGTGTAAATAGAAATTAAGTATCTTCATGGTGAACCTATATAATATGTGTGTGAACCTGTGGTAATAGTTAAGTAGGTAAGTCAACGAAAGATAGAATCAAATAATTCCCTGAAACAAAAGTGAGTTTAGAAAGAGCTACACCGACAAACATGATGTAGGTACCTAATAACAAAACACCTGCAAATTATATCTCAACCATGAAAAATGACTTATAACTTACCATTCATTCATTTTAATTTTCAAATATCTTTATTTACCATAAGAATAATAAACAAAAATGAACTTACCCTTTTTTTTTTTTTTTAGGATGGGAAATCATCAAATGACTTCTCCCGCTCTGGGCAGAGCGAGAGGGTGTGTCAGACTTTTACTGACTAAAACCCACCCGTGTTCCTTCCGTTGCCTGTGTGCCGGGGCCGTGATATCCCTTTCGGACAAACCCGCAACCCCAGCAGTAGCTACACTTATAATTGAGGCACTTTATGAGGTTAGCGATTCGCCTTTAAAAGCTTATTTATACATGAGAGAGTTTTAACTGACAACAATATATACTCAACACACAATAAATATGGGTACATTATGACATAACTTACCAATCATTCTCTAAATCCATCAGTTTATCGTCAATTACATTGTCACGTCTATTTGAAAGGACCATCGACATTTAGGGGTTGACATTTAACATGGGTGTCACTCCAATCAATGAGTCCATTCCGTGTTTTTAATTATTTTTATATCCTGTGGGATAGCTATTGGGATGAAAAACTCGTTAACTTTCGCGAGCATTGCGATTGATTGTAAAGCCATTGCAAGTAAGATAAATGTCAATATTTGATGCGTGTTTCACTGAGTAGCCTTGAGGTTCAATTTGGGGCATTTAAAAAATGCTTTGATTAATGTTCTCTTGGCAGTTTGGACAATTTTGGACAAATATTTGATTTAAGGTATATAAAATAAAAACGAAACCAATTTATTTAAAGCCTCCGTTTATCAGTTACAGATTGATGGGTAGATAACTACTCTTATTGACAAACATCAGCAATTTGTTCAATGGAAAGTTAGGAAATACAAAAGGAATAACAGAACACTGAGAGAACATGATATTTCAACTAGGAGCAACCGACATTCAACTATTTATTCAAATTAAAATATTTTAATTCAAGTAACATAGACTTGCATAGGCATAACACAATTATAACATAGGCATAAAATTTATAAATAAAATTAAGATTCAAATAGAATCAAAATTAAAATTACAAGCAAAATTCAAATCAAAATTAATACTCAAATTAAATTAAATTTAATAATTTATGTACACATCTTGACAAATCGTAAATATAATATACAATCTAACACTAAAGCAAGCAAACAAAGCAAAGCAAAGTAAGCTATGTATTAAGTGCAAGTACGAGTATAATATATGTAGGACAAAAACTGTTTATTTTTATTTTGTAGACCTTTTGGTCAAAGAACTTGATTTAAAAATACAATTTTACTTAAACAGTTAGTCTGTGCCAGCAATTTTTTTTTGCCAAGTGCCTCAAATTCCATTGGTCACCTGTTACAACGCCCAATCAATCTGTCTAGCCTTTTCCCAACTATGTTGGGGTCGGCTTCCAGTCTAACCGGATGCAGCTGAATACCAGTACCTCCACAACCCAGTGACTGGGTAATACGATACCCCTTGGTAAGACTGGTTTCAGACTTTCGGGCTCCTGACGACTCGTAACGACTGTCAAAGATCCACGAATGACAGCCGGGACCAACGGCTTAGCGTGCTTTCCGAAGCACGGAGGATTCTCGGTATGTAAAGATGGTCACCCATCCACTGACCAACCCCGGCAAGCGTAGCTTAACCTGATGGATCGACCAGTGCGGCTGTTGTTACTTAGCCATGAGCTCCTCCAACACCCATGGAATTTAATAGGGTGTAAAACCACGAAAACGACATCAATTCGTTTGTTGAATTTGTTTATTTATCGAAAAAAATCCATGATGAAAATTCTTGTCCGCTCACAAATCTGTCACGAGTTTTTGTTCAGTTTATTTGACCATGTCAGAACAGATAAAGTAAACGGCTTGGAAATGGACAGGCCGTTAATTTCGCTGATCATAAACAAGGTAAAAGTACGAGTTTCACGTGAGAAATTATTGAAGGCTGGCGTCACCTGTTTTACCTATGGTGACATCAAATTAAAGCTAATTGACACTTTATCATTCGGTGGCTGACGACTTTATTAAAAGGATAAAACCAAACGATTCTCCATTCATCCTCTCGAATAGATTAGTCTTTTAATATTCGTGATGTTTAAATTAAATGCAATGAAGAAACTCGAATTCATTGAAAGTTTTAAAATTTGACCTTCCAAGTTTTATTCGTTTATTAATAAAACTTTTTTGTTTTACAGGGGTTTCCATTTCTGTAGACTTTTCATTTGCAAGCTGCGACTTATTTTGTATGTCTTGGTTTTGGGGAGTTCTTCTTCAATAGGTTTTACAGCCCATCGTTCTATGTCTAATTAGTATCAAACACATACCTAGCCAGTTACCTACCTATGTTATCCAAATATTTCCAGTTTGGGAACGTAACTGGCTACCTTATTTACAGACATTTTTTATAAAATAATTTCGAAGTATATCCAACGTCAAGATAATAAGTCAATGTATAAACCGGCATTAACAGATACCCTGTAGGTTTTTACATATATCATGTTTTCCAGCCAGACGCCCATTGATATGACTGCAGTATTAATATTTTATTTTGACGCAGTTGGTATACACCAACGGACATCGCCTTACAATGCTGACGTTAATTTTTAATCGTGTGTACCCTGGTGATTTTTGACAGCATATTTTGGTGCTAAATATTATGGGAAAGGGTGAGAATTCAGATTTTATTATTATTTTATAACTTTTTGGGTTCTTGTGTTCATGTTTGTTTTGCAAACAAAGTCGACTTTCCAGTTTTCCGGGAACATTGATAGTATTTTTCCCTTGGAATGTTAGTACCTATTACTCGTACTATCTTCTGGCAGAATTTTAAATTTTTTACTTAACAACTTATCATCGAGATAAATTTCGATAACTCCACACTTTTTATCCAACTGATTCACATATTCCCGCGAATAAATTACAACAGTAACTAAAATCGAAATTCATAAAACAAACACAACAAATATCTGCCCAAAAACAATTACCGTACGCAAATTGATTACAGACTTCGTGAAACAATTAACTGAGTTGGCCGACTTGAAACCAATGGGCAATAAGGTGAACATCTCGTCAAGTCAATGTCCCAACCCTTATTCTATCGATGTAACGGACATTGATTAATACGCCTACCCTACCTTGAAGGCTGTCTCTAATTAGGACAGATAACGTTATCATTACAAGTTGGGAACTGACAAGGGATTGTATTAATGAGTGAGTTTAACGCGCTTGTTGTCATAGTTTGTGGGGGTTATTATTGAGTGATGTTAGTGTAGATAACTCTATATTATGTTACAAGGGATGATGATGATTACTCTTTGATGTAGCCACCTAGTATATATATGTACAGCTTTTACGTCATTGTAACTTCCTAACTATCCTAATATTACATATAAATGCGAAAGTGAGTTTGTTTGATTGTTACGCTTTCACGCTAAAAGGGCTGAACAGATTTGTATGAAATTTAGACCATGATCTGGGTTAGGATATAGGACATACATACACAGTGGTTGTGGTTCCATGTGGTGCCGGACGTAAAGATTAGCACTACCCTATTTCTTCCCGTGGGTGTCGTAAAAGGAACTAAGGAACTCACTAGAGAACGGGCAGCAGCGTTCTCTAGGCATATTAACGCCATACTGTAATCGCCAACCCTCCTGCCAAGCGTGGCGATTATGGCAAACCCCCCATTTGGGGGAGGCCTATGTCCAGCTGTGGACGTCTTTTGGCTGAAATGATGATACCTAAACTTGGTCCACGCGTCATATTTATTCCGTTTTTATTTTGAGATATGGAACCCTAAACACTACTTCGTGATTAAAAATATGAATATTCTCTAAATAATAATCAAAAAGAAGATTGTAATTCTCCAAATCTCTCTTTTTATTTGTCGACTAAATATGGACGAATAATCTTATTCAGGTAGCGTTGAATGTAGTGTAGGCAACAATTATTCTAGTAATACATGGTAGGTTCACACTATGTTAGGTGCACAAATTGTCATCGCCACTCAATAATTGTCATCTTGCACTAGTGAAGCCTACCCCGTATATTGATGTACTGACATGGGCTTTTCTTAAAATAACTTAAAAAAGGGAGACCAATAAAATGCAGGCACTACTCTTATGTAGGTATGTTAATGTATGATAAGCTTTGGTATTCTATCCGCTATTCGGACATTTAAATAAAGCTTATTATTTTCCGAGTGACTAATAACTTAAAAGTCGACTAAATGTTTGCAACAAATAAAATAACTTGCCAGCGATTAAATATTTTCGCGACTATTATATTATGTAAGGTTCAAAATTAAAGGTGTTATAAAAACTAAAAACAAGCAGGTGCGTTTAGGTAGCAAATAAACTATACCAGTCAAATAAAATATTAGGCGAGGAGCTATAAATAATGACTTGGCGACTAATAATGTTAGTAGGGTGGCTTTTGGGTTAGGTTAGGTTAGAACAGTGACCATTAACGCGTGAAGGCGAGCGAGCGGAGCGAGCGTGCCGCGGCAGCGGCCGCCGAGCGCCAGATACCTTCTATTGTGGGTGAATCATTTGGATTAGGTTAGGTGAAAGTCACACAATATATGTATAATATTATTATTATTATATTATTTATTTATATTTATATTATTTATGAATGCCCATTTTCTATTTTGTTTTCGCCATTAAGTTTCCGCTTAGATATTAATTCTGTTCCCAAAAGAAAAACTTGATGCTAGTTTAAATTAAAACGGAGCTTATTACTGATATATTAATATGCTACCTATTACTTATTACGATACTCCTTATTAGCTGCCACCCCATTATATATGGTACCCACTCTATTTTTTTTTTAAACCTATATTCATTTTACTTAGTTGCCGCATTAAATACATGCCTTTAAATAATAGGGATGTTGACTGGGGAAAAAAAACTTTTTAGTCTGTCAGTCAGATAATAATAAAATATTAGAGACGTATTTTTTGTTTTATCATAGTAATAAAAAAAACATTTAGATAAAATGCATTAAATTTGGGGAGTGGGGGCTCGCTACGTCACAAGTCGGTATAAAATCTACCGGAGAGTATTGTCATGCTACATTTTAACTCAATGTATTACCTTAATCTTTTGATTACGTAAAAAAAGATAAAATATGTGTTCAATATTTTTTTATAATCTGACGGACAAAATTAAAATTTTTAGTCAACATCCCTATTGCCTGAATAAAAACGCACTGTTGAATTTTCAACGCTGGGCTCAGAGTCGAAAGTTGAAAATCCAAATCATCAGAGATAGACAAGATAGAGATAGATGAGAGATCGGATCGGGTTCGGATTGGTGATGGGTGATAGTGGGTGGCTATATGTAGTTTTTTTTTTGTTTTTTCAGTTATGACTTTGATTAGTAAACAAGATAAAATGCTGAAAATTCCTACATAATTGTAGTCCTGGTTTTATAAAGTGAAGTCGGTAAAGATTTTGGAAAACCGGAAGCTGCTATACCTTTCATCTCTTTTTTATTGACATAAGTATAATGTCGAGTTCGCCATCTCTTTTTTTTAACCCAAGGTTGCCAGGTTGTATAGGCTCTCCTAAAACAATGGCTCTATAGAAATCGATTCTTTGTTGTGCTAAGATCAAGGGCGACATACTAAGATGGGAATCTCAAGGTTTTCTTTTAAAAACGATGTTCTTTATCAGTAGAGAAAATAAAATACGCCGTGGAAGAGACATCATAACGAAAAATTTAACCATAGAAAAAAACTGAGCGTTGTAATCATGTAGGTACTGAATAGTACAGGCTCGACCATAACTAACTTTACACAGACTCAAAAATCAAAAGCAATTTTTCCGTGAAATAACGATTGCAACTTTGAGAAAACACTATGTTCGTAACTCACATCAATACTTTTAGAGGAAATCGCTTTTGAATGTTGCGTCAGTGTAAGGTAAGGTATTTATGCTCGTGACTGTAGATTATCATATCACTGTTTGTGTTAATAAAAACTGAGTAAAATAGTTTTTCCTAGTACATGTAAAAATTAGTCCTTGGCAGCTATGTTCAGAGAGAGGTGGAAAAAGATTAAGGAGGCCTTTGCTCAGCAGTGGAACAATAATGACAATTTTTTTTTTTTTTTTTTTTTTTTTGTCAAAAGCAATTATGAGGTCGACTGTAATTAAGTGTATTTTCGTAAATACTACCACAATATTTTTGTTTTTCTCTTTGAGAAAAACTGTCTAGTGTTTGTGACTCTACTACGTTGAATACCTACATATCGGACTAGAACACCTATAAATGAAAATTTTCATACAGATTACCATAATTATGTAATTGGATTTCGACAGTTCAATTGCCTATAATTGGTTAATCCTCGTTAACATATTGCGTGCGGCAGTAATCCCTTAGATTAGGTACCATGCAAGGATTCTAATGTATGTTACTGGATACATTATAGTCAATGGGATTATTATGAAATAAAATAAGTTACATAATGACTTTTAGAAATAAACGTTCACACGACACAAGGTTTCTATTTTAGAGATAAGAGGAACGGGGAGTAAAGTTCAATCATCCTCTATAGAAAAGGGAGGATCCTCCGAACTGACTTAATTAATGTCGGATAGTCTTATATGTGTCGTTCTTGCGGTAATCTCTAATTGCGCGATGCAGGATTTGTGTGACGTCAGGATTTTGTGTGACGTCAGGTCTTTGATGCATAGTTCGCATGTGGCGATGTATATGCCGCCACACTTAAGACCCATCACTTAACCGTTATTTACGCATTCTGTACATCAAATTAAGTTACATTGAGCAAACATTATCGCTGGGAAACGACTTATTTTTCGTGTGAAAAATCACTGTTTACGGCAACCCGCTATATGATGCCGCACGCAAAAAATTATGCCTACACTGCATTCAACGGTACAGGAGATGTAGGAAATTTTTAGTTTTAATATGTAGATTTAAAAAAATCGAGAAAAAAAATTTGGTTCTTTGACCTTGAATATCTCCGTAACCAAAAGGTTCCCAGGAATGGACTGGTACAAAAAAATATCACAATAACGAGGAGAAGAAGTGACTTTCTGCTTCTTTAAGTAGAGGATCCCGAGAGGAACGACCTGCACCAATACGTTTAATGGATGAAAAGTATTTCATATCAAATTTAGTATGTTAAAATATATTTTCCGAATGGATTGGCTAAAAACATTCTGGCCAGACTATGAGTAAATTAAAATTCAAAAATGAGTTTTATCAAAAATTGCACTCATTCGTTTAATGACTAAAAATACCAATCCAATTTATGAAGCCTATAGAATATTTTTCCTGGCATACCTAACTATGTGCTACTATGTGCAGGCACGTACACACATTGGATCTTTCGGATCTTAGGCTATATGGGACAGATAGAATCAACCTGAAGTTTAAATTTACTGGGAATTGTTGTCAAAAGTGGCAATTACGAGGTTGACTATACAAGTACCATCAAAGAAGTTCAAATCTAACCAGTTTGAAAACAAAATCCCGTGAACACGATGATCACATCTGGACCACATCTGTTACCGGCCTGGTTCTATGGCAGCCGAGCACTGCAAGCAAGAATAGTCCTTACAGTGGTTAGTTATGAACTTTTTTGATGGTACTTAATAACAGTAGCGCTACATCCCGGGAGCATTTTGCCTTCGAATGACGTTGACATGGGCGTTGTTGGTAACCATTAGTGAAATGTTTTGAAAAAACAAGATGGCGGCCTTAATTCCGATAAGGGTATGCAATTATCCGCCCGATTTTACTATTGGGATATTTAGAATACTTCTATAATGCTATCCGGATATATCTAGATAATATAGATATCCGGATAGTATGCCCTAGTTCCGATATTGGCCACGCGCCAGAAGATCCTTGTACAGCTATAATTAACTGTCAAACACGACCAACCGAATAACTACTTCATATCGCATTTAAAACTAATAAAATAGATCCGCAAAAAAGTCCACAAAAAGGACTCGTAAAATGCACATCGCTACAAATGGAAACTGAAAAAAATATTTGATACGGTTTTTCATCATTCATTTTATCATTTCTCTTATTACATAGCTAGTATTTTTCGTATAACTTTTTGTATGGACCACTGACACGACGAGTTTGAAACAGGGAGCTTCATGAATAATGGGCAAAGTTGAAAGAGTTTAAAATTAAACTGTCCATATTTCGGCTGAATATTAATTTCGTGGATTCTAGTTGGCATTCATAATGAAAATTAATGTAAAAATAGTAAAGTGATAAATTCGTTTGAAAGAGGATTGTGGTCTTCTGGTTTGGGTTGGAAAACTGGTTGAGTTATGAGAGGTTTTGCTATACGTGGGACACTCTGAAAGTCCTTAGAAAATAAAAAAAACTGAATTAAACGTTAAGTTGCTAATACCTTTACTGTTTTTCGAAATATTCTCCATTCCTCTGGTGTTCCAATGGAACCACTGAGTTACGGACCAAACGTTCACGCCGTTTCATGGCGTTTTTAGTCTTCAGTCAAGTTATGGGGTTTATTTATTTATTTATTTATTTATTTCTGTAACAATTTACATTGTATCGAAATTTTACACAACATTTTATAACAATTACAATTTAAATCATTATTATTACATTAACCAAATAAGAAATTAAAAAGTAAAACATTTGCGATTCCCTGTTATAATGATAAATGTCAAAAAACAAAAAAATAAACAAAAACTAAGAATAATACCAAAACAAATAAACTAAAAATGTCACTATTACGACAAAAATATACTCTAATGTCAATAAAAATAGTGATGTTATATATGTCAAATAAAGAATATAAAAACAAATTAAATAAGATTCATCCATTACACAATGTCATCAATAAAAAATAAAATCTATCATGTCAATAAAAATAGTATAATAATAATTAAAGTCTAGTTGTATGTGTCACAGAGAAACTCATCAAGGGTGTAATAGCACTTTTCTATCAGAAATGATTTTAGCCGATGCTTAAACTGATTTAAGTTGTATAATGACTTGAAGTGTACAGGTAGTTTATTAAATAGTTTAATTGATTGATAACCTGCTGCATAACTCACGACTTTTAAATGAGGTTGTATCTTATTTTGTAAGTCCCTACGCCTAGTAGCTTCCCGCTTACCTCTATCTTCTGGTGTTTCGAAAGTCTGCAGCTGTTTCATAAGATCCATGAGAAGAACTAAAATATACAAACAAGGGACCGTTAGTATCTGAAGTTCTTAAAAGTATTCCTTACACGATACCCACTGCGGAATTCTCACCATGGTTCTTAATGCCCTTTTTTGTATAATGAAAGCTATATTTATATTGTACGCGTAGCTACCTCCCCATAGAGTGATACTGTACCTAAGCTTTGACTCTACAAGCGAGTAATATACCACTTTTAGTTGCTTGATTGCGATCACATCTCGAAGACTTCTTAGAGCATAGCAAGCTGAGCTAATTGAACTTTCTTTGGCTGTCAATTCTTTTTTCCAGTTTAGGCTTTCGTCAATGTGAATACCTAAGAATTTTACGCTGTCTACCAATGTTATTGTATTTTCATTTAAAACTATGTCAATATTTTCTTTGTTTCTCGACGTCGTCCTAAATAACATGGCATTTGTTTTACTGACATTCAATTTGAGATTATTGATGGTAACCTGATGATAAAAGAGAGCAAGAGCATTATTTACTTTACTACTGAGAGTATCAATATCTTTAGCGGCTATAATAGCATTCGTATTATCAGCAAAAAGCACAAGTTCAGCATCACTTCGTTCCAGCATATACGTAGCTAATTAAATCACTAACAAATAAAATGAAAAAGATTGGTCCTAATATCGAACCTTGTGGAGGGGAGGGGGAAGGCTAACCATCTAGTACATAGCTTCCTGACATTTGAACGTTAATGTAAGATTTTTTGCACCTGACTTATTCAACAGTATTCTGAGGACAGTGGCGGAGAACATCTACTCTCCTACTCAGAAACGTTTTGTGGGGGTAATGAACGAGTGAAGTACTTCTTTTCGCTTGTGCGTTCTCCACATGAAGCGAGCTCAAATATTAGGTTTGAATTTGTATAGATAACATGTTTACTAACATTAATTATAAGAAAATTACTAACACAGTTTATCTTATGTTGTCCGAAATAAAGCATGTATTGTTATTTATTGTTATTATACCAATGCCTAACCTTACCCGAATCTGTTGGTAGGTCACTCTCTTATCAGCGTCTATCATGCGCCGCATAGTAATGATGTTATCGTCAGTTGTCGCCGTTGCAGGACGTCCCTCACGCAGGTCATCAGTAAGATTCCTACGACCACACTTAAACTCATTGAACTAGTTGTAAGCAGTGGCACGTGATGGGGCTTCATCATGTAAGGCTTATCGAAGTCTAACATAACTTTGTTGTTGACTACAACGAAAGTCGTAATAAAACATATAGCTAAAACTATAAATCATATAGCAAACATTTTCTCGCGCTAAATACATTTTGACGCGCTACACGCACTTTTCAAATTGCTGCCAATTTATAGGAATAAATGACAAATTAATTCAATATACATCATCAGGTTACAAAAGAGTTCTAAATTCGAAAATGTAATTATATTTTTTCATTGGTTGTTCTTCTAACCAGCCCGTTCTAAAAAAATTCAGTGTTGCAACGTAGTGTCTTTTCTATTGAGCTTTATGCATAGGTACGTAAACGTACCTACCTTTCTTCATAGCTATAATACTCTGCAGTGTCTAATTAAATTAGTTAGCAAAACCCCGCACACATGATGGGTTCGATCTTTTTTTTGTTTATTCATGTTAAGGTATCAATACCCTGAGTTTGACTAGTTAATTTAATTGACAGTTTATAGTATTAGAGTAAGTAACACCTACCTAGTGGAATACTACGGCAACTACGTAATACCTACACAGAACTTGCCACTAAAAGTTTCTGGTCGCAAACACGGATGTACTTTCTAGAAATGCGGTTTTCACGAGGTACTTTTGAACGTAGGTAATATAAATATATGTTTACAACCTAATCGAAGACCAAGCCTATTATTTTTATCAAGATAATACTTATAACTATCTTTTCTTCAACAATCTCCAACTATTCAGTCATATGTAAAAATATTCACAAATTGAACACGAATATACTCAAGTCAAAATGGCATAACTTAACTATGAATATGTCACCTTAATTAATAAAATTTGCATAACAATCTTATGCAGTATAGTACCTATGTTTGGTATTCTAGCGTAATGGTAGCATCCCATGAGATATAATTAATAATTGTTTTATGCAAATCAGCATCCCTTATCTTTGGAGAGACTACATACGCTTCTGTTGGGAAGTCAACCGAGGGCTTAGATAATTGAATTAAGCACAAAATTGTGCTTAAATGCTTAACCCGTTAAGGTGAATAAATATAAATATGAAACGTTGGATTTAAATGTTTTAGAATGACCCACACAAGCCTTTTCGGTTTTCAAGTTGGGAATTAAAATATTTTGTATTTTTAAAATCTCTTCATGCGCTTTATTTTATTTAGAGTCGCTTGCATATCGATTAATAGCATAACTAACTCCTGAATTGAAATATAATTGCATTTAATTTAAATTGAAGTTGGTAGAGACAGATATGATTTTTTATACTACAGTTTTTCGTAAAATCACCATTGATATTAATGCACGTTTTTTTTACAAAATAAAAAACCGGCCTAGTGCGTGACGGACCACGCACAATGAAGGTTTCCGTAGTTGGGATGAATTTATCCCAAGAACAAATTTAACATTGTAGTTGTAAAACGTGTTCTCCCATACGGAATGTATGTGAGATCATGTTTTTCAAACTGCAAATTTAAGTTGGTTGATTATTTCTCGTTAACCTGTACAGTTGTACAGTCTACTTAGCTCTCATAGTTTTCCTTTTAATTTCGTTATATATACTACTGCTGTGAATTTTTCCACAAGTCCAAGTACAACCATTTAGCTAGAAGGAGGGGAACTTGAATCTAACAAAAAAATTCAGTTACAAGCTTAATATTTCGCAAACGGATCCCTGAATCCAAAAATAGTTTTAGCAAACACATAATATTTTTAAAAGACCTTTCTACCGATACCCCACAATATGGGGTAGATGAGGAAAAAAAAAACATCCCCACTTTACGTGTAGGGGAGGTACCCTAAAAAAAATGTTTTTTCTTGATTTTATTTTACCACTTTATTGGCATGATTAATATGTATACATTTGCTAAATTACAGCTTTCTAGTACTAACCGTCTCTGAACTAAGCCCCGGACAGACAGACGGACACACAGACGGACATGGCGAAACTATAAGGGTTCCTTGTTTACTACGGTACCCTAAAAACCTAGTGTTAAATATTTTCTTCCCTTCGTGTGCGATTCAGACTCGCACCTGGTCAATTTTCTTTTTCCTGTGAAAATCAATTTCCGTTCTTATTACTTATTACCTACATTTACATTGTAAAATGTTCAAATCAGTGAACAAGCACTTATCGTCAAAGTATTAATAAAAGACTTAACGCAGTATTAACAAAGGTAATTAAAAAGCTCCGAGTATTTAAACACTACAGGGCAATGAATTTTATACAAATCATAAAACAACAATAAAACCAGTTGATTGTTAAACTTATTGACTTTTCTAATTTCCCTCTTCGTTTATCTTTTTGACGAATTTATTCAGAACTGATTGTTTAAGGCGCGTACGACCTATTGACTATTACGGGTCGGGTAAAGGGTTATTGGGTTTTCCTTCTGAAATTTCTCAGTAGCAGCCTGGAATCTGGATGTGTGCCCGGTTGATGGCAATAGGCTCGCCCCCTATAACATAGGACTTAAACGTAACTGGCGAAATGTGGGTGTACTATAAGTGCTCCTCTGCCTAACCCTCCGGGGAACAGAGGTGTGATGTTATATGTTAAATGTTAATTAATACTAGTAGATAAAAGTATAATGTCCTATATTTATAATTAACAAATTAGTTAATCACCATCTAGAGTCTTTTCCCAACTATGTTGGGCTCAGCTAAAAGTAGGTAAAACCGGATCCAGCTGAATACCAGTATTTTACATGGAGCAAGTCTCTCTGACCTCCACAACCAAGTTACCGGGTAACACGATGCCCCTTGGTAAGACTGGTTTGACAGACTTTCGGGCTAATAGACTAATTAGATTATATTACTCTATCGTTATATAAGGTGTTAAAAAAATAACTTTAGAAACTTTAAAAGCACCTCTTAAAGATACTAAAGTTATTTTTTTAATACCTTATGTAACGAATTACAACAATATTTTTTTCCAAGTAAGTTTTTGTTAGACGAATTTGTAACAAAAATGTTTCACACAAAAATAAATACGTCCGAACACATCCGAACCTTGCCGATCTTTTCCGACTATTGTCACCACTTAAGCGAAGAAGGGGATAAATCAGACCACTGGACAGGTATTAATGTAGGACGAGTGTGCTAAGACGTGTGTGCATTGAACTGAAAAACAGGGAACCGATCCACTCAGACAAAGTCGACGAATGGAGATGGAATCGGTTCTTTGTGTTAGGCCTTAGCAGGGAAAACATCGATTTAAATACAAAACATCAATAAAACTGATTGTCGTGTTAATTCATTTATTTGACGCCTTTCATTTATTTATGTGTACTTTGATAAGTTTTCCGAATCGACAATTCTCAGCTTGTTTGTCAAATCAAACACCAATGAATAAACCAGCTAAGTAAGGGGTAGATTTTTTTGGGTTCCGTAGTAAACAAGGAACCCTTATAGTTTCGCCATGTCCGTCTGTCTGTCCGGGGCTTAGCTCAAAGACTGTTAGTACTAGAAAGCTGTAATTTGGCATGGGTATACATATTACTCACGCCGACGCGTATTTCTAATCTATACAAGGCCTGAACGTAACCATAGGAAACTGCTCGCGTATACATTGTAATGCTATTTTTAAAGCTGTGATTACAATTTATACACGAATTTTGCGCACTGCTCGTGTATAGTTTGTAGCATGGACGCGTGTATCCTGGATCCAAACATCACTTACGCTTGACATGAGTTTTAAACATAAATAGTTAAAAATAAAAAATAAATGTAAACTGGGTGAAATGGAACAAATAACGGAATATGAAATGGGTTAGGTTAGGTTAGGCTAGAACTGTGTTAACAGCGCGCGAGCCGAGCGAGCGAAGCGAGCGGTGACGCGGTAGCGGCCGGCGAGCGCTACTTCCAAGTTGCTCGCAGTCAAGCAGGCTATTTAGCGCAATGTGCATTACGTCGCAGTAACAAGTTGGATACCACTTCACAATTTGTCGCAATCTATACACGATTAGTCCTTATGCGTACTGGCACTGTATGTTTTGGAATAAGGTAGTTAATTAGGTCACTACGAAGTATACGCGAGTATTTGCGTACTAC
This sequence comes from Agrochola lota, assembly GCA_947364205.1. Lineage (NCBI taxonomy): Eukaryota > Metazoa > Arthropoda > Insecta > Lepidoptera > Noctuidae > Agrochola > Agrochola lota. The sequence goes on along the minus strand of OX376231.1, from coordinate 8,393,891 downwards.
TCTTGTAAAGATTGGAAGACCTTAGTAAAAAAGTGACTTCCAATCTACACGCGATTAGTTTCACACCCTTGCGTTCTGGCCTTGTATAGAATGGAAAGACGCCACGCCGACACAGTGGTAAAAAAATCAAGAATGTTTTAGTTTTTCAACTACAATGTTAGGTTTTTTCTTGGGAATAATTCATCCCAACTACGGAACCCTTCATTGTGCGTGGTCCGACACGCATTTGGCCGGTTTTTTTTATGAAAGTATCTGTATCACCATATGACATAATTAACGTGTTTGAATATATTAAAAACACACAATATACACATTAGGTAGGTATTTAAGTTCGAAATAAAAGCTATTACAGAACAATCTTTTCTATCTTTACATACTTACTTATACCCCATTTTCCTACCAGATACCAATAAGGACAACCAAGCTGCTTGATTGAGGTCAAAATGATTCACCTTGGGCCGTATGCGATAGTAACCTCTCAACAAAAATTGTCATTCATAATGTGCGACGAGGTTTAAATTGTCTGGCTCATTAGATGAGGTTTCCATTTTACTTCTCAAATAATAATAATATCAAAAGATAAGTTTAACTAGAATTTAAATAAGCAAACCTAAAACAAGAACAATAACGTTTAATAACAGTCCCCAAACAATCCGTTATTGACTACTTAAAGGTGTCTATAATCTTAAAACTTGAACATTGAAGATAGAGAACATCTGAAACAAGGCTCGTAATCAGCTTAGCGCAAGTACTATTGGACTTATCTTCACGGCAGCGGGTGGCTGTCCACAGGGATCGTCAAATATTTCAGATTTTCAGCTTCAGTACCATCCAGTCTTCACCGAAACGTCGCGAGGGTAGGACGTCTGCGCGGGCCGATCGCATCGCCGACACTCCGCTCGAAAAAATATCTCGAATACTAAAATTGAAAGTTTAACACTGACTACGGTTAATAACAATAGACAGTACATGTGATTTTGTTTCGGAGTGGACTTGAAACTTTTTTCTTTTACTTTTTTTTTAGGTCGAAATTCTAGTGGTGCTAAAGTGTCGAGTTAATGAATGTTAACGATGTTGACAGCGTGGTAAGTGGCAAATCACACATCGATTTGTAAAGGATCTGCAATTTCAATTAGTACCTATTTCTTAGTTTTTGGTGCATTTGTATCTGAACTATTTTCGTCAAGATTTAGAGAAACTAGGTTTAGTTAGGGTTCACGCCCTTTATAGTGCTTTTCAAAATGGGCTTATCACTCTGTTCTAAAATAGAGCGAGAAAATACGTAGAACTTGGAAAACTGAATTGTGACATCAAAATTGTACAGTTCGTGTTCCGTTCAGGAGAGATAACGAAATAAAACTTTCGTCCAAGTTCGTTTGAAGGGTTCTGTACATTTGAGTGATTCGTCAACGTTATAAAGTGGGACCCGAGATTGACTGAGGAGAGAATTTTTTGACTAATTTTCCACTTTAATCTCAATTCGTTGGTAGCGCAGCTTTTAATTCACTTTTTTATTCAATCTTGACTGGAGTAATCAAATTTTGAACCTTGTTCCGTTTGTAGATCGAAAAATCTGATGATTGGATGGAAGTTTGATCGTGTTTGTTTGAATTCGTTATTCATTAGTATTCTTTACCTGGGTAGGTTCTACACAGAGTATAATCAAAGGGTGTTATAATTTTTACTATAGGTACTGCAAAATTTTAAGGAATTTCATTTAAAAAACTTACGCAAAAACGCTAAATTTTTGCCAACAATGTTAATTTCATTGAATCGAAGATAGCCAAGAAGCGAGAAATCTATAAATGAACCCATAACTTCGTTACAACAACACTTTGATATTTCTTACTTCCAAATAATTGGTTTAACTTTTCATTGGCGTTTGCCACTCCCGGTGAAAGGTTCCCCGTAAAGCAATTTACTTTAGGAACCGAAATATCACGAAATTTATTGTCCGAGGACAACGGCTGGGTTTCACTTGAAGCCCGTTTTATTGATGCTTTCCATGGAAATAAATCTTATTAGATATTGTATTTTTGTAAGTAATAGAATGCAGAGTGAAAATAACAAAGAAAATGAATACGTGTAAGTAGCATAGCGGGCAGTCTGAGGAAATCGTTGCGCATGTGCTGTTTAAATGCACAGGCGTCATCCAGATTATAACAGAAACCTTCGGGTCAACCAGGTCTTTTGCAGGTGCTCTAAACAGACTAGGAGACCTAATCAACTTCTGGACCTGGTGGGCTGGTAGGATCAACCACCGACGGCCGCCATGGCCCATACAAAATAATCCACTTGAAGGACTAATCGCGGAAACCGATCCCTCTAATATAGATAGATAGAAATGGAATGAATTAAAATTGTTTATTCTGTAAATAAAATATCGGAATAATTTTTACAGGTCATATAAAAAAAAGCAAAAATAAGTTAGATGGAGTCGCCATTTCCTATTCATATTCATATTAATATTCATATTCATATTCATTTATTTGCGTTCCACAAGGTAAAACAAGATGTTAACAAAAGGCTTAGAGCTAAGAGCCGTTGTAGACCCAGTCAGGGCACAGCAAAGAAAGTTAAAAATAAACATAAAATAAAATTGTACATGAAAACTTAATACGACTCGACTACCCCGAAGAAAAAAACAAACTCAGAGGTCACAGTCTCCTGCCAGGGTTGCGAGTTTGTCCGAAAGGGATATCGCGGCCCCGGCACACAGGCAACGGAAGGAACGCGGGTGGGTTTTAGTCAGTAAAAGTCTGAAAAGAAAAGTCAGTAAATTATTTCCCACACAAAAGAAAAAAAAAGAGGTCACAGTCTATTTTAAAGTCCAGACATAATCTTGGTCAGGCCATAAGAGGACCATGTAGATAAGTGCCTGAAATGGTCTTTTGAGGAAAGAACTACACAGATTAGAGTGAACCACTTTCCAGTCAGTGCAAGCATTTGTCAGTAAGTAATCGTGTAGCTCCACTAATACGAGTACTACTTTGTTGTTCTATACTAGCGTATAAAACTGAGAAGAACATAGAATGTGTAAGTAGCAGGCCAATGGGATATAATTTTATACTCATTTTAATATGTTGTTTGGGACTGGTTCCATTTCTTTTATGTATACCAGTACCTCCGTTTGAAATAACCCCCTTTTACTTTCATCCCCCCGTTTCATATCCTCAAAATCAATTGTATTAGACTAGTTTATTTGTTTATTTATACTTTTTACAAAAGTGCACATTATTAAATTGTAAGTAACTATTATAACATCCATAATGGATGGATGGATGACCCCTGTAAGAGGTTTTTCCTAGCATAGGGGTCATTGATCAATATTTTGTACCAAGCTATTTCCACGTTTAAATAAGTGTCAGTCTGTATGTGTAGTTTTTGCGTCAAATAAATACATTTATTTATATAAATATCGGAACGCCAAGCATAGGTAATGTCTCATACGGAAATCTAATACGCTCACATTAGCTAATAAACGTGCTAAAACTTTGTCCAGTGCCCAATTAAATTGTTGCTCCATTCACTGACAGCGCACAGCCTAAAGCTTGGTCTAGAATCATGAAATTTTGCACAAGACTTCCATATACGAGTATAACGAAGTTGAGCACAGAGGAATTGTTTTTGGAAATTCACCCCCTAAAGGAGTTGAAGGGGATGAAAGTTTGTGAAGATCTTCATTTTTGCTGATGGGAAATCCCTTCGGGCACGGCTTGTTAGGTTAATAAATTTATAATGTTACTGCAATTTTGCACAAGGTAGCGTAACGACGCGACGTGCGAAGTGACGTAGTGAAAAGGTTGGTAAGCTTTTCATAAAAGAGGCAACTCTTGTCACTGTTTTGAAGGTAGTATTTAAATGTCATGCAAAATGCATGGCATGTTCCAAAATGCAGTTTGTTCAGGCTAGAGTGTTGACACTAAATATGAAAACTGTGTTTCACAGTGTCAAAGGCTTGGTTAGGACACAACTTGTTCCTGCAATACTTTACCGCAGAAATTCTGTAAAGATGGCTTTTAGTTTATTTCCCACAAGGATAGATAGATAGATAGATAGATATATAGGTAGATAGATAGATAGATAGATAGATAGATAGATAGGTGAAACATTTATTCAGTGCATACAAAAGACACACAAAAGCACAATTAAAAGATAAAAAATTACATTAATATACATAAAAACATGATGCCACTATACAAAAAATAAAAACATAAGTAATTCAAGAAATGAAGTGACATCACTACATACTTTGTTTAAATGAAAAAAAAAGGAAAAACAAGGTGCGGTGTACGTCTAAAGGTTGCACCAAATGGGAGTCCAGCTCAGCATGTGTCAGGCAAATATACCTGACGCTGATATTCTGCTGGATCCCTGCAGTGACATACGGACACAAGGGTCTTGGTAGGCACAAGACCTTTCACAGTTTTGAAGGTAAGAGTGTTAAAGTGTCATATTAAATACATGACATGTTCCAAAATGCAGTTTGTTCAGACTTGAGTGCAAAGTGTTGGCATTAAATTTCAAAACTGTTTGTCATAGTGTCAAAGACTTGCTAAGGACGACTTTTTTCTAGAATTCTTTACCGCAGAAATTCTGTATAGGACGGAGTTTTTAATATTAAAGAGTTTTCGAGGGATTTGGGGGCTCCTTGGATCGGCACACATGTAATTATGACCATAGGTATACGGTGAATGTATAATATTCAAGATTTGCTTTTTCAAGTCCATCACTAAAGTGCTAGCTTATGCTTGTTAGTTTAGCACTTAGTCTTAAACTATGAATAAATTACCTTAATCAACCTTATACTAGTCCCTACCTAGTAATTACATGCACCACCTTTAGTGTTGACACGTACGGACAAGCCAAAAATGTACTATATTAACATGAGCATTGCGGTATCGTTTCCCTCTACGACGTAAACTGCTGTGATCGGTTGAATGATTTATCAACAGTCAACTGCAGCATTTTATGTGCGTTTGACAATTTGTCACAACAATTTTGCGATAATTTTCGTTGGAGAAATTAGCCCATAGACCTGGACAGGACACTGTCCATCAACAAGCATTCCGTTGCCATCTCGTTACATATGTCACAATCAAGGGAAACAAATGTGATTAGCGCTGTTTATTTATAATTTGAGTACCTTGCTAATGTTATTCAATTATTCATGTGTGGTGATAAAATGAAATGATCTAAATCTTAGCACGTTTCAATAGAAGCGATTAATTGATTTCAATTCTGGATAATCTACCGTTTAAAGATTATTATTATAAGTTTGATATCAGCACGTTTAAATTGATTAATTAAGTAGGTATTTATTCATCATAGTCACTGTGTTTATTTATGGAGTTTTCAAACCGAAAAGTTTGGTGCGGTAAGATGAAGCCGTAGATGGTATCGAATTAATTAATTACGACTTATCAGTACGCTCTAAAATTAGAAGGTAAATTAGAAAATTTACACAATACAGTATAAAGTTCTATATTTAGATTCCAACCTTACCTTATAGACATCTTCTCAGGAAAAATCGGTTTAATAATTTATAAAATCTCATCAGTTGCCAGAAATTGGGCACTTACTTTTTGATTAAAAATTTAGCAATCCTATCCATTATCCGAGGTCTGTGCATATCGGAAAATTTCAAAAAAATAAATAAAAAATCTGTGAATATTAAAACAATAAATACATTCTCTCAATTAAAACTCGGCACAGCGGAAAGTTTGTGTGGGGAACAATTTGAATTTGGAGCTCACGAATTGTGTGGCTAGATGAAAATAAAAAGGAGACAATAAAAAGGCTGGCAACAAATCACGACGAAGGATGCGTAAACATTGTTCGTGGCCCAGAACAGTGTTCCTTGTGAACTATTAGGAAAATTAACCGCAGAGCAACCGATGTCGGTTGTGCGTTTACGTAAACGAGCGTTTTTACCGAGCTGAATGTTGGACAGATTCCATGCTGATATGGGTTTGGAAAATAAAATGGAGTGCCCGTTTATTTTAGGGGTGAGGGGTCGCAAACATTTTTGCGAAGTTGTTGAGTTTTTGAATTTATGGGTAGTAAAAGGTTGTTTTTTTTTCTGCCGCTTTTCTGAACATAATGTTTTGAAATAGATTGTTGTTTCAGATAGTATACCTTTTTTCGAATCCTAAATTCTTTTGTGTTTTTAATAAATTTTAATTGAACACAACCAGTGTTCAATTATATATATATATAGTGATCTTATTGTGCACTAATAAGGGCAAATTTCACCAATGAAATTGTACGCGATCAGCACATCTTAACCGCGTTCAAAAGCTGCCAGTGTCAATATTCCACAACAATGATGATACTGACAGCTCTTGTTCGATCTTATTAATATGTTTGTTTAAATTCGGTACACCAGTAACTAAAATGACTGCTGGATTAGCATAAAGCGCTTTTCGTTCCAGAAAACTAATAACTTTTCAGTGAATCCGTGAACACGGCTAGCTTTATTCTGCCAGGTCAATATTCAAACGACTTTTAAAACTACGTTGCGCTTTCATTGGAAGAGTAACTTACTCTGGCGTTTTGCCTACTGTAGTAGCACGAGCATCAAACAGAATAGTAGGTGTAGATAGTCACTGCAGTAACCGTGTCGCCATTGACTAATGTATAGAAATAGTTACTGCAGCATATATTGAAACTATAAGAAACTTTCCACATGAAGATTAAGTTAACTAGGTAATGTATTTGAGTTTTGAATCTTCTTTTCGACGTGTATAGAGTCTTAGCAAGGCTGGCTAACTTGATATAAATTAAGACCAAATTTCACCTGACTCTATTAATTATTAAACCAGCAATTATTATTATTATGCAAACTAGTGTTTGCATAATGAGACAGTAACTATGTCAAAATGCTTGACGGGTCATTTAATAACTAAGAGAGTATGGTGGAACTGGCTCTTATAAAAAGTAACTTTATATCTATTGATTTGCAACAAGATAATCTCCCAATGCAACATTAACGGTTTGAAGGCTTCCTTTCTTTTTAAACGAAACAAATTGTCGAGAACTCCATCTTTCTTTTGTCTCTAAGCCTCTTAACATAGCAGATAAGCTTCTTAATTGCAAGCAAGTCCTATGCTTCAAATTGAAGCTATTGCTTTAAACGTCTTGTCGGGCGGAAATTAATTGTAGACTTTTATTAATTCTGCTGTGTTTTAACGGCTGTGGCCTAGCCAGTGTCTGCTAAATGAAACAGATTATAATCCTAACTATATATATAATATATCGTTAGGATATTATAAATGTGAAAGTGAGTTTGCTTGTTTGTCTCGCTTTCACGCTAATATGGCTGAACAAAATTTGTATGAAATTTGGCAGATAGGTAGATCGTGACCTGGATTAGGACATAGTATACTTTTTATTCTGATATTCTCACGGGATCGAGACTTATGCCGGTGAAACTTCGGGGCGCAGCGAGGAATTATAGGAATTTTAAATTTTACCATAGCCGTATATATAATTTGAGAAAAACCTCCTCCCCCTGACTTAACATTAAAATTGACAATTTATTACGAGGCACAACTGTACTTATCCATTTTTATTTGTTAGTTTATTTCATAACCATTCCAACAACATAAGTTTTATAAACAACTCCCATAAAAAACTTGAGAGATATCGTCATTTTATTTTCAAGTGGTCCCGAAGGATATCGAGTTACGGGACCACCCAGACGTGGCGTGACGAAGGTGCGCGGTACGCCAAAATGCCCGTCATATGTGAGGCTGATCAGTTTCAAGTTTCTGGTACCTCATTCAGTTTCTCTCGTTGTCTTCTAACAACTACTAAGAGAACTGGCAAGAAGTTAATTTAGTCCATCCAGTACCACACCGAAAACAACTGAACATCGTATGTGTAACTAACTAAACACATTTACTAGTCCCCGGACCAAAATTGATCACGAGTTTAAGGTAACAGACCAAGCTCTGCTAAGCTCCTTTATAGTATCAACTTCATTAGACGACAGCAGTTATATTAGAGGTACACGTTCCAAAGGATTTCGGGTTTGTATCAGATAACTTCCTCTACAAGTTTAATCAAATTTAACAGGTTTAATTCGCGTGAATAAGTTATTTACTTGAGATATCTTAGAAGCTTTGGCACTGTTTGTATTATTGTTTTTGGACTATTTAAAGTAAGGTGTTTGAAACGTTTTGAGATAACGTTTTGTATTAACATTTCCGGAATTAATTTGAAATCTAAGAAGTGGAGTCTGTTTCCCGTTAGCTATAGCAAGTCTCCAGAAGAAAATACCGAACTTCTAAGGAACCGTGCACTATATGCTTGTGTTGACCGTGTCATCGTTTACCGTCAGTTGAGATATGTACCTAGTGGTCAATTATCCTTACCCTATCAAACATAATTATAACAACTAGTGATCGCCCAGAGGTCGAAATTCAACCATAATTCATTTAAATTTAAAGTTGTATAGTACATACTAATTCCATGCTGCCATGTCATGATTTTAAGGTCGTCTTGTGTCAAACGCATGGTAATGTGTGTAATGTTTTATTTATTAATTAATAATAATATAATAATAATAATTTATTTCTAATGTAAATTACATAACAATATTAGCTTTCTGCACTCCTCCTCCATAAAAACTTAACCTGTGGCAAATTTCATACTCCTCCGTCCGCATAATTTTCGTAAAAAGGGGTACAAAGTTTTTGCTTCACGTATTAATAATAATTATAATAATTAATTGCAGCCACAGTAATTTAACAATGTTTTATCTTGGTTAATTTTAGGGTTCATAATTCACGCTCAACATTTAGATTTGTATTTAGCTCATATTAAAATATCGCCTCCTTGATCTAGTGGTCGCAAGCGCTACTGCTGAGCATGAGGTATTAGGTTCAGTTCCCGTCTCGGGCAAAGTGTTATTGGGTTTTTCCATCTGGAATTGCTCAGTAGCTGCCCGGTGTTGTCTGGATTTGTGCCCGGTTGATGGCAATAGGCTCGCCCCCTATTACATGGGACTAAAACATAACTGGCGAAATGTGGGTGTACTATAGGTACACCTCTGTCTAAACCTTCGAGGAATAAAAAGCGTGATGTTATGTTATGTAAAATAACAGTTTCTTAGAAACTTATTTGAAATTGACAATAACGGAGGTACCAACCGAAAACTGAAGAATCCTAGTTTAGATAGAAGTTAGGTACAAAGGCTATATATTGGAATCAAATGCATCACAGAAAGCAAGCAAGCATATACACAATATCGGTTTGAACCTCTCCGAAACAAACCTGATACCTTCCTTGTGGGAAACCTCTGTATATTGTAGACGCTTCGATGTGTAACATCCCGAATTTCGAGGGAATTGTAGCGTTTATGTTATTACAGATACATGCGAGGATTGAACAGTGGTTTAAATGTAAAATGAATTATTGTTTCACGACAATTTGGCTTTCATTTATAGTGGATTTGTTATTGAAGTTCCGTTAGGAACTCTCAAAAATTATTCGTATCATTCCAGAATTGTATTGTTCTTTCACTCTGGTTGTCAGAAAGTCTTTTCTTCACGAGTGCCGTACGTGGTGATATTCAGTTGATCATAATATAAAATAATAACAGGTATTTTGTCCTGTCTTCTCTTATTTTCGTGAGGTTAGTGACTAACCTGGTGTCAGAGTTTTAAAGCCGCCCATGAGGCTCTGACTTGGCTTCACATGCCGTCGAGAAATATCTCTCAGGCATGCCTGTCCTCCCGGGTCGACGACGCGTTGTGTTCCACGCGCGCCTCAAAGAGATGTCAGCACCAACTGATGGGGTCCTTTAGGGCCAATGCCTGCCGGGGTTGCGAGTTGTCCGAAAGGGATATCGTGGTCCCGGCACACAGGTAACGGAAGGAATACGGGTGGGTTTTACTCAGTAAAAGTCTGACACACCCTCCTGCTCCGCCCAGAGCGGGAGAAGTAATTTGATAATTTCCCACCCTAAAAAATAAAAAAGGCATGCCTGTCCTGTGTAACACCATTATTCAAGTTGTCTTATACCAAGACTATTATTACGACTAGTTGTCTCGAAAGTCCATTTGTATTCTTTATTTTTGCGTAGTTTATTTGAGCTAGTAGTGAAATTGTTTTCTTTTGGTATCTTTCTATATACCTACCAAAATATAAGAAATTCGAAAAATATTCTGATATTTTCCGAAATTCCGATATTTATGTCAGCAGTTCTTCTAACTTCTCAAGTAAATTGTTCGGTATTAATTCATTAACGAAGCTAGTAGGTCCACAGACATTATAATTATATCTTCCATACTGAGGATTTTCCGTATTTCTCACAACCACATAAGTCATACTCTACAATAGTTTCATCTTCGCCTCCTCCGACATGGAACCCTTAAAACGGACGTAAATTACTTTTATTGTACGCGGGAACCGGGTTAACCCATTATTTTTCAACTGTATCCTTTTATGGCAATGATGATGGCTGTGCAGCCTCTGGTTTGGATATTTATACTATGTTTGTATTGTTTGTTGTAGCATAAAACTAGATCACTTATCATAAAAATCCACGCAATCTCAACAAATATTATAAAGACAATTTTTTTTAAAATTTTTGTTTTTTTTTTTGTAATAAGTCAAAAACTACTGGAAAGATTTTTAAATTCTTTCACTAGTAGAATGCTATATTATCACTGAGTAACATAAGCTATAATTTATAAATATATCACGCGGGTGAAGTCGCTGGCGGAAGCTAGTGTGATATAAGTTTGAGTATCAGCCTTCTATTATACAGGGTTATTTTAAATTGGCTAGCTAAACTCCGCAGACGACATGGGTATGGATATCTAAATACGATTAAATAAAAAATAAAAATATATGATTTTTAGGGTTCCGTAGTAAACAAGGAACCCTTATAGTTTCGCTATGTCCGTCTGTCTGTCTGTCTATCTGTCTGTCCATCAGTCTTTCCGCGGCTTAGGTCAGAGACGGTTAGTACTAGAAAGCTGTAATTTGGCATAATTATGTATAATTATTTATCATGCCGACAAAGTGGTAAAATAAAATCAAGAAAAATTTAGGGTACCTCCCCTACACGTAAGTGGGGATGTTTTTATCGTTAGAAAGGTCGTTCAAAAATATTGTTAGTTTGCGAAATACATTTTTGGATTCAGGGATCCGTTTGTAAAATATTAAGTTTTTAGCTCAAATTTGTTGTTAGAGTCAAGTGTCCCCCCCTGCCAGCTAAATGGTTGCACTTGGATATGTAAAAAAAAACACAGCAGTAGTGAATATAACAAAATTAAAAGGAAAACTATCAGAGCTAAGTAGGCTGTGCAGCTTAACGAGTAATAATCAACCGGCTTAAATTTGCGGTTTGAAAAACATGATCGCCCATACATTCCGTATGGGAGAACATGTTTTTCAACTACAGTGTTAAGTTGGTTCTTGGGATAAATTCATCCCAACTACGGAACTCTTCATTGTGCGTGGTCCGACACGCACTTGGCTGGTTTTTTAGGAAGTTCAACGACCGCTGTTAGTTTTGTTACTTGAAGTATGTGTTGAAAACTGTTTTCTTATGCTTTATCGTTTTTAGATATACATACCGATCACGTCTGCGAAGATCACACAAAAAAAAAAAATCTGAGCTGATATTTCAAGTGACTCGTCAAAAAGACGTCAATTTTTTTTTTTCATCATAATTATTATTCATATTTCATATAATATATCATTTTGCAACGAAAACGTAGTTTGAGCAAGTAGAAATTAATTGCTGTATTAATATATAATATAGAGTAAACTCTTTCATAATATGCCTTCCATTAATATTTATATCTTTCTATAATAGGCTTTCTATGTATATTTGGATTTCATCAACTGGTTTCCCACATCTTACCCTTATACTATTAAATGTTACTTTTCCTGGAAGCGTAGGATAATATTATTTATGAATTAGGAATATGTTATAACCAAATTTTGTGGATATTTTTTCGTTATTCGGCTTTCCCTTAAATGTATTTAATAGAGGTAGGTATATTTTTATTTAAGAAAACTATTAGAATATTTTATTCTTCTACTCCTTGCTTTCGTGACTCTAATTGTACATAAATAACTCAATATAAAATTAAAACCTTTAAATATTAAACGTAAGTAGAAATTTGACTGGAACCTATGGTTATTAAGACCCAAATGGTTGAGTAGATACGGCAGATACAGTTATTGGTCTGATATTTACCAAGAAGTAATAAGCATAATTATGCTCTTTCAAGCAACATTACCCTTGAAAATTGCCCGAGGAACAGCTAACAAAACACAGTCGCCCAAAGTGCGAACTGCAGTCACCAATCTTGAAGTCCCTAATCCTATTAAAAATAAGTAGAAAGCTGCAGAAATGTTCCATTACTATATCGCTCTGAAACCTGTTCTTTATTCAATTATGTCGCATTTGCTTGAGGATCCCAAGCACCCTCACATTTGTTCTGAAGATGACCTCAATAGCCTTTGGGGACGGGACTGAAGTGGCCAACTATTGGACAAAAATAATAAGACGTGCCACAATAAGAGTGTTGTGTATTGGTGAAGATTTTTGAACTGTATTTCCAATGTCAATGGGTTCGCCTATATCTATCTATACAAATACTGGATAAACTTCTTATTCAAAATTAACTAACAAATAATTTAAATAATAAGGGGCTTGTCACACTGCATGCGTTCTGCGTCCTACGGTCCGGTCAAATCGAATATAACCATAAGCAAGACGCAAAACGCATCCAGTGTGACCTAACTAAAACTATCAACAAACTAAAATACGGCGTCGCAAAATTCCTCCGCATCACTGTCGACTGGTAATGTTCCCTAGAGACTGGCGGCGACTGGTATAACTACGTTGTATGGCAATTGCTGAGCCTCTGTCCAAGGTATAAACCAACCCTTGGGTCATTTAATTTATAATCCATACTTTTTATAAATTAAAGTTGCTTTTCTTGTCTTTTTGTGACCGCGTCATTCTTCTAAACTACGCAACAGATTTTAATGCGATTTCACCATCTTTAAGATAATTTATACCGGAAGGTTTAGGTGTAACCTACCCCTACCCATGTTAGCAAAAAATAAATGATTTGATTTGTATATTTTTAATTTGATTTTATTAGCGCACCTGAATGGTACGTGCGCTTTATTTAGTACGTTACAAAGTTGGTGCGCTTTGAGGAATACCCCTATAATACATTAATATTTAACTAACGTACAATAAATAAATCTTTATGTTGTGGCAGGTCATGTGTAGCAGGGACGGGTCGCTAGTACGCACTGAATAAGAAGCAGATACAAGACAACATTAGCGAAAGGTAGAAAGGAAATAACTTCATTTACCCATCGCTATGAAAGTGAATTTAAAAAAGAACTGGCCAAGTGCGAGTTGGACTCGCCCACGAATGGTTCTGTACCGTATTATGATCGTGTGGAGGTTTCAAGTTCAAATTAATATCAAATACGTAAGTCTGCGGTCCCTTGAAGCTATAAAATAATAGAAAGAAAAGAAAGAATGAAAGAAAGAAAAAATGTTTATTCTGCACAAACAAAACGCACATATAAAGATAAAAACACATAAAATACACATTTACAAAAGTAGCCAAAAGCCTCGTGTTCATCCAATAAATAAAAATATAAAAAGTAAAACAATGTTTTTCATTGGTTGCTGTCAAGGCCACGGACCAAAGACATTAATGCGTAATACTCTTGCAACATTACCAAATGTCAACAAAAACATCACAAAAACAAAATGCTGATTGCAGAGTTATTACTTCTTTTGTAACAAAAAATAATAAGAAAAATTATGCTGTGCGTCACATCTGTGCAAGAACAGGTCATTGCTCAGCGAAATACTGTGAACTCGGACGAACCTAATGTCAACAGCGCTGGTTTTCAGCAATTACCTATGGAATGACGTATTCACGTCCCCCTACGTGAGATATTTCAACGGGTTAGTAATCATTTTATCTGAAATATGTGTGATTATACATAAATTTAATAAAATATACACTTGAGAGCAATAAAATCGCACACGTTGACTTTTTGTTGTTAAAGCAGTTTTTTTCATAAATGTGAATACATATTAAAATAAAACTTACACTATTTGAATGTTTACTTCAGTACCTTTCTAATGATATCAAATACAGTGTAAAAAAAGTACCCATAGGGAGTTTTAGGGTACAAAACCCAACATACGGATAAAATTACCAAATTTAGCTTAACAAAGAATAAAAATAAAACTCAAAATGCTTGATCAAATTGTTTTTTAATAAGGTGTATTCCCTCCCCTAGCCTTGATTACAGCTCTTAATCGGTTTTTCATGGACCGTATTAATTTCACCATGAAATCTTGTGGTATGGCGTTCCACTCCTCTTCAATGGCAAGTTGAAGCTCTTGGAGGCGCGTAGGAGCAGGGCTTCTTGCTCGAACTCTTCTTTTTAGCTCATCCCAGACATGCTCAATCGGATTGAGATCAGGACTACGAGCTGGCCACTCCATCGCGGTGATTCCAACATCTTCCATGTAGTCGCAAACTGTTCTAGCGACATGCGGTCTGGCGTTGTCGTGCATTAAGAGAAAATCTTCTCCCATAAGCCACGCAAGCGGCCTCACATGTTCTTCGAGCACTTCTTCGACGTATCGTGCAGCCGTCAAACTTCTCGATCTCGGGCCGGTATTCGCCGTAGTGATGAATACAATGTCAGTTTTAGTGTCCAACATTATGCCACCCCAAAACATACACGATCCACCTCCAAAAGCCACACGTTCGCTTATGCAGCATTGTGAAAATCGCTCTGATGACCTTCTGTAGACCCTAGAGCGTCCATCATGACCATGTAAAGTCATTCTGCACTCATCAGAGAACATAACAGCCCGCCATTGGTCATACGTCCAATTTAAATGTTCCCTAGCAAATTGTAGCCGGGCTTGTCGGTGAGCTGTGGTCAATTTGGGACCATTTGCTGGGCGATGTGAAGTCGTTCCTGCTTCACCTAGTCTTCTTCGAACTGTCCACCGACTTATACTGACATTGCGAACTTCTCGAAGCTGTTGTCCCAGTTGAACCGCGTTCAGTTGCCGATTTCTCAAAGACCTTGTCACAAGAAAGCGGTCATCACGCTCTGATGTTGTGCGTCGCCGGCCAGATCCTGGTCGCCGAATGTAGCCACCGGTCTCTTGGAACCTCTGGTATACACGACGAACAGAGTAGCGGCTCAAATTTAGCCGTCGAGCAACTTCACTTTGGTTATGGCCTGCTTCGAGCAAGGCAATAACTTGAGCGGCTTCTGCGGGCGTGGTATCCATATTTTTCCAGTAAATCCGTATGCTTCCAGTAGAGATGTTATCACGTTGACCTTCGGTATGCAACTGAATAAAAATTCCAATAAACTGACCTTTTTATACCTGCGGCTAAGGGTGCAAGTAGTGACAACGCAAACGCGTGAATTTGGGGAATTCGGTGTACGGTCGGTTTTTGTAAGTTACGTGAAGGTCAATGATTTTAATTTTATGTTTTTGTAAAGCTAAGCTTGTATGCTTTAATTTTGTCTAATGATTTTTACTCAATATCTTTCGATTTTAGAAAACAATCAGTAATAAACCAAATTACAAGGGGTGTGCGATTTTATTGCTCTCAAGTGTATATCTGTATTTGCGCATATCATAAATTTAAGAAATAATAATAATATATAATCTAAGACCATAATACAATGACAATATAAACAAGTAAGTACCTATAATATTTAATTACGTGTACAGTTTCAGTATGTTATTAGTACTCTGTGGTGTGATTTCCTCTTTTTACTGTTTGAGTAATTATAATAATTTCGATACCCTAACAATCCACAATAAGTCTACATTGATACACCATGGGATTTGTTGCGCCTCGATGGCGTGGCGGCCATTTGCATAACGGTAGGCATTGAGGCATGCGGTTGGCGGTTGTAATCAAACTTCTAAGTCAATGCAAAAAAAATACGGCCATTTATGCGATATATTTTGGTACTCGCAAATAAATCAAAACCTACGGGGTACTTGCCGATGACCTAGAATCATGAAATTTGGCAGGAAGCAAGGTCTCACAGTTCTCCCGAAAATTGTTAATTTATAGTTTTTTTGCGATAAACTTTAAGTTTGTTTTTGGGCTAAATTTATCCCAACTACGGAACACTTCATTGTGGGTGGTCCAACACGCCCTTGGTCGGATTTTATTATTTGTTGTTATAGCGGCAATAGAAATACACTATCTGTAAAAATTTCAACTGTCTACCTATTACGGTTCATGAGATACAGCCCGCTGACAGACAGACGGACGGACAGCGGAGGCTTAGTAATAAGGTTCCATTTGGCACCATTCAGGGACGGAACCCTAAAAATGATTACCTACTAAATGAAAAAGTCCGTTTTTTACCCAACACTTATCGGGTTTTAAGACGAGAAGTTACGGAATAGGATTATTTGCAAACCAAGCAACACATGAAATTACGAATTTTACGGAACAACGAACAAATGGTAACTTTAGAATTTTCTGCTCAGTAGAGCTTAACTTAATGTTTTCTGTTTCTAAAATAACAACAGTGAATATAATCCTGGATAAGTTGCAGCATCCATAATCGCACCACACGGTTACCCTTTCACTTGAAGTGTTGCGGGAAAATATTTTCCTTCTAACAAGGAAATTGTAAATTTGTTTTGTATTTTATTGTCGTGTGTGGAAAATTTTCCGTTACTTGGGAAAGTTTTCCTAGGGCCCATTATTCCATCGTCAGATAGATTGTACCTATCTAAAGAATAAATACGGCGGGTTGACAGCTTTTGTATGGAAGATATGTCAAATTGTCATAATACTTTTCAGATAAAAGTTAACGGACAATTGAAAAAAAAAACATCCTGTAGTGAAATTAATCTTGGTGTTAGTTGCCCGAGCGAGCGAAGCGGCTCTGCTTCAAGTCTGGCAAAATTTGCTTTTCTCTAACAGTTTGTACTTTTCTACAGTTCGTATTTTACAACCGTTCTGGACGAAACTTGATAAACAGGTTTTACGAGTTTATAGTTTTTTTTGTCGTCGGGGATTTCTTTTGTAGTTTTTTTGTTTTTTGATTGATTTTTCTTTCTCCAAAAAGGAGCAAAAAGGGGGCTGCTGGATACCTCCGCCTTATGATCCGATTTCAATGTTTCTTTATTTATTTGAAAGGTAGTAAATTCGGAGAAGATCTGATAAGGATTACCGGCGTGATGAGCAGAATAGCTCCTCAAAATGCAGTGAATTGCTCAATTTTAGATTTCTACCAGTGGAATCGGTTTAACTACTGGGTATGGATTGATGGAGCACCTGGAACCACCTTCTCGCGAATACGCGAGCATAAGCTATAACTTGGATTCAATGGTCTAGAATCGCTAACATGCACGCATTGGTAAGCGTGGTCTTACAGTGCTAGTTATTTAGCATTAAATACTGTTACAACTATTATATACAACAAAGAACACATCCCAACAACAAAGTACCGCTAAACACAACAAAGTAGTTTTCAGTTTCTAAAACATAGCCAATGGCGGATAAACCCAGGTATAAGTTTGCAGGATTACCTAACACACTTCAGGATAAATCCGTACAGTTGAAGCGATGCTGAAACAAATCCTCAAGGTTCGGATAATCTCGCAAATTGCCAGCACATTTTCTCCATACATGTTTTTCTGGGGAATTATTTGACCTTTTAGGAGGTGATTATATACGTGTATTTATTAGGTAGGTGTGTAATTGATTGGATAATTTTGATTCTTTGTTTTTTTCCTGTGAAGTAGAAGTTGATGTTCCAATTTAAGTCCACCTTTTTTTCTAAAACTAGTGAATGTAGAATGAGGAATCAATATTTTGGTAAACTTACCACAACGAATCCAACATAGTGGAAGAGTCAGTTTTACTTACTTGAAAAACTCTTTTCTTTCGGCTTTAAAAAATCGGAGGCAATTTATTTACCCCCTATAATAAAAACAACAAAAACACCATCTGCCTAGGCTTTTTCCAACTATGTTGGGGTCGGCTTCCAGTCTAACCGGATTCAGCTGAATACCAATTTTTTTATTATTTAAGACTGGTTGTCAAACTTTCGGGCTGCTGACGACCCGTAACAACTGTGAAAGATCTACAAATGACACTCGGGACCAAGGGCGAAACGTGCTTTCCAAGGAACGGAGGGGTCTTGGTATGTAAAGATGGTCACCCATCCACGGACCAACCGTGGCTGGCGTAGCTTAACCTGATCGATCGACCCGTGCGGCTGTTATTGCTTAGCCACATAATCAAAACCAAAAGTCATTTATTTAAACTAGGCTGAGAATCAGCATTTTTCAAACGCCGACTATCGAGATATAAATAGATACTTTAAAAAAAAACTAAGCAGATTATATTTAACGAAAAATAAGCACTTTTTGTTTATACATAAAGTAATCACAAATTACTTCGAAATGCAAAGACTTTTCGCCCAAGACTTATAATCATAATATAGGCCGTCGGCAATGTTAATTTTTACAGCGACTCAATAATATTATTATAAAGCGGTTTCATCCGAAAATTATCTCGTCATGAATTTCGTTACTTTAGATAATTACTTATTCAACATTTTCAATTAAAATGTCAGATTCTACCTTATTCCCAATTCGAGACTTTCTTCATTAGTATGCTAATCTAATTATTGTTATACTGTCTGTGGCTTTAGAGGATTTAAAAAAAGGATTAATTTTTTTTGTATATTTTGTTGGGGCAAGTGAAACGAAGCTAATTAGACACTTTTTTTAGGGTTCCGTAGTAAACAAGGAAACCTTATAGTTTCGCCATGTCCGTCTGTCTATCTGTCTGTCTATCTGTCCGTCTGTCTGTCCGCGGCTTAGCTCAGACACGGTTAGTACTAGAAAGCTATAATTTGGCATATGTATACATATTAATCATGCCGACAAAGTGGTAAAATAAAATCAAGAAAAATATTTTTTTTTAGGGTACCTCCCTTACTCGTAAAGTGAGTATGTTTTTTTTTCTATTCTGTCCCATGGTGTGTATCGTTAGAAAGGTCGTTCAAAAACATTGTGAGTTTGCCAAAACCATTTTTGGATTCAGGGATCCGTTTGCGACATATTAAGCTTTTAACTGTGAATTTTTGTTAGAGTCAAGTGTCCCCCCCCTGCTAGCTAAATGGTTGTACTTGGAATTGTGAAAAAAATCACAGCAGTAGTATACATAACGAAATTAAAAGTAAAACTATCACAGCTAAGTAGGCTGTAAAGGTTAACGAGTAATAATCGAATAACTAAAATTTGCAGTTTGAAAAACATGTTCTCCCATACATTCCGTGTGGGAGAACATGTTTTTAAACTGCAATGTTAAGTTTGTTCTTGGGATAAATTCATCCCAACTACGGAACCCTTCATTGCGCGTGGTCCGATACGCACTTGGCCGGTTTTTTATAAAAGTTTTTGATATAAATTGACGGCCTCGTCCAATTTAGACACAAAAAAAAGTGGAAACTTCACTTGTTATTTTTATGCCTGTTTTTTTTGTTGTATTCAAAGCCTAAAAAGGTCTGACATGTAATCTTATTCCGGCTAAGTACTTATTAGCTGGATCGGGGAGCAAGGATAAAGGCTCGTGTAGACTAGCGCGACACCGGCAATTGTTTTACCGTGAAGTTTTCTTAGAAATTGTTTTGTAAGAGTCGCGTTGCGCTATCGAGTCGCGCCGGTCTGCACGACGAAAATACTGTTTCATCATGTAGGTATTACGATAATATAGGATTTGCCCGTTTCGGGAGAGTAAATTCGTGCGAATCACCAATAAGCTAATTCATCTTCTCAGCCCGCAACAAGCACAGCTGCAGCTAATAATGAGCTTTTTTTTAGTAATAATCGACCTACTTAAATTTGCGGTTTGAAAAACATGGTCTCCCATACATTCCGCATGGGAGAACATGTTTTTCTACTATAATTATTAAGTTTGTTCTTGGGATTAATTCATCCCAACTACGGAACCCTTTTGTGCGTGGTCCGACACGCACTTGGCCGGTTTTTAAAAACTTCCGTTAGTTCTGTTTTGACAAAAAACAAAAAATCTAAATATTTTATTTCATGTAAACCTACATGGGCAGTACTTATGAAACATCAGAAGCTAGGTGCACGGTTCCAATTGGTCGTATACTATCGGGTAGAGCCGGCAAGAAACTCCACGGTTACTTTTTAAAAAATAAATGGCTTTTACAATGTTAATTTTTTTATTAGATATAGTGATCAATATTAAACATTGGTTGTTTGCTCGAACAATCGTATTGTATGAATTGATTCGATAGACAGGTGCGGTTTTATTACTTACCACCCTTTGCTACCGCGGACGTGAATTTAACAGCCTAATTAATCAAATAAATACCTACCACATAGTTTTCTCTTTAGAGCGTTAGCACACTGAGGATTTGCCAGCGTGTTCCTAGCGAGGCGAAACCTGAACGTGCTCTCCGCGGGCGCTAAGCGAGCTCACCGCGACTATACGATGTAGACGCTGAGTTTTCACAATATTGTACACCCGCTTGTCTCGCTCTGTTTTGTATACTCACGTCAATCGCTCTCGTTACGCAACCGCGGTGAGAACGTCGCGTACACGTGGCGTGCTCGCTACGCACATGCAGCGAGCGCGTTGAACAATCGCCTCGCTGATAAATCACTCGCAAACCGCCAGTGTGATAAAGCCCTTAGTTCCGATGCTCAGTTTGTCTCCAATACAATATTATATTGAACATGAAACTGACTCGAACAGTGACAATAAATGACAAGCTAACTTCAGCTTGTTCAAAAAGAAATAATAAACCAGTGAAAAATTTGTGCAAATATTTCAAAAGAAAGTTTTCCGTCTGCTAGTTTGCTATAAGCACTGTTCCATTTAAATAAAACATATACTGTATACAATAACATGTGCGCCAGGGAGACGACATCTTATTAGGTTCTCTAGCTTATTCCAGAGTATAAAGCTTTGCGTTTTGATTGAAAAACTAACGTAAAATTGCTGAAGAATCTGTTCTATATTTATAAACCTATTTAAGTTTACATTTCTTACTTTTAATTTTATACAGTCTCAATATTGTTAACTATCAATTAAGGGAAGGAGCGAAACAACCCCAACACAATACCTCAACAAACACCGGGGTTGGGCCTGTTTCATTCACCTTTGTAAATGTAACTGTTTGAGACATAATATTTTTTTTTTTTTGTGATAGCCTAATTGTGTGACCACCGGACTCCCAATTCATAGGTCTCGAGTTCGAACCCAAGGTACGTACCTTTGACTTTTCGGAGTGCGTATTGTATAATTATCATTTGCTTAAAAAACGGTGAAGGAAAACATTGTGAGGAAACGGCCTGAGAGATGTTTCTCGACGGCATGTGACGCCAGGTCAGAGACCCATGGGCGGCATTAAAACTCTGAGACGGGTCAGTCACTACTAACCACACGAAAAAGAAATAAACCAAATACCTAGTACAAGATGTTTTGTTGAAAGGTAACAACCAATGGACAAATTCGCAAGCTTTTTACTTTCTGTGAGTTATTGTTCTAAGAATTCCAGACTTTAAAAATTCATTTGAATTCAAAATACTACTCCAATTTCCACCAACTAAATCATTACAACTTCCAACAGAATTCAGCGACCCATTTTTACAAAGATCAAAATGGAAATGATCCGCAAAACTTCTAAATTAAATACGGCTTGGAAACACCTTGGGAATACCAAAGCTCTTCAATTTAAACCGGGTTTAGGCACGCCTACACGGTTCTAATCTAGGAACGTCTTCAGAACGCGCTCTGGTGGCTACAGTCCTTAGTCTGGCTCTTCAAAGTGACGTCTGGGTGCTCTCGCTTTGATTTTATTTAGTACTGTAGCTGTCATGGCTGAACTACGCGCGGGAAAATGTGCAGTTTTAGAAAAATGGGGACGTTTGGGATAGAATGTTAAGTATAAGAATAATTTGATTGTTGAAAATATGACCAATAATTATCATTTTGCATATACAAAAAAGCGTTGAAGCCATATTTAGTCTAAATAACGGGTAAACACGAAACGAAAAACACAATTTCCAAGATTTTATGTATTTTGAAGAAAATAATTTGGCGTGTGAATTGGATTATTATTGTGTGTGTGCGAAAAAAAGGAGCTCGTGGCTAAGGAATAACAGCCGCACGGGTCGATCCATCAGGTTAGGCTACGCTTGACGGGGTAGGTCCGTGCCAAGCCGGGACCAACGGCTAACGTGCTTTCCGAAAAGCACGTTAGCCGTTGGTCCCGGCTGTCATTCGTAGATCTTTGACAGTCGTTACGGGTCGTCAGAAGCCCGAAAGTCTGACAACCAATCTTACCAACGGTTATTGTGTTAATCAGTGACTGGGTTGTGGAGGTCAGATAGGCAGTCGCTCCATGTAAAATACTGGTACTCAGCTGCATCCGGTTAGACTGGAAGCCGACCCCAATATAGTTAGGAAAAGGCTAGGCAGATTGATTATACAGTGTGTGCGATAAAAACAGATCAATTAATTAGTAAAAACCGGGTCTCCCTTGTTTCATCGAAAAGAAATTGCCAAATTATCACTTCCCAAACAATTTTCTGCATAATTTTATTTGCCAAATTATTACGTAGCAAAAAATTTCTTCACAAATAATTGTAACGCAAACCTAATGTTTTGCAAGTGAACGTTTAAACAATAACTTGATTACCAACTAGTACTTTTACCAATTTTTATGTAGTCAAATATTTCAGTTGGAATATAGTTATTCCAACTGAAATATTTGACTTTACGCAAAATAAAGACGTTTTATTACAAGGGTGTATTTTCCACTTGGGACAAATTCTAAACAGAGAGATATTATTATATTAATATTAACTATTCTGGTAGTATTATTATTTTTTAGTAAGTAGAATTTTTAAAAATAATGAAATTCGTCTAACTAGTTCAGTTTCGGGTAGCCTGTTTTTTTCCATATTTTTTTTCTATATAATCTATCTAGTCGTGTCTGGTACTCGCCGGCCGCTACCGCGGCACCGCTCGCTTCGCTCGCTCGGCTCGTGCGTAGAAGGTCAAAGTTTTAACCTAACCATTTTTTTTAAATTATTAACCTTCTCTAACTAATTCCTAATCTAACTGAGCAAACGTTTATTGTATAAAGATTGTTTGCTGTAATAAATCATTTGATTAAAGACCAAATGGCTAAATGACATTATCCTTGATAATATTCTGCCAAGTAAAAATTTGACCAAATGAAAATGTGCGTACTGAAATCATTCCAAACATTGCATTGGTATAAAAAAAGGTTGCTAAAATTTGTTTAGGTAATGAAATTTGGGCAAAATGTTTTCGGTAAAACGGCAGGATCCCGTAAAAACCATCTACTTCGAAAACGATATATAAAGTTTTTATTTTTGGTATTTCTTTGTTTCTTTTCTTCGTTGTTTGCAGCATATTTATTGACACAATGATAAACTTTTCTCCTTAAAAATATTGTCCACGGCAACGGTGCCTTATTTATTGTTGTGTGTTACTTCCGCTATTTATTACAACTACTACTCATGTGGTATCATGAAAATATACGACATTTAACAAAAGATAACTTTTACAACGCATTCTCCCACTGAAACTTAAGTCAAAATGTTCGATAATAATTGTATGGTATTCAATTTGTTTTGTTAACTCTTAAAACAAATTGTTTTATTCATGCAGAGAGTTATCATTTATTCAAAAAGTTGGATACAAAAATTCAACAGATGATAATATTATAAAAATTCTAGAGAAAAATTATTATCCACAGTTTTTCTGAAAGAGACATAATTTTGTTTGTTATTCCCCACAAAACTCTTGGTGAAACATATTCATTTGCAAAACAGGATTTAATTAACACGAACATCGTCAGTTAGCATGAAATTTTCATAACTCTCGAAGTTAGACGGCGTCGACGTCACTCCTTTGAGGGCCTTTGTGACAATACATCCATGTAAATTTCACTGAGGTGTGCGTAGATTTACTCGCTTTTAATTAAGCCTCTAAGTTTGCCCTTGCTCACCCATAATATATTATAGTAATAATGAATATAATCCCCAGGTTTACTCTTAGCGAGGAAGAATTAAATGAAGGCACTTTAACGGATGTAAATTGTGGATAAATACCATTTGGGTTAGCACGATGTTAATCTTACTTAGTAAGGCGTACTGATTTTGGGGGTTGTCTTAACAGTGTCGACGTGTTGGCACGTGGATGTAGACGTTTTGAGTAATTTCTGTGTTTGCCAAGTTTTGAGTTTCGTTTTTGGGTAAATAATGATATTCAACATAATAGGATAAATAAAAATTTTGTACCGCATCAGGGTTTCTACTGACTAGAACATGTGTCATGTAATGTTCAACATTTCCATTATCGTATTGTCCTAGGTTTTCAATTAACGTGTTCTAAGCCGCAGGGAGAACTCCAATTACTTTTGACTATTGTATGAACTAATGTTAGTGCTTTACGAGTTATGTTTCCACAGGATTTAGTAGATTATTATGGAAATAGACATGGTGAAAACATTTAAGTACTTTCAAATATAATTTCGTAAGAAAACATTTCTGATTTTATGAGGCAAGGGAATAATGAAACAGCAATATTTAAAACAAGTTCCCAAAGTTTGTCCACTTTGACCGAAACATTTAGTCTTAAGAAGTTTACCCGGCTATTCCCAAGAGTGACTGGAATTAACCCGCCAACGTTGCATACAAACTGAGTGAAATATACAAGACCAACTTTGCAGTCGTTTATTTGAAATTTAATGGAATATGACTACAAAACAGCTCAGTTCAGTTAGTACTTCAAAATCTTTGTTTTTCTTATTCAAGTTTTTGCTCAATACTTTTGATATGGTAGAGTTCGTGCATTTTAGTCAGATTGAAGACCAGATTCATTGGAAGAAATCTCTTCATATATGTACTTTTAACGTTAAGCAACTTTTTTTTCGTAGTAAAAAACCACCGATCGATATTTTATTTAAATATCCATTTCCACGCCAATTTCACTTCGATGTCTATATTATCTATTTAAACAACACAAAAAGTTTCATTTAGCCCTGTAATCTTTTATCCAGTGAAAGCTGATAACAAACATTTCAATTTACCTGTTGGAGAAATTCTAGAGTGATATTAGGTTTGTTCTTATCGTAGCAGCGATCTTAAATATTTACGAACGAAATTCGAATGGTACGGTCGGACCCTGATTTTGACCGCTTATTTCGGATTGCTCTCCATTAGAGCGGCCATTAATGGACAGACCCCTAATAAACTACCTTTTAAAGACAAGACAAATGAAAGTATTACGTGTGTAAGAGTCTTTATTTTCTGAGAAGGCAATGTTTTTGATGGACTTGCTGAAATTAGATTTTCGTTTGAAATTCTGTATATTGGATTGTATGTAATGGAGTTTTATTACTTTGTCCTCTTTTGTGTAGATATTACTATTGTTATATTGAGCATTTTTTTAAACTTGCTACTTACACTACCTCATGTCGTAGCAAAAGATGGGACAACATAGCAAAAATATATATACTCGTACAATGGGCATTAGTAACAATGACAAGTCTAAAGTGTTTAATTAATTTTATTACAACAATCTAGCACTAATTGATTCAGAGAAGTCATGCATGTAATACCAAAAGTGCCAATTATTTTAACATTTGTTATAGTAATTTCTAGTCCGGGAATATGTTTAGTTAATTACTGAAAGTGCATTCAAATTACAGTTAAAATTAGACAATAATCTAGTATCGCGTTCATGAAAATGTATTTCGACGAGCCTTTTGTAGGTATTTCTGTTAAAATTTCAATTTGCTGTTAAAATTTCAATTTGCTGTTAAAATTTCAATTTGTTGTTAAAATTTCAATTTGCTGTTAAAATTTCAATTTGCTGTTAAAATTTAATAATTATGTTACCGAATACTGCGAATTAATCACTACGAAGTTGCTTGAAGTCGCTTGGTATACAAAAGGTCCCGGAATCAACGCACACCGCCAAAAACCCAAATTAGAATATTATGTTATAATCATAAAACATTAACTGAATTTTTATTTATTAAATTTATTTTACTGATTGTAGGAGAAAATTGTAGTCACAAATCTACGCACGTACCATAAAAGAGGTTCATATCTGACCAGTTTCAAAACAAAATCCCGTGAACACGATGACCACATCTGTTACCGGCCCGGTCCTATAGTCGCCGAGCGCTGCAACCAAGAATAGTACTTACAATGGTTAGATATGAACTTCTTCGATGGTACATAGTTTAAGGGTTCGTCCATATTGGTTTGACTGTACAGTGTAAGTGTGACTGTAATTTACGTAGTTTTAATTATTTTTGGGATAAACAATTACGTATTAAAATGACAGAAATCGATTCAGTAAACTATTCTGAACAAACCTACTTTCATAATGTGCATTGTTTTGTTACACATTATATATTTTACCTTCTTGCCTTGCTAATACGTAATTTTACCACGAAATTGTCACGAAAATAATCTAGTTCGTGCTAACACGAGAGACGAAAGTACAAGAACAGAAGAAGTAGGTGGGTAAGAAGATGGTAGTTAAAGAAGAGTGGGAAATTGTATGAGAAGGAGTCTATAGATTAATAGCGATATTAGCGATACGGTTTTGATATTTGTGTAAGAATACCTCATCTACCCTTGTGAAAAGGAGCTACTAAATTAGACCTTGCAATATTGAGATATTTTTGTTGATCCCTACATAAATATCAAGACCGTATCGCTATTGGACCATAGACCACTTTCCTATGTGGAATAAAAGATAATCAAATCGAATCAAACTAGAATCGAAGCATTAATGACGGATCCTTGTCGCAGGATGCGTCATATATACACAAATATCATTGAATTCCCAAAGTCCGTGATAAAATTAATTCAAATAAATAGTCTATTCGAAGTCGAAACACAGATAGGCTGCAATAATGAGGTCCTTTAAAACGGGCGACCTTTTGAATATCTGAAATAGCTGGGACGCGGAGGATGCCTTCAAACGTGCCGGCTCTACGTGCCACATTCACTCTAACCCACCCTATTTTACTCAATTACGAAATAATTTTACCTTCAATCGACCTATATTTAGATGGATTGTGAATAGATTTATTTTGTGTAGTTTCGTCAACCGTGTTGTGTTTCTTTTAAAATGTTCATTATATTTACTTCAAATATTGCACTATAGTCTAGGTATGGTTGTCTCTACCAAATTAATGTTCTTCATCATATTTTTATTGAATAGTACTTGTATCATAAAGAAAATGTCTCCCTCATAGGGAGTTAGGGGGTAGGGTTGTTAGCGGTAGAGTTTATTTGACTGAATTGAATGAATTATATGTAACTCTTTATGATTTGAATATTGGAACTTGGTGTCTTAGTAAATAAATAAATAGGAAACTATATCCAATATAAACAGATAATCTATATGTATAGCCTGTCGGAATAACATAATTCTGGGGTTTCCACAGGGCTCTGTTTTAGGTCCGCTACTGAGCCTACTTAAAGTCTAAAACAGTCTTGTGTAACAATCTTAATGCTAGCTAAAGCGGACGAATTGACAATGTCAGTAACCCAATATAGAAAGAGAAACCCCTTTGGATTTTGCAAATTTAGTAGTACCTTTGTTCTTTTTTGAGCCTCCTAACAAAAAAAGTTTAACTTGTTAAAACAAAATCCGTTTAACGTCTGGTGTATAAGGATTGACTTTCAATTATAGAACTTATCAAAGAGATCGAGCTAGGCCCTTTATCAATGAAAGTAATAACTTACTAGCACTCAATAGATAGACTGTGGTAATAGCGCCTACGTCTATACAGGAGCCAACCAATTTCGGTAAGAGTTAGCTAAGATAGTGCTATCAGGAGCCAGTGATACTGAAGATCATCGGACTAAAATAATTAAGCCATATCCAAGTATTTGAGTTATGTTTTGAAACTGTAATTGGTTATGCCCTTTAATAGGTATGGGAAGTAAGTAATCAATGTGGTTATCACCTATATTGGTGAAAACTTGTTGAAGTTCTTTTCAGACTTAAATTAGGCACAAACTGCAATATTTTTACGTATTTAAAAAACAATTTTTTATAGTAGTATTTGTATTTGCCTTCAAAATATCGCCCGATATTCATTCCTTAAATAATAAATCGTTATGAGCAAAGCATACTTAACTGTCAACTACTCGTAGAAAAAACTTGACAGATGTAATAAGGAAAATATCATCACCTTTGATGATTTTGTTACCAAGTTAATCTTTCATGCCGCGATAAAGGTTTGTGGAAATTATCGTCCTTTTAATCTACACTCAAAGATATTTTACTTTATTCGTAAAGCTGAACCTCAGATGGTTTCCTTTTGCCTACCTTTTCATAATCATTCGACGGTGCGATATTTTTTTTCTTTGAAAATATTTCTACGTAAGCAAGTCCAATCCTCTCATTCTGAATGTTCCCATTCTTTATAAAAATAATCGTTCTCTCTAGATTTATTTGAGTTTATATTAATCCATTCATCCACATATTTCGGTGTCTGCGTCTTGGAGTTTGATTTAACATTTCATAAGAAGCAATAATTTATTTGAATGTTTCTCGCAGATATTATGCTTGCGTAAGATGGTCTAGATGGGACATAATACACGTTCATGGGCCTACAGTTTATGAATACAAATATTCCGGGTCTTGGTTTTAGATCCGGCCTGGGTGGTGCCAGCTTTATTATTAGAAGAGTTGGTATAATATATAGCACACGTTCCGTTTTATTTCAAGATAGTTTTTGATTTTTATTTCGATAAATCTGGCTACCTGGAGTATGTAATAACAGAAAGATATAATAAGTAAATAACACCTGCCTATTGGTAAAAAGAATTGTTTCCATGCAGTTCAAAATACTGGTTTTCTTCTTATGCTAAGCATTCAGTATTTATAACCTTCTTTCATGGTCCGTATATTGCCAGGATCCTTTTGCTTTAGAATTTAGTTCTAATTCATCCAGACGTTTTATAATCATTATTAGGTACTAACTAGAACATTCAATCTATGCCCACAGTCACAAGTGAAAACATAAAAGCATTCAATATACATAAATATTGATTTTCCTCCTGCTTATTACTTTCATTATAAACTCTCTAAGCAAAACAATGACACTCGTTTTACAAAAAGCGAGAGGATGGGACAACATGACGCCATAGAGCTGTTATCTGTCTCCGTTATCCCTTGTTATATAGACTGCCATTTTGGCCAGTATCACTCGCAACGGTTTCGTGAAAATGAGTTACATGAAACCGTATGTTGTGTAATAAATTATTTGTAATATGTTTTATCCTATGTAACAGCTTCGGTAAGCTTGTAAATGGCAGGCGGAAGAGTCAATTTGTATTTCGTAATTACGTGAATGGAATCCTTTGATGTTGACAAAGACTTTATTTTTGCTGACGGCGTTTTACCTGCAGTCAGTCTTACTTATAAAATATTGTGTAGCTTTAGAAGTGATTAAGAGCAATACACGAACTAAAAACAGATGAAAATGTTGATATAGTAGGTATTACAATTTCTTGTGATGCCTCATAGCCACATACAGAAGTACTCCGACATATTTATGGCGCTAAGCATAATTATTTTATTGTTAAGGTGTGTGCCGGTACAATTACAGGTTCTTGACAGTTTTAAACTGTTCCCCACACACGAAGGGCGCAATGGAATGTTATGAAGTACAGAACATAGGCAGATGTAGTATTATACAAGTGTAGTGTCATAGAGACCCGGATTTAACAGGCATGTTACCGCTTAGCTTCAGGGTCAATTGTCGGTCCTGTCACATAACATAAATTTCTGAATGGCTATTGAGAGTTTTATCAGTTGTCAATACGTCATGAGAGGTGATTACAGGGGCATAGTATGGTCAAACAATCAAAACGTTTCTGATTACTAGTACATTTACAGATCAGAAACATCATCAAGTACGGATGTGATGCATATTTTCCCCCAAATTGTTATTTTTGAGTTTTTGTTGTTTCTTTGTGTCATTTTTACCGCAAATAAACGTATTTTCTTTCTTTCTGTCATCAGGCTTTTAAAATCCGGTTTAAATATTGCATACACAATTATTACAATAAAAGACAGTTTAGCTTATTATTAAATGCTCCTGTTTTTTTTGTAGTTCCTGTGCGAGTCAAATAAAATATGTTTCTTTCTTTGGAACAGTAAACGGCTTCTACATCTAGTATTACCAATTTAAATTCATTTGTAATTTACAGTGTTATTACTGTAAGGTTTTGTATTCCCTAATAGAATATCTAATGCGACCCGTGTCGACAGTATAGTAATGTTCACTTTACATAAAGGATCATCTTTAACATATACTTGGAATATATTAAAGCTACATTTATCTCACACGTTTGTAATTTTGATGAAGTATATCGTATCATGCATAGAATTCATACATCGCGACGGGATGAATAATGATCTTCGGAAAATCAAAAGATATTGCGAAAATTCTGCGTTCTCCGAGCGCTGCATACCGAGCGCGATGCGGTGTGGCATGGTCGGTTACCGATTTTGTTTTGTTTTTTGTACTGCGTTTGTGTTTCAAATAAATGGATTTATAAAAACCGGCCAAATGCGTGTCGGACCACGCACAATGAAGGGTTCCGTAGTTGGGATAAATTTATCCCAAGAACAAACTTAACATTGTAGTTGAAAAACGTGTTCTCCCATACGGAATGTATGGAGATCATGTTTTTCAAACTGCAAATTTAAGTTGGTTGATTATTTCTCATTAACCTGTACATCCTACTTAGCTCTCATAGTTTTACTTTTAATTTCGTTATGTATACTGATGCTGTGAATTTTTTCACAATTCCAAGTACTAATGGTTGTAC
This sequence comes from Agrochola lota, assembly GCA_947364205.1. Classification (NCBI taxonomy): domain Eukaryota; kingdom Metazoa; phylum Arthropoda; class Insecta; order Lepidoptera; family Noctuidae; genus Agrochola; species Agrochola lota. The sequence continues at coordinate 8,362,927 of OX376231.1, read as the reverse complement.
TTGGACTTATGAAAAAATTCACAGCAGTAGTAATCGAATAACTAAAATTTGCAGTTTGAAAAAACATGTTCTCCCATACATTCCGTGTGGGAGAACATGTTTTTCAAACTGCAATGTTAAGTTTGTTCTTGGGATAAATTCATCCCAACTACGGAACCCTTCATTGTGCGTGGTCCGATACGCACTTGGCCGGTTTTTTTATAAAAAGCTTTTAATATAAATTGACGGCCTCGTCCAATTTAGACACAAAAAAAGTGGAAACTTCACTTGTTATTTTTATGACTGTTTTTTTTTGTTGTATTCAAAGCCTAAAAAGGTCTGACATGTAATCTTATTCCGGCTAAGTACTTGTTAGCTGGATCGGGGAGCAAGGATAAAGGCTCGTGCAGACTAGCGCGACACCGGCAATTGTTTTACCGTGAAGTTTTCTTAGAAATTGTTTTGTTAGAGTCGCGTTGCGCTATCGAGTCGCGCCGGTCTGCACGACGAAAATACTGTTTCATCATGTAGGTATTACGATAATATAGGATTTGCCCGTTTCGGGAGAGTAAATTTGTGCCAATCACCAATAAGCTAATTCACCTTCTCAGCCCGCAACAAGCATAGCTGCAGCTAATAATGAGCTTGGTAACCAGTCTTCATGTTAGGTAGTTTGACTTAATGTACAGGGCGCATAGGAACAAGATTTCTCGTCACGAGTTATATGTGTTCCTTGACAAAAAATAATCTGGTTTAAAGGCGGACAAGGGTCCTGTCTTTAGAAACTTAGCTACCAGACAAAACAAAAACTATTTTATTATAAAACATCAACATAATGACACCAGAATAAAATATGAAACCGTACCTATTATTTACTCGCTTAAGTACCGAAACGCTAGGAAAATAAAATTAAACGGTGACCGGTAAATGACCCGTAAAGCTGATTTCCTTTTAGTGGATAGTGGCCGCGTAAAAGTAAATGTCATGTTCTTCAATCGTTTTAATGAAAATCCTTTGAGAATCGATTTAATGTTGGTACTTTGAACAGTTCTTTCATGTGGTGAGTAGAAGAGTAACTTTACTAAGTATCTGTTTTACCTTAACTCTTTTGGTTTGAAAAACATGATTGGTTTTTATGATTTATTCGTGTATTTGTAAAGTTGATAGTTCTAAAATCAAGACTTTTAGCTTTTAATGCGCTTTTATTTGAATACTGACTAAAATTAACATCGAATAATATTAAAATATTTTATTTTACTTAAACCTACATGGGCACTTATGAAACGTTAGAAGCTAGGTGCACGGTCCCAATTGGTGTTTCCTATGGAGAAATACCGCCAAGAAAATCCACGGTTAACTTTTACAATGTTTTCAAATTACAGTGTTAATAGGTACGGGAGGACACCGTAGGCCTGTCAACAAGTACCATTAAGCCTACAACGTTCTCACATTCACAAAAAATAAAAGTATTTATTTATAAAATTAAACATTACTAATACGTAGTCTTAGTAATGTTTTTAGGGTGCCATTATATAATAAGTGGTGTTTGGTGATGACGTGTATCTGTCTATATAAACAATCAGCGATCAATCAGTTTAACATGAAAGGATCAAGCAAACTAAACAAGTAACATCTCGACCGTAAAGGCTTGTGCAGACCAGCGCGATTTGTCGCGCGACGCGACACTGGTTATTGTTATACTGTGAAGTTTTCTTAGAAATTATATTGTTCGTGTCGCGTCGCGCGACAAGTCGCGCTGGTCTGCACAAGCCTTAAGTCCTCTACTAAAATCTTTTCTCCACCATTCGGTATAACCCTCGTCCAACACTGTCCCGTAGTGATCACAAAACTTTTTTTATAAGATGACGTTCCGTTCTTAGGAAATAATCTAACTTCGCACCAACTCGCGTAACTAAAAAAACTTTTAAATTTGATGAGCGCCTATATACTCGTATTACTGGGCATCACTTTGCCTCTTTCCTCGTTACCTAAGTTGATGTTTAAATTAACTTATCGATTTTTTGTATGAACAATCACGAGACGAGTCAAAATATGTAAACACATAAGCGCCATCTCCATGGGCGAGAAATTCGCGGCGATAGCCATGCCATCAAATACAATAGAAACTCTATGAATCAATCTCTACACGGCGATTACAGTGCGGCGATAGTCTTAAGGCACAGCGCTACTATCGCCGCGTTTCCCTCGTCTGTGGAGATGGCACCTTAGTGGAGTTCAACAAGGCTTGTCTTTAGAGAATGGGCTATAGGTATTTAATCCACCAGTACAGGCCCAGAGCCAGTGGCGGATTTGCAGTCTTGGCCGCCCTGGGCCCCAGGCTATGTAATAAGTCTCAGCCCCCCTTTCTCAGCACCCATCGTATAGACTACATAATGAATTTACTTTATTGTCAACTTTCATCGAAATCGGTTCAGAAATTTAGTTAACTATGAGTCGGGTTGGCGCCACATAATTCTATGACGCGTTTCAATTAGTTATCTGGACATACTTTTAAAAGGCTTTAAGTTATTATTGATATACGATGCGGTGCAGTGTGGTCTAGAATATATAGGTACTTTGAGTTGTTTCTTGTTATCATCAGTGAATTTTTTGTCACGATTGGCCGCCGCTAATATCTGGCCGCTTACTAGACAGACAGACGGACGTAATTACTAGACAGGCCTACTCAAACACTCCACACAAAGGACCACCAAAGACACTTATCTGCATGGTCTTCATATGATTGGAAGTCAAATAGGAAGCACCGATCTCAACCTATTCATTTACCTTAGATTTAAAGAAATAAATATTAACTATATTAGACACTGCAAGTATATTCCATGCCAAAAACTTGGGAACAGGACGTATCATCTTGCCGAAAATGATCTGCTTACAATCTCCGAGATTCTCAGTAGAATTTACTTACACTTAACGTAAAAAAAAACAAAGCTGATCACTTTTTTCAAAACCATAGCTTCCAGCCCTCCTCGACAAAAATGACGTTTCATGTAGACAGTACGACGGCACCAAAGTAGAAAGAGTCAACTGCACTTTTAACGAAATTCACTCTTTTCCATAATTCGACTCAAAATTCTTTGTTTTCATAGGTTTTTTTTTTCATTCTCAATTTTTACTGATATTAAGTCACGTATATAAAGAAAGAAAGAAAGAAAATACGTTTATTTGCGGTACACACCAACGCACGACGGACGCAAGGTAAGAACAAAACACGAAAACAAACAGTTTGGGGGAAAACATGCCATCCACGCAAAAGAACAACAAAAAAAAACTCAAAGTGTCGTTGAACCGTATTTTAGAATAAAAAATAATTACAATAATATTGGCCTTAACCATTTCCTTGGTAATATTTCCTATTAACTAAATGATGTAAAATAGGAGAAGATAGCTTTGTTCTTCTATTAATTAACACAGTTTCGCGTTCAAAACGCTCTCATGTAAAATCATGATTTTGTAGATAACCGTAAATACTTTGGGGCCGTGGAGACCACTGTCAGTTGTCAGTGTGATTTTGACAGTTTGGGATAGAAAACTTTCTTTTTAAATAGTCTACACAAAAAAGGACCTAGAAAAAGATTGTTAGAAACGAAAGACAAAATTACAGATTGTAGAAGGTTTTCTATGGTGCGATGTCAAAAATGGAGAAACGAATTGTCACTTAGTATAGAAAGAGCTGTGCCTATTCTTCGTAGAGATAGAAAGCGATCTGCAACTCACCACAACACGCACACTCACATACACACACACATACATAACATTAATTAGAATTATTTTATTTTCTTCCCATATTTAATTAAGTAACTATTTTGTCCATTTTCAAACATCCTGAAATAAAAAAGCTAACGCAAACATGTTTCGAATTAAAATTTAAGATCACGCAAGTGAGGCCCCGAAGATACAGGCGCTGCCTAGTTTAGGGACCACTGTTAATATTCTAGTTACAATAAGCATACAATATAATTATTTCTGAAATGTATTTTGTAGCAATGGACCAATAAATTATTCTTATTTTTATTATTATTTGCCACAACTAAAAATCCTTCAGCACGATAGTAAAAACAAATTAAAACATAATTTTAGTGGCTGCAAACATAAATAAAAGAAGTGCACTTTAAATTGTGAGTTATTAAAGCTATCGCGAGCGTGGTGAATCCTATTAAAATAATGCTTTGACGTGGAGAAATTAGTTTTGCAACATTAATTTATTGTTCGTCTTCCTGCTTCAGTGTAATTTATTTATAAATATATTTTTCTATGGTTAGTTAGGTACCTATAGGTACACAATATACACATCCCAAGTTGGTAATTTGTCTAAAGTAATATTATAAAGAGAAAAGATTTGATTTTTTGTGTATTTGTTTGTAATGAATGCTCGTAAACTCAAAATCTACTGGACCGATTTAAAACATTCTTTCACCAGTAGAATGCTATATTATCACTGAGTAACATAGGCTATAATTTATAAAGATATCACGCGGGCGAAGCCGCTGGCGGAAGCTAGTCTTATAAATTCTGACTAATTGAAATATGAATAAATTAAATATTTATATAAATTGTTTGCTATAATCGCTTAATCGTTGAATTGTTTTATATCTATGTAACAGTAAGCTGCGTGAAATTGATTTCCCTCCAGAGTTTCAAGAGTGTAGCCATAGTTTTTGTAATTTAAGCGAGCACAAAGCTATTTTAGCTGAATTATATAGTTAATTGACGCAGGCGTGACGGAAATCCATTATAAAATACAATAAAAGACATATATTTAGTAACCTAATCCGCTTAACTGTTCTTAAAGAGTCATAAAGAACCCTGTAAGAAATCGACACGTGTTTCACCTCTCAACGAGGCATCCTCGGGATGGACGATTGACTTATTGCGAACCCGGACACGACATGTTGCCACGTCAAGCATCGAGAGCAGTGTAAACCACATCGCCCGACAACCCCACTTATACAGGATTACTGCTCGGCCCACCTCGGCTAGGATCGTTATTAGCGCGATAAGGGACTGCGAACAATCGCAACAAAGGTGACCTTGGAATACTCGTATGTAATTCGTTCAACCGTGTAACGTTTCCTGTATTATTTTTTGTAATTTCTAAACTCTCTAGTACTGATATTCTGAAACCTTTTTCACATGACATAGTACGGTCCAGTACGTAATACTGATCGTGAGACGAAGAAGAGTATACACCTGTTTTCTAGATTTCTCCAAAGCCTTCAATCTGGTAAATTATGATGTACTCTGGAGAGAGCTTGAGGATAGGGGTGTACCGACAGGAGTCTGCAGGATCCTACAGTTTTGGAATGGGAACCAGGAAAATGTTGTAAAGTGGTCCAATGCACTCTCTGAGACATATGTGTTAGAATGTGTGAGACAGAGTGGTCTGACATCTCCTAGGCTATTTAGCACATAATATATAGATGGCCTGATCGTGGAACTCAGCAATATGCGGGTCGGATTTAGTGTGCATGGTGTAAAAATAAATAGTATCAGCTACGCTGATGACATGGCGTTGCTGGCGCCGACGGCAAGTGCAGTGAATGAAATACTGAGCACACGGACTTGTTTATAAAGTGGAAAAGTGCGAATACATTGTCTTTAAGGCCGGCGGTGAATGCCCAGATACTATACATGACATTACCTTAAACGGCTTGAACGTCAAAGGCGTGATAAAATTCAAATATCTAGGGCATTTTCTCACTGCCGACCTCAAGGACAATGTTGATATTGAAAGGGAGCGTAGGACATTGGCGGGCCGAGGCAACATGTTGGCTCGAAGATTCGCTCGGTGTAGCAAACTAGTAAAAGTAACAATTTTTAAGGCATATTGCCAGTGGTTTTACACGGGGAATCTTTGGGTACAATGCGCGTACAATATAATAATATTTTTAGATGCTGATGGGACTGCCACGATGGTACGGCGCGTCTAATATGTTTGCGCTAAAACTGACGGCTTCCACGCCGTCATTCGCAAAAAAACCGCGTCGCTGTTGCCAATGTTGCGGGCGAGTGCCAACCAACTTCTTCTACGGATAGTCAGAAGCTTAATCTGACAACCAGTCTTACCAAAGTGTATCGTATTACCCAGCTAGAGTTAGAGATATGCGTGAGTCAGTTGGACCGACTGACTATCTGACCTCCTCAACCGGTTTACTGGGTAACACGATACCGCTTGGTAAGACTTGTTGTTAGACTTTTAGGCTTCTGACGACCCGACGACTGTCAAAGATCCAAGAGTGACAGCCGGGACCAACGTGCTTTGCGAGGCATGGAGGGTTCTCGATATGTTATGGATGGTCACCCATCCACGCACCGACCGTGGCAAGCGAAGCTTAAACTTCGATCGACGCGTGCGACTGTTATCATTTAGCCACGAACGAGCCCACTGCTCAATTTAACTTGACAGTCACAATCGGAACATCCGCTTCACAAACAAGATCAAATTTCTGGCACTATCGACTAGAGCCCACACATCTAACAAACCTAGTATCATATCTATTACTATATACAGTGCATAATGGCAAAGCGACGTGACGTCACGGCTTGTCAAAACAAGACGATTTGCGATCACACGCTGTGAGCTTGTCTCGGCGGCCATTGTTCTACGTGTTGAGTGATATGTTCTAGTTATTGTTTCTAATGATCAATGGGGAGGTATGGTATTGACATTAGGATTTTATTGTGTGGAGAAATATAGTTTGATTTCTGTGTTAGAACGTGATTTTGGGAGATAAAAGGCTGTGCTCGGCTCAGGAAAAAAAAAATTGGTAAAGCTTGATGCGCAAGAAAATTTTACCAGGTATTGAATAACTCAATAATACCACATAAGACTAATAGAAATAAATTCTCGATTAATCATGACCCTTTTAAAATATGATCTTAGTATGAGAATCAGTTGAAGGGAAGGTACTTTAGATTTGCTTTGAATGTAAGTACTGTATTCAGTAATATTTTCTTCAGAATATTATATATCGCTGCATAACTTTGTTAGAAGCCTATATAAGTACATTACTACCAAAGCGGCAAGATATAAATAGGTTAGTTCTGTATGCTGACGATATGTTTTATTTCCTGTCCTTACTATTCCGGAAAATATACAACCACATCACGATTTATCTTCATGCGTAGATCAAGACGTCGAACAACCGAATTTTACTTTCCATTTTCAGTCTAGGTACGCATTTTTATCGTACGTGATGTTGGGAAAAGGTACGAAAATGTACGAAAAATGTCAAAGGATACAATAGCTATTCGAACGATGCACGTGTATAAGCGGTAAATTCGAAAAGTTGGTGCCAAACTTGGACGCAAACTTGGTATAAAGAAAAAGTTTGGTACGTGTGGCTTGGAAATCGCCGGAGGGAAAGAAAATTGTTTGTTACTTAAATAATTATCTGACAACGGAATCTTGTTAAGTGAATAATGAGTTGCTTGTATGTTTGCTTACTTTGGCTTAACACATTTCTTATTTATAAAAATAACTAAGTTGATTAACTGATCAAGGTTTTTCTAAGTGCCATCGCGGACACTGGCGGTGAACCAATTTTGAACCGTATTACTAAATGCATGAGGGTGAAAAGTAGTTCACCGCAAATTTCTGCAGTTGTACCAAGATTATAATGTTAACGTAGTATCTATTCTCGTCCTTCCTTCAAGACAGCACGACCTAAGTAAAGTAAAATTTATTTGCATATATTGTAGGTTAAAATGACATAACATAACATAAAATGTAATGCTCTCATTGAGTTCAGGGTCCCGCAGACACGCGACGCGATGCGATTTTGGTAAAACAGTTTTTTATAGAAATTGTTGTACATACTAGAATCCAGTCGCTCTGTCGCATCGCGCCTGTCTGCGAGAACCTTTACGCTATTTTTTTAAAGTCTAATGGAACATTTTATAAACTTTCTATTTACCATTTCATAGGAAGGTAAGTATATTTTCTACCTATATCTAAAGTACCTGACTAATCGTCTAGAATTTTCGATCCATTCCTGTTCAGACTCCTTAAGTACCCATTACTTAGCTACAATAGTGGTAATCTAGCGCCGTTAAGTGACGTCACAAAGGTGCGACAGCTGTCCGGATACCATTGTCTCTTTGATTTAGTGTTTACAAGCACTTAGGATTTAGCTATAAATCAGTACACCTATCAATATAGGTGTACGGATTTATAGGGATTCAGACCAACCTGTAGCTTTGAAACGTGGAGTTATACTTTAGTTTGCCCAGAATAAAAATTATTCCCCCTTTTCACGTGGGTTTCGTGACAAATCATTGATTTATTTGTCAAAAAAATACGTAAAACTAGTATAGAGTTATACTAATTTTACGTATTTTTGTGAGAAAAATGTTTATCTGGTGAAGTATACTGTCAGTAAACCAATGTTTGTTGCAGTTTTATGATTATTTAGTAGTAACTATAGGTGCCGGTGAAATTGCAAGCATGAAAAATTTCAGTTTTGTCTCTAAGCTCAACATTGTCAATGTTTCTGATCACTTGCTTTCCAAGCTTATAGAAATATTTACATTCGTAAAAGACTGCATGGATGACGCTTGTCAATACTTTGAATTTGCCAATTGTAGGATGAGTTCTAAATAATCGATGCGTGTTATCAACCTGCGGTGGCATCTACTACGCCACATGTGAGCTACGCATTAAAGACCCGACGTCACAAAAATTCTGCATCGCGCAAGCAGATATGCGGCGTGATCAGCATAATATATAACTTCCCGACATCAATCGTCAGACACGACAGCCGTCTGGTCAGAGGATCCTCCCTTTTCTATAGAGGATGAGTGAACTTTACACACTGTTCCTCATACCTCTATAAGCCATTGATTTTAAATCCAAATGCTAGTAGCACTTGAGGCAACAACTGAATTGAATCCATCGACTCAATTGTACTGTTTTACGTTGCAATTGTTGTTTTCTAGTAAATGGGCCGTTTAGTTCACCGGTTTAGCGTTACTTGACAATGAAATAAAGCTAATCGTGGAGTAAATAGCAATAAACGACCGTGGTAACTCGCATGCGTGAAAAAATATTCTGCAATACATATAATATCTGTGCTCTCTATGCCACAGCAAGTACCGATTTTGACCTTTGACAAAACACTGTTTAGCTCAACTGTCACGTACAAAATTATATTTTCCGAACAGAAAATCAACAAGCCGACGACGGCTTTCTCAAGAAACCAACTCTTATTTTTACGAGCATCAGCGTTAAGGAGACAAGTCCTAATTCGCAAGGCCTAGAAAAATATGAAGCCATTTATACTCAAGAGGTCAAAGAGTCTCACATGAGTCTAATTTCGTTGACAAATACACATGTTCTTGAATAAATTTCACACAAAATTGAATACATGCTCCTCCTACATTACGTGTTGTAAAAATGAAGATGCGAGTTGACACGAGCCTCGTACCACAGATTAGGTAGGTACAGAAGGTATGCCCCATACAACTAGCGAAAACGCACGCACACATAGACACGCTTCACGTACACTCGTAACTGGCTTTCGGCCGAGATCACCGTACTTACATTTTTGAAAATTATCTGGCGAAAGTGTAAACAAAACACGTTCAGATAAAATTTCTACGTAGTCGCTCACTAAGGGGTAAGTAACACAATCATCTGTATTTTACGAAAATTGAGATTATAAATATGCCGACAGTTGTCCAATGAAGAACATCTTTTTATGAGTGTTTTATAATTAGAATTTCGGGTTTAAAAGTATTCAAATTAAGTATAATCAAATCGAAGCACTCAATTTGTAAGTGGCACTACAAATTGGCATTCACAGGTACGTTTTCTAAATTATTTGTTTTCATCTTGTCATTTGTTAACTTTGGAACAGACTCTCCGTGCCTCGAAAAGCACGTAAAGCAGTTGGGTATCGGCTGTCATTCGTAGATCTTTCACACTCGTTACGGGTAGTCAGAAGCCTGAAAGTCTGACAACCAGCCTTGTCAAGGGGAATCGTGTTACCCAGTAACTAGGTTGTAGAGGTAAAATAGGCAGTCGCTCCATTTAAAATACTGGTATCCAGCTGCATCTGTTTAGACTGGAAGTCAACCTCAACATAGTTGGGCTAGGCAGATTGGTTTTGACTTTTGGAACAGACAATACGCGACTACATGTGCGTGTGTCTGTTTTCCCTCGATGTATAGAGGTGACCTTCTGTACTATGCCGTGCTTGTACCATGCATTATCACTTGTGTGAAAGCTAGTGACGTCGATTCGCCGAGTACGGACCATTAGTCGTCTGTCTGCTTTCGCACTCTCCATCGCTTCCTTTGTGACGGTGAGAGACAAACGATGCCATCATAGCACGGAAATGGACACCAATTTACGGTATCTAACGTTTTGGTTCTCGAAAAATATCATACCTATTTGATGGGTCAAATGGCTATTGGCTAGAGGGTAAAGTATTCTGAAGATTTATTCAATTGGAGAGGGTAATATAATACAATAAATCTTCTATATGGAAACATACTTTGAGGCTTTTCAAAATCTATGAAAATTCAAAGTAGGTCTTTTAATGTTGACAATGTCTAGAATGATTTAGAACACAATTTGTATCTGCAAGGTTTCAACGATCGATTTGTTTCAGCAAACTAATTTGGTCCTATAGCGACTTCGAAACTTTTGTGTATGAATACAGCAAATCCAGTCCAGTATAAAATGTCTTCAGCAGAACATGTCATTTCTAATGCCACTCTCAAAATCCATAGGCACAAGTTTCCTCGCAGAATTTATATGAGGTGGCTAGAATATGCGCTCAATGATTTATTTCACTTTGTCTAAATCTTTGTAATACGCCTAACAAACCAAAAATATTTCTTCATTTCAATAGCCATACGAAATCCACAAGAATCATACCGTTAGTATACGCTCTTAATGAATAAAATGAACATATATCAGAAAATATTATATATCCCGTTGTTAAGATATGCAAATACAGTTATTGATTTTCCATCAGGTGTGGGAGCCTCGTCCGTCTTCGTAGAGAATGCCTCTTGAATGCCTTTAACTTCTATACTGAAATGTATTAATGAAATAGCTGTGTCATGTAGAAATGTTTGAGTTGAAACTGGAATAATATTAGATGTTCGGCTGACTGGGAGTAGATGTATTGATAAAAGTGGGACATGAAAAGATTCTAGAAACAAGTAATTACAAGAATGTAGAACCAGATTTGAATAAAGTCTAGAAGGAAACTGCGACTAATTCTTAAGAGAAACATTACTTAAGCAACTACTAAGATATGAGATGCAAAACAATCAGGCTAACAAACACTTTCGCATTTATAAAATTAACATATGAATAGGCTTTGAGCGTACGAAGATTATTCGCTTCAGTCTTACGATGAACAAAATTATGCAAATATATGAAAAGCAGTCACGGTAAACAACAGTACTACCAAAGTGAGTAGTAAACAACACGTACGTTCCATTCTGTCGAACATCGACCGCACTCAAAGATGCAATCAACATTCTGTTGGATAGGGTAAATTAATTCAGTGCTAATTAAGAAGTATCAAAAGCTCGAATAAAAAAAAACCTTAACACTTTTTGGGGTGGTTTAAAAGATTCATGAGATACAAATTCCATTAAATAAACGTAAAACTCTCTAATCTACATAAAACAAGATTTTCATTATATTTTTCAATAAGTGTTCTCTTCGTAACGTCATCAGTAGCCGTATTGAGGTCATCTTTAGTGCAGGTAAGGGCACTCGGAGAAGTGGAGATAGCGTAGCTAGGTTAGCAAAGATCATTGATACTGACAATCTTAGCAAAACTAGGCTTAATATACCAGACCTTTGTACATAAGATATCAGGTGAAATTGCGAGCAAATCGTTTTTGAACTGCACAGTTATTACTTAAGGGTTAAAATGATTGATTTATAAAAAATACAAGTCTTTAAGGACAACGTAGTAAGCGAAGCGAAATAAGCTGAAAAGAGAACAGAAAGGAGTTAAAAAATTGACAACGTTAAGTCGCAAAGGAGCGGTAGTCATTAAAAGCTGAAACGGTATTTTACACTGAGAACGCATTAAAATAGGTACCGAGAAAAGTCAAAGGCAAATTATGATTTCTCCAACAAATGCGCTAAAGGTTGTTCTAATGAACAATACATATTTGTATGTACATAGGGAAAAAAGTTGGTAAATATTACACATGTTGATTCTTACACAAAAAACAAATCCAAAGTCTTCGATTTATAAAAGGTTTGCGACATCTGTGTACTCAGTATAAAGCTTTGGAGTATTCACATAATTTATCCATCGCTGTCTTCGTGGAATTGACATGTTCTCCGAAATAACGTTTTTTCTCTTCGCGCTCTTTCTTAAGTTAGAGGAACATCAATCGTGTGGGTGAATCGTAAATGTAGCAAAAGTTATTCCCTGTCAATTGTTTACGAATTGTGAATACAAATAATGGGACAAAGAAACGGTATTAGTTTGCGAAGTCTCGGCAATATTTCAGTTTGGAATTGTTACATGCTGAACCGGTAAAAATAATGGGTGTTTGTTTCCTACTTCATATACGTGTAGAAATAATAGTTTCGTATCGAGTTTTTATGTAATGTCGTTTTCCTTTCTGTTGTATGTAATAACGTTGAGTGGAATCAAATTCTTTGTTTTAATGGTATTCCTGTTCTTCGTGAAAACAATTTGATAGCTACCAAAACTTGGAAGGGCTCTTTCATGTTAATTTATATTTAGCTATGACATATTTTGTGAGCTAAATTATAACTTAGTAACCAATCGTATATAATAAAAAATACGGATATTTTCCAATCCCGAAAATATTCATGAACATTATTACATTGATTCTCATTGAATATCACGCATGAGTTATCATAATATATTTGGATGTGGTTACTTTTCTACTCGTTTAGCGATGAATTTGGTTTTATTGTGGCATATCTCATACTCGGTTACCGTAGCGGAGGTTTCAGTAATACGATCAACGTCTTTCTTTACTTTTTCATCTCCGAGATTTTATGGGCCCGAATAATGTTTGTTACAGAAAAAATATTATAATAATAATATATTTTGTAGAAAAAGTTTCGGAAATTACAATATTGGTTAAAGATTCGCGTAAAGCGACTAAGCAAAGAAATTTTACTTTTATTTTGATTAGTAACAATCTTTAGTTCCGTATAGTAAATGCGACAATATAGGTAGGTACATATTTCATTCTTTTATTTTTAACTATAATACGCGATCTACTATTTCCGCACAAAATTGCTAGTGTCAAGTGTTTGTGGTCGATAAAACTACGAAAGTTTCGGGTATCAACAGTGTTATCCCCAAGCTCAATGAAAAAAAAACGAAAATACAAAATTACAAGAAAACGTGGTTAATTTTAAGAGTGCCGTAGTCAAACGGCTTTGAGTAGTAGCAGTACCTACTCGATTCAATCGTAATTAAAGGAACAGATCAAACGATCCTTAATGAACACTTGAAAAGCGTATCTCCCGGTAATAGAAACAAAACAAGAACAACGAAAATATAGCAACAAATATGAAAAAAAAAAAAAAACATCAGCTGCTTACTTACGTCTTTGGGTTGGTAGAGGTCTAAAGGCGAAAAACGTGACGGACAGGTTTACACATAATCCCACTTTAGCCTTGATATTAATAATATTCTGTCGGAAAGTAAAAATGGTCAAACAAATTGCCTCCACTTTTTCCTTGTAAGATTTGTGTGGGAGTCGTGTGTCTCCACATTTTGCGATTAGCAGGGATCGCGAATATATGGATATACAGACTTATGTGAGTCTACGTATCGCACAACTGTTATCTTTATTTAGCTATTCTCTTTGGGGAAGCGATCATAAAAACAGAAAGGACATTACCCCGGCCGTGATTTAAGGAGCAAGACGAACTTGGTGCCGTTTCCTGATACGATTTTTATTTGTTTTCGCTTCGAATTTGCGTTGGCAGAAGTTTTGTCAACTGTCAGGGTAATCAAATTTAATTTGCTTGCGAACGTTGGGAGAGTTTTAAGAAGAAAAGAAAAGAGTTGTGAGAGTTTTTTTCACAGTGAGTAGGTACAGGTAAATATAAAAAACAGTTTTCGTTTCTTGCACGAGCTTGACATGGGATCTTAACGTGTTTTATGTACATCTTTTATAAAAGCTATCGCTTATTTCATTCGTTACTACTACCATATAAATAATCATATCCCTAGGCGAACGTTACAAGTTGAAGTACTCGAATAATACAATACAACTGTGAATATATAATAAAGTCTTACTTACCTTACCCAAAGTGGTTACAAGAAAGTAACAGACAGTGCGTCTGTCTGTTACTCTTGGGACTTGCCTGAAAAAGATAAGCGTTCGGGCGTAAATGATATTGCGTATGTAAATTGCTTAAAATTCTTACCAGCTAGGTACTCCGCTTCAGCAGTATAAGACATTTTTTTTTTTTAAACGTTGTTTAATATAATTATTGATTATACACGATGAGAATTTCGGAGTCAATCTGATTATCCTTCTTTCTATAATTCATTTAAGCATTATCGTTCGGTCGTTAAAATATATAGGTAGTCGCTCCATGTAAACTACTGGTATTCAGCTGCATCCGGTTAGACTGGAAGCCGACCCCAACATAATTGGGAATAGACTAGGCAGATTGATTGATTGATTTTTGTTGCGTTAAAGTATAAGTACAAACATGCAAATTATAAAAAAATAAAGAGAAAAAATTATTCTGAATAGTAACAAAGCTATTTCAGTGAAATACAAGAACATCAGGCTTTTTTTCCCGTATACCCACATTTTGCCAGTGTTATGCCCGTTTTCGCCAACAACTAAGGGATACCTAAATGAACCCCTAAATAAAAGTGTACTGTTGGATTTTCGCCGCTAGGCTCAGCGAAGAGAGTCGAAAATCCAACAGTGCACTTTTATTTAGGGGTTCATTTAGGTGTTACTTAGTGTTGGCAAAAACGGGTCCCATGTAATTAGGGGACGGTCCTATTGCCTTCAACCCGGCTCGAATCCAAACTTCGCAATTCAGTATTTTACTAATAATAATATGTGTGTGTAGGTATCACTATATAATATTCCTTTTATTTACTACCAACTTTACTCATACATTCCTACAAATAAATGGGAACATAAAACAATACCACATAAGTAACCCCATCTCCGTTTCAGTACGACGCAATAATTTCGGTATCGGCATAACAATTTCTTAGAACAGAAACCTATTCTGATCGTAAAAAAGTGAGGTTTCTCCAAACACAAGTGTACCAGACCGTATCAAATATTGTTTTCGTCTCAGCAACTTGCAATTTGAGAGCATAAAATAGATAGATACAGAAATAATAAGAATACAATTTCGCTAAGATTACATTTAAGTGAATTGAATTCCTCACACGTGTTATGAAATCCAGGTACCCGTTCATTTTCAAAACTTAATATAGGTATAAAAACAGTGTATGCATGATGCTGTGATTTGTTTCAGTTGTGTTGTTGATGTAAGAGAGTGTCTGTATGTTCACGTGCATTTGTTAAAAAGGTTGGGTCAATACAAAAAGCGAAAACGCTTCACACATAGACACGGCTAACGTACAGCTAATGCAAACAGGCTCGCGACTGACATTCGCGACACGCGTCTATGTGTAACGTGCGCCTGTTCTCGCCCGTCATATCGAGCTGGCCTTCTGCACCTATCTTTTCTGTGTTCAGAGTGAAGCCCGTTTCTCGCTCTCGCTAATTCTCGTGTCGCTACGAAAATAAGCTTCGTAAGTTTTCCGCTTACTTCTAAAGTTTGCCCTTTATTGCCATGTAACGTCAGATAGCCGGAAAGAAAACGAGTTAGTGTGGTGTAGTGCAGGAAAACTGACCATTACAGTGATTGTTGTGGCCGTTGGGTTGTACAATAGGTCTCGTGATTTGATTGTAGTCTTTACAAAGTTATTGGTGGTGTAATGATCATTGTGGAGGATATGGGCGATTTGTTGCAGTTGGAATGGTTTTGTTTTGTGATTTTTACTGCGTCTGCGATGAATGAATTGTCACTCGCATTCTGTGAACACCAGGATAAGTCTTTTAGCTTGATTAGTTTTGTGGTTAAGGGCGTCTTCAATGCGCTCTTCTATAAGCGTGGATCGAACATTTTCTATTTAAAAAGTTCGATTGTTCGTAGATCACAACGCTTGTAGCCTGTAATTACGAGCGCAAGAAAGTATTGTAAATAAATATTTTTATTCAATTAAAAACACAACAATTTGGAAACATTGCATTCCAAATTTTTGTCTTTTTTGTTAAAATAATTGAATATACTGAACGCTCACAGGATTTAAATACAAAGATACCAACATAGGGGAATATTATTCAATTCTTCTACTTCTGAAAGCACTACACTCATTACTCTCAGTTGACGTTTATAAATTGCGCCGAATAATAAACAAGCAGATACTGTTCCCCTTTTTGTCTCAACATTTACATAAAACAGTGCTCAATTACTTTTTCAATCCAAAACAATGTCAATTAAAAACTCCGCAACTTTATTCAAATAAAATTTTGATGTTCCCTTTTCATTGCAAAATATGTATCTACAAAAGGTTTTTACTTTTTAATCAGCAAACGTGGTGCAGTTGTCGTGTAAAGCCAGTGTCTACATAGAAAGCACAAAGAAACTAGGAGAATAATTTTCGTACTTATAATATAGGGGTTGGTTTCGCTCACTCTAGTTTTGGCCGTCCCGCCAAGTTCATGCTGCAGCCAAATGGGACGACATATCCCTGACCTGTTTTGTGCGTTTATTTTTAGGGACACTTAGTTGAATTTGTTGTTTTTATCTTCCGCTAGTGATGCGCCAATGGATGTTATTTAGTGTTATGAAACTTTGTAATTATGGATGATTTGCATAAATATTTCACAAAATTTTTGTTGTACTTATTTTCTTTACGTAGGTCTCATTGGTAGCGTGATTACATTCGTCATGAAATGATTTAATGGATGTCATGCTTGACACAAAAAAATATGATTAATTTAATGAATGGAGATACCTACAGATTGAAGAATGCAGTTCATTTATAATTAAGTTGAAAAGCGCCAGAACATCGAATGGTTTAAAAGTTGTACGATGCCGTCCAAGGGCATGTGACCGCCCGTTTTTTTCTGAATATTCATGTTTTTTTTTTGAAAATTTGCTTTGAAAAGGGTGATTCTGTTTATTATTTCTAAAAGCTTTTAGAAATAATTAACAGAATCTAAATCTAGCGAATAATCCAGAGATATGGTCACAAACGATATTCAAAAACTAAAAACATGAAAAATATTAAAGATAGACTCCCCCTTTTAAAGTTAAGTTCCGAGAGTTTTTCATGAATATTCATAAAAATACGGGCGGTCTCATGCCTATGGGCGGCATTGTATAAATGAAAGAAATCAATTTTCGTGTCTCTGAAATTAACGGAACTCATTTATCATTTACGAGACTTGTGATTAAGTGATTTAGTGCGTGTTTCTTCTCATTGCCTCGACGGTCTAGGTAGTAAGCGCTCCTGCTGAGCATGAGGTCTTGGTTTCGATTTCCAAGTCGAGCAAAGTGTTATTGGGTTTTCCATCTGAAATTTTTCAGTAGCAGCCCTGACTCAGAATTTGTGCCCGGTTGATGGCAATAGGCTCACCCCCTATTAAATAGGATTTATACATAACTGGCGATATGTGGGTGTACTATAGGTATACCTCTGCCTTACCCTTCGGGTATAACAAGCGTGATGATATTATGTATTTTTTCCACATGAAAACGTTCGTAAAGGTTACTTAGTGAAACAGGTTTCCATTCCATTTTATTGTTTAGGATAATGTTAGTTGGCTTTATTGAGATTGGGTTTGTTATCTATTTTCTTATTCTAATACGAGTTTGAGATATATAAACAAGTACATGGCAGTGCGAGCCGACCAGCCCCTGCTGACGGCATCTGTTGACGGACTTGACGTACACATCCGCGTACACATCTAGTTCAACCATTTTTTAGGGAACTTAACGACCGGATGTGCAGCGCCACCATCGTTAGGGCATTTGCGTGAATATGACAGACTCGCTCTGCCTTGCAGTTATACATAATTGTGTTATGTTATTGCTTATTCTACAGGGGTTAACGACTGGGCGATTGGGTGATGGTTTAGGCTGGAGTTTGAATGGGGACTTATGAGGTGGTTTTTCGGTGTTTAGGTGGGTTCTGCTGACCAGGGACTTCGCAGGAACTTGGTTGAAATAGGTTAGGTTGGAACTGACCAACCGCGCGCGAGCCGAGCGAACGAAGCGAGCGGTGCTGCGGTAGCAGCCGGCAAGCGCTACTTCCAAGTTGCTCGCAGAAATGTTTTCACCATTTTCTAATTATCCGTGTTTTCGCAAAATTCCTAGGGTTTTCGCGAAAATTCGAATTATCGAATTATCCTCCGACATATGTATTTCTATAGTTAGTTAGTTAATCATTTAATTTAGTACATATCGTAAAAAGTTAGATGTGTTAAATATTGTAAAAAACTTACTTAGTTTTGTCAACCCTCTGTTGATAAAACTAACTACCATCATTCTATATTGAAAACCAATAAAAAAGTTAAGATTTATAACAGTTAACGGTTGTCAATATCTGTAGCGCCATTACGTCCAGTAATGGCGATAGTTTGCGAAAACGACTCTGTTAGGGGAGTGCTGCCGTTGATTTCAAGTAATAATATTGTTGCACCTTTAAAGATAGTAGACGTAGTTTTAGAAGCAAAAGAACAATATGTAACCGCCTCTGTGGCCTAGTAGGAAGACCACCTGTCTCAGAACCCGAGGTACTATTCAGGGATTCGGGAGCAAAATTTTCTGCTCAGTTTGGTTGGTGATAGGGCATGTTTCAATTCCGCCTGGCTACCTAAGTCTGTCGCCAGAACAACAATGTTAACAGCATTGTTGTGTTTTGGCAGTTAGAGGTAAGATGGCCAGTTCGTCTGTGGTTGCGGATTTCGGGTGAAGCATCCTCACTTACCATCAGGTGAGATGAGGGCCAAGAGCTTCCACAAAGTGGTTAAAATATAAAAAATCATGTAAATTTTCATAATAAATGATTTTCTCCTTAACTGGCGAAATGTGGGGATACGGTATACCTCTCCTTAACCCTTCGGGTAATACAGGCGTTATGTAATGTTATGTTATTTTTTCCTTTATGGTTTGACAACAGTATTATTGTACGATCTCTGTTTCTATGTCCCTAGATGTTTATGGCATCTTCTTAGGTGACTCAACATAATATCTAAATGTCTCACCATATTAGCTAAATGTCTCACCATAATATAAACGTCTCACCATAATATTTAAAAATTCCGTTACTTTTACGAACATACCTAATAAGTAATGTGCCTAATAAGTATTGTTATACCTCTGCCTAAGTCTTCGGGAAAATAGGCGTGGTGTTATGCATTTCGCAACAAAAATAAAATAACATCATAACACGGAAAATAACACTAAAAATCGGAAAACACAACCAATTTTAGATACAGACAAATAAAGATAGGGGGAAATATGATTACATGAAATAAAGCAGGCACCCACTAGGGTGAGGAAAATTGTTAAATGAATCGAGATTTCGTGAGTTTGGTAGTAAGTCGCTCTGTGGGTGGTCTGTCTGAAGCCAAGTCGGTGTTTCCGGGGTTTTCCATTGGCTTATACAAAAAAACTTATAATTATGTTGAATACGTATTTTATTTTTGCATAGGTACCTAAAGTACCTATTTAAATGACGAAATTTATGAAAAGTGATTAGAAATTGTTGTGGTTTGTGACCTTTTGTTTGGAAATCTTGAAGGAAACATTATTATTTTTTATTGGTATCTACTAGGAACTCACTTGCTGTAATGTTACAGGATATGAACGGATATTACGTAGGTCCGCCATGTTACGGTTTAATGAGGTTGTGGAAAATTACTGAATGAATCGTGAGTTTGGTTATTGTATGTAAGTAAGTCTTAGTGGGCGGTCTGACTGAAGCCAACTCAGTATTCGGTACGTAAGGCTTCCGGGAAGGTGGCAGCCAATTGCTTTACATCAAGAAAACTCACATATATCCAGCAGTTTACAAATATCTTTATATAAAAAAAAAATAACCAAAATAAATTGTATATACAATATATAAAGATATTATTTATTGAGAATTCTGACAATTTGTTTCCAAAGAAGAGTATCGTTTGTAAAAAAGAATGCAGGTAGCATTGCTAGCACTCTTTGTAATAACATACGTACATTTTCACTCACAAATGAAGTCAAACTCTAAAACCTTTAGAACGAACTGAAACGATACATCAAGAAAAGAAATGGCAGTCATTTGTAACCACTGTCTGTATAAAACTTATTGCCGGTCTTAAATCTTTTAGTTTTAAGACATCTATTTAAGCTCAAGAGTTTCGAGACCATAAAGTATTTCAAATATCGCAGTCGTTTGAGGTAACAAATAAAACAAGCTTACTCAATCAGATTTCAAAGAGAACCGGCTGAATATTCGAAGGAAATTTTAAAAGCTATCATCGCGTCAGCTCGTGTGAGCGCCGAAGCATAAAAGACGAATTTTACGATTGCGACTGTGCAAATAACGCATTTTGTGAAAATATTATTCGGTTTCACGCCACGACACTGGGTTATAAGCGTAACACATACGCGTAACGAAATCGCACGAACTCGCGCGAGATCGGGACCAATCCGGCACGCAGCGATGACGCGCCAGCGTTGCGTGATATCGCCACAACTTTTTATACCAATACAATTATTTTTATTGGCCAAATTCTGTTTTTATATTTCGTGAAAGCTGGCTTCTTTCCAACAGAAAAGGTACGGAAACATAGGGATCAAATACCTAAAATGGCAACTACAGTAAAAGCTTTTTCGTGTTTATCGTGTAATATCTGTATTGAATGAACTATGACCAAAATATGCGTTTATCTATTGTTGTTGAATTCACATTATAACAAACTGTTTGGCAAGAAAGTATTGGTATCTCGCATTGCCAAATCTGTATCATAATCTGATAAAGTACGTGATTACCCCCTCGTTTTGTGGTTGCAACGAAAAAGTGTGCATTGCCCTTAACAATATATTTATGGAGATTCTAGTTTATCGCCTTGGCAATGTGCCTGTGGAGATATAAAGTCTAAATTTCGGTCTAATAACTTTTCTCATGGTGTTAAGCTGAGTAACACAAAGATATGATTATTTAGGAGAATGCAATTTATGCAAAGTAAGTTAATTAAGCATTATGTTCTCCTGATTTGGAATGTTACGTTTTTTTTTTTTTTTTTTAATGAAGTGATGCAACAAAGAATGCATCAACAACTAACTAACATTTTTCTTGTATCAATTAAAAACTACTCCGTAAAGTTATAAAAAAAAAAAACTTTCTAATAGTACAAAAAACTATTATAATATTTCCGAGTTTTTAACATAAAAAGTATTGATATATTTTTTATTTAATTTTTGGATTCAGTTTTGTATTTTTTAGGTCATTACGTTGTTTTTGATTTTATATTTTTTTTTACTGTTGTTTTTGTAATTTTTGTGTTTTGTTTTTTTTTATTTGTGTAAAGGTGGTAAAACATTTAATTAAGATTTGCAAACCTATCTGGTAAAATAAAATATCTGGTAGAATATAACGGAAAAATATGTATATTTTTCAAATTATTTCACTCATATTCTTGCAAAAAAATTATATTCACTTTTATTAGATTTATTCAGCACTTTTTCAGTCACATTCAAGCGAGTACAAAATGTATCACTTTGCTTATTTTTATCCCTAAAGGAAGTTCCATCTCTAGAGTTCATAATCGTTAACATCAGGTCTTTGGGGGCTGTTTGTCATAAAAAATATGGCAGGGTTAAAACGAGTTCAATTTTTTTCACAAAAAACACACTATCTATAACGTGGTGATAAAACAAAGACAGAAGCTACCCGTTGGTATTAGCTATGTAGAAAACAAGCAAAGACAGCTCTTTTTATTGAAAAAAAAATGCACACCTGTACTATTCTATGAATGGGCCCTTTTCTAAAGGGTTCTGTTGCTATAGGTACCTACCCAAAACTAAAATAAGGAATGCAGTAGCTAGCAACATTTTATGATTAGTCTCTTTCTGTTTAGTCAATCACTGTAAAGGAGAATTTCTAAAATGATATGAATTTCTAGATTGGAAGTCTGGGCCAGCATTCTCTTACGTCCCACCAATCTACTGTCCTATCGATCTATAAATGTGATCATAATTTTTTTTGGACCATATGTTTGTGCTTCTTGAACATTCTGTTTATATTTAGACATTTACAGGTTGATGACGTTACATTAACAACATTTAGTCAAAACTACCAATCATGAAAAAAACTAAACAAGTTTACCCATAGGACACAGCCTTTTTTTTTGGGTCACTATAGTTTTCAAATAACTTCCCCCGCTCTGGGCGGAGCGGGATGGCATGTCAGACTCTTACTGACTAAAACCCACCCATGTTCCTTCAGTTGCCTGTACGTTGCCAGGGGCCACGGTATCCCTTTCGGACTTTCCCGCGACCCATCCGTAGGATTCATTTGAATTCCCAGTATTTGTTATCCAACGAAAATGTTTGTGGCCTTTGTTCGCGTGATCCCAAATACCATGATTATATATATTGACAAATACATAAAATTCAATTAAAGGTTTTCAAAAAGTAAAAAATCGCGGGTTCGCGCTCCGTATCACATTATAACTCTAGATTACAAAGCTTACAGTCAAGTCTCATAAAAACCCTAAGATTTATAGGTCCCTAGTGGCAAACCCAATAGCTTTTATTAGATTTAAGCGATGCTCACACGTAAAATATTATGACAAATTGACCTTACTGGAGAAAAATTGTTCCGAACTTTCTAAACAAATTACTTTATTATGAAGAATTATATTCTCATAAAATTGTTACGCTTACAGTGTATATACGAACTTCTCTTGCCCTGGGTCAATATGAGAGCTTATTCCACTAATCCCCATCAATAGGGATTTATGAACTTTCTTGTCCACATATCCCCATTTATGGGGATATGTGGACAAGAGTTCACAAATCCCCATCGGTTTAAAAATAAAATACCAAAAACATTTTTTATAAAAATCACAGTCATTATTTTTTACGGAGGTAAGGACTCATTGATTATTTTTATAATCAAAAAAATCAAAGTAATGGCAAAATTATTAGCCTAAGTGTTATGACTATGTCGGATGGTAATAGGTTCCAACTGGTTTACCCGTATAATGATTAGAATATATGTACAGGAATATATTTATACCTATAGAAATTCTAAAATCTGGCGTGGATGCAATTTTTAATAATATAATAATATCGAACAAATATTATTTAACGCTGCATACGAGTAAACCACGTATCGTTAGAACTGAACAAATATCAGCGTATTTTTAATGACAGAACAATGAAGATATAGAAGTTGGCGGTATTAGAAGTATTAGAGCACTTCGTTTTAATCCACCCATACGTGTACCTCATACATCTTCGAATTATAGGCAGAACAGTTATATTGTGCGCGCAAGCAGAGCTTTCAATGATTTATGCAAGGAATATTATTTTGATCCATTCGCAATTAGTGTGAGTTCGGCCAAAAGGTGCTTAAGGTTATATTTTTTGTTCTTGTTTATTATTTCCCCTATTAGTTCAGTCATAAATTGCAAACCAAGTTTTATATAGCTTCTTACTCTTATAATTAAGGTGATGTGGTTTTTGTTTTCATTTTTGTGCTCACACCATAAACTATTATTATATGTCTATACGTGAGGATTTGTAATTGGCTTTCTGGTGACTATGGTCTCCTCTTTTTTTGTCTGTTTTATTAGCTGTAAGTTCTCCATGTACTAAATAAATAAATAAATAAATTAGATAAGCTATAAAAGTATTATAGGAGCGAATATCAGACGTAAAATTTGTAAGTTTGTATGTAAGGGGAATTTCCGGAACTACTGACATAATTCCGAAAAACCTTTTACTCATGGGAAGGTACAGTATTTCCGAGTGTCATAGGATATAATTATAATATAATATAATTATAATTTTTATGTTCAAACAAGATATTTTACGTGTACAAAGTTGCGGGCAGAAGTACTATTAGAAGAAGCCCGTGTACGATAATCAATCATTTTATTTATTATTTATTTATTAAAACTTCATGCAAGTAAAAAACTGTACAAAGGCGGACTTAATGCCTGAGGCATTTTCTACCAGTCAACCTTAGGGTGATGCAGAGACAAAACATGGCAGGTGCAACATAAGGGATAGATAACTTGAAAATGAATACACACTAATACATAGATACATACATATAAACCGAATAAACTTTGTCAGGAGAAATAACGATAGGTAGAGGAGAAAACAAATCCAACAAATCAGCGCTGCAATGATTCTGGCAAATTTTACGTGCACAGTATCGCCCAATAGTATCATAAGACCATGCGTAAGACGTCACGCCTATTAATATAGCAATCACATCGCTTTCTTTCAACAACATGTTCACGTTCCTGTAACATGTTCCATTGCACGAATTATTACAGGTCAGTTACCACCGTAATCTCTAAATTAATTTACCCGAAGCTCTAGCAATACTAATTACACTAGCAACGCCGTAATGCCCCATTTAGCAGTAAGTGCGGAGGTGAAGATGGCTTCTCTGAAGTGACGTAGGATGTGTCTAATGTAGAATGTAATGTTACGACTCGGAAATATATTTCAGGTACAATTGTGAAGGAAATTATCAGTGTTGGGCAGTCACTGTAACCCTTAACAGTACATACAATTATAACCACTATTAAAATAACTAGAGACACAACACAGAACTCGCTTCAAAATGTTTCTAATGAAAGAAAGTCGTAATAAAATATGGAGAACTAAAAAAAACTAAAAAAAACTAACTTAAACTTTTTGATATTGATAACTTTAGTCCTCGAAAATTTATTGAAAAGATTAGAACAGTTCAAACTATTCTATAAAAATCTGCATCATAAAATAAACGGGTTGAAATGGCGCATACAGTAACTGTGTCAGCAAAAGATTGTGCAAGGATTTCGACCAGTCGATAGCCAACCACATTTTTTAATGGAAGTTAAGCTTGGAAAACGCATGAATGAATGTAAGGTTTTAATAATAGTTCAGATAATAAATTCCTCTGTTATGTTCGATATTTCGAAGTCTTTGTTTTTCTTCAGAGAATACAATTTATATAATTCTGTCCTACTGTAAATGCTTAAAGCTAAGTCCGCCATTGTAAATACCTACATTTATTTCTTTAAAGGGTAAATGAATATTTTGGAGACATTCTTGTGTTTTACCGTTAGAATTTTCAGTAAAAGTAACAGTTATATATATTTATTCTCTGTCGTCCCGTAACGAGTTAGTAGTTATGTAGAAGTGTGTAGGTACAAGTCTTTATTATCGAATTCTGTCGGTATATCTTTTTAGATCCCTTTATCGGTAATAGTAAGAAAATGCTTATGGAATGGAACATTAAATCCCATTTTTTTTTTAAATCTATTTCTTACCTCAAGTTTTTATTGGGCGTCGGTACTACGAAATCTGCTCGGGTGAAAATAGAGAATGCTCATTTTATTAAATGAGCATTCTCTCGCAGCATGCAACATCTTGGCAGCATGGAATTAGTATGTACTATCCTGTACTATTGTACAGGATAGTACATACTAATTCCATGCCGTCATGATATTCACTAATTCCATGCTGCCATGTCATTATTCTAAGGTAGCCATCTTGTTTCAAACTTTGGGCGACCGAGCTCTGCTCGGGTGAAAATACGGAGAAAACGAATTTTCCCAGATATGAGACCTAGCTAGATAAATTTTTCACCCCTGTAAACCCCTATATTGCAACTTTCATCGAAATTGTTTGAGCCGTTTTCGAGAACGTGATTTCAAATATAAATATACAAATATTGCTCGTTTAATAGTATATCGCTCGTTGGATAGGTTAGAGATATCAAAACCCATCACACGTTTTCATATGTTTCACGACCTTACAAAATGCCTTCGAAATACTGTAGAAGAACTAATAAAAAAGTATACAATTTTTATTCAAGCCGCGTTCCCAATGAAAATATGAAAACCAAAACAAAGGTCACCACTGGGGCCAGACACGCTGTCGCCAAATGTGGCATTAAGTTTGGCCGAACCGAGGATATTATCGCAAGAATATAATGGAACTTATTTTGTAGCAGTTTATATTATTTATCGTAGATTTATTGGTGGGAGGAAATTAAATGTAAGATAAGCTGTTCTATTTTTTTTATTTTTTGGTAAACTTAGTAAAAACGATTTAAGTACTAATCCAAAGTGCTCCAAAAATTTATTCAGGTTTTAAGAACTATCTAAGATTATATCTAGAAAATGTCTCTAGTATCTAACGAAAGATATTTTGTTAACCCATAAAACCAGCATTATAATGCAACACCCTTACTCGTAAGTAATAAAACGAAGCTACTAAAAGTAAGTGGACCCCCCCGCAGTGTTCCCGAGATCTTTCCAACATGTTAAGGTCACATACGTTACAAAATTAGGACTAGAAACACAACATTAAACTGGAACAATAATTAATTAAAACCACATCAGTTTTCCTTAGTTCCAGTACAGTTGACCCACATCAGTAATAACAAATCCAGTATAAGCTGGTTTTGTATTTTATCAAAACTCCGTACAACGATAGGCCAGCTCAAGGTCAAAGTGTTACCACAAACGTGCTGCCTTGTGTAAAGAGCTTTTACTTATTCACCTTAATGAGTATAACGAAGTGCGGATAGTAGTACGGTAGACTACCATTCCACCTCAGTAAGGTCAGAAATTCCTTTGATCTTAGATGTAATCAAAGGGATGTATTTTCAGGAGAGTTGGTCTTGAGGACCTTGAATTGAAGGCGAACCTTCCATTATATGTAAGGAGTTCCTTTTAGTTGGGAATCTGACTGAAGAGAACTCATTGCTAATGATATCTATTTTTGAATTCGAATAAACACGTTTATAATATCTTTTTTATTTTTGCAATCTGATAAAAACGCTGACATCGGCAGAAAACAAAGATATTCAATTATAGTAGAAACTGTAATGATAAATTTCTGGAACTATTAAATTAATAATGTTTTTGTTCTTGGATAATAGCCAAACCATAGTTGAAGTGACATTGTAACGCCCGTATACGTGTTTTCATGGGAGGGAACCAACAAATATTTTCATCTTTAGTCTATATTTTGCCTTTTTCATTGTTTACAAACATTCTAGTTTTCAAGCCTTAGAACTTTTTATGCGAAAACTTCACAGACCCTGTGACCTCTTAATGAAGGTTTTTCTATCATGTTTTTCTACTTTGGCACTAGAAGTCGAGATCCTTGTATTTACAAACCAATCTCTGAGAGCTAATAAAGTTGCCGAGCCAAGATTTCAATTTGAGCGCATAAGTATTTAGATGTTTTTAGTGCTAAAGGAAGGGCAGAAATTAGTTCTTAATGTTCTGTTTTTCTTTCTTTATTTAAAATGTCAACTTACAGCTTCTTAAAAGTTTTACTAACTATAACATTGTTAATTGGATCGCTTTTGCTCTACAAAATCATTATCAAAATTAAGTTTTGTTGTAACGGAATCTGTAATTGTGAAATCAATAAAGCTATCAATCACATTGTCTCTTACTGCAACCAATTTTTGTTATAAATTGAATGTATCCTTAGCAATGGTCTTCTCAAGTTCATCCATTCAATCTATAAAAAGGTCCATATTTATAGACAGACCTTCACGGACCGATGTGTTGTAGATACAAAAAGAAGTACTCACTATTTTATAGGCACTGCTTCTCCATCAGATGGATCAATCTACTTAGCATTAACTTCCTAATATATTTCGTCTCTTGAACAAAAACAAATTTATGGGCGCCAGTAAAATTTCGCTTCTGGATCCCTTTTGCCCTTATTGGTGTAAGGGTGTGTTCAACTTCGTACACTGTTTGGCCAGTGTTAAGACTACAGACTTATTTAGTAGGTATAATTTTGCCTTAAGTTTTTGTGTTCATTCTTTAAGCTTTGGCAAGGATTATTTTCTTTTTGACTCTCTTCTAGTACAAAAATTGAATATGCACAACAATTTTAAGAGTAAGCTTTATAGGCTCTTATAACGATTATCACAGAATTGCTAATAATATGAAGCGATAAAAGGCATTTCATCCTTGACACAAGACTCTATTTCCTTCAGGAAATTGACAAAGCACTCGCCACCAATCTGAGGAAAAGTTCCGATTGGAAAAATCTATCTCAAGGAAAAGATTCTAGGGCGAGACGTGTCTTGTCACGCACGCTCCACATATAACCTTTTATTTTTCCTCTCTTTTTAAACTAACTATGGCGGAGAATTCTTGCTATAATAAAATGTTTTAAAGTAACATCGCACATTTCATGAGACTCAAGGATTTAGTCCTTAGGGAGCTTCACAAATTACTTCCAACAGAGTATTTGACTTCAATTGGATTATGTATATTAAAGTCGTTTCTTTTTTCATTTAGAAAAACTTATATCATTTAAAATATTTCTCGGCCTACATAATACAATGACGAATTCTCAGTATTATCTCGGAAGCTAGAAAATGTAATTGATTCCCCGAAACGTTTAATCACTTGATTTACGTAATTATTACGCCAGCCCTCATTATTTAGATAAGACTACCTAAATTAAAATTTATCTACCTTCTGTACAAATAATTCTTTGAACTTTAACTGAATTTCTTGTTTGTTCCAGATGAAACATGAAGTCAAGACAAGAACTGGAAGAAAATAAATCCAACACTAAGAATTTATGATGGTGGCGCACCTCAAAACCACAGACCCAAGATAAAAAAGAACTCAAGTGCTTCATATTATGATAAATAAGAACAAAACCCAAGAAAGTCTGAAGACAGTGTACATCATATGATCTAAATGCCTTATTTAAGAGAAAAGTGCGCTGCCGACAGGCGCCGACTATGTTTGACTCGACCAAAGGCGCACTACTCGTAGCGCCATCTTTATCCAACAGCTCCTGTTGGCTGAACGGCAAAGGCTGGCCTTCGACATTCCCTGCACCAGCTGATATTTTAAAAGCATTCTTCATATTTGCTTTATCTATGTCAATTGTTTTTGGCAACTTGGTTTTGATCTGCGTTCTGAATAATAGGAGGTATATCAAGTATATTGATAATCAGGTATGTTTTTGTATTATCATCAACATCATTGTTTATTTTCCCAATTTCAATTATGCCAATATAATTTAAAAATATTTTATGATACCTTTTTAACTCAATAGTAAACCCGTTTAATTTTCTTCAATGGGCAATTACCATTTGTAAATATACCGGTGGCTATTTCAATATAATTTACTTTCATCATTTTCAGTAAAGCATTATCTCAATTTTGAAACCACCAATTATGATAAAACCTTGGCTGTGTCTGAATAATTGGTTGTCAGATAATAACAATGTTAGACTGCTGAATAATGGCAGAATATTACTAGGTTCTACCTAAGTTATTTGGCATCATAAGACATCTTTCTTGGTCATTAATTCACAATGATAGTTCTCAACGAAAGTAATTTATGTGGTGCCATATTTTACAGCCGAGATACTTACTGACCTCGCTCGCACTCAACGATTTATTCACGGGAATCTTGATCGCGCCAGTGGCTCTCCTCCCGGCTTTGTATAAGTGCTGGCCATACGGAGAGATATTCTGTCAAATACAGGTAAGTTACTTTTGCAATGAAATAAGTGATTGTTCTATAATCAAGTTCTTTCTAGTTAAAGTAGGTATACATAAATGGATAATTCCATTATTTCTGTATAATATAACTTTAGTCTTAAAATACTAAAGAAAAGTTGACTTACACTCCAACTTAAATAGTAAACACAAAATAAAACTGAGTACACTAAAATTAGTTTGCCATTAAAATTTCAGAAGAGTTACTTAATTTAGTTAGAGCTAGGCGGAGTTACGAGGTCCTTGCAAACTTTGTTTAAACAAGAGATGAAGAGAAAATGAGTAAAGTTACCTCGAAGGAAAAAAAAGTTTGCAGTTCGCAAAGCAAAGTTAAATGGTAATCGGATGTCGGGGATAAATTGGTATAATATACATAACTGCTGATGCTTGATGATAATTTTGGAAGACGAAAACTTTTGTTTTCGGAAAAATTTAGAAAGGAAAAATGAAAAAAAAATGAACAACACAACAACGGCCTTCAGATCTTTTTCTTTACTAAACGTTATAATCCCTATTATAACGTTTAGTAAAGAAAAAGATCTGAAGGCATTTTATAGTTACAAGATCAACTTTATAAAAGGGTTATTATTGACGTTCCGGAGAAGCGGCGATCCGTGAACAATAAAATTGCGAAACTTCTATGAAAGCACATAATGCGGTATCAGCTAATGGTTTATAGTGACCGAGCACAAAGTGAGGATGAAGTTTAAGCTTTGTAAGTTACGCCCAACGCCTGCTGACTCGTTATTCCTTTTACGAAGTGGCCCTTTTGTTTCGTAGATCAAGGCTATTTAGATGCCCAGCAATGTTTCCTCATTTTTGACGTGACCTGTTTCTGAATTTATTTATATTAAAACCTGTTTGTTTATTTCAGGCTCTTCTTCGTGGAGCTGTGAGTCAACAAAGTGCGGTTATACTGGTCTGCATGGCTATCGACAGATATTTGTACTTGTTGCACCCGGACACCTATCATAAACACTCGAGTAAAAAGGTGACTTTTTTTCTATTGGATTTTATGTTGCTAATCGTTTCTTTCCTCTACATTGCTGAGAGATACATATTTCGTTTTTTATTGCTTTAATACTTATAATAAGGTCGACAATCCAATAGCGTTCTCTATCGGTATCTTCGACAACCATGCCTTGAAAAGTAAATTTTTATGCAACTAAGTCCCAGTAAAAATGTAGTAGAACGTATTAGCTTATCTAAAATTTAAATCATTTCACATACGAAGCGTTTAAATATTTGATATATTTTACTAACTTGCGAGTCCTTTAAAGAGCTTTATTTGGGGACATCTACTCGTATCTTTCACAGAAATCTCCCTTTGAGCGGCTTAGGAAGTTACTCAAAGCATCAAGACAAAACTTACTTAGATGCAAAGGGTAGTTCAGTATGTGATTAAAATTAACTTTTTCGTGCTTCAAAATAAGATGTTTTGTATAATTTATTAGGTTTATGCTGAAACTTTTAGTCTTGTATTTGAAATCAGTTAAAGCCGACTTTAAAAAGATTTAGGGATTCAAATCTTTTTGGGACCTTTGTCGTTTAAAAAGCTTGTATATACGAAGATAAAACTTATTTGTTTTGTATGAGAGCACTGAAATGTTATCACTGTCCTGACAGCTAATAATATTTCACTGACCACGAGTGTCCAGATTATTAAAGGGATTATTATTCATAATGTTGACGTAAATTTAGTTCTTAGGGTCACTAGACTGTGTAAAATATACTGACAATACAATTTATATTGTTTTGAGGTCGAAAAGGACAAGGATTGAATGGAATTAGGTACTTATTTCATAAAGTTGTTTTCGGAACAGAAACATAGATGTAATTTAGGAATATTACATTTATAGTATTTTTTATTTATTTGGTTAAGCTTTCACCGAGGAGTTAAAAAAAAAATTTAAAATGTTTATTTTTCTCACACAGGGTTGCGTCCTTGTAATAAGTATAACTTGGATATTGTCAGTATCTCTGTTTGCTATCATGGTGCTACCAAGATCTGGCTATTACTTCAACTCAACTGGGCTCATGGCTTGCGATGTTTTCCATAGCAGAGTGGCTTTTAGGTAAGTGTGATTTCATTACTTAAGCAATAGAGAGAGAGAGAGAGTGGGCAATAGATTTTTTTTTGCTTTCACTAAGATTTTATGTCTCAACTAATTGAAAGTTATTATAATGATTATTGAAAGGTATAGTGACAAGACTTAATACTTGGTTCAATATATTCAACTTAGCAGATAATTTACTGATTACTTCAACTACGAAACCAAAGTATTCTTTTTCATTATTGAACATTTGGAAGGTTTAATTTTAATTAGGATTTTCATGAAAATTCACGCCCCCAGTTGGCGCCACTTTCGCAACAGGTTTTCCATCTTGACAATAAAATTATATGATGCCGTTCATCCTTCTTTTCATTCATTAATTCGTTCATCATTCAGCCACAACAAAAAAAAAAAAATGCTTTGACATTTTTGACAGGTCCGAAACTGACGCCTCAGTGCTGCCAAAAAAAACCTTATATAACACATTCTTAATTTAAATATTTTAAGAATGTAAACCTTTTACTGTAACAGGATCCTGTCATGCTGCGCCTACTACTTTCCTACAACTATGGCACTGATGTACTGCTACGGATCTGGGTTCCACGTCAGCAAAAATAGAGGAAAATTCGATCCAGAACCATTGAGACCCAACGGAGTGCCTATACCTTGTGCAAAAACATCGCATAGTGAACATGAAGTAGTGGTAAGAAACCTAAGCAATCTCCATTTTGAGCTTAGTTTTTATTAACAATGTACTGCATAGGCCTCTACAATTGCAGGCCATGTAACTAGATATTCAGCATATCTTAACCAACTCGACCATTTTCATCTACCTTTTACCAGTCACCTGTAAAGATTGTCATTTCATCTCAAAGGGCGTTCTACCCTACACTCGCCAATTCGTGGTGTTAACAGAAGGTTCACTCCAGGGTGGTTCCTGCTCTTTAGTCTTTGACATGATTTATACGATCCGGTTCTATTCCAACTTGCATCGTCATTATCCTCCAGTCAGCCCATTTTGTTGGACCCATCCATTTCTACTGCGTTCGCGATTTAGTTTCCAAACATAAAAACAAAAAAACCAACTTTGATTTCCACACATAAAGTCAGGAAACAGGATTTGAATAGACTTCACCATGCCTTCTTTACTTTATTACACTGTGATTCAACCGTCCATATCAGTTTCACGAATTCAACATGTTCCTAGATATTTTATTTTCCAATATTATTCCTCCTGGAATTTCTACAGTAAACAATTTCCAAAATGATTACATTAAATATTTGTTTCCCTAAACAGGTCACGTAGATAGCGTATACCTATTCGTAATTTACGAGAATACCTTGTTTTGTTTATCCGCAATATATCTCCATTCTAAGATAAAATGAAAAATACAATAAGCATTCATTACAAAGATAAAGTTACTTTTATAAATCAAGATGATATATAAAATCTCGCTCACAGTAATCGTATCAAGAAGAATAAAATTATCCCGTGTGCTTCATCCCTTCTTCTTCTACCTTTTTTGATAACTTCGTTACCAATATACTCGAGTTATGATATATTGTCTTTCCTTTTAAGTAACGTTGACGCTTTCCCGGTTTCATTGATTTAAGTGCCGCGTTCTCGCGGAGATTGTATTAGATCGAGTGAAACATTAGTCTAGAATTACAACTCTGCTTTATAAATCGAGATTGTTGTGAAGATTGGATTAGTTATCTCTCTCTTTTAGTCGTAAAAGTGAAGTAAGTTATTCATTCAATTTTAGAGTTTGAGAGCGCTCTGGTGAATGATTAAATGTAGAGGGTTAAGGCTTTGTAAAACCAATTGCACTGATAGTTATATATAATACCGTTACGATTACAACATGAGTTATGATATTAGTTGCCATCCTTTATGTTCCTACATATATATACAAAATTTCACCCCCTTTCACATGGGAGTAGGTATAAACTACAGAATGCCATCTGTTACATCTGTACATGGACGAATGTACGTGTGCGTTGACTACATCATATTTATAGCGAGTACAGTTTCCATAAAGCTCAAACCATTATCCTACATCCCGTAGCAAATATTACACTAACAAATGATGACGATATCATTTTCTGTGGTACAGATTCAGGCCCCAGTAAGACCACATAGTGTGAGTACATCACGGACTATGGCAGCGATGTCATTAGGCTTCATCGTTATGGTTACTCCGGCTACTATACAGGAAGTGGTTGCGGCTTGTACAGGGTGCAAGGTATGGATTTCTGCTTTGATATTATTTGCTAATAAGCTAATATTATTTTGATTTTCATATCTGCAATATCTGTTTTTTCACTAAAATCGTTATCATCTGCCTAGTCTTTCCAAACTATGTTGGGGTCGGCTTCCAGTCTAACCAGATACAGCTGAATACCAGTATTTTACTTGGAGCGACTGTCTATCAGGATCTCCATAACCCAGTTACTGGATAACACGATACTCCCTGGTAAGACTGGCTGTCCACCCGTAACGACTGTCAAAGATCTACAAATTACAGCCGGGACCAAAAATTTTCACAAAAATACTAGGAATTACCTAGTAGGTATTCAATATTTTAAGATGTCATTATTTAGGAGGTTTTAGAGACAACATTCTTGAGGTATATGATTATATTTCCATCACTAAAATGAATCAGAGGCTACGCAAACACTATTTCTAAAGGCTTCGTTTTCAAAACACGTCAATTACAAGGTGTCTGTCTATTTTAACCTGACCAAGGAAAAATGTTTCGGAACCGTATTTTGCTTTGAAAGCATTTATTACTACTTTTTTCTACTGAATAATAACGAAGACCTTTGTAGATAATAACGAAAACGAATAGAATGTTATTGCGCATTACCGTCACTCGTCTTTTATTTTTCTATTTTTTATTTTTGATATATTGTATTTAAATATCTGAATAATTTTAGAACTAAGTTTTTTACTATGCGCAACTGTCTCCCATGTACCATTTTACTGTCTCCATTTTGATACTCATAATATGAACTTATTACTTACAATTTAGTATTTGCATTTTGCTAATTTTAGTTTTTATCATACAGGTTCCACCTTCCCTGGACTTCATTGTCACATGGTTGGCATTGAGCAACAGTTTTTGGAACCCATTTCTGTACTGGCTATTAAATAGTCACTTTAGGAGGATTAGTCATGAATTACTTCAATACTACGTAAGTATTAACCATTATCTACGTATATTCCCCGTGACACCACTGGTGGTGTAATTTGTATGGGTTAATTTAAGTTCTAAAATACAGATCATAGAGAAACAGGCTGAAATCAACATGTGTAATAAAAAATAAAAAGGGTATTGTAATATTCTTAAATGTATGTTCTTTAAAAAAAACAACCTCTACATTACACGGGATGTATATAATATTTTCAATTTTTTGGTAATTGAGAAATCACAGAAAATTCAAATTCAACTAATTAAATTCACCTGAAAAAATTATGTTTGAATAATTTTTGGGAAAAATTTCAAAAAGGTTAAGTAGGTGCAGGTAGGATAATTAGCATACCTTGAACGATATCCATACTAAATTGTTATTTCTTACAGGTCTGCTGTCGGAGATCAAAATCTTTCCCGAGCTATGATAAACCTTCAACAGGATGTTGTGGGTCCTCCGTCACTTCAGATGGTCTACATTCAAAAGGAGAATTTGAAGGCCTTGGAGAAAAATATTGGGGCGAGATATTAGAACGTACTGTATCATCTTCGTCCCTTCATGCTATCCAGAAGGCATGCCATCGAGACCCTCTAAGATGTTCCGGTTCCTTCAAAGGAACTGGCTGCCAGAGTAGTGCCTGTAAACAAGATCCCAGATACTTCGACAGCTATGGCCCATCAGATTACAGACACCTGGATAGATCAGCTTTTCAAATAGAATCTTGTTCACGTCAGTGTAGATTGAAGAACTCAGACATGTGCCTGTTCAGACCTAGTCCTGGTCTTGAATGTGGTCGCTCTCGTTCCAATTTAAGCTTGGATGAGGGCAACTTTAACAAGACTTGTAATGGTAGGCATCCGGAGTTGTGAGAGTTCCGAAACTGTCCGGTTTTCGGGCATAGAAGTAATAGCATAAGTATGTACCCAGGAGTGGAACATTTTAATTCAAATATCAAGTGGAAGTTCGATGACTCGCCCGGTGCTGAGGATGATATGCAAAATTTAGAACATAATCTCGACAGAATACGCAGTTTAAGTCATGAGAGAAGCTTTAACGCTTATGGACTAAAAGAACACGATAATTTATTAGAAGTTGAAGTGAATGATATAGTCGACGACGATTCAGACGAAAACAAAGACTACGGTAACGGTTGTGGTCATGACGTTCATGATGAAAAAAGTGAATATAGTGCTCATAAATTCTCTCGTACTTCATCGCTATCCAATAGAGAACTTGACGTTATCAAAGAGAGCTCGAGGAGCTCGAGTGATACTGAAGTGACGTTAACGCGATGACTTCCGAGGGTTACCTTTGATAAGGCCGTAAATGTTGTTCATTTGGATTTATCCCCGGAACATAGACACCATTGCAAGCAAAAGTGTATATTGTCAGTTAAAAGACATCCTTAGTTGTTTGATGGTTTAGAAGAGAAATATTAGGTTTAAGTACAAGTGGACCAGTAGCTTCGGGTCTGATTTCTGTAAATGATTCAATAGTATGTAAATATGATTGACGTTGAAAAACAATTGTGCCGAGAAAATAGATGTAGAAGTTTGTGATCTCCAACTACCTCTTCGGGAGACACGAATATTTGTGTAAATAATTTTCCCAGAAGAATAGTATATTGTATGTATAAGTAAAATAATATTTATACTACGTATGAATAGTTACCGAGTGTTAAAGAGATGTTTTAGAATCAAATCAGGTTAACGAAGTTTTGTATTTTTTGTAATAGTCGAATTGGATGTTATGAAACTATACATAAACTTACATTAATGTAAAGAAAGAGATTTTGTGTATTTCTAATTTTAATATCTTATAAAATTAGTTCGTCTACTAATTTCTTTGTAACTTCATATATAAAACTTTCACTGATACTAATGTGAATTTATTCTGTATGTAAATAATAATAAGACTGTTTGAAGGGAAATTCTTAAAGCTATTCAGATCGCACAATACTTTTCTTCTATACATATTGAAGTAACGATTAAAAACATTGTTGATGTCTACTTAAATGTTAAATCAGCAAACGGAGAGAAAATAAATTGTTTGTATAACTTTTGTGTTTTATTTTGTAAGTAAAATAAAACAGAAAGTGTGGGAGGAACACGCAACACCTCTGACAATCTAATAGCTTAGGAAAAACGATTAACCCACACCATTTTTGTCGTTCTTTTTCCAAATTCATCCTAATAACGAAACCTAATCGATATATTAAAACAATGATATAAACAAAGCCTAGTAATTACCATACTTACCAAGCAGAATAGCGGATGCTGTAAATCTAATAACCTATAACTACATATGCGTACACTTAAAGAAGTCCATACGTGAATGTGATATAAACCTGATATAATCTGGCTTGCCATTACATTATTACGACCTGTGCTCTCGTACCCATTTGTGGAAATTTACAAGAGACAAGAAGGTAATAGACAAACTGTCTTACTAGGAATATAACTAACCTAACTAACGACCAAATAGTAGGTTAGGTTAGAACTGTGACCTACGTCGAATTTGGTCGCAGTAACGAAATTAGGACACCCCACCAGTTAAGAACCGCTTTCATGTAACTATATTACGGTATATAGCTCCCTCGTCGTGATATAGTTATATCCCTAGGGATATAACTATATCACGGCTTTTTATGCTTTTGAGCTTGGGAAATTATCAAATAACTTCTCCCGCTCTAGCCGGAGCG
Source organism: Agrochola lota (assembly GCA_947364205.1). Taxonomy (NCBI): domain Eukaryota; kingdom Metazoa; phylum Arthropoda; class Insecta; order Lepidoptera; family Noctuidae; genus Agrochola; species Agrochola lota. Next base: position 8,325,187 of record OX376231.1, on the reverse strand, counting down.
GGAGGGCGTGTCAGACTTTTACAGACTAAAACCCACCTGTGTTCCTTCCGTTGCCTGTGTGCCGGGGCCGCGATATCCCTTTCGGACAAAATCGCAACCCTGGCAGGAACTATATCACGGCTATAACCACCTTACTGCGACATATGTACGACCATGACCACCACTATTCCTCCGGTAATTTTATATTGAAGTGTTTGAAAACAGCTTAACAAATCGTTATGAATACCATTTTCATCACAGAGGATTTCGTGATACATCCATACTTTTTGTATGTGCGGTGGTTTATGAGGGACGTGTCCAAGTCAGTCGTGAACACAAAAAGTAGAATATTTGTGATTTTGTTGGATACCTAATAAAGTAGGTATGCGTGTGATAAAAAACACGATGAAAAGCGATGGCATTTTTAAGTATCACAAATGTGGAGATTTGGTAGATGTTAATTACTAACCTTATAAATTTGTCGAGCCTGAAAATATATTAATTGCGGAAAAATATCGGGTAATTTTCACTTGTAACAGTGTTAGGTAAATAATATCTACAGGATGGCAGGGACATCGATGCGAAAACTGATAGGTACCATGGATTCAGTACATGATTCTGAACCTTCCTGCGTTGAAATTTTACGTCAGCTATTTTAAAAAAATCTGCTGATCCATAGAAAAGTGCAATACCCATGCGGTCAAAATGAATGGAACAGCTGATTTAAAAAAAATTACCGACGAAAAATTTCAACGCCGGTGCTTTCAGAATCATGTACCGAATCCATGGTATCAGTTTTCGCGTCGATTTCCCTGCCATCCTGTATAGTGCCCGTAATCCTGTCGAAATCGACTTTATACAATAACTATGTTACATAGGTCGGTAAGTACACATAGTTATATGACCATTAGGTTAAAAATAATTTGAAACTCTTACACACGTTGTCTACATCTCTTTAAGTATCTACTTTCCTATCGCCGGTATGCTGAAACAGATTTCTTTAGAAATAAGCATCACCTTTGTACTTATTTTTTCTGTTCCTTTCTTCTTGTCTGTTCATATGTGTGTACATAAACTGTTACATTAATAAATAAATTAGCAGCACACAATGTTTTTACTAGTAGATAGGTAACCATTCTTACTAAGGTCTGCCATAAATTATCGAATAAAAATATCGTTATTTAAATCCATTTTTATAAGCTCGTGCAATTGTGTGCAAATTATAGGTAGTTAGTTAAACTACCTACAATTTGCACACAATTTAATAAATTTCATGCAAACGTCTTCCATTGACAAACAAATCAAATTGCTTAGGAGTTAACGATGCCAGATTGAAAGAATATCACTGCAGCACAACTAAACTAGTCCATCTATGATATGTATAGTTTACGGCTATTCTTTACGGCCGGGCTACGGTTTACAGCTTAAACCGGACGCCTAAGCGACAGTAAACGTGTTGATGTTGGGACTTTACACCGGCTTATCTCGTGGAACTGTCATCAGCATCTATACAACACAGTTCTGCAAGCTTGCGATTTGGGAGCTGAAGTACGGGCTGAATTAATTTAAATAAAAAAGGTACCTAGGCACTGCCGGTAATTTACTGAGTAAGTATAGTAGGTATGGAATAAAAGACGATAACAAACACAACATTACTGCCTGAAGCTTAGAGAATGACTGAAGCAGGGGGACAATTGCGTATCATAGGTACTACTTACCTATGATACGCAATTGTCCCACTGCTGAACAGCGATTATGCGAGGTAAGTACCTCGCTTAATCGCAATGCCATACATTTTGGCAATTCAACAACATTAATTGCGTTATTTACGTTGTCGAGCAGATCAATTATTCAAAGATAATATGTAGCAATGGATTAGGAATTTCCTTCAAAATCCGTCGGATTGAGATTCAAAATATGTTATGTAATTGGAATGCAGATCTCAGAAAACAGAAATATGAGAGTAGTTATGGTCCTATAGATCGATAATAATAATAAATAATAATAAAAACGTTTATTCTCTCCACCACATAATGAACACTCAGTACAGTACATAAATGTGTATACAAAAATACATTGATGTAGCGGAGACTGGAGCCTGTACTAGGAATACCTGTGTTACAGGTCTCCAGGCCTCCAAACTACCCGGACATGTCACAGTATACAAACATAATAACAGACGTTAATGTTGGGAAGAAAGATAAAAACAAATTTAAAACAAACAAATGAAGTTAAATATAAGCTTTTAAAAAAAAACCTACATTTAATTAGATTAGACAGCAAAGTAGTTTGTGTGGGTGTGGGTGTGTAGTGAGTGTGAAACTCCAAAACTGGTCTTCTAATGTCGTGTAGGAAGGACATGTCGATAGAAGATCGATAGAAGACATGTGACATCTAGCAACCAACACTAGGCCCGCGTTGTGGATTACGACCACTCGATACTCACCGAGAGATGGCCTCTGTCCCAGCAGCGGGAACATCTTCTATGTGCCCCACCCTAGTGGGGATCATAGATGGGGATTAGAAGATTTAACACCCAATGTGGTCAGTCAGTTATGAGTTTATACACTGGGCTCGTTTGTAAATAAATGTTAGTATTAATACGCATATTATAATCTGTACAGATTTTCCTTTACCAACAATAACATAAAATCGAGAAGCAAAGTATCCTATAACTTTAGCCAAAATGAAAAAAAAAACTTCCGTATTCCCGATAGAACAGAATATGTTTAGGGGATTCCTGCGTAAGAGCCCGTTTACATGCAGCTCGTGTAATTTAGAACGTGATAATAGCATAGAAAAGGCATCTCACTTCTGTCATATGAAAATTATCTTATTGTTTGCAAGTTGTTGATAGGAAATGATGCTGTAGGTAATCGATAGTTAGTATTATGGTAACATCAGACTTCTCTGAGTCTTTTCCTATAAAACTAAAGAAGCTTTCGTGGAACCAGAACGCAATCATAAAATAACGGACGGCTTCCATGCGATTATGCGCTTAAGGGTAGCAGCAACCTGCTGGGGTTGCGGGTTTGTCTGAAAGGGATATCGCGGCCCCGGCACACAGGCAACGGAAGGAACACGGGTGGATTTTAGTCAGTAAAAGTCTGACACACCCTCTCGCTCTGCCCAGAGCGGGAGAAGTCAAGTCAAGTAGCAGCATCCTTGTCACAGCGTGTGCGAGGCAGTAGCAACGGCATCCTGCAGATGATTGTATCTCGTGCGGATTGCCCTATCCTAAACAAATGGATGCGCGTTGTTTTGGGCGCTCACTAACACATTCCAAATTATTTTAGTTTACGTCATAAAGTAACACAATTTTGATTTTGATTTTATTGTATATTATTAATATTATTTAATATTATGTATATTATTTAATTTATGTATATTATTTAATTTTGGGTAATGTGTAAATTAAGTGTAATGTTTTATATGGATTATTATTATCTGAAATAAATTAATTAATAATAATAAAAATATAATGCATATGTATATCTTCATAGAGATAAAATATTATTGTTTAATATCATAAAAATATATAATTATAATCCCTATAAATTACAGTAATAAACAACAATAGCAAAAATAAGAACAATACAAATCATTGAGTTGCTAAAATAAGATAATACCAATCAGCAATTTCTCGGATTCAACAAATCGGTTTGAAAATCCACTTTATTTGGATAACAAAGTCTTTGTTGCTTCAAAGAACAATTAACCTAAAATCAACGAAATAAATTGAAATATACCTACATCATGTTCCAAAAATATCATCAGAGCTATAATTTTAAATTCACTTCCATAATTACGTTGCTTTTTGTGTCCAAGACATAATAATCTGTCACAATTTGCAATAGGATGTTTTTTATGTTCTCACCGAGGCGTATTTAGTCAGGAAATTATAACAAATGGTTGCAGCAGCGTAGACACGGAAAATCTTTACCGTGAAATACGTGTACCGTGTTTTATTGTCACTGTAGTAAAAGACCCTATCTAACATCGATCTTCACTCATCTTGGCAACCAGTGGGGTAATTTCGGAACACGTTTAGGTCCAATGGCAATTGCCTTTCATTTTAGCAGTTCCACAACTTTCATTGCCTTAGTTACGTTGTTGAACAGATGAATTTTTAAACACAAGAAGCAATGGATTATCAATTTCCTTCAAAATCCTTAGAATTGTAATTTAAAGTGGGAAACGCAATTAGGCTGCCGTGTTAGTTACCGGTTGTCCAGAAAAACAAAAAAGAAATCGTTTTCGTAAGCAAATGCTGTTTAGCAAAAAGACATAATTTTTTTATAGAATAGAATAGAATAGTTCTTTATTTGCACAGAAAGTAGCTACAAGTTACAGATGTTAAGGTTAAAATGATCCTTATACTAACTACCTTAACTAAGGCATGCAAACAGTTTACTTAATATAAATATTATTAACAAATTCAATCAAATCAATACCATGTAAAGATGAAAATCGAAAAAAAACAAATATATATAATTAAATAATTATAGGTTTTCATTGACCTGATTTTTTTTAGACGAACAATTACCGATGCTAAAATGTTTATTGGGGTTGCGGGTCTGTCCGAAAGGGATATCGCGGCCCCGGCACACAGGCAACGGAAGGAACACGGGTGGGTTTTAGGCAGTAAAAGTTTGACACACCCTCTCGCTCTGCCCAGAGCGGGAGAAGTCATTCGATGATTTCACATACTGAAAAAAAAAAATAAAAAAAATATGTATGACGGAATGTTCGAGCGGACGAGACACCAACTGTCGCTGCTAATCCGTAATCTGTTGGTCCTCCAACGTGGGCGTGTACATGCAGGTGTTTAAAAATAATACTCGCAAAATAACGCACTTAATTTACTTGCAAATATCGTAACAAAACTTAATCACAAAAAGTAATGATAACACTGATGAAATTAAACCTTAACAATTGTCGTGATTTATAAGATAAATCTCTTATAAATCACAACAATTGTTAAGGTTTAATTTAGAGCCAATGGATTTGTGTGTGCGCACCGCGTGACGATCGCATCAAAAGTGCTCGCCACCGCCGCCATGACATTCACAACCCCATTTGGTGTTACCCGCTCTAAATAAAGATACCAAAAACATCGACTAAATCATTGCGCCGACATGTATTAGATTGATAAAAAAATTGATAACACATGAATGATTATCGATGTTAGACGGGATCTTAGACTACTAACTAACGCCTCACGGCGTTTCGCGTCTGTGTCATTTTGAGTTTCACCGAGAGACTATTCGTTTGTCTGAACTAAGCTTTTAATCTTGAAAATTAGGAGTGTTTTAAGCATAAGTTTATTAATAACACCTTTTCGGAGAAAGGTCATGCTAGGTTAATGGCGTAGAAGTTTTAAAAACGTTAATATTTTTGTTACATTTTAAAATATTACTCTCAGTTAAAGCAAAACGAGAGACCTTTTTCGGTAAAAAAATAATAACATTTAGCATTAGAAAAATAACAGCGTTCAAGTGCGTACAATTGTTGATGAAACATTTTTAATTGTGAATTTTTTGAACGTGTATCTATGTACTATCGAAGAACTTCATATCTAAGCAGTTTGAAAACAAAACCCTATGAACACCATTACCACATCTGTTACCACCGCGGTTCTATAGCGGCCGAGCGCTGCAAGCAAAAATAGTCCTTACGGTGTATAGATATGAACTTCTGCGATGGTACCTATACACCCGTATACCTTATCCATATTCTTATCCTGCTCTATATTGGCTCAAGATCGAGTTGAGTGGAAAAAGAAAAGGGAGGCCTTTGCTCTGCAGTGGGACAATACAGGCTGATTATAATATATAATTATACAATGCCGCCCATGGGCATGTGACTACTCGTATTTTTTCTGAATATTCATGAAAAATTATCGAAAATATACTTTAAAAGGGGGGTATAAGATAAAACTATTATATTATTGTATTGACCTTATATCTGTGACATTGAACAATAATTAACTATTCATAATTATTTTTCATGCAATTAATACATATTATATATAGCTACACATGTGGACTTTAGATTAATACCTGACTGGTACAACCTTTTGTATAGTATACAATTTTTAAGGCAAATAAAGAATTATCTTATTTCATCTAATATTAATGCATGTCAAAGTATGTTCTTTCTTTCGTGTTCAATGTAAATTCATACAATATCTACTGAAAATAGTCAAGCGATTGTGATTACTCTACCGATCTTTTTAAAGGAACATAATACTTCAACTGGACCATACCTATAGATATAAGATATTTCTATGAACTGAACAGAAGAAAGTATTGTGCTACTTTCTTTTTTTTATTCAAAGAATTTCAGTTCTCCATTGGTTGGAGTTTTTTGCCGGTTCTTCTCTATGGAGAAGAACCAACAAGAAACTCCACCGTTCCTCTTTTAAACCAGGTTCTCAATAGCATGCTGCTCTCAATATAATTTTACTGTGCCACAAAATGTTGACAGTTATCTCCCAAAGGCATCCCTAATCCGTATGGTGGTACGTGATAACCCTTTATTCTCAAATATTTCTTGCAAGAGAATTTCTTACTTGACAAAGCTTCGGAAAGATATAACTGCAACACAACAAAATTCTATTCATATTCACTACTTCTAACTAGAATAATATCTTCCTATAATTCTCCTCTTATTATAACACGTACGGACAGACGGATCGTTTTACAATACTCAGAATAACGAATGGTATTATTATTTTATATGTGGGACACTGTCTCGGTCACACTGAATGTTTCAGACGTGACCTGTATGGCTATGGGGTATAATCTTACCCCATACATGACTGTGTGTATGTGATATCCGCGTAAAATGTTTCCCTTGTTAATAGAATTACATTCATGAGATATTCATTGAGTGCAAGAGGGTTTGTGTAGAGTTGGAAATTCTTTTGTTTTTCGTGAATTCTTATTTTGAACTAGTTTCTGCCCGCGACTTCGTTCACGTGGAAGTCGTAAGACACCACATTATACTACATTATCAGCCACGTTTTTTATAAAATTTCCCTGTATACTACGTTTGTAGTTTTGTTCTGACGTACGGTTGTCAGTGTGAGAAGCAGCTTGTCCTTAGGTCGACACGCGCAGTCTTCAGGCTTCAGTGTCGGCCTCAGTGACTTATTGATAATCATCGCAAAGCATACGCTCACAGGGAACTGCACGCGCTTAAACTGGTAATCGTGGGGAAATAGTGGTATACGCGGTATAAACACTGTCTCGCGAATGCCACAACCTGTTAGAATTTCCGCCTCGATGACGTTTATTTGTAAAGACACGAGCCGGGTTCCGTTACACAGCTTCGGCGGAGCTAAGTACCGCAGGAGCTTAATCGGGACACTGACCTGTCAGCTGGATGATGTGCGCTGGAAGTCGACTTGCCACTAGTGAATTCAGAAATTCTACGGGGTTATGTGTGACATCATCTTCCTCCACATTAGTATTAATGTAGGTGTATATCGTTTTGAATATCAGGATTGTATTATAGCGACCGCCACTGCTTCGCACATTTTTTACGACTTGCCATATAATGAAGATTTCTATACTAAATGTAAGTTTAACATCAATGTATTATAAAAAATAGAAAACATCAGGAATAAATTCTCTAAATTATGGTGAAAACCACAACAAAGTCCGTTGTGTAGTTAAGAATAACAACACGGTCACGCAGGCAGACACGAAAAACGACTTCAATTTACATATAGATAGATATATCGGTATATAATTAAACTTACTTAATAATAAAGAAAACTGGATATTTTGTCATGAAGAAAAAGCGTGCGAAGCAGGGGGGGGTTGCAAGTATTTCATAAAATAAGGTGAGGAACAATTTATGTAACTGTATTTTTTTTAAGTCGTATAGGTACGAATCGTAGTTTTCCTAACTACTACAGGAAAATCCTAAGTGTCGTTGTCAATACCCCCCTCTTCTCACGTAGTAACAACATACAGGCATGACTATATTTTTAAAAGCTCAGTGATCAGTGAGAGCAGTATTTAATTGCTTTTTCGCTTCTTTCAGTGTTTTTATCCTCCGCTTACTTCAAACATATTGAATAGAAGTATGCATTCGCTTTTAGTAATGAAAATACGAACAATTTCAATGTTCCAAAATTGATTAATGTTTCACTAATCTATAGGGAGATACTTCTCCGGGTTAACGGTCGTTGACTGATGGAAGATAACGTTTCACATCTTCATGTTCCTATAACACTTTCGACTCCACCCATTTTTCATAGAGCTCATACACCATGCCGCCATACATTATTGCAAGTTGACTCCAGAAGGGTCACCGGCACTACGTTTGCGCTAAAATTAACCTTCGAGGAGTGTCACCGGCAGTAAGTTTGAAATCTTGTTAAAATATACAACAGATTTTATTTTCACAGTTTATAATGCCGAATTCGCTAAGAAAAACCTAGATTTAAAAAGAGGCCTCCGCAGGGGCTTCCGGCATCCCATATGCGACTTGAGGGAACCCTCCAGGAAGGCTCCCGGCACTGAACGTGTTAAAGGTGAATATCCACTGGTACGCACCGGCCGCAACGCACGCACTGCACGCACAGCACGCAATGGATTTTGGTTTGGTTTGTATGAATTCATATAGCACTGGCTGCGTCCACTACGCCCGTAACGCATGTATGAACAAAAAATGCGTTGCATGCCGGTGACGTTTTATGGATTAGTTCACCGCGTGCATAGCTCATTGCCATACGTTGTTTTGTTTATAATTCAGGTGAGAACCCCCAAAGATACTGTAAAATGAATGATTCACTTTTAGTTCTATTTGTAGAAAGATATGAAGAATGTTTAATGTGAAACATCGACAATATACAAAGCAAAGAGGTAATACCCGAATACAGTGGACACATGCCATAGGCAAATACGTTCAATGCGAGCAGTGCGTGCCAAACGTGCGCGCACGTTCGGCAACGCACGTGCGTTGCGGCCGGTGCGGACCAGTAGACATCCACCTTTATAGTGCTTACAGAGTATCGTCATTGATACCAGCTGCTGCTGCTGAATCCCAGAATCTTCCTGAATAAATACAGTCGTAAGTATTCTGAGTCAAGGACCATTGGTGACCTACAACTCCGCCCTTACCACTGGGCCATCACTGGTTACAAATTGTAGCGTAAACACATCTATTTTCGGCATTCAGGTTCTCATTATTCGCGTTCTCAGAAGTGAAACCACAACACAATTATCCTATACAGGATATCAGAGAGTTGTGATCTTTAAGGGTGTGGTACAGACCATCAAACAGAACAACATTCTCTACGGGACAAACATCGTAATCCAGAAAATATTATCATCTGTCCCATACATTTGGATCGAGTAGGTATTGAAGCTTTGCATGGGAAAGCTGATAATATTTTCTCGATAATGATGTGTCCTATGGAGAAAGTTGCTCAGTTTGTTTAATTATTTGTCTTTCTGATACACCATGTATTTAGGTAAGTACCTATCGCAAAATTATGGCGCTTGTGGCTAAGTACTAACAGCCGCACGGGTGGATCGTTCAGGTTAAGATATGTTTGCCGCGGTTGGTCCGTGGATGGGTGACCATCTTTACATACCTAACAAGATTCCACCGTGCCTGGGAAAGCACGTTAAGCCGTTGGTCCCGGATGTAATTCGTGGATCTTAGACAGTCGTTACGATTAGTCAGAAGCCCGAAAGTCTGACAACCAGTCTTACCAAGGGGTATCGATAGGGGTACCCAGTAACTGGGTTGTGGAGGTCAGATAGGCAGCCTCCATGTAAAATCACTGGACTGGTATTCAGCTGCATCGGGTTAGATTGGAAGCCGACCCCAAGATAGTTGTGAAAAGGCTAGGCAGTTGATGACATATCGTAAAATTATATGCCAAAGCCACAACGTCCTACTAGGTATTTTCATAAAATGGTGCTACTTGAAAAGAGGCTCTGGATGTAGCTGAAAAAGGGATGAGTATCATAACAGCATGGCTAGAACAAAATCTCTTGACACTAAACCTAAAAAAAAACTAATTTCTTGACCTTCCACGTCAATCGATCTAGCAGACCAAACATTGATACATTAAAAGTACACAACGACAAATGCAATGTCTTAACAGCAGCACCCGTCTCTGCTATCGATTGCAACTGTAGCGCCATTGCCAGAGTAGAAGCTATGAAATATTGGGTGTCATAATTGATCAGAACCTGTCTTTCAAAGCTCAAATTCAAACACTCGCAAAAAAGACTCGCAAATTCATCTACATCGCGAAACTCTTACGTGCCAATGCTCCTAAGAATATATGTATACAGGTTTACATCTCTTTATGTCAATCGGTCCTGCAATACTGTTTTGGTGTCTGGGGCAGCGCCGCCAAGACGTGCATGCTGGAGCTAGAACGGGCCCAACGGGCCGTCCTTAAGGTACTTCTGGGAAGGCCGCGGTGTTTTTCCATGGACGAACTGTATAAGGAATCTGGGGTTTTACGTGTACGCCAACTGTTCATCCTAGGGTCACTTTTAAACCTTATTAAAGTCAACAGAAATCGCTCTAGTTGCAGTAGGAGGGGTAGGAAAACAGCTGAAAGAATCCCCCTTCCAAAAACAAAAATCCTCTTTTCTTCCAGGTTTTCATCGTATTTACCTATACGAGTGTTCAATGCTATAAGCAAAACCTTCACTGTACCGCACAACTACTCTGACGCCAAAACTAAATTAAAAGAATGGTTGCTGGGCCGAACTTATGAGGAAACTGAAAGTTTACTTTGTAGCACAAGCTAATACCTGCACACTCTGTTTAAAAACACATACCCTCACTCACACACTTACACTCCTGCACACTCACTCACATTAACTGTTTTGTTTGTAATCTGTTGGTTTCTTTGTACTCACATTTTTGTAAATTTTGTAAAATGTTGTTAATTTATGTAACGAATGAATTTTAATATTAATATAAATTTCAGTTTTGCTATTACGCTAGCAGAACACGTTAAATTATTAACTTAGTGTATAATTTGGGTCACCAAGATACAGGCTGTGCCTAGTTTGGGACCCGCAGTTAAATCTGTCAAAAGTCTTCTGTTAGTTACTATTTTCTTTTGTTACTTGTTTGGTTAAGAACTGCGTGTAAGTTAAAATATAATAAATAAAATAATTCTCCGATTCAATTTATCACTGGTATTGAAGGAAATTAATATTCAATAATTCAAAAATGCCTTTTGCCTTCACATAATGGAAGAACGTTCAGGTATGGAATCTCATAGCGTAGAGATTTCATATTACACAGTACAATGATTTGTAGGAAAATAATAAGTACCATTTTGTATGGATCGTTTCACTAATTGAATCCACGATGTGTACCTAATAGTAAAATTGGAAGAAAAAGTAATATTGGTGAAGGATGGTATTGTGAAAGTGATGTAACTATCAATATTTCGGTATGAAAGGAAAAATATAGTAGTAGAAAATAAGGAAGTTGATAGCTTGATATTGATATAATTGTATCCTATACTATTAAATGAGCAATATTTGTAAAAAAAATATTCAAGTACTCGAAAACGGCTCTAACAATTTCAATGAAATTTGTAATGTAGGGGCCAAAAATCGATCTAGCTAGGCCTCATATTGGGAAAATTAGTTTTCTCCGTATTTTCACCCGAGCAGAGCTCGGTCGCCCAAAGTTTAGAACAAGATGGCTACCTTACGATAATGACATAGCAGCATGGAATTAGTAAGTACCTACTATCGTGGCAGCATGGAATTAGTATGAAGTATCCTGTACTATTAAGCATTCTATTGAGCATTCTCTATTTTCACCAGAGCAGAGTTTGGTCGCAGATGAAAGAGAGATTAAGTAGAAGTCTATGGGGAGAACTTTGCGAAGCAATCAGAAAGAATGGGACAATAAAACAAAAAAACTAGTTACACGAAGCAGTGGGAGATACCTAACTGGAGGCAGAACCCCACCAGCCTACACTTATCTCCAAAAACAAAAACAACAAACTACTTTTACAAATTATAACGTCGTAAACAACCCATAACTAAGAAAAAAACTTGACCTAAATTCTACGTAACTAAATTGTAAGCGTTTGTAATGAAGTAAAAAGTAATTAAGGACAGACTATGAAAGCGGTTTTCAACAGATACTCAGTCGCCTCACCATAGACTATTAATAGATAAACCAGTTTATTTATCCAACAGTAATGGCTGTTCGTCTAGTCGAGAAAAACTTCAAGTCCCGGAAAGACCTCTTTTATTCACTTTTTCTGTCCTTTTTCAACCGAAACGAGGAACGAGCGGTAGTAAAAGAAGTGTAATATTTCACTAGACTGCCAATAAATTACTGCAGCTTTAAAATCTGTACTGCATTGAAAAAAGTATAGTTTTTCTTTGAAATAAATTGCCTTAAGATTCGCCTGATGGATCATAATTACGTATATTGCAAGTTGTAATCTTGCTTACTTTGAGCGCTGGGAAGCGATAACGGTCGGGTTTTTGTAACAATATTACATTACTTTATTTTTCTCGCGCACCTAACTGAGTTTTAACCGACTTCCAAAAAGAAAGAAAAAGTATGTGTTTTTTTTTGTTTTATGTATTTCCCTCAATATTTTTAATTTTAGTATATTTGTTTAGATTTATAAGTCAAAGACTGTATTCTAGAATTTTCAGAATTTCATATCGTCATGAAATAGAAAACTGTATTCATACCCACCCAATTCTAGGATTATACGACGAATAGATTATTGTTAACACAAATAATAAAGTAATCCAATTTTCACCCTTCTCGTATTATACGCTTATTTCCTATATTCTACTATAAAATTGTAACAAGAAACCGTAAACGCGACGTATAGGCACCGACTTTAATACACCGTATCACAGGATAACGATGGTTTCATTATAGCAGATAGAAACAATAAAACTGTTTATAACCTCTGCCTTCGGATTCTAGCTGACTAGATGCAATAACATGAGAATGGGTGATCTACATCACGCTGGTGATAACCTGGGGAACTGAAACAATTTTAGATGTTATTTAAAATTAAAATAACTTTAAACCACAATTTTACCGGTTCTCGAATGGTGACCGCGTAGTCTGAAAACCTATACATATATCTACCTTTTCTTTTTTTTTTTCAGGATGGGAAATCATCAAATGACTTCTCCCGCTCTGGGCAGAGCGAGCGGGTGTGTCAGACTTTTACTGACTAAAACCCACCCGTGTTCCTTCCGTTGCCTGTGTGCCGGGGCCGCGATATCCCTTTCGGACAAACCCGCAACCCCAGCAGGCATTGGTCTTTCGACACCGTCGGTTGGTGCTGACATCTCTTTGAGGCGCGCGTGGAACACAACGCGCCGTTGACACGGGCCTGGTACTTATCGAACGGCGAGCTGCCCATTGCTCACCGTCCGCAAGCCCGCGCCTACGGTGGCCGGAAGTCGGCTCTCGATTCCCGACGCCCGGGGCGTCTCCTGCGGCGACTAGGGCCGCGAGGGCGTGCAGCTTGCATCTCCCTCGCGCGCTCCGCCTTCTCCTTCGCGAACATAACTGCTTCGCAGAAGGAGGTGACGGCCTCCCATGCACTCTCGCTCCGAACCATGGCCTGAACCAGGGCCGGTCGCGAGAGATCGCCGCCGCCGATCGCCTCCGTGAGGACACGGCGGTGCTCCGCCCAAGCCGGGCAGACCTCCACCGTATGCTCCACCGTGTCCCCCGGGCGATCAACACAGTGGTGACACCCGGGATACATATATCTACCTAAGGTTTAAATCCTTGTTTCCAATTGATGTTATTTCCACTTAAACAAACATCATCTATATGTAAGTATAAATAAAGTTGATTTTAGACTGACGAGTGCTGTAAAAAGTCATAAAAAAATATGAAGTTGTATCGCAAACTGAACCTTATATGTGGCCATTACAGTTGTTTTTCCTAAAACTCGTGTTTGTTTACATGTTTGGCAAATAAATTGCGAACGCAGATTACCTACAATTTCCGGTTACCTTTGTCCGTTGCGTAATTCCACATAGTGCAAAACAATCTGGTGTAGTGACTAAGACTTCTAGCAAAGAGAAAAAAAAACAGAATTCTAAATCAATTAAATGTCGAAAAAAACAGTCTAGGTAGCAACGTAGGGGTAAATCAACCAATAAATTAGAGAGCATATTCCCATATTTTTTATCACAAAAAATAAACCCCTAGTACTAGTAGTAAAGTAGTAGTAGTAGTGACTGAAATCATGTGAGGAAATGCGCTTGCGAAAGGGATAATGATCCACCGGTAAGTCTCTCTGACTATTATAGATAAGTTTAAATCTGTCGAGATAGTCAACTTAGGTCTATTTAAATCCTTGTTTCCAATTGATACAATTCTCACTTAAACAAACATCAGCTTTATTCTACTGTAAATGAAGTGGATTTTAGACTGACTAGTACTGTTAAAAAGGCCAAAAGAATATGAAGTTGTAGCGCAAACTGAACCTTGTGTGTAGGCATTACAGTTGTTTTTCCTAAAACTCGTGTTTATTTACATGTTTGGCAGTTAAATTGCGAACGCAGGTTAGGGGTAATCTACCACACTCAAAAAAAAAAAGGGAGTATTCTCGTGCTGACGAACGATCGAGATGAGGCTTTAAGTCACTTGGACTACCAATAAGGCCCAGTTGCACCAAAAATCACTAATTGCGTTGAATGCCTAACTAACTATTGTTTGAGTCATGAGAGAGACAGAGTGATGTTTTAAATCTGTGAAATAAAGTGATTTGTGGTAGAAGCGGGGCTGACTCTATAAAGGGAGGCCTTAGAATAATGTCAAAAGTATGTATGATAGAATGTCGAAAAGTAGCTGAAACCACCAAAAGTGCGAGTAAAAACCTACTTGTCTGAGAGTGTCCAAGGAATCTCTTCGTCATTCTTCAACGCAAGTAGGTAGTGTATTTCACACAACTCCAACAACACCAGTTGTAAATTTCGCCAATCGCTCTAGAACACGCCCCATTGCCAACACCAAAGCTACCAATCGTAACAAGTGTTGACCTCAATAAAACATTACAAATAGCCTACGATTGACAATGGCGGTATAGATAGTGTTGACACAAGCAAGCTCGGCTATTTACCGTTTATGTGAGCTGAAATAACACATTCTCTTGAAGCTGGGTTCCTATTCTTTACCACCCGTAATTTACTAAATTAAGTAGTTAAGTACTCGTATTTCACTATACCATTCAAAGAAATAGAATACATTATGTGTATGTCATGCTCACTCAAATGTCTCGCTGGTTGTGGCGTCTGTGTTGGATCATTAAATTCCCTTTAAAATGGTTGAGCTGAATGGTGCTGATCCTTGCCTCATGTTCGTGAACAGGCGCCGTCAGTAGGGACCGGTCATCTCTTAGCTGCCATGGCTTATTTTAACTTTTGAATTGTATTCGTATTTTCATTACGGACGCTTTTAACGAGCACGTCTATCTACATTGTTCTCACATGTATAATTTCAACATGAATGATGTATCCAATATTTTGTAAGAATACTTTGATTTAAAAGAGTGTCCGTGGAGTTTCTTGCCCGTTCTTCTCCATAGGAATCTAGTACGCTTTGGAATGGGCAACTAGCTTCATCTTTCTGACTGACCGACCCCTTAACAATTCAAAAGTGCCTGTAATTGGTTTATTTGAAATAAATGCTTTGAGTTTGAGTTTTAGTTTGATTAAAATATTGTATTTGTTCACAGTACTTTTTATTTTAACAAGTTTTTTTTTTATCGCTTGGGAATTATGCTCCGCCCGCAGCGAGATGTTAGAACTTATGGCGGTTAGGGATCCAGAATGTGGTACAAACGGCTACCTACGTATCAAGCTATACATTTCCAATATTAGCTGATCTCGCATTGTATAGGATTTCCGTACAATAAGAGGTCAGGTGATACCAGAAATATATAGCTTTGTATGTAGCCATGTGTACGTCCTCAGTTTGGATTGTTACAACGTGACAATAGTTGGGCAGGAGTCTCCTGTTAAACGTCACATACGCTAAACTTCACAAAGTACCTATTGTTAAAGCTACAGCAAGCGTTTTAAAGACACCACATCAGTAGGTACATTACTATAACAAAAATCGTGATGAGGCGCACGGCAAAACACTGCATCCGTCCGATGACATTTATAGGAGACCTTACCCATAAGAAACACGCTTATTGGCTATTTATATCATTAAAGAGCATGAGCAATTTGCTATAGCTACTGCCTATCACGACACAGTACTTAGAGGAGAATAAGGAGCGAAGCATTGTAAACAGTAGCGTGCATAACAGATTTACAGACGTTTATTAAATCCACAGGTAAAATATAGGAACATTTTAAAACCAATGAGTGAATTGTAAACAATCGAGAATTGGAATTAGTTGACACTTTTGTCATACAGTCAGGTAACGAGCTGATTTTCTTCACAGTCTCTAATCGTCGTAAAATACACAAGTTAGCATATTACGATGAAGGAAGCCGTTTCTAAAACTTTTAAGTAGTCGAATTTCTACAAAACTCCTTCGCCAAAACGATTCAGAAATGTTGAACTTTTGTTCTGTTTTCACTTTTGGCAGCAATTTAGGAGCTCGATCCGGTAGGAGATTTTTTTAAGTGGTTATATAATTTTTAATTACGACTTTCTCAATCTTTGCAGCTATGTCATTAATTTGAAGAGATGTTTTGCGTTATTTAAATATAGGGATGTGCGGAAAAGATATGTTTTTACTTTTCTTTACTGCAGCGCAGTTAACTAAAACAAGTGCACGTTTTAGTCACAACGAAACAGCCATGACGATTCATGATGACACAAAATAAAATTAAGACGGTACGACAATCACTTTAAAACCCAAACTGCATCACCATTATCAATGATCGAACTCAAAACACTAATCGATAGACCCTAACCACAGCACATCTAGTGGGAAATTGTGATCGGTATCCAATAACGTCAGTCTCATGATACGCCCAATTTGTGTCAATCAGTTCCTATACATTGCTAGCTAACAGGCGTCATGTAGTCTCCACACGTGCTTGTTATGCAGGCAATGTATGAAATTTCCTTTAAAATTCACATTATTTGTGTTATTACGTCACGAGTTTTCATAGTGGATTTAATCCACTTTATTATTCAAGTGAGGTCTAAGAACCTTATCTAGGACTGTTGTCTTAGTGACTAATACTTAGATATTGAAAAGAGTAAATTGCTGCAATATTCTTGTACAGTGTCCGTGTGTTTATTATTATTAAAATCAAAGTTCATAACCTTTACTTAAATTCAAAATATAACTTAATAATAAAACTGTCTATAACTCGCAAACTAGAGTAAACTACGAGGCAGGTTTGTTCTTTGGAAGTTTAAAACACTGAACACTAATGAGCCGTCGAATAACATTACGTTGTATGACTCGGAAAAAAATATGTTGCTGGCTGTACATACTCCAATGTTAAACATAGTCCACGTGCTAATCCAATTGATGAAAGAAAAGAAGAGAGAGAAATAAAAGATACTGCCGACCCATTGGACAGTCCCTAAAGATTGAGTGTTGTTATGACTCAAGAACTGACGGAAAAAGAGACAGATATCATATACAAGGAATGCTTACCCTACTAAACTGTTGAAGACTACAAAAATACAAAACCAGACTTGGCCTATACTATTCTAAACAAATCATTGTACGTGAAACTTGAAAACGTCAACTGTGTGACTATCAACTCGCAATAACAATACGCCAACCTAACCCACATTTCTATCTTTAACCCCAACATTCAACCCTTAACACAAATCAGTGCTCAATTTTCCTTCTGAACCGCAACCTATAAAATCGTGCGACACGAATTGAAACACATATCAGCGGTGGTGACACGCGATAAGTACGATTTACACCGGTCGTAATGGATGCGCGCACGGGGCGGAAGACGACCCGACTTCTAAAATTTCTGGAACCTGTGCGCGTGTGTGTGCATTCGCCGGCAAGCTATCATGACTAGAGCGACCAGCGCGATAATTGCGTAACACACATAAAATGGCAATTGATCACAATGTATTTCATTTTACAGTTCCGCCACGTTAGTTGATCATTTACGTTGATGTGCGGATGATGCAGTACTGCTTTAACGTGCCGGCGACGACACTCGAGCGCACGCGGCAGTTCTTGAACGGAGCCGACTAAACCCAATGGCAGCCGAACGCAGCCGATCGCGGTCGCGAGGATCCGACCGGCTATCGCGACATGCTTGTGGATAAGACCGGTTTCAAAACTGTAAATTCAATGTAAATATGGCATTTAGCTACTCCGTAAACGCTACAATTTTCTTTAACACATTTTAAAATGCAGCCCGACGCGCGCCTGCCGGTGTAAATCGTACTGTATGCGGAACTCCGAGCCTACTTTCCGTAATGTTAGAAGGCTGTTTCCTTCCTTTCCAATATCCTCATATACGAGACTATAGTTCCTTGGAAATAGCGTTCGACTTCGACTTGAGCGCATATTTGCACAGTATGATATTAAATTATGATTGTGTATCTACATATGAATTGATTTCTGGAAATCTTGTTTGTTCGGTGTTGTTTGAGGAAAATGACGGGTTCAAAGAAGAAAATGGGAATGAGTAATAATATGGCATATTCGTACGTTTATGAGCATGTCAGATTTTATTGCGAGATTTAGTAGCTATTTAAGGATGCAATACCAAGTAGACTAAGAAAACGTGTTGCTAACACTGGCCTGTAAAAAGTCTGCAAAAAAGGAAGGGCTATTCTTTACTTTTTTTGTGAGCGTTCTCTGCCCTGTGTTTTGGTGATCTTACTAAAGTCCGGTCGCGAAGCACAAAGAATTTCGTAGAATGACTCCTCATTACTTATCTCTATCGCTCGCGCACAAATGTATTGCCGTCGCGCTCGCGCATTAGAAGGACCTTTAAATGCGCGAGCGCGACGGTAATACATCTGTGCGCGAGCGACAGAGATAAATAATTAGGGGTCATTGTACGAAATCCTTTCTGCTACGAGACCAGACTTTACCTCATTATTCTTCATTTCGACTGCCTCAATTTTCCTAATTTCATCACCACATTGAAAAAATCTAAAGCAAGTCTGTTGCTAGAACCAACTCATCTCGGTGACATTTAATATTTATCTGTAAATTCTTTTGGGACTTTAAAACTCAAAAATGCTCTGAGAACACTCAGAGGTCTTTATTGTCTTAACCTACCTCCAGGGGCATCCCGAAGGAGTACCCAGACAAAAATGTACTAACGTTCGTCTGAAATATATCGACTTATACCTATATTGCAACCCGGGCTTTAGTCTGATTTGAGTATCGACCAGGTCCTTCCTTTCTTGCTTGTTACCAAAGTAAATTGTTGGAAAAGACTTTCACGCGATATTCGGACTAAAATTTTCAATTGAACGGTAGCTTAGAATATCTGATGCCAAGCGACGGCATGTGTCCGCCCATTGAGGCAGAATTTTAAATTATGACTGGCGCATTATGCCGATGTTGTATGAGACAGTCGCCTATGCTCTAGCGTGTCTTTCTTCTCCTTTATTCTACTGCAAAATTACTCAAACCTACTCCCGTTTTCTGAGAGATTAATCAGTAATGTGTTGTCTACACACTAGTTGCTATGATTGATTAAATAAAATACTATGAAATTAAAAACTTTAAATATGTTTAGAGAACTGATAAAAACAGCAGTGGTGGCCCAGCGTAGCCGTAACGGCCTTGACTTTAATGTTGTAGGTCTTGGGTTTCAACTCAAGCAGGCTCGAGGAAAACATCTTGAGGAAACCGGCATGACCTAGAACCAAGAAGACATGTGACATCCACCAACCCGCACTTAGCCAGCATAGTGGATTATCGTCTACTCACACAGAAAATAGGCTTGTGTCCCAACAGTGGGGATTGATAGGGTGATTATGCTAACTGACAAAATTTAATAAGCTTTTAGAAATCAAGTCAAGGCAAGTATTAGCAGCAAAATAAAACAAATGAACCACATTAAGACAAATGCTTGCTCACCACAATAAATGATTATTCCGTATAACAATTTATTTGCATCACTCAGAAATATCGTTTCATGGAATTAATATCGCTGTTAGATGAGAATAATTTATTGCCTTTTGTACACAAATTAAGTTATATTAATCTCAGCTATTTGATGGCATCTGTTAATTGCTCTAGACAATTGATATCAATAACCAGAAGTCAGATTGTGTTGAAATTAATTAATTGCTCTCTAGTGATCATTTGGCTTTGATTAATATTCTTAAGTGTGAAAAATTAAGGGAATATTTTCTCATTTTATTTCTGTATTATTTGGTTTATTTCATTTCTTAATTATTTAATTCTTTTAATGTCAGTTTTTTGTTATGGCCATTTAGGTACAAATATACAAAGAAAAAGAAAAGTTCCTGTTTTCAGCTAAAACATCTAGTCTAGTTGATGTTCATTATTTGAAGATAGTTCATGTTGGATCGCTAAGTTTTATTTAACTTTTCTAACTACTTTATCCTCCCTAGTTTTGTTAGTAACTTCGTTGATAATACGATCGACCCAACTAAAGCGTTGGTTTTCTTTACACTGATTATCAAATTAAATAGTTTATACTAGAAAGTGAGTCCGGTTGAAAGTTTTTTATGTAGTAGTTAGCATAATGTTATCTTCAGTTTTTCAGCTGCAATTGTTCTTCTAATTTGAAGAAGTAACACTGGAATTTGCCAATTTTAAATCAAAGTTAAGAGGGCTTATCCTAAAAGTTGGCATCGTCGCAAATAACTGTCAAATATTTACCTGTCTTGATTCTTATAGCAATATTACTGAATACAAATAAGAAATGTGGCTAACTAGCGAACTAGAATATTAATAATGAATTGCCATTATAACATTGAATTGGATGTTGTACCCATTTTAGGTGTAAAAAACGTATTCGGAAAGTTTCCAAATAGTTTTTTTACATCTAAAACTAAACATTCGGTGTTATGATATTAATTATTGCATTTCATAATCAATATTCTAGTTCGCTAGTTTGCTACATTTTTTATTTCCACACAGTAATATTGCTAAATTAAACAAAACAGTGAAATATTTGACATCTATTTGCGACGTTGTCCAAAGAATAAACAGTCTGAATAAACGCTCTTAACTCAACATAATTTTATATCTGGACACCTATCGTCTAGGTATGAAATAATTTTGACTTAACTGTACTATACTATACGCGACAAAAGACCTACAAAAATTAGTCCTTAACCGTATAGTTCGGAAGCGCCCCCGATTGGACCCGAAAATACAAACCTCCGCCGGCTCGGTAGCGTATCCAATTGGACCCCAGAATGACGAAATACTACACCCTAAATTGATGATGGAAATATTTATTATGCCACCCATCAAATCATACGAATGTACGTTAATTAATAGAGTTGGATAAACAAATCATATGTTAACGCCATTAAATCTTTCATATTAAACGCGCAAGTTAATTAATTTACCTTTATAAACTTTTGGTCCGTAAATGCGATAATAGCCATTTTGATGACAGTGATGGTCGAGGCTAAAAAACATAAAAATTGGGGATTTCGAACATCTAAACTCCACTAAAGGGGCAGTAAATAATACGTCATTTAATTATTCAACGAATTCATCCATTGTTCTAGATAAATGAGTAGCGGTAATTAAGTTTTTTTATATCCAAAGTCGAAGTTTCGCGCCAATCGTGCGTACATTTTTACTTTTCTCAAATATCACACATACACATGTAGTTATGATTTAAAATGTGACAAATATTATTTAAAATCTTATAAACAACTAGAAAATGCCCAGATCTTAACGTAATACACGAACACAGGTCCAATAACACGCAATATTCATTACCACTACTCAATTTGTGTTAAAAATCGCCGACTGTATTTTTTTTTAATATTAATTAATCAATAATGATATCCAGCAATACACGCTTTATGTGCATTTTTTTTTCATCCCTCGGTTACATGTATGCGGAATGCCACCCCTAATTATGTTTATCGTAATATCACTGTACGATTGCTTAGCGGTGCAAAGAATACATCTTTTTCAAAATTTTCATCGATATAGTGTAAATAGTACGGTCGCGGGAACGAAGTTCCATTTCAAGTATGATTTCAAACGCATTTTTCGCATCCGCCATCTTGGCTTTACATTTTGACCTAAGTATCGGTTTTAGCAGCCTTGAAAACTATGAAAACGATACCCATGAAGAAAAAATTGAAAATCATCTGCCATCTTGGATTTACATTTTAACGTCACTATCGGCTTTAACACCCTGTAAAACCGTGAAAACGACACCCACGACGACAAATTAGAAAATTTTCGCAGCCACCATCTTGGATTTACATTTTGACCAATTTCACATTTTCTCTATCTCTCTCTCTATCAAATTAGAAGAAGACAGTCGCAAGTATGAACACTTTTCGCGTGATGATTTCTGCCAGTTTACTCCTACCGCAAGCCGCGTTAAGGTTTTTAAATAAATCTATATTATTTTTGGAACGAAATTCCAAAAAAATAATAGAGATTAATTTAAAAAAATATATTGTTGCCCTCACAACAGCAAGCCCTTTCATTTAATATGTCACACGGCACACAGCTTGTAAAACTCTTTTTTTTCTATTTTCAAATTTACTACTAAAAGTGACTCCCTATTCAAAATACATTTATTTTCGTTACACAACCGTATTTGGGTCACAGAAATTCATACGTGTACCAAGTTTCAACTTAATCGGTCCAGTAGATTCGGAGCAAATTGGCCGAGACCGACCGACAGACCGACATCGACACACCAGTGATCCTTTATGGGTTCTTTTTTCATTCTTACGCACAGCACCCTAAAAAGTTACTCTCCTATCCACACTGAACGTGCATATACGAGTACTTACAAATAAAATAAATACTATAAAAAATAAAATAATAAATGGAAAATATACCAAAGAGTTTTTATTCAGTTTCTCCTATTTTTTTGCTCGATTTTATTGCAAGTATCGATTAGGATGAATGCAACTTTTGAATCGAAGTACGAAAATTGGGTACACGGGCTGCACTAAGAAGTGTCACGTAGCAACACAATTTTCAGTAATTTTTATGAAGATTTGATCGTCTTTTTCATGTAGTTTATGTATGAAAAATGATAAAAGTAAGAATGCAGAGATAATGGTAATATCTTTATTATTCCCTTTTGCATATTTGCAGCAAGAGAATAGGTTGTTTATGTAGATATTTTCAGCGAATTTAAACAGCCTACTTTTTGGATAGGTGTAGTAATACCTATTTTATGCAACTTTCTCAGTGTACTGACGCGGTTTGACTGACTTCAACATATAATTAAAGATATTTGCCACAAACTTATTGTATAAAATAGGCGCGGTAACATATGTTTCTTAATAATTTCGAATGCTGGAAGTTGATGTAAATTTCTGAATTTCATAACGTAATACGCAACACCCCGTCGAGTCAGCTGATGTGTCACGTGTTAAAATCTTGTCGAGCAGAGAGGTTAATATTCCCATTTGTCCTTTTTTTTCTTGTCATCTGCCTAACCCTTCGACTTACAGGCGTGATGTTATGTAATATTCATATTATAAGGAAAAATATGCTAAGCACAAAAAAATCCTCAAGAGTTCGACAGAAGACCTGCTTTGTAATATTCACATTATCTTACTCTAGAAGTATCAATGACTAACAAGCACAAATTAAAAATATTAAAAACCCCCGACACAAAGAATTCCTCACTGCTCTTTCTTTCTCCACTTGAATCATAGCTAAGAACACTCTCGATCAAGTCACCTTTCAAACAACAAAAACACAATCGGTTCAGCCGTTATAGAGCTACGATGACGCAGACAGACACACAAATACAAACGTTAAACTTATAACACCCCTCTTTTTCCGTCGGTGGTTAAAAAGTATGTGGCGGCATCTACAATCGCCACATGCGAACTACGCATCAAAG
Organism: Agrochola lota; assembly: GCA_947364205.1. Classification (NCBI taxonomy): domain Eukaryota; kingdom Metazoa; phylum Arthropoda; class Insecta; order Lepidoptera; family Noctuidae; genus Agrochola; species Agrochola lota. Next base: position 8,301,191 of record OX376231.1, on the reverse strand, counting down.
ACCTGACGTCACAAAACATCCTGACGTCACACTAATCCTGCATCGCGCAATTAGAGTTTACCGCGCGATGGACATATATACAATCTCCCAACTGTCTGGTCGGAGAATCCTCCCTTTTCTATGGTGGATGAGTGAACTTTACACCCTGTTCCTCATGCCCCTAAATTGATGACTCCGAGTATGAACGTCAATGCAGCCATCGTGCAACTAGTTCAGCGTGACGTCATCATCATCATCACTCCCGCAAGCTTTCGTGAGGCGAGTCACACAGCCAGTCAGCACCCACGGCTTCAACGGGTATCCTGACCACCGGCATGCAGCGAACGCGCATTCCTGGTCATCACCCTCAGGCATAACCCATCGCTGTACCAAATCCGACCCACTGGATCATAATACAGCGCCAATCCGACTCACTGGGGAATCACCGCAATCCCCGCAGACAGTTCCGACTCACCGCGAACTATGCGGCACCCGGTTCCGACTCACTGGAACCACAGCTGGCACTGTGAAGTATCGCAAGACACATAGATGATATCTTTATTATCTAGTTAGTCAATAACTCTGTTGTGGAAGGCTTGCAATCTTTCCAGTCCTTACTAGCTGAATATTCGATTTTTACTCGAACAAACTGACAAATCCAATTACCCTACCAAACCAAAAATGTAAAGTCATTTGTGAGACTTTGGTGAATATATTCTATACTGATCAGAATATATTAAACACCACCACATGAGCGATGAAGTCTCGAACAACTTGTTCTCGCCAGGACTAAGTCACCGAGTCACGTAATATGGCGGCTAGCCAAAGCAATAACGTTTCCGTTCACGTAACAACACTTGGCATAGGTTAGTGTTGTGCTTAACTTGTCGATGAATGATCAAATTATAATGTAATAGGGGTGGGAGGTGACCTTTAGGTCCAAGGTATTAGCGATACTGTGATTAGGAATGGTTAATGCTGAATGAAGTGCTTACGTACCTACTGGGCGTAGGACGTAAAAGCAGTAAAATATTGGTTCACATTTTGTGTTAATCGGAATACTAAGGGTCGCTTGCACCAATCACTAAATAAATTTAACGTCAAACGTATTTCAAATATACAAAAGGTCATTTCCGTTTATTTTTATATACCTACTAATGTTTGTTTTCCCATAAGAAATAAAATAAAAAAATAAAATCTCTGTCTCTATCATTTGCAAACGATTGTCAGAAACACAACGATGTTTGAAATTGTTTTAGTGTTAAATGTGTTCAGTGATTTGTGGAGCAAGTATACCTAAAATACCACCATTAAATGTAAGACAAAAAGCCGCTAGATCTTTCAGCAGCTCTGTGAATTTCATGATTTGCAACGTCTGCATGAAATATAAATCCCATTGTTTTGGCTGAATAAAAAGCAATAAAAAGAATCAATGTACGGCTACTAAAATGTTTATTTAATTTTTTAAGGATCATTATAAGTATCCACTTCATGTTTTTTAAAACAATTTTTGTACAGGGGGATGATGCACTTAATAAAAAATTCTACGAGTTTGTCGTCACATCATACAGATATATTAACAGAAGGTTGTCTTTAATTGCTTATCATCAAAGATTTTGGTCTTAAAAAGGAGAAAATAATGTGTTGCTTTATATTATGATATTACTTAAAATAACGGCTATATAATTGACTATGTGAACTTGAAATTCTCAAACAAAATGTTGAGGTGCACTGCAAAATTCAATGCTGCGAAAGCCCGGGAAAATCGTCAGACTTGTCACCGAATGTATCCCAAAAGTCTTATTTGTACATATTTGAGTCTAGTGTAGCTGTATTTTATACAGACTTACTGCAATATCTGTCTACTGAGCGCCATACTGGCCGTCTGCCGTCTGATGCAGTCGCTGGTGTTTTTCTTTGCTCGCTTTCTATTTTCTCCGACTGACGTCATAATCTTGTCGTGTGTTTTTTCAGATGCTCTCACTAGCCCCCATTATCCGAGGACTTAACATTTTAGCAGTAATCTTGAAAGCTGTTGTAGATGTTTTTCAAACAAAAAGTAAAACTATGTGAATATCAAGGGAAATTCGTGTTGTTTAATCGAGTGGCAGGGTTTTTAATTACAAGCACATTGTCTTTACATTTGTACCCATATCTGGCAAGTTTGGTCGAATTTATTTTCCAAATGTCAAATTCATAAGATCCATAATTTCAGAGTTTAGTACCTTATAAACGTAAACAGAACCTTACAAAACTACATTTGCGTCGGATTTTCTGTCGGATGTTTTCCTGGAAAACTAGAGGAATTTGAAAGGCATTAGGCGAGTTCTTTTTAACGTTTCTTACAAAAGCTAGAGAAAAAAATTTAAGCTTTTTCCAAACACTGCTTTATTTACAGAAGTAATTTACTAACAGTGTTCATGCCTACCAAAATACATATCAATGTGGAATCTTTAGCACCATTAACGTCCAATACGGTTCGGCAACTGATTACGTGCATGCGGGCCTCCGAGATTGGAAACTTTGCTCGTTAGATTTACAATCCTGATATGTAGTACGCATAAGGGCAGGTAATTGAAGTGAATCTTACGATTTTCTGCACATATTTTATATTTATATAACATAACATCACAATTGTATTTCCCTGTAAGGGTGGTGACAGAGGTGTAGGTATAGTACGTACATCCATATTTTGCCTGTTATGTTTAAGTCCCATGTAATAGGGGGCGAGCATGTTACCAAATATTTGAATAAATATGGGTATTATAAAAAAATCATAAGCACAAGTCCTAAATTTTTCAAATCGATAGATCTTTTCCTATCAATGAGAAACCTCAAATATCTCTTTTGTCCAAAATCTTGCGATTTCTATCTTGAAAAAAAAGAGATTTGTAGAAATAAAATATACTTGGGAGGCTAAACAACCAATAAAACGGTTAGAAAAGGGAAAATAATATTAGTTAGTAATAACTAAACATCACTATCATGGTTTTGTAGGTAAATAACATTAACGTAAACTTAGCTCACGATAACCTATCAAAAGACGATCGGATAATAGACTATCACTTCACCGACGTAAAATTTAAAACCAAGCTATTAAGTCAGAATTTTACATGTGAAAGACGTTGCTGTTCATGACTTCAAAGTGAAATGAAACTAAAGTTACCTCACAGTTAAGCTTAACTCGGGAATCTTAAACTGCTTTTCGTTTGAGGAGTTCATTACAAGTGCGACTAGCATAAATACCTGTAGCTTTACTACTGCAAAACAGTCTTAGGGCAAGATTTATAGACCGCACAGCGCACTGTTAATTTTTCTTTGCTAAGTAAGCGTTGAGCAGTCGTGGGCCAGTGGTAACGTGAGGAAAGGAAACCGACATGTCTTAGAGCCAAAAATTCGAAGACATTTGTGACATCTACCAACCCGCACTGGGCCCGCGTGGTGGATTACCGCACTGGGAACATTAAGGCTGATGATTATGCAAGTAAGCGTTTCATTAAAATATGAACCATATTCCCTCAACCGTAATTTTCATATTCGTATACTTATGTAAACGAATCAGAGCAAGTGTCGCCACATAACGGCCACAGTTACGGCTGTCATGAAAATTATAGGAGCGGGGTTTAAGTTTACGGTGTCAAAAAACGCTCAGGAAACACTCCAACTTACTTTCATTAATAATAAAAGCAACGACAAACTTACTTTCATTAATAATGTTAATAACGTTTCAGTGACGTCATTCGACGGTAAATTGCAGACGCTATGTGGCGGCTATCGCAGTCTAAGGAAACCCTAACGTAAAGAATATGAACGTTAACGTTATTTTAATAGTGTTTATATTCCCATGCAACGCTTACTTATACTTAGCAAAGGAAAGTCAACGTACGATCTGTGAATCTTGGCCTTAGAGAACGGTGAAAAGACAAACAGTTTTACTAGACAATGGAAAATATTTTTCTGTTCTTACACTTTTATATGAATTGGAGCGGTAAACACAGTGATAAAAAGTTTGTATATTTCTTTCTTGTAAAGAATATATAGATAGATACTTTTTGAATATGTAACTTTTTTGTTTGTTGAAAAAAGATTCTCCGTCTCGTTTTAGAGAGATGTTGCATAGTCTTTAACAGAATACTGTTTTTGGAATCGTAATTAAATTTTCTGAGAAATTCTTTACTCTTTATAGCCGTTGTTAGTACCTAAGCTCTACACAAAGACCACGAATGTAACATCAATTTGTAGAAAAACATCACATTTCTTAGAAATCTGAGAATAAGGCTAAGTTCTTTCAGTATTGTCGGTTTTTACTATACTCGCATTCTTCTGTTATAAATAAGTTCCAAATCACTACTTTAAAAACGCTGATTTGAGTGTGTGAGTGACAGGGATATCGACGCGGAGCTTGTTACCACGGATTCAGTACATGATTCTAAACCCCCTGCGTTGAAATATTTCGTCAGTTATTTTTTTTAAAAACAGCTGTTCCATACATTTTGACCGCGTAGGTATTGCACTTTTCTATGAAACAGAAGATTTAAATTTATATTTTAGAAAATAAATTCAGTGTGGCAGAATCAAAGTGTTTTAATTAATAACATGGTCATAGTTAAAACCGTACAAAAATAAACATTTTTATAAAATCTCAAAAGAACCGTCCATCAACGTTTTTAATGCAATGCTATTTTATTACAAAACGGTCGAGCATTGAAAACAATTTAGCAGAATACCAAAAAACATGCAATTTGCACCTTTCCTGCGGCGAAATACGAAACATGTTTATTTTCTTTCCACATTGGAATATATGCAGGGTTCAGTCAGCACGGCACAGGGGCCCGTATACACTATTGTTTATACGGTTCTCTCTCCAAACCGCGCAGTAATGAGTGTCAAGTGCTTGCGACAGCGTCGCGCTTTAAAATCTAATTTGTACGACAAGAATGCTTTTGCACAGTTTTGAACTTCACACGGAGAATATTACCTTTGAGCCCGCGGACTATAATGGATACCGTATATTTCAGAGGGTACACTTAGAAGCCGACTACATAGAATTTCCATTTTCTTTTTGATCCCACAGTCGTATAAAATCAATGTTTTATTGCTTTTCTTTGCTCGGTGTTTTATGAAACTCAAACTAAGGGAAAAGTGGAAAAGTTTCTTGAAACAATATATTTTAGTAGCAGTTAAGTTTTATGCTTATGAACCTGTACTACAATAACTTTTCAGGGTTTACTTTAATTGCCTACTTGTACTTGCATTTTATTCAGTTGAAAATTAATTACAATCAGGCTGGTCCTAAGTTGTACCTCCGTATAGGAACCAAAACCGTCAAAAACGATTGAGTAAACTTGTATTCATGAAATGATAACGTAATCATGGCGGGTCAATCGCCTCGAGAGAAGCCAGTATTCGTCAAGCTGGTCTAAATTGACGATCATTCAGATGTACCTCACCCGTCAGGGCCGTAAATTTGGAATATGAAGTGTAAATCAGCATGCACGGATCATCAAGTTAAATGGAATAGTATGAACAAAATAGAAACAGCCATGTTTTAACGATAGGTAAATACTTACTACACCTTCATCCAATGTACACAGATCCTAACACCATTGTTTACGCACCCAGTACACCGGTAACCGACTCCTAATGAGTGTCAAGTGACGTCACGAACGCCACCATTAGCGCCACAGATAACACACTCCCACTTGTTTAGACTCACGAAAAATAAAACCTACTCGCTAAATGAAAAAATATTTTTAAAAATGAAGAAGTATTTTTGAATGAAAATATATGCGTTTTGTTGGAGTGTGAGGAGTGTGTGATGGTTTTTCGGTAAACAAAAGAGGAAAGTAGAGCTATAGATTTCACCGGAAATATTCATGTCGATCTGTAGGCAGAGATAGGGCAAGTAAATCGGAAAATGATAGGACTAAAAATACAGAAATACGCGTTATCAGCACTTGGGCACATTTTTTAAGAACAAGTTTTCAAACCTATACTTAATTATAAATAAATTTAGTCTCGCGACAATTATCAGGAAAGAAGAAATCATTTTTCTAGTACGAAGTGAGTATCAAAAGACCATTTGAGAAGTCTTGAGAGTCCCAATGCACACGTTACAGACGAAGTAAGGGGAAAACTGAATTAAATATGAAATAAAGTGGGAAATAGTTTTTGCCTTTAAGACCATTTTCTCCTAACTCACTTTAAAACACATTAGCTGTTACTGGCAGTTGCATTTCGTTGATCATTTATATTCCTGATCCATCTTGCTTGAAATTGTAGTGTCGTTATCTAGTCTTCAGTCTTTTTGATCGTTGAAGAGTAAAACTCGTTGAATTACAAAAGGTTCAAGGCATTTTGATAAAATTGATTCATCAACGCTAACGAAAATCAATTTAAATTGTTCCTGTGAAACCTTGTACAGTACTTTTAAATATTTTGTGACTCTTATTCTATTACTATTTTAACTTACTTTAGTGTGTTGATAAATATTTTAACTTTATGATAGACTATTTCTAAACACAGCAACTCGTTTTGGTCAGAATTTACAATGAGAATAATTGTTATTTTTGCATCTGACACTTAAGGGAGGCATAAATTGGTACACATAGAAAAAACATCAGGAAAAAAACGGGGTCGATATTATGATGTTAATGTCTTAAACAAACAGTGAAGAAATTATTTTGCCACCAAAATATTATTGTCTGCCTCGTTGGTCTTGTGGTCGTAAGCGCTACAACTGAGCATAAGCCCCTGGGTTCGATTCCTGGGTTGGGCAAAGTTTTTTTAGGTTTTTCTAGCTGGAATTTCTCAATAGCAGCCAGAAGTTAGGATTTGTGTCCGGTTGATGGCGACAGGCCCCTTACACGGGTCTTAAACATAACTGGCGATATGTGGGTGTACTATAGGTACACCTCTGCCTAAACTTTCGGCGAATATAGGCGTGATGTTGTTATATATATTATTCGGGCCGTCTTAACGCCGTGATGCAAAACGACCTTAAGTAATTCAAAAAGCGGTCACTGAAATACTCATAAGACCTTTAGGACCAAAAATCTAGAACACCAAACTTTAGTTGAAAAAATATAGGTATATTTACGAAAGCCAATACAAGAAATAATATATTTTGGGAACAACCTTGAATTTGTCGTCGTGACCCGGATTCGGTACGGAGTTTCTTCTTTATTTAATCATTCTCTCACGGAAATTGATAATCGTTTCCGATCCGTTTATGGTAAAGGTGGACGTCTTATATGTAAGGATAGGTGAAGCTACCCCATTAATGCTTGTGGCATAATTAATATGGGATCTATTATTGAATTATTCATATCGGTAGGTAAGTAATTATTTTTCGTTCTGTATTAATATTCAGGTTTGTGTTGAAAATTACCTTTACGCAACAGAATTCTACCTAAATAGAGAACGATAGGGATAAAAATGCATTGGAGAATGCTGCTGCTCATCTTGTCTCTTTTGTGGATGTTATAAGTTGCAGGGTCCGGAAAATTATTCGTCAAAAATAAACAGTTTTTTTTTTAATAATTTAATATCTGAATAACGATGTTTCATAGTAGTAGGTGCAGCGGCATCTACATCGCTACATGCGAACTACGCATCAAAGACCTGACGTCACACGACATCCTGACGTCACACAAATCCTGCATCGCGCAATTAGAGTTTACCGCGCGATGAACATATATACAAGCTTCCCCACTTCAACCTCTGGGCAGTTGCCCGCCGGACATCACACCCGTCTGGTCGGAGGATCCTCCCTTTTCTATGGGGGATGAGTGAACTTTACACCCTGTTCCTCATGCTCCTAAAGTAGGTATAACTATAAGCTGTATCTAGAGTTACAGTACACATTTATATTAATTGAATTTGCAGCACCAGCGTACCATTAGTGCTAAGCTAATTAATCCACTTCGAACTAAATTGTAGCGTGTATTTTGAGTAAACGTGAAATTAGATATCCATATAATATATCCATTCCTGCTTTACTGTGGCAAACTTGGGAGCAAGTTGTAATATACCTACGTGGAACTACCAGCTGTCTTAATTAAAATATATATTTACCAATACTTTAGTTACCTACATACAGCTTTTCTGAACTTGATTTGATTTCGCTCTAAACCGTACCCCCGCGATGGAATGTTGGATTTGGTCACCGTATTTAGGATATTATTTACTGTGTTTTTGACTAAATTGCAGGAGTTTGGATAAAGTAGGTATATGAAACTGCACGTAATAATAGTGCTCCATGGCAATCAATCTCAGCGGATATGATAGTGCACAAGTCTGGGCTTAGAAACAGGTGGACTCTCTCTGCTCCTACTCTCATAGCCCGATGGGATGGTAATCCGACACACCCGAAGAGAGATCAGGCGCAGGGCCAATGGCAACTGCACAAAACTAGTTGTTCCAAACACTCGTGTTATACAAAAACTTGGCCTGACTCGCGTTTTAATAACCCCTGTTATGTAGACAGTTTCATTCACGAATATTTTAAGTAGGTACAAATAAACAAATTTTAGGTGCAAGTTTCGTGAACTTAGTGACTTAAAGAGCCGTTTAAATTAAATTATAGTAGGGTTGTGTGTAGGTATCTAACAATTTTAATAATTAAAAGGAGATACTTCTTTATATTTCAATTCAACCGTTTTACATTCACAGATTAGTACAGATGGGAGGACGGGACCCCCGCAAAATAATTTAAATAAAAAGCGCCGCGTACCTAAGTACTTGTAGCTTCATACCTATTTGCGGAGTACCCCATCTGTATGGAGTGTATCTGTGACAATACTAAAATAATATATTTGCATTGTAGGCTAACTTAGTAAGCTCATGTTCCATGAGGAAACAATCTGTGGCGGCCATAAGGGGTGGCAAGCAGAGTAACCGCCCAGGACCTCGCTCTTGCAGGGGCCTCGCGCAACAACCCGAGTAGAAATAATTTGACATTTAAACCTTTATTAATTTATCTTTAGGTATTAGTCTAACCAACAAGATATTGTTGGTATAAAAAGTAATTTAAACGATATCAAAATTAACGATGCTGAAATTTGACGATTATAGAGAAGAACTGAATAGGTATGTTTATTCATGTATGTGAAGAAGAAAAAAACGACATTATCTCGATGCTGAAATATAAATTAGAAAAAAAATCATAAGCCTCTGCCGTAGTCGGGCAAAAAAAATAAATGAAGTGTACCACCCTATCGGAGTAGTTTTGAGAATTATTGCCACCACACCTGTGACAGTTGCGGCTGCAGGAAGGAGTTTTTCGAGGTTTAAAATCCGGTCAGCCTCGGGCCCTCAGTCCTGGGGGGCTCCAAATCACGAGAAGTACTTTTTATTGTAATACTAAACATAACCGTTCGATACGCTTTCGTGCCGAATCCATTCGAAAACGACGAGCCATAGTTTGATATACCATACCTAGCAGAAACAAGGTCTAAACGGCATGCTAATACAAGATTGTAGTCGGAGTAACTTTAAATTGACTTGTGTGACGTATGTTTCGAGTCGCGTTGTGAGACGAAAGCGTATGTTGAATGTTTCGTACGGATGTGGAAGTTAAACTAGTTCAATGTTGTGGAAATACATATTTGTCGAATTCTGAAGTACATTACTGTCGCGGCCTGCAAAAGGAGCATTGATGGACGAACGTGAGTTCATGAATCGCTGGTTGCAGCCAAGGCTCGTATAGTATTCTTCTCAAATAATACGCGGACATTCAAACTGAGTAAATTAATTATAAATTTGAACGATTCAATGATAAACAACGATAATTTTTCATGCGTCAATTAATCTTCATTTGTTTCTTTTTTACTTTAAACAGTTCTATTTGCAAGCCAGTTCAAAATATGTCCATATCCATGGTTGCCATGACGAAGTAAAAAGTTCAATTTTTAAATGACACGACACATATATGAGTTTTCATAGTAATTTATTCGGTCGCTAAACACGATACATTTGGATTTTCATACTAACATTGCCGGCCGCTTGCTCACATACCTAATTATATTTGACCAGTACAGCATTTTCGAGTTATATACAAGACTGTTGTCAAAATAATGCTTGAATTTCCAAGTATGTTTGAGAACATGGTGTTTATGGAAACAGCACCTCAATTTTGTAATACATTCGTGCCCTGTGTGTTGAATAAATAAAACGCCATTAGGTACCTACGATATCATTCGGCTGTTGAATTTGTTTGGAAAGAAAATGATTCTCATGCTTGTCTAATTCATAACCACTATGTTTTCAGGTGTGTTAGGCTATGTATAAGTATAATTTTATTGTCAGTGTTATTAAAGTATAATAAATTAGTTACAGCTAATGTTAAATAAATTTAATTATATCAAAACAAAGCTCAAGCCGCGCCAAAAACGTGTATGACCACGATTTAGTTGTGTCAATCAGAAAGCCACAAACTTAAACACATGCAGATTATGTAGCTTCGAAAAGTTAATTGCACCAATCCAACCTATGTATTATATTTATTAATTTACATCCAACTATTAAGTGGGCTTATTAAGGCGCTGATAAGAGGCAAATGTGCTAAGTAGGCTTGTATTTAAAAAAGTTTTTTCCCAGTTTTTAAAGTTTATGGTAGCAGAAAAATAAATTATTATTATTATATTATTATTAATCTTAAAAATATTTCTCAGAACTGAGTTGTTACCACAACACGTTTTGAAAATAATATAATTCGAGACAAATTGACGGTGCTATATTTTAGGTTTTGAATAGTTTTAGTTAAGTTAGAACTTATAACTAAATAAAAATAGCAAAATTATATATTATATATATAATTTTGCTATTTTTATTTAGTTATAAGTTGTTATGGACCCACTTGTAAATATTACCCTTCAGTTAATAAAAATGTCATTGATTGACAAATTAACGGTAAACTAATCTTTTATCTTTAGTTCCAATCCAAAATATCTGTATTAAATATCAACATACATTGTTATTTAATTAATAACATGAACATCTTATTTGAATGCAGAACTCAGTTGTTTTTTATTTTCGATTACTCAACTTATTTTTGAGTAAATAGATAATTGCTTGATAATTTGCAATAAATTACAAGCATTGTGTCATCGCGCTTCCTCTTTCTTTTCAATGCAGTCAAATAGTGACTGCGCTTTAGCTGTTGTCAGCGTCTTAATATATCGTCATGAACATAAACCTTCCGGAATAAATTATCAAAATTATATTGCTAACCACATTAAAATTCGTTGCTTAGTTTAAAATAACAACGCCCTCACCCAGACTGACAAGAAAAGCGATTTCATTAAAATGTGTCTTTAAGGAATGCTAGCAAAAGAATTGGTGAGTAACGATTAGTAAAGTAACGAACCATTATTTTCACTTTTCGAATCGGGTCATTAGAAAAGTCAAGTGAGTCTTTCGAGTCATTTAGTCACGGGCTACTTTATAAACTAAACCAATCCGTCTCATATCTAAACAATAAAACACTGGTTCAACAGACAGCCATAGAAAGTTGGGTCCAGTTTTAGAAACGCTACTACTAGGTAAAATTGCCTTTAAAATTTCACAATTAGAATAATTTCACTTTAGGGAAATTGCCTTTAAAATTTCACAATTAGAATAATTTCACTTTAGGGATCGGGAATAAGGTAGCCACTTAGCCACTTTATAAACTCAATCAATCCGTCTCATATCTAAACAATGGGACTGTGGATGGACAACCGAATAGTTTACTAATTGAAATGGACGAAGTTAGTTTGTCAATGTTTCTATTATTTGTTTGCCCTACTTTTCCTGGCTTATGGTCGGTAGGCAGTGACTTTGCATTGAGGTCAATTTGACATTGAAGGTGAGTTGACATTTGGTTGACATTGTGGAAAAGTAGTGTTTGTAGTTGTAGCATTCACACCTTAAAAAAAAAACATATATATGTAGGTACAAACCCTTGATTATAAACATGTATCAAAGGTACAAACATATGGGAGGCCGTCACCTCCTTCTGCGAAGCAGCTATGTTCTCGAAGGAGGAGGCGGGGCGCGCGAGGGAGATGCAAGCTGCACGCCCTCGCGGCCCTAGTCGCCGCAGGAAACGCCCTGGGCGTCGGGAGTCGAGAGCCGACTTCCGGCCACCGTAGGTGCGGGCCTGCGGACGGTGAGCAATGGGCAGCTCGCCGTCCGATAAGGACCAGGCCCGTGTCGACGGCGCGTTGTGTTCCACGCCCGCCTCAAAGAGATGTCAGCACCAACCGACGGGGTCGAAAGACCAATGCCTGCTGGGGTTGCGGGTTTGTCCGAAAGGGATATCACGGCCCCGGCACACAGGCAACGGAAGGAACACGGGTGGGTTTTAGTCAGTAAAAGTCTGACACACCCTCTCGCTCTGCCCAGAGCGGGAGAAGTCATTTGATGATTTCCCATTCTGAAAAAAAAAAAAAAGGGTCAAACATAAACTTCAGAACGGCACCTGAGCACGGGGTACGTAAGGGCCAATCCCTGCCAGGGTTGCGAGTTTGTCCGAAAGGGATATCGCGGCCCCGGCACACACGCAACGGAAGGAACACGGGTGGGTTTTAGTCAGTAAAAGTCACACCCTCCCGCTCCGGCCAGAACGGGAGAAGTTATTAGATAATTTCCCACCCAAAAAAAAACTACGATCTTTACATCAGAGAAGTATGTATGTACGTTTACATTCATATATCTGGTCATACACGTACGCCTAATGCCAAAGTAATGCGAGTACAAAGCATAAGCATAATCATACTATGATGTTCCCACTGTTGGGACTCAGGCCTTCTCTCTGTGAGAGGGAGTGGGCCATAATCCACCACGTGGGCCCAGTGTCGGGATGTCTTTGAATTTTTGGTTCTAGGACATGGAGGTTTCCTCACGATGTTTTCTTTCACCGTTTTGAGAGAAGCAATGATGACTAGTGATGTAGATGATGGGATGCGAGTACTACTACTTTCCAATTACCTATTCATTCTCTAATAAACTGGAGCTTGTCCAAAGCAACGGTAATCTTACTGAAAAAGGTAAGATATCCGCTTAACCTCCACTCTCGCTCACGCTCCTTAAAATGAAATAGACAAAGTAAATAAATGACGATCGACAAAAGATTCGTCCGCAGCAATGTCGGAAAGTGAATAAGTTTCCGTTTTACCAGTTCCCAAATTGTCGAATAAAATTTTAGTACAGTTTGTAGGAATAGTTTTCGAGCGATGATGCGACCGCGACATATTATCGACTGTGTATAGAATTTTATTTTAGTTGGATTTTGTTTTTAAACAACAACAGTGGATTTTTATCAATATTCAAGTTCCAAGATCAAGAATTGATTTCTTTTTGGTGTAGATATGTAACAAACGCAGAATGTTATTCACCAGAATTCCAGCGAAATTTCGCGAATTTATATATTTTCTATTCATATTCTTCAGGTCATCCGAATATCAAAAAATATTTGGCCTAGGTCTTATGGGGGACGCGTGAAAATGTATTCACTGTTACAATGTATAGTAGATATATACCCTTTACAAATATTAGAGACATCTGAGGGCCAGAAATTCGTCAAACCTATCTGCTCACGTTCATGTCCGTCACAATTTGTGCGTGTGAGTGCAATGAAACTGATCAGATACAGCATCACTACAAATCTCTGTGAGTAGCGTCCCATAATTTATCTATCTTTATTATTTTATTATCATGTTACGAACCGTTCCAAAATCAACCTGAAACATTTCATACAAACGAGGTCCACAAACAGACTGTTTCAATTCGCTCATTAATTACTGTAGTTGCGTGGCCGCAGTTAATTTAGTTCTGACTGTTGTCATAGATTAAACAGCTATCGGTTATTGTTATTTGGCGATTGCGGTATGTGGGCAAATCTGTGTGGTTGTTAATGATTAAATGCTTATTTTCTGCATTCGTTATTGGTAGGGTAAAGAAGAAAGGATAAAATATAAAGTTTGTCACAAAAAGTCATTAATAGGTAAATGCACCTATACATACTCGTATAACTTCACAGCATTTCGCTGAGCAATGTCGCATCCGTGCAAGAACAGGTTTCTTGCACGGATGCGACGCACAACATAATTTTTCTTATTATTTGTTACAAAAGTAGTAGTAACTCTGCAATCAGCATTTTGTTTTTGTGATGTTTTTGTTGACATTTGCCAATGTTGCAAGAGTAATAACGCAATATTGTCTTTGGTCCGTGGCCTTGACAGCAACCAATGAACAACATTGGTTTTATTTTTTGTATTTTAATTTATTGGTTGAACACGAGGCTTTTGGCCACTTTTGTTTGTGTGTATTTTATGTGTTTTTGTCTTTATATGTGCGTTTTGTTTGTGCAGAATAAACAATTTTTCTTTCTTTTCTTCTCTTTCTTTCAATAAAGTTACAGCAAAATTAAAGCTCTGGTCAGATGGTCAGACTAAGGTGAATCCCACGGGATACGGGAGGAAACTAGCTCACGCCACCGATTGTGTCGACAACCTAACATGTATGGAGGGATTTAAAATGGGGCGAATTAAATTGCGTTACTACCTAATCAATAAACAAAAGAAGCCCGCCTCAGTTTGGCCAGTCGTTAAGTCTGTGATTTTTTTTTACTAATCCAAAAGGAAGAACCTGAACTGAAGGTCTTAGAGTATTTTCATAGGACTCTTAACTTAGGCTTTAAATATCTTTAATAAGATTAATAAAAAGAAAATAGTGTTAGAGTTACTTTACTTTTGAATCTATATGATTTGAGAAGATATAAACCTTAATCTAGACAAGGTACGAAAAAACAAGAATTCGTAAAAGAACTGCCAGTAAAATCATCAGCGAGTCCAAGGAGTTGAGATAAGCTATGCGGTACACTTGTACGGAATAATGTTCTTATGGGATGTTAAAAGCTTTAAAATAGCTTAACTACGAGTGAAAAGTATGTTGCTTTAAAATATATGTGGAGTTTGAATGTTCTTCCTGATGAGAATGGTTTTAAATCAGACGAATATCATAAAAGGAAAGATATATAATAATAAAATTGGTATTAAAAGGTGACTAATTTTAATATTATGTTTAGGTAGAGAAGTAGATCCCGAACGATAGAACATATGCGTTCAAGTATACGTTCCCATTCCCTCCGAGAGGAATATACATCTTGGTTACAATTAAATTTTTAAAAGAGTAACAGTGGAGTTTCTTGCCGGCTCTTCTTCATAGGAAACGACCAATTAGAACCGCCGTGCACCTAGCTTCTGACGTTTGATAAGTGCCGTTGTAGGTTTATGAGAAATAAAATATTTAGAATTTGAATGACATGGAGTTTAATAGTGTTAGCTATTTATATACATTTTGTAGTTTTTGGATATTTACAGTATTTTTGAAATAACACAATAATTGTATTTGGTTATATTAAAAAGTAATTTGATTTGTTTAAAATGCTAAAATGGCGCCAACGGATATTATGATGTCAATTGACTATTTGAGTCTGACAAGGAGGGGGATTTTTATAGTTACGTGGTAGCGCCATTTTAGCAAGGCAGTCGTTGTTGAACTGTGAAAGTGTAAGGAGCTCTGTTATACTCGTTCCAACATTTCAGAAGTGGGATAGTTTGTACCTAACTAGTATTTTTTTTAACTATTGCTTGAAATCTTTGAGTAACTTACAAAATACTTACATTAAACCTATTATTACCTTTGTTTGAAATAATCCAAGTACATGGTTGTTATTTGATCCTGTATTTCTTTAAATTGTTTTAGTCTACTTCTAACACGTATGTGTAGCTTCTAGTTTATTATAAATGCAACTTTTTGTCCGTTGATATCTTGTTTCAGTTTAATAATGGAAAACGTGCACCAATTGTCGCCTTGTGAGCAATCTCACGCCGTAGAACGTGACAGGAGTGCACGAAGATCGCGGACCCGGGTGTTACCTTCGGGTGGCCGTGCTGTGACGACACCTCAACGAAGGTCTAAGAGGCGCTCATGCAATCGGGAAAGAAGACACAGTTTCAGCCGTTCGTCCCGCTGCCGGAGCCGTGCGGATGCCAGAGAAGTTCATCGAAGACAGCGGCACAGAAGTCGGAGCTGTCGCCGTTCACATCAGCGTATCAGCGAGTCGCTGTCGCCGGTGAGCGATTGCAGCCAACGTTCCGTGATACTGGGGAGGTGCACCTCGCGATGCTGCGATAGACGCCGCGATGCTTGCCGGCCCAGGTGCCGATCCTGCAGCCGTCCCAGGAATGGAACATGCAGGTCGAGACCGAATGCAGCCACGCACCAGTTCCGCACGATGTCGGTGAGTCGTTCACTAATAATGTTAGCATGTCGCAACTTCTACAAAGTTTTAACGTCTTTGAAAGCAGAAGATCCTATGCATAAATTAGGGAATCTTAATAATGCTGTACCAGAATTTGATCCGGCAAAGAAAGAACAAACTATGTCCATGTGGCTACATAAAGTTAACGAGTGCGCTTCTATTTATGGGTGGTCCGGAAAGCAAACTGTTCATTTTGCTCTTCCGAAATTGCGTGGGGTAGCTCAGCGTTGGTACGAAGGTTTACCATCTGTACTTTTTACATGGGAAGAATGGCAGGATAAACTACGGTCAGCTTTCCCTTCCGATGAAAACTACGGACAGATGCTTAGCGATATGCTTTTCAAACGAGGTCGTTTCGGAGACTCTTTAGAAAATTATTACTATGATAAATAGTTTTAATCAATAGGTGCGGTATAGTAGGTAGGAGAGCAGTAGATTGCATCTTACATGGGATTGACGATCGTTCGGTACGATTAGGGGCAGAAGCAGTACAATTCGATAACCCCGATAAATTACTTACATATTTACGAAATTCTAAAAACGTAAAACCTGGTGACCGTAAAACAATTACTACCACCAGAGAAACTGTCGGTAAACAGGATTCTCAATCGCGTGTCCTTAATAAAACTCAACGTTGTTTCAACTGTAAACAAGAGGGCCATCATATTGAACAGTGCTCACAACCTGTCAAAAAATGTACCAGATGCAACAGATTTGGGCATGAAACAGATCATTGTTTTACTAAACTTCCAGCGGCTGAAAAGAATGTCATGCTTGTCTCTAGTTTGTGGAAAACAAATGATTAATACTATAAAGTCACATTAATTAATAATGTTCCATTTGAATTATTTGTAGATCTAGGTAGCGAGTGTACTATGATGAAGTGATACCATCTTTTCTGGAATTACAACTGTTGACGTTTACACGGAACCTAGTTGTGATGGAGCACTATTTATTGATGGAAGTTTTAGGTTTAAAGCTGATTCTATGTTCTCAGTTTTAACAGGGTTATTTCGTATTCAAGACAGGGGAAATAGTGCTAAATTCTTGGGGTGTTTTCCCGATTACGTTACATAAAGACAAGCTTATTGCTAGGGGAAGGATGAAAGTACTGACCCAGAATAGATTATTTAGGTCTCTTTGGTAGTAGATATGCAGCTATGTGGTGGTGATCGATCTTTGAAATATCAATGATAATTGATTGTATTTGTTACAATATTAATGACGTTAATACGATGGTACTGATGGTAAAGGAAACTAGTTATTGATAATATTTGTTTTAATAATTTGTATTTATTACAGGTAATTTTTTTGTTGTTGATATGAATTTTGTGGGGCCTGTTGCCACTGGTATTCAGGACATAATGGGGCCTGTTGCCACTGGTATTCAGGACATAATGGGGCCTGTTGCCACTGGTATTCAGGACATAATGGGGCCTGTTGCCATTGGTATTCAGGACGAAATGGGGCCTGTTGCCATTGGTATTCAGGACGAAATGGGGCCTGTTGCCATTGGTATTCAGGACGAAATGGGGCCTGTTGCCAGGGGTATTCAGGACATAGTGCGGCCTGTTGCCATTGGTATTCAGGACATAGTGGGGCCTGTTGCCACTGGTATTCAGGACATAGTGGGGCCTGTTGCCATTGGTATTCAGGACATAGTGGGGCCTGTTGCCACTGGTATTCAGGACATAGTGGAGCCTGTTGCCAGGGGTATTCAGGACATAATGGGGCCTGTTGCCAGGGGTATTCAGGACATAGTGGGACCTGTTGCCAGGGGTATTCAGGACATAGTGGGACCTATTGCCAGGGGCATTCAGGACATAGTGGGACCTGTTGCCAGGGGTATTCAGGACATAGTGGGGCCTGTTGCCAGGGGTATTCAGGACATAGTGGGGCCTGTTACCACTGGTATTCAGGACATAGTGGGGCCTGTTGCCACTGGTATTCAGGACATAGTGGGGCTTGTTGCTAGGGGTATTCAGGACATAGTGGGGCCTGGTG
The DNA here is from genome assembly GCA_947364205.1 of Agrochola lota. Classification (NCBI taxonomy): domain Eukaryota; kingdom Metazoa; phylum Arthropoda; class Insecta; order Lepidoptera; family Noctuidae; genus Agrochola; species Agrochola lota. The sequence goes on along the minus strand of OX376231.1, from coordinate 8,282,899 downwards.
CCACTGGTATTCAGGCCATAGATTGGATAAACATGCATTATAAAATAATGAGGACATTTGATGTGTGATTTACGAATTAAAGAAGAAATATATTATATTCAATTTCCAATATTAATGAAAAGTTTGTACCTACTACGTAAGGGAAGAATACTAAATATGTAATGTACGTACCTAAAAAAGAACATATGATAAATTAAATATTTAAAACTCAATAAATTAAAGATCTAAAATTGTATTATTCATTCTACTGTTGAATTTGTATTTTATTGTTAACCTACCTACTGTCAATTTTAATAGTACTTTAGGGGTATGAGGAACAGGGTGTAAAGTTCACTCATCCCCCATAGAAAAGGGAGGGTCGTCCGACCAGACGGGTGTGATGTCTGGCGAGCAACTGCCCAGAGGTTGATGTCGGGAAGCTTGTATATATGTTTATCACGCGGTAAACTCTGATTTGTGTGACGTCAGGATGTTGTGTGACGTCAGGATGTTGTGTGACGTCAGGTCTTTGATGCGTAGTTCGCATGTAGCGATGTAGATGCCGCTACAGTACTTCATTAACCGTACGAGGACGTACGAGGTTTTGGATGGCCGAATGTTAGCTATTTATATACATTTTGTAGTTTTTGGATATTTACAGTATTTTTGAAATAACACAATAATTGTATTTGGTTATATTAAAAAGTAATTTGATTTGTTTAAAATGCTAAAATGGCGCCAACGGATATTATGATGTCAATTGACTATTTGAGTCTGACAAGGAGGGGGATTTTTATAGTTACGTGGTAGCGCCATTTTAGCAAGGCAGTCGTTGTTGAACTGTGAAAGTGTAAGGAGCTCTGTTATACTCGTTCCAACAATAGTACACTTCTATACATTTTTCGCACTTGTACATGTAGGCAATAGTAATTGAAAAGTAATTAAAATCTTGCAAATCCGTCATAATGCTTTAACAATCCTTTTTTGAAGGTGTCATTTCGAGAACCGGAAGTTAATAATTTTATATTTACTACAGATAATATTAATAGGAAGTTAATGCATGCTAACACTACTTGAAAGATTATCATAAAGAGGCCGTCCAAGAGTCTTTATGATAATTTGAAATGACCAACATGCCGTGAAATGAACAATTACTGTGGACAATAATTACAAGAAGAAATAATATGTTTATGGCGAAAGCGACAGCCCGTGAAATTGGATTTTTCAGTTTTTTTTTTGCAATTTGAAGGTCAGTATCAGATTGTATGTAGACATAAATATGATTCGAGGCTGTATCAAATATTTATATATAGAATTATAATCATAAAAATCATCAATGCTTATAAAAAAAGTCATTCAATAAAATGTAAAGAATATAATACTCTTTAATATCTAGACCATGCGAATTACAGATGTATATGTACAAATTTTACACAGTGAGACACAAGGGCAGTCTTAAGCAATCTTTTAAAGACAACCTTTAGATGGATTTAGGAGAGGCAAAAAAATAAGATCATATTTCTTAGACCAAATTGATATCTCCTCGAGTCAGTCCACCCAATGGATTTCAGTGCACACATACTGAGGGAAATTGAAGTTTCTTTATGGCTGAGTAAACTATTAAATATTCCAAATAAACCCTCAGATCAAAATAATGTTTGGATACACTGAGTCAACATTGAAGCGCTTTTACGGAAATTATATTTGCCGCTATACATTTTAAAAGACATGAACTCGTTGCCGATTTTTTTTTTTGTTTTTGTAGATAAACTATTAATATATAATAGAAAAAAACAAATCTTTATAAATAAAAATGCTGTTCGTTGGTAAGCGCATCAATTAAGAACGGCTGGATCGTATTGATTATTTTTTGTTTTAAAATATTCGTTTTATTAGTCCAAATTAGGTTCATATGGAAAGAAAAATTGGAAAAGTAATTGTCGGGATTTTTTCAAATTCGAGAAAAACTGATAGCTTTTTTTCTATGGAATTTTTGTATGAACTATTGAAGGCGAAGACAAAGTCTGTCGGGCAGCTTCATTTTAATAACCCAATCTTGGATCACGACAAGGCTGCTCCTGTTAATATAAAAATCAACCATTTTAATGCCACTTATTACGCCACAGATATAGTATGTTTTGAAGTAGTTATCGATGCGGAAAATTAACAACTTAACTCTATGTCACTACACACGAAATTACACGAGAAGAAAAGAAGGAAGTTGCTATATACAAAGCTACGAAAGATATAAGTAACGAAAGAAAGCTAATTACGCTTAAAAAAAAAAATTGTATCTTTTAGTGTAGTTACGCCAAAAGTGTCAGGTCATTTCGTAAAAAAAAGCGACGATATATTAAAATATATTTTAAACGCGAAAGTGAGTTTGCTTGTTTATTTGTTTAAGAGAATATAATTATCCAGCACAGAAACACCAACAAATCGTTGTTACTTTAAACTGTTCTTCGTCTTCACACGTCGCTTTTTGCCGCACGTTATCGCATTACAATCAGTGTGAGAAGTTCCTTAGTTTATCACGTTAACAGAGTTAACCCCGAGGGTGTATTTTTAGACAGGTGGGGATTTTCTTCGGTTGTAATATTGTGTGACATTTTGTGGAAATTCTGTGAATAGAAAGGAAAGACAAAGTTATGAGTATTACTGTTACAATACGGTTGGTTGAAAGATATCGTCATCATCATTTCAACCGAAAGACGTCCACATAGGCCTCCCCAAGCACCGCCACTTCAACCAGTTCTGAGCTTCTCGGATCCAGCGGATTCCTGCGGCCTTCACAAGGTCATCGATCCACCTTGCGGCCTTCCAACGCTATGCCTTCCATTAAGCGGTCGCCACTCCAGAACCTTTATTTATTTATTTAAACTTCTCGCACACAATAAGGTACAAAGGCGGACTTAATGCCTTAGGCACTCTTCTTAACCTTTTGGCCCCATCGGCCATCTGTTCCGCGAGCAATGTGGGGCTGCCCACTACCACTTAAGTTTGACAATTCTTTGGGCTATGTCGGTTACCTTGGACCTCCTCATTTCTAATTCGATCACAAAGGGAAACTCCAAGCATAGCTCTCTCCATTTCCCGATTGGTGAACGATATAGCCAGATAAAATACGATGAAGATTAATAAATAATCACACTTTAGTTTACTACAAAGATCGATCTAAACTTTCACACTACTTGGCTATTAGTTTGCCCTTTCAATTAATTGCTTTATAGTTTTCTCTCAGCGAAACTTCCTTTCAGTTCTCAAACAGACAAAATTGCCCTAATAAAACAATCGATAAACTGTGAACCGAATGTAGAAAAAGGCTTTTCTCCAGCAGACGATTTCAATGAGCTGATTTGATTATTATTTCTAAGAGCCATTTTTATTCAATAGTCAATAGATAGTTAATTATTTATATCTTTTACTAGCTTTTGCCAGTGGCTTCACCCGCGTGCATGTCGGAAATTATCCCACGTACAGGGATAAAAGTATAATTTATCCTATTCCATAGTCATGGTCTACCCGTATGGCAAATGCCATCCCAATCCGTTCAGCCGTTTTAGCGTGAAAGCGTAAAAAACAAACCAACTAACTTTCGCTTTTATAATATTAGTTAGGATTTTATATACATAAAATAAATAACACTGCACACAAAAATACAGTTACATGATTACATGAATAAACCTAATGTAGAAAATGCCCAAAGTTAAATGTGTTATTACTCCAATATTGTGCAACATAAAATGGAATGTAGGTTTAATCACCTGGGTTGAGCGTAAATGTAGCCTTTATTATATGTTCATAGGTGAAAAAGTTTGATTAGAAAATAAGTACTAATGAGGCCTTTGCAAATAGTAGTCCAGCTCAGAATGTTTCAGGTAAACATGTCGGTGATATTATGCTGGATCCTTGCAATAACATACGCATGTCGAGCAGACGAGATAAGTACGCAAATTAAGTGTAGCTGTTATGAAGTCTGATGTGCGAAGCGAAATTATGTAAGTAACTTTTGCCCGCGTCGGGTCGCAAATTATCCCACGGGAACATGCATGCAGTCGGGATAAAAGGTATCCTATGTGTTCATCCAGGTTATAGGTATACTATCTGTGTGCCAAAAGACATCATCCACGCTTCATATACTTTTGGTACAAATGTGAAAGTGCATAAAAAAATTGTGGTATATTCTGATAGAATTTGTCCGCCTAAGCATTTCTTATTATGGCACCGAAGCTGTCGAACCATTTCCCTTGGTTTTATGTGAATATAAAAATGTATCTTCTTTCGATTAAATAAAATGGTTTTAACTTTCGCGTCTGTGCGTAACTGCCGTGCACTCAATACTGTTGCGTACTGATGTACACTGAGATTTCGAGGCGTGTCATTTCGACTGTTTTCTATGAAGATATAATACTGTTATTTTATCTATACTGTGGCTCGGTAATGATATGTCACGTGAACACCTGACAAAGTATTAAGGGACGGATTTATGGAAGATTCGTCGACTACTGCAATCCGCATATCTGAGCCAGACAATATTATGCATTAGAATGTCATAGATAAATCATTATCAGGATGAGAAGCAATGGCTCAGTACTATTGCACGACATTTGTAATAAGCAAAAGAACAACTGGGTGCTGTTCTCAGGTTATGTGCATAATATGGTTTATGAGCTATGCTCAACATTTTCAAGATATCACTCCTCCATTCCTCCAGCTTATGGATAAGAGAATATTATTGTCATGCCAGACGATTACGATACAATAAATTGTAAATATTTTATAAATCATTAAAGGGTTTGAATTAAAGGTACGTCAGTATTTTAATTTTATTAGCATGAGTGTGTGGCGGCATCTACAATCGCCACATGCGAACTACGCATTAAAAGACCTGACGTCACACAACATCTTGACGTCACACAAATCCTGCATCGCGCAATTAGAGTTTACCGCGCGATGGACATATATATAAGCTCCCGACTTCAACTTCTCGGCAGTGGATTCGCGCCTCTCCCACCACCTTTGAAGCTACAAGGAGCCGCCGTCGATTGGTCGCCCCAGGTCAAATACCTGGGTGTGACCATCGATCGCCGCCTCACGATGGGGCCCCATGTCCGCAAGGTCGCCGCACAGGGTAAGGTCGCCCGCAACCTCCTCAGGCCCGTGCTCTCATCCCGCATCCCGGCGCGCGTCAAGTTGGGCGTGTACAAGATGTACATACGCCCAATCTTGACGTATGCCGCCCCAGCATGGTTCGCCCTCACGAGCGAGTCGAACCGAAAGCTGCTCCGCGCGCAACAAAACCTTGCGCTGCGGACCATAGTAGACGCTCCTCGTTTCGTGAGGAGCGATGTACTCCACCGGGATCTCGGGATTGAGAGCCTGGATGAGTTTGTGAGGCGACTCGCGAAGGCGATGTTCGCGCGTGCTGACGCTTCTGCCTGACCCCATGTCAGGCAGATAGCGCCATTGCACGCGCGCCCGCCTGACGCTAGACCCCTGCCCCGCGACCTGGTAGCGGACAACTGACCCCATCGCACCGGATTGACGCCTCGAGTAAGCCGCACCCAGGTTACACGCGGCTCACTCGATATAATAAGACTCTACAGATGTACACATATATCCGTTGCGCGGCGTGCTCTAGGTTAATATAGGCATACCGCGTAACTATACACAGACAACCATAACTACACAGACGCCTACATAACACGTGCGAGCGCGACGCGGGCCGTGAAGCACGTTGACACTGAGTGGTGTTACACTACAATACAAGCCGCTCACACAAACACGACTGCTTATCCCTCAATCCGCAAACGGCTAGATCTGTGAGCGGGGCGAGGGAAAGCTACATATCTACCTGTAGGTGCGTCGAGTTGGCATCTCTGTCGCTGGTCGTCTTCGTTGGGCCTCCCCCAGGCAACTGGGGGTCTCATCTGGCGGGGACAAACCGCCGGGATGTCGTGAAGAAGCGACGCTATAGGAATATAGCGTCGCGGCGCGCCTATAGAAAATTCATAGCAACCATTCACACGGACGCACTTTGCCTGCGTCATTTCCACAGGCCGTTCGAGGCAAAGAAATTGAGGGGCCCGTATTAGCGGGCCACTGTGTTGCTTCCGCGGGCGAGGGGCGAAGCCCTGACCCCGCTCGCCACGCCCCCTTGCGGGGGCGTCGCGACATCTGAATTGAAAATTCTCGGCAGTTGCCCGCCAGACAAGACACCCGTCTGTCTGGTCGGAAGATCCTCCCTTTTCTATGGTGGATGAGTGAACTTTACACCCTATTCCTCATACCCCTCAAAGTGTGTATGTATATGTACTTGAAGGTTTATACCTATTTTACAGATAGAATACCCCTATATTTTTGTTAAGTATATTTTACACGTAACAAAAACTGCAAAAAAGTTAATTTTTGAGCTCATTTAAAACCAAGGGCAATAAGTCCTACAGATTCGGTGCCATAATAAGAAATGATTAGGCGGTATATAGGTAAATTTTTTTTTGGCCGGCTCTTTCACTATTGTACCAAAATAGATGATGTCCTTTTATCCAAATCCGTTCAGTCATTTTTGCGTGATTAAGTAACAAACATTCACATTTAATTTTATAATATTAGTAGGAAACCCTCAAACTGAATTATGAATTCTATAGTAAAGTTTTGCATACGAAAACGGTTCGAAAATGTATTGATTGTGTATTTCATTGCTTGAATAAATAAATAGTTTTAAGTATAACATATAAATGAATAATCTTTTCATAATACTAGTGGCGTAGGTGTGAATAAAATAAACGTTTTGAGTAGTTTTAAATAAGTTTGTGTTTGTTTGTTTGTTTTATGTATCGCAGAAATTACAGAACGCCAGCTGCTGCGATCCTTACATACTTCTTCTGCTTCGTTAAGGTTCATACATCTATGCAATAATGACTATAGGTAAATTAATATAACGAATGATAATTATATGAATAGATCTACTAATGATTCAATTATTAAGAAAACCCTTTATATTCACTGGTTTGTGACCACGAGTCACGCTAAAAAGGCAGAATAATTCGAGAAGACCACGAAAGCCGGTTCTATTATGGACGTGTTTGATATAGTTATACCCACTTTTTTCTTTTGTATTTCGGTAGATGAACTGCTTTTGCTTTATAACCCCAAACGTGTAAACTAACGTTCACTACTCTATTGGAAACTTTTAAATCCCCGCTCCACCCAGCTGGGGATCAAGTAAACACGGCTAATGCGTCAATCTGAACCGCTCACCCACATCCACCCGAAGCGCCAATAAAATACACAACCTATTGACAAATACCCACACACTTCGTATAGCCAGTAGTTTAAAGCGCGCAGCTGTCTCTATCCCTGGGGGGATACATTTCTAGGACTCTACCACAGAAAATAGAGAACAGTAATGCAAAGTACTTCGTGATGAATTCAAACATCCATGAATCATTCACCTTGTGTGAGCTACAAACAAATTCCCTTCTTCTTTTTTGAAAAAAGAACTCGAAAGGCAGAACATCATCATGATTTAAGCTAAAATATTGAAATATACAGGCCTGCATGCCATTTCGGTGATTTCCATCAGGTCAACGGTCCACCTACATAGTTGGAATTCTAGATTCCTAGCCATGCTGCACCTTACGGTTCGTGGTCATAACTCCTTCGAATCTTCGCACACCTGCTCTAGGAGCAATGTGCTACACCCACTGCCAATTAAACTAAAAAATAAGAATTTTTAAACTTAAGTTTAAACCTCTGCCCTGGAAAATTGTTGTTACCAATCAACTACCGTCAGTGATATTTCGGAGAAACTACTGCAGCCGAGTTGCATTACTGTTTAGAGTATACTGTGACTATACTCTGTGCTTTACATTCGCAAAGAGACGGTTTCATTCAGGCCGTTGAGTGAAAGTCTCCGAACTTCAATCGAATATCTTGTTACAGGGTATTGTATAAAGCTATTTTTTGCTTTGTTATTATAATAAGAGCTTTGTTTGGTTTTAAGTTTATGAGCGCAGATTGTGGAGGATTTTTATTACTTTTTGTGCGAATGATGTTGTTATTTGTCTAGTTGATACAATCTCTATTAGAATGATGTAAAGAAAAGAAAAAAGAAAGAAAAATAGTTTATTCTGCACAAACAAAACGCACATATAAAGATAAAAACACATAAAATACACATTTACAAAAGTAGCCAAAAGCCTCGTGTTCAATAAAAATATAAAAAGTAAAACAATTTTGTTGTTGTTGTTGATGAAAAAAAAAAATTCGTACAAAAGTAAATTGGTTTTGTTCTAAAACTTGAATGATACATCACAACAAACCCTACTTACTTTAAATCAATTGTACGTATTTAATTAGGAAAAAGTTATTAAATTTTTAATAAACATTCAATTTCTTCTCTATATTCATTGAAATACAGGGTGGCAGATACAAAAAAAAAACCGCTGTTCCATACATTTTGACCGCGTAGGTATTGCACTTTTATAAGGAACAGCTGTTTTTTTTTTAAATAACTGACGAAAAATTTCAACGCAGGGGGGTTCAGAATCATGTACTGAATCCATGGTATCAGTTTTCAAGTCCATGTACCTGCCATCCTGTATACAGTCTCCAAACAACTTTTTACAAAAAAAAAAAAACTTTTATTTCGGAAGTTGGTGTCTTTGGTGTTGAATTTTCGTTTTTTACCACCGACTTAATTTTTTTTTGGAAGGTGACTGTTTCTCTTTTTTTGTAATAAGTTTTTATTTTTCACTTTTTAGTTGTGGTTCCTACCCCCACACAAATTCGAATACCACTACCTGCTATGTAAATAACAGTGACAGGAAGTTGATCATCATAATTATCATGCACATACTCGAATACCAAGTGGGAAATGTACGTATTAATGAAGCTTACTCAAAAACTTTCCAAGCTAAGTTAATAAAATTTATATGGGACCAACTTGAAAGCATAGGTAGGTTTCAAAACATTTTTTTTTTTTCAAAATCGGTCCACAATTGACGGAGAAATCGATGAACATACATAAAAAAAGCAAAAACATACATACGCTACGAACATAGAACCTCCTCCTTTTTGGAAGTCGGTAAAAAATTGCTGTTTAAGTTTTTTTATTTTATTTACCAAAGTGGAGCGAAATTCTTATACGAGTAACATCTAGCGACCCCTGCTTCGTAAGGTTTGTACGACTTGAAAAAACATTGTGAGTTCATTATTATATGTAGATTTAATATTATTGTATTATGCACAAAAACCTTCCCGGATAAATTGTCGAAATTATGGTGAAAATCGCATTAAAATCCGTTGCGTAGTTTAAAAGAACAACGCGGTCACACATACAGACACGAAAAGCAAATTTAATGTATACTATACAACTTGTAAACAATTACTGTTAATTTATACTATTTGTACTTAGCACATCCGACTATCGAGTATATCTTAAACGCCTCCAACACGGTAAAACAGTTTGATTCAAACCTTACGTGTTTGATGAAACCGTTTGATAGCGGTTTGAAGGTTCATCAAACGGCAATGCGCAGTTTGGTTCTGTACGCCGCTGTAATCAGACTTGTGACGCATAAACGCTCATTTCGCGATCGCAAAAGATCTCGATTTCCTTGCGTTTATTATTAATCTCGTGCTTAAAATGTAAAAAGAATTAGGTCATAAGAATAGTGCAAAGTAAAATATCGTTTCACACACGAACAGACAGTGCTAGAAACTACCGCACCAGATGATTATAAGAACTTTTTAGAATGCACACAACCTCACGGTACTAAATCCAATGTAAACCGTTTTTGTTCAAACGTATCGGAAGTCGATCAAACGACGCGTCAAACACAACAAAATATGAAATTTCATGTTTGCCAAACCATTCAAACTAGCTGTGAAAACGATCAAACTGGTTTGTGTAAAACCAAAATCTACGTGTTTGAATCCAACCGATTGACCGTCTCGGGGGTGCTTTAGAAACCCCCAAGCAATCTCTCGTTGGCAGATGAAACTGTAAGTAGCCATTTGAGCACATATCCTGAACTTAATTAATTGATTACACTCGATGAACCGCCTAGGATCAGATATTCATTTCCTATGGGCAATTGCTCGAAACGTCTTTGAATTAATTAGTTTTACACATATGAGGATTGACTAGTACAGGGTAGACTAATAAACAGTTATTATTTATGTTTTAGGTTCGTTTTCTTCATATTCTTTTCGTTAATAAATAATCAATCTGCCTAGCCTTTTCCCAACAATGTTGGGGTCGGCTTTCAGTCTAATCATTCCAGTATTTTTAATGGAGTGACTGCTTCCTCAACCCAGTTACTGGGTAACCTGATACCCCTTAGTTAGACTTTTAAGCTTCTGATTATTCGTAGTGACCGTCAAAGATTTACGAATCACAGCTGGGACCAACGCTTAACGTTCTTTCCGAGGCACGGAGGGGTTTCGACATTCAACGGATGGTGATGGTGGTCCTCGAACCGACCGCGGCAACCGTACCTACACCACCGATGAACCCGGCTGTTATTATTTAGCCTCAAGCCCGTCCCATATTCTATTCGTATCGACACTTATTATTTTAATTGTTTGGGTCCTGTAGCTTGTCACATTAATTGTGACATCAATCGCGTTGTTCAGTTGACCAAAAGTTGACAAAACTGAAGGAACCCACTTTGTTTTTGTAAAGAAAAGTGACTTCACACCGATGTGTGAAATCACTTTTCTAAACTTTTTTTAAACAGTGTGCGTATGTGTGTGTGCCGATGCACACACATATTAGCACACTCCGGATCCAGGTTGACTAAAGCAAAGAAAATCTGTTCAGGTGGAGATTCATAGACGACTCGACGTAACAATATTCTGATTTAAAAGAGCGTCCGTGGAGTTTCTTGCCCGTTCTTTTCCATAGGAACCTACTACGCGTTGGAATGGGCAACTAGCTTCATATTTCCGACTGACCGGCCCCTTGACAATTCAAAAGTGCCTGTAATTGGTTTATTTGAAATAAATGCTTTGAGTTTGAGTTTTAGTCCGCCTCGGAGTGTAAGGCTATGTTTCCACCAGAGATGTGATGGGGATGTGTTTATTAAGGGCCAATAGAATCGCTTCGTTTACCTAGCCTCGCTGAGCGCAGCTCCTGTGGAAACAACTTAGCGGAGCGGGGTTTTTGTACGTCTAACGTAACGTAAAGCGAGGGATCGGTGCGAGGGATGTGTTTAAGAGATGTGTGCGAAGGATATGTGCGAGGGATGTGTGCGTAATGGCGCGTAATCGCATCTGAAAAGAGCCCGCAACATATCCTCGCTGCGCTCATCTGCGCATCGCTTCACAGCGTCGCTACGCATCCTCGCACCACTCAGCGGCCTAGCACATCTCTGGTGAAAACGCTCACATCGTTTCATAGCTTCGTTACGTATCCTCGCACTGTTCCGCTACCTCGCACATCTCTGGTGGAAACGCAGCCTAATTGTGGTGCTGTTCCACAAATGATGGAACACTTAATATCGTGTCCTGGGTATCCTGTCAGATGGCGCCAAACACTGACCGAAGTCCTGGGCCGAGTCTATTTTAGATTGCTATCGACACTCTTAAGAAGAGAAACCCTATATTGGTAAAAAAAGCGCACGCGTAATGTTAAAAAAGAGCAGTCACTAGTCCATAATTCTCCTATTATAACAATAATTGCCATTGTATATTATAATAAATTGTTCTCACCATTGGAATATAAAATTACTACTTTTGAGCTATTTTATACCTACGTACCAACTTCCTTCCTATTAGAGCAAAGTTGTCAAACTTTAATTAACAGACTTATTAACTGTTCATGATTTCCAACAGCCAGGATTATCCAGAATTACAGGATAATACGAAATTGCATAATCATACATAAATACATTATTAATATCGTTCTATAAACTGATAGCATCAGAATATATACTATAAACAAGCCATGTTTAGTATTCAGCGGCGAAATATTGATTGCATCCAGCTTATTGTTCGGGAAAATCTGGTGGCAACCACCACCATTTTATGCTGACCGCTCAAAACTCTTACGAAGTCGATTTTTTTTAAACTGTTGTGGTAAAAGAGAGTCACCTTATACTGGTTGTATTTTTCTTCAGTGTTCAGTTTTATTGAACTGGTAAAGTATAAAGAAAATAACGTATTTAATGGAATTTAAAAAAAATAAAAAATTAAGCCCGTACTGTTTTGTTCAGAGAATTCACAAAGCATTCTTCATTCAATAGACGTCTTGAATTTCTGAATTTATATTAGAAAACGGAATGTCTTTGAACTCGTGTGACAGTTTTCTTATTTAAGTAATCTAATTTAATTAATTAATCTAACCTAATGTTCAGACGGACATATCATCATCCCCAATATATGGTTGACTGGTCGAGAATACCTAAGGCTTAAAGTCTTCTTTTATAGTTGCATAATAAGTTGTATATTAATATAAACTTCTAAAGTAGTTAAATTATTTTTGCTCCAGTTAAACTAAAATCGAATAAACTAAGAATATTTTGACTTTCAATAGAAATCCTTCTGAATAGAATCCTTTATTCATTCATTCTTTTATAGAATAATCGCACTCAATATTAAAAGAAAAACAAAAGCCTTAATACATGTTGGTTTCCAATTTATTTCTGAGTTAATTAATAAATTATTTTTCTCATAAATAGCTGGCTGGTCGGCAGCAAAAGATTAAATAGTTTTCTAGTGGACTTAATGCAATGTTAAGTGTAAGCACTGCACTTCTGCAAAATTTATGAGCAGAGACGACATTTTATAAAAATCTTATTATTTTTTACGTTTTTACTTTTCCGCTTTATTCTTTGTTTGTATTTTTGCAGTTAGTTATTAAATGAGCTATTGGTGACTCGAGAGTAAATACTCGTAAAAGCTTGTTGTTGGAAAATATTATAGTGTGTCAGTTATATTATTTTAAGGTATGGAATAAAGGAAAATATAGATAGAATTTAACAATGAAAATGGTGTGGTCAAATAAAATTAAATGGAAATAGACAAAATAATAATATCAAGGTAATAAAATCAATACATTTATTTACATTCCACCTAATGTTGTTATTTACCTCCTGTTGATGATGTTGTCAATTTTGATGTTGTTGACATTAAAAACCTGGAGGGACGTGGTTATCGACATAGTCAGATGCATTGACTGAACAGGTCTACTCAAATCTGTATGATTCATTCCTCAAAAGCCCATTTTCAGACACGTACCTACATAGATGGTCCTCATATGATTTGACGAAGATTATGTCTTGACTTTAAAATAGACCTAAGACCGCTGAGTTTTTTTTCGTCATTTCTTCCCCAGTAGTGACGTTAAAACGTAAATCCAAAACAGCAGTTGAAAAATTTTAACATTTTTCGTCAGCGGTGTCGTTTTCATAGTTTTAGAGGGTGCTAAAGTCGATAGTGAGGTCAAAATGTAAATCAAAGATGGGGGCTGGGAAAATTTTGTTTATGTTTTAAACCATACGTGCGAAGGAACTTCCTTCCTGACACCACCAGACGTGCGATGGCACACTTAAAAAAAAATGTATTTGTTAAGTGATTCCGATATCCTATTTACAGAATAAACAATTTCATTTCATTTCACTTCTTAAGAAACCTAACTTAGTAAAAGAGCCAAAACTTTGGGATCCTAAAAAACACATTTTTCTAAGACAACATTATAGAAGGTAGGATCTCATATTAACGGCGAAGCTAAGCCAATGACGCGCAATAAATAACATCCACAGCCAATTAATATTAGCTGTAAAATACAGCATCAATTCATCTCACAAAGCACACATTTTGATATTAGCACGTTGCACAAACTAATCCATCACGTGCCAAACATTATAAACAGAATAGAATATTTATTGGAGAATATTCTCGCCGCGAATCAGGCGCTTTGTGTATTTATGCCTGTATACATTTATAATACTGTAATTTCCATCGATTGGAATACTTAGAACTAGTGTTTGTAGATGAAGGATAAGTTCTACTAGAGTATTATGAACTTTACATAATAATATAATAGTCCTCCTCCAGACCGAATCACGGCCATGGCGACTTCTGGCGCGGGAGATATTATAGTGCACAAGTTTGTGCAAACACAGGTGCTCTCTCTCTTGCTTCTACGTTTGATATTTCAATTTGATACGTTTTGATATTTCCATTATTATCTTCCTGCCCTTGTCTCAAGTTACTTGGGGTTGATGCAACAGGTTTTCTTCCTTTATTCTCCCCTGTCAACCGTCACGCTATCATTCATTTTTTTCATAACATCTCTTATACAATCCATCCATCGTTTCTTCGGCCTTCTTGTCCCTCTCCATATTCAAACCGCCTCGAAGTCTTAACTCTGATTGAAATTAGAACCCTATAGCAAAAACCTCCACATGATGTTAGGCTACACAACCCTCCAAATTCATTCTGAATCCCTACAAAATTATGTTTGAGCTGCCGAGAGTCACTTTCATATGGCGCGATATTATGTTCCACATTGTGAAACCGCAACAACGAAATGTTGACATTTCAACATTACAGAGTAGGTGGATGTTAGAACATGGCCTCGTACATTACTTATAGTACATTTTTTTTACCACAACATGGTGTTTTTATTTCAACTGGGGTGAAGTCTGAATGCGAGTTCTTTTCTTTGAAGGAATATAAATGTGAGACGTAGTAAAGTCACTTTTCAGTATCATTATTGTGCGTGTAAGATGACGATAGCTTTTGATTACTCAACTACAGTAAAAAAACTACCTTTATTTATCAAAGACAAGACATGGAGAGAGAAAGTAGAAATTAAGATTTTAACGAGTGGAGGAACTAATCACGGATGACATTTTTTTTTGCAAATTCCATCGATATAAAAATCAACATCGTAGTAATGTCGTAACGGTGCTTAAAATATTTTTTCATTACATTCTAGATTTGCAAAATATTGATGAGGCCTGAAAGACTGCGTGGGATTTAAGTAAGGGCGACCAATTGGCATAAATAACTAGAGTTGGCGGAATCTGGCTGTGAATGACAACGAGAGACAGATTTCTTGATTACGCAATAAGCAATCGATGTAGGAACAAAGCTGAAAGCGTCCATCGGTTAAATATTTTCAGGTTTGTATTTTATCTGATATTAGCGACCCGCTCCTGCTTAGCGAGGTTTTTACGACTTAACAAAACATCGAGATTTCTTAGGTAAACGTAACTTCAATATTAAAGTATTATACACATAAACCTTCCGGAATAAATTCTCTAAACGTTGGTAAAACCTCATCAAAAACTGTTGCGTGGTTTAGATGAACAACGCGGATATACAGACAGACGTGAAAATAACTTTGTTTTATAATATGTATGTATAGAAGAAGATTTATAATATTTGCGTGTATAATGATATCCGTTTATTCTGGACGATTGGTTGGTTCACAAATACATAGTTCAGGGTGAGTACGATTTTAAATATACTAAAAATAATCGTTCTGTATCCAATATAAACAAAACAGTTTACAACCAACACTTCTCGGAGTCTACGTAAAAGTTACTACAGTAGGTACCTGTCTACGGAACAAAATACTCTACAAGATAATCTAAGTTCGCTGTTTTTATTAAAGCCGTGAGACGTCACGGTTCCCCGCGACAGTGCGGTCATGTCATCGCATCATCACGCTCACAACTCAACATAAGGCTGATGTATTCCTAACTATGTGGCTGCGATGTGTAGGTACTTTTGAATACCAGAATCTGTTGTAGTCTAAAATGGCTAGTGACGTGTATTTTATCTGCAAGTGTTTAGAGGTTTACCTTTTACTTATTACTGTGTAAGCCTAATAACATATTGGTCCAAGTGTACCTACACTAAATAATACCGAATCTGAAACGAATTGTATGCGTTTACTTAATACTCGGTCTCCGTTAAATGAATTATATGCGTTTACCTACCGCTCCGTCTCCAATTCGCACTTCGTCAACGATATCGACATGACGTTTTACGTCATCGAACGTCATTCCATACACTTTGCTTGCTTATTGTGTCGTGATATTAAAATCATACAGCCCAGCTACATATTTGTTTTTAAACGTTTCTTGTATGAGAACCCCCTTAATTTTTTTAAGTGAAGACTTTTTAGGTGCGTTGAGCGATTTTTGTTACAGGGGGTAACTCATGGATTCGCATCACAGACATGCTGGCGCCGTAGTGCTCTACTATAGAATATATGTAGATGGCACATTAGTGCCATCTATAAAAAAATAAATTCAATGCCGACAGAATACTTAAAACTGGTATTAACCAGTTTTAAGTATTCACTTCTGTCGGCATTGCATTTTCTTAAATTTGCTGTGCAACAAATAATAAAAATAAAATAAGTAGTAGCACAATACACAGAGACGCACAGAGCCTTAGTGAGAGGGTCTCGTTGGTACTCTTTGGAATAAATTTGTCATTAAGTAAGATTTTAATAAGTAAACAGATCTTCTGGAACTAAAACTGATAACTAAACTAACTGTTCTTGATAGGAACATAACATACTTAATCTGCGTGCGCTATTTATTTGCCAAACATGTAAACAAACACGAGTTTTCCAATGAGACAAACATCAACTTTATGCAAGTGTAAATAAAGTTGATTTTAGACCGACTAGTAGTGTTGAAAAAGTCATAAAAATATGAAGTTGTAGCGCAAACTGAACTTTATATTTAGGCATTAAAATTGTTTTTCCAAAAACTCGTGTTTGTTTTCATGTTTGGCACATGAATTGCGAACGCAGATTAGTTAAGCATAGCTAACTACGCAAACGTAGTTACCTCTATGGAAACTAAAGCTACCAACTAACAATAGGCACCGTAAAATATTTTACATTAGTAAAACAAAAACACGTTTCTTGTATAGGGACCCCCTTTAATTTTTAAGTTTATTTTATTTTTATTCATAGCGGCAATAGAAATACACAATCTGTGAAAATCTCAACTGTCTTCCTATTATGGTTCATGAGATACAGCCCGCCAGACAGACAGACGGACAGCGGAGGCTTAGTAATAGAGGGGTACGGAACCCTAAAAAGTATCGATAAACAGACAGCGATACTGGTTGTTTGCTTACACAGCGCCACTACAACAAAAACTTGATTATACTAAGTATCAATCGCCAGTCGTTATAAACACACCATTTGGAGGCAAAAAACAGAGATCGAGAAAACAAATAAAAGCTGAAGGCTATCCCTAATGTCTGTTTCAAAAGTATCTGGTAGAATGTGTACAAATGGTTACCCATCTACGGACCAACCCAGACAAAAGTAGCTTAACCTGATGGATCGACCCATGCGGCTGTTATTACTTAACCACGAGCTCTTCTGCGTGTATCAGATATGTGTGATCATATTTATGAGAGTGGTACAGACCATCAAACTGAATCACTTTCTGCACGGGCCCAACATCGAAATGGCGAAAAAATAATCAGCTGTCCCATACAAAACTTAATTATCTACTCGACCCAAATGTATCAGGTGTTTCTAGCAGTGATGGAATGTTTTTCAGCTGACTTCTGACATGATAGTGTAAAATTGATAATGATAAATGATGACCATGATACATTTATATTAGGTACTAGCTAATGCCAGACGTGCGTTGCAATGCTTTTAACATATATTTTTTTGTATGGAACCTTCTCCGTCGCGCACACAAGAACTTACCAAAGTTTCATCACAATCGATCGAGCCATTTTTGAGCTTTAGTTTACGATTTTTATTTCGATTAAAATAACATTTAAATAATTCCGTTTTTTTTAGTCTGAATTATTCAAATGTTATTTTTTATTTTTACTTATTTTTTATTTTGTAAAAAAAAAGCTAATATTTAAAAATTGTTTGACCAGCTATCTAATTACGTAACACATTTTTGTAAACAATTATGACTAATCTGTTTCATTTTGACAGTTCAACAACATTCACTAGGTTATTTACGTTGTTGAGCAGCATATTTTTTCGAACTTATGAATCAATGGATTAGCAATCTGTTTCAAAACGATTCAGATTCTGATTGATCGTGTATTACGTAATTACTGTAGTACTGGTCTCATTATTTACCCTAGAGTTATCAAAAGGACGTTGTAAGTATAGATAGATTATTCTCATTCTTTTTCCAGTCCACGTATATCAGCGACAAACTACCCTCGGTGGCGTGTAATTAAAATTGGCTTAAACTTGCGTCTGCATTGAAAAGCTCTATTAAAAGTTTTGCGAACGGAACGTATCCTGACGAAAATAAACTTTTTAAGCATCTCATCAATATAAACCGTTCGGTTATAGATCGTGAGGTATAAAATATTATAATCCGAGTATGAAATTGGATGAAAAGTCTCGTTGGTCGTAAAACGGGACTTATGTATAATTCAAGAGGTCTGCTGTACTTTTGTGATACGTTCAGCATCCAGGTTTCCAGTCTCAATTTGCAGTAAATAAAAAAAAGTCTTGCGCTTTCTTTGTTAGGGCTGTGAGGAGACGTGTTTATAATCTTCTTGATCATAATCCTTGTTTGTTTTAGTTTCTTCGTCACGTATTCTTCCTTTAATTTGCCTGTTTACTATCTTATTGACCTTATCATTCTTCTCTATTATTCAGTAATAACTGCTATCATTAAATGAATTTTGTAATGAGCTCACCATTAGGTACAATAATAATTAACTATGTAAAACGGCTCACACATTTCGGCCTTTAGCAGAATATTGTAATAAGCATTAAATAAATTTACAATGACCGTTCGCGGACAAATTCAAAGTTATTCTCTTCATAACAATGACCATTATTAATAACGAGTCATGTAATTCTCTTGTTCGTGCTTGTGTCATTCCTGGCTCATTATGAACACCACTTAATTACATTATTAATTTACATAAATTTGTACTCACGCGGTTTGTTAATAACCCTTTAAAATACAAGTAAGTTTTGAGTTGTTTAACAGTTTTATGCCTGTGTTTATCTTATCAATTTTTAGGGTTCCGTAGTCAACAAGGAAATAAGTAACCCTTATAGTTTTGCCATGTCCGTCTGTCAGTCTGTCCGCGGCTTAGCTCAGCGACTCTCAGTACTAGAAAGCTGTAATTTGGCATATTAATCACGCTGACAAAGTAGTAAAATAAAATCATGAAATTTTGTTTTAGGGTACCACCCCACACGTAAAGTAGGGATGTTTTTTTTCTCGTCTATCCCACGGTGTGGGGTATCGTTGGAAAGTTCATTATTGGATTTAGCGATCCGTTTGCAAAATATTAAGCATTAAAGTGCTAATTTTTATCAAGAGTCAAGTGTCTCCCCCCTGCCAGCTAACTGGGTGGTTTTGTATAAGTGAAAAAAATCCACGGCAGTAGTATATTCAACGAAGTTAACTAATCACAGCTCAACGAGGCAAACATTGAGAATTGAAAACATGATAGCTCACTGCGAAGAACTTTAAAACAAACAGTTTTTAACATTTTAATAGTGTTGTACTCTCAAATTGCTACCAACGATTCAACAACAAATTAACTCCCAAAAGTCAGCCACCTAATTATAAACCCATCCATCCGGTCATCATAGCACATAAAAAGGGGAAAACATTATAATAAAGTGAATAGAACTGAGAGTTTCGTACATAAGTGCTACAAAAAGCGGCCAAAGACATGACATTGACAGATGGTGTGGACATTAGAGCTGAGCCATTAGTGCCACACTGCTTTGCTTTACTTGTGGCCACAAAGTAAACAAGGACAGAAGGCGTGCTCTATACAACGACCGAGAACAGGCAACAGGCGCACATAGAAGCATACGGTAATCTCAAACAAATGCAAACGAGTGGTCTTGCACTTGCTGTACGTAGACGCGTGTCTGTGTGTGTACGTTTTTCCTCGTTTAGGAGCCAACCTTCTGCACCTACCTGTTGTTTGTTGTAGCCCAGATATTAATGGTTTTATACAAGCTATGGACCCTTCATTAATTAAGTGTAACACTTCTGCATATTTAGAGGAACATTTGTCGGAAAACTTTCATTAATTTCTCTAGTTGTATTTAGAAGTTTGGCATTATTTGGTTAGATTTTAATCGTGTTGTGTTTACTTGGTGGATGGCTTTACTAGAAATGTGCTTAATTAGCAACCTTGAGATTAAAAACGTTTTTGATATTAATCAATGTTTACGCGGTTCAAGTTTTAATGTCCATTACTTAATTGTTGTAGATTGTTTCTTTAAGTTAAATAAACAGCCAATAGTCGTCTACTTACTTTATTTTGTTTTCCTACTTAGTTTTTAATTTTATGGTATAGTGCACATGATATTTAGTGTTTTTATACTTAGATTTAATTAAAGTATTATTTGAATACATGTGTTGTTGGTTACCCATTAAATTAAATAAAAAATAAATTTGGGAATTACTTATTTAAAAAGTTCAATACTCTGTTAGTTTTCCAATGTTTACTGAAACGGTTATAGATACCTGCATTCTGTCAGTTTTATCTCGAAAACAACTCTCGTTCATAAACTTTTGTAGACGTTGTCGTTGTCAACTTAAGTTGTAGAAACTCTTAAAGAAACTTTTCTAACTTTTTTTTTAGTCTCGACAAATAATTTTCAAAGTCGACAAAGTTTTGATGAGAGTATTAGGGAGTTGTAACTGTAGGTAATTAGTGAACTTGGATGTTGATGGAGCTTAATGATACTGAGTCATCAATTTAAGTTAGATTCTGTATGTTTGTTCTGGTTAATATCAATTTGGTGTCGTTCGTGTTCAAAAAGATCCTAACTATCCTAACTAATATTATCAATTTGTGTTTTTGTTGGTTTGTTACGCTTTCACGCTAAAACGGCTAAATGGATTTGGTACATGGATAGACCATGACCTGGGATAGGACATAGGATACTTTTTATCCCGATTTTCCCACGGGGGACGAGACTTATGCGGATGAAACCACGGGGCACAGGTAGTACATAATATTAAAACATTTTCTGTTTTTCTGTATTTTATCCAGAATATTTATAAAAAGGCTACAGCGGGGTTTTGTACAAAGGGAATCTTATCAGTAACTTAGACGGTAACACACTGGGATGCCATGGCGCAGCCAGGTAGCGTCGCCAACGAAATGTATGGTTGGCTGCGTAACCAACCGGACGTCAGGTGAGGCTCCCAATATAACTGTTTACATTTAACCTTATTCATAAACGCTGCTCAAAGTTAAGTAATGATTAGCGCCTGTTTAACCAAACTTTTGGATATTTAAACATCTCTTAACTTTAGCAACGTTTATGAATAAGAGGGTTAGTTGGCAGCGCCACCTGGCGACGTTGCTATGGCGTCCCAGTGTATTAGTGCTCTTATGTGATTTTTTCTTACTATGCAAGACCACTAAGTAGTAGTATTACTGGGATTTATTTGTGAAATATTCTTTATAAGTTGCAATTGTTTGTAATTAGTCTACAAACTGCAGCAATTTTATATTTCAATACCACTGAAAAATAAAATCAATACATCAACAAAGAATCATTAAATCAATGCATCCTCAATATTAATTAATTGTTAAACTATTCACGATATCATGCCACATCTTGCTTTAAAAATATGATTGACAAACCTACATAACAGAACAATCATTTATCATTTATTATTGCAGACTTAGAACAATTTCTCTGCAATGATATATTATTCGTACGAGGAGCTCGTGGCTTAGTAATAACAGCCGCACGGGTCGATCCATCAGGTTAAGCTACGCTTGCCCGGGTTGGTCCGTGGATGGGTGACCATCTTTGCATACCGAGACTCCTCTGTGCCTCAGAAAGCACGTTAAGTCGTTGGTCCTTGCTGTCATTCGTGGATCTTTGACAGTCGTTAAGAGTCGTCAGAAGCCCGAAAGTCTCACACCAGTCTTACCAAGGGGTACTTACCATATATTACCCTGTTACTGGGTTGTGGAGGTCAGATAGACAGTCGCTCCATGTAAAATACTGGTATTCAGCTGCGTCCTGTTCAGTTGCGAAAAGGCTAGGCAGATTGATCGAATCAGAACTATTTCTAGACACAAAAGAATAATTAGAAGCGTTACCAAGAACACAAGCTTGCGGCATAGACAGATTGCTTCATTAACTAATACCTAACTATTACTTAACACAGAATGTGCTAACGAACAGCACTAACTTAATTTATACTTCGCTGAAGTTGCCTTAATAATATTATCCAGAAAACACGAAGTTAGATCACATTTGTACATTCCCTAAAGATATTTATGTATTCAGTAGTTATAAATTGATGATTTATCTGCCATCATAAGGAAAAGAACTGCATCGATGATGAGCAGGGTCCGTGGTAACACCAACACTTTCCTCAGATCGTTAACGTGCAACATTGATGGTACTTTTAGTGTATACTGAGCAGGTGTAACACCTGCACATGAATAGGAAATAGACTAAGTTATTATTTTGTAACTTTTTCAGTTTACTAACACATTTTTAATGTGTAACAGCTTTCGTCTTTTCTTTAATATGTAGGACTGATTCCGTGAAAAGGGACGGAAGTGTGTAACAGGAAGCCGGGAAGCGCGCGCTAGTTGATTTGACCAATGAGCGCGCGCGGTGCTGAAATTGGGTCTCAGATGGTACCAACCCATTTTCCGAGAAGTTAGTACTGTCAGCCAAAATGTCAGATATTACACATCATAAGCGAGTACTGTAAGGCTCGCTCGATTTTTTATTTTTCTTTTTGTGTGTGCTACTAACAACCCTACTAACACCCTCTTTGCAACAATTTATGGACTGTATGTCTGAATTATAGATAAAATAATTATAATCCCAAGTAATGGATGGGGGCCTGGTTAAGCAACGGTTTCCTAGAAGAGCGGTGACCGCCACATACGGTCTGCAATTTACCGGCGATGACGTCACTGAAACGTTATTTATGAAAGTAGGTTGGTATGTTCCGTGTGGTGCCGGACGTAAAGAATAGTACCATCCCATTTCTTCCCGTGGGTGTCGTAAAAGGCGACTAAGGGACTCACGAGAGAATAGGCAGCAGCGTTCTCTGTAACTGTTAACACCATACCGCGATCGCCAACCCGCCTGCCAAGCGTGGCGATTATGGCAAACCCCCCCATTTGGTGGAGGCCTATGTCCAACAGTGGACGTCTTTCGGCTGTAATGGACTGATGATGATGAAGTTGGTATGTTTACCAAGAGAGCGTTTTTGACACCGTTAAGTGAAACGCTGCATCATTTTCATGACAGCGGTCACTTCAGGCGTTATGTGGCGGCCACCGCTCTTCTAGAAAACTGCTGCTTTAGGTTTTCTAGAAATACGTTTCTTTGTCGCTACGGAATAGATAAAATGTATCTATGCCGTGATTGTCACTAACCAGGGTTAAAACCAGAGAAATTCCACGTGAATAACGGAGCACCTATTATAAAATCTTTAACTTTAGATTTGTTTTATTACTTACTAGCTACGCCCCACGGTTTCACCCGCATAAGTCTCGATCCGGTGGGAATATCAGGATTAAAACTATTCTATGTCCTAACCCAGATCATGGTTTAACCATGTGCCAAATTTTATTCAAATCCGTTCAGCTGTTTTAGCGTGAAAGTGTAATATACAAACAAACTAACAAATAAATAAACAAACAAACAAACGAGTTAGGATTTACGAGTAGGGCGGCAAACAATACCACTCAAATGTTCCATTCAATCCTCAATTTCGTTCCACACAAACAAAGTTACAAAGAGCTAAATTGTATAAAAAAACAATTTATATCTAAATGATTAAATCAGAAGAAATATTTCAAAGTTTTTTTACTAATCCACAAAAAGCTTTAGATTTATTTTATTACTTACAAGCCAAATAGTTTTAGTCTAGCCCATAAAGGTTTGCTCTAAAAATCACAAACACTCGCGTTTAGTGATAAAACGGGTGTAAAACCATTTGCTACGATTTATGACTTGCTGATGTAAACATTTTCACGTTATTGTTACTGTTAAAAATAACAGTGTAGGTGTATGAAGCAAGTGATATTGTTCGTGATTCATAATATACTATGATTATAAAAAAACTATTAACTATAATAATATGATAAATTATGAGATGATAAAATCATGAGATGACAAATTCGGAATCAAAATGTCTTATCTATTTCATGCCGAGGATTATTAAGGTTCATATATACAGTAAAAACCGTTTATAAAAACATCGCTTAAAACGACGTACCGGTTATACGGCAAAATTTTGAGGTCCCAGCATTTCTGTTATAACTTAACATAGGTTTTGGTTATAACGATTATCGGCTATAACAACCGTAATACAATGGTCCCTTCGAAGTTGTTACAAACGGTTTTGACTGTATCACTAAGCAATAGATATACGCGGCATGGTGCAAAGATGAAGAGTCATCGAAATTATTATCATTTTAGTCGAAAAGCAAAGAAGCAGGGATAGCCTGGTGTGACTGTCAGACTGCCAAGTCATAGGTCTCGAGTTCGATCCCAAGGCACGCCTCTGACTTTTCGGATTCATGTGCATATTGTATAATTATCACTTGCTTCAAAAACGGTGAAGGAAAACATCGTGAGGAAACCGGCAGGCCTGCATTTCTCGACGGCATGTGAAGCCAAGACAGAGGCCCATGGGCGGCTTTAAAACTCTGACATCAGGATAGTCACTAACCACACGAAAAGAACAAGAGCCGAAATACGCCTGGACATAACGCTTAAGCGAAGCATCGCAACAAAGACCAGCTCTGCGCTTCCTACATCCTGCTAATTCCTGCTTCCGTCTCAAGGTTGTCAATTCACAAGAACACTAAGAGCATACGAGACCTCAAAAACAAACACAGAACTGTTCAATACTAGTTAAGTTAAATAGAGGAAGCCACTTACAGTCAACAATGTAATCCTTAACATAAGTAGATGATAAGCTCAACACAGACAGTACTCGGGAAAACCAAGTCCCAAAACTTCCGCCACCACTATAATACTCAGAAAACTTTGCAAATAAATAAACCTGTTGTTTACGCAGAACCGCAGGGGCCCTCGTCGTGAGTACAAACACCATCCGTCAATGTCCACCGCTCTTATTCACTCTGATAGTGTAAACACGGCCTTACCCGATGGCCACGAAATGTACGCTCATAGCGTTTACACTCAGCACTTCTATAAGCAGTTGTCAAGTAGCAAAAAAAACAAAATGCGTTTGCTTTTCATTCATTCGTTTTTCAAAAATTTACCTATCGGTACTCCATTTCTTTCCATTAGACAATTGTATTCTATTGTTGAAATTACTGCACTTAAAGTTATTTTACAATGCATTTGCTCGAAAAGAGTGTTTTCCAAGCAGCCAATTTGTGTGGAAAGTGTCACTTTTTTCAGTAGTGCTTTTTACTTTTCTGGTTTATTTTTTTATTTTTAACTCCGTCGTCATCGACAGCCCGGCGCAAAGAGATTTTTATTTGAGAAAAGTTTTACAAATTAGATGATGATGATGATGATGATGAGGATGACGATGGCGATGACGATAACGATGGCGATGATGATATTGATGACGATGGCGATGGCAATGGCGATTGCGATGACGATGGTCAAAGTCAAAAAGTGAAAGCCAAAGTCATGAATGTTGTTTATATCATTTATATACGTCAGCCAATATGTCAGATGTTACATATCTTATGCGACTGCTATACGGCTCGCTCGTTTTTTTTATTTCCTCGCACTATGCATACTAAAACGTTGTATGCTACACGTGCGTAAGATGATTTCGAACTCGTGTCGACGTATACACTCGTCGGAAATTACCTACTTTCCGTACTTGTAGCATAAATAACTATTATTAATGTAAATGGTAAATAGATTACTTGTACATACATTGTTTTCTATTCATTTTAAAACAACTGAGTTTATTATATGACTGGTTTATAACAAAAGGGTGAAAACCATTATTTGTCTGGATGGAGTAGGTACAGTAATTCTGAAATCAACTTAATTTTTAACACACTAGTCAAGTTGATATTTGTTTAAAAGTGGAAATATCGTGTTTTGTAATTTGGAAATAAGGATTCGAATATTCTTCTTCGTGTTTATGGTACCACAGTCTTTCAAATTCTGTAGGCCCGAAACTTCGCTACAACCACGGCATCGTTGGCGGCAGCGCAGAAGTGATAGATTTGATTTTCTTTACAGTTTTTGAAGCACTGAAAACAGGCAAGGATGTGAAAAATAGGATTTGAGTTGACTGTAGGTATCTACGTAGACCGATGACCTCGTGAAGACCGCAGGAATCCGCTGCATGCGGGAAGCACAGAACCGGCCGAAGTGGCGGTGCTTGGGGGTGGCCTATGTTCAGCAGTCGACGTCTTTCGGCTGAAATGATGATGGTGATATACGTAATTTTGGAACTGACGCTTTTTGTAACGAAAAACGTCCTATAAAGCGGTAGTTTCGTGGCCCAGTTTTCCGAGCCTATTTACCACCACAAAAGCATCCGTAGAGCACTTGTAAGTGATAAGTTTGTTAAGGTCGAAGGGATAATCGGTTCTCGGTAACAGATTTCAGTTTAAGGCCTTAGATGTTAAAGATGACCTAAGTTTTGATAGTTGTTTGATCACTTTGTTCTTGATTATGATTGGACTTGGATACTTGGACAATAATTCGGTGGCGTCTTAATAGTTGTTACAGAAATGGTGTTGTTGGAAAAGTCTTGTTTGTCTGTGACGTAAATGCTCATTGGTAGAAAGATTACTGAAACAAAGACGTGTTTGACTATGGATATTTGAAAGAAAAATATAAATATGGAAAAAACGAAAAAGGAGGAGAAGATACACAAGTATTTAAGGACCATAGCAGATAGCGTTCTATAGTTTCGGGCTACCCCTATTGGAAGACGGCGTGAGTTTATATATGTATATAAATGTAACTAGTCCTTAGACATAGCGCACTCTATG
Organism: Agrochola lota; assembly: GCA_947364205.1. Taxonomy (NCBI): domain Eukaryota; kingdom Metazoa; phylum Arthropoda; class Insecta; order Lepidoptera; family Noctuidae; genus Agrochola; species Agrochola lota. Next base: position 8,255,968 of record OX376231.1, on the reverse strand, counting down.
CGACAGTTCGGCAACTAGACGCAATGATTTTTTCAAAGCTCCGCACACTTACTTCTTTGCTAATAAACGTATTATATCAGATGAATAGTTACACGCCAATTTCTCTCTTTTAGAAGTCAGTAATTTGACTTTCGAAAGAAGAAGACAAAACGTTTTATAACTATACAGATATTAGTAAGGAGGTTAGCGTTGAGTTGCACAATCGCAACGACAGGCTAGGGAAGTCGCACGCTCTTGACGCAGCATCTAGACGCATGTTGCACGCGCATAACGGATGATAGTCGTATCCGACAGGTCAGCTGTCGCAGTGGCATGTCGCATTGTATGCGAGGTGGTTTATTTAGTAAGTGCTCAGACTGGGAGCAATGAACTAAAAAAAATAATTCAGTATTGTTTTCAGTTGGTTACGTGTCTTTTTTTCGTTGAACAACAGTTGCACTTATAACACGTTGAACTAATTCAGCACTCTCATCGCCTCAATCTTGAATGTAATGGAGCAGCATTCCATTGTTCATTATGTATCCTTTATTTGACTAATAAACAGCTTCTTCGTCTTCTTCAGTCAGGGAACAGAGATAACCAGATTAAAGTATCGATATTTTTAAGTTTTAGTCCAAAAAAGTGATTCAAAACCCCAAACAGCGTACCATTCGTTACTTTATCATCGCGGATGTTATTTTTAGTGGCAATAAAGTGTAAAAGTGATAAAGTCACGCTGGAAACTATCGTTTGCTGTCGCACGATCTGCGATATCTCATATTTATGGGCCACTGATATTTTCATCACTTGCCAAGTTTTCCGAAAACAAAACCTTTTACTTTGTTAGTGCGATTTATTTAGAAATACAAATACTGAACAAATATTGGAACAGTTGCAACGCAAATGTACGCTCTTCAGAGGCTTACAACAGCTAAAGTGCGGTCACTGTTGGACTGCATAGAAAAAAAAGAGAAGAGCGATGACACAACGCAGGGAATTTATTGCACCTGCTGGGGTTGCGGGTTTGTCCGAAAGGGATATCGCGGCCCCGGCACACAGGCAACGGAAGGAACACGGGTGGGTTTTAGTCAGTAAAAGTCTGACACACCCTCTCGCTCTGCCCAGAGCGGGAGAAGTCATTTGACGATTTCCCATCCTCAAAAAAAAAAAAAAATTGCAAAATATGAAGCAAGTATCTATTTACAAAAAAAATTTGATTGGACTAATAAATTAAAACATTATTACGGTAATATGTAGCTTGTAGAATAATATGACAAAAAATCTGAATGACTGCATGTATTATGATTTTTAATCGTAAAAAGAAATTTTTGGAGGTATCTTTGTGTTTTTTTTCTATCATATCAAATTAATTGTATTATATTTTCAACACACTGTTTTACTAGCATATATCCTGAAGAATGTCATACATTTTTCTGATATTGTTTACTACAGTGGATCATATACTTTTTGGCATTATAAAACTTGCGTTTAGGCCTGTTTAGGTCCTGTGGTCCCCTAAAGGTTTATGTGTCGTTCAAGTACCTATATGTACACCTCTAGCCAACCCTTCGGGGAAACACGGCGTGATGTTATGTGTTTGTGTGTTTTTAAACGAGATGAAAATGTCTTAAGATTCGCACGCTTTTTCCGAAATCACTAAAAGAGAAGTGAAGAATAAGTACAAAATAAGAATGTTCCAAGAATGTAAAACTACATTGACTTACATACACTGAATATTTACTGTTTTCTCTCCGAATAAATGCTCAAGTCTTTCGTCCCATAAAAGTGTAAGACCCCAACCGCCCTTGGGACGTCTCAAAGGCGACAGGTTCGAATCAAATTCAAATATCACCCTTTCAGGATTTTCTCGGTACATTACTTTCTGCCCTTTGGTTTACATAGTTTTATCATGAATTAATTATGAGGCAAGCCCACACGATTTTTGTATTTTAATGTACATTATTCATAGTTTAATTGAAAATCTGGATGGAGGAACGTTTATTTATCGAAGGAGAAAGTTTATATATCGAAAACAAAGTTTCTTTGAACAGAAATTAACGAAAACCAGTTATTTTATTTAATGCCATGTATTTCGTGTTAAAATGTAATAATCAGTTTTTTGTTTTCTGTTCTTGTCTTTGGATACGAAGGACACTCATTCACTCACTTATCGGTAACTTAAGTTTTTTTCGACCTGTAGAATTGCCTCACTGCTTGGCTCAGGAGACCTTTGAAAGATCTCGTTCAAACGTTTACACTGTACCCTGTACGTTGCCGTCTTCGGTCAATCTCCCATAGCTGAGATAGGTAGGTATACAATAACCAATTTGAAAACTCTAGGGCTGTAACATTTCTGAAATGTAGACAGACACGGACGAGGAATTCTCTTTCAGTGCAATCGTCATAATTAATGATGAAGCGAATCGAACTCACTAGTGCGAGCCGATGATCGATGAGAAAAAGGAAACCAACAATTCGAACTGTTCAATTATTACAGATGATTCTGGAAAGCTCGCAATAATTTATAATTAAGTACAAGTTGTACTGTTGTGTAAATAAAATAAATTACGAACTTCCATAAAAACTTTCATCCCCTATTTTTACCCGTTTTGAATTTTCGACCTTTGTGGTTACCCTCGTTACGTAAGGAACTCTTGTGCAAAATTTTATGTTTCCAGACCTTTTTTTTTTTTTTTTTTTTTTTGAGGGTGGGAAATCATCAAATGACTTCTCCCGCTCTGGGCAGAGCGAGAGGGTGTGTCAGACTTTTACTGACTAAAACCCACCCGTGTTCCTTCCGTTGCCTGTGTGCCGGGGCCGCGTTATCCCTTTCGGACAAACCCGCAACCCCAGCAGGCATTGGTCTTTCGACCCCGTCGGTATGTTTCCAGACCTAGCGGTTGGTTTTTTTTATACGGTCTGTGATTGCAGAATATTTTTCTGGGATTTTCTCTTTGCAAAGAGAGAAGATACGTGTATTTTCCACCACGCAGGCTGAAGATAGAACTTCATACAAGTCTTTTATAATTGTATCTTGTCAGTGGTATCTAATAAATTACCGACAAAACTCAGTCAGGGAATTATCAAATGAACACACTACGTCAATTTGCCGTGTTATAGCCATTTCATACAACTGTCAAAGAATAACAGTTGCGATTTGAATAAACAGGAAATTTAAGTTGGTAGTAATTTCTCTGACCTTGACCCCCAATATTGTGCATAAAAAGCGGGTGACCAATTTAACAGGCCACGACACCTACCTACCTCTACATATTCTCCAAAATTTTCTCCAAACCATATGAGTACAAGTACCTTTTATCTAAACGAGCTTAGCATAATAATCCTCATAATTCCTAAGTCCGCAGCTAAGCTTTCGTTTCAAGCTCCATTAGCATAACACCTGTGGTAGACTTCAGGGCTCATTTACATAGGTATGGCGATTTACGAGCGCACTGCAATACAACTGTTAAGTAAGATGTTAGAGCGTTTTGTCCCAATTTATAAATAAATCTAGGTACATTCAGAAAAAAATATTGTTCATCTAAAAGACTAGGATACTGAGAAGCCTTTGCCCAACATATATAATAGCAAATAAAAAATATAAAAATTTACGTATTACTATTTGGCGCCAAAAATCCGCCATTTTGTTTTTTTTTCAAATACCTATCTACGTACACTTGGGTTTTTAAGATGAATATAATGATATCTTAATTGTCGAAATCCATCCAGCCGTTTATTTGGAAGATACGAGGTATTAAAGAAATTTACAAATAAACATACATACCTTGGCAGTCGAGTAAAACACAAATAGACTACAAACTTAAATTATCCGTATATTCGAATCACAATTGTCATTCTTTGACAGTTGTATAAGCATAAAGCTTAATCAGCCTATAGTATTCCCACTGTTGGGACACAGGCCTCCTCTATTGGAGAGGGCTGTAATCTACCACGTGGGCGCGGTCTTTTTCTTTTTCGTGTGGTTAGTGACTACGTGTAGTTAGTGGCACATTAGTTGTATGAAATGCAATTTATCACGGCAGATTGACGTAGGGTGTCAATTTACTTTAAATAATTTGCCTGACTGTACCTACTTTATTTTAAGACAGTAGTCAGTTTACATGGCTTTAAACAATGTGTACCTACTCCTTTGTTTTAAAACCTGTTATCGGAGAAACCATCAAAAGATAAACTACTTCAGACAAAGCTATTCTGCTTAAGCAATTTATTGCAAGCTATTATGACGAATATTTAATAAGGGATTAAAAACAATGTCTACAACTCAAAGCCTGTTACAAAAACTCATTATTTTCTTTTCTTTTCCAAAACTTTGAATTTAAGAATCATTTATGGTGTCAATGTCGATTTATGGTGGCAAATAGTACCTATCGATGAAAAACAAGAATAAAGAAACAATTTTGAACGGAACAAAAATTGTGTCAACAAGATTGATTAGCCGTCCATTTTAATAAATTGAAAAAGAGCATCCTACCGTTTTGGGGAAAATCTATTCTTGTAGAATGTTAATTACTCGTCAATTAATAATTTTTAAATTGGTTCAAGATGCATCAACATAATTATTGGGTATTGTTTTACAAAAAAAATAAAAAAATACTTTACAAAGTTTACAAAAGTGAAAATAGAGTTAAAGTAATCGATCACTTTAGTGGGCTTCTAATACTTCTTAAACGCCTCAATCTTGATTCCGGAGTTTCGGTAAGTGTAGCACTCCGTAATCATCTAAATATCAGCATATTTATGTTTGGGTCTAACCTGGCAGATCGCATTTATTAAACCTTGTATAATGTTGAACTAGCTTTTGCCCGTGGCTTCGCGCGCGGGTGTGTCAGAAAATATCACACGGGAACGAACTACCGGGATTAAAAGGAAACGAAGCGATGATCGTATACCTAATAGCCGAGGAAAAGGTCATTAACTCTTGGTGTAGCACTGCGACGCCGTCAACCATAGTTATTTTGTTTCGCGTAATTTTGAATCTGTGATATTTTTTATAGTATTTATTTAAATGATATAATGTCAAAACATATTTTAATCTAAATTAAATGCCCAATTTAAATAACATATTTATTGGAAAAGGATTGGACAGTACAGGACAATGATATTTTCATCAAATTCTGAACGATAAAAGTAGATACTGTGGGTCATCCTTAGAATATAGACAAATGCTATTACGGAGTTTTTAATGAAATTTTTAAGATGTACAATCCTGTACAACATACATTTTATGTATCTCTTACGGTTTACGCAACACACGCCAGTAAAGCTCTCAGTCGGCATGATTTTTTACGACATTTTCAACAATAATAGTTATATTTCAGCCACTTCACCAAAACTTAATGAAATATACATTGAAGCCTTTCTCATGAATCACTCAGTCCATTGGTGAAAATTGTACGAAAATCTGTTCGGTAGTTTTTGAGTTTATCGCGTTCAAACAGACAGACAGACAAACATACGCGGCTCGACTTTGTTTTATAATATGTAAGTATAAGGATAAAAGAGAGTGTGTGCTTATGATCACACGATAGAAGTGAAAACAAACAAACGTAAATTATTACAATACATATTAATAAAACGTAATTCTTGAAGCGATGCACTCCTTGTTACAGTAAACGTGTCTGATGACAGCTGACGACGACTGAAGTAAAAAAAAAATATCCGATTCACCGTCACCGACCCGAGCGTGACGGTTCACTGTTCAAAAACAGCGCAAAAAACACTCTATCTATAAATACAAAACAATATTATCTACTAGACAAAATCCGTGACGTCAACAAGTCTTTATATTAACCATAAAAGGTTGATACTGTTGCTAGGTCATCACTTAGCGCTACCTTTTGTTACCCATACAATTCTACGTAGGTAGATACGTCAAATCTTTGTCCCTTTTCAAAGGTTTCATAATTTGTATTCATAATGCGTGCCTATGTTATGTGAATGTTATGTGAATACTTAAAATGTCTAGTAGAAACAATGGTTAAATAAAGTTTTGATACTTATTTTTTGTAAGCATGTTTATTACCCGACTGCGGCGAAGCCAAAAAAGAAGGGTTATGTGTTTGTTCTGTATGTATGTCCGTCTCTATGTTCCCTCGTAACTGCTAAACGACTGAACGAATGAGATATCAATAGATTCGTCTTTATTGTGCAAGTATCACGGCGTATATTAAAAAAAAAATATTGCGGATGGCGCCAAAATATGTTTAAAAAAAAACTCCCTGTACTATACATTGGGTATTAAAATGAAGGGTTTTGAAAGCTGATTATAAAAATATATACAAATTATATTTTTTAAATTTAATTTAGAATGAGAAAAGTAGAAAAAGCTGAAAATAAAAAGTAATTTAAAAACCTAAAAACCCGAATGCAAAAACACATAATTATGAAAATAAAAGAGTAATTTAAAAACCTAAAAACCCAAATGCAAAAACACATAATTGAAAAGAGAATAAAAAACAAGCATTGTCTTTAAAATTTTGGTATCGCACGCGAGGACAAGCAGAAAGAAGTTCACACAGTATTTCATGTTATTTCAGGTTATTTTTATATTAATGTGACAACTGGCGAAATGTGGGTGTATTATAGGTACACCTCTGCCTAACCCTTCGGGAAATACAGCCGTGATTTTATGTTATGTTGTAGTGTGAAAAGCTCACAGGTTTTAATATAAATAATTACGTAAAAAGCCAACTAAACAGATAATTTCCTGCGAGTGATTTAGTTAGCTTGACAAAGAGGCCAACGTAGTGTGATTATGGTTATATGAACACCAGCAATACCAAACGTCAATTAATCTGCCTAGCCTTTTCCCAACTATATTGGGGTCGACTGCCAGTCTAACCGGATGCAACTGAATACCAGTATTTTACATGGAGCAACTGCCTATCTGAGCTCCACAACCCAGTGACTGGGTAACACAATACTTCCTCGTAAGACTGGTTGTCAGACTTTCGGGCTTCTGACGACCCGTAGCGACTGTCAAAGATCCACGAATGGCAGCCGGGACCAACGGTTTAACGTGCTTTCAGAGGCACGGAGGAGTCTCGGTATGTAAAGATGGTCACCCACCGACGGAGCAACCCCGGCAAGCGTAGCTTAACCTGATGGATCGACCCGTGCGGCTGTTATTATTTAGCCACGAGCTCTTCAGCAACACCAAACGTATCTTATGCAAATTACGTTTTGAGGCCGATCCTCTATGTCTGACTCTCCCTAATATCCCACATCTACTATTAAAAAAACCGGCCAAGTACGTGTCGAACCACGCACAATGAAGAGTTCCGTAGTTGGGATGAAATTATCGCAAAAACGAACTTAACGACTACTAGTAATTGAAAAACATACTGTCATACTTCGATATTCATCACGGCCAATTCTCTAACTGCAAATGCAAGTTTGTAATCGCATAAAAATGTTTTTTTTATGTGTTATAACTATAAAAATGTACCATTTTTGGAATTGTTCCTTTATTTGTGCTGTGAGAACTTGCTTCTTACCAAATTTCATGATTCCAGGTCAACGGGAAGTACCCTTATAGGTTTTGATTTATTTGCAATTATCAAAATATATCGCATAAATGACTGTATTTTATTATTGCGTGGACTTGGAATATTGATTTTTTTGAGCTCTAAGGGACCATAGAATTTGATATTAATTTTAATTTGATACCTCCACGCATTCCTGAGAAAAATGGTCTTGACAGACTGACAGTCAGACACACAGATGGACAACGAAGTGATTCCATAAGGATTCCGTTTTTTCTTTTGAGGTACGGAACCCTAAATATATATTTTCATAAACTATTTTCTTTTCTGTAAACGTCAGGCTCAGTATGGCCCCTGATTACTATGCGAACAGCAGTTTGATCGATGTTTAAAAATGCATTAGCCTCGATAAGTGAGAAGTGTTGAGACGAGCTACTCAATCAAACTATCGTTATGCTTTTAAACAGCACTTGAACTATTAAAACTGTCAACACAAGTTTTCCGATCTGTGACGTAAGCCTATGGAACGACGTGAATGATAGATGAAAAATTAAAGATTCGGTACGCTTTTCGTACTTAGTTTTAAGAATATTTTGGTTCAAAAGTACATGACGATACTTAGGACTGACGCAGATTTGGGCGGGTGTTTTTTTGTGTTCAAATCATGATTTAAAACGTAGATTTGTACCTCACCGTACTAAGTCGCGCGAAAAAGTGTCCATACTGAGAAGAGTGAGCTCGCACAATAATAATGGCGTTTAATCAAGTCAAGTCTCTGCGACATTGTGTGTGTAGAGAGGTTAAAACGAAACAGAAACGCGACCATCTTTTGACGCAGCAGGTCCAATCTACGATTTAAATCTTTGGTTGAAATGTGACGCGCTGCGGCCATTGCGGCCCGTTGCGGCTGTGATGGACGCTTAGCTGTAATATCGACTGAAGACTCTGTCAAGCATCCGTTACGGGACTTACTATAAAATATAAAGTTATGCATAAATGAAAAAAAAAAAATAACAAACTTTCACAATTTACGACTGAAATTGTCTTCATTGTGCAAGAAAAAAGTCAAATTAAAAAATTACAATTTGCACGTCATAAAATGTCAACAAAATTGTAGGTAAGCACAATAATAATTATGCAAAGTTGCCGGTCCCTTAGAAATAAGGTAAAGATTTTATTTGGGGGTGATTAAAAAATTTTGCACGTTAAAGATTTATGAAGTGAATCGAATGGGGAAGTGGCTAGAAAGTGCACTGGGGCGGAAAATATCCCTGATCAGCATTAAACGGGTTGGATTCTGCTCTTCAATTACCATTTGCAGACTGATCTCGGCTATTGTCGGTCGATTCGATCATTATTGAATGGAAAGCATAGTTTTATTTCACCATGCGAGCACGCTTTGGAATATGTTGATTAAAATTACATTGTTGGAAGAATTGATATTGGAAAAGGCTCGGACGAGCTCGTTGAAAGTTTTTCGCTTACTTGAATATACTTTCAAAACTTATCAAGTCTGTCGATTTTTTTCACAGCCTCAATCGCATTTTACTCGTGGCTTCGATGCTTCAGGCTCTCCCAATTTTGTTGCAGAAACTAGTTTTCAGTTGGCTACGGCGAGTCTATTAAAGCTGCCACCTGTCTTTCAATGTCTTAAAAGATGACATGCCAGTTTTTACAGCCATAGGTACTTCTGAATTTGTCGTGTAAAAGCACAAGTTCGGTAATAAAATCGTCGAATTCAATTTTACAAGGACCTGAAAGCCTATTTCAAATACAAAAGTATCTAAATGATCATTTCTGTGCCCAAAGCGTCCCTAACTGTTACCTACCTAAAATAATTTTAAAGGCGCGAGGCAACATAATTTCATTGACAGAAACTGTTAACTAAGAAAACAGAATTGCCTTTCCTTATTGGATTAACATTTAAGTAGACATCACCATTACTTCTCCAGTAAGTTAGAGGTACAATAAATTGGTTAGTCGAGGCGCAATCTTTAGTTCCCTCAACTAATTGAACAAGGTAAAACCGACTTAATGTTTTGAGACCGAAGACTGATTGTAGGATGGTAAAATTTTGGAAGGATTGAAAAGTATAGCTGCCTACCCAATTAGGTCACTTACTTCGAACGCGAAGTACCAACGGACTAGTTTAGAAGGGTTAGAGGGGAACTTAATAGTATTCCTAGGTAAAAGTGGAAGTTTTTTAGTTTGTTAGGCGCAAAAAGGTTTTTGTTGACAGAACCTGGTTGGTTTTTAGTTGCGAAGAAATTAGAGGAAATAGATAATGGATGAGTCAACATTGAAGGTTTTTAAAACTTAGAGTGGATTTATTTATTTAATACTTCAAGCACAGAAATGTACAGAGGGGGACATAACGCCATAAACATTTTTTACCAGTCAACCTTTGGGTGATGCAGAGACAAACAGTGGTAGGTGCAATTACGAAAAATTGAGGAATAAAAAAATATATTTAAATAATATGTAAAGATACACATATACCTATTACAAACTATAAATAATATATATATGTCTGGATTCTTTCTTTCTGTCACCGGGTTTCTATGTAAGAGGGAACACAAACAAATCTACTAAGTATCTACCAATCGTAGATAATATTGGCAAAACAGAGTAAAAATACTGCGTTCAGTTTATCTTTCGTCAAACATTCTTTGCAATTAAAAAGTAGTTTTAGTTAAAAATCAGCACCAGAAATCTACTGTTGATACGGATCTAACCCTTATAGAACTCATATAAATTTAACTTGCTTCTGCCCGTGACTACGTCACTGGCGTGTTTTTTTTTTGTTTTAACTTAAAATATGTATATCCTACATGAGACTCTTGGCAATACTTTAGCTTAATACTCGTGAAAGAATTTTCGAAATCGGATCAGCCGTTCCGAAGATGGCCTACATACAAACTTACTACCTCTTGATAGTATTAGTACAGAGAGGCACAAACAATCTGGTGTTTTAAATGAAAGAATATAGGCTGTTTTAAAAGCAACCGTTTATCAAATATTTTACTATAAAAAGTTAGTTCAACGGGCGTTTTTACAACTCCCGGCTAGTTTTACAACGAAAACTTTTAAGTGGTAGGTAACCTAACGTTAAGAGTTTCCTGAGAGCAGTTAAATTTTGGCTAAAACATTTTTTTTTTTTAAGCATTTGTTTTTTTTTTACTATGTACTAGCCTTAATATTGCAGTACATTTTCACCTTTTAAGGGGTAATAAGCGTAAACGCTTTAAAGGATAATAGTTAAATGAAAACTAAGTAATGTCACCGAAAGTCGCCGTCAGCGACGGTAGCAAAAACCGCAAACAAACCGGATAGAACACTTGTATCTAATTAAAAGTTTTGTTTTAACTGCAAATGTCACATCTCTAGTGGGTGAGCCAAGTGTTTGCTTGTTATAACTTTACTAAGAACTAAGTTGCAATTCAGCTTCACTTAAAAAATTTCACATGAAAATTTTTCGCTCTCGATCTTTTTTTTCGTAATTATGTTATTTGGAGAAAGTTCTTTTAAATAGTTTTTTTTTAAATTAAAAACTTACTTTTGATTCATTTTTACTTACACACCAATTATATTGTTTTCATTATATTATCTAACTAGCAGCGCCCCGCGATTTTACCCGAATAAAGGCTTGTGCAGACCAGCGCGAATTGTCGCGACACCGGTTATTGTTATACAGTGAAGTTTTCTTAGAAATTGTATTGTTAGTGTCGCGTCGCACGACAAGTCACGCTGGTCTGCACAAGCCTTAAGTCTCGATCCTATAGGAATATCAGGATAAAAAGTATTGTATGTCCTAACAGAGGTCATGTTCTACTCATGTGCCAAATTTCATCTATATCCGTTCAGCCGTTTTACATTATACAAAGTCACATTTATAATGTTACAAGCTGCACCCCGCAGTTTCACCCGCATAAGTCTCGATCCCGGGGTAATATCGGGATAGAGAGTATCCTATATCTTAACCCATGTCATTTCGCATTTATAACATTAGTTAGGATATTCTCGTTTTTTTTTTCTTGTCTGCTTAGTTGAGGTTAAGATCAGCAAAAAGCTTTTGACCGTTCAAAAAGTAACCTCTCACGTACCCACGCAATAAATAAAGTTCACCTGTAAATAACAAACAGTCCAAAAGATTTATTATCTCACGAAAGGGTCCATAATTCAACCACGAAGTTTCATTCAAACTCCAAGTATGTTAAAAAAAATGTTTGAGGGAAAAGGGAATTGAAATGTTGAAATAGAATGGCTTACACCTACATAAGTCCCTGTTGAAATAAGAAATAAAAAACGAGCGAGCCTTACAGTAGGCGCCTATGATGTGTAACCTCTGACATCTTGGCTGACAGTACCTACCAACCTCTCAAAAAATGGGTTGGTACTATCTGACGGCCAGCTCTAGCACCGCGAGGACTCATTGGTCAAATCAAAAAGCGCGCGCTTCCCCGGCTTCCTGTTACACACTTCCGTCCCTTTTCACGAAATCACTCCCGCAGATTGCAGGAAAGCGAGATGAAAGATGTTACACATAAAAAAGTGTAATTTGAAGTATTTTTACTTATAAATAGAGGGAACGGAAATAGCCTACTCATATCCTTTATCAGACAGGATATGAGTGGGCTATTTAGAAGAAAAGTTTTGCAAAGGTCTTAGTTATACAGGGTGGCAGGGACATCGACGTGAAATCTGATACCATGGATTCAGTTTATGATTTTTAACCCCGCGTTGAAATTTTTAATCGGGAAATTTTTTGTACTAACTGGATAAAAAGATAGAGAGAGATTTCCCATGTTCTTACCCGGGTCTATCTGTGTATATATATTTTTTTTTTTTTTTCTACAACAGGGAAGCCTGCATCTCACCTGACGATAACTGATAATCACGTCGAAGGTGGAAGCGAGCTTCACCAGGAATCCGCAGCCACAAAGGAACTGGCTATCTTACCTCTAACTGCCGAAACACAACATTGTATGGTGACAGATTTAGATGAGATGGTGGTAGCTAGCCAGGCGAACTTATAACAAGACTTACCACCAGCTAAACCAAGCAGAGAATTGTGCCCCCACTGCGAATCGGACCCGGGACGTCTGGGTCTGAGACAGATGGTCTACCCACTAGAGTCTAGTGGGCAGCAAACTCATTAGTCAATAGTGTCAAATATCAATACTATAAAGACTAAGATTTCTTATGAGAGCCAATCCTTACTGTGTATCCAAACTGTCTGAGTACTCTTTTCTTAATTCTTAGAACTCCCATCCTCTTTCACTCCACAAAGTTTCCTAAAATTAACTTGCTAAGAGCTTGCTAAAAATGTATTAGAGCCATAAGTGGAGCGGAATATCTAGACCATTGCAGGCCTTTATTTAAGGCATTAAAAATTCTCCCACTCCCATGTCTGTATATTTTTGAAGTTTGTCTATTGGTAAAAAAATACCTTCATGTATTTCTATTAAATGAACAAGTTTCCGAAAGACTGAACAAAAAAATGCCGGGAAATTACAAGCTCAGAGATTGCAATTATACTGTAGAAATACTAGTAGTATGACAATTTAAATGTATAATAAATTACCACCTTTTTTTTTTTGTGGTTGGGAAATTATCAAATAACTTCCCCCGCCCTGGGCGGAGCGGGAGGGCGTGTCAGACTTTTACTGACTAAAACCCACCCGTGTTCCTTCCGTTGCCTGTGTGCCGGGGCCGCGATATCCCTTTCGGACAAACTCGCAACCCTGGCAGGCATTGGCCCTTACGGACCCCGTCAGTTGGTGCTGATATCTCTTTGAGGCGCGCGTGGAACACAACGCGCCGTCGACCCGGGCCTGGTCCTAATCGGATGGCGAGTTACCCTTTGCTCACCGTCCGCAAGCCCGCGCCTACGGTGGCCGGAAGTCGGCTCGCGACTCCCGACGCCCGGGGCGTCTCCTGCGGCGACTAGGGGCGCGAGGGCGCGAATCTTGCCTCGGCCTCGCGCGCTCCGCCTCCCCCTTCGTGAGCATTACTGCTTCGCAGAAGGAATAGACGGCCACGATCCACACAGTGGTGACACCCGGGCGTTTCCTTCCGCCTTATACGGAACAGGAACCTCCCGAAACAACCGTGTCCGGTGAGGACATGCGTCAGGCGGAAGGTGAGGACGCTGTGGCGCCTCTCTAGCCACTCCTCAAGAGGGGATTTATCGCCACAATTGTGGCGTGCCCAGCGCTGGGTTGCGACAATCGCACTCTCCACGCCGCCATGAGATCCCGCCGAAGCTCCGTCCGCTGTGCCGTGATTTCTCGCGGCAGCGGAGTTACGCCCTGGCGTTTCGCCTCCTCGCACAACTCCCACATGTGCGTGAGGACTTTTGCCTGCAGATCCCATGGCGGTAGTCCGGCAAGAAGGCTCGCCGCCTCACGGGAGACCGTGCAGTATCTCGGACCAGCCTAATGGCCATGACCCTTTGGGACGCGTTCAATCGCTGGGCCGGTCGCAGCCTTAATGAACGCGCCCACGCCGGTGCCCCTTAAAGGGCCATGGACCGTACGATCCCCGCATAGAGCCTCCGGCAGGAGGCGTTTGGATCCCTAGGGCAGAATCCGCTTCAAACCAGCCCCAGCCCTCTCCAGTTTGGGAGCCAAACGTCGGAAGTGCTCCACGAAGTTCCACCGGTTGTCGAGGACGAGTCCCAGGTACTTCATCGTCGACTCGACCCCGATGTGAACCCATCCCGCCGTTATCTGGGAACCCGACAGAATAAATTACCACCTGCCCTGAGAATGTTACCAATTAATAAGTTTAAATGTAAAATGTTTGATTGGCTCTTAGACATGTCTTTTTATTCTGTCAATGAATTTTTAAATCATACTTTTTGATACTGTAATTAAAATCTTAATAATGACATTAGTACTTTGACATTATTATGAATTCTTGAACATTGTAATTTTTATTTTTTAGTTATATGTTGATATTATGATTTATATTTTTCATTAAACTATTAATATTTTACATTATACATAATGCATTTTTGATGAATCTATCAGTCTATTAATTTGTCATTAATATTATAAATTCATAAATTAATACAAAATTTCATAATTTTATATAATATTCTTATAATGTACCTAGTTCTGATTTGCATGTTCCTAGCTTATTATTTAATATTTCTACACCAGCAATGGTAGTATGTGTGAAACAGTGTTTAATGTAAGATCCCAATGTACCATATATTGAGAAATAAATAAAATTCTAATTCTAAGAAGTAGGATGCCTTCGTCATTAACATATAATAATGTGATGAAGGCATCTTACTTATTATCAAGTTAACCTTGGAAAACTTTGAAAGGTAAAGAAAGACGGAAAGAAAGAATTTAGTTTATTTGGACATAGTTCGTGAAACATAAAATACAAATAACAAAATAAAAAGTGAAAATACTGTTTTAACAACAATAGTGTGTGCCTCGCGGCTGCGCCAAACATGTTCATTTCAGCATTAATGTCAGACATATGCTGTCTGACACTGAACAACTAATGAACCTATAAGGACAAGTGACGGGAAGTACAAACAGTTTCAGCATACTTAATAGATATTTTAATAGTTATAAATAAATAAATAAACTAGTAATTTGAAACAAATATATTTACAAAAACAACAAGAATTTAAAATATTTGTATTAGTATGGAGAATTCTCTTATTTCTTAGAAATCATTTGAACGCCACTGACGCTGGTATATTAACGTGGCCACCTATTGAGTCCAACTTGTCTAAAAAGTAACGTTCGGGTCGAAATGAAGAAGAGGCCCTTCGTTGGGCACCAACCACAATATCCTCTTTCCAAACAAACCACGCGTGACAAAAGAGATGCAATATCCTATAACAAATATTCGGAAAATTAAACACTTTTTGTTCCCATGTACGGTGGCGCCATCTATAACACCGTCATTTTTCAGCTGTCTATTCACGGGTACGGTGCAATGAAAAATTCGACGAAAAAAGGAAATACAACTAAACAATAAAATTGGATGTCCGTTGTTAGGCCTATTTGTTCTAAATACAGTGAAAAACATTTTTTAGAGATGCTTATAGTTCGCGATGTGAATGAAATAAAATTCCGTTTTTTATGCTTGCAACCTATTATATTAAATGGAAGATTTTTACGTCTTTCATTGCAAACATGATCGAAAACGAATGATGAAGATTAAGTAAAGAAAAAAATAATTTTAGAAGTTTCATAAAAGATTTCAAGTAACCGAATATTTACTAAGCCATTTTCAGTAATCTATCATGTAAAGAAAATTTTCTTGGAAAATAAACTTAGAAAATAAATGCAATCTTTTTACTTAAGGAATATTGCACTTAGGTAATAAAATGGATCGTTAATGTTATGGTAAGGTTCACACAATGAGTGAAAAGTAGTATAATTGATGAAGGGCAAAATTAACCTTTTATTAAACTGTACCCTTTAGTAAATCGTTACATTTCTGCTCATCCAAGCTTCACTAATTGATGAGGGTTGGATACGAAGATTCTTAATTATCATGTCTTTAATTAGATACTTCATTAACATGTCGTTATGACGGAGTTATTTTTGATTTAATACTACATCCTACACACGAGGACCTCGTGACTAAGTAATAACAGCCGCACGGGTCGATCTATCAAGTTAAGCTACGCTTGCTGGGGTTGGTCCGTGGATGGGTGACCATCTTTACATACCGAGACTCCTCCGTACCTCGGAAAGCTCGTAAAGCCGTTGGTCCCAGCTGTCATTCGTGGATCTTTCACAGTCGTTACGAGTCGTCAGAAGTCCGAAAGTCTGACAACCATTCTTACCAAGAGGTATCGTATTAACTAGTTACTGGGTTGTGGAGGTCACATATTTTTTTATTTTAAATATTCTGATTTAAAAGAGTGTCCGTGGAGTTTCTTGTCCGTTCTTCTCCATAGGAACCTACTACGCGTTGGAATGGGCAACTAGCTTCATATTTCTGATTGACCGACCCCTTGACAATTCAAAAGTACCTGTAATTGCTTTATTTGAAATAAATGCTTTGAGTTTGAGTTTGATAGGCAGTCGCTCCATGTAAAATACTAGTATTCAGCTGCATCCGATTAGACTGGAAGCCGACCTCAACATAGTTGGGAAAAGGCTAGGCAGATTGATACAGGCTGATTTTCACCTTTTGTGACCAACTCTGAGACACCTATAACCTAATTATTCCTTTAATTATTTCTTTTTTATATATAATTTTCTTCTCTGGCATCGGCAAGAACTATAAAAGTAGTATAGTATATACATAACTAGTAACGTGGTTAAAGTATATACTCAGGGTGTGCCGAGCGTTTCTTTAAGTACCTAATAATCTTAATCCTCCATTATTTTTATAATCGAAATCGAAAGAACACTTAGATTTAAAACAGTAACGCTTCGTTATTCATGAAACATCTCCGCGTAAATTCAAGCTGAGGTCAACTTGAAACAGAAAGCCATTAGTGGCCAAACGTGGCACTTCTGGCAATAGATCGTTCGTTGCAGAAAGTAATGGTCGTGAGCTAAGAATGTGACTGTTGCTGGAACTGTCCTCAGGGCCAGTCGCATTGCGCTAGAACAGTAACAAAGACTTAACTTTACACAGTACTGTGGGAAATAACACAAATTAGTATAATATTTATTTAATATAATAAGCACAAACATGTTATCAAAATACATAAAGAAACACATCTCAAATCATATTCGGCACACTGAATAATTTTGCTTTAATTTACATACTTACAGCACACGCACGCGCACACGTTTTTTATGCACACGTTGATACTTGTGACCCTTTTCAAAGACAGGTGAATACTTGTAGACAGTTGTGGACTCGTTGAGAACTGCATGCAGACTGGGGCGATCAACTCGTGAAACACCTTTTACTAAACGTTCGTTTATTGAGCGGCTTGCAGGCGTCAGGTGGCGAACGTGACGTCATGAAGCTTGCTGTCGATAACAGTACTTAGACCCACTTGCACCACAAATCACTAATTGCGTTTAGCGCTAACCGTATTTGAAACGTCATTCTTTAGCATCTTCAAACGATTGACTGAAATAGGACGATGTTTTAAATTCGTCATTTAGCGCTAAACGTACTTGTAGTGCCATCGGGCCCTATTCCTAACTAATATTATAAATGCGAAAGTGAGCTTGTTCCTTGTCGCTTTCACGCTAAAACGGCTGAACGGATTCAGATGAAATTTTTCACATGAGTAGAGTAGGATCTGGGTAAATAGGATTCTTTTATCCCGATATTCGCAAGAGATCGAGACTTATGCGGGTGAAACCGCGAGGGCACAGCTAGTGTCCTTATAAAGCATGATTGAAAAAAAAAACAATTGCATCAATGAGGATCTGTACTCCCATTTTATCACGATAGGTAGCGCATCATCGACATAGCCATTGAAAGCTGTAAATTCCATACATTTTGTAACCTATCATTCAGTAAATTTAAATTTTCTCGTAATATGCTTAAGTGTGCTGTACCAGGATATACTAAACTACTAACCCCGGTGTTTATTAATTTCCTAAAGATACTACGCTAAAAAAAGAGGGAAACTAAAAGAGTACAACTAAAAGTAACTTTGACTATGTTGATTGGTAAACTTTGACAATGTGGTGGAGTTCTGGTGGAGCTATTAACGTCTTGATAAAGTTCTACAGCAAGAACGTCAAGTGCTTGTCTTTCAGAAGCTTGAGGGCTTTTATTGCCGAAATTAAAATTTCGGTCATAGGTAACCTAAAAAAATAAAGGATACCATTTATAATTAAAGTAATGTTGTCTCAATTTTTGTAAATTTTCCTACCATGAGTCAAGTGAGAATTAACACGATACAACTAAAAAATTATCCAAATCTAGAGCCTAGCACTGATGAAAAATATTTTATTAGTTAAAAGTCTACTTCTCAATAAGATCTGATTTCTTTCCAGTAATCCTTGCTTCTCGTTTGTTTAGTTTGTCTTTCAATTCTTTACGCTTCCAGGAACAATACATGTTAGCAATAACGATACTGGATCGGTTTCAACACAAAACATAACAAAAATCATTGATGTAAACAAAGCGAAAATGATTTAATAGCGGCCATCCCGCGGCTGGCGACATCTGCGTTGAGCTTTGCGCGTGGATCCCCATTGACAGCGATTGAAAAAAATTGTGTCGTTAATACCTACAATTTCTAAAGGTCGGCTTATTTTGGGTGAACATACGTAACATCGCAGCGATCTTAAACTTCGAAATAACAACACGAATTTTAAAATTATATACTTAAAGCGATAATGGCTAAAGAGAAAAAATTCAAAAGTTAAAAACGGCAACAAATCGGATTCGTCAAAAACAATGCTTTATTCCTTTTCTATTCAGTGAGCATTCTTCTAATGAATTTAATCAGAACAAAGCAGTAAGTACCTCTAAGTATCATTCCGTCAATTCAAATTCAGCCCAAACTGCAGGTGCTTGTTTGGTAAACAAACAACGTAGACTACTGTTTAAAGATGGCGGATTTCCAAACGTCAAAAAAGCTCGTGCTTGACATCTTTAATACGTCTGTCATGGTTTAGAATCCCGAAGTAATAGGCACTGTAGCTTCTTTTTTACGTACCTCAATTTCATTTCAGACGTGCTTATTTCACTAAATCGAGCAAGGGAACAAAGCTGAAGGATTTTCAAGGGGCCGGTTGTCAGATCTGGGAAACAAATAATAAAATCTATGAAAACTTCCGTTCTCGTGGGTATCAAAAATATTTTAAGTGCAAAGAAAAGATGTGCTTAATATTCAGACAGATATTGCTACTTTATATAATACATAGGTGCCTATTAGGTAAATTCAAATAATTACGAAATGGATTTAAATGATTTCTAATTAATTTTAATACCTGGTCGACCGAACTCTGCTCGGGTGAAAATAAAGAAAACGAATTTTCCCAGAAATTAGACCTAGCTATTGAGTTTTCATCCCCGTAAACCCCTTTATTGCAACTTTCATCGAAATCTTTAGAGCGGTTTTCGAGAACGTGATTACAAATATAATATATACATATATTGCTAATTTATTAGTACCTATAGGATTTGTGAATGTTCGCCCAGATCGGGCAAAGTATTATTGAGTTTTTAACCAACTTCCAAAAAGGAGGTTATATGTTCGTTGCGTATATATGTTTTTTTTTGTTTTATGTATGTTAAACGATTTCTCTGTCAATAGTGGACCGATTTTGAAAATTATTTTATTTATGAAAGGGTATGCTCCCAAGTTGGTCCCAAATATTAACTTTGCTTGGATAGTTTTTGAGTAAGCTTCAATAATACGTATTTTTCCCACGTATTATATGTGGATGTTATGATGATAACTTCCTGTCACTTTTATTTACATAGCAGATAGTGGTATTAGAATTTATGTGGGGTGGGTACCACAACTAAAAAGTGAAAATCTAAAACTTGTTACAAAAAAAAAAGGCCGACTTCCTAAAAAAACACTTTAATTTCGGAAAAATTACTTTAATTTCGGAAGTCGGTGGCTAAAAACGAAAATTCAAAACCAAAGACACCGACTTCCGAAATTAAAGTTATTTTTCACTTTGTAGTGTTTTTTTTGTTCTCTCAGGAATTTCTCAATAACATGGGACTTAAACATAACTGGTGAAATGTGGGTGTACTATAGGTACACCTCTGCCTAACCCTTCGGGGATTACAAGCATAATGTTTTGTTATGTGAATGTACTAAGCCCTTCATCATATCTAGGTACGTTATTCAAAGTTACATTTTTTAAGAACTTATTTCCTTCCTATTTTCCTATTTCCGGACTCATGTCACGCCATGTCCTTTCAACACTTCATATGGAGTCTTCGATACATTCGTCCCATTCACACCGCAATCTTAACCCGCAATCATAAAACATAATAGCCACAAAAAATATATTCACAAACAAAACAATGATGTGAGAAT
The DNA here is from genome assembly GCA_947364205.1 of Agrochola lota. Lineage (NCBI taxonomy): Eukaryota > Metazoa > Arthropoda > Insecta > Lepidoptera > Noctuidae > Agrochola > Agrochola lota. The sequence goes on along the minus strand of OX376231.1, from coordinate 8,235,520 downwards.
AGAACCGGATCTAGAGATAAAAATAATGCGTAAAATATTCATTGAATAGTCTAAAACTATCGTTACAGTGGAATAGTTTGAGCGAATCTTTACACTAGCGAGAATGGCGATCTTCGTACCACTTGACTTGAATATTGCAAATCCCACCCTAGATTTTATCTTTCAGCCTCCAACATATGCGCTTCGAACAATCTTGAATAAAATCATGTCGAATTTTCCGCACATTATTTTATATTCATAGAGGAAGAATTTAAGAAACTTGGTGGAATATTATGACCATAATTCTTTTTTTAAATAGCTTTGAAGAAAGAAGAAGTTGTAGTTAGAATCTATACCTTCATATTATAAATTATAGTAGTAATTGTGCTAGTTGCCGAGAGTGACTTAGAGGTCCAGAGCAGATTGGAGGTGTGGTGGGAAAAACTGGACACCGTTGGCCTTAGACTAAGTCGAACCAAAACGGAATACTTGTTTTGCGATTTTGGCGGTTCTTCCTGTCCTGTGTCCATATCTCTCGCCGGAACGCCCTTACCGATCTGCTCCGAATTTCGGTACCTCGGGTCGCTTGTCCAAGGGGATGGCGGAGTAGACCGAGACGTAACACGCCGGATCAACTCAGGATGGATAAAATGGCGACAGGTCACAGAAACAACTTGTGACTCACGGATGCCCCTCAAGTTAAAGGGGAAAATCTATAAGTCCGTGATAAGGCCTGTCGTACTGTATGGATTGGAATGTTGGGCCGTGCAGAAGACGGATGAAAAAAGATTGCATGTAGCGGAGATGAGAATGTTGAGATGGATGGGTGGAGTGACGAAACTGGATAAAGTAAGAAATGAGTATATAAGGGGAAGATTAAAAGTTGCGCCAGTGACAGAAAAGTTGAAAGGAAATTGTTTGGCCTGGTATGGGCATGTGACTAAAAGAGTGATGAATATAAATGTTGATGGATGGAGCGGGAGAGGAAGGCCTAAGAAAAAATGGATGGAGTGTGTGAGGTAACCAAGTAACATGGGACAAGGGCAGGAAAATGATGAGTACATTACTGTCGCGGCCTGCAACAAGGGCATTCATGGACGATCGTGAAAATATGGGCCGAAGCGAAGCCGAGGCATATTACTTGAGTCCATCAATGCCTGGTCAAGGCTTGTATAGTACTTTTCTCCAATAATGTGCGGAAATTCAAACTAAGTAAATCCTAAAAACTAATAAAGCACGGAAGAGTCTGGGTATGTTAAGATGGTCACTGATCCACGGACCAACCCCGGCAAGCGTAGCTTAACCTGTTGGATCGACACGTGCTGCTGTTATTACTTAGCCACAAGCCCCTCAAACAATCATAGAATTAATGAATGTATAACAATATTGTATTTAATCTCATAAAGGCTGGGGTCACGGGAAGTGCCAAACTTCCCGTGGCCTAAGGGTTGGCTTTTACCTTGGCCAGAGACAAAGCATTGCCACACAACCTGGCAATTCCGCCAATCTCTTGGGTACATTATCAGTCGACAGAAATGCGGAGGAATATTTCGACGCCATGTTTTAGTTCGTTAATAGTTTTAGTTAAGTTAGGATATTATTATATTTTTATTTAATTTATTTATGGGGTATAAGATGTTACTTATGTATAGTTCATTTTAATTCTTAATAATGTAACGTTTGCCTCCAATATTAATAAAGCAAGGACTTTTCAGACAAAATTAAAAAGTGCTTCTTCTCTAATTGCTTTGCTCCTTCAATTATTTTTTTCTTCGTCACAACTATCAGCGTTTAAACGAAGATTTTATCGTCACTTATAGTGCACTCAAGACACAACAGTTGGAAGCTATTATAACGATCGCTGAGTCTTTTCTATTTCAGTCGATACAAAAACAATCGGTACAGAACAATTTTACCGTATTCACCTACAATTTTCGATTACATATTTTCGTATAAGCTATTACCGAATAGGTTAATTCGATGTGTATATTATTAAATTTCGCCCGAGGCGTAGGTATACCGCCGCATACCATCACTATGAACTACAAAATTCAATTCCCTGTAAATCCACAATGGTATAGCGCTCTCACGGAAAACACACATTCTGCAACGTCACTAGTTCATCCCCCGACGAACAAAAATACCCCTTTTATTAAGCTTCTCAAAAACCGTCTTTATCACACTAACTTAAGATTTTTTAGGACCGCATTTTAATGTTTGCTAGTTTGTATTCGTCATAGGACCGCGGGTCGAGTCTTTGTTCTTGAAAAAGTCGCTTTGTTTGTCTGTTTCCTATAGCCCGGCAGACTTGCGGATGTGTTGTTTTGATATTTTATAAACAACTTGTTTGTTACACCCCGTCAGAGGAAGTCATAAAAGTAACATATTTGTCGTTGCGAAGACTACTTTAGTAACTTTTAGAATAATCTACGTGCGGTGGTTTTGAGCGGTACCGGGAGACCAAGTAATTTGTGTCTCGTTATTTCTTCTTCATAGAATGGGTTAGGATAAAAAGTTAAGATACTGTAGAAACTAAGTAAATGAATTGTTTATTAAATTATTTATTATACATCTATTATAGTATTTACACAATTTAAAAACTTAAAATACTTGGAAAATCCAAAAGTGAACGCTTCATAACGCTCATTCAAAAATGTTACCCATCATTATGGGTAAAATTTTTCACCTTGCAATCTTTGCATACAAAGACTATTTAGGTTTGCTTTGTTGGTTGCTAGGCAACGGAAGAGGGTCGAAGTTGCAAATTTAAATAGACATAGATATTATATTAGTTAGTTTTTTATTAAATAAAATTAAAGTCCTTCTATGGCTGAAACGAAACTATAAAAAATAATTACTCAATGAATAGTTTTTTTCGCAACCTACAATGTGTTCAAATTTCATACTTGATTGACGGGATTTAAAAAAAAAAACTATTTTGATGTTTTTTTATTTCTGCTGCATTACATTAATCATTGAAAAATACATAATTAATCTCCATTAAATTATCTAAACAATGGTATATAAATTAAGTTATCTGTACTAGCAGGAGTGTAACAATAAAATCAGTTGCTGAAACAACACTTAGGAGGGTTTATCCTAAAAGTTCGCAACGTCGCAAATAACTGTCAAATATTTACCTGTTTTGATTCTTAAAGCAATATTACTGAATATAAATAAGAAATGTGGCTAACTAGCGAACTAGAATATTAATAATTTATAATGAATTGCAATTATAACATTTAATTTGATGTTGTACCCATTTTAGGTGTAAAAAACGCATTTGGAAAGTTTCCAAATAGTTTTTTTACATCTAAAACTAAATATTCGGTGTTACGATATTTATTATTGGATTTAGTAATCAATATTCTAGTTCGTTAGTTAGCCACATTTTTTATTTTCACACAGTAATATTGCCAAATTAATCAAAACAGTGAAATATTTGACATATATTTGCTGCCCACATTCAGAATAAACACTCTTAACAAATTCGATCGCAAGGCACTCTCTAATATGTACAAGTATATAAAAAAGGAGGGAAAATAATCATAGAGCATCAGGAGTAAAGGAGGTTAGTATCCTTTGTGAACTACAAGCTAACGAAAGGAATCCTTTCAGCGTACAACTAAATCTCAGTTTCTACAGCAAAGCACACACAATCTCCTTGCAGACACAGGAACAGTAATAACATTTCTATGCGAATGTGATACACTTCAAAGTTAATGTGCTCTGGGTGTTTCTTTCCGTAATAATGGACCAGAGGATGTGGACGCACAGATTTATTACCCTGTTTTATATTTATTACTTTGATCATTGGTACTTTCCATTTAATATAGAAGAGAAATTTTCATGCGTGACCGCGTTCGGTTGCAATTTATTTCGCGTCTTGGTTTGGCTTTTCGAATAGATTTCCTGATAGGACCTACTGTTATGAATGGCTTTCATTTGATTTAGGAAGCTGGTAAAAGATTATTTGAAGCTGTTAGTCTTATACTGGGCAATATGTTTTACAGACCCGGTACAGTAAAGATCGTGAGGGATTGAAATGCACACATAGTGATTATTAAGTAATGGTGAAACTTCTTCCTCTTCTTGTGTGGTTAGTGACTAACCTGATATCAGAGTTGTAAAACCGCCCATGGGCCTCTGACTTGGCTTTACATGCGGTCAAGAAATATCTCTCAGGCATGCCGGTTTCCTCACGATGTTTTCCTTCACCGTTTTTGAACCAAGTGATAATTATAGAATACGCACATGAATCCGAAAAGTCAGAGGTGCGTGCCTTGGGTTCTAACTCGAGACCTATGGCAGATTTGGCAGTCCGATGGTCACACCACTAGGCTATCACTGCTTGATGATTGATGATCACTGATTGATGGCATAACTAATAGTGTGTAACAATATAATTTAAAAGAGTTTCTTGCCCGTTCTTCTCCAATAGGTACCTACTACACTTTGGAATGGGTCAGTAGCTTCATATTTCTGACTGAACGACCTCTTGACAATTCAAAAGTGCCTTGAAATGGTTTTTTGTTATATGTCCTGAGTTTGAGTTTGATTTATAGTTTTTCTAAATTTTACATAATCTGCGAAATCTAACGATAAATCATCGGATTCTGATTTAGGTTAAGTGGTTTGCACCGAATTCTGATTTAATTTTGAGTTTGAAAGAATTGTATCAATTTGTGCCTTGTTTTGCCTTGATCGCTGTTTCAAGAAAGACAAATAAATAATGTACCTGTGTAAATCCACTGAGTACTAGACATGTGAATTTTGCCAAGTTGCAAAACAACCCCCAGATTCTAAATTCCATCCACCAAAACTATAATCTTCAAGGTCATTAGTGCACGGAGCTAAATAGCATTCATTAGCAGCACGAAGCAATTTTCAGCAGATTTAGAAAGCTATTTAAAATGATTTGGAACATCAGAAGTACCCCCAAATCACAATTTATGGCCTTTGGTTTTAAAGAAAGCGCAAAATCTTCTTAAATGATTTGTCAGCCAAAACGATAATTTCAAAGGATTTTGGCAATCTTTTTGAAGACGTTTCTGATTTGTGACCTTGAGTAATTCAGAAACTCTGTACAGTCGAATGTGGCAGGCGAGAAGTTAATATTAATCTATTGAATGGCCTGAATTTTATTTAAATGACGATTTTTCCAACCTGGCTTGGTATCTTCGACACCATCTGGTTGTCATCTGTTGGGGCTGTTGGTTGGTAATTTTGACCCACTGTTTATTGGGTTTGTGAAGAGTTTGAAATCAACTATATTATGATGGTAACAACCAGTTTATTAATATAACCAGCTAATGGCCCTATCTAGCTATAGGCCGCTAATCAAATGATTTATTTGTGTATTATTAAACAACTTGTATTTAATTCTGCGAAGTTGAAGTGGAACTGGGAAATTCAAACTCTCCACTTCAGCTGGTAAAACATGTGGTTTACCAGGTGAATTGAAGAGTTTGAAGTCAACTATACAACCAGCGTCCTAATGTTAACCCGCTAATGCCCCTATCGCCGCTAATCGAGTGATTTATTTATTTATTAATAACCAGCATAGCCGTAATTCTACGAGGCTGATGTGGAACTGGGCGGGCCATACTTATAGGATGCAAGAAGATTAATGGGCCAGGATGGTCACACAATGGCTGCCTGAAGATGTCCGTCCGTAGCCGAGGCTGACCTAGGAAACGCTGGCGAGCCGATCTAGATTCGATCTTACTAGATTGGGCGGAGATGGCAAAACAGACAGTATACTGGGCAGATATATGGGAGATCTTTGCTCAGCAGTGGAACAACATAGTTAGTTCTCAGTCGTGATAGATACCTACAGGCAAAACAAAAGAAGTGTCACAAAAGTTGAATAAAATATCCCTCAGTGAACAGAAATTCAACAGTTATAATCATACGAAGGAAATCGTGGTGTGACTAATATGGACCATTATATACGAGACTCATAAAATCTACATACGGTTCAGCAAATACAATTTGCTTTTAAATTCACGATGTTTCGCCTTTTATTGATATTTATTGTCAATGTCAAGGATTTGCAGAAAAAAATGTTGATGAAAAATGTTTTGAACGGGTTTTCTAACTGAACTGTTAGAAAATACGATTTTTGTTTGCAAACCGCAATGAAAACACGTGAAAAACAAAACAATAATAATCCAATGTATACGTATAAAAGTGTAGGTATCTCTGCAAATTGACTTTAAATTTGTCCCATAGATCATGAAAAGAATGAATAACTGAATTTTTTACGCGAATTGCTCTCCAACAATTTTTTTTTTAGTTTTCTAAACCGTTTCTTTTTTGCATGAAAGTATGCTTAAATACCAGGACGGATATTCGACACTTGATAGAATCCGTCTCGCTTTAATGACGTCACATTTTAACGAACTACCCTTGTCTCCCAGCAAAAGTTTTAGTAGAATTCTATCGCTTTTGTCTTTGTTGTTGATAACAAAGTTAACGTTATTATTCAATGTAGTTCCATTAGGGAAGTATTGTAAAAGTATTTAGAACTGAAAATTATATTTCTATTGAAACCATAGTGAAACAGTTTATTGTTACTGTAATTTTGGAAGGTTGGGGTTTCGTCCTATCAGATTTGTCAGGCGGGGAGAATCCGTGATAACCTATGTTGCAAATTAGTTCTACTAGTTGCAAAGGCTCGATTGAATTTATAGAAACAAAAAAAATGTTATTCGAATTTACGTAATCAAATTACGAAAACAGTACGCTTTTCAAGTGCTCGTTCGCCTGAAAGTATCTATTTCGGCGACAAAGCACAAGCAATCTTATCGACAAATAGAATTCTCTCGCCAAAAGCAATAGTAGGCGATAAAATGGATTATTTCCCTCTAGACCGCCATTTCTCCGCCCTAACTTACTGTCCTCGTCTAATTGCAAGTTTCTTCCGAACATCTGCTGTCTTTTAATTAATGATCATGTTCCACCTCCTGAGAAGGTGCTGTGTTTTTAGTCCCCTCCGGTAAGACACTTGTCTTTGAGTTCGTTACGATTTTACCCGATATTGTCGAGTAAAATGTGGAGAAAATATTATTTGGTTTTATTTTTAGAAGCGTGTTGTAAAAATTTTGTAAAAAGTCAGTCATCTTTTTTTTTTGCGTAATTTTTTTTTTCATCGAGACTTAAATATGTATTTCAACTTATTTTTTTTCTGAATTAATAAGAACTGACGTTCTTAGTAATTAATTACAATCTAGCCTAATAGACTATGCTCTATGTTATGGAGTTTGGTTTCCGCACTTAGTCCTTCAGTGGACCATTGTGCGTGAGCCTAGCCTAAGAGACTAATAAGTAATTTGATTCTAACTTAATATTTTACGAGATAGATTATGTTATAACTAAGAATAGTGTCAATTTGCACTTTTACACAAGGTCAATTTCGTTGCACTTTCTTAGGGTCTGATAATTTATAAAACACTTTGTTCATGTGTCACATGTATAGTACAGCATTGTTACTATTTATTATTAATTCACTACTTACACACTACACTAACTCAAATGGTTTAGTTCTCTTTAGCCTACGTACTATGTCTGTGTTGTCTAGCAGCTGAATTGCCTCGATATTCACATGCCGGTGGAGTCTGCGTTCGTGGGCTTCAGCAAATTTTTGAATGATGGTGGTGACGAATTCCATTTTAAGGTCACGGTGGAGATCGTCATTTCTAATATACCATGGCGCATTTACAGCATTCCTGAGTACTTTGTTTTGGAATTGTTGAATTATTTTGACATAGCTTTGTTTAGTACAGCCCCAAAGTTGGATGCCATACGTCCAAATTGGCATAAGAATATGCTTGTATAATATAATTTTGTTATGTATTGATAGGCAGGATTTCCTTCCGAGTAACCAATACATACTTTTATAGCGTATGTCGAGTTCCTGTCTTTTCTTTTTGACGTGAGATTTCCAACGCAGTTTGGCGTCAAGAGTTATGCCAAGGTATTTGGATGTATTAGCATAAGGCACTTGCATGCCATTTATATAGATTGAGTGGTAATCACAGTGTTTATTAGTGAAGTCAATATGAATTGATTTTGATTCATTCAGTTCGATCTTCCACTTTTGTATCCAGTCATAAACTTTGTTCACAGCTAGTTGAACTTTTTCGACTGCTTCTTTGTGGCTTGATCCGGTAGCCATAATAGCAGTGTCATCTGCAAAGGTCGCAATGTGTTGTTTTCCAGCTCTGGGATATCGCATGTGTATAGTAAGTACAGGATTGGGCCTAACACACTTCCTTGTGGTACCCCAACTTTTATAGTTTTTAGCTCGGAATATGCATCCTCTTGCCTTATTCTAAACATTCTGTTACTTATATATGATTCTAGAATGTCTGCAAATTCTGGAGGTAGTATGCGTCTGAGTTTAAATACCAGACCCTCATGCCAAACTTTATCAAAAGCTTGCGCGACATCAAGGAATACGGTGGCGCACACTTGCTTGTTTTCGAGTGTTTTTTCAATAATGTTAGTTATTCTATTGTAGAGTGTTTTTCCCTGAAGCCAAATTGATGGTTTGGTATTAGGTCTTTTTCTTCTATTATTGGCTTTAACCGTCTTAATAACAGTTTTTCAAATAGTTTCGATAATACGGGCAACAGGGAAATGGGTCTATATGATGATGCTGCATAAGGTGGTTTCCCAGGCTTCGCGATCATAATGACTTCAGCAACCTTCCATGGATCAGGTACATGTTTTAGCATAAATGCAGCATTGATAAGTCTGGTCAGCTTAACTATGGCTTTGCGCGGGAGGTGTTTTAAAATTTCTCCTGTTATGAGGTCATAACCCGGGGATTTCTTTGAGCTAATGTTGGTTTGAATTTCTTTCAGAACTTCTTTAGGAGTCACAAGTCGAATTTTTTGACTTTGTGATAACTTTTCACTCTCAAGTGTATCCATGTAGCTCTCATTGGGTTGAAAAGTGGCTTCTAGGTATTGGGCAAACGTAAACGCTTTTTGTTCATTGCTTATGGGCCATTTTCCGTCGCTGTTTCTGATGGGCGGTTTGCATTATCGGCCTTTTTAGTTTGCTTGTCGCTTTCCAAAGAGAGAAATCCGTTGATTGGTCGTTGGTTAGCTGCACAACAGTGTGCAGCTAACCAACAACCAACCAACGGATTTTTTTTTACGGTTTAACGGTAATTAACGGTTTTTTTTTTACATTCAGACATTAATTCTCAAATTGTAGAATTTTCCTCTTTAGTCGTTTAGTTAGGTTATTTAATAATGTTTTATCCCGCGGGCAGCTTGTTTGTTGCCACCGCTTTCTTTGCTTTCTTTTCTCAGATAGGAAATTCACAATTTCCTTGGGATAGATATGTCCCTTATATTTACGTTTTAACTGTGGCGTATTGTTCCACGCACATTGTTGGATATTAACAACATATTTGTTTACTTCTGAGTCCAGTTGATTCTGATTTTGTAACGGAGATTTTAGGTCGGTAATATTATTCAGATCAAGGGCAAAACTGTCCCAATCTGTAGACTTATTAACCAGGGTTAAAAGGCTTTCTCTTAGTAGGATTTTTTGACTAAGTTTTAAGATAATCGGGGAGTGGTCCGAATTCATGTTATACCCGTCCTCCAAATTAACGTAATTGGTGGATATATTTTTGCACATGAAAAAGTCTATAAGATCCGGTATTTTCTGGTGGTCAGTTGGCCAGTATGTTGGTGTGCCTGTGCTCATAACTTCACAATGTGTATCTTTAACTGCATTTAAGAGCTGCCTTTCCTTTGTTGTAGTAATTCTTGAGCCCCAGTGCGTATGCTTGGCATTGAAATCGCCGCCTAGGATGAATCTCTGGCCTAGACGTTCAACGAATTGTAAATATCGCTCTTTTCTTATCATGTGCTTTGGAGGACAGTATATGGCTGCTATCGAAACGTGACAAAATTTGGTTTTAACAGATACTGCCACGGCTTGAATGTCTGGTTCTTCAAATTTACTTTGTTCGTAATGATTCATATTTTCTTTGATTATAACCGCGCTACCTCCTCTGGCGGAGTTATCAGGGTGGAGCGAATTATATACCTTGTATTCTCTAAATTTGATGAAAGATTGGTTTGTGAAGTGCGTTTCAGAGATCAAACACACGTCTATATTTTCTATCTCTAAGACTGCCTTTAACTCATTCTGCTGTTTGAGGAACCCATTGGAGTTCCACGCCATTATTTTTAGTCGTAGTTTGTCACTCATTTTTGATAGTTAAAAGCAGCTGTTCTGGTGCTGAATTCTAGCTTTTCTAATAATTTGTCAAATGTAGTAATACACTGCAAGATCTGATTTATTTTATCCTCCAGATTCGAAGGTTGTGTACGTTGTTTTGCAGCTTGTACATAGGAACTACTTGCTTGAACAGGTTTTGCAGATGTCTGAAAACTTTCTTTCCGTACCTGTTTGTCAATATTTCTTATGGAAGGAGACTGTTGGGCAGTTGGCACAAGTTTATTTTTGATATTTTTATTTTTCATAATTTGCATCTCCTTGGCTACTTCACACCCTCTGTAGTTGGCTGGATGGGGTAAGCCGCAGTGGACGCATTTTGGTTTCTCTTGCGGAAATTTTGTACAGTTGGCTGTAAGATGCTTGCCAGTGCATTTTACACACTTTGGCTCTTTTCTGCAGTATTTATGTGTATGTCCATAAGCCTGGCATCTCTTGCATTGAGGTATGAGTTTCGGGTTTTCGAGAGGGTGTATCTCAATTTTACATCCTAAAATGTGCTTGATGCCATAAATTTTGTTGACATCTTCGTCATTACTAAAAGATAAGACGAACATATTGAGTGGTTTACTCTTCCAGCTCAACTTGCTGTCAACTTTTTCTATTTTCAGACCTTGTGACATTAAATCATCTTTGATTCGTTCTGGCTGGCAAGAAGAATGTATTTTTTTCACTACAACTCTTATTGGTCTAGCCTGTTTATTCTCGTATGAATGCCAAAGATATTCGTTTTCTGACAAAAGTCTAGCAATCGCTCTATAAGAGTCCTCGGTTTTGGCGTTTATCTTCACACAATCTCCATTCATCATTTTTGCGGTGAATGATTCAGTTGGTTGGGTTACAGTTAGCGAGTCGTAGAACATTTGGTAGTTCTCGACTCCGTCTATTATGATTGGCGGTGGTGGAGGCACTTTTTTTACTAAAGTCTGATCTTTCTCAAAATTTTGTTGGTGTTGGGCGCTTGTTCCGGGTTGTTGTGGTGGAGAGAGGGAGATGTTTAGCTTCCTTTTCTTCCTACTTTTGGCCCTAATCCACTCAGTCTCTTTAGCGAGTTCTTCCTCGTCTGTGCAGTAGTCAAATCTAGAGCACCCGCGCGCGAATGATACACGTCCGTTCTCGGTGGAAGCCAAACTCGGAACTGCAACTTATTAAAATGTAAAAACAAATCATTGTGTTCTACTTACAATTCTGCAGTAATGTTGGCTAAGAGATTATTGAACCTAGGAAATAATAGAATATAGACAATGGACTATAATTTATCACTAAGTACCTACTGTTATTGCCATCTTGTGTCTCCCGGCACGGCAACGGCAGGGCCGAGGATTTCCTTTATGACTTCCAGACCTTTCAACCTAGAACCAACTTGTAATTATATTACCAATCTTATATACCTTATATACCTAAGTTAGTAATATTACTTTAAGTCACTGCTAAAAACCGCGATATTGTTGTCTAGCTGTATCACAGCATCACATACAAAAATACTAAAATTATTACAATTCTACCAATGCTTACGAGCAAACATTCAAAGAATTATAGCCAACGTAGCCTAGGACTTTCCTTTTCAAATTCAGGATATTCTTCTTATCGTGTGGTTAGTAACTAACCTGGATATTCCTGGATTTCCAGGATATTCATACACATACAATGAATACAAACTGGGGGCCTAAAACGGCCACAAAGCAATTCTTCTAAAAGCAATTAATTTTCTGAATTCCCAGCAATTCCTCTATGGTGACAAATATTTTAGCTGAATCATATCAATTCAATTCATATCAGAATCATATTTGGTGTAAATATTGCCGCATGAAAAAAATAAAGACCGTAATTTTACCGGATAATTTTTCGTTACCTACAGTTTTTAATGAAAAGAGATTTTTATTTTTTATTTCTACAGTTTAAATGTTATTTCATTAAATTATAACACTGTCAAATAGATGAATTGGGCAATATGAATTGAACGCAGATAATAATATTATGAATTGTCAGTTTGTGTGATTCATAATATAATCATAATAATATTATGATTCTGCCAAAGCGGCCGTTTTAAGCCCCCTGTTCACTCTACAAAAGCATTGTGCACTCCTCATATAAATTTTATCAATGGCAATGCAAGCCTTAAGTGGTTCATGCCTTACAACCGGCCTTGATACCGCAGGAGCGTTCGATCTCCATTAGTAAAGACGCTCTCAGTTAATTGCCAATACGTTGGCTAAGTGCCCCTATTTAGTCGCGGTACCTTTAGATTAATAACTATAAAATGTCTCATAAAGCTCACAATAACCTAGGTCCTGGATCTTAACTAGGTCAAACTGTATGAAGGATAGCTCACTTTACTTGGCGAATATCCTTGGTCCTTGTTTGTTTAAACTATGCCACTTTGAAATCTTTAATTAAAGCTATATCTCTAAAGTATTGTAAGGACCTACTAGACGATCAATAAACAACTAATAATTAATGATTGTCCATACAATCCTTAGGAAACCGCTGTCGGTTTTTCCAATTATATAAATAGCTTTCGCCTGCGGCTTTACCCGCGGTGAGGTCGGAAATTATCCCACGGGAACGTACTACCGGTATAAAAAGTATCCTATGTGTTAATCCAGGTTTTATACTATCTGTGTGCCAAATTTCATCAATCCATTCAGCTGTTTTTGCGTGATTGAATAACAAACATACAAACTTTCACAATTATAATATTAGTAGGATAGGATAGTAGGATAGGATAGTAGGAAGTAGGATAATAGGATAGGATATATACACCGTGACATTTTAGTTGTCTTATCAAAGGGCCACTCAACGTACCCGACATATAGGAGTAATAAAAAAATTGTTACAATTTATCAACAAAAAAAATATAAATATTTAGTAGTCATTGGATACATGAAGTGGGCTGCTTTTGTAAGACGACTAAAATGTCACGGTGTATATATATATAAATATATTAAATATTCATATCAATTAATTAATTATATATTATATTACGTTTATTATAAATCATAATATTATTGTAGGATCATATAGGCAAACAATCATTACGGAAATGCTGTACCACCAACTACAAAATGAATGTAAGATTTGCGAACTTTACTGCTCTAGCGAACTCTATCCCCAAAATCATCATTTAACCTTACGCTGACAATAATTTTTAAATTAAATGAGCAAATCGGCTTTGAATTTCCCGACCTATATTTCAATAGCTGAAATACTTTTTGCCACGTATTTTTCGCAGCGCCATTTTTATTTTGCGCCACCACACTTTGATCCCAGGATTGCAGTCAAAATGCACATGTCGGATTTAAACCTTAGGTCTCGATGGACATTTTATTCCCGACTAGATATTGGACAGCTAAACGCAAATAGGTACGGAACCCGCTTACCTCGCCTGAAATCTCCCGGCGATTTATACATGAACAGATTTTTAATATTCTTTTGCAAGGTGGATTATTTTTCTCTAAAACTTTTTTATATTTCTGTTACGTTAGTATACGTTTTATTCGATCGTATGTTATTACATTTTGTAGCATAGTATATTTTGCAATTTATTTTATTGCTTTCGATGCCTTTTCCTATTTATTTTCCTTTCCAAAACGCGAAAACGTCCCTTTTGACTTATATTTTGCTGATTCATCAAAAACGTCTGCTAAAATGGACATGATGTCCATTCTAATGACGCGTATATCAGCCGATGTATTTAGCTACTAACACTATATAGTCTTGCGAAGGAAAATATATCTTGGCTACTTACTATTCCCATTCATACTTCCCTAAAGACAATCAGAATCTTTACAATGGATGGAATGAGCCAGAGCTTCTTACGTTTCTAGCCTCAGGTACGACTTTGTGATGGAAATAGACTTCTAAAACTACAAGAGAATCCTTTGCAAAGGATCCTACTACCCTTATAAAACTGGTCTTAGAGGAGTAAATTGTTTTTGTGCCCTTGGGCGTTTTGCATCGTCTGGAAGCAAGTGAGCCGGGAAATATTAAGCGGTCGCTATCCCCTTTAAGTGTTCCTTGCGAGACTTGCAACCATGTCACTCATCATCGCTTATCCTTAAGTTTGCTAAAATGGCTGCAGACGTTTTACAACTGTTTGAAGAAAACGTAATAAAAATAGCTATTATCTAAAATAATCTTGAACTTAAATCTCTGTATTCTCAGCGGTGCCGACGAAATTATTTCTTTTGGCACCAGCTGCAGAATTCTTTTATCGTAAAAATGGCACAAAAGGGAATAGTAACGTTGTCTACAAAGAAATAAATGGATAATTTAAGTCGACTGGTCGGAGCAATTCTTCAGAAAAGACAAATACTTGTATGAAAACAAAATAAATCACGTAGAATTAAAATACTGAAGTTATAAAGATATATTTTTGGGAATTATGTCTAAAGATTCAGTTTTTTCGGGATCATAAATTAAAATTCCGAGATTTTAGGATATGTTTAAAGGGATTTTGAGTGAAATGTTGGCGTTTTGGCGGACTGTCTTATGTAATTTTGACGTACGTAAAGTGCTAATTCTCAGCCTAGTTTGAATAAAAGACTTGAATTTTGAATTTTGATTATGTATCAGAATTCAGTCTTACGTAATTTTTGCTGAAATTGAAGGACCAACTTGTTCTGGACGACCGAATGAATATAAGCAAAGGTTGTTGAAGAGACCGAGAGAATAACTTTCAGGTGGCTCTCGGACTACTGAGCCATATTTTAGTATGCGGTCCTCAATTACAACAGGTGCACAAGGGGATTCAAGAAAGTACTTGGAGCTCTGATATATTTATTTTTTCTTTTAAAAATGCTCAACAAACCGGAATTGAGATTGAATTTGTTTAGATACAAAGTTACGAGAGTCTTCGACTTACAAAAAGTATGTGCTACAAGAAATATTGAAGTGCCGTGTGCCAGATAGAATTTTCTATCGACAAAATGACATAGGAGACTGCTCAAATTTGTATGGGAAGTGGTCTATGAACTAATAGCGATACGGTTTTGATATTTTTGTATGGATACTTCATCTATACCCTTGTGCAAATGGACATCAATATCTGAGCCGGCAATTAAAAAAAAAAATACTTTCAGAAATTACATGATTTTCAAGGGCCGTTCCCGTTCTTAGAAGACTGCCTTTAACTTTTTGAGCAATTGCTTACTGCATTCACAGATTTTGAAAAAATTGTACCATCAGCTTAAAAATGGCAATCCTTACGTTTTATTTTTCTGATGCCAACTGATGCAGTTTCGTGTAAGAGTCTTACTGACTAAAACCCACCCGTGTTCCTTCAGTTGCCTGTACGTTACCAGGGGCCAAGGCAAAAGAAATGGGCGGAACGATACTTCGCGCGGTTGCATGTCATTGGCTTAATTTATTTGAATTTCGGCCCGCATTGGCCGAACATCCATGTAGTCCACGTGGACTCCTCATAACTCTTTTGATTGCCATATCGCTACCGCGATGAGTACTTTGATGTTACGGTTAATGTTTGAATACGTTTGAGCAACATACGACTAATTTGAGAACGCCTAGTTCAGTTTGTTTTAATAACATATTTGATGCTTTAAAATGGTAGCAGGCCATGGTCTGAACAATGTTTGTTCTAGCAAAACTGTGATTCAAATTTCACGGTGTATAAAAGATCGTGCATAAGATGATTGATCACTACGAATTACTTTTATGAAAAGTTTTTTGCCATTTGTGTCATTTCTAATACTCTAACCTCGGTTGGTCCCCTAAAAGTTTTTTTTTATCTTTATTAGAAACAGGATCGAATAGCATCAAAAAAGTTTTAGTGTAAATTGCGCATTTCTTGCTGACTGTAGATTTTTTTACAAAATCTATTAATGCGGGTCAAAATGTAAAAAAAAGTAAAAGTCTTCTAAGAATGTTTTTCTCTAGCTCTAACGGTTAAGGCGTGTCTTTACGACCCATCTGAATATCCAGTCTGTATCGTCGGCGTCGGTGGAGAACTAAATAACTGCGACTTTGGTCAAATTGACTTTTTACCATTTTCGTAACCCCAAATCGCAATTTTCTCAAACCAGTTTTTTTTTTTTTTTTGTTTCTCCACCTACGCCAACGGTATAATATAAAAGGATTTTTATTATTCGTAGTACAAAAGTGTATTTTTCTCAAAATTGCCGGGTCAGATTTTGATGCCCTTTTGCACAACGGTTAAGATGACATATCCCTAGCCAAATATCAAAACTATACCGCTATTGGTCCATAGACCACTTTTGCTCAGTCTCCTTTGCATACAAACTTTCATCCCCTATTTAACCCATTTTCAAAATTCGTACCTTAGTGCTAACCTTCGTCATAAATTAGGAACTCCTGTGCAAAATTTCATGCTTCTCGACCAAGCGGTTTTAGGCTGTGCGTTGTCTGTTAGTGAGTAAAAAAAAATCGTTTATATATTCGTTGCTATGGTAAAGTCTGTAGAAAAAACCACAGATCACGGTGTCTGCATTACGATATCTCAAGTCATTGCCTTACTTACGACTAAAATCTGGTCTTAATGTTGCCTTTTCAGCCCATTGTGTGCGCCGTGAAGGCTCAATTCATACTGGCTTTAACGGCTTTTAACAAACTCAAGAAACTAGAAGCTTTTAACCAGAAAGGAAGTGAATCGGAATTGTTGCATGTTAGGTGGGTTCGTGACGGTGGAAATTCTTACAAATAATAAGGTACCTACTGCAAGATGTATGTTGATACGTATATATTTCAAGTCTTGGGGCTGAGCCAGTTTAGCTTAGTAAGTACTTTTTAACTGCTTTTGAAAGAATTTTCTATTGTAAATTTGTAACTGCAAAATAAATTTCATGTTGGCTTTAGTTTGCTGGACATTATTCTGCATTATTAATGTTTTGTATATGTTTGTAGTTTTGCATACTGTTTGTGAATTAAGTAACAATTCTTGACTTTGACGTGCTTTCGTTCTACAGTAGCAAGCTTCATTTATGAACCGACTAAATAATTAAAGCAGTAATTAAGAAGATTATAAAATACTCATTATTCCTACTGCATTCATGTTTACAAATGCTTCAATAGATAGAACTAGAAGAACCTGCCAACCTTACTTAATAAGTTAAGCACTATACAATTCCACGATGCACCATAATTTCCCCTAGATCATACAATTCTATTCCGCAATCCATCTCTCACAGAGACGCAGGCATCAGCAATTTCAAACGTTATATTTTAAGTTTTCTCCGCCGACACAAACAGTATTATGGTACCCATTCCTGGTAATCTCATCTTCTTCGCCGACGGTAAGGCGGGCACATTGTTCCACCTTTATCTCAGGTAAATTACGTTTGGGCCCAGATATTCGTTGCCGGCTGTCTTTTGTTTCGTCTTTCTCTTGTAATTGAAGTTTTAGTTTTAAATCTTTATAAAGACAGCCGATAATCGTTCATGCTTGTTTCTGTGGGATGTTTTATATGGGTCTACCCTTTTTAGCTGAACTTTTTATGTCATAATATTATTTTGCATAACAGCGGATAGCATAAACTTCATCGTTTGGCATACACTCATTTATCATACATTCAAAACTCATAATTTTGTAAGTCAGAATCATCTTTAGGCATAAATTTAATATCCATAATAATTAAAAAGTAGAGTCAGAACCATCTTTAGGCATAAATTTCATATCCATAATAAATTAAAAGTCGTATCGCAGAAGGTTCACACGAAAATGCAAACAAGCATACACCATGCATGCAGCAAGCATGAAGGATGCAAGCGAGAATGCAACATGCAGCTGGCATGGTTTCTGTCACGGCTCCGATGCTGTGGGGCTCCGGGCACGGTGGTCCCATGCCAGCTTATCATCGTTTTAACGCTCACTACCGCAGCTTCGGCTTGCTGGCCGGCCAACAAACCACCTGCACCTCAGCTCCGGCCGCCTGGACCCTCCGCGACTTACGGGCTTAAATAACACTCTAGGGGTAGGGCAGACAAGACTACGTGGAGTCGGTTTTGCAGTGATTCGTTTCTGTCACTAACTTTTGTAGCACAACATATTGAATTTTAAAGACAATATTTTAATTTTATTATAAGTATAAAATGCTATTTAATAGAAATGGCAATATGCCTAATAATTCTGCCATCTTAAAATTATGCCATTGTAAATTCGGACACATAAACATGCGGCCAAACAATAAATATATTGAATAATTTGTATATATATATAATTTGCCTTTAAAATATTCATTTAAAGAAGATTAGGTATGCCAAGTGTGTTAAGTCAAATAAATTTCAGAGCATCAAGATTCTGCCAGATGGAGGGTGCCGTTTTATATTGGTACAGTTTTATTACTTGAATCTACATGGACATGTGGTTTTGCTCCAATTTACTGGGTGCTACACGGTGCTATGTGGAGTTACTGTTCAGCTGCTAGTAAAATTTTATTTTCTCACACGTGTTTATTGCTTTGTATTATTCTTGTGTGTCTTCGAAATACGGACATTTCTACAATAAAGGAAACTATATACTCGTAATTATCTTCATTCGATATTTGCACCAGGCAATGTCTTCCACATATTTACTCAACCCAGAATCATAAGCTTAACAATAACCACATCAGCTCAGCTAAACCAGATACAAATTCAAGATTTTGTATCCTGGAACATTTTAACCATATATTCCGTCGGCATCCAATAATTTTCAAAGATGGCGGTTTGCGGTTTCTGTATGGATGAACTTAAAATTTAATTAAATTACGAGTTGCAAGTACGTCCTCCGTCAGTGATGATGTTTATGGTTTGCACAAATACAAGCGGTTTGTAGAGAACAGACTATTTGCTTGTAAGTACGGTAAAGGAGTAATGATTATTGTTGGGTCTTGTGTTGATAGCCTATATTATGGCGGTTGAAACTTTGTCTACAACCTTCCAGATTGTCCCTTCTTTGAAAAATGCATACTATTAAAACCACTGGAGTTAATAATAATGATAATGCCTGGGTGAACCGTATTCGTAGGTATAAGCGGCGAGTAGACCGATACACTCAGAACCGCACCTTTCAGAGTGATAAAAGGCGGGTTTATAAGGCTAGGGAGCGACCGGTACAAGGTGAGGCTGACACGCCTGCCGGATGATGACGCCATGTGTTCTTTCTGCGCAGTATCTGGTCGGTGCCTGTCAGTCACACCGAAGGTAATTGGGCTTGGAAGTGGAGCGAGCCTGCTATCCAATACCAAAAATGGGGGCTATTACCATCTGCCCCCAAGATGTAGTGCGTGAAGTCCGTCCGTTGCCTAACTGGAAGTCTCCAGGCCTGGACGGGCTGCACAACTTCTGGATTAAATGGCTTTAAAGGTCGTACGCTCGCATGGCGGTTCAGTACCAGACTGCTCTGGAGTCTGGTTCGCTGCCCCAGTTTCTAACGACAGAAGCTACACACCTGCTCCAGAAATGAGGTAGCACCACGGAACCCACAAATTTTAGGCCAATCACGTGTTTACTGACAGTCTATAAAGTTCTTACATCCATTTTGAGAGCTTAAATAAACAAACAGTAGCGGGTCGACCGAGCTCTACTCGGGTGAAAATAGATAAGCATATCATCCAGGTATACCAAAGTTGTATCACATTCCCGAGACTGTGAAAATAGAGAAAACGCATTTTTCCAGATGAGACCTAGCTAGATCGATTTTTCGCCCCCGTAAACCCCTATTTATAAGTTTCATCGAAAACGTTACAGCCGTTTTCGAGACCGTGATTACATATATATATATATATACAAATATTGCTCATTTAGTAGTTTAGGATATACAAATATTGCTCATTTAATAGTATGGGATAGGATCAGACAACAACTTCATCATGTCTGTCTCTCAAAATGAATGTAAGATGTTGTTGTTGAAGTTGCTCCTCATTGATATGGCCATTAGCCAACAGGTTCATAGTACCCGAAAGGACTTGTCGACATGTTGGATAGATTATATAAAAATAAAGTCATTAGAACGTTCATTATACGTGAAACTTGATATTCTTACGAGTTAAAAGTTCTTACCTTGTCGAGGGTATAAAAAACTATCACAATATCAGGCCAAAATGTGGGCATCCTTTAATAGGTAACCTGATATTTAGTAAGTCAGCAATTAGTGAATAAACAGAGGTTCTCTGGGCATTTAATGTCTGGTCTGCAGGGGTTTAATTAAGAGCTCGCCGGGGCCAACGATAAATTAATGTGGAACAGGATTTTTGAGACAATGCTGTATCTCCTTGGGAGGCGATTTAGTGGGATGCGCACAGACTACAGACTTTTATTTTAGCTAAGCGAGATTTTCATGACAAATAAAGAAATGTTTGTGACTCTCATGTCCCAGGATAGAACACTTGTATTTACACAATAATCAAGCTAAGAATGTCACTGTGTATACGTTTATGTTTCTAGAAACAGTATGAGTAAAATAATCAGGCACTCACAAATGTACAAAAACATACGACAATCTATAAAGAAATGCCATCGATACTTGCCAAAAATGAAACGCCATCAAAGTCTACAACATTTATTTCGCACTTACGACCCGCCTCTGCTTCGCACGGTTTTTAAGACTACAAAATATCGAGATGTTTCTATTATATATAGATATCACTACAAGCCTTTAAATATTTTTTAAATTAGTGATGTTGGAAGATGAAAACCGTATCAGATTTCGTTGTGTAGTTTAGGAGGATAACGCGGTCAGGAAAAGCGACTTTAATTTAAAATATGAATTATTGTATAGATAAAAATCTTTCAAACAAACACATCCCTACATACTATTCCGGCAACAGTTCATCGTACGGCACTTGTCTCAGCAATACTGATAAATTCTCCACGACAGCCGCACTAAGGGATTGACAGATAGATGGGCCTACGTCAGCAACTATTTCACGCCACATTTCATTTAGAAGCCTGTTGATTTGGTCACCTGGAAAGTTCAGACGTATTAATTTATTGGATGTTTCTTCGAAGCGTGTGGATCTCCGAAGGATAAATTTATATTTAAACTATAAGCTAATGTAGTATATTTGCTGGTGTTGCTAAAAGTAAAGTTGGGTCGGGTCAGGTTAGAGGAATTTCAAGTACAAATTAGGACGAAATCTGCAAAAAATTTGAATAGTTTACACATTAGAGATTTGTTTTGAGTCTGTAGTCTCCTGATATCGGTCGATATTCTACAGCATAATATAGCAAGCGTGTAAACAATTTTGGACCAACGATAAAGACTACGTTTCGATCGAGGAATTGTGTTTTTTGCTTCAAGCAGTATCAATCAAATGGACCATTACTCATTCAGAATGACATACTATAGCACCCCTGGCCAAAAGAACTGACCTTATCTACAACAATAACTTTTGACATATCATGTTTATCTCTTTCACCCTACACATTGATTTGAAGTATTGCAAATCATCTAAATTCACAAACATCAAAACATGCAATTTGTCCTCCCATTTGGAAAAGTTTTTCATCATAAATTGTTATGTTTTACTGTTATCGGTTCGGGAAATGCTTCCGCAACGATCAATCATAAAATTGTGGCAGTTTTTGTTTGGCTAACACTCAGGTTGCCTAGCAGAACTCCATTATTTTTTATATCCGGTTATTCTTTAAGGAATGAATAAAGGGATGAATTTATTAAGTTGTATCGGGTTTGGGCATCTGTATGCTTCGTGTTTTTGAACACAATTTTAATTGAACCACAAACGATTTTATTCGATTGCTGTTTCATGTTTTAATGCAGTGTACTTACATTGAAAAACTTTTTTTTTTGTCATATATTGACAAGCGTAGTGTGAGACCTGCTAGATGGACCGATAACCTTAAGATGGTGACTGGGACAGACTGGATGCGGAAGGCGGAGGACAGGGTGTTCTGGCGCAGCCTGAGAGAGGCCTATGACCAGCAGTAAACTGCGAGGCTGAGTTGATTAAGTTTTTGTTTGATAGAATGATTTCAAAATAAACTGGCGAAAGCAAATAAAACCTCAGCTGACCTAACATCTAAAATCTCGTTTGCCAAAAGTACGTCATACTCATTTATTATAGTTTCAAAGCGAGAACAACTCGCAGGCTTTAACTTGGTGACTGCAATATTTGCATCCTAATGGCAAAAAAAAAACTGTGAGTATTATAAATTAATTATTAAAGCGATTATACGTTAATTATATAAATTATAAAGAGACATAATTTGGTTATTATAGTAATTTATATTGTCACTAGTTTTGTCCGCGGATTCTTCCACGTCTAATAGATTTTCTGCATGGATTCTTAGAAAACCGCTATAAGAAAATAGATTCCATGAGTATGGGTATTCATTGTTAGTCAGTTCAGTCAGTAAGGTGGTAGCAGTGCTTAGGACTACATTCGGCGCACATTTTACATTACCCGAATGTCCAATGTGTGCCAAACGTACATTATAATAAATTTACAGAAATGAATTCATGTAGAGGCTATTTCAAACCTTTTCAAGATAGGTATACTTACCAATATTTTTGTCGTTTAAGAGGTTATCCAGTCTGAAAGATGCTTTTTCAACTTCATATCTGATATCGTGTTTGTATATTTTCCAATAAATTTTACCATCAGGCCCTTCAACATGCTCGTACCAGAAGCGAATGTGTAAAAGTGTATTTTCTTAAAAATATAAAGATTTTGTTAGTGTTGGGACAAAAATCATTTGGGTAGTTGTAGTACCCAATTATATTATTATGTTCTGTGTGAGCAAAAAGTTAATTTATTAATTTATCAGATTTTTTAAATAATTAGTTTGTTTGTCATTCCTATTATAAAGTAATTTATAAAAGCTACCTAGCTATAATAGGTAGGTATACTGTTTTTACTTTGTAAAAACTAACTTTAGGATCAGATAAAAATATGCATCTGCATAATAGTATTCCCAGAATATACAAACATGATAAAAATTTAAATTAAATATGACAGACAGAGTATATAAGTAACCGGAAACACATACGGACGAAGCTAGTTAAATAAAATGCCTGTGATAAAATATTATTTTAATTTCACACTTACTCAGGTGTATATTAGAGTCACCATTTGAATTGACTGGTATAATGAGTAATTTTCCACTTAAATCGTACGTGTTCTTAACATTCAGGGTCACCAAAGCATCCGCTATTATCACTTTGTTTTGTAGATCGAACCTAAAAACAAAAATATAATTTATAACCATTTCATTATTATTATTCTGTCAATGAATTATAAAGTAGGAGAAATGAAACAAAAAAAAGTTTGTGTATATTTATTACGCAATAAAGCAACAAATATTTTCTTTATGCTTCCAAAAAAGTCAAAACACATCTACCATTTAATAACTTAATCATCTCCTAAATCAACTTTGTCTAAAAGATTTACATTTTTAATCTGACCTCATGGCACTTACAACTACAAACCTCTCAATCACTATTAAACAGCTCACGCATTTTGAATCCAAGTTCTTAAGTCTGAACAAGAAAACTTGCAGAACAAAGCTCAGAAGTAATGAATATGCAAAAATGTATTTGCATCCATTTAACGAACCCAGCAGGTTAGTTTGAATCAAATTCTGCGCGATCATTGCACGGTTTTTCACACCATTACTCCTTTTGTTCCCAACGAATCATGGTCTGAGCCTAATTATTTCAACGGACCCTTTAAGTTAAGGCGCCTTCATAATATTATTCGTAATTAAAAGGCCCAAAGCTAATTGTCCGTGAGTCATGACGTCGTCGTTAGTCGGGCACATAGTTCATTATAGACTTAAGTTTCTACAGTCAGCAGAATAACTTCGTGAAATTCTTTCCAAGCCAACATACCTAGTTACAATGCACAACATACTTGTTCTATAAATATTATTTTAATTAAACTGGATTCAGACATTTTAACTACACAGGATATTCTATTATTTTATAAATTAGCCGCAGCAAGCCTGACTGCGGATTTACGCTGAAATTGAACAGAATATTATAATTGGGTTCGATGATCAAACCATTGTATCTCGGGGAACAATTTCCTGATAAATGGCTGTAGATTTGCTCTCTACTCAGAGGCAAAGGATCCTTAATTTTTGGCTTCCTCAAAATCTGTTATAAGTCAGGAAAATGTCGCTCCAAAAGATTTTTAATTGTAGACCATGACAGAAGCAAGGTGAAAAAATTACGGAATTAAAAACATAAGCTGAAGTAATTGAATTTGTTAATTTGACGTTGTGCTTGAAAAGCCTCGCTGTAATTTAAAAGACATAATAATATTTATCATCATATTTTTGTTATGGAAAACAATAAACGAACGATAAGGTAAGGTAAGTATTTCTAGCCAAAAAGAATTGGTTAAAGATTTTCTAAAAGGAATTTTTAGCTGGAATTAACAATTTGATAAAAACTATTTTAAATTAGAGATTCTTTTGCAATAAAATTAACGTAGCGTACGTAATTAAAACACTGTAGAAGTAATTTAATTTAAAATTCTTGATTCTTTGAAGCATGTATTTTTAACAAAACATTAAAGGTATATTCTAACATTTTGTTTTATTTCTATTTTTCAAGCGTGAGCGTATTATGTAGGTACTTATATGAAAATGATGAAATAATCTTCAATCTTATATGCATATGCTATCATTATCATATATCTGCATATTATATTGGTATTGGTTCTTTATATTCGTATCTAATACCGCTTTTGTTAACGCTACTTATGGTAATCATAACGCTCCGACAGTAAAACGCTAATGGAACCAGATCTACTTACCACACGACTTGTGGTACTATTATTATATCATCTAAGTAGACAAGCTAATGCGTGTTGTGATATATGAAGTTATCTTCTTCCTGTATCACTTAAATATCCGAAACTATTCCATCTTAGTACTAACTCGGGTATACATATTACTAGACATTTGTCACAAAATGACATACATCATTATTAAAAATGTCTATTTGATAATAACCGGACCGTGTGTCTTGCATAACACGATGCACGTTCTAGACCGCATGGGTATCTGGTTGGCTGGTATGTTTTTACGAACTAATTTGAATCTTAACGTTCATTGAACTAATCTGCTACTGTCAAAAACTAAGAGATAGGTTTTTGTTAAGCCATTTGGTCTTGGTAACTAACTTATCTTACAATGTTTTCTAAAGTTCTTGTTTAAAATTTTGTAAAAAATTATCAATGTTACGGAAATTAATCAAGTTGCTGAAGTAACGAATTTGAAACTTTGTGATTTTATACTACCCCTTTAATCGCAGCTAACTAATTGTTTCCAGGTATTTGAATAGCCATTCATAACTGGATAATCATTGGTTACAAAAATGCTCAGTCATTTGGTAAGACAACTGTTTACAATGATTGCGTTGTAAGATATAATTAAATTGTCATTGTTTATAATTCTCTATTTAATAACAAATTATACAATAAAATAACCTAAGGGAATGGCTTATTACATAGCTTAGTCCAAAACACAGTCAGCAGTCGCTAGTTGGAGGCAGGTGTGCTTTTTATTTAGTACATTTAGTTTCATCAGAACTGCTGTGAAACGCTAAGGGGAAACATTGATCATGAGAAAATTGATATGTCCTTTATTCAATCATTAGAAGACAAGTAATGGCCACCAACCCGTACTGGGCCTGCATGGTAGATGACGGCTCACTCTCTCTCACAGGGAGGACGCCTGAGTCCAAGCAGTGAGAACATTATATACTGATAAGCAATTATTATGTTAGTTTATGTTAGGGTAAACTTACTTTAAGTTCTCCATATGCATTTTTGAAAGTCCTGTAAAGTAGTTGTTCTTGAATATGACCCTGAATCCTTGCTTATTTGGGATGTACACAGTCATTTCTGCTACATACAATGGGTCCAGTGGATGGAGTCCTCTTTCTGTATCTCCCAAAGAGAATTGATGAATGGAGTCTCGAGCCGATTTCAAAGCACATTCATTTAGATTTGGATCATTTCTTGAACACGAGGCTATGAAAGAGGCTGAAATGGTTAAATGATATTATTATTACCTAGTCGCACCATATAAAACACTGGTTTCCGATTAGAGCGGAGACCGGCCCCAAGATATTTGAGAAAAAGCAAGACAGATGATGGGGTACTTTTTCGTTTTTCTCTTGTTTTTCGCTTATAATAATAATGAGTAGTTTTTAATACACTATCAGCTTTTAATCTACTTTCGCAATTTATTTGCCAAACATGTAAACAAACACGAGTTTTAGAAAAAACAACTTTAATCCCTACAAATAAGTTTCAGTTTGCGCTACAACTTCATATTTTTTATGACTTTTTCAACAATACGAGTCGGCCTTAAATCAACTTTATTTACACTTGCATAAAGTTGATGTTTGTCTTAGTGGAAAACTCGTGTTCGTTTACATGTTTGGCAAATACATTGCGCACGCAGTATTTATATTGTCATGGTATTTAGAAAATCCAAAACTCCTAATCATGAACATACATTCCAATTTAGATTTTGATACTGGCACAGTTACACACATGGATGATTAGACAAAATTGAAATTAAATAAACTGACTTTTGATACCATTGATCGTCATCATCTGGCTAGCCTTTTCTTAACTATGTTGGGGTCGGCTTCCAGTCTAATCGGATGCAGCTGAATACCAGTATTTTACACGTAGCGACTGCCTATCGCACCTCCACAACCCAGTTACTGGGTAACACGATCCCCTTGGTAAAACCGGTTGTCAGACTTTCGGGCTTCTGACGACCCGTAACGACTGTTAAAGATCGAAGAATGACAGCTGGGACCAACGGCTTAACGTGCTTTCCGAGGCACGGAGGAATCTCGGCATGTTAAGAATGGTTACCCAACCACGGACTGACCGCGGCAAGCGTAGCTTAGTCCGGCTGTTAGTGCTTAGCCACGAGCCTCACAATTTTGATACCATTGATTAAAATCATAGATAAGATTTTATCTAAAATTACGCTTTTCGCATAATCGCAAAATTATGTCGCATTTAAACAAATGCACAAACTAATTAAAACTTACGTAATCCCATAGAGACAACACAACTAAACAACCCGACCAACATAAATAATTGCAGCATTTTACTAAACAACTGTAGGACACTAGTGAAAACTGGGTGACTGTAGTACAGTGGCTTGTTCAACGCTTTATAAACGAATAATAAAAAAAATTACATGTTGCAGCCTCTTCATTGTGACAGGTAAACACTGTACCCATTAATTTTGTGTCAACACGTGAAGGTTTGTCTTCCGTTTGTTTGTACTATTTACTTACGACTCTATTTAATTATTTGTTCCGTTTTGGTTCTATGTCTTGTTTTGTATTTGCTAGAGATGGAAGTGTAGTTATAGTTGCGCAATGAATACAGTACAGTGCATTGCAATTTCTAAGCTGTCTCTTTATAGAACTATGGTGCAACAACTGTGTCATTTAAAATGAACTCTAATTTCAGGTCATGAAAGCTGATATTTCCGTGGAATTCAATGGTGCATTCTCTTGAATTACGCGTTATGACGTAAATAACTTTTTTATATAATTTAATTGTAAGATATGAGTAACATTAAATTATACTTTGTGTGCAAAATGCGTCAGTGGAAGTTGTAACTATTTACTTAGTTATTGTTGAACAAAGTGTGATGTAAGTAGGGAACTAAAATGTGTTTCTATCTAACTGAGAACACAGCAATGAAACTGGTTCAGGCTGTTAGCATTTTGAATGTACCTAATCGGCCTACCTCCGCCACAAAGACAGAAATTACATTTAATATCGGTATTTTTAAGAACCTTGAATAGAACTCCATAAATTATATTCGAAACTTTTTCTTTATCCAGCGGGGCCTTTCTATCCTTAGTATTTACAACTGAAAAATAGTATGCCAAATTAAAACATTTTTAATGTAGGTACGATAACCTACAGGTATTGAGCCAACAGGCTCCAGATCAGATCATCGAACGACAACTTAATTTTAGAAAGTAACTGTATTTGGTATTTATCCTTAAAAATATAAGCGTTTTCTATTCAGAATGAAAACCCATGACCGGAACCATCAGCTGATCTTTGCAACACTTGAGTTAGTCAGTATTCCGGCTGTTGCGTTTTTTCCTAAGTAAAAATGTAAATAAGATGTACATTTTTAACAAAAGGGAAGCGCAAAGCTGTCTCCGTTCCTGAACTCTAACTTAACGTAAACCACCTTACAGCTGTAGAGTAAATCTCGAGTTTCTTCATGGCAATTAAAATAAATCCTCACGCATCCTGCAAAACATGCCATAGGGCTCGGAAGGCCTTTTCATGGAATTCCCTCTATCTCATATTTCATTACGTTGGACTGTGTTTTAACAATACATTCCCAGAAAAAAAATACTCCATGCTAAAAGCTAAAGTGTCCACTTGACAAGGACATACATGAAAAGCGTCACAAATGAAAAATGTACGCGACAATATATCACCGAGAGAAATGTAAATAAAATCACTCACATAAACATAACAAGGTGCATCTTTGACATATGAATAATGGTCGTATAAAAATCGACCTTATTTTCTGGTGCACAGAATTTAATTTGAATAATGAATACATTTTCTTTCTCGAAACATAGAAAACAAGACCCTGTCGTCTTAGTTTATGGTTGAATTTCAATTGGCAATTTCACGTAAAGTACTTTTTTCTGGTTAAACGTTAACAAAATAGTTTAGGTTGGAAGTGACAGGGAGCATGCCACTTTAGCTCATACAACATCTGTGCTGGATGAATGGTGTTTATATTAACTTTATAAAATAATGCTGTGGTGTGGAAACTGCGTGGTTGTTTTAAGAAAACTGTACTATTTTACTAAAACATGTGGTTTCAGGAGGAATACGTCATAGTATAAAGAGGGCTTGCAGGCTTTACAGTTTTTTTTTTTTTTTTTTTTATAATATGAAAAATCTGTATTTTTATCTTCTACCATACACGTAATTAAAAGATAAAAATCCTAAAGAGTAACTATTGCTCATGCAGTCCATGTTTTCAGGACCACTAATCTGATCTAACGAAGATTATGTCTGGACTTTAAAAGAGATTGTGACCTCTGAGCTTGTTTCGGCCTTTCTTCTCAGGGTAGTCAGATAGGAAACGCCAACCTCATCTAGTTTTTAAATTATGATTGACGTGTAAAAGTGTTAGTACAAACCTACTAATAGAAATAAATCCATTTATCATATTCAATCATCGCGTATAATTTGTACATACAAAATCATATTATCCAACAATCAATTTTCCGAGCTACCTACCTACTTGTAGTTAAACTGTGACATTGACTCGTACTTGGATTTTCTACTTGACTGACTATGTAAGGATAATAGAAGTTATTAATTATTCATTAAGTTGCAATTTATAACAACTTATTTGCAAGAGGATAAGAGTGACGTTTAGTCTCGATATAGCCCTAAGAACCTAAAATGTTGCTATCGGTTGTATCGGAGGTATTACAATTAAACAAATAGGAATGAACACGATTATCATTATAAACAGCGATGGAAAAGAATAGCTTTATAAGAAAAGTTACGTAGAAAACACAAGAAGCAATCTTAGAATGGAAGATTGAAGAGAACGAAAGAAAGGACCAGATGAGGCAAAGCTAGTTCCTAGTATTTAATTTTCTAATTGATTGTTCATTTCATAGTTCCACTACGCGCGTAACTCGACCACAATGGTAACGAGTTTGTCGACGGATGAATAGACAACATGACAGATTCACAATCACAATCTGTCATTTTGTCTATTCTTCCGTAGACAAAACCTATTTCTATGGTGGTCATGCTACGCGTACTGGATTTATAAGAAAACCAAACACCTACCCACATTGCCACAAGGATCATTTGGCACTTGAATGACATTGCCTGGAAACATTGTTGTTGAGAAACATTTTGTTAAATTATTTTGTGACATTGTTTTGAAAAAGCAAGATGCGGAGGCGTTGGTTCCTTGTTTGACGAATGTAGTGCAAAACAAACATTTTTATAATAAACAAAAGTAGTAACCTAAATTTTTCATTTCCCATAGGTACTTGGAAAGTACACTTATCAGTTCTTTTTGTCCCGGGGAAACCATTTGCCCTGCTGTCAAAAATTTTAAAACTATGCAAGCCATCTCCCAACTTTTTTTATAGCCACTCTGTTAAATCGCGGCGTAAAATTGTAATTAAAAAATAATAGTGGTTTAAATATGAAATAACCGTTTTACCGAACTAGACACTTTGAATTTTATCTAAACCAGCATGGTGTGAGATTCCGGAATGCAACTTTTTTCCCAAGATAACTATAACATTCTAAATTTGAAAAATCTATAACACTTGATTGTTTGAGTTTCAATTGTTTATTCATTCAGCTTCTAAATTAAAGATTGAGACATTGAAAATTTGAGTATTTTTTTAATACGGGTTCCGACGTAGAACTAACGCAGCAAAAACAGCTCGCAATACCAATGTTCAGTTTGAAGAGGATACTAGCCGTATCCTTTTCAAACTTAACATTGATATTGCATGAGTGCACCGTGCGTTTTTGGTTTAATCGCTTTCGTCGAAGACACTTCGACGTGCAGAACTAACCCCGAGGAAGACCAGCCACTTAGGTAAATAACGATGAATTGAATGTGATGATGGAAGCCGATCCGTATCAAACTACCAAGGAATTAGTGGCATAGCTTCATGTTAGCATACCCACAATATTGACCCATTTGCATCAAATCAGTAAGATTAAAAAAGCTTAAAAAATGGGTGCCCCATGATTTGACTAACATGCAGAGAGAAGTGTGCGTTGAAGCTTGCCTTACCTTGTTGAAGCGGAACAGAAATAAATGGATATTGGGGCGAATTCTGACGTGTGATGAAAAGTGGATTCTTTACGATAATCGCAAGCGAACAACGCTTTGGCTGGCTCTTGGTCGAACGCCGCAACAATGTTCTCCCCAGGATGCAATACAAAATGCCTTCACACAATTTGTTGAGTCCAGCCGGTCGATTCTGTAAAAATATCACCGTGAAACTTAAGTGAAGTGACCTGTCAATAGTGTTAATCCCTAGCACCAGCCGGTCGATTCTGTGACAGTGACAGCTCACTTCACGCTCACTTCGCCTAAGTTTCACGGTGATATTTTTACAGTATCGACCGACAGGTCCTCAGAGTCCTACCGAAAATGCATAAATGACCTTCTCATGAGATGGCAGAAATGTATAGACACTGATTGTAAATACTTTGATTAATGTACATATTTTACCTTAGAAACAAAATCGTTTGAATTTTTCAGCACAAAAAGGCAATTTCATATTAAAACCCCTAATATTAACAACAATTTTGTAACATGACTTTATACTTATAATTTACTTTTCACTAAATTATTATTTAATTTACATACATTTGAGCTAAATATATACCATCATCATTGATAAAAAATACTGGCTGGTATAATGTCACAGAAAAACAAATATATACAAAAAACCGGCCAAGTGCGATTTGGACTCGCACACGAAGGGTTCCGTACCACCGTACAATACTTAGCAAGTATGACGTATTAAAAAAAACTACTCACTAGATCACGTTCAAACCAATTTTCGGTGGAAGTTTACATGGTAATGTACATCATATATTTTTTTAGTTTTATCATTCTCTTATTTTAGAAGTTACAAGGGGGACACACACATTTTACCACTTTAGAAGTGTCTCTCACGAAAACTATTTAGTTAAGAAAAAAATGATATTAGAAACCTCAATATCATTTTTGAAGACCTACCCATACGTGTGGGTATCTATATACCCACACGTATGACTTGATGAAAAAAAAAATTGAGTTTCAGTTCTAAGTATGGGGAACCCCTAAAATTTATTGTTTTTTTTTCTATGTTTGTGTGAAAATCTTAATGCGGTTCACAGAATACATCTACTTACCAAGTTTCAACAGTATAGTTCTTATAGTTTCGGAAAAAAGTGGCTGTGACATACGGACGGACAGACAGACAGACAGACATGACGAATCTATAAGGGTTCCGTTTTTTGCCATTTGGCTACGGAACCCTAAAAAGGCGGGAAGCGAGCAATTCGATCTTCAGTTGTTTTGTCGAGTGCTAATTACTTACATAAACAGATATTTGTATAAAATTAGTTCATCAGATTAAGATATGCATTTGTTTAAATAGTTAGGTTTTCATTTACCCACGTCATATTCGAAATGAAAAGCAGAGTGAAAGACGTTTTTAGGCACTCAAACTATTGCCGCCCTCGCTAAACCATCTCGTGCCTACATAGGTCCCTTTCATCCTTTGTACAACAATCTACTGTTAATTAACATAATATGTATACCTAACAAAATTCTCACAACCACTCACCTCACTAAACACGGTACTTCCTGAAAAAATTATTAATATTCCACACTTCGTTCACGCGTCATAAATTCAACGTATTGTGGCAAACGAACCTTGTAGTATATGGTATATAATGAAGCAAAATTTAATATTAAAAAAAATAACACTTAATAATATTTACCATAATGATTATTTTCTCTTAATTTATGGATCCATTTTTTTGTTCTTGTAGGAATCTGTAAAATTCGTTATGATATCTTAACGCATCACGTGCGGGATGCAGGACGCGCCGATTGTCTAACTTGTGTTGAGGCATTCCAACTTTGTGCGAATGGTCGCGTGATTTCTTTTTTTTTTTATGTAAATATGATATATGAACCCGATGGTCTCCAGTGCAACAAAAATAATGTACAACTTAGATTTGGGGGCCTGGTGACCTGACATACAGGTTTTGTAAAAAACTTAGTTTAGGCACCAGTCTTCCACAAATTAATTATGAAATTGTGTCTGAAGACTATGTATTACTATCTCTGTAATTTGTGGTAAGAAAATAAATAAATTATTATTATTATTATTATTATTTCTTAATCCTCATTAAAACAATCGACGCGAGCAGTTGCCTCATCCCGCGTGGGATTCGCCTCAGTGTGGCCAGAGCTTGAAGTTCATGGACTCGCGTTTTTAGTACCTACGAGATCATCTTTTACTACCACACTGCCTTTCTTACCTTTAAAGATATAGGCCTAGGTTTAGTGTGTTTCTAGTTCTATTTGTGATTTCCTGTGCGAGTCTTACTTAATACTTTTTTTTTTCTTTCTACTTCTCGTGAATAAAAAAAAATGTATTCATGTTTTTGTGCTATATCAGACAGCATCTAGGTATTTTGTTTTCATTCATAGATTAGATGTATTCACAAAATGATTAGACGTTTTCATATAGCTCAGACAACCGTTTGTTCAGTAGCCACAAATGTCATGAACAGCGATGACACGTGTTCAAATGTATGGTGAGCCTTTCTCCGTTTTGTATACGTTTTTCAAACATGTTTTGTTTGATTTTCTAGTGTTTCCCTGCCTGATGTTTTAATTTAATTCTGCTTATTCAAAGTGTTATGTAAATTGAACTTTGCAACTAGACGGGTTTGAAACTAGACTATCACGACATTTTGAATGGTATACATTACATTTTCCGCAAAAATCTAGGTAATAAGTAGATGTAAAGCAATAAACAGATTAATTGTGAAAACTCTTTTCTTCAACCACAAAAATCAAATGATTTGGAATAAAAATAAAACTAGAATATGTCAAACATATTTTATTAAAATATAAGACATGAATACCTAAAGAGTAAAAAAAATAACTATAACAACTACCACAATTAACGTTAACAAAAAATATTCAGTAGTATTTGTTAGACATTACAAAATGCTAAGTATTTTTCCCTTATTCATCCCTTGCATACTTGGACAGGTCATCAGAAATGTAATGCTTCGCTGGTACAGTTTCGAAGAATTTGTTAATGAATACCATCAAATACTCTATAGCTTTGTCCATGTAAGACTTGCCAAACGAAGACATCAGGGTCCTCCAGTTTTCATTCAACAGTCCGGTCACGAGTTTGCCTGTAAAAGTTACAAATTAGGTCACAACAGCGTACTAACAAGCGGTGAAGTGCTGGTGCACATCCTGAATTGTGTTAGATAACAAAATAATATAAGGGTTCGTACAGACAGTGCGAGGCATGCACCGATATTGCATTTTTTTACAAATATCAGATGATTCAGCTTGTGGCACGTGTCACATTCGTGGCTTACCATTCAAACTTAATTCGAAAGCACATGCCTCGCATTGTCTGAATGCACCTTAATTAATATTTTTCGTTAATAATTTATCAAGAACAGACGAAGTTTACACCCTCCCATAGAGTTTTAGTTTGTGTAAATTATTTCATCACCAGTGCTCTCAAAACGGCGAAGGAAAACATCGTGAGGAAACCGGCATGACCTTGAACCAAAAATTCGAAGATATGTGACATCTGCCAACCCGCACTGGGCCCGGCCGCGTGGTGGATTACGGCCCACTCACTCTCACATAGAGTAGGCCTGTGTCCCAATAGTGGGAACGTTATAGACTGATTAAGCTATTATATTATATGCCGGACAAAGTTTAAAAATAATATTAACTCTGTAGCTCTAAAAAGAAGCCGTTTTAGATCTTGTTGTGTCATTCTTTAGGTTATTATTCATTGTATCATTTGAATATATTTAATCAAAAACACAAAATAATATATTCAGTTATAATTAGAAGAGTCTGCA
Organism: Agrochola lota; assembly: GCA_947364205.1. Classification (NCBI taxonomy): domain Eukaryota; kingdom Metazoa; phylum Arthropoda; class Insecta; order Lepidoptera; family Noctuidae; genus Agrochola; species Agrochola lota. The sequence goes on along the minus strand of OX376231.1, from coordinate 8,200,649 downwards.
ACACATTAAATAAGCAGTAAGTTATCATAATACTTATTAAAAAAAGCATTCATAATAACAACTATTCTTAGAAAATGACTACCCACTGGTAATAAACATATTAATTTCATGAAAAACGAGAACTAGGTAGTTTTCTTAGCAATGTAGTTAAGTATATATATCTTCATAGTCAATAGATACCTGTTATAAAATAGTAACGAAGTTAAAAGTGTAAATGGAATATTTTTGAAAAAAAGTAATTGATGGTGTGGGTATGATTCTGATGCCGAAACTATAGTTTTTAGAACTTATATCCGTTTTTCTGTTTGAATGTATCGGATTGGCGCAAAAACTACTGAACAGATTCAGTTCAATTTTTTTTTCACAAATATTCCTGTGGTCATCGCATAACACAAATATTATCACGATATTTGCTATGAGGGATTAGCAGTTTACCGTGGTATTTAATTAGATGGGAAAAATTATAAACTGTTGCAAACAGATCCGATAAAGTCCCACCGTGCCCACTTGGCGTATCCAAATGAGCGCGGTGGGACTATAGCGGTCTCTGAAATGAACATCATCACGCTATACCTACAAGGAGCTAAGATGTCAATCTTGACATGTATAAGACCGTTCATGACATGTCAAGATTGACTGCTAGTTGCAGCTGCTTCGTTGACAATTTTAATAAAACAACCGTCTATTTTATTCAAATTGTCAACGAAGTAAACTACTTAGCGGTTCCAGGTTCGCCCTTTAAGCCAAGTCGTGAGTACGATCCCCAAGAGATGTACATTTTTTGTTACTGCTTTTTTTAAAAATGATTTCAGTATATTTTGGCACCTGCGACGAAACCTACAAACGGGTTTTTTTTAATAAAATTTGGCTATTATTTTTGTATATTGAGGTGTCCTACGACTTCCACGCAAACGAAGTCGCGGCCAAAAGCTAGTCATGAGTAAAACACAATTAAGTTGCAATTTGTTATTAACACTGAACCATCTGATCTTTAACCCTAAACTAGATTTGCTACTGTTGTGTGTTCATTTAATAATACACTTAGCTGCTCAGCTGCTAATTACACATCAGAAACTGCAACATTATTAATTCTGCAAGACGTAAACATGGTTTATTATGTGCTGGTTAAGTCTCGGTTAAGTTAATTTACCGTAACATGACACGATAGATAGCTTCGCAATTGTTTGACTTGAAAGCCAATTCAATAACTTTCACTACCTATTAGAAAATATACAAATGATCCTCTAAAAGCTTATTGACCTTATGATGCACAATTTTTTTAATAAATGAGCCTCTTTTTACCCAACCGCTTGATTACCGATACCTTTTATATTTCATGTGTTTTGTATTGTGTCTACTAGTGGAAGTACATTGTGTTTTTTATATGCCTAAAAATTATTTTGTATTCATTTACCCTACAACAAAATATAATTGTATCTCAAAGGTACTTACTGGATTCTTGTTTTCCTATATACAAACTGTCAGCAAAGAAAACCACTTTTCCTATATCAAGTGAGTATTTGACTTTATCACTTTTACTTTTGATGTAAAGTTCACCATCTCGCCTTTGGATGTAGAAATCAAAATCCAATTTAAGATGTACTTTTTCTGGAACAAAGATTTAAGAAAATTAAACTTACAATAAAAAATAGGATCACAATGACATAGAAGCAGTTATTTTCCTATAGTAGGATTTTTTTTACAATCGAAAAACGTAAACTGAAAGCGGCTTAGACGAGAACGACGAGAACAAATAAAAAAAATCTCTATATTCGAATTAAAGACGTTCATGCCAAGTGATATAAATAGCGTTGGTAATTGATTATGAATAAAATGAACTTAATAATATTTTCTAATTTTAGAAATCAAAATACAAACAATATATGTCTGGATTCCTGTCTGGTTGATGGCAATAGGCTCACCCCTTATTACATGGGACTTAAACATAACTGGCGAAATGTGGGTGTACTATAGGTACACCCTCTGCCTAACATTTCGGGGAATACAGGTGCGAAGGTATGTGATTGTGTTTAGAAAGAAATCAAAATTACCTGCTTTGATTTTTCCATTTCCCTCACCAGACAATGTTTCACCACCAATAAAACTTTTGATAAGAGAACTGTTAGAGAACAATTTGTAGTGACCCTTGAGTGAGAAGTCACAGACGACTTCGATGAATGCGCGTTCATCTTCAATGTTAGTCCTGAAAATATAGATCAAGTTTAAGAGCGCCCAAAGAGAATAAAAGGTAATAGAGAAGACATTAGGAACATTTTCAGTAACTGATGTGTCGAAATAATTAGATTAATGGTATTAGTAGAGTGACTTGTGTAGGTAACAAGTAGTAGATTTTGTAAATATTTCAATGTTTTTGGAAGAGACCCATGACATCGATAAGTTAAATAGAACCAGAGAAGAAGACAAGAAAAGAAGACTAGAAAAAAGTTTAAAATAAATTAACAGTGTCAAAATGTTAAATACTCACTCAAACCTAGTAACGACGCAATCTTTGGCACCTTTAGCGGATCCATTAATCAAAGTAACATCAATGACATCCAAAACAGACCAAGACATATTTTTTAGAATAATGGGATCGATTTGTGGGATCCCCAACTCTGGAACACCCTCCTTGGAGATTTCTTTAATAATTGTTTGAAGAAGGGCTTTTTCACAATCACCATCGTTGATTTTACATTTTCCCAAAGTGTCCACTGTAAAGAAGAATGATTTTCAATAAAATTTCACACAACATGCGGAATAATTGAAAATCATCATCATATGCCTAGCCTTTCCCAACTATGTTCGGGTCGGCTTCCAGTCGAACGAGATGCAGTTGGAATATCAGTAATAATGAAATGACAGATAAAAATAAAAAAAATTGTACGAAATAGGTAAGTACATGCATCCTAAAAAGAATTTCAAATTGGTGCTGTTTTTATTATACCTGTGATTCAAACTCAAAAACGTCAAAATCTTACAAATCTTAGACAAGGAAGTACACAAACATGACCCGATTTTCATGTCAAAAATATTTATAAAAAATAAAAATCTTACCAAAACTTGTTTCACAAAAAACAAAAACTGCGCACACCAGAAACAGAGATATTTTGAAAAACATGGTTCCTAGTCGAAGTACTATCACAGATAAAGCTAGAACTCGCAGATTTTATTATTTATACGTATATCGTACACAAAATAAACAGAAGAAAAAAACCCAAGGTCAATGTTCAGCAGTTCATAACATGAGTGATGTTTACTTGAGTGGTTTTGATGACCACCCAGAGAAAAAAATAACATAATATATTAACATATTTATATATTTAAAAATTTATTAATATTATTACATTATATAAAGCTTGATATATGACGTAGTGTTTAACACTGCATATGCCTGTTATCCCTGTTAGATTTGATTTCTCATATTCAGTCAATAACAGAGGTAACACTTGCACTTCGAAAATCTCCCTTTCTGCCACCACATCCCTTTCTGCCACACAGTGTACAAGTGTTTGGTCCAAAATAAATGATTTATTTATTCATTTATTTAGACAATGGCGCTGAAAATTTCAAATTGTCACTGTAGGTAGGGGGTTAGGTCTCTATAAACGGGCATTGTCTAACTCTTCGTTCAAGTTCCAGTAAATAGGTTTTTTCTTCACTTGATTTTTCCTTCCCTAAGTATACCATATTCCTTCACACATACACACGTGGAATAAATATTGGAATCTAAAGGAAGTATTCAACCGACCTCCCCGTAGAATAGAAGAAAAAGACAGTGGACTCAAACCAAACTTGGAAATTTAACACGCACGGGCATTCTCTTGAGGAGGCCTTCATCTCAGTGGTTCTCAAATGAAAACATTTTTTTTTTCATTAGTAATTATCACTGCAAAAGCTTAGAGAAATATAATTATTTTTATTTATTTATTTTTAGCCTGTGTTGTCCCACTGCAGGGCAAAGGCCTCCCTTTCTTCTTTCCACTCCTCTCTGTCTTGAGCTAGTGTGAACCAATCTTGTCTGTAAGCGTTAAGATCGTCTCGCCATCTTCTCTTGGGTCTGCCTCGATGTCGACGGACGTTTTATTAGGCATTTTATTTTATAATTTTATAAACGGGCATTATAAAGACACATTTTAATTCTTTCACTACTTATTGATAAATATTGCAAAGTTTGGAACTAAGTAAGGCTAACTACTTAGTTCCAAACTTTCTCAAAAGTGTATACAGTATGTATCAGAAAGGTGTGGTACAGATCATAAAACTGAACAATAGTCTGTGGGACCAACATTGTAACCGCGAACAAAAATATCATTCAAATCTTCAATAAACTCGACCCAAATGTATGGGACGGCTTATAATTTATGGGATGGCTTATAATTTTTTCGCATATTTACGATGTTGGTCCCATTGAGAAAGTTGTTCAGGTTGATGGTCTGTACACATCTTTGAATTTGACCACATCTTTCTGTATAAACAAGCCTATTAAAATATTTATTGTACCTACCTTCTTAGCAGGTTTTAATGTATTTTAATGATGCGTTACTAGCTTAGAAATTAGTTCACAATTTCTTTGTAAGGAACGCGACCTTGCGGGAAAGTTCGAAAGGAATACCGTGGCCCCTGGCAACGAAAAGGCATCTGAAGGAACACGGGTATGTTTTAGTCAGTAAGATTCTGACTCACCCTCCCGCTTCGGCCAGAGCGGGAGAAGTTATTTGATAATTGCCCACCGAAAAAAAAAAACAGAACGCGGCCTTAGAAATATAGGGTCTGGTGAACTGAATTCGAACAATTTTATTTTCTTTTACTATTGCCTGGAATGGCATGTGATGAGGAGGGAGGAAACGCAAGTGACTAAAAGAGTGATGAATATGGTGATGGATGGAGCGGGAGAGGAAGGCCTAAGAAAAGATGGATGGATTGTGTGAGGCGTGATATGGAAGAGAAGGAAGTGAATGACAGCATGACGGTTGACAGGGGAGAGTGGAAGAAGAAAACGTGTTGTGCTGACCCCAAGTAACATTGAACAAGGGCAGAAAAAAAAACTTTTTTTTTATTTTTTTTATCCAAAAATAATACATACACACAGGTTGAACATGTAGTAAAGGAAAATCATGATTGATCACATTTTTTTACAACCATTTGATTATTCTGTTTACTTTAGAAGAATCGCTAGAACATTAAGCAAAATGATTCAGTACATGATTCTGGACAATTTACGTTGAAATTTTTCGTAAGTTATTTTAAAAAAACTTTTGCGGTTCTATACATTTTGACCGCGTAGGCATAGCATGTTTGTAGGAAGCAGCAGATTTTTTTTTTATAACGGAAGAAATATCATTTACTGAATCTATCGTAACAGTTTGTGCGTCGATGTCTGCCATCCCGTATAGAAACTAAATCTATTAGAATTTCAGTCGGACAAGAAATTAGACAAAATTAAGGCAATGTTCATGGTATTATATCGTACCAATATCAATATCGGCCATTGTTAAAATTGCAGCGCATTATAGGCAATATATTCAGCCCTGTAAATATAAATTCGATAAAAAGGTTAACAATGTTGCTTCAATTACAAGGGTCTCACTCACCATGGAAGTCCAAGTAGTGTTGATAATTACCAATCTTCTTCTTTTGAGCGTGTCGATGGCAATCTAAATAGACTCGTCGTCTTTTGGCGCTATCACTAGCGTCAATCAGTTCCTGTAACGTACAGCTGACAGAACACGCAAGACATGACATTAGATGTCCCATCGTAAGTGGGATAACCAATAAACATATCTTATTTGTTTGAGACGCCTGTCCTTAAGTTTTTGTATTTTGTATACTTAGTTAGTAATTTAATGTATTTATTTGTATAGTTAGGTGCTTTATAATGAGGGGCTCGTGGCTAAATAATAACAGTTGAACTGATCGATCGAAGGTTAAGCTACTCCGCGGTTGGTTCATGGGCGGGTGACCAGGCCATATAGAGACCCCTCCGCGCCTCGAAAAGCACGTTAAGTCGTTGGTTGTCATTCGAGATCATTGACAGTCGGAAGCCCAAAAATCTGACAACCAGTTTTACAAAGAGGAATCGTGTTATCCAGTAACTGGGTTGTGGAGGTCAGACAGGCAGTCGCTCCATGTAAAATACGGGTATTCAGCTGTATCCGATTAGACTGGAAGTCGACATTGTTGGGAAAAAGCAAGGCAGGTTGTTTTTTTTTTCAGATTTTCACTTATCTGTTACACATATAAGGAGGTATCAGCTTTCAAAAATTACTTTCCTCCAGTTATATCACCAGCAAAACTGTTATTCAAGTTTTAAAAAGGTAGGTCGAATCTGTTTACCTGTTTAGACGACCGACTGCTTTAGCAAAGTTCAAGGCGCTTTTCACGAAAAATCTCATGTAGGGAGCCTTCTCAACGTAGTACAAGTATGTACCTAATAGGCAAGCACCTACACTATGTCAGTGCCATACACTAATCAATAATTCTGCCTTATCTTTTCTTAACGTTGTTGGGGTCAGGTTCCAGTCTAACCGGATGCAGCTGAATACATGTATTACATTAGTACTAATGCCATACAATATGTTACAATACTATTTAAGAAGGCACTACGTTTATCTAAAATCTCTGCAGCTTGGTTTTGGGTTGAGAACAATGAACATAGTACCTAAGTATACGAGTACAACATAGTGTTCTATAAAGGAGACAGTAATTTCATAAACAATGTAGATATGGACGAAACCTATAACTAAGCGGACCATGAAATGAACCATAGTGCTATCATAGTGTGTAATATCATGAATACCGTGACCATTGTTTGAAATAATATCTCTTACGTAATAATAATCATCAAATTCATCCTTCATTTTTACCTTTTCACTTCATTTATATTTTTTGTTTAGCTTAAAAACAGTCTTCTTATTAACAAACCAAATGCTTAGCAAGTTCCTACCTATTCATATACGAGATAAAATAGTACTTAAACAACAAAAAAAAAAAACATTTTATGATAATAAATACAAACAACAGCGCTAATTAAATTAAATTCTTCAAGACACAAAAACCCGGTTAAGTGCGAGTCGGACTCATACGAGAACTGTCGGTCGATTCTGTAAAAATATTAACGTGAAGCTTAGGTGAAGTGAGCTGTCACTGCCACAGAATAGACCGGCAGGATGCTAGGGATTAACACTATTGACAGCTCACTTCACGCTCACTTCACCTAAGTTTCACGGTGATATTTTTACAGAATCGAACGGCAGTTCCGTACCACCGTACTCAACGAGGAATATTTATCATCTTAAATTTTTTAAAGTGCAAATATATATTTGTATTTTTCATAATGATACTGTGAACTACAAAGTTAGTTTTTGCAGTTGCAGAAAATCGCCCTTATTTAAATAAAACACCATATAAATCGGTATCATTTAATATTTTTTTTGTTAAATACAGTACTTACATGATATACAGAGGTTTCAAATTTCTAATTGTATAGTTGTTGCGATAGAGCTCGACCACGGTCTAAAACTGTCAAGGTTTACAGGCTTAGTAATCGGATTCCATTTGGTACCCGGCAGGAACGGAACAATAAAAATGGTAAAAAATTACACGAAAGCTACATTTTAGTTAAAAATAAAATAAAATAATATATAAGTAGGTGATGAAGTGATTGGGCACGCCACAATTGCGGCGATAAGTGGCCTCTTTGAGGAGTGGCTAGAAAGGCGCCACGGCGTCCTTACCTTCCGCCTGGCGCAGGTCCTCACTGGACACGGTTGTTTCGGGAGGTTCCTGTTCCGCATAAGGTGGGAGGAAAAGCCCGAGTATCACCAGTGTGTGGATCGCCCTGAGGACACGGTGGCCCATACGGTGGAGATCTGCCCGGCTTGGGCGGGGCACCATCGTGTCCTTGTGGAGGCGATCGGCGGCAGATCTCTCGCGCCCAGCCCTGATCCAGGCCATGATACGGTGCGAGAGGGCGTGGGAAGCCGTCACCTCATTCTGCGAAGAAGTAATGCTCGCGAAGGAGGAGGCGGAACACGTGAGGGAGAGGCAAATTTCGCGCCCTCAATCGCCTAGCCGCCGCAAGAGACGCCCTGGGTGTTGGGAATCGCAGGTCGATTCCCGGCCACCGTAGGCGTGGGCTTGCGGACGGAGAGCAATGGGTAGCTCGCCATTCGATAAAGACCAGGCCTGGGTCGACGGCGCGTTATGTTCCACCCGCGCATCAAAGAGGTGTCAGCACAACAGAAAGGGTCTGCTAGGACCGATGCCTGCCGGGGTCGCGGGAAAGTCGGAAAGGGATACCGTGGCCCCTGGCAACGTACAGGCAATGGAAGAAACACGGGTGGGTTTTAGTCAGTAAGAGTCTGACACGCCCTCTTGCTCCGTCCAAAGCGGGAGAAGTTATTTGATAATTTACCAACCCAAAAAAAAGAAAGAAAAGGTGATGAAGTGATGATCATTATATAATATTTATATAATATTTAATAATAAACCTTATTTTATCCTTATATAATAAAAATACCATTATTTCGATCCTTATTAGTAATTTAGTCTACAAACTTTGCTTTTTATGGTGAAATTAAATGATTATTTCTGTAAGTAGATCTAAAGATCTACTTCACGTACCGATACACGGTACTGATTTACGTAATTTTTTTGCTTAATATTTTAGAACCAGATGGGGCCATTATTTCCTAGCTGACGTATCCCTGAGAAAAATGCCGGGACAAATTCAGAGGTCATAGTTTCTTTTAAAGTCCAAAAAATTGTATCAGCTTATATTAATTATGCTATCAAGTCTTAAACAATCATTGCATCATCATGAACGTATAGGCGTCCGTTGCAGGACAAGGCCCCCGCTAAGCATCGCAAAAACGACTGATCCTACACGGCCACCGCATCCAGCAGCGGATTCCTACTACCTTCATCAAGTCGTAGCCTTGTAGGGGGCCTACCCACTACACTGGAATATGCATGTTAAGAATTTTCGGCCCCATCGACCTTCCGTTCTGCTAGGTATGTGCCTCGCCTACAATACTACCATTTATGTTTTGCAACTCTTCGGGCTATGTCAGTTAGACATTAGTTCACCCCATATTCTTATTTCCTGACTCATCATAAACCCGGACGTAGATGACACATCTTTATAGGATGATGATGTGATTAATTTTAATAACACATACTATTTTTATCACAAAGGTTAATTAAACTGGCACAAAACTTAAAACATGATGAATAATTCTAATAATACGTTACATACTTCCTACCAAAATCACTGTCTGAAACGTAATAATAATCTTTGTGGTTCCACAGAACTTAATGAAAAACCATCTGATAATTTCAACGAACTTCATTGCCGTAAAATGATTATTACTGATGAGTGTCATGACTGCTAGACCCTTGGACAAACCCATCTAAGCTGGCAAGCTACAATTTTTGGTAAATAACCTCTAAATTACAAACGTAACGTTTTTCTTGCTTCTTGAAATCTGGTCGGTGGATATCCTAATTAATATTATAAGTGCGAAAGTGAGTTTTTTGTTTGTTTATTTGTTATGCATTCATTCTAAAACGGCTGAATGGATTTGGATAAAATTTGGCACATGGGTAAACCAAGACCTGGATTAGGACATAGGATACTTTTTATCCCAATAGTACGTTCCCATGGGATAATTTTCGACATGCACGAGGGCGAAGACGCTGGCAAAAGCTAGTTATAAACAGTCGTAGGATCTAAAGGATTTAAACTTTGATAAGAGTTTATGAGAATATAATTCAGTACTGACATAAACATTAAAGTACTTCTTAAATGTATTGCATCCAGGCAAAGTAGTGGTAGGGCCAAAAACCCGATTGCACATAAAAGATCTGTTTATGCGCTATCTGGTTACTATTCATCAAAGTAATAAGGATAAACCACCATAATTGTAACATGGTTATCATTCTAGAAATATAACTACAATAAATCTACCTAGTATTTATTGTTCTATGATTCACTCGCATAGTGGCAGATTCCAAAATTATTCTCTATGATATTTTTTGTTGAATATACTTTTTATGAATTCGCCAATATTTCCTGTTTTGTGATCTTCTTTTTATTGAATAGTGACAGAATTTGAGGTTTGTTTAATAAGGTCTAAGCTACCAATATTACATTGCAGAAATAATATTTTTTTCTACGGAACCACAAGTTGCCAAAATTGTACTTCACGTTTTATAACCATCCGCATTAATACTTTGAGGGACACTAAATGCCCATAGGCTTTATAACAATGAAAATTGTATTGTGTGTCTTTCAGTGTGCGTGAATGCGTTAAAGTATATAAATTAAGTGTCTTGCCGTAAATCAACATTAGATCAGTACCTCACTGTGTAATGCAGTAAACAGTAGCAAAATGTTTCAATTAAACGTCATTTTGTTAGCCAGTGCCATATTTGCTTTTTGCGAATCTGCAGCAATTAGTGAGTATCAATGTTATTAACAAAATAAACAGTGCTTGAGAAAGGAAATTAGAAACAAGTCTTTATAAAAAACAGTGTTGTTTATTGTAGCCCGATCTTCGAAATTCGTTTCTTTGCGCCTTTGGCTTAACAATGCAAACTCACCCGTTGATTTTCTCATGTAAAATTCAATAGTCCACACTTGCTCTCTTTGGGGATTGATTTTCCAAAAGTCTTCTACAGCTCACACCACTTCAACAATTGTTTCTATTTTCAGTGCTAATTAATCTCGAATTCGTTTCATATGCTTGCCCTTATTGCTCTAAGATTCTAAGCACTTTTTTGTCTACAGTTAATTGTTACTTTATTAAAGTGGTGTCTTACTTATAAAAGGTTTCTTATTCAAAAATATTATTTTCTTTATTTCAGTTGATAACGTAAAAAAGTGTTCTTTAAGTGACGATACATGTGTGCAAAATTTATACCAGAGCATATTTAAAGAAATATCAGACAATGGCATCCCAGAAATGGGTGTACCTAAAACAGATCCATTGGTGATAAAAGATAGGGATATTGTTGCACTTGGAATGATAAAAATAACAATGAAGGAAGGAGAAGCTAAAGGTTTCAAGAACTGTTACGCAACCAAATTGAAGTAAGTTTTTTCTTTTCAAAATATAGTTATTAATATTTTTTTAAAGCGTCATAAAAGAGTGATACTTCTTATTAAAGACTCAATAATATCAATAAATCGTTTCCGCAACCCTATCTGTATCAAACGTTGATGGTAAGGTGCATTCTGATTTGTTTTATTTTCTATAATTAATGAGTAAAATTCAACTCTTTTTTAAGGAATGATTTAGCAACTCTAAGGTCTGAGATAGATTTTGTATGCGATGTCTTCTCGGTCGAAGGCAGCTACAAGATCGAATCAACTCCGACCCTCTTGGCACTTATTGGAGGCATTAACGTTCATGGTGAAGGAAAAGGAGCAATTGTTGCTGGTAAGCATTTAAATTATAAGATTATAATATTGAGGCAGATGGTGAAAATAATATAAACATTGAAAATGGCACTGATGAAGCAGATGCAACTAAGATTAACTTTAGTCCAGTGATTATCAACTTGCACACCATTCATTGAAAAATTATTATTAACAATAATAATTTGTTCACATTTAATGAGACTGAAGACTGATTGGAAGACTGAGCTAAAATAATTATGATATTACTATTTATGTTTGTTGTTCTTCTTGTCTTTTATTGAAAAGGTTTCTCCGAAATGATAAAGATATTTCAATGTTGTCAGTGACAAAAATATTTCTTGGTCTGGACCTGGAGTCTCCGTGTGTAAAGAACACTACAGTATCTATACCTTCTGCTTGTGTCATGGATTTTTCCAATCAAAAATTTCCTTTTTCAGAAAAAGTTCATTTGACCTTCAATTTCGCATTAGAAGTGAAGAAACTTGATGACGGTGAACTCCATATTCTATTCAAACCCGATGACTCTACATATGACTACGAAGTTAAAGGAAAAACCACGTTCTCTGCTGACAATCTATTTGTTGGAAAACAAGATATTAGTGAGTATGGATAATATAGCTTTCATATTAACTATGTTATTGTTTTAACTAACTTCACTATTCTTAACACGTTATGACTACGAGTTAGCTCCTGCTAACAATAGCTTTTCTATTGTGTCTGCTGCGTGGCAGTCAAAGTGTTCATTTGGAAGTTATACAAGTTGAGCTGATAAATCAAAGATGGAACTAAATTACAGCTGTCTTTAATGTTCAAGAAAATGAAAAGTTATTTGTAATCAATTTCAAAATATGCCGTCTTCAAGAAACAAAATAAAAGAATCACCTAATTCTATCCAATAGATTGCCCCATGGTCTTTCATATCTCTCCCTCTCCACTGTCTACTCTAGCCAATCCTTTTTTTTTTTTTTAAACGTTGCCCCACACTAAGAATTTGTTCTTGTACCGTGGGTGCGTTTACAAACATAAAAACTCACATATACTAACACCCAGACCCGGAACAACTACTTGCAGATCATAAAAATATTTGTTCCGTGCGGGGATCGAACCCGCGGCACGTTACGCAGCAGTCGATCGCTCAGCCACTGCGCCAACCGTGTCGTCATGTGTTTTGAATGAATCCAAGCCGTTACGCCAGTGCTTGCTTGCTTAGTCTGCCTTGATTACGTCGTTTTCATCATTATCATCATTGACAGCCTTATTCCACCCACTACGGTATAACATAGGCCTCCCTTTTATACCATGGTTGTCTTTAGTGCCATTATAAACGTTTTGTTGAATCTTTATTATTATTATAACATAATCTTACTTTCTTCAGGCGGCGTGGGTGTTAACATCCTCAACGAGAACTCGGAGTTCATTATAAAGACTTTCGGAAAGATTGTTATTGATACGGCTATGGAATTTTTCTATGAGTATGCTCAAAAATTCTTGAGCACAATTCCTGCTAAGGACTTCATCACTGATGATTTGTCATCGTACGTTAAGAGTTAAGTTTGGAGTGTATTTTAAAGCCCCATAATCGTTGGAAGAAATGTTTCAAAACAGTCGCGCAACATTGCTGCCACCAACATTTGATGTTGCTAGATGTTCTTTTGTTTATCATGAATATGGTACACAAAAACACGTTGCTGAAACAATGTTGCGCAACTTTGTTTCCCAATGAATACGCGGCTGAGTCGGTTTAGATCGGATTATCATCTGACCGTGACTTTGATATAGATAATTATCTTATGCATAATTTGCTTGATTTGCATAATAAATTCATTAAGTACTAGATGGTAGAAGTAGATGAGAATGTAGTGTACCAAAATTCCAGAAAACAAAAAAATTAAAATTTAATTTTTAGTTATGTTTCTTATTTGTGTTAATCTATGCTCTTCATTGAAATGTTGGTTGCAGCATTGATTTTATGAATTGTGTCATTACTTATACTTTTGTTTTGTTCTATTTCTTTAGCCAAATTATGTTAATCATTATTGGTACCTTGTTTCATAAATAAAAGTATTATTTATATTTAATGGTTATTTGTTATACTAAATCCTTTGCATTACATTACCCCCTTCATATTGTTGCAATTTTGCTGTTGGTGATTAAGCATGTGTTTAGGTTAGGATTAATAACGATAAATAACATTTTCTTTAAATCATTATTTAAACTACTATAGGTATATTCTTGCTCTAATCCATCGATCATCGATGCTTTCATCCCATGTTACTTGGGATCAGCGCAGTACGTTTCTTTCTTCAATTCTCCGCTATCAACTGTTTTTAGGGTTCCGTATGTCCAAATGAAAAACGCCCTTACGTAACAAAGGATAGGTACCCATGCTCACCTACGCAGCTTCGGCTTGCTGGTCGCCTCCGGTAACCAGCCTCAGCCGCTACAGCTCGCACGGGTGTCTATGCTTTGTTACAGCGGGCGGGGGTTGCTCTCCCTCCGCGCCTCCGGTTTTTATATACACTCTAGGGTAGGAGCCAAAAGACTACGTAAAGTCGGGGTGCCCCGATTCGGTTTTGGAACAGATTCAACAAATTAACTACAAGCCGGTGTATAATTATGTTATGTATGACAGAAACAAAAATAAAAAATATCCGTCCACCCTCATAAAAGCAAACTAATAACAACGATTACAACGCCAACCATTTACGCGCTAGCAAAAACAAGCACCACTTGTTTTTGCTAGCACGAAAGTGGCAGGCGTTTTAAATCTAATCAGTTTTTGCAAAAATAAAAGTAGACATTTCCAAATTATAATAAACGTTACTTATTCATTTTGAATATTGTACCAACTAAATATTATATTAATTGAAAATTATAGCAACTGAATATCATATTAATTGAATATTATTTCAAATGTGCATTATATAAACTGTTCATTATACCATATGAAATTACATACATTATATCATTTTGATCGTTATATGAAAAAAATAAAAATAAATGAAATTAGGTCTTATGATCATTAGAACTTTTGTTATTATATCAAACGTTACACACCCTAAAATAACAGGCGTAAAAACTTACATTTGCAGTTGCAATGTACGGAACATATTTTGCAACTACATGCTAAGTATTTATTTGGGATAAATTAATTTATAGAATGTTGCGGTGGTTAACAGTCCCCAGTTTTAAAGATTTCCACAAATCTGTTATACATAATGGGGTATCAGCTTTCAGCGGGCAGTGATAACCATGGCGGGCATGACCGTCAGAATTTCAAGTCATAGGTCTCCAGTTCGAACCCAAGACACGCACCTCTGACTTTTTGGATTCAGGTGCGTATTGTATAATTATCACTTTCTTAAAAAACGATGGAGGAAAACATCGTGAGGAAACCGGTTACCGGTTAATACTTGAGATATATTTCTCGACTACATGTTCACATGCCGTCGAGAAATATATCTCAGGTCAAGTCAGAGAGCGAGCTGGGCAAGCTCATTGAAAGAGTAATTGCAGACCGCCTTGTCGGGCAGCTGGTGCGAGTGGGGCCGGATTTGGCGGAGAGCCAGTATGGTTTCCGCAAGGGGCGCTCTACAGTGGATGCCATCATGCGCGTTCGAGCCCTCACGACGGGGGATGCTGTTGCCCGGGGTGGGGTAGTCTAGGCGGTGTCTCTTGACATCGCCAATGTCTTCAATACCCTGCCCTGGAGTTGCATTAGGGAGGCCCTCCGGTATTACCGGATGCCGACCTACCTCTGTCGAGTGGTCGAGGCTTATTTGACGGACAGGGCCATCATCTACCCCGGTCACCACGGAGAGTGGAACCGGCGAGAGATGTCATGCGGTGTCCCACAGGGATCGGTCCTGGGGCCGCATTTGTGGGACATCGGTTACGACTGGGGGCTGCGCGCCGACCTCCCTAGCGGCGTCAGCGTGGTTTGCTACGCTGACGACACGCTGTTCCTGGTGCAGGGGAGATCGCATGAGGCCGCGGCCGAACTGGCGACACGTTGGGTTGCGACAATCGTCGATAGGATCCGGCAACTGGGACTCGAGGTGGCCTTGCACAAGTCCGAGGCCATGTGTTTCTATGGTCCTCGGAACGCGCCACTGTTCCCAGATAACGGCGGGAGGGGTTCACATCGGTGTCGAGTCGACGATGAAGTACCTGGGACTCGTCCTCGACAGCCGGTGGAACTTCGTGGAGCTCTTCCGACGTTTGCCTCCCAAACTGGAGAGGGCTTGGGCTGCTCTGAAGCGGCTTCTGCCTAATCTAGGGGGTCCAAACGCCTCTTGCCGGAGGCTCTACGCGGGGATCGCGTGGTCCATGGCCCTTTACTGGGCACCGGTGTGGGCGTGTTCATTGAGGCTGCGACCGGCCCAGCGGTTGAAGGCGTCCCAAAGGGTCATGGCCATTAGGCTGGTCCGAGGATACTGCACGGTTTCCCGTGACGCGGCGAGCCTTCTTGCCGGACTACCGCCATGGGATCTGGAGGCAAAAGTCCTCGCGCACATCTGGGAGTGTCGCGAGGAGGCGATACGCCGGGGCGTAACTCCGCTGCCGCGAGAAATCACGGCACAGCGGACAGAGCTCCGGCGGGACCTCATGGCGGCATGGAGAGTGCGATTGTCGCAACCCAGCGCTGGGTACGCCACAATTGTGGTGATAAGTCCCCTCTTTGAGGAATGGCTAGAGAGGCGCCACGGCGTCCTTACCTTCCGCCTGACGCAGGTCCTCACTGGACACGGCTGTGTCACCACTGTGTGGATCGCCCGGAGGACACGGTGGAGCATACGGTGGAGGTCTGCCCTGCTTGGGCGGAGCACCACCGTGTCCTCACGGAGGCGATCGGCGGCGGTGATCTCTCGCGTCCGGCCCTGGTTCAGGCCATGGTTTGGAGCGAGAGTGCATGGGAGGCCGTCACCTCCTTCTGCGAAGCAGTTATGCTCGCGAAAGAGGCGGCGGAGCGCGCGAGGGAGATGCAAGCTGCACGCCCTCACGCCCCTAGTTGCCGCAGGAGACGCCCCGGGCGTCGGGAGTCACGAGCCGACTTCCGGCCACCGTAGGCGCGGGCTTGCGGACGGTGAGCAATGGGTAGCTCGCCGTCCGACGTATGTCCGACGGGGTCCGTAAGGACCATTGCCTGCTGGGGTTGCGGGTTTGTCCGAAAGGGATATCGCGGCCCCGGCACACAGGCAACGGAAGGAACACGGGTGGGTTGTAGTCAGTAGGAGAAGAAGCTTTCAGCAATTAGTTTTCTCTTGTGATATAAGCAGTAAATCAGTTATTTAGCTTGACGATGCAGCAAGTTACGCCGTCTAGTTTTCTTGAGAAACTTCTGGAATCACCGAAAAGGTCGGTTATGAGTGATACTGGCTGGTGACTGTGACTCTAGTGGAGCGGAGCGTCAATGGTTGCGTGGTGACTATCTCTTGATGACAGAGTTGATGTCAGGGGGGACTTATGCATAGATAATACATTGTAGGACCACTCATTAATAAGTAATGATATTTATTCACTGATTATTGTTTTGTTACTCAATTGACGCTTTTCCTTATTTAATGTTTTATTAATGCTGTCTTACATAAATAATTAATTTAAGCACTTGCCATATTATAAATAATTATATTGTTTAGAAAACTATTCAGATTACTACTAATAAATTATAACGTCCGTTAACAGATGGCGTTTATTTGCTCCGTACTGCTTTACCATAGTGCATAGTTTTGTTTCGTAACAGAAATGCTAGTCAGTTATCGTTTAAAAAGTACTCTGTGGTTATCGTTCAGCTTTTGAAGTGTAAAGTGCTCCAAGTGGAAGTATTTAAATACATTTGATTTATTATACCTCGAGTGTTTTATTTGAAACAGTAAGCCTAACAAAAAAAAAAATTACTTATGAGCCTGCGTCGTAGCACGTCCACGACGAGTTACTTTATTCATGCACAAACCTGATAATATTGAAGCTACTGAATCACTAATACGATGACCACTTCTGGTAATGGCTATGCTGCGCCGCTAAACTTATAGAATAGGGAAGCATGCCGAATCTGTTGACTTGCATTGAAGTCTGACTGCTCTAGCTAATTTTAAGGCCCTTTTTCCGGAAAGACTCATAAATAGGCAACTTTCTCAACGTAGTAAGTAGGTAATGGGTAAGCATACTATGTCAGTGGCATGCAAATATGCTGCTATAATATATTAGAAGGTACTTCTTGGCAGGTATATCTAAAAACTGAGCAGCGAAATTTTGGATGGCTGATAACGATAACTATGTAGATACACCCACATTTCTCCAGTTATATTTGCCACTTCTGCTTGACCCTTTGGGAAATACAGGCGTAATGTTATGTGTCAGTATACAACAAAGTGTTTTTCTATATTAAAAAAACATTAAGGTGCTAAAGTTTACTAAGAAGAGAAATAATCCTAAATAAACCTAAGTATTTGTTTCTGAATTCTATTGGTTCTCGAGGCTGATTTTGCAATAGGTACATGTGATTAAGAAAACTGATTATGATATTAAAATGACTAAAAACAAAGAACTTGTGTTTTTATCATGTTATTAAACTCTCCACTGATTTTAATCGAATTTTTGATTTTGAGGTCCTAAAAAAACGTCCCTACACTAGTACGTACTGATCCGTAGGTGCCATTTGTGGAATACAATTTTAAATAACAAACTATTCCAGTAATGGCACCTGCGAAATATATCGATAGTGTGTGGAATATCTCAGCTGCCATTTGCTCAGGTGCCGTTTAAGCGGGTGCCCAATGTGGAATACGTCATAGTCGACCCTTAGGTCGTTTCGTCTTTTTTTCTTTCTGCTCGGCGAAAGAAAAAAAGACGTACATAATCATATGTAATCATCATCATTATTATCAGCAACCTGCAGCAGTCCACTGTTGGACATAGGCCTATCCTATTGCACATCATTCAGTTCGATTCTCATCCAGCCACCCTGCGACGACCATCACTCCACCTAACCTGAGGGCGTTCTACTTTACATTTGCCGATTCGCGGTCTCCATCGGTTTTACGGCTACAATGGCTGGCCCATTGCCTCTCGTTCTTACGTAATATTATTATAAAATTCAACTTTATTTTATTTTTCATTTATACTTTTTGTATAGGTTGAAATTAACATAATTGTTCAAAACAATGTTTTCTTAGCAACCCATCAACATTATTGTAACTACCTACCCACGTCAACTAAAAATATTCACAACCTACGTATGATAATTAGTGAAGAACAATAGCGCTAGTTAAATAAAAATTCTTCAAGACCCAAAAAACTGGTAAAAATTACACGAGAGCTAGATTTTTATTGAAAAAAAACAATATCCTGAAATAATAGTACTTATGTGAATGGTGATTACATAATATTTAATAATAAACCTCATTAAGTCCTTAAAAAAAAAAAGGACGAAACTCTCGATCCTTATTAATAACTAGCTTCTGCCCGCGACTTCGTTCCCGTGGAAGTCGTAAGACACCACAATGTACTACAATAACAGCCACATTTTTATAAAACTTCCCTGTATACTATGTACGTTTGTAGTTTTGTTCTCAACAGCCAAAATATACAGAGAGTCAGGACTGGTGACGCGGGAGCGGGCGACGTATAGTTGTCCGTGGGAGAAGCAGTTTGTCCTGAGGTCGACACCCGCAGCCTTCAGTGTCTGCCCTGTGACTTGTTAATGATCATCGTAAGGCAATGGTAACAGGGAACTGCACAAACTGGAAGGGATAACTGTGGGGAATTAGTGGTATACGCGGTATAAACATTGTCTCGCCAACGCTAAAACCTGTTAGAATTTTCGCCTCGATGACGTTTCTCTGCAAAGACACGACTAGCCGTGTTCCATTACACAGCTTCGGCGGAATTAAGTTCCCAAAGAGCATGATCGGCATTATCTCCACAAAAGCGACGAAAATTTTGTGTAAAAATTATAATTTAATAATTCACATCAATGTCCCTACGCGGAAACTGTCTTGTATTGACCATATATTAAGCAACATTGACAATGCAACTGCTACCGTACTACCTCTGCATCTTTCAGACCATGACACCGCACAAATGTTAAGCTTTCCTAGTAATCATCAGCCATTGAAATCGCCGGGATACTACATTTATAAAAGAGATTTCAACAGGGATAATATCCGGAAATTCAAAGAATGCTTGCAAAATCTGTCTTGGTCCGACATCTATGCAAACACCACTGATGCAAATTATGCATTCAATTATTTCCATGAATTGTTCTGCCTATTTTACTATATGTGTTTTCCTAGGGTAAGAGTCAAGGTCAATAGTAATAATAGGAACACACAAAGGTGGATAAGCAAAGGTTTAAAACAAAGTTGTCAAACTAAACGTAATCTGCGCTATCAGTACTACAAAAACAAAAACTTAACCAATAAAACTAAATATAAAAATTATTCAAATCTACTGAAAAAATGTATCTATAGTTCCAAAAAGAACGCGAATATAAGCTATATCAATAAGCATGATAACAAGTGTAAAGCGACATGGAGCGTCATACAAAATGAAATTAATAGAACTAACCCTAAAAACAATATAGAAAACATAAAGATAAACGATACTATGGTTACAGACCCTGTAGAGATAGCTTCAGTATTTAACAACCACTACATAAACTTATCGGCCTTACCTACACAAAAAAGTTTCGACCCAAGCTTTAGGAGAAATAATAGTGTTAACTCAATGTTTCTGAAACCAATGTTGGAAAGTGAGGCGAGCCAGGTAATAATGTCACTACGCAACACCAAAGCGGAAGGGTACGATGAAATTAACACAAAAATCTTAAAGGCTTGCTGTAATGAGCTGACTGGTGTTTTAACTCACTTAATTAATATGTCGTTTTTGACCGGAGTTTTTCCTGAAAAATTAAAATTATCAATTGTCAAGCCCTTATTCAAAAAGGGTGATATATATGACATCAATAATTACCGTCCCATTACTTTAATACCTATTTTATCAAAAATTTACGAAAAATGTATGTTTAAAAGACTGATTGACTACTGCAACAAATTTCAAATCATAAGTACCGAACAGTTTGGCTTCCAAAAAGATAAATCGACTACGTTAGCTATTTATTCTCTTATGAAAATTATACTCACAAATATTAATAATAATTATCTCACTACAGGTCTATTCTTTGATATGTCTAAAGCCTTCGATTTGGTGTCACACGATATACTGCTTCAAAAGTTAGAAACAATTGGGATTAGGGGACCTGCACTTCAGTGGATATCATCCTACTTAAGCAATAGGCAACAATGTGTGACTATCAGTAAAATGAACGAAACCAAAGACATCACATCATATTCATCAGAATATAGTCATAATAAATATGGCGTCCCCCAAGGTAGCGTACTAGGCCCAATATTATTCCTTTTATATATAAATGATATCATAAAAATAACTAATCATAAATGCATCTTATTCGCTGACGATATATCCATAATTGTGACATCTGATAAAAAGCAAAATACCGTTGTAGATCATGAGACTGACATTAATAATACTATTGATATACTAATACACTGGCTTGACATACACCATTTGAAAATAAATTTAGAAAAATCCGTATACATCCAATTTAACCAATCTAATAATAATAAAATAATATTAAACTTAATATAAGTAAAATTAAACAAGTACCACATACAAAATTTTTAGGAGTAATAATTGATCAAGATATAAACTGGAAGGGACACGTAAACAGCGTCTGTGGTAGAATTAATAAATTCGTATACGCTTTGAAGCAAGTCAAAAATGTAACAAACATAAAAACTGCTATTATATCTTACCATGCATATGTTGAATCGTTACTACGATATGGTCTTATAATGTGGGGTAATAGCACTGATCTAAATAGAGCGTTCATCGCCCAAAAGAAGTGCCTAAGATCAATTTATGGACTTCAGCCGGATGATACATGTCGGCCAATATTTAAAAAACTTGGTTTGTTACCGCTTCCATCTCTCTATATTTACGAAATATGTGTGTTTGTGACCAAGAATAAACAACTATTCAAGACAGCAAGCGATGTATGTCCTCGGAGCAGACGTGATGCTTATGGACTGGTGTTAAATGATTTACCAAAGCTAACCAAATATAATAAAAGCTGTCTAGCAATGTGTGTACGTACTTATAATAAAATACCAAATAATTTAAAACTATTAAATGTAAGATTATTTAAAAACAAATTATACAAATGGCTAAATGAATATAGCTTTTATAGTTTGAAAGAATTTATGGACAAAAAATATTGACATTCTATTCTAACATTTATTATTATAATTACCAATTATTATTACAATTACTTAATTATAATTACCCTGTGACATTAAATTTTTGCATGCTATGTTTTATCGTAGCTAAACATGTTTGTGCCACTCTAACCCATGCTAAACACCATTGTATACCATGTTTTACGCAAATAAATTATTTTATTATTTATTATTATTATTATTTATTATTATTAAGCGACGAGCGGTGGAAGTTATTTACATCGATGGAGGTGTAAGTCACTTCGCTCCCTTCAATTTGCAAGAGAATACTGTGTTTGATCGCTGCAGCTTTATCATTTTTGGGCGTTAAAATGGCCCGTTCACGCACCCAAGAATTCTCTTGGTACCTACAATAGTTGATCGCTGTGATTTACTCAAGACAATGTTTATGTTCTTTCTCCAGCTTACGTACTGACAAGTTATAAATTCAAATTCAAATTGTTTATTTGCAAGAAAATACATGGTGGACAAGGGAAGATCTTACAGCCTTAAAGTCATTGTATTCTGCCTGCAAGCAAGCGTGCAAATTAATCATGTTTAAAAGTAATAATCACTATGCAGATTCTATTATTAGTACGTTATTATTATTATTACATTATTATCTCCTTTATTCAACTATATACATATAAATTATATTTTTAAATATTAGAATAAAAGAATATAAAAATATAAAAAATAGTAGCCCACCGGTATCGGGAACAGTGTCCAAGCTACCGGCGGTCAGGGCTCCAGAGAGAGGAACCTCCTGACAATGCGAGCCGTGTCCAAGAGTACCGCTCTCTGAATCAAGCCCTTGATCCAGCTGCCCAACGAGAGCCTCCTTAGGTGTTGGTCGAGGCTCTTGGCAATTAAACCATTGGCTGATACGACTATCGGCACAATGATCGCTGAGTCCACATCCCACATGTCACAACCTCGCGAGCCAAGTCAAGATACTTGATTTGTTTATCTTTCTCGGCTTTCACGAGGTTCCCGTCATGCGGAACCGTTATGTCAATAATCATTGTGCGCCGCTCTATTCGATCCACCACCACTATATCAGGTTTATTGGCAACAATAGTCCTGTCCGTGATGATGGATCGATCCCAGTACAAAGTGATATTTCCATTTTCGAGAACTGGGTCGGGCGCATACCTATAGTACGGTACTTCAGATGCCACAAGACTATACTTCAGAGCAAGTTGCTGGTGGATAATCCTGGCTACAAGGTTGTGTCTAGGCAAGTACTCTTCGTTAGCTAGACGAGAACAGCCGGAGATAATGTGTCGGATTGATTCTCCCGGACGGTGGCATGCCCGACAGATGTCAACCGTTCCATCCTTCACAATGAATCTCCGGTAATTGTTCGTCATCATAACTTCGTCCATAATTGCACAGACAAACCCTTCGGTTTCCCCAAAGAGGTCACCAAAACGCAGCCAGGCTACAGACGCTAGTAAATCTACATCGGGTCCATGTAGGGCCCGGAAATAGCGTCCGTGAAGCTCCTTACTCTGCCATACCTCCTTGCGATCGTTAGTGTCTAGCACTACAGGTTTACGCCAGTTCTCTTTAGCCAAGGAGAGCGGGGTGAGACCCTTGTCTACCGCGACCACATCTCGATGCATCCCCACGTCGGCTTCTAAGAAATATTCCCTGAGACTGCATATCTCGCGATTGTGGAGGGTCTTAGCGTTTAAAAAGCCTCGACCTCCACACTTTCGCGGGATATACAGTCTCATTAACAATGACCGTGGGTGATGCATCCGATATGCAGTCAGCAGCGTACGGACCCTCCTATCGAGGGCGTCCATTTGAGTATGCCGAAAGAGTACATCAAAACCGGCATGACCCAACCGTTGAAGGCTCGCACCTTGTTCCCGCCTGATAGAAAACTATTAAATACTTTCTTCAGGCGGCCAAAGAAGCGCTCCTTCAACGATTGCTTCATGTCAGTAACATTGATGCCCAATGTTTCCGACATACCCAAATACTTATAGGTTTCGGATGCGGAGAGGGCTCTAAGGTTTATGGAATCCGTGAGCTGTGTTCCCACGGATTCCACAATCTCCCCTCGCTTTACGTGCATGACCGCACATTTGTCCACACCAAATTCCATCCTGATGGCGCTACTGAAAGTTTCAGTTACTTTCAGTAGCTACTACCGCGGCCGGTGTTGACGCAGCACTCATCATGGGGCTGGGTACCAGCGGCGGCGAGGCGGAGCTGAGCGGCGAGTCCGGGGGTGGTAGGCGTGCACGGCGAGCTGCTGATCTTGTCAACATTAACACATCATCTTCGTTTTCCTATTTGTTGTTGGTTCATTGTCATTTTATCGGAGGTGACATTTGTTATGACCCCTCCGATAAAATTACATCATTACATCATCACATTATTATTACATTACTATTATTATTATTATTTATATTACATTATTAGTTTTATTACATTATTATCACATACAAATGTCCTTAGTTAATTTAGAATAAATTCACCGACTAATAGTCTAAAAAATATGTTTATGTTCTGAAAATTATTTTATGCTATAGAAACACTTTTTTTGTAACCACTCTGACAAATTTTTTTTGAAAACATTACCCTGCAACAATTTAAATACGTTTGGTAGGGTATTATAAATTAATATACACATATTGAACACATTTTTCCTGTAAACATCTTTATGACCAGCCGGATGATGTAAGAGGTTCCGAAACTTTTCTGTCTTGGTATAACCTCGGTATGTTGCTTAAAATAATGCATGTGTGTTTCTTTGTAAAAATGCCGATATCTCTAATATACCTATAGAGCAGTGGAAGAATTTTCAACTTTTGAAAGAGGGGTTTACAGCTATATAAGAACTATGCCCTGTTTAAGCTCTGTCAGCATCGGTCGAGTTACTCCACATGATTAGTCCATAGCTTAGCACAGATGACACGTAACCATGGTAAGCTGCAAGAGCAGCTTCTACAGACACATTTTGTCTCAGCTTTTTTAAGGCAAACACGAACCCATCTAGTCTCTGACCTATATGCTCCACATGGCTTTTCTAATTCAGGTTTTTGTCAACATGAATCCCTAAAAATTTTAATTGATCCACTTGTTGTACCTTTTCACCATTATACAGAATATCCAACGCTAAAGGTTTGCTATTATAAGAGTTAAATTCAATAAATTCTGTCTTGCTAACATTTATATTTTAGTTATTATTTTGAATCCAGCTCATTATATCTTTTAGGGTCTTTTCCATAGCTCATTTGTAGTCGCTTTTATCCTGACATTTTATGATAACTGTAGTATCATCTGCAAAAAGTATACATTTCTGCAAGGTGGCCTCTGGGAGATCATTTATATAAAGTAAGAAAAGTAAAGGACCGAGAATGCTACTCTGAGGCACACCACACTTATTTATTACCGCTATTGATTTGAATTTCTCTTTGGAATATATTCTGTCACTTATCTTTACAACTTTGGATATCTCGGTACACTGATGCCTGTTTCCTAGGAAACTAGATATCCATTCATCGGCTTTCCCTCTAATACCGTAGAAGTTTAATTTGTTTAGTAGCTTATCATGGTTAACAAAATCAGTTATATGAGTTTATATAATTTTTTATTTTATTTGACTTTTTAAGTCAAGTTATTTTAATTTAACTTTAATTTATTGTTGACAAAATCTACTCATCACAATGTTTTTTTTTTATGAGTTGTATTGCAATATGTGGTTAGCTAGTGACCTCGACAATTGATCATATTATTTGTTGTTATTAGTAATTAACTGTTTGTTTATTTATTTTACATCGATGGTCCTAGTTTATCATTTATAATTTCCAGTTACAACTATTATGTAAGCGGGCACGCCCTATAAGCCTGGAGGCTTTTTATTTAGATATTTAAGTGCTTTACGTTTAGTTTTTTATTACGGTCTGAGTATAGTTCTCGATGATTTTGTTTGGTATATTGAAGTGTGCTAGCTAACATATGGCTAATAATTTAAATTATGTTTTGTGTTGGGTAATGAAAATTATTTTGAATACTATTATATAGAATCTTTTTTTTTGTGAGCTAATGCACTAGGAAGTGGTGAAGCGTGGGCGTTTTGGGGACTGTCTTATGTAATTTTGACGTTCGAAAAGTGTTGATTCTCAGCCTAATTTGAATAAATGACTTTTGAATTTTGAGTATGCGACTGATGTCCCCGTACAACAGACGAATCAGATTTTCTAAAGTGGGAACTACTCTACCAAGAGTCTCTAATAGAGCCACCTGGCCACTCAGTTGCTACGTCTGTAACTGCTGGACACAGGGGTTCCTCAAGGATCGCCACAACGACTGATCCTGCACTGATGCATCCAGCTGATTCCTATTACCTTCATCAGGTGGTAGCCTACTTTGTAGGTGGCCTACTATGCCAGAACGTGGAATCCACTAAAGAATTTTTGGTCCCAATTCGTTCTTCTAGCTAAATGCCCCACCAGTACACGTACTACCACTTAATTTTTGTAACTCTTCTTCTTCTCTTGTTTCTTCTGTGAATCTCCTTATATCCTTAGTTCCTGAGTCATCAAGACTTTAACCCGAAGATAAATGACAAATCTATTACAATAATGATGCCTTTAATTTTAATAAAAATAACAAAGCATAATATTTTCATCACACAGGTTAATTAAACAACAATTTTAATAACAATAAAAAAGCATAATATTTTTATCACACAGGTTAATTAAATTTGCACAAAACATAAAATGTTATGAATAATTCTAATATTTAGTTGCATACGTCCTACCAAAATCATTGTCTGAAACAGAGTAGGTAAGAATTTTTGTGGTTCCACAGAGCGCAATGAAATACCATTGAGAATTCTCACACACATAATTTCCATCTATTTGATTAGATTGTAAAAGAAAGATGATTATGGTTTACTGATGATGATGCGACTGGTTTTAGCAATAGTTGTCATTTTTTAACGTGGCAATAGCGGTCATTCCCCTTTCCCTAATATCTCTTCGTAGGAACACGAACAATAGACTATGTATAGTTTTTCGATACTGGAACATGTTGAAGATCGATTAATATTGATTCAGGACGTTAACGGACTTTATTCCAGTTTTTTAAATAAAAAATGTTAGGAAAAGTAGGTGAGTCAATGACTGCTACTTCCATATTAAAACGCAAGAATTGTACACCCTTGGATATCCGGCTTGCTTTATTGTTCAAATTACACATTAAGCCTCGTGAAAACTGGCGCGGCGGCGGTGCGACCAGCTTTTAAAAGACTTATGAGACACAAAGGATTTTTAAAGGACATTTAAACTTGGATAAAAGTACTGACACATATGACATTTTAAAGGGTGTCTGCAGACAAAGCGGTTTGACCAAAAACCAAATTACACATAAAATATCCGTTTCTGTGGATCTTTTTTTGTTCAATAAAACATCATAATTATTATTGCAACATTCTGACTGTGTAAAACATATGTTATTATTTGGTGCATTCATATATTCCACGCTCTTAATTTTCAGCCCGTTATTAGGTCCCTACCTATCTAAGTAGACACTTACTGTTGGATGTTCTATTATGATCGCTAGTAAATTGCTGCAATATTTTTACTGCTTTTTGTTTCGGAAATTGATTTGTATATGAAATAATATTCTTAACTATAGGTTATAAAAAAATTATGTTAGATTTTTTTTTTAAAAAACAATCTACGGAACCACCGCCGTATTTTATCTACTTCTTTGATGACCATCCGCATCAAAGTATATAAATTGAGTGACTTGCCGTAAATCAACATAAGATCAGAACCTCACTGAGTAATACAGTAAACAGTAGCAAAATGTTTCAATTAAACGGCATTTTGTTAGCCAGTGCCATCTTCGCTTTTTGCGAATCTGCAGCAATTAGTGAGTATCAGTGTTATTAACAAAATAAACAGTGTTTTAGAAAGAAAATTGTAAGCAATTCTTTTTATATATAGTGTTGTTTATAGTAGCCCGCCCGATCTTTGTAAAGTAGTGGATGTTTTTTTTTTTTATCTAAGACAAACATTTCCGCGCCATCTTTGGCTTGATAATATAATCTCACCCGTTGATTTTCTCATGTAAAATTCAATAGCCCACCGTTGCTCTCTTTGGGGGTTGATTTTCCAAAAGTCTTCTACAGCTCACACCACTTCAACAATTGTTTCTATTTTCAGTGCTAATTAGTCTTGAATTCGTTCCATATGCTTGCCCTTATTGATCTAAGATTCTAAGCACTTTTTTGTCTACAGTTAATTGTTGCTTTATTAAAGTGGTGTCTTACTTATAAAAGGTTTCTTATTCAAACATATTATTTTCTTTATTTCAGTTGATAAAGTAAAAAAATGTTCTATAAGTGATGATGCATGTATGCAAGATTTATACAAGACTATGTTTAAAGAAATATCAGATAATGGCATCCCAGAAACGGGTGTACCTAAAACAGATCCATTGGTGATAAAAGACAGGGAAATTGTTGCTCTTGGAATGATAAAACTTACAATGAAGGAAGGAGAAGCTAAAGGTTTCAAGAACTGTTACGTATCCAGCTTGAAGTAAGTTTTGTCTTTCTAAAACTTTGTAATACATTTAAAAAAAAAAACCCATAAAAAAGTGACTTCTTATTAAAGACCTGATAATACAGTTTCAATCATCCAATAGGTACCTACATTAAACGTCGTTGTTTTCTGTAATTAATCACTAAAATCCAACCAATTTTTTTAAAGGACTGATTTAACAAGTCTACGGTCTGTGATAGATTTTGTATGCGATGTCTTCTCGATTGAAGGCAGCTACAAGATCGAATCAACTCCGACTCTCTTGGCACTTATTGGAGGCATTAACGTTCATGGTGAAGGAAAAGGAGCAATTGTTGCTGGTAAGCATTTAAATTATAAGATTATAATATTGAGGCAGATGGTGAAAATAATATAAACATTGAAAATAGCAACGATGAAGCAGATGCAACTAATATTAACTTTAGTCCAGTGACTATCAACTTGCACGCCATACGAGTACATTGAAAAATTATTATTAACAATAATAATTTATTCACACTTAATGAGTAATTTGAAGACTGAGCTAAAATAATTATGATATTACTATTTATGTTTATTGTTCTTCTTGTCTTTTATTAAAAAGGTTTCTCCAAAATGGTAAAGCTACCTCAATGTTGTCAGTGACAAAAATATATCTTGTTCTGGACCTGGAAACTCCGTGTGTAAAGAACAATATAGTATCTATACCTTCTGCTTGTGTCATGGATTTTTCCAATCAAAGATTTCCTTTTTTCAGAAAAAGTTCATTTGACCTTTAATTTCGCATTAGAAGTGAAGAAACTTGATGACGGTGAACTCCATATTCTATTCAAACCCGATGACTCTTCATATGACTACGAAGTTAAAGGAAGAACAACGTTCTCTGCTGACAATGTATTTGTTGGAAAACAAGATATTAGTGAGTATGCTTATAATATCTAGCTTTCATACTAACTATGTTATTGTTTTAACTAACTTCACTATCCTTAACACGTTGCGACTACGAGTTAACTCCTGCTAACAATAGCTTTTTCTATTGTGTCTGCTGCATGGCAGTCAAAGTGTTCATTTGGAAGTTATACAGGTTGAGCAGATAAATTAAAGATGGCACAAAATTACAGCTGTCTTAATTGTTCAAGAAAAAGAAATATTATTTCTATTCATTTCCAAAACATGCCGTGTTAAAGAACCAAAATAAAAGAATCACCTAATTATGTCCTTTTACTGGCCAATCGTTTCCCCATGGTCGTCCAAATCTCTCTCTCTGTCTCTCCACTGTCTACTGGCCAATCCGTTTTGAATGAATCCAAGCCGTCATGGCAGCGTTTGCTTGCTTAGTCTGCCTCGATTACGACGTTTTCATCATCATCATCAACATTGACAGCCTTGTTCCACCCACTACGGTATAAGATAGGCCTCCTCCCTTTTCTGCCATGGTTGTGAAATATTGTGCCATTATCAACATTTTGTTCAATGTTTATTATTATTAAAACATAATCTTACTTTCTTCAGGCGCCGTGGGTGTTAACATCCTCAACGAGAACTCGGAGTTCATTATAAAGACTTTCGGAAAGATTGTTATTGATTTGGCCATGGAATTGTTCTACGAGTATGCTCAAAAATTCTTGAGTACAATTCCTGCTAAGGACTTGATCACTGATGATTTGTCATCTTACGTTAAGAACTAAGTTGGAGTGATTTTAAAGCCATTTCATATTCATTGGAAGCTATGTTTCAAAACAGTCCCGGAACATTGTCGCCAGCAACATTTCCTGTTGCTAGAATCTAACAACATGAAAATTAAATGTTGCTGGCAGCAATGTAGCGCAAAATAGAACATCTGATGTTCTTTTTTTTACCGTGAATATGGAATATTAACACGTTGCCATCAACACTATAAGCGTCGGGTCACGCCGGAATGGCAGCGGCTGGCAGCGACGCGGCGAGCACTTTCAGTGTGAAATAATTTTAAACTTTATCTACATACTTAAAAGACCAGTATCACTTAAAAACCTTGAAAAGGTCGCGAGGCCGCCCGCGGTGTCGCGAGCGGCCACGCGTCACCGCTGGCGTCCGCGCATATATAATGTGGAAACTAAACTAGTCAAGAGGAGACTAGGTGCATGAGATCTAGAGGTCGCGCGAGACCGCCAGCGGTGACGCCGCGCCGGGGGCCGCTGGCAGCCGCTGCCATTCCAGTGTGACTCGGCCCTAACATTCCATGTTGCCAGCAATATAGATTCCCGTACCATAAAACATGTGATACGCTGCGTGAGTCGGTTTAGATAGGATTATTATCTGCCCGTGACTATTTTATAAATAATTTTCAAATCAATGTAAAATTATATAATTAAGTACCTACTTGATGGTTATTAGAAGCTAGTGTGCCAAAATTACCTACCACAGTTTCAGAAAACAAAAAGTTATGAATTCATTATTTAATTATGTTTCTTATTTGTATTAATTCTGTGCTCTGCATTGGTTGCTAAGAAACCATTAATTTTATATTTTGTTGTTTTTTGTCCTTTTTTCTGTAGCCAAATTAAAGCACCTGCGTGTGTGTTTTATTTACCTTTAAAATACCCGTAGATTTTTCACAAATAAAAATACCTATTGTTTTTAATGGTATTGTTGTAATTTTGCTGTTGGTAATTAAACGTGTGTTTAGTTAAGGAGGTATAACAAAAACAAAATTTTCTTCAATACAATTTTATTTATCTGTACAAACCTGAAACCAAAAATTGATAACCAGAAGTCTTAATGATAAAATACCAATTACCTCTATTTTCCTAGATATGTCGAAGGCTTTCGATTTCGTCAACCATAAATTGCTTCTTCTCAAATTGGATCGATACGGGATTAGAGGAAATGCGTTGAAATGGCTCGAAAGCTACCTAACCCATCGACAACAATGTGTTGAGATCTCGAGACAAACAGGGCATCAAAAAATTGTCTGCAGATCTCACTATCGGGAAAATAATACTGGGACCACTTTTGTTTCTGCTGTATGCTTATGACTTAGCTAGCGTAACTTCCCATAACTGCATACTATATGCTGACGACACGACCCTCAGTATTCTTCATGACAATAATTATGACGTAAATGAGTACCAGACCGAAATTAACGAGACAGTAAATAAAATTATAACATGAGTCAAATAAAATAATCTGCACATTAATATTAGCAAAAACAAAATGATCCAGTTCCAAACATATAACAGTAAGCGTCCACAGCTAAAAATACAGCATGATAAAGACACAATTGAAGAAATTGAGAGTACAAAGTTCTTAAGAATAACAATAGACAAACACTGTAACTGGAAAGCTCATATTGACGAACTCTGCGCAAAGGTAGATAGATTCGTATTCGTTTTATACAGATTAACACGTGTGGCTGTAGTGTTAATGCGGCACTATGCGCATACCATGGCTATGTTGCATAAATTTTGCGTTATGGCATTATAATATTGAGTAATTCTGTAGAACTTAACAAAGTGTTTTGAGCTCAAAAGAAGTTTATTCGCTCAATATGTGGAGCGCACCCACTGGACAGCTGTGTCCCATTATTTAAGAAAATAAAAATATTACCACTTCCAGCATTATATATTTTTGAAATCTGTATTTTTGTGTAGCAAAATAAGCATGAATTTGTTCTGCACAACGATGAAGTATCCAGACACATGCTTCGTATATCTAGACGAAATAATAAACTTTTTTCTAATAATGTATTTTGTATGGCGACTAAAGTGTATAATAAACTACCAGATTGTTTTAAAACTCTAAACTTTACGACTTTTATATTTTTATTCAATTTCCTCTTAAGTAAACTGCTTAAGTAAACTTAATGCTACTACTCGACTAATGATTTTATGAACGATAAGTCGACATAATTAATAGGAAATAATTATAATATTATTCTCTTCTCTATCTCTTTGACTTAATTAAATCTTTTTGACATTTCTGTAGCTAATATTTGACCAATCTGCCATTTGAGTGTTTATTCAATGAGTGATCTAATAAACGAACTAAAACCCTGACAGTGTGTTTGTACGCCGGAAACGGCAGAATATTATGTACTTAAAACGATGTAACATCTCTGTAAGTATGTTCTTACAAATAAATCCACTATTACTATTACTATAAACCATACATATGTTCCTAACCGTGTCTGACGTTTCTTGGAATCGGCGCAACACATTTTTTTTTCTTCTTCTTTGTCAACGGTTATTCTTTCTCATACATTTTTCCACGTTTTATATGGTCATTGTCTCTCTCTGCATCTTCATCCAAAAAGCAATCTGCCTAGCCTTTACAAACCGGATGCAACTAGATACCAATATTTCGTGGTAACACGATAACCAGTAAAGGTAATACGATATTCGTAATGGCTCCTACACACTGCATGGCCGCCGGCTTTTGCGCCTTCATTTCCTTTACGATTCTTTGTGCGGCTTTGTGCGGCAGTGCGGCCGTGCCGCCGGCATAGTGTGTAGGAGCTATTAGACTTTTGTGCTTCTGACTACCCGTAACGACTCAAAGATCTACGAATGACAGTTTGGACTACCGGCTTAACGTGCTTTCCAAGGCACGGAGGGGTCTCGATATGTAGTGGTTGGTCACCTATCCAATAGCCGACTGTGGCAAGCGTAGCTTAACCTTCGATCACACCCGTGCGGCTGTTATCATTTAGCCCCTCTGCATCGTCATCCATCAACATTTATACTCATTAACCTTTTCGTTAATACGTTTCATCTTTCCAACCAACCTTTTATTGTAAATTGTTATAATAATATTATGTAAATTATTGTTCAAGTTTACGATGCATCGTATGTTTTCAGAAACAATATACTGTCAATACAAGGTCAAGGCAAATTTCCTTTGGATACGATCTAAAACGAGGAAATAAAACATACAAGGAGGCTATGATAATTACTCCTTTATAGGTACTAATTCTTTATATTTTTTGCAGTGCCCGAAATATTAGCTCCGAATTTGATAAAAAAACATACCGTCATCGTCAATATTTTAATTTCAAACAGAATTAGACAAATTCTATTCACACAGCGTGTTTTGGGAAAATAATGGTAAAAAAATACTTGTAAGAATCTTAGGGTACATGGACACAAAAGAGTAAGTGGCCAAATTACGGTTTGGCGTAAGGCGACAAGTCTTCAATGATGTAATGTCTTGCGGGAATGTTATCGAAGAAGTAGCCAGCGAACATGAAGTAGAATTCCATGGCTTTGTCGACGAAGGGCTGCCCAAAAGCTGACATGATGAAACGCCAGTTTTCGGTCATCAACTGTGATATTTGTTTACCTATAGAAACAAAAGAGTCGCATTATGATCTGTTGTCATCACCTAACTTATGACATACATACATAGTCTTAAGCCTTATTTATTACCACGAGTTTGAATATAGTATGTATGTTTAGGTTAAGGTATTTTTTTATTGGTCTGTTCTTGTTTCATTCATTTCAGATAGGTAGAATATTTAATCAGTGTTCACAACAATATGTTATAAATAATTCTTTACCCGGTGCCAGTATTAGCCAATTAATTTGTAGTATTAAATTGACATAAATAAACCCCAGTTCAACTGTTATCTTATTATATGGGGATAGTTTAACTGTAAGAAAAAAGGACATAATAGAATATGTCCATTTGATGTTACATCTCAAAGAGACCAATAGTAGTAAATTTATTTTCTGTGCCTTGCCTTATTCTCAATATTTGTCTGATGAGCAAGATAGGCACATTTATAATCTAAATATGTTAATTTATAATAGGACATGTCGTCTCTGTGATGCTATTTTATATTTTGATTGTAATCAATTTATTACTGATTACAAACTGACAAATTATACAACGTATTTGCAACCTAGTTGTAGGAGACAAATTGCTAATTTCTTAGCATACAATATACACAGTGACACTAGTTCCTGTAGTGTACCACCGATTACTGTTAGTAGGGGTACTAACACTACTTTTAATACGCCTTGTAGTTTAAACTATATTATGAATGATGTTCATCAAAATATGCAGGGCAAGTCCGGCAAAGAGCTAGAGTTAAGTTTGTTTATAGAGAACTATGATGTTCAGGTGTTATGTTTGACTGAACACTGGTTGAAAGAACATGAAGTAGCGTTTATCAATGATGATAATTTTACTGTACAAAGTGCGTTTGTAAGGAAAAGCGCCATTCGCGGTGGATCTTTAGTTCTTGTTTCAAACAAGTTGAAATGTAAACAACGTTTAGATTTAGTTAATATTTCCATCGAGCGCACTATTGAGTTGTCTTGTATTGAACTCGAGCGATACGTTGTAATTTGCGTTTATCGACCCCCCCCCCCCCCCCCCCACCCCACTGGTGATTTTATTAGTTTCGAATCGGTAATGGAGGTTTCACTCAATAGGTTAAAATCAAGTAATAAAAGTATAATTTTATGTGGAGATTTTAATATTAATCTTTTAGATGTTACTCCATTAAGTATTAGAATCCATAATCTGTTTAGGTCTTATAATGTAATAAACTTGTTTTTTGAACCTACTAGGATCACGGCATCTTCTTCAACTGGTCTTGATAATATATTTAGTGATTGTGATGCCAAAAATAAAATAGTGTTAAGTGACTTAACGTCTGACCACTGTGGTTTATTAGCTAGCTTCCCCATGCCATTACATAAAAAGCCGCATAAAATAGAATGCAGGCCTTATACAGCTAGTCGTTGCAATTAGTTTAAAAATAATATAGCTCATAGAATTACACCATCTATAGTAGAACACGAGAACCCCAATGAAATCTATGGAGCCCTTTTTGATGTTGTGCAAAAAGAGTACCAATCTACTTTCAAGACCAAAACTATTCAAATGAATGGCACCTCCGTTGGCTTTAACCAATGGGCCACTCCAGGAATTTATAAAAGTAGAGCGAGACTATACGAGTTATATGGTTTGAAAAAATACAGGTTTGATACTCCTTTCCTAGAGTATGTCAAAAATTATTCAAAATGATTTAACCCTTAAACCTACCCGGGGGTCCAGCAAACCCCAGAGGTTGAATATTTGTAGATGTTTTTGAAATAACTAAACGCATTATTGCGCCACTCGAGGTAATCCTTAATTAGGTCGGCGGTCATCTTATCACCAGTCCAGCACCAACGCAAATACAGTGTAGATGGATTTATAGCAATTTTTGGGTTTGTCAGACCCCAGGGTAGTAATAACGTAGTATTCTTTTTGTCAATATATTTGTGAATGCTGTTATTTTAGGGTTCCGTACCTCAAAAGGAAAAAACGGAACCCTTATAGAATCACTCGTGTGTCTGTCTGTCCGTCTGTCACAGCCAATTTGCTCCGAATCTAATTGACCGATTTAGTTGAAATTTGGTACACATATGTATTTCTGTGACCCAAACACGGTCGTGTAACATAAATAAATGAATTTTGAATATGGGGGTCACTTTTCGGGTGCAAATAAGAAAATTAAAAAAAAAAGTTGCGATCTGTACCGTGTCACATATCAAATGAAAGGGCTTATTGCGAGGATCTCAATTTTTTTTTTTAATAATTTTAAAATAAATACTTTTAAAGATATTAAAGAAAATTGATGAAAATTGACCATTCTGCCCTTATCTCCGAAACTACTGATACAAACATTTTGAAAAAAAGACAGAGAATAGTATTTTCTATGCTTATACATTACAGAAAAACTTATAAGAAGTCTATGGTCTTAATATAACATGGTAAATCACTCAATATTGTCCGTACAAACTTACATTTGCAGTTGGAATATCTGGGCGAACATGTTTTTCAACTACAATGTAAGTATGTTTGTCCTTGGGATAAATTTTTTTCGGGATCCCGCCGTTCTACCAAAAAGATTTTGCCAAAATTTCACTGCCCAAACAAATTTTAGCAACCTTTTTTTATACCAATGCAATGTTTGGAATTATTTTAGTACGCACATTTTCATTTGGTCAAATTTTTACTTGCCAGAATATTATCAAGGATAATGTCATTTAGCCATTGGTCTTTAATCAAATGATTTATTACAGCAAACAATGTTTAGACAATAAACGTTTGGTCAGTTAGTTGTGGAACTAGTTAGAGTAGGTTAATTATTAAAAAAAAATGGTTAGGTTAGGTTAAAACTGTGACCTCCTATGCACGAGCCGAGCGACCGAAGCGAGCGGTGCCGCGGTAGCGGCCGGCGAGTGCCAGAAACGACTAGATTATATAGAAAAAAAATTTAAATAAAAACAGGCTATCCGAAACTAAACTAGTTAGACGAGATTAATTATTTAAAAAAATGCTAATAACTAAAAAAAAAATACTACCAAATTAATATTAATAATATTAACATTAACTATGTTAATATTATTAATATTAATATTAATATTATTATTACCTGTTAGAATTTGTCCCAAGTGGATAAAACACCCTTGTAATTAATATTGTCTTTATTTTGCGTAAAATGTGTTATTCCAACTGAAATATTTGACTACATAAAAATTGGTAAAAGTACTAGTTGGTAAACAAGTTATTGTTTAAATGTTCACTTGCAAAACATTAGGTTTGCGTTACAATTATTTGTGAAGAGATTTTTTGCTAAGTAATAATTTGGCAAATGAAATTATGCGGAAAATTGTTTGGGAAGTGATTATTTGGCAATTTTTTTCCGATGAAACAAAGGAGACCCATTTTATTCATCCCAACTACGGAACCCTTCATCGTGCGTGGTCCGACACGCACTTGGCCGGTTTTTTTTATACAAGATTTGAAAGATTAAGTTTGATATTTTAATGTAGGTATTATAATAACAGCGGTGTTTCTCAGTTTAGGGATCAATTTCGCGGTGTCGATTTGATGAATCAGCTATGCCACAAGTACAGTGTGTCTAGGAGATCAAAAAGGTGGCAGATGGCAACTTTTTTGGCCTCCTGAATATAGTAGGTGTTGATTCGTATGTGCTGTTAATAATGTACACAAAAAAACATCTAAAAGACGCAATTTCTTGAAAAAACTTGCCAATGATCTGATCACCCCTCAAATGGAAGAACGATTTACATGGCCGTCTTTGCCCATGAATCTTCAAGTTCTCCTAGTAGGAATCTTGCAAAAAAAGCGACCATTGCAAGAACCAAGTACTGTTCCCACTGCAAAAAAAAGATGTGCCATGTGCCCAAGGGCAAGGACCGAAAAACCAAGGTCACCTGTGGCATGTGCCAAAACCCTCTCTACGATGAAAATATTGAAGCTATGTGTCAAAAATGTGTAACCAAAAACAATTGATATTTTTTTTTGTATTGTAAAATAACCAGTCTGTCACAATAAATAATAATTGTAATTAAATTATTGTTTATTTTATAGGTATGAATGAATATATATTGGGGTCCTTAAAACCCCTAGGTAGTAGTAGTGTTTCTTCTGGTATGGGTTGGGTTTAAGGGTTAAAAAGATTTGTGTTTTTGCTAAATTAAAATTTTAAGCGATTTAATTAAAAAATCCAATAATAAAGTAAAAACACTGGGAAAATTATTAACAATGAAATGGGTAAGTCGGTTAAACAAGATAAAGAACTTGAGATTATGGTCGACAGTAAATTAGTTAATAAAGCAGCTGACGTAGCTGAGGCGTTTAATGAGTTTTTGCCTACATACCTGTAACTACGACTCGCTCCTTAAATTCATCCCCGTCTAAAGCTGAAAACCTTTTGCTTAGTAGAGTGTCTAAAAATAGTCGCTTATCTAGCTTCGAACATGTAACGCCTCGTGACGTAGTAAATGTTTTTAACACACTCAAGTCTAGAAACACTGGTGATTACTGGGGCATCTCCATTAAACTTTTAAGTAATATAATAGACATCGTAACCCCCTATCCAGCTGTTACTTTTAATAAATGTGTTGATGTAGGAACTTTTCCTGACCTCAATGAAGAATAGCCATGTCATACCATTATTTAAATCAGGTAATAAAACTGACATTGGCAATTTCAGGCCTATTTCTATCTTACCAGCATTTAGCAAAATATTTGAAAAGGTAATACTCAAGCAGTTACTTAGACATTTTAATTTAAAAGGCCTCCTTCATAATGAACAATATGGCTTTACAAAAGGTCGTTCGACTACAGATGCGGGTGTTGCTCTGCTGAAACACATATTTAACACATGGGAGAACTCGCAAAATGCTATTGGGGTTTTCTGTGATCTCTCCGAAGCCTATGACTGCGAGCACCATGACACGCTTTTGCGTAAACTGCGTCATTACGGTGTGCAAAACGAAGCTCTTAACGTTATACTCGTAAATTCTTATTTACATAATAGGTCCCAATATGTAGATGTTAATGGTGTGAAATCTTCCGGGCTACCAGTTCAGTTAGGTATACCTCAAGGCTCAATACTGGGTCCATTCTTGTTCTTAGTGTATATCAATGACTTACCATTCTATTTAAAGGGTATCTGTGAAGTTGTACTGTTTGCAGATGATACCTCTCTTGTTTTTAAAGTAGACAGGAATAGACAAGATTTTGACGATGTAAACAGTGCACCCTCAATGGTTACGGATTGGTTTACCACAAATTACCTAGTTCTCAATGCCAAGAAAACGAAAAGTTGTAAAGTTCGCCCTACCAAATGTTAGAAATACAGGACCCAACATCGTCTTAGATAAAGAGGAGAGGAGGCTAAAAGAGTGTCCTTGGAGTTTCTTGCCCGTTCTTATCCATAAGATCTACGTTTTGGAATGGGCAACTAGCTTCAACTTTCTGACTAACTGACGCGACTATTAGACAATTCAAAAGTGCCTGTAAATGGTTTAATTGAAATAAATCTTTGAGTTTGAGTGTGAGTTTGAGAGGTGCTTGAATCTGTAAACTCGGCAGTTTTTCTGGGCATAACGGTAGATGCCAAACTTCAGTGGGGCCCACATATATCGAGCCTAGCGGGAATGCTCAGTTCAGCCGCCTACGCCGTCAGGAAAGTAAGACAATACACTGACGTCGATACAGCTCGGTTAGTCTATTTTAGTTATTTTCATAGCGTTATGTCCTACGGTATTTTGCTGTGGGGCAAAGTTGCTGATATTCAAAATATATTTGTCCTTCAAAAACGAGCTGTTCGAACTATTTACCAGCTAGGTCCCAGAGTTTCTCTGAGAGATTTTTTCAAAGATATTGGTATCCTCACGGTGCCATCTCAATTCATCTTCGCCAACATTTTATATATTAGGCAAAATATACACTTATACACTAAAAACAGTGATTTTCACAATGTTAACACTAGGAATAAATACAAATTAGGAACAAGCTACCCTGTCCTTTGCTAGATTTGCCTTTTAGAGCGTTTAAAACCAAAGTAAAATCCAAGCTTTGTTCAAAGGCATACTATTCTATCAACGACTACTTCAATGATAAGAATAGTTGCTCGCTGTGATTAACTCAAGACAATATTTATGTCCTTTCTCCAGATTACCTACTGACAAGTTATATGAGTTTATATAATTGTTTTTGAATTTTTTATTTGACTTAAAGTCAATTTATTTTAATTTATTGTTGACATAATCTACTCACTACAATGTTTTCTTAATGAGTTGTATTGCATTATGTGGTTAGCTAGTGACCTCGACAATTGATCATATTATTTATTGTTATTAGTAATTAACTGTTTGTTTTATTTATTTTATCTCGATGGTCCTAGTTTATCATTTATAACTTCCAGTTACAACTATATGTAAGCGGGCACGCCCTTTATGCCTGGAGGCTTTTATTTAGATATTAAGTTCTGTTTACGTTTAGTTTTATTTCTGCCTGAGTATAGTTCTCGATGATTTTGTTTGGTATATTGGCGTGTGCTAGCTAACATATAGCTAATAATTTAAATTATGTTTTGTGTTGCGTAATGTAAATTATTTTGAATAGATTGATTAGAATCAAATCAATAAATAATTTTAGAATAGAATCAATCATAGAATATTATTTTTTCTTCTAACTGAACAGACAGTTGTGCTGCTGGGGAGCTTTTTGCGCCACTTCTTCTTCCCTGCTAACGCACTAGGAAGTGGTGAAGGGTGGGCGTTTTGGGGGACTGTCTTAAGTAATTTTGTCGTTCGAAAAGTGTTGATTCTCAGCCTAGTTTGAATAAATGACTTTTGAATTTTGAATTCAGAACTGAAACCAATTCTACGATGAAAATCAAATGCATCTGAAATGCCATCTGCTTTGTCCACCTTGAAAGTGACAATTTATTCACTCTTTTTTGCTTTGCAAATTGGTACTTTTTGTCAGAGTAAGTAACTATGCTAGACTTAGAATTAGCAGCACTCGTTATTTATTGGTGGAATTACTAATGCTCTTACAATGCATTTGCTCGAAAAGAGCGTTTCCCAAGCAGTCAATTTGTGCGGAAAGTGTCACTTTTTCACTAGTGTTTTTTGCTTTTGTTTTATTTTTTAATTTTTGATTCCGTCGTCAGCCCGTCGCGAGTTTTATTAGGTATTTGAGAAAAGTTTTACAAATTAGATGATGATGATAACGATGACGATGGAGATGGTGATGGCGATGGCGATGGCGATGACGATGGTCAAGGTCAATCAAAGTCAAAGTCAAAAGTCAAAGTCAAAAGTCAAAATGAAAATTCAAAGTGAAAAGTCAAAGTCAAAAGTCAAAGTCAAAAAGTCAAAGTCAAACCCAAAAAGTCAAAGTCATGAATGTTGTTTTTATCATTTATATACGTCAGTATATAAAGGATAAAAACAAAAGAGGATCAGAAAAACACAAATCAAAATAAATGTTTCATGTAGATATAAGACTAACACAACTTATTAACACAATATCCGGCCTGTAATCCCCGAAGGGTTTATTAGGTAACTAAGAAACATTATTCACGAAATCTACCAAACTGAGATTATCCAAAGTAAATCACCAGGTAGAATGACAATAGATTTAATAAGGTTTGTAGGTTCAACGTTCATTCTTTATATGTACTTACTGACTTCCACGTTACCGATATAAAGATTATCAGCAAAGAATCCAACTGGGCCTTCAATTTTATAATCGTACTTAACGACGTCGTAATTGCATTTCATGTAGATTTCTCCATCTTCACGCCTTTGCGCGTAAATGGGGAAGTCGAATTTCAAATGCAGTTTGTCTGGAATGTGAAAAACCGTTTTGCTGTAAGTTATCAAGACATTGCAGGGGATTTTTCAATAGTCAGATAACTTTTATCGGAGCAAAG
This sequence comes from Agrochola lota, assembly GCA_947364205.1. NCBI lineage: Eukaryota > Metazoa > Arthropoda > Insecta > Lepidoptera > Noctuidae > Agrochola > Agrochola lota. The sequence continues at coordinate 8,159,141 of OX376231.1, read as the reverse complement.
AATATGTTAGTTTAACATATTATTTTCCACTTATAAGCTGTTAACCCGCAATATTTATTCTTTGGATAAAAGTTATCTGACTATTAAAAATCAAATTAGTATTGTAACACGAGGGTTATTAAAATAGTCATAACCAGTGTATCACACGAAAACTTTCGTTACGGCATGGGCTATTTCTGGCCTTATAGATATTCACAATTAGTTAGATTTTTACTGTATGTGACAAAATGGTACTTTTACCGGGAACATCTTTTCTTGACTTGAAAGGCAGTTAGGAGTATGTCATGCTCACCCAAATGTTTTGCACAATGGTGGCACGTTTTTATTGGATCATTCGGTTCCCTTTAAAATGGTTGAGCTGTACGTTGCTGATCCATTCGTCATGTTCGTGGAGGTGCAGGTTCTTGCCTGTTTTTTTCCTGCTACACTTTGAAATGGTCAACTAGCTTTATATTTCTGACTGACCGACTCCTTGTCAATTCAAAAGTGCCAAGTAAATGGTTTAATTGAAATAAATCGTTTGAGTTTTAGTCTATGAACATGATACTAGCTACCTACTCCTTCTTATAATAATAGTAATTCTTAATTCTGACGAAATATAGGTACACAATTTAATAGTAACATAATTAATAAACACTACCAATAAGACATTATGAAATCGAGCACTATTTTAGCACTTTGAAAGCGAATAGCTTAAGAACATGAATTTCTTAAAAAGGTCAAAATCAATTATAACAGTAAGGCCTTCCCTGCGTCATAACCAAAATGATGCGATTTTTATGCTACTTCTAAAGATCCTTTACCTTTACAGACTTCGGACCCAGGTTGACCGAAATGAGGTGCTGTTCCCGAGTCAATTTAGATTGCCATCGACACGCTAAGACGAGAAGAATTACTTAGTGTCTCTAAATTCGTATTTCGTATATAATTATGCTCTTTACTAGCTGGTGCCCGTAGTATCGCCCGCATATTGACCGGAAATTATCCCACGGGTACGTATTACCGGGACAAAAAGTATGCAATGTCCTAGCCTAGGTCATGATCTACCTGATACATCCGTTCAGCCGTTAATGGCGTGAAAAGGGAGCAGACAGACTGACAGAGTTACTTTCACATTTATAATATTAGTAGGTATGGATTAAATATTATGATTCTCAATAATTACCCATTTTGACTTTCCCAATCCCTTCTCCGTGAACAGTGTTTCCTCCTAAAAAGGTTTCAAGCATTGGACTCACAACGTTAACTCTGTAATGTCCTTTGATATGAATATCACATGTTATCTCTAGGTGGCCCATTTCTGCAGTGATATTGATACTGAAATAAAACAAAAAATAATGGTACATTTTTAAAAGATCAATAACTTCATTTTTTTTTTGTGGTGTTTGATGCATATCATTCATCATCTGCCTAGCCTTTCCCCTAGATATGTATAATATTATTATTAACTAATACTTTGCCAGCGACTTCATTCCCCCTATATTCCTATATATATTTTGGGAATTTCAATAAACCATCCTTGCTTACATCATAACAACCTCTGTACAAAAAATCAGCTTTCTAGGGTTTGGGCTGGGAGTTGATAAGTGAGTCATTGAGTGAATAAAAACGTTTGTTTTTTATATGTATTGAATATTGTAAATTATATGTTAAAAAGATTCATGAGCAGTTACATTTATTACCAACCTTACTGACTGGCTAATTTTTTATTTGCTTATCAACGAACATAAACTTATTAACAACGTGCACAAGAGAAGAGGAAGCAATTGTTTTAAATAAAACATTTTTATTTATTGTAATAACTTTGTGCAGACTGCAGGTTGTTTGGATCATGATTTTTATTTTGTTTTGTTTTATAAAACTAATGTATAACTTGTTTGGTACCGCCAAAATTAATGCAACTATAAATACTTTGAACTTTTTGTTGGCCTCACGTAATTAGCGTCAACAATGTGAAGACTATAATGTTGTTTGGTCTATTGGACGACGCAAACAAAATCACATTAATAGTAATAATAGTAAGAGATTTGCAAGAGCGACGTGCTCAGAGGAAGGAATTATTCCAGTAAGTGCTCGTAGGGATCTTGACTATCTTCCGGGCTCCGGGATTGTTCTGAAAGCCATAGAATACCTCTCCTATCCTCAAGCACCCCAGGACATGTTGCCGCCTTGTCGCTTTGTCTCTATGTGCTACCTACAGTTTTCAGGGGCCCATTATCGAGTGTGCAAGTCACCCCTTGCCATTTTTACCGTGTACATATAAAATATTGATCAGGCAGGGGCCATAGTTCTTCCATAGTTCCAGGTCACCAATTAACTTAAGCTACCCAAACCCACAGTCCAATAGCTTTGTTTCCATATCCTGCAATAGTACTTCACTAACCGGGGGTTGTCCTTGGGTGCACTTGCATTGTGAATACAGGGATAATCGTCGGTTGGTGCCTCATTTAATTAAAACGCCTAACGGGCGTACGCCTTCAAAAGGTCCGGGACCCCAGGGTTCCGAGAAATATCAAAGACCAAAAAATAATAGTAGTAATAATTTATTTCTCTCAAAAACATTGACTATTATTTCCACGGTCAGTACTCGGGGGAGCGATTTGATACACTCCGTTTCGCCGATCTTATCAACCATCATCCGACATCCATCCATCATCCGTCATGTCTTACTCGATTTCCATAATAACTACGTTCATAAGCAGGAAAAACTGTCATAATTTAATGGTTCGGTTTTTTTTTTTTGTTATTTTACTTTACTCGTGTGTAATTCTTTGTAGTACACTTTATCTCGGAATCAACAATATTACATTGAAAACAATAAACTTTTATATAAAGAGAAGTTAGTTTTAAAGTCATCTCTAAGAACTGCATAGGGAATACCTGCTGACTTACTCCTACATATTCCTAATCATAACAAACGTCGTAAATGACATCCACACCTCATGACGTTGACTTTCTTGCATACGATTGATGATACTGGTCAAACTATTTAATAGATTATAATCCCAAAATTCATTAATGCAGCTTATAATAATATTATCAAAGTAATCATCTTAAAAATCCAAATAACGATGAACTATTTGCCAAGAGCGAAATACTTTATAATTAACCTGTTACAGTTATTATACAAACCTGAGCTTTTCAAATATGCAATCCTTAACTCCTTTCGCAACGCCCTCCACCATAGTAATATTGGCCATATTAAGGACATTGACAGTGACATTTGTCAGATGAATAGGGTCCACTGGTGGTATGTTCAATTCTGGGATTCCGAGTTTGCCTATAGCCCCGACACTGGATTGATACAGAGCTCGTTGACATTCAAAATCGTCGAGGTGACATTTTTTGAGGTTTTCAACTGGAAAATTAAGTGGATAACGGTATTAATTTATATGAGTACAAGCATTATCTCTTTTCCCAACTATGGTATTTTCGACTTCCAGTCTAACGGATGTAGCTGGATACCAGTGTTTTACATGTAGCGACTGCCTATCTGACTTACACAACCCAGTAACTAGGTGGGATCTATTTTTGAACAATTTCTATGAAAAAATATATCCCATCAAAAATATACATATGAAAATGGGAGCCTAGTTCATTAAGGCGCGGTATTACCTCAATATTCATAAAAAAACTGGTTTCTTGGATAGTCGAGTATGACGTAACGCAATGAAAATATACGACGCAAAAAATACAGTGGACAGAGAAGGGTTTAAAGAAAAAAATTAACCGAATAATATAGTAGAAAATAGTTTAATATTCCCAATAAAATAAAAAAATAAAAAAATAGATCCCAATAAAAAATACTTCATAAAAATAAACTTTGGCGTCGAACATCTCTGTATTTTCAGCGATAACAACATTTTTTTTTAAGAGTTCAATAGAATAAACATTATTTTATAACTTTAAAAAGACAATTATTTAATTTAATGTGTATATTCTGAATAATCTAATTAAAACCCGTAAAATAAATGCCCATTCGCAGCTTACTCACTTCGTCAACACAAATATTTATTGAATTTTCAACCTTATTTAATGCTCTGTAATTGTGAAAATAGATATTTCGGTCATACTTTAGTCGTTGGGCTACCGTATAGCGCGCAGACGAAGTTGTGTGAGTGCAGCTGTAGCGTTTAAAATCGTAGTCAGTCCGCGCCTTAAGAATATATATAAAAAAACTATCTCCTTTATAAAACCATTCTACAATAAATTTATAACACAATTACTTGTTTTTTTTCTGCTAGAATAATCTTAGCTATTTAAAAATATAACTTCTTAAATTTGAACAATCATATTATATTTTCACAGAGATCTAACTTAGGATAAATTGAAATTCAAGATTTGACTTGGCCAGTTCTTACCAGCAAACGTAATTTTAAGAAGACTTAGATATGTTGACCTCAAAATATTAAAACAGTAACTTGTGTTTAACAAGAAGATATGTTGTTTATCCAAATAATATACGTATATAACTTGTATGTACATGATTTTTCCTTTTTATATACACAATTATCCAGCTAGACGCCGTGTGGAAGTGGATTAGGTTTTTGATCTATCCGTCAGTCAGTCAGTCTCTTTCTACGTTAATATCTCAATAACCATTTGAGCTGTATTTATGAAATTTAGGGTTCAAGTTAATCTAAGGAGTTTTCATAAATAAACTTTATTTCATGCATTTATGTTATTTTGGGTTATTAAGCGGTCATAGTGGCAAGAAATGGTTCGTGTAATATGACACTCGGGTGCTGCGTCGCCAGCTCCTTTTTCTTGGTTTGAACTTGGCTTGACACGCTACCGCGTCTCTAGTTAATTAAGTTTCATATGATTGTTTTTTACCGACTTCAATAAAAGAAAGGTTATCAATTCTTCTTTTCAAATAAGTACCCATTAGTCTTTGTTTTATTCTTACTTCTTCTTGTTCTATTGCTGGTATTTGAAATGATTACTACAAATATTGTTTTCTTCAAAGAATCATGTTCACGTTCAATAATTCATAAGCTGATGTCAACTGCACCAAAACTTATAAAGCATAATAAAGATAAAAGAAAATTCAGAAGGGGTGACGGTTGTCGGTCATCGCAACCCATTGTTTCTTTCTCAATGTTTTTATATAAGTATATATAAAAATTGAGAAAGAAATAATAAAAAAGATTATTTATTTTCATGGATAGAAGCTAAAGCAAAAATAATTCTTTCTTTTTTATACAGAGCTTATAACACAAATGTATAAAGAAAAAATACTCGTGGTGTAAACAAGAACCATTTCAAATAAATAAAATGTTCGAAACTCACCAAATGTCGAGTCACAAAAAATGAAAAGTGTGAACGTAAAGAACACTGAAAAGTTTTTAACAAACATTTTTTTTATTTATTTTAACCCTTATGTTTCGTTGATATATGAACACTGAGGCGAGATTCTATCAAACACTGGTCTAGCTAATTGAACAAGAAATCATTTTAATACTCTGTTCTACAGTGGCGACCAGAAAAATGGCACAGTTCAATCGTCAATTTTAATCGATGCTGTTTGATTGCAAGCGCATTCGACACCTTGTGAAGCATATTTTTCAGTTTTGTCATACAAGAAGAAAAATGTAGGTAGTTTGTCTGTAATCAGTGGTATTTATTGTAACGGACACAGCCAATTATTTTATTAAAAGTATCTGAGGTTAGTTTTGCCTCCAAAATTTTATAGGTATATTTAGTTTAGTTATTTACTCTGTGAATGTATTGCAATCCGAATTTATATTTTTTAAGTTATCCTACAATTTCATGATGTATCAACAATAGGTATACACATACAGATAAAGTTACTTATTTTAAAATAATTTTAAAAATTGTATGCAGAAAAAACAAGTTTTAATGTATGCAGTTAGTTTTCTTGCTACTAAGCGTACAGATACTTTGAAGGTTAGTCTTGCAAACTCGTTTTAAGAAATATGTTCGGTGGATGTTTCGAGATAGATTCTTAGATATTGAAAATAAAATAAAAATATTTACAAAGTATATAATACTTACATTATTTTAGCATAGCTTACTCCATTCAAACATGACCTTAACAATCATAATAATATGATCTTGCTTCCATATCAGACAAAACTTGTTTCGTGTTGTGCTCAAATTTATTAATTCTAGAACAGCATTTTTTTACGTTTGACGTTAGTTTATGTACTTGTAGGTATAAAAATAACTAAGATAATAATCAACAGCTATCTCCGTTATTTTATTTAAAATGCCACCCAGTTTAAAACATGGGGACTGCCGACAGAAGCGAAAACATAAAACTGTGAAACGACAGTGGTTATAACTCAACTAAACTCAATAATACTCACAGCTTCAGATATACTCTTAGCATTAGCATGTCGGTGATGCGAACCCATAAGGTTTTTTAGGGTTTCGTAGTAAACAAGGGACCCTTATAGTTTCGCCATGTCCGTCTGTCTGTGTGTCTGTCTGTCTGTCTGTCCGTCTGTCTGTCCGCGGGTTAGCTCAGAGACGGTTAGTACTAGAAAGCTGTAATTTGGCATATGTATACATATTAATCATGCCGAGAAAGTGGTAAAATAAAATCAAGAAAAATATTTTTTTTAGGGTAAATCACGTAAAGTGGGTATGTTTTTTTTTTCCTCATCTACTCCATGTTGTGGGGTATCGTTAGAAAGGTCTTTCAAAAATATTGTGAGTTTGTCAAACCATTTTTGGATTCAGGAATCCGTTTGCGAAATATTAAGCTTTTAACTGTAATTTTTTGTTAGAGCCAACTCTCCCCCCCTTCTAGCTAAATGGTTGTACTTGGACTTGTGAAAAAATTCACAGCAGTAGTATATTATAACGAAATTAAAAGGAAATCTATGAGAGCTAAGTAGGCTGTACAGGTTAACGAGTAAAAATCAACCAACTTAAATTTGCGGTTTGAAAAACATGATCTCCCATACATTCCGTGTGGGAGAACATGTTTGTCAACTACAATGTTAAGTTTGTTCTTGGGATAAATTCATCCCAACTACAGAACCCTTCATTGTGCGTGGTCCGACACGCACTTGGCCGGTTTTCCTACCAAAAATCGCTCGACGCGCCTAAAGAGGTTTGCACTTAAAAAAAACACGTTACGGATCCACTGCCTAACTAAGGTAGGGGGGTCGACACACAGTTTTTGAAAAAATTAAGTGGTGATTAATTTGTTTATGTCATGGAGCGACGCCATTTGACTGCTGATGAAATGTAGAGAGCTTTAGAAATGCTACAAGTGGGAAGAGATCAGTCCCAGGTATCTCGGCATTTTGGTGTCAATGGGAGCATGATTTGTCGTCTTTAGCAGTGTTACGTTAATACAGGGGATCCTGGACATGGAAGGAGTACAACTGTTCGACATGACCGATACATACAACTGACTGCAAGACGTCAGCCGATGTTAACCGCCTGGGAGATAGGTTTAAAGCTACAATTCTCAAGCGGTGTTGTTGTTAGCCATCAAACCTTGAGAAATAGGGTGCATGAATACGGCCTACTAGCACGCGTATACGCCATGGGAATCACGCAACGAAACGAAAGGTGTGAGGAACACTTGACCATTTTTTATTTTTTTTTGGTTGGGAAATTATCAAATAACTTCTCCCGCTCTGGGCGGAGTGGAAGGGTGTGTCAGACTTTTACTGACTAAAACCCACCCGTGCTCCTTCCGTTGCCTGTGTGCCGGGGTCCCAATATCACTTTCGGACAAACTCGAAGCCCTGGCAGGCATTGGCCCTTACGGACCCCGTCATGACCATGGACCCAGGAGCAATGGTATAAAATTTTATTTTGCGATGTGTCCTGGTTTGGATTTAGGCCTGATACGAGAAGGGTAGGAGTGTATCGTCGTCCCGGAAATCATGAACGGGAGAGATGCGTCCAGGAAGTGCACCCTTGCAGTGGCTCCACAGTGATGGTACAGACAGGTATTATGAAGAACAGACGACCTGAGCTCGTTTTTGTAGATGGCAATATGAACGCTGAAAGTTACGTTGAAGATATCCTCGGGCCTTATGTTCACTCATTTGCACAAAGTCTTAGCTCAAATTTCACGCTGATGAATGACAATGCGCGTTGGCGCATAGCCGGAGGACCAGAGAGTACTTGGCAATGGAAAACATGCGAGTATTGCCGTGGTTGCCCAAATCATTAAATACCTCTATTGACACTCAAGTACTCGCAGAGTGGACGTGTGTATAAGCAATATTATTGATCATTATGTCGTTAAAATATTTCCGAGTGATATGTGACATATAAAACAAATCGCGCATTTTTCTGCTAAGTTAGTGATTTATTTGTAAATAACAATTAAGTATTAGATTTTTTTTTAAATTAAGTATATCAAATAGTGAAAACAGGCCAGGGAGTATCCCAGCACCAAGCAGCCCTGCCCGCAAACCTGAAATACCTCACCATGCGACTGAAGGAAAAATTCACGCAGTGGACACCAGTATGATTAGTAACTGGTTGATCTTAATTGAATCATGCCTGAATTAAGTTTATATCATTGCTCAGGAAGGAAAGCTGAACTCCGAGCAAATGCTGAGGATCAATTCGCTATCGCGCAAGGTTGGACATGGCGTACCAAAAATGGCTGTTTACTATCAGGACTTGAAGCTAAAGACCCAATAAATACAAAACTCTAAACTAGTGTTGAGTGAAAAAGGTGACCTCACGGATTGCCTCGAAAATTTCAAGAAAACCATTAAAGCTAGTTTTCAAGAAAACTGCGCTAAACCAACAATGGCAGAAAAAGTTTCGTTCACAGACATGGTAAAAAACAAAATAAAAATAATTAATATTGTCCTTTACTCCTTCACACATAAAAATAGTTTTCGTTTTCACAATTCGTATTATATAAACATGCAATATTTATATTTTATTGACACGGCAAATTATTCTGTATAACAAACTATTGTAAACGCGACCATTTCAAAAATGTCGCTTTGCAAAAATGTCTTACGATGATGCAAAACAGGTAGCTGTTGGTACTTCTTGTAATAGGGCACAGCTGCGGGTCTCTCCAATAAAGATACGTGCTTGGTAATTTGAATTTCTTGTATTTGAAAAGTAATTACTACAACATAATAATCATTGTGCAATAGGTAGTTCTGTTACAAAGATCGTCGCCGGCAAAGTGAAGTTAAAAATGGCGCCAAGGCGCTCGACGTGAAAAATTTTCGTTCGGAATTCAACTCTGCGTCAGACGGCGGCAAATTAAATCGCAGTGCGGCGTTTGCGAAGCTTGCTGATGCCAAAGCACTTAATGCTTGAACAGTAGCATACTATTTTTTTTCTTAATTTAAATAAAACCATAATAATTTAAAATAGATCTAAGACTTATATATAAGCACATGAGTGAGATACCTGAGATACAGGTTTATTCCTAGTTCAGGAAGAACAATCCAATAATTATATACCAAATTCTAGTTTAAGGTCCTATTTTGTAAATCAATTATTAAATACTTTATAATCAAATCCCAAACAAGGCCAAAATATAAATGTTCAGTAAGTAAAAGTCAGTCTTCTGTTGGGGACCCCCTTTTTATGCTTTTAAATTTAACTCGTATGTTTGAAATAGTCAAAAGAAAACGTTACCTATCCGGGGCCTGCTACAATTTTCGAGCTCTCTTCGCTCGCTCTTATATTCTATGTTCTTCTTGTTCTCAAAGTTTTGCATACCTGTGCGGGGAACCCCCATTTAGTTTTTTTAGTTTGCCGCCACGGGTCCCTGATAGGCTTAGTCCACCACTGTTTGGATCAAGGAGATTCAACAAAGAATTTCAACATAGTAGCTAAGTTCTAGTTCTCACTGTACTACACCTTGTTGCTTAATATTAATGCACAAGCATTTTACTTATTTTTCTTCTCGTAACGGATTTAACGGTACCTAGCTTAATATAATAATGGGTTCAGGATGTTGATGGGGCTTCCGCGCTTCTGCAGTGCTTCGCAGATGTTCGCGGAAGCCCGTGTTGACGACTTTCATGCCATTATAAGAAAGAGAACAGCGTCAATAATGGGTAGGTTGCGCGGAAGCTCCAACAGCATCCTGAAAACATTATTAGACAAAGTAGACAGTCCCTTTATAAGGCACTGGGTACGGAGGCATGTGCCAACGTGTGTTGGGCCACGTCAATTTTAATTGTTTTTAGTTTTGTAAAAGTTTACTAACATAGTTTTTTAAGTCATTGTTACTAATACCATATGGATTGTGTGTACTTGTATGTGTAGTCCGAATTAAAGAATATATTATATTATATTATATATTATTAATCAACCTATATAATGTTCCCACTGCTAGCACACAAGCCTTATCTCAGAGAAAGGGACTGGGTCATAATTCACCACGCAGGCCCAGTTGGTACCTACGATAGTCGATACCTACTTATAAGAAAAGCTCACTACTATGAAAAAATATTCGCCATTCAGCAAGATGGTGTCGTTGGTGTGATGTGATGTGAATATGTGTGGTGGTGTGATTGCTCAGGGTCCACCGAGCGTACATTGTATAAGTATAGCATTGTAATCTTTCGCTAACACTCTGTCGTACGTATCGGTTTGGTGTCAACGTCTTACTTATTTGTGCGGTAGTTTCCCCCTACTCTAACCAAAATGACCATATATATGTGATAATTGCAATAAAGGAATAACCAGCAGATCGCCAGGACTGGAATGCAGGTCATGTGCTAAGACTGTTCATGCTAATATAGCCTACTCTGGCCTTACCACGAAACAATTATTTGCATTTCGTAACGCGGATAGCCTGTACTGGATATGTGAGGAATGTAATCACAACTCGCCTAACAGAGAATCATCCTTCTTTATTCCGGACGAGAAAGATGAAGAAGAGGAAGTCGTGACCTCCAGCAGAAATCTAAGTAACTGCAACATAGATAGCGAAAAATTTTGATATTCCAGCCGAATTAAAAAAAGTTGTAAAGAAGGAATAACAACCTATCGAAGTATCAGTAAGCCTCTGCAGAACAAAAGTGGACGAACTGACAAAAACTGTTGAAGCCCAAAACAAGCACATACATGAGTTGGAGAAGAAGTACACCCACCTTAGCAACGAAAAAACTCATCTTGAGCTAGAAATCAGCCCACTTAAACAACATGTGCGTAATGTAGAGTAACAGCTTCTCGATAACGTGCTAGAAGTGATAGGAATGCCTAAAGCTCTAAATGGAGACCTTGACTCGATATCTGTTAAGCTAGCTGAAACTCTCAACTTAGATAGATCACAGATTTTAAATATTAAGCGTGCGGAAGATCGAAATGATCGTGAAGGAAACATCCAGTTGGAGTTAAAACAAGTTTATCAGGCAAAGTCATAGGTACGTGCACCCAGAAAGGAAAAAGTTTTGCTAGAACAATTTTTTTTGGAAGATCCTGTTAAAATGCCCTTACTAAATCTAATAAAACGCTACTGTGACTGACCCAAAAAAAATTGTGTCCAGCATATAAATATGTCTGGTTCCAGAATGGAAAGGTGCTGCTTTGTAAAGAAGACAAAGATAAGCCTGCAGTCGTTAGGAGCGAAATCGACATCGACCGGCTTTCGTCCACAACGCAGGCAACACGACAAAATCTATATCGGTAATAGTTTTAAAATAAGTTTTCCTGGATCTCTCTCTTGATCACCAACAATTATTAGACTGTGCAAACATTAATATTTTTTGTAAGCTTATACCTTCCATTAGAAAAATTAATCTGAATATTGTTCACATAAATGTTAATCCATAATTAAAAATGTTGGTCGTGTAACACAATTAATTAGCACATCCAAGGTAACTAAAGAAGTCTTAATTTTAACAGAAGTTAATATAAATTAAAACACCGTTCATATTGCAGCATTCCGCTGCCAAGTGGAACTCTTTACTCGCGAAGAAGGCATAACATGTATTTTTTTTCATAAAATGATGTTACGCTCGACACATTTTTGAATTCGTTTTTATCGAAGGAAAAAAGTCAGGTTTTGTTTTTGAAGAGGTCGTCATTGAAGAGTCAATGATGTCGTTGCAAACATACTTGATCAAATAAAATTTTCTGTATTTATCACATGAAATCTCCAGACGTCTCGACACCTTACCACTTAATATCTTATCGTTATAAATAATAGTCTGTTCGTGTTTTTTTGTTTATCCAGGAAAAGGTTCAATATTAACGTAAAAGGCCTCGTTGAGGCCCAGTTTACCCGACTCCACGCCGGCTGAGGCAATAGCGCCCGAGGTGTGCGCGGTCTGCCGCCACCTACCCGTGCGGGGTCCCAATCCGACGTCTCCGCGTGGCCTAGCGGCCAGCCATCCTGAGTTAGCAGCGTCGTCGTCCAGCCGAGTGCCGTCCCCCACCAACTACAGGCAACAAAAATTTCTACAGCAATAATTGCCATCGCAATTTTTTATTTTTATTTGTTGGATATCGCGTTATTTTTTACCACTAGCCTCTGTTTTATTCATTTTATTTTGTGACTTTAACCGGGAAGTAGAAACAGGTACCTTACCTAGAAAGCACTACGGTTCGTCGTGACTAATATTCGTATTTAATTCGGTATTTTCACGTGAGATTAACCAGCCCTGGCCAGCGCTTTATTCCCTCGCGTCGCGAAACAGATCCAGGAACAACTAACGTTTCCCGATGAGCCCGTCGTACTTCGTCAAGGGTACCTGCCTTATTTAATTATCGTGCGGCTAACCAATACTTGATTAACGCGGCGACACCGAAGAATTTTTTATTTTACATTGTGCGTTACTGTTAATTTTATTTTGTCCCATTTTTAACAGACTTCCCAAAAAGGAGGAGGTTCTCAATTCGGTTGTATGTTTTTTTTTTTTTTATGTTTGTTACCTCATAACCCCGTCATGTATGAACCGATATGGAAAATTCTTTTTTTATTTGAAAGGATATACTTCCCGATTGGTGCCAATTTTATCAAAATTTTTTTCTTATGATGGAATCCATGAGGAATTGAGGGAACTCCTCAAATATTATAGGCATACACATAGCGATTTTGGTATTTTCAGCAATAAGTTAAGCATATACATTCAGAAAGTATCATTTGGTGAAGTGGAACAGATGAAGAAGACCACAGATGGCCACCGGAACTACTCAATGATAAGTATTTTACGGGTGGCGATAAGATATTTCGTTTAAAATAGTTAAGCGACTATGAAGCACATTCTGATGAAAATGGTACCATCGAACTGATCTGAAGATGGAGCCGGAAGGAAGGCACCGGGACTCCGCCATAAAACAATGTATCCTATCCGTGCTTGGGCTTATTGGAATTGCCATGAGATGTACTCTGCATATAAATGATTAATGGTAGTATCCCGGCATCAAATTGCGTTTCTTGAGTCGTATGCTATGTGTGGCCTTGATTGTCAGAAGACAGATTTCGGAGCCTCGTTATTTCCGTCAATGATCCTGTCGTCGTGTGGTCGCTTTAATCATTTTTTGGCGTCCAAATCTGATAACACTATGCCTTCCAATCTTCTGACACGACCAAGCACGACGTATATTTGCGCTTTTGCAAAAAATATTTACCAAGGTCGATCACAGATCTTTCGAGGGTGGTACCCTGTAATTTATGGACTGTGATGGCCCAGCTTAATATTAGAGGCAGCATACTACGCTCCACATCTCCGTTACCCCTTACCGCCTGGAACGTAGTGCTTGTTGGTGGTATGGGTATCACTTTGAAAACTATAAATTAGCATATCTTTTTATTGGATGAGAGGATTGCAATGAAACAAAAACTAAATATTACATCGTGATTATATTCTATTTACAATCTTAATAGGACTGTAATTAAATTTAAAAAATATTATATCTGTTAAATTGTATGTAGAAAAAATTATTTATTAGTACCATTTTGGGGCAATAGATGTCTATGAGATGCAAGAAAAAAGTACAGCCTTTCTACACTTTCAAGCCAGTTTTGAAAAATGTAGGTACCTATAATTACATCTTTATTATTACCTAGATAAGTTTATACCACGTTTTCTATACCAAATGAATAAGATCGTTCATACAAACTGTATCCCCCCCTTTTCACCCACAAAGGGTTTAATTTAAATCATTCCACTTTGCCCCACCAAGTCACCCCACTGGACACAAGGAAATTTTCAGTTTTATTTTTTTTATTTTTATATAACTTTAATTTCGGAAGTCGGTGGCAAAAACGAAAATACAGAACTATACAGATGATATTATACATTAAGATGGTTCGCAGTAAGATGGTTGAAGCCGTGATATAGTAATATCCTTAGGGATATAGTTATGAATAGCTTTCATATATAACTACGTATATTACGGTATATTTTGCTATATACTTAGTATATTTTTTTTCGTTTTTGACACTGACTTCCGAAATTAAAGTTATTTTTCATTTTTAAGTATGTGTTTGTGGAATTCTGTGGTTTTAGTTTTGTAAAAAAGTTATTTTAGTGTTTTTATTTGGAAGTCGGTTGTTTTTTTTTTTTGTAAAACAGTTTTTATTGTAATATACCTTCGTGTTCTCAACCTTGATGTGTTTCATTATTCGTTCTACGTCGTCCTGGGTTTGAATCCTAGCGACTGATAACTTGAATGTGGCAAATCATCTTTTTTTTCGCTACAATATGTACAACATCGATGGCTATGAACTGCACAATAAGTTGCGTAAAACCAGAAAAAGTGGTGGAATAATATATTACGCCAGAAATGGCTACGTATTAAGACCAATGAATGGCACATTAATACACTGTGAATGTATTAATGGTCAAATCACTACACCTCACAACTACCACGCATATATCTATGCAATTTATAGACCACCAAGCAAGAGTAAACATCTATTCGTAAAGGAAATAATTTCAAAATTGTCAATGAAGTTGTTATTGAAGCGATGGAAACTTTTGAATAGTTATTTGTTATAAAAAGAAATATAACTAGCCCGGAGACTAGTTCCAATAAAAGGCAAAGAATTGATAATTGGTTGGAGGAGGATAACGTTTGTACTGTTACAGCTAAAATGTGTTCAAACTAAGTTTTGTTTTGAAAACATTCTCATTTTCTCATACTTATGCTTGCTTTTGCTTCTATTCTTTAGATTGTTTTGAAAGAATTAGTCAGGGAGGAGGGTCTCCATAATGGAAAATAAAAACCCTGACGCAAACACCAACGCGAAAAAAGAGGCGGCCTGGCATGATTTGGGAATTAGGTCTAGGTCTTATTCAATTTAGGTAGATACCTACTTTTACGTTACAAAGTTCCTAAGTAGGCATGTCAAGATTTTTTTTTGCCTGTACAAAACTCATCTCATCTCTTCATAAAACTTGTCAATGAAAACCTCAAGACAATGAAGAAAATTAATTATTGCATTAATTTCGTATTTCAGGTTAGTAGGATTTCCGAGGATACCGCACGGTCTCCCGTGAGACGGTAAGCGTTCTTGCTGGGCTACCGCCGTAGGATCTGGAGGCAAAAGTCCTCGCGCACATGTGGGAGTTGCGCGAGGAGGCGAAACGCCCCACTATGGGCCAGAACGGTGCGTACCGTCTCAAAAATCTGTAACTTTTTTGTTGATTGAAGTAAATAGCTGAAATTTGGCACGTAGTATCTCCAGAGTATATAGAATCCAATAGTGACACATTTATTGTCAAAACTTTAATTATTAATATTTTAAAAATAAAACAAAAATAAAAATGTATTTTTTTAATATTAAACCATAGTTTGTTTAACTTATTGAATTATAATTTTACAGTTTTATGATATTAAACCTATTTTCTTTTATTTTATAGGTATTACATATAAATCTTACATTTAAATAAATGACAAATATGATATAAATCCACTCTAAAAATATATTTTACAATTAATGTAGGTACGTAATTACTTCTATTTAAATAGCTAAGAGGCTCTTAGCTTCGTCTAACAATTCCTTGGAAATAGTGACTGATGGTTTTCTGATACTTGATATATAAGGATCTGACGTAAATAAAAGACCATGAAATACGTCTTGATTCGTTGCGGACCTAGAGCATTTTCTAGCGTGATGCAATCTGAATTTTTTGTAATCTTTATTGCGAGATTCTTGGGCATCCTCAGATAAATTACCAATGGGCAGAACAGCAAAATGTCTTATTATACTTTCCCCATGTATTAAGATTTTATGTACTGAAGAAGGCATATTATACCACATATATTTTGTTACGTATAGTTGTGCGGTTGCGCGAGTATATTCACCAATTTTTTCTGGATTTACAGCAATAGCGGATGCCAAAGTTTGAAGAATAACATAGAACCTTTTAATAAGTTCCTCGTCAACTCCTGTAATTTCTGAAGCGCAATAGTAGTTCTCAAAAAAACGCCGAGCTGTATTGCCGTCATTGCTCTTTCCACTTCCTTGTCGGGGCTTATCAACGTGCAATCCCATTCGGCTTCGAAATAAACTTTGTACAAGCTTTTTCTTGTCTTCTTTACTTTTTTTATCTTCTGGAGTTCTCGCAGCCCATTTTTTAAATGAAAGGTTATATGAAATATGTAAAATTAACTCCATGCACCTGATCCACGCGTGCAACGTAGACAAACCGTATTCGTAAGCATTTATATTATCTGGCTTTGATTCAATCTTCTCCAAATTATTCATTTCGCTTGGTTTAGCCCCACATACTGTACACACAGCTCCAGAACTTGTGTCAGTTAGAACTTGTGTAACTTTTCCATCCACCATAGTTAGAAATAGGTCGTGACTTATTTCAATTACCTGCTCCTCCTTGTGTATCTTTGAAGTTTGCAAATTATTAATCGAATATCACCAACCACTGATCGGGTTTTCTCGGGGGTTTCTTTTGCAAATTCCATCAGGATTGGTCGGCAATAACGAATAGACGAAAAAGCCGAATTTTGCCAAATTACCTCATTTGTTTCTGTGTCAGTCAGCTTTATTGGTACCAAAGACGCTATAAATAAGTTTGCATCTGAGACTAAATCACTCTCACCTGATAAAACTTGTTTATATTCACTTTGCCCCTATGACCCATCACATCCCCACTTGGTAAACAATTTAAGAGATTTTCTTGTTGAGTTGTAAACATTTTCAATCTTTAAGATGCGAGCAGAAGTGTGGTCCAGCAAATCTTGTAGATTTACTTTGGCACTTATATCGGTTATTTGAATGCTGGATGGTGGAGGATAACACAGTTTTTTGGCGTTTGTCAGTATATTATATGATGGCAGTATGCCGAAGTTTTTGTTAATCAGACTTGCTCGAAGTAATCCGTATTGTGATTTCGAAAGATCTAAATCTGCAAATATACTTAAAGCTTCATCCACCGTAAAATCTGTTGCATTGCGACTTTCATGCAATAATTTTTCCTTCATGATCCTTTTTTCATTTCTATCACAACTCCGCATCATTGTAACAACAGTAGCTTCTTCGAATTCTCCTTCAGACCGCAATCCTTGAACGTATGCATTATGTATATACTCGATTCCATATTCTTGTACCAACTCCATATTCTTCCTTTTTTTCGATTTCTCTGATAGATCTTCATAAGACACTGGCGGACTTCCACGTTCTCCAGATGTTGTAGGTGTAATATCCAACGGTGCTTCTTTGAATTGTACCTTAAATTCACCGTCTAACCACGATGTATTTTTATTAAAGAAACGTTCTTTAGTTCGGTTAGATTTGGTCCACCGATCGTTAAACGCTGTTATAAGCCATTTTTGAATACGGTTCACAACTAATTCACTTTTTTCAGACGACAAATGGTGGTGTACTTCTAAGTATTTTTGAATATCTTCTGATTTTGTTCCATGATCAATGAAAAATTCGCATAATACTCGTCGAGGCACAACAAATTCACTCATTTTGTTTTTACTTCTAACTACTACTTTTTTACCGAGGTTGGTGAAGACTATATTATGTCAAAGCACACTAAAGTACTGGTAAATGACAACGTAAATAAATAACTTTTATACTGAAATTTCGTGTGAAAAAATATTATTGTCACGTTCCTAACCACTATCTACGAAGGTGGTTAGTAGTACTGATATAATGTACAATAACAACTTTAACTACCATTTCCTCCCTTTTCCTTCACCGCGATAGAGAAATACATAAACTACATGATAAACATGTAATTCACACAGTGATAACAAAACATTAACCAGATATGACCGAACGATAAAAAAAATACATTACCCAATACTCCCACCTTACCTAAAGATTAAGTAAATAGATAATTTTAAGACAAAAGTAATCTAAATATCCAAAAATCTCATCAATCACAACTAAAATCATTTTTGGTATATTTTGTATATTCCCCCCATCAGGCATTTTTCGTTTCATTTCAAGGGGGGAGATTCAGGCAATTTTTTTTTTTGCCCTAACTTCTTTATTAGCTGCTCTATGTGGTGCTATCAAAATTACGACATGGGCAGACATTGCTAACTGCCAAAAGTCTATGTAAAGTTTCTAATAAGGATAAAATATTAGGTTCTGAAAAATAATTTATATACCTCCCCAGTTTTCACATAATGGTCCACTTTAATTATTTTTAAATAGAATACTTCAAAACCATTCTAACCATATATCACACTTAAAAATTTGCTGTGAAAATAATGAAAATATGACCATGTAAACTGGTGAAATTGTGTTCTACATAATTGACATAACTTTAAACGTCAACTTGCAAGCCTTAGTCTAATAGTAAAAATGAGAAATAGTATATTTTAACTGCTATATAATATGCATTGGACATTCAGTTAGACATGAGCATTAACACAATATTCAATATAGAACATTACGAAAACCTATTTTTGAGACGGTACGCACGGTTCTGGCCCATAGTGCGCCGGGGCGTAACTCCGCTGCCGCGAGAAATCACGGCACAGCGGACAGAGCTCCGGCGGGATATCATGGCGGCATGGAGAGTGCGATTGTCGCAACCCAGCGCTGGGCACGCCACAATTGTGGCGATAAGTCCGAGGAGTGGCTAGAGAGGCGCCACGGCGTCCTCACCTTCCGCCTGATGCAGGTCCTCACCGGGCACGGTTGTTTCGGGAGGTTCCTGTTCCGCATAAGGTGGGAGGAAAGGCCCGGGTGTCACCACTGTGTGGATCGCCCGGAGGATACAGTGGAGCATACGGTGGAGGTCTGCCCGGCTTGGGCGAAGCACCACCATGTCCTCACGGAGGCGATCGTCGGCGGCGATCTCTCATGTCCGGCCCTGGTTCAGACCATGGTCGGTACGAGAGTGCATGGGAGGCCGACACCTCCTTCTGCGAAGCATTTATTATCGCGAAGGAGGAGGCGGAGCGCGCGAGGGAGATGCAAGCTGCACGCCCTCGCGGCCCTAGTCGCCGCAGGAGACGCCCCGGGCGTCGGGAGTCGAGAGCCGACTTCCGGCCACCGTAGGCGCGGGCTTGCGGACGGTGAGCAATGGGCAGCTCACCGTCCGATAAGGACCAGGCCCGTGTCGACGGCGCGTTGTATTACACGCACGCCTCAAAGAGATGTCAGCACCAACTGACGGGGTCGAAAGACCAATGCCTGCTGGGGTTGCGGGTTTCTCCGAAAGGGATATCGCAGCCCCGGCACACAGGCAACGGAAGGAACATGGGTGGGTTTTAGTCAGTAAAAGTCTTACACACCCTCTCGCTCTGCCCAGAGCGGGAGAAGTCTTTGATGATTTCATTTTTTTTTTTTTTTAAGAGCAAGTTCTAAAAGCCAAATTAGAGTATTATAAAAATAAATTAAATTGAAATTTTTATACAAGCTTTTTATTAATGAACTACTCGCAAAAATATCTAATAAAAGTTAGTAAAGTAGCATTAGGATTTGCATTTACCCTTGCAACTTCTTGGGTTACTTCACTTGTATAATCACCATCTCCTGCCATTATCCCAATGTATTTGTGGTCAGAGCAATTTGGCTTTTCTGCGATACTTCTCCGTTATTCGTCATTTTCACCCTCTTTTTAGATATGTCATCTTTCATCAATTTCATACAGTCCATCCATCATTTCTTTGGTTCTCCCCTATTCTTATATACTTCACTTGTTTGATATTTATTGATATTGCTACCCTCTAACTGCATGTCTCCATGGTCAAATACAATGTTGTGAAGTACCACTATGGTTGTTTTCACATTTTCTAGTTTACAGGTCAGGCCATTTAAAAGGCTTTGAAGTGGACGGTTTTCAAGACGTAGAATTCTTTCAATAGTACATATCCAAGCTTTGAAAAGCTTGCATTGTATATAATAATAAACTAAATTGGTTAAACGAGAGTGAAAAACAAATTAAATACATCTACAGCTCCTCGAAGTACGATTGTTTACGAAATAGGCACAAATGTTACATTTGTACGTCAAATGTCATTTTCTAATTAATCAGCTGCTGTAGAGATTCGGCCATTTTTTCCTTATAGTACTATTATAGTAGGGTTCTAGCTTTTATAACTTTATAGTAGGTTTATAGAACGTTTAGGTATTAAAATGCGTTTATGAATAACACTTTTCGAAAATCAGACTTTAGCAAGTCTTTAGATGTTCGATAACTTTTTATGAGTACGAGTATGAGAGGGTCTTTATATTTTTTGTAGTGCCAGAAATATTAGCTCTGAGTTTCATAAAAAAACATACCGTCATCGCAAATATTGTAATTCCAAACACAATATATCAATTTCTATTCCTAAAGTGTGGTGTGGGAAAATATTGGTCACAAAATACTTGTAAGAATCTTAGGGTACATGGACACAAAAGAGTACATGGCCAAATTAAGGTTTGGCGTAAGGCGATAAGTCTTCAATGATGTAATGTCTTGCGGGAATGTTATCGAAGAAGAAGCCAGCGAACATGAAGTAGAACTCCATGGACTTGTCGATGAAGGGCTGCCCAAAAGCTGACATGATGAAACGCCAGTTTTCGGTCATCAACTCTGTGATTTGTTTACCTATAGAAACAAAAGAGTCACATTAAAATCTGTTTTCATCACCTAACATAAGACAAACATACATACTTTTAAGCCTTATTTATTATCACCAGTTTGAATATAGTACATTATGTTTAGGTTAAGTTATTTTTTATTCAATCAATTGATTCAATTGATTTCAGAACCGAAATCAAATCTACGATCTCTATAGAAATGCCACCTGCTTTCTTCACCTTGTAAGTGACAATTTGTGTGTTGTTTTTTGCTTTGCAAATTGGTACTTTTTGTCAGAGCAAGTAATCATGTTAGAGTTAAAATTAGCTGCACTCATTATGTATTTTGGTGGAGTTGCTAACGCTTTTAATTAATTCATATAACGGCGCTTGATTTCATAGAAAAATAAGAATTGAACAGCAGATAGAAAGGAGGAACAGAATAAAACAAACCAAAATAAATATTTCATGTAGGTACATATAAAACTAACACAACTTATTACCACAACATCACGCTTGTAATACCCGAAGGGTTGTTATTAGGTAAATAAGAAAAATTATTCAGGACATCTATCAAACTGAGATTTTCCAAAGCAAATCACGAATCATCATCATTATCATCATCTTATCGAGGTAGAATTAAAGATTTAATAAGGTTTTTAGTTTCTAAAACGTTTATTCTTTATTTGTACTTACTGACTTCCACGTTACCGATATAAAGATTATCAGCAAAGAATCCAACTGGGCCTCCGATTTCATAATCGTACTTGACGAGGTTGAAATTGCATTTTATGTAGATCTCTCCATCTTCACGCCTTTGCGCGTAAAAGGGGAAGTCGAATTTCAAACGCGTTTGTCTGGAATGTGAAAAACCGTTTCGCTGTAAGTTATCATTATGACATTGGGGCTGATTTTACAATAGTCAGCTAACTTTTATCGGAAGAAAGAATATGATTAGTTTGACATATTATTTTCCAAACAAAAGCCTGCTGTCAGCCCGCAATATTTATTCCTTAGATAAAAGTTATATGACTATTAAAAATCCAATTAGTATTGTAACAGGAGGGTTATTAAAATAGTCATAACCAGTGTATGATACGAAAACATTCGGTACGGCATGGGCTATTTCTGGCCCTAGCTATTTTTTACATTTTTTATTTATTAAAACTATATGCACAAGTAAAAATAAAATACCGTACAAAGACGGACTTAATACCTATATATATATATAGGCATTAAGTCTATAATATATTCACTATTAGGTAGATTTTTTCTGTGTGTGACAAAATGGTACTTTTTACCGGGTACGTCTTTTAATGACTTGAATGGCAGTTGGGAGTATGTCGTGCTGACTCAATTTTTTTGCTGATGGTGGCATATTTGTGTTGAATCATTCGGTTCCCTTTAAACTGGTTGAGCTGTACGGTGCTCATCCATGCGTCATGTTCGTGAAGGGGCGATGTCAGCTGGGGCTGGTCATCTTTTAGCTGCCACTGCTTATTTAATTACCTACATATTCAATTTTTTTTCTGTTTTTATTTATCAGATTTTTCTCTGAACCCTTTCAATGTTCTCGTTTTTCTACATAGTTCTCACATACCTATATTTGTGGATCATTTCAACGTGAATGATGTTACCAATATTTTGTACAAATATTTTTAATTTAGTCCTGTTCTTCTCTATAGGGGTACCTATAGAAAAGAACAGGCAAGAAACTACTAAAGAAAGCATAGCTAGGTATAGTATGCTTTTAAAAGGTCAACTAGCTTTATATTTCTGACTGACCGACTACTTGACAATTCAAAAATGCCTAGTAAATGGTTTTATTGAAATAAATGAAAATTAGATTTTCAGTCTATGAACATGATACTTCCTTCGTATAATAATAGTATTTCTTCATTCTGACGAAATATAGGTACACAATTTAATAGTAACTTATCACATCAAAATAATTAATATGAAGTACCGATATGATATTATGAAATCAAAAACTACTTTAGCAGTTCGAAAGCTAAAATATTAGAAAGTAAATTTCTTAAAGGTCAAACAAAATCAATTATAACAGTAAGCCCTTCCCCGCATCCTAACCAAAATGATGCGATCGTTATGCCACTTTTTGTTCAGAAAACTGAAAGGCGGGCTCTTAGAAATTATGCCCCCGGTCACCAGTTATTCGCTGGGCGTTGGTAAGCTCCAGCAAAAGAGCCAAAATGATCTCCGACACACGACACCATTTGCAACAACAACATTCTTGTGCCACAAAGGTTGAAAAACCGAAACAGTTTTTTTTTATGTGTCGTTCCACTCATTTGCGAAAGATCAAAGAAAGACTGAAGCTGTGGCGAGACAGTGCTTCCTTACCCAAACCATGCGCGTTCCACCTGCTGAAGATTCATGACATGAGTTGCCTTGGGTAACCTAGATGTCTTTAAACATACTCCGGACCTAGGTTGGCCGAAGCAAGGAAAATCTGTTCAGGTGGAGATTCATAGAAGTCTCCGACTTGGAGTGTAGATGTAGTGCTGTTCCACAAACGATGGGACACCGCATGTCGTGTCCTGCGTGTCCTGTCAGCTACACGTTAAGAAATCTGATGGACGCTAGTGATGGCGCAAAACATGTGGCCGAATTCTGGGCCGAGTCAATTTAGATTGCCATCGACACGCTAAGAATGAAATTACTTAGTGTCTACCAATTCGTATTTCGTTTATAATTATGCTCTTTACTAGCTGTATAGTTACCCATTTTGACTTTCCCAATCCCTTCTCCGTGGACAATGTTTCCACCTAAAAAGGTTTCAAGCAATGGACTCGCAACGTCGACTATGTAATGTCCTTTGATTTTAATATCACATGTGTTCTCTTGGTGGCCCATTTCTGCAGTGATATTGATTCTGAAATAAAAGAAAATAGTAAAGGTACATTTTCAAAAGATCAATAACTTCGTTTTTTTTTGTGGCGGTCGGCTTCTTTGGTGCATACAATTATTCATCGTCTGTCCAGCTTTTTTTCCTAAAAATGCATATTATTATCAACTAACACTTTCCCAGCGACATCACCCCCCCCTATATTCCTATTTATATCGTGGGAATTTCAAAACTCCATCCTTGCCTACATCATAAACGGAAACCTCTGTACAAAATGTCAGCTTTCTAGGGTTCGGGCTGGGCATTGATAAGTCAGTCAGTCAGTGAATCAAGACTTTTGTTTTTTATATGTATTGAATTTTGATATGTTAAAAAGATACATGAGCAGTCAGATTCACTACCAACCTTACTGACTGGCTATATTTTTGCTTATTAACGTACCTAACTATAATTATTAACAACGTGCACAAGAGAAGAGGAAGCAACTATTTCAAATAAAATATTGCACGACTCATATTGCGAAACATTAGGGAGTGTTTTGTGATCGAAATTTTTTTTTGCCTCCTTTCTGCAATTGTTTTTATTGTTCCACTCCTGCTAGTACACAGAACCTACTTAATTTATATACCATTGTACCTACAGATAATTTAAAGGAGATTAATTCTATAATTTTCAAAAATTTATTTAATGCAGCATAAATGAAATAACACACAAATAGTTTTTAAAAAAAATCCGTCAATAAAGTGTGAAGCCTGAAAACATTGTAGCTTGCGAAAAAAACAATTAATTGAGTAAATTTTTAATAGATTCGTTTCAGCCATAGGAAGAACCCTAATGAATATGGCTCTTTTATTCAAAGTAGTTTAATTATAATTAGTAAAAAACTAACTAATATAATATCTATATCTATTTCGACCCTCTTCCGTTGCCTAACAACCAACAAAGCAAACCTACATAGTCTTTGACAGAAAGATATGAGGTGAGAAATTTTACCCATATTGATGGTTAAAAAAGCAATCAAAACGTAGGTACTTCATGAAAAGTCGTTTAAATAAATTGTTTTATTTTTGTTAGAAAATATATATACATATTATTTTAAAATGTTTTTTTTTTTTGTAAATTCTGAAAAAAACATTTTTACACGTCAAATATAAATTATGTTTTAATCTAGATCTAATCGGTATTTCCAATTCAACTACTCAGCGAAGAACCATTTTTTTTATGAAGGGCATCTCGCATGTCAAGCTAAGAGGTTGTCGGCTGCTTAACCGGGTTGTCCTGTGGAAAGAAGTGATTAATATTAATAGTAGTGAGGAATATTTATTTGTGAGTAATCTTGCCGGCACTGGTATCTCTAAATCGGTGGTAACCCAAGTAATTTGAGAAGATACATTTAACTATGGCGATCACTATTCCCAACTGGTACTATCTAATGTAGTCGGGTAATACGAGAAAAAAAAAAACAAAAAAACGCCTCTGTTTTGCTCCGGGTCAGGATAATAACGGGTAGAAAATTAAATAACGATTTTTAGGTTTGATGAACTATTTCCATGACAGATTGATAACATTGCAAAAAAAAAATAAGCTCAATAATTACCGATGAAAGGAAATATCTTCATTTTTGCGCTCTATGCGATTCATAATTCCTAATACACAGCAACGCCCTATAATATTACTTATAATATTGTTTTCGTATTACTTTGTACCTTATTAATTCGCGGAATTATAAAAAGAAGAAATCGTACAGTAGTTGACAGCCATTGTCAATTGGACCACAGTCTATGGCCAACCAATGCGGTTTTACAAAAAGTTCGCATCCGCAAAGGAGATAGAAAAAAAAAAATATCTCGTTTACTCTCGGGCCCACAGCGGATAGAAGTGACTGGACCTAGGCCGACCGCTTAACTAAGTCCGCGCCTGAGGTAGGTCACAAGTTGACGAATCACTGAGCTCTCGCACCACGACATAACACCCCCCCCGCATCGCGCACGTATCTCAGGCGCGGACTCAGTTAAGCTATCGGCCTTTAGTAAGGATGTCGTTGTCTCATTTTTTATTAATAAAAAACAATAATATTTTTTTTTGCTTTTACATTTTTTCTGTTTTTGAATGACCAGTAAGAGGCGTGCACTTTTAGATTTTCCAAATATTTTTTTTTTTGTAATTACTTTATGCAGACTGCATGTATTGTTTGGATCATGATTAAATCATGATGTTTTATTTTGTTTCGCTTTAAAAAACGAATGCATAAGTTGTTTGACCGCCAAAATTAATGCAACTATAAATAGTATGAACTTTATGTTTACCTCACGTCATTAGCAAAACCAATGACAGTGCTACAGACTATAATGTTGTAAGGTCTAACTAAGCAAGGACGACCAACAAAAATCACATTGGCTATTATTTCCACGATCAGGATGCCTACCATGATCTAATTAAAAACGATTCAAAAGCAAGGCATTTCAGTTTAGGTTCTTAAACTGCATCGCTTCAAAGTCGTACCATGACGTCCAATACGCTCAGCGGCATTTGGATCGTTAAAAGTGAATGAAAGATCGCAATCTGTGGCTGAACCGCGCGGCCGCGTTTGGAACGTTTTTGGTGAAAACGAGACAACGCTATTATTGTCAAATAAGTTTGTTTCGCGCACGTTATTTAGTGTCAGACACGTTCAGAAGCAAGTAACATTTTATTTGTTCTTAACTCAGTATCATTACTTCAAAGTAAAACAGACACTCAACAGTTTTTTTTAAGATTCCACATTAATACGGTAACTATTGTTAAAATAATTCTTAGTCAAAGTAGATATTTATTTACCTTTTGCTATTTATTAAGTATACGAAAAAAATATTTTTATTTCGACGTAATAAAACAAATTATGTTTCTGTTTCGAACGTACCAGAGTAAACAAAGTTGTGCGAGTTGAGTTGGGGCATAGTGGGCATAGTGTGAGGCAGAATCTTCCTCAAAAAACTCAAATAAAAGTAGTTCATCAGAAATCTGTTAGACAAAAACGAATGCGGTTAAAAAAGGCATATAAAATAGGTGTTTTAGACGTTTAAAAGAAAGATTAAAGCTCACTTACATTGGTTTTTGTACAATTCCACTAAAATAGCACTAAAAAACTTTATTTTCGTCAATAATTCACCAAACGTTTCAGTTTATGTTAGAGAAATAGTAACTTTTATTGAATCGCTTATTTTGACAGTTGAGCGTTTCAGTTGAGCTGCTATAAGGACGTCGTGGTACCAAACAAGAATGAATGAAACCAAAACTTGCGACTCAGTTTGGGACAATCGCTGTCACATGGCATGGCCTAAATTGAATCGTTAAACTAACGTCATGGTACTAATTAGAAGAACAGTACAGTTTAGGTCCTAAAATGGATCGCGCTAAGAGCTCGTGGTAGGCATCCAGTACTCGGGGGAGCGATTTGATACCCTCCATTTCGCCGATCTTATCCATAATAACTATATTCATGAGAAGAAAGAACTGTTATAACAATTTTATGCTTCCGATTTTGTTGTTGTTGAGTTCTTTATTTTACTTTACTCATAAGTAATTCTTTTATCTCGGAATCAACAAGATTACATTGAAAACAATAAAAAAAATATATAAAGAGAAGATTATTTTAAAGCTATCTCCAAAGACTGCATATGGGTATACCTGCTGACTTCTACAAATCCCTAATGATACCAAAGGTCGTTGATGACATACATAATTAATGACTTTGACTTTCCTGCATACGATTGATGATACTGGTCAAACTATTTAACAGATTATAATCCCAAAATTAAGTAATGCAGCTTATAATATTATCAAAAGTAATTATTTTAAAAATCCAATTAATGATAAACTTTTTGCCGAGAGCGAAATAGTTTATAATTAACCTTTTACAGTAATTATACAAACCTGAACTTTTCAAATATGCAATCCTTAACTCCTTTCGCAACGCCATCCACCATAGTAATATTGGCCATGTTAAGGACATTGACAGTGACATTTGTCAGATGAATAGGGTCCACTGGTGGTATGTTCAATTCTGGGATTCCGAGTTTGCCTATATCCCTGACCACGGATTCATACAGATCTCGAAGACATTCAAAATCGTCGAGGTGACATTTTGGGAGGTTTTCAACTGGAAAATTAATTGGATTATGGTATTAATTTATATGAGTACAAGCATTCTCTCTTTTTCCAACTATGGTATGGTCAACTTCCAGTCTAACGGATGTAACTGGATACCAGTATTTTACATAGAGCTACTGCCTATCTGGTTTCCACAACCCAGTAACTAGGTAGGATCTATCTGAGAACAATTTCTGTGGAAAAGTATATCCCATCAAAAACATACATGTGAAAATGGGAGCGTAGTTCATTAAGAATATGCGTGGTTGTCGACTTCGCCGATAAAACAATTGAAATCTAAATGGGTGCCTAGTGCTGTAGATAATCTGGAAAGAAGAATGGCAGGACTCCATGTAATCTGGGTGTCGCACTTAGGCTTCGTGTGCATTCGTACAAATATTCTCAAATGATAGATCTCAGTCAAATTAAGATAAAAGGTAATCATAACAATTTTCTTTACTGGGTTTTGCCAGAAAAACGTTGTTTAAAGAGCGGGTAGCACCGTATAAATAAACCCCAAGACAGTAAACGAAAGAGTATAATATGCAGTAATATATCGAGTAAACAGTAATATGACATTCAAATATGGCGGAATGTCCCTGATGATTATTGATTTTTAATTTACAAATATTAACAATATTACTAAGTATACATAAATGTCTTTGCCTATGCCTGTACCTAATAATATATCATAATAATTATTTGTGCAAGGTTCAAAAGCGAATGTAGAATTTAAGACCTAAGAAGGCAGGGGAGCCCGCGTATCCCATCATGTTGTCTTACTATCTTGGTCGGCTTTTTCCTTATACTAATACTGGACTATTCCTACTTATTACGGGTTTAGCAAACATTTAATATTTAAGTATTCAGTAACTATTTAAAGCATTTCGTCACCTTAGAGTGAAAAGCTCGGGAATGCAATTTTGACTTTTTATTTTATTACGTTTTGGAAAAAAAAAACCTCGCAGCACACGCAGTTTCGTGGCGACATCTATATCGCCACATGCGACCTATGTATCATACTACTACGTCACGCAAATTCCTGCATCGCGTAAGGAGATTTTACCGCGTGTTCAGCATATAACTTCCCAGTTGCCCACCAGTTTTTCGCATATAAGAGGTTTTCACTCTAAGACGACGATTTGTATTATATTATTACATTCTAATCTTAGAAGAACTTTGCCGAATAACTGAGTAGACAGAGCGTGTGTCATACTGTGTCGTCGGCATCGAGTTTATGTCATTAATTCGACCAACAGGTGTGCGACATGTCATAGGCTCGACAAGTCTTAAGGTCGATAGGTCGTTTGTGCGACAAGTCGTTAGTGCGAGAAGCAATGTACGTTGAACAAAAGACAACGTTATTTTTTTTTTATAATAAACTAGTCAATTCAGTTTTTTTTTTTTTATCTTGTGTTAGAAAGTTTCGCTTAAGTTTAATAAAAGTTAGAAAAGACAAGTAAAAATTAACTCTGAAGCAGTCTAGAGCCACATTGAACGTTAATAAGAACATAATCTTGTACCTAAAGTATCATCGGCATCCGACGGGGTCGAAAGACCAATGCCTGCTGGGGTTGCGGGTTTGTCTGAAAGGGATATCGCGGCCCCGGCACACAGGCAACGGAAGGAACACGGGTGGGTTTTAGTCAGTAAAAGTCTGACACACCCTCTCGCTCTGCCCAGAGCGGGAGAAGTCATTTGATGATTTCCCATCCAAAAAAAAAAAAAAAATGGTTCACAGGGTCGAAAAATCGAAGTGAAGGAGTAAAATTTCTTGAAAATAATTAAATTTGCGGAACTTTCTTAACTGAACTTAAGAATATCCCAACTTTTAATTTTTTAAATAATAGGTGGCCACCTCCACTTTAATCCATTTGCCTTTGCACCACTACGTTTGAGACACCCTGTATAAATAATTTAAAAAGGAGTAAGTAGCCCCATCGGTATCGAGCACCGTATTATCTACATTGCTTGTCGAAGTAACGACCCGTCGCACAAACGAGCTGTCGAACAAACGAACTGTCGAGCCAATGACATGTCGCACACCTGTTGGTCAAACTAATGACATACACTCGTCGGTATCACCTTATGATGCTCATCACACATACTAGCAGCAACTGTAACCTATGGCATTACTTTAGACGATCATCTCGGCACACCTGGATTATGTACAATCCTCGTGTTTTACTTCACCGCAAAACAAATAAAAGTAGTAGGTAAACAAATTAATTAACAAAAATTGTTTACTGTGACACATCAAGACAAGTCAGAGTAGTGACATTAAATTGGACATTAAGACATTTCCGATTTGATGCTGACATCAATAGATTTAATATTGAAAGCTAAATTCTCCAAAAAACGTTAAATAGTGGATTTATTTAATTGTCGGTATAGTTTTAATAGTACTAAAGTTTTATAAGCAGTGCCTTTAACAATAAGCTAATACATATAAATAAGCACTGCTCCAAAGCTTAGAATGATACTCTCGTGTTTCAAGGGACAGGAGTCTCCTTCTCCAGAATTACTTAGAGTTGATGAAACAGAACTGAGTTATCACAGCAATTATTAATGCCGAGGTAGTAAAAGTCTCTTAACGGTCAATAATTCATAAGTTGTTGTCAACTGCCCCAAAACTAACAAAGCTTATTAAAGATAAAAGAAAATTCAGAAGGGGTGAAAAACAGCTTAAGGGGTTAAAGGTCATCGCAACCCACATAAATAAAAAAATAGGGAAAGAAACAATAAAAAAGATTATTTATTTTTAAGGGGATGAAATTTTTTATAGAAAGCTTTAGTACCACAAGTTTATAAAGAATAAATTCACGTGGTGTAAACAAAGACCGTTTCAAATGAACAAAACGTTCGAAACTCACCAAATGTCGAGTCACAAAAAATGAAAAGTGTGAACGTAAAGAACACTGAAAAGTTTTTAACAAACATTTTTTTAAATTTATGTTAACCCCTATGTTTTGTTGAAATATGAACACTGAGGCGAGATTCTATCAAACACTGGTCTAGCTTATTGAACAACAAATCATTTTAATACTCTGTTCTACAGTGGCGACCAGAAAAATGGCACAGTTCAATCGTCAATTTTAATCGACGCTGTTAGCCCACGTTCGCACGGACGTAAAAATATCGCGGCGGGATTTTATCGCGCACTGGATTTTAAAGTCTCGGTGTTGAGCCGAGCGTTGAGAACCCATCGCGCTGGAACGCACTCTCGTCCCAACAAGTTGAAAAAACACACTGTTGGATTATCTCGTCACATGCACAGCGTTGAAAATCCATAGCACGAAAAAATCCCGCCGCGATATTTCTTCGTCCGTGCGAACGTGGGCTTAGAGTGTAATTGCATTCAACACTTTGTACAGTATATTTTTCAATTTGGTCGCACAAGTAGAAAAATGTAGGTAGTTTCTCTGTCATCAGTAGTATTTATTGTAACGGCATCGACACAACCACTTATTTTATAAAAAGCATCTGAGGTAACTAACCTCAGATACTTTTTGCCTCCAAAATTATATAGGTATATGTATTTAGTTATTTACTCTGTGAGTGTATTGAAATATGAATTTATATTTTGTTATCCCATAGTTTCGTGACGTATCAACACTAGATATACTCCTATAGGTAAAGTATTTAAAATAAAAAAACTTTATTTTTATTTACTTATATCAAAATAAATTAAAAAATTGTGTGAAGAAAAGACAAGTTTTAATTTATGGTGTTAGTTTTGTTGCTACTAAGCGTACAGACATTTAAACCTTGCAAACTCGTTTTAAGCTTGCTTAACCAAATGTGATCAGTGGATGTTTCGAATAAATTGAAAATAAATATATTAAATAACCTACATTATTTTAGCATAGCCCCCCGCCCGCATTCAAATATGACTTAATAATTATAATAATATTTCAGGGCTACAGTTTGAGTCCACTTTGGTGCTGCCTAGCCCTGAATCCTCTAAGTACACTGCTGGAGGATTCAGGTCTAGGCTATCGGTTGAGGAAAGGTGGTCAGGTCATATCTCACCTCCTCTACATGGATGATTTGAAACTGTTTGCCATCAACCAATTGTGACTGATCTCCATCAGGATGGAATTTGATGTAAACCAATGTGCAGTCATGCATATAAAGCGAGGGGAGATTATGGAATCCGAGGGAACTCAACTCTCGGAATCCATACACCTTAGTAGATCCCTGTCCTCATCCGAAAGTTATAAGTATTTGGGTATGTCGGAAGCGTTAGGGATCAATGTTGCTGACATGAAGCAATCGTTGAAGGAGCGCTTCTTTGGCCGCCTGAAGAAGGTATTAATTAGTCTCTTTCAGGCGGAAACGAGGTGCGCGCCTTCACTGGTTAGGTCATGCCGGTTTTCATGTACTCTTTCGGCATACTCAAATGCACTCAGACCGAACTCGACGACCTGGATAGAAGGGTCCGTACACTGCTGACCGCAAACCCGATGCATCACCCATGGTCATCGGTGATGAGATTGTACATCCTGCGGAAGTGCGGGGGTCGAGGTTTCTTAGATGCGAAGACCCTATACAACCACGAGGTGTGCAATCTCAGAGAATATTTTTTTAAAGCCGAAGTGGGTATGCACCGTGATTTGGTGGCAGTAGACAAGGGGCTCACCCCACTCTCCATGGCTAAAGAAAACTGGCACAAGCCTGTGATACTTACTACAGATGACCGCAAAGAGGTATGGCAAAGCAAGGAGCTTCACGGGCGCTTCTATCGGGCTCTTCATGAGCCCGGTGAAAATTTCCTAGCGTCCGTATCCTGGCTACGTTTTGGTGACCTTTTCGGGGAAACTGAAGGTTTCGTCTGTGCAATTATGGACGAAATTATATTGACGATTAACTACCGGAGACTTATTATGAAGGATCGGACGGTTGACGTGTGCATGCCACCGTCCGGGTGAGTCTATCATACATATTATCTCTGGTTGTTCTCGTCTGGCTAACGGCGATTACTTGCAGAGGCATAACGTGAAAGCTGAGAAAGAGAAACAAATAAAATATCTCGATTTAGCACACGAGGTTGTCGACATGTGGAATGTGACCTCGGCTATCATTGTGCCGATTGTCGTAACGGCAAATGGCCTGATGGCCGAAAGCCTCGACCAACATCTCTCGAGGCTCTCGTTAGGTGGTTGGATCAAGGGCCTGATCCAGAAGGGAGTACTCCTCGATACGGCTCGCATTGTGAAGAGGTTCCTGTCTCTGCAGGCCTAACCACCGGTAGCTTGGACCCTGCTCCCGACACCGGCGGAACACAATTTTTTATATTTTTAAATGTTTTTTATATCGTTTTTTAAGAAATATTTAAAAATGTATTTTATATGTTCGAAATTATAATAAATGAAATAATAATAAATGATATTACTCTCATAACAGATAACACTAAACTTGATTAATATTGTGCTCAAATTAATTTATTCTAGAACAGCATTTTTTACTTTACTTTATTGTATTTATAGGTATAAAAATAACTAAAATAATAATCAACAGCTATCTACGTTATTTTAGTTGAAATGCCACCCAGTTTAAAACATGGGGACTGCCGACAGTAGCAAAAACTAACTATGAAATTACAGTGGCTTAACTAAACTCAATCCTACATCATCAAACATTACATGTTGATGATGAGAACCCATAACATTTTCCCCTACCGAACCTAACCCTAACCTAAGATTGACCACTCCTGACATAAATATAACTTTTGATGATAACAGAATTGAAGAAGTAAAGCATATCAAATTTTAGGCTTGACAATCGACTCTAAACTGACTTGGAAACAACATGCATCAATTCTTATGCATAATTATTAATTAGGCAGCTGTTGTAGCTGCGTATTATGGCTATGTAGTGTAGATTCCATTTTACGTTACGGAGTAATTTTTTGGGCAAATTCCTGCGAGGAAAATAACATTTAACAAATAGAAACTGAAGAGGTGCATTAGATCGATATGTAGTCTTAAACCAACAGAAAGTTGCAAACCGCATTTTAAATCTCTTAAAATACTAACATTACCTCGTCTTTGCATATACGAGACCGCATTGTTCGTCAATAAAATAGTGAACTGTTTAAAAAGCTTCAGAGTAACGTTATAGATCGACAAGACAAGAATATCGTCACGAATTATGTCTAAGAGCCTCAAAGACCTCTGAAAATATTCAATAAATTACCAAATGACATTAAAAATTTAAACTTGACACAATTTAAACGAAGACTAAATATATTTTTAATTGAAAAATGCTACTATACCATTGACGAATTCCCTATTGACAAAATGTAATAAACTAAAATGATAATTATGTATTTATGCTTGAAAAATAAAAAACTTGACTATTAATTGTGGTCTGAATATTCATAATAATTTATTGAATTCTAAATGTTTATTATAAAAATCTATTGTATTTTAAATATAGAAATGTTTGTTAATTTTATATCTATTTTAAATACTTATATTGTTAAATAGTGTATGCCCTAGTGGGTAGTTTTTTGAGTTACCATAACCTAACTATCAGACCTACTGTATCACCAAAAATCATACTATTAAATACTTCGACTTTGACTTACCAAAAATCGCTCGACACACCTTAAGAAGTTTTCACTTAAAAAAATACACGTAAAGGATACACTAGCAAACTAAGGGTTCCGGGCTCCGGTCCTGGGCGGCCCCCAAATCTTTACAAATACTTTTTAATCAAATCCCAAACAAGGCCAAAATATATGTTCAATAAGTAAAAGTCAGTGTTTGTTGGGGGCCCCTGCTTTTACATGTAAATTCCTATTTATATATGAAATAGTTAAAAGAAAACCTTACCTATCCGGGGCAAGGGGGTGCTACAATTTTCGAACTCACTCTTATTTTTTTTTACGTTCTTCTTGTTCTCAAAGTTTTCTGCATACCTGGGCGGGGAGCCCCCATTAAGTTTTCTTAGTTTACCGCCACGGGCCCCTGATAGGCTTAGTCCGCCAATGTCTGGATCAAAGAGTTTCAACAAAGAATATGAACATAGTAGGTAAGTACTAGTTCTCACTGTGCTACACACACATTGCTTACTATTTATGCACAGGCGTCTTACTTATGCTGCTTCTCTCGTATTGGCACCCAGTTAAAAAATAACT
Organism: Agrochola lota; assembly: GCA_947364205.1. Taxonomy (NCBI): domain Eukaryota; kingdom Metazoa; phylum Arthropoda; class Insecta; order Lepidoptera; family Noctuidae; genus Agrochola; species Agrochola lota. Next base: position 8,124,077 of record OX376231.1, on the reverse strand, counting down.
TCGCTTGGATCAAAGAGGTTCGAAGAATATCACCACAGTAGGTAAGTTCTAATTCTTACTATACTACACCTCATTGCTTAATATTAATGTACAGGCGTTTAACTTATTTTTCTTGTCGTATCGGATTTAAAGCTTAATCAGCCTATAATGGTCCCACACTGCCATTGCTAGGACACAAGCCTCATCTCTGATAGTCCGGAAAATTAACGCCCAATTTTAGGCTAACTTTGCATTCATTTAAAATAGCGATTTTTCTCATTTAACGTGTAGTAAATGAGTGTGTGTAAATTATATATTTTAACATACTCCCTTGTCATACCCTACACGCCGCGAAAAGTTCAACCCTACGTGTATGTTTTTTTTAAAGAAAACTTGTTATTTCAATTTAACTTTGGTAGAAAAAAATATTAGCAGATATGTTTGTATGGAGTATTTATCGAAGAGATGAGGTATTACAAGTAGGTTAGAAAATCAAACGAATTCGTCAACAGAAATTCCGATAAAAATAAAAAATAATAATTGTACTTCAAGCTAAAATTAACAGCGGTTTTTTTGCATTAAATTACATTAAAAAAACTTTGATTAATATCTTGCGCTAGTACAATATGTTTAATTTTATTCGATAGCGTATTAATATATTTAATTAGGTAGTTTTATGTAAAAGAACCGCTATTAATATTATTGCTTCAAGTACAATTAAGAAAAACCGTAATTTTATTTTTATCGAATTTTCCGTGTACGGAAATATTTTATTCTGTAAAAATATATTGGTTTTACCATTTTTTTATAAATTGTAACCAAAATTTTCCAGGTAACTATTTTGCCTCTATTTTTATTCACAAAAACGCGTTATGTTTTTTTTTACCTTGATGCGGTCCTGGAAAATGTTTAGTTTTCTATTATTATTTGAAGAGCTTAATTCAAAAACATGATTCAAGAAAAAAATCACTGTTAAGATTTAGTGCAGGGTCCAAACCTAATTTCCCCGGCCTATGAGAGAGGGACTGAGTCATAATTCACCACGCAGGCCCAGTTGGTACCTACGGTATTCGATACCTACTTATAAGAAAAGCTCATTACTATGAAAAAATATTTGCCAGTCAGCAAGATGGTGTCGGTGGTGTGATAAAATAAACAATTATATGAGTTTATTTTATTTGACTTTATAAGTCAAGTTATTTTAATATTATTTTCATTTATTGTTGACATAATCTACTCATTACAATGTTTTTTTTATGAGTTGTATTGCAGTATGTGGTTAGCTAGTGACCTCGACAATTGATCATAAAAAAAAATTGCCTGAGCAACCGGCAGCAAGTTCGTCATGCTCCCTTAGATGTCACTGCCTGCGGTAGCGTGGGTGGGTTGCAGTCATCCCTCAAATATGGCGAGGGGGGTAATAGGTAATACGGGCTGGTATCCGCAACTCCACGTCTAAGCGCGTATTTTGCGTACGGGTGGGAAAATCGGTTATTCGATCCACCCCAGCTTCTCAAAGAAGGCCAGCAATGCCTTGGTGTCACTGATAATCTCACGTAGAGTAGAACCCAGGTAGGGTTACCGAAGTACTTTGCCCTGTATGTGGCGACCACCGGGCAGTGTAACAGCACATGAGCTGCTGTCTCGTCGTCCTCCATGCAGGCTCTGCACAGCGGACTGTCTGTGACTCTTATGACAAAGAGGTGTTTATTAAATGACCCATGGCCAGTTACAGCTGCTGTGACTGTACGCAGCTGTTGTTTCGTTAATCGGAGAACTTGTTTCGTGAGGCAGCCATCAATTGTAGGGAGTGCTTCCTTGGCCTGCCTGCACTCAACGTGGTCCAACCATAGTTTGTGATGTTGGCCCCTGGTTCGGGCCCCACTGGTGCCATGCTCGACCCCCTTCTGGCAAGTTCGTCGGCAGCGTCGTTGCCACACAAACTTCTGTGTCCTTTGATCCCTTGAACGGTAATATTATTGAGGCTACCCACCTGGTTAAGGCACTGGTGGCAGTCGTATATTCTGTATCTGTTACTTTGGGTAGGCGGAAGGGGCCTAATACTCGTTTTTGGGTAAACATGACTAGTTTAGTTTTAGTGGGGTTCACTGATAGTTCAAATTCCCTGCACCAACTTTCTACGATTCGTAGTGCTTGCTGAGTGAGGTAACAGATCGTTTCCGTCACCTTCCCGGATACAAGATTGCGAGGTCATCTGCAAACCCTATCGTGTAATAGCGGTTGGCGTTGAGTTTAGTGATGAGGTCATTAATTACCAGATTCCATAGAAGGGGGAGAAAATTCCTCCCTGAGGGCAGCCTCTGGCTATCATGGCCAACTGCCGCTCATTCTCAAGGTGAACCACTCGTTTGCTTAACATGTTTGTAATCGAGTCCGTTAGTACCTGTTCTACTCCATGTCTGGAGAGGGCGCTGCTGATGCTGGAGAAGTTGGTTTTGTCGAAGGCTCCTGCGATGTCTATAAAGCGGGGAGGGGGGGGGGGGGGGGTAATGGCTCTTTGCGTTATGCTCGTGAACGGGTGCCGCTTGTAGCGACTGGTCGCCTTGCTGATCATGGTTTTGTTATTGTTAATAGTAATTACGTATTTATTTATTTTGCCTCCATGGTCCTAGTTTATCATTTATAGCTATATATAGCAAATAATGTAAGCGGGCACGCCCTTTATGGCTCGTGCAGACCAGCGCGACGCAACGGCGGGATGCCACTCAAACAATGCAAACCCTAGGAAAACTGTACGGTATAACAATAACCAGCGTCGCGTCACGCGACAAGTCACGCTGGTCTGCACAATCCTTTAAGCCTGGAGGCTTTTATTAACATTTTAATTCGGTTTACGTTTAGTATTTATTTCTGCCTGAGTATAGTTCTCGATGGTTTTGGTTGGTATATTGGCGTGTGCTAGCCGGCATATGGCTAATAATTTAAATTATGAGGGAATGGACGGCGAATAGGGACGAGCTCAAACCAAACTCCTTAGTTGCTATTATGGACAATAACCTCCCACCTTTGAAGTGGCATTTAGGACGTGTCCTTTGCACTATTCGTCCCAGGAAAGGATGGTATATCCCGGGTGGCCGATTTACGTCATCGGGCGTGGTGAGGTGCGCATATACCAAGATTTGTCCGCTACTACAGGACGTGATCGACACTGATGTAGTGACTGAAGACCATTGAAAGCCACTGCTTCCAAGGCCGGGGGCATGTTGTGGACTCCTACTCCATTAACGCACATCAGGGACTAATAGCGACATCTTGAGGCAAGAAATTATACCATACGCTACGTCATACCTATCGCACGACTGTGATTGGGCTTCATTTAAAATATTGTTCCCACGCCCCTCTCCTTGAATGTTGTAAAAACCAAAATGGCCAATATACAGTTTGTTCGTTAAAAGCATAGCATCGTTTTTCATTGAAAATCCTCAACACTATCTAGAAACCACCTTAAGTTTTCACAAACCTTACCGCTGCTGCTACATTTTGGTGCTGCCCTCAGGGAGGAATTTTCTCCCCCCTTCTATGGAATCTGGTAATTAATGACCTCATCACTAAACTCAACGCCAACCGCTATTGCACGATAGAAAGAAGAAGATAGATACCGTTGTACCTACGCAAGTGGCAAAAAAAAACTTAAGCGAGCGAACATGTTTGTTCAGTGATGATCGATTGGGCTCGGCGAACGAATGCTTGCTGACTTATTCTTTCAGTGAAAACGACGTCACGGCGAGTGAGCATTTGTTTTCTCGTTTTTTTTGCTCTGAACGAATGATCGGCAGGATATAGTGAAAACAAATGTTTTCTGTTTTGAGCGAACATCAGCAGAACAGAAAACATTTGCTCTAAATAAAATGATAGATTATAATATGTAAATTATTGTTCAAGTTTCAAATGAATCGTACGTTTGCGGAAACAAATATAAGGTGACCTCCTTTTTTTTAGTAACCTTGTTTGCGAATTTCCTTTTAATAAGATCTAAGACGAGGAAATAAAACATACAGGTAAGGAAGCTATGATATGATAATTACTCCTATATACAAAAATCTGTATAAGTTTTGCCAGAAATATTAGCTCTGAATTTCATAAAAAAACACCGTCATCGCAAATATTGTAATTCCAAACACAATATATCAATTTCTATTCCTAAAGTGTGGTGTGGGAAAATATTGGTCACAAAATACTTGTAAGAATCTACACAAAAGAGTACATGGCCAAATTAAGGTTTGGCGTAAGGCGACAAGTCTTCAATGATGTAATATCTTGCGGGAATGTTATCGAAGAAGTAGCCAGCGAACATGAAGTAGAATTCCATGGCTTTGTCGACGAAGGGCTGCCCAAAAGCTGACATGATGAAACGCCAGTTTTCGGATATCAACTCTGTGACTTGTTTACCTATAAAAACAAGAGTCGCATTATGATCTGTTGTCATCACCTACCATAAGATAAACTTACATAGTCTTAAGCTTTATTTATTATCACGAGTTTGAATATAGTATGTATGTTTAGGTTTGATTTTTTCTATTGGCCCCTTCTTGTTTCAATTGATTTCAGAACTGAAACCAAATTAACGATCTCTTTATAAATGCCATTTGCTTTCTCCATCTTGGAAGTGACAATTCGTTCGTTCTTTTTTGCTTTGTATACAGGTACTTTTTGTCAGAGCAAGTAACGATGTTAAAGGTAGACTTAGAATTAGCAACACTCCTTATTAATATTGGTTGACTTGCTAATAATGATTTTAATTAATTCATACTTTGTTACGGTATTTGATTCCACAGAAAAATAAGAATAAACGATAGTTAATTGACTCAGGCGTGACTTCGCGGAAATCCATGATAAAATTCAATAGACGACGTATATTTAGTAACCTATCCTACCATCCTCAGGATGACGACTGACTTGTTGCGAACCCCGACGTGTTGCCACGCCAAGCGCCGAACGGTAGGTTACTAAATATACATTGCGTCGTTTAATGCTTTTTTTTTATAAGAATTAAACAGCACAGAGAAAGGAGGAACAGAATGAAACAAATCAAAATAAATGTTTCATGTAGATATAAAACTAACACAACTTATTAACGCAACATCACGTCTGTAATCCCCGAAAGGTTAGGTATTATATAATATGTATATTATAAAAAATCTATCAAACTGAGATTTCCAGAGCAACTCACGCGTTAGAATGACAAAAGATTTCAAGGGGCTACAGCGAATATGCTTTATTTTATACTTACCAACTTCCTCGTCACCGAGATAAAGATTATCAGCAAAGAATAAAACTGGGCCTCCGATTTCATAATCGTACTTGATGAGGTCGTAAATGCATTTTATGTAGATCTCTCCATTTTCACGTCTTTGTGCGAAAAAGGGGAAGTCGAATTTCAAATGCAGTTTGTCTGGAATGTGAAAATACGTTTTGCTGTAAGTAATCATTATGAAAATGGGGCTGATTTTCCAATAGTCAGATAACTATTATTGAAAGAAAGAATATGATAGTTTGACATATTATATTCCATAGAAAAGCTGTCAACCAGCAATATTTACTCCTTCGATAAAAGTTATATTATTATGACTATTAAAAATCAAATTAGTATTGTAACACGAGGGTTATTATAATAGTCATAACCAGTTTATGACACGAAACATCCTGTACGGTATGGGCTATGTCTGGCCATAGGCACATTACCTATTCACTATTAGGTGGATTTTTTGTATAAGTAACAGAAAGGTACTATTTCCTGGGTGCGTCTTTTATTGACTTGAATGTGCCCTTTATGTCGTGCTCATTTAAATGTGGTGGCACATTTGTGTTGGATCATTCGGTTCCCTTTAAAATGGTTGCTGTACGTTGCTGATTCAAGCGTCATGTTCGTGAACGGACGCCGTCAGCTGGGATAGGTCATCTTTTAGACGCCGCGGCTTATTTTAATTACGTATATAATTTTTGAATTGTCTAGATTTTGCTCTAGACCCTTTTAACGTTCACGTCTTTCTACATAGTTCTTACATACCTATGTGAGAACTATGTAGAAAGACGTGAACGTTGTGATGCAATAATGGTTATGCATATATACGTAGATAGTTAGATAGAGATCTATATGCATAATTTCAACGTGGATGATGTTAGCTGTGATGTTAGCAATATTTTGTACCAACATTATTTATTTAAAAGAGTGTCCATGGAGTTTCTTGCCTGTTCTTTTCCATAGGTACCTACTACGCTTTGGAATGGGCAACAGCTTCATATTTTTCACTGACCGACACTTTGACAATTCAAAAGTGCCTAGTAAATGGGTTAATTGAAATAAATGGGTTGAGTTTGAGTTTATGAACTTGATACTAATTACCTACTCCCTCTTATAGTAATTCTTAATTCTGACGAAATACAGTTACACAATTTAATAGTAACATAATACATCCAAATAATGAATATAGACTACCAATATGTTAATATGAAATTCAAAACGATTTTAGCATTTTGAAAGCGAAAACTTAAGGACATAAACTTAAAGGTCAAACTAAATCAATCATAACATAAGGCTTTTGCTCGCGTCCTTACCAAAATGATCTATAGCTCGAATACACGATCGTCGCGTTCGTAGGTCACTATTATGTTTGAAAAACCGGAAGGCGGGCTTGGTCACCGCGACCACGCGTTTGTCCGTCGAACAAATTGACGTGCTCGCGACGATCGTTTTGGTCCGAACACGGCCATAGCGTCGGGTCACACTGGAATGGCAGCGGCCGGCAGCGACGCGGCGAGCACTTTCAGTGTGAAATGATTTTAAACTACATACTTAAAAGACCAGTATCGCTTGAAAAGCTCGAAAGGTCTCGAGGCCCCCCGTGGTGACGCGAGCGGCCGCGCGCCACGTGCATCTTGTCGGTGGACCTGTCTGCGGCTGCCAGCGGCGACGAGAGGCCGCTCGCGGCACCTCGGGCGGCCTCGAGACCTTTTGATCACCTCGGACGCTGGCAGCCGCTGCCGGCCGCTGCCATTCCGGTGTGACTCGGCCCTAAGTCTTTCTTTAGAAATGACTACGTGTCTACCAATTCGTATTTCGAATACGTATATAACTTCGCTCTTTACTAGCTTTTGCCCGCGGCTTCACCCACGTAGAGGTTGAAAATTATCCCACGGTAACGTATTACCAGGATAAAAAATATCCAGTGTCCTAACCCAGGTGGTGTCCTACCTGCCTGTGTATTAATTTCTTCGAAATCTTTTCAGACGTTATGACGTGAAAAGGTAGCATAGTACAGACAGACAGAGTTACTTTCACATTTATTACATAAGTATGGATAAAATATTATTATTCTCAATAATTACCTATTTTGACTTTCCCGTTCCCATCTCCGTGGATAGAGTTTCCTCCTAAAAAGGTTTCAAGCAATGGACTTGCAACGTCGACTCTATAATGTCCTTTGATAGTAATATCACATGTGTTCTCTTGGTGGCCCGTTTCTGCTGTGATATTGATACTGAAATAAAATAAGAAATAAAGGTGCACTTTCAAAAGATCTATAACTTCATTGTTTTTTTGTAGCGATCGGCTTCTTTGGTGCATATAATTCATCATCTGCCTAGCATTTTTTCGTAAAAATTTATAACATTATCACCTAACACTTTGCTAGCGACGACAAACCCCCCTATATTTCTATTTATATCGTGGGAATTTCAAAAATCCATCCTTGCCTACATCATTATGGGAAGCTCTGTACAAAACCGCTTTCTAGGGTTTGGGCCGGGCGTTGATGAGTCACTCAGTGAGTGAATCAGGACTATTTTGTTCTTTATATTTTTATGTATTGAATATTGATAAGTTAAAAAGATTCATGCAGTTAGATTCACTAGCAACCTTATATTATTTTTATATATCCATTTATATAATTAGAATTATATGTTCCTTATGTTATATTTTAAATATATATTTTATTAATCAACTATTTTACTGACTGGCTAATGTTTTTGCTTATTAACGTACATCATCATCTGCCTTGCCCTTTCCCAACTATGTTGGTTGGCTTCCAGTCTAACCAGTCTAACTGGATGCAGGTGAATACCAGTATTTTAGATGGAACCATTGCCTATTTAACCTCCACAACCCAGTTACTGGATAACACGATACCCATTGGTAAGACTGGTTGTTAGACTTTCGGGCTTCGGACGACCAGCAACAACTGTCAAAGATCTACAAATGACAGACGGGACCAATGGCTTAACGTGCTTTCCGAGACTCGGAGGGGTAGTGATATTTATAGATGGTCACCCATCTACGAACCAACCGCGGCAATCGTAGCTTAACCTGATCGATCGACCCGCGTGGCTGTTATTACTTAGCCACGATCCCCTCTTGCTTAATAATGTACCTACCTCAAATTATTAACATACTGGCACAAGATAAGAGGAAGCATTTATTTTAAATAAAACATTTTGACACGGTCAGTACTCAGGGGAGCAATTTGATACACTCCATTTCGCCGATCTTACAACGTCATGTCTAACTTGATTTCCATAATAACTATGTTCATGAGCAGAAAAAAACTGTCATCATTTTATGCTTCAGATGTTTTTGTTGTTGTGATTTTTACTTTACTCATAAGTAATTATTTCTCGGAATCAACAGAAAATTTGAATTTAAGTGTAACATTGAAAACAATCAACTTTTTCTCAAACATGCTTGGATATTCGAGCATTATTTTGACAATATTCTTCGAGATAAATTGAAATTGCTGTACTGGTCGAATACATGCAAGCGCCCGGCCGGGAATGTTTGTATGAAAATCCATATCTGTCGTGTTTAGCGGCCGAATTAATTACTATGAAAAGTCATATCTGTCGTGTTATTTAAAAATGGAACGAACTTTTTACTTCAAGACATGGCAACCAAGGAGCTAGTAACTTATCGAAGATTTTATTTAAATTTTGATTTGGTTTGCAAATAGAGCTGTTTAAAGTAAGGAAGAAACAAATGAACGGTTTAGGCGCAGAATGCCCAATTCTCAAAATGGCAACTGATTCTTTAATGGACCAATTCTCATAAACATATTGGCGCGTGGAAAATTACCGTTGTGCGTCACTGATTCTGGAATTTATAATTAATTTACTTAGTTTGAATTTCCGCGCATTATTTGAGAAAAGTACTATAAAAGCCTTGGCCGCACCCTGCCATTGATGGACCTACGTACGTGTGTCTCGGCTTCGCCTCGACCAACATTTTCACGATCGTCCATCAAAGACGTAATACCTTTCCTAATTATTATTATTATTTTTAAACCAACTGTTCAATGTATATGATGTTGGTGTTCTTTAATAATTAAATAAATGCCCTTGTTGCAGGCCACGGCAGTAATGTGCTATTTTTATAAAGAGAAGTTTTCGTTTTAAAGCCTTCTCGAATACCTACTGTACCTATACGCCTATAAATTCCTAATCATAGCAAAGGTCGTTAATGACATACATGACTTTACTGCATACGATTGATGATACTGGTCAAATTATTCAATAGATTATAAAATCCCAAAATACCATAATTAAGTAATGCAGCTTATAATATTAACAAAAGTAATCATCTTAAAAATCCCATATTAGCGATGAACTTTTTGCCAAGAACGAAATAGTTTACAAATAACCTTTTACAGTAATTATACAAACCTGAACTTTTGAAATATGCAATCCTTGATTCCTTTCGCAACGCCATCCACCATAGTAATATTGGCCATATTAAGGACATTGACAGTGACATTTGTCAGATGAATAGGGTCCACTGGTGGTATGTTCAATTCTGGGATTCCAAGTTTCCCTATATCCCTGATTACGGATTCATACAGATCTCGTAGACATTCAAAATCGTCGAGGTGACATTTTGGGAGGTTCTCAACTGGAAAATGAAGTGAATTATGGTATTGATAATGAGTACAAGCATTCTCTCTTTTCCCAACTATGGTGTGGTCGATTTTACATGAAGCGACTGCTTATCTGACCTCCACAACTCAGTAACTAGTTGGGATCTATTTGAGAACAATCTCTGTGAAAAACTAAATCCCATCAAAAACATAAATGTGTAAATGGGAGCATTAAGAATATGCGTGGTTGTCGACAAAACAATTGAAATCTAAATGGGTACCAAATTCTGTGGATAATCCGGTTTATTAATAAAAACATGCCACATTCTAAAATAAATTTAAAATACAATTTCTTGTTATTTTCTGCTACAACAATGTTTGCTATTTAAAAATAAAACTTCTTAAATGTGAACACACGAATTATTTACACAAAGCAGATAAATTAGGATAAATTGAATGAAGCTCAAGATTTCATTTATCCAGTTATATGATAACTTGTATGTACGTGATTTTTCCTACAAATTTATTACCCAACTGGTAGCCAAATTTCAACTTTATAGGTCATCTGAAATTGGGTTAGGTTTTTGATTTCGATCTATGAATTTATGTCATGACAACACTCTCGTTAGTAAGTCAATGATAAAAATGCCGATTTTTAGACGTTAATATCTCCATAACCGTTTGAGCTTTATATATGAAATTTGGGGTTCTAGTCAATCTAAGGGGGGTAATAAATAAACTAAATTCCATACGTTTATGTTAAATAGATTTTGAGTTATTAAGGGGTCAAAAGTGGGTCCAAATGGTTCGTGAAATATAACACTCGGCTGCTGCGTCGCTAGTTCATTTTTCAAGAAAAAGAAAAAAAACACTAAAAAAAAACAAACAAAACAATAAAAAAAACAATCATAAAAACTTATAAAGCCAAGGCTTTATAAGTTTTTATGATTGTTTTTTTTATTTTTTTATAAGTATTAAGCCTTGTAATATTCTATTGCAGGTATTTGAAATGATTACTACAAATACTGTTTTCTCCAAGAATCATGTTCACGTTCAATAATTAATAAGCTGTTGTCAACTGCACTAACACTTACAAAGCATAATAATGATAAAAGAAAATTCAAAAGGGGTGAAAAACAGCTTAAGGGGTTGTCGGTCATCGCAACCCATATAAATAAAAAAATAGGGAAAGAAACATTAAAAAGATCATTTATTTTTAAGGGAATGAAACGAAAGCCAGAAATATATATTTTTTTTTAATACAGCGCTCACAAGTTTACAAAGAAAAAATACACGTCGTGTAAAAAAAGACCGGTACAAATAAGTAAACAAAATGTTCGAAACTCACCAAATGTCGAGTCACAAAAAATGAAAAGTGTGAACGTAAAGAACACTGAAAAGTTTTTAACAAACATTTTTTATTTATTTTAACCTCGTATGATTCGTTGATATATGAACACTGAGGCGAGATTCTATATAACACTGCTCAGGCTAATTGAACAACAAATTATTTTAATACTCTATTCTACAGTGGCGACCAGAAAAATGGCACAGTTCAATCGTCAATTTTAATCGATGCTGTTATAGTGCAAGCGTATTCAACACTTTGTTCATATTGTTTTATTTGTTGATATTTATCAGTTTTGTCATACAAGTCGAAAATGTAGGTAGTTTCTCTGTCATCAGTGTTTTTTATTGTAACGGCATAGACACACCCATTTATTTTATAAAAAAGTATCTAAGTTAGTTTTGCCTCCAAAATTAAATAGGTAAAAGTACTTAATTTAGTTGTTTACTCTGTGAGTGTATTGAAATCCAAATTTATATTTTTCGTGACGAATTAACACTAGATATAGGTAATGTATTTAAAATAAAAAATTCCATTTTTCATTTACTTTCATTATTTTACAGTTTTAGTGAAGAAAACCCAAATTAATTTACGGTGTTAGTTTTCTTGCTACTAAGGGTACAGACATTTTGAAGGTTAATCTTCCAAACTCGTTTCTATCTTGCTTAAGAGGCCTATTACATTTCAACTCATTTCGACCATGATTTTTGCGTTAAATGAGCAACTTTGACGTTCTTAATCTGAGAAACAGAAAGACTTCGACAACAATGACTTATTGAGTGGTAGAGAACTTTATAACCGTGCACTTGGAGCTGTCAAAGTAGTAGGTTGTTTGTATTTAATTCACCCGCATGGTTACCTCCTCAGTGCCCCGGCGCCTCTTAATACGATCTACGCAACTCGTGTCGTTCTATGTTCTATGATATATGGGGTTTGGTTTCCGCACTTAGTCCTTCAGTGGACCATTGTGCGTGGGCTATAGCAGCCGTTGGTGTTTATTCCAACCAGCCCACCTCCTTCCAGAGGTTGATTAAATCTCCTGGTCTGTTCAGAGCATCTGTGTAAGATCTGGGTGTCCCGAGGGTCTCTATTCTAATCTGGGTGATGCCTGTGCATTCAAAAAGCACGTGCGCGATTGTTTCCTCAGCCTCCATGCACGCCCTGCACAGAGGATTTTCCGTTATGCCCATTGTGTGGAAGTGTCTCTTCAGCGAGCAGTGGCCCGTGATGGTCCCCGTCACCAGGCGCAGGCCATTCCTATCGAGGCGTAGTAAACGCCGAGTTAGGCTGGTATCCAAGGATGACATGGCTTCCTTGGACTGCCTGCAGCCCGGTGTCAAGGTCCACCAGTGCTCCGCTTGAGTGTGGGCGAACTCCTGTAGCCACCTTCGTATCTGGGTGAAGGGGATGGGTACGATAGGCTCGGGTCCACAGACTACCGCGCTGGGTCCTCGTCTAGCAAGTTCGTCAGCTGCGTCGTTACCTAGCGATCCGCTGTGTCCATTGCATTGTCACCGTGTTGCGGCTAGATACCGTTATTTGTTCTAGTGCATTGTGACATTCTTGTGTTAGCTTTGTGGTAGCATGTTTTTTCCGTAAGGATAGAAGAACTGAGGCGCTGTCGGAGAGTATGCGTATGTGTGTCCGTAACTCTCCTGGCTTTGTGTCGTCTCCACATTTCTATCGTATTATTCGTTCAGTTGTTATTGTTACTTTTTAAACCCCATGCACTGTAATATGTTGACGTTGACAACTACAGTTACAAAAAACGAGTTATAGTATAGTTTTATAGCTTTTTGCAATTTTTTCGAATATATTTATATAAAAACAAAATTTTAGTATTTCATAAACTTCGCGACGGTACTTTTCGAGCTCGTGGATTGAAGATAGAATTATACTTATGCGAATGAAATGATTTTTTTAAAAATAATATCTCTTAAACAGTGGTTTAGTTCATAGCAGCCTATATATGTATGGATTATCTAAAAAAATCCCATTCTATATCATACCTAACCTCAAAAAAATGCTCAGAATTAACTGTAAATTTCTCCTTACGGTTTAAAGATACTAAATTGCCGTTTTGTACTTAAAAATTCAAACAATTTTTTTCTACGGTAAAATAACATTTAATCTAACTGTCTATACATTTCTGCCATCACATGGGAAGGTCATTAATTTATGCCTTTGCCTTTGTAGTACTCTGGAGACCTGGACTCAGCAAACTGTCTGAAGGCATTTTGTATTGCTTCCTGGGACGTTTTACCATGTATAAAAAAATCTGCATCGCGGAAAAAATGGTAGTCGGTTGGGGCCAGGTCCGACGAGTACGGCAGGTGAAGGATGATTTCTAACTGTAGGTCCTGTAGTGTTAAAAGTGTGAGGTCTTGCGTTATCACGGAGCAATACATATACATGGTGAAAACGTGGTTGACGAGTCGGAGCTGTCTCGCTGAGAGTTTCACCATCATTGTTCGAACTTCTGTACATTAGACATCTGCTGTTATTGCTTGACCGGATCTGAGGAAGCTGTAGTGAATTACACCATGATGTGATCACTAAACAGTTACCATCACTTTTCTATGAAATAGCTTCGATTTAGGGCATTATTGTGGCGTTTAAGTGTTGTTCGCGATTATCGTAAAGAATCCACTTTTCATCAGACGTCATATAAAATCCCTTCATTTTCTGTACTGGTTCAACAAGGTAAGGAAAGCTTCAACGCGCGCTTCTCTCTGCAGATCAGTCAAATCATGGGAGACCCATTTTTCAAGCTTTTTATCTTACCGATTTGGCAAATGGGTCAATATTGTGGGTATGCTAACATCAAACCATGCCGCGAATGCCTTGGTAGTTTGATATGGATCGGCTTCCACCATCGCATTCAATTTATCGTTATTTACCTAAGTGGCTGGTCTTTCTCTGGGTTCATTCTTCAAGTCGAAGTTTTGACTACGAAAGCGATTAAACCAAAAACGCACGGTGCCTTCACGTTCTTGTTCCACGTCGGAACTCGTATTAAATAAATACTGTAATTTTATTATCAATGTATCCATCTTTACTTTAGAAGCTGAATGCAAAAGCAATTGAAAGTCAAACAATCGAATGTTTTACATTTTTTAAATTTAGAATGTTATGGTTATCTCGGGAAAAAAGTTTCACTCTCGAATCTCACGCAGTTCCAGAGTGAAACTTTTTTCATGCCGTTTTAATTTTAATAAAAACTGGCCAGTTCCTTAAAACGGCAATTTCATATTTAAAACCCTATTATTATTACGTAAAATTTACTCCAGAATAAACGATAGTTCATATGAAATTAAAATTACATACTTTAAATAACCGGCCAAGTGCGTGTCGGACCACGCACAATGAAGGGTTCCGTAGTTGGGATGAATTTATCCCAAGAACAAACTTAACATTGTAGTTGAAAAACATGTTCTCCCATACGGAATTTATGGGAGATCATGTTTTTCAAACCGCAAATTTAAGTTGGTCGATCATTACTCGTTAACCTGTAGAGCCTACTTAGTTCTGATAGATTTCCTTTTAATTTCGTTATATATACTACTGCTGTGAATTTTTTCACAAGTCCAAGTACAACCATTTAGGTAGAAGGGGGGGGACACTTGACTCTAACAAAACATTTCAGTTAAAAGCTTAATATTTCGCAAACGGATCCCTGAATCCAAAAATGGTTTTGACAAACTCACAATATTTTTGAACGACCTTTCTAACGATATCCCACAACATGGGGTAGACGAGAAAAAAAAAACATCCCCACTTTACGTGTAGGGGAGGTACCCTAAAAAAATATATTTTTAATAATTTTATTTTACCACTTTGTCGGCATGATTAATATGTATAAATATACCAAATTACAGCTTTCTAGTACTAACCGTCTCTGAGCTAACCCGCGGACAGACAGACAGACAGACAGACGGACATGGCGAAACTATAAGGATTCCTTGTTTACTACGGAGCCCTAAAAATACATACCTAACTCAAAAATAACCGTAATTACAACTGCCAAATTGCTACATATTGCGATGCATTGGCTGCTCGAACTGTCAGAACGCAATTCTTGGCCTCTTATCCAAATTAACGTGTTCGCTGGATGTCTCGATAATTAAAATAACATTGACGTTTTTTACTGTTTATTGAATGAATTCGCAAGAATAACTGCATACCATTTGTGTTACAATTTGTAAAATAAGTATAAGTTAAGTACCACCCTATCGCTTTGGGATATCCTGTAATGATAGAAGTGTTGTATAAATAAATAAAAAGCAATTTATTCACAAAGAATATAATACCTTTCTAAATTACTTTAGCATATCCAACTCCATTCAAACATGGCCTTGCCAATATGAGAAATGATATTCTTTCCATAAATGCAGATAAAACGTGTTTCGTGTTATGCTCAAATTAATTTATTATAGAACTACTATTTTTATTGTTTGACGTTAGTTCATTGTATTTAAAGGCATAAAAGTAACTATCTAATAATCAACAGTTATTGTATTTAAAATGCCACCCAGTTTACAACATGGGAACTGCCGACAGAATTGAAAACTTCGAATCATGTAATAACAGTGGTTACAACTCAACTAAACCCAATGATACTCAGAGGTACAGAAATACTCTTAACATTAGTAGCATGTCGGTGACGCAAAAGATTTTCCCCTACCAAACATCGCCAAACGCTCCTAACTAAGTTTTCACTTAAAAAAACCTAGTTTGGATTAATCAACAAAGAATATCAACACGGTAGGTAAGTACTAGTTCTCACTGTGCTACACATTATTGCTTACTGTTTATGCACAGGCGTCTTACTTATTCTGCTTCTCTCGTATTGGCACCCAGCAAAAAAAAAAAAACATCGCTTGGATCAAAAGGTTTCGAAGAATATCCCTACAGTAGGTAAGTTTTTGTCTCACTGTACCTTGTTGCTTAATATTTATGCACAGGCGTTTAGTTATTTTACTTCTAGTATCAGATTTAGCGATACCTAGCTTAATCAGCCTATACCTAATGTTCCTACTGCTGGGACCAAGCCTCCCCTCTGTGAGAGGAAGTGGGCCATAATCCACCACGCGGGCCGAGTGCGGGTTAGTATCTACGATAGACGTTATCTACTTATTAAAAAAACTCATAACAGCTATTAAAAAATATTCACCAGTCAGCAAGATGATGTCGGTGGTGCTTGTGATTTGATGTGATGTGTGGTGCGGTGGTGTGACTGTTTAGGGTGCACCGAGTGTACATTGTATATGTATAGTCACTCATGTAATTTTTTTTTGATACAGCCCTGGCTTTCCTATACGCCATAGAGTGTTACTTGAATTTTGGCGCCCGAACGACTGACGGGGGGCGTTGTAGGTTACCAACTGTGAATTTGTCAAAAAATTAAATCTGCATTCTGCCTAGCCATTTCCCAATTATGTTGGAGTCGGCTTCCAGTATATCCGGATGCAACTGAATACCAGTATTTTACATGGAGCGACTATCAGACCTCCATAACCCAGTAACTGGGTAATAGGATACCCCTTAGTAAGACTAGTTGTCAGACTTTCGGGCTTCTGAAGAACTGTAACAACTGTCAAAAATGTGCGAGTGACAGCCGAGACGAACGGCTTTACATGCGTCCCGAGGCTCAGAGAAGTCTTGGTTTGTAAAGATTCCCGGAACAACCCCGGCAAGCGTAGCTTATGGGCCTATAATTGCTTAGTACGATCCTCCGTTATATCGAAAATACTGCAGCGTTAATTTTGAAATAAATATATGTTAAAGTTGAGGATTATTAAGTACCTACTATGTATGACGAAAACACGATTCCATAAAATTTTCTCGATAGAAAAAAAATCCAAAGTTACCTCCGAACCGAACAATAAACCGCTGGTATAAAAATAGATACTTCAAATTTTTGCATAATAACTGAACTTACTATGAAGCAGCGACTATGTTATTTTTTTTAATTATACCGTTGTTTTCGCCGAAAAAGCAATCAGTGCCTTGGAGCCGCCAGCACCCCACTCCGTCCGCTCTCACTCGCAGTCCGCGAGCAGTATGGTGCTAGCTAGATAAAAATTGAATTTGAGGTGAAATGGCTCTTAACCTGATGGATCGACCCGGGTGGCTGTTATTACTTAGCCACGAGGTCCTCCTCAATTTGTCAAAATGATTGTTTGGAAAAAACAAGATGGTAGCGAAAGCCACGCGACAAAAGATCCTTGTGTACCTACTCTAGCTAAAAAATATTAATATTTGAAAAAGAATACTGTCTTGTCTATCATCGTAAATGGTCACACCAAAAACACTTGTAGCAGCCTATTTCGGCGTTTTTTTTAATTTTTATTTTTTCTCTCAAATGGCCAATCTTGATGGCTTGGAAAATCACCACTTATTTTTAGGCGCTAAAAAGAGATTTAACTAAACCTCTATTTTACGAAAAGCCATTTGGAAGCTTAACTAAAAGAAACAATGTTTTTTTTTTATATGATTTCGTTATATGAATATTAGACAATCAAGTCTTGTGGTACGGTACAGCATGACTGCTGAGTTTGGGGGCCTGATTTCGATACACTGGTCGGGCAAAGTGATATGAGGTTTATCCACTAGGATATTTTCAATAGGAACTTAGGGTTAGTTCATACCGAGACGTGACGCGGCGCGCACTTTTTAAGATAGTGATACAAAATATAACTTTATTTACTACACAAAAAAGTAAACATTATATTGAGATAGTTCGAAAATGCCCCGTAGCGTCGCGCTACGTTGCGCTGCACTGCGCCTTTAGATGCCTTGCGGCGTGCATCGTGATGCGCAACACGATGTAACGGTGCTTCGCCGGTAGGCGTGGAGTTCAAGACCGGCGCTGCGCCTCGCCAAGCCGCATGATGCAGTGCTACGCGGCGGGGCGGGGCTCGCGGCAGACATAGACACGTTACGCTGCGCCGCGCGGAGTCTCGTTGCGCAGCGAGGTGTCGCGCTGCCAGCTACTTCACGATGCGCCTCGTGACATTGGTATGCGCCTCGTGGCGGTGCGCTTCTCAGCGAGAAAGCGTCGCGTCTCAGTATTTCCTGACCCTTAGAGTTTTGATTAATATATTTTGTGCCCGGTTCGTGACAATAAGCTAGCCTCCTATCACCTGGGCATCGCTGTATCTATATATACGACTAAAGTAAGTGTAATCAGTCATACTTATAATTAGTACTAGCTGCTACCCGCGGCTTCGCCTACGTGGACTCTAATTATTTTACTAAAATAAAATAAACCTTTGTTACTCCTCATAACTAAGCTATCTGCCAGTGAAAATCCCGTTGGTCTAGCCGTTTTAGAGATTAGCTGAAATAAACAGACAGACAGACAACATTTTTAAAATATTTTTTTTTCGGTGTTAGTACTGTAATAAGTACTTTCATATGCATTTAGTAAAAACTTGTTGTTTTGACATTACAAAATAGACGTATAGATAGTGCCCCTTTTATTTTTTTTTACAATACTTCCCTACGTCGTCGACAGAATCAATATTATTCTTGTTAGACGAGAACAACTGCCGCCAAACGGCTTTATGCAGTTTGGTAGACTTTATTGTAAATACAGATTTTGAATAAGCAGGAGCTCGTGGCTAAGTAATAACAGCCGCACGGTTCAATCCATCAGGTTAAGCTACGCTTGCCGGGGCTGGTCTGTGGATAAGTGACCATCTTAACATACCGAGACTCCATCATGCCTCGGAAAGCAGGTTAGGACGTTGGTCCCGGCTGTCATTCATCTTTGACAGTCGTTACGGGTCGTCAAAAGCCCGAAAGTCTGACAACCAGTCTTACCAAGGGGTATCGCATTACCCAGTTACTGGGTTGTGGAGGTCAGATAGGCAGTCGCTCCATGTAAAATACGGTATTCAGCTGCATCTGGTTAGACTGTAAGCCGACCCCAAAAAAGTTGTGGAAAGGCTAGGAAGATTGATTGACAGATTTTGAATAAATAAATAATAATAATTACAGATTATGATTTCAGACTTAATATTTTCTCCATGCTCTATTTCGTGTTTTTCTGCGGAGTTTTAGTTTTAAATGTTTACCTAATAATAATAATAACTTTAACTAACATTAATAACTTTAATTGTACTGTAATGCACATTAAACGCAATTGAAAATAGTTTTGCATTGAAAATTAAACAGTTTACCTATGTTGAATTAGCCACGCACGATTGACTGCATTTGTTATTTTGGGGTAGATTATAACATCACTAACTACTGTTTATTTTGTGTCGTATAGCTTGTCAATACTTTAACAATATAGGTAATTAATGTTCGGTTTAGTTCATTGGGTCATGTGAACTGTGGGTGGATGAATAGATACGCCTTGTAATTGAATATGACCTATGTAGCATTGTAATTTTAATATGCGGAGGTAACAGTGAACTTTAGTGGGCCTGTTAGCAGCTGTCTTGTAATAAATTATCTTATTATCAAGCTATATTGAGGCCAGTTTTCCATCAATTCAGTTATTAAAAAATCCACCGATGTACTTGCAAGAAATATATAATTTCGTCAACCCAGCTGCAATGGTTTAGAGGTATGAGGAACAGGGTGTAAAGTTCAGTCATCCGCCGTAGAAAAGAGAGGATGCTCTGACCAGATGGGTGTAGTGTATGGTGGGCAACTGCCCAGAGGTTGAAGTCGGGAGCTTGTATACATGTCCATCACGCGGTAAACTCTAATTGCGCGATGCAGGATTTGTGTGACGTCAGGTCTTTGATGCGTAGTTCGCATTTAGCGATGTAGATGCCGCCACAATGGAACCCAAATATTAGAAGCAAGCAAGAATTGCGACGCTTCGAATTCGACGCGTGACAATTATTGCACCTTAATGTCCAACAGTGAGCGTTTTCAGCTAAAAATTATAAAAGTTATACAAAAACCGACCAAGTGCGGGTCAGATTTACACACGAAAGATTCCGTAATACCGTGCCATATTTAGCAAAAAAACTCCGAAAATAAACACGTTGCTGTACCCCTTTAATTTTTTACATTATAATGAATCAAAAAAAAGTGTTGTTATATTCGTTATTTGTGTGTTATGTTATTTCAACTATCTACCTTTAACGGCTCATGAGGTACAGCCCGCTAACAGACACACAGACGTACAGCGGAGGCTTAGTAATAGGTTTCTGTTCGGCACCCTTCGGGTAGGAAACCCTAAAAAAGTGATGCAATCATATTAAAACCAAATACAGAAAAAAATATAGCGCTAAACAGGTAGATTGTAGTTGTATACCTAGGTATCTAGTACTAAGACACTATTAACAATTTAGCCACCTAAAACCCAGTCAAAGTCATGAGATAATAACCGCACAATTATGTACAAAATAAGCCCGCAAAGTCACAAAGTGAGTAGAATAATCACTACCTTTGGAGTTTCGCACTTATAAAATGATAGACTGCAGTCTTACCTCACTGGCCTTTAAGTGGTCGTTGACATTAGAACGGGAGGTGATAGGTTAATTTATGGTTTTCTGTAGCTTTACGCAGTGGGAAACATGTGGGTTGTATTGCATTTACATACATTGAGTTAAGATGGAAACCTCGAACACTACGACTCTATGGTAAGATGCGAAATGTGGGTGTAGTTTAAATTAAAGGTAAACCCTTCGGGTACCGGCGTAATTTTACGTTATGTTGATACGATTCCATGTTTGATTGTCAGAAATTGGCGTATTTTATTGGCACAAACCATAAGAGCGTTTATTCTCAAAGTGGGCAACGTCGCAAATAGATGTCAAATATTTCGCTGTTTTGATTAATTTGGCAATATTACTACATGAAAATAAGAAATCTGGGTAACAAGCGAACTACACTCCTTCGTCCAAAATAGACTTATCTCAAAGCGGCATTAATGTTTTCTTCATTTTTAACATCGCCCTTCTTTTTTTATAAATATTTCATTTTTCTTTCGTTTCGTCTAATTCTAGAAAAAAAACGATTAAGCCATCATCATCCTATTTACAACCTCTCGGAAAATAGTTTAGTACCATCTGACGGCCAACTCTAGCACCGCGCGTGCTCATTGGTCTAATAATATAGCGCGCGCTTCCCCGGCTTCCTGTTACACACTTCCGTCCCTTTTCACGAAATCACTCCCACAGACTGCAGGATCCCATGGATTGCAGATTGTAAGAAAGATGTTATTAGTATTACACATAAAAATATTGGTTCAAATAAATGCTACCTATTTTTATCATTATATAATTTTGCTACCAAAAGGTTCCGGAATAGTCTTTGAGGGATGAATCCATAAAAGTAAACCACATAGGAATTATTGGACCAAAGACATAGTAGACGGATCGTAAACTTTTATTTTAAATACCTTACGTGGTTAATCACGTGAAAGACACAACAGGAAAATAGGATGAAAACAGTAAACAGATTTATGATACGTACATATATATTGATTTTTATGTCTTTGATTAATAGTTGTACGAAAGTCGCATGTAACATAGGGATGGTGCTTAGGGCACCTCTCTCCCACCGCCCACGAGGAAGCGACTAGCTATCAACGATTTTCTCGCTCAAGAAACGTACAAAAGATTGTAGGTCCTGTGTAAGTAAAATAAATACATACACGAATAGTTGATTGTTTACACCGCCAGCGAGTACTTGTTTATCGCAGCGAACAGAGCTATCAAAGATAGTACTCGCTTTTTGACGCTCGCTTGGCGGGCAGAACACTCACGCTTGGTACATACGCATACCAGTAATAATGGTACCTACAGAGTACATATTATGCCAGTAATCACTCGTTGCGGTCGTGCACTCGCTGCTCATTGCTCGCCAACTCGTTTTTTGTTGCTAGCTCTACTCGCTTCTTGTTAATCGCCGACGATGCGATGGGACAGGTAGGTACTTAGGAGGACAGCCCAAGGCCGCGCGCACTTTGGATGCATTTTCGTACAAATTTCACTCGTGCGTACATGACCAACACGCGCGAACAATCCCGACCTTCCAAGTACAAAGGGAACGCGCAGACCGGGTGCGACTGAGTCATACGTATACGTACGTATAGTTCCGACGTCCGAAAACAATCCGTACATGTTGGGATATTTCGTGCATTCAATGCGATATCTCTGGAACACTACCTATTTGACGGAGAAAAACGTATCCAGTGTATGCACTCAATTTGTACGACCATGGTCGTACGTGTACGCACGAGTGAAATTCGTATTAAAGCGCAGCCAAAGTGTTCGAACACACTATCTGACCTCCACAACCCAGTTACTGGATAGCACGATATCCCTTGGTAAGACTGGTTGTCAGACTTACAACATTATTATAGTTAATATATTATTATTCGAACACGTTGCCCCGATCCTACCTTACTACGATGCTTGTTAAATCTACGACTCTTTAGTTCGATATAACGTTACTTCGATAAACTCATATGCGACCAATTTTCCGACTATGTCTATTGAACCGTAGAGTGTAAAAAATATTTAATTTTCCTTACTTTTTACTTTACCAAAACCAATGGATGCTGACCGCAGAGCTAGTATTTTCGCAAACGAAGCTACACTGCACGCCATTCGCTGTATATATGTTGCCCAAATTTTAGCCAGTTGAATGATTATTCCGCCATCTTTCAGAGAGGTAGCGGAATAAACATTCATGGCATACAGTCGCTAGAGCCTGATTGGTAACTAGCTATGTAGATGCATCATAATCTACTCGCATAATTTGAGTATTATTCTGCGAATGGCATATATAAACACAAGCTCCGGAGGGCATAGAAATACATCTGTCTGTCTAGACTGGAAATCAATTTAACAGACTGACTGAAAGGCAGCAGATGTAGATAATATCGTCAGCGATTCATCATAATATTGTTGTAAATGGTGGTGCATTTGACACCCCCTTTCAATGTAGGTAACCTTTTTCTTAAAACTTCTCGCCTTTTTCGGTTAGGTAAATCTCTTGTTAGTTGAACAGCCGAGTAAGGACATGAGTCAAATAACCATTTTCATCATCATTTCAGCTGAAAGACGCTCACGTCCGGCGTCCCCCATACACTGGCACTTGGACCTGTTCTGCGCTTCTCGCATCCAGCGGATTCCTGCGGCCTTCTTAAGTTCAACAAATACCCTCTATATAGCCGTCTTATTCTTTCAAACCATGCTTCCATAACCAACATACCATATCTAGTCTATATCTGTTCGGTAAGACCTTACGAAGCGCCAGAAAATTGATAAAGTTAATTATAAAGTTAAAATAATCTGTAGTTATCCACCTTCAAAGTTTGTAGCGTCCATACTGATTGGGGATTTGGAGAATATCGTGAAATGTAACGGCAACTCGTATAAATTAGAAATGTATTTCGATAACTTTGTAAACTAATATTCGGTATGGCGCTATATTTGTCATGCATCGACGAAATTAAATTATCAGTGTTGGTATGTTATTCTCACAGGAAAATACTAGAAATTACAAAGCTAAATATTACCTATGTTTTGCTAAAACATAGTAATCATGGCTGTGTACATGTTTGCGTGATGTTACTGATAATAATCGTAAATGATTTTAACACGTATACAAATGCAAAGGTTTTCCTAAAATGTTAGGCTTACTTAGCACGTAAGCAATTATTATAATCGTATCTTACATTAACATAATAGTTTACTCTACCGAATCGGGGTCGAGTACTCAACATACTGGCTTATCAGTCATAATTTAAAAGGTGCAGCAACTCCCCTGCTGTCTGGCTACAGTGCCTTTTAGCACCCAATCTGTTCCTGGAACCGGAAACATTTGTTCGTCCTGCCTGACCTGGCTACCATTTATGGTTAATTCTACCTGTCTTTTATCCATCTGATTGTACCAAAATCTATACCGTACCGAGTGTGACTGTTACATTACAACAGGGGGTAAAAAAACTTTTTCCATCAGGGGCCAGAAAAGCGTAGGAAATTTAGGGGGCCGAAATAAAACATATACACGAACACCAAAACATATTTCCAAGAGTAATATACTGTTAGAGCCCTATTAGACTATCATAGAAATAGGATCAGAGATGTATGAGTCATTTTGATATGAAGAACCTATGACGGCATAATATCTACATATGTGTCACATTGTCTCTGGTCATAGTTATGAGATTCTATTTGACAGCAAGCGTACAAATTTCTATCTTTAAAACTATTGTCAAGCGTAAGAGATGTAGTTTATGCAGTACGCAAAATTCGTGTATACATTGTAATCACAGATTTAAAAATAGTATTACAATGTATACGCGAGCAGTTCCTATGGCTGCGTTCTGGCCTTGTATGGATTGGAAATACGCTGTCTTAAGCCTTAGCTATAAAGATGACCTTGCATTAGATGCAACTGGTTCTGCTCATTACTACATTGCAGTCGCTGTGTTTCGAAAAACCGTTCACCAGAAAATTTTGCAGTAGAAAAAGAAGGTATCTACTTATTTTTTTTTTTTCTAACAATAATAATAATTCCACGAATTGTTAATGAAAATTTTATAAATAACTCAGTGTGATTTTCACAACACTACCAACTGCTGTAATAACAGAGTACCAAACGAGGTAACGTACTTATTGTAAAACACCAACAGTAAAGATGATGAATCATGAAAGTTATTAACGGTTTCGACACCAATGCGCGCGCGCAAGGCACAGCAGTAGGACTCCCAACCGTTACCTTGAAAGGATTTAATGCATAAATGCAACGGACATACACCTTCTGCTGAAATAGTTGGGTATTACCTATTTACTTATAGACTTATTCTGGTAAGGATAACGCATTTTGTTTTGTAAATTATTGGGTTGTTTTTTTATAGTCGTTTACTTTGGACAGCTTTTTATTTTTTTTCGATACTAAATGCCACCTGCTGTATAACCGATTCTTAAAAGTTTAGTAACATTTTACGATTGTTTTTTTTTTCAATTTTAAAAGCACTAATTATTTTATTCTCACATCAGCCCTTCATCATCTAAGTACAGCTGAACGCATTTCAAGAAGTCATTGCATTCAACTTAGCAGAGTCAACTCCACCTAATTACTTCGGTCCTTGTGAAACGAAAAGGAGGTTGGACAGCACACACGAGTCTAGTCCATTCTTCAAGGACGCTCTTTTAATCCATAATATCAACAAAAAGTACAACTATATTTTAAAGACATATTCTGCAATACCAAGTTGGGTTTAAGGTTGTCATATTGCAAAATTAGCGGTAAGTAATAGGTCATCGGCGACCACCATAGTAACCCGTTTCGCTTAGTTGCTTTACCACTTACGCAACGTAGCGAGTAAGTGATACGCGACGTTTTTCTTCAGATCCTGCGTGGAAATTGCATATATATATAGAATGTAGTATTACTGTTCTTTGCTACATTTACTACATTAAACCAAGGACGAGACTATGTAGTTTTACTCCCTGTGAGTTACAAAATAATTCTTACGAGGATCAAAGTAGAAAAAAAAGTACATCTGCTTCGTCAGGGGTCCAAAGTTCAAGAAACAGGTCGATTAGGTTTTTTTCAAAATAAAATGAGCTGCAATTAGATTTATGTAATAACTGATCCGATATCACAGTGAAGACCTATGCGGAAACTGTCCATTTGGCTTTATTTAATTTTATGTAGGTCATGCCATTTTCCGCCAGCAACATCATCAAACAGCAACATTACACCCCATCACCAATTCAAGAAAGTACCAAAGTACACAAACTTCGACACCACGACCTTCGTACTTGAACCGACTTTCCGAAAACAACACTGCTAGCCAATCGCGGTGCAATATCCCAGAATACGGTCGCGAGCGCACGCAGGCCAGCGCATTCACGTCGCGAACATTTTATGGAACGGATTAGTGGCTAGCGTTCCGTGAAAATCAGGCTTCGGATTGGCAAAGAGCTGGCTGGATTTATGCAATACGCTTAAAGAACTTGTTGTATTTACATAAGCGTACTGTGAAGGCACGAGGGTCAGGTCGTTAGTGTGCCCCAGGTTTTTGTGCTCTTCGCTGTTATCGCAGTTTAAGTGGTACTATGTGTGATAGTAGATATGTTTTGGTTTTTACGGTGCTATCGGCTGCGTCTTTCGTCAGCGACTGCTCAGCGAAGTATGCACGTGAGTTTTTATCGTTTGTTTTGCAATGTTCGTCGAGATAGTTGTGGTTCGCTTTATTTATTTGCGGTTTCGTCTCGATTGATTTGTTGGAGATAGAATTAGGATTATTGTTATTAGTGGACTTTATTATTTTCGATAAAGACTTAGCTGGTACCTAATTGTTATGTTTATTTCAACGTTCAAAGTTCTTGCGATTGAAATTTTTGGTTTATATGTTTTTGTGATCTTCGATGAGAGTGACTCTCAATAAAAGTGAAATTGTTGAGTCCATCACGAATTTATTGATTGTATGCCTACTTTGGCAATTTGATTTTAAGAAATTGTTGAGTTAAGGTAGGTAGGTACTAACGACAGAACCCAATAACTGTCCATAACCTATCCATCACCAGTTTCTGCATACTGGAGATAGAAAGACCTATATATCTATGGTTTTAACGTCCCAATAATCTGTCAGAGACTAGGAATCCTATGACAGATAGAATTATACTGCCTTTTTTTTTTGATGGGAAATTATCAAATAACTTCTCCCGTTCTGGGCGGAGCGGGAAGGCGTGTCAGACTTTTACTGACTAAAACCCACCCGTGTTCCTTCCGTTGCCTGTGTGCAGGGGCCTCGATATCCCTTTCGGACAAATTCGCAACCCTGGTAGGAGAATTATACTGCCTACAATCAATAGCGATCTGTCTTTTACTAACAATATGTTATAGGGTTAGTGTATCTATGTTTATTAAATTTATCTGGTCTTTATCTACCTACCAAATCTACGTTCGTGATTTAGTTCCAAACATGGACAATGTTTTGGGAAATTATCTATTATACAAATGGTTTAGTTTGCGCACGGTACCATAAAGTCAATATTTGTATAAGTGGAAATAACATCAATTGGAGACAAGGAATTGAATAGACCTGATTACTATGATACTTACCTATCTAAGCTGCAACGATACCAAAGTGGTATGTTTACAATTTAACTGGACAATCCTAGCCCTAACCAAATATTGAACGAACTAATTGATTTTGGTTAATTTAATAAACGAATCCCTCTTCCACGATCCTTATTTGATTTTGCATTTCCGGGAAACTTCTTGTCCATGGGGTAAAATTAGGACAAGTTTGGAGCATAGAGAACCCCTGACGGTTAAAAAGGTAGTTGGAGCCAGAAGATGCCATATTATTAGCCATCTTTTAGGATAGACAATGAATACTGAGTCTGAGGTAAGTACGAGTATATTTGTTTATTTATTTGTTCTTATATATTTTGCTAAGTTATATTATATATATAGTTTTAATAGGTATTGTTTTACTTTTAATTAAATAAATATTTATTCCACAATTTTCGATATTGCACCTACCACTGTTTGTCTCTGCATCACCCAAAGGTTGACTGGTAGAAAATGTCTATGGCATTAAGTCCACTTCTGTACATTTGTGTGCTTAAAGTATTAAATAAATAAATAAAACTATCAACTGGGGATTTCTTTACAAAACTCCATCATAGATTAGGATTACTTTATTACCGTGGGGACGTCCTCATGGGATTGCCTCCGTATGGGTGAAACCGAAGGTCATATCGAACTCGTACTGAATAAAACTAGACGATGTTCCTTCTGCTTCTTTGATCCGGGATAAAATGATTCACGATAAGCTGCTTTGCGCCATCACGATAAGGTGCATTAAGATATTCATTACAATAATTACCTTTTAGCTCTAATTTCACCAACGACGCTGAACGCGATCAGCACATCTCAACCGTGTTCAAGAGCTGTCAGTGTCAATATTCCAAAGAAAATAATGACACTGACAGCTCTTCAACGTGGATAATGTGCTAATCGCGTTCAGCTTTATTGGTGAAATTCGCCTTCAAAGTCCAATTTAATTCTTCACTGAAACGTTTAATCGCGAAATCTATTATTAGAAATTTTCGCCTATCCTTGCTAGCGGTATTATCTTTTCGAAGGCCAGAGAGAAGCCGTAGGAAGTATTGGTGCTAACTAAATACCTCCGTCTACGTTGCCGCCAATCTTATTAAAAACTGTTTAGATATCTCATTTAAACCTTGAATTAACTTTATTAGAAAGTTAGGCAAACGTGAAGGGATTAAGTACAGTAAAGTGGGTTACAGAACCGGATGGTTCATCGTAATGATTTATTTGAAAATATAGATTTTCTGCGTGACCGTACCAATCACCGTCATCGTTAGTGAAATATCTGGTATTATTATATTCGGGTTGAGATGACTTGGGCCAAGCTGTCACTGACCCAAGTATGGATTACTGATGCCCGTTTTTACCGCCAACTAAGTGACACCTAAGTGAATCCCTAAATAAAAGTGCACTGTTGGATTTTCAACTCTCAGCGCTGAGCCTAGCGTTGAAAATCCAACAGTGCACTTGTGATAGCCTAGTAGTGTGTAGTGTATAACCGTCAGATTGCCAAGTTATAGGTCTCGAGTTGGAATGGCACGCACCTCTGACTTTTTGAATTCATGTGCGTATTGTATAATATCACTTGCTTAAAAATCGGTGAAGGAAAACATCGTGAGGAAACCGGCATGCCTGAGAGATATTTCTCGACGGCATGTGGAGCCAAGTCAGAGGCCCACGGGGGGCTTTAAAACTTTGATACCTGGTTAGTCACTAACCACACGAAAAGAAGAAGTGTTGGTGAAATCGGAGTCTTTTTTTAAGATCTGTTGTATTTTGTATTGCAAACTACTAGGTATTTCACAAACAAATGCATGCGCATAGAATAATGAGTTCACGTAAATAGTGCAATGTATGTTTTAACTTATTGCCTCTCCAACGCTAGTTCGTGCCTTTCAGAGATATTAGTTTGAATGAAAACAGTAACGGAGAGCATGCTCATATAAATTTAATGTCACTTTGAAACTGCTTGAAATTCAGAACGAGCTGTTGCTGAAACAAAGTCTGGAATTAGAAATAACAAGCATTATTCATGACGCACATAAAAAAAAACTATAGACCGTTCAAATTATGATCTATTTTAATGACATAAGGCTTGCCGAGGTTAGTTGGTAGATAGATGACCATCCATTAAATTCTGAGACCCCACGTGCCTCGGAAAGCACGTTACGCCATGGGTCCCGGCTGTCATTTGCAGATCTTTGACAGTCGTTACACTAGAAGCACAAAAAATCGTGTTACCGAATTACTTGGTTATGGAGGTCAGATAGGCTTTCGCTCCCTGTAAAATACTGGTATTCAGCTGTATCCGGTTAGACTGGAAGCCAACCCCGACATAGTCGGGAAAAGGCAGCAGATGATGACGATGACCGAGGTAGTAGATACTACATTTATTACTACAAAATATTTTGTTTTGTATGCTTGTACAATCTTTTAATTTTACTGATCTAGTTGTATGCTGGGCCTTCACGACCAGTACATAGGTTACTAGATAATTGAAACACCTCATAACAAATACTTCACACCTTCGCTAAGTTAATGTTGGTTTAGGTTCAATAGCAAACGTTTCGGCCGCGGCTTTTAGAGATAATTTTGTTAACCTGCGATGTGCGAGTGTATTGTTTTGGGGAGTTCAGTACAAAATGTTTGTGCCTTTTGTTGCGTCTCTGGATGGACAAGATAATACATTCCTATCA
The DNA here is from genome assembly GCA_947364205.1 of Agrochola lota. Classification (NCBI taxonomy): domain Eukaryota; kingdom Metazoa; phylum Arthropoda; class Insecta; order Lepidoptera; family Noctuidae; genus Agrochola; species Agrochola lota. The sequence goes on along the minus strand of OX376231.1, from coordinate 8,094,138 downwards.
ATATTATCTACCTGTGCTTAATTTGGTCAGTGCGCAGGGCTATGTACTAAATATCTGAACAGACAGCTGTGCTGCTGGGGAGTTTGTTGCGCCAGTTCTTCTTCCCAGCTAAAGCACTAGGAAGTGGTGAAGGGGGCGTTTTTGGGGGACTGTCTTATGTAATTTTGACGTTCGAAAAGTGCTGATTCTGAAACTAGTGCGAATAAATTACTTTAAAATGATTTACCCCTGTAGGTAATGTCACTCATCCTACAGAAAAGAAATGAGATTATTGTTCGATTTAAGGTTAGTGCAGTTTTCATAACTGAAATAATACATGACATTTGCCCTGCAGTGGGACAATGAATGAATAAATGTAAAAATATTCAAGTTATTTAAAAAATATTTTTTGCTTAATGTATTTTATCAACACGTTAGTCAGTAAAGTTTCGAAACAAGTATCATTGCAAGCTAGTCCAGTAAAGCAAGTACGAGTTTTTAGGATAACCTTGACTAATTAGCATATTTTCACTTGACTACACAAACTAAGCGGTGTGATGAACCAATGGAAATCTATAGGTCAAGACTGTTGAGCTACTGATTTAATATGGTTGCAAAAAATATCAATATCAAAGTAATTTTCGTATAATACCATGCTTGGTAAATTGAAGTTTACTGTGACAAAAACAGAGTATGAATCGAGTTGCGGTTAGTTAATTAGTCATTGTAAATAATAGGACCTGGTTGACCGAGCTCTGCTTGGGTTAAAATAGATCAACATGTCATTCAGATATAACAACATTGTGCCACATTCCCGAGGCTGTGAAAACAGAGAATTTTCCCAGATAATATGCCAAGCTAGATCTATTTCTCACCCCCTATATTGCAACTTTCATCGAAATCGATAGAGCCGTTTTCGAGAGAGTGATTACAAACTATGTTATATTATATTATTATATATATATATACAAATATTGCTCATTTTATAGTATAGGATTGTATGCCTGTTTTATTGTCTTGTGGTCTCAAGAGCTACTGCTGAGTATGAGGTCCAGGGTCCAATTCCAGGGTTGGGCAAATTGTTATATGGTTTTTCCATCTGGAATTCCTTAGTAACAGTCCGGAGACTGCATTTGTGCCAGGTTCATGGAAAGGCCCGGTACAACTCATCTATCCTATACAAAAACACAAAGTACAGCATTTTGAACATTTTGAAGATAGTTAACGACGATGTCTGTGCTAGTATTAAAATTATTATCTTTTATGTATAAGTACTTATGTTAGATATGTATATATTTTCTACTTTTCATAATGAGAAGAAATCTTTTGGCAACAAATTCGATCTATAATCACACAGCTAAAAAATAGTCAGCAGCTGCACGTCGTGACTACAACAAGAAGGCTTCTACGCAGCATATGATGCTGTGATGCACCTGTACATGCGCTGTGCTATGGGGGACCCACAGCACAGCGCTGATTTTCAGTTGTGACCAGAAAGCACAGAAAAAATAACAATTGAATGTTTCAAACATTGCACCTGTAAAAATTATAATATTATCGTGTTTATAATAATTTATATCAATTAACTCAATAACCGCTATTATAACGGTTACGTAACATGCTATGATATACACGCTTGATGTGTTTACCAAATGCTTATTAGCCAATCTAGGTTCATGAATATACCTTTATGTTAAATCAACCTCCCAGTAAGAGGTTTATCTAAGTTTAAGTAGTTCATACATATTCAAGCATTTAGGTACCTTAATGTTAATGTTAATTTTTAGTATTGTTAAGTAAGTTTTAGTTAGGGTCTTGAAAGTTTGTCATAATTATAAATATCATGTTCTAATTAGGTAGGTACACTGAATCTGAAGTCTGTAAACTGTTGTGGCGTTAGAAATGTTCATATTGTCCAGATGTTGGGTTATAGAGGTCACACGGCGGTCGCTCAATGTCAAAATACAATGACATTAGCAACCCGCCCCGGCTTCGCACGGGTAGCAGAGCATATATGCCTACATTTTTTTTTTCTGTCTTATAGATTGGAATCTACCTGATGTTCATCCTACTTGGAGTATTTTAAGTCGCCATATTTCATTCCAATTTACACAAAACTTTAATGTATTAGACAACTAACCCATCCTCATGAGTCACTCCGTTCATTGGTGAAAACCGTATGAATTTCATTCGGTAGTTTTTGATTTTGTCACGTTCGAACAGAAAGACACGGCCGGCGGGGGACTATGTTTTACAATATGTTAAAAACGGTGTAAGAAAACATCGCGAGGAATCGTACCACCTGAGAGATATTTCTCGACGGCATGTGCAGCGAAGTCAGAGGCCCATGGGCGGCTTTAAAACTCTGACACCAGGTTAGTCGCTAATTACACGAAAAGAAGAATAATAGTATATTACTATTATAATAGTGATTCGGCCACAAAACATAATAGTAAACCAGTACAAAAAGAAACCTTATGCTGTTATTTCTCACTGTTTTCACAGTTGAAGTGCCAAACGATTTAGATACTTAGGAGGCTGTTTAGTTTTTGTACCTAGAGAAGGTTATTGCTAGAAAATCTTCTCCTGTGGAAAATTCTTGACTATCTACGTCGCCACATGTGAACTACTGATCACACTGACGTCACGCGAAATCCTGCATCGTGCAAGCAGAGTTTACCGCGCGATTAGCATATACAGGCCACCCTGTTTATGCTGTTTTTTTTAAATGGAGCAGTAAGGACAGCTATCTTAACCGTTTTAGCTACAGGAAAACCGTTTTAGAAGACTGTCCTTAACTTTTTGAGACATTTAGATCTACTTTCACAGATTTTGAAAAAAAAATACGGTCGGCAAGAAAGAAACAGGATCGATTGGCATCAAGTTTTTTTTTTTGTGTAAACTGCCTAAGTTTTCACAAAAACTCTGTTGGTCCAATTGAGGAGTATTAAAAAAGTCAAAAATCCATTCTCCATACTTAAGATAGAAAAAAACTCCAACTTACTTTTCGTGATGGACAGACTAGCTGAAAATAAATCCGGCTGATTGGAGGTTCCTCCCTTTTCTATAAAGTATGAGTGAACTTTTACACCCTGTTCCTCATAACTCTATAGATGTATGTAGGTAAAGTACAACAAGAAATGCATTTAAAAGCCATGTGCTTAGCACACTGCACCACGTGCCATTCTCCCGTTGTGAATCCAAGGTGCATGATAACCAGTTTGATTGTGACACAGAACTGGATGCCTCGATGTTCTAGTTTCTGTAACATTGGCTTTATAGTCTGACAAACTGGATTGGTCTAGTTAGTTCCAAGTATCTGTTAAACTTTACTTGAAGTGTTGTTGGTATTTAATGTAAATTGTTAAATGAAAGGAGATATTTGTTTATCACTTACCGGATATAGCAGCATATCTCTCTTTTATTTGATTAAGGTATAATAATAATACCAGCCTGTTACTGTCCCACTGTAAGGCAAAGGCCTCTTTTCATTCAGAGAAGGCACGAGCATTGATCACCACGATTGCTCAAGACTGGTTGGCGAATTTAGACTTATATATCACGATTTCGACCCAGAAAGTACATATGAATTGAAAAAGTCACATTGGTACTTGCCCGGATTTGAACCCACAACCTCGTTCATGAGAGGCGAGGCCTTAACCACTGGGCCATCACAACATTATTAGGATTAATCAAATTAAGGTATAAGTTCTGCACATTTGCAGATTTTTTTGTGTTTTCTGAGTAGTTTCATCTGTACTATGAAAATTTCAGTTCGAGCTGAAAAAACCATTAACTACGTATAAGTAGTTACTTACTTGTACGTGTCAACCTTTTTACTAGTCACTGGGGTAGCGTGGGATCCCAATATTCAAACATTTTGTCAAGAGGATCCTATCAATTCCCAACATTTTCCAACAGGAAGCGTTTACATAATATTTATCTAGTTGCATGTTTATAAAGTTTTATTTTTATCGCACGAAGGTTATATCTGTAATTTACACTGATAAGTATCAAAGTACCTATTTTCAAACATTATATAATTTTAATGCTCGCATCAAGATTGTTTTGAATAGTAAATAGTACCTAATAGTAGGGAAATAAGTGGATATGTGCACGCAAGAAGATTCTGAAGCACGCATCTTCCAAACGGCACGCTTTATCTACCTAGCCTTTTCCCAACTATGTTGGGGTCGGCTTCCAGTCTAACCGGATGCAGCTGAATACTGTATTTTACATGGAGCGGCTGTCTATCTGACGTCCACAACCCAGTAACTGGGTAATACGATACCCCTTGGTACCCGTACCCGTTCTGACGACCCGTAACGACTGTTAAAGATCCACGAATGACAGCCGGGACCAACGGCTTAACGTGCTTTCCGAGGCACGGAGGAGTCTCGGTATGTTAAGATGGTCACCCATCCACAGACCAACCCCAGCAACCGTAACTTAACCTGATGTATCGAACCGTGCGATTGTTATTACTTAGCCACTACACTCATCTTTCAAACAAAATTACTTATATTTTAAACTGTCGGTTTTTTGCTTGAAATCAGAGAGATGCGTTTATTTACCCTCTTTGCCTATTGGAAAAGAGGGTAAATAAACGCAAATCTTAAAAAAAAAACCTCCCCCTCCCTATACAGGGTGGCAGGGACATCGACGCGAAGCCGGTTACCATGGATTCAGTACATGATTCCGACCCCCCCCTGCGTTGAAATTTTTCGTCGGTTATTATAAAAAAAACTGCTGTTTCATAGAAAAGTGCAATACCTACGCGGTCAAAATGTATGGAGCAGCTGTTTTTTTTTTAATAACCGACGAAAAATTTCAACGCAGGGGGGCTCAGAATCATGTACTTAATCCATGGTAACCGGCTTCGCGTCGATGTCCTGGACACCCCGTATATAACTCAAATGAAACAATAATAAGATCACAATTTGACATTGTTTAAAAAAAATAAAATAAAAAATCCCGCCCGGCTAATATAACTCAAATGAAACAATAATAAGATCATAATTTGGAGTTGTCTTAAAAAAAATAAAAAACAAATAAAAAATTCATTTGAGTTATACTCAAATGAAACAATAATTAAATCATAATTTAGACTTGTCGTTGCCATTTAATTGGATGCAATAAAGTGCAAGTAAAAATCTGTATCGCATGGCCGATATATCTAGATCGAAGTGTGAATATGTAATATGATTTTTTTCAAAATTTAAATCCGTATTACTTACGAATAAAACACAATACAAAACGTAACGCTTTTGAATGAACACTTGTATATATTGCACTCCTCATAAAATTTCCATACCGGGGGTTAAGGAAATCGATTCATAAGGAGTAAACTCCAACAATGTCAAAAATGTCCACTCCACATGCTTAACATAATGCAACTCCAATGCTTATGACCTGTCAAACAACGCCACTAATGTCACAGCGACAATAAAATAAACAACGAAGTTAAACAATTTGCACGAACTGGGTCAAGTTCAGCCATAAAATGTCTCCGGTATTAAGGCATGCCCATAAAGGAGCCTACGTCGTCGTGTGATGAAACATGCAGATATGTAGGATTGTAGGATTTACCCACCAGTAATATATGTGTTTCCGTACATTGCACGTTTGTAATCAATGGGCCACGAGATATTAAGGGGATGTTGTTTTGAATGCATTTATGACGTGTAGAGTATTAAAAGGAGCCTACGTCGTGTGATGAAACATGCAGATATGTAGGATTGTAGGATTTACCCACCAGTAATACATGTGTTTCCGTACATTGCACGTTTGTAATCAATGGGCCACGAGATATTAAGGTGATGTTGTTTTGAATACATTTATTAAGTGTAGAGTATTAATTTACTTGTCAATTAAATACTAAAAACATCGTTGTTTTTCATTAAAGCATAATACGTATATTATGTGATGGTCGACGCGACGTTTCTTTAAATTACATTTACTTTAAATGAGATTTACTTTAATTATTTACAAAAAGCCTGACACATAATTATCTCACACGTACAAAGACGCGAGCTACGGGTTGTGCCAGAAAAGTATTTTTGTTAAATTACTTTTATTATGACAGTACGTGTGTGGTACGTGTCTCCAAGGCTTTACTGCGAAATATCTTTTGTTTGATCTCTAAATGAATCTTATTAACGCGATTTTCTGTTGAGGATTATTTGGAAGTAATAATTACTGACGCTTTTGTGACACTCGTAGGATGTTGTGAATTTATTTAATTGCGAAAGTGTCATGTTTTTGTGGGTAAATTATATTTAATTTCCATCCCGTGGATTATTTTAAATACACTGTACTCTAAAATCCTTATCGGGATTAATAAAAGAGCAATTTTATGATTATATCTATAACTAAATTTGAATTTTTCAAATCCGACTAGTAGTTCCGAAGATTACCTCTTATAAACAAACTTACAAACAAACAAACAAATTTTACCTCTTTATAATATTATATAGATTTATTTAGCTAAATTAAAAAATAAGGGGTAATAAGATAATGTGATGACCCAGTGGTTCAGGTCCGAATCCCTCATGCGCGAGGTTGTGGGTTCAAATACGGGCAAGTATACTAATATGACTTTTTCAATTCATATGTACTTTCTAAGTTAAGCTAAGTTTATCTTGGACATCACTGATAAATAACACTGAAATCTCCAACCCGTCTTGAGCAAGCGTGATAATTAATGCTCATGCCTTCTCTCTACGAGAAGAAGCTTTGCCCTGCACTAGGACAGTAACAGCACAACAACTGGGTATTATTAAGCTAAATTTAGGTACCATCGAAGAAGTTCATATCTAACCACCGTAAAGTCTATTCTTGCTTGCAGCACTCGGTGGCTATAGAACCGTGCCGGTAATAGATGTGATCATCGTGTTCACGGGATTTTGTTTTGAAATTGGTTAAAAATATGAACTTCTTTAATGGTATATTACGAAATTAGTTGCGCAAACTTAGTTATTCATTGATAGTTTCACGAGTAAATAATTATCTATTTACACCTGAAACTGTCGAACCCGAACTGTTCGGCTTTATTGTTATAGGTAACGCTTGTCTACTGTGAAATGACGCGCCCCACTACAACATTTTACGCACGCGGTAATATAGTAGTGGGGCGCGTCATTTCAGAGTGGACAAGCTTTAAATTAAAATTCATACCATCTCCTTAACAGATCGCGTGAGCCTATCGCGAAATGTCTGCAGTGTAGTGTAGTGTTGCCCAACCATTCTGAATCAGTTCCTCCACTCATTAGTTGAAGCACTATTACTAAACTTTGTAATGTTTTACGAGCTAATCTTTTCAATAAACTAAACATTCTTCGATGTCTTGATGGCCCAGTGATTGAAGGCCCCGCCTCTCATGCATGAGGCTGGGGGTTCAAATCCTTTCCTTGTGACTTTTCAATTCATAATTATGTACAGTACGACACAAGTTAGATGTAGCATGCATTTTAAAATTTGCATTCATTCGTTTCAATTTTACGAATGTGTTTGGTGAATGAATGGAATGGTTATATGACTTCACAAGTTATTGCGTTTGCGTAAAGATCATTATCACCTAAAGCTACTATAAATATTGGTGATTTTGAAGGCGTACTCAGTTCAGTGGACATTACTGACATCGGTGAAGGAAAACATCGTGAGGACACCTGAACTTTTTAGTTAATATAAATCTGAAATCACCAGCCCGTCTTGAGCAAGCGTGGTGATCAATGCTCGTGCCTTCTCTGTATTAGAGGAGGCTTGTGCCCTCCAGTGGGACAATAATAAGCTGGTACTAGGTACTACACTCTTGAACAATTCTTGATCAAATTAATAGTTGGCTGAAGTGAGATTGGTCCGGTGATATCAATGCTTTGAAAGCATCAGGACAGTTGGCCATAGCTGTCACACAGTAAGTGCCTAAAGACTGATGTCATCATCGTTCCGTTTTTTCCTTTTGAGGTACGGAACCCTAAAAATGTAAAAGACAGGTCGCTATAGATGGTAGTCAGTATAATTCTATCTGTCATTGTCATTGAGTCACATTCTATAAGATTCCTAGTCTCTGACAGATTATTGTGACGTTAAAACGATAGACAGATAGGTTTTTCGATCTCCATTGTGCCAAAACTGGTGATAGATAGGTTAGTGGGTTCGGCCGTTAGAAAAGATAATTGAAAGATAGATGTGGAGCTCTATGGCTCTTTGGTATGGTCTACCCTTCCCCAGTGATGGGTCAGTACAATTGTACATTAAAATAAATAAATAATAAGGCTTTTAAAAGCGATTTAGATTCTAGATTTTCGTATAGGTACCGTGGTCAGTCATGCTAGGCAATCGGAATGTCTGTCAGTCAGAAATCATTCTTGTGATTGAGTTAATCAATCTGCCTAGCTTTTTCCCAACTATGTTGGGGTCGACTTCCAGTCTAAGCGGATGTAGCTGAGTACCAGTATTTTTCATGGACCGACTGCCTATCTGACCTCCACAACCCAGTAACTGGGTAACACAATACCCCTTGGTAAGCCTGGTTGTCAGACTTTCTGGCTTCTGACGACCCGTAACGACTGTCAAAGATCCACGAATGACAGCCGGGACCAACGGCTTAACGTGCTTTCCGAGGCACAGAGGAGTCTCGGTATGTAAAGATGCTCACCCATCCACGGACCAACCCCGGCAAGCGTAGCTTAACCAGATGGATCGAAACGTGTGGCTGTTATTACTTAACCGCGCTCCTCAATTCTTCTGATAATCATATATGCAATTAAATTATACATTTCAATGATACGAATTGTCTTCAGACATGCAACATTTCATTGAGGTTTCAAGGAGCATTCAAGCTTATCTACATTGAGTAGGTATGTAGTGTGTTTAGTGCCTCCAATCTACATTATGATGATTTAGGTATAGTTTGTTATTTTATGATGTTAGTGTGTCTTAAAACAATATCCTGCTAACAACTTCTTACTTCATTCATCATGTATTTATTGTAGGTAAAATCAGGGAAATTGTTTGTCAATTTGAGTACCTACTATCTTTAAATAAATCGTCCACCGCCACCAAAACTAAGTTAGTTTAGCTGGCGATCGACAAATCTGAACAGTAATTCTTTGACAGTTGTATGAAATGGCTACAACGGAAAAATATAGAAGTAAGTATGTCAAATTGATAAACAGTACCTACCTATTGTTGAAAGAAATCATATATTATTCAACTCAATAATCATGATTATCAGTCTATAACACTTGTATTGGGAAACCAGATATTTTCAGCAATAGGAATGATGCCTTTTTAAAAACAAAAACGAATTAGTCCGTCAATCAGATAATTTAAAAAAAATTACTCGTATTTTTTGCTTTATCATATTAATAAAAAACTACTTAGATAAAACGCATTTTAAGTTGGGGTTAAATCCGTCACTAGTACGTATAAAATCTAGATACTCGTGACGTCATGGCACATTTTACCTCAATGTATCGCCGTAATCTTTAGATTACGTAAAAAAAGAAAAAATACGTGTCGAATATTTTTTTATAATCTCAAACACGGACTAAATTTTTTTTTTTGTCGCCTTCCCTATTATTAAAATAACCTCAACGAGTAACAATACTTACGCTTATTTATACCCTGAACTCTGTCCGCCCTGCTACCAATCTTGCTAACTGACTTAGCTATTATTTACAAAATGGACTGTTGTCCACCTTATACCAAGACGTTATAATAACAAAGAGATATTTCTTCCACCGGAACATAATTTTTATATTATTTATTAAATACGTAGATCTATGTTTCAATTTTTATGTATGTGTTTATGATCTGTGTAGTATGTTCTAGGAGGAGCTCGTGGCTAAGTAACCACAGCCGCACCCATCCACTGACCAACCCCGGCAAGCGTAGCTTAACCTGATGGATCGACCACCGTCAGGTTAAGCTACGCTTGCCGGGGTTGGTCAGTGGATGGGTGACCATCTTTACATACCGAGAATCCTCCGTGCCTCGGAAAGCACGTTAAGCCGTTGGTCCCGGCTGTCATTCGTGGATCTTTGACAGTCGTTACGAGTCGTCAGAAGCCCGAAAGTCTGACACCAGTCTTACCAAGGGGTATCGTATTACCCAGTTACTGGGTTGTGGAGGTCAGATAGGCAGTCGCTCCGTGTAAAATACTGGTATTCAGCTGCATCCGGTTAGATTGGAAGCCGACCCCAACATAGTTGGGAAAGGGCTAGGCAGATTGATTGACGTAGATCTACGTTTCCTTGGAACTCTAAAAAAATCAAGCTTCTAAGTCAATGCATAAAAATACGGCCATTTAAATGTATTTTGATACTCGTAAATAAATCAAAGTTAATATAAGTCTGAAATCGCCAACCCGTCTTGAGCAAGCGTGGTGATCAATGTTGGTGCCTTTTCTGTATGAGAAGAGGCCTTTGCCCTGCAGTGGGACAGTAACAGGCTGGTATTATTATTATTTTTATAAATAAATCAAAACCTACAGGGAAGGGAGGCCTAGAATCATGAAATTTGGCAATAAGCAAGGGAATTGCCAAAAAGTAACTACGTTAGCAGTAGTAAAGAAAAAAGTCTGAAATATGATAATTTGTAGTTTTATCACATAATTATTGTTATTGTTGCTGTTGGAGAATTGACCGTGACGTATATCGATGTATGGGAGAACATGTTTCTGAACTATTCATCCCAACAACGGAACCCTTCATTGTGCGTGGTCCCACACGGACTCGGCCGGTTTTTTCTTTCTTAACAGTCTTTTATCTCCATCCACAGCCGACTTCATCCATCCCTGCAACAACACAGAGCCGGCCTGCCTAATAAAAGCGACCCAGGATGCGATACCACAGTTCTCCAAAGGTCTACCAGAGCTGGGTGTACCCCCGTTGGACCCATTCGTCATTGAAGAACTGCCTATACAGCTGCCTGGCATTAAGGTGACGTTTTACGGTGGTAAGGCGACGGGTCTTCGGAAATGTCAAGTTTTGAATGTCGAGTAAGTGAATTTTTTTAAATATTTGTATAACAGTATCACTTTATTCAAAAGAATATTGGATTAATTAAAGATGATGAAATATAGAGAAGTATGGAAGAAAAAGTCATACTGCGTCGACGCTGAATAAATTGGGATAAGGGCACGAAAATACTTCTAAAGATAATTAAGAAAATATACGAAAATTTACCATTCCCCCCATATCTCCGAATCTACTGAGCCTACAATTTTGAAAAAATACAGAGAATTGTTATTCACTCATTGATAACAGGAAAGCTATAATAAGACATCTATGGGCTTGAAATCACATGATAAATCTCACAATATTGTGCGTACAAACTTACATTTGCACTTAGAATTGTATGGGAGAATATGTTTTTCAACTACATGTTAAGTTTGTTCTTGGGATAAATTCATCTCGACTACGGAAGTTGGAACCCTTCATTGTGCGTGGTCCGACACGTACTTGGCCGGTTATTTAAAACGTGTTTCTGAAAACAAATCATAGCATTGATCCCGACAATGTAAGGTTCTAATTGTAACGGATATTACATTGTGTTACATTTCCAAATGTCCCATAAAATTACGAGAATTATCTAAAGTAACTAATCACCCCATTCTTGTGAGTGGTAACTAAAGGCCGTATGCTAGAGACCTAAACCTGTTTACTGCTAATGGATTTATTCAACCTCATTGCTTGAAAATACTCTAATGAGTGTGAAGCTATACTAATGTATGTGAGCTCGTGGCTAAGTAATAACAGCCGAACGGGTCGATCCATCAGGTTAAGGAACGCTTGCGGGGGTTGGTCCGTGGATGGGTGACCATCTTTACATACCGAGACTCCTCCGTGCCTCGGAAAGCACGTTAAGCCCTTGGTCCCGGTTGTCATTCGTGGATCTTTGACAGTCGTTACGGGTCGTGAGCAGCCTGAAAGTCTGACAACCCGTCTTGCCAAGGGGTATCGTATTACCCAGTTACTGGGTTGTGGAGGTCAGATAGGCAGTCGCTCCCTGTAAAATACTGGTATTCAGCTGCATTCGGTTAGACTGGAAGCCGACCCCAATATAGTTGGGAAAAGGCTAGGCAGATTGATTGTGTGTGAAACTATACCATAGCGACAAACAAACATAGCGACATCACTGAACATATTACTCAGGTATACATACACAACAATTTTTTTTTAAAATTCTGTGTACAATTTAAACTTTGTAGGTAACTAAAATTAACAAGTAACAACAAAATAAACAGTGTCTTTTTAAATTACCTACACTACGAAAAATAAACAATTAATTTTCATGTAAGGTATGACAAGTTTAAGGAAAAAGTAAAGACTGAAAATCCCAGAGGGTAAAACGATAGGATTTCTAGACGCGGGTCAAGAGAACATAAAATATAACCAACACACTCGATGTTCCGGCGGACCTTAGCATAATTTTTATGTTAGAATTATACACACTTTTTTTTTTGAATTGTGAATCACCATATCTCTGATTTTAGCTTTTTGTTTAAAGTCCACAACAAACTTATCTGAACTGGTGTCTAAAAGTGGAACTATACCGTCGTTTAACTATGAACATTGACAAAGGTTGACAATCATTTTTTGTCCATTAGAAGCGACGCCGTCATTAGGTCAGATGGGCTGTTGGAATTGTATATCATGAAGGGCTATGTTCTACATAAATATACTACTGTATTAAAGAGTCTGAATAAAAAAGTAAAGGATTTTTCACTTCATTCAACCTTTTTGGGGTTAAATGTGAGTACCCAAGAGAGCTTGTCCAAATAACGAGTACACAAAACCTTTTCTACGCAAGGACTTACGAGAAAATTGTTGGAAACTCTTGGCATGTTCCTTGAATCACATTTGAACAAAGAAACGATTATATCCGCTTCAAATGGTTTCAAAGCTTCAGATTAACTTGGAAATTCCTGTGGGGAAGATGCTTTTGTCTACGTGAAGACATATTTGATGCCATGGTTTCTACGGCTATAACCTTAGTTTACGTGCTTTTACATTTATAAAAGTATCTGTAGGAATAAGGAAAATCAAAATTATACTTCAGTAATGCTGCCAGCCTTTTGGACATTTTTCCCATTGACAGCGATGCGGAAGAATTTTTTGATGTACAAATGAGCTCTTCCCCTGTTTTTATTCGTACACAATATTAAAATATAATATAATAATGTATAATATTTTAAATTATTTATTATTTTATTTTATATTTATTATTATTAATTATCACTTGCTTCAAAAACGGTGAAGGAAAACATCGTGAGGAAACTGAAGAAAAAATTAAGCCAAGTCAGAGGCCCATGGGCGGCTTTAAAACTCTGACACCAGGTTAGTCACTAACTACACGAAAAGAAGAAAAATATTTTTATAGGATATTTTAGTATTTTCTATATAAAGTATTAAAGAATATTTCAAAGTTAACAAAATAAAGTAAGGAAAATAAATATATTGATCTTGAAAATGAGATCTTTTTAGTCGAATTTGAACAATCGTTAGTAAATAATCCGGAAGTTTCATGCGTAAAAGTTGGCAACGCATTTGCAAACTTCTTGGTTTTTAATAATAATATGTATTTAATTCAGTTAACATGAAACCGGCCTGTTTTCTAAACATAATACAAGAAAAACGCTACAAAAAATACCAATAAATCAGCTCTCAGATTATGGACCGGAAAATCTAGAAACAAAACTTTAAAGTACACTAGCGCGTTAACGTTTAAACGCTAAGCTATATTAAGCTATAGTTTGCCTTCGGTTTTAATCGTATCGCTCCGAGCAGCGAACGGCAATGTCTTTAAGTTCTACAGTATTGTTTGAAGTTGATATTAAACTAGACTTCGGGCATGAATTTCAATACAAAGTCTAGACTGCATAAAATTAAATATAGTGACACAAGCTAGCGATAAAATTGATTAATAATTTAGTACAATATACTTATTGATAATCTTTAATTCACTGACTGGCAGGATACGCACAGCCTTAACTACTGGGTCTTTAGAAGCACGAAATTTTGTACAAGAGTTCGTTATTTAACGATGATGAGGACTAAAGCCCGGACTCCACCAAAGCGGAGATATCCGGAGATGTCCGAAGTGGTGACGAAAGGAGATGCTTTTCAGCTAGGGTGTTTCCACCGAAGCTGTGCGGAGGTGTGTACTGGTAAGACTGGAGCGGAGATGTGTGCTGGCTAGAGCGGAAATGAGCTGCGTGTGGCTAGCGTTGGATGTTGACCACTCACTGCACGCCGCTTATATCTCTTCTCGCCTCCAGTGCGCACCTTCACCAGCTTGCGAGATACAGCTCACACCTCCGATTTGCACCGCCACCAGCTCAATCTCAGCAAGACACAGCTCACATCTCCGCTTCGATCGTGCCATACAAATATGATACATTTCCGCTCAGTGGTATCCACTGAAGCTGAGTGGAGACGAAATGAGTCAATATTGAAACTCCATTGGTTGTTTAAAACACATCTCCTCTCGTCTCGTCTCCGCTTTGGTGCACTCCGGGCCTATGTAAGGATTTTTTTTTAATTCATTCCTTAAAGGGGTTAAATAAGGCATGAAACTTTATATGTCATCTTTACCAATGAGAAATCTTATCGGGCCTAAGGCTGAATCAAAAATAATAAACATGTAATCTGAAAAAAAGAGTAAGTAAACCAGGAGCCAACCATTCAGGAGTCGCTTTGATTAATTAAATCATGAAAAAACTATCTTACCAAGCTCAAATAAAGATGACCTTGAAAAAACAATTACTGGATCTTATAAATCTTCTAACAATCCAAAGCATTTATTCTCCTTGTATATCACAAGGCAACTCATCCATTAAACTAATTTTCTTTAAACGCGTGTCGCAATCTAAATGCTACTTAAAATAAAAATAGCTCTTACCTAACTAGCAAGAAAACCTTGCCTCACCACAGCAATGCGGTTTTATTCTCAGGCCTCTGTGAGTTGACGAAACCCTTTGTGCTTTCGTACTAAATATAACAAAAGGACTTTTCAAGGATAATGTTGATGTGACAAATTATTGTTTTAGGAAAAAAACACCATAGGCTCTTTCATGTGGTCAATTTTAAGACCTTGTTTACTGAGATGACAGGGTCACTTATTCAAATGTAACCACACTTAACCACTCTAGCAGTAATAGACTAGTAGTGTGACCGTCGGACTTCCAAGTCATAGGTCTCAAGTTCGAATCCAAGGCACCCAACCTCTGACTTTTAGGATTCATGCGCTTATTGTATAATTACCACTTGCTTCAAAAACGGTGAAGGTAAACATCGTGAGGAAACCCGCATGCCTTTTTTTTTTTTTTTTTTTTTTGGATGGGAAATCATCAAATGACTTCTCCCGCTCTGGGCAGAGCGAGAGGGTGTGTCAGACTTTTACTGACTAAAACCCACCCGTGTTCCTTCCGTTGCCTGTGTGCCGGGGCCGCGTTATCCCTTTCGGACAAACCCGCAACCCCAGCAGGCATTGGTCTTTCGACCCCGTCGGTTGGTGCTGACATCTCTTTGAGGCGCGCGTGGAACACAACGCGCCGTCGACACGGGCCTGGTCCTTATCGGACGGCGAGCTGCCCATTGCTCACCGTCCGCAAACCCGCGCCTACGGTGGCCGGAAGTCGGCTCTCGACTCCCGACGCCCGGGGCGTCTCCTGCGGCGACTAGGGCCGCGAGGGCGTGCAGCTTGCATCTCCCTCGCGCGCTCCGCCTCCTCCTTCGCGAGCATAACTACTTCGCAGAAGGAGGTGACGGCCTCCCATGCACTCTCGCTCCGAACCATGGCCTGAACCAGGGCCGGACGCGAGAGATCGCCGCCGCCGATCGCCTCCGTGAGGACACGGCGGTGCTCCGCCCAAGCCGGGCAGACCTCCACCGTATGCTCCACCGTGTCTTCCGGGCGATCCACACAGTGGTGACACCCGGGCGTTTCCTCCCGCCTTACGCGGAACAGGAACCTCCCGAAACAACCGTGTCCGGTGAGGACCTGCGTCAGGCGGAAGGTGAGGACGCCATGGCGCCTCTCAAGCCACTCCTCAAAGAGGGGACTTATCGCCGCAATTGTGGCGTGCCCAAAACCCGCATGCCTGAGACATATTTCTCGACGGCATGTGAAGCCAAGTTAGAGGTCCATGGGTGGCTTTTACAACTCTAACACCGTGTTAGTCACTAAAACTAAAACCACACGAAAAGAAGAAGAACTCTAGGGGATTATAAAAACTTGAATTTAGATCTGAAAACAGTCCGATCTCTCTAAGGAACTTACTTAAAACATCCATCGCCTAAAGTGTAATATTCTTTCAGGTTCACATCTCCAAGCGATACTTACATAAGATTAAATATTATAGATACATTAAATTCCGACCTTTGATTAAACCAAACAAAAAAAATATTCAACAGAGCCCTAGGGTAACAATTTCAAAGCTGCGTAGCTCAAAGAACAATCTAAAGAACCTAGAAATCTTTAGAAAATCAACCCTTACCAAACACTACCAAAATCTCTAGAAAAAGGACCATGTATTTAGATTCAGAAGATATAGCACTTTCCAACCTACGAGGATAGAAGAGGAACGTTTATCCGAATATAGGGCTTTTCTGGGACGAAGTATGGAGCTTATTATGATGTCGTCGGGTAAAAGGGTATGACATATCTAAATTGTTTTTCCTATTGTTATATGGCTCCAAGGGTCCTGAGATGTGGGATAAAACGGCTTAGAGAAACATTTTGTTTATAAATGATGAATACAGAAGTCAGTTGCTTGAACTTTTGGGCTGTCAAATTTTATTGTGTTTATAAAAAGACATTTGCGATAAAGAAGATACTCGAATGTATTTATAAACACATTTTCAAACACGTCTAGCCAGTGTCCGAAAAAAAAACTGGTTGTACTGTATTTAAAAATGGCAAACCTACACTCGGTCAATAAAGGTCCCTCAGGTAGCACTTTGTGTTTTGTCAACAGTTTCGTAGGGTTTTTTTATATTTTATTTTTATAAGTAATATGGAAGCTCTTGGCTTGCATCTCACCTAATGGTAAGTGATAATCAGGACGAAGGTGGTAGCAAGCTTCACCCGGAATCCTCAACCACAGAGGAACTGGCTATTATACCTCTAATTGCCGAAACACAACAATGCTGCCAAAATTGTTGTTATGGCGACAGACTTAGATAAGATGTTGGTAGCTAGCCAGGCGGACTGAGAACAAGCCCTACCACCAACATAACCAAGCAGAAAATGTAGCCCCCACTGGGAATCGAACTCGGGACCTCTGGGTCTGAGACAGTTGGTCTAACCACTGAACCATAGAGAAAGGAAAATTTACAAAAAAAAAGGTAAAGAATGCTCCAAATAGTGTTTCAACCGAAAATTAAAAGGTTATAATGTTTTTTTTTCAGAGCAATACTGGAAAAGAATATATTCAATTTGGACGTGCGGTGCAACATTACGATCAAGGGGAAATACACGGCTGTTGGAAGACTATTGCTGTTCCCCATCAACGGTGAGGGAGACTCCAAGATCAAAATTGGTGAGTTATTTGATAACTGAATAATGCTGTTAAATAGTTCTTTCTTTTTCGTGTGGTCTGAATATGGTGACTAGCCTGACCGTGAATTTTAGTGCTTTTGTCGATTACCTTATTACTTTAATCTACAGTTTTATGTCTTTATTTGGGACTTCTTCTTCTTCTTCTTATCGTGTGGTTAGTGACTAACCTGGTGTCAGAGTTTAAAAAGCCATCCATGGGCCTCTGACTTGGCTTCACATGCCGTCGAGAAATATCTCAGGCATACCGGTTTCCTCACGATGTTTTCCGTCACCGTTTTTTTTAAGCAAGTGATAATTATACAATACGCACACGAATCCGAAAAGGAAGAGGTGCGTGCTTTGGGTTCGAACTCGAAACCTATGAGTTAAATAGTTGAAAAGAGTAAAATCATCTGAATGTTTCTCTACAATTTGTTGCAAGGCATGTCAAGTTCCTGCTGGGGTTTCGGGTTTGTCCGAAAGGGATATCGCGGCCCCGGCACACAGGCAACGGAAGGAACACGGCTTCTCTTGCTCTGCCCAGATCATTTAATGATTTCCCATTCTCAAAAAAAAAAAGAAAGGCATTTCAAGTTTGAGGTGTATGTGTATCGAAGGACCAAAGTATTATTCATCTGCATGTTGCTGTTGTCTGAATAGTTTTCTCTAATTTCATCATCATCTTCTTTGGCAGCCTTGTTCCATCTACTGCTGGTTATGGGCCTCTTCCCTTTTGTGCCATACTCCTCTGGTCTGTCTGTCTTCTTTTATTTATTTATTTATTTAAGGAAAAACAAACAGTAGCACAATAAGGTTACACTTAAGATCTTGAACATTAGGTACATTATAACAATTATGCTACCCACTACGTTCTCCACAGATTACAATTTAAAGTACTTAAAAACTAGCTAGTAACACAGACAATACCTAGCACATAATACCTAGGCGTTATCCCAGAATTCATATCTAGATTTTTAGAATTTAAGTAAATTTGTGTGCGTACATTATTAAACATTAGTAAGTATGTTAATTATATAATACTTTACTGCTCCTTTAGGGTTGCTTGGATTTGTTTCTTAAATACATTTTTAGTAAGTAAAAAGAATGTCGATTGAATTAAACTCATTGTTGTATGTCTCAACTAAACGACGAAGTGGCGAAGTTCTTCACATCGAAACCAGCAAAAAAATCAAATAAGCATCACGCCTGTATTCCCCGAAAGGCTAGGCAGAGGTGTATCTATACTACACCCACATTTCGCCAGTTATGTTTAAGTCCCATGTAATAAGGGGTGAGCCTCGAACACAAATCCAAACTCCGAGCTGCTACTGAGAAATTCCGGATGGAAAAACCCAATAATACTTTGCCCGACCCGGGAAGCGAACCCAGGACCTTATGCTCAGCAGAAGTGCTTGAAATCGCTAGACGAACGAGACAGTCAGCAAAAAATAAATAGTAATAAACTATTGGGTCAAATGGAAAATGAGTTTTAAGTTTTAACCCCTGGCAACCTTGATTTTTAATCTAAATAGTTCTTGAGCTTGTCAGCTTTAACTCCACCTAGATAGCGCCTTTAAATAGCTCCAAAGTTACTGTTTGCTATTTGTAAATTTCCTTACAACAGAAAACGAATCCAAAACCTAAATAAACAAAAATACTACTTAAAATTTAATCTGCTTGACCTTGAATTCTGAGAACGCGTAACAAACTGTCAAATTAATTAAAGGAAATAACAGAAAACCATGCATCCTTGTTCAAACTAATTACCACGTAGGCGGCGAATAGAACAAAATAAATTAAACAAACACCCCTCAAGAAACACGAGTAAAATAAATTTTCGTGTCGTGGTATGAATTCTAAGAAACGCAACACATACAGCTAAAGTTACATGAAAATAAATTGCAAATTTCAATGAAATGCCCTCATGTATTTTATAAACGGATACAATGCCAACTCGCGATGAAATAGAAATCGTGCATTCGTTCGAATATTAAATATTGAAAGTTGTTGCGTTAGCGTGTTCGCCTGTTTGTGATGTCTTAGCAATGTATGTATTACGAATATTTTATTGTAGTTTATTCACGTCTATTTTTCAAAGGATGATGACCTTTAAGTCTTGCAAGATCATTATTATCAGGAAGGAAGTCGGTATTTAAGTTTTTGGCCACCGACTTCCGAAATTAAAGTAATTTTTCACTTTGTAGTGTTTTTTTTTTTTGGAAGTAAATTGTTTTTTTTTGCAAATAGTTTTTATTTATCACTTTTTAGTTGTGGTACCTACCCCTCACAAATTCGAATACCACTACTACCTGCTATGTAAATAACAGTGACAGGAACTTAAAATCCACATAGGCTAAGTGAGAAAAATCGTATTATTGAAGCTAACTCAAAAACTAACCAAGCAAAGTTAATACGATTTATATGTGACTACTTTTGAAGTATGACCTATCAAACAAAAAAAAAATCATCAAAATCAATTCATAATTGGCGAGTAATCGCGTAACAGACATACAAATCCAAAAAAAAAAAACATACAGTCGAATTGAACCTCCTCCTCTTTGAAGTCGGTTAAAAAGACTGGCATTCAGAACCTAATTATTTAGTTACGCATTGTTTAATGACGTTGATTGTAGTTTAAAAGTAGTAAAAGTACAGCCAATTGAATTTGCGATTGCTGTAGAGTAACTCCCCAGCAACTCCAAATTTAATTGGCTGTACTGTTAAACCTATTAAGGTACATTTTTTAAAATATGTTTTATATGAGCACACATTGTGTGCAATCGCTTTGTGAGTTTTTCAATGGAAAAATATAATTATGGTGGGGTTTCCAGGGAGCACGATGTTCTTTTTGATGATATCCGTACATATTATAAAACAAAGTCCCTCGCCGCGTCTGTCTGTCTGTCTGAACGCGATAAACTCAATAAGTACCGAACGGATTTTCACCAATGGACGTCGGTGATTCCCAAGGTTTTGGTGTATAATTCATTAACGTTTAAAGGAATATGTCGGAAAAAAATCATGCCGACTCGGAGCTTTACTGGCGTGCGCCACGTAAACCATAAAAGTTAAATAAAAATTATGTTCTACAGAAGGGTTCATCTTAAAAAGTTCAACAAAAAAGTCCGCGATGGCATATGTCTTTAACTTCTCAGGATGACACTAACGATTATTATCTTTCAGAATTTGATAGAAATTTCATCGTTATTTCCGAAGCTATTTTGACTGGAATTATATGAATCCTCATCCAATAAAATATGTTATTTAAATTGGGCATTTACTTAAAATTAAAATATGCCTGATATCATATCATCTATAAGAATAGTTTAAAAGATATCACAGATTCAAAATTACGCGTAACAAAATAACTATGGTTGTGGGCAACGCGGGCGTAGCGGTAGGAGTCAATGACCTTTTTCTTGGCTATTAGGTATGTAATCCCGGTAGTACGTTCCTGTGGAACATTTTGCGACATCCACTCGGGCGAAGCCGCGGGCAACAGCTAGTTAATTATATGATTGTTGAAATTTGGTGCCCAATTTTCTTGTTTGTACCTGTATAAAAAGAGATCTGGCATTGAATCAATTACAGGTTTATATTATTTATACTTATTATGATGATATTAACCTTCAATACTTATATCAATGTTCCAGTGAACTCCATCATCAAGTTGAATATAAACACGAAGTACTTCAAGGACGCCGAAGGTCGAGACCACTTCGGGATCAAGAACTACAAGTACACGTTCGATTACGGCGAGAGAATCGTCTATACGATCAACAATCTTTTCAAAGGCAACCCAGAATTAAGTAAGTAGAATGTTAATACTCTTTTGCTTTAACTTTAATCTTTTTTTACATCATGCCTTAGTGACACAAAATCCCAAATCTTTTCAAGTATGGTTCTAATGGCTTCTTATTACATACCTCCACAAAAGTTAATTCTAGTGACATAATTTAATCTGAGGTTTTGGTACCTAGGTGGTACCTACTGACTAGAATCTAAAGTCTTCCAAAAAATATTTCCATAAACATGAGTGGGATGAGCAAACTACTTTTTTTAAGCATGGTTCTTAATTTAGAGGCATGAGGAACTGGGTGTAAAGTTCACTCATCCTCTATTGAAAAGGGAGGATCCTCCGATCAGACGGTTGTAGTGTCTGGCGGACAACTGCGCAATGGTTGAAGTCGGGAACTTGTATATATGTCTATCACGCGGTAAACTCTAATTGCGCGATGCAGGATTTGTGTGACGTCAGGTCTTTGATGCGTAGTTCGCATGTTGCGATGTAGATGTCGCCACAAGTCTAAGCTTTAGTCAGAGTCCTGTTCCAATCTTTTTAACGCGACCCTGACTCAATAGAACTCGAGCATGGTTAATAATGCTAAATAAAAATAATGTACTGCTAATTAAAATTAACCTACATTTCCACGTGGAATCCCGGAGCTCTGCTCTGTATTTTATTTTGCTATTATTCTTAAAGGGAGCTCCTCGACTTACTAATGTCTCCTGACATCTGCTAAGGAAGTGAGGTCTTTAAATAAATGGCATCATATCCTAAAACTCTGAAAGTTTCCCGCCATTGTCATTTCCTTCTCCCATATAACTGTTGAAAATTTTACGCAAGAATTCCTACCAAGTTTTTCATTTCGACTTTTATTAGTAGACTTAGGTAACAGGTACTTCTCTATTCTCATTGGGATTCTTAACTTTTTCCAGGTAACACAGTGTTGCAGTTCCTGAATGAAAATTGGCGAATAGTCACCGAGGAATTTGGACAACCAGTCGTGGACTTTGCGCTAAATGTCACCGTCAGTACAGCGAAAAAATTTTTCGATGCCGTGCCGTACGATGAGTTGCTCTATGTGCCTATACCTAAGTATTGATAAGTCCTACCGTTCAAAGATGAATAACGATACAAAAACTTAAATTTTATTAATTTTTCGTATTAAAACTACATTTTTACTGACATACAGCTGTGCCCACGGCAGCACGCTCATTTAAATATTATCTGCGCATTTCAAACTCAGGCTTTTATAACTATTTATACAAAAAAGAAATATTAAATCTTGAGTACCTATGCGATATAATTCAATTAAACTTTGGAAACAGCTTTCAAGAAAAGATAGGTAATTTTAATTAATTGAAAAAAGAAACAAAGTTATGATACTTACATCAATTCTCGTAATTGACTGAATTTAACGAAAAGGGACATTGAAGGATTTTAAAACCATTATCAAAGTAAGCAAGGACCTTCCATTAAAAAGGGAATTTGTAAAATATTCCTTTATACAGAAAAAAATATAAGTAAATGATTTAAGTCACAAAGTGTCCATCATTTATTTTTCTACACAGATGCTAATTTTATTTACACAGATTATAGAGAGAGATATTAAATTGTATAACTTTAACTTAATTAATTTAATGCCAATATTCGAGTGAATAAGTATCCTAAAGGAGCTGCGGGACTAACGAAGGTAAAATATTATTTCTTACAAAAAAACTTGCTGAATAAATTTATAATTATCCCATTTTTGTTACTGACTGTAAGTACTGTACTGTAACGTTTCGAAGAACCAAATTGTTTTTCATCTAAAAATATTCTTTACCCTCGAAAAATACCATTATTTAAGAATTTTCAGAACATGCTTCGCAATTATAGTATTTGTATCAAAATCATGCCTTGGGGCAGCTGAGCCGAAATTCCCTTCATAAAGGTATAATAATTATTTTCTGTATAAAATCCTTTAAATATTATTCGATTTATTTTTATAATTTGAGATTTGTAATTATTATTATTAACGCTTTCAAGGACACTGAATGAGACACAATAGAAGTTTTACTGCTATAACATAACGCCTATAAGCGTTTAGTTTCCCTCAAAGTGTTTATATATTGTAAATAGTGTACATTGTTACCTCAGAACCAAATTTAAAAAAAAGACATGGCGCTGTCAAAAGTGACGTGAGGCCAGTGTCGTAAACATCTGTGCACTTAGTGAGGTGTAGTTTGATTGTAAATGTGTGCGTGTGAGCGTGTATGCACAGAGCGGAGGAATAGTTTTGGCATGCTTCACTGTATTGTAAGCAGCGCTATGTCACAGTATAAATAAATAACTGTATTATGTTTTCATAGAAACGGCTAAAATGACGCGCTTCGAAATCTCAGTGTATACGTATACGTAACAGTACCTAGTGCGCGATAGTTACACACGGACACGGAAGATTTATCTACCGAGCTGCAGTAGGTAATTATTTCAAAGTCACTGCCGAGACATAATTCTGTTTATTATACTGTGGGTACGTCTTGGTTTTTATTTGGTCTGTGCTTTTTAATTATAAAAGGTTCTTCATTTTGGAAAACCATTACCATAGTTTTGGGTACCTACTTGACACAGAATCGGAAGTTATTTATGTGTTCCAACTTTTTTAAATTAAATTCTTACCGAACATTGTACCGCACGTCATTCAGTGGCAACACTTTGAACTAGAGCTGATCTATCGTAGTACGGAGTTTCAAAAGAATAAGAGGCCAGCTTGTACTTAAGTACTGGTTTTGGGACCACTGATGTGCGGCATACCGTACTTAAAGTCATAAAATTATACCCAAAAGTGTAGTTTTGTTTTACTTTAAAAAACTGTAAATAAAGGCAATTATAGATTTGCTCAGTAGGGATGTTGACAATTTTTTTTCGTCCGTCAGATCGATTATTAAAAAATATTAGACACATATTTTTATTTTTTTTACGTAATCAAAAGATTACGGCAATACATTGAGTTAAAATGTGGCATGACGTCATTGTCCGTAGATTTTATACTGAATTGTGGCGTAGCGAGCCACTCCCTAACTTTAATGGGTTTTATCTAAATCATTTTGTATAATATCTAATTTTTTTTTTATCTTCTGACTGACGGACTAAATAGTTTTTTTTGTTTTTTCCCAGTCAACATCCCTATTCTGACACTGTCCACTGATGATTTCGATAAATCATGAAATATTAAGTACCTATTTTAATTACTAACCGGTATTGATCAAATATTAGAGGCTAATATAAATTATATTATTATGTAGATATATTTTCAACAAATGAGGCATAAAACAAATAAAGCTTTAAAATGAAGAAGTACCTATTGAAAAATTATCTAACTTTAAACATAGGTATTTTAAAGTATTATCGTAGCTACCTGTATAAAATAAGTGTATAGTGAAAGACTATAATGTAATAGCATGAATTAACATTGGCAAAAAAAAAACATTATTTCATTAAATATCATAATAATGATGTAGGATAGTGAGCAAAATTTAATTTTTTCATCAATGTGTACCAATTTTTTTCTTATTTAAATCCAAAAAAACTGAACTGTATTTTTGTGTATAAAGTATTATAGAAATATCTTTATTTTTTAATAAATAAATATAAAGAGTTAAGACTTTTCATTACGCAGCAACCATCCGATAAAAATAAATAAATATGTATGTAGGTATTAAGAATGCTTTTTTTTTTATAACTTAATTTAGTTTCTTTATAGAGGAGCTCGTGGCTAAGTAACAACAGCCGCACTGGTCAATCCATCAGGTTAAGCTACGCTTGCCGGGGTTGGTCAGTGGATGGGTGACCATCTTTACATACCGAGAATCCTCCGTGCCTCGGAAAGCACGTTAAGCCGTTGGTCCCGGCTGTCATTCGTGGATCTTTGACAGTCGTTACGAGTCGTCAGAAGCCCGAAAGTCTGACACCAGTCTTACCAAGGGGTATCGTATTACCCAGTTACTGGGTCGTGGAGGTCAGATAGGCAGTCGCTCCATGTAAAATACTGGTATTCAGCTGCATCCGGTTAGACTGGAAGCCGACCCCAACATAGTTGGGAAAAGGCTAGGCAGAGAGAGAATTTAGTTTCTTTATTACTTAATTTCTGAATCCTGTTTCTTACAGACCTGTCCATCTTCGCCACTACCACTGCCTACAGGTTAGCACAGATCACACATTCATTCTGCAGAAGCATTTACCGATGGAATTAATTGATTTCAGAGTGTTTTTTGCCATCGGGATCATCTAGAATTAGGCACAAAATGATAATTTTGATGGAACAGCAAAATTATGAGTTTTGCATTCAGATCTTTGTATAGACTTATATTTCTGGCCGTAAGTTTGTGGTCTCTTACATAATTCTGCATGATTGTCTCAAAGAAATGTCAATTATCTACTGCAAGCAAGACTTTAGGCCTTTTTTACCCGACTGCCAAGGAAGGTAATGTTTTTCGCGCGTATCTTGTATGTGTATGTATATTTGCTTGTTTTTTCTTTATTCCCTTATCTTCCAAAGGGCTGGATAGATTTCGACAGTCAATGAATGTTTATATTCGTCTTCAATTTCTCGTTTATTTTAATTCATTTGTCTATTCTCAATCTTGTTTCGGCCTTTTTAGTGCATTACTTTTAAAATATCTTTTTTGCAGCCGGGTTTTTTTTTTTTTACAACAGGTTAAGTTAAAAGCAGTATTAACACACTAACAACAGATTTTACAAACGTCAGATAAATATATTTATTCTAGGAATAATTTTTAATTTTTGTAATTGTTTCCATACAAAAAACTCTTTCACAGTAAATTTTATTTCACGGATAAAATGATGAAAAATATTTATTTCTTAAATATGTTTTTTTTTAAAGAATTTTTATATGTACGTCAAAAAATTGTACTATAGGTACATTCCTGCCTAGCCCTTCGGGAAATACCGGCGTGAATGTATGTTATATATATAATAAAAAAATTAATGGGGTCAGTCTTCCATATCCGACTACTCTGAGAAGAAACACCAAAACAAACTCTTTTAAAGTCTAGACATTACCTTGATCAGCATCCTAATTGCGTAACATACATTCAATCACAATCTGAATGATTTTGAAGGATATTGCTAATCCATCATTGTTTTATATGCTTAAAGAATTTGTCTGCTCAACAACGTAATAACGCAATGAATGTTGTTGAACTGTCAAAATTAAAGCCATTTCTATTGTTAGTGTGTTACGAAATTACCTCGCAGATCACAATCGCATGCAAATTAGTATCTGAGGTGGTCTTTTGATGAAAGAACCACACAGATTTGAATGGACCTATCCAGTAAAGGTTGACGTTGGTAAAAATCAGCCCGAAAGAGACTAAAGCTGCCTGTTCATTGAAGCGAAGCGAGGCTGCGGAGAGGAGAATGGCAGCGGAGTGGAGCGGAATTGCGGACAGTGTCTGTCCATTGATGTGGAGCGAGGTAGCGGAACGGAGTTACGGACTGTGCGGAGCGTGGTAGCGGAGCGGTGTTGCGGACTGTGTGGAGCTAGACCGAGTTCACGCGACGAGTAATAATTCCCCGCTCCGTTTCCCCGTTCCACTTCTCCGCTCCGTTTCCCCGCTCCGCTTCTCCGCTCTGTATCACCGCTCCGCTTCCCGGTTTTGTATGATTTTTAAACTAGTTCGCAAATCCCTGTCCACTGAAGCGGAGCGGAGGTTTTATGCAATTCCATTGGTTAAAATTGGCACACCGCTACTCCATTCCTCAACTCTCCGCTCCAGTGGACAGGCAGCCTAAAACTATGACAAAAGCGCTTATATCTTAAACGTAAAACCTTTATTATCACTACAAACTTTATTCCTAATGAACAATGTTCCATATTCCAAACAAGAGCAATATGTACCCTGTCTAGTTTCTAAAACGCTTTGCATTTAGTTCCAACGCTGATTGCGGGGCACAGGACCTGAATGTATAACTAAGTGTGTCACTAATTAATTTATAGAAGGTACCGGCTTGTAGTAGCAAGAACATGGATTTAGATTATACATGTGTCTTAGATTCTATGTTGGTTATGTTCCATTGCGGTCACGGATATCTAACCTCTTTGAAAACAAAATCCCGTGCACACGACCCTTTTTTTTCGTAGGTTGCGTAAGCGATACTATAGCGTCTGAGTGCTGCAAGCAGGAATAGTCCTTACGGTGTTCAGATATTAATTACCACTTTCCTAGTATAACGTAGCAACTGCTTAGCAATTACTGTAACAATAGGATGATAACGGTATGATGCCCTTTTAGTAAACATAAGTTCAGCCTGACTCGCATGTAGCGTGTTGGCTTGTTGGTCTTTTGTCACAAGCGCTACTGCTGACCAATGAGGTCCTGGGTTAGATTCCCAGGTTAGGCATTTTCAAGGGAAATTTCTTAGTTGTAGTTCTGAGTCTAGATTTGAGCCTGATAAGTATATGCCTTACCCCCTATTTTCTCCCTATTTTCCGCTATCTATATTTTCGTACAAAAATGGACAATCAATTATTATGGAAATTTTCTTATTGTTCTAAGTAGGTATGTATCGCCCTGCTCCAGACTTAGAGCGGTTTCGCACTACGTCCGATCCGAATCCAAATTCAAGATCCAAGTTCAATCCGAAATGGGAATGTTCTAAATTCGGACGGATAGAGCTCGGATCTAGTGCGCAAGTCCTCATAGAAATAATACTATGGCTACTTCGGACCGACATTTCTTGGATTCGTATCGGACGTAGTGCGAAGCCGCTCTTAAGAGTTTTTATAGAACAGAGGTTTGCGGCGCCGCATCGGCTGCTGCTTCTGCCTGCAGTCGGCTACGGACTTTTACCTTTAGAGCGGTTTCGCACTACGTCCGATCCGAAGTTTTCTTAGAAATTGTCCTAATAGAGTTGCGTCGCGCCTCTCTGCTCGAACCTTAAATTTCATGCAGACAAGCGCGACGCGACACCGGTTATGTTATACGGTGAAGTTTTCTTAGAAATTGTATTGTGTAGCGTTGTGAGCGTTCTCAACTGCAAGTACTCGAGTGATGCTAAAAATCACAATTAGTAGGTTCCTAACTACGTTACTAAAAACGGGGAACAATACTGACTTTCCGGAGACGATCTGTCATTTCGTCTCCGCTTGCAGAGCTGAGAACAGCTATCCCCTGACCCTCAGAATTCTGTGTGCCGCGACCTAGGGTCAGTTCCACATTAGTTTGGTAATTATACTAGACCCTCTGCGCTTTATAATCTATATTGATTTTATTACATAACTAGTAGGGTCCCATATATGACGAACATTTTTTTTTCCAATTTTCAAATGCATACCCGCTATATCTTTTATAAATGCAAAACCATACTTAAATATACAATTTTACCTTTCTAGCATGATTGCAACCCGTGCCGACCGAGCCACAAAGCTTGTCAAAAATTGTGTTTTGTCCTAATATTAGGTTAGTCCTACAAAATTAATAAAAATGCAATAAATGAAGTGAATAAAAGACAAAATGAAATAAGAGAAATATTTATCTTTATTTTAACGTATAAAATAACAACAATCACCAACACATAAACATGATGACGACAAGCCAAAAGTAGGTAACAATTCTCTTTATAAATTCTGCTCCAAAGGAACACAAGCTCCATTGAAATTACCAGTATTCGAAACTGTTATGTCGCAAAGCATTATTTGTACCTAAGGTTCCAGACATAGAGGGCAGCTGAGATAGCTTTAGCTTGATATTTACCAGAAGAACACTCTAGTTTTGGTACTGCTAGAAGCTGTTCTCTGTCAGCAAATGAAACGACAATCGGCAAGCGTTCTTCTTTTGAACTTTGCATATTCAAGTCTGAAGCCTGGTTATAATTTTTCATCCCAAATAGACTATGACTTCGTCAGGTAAATTGTCCTGAAAGTCAGTTTTATTGCTTCTGCCCTAGATTTTCTCGTCTGAGTTTGAATTTGCTGGATCAAGGATTTGATAATGGGGAAATCTTCGCTGCTCAGACCAAGCGGTTCTACGACCGCATTAAGAATGTAAACGGAGTCTCTTATGCTTAGCTGGCATCGATCTAAAGCTGCAACAAGTTTAGGTGTTATCAGATTGTTTCTACCCTTGCTTTAGGGCAGGAATCTCTGGCCAGTTGTCTTTAGAAATTCAGAATCTGTCTTTTGTCTGAATCTTGTGAATGTTCATGCTGAGATAGGAGCCTTTTGGCCTCGTACAGGACTTCCTTCTGTTTTAATGTTTAATGTTACTTTTAATGTTTAAATGTTACTTTGTTTTTTTATTTATGTTAAATGTGTTTTAGTTTAAAGGCTTGTCGCGTGAAGCAACACCGGTTATTGTTATATTGTGAAGTTTTCTTAGAAATTGTATTGTTCGTGTCGCGTCGAGCGACAAGTCGCGCTGGTCTGCACAAGCCTTAATGTGTGATTTCCTGTGCGAGTCTCAATAAATACTTTTTCTTTCTTTCCTTCTTTCCAACTTTTGTGTGGTAGAAGTCGATGCAACAGACAATAACTCTCTTTGTCTCACTTTTCTTTCTTCTTCGTCTAATCGTCTTTGTCTACCTCTTTCTTTTTTGTCTGCCAAATCTTTATCTACACCGCCTCGACGTGGCTCTCTCTGTTTTTTAAAAAATACTTTGTATTCCTCTATTTTCATTATTTCAAAGGCATGTGCAAGATCAAATTAGTAATATAACAAGGTCTCTTCCAAAATTATTTTCACGGTTCTTAAGTGTTTTTTTTTTTAATTCTGCAGTTCTCTCCAAACATGATATAAATCAACACATTTCTTCACGCAGTTAGGAAATGCCTTTGTGGGAATTCTAGCTTCTTCCCAAAATATAATCCACTCCCTAATCACAAGATTAGCATTCTAACTAACAGTCAGCTTGACTTCGCGAAAATTGTAAAGTCAGACAGCAAAAACTTGTCGAATAAATAATAATTTTGCACCATATATTTGATGGTTAGGCAGTCCGATGAGGAAAATATTATGTTTATCACTCTGTAATACAACCGACATCTTTATGCAATAAACAACAGCGTACTAATAATCTAAAAAATCACGTATGAAATGTAAAAATAAAACATGTAGTTTCAGGTCGTAGTGCAGTATCCGTGCATGAACAACTTGAAATCGCAAGCCGGCACGGGTTATCGTTCATAAAGGGGTCTAATATTTTTTTCTAGACTATATTGGGATAATACGAAATTTTTTAGAAGGTATGCGTAAAAAAAATCGAACATGGAATATATGGGACACCCTAATAAGTAGTATCTTTTCAGATCTTGTCAGACGGCTGTGAGTTATCCAGCGCACAGGAGATTGTAATATGTATGTATTGCTACTGCATCGAAATGATGTAGTGCCTCAATGTGTTATTCTTAGTGATTAGTGAGCCATCTGTAATGGTCACGTTTACTTTGTGTTTATGCTCGCGTGTTCACATACTTAGCCTAAGTTTAGCATCCGCTTCTGTACCACGCTATGTCCATACTCTCTTGCCTGTAAACCGCTGCGATGTGCTGAGCTTTCACCTACTCTACTTCCCATACCGCTCCTTGGTCGCTAAATTGGGGAACAAGCTGGCACATCGCATGCGGCCTGCCGCTATTCACACTGCAACTAACATGCGCTCTCTAACGTGCCTTCCAGGGTTCTCCGTACGGGCTGAGGGCAGGACCCCTTACTCCTGCACACTACCTGCGCACGCTAACAAAGACCTGCCTTACCTGCGGCCTACCGCCGCAAGCTACTTGCACGAGCCTGTGCTGACAGGCCACCGCGTACTACCGGCGCTCATTACCTGTCGGTCTTAGGAAGGCCGCTACGTCTGCCACGTGCTGCCAAGGACGGTACCCTTCCTATACTAAGTGTGCGAGTGCTCAAGACTCAGTGTCAGTTACCCACGACCTAGCCGTGTTAACTACCTAAATATATGTATCAACCTATCTAGCTGTTTAATTATTCTACCTAACTACCTATCTATCCGTTAACGGCCTGCACAGCCTACCCTGCGCAGCCCTAGCCGTTACAATTGTTCGAGTCGAGTCGCGTCGCGCCGTCGGGTCGCGCTGGTCTGTACGAGCCATAAAATCATGTGTAGGTACCTATTCTCTTTGCTCTATTACTGCGCTACATTAATTGATGGTTTGTGTAAAAAATAATGACGCAAATTATGGAAATAATGAACTTGGTCTTGAGCAGTATTAACATAGCAACATAACATACCATAGGCAAGCTAATTTAGAAGACAAACATAAAATTAATTACAATGTCTTAATAACTGGTATAATAATTCGAAGCTCACCAAACAAGTAATTTTGATAGATAATTTACTGGATTTATTCCTGAGTTTTTTTTTAACTTTTTTTTTCGTATATCAAGTTCGGTTTTTTATAATACCTATGAAGTCTGAATAAACCATACTTCATTTAGAAATGGAGTATAGTTGAACACTAGTTTATGCCAGCAGCTGCGCCCGCGTGCATGTCGGAAATTATCCCACGGGAATGTACTACTGGGGATAAAAAGTATCCTATGTCCTAATCCAGGTCATGGTCTACCCGTGTGCCAAATTTCATCCAAATCCGTTTAGCCGTTTTAGCGTGAAAGCGTAACAAACAAACAAATTCACTTTCGAATTTATAATATTAGTTTGGATTAGACAAATACGGTTATCACACTTATTTCGATATAATAAACTCCGTCACTTCTCAATAAATACAAAGCAATGTAATCTTCTTACCATTTACATTAAAAAAATAACTGTAAAGTGCAGTAATTTAAACAATATTACACAATAATTTATCGTTAGTTAGTCGTTATTAGTATAGCCTAATGCATATAGCATTAGACAAATAACGACAAAATCAATCAAAACTAATGACGAATTAAATAACTCTAAAGTGCAGTAATTTAAACAATATTACACAATAATTATATGACTAATAACAACTAATATAATGACTAACTAACGATATTATTATTTAATATTGTTTAAATTACTGCACTTTAGAGTTATTTAATATATTAAATAGGTTATAGTCCTAGTAAGAGTGAGAGTGAGAGAGAGCGAAGTCCTAGTAGGATATATACTAACCTACATCCAAATAAAATCATAAAATCATCCGTGTGGTGCCGGATGTAAAGTAGTACCATCCCATTTCTTCCCGTGGATGTCGTAAAAGGCGACTAAGGGACTCACTAGAGAATGGGCAGCAGCGTTCTCTACGCATTTTGACGCCATACTGCGATCGCCAACCAGCCTGCCAAGCGTGGCGATTATGGCAAACCCCCCTCCGCATTTAGGGGAGGCTTATGTCCAGCAGTGGACGTCTTTCGGCGGAAATGATGATGATGATGATCCAAAGAAAATGGTTTACATTTAAAAAAGCGTATTTCATTGTCGTATACTATGGCCAAAAAATTATAACTGTTGCTACGGACTACCCAGTAAAACGAACACGAGATTCTTTTAAATATTTACTAAACTAAAACATAAAAACAAAAAAAAAAATACAAAAATCACGAGAATTAATGTACATTAATTCTCGTAATTTTTTTAGAATCTGTCTGTCAGAATTTTGGTATAAAAAAAAAATCAGCAACTTTTCTAATTTTGTAGAAACCGGCACTGTAACACCACTATCTATCTCCGATATAAAGGGTATACCAGAAAAAAATATCAGCCGTCCCATACTTTATTTTGAGTAGAATAGGTATCGAAGTTTTGTATGGGACAACAAATATTTTTTTCGCAATTACGATGTTGGTCTCATGGAGAAAGTTGTTCAGTTTGATGGTCACACTTTTAAATTTGACCAGAACTTTCTGGTACATCCAAATGGTGTATATAAAAATCAAATGCCGTGCGTTAGTCTCGCAAAAACTCAACCAGCCTCGTTAGACTTGTTTTTTTTTTGTCTTGTTTGCCTCAATATCAATGGGGTGGTTTATGAGGAAAGACAATTTGGAAAAACCCAAAGAAACATACGAAAAAAATCGAATTTTGTCTCACGTGGTACGAAGTTCACCGGGTCATCTAGTATTACATTCAAAACAAACTTCATTCTAACAAAAAATTAAAGAATCCTATACTATTAAATGAGCAATATTTGTGTATATATATATATATATGTATATATATATACACGAAAACCTGGAAAACGTCTCTAACCATTCCGATGAAAGTTGCAATATAGCTAATTAGCAAGGTCTCCCGAACAGAGCTTGGTCGCCTAAAGTTTAGAACACATATACAAGTTTAGAACATATATATATATTTGTAATCACATTCTGGAAAACGTCTCTAACCATTCCGATGAAAGTTGCAATATAGCTAATTAGCAAGGTCTCCCGAACAGAGCTTGGTCGCCTAAAGTTTAGAACAAGATGGCTATGATAGGGCAGCATCGAATTCGTAAGTACCTACTATCATGGCAGCATGGAATTAGTAAGTATCTAAAAGTAAGTATTTTATGAGCATTCTTTGTTTTTATCAGAGCAGAGCTCGGTCACTCAGGTACTGTGTAATAATAAGAACAACTAATTTAAACCAAAAATTTTTAAACAAGAAAAATGTATGTCTCAACCAAAGTCGTAGCAAGGTAATCTATTTCTTGTTTGACTAAATTATTATTATATAATAATACCAGCCTATTACTGTCCCACTGCAGGGCAAAGGCCTCTTCTCATACAAAGAAGGCACGAGCATTAATCAAGACGAGTTGGTGATGATTATTATTATTATGTAAACATATTATTGTTAGTTATATTTTCTTCCGTAGTTAGCACATTTATTTTAAAACGCAATGTCGTTTGAAACCTTGATAGACACAGTCTACTTAAACATTCTGCTACCTTTTTTATTTAACCGGTTTGGAGCCTATTCCTAATTTACCAGTAAACTTAAAGGGGTTTATTTATAAACGTTGCTTAAAATTAAGTGACATTCATACATCAAAAATGTATCGTTAAACAGGCTTTACTCCTTACTTAACTTTAAGCAACGATTATAAATAAACCCCTTATTATTAAAACGGCCAATATCTCACAATAAATAAACTCACAATAAATAAATAAATAAATAAATAAATACTCCAAACATGCTAACAAGATCTTCTTCCATTCGATCGCGAACAGATCACATTCAGGCTTAACGTCCAAGAAAGCGTTCAACACGAAGAGTGTTCGAGGCACAGGAACCTGGGCTAGAGACACACGTGACTGTTTGAATCCCAGGCACGGCGAGGAAGCGGTGCATCCTGATACGGCCTTAATGTATCGGGTCAAAAAGATGGGACAGTTCGTCGTACAGTTCTGCAGCATCACTACTACTCAGGCATCTGTCGCAGCGGCGGCGATAAACGAGAAGCTACTAGCGCTTTTCAAAAATTCTTAATTCAAAAGCCATTTATTCAAACAAGGCTGAGAATCAGCACTTATCTAACGTCAAAATTACATACTTGACAACTTCCTAATAGTGCAAAAAGGAGTGGCGCAACAAACCCCCCAGCAGCACAGCTGTTCTGAGTGTATGTTCAGTTAGAAAAACTTAATTCTCTAAAATAGTATGCAAAATAATTTACATTACGTAGGTAACACAAAACATTAAACAAAATAATTTGATATATGTCAGATATCAACTAAAAATGAGTTAGCAAGCAACGAGCAGCGAGTGCGCGCCGGCGACGAGCTATTACTCGCTGGTATGCATGTGTACCAAGTTCGTGAACGGGCGCCGTCAGTTGAGACTGGGCATCCCTTATCTGCCAGGGCTTATCCTTTAAGATTTTACTAAGTCTAGTAAAATCTTCTTTAAAGGAAAACTTGCGCTTCCTTAGAAGCGCAAGTTTTCCAATTCCGTAATGCTTAAATTTCAAGATTGGGGTTTCGTGGTCGACGCAGTCAAATGCCTTGGAGAGGTCACAAAAAATCCTATGGCGTCTTTTCCACGCTGTAAATATGTGTTTTAATAAGGTGACACCGGCGTCAGTAGTATAACGTCCCTTGGTGAAACCATACTGTTGATCATGTAAGATTTTATTGGTGTTAAACTGGTTGAGTATTAGATTAAGCATTACCTTTTCAAATACCTTGCTTAAAACCAGCAACACGAATACGGGTCGCGTCACGCAGCATAGATTTTCGGTTAAAACAACTGCCCACACTATAATTTTTATAATTAATTACATCTCATAATCTTTCAACCAATTTTCAGTTTAACAAATAATTTCAAACATGTTTTTTTTTTTTAATAATTCAATTTCTAATTGTTTGGAAGAAAAACCTTGAATATTTTGATGAAATAATTTCAAGGTATTCTGATTAGACTCTTTTTTACAATTAACTAATTGAGAACAAGAAGACACCATGTTCTTGGTAGGTATAACTATAGTGTTACTGGTATCTTCTGTTGTCTTACTATCTAGTTTAAATTAACATCCGGAGTGAGCCCCAATACCCCTATGCCATCAGCAGGCAATGAGATCCTACTACTTGTGGACCCCACATTATGACAAGAATTTGCCATAGTGACACATGGATCCTCCTTCACACAATTATTGTAAATGCTTCCACCGCACCATCCGCGGCCACCAGGTACATTAGAATTATTACTAATAATTGCGGTGTTAATTATAGTACTACTCTTCGACATACTACTTATGTCTGAGTTTATATAAGCTAAGAGCCTCGCTATTTGAAGTCTAAGCCTAATGGGCAGATACACTGTATTCCTTGTCGATTTCAACTTATCAACAAAATTATTTGTGTCAAAAAATATAAGTTTGTCACTGTAGTGGCTTACTTAATTGACCGACTATTTGACAATTCAAAAGTGCCTATAAATGGTTTAATTGAAATAAATGCTTTGAGTTTGAGTTTGAATTTGCACTCGAGTACCTAAATGAAAGGACGAGTACATTCAATTCCAATTAACCCCCAGGGATAATGAAGACAACATAAGTAATAAAAATGTTTTTTTTTTACATCTTTAGTACCTACTACCTTATATCTGATTATGTAACGGAAACAAATTCACGGCCAAAACACAACTGCAAAAAATCTAGACAAATTATACGAGTTTTTTTACGCACCAAAGAATTCACATGAAAAAATATTCAGCGGATAAAAGTTGTTAATTATTAAAAAAAATTTTGGTTATGCTTGATGATGGCAATGGGCTCGAACTCCACCAAAGCGGAGATGAGACGAGAGGATAGGAGATGTGTTTTAAACAACCAATAGAATTTCGTTATTCACACATCTTGTCTCCGCTCAGATTCAGTGGAGACCACTGAGCGGAGATGTGTCATAATTGTATGGCGTGATCGAAGCATCTGAGCTGTATCTCGCCGAGAGCTAGGCGACGGTACAAAGTGGAGACTAGAAGAGATGTGAGCGGCGTGCAGTGAGCGGCGCCGTAACAGTTCCGCTCTAGCCAGCCCACATCTCCACTCTAGCCAGTACACATCTCCACTCTAGCCAGTACACATCTCCGCTCTAGCCAGCACGCATCTCCACTCCACTCTAGCCAGTACATATCTCCGCTCTAGCCAACACGCATCTCCACTCCACTCTAGCCAGTACACATCTCCGCTCTAGCCAGCACGCATCTCCACTCCAGTCTACCCAGCACGCATCTCCCCTCCACTCTACCCAGTACACATCTCCGCTCTAGCCAGCACGTATCTCTACTCCAGTTCAGCCAGCACGCATCTCCACTCCACTCTAGTCAGTAAACATCTCCGCTCTAGCCAGTAAACATCTCCGCTCTAGCCAGTAAACATCTCCGCTCTAGCCAGCATGCATCTCCACTCCAGTCTAGCCAGCGCGCATCTCCACTCCACTCTAGCCAGTACACATCTCCGCTCTAGCCAGCACGTATCTCCACTCCATTCTACCCAGCACGCATCTCCACTCCACTCTACCCAGTACACAACTCCGCTCTAGCCAGCACGTATCTCCACTCCAGTCTAGACAGCACGCATCTCCACTCCACTCTAGCCAGTATACATGTCCACTCTAGCCAGCATGCATCTTCACTCCAGTCTAGCCAGCGCGCATCTCCACTCCAGTCTAGCCAGTACGCATCTCCGCACAGCTTCAAGGGATACGGGTGTATCCACCGGGGCTGTGCAGAGAAACGTACTGCTGCCTAGCTAAAAAAGATCTCTTCTCGCCTCCGCTTCGAACATCTCCGCACATCTCCGCTTCGGTGGAATTCGGGTCTAACTGGCGAAATGTGGATACTATAGTTACACCTCTGCCCAACCCTTCGAGGAAATAAGGCATGATGTTATGTAATTTTTTTGGGTTAATTATTCTCATCAGCCATATAGCAGCAGTCTACTGCCGGACATCGCCCGTCGCCCATCTAATCGATATCGATAAATCCATCGTCAAAATCAACTTTATTTTAATCTCTTGATAAAATGTTTTGACCTTGTGCGTCCAAAAATCACCGGCTGTCTACCAGGTGAAAAATCAGAAGCGTTCCGCATTTAAATGGAATTTGGTAAACTCAATACCTATTTTGGTTAACCGAAAATATGAAATGTGCATTATTAGGTACTTACTGTCTTTAGAATTATTAAGTAAAGTTAACCCGCCCTCTCATAGGTCTTGAGTTCGAACCCAAGGCACGCACCTCTTATTTTTTGGATTCATATACGTATTGTACAAATTATTACTTGCTTAAAAAACGTTGAAGCAAATCATCGTGAGGAAAACGGCATGCCTGAGAGATATTTCTCGACGGCATGTGGAGCCAAGTCAGAGGCCCATGGGCGGTTTTAAAACTCTGACACCAAGTTAGTCACTAACCACACGAATAGAAGAAAAAGACCCGCACTCTACATTGATTTATATTATTCATCGATTAGAAATTGGTTAGGTGAGTATGAAGAATGCCAATTTTCCCACTCTATAAGCAGTTACATTTGATTGATTATAACTGGTCCTTTCCCTGGTCTTTTGGGACCATGTAATTAAGGGCGCTATCTCGCTTGGACACCAGTGGTGGCGCAATCATGGTCGCACTGCCAATAAATGTATGCTTGGTTGCGCAACCGATCAGCCGCCTGGTGAGATACCCACCAAAACTGTGTATATTTTGCTGGCAGCGCGACCATGGTTACACCACCATGGTGTCCTAGTAAGATACAATGAAGTGAAAAAACATTACATATATTTACTTACTATATTCAAAGCCCCATAAATTGAAGACATTTTCAACGAGGGATTGGTATTTGGATTGGTTTTTGATATTTAAAACTTATTTTTATACCTCATACATAACTATCATGTTTGTTTCCAAAAATAGAATAATAAATATTTTAAAAAAACTGCGTTATTTGTGAAATATCTACCTTGAATTCCAAGTATCTAGAGAATTTATGCATAGATAGTAAACACTACGGATGGAGTTAATTGCAATCAAAATTTTATTATTCTGTTTAACTTAATGTAAAGGAAACTGAAGAAAATTCTAGAAACAAAGAATAATAACATAGCTTAAACAATAAACTTGATGTTTTTAATTTTATCATAAGTAATAAGGGAAATAATAATAACAGCCAATGGCCTTATAGCCAAGAGCCTCGACCAACACCTGAGGAGGCTCTCGTTGGGCAGCTGGATTAAGGGCTTGATTCAGAAAGCGGTACTTCTGGACACGGCTCGCATTGTTAGGAGGTTCCTCTCTCTGGAGCCCTGACCGCCGGTAGCTTGGACCCTGTTCCCGATACCGGTGGGCTACTATTTTTTATATTTTTATATTATTTTATACCAATATTTAAAAATATAATTTATATGTACAAAATGAAATAAAGGATAATAATAATAATAATAATGATCTGAAGTGATCACAACTAGTTAAAAAATTAGAATTGCGTGCCAAAATTTCTCAAATAATCAGAATTTCTGCAACGCATTATGTAAATTATGCTATTTTGATGTCTAAATAGTGCACGTGGTTTGGTTCCTCACACCCGATTTTTTTTTTTTTTTTTTTCAATTAAATCATTTACATGCACTTTTGAATTGTCAAGGAATCGGTCAGTCAGAAATATGAAGCTAGTTGCCCATTCCAAAGCGTAGTAGGTACCTACGGAGAAGAACGGGCAAGAAACTCCACGGACACTCTTTTAAATAAATTGTGTGTAACATACCATGTAGTAATATTGAAATATGCCAAGATTTTTCCAATTAAAACCTTTAATTAATTTCCACCTCGTTGGTTTAGTGGTCGCAAACGCTAATGCTGAGCATGAGGTCCGTGCTTCGATACCCAGATCGGGCAAAGTGGTATGGGGTTTTCCATTAGGAACTTCTCAGTAGCAGCCCGGAGTCTGGATTTTTGCACGGTTGATGGCTCGCCTATTACATGGTACTTAAACATAACTGGCGAAATATGGGTGTACTATAGGTACATCTCTCCCGAAGGGTTAGCTTCGGGAATTACAGGCTTGATGTTATGTTAAGTTGAAATAACTTTTTTGGTTTATTTGTTATCAAAAATACCTTATTCATTTTGATCACTATTGTTTGTCATAAATTATGAGAAGAGGATTGTCAATTTTGGTCACCAGTCTGCAGAGCTACTAACATTATGGGTATTTAGTCTGAACGGCCCAAAGCGAATGGACCGCGCGCCATTCGACCGTAAACAAAAATCGTCTACGTTCCAAAGGACAAAATGGTTTCAAAATGAATTTAATGGGTCAGGCGCATAAATTGTAACAGTCGCATAGTTTATGAATTTTAACTATTTAAATATTTACTTAGTTGAAATCATCTAAATAAACAGAATACATCTTCATAACCGGTTTGTTGATTTGTTTCTTTAAAATAAGACTGAGTTTTATTTAAAAGATTTAATTACCAAATTTAACTTATATTATTGTTGATTGTTTTTCTAAAGAAGATAACACAAATCTAAGAAAAAAAATTAAACCTTTATTTCATCATTTAACTTATGCACTAGAATGGACTTGATGTAGTTTATGACATTGAATTTGTTAACAAATTTTTATCACCGGACTGGTGATAAAAATTTGGAACGTAGACGATTTTTGTTTACGGTCGACGAATGGCCCGAGGGCCATTCATCTTGGACCGTTCAGACTAAATACCTAACATTGTACTGGAACCTTTGCATGACTACCAAGCGTGGTATTGGTGACGGAAGCCTGTCCTATAAAGGCGTGTTCATCAAAGCAGTCAAAGACCTGCCCATGTTGATTAATCATATGTGTAGAGGTAATTAGTTATTATGACGGATATGATGGGATGTAATGGCGCAAGCGGCCTGCGAGTGTTTTTTTTTTCATTTATTTTTACAGCACAATTCGTTACTAAGACTGGTAGATAAGTTATTTTTAATTATGTGATCTCTAAGTGCACCATCTCTCTGTACCATCAACGTATTTTTTTTTTAATTATCTGGTTATTTTTATAAAATCACTTTTTAGAACCCTGTCGTCAAAAATTATGACATCAGCGTAGGTACTTATAGGATATTGCGTTTTAATTGTAAATCTGTATTTTCCTGCCTTTCTATCTCATTATGGTAGAAAACTAGATCTTTCTAAAACCGCGTCCTACCCAAAAGCGATCGTGGCGCGAATGCGCGATCGGTCGCGTGCATATGTCACTTTTTGTTCGGAAAACCCGAAAGCGGCTGTCGGCGCGAACACGCGTTCCGGTTCACCGAACAAAAAGTTCGAACGATCGAGTACCATCAACGTATTTTTTTTTTAATTATCTGGTTATTTTTATAAAATCACTTTTTAGAACCCTGTCGTCAAAAATTATGACATCAGCGTAGGTACTTATAGGATATTGCGTTTTAATTGTAAATCTGTATTTTCCTGCCTTTCTATCTCATTATGGTAGAAAACTAGATCTTTCTAAAACCGCGTCCTACCCAAAAGCGATCGTGGCGCGAATGCGCGATCGGTCGCGTGCATATGTCACTTTTTGTTCGGAAAACCCGAAAGCGGCTGTCGGCGCGAACACGCGTTCCGGTTCACCGAACAAAAAGTTCGAACGATCGAGTATTCGCGCGACGATCGCTTTGCTCAGCAACGCAATCTATTTTCGATATAATTATTGTGTCAAAAACACATGACACATTTCAGCTGTCATCTTTGATCTGGTAATAGATTGGGGCTATAACCAACCTATTTCGTACGACCCAACAGTCCTGTCATTCCTGTGGTCCTCAAAAGTTGTTGTATAAAAAGGTTAATAATTCCTTTCGCCCAATAAAAACGACATACTGACGAATTAATAGCACAATAATAAATAGATTATAAAGATCACTCATTGATAGACAACGCCTAAACTGCTGGGTTTAGAAGCATGAAATTTTGCACAACACTTACTTGTAATTATAATCCACAAATTTCCGTGCAAAATCAAACGATTTTATACAAATTAGGAAGAACTTTTTGAAGGTGATCTTTAATATTTGTCAATAAAAAATATATAAATTAAGCATAATAAATTATGCTAATGTAGGTACGTATATTTTTTATAGCTGACGCAAAATTCGTGACATTGTTATTATTCTAAGACAAACTTTGATAACAAAGTTCGAAAAAAGAACAAAGAACACTCGATTTTGAAAATCTTGTTTTTTCTGTCATATCCAGTAACTAATCAACACATTTATGAAAAACCCTATTGCGATAAATTACCGGAGAGGTTCGTCTCAGACCGGTCGTCCGCTTACAATGTCGGCCGTTGAAGGTCTCTATAGTTCTTAGTTTAGTCGATATATAGCTGTTATACCCGGCGTCTGCGATACAGTTGCGTTGGGTCTTTAATTCTTCAACATTGTGTACACCGAAAATGAGTTTGCAAGCCGCAATCGGTAGTGTTTTGTTATTTTTCGTTTTCTTTTGCTGCGGTAATGGATATGCGAAGCTGGCACGTAAGTTTTCTTTTGTTTTTCTGTTTTTGACTGTTCATTTTTAATTTTCGAATGCTTTTTCTGTGATTTCTTAGTTCATTAATTGATGATAACTATTATGAGTAATCACTAAATAATTTAACCAAGTGCCTCGATACTTTGATGGTCGCAAGCGCTACTGTTGAGTACAAGCATGAGTTCTGGGTTCGATTTCCGGGTGAGGTACGGTTGGTGACTGACCTGGTATCAGTTTTTTCATGCCGCCCATGGGCCTCTGACTTGACTTCACATGCCGTCGAGAAATATCTCTCAGTCATTCCTCAGGATGTTTACCAATAGTTTAAAAAAAAAAAAAAAAAAAATTATATTTATAATCATCATTGAAAAAAAAAAAACTAGCGTTATTTTTTGTTGAGAGTTGTTTTCTGATTTCAAAATAGTTTTGATTACCCCCAACGTTGTCTATTTGTATAAGGCTAAGCGGACCACGTAAATTTAACAATGAAATGAAATGGCCAAAACCCAGTCCCAAACTGGATCCTAGTGGTGTGACCATCTCGATTTCGAACCCAAGGTACGCACCTCTGACTTTTCGGATTCATGTGCGTATTGTATAATTATCACTTGCTTCAAAAACGGTGCCGTACATACACATCATGAGGAAACCAGCATGCCTGAGAGATATTTCATGACGGCATGTGAAGCCAAGTCAGAGGCCCGTGGGCTTTAAAACTCTGACACCAGGTTAGTCACTAACCACACGAAAAGAACAAGAAGAAGAAGTTCCAAACGAAGACATAAAACTGTCGATTGAAGTAATAAGGTAATCGATAAAACCACCAAAATTCACGGTTGGCAGTGAATTTTGAATGACCTTCGTGAATGACCTTATTCACCATCAATTGATTATGATCTATAAATATCTAAAGCACTTACGGAAACATAACGAGAACCGTTTCTTGGCCTAGATCCATATGAAACTCGGATTTAACTTCAGTTACAAGTGAATGTAATACGCAGGAAGACCGAGAAGGCTGTTCCAGGGTCGTAATTCAAAAACTTTGTTAATTTATATTCTAGTTTTATTGTTCTGGCGAAAATTGGTAAAAAGAAAAGCCACACTATTGGAATCTTTCCCGTGTCTTCACATACTTAGTAATTTTTATCTCAAACTGTAATAGGGGGTTATCTTCGAAACTATTGGATCTGATTCCGGATTTTTTTCACTAATGGGAGGTTACAGTATTGCCAAGTGTCATAGGATATATTTTATATTAAAATAAGCTTGGTCAACCCGTCTTTCATTTACAACTGTTGTAAATGAAACATGGGTTGCCAAGACTAACTTCTGCACGCAGACAAAGTCGCGGGCGGAAGCGAATATTATTTAGATAAGGTATTAACTTTTTTTTTAAAGCCGCAATCGCCCTAAAGACGACCCTCTGACTATTATTCTTTTCATTTTTTCAACACCTTCTTTTTTCATGTCGATAGTACTCTAATTTGATGTTTTTATATTGGTTGAGCCCAGTAGGTGGCCACATTCATCGTGGCAGTAGCGTTCTTTAGGACACTCCAGCAAGTGGGGCATGGTCTGATCAGAAGCACTGCACTCGCACTGGGTCTTGGGTGGGTCAGTTCACCTCACTTCGACAAATTGTGTCTGCAGCGGCCTACTTGAGTACGCAATCGATTGAGAGCTTTCCATATAGGCCACTGCAGATCACGCCCGGAAGGCAAATGCTCCCAGGGTTTAAGAGCGTTTGTTCTGAAAGTGGGCAACGTCGCAAAAGAATGTCAAATATTTCGCTGTTTTGATTAATTTGGCAATATTACTATTAATAATTAAATGCAATAATTAATATCGTAACACCGGATATTTAGTTTTAGATGTAAAAAAGTATTTGAAAACTTTCCAAATGCCTTTTTTACACCTAAAACGGTTACAACATCAAATTCTGTGTTCTAATTGCAATTAATTATTAATATTCTAGTTCGCTAATTAGCCACATTTATTATTTCTATACAATAATTTTGCCAAATTAATTAAAACAGCGAAATATTTGACATCTATTTGCGACGTTGCCCACTTTCAGAATAAACGCTCTTAACGAAGTCGTGGATGCCTCTCTTCCCACAATATGCTTCTTTCATTGGATGGTTTGTTTGGATAGCATCAATATTATTATCATTATCAGCATCGTTTGCCATATTCTAGGTAAAGAGGTTCTTTG
Source organism: Agrochola lota (assembly GCA_947364205.1). Lineage (NCBI taxonomy): Eukaryota > Metazoa > Arthropoda > Insecta > Lepidoptera > Noctuidae > Agrochola > Agrochola lota. The sequence goes on along the minus strand of OX376231.1, from coordinate 8,049,651 downwards.
TATATTTTTAAAGGGAATATATAGAAATACCTATCGTATTACAGTAATTCTTTCACGGACAGAACTCTACACTGTTCCTAATTCGCATATTATGATAGATTTTATGCCAGAAAAATGTGCGTTACCTATGGGAATTTTCATGCGGGAGATACTGAGAGGGACATCAGTGTCTGTCAAATAAAAAATAATTAAAGAATGAGAACATCTGTATGATATCAATTGAGCTAAAAATGTTCATGAACCAATTTATAGATATTTAATACAACAAATTCTGACTACTCTGTAAAAAGTAATACTTGGTCATAAAAAAAATGTAGTTATGCGTCGACTTGAGAATCTCCACATTTTTTCGTCAGTTAAAAATTAAAAAATCTATGAAAATCTTTTTACTTTTTGTACAAAACACACATTACAGTGTAGTTCGAAGTACACTTGTCTAGTTATTAAAGTTCCATTCTAGTTGAACTTGACTTCATAATTAAATAACATACATTTATAGCATTTAAAAAAAAATTGTGTAAGGTCGAATTAAAATTAATTATAAGTCAGATTAGAATACAAGGTTATTTTTTTTTTTAATCTTATCATAATCAAGTTTGAAAAGTTTGTTAAAGTTATTCTTATTTATTCATATTAGGATTTGGTTGTTTAGCTTTTATTTCTGTCAGAATAAAGGTGTTCAGATTCACAGGTATCGGCAACTGGTAGTATTAAGATTTTTGTGAAAAACGTAAATTTTAAAAATTAAAGATCCGACTGCGAACAAATAGAACTTAAAAAAAGGAAACAAGACGAAATACAAGCAGTCGGAGGCATCTTCTTAAATTTAAGATTAAAGAAGTATTGCCTCCGTCTGCATGAGTTTAAATTTGTTTCCATATGTTTTATACTCGTAGTTCACTTTGTACGCAGTCGGGTTTAAGATTTTTTAAATTTACTTTTTTATTTTGGACTTTTTTAATAATTTCTGATTCCAAAATTACATTTTAACGTATAATTTTTATATATGTTTATAATCACCTTTTAAAACCCTTCATTTTAATACCCCACTCGACGGCGACCGTTTGGGAGATTTTAATATACCCATTGACACTCGCGCAATCAAGACGAATCTAACGGCATATAATTCATCAAAATCGGTTCAGCCATTTAGTAGTTTCGAGGGAACATAAGGACGGACATACAAACATACAAGTCAAACACATAACACTCCTTTTTTATCTTTGCCGCAGTTGGGTAAAAATAATCACAACTGCCTTGTTAGTCTAGAAGTCGCAAGCGCGATTCCCAGATCGGGTAATGTTGAGTTTTTCATCAGAAATTTCACAGTAGCACCCCCTTTTTTTTTGAGGGTGGGAAATTATCAAATAACTTCTGCCGCTCTGGCCGGAGCGGGAGGGTGTGTCAGACTTTTACTGACTAAAACCCACAAGTGTTCCTTCTTTTGCCTGTGCCGGGGCCGCAATATCCCTTTCGGACAAACTCGCAACCCTTGCAGGCATTGGTCCTTACGGACCCCGTCAGTTGGTGCTGAAATCTCTTTGAGGCGCGCGTGGATATCAACGCGCCGTCGACCCGGGACAGTAGCACCCCTGAATCTGGATATGTGCCCGGTTGAACACTGCACGATAACTTTATTATCATACTTCTTCTATGGAGACCTTTATTATGTTTTGGCCGAGGAAGTAGGTGGTTCGTACTTTCGTGGTGATATTTATACAACGTGTAACGTTAAATGCGCAAAACCTCAGAAATCCCAACTGATTTTTAATTCAATTAACCTATTTCAGAGAGAAAAAAAATATAGAGAGAAATAAAGGTTTTATGTGCTGTGTGTGTTTAGTCTGCGACGACGCTCTACTCGAGGGACGGGTCGACACCGGGCCGTTTTAGCGGGTTTGCGCGTGTGATACTATTAATAAATAGACACGGCAACGTTCTTAATGACGATTTTTTGAAAAATATGACCTATATTAAAAAGTGGTTCAATTGATTCTGCTCGTTATTCTGATCAAACTACATATTGTCAGGAGTTTTGAGCATTTAACGTTACACGTTGTATAATAATTGCATTTAATTACTTTAACTTCCCTGTTTACGTAAAATTATGTCCCAAACATCATCACCATTCTCCTTCCTGCCCATATCCTAATAGAGATGTTGACTGGGTAAAAAAAAACTATTCAGTCCGTCAATAAAAAAATATTAAACACGTATTTTTTGCTTTGTCATATATTATTAATAAAAAATAATTTTGATAAAACGCTCGCCATAATTCAATAAAATCTACCGGACGTGTAAAAAAATAAAATCTAGTGAGGTCATGCCAGATTTTATCTCAATGTTTTATTAACGTAAAAAAATAAAAAATACGTGTCCAATATTTTTTAATAATCTACCTGACAGTTTTTTTTTTTTTTTGTCGACATCCCTTGTATTTGGGGTCAGAACAACATGTCCCAAACAAAGTAATAAAATTTTATGCCAGATATGCTTTGGCTTAATTAACACTTAACACAACGTAGTGTACGTTGTGTTAATTAAATTAAACAACAATATTATAATCGTACACAAGTACAACAAACAACAAGTTTTTTTTTTGGGGTTTATTTCTCTTTTCTATATTTACGTATACCTAGCACCTCTTATGCGTAAAGCATAATCAGCCTATAATATTCCCACTTCTGGGCCCTAACCTAAAACTCGTGTTTGTTTACATTTTTGGCAAATGAATTACACACGCAGATTAGTATAAAATGGGACTTATTTCAGGTTCACTTAAATACGTACTCCATGTTGTAACGGCTTATTGGTTGATTCGCACGAATTAACACGCCCGAAACGGGCGAATCGAGACTTTTAAATATTACAATTTTTTCTGTAGGCGATTCGCTTCGCAACTAAATTTATTTATGGGCGAATCGACAACTCCAGAAATACGTATTAGGCAATTGGCAAATTTTCAATTCTATGCAATAAAGTTAAAACATTGCGAAAAGTTTGAATAAATTCTAATAAAATAAATACAAAAGAATCATGAACTTATAAAGCCTGCAAAATGCCATCCTTGAAAGTCTTAGCAAAAATAAGTTATTTAAAATGCAAGAAATTGCTACATTATTTTTAAATTGCTATGGGTGCGCTTCAAATTTCCTTTGCTGTCTTAAAAAAAAAGTTCAAATGTAAATTAAAATAGTGATTTATTGAGGAGCTCGTGGCTAAGAAATAACAGCCGCACGGGTCATCAGGTAAAGCTACGCTTGCCGGGGTTGGTCCGTGGATGGGTCCTTTACATACCGAGACTCCTCCATGCCTCAGAAAGCACGTTAAGATGTTGGTCCCGGCTTTCATTCGTGGATCTTTGAGTCGTTACGGGTAGTCAGAAGCCTCAAAGTCTGACAACCAGTCTTACCAAGGGGTATCGTATTATCCAGTTACTGTGTTGTGGAGGTCAGATAAGCAGTCCCTCGATGAAAAATACTGGTATTCGGCTGCATCCGGTTAGACTGGAAGCTGACCCCAACATAGTTGGGAAAAGGCTGGGCAGGCTTGATTGATACCTATCAATCTTTATTGCTTTATTGCATTCCAGAAAACACATAGCAAAAAAATTATTTAACACTAGAAAACAAACAATAGGCGGCCTTCTCCCTTTCTACTATCTCTTGCAGTCAACCTTGGTAACTTTGTATATTTATATGCAAACTCGTGCGCCGAAAACATTGAACTTCAAATTTTGCAAGACAGCTTTCTTGAATAATTATTAAAATAGCTTACCTCTCACTCTTTTATTCATTAACATTTTAATTACGTAATGAATGTTATCTTAGTAATCTTTCGAGTAGGTTTAACATAAATATTGTAATCTTTTATCTTCTAATCCTTATCCTTACATATTATAAAACACCCGCCGCGTCTGTCTGTCTGTATGTCTGAACGCAATAAACTCAAAAACTACCGAACGGATATTCAAACGGGTTTCATCAATGGATGAAGTGGTTCATGCGGAAGGTTTTAGTATATAATTCATTAAGGTTTTTTGTAAATTAGCTGAAATATGACTATTATTGTTGAAGATGTTGGCAAAAATCATGCCGACTTCTTTACTGGCATCCGCCGCGTTAACCGTAAAAGATACATAAAAATTATGTTTAACAGAATGGTTTATCTTAAAAAGTTGACCAAAAAGGTACGCGATGGCATATCTTCTAAGGATGGCCCACAGTAACCATTATTACCTTTCAGATAAAAAAATTCATTGGTATTTCCGAAGCTATTTTGACCAGTATTATATTAATCCCATAAAATATATTATTTAAATTGGGCATTTAATTTAGATTTGTGTATGCCTTGACATCATATCATTTAAATGAATACTTTAAAAGATATCACAGATTCAAAATTACGCGTAACAACTACGCGGGCGCAGTTGTAAGAGTCAATGACCTTTTCCTCGGCTATTAAGTATGTAATCTTGGTAGTACATTCCCGTGGAAGATTTTGCGACAACCACGCGGGCGAAGCCGCGTGCAAAAGCTACTTGATAATAAAAAAGGAAACATCGACATAAGAAAGAAAAAAAATAATCATCATCATGAAGTCCGCGTTTGTAAAGTATTTTTTACATGTGCATAATTTTTTTATAAATAAATAAATGTATTTTAACCGACTATGGCAAAGGCAAAGGAGGGTTATGATTTAAATAGACTATTTATGTATGTAGCTTCATCTGTTCACTCATCACTCCTAAACTACTCGTCGTATTTTGACAAACGAATCGTAACACAAAACTTCGGTTATACGAGGACCGATAACGATTTTATTTTATTATTACTGTTATTATACCATTTTAATTGACGTCATGTTTTAATATATTTCAATTCATAGTTTTATTTATATGTTTTCTTAGATTTCAGTTAATAAGAACGATCTTTTAAACGTAGGTATTTATTTTACAAAAAACCGGTCAAATGCGAGTCGGACTCGCACAAGAAGGTATAACCGTATAATATTTAGCAAAAAACGCCGAAAAAACACATTATTTATTTTTATAGCAACAATAGAAATAGGTACACAATCTGTGAAAACTTCAACTGTCTACCTATTACGGTTCATGAGATACAGCCCACTGACAGACAGACGGACGGACGGACAGTGGAGGCTTAGTAATATGGTTCCGTTTGTGCATCTTTCGGTTATCGAACCCTAAACATGTGGTCAAAGCGGGTATTTAACTAATTGTTATGACGTCAACTCTTAGTGTTACGCAACAAAAATTCATTAGCGACTATCGGAAGTACCTAGCCCAATACCTAATAGGAGTGCAATGGGGAGTTTCAATAATTCCCTTCAAGATAAAGTTTAAAAACTGTGTAAAACCCACATCTATTATACATAAAGTGAATCAATTTTCTCGACTTCCCCTTACAACCTAGGCCAAATATTTTTTGACATTCCGATAGCTCATGACATAGAGAGGTGCATTAGAAAATAATAATAAAAAATCTCAACTAATTAAGAAGTTATGCAGAACTCCGCGAAATTTCGCGAGTATTCTGGTTACTAATACTTAACATCGTGAGGAAACCGGCTTGCCTGAGAGATATTTCTCGACGGCATGTGAAGCCAAGTCAGAGGCCCATTGGCGGCTTTAAAACTCTGACACCAGGTTAGTCACTAACCACACTAAAAGAAGAAGAATACTTTAACACCAACATGTTTATAATTCGATATTTTCGAATATTGAATTAAGTCTGATTTAGTATTTCTTCCAGGCCCAGTGCGGGTTATTTTACTACAAGACTGACAAAAACTCTTTCATTACAGCGGACTATATCCATCCCTGCAACGCAACAACCCGAGAGTGTCTAGTAAAAGCAACACAAGATGCCCTCCCAGAATTCGTCAAAGGCATCCCGGAGCTTGGAGTGTCTGTCCTGGATCCCTTCACCATTCAGAAGCTGTCCATCCCCCTGAACGGGTTGACTTTCACCTTCTACAATGGAAAAGTTACAGGATTCAAGAACTGCATTGTGGATGACGTTGTGTGAGTACTTTGATTATGTCTGAAGGCTTTGTTGGAACGGTGATCTTTTTTTTTTCTTGCGGCTTCTGAATCCTTTAGCAGATGCGTTCTGTACTTGTTGGCGTTTCGAGTACGGTCCTCCAGTGAAGGCCGGGCCTCTTCTTGTTGCTTGACTAGATCAAGCTATGTCCTACGTGTGCTGTCTTTTCAATCGAGGGTGTTCCAGTGAGTTGGTCAGTACAGAAGCCAGGCTGTTGACGTCGATTATTTAAAAAAAACCGCTGTTCCATAAATTTTGACCGCGTCGGTATTGCACTTTTCTATGAAACAGCAGATTTTTTTTTAATAACCGACGTAAATTTTTAACCCAAGGGCGTTCAGAATCATGTACTGAATCCATGGTAACAGTTTTCGCTTGGATGTCCCTGACACCCTGTATATGGATAGATTTCGATCGGTTGAAAATCAAGACATGCGTCTGGGTTTCGTTTTCTTGTAAGGTAAGCAGTGAGCACTAAGAAAAAATAATAAATAATACTGAGGTAAACCTATTAAAGTATTATTAAATCTGTCATCGTATATATCTAACTTAATCATGAGGACAATTAAGTCATCAACAAACTCGTTTATTGTTGTCATTTGTACAAGTAAGTCAAGATTCCGAAGGGAACTGATTACTACCTGTGGTCATTTTGACATCATCATAGTCATTAGAAAGACGTAATTCGAAACATGGAACTTTATGGTTGGAAAACTGTAAACAATTAAGTTATCTTTTTTTTTCGTCGTGTGGTTAGTGACTAACTTGGTGTCAGAGTTTTAGTCAGAGGCCCATGGGTGGCTTTAATACTCTGACACCAGGTTAGTCACTAACCACACGAAAAGAAGAAGAGTTTTAAAGCCGCCCATGGGGCCTTTGACTTCACATGCCGTAGAGGTATATCTCTCAGGCATGCCGGTTTCCTCACGATGTTTTCTATCACCGTTTTTGAAGCAAGTGATAAATATACAATACGCACATGAATCCGAAAAGTCAGATGTGCGTGCTTAGGGTTCGAACTCGAGACCTATGAGTTGGCAGTCCGACGGTCACACCACTAGGCTATCAATGCAAATCTTTTATGAAATTAGTACACTCTTTACCTACGTGAAATGTTATATCTCATTTAGGATTTATCTTGTATTTTGTCTCGTGAGTGCGTACACCCTTATAATTTAGACCCATGACAATGAAATCCTTCATGGAAAAAATCGTATGGCCCATTTGATTAAATCTGTCAATCTGACATATGACATATTTGTCAAAAAAAAAAATTGTTACACTTTCACGACATTCTGTCTAATAACGCAGAAAACTATGAAAATAAACAACTTATAAAATTGTCAGATTATCGGATTGTCGCCTGCCACGACTCGTCTACAGGTTTTATTAAAAGCCCCAGGCTATACAATTTGTTCCATTAAGGAATCGAAGAAATTCGCTTAATGTAAATAGTTCGCAAAACACTCCTAACGAGTAATCACATCTTTTCGTGATTCATTTATTATTCTATCCAGTTTTTAAAGAAATATCTAAACAGTTTATCCCTTAGGCCATTATTATTTCCACAGCCTTATTTTAAAGGCCTTCTTTGTGCAATTGCAAATGAGTTCGCTTCTAGTTCCTTAGAGCGAAGCGAACCGGAGCAATAAGCTGTAAAAAGCTATTGCAAATGGACTCTAAATTAAGTCTCCTGCATCGAACAATCTATAGTTTTGATAAGATAAGACTGTGATTAGCTATAATTATGACTAATAGCATAAGTCCGAATTAGCATCATCCACCAAATAAATTACTCGACTGCCTCGTTGGTCGCAAGCGCTACTGCTGAGCATGAGGTCCTGGGTTTGATTCCCAGGTCGGGCAAAATGTCATTGGGTTTTTCCATCAGGACTTTCTTAATAGCAGCTTGGAGTCTGAATTTCTGAGCGGTTAATGGCGACAGGTTCGCCTCCTATTCCACGGGATTCACACCTCTGCCTAACGCTTTGGGGATTGCAGACGTAATGTTATGTTACTACTTTCTTTTTAATTTTCATCTGATTCAATCCATCTTCTAGATTTGACTGCACGTACCGTGGTCAACTGGGCAGTTTGTGGACGGAAGAGCAATCTTAACGACGAGAGGGCGTACAATAGTACACTAGCGCTACTCCTTTAAAAAAAATATTATCACGTGACTAAGAAGAAATTATGAATAATGGCTAATAAGGACCCTCGGTAAGTGTCTAGAATGTTCTAATACCTTTTAAAAAGTTTCATATTGAGACATGAAGCAACAAATCACGATCTAGACTAGAGGAATGTGGCCGCTTTTCTTTAGACCGATTTTTTTTTTTGCTTTGTATTTCATTATGAAACATTATTTAAAAATTCTGGACACATTTACCGAGGGTCTTCACTAGCCGTTATTCGGAATACCTTCTCAGTCAAGTAAACGGTGTGGAGCTAGTGTACCATTGTACGCCCTTTTAAAATTACTGGTACGGTGATTGTGATACAAAATACGTAGGACAGTCGTTACGATGAATCAGAAGCCTAAAAATCTGACGAACGATCATACTCACGGTTAAAAAAATACCATACGAATTGAATCATTTAATCCTTACACTGCATCAATTGGCATCGAAAAAAAAGGTATGAATTGACTTTTTTCTTGCACTGTACCATTTTTCCAAATTTAAATGATACAGTTAGGTATTACTCAAAAAATTAAGGAGTCTCCTAAGAACGTTTTCCTGTGCAAAAATGGATAAGGTACCAACCTTTACTGCCCCGTCCCAAAAATCTATCGTATAAGATAGCGAGCTGAAATTGGCTTGTACCTTTACAATGGGGTCATCATTTATAAACAAATGTTATATTTACCGTGATAACTAATCACAACAGAACAGAAAAAAATACATAAGGTGATAATAGTAGCTTTCTTGCTAATCTATTCATCATAACGCTGCTGGTCAAAGGTTGATATGGTAGTGAAGGATTCACATAAAACTTGTTAGCAATGGAGGAATTATTGTTTTCATAATAATATCAGTGCGGGTTGGTACGAGTAGATGTCTCATATCTGCGACATTTTAGTTCTAGAACATGCCGGTTTCTTTACGATGTTTTCCTTCACCGTTTTGAGGTAGTGGTGATGAAATTATTTACATAAAGTAAAGCGCCTGCCTGTGAAAAAACAACCCGATTTTACGTGTAGGGGAGGTACACTAAAAAAAATACTTTTCTTGATTTTATTTTACCACTTTGTCTGCATGATTAATATGTATACCCATGCCAAATTACAGCTTTCTAGTACTCACCGTCTCTGAGCTAAGCCGTGGACAGACAGACGGACATGGCGAAACTATAAGGGTTCCTTGTTTACTACGGAACCCTAAAAAATCGCACTACTATATTTATAGGGCAGCAGACAGATACAACTTAATAGCTACGATAATAAAGACCAGTCGAGGTAATAATCTCGTTAATGATCGCATAATCCATACCTACTAAGCAAGGGTCAAGATCAAAGAACGTAATGTCATAACTGCGTGTATTTCCGTGCAACATAGCGTATTTTTTAAAAGAAGAATAAACCGGAAGATATATCTTTGGAAGGCGTCCCACAAAGTGGATCGATGACCTTGTGAAGGCCGCAGGAATCCGCTGGATGTGGGAAGCATAGAACCGGTCGAAGTGGTGGTGCTTGCGAGAGCCCTATGTCCAGCAGTGGACGTCTTCCGGCTGAAATGATGTTGATGATAATAGCGTATTTTGTTGTAAATCCGCATTAACAAATAATTTAAATTTTTCATACAATTTGACCGCGTTTAATAATATTAAATTGGCAGAGTATATTTTTTATGGAATAGCAAATTGAACAAAAAACAAAAAATACTGGGGATTAAGTAACATGTGATTAATTTGGAGTTAGCGCATCATGTTTTCATTTGCTGTTCATATCTATCAACCGTCATCTCAGTTTTTGCCACATTTCGACCATTGGATATTCATTTTTTTTTTAAACATAGCGATATCACAAACCTACACGACAACCGATTTCCACAATTGACTAGTTGGACTAAATAAATACTTCGTGGTCGGCTTACAGTAAATTGTACAATAACAAGAAAAAAAAACAATTACCGAACGAAGAAAAAAAATCTTTTAAAAATGTACTAATTGTACGGCAAGTTACAAAGAAAAGAAAGAAAATAAATTTATTTGACCCAGGTTAAGGCACAAATTTTCACACAAAAACAAAACAATAGAAAAACTATTAGAGAGATAAAGTTTAAGTTATTATAGATACAAAATACAACATACAAAGGTATGTCGTATCTCGGTTAGATTTTACATAAGCATCACGCCTGTATTCCCCGATGGGTTCGGCAGAGGTGTACCTATAGTACACCCACATTTCGCCAGTTATGTTTAAGTCCCATGTGATAGGGGGCGAGCCTATTGCCATCAACCGGGCACAAAACCAGACTACGGACTGCTACTGACAATTTCCAGATGGAAATACAAAATAACACTTTGCCCTACCCGGGAATTGAACCCAGGACCTCTTGCTCAGCAGTAGCGCTTGCGTCCACTAGACCAACGAGGCAGTTACGTGGGTTCGTAATTTAAGATGGGGCAGAAAATGCAGCTGATTCACCTTCCCGACAGCTGCACAATAATAAAATGGTATTATTATGAATTTATGCATAATAATACCAGCCTATTATAAAAAATACTACAATATTATTAGAAAAGTTTATTTTTTCTTTTCTTTATTACTACTGTCCACTTTGCATAGGTATGCATCACGTATGCATAGACTATTGTGGTGATTTAATTTGTCATTTAAAAATGTAGGTCACAGTTATACGGTTGCAAGATTGCAACACGTAAATCAATTTTTATTTGTTTGTCTGTTATTCGCGAGGGGAGAATAACAAGGGGGCTGGTTTTCAAAATTTATCGATGTTTTTCACGAATTTTTGATGTTGTAAAGAGGTTTATAGATAGAAATATAGATATGTGTATATTTCCACACTTTTACATATTTGAAGAGATAGTCGGGGATATAATTTCCTTCATGTATTTGTACATAATATAAATAATTATTTTAGTGTTAGATTGTATATTGTATTTAAATATATGTAAGTAAAACTTGTATAAAAAAGAATAAAACTAGACTGAAACATAAAATAAATTTATGTTGTTGATTCCTTTATTCAAAGATAAAAATGATGCTAAAAGATTGTATAAATATGATGATTCTAGAACAAAATTTGACATTTCAAAATAAAGATTAATTATTTTAATTAAGTATATATTTAGACTGCTAACGACTTTATTAAAATTCTAAGATGAAGGGCAAGATATTACTTTGTTAATGAATATGTTACATAAAAAATTGTTATAAAAACTTTAAACTTCCATTACCTACCTACCAATCTTTGTTTTTATCCTCTCAAGCATAACATGACTTTATGCAATGTTATTTTTGCTTCAAATTTATGTTTTGTGTGATACCCACGCTGATGAGTAGGTACCGTTAAGGAGGTACCTGTAAAAGGAAAAATAATCACGAAAATAATTATGTTACCTTGTTTTGCTTATTATCAGAATATTTTCTTTTTCGCTTAATTCATTCATCAATATGTCATGATTATTGCGATTGGATAATCATGTAAATTAGGGTTTTTATTTGGTTTTTTAGGGTTCCGTACCTCAAAAGGAAAAAACGGAACCCTTATAGGATCACTCGTGTGTCTGTCTGTCTGTCCGTCTGTCACAGCCAATTTGCTCCGAATCTAATGGACCAATTTAGTTGAAATTTGGTACACTTGTGTATTTTTATGACCCTAACACGAACGTGTAACGTAAATAAATGAATTTTGAATATGGGGGTCACTTTTGGGGGTAAGTAAGAAAATTTAAAACGAAAGTTTTGCGTTCTGTACCGTGTGACATATCAGTTGAAAGGGCGTATTGCGAGGATCTTAAATACATTTTTTTTTATAATTTTACAATAAATACTTTTAAACATATTTAAGAAAGTAGATGAAAATTTACTATTACACACTTATCTCCGAAACTACTGAGCCAAAAATGTTGAAAAAAATGCGGAGAATAGTTCTATGCCCATAAATTACAGAAAAACCTATAAGAAGTCTATTGTCTTAAAAAAAACATGGTAAATCACTCAATATTGTGCGTACAAACTTACATTTGCAGTTAATCTTTAACTTAATGCGAACAAAACTAAATCTCTTAAGTTCTTATTACCAAATGTACCTCAAATAGGTCTAAATTTAAAATTCGATGGCACGAAACTAGATTCTATTACGGAAACTGTATTTCTAGGAAATACTTTAGGATTCGAGATGATGACAGTGCGCCCACATTAGAGTTCTATCAGCTACCTGAAAGTGCTCTAATGTGGGCGCATATGCAGTAAGACAAATAAGGGAGTTGATTTATGTAGCCACAGCTAGGTTAGTATACTTTGCTTATTTCTACAGTATTATGTCTTGTGAGCATCGGTAGCGGACGTAGATTCAATTTTCATTTTATAAAAGAAAGGCAATTCGCGCAATCTATAAAATGGGTCCTCGTGAGTCCCATACAAATAAATTCAAATAAATTGATATACTAACTTAGCCTTCTCTTAATATTTAAGAAAGTATTTTGTATGTTCGCAAAAACTTAGGACTTTTGAAAATAAGAAGTGATTTCCATAATATAAACACACGTAGTAAACATTAAATTGTGATTAGATTAACTAAAACTAGTAACTCCTTTCTTATAAACGGTATTCGCGTTTACCTATAACAAGTTGCCAAAGTCGGTTACAGAACTTAGCGATGGAAATGGATGTGGGTTTTGACCACATCAAACGTGTCCTTATCAAGAAAGCATATTATAAGATTAAAAATTACGTTGAAGACAAGGAAGTTTGAAAATAATTCCTTCTGCACATGTGGTTTCCTTGGTACCTCATTAACGGCATAACTATGTAAATGTCTATTAACTGCTCCTAAATTACGATGATTATGATTATTCTTTTCTTTTGGATTTTTTTAATGTGACAACGTTGTAGGCTTAACAGACTTGAGATCTGTGGACCATTTTATATTTTGCTAAGTACTTGTTGATAGGCCTACACAGTCCTCTCATACCTTTTAACACTGTAAGTTAAAAACATTGTATAAACCATTTACTTTTAAAAGAGTAACCGTGGAGTTTCTTGCCGGCTCTTCTCCATAGGAAACGACCAATTGGAACCGCGCAACTAGCTTCTGACATTTCATAAATACCCTTGTAGGTTTATGTGAAATAAAATATTTTGAATTAGAATCAAAGTTGGAATGTATGGGGGAACATGTTATTCAACTAAACTGTTAAGTTTGTTCTTGCGATAAATTCATCCCAACTACGGAACCCTTCATTGTGCGTGGTCCGACACGCACTTGGTCGGTTCTTCACTTTCTTTTGTTATGGACATTATTAAGTTAGCTGTACTGCTAAAATATGATCTCACTCTGCAGCTAAGAGTCCAAATTCTGAAATGGTGTTTTTATTCAAGCTTGGATCTCCATTTAAGTTATCAACAAAAATCATACCGCCTGTCGCAGTCCACAGAACATAGGCCTCTCCTAAGCTGCCCCACAACACCCTATCGTCCGCCTTCCGCATCCTGTATGTCCCAGTGACTAGGAGTTAAGGTCACCGGTTCATCTAGTTGAGGGGCGTCCCACACTACGCTTATATATCGATACGCGGTCTCCACGCTAGGACTCGTCTGCTCCACCGGCCATCGGTCCTTTGATAAACATAGCCAGCCAACTGCGACTTCAGCTTCAATTTAAGTTAGGAGTAGTATAAAACAGCTGTTATTGACATTTTGTTTTTGAGTCAGCAAAAGAAAATGTATAACGAGGCAACATAAGACTATGTCCATTTTCATCAAAAAGTGAGTATAGACAAGACTCTGGTATATACACAACATTTAAAAAAAAACACAGCGAATGCTCGATGTTCTGTTACAAGTAAATGCTCTAAAGCGCCACTTGTAGGAAAGATCTTGACGTAAATGCTCATAAATTCTCTAAAAGAAAGTCGTGTTAGTTAGACAATAACTTGTACGAAAGTTCTTCTCAGGGTGTGTATTGGTTCTTAAAATAAGTTCTAACGCAAGTTAAGATCTTTTCTACAAATGGCGTCCTAGAGTATTTACTTATAACAGAGGATCGAATTCGGCGTTTTTTTATTTTATCGAACCGCACTTCAAACACGACGCTCGATGATCGTTACAACCTGATTTTTAAAACCAACGAGCGTATTGTGTGAGGTGCGCGGGCCGGGGGCAGATCATTATAATGAATGCAAGATAGAAATAAATGTTACAGGTAAATGCCCACTCGTCGTAAGCATTACGTCAAACAAAGCGTCGAGCATTCGCAGGAACGTTACATTACATGGAAATGCTCGACAAAATGCTCTAGTGTATACTCACCTTAACATAAACAAGCGGCCATGCCTTTTAATACCTGTAGCATTAACTTTTATTTTTTAAATGTCATCCTATAAACTCTTAATTACGAGTAAAGAATTCAAACATGGCAAAGAAACTTCAATTATTAGGATGAAACTTTGTTTGAATATTTTACGCAGTCCCGGCTCGGAAGTACTCGTAACATCATCGTTATTTTTATATTACGTACTTCTGAAAGGTAAATCAAAGTTTAATAAAAGTGGACTGGGTTCTTTGGCACTCTCTTTTACATCAAAGGAAGTGTCAAAGAATCTAAAAGAAAGTATTTCTAGAATAATTATCTAATTTAGATTAAGAGTTTTTCTAGATTATTATGGAATAGTGATTTGAACCCTACTTGAGCTTTTTTCAGCTGAAAATGATGGTGTAATTTCTAAGGAAACTCCTACAAAGCCACGAATGAATTATTTTGCATTAATATTATTATTCCTAGGATTATTTGCGTGCATTTAGGTATTGACCCAAATCACACAGGCTTTATAACTATTTTCACTATGATAATCTTTGTTCTGTGCGGGCTGCGATCCAACTTCCAGACAATCACCAATGCTACCATCCCATAATTAATTACAACTATATTTATTTTTTCCAGGTCCGAACTTGAGAAGCGTCACTTCGTCCTAGCGTTCCACTGCAACCTCACAATCAAGGGTACTTACGATGCTAAAGGAAGAATCCTCCTATTCCCTATTGACGGCGCGGGCGACGCCAAAGTTAAGCTAAGTAAGTCACACTGCCATTAATATTCAACATTTTGTTATATCTACACTCTCCTCCTTTATCTCTCTTTTAAGTTTGGTAGCTTTGCATTTTCAAATTCATTCCTGTTTCATTGCAGTTTGCGGCAAAATTAAGAAATTATTATGTAAACGATTGTTTGCATAAACATGAAAGAAAGTCATTTTCATGTTATGCATTTTTAAGAGTGACTTGAGATAGCATGGGCGAAAGTTTGATTTTCCCTTCAGGGTACGAAACTTTTACACTGAACCCAAAATAAGACTGGATTTTTGATCAAAGTAACTTTTCAAAGTTTTCATCCAAGAGGATAAAGATAAATCGCAGTACTAAAACAATAATTTTGTCCTCTTTTTAAATTCTAAATACCTACCTCATAGTATTATGTCCACGCATATTTATGTTTACCTACCAAAAAAACTTTCTGTAAAATAGACACTACATTTTTGTTACAGCCAATCTCAGAATGAAGGTCGATATAAAAACCAAGTACATAAAAGACAAACAAGGCTTAAATCATTTCTCTGTGAAGAATTACAAGTACTCTTTCGACTATGGAGATCGCGTCTCGTTTGACCTTGCGAATCTCTTCAAGGAAAGCAAGGAACTTAGTAAGTATACAGATAATTATAAAAGACGAAAAGCGTTACTTCATCGTTCTAAAATGCCCGAAAGATGATTTTGATGAAACAATCATGAGAATAGAAGATATAGTAGTTATCGATACAAACCTTTTCCAGACGAACGAAATATTAAAAAAACTAAAATTGTATTCCTTTTAATGATTGAATTGTCTCCAAATTACTTCAGCCAATAACTACAACTGCAATTATCGGAAACAGCTACATCCTCATTTCGTTTGCCTATCAATGAGCCACAATAGCAATTATTTTACTTAATTGTCCCCAACGCTACATCCTCCATCCGAGGAAATCCTCTTCCGATCAAGATGTGCATATCCGTGAATGTTCCGATGTGTAATAAAAACGATTGACCTACTTGGGAACAGCAAATTCTTCTACAAATATATATCTATCTTCTACGATAATCATCGTGTTGTCAAGGTTTATGCGATTCATTTCCTTTGGATTAATGTAATTGAAAAAGAAATCATGCTCATAAGTTTCACCTTGTTTTATTTTAAAAGTATCAATAAAAACAATCAACAACATCATTAATATCCCTTGATTTTTTCAGGTACCACAGTCCTTCAATTCCTTAATGACAATTGGAAGGAGGTAGCAGAAGAATTCGGGAAACCCATCGTAGACTATGCAGTAGAACTAGCAATAAAGACTATAGAAAAGTTCTTCCTTGCGGTACCCTACGAAGAACTGGTTTATGTTCCCATTCCTAAGTTTTAATATCACCGTTAGGAGTATTACGTACTATATTTAAGACAATTAGAATATAATTTGTTTTAAGGCTGTCATTTGTTTTATTAATCTCCTTTTAATTGGTTTTTATGACACTCAATTGTTTAAGCCCCAGCGAAATTATATCTTCATCCA
Source organism: Agrochola lota (assembly GCA_947364205.1). Classification (NCBI taxonomy): domain Eukaryota; kingdom Metazoa; phylum Arthropoda; class Insecta; order Lepidoptera; family Noctuidae; genus Agrochola; species Agrochola lota. The sequence goes on along the minus strand of OX376231.1, from coordinate 8,032,801 downwards.
AAATTAAGCTTTAATGCGCTGTAATAGGGGATTTGTGAGAAGTACTATTCATTTTGGAAATATCCATTCATTTGTCTTAGTTGGACGTGGGAGGCAGTCCCGCCTTTCCCGCGTTTTCGTCATCGTGACAAGATCCTTTCCTATTACTGGTGGCGTCAGATTTTCTACGTGACATTTATTTCTTATGATCACTTAATGGCGTTAGACAATAGTGTCGCTTCTGAAACTGCAAGTACCATATAGTTTTTAGGTTACTCACTTAATGTTAGAACAGTGTTGTGTTGTAACAATGTTAAAACCTTGGAGTTTCTTGCCCGTTCTTCTCCATAAAGATCTACGTTTGGGAATGGGCAACTAGCTTCAACTTTCTGATTAACTGACGCAACTATTTGACAATTCAAAAGTGCCTAATCTTGTGTAAATGGTTTAATTGAAAAAAAAAAACATAATATTACTATAGAATCTCATTATATGAACAGATTTAAATTATTCGATAGAGACAATAGTATTTTTTTAAACATTACTAAACCTATTCAAAAATGTATGACGAAACCACAATCATTCACTACTGGCAGCTAATTATAATTTAACACATATTCGAATTGTGACTGAAGAAATTATATCAATATTGATATTTTATTGCAATAATATATTATTATTTACATTAAAAAATGTTCAAGGTCATGACCTAGTTCAGACGTTTTTACCGCATTTTTAATTAACATTATTTATTATGTCTTTATAACTTTAACAGTCGTTACGAGTATTCAGAAGTCTAAAAGTCTGATTACCAAAGGATATCGTGTTAGCCAGTAACTGTGTTGTGGATGTAAGATAGGCAGTCGCTCCTTGTAAAATACTGGTATTCAGCTGCAATCGGTTCTAGACTGGAATCCGACCCCAACATAGTTAGAAAAAAGCTAGGCAGTTAGATAGATAGATGTATGTCTAATGCTTCATTTGTTTATTCATTTTTTTCACAATTTTTTCTTTAGCGTCGCCAAGTCTAATGACTTTTGAAGGAATTAATAATAATAAAGACTAAGCGAAGACAAATATTTACAAACAGGAACACAATTAGGATTCTATTCCCGTTTTTAAATATTTGCCTAATATTACACAGGATGGGCCAAAAGTAATGTCACAATGTGAATTGGCTGCCATTATGCAGAAAATGTAAAAAAATTGGGCCCTGTTTTCACATAAAGGTGTAAACTTGATTCGGGAAAGTTCGAAATACCGTGGCCCCTGGCAACGTACAGGCAACTGAAGGAACGCGGGTGGGTTTTAGTCAGTAAGAGTCTGACACGCCTGCTCCGCTCAGAGCGGGAGAAGTTATGTCATAATTTCCCATTATAAAAAAAAAAAAAAAAAAAACGAAACAGAAATGTCGGTCAAATTTCCACCTTCTGCGCGGATGCACATTTCTACTCGTTTTACGGTATTTTGAATTAATCTGGCTCCATTTTGGGGATTTCTTGTTCAATGGTGGTTTTCAAGACCTGCAAGGTTGTGGTTTATGTTGGTAAACGCGAGATTTCAAAAAGCCCCAAAGGAAGAAATCTGGCACCGTCAGAACTGGCGACCTAGCCAGCCCAGATGAAATCGCCAAAACGAGACATTATACGGCCCAGAAATTGGTGTTTCAATATCTCCGTCATTGCCTGAGGCTCCTGAACTGTGTGTATGGCTCCACTGCATTGTAAACTAATTCTCCATCTGTCTATTATCTAAATGTCAAAGCATAATGACATTTCACGCCATTTGCAAATATTATGGCATATTCACATTGTGACATTATTTTTGCCCCACCTCGTAAATCCAAATGGGAGTTTGTTTGTGTATTTGACATTTGTTTGTTACGCTTTCACGCTAAAACGGTTAAACGGATTTGGATGAATATTGGCATACAGGTAGGTACCTGGAGATTGACATAGGCTACTTCTCATCCTAGATCGCAGACGGAGTCGCGGGCAACAGCTAGTTATTAATATATCTTTCGACCACATCACGCCTGTCATGTAGTCAAAAGACATATCAATCTTCTCCAGGTCATGGTCTACCTATATCCCAAATTTCATCCAGATCCGTTCACCCGCTTTAGCGTGAAAGCGTAACAAACAAACAAACTCACTTTCGCCTTTATAATTTTAATTAGGATTGTATTCAAAATTGTAAAACGTAACTGGCGTGTGTACTATAGGTATACCTCTACCTAACTATTCGAGGTTTATAGGCGTGATGTTATCTTTCAACCAATTCTATGCGGGGTCAAATTAAATACCGTAGCGAAACCCCACAGATGTTATGGGTTATCGATATCAAAATTTGATAAAAATAAAAAAGAATTTAATTTGATTCGTGGGTAGTTTATAGTCACTTGAAATATCACTTAAAAAAAACAGTTTTTTTTGTGTAAACTTCACAGACCTGATGACTGTCGATATCGAAAAACAAAAAAACGGATTTTCTTTATTCATACACACAGTAACAAAACTATCAGTGCTAGTTGACCCCAAAAAAAATCATCAATACTTTTCTTTTGTGTCGTGTTGAGATATTGATATCTATAATGTCTGCGGAGTTTCACTAGGTAATTTAATTTGACCCTGTATAAATGATTGAAATCGTGATCTACATTTTATATCCTGGTAAAGAAAATTCCTATTGTTTTTCGTGATCTCTTTTACCTGACGAACAATAATTCCATAATTTTATTGATAACTATAGTGAAGATTTTTTTTTTTCTTACATTATATAGGCAAAGGTCTTGGACTGCATCTCACCTGATGGTAAGTGATGATCCGGCCGAAGGTGGAAGCGGGCTTCACCCGGAATCCTCAACCACAGAGGAACTGGTTATCTTACCTCTACCTGCCAAAACACAACAACAACATGCTGTTAACATTGTTGATATGGCGACATACACATTTCAAGATGACTTGTACAAGATGTCAAGGTGTTGTCAAGGTGTTAGGTTGTTGAACTATTGCAGCAAGAATTGATAATTTGTTAGGTTTCGCTAAATGTCCTTTGATGTCTCACTTTCCACATTTTAAATGGTAGTTTTAGGGTTCCGTACTAAGGCTAAAATTACTAAGGCTCCGCTGTCCGTCCCTCCGTTTGTTACAGACGTGTACCTTTTAAACCGTTATAAGTAGACACTTCAAAGTTTCACAGAGTTTGTATTACTGTAGCCGCAATAACAATAAATAATTAAAACAAGATAAAGTTAATCATTAAAGGGCGTCCCGATACAAGAAACGTGTTTTTTCTTGGTGTCTTTTGGCTCGAACGTAATAATGACAATAATGGCACATACAAATTGCTATAGCACACCCCTTTTTATTTACTAAAGTCAAAATCAATCTGGCTAGCCTTTTCCCAACTATAGTAGGGTCGGTTTCGAGTCTAACTGGATGCAGCTGAATACCAGTATTGTACATGGAGCGATTACCTATCTGACCTCCACAACCCAGTAACTGGGTAATACGATTGTTAGTGGGTTGAGACTGATTGTCAGACTTTCGGGCTTCTGACGACCTGTAATAACTGTCAAAGATCTACGAATGACAGCCGAGACTAACGGCTTAACGTGCTTAGCGAGGCTCAGAGGAGTAAAGACGGTCACCCATTTCCGGAACAACCCCAGCAAGCGTAGCATAAGGGCCTATACCTCCGATTGCTTAGTACGATCCTCTGTCATATCGAAAAAAATGTACTGTTACATACAATATTGTACGTTTGTACGGAATCATTCGGGTGCGAGTCCGACACGCGATTGGCCGTTTTTTTCATACCTCTGATACTATTTTTGTATCCTAACTATGCCATTAAGTGGCATCATGGCATTCTAATTATTACAGAAATAGCAATAATAAAATTATCTTTGACCTCGCTGCTATTTTTAAAATGATATTTATTGATTTTATTACCTCACTTTCTGATATGGGGCGTTGGTCTAGTGCAGTGGCCGGCAAACTCATTAGTCAATAGAGCCAAATATCAATACTATAACGACTAAGATTTTTTTAAAGAAAACTGTATTGAGACAGTTTGGACACAGAAAGGATTGGAGAGCCAATCCTCTGTGTCAACACAGTTTCCTTAATCCTTAAAACTTCAATCCTCTTTCACTCCATAACGCTTCCTAAAATTAACTTGGTAAGAAGTAGGATGCCTTCATCATCATCATCATAACGACTGATAATAATATGATGAAGAGAAAACTTCGAAAGTTAATTATTTCCTTTCAATGTCCTGTTAATTTTTGGTGAAAATACTGCGGATTAAATCTTTAAAATAGTCTGAATTTCGAATAAGTCTGGATTCGTTTTCGGTTGATGGTAATAGGCGCGCCCTATATAACATGGGACTACCTTAAACATAAGTGACAAGATGTGAGTGTACTACAGGAACACCTCTGCCTAAGCAATGACGTCTGTATCGCTTAAGGGTAACATCCTAACTTCCTGACTATAAATATTATATTAATATTAATTTAATATTAATAATTTATTTAGTCGAAATACTGAGATTATGGTTTAGAAATTATGTACGATATGTAGATACGGCAGTTAAATAATTATTTTAAAAAGAGTGACCGTGGATTTTCTTGCCGGTTCTTCTCCATAGCAAACGACCAATTGGAACCGTGCACCGAGCTTCTAACGTTTCATAGGTGCCCATGTAGGTTTATGTGCAATAAAATATTTCGAATTAAAATTTGAGATAGAATATTTAGAATATTTTATTAGTATGCAAAAATATTCATACGTTTTTTCAAAACGAATCAAGGTATATCGATTTGCTCTTGAATAAAGCTTCAATACCACTGTACCTATGTAGATAAGTCTTGTATAAAAGTTTTAAACGCTCGTAAAACCGTATTTTATAACACAACTTACTTAATTTTCTCTTGTTCATATAACTCACGGCATTCAGCGAACAGATTTTTACCGTGTTCAAGCTTTACTAACGTTGTAAAAAGTATACTACAGGTATGCAAATATTTTAATTAACACAGCGCAAATTAAATTAATGCACTACTTTTAGGTAAGTGCTTATTCTGTGTATTTTCGTCTAGGAGTTTTATTTTGTCTTTTTCAGTTTTACTAGCGCTACTTTGCAAACGTTTTATATCTGCCTACATGCTGCTGTAATCTGTAGTGAACACTGACTCTGGCACTGGCTCTTATCACTGGCTTTAGCCAGTGATAAGTATCTAATCACTGGCATTAGCCAGTGGCTTTGCCTGCGTGCATGTTGGAAAGTATCCCTCGGGATAAAAAGTATCCTATGTCCTAATCCACGCTATGGTCTACCCGTGCACCAAATTTCATTCATAATCTGTTCAGCCGTTTTAGCGTAAAAGCGTAACAAACAAACAAACTCACTTTCGCATTTATAATATTAGTTAGGATTAGGATTGCATGTCAAAGTGTTATTAAATGAATTAGCATCTTCAAAGCTATAGGTCGTTTAAATAAATGCTTCTAGTCAATAACGAAGCTACCTTCCACCCTTTTTTTAACCTTCAATAAAGCGAGAGCTCTAATGAATAAATTATTATCTATTTTAATTTGTCCCTATATGGTTTTTTTATAATATATTACATATATTATTGACGATCCAAAGTACAACTTCACATACAACACACTCACAAACCTACAAGTCATAGATTCTTAATTGACTGCCTGAACAACCCACAAGAGATAATCAAAATCAGCGAATTCTATTACAAAGCACCTGTATTAAAAGATCCTGTCAATATGACTGTCACAAAAAGCCTCCTTAATTCCAAAAGTTGCAGCTCAACCTAGCAACAAAAATAAGTCATCCTAAGAACCAACTCTACACTGCACATACAACACACTCACAAACTTACAAGTCACAAACTCTTAATTAAATGCCCGAACAACCCACAAGAGATAACCAAGTGCAACGAATTCTATTCTCAGTAACAATGCTGCAGAACCTCTGTGCTCTGAACAAGTCACAACTTGTCGGTAAGTTAACAATTTGTTGTGGCAAGTACAAGAGAAGTGGATTGTCCCGGCTGACCGAACATCATTTTATTGTTCGGACAACTTTGCTTTTACTATTTGTAGGGGGTTTTTGTCGTTGATTGTGTTATAGGTGAGATGAAAAATATTGGTGGTTGTTATTTTTACAATGAGGTTCATATTTTGGGAGCGTACAACCTTACTAAATCAGTAGTCGCCATGAATTTCTTTGAAGAGAGGCCCTGTTCGTTTTAATTTTCCATTATAAAAGGAGAACAATCCACTTTTTATTTAGTTATGTACTGCCTGTAAAAACAAATCTGTTTGTTTAAAACCCACATTAGGAATGATAATCTAACGGTAAAATCTACGGTAATTTAAGATCTCTGATGATTTACAAAGTCTAGCATTTACGAGCTATTTGTTTAAATGTAGGCATTTCAAACCAAACCTCCAAATTGAACGTCCTTAAACCCCCAAGTACAGTGGCCAAATATTGAAATGAAGTAAATATTCATTGTACTAACGCACGTCAATTGGCGTCCGCATTCAAATCCAATCAAACATGAACGTTAATCACCATTCATTTGTATCAAATTGATGCCGCTATTGATTGACGGCTCTACTCCGCGAATTGCAACCAAAATTGCCTGTTAATTCAATGGATTGCTGTTTGTTAAATGTGTTCATTTTCAGAAATTGTTTTTACTAGTGAGTGGGCAATAAAAGTTTGTTTTCAATATTGAACACATTGAACTCGAATCCATTTACGGAAAATTTTATTTTGTATATTTTTCATGATTATTCAATGTTCTCATTGTCTATGTTGTCTTTAGCTATAATTAAAGAGCAGTCGTTCAATATTAAAATCAAGTCAATATCGAGTCTTCAATATTTGATGACCGACCTCTCCACGCCTCAGAGCATCAACCCTCCAGCCTTATTAACATACTCGTAAATGACATTATGCAAATTCGCACGTACGCAGCCAGGAACCCTTAACATGTCTGAGAACTGAGAAGTATTAAGCTTATCTTTCTTACCTGTATGTATTTTATAGGTATTTCTGTGAGAATCTTTGCTGGTTCTTTCCTAGTAGTTGGTTGGGTTCACACATCACATGGAATTTGCACAGGTGCAGTCAAGGGATAAATAATTAAGTCAAGAAACTTAAGGTACATTTTACTTGCACCTTAAGATAAATTTTACTTGCACCTTAAGATAAATTTTACTTGCACCTTATTATTTTTCCGACCACGTCATGAATGAAAATGACAATTTCAAAAATGACAGTTCCAAAAGGTGACGTGCACTCGCTATGCGGGAAACGGTTTTGATACGTAACATCTTTCCTCTCCCTTTCCTGCATGAAAATGTAAATCTTTTTTTTTTTAATAATTTAATCTGTGGGAGTGATTTCGTGAAAAGGGACGGAACTGCGTCACACTAAGCCGGGGAAGCGCACGCTATTTAATTTGACCAATGAGCGTGCGCGGTGCTAGTGGTTGGAATACTAAGTTACTATCAATGCTTTTTCTTCCCTTTTTGGTAGTTTTTTATGAGCAATATTCATGATGATAGCTCATGACGTGTTTAATCCAAAAAGCACGATAAATAGTGCTAAGCTATTAAATGATGATGTGTTAATACAACAACAACGCAACAAACAACAACAAAATTGCTCAACATTAATTGATTAACACTGACTGAACTTAACTAGCTTTTAGTACATTCGTAGCTATTCTCAATTAACGTCGTATTGGTATAAAAGTCGGGCTAACATACGTCTAATTGTGTTAAAACTTTTGCTTACAGACACGTTCTAGGCGATTTCCTAATTGAATTATACTTGGATTTATTGTTAAGATCAACAGAAACTTCCTACGTTTTTATTAAATGGATTTCTTCTTTTTTTCTCACTTCTAAGATAAACAAGACTTTTTGCCATGATCACTAAACATTAGTCTCACAGGCGACACGACCCCCACGGATTCGCTGTATAGGTAAAATGTTCTCGGCTCTTCTCCGCCCCGCTGCGCTCAGTACCCTTCTAATTCAGTTTTTTAGTGACCCGTGCACATGCATAGCATCCGCAAGCATTCTACTTTCGGAGTTTTGGCGAAAATTATTAGTCTCACGGACTAATGTTTAGTGATTACGTGTGCAAAGTGAGTCAAGGTAAACTTAGAATAATTTTGTTTACATAGTGAATTCTTGAATAAAAGAAGTTTTTATTTTTTCTAAGAGTTTTATTGTCAAGTGTCGCATTTTATCAGTGTGTATTGGAAAAATTATGTATTTACATAAGTTTTGAAGTTTTGAACACTATGTAAAGCCGTTTTTTCTCTGTTTTAGATGGATTTGATACGGGATCACGATACAATTCTGCAGTTTTTAAATTAGTCTGACAATGAGAATTATGACCAAGAACTCGCACGAGTACCTTGTGCTAGAATAGCTTTCGGACTCAGATAACTTAGAGGAATAAGATAACTTAGAGGAAGAGCTCTGCGTAAACACCGATGTAAGTGATGAAGAATCTTTGGTATTTTCCGATGAGTAGCTGATCGACACAGGTAAATAAAGGAAATAAAAAGTACACTATCAGCCGGACCTAAACTCCTAATAGCCTGAAATATTACATTTCTAAAACAGTCACAAAGGGGCCGTTGAAACCGTTGACCTGTGTTCTGCTATGAGATCTAATCGCAAGACAAATAAATGGCCTTAATGCATTTTTTATAAGACGCCGAACTTATTCATTATCAATGGGTGTGTCATTTACGCATCTAACATGGAACGGCAACGACAAAAACCGCTGAAAAGGTGTCAGTCTGGATTGAGGAGCCATGTCTCATATTTGAACGAGGGTACTACCAGGGTACTATTTAGTAGTAAATTAGCCGATTTTGTAGGCCGGATCCTGGAATTTGTAGTAAAACCCTTAAAAAGTTATACGACATTAAAGGTGGCTCCTCAATCCAGACGTCTGAATTGAGGAGCCACCTCAGAACTGGAAAACTAGCCAACGGATATTTTTGAAAATTTTGTAGGATTTAGTAGTACTTATGCGTAGCCTGTACAAAAAAAATGGGTTTTGTAGGGCTGAATTTGAGATAGCTACAATGCTTTGATTTTTCATAAAATTCCATAAATTTCACCGCGCTGTTTCTCGGAAAGTAATCAACCAATTACAACAGATTTTTAGTATAATTTAGTAGCAAATGTGACTTAATTTGTACTGTAAAAATTAAATGGAAAAACTATATAATTTCGCTGATACAACACATTTTATGTGGGTCCTCGTATATGTACGTAGCTACTAAACTAGTTGATCAAATCGGATAACAATAACACCAATATTCAGTAGAAATTTCTACTAAATATTGGCATAATCCAACATCCTACACATTCAGTATTTCCAAAGAAATTTATAAAATAAACATTCCTTGACAATTTAGTGTGGTACGAGAGCCCACGACCAAAACCATATCACATCGTTTTACGGCCAAAACCGTATAAAATCGTTCGTTTAGATGATTCTCAACCTGACTCGGTGGGCAGTACCGGTCAGAAACGTACCAGTTTTACGGGAGCCCATTTAACTAAGTCAAAAGAATGGGCAGACGGTTTCATCACAATATGTCTGAATATTAAAAATGTACATAGGTTTCGTAATTTTGTTAGGTTCGAATAAGTTTGTTTTCAGACATTTTGCGTGTCGCATGTGGACTGAGCGTTAACAGTATAATATACGGTGACCATAAATAATTCAAACTATGATCATAAACAGAGTTTTATTTACACATGAATAATTCTTCATCAATCAGCACTATACAGGGTGTTAAAGAAATTGCTTGCCATAGCTTAGGGGTAGGTTCAGTATCGATAAAGGAACAGACGAAAAAAAAAATTGCAAGATAAACCTAATTTAGTACCTACTAACTTAAAATAGCAATCGTTTAGAATTATAATTATTTTATTTGTTTAAATGCTTTAGTTACTTACTTTCATTGCTTTCGATAGTAGGTAGGTAACTCTAGGAAATTATAATTTAGCATTTAAACAAAATATAAACTTATTTTAAGCAATTTTTAATCAATTCTAAACGATTGCTATGTAATTAGTAGGTACTAACTACATTAGGTTGATCTTGCAATTATTATATATATTTTTTTTCATGGATTCCTTTATCGATACTGAACCTACCCCTAAGCTATGGCAAGCAATTTCTTTTACTTTTTTAATGGTATTTATTTTGTATTTTTTACGGGTTCCTTTATCGACTCTGAACTCACCCTGAAGCTATGGCACGCATTTTCTTTAACAGCCTGTATATTAAAAACAAATAATAAAAAATAAGTGCAATAACCCAAAATAGTGGCATTTATAAAAATCTCTAATCTCTAAATATTATCTCTATCAATATATTTTCTAATCTCTATCTGTAATATCTTCTCTTCTCTAATCTCTAAATATTATAAAACAAAGTCGCTTTTTGTGTTTGTCTGTGTGACCGCGTTATTTTTCTAAAATTCCGACCGATTTTGATGCAGTTTTGGTGATTAAATCAATTAAAAAAAAAAAAAACCCTCCTTTAAAAGTTAATTTTCGATCATTTGTCATGAATATACAGAAATGGCAGCAGAAATGGGCTCCCGTAAAACTGGTACATTTCTGACCGGTAGTTCCCAGCGAGTCGGGTTGAAAATCATCTAAACTAACAATTTTATATGGTTTTGGCCGTAAAACGATGTGATATGGTTTTGGTCGTGGGCTCTCGTATCACACTAAATTGTTAAGGAATGTTTATTTTATAAATTTCTTTGGAAACACTGAATGAGAAGGATGTTGGATTATGCCAATATTTAGTAGAAATTTCTACTAAATATTGGTGCTATTGATAACCGATTTGATCAACTAGTTTAGTAGCTACGTACATATACGAGGAGCCACATAAAATGTGTTGTATCAGCAAAATTATACAGTTTTTCAATTTCATTTTTACAGTACAAATTAAGTCACATTTGCTACTAAATTATACTAAAAATCTGTTGTAATTGGTTGATTACTTTCCGAGAAACAACGCGGTGAAATTTATGGATTTTTATGAAAAATCAAAGCATTGTAGCTATCTCAAATTCAGCCCTACAAAAGCCATGTTTTTTGTGCAGGCTACGCATAAGTACTACTAAATCCTACAAAATTTTCAAAAATATCCGTTGGCTAGTTTTCGAGTTCTGAGGTGGCTCCTCAATTCAGACGTCTGGATTGAGGAGCCACCTTTAATGTCGTATAACTTTTTAAGGGTTTTACTACAAATTCCAGGATCCGGCCTACAAAATCGGCTAATTTACTACTAAATATTGGTAGTACCCTCGTTCAAATATGAGACATGGCTCCTCAATCCAGACGGACACCTGAAAAGCAGAGAATTCGTGCAAAAATCGGCTTTTTTTTTTTTGAGGGTGGGAAATCATCAAATGACTTCTCCCGCTCTGGGCAGAGCGAGAGGGTGTGTCAGACTTTTACTGACTAAAACCCACCCGTGTTCCTTCCGTTGCCTGTGTGCCGGGGCCGCGTTATCCCTTTCGGACAAACCCGCAACCCCAGCAGGCATTGGTCTTTCGACCCCGTCGGTTGGTGCTGACATCTCTTTGAGGCGCGCGTGGAACACAACGCGCCGTCGACACGGGCCTGGTCCTTATCGGACGGCGAGCTGCCCATTGCTCACCGTCCGCAAGCCCGCGCCTACGGTGGCCGGAAGTCGGCTCTGGACTCCCGACGCCCGGGGCGTCTCCTGCGGCGACTGCAAAAATCGGCTGACGAACTCATTGAGTCGTGGTCGCGGGAACGGTACAATACTGTAACTTTGAAAAAGAATATCAAAGCCAGTGTCAAAAATATGCTGACAATTTAAAAATGTTGGGGTTTTAACATATCAGGCAAATTGCCCATACCAGAACCACAGGATGACTAAAGTGTCATGCCACTCCTGCAGAAAGGCCATTTGTGGCAAACATACCATTCCTGTCTGCTTAGACTGCCAGGATTCTAATTTTTAATGGGTTTTATAGTTTTTTTAGAAAACGTAGTATACGTATATGTCCTCTCATGTTACCTACTTTTTAAAATTAATAAATTTCTTTTCAAGTAAACATATTGTCGTTTTACTTTGTTAGTCAAAATGACTACTGTTTAGCGACGAAAATATGTTTAGTGAGCTAGGGCGTATCAAATTTGTGGTGTAAAAAGTCACTGGTTTGCCTCGCACATAACTGGTTTTGGTTCACAGCAAAAATAGGAATGAATAAAAAACACAAACATGCTTTATATTACTTTCACAAACCATGTTTAGCTAGAATCTGTTCTTTGTAGTAAAGTTGTTTGCGAGTAAGCAAAAGATTAAGCTTAACATGGTTTGTGAAAGTAATATCAAACATCTCTGAACGCTTACGAATTAATTATTTATAATATTAGAAAATAATTTAGCTTGAATGTTTCCTTTGTAAAAATAGATGGTGATATTTTTGGTAGCACACATTCTTTGATACTATGGTTACTTTGAAGCGAGAAATGCTTAATCTTTATGTGTAGGAAAGATGTTAACAACAGCCTGAGGTTTTGCAAGGTTTTCTCGCAAAGCCAAAAACATTCAGTACTTTCGTAATTTTCCGACGAATGTCGGAGAAATGTTTCAGAATCGTAATTATGACCGTAGTACCTACCTAAGCAAGAAAAAGTTATCCTGACTTCATGGAAATTACTCGTATATTGTGATTTCAACGCAATATACCGTACGTACTAGGTTAAAGTCAAAGTCAAAGTAAAGTAATTTATTTCAATTAGGCACAGTGAAGTTACTTTCGATCGTCAAAATTTACACAAAAAAAAAGATGCTAGTCCAGAGAGTAGTTTTCGTATGGAGAAGAATGGGCAAGAAACTCTACCGTTACTATTTTAAAATATTTTGTATACATACACATACATACTTTGTTACATAGCCGACATAGCACGAAGAATTACCAAACTTAAGTGGCAATGGGCAGGGTACATTGCTCGCAGAACAGATAGCCGATGGGGCTGAAAGGTTCTGGAGTGGCGACCGCGTACCGGAAGACGTCGCGTTGGAAAGCCTCCCACAAGATGGACCGATGACCTTGTGAAGGCTGCAGGAAACCGCTGGAGGCGGGAAACACAAAATCGGTCATAGTGGCGGTGCATGGCGGAGGTCCAGCAATGGACGTCTTTCAGGCTGAAATGATGATGATGATGATTTATACATTAATCATAATTATAATTATATGTGAAAACGATGCACCTAGAATAAAATTACTATACCACTATAGGTAAAAAGAATTAAAAATGAAGCAATGACAGACAAACTAATCATGTGATAGATACATACATGGTGCTCACATATTTACAAACATTATAGGAGTATACGATATTACTAAAAATTTCCCAAGACGGTAACATTGTCCGAGACTAGGTGGGCAAAAATTACGAAAATTATACCAACCTAGACGATTTTTAGGAATACCGATCCTATTAACAATTCAAGGAGAGTTGCAGATTTCGTTTATTTTTAAAACAATACAGGCACTATTCGGTTGTCGTCCTCAAAATTGCAAAGAGTGAGTTAAAGGAACCGACCTATCTACTGTAAATGAATATAATAGAATTTGGACGCGGTCGACCCCGCTCTGACAGTTTCACAACCCTGTTACAACTTCATTTTACACTCAAATTTAATTTGAGTAAACCCCAGTGGAAATACTTTAACAAAAATAAATTTAATTATGAGGTTGAGCTTTTTATTAGTCCTAGGAATTGTTGGCTGTTCGCTAGGGTTGGCTGTAATGTCTGTGCACTCAGCAAAGACACGAAAAAGGCCCAGTTTCCTTAACCATGATTTATGAGTGGCTGATGTTTTAACGCTAGTCGTCTTTTACTATACCTAACCAATATAAGCTAAGACATAAATAATATTCTCTACCACTACTTGCTTTCTCATAAATTTTTTTTGGAAGTTTTATTCCTAGATTATAATAATATTATAAATGCGAAAGTGAGTTTGTTTGTTACGGTTTCACACTAAAACAGTTAACGAATTTGAATGAAATTTGACCCCAATTTTTTTTCCAAATATGTTGAAAATTTTGAAGTTTGTAATAAATCCTTGATCTAACACACAACATCTTTCACTTTCATGCTTTCGTCAAAAACTCTCATTCAAACACAGATAGGTATAGTTTACATTCAATGATGCATACTCCACAAAGAAATATTAAGATAAGATTACTAAGGCTTTTTTTTTTTTTAATTAGGCGTTGTAACCCGCACCTGTTCGAAAACCCGTTAAGAACATTTTTACAAGGCATTGAAGGTGAGCTGCGAAACCACTCCAAGAGTTGAAAGTTTAAGAGAGACCCAAGTTTAAGGATTTAAAGAAAAACCAAGTTTAAGAAGAAATCTAGGTTTAAGAGACCTAAGTTTAAAGAGATTATTTACAAGGCATTAGGGGCTTTTTTACCGAGTTTTAACCGCACGTAGGGTTTAAGAGTTAGAGTTTAAGAAATACTCAAGTTTAAGAGTTTACTCTTTAAAAGGGAAGTTTAGTGTTTATGGTTTACAAATGGGCTTGTTTAACGATTTGTGTAGGTACCGCTTGAATAGTTAAAATTTAGAAGAGTTTACCCTTTAAGAAAGGTGGGTTACCTTTTATGAGAGAGAGTTTACCCTTTAAGAGAGGAGGTTTTACCCTTTAAGAGAGAATAGTTTACCCTTTAATAGAGGAGAGTTTTCTTTGAAAGTGAAGAAGGTTTATACATGGGCTCATTATACGAGTTGTACAGGCATCGCTCGAAGAGTGGTTTAAGTTACACAGGGGCTTATTTTACGAGTTTGTGCACCGCTCGACTAAGAGTTTAAGGGAACTAGGATGGCTGAAAAGCCTCGAAGCCAAGAAGAGCAAAGATAGTGGGATATAAAATTAGCCTAAAAGGAAAAGTGAGAGTTGATATTTATAATATAATGGAATTTATAAAGTATGAGTAAATAAAGAGTAAGTAAGCTAAGAAACAAAATCGTTTACTAAAATACAATATGAATATACCGCAAAACTTGTTTTACCGTCTCGAAAAAAAAAAAAAAATGGGGTATATTAGGTGAACGGAGTAGAAGCCTATGGCACAAATATTATTCTTATTTTTTTTTTTACTATAAGAATATCGAAATTCAAAACATTCGCACCCTACTAAATGCGCGGAATTTATCAATGAATTCGTAGCTTTCCTTAGCGGCCGATAGGTAGTCGCCGCACTAGCCGTTGGCCTCTTTGATATCCTTTCGCAGGCGCACAAGCCGTTCGCGCATCCCCGCCCGCCCGCGTGATCAATGCTATTAAGCAAATATTCCCGGGTATGGCTTCTGTTCCACTTACACAACACACCATATTATTCTCGAGACGGTAAAAAAATTCAGCCTGTATAAAGTCAGTATAAGTTATTCAAGTTGAATAATTTTTCAGTTATTCAAGTTGAATAATTTTTAAGTTATTCAAGTTGAATAATTTTTCAGTTATTCAAGTTGAATAATTTTTAAGTTATTCAAGTTGAATAATTTTTAAGTTATTCAAGTTGAATAATTTTTAAGTTATTCAAGTTGAATATTGTTTTACTAATGTGGGTGTAGGTACTATTGGTTCACTTCCGTCTAAACCTTCGGGGAAATACAGGCGTTAAGTTATCTCATAATATTTTAAATTAATCATCTAGGGGTCCCTTTAGGAGGAAGGTACAATGAAGTTTTACTTAAAAAAAACAGGTACTAAAAGTTAAGAAGAGTAAGAAGTAAAGGTTTAAGGTAAAATAAATTATCAAAATCTTCCTAAGGTAAATAAGGAAAAATAAATTGATGAATCTAAAGCCAAAGGACATCCAAAAATTTATGTAGTAAGTAGATGAAGTATTTTTATTATAATTTTGAAAGTGGAGCCCACGCTTAAAATATAGTGTGATAAGGAGTAAGAGAAATAATAGATACGAGTGTATACGAGGCGTAGGGTGTGAAGTTCTAAAAGTAGGGCGCCAAACTGTAACGGGTGGTTTGGACCTATGAGAGACAGTGCCAGATTGTGTTGTAAGAAGGGTGGTTCTAGAGATTGAGTGTCAAACTGTGACCTTGTGCCTCAGTTTAAGAGTGTTGAGGTGTGTTTAAGGAGGGTGTTAGTGTGTAAGAGGGTATGAGGTTCTAAGAGTTCTAAGAAATTGGGCGCCAAATTATAACGTTGCGTTTAGCTCCGTGGAGGAGTTAAACGTAGGTCACAATAAAAAAATGAAGAAGAGATATTATGATTAAAGGTTAAGATTAAAGTTAAGCACGTTATGGGCCGGCTTCACAGGACATGGGATGCTCGGAATAGGTGAGAGGCAGGATCAGGCAGATGGACAGGCAAGCAGTCAGACAGGCAGGCAGGTAGAAAGGCAGCAGGTAGCGTGGAGGAGCTGGGCTGCAGCACCACAGGGAGCCGATTTATCCACCCTGTCGAGAGGGGAGAAGGGTGTGAGAATTTGTAGATAGCGCAGGCGCTTTGTCGCGCCTCACGCTAGCGGGAGGATCTCCTCAGCGTCACATGTGACAGCGGAGGCCTCTCCCGGAGGGTAACGTCGTCTGGCGTTACGCTTGCCGTCGGAGGCCTCTTTTGAGTGTGTTTAGTGTTTCTTCGTGGCGTTTTACGGCACGTGATTAAAGTTCGTTAAGAATCGGAGTAGACACTTCCTACAGGGGTAGGCTAGAGGTTCGGACACATGATATACAGTATTAAATGCACTCAATATTAATTGTCAGAGACCACTAAGTATCCACAGATTAGGTTGCACACTTGGTATGATAACACGCATAATTACGCTATATACACGCGCACACGCTAGTTACATGGAACTAAAGTTCGAGTAGTTAACTATATAAAAAAATAGACTCAAGGGGGCAGAAAAACAAAGACTTCACCAAAAGCCAAAACAAGACTGAAGAAACTTGAAGGCCGTTTTTATCGTTCTGTGTCATTCATTAAACACTAGCTGCTGCCCGCGGCTTGGCCCGCGGGGACACTAATTATTTTTCTAAAATAAAAGTAAAAACCTATGTTACTCCATATAACATCAGCTATGTGTCAGTCAAAATCAGTACAGCCGTTTCGGAGATTAGCCGCAACAAACAGACAGACCATTTCATCGTAAGTTGCGTTTGCTAGAAAGCTTCTAAACTAAAGAGTCCTGTTCAAGAGCCCGGTTCAAGAGCCCGGTTCAAGAGCCCGGTTCAGGAGCCTGGTTCAAGAGTCCGGTTCAATAGCCCGATTCAAGAGTCCGGTTCAAGAGCCCGGTTCAGGAGCCCGGTTCAAGAGTCTGGTTCAGTAGCCCGGTTCAAGAGTCTGGTTCAGTAGCCCGGTTCAAGAGCAGCAAGAGCACATGCGATTCGCAGACGCGATATCGTCGCAGACGATGGGTGGTAAAGCTCCAAAAACATCATAACTTTATTCGTCCAGTCCATTTAGGCCGTTTCCTACGAAATGAACTAGAGAGCAAATGTGTAAGCACTAGTTAGTCTCGCTACTTGTTTCCCTTTCACTCGTGTCGAAAAGACCGCTCCCGACGCGAGCGTCACGAGCGGCGAGGCAAAACACGAGGAGAATGACGAACCACAGTTTACATATTCGTACCTCGAGTCGCCCTTCACCTCGTCACTCGCGCGAATCTGTAAATGCGGCTTAAGATTTTTTACAAAAATAAAATAGCTAGTATAGTAAATAATAGTTAATTAAAAGTATGCTTTTCCGAGGTAAACAGTGTTAAAGAATATATAGGGTGGCAGGGACATCGACGCGAAAACTGTTACCATGGATTCAGTACATGAATCTGAACCCCACTGCGTTGAAATTTTTCGTCGGTCGTTAAAAAAAATATGCTGTATCGTAGAAAAGTGCAATACCTACGCGGTCAAAATGTATTGAACAGCAATTTTTTTTTGTAATAAGCTAGCGTAGCTTTTCGCCCCTGCGTTAGGTAGGTTAGGTAGGGTAACAGGTTTCGCGTCGATGTCCCTACCACCCTGTATAAAGAGTGAGTAACATGAGTGCGATAGAATTTCAATATAGGTAAATAGGTCAAAAGGTGGTTCGTTTAGTATAATAACATATAGGTAAATAGGTCAAAAGGTGGTTCGTTTAGTATAATAACATATAGGTAAATAGGTCAAAAGGTGGTTCGTTTAGTATAATAACATATAGGTAAATAGACAAAATTATGTGGTTCTGCACGGCAGAATACCACACTGTGTCAGTAGGAAGCTACTAGTTTTTATTTAATAAATTGATAGACTGTATGTATGTATGTACATGTATGGGACAAAACATAATGACAATAAACAGTAAGAATGCTGGTTTTATCGCAGTCAGCGATCACTGCCAGACAAATTACTTTAGGATGAACATTTCAATATACTCGTACTTATCCATCATAATGAATACAAATCAATTGTAAAAACATCTTAGAGTAAAAACGAAAACACACACATATTCAAAACTGTAAATAAAAACTCTTCAAGGCTTGTTTGTTTTTTTTTTTTTACTTTGCCCCACACTAAGAATTTCTACTTGTATCGTGGGTGCGTTTACAAACATAGAAACTCACATACACTAACACCCAGACCCGGAACAACTACTTGCAGATCATACAAATACTCGTATTTGTTCCGTGCGGAGATCGAACCCGCGAAACGTTAGATTAGCGCGCGCGCGATTAGTTTTAACCTTGAAATTAAGCTTATTCCACCTTTTTTTTTCTTCTTCTAATTTAGGTACTCAATGTGTTTTATGAAATAAATCACAAAATTCTAACATGGGGCCGCCCATTAATCACGTTATGTTTTTTAGCAACTTTTTAATATGAAAAATATTTATATGATCCTCTAAAAACGGTTCGCGCCTCTAATAATGCTCATTTTCTTTAATAATTGAGTCTCAATTCAACTTTCTGAACTTTTCTTACAGTTGGTCGCAGTAACTAAGCTAGGGTACCGCGACCAAACAGGTTAGGGTGGGTTAGAACTGTGACCAGTCGCTTCATCCAAGTTGGGGGCGCATTTACTTGACTATTTAGTATTTTTGGACCTCAAAATAGGAATTAAACGAGGTTCACAAAAAGATGCGCAATCATTGTATTAGAGTGTTTAATAATATTTTGTGTTAGATCATTAAGCTCCTTTCAAAATGGTTGAGCTGGTCCACGCGTCATGTTCGTGAACGGGCGCCGTCAGTATTGACTGGTCATATCTTAGCTGCCATGGCTTGTTTTAATTTAAATTTATTTTTGAATTGGTTTTATCTTTTTATTACGGACGCTTTTAATGCTCACGTCTTTCTATATTGTTCTCACATGTATAATTTCAACGTGAATGATGTAACCAATATTTTGATTTAAAAAGGTGTCCGTGGAGTTGCTTGTCCGTTCTTCTCCATAGAAACCTACTTGTTACCTTTTTAGGATAGCAAAGAATTATTTGAGGATCGATTAAATAACTTAAAATAATCTTATAAAGGTTATGTTTGTAACCATTGCCATCTGCTTCAATCGCACCTAAAAATAATTGCATCACACCAAAAACATAACACGAGCACTTGTGACAGCCAAACTTTTTCGAAAATAAATTCAAAAGTTTCACCTGAAATTCGTAACCGAAGAAAACACTCTCAGTCGAAACTTGTTGGGTAAACTTGTCCGAGCTAATTTCAACGTGTAAAGTTTGAACAGCACCGCGACCCGTTTGTACGAGAATTTATGCTTCTGTCCCGGATTTTCACTTTATTTTTAGCTTCGTTCGAGACGCAGAAAACGGGAAGCTGCGTATACAGATTGTAGTCTTTATTTCGTGCTGTATTAGTGAATTGGGATGTTACTTTAGAGATAAACAACAGTAGGTAATCCAGTAATCAGTAGATCCACCAGGACCGGAAGTGTTTTTTTTTTAAAGTTTTTGTGGTAACAATGAGGTGACAGCTTTTCTACAGAGAATTGACTGTTGATCTAAAAAATTCTAATTAAATTGAAATGAAAATGAGACAGAATTTTAACGATATCAGTTAATTTTACCGTCTAAAATCTCGAATGTCTACTGCATTTTCATTTGCAATTTTACACGCGTCATTTTCAAACGATAAACTCAACAAAGTCGTATGAATACCTAAATAGCGATACTAGTCAAGCACGTCACAAATAGCTCAGATCAGGATATCAAAGTAAAAAACAGAATAAATAAAATTCTAGGTTCTATTCAAACATATTAATTACCCTCTGTACAAGGGACATCAATCAGAAGAGTAACGGGTTGGTATTCACAGGTTCGGGTCGGCACATGATACGATACGGCAGTATTTGTTGAATAACAAAGCCAACTTGAAGCAATTACGACACATATTCGGCTTTCACTTGGCTCGATCGGCAATTTTCGTTCAGCATCTACACTCGCTTTAACATGTACAGTACACTAATTGCGTAACACACTTTTAATCACATCATTTCTTCTCAACTCTCCCACTCCTCCTTCTTATCTTGTGTCTCACTTCCAATATCTATGTTCTTCACACACTAAGAATCTGCGTTCTTCTAACAATCTTCTCCTACTCTGTCCTTCTCATACTTCTGACTTTGTTCATTCTTCCTTTCATATTCAGTCCATTCTTCTTTGGAATGCGCTTCCTCTTGATATCAGGACGGCCACCAGTCGGTATGCATTAAAGCGGAAATTGCGGAGTTATTTTCAAAATAAATAGAGTAGAGTCATCTCAACACCTCTCTCCCTTGAATTCGTATATATGTATATATATATAATATAGGTATATATTATAGTAAATATGTATGTATGTGTATGTAGTTTGTACTGTTGTACCTATTTTAGTTATAATGGATTAGAATACTTTTTTTTTTAATTTATCCTTGTTCCTCTCATATAAAGCACCTGCCATCTAATCTCTTCACCACCCTTGGTTGACTGGTAGAGAATGCCTAAGGCATTAAGTCCGCCTTTGTACTTTTTTGAGTGTGAAAAGTTTAAATAAATAAATAAATAATCACAGTCATCAGAGTTTTGATGGATAATGCTAATCCACTACTTCATAGGTTTGAAAAAATCGTCCGCTTAACAACGTTAATTAGCTATCAAGCGGGCGAAACCGCTGGCGGAGGCTAGTGTTTATAACCCTATATGTGATTGATATTTAACGGGAACACCCAAATACTCCGAAATATTTTATTCCGAATTTCGATCTTCCGATTTTCAAAAGTCCGTATTTCATAATACCTAAGAATTATAATGTCTATTATAAAAAATCACAAAATTCATTTTACCGAAATTCGTAAATGCGATTTGTTAGTTTTCCAATTTTCATACGTTTGAAGAACCAAATGCTCGAAGAGTTCTCGGTCCGAAAAACGACATTCCGATTTTCAATACTTCGTATAAACTAAAAGTCAACATGTTGTGCTACAAAATTTAGTGACAGAAACGAATCGCTGCAAAACCGACTTCACGCAGTCTTGTTTGCCCTACCCTAGAGTGCTATTTAAGTTCGCGTAGGCGCGGAGGGGTGGGGCGGCCCGCGAGCTGAGGAGCAGGTGGTGAGCGTTAAAACCTTCTGCGACGATAAGCTCGCGTGGGACCGCCCAAACCCCGCAGCGCCCCGGAGCCGTGACAGAAACAATACTTGCTGCATGTTGCATGCCTGCTTGCTTGCTGCTTGCCTGCTTACATGCTGCATGCCTGCTTGCATGTTGCATGCCTGCTTGCATGCTGCATGTCTGCTTGTACGCTGCATGCCTGCTTGCATGCTGCAAATCCCCTGTATTATTGATGAATCACTTCGGTTGGGTTAGGTTAGAACTGTGACTATTAAAGCGCGAAGGCGAGCAAGCTAAGCGAGCGTTTTTATTTCGGAATTGTATTAATCGGTATTTAAATTTTTCGGAATTCGTATTTTTTATGTTTCGAATTATCATTAAGTCGGACTTTTTGTTATTCGATCTATTAAAACTCGGTGTTTTCAGAATAGTAATTATAAACGTTAGGAATATTGAAATTTAGGAATTACAAAAATAGGAGTAATGATAAGTCGCAGTTGTTATATTCGGAATTTTGAACCATTCGGAATTATAACTGACGGAATTAAGTTTTTCGTATTTATGTAGCGTACCCATATTTAACAGAAACGGTTACATAATAATTTAGTAAGTTGTATATTTTTTTTAACTTATTAACTTGTTTTCACAGACTCTAAAAATAAGATTGAAGATTTAGTAACTAATAATTATAAAGTCGTAAACAGTCGTTAACTTTTTAGCTCAAAATTTGTTTGAAGACTTTAATGTTGTTCAAAACTTTAGTGACATCATGCTTAGGAAATGGGGCGTTCAGTTTTTTTTGTGTATATATTAGCTACCTCCTTGACATATAGAAAACCAGTGTACAGAATATTTGATCTCTCCTTCTGTCAGTCAAACAGTTTTTTTTTTGTATTTCATCAAGAAGTTCCTTATTTCCATAGAACTTCGAGGATACGAACCAACACATCTAAATCGATCTAGTTCATCTTTACACTTAGACTGTCCACCGCTGAAAATTGGTCATATGTTGATTATGACTAAGTTTACCAACAAAGCGGTTTCGTTAAATGCCTTGCTATGCATCTGGACAAGCAACTGACATTAATTCATGTTCGCAAAAATAGTCCAGACTGGAAAGACACCAGTTTGCATCACACGTACAAGTTATAGGTCAATATCTATTAGTCATTAGTTAATGACACTGTAGCGGCATCTACATCGCTACATGCGAACTACGCATCAAAGACCTGACGTCACACAACATCCTGACGTCACACAAATCCTGCATCGCGCAATTAGAGTTTACCGCGCGATGGACATATATACAAGCTTCCCGACTTCAACCTCCGGGCAGTTGTCCGCCAGACATGACACCCGTCTGGTCGGAGAATCCTCCCTTTTCTATGGGAGATGAGTGAACTTGCCACCCTGTTCCTCGTACCCCTAAATTGGTGACCCCGAATATGAACGTCAACGCAGCCTTCGTGCAATTACTTCAGCATGACGTCATCATCATCATCACTCCCGCAAGCTTTCGTGAGGCGAGTCACACAGCCAGTCAGCACCCAATCATAAAATTAAAATTAGATTAAATTACATAAAAGTAGACAAAATTTGTTGAAATGAACTTGGTCAAGATTAGGCAACATTATAAATTATATAAAATTTAATAAAAAAATAAAAATAAAATATTAATTATTAATAACAAGAATCAATTAATTTATTCACTCCAAGGAGATTGTGCTGGGAATGGCAATGGATTCCATGTATCGAGTAGCAGTGTTCAAGAATCTCAGAGCAAACAGCAAAATATTGTTAATATGGGTGAGGGCTAGGTACAATGGACTGGCCTTGACGGTTATGGTACTGGATTGAGGTATTGAGAATAGAGGACGTTGGCGAGGGTGAAGTAACAAATACCAGATTGTGTCAGAAGACTCAAAAGACGCAACATTCTCCAATTAGATCATTTGTAGAGAGCTGCTTGACTAATAAGAGAGTTGCTCCTCTCCCCTGCCAGATCACCCTACAACTCATCTGCTCACAGTTTCGAATATGATTGCAAGATAAGCAAAAAAAAAAACTATTGAACTTTACTCATTATTAACAAAGGCTTGTACAGAAAATGAGTTTTCATTAATATGTAACAGAGCCTAAAAGGATAATAATAGCTAATCTGCGTTCGCAATTTATTAGCCAAACATGTAAACAAACACGAGTTTTAGGAAAAACAACTGTAATGCCTACATATAAGGTTCAGTTTGCGCTACAACTTCATATTTTTTATGACTTATTAAACAGGACTAGTCAGTCTAAAATCAACTTATTGACACGAGCATTAAGTTGTTGTTTGTTTAAGTAGAAATAACATCAATTGGAAACAAGTATTTGAAAGACCTTATGAATCCTATTTCTGGAGCAGCGAGTGCGCGACGGCGACGAGCGTTTACTCACTGGCATCTATGTAGGTCCCAACCGTGAGTCTCTCGGCGAATGTTCTGACCATCTATGGTTCTGACCGCCAAGCGAGCGTCGTTGAGCGAGTACTCTCTTTGATAGTTCTTGTCACTGCGACAAACAAACGAGTACTCGCCGGCGAGCGGCGGTGTGTACGGTTAGCGATCAACTATTAATATAATGACATGTATCTCTTTTACTTACAAGGGACCTACTAACTGTCTTTTGTGCGTTTCTTGAAAGAGAAAATCGTTGATAGCTAGTCGCCTACTTAAAACTACCAAATGACGCAGCGTGAAACATCTTTTTGGGGCTGACTGTATAGGTACAGTCAGCCCGAAAAAGATGTATACACAAATAAGGTAGCATTTTATTGTCAACAACCTTTGTTTCATAATATTGTATCCACCGTATAGGTACAAAACATAGTAGGGTATACAATTTATCCTACCAAAAGAAAGTAAACATTAAATTTATTTTGTTTTGGTACAATACATTTATCAAATTTTAGTAAAAATTTTGACCCGAACCATATATATATTATACTCGTACATAAAGATTTATAGAGTTTTCGAGTCAACATTTTCTGACTGGCTGACTGTACTTATTGGGTTAAAGTTGAGCACCTCAGATGTATTTGTATTTTTTTTTTTAAACGTTGTCTCACACTAAGAATTTCTTCTTGTATCGTGGGTGCGTTTACAAACATAGAAACTCACATGCACTAACACCCAGACCCGGAACAACTACTTGCAGATCATACAAATATTTGTTCCGTACGGGGATCTAACCCGCGACACCTTACGCAGCAGTCGATCGCCTAGCCACTGCGCCAACCGTGACGTCAAAATAGTAATGGTGTTACTCCCAAGACAATGTGAACGCTAATCAAATCTGGTTTCAATTCACTGTCACTATTTGTGTCTATAATTAGATTCCCATTCGGAAAAGAATCAACCGTTGTCAATATCCTTTTATCAAAATTGTGTTTAGAAGCGACCTCGATAACAAAGGACAACCTTTGATATTTAATGAAGGCTTCCTAAAAAACAGAAAAAGCCGAAAAAAAAAAAAAAAAAAAACATAAATCCTAAATATTATTTGATTTGTAACAATCTACTGGTTTTTGAAAATGATGCCAGTCATAGCAGAGCTCAGGCAGGCGCTTTATTTCAAGTAAATAATTTCATCACCACAGCTCTCAAAACCAAAAGTTTGAAGACATGTGACATCTACCAACCCGCACTGGGCCCGCGTGGTGGATTACGGCCCACTCCCTCTCACAGAGAGGAGGCCTGTGTCCCAGCAGTGGGAACGATATAGACTGATTATGAAGTATCCATCATCTTTTTTAGTTACAAACATCATTTAAAAATCTTTAATGTCATCAAGCTTGAAATAGTTTTGTAATATTTTAAAACTTTGTTACTACTTTTACCTACTGTTTTTATTTTCTGCTTTCCAACTCTTTTTTTTCTTCCTTTTGCGTGAAACGTTCATAAAAACCTCGTCGATGGAATAGAATTCGAATATTGCGGAGTACTCTTGAAACTGAAAATTCGAGCGCGATGCGAAACCATGAGATCAGGTGAAAAATTCCCGAATGCGTTAGAAAACACGACTTTTGCTTTCATCTAAACCTGAAACGGGTTACATCGAAAAGTTCTTTCCTGTAAGATAAAGATAATCTGCGAAGATTTCAAAGTTCACAAAGCCATACACAAAATTCTGAAATTAAATTTTTGACAAGTACGATTTGCGCCTTTAATTCTGGCCAGAAATGATTATTACTTTTACGATAAATTGCTAGTGCAATTGCTAAAGACGGTTCTAAAACCAAAGTTGATTCCAACTAAATTCAAAATAGGAAGATGATCCACTTCACCCAATTTCATCCAAAAATGTTTCGAGGTTTTTATACACAGCCACTTGACCCAAATTCAGTTGATTGATGGAATCAACGGATGCAATCTACAAAATTAAACGCAGACTCGATTTCAATTCGACTGAGGGATATTAGGGGAAATTGGACATAAATTTTCGGTCATATTCCAAAGTGTATGGGACTAACAACCGCCTTCGAAATCCCATCGAAACTTTCCCGATACGATGGGGATAAGATCGGTTTGGGAACTGCATTTAAACTGAGGCACCTAAAGCTGATATTTATGGGTAAATGAGGGGTTATTTTGCTAACCGAACTTCACTTTCGGTCTACCATTTGATGAAATAAATTTTAGGTTCATGCTTTTAATAAGAGCTGCCAAATAACTGCGAGCAAAGAGAGGGTTTTAAGGAGATAACATATGTGAGAATCGGGTCTCGTGTTTAACCTAAAGCGCGATCACCAGCCAATGCAAGGTTAGTCCAGAGTGCGATCACCGGGTTAGCCCAGAGTGCGATCACCGGGTTAGCCCAGAGTGCGATCACCAGCCAATGGGTTAGCCCAGCATTTTTTCACCTTAATTTTGATGTTTGTCAAAGAGATATGAAAAAGGACAGAAGGTGTTCTTTACCCGTTGGTGTTAGTTTGCACAGATAATAATTTATCCTACAACCCTTCAGCACGAAACGTAGCAGTAAACCTATGTACAATTATTTACAGATGTACGAACTAGTGCCCAAAAACAGCCCAATAACGATATATATCTGAAACAAAAGCATATCCATTACAGTCATTGAAAACGAACAGGAGCATTGGAGTGACATCAAGTACTGAAGTGTACGGATACCAAACAAACCACATATAACGAGCACGGTTTTGGGTGCCCACTTACCGGGTTTTCCTGTTATTTTAATAATTAGATACGCTACGAAAATTTTGTCAGTATATAATTTCACTTAATCAAATTACAGTTACAATTAGTAGGTAAGTATATTATTATTTTAATAATACATAAAAAGAACAGCGAGCTTGGTTTATTACGGAAAGAAAAATGTTGTTATTGGCACAAGTATGTACTTGAAATTAATTATTCCTGTAAATAAATGTATTTCCTTTATTTTCTTTATTTCGTATAACTCATGGCACTTGTCGTCCAATTTTATTCAAGGACGACTAGCTGCTGTTGCCCGCGCTGCGCCCGCGTGGGCCTTAATTATTTTTATAAAATAAAAGTAGCTTTAGTTACTCCTTATAATATCTGCCAGTGAAAAGCCCGTCAAAATCGGTCCAGCCGAGAGAGATTAACGGGAACAAACAAAGAAAAAGTTTTTTTTGTTTCTTATTTTATGTACTTACCGTTTTTATATAATATGCATTTATTAAAAAGCTGTTATTTTGACGCTTATAACTCGAGAATAACGAATGCAATTTACATGTGTTTTTTTTTACTTTTAACTCATAGATATCTACTTTGACTAAGTTTTAGTAAGACAGTATAAGTCACAGGTACAGATAGTTTTAAAATAAAATCAAATATTATTTTAATAATATATAAAAAGAAAAGCGAGCTAGGTTTATTACGGAAAGAAAAATGTTGTTAATGGCACAATTATGTACTTGAAATTAATTATTCCTGTAAATAAATGTATTTCCTTTATTTTCTTTATTTAAGAAAGAAAGAAAGAAAGAAAAATATTTTATTTGGGACACGCACAGGAAATACAAACAGAACATTAACACACATGAACATTATTAATTAACAACAACAACAAACATAACATAACATATCAAATTTTCATATATATATTTTTTTTTAATTTTTTTTAACATTATTATTAACATTATTTCGTATAACTCATGGCACGTGTCAGCCAATTTTATTCAAGGACGACTAAAACTCATAGATATTCATTCTACTTTCACTAAGTTTTAGTAAGACAGTATAAGTCACAGGCACAGATAGTTTTAAAATAAAATCCAAAATAAAAAAGATTGCTCTGAAACTTTGCTCCGACAATATGGCGTTTGTTTATTGTTATAAGTACTTACCGTATTTTCATATGCATTTATTAAAAAGCTGTTATTTTGACATTACAAACAGACACTTCAATTTTATTTATATGTAGATGTAAGTATGTAACTATGTATTGTAAAGAAAACACTCTTTTCTTGGTAATACTTTTAATCAGCACAACTGTACTATTTCACAATCTAATGACAACTGACTCTGCACTACATTTTTCCATTTTGGATAACTTTTGCCCCACCCAGAAATAACGATATTATCATAACCGATATTTCTGAGTGTTGTCAAAGTAAAATAATACATTGAGTTGCAATAATGAAAATACATTTAAAACATTGTTATAATATTAATAATTTGTACTTTGACAGTGTTGCCACAGTGGATATTATAATTCAATATTTAAGTAATAAATTTCTTTAAATGTAATCAAGGAAATCATGACAGTATGTATAGGAAAAATCTACCTACCTAGATTAGCAAATAGGTACCCACTACCTACATTGTGCCTAATTACGGTGACGATAATAGAATCAACATATACAGGGTAGATTTTTGAGATGGGGCAGTAATAGCAGCTACCTTAACTGTCCTTAACTTAACTGTCAGCAAGAAAATGGGCGGTCACAAAAACTTTATTTGATGTTAATCGATCCTGTTTCTTAAATGGAACCACCACTGTGTACCACTGGGCCACCACTCCACCACTCTCAAAACGGTATTTTCATCTAATCTATTTAAATGAAAAAAAAAAAAAAAAAACTAAATTGAACTGATAGCAGTGGCAGATTTGCAGTCTTGGCCGCCCTAGGCCGTAAGGTAGTAAATGTCAGCCACCCCTTTCTCAGCACCCATCAAATAGACTACATAATGAACTTACTTTATTGCCAACTTTTATCTGTTCAGAAACTTAGTTAATTATGAGTCGGGTTGGCGCCGCGAAATTCTAAGGCGCGTTTCAATTATTTATTTTGACTTTTATTCATGGTTTTAAATTATTATTGTCATACGATGCGGTGCAGTGCGGTCCGCCATAATGTGCGCGAACGTTTAGAATAAATAGGTAATTTGAGTTATTTCTTGTTATCATCAGTGAATTTTTTGTCACGAATGACCGCCCAAGGACCGGGCCTACTGGGCGTTAGGGCAAATCCTCCCCTGCCTGGTAAAAAAAAGTAAAAGTTTGTAAATAATAAACAGTCTTGTTAGTCTAGTGGTCGCACGCGCATCTGCTGAGCATAAAATTTCTCAGTAGCAGCCCAGAATCTGAGTTTGTGCCCGTTTGATGGCAATAGGCTCGCCCCCTGTTACACGGGACTTAAACATTACTGGCGGAATGTAGGTCTGTGCCTAACCCTTCGGGGAACAAAGGCGTGATGTTTATGTTAAGACGTACACAAGTGAAATTATATTAAAATTTAAAAAACCCCGACACAAACATTTTCTCATTTCTCTTTCCTAGTCCATCACCAGACCCTGTTCATCATCTATCTATAACCTATTCATTGACACTTTAGAGATATGAGGAACAGGGTGTAAGATTCACTCATCCTCTATTGAAAAGGGAGGATCCTCCGACCAGACGGGTGCATGTCTGGCGGGCAACTGCCTAACCATTGATGTCGGATAGTCTTATATATGTGGTTCGCGCGGTAAACTCTAATTGCGAGATGCAGGATTTATGTGACATCAGGTCTTTGATGCGTAGTTCGCATGTGGCGATGTAGATGCCGCCACAAGACCATTCCAATGAGCCCAAACACGATACCTGTGCTGTAAGTTGGTAAATGAGTTGGGTATCCTGGAAATTCCAGGTGATGCTGCAGCATCAGTTCAATGTTACTATGTTCTTCTAATATCATTGAAGTAACAGAATACCAAATTTCAAATCGATCAGAACTGTGGAAGACGCTCACAGCCATTCATCAACTAGAAAAGAGCTGATAATCTTCAAACGGCTGAATCGATTTTGATAAAACATGTCTAAGAACCATCGCTAGAAAACCTGCTTTCAAATAAAAAACGCATTCAAATTGGTTCACCCGTTTAAGAGCTATGGTGCCACAGACACACTTACCGGTCATACTTATAACACCTCACTTTTTGCGTCGGTGGGTTAAAAATTAAACATTTATTTATTTATTTATATCACAATTGTAACAAAGTCACCCTACAAAATACGCAACACTAGCGACCGCAAAGGCGATGATTCTAAGAGCAGACGATAATTATTATTATTGTTAAAGTGCCGGAAAAGGGTTTCCTTCCTCTTTAGAGATCAAAAGGGTACATACGCTCCTAATTAAATACCAAGACGATACCGTATCGCAATATGAATTGAAGGCATTTTCAATTTGAATTAGAGTTTTTTCTTATTTCGGTTATTTTATAGACACTAAACGAACTCTATATTTTGGTGTTTTTGGCTAGCGTTTTCATAATAATTAAATAATTCATTCAGAGGGTGTGTCCGACTTTTACTGACTAAAACCCACCCGTGTTCCTTCCGTTGCCTGTGTGCCGGGGCCGCGATATCCCTTTCGGACAAACCCGCAACCCCAGCAGGGTCTGCTGTCACCCTAAGCGCACAATCAGACACACCGCTGTCTATTTGTGCGGTTATAACTCGAGAATCTCGAATCCAATTTACATGTTTTTTTTTTTTACTTTTAACTCATAGATATCCACTTTGACTAAGTTTTAGTAACACAGTATAAGTCACAGGCACAGATAGTTTTAAAAATAAAATCGAAAATAAAAAAGATTGCTCTGATACTTCGCTCCGACAATATGGCGTTTCATTATTCCCATATCGTACCTTAATTACTTACCTCCAGAAGCCAGGTGAGAGGTATAAGAAAAACACGCTAGAAGATAGCCTGGCCACGAGATGGGACGCGCCCCAGTTGACGCGGTAATTAATAGAAATATGATGCACCAGGGACGGACTTAGCTATGAGGATTTATGTAGGAGTTTTAAATTACTCTTGAAAATAAAATCTAATAAGTACTACAAGAGCTGTAATAAAAGAACAGAATTATACCTAATATTGCATGAGAGACTGACTTTTGTATGAAAATAAATAACTTCACTTTTTTTTAAAGTTACTAGTGTTTATAACGCCTGATAAAATTTAGTCTCATTACTTCGTCAGGCGTTATTAATGAATAGTTATATAGTAACTGTCATAGTCGTTATTTTATTCATTTGAAAGGTTCTAAATTAATTATTGATGCAAAGGAATTCCAAACATTGTCGCATTCTTCACATAATTGGTAGTTTTTTCCTTAGTTCTTTTACTGGATACGTATAACCAATTTTTTTATCAATTTTTATTTTATTTAAAATAGTGTCCGTGGAGTTTCTTACCTGTTCTTCTCTATAGGTACATATTACGCTTTGGAATGGGCAACTAGCTTTTCTGACTAACCGATTCCTTGACAACTCAAAAGTGCCTGTAAATGGTTTAATTGTAATAAATGCTTTGAGTTTGAGTCTATCAAAATATTGTTGTCCAAATCAATATCTCTACTCACGTACTCACTCGGTATGCTAAAGTTGTTTATAACATCACGATGTTACCGACAACCATTCATGATCCCACTTTATTGATTAAGGCTTCAATTAACAAGATTGAACCATGAATGGGACACACCGATGAAAGTTGGATCACCCCAAGCCTATTGAATAGTAATTATAAGCTCCCAATGGTACTTGAAGATGTCTCGAGAGCTGTTCTGAACTGTATTACACATGGAGCTTGTGAAGACTTCAGTATCAATATCGTCTGATCATCAAGGTTGCGGTTACTATACTTGTATTCACATGCACTAACATACAGCTGAATTTTAAGAAGCTACCGCTTCGCTTTTTTTTCTACATGGAGGATTTTTTAAACGGGGCAGTCGCTGACTGCCCCGTTTCCTGGTCGCCCGTGGTCCTGCGCCTGATCTCTTTCCGGTCGTGTCGGATTGCCATCCCATCGAACTATGAGACTGAGGTAAGAGAGAGTGCACCTGTGTCTAAGCACACACTTGTGCACTATTATATCTCCCACGCCGAAAGCAAGTTTCCCTTGAGACTGGCCGCCATGGCCGAAATACAGTTTGATAGAGGACTATATAAAACGTGAGAATTGAGGTTTTTATTACTGACTGTACTATTTCAATATCTGAGAGTGCAGTTAGCAATTACTCAAAAAGTTAAAGACAGTCTCCTAATAACGTTTATATATATAAATAAAATAACCTCTTCCTGTAGCTACAATGGTTAGGGTACCTGCCCTTACTGCCCCATATCAAAAATAAAACCTGTATAACGACCCCGTTTCAATGGGAAAGAAAGTTACATATCTAAAATAGTAGCAGCAATTATTTTTTTGGCTTGCCGGGTTTTTTTTTTCAGGAAGCTTTGATGTTCTGAGCATCAAGGTTGCGCAATTTTCATTTTCTCAATTTTGCATCCAATAAATACACAGCTTTATTCCTATAGAGGTAATCATAAACCCCATGCAAATTTTTCAGACCCTCGGTTTGAGTAAAATTTCTACTTAGGCCACATCTCGTGAATATGTAGCTTTAGAAGTTATAATAACTGGTTAACAACCTTTTGCTCTCTAACTATTAAAAAAAAACAAAATGATCGCACGAATATTTTTTATAATACTGATTGAAAACCCGTGAAAGTTTGTAAATGTCAAGGCAAGTCAACAATCCTTAGATAAGATCAAGATGTCAAAAATATAGCTAAATTTAGATCATTGTGATTTACATACTTAATTCCATATATTGCACCGAGTATATAAATAAAATTTAATTGAAATGCAGTATTTGTAACTTTTTGATATTAATTTTGCGTTATTATCCGTTTCGCCATGAGCTGCTACTAGCTATGTATATAGATAACCAAAACGAAAGGTTTCCATAACTTAAATTTTCTCTTAATTAAATGCTTATCGCCACACTTGTCAATTGTGTTTAGGCCACTACAGAAGTACAGACTATGTTTTAGTTCAGATTAAGTTTTCAGCATTGTATTATGTTTGTCTGTTTGTCATTGAGATATTGTCTTAATTACCATCATCGTCAATTACAAATAGCTGCAGAGGTATATTTTAATTAACGTTTTGCTCTACTTGAGTGACTTTTACGACATGAATTAAAATAAAAACGACTTAAGAGTAGGTATCTAAGTATTTTATAAAAATAATATTGGATGGTGCATTTTTAAATGTCAGTAGATACAAGTTTTCGTTTTGTTGCTCTTAGTTGGACTATAAAGTAAGATTTTTTACAAGTGCAAAATACTTGATAAGAAGTAGGGTTGCCAATCCTACTATATAATATAGTATCCTGCAATATTAAAGGCCTAAATACTATATTTCTACAGAAAAAATATAGTAGGCAAAACTATTATATTTATATTTCCATACAAAATGGCGAGATGCGAGATGATCACAATAGGATCAATATTAATCTCTTAAAAGATGAATTAATGGTATTTCGTAACCTTAATTAGAGTACCTTTAAAAATAGATGAGAAATAAAAATACCTGTTAAAATTGGTTAATAGTAGCAAAAAATATGCATTTAAAGAATAAAAAATGAATTTGAAACATACCTTCTTTATTTATTTTTATTTTTTCGCCATCTACTATATTTATACAGGCAATGGCTTCGATAATACTATATTTGATATAAAAAAAGTTGGCAACCCTTATCAGAAGTTCAATATGTTTTTGTTTATCTGCATAAACCAACTACCTACCAACCTACGTAGGTAGGTATTTAATTTATCACAATTTTGTTTTTAATTTTGTTATTATTATTACACTGTAGATGAATTCCTTAATGACAATAATATTATTATAATTTGACTAAGTAATGAATGTGTGTTTTTGTTGTATATTGTGTGATTTGTGTATTGAATTTAAGACTAATTAATCTAAAAATACCTTATTAAATGTGTAAATACTTAATTTATTATGACTTTGAATTTAATTTTAATGTTATTTTACCTACCTACTGTAATTATAAAATTTGTACGCCAATGGCAAAGCATAGAGAGCCAACTGAATTTTAACTGAAGACTAAATGTGTTTAACAAATAAATAATCATTCATTCATTCATACAGTCCATCTTTATTTTACCAACAAACAAAAAAATCAACGATTCTTTTTTAGTAAATATGTCAGCCCCCAAATGCGACTCTGGTGATACATGAACATGACACGCCACCGAGACCCGCTGACCCGTTTCCCTTCAACCACCTGCGACCAGTCAATTTACCTTTTAAAAAAACTCAAGCAAACCTCAGCCTGAAAGAAAAGCAGTCTGTTTACTCAACACACATACATACAGTAACGGCCGCGTGCCCCCATTTCAACTGCCACGCGAACAGTCACTTTACCCTTTTCACACCTTTGCTTTTAAAGTGCATATTGCTGTGAACTCTCAAGTGTTGCTTTTGACGTTTGGGAAGGTGACTTTAGAGGAATGCTTAGGAATAGTTGAGACCTCAAGCGCGATGTTTACAGTATTCAAATTGCTGTCACACGCTTCGTGCGCGGTTTAAGGTCCGATCGCACTTACTGCGAGAAATATTCTGTTAGTGCGATACAAAGTATTGCACTCAGATGCGTGTGAAGACTGTGAAGGTACTTTAACTTTATGTTTGTTGTGTTGTATTACTGCAGCATCTGATGTTGGTATGATCGGACTTTTATGTTTGCACTTGTATTCGAAATTTAATAAAAAATGGGGATGGTGCTTTATTCGTAATCCGGTCGTGAAAGATGTTTTGTTAGAGGTGTTATGCCAGGTCCCTTTCCGTATTCATTAAATAGAAAAGCTTGTATGTCTGTTTTGGGTTGACCCTTATGTAAATCTCTTTATTTCTTTCTCTTTTCTTCAGTTTTTTTTTCAAAATAGAAAAACAGGCATAGAGTGGCCTACGTAGGACGCAACTACATAACCTAGTTAAGAGCCCTATTACATTTTTTACGCAAATTCATGGATTTTGACGCTGTAATTTTCAACAACAGTAAGATACGAGTATTTTAGTTATTTGATTATGAATAATGATGATGCCATTTTCTTGCTCGTAAGTTGAAGTTACACATTTAAATTTTTCTTTTCATAAGTTTGTACGTGTATGGTAATCTCAGGAACTACCAGTCGGATATGAAAAAATATTTTTGCATTGGATAGCCCAATTCTTGAGGAATGTTATAGGCTCGCGGACGAAGTCGCGGGCACAAGCTAGTTGAAAATTATTTCAAGGTTACTCTAATCCATAAATAAATCTGGTTTCAAACAGGTTTTTGTTCTCACTCGTTTCGAAGGATTTCTTTATTTACCTGTTGACGAAGGTTGTTCAATGTCACACTATTTAAGTACATATTCGTTATTATTTTTTCCTGTCATGCACACATTGCAGTATAATTGATTTGCATCCGTCCCCCTCACACTTCAGGGGGTCTACACTCTAAGCCTGTAAACGAAGATACGGGCCCAACAAAAAGTAGCTGATCCGTCAAAACAAGTGACAATTATAAAATTTCGGACGGGATAAAACACATCGGGACTAGGGACAACTGTCAAATTGGTTTGACTTTCATTCTTAGTTCGGGCCCTGAACTAATTCCCCTTGTCTGTCGGGCACGGTTTAAAAGCGCGCTGTCAAAAATGGCCGATATAGCGCGATCGGGTCTGACTTTAATCTGTATTTTTAATGCTCAAAGTTGCACAAAAGAGTACGGAGAGGAATACAGATGCTATACAAGCGCTCCCCTGGAACGCAGTTTGTCAGTCTGTGATCCGTTTTGCCTAATCACGGCAATATTTTGTGCTCGTTGTGTACAGTGAAATAGTGTTAGTGTTTATACAAGATAGGTAAGTAATGAACCGATTTTAATGCTCGTAATGTCTATTTGATAAAGATTTTCGACAGAAATAGGTATTTCATCCAACACGTTAGCCATTTTACGCGCCATCCCCGTACGTTTCCACTTGTTAAGAATAATAAATACACTAATGATATCAAACTGTCGCTAAAAACAATAACAAAATACGGAACTGCATACGTATTAAGGCTTGTGCAGACCAGCGCGACTTGTCGCGCAACGCGACTCAAACAATGCAATTTCTAAGAAAACTGTACGGTATAACAATAACCGGGCGTCGCGTCACGCGACAAGTCGCGCTGGTCTGCCCAAGCCTTTAAGCATTTACTTTCTATATTTTCGATAAGATTTTGCGTAATATTGAAATGAAATACATCGCGCTTATAAAGCGGGCTTGACACACAAGGGTTTCCCATACATTTACCGCGTACATTTTGTTGTGAAATTGTTCAGTTTTTGATTTTCATTTCTGGAATGTTTTTGTAAGGCAGCATGCCTTTTTATTGTGCTTATCGATTCGTAAATATCATCACATTGTAGAATGTCAATTTGCATTTAAAATCAATGAAACAGAATGTAAACTGCGATCCAAAGTTTGAGGAGATGTTTTTGCGCTCATTTTCAAGTGTTTGTTTTTGTTACCCGACACTCGTAGACTGAACTCTTTTAAAGCTTGTGAAGACCAGCGCGACTTGTCGCGCAACGCGACACGAACAATACAATTTCTAAGAAAACTTCACAGTATAACAATAACCGGTGTCGCGTCGCGCGACATGTTGCGCTGGTCTGCACAAGCCTTTATTATCCGAAACCTTGTCTGTGATAAACATTACACAGAACTAGTTTAAGATAATATTCCAAGCCACTTAACCTCCAGCGTTCTCAGAAATGACGCGTAAGCACGACTTTTCTTGCACTGCGCGCGGTTCGGGTAAATGACGTCATGTTATTTTAAAGCTCGTGGGACGAAAAAAATGTACAGGGAGGTATTTTTAAAATTGATTAATGTAAAATAGTGTATCTTTATGTTAAGAAGATAAAAACATTAACAAATTATTTTTTAATTTTTTTAATATACAATTTACAATAAACTGGGAAACTTTCAAAAGATTTTATATTACAAGGCAAAACTGTATTTATCGATTTCTGATATGTTAGCTTATCTCATAACGATTCCCATACAAAACTTTTGACATTTCGTCATTTTAATCACACGTGCCGATATCCCGGTTACCTACTTCTGACAGTTTGCAAATTCGCAAAAAATGGACCTAGGGACAGCTGTCAAAACGGTTAGACAATCATTCTTAGTTCGGGCCCCGAACTAATCTTATGCACGTAATTAATACGGAGTAAGAAACGCCCGACCGAAACTACGGATTTATTGATTAGGGAGTAGAAAACCAAAACTAAAACACACACACTCGCACTAGACGTCTATTTGCTACTCGCCTCTGTAAATCCAACGTTGGCTCGCGTTCGCCACTTCGTCGTTTAGTTGAGACATACAACAATGAGTTTAATTCAATCGACATTCTTTTTCTTACTAAAAATGTATTTAAGAAACAAATCCAAGCAACCCTTTTTTTTTTTTTTTTTTTGAGGACGGGAAATCATCAAATGACTTCTCCCGCTCTGGGCAGAGCGAGAGGGTGTGTCAGACTTTTACTGACTAAAACCCACCCGTGTTCCTTCCGTTGCCTGTGTGCCGGGGCCGCGTTATCCCTTTCGGACAAACCCGCAGCCCCAGCAGGCATTGGTCTTTCGACCCCGTCGGTTGGTGCTGACATCTCTTTGAAGCGCGCGTGGAACACAACGCGCCGTCGACACGGGCCTGGTCCTTATCGGACGGCGAGCTGCCCATTGCTCACCGTCCGCAAGCCCGCGCCTACGGTGGCCGGAAGTCGGCTCTCGACTCCCGACGCCCCGGGCGTCTCCTGCGGCGACTAGGGCCGCGAGGGCGTGCAGCTTGCATCTCCCTCGCGCGCTCCGCCTTATCCTTCGCGAACATAACTGCTTCGCAGAAGGAGGTGACGGCCTCCCATGCACTCTCGCTCCGAACCATGGCCTGAACCACGGCCGGACGCGAGAGATCGCCGCCACCGATCGCCTCCGTGAGGACACGGCGGTGCTCCGCCCAAGCCGGGCAGACCTCTACCGTATGCTCCACCGTGTCCTCCGGGCGATCCACACAGTGGTGACACCCGGGCGTTTCCTCCCGCCTTACGCGGAACAGGAACCTCCCGAAACAACCGTGTCCGGTGAGGACCTGCGCCAGGCGGAAGGTGAGGACGCCATGGCGCCTCTCAAGCCACTCCTCAAAGAGGGGACTTATCGCCGCAATTGTGGCGTGCCCAGCGCTGGGTTGCGACAATCGCACACTCCATGCCGCCATGAGATCCCGCCGGAGCTCTGTCCGCTGTGCCGTGATTTCTCGCGGCAGCGGAGTTACACCCCGGCGTTTCGCCTCCTCGCGCACATGTGGGATGTGCGCGAGGACTTTCGCCTCCAGATCCCATGGCGGTAGTCCGGCAAGGAGGCTCGCCGCCTCACGGAAGACCGTGCGGTATCCCCGGACCAGCCTGATGGCCATGACCCTTTGGGACGCGTTCAACCGCCGGGCCGGTCGCAGCCTCAATGAACGCGCCCACACCGGTGCCCCGTAAAGGGCCATGGACCGCACGACCCCCGCGTAGAGCCTCCGGCAGGAGGCGTTTGGACCCCCCAGGTTGGGCAGGAGCCGCTTCAAAGCAGCCCCAGCCCTATCCAGTTTGGGAGCCAAACGTCGGAAGTGCTCCAAGAAGTTCCACCGGCTGTCGAGGACGAGTCCCAGGTACTTCATCGTCGACTCGACACCGATGTGAACCCCTCCCGCCGTAATCTGGGAACCCGAAAGTGGCGCGTTCCGAGGACCAAAGAAACACATGGCCTCGGACTTGTGCAAGGCCACCTCGAGTCCCAGTTGCCGGATCCTTTCGACGATTGTCGCAACCCAACGTGTCGCTAGTTCGGCCGCCACCTCATGCGACCTCCCCTGCACCAGGACCAGTGTGTCGTCAGCGTAGCAAACCACGCTGACGCCGCTAGGGAGGTCGGCGCGCAGCATCCAGTCGTAGCCGATGTCCCACAGATGCGGCCCCAGGACCGATCCTTGCGGGACACCGCACGACATCTCTCGCCGGTTCCACTCTCCGTGGTGACCGGGGTAGATGACGGCCCTGTCCGTCAGATAGGCCTCGACCACTCGACAGAGGTAGGTCGGCATCCGGTGATACCGGAGTGCCTCCCTAATGCAACTCCAGGGCAGAGTATTGAAGGCATTGGCGATGTCAAGAGACACCGCCAAGACTACCCCACCCCGGGCAACAGCATCCCCCGTCGTGAGGGCTCGAACGCGCATGATGGCATCCACCGTAGAGCGCCCCTTGCGGAAACCAAACTGGCTCTCCGCCAAATCCGGCCCCACTCGCACCAGCTGCCCGACAAGGCGGTCTGCAATTACTCTTTCAAAGCGCTTGCCCACCTCATCGAGCAGCACGATGGGCTGGTAAGCGGACGGAGAGTCCGCCGGGCGCCCCGGCTTCTTGATGAGGACCAGTTTCCCCGTCTTCCAACGAAGTGGGAACTGGCCCCTCTCCAAGCATGCGCTTAGGAGCCCCCGAAGTCGAGGCCCGAGAGCCTCTAAGGCCAGAACCCAGGCTTTTCCAGGTAAGCCATCGGGTCCTGGGGCGGTATTTTTGGCACTCAGCCTACGTACCGCCACTCTCAGATCTACCTCGGTCACCTCCGGAGTATCGTCGACGTCGTCCCTGGTGTGTTCCGCATCGGGTACCGCAGGAGGCGGAGCCATGGGCGGGGGAGTATGTTCCCCTCGCGAGGGGAACAGAGCGCTCACCACGTCCTCCACGAGCTGGGGCTGGAGACTCTGCGTCAGCGGGGGAGCCCATGGGCGGAGCTTATCTCTCACCCATTTGTATGGGCGTCCCCACGGATCTCTGTTCAGAGTCCAAGCAACCCTAAAGGACCAGTAAAGTATTATATAATTAACATACTTACTAATGTTTAATAATGTACGCACACAAATTTACTTAAATTCTAAAAATCCAGATATGAATTCTGGGATAACGCCTAGGTATTATGTGCTAGGTATTGTCTGTGTTACTAGTTAGTTTTTAAGTACTTTAAATTGTAATCTGTGGAGAACGTAGTGGGTAGCATAATTGTTATATATAATGTACCTAATGTTCAAGATCATAAGTGTAACCTTATTGTGCTACTGTTTGTTTTTCCTTAAATAAATAAATAAATAAAACCGACCGAGGAGCTTTTAAATAAACTTGAGCGTTTGCAAAATATCTGTATTCGTTTTGTTTTTAACCTTAAAAACTATGATCACGTTTCTAAGTTTCACATGATACTCAAGTGGCTCCCTATTCGACTTCGTAGGAACTCTCGGATATTGTGTCTGCTATTTAATCTCCTTCACAATCCTAAAACTCCATCCTATCTGCGGGAGCGATTTTCCTACGCCCGTCCTTCTGATGTGCTTTGCAGGTCGCTTCTAAAAAACCGCCTTAAGTCCCCTCCCCACTCCACTGACTTCTACTCCTACTACTTCACTGTGCACGCGGTTGTGGAATTCACTTCCGTCCGACATTAGGGACTGCCAAACTGTTGCAGTATTTAAAAGAAGAGTGAAAGATCACTATCTTTCCACAGCGTCATAGTTGCGTAGGTATTTATTTTGTATTTTATTTATTTTTTAAATTTCTATTTAAAAATATATTTATATATTTTTTTTTTTTTATTACCTTATTATTAATAGAATCTTAGTGATATTTTTTTTTTGTTTTTTGTATTTATGTATGTAAGTAAGTTTATTCTCATATTATGTTTTATCGTGAATTGTTTTGATTTTATGTATTTTACTTTCTCTCTACTCTTACACACGGTGTCTACATCTATTTTTATCCTCTGTCCTATCGCAGTTATGCTGGAAGAGATTTCTTTAGAAATAAGCATCACCTTTGTACGTATGTTTCTGTTCTTTTCTTTTTGTCTGTATATATGTGTGCACATAAATGGTTAAAATAAATAAATAAAAAAACCAAACTACTAGAAAACTAGGTCCAGTTGAAAACCAGCGTCAAACACTAGTGGTCTGTCATTTTTTCTGAACCGGGCCTATTTGCCGCAACCGTGAGGCACACTTTCCTGCATCGCACTTTACACTTTTTATTTTATGTTTACTTTTTTATGTGCAGTATTATATTGTGTGCCATTTAATATGTGCTAAATAAAAGTTTTTTTTTCTATTTCCTTTGCTTTCCATAGTCACAAACAATCAACACGCAAACAACACAAACTGGAGGAAATAATAATATTGTCATTGTATACTATGAGTCAAATGCCTACCTATTTAAATGCTATAGGAATAGCAGTGACAGCCTAGTGCTGTGACCGTCGAACTGCCAAATTAAGTTCGAATTTAGAATGGAGAACAAAAGTTGGAATTTAAATTCAAATTCTAATTCAAAAGTCATTTAATCAAACTAGGCTGAGAATCACCACTTTTCGAACGTCAAAATTATACAAGACAGTCCCCCAAAACGCCCACCCTTCACCACCATTCGAATAAAGAACCCAAGCCACGCACCTCAGATTTTTCGGATTCATGTGCGTATTCTCGTATAAATTATCACTTGCTTCAAAAACGGTGAAGGAAAACATCGTGAGGAAACCGGCACGCCTGAGAGATATTTCGCGACGGCATGTGAAGCCAAGTCAGAGGCCAATGGGTGCCATAAAAACTCTGACGTCAGTTTAGTCACTAACCACACGAAAAAGAAAGATTGCTATAGGTAACATCCATACCATAGATAAATCCATTTCGGAAAGTGACAAACACTTGCAAAGTCTCACATAATGCGCGATTGCATTTCAAATACTATCCGTTGAGCCCGCGTACAAGTCGAATGAATAATTCAAGTCAGACTCCCGTATTCAAATACCTTATGTATGGATGCAAAGGAAATCCGATCGGTAAGTACTCAGAAATTTGTTTTTACATGACATTTGCGTTTTGATCCCTGAGCGGAATAGGCTGCTGAAAATATTTTGGGTGAAAGTAGTAAAGAAGAAACGCAGATCACATAGGAATTGGCACGAAGAAGATTATGATGATAGTGTGGCGGCATCTACAACCACAAGCCACATGCGAACTACTCATCAAAGACCTGACGTCACACAAATCCTGCATCGCGCAAGCAGTGTTTACCGCGCCATCAGCATATATATAACTTTCCGACATCAACAGTTGGGCAGTTGCCCGCCAGACACGACACCCGTCTAGTCGGCAGAACCTCTCTTTTCTATAGAGGATGAGTTAACTTTACGCCATATTCCGCAGATAAGAATAAGAATAAATTGACTAATCCATTTTTACAGGAATTTTCTTTA
This sequence comes from Agrochola lota, assembly GCA_947364205.1. Classification (NCBI taxonomy): domain Eukaryota; kingdom Metazoa; phylum Arthropoda; class Insecta; order Lepidoptera; family Noctuidae; genus Agrochola; species Agrochola lota. The sequence continues at coordinate 7,990,414 of OX376231.1, read as the reverse complement.
CCATACATTACATCAATGGATATCGATAACAAGTTGTTTTTTAACATAATTACATAAACAGTGGTGCCGATTCTCTTGTACACCGAACTCAATCTGCCTAGCCTTTTTCCAACTATGTTGGGGTCGGCTTCCAGTCTAACCGGATGCAGCTGAATACCAGTATTTTACATGGAGCTACTGATTAATCTAATCAAAACTCAGTGCCACATTAGTGCTGTCAAATTAAAATATAGTTAAGTTATGTCACTTTAGTCTATTTCAAAATGGGAAATCTTCTTTTGACAGGAATAAACTAAATTTTGGTGAGTCTAGTTTAGGGGCACTTTTCACACGAGAATCGGCACTAGTGTTCCCCAAACTAGGCGTCGCCTGTATCTTGGGGGCAGACTAAAGTTAGCGTTAAATTAAAACACATAGGGCCTATTTCACAATGTCCGAATAGCCACTACCTACTTACCAAATAAATAAAAAAATGGAACAGAATTTGTACGGTATTATCTGCCAAGTAAGTTAAAGAGAATCCTAGGTGATGAAACAGGCCCATAATGTATTTTGTTTGGTGTGACAAGGGTCGTTAGTTAAAATTTGGTAAGTATTTAGAACAATTTTCTCACAAAACAATTTTATGAGTAGTTAAATATTTGGTGCCAGAAAACCTTGAAATGCATTGTTAAATAAACAGTCAGAAGAGTATCTTTTCAAGATTCCAAAGTAGCTACTGGTAAATAATTAAAGCATTCATCAATCCGGACAAAAAGGACGTCGTGTGAGTATCAATCTTATTGGGAGTTATTTGTTCGAGCCGTTTGGGATTGAAACACGAGCACCATGGGGTCGGAGTGCCCACTTGATTTTTCAAGACATCGCGAAGCGGTTGGTCCACTCTTCACGTGACCTGAGGGCTGGCTTATTTTTTACCCAAAGTATCAGCATCGCCATACAACGAGGCAATGCTGCCAGCCTTTTCTGTCTTTATATAAGGTTTTGGTAAAGTGACATTCAATGATTTTTATTATTACGGGAACTTTAACCTATGTTCTGCAATAGGAAGTTCCCCTAATAATAAAAATCAAACATTCACGACATACAAGAATCTTTAGCTAGCTACATTTCATAGGAAGCTAACAATCCATACCTGCACAGCAAAGACCTGCATTTTTCCTCGAAAAATTCACCAAACTTTTTAAAGCATTAATTTCCTCCATCAGCTTTCAAAATAACGTGTTCTCACTTTAATAAGGCTAGGCTCTCCTGACTATTAATAACGATGTAGGTTAGGTGCCGTCCATGCATTTTATATGAGACTTTTTACACAAGAGCCTCCTCTACTGAACTGAACGTTTCCGCGGGATTCCTATGTGGAAACTTGTAAGGTATTTCGTACGCTACTATATTATGCAGATGTACTTTAGCGCGATTGTAAGCATGAGCGTTACATTATATTCTGTGGGCTAAATAAAAGGATGTTTTTGCACTGAAATTATGTGGTGATGGCTAAATTTCAAGTTCACAACTAAATTTCACAGTACGCCGTAAATATAGACAGAGATATAAATCATTTATTAAGTTCACGCAAAAGAAATAGCACAACAAACAAAAGCACTATTAAATGATAACTAATTACATGAATACCTTTTAAGAAAATGCAAGATGCCAATCAATCAATCTGCCTAACCTTTCCCGGGTTATGTTGGGGTCGGCTTCCAGTTTAACCGGAAGCAGTTACCAGTATTTTACATGGAGCGACTGCCTATCTGACCTCCACAACCCAGTAACTGGGTAACACAATGCCCCTTGGTAAGACAATGCCCTTTGGTAAGACTGGTTGTCAGACTTTCGGGCTTCTTTCGACCTGTAACGACTGTCAAAGATACACGAATGACAGCCGGGACCAACGGCTTAACGTGCTTTCTGAAGAACGGAGGATTCTCGGTATGTAAAGATGGTCACACATCCACGAACCAACCCCGGCAAGTGTTGCTTAACTTCATGGATCGACCCAGGCGGCTGTTATTACTTAGCCACGAGCTCCTCAAGATGCCAATACAAGGTACAAACAAAACTATCCATTTTAAACAAATAAAATGAAATGCTTTAAATCAATTAACGAACATACAAAGTGAGGTGTGCCGAAACGGATACCTTACTTTTTTCATTTCATTTCATTTCATTTATTCATTTTGTGAAACATAGGTGATTACAGGTGTTTTCCAATATAAATGTACAAACCATGTCCCGCCGATAGGCATACAAAATTTGATTATTATGAACAATGTCAAATTTACACAAGGTCAAATTATACATATATAATTATCATATTATAGGAAATATGATAATTATATATGTATATAATTGTCATATTATAGGAAAAATGTCATGAAAATAAGAAAAGATAAAAAATAAAAAATACATAACACCAAAAGATTGCAAAACACAAACACAAAATGACAGTCAAAAATATAAATTATAAATATTGATCAAAATTTGTCATCCAGATACTCCTTGACTGAATAATATACCTTGTCATTTAGGAGCTTAAAAAGATTATTTTTGAATTCATTACAATTCTTACCATTTCTAATATGACAAGGTAATTTATTAAACAATTTTGGTGCCATTTCATAGACACTTTTCTAAGCAAAAGCAGTTCTGGTGGTTATTGTTTTTAACTTATCTGAGCGACGTTGATTTTCTACATGATTAAACAAACATGTACATTGGTTTTTACAAACATCAAAACCTCATAGATATACAGCGACGGTACTGTCAGAATATTTAAATCCTTAAAGTGTGGCTTACATGTATCTGTTGTTCTTAATTTGCAGATGGCTCGGATGCATCTTTTTTTGTGCCAAAAGTACGGAGGATATATTTGTAGCATTACCCCAAAATATGAGACCATACCTTAATGTAGAGGCTACATACCCGTGGTATGCCGTTAGGAGGGCAGTTTTGTTTCAACTTACCTAACATATAAAGGACATAATAAAACCGGTAAAGTCTCAAACAAACATTATCAACTTGAGTTTTCCGTGTCATATCATTGTCAATGTGCAATCCTAAAAACTTAGTAGTGTTCGTTTCCAGTACTGTGTCTCCTTTGTATCCGATTTGGTCATGTGTTGGTTCTCTTTGTTGAAGTTTAAAGTCCATTATTTTAGTTTTAGTTAAATTTATTTTAAGGTTGTTGTCATTTAACCATTCTATGATTGACACCAGTCGGTCGATTCTGTAAAAATATTAACGTGAAACTTAGGTGAAGTGAGCGTGAAGTGAGCTGTCACTGCCATAGAATCGACCGGCAGGATGCTAGGGATTAACACTATTGACAGCTCACTTCACACTCACTTCACCTAAGTTTCACGGTGATATTTTTACAGAATCGAACGGCTGGTCGGTGTTTATATCTGATTCAATTTCTTTCAAGTTACCCTTGTCAAAAACAATAGTGCTATCGTCTGCAAATAAGCACATCTGATGACTAGTTACATTGGGGAAATCATTTATATAGCAGATAAAAAATTTCTTTGTATGTTCGAAATAAATAATTTTATTATAATTAATAGGACAAAAAAATGAATCTACCTAATCAAATCGTCTCATTTAGAGGGGAACACCCAAATACTCCGAAATATTTTATTCCGAATTTCGATGTTCCGATTTTAAAAATTCCGTATTTCATAATACCTAAGAATTATAACGTCTATTATTAAAAATCACGAAATTTATTTTACCGAAAGTCGTAAATGTGATTTGTTAGTTTTCCAATTTTCATACGTTCGAAGAAACAAATGCTCGAAGGGTTCTCGGTCCGAAAAACGACATTCCGATTTTCAATACTTCGAATAAACTAAAAGTCAACATGTTGTGCTACAAAATTTAGTGACAAAAACGAATCGCTGCAAAACCGACTTCACGCAGTCTTGTCTGCCCTACCCTAGAGTGTAATTTAAGCCCGCGGAGGCGCGGAGGGGTGGGGCTGCCTGCGAGCTGAGGAGCAGGTGGTTTGAAGACCCGCCGCCGCGGCTGAGGCTCGAAGCTGCGGTGGTGGGCATTAAAACCATCTGCGACGATAAGCTCGCGTGTGGCCGCCAAAACCCCGCAGCGCCGGAGCCGTGACAAAAACAATGCTTGCTGCATGTTGCATGCCTGCTTGCTTGCTGCTTGCCTGCTTGCATGCTGCATGCCTGCTTGCATGTTGCATGCCTGTTTGCATGTTGTATGCTTGCTTGCATGCTGCATGTCTGCTTGCACGCTGCATGCCTGCTTGCATGCTGCATGTCTGCTTGCATGCTGCATGTCTGCTTGCATGCTGCAAATCCCCTGTATTATTGATGAATCACTTCGGTTAGGTTAGGTTAGAACTGTGACTTATAAAGCGCGAAGGCGAGCAAGCTTTATTATTCGAGTTTTTATTTCGGAATTGTATTAATCGGTATTTTAATAATCGGAACTCGTATTTTTAATGTTTCGAATTATCATCATGTCGGACTTTTTGTTATTCGATCCATTGAAACTCGGTATTTTGAGAATAGTAATTATAAGCGGTAGGAATATTGAAATTTAGGAATTATAAAAATAGGAGTAATGATAAGTCGGAGTTGTTATATTAGGAATTTCGAACCATTCGGAATTATGAAAATCGGTATTTTGAAATTTTGTTGTGCCCGGTTTATGGCAATAGGCTCGCCCTCTGTTACATGGTACTTAAACATAACAGCAGAAATGTGGATGTACTAAAGGTGCTTAAAGGTGTTCACAGATTTGTGACCACGAGTTACGCAAAAAGGCAGAATCACTCGGGAAGAACACAACAGCCAGTTATATTAAGGACGTGTCCGAAACAGTCATACCCAGTGCTTTCTGCGAAGCGATAAGACATGGCCATAAGTAGTCAAACTCTATAGGTACCAAGACACTTCAGATTCCTTATCGACGGGGGAATATTATTCCAGCTGGTTAAGACGCAGATATATGCCAGTGACCTTGAGTAATAAGCTTGCGTGTTCTGTACTGAGTTCAGACAACGCGCCGTACGTCCAGCCAGTAATAGGAACCGCCCATTCAGGAGCGCTGTCCCAAATTAGACGCATTATTAATTTATTAATCATAAAACAAAAGGTATTTTAATAAATCACGTATTCTAAAAGATCTATACTTAAATTATCTTTAAAGTGGTAAAAGTTTCAAAAAAATACGCTTTATAACTTTTGCGTGATTCTCAGTTTTTTATCCGCGTTAGACATAACTTTACAAATTAATTTCACTATGTAATATAAACATAATGTAAGATATTAAGAAAATGCTCTTATTTAACAGATTTTTTTTTTAAATAATGAACAGTATTCGTTTAGCCGTGATCTTCAGTATAAAATCATTAAAAGTCGGTTATCGTTGCCATAATCGGAGTTGGTCTAGACTGTAACTCGTAGATCTTTGACAGTCGCTACGAGTCAGAAGCCCGAAAGTCTGAATACCAATCTTGCAAAGGGGTGTTACCCAGTAACTGGGTTGTGCAGGTCAGATACGCAGTCGCTCCATATTAAATACTGATATCCAGTTAGACTGACCGATTCCAATATAGTCGGAAAATGCAAGTTGATTGTGTTATAGCATATCAAGTTTTACAAAAAGCTCGGCTTTGTCTTTTGCTAATTTTGGCTTGACAGTTTCTTTCTAAAAAGTTGACGAGACATATTTACACTCGGGCTGTACGTACTACGCTTAAAATATTATGATTTATGGTAGAGGCCATATGTCTGGCACATCGCCATATGTGCACTGAACCCTTATGATATGAAATGTTAGTCATAAATAAACCAGATAAAACTGCTTAGTTTTAACTTTGCAGTTAATTAATTATGCTCAGAATTTGATACCGTTGCTTTATATTATATTTCCGGTTTTGGCATGTGTATCATCCAATTTACCAAACTAATACCTACCATTCAAAAAGTACGGTTTAATACAAAGTATAAGTAACACGATTAAATTGATCCTAATCTCAGATTATCCACTTTCAGTAGTTTTACCTTAATCCAACGTTGTTTTAAGCTTTATAATTCCTACGGAATTTTAAAACATTATTTAGGTAATCCCAAGAGACCACAGTGGAAATGAATCTCAGTAACACCATTGTGTTAAGAAGATACAAAATACATGGAATAAATACTGAAATCAGAAAGAAATATTCAAAAGTAATATGCCAATAACCAAAAATAATGAACGCAGGTCTGTTACCGTGCTTGACATATGGCTGCCAGACATACCGCCAAAGCTAAAAATAAAATTTATACCCAATAAAAACAAAAAACTACTACAAACGGGGACGAATCCAGACTCCGAGCTGCCACTGAGAAATTCCTGATAAAAAAACCTAATAACACTGTCCGACCGGGGAATCGAACCCAGGACCTCATGCTCAGCAGTAGCGCTTGCAACCACAAGACCAACAAGGCAGTCATAGATGTTATGGATTTATACAAAGTAGAGATATTTATATAAAATGTATAATCTACAAGAAATAAAAAGTTTTTTTATTTTTTATTATTTGTAGTTCACCACATCAGCGGAAACTAGTTTAGGGACAAAGTTGTATACTATAATGTAGCCTCCCTTTGCATGAACTAAAAATCCCTTTTAAAAATCCTACATAATTATTATTTGTTACTTTGCCTGATGTCATAAATCTCTATCAAAGATCACTGTGTGAAAATCTACAAATAATGGACTTCTGCAATTTATATTCTAGTTTTATTTATAACTCTGGCTTAGCGTCTACTTTATTTTTATTTTTCGTTTTTTAATCAATGATTTTAATGTCTTAAAAACAAGGGATGTATAATACCTAAACCGTTATTTTAATTAAACGGATCACGTTTATTGAGAACAACAATCATAAGCTAGTTATGGCAGTAAACGTACTCTTCGTATAATCCACTAAAGGTACAGTAGGAACGTCGCCGTCGTGATACGATTGTCCAACGTCGCTGGGCAGACTACTAAGTGCTACAAATCCCCTGCCTAATGTCCCGCCCACAACTCAGTCAACCGTCGACACTAACGATACACAGTCGCGAGGAAATAAATTAAATAAAACTCCAATAAAAATATGCCTTCGCTATGGCGACGATTTCTTTAATTCTCATCGTACTCGCAAATCAAGTCAATCCACAAACAAGCTTAACCACGTTGAACTCAGGAAGCGACATAAACAGTTTATCAGAAGGACTAGAAATTACAACCATTTTTCCGACGCAAATCCAACAAATTCAAACGACTTCGGAAACGACGCTCGCGGTCTCCGCCGGAAACAATCTTAATGACGTTGGCGGCACCGCGACGGCCTCAGTCGATGTACCAGAACAGAATTTCCAAGCAATCTCCACAATTTACTCGATGAAAAACAAGAAAACCAATAATAATAAAAATGCGCGCGAAGGAAATGTCAAATCACTTGACGATGGAAATGGCGCAAAAAATAACGAAAAATTCTTGCAGACGTCTGAAGATCATCTAGGCAATTTACAAGCTGAGCGTCTTGTATGGGATAACTGTTTAGAAACTAATTTTAAAGACACCCCACAGAACATGGTGAAACCTCAAGATATGCAAAATGATAATCATGATTACAGATATCAAGGGAGCAAAGAAATTGGTAGTTTATGGAGGAAAAGAGATGCTGGTAACCTTAATTTGAATTCTACTGCAGGGAAGGCTTGGTTGGAGAAGTACAATAATCTGCTCAATGCTAAAACAGAGGAAAGACGGCAGCAAAAGCCTGAACTAACACCAGTTAAAAAGGTAACTACTACAGAAGCGACTACTGTACAAACAACGGAACCAACTGTTAAAACAACTGTTCAAGTGATACCAATAACAAGAGAAGTTTTCAAGGAAGATTTTTTTAACACCACCCAAACTGCAGTAACCGAAGACGATATAATAGCGAGTTACACAGAGGATTGGTTTGAGGAAAAGGACAGAAGTAAAATAAGATTTGGTAATTTGCCACAAAAAGAAACATATTTAATACCCGCACTGAAATTGGAGCAGGGATTTCACCCTTTCGGGTTCATGTCGGAGTTTTTTTATCTGATATACCCGTTTGATTTTCCAGCGGGTAAGCAATTGGCTTTATTCAAATTTGTAGCACCGTGATTGGTTTTGTAAACAATATTACGAAGTTATACCACAGAGTAGATATAAAGACTTTGATATTACAGTCTAATTTTGAATGATAAAATACCATTAACCCGTATCTTGCGAATATTTTCATATCTTCAACATCATCAGCTTATAGATCCACTGCTGAACACATTTTATCTTGATTCACATCATATATTTCCCCTTTCATCATACAAAAATCATTAATTAACCTAATTAAATACAGCTAACATTTCGTAACATTTCCAAAAACAGTCCCTGTATATCCTTGTACATTATATAAAACTGTAATCTACCGGTGTGACCTCGTGCCTGTCCGTACAATATCAAAAGGCTTCACTACGGTCTCTTTCAACGAGGTCGCGGCGATGATCTCGTTACCTCACCCGCTAATAAAGTATCTACAAGTATCGGACTGGATTCTTTATAATTCTGTTTGGGTACTTTTGTAATTGAAAAGTGGGTGTTTGTGTTTGTGTTCGGGTGTAAGGGTTTTTATTTGTGTATTGCGTGTCTGTGTATGACTGAGCTATAGAATACTTTTATTTCGGAAAGAGTCCATAGGGTTAGTAACAATTTTACTTAACATCTAGTGTTAGTAGGTACAGACACGGATTATTAAAATGTATCGTGAACTGCATCCACTTCCCCAACATCGGGGAATCCCACCGATCTGCGAACACACTGAGAATACTGCTGCTGCGATCACGTGACTTCAGGGAAGCACATCTTTTTCTAATAATGGCGGCAAAACCATCAATGTTATTATCCGTAAACATCTCTGACGCACTACAACGCCACAACATACTTCAGTGCATTATTATATTGAACGCGTAGGTCGCTGTATGACCGCTGAGTGAAGTTGAACCACAGGCTGCACGTGTAGAAGGATTGTCAGTAAGCTTTAAAAAGCGTTACTTTGACTGCCTTCGTACATCGTGCAAAACTGCGGGCCAGCATGTTACAACGGACAGCCAGCGACCTACGTTCCCTTTCAATGTCACAGTTATCTTTAAGGTATTCAGTGACCCAGTGGCCCAGATACTTAAACTTGTCTACTCTTCGCAGGGATTCTCCACACAGTGCGACATGAGGAACACACGAGTATGACAGCTCTTTCTGACATATTTGAGCCCATAATTGTATGTCAAACAATTTTCAAGCTGTTATGTTTGTTTTTTGCAGGTCTTATCAAGGATATAGTGTGGGGAGAATTCACATTCCCGTACTCCTTTCTACAGGTATGTTCACATTTGGTATAACATATAAATGAACCAGATTAGATACTTAGATTTAAAAATGAAAGTAATTTCACTTTTAGATTTATTATTTTTATTATTTTATGTTTTTGTTATGATTACCTAGGTACTTACTTAAATTACGAATACTTAACAGTCATATATTTTTGCACTTATTTTAGCATAACTTAACTTAATATTTATTTTCAAAAAATCACTCGACAAACAATTCATCTTTAGGAATAGTTTCGAAGAACCGCTTCACAATTTGATGGACAATGTCAACGAGTTTATCAAAAAGAGGTTGTCCGAATTCCTCAGCTATTTCTTTCCAATTCTGGTTCAAAAACTGCAAAACAGCTTCACCTTGAAATTAAAAAACGCATTAAAGATCAGTATTCTTTTTGTAACCGACGATAAATAGAGGTTCTCAAGTCGACGGGTATATTTGTTTTTTTTTTTTTTATTATTTTGTCACCTCGTTTCAACAGTGTATATCATTGGAGATGAGCAAACAATTGACGAAGATTTCTTTGCTACTAAAATATCAACATGCTCTAGTTTTTAATAACATTAATATTTATAGTAAAGAATTAAGAAAACAAATATCACAACTATCAACATAACAATGATTCATGACAAAGGCAAAGTTAAATATTGAACTTAGGAAAAAAAAAAAAATTAATACTGCATAATTTTTCTTAACATTTAAGTAAAGCAATTTACGGCACATTGTCCTTTATTTCCTTAATTTGCAATTCAATAATGTATTGAAAACTTCCAGTTTACCTTCACCTTACGTCTGACATAAACATCAAATACCATTCAACGCAAAGTTTTATGATAAAAACTAAACATAAACAAAATTTTAAAAAATTGTAGACTTCAAAAATAAAATGACTACCTGCAATCATTTATAAATTAAATGAAGAAAAAAATGTTTAAGTTTGTTGTAAAAACATACTGTAAACTACTGTTGATATAGGTAGATATTTGTGCACTTACTTAATTCAGGATTTCCTTGGAACAAATTCGTCAGACCAAATGTGACTCTGTCTCCATAATTCTGGGTGATGTCAATGGTTTTCACTTCGTGGTAAACTACTCCATCGCGAACCTTATCTTCGAAGTTAATTTTGGCATGTAAAGCAGCATTTTCTGGAGCAAAAAAAAGGTAAAATCAAGAAAAGAATATAAAATAAATTCTTTACATAAATGAACGCTAACTAAACTAATATTACTAAGGCCCACTTGCGCGTTCATGGGTTAACTAAATAACTCGGAGTTAACAGCTAACTCAGGTTTAATCCAAAGATAATTATTGGATTAACCCTGAGTTAACTATTAACTCCGAATTAGCTGTTAACGCTCAAGTGGGCCTTTACCCAGCAGGGTTGAAAAACACACATATTATATTCATAACTCATACTCTCTAACATAGGTAAAAAGTCGCCAATATGGTTTATATTTTTTTCCCAATTCGTCACAACACTGAATTCATCGTTATAACACTGAATTTTATGTTGTAACCGTTTTAGGAGTAAAAAAGGCATTTAGAAAGTTTCCAAATACTTTTTTTACATCTAAAACGAAATATTCGGTTTTTCGGCATTTCATAATCAATATTTTAGTTCACCAGTTAGCCATATTTCTTATTTCCAGTAATATTGCCAAATTAATCAAAACAGCAAAATATTTGACAGCTATTTGCGACGTTGTTTTAAAAACGCTCTTAAAATCATGGTTAAAACAAATGACGAGTGAAAAAAAATTATGGCTAAAAACTGTGCAATACCTGCAAGCTATATGCTTTATCTAATTCTACAAACGTCAATCTAAACTATTAATGAAAATATATGTACTCGTACTTCAAAAAATTGTACTCACTAATTTTAATTTTGGCATTTCCATCACCGTTTATGGAGACAATCAATATTCTTCCGTTCGCTTTATACATTCCCTTGATAGTTAGATCACAATGCATTTTCATGTCAGCAGCATTATTTTTGTATCTGAAATTAATTATTAGTATTTGCTGTTAATTCTTTTATTTTTTGTCTCTCTACAACGTATATCAGAAATATGTGGTCATATTTAAAGGTGTGATGGTGACGATCAACCTGAACAACTTTCTTCATGGGACCACCATCGCACATACATGCATTTGGGTCGAGTTTTAAGTTAACCTAGCTTAACAGTTTTAAGTTAAACAAAAATCAACTCATCGACAGTTGAAAGTTATTACCTATTGTATGAGCAGTGATAGCCTAGTGGTGTGACCGTCAGACTGCCCAGTCATAGGTCTCGAATTAGAACCCAAGACGCACCTCTGACTTTTCAGATTCATGTGCGTATTGTATAATTTATCACTTGCTTCAAAAACGGTTAAGGAAAACATCGTGAGGAATCCGGCATGCCTGAGAGACATTTCTCGATGGCTTTGTGTGGTTTAGTCTCTAACCACAAGAAGATTATTACCTTAATTATCCATGCCTACATGTCAATGTTGACATACAAGACAAAATATTGTGCTAACTTCGGTAGTTTTTCAGGAAGACAGTTATATGAAATCGTACGTTTGACACGTTAGTTTATTTATAAAAAATGCCAATTAATTGTGATAGAATGATAACTATGAAATGATCAGTTCTACTTACGACACAGAATCTATAGTGCACTTCCTAAGTCCAGTCAGGGTTCCATTACGAAAATACACTTTGAATCCTCCGGGGAGGACCACGTCAACACTATCTTGTCTTAGAGGATCAATAGCGTCAACCCCTAGTTCTGGGATTCCTTTTGCGAATAGTGGCAGCGTTTCTTGTACTACTTTTGTCAAACAATCGGACGTTAGACCTGGACAGGTTTTGATGTAGGAAGCTGAAAGTAACATAATGATGAATGAATGATATTTTTTTCTGTATTTTGGTAGTAAAAAACACTTTTGCACGACGATAATAATATTTGTAAACTAGATGAGGTTGTTTTGGTGTATCAAGAAAATATTTCTTTATTTTTTTTTTTCTAACCCGGTGTTTTTATATTCACAAAACATCCATTAGCAAAATTACAAAATATTTCAGAATTACTGATGTGACTTTTTTATTAAAACTCAAAGCATTTATTTCAAATAAACCAATTACAGGACTCCACCTTTTCAAATCAAAATATGGTTACATCATTCATGTTGAAATTGTATTTGAGAACGATGCACAAAGTAAAAGCGACCGTAATAAAAATAAAAACAAATATTGGCAGTCATGGGGACTGCCGCCAGAAGTAAAAACTTTAAAACTGGTATTAGTGCCATCTATATTCACGAATCCATAAGTTTACCCCCTACCAAAAATCGCTCAACGCGCCTAAAGAAGTTTTCACTTCAAAAATAATTCAAAAATTAAATTAAATAGAAATACGCGGGGCAGCTAAGAACCTGACGCATGGATACCATTCAGCTCAACCATTTTAAAGGGAGCCTTATGATTTAACACACGCACCACCATCAGCGAGACATTAGAGTGCGCATGACATACTCTCTACGCGCCGCCACAGCACATTCAAGTTAATGAAAGACGTACCTAGTAAATGGTAGCTTAATAGGAGTTACATAATACTCAAGTGCTATGTAATTATAATGTAATTACATTATTAATTGCAATACAATATATTGTACTGAATAGGTATTAAATAGCAGTCCCAATCTAAACTACTTAAAATATTTTTGTGTTCCGATTTTGATAATAAACTGAATTAATTAATTATGCTCGCACTGTTACTAATATTCATTATTTTTGTTAGCATAACTATGTTTATTTATTTTTGTATGTATAATAATTACACTTTTTACAAATCTAAAAAGAAAGAAAATAAATACTTACGCGCAATTTTAGCGGAACTTCCATTTAAAACAGCTAATAATAAAACAATAGAATACGAAACTATTAACTTAAACATTGTGACCGTAAAGCCGTTTACCACTGTTGATGTCCAGAAAAGTACTGATGTATAATCGGAAGGTCACTCAGTATCAATCCTACTTATAATTCAATTGTAAATATATTGTCATCGCGGAAAGAGCCGATGCCTAATATAACCGGTCCAAAAGTTTAAGACTATTAATGAAAACAAGTATAGCGACGAGTGAAGATATTACTTTGGAGCCGGTAAAACAAAAAAGGAATAACCTGTTGACGTACTTGTAAATTTTTGGTCGTAAATTCACTGGACAATCAGGCAAACAAATTGAGACTAAAGGTGATAAAAATTGTAACCTACACAATGAATCTCAAAGACAATTCATGAGTCCTGCAAATAATTAATGAATGCGAGTTTAATAATGATTTAACTGAACCCCTTAAAACTACTAAACATGAATTAAATGATCAACTGGTATTACCCTAAACTTGCGATAGTGCTAACTAAACTAAAGTTAAGCCAGTAAGTAACATCTTTTTAATAAACAAATTCCCACCCGTTAACGAATCTTAGATATAGAAGACCTTCGAACCAAGGCCACAAAATAGAAAGGGGAATGCACAGTCTACAATTTAAAATCCGAACCCATACTAATATTCCCACATCACAAGCTAACCTACGTCGGTAATGTCCACAGAAAGACATTGACATTTTAAAAGGATCGCTTCCGGTGACCCGATCATGGTTATCGATCTCTAAGTAACTACGAAGAATGGCGATAATGCGTCACCATTGCTTCTATCACTCAACGTGTGTGCTTTCCCAATTTATTTTAATAAAATGACTTGATGAGATTCATTGATTAAGTTTTTCAGTTACATAATTCTACAATCTTTTCGAAGTAAACTACACGTATAGTAGTGACTATTTCGGTCAATAAGTTCTTTAACTTCTACGTTCTTTCCCGGGGATATCCTTTTCTATTATTTGTTACTACTACATATGTACAGTAGACAATGCAATTTTGCCATTATAGCCACGCATGACAAAGATGAAAAGTGCGTCAAGTGAGTGTCCCGTCCTCTTTTCAATGAGATGATACAAACCAAAGACCTGTACTTACCTTATTATCTATGAAGGGCTCTAAAAATTTCTCGCTCTCTTATTTTTAAAAAATTTCTATGTCTTTTAATATATCTTCTTATTACACTTTCCCTATCGATTTTTTAATATTTACACACACAGTTCGGTCATTGAAAGAAACCTTTTAAGTAAGAACCAAGTTCAGATTTCTTTCTTTACTTACAAGTTTATTACACGCATGTTCACTATTGGAAGTCTTATAAAATACTTCACGAAAGAAAATGGAGGAGTTGGTTTACAATCCAACGAAATTGTTTAAAGTTATGTTTTCACGTTTCCGTCGCTATGTTATTTGAAATACGATCTTGTTTTGCTTGCTGAATAAACGGTGGATCAAATTGCGTTTTTAGGGCACCGTACCGGACGGATGGCAAACAGAACCCTATTACTAAGCCTCCGCTGTTCATCCGTCCGTCTGTCTATATCTGTATCTCATGAACCGTAATAGGTAGACAGTTGAAATTTTCACAGATTATAATAAAAAATAAATAAAGTTAATTAAAGGGTATACAAGAAGCGTGTTTTTTCGGCGTTTTTTGCTTGTTGTTAATACGGGACGGAACCCTTCGTGTGCGAGTTACAGTCAAACTAGGCTGGTTAAAAAAAAAAACACTAAGTTGGTACTACGCTAAGCCAGCTCAAGTTCAAAGTGTTATTAGTGTTCTGAATAGAATAGAATAAACTTTATTATGTAGGTACCTACACCATACGAATTACAAATTTAATATAAAAATGTAGAAAAAGAACTCAGTTTTGATAATTAGTTATATTTTTTAATCGGATCGTAGACAGAAGATAGACCGATATACATTTGTTTTTTGTGTGGAAAATTATCAAATAACTTCTCCGCTCCTGAGCGGAGCGGGAGGGCGTGTCAGACTCTTACTGACTAAAATCCACCCGTGTTCCTTCAGTTGCCAGTGTGTTTCCAGCCCAACTAGCAAAGTAATCCTATAAAGTAAGATTATAAGTCTGTCACTACTAATAACGTTCTTATAAAGGCATTGCGGTAGACTATTTAACTTATAATAGCATTTGCCAAGTCTTAACATACTCAAGTACATTAGTTTTGCTATCTCGGTCTTATAGTTCGCTACAAGACTGACCTCTAAAACATTAATAGGTCACTTTTACTAGTAATAGCATTTCACAAGCGTAGATATTCTCAAGAGCATTTGCTTTTATAACTCAGTCTTATAGTTAGCTACAAGATTTTTTTTAGGACACTTTTAGGAATAAGTCTCCTATAATTGTTTACAGTAAAACTTAATAATACAGAATAATATTTTGATCCCATAGTAGCATTTTGTGAGAAAACAAGATATTATAACATACTTAGCAGAGATCACTATAAGTTTGCACCGTTATAGTTTTGCTCGAGACACTTTTAAATCTAGTACTTAGTAAGAGCGCTATTTGATCAAAAAAGCTTATAAGATACTAGATCAATAACTTTATTAGTAAACGTCAGCCATTTTGTTGAGATTCAGTTGTTCCCCTTCGTCTTGAGAAAATAAGTTGAACATAAACTTAAGCGATTAGAAACGATTAAAAAGGAGGTGGTGGTTACAGGAGAAAAGTGAAAAATAGGTATAAAAAATTAATGAAGCCAGGTTCTTCAGGAATAAAATCAACAGGATCAGGAATAAAATCAAGCACGTCAAGTGCAAACGTAGGTAAATGATGGTTCTGCGACCAAAAATATTTTTTGACCCCACCTCTCAGAAAGTGAAGAAGATGAAACTTGGGAAGAAGAATATAAATCCTAAAAAATGTAAATTTAGCATTAGCAGGCATATTTCAAGGGAACCCTAATTTGTTTTTAAATGGAGGCGAGTTACCTGGACTGAAACTGCTACAAGTACTAATTTACCTACATTGGTTCTATAAAGTACTTAAAGAAGAGCAATTTCAAAACATGGTGAATATTCATAAGAATTGATGAAATACAATGTCGCCCATGGGCATGTGACCGCCCGTATTTTTTTGAATATTCATGACAAATTATCGATAATAAACTTAAAAAGGGGGGTCTATCTTTAATTGTTTTTTTTTTCATTTTTTCTTATTTTTTTTTTTCAATATCCCGCTATAATTTTATGTATAATTAACATAATTTCACTTATGTTTTTTTAAATAAATACTGATTTATGGAAAAAAAAATCTTCACCTCCGTTTTTTTTCATAGTCGACAAATTTTACTAAAAAAATTTAGTTAATCCGATAAAATAACTCGTAAGCTATTAGAAATAATAAACAAAATACAAATCGAGCCAATAACATAGAAGATATGGCAAACGCTACTAAAAACATAAAAAATTGAATAACATGAAAAATATTAAAGATAGACCCCCCTTTTAAAGTTAATTTTCTATAATTTTTCATGAATATTCAGAAAAATACGGGCGGTCACATGCCCATGGGTGACATTGTATTTTATTTACAACAATATACTAATGAGCTATTTTTCGGAGGGGATTGTGAAACTAACTAAATTGCGGTACACATTTACAGTAAAAATGACTTCCCCACGAGTTCATACACTATATTTACAATATATATTAGTAATGAATGTTCTACAATAATACAAAATAATAGTAATAAAAACTTACGTTTTTATTAATTAATATTTACCACAAAACAATCGGAACCACCAGCCGAAGCAACAACAAAAAATATACTTATAACTAGTAACTAAGCACATTACTAGTGTATTATAAACAAGATTGCATTAGTAAGATACTTATGTCAGATACTAACAAGAGCGTTTGTTCTTGTAATTGTGTAGTCTCATATCATTATAGAAGCTATTGCGCTTCGTCAAGTATATTATAGGGCTTAATAACATTTTAAAAGTTGATTATAAGATAGTTATAGAAATAAAAGCTCCTTTAACTGCGCCCAAATCCAGCTTTGTAGCATGATACAAGTTTCTTTTAAGTGAATATAAAAGTAGTCTTGAGATCGTTATAAGTACTGATTTTGCTAGTTGGGAGGAGCCCGGTGACCGTTTCGGACTTTCCCACGGCCCTGGGATATACTTAGCACTTATAATACACCACACGGCACTGCATATTCAGCCCTAATGGCTCCGAATCTAGACAATGGTCTTAAAAACGTTTATTCTAAAAGTTGGCAACGTGGCAAATAGCTACCTTTTTTACACCTAAAACGGTTACAACATCAAATTCAGTGTTATAATTGCAATTCATTATTAATATTCTAGTTCACTAGTTAGAGATATTTCATATTTCCATACAGTAATATTACCAAATTAATCAAAACAGGTAAATAATTGACAGTTATTTGCGACGTTGCCAACTTTTAGAATGAATGCTCTTAAGGAAACGTAGATCAAGCCAGTAGGTAATGTTTAAGAAAATAACTTTTTTAAGAAATAAGAAAATTATGAATAACACGTCATAACTTTTTCCGAACGAATTCGGGATATAATGTCAGGGCTATTAGACGATGATTCCTCTGAGATTCCCTCCTCTCGTTAACACGAGAGCACATTTTTCTTACTGACAAGACACATCGCTCATTCCTAATTACTCGAGCTTTTAACGAAGATTATATCTCTGTTTCTTTTTTATTTATTGATATTATTACATAATTATGAAAGGTTACTGATAAAGGCTTGTGCAGACCAGCGCGACTTGTCGCGCGACGCGACGCCGGTTATTGTTATACCGTACAGTTTTCTTAGAAATTTCATTGTGTGAGTCGCGTCACGCGACAAGTCACGCTGGTCTGCACAAGCCTTAAACATCGTTCTTATGCATAACAGACTATAATATTCCCACTGCTGGGGCACAGACCTCCTCTTGGTGAGAAGGAGTGAGCCGTAATCCACCACGCGGGCCCAGTGCGGTTGGTAGATGTCACATGTCTTCAATTTTTTTTTTGTTCTAGGACGGGCCGCTTTCTTAACGATGTTTTCCTTCACCGTTTTGAGAGCATAATTTACATAAAGTAAAGTCCCTGTCTGGGTTCGAACCTACGACATACTACCCGTAAGTCACGATCGTTACCCCTGAGCCACCACCACCCAACGCCGTTCTTAAAAGGTATTATTTTCTCAAATTGTTCAAAACATTTTCAGAATGTTCGAAATTGTTCGACATTAAAACAAGTTTTAAATTCCTCAGAGAAAGGCTCTTGTCTTGGTTGTCTAGCAGTTTCTGAGATTTGTCAAAACATACAAACAAGCAAGCAAGAGATAATATATTATGATTTTGTAATTAAGATCTGTCGGATGGTGTAAGTTGACATCTAAAAAAACTCGTAAAATTTACATAAGGAAGTAGATGAAATTCATCCGTTCTAAGCCTTGAAAACAAGTTATATTAAAAATACATAAGTCCGAATTAAGATTCACGTAGTTAAGCTAAAGATCAACATCTCTGTTTGTTTGTCTTACTTACTTCCGCGACCTTAGACATCGTTTATTTAAGTACTTATTTTGATCACCAAATAAATAGCAACACAATGTTCAAATGACTCCTACGCATGGAGCAAGAACCAGTTGGTCTAGAACGAAAGCGCAAAGTAAACGTAAAGTAAATTCGAATGATTTTTGAAATTGGAAATACTCCTTTCGTGCAAAATATTTGTTAAATTTGAAGACTTTATTATTACTACTGGTCGCCCAGTGATCGAAATTCGACCATAAATATTTACATTTTAAGTTTGATAAGATAGTTCATACTAATTCCATATGTATTACATACTAATTCCATGCTGCCATGTAATTATTTTATGGTAGCCATATTTAACCATAGTGTGTGTCACCCGCATGGTTGTGTGTGTAATTTTTTATTATTATTTGTATTTATTTCTAATGCATATTAAAGTTAATTGACTCAGGTGTGACTTTGCGGAAATCCATTATAAAATACAATAGACGACGTATATTTAGTAAGCTTATCCGCTTAACTATTCTTAAAGAGTCATAAAGGACCCTGTACGAAATCGACACGTGTTTCACCTCTCAACGAGGCATCCTCAGGATAACGATTGACTTGTTGCGAATCCGGACACGACGTCTCTGACGCCGTTCTGTACTCTTTTTCCATATACGTACACACTTTAACTGTGCCGAATTTCATACTCCTCCGACCGCGTAATTTTCGTAAAAAGGGGTACCTACCTACAAAGTTTTTGCTTCACGTATAATAAATATACAATGTCGCCCATGAGCATGTGATCGCCCGTATTTTTCTGAATATTCATGAAAAATTATCTTATCTTTAATTATTTTTATTATTATTTTTTTGTTTTTTTTTTCAATATCCCGCTATGATTTTATGGATTTACACTTGTGTTTTTAAAAATAAATACTGTTTTATTTTGAAAAAAAATTCTTCACCCCTGTTTTTTTTTTCATAGTCGACAAATTTTAATAAAAAAAATTAGTTAATCCGATAAAATAACTCATAAGATATTAGAAATAATAAACAGAATCCAAATCGAGCCAATAACATAGAGGATATGGCAAACGCTACTAAAAACATTAAAAAAAAAATAATATGAAAAATATTAAAGATAGACTTCTTTTAAAGTTAATTTTCGAAAAATTTGAAAATGAATATTCAGAAAAATACGGGCGGTCACATGCCCATGGGCGACATTGTATATATCTATGGATGATACAAATTGTGCTTGTCGAATTTTATACTAGGAATTTAGATAAGTGGCGTATTTTCGATTAAAAAATCGTTCGAATTTACATTACGCGTGCTTCGCGCGTTCGTGTTTGGCCTACATGCTACAATCGTTTATTGAAGGAGCTCAAACTTGTGGATATTTAGTACATACTGAATGTTATTTTTTACTCGTAATAATTTATTCATGGAATTGAGCTTTCTACTTCATAGTGTTTTTGTTAAATAATTAATTCCCAAAATTGACCTTTTTAAATAACATCGAGAGATGATCGACGATTATAACCGGAAAGACGAAACTGCGTTTTACATTTGGAAGATTCAGTCATTCTATTTTTATATAACCTTGATGCAAAAAACTGGTTAAATAAATATTAAAATAATAAAAACTTCAGTACGAATTCAAATACCACTAGCCTCCACAAGCAAACGTGTTTAAGCATTGAAATGCTGTAATGTCATTCAAACTATGAGGTATTATAAAAAAGTGACGGCAAAGTCTAAATTTAAGCGTAGACTAATGACGCTAACAGGGAAAGATATGTCTCAATCCGTATACATTGCAATAAGGTATGTAGGAATGCTAATAGCCATCACATTCATACTTCTGTCCAAAATGGGGACGCAACCAAAGTTTGGAAGTTTCTTAGGTCACTGGGGGTCGGTAAAGCCCGACAAGACTCAATCCCAAAAGATATAGACATCGATGCAATGAATAATAATTTTACTGCTTCGTCCAATTTTGATAAGACAACTAAATTGAATACTTTGAATTATCATTCTTCTCTTCCGACTCCCTGTTATTCTCCATTGATTTCTGGTCAATTCTCCGCATGTGATGTTAAGAAGAGCATACTATCGATTACTTCCAATGCAGTAGGAAGTGACTGTATCAGCCGTAATATGTTAGTCCCTGTGCTGGATGTAATCCTGCCCGTCATTTGTCACATCCTTAATTTTTCCGTGTCTAGTGGTGTCTTTCCATGTTCATGGAAAGATGCTCAAATTATTCCATTACCTAAAAAGTCCAATCCCGCATCCTTTTCTGAATATCGTCCAATATCCGTCTTACCGTTCCTATCCAAAGTCCTCGAACGGTTAATCCACAATCAATTAATCACTTTCCTCTCCAAAAATAATCTCCTTAACCCATTCCAGTCCGGCTTCCGTCCTGGTCATAGCACCACCACAGCGCTTCTGAATATTACGGATGATATAAGGTCAGCCATGGAAAATGGTAATCTAACGGTTTTAGCTTTACTAGATTTTAGTATTGCTTTTAATACTGTGAATTTCGAGGTTTTGCTTGGCATTCTATGCTCTCTTAATATATCTCGATCGGTAATTGACTGGTTTCGAAGTTACCTGTTCGGTCGCCGGCAACGTATTTGCATCGGCGAGACCTTGTCTTCCTGGAGTAATACTTCTGCCGGTGTACCACAGGGTGGCGTGCTATCACCTTTACTTTTCGCAGTTTTTATTAACTCAATCTCCCATGAACTAATCTCTTCCTACCATATGCAGATGATTTACAACTTTACTCGAGAGCTCCTCTTGGAAATCTTTCAGAGGCTATCTTAACGATTAATCGCGATCTGGCCTGTATATGCGACTGGAGCAAGAGGTATGGACTTATGGTCAACCCCGTTGTTGACCACCCTGATGCGGCAGCCTTAAAGACCGAAATGCTAACCAGATCGGCTTTCGAAGGACTAAAACGTTGACTTATGTGGGGCGGTCAATGATGTTGCTGGGTTATTTCAGGTGGGAGTTTAAAAGGAAAACCACAGGGATGAGCACAAAACTTATATATTCCTCTATTCTTTTACACACACATACACACACATTATACAGAAATAGAAGAATAAAATAATTACGCCTTAAACACTAAGAGACTAATATTTATAGAACAGACTTTAAATCTGACTAAGCTAGAACGCGATGGTGTTCAGAGGTACTAATAACTGAACACGTATTACTTTATGAAAGGTTGAGAGACGACTGAACTTTACTCGTATTGCCTTATGAAAGGTTGAGAGACGACTGAACTCTACTCGTATTGCCTTATGAAAGGATGAGAGACGACTGAACTCTACTCGTATTGCCTTATGAAAGGATGAGAGACGACTGAACTGACGAATACACAAGTGGGTTTTATTTATAGTAGTGACACACTATCACACAGTGTGTGTGTCTCTACTTACACAACTTTTTCATCGCCTACTTACGTCAGTGTGTTTGTATTTGAGGGGATTCCACGTTCGCGGGGAATGCGGGGTACTAACATATTTGGGCGTTCCGGGGGAACTGAAACGTATGAAGGGGACTCAACTGCGCAGTAGAAGTTGCACATAACATTGTTTACGTTAGTGAACAAAGGAATTTACTTAATTCTCGACATAGTGACTCGATTTCCTTATGTGAAATAGGTATACAGGTGGGAAATGATCTATCTAGCGTTATAGTCTACTTTAAAATATAGTACTATGTAAGGATAAAATATTACAGAGCTTTTTAGTTAGTATATAAGGGTATATAAGGCTTTTTTACATGGAATAGTCATAATTTCAGTTACACTACCCTTTTTAGCAAGAATCATGTCTGTAATCAATACTTTTATCTTACATGCTATGTCGACAATGATTTTATGATTTAAACTCGCACTACTGTGCTTCCCTTACATTCCACCCCCTGTAACAGGGTTCAGCCGCATTACATCCTGGTCTGTGGGAAGCACAATAATCTTTGCTACGGGTCGACGCAGGACCCCATTTATGGTTTTTACATCAACTACACGGATGATTCCATCATTACCATGGTATACAGATTTAATTAGACCTTTTGTCCACGCACTTCGTTCTTTATTATTGTCCGCTATTATCACTACATCACCAACACATACATTTGGTACATTGTTTGTCCACTTTTCACGACGTTGTAACGTTGGGAGATATTCCCGCAGCCAGCGTCGCCAGAACATGTCAGCGAGCGCATTCACGCGCCGCCATTGCCGTCGGGAATCGATGTCCTCGGTGTCACTCGATGCGAACGGCGTACTCCCGGACGCAGTCCCCAGGAGTAGATGATTCGGGGTTAAAACCACAGGCTGGTTGTGGTCATCGTAGACGTAGCTTAACGGCCGGCTATTTATGATTAGCTCGGCTTCGGTGAGAAGGGTGTAGAGGACCTCCTCACGGGGGGCACGCTCCTTGAGCGTGCTTCGAAGTGCGTTCTTGACAGATCTCACCAGGCGCTCCCAGCAGCCACCCATATGTGGGGCTGCCGGGGGATTGAAGTGCCACTCGATGCCTCGGTTGGTGGCCTCGGTCTTGATCTGACCTTGATCTGAGTACAGGTGGGCTGGTTGCCCACGGCGCGCAATGAGGCGCCGCAAGGCTAATATGGCGGAGTCGGTGCTCAAGGAGGCGGCCAACTCTAGGTGCACGGCGCGCGTGGTGAGGCAGGTGAATAAAGCACCCCACCTCTTCTCGCGACGCCGCCCAATGGTCACTTCCATCGGACCGAAGTAGTCGACGCCCACTCTAGTGAAGGCTCTTCTCGAAGTCTCCACCCTGGCGAGTGGTAGGTCGCCCATTTTTGGTGGGGCGGGCCTAGCTCTGCAGATGCGACAGAGCTGGCAACCGGCGACCACCGACTTTACGGAGGTTCTCACCTTTGTGATCCAATACTTCTCTCGTAGATTGTTCACGACGGTCTCGTGATTGGCGTGTAAAGCGATCGCATGGTAATGCGCGATCAGCTTTCTTGTCAGAGGGTGACGTCCCTCCAAGATAATTGGGTGCTTTTCACCGAATGTGAGCACCTCGCAAGCACTTAGACGTCCTCTCACCCGAAGAAACCCATCGTCAGTGACCATGGGATCTAGGGCCTTGATGCTGCTATTGTTAGGCACAGGCAGCCCTTTAAGAATGGCGGTCCGCTCGCTGCTGTAGCTATCTTCTTGACACAACTTTATTAGATGATTGTCAGCTTCTTCTAAGTCGAGCAGCTGTAGCTCAGCTGTTGTCCGCCGCTTCCGACATTGGCCCACAAAAATGAGGACGCGTGCCATGACGCGCTGTATACGCCCCCACGAAGAGTAGCGCTCGTACTGCAGGAGTGGCGCCACCGGCGATGCGGTTGCGTGTACCCGCTGGATGCGCTCGAGGTCCTTCTCCGCAACATCAGTCTCGTGACATGCTGCCCACTGCTCCTGTGGATCACGAAGAAAAGAGGGGCCCGACAGCCACGCTGCGTGGTTATCGGGCCAAGACAATCTGGTCGCCGTGTCAGCAGGGTTGTCCTCCGAGGGTACCCAGCGCCAGTTGCCTCGGTCTGATAATTTATCTATCTCAGCTAATCTATGTGAAATAAACCTTTGAAATTCATGTGCCTCAGAATTTATCCATTTGAGGACTGTTTTGCTATCAGTCCAATAAAACTTTTTGGATATCATTAGCCCTAATGCTTTCTCTATCGTGTCTGCTAGTCGACAGGCTAATAAAGCTGCTTGCAACTCTAACCGGGGAATAGAAATTACCTCGTCGTCTTTATCTTGTAATGGCTCGTCCCACTGGATTCCTGGTTTCCAAATTTTCTGCATTAATATGCGTGATTGAATTACGCATGGATACAGGAAACCCAGTGGGTCATAAATGGACATAATCATACTTAGAAATTGTCTCTTAGTGGGCACTAGACTTCCATTTATAATATGTTCTGGAAGTCGCTTAAATGACAGATCAAAACCTAAGTTATCTTCTCTAGGTGCCCATATTAGGCCTAGTGTTCTCTCCACTGTGCCTATGCCTTTCTCGAGAGCTACCTTTTCAGGCATGTCTGTTTTGAGCTTGTCCCTCAGTTCTGATGAGTTGGTTACCCACCCCCGTATAATGAATCCACCGGAGGCGTGTATTCTAGTAACCTTCTCTATCAGTTTATTAGCTTCATCATCGGAACAGGTACTATCTAGATAATCATCCATATTGTTGTTAGGTAAATGTATCTTATCATGTTTCCACAATAACCCGACTTCCCATTGTGATCCGTCGGGCACACGGTGACTAGTGTTATCTAATACGTCTAACGCTCTTTCAATGTCTTTATGTTTACGAGCGTTCTGTGAAATGCCTATAGCCTCTAGCTCAAACTGAGACTTTACTAGGTTATGCAAATCAGGAAGGGAGACTGTCGTGCAATTTACTGTTTCAATATTGCTTTTAATGTCAAACGGTCCATGTATGACCCATCCTAATTTAGTAAGTGAGGCAACTGGCTTACCGGATTTCCCGTGGCGGATGTCCTGGCCGACGAGTAGCTCCCAGTTGTCCTGCCCGAGCAGCAGCAGCGGCTTGGCACCCCTCATCTCCGCGCAACCCAAGTCGCGGAGGTGAGCGTTGTCGCGAAGCATCGAGGCGGACACTGTTTGTGTCGGCATGTTCATGTTCACCATAGTACGACACTTAATGTTATGGCACTGCCCGTTTGGACCTTTTATTTGAACTTGAACCGCTCGCGACGTTAAGTCCGTGACCCCGTGGCCACCTGCGGTCTTCAACGTTAGGGGTATACGAGGACCCGCTAAGTTGGTAGCGATTTCACTGTCTATTAAAGATACGGTCGCGCCGTCGTCTAATAATGCATAGCTTTGTTTATTGTCACCGTTATTATCACTGATTGTTACAGGGATTATTTTTAACAATGCTGTAGCCCGCCATTCACCAATATTTGATACGCTTTCAATCTTATCTGTTTCACACGCTATGTATTCTTTCCTTTGTTTATCGGCGTGTAATAACAGGTGGTGCGCGTAACCGCATTTCTCACACTTATTTGCGCGGCAGAATCTTTTGGGATGTTTACTAACTAAACATTTAAAACACGTATTTTTTTTCTTTAATTGTGTCCCAACGCTGTTGTATACTAAGTTTTTTAAAACTTTCGCATTCTTCTATTTTATGTTCCTGCCGGCAGATAACGCATTCTTTAGGTACGGTATGTTCATCGCTTTGTGTGTTTATCCTTTGTGCTGGCGGTGGCCTATTGATAAAGGAACGCGCGGTATTCATTTGTCGTGTTTGACTGATGACTTGTTTCTTCACAGGGGATTTGAATGGACTAGACTCTATCATACTTGGTTGTACGTAATACGACGTCGAGCGCGTTAAATGAATTAAGAAGTGTGATAATATTTCTAAGTTAGGTGAGATTCTTAAATCCACCCCCTGTGAGTTATCTATTCCCATAGCAAAGTCACCGTACTGCGCGCGTTGTATCGGTGTAAGTTTATTTAAAAGTTCGCTTACTAGTTGCGGATTATTTATATAACCGTCAGCGCGAATGTTTTTAAGTAGAGACACACAATTCCTTACTGTTGAAGAAATCTTTCTTAGCTCGCGGCCGCTCTCTGTTACTTTAGGTAGGTCCCTAACTTTCTTTATTGCGCATTGTAAAATTAGGGTTGGATGCCCAAACTCTTCTTCAAGCGCACGCATGATATCGGAGGGATCCGTACCTGAACGTAACAAATCCTCTACTGACGTCTTTGCCTCTCCATGCAATGATGTCTTAAGCCGTGCTAGATTTTCGTGTGTTCTAAAATTATACAATTCTAATGTATCCCAATACATATTTCTATAAGAAATCCATTCGGCTGGGTCTCCGCTAAAGTGTGGCAATTCGTATGCCTGTCTGGGTACCGGTCGCGGTCGTGCCATACTAGTGATTGCCTCCGCCAGTCTATTAATTTTCCTGTCCCTGTCGCCTGATGCCTCTCGCCGTCTTTCTTTTTCATCCACTCCGTGGTATGTCTGCTGCCTTGTATCCGGCTCGAAGGACCAAAATGTTGACCACCCTGATGCGGCAGCCTTAAAGACCGAAATGCTAACCAGATCGGCTTTCGAAGGACTAAAACGTTGACTTATGTGGGGCGGTCAATGATGTTGCTGGGTTATTTCAGGTGGGAGTTTAAAAGGAAAACCACAGGGATGAGCACAAAACTTATATATTCCTCTATTCTTTTACACACACATACACACACATTATACAGAAATAGAAGAATAAAATAATTACGCCTTAAACACTAAGAGACTAATATTTATAGAACAGACTTTAAATCTGACTAAGCTAGAACGCGATGGTGTTCAGAGGTACTAATAACTGAACACGTATTACTTTATGAAAGGTTGAGAGACGACTGAACTTTACTCGTATTGCCTTATGAAAGGTTGAGAGACGACTGAACTCTACTCGTATTGCCTTATGAAAGGATGAGAGACGACTGAACTCTACTCGTATTGCCTTATGAAAGGATGAGAGACGACTGAACTGACGAATACACAAGTGGGTTTTATTTATAGTAGTGACACACACTATCACACAGTGTGTGTGTCTCTACTTACACAACTTTTTCATCGCCTACTTACGTCAGTGTGTTTGTATTTGAGGGGATTCCACGTTCGCGGGGAATGCGGGGTACTAACATATTTGGGCGTTCCGGGGGAACTGAAACGTATGAAGGGGACTCAACTGCGCAGTAGAAGTTGCACATAACATTGTTTACGTTAGTGAACAAAGGAATTTACTTAATTCTCGACATAGTGACTCGATTTCCTTATGTGAAATAGGTATACAGGTGGGAAATGATCTATCTAGCGTTATAGTCTACTTTAAAATATAGTACTATGTAAGGATAAAATATTACAGAGCTTTTTAGTTAGTATATAAGGGTATATAAGGCTTTTTTACATGGAATAGTCATAATTTCAGTTACACTACCCTTTTTAGCAAGAATCATGTCTGTAATCAATACTTTTATCTTACATGCTATGTCGACAATGATTTTATGATTTAAACTCGCACTACTGTGCTTCCCTTACACCCGTAAAGACGCAGGTTGTTGTGGTGGGCAGTTCTAGGATGGTCTCAAGGATTGACTGGACGACTCTTCCCTAAGTTACTTTTGACAACTCAGTTATCCCCTTCAGCGAGAAAGTTAAAAACTTGGGGATTTTCATTGATAAGAACTTCTCTTGGACTGCCTAGCTACGGGAGGTTAGCCGCAAGCTGTTTGCTTCCGCTGCGTCTTTGAAAAGACTTCGTAATTTACTGCCGACTGCCACCAAGATTGCGCTTGCACAATCTCTTCTTCTACCCATCCTTGATTATGCTGATGCCAGCTATCTTGACCTTACTCAAGATCAACTCGATAAACTAGAGCGGCTTCAAAATTTTTGTATAAGGTTTATATACGGTTTACGCAAATATGACATGAAATATGAAATATGAGATTGGAAGGTAGTCAATTAGTTAACACTTACATTTTGCCGTTCCGTAATTAAATAAGTATTAATATTGTAATAACTTTACTGACAGTATAAACATTGTGTTGAAGCTAACGCCAAGTGTATGAGTCATTCATAATATCGTTTGCAGAGTGATTAGTGGCTGTATTTGAACAGAAACATAAAATAAACATTCAAAAAAGTGACTTCGGTGGTTCCAGTTTGCGCGAAAGTGGGTGCTTCGAAAAAAACTTTGTCAACTCATTCACTCTGATTGCTAGTATTACGCTAACGCACCGATACTCATGTTTCGAAAGATATTTTAAAGTATCCGTGTTAGCTTTCGTTGAGTGGCGACTGAGACGTGTGAGGTTGCAAGTTCGAATCCCAGGGCAAGATTTACTTTTTGCAATTTTTTAATTTTTTTTTTTCTTGTTTTGTGTTTTTTTTTTTTTTTTGCCATTATGATTTGCGCTGGTTGTAATGCTACTATTCTCGTTACACAAAAGAGAATTAAATGCTGTTTAAGCAAATGTGCCCTACAGTACCATTTGGAATGCGTCAAGTACGATGAAGCGTCAACACCTAGGACTAAATGGACTTGTCCAATCTGCGTCTCTGGCCGTCCTAAACTGGACAACACTAATACGCCAGTTCATCCTAAAGGTCACACTGTACAAACTGATCAAGCGGCTCCAGTTGCTGAATCATCTACAATGTATTCCTCTACATCAGGACCGTCTTATAGCCAGAGCAAACCAATAGTTGGTCAGAGACTTACGCCAGCTGTGGAGTCACCACCAGTTACGCCTCGATTGGCATCCGTTGGCACAGAAGTCAACTTGCAAGACACAATACTTTCAGAAATTCGTAAGTTACGACATGAAATGAATGAAAAGTTTGATAGTCAACAGGCCTCTTTGGCGAAATTTGAGACCACTCTAGCCACGGTACAAAGGGAAGTTAGTGACCTATCCTTGAGATTTTCCTCAATGTACGAAGACTTGGACGAGTTCAAGAAGACTGTAAGTTTTCTTTCTGATGCTTATGATGATCAAGTCGAATTAAATGCCCGAAATAATAACTGTATTGCCGAACTCCTTAAGAATAACGCCGCGATGAGCGCTCAAGTAAGGGAACTAGAGACTAAATTGCAGCAAATTGATCAATTGGCACGTGATAGCAATATCGAGGTACAGTGCGTTCCTGAACACAAAACCGAGAACCTATTAACGGTCGTAAAACAAATGGGTAAAGTTGTGGGAAATGAACTTCACGATAACGAAATCCTGTCATTTCATAGAGTTGCGAAATTGAATGAAAACACAAATCGTCCACGTAGCATAGTCGTCAAGTTAGCCAGTCCTCGTATTCGAGATAATCTACTTGCTGCAGTTAGAAACTTTAATAGGAAGAATGAGTCGGAGAAGTTGAACAGCAGCCATATTGGTATTGGTGGAGTAAAGCAGCCGATTTTTGTGACGGAAAATCTGACTCTGGCTAATAAAAAACTACATGCAGCGACAAGAATCGCTGCTAAGGAAAAGAAATACAACTTTGTATGGGTCCGAAATGGTCGTATATTTGTGAGGAAGGATGTGACAGCAAAATCTCTTCTAGTAAAA
Organism: Agrochola lota; assembly: GCA_947364205.1. Classification (NCBI taxonomy): domain Eukaryota; kingdom Metazoa; phylum Arthropoda; class Insecta; order Lepidoptera; family Noctuidae; genus Agrochola; species Agrochola lota. The sequence goes on along the minus strand of OX376231.1, from coordinate 7,960,379 downwards.
AGTTTGGCATTTGTAGATTCGTTGTAACTTATTATTTTATTAGTCACATACTTTGCACGCTTGTGAGTTATAATAATTTAAATTCCAGTTTAAAATCTATTATCAAAATGTAAGAGGCTTACGAACCAAGACAGAGGATTTTTATTCTGCTGCTTTAAATTTTGATTACGATATCATTATCGGCACTGAAAGTTGGCTCAACGATACGGTGTTAGACCATGAATTTTTAGATAACCGATACAAAGTGTTCAGGCGCGATAGGTCATCTACGGTATCCTCGACTACAAAAAGGGATGGTGGGGGGGTGTTTGTTGCAACTCTAGACAAATATGAGGTGTCACGGAGATTAAATTGGGAGTCCCATTGCGAAGAATTGTGGATCACAATCAAGTGTGAGAGTGGCTTAAAAATTAATATTTGTGCGGTTTATATCCCACCTCCAATTAAACAAGACTATATCGATGCATTGTTTCGAAACTTTACAGAAATAATTAATAAAAAGAGCAAAACCAATTCTATCAACTTACTAATTGGAGATTTTAATATGGGTAGTATCTATTGGGAATATAATGCGGATTCTGGTCTATTGGTCCCCAAAGGATCTAGTAGTAATCTAGAACACATTTTTTTAGACATGCTGGCTTTTAATAATCTTCATCAATGCAATACGATACTCAACGCTTCAAACCGTGTTTTAGATCTAGTTCTTAGTAGTAGTGACAACAAAGTGCTGGTGTCTCCGGCTTCATTTCCACTTATACCTATTGATCCTCATCATCCGGCGTTGGAGATCTCGTTTACATCTAATAATAACAATCCTCTTGTACAAAATAAAATACCATACTTGAACTTTTATCTCTGTAATTATGAAGCGGTCAACGCTGAACTTGCGAAAATTACTTGGGCTGATGAATGGAATTCTATAAATAATATTAACGGAATGTTGCAAAGATTCTATGATATTCTAATGCCGATTATTAAACTGCATACTCCAATTACAAAACCACGAGATGAACGCTATCCTGTCTGGTACAGTAGAGCTTTACTAAAAGTCATTAAAGAAAAAGCAAAATATCACAATATATATAAAAAATACGGGAATCCTAGAGATAAAATTACGTTTGAATGCCTAAGAATGCGTTGCAGTGAATTGATAAAGGTCTGTTATGCTAATTTTAAAAAGAATATAACTGATCATCTGCGTACCAATCCAAAATATGTCTGGAAGTACTTAAAAAATAAACGGATAGGTAACAATTATATTCCCAACAAAATGAATTTGAATAATACTACGTTTGCCAGGGGCGGGCAGGCAATTTGTGACTTGTTTTCCAATAATTTTCAATCCATTTATGGAGTAAATAGTAACACACACGCTTCAACGCCAGTTAATCCCACTCCATGTAACAATAACACTTTCAGTCAGTGCAAACTTGAAAAAAGAGAAGTTTTTGATTACTTGTCTGCCCTAGATTGTGATAAAGGACCCGGGCCTGACTCAATCCCACCTCTCTTCCTTAGAAAATGTGCAGCGAATCTGGCTGATCCTCTGACTACAATGTTCAACCATTCTTTGGCACAGGGTTTATTCCCAGATCAATGGAAAATTGCACACATCACGCCAGTCATTAAATCTGGTAGTGTTGATGATGTTGCAAATTACAGACCAGTGTCCATTCTATCTGCCTGTGGTAAAATTGTTGAATCGCTTGTTCAGAAAAAAATGTTTTCTCACTTTAAAAATGTGCTGGATGATAACCAGCACGGTTTTCACCCCAAAAAATCGACACTGTCTAATCTGGTCGAGTATGTTTCTTATATATCATCTGCATTAGATGACGGTAGAGAAGTTCATGCAATATACACTGACTTTAAAAAGGCCTTCGATTTGGTAGATCACGACTTACTAATTGCTAAATTGGAAAGTATGGGTGTTCATGGGTCGTTGCTGCGTTGGTGCGAATCCTATTTAAAAAATCGCTCACAACTGGTGTATATCAAGGGTTTTAAATCTAAACAATATTACATTCCATCAGGGGTGCCGCAGGGGTCACACTTGGGGCCTCTGTTTTTCTTGGTTTTTATAAATGATTTGGGGTGCAAGCTTGATTCAGAATATAAACTTTTTGCTGATGATTTAAAAATATATCGTACTATATGCAACGAAGCCGATATTATTCAGCTTCAGCTAGATTTAAATAACGTACACAATTGGTGCATACAAAATAAAATGTCATTAAATCCAAACAAATGTTACTTCATTAAATTTAGCAGAAAAAGGGAAACTTGTGAATATTATTACTCGATTGATAACAGCACGCTCCAAGAAGTAGATACTATTAGGGATCTTGGTGTTTTATTAGATAGTAGTTTAAGTTTTAGGAGTCATTATGACCAAATAATAAGTCGGGCATCTAAATTGTCTGGCTTCATCGTCAGGGAAATGAAAATTTTTAAAGAACCAATTCTGACTATTTCCATTTACAACAGCGTTATTCGAAGTATTCTGGAGTATTGTAGTACGGTGTGGAACCCATTTTATCAAGTGCACTCGGATCGGATAGAACGCGTTCAAAAAAGGTTCTTATACCACTTAAGTTTCTCAGATAACAGATGTCGTAGTTTGAACTCGTATAACTCTAGGCTGAGTCACTATAAAATGAAATCTTTAAGCGCACGTAGGAAATGTTTAGATTTCATGTTCTTGTTTAAACTAATAAATGGTGTAATAGATTCTCCTGAGCTTTTAGAAAAAGTGAAATTTAGTATCCCACGTAGTAGTAGTCGCTTAATTAACCGAAGGACTTTTGTCCTGCCCCATAGTCGTACCAATATAGGTAATTTTTCACCCATTTGCCGCATGCTTTCTCTTGCCAACTCCATTCGTGGTGAAATAGATGTCTTTGCTGGTTCTGTAGCCTCAGTTAGGACTAAACTTAAAGTATTAATCGTATAATATGTTATTTGTTTTTATGTTTAAGTTTTTCTTTCCCAAAACTTTTTCGTTATGTATGGAAAAGTTCACAATTTGTAAGTTTTGTTTAACTTTATATTTTTTTTTAAATAGTATGTAAGTGTTTTACATAAAAAAAATGCATGCTAGATTCACATCTAGTAGATGTCAATCAATATTTTTTTGTTGTAACTTTTTTTTTTATTGCATTTGTGATTGTACATCAGTTTTGTGAATTATAATAAAAAAAAAAAAAAAAAAAAAAAAATGACCATGTATCCGAATTTCGCGTGAAGCTCAAGTGGTTACCAATTCGCCTTTACCGAAATGCTCATATTCTTTCCCTTTTGTATAATGTCCTCTTTTCCCCTTCCACCCCTCTGTATCTCAAGAAACGTTTCCAGTTTCTATGTGACTCTCACACGAAATTATTAAGATCATCAGATAACTTGAAGCTTAAAATGCCAATGCATTCCTCAACTTTCCTTGACAAATCCTTTACTGTAGAGGCTGCTCGTTTGTGGAATGCATTGCCAGTTCCAATAAAGCGCGCGCAATCGTTGCCTGTGTTTAAAAGACTCGTGAAAGAACATTACTTGTCGTTATGATTTTATTCTTATCGTTAGCTGTAATAATATTCGTCATTTATTTTCGTTGCTTATATAGTTAGTAGTATGTATCTACGTATCTATTATATAGCACTTATCTGTGTTTCCATTATAGTATATTGTACTTATATACCTTTTATTTGCACCAAAGACAGCCCCATTTTATGTCCAGAGAATCACTGTCCATTCCAAGGTTGCCTGGAAGAGATCGCAGTAAGCGATAAGGCCGCCAATTGTATATTTTGTAGTGTATTACTTTTTCTTTATGTAATTATAATCTGGTGTACAATAAAGTATATATAAATAAATAAATATTTTAGATACGAGTACATCTCGTAAGAACAAAACTAAAATCTATTTCGTCTGAACTCTCGAAACATCCTAAACAGATTCAAAAAGCAATTTTAATGTCACACATGTTTGCAGAGCAGCAGAAACTGATTGTTTTTTTACACATAATATTACAATATAACACTAGGATTTGGATGGGCACGCCACAACTGTGGCGATAAGTCCCATCTTTGAGGAGTAGCTAGAGAGGCGCCACGGCGTCCTCACCTTCCGCCTGACGCAGGTCCTCACCGTACACGGTTGTTTCGGGGGGTTCCTGTTCAGGATAAAGCGGGAGGAAACGCCCGGGTGTCACCATTGTGTGGATCGCCCGGAGGACACGGTGGAGCATACGTTGGAGGTCTGCCCGGCTTGGGCGGAGCACCGCCGTGCCTTCACGGAGGCGATCGGCGGCGGCGATCTCTCGCGTCCGGCCCTGGTTCAGGCCATGGTCCGGAGCGAGAGTGCATGGGAGGCCGTCACTTCCTTCTGCGAAGCAGTAATGCTCGCGAAGGAGGAGGCGGAGCGCGCGAGGGATAGGCAAGATGCGCGCCCTCGCGCCCCTAGTCGCCGCAGGAGACGCCCCGGGCGTCGGGAGTTGCGAGCCGACTTCCGGCCACCGTAGGCGCGGGAGTGCGGACGGTGAGCAATGGGCAGCTCGCCGTCCGATAAGGACCAGGCCTGGGTCGACGGCGCGTTGTGTTCCACGCGCGCCTCAAAGGGATGTCAGCACCAACTGACGGGGTCCGTAAGTACCAACGCCTGCTGGGGTTGCGGGTTTGTCCGAAAGGGATATCGCGGCCCCGGTACACAGGCAACGGAAGGAACACGGGTGGGTTTTAGTAAGTAAAAGTCTGACACACCCTCTCGCTCCACCCAGAGCGGGAGAAGTCATTTGATGATTTCCCTTCCTCAAAAAAAAAAAAAATGGATTTGTATAAAAGATTTGCCAAAAAAGATGACAGGACGAGGTCACCTGTTCAGGTATTATTATTAAAACGTTTGCTCTTGCAGTAATGTAAGGAAATAGGCCAGACCATTAGAAAAAAAAACCCTTTCCATCAATTCCGAATTCTACTCTAATTTAACCAGGTCGGAGTCTCAAGAAAAGAAAAGAAAGAAAGAAAATACGTTCTCAAGAAATGAAAAGAAAGAAAGAAAATACGATTATTTGCAAAGAAAGAAAGAAAATACGTTTATTTGCGGTACACATGACGCAAGGTAAGAACAAAACACGAAAATTAACAATTTGGGGGAAAATATGCGTCATATCCACGCAAAACGGCCATCGCTGACGCAAGACGCAAGACGCAAGACGTTTGTACGACACGAACCACCTTTTAATAATTGTATCCACTTCCACATAACATTGTAGGGGCATATACATCCCTACATGTGAACTACGCATCAAAGACCTGACGTCACACAAATCCTGCATCGCGCAATTAGAGTTTACCGCGCGATGGAAATATATGTAATCTCCCAACCAATTCAATCTCTGGGCAGTTGCCCGCCAGACTCGACACCCGTCTGTTCGGAGGATCCTCCCTTTTCTATGGTGGATGAGTGAACTTTACACCCTGTTCCTCATACAACATCACGCCTGTAATCCCCGAAGGGTTAGGCAGAGGTGCACCTATAGTACAACCACATTTCGCTAGTTTTGTTTAATTCTCATGTAATGTGGGGCGAGCCTATTGCCATCAACCGGGCACAAATCCAGACACCAAGCTGCTACTGAGAAATCCCCGATGAAAAAACGCAATATAATTTTGCCTGACTTTGGAATCGAACCTAGGCTCAGCAGTAGCACTTGCGACCTCTAGACCAACGAGGAGTTATGTAAGGAAATTACACCATTACCATTAGAAAAATACCCTCTCGGTCAATTCCACATTCGACATTTATTTTTAACCAGCTCGGATTCTCAAGACGTTTGTACGACACGGGCCACCTTTTAATAATTGTATCCACTTCCATTCTCTTCTTTTTCATCCTTTTTTGTTAATTCCTATTTCTGTATTTCCCAACGTATGTATTTGTGAACATAGCTCATTTCCGAGTTATATTGTGACTTACACAACACTAGTTTTATACTCTTCCTCGAGAATTGGGCTATCCAATGCAAAAAGATTTTTTTTAAACTGACTGGGAGTTCCGGAGATTACACCCTACATACAAACTTACAAACAAACATTTAACCTCTTTATAATATTAAGTGTAGATGTCCCGGAATTAACGCACACCACTAAACATCCCAATTAGTATATTATGTACTCGTATGTTATATACACTGAATTTTTACTATCCTTATCATTACATATTATAAAATAAAGTCCCGAGACGAGGTGGCACCTCGTCTGTCTGTCTGTCTGAACGCGATAAGCTCAAAAACTGCGAAACGGATTTTCAAACGGTTTTCACCAATGGGTGGAGAGATTAATAAGGAAGGTTTTGGTGTATAATTCATTACAGTTAAATTGGCTAAAATATGACGATTATTGTTGAACATGTAGGAAAAAATCATGCCGACTGGGAATTTTACTGGCGTGCTCCGCGTAAACCGTGAAAGATAAATAAAATGTATGTTGTACAGAATTATACATCTTAACAAGTTCAACAAAAATGTCTGCGATGGTGGCGACATGTCTATCTTCTAAGGTTGACCCACAATAACTATTATATACCTGAATCAGAATTTGAAATAATTTCATTGTTATTTCCGAAGCTATTTTGACCGGTGTTATATTTATCTTTATCCAATAGAATAGAATAGAATACTTTTATTTCAGACTGAGTCCATAGGGTTAGTAACAATTTTACTTAACATCTAGTGTTAGTAGGTACCTACAGACAAGGATTAACATCCTTCAACATTAATATCTCCAAGAGTCTGAAAGTTATTTCAGCAAGTGGCCATAGATGTGTAGACGAAAGTCAAACAGATGTTAAAAATGCGTTTAATCTCACAAACTTTGTAATAAGCCTTGTACCAAAACCCACTTTCCTGGATTTAAAAAACTTTAATTGCTGTAGAGTCAGGAAAACTAATTGTTAAGGAAATTGACTACCAACTTGAATAGTTCGTATATTCAAATCACAAATGTGCCTTTAACAATTGTATGAAACGACTTTAACACAGCTGATTGACGTCGGGTTTCAATTTGTTTCACAATTATTTTTACTGACAGTACCTACAAAGTTTAACAAAGTTTTTACCAAAGGACATTGTTCGGCGTCCATACATTGTTCGCCTAAGAACCAACAGAGACGTGAATTAACTTTCTGTGTTCTATATAATGCATATATTTGATTGAATCTAAATTAAAATCACGAACACTGCTGAGAATTAAAAAATATAAAACACTTTCAGATTTTGGGGTTAGAATTAGGCCAATAGAAACATATTAATTTAGCGTTTATTAGTGAAAACACATTGGATTTTATCTTCAAACGTTTCATTACATATTATGTACTATTCGGTAGTCAGAACCATTCTTTCTTTATACTAATTTATTTGTAGTTAGGACCAATATAAAAATGTACTATGAGTAAAAAAAATTACACTGTCATTACTATAAAATGTCAAAGTGTCATCTGTCAACTCATCGATTGTCAGTGCTCGTTTCATACAGCGCTTTCAATCGCTTTATTTTGCTTGTAACTAAAAACCATAGTCATAGATCAAGCGCTGAGAGAGCCTATTCAAGACGTCAAATTGAAATAAGACCGAAGTGAATTACTTTTTAAAATGTTTTCGAAGTTATGAAGTGTCCATTACGAGTATATTGTAATAATAGTAATGTAAATTATAAAAACTAGTAATTATTGTAAAGGTTTCATACGTGTTGATTCATAGGCCATTTTTTACAATGTTCTTTTATTTTTGTTTCAGTCAATAAAAGTGGAATCGACGTTCCTCGCATTTATCATCGCATTTGCCTGCATTGCTCTCGTAATACCTGCGTACCTCCTCATCTTGGGAATACTATCCCTGTTTTCAAGGTCCAGATACGAAGATGAACTGGAAACTGGAGCTTTATTTCCCGAGGCAGAGAACTCAAATTGCAATGACAGAGCGTTGGTGGTTGTGACCTTATTCGTCGTGCTCGTCTGCTGGTTAGTACGATATTAATCTTATATTTTCTCAAGGAACTCTCAAAGGCTTTGGTACTTTTCCGTAATACTACGAGAAACCTGAATATAAGTCGTACAGATTTTCATCTAACAATTTGTGACGTAAGAAAATTATAAACTGAATTAATTAAGACGTTTTTGAGAAGAAAAATACATAACAAAAATACCTACTGGAAATATCTAGTTATATATCTAGTATTGATCGAATAAATATAATAATAAGTAATTATTTTTCGTCAGTAATTTCCGACTTTTCCAGTGAATTTTCAATAATGTTTCATACAAACCTTACACTGAAAATTACGATACTATATTCTAAACACTGCGACATTCATAGCATAAATACTAGACACAAAGATTTATTTATTGTGCCCAGGACTAGGCTCCAAAAAATTAGTAATTCGTGTAAGTATACGTTTTTACAACAAACTCCCAAGCCATGTTAAAGAACTGAGCTTCAATAAATTTAAATCATTTATTAAACAGAAACTATGTCAAAAAGGTTTCTATAAAGTTAAAGATTACTTAGGCCCGAGTTCACCAACTACAACGTAATCATTGGTTACGTAACCGTTCTGTTAGAATTAAACAGTTGTTTAAACAAACCGCGTTTTTTGCGTGTTCACCATTTATTTCTAACCAACGGTTAAATAACCAAGCGTTTTTGAATGAGTGAGTCGAAAATGACCGAATGATCGAATGGTTTATCAATATTTTGTGAATGTAGAATGTCAACGTCAATCAATTTTCATTGTCTAACTCACAGAGGACGTTTTTAAATAGGTTATAGATGTCACTCGAGTCATTTTGCGGGATGTAGGTATGGCGTATGGCGCCATCTGGTGCTTTGTGCAAGGTACTTTGGCACTAGACCTTTTTTTTTTATGTTGCGCTTAAAAATTGAACATAACGAAGTAGTTATTACAAAGATCTGTTTTTATTTTTTAAATCTTTTCGTACAGTATCTATGTGCTAAATAAATTTTTAAATTTCATCATTTCGCAAAATTCTTTCTGTACCTTCAAAATCAGAGCCTTGCATTTTTTTTTTGTAACTAAATACAAATATTTTTTATTTGAGGTAGGTTGGGTACAGATGTTGTAATTATTAAAGAACACTATGTCTAGCCGAAATCGGCGTACATATATTATTTTGGTATAAACATGCTGATTATAATAAATTATCAAACAATTATCACTCATTATTAAACAATTCTAATTAAAATTTTCGACACAATAAAAACATTCCAATAAAATATAATAATAATAAATTCTAGTATGAATTGTCAAATCAATAAATTATAATAAAAAAAGGTTAATGTGTCAGTAAGGTATTGTTTCATCTAAAAAAGTGATGCACAATGCAAAACTTCACATCTGGAAGCATAAACCAATGGTTAAACCGAGTTGGCTACCTCGTTTAAGATAACCGTCCGATTACCGTACTTAATCAATTGTTAGTGCTTGGTGAACAGTAAAATATTGTTAAACAGCCGTTTATGGTTAAAACAGATGTTTAAAATTTAAGCTTAAATTTTTTTTTTTAATTTTTTTAAATTTTTTAGATGAAACAATACCTTACTGACACATTAACCTTTTTTTATTATAATTTATTGATTTGCCAATTCATACTAGAATTTATTATTATTATATTTTATTGGAATGTTTTTATTGTGTCGAAAATTTTAATTAGAATTGTTTAATAATGAGTGATAATTGTTTGATAATTTATTATAATCAGCATGTTTATACCAAAATAATATATGTACGCCGATTTCGGCTAGACATAGTGTTCTTTAATAATTACAACATCTGTACCCAACCTACCTCAAATAAAAAATATTTGTATTTAGTTACAAAAAAAAAATGCAAGGCTCTGATTTTGAAGGTACAGAAAGAATTTTGCGAAATGATGAAATTTAAAAATTTAATTAGCACATAGATACTGTACGAAAAGATTTAAAAAATAAAAACAGATCTTTGTAATAACTACTTCGTTATATTCAATTTTTAAGCGCAACATAAAAAAAAAAGGTCTAGTGCCAAATTACCTTGCACAAAGCACCAGATGGCGCCATACGCCATACCTACATCATCCCGCAAAATGACTCGAGTGACATCTATAACCTATTTAAAAATGTCCTCTGTGAGTTAGACAATGAAAATTGATTGACGTTGACATTCTACATTCACAAAATATTGATAAACCATTCGATCATTCGGTCATTTTCGACTCACTCATTCAAAAACGCTTGGTTATTTAACCGTTGGTTAGAAATAAATGGTGAACACGCAAAAAACGCGGTTTGTTTAAACAACTGTTTAATTCTAACAGAACGGTTACGTAACCAATGATTACGTTGTAGTTGGTGAACTCGGGCCTTAGACGACCAAAAGGCTTGGGAATAATTAAGGTGCTCCAATGTACCCCCCCCCGAAGCAACAAAAAAGTGTTTTAAAATCAACGACTAGATGACACTATATGAGTTCATATAATTGGTTAGATAAGACAACTTATTATTACATAATGTACTCATTACAGTTTTTTTTTTTTAATGAGTTGTAATGTTTTACGTTGCATAATGTAAATTGTTTTGCGTAACTGCTATTGTATAGAATCAAGTTTTCTAACTGAACAGACAGCTGTGCTGCTGGGGAGTTTGTTGCGCCACTTCTTCTTCCCAGCTAAGCACTAGGAAGTGGTGAAGGGTAGGCGTTTTTGGGGGACTGTCTTATGTAATTTAGACGTTTGAAAAGTGCTGATTCTCAGCCTATTTTGAATAAATGACTTTTGAATTTGAATTTGAACGATCACAACAAAAAAAAACCGTCCAAGTGCGTGTCGGACCACAAACTCAAACTCAAAGAATTAATTTCAATTAAACCATTTACAGGCACTTTTGAATATTGTCAAGGAATCGGTCAGTCAGAAATATGGAGCTAGTTGCCCATTCCAAAGCGTAGTAGGTACCTATGGAGAAGAACGGGCAAGAAACTCCACGGACACTAACAATGAAGGGTTCCGTAGTTGGGATGAACTTCTCCGAATAACAAACTTAACATTGTAGTTGAAAAACATGTTCTACCATACATTCCAACTGCAAATGTATGCAATGTAAGCATGCTAAGCGTGCAGGTGCACAAACGAGAATGACATAATTTGTGGTGGTACTATAGGTACACCTCTGCCTAACGCTTCGTGAATAACAGCCGTGATGTTATGATATGTATAATAATTAATACGTAACTTTCGCTGCTGAATATTGGGCCTCCTAAAAACCCAATTGCCGCTGTTCAGAGCTGTTTTGTAAAACAGCGAACGGTTTTGTTAAACAGCCGATTCGGCACTCCATCTGCGACATATACTCGTACATAACCTTTGGAAATAAACTTTCTTGCGTAAAATCTATTGAACAGAGTAGAAGAAAAACACGGTCACAGACAGACACGAAAAGGATACATATAAATAGCTCAACTGGTCCATAATAATAAAAATTCTATTGTGTCTCGCTAGTGACAGTAAAACTCATAACCACTTCGCTTGGTCGGCGGAAAATCACCTGTTGCATTTTATTTTATTTATTAAGTAAATACAAAAAGTATCGTTTCAAGTATACTCTTCTGTATTTTCTGTTCATTATATAATAACTTTCTGAGTCAGTGATCGAATACATTACTGGCATCCTCCTGCAAAGAAGATGAAATATCCCAGTGGATTATTCTAAAAATGAACTTGTTATTATTAGGGTTCCGTAACCAAACAGCAAAAACAGAACCCTTAAAATTTCTACATGTCCGTCTGTCCGTCTTTTTATTTAACGATAGGTAGTGAACTTAAATAAAAAAAATTGCTTTATATTATGTCGCATTTTAGCATGGCAATGCATGCATTGGACTGATTGTCTTGCATTTTTTAGTTCAAAAACGAAATAAATTTCGTTAACGTCCTGAATCAGTATCTACCGTGATATTCTTCATGTTCCATTATCGAAAACCATAATCTGCGTTCGCAATTAATTTGCCAAACATGTAAACAAACACGAGTTTTAGGAAAAGCAACTGTAATGCCTACACATAAGGTTTAGTTTGCGCTACAATTTCATATTTTTTATCACTTTTTCAACAGTACTAGTCGGTCTAAAATCAACTTTATTTACACTCTCATAAAGTTGATGTTTGTCGAAGGGAAAAATCGTGTTGTTTACTACATGTTTGGCAAATAAATTGCGAACGCAGATTACATCCTTTATTGTTCGAGTTCCTACGGCGAGATATTAGAGAAAGGGCAATGACCGCTAATGCCATCCTAAAACACGACAACTATACCAAAATTCCAAGAATTATCAGACAAACAATGAAAACGCAAGTTATTCTACAATGACAAACATTATCAAACAAAGTAAACACATTATCGCCCACAAAATTATTCTTAAAGCCGTGTTTAAATAAATTAAGAACTAATTTATTCGATCCCCGTGTTTACACACGTTCGTACGGCGTCGCTACCTAATTAATTTTAAAACATACTTCGGTGGAAATGTTCACAAGAAACTTCCGACCTCTAATGCGTAGGAAAGTTCTACGAAGTTAAATTAAACGCCGACAGTGTATCGTGTTGGAAATCTGCCTTTTCAATCGGGAGACGGAAAATCTTTTTTGGACAAGATGTTTACCGCTTTATTGAATCAAGTCTGGGAATCGTAAGGGAGTAAATTCAAGCAAGTGCGAGGTTTTCACCCTGCGAGTTTCAATCTACGCCATTGAACGGCTCGGTCGTGAGTGTCAAAGCAAATATCAGGTGAATTGTAATGAATGTTTCGTTCGTCGCCCAACAGGAGATGTCTTCTTCTGTATGTTACTTAAGAGTCTGATGCCGTCCATTATCCTTCATTTCTTCTTCTGTCATCATATATTATGCTCATACCAAGAAAAACTCTTTTCCTAATTATGTAGCCCCCCACTTTCAATAAATTTGCGCAAACCACAATAAAACTCTACGTTCATCACACAACTACCTATCTATATATTTTCAGTCTATCCCACTTACCACACTGACTTCATTCACTCTTCCTTCTTCGTTCAGTCGTTCTCTCTGTGGAATGCGCTCCCCCAAAAATCAGGATGGCAACCAACCGATTATCCTTTAAAGTTAAAGTTCGCGAGCACATTCGTAAGAAGCTGTCAGTATCACCAGAACGGTAATGTTTTCCCATTGTTTGTCTCATTTGTTTCAGTACTCGTATATTCGTGTATTTATACGTATTTATCTGTTCTTGTATTATATATATAGGTTAATAGATATATGTATATCCTTATATTTAAATAAATATTTATTCCACAATTATATATAGTCATTTCTCACCTTATCCATTCTTGTAACCCCACATATTAATTTCCGCTACTTACCTATAAAATCTCCTTTCGTTCGAACTCTTCACAGAACTGTAGACGTCTACCAAATAATATTTTATGATCATGTATAATGAATTATGATGGTTTTGGTGTTTCCCTTAATTTTTTTTATGTTAATTTTATTCGCTATATTAAAGTGAAACAGCAAAATTATCATACGACATCATGCATTATCAAGAAATATTATTTTATGATTAATTTTGGCTTGTTTTAATCAATAGAAAAGCGTGCGTTCAATTCGGTAATCATATTTCCTTGCGTTTCCGCGACGCTAAAATATCATTTGCGTTAAGTGCAAGTGTAATGTAAATAAATGACCACACAGGTTTCCTAAATAATAGACCTAAAAAGTAAATTTTATTTATTCTTCAGTTCATTTGTCATTACATAGAAACACTATTAGACTTCCACAATTTTCCTAGTTACCTACTGAAGCACTAGTTTGAATTGACTCCCACGGTTATTAAAATTTAATAGGAACAAGTGCCGCTATAGCACCCAATTCCTTTAATTTATTTCGCTCGTCAACGCTCATTAAAACGGAACTTCATCTAACGAGGAAATAGTACAAAAAATTACCGATTCGAGGCTCAATTGCTTTCAATAAAGTTGCGAATCTATACTTCTATACTTTGTTTGTAAGTTTGTATGTAGGGGGTAATTTCCGGAACTACCAGTCGGAACTGAAAAATTATTTTTGCATTGGATAGCCTAATTCTTGAGGAAGGTTATATAGGCTATGTAAAATCAAGCTACGACCCTTCAGAGTCGAGCAATAACAAAAGTCTGATAGAACGCTAATTAAAAACGAAGTAATAGCGCGGGCGGGTGATGGTATGCGATGCGATGGGTCGGGGGCCGAAATTTAACACGGATGAAGTTGCGGGCAGAAGCTAGTTTAATAAAAAGCAATTTGCGGATTTAGAGCAGTGTTTAATTTATTTATGGAACTTTACTTTTTAAATTACATCCAAACACGCTAATTGGCTGTGACAGCTCTGGAAATATTATTTTTTGTGCCTCATCGGCACAAAAAAGTTCCACAAGTCGTTAATACGTATAATTTGCTTTATTCAGAACGCCACATTGACAGCGTTAGCTGTGGCTTCGTATAGGTCTGTGATAGTACACTCTGTAGTTGCTATTGCTAAGATCTGGGAAGGAGGTGAGACATCGACTGCAATGAATTTTGCACGATCGTATCTTGATCACATTTGACATGAGGTAGTATCTCCAAATAAGAACTTGCCTAATGACTTGAAGTATCTTTAGATGTTACAGAAACAAAATCCCTTACACAAGTGCTTCATCATTCCAGTGTCCTGATATCAGGCATGGCAGTAAGCAACGAGCAGGCGCGCGCAGCGGCATCTGACGGACGCAACGTTGTTAGCTGCGCGTGCTCTGACATCGCGTCCTGGCTGTCGGCAGCTGCGCGGGAGTTGCACCACAGTCTCGTACCGCCAGTGGATCTTGTGTTGCATGCTTATAAACAGGATTTGAAGAGTAAGTTTGTCTACAAAGGGTACCTGCATAATGTAGGGGGTTTTCTGGTATAGATTGCTGCAGTTTGCAAGGTTTTACATGTTTCTTTATGTGTGAGCGCATCTAATTTACCCGTAACGATCAGTACTGACATGTTTTATCGGGAACGCGCATCTTTATGCAAGCACACTATTGCACGTCTGCATGAGTTGTGAGAAGATTTGCTTGACAGAAAGTGTGTAATGTGGCCAGCCGAGCAACTAATTTCTGCAGCTGTCCTGATAGTTATAAATACTCGAATATCAACACTTGTTTATTTCCATTACTAGGTATGTTTTTTTTATGGTTAAAGCAGTACTTCCCTACACATGACATTGTAATGAGTATTTCCTGGGTTGATGAGAGCAAATAAACAAGACGAGATCAGAGTAGATCAAATATGAATTGTTTGTTTAATATTGTTGACTTACTCTTCAGTACAAGGACTTCAATAACACCCGAAGAATTACACTCAAATAATGATGTGTAGCAGCTGAGAACACTTGTACCTACATACTTATGAGTATTGTATGTACTGACGGTCTTGTAAATCAATAGGTAAAGAAGTCGCAATGACATAATATTACCTATAGATTGCAAAATTAGCGGACAGTTAAATAAAACCCGTGCTGAATTTTGATAAAAGTAATTAGTACACACGGCTACACATCAAGCTTTACATTTCCAGTTTATGCTGATCTCGCATTGTATAAGATTTCCGTACAATGCTATGTCAGCTTATACTGGAAATGTGTAGCCGTGTGATTTACTTATTATCCTTTTTACCAAAAACAGATGACGCGCAGCGTAAAAATATTTACTCTGCCGGGGAATGTAACGCAAGACCGAACTCTTGCAGAATTTTTGACTAGACCAATAATGGCTCCAGAAAAAAAATTACACTCAAAAATAACGGCCAGTAGTGACCAGCTGCTACAAGTACATAAAAGCTGCACCTAAAATCTTAGTTAGAATTGCGGTTACAGCTTGTGTTTCTGGCTACAATCCCAGAAACAGAGAATATAATTCATTTGTATGAGCAAGCCACAGACATTCCGTTCGAAGTTCGAAACCGGAATTGTGGCCCACAAGTTGTGGCACAGCTTAGATCCTGCTGGGTTATGAACTGCAAGTGTTGAATCCACCAAAATTGCAGTTTTAGATATCTTCCTGTTTTATTTGTTGACCACAAGAAAATAAACTGGTCCTGCTTTCATCAATATCGACAATTTCTCTGGAAATTAACCTCTATTTTTCCTTAAGCAGTGTTGTTTGGTAGGATATTCTTTATATTCTATTCACATTCATTCTTTAAAAGCCGATGTAATTATAGCCTATGTTATATTTTCAGATTATTAAGTATCTAGTTATTTAGGTATAAGCTGATTTCAGACGCTTCGTTTGAGTTTTCTTTCATTCCACATTTACATGACATCGACAAAATACAGAAATGAACGTTCATCTGCTTATTTAATTTATTTTTTTGTTCATTCAGGGAGCTCTTGAATGAATCCGAATGCCGAAATCTGACACTTTTGATTCATTTTGTGATCAGACGTTTCAATTCGAATGAAATATAACGAATGAAAGACGGTAACGGGATTAATAAAATTAAGCTACATACAATACACAAACGGGATTAATAAAATTAAGCTACATTATAGATAATATCAGACGCTTCATTTTTTGTTACCTAATTTATACAAAAAATTAAGCGTCTGATATCATCTATATGTAGCTTCATTTTATTAATCCCATTTTGCGCATAGTAACAAAGGTAGGATATAAAATTAAAAACAGGTAAAAAACATCATGTGAGTTGCACTATAATATTAAAGTACCTTGTTCAAACAATTTTATCCACGTTAATTAAGTTTTCCGGAAAATCTGGTTTGTATATTATGAGGCTTGCGTTTTCTTTTTGTGCTACTAGTAGAACGTTAGGTAGATTACTAACAACCTATCCATTATGAAGCTCTACGGTAATTTGAATGTGAAAAATAGATCGGTAGCTTTGTTATTTGCCTAACAATCAACTTTATTTCAAATACATTAAAATACTTATATACAATATACAGAGTGGGAGATCGACGTGAAAACTGTTACCATGAATTCAGTGATTTTGATTGATTTTTCAAGGTCTTTATTACTGCAAAGGTTGTTACAATGGTGTTTACAAATGATCTTATTCTATTTGTACACAAATCGTGAATAATTTTGTTACATAGGCTATATTTCGCCTTTACAAACATTAAAACATGTTTTTATTATTTTATTTGCGTTGACATAAATAATAATTATCTAATAATGTGCATCGTTTAACTAGGTATGTGCAAGTCTTAGTATGGACCCACATAATATTTAATGTTTAAGTTACAAAATGTACGCTTTATTATAATATGTTATAATAAATAGAGTAGAGTCATCTCAACACCTCTCTCCCTTGAATTCGTATATATGTATATATATATAATATGGGTATATATTATAGTAAATATGTATGTATGTGTATGTAGTTTGTACTGTTGTACCTATTTTAGTTATAATGAATTAGAATACTTTTTTTTAATTTATCCTTGTTCCTCTCATATAGAGCACCTGCCATCTAATCTCTTCACCACCCTTGGTTGACTGGTAGAGAATGCCTAAGGCATTGAGTCCGCCTTTGTACTTTTTTTGAGTGTGAAAAGTTTAAATAAATAAATAACATAACTAACGTGTACTAGCGGGTAGTCCGCGCAAAAATCTTAGATACACGGCCGGTCAAGCGGCGTCGGCTAGCAAGCGAGCTATCGTCATGATACGTCACGGAGGAGGTAGTGATGGGGCAGTCAGTATCGATTGTACGTGCGAGCGTAAGACAGTGTACTTAGTCTTCTTTTACCAATTGTAGATATTAGAGTATTACGGTGTGATGGGTTTTTTTTGAGTAAGTACAATTTACGTGAATTTTTTTGTATACAATCTTTTAAAAATGGGTGAATGAATTCAGTACATGATTCTGAACCTGCGTTGAAATTATGCGTAGGTTATTTAAAAAAAAATACTGTTTCATAGAAAAGTGCAATACCTTCGCGGTCCAAATTTCAGAATCATGTACTGAATCTGTGGTAAAAGTTTTCTCGTCGATGGCCATCCTGTGTAATATAACTAACTAGGTACAAAAATAAATGGATTACCTAACTATACAAATAAATACCAAAACGAATGAACACTTAGGCGTTGAAGTGCTCGTCCGCATCGCTGCCCTGCGGAAACGGGCCCAGGAGACTGGCAGCATTGCCACGTTGAATAACAATGCTTATTCTTTGGCTAAAGAACGAGCCAGCCCTTTGGTCACGAGAAGTGTCGAATAGTCGCCTAGAAATTACCTTAAGAAGGTGTCACGCACTCGTGCCTCATGACCCGAGCGTTTCGACCCCAAACGGGTCAAAACTGTAGTTAACCATATGGTTACAGTATTTTCGTCGCTTGAGGGCTCAACAGCCGCAACCGCTGCGCCAGCACAGCCAGCCGTGCTTGGAATATGAACATGGTAGTTTTTCCGTTCAGTTACTTTAATTCGATATAAAATTGTAAAAGATTTCGTATAGAAATTGACAACTACATTTTTTAATGCGTAACACAATGTAGTCCTATAATACAATAATGTTCTTTAATTTTGTTCCAAACATAAAAAAAATATTTTTGCGTCATTAATAAAGCTTACCGATTTGAAGGAACATTTCCCTTTTACCAGTATTAACCTAGCCCATGAGCATTGCTAAATCTCCAGTATTGTCCATTTCGCATTGAAAATTTCTTAAAATTTAATCTAGATTACTTTGTATTCCTTCGTCTACTCCGACTTGCAAAAAAACAACCTTCCTATTATTAATGGAAAGCTATGGAGGAGACCGTTGCCCAGCAGTGGGTCAATCAATCAGTCTGCCTAGCCAACTATGTTGGGATCGGCTTCCAGTCTAACAAGATGCAGCTGAATATCAGTATTTTATTTACATTGACTGATTGCCTATCTGACCTCCACAATCCAGTTACTGGGTAACACAATACCCCTTGGTAAGACTGGTTGTCACTTTTGGGCTTCTGTCAACCCGTAACGACTGTCAAAGATCTACGAATGTCAGCCGGGACCAACGGCTTAACGTGCTTTCCGAGGCACGGAGGAAAATCGAAATGTAATGGATGATCCACAAACTGACCGCGGCAACCTTTGATCGACCCATGTGGCTGTTATCAATTAGCCACGAGCCCCTCCCTCAGAAGTGGGACAATACAGGTGGAAAAAAAACCTTGCCTATTATTACTAAGTCTAGACAATTTCAGGAGTTGGAAAACCTCCCAATCCAGATCCGAAGGTAAACGATAATTAATGGCTAGATAATATACTAGACGATTAATAGATTCTTTGTTCATCCACAGACGTTGAACCGTTGTTAGGAGAACCCATTCAACAGGCGATATCTTCTGAAAGCGGGATCGATCTAGTCTTTGATTCTTTGGCGGATATTATTTCAGGTACCGATGATTATGTTTTCTATTGATTTGAGTTTTGTCTTTTACACTGAAAATGTAAGGCATGTTTTTTTTTACTGCAGTAAATTGCTTGAATTGTTCCGTAGACAGGCGCGACGCGAAATCTGTTGAACAATTTCCGTGAAGTTTTCATAGACATCCACCAGAGTAGCATCGAACCGTCGCGTCGTCGCGACAGAACCTTTATTTAATTTCTTATTAAAAGTAGCTTTTGTAGGCAGTATTTTCTTTTGAGGTTCAGTTCGCTCAGGTATGGTTGAATAGACAACTGGAGCACAAGAGAATAATTATTACAGAATGAGCATTTTGAATTTTGAAGTGCGGTTCCCAGTTTCCGGAATACATGATGCTCAAGATAATTACACAATGCCATTCAATTTAATATAAGCTGCTTTATTATAATTTTGTCTACCCGAGTTCAACTTTTGAAATAGAGTTCAGACTGAAATGTGGCCTAAAAAAGTCTAAGAGGCAGACAGAAATAAATATGCATTAGAATCAGTCACTAGATTTATGTCTATCACAGAAATCCTAAAATATTCCTTCCAATAAGTCCTTACAAGTTAGAGAGAAGTCTACTTGGAAATTATTTAAATTAGGTCGCATAAATAACAACCTACATGCATTAAAGATTTCTAAAGTTAATATTGGAAAAATCTTAGTATCTAATCAAACTTTTTAGAAATAAATCAACTGTCTACCTACTTATTTAAACTTTGGTGTAGTTAAAAGGAAAATTTTGGGAAATTAATTGTTTAGCATATTGACTACAAACTTAAATTGTTCACACCGCAACTGTTATTCTTTGAAAGACCTGACTATAACGCAGAAAATTTGATAAACAATTAATTTCCTAACTATACAAAAACAACCAATTACACCAATCGGCATAGGTCTTCTGTCTTTCGCAAACGGTCAAAACAAAGAAGACCATGTTCTCATTGACAGTTCTTGTCTTTCCAGAAAGTGAAGACCTATCAACAAAGATATCGTCCCTAAGAGACGTGAGCATCAAAGCAGGTTCTCTAGCTTCTGCAGCATCAGACCGAATCAGGGACTTGGCCCGTCAACTAGATAATCTCAAGAAACATTGCACATTGAAAGATTCTCCGCTTTGTGACACTGTCAACACTCACTCACTAGAGTTGAAAATGAAGTTCGATTTGGTAAGCAAACTCAGACTCAAATTCGAAACATTTATTTCAATTAAACCAATTACAGGCACTTTTGAATTGTCAAGGAGTCGCTCGGTCACAAAGATGAAGCTAGTTGCCCATTCCAAAGCGTAATAGGTTCCTATGGAGAATAACGGGCAAGAAACTGCACGATTGTTACAGAATAGCGTTAAATATGGAAATGTGGTGGCAGATCGTCTTTTGTTTGTTAATTAAGGAGAAAATGCATTAATTCCCAGATGAATACAGTTTTAGAGTAGTTTCACAATTTGTGCCAGTGACCTAAACTGTCAACTAAATAGACTGGCAAAGCTTGTCTCCGGGCTTGTCTCCGGAGCACAGTAACTAAAGATATTTAGATTTGTCCTCATCGTATTAAGTCGCGCGGAAAAGTGTCCAGACTGAGAATACTCAGCTCACACAGTAATAATGGCGTTTCCATGAAAATTAAGTTAAGTCTCTGCGACATTGTCCTTGTGAAAGATTTCAAAACGAAACAGAAACGCGAGCATCTTTTGACGCCGTAGGACGAATGTATGATTTAAATCTATGAGACTACCTTCTCGAACTTATTTACATGCAAATTCCAGTTCTATCATTACTATTTTGTTCCACCAAACGTTTGTTGTACAAAACTTATCGTTGCAGATTCTACACGAGCAACAATTATTGGAACTGCGTACTCTGGGAGTAGAGAACTTGACACGCGCGATATCAATGGCCCGGCAAGAGTTCAGAACTTTACCATCAGCCATATTGGCGCAGACGACACAAGTTAGAGAAGGTAAAGGACCAAATTATTTTGATAAAGACCACATTTTTTGTCGTGCCAAGATACCATCGCCCCGCCAGACTCATAAATTACTTGCAGCGCAAAAGATGTAAATAAGAAGCTTGATAACAATCTTCCTCAAAAATATTGCAGTTGGTTTTGTTGAGGTAAAAACAGCAGTGATAAAAAGATTTACAAAACTTGCGCGAAGATGAAACACGCCTGTATCGGTACAGATTATTGCTAGTCATTCCACTACCTACTATTTTAATTAAAATAATAAATAAATGGACAGTTTAGTAACGCAATCAAAACATGACTTAAACAACATAGGTACCAAATTCTTACCATATTTCCACAGATATCCTCCGAGACGTGGAAAATCGTCGCGAATCGGTCCATAGTTCCGCTAAAATCCTTAGCGACATAGTGCGCCATCTAACGTCAGGTTTGCACACTATTGCAAGACAACTGGAGTCGAGTCTCGAGAGAGTGCAAAGATATGAGTTCGCGAGGTGGACACTTATGTTAGGTAAAGTTTGTCTTGTATTAGAACTTACTGAATGGAATGGGTTTGGTCTCTGTGAATCTGGGAACTTGTACAGCATGTAATATAGAGATACAATCGTACAACTTTTACTGGCATATTTTCTATGCAGAAGCTTTTAATCAGCAATTCATATTGCTCAAATAAATGTTATATTCTGAAAATTGTAAAATAGGCCCATATAATGTATAATATTTGCATGTTTTATATTTCGTAAGGGCTATTTAACTGTCCAATAACTTTTTTCTGAAGAATTAATACTACGTTTTCGTTTTTTTTAAATGTAGTTCTTCCTATTTTGCAATCTACAGAATATGTATAACTTTTATTTGAGCAATATAAATTGCGGTTTAAAAGCTTCTGCATACCGCTACTGCTTCTGCTGCAATAGCTGCCTAAACGCAATATTTTTTCTACGAATAAAAGATTTTTGCTGATAAAAAAATCAACCCCTAAAAATATTGTGTAATGAACAATATTCTGCAAAACAATTTTATTTTGAATTGGATTGAGCTCTGTGCACATAGTGAGGTAGAATGCATGATATGAAAAAAAAAATAGATGAACCTTAAAAATATAAAAAACCGAGTCATTATAGGAATAAAAAATAAACCAATCATTTTAGGAGTGTTAAGGCAAACAATATGCAGCCCGTTAAAATGGAATTTTGTTATTTTGCAAGCTTATTTTTGGATAAAACACGAATAACACGTTTTGTTTGCATGTGTTTCATCAAGAATTAATGTTATTTTAACGCTTTTAGTAAAACCATTAATATACTCACACAATTTCAGCATGCATTGTAACCTTCGGCTTTGTTATGGTGCTTATAATCCTGGGTATGCTTTGCGGTTGTGGTCACGCCAAGAATCATGCAAGAAGGACTTTGAAAGTGTAAGTAATGCTTTTATCAACCTGAGTTTATCTTAAAAGCTCCTTACTTGCTTTCAAGCTGTTTCAAGATGAAAACTGTATTGTAAAATTACCACTTGCTTCAAAAATGGTGAAGGAAACCGGCATGGCTGAGAGATATTTCTCTCGACGGCATGTGAAGCCAAGTCAGAGGCCCATGGGCGGCTTTAAGACTCTGACACCAGGTTAGTCACTAACCACACGAAAAGAAAAATAAGAAAATGAAACCTTATCAGGATTGGAGGATTAGGTTTAAAAAGCTGACATCTTGAACTGAAGTGAAAATTAAAACTTCTTTGTTCGTTTTTTACTACCTTTTTTATTTTACTTGTTTGCCCAATCCTGTGCAAAGGCCTCCCTCCACTCCTTCCTTTTATTAAATTATATTAATTTTAATTTCAGCTCAGCAGTCTGGTTATGCCTCGCCTCTCTCATGCTCTGGGGCATGGTATCAGCAGTGTTCCTCATAGCTGGCCATGCAGAAGTAAGTAAAAAAACACGCTCATGTCCCATATTCAAAGTAAATTACACGCACAATAATCAAAGGGAAACTAACGGTTTTTAAACGCCTTTGTTCTCCCGCTTGTGAAAATCGCTTTCGTGTGTATTGCTAAGCATTTCTTTGAAGGCGTTTGAAACACAGCAACAGAGCAAGTTGTTCAGAATATGCGTCTACTGATACTAACTTTGAGTTCTTAGTTCATCTACAGTGTTATTTGTAGCGTACCTATACTGTGCTAACTTAAGTTTCGTGTTATGTAAGTTACCGCATATTATTATGGCAGTTCGCAAAACAATATAATTTCTAGATGAACGTTTTGTACAGTTTGTACTAAAGATTACTATTTACTGGTAGGTAGGATATAGTTAGATAGAAAAAAACACCGGCCAAGTGTGTGTTGGACCACACTCAATGGAGGGTTCCGTAATTGGGATGAATTTATCCCAAGAATAAACATAACATGTTTTTACAACTGCAAATGCAATTTGATCGATTATTACTTGTTAACTTATAGAGCCTACTTACCTGTGATAGTTTTCCTTTTAATTTAGTTTTTTATACTACCGCTGTGAATTTTTTCACAAATCCAATACTAACCATTTAGCTGGTCATGTGTCCCACACATGACTTTAACAAAAATTTGCACTTTAAGGCTTAATATTTTGCCAACGGATCAAGTTTCTTGCCCGTTCTTCTCCATAGGTACCTACTACGCTTTGGAATGGGCAACTAGCTTCATCTTTCTGACTGACCGACCACTTGACAATTCAAAAGTGCTTGTAATTGGTTTATTTGAAATAAATGCATTGAGTTTGAGTTTGATCCCTGAATCTAAAAATGGTTTTCACAAACTCACAATTCAACGATCTTTCCAACGACACCTCACACCATGGGAAAGACCCCTAAAAAAGAACATACAAATTTTACAAGACAAAGAGTACGCGTAGTTCTAAGCGTCCACTTTGAAAGGTCTCCAAATTATGTTTGTCTATACTCCATTTCAAATAAGATTAGGCATATAAACAAAACTTTTTTACAGTCCGTTCAACCGATTCTGACTTCTGTATCATAGGCATAAGCATGGCATTAAAAGCAAAAAAAGGGATTACAATACCAACTGTTTACTGCAGCTGCCATTTGTCATGCCACCAACGCAATTAAAATTGAAAGAAAAACTTTATTACACATCATAAACAAAATTCTGTTTTCCGATCCGCAGTGGAAATGCTTCAAAACCGAAATAATTTACTACATAAATAATACATTGTTACAGATATACGTGTGCCATGCCTTGTGGGACCCTCAGTACGAAACACTGACAGCTTTACTTGACAGACCCTCTCCTCTCCTGGCAAACAATGAAGGAATCTTCGATGCCATGTTTAGAGAACTTGAGAATGTTACTATTGATGTTTCAGTCAAGGATGTGCTAAGGTAGTTAATTTTGTATGATATTCTTTTGATTGTTATAGATTGTGGTTTAAAAAAATTATAAATTCATGACTATGAATAAAAATAATGAAGAGTAACAAAATACCGCATAATATTATTATTAAACTACTTCCTGGATTCGGTTCCCAGGTCGGGTAAAGTGTAATTGAGTTTTTCTATCAGGAATTTCAAGTTGGCAACGTCGCAAATTCTGTAAAAAATTTACCTGTTTTGATTAATTTGGCAATAACACTGTATGGATATAAGAAATGTGGCTAACTAGCGAACTAGTATATTACTAATTAATTGCAATTATAGCATTGAATTTGATGTTGTACCCGTTTTAGGTGACAAAAGGCATTAGGAAAGCTTCCAAACTACTTTTTTTACATCTAAAACTAAATATACGGTGTTACGATACCTATTAATTGTTGCATTTCATAATCAATATTCTAGTTCGCTACTTAGCCACATTTCTTATTACCATACAATAATATTGCCGAAGTAATCAAAACAGCGAAATATTTGACATCTATTTGCGACGTTGACTACTTTCAGAATAAACGATAACTGGCTAAATGTGGTTGTAGGTCATAAAATACAGAGGTACACCTTAATTTGTGTTTCCCTTCGTATCAGAGGGGGAGGGGAGGTAATGAATCACTGTAACTCATGACTTCATTCTGCAAATAATTTTTTCTGTTAAAACTGTGAAAGTTTCACTTGTAAAATGGCATAGATAATTATTTAAGGCGAAAGCGTCAAGGTAGCCCGCAAAATTCAAATGTTCTTACGTTTATTGCAATTTGCAGGTCAGTATCAGGTTGTATGTTGATCTAAATATCATTCGCGACCGTATCAAATGTTTATTAATAGACTTATAATCATAAATTCATTATCAGTCATCAATACAACTCTCTAAGTTCATGTAGTCCTATTGAATGACTATTTCATGAAATCATGACATTTGAGGAATATGCTAACTCAAGGAGTTGTATTGCTGATTCTAATGATTATAATTCTGTAAAACCATATTTGTTACGGTTTGAATTTCGCGGGTTACCTTAGCACATCCCCTTACTAAATAATCCCGAAGTAAATAATTAAAACAGTTAACTATTGCAGGGATTGTGAAAAAGATAGACCAGCGTACGTAGTCTTCCAACTGGACAAAATACTAGATGTCAATAAAGAGACGTCGTATTTTGAGTGGGAAGAATTACAGACTGACTTCGTAAGACTAGCCTCTTCAATAGATGTTGGACTATTGAAGACGATATCAATAAACTTCAGTCGATTGTTGCATGAAATGCTGATAGTTTCTGATGTTAATATTGCTAAATATCGGTAAGAGCTTTTTGATATACTATATTTTTCTTCATTAATAAACATGAAACGATCGTAGCACGTGGCGTTCTGTAGTTTCTACCTACCACTTTAGGGGTATGAGGAACAGGGTGTAACGTTCACTCATCCACCATAGAAAAGGGAGGATCCTCCGACCAGACGGGTGTCGTGTCTGGCGGGCGACTGCCCAGGGGTAGAAGTCGGGAGCTTATATATATGTCCATCGCGAGGTAAACTGTAATTGCGCGATGCAGGATTTGTGTGACGTCAGGTCTTTAATGCGTAGTTCGCATGTGGCGATTTTAGATGCCGCCCCTCCGGAGACCGGAGGTCGATAGTGGGCTGCGTCTTGTATCTTGCGATGCTTCACAGTGCCAGCTGTGGTTCCAGTGAATCGGAACCGGGTGCCGCATAGTTCACGGTGAGTCGGAACTATCTGCGGTGATTGCGGTGATTCCCCAATGAATCGGGGTGGCGCTGTGTTATGACCCAATGGGTCGGATGCGGTACAGCGTTGGTTTTTGGCTGAGGGTGATGACCAGGAATGCGCGTTCGCTGCGTGCTGGTGGTCAGGATACCCGTTGAAGCCGTGGGTGCTGACTGGCTGTGTGACTCGCTTCACGAAAGCTTGCGGGAGTGATGATGATGATGACGTCACGCTGAAGTAGTTGCATGAAGACTGCGTTGACGTTCATATTCGGGGTCACCAATTTAGGGGTATGAGGAACAGAGTGTAAAGTTCACTCATCCGTCATAGAAAAGGGAGGATCCTCCGACCAGACGGGTGTCTTGTCTGGCGGGCAACTGCCCAGAGGTTGAAGTTGGGAGATTATATATCCATCATCATCATTCAATTTTTTTTTTTTTTTTTTCATCTTCATTGATGTATATCCATCGCGCGGTAAACTCTAATTGTGCGATGCAGGATTTGTGTGACGTCAGGATGTCGTGTGTCGTCAGGTTTTTGATGCGTAGTTCGCATGTGGCGATTGTAGATGCCGCCACACCACCAAGGGTAGAAAGCGTGAGTTTATGTATGTACTTAGCATCTTTCGAACTTATGACATCAATCCAATCTGCCTTGCCTTTTCCCCAACTATGTTGGGGTCGGCTTCCAGTCTAACCGAATGCAGCAGATTACCGTATTTTACATGGAGCGACTGCCTATCTGACCTCCACATTCCAGTAACTGGATAATACGATACCCCTTGGTAAGACTGGTTGACAGACTTTCGGGCGTCTGACGACCCATAACGACCGTCAAAGATCCACGAATGACAGCCGGGACCAACGGCTTAACGTGCTTTCCGAGGCACGAAGGAGTCTCTGTATGTTAAGATGATTACCCATGATAATCTCCAGACCAATCCCGGCAAGCGTAGCTTAACCTGATGGGTTAAACCGTGCGGCTGTTATTACTTAGCCACGAGCACCTCGGGGCATTAGAACTTATGACAACAAACTTCCAAAACAGAGTTGCCTTAAAAACTCCCTAATGATTAAAGTCATACATTATTGTTTTTCGTGTTAGAATGGATTACAACGTACCTGTTGTTGGAAAAGACCTGCCATCTTTGGTGGATCAACTTGAAAATATAGCAGCTCAAGTAACAGATTTGACTACGGCAGGAAGATTGGAAACTTTAGGTACGAATGTTATTCTTATTGCCATCACTATTATGCAATTAATTATAAATAATTATGCAAAATATTTCCTTCAGATTGATTATTCAAAAATATTGCACATGCATTTTTTGTTTTTTTTACGAAATGATTACGGCGATATATAGTTAAAATTGCCATGACGTCACGAGCATGTAGATTTTATTCTTACCTGTGACGTAGCGTTGAACCGATCACTTTTCCGATTTTTTTTTGTTCGAATTTCATTTTACCGAAAATTATTGACCGACGTCTTTTTTGCTTTATGCATTATTTGACATATTTTTAGATCATCGAAGTATCATGTGTCTTATGTATTATTTTACCAAACTATATTTCACCGATAAATACGTATCTAATATTTTTTTATTATCCGACTGACGGACTAAACAGTTTTTTTTTTTGTGACCTAGTCATCATCCCTATTAGTTTTCATTACTGTTCCACTACACCTATGCCATAAGCAATAATGTGGAACGGATCACCGTCTTCATATAATTATCAAAGTTTGGAAGGCTTGCCTTACCTTTCGTCAAAGAGCATGACAGGGGCAACCCAATGGTAGTGACAGAGGTGTGATGTGACGTCACATGAACATGAGTGTACCACAAAATCTTACTTCAGAACAATGTGCAACACATTACACTCAGATACTTAATATTTCCCAGCCACAAGAACTCAGAGACTATACCTCACGAACATAAAACCACTGGAACAGCTGCGAGCTGACGTGGTCTTCAAACTGACGGAACTGGAACTTCAACTGTTGCCGTTTAGAAGAAAACTGAACATTTCACTCAGCCACATCCATACGGCGCAGTTTTATATCGACAACCAGGGTGACGTTATTGCTCAAAAGGTAAGCTGTATAAACAGTGTTTGGCATTATTAGGTATGGTCTAGGTCTACAATATTTCCTCTTTCTACTACTATCTATAAACAATAATAAGTAGGTGTCCCAAGCTTACGTACCTACTTTCTTTTTAAAACAATATTAACTTTCTTGGACCTTCAATATTTCGATTTCACAAAAAATCAATCAATCTGCCTAGCCTTTTCCCAACTATATTGGGGTTGGCGTAATTTACATGGAGCGACTGCCTATCTGACCTCCACAACCCAGTAAGTGCGTAACACGATACCCCTTGGTAAGAATGGTTGTCAGACTTTCGGGCTTCTGACGACCCGTAACGACTGTCAAAGATCCACGAATGTCAGCTGAGACCAACGGCTTAACGTGCTTTCAGAAGCACGGAGGAGTCCCGGTATGATGGTCACCCATCCACGGACCCACCCCGGCAAGCGTAGCTCAATCTGATGGATCGACCCGTGCGGCTGTTATTTCGATTTCACAATGCTCCAAAAACCTGCGTAACAGATTACTTAGAGTTCGCGCCACCACTGTAGTCCTTTTGACGCGGCGCTGGTGTCTATGTCAAAAAATAATTAGGTCCACCATTTTCCACCGGACCTCAGTGGTGAATGAATGAATGAATGAATGAATGAATGAATGAATGAATGAATGAATGAATGAATGAATGAATGAATGAATGAATGAATGAATTCTTTATTTGCCAGAATATAGGTACATTGTATATGGTAATTTTTTATATGGTTTCACTATATTCGACTTTCTAGTCGTGCAAATTTTTAAATAGACATAGTCAAAGCTTTAAAAAAAATTATTACATCCAATTTATGTCTTCCTACATTAATAACACAAAAAATAATATTAACATTAACAATAATATAAAATAAAAAATAATAAAATAATCACTATGTCAATTACAGTATACAATTAAATATTTTTGTCTTCTTACATTATTAACACAAACAAGAAAATTAACATTAACAATAATAAAAAAATAATAAAATAATCACTATGTCAAAAGGATTTCCAATTCATAAAGTCATCTATGGAATAAAAACATCTGTCGCACAGCCAATTAAATAAGGCTCTACTGAATTCTAATTCATTTAGTTTTCTCATTTTTACCGGTAGCTTGTTGTATAGCTTAACCGCCATACTGTAGCAGTTCGTGTCGCAAAGTTTTAGTCGATTTCGAGGAACTATCAGAGGCTTTTGTGCTACCTTTCTTTTTAAAGGAGCTTTTTCATCCTTTTCAAAAAGCGAAGCGTGATTTCTAACAAACTTACACATTTCTAGAATGTATAAGGATGGGAGTGTAAGCAGTTTTTTGTTAGTAAACACGAGTCGGCAGGAATCGGTCCATTTAAGGTTATAGATCGATCTGAGGCATTTCTTCTGAACTATAAATGCTCTTTGGGAGTCCGTGGAGTTTCCCCAGACGATTATTCCATATCTCAGTACAGAGCACACGTGGCTGTGGTACACAATTAGAGCTGTTTCTACATTCGTTAACTGTTTTATTTTCCGTAGCGCGTATATAAATTTATTTAATTTCTTACACACCATGTCTACATGTGATTTCCAGTTGCAGTAATTATCAAAATGTATTCCTAAGAATTTTATAGTATTTACTTTTTCAATTCTGTCATTATTATATTTTATTTGTGTGTCAAATGTGTCGGTTATTTTTTTTTTGTTATTATTATTTGTGCAAAATGTCATAAATTTAGTTTTATTTGTGTTTATTTGTAAATTATTTAGGTTTAACCAGTCATGTACATCGTTTAGTGCTTTATTTGTGACATTTATTGCTTGCTCAATAGTAGCCTCTTTAGTCAGAATAGTGGTATCGTCTGCGAACAGTATAGTGTATTGGTCTGTTGCGTTCGGTAGTTCATTAATGTATGCTAAAAATAGTATCGGCGAAATCGCAGTCCCTTGAGGTACGCCACATTTGTTAACTAGGTACTTAGATCTATACGTTACGTAGGTGTTAGTCTTACGGCACATTTTCACGATCTCCGTGCATTGCTTTCGACCCCTTAGGTAGCTATCAAACCAATTGTAGGCTGGGCCTCTTATACCGTAATTTTCTAGTTTATTTAATAGTTTGTTAAGAGATATCATGTCAAAGGCTTTACTCATGTCCAGAAATACAGCTATTGGAATCTTTTTTGTATCTATTGCACTAAGGATTTCTTTTATTAATTTAAAACTTGCCAAAGTAGTAGATTTATTTTTAATAAAACCGTTCTGTTGTTGACATAATTATTATATCATTTTTATCAAAAAACTTTACCAGCCTTGTACTCATTACTTTCTCGAATATCTTGGAGATAATCGGAATCAATGTGATTGGCCTGTAGTTTCCTGCTTCAGATTTCGGACCCTTTTTATGCAGTGGTTTAACTACGGAGAATTTAAGTGCTTCAGGAAAAATACCGTTTTCCATAGACAGATTTATTAAATGAGTCAATGGTTTTAATATAGAAAATATAGTTCGTTTTAAAATGTTTGTTGTAATATGATCATACCCAGCTGAATTTGTATTCCGTAATTCCATTGCAATTCTATATACTTCTACCGAATCCACTGGTTCCAGGTAAATAGAGCTGGCTAACGTTCTTCCAGTTATTGTTTGGTCTGCAGGGTGGTGACACAAACTCTAGTCAGATATTAAAGGAAGAGTTTGCAATCACGATTCCCATAAAACATTATGCTTTGAAAAACGTAATAATACTGCCTACTAAAATCATATAGATTATTCTTGTTGCAGAAGGTTTCGATGTACATATCCCGTCTGATCTCACACGCTGCTGGTTGGCGAACGCACGTACTCATATCAACCGGCAAGCATGCAGCTCGATGTAAACCATTGTACGCTGTGTATGCGGCTGCGAGGTCCTTGCTGTGCTCTCAATATGTTTCGTCGTTGGTAAGAAAAAGATTGCCTGGCTGAACCTGCTGTGACTGAGTTTTATTTGCACTTATCAGCACAAATTATCGCCGCCAAATATTAGCACCTTTGACTTTTCGGATTCATGTGCGTATTGTATAATTATCACTTGTTTTACCGCTTTTATTTCTGTCTGAGACATATTTTTTGATGGCATGTGAAGCCAAGTCAGAGGCCCATGGGCGGCATAAAAATTCTGACAACAGGTATCTAAATACGTAACACATTTTCGTAAACGATTACGACTAATCTGTTTCATTTTGACAGTTCAACAACATTCATTGCGTTATTTAGGTACGTTGTTGAGCAGATTTTTTTTGAACTTATGAAGCAATGGATTTGCAATCTGTTTCAAAATGATTCAGATTCTGATTGATCGTGTATTAGGTAATTAGCGTACTGGTTAGTCACTAAGCATACGAAAGAGAAGAAAGAAGCATAAATTATTAACGAGTCAGCATGGTTTCCAATTGATTGCCTAGAGTGTGCCGGTACATATTCGGATCGACAACTGTAACTTTTTTTAATGTACTCTCGTAACTCTCGTCGTATAGGGAACTTGGTAAAACTTACAAGTCAGTCTTTATATAGGTACTAACTCAAAAACGCATACGCATAAATACTAACGCAAGATTCAAAAGCGATTTTTTCTTAAAGTATCGATAGCTATTTTATGGCGTTATGAACATAATAACATCGAAACCGAAATAGTATTTTGAAATAAGAGTTGCAATTTTATTTCACGAGAAAAACGATTTTAAATTTTGTGAAAGTAAATTTAAGGTATTTTTGCTCGTGACCTAAAGACGAAGCTATATCCCCATCCTATCCTTCATTCATTTCATTTTTATCCTTCAAGTAGAAAATACAAACACAGTGGTTCTTTCGCACTTTGTTTTATTTTTTATATATTTATTTTTTCTTTTGCACTGTTTGTCAGAACTCTTGAACCACATTAAACTATCTGTATTTCTCCAAATGCCGTTGGCTGACTACCACAAAACACTTTTCATTCCACTATTCACTATATTATACTATACACAATAAACAGCCGTAATGTAAATAATTATTTTTGCCGGTGTCGGCGTCTGCGTCTCTTTACTTGTCAATACGATGCCATAGAGTACCACAAATACTAAAGGCATAGACAAGTAACTGATGTTACGTCTGATGCAGACACGCGGATTACATAATATTTCACTCTTCATTGTATTTCACACTCCTTTTTATTTTTATTTTTTATTATATTTATTTGTCTGTATCTATCCGTGACATCACTGCGGGCCCTATCAGAATATCAGCGCTGTGACATTTTTATTTATTTTTAAATGTCGCGGCATCATGCTGAGATAGGAGCCTTTTGGCCTCGTACAGGACTTCCTTCTTTTATGTTACTGTTACTTTGTTTTTTATTTTTTTTGTTTTTTTCCTGTGCGAGTCACAATAAATACTTTTTCTTTCTTTCTTTCTTTCAAAATATTTATAGTCCGGTCGTCGAGAGAACGCCTTCTTGACACCTGTCAGTTTCAGACTGACGAATATGTGTTTTGCAAATTTGATCCTTATTACTACTTGTCCATCTGACAGGTGTCAGGAACGCATTTTCTCGACGGCCGGACTGTAAATATCTATTGCTGTTGACGAATACATAAAAATACACAATTATATGACACTTTCAGCATGGTTGGTGGGTCTGCGGATTCTTCCTGGGGATTTTATGGTGCGCCGCACTTACTCCACTTTGCATCAAACTTTGGCGCGCATATGGAAGGAGAATTAGGGCACACGAGGCTATGACGCTAGCTACCTTGGGCTCTGGGTAAGTACGAGTTTTACACAGAATTCGCTCATTTGAAGCTGTTTATGTTATGTGACTTTCACTTGATTTTACATGGTTTTAAGGTAACATAATAGAAGTTACTTTATAAGCTGCTAAGGAATGAAAATGTTTTTTATCTTTGTATCGGCATAAGTAAGTAAGTTTATTTATTGTATAAACATGGTATACATACATTACTTGCAAGATATTAAATACAGAAATGTCGTATCATGTTCAGCCGCGTATCGTGGCGTACAAATTGGTAAGAAGAGATGGTGCACAAACCGCGACTATATTTATCAAATTACATCACATTATAAAATTACTTATTAAATCATAATTACTTAATATACGTTATTATAACAATTCAATGTCCATACTTATTATTAACTAGCTGCCCGCCCCGGCTTCGCACGGGTAGCATTAAGTACTTATCTACGGTGCATCTACCTACACTACCTATTCACACTACCTACCCTACCTATCTACCCTACCTACCTACCCTACCTACCCTAGCTACCCTGGCTTTCTTTCCTACCCTACCTACCTACCCTACCTACCCTTTTTTTTTTTTTTTTTGAGGGTGGGAAATCATCGAATGACTTCTCCCGCTCTGGGCAGAGCGAGAGGGTGTGTCAGACTTTTACTGACTAAAACCCACCCGTGTTCCTTCCGTTGCCTGTGTGCCGGGGCCGCGTTATCCCTTTCGGACAAACCCGCAACCCCAGCAGGCATTGGTCTTTCGACCCCGTCGGTTGGTGCTGACATCTCTTTGAGGCGCGCGTGGAACACAACGCGCCGTCGACACACCCTACCTACCCTAACTACCCTGGCTACCTTACCTACCCTAGCTACCGTACCTACCCTACTTAGCCTACTTACCCTACCTACCTACATACCCTACCTACCCTACCTACATACCGTACTTACCCTACCTACCCTACCTACCCTACCTACCCTACTTATTCGAGTCTTACTCGTGAATGCATGCAAGCCTAGTACTTTTTGTTAGGTTATCTCAGAACGGTCTTGATAAATATCTACTAAATTTTCATCCAAATCCAGTCATCAGTTTTTAATTTCCCATACAAACTTTCACCCCCTATTTTCACCCCTTTAGAGGGTGGTTTCCGGGATGAAAAGTATCCTCGTTTCCTGGTTCTAAGCTACCTCCCAACCAATTTTCAGCCAAATCAGTTCAGCCGTTCTTGAGTTATAAATAGTGTAACTAACACGTCTTTCTTTTATATACGAGTATATAGATATCGAGTGGTTATCGTGATGGCCGAGTGGTTAAGACCTCCCCTCTCATGTACGAGGTTTTGGGTTCAAATCCGGGCAAGTACCAATGTGACTTTTTCAATTCATATGTACTTTCTGAGTTTATCTTGGACATTACTATCATCGGTGAAGGAAAAACATCGTGAGGAAACCTGGACTTATAGTTAATATAAGTCTGAAATCACCAACCCGTCTTGAGCAAGCGTGGTGATCAATGCTCGTGCCTTCTCTATATGAGAAGAGGCCTTTGCCCTGCAGTGGGACAGTAACAGGCTGGTATTATTATTATATAGATTAAGTCATTGCAAATTTTAATTCCATCAACAATAAATTATATAATATGGAGTGGTCTTATTACACAGTGGAAAACAACATTAAATAAAAGACAACATCATCATTTAAAAAACGGAGAAAATTGTCATCTTTCATAAACTCTGAAATACTTATGTTCTTTCAATTAATAAAGTCCTTAATTTGCATTTAAGAGCAGATAAACTCAATGTTCTCCATGATTTGGGCAATTTATTAAATATGGCCATTTTGGCCATGTAAAAGATACTCTTGCGCACAAGAGTTGTTATAGCGCCATGAGCTCAGAGTTTGGAATTATCACGTCTATTCCTTGGGACACCATCAGACTCAGACTTTTCAAGCTCTTTTGGAAATAAACGGTCATTTATAACGATCGCTTTCCAAGTCTTTACAATTTTGATCTACTCGACTCGAAGGACCCACCTTACCAAACCACTTTTTTCAATTTAGACTTAGGTATACGAAAAACCATTTTTTTTTTATTCTTAACCACATAGGTATTATTGTTTTGTTTTCAGACTACAGGAAACTCCGACTACCGCTTTATGTGGCGGCAGTGATTGGAATACGCCTGGGTAAGTATTATCAGCCTTTAATGCTCCCACAGTTGGGACACAGGCCTCCTCTTAGAGAGAGGGCGTGGGCCGTTATCCACCACGCGGGCCCAGTGCGGGTTGGTAATGTCACATGTCTTCGAATTTTTGGTTCTAGGACATGCCGGTTTCCTAACGATGTTTTCCTTTACCGTTTTGAGAGCAGTGGAATCTACGACCTACAACCCGTTAGTCGCGGCTGTTACCACTGAGCCACCACTGCTCTCTACATGTATTAGGACCAAAATAACAGAACTATTTTTTTTCAGGCCACCAGCCCCGCCTCCTAGAAGTGACAGCTGGTGAAGCAATGATCTTAAGAGTTAAGATAAAAGAGGATTATTGCTTGTTAAAGCACAAAATGTGTTCAATAAGTGACTTTGTTTACCAAAGACTTTAAATATTTATGATCGAGAGAGAAGTTTAACCTTTCTATGTTAAATCCCACGTGGACGGACTTTACGTAAAGATTAGCTTTGTTTATAATAAGTAATAATTTTTACAACTGTTATTTAAACATTATGGAGGTTATCAGTGGAAAAAAATTACGGGCTGTATTTAAATTTTTCGGCGGTTGGTAAATTTGTGCGACAGTAAAATATGAACAATAATTTTAAAAAAATTGGTCGGTTAATTCATCCTGTCAATACAATAAATACTCAAGTAGTATAAATCAATGAACGGGAAGTAAAAATATTGCAACAGGCGGTTAGATAAATAGTTCGGCAGTTCATAGGTTAGGTTGAAACTGTGACCAACCACGCGCGAGCCGGGCGAGCGAAGCAAGCGGTTTCGCGGCAGTGACCAGCGAGCGCGACTTCCATGTTAGATTTCTTACCGACTAGATTTCTTGCCCGTTTAGTAATTTTACTGCTCAATTATTTATTTAAACATTTGTTATGACTCATCTTTATTTAGTTTACTGCTCAGTTCTTGCTCCCGTACTTGTTAATAAAAATGCATTTTGTAATTTTTAATTTACTAAAAGTACAATATTCAACTGTCACTTAAAATCAGTGCCGTTTAAAATGCGTGTATAGGTTAAGGCGTAGATTTTAATGTCACCTGTATATCAAGTAATTAATAATACGCTTTTTTGTTTTGTAAGTGTTTATATTTAACTAAATTACAATAAGAATTAAATCACAAGATTTCAAATTCAGTAAGAGAATGAGATGCAAATAAATTAAAGTTATATTGTAGGACCAAAATATGAACTTGAGGACTAATAAAAAGACGCAATTAGTGTGAGTATATCAAATAAGCCAATAAACAAATTTCAGTTTTTTTTTTCAGGTTTTCTTGAATTTAGTTCCCAAAAACGATATGTCGCACTGCCATTAAAATTCCTTTTAACCGTTTGTCTAACATTGGAGAATATAATGGAGGAATTCCTTAAGTCAGTCTCAGACTTAGAGAATTTCTCCAATCTAGAAAACCACAGAATCTACGAAAGACTGGTTCTCTAAACTGCAAAAAAATATAGTAAAGGTTGTACTGTGTTGCAAATTGCATAATTTACAACTTATTATAAACTCCGTTATGGAAGTTATATAAGCATTCGATCATTTTTACACTGTGCTATACCTATCTATTTTCGTAAAATAGCTGACACCAGCATCATAATATTATAAAATTCTACCATCCAAAAACTCAACAATTTCCCTCTACCAAAAATACAACATTTTCAAAACAATGTTTTCATACAGATATTTTATTTAGCTTCCATTGTTTTAGCTCGACGTAACACTGTTAGACTGAAAAATATAGTGTTCTGTGTAAGTAATGGATGCTTTGTTCCTTACTATTCTATATTTTAAACGATTGAGAGAAATATGGTTTGGAACTTACACCAAGATTAATTTATCTGGAATTTAGTTCTACAGCATTACACCCTTTTCTCAAAACCAGCGCTGGGGCTCTGTCTCGCATAGGGTTGCAGCATTATGTTGAGCGATGGCCGTTTTGCGTGGATGCGACGCATATTTTCTCGTAACTTGTTCTTTTTGTGTTTGTGTTTTTTCTTTGCGTCATGTTTACCGCAAATAAACGTATTTTTTTTTCTTGTTTATTTTTTTTCGAGTCCTCGGCAAGCGTAATGTGAGACGCCCTACAGCTAGACGGACTGACGACCTTAAGAAGATAGCTGAGACAGACTGGATGCGGAAGGCGGAGGACAGGGCGTTGTGCCGCAGGCTGGGAGAGGCCTATGTCCAGCAGTGTACTACGATAGGCTGAGTTGAGTTGAGTTTACACTCGTTCCTCATACAATGTAAGGGCTGTGTTTGTATTACTACCTAATAGATAGGTTCTTTTCGAATTGATTGAATTTATGAAGGTAGGTACTTGTATTAAATGAGTTGGCCAACTTTAACAGTGGCATCAGTGGCGTCTTTTAGTCCTTAAAAGTGCAGGTGTGGACACTTAGGAGATCATGGTTTGGTCACGGGCACCGTACAAGTAAGTAGGTACAATGATTTATTTCTGATCACAGTTAGTATTCAAGGTTCTATCTACCGCTATTGGAAAATTGCGTAGGTTTGTGTATTTGAACTTATTCCTAAATATATATTAGTAAAACCGTAACATTCCAGTTAAGCAGGAAATAATTCTTCTTCTTGGAGAAACTATGTAGAACTTTAAGAAACGGCTCATATAAGATGAACCAGTCAGTGAGGTTGGAAGATCGACACCATTGCTGACTGCCAAGCATACATCAAAGGTTTCAATTTAAGTATCCTTCCTCTCCTTTAATACTCTTTAGTACCAACCACTCTTTTAAATTCAATGGAAAGAAGGACTTTATATTAATTTAGGCCCGAGTCTACAAACTGTCAGTCAGCTACCATTTCCAGATTGACATGATCTACAAAACTATTTGCTTCCCAGCGAAATATATTCTCATTAAATAAGTGAACGTCGAATCCATTGGCATATACTAATGACGTGTGACCTAAATGCCTGATTTACATTTTATGGCTCAATTTAAATTGGCGTCGATACTGGAACTTAATTAAGAAGGTAGGACCATTATTGACATGACACTCTAAAATTAAAATTACGAGATTACTACCAGCCCATTTACACAACTTCAGTTTGGTATTTGTAGAACCTTGTGAACTGATTGTATGCCCCTATAAAAAAACGGTATTTGGTGGTGTCTTATTATATAGTAGGTAAGGCACAAGTTAGGCTAGGTTATGTTATTTAATTTAATTTAACTAATCATTTATTTCAAGAAATATTCCCATATTAAGCACTACAAATTACATAGAAATAATATACACAAGGATTTAATATACACTCAAACATTACACATTAAAAACATTGCATTAAAAATAAGTTAAAGTTATTAAAAATAATGTTATGCCATTGACCTAAAATAATATAATTTTTTTTGTCATCCAATAACCTTTGACAAAAAGTACAAGCATGATATTTCTATCGGCAACCGACCCCTCCGGGCGCCACTGGGCCATTACGTAATACGATATTTAAGCTAACACTAAAAGATGTATACTATGTACAACTATATAAAAAAGGGAAGAGCTCATTGGGCATATCAAAATCCGTCCTCCTCGTCAATGGGAAAAGGCTAGCGGCATTGCCACGTTTGATATCAATACTGATTCTTTGCCCTAAAAATAAGCCAAAAATTATATTACTGAAATAGTACCCGTGTATCCCTAATACAATTACAGCAACATAAATCCCGAAAATGGACCCAAAAATAACAAACTGTTACCGTGGCAACGGGCTGGTTCGCTGATATTAAATAACAACCCCTAATGGCGAACAAGTTGTAATGTTTCATTATTTTACAACCTTTATTTGTAAGTCTGTTTTTACAGCATTGTGGATTTTTACCATTATTGATTACAGTGCTTGCTTACAGCATAGCAACAAGATAATTTATTTTGTATTAAAATAAATACATATAATATGTAAAACTGATATTTTGTACTACTACTAAACTGGTACTGATGTTTTGTAAAAAAAAACAATGCAGCACTGCTCCGAAACACATATTTATATTTTTTTGCGGAAACAGGAAGGCATACACACGCCTTAAAAGTACATTGTTAAAAATTAAAAATAAACAACTTAATTTAATTTATGTTTAATTCTCAAGGGTTTTACAAACTTCCGACTAAATCTTTAATGCTGTCATGTACTCGTAGATATATTATTTTTAAGCAAATCAACAAGATTATTTAATTAAAGTGTAACAAGCAGACCACTGGCAGATCTTCTCGATTTATTTTTATTAAGACAGGTATAAAAATATTAACTGTACCGAAGGACCAAATTGGTTTTACAACGTTCACAGAAATCATTCAAAGTTCGATAAGAAAGGAAAATAAATATAATTGCTTTTAGTAAGCTGGTGTTTAGTTACTTTTTTATGAGGATTCTTCCAAACCTAGATGCTCCATAAACTACCAAAAAGTTATTTACTTAAAACCAATCTGTGGCAATAATATCGTTTCTTTTTGTTTTAATTTTGTTTTTGCGAATCTCATTTATCTCAACAACAAAAAAAAACAAAACGCAATATTTTCCGAGTCTAATGAAAAAAACAAGCACACGCATGGCGGAAAGCCGAACTATTTAAGCATACTACCGGTACGCTACCGGTATTTGTTTACGCGCAATATGTATCAGATTGATTACAGGTATAAATTATCTGCCATACATCAAAGGAGTATCCGGCACGATGGTTACGGTAACTTTTATTTGTAAATGATTTATGACATTTACATTGGGAATATTTTATATTTTTGCTTTTGTGGTTAATGAGCTGTGCAGCTGTACCTTATGTACGTAGGTTTATTTTGACAAAAATATGGCACATGATAAAAAGGGTTGGGTTCAAGTTTGCCTTTTTTTTGGGTGAGAAATGATCAAATAACTTCTCCCGCT
This sequence comes from Agrochola lota, assembly GCA_947364205.1. Lineage (NCBI taxonomy): Eukaryota > Metazoa > Arthropoda > Insecta > Lepidoptera > Noctuidae > Agrochola > Agrochola lota. The sequence continues at coordinate 7,919,777 of OX376231.1, read as the reverse complement.
CGGGGCGGAGTGGGAGGTCGTGTCTGACTCTTACTGACTAAAACCCACCCGCGTTCCTTCAGTGTTGCCTGTACGTTGCCAGGGGCCACGGTATCCCTTTCGGACATTCCCGTGACCCCGGCAGGCATCGGTCCTACTGAAGGGGTCTGCCCTTCAGTTGTGCTGACAGCTCTTTGAGGCATTCAAGTTAGCCTAAGAATCAGTACTCTTTCATCTAAACTCTATATTCATTACGTTAAATTAACTTTATATTATAATAATGACACTAAGGTTTTACTCCCTAACTAAATCATGAACTAATTAAACGACTAAATTAAGTCACATAAAACTACGTCCTTCGCTTCATAATACACACAAAACCAGAGCATAAAATTTCAAATGACGATCATAAATCAGACAAAACAACTCAGATTCAGAGCTTTCACAAAACAAATACAATTTAGTTGAATAGAACCTCCGCCCTGATATACGAGTAACATCGTGTTTGACTCGAACCATAGAATAACAAAAGATTGTAGAAGTGACGCTTATGTACAGTCGATAGACAGAGGCCAGTATCGACCCTACAAAGGAATTTACTTGATTATGTGGTGGTCGGAAATTATACCACGGAAATGTACTACCAGGATAAAAAGTATCCTATGTACTAAGCCATTTCATGGTCTACCTAGGTGTCAAATTTAATCCAAATCCGTTCAGCCGTTGTCGCGTTAAAGCGTAACACTTATACAAACTCACTTTCGCATTTACGTATATATAATACTAGCTGCACCCCGCGGTTTCACCCGCAAAAGTCTCGATCCCGTGGTAATATCGGGATAAAAGGTATCCTATGGCCTTCTCCAGGTTATGGTTTCCCCATGTGCCAAATTTCATCCAAATCCGTTCAGCCGTTTTACCGTAAAAGCGTAACAAACAAACAAACTCACTTTCGGATTTATAACATTAGTTAGGATAGTTAGGAGGAGTTAGTCGTCTTTGTCGGTGATTAAAAATACAGATCTTGTTACTTTTCATAGTGGTTTCATTAGTGCTACTTTTAGCCAACGGGTAAGCTGAGTTTGTGTGACTAGCCACGTCAAGTTTTAGAAATTCGACTTAGAAAACCATTATCTACTGTGACACATACCAATCTGAAAGTGTCTTTCTAAATAAAATAATAATAATAAACTATTCATTTCAGGAGGCCCATAATCTACGATACATATTTTGATATAAACAAAACTTGTGTTAGTAAATACCTAAGGTTTGAGGTGGACCCGCAGTGCTGGGAGCCCGCGAAGCTTAGAGTGTCAGTCAAAATATGATTCACGACCATAACAAATATCTATTTACAGAATTAGAATCATTAATACATATCTATATTTTAGATTAGTTCCTCAAGAACTTTTCCACATGAGATTTGTTCGCGGGCTACCACTACGGATCTTCCTTTAAGGTGTGTCCAAACATTGAGCGTGGCAGCAACACGCGGCGTTTGCAGGACACATTTTTGCCGCACTGTAGTTAGGACCATACCGACGAATGTTTGCGCGGCAGTACTGCTCGGCACACGCCGCGCACTTCAAATGGCAATATCAATCTGCCTAGCCTTTAATACGTCCAGATACAAAAAGTGACGAATGTTTTCTAAAATTGTTTGTACGCGGCAGGTAGACAGAAGCGTTCGAACGAGGCAGTCGTCTAAGCACAGCGCACAGCCGTGCACGATTGCCGCTCGATGTTTGGACACACCGAGTAGCACTTCACTTTGCACTGGCTTGACTTTGTGCTGTGCTATGGTACTTGTAAAACTGGATGTCATCCTCGATACCGCTAAAATAGTCACCTCACCACCAAATAGTTCCTCGAATAAAGATGATGACTTTCGCTTCTATATCTTTATTCTATGCTCCAACACACTTTCTGGAACAACTGCGACCAAACAAGCAAGACAAACACCACGTTTGTTAATTATAACTGGTGGTAGTAAAATATATGAGTTAATCAGCACAAATATGTGCTAATGTAAATGTAGACTCAAATCTAGGTAACGGAAGGAAAGAAAGAAAGTAAAAGTATTTATTGAGACTCGCACAGGAAATTACATCATCATATAATAATAAATAATACCAGCCTATTACTGTCCCACTGCAGGACAAAGGCCTCTTCTCATACAGAGAAGGCACGAGCATTGATCACCACGCTTGCTTAAGACGGGTTGGCGATTTCAAAATTATATTAACTATAAGTCCAGGTTTCCTCACGATGTTTTCCTTCACCGATATCAGTAATGTCCAAGACAAACTCAGAAACTACATATGAATTGAAAAAGTCACATTGGTACTTACCCGGATTTGAACCCATAACCTCGTGCATGAGAGGCGAGGCCTTAACCAAATCACAACATAACATCATCATATATATTTTTTTTTTTTTTATGGGAAATTGGTATAGTTTTTAGGTTGGGATGTAATCATTGTGCTGTTGTTGGTTTTAAACTTCAAGTACAGAATTAAATTACATGAACGCTTTTAGTAAAGCGTGTAGTCATTAGATTGTTAAATAGGCCTGCACCTTCTCAACGCTCATGACATCATTCAAACTCTGGGAATGTGCACTGAGAAGCTCAGCTATTGGCGTTTTGGGCGTAACCCTTTTAATAATTATAAATATCATGATATTTTGTGTTTTTCGCCCACCGTCCAAAAATATCTCCGAACGAATCACACTGAGAAAAAGATTTCAACATACCGCGGCGACGTCATTCACGCAATTAACGTTAGGTAGGTAATCACATACCTACCTAATCGCTCAAAACAAACAAGCAAAAATCGTAAGATCGATCATAACGTACTATTACTACACGCAAACCTCAATCAACTAGAACCAGAACACTTCTGGATTAAATACAACATGCAAATATCTACAATTAGGTGCGTTTGCGCAACACGTTCGGATGTAATGATCCATCTGGCCACTGTCGACCGCTTAACATTTCGCTCGGCCTTAAGAGTTGCGACATTTAGTATAGAGATCACATCTGGACTCATTGTTAACTAGATACTGAACTATTGGATATGGAATAGTGATTAGAAGGTTGTATTGTGGGTTTAAGGACTGAAATATATTAGAAAGTTTTTTTATTGTTCGTATTAGTTGTATGGGAAATATTTAATGGCGAAGGTATTGTAACCAACCGGCTAAAGTAAATTATGGATTGAGCGGTGAGATGATGAGATGACTCCAGTCTAACATGATGCAGATGGTAGAATAGAGCTTCTACCAGACCTTCTCCTTCTTCCTCTTTTCGTGTGGGGGGTGACTAACCTGGTGGCCTACTCCCTAAGCGGAATCAGTAATTTCGATCGTCGTTACGGGCGCTTCGTTCTCCGTCTCACTTACAGGCACACCGTTAGTGTGAAGAAGAGCGAAACGCCCGTAACGACGGCTGAAACTACGGATTTCGCTTAGGGAGTAGGCCCCCAGGTGTCAGAGTTTTAAAGCCGCCCATGGGCTCTGACTTCGCTTCACATGCCGTCGAGGAATATCTCTCAGGCATGCCGGTTTCCTTACGATGTTTCGCTTCATCATTTTTGAAGCAAGTGATAACCAGACCTAATCTAACTTAATTTGTTCAAAAGTGTAGCACCGCCCTACAGATTTTTTTATTATCAGTTTAATTTATGGCTATAAATAATAATATCAACAACCTATAATTAGTAATCCGAGTGCCAAATGTTGAAATATTGTAGACTCGATCTATAGGGTAGCCTATGTATACAATTGACGTTAACAGACCATTTAATTAATGATTTATAATACCACGTCAACGTTTAAAGATAATTTAAAATAGAACCATGATCGTTAATTACTTAACAAGAATTTACAAGCTATCGAGATATCAAATGGTTGTAACACGTATGATAATATTAATATCGTTCACTTATTAAGACTAAATTAAATCCCTGAGTTTGCTAACTAACCGTCTACTATTTTAAAAAGTTCACTCCGCTTTAGACAGCCAGTCCATTGAAGCGGAGCGAGGCAGCGGAGAGGAGCGTGGCAGCGGAGTGGAGTGGAGTTGCGGACAGTGTCTGTCCATTGATGCGGAGCGAGGTAGCGGAGCGGAGTTACGGACTGTGCGGAGCAAGGTAGGGGAGCCGTGTTGCGGACTGTGCAGAGCTAGACTGAATTCACGCGACGGGTAATAATTCCCCGCTCCGATTGCCCGCTCCGTCTCCCCGCTCCGCTTCCTGGTTTTGTATGAATTTTTAAACTAGTTCGCAAATCCCTGTCCATTGAAGCGGAGCTGAGGTTTTATGCAATTCCATTGGTTAACATTGACACACCGCCGCTGCGCTTCTCTCCTCTCCGCTCTAGTGGACTTCATGCTTTTGGAAGCATACCTAAGCATAATCAGCCTTTAATATTCCCACTGCTGGGTCTCAGGCCTCTTTCTGAGAGAGGGAGTGAGCTGTATCCACCACGCGGGCCCATTGCGGATTGGTGGATGTCACTTGTTTCAATTTTTTGTTCTAAGACATGCCGGTTTCGTCACGATGTTCTCATTCACCGTTTTGAGAGCAGTAGTGATGAAATAATTTACAAAAGGTAAAGAACCCGCTTGAGTTCGAACCCAAAGCTTACAACTTGTAAGTCGCGGCTTTTACCACTGGGCTACAACTGATCCGCCTTTGCAAATGGCTTCTAAATAAAGTTACTTGCTTTTAATAGCGTGCATAGCTATTGTTTACCTCGTAATCGTAAACAATCATCATCATCATCATCATTTCAACCAAAAGACGGCCACTCCTGGATATAGGCCCAACAAAGCATCGCTACTTCGACCAGTTCTGTGCTTCTCGCATCCAGAGGATTTCTGCAGCCTTCACTAAGTCATCGGTCCACCTTGTGGGAAGCCTTTCAACGCTACGTGTTCCAGTATGCGGTCGCCACTCCAGAACTTTTCGGGCCCATCGGCTATATGTTCTGCCAGCAATGTGCCCTGCCCATTGCCACTTATGTTTGGCAATTCTTCTTGCCATGTCGGTTACCTTGGTTCTACTGTGGATCTCTTCATTTCTATCCATTAACCTTTCTGCCTCGTAAACGACATTTTACATTTAAAGCTTCATTCGTTTCCATATCAACATAATAACAACCCACAAATCAAAAGCAGCTACAGCTAAATTACTTACACCCACTAATGATCATAATCGCAGAGCCAAGCCATATTTAGGATACAAATATCACCCGTTTTTCCATAACAGTCTCGTAAAAAACAAATTTTAATAGAATGTTCTGACGTCAATCTGTGCAAGGAACGGTACTAGCACTCACTGGTAAATAAAGTAACCGGTAACAGATTTTTACCCATTTTAACCAAGGCTACAATTATTGGGTAGAATAAAAACGCAAATAGTGCAGTTTTTGTTTCAAGAACGCGAGCGAAGCTTCAAGAAAGCTAGAAGACCATAAAATCAATGTTTTGTTTGTTTTAACACCTAAATGAATTGAAACTCTTCACTATCAAGCCATTTACTGACACGTCTTTCACCGTAATTACTATTGACTCCTTATGAGCATCTGCATCATCATCTTCCCGACCTTATACCAAATTATTTAGCCGCTAGTATGCCTTCTTCTTCTTACATCTCTATTAGCCGTATACGCATCCTCTCTAGCCATTTCATCTTTCTTTACCACCTCTCATGATCAAGTCTGGCTTATTATCAGATTAACAACTACGGCGGTCCGAGCAAAAAGTTCATCATTTCGCAACAGGCCGTCCGAATATCTCCCCTTGGCACAGAATTCGTACAATAGTTAATTACGAGTGAGTACATTGTTATTATAATCATATGCACCTACTTTATGCTTAACATTTCTCTGTTGGCGCTTTGGGCGAATATCGTGGTTTCATTACCTGCAAATCTAGCACGATCTATAAATAATTTACATTCTGTATAAGATAGATGATGTTGGGAATAATATTTTTTGTGTTCCTTGACTAGATCCGTGACTAAACGATAGGTTTTATGGTGTTATACCTTTCGTTCGTTAAGTCATACTTTTAAGGTTAATATTAAGCACAACAAACTTGATGTTATTATTATGACGTCACTATAATATCACGTTTATGAAGCATAACGTTGAGGTCAAATGATATGGATACCAAGAGACTATATATAGAACATGAGAAAGTCCTGACTTGGAATAGGGTAGGAAAGATAGGAAAGAAAAATGATGCCTCTATTCTGATGCAAGAAATCAAACAGTTAGCATCTAATCAATTTTTTTTAATAATATAGAGACACTTGTGACAGCTCTGTATACAAACATAAATACCAGGCAAGATCAATGACCGGTAAGAAAAAAATAAAAACAAAACAATGCTAGAGATGTTACAAGAACCTTGAACTAATGCCTTATAGACACGCTGACGAACCTCAGTCAAGTGCCAACTAGACTCGTCTGCCTTACATAGAGTATAAATATGACAAATTGTAGATGTGGCATTGTCCATAAAAATATTTAAATTGTATGACCTTTTTAAAGAGGTGCCTGCGGTGATTGTTGATACAGTTAATACAGTTATAACCAGGCTCGTCTGCCAAATCATATACGGAGTATAATGAGACAGATTGTGGATGTGCCATCCATAGAAAATATGACATTGTCTTTAAAATATTTACTGTAGATTTGCTATATTGATCTTAGAACAAAAAAAATCTTTGATTCTCTTTGAAAATGCATCATCCTGTTTAAATTTCATTCAATTAGTAATTAGCATCGACGAGCCGTCGTCGTTTTTGTACTTTTTTAGTTATTATTACTATCTACCTCACAATGTTTTATAAAATATATTTTAACCATAAATTATATATTTCGTTAGTATTAAGATTGCTTAATTAAAAGTGTTTCAATGATAAACCTATTGAGGTTTTTGTGATGTTACTGTTATTATTTTGTTTGATTCCTTAATTAATAAACAATAAAAAATAAAGTAAGAAACGTTACAATAGTGGCTAAATTTGCCTACCATGGCAAAATTAGTAGAGTCCAAAAGTAGAAGTGGAAGAGGATTTACTCAAAATATTGGTAAATTATAAAAGTCTGTAAGATATATCTGCCCATGCAAGTAGCATTAAGAAAAAATCAAGTGACCTATTGCACAGTTAGTTTTTGGCACACGTCCATATTTGTAAGCATACCAAAGTTGTATGCATAATGGGTAGCTACGACTGAGTACTAAATATAAAATCACAGTTTACTAAATTGAAAATTATAAATTAGTTAAAAGGTAATCTAATATACATTTTAATCGAACTCCTTTCCTTACCGGTTACTCTAGCGTCTGTGATACAAGGATAGCTAATTCATAAACATGCAAATTACTTGTATCTATTTATAGAGTACCAAGTCTATAAACAAGGTGATATTTTTTTTTTTTTTTTTTTTTTGCTCTTGTCGCTAGTGCATTTGTATTATCTGTTGCATTTCTCTGATTTGACATAATTGACTCATTCACTGTTTTGAGAACGGTGGTGATGAAACAATTTTTACACAATGTAAAATTCCTGTCACCTCTTAGGACCTACAATCCTTAAGTCACGACCTATACCACTGCTCACACTTCAAGCTCACACATCACTGCACAAGAGCATAGTATAAATTTATATATACCGCATCTACCTTTTAAAAAGCGGTGCCTCAAGTATTATTTTAATGTAAACGGAATGAAGACGAGTATGTAGCAAACAAGGTCAGGTCTAGTTACGTCACTTACTACATAATCTACTACGACCTACGAGATCGAATCGTGCGCATCTCGGTGCATCGTTACGTCACCATGTAGGTTGATGAACTTCATAGTAAAGGTTGTGAATGAATGAATGGTTTAGAATAATATTATTGTTATAATGGTTATGATTTAATAATTTTGCTTTGTAAAATGGAATGGGTATTTGTGGCTAACCGCAAAGCAATCACGCTTTGAATGTATTAAAGTTCAGTTATCGTGTAAGATCGGGTGACCAAGAAAGCATTTGAAATATTTTTTTTGTAAATATACTGCGCTATTTATTTTGTACTAGCTGCGCCCCGCAGTTTCACCCGCATAAGTCTCGATCCCGTAGAAATATTGAGATAAAAAGTATCATATGTCCTATTCGAGGTCATGGTCTACCCGTGTGCTAAATTTAATCCAAATCCGTTCAGCCGTTTTAGCGTGAAAGCGTAACAAACAAACAAACAAACTCACTTTCGCATTTATAATACTTGTACTTAGGATTAGAATTACGTATGTTTTTATGATCATTGAGAGGATATGAGCTAAATTCGTAACAGAAATGGTAACTGAGTTATTCAATTGTTTTTTGTGGTTTTTGCCTTTTTGTAGGTAGAATCTGTTTAGTAACATGAAATGATCGTAACAGTTCATTACAGTGGCTCAACACAGCAGGTAACGATATATGGGGCTCATAGTACCAATGATCCTAAAGCCCTTCATCCTACACGACTAGATTCCAAACTATTTTTTTATCCGCAAACTTAAAATTACAAAATAAAACAAGAACCTTCTAGAAAATCCACTATCCAATCCACTCTCAAATACAAAGTAAGTAACCAAGCCCTAACACTTTAATACGTATATTTCTCCCACACGTTGCCCAACACCGTCTGACGGGTTTGCATGACCTTTCACCGCAAATGTCCAGTCAGCGCTCTAGATTCACAACTAAATAAACCATTATAGAGAGCTGCATTAATCAATAGAATTGGCATCGAGAGGATATATTTATTTTAAGGATTACTTACGAGAGATACATTACAATTATTTTCTGCAAATAACAACTTGCACCGTAGGTATGCATTATCTTGTAATACAGACTCAGTAATGCTGGGGCTCCATTGTCGTGTTATCGCCAACTTAATTTCGCACGATCTCTCTCCGACACCGCTCGACGTCTCACTGAGCAACAGAGAGCGCGCGAAGTAAAGTTCGCGATAATGTGACAATGTAGCCCCAGCATTACAGGTTACACAGAATTTAGAATGACACAAAAAACACACCACCATTTCAACAACGAATGTTCTAAATGGGGTAGCAATCAGAATATCTGTCTGTTCCGAAAAAAAACAGCTGATTTCTACATAGGTGATTTTAGGGCGTCTACTTACATAAAGAAAACCAATAACGTAAAGTTTACAAAAAGTCCCTATACCTATGTTGTTTATGCACCTATTCCGATTATAACTGACATATACAATCGAAATGACAATAACTAATATAATCGTAAAAACCGATGACCAATTACAAAAAGACGGCTTCTAGTAGGCGATCGCTTGACCAAAATGCTGCATGGTCCTATCAAAATACTGATGACAGCGACACGTTTGACACGTGTTTAATTGGTGCCACATCTATTTGTTCATTAGATTTCTATGCAGTAAACGTATGTACGTTTGCGAAACATAAATCGGTAGACGTTCGAGAATTCTCGAAGTGTCACAAAAAGTATCGATATCTCGATAATTAATCGTCTCGTTATGATAGAGCGATATAAATGCCGGACGCTGGGTATGAATTTAGTTATTTAAACTGCATAAATATGTCCACTTCTAGAAATGGTATTGGTTAAGTGCTAAATCGATTTAATACCAAGCCGGGAAACTAGCAAGGCTTTCAAAGAATATTGGATGTTAAGATACTGAATATCTGACATATACGTCAGATATTCAGTATCTTATCTTATCATCCCAAATCTATTTTTTTTAACGCTTTGTAGCGATAAAAACGTCTCGTAGAGATAAAGGAATTGACGTTTTACAGACTCCCGCAGAAGCTATTCTCTGGATACGGCCTACTTTATCTACTACAAACAACCAAAAATCTACTGAGAATCCGAATATTTTAGCCACAAAATATCTTATCTAAAGCTGTCAAAAATCAGAGATCCTTTTGATTAGCACTAAACCAAGTAAACCAAGTATTATGAAAACGCCTTTGTATTTTCGACAGGCAAATTCTGGACCAAAATTCCGACTATCCAAACTTAGCAAATTGCTGTAAATGTTACAGGTTTATTTATAGTGAAATACAATATGTACCAATCAAAGGTCACGAAACGGATTCGGGGTTATTATTTTGTTGTAACGTCTACATTTCACGAACAGCAATATTGTTTTGTACCTATGCTTTGCTTTAACACTGCGGTCACCAATCTATATTATTTTCCAGACGTGGTAATTATAGTAAAATCCTGAGGTTGTCTGAGAGCTACAGTGCGTTCATTATAACATGTCCCGTAACTGACCGTGACATCACAGTGGGCCCTATCAGAATACCAGCGCTGCGGTATTTATTTTTAAATATCGCCGCATTATGCTGAGATAGTGGCCTTTTTGGCCTCGCACAGGTCTTTACTTTTCTGTTTGTATTTTATTTTATATTTTTATTTTTATTATTACTTACTGTTTGTATTTCCTGTGCGTGTCCCAAATAAAATATTTTTCTTTCTTTCTTTCTTTCTTTAACTTTATTGGTAGCACTGTTTTGTCAGTCGCCATTTTGAACTCTATTAGTAGGTATTGAAACTAAGCTTGACAAGCAATGGTACCAACATGACGGCGAGGGAAAAGTTACACTGAACGGTCTGTATAAGCCACAATGATAAACAAAAAAAAGGTACCGCCCTAGCAGTATCAAACCTTCTTCTTGTTATTAGCGTACCTATAGATAATATTCCGAATTGTGTCAACCCAGAACTCATTAATTATATAGCGTCCTTGAGTTCCAACAACGTACATCAGGATATGATGCCATATACGAGTATATATCGTCATGTAATGTATGCATTTGAAGCAAAGCCTTATGCACACCTGCCCTTCTAAGTCCAAACATACTACATTAAATCATAGAGAGTCATATCTCACGACACGAATTGGTCCACTTAGATAATTAATACGCTAGTCGAAATGCCTTTAACTGACTCCGGCGGTTTCGAAATGAGTTCTTACTTGTATGACTAAACCGCCCAGTCATAGGTAAAATTCATATACGTGTAGTACTTTTCCACAGTCTATTTAACGATCATTATAGATTTTTTTTTCTTCTAGAGTGGAAGAAACAAAATTCGTGGTGGTATTATGTTCTTTCATTATTCTTTGAAAGTGGTATAACTATGTAACATTTCTAATCGCAAATAAATGTTATCTTGATGCTGTTTTAAACGTTTGATATTTTACACCGTAGTTCGCATTTTGATTACCTTGGAGTGCATTTCAGAATAATTTCATTTAATAGCTGTTATAATCAATCAATCAAATCAGCTTATTGCTGTCTAGTACAGGACAATTTGCTTATCATGATAGTAATGTGATAGTAAATTAACTTAGGAGATACAGGGTACCATTTTTATTTCTTATTAGAATCAAAGATGCAACCGTCTAATGGTTAGACCACGTGTCTCAAACCCAGAGGTCTCGGGTTCGATTCCCAGTGGGGGCAAAATTTTCTGCTCGGTTTGATTGGTGGTAGGACTGATTCTTAGTCCGCCTGGCTAGCTACCACCATCTTATCTAAGTCTGTCGCCATGACAACAATGTTAACAGCGTTGTGGTGTTTCGGTAGTTAGAGATAAGATAGCCAGTTCTTCTGTGGTTAAAGATTCCGGGTGAAACTCGCTTCCACCTTCGTCCTGATCATCACTTACTATCAGGTGAGATGCATGCCAAGAACTTCCCCGTTGTGGATAAAAAAAACAGATAGAGTAACACAGGACGTTCCTATAGCTTCATCTCTTTCTCACACTGAAGTGAAGAACTTCTCTAAGAGATGTTAGTAGGCCTTCGCTAGACATTGATTAAATCGTCTTACTATAAAAACCCGGCCAAGTGCGAGTCGGACTCGCACACGAAGGGTTTCGTAAAATATTTAGCAAAAGATGCCAAAAAGCAGGTTTCTTGTATAAAGTTCAAAATTAAAGGGGGACCCCCTTAAAATTGTAACTTTTTTTTTTATTATTATTATATGTGTGTTCTAGCGGCAATAGAAATACACAATCTGTGAAAATTTCAACTTTCTACGTATTATCGTATTATTAGTTTCATGAGATACAGCTGACAGACAAACGGACAGCGGAAGCTTAGTAAGAGGATTGCGTTTAGCCCCTTCGGGTATGGAAACCAAAAAATTTGAACCATAATTATTACATAACGACTCCCAAAAGGATATCTGTCAAAATGGAAATCGTCATGTTAACTTCATATCCAGTGGATAGGTTATAATACAATTTATTACTTTACCTACCGTACCTACCGTACCTACCCTACCTACCGTACCTACCGTACCTTCCGTACCTACCGTACCTACCGTACCTACCGTACCTACCCTACCTACCCTACCTACCGTACCTACCGTACCTACCCTACCTACCGTACCTACCGTACCTACCCTTTTTTTTTTTTTTTTTTTTTGAGGGTGGGAAATCATCAAATGACTTCTCCCGCTCTGGGCAGAGCGAGAGGGTGTGTCAGACTTTTACTGACTAAAACCCACCCGTGTTCCTTCCGTTGCCTGTGTGCCGGGGCCGCGTTATCCCTTTCGGACAAACCCGCAACCCCAGCAGGCATTGGTCTTTCGACCCCGTCGGTTGGTGCTGACATCTCTTTGAGGCGCGCGTGGAACACAACGCGCCGTCGACACGGGCCTGGTCCTTATCGGACGGCGAGCTGTCCATTGCTCACCGTCCGCAAGCCCGCGCCTACGGTGGCCGGAAGTCGGCTCTGGACTCCCGACGCCCGGGGCGTCTCCTGCGGCGACTAGGGCCGCGAGGGCGTGCAGCTTGCATCTCCCTCGCGCGCTCCGCCTCCTCCTTCGCGAGCATAACTGCTTCGCAGAAGGAGGTGACGGCCTCCCATGCACTCTCGCTCCGAACCATGGCCTGAACCAGGGCCGGACGTGAGAGATCGCCGCCGCCGATCGCCTCCGTGAGGACACGGCGGTGTTCCGCCCAAGCCGGGCAGACCTCCACCGTATGCTCCACCGTGTCCTCCGGGCGATCCACACAGTGGTGACACCCGGGCGTTTCCTCTCGCCTTACGCGGAACAGGAACCTCCCGAAACAACCGTGTCCGGTGAGGACCTGCGTCAGGCGGAAGGTGAGGACGCCATGGCGCCTCTCAAGCCACTCCTCAAAGAGGGGACTTATCGCCGCAATTGTGGCGTGCCCAACCGTACCTACCCTACCTACCGTACCTACCGTACCTATCCTACCTACCCTACCTACCCTACCTACCCTACCTACCCTACCTACCCTACCTACCCTACCTACCCTACCTACCCTACCTACCCTACCTACCCTACCTACCCTACCTACCCTACCTACCCTACCTACCCTACCTACCGTACCTACCCTACCTACCCTACCTACCGTACCTACCGTACCTACCCTACCTACCGTACCTACCCTACCTACCCTACCTACCCTACCTACCCTACCTACCGTACCTACCGTACCTACCGTACCTACCGTACCTACCGTACCTACCGTACCTACCGTACCTACCGTACCTACCGTACCTACCGTACCTACCGTACCTACCGTACCTACCGTACCTACCCTACCTACCCTAATTTTCTCACCGTTTAAGCCTTCCCTGGACTATGATAAACATTTCAAAACCAAAATCAGCTAAATCGGCCCAGCCGTTCTCGAGTTTGCGAGACTAAGCAATTGATTTTTATTATATAGATGTATACAAGAATGTAAAGAAAATAAAATAAAGGGTAGACCTCATTGGGCATCAACAAATTCGTCCGCATCTCTGTCAGCGGTGGATAAGTTAAATTAAGTCCCGAAAAGTAATTTCTAAAATTAAATCTATCTTAAAGCTTATAAACTTTAATATCCGCTGCATAAATACTTACTAACAAAACAAACACTACGAAAACGAATTTATATGACGAAAAAATCTCAAAAGCACCGCTCAGCTAAATTCATAATACATATAATTAATCTGGACTTAATTGGCATAGTAATTACACTAATTAAATCATAATTTCGTGTACATAAAAATACCATAACTGTGCCAAAAGATTCATGTATTACACATGACTTGCTTATTAACATTATGTGAACCAAATATGGTACCAAAATACTTTTTGAATGACTCAAGAAATGTACAGTTGACAAAACAGTTTGACAGGCAAGAAGATGTAGTAAAAAATACCCAAAATAAACTTTGTCAAAGACTTGATGCCCAGGGATAAATGATTTTATTTTGGCATCCTGCATACTAATTTCTTTTGTCGACTGTACCTACAGATGTGAACCTTAAAGAGGACACTATGCAATAACTTAGGCCAAAAATGGACTTCTTTTATTAAAGTATTTTGCACGTTTTGAAAGTGTGTAAAAGTACTTCTTTTGTAATGTTTCGAAGTGTAGATATGGAGGCGTTGAGGCGAGAGACCGTAATGTGCAGTTGAGCTCACGATTCTTGAGTTGAAATAGTTATTTATTAAGATTGGAACAACACAGCCAAATACAAGAGATTCTATTCTATTTTAGACACTTGAAAGCAAATTGATCCAAATCCAAATCAAATTAGGCCTTCTGGATTTCAATCCACTTTTTCAATCTTACAGTTGCTAGGGAACAAAACGTCAACTAAATCTTCTATCGTGCGAAATTTCTGTTTAGGAAAGCCGATGATTTGTTTTAATGTAGATATCACAGATAAAAGATTCACTCTTTATTAGCTATTATCCTCACTAATATTATTAATGCGAAAACAATTGGTACGGAAATATCTATCTATATACTCGTATATAAAAGAAAGACGAGTTAGTTACACTATTTATAACTCAAGAACGGCTGAACCGATTTGGCTGAAAATTGGTTGAGAGGTAGATTAGAACCGGGAGACGGACATAGGATACTTTTTATCCCGGAAACCACCCTCTAAAGGGGTGAAAATAGGGGGTGAAAGTTTGCATGGGAAATTAAAACTGGTGACTGGATTTGGATGAAAATTTAGTACTAGGCTTGCATGAATTCACGAGAGTATTTAATTTTTTGGAAAATCCAACGGAAAAGTAGATATTTATCAAGACCGTTGTGAGCTAACCTAACAAAAAGTACTAGGCTTGCATGCATTCACGATAGTATTCAATCATTACGTTATGCTACTAATAGGATTTCGATTAAGGCAGACAGAGGTAGGTAGCTAGGTAGGTAGGTAGGTAGCTAGGTAGGTAGGTAGGTAGGTAGGTAGGTAGGTAGGTAGGTAGGTAGGTAGGTAGGTAGGTAGGTAGGTAGGAAGGTAGGTAGGTAGGTAGGTAGGTAGGTAGGGTAGGTAGGTAGGTAGGTAGGGTAGGTAGGTAGGTAGGGTTAGTAGGGTAGGTAGGGTAAGTACGGTATGTAGGTAGGATAGGTAGGGTAAATAGGCTAAGTAGGATAGGTAAGGTAGCTAGGGTAGGTAAGGTAGCCAGGGTAGCAAGGGTAGGTAGGGTAGGTAAGTAGGGTAGATAGGTAGGGTAGGTAGTGTGAATAGGTAGGGTAGGTAGGTGCACCGTAGATAAGTACTTAATGCTACCCGTGCGAAGCCGGGGCGGGCAGCTACTAAATAAATAAAATGAATTCAATACACAATTAATCCTAACTAATATTCTAAATGCGAAAGTGAGTTTGTTCGTTTATTACGCTTTCACGCTAAAACGGCTGAACGGATTTGGATGAAATTTGGCATATGGGTAGACCATAATCTGGGTTAGGACAAAGGATACTTTTTATCCCGGTAGTACTTTCCAATGGTATAATTTCCGACATCAACGCGGGCGCAGCCGCGGGCAAAAGTTAAATAGTAAATAATCGTATATACAATTACTTTACATGCAGATATTCGAAATGATTTCTAACCTTGTCATGGTCCTTCATTTCAAACTTATTCCTATTTATAACACCTTTTTTAGATGACCAAACAGAATTTAGACTATTAGTAGTAATCAACTAAATTCTAATTTATTAAACTATAATATCTAAAACCTCGACTATTAATCAATAATTTATGCAAATTGGTACAACCGCTTTAATTTCACGGCCTGTTTATAATTCATCAACATGTCATAGGCCATACAAATCATTTTGTTAATGTTTTTGAGTTGTGACATGACCTGCTTTTAATAAATACGCGGCTATTATTTCAATTATTATAATAACATAATTAAGACTTGGAGTGACTATTCAAATTTTACTATGTGTGGTCTTGGAAGCTTTTAAATGCCTTTTGCTTTTTTTTTGCTTTTAAGTATTAGCGTAGTCGATGAGCGAGCATTCTGAAAAAGGGCAACGTCGCAAATAGCTGTAAAAAATTTCGCTGTTTTGATTAATTTGCCAAAATTACTTTAGACAAATATGAAATATCGCTAACCAGTGAACTAAAATATTAATTATGAAATGCAATAATTAATATCGCAACACCGTATATTTCGTTTTAGATGTAAAAAATGTATTCGGAAACTTCCCAAATGCCTTTTGTACACCTAATATTGCCAAATTTATCAAAACAGGTAAATATCTGACAGCTATTTGCGAAGTTGCCAACTTTTAGAATGAACACTCTTAACGTAACAAAACTCCCCAAAGATAGATGGATCGACCTCCTCAGAAAGGCTGCTTGGATAGACTGGTTCTAGAAGGCAATACTTAAATAGGTATTGAAGGCCATAACCCCTGAACATAGGGTTTAGGATTTCTTTTTTTATCCACACTGCCAGCTTACTTTCTTTCTATCTTTCAATACAAATCTGTAGTTTGCCCCACCACTCAAGACCAACAGACGTGGCGCTAATGTGTATGACATTGCATCAAATTGCATTTTTTTTTAATGTAGTTCCACAATTTTCCGCCGGACTTCAATGGTGGCGCGGACTTCAACGGTGACGCGGACTCTAGTTGCAATTGACATTTCTATATTTATTTTATTTGTGTAACAAACATACGTATGTTTTATGTAATGTAGGTATGCATAGAAGCATCCTCACCAGTATCATCTTTACCTATTGCTCTTACGACCCCTACTGTAGAGGTCGCGGATGTAGCATAAGTATCTCGTCCTGTAGGGGACGGAACAGCCTTTCCACCCTTTTATCTAAAAACATTCGCAAGACTGTCTGTTTCTCACTAACTCAAATGTTTCAACCAAGTCTAATGAGTCACGGAGTTAATTGCAGTAATTTGTCTTACTAATTGTACAGACATTTTGTAAACACTTCGCAACGGAACGTAGTATTCATACGATCAAAGGACGAACTGTTTTATTTTAATTTAACAACATTTTTTACGCAATGTTCTTTTTATAGACCTAGCCTGATTTATGTGAGAACGGCAACTAATAAATTATAGTTGTCATTTTAGACGTGTTACAATATTAATTAAAATCTCTTGCACGATAAGTTTTTATGAAATCATAATATTACACTTCTTTATTCTTCTTCTTTATACGAGTATATACAATGTCGCCCATAGGCATGTGCCAAAATTATTGAAAATTAACTTTAACTTGGGGGGTCTATCTTTAATATTTTTCATGTCATTCAATTATTATTTTTTAAGTCTTTGCAATAACTCCTATGTTATCGGCTCGATTTGGATTCTGTTTATTATTTCTAAAAGCTTATGAGTTATTTTATCGGGTTAACTTATATTTTTTACTAAAAATTTGTGGACTATGAAAAAAAAGAGACATTTTTTTCAAAAAAAGACAGTATTTATTTTAAAAAAACACAAATGTAAATCAATAAAATCATAGCGGAATATTGAAAAAAAAAAATATGTAACTAAAACTAATTCTAATTTTCAATAATTTGTCATGAATATTCAGAAAAATACGGGCGGGCACATGCCCATTGGCAACATTGTATAATTCCTCTGTACGTGTGTTTGTCACCTAACTCCTCCTAAACGGTTGGACCCATATGGATGAAATTTTGCGTGTATATTTGAGTGGGTACCTGGATGGTGTGAAAATACAATTATACCTGGTTGGTGGCGCTGTTCAGACAGGACAACGTTTGTCAGGTACGCTAGTTAGAAAGAAAGAAGAAAGAAAAAGAAAAGAAGAAAGAAAAGAAAAATTGTTTATTCTGCGCAAACAAAACGCACATATAAAGATAAAAACACTTAAAATACACATTTACAAAAGTAGCCAAAAGCCTCGTGTTCATCCAATAAATAAAAATATAAAAAGTAAAACAATGTTTTTCATTGTTTGCTGTCAAGGCCACGAACCAAAGACATTATTGCGTAATACTCTTGCAACATTACCAAATGTCAACAAAAACATCACAAAAACAAAATGCTGATTGCAGAGTTACTACTACTTTTGTAACAAATAATAAGAAAAATTATGCTGTGCGTCGCATCTGTGCAAGAACAGGTCATTGCTCAGCGAAATACTGTGAATTCGGACGAACCTAATGTCAACAGCGCTGGTTTTCAGCAATTACCTATGGAATGACGTATTCACGTCCCCCTGCGTGAGATATTTCAACGGGTTAGTAATCACAATCTGAAATATGTGTGATTATACATAAATGTAATAAAAATATATATCTGTATTTGTGCATATCATAAATTTAAGAAATAATAATAATATATAATCTAAGACCACAATACAATGACAATATAAACAAGTAAGTACCTATAATATTTAATTACGTGTACAGTTTCAGTATGTTATTAGTTCTCTGTGGTGTATAGTGTGGTGTGATTTCCTCTTTTTACTGTTTGAGTAATTATAATAATTTCGATACCCTAACAATCCACAATAAGTCTACATTGATACACCATAGTTTCCCAGATGCACCATGGGATTTGTTGCGCTTCGATGGCGTGGCGGCCCCATAATTGAACTCACGTAGTTGAATATAAAATCTTTTTCTTACCATCAATACGTTTGCGCCTTCTTACTATAAATATAGTTAGATATATACAAACCGGGCGAGTTCGAACTGGGGATGAGTAAGGACGAAGCCTTATAATCAAATCAATCTCAATTTATCCAGGAGACCAGCTTGCTTTTTTCCAGGGTAAGGCCCAGTTGCATCTGAAAGCTGGACTGGAGCAGTGATAGCCTAGTGGTGTGACCGTCAGACTCCCATATCTTAAGTCTGGAGTTCGTACCCAAGGCACGCACCTCTGACTTTTCGGATTCATGTGCGTTTTGTATAATTATAACTTGCTTCAAAAACGGTGAAGGAAAACATCGTAAGGAAACCGGCATGCCTAAAACCCACCCGTGTTCCTTCCGTTGCCCATGTGCCGAGGCCGCGATATCCTTTTCAAACCGGCATGCCTGAGACATATTTCTCGACGTTAGGTGAAGCCAAGTCAGAGGCTCATGGATGGCTTTAAAACTCTGACACCAGGTTAATCACTAACCACATAAAAACAAGAAGAAGAGCCTGAAATAGCTTCCTGTTGTTGCTTATATATATATTAAATAATTGGGTAGTGGAATGCACCAACCTTGGAAAGCCTGGCAGCAACCTATAAAGTAGACGGTTCAAAATGTTGTTACAAAGGTAATGGAGGCTGCTGTGGCTGGTATAATACCTATTTATGAATAGGAATCTAGTAAATCCATCTGCCTAGCCTTTTCCCAACTATGTTGGGGTCGGCTTCCAGTCTAAGCGGATGCAGCTGAATACCAGTATTTTACATGGAGCGACTGCCTATCTGTCCTCCACAACCCAGTAACTGGGTAATACGATAACCCTTGGTAAGACTGGTTGTCAGACTTTCGAGCTTTTGACGACACGTAACGACTGTCAACGACCAAGAATGACAGCCGGGACCAACGGCTTAACGTGCTTTCCGAGGCACAGAGGACACTCGGTATGGAAAGATGGTCACTCATCTACGGACCAGCCCCGGCAAGCGTAACTTAACCTGATGGATGAACCCGTGCGGCTATCTACATAGTAAAGCGGTACCTACCTAATTTATTTACTTATTAAAAATCTTACATTAAGTAATCGAATGACGGACAATGCACTGCCTAAACCGCTGAGTGTAGAAGCAGCAAAAGTTCTTTATACAACGAAGGTGAGCACGAAGAAGAATATTTGAAAAATCATCCCCTAAAGGGCTTAATTAGGAGATAAAAGGTTTTATGGAATTTCGTCATTTTTACCGAAGGAAAATCTTATCTCACGGCTTCCTTACTTTATGACTTCGCTTGCACATTTTCCGGAAAATGTATTATACATTGTTAACCACCAACATACCACAATTTTACTTTCAGTAGGTTTAAAATGAAGGGCCCAATTATTATAATGACACTTAAAAACACCCTGTTTCCTCGGTATCTTCCTATTATGAGAATGAACAATCTCCAATTTTGCGGGTCCTCCTACGTGAATGAAGTGCCTCGCTTTTAATGCAAATTACTCAGTTTGCCTTATCACGATCACTTTGTTTTACCATTGTGTTTGCTTTGATACGTAGAGGTTGCGTCTCGGTTAAGTTTTCTACTGAATTTATGTTTACCTACGATCGTAAATTCTGTGTGTAGGTCGTTTTAAAATGTCTCTATTATTGTCTTCTGTTTGAGGATAACTATACCTGCCTTAGGTAATAAAATTTTAGATTCAAGTTTTCTAATTCAATTTTTTTCGGGAGCAGTATCCATGGCAGCTTTCGCTGTTTTAAAAAATAATTTTCATAGTATTTTCTCCTTGATATACATACGTACAAGGTACCTTATGTATATCTATAAATATTGTTACCTATCAAACCAAAACGGAGAAGAGAAAATTTGATTACATTTAAGTTACCTACCTACCACTTTAAAACTAACTCCATTTAGGTAACAAAATTATTTATAATCCAATTAAATCCACTCTTTTAAATAAAAATCTTAGGCTATAATCACAAACTAATTAGCAGAAACAGTTTGCTTAAAATCAAAACTGCTGAAAACCGAATAATTGTTTAAAAAGTATTACTTAGCGTTTATTTACTGAATTGAAAAAGTTTTAACGAATCAAGGATACGCTACTTGAATTTCTGATTGAGTCAGTGTTTAGAACAATTATATTATGAATCTAGCTTTACTAACCTTCCGTTTAGTATAAATCAAAACTAATATTATAAAGAGAAAAGATTTGATTTTTTGTATGTTTGTTTGTTACGCATTCACGCAAAAACGCCTGAACGGATTTGGATGAATTTTGGCATATGTGTAGATAATGACCTGAATTAGGATAGAGAATACTTTTATCTCGATATTCCCACGGGATCGAGACTTATGTGGGTGAATCCTAGGTGTGTGGTGCAGCTAGTTTCACATAATTTTGGGCAATTTTTCTAATGTGTCAACTTGAGCTATTCAATTTGTTCATTAGAAAGATTTGCCAGTCAGCGGGATGATAGCGAGGGTGATTGTTTTGAAGATATTCACCATCAAAAGTATTTTCTTTACTTGATTATGCTAGTGTAGAGCTGCGAGTTTTGAAAGTAGGTATTTTCGAAAAAGTCGACATAAGTAGACGTCTTTACAGTACCTACCTAAGGCGCGGGACATACGCAAGTGGCGAGTGGCGCGGGCGTGGAGTGGGCGTGGCGACGGCGTGGTGCGGGCGTTGCCGCCCGTTTCATATTTCATACAAATTGTATAGGAACGACGTGGCGCGGAATATATACAAGAGCCGTGGCGCGGGCGAGGCGACGCGACGGTACGGCGTAGGCGTTGTGTGAGGTCCGTGCCACGTCGTTCCTATACATTTTGTATGAAATATGAAACGGGTGTCGCAACGCCCGAGCCACACCGTCGCCACGCCCGCGTCTCTCGCCACTTGTGTATGTCCCGCGCCTAACCAAATTTTTTACACATTGCTTGAGACTCAAGGTTTTCGTGCGTAAACATTGAGAACTTACAATTATCAGGGGTATGCAGGAGGCGTGTAAAAATGGTAGACATAGTCAGTACGCATTACATTGTACCTGTCAAATCTTAACCCACCTTGTGCCATAATAGTACCAAGTAACAAGCATTGGACACAAAACTGTTGATCACAAGCAAGGGGTGTGGCAGCCACATCATGCGAAATTATGATATATCTCCATCAAGGTCTTAAATATATCACATCATGTAGTATCGTAACATCAACATGACATGCTATTAATATTGCCCACATGAGAGATTATTTTTCTTGAATTTGGACCTAGGTGAAAACTTGTTAGTACTTGGAATTGGTACAACCATATTATGACTGTTATATGACTTCTCGTACATGTGTTTTGATGATGCAGTCTCCCTGATCAACTAGACTTCATATAACGATTATTTTAATATCAGTAGCTGAAGTAAAAACAATTTAAATGGGACCACTAAAAGATAAGTTCTAAAAAGAATTGACCAGAATCTAAATGTAGTTTTCAATGAAGAAGGGTTAATAGGTACCTTATAATCAAGAGTCTATAAATTATGTAAATGGCCAGTGATAATATAAAGGCTAGGAAGGACCAGCTACTGCACTCTTATAGAAACGGGTTTGTCGACGGAAGAATAGCCAAAATGACAGATAAACAATCACAATCTGTCACTTTGTCTATTCTTCCGTCGACAAAACCCGCAGAATACCCGTTTCTATAGTTGTCATGCTACGCGTGCTGAAATGACGGCAGATAGAGATGTATTGTAGGAGACATATTGTTGCGCCGGCGCCGATCCAATGGATAAGGAAGATGTTGATGATAGAAATTTAATTCTGTCACCATTTTCGAATGATAGCGTATAGGTATTAGTATGCAGCGGCATCTACATCGCTACATGCAAACTACGCATCAAAGACCTGACGTCACACAACATCCTGACGTCACACAAATCCTGCATCGCGCAATTAGAGTTTACCGTGCGATAAACATATATACAAGCTTCCCGACTTCAACCTCTGGGCAGTTGGGATGAGTGAACGTATGGGGGATGGGTGAACTTTACACCCTGTTCCTCATACCCCTAAAAGTAACTAAGTCTTTTACTAATAAAGACGTAACATTTATCCAGTTTAACCCATGTCATATTGCAATCACGGTCAACTCGTACACTAAACTAAAATATGTTACAATGTTACACGTACGTAATACGTACAGTTGCGCACAAACGTACTATTACGTGCATAATTTAATACTAACAAGAACACTTGCTACAAAACATGAATAAATTAGTCTTGATTCGGGTTTTTAAATGACTAGTAGCAATGTGAAATGATAATTTCGTTACGCCTTCTGTTTATCGCTTTGTTAATGTTTTTTTTTTTTTCTATGACTATTTCGTAGTGAAGAAATAAACATGTTAAAATGCATGATGGAAGGCCTAAACAGTGAGTCGAAATAATTATGTTTTACTGTGTTTCAGAAGCAAGGAACTGAAAAGAGAATTATGAGAGTTTGAAATATAGATCAAAATCAATCAATCTAGTTTATTTTCCGATATCGAAAGTGAATAATCAAATAAACCGTTTTCCTACTTCAATGAACCATCATAACCATCATCTAGTAGTCTGCTCTTGTACCTACCTAGACCTCTCCAATCGCACATTTCATTATCCACTAAATCTCGATCCCTATAAGCCTGCTTCGCTGAAAAAAAAAACACTACCCAATGTCTCAATAAAAAATATATTTTTTGCTCACCAGTACCAAGTGTCAAGCCAAAGAACATAACAAATGATGCGTAGACATTGATTTTGTTAGTTTCGTGCTCGACTGTCCGCCTAACCACATCTGTAACGAGATTATGACAAATTACTCGATTGTTTGCGACTGTACTTGAACTTCAGTAATGGATTTCAAGTTAATATAATATGATTTATAGAGGTATGTCTCGTTTCAAGTACATTGTATAGGTGTTATATGGCTTCATTTTGATGTCTTTATATTAATCGAAGGCTATTTTTCTGAAGAGGGCCTTGGCTCATAGAAGGATTGATCACGTAGCATACAAATAAAGCGTTTGACTGAGCTGTCATATAGAAATATCGGTTAGGCACTGCTACGGTAACTAAACAGCAGATAACAAACTGTAGCGTAACATAATGTTATGGCAAGTAGCCACGAGTATAAATAACCTTACAGTTAGGTACGCGAAATTCAAAAAACAGTTTACTTGTGTAATAAAAATTATAATTTTGAGAAAAGACCTACTGTGATTAGTATGGTTTCAATAATACTATGTTCGTAACACCAGAAAATATCTATTAATACTTTAGGTCAAAATCGCTTTTGAATCTTGCGTAAGTGCATATTAAAATTTATGACTTGGCGATAAATTGCGACTAATTGGCGACAAAATATGGGAGAAAACACATCTTCGCTAGGTGTCCTAGATTTTGAGATATAAATGTGGCCCTGCTGGGAAGACTCTCTCCAGATCGGCCACCTATAAACCCTTATATCTTTTGATCCAGTGACCGACAAATTCTGTTATTTGGCGACAAATTTCGACTAATTAGCGACAAATTTATTGTGTAATCAAAATTAAAATCCCTGATGGTGGCCCTGCCAGAGTCAATGACACACACCTGTGTAGTCCTGGCTCTTGTACTAGGAGTTCCTGTCTCACAAGAGCTAGACCTCTCAATTTACAGGGAATATGTAACAGACAAAAATGAGATACTCGTACATTATAGTTATGGAAAGCATTAAAAGGTAGGTTTACAAATACACAAGGACAAAAAAAAATTAAAGTTAAGATAAGAACAGATTTATATTACTACTATACTTAGTAATATATATTTAAAGGGATGTATTTAATAGCACTTTAAATTTGATGAAAACAGTTATAAAATTGTATATCAGCACTTTAAAATAATAATACATATATAATTTAATATTATCACTTTAATAAACATCAACCAAAGTTCTGCGAGCAACTTGGAAGTAGCGCTCGCTCGGCTCGCGCGCGGTTCGTCACAGTTCTAACCTAGCCTAACCTATAGATTAGGCTAGGCGACGACTAATCATACAATCTGCTTGCGACTAGATAATTAGACAATCCTACGACAAAGTAATAGGCTAAGCATATTCATAGTGGAAACCATTATTTTTATAGTTCATTCAATTCATTTAAAAGCTAAACATTTAAAAGTGTGTAACATTATTTTTAAATTGCGCTTATATATTCCCCATACTTAAATAAATTCAGTATGAAAAGAGAAATGAATGACGGTCCTTTATATTATTATGTTAATACCTACTTGTTATCTACTTGTACCTATGTAATAAAATTAATCAAAAGAAACACGTTTATCAAAATAACGTCGCGGGACGATCTATAAAGATTGTATTCTTTTGCTACTTACTTCACTAAAATAACCCTGCAACTACCGCTTCTCTCACAGATGCCTTTTATGGCTCCTACACACTACGTATGCCGGCGGCATGGCCGCCGGCTTTAGCCGCGCGGCACGTACCCCCGGCTTTTGCGCCTTCATTTCCTTTGCGATCCTTTGTGCGGCTTTGTGCGGCAGGGCCGTGCGCGCCGCGGCTTGCCCGGCAGCAAGGCCGGCGGCAGTGCCAGCGGGCATGCCACCGGCATAGTGTGTAGGAGCTATTAAAGGCGTTTAAGCACGAACAAACAAAACATGGTGAACACGAACGAACAAAACATGGTGAACACGAACATCGAACACGGGACATTTGGTACGTGCGTGAGGACATAAATTAGCAAACGAACACGAACACAGTCTGACTAGTGTTCGCGCTCGACCGCCCCGGTCAATTTAATAGCCATGGGTTCTAAATTAGATTGACACGAACATTTTTGACAAACACAGTGTTTGATGTTTGTTAGTGGTACGCACATGCGAACAGAGTGTTCAATGTTCGTGTTCACCATGTTCTTTTTCGTTCGTGCACGCCTTAAGAAACAAAGTAAAGACGAACTAAACTAAAAACAAGCACCAGCATAAACCTGAACTTGTTTTAACGTCAACATTACGCCAGTAATTAAAGCTTTATTCCTAACATTGTGTGGTATTTAGTCTAGAATAAAAGTCCAAGAAAATAAAGTTAAAGTCTGGAATCTTCTGGGTTCCTGGCTTTATTTAGTTGGCTCGTAAATTCTGTGGCAGACAACATCAGTACATTAGTGAACTGTAACCCAGCGCGACTGCCTTTTGTTCTAGGAAATAAAATCTTTGTTTTCTTCACTGTAGTTAAGTACACAGATAGTAACTCTATGGTTTGAAAATAGGTTCTTCAATTTCTACAAAATGAAATTGTAATTCTCGAGTGAGTGATATAGAATTCATATTAGGTTAACCTTGTAAATTAGGCACTGTATCGGTATTAGAGGTAGAGGTCGTCCATAAATCACGTGAGGCTCAAAAGGGGGGTGGGGGGTTCGGAAAATATCATGAAATATCACAAGGGGGAGGGGGGTATAGTGAGATATCACGTGTATTTTTTCGTTTAGCGCGCATTTCTAAACCGAAACCGTTTCTTTCTTTCTCTTTAAAGATAAACTATTCTGTAATTTTTTTTTAAGATACTTTACACCAAAAAAATACACGTGACTTTAGGCAGCGGGGAGAGGTGAGTCTAAAACCTCACCACGTATCACCAGGGTGGGGAGGGGTTAAAAATTACAAAAAAACAACGCGATTAGTGGACGGCCCCTAATAAGTGTCGCTGCACCATCTCCGGCACAAGTGGGAAGACGTAACTTCAACCTGGTAAAGTGGGGCTACCTAGACGGAACGGCAGCAAGGCGTGGATGACGAGCTATGTCGCTAAGTATGCTCCAACTTCCACTGCCCTCTGTGGCCCAAAACATGTAGTCAAAGTGACCACTACGTTCGCCGTGGAAGTGGCGAAGTTTTAGACCAACACGAACCAGCCACCCAGCAACCAACCAGCTACCACCAGCTTCTTCTTTGTGTCGCTGGCACGAAGAAAAAGCTGGTCGTGGCTAAGAAGAAGTTACTGGTGGGGAAGAAGAAGTTTACCTTTTATGATATGTTGTAAGTCTGTTACGTAGTTATCTACTTGTTTTCCAAATGGCAGAAAATGCAGATAAAAACACTCGGACTCGTACATGGGGCGTTCCGTACCACCGAACAATATTTAAAAACACATAAGTATTCTAAAAAACACGTTTCTTGTGTATATTTTTATTATTTGTTGTTATGGCGGTAATAGAAATACACAATCTGTGAAAATTTCAACAGTCTAACTATTACATTGATGGTTTTGTAGATGCCGCCACAGATGCGCATCCCTTTTTTTTTTGAGTGTGGGAAGTTATCAAATAACTTCTCCCGCTCTGGGCGGAGCGGAAGGGTGTGTCAGACTTTTACTGACTAAAACCCACCCGTGTTCCTTCCGTTGCCTGTGTGCCGGGGCCGCGATATCACTTTCGGACAAACTCGCAACCCCGGCAGGAGATGTGCACCCCTGATGTCACGTGTTCGCGGCAGCACCAACAGTATTCTCAGTGTGTTCGCAAATCGGTGGGATTCCTCGATGTTGCGGAGGTAGATGCAGCTCCACGCTGAATTTTAATTTTTATGTTTATACGCGTCTGTACCTATTAACACTAGATGTTAAGTAAAATTGTTACTAACCCTATGGACTCTGTCCGAAATAAAATTATTCTATTCTATTCTATTACGGTTCATGAGAAACATCCCGCTGACAGACAGACGGACGGACAGCGGAAGCTTAGTAATTGGGTTCCGTTTGGCACCCTTCGGGTACGGAACCCTTAAAAGACCAAACCATAAAAAAAGAAATAAAAAAGAATTCGGGAAGTTGGATTGATATGCCTAATTTTTGTTTCTAGGAACTGACTTACTTGTCGGTAGGAAATGAATTCTACATAATTTTTTTCAATGTTGTTTCATGCTTAGAATTAACTACATTAATCAAAATAGTAATTAATGTAGCTTCATAATCCATTGTGACTTAACACCAATATTTAATTTTCTTTCACTGAACAAAACCCTCAATATAACCAAAATGATCATACTCAAAACCGTAACTAATTAAAAACTCCATTAACTTAATTTAATATAATACAATAACCTCGTTATTAACAATAAAAATGGTCAAGTACAAGTTTAATTCTTTTACCGCATTTCTGGCCTACGATACTTATTCGTGCCTTGAGAATATCGACCTCTGTTACATAAATAAAGATCCAGTCGGAAAGGTTTTTGGGCGAAAATACCGGTTATGGAAACCCTGTGAGGTAAAATTAGCAATTTTTGTTTTAATTGCCTCTTGACACGCCAAGATCGGGATAGCTTGATTGAAATGACAGATCTTAAATAAAAGTCACTACTACTTACAAATTACTTTATGATACCTTTTATATGATTGATTTTAACAGTTTTATTTAAAGAAAAAGAAAGAATATACATTTATTTAGCACAGAAAAAAAGGCACTCAACACAACATAATAATAACACAAGTAATGGACCCTGTTCCTGATGTCGATGGGCCACTATTTTTTTATAAAAATATTTAAAACTGTAAATAATAAGTTATCGAAATGAAATAAAAGAACAACACAAGTAAAAAAAAAAAGGAAACGAATAAAAGTGTAAAATAATAATTGTATAGGAAATATTTTGGGATTTGGTAAGTAGAGTGTGGGGACGCCGCCCAGCTTGATGGACCGAACGGCGAACGGCGGCTGTTACTTTATTTTTTCGTTAACTGGATGAGGAAAGCGGAGGACAGGGTGTTGCTACGTCCAGCAGTAGACTGCGATAGACAGAGTTGATTGACTGGTTGATTTCGGGTTTGCCCGAATAGTTTCGACCTCGAACGGACCACTCAGTCATGCTCAAGATGTCTTGCTGTCTTAGCAATGAAAATAATTAGATAAGATTGATATGAAATTCGACAAAAAAATAAATATTTCTCCTCCCAATGACAAGCTTATTCTACTTTACATACTAAATACGAATTGTAATCTATCAATCAAGATATTGTGAAATAGGTACATGTGTGTTAGTGTGGGGGGCTCATGGCTAAATAATAACAACCGCACGGGTTGATCGAAGTTTAAGCTGCGTTTGCCTCGGTCGGTGCGTGGATGGGTGACCATCAGATTGATTGACGTGTGAACCTATGTCACACTATAACATAGGTTCCTAGATGGAACATACTGTTTTCTGACACTGTCTCGTTTTAGGCATGACACTAACTAGCCAGTAGCCATCATTTATTATAAAATATTAAACTTGAAGGTCATTGCCATATCACAAAACCCTTTACAAACTACGCACCTACAAAAGTTCAGATTTCTTTCCGTAAATATAATGATAATAAACGAAAAGAATGCACATTAAGAACAAAGTTACGTCAAGGGATATTAAAGTAAGTTGACACGGCATGACATTCACCCGAAATACCAACATATACCTAAGTATATTCTTTTATAGGTACAAATTATGGACACAAAATATGATAAGCCCAAAACATGGAGCTATGAAGATAAATTATTTATTCAACAACCGACCTAAAAGCCAATTTATTTTATTTATTTATTTAACCATTTATGTACACAAATATAATCAAACAATCAATCTACCTAGCCTTTTCCCAACTATGTTGGGTCGGCTTCCAGTCTAACCGGATGCAGCTGAGCACCAGTATTTTACATGGATCGACTGCCTATCCGACCTCCACAACCCAGTAACTGGGTAACACAATACCCCTTGGTAAGACTGGTTGTCAGACTATCGGGCTTCTGACGAACCGTCACAACTGTCAACGATCCACGAATGACAGCCGGGACCAAGTGCTTAACGTGCTTTCCGAGGCACGGATGAGTCTTGGTATGTAAAGATGGGCACCCATCCACGGACCAACCCCGGCAAGCGTACCTTAACCTGATGGATTGACCCGTGCGGCTGTTATTACTTAGCCATAAGCTCTTATTTAACCGTTTATATACACAAATACCTATAATCAAATAAGAAGAAAAATACATACAAAGTTTATTTATTTATTTAATACTTCAAGCACACAAATGTATAGAGGCGGACTTAATGCCATAGGCATTTTCTACCAGTCAACCTTTGGGTGATGCAGAGACAAACAGTTTTTAATATCTATTGACACTATAGGTATTATTTTGTGTTATTCGATATCATATCAGAATCTAGAAGAGCGTTGTGCTGTGCTATGTTAAGTAAACCTTATAGAAATCGAAGCGCAGAATGTTTTAAAGCGCAAAGCTCAAAGCAATCCTCATAGCATCCGAAAATCTTATTAAACCTAATTTATAGGTACTACACAACACTACACATACTAAATAGTATTATTATACTTACTGAACGAATGTAACAGACACTTACAACCACATCCAATAATTCCACATCTCTCCAAAAGAGTTTGCTCGAGTTTTTAAGAAAAAAAATTAAGCCTCGCTCGATTCACATTGACCCACATATTCGAAGGCCGGACAAATGTCAACAGGACCTTTGCGATGAGAATCGGAGCACCTGCAGTGGCAAATGTTATCTATAAAACTCGATTTTACACATCGCACATCTATACGATTGCGTAATCGATTCTATTTGATCGAGTTCGATAGGCTCGATAGATTTTGTTATTGAGTATCGGACGAGACAGCGATCTCTGAAGGTTGACTTTTTGGATAGCGACTAAAGGCTTGTGCAGACGACAAGAACAATAGAATTTGTAAGAAAATTTCACAGTATAACAATGACCGGTGTCGCGTCGCGCGACAAGTCGCGCTGGTCTGCACAAGCCTTAAAACAAAATAATAGTTTTTAAAAAACTTTTTGCACAAAAATCACAGATCTTTTTGTTTTCCTATGATAATGTAACAACCGGTTACCCATTATTCATACCCTCAGTTACTAATACAGGTTAGAAGAAAAAAGTGTGTGAGAAACAGTTTATTTACTCTTTATTTGTTTATTTAAAGACTTTGTAAGACTTACAGCTAAATACTATGGTGATAAATAACAGTATGATTATCTGACAGCCAATTACAGGTCTTCACGTCTAGAGCTTGTCTGGTATAAAAGTACTGTGGAATAAAATATACACACTGCCGAATATTGCTAAAAAAAACAATACCAAAAAAAAAGATCATCACCATACTTCAAACTATAATATATTAGGGACGATGACAATTTTTTTTTGTCGCTCCCTCATGGAGATTATAAAAAAATATTGGACACGTATTTTTTCTTATGTTACGTAATCTAAATATAATGGCGGTACATTGAGTTAAAATCTGCCATGACGTCACGAGTATGTAGATTTTATACCTACTTGTGACGTAGCTACCCCAACTTAAACTGCGTTTTATCTAAGTATTTTTGTATTAATATGATAAAGCAAAAAATACGTGTCTAATATTTTTTTATTATCTGACTGACGGACTAATTAGAATTTCTTGTTTTTACCCAGGCATCATCCCTATTCCGACAGGTTATTAATACGATTTTATCTTTGAATATACAATAAGCAAAGAGGGTAAACTAACGCATTTCTTGAAAAAAAATACAACTATGTCCCCACCCCCTGTATACGACTATACACATAGGTACATGATTTCAAAGTGCGCAAAGCTCAGAAAAACGTAACGCTTTTGAGTTAAGAGCGCTTATCCTAAAAGTTGGCAACGCCTCAAATTGCTGTCAAAATTTACCTGATTTGATTAATTTGGCAATAATACTGTATGGAAATAAGAAGTCTGGCTAACTAGCGAACTAGGATATTAATAATGAATTGGAATTATAACATTGAATTTATGTTGTACCCGTTTTAGGTGTAAAAAAGGCATTTGGAAAGTTTCGAAATACTTTTTTTACATCTAAAACGAAATATTCGGTGTTACGATATTAGTTTTTGCATTTCATAATCAATATTCTAGTTCGCTAGTGTTAGACTAACAGTATTATTGTATTCACGATTTAGGTTATCCAATTATTATTATTTGTACCAGTGACGAGTATCTGTCAGGTGTCATAGACACGTAAACAGTCTTGTATTTTTCGTCTGGTAACCCAGACCCGGAACAACTACTTGCAGATCATACAAATATTTGTTCCGTGCGGGGATCGAACCCGCGACACGTTGCGCAGCAGTCGATCGCTCAGCCACTGCGCCAACCGTGTCGTCAGTTATAATATGCCCGTAACTATTCCCACCCAGTGTGCCTGTATGGGACAGTCATTCCGGGATGCAGTCATTTGCAAAATGCTATTGGTGCTACCGCGGAGTCTTTGGAATAGTGATGCGACTTTCTTACGCACTATAGCGTGAAAACCGCCAACGCGCGCATTCCCGCAACCCCGGCAGCATTCGTTAAGTTATTATTTTTAGATGCATCGTCTTGACATATAATTATATAACTAATGTACCTACATATACAAAATATTGTAAAACATTTTAAAAGAGTAACGGTGGAGTTTCTTGCCCATTCTTCTCCATACGAAAACTATCTTTTGGAAGGGGCGACTAGAATCAATTAAATTTTTTGTAATTTTTGACGTTCAAAGTGCCTTGCAAGGGTCTATTTGAAATAAATGATTTGACTTTAAGCATTATACCTCTGCCTTTTCTATAATATGCCTCTTTTCGTATAGCAATCCCCCCTCAGTCACACTGAAGACTTCTATCTCTCAAGCACTTATTAGCACTGAAAGCCAATAAATCTTCGTAACAAAGAAAACTATCTCGATCGCAATCGTATAAGTCCGTGTTCACAAGGGTGTGTCCCCAAGTTTTCCCATCATTATAAGTTACGTCTGACACCGGTCATTACGCCCTCTTCCTTCTGATATAACTTCCCTTAATATACTGTGGTCTTATGATTATGGGTTTTAGCTAAAGGTGCTTATAGACTTGAGCATTCACTTGTAACAGAACATCGAGCATTCGTCGATTTTAAATTTGACAAACTGAACAACTAATAGAGCCAAACATCGCTACGTACATTTTCACGATCATTCTAGCGAATGCTATATCAATCAATGTCAATGCTAGTCAAAAAATTTTTCTTCACGAAGATGGAAACGGAACAATGACGGAATGGGTCGGCTTGGCAAAAAGCTCATGGCAAATTTACTGTCCTTTCGCTAGAATGCTTGCTAGAATGCTCGCTAAAACGCTCCCGTTTATTTTTCTGTAATGTAACCTTCGCTAGAATGCTCATTACAAGTGAATGCTCAAGTTTACCAGAACTTTAGTCAACTACTTTCAGTGACAAAATTGTCTTTTGTGCATGCAAATTAGGTATCTTTTCACTATCGACAGAAAGGTACAGACAGATAGAAAATTTATATCACTAACCATTAAAGGCTTGTGCAGACCAGCGCGACTTGTCGCGCGACGCGACACCGGTTATTGTTATACTGCGAAGTTTTCTTAGAAATTGTATTGTTTGTGTCGCGCTGGTCTGCACAAGCCTTAATTCGTTTCGTATATTTTAATTGCATTTGACATTTTATTTTTATTAACATAATAAAAATTAAAACATTTTATTTTTATTATGTAACCTTTTTAATTTGTACCTACTGATTTGTTTATTTTGATTGCATTGACATTTTATTCTATTCTGATCTATTTTGTTGCAGAATTATGAAATGTATGTAATATGGGTTTTGCCTGAATTAAATGAATTTGATTTTATTAATTATATAAGATTTCCAATTTCTAGTATAAATTGGAAATTCGCATAGCGTCTCCCTAGTTTCTCAACAACGCCTTTTTTGCACCTTCTAAATCCATCTATTCCAGCCCCCTTTTTAAATTCACATATATTTGCCAATTTTGAGGTTTTTCTCCAAGATATTGGCAGCCTTAAGTAATCGTTAGTTAATATTTCATTATAAAGGTCTTCGTTACCAACCATTAATTTCATAAATCTACTCAACGCTCACCCACGAGCGCTAATCAATCATGTTTATCAATAATGCGCAAGAAAATAGAATCATTAAACTTTTTGTTCTTCGCTATACAAAATAGCTGTAATCAATAACATGGTTTCCATCTGGAATTTAGTACAAAAGTTAGCCTATTGACCAGCTATTTAATTACTTAACATATTGTCGTAAATGCTAAAAGCTAAATGCTAAAGCTCGACAGACTGCTCAACAACTGTATCCGGTTCATTTTCAACCTTAGAAAATATGACCATGTGTCTAGCTATAGGTCTGAGCTCAAATGGATGTCCATTCGCCAAAGGAGAAGTTTGCGCGCTTTGACCACGCTTTTCTCCCTTCTCAACTCTCCCACTCCTCCTTCTTATCTTGTGTCTCACTTCCAATATCTATGTTCTTCACAAACTAATAATCTGCGTTCTTCTAACAATCTTCTCCTATTCTGTCCTTCTCATACTTCTGACTTTGTTCATTCTTCCTTTCATATTCAGTCCATTCTTCTTTGGAATGCGCTTCCTCTTGATATCAGGACGGCCACCAGTCGGTATGCATTAAAGCGGAAATTGCGGAGTTATTTTCAAAATAAATAGAGTAGAGTCATCTCAACACCTCTCTCCCTTGAATTCGTATATATGTATATATATATATAATATAGGTATATATTATAGTAAATATGTATGTATGTGTATGTAGTTTGTACTGTTGTACCTATTTTAGTTATAATGAATTAGAATACTTTTTTTTAATTTATCCTTGTTCCTCTCATATAGAGCACCTGCCATCTAATCTCTTCACCACCCTTGGTTGACTGGTAGAGAATGCCTAAGGCATTAAGTCCGCCTTTGTACTTTTTTGAGTGTGAAAAGTTTAAATAAATAAATAAATTACGACTAATCTGTTTCATTTTGACAGTTCAAGAACATTCATTGCGTTATTTACGTTGTTGAGAAGATTTTTTTCGACCTTATGAAGCAATGGATTAGCTATCTGTTTCAAAACGATTCAGATTCTGACTGATCGTGTATTAGCAATTAGGGTACTCTTGTTGTGGCACTGGACAGAACAATTATCTCTTCTTATACACAGAAGAACCAATAATGTGTGTTACCTCGCTTGCTCACTATATGTATGTTGACCATCAGCCCAATTGTACCTGCATCTATAGGTACTTCAAGGACTCAGCGCTGTTGCAATATCTAAACAGTAAAAGGAATATTTTAAATCAAGACGGGGGCTGTCAGCTATCCGAGCTGACCCGGCTGACTGTCTACTGTTTTTTATTCTTAAGAAAATTGCGTTTATCTCTTATTTATGCCATTAACTTATCAAACACTTTCGTGGATGTTATATTATGAGAAAGTCATCAATGTTTCCAACATCCAAAACATGTACAGTACCTAGTATACAAGGTGTTTTTTTATATCCCATAACTCTAGGGCTATAATGAGACCATGTAAAAGAATCGACTATCATATAATTTGTTTTATTTTTTATTTCTTAAAGATAACTTACTACTAGACTCTCGATGTGTGTATCTAAGTTTCATTGATAAGTACGAGTAAATCATTTTCATTCTTACTAATCATTCGTATTTAAAGCTAAGAAAATGCGAAGTTGTCATACATACTTTTTATGAACACAAATAGTCTGAATGGGGATGGGTGGGGAATTTGGGTGAAATTTGGCA
Source organism: Agrochola lota (assembly GCA_947364205.1). NCBI lineage: Eukaryota > Metazoa > Arthropoda > Insecta > Lepidoptera > Noctuidae > Agrochola > Agrochola lota. The sequence continues at coordinate 7,884,162 of OX376231.1, read as the reverse complement.
CGTCGGTGGTATGACCTGAGGAGCTCGTGGCTAAGTAATAACAGCCGCACGGGTCGATTCATCAGGTTAAGCTACGCTTGCCGGGGTTGGTCTGTGGATGGGTGACCATCTTTACATATCGAGACTCCTCCGTGCCTCGGTAAGCACGTTAAACCGTTGGCCTAGGCTGTCATTCGTGGATCTTTGACTGTCGTTACGGGTCGTCAGAAGCCCGAAAGTCTGACAATCTCGCCAAGGGGTATCGTATTACCCAGTAACTAATGGGTCAGATAGGCAGTCGCTCAGTAGTCAGCTGCATATAGTTAGACTGGAAGCCAACCCCAACATAGTTTGAAAAAGGCTAGGCAGATTGATTTAGGTAGACCATGATCTGGGTGGATCGTGGGGACATTAACACGGAATCAAGGCTTATTCAAATTCAAAAGTCATTTATTTAAAATTATTTATTATTATTATTTATTCAGAATTAGCAGTTTTCGAACGTCAAAATTACATAAGACAATCCCCCAAAAACGCCCACCCTTCACCACTTCCTAGTGCTTAGCTGGGAAGAAGAAGAGGCGCAATAAACTATCCAGCAGCACAGCTGTCTGTTAAGTTAGAAAAACTTGATTCTATACAATAGCACATATGCAAAATAATGTACAATATGCAACATAAAACATTAAATTAAATTAATTGCTATATGTCACCAATATAAATAATAAATAAATAATAATACCAGCCTGTAACTGTCCCACTGCAGGGCAAAGGCCTCTTCTCACACAGAGAAGGCACGAGCATTGATCACCACGCTTGCTCAAGACGGGTTGGCGATTTCAGACTTATATTAACTATAAGTCTAGTTTTCCTCACGATATTTACCTTCACCTATGTCAGTATTGTCCAAGATAAACTCAGAAAGTACATATGAATTGAAAAAGTCACATTGGTACTTGCCCGGATTTGAAACCACAACCTCGTGCATGAGAGGCGAGGCCACTGGGCTATCACGACATATACCAACACGCCAATATACCAACAAAAAATCATCGAAATCTATACTCAAGCGAAAATAAAGAGTAAACAGCGTGCCGGTGAAACCGTGGGACGCAGCTAGTACAATTATCATAAACTTGACAAAAATAATGCAATAGTTCTAACCTTAAAAGACCAAGGCAACTAATTGAACAGCGTGTAAGAATTTTGAAGATTTTATTTTTTTCTTTATTTGATTATCTTGTAGCAATCTCAATTATTATCTCCTTAGTAATGATATCATCGAGTTATTAGGTTTTGTAATATGAATTATCATAGATTGCGCTGATCGCATTGTTTTAAACCGATGTTGAAATATTTGGCCTCACAGAATGCTGCAATGCTTTGGACTCCTTTTCCTGGTTCAGTAGCATCATGGCTTATGACTGGCAAGGTTACAGTTGCTGTGTTAATCATAAAGTCATGGTATTTTCCTATAGGGGTAGCAGAAGCTACTCTTCCGCGGTCGATTCGTGGACCATACATATCGAGACTCTTCCGTGCCTCGGAAAGCATGGTAAGCTGTTGGTCCTGGTTGCCATTCGTAGATCTTTGACAGTCGTTGCGGGTAGTCAGAAGCCCAAAAGTCTGACAACCAGTCCTACCAAGGGGTACCGTGTTACCCAGTAACTGGGTTGTGGAAGTCAGATAGGCAGTCGCTCTATGTAAAAGTGTTCAGATTTATCCGGTTAGGGTGGAAGAAAACCCCAACGTAACTGGGAGATGGCTAGGCAGATTGATTGGTAGGCAGAAACTACAGAAGACCAGCTGCTACGTTTTTTTTGGAATGGCATCTAAAATTTACAATTAGATACCTGTGGACATTTTAAGCAACAGGAACTATTCAAATATAAATTGCGTAAGTTTTTAATTGACAAAGCTTATTACACGATCCAAGATTTTCTTAATAATTAGTACCTACTACAATCTGTCACCATACACCTAATTGTTATTCTGTAAGAAATGTTATAAATGTAATACCTAAGAATTATTTTGTACTGCATGTTGACATAACTAATGTATGCCTATTAGGCAGGACATAATGGAACTGTAATTTACCTAACATCTGTCTGTATAACCTATGCCCACAATAAAAAGATTTGATTTGATTTAATAATTATTTACAACCTAGCTTATAAGAATACCTAAGTAATTTTAATATAACTTAATTTTTCACGTGATAATAATTTTAAAACTTAGAATAGTGTTGATTGTATGTACTTTACACAAGTCCGTTCCACTTTCTTAGAGGCTGATATAACAATAAACACTTTTTTCATGATGAGTACAACTATAAGTGGTACCTACTCTGAATAACTGAATGTTTACGTGTAAAAATAAGTGAACAAATTCTAGTAGGTATGGTAACAAAGTCCAGCACGCAACAGTAGTTCAGCTGAATCTATGACCAATGAGTCAGAATTATTCAAAGCTCGTGCATGCATTACAGAAGCCGTGAATAGTATGCAGATTCTGGAACTCTAGTGCCTCGTTATCCCCTCCTAGCTTATTTAATAAACAGGAAGCAAGGAGGATATTTCAAAGCATAATAAAGTAGTAAGACAACATAATTAAAAAAAACAATTTCCTTTCTAATAACCCTAGAAGAAATGTTATAAAAATTGCAAACAATTCTTCCGGTAAGTAGACAAGACAGAATCTATACAATTACAAAAAGTTCTGGCTCACTCACTCACTCACTAAGTGACCGACTCATCAAAGCCCAGCCCAAAGGATCCCTTGAGAGCAATTTTTGTCTACATTCTAGACAGAGCGGATGGAGTGCTAGTGTTTTATATTATTAAAGTTGGTACATAATTACTCCTTAAGAGAAAGAATAAGAAAGAAAATACATTTACTTAGCACATACAATAAAGGCACACAACACAACAGAATTATAATACAATCAATCTGCCTAGCCTTTTCCCAACTCTATTGGGGTCGGCTTCCAGTCTAACCGAATGCAGCTGAATACCAGTATTTTATATGGAGCGACTGTCTATCTGACCTCCACAACCCAGTAACTGGTTAATACGATACCCATTGTTAAGACTGGTTGTCAGACTTTCGGGCTTCTGACGACCCGTAACGACTGTCAAAGATCCACGAATGACAGCCGGTACCAACGGCTTAACGTGCTATCTGAGGCACGGAGGAGGTCTCGGTATGTAAAGATGCTCACCCATCCACAGACCAACCCCGGCAAGCGTAGCTTAACCTGATGGATTGGCCCGTCCAGCAGTTATTACTTAGCCACGAGCTCCTCATAATACAATTTAAAAAAAGGAAACAAATAAAAAGTGTTAAATAATAATTTCACAGGAAAGTGTGCCTCGCAGCTGCGTCAAATAGGCCCAGTTCAGCAAAAATTACAACTACTGACGCTGGTTTTCAACTGAACCTGTCGTGTGAGGACGGATATAAATCAGTTTTATACTACAATGTGCGTGTGTTTGTTCCTTCGAACATAAGCCTCCAAATAAAAGACATTACAATTTATTCTTTTAGAGACAGAACATGTATCGAAGGAGTCTTGAAGAAAACGTTGGTCAATTAGAAGCAAGAGGACCGTTATCAACCACAAAAATTACCCCTGGCTAGTATCCAGCAACATCTGAGCTTGAAAGGCCAATTACTGTGGTTAAATGTCACCTACTCCACGATATTGGCAGAGGAACTACACAGGTTAGGCTCGGAGCCAACCCTCCATGATTATTAGTCTGTCTAATGATAATTATAGGAACAGGTTGTTTCAATGTAGTATAGGAGTCTGAAGAATAAGACTACATGTATAAAGCAACAATTCCCGTATACATGTTCAAAATGTAGCCGCAATCTCATCTTAGCGACAGTCAATTTCAAATTGTAGGTAAATTAGAAATATTTTTGAAAGATTGCAACTAAGATAATGCGAACGTTCTTATAAATACGGGAATTGCTCTTCAGTTGTTTTAGTAGCTCTTTGTGAAAATTTTCGTACATGGAATTGGAACCACCATACTAGCATCGCTAGGGTCCAAGTCGGGTATGGGTGTCAGCAAAATTAACGGCACATGAGATTTTTGGTCTTAGTGTCGGATGCAATGCAGTGACGTGTAGGGTACTTGGGTGCTTTGTGAAATTCATTTCCTACGAGCTGCCAGCCAGTTCCTTCAATAACCCATTATGAAAAAGTAATTAATTATTATAAAGACCTAATTATAAGCTCGTGTAAATGAGCTATAGCATTTTTATCTCATGGAAGTGACGCTCACTTTACTTGTGTGACCAAGTTTACAAACACGTCTTAAATGTGTGCGTGAAGAAGAGTAGCGTCAGCACATAACACACACATACACACACATACTTCCGATTGCACTCGTGTCTCAGACGATACCGACAGCTCCTACGCTTACACACACATTCACAGCGCATTCGTACTATTGGTAACCACGAGTAAAGCTCGCGTCGCTTCGTGAGATAAAAATACTGTAATAGAAAATTACAGTATATACCTAACAGGACAGAAAACGTCGGAACAGTCATCAATGTTGGTAGTTAGGTAGACAGTCGTCTGTTATGAAATTCTGTACCGAGCCGACAAAGTAATAGTAGTCTACTATTACTATTAATAGTGACAGTATTATTATAATAAATTAAGCTAACGATTTATCTACTGGCTTTGCGAAAGTGGCCTTCGCTGTCTCATTTTGATTTGCAACTTATTTGTGCTGTGTTTTTGAATCCTTCGTTTTTGCATTTACCTTTTCAGGCATTAATCACATACGATAATATCGAGTATAATATCTTGATCTTTAAAAAAAAACATTTCAACTGTCTTATTCTGGGTCTATTCAAATTCAAATTCAAAATATTTTATTTCACATAAACCTACATGGGCACTTATGAAACGTCAGAAGCTAGGTGCACGGTTCCAATTTGTCGTTTCCTATGGAGAAGAGACTCAGTATTAATAGGTATGGGAGGACGGTGTAGGTCTTTCAACAAGTACCAATCAGGTACTTAACAAAATAGAAGAAATGTCAATAAATCTACAGTCCACTAAGCCTACAGCGTTCTCACATTCAGAAAATAGAAAATAATCTATGTAAAATATTAATTAATTAATCAAAATAAAAACCTATTTTAAACGAAATGACATGACTGCTATTACAACTGTTACAAATCTGAATAATTATCATGTACACAAAAGCCTTTAATAAAGTGTTGAAATTAAATTGTAGGTATATAATGTCAAATATTAGGCTGATTATGTCAAGGAAGAATGTAAAAAATAAACATTGTAATTTGGGAGCACTTAACAGACTCTTACATAATATGCCGTTAATGATGTACCAGGGAAGCCACATGTGCAGAAGAAATTATTGCCAAACTTCCTTGTATTCAACATAGTCTTTAATTTTATAATATGCTTTCTTGATAAGAACACGTGTGATGTGGGTTTTGAACTTCCCATCACTAAGTTCTGTAACTATGTTCCAGACCATGCAGCTCTAATAGGATAAACAGCATCATTCTGAATAATTATGATCCCATTTGGCCCTTCATTGTAGAGTTCATTGGTCAGTTTATGAGGTCACTTCTCATGCACTCCAAAATTTTGTGAAACAGATGAAGTAAAATAAATTGAAGTCCTGCTCAGCAGCTCCAAAGATATGATATTATGGTTCAATATTTTAACATAATATATTGTTTTTAACCCCCGTCGGAAAAATAGGGGTGTTATAAGTTTAACGTGTGTATCTGTGTGTCTGTCTGCGCCATCGTAGCTACCAAACGGCTGAACTGATTTTGTTGTTTTTAGTTTTTTTTAAAGGTGACTTGATCGAGAGTGTTCTTAGCTATGATTCAAGGAAATTAGTTCAGTCGTTTGAAGGTTCTCAGTCCTTTTCTAGTTGATAATTGGATGTGAGCATCTTCCACAGGTCTAATCGAGTCGAAATTTAATTTTCTGTTACTTCAATGATATTAGATTTATTACTTTTTAAAGGACTTTGAGTCGGGGTCCTTTTTTTAATTTAACTTTTATATAGGTATTATTATAATATAACAATCAAACAATCTATCAACTCAGCCTATCATAGTCCACAGCTGGACATATTATTGGGCTTTGGGACTGGGCGCGGAAGGCGGAACACAGGGTGTTGTGGCGCAGCCTAGGACAGGCCTAATATAATAACATTGTGTTAAAAATAAAACCACATTTTCGTTAGACATTTTACCGATAAAGGACTCATTGAAGTAAGCAAATGAACTATTGTCGCTGTCAAAGGACAATCTGTGAACATTAGTATCAGAAGTTTCGACCAAAGAGAGCCATTGTTGGCACTTTCGTTTTTTTTCCACACGATTACTTTTATTCGATAAAGTGGAAGAATTCTTCACTTCTAATTCCTTATGTTCCACGATTTCTTAGGACAAGTAAGTAGGAGACATCAACTAAGATAACATTTGAAAAGGGTAGGCAGTGTTCTCCTGTGGTCAGCTATAATATACATATTGCGATTACCAATCAGCCTGTAACCATAATCAGCATAATAGTGTTCCCACAGCTGGGACACAGGCCTCCTCTCAGTGAGAGGGAGTGGGCCGTAATCCACCACGCGGACCCAGTGCAGTTCGGTGGATGTCACATATCTTTCGATATCGTTCTAGGACATGCTGACTTCCTCACGATGTTTTCCTTCACCGTTTTGAAATAATTTACACAAAGTAAAGCGCCTGTCAGGGTTGAAACCTACCGACCTACAACTCGTCAGTCGCAGCCGTTACTCACTGAGCCACCGCCATTCTTCCAGTCTGTAAACCATCTGTTTTTGTAACAATACCCATTTTATACGAATTATAAATTATGTTGCCTTTTAATAAAATTAAAGGCGCAATCGTATCATATATCAGAAAAATAAATTGTTGATCCCAAAATAAATGATTGCAGAAAAGGAAATAAAATGTTTTTATTTTATCATATTATTACTATCGATGATCGTATTGGTCAAACCAATGGAAGGTCCATTTTTAAAACGGTGTAGATCTTTACGAATGGCGATGATAATGACGTTGGCACCAAGACCTGTTTCGCATTAGACTTCGCAATAAAGGTGATTTTAGTATATCACAGTAAAGATGCTATCTTACATAATTAAGTGCAGATACGAGTCATGCTACAGGTTAATTTGAACTTAAATACTTCTCCCATGCCCTTTACAAGTGACATACTAATGTAACCTTGGTTAAATACGAACTTGTATAATATTATCACATAATTATAACTCACATACATAACATTTTATAATGGGAACAGAATTTTTATGTGGTTCATAAAACACTTCAGTATGTTCTATGTTCAGAATGCTCTATGAGCTAAGTAAAGTTCTAAGAAGTTTATTTATTAAATATTTGAATAATAAACGAAAAAAAATCTTATAAGGAAAACCGCAGATTTTACTATACATATTGACGAAAGCTGCATAACTGTTGGTTACAAGAAACCATGAGACACATGCAACTTTTGCAAGCTCGAGGCAACTTTTGCTTGCTTTTCTGGGGCATACTTCAGTGGACTTTTTAAAACCTAGACTTAATGATAAGACTAATCCTTTATGGGAGTATGGGATTGATGGTGAATGATAAAATACAATTCCCATTTGTACTATGACAATAAGACGAGACACGATTTTTTTAAATTGCCTGATAGGTCTGCTCTTGACCTCGATCTCGCCTAATGGCAAGCGATGGATGAGGTATTCGATGGAATGAGTGTGCACAGAAGGTGCCTGTTCACTCTTGCTTGGGTTGTAGGTGAAAGGCAACACAGACGCTGGCAGACAGTTCCACACTTTGGCCGTGCGCATAATAAAAGTGGAGGAGAAGTGCTGAGTACGACCAGTCCGGATATCAACCAATAATGACGATGATTGCGATTGATATGAATAAAAATCGTAAATAAGTAGGTACCTAACTACAACAAAAAGAAAAGGTACTTCCTCCCATAATTTAAAAGCAAATTTTCGGCAAGACCACTTCTCCAAAATAATCGATACAGGTATTGAAAGGTAACTGATTCCGTCAGAATTAATTTAAAGGTCCGAAGACACTTCCGAATACGAACAACGGTCATTTAATTGCCAAGTTAATACTATCGCAGAAAACCGAATGTAGGCCGCAGTTTCAAGGTTAAAACCTTATTAATTTGACGTCTAGCCAAGTGTTGAATTACTTAAGAAAATTGCGACCAAACCCACTTGGCACTATTACACACATGTTGAATAGACTAGTTGGCTGGGAAAACGGAACTTGGCTGTAGAGGCAGCAACAAAATTGTATGTGAGTAACGGCTGGAAATAATTTTGCCTATATAAATAATTATTAGGAATGCCAATTCCCATTAAAATTCGATTCACCGACTTCAAAATTATAATATAATCCACATTGAGTAAAAGAGAATTTTCAAAATCGAACCACAATTGACGAAAATATCGAAACACAAAAAATAAAAATGCTTAAAATTAAAAAGACGAAAACTCAAGTAAAGGCGGTGGCAAAAAATGAAACTTCAAAACCAAAGACACCGCCTTCCGAAATTAAAGTTATTTTTCACTTTGTAGTGTTTTTTTTTAAGTCGGTTGTTTTTTTTTTTATTAGAAGTTATTATTACTGATGTGCTTACATTTGCACTGCTTAGAATTTCGAAAACTGTGTTTTTGCCAGTTAAGGATATTGCAATCATAAACAGTTTTGCTTACCGCTGTGAAATGTGATAATGGCAGGCTAACAAAGAAAGCCTGCACCTGATAGAACGGTAAAATTAAAATTCTTAAAATAATGTTGTTTTATCTTAGAAAAATTTTCTGCAGATCGTACCTAATTTAATCTCGAACATATGCATGCAAGGCCGATGTTAGACTCATAATAATTAAGTAGGTATTATAAAACAAATACTACACCGTCTACAAGTTATATTACTACTTAGAAATAAAACAAATTGTTACAATAATTTTATGCATTATTAAACGTAAAAAATGGAAAGGATTTTGTACCCATTTTCAACGTTAAGTGTATATACTTACATACACTCAATGTTATTCATAATGGGTAAAAATTTACATTTACTTACGGGTTAAATATGTAAATTACTGCACGTACATAAGTATATCATGCATAACACATGTATTTAATTCTGTAAATACATACCTGTTATAGTCGCGAATCCTATTTTGATCAAGAAACGACCTGATACTGACCTGCAAATTGCACAAAAACGTAAGCAAATTTGAATTTTGCGGGCTGCAACTGCGGATTCACCATAAGTAGAAAAAGCTCGAGCGAGTTCCCGCTTCGACCCTTGCTCGAGCCATCCAGCGTCGCTGCGCCTGTAGCTTTAAATTCCCTTTATAATAATATTAGTCCGATCTAGCCTGTCCCTTGCTACCCTCCCCCAGCGACGCCCTACCCGAGGTCCGTACCCCACAGGGGGTGCCCTTAGCGTGTAGTCGCTTAATTTCTAAGTTTTATGCCCTAGCTGGAGGCCTTAATTTAATGAGGCAGCCACAGGAAATACCAGCTAAGCAGCCGACAACCCCCTAGACCGGCAAGAAGTCAATAAAAAAAATCGAGTGAGAACAATCTTACTAGAAAATCTACGTAGATACATTATGGATACGAAACAACGAAACATTAAACGAACAGCACTGAATGCATCCATAGTTAAATCCTATAACAAACAATAGGATTTTCAATTTTGCTAACCTATAATTTTTCCACTGCTGGCACACAGGCCTTCTCTTTGTGAGAGGGAGTGGGCTCTTATCCACCACGCGGGCCCAGTTGGTGAATTTTCAATTTAATTTGCTCCTAATCATGAATGTTGTAGCAACACGTAAAGGAGTGGAAAAATTAGAAGTTGTAGATATCGGTATTCATACCAATGATAGAACATATTTGTCTAAAACAGCCTTTTGAAACCTAAACCAATTAAAATCGAATATATAATTAGTAGAATTACTATAGCTATCTACAGCTCCAAAAGTTTTTATCGAGATAGTGACGAAACGATATCTCGATGTCTGATACCAGATACAAATTGCTTATAAGAACACATTTATTTTATTGCACATATATCGAGATTTAGAGCTTATCTGACAAGTACCTAATTTACGACATCGGATTATTATTACTGAAGCAAATTAACAATTAGAATTGTGCAAAGCTTTTTTTCTGAACCTAAATGCCTAGACAAAATGTCATTCTAACAGAGATAACGATGATGGAAATGTCAAAAAATTATGGGACTGTCATAAGCTACCAAATAGCTTATGTCAATACTGTTCTATTCTATTCTATTTTTTGTTATGGCCAGCAAAGCCGATGCCGACCATTCTGCCAATGTTTAAAGTGAATATGGAAAAGCAAGAGAGCATTGCCAAAAAATAAAAAATAAAATGTAAAAATCTTCGATGATATCTACAGTTGAACTTAATGTAGAACTTATGGGGTTAGTACTGGAATGAAAAAAACAAAAAGATAAAATACACAAACATACCTTAAGAGATAAAACGTCCCACACTAGAGCGTACAGTAATAGTGTTTTCTGTATGAGCACAAAGATTTATAACAAGCTACCTATGGACATTAAGATTATAAATTCAATTATTATTTTTAAAAGAATGCTGAAAATTTTCTTAATTAAAAAGGCCTATTACTCAATAGCAGAATTTCTTGAGGAAAAATAATTTTGTTCAATAAAGTACCTATCACTAAATTGAATATAATTCAGTAAAATATTTTTAAAAGGATTATGATAATTAATATTAAATGATTACAATACTGTGACATAATTGAATTAATGAATAATGATAATTTTTTAAATCAGGTAACTCATGACATGTGTATTTTTATTTAGGTATGACTTTAATAATTTATAATTAATATGATGTAAATGATAAAATTATATAATGTAATTAAAACGATGTCCTATATAAAATTTAATATTTATAACTTTTTTCTTTTTAATTAATGAATGTAAATAATGCATGTTCAACTGTTACTGTTACAATTATAAGCATATATGCATGATGAAATTGCAATGCCCTAACAGGGCCACTATGTTCTAAGAACTGATATCCTCTGTTAAGAACTTTATTTATGTACACATAGTTAGCAATAAAGAATTTGAATTTGAATTTGAATTTGAAAATTACATAAATATTATAATAATTGTTAGAACTTTAAATACACATATAATTCAACATCCACACATACAGAATATTTTTGGGAAACAGATGAAAGTTGTTGTAATAGAATAGGGAACGCTTTGAAAGCGATTGTCACTTGTTTAGGCCCTCTGAATGTATTGTTCACTTCTTCGCCATGTACCAATATATATTGGACACTGTTATTCAAAGAACGCAAGATTAGGGATGAGCTGATACCACCAAAGCATCGATATCTACTCATATGAGTAGTACTCAAATCGTCTTACTATACTATTCATATGAGTACTCCAAAACTATCGCGACTTACTCATAACTATACTTTTTTTTTATAAGACCGAAAAGTATTATTTTTTGTGATATTTTAGGTAGTTTACACATTACATGCTATTATTTATTTAGTAATATAATAAACACAAAACAATTAAGAATCAACACATTTTTTTTTGAAACTTATTATTTCTGTTTCACAAAAAATAAATTGCTTTTAAAAGGTTCCCCAAAAACAGTAATTGCTCCAAATATTAAAATAAAATACTGCGTTAACAAATAACATGCCACCTACCCGCGCGATTCGATTCGAAACAACTATTTTTCTATAGATAGCGAGCAGAAATAATTCATTCGATACCTACTAAAAATACTTGGGTTCGAAACAAAAGTATCGAATACTTGCATGTATTTACTTGTATCGAATCATCCCTACGCAAGATGTAATGTTAGACATTGTTAGATAGTTTGACCTTCGATTCGATTTCTGCTAAAGCATGAAGTATCTCGATTTGGCTATCGGTAATCTCAACTGATTGTAATATTATATTGTAATGTGTGTAATTTTTGGGAGAGGCCTGTGTTCAATGACTGTGAAAGGTTATTGGTTGCTTGAGTTCTTTTTTTTTTAACCGACTTCCAAAAAGGAGGAGTTTCTATGTTCGTAGCGTATGTATGTTTTATTTTTTTATGTATGTCCACCGACTTCTCCGTCAATCGTAGACCGATTTTCACTATGCTTTTTTTGTATGAAAGGGTATGCTCTGAAGTTGATCCTATACAGATTTTATTAACTTTGCTTCGATAGTTTTTGAGTAAGCTTCAATAATACGTATTTGTCCCACTTGGTATAAATATGTGGATGAATGATGATAACTTCCTGTCACTGTTAATACCACAGCAGGTAGCGGTATTCGAATTTGTATGGGGAAAGGTACTACAACTATAAAGTGAAAAATAAAAACTATTTACTAAGAAAAACTGACTTCCAAAAAAAGTTTTTTTTTTTAAGTCGGTTGTTTTAATAAGTATTATGATCCCTTTTTTTGCAAAAGCGTAGTAGAGCCTGAGCCTTCATGAGTCATCATGGGTCTCGGACAGTTGATACCGCTTCCAACCTTCCTCATAACTTTTTCACTTCAGCTTCAGCATAACTCATTCTCGAAAAGCTCAATACCGATTCAAATAAAATTGAATCATTAAGAAGTATTTTCTTTTCAGAAATCAAAAGAAGAAGCTTACTGTGCCAGCAAAAACATTTAAGGCGAGAACGGAATACATCACACTAGTCGTTCATCGTCACCAGCATAGCTATAGAGCTCAATTATCATTGGTCTCACCAGCCGCACGCCATCCAACTCAATCCCCAACTACTCTGCTCCAGCTGATACCTAAGATAAGTATGTGAATTCGTAATTTCTTCTCCATTGCGAAAACTACAATGAAACAGGAAGAAAACCACACCACTACAACCAACATTATTATTGAACATAGCTTTAAGCACTAAATTGTTAAATAGCAACTTTTAGTGTAGATAATGTCCTCTAATTATCTCTACAAAGCGTGCAGCATTTATAATACACCTATTTCTATAACACACATTCGCTCAAATGTTGGCTGGTCAACGCCAACGTAGTACATTGCTGCATTAGTAACAAATTCAGACGATCTCTGGCATAAAAATAAAGCGATGGAAATCTTTAAAGGCATTGGCCTTGTTTGTTGGCTGCCAAAGGTACAGGGGGACTGCAATATACAAGTTCTTAATAATGTCTTGCGAGATACATTTGAATGGTGTACTGTATCCTGTATTTGGACTGTTCCTTATTATTCGCTTGATAAACATAAGATGAAAATAATACGCACTTTGAATCTATTAAATCTTTGTAGAATTATAATGGGAGCATTCATGGAGAAGAATAAACTGGTGAAAATGGGCTAACTCAGCAAACTAACATGTATGTGACCTATTTAAAAGGATGATAATCATTTATTTTCACTATAATAAGATAAAGGAAAAAGCAAAAAATCGTATAGACCTGTTCAATCTTCAAAATTAAACAAGGTCAAATAAATTAGTAGGCAGATTTTCATATAATATGTTACTTAATTTTTACTAGAAATTCGTTCAGAGTACACAACACAAATAATACACTTCTTAATACACGCACACGAATACAAACGAAAGCGCCACCATCAATTACACCAAGTGTCAAAACTCCACACTCAACTTTAAACCTTATTTCGTACAACTAAGATTGAAAGTGGCTCCTGTGTTGATAATGAAAGAAGGATGAAGATCGTAATCTTTTTGACACCAGACTATCGTTACTTAAAATTGTGTTGAGTTAAAGTCTAAGTTAATGTTATAAATTAGATTTAGGTTTAATTAACTGGCTACACAAAAGTTATATCCATCCATCATTTTCTGAAAGTCTCTGAATAAAACATTTAATTAAGAACTAAAATTACGAAACAATTTTACTTTTATTATTTTATTCTTTATCATATAGTCATGTGGGAGTCAAATACTAGGTAGGTTCTAACATCTATAAAAAAATATAAGGATAAAAAAATTAAGATAAACGTATACAATTTAAGGATATAATTATGATAATATATCCTACATTTTGTTTTCTGCAAGATAAGTTAAATTTAAACTGAGTTATAGCACGAGTTGAACAAGTGTCAATTATTTTTGAAACTCTAATCTTCTGGCTGATTTAGCCAAAATCAGATGTCTTATCCTTGGAAAAGAATTAAATCAAAATTGACTTACCTATACTAATTTAAGTAAGTATAAAAATTTGATCGAATTCGCCCTAACTTTACAACTTTTTCAACGTTGAGCCTTAAGAATGTTTATTCTGAAAGTGGGCAACATCGCAAATAGATGTCAAATATTTCGCTGTTTTGATTAGTTTGGCAATATAACTGTATGGAAATATGAAATGTGGCTAACTAGTGGACTAGAATATTAATAATAATTGCAATTATAACACTGAATTTGATGTTGAAACAGGTTTAGGTGTAAAAAGTCATTTAGAAAGTATCCAAATACTTTTTTACATCGTAAACTAAATATTCGGTGTTACGATATTAATTATTGCATTTCATAATCAATATTTTAGTTCACTAGGTAGCCACATTCCATATTTCCAAATGAATCAAAACAGGTAAATATTTGACAGCTATTTACGACGTTGGCAACTTTTAGGATAAGCCCTCTTAACAACTGACAAACACGGTATTGTTAATTTTGTTTCTAAAATCGTATTATTCGTATCAAAAATATACCAAGTGTTGCTAGAAATGCGAATAAAGATGGATGAAGAATTCCGTACTTACTAAATTATTACGTTAAAGGAAGCTGCAAAACTGATTATGCTCCTGCCTCCTCAGTTTCCTACTCTTCGACCCCTGTCGTTGAAAAATCCTTCAATACACCAACAGGATATACCAAAATTATTCAATCACCGCCAGTATACCAATCCATACTGATCACCAATGAAAGTAACTTCTCATCTGCCAAAAATCTCCAAAATATTACCAATGCTTCGGCATTAGAAAATATACTCGTATTAAAATCCTGCAAAAAAAAAGGGAACGATGGGCGTGTCTGCCATACATACATATTCGTTCGACAGGGGTTCCCACTTACCATCCTATGTTTTATTGATGCGCCACCCTAGCCTGCCATTAAATTTTCATTGCTTTATCACCCAACAACCGCGTTATGTATGAGAGCAGTAATTGCTGCATACATGGTGTTTAAGCCATTGAAAACTTCGCGGTGTGATTTTCAACCGACGTTTTGAGTCGTGAAATTAAAATGCGGTTTTTGTTATTTTTGTATGCAAGTCGTTGCCGCATGAGTGAAATGATTTCAGTGAGAATTTTGATGAAAAAACTGCACAGTTCGCTAGCCGTAACTTTGACAATTACGGCCGAGAATCCTGGAAAAAATTAAACCTTGTCGTGAAAGTATTCAATATTACGAGAATATTCCATCATCATATTAAATCAGCCTTCATATACTTAATCCGTCAATGCTCAACCATCCATTGATCTAGTCAAATCTGAGGCTATATATTCTTCTTGCCACCAAAACAATTACTTTACACAAAAGCGTACTTCTATCTGAATCGTTGAAAGAGTATCGAAAACAAATCAATGAACACAATCTGTTTCGAGTATCATACAATTTAGGTCGCACCCACGCACTAGACTCAAACGCATGTAGGCACTCGCTAACCACCGCTAATATTTTAAAACAGCCCATTGACAGACCAGCTTGCAATTGCAACAAACATAGACACCGAATAAATTCTGAGAACGATTATGCAACAAATCGAGTGTGTACTGATATACCGATGTTCAGACTCCCAGGCGACAGTAACAAACGAAACGGACTAGTGCCCACCCATTGCGAGTCGATTATTCATATTTATCGATATCGTGCTAACGAGTATCCATCGAACTGTTTGCGTTCGATATGAATAAAACATACCGATTGTTCATAATTCGCCGACTCGAATACGCAAGCTCATGTAATTACAGGATCATTTTATTAACGAAAACAATCGTTCATATGATAAATTGAATCGTATGAAACCATTATGCATGAGGATACTCAATGGAAAATTTCCATTTCAACAAATTAACGTATTGAGATTTACTGAGATGTAAATACAAGTACATTTCAAGAGATACGTATTACAACCAAGGTCAGAAAAGACTTATAAATAGCAAACAGTCTGGAATTAAACAAGTTCAAATTGAAAATATATATGTATAATTATGCCTACGCCTGTTGATAATAATTTAATACTACAATGTAACCTGGATAAGTGGGAACTCAAGGGACCTAGGATTATTTATCATTAATCTTTTATCCAGTTTTCCAAATAAGTTTCAAATGACTGTTGTCTTATTTATAGAGACCCCCGCTAAGACAGATCGAAATGTACCGTTTTTCTTTTATAGACGTCAAAATGTTCATTAAAAATGAATCAAGAACAATATTCAAAATTATTATTAGTTTTCTTACTTAAACAACTATAGAGGTATAAATCGAGATCTCGGTTACAAAGGTAAAATTATTGCCAGTAACAGAGATATTTCGATGCAAGTGTCGGGACTCATTGTAATTATCAGTAGTAAAGATTTCTCACATATCCATTGCCCACTTACCCAGGTTATTACTGATCCTTTAGAAACTTATAAGGTGAGCCAATAATTTACACAAATTAAATTGTATGTACAATAAAAACTACAGCTATCGTTGATAAAATCCTTATAGAGATAAACTACCTATGCAAGATGCAAGAGTCGAATTATCAAGAATTAAACCCACTAGACGACAATCTCGTTGGACATAATCTGTAAGCCATGTTTTACATTAAATTTAATGAAAGTATGGAGCAGTCGAGAATAATCGCTCATTTCACCTTATGGTGACTTATTACAGTCAAAGGTTAAACTGAGTTTAAGGTCCCGAACTGGTTTCGCAGCTGTTATATAGCGATGCATAACAGCCATTATGTTGCTCATTGAGGGTGAAATTGATAAAGCGCTCCAAGTATAAAAGCTTAAAGCTTTTGACGAAGTTGTCACTCATTAGCCAAAGTTTAAGGGAAATAAACCGAAAGATGATCCAAAAGGTGAGTTAAAAATAGCTTAAAAAGCTTGTATAAATGAACTGCAAATAATACAGATTCTACAAAACTCCATACAACCCCGTATGTTCTCTGCTTTAACTTCATTTTTTTATCTTTACAGGTACTATTAATGCTGTATTCCTCTGCGTTAATCAGCGCTGGAGTCATAGGAACCGATTATGCTCCTGCCTCCTCCGTTTCCTACTCTTCGACCCCTGTCGTTGAAAAATCTTTCAACACACCAACTGGATATACCAAAATTATTCAATCTCCGCCAGTATACCAATCCATACTGACCACCAAAGAAAGTAACTACGAAAGCCCAGATGGCACTCAACACACAGCTTATACCAAGTCTTTGGACACAGCCTACTCAAGTTTAAAAAAGTACGAATCGAAATCAACTAAAGATGGTGATGTCATAGCTAATACAATACCTGGTTATTACTCTACTGCTGCTCATTCTCCAATTGTCTACCACCAAGGAGTGTATTCTGTCTCTTCTCCATTAGTTCATACGGTACATACTCCAGCTTTGACAAAATCTGTATCTGTTCCTGTTTCTTATTCCACTCATTCTGTTCCTTTAACTAAAACTATAGTGTCTCCTTCTTTTACATCATACTCAACTCCTGTTTTTGATCAAACCAAGTATGTAACTTCAGGATTATCTTCCTATGCGTCTCACACACCTGTTACTGAGTCTCAGCCTATTAAAACAACTATAATCTACTCACAGGCTCCCTTAGTTTCCCATATGTCGTTCACAGGCTTAGGAGCTAGTTATGCATGGTAAATGATTGACATTTTTTCCTTAACATGGTATGCGCGACTGACTGCTTGATTAAGTTTAAGTTATGTTTTAAAATGTTACGTTTATGACTTATGTAAGTTGAAATTATATCTTGTAAAATAAATTATTTCTGCATCATATCTATGACTCATTTTTTTCCTCGTATTCTATAGACAATTTTAACAAAGAGTTAGTCTAGTGTGTTGATTATTTACGCCTTGAATCTTAATTATCAGTACCTATGTCTTAATGATGTCCTAGTTGGAAAATAAACATTAATTTGCTCTAGTACGAGTAGGTGGAGTTATATAGGTAGCAACATTTCATACCACCAATGTCTACATTCTACACGATAATTAAGTACTAGGCAATGTGTTAACTTTGAAATACCATTAAGTTAACTTGTACAGTATATAAACATTCTAGCCAATTACTTGCTGTACTAAAATAATCACAAACTTTTGCTTAGAAATAAAAGTTTCTTAGTCTTTATATTAGTAAGTGTATAGTTTTAATGACAGCTTAGTATTTTACTGCCGTAAAATATTGAAAGTAATAATAGCTAAGTTGGTTTTGTTATCACTAAAGTTTTTTAATCAAAAAGTTGAGTATTGCTTCGTCTGTCTTTAGAAACTATAATAACAACAGAATAAAAATCAATATGTGGTAATCCTAATAGAACTTGAGAGAATAAATAATGCCGGCACTGCCAAACATGGATACTTTTCCATCAGCTGTTGTCTGGGATTTAAATGATAAAAATTTGAAGTTATGGAAGACTGGCAGCATTGCCACGTTGCAAGCCAACCGTCTGGTCGCGTGAAGTGTCGACCAATCGGCGAGAAATTTCCTTAAATAGGAGACGCGCACTCGGACCCCATGACCCGAGCATTTCGACCCCAAACAGCTCAAAACTGTAGTTACCCATAAGGTTACAGTATTTACGCCACTTGAGGGTCTCAGCAGCCGCTGCAGCGGCGCCAGCACAGCCCGCCGTGCTAGGAACATGAGATGGTGCAAGGGTGTCGACACAGGTTGCGTCCCACAACAGAGGCCTACCTACCTTCCAAGGCAACAAAGTCATGCCGTCTGGTCTCTTCCGATCGTCACGTACCAAGCCGTTTGGTTCTAATACCGCTGGTAAGCTGGCGGTGACAAGGGCTCGACGAATAATATCGTTAATACTGGCGTGCCGTGCAATGCGACCTGCGCTCCTGTAGCAGGACAGGCCATGGTGCCCGATACTGTCTACAGCTTCACCGCAGAGACACCGATGCGGAGCAACACAAGGTGCGGCCAAGTGTCTCCAACACGTAGCGAACCGAAACGATGAGTCATCCATCATGGTGCCTATGGTGGATGACGGGAGCGCTTGAAGCCACAAACCTGACTCCCATTCTCCCACAGCTAGCAGACCTGTTGAGCGTGCCTCGCTCAACAGTATTAGGTGACGTGTTTACCAGGGAATTCCGTTCCGTACTGCAGAGCGGCACGTCCCACCGTTTCTGGGAGGACGGGTTATCAGGCAAATCCGTATTGGGACAAGCCATTTTCCAAGTGTTCAAAGCATCGGTCAAACACGGTACCTCAAAATCGACCAGTGAGGGAGATAAAATGTTCCTGGTTAATTTATCAGTACTGTGGACCGAGGAGAGGAAGGCCGGTAAACTTATACTTGAAATTTTTCTCGCCGACTGGTCGACACTTCACGCGCCCAGAGGGTTAGCTTGTTCTTTGGCCAAAGAATTAGCATTACCATTCAACGTGGCAATGCTGCCAGTGTTCTGGGCACCTTTCCGGATGACAGCGATGCGAACGAATACTTCGACGCCTAAGTGGCCTTTTGTTTTTTGTATCTATTTGTGTAGTTAGTTATTGTATTTAGTACCTAGTGTAAATAGTTATTAATATAATTCAATAGATGTCTATAAATTCAAATAAAAAACTAAAAATTATCGCTAAAAAAGTTATGGAAGACGAATGGAATTCAATTTCCATTACCGACATGTTATAGAAGCTTTTCATAGATACATAATACGTAAGACGATGAACTTGACAAAGAGCTTAGGTGGACGTGTTTAACTAATAATTTGAAGGTGGTCAGCTGGGAATAGAACCCATTTGGAAGGTCAGCTTACAATTAATAGAAAATCAAATTAGGCCAAGCAGGAGTACCCCGTCTACAGACCTCAAAAGGACAGTACCTACCGTGAGCATTCGCTTTGCGATTTGTTTGACAAACATTATTTGGGCGAGCTTTTGTTTCGCAACGGACATTGAATTAATATCGCGAAAGTTTGATGAGTACCTGAAATTAGACTTACTGCTCATTAGACGTTTCGCGATGTTGGACGTTTTGCTACTTAGACCCTGGGAGGGAATTCAAACACGAAAAACAAATTCTCTAGAAGCTGCTCGCGAATAAATGTTCGTTTCGCGAAAGGATGCTTGCAAAACAAATTCGCGAAGCGAATGCTCGCGGTGAGTACAGTACTTAAAACAAGTTTCTGTAAACAAAATAGATAAAATTATTCTTATTTCCAGGCGGAGACGGATCCCATTCAATAAATTTTCCGCAAATTATACCTTACAAAGCCCACCAAAAAAAGTTATTTAGAACCATGTCGATGAAATACTACATATAAAAATGTTCCAATATTTCAGATGAACGAAAATAGAATTCATTCATACCGTAATCCATTTTAGGCAAATCCCGACATCTATGTCCTAGCTTTTTTGCGGAAAAAATATCTATCCAATTTCAAGTTTCAAGTTTTAGAATTTCAGTTTTTTATTTGGATGCCAAATCTTGTATCAACAGGGTCCATAACGTCACAGATGAACAGGTCGAAATGAACAAGAATTCTAGGATCAACAAAACCATAAAATATCGATAAACTACAAAGAACTTGGGGAAAAGCGTGGGTGGATAAATTGTAAACAGTTCTGTTTAGCTTTTATTTCCACGGGAACTGGGTTTAAACCTTTTTCTAGGAATGTTCTAGATTAGAAAGAAAAGGTTCCCTCTTCTTTTTAGTGCCCTTAATTCAACTTTGCCAAGTCATTAAAAACGATATACTAGAAGGAGGCTAACATAAAAAACTGCCTACCTACTCATGCTTCCAAAATAATAAACAACGTTGTAACGTTGAAAGACTCCAAGGACCAACTCCATTAATTCAATTACATTTTGTTAAATAAAATACAGCGTAAAATAAATGGAAGGCACAAGTTCTGATTAAAACCGCCTATTAGCGTACAGTATCCTGTTACATTACCAAACACGTGCGTTATAATCTCAGATCAGATTACCACACGAAAGGCGGGTCCAATCGGCGGCTGGTCACAATAGGTGAGTGGTCACAGTACCGGACTTGATAAAGATGTATTGTGGCCGGCATTTACGTTACACACTCGACTTGCAGCCCGCACGATTGACCTGTCCATGTGCGTTGCAAAACGCAGTCTAAGCACGGCACACATGGATGTTAGGGTGATGGATCGATCTAGTAAATGGTCTAGTTTTTATGAAGCAATAAATGGAGGCAACAAAGGATTTAGCCGGTTAATTGCGTAACACACTTACGGTAGCAACGGATTTTATTTTGACAGTTAAACAATATTCATTGCGTTATTTACTTTGTTGAGGAGACAAATTTTTCGAACATATAAGCAACGGTTTAGCAATATCCTTCAAAATCATTCAAATTGTGATTGAAACTGTGTTACGCAATTAGGCTGTAAATTATAGAAATTGATAGGTCATAATTTTTTTTTGACAATTTTGGATGTTAAATCTGTAGTGTAGTACAGGTTATGCTCGGATGTCACTTCCAACATTTACTTATTTTTTTTAATCTGAAAGGGGAACGGGGTCAATCACAGTGATAATTAAATTAAATTAATATAACAATTTCACGTGAGTATGAATATTCAATCATGACTGTTCAATACAAAATATATTAAAGGAAATATTACTTCCAGTTCAACGCCTTTTTAGAAATCTCAAGAATAACTACAAAGACAGTATTTTCGGAAGTGACAAACCAATTTTGGTCCTTTGTTCCGTGCAATTCACATTTTACAATCTAATAATGACGTCAGATATCAGACAATGCTTTCAACAGCTTACAAAGGTACAAGTAAGTAGGTACTAAGATGGTCAAACCGAAAACCAGAAAATTTGAGCGTTTCGTAAATTTGAGGGCAAGAGATTTATAATACTATGTGCTGTGACTGTCAAGTTATGTGACGAGTAAATTATCTCGGTCATGTATCTTGATTCTTGACCTTGTGAAATGAACACGATGTAGGTTTTGTTGACATTTATGTATAACAATGGTTTTGAACTCATAGCAGTCATAGCACGTTTATGTTAAAACGTGTGGAAATTAACCTCTTACAGAAATTTAAGTTAACTTATTGATGTCATTTCATGCATTCAGAGATTGCAGATGCTCAAATGAGATAGGCCGACTGGCGCACCGTTTTGATTTAGCTCCTTGAAATCAGGATTGTAAGTATTTAGTTCAAGTCTTAACATTGACTTTAGTTTCTGCGTAATTTATTTTTCCATGAAGATTCTTTGACTAAATCTGGTCTTTCCATCTAAAATACTAGAACGGGTAATTTTTACAAATGACATAACATCAACTCATCTCTAAGAAATATTAGGCGGTTGAAGATTCAAACCAAGTGAACCGGAACTACGTTAGCAAATTGATTGGAATAAATAAATTTTAATGAACTTAAAGATCAATGGCGACAAAATATTTGATTAATTACGTGCATGAATAAGTTTTGCGGATGTTTGAGCAAAGTCAATGTTTTAAAGATCACAGATGATATTCGTGGTAGTTAAATGATACAAGATGACATTTAAAATTATCAAAACTAAAGGAAGTATAAAAAAAATGCTGTTTTATTTATGATCAAGTCAGAAGCCTGTCAGAATCTAGTACATACCTAATCAAAGTTGACACATACGTACAAGCACTAACGAAAACCAGTAATGAAATCGATAGACCTGAAAATTAGCACATCGCCATGTTAGCAGAATACTGATAAAAATTCAATATTTTTAATACATCACAAAATCATTTTTCTTTAAGCTTTTTGCCGATCAAAAGAATATGACTCATTTAGAAATATGATTTTCTATTCATTTCCTATTTGAGGAATGAAAAGAAGATTATATTTTTAGCTTAGGCCTACGTGATCTAGATACATGTAAGCCAACCATTTGAAATACCAGTATACCCTTAGACAAAAGCACTCACAGGCTTGCATAACTTGATACTAAAGTTTCATATGAAACTGTATGCACACCACAAAGTAAGCTAGGCTGTCGTAAAATATTATCTGAAGCACGAATCAAGAGTTTGTTATCTAGATTGAAGAGAAATAAGGATGTCGTGAAATAAAAATGATTGTCAAGGTCGTTGGAGGTTTAGGAACTTCTAAGTTAACACTTGAAAATTTAATTTGAATGATAAACAGCACGATATATATTTTTTTTAATGTTTAAACTCGCAAAAATTCTCCTTGCCCTGAGTGTTCATTGTTCAATGGCTCAAAAGGCAAGGAGAACTTTTAATAAGAAAGGAGATTCGTCAATAAGATCAACAGCATCAATTTCCTGTTTGCTAATATCAGCTTTTCTGCAAAGCAGGCATGCCACTGACATTTTCCTGCAAGTTTATTTGCAGCGGTCATTGAAAGGCCCAAATTAAAAGGACGTTTAGATTTTTAGGTTAAATTGAAAACTGTAACATGAACAGCGAAAAGTAGGCCTCGAAAACCTTTTCTTCCTTCAATGCGTTGAGAGCAGTAAGTATCTAACTTAACCCTCACGAGTGATGGTATTATTATCGTTATACATATATTGTGAAACCTTATTTCCTTAAGGACTATTTTGTATAAGCCTGATAATTATGTTACATATAAAATGACATACCTATTATAAAATCTACTACAACCAAAAAGCTATTTCGTAATCTAAATAGGTATCACAATTGATCAACTCATATCTTGGTCCTAATTAAACATGACAATATTAATTTCTCCATCAAATCGATCATGAGACGAATGAGCGATATTGTAACAGCTTATATACTGATATCAGCAAATCAGTAAGATATGGATAGTAGTAGCAGTTCGATCACAAAGTTTATAATTGAGACAAATTAATAAGCCGTGAGACAGATTAGATTACTGTTCTAAGTGAAACTGTGACTTAGCAGGAAGTTACAAGTTGAGGATTTCATTCATTGATAAGTGTGATTTCGAAACTACCTGTTTACTATTTAATGATCAGGAACTTAACAATTAGTTGGAGCTGTGATTTATTAATGAAGCTCACGGTTATGACGTCTGATGCGTAACATAAGGACCAATGTAAGTGCTCTGAATATAAGATTCCTGTGTGGAAAAGGACACCGAAGAACGTTACTGAGGGCAGTGTAAGACGCAGTCAAGTTTGATCCTCTGGCGCCCATTATAAAGCGCCCTTGAGAATATCCCTGAGTAAAAAAGGACCAATGTACGTATTTGTAAATTAACACTTAATCCGAATGAAGATGAAATATGCCCGATCTTGGCGTGCCATAATATATTACCAAATGCTATGATTAGCTAAAATTATAATTCATAGTTAAACCTTTACACAAGTCGGTTTCTGAGTCTTGTGGATTAAATCAAAGAACCTTATGCTCTTTTCTTGATATTATATTTTCGTACTAAAGGTTGTAGTAATCTTTTTCTGGGACTTTTATAAGATCACCTTATGTAGGTATCCTTTACAATAAAAAAAAAAAAAAATCACAATATTCTCCTAATGGTATAGTTTGCTAAAGTTTTCGCATATGTAACATATCGGTTAAGTTGCATACATTTTGGGCGGTTAGTTTGTGACAGGGTTCTAAGTCTAAGTTTAACTTGCGATAGTAGACCACATTTGGTACTTGCGCCTGCGCTTGCGGGGGTAACGAGTCTAGTATAAAAGTGCTTGTATGTACACAGACCGTATCACTTGCCGTAGTGGATTTTATATATCATAATGGCTGCTAAGGTACTTTGTTTTATAGTGTTTTTGTATAATTTAACATGAATTTTACTAATATTGGATTTTATTATAACGACTGATAAGATAAGGTTTCGCAGTTGGTATTTCTTTTGATACGGAAAGGTATCAAACACAATATCTAGTAAATATAAATGATTATAAATAATAAAAGGGCGTAAAAGTTGTCTTTATTAAAAAGGGATAACACCCTTATAAAAATAAATCGTTTGAAATATTCTTAAACATTTCCGAAAGAAAAGTCGTTAAAGACTTTTAAAAGGCTTCAACTGTGAATTATTATACACCCTACCCTGCCCTATTGTGTAAATCCAATTTGTAGATAATAATCTTCGTGTTACTTATTCTACTTCGTTTTTTTTTTTCAGTTACTAGTCCTTTTGTGCGCGGTGGCGACCGCCCGTGCTGGTGGGCTATACGCCGCCTCTCCCGTGGCCTCATACGCCACCGCTCCCGTGGCCACATACGCTGCAGCTCCTGTCTACAAGAGCTACGCGGCTCCAGCCGTAGCGTACTCCGCACCACTCACATACTCCGCCCCCGTAGTGAAGGCGGTTGCTCCAGCAGTCTCCTCCATCTCATCATACTCCACACACACAGCCCACGCGGCACCACTTGTGGCTAAGTCCTACGCTCCCGTCGCTACATACGCCGCTGCTCCCGTAGCCACATATGCCGCGCACGCCGCTCCCGTAGCGACCTATGCTGCGCCTTCTTACGCCTCGTACGCCGCTCCCGCTGCCTACGCCGCGCCTGCTGCGTACGCTACGCACGCGGCCTACGCTGCGCCTGCAAGCTACGCCGCCGCTCCGGTTGCCACATACGCCACTGCTCCCGTCGCGTACGCTAAGTCTTATGCTCCTGCTGTGACATACGCCCACTCTGCTCCTGTCGCGGCTTATGCTGCGCCTTCTTACGCCTCGTACGCCGCGCCTTCTTATGCCTCGTACGCCGCTGCCCCAGTATACAAGTCCCTGTCTTACTCCGCGGCTCCCGCCGTCTCTCACGTGGCATACAACGGCCTTTCGTCAAACTACGGCTGGTGATCACTTTATCGACTGTACAAATTAGTTGTTTATGTTTGTATATATACTTTTATACAATGAAAATAAATTTTATAAAATGTTAAACATTATGTTTATTTTATGTGTTAACTAATTCTTCAGCATTTGACCAATTTTTTTTATATTTTTCACACAAATATGTGGAAACTCTGATAATAATGTAGGACACTACCAACTAGAAGGCAAATAGGAAAATCTGGTAAACATTTGAAAGTATTTTAAGTGGTACAAAAAAAATATTGATTATTCGTATCTTAGTTTCTCATTACATAGGCGGAAGGTTAGATTTACGAGCTCCCTTCCTATCTGAGAACATTTAATTTATATCGTCATTCCTTAAAAAGAAAGGGATTTATTTTGGGTACATAAAAGTACTTTATCATGATACTGATTTCCCTTAAAAAAATGTAAGACCAGTCCAATAATATTATACCTGAAAAAAGAAATTGAACACATTACCACCGCCATCGCGCTATGTGACATTTTGAATTTAAAATACGTACCTATTTCAATTAATAATTAATTATTACATGAAATTCGAAAGTTTGTCCTATTTTATCTACC
This sequence comes from Agrochola lota, assembly GCA_947364205.1. Lineage (NCBI taxonomy): Eukaryota > Metazoa > Arthropoda > Insecta > Lepidoptera > Noctuidae > Agrochola > Agrochola lota. Next base: position 7,857,505 of record OX376231.1, on the reverse strand, counting down.
AATTTCCAAAGGGAAAAGGAAAATCCGCTCCGAATTTATTACTAAAATAATTTAATAACGAGACGAGAGGACGTATTCTTAAATATTTATGTTATCTAATGATCTTATCACCATCGCAGTTTAGGATAAAACAAAAGATAACATTGCTAACATCCTAAAGCCTAAAAACGAATAAATATTTAAAAAAACTTTGTGCTAATTGAAGTATAATTATCATTCCGTACAAAATTCCTACAATTTATAACGATATGATGCGTTAATATTATGATAGGAATCATTACAATCATCGTCATTGTCTTGAACAAGGTGAATTGATGTCGAAAGTATGGGAACTAGCCTTGTCTTACGTCACACAACCTGCAAGCTTAACACGCACTACATTGACAAGATATGTGTCATAAAATCTGTTTTGATTATGTATGGAAGCTTCGACTAAAGTCACACGTCTTGTCAGTAATTAGTAACGTTTTGTAAAAGCAGAGGACTTGAATCTCTCATCGATTGCCAACCATATTAGAAATTTATTGACCATGTCATACTACGCCATTCTTTTGAGCATGAAAATCCCCCAGGATCCGACATTGCAATAGTATAGACAGATTCCAGAACGTCCATGGAACGTCCATGACTAAGTCTTGTCAATGATATCGTGAAGGTAACGAAGTAACTCATAGAAGGTAATTGCGGACACTAGGACCAAAAATGTGTTATTTCGCAGAATCATTACGAAATTTTTCTCACTTGACACAGATTAGATTTTAATAGTACTTGTGTGTATTTAGAGCGGTGCAATGACTTACATTACTAAATGATTATATCAAATGGTTATTTCCCATGTTGATCTAGGCAGTGAAATAAAAATGCTGTGTCGTTTGATTGCGTAGTTGCAAGAAGTTCTAGAAATAAGAGAAACGCTATACTTGGCTTGATGGCATTGGGCTACATAAACTCAGTTATATTTATAGACACACCCAACACGGTCCAATTTTACTTCTTGAAAATTTATTGATCTCGGGAACCTTGACAGGAGTAAATGGCCTGAAAGACGGAGTTGTCGTGGGTATCTCCGAGACCGCGCCGGAGCAAATTCCTTTGAATATCTTCTAGAACGAATAGCCACATTATTTTATGTAAGAAGTGGTGGTAGATACTACCTAGCCTTTTAACGTTATCCTTATTTCACCTTTTGCGACACTCCTGATTGAGTGACCCATTTATTTTTTCTGAAAATAGATTTAATATCAAGTTATCAAATATTTCAATCTATCCCTACGAATAATTAATATTCGTAGATCTATCCATGACATAATACACGGCATAAAAGCTTTATAAATTATTTACAATTATGTTGATTAAATAAACAATATGACAGTAAGTGGCCAATCAATAACATAAATAGTAATAAAAAAGACATGTCAACAATCTCATTATTTGTTCAATTCTCACATAAAAATCAGTTTTATTGCACAAATAATTCGCCTGCAAACTGCACTCGCGCAACGTTCATCAGAAATATCAAGCTTCTGGTCACATTTTTTGGATACCGTGTCAATTGGCTTACAATTTTATGATGCACGGGTGCTTATTACGTATGACACAACTGTACATGTAGATATATAAGGTGATAATATCATGTCTTGTATCATGATAAGTAGGTTCATTGTAGTTAACAAGTTGGTAATTTATGAAACATTTGAATATTCGTCGTTCTTTTGCGTAAATGACCTTACGACTACGATGACTTTACGTTTATGACTTTTTTTTTGTTGGTATTTTGAATAGCATTCTCTAGTAGTGTTTTTGATTTGTAACATCTTTCGTCTTGCTTACCTGCAACCAAAATCTCACCCCAGAGTGATGCGCTTTGTGAGACGGGCGTTCTTAGGGACTGATATCAGCCCTCAGGACTATATGGCCCGTGTCACAGAGCGCATCGACTTCCTGAAGCAGAAAGTGTATGCATGGGCGAACCGTATTCGTAGGTATAAGCGGCGAGTAGAGCGATACACTCAGAATCGCACCTTCCAGAGTGATGAATAGTGGGTTTATAGGGGTTGGGAGTGACCGGACCAAGGTGAGACTGACACGCGTCTGCCGGATGATGTTGCCATGTACTCTTTCTGGCGCAGCATCCGGTCGGTGCCTGTCAGTCACACCGAAGGTGATTGGACTCGGGAAGTCGAGCGAGCCTGCGATCCAATACCAGAAATGGGGGCTATTACCATCTACCCCCAAGATGACGGTGAGACGAACTGCACGAGCTACTCGTGCAGTTCGTCCGTTGCCTAACTGGAAATCTCCAGGGCCGGACGGGCTGCACAACTTCTGGATAAAATGGTTTATAAGGTCGCACGCTCGCTTGGCGGCTCAGTACCAGACTGCATTGGAGTCTGGTTCGCTACCCCAGTTCTTAACGACAGGAGTTACCCACCTGCTCCATAAATCTGGTAGCACCGCGGAACCCAAAGATTATAGGCCGATCACATGTTTGCCGACGGTCTATAAAGTTCTTACATCTATTTCGAGAGCTAAAATTAACAAACATATAGACACTAACTCCATCATGTCTGCCTCTCAAAATTGATGTAGGAAGGGATCCCGCGGTACTAAGGAGCTACTCCTCATTGATATGGCCATTAGCCAACAGGTTCGTCGTTCCCGAAAGGATCTTTCGACATGTTGGATAGATTATAAGAAGGCCTATGACTCGGTGCCACATACATGGCTCATGAGGGTGCTGGAGTTGTATAATCAATCAAAATCAAATTATTTTATTTACAGATCATACAATCCAATTTGTTAGTTACATACACATCTTAAACACTAGTGTTAGTACATAATAATATTTGGCAAATTTAGGTCACAATATAATTACTAGCAATGTCAAAACCATTAACAATAATGTCAAAATCACAACCATAACGTCAAAATCACCATTAATATAATGTCAAAATTATCATCAATAATAATGTCAAAATCACCGTCAATAATGTCAAGAATGTCAAAAGTAGATGCAACTCTGCGCACCTTCCTGTTGTCGTGTATGGGGCAATGGAGGACAGTCCTTCGCTATCCAGGATGTCGAAATATCCAGAGGAATAGCGAATCAATAAGGATAGAGCGAGGCATATTTCAGGGCGATAGTTTGAGTCCGCTCTGGTTCTGCTTAGCCCTGAATCCTCTAAGTACACTGCTGGAGGGTTCAGGCCTACGCTATCGGCTGAGGAGAGGTGGTCAGGTTATATCTCACCTCCTCTACATGGATGACCTAAAACTCTTTGCCCCCAACAATTTGCAACTGATGGAGCTACTGAAAGTAAGTGAAACTTTCAGTAGCGCCATGAGGATGGAATTTGGTGTGGACAAATGTGCGGTCATGCATGTAAAGCGAGGGGAGATTGTGGAATCCGTGGGAACACAGCTCACGGATTCCATAAACCTTAGCGCCCTCTCCGCATCCGAAACCTATAAGTATTTGGGTATGTCGGAAACATTTCGCATCAATGTTACTGACATGAAGCAATCGTTGAAGGAGCGCTTCTTTGGCCGCCTGAAGAAAGTATTTAATAGTTTTCTATCAGGCGGGAACAAGGTGCGAGCCTTCAACGGTTGGGTCATGCCGGTTTTGATGTACTCTTTCGGCATACTCAAATGGACTCAGACTGAACTCGACGCCCTGGATAGGAGGGTCCGTACGCTGCTGACTGCATATCGGATGCATCACTCACGGTCATCGGTAATGAGACTGTATATCCCGCGAAAGTGTGGAGGTCGAGGCTTTTTAAACGCTAAGACCCTCCACAATCGCAGTCTGCAGTCTCAGGGAATATTTCTTAGAAACCGACGTGGGGATGCATCGAGATGTGGTCGCGGTAGACAAGGGTCTCACCCCGCTCTCCTTGGCTAAAGAGAACTGGCGTAAACCTGTAGTGCTTGACACTAACGATCGCAAGGAGGTATGGCAGAGTAAGGAGCTTCACGGACGCTACTTTCGGGCCCTACATGGACCCGATGTAGATTTACTAGCGTCCGTAGCCTGGCTGCGTTTTGGTGACCTCTTTGGAGAAACCGAAGGTTTTGTCTGTGCAATTATGGACGAAGTTATGATGACGAACAATTACCGGAGATTCATTGTGAAGGACGGGACGGTTGACATCTGTCGGGCATGCCACCGTCCGGGAGAATCAATCCGACACATTATCTCTGGCTGTTCTCGTCTAGCTAACGAAGAGTACTTGCATAGACACAACCTTGTAGCCAGGATTATCCACCAGCAACTTGCTCTGAAGTACAGTCTTGTGGAATCTGAAGTGCCGTACTATAGGTATGCGCCCGACCCAGTTCTCGAAAATGGAAATATCACTTTTTACTGGGATCGATCCATCATCACTGACAGGACTATTGTTGCCAATAAGCCTGATATAGTGGTGGTGGATCGAATAGAGCGGTGCACAATGATTATTGACATAACAGTTCCGCATGACGGGAACTTCGTGAAAGCCGAGAAAGATAAACAAATCAAGTATCTTGACTTGGCTCGCGAGGTTGTCGACATGTGGGATGTGGACTCGGCGATCATTGTGCCGATAGTCGTGACAGCCAATGGCCTAATAGCCAAGAGCCTTGAACAACACCTGAGAAGGCTCTCGTTGGGCAGCTGGATCAAGGGCTTGATTCAGAAAGCGGTACTTCTAGACACGGCTCGCATTGTTAGGAGATTCCTCTCTCTAGAGCCCTGACCGCCGGTAGCTTGGATCCTGTTCCCGATACCGGTGGGCTACTATTTTTTATATTTTTAAATGTTTTTGTTTTCCGTTTTCTTTTTATGAAAATATTTAAAAATGTAAATTATATGTAAATAGATGAAATAAAGGAAATAATAATAATGCTTTATTTCCAGGTTTACAATTTAGCAGAATAGCACTATGTAGAACAAAGTTTAAAACCTAAACAATTGTAAAAATACCACTGAGTTTAAACCTCTGGCACCCAAGCTAAGATTAAACTTGTGTTATGGGTGACAGGGCTCTCTCTATAAACATTTACCAGATAATTTATACAAGTTCGGAGTTACATAGTGATTAGTGTCACTAGCGATTGCCGGAGCAAGCAGCATGGTTATTATAGTTTAATACAAAAATAAAAGAATGGAATAAAAATTATATAAAATAAAACTTAAAACTATAAACTGTAGCCATTCTCTAAGTGTATATATGTGTGTGTGTGTGTGTGTGTATGCGTGAGTGTGTATTATTTTCTTAATATAACAGGGCACAACGTGCGCCATGACCCATACAAATTTTCTAAGTATCAAAGATACAGGAAGTCTCAAATAAAGTTACCAGTTTATGAAACTAGAGATGTAACATAACAAAACCAATATTGGCTATGGTTACTTAATTGAACTAAGTATAAAACTACATATAAAGTAACTATATGTTCATATGGACTTGAACAGCTTCATAAATGATATTTTCACAGATTTATTCAACACAAACGGGGCACATCCGCAATGAATACACAGTTATTTAACGCTGATACAATTCATCTAGAAAAAAACATATTTGGTAGATTGCCAACACATATGAGTATTCTTCGGTTTATTACGTATCCCTGTGTATGTAGGAGAGCTTTATTTATTTATTTTCATAGTAAGTAAACGGTGGGGAAGTTGTTTAGCCTAGATATTACGGTGATTCATCACTATGATTAGTGTATAAAGTTTTGTATTACTTATTTTTCCCCATAAGGTTAATGCTTTGGTTTGTCCGTCCATATTTTCAGTTGGCTGTTTTATTTAATGTGCTGATGGATTTAGTATCTACTACACTATGTAGGTACTACAAAAAATCCGAAAGGGATACCGTGGCCCCTGGCAACGTACAGGCAACTGAAAGAACACGGGTGGGTTTTAGTCAGCAAGAGTCTGACACGCCCTCACGCTCCGTCCAGAGCGGGAGAAGTTATTTGATAATTTCCCTCCCAATCAATCTACCTAGCCTTTTCCCAACTATGTTGGGGTCGGCTTCCAGTTTAACCTGATGCAGCTGAATACCAGTATTTTACATGGAGCGACCGCCTATCTGACCTCCACAACCCAGTAACTGGGTAATACGATACCCCTTGGTAAGACTGGTGTCAGACTTTCGGGCTTCTGACGACTCGTAACGACTGTCAAAGATCCACGAATAACATTCCACATCCATCGCATGAAATAATTTGAAAAACTTATTAAGCACAATATTCACTAGCATAACTGGTTAGTTTATTTGTTTACAAAGATGGCCACAAAGACAGCCTATTACCTAATTGCAAAGTGGAAATATACAAATACACTTTCTGAGTTTTGTTAACTGGAACTGTATAAAAATATCTTGCGGAAGATTACTTAGACAATTAAACTTACTGGTGAACAAAAACTGTACCAAAAAATATGAAAGCACTTATATACGTATTATCATTAATTTATTATTCTATGCACGTGCATGCCATTTATGTATTAATCTACCTAGCCTTTTCCCAACTAAGTTTGGGTTGACTTCCAGTCTAACCGTATGCAGCTAAATACCAGTATTTTAAATGGAGCGACTGCCTATCTGACCTTCACAACACAGTTACTGGGTAATACGATTCTCCTTCGTAAAACTGGTTGTTAGATTTTCGGCCTTAGGTATCTTGCCGGATTGCCGCTATGGGATCTGGAGGCAAAAGTTCTCGCGCACATTTGCGAGTGGCGCGAGGAGGCTAAACGCCGGGGTGTAACTCCGCCGCCGCGAGAAATCACGGCATAGCGAACAGAGCTGCGACGGGATCTCATAGCGTCAGGGGGAGTGCGATTATCGCAACCCAGTACTGGGCACACCACAATTGCGGCGATAAGTTCCCTCTTTGAGGAGTGGTTAGAGAGGCGCCACGGCGTCCTCACCTTCCACCTGACGCAGGTCCTCACCGAACACGGTTGTTTCGGGAGGTTCCTGTTCCGGATAGCGCAGGAGGAAACGCCCGGGTGTCACCACTGTGCGGATCGCCCGGAGGACACGGTGGAGCATACGGTGGAGGTCTGACCGGCCTGGGCCCGGCACCGCCGTGTCCTTGTGGAGGCGATCAGCGGCCCTGGTCCAAACCATGGTATGGAGCTAGAACGTGTGGCAAGCCGTGAACCTTTTTCTGCGAAGCAGTAATGCTCGCGAAGGCGGAGGCAGAAAGCGTGAGGGGGAGGCAAATTTGGCGCCCTCACGCCCCTAGCCGCCGTAGGAGACGCAGGCCGATTCCCGGCACCGTAGGCGCGGGCTTGCGGACGGCGAGCAATGGGTAGCTTGCCGTCCAATAAGGACCACGCCCGGGTCGACGGCACGTTATGTTCCACGCGCGCCTCATAGAGATGTAAGCACAACTGACGGGGTCCGCTAGGACCGATGCCTCCGGGTTTGCGTGATAGTCCGATAGGGATACTGTGGCCCCTGGCAACGTACAGGAAACTGAAAGAACACGGATGGGTTTTAGTCAGTAAGAATCTGACACACCCTCCCACTCCGCCCAGAGCGGGAGAAGTTATTTGATAATTTCCCAACCAAAAAAAAAGGTATACATAGGTACCGGTAACGACTGTAAAGGCCTACAAATGACGTGCTTTCCGAGGCGATATGTCGATATGTAATGGATCACCCATCCAAGGTCCAAGGACCAACCTCGGCTAGAGTTGCTTAACCTTGAAAATTGTGACTGTTACTATTGAACCACGAGCCCCTTCATGGGCTTGCCACTTATGTAAACCAACATGGAAACCCACAAGTATAAAATGACTCGGAAGTCATCCAAGAACAACAAGAACTGTTTTCAACATAATATACCTACTTGCAAAACTACAAATTACTTAGGCCGAAACAAGAAGGGTTGAGTAATAATTTTGACATGAAGAAGTAACGAGATGGAAGTGCTGTGTCACATAAAAGCCTATCTTTTATTGTGCCAACACATGTTGCGTCAGCGCACAAACTTGTTATCCTTATTGGCTTATAATGAAATCTGGTCTTTCTGTCCAGCCTGTCAGTTGCAATGTGCTAATTTGATGTGCCTTTCTTTCGTGGGATTGTTATTTATTTTGTGTTATGGGGAAATAATTAGCAGGTAAAACATAAAGCGAACTGGAAAAATATGCACAGCAGTAGGACAAAATAGGTTAACTAAAGAAAATCTGGAAACTCACAAACAAATTATTTTATTGTTGCACAGAATGGCAATTTGGATTGAACGACTATATATTTGGAATTTCATTTATAATAAACTTAACATATTTCAGAAGGAAAAAAATTACCCTATACCTGTCCATGTCTGATAGATTAATGAGTAATTAAATTTGTGGAAGCTTGTAAATGGCAATTGTAAGCGCTATTGTACATTTGTACATTACCTTTGTAGAAATGATAGACTGTAAGCTTTCTCATGAATAAAATAATAATAATGTTTTCCTCGTTACTTGCTTCCCAATTTAGCAATACGTTCCTCCAAAGGTACCGATATTAAGTGCTTAGCACTGCGCAATATCAGATAGCACTTACTTGATTACTGTAATCAACTTAGCCAATCAGAACCAAATAAATGTACTCTATTAAAACCTCAGATAAAAGGTACCAATCACCAATCTAATATACGCGCTCAAGCTGCTACTATTAATAATTAATATAAAACAGATCTGTCTAATTAGGTACCGCTTAAGATCATTAGTCATGTTGAAAAAATATTAATTTATAAGCAGACGTCGCCGCAGGGCAACACAGTATAGCTCGCTAAACTTATTACAAAATACATGTACACATTGACGTATAGCGGTACTTAGTTTTTGTCGTGACTTAATTGTTATCGAGCGACCAGCAGGCCTATGGGTCACTGACCTTTCTGCAACTGTTGACCCCAGAATATTATTAATATTACAGTGGCATATTTAGATTATGTATTGATTCAGAATACAGACTTTATTTTCATTCTCATTAAACAATTTTTCATCGTGAGTAAAACGGGCAGCGTCTCTTAATGAAAAATTTAAAGACATATTGTTATATCCAGCAACCCAGATTGGACCCAAGTGGTGGGTGGTCTCCTGGCTTGTGACCTAGCAGTGGGAACGTTAGAGACTGATTATGATCATGCTAAACTATTTTTAATCGGAGCTAAGCAATTAATCAAGTAAGTGCTCTACATTGGGTACGGCGAATGTGAAGTATCTCTCGGCCCCCGTCTCCTGCACGCGTAGCATGACAACCATAGAAACGGGTTATCTACTGGTTTTGTCGACGGAAGAATAGACAAAATGACAGATTGTGATTTGTAATCTGTCATTTTGTCTATTCTTCCGTGGACAAAACCCGTTTCTGTTGTGGTCATCCTTAGCGTGCTGGTAGGAGTAGGAACAGTGGCGTTTTAGTCAATAGAAGTCTGACATAACCCTCCGTTCTCACAAGGAGGGTATCCATGAGGATTTCACCACGAAAAAAAAAAAGAATTGGGTCCGCGCTACATAAACAATCCAATCCTAGATTTTTCCGAGTGTTTCCTTTTCCTTCATGAAAACCAGATTCGCCAGTGTCTACAAATAACAAATAGTGATATAGATTAATCTGTCCATTTAGCTGCCCATTTACTTAACACCTTTAATCCTACAATGGTGTGGTCTACTACAACTTATTTGCACATTAGCTTGATATATAAATAAATGTTGTTATTCTAAGGCTGTGGGAAAAATAGGTGTTCCATTTAACCTTTTTGATTCGAATTGTTAGGTCTCGATAACTAATGAATTAAATTTGGTAATATTGGTGGAAAACAAAAATAAAATAATATTTACTGTTATACCTAAATAATAAAAAAGACGGGGACCATCACAGGACACTGCTCGCTAACCAACACTTTCACACAATAGAAATAACGGTCAGTCCTCTATGCAGGGCGTGCATGGAGGTTGAGGAAACCGTCACACCCAGATTAGAACAGAAACCCTAGGGACACCCTGATCTCTCACAGATGATCTGAACAGACCAGGAGATTAAATTAACTTCTGGAGGGACATGGGCCGTTTGGAATAACCACCGACGGCCGCCATGGCCCACGCTCAATGGTCCTGAGGGACTTAGTGCGAAAACCAAACCCTATAACAAAGAACATAGCATAATAATGCCTAAATAATTGATGCAGCACGCTATCCCCTAAGGTTTCCTCATAAAGAAGTGGAATTTCACATATGTAACTGCAGTGTGCCTTCCTCACTATTCGATAATTTTCTCTCTTAATCCCACTTTGAAGTAACAGCCACCGTAGTCCGCCGCTGTACATTTGTGTGCTTGAAGTATTCAATAAATAAATAACATCACGCTTATAATCCTCGACGGGCTAGGCGTACCTCTAGGTGTACCTATAGAACAGCCACGTTTCGCCAGTTATGTTCAAGTCCCTTGTAATATGGGGTGAGCCTTTTACCATAAACCGGTTTAGCCTCGGGGCTGCTACTGAAAAAACCCATTAAAACTTTGCCTGACTTTTGAATCGAACCCAGGAACTTATGCTCAGTAGTCGCGCTTGCGACGACTACACCAACGAGTTATAAAAAAAAGTAACCAGTTCTTAGCCCGGAACTTATCATAATGCAGAATAGTAGATCTAGTTCCAAACATAATTATCTAAACGGGAAGTATTCCTTAACATTGATGGCATCATCTTTAGTGTCATCTGCATACCTCTTAGTCGGTCTTATTATAACATATTTTTCTTATTTTACTAATAACTAGTCCTTTCACACATCGCCCCCGACTTGCGAGTTGTAGATCGTGAATTCGAATCCAGGCAGGCGCTCTAGTTTGTGTATTTAATTTCATCACCATCTCAAAATGGTGAAGGAAACATACACATGGATACATTGAGAGGAAACCGGCATGACGTAGAACCAAAAATTTTAAGACCTGTGACATTCAACAACCTGTACTGGGTCTGCGTGGTGGATTACGGCCCAATCCCTGTCACAGAGAGGAGGCCCGTATCCCAGCACTGGGAACGTTATATAGTAAATAGTAAAAGTAAAAGTAAAAATAGTTTATTTCAACATCTAAATTACATTATTGAGGTATCGTTGGTCCCAAAATAGGCACAGTCTGTATCTTGGGCACCATTACTTATAATTATAACGGAACGTTTTATACTGATTATGCTAGTCCTTTCACAGTACCTCTGATTTTGCATCACTGTCACAATCACAGTGATCCTTATTTCCGTTACAATAAGGTACAACGCTAAATGCGTCTTTTGGCGCGTGGCCAAAATCGGAACTAAGGCCGCCATCTTGTTTTGTCAATACGATTTGGGTGCAAGTTGCTGCTATGAGAGGTAAAATTACTGTTACAGGCATAGGTTACAGGCATGTACCTACTCTCCAAATTATGAATAGGTAATTCTTAACGTTTCTTATTTTCATGACCATCGCATGAAAACGGCAAGACGCGATAACTTTGTTTGAACGTTTTAATACACGAAAAAAAAAACTAAACCAAATGGAATGTCATATAATTTTATGTGTTCACAAACTCGAACAATGAGTTAAATTCATAATCGTCAGATTTTATTTTATTTTGAATATTTACACTGTTAAACATTAATAATCTTGCATCAACATTTTTCTATCAAACTATGTAACAACGTTGTGTCATTGGGTTCGTTGCTATGGTTGCCGCTTCGTTGTGACTTAGGTATTTGCTATGTTGACACCTTTCCACAAATAATCTAACCTAACCTCTAAAACACAAACCCAAAACAAATGCGCGGCAGACCAGAGGTTTTATCAGCCAATCAAGGATACTCAAGCTATTCTATAAAGTCTAGATGTGATTTACCTATTTGGAAATAGTAAAAATACTTTTAATGTGTTGTGTCCCGTGTTTTGTTTTTTGTGTGTTGTGTTATGTGTGTGTGGGTTTCGTTGTGTTGTGTTGTCTGGTGTGTGTGTTTTTCTGTGTGTATTTGTTGTTTTGTGTGTAATGTGTTGACATCAAACGGGTTACTGTTTGATAGTGTCATCGGATGTGCCTTCGACCGACCTCGGTATTTAAATTTGTAGATATTATTATGTTATTGAACTGTTGACCTAGGCTAGAACGTGTAAGCTAGACCTAGATATATTATATTTCTAGCTGACCCGACAGACCTTATCCTGTCCAAACGATAATTCATACAAAATTCACTTTCAGGTTTCCCAATTTTTCAAATTTTCCTGGCAATTTTTCAAATTTTTCCTTCATTAAGAACCTGATTCGGACTAATACGAATATATTAAAACAAAAATTTGCCAATACGGTCCAGCCGTTCTGAAGTGATGCGCTTATCAATGAACAGCATTTAATTTTTATTAAGTAAGTAGGTATACAGGGTGGCAGGGACATCGACGCGAAAACTGATACCAAGGACAGTACATGAATCTGAACCCCCCTGCGTTACAATTTATCGACGGTAATTTTTTTTTTAATCTGCTGTTCCATACATTTTGACCGCGTAGGTATTGCACTTTTCTATGAAACCGCAGATTTTTTGACGCAAGGTTTTTCAGAGTCAGTCGGTCGATTCTGTAAAAATATTAACGTGAAGCTTAGGTGAAGTGAGCGTGAAGTGAGCTGTCACTGCCACAGAATCGACCGGCAGGATGCTAGGGATTAACACTATTGACAGCTCACTTCACGCTCACTTCACCTAAGTTTCACGATGATATTTTTACAGAATCGAACGACAGGTCCTGAATCCATGGTATCAGTTTTCGCGTCGATGTCCCTGCCAACCTGTAATAGATTGAAAGTTTTCTATACGCACCAATCGTTATTAAGGATTTGTGATATTTTGAGGCTGGATTTGTATCCAGTTAGTTGGACTTAAACAACGAAGTGGAGAAATTAGAGACGCTATCTATGTTATTTAGGCCGATGATACATCATACGTGATCATGTTTGATCCTTCCATTCAAGATATTATTCCTATTTTAAATGGAAGGTATTATTAGTAAGACCTTGCATAAAAAAAAAAAAAACATATTTAAAAAAGCCGTGCTTAGTTTTAAGAAAGCCAAAGCCTAAGTACCTCCATCTTTTACTTTTAATATGGCACCTTCTAAATCAGATCAGCCTAATTCTGGGCAGTCCTCCAAGACACGGCACATGAGAATTTATTTTATACGAAGTGTGATAATGAAATACATTATGTAATAATTACTTATTTCTTTATCACTATTTTACTATAACTACTAGGTCTGTATAGTTTACAATGGGATATACCAAACGTAGTTTACTTTACGGGTTTTATGATCAGCTTGGCATGGACATCGACGCGAAAACTGTTACCATGGGTTCAGTACATGATTCTGAACCCGTGCTTAGAAACATTTCGTCGGTTATTAAAAAAAAAGCTTGTTCATAGAAAACTGCAATACCTACGCGGTCAAAATGTATGGAACAACTGATTTCTTTTTTAATAACCAACGGAAAATTTCAAAGTTGGGGTTTCAGAATCTTGTACTGGGTCCATTGTAACAGTTTTCGCGTCGACGGCCCTGCCACCCTGTATATTGCTTATTCACGACTCGGGGTAAATCAACACGAGCAAACCGTTTAATGAATTTCGATAAATAAAAACAACAATCAAAACTGTTGCAACACTACAAAATGAAAACGCATCCATATCCGCTTCCTGTATTATTAAACACTTAAGTATACGGAAAATTAGTTCACCTTCAGTTCTTTTATTATTATAAGAATATAAAAAATCAATTTTAATTTTATAAAAGAGACCTTAAACACAACATTTGTTGTACGATTATGCGCCATTTTACTAAAATTACCTAGAAACATGACAATGGCGAGGTCGCTTTGTTTCCTGAGATTTCGTTAACTATATAAGCTGACATTTTTCGTTTGGCTAACATTCAACACATCATATTCCAAGAATCTACATCAAAATGATCGCTAAGGTAAGAATAGTGATATTCATCATTTAAAATACATCAACTCAATGATGTATTTGGATATTATTAAAATACATCAACTCAATGATGTATTTGGATATTATTAAAATACATCAACTCAATGATGTATTTGGATATTATTAAAATACATCAACTCAATGATGTATTTGGATATTATTAAAATACATCAACTCAATGATGTATTTGGATATTATTAAAATACATCAACTCAATGATGTATTTGGATATTATTAAAAAAAGTGTTGCGTGGTTGCATGTGTAAAAATGTGAAGTGAATAGTTCTAGTGGTATCAATGGTGACTTTGTATTTCTATAGCCTCTGAGGATTTCTTGGTTCTATCCAGGATCACAACCCTGGATAATTAATTATTATAACAATCTTGCCATGTTGGTGAAAATTGAGCTTCATTCCAATCGCAATGTTTCCATCATCAATCAATCTGCCTAGCCTTTTCCCAACTATATTGGGGTCGGCTTCCAGTCTAACCGGATACAGCTGGATACCAGTATTTTACATAGAGCAACTGCCTATCTGACCTCCATAACCCAGTAACTGGGTAATACGATACCCCTTGGTAAGACTGGTTGTCAGACTTTCGGGCTTCTGACGACCCGTAACGACTGTCAAAGATCCACGAATGACAGCCGCGGCCAACAGCGTAACGTGCTATCCGAAGCACGGAGGAGTCTTGGTATGTAAAGATGGTCACCCATCCACAGACCAACCCCGGCAAGCGTAGCTTAACCTGATGGATCGACCCGTACGGCAATTATTACTTAGCCACGAGCTTCTAACAATTTCTCCATCATCACGTCACAAAATTTCATTCATGGCCGAATACATCATGTGCCTAACCCTTTGGGGAAAGCTGTGGCAGTCCAGTTACAATGTCACAAAGTGCTCCAAACGAAACAATAGCAATGCCCAATATTTGCCGTTAGTCACCAGCTTTCATGCCTTCAAAGGTGACACATATACGACGGCGGATATTTTCAATCCTTACAGCCGAAATTGGCGAACTGTCGCTTTGACATGGACAGTAAAGGCTGAACAAGAATAATTATCATCCTCTCATACAAAAGCGTAAATAACATCAAACCTGTAATATTTCACGAAGGGGTTGGCAAAGGTGTATTGTACCTATAGTACCGACACCCTTATTTCGCCACACTCCCCGTTCCACAAAGGTGGAGTTAGAAGGCCCGTGTTATCTCTGGCATAAAGAGGAGGCCTATGTGCCAGAACTGGGAACATTATTTAAAGCTGATTATGTAGGCTGAGGTAATGTACTAGGAAGTGGTGAAGGGTGGGCGTTTTGGGGGACTGTCTTATGTAATTTTGACGTTCGAAAAGTGCTGATTCTCAGCCTAGTTTGAATAAATGACTTTTGAATTTTGAATTTTGAAAGGTGAATAACTAGTATATCCAAAGTTCACACACGTCAAACTTCCATGTAATTGAGGATGAGTCTATTGTAATGTACCGGTCGCTAATCCAGACTCCGAGCTGCTTCTGAGAAATTCTAATGAAAAAGCCAATCCAACATCTTCAACAGTTTCACCATACAACGTGCTACGATATAATATTTTATACGTCCTAAGTTACGGACATCTAGATTAGTGAAACGGTGACGTTAGCACAGTTTTGGGCGCGTGCCAGAATTTAATTTTTCTCTCAGGCATGTGGAAATAATTTAGAGCGTGAACTGACTTTTATGGTTTTCTTATGGCAGACTATGTCCATAACTTTCTTTCTTTCCTTTTTCGAACATTCAATTATTATTTAAAAAATGTCTTGTTGATTATTTCCTCAAGTGTGGATTGATCACAAAAATGGTGTAGCATTCTTATACAAAACTAGAGAAGGTATTTTTACTATTTCCATTACTGTGCTCTCTGCTAGTGAAAATACCTTCGGTTTTACAGAATAAGTTTCTGATTAGCTGTTAATCCTACCTTTTTTTTCTAATCAATAATTATATCTTCGAAAATTTTACAAACCTCCCTAGTCAAGCATTGCATGATAATCTCTAAAAAAATATATGGAATAACCAGAACCAGAATCAGAAGATTAGCGGATCGAAAGACAAAATAATTAAATAATAAAAGTGTCTACTCGGTATTCGATGACATACTAAATATTTTTGAGACCCATCTTCTATCATTTGAAAAGTATTTAAGAGCGTTTATTCTGAAGGTGGGCAACGTCGCAAATAGATGTCAAATATTTCACTGTTTTGATTAATTTGGCAATATTACTGTGTGGAAATAAAAAATGTGGCTAACTAGCGAACTAGAATATTGATTATGACATACAATAATTAATATCGTAGCACCGAATGTTTAGTTTTAGATGTAAAAAAACGATTTGGAAACTTTTCAAAGGCGTTTTTACACCTAAAATGGGTACAACATCAAATTCAATGTTATAATCGCAATTCATTATTAATATTCTAGTTCGCTAGTTAGCCACATTTGTTATTTCTATTCAGTAATATTGCTATAAGAATCAAAACAGGTAAATATTTGACAATTATTTGCGACGTTGCCAACTTTTAGGATAAACCCTCTTAAGAGTTTTTGCAAGCTGAAAGCAAAAAAGCAAGATCTCATTTCTTTTGTTAATTAATATTACTTTAAATGTTCGTTATTTGTTTTCGCTTTTAGATAATTATTGCCTGAATGGACACGTTAATTGCTGATTGCCTAATTATTACGATTGCCACTTTTAGTATTTTGGACTAAGTTAAAAATACTTATAAAAAAGAAAAAACATGTCACAATGGGTATAACATTGTGGCATTTTTTTTTATTTTTTGCACCTTTCGTTTACTTCAGAACCTAATTCCAAAAATAGTCTTATTATTTGAAAATATTATTCCTGTTAACCAGTATTTACCCATCTATCTCTATCTGTTTACACGCCCAAAACAGTCAATAAATTCGCATTTCACTGGTATCCAACACTATTTCTAGAAATAGTTTCTAGTACTTATATTTTGATATCGTACAAAGTAGTATTCCTATTAACCAGTATTTACACCTGAGCCAATCTATTTACACGCACAAACTGTCAATACATTCGCAAGTCACACTTCACTGGATTTCAAAGCTCAACCAGATCACCATTTGCCATTATTCTAAATCTGCTCAAAGGCTTGCCAAACCCAGTTCTTATTAAGCAACTATGGCCTTTAAGCGAATCAATCAGTACTGGTTTTAGAGGAGACAGCTTTCATAATGTCTGTCACACAAGCAATCAACTCGATCATTAATCATAATGTCTAATACGAATTAATAAGTAAGATATTCCCCTCAATATGTCCTGCAATATGGATGTCCTGCAATCACTTGATGTTACCGACCTGACCTTTTATTGAAGTTCAAGCACATCGTTTCAAAATTACCGGGAGTCAATTATTTCCATATAAACCGTTGAACGTAATTACATGTAAACTGTCTTATTGGTCTTGGAATTGTAAGTGCGACTTCCAACTGATCACCATTCTTTTCTCAGCTTAAAGACGTTCACTGCTGGACAAAGGCCAGGTCTATTGGTTTCCACAACGGCCTAGGCTTAGGCCGCTCACAACTATTTACAACTTATGGCCTTCCCAGGGTCTGGTGATCGCCAGTCCATCACTTAAACCCAACTGTTCTTAATTTTTGGATATAATACTCTCGGGTTTATTAGCTTTAGCTACCTTCTTAAATTCTGCAATAAGATTTTTTTCATTCTGCAATAGGACTTAAATAAACAATGTCTAACACGAGTCAATTTGCTATAATTATCTAGATCTAAAGTCACAAGTGTCAAATTCTAGACATCTTTCGCAATTCACAAGAGTGAATAAGTCCTTGCGAAGCAAATAAATCCGTCACTGCTGTTTGTTATTTAAATCCATCTTGTTATTGCTTCATCTATATTAAACATTGAGTCCTACTTATAGAAAGAATTTTATAATCAGTGTAAGGGCAGCATTTTTCTCTTTATAAGTGATAACTAATTTACCTGCCGGAAGGCGATTAGTCAGTATACTTACTCGTTAGACTATTCCAGCGGTAATTTAGAACCTTACATTTATCGAGACATTAACGATTATATACAACAATCTTGAATACAGAGTTCCGTGATCCCTGTATGGGAAAAAATACGATAACACCATTAAAAATATTAATTGCTTAAGTGATAAAAACTGTTATTAATGTACGTAGGTGGAAGAGTAATGTGGATTGTCTTGTGACAGTCACCTGCTAACATCTCGTTTCGCAACTGTCAAGGTATCGGCCTCGAAAGTACCCTAACGACCGGAGACGGCCGAGATTTGAGCCTCCTTTTTAAGTAGCCAAAATTACGTGTCAGCACGCTATGTCTATTAAAGGGTTAATAAAGCTGCAAGGGCATAGACGTGAGAAAATAGTTGGGTAATTGAATACGGTATCACTTTTGATGCTCCTTTGCAACATGCTACAACTGCTAGGAGGATGCAAAAGTTTTGATCGTTGGCACCCAATCTATATATAACATACAATAATATTATAAAGAGGTTGAATTGGTTTGTTTGTTTTTAAGTTTGTATGTAGGGGTAAGCTCCGGAAACACAAGTCTGATTTGAAAAATTCTTTTTGCATTGGATTGCCCAATTCTTGAGGAAAGTTAAAGGCTTATGGACGAAGTTGCGGGCAGAAGGTAGTTTAATAATATAAATAATAAGGAAGAATATATACAGTGACAAGTCCAAAAGGATGAATATATTAATTTACAGCACGCGTAGCATGACCACTTTTATCTCTACTCTATGATGAATAGACAGAAAAACCCCTTTAAAAACAAAGAAACATTGATTTTCTTCATTTTTGATATCGATCGCGCCGTAGAAATCTTTTTACAATCAGTTATTTTGACTGTCGTTTCTTCAGTTTCTACGCTGGTAATGCTACGCGTGCTGGATTCGATAAATATTTTATGCCAACACTCTCTCCTTTATCTTTTTCTTAATGTATATGTTATTGTTTCAGTTCGCCGCTGTCCTCTGCTTCATCGGCTTGGCTCGCGCTAGCGGCTGGATCGGCAGCGGTCTTGGCTACTCTTCCGGCTACGGAGCCGGCCTTGGCTACGCATCGGGCATTGGCTATGGCCACGGGTACTCCAGTTACGTAGCCCCTGCGTATACCGCGCCCATCGTCAAAACAGTAGTCGCAGCTCCCATTGTGACTAAAGCTGTTCTTCCTGCCATCTCTTATGCGCCTGCTATTTCTACTGTCTCTCGTTATCAAGTCCATTCTTCGCCTATCGTGAAGTCTTATGTCGCACCAGCTGTATCATACGCTCCAGTCGCGTCCTACGTTGCTCCTTTATCTGTGTCCTACGGCCACGCGTATGGTAGCCACGGGTACAGCGGCCTTGGTAGCCACGGGTACAGTGGCCTTGGTAGCCACGGGTACAGTGGCCTTGGCTACGCCGGCCATGGTGGCTATAGCACCGGCTACGGCTACGGCTCTGGCTACAGCTACGGTTCTGACGACCATCACGGATATGGTTCCAAATACGTCTGGTAAGCGGCAAGAAAACTGTATATAGCTAAAACATTTTACTCCGAATGAGATTGTAAATATTGTATTTCTCTCTGTATGCCTGTTTTAATTTATAGCAGAGTTTATATTGCTGTTCTATGTATTTAATAAACTTGTACCTGACTAAGTGAGATATTGTTTAATTTGTAACTGCAGTTCTATCTTGAAAACAAGTCCTTGTGCAATTAAAAAAACATTGATACAGTTTTAAAGTAACACTTTAAAATGGTATCAATGTCTTTTAAACGATTTATTATCATTCAAATACAAGCAATAACAAACTTTTTGCACTGCTGGGTAAAATAAAATTAATACCTACTGAGTAGGGAGCACTGCCTTCAACTGCATCCATTCACATAATCTTTCGGTCAAATCGCTATACCGTGTCATCAGTACATCCTTCCTCTAGGTCTAAAATACTATTAAAATCTTGATAGGTATAAATACTAGGCACAAAATGCCACAAAAACAGGATTAACTTGTTTTGAAATGTTGTTTATATTAACATCTCAATTAAATATGACCAATTTTAAAGTTAGTACGTCTATGTGTAATTAACTTTACCATTTACCATTTAATTTGCAGCAGGACTTTAGTATATAGGTTTAGCCTGAAAAAAAATCCTCAGATTACCTAGATCAGGGATTCCTAACCAGTGGGACGCGCCCCCCTCGGGGGGCATCGAGTGACCAATGGGGGTCGTGGCGGCTTATTTATTTATTTATTATATTAAATTTTATGTTCTTGGTATCAGAAAAGGTTAAGACTAGTTTCCAAAACCCAAACAATTCGTAATACTTAGTTAGGTGCTGTAAAATGAGGTTCAGCTTTTCTGCATAAGTCAACAAAATTATTTTTCTATTTCTGTATGATTGGACTAAAGAAAACCAAACCTATCCGAGGCGGCTTGCTACAATTTTCGAGCTCGCTTCGTTCGCTCTTCCATTAAATTGTCTTGATTCTTCAACTTTTCTGCATGTTGATAAAGTAACTTGTATTTCTGTTTGAATTATCAAAAGAAAATCTAACCTATCCAAAGGGGTGCAAACATTTTTGACCTCACTTTCGCTCGCTTTATATTCTAATGCTTTTCAGCTTGTCGATAAAGTAACTCAGGGGCGTAGTGATTTTTAAGAAAGTTAGAGGGGCGCGTATGTTAAAAGGTTGGGAACCCCTGACCTAGATAACCCTAGACACACGGATTTTAAGTGTTTTTGGTTCTGACATTGAAATTCCTATAAACTATTTCAAAGAAATCAACTCCGTTCTGGAATAATAAACAATTCTGACAGAAATTATGCCAACCACATTCACCATTCGTGGCAGATATTAATATTCGAAAAAAGAGCCGTTACAAGTTTTTATAATAAATAAGTATCCGGAGCACCCTGTGCTGTTAGACCCATTTCCAACCTGCTGACTGGAACTACATTTTTTATATTATTTTAAATGCTTTTATTGTCCCACTGCTGGGCCTAGGCCTACCTCAACCTCACTAGTAATTGAGAGGTGGAAAGAGAGTAGGGAACTCTCTTTCCACCCCTCAACTACTAGCGAGGCTTGAAAACTGAAAACTATGATGACTTAAATTGTTAGATATGGACCACACGAAGAGGTGTTACTGTCTTTTACAAAAGAAGTTACGTACATGATCTTATTACAATTAAACTTATGAGCAACTGCGCTCACAGTCGATTGGTATCTACTGTTATGTCAAGGGCAAAACCAGCGCAACCGTCATCTCCATACAATGGAGAGTTTAGTAAGTCGATGTACCGAAGCCTTATTATGACGCTACTTGGGAGAAGCCTTTTTCCAGCGGTAGAAAAGGATTGGCTTAATAATAATTAATTGATTGAAGATTAATACTATGAACAAGTGACCCAATTCTCAAAATACGTAAAATAAGTTCCGAATTATGAAGATCGTAAGTATAGTAGTAACAAGACTATTATCACCTATCAAAAAGCCAAAACATAATGAATAATTAATTAATCAATTACTACGCGTTTTGTAGTTTACTCTAATGCCAACCCTTGTACAACAATTCTCAAGATAACTCCATAAATTAAAGATTATATCTCACAACCATTCATTGAAAAACCTTCTTAAAATCAAGACATTAAGATTCGCAATTGCCTGTCTTATTACCGTGGATACATTAATTAATATTGCATTTAAACGTAAACCTAATTAATTTCGTTACGCTCCGGTTTTCTCAAAATCTACTGGGACCTTGAAAAATAATACATTTCCTACATTTTTAATATAAAAGAGCGAAACAATAGCTTCTAACACATTCAACTCATCACTGTTGAATATACCAGCAACATGTTCACTAAGGTAATTAATTGAATATTATACAGTGTTTAAATCTTAATTGTATTGTTCAGTTTAGCGGTTTAATTTCGAATCGTAATCATTTCTTTGTTTGAATCTTTATGTTTAAAGACTCCTGAGGACCAGATAAAGTAATATTTTAAAGCGATATCGATAATGGAAATGTAAAAAATGCCTTTATGGTACTGATATAAGCTACAGAAAAGCTTTTTTAATTCTATTGAAAGTCGCTGAATGCTTTGAACGCGATTTCCACTTGTTTAGGCCCTTCGCAGTGACGTATCCTAGGAATTCAATAGCCACTTTGCTTGCCAGATAATTAGTAATCCTAATAAAATTTTCTGATAAATAAATAATACCTTCTATAAACTTGGGCAGTGATAGTCTAGACCACATTATTGTTTAAACATTCCTTTGATTCGATTGGCCATTGTCATCAATTTTCTGCTCTTATTACAGATCCTCGCCATCGCTTTCTGCCTCTTCGGCTCGGCCCGCGCAGGAAACCTCTACAACAGCGGTTTGAATAATGGCTACTCCAGCCACGGTGGCTATGGCGGCTATGGCGGCGGCTATGGCGGCGGCTATGGCGGATACGGCTATGGCGGCCCAGCCACCTCTTACACTTCCGTGACCAAAGTCGTCCCTGCCACTGGAGCTGATTACGCTGGAGTTCACGGTGGATACTCTGGCGCTCATGGAGGATATTCTGGCGCTCATGGAGGTTATTCTGGCGCTCTCGGCGGCTATGGCGGTCATGGCTACAACAGTCTCGACTACGGTTCCAATGGCTACAACGGACTTGGCTATGGTTCTCACGGCTACAGCGGACTAGGTAACGCTGTGTCTTCCGTCTCTGTCTACAAAGAGCATTCTCCCAGCTACGCTACTGGTGCGTATGGCGGATATGGCGGAGACGGCAGCTATGGTGGCTACGGACATGGCGGCTACGGTAGCGGCGGCTATGGTAGCGGCGGCTACGGTAGCGGCGGCTACGGTAGCGGTGGCTACGGTAGCGGTGGCTATGGCAACAAGCTCGGCTGGTAATTCATCAACTGTTGTTATTTGAATTTGTAAATAAATATGATGTGCGAATGAAAAATAAATTATTGAAAATGTAAAACTTCTTTATTTAAAAGCATTTTAAAATCTACCTACATACTTATGTAAAATTACATACTTAGACCTAGACAGATTGCACATTGTATCTGCATCACAGAAAGGCAAAGTGTAAGTCTTTTTCAGGGCATCTAACATCTTTCATACATCTTCTTGCTCCAAAACGTACATAATAATATAGTTATATAATTATCTAATTATTATCTAAAAGTTCTAATATATATCGTGCTATAACCGGATATCCCTATAAACAACAAGATTCGTAATATATTTTGTTTTAACATATTTATGGTTTATTAATAGTCTTCAAAACCCATTGATTTTATTTACACCAGAATCAAGTTCCGAAAATAACTTCCTTATGAAAAGATATAGAGTACATTCGATGCTACTTAATATTGCCTCCGGCAGATTACACAACTTTATTTTGCCGGGTGGAGTTACCTTGACATTGAAACCGAAAGTGCCCGCGGCTGATCCACTACGAGATTCAATACCAATACCAGTTTGCAGACGAGATATAAAAGCGAAAGTCAGTGCTCCAAAAATTACACACAACAACAACGCTCAATACAAACATGTACTCCAAGGTACGCAGTGAATTTTAATATTGAATTTCGATTTAAAAAATGTTGGTGATGGGCCTGATGCCCTTTGGTCAAAATTGTGATTTCTAGTACTTACTAATTCAAATACTTCAATACAGTGTTAACTTGTGGTCTGAAAGCAGTCCCTGCTTTTCAGGATCTATAAAATCTAATCAAGCTATAGTGAGACTAACTACAATGTTTATTAATTGTGATCTTTTTCTAGGTCGTAGTCTTCCTGTGCGCGGTGAGCCTCGCCTCCGCCGGCCACCTCCTGCAGGCCGCTGCGCCCGTAGCGTACAGCGCGCCTGTAGCTTACAGCTCGGCACCCGCCGTCTCCTCCGTGTCGTTCTCCTCACACACCGCGCACGCCCCCATCGCCACATACGCCGCCGGACCTGTCGTGGCCAAAACTTACGCCGCCGCTCCCGCCTACACCACCTACGCCGCTGGTCCCGTCGTAGCCAAGTCCTACGCCCCGTCAGTGTCCTACCAGTCTATCTCTACCCACTCCGCGCCCGTTGCGTACGCTAAGACCTACGCCGCACCCGCTGTCGCCACCTACGCTGCCGCTCCCGTCGTCGCCAAGTCTTACTCTCCGGCTGTCTCTTACCAGACCATCTCTAGCCACTCTGCTCCCGTCGCATACGCTTCCCCTGCCGTCCATACTTACGCCGCCGCCCCTGCCGTCCACACTTACGCCGCTGCCCCTGCCGTCCACACTTACGCCGCCGCCCCTGCCGTCCACACCTACGCCGCCGCCCCTGCCGTCCACACCTACGCCGCCGCCCCTGCCGTCCACACCTACGCCGCCGCCCCTGCCGTCCACACCTACGCCGCCGCCCCTGCCGTCCACACCTACGCCGCCGCCCCCGTTGTTACCAAGACCATCTCAGCCCCCGCTGTATACTCTGCTGCCCCAGTGTACGCTAAGTCTGTAGGACCCGCTGTGTCCTACTCTTCATACTCGACCCACTCCGCTCCTCTGACTTACGCCGCGGCTGCTCCCGTTGTCACTAAGACTTACGCTGCCGCTCCTGCCTACACTTCCTACGCTGCCGCCCCCGTAGTAACCAAGACCTACGCCGCCGCTCCCGCTGTCGCATACTCCGCTGGTCCCGTGCTCAAGTCCGCTGTGACATACTCGGCTGCACCAGCCGTCTCTCACGTCAGTTACTCCAGTCTTGGAGCCAACTACGGCTGGTAAACACATGTTTGTTAATATTTATTGTTAGTAATTAGTCGACTGTATATAAATGTTTGTATGTTCGTAACTTGAAACGAAAAATAAAAACTAAAAAATATTTCCGTATTTTATTACCATTTTCCAATTGTTACGATACCTGAATTCATAGTTGATTTTATAAAAAATGCTGTTAAAATAATAAAAGATGAAAGTTTACACAACACCAAAGATCTTGCAAAAATCTTGTGGGATGAAAACGCTTTTGACTATTACCTCCTCTCTGAGTTTTGGAACCTACAGTCTCAATCATCAATCAATTTATATTGCTAAATCTAATATCAAATTAAATGATTGTTTGGTGGAAGTTTATACAACAAACTTAAACAGGTAACATTCAATTGGATTGATAATTATGATTTAAATCGATGAGGTTTTCTGAAATTGAAAGCATTTTATTTAACTTAATTTTGGTCTTCACCTACTTATATAGCAATCCACATTCAAAAATAGTAAATGTTATAGGTAAATAATTTCACAAGACGTCCTCAAAACAGGTTCCAAGAATCTATTTGAATAACATTTATCTGAATAGCTTAAGTACTAACGCAGCGGAAGTTCTTAAAGTTACTGGTTTCTGTATTTAGCATTACTAAGTCATAAACATGTAAAAGCCTCAGTATATTTAATGCTACCTTACTCACAGACGTGTATTAATGTTAATAAACGATTAACACCCAACATTGTTCAAGTATGGAAATTTTTACGATAGTAACATAAAATCATTTTTATGGCATTTACCCACAATGTACATAATCCACCTCCCAAACCTCGAACCTTTCCTAGCTATACTAAGGGACAATGTCTGAATAGCCAGAATTTGTAATGTCAGGGAAATTGATTGTTTATCAAATAGACAAACTACGCCAATTTGCCGTGTTATAGTTATATAATACATGTAACTGTCAAAGAATGACAGATGGTGATTTAAATTTACGGACAATTTCAGTTTGCAGTCAATTTGCTAAATAATGATTTTCCAGAATTAAAATGAAAGTTTAATTAGAATTAAAATGAAATGTACATAAATAACAACGAATACCTAATCACTTATTTAACGGGAACATAAAGTAGGTGGTGAAACTGGCCTAAAAGTTCCATCTGACCCCGCACTGATCAAGCGTGGCCATTAAGGCTTGTTACTTCTCTGCATAAGACGAAAATTTTATCCTGCACCTGCAGTGGAAATATTGCAAGCTAATAATTGTTCATTAACACTAATAAACGTCTCTGAGTGCGGCCTTAAGTATATTCGAAGAAATTATGGCTTGTTTCTAAGTTATTCGACACTTGAAACTATTAGAGACTCGTTTACACCGGAGCACGTTATATCGCTAAGTATGCTGCTACATACCATAAAATCCACAATTGTATATGTTTGAGGCGGCTAGGACAGACTGGATGAGGAGGGCGTAGAACTGGGCTTCGTGATGCAACTTAGGAGACATATTTTCAGCAGGTGATAGGCTGAAGTGATTTATTGTTGTCCTAGAGTAAAATAAAATTTACCATAGCCATTTTTGTATACATACATGTCTCTGTTAGTATCGAAATCTGCTCCTTAGTAAGTATGGAGGAAGCCAGAGATATGCATGGTCATTCTAGAAATAATGTTTTCGGAAGTCTAAGTTCAGTAGTGGAATGCCTGTGATATTTATCAAGAGAAGTAAATAATTATTATCATAGCATATTTAGTAAAAAGGAATGCATTCCTTCGTCTTTCTTTGTCTTCTCTATCGGCACAAGCTGAATAAAAATACATAGGTCATGCTGTGGTATAATATTAGCTAATAAACAAATTAGCAGCGGTCATGACCGCCCGGGTCACGCTGGACTTAAGACGCAGATATATGCCAGTGATCTTGATTGGTTAGCTTGCGTGTTCTGTACAGAGCTCACGCAACGCGTAGTTTGTCCAGCCAGTAATAGGACTCGCCCATCAAGGAGCGCTGACCCAAATTAGACGCATTATTAATTTATTATACATAAAACAAAAAGTATTTTAATAAAACACGTAAACTAAAAGATCAATAATTAAATTATCTCTAAAATGTTGAAGCTTTCAGAAAAATACGCTTGATAGATTTTGCGTGATTCTCAGTTTTTTATCCGCGTTAGACAAAACTTTGCAAATTAATTTCACTATGTAATATAAACATAATATAAAACATTTATATATTAAGTTATTAAAAATATGCTCTAATTTAGTATGTATTTTTTCCAAATCATTAACACTACTTGTTTAGACGTGATCTTCAGTATAAAATCATTAAAAGTCGGTTATCGTCGCATTAAGTACATTTAGGATAATCACTCGAGAAAGCTATGAAATGAGACGATGCATTCCCGAAGGTACCATTGCCAACTGTGACTTATCTAAATAAGTTCAAGTCACAAGCATTATTTTATCACTAAATACTTCCTCTGTTGACGGACTCGTGGCTAAATAATAACAGCTGCATGGGTCGATCTACAAGGTAAAGCAACGCTTGTCGAGGTCGGTCCGTGGATGGGTGACCATCTATTACATATCGAGACTCCTCCGTGCCTCGTAAAGCACGTTAAGCCGTTTGTCCCGACTGTAAAGATCTACGTCTTTGACAGTCGTTACGGGTGATCAGAAACCTAAAAGTCTGACAAATCACCAAAATTATTCACGGCCGTACTGGAAGAAGTGTTCAGTAAGCTGGCAGCAGGCTTGGCAGAGAGGGGCATAATGGTTGAACATAAAATATTATCCAGTCTCCGTTTTGCCGATGGTCTTGTCCTTTTTTCGTCTTCAGTCTCTGAGCTGACTCAGATACTAAAAGACCTTAGAGCCTAGATATCGGACTTCAAATGAATATGTCAAAGACCAAGTTGACAACAAATAGCGCGCATCGCAGGATCACTGTGGCGGGTGGGGAGGTTGAATATGTTGATGAGTATCTCTATCTTGGTCAAATACTCTCTTTCAAGGCAAGACAAAACAAAGAAGTTGCAAGACGCACCGAAAATGCCTGGAAGAGCTATTGGGCCATGAGAGATCGAATGAAGGGCGCTCTTCCTCTATTCCTCAAGAGAAGACTCATCGACGTTTGTATTCTTCCCATCCTTACGTATGATTCTCAAACACAGTCTTTGATAATTCAGCAGAGGTCCACGCTCGGGGCGTGCCAGAGAGCTATGGAACGCAGTATTCTTGGTATTAAACTTGTGGACCGGGTTAAGAATACGACAATCCATTCCATCACTAAAATAACTGGACTGCTTCAAGTCGATTATCAACCAAGTCGGCCATAAAATACAAATATAATCTCATAGAAAGTGTAGGCACACTCAATCCCAATGCAATTTTTAACGTTGTCGAGCACACGATTTTTTCAAACATATTAAATAATTAATTTCCTTCAAAATCCTTCGGATTGTGATAGAAAGTTTGATCCTGTATTTAACTGAAATATGGAACAATCAAATGGTGCAGAAACACAATAGCCTGACCACCTCACATGGCATACATGGCATGTTCCTAAAATTTTATTAGAGCAAGAGGAAGGCACTACCCATCCCTTTCTACGCCTCAAATATCCAATTCGCAAAATTGCGGCTATGAGCTTTGACATTAACATTACACTCAAAACTACTACTAGAATTGCGTAAATACTAATTGTGCCGTTACCCTCGAGCTGTGAGTCACACTCGTGCTTGACCGGTTTTGTCTTGAGGGAACAAACTGAGCTCTAGGCAATATCTCATGGAGATTCAATGCTAATACCAGTTTGCAGACGCTGATATAAAAGCGAAAGCAAGTGCTCCAAAAATTATTACAATCAGTAACCTCCTACAAAACAAACATGTACACCAAGGTACTACAGTGATTTTATTTATTGGATTTAAATTGTTCAAGTGCTTAAATATTTGAAGTCTTGAAGACTACATCATTATGTGACCGGCTATTCTGATTTTCTTTAAATGTTAATATTGACATGATACTAAAGGACTAATACCTAGTCCTTTTTGCGATTAAGGACCGACGATTAAACTGCCTAAATATTCAATCAGAAATTGTTAATTAGTGCTATTAAGATCTTTAGTTAAATTCTTTTTTTTTTATATTCCAGGTCGTAGTCTTCCTGTGCGCGGCGAGCCTCGCCTCCGCCGGCCACCTCCTGCAGGCCGCTGCACCCGTAGCGTACAGCGCGCCCGTAGCTTACAGCTCGGCACCCGCCGTCTCCTCCGTGTCGTTCTCCTCACACACCGCGCACGCCCCCGTCGCCACATACGCCGCCGGACCTGTCGTGGCCAAGACCTACGCCGCTCCCGCCTACTCGACCTACGCCGCTGGACCCGTCGTAGCCAAGACCTACGCCGCTCCCGCCTACGCGACCTACGCCGCTGGACCCGTCGTAGCCAAGTCCTACGCCGCTCCCGCCTACGCCACCTATGCCGCCGCCCCTGCTGTCGCAGCCTACTCTGCCCCCGTGTACGCTAAGTCGATCTCTCCCGCTGTATCCTACTCCTCAATCTCTAGCCACTCCTCTCCTCTGACTTACGCAGCAGCTGCTCCCGTCGTAACTAAGACCTACGCCGCTCCCTCTTACACCACCTACGCCTCTGCTCCCGTCATCGCCAAGTCCTACGCCGCCCCTGCCTACACTTCCTACGCCGCCGCCCCCGTGGTAACCAAGACCTACGCCGCTCCTGCCTATACTTCTTACGCCGCCGCCCCCGTCGTTACTAAGACCTACGCCGCTCCCGCCGTCGCATACTCCGCTGGACCCGTCCTCAAGTCCGCTGTGACATACTCGGCCGCACCTGCCGTCTCTCACGTCTCATACGCTGGTCTGGGAGCTAACTACGGATGGTGAATACTTGATTGTTGATACATACATATTTATTAATAATAATTATGCGACTGTATACCTATAATGATTGTACATAGAAAAAACGAAATAAATAAAGAAAAATATGTTCGTATTTTCCTTTACCACTGTATAAAAAATTCCTCTGAATTTAAAAACCCTGCTATCTAGACTAGTCCAATAAATCAGGTTGAACATAAAGAGCTACACAAAACGAAAATGATATATAGATAATTATTTAAACGCTTATTCCTAAAAAGTTGACATTTATTCAGGCATTTAACATAATTATTATCTTGCAAATTGTAAGCCAATTATGTCAAAGACAGGATGTCGATACGCGTAGTAGGCTCCAATAAAGTCACTGTAGGTAGATTAAACAATATAGCCCGAAATATAACTTGTACACCCATGCAAAATTGAAACAGTTTTTCATGAAAACCAAAAAATCCTTTTCCCCGAAATAATATCTAGAAAAATAAACCTAACATTATTTTTTAATCATAGATACTTCGTATACCTATACAGTTAAACGACAGCACTAGCAGCCTTTATTCTCCTATAGCTTTCACCAACTTAATTTTAGGGTTAAAAATCTCTCCTACATCAACCTAGAGGCAGAATGTATACTAAGCTGCGTAGGCTTGATCACAATTTTTCTAGGAATTACCTCGTAACTAGAAAGATCAACTGAATTTTATTTGTAAACAGAACCATTTACAATTATATTTCGTTTATTTACTTTCAAAGTTACAATTTTTTTTTTCTATAATACAAAAATCATTTCAAAATATATAAATAGTGGTCCGCCAGTATCGAGAGCAGAGCTATCGGTGGTTCGGTCTCCAGAGAGGAACCTCCTTACGATGCGAGCCGTATCGAGGAGGACTGTCATGACAATAATATTATTATTACAATATTAATATATTACTCTTACTTCAATGTATTTTCTTATTCGATGTCCACGATCTATTTAAACAGAATTTTAAATAGATCAATAATTTTCTAATCACTTTCTTCGTAAGAATTCCGCAAGATCTTTACGAATTCTCAAAATCTTATTTCTTTGAATTTGTAATATTATTATGTTTAACTAATCAGATACTCATGTACTCGTATGTATGCATGTACGTGGGTACTTAAACTACTTACTAATAATTTCAATTAATTTAACGGTCTGTGACATATCTAATATACCTTGAACCAGCCAAGCTTTGCCTTATTTACAACCTACTGCAGTTCGAAATGTGAACAACATTTTCTGTTTCAGTTAGACACAGGTATGTATCACACTCGCACTCGCACTTGACCGATATTATCCTCATAAACAAATTGAACTGTAATCTATGTCAGCTAGGATTCTGAACCAGTTTCAGACGCTCATATAAAAGCGTATGCAAGTGCTCTAAAAAGTATTGCATCGTACAACCACGTTCAATACAAACATGTACACGAAGGTACTAGTGATTTGTTTATTCGTTTGAAAATATTATTTGTTGGATCCTAAAAAAATACTCCGGTAGTGCCCCGTTATGTGATGGAAACTTTGGATAACTTTTTCTCATTGTCATCAGTCTTTAAGCGTCTGCAGCTTAATATTGGCATCACCACCACATTTGACACACGGATTAGTGATCGCAGTTTATTGTTAAAATAAAAAGAAATGGAACTCTTCTGCTAATCTTGTTCAGGATGTAACTCAGTCGCCTTTACGCCAGAAACCACATTGGTCACATGTTTATATTCTAGGTGGTAGTATTCCTGTGCGCGGCGAGCGTCGCCTCCGCCGGACACCTCCTGCAGGCCGCTGCGCCCGTTGCGTACAGCGCGCCAGTAGCATACAACTCGGCGCCCGCCGTCTCCTCCGTGTCGTTCTCGTCGGCGGCTCCCGTCGGAACATACGCAGCCGCCGCCCCCGCATACTCCACGTATGCCGCCGCCCCCGCATACTCCACGTATGCCACCGCCCCCGCGTACTCCACGTATGCTGCCGTCCCCGCGTACTCCACATACACCGCCGCTCCAGCGTACTCTACATACACCGCCGCTCCAACGTACTCTACATACGCCGCCGCCCCGACGTACTCCACATACAACGCCGCTCCGGCGTACTCCACATACGCCGCCGCTCCGGCGTACTCCACATACGCCGCCGCTCCCGCTGTTGCTGCTTACTCCGCCCCAGTGTACACCAAGGGTGTAGCTCCCGCAGTGTCCTACTCCTCCGTGACTAGGCAGTCTTCTCCCGTGGCCTACGCAGCATCTGCGCCAGCTGTTTCAACATACTCCGCTCCCGTCGTAGCTAGGACCTACGCCGCGACAGCCCCCGTAGTAGCCAGAACCTATACCGCCGCCGCTCCTGCTTACACGACATACTCCGCACCCGCCGTTGCGGCGTATTCCGCACCCGCCGTTGCGGCGTACTCCACACCCGCCGTAGCAGCGTACTCCGCTCCCGCCGTCACATCATACTCTGCTCCGGTCGTAGCCAAGACTTTTGCTGCTCCCACGGTTGCCACATACGCCGCAGCTCCCATACAATCTGCTGTGACTTACTCGGCAGCACCCGCAGTGTCTCACGTCGCTTACACTGGTGTAGGAGCCAACTACGGGTGGTAAACATTACCTGTAAAATTTTGATATTTATTTCTAAGACTTTATTAACCACTATGTGCTACAGTCAAAGCAAGAATCACAATAAAACTTATAAAATATAAATATTTGACTTTTTCTACCTCTTAATATTTATGGTAACATTACAGACTTCTTATGCTAAAATAAATGTAGACAATCAGGAATAATAAGGAGACTTTCACTATAAGCAGACTGGTTTTGACAAATCGTTTCAGATTTACTGCAATGGCTTCGCTTGCAATTTTTTGTTGATATGGAGCTCAATAAAATTGTATGAATAAAAAAAAATCACAAAATACGCAACGTTACAAGACGCGTGCCTCGAGCGCCTGTTATAACTAGGGCCTTAGATATCTGTAACCTCCTGTATATTTACCACATTTTATGCAAATAAAGATACTTACAATTACTTATAAAATGTTGTTGAAAAACCATTGAGAAAGCCACCCTTTCACTTGATTGGTTTTGTCCTTACAGAATTATAGGGAAGGTCTCCTGGGGATTCAATGCTAACACTCTGTTCGCAATAATCGTATAAATGCGCAAGCAAGTACTCCAATTATTACACACTACCACCACGTTCAATAAAAACATGTACTCCAAGGTACTGCACTGATTATTTATGAATAATTAAATAATAATCTCTTTTAAATGATAGTGATTATTATGTGAAATTCTGTTAATTACGTCATTTATGTCATCATTAAATTGAGATATTGGGCAAAGCTCTTTTTTGTAGTGTGCCACAATGTAGTTTTATTCTATTTGATGGTTACAGTGTGCATACATAGCTAATTATTTCATTGTTTCAGGTCGTAATCTTCCTGTGCGTGGCGAGCTTTGCCTCTGCTGGTGAGCTCCTGCAGGCCGCTGCGCCTGTAGCGTACAGCTCACAATTATTCTCTTTACATACCTCACATGCTCCCATCGCCACCTACGAAGCTGCTCCTGCCTACAACAGCTACGCTGCTCCTGCCTACGCCGCTGCCCCCATCGTAGCCAAGTCCTACGCTCCGTCCGGTTCCTACCAGTCTATTTCCACCCCCGTTACGTACGCTAAGACCTACACCGCACCTGCTGCATACAACACATACGCCGCCGCTCCTGCCGTCGCGACCTACTCTGCCCCGGTATACGCGAAGTCTATCACTCCTGCTGTGTCGTACTCCTCAATCTCTACCCACTCTTCTCCTCTGACTTATACCGCGGCCGCTCCCATCGTCGCCAAAACCTACGCCGCTCCAGCTTACACCACCACCTACTCTGCCCCCCTTGTAGCTAAGGCCGTCTCTCTTCCGGTGTCTTACTCTTCGTACTCGACCCACTCAGAGCCTATCGCGTACGCCGCGAGCCCAGTCATCACCAAGACCTACGCTGCTCCCGCCATAGCCACATACTCCTCTGTTCCTGTCCTTAAGTCTGCTGTAACATACTCAGCCGCCCCCGCTGTCTCTTATGATGGGCTGGAAGCCAAATACGACTGGTGAAAACCTGTTTGTATAAATTTAGAATATGACTGTAAAACCAAATAAATGTTTAAAATATCTATTTGTAAATGTATATTATTTTATTCCCGTAACCTTTAGAACTACTTACTTATGTTTATGTCAGACAATGAGTCTTATTTTTCTGCCACCGAATCTACTGCCTCTTCAAGCGATGTTAGCTTTTCTTCTTTCAACTCCACCATTGGTAACTTTGTGCAAAAAAAATCAATGACAAGTCTAATCGATTAGTGAATGTATGCCACATTAGCGCTCAAAGTGTTCCAAGCCAGTACAGGGAGCTTCTTCTTCTTTTCGTGTGGTTAGTGACTAACGTGGTGTCAGAGTTTTAAAGCCGCCCATGGGCCTCTGACTTGGTACGCCGGTTTCCTCACAATGTTTTCCTTCACCGTTTCTGAAGCAAGTGATAATTATACAATACGCACATGAATCCGAAAAGTCAGAGGTGCGTGCCTTGGGTTCGAACTCGAGGCATATGACTTGGCAGTCCATCGGTCACACCACTAGGCTATCACTGCGAGCTGTACGATGCATTTAATAACAGCAACACCTGTGAAACTTGAATCAAACCGCATTTTCTGTCAACCACTTACCCTCTTTCTTTTTCAATCATTTAATTAAAATGAGAGCCTTCATATCACTTATGAATTTGTAGTATGATTAAATTAGTTGACTGCGTCGTTGGTCCAGTGGTCGCAAGCGCTACTGTTGAGCATGAGGTCCTAGGTTTGATTCCCAGGTCGGGCAGTGTTATTGGGTTTATCTATCAGGACATAATTTACATGGGACAATTATGTGGGCTTGGCGTATTACATGGGATTTAAACATAACTGGCGAAATGTGGGTGTACAATATAGGTACACCTCTCCAGAAGTACTGGCGTGAGGTTATGTGTTATGTGTAATTTGATTAACCACCAAATGCTGTCCATGTTTTTCAAGTCAGTAACTTATCACAAGACTTTACTTCTGGTCCGCAATTCTTGAAACTGATGATTCCTCACGATGGTCACTCTGATTAAGCATAACATTAAAGTAAGTAGGTCACTCGGGATGATGTACTTAATTCTAACGATACCCCATACATCCAAATATGTTCAGGTATTCAAAAGTTATGGTGGAATAAAGAAATTCACATACATACATGAACCCTGAATACTACTTATCACACATATTTTTGGGCAGTCCGCACGACTGCCCTAAAAAGATGTGAAATGATCTAATAAAAAAATAAATTTTAATCTTTCCAACACAAAAATAATAAAACCGTCTTCAGAAAATATCAGCTATTTAGTTATTATGAGAGCAATATGTTTCGTCATTGTTACTTGTTGCCCATTACTTTAAATCTAACATGCACGAAATTCAGACGGTTTCCTGAAGGTTCCTAAACATTACTTACTTATGGGTTTGGTAAGGGTAAAGAGAACAATCGCCATATTACTTCATAGCCCATAAGCTCCATCAACTTTTGCTGGGTTCGTCGCAGCAAAAGACATCCAAGTTTAAATTCGATATAGCTGAATAACAGCTTTTTGTATTTTATAATAAACGCTAACTAGCTGAAGCGCGAACGGTGCGGATGGCTTTCAAGCCATGATGCACAAGGAAGCAATCTCTTAACTGCACCGTCTACAAAACAGCAGCAACAGTATCCTAAATGCTTTTGCTGCCCGTTTTGACTATCCTTTCCAAAATATGTTGATAAGGACAGCCATAGGCATCAGTTAGGTAAAGGTACTTTAGAGGCATGAGGAACAGGGGGAAAAGGTTACTCATTCTCTATAGAAAAGGGAGGATCCTCCGGTGTCGTGTCTGGCGGGCAACTGCCTAATGGATGGTCTTATACGGGGTGTCAGGGACATCAACGCCAAGCCGGTTACCATGGATTCAGTACTTGATTTTGAACCCCCTGCGTTGAAATTTTTCAACATGTTGACCGCGTAGGTATGAAACAGCAGATTTTTTTTAATAACCCACGAAAAATTTCCACGCATTGAGGTTCAGAGTCATGTACTGAATCCATGGTAGCCAGCTTCGCGTCGATGTCCCTACCACCCTGTATGTATATGTCGTTCGCGCGGTTAACTCTAATTGCACGATGCAGGATTTGTGTGACGTCAGGATTTTTTGTAACGTCAGGTCTATGATGCAAAGTATGCATGTGCCGATGTAGATGCTTCCACAGTACTAACATGTCTAAGTAATCCTAACTGATATTATAAATGCGAAAGTGAGTTTGTTTGTTTGTTTGTTACAGTTTCACGCTAAAACGGTTGAACGGATTTGGATGAAATTTGGTACATGGGTAGACCATGACTTGGATCAGGCAATAGGTTCCTTTCATCCCGATATTCCCACGGGGTCGAGACTTATGCGGGAGAAACCGCAGGGCGCAGCTAGTACTAACATAATTGTAGGTACAATTTTGTTACTAACTCAATAACCTTATATGATTTTATGTTCTTGTTAGGAATTTGTGATATTATTTATGATTATGTAACTTCTAAGGAGATTCACAGAGAAAAAAAAAAACAACAATCAGCGATGCAAAAGAAATGTGAGCTGGGAATTGAATTCCCCATCATATTCGCTTCAAACGATCTTAAGAATTGAATCATATCCGCTTCAAACTATGTCAAAACCTACCAGCTAACTAGATGAATACTAACAGAAGAAAAAACATTACACAAAATAATGTTCTGTCTCTGTGCTTCTCGTTATACTTATTGGTGCCGATTCTCTTGTCACAAATGCCTCTAAACTAGACAAAAAATCACTAAAACTTAGTTTATTCCTGTCAAACGACGATTTTCCATTCTGAAATAGCCTAAAGTGACACAACTTAACTATATTTTAGTTTGACAGCACTAAGATAATACTGAGTTTTTAGTTTAGTGAAAATGCCAATTTTGCTATTCTGAATTAGACATTTTTCACCTAAAATTTTGATTGAAAAATACCAAACCAGACTAAACGTAACAATTTTTAATCGCGATTAAAAAGGTGTGGTGGGTTAGTGGGGTGGGTTAATAAGTTGTCATGAACTAAAATTCACACCAACATCTCGACTTCACATGCAAAAACTGTACTGTATTAATTATTTTTTTTTGCTTATATCTCGAAAATGGTGCGTCCTATCGCAAAAATAATGAAAATTTCGACCCCCTTTTTAAAACACTTAAACCACTACACCTGAACATGTAGGCAATATTTTTTCATGTTTTCCATACAAAAAGTGAAAATTCCATATAAAACACGTCGCGGCGACACCCCATGCGCGCCTCCGGCTCTAAAAAAAATCACGGTTTAGGGAAAACCACGGGTACCACGTGGATTCGCGATTGTCAAATTCTATTTTAGTTGTGCCAAAATTAATTTTTAGTTTAGAGAATTTTATTTGCAGAATAGCTCTAAGATTC
This sequence comes from Agrochola lota, assembly GCA_947364205.1. NCBI lineage: Eukaryota > Metazoa > Arthropoda > Insecta > Lepidoptera > Noctuidae > Agrochola > Agrochola lota. The sequence goes on along the minus strand of OX376231.1, from coordinate 7,820,236 downwards.
TCATAGCCAAAAGTAAGAAATTTTAGTGATAGTTTAGTTCGGTGTACAAGATAATCGGCACCATTATAAAATGTTTTAGGGACCACCGCTAGAGACCTATGTATAGTATCAACATATCCATGCGTAATTCATGGAGAATTGCGAACCAGTTTAAATAAAGTCTCGTGATTTTTTTAATGAGTTATAGACCGGTATAAGTTATGGACTTATCATATAGGGACAGCAATTTTAATCAATGATCGTACTATAATTATTGAAGGAGCTCGTGGCTAAGTGAGAAGCTCATGCCTAAGTGAGGAGCTCGTGGCTAAGTAATATCAGCCGCACGGTTCGATCCATCAGGTGTAGCTACACTTGCCGGGGTTGGTATGAGGATGGGTGACCATCTTAACATACCGAGACTCCTCCGTGCTTTGGAAAGTACGTTAAGCCGTTGGTCCCGACTGATATTCGTGGATTTTTGACAGTCGTTACGGGTCGTCAGAAGCCTGAAAGTCTGACAACCAGTCTTACCAAGGGGTATCGTATTACCCAGTTACTGGGTTGTGGAGGTCAGATTGGCAGTCACTCCATGTAAAATGCGGTAGGTATTCAGCTGCATCCGGTTAGACTGGAAGCCGACCTCAACATAGTTGGGAAAAGGCTAAGCAGATTGATTTTGATCTTACTATAATTATTTACCGAGCAATCTTTTTACAATACCCATTTTCAGTAATCAATTTAAATTACTAAGCCTATCTATGGTAAGGTAATAAAATATAATAACACTAATTCATTATTAACATGAATCAGAATCAACTAAATAATAAAAATACAAGGTACTCATTTTAATTAAATTATTAAACACGATAAAGGTAACGGAAAGAAAAATATAAATAGATATTTTAAACATTTATTTGGTTTTTCGTTCCGAATATGTACATTATACTAGACAGGTACAGTCATAATTATATTCTAAACTTATACAAATATGTTTTACCAGTCGTATTTGGCTCCCAGACCATCGTATGAGACTGCGGGCGCAGCGGAGTATGTCACAGCAGACTTAAGGACAGGAACAGAGGAGTATGTGGCTATGGCAGGAGCAGCGTAGGACTTGGTGATGACTGGGCTTGCGGCGTAAGTGATGGGCTCTGAGTGGGTCGAGTACGAAGAGTAAGACACCGCAGGAGAGATGGCCTTAGCCACAATGGGAGCAGAGTACGAGGTGGTGTAAACGGGAGCATCGTAGGTCTTAGCGACGAGGGGGGCAGCCGCTGCGTAAGTCAAAGGAGCAGAGTGGGTAGAGATTGAGGAGTACGATACGGCGGGAGCAATAGACTTGGCGTACACTGGGGCAGAGTAGCTCGCGACGGCAGGAGCGGCGGCATATGTGTTGTATGCAGCAGGTGCGGTGTAGGTCTTGGCGTACGCAACGGGAGTGGAAATAGGCTGGTAGGACACGGAGGGAGCGTAGGACTTGGCTATGACGGGGGCCGCGGCGAAGGCGGGAGCGGCGTAGCTGCTGTAGGCAGGCGCAGCTTCGTAGGTAGTAACCGGAGCGTGTGAACTATGATGTGAAGAAAAGGACTGTGAGCTGTACGCTACCGGCGCAGCAGCCTGTAGGAGCTCCCCAGCAGAGACGAGGCTCGCCACGCACAGGCAGACTACGACCTAGAAGAAACAAATAAATTCACTCACTTATTCAATTAACTTTAAAAAAAATCCTATAGGAATCGAGCAGTACTACATAAAAAGTGATATGATTGGACAAAAAACGAAGAACTGCCATAATTTAACACAAAAATAAATACTACAAAATAAACACAATGACTTGGGAGCGATAATTTGTTAATTATAAATATCAGTGCTACCTTGGAGTACATGTTTGTATTGAACGTGGTGGTTGTGTGTAATATTTGGAGCACTATCTCTCGCTTTTATACGAGTGTCTGCGAACAGGGTGTTAGCATTGAATCCCCAGGAGACCTTCCCAAAAGTTCTGTAACGACAAAATTAATCAAGTGAAAGGGTATCTTATACCTCAATGGTTTTGAAGCAGCCTGCAAATTATTATTTTATTCTGACGATAAGATGGTATGACAGCCTACAAATAACAACACTGTTTGATATATAGATCAATTAATTACAGCTCCAGACGTCAATGAAATATGGCGTTTGTTCGCTAATCCTTACAAAGCCCGATAACCGTCAATGGCGACAATGTGTATGATACTTTGAAAACGTTTGAATTTTGTGAATAGGTATTAGATTAAAGTAGTTATGGGCAACAAGTAACAATGACAAAACACATTGTGCTCAAGATAACGGCACGTGTAATCTTAAAATTTGTACTTACCTACCTGATATTTTCTGTAGATAATGGTGCCGATTCTCTTGTCACAAATGCCTTAACTAGACTAAAAATCACCAACATTTAGTTTATTCCTGTCTTTCTGAAATAGACTAAATTGACACAACTTTACTATATTTTAGTTTGGCAGCACTAAGATGAGACATGGCAATGTTGCTATTCTGAATTTGACATTATTCACCTAAAATTTTGATTTTATAACTAAATCTGACTATTTTTAATCACGATTAAAAAGGTGTGGAATAGAATTAGTTGTCATGAACCAAAATTCACACCAACACCTCGAAGTCAGGTGCGAAAACGGTACCTACTGTAACTTTTTCCTGTAACCTCTTGAAAATTGTGTGTTCCGTCGCAAAAATAATGAAAATTTCGACCCCCTTTATAAAACTCATAAACCCCCAAAAACCCAACATATAAAAACTGAAAAATTCCATATAAAACGAGTCGACGCTGCCCCCCTGCGCGCCTCCGGCTCTAAAATAAACTCACGGGGTAGGGCAAACAAGTACCACGTGGAGTCGCGATTATCAAATTCTAAGTTATGTCAAAATTATTTTTAAATTTAGAGAATTTTTTTTTTGCAAAGTAGCTTTAAGATTCTCATAGGCAAAAGTTAGGAATTTTTGTAATAGTTTAGTTCGGTGTACAAGAGAATCGGCAACAGTAGCGTTTTTGTATTAATTTAAATTAAAGCTTATAAATGGTTTTACTTATTAGCAGACAAGTTTATATTAGCTTAGCAAGTTGAATCTTTGTACAGACGTTGCAGTGGAATAACAAATACAAATCAATAAAGGACAGTAAAATAAACCCAAGAAAAATATTTAAAAGTTAAATTCAACTACTGCTTGTTGCTCAGTTTATAAAACTCCAACAATTTTCTACGACAGTTCAGACGTCCGTTTCTGTCGCACTCATGATGTGACGTCATTCACGTTACTGCTTTGGTTACGGCTCCTTTAATATATTATTTTTTGTGCTTAATTCAAGCAGAAATCGCACTTATTTACTTACTTACCGTAGTGAGATTTCAAGCACTTTGCATAGAATAGATTTTAATTCACATAGTTTTTTACGTCACTTCCGGCATTTTCAAAGGCGATGCGTTTTGATTTGTGTTCCGTTCCACCAAAATAACCCAAAATAAAATATGAAATTGTAAAATAAGTAACTAATGCATTAAAAAATGTAAAAAAATAGGAATTTGCTTCTTGACTCCTTTATAATGTAAATAATGAATAAGTTTTGAATTTAAACATATTCCCTATTATGAAACATTTTATTAAAACTTATTTGATTAGCGAATTAGCGGAAAATCTGCATATGCCCAGCACTGGATAGCTACAGGATGATGATGGCTTCATTCTAGAGCATTAGGTCTTTTGTTGAGGTCATTATATAGATAGATAGAAGATAGAAATCTCTTTATTATGTAAGTACACCATTTAAAATACAGAAAAAAAAACATGATTCGGCCATATTTTAATTTTTGACCATAAACAAGCCGATGCTTCGGACAACCCGAAATTCAGAAGTTCGTGAATTGTCGCGCGTCATTCGGCCTACTTCGTAAAGCTCGGCAATATCAGGTGAATCAATACAACAACAAGAAATACACGAAATTTTGTATTCTGTAATGGATATAAATCATGTTTTATTTCTTTTAAAGCCTATATTTGCTCAAAAAAGCAAACAAGATTTCAGTGTACAGCAGAAGTATTCAAGTAGAGATATAAAAAATTATCGTTGTTCATCATTGATTCTGGAATTTATAATTAATTTACTTGGTTTGATTTTCCGCGCATTATTTCAGAAAAGTACTACAGAAGCCTTGGCCGCAACCAGGCATTGATGGACTCAGGTATGTGTGCCTCGACTCGCCTTGTTTCACGATCGTCCATCAATGCCCTTGTTGCAGGTCGCGACAGTAATGTATTTATTTATTTATTTATATATACTTTATTGTACACCAGAAAATACATAGTAAATAATAAATTTAATACTACAAAACATACAATGGGAGGCCTTATCGCTTTCTGCGATCTCTTCCAGGCAACCTTGGAATGTATGTGCAATGTACTTCTTTTTCAGTGCAGTGCTTCACAAATAGTTGACGGCAATTGCTAAATTATTGTGTCTGCTTCGTGGGTTAAAGTGGAAAATCAATAATTTATTGGTAATCAGTTTTAGGTTCTGGGGTAGAAAACCTTCACGGAGGTTGTCGCCAGGACACGATTTCAGCCGAAAAGAGCCAGGCATAGTCCTTCTCCGTCTCCTGACAGAGGTCACCCATTCATGATGAATTGAGTAGGTACTCAATTTAAATAAAAAAGCTAACCTTGATTTCTGAAAAAGTAAACATATCAATCAATCAATCAAAATATTTTATTTCACATAAACCTACATGGGCACCTATGAAACGCCAGAAGCTAGGTGCACGGTTCCAATTGGTCGTTTCCTATGGAAAAGAGCCGGCAAGTAACTCCGCGGTTAAGTACTCTTTAAGAAATAATTTGCTTTTGTAATGTTTTCAAATAACAGTGTTAATAGGTATGGGAGGACAGTGTAAGCCTTTCAAGTTTCACCAAGTACTTAACAAAATAGAAAAGGGTCAATAAATCTACAGTCTACTAAGCCTATAACGTTCTCACGTTTACAAAATAGAAAATAATCTATATAAAAGACAAATAATTAATAAAAATTAAAAAATATTTTAAACAACATGATTGCCATTACAACTGTAAAAATCTGAATAATTATCATGGCCACAAAAGCCACATACAAAGAGTTGAAATTAAATTGTAGGTACCTATATAATGTAAAATAATAGAAGGAGTATGTCAAGGAAGAAATTAAAAAATAAACATCGCAATTTTACATAATTATGCCGTTAATGAGGTACCACAGGGTAGCCACATGTGCAGAAGGAATTGAAGCCAAACTTCCTTGTCTTCAACGAAGTCTTTAATTTTATAATAAAATTAAACATATGCTAGCTTGATATAAAATACAATCAATAATTACCTTATCAAAGTAAAAGCAGTCTCCCATACATCGATATACGTCACGGTCAACTGAAAATATAAGTTTGTAATCGCATTTTTTTTATGTGATAAAACCACAAATTAACGATTTTCGGACCTTTTCGTTTACTTGTGCCTTGGAGACCTTGCTGCTTCCCAAAATTCATGAATCTAGGTCAACGGGAACTACGGTTTGAATTTGTTTGCGAGTATCAAAATATATTAGATTTTTTTTTGCGTTTGCGCTTAGAAGCTTGATTGTTTTAGAGCTCCAAGTGACCCTAGACCTACGTATTTGTTATTAATTTCAACTTGATACGTCCACGCGCTCCTGAGAAAAGGGTATTGACAGACACACTCAAACTCAAACTCAAAGCATTTATTTCAAATAAACCAATTACAGGCACTTTTGAACTGCCATGGGGTCGGTCAGTCAGAGAGATGAAGCTAGATGCCCATTCCAACGCGTAGTAGGTACTCGTAACTATGGAGAAGAAAGGGCAAGAAACTACACGGACACTCTTTTAAATCAAAATATGGTTACAAAATATTAGTTACATCGTTCATGTTGAAATTATACATGTGAGAACGATGCAAAACGTTAAAAGCGTCCGTAATATAAATTTAAAAAAAAACAACTCAAAAATTAAATTAAATTAAAATAAGCCGTGGCAGCTAAGAGATGACCAGTCCCTACTGACGGCGCCCGTTCACGAACATGACGCACGGATTAGCACCATTCAGCTCAGCTATTTTGAAGGGAGCAAAATGATCCAACACACGCGCCACCGTCAGCGAGACATTAGAGTGAGCATGACATACTCTCAGCCGCCAAGGCACATTCAAGTCAATGAAAGACATAGCCAGTACCTAAATGGTAACTTTATAGTCGGTACATAGTACTCACACAAGTGCTATGCAATTATATAATGCTAAGAGATTGAATTTATACAATGCAAATATAGTTTGTAAAATCTTCAGCAGCATCAACAGTATTTTCAGATGCTAATCAATTAGTTTATGCGCCCTTGTGGAGCCAGACCAGCCTTGAGCCAAGCATTTTTATCAGCGATATAATCCCCCAACTTATACACAGATAGACGGACCGACGGACGGAAAACAAAGTGATACTTTAAGGGTTCCGTTTTTTTCTTTTGAGGTACGGTACCCTAAAAACTTCTCATACAAAGTTAGTAGCCCAGTAGGTAAATATTGCAGAAAATATGTTTGCATATTTTTATCAATTCTTCTTTAGGATTAAGATTTTCCTTGTAATATTTTTAACTGATAATGAAGGACTTCCATTCGGTTTCTTTATCCAAATGTAAAAATTCTCATAGACTTTTTTGTATTCAAATATGAAAAAGGCCTAAAAGTAGCCGTTCGGGAGTAAATACTACACTACTACGCAACAACACAACACTACACCGTTCAGAAACGTACAGTATCATGATTCAGGAAAGAGAAACATTCAAAATAATTAATTTGTTTTTATTTCGTTTTATGTTTTGAACATACAAACATTATTATATACAGTCGATTATTTACAAACAATAAATATTAACAACCATGTGTTTACCAGCCGTAGTTGGCTCCCAGACCAGCGTATGAGACGTGAGAGACGGCGGGTGCGGCCGAGTATGTCACTGCGGACTTGAGGACGGGTCCAGCGGAGTATGCGACGGCGGGAGCGGCGTAGGTCTTGGTTACCACGGGGGCGGCGGCGTAGGAAGTGTAGGCAGGAGCGGCGTAGGACTTGGTGATGACGGGAGCAGAGGCGTAAGTGGCGTAAGAGGGAGCGGCGTAGGTCTTAGTGACAACGGGGGCAGCCGATGCGTAGGTCAGAGGAGAGGAGTGGCTAGAGATTGAGGAGTACGACACAGCGGGAGCGATGGACTTGGTGTACACTGGGGCAGTGTAGGTCGCGACGGCAGGAGCGGCGGCGTAGGTCTTAGCGTACGCGACGGGAGTGGAGATGGACTGGTAGGACACGGAGGGAGCGTAGGACTTAGCTACGATGGGACCGGCAGCGTAGGTGTTGTAGGCAGGAGCGGCGTAGGTCTTAGTTACTATGGGAGCTGCGGCGTATGTGGCGACGGGAGCGTGCGCGGAGTGAGAGGAGAACGACACAGAGGAGACGGCGGGCGCCGAGCTGTACGCAACGGGCGCGCTGTATACTACGGGTGCAGCGGCCTGCAGGAGGTGGCCAGCGGAGGCGAGGCTCGCCGCGCACAGGAAGACTAAGACCTAGGGATAAGAACACAAATTAATACATTGTTGATTAGAATATTCAGATCCTGAAAAGCAGGGACTGCTATCAGAACACAAGTTAACACTGTATTGGAGTCATGTATTTTGACAAAATTACTACTAGAAACAATTAGCATAATTTTACACTTTGACCAGAATTGGTACAGTCATCACTTGTTCCAAAATCAAAATATAATGATGCACAAAAAATAGGTGACCGGTCGTTAACCCATGACCCACGCCGCAATAAAAAGGTGAAGTATTTAATTATCAGTGCAGTACCTTGGAGTACATGTTTGTATTGAACGTGGTTGTTGTGTGTAATTTTTGGAGCACTTGCTCGCGCTTTTATACGCGTGTCAGATACTGGTATTAGCATTGAATCTCCGTCTGGTATCGCCTGAAGCTATGTTTATTCCGGCAGTCAATTGTCGGAGTGTATGTATGATTTACAAGTCATATTTAATTAGCGAGTCCTCCAAAAGATTGCACAGTATCAAACATGCTTTAGCGTTAGTTAAATGTGGGTTGGAAAATGATTTGTTTTCTGAAAAGAAGATAGCACATTTTCACGAACAGACAAGCTATTTGCCAGTCAAGGTTTGTGAAGAGGTTGGATAAGCCTTTTCTGTATTGATATTGGTCTTCCTTTTTGTGATGCGATTGCTTTTTATCGGAATTTTGAAAGGTTTCGGTGCTAAATAAATTAGATACAGAAAATAATGTAAAAATTAATCATCAACCAACTTGTTGTTGTTGCAGTCCCGGTTTCATAGCCCGTTTCTTATTAATAAAATAAAATAAAATAAAAATACCGTTAGTTTATTTCCTGCAGACTATACTTTATTTTAATATGGGCACTTAGTTTTAACGTTAGTGTTGTTTCTGTTATATTATAATTTTTTAGTATGGATAGTTTTAACAAAATGATATGTTATTATTAGTATTGTTAGTATTTATATTCCAGTTCGCCTCGTTGGTCTAGTGCCCGCAAGCGCTACTGCTGAGCATGAGGTCCTGGGTTCGAGTCCGGTGTCGGGTAAAGTGCTATTGGGTTTTCCTATCTGGAACTTCTCAGTAGCAGCCCGGAGTCTGGATTTGTACCCGGTTGATGGCAATAGGCTCGCCCCCTATTACATGGGACTTAAACATAACTGGTGAAATGTGGGTGTACCTGCTAAAGTTACACCTCTACCTAACCCTTCGGGGAAACAAGGCGTGATGTTATGTTATGTTATATTCCAGTCTTTATTTGTAAATCACACTATCTTAGTCTGCAAGAACACCTGTGCGAGCAAAGGCCTCCTCCAAAGATGCCCATGTTTCTCTGTCTTATGCTACTTTGGTCCACAATGAGCCAACTATTTTAGTCACTTCATCTTCCCAGCGTGTCAATGGTCTACCTCTACTGCGTTTAGCTAGTGGACCGCTCCACCGTGTCGTTCTAACATGACAAGACTTACGGACCAGAGATTCTCGCGAAGGAGGAGGCGGAGCGCGAGACGGAGAGGCAAATTTCACGCCCTCACGCCATCGCAATCGCAGGCCGATTCCTGGCCACCTGTGCGGGCTTGCGGATGGTGAGCAATGGGTAGCTCGCCGTCCGATAAGGACCAGGCCCGGGTCGACGGCGCGTTGTTTTCCACGCGTGCACAACTGAAGATGTCTGCTAGGACCGATGCCTGCCGGGGTCGCGGGAAAATCCGAAAGGGATACCGTGGCCCCTGGCAACGTACAGGCAACTGAAGGAACACGGGTGGGTTTTAGTCAGTAAGAATCTACGTAATGAAAAAAAAATCTATGTAAGAATCACGCCCTCCCGCTCCACCCAGAGCGGGAGAAGTTATTTGATAATTTCCCACCCAAAAAAAAAAGTCTTGCCACATTGCCTGCCAAAAACTCGAATGGAAGTGCCATTCGAGTTTTTGGGCGTAGCTCAAAACGTTTCTTATTAGGCCATCACAATAGAATACAATACTCTTTATTAAATACATACATACATAGGGCAACACAATGGGAGGTCTTATCGCTAAAACCTGTGCTTTTTCCTGTGCAAACCTTTAACATAAAAAAAACTCATTTAATATCAAGCTTAACTGTAGGTTAATCTTATCTTTTCTATGACAAATATTAACTTATTTTCTTCATGTATTAAGCTATTTCCCGTAAGTAGTTACCTGGGGACTGCAACAGGAAACAGGTCATAACATTTATATATAGGTACGTTCTTATAATGGCTTTATCTTGATTTAGTGTAGTGGTTACAAGCGCGGCTGTGAACTGGAAGGTCCTGATTTCAATTCCAATGCAATGTTTTAATCGTTTTCTTTTTACACTGCGAGGTCAAATTCAAATTATCTGCCATTTTTCTTTTTTTTTTTACATATATTCAAAAAAAAAATTGTTTAACCACCCATGTATACGTATTTAGGCGAACAAATTAAATATAAGTCAAATCGATCGAGCCATTATCGAGTTTTTGCAAGACTTATTCACGGCAATTGATTTTTATACAGGGTGTCAGGGACATCGACGCGAAAACTGATACCATGGATTCAGTACATGATTCTGAACCGGTTATTTTAAAAAAAACTTCTGTTCCATACATTTTGACCGCGTAGGTATTTTTCTATGGAACAGCATTTTTTTTTTTATAACCGACGAAAACTTTCAACTCAGGGGGGTTCAGAATCATGTACCTCTGAATCCATGGTATCAGTTTTCGCATTGATGTCCCTGCCACCCTGTAAACATATGTAGATAGAATAGCTGCCGTAATTTCACCCGCATATGTCTCGATTCCGTGGGAATATCTGGATTAAAAGTAAAACCTAACTAAGGTCATGGTCTACTCATGTCCCGAATTTCATCCATATCCGTTGAGCCGTTTTAGCGTGAAACCGTAACAAACAAACAAATAAACAAACTCACTTTCGCATTTATAATATTATTATAGTTAGGATGATTAGAATTATATACTAGCTTTTGCCCGCGGCTTTGCCCGCGTCAGAAAATATCCCACGGGAACGTACTACCGGGATAAAAAGTATCCTATGACCGAATCCAGATCATGGTCTACCCGTGTGCCGAATTTCATCTAAATCCGTTAAGCTGTTTTACCGTGAAAACATAACAAACAAACTCACTTTTGCATTTAGAATATTAGTTAGGATTAATTGTGTATCGAATTTATTTTATTTATTTATATTTCCATAACAACCGTTCGCGGCCTAATGCAATAGTTAGCAAAAAGTAATCTAAGTTCGTAGTTCATTGCCAAGGTCACAAACTACCGACTGGTGGTATGTGATCTGTCAAATTCCATCTTGACACTATTTTAGATATCAAAAGATTTTGCAATAATAGGCACATAATTACTGGTATCCGTTTTCCATACAGAATGGACACTATAGCTACCTATTTCAACAGTTCTTGAAGGTAATCTACCTATCAGTATTTGTATTGGTGGAGGATTTCCCCCACCCAATTTTATGTTTATAATTTGCTTTCTTCCATCTCTTTTAATACGATCAGCAACGGATATTGGACTCGTCATTACGACATACTGACAACATCATTTCCTTGTTAACGTTCACAGACTTATGTAAATCTTTCGCAAAGAGGAACTCAGTAGGGATGGGAAATAAACCGAGGAAGTTCTAAACACTATCTTACACCATAATTTGTATTTTTGCTACCGTCAATAAGCTTGCAAAAAAGAATGTATTGTGACGGAATGAGGAAGACGCCTATTACCCGATTATGCTACAAAACGAGGGTAATGCGTTTTTATTGATAATGAGTCTAACAGATGACCCCACATACTGATTTTATATTAATATTATCATGTCAACCGATGTTACCTCAGAATAAAATATTCAATTTTTTTTTTAAGATTATTTATGTCAATGAAAGACATATTTTATAAATTTCAACTTAATATAATTATATTAATAAAAATACTAGCGAATGATCTTGACTTTATTTATTTTTACAGTAGCAAACAAGGCTGCCCTGAAAACAAATCTAAAAATAAAATAGCTCAATAATTAATTTTATGTATTTTAATTAACTAAAAACTCACTAATGACTTTTAATAAAACTTCATGTAGATTTATTTTAGAAATAGTTTATCATTAGATAGTATCTGGTCCAAACATTTCATAAAACTGTACACAATTAAGTAAAACATAGTCATAGAAAAAAAATCATAATAATTAATTAAGATGACCATTTTTATATCGAACGCATAATAATATAATCTAACACGGAAGCTAGCACAAAAGTAAGTCATTACAAATATTCAAACGAACTTGCGAAATAATTGGCAACACTAGTAGTGCATCACAACAAAATAAAACAAGCTTATGTAACTGAGGTAACATGCATTTATTTACAAAACATAAAAATAACAAAACTCAATAAATTACTACTCTAACGATTTATACTAGCGATATATTTCACCATCCATAGGACACACCCAAACCATTGAAGATGACACGAGAAACCTCTGAAGCGGGCGAAAACAGCACAGCTTTAGCATAACCTTGCTGATGTCCACCAGTTACTGGTATCGAGTGGTATTGCAGCCTAGCACCATAAGTAGTGTAAACCGGCACGGGAATAGGCTGAACCCCAACGATTGCTTGGGCATAAGAAGCAGAAGTTGGAACAACAGCAAACTGTAGTTCAGCAGGATTGTGGGTTTCTAGTTGTTGATAGATTACTGGAACTGGTATCGGGACAGCGGCATATTTAGGAGCTGGTGGGGGGTGAGTCTGGACTGCATTATGTGCCTCGATGGTTACTTTATTGGCAACGGGAACAGGCACAGAAACAGTTTTTACTGTAGGATTGACGTTGTATGTAATCTTTGGAGCGGGAACGTATTGTGGTGGCGGGTGATTGACTGGGTGAACTTGATTCACTTGGTTCACTTGGTATGAAGCCACGGTAGGGGATTGAGCTGTGAATTCTCCATGAGATTCAAGTATTGCATTATTAGCTGGATAGAATGGTCTTGGGACGGAATTTCTAGGGTATGCTACGGCAGGAGCATCGTACTGAGTAACTTGAGAGGATGGAGGACGAACATTAACAGATCCTTGTTGTTCAACTACTGTCTGTGCAGGGGGAACTGCAAAGTACTGTCCTGATTGAGCAGCATTATTGGTATATACTATAAAAGGTCTAGTAATATAACCATCAGAGGCATGAGCAGCCTGACCTTCATGAGCTGCTCTCTGAGATCCGATTGAAACAGTTTTTGCAGAAACAGGAGCAGCAAAGTACGGCTTTATAGGTGCAACAACGGGAGCGTATCTCTCGAGAATATTTTTATATTCCGGGGTAGAAGGATCGGAAGCTACCGAGGCAGAGAAGGAGACAGTTTGTTGTTGCACGTTAGGTGATCCGTAGGATTGCACAGGAACAACTTTTGCCAGTTTAGCTTCAGAAATAGTATCCACGACCGCAGAATTCACTTGATATGACGGCGCTGAATTGGGCAAGTATTTACTTGAAGGAGCCGCTATGTTCTGGTATGACACTTGGGAAGGCAACGCGAGACGGTCTTGCTGTTGAGCTGATCCTGAAGTTGGGTCTTGAGATTTCGCAGGTGTATTCTGACCTCCGGAATTCACGGCGATACCGCTTACGAAGGACCCAGCACAAAGAAGAATCACGCACTGGAAATAAAACACAAAATTAATTAATTGTTGAAACCACAAAACTGATTTTAAAATTATATAAAGTAGAGTAAATAAGCACCTCTCGAAACATGTTTGTTCCGGTAGATTTGATGGCAAAATAACATCGACAACACGTGCATTCACTTTTATACCATCTTCGTAAAACTGGTATCTAGTCCTAGAAGAATCTTTATGCAATGCATATATGATACAAGTAAGTCATTGAGAAAATGACCTTTCGAGCGTTGCATTAAGGTGTTTAGTAATGGCATGTTTAAGTTTGTGGTGTTAGAGCCTCAATGGATGCTTCCAATATCAGATTTACACGTAACACAGACGTCATACGAATTCATTAGCAGGTTAATAAAAAAACAAATTATTGAAAAGCTTTCGTTAAAACCTGACCTAATTCGATAGGAGTGGTTGTACTTGGACTTGTGAAAAAATTCACAGCAGTAGTATATATAACGAAATTAAAAGGAAAACTATGAGAGCTAAGTAGGCTATACAGGTTAACGAGAAATAATCAACCAACTTAAATTTGCAGTTTGGAAACCATGATCTCCCATACATTCCGTATGGGAGAACACGTTTTTCAACTACAATGTTAAGTTTGTTCTTGGGATAAATTCATCCCAACTACGGAACCCTTCATTGTGCGTGGTCCGACACGCACTTGGCCGGTTTTTTCCAAATTCTTTTTGAGGATACAAATATATATTAAGTTACCTAATTTCGCAGACTCGGTTCAGTGAACCACATTTTATACCTACACATTTACATTCTTCGAATTTACATAAATTCGCGCTCGTCAAACAAATATTGTGCGCTATTGTTCAACAAAATATAAGTATTAATATTTTATAAGTACCTATCGTTAAATCAATGCACGCATAAAATAATGATATAATAATATTATGTAAGGTTTCATAGACACTATAGAGGTCGCAAGTTTACGCAACTCTGAACCGTTTAGATATTTAGATGTCTTTGACTTTATAATTTTGACTAAAATAGCTGTAACATTAATATTATTTACATAAAATTTGTATCGCAAAATTATTTATATCTGGAATGGCAGTCTTTTATTAAGTACAGTAATTGTAGTATTTCGAATGTTACCTGAATTTTTTTGCTCTTTTTCTTTTTAATGACGAATAGATTCTTCTAATGTAACTATGAAATACTGCCGTATTTTTATATGCAGACTTGCAAAATTATGCGATCTACTCGTATGCTATTGAATATTTCTTAATTTTGAGTGGGACTTGGATTTTGCTAGAGAAATGTACTGCCTTGGTTAGTTATGGTTCCTATGACTGTATGCATTGCATACATTTAATGTATATGGTATTATTGCTCAAAGAAGTAGTTTCCCATACTATCCATTAGATTTTCTAAAGGTCGAGGGATATAGGAACTGGTCGTGCTGACTATCCGGGCATGAGTTCCTTTATGTGAAGCGGATACCGATGAGGGAAAGGCACTAATAAAGAAACTTAGTCATTACACTCATTACGCAGTCAATATTTTGCCGGGCTTTTATTAAATATGATAAGGTCATATATTGTTATATATAGACAACTAGCTTTTGCCCGCGGCTTCGCCCGCGTGGATGTCGAAAATTATCCGACGGGAACGTACTACCGGGATTAAAAAATAACCTATAGGTTAATCCAGGTTATAAACTATCTGTGTGCCAAATATCATCCAAATCCGTTCATCCGTTTTTGTGCAAACCGGAACATGCATACAAATAGACCAAAATTCTAAAATATATTTTTTTTCGGCAAAAGACTCGAAAATTAAATGTAAGGTTTGACTTCGATACTATTTTATTTTACTTCGTCTGCGTAGAGTATAAATTATTTCCTTCTAGATAATTATGAATTATTAATATAGAAAGAAAAAGAAAATAAAGAAAGAAAATACATTTATTTAGCACAGACAAAACAAAAGGCACACAACACAACATATTGTACTACAAATAAAAACCAAATTAAAAAAGAAAGAAAACAAATTAAAAGTGTAAAGTGCGTTCTAAGATATTAGCAGGAAAGTATGCCATATAAAGCTTTGTTCATGGCTAATTGTCCTCCACTACGTGTGATATTTGAGGAATACTGTAAAGAAATACCTACTGTAAAGGACAGGTAGCTACCTAAATCCTTCACAGTATTTCTCTATATAAGAGTACAATGTTTTTCACTAATTCGGAAGCGGGCACTAAAACAACCAGGCTAGGTGGATAGCTAACACGTGAGTAAGCCACATAAAACTGGCCGACGGAGAAACAGTCTTGCCGCAAATCAACTCCAGCAAATTTCAGAGTTTGTCCCTGTGACTTATTAAGAGTCATCGCGAAACAAACCTTGATTGGGAACTGCAATCTTTTAAATTCAAACGAAAGGTCATTTGGTATCAATGGTATACGCGGCACGAAGACTGTTTCTCCTCTGGCAGATCCAGTTAGTATTTTGGCTTCAATAACATTGCATAGATGTTCCCTATAATACGTGCGGTCACTGGTCAGTCTATAGGTACAAATTATCACGCTATTTGCTATGAGGGATGAGCAGTATCGCATTCTGTTCGTATCCTTACTATCCTAATCTATATCTAAATCGATTCTCCCGGAGAAGGGGATGGGTTCTCCGGGGGAGGGGCCCGTGGCTAAATAATAACAGCCGCACAGGTCGATCGATCAGGTTAAGCTACACTTGCCGCAGTTGGTCTGTGCATGGGTGACCATCTTTACATTCAGAGACCCGTCCGTGCCTCGGAAAGCACCTTAAGCCGTTAAGTCCCGGCTGTCATTCGTGAATCTTTGACAGTCGTTACGGGAAGTCAGAAGCCCGAAAGTCTGACAACCATTCTTACCAAGGGGTATTGTATTACCCAGTAACTGCGTTGTGGAGGTCAAAAAGGCAGTCGCTCTATGTTAAATACTGTAAAGTTAGAAACAGTACACGTGTACTTATATAATTTTTACTTGAATACAAAATTCAGCGAATGAACAACTTCAATACAAAACTTCATCGCCCTTTTCAGACGCAATTTTTTTTTTGTTTAGGTTGGGAAATTATCAAATAACGTCTGCCGCTCTGGGCGGAGCGGGAGGGCGTGTCAGACTCTTACCGACTAAAACCCACCCGTGTTCCTTCAGTTGCATGTACGTTGCCAGGGGTCACAGTATCCCTTTCGGACTTTCCCGCGACCCCGGCAGGCATCGGTCCTAGCAGACACCTTCAGTTATGCTGACATCTCCTTGAGGCACGCGTGGAACACAACGCGCCGTCGACCCGGGCCTGGTCCTTATCGGACGGCGAGCTACCCATTGCTCACCGTCCGCAAGCCCGCGCCTACGGTGGCCGGGAATCGGCCTGCGATTCTCGACGCCCAGGGCGTCTCTTGCGGCAGCTAGGGGGCGTGAGGGCGCGACATTTGCCTCTCCGCCACGCGCTCCGTCTCCTCCTTCGCGAGCATTACTGCTTCGCAGACGATGTGACGGCTTGCCACGCCCTCTAGCACCGTACCATGGCCTGGAATAGGGCCGGACGCGAGAGATCACTGTCACCGGTCGCCTCCACAATAAGGACACGGCGGTGCCCCGCCCAAGCCGGGCAGACCTCCACCGTATGCTCCACCGTGTCCTCCGGGCGATCCACATAGTGGTGACATCTGGGCGTTTCCTCCCGTCTTTTGCGGAACACGAAACTCCCAAAACAACCGTGTCCGATGAGGACCTGCGTCAGGCGGAAGGTGAGGACGCCGTGGCGCCTCTCTAGCCATTCCTCAAAGAGAGGACTTATCACCTCAATTGTGGCGTGCCCAGCAGTGAGCTGCGACAACCGCACTGTCCATGACGTCGGAACCTTGTAGGTTGAAAAAAAAAAACAACGAAATATGTTTTTTTTTTTTTTTTGTTGTGTTAGTTTCCAACCATAAGCCGAAATATTTGTGATTTGAACTTAAAAAATAAAGAACTTTAATTAAAAACAAAATTTCATCCCCCTTTTCACCCCCTTAAGGGTTGAAATTCTAATAACCCCGTTGCGCTAGCTTCCAACCATAAGCCTAGATAGTAAATTTAGTGATTTTTCTTAGAAAATTAAGGACTTTTCAACTCCATCCTCCTTTTTAACCCCTCTGGGTGGAATTGGAAATTGGAATTGGTGGTGGAAAAATTTTCAATCGTCAGCCTAAAACACAAGATTTGAAGATCTAACTTCAAAACTGACGGACTTTCATACAAACTTCCATCCCCTATTTTACCCCTTTTGGGGTGGAATTCCCAAAAATCCTTTCTTAGTGGATACTTACTCTTCACAAAGAGCACACCCTCCAAGTTTCATGTCTTTAAGTCCAGCGGTTTGGGCTGTGTGTTGATATATCACCCAGTCAGTCAGTAACTTAATTATCAACTTTTTCTCAGGATCAGGAAACAAACAAAACAAAATAAGTTATGGCGAGTCGTTTATTTTTTTAATTGGTCTATTTACATAAACATTTGATTCAGTTTACCAACCGTAGTTAGCGCCATGACCGCTGTATGCGATGGCGGGTCCAGCGGAGTACGCCACGGACTTGAGGACGGGGGCGGCGGCGTAGGTCTTAGCGACCAGGGGAGCAGAGTACGTAGCCACAGCGGGGGCAGAGTACGCGGCGTATGCAGCGGGAGCGTACGCGGCGTATTGACCACCGTGAGCGGTCTGGCTGGAGTAAGCAGACACGGAGGAGACGGCAGGGCTGATGGTCTTGGTCACAACAGCGGGGGCAGAGTACGCGGCTAGGGCGGGCGCGGCATACGCGCCATGAGCGTACACAGCGGGAGCAGCATACGCGCCATGAGCGTACGCAGCGGGAGCGGCGTAGGCGACGGCGGCCTTAGCCACAACGGGGGCAGCGGCGTAGGTGGCAACGGGAGAACCGTGAGCGGTGTGGGTAGAGTACGAGGAGATGGAGCTCACAGCAGGGGAGATGGTCTTGGTCACGACGGCGGCGGGGGCAGCAGCGTAAGTGGCGACGGGCGCAGCGTACGCTGCAACGGCGGGAGCGTAGGCCTTAGCGATGACGGGAGCAGCGGCGTAGGCGGGGGCGGCGTACGCGGCGTATTGACCACCGTGCGCGGTGTGGGTGGAGTAGGAAGACACGGAAGAGACAGCGGGGCTGATGGTCTTCGTCACTACGGCGGGGGAGGCGATGGCGTGCGCGCTGTAGCCCAAAGAAGCGGCTTCATACAGACCGCTGGCACGAGCCAGACCCACGGCGCAAAGAGCGATGATCAACTGAAATGATAACATTTGATTATTACACAAAACTTACTGCACAACTAGTAAACAATGATTTACTTCCTGGTTCAATGCAAAAATCCTAATAATTAAATGAGCAAAAATGTGGAATTTGCAAGGGGTTTTAATTTTAGATGTTATCCTTTAAATTTAAGCAAATAAGTAGTTTGCTTAATGTTTTAAATGTTCCTGAATCACAGTCAACACTAGTTTTTTCGATTATTATAAAGGTAATAAATAAATCCTTATAGTACCTTGGCGTACATGTTTATTCTGTTAATGCTGGCAACTGAATAATCTTGACAGGAGGTTCTCCGGTTTTTATACGAATAGATCGCGTGTACATTGTCCAATTCACTTTCATTGTCAAGGTGATCCGGCGTACTTACAGCCGCAATATGTAGCCTACGCCTGTGAGTCAGAGATAGCCTTTCGATTTCATTTGTTCCGTGCTTACAGAAGCACAGGGCGGCTACAGCCTTGAGTAGAAGCTAATTCGTCCTCGTCTATGATATATCGCAACTAGTATTGACTGATCTATACTTCGATACACATAAAGGTCAGTTAAAAGTACTTGGTGTAATGTATTCGTAGGAAATACTGTCCTCGTTTTTTTGGCAAGTGTTTATTCTTTATTGTATATTTCGTTTCCTTCTAAATGGATTTTATGTGGCTGTACTTGAAAGGAGGATTATTTATTCAAATAAAAACCAAGACAGAGCCGGTTTCGTAAACATGTGTGCACTTTGTGTGGTGTAGTTTGATTGTAGTGTCATTGTAAAAGGTTGTAAATGTGTGCGTGTGAACACATGCACAAAGCGGCGGTGTAGTTTTGGCACGCTTCACTGTATTTTTCGCAGTGCTCCGTCTTGGTTTTTTTATTTGGTCTGAGGTGCCCGGTTAATGGCAATAGGCTCTCCCCCTATTACACGGGACTTAAACATAACTGGCGAAAAGTGGGTGTAGAAAGAAGAAAGAAAGAAAAATTGTTTATTCTGCACAAACAAAACGCACATTAAAGACAAAAACACATAAAATACACACATACAAAAGTAGCCAAAGGCCTCGTATTGAAACAATAAATAAAACGTTGTTCATTGGTGTACTATATGTACTACACCTCTGCCCAACACTTCGGGAAATCAAGGCGTGTTGGAAAACCGTTACAGGTAAGTTCAAAGTGAAGCTTGTTTATAACGTTTTAGCACAAAGGATTATGGCTCGTGGCTCGCTAATTAACTATCAGTCCGTTATTTTCATACAAACGTTTTTGATGTAAGTACTTATGGTTAATACCAGTAGTGCCCAACACGTAGCTCGCGGGCGCCTGGGAGCCCACGGCCTAAATTACTAACCACTGATAAATACAGATTCACTTCGCAAAATCATTTAAATAAAAAGCGACTCCTGCAACGACACAATAAAGTGCAATTCAGGTCGCACAGCGGTAATTACCTACAGGTATATTCACATAGAACTTGCCTCTCTGTCTATCGCGTATCTCTTAGATTTTCTGACTACGTTAAACTCACTGAATTGGCCCAACAAGTCGAGCCCGCCGCGTACTTGCAGCTTCATACCTAAAATGCTGAGTGAACTATCTGTCCGGGGGCCTACCACCACCTCTAAAGCAGTATTATTTTAATCTTACTTCAGTGGGGGAAAGAGATGGAGCTATACTTCCTGTAGAGCTTCATCACTTTCCCACACTAAAGTAATACTAAAAAAAAACCTAGTACTTAAGTACATAAGTATGTTAACCAACGAGCACGTCCAAAATTGTATGATTTTGGGTTGCACAGAAGATTACCATTCAGGCTTTAAAGACACACAGTGCCGGCGGCAGGGTCCCCCGGCTTATGCCAAGCTCTCCTTTGTTTGGTGGCTCATTTGTGTGGCAAGTCGGGTGCACCGCGGCTTGCCCAGCGATATTGCCGGCACTGTGTGAAGAAGCTAACTGAAAATGTGAACAGCTAACCATCACATTAAGTTTCTGCTGTTGCGGTCTTTGTAGTATGTCCTAATAAATCAAAATTGGAAATAATGTAGTTTCCTTTATCTCACTTCGTTTTGCGTGACGCGACAACGGTTATTATTATACCGTAGTTTTCATATAAATTGTATTGCTCGAGTCGCGTCGCGCTGGTCTGCACGAGCCTTTATTGAGTTTTCTATCTGGAATTTCTTGAGGTAACCCGGAGTCTGGATTTGTGTCCGGTAGATGGCAATAGGCTCGCTCCCTATTACATGAGACTTAAAAAACATAACTGGCGAAATGTGGGTGTACTATAGATACACCCTCTGCCTAACCTTTCGGGGACTACAGGCGTAATATTATGTTATGTGAATCGAATTTCTGCAAAAACCGAACACCGGATCTTCTACAGGTATAGATGCTGTAAAACCGCTTGGAACTCGAAACGTGAAAAAAATATCAACAATAGTTTAGTCACACATTCTCTAACTTGAATAATATTAATCGATAACAAAATGTTTCTCTCGGTACATACCGGAACTTAACGCGACAATAAATCCGTGTAAATTGAAATTGGCGAAACACAATCATGTCGACATATAGGTATCAAGGACATGATTGTTCGGATCTTATTTCCTTAATCATGTAATGGACAAAATATGGACTGCATAAATTAATCAACGTGTCAGTCGATGTATAAACCTGATATTGATTGTGACTCCGCAAGAGGATGCTGGGCAGTCAGTCCTGCCTCAAATATTGCTGACTGGCTCATCTGCACCGCCAAGTCGAGCATTTATTTATACTTACGCATAGGTTGTTCTTTTATAGCTTATTGCAATACTATAGACGCGGAGACGCGTAGACGGCCGATGGAGTAAAGCTTTGACTGAATGGTGGCCAAGGTTAGGCAAAAGACACCAGGTCCATCCAAAAGCGTTGGGTTAATGATATCGTCAAAGTCGCAGGAGACACCTGGATGAGAGAAGCACGGAACCGGGAAGTATGGTAGAAAAAAGGGGAGGCCTATACCCAGCATTGGATGATTCCAGGCTGAAATGATGATGATGATGAATAGGTACTATAGAAAAACATTACCCTCCTTCTGTGGCAGTCAGGTAAAAAATTTGCATAATTTGAGTACTTAATTCCCGACAAGGAAAGAAAATGTCTCCTCCCCTTTCAAGATGAAAATAATGGTATCCTGCCTCCTATGGGTGGGATTACCTATGTCATTCAATAACCACCGGCATCGGTCGATCTTTAAGTATAATAATAGGTAATTACTTTCCTAAATTCAGTTTTTCGCCTGTATGAATATCTAATGAAAACCACCGAAAGAAAGGAAGAAATTCGTCATTCTATTGAGATGTCAATATGTAAAGGTTTTTATTTGATTTGTCGAGACTCGAGACTTTTTCATAAAGAATTGAAGTACCTCCCTACAAAAGAACTCTTTTTCTCATTGTGTTTATATTGTGTGTTTATACATATATAATAAAATCGTAGCGAGGTCAAAATTGTATACTGAATATATTAAAAAAAAAGTCATTGCTAAGCGGTCTGGGAAAGATTGTAA
Source organism: Agrochola lota (assembly GCA_947364205.1). Classification (NCBI taxonomy): domain Eukaryota; kingdom Metazoa; phylum Arthropoda; class Insecta; order Lepidoptera; family Noctuidae; genus Agrochola; species Agrochola lota. The sequence continues at coordinate 7,798,072 of OX376231.1, read as the reverse complement.
TACCGAAAATATAGTTTGTAGAATGTTTGTCTGTTTGTCTGAATGTATATTCCAGCATCAAGAAAATACTACGAGAAAGACTTTGTTAAAATTTTGCATAGATATAGTCTATAGGCTATAAATTAACACGCTATTTACTTAGGGGGTTGAGCAATATTGCATTATGTTCGTATTTTTCTATAGTTTACCGCAAATTGTAAATAGACGAGACAAAAGCTTACAGTTAGTTGCATAGTCAACCATTTAAATGATTATCATCACGCTATATCACGACATAATTATACAGGGTGCATTTTTGAAATGAGGCAATAAAGGAATAATAACCGTTGTCGCTACAAGAAAATGGTCTTAGGCCCGTATTACAGAACCTCACTCAAAACTCAAGTAATAAAAAATATTTTTATCTTAATACACAGATTTAGAAAAAAAAAAAATACAAAAACTTGTTTTGAAGCATATCGGTCCTGTTTCTTATAAGGATCAAAAACTATACGGGACCAACTGAGGTTTGAGTACTAGAAAAGTCAGAGATCGGAAAAAACTTTTCCATACATTTCATAGGAATTGAGACTGAAATGAGAGAGAACACAATATACCAATATGGCAACAGTCGAATTGTTCCATTAAGTACTCCATCAGTGGCGAATTCAGAGTTTTCATTTGGGAGGGGCTTGACCCAAAGCAAAGGAAACACCAAAAAGCACACAACATTTTACAACCGTCCTTCTTCAAATTCAAATTCAAAAGTCATTTATTCAAAATAGGCTGAGAATCAGCACTTTTCAAACGTCAAAATTACATAAGACAGTCCCCCAAAAACGCCCACCCTTCACCACTTCCTAGTGCTTAGCTGAAGTGAAGAAGTGGCGCAACAAACTCCCCAGCAGCACAGCTGTCTGTTCAGTTAGAAAACTTGATTCTATACAATAGCAGTTACGCAAAACAATTTACATTATGCAACGTAAAACATTACAACTCATTAAAGAAAAAACTGTAATGAGTAGATTATGTAATAATAAGTTGTCAATAATAAGTTTAAAAAAATCAAATCAGTCAAATAAAATGAACTAACCAATTATATGAACTCATATAGTGTCATCTAGTCGTTGATTTTAAAACAGTTTTTTAGTTTTTTGTTGCTTCGGGGGGGGGGGGGGGGGTACATTGGAGCAGCTTAATTATTCCCAAGCCTTTTGGTCGTCTAAGTAATCTTTAACTTTATAGAAACCTTTTTGACATAGTTTCTGTTTAATAAATGATTCAAATTTATTGAAGCTCAGTTCTTTAACATGGCTTGGGAGTTTGTTGTAAAAACGTATACTTTACCACTTAAATGAATTACTAATTTTTTGGAGCCTAGTCCTGGGCACAATAAATAAATCTTTGTGTCTAGTAGTTATGCTATGAATGTCGCTGTGTTTAGAATATAGATTATATTCTTTTTTACATAAATCAGGTTCTCATAAACATATTGAGATGCGACTGTCATTATGTTTATTTCCTTAAATTTATCCCTCAGTGAATGCCTACAACTAAGGTTATATATTGCTCGAATGGCTCGTTTCTGCAGCACAAATATAGCCTGAAAGTCGGCTGCATTTCCCCATAACAAAATGCCGTACGACATTACACTATGGAAATAACTAAAATATACTAATCGAGCTGTTTCTACATCAGTCAAATGACGGATTTTATACACCGCGTAGGCTGCAGAGCTTAGCCGCTTCGACAATTTGGTTATATGTGGGCCCCACTGCAGCTACGAATCCAAAGTACTGTCTTGGACTGCTTGACGGCTTCAGCTCCTTAGCCCACTCCCCCCCCTGGACCCTCTACGGTACTCCATGGGGGTGAAAGATTATAGCAGATAGTTGCAGATATAACCTTTGTAATAATTATCATATCTTTATCGAGAGCTAAGCAGTCTATCATGACATATTTATTTGATGAACATCAATTTTAGTCAATTTTCAACAAAGCAAATGATGGTCTTAATTTGCGATTCGACGACTGCTTCGCAAACACCGAATTCCAACAATTGATATGTTTTGTGCTTCTTTTTTTACATTTTGTTATAATAATATGTGTGTTAGTAGAACGTAGGTACACAGAAAAAGTTTAAGTTTAGGACTCTTCTGTCATCTATGGTTATAATAAAAATAAATATAGGTACTTACTTCATTAAGAACTAAAAAGTTCGCAATCTATGGGAAATTGCTACTGAAGGCTGTGGGTGTCGACCTCAAGACGAGCTGTTTCTCACACAAACAACTATACTTCGCTTGGTCCCGTGTCACCAGTCCTGACTACATATTCTACATGCTGAGACGAAAACTACAAACATAGTGCCTATACAGGGACGTTTTATAAAGATGTGGCTGTTATTTTAGTATATTGTAGTGTCTTACGACTTCCACGCGAACGAGGTCGCGGGTAGAAGGTAGTGGTAATATTTTTTTGCATATAACGCTGCTAAATACGTTAATATGATCCCTATAAAGGTACCTTTTACCTAGGTAGGTACTTACTTGGAAATTAATTTTCCGGTTATATTAAAACCGTTTGATCAGTAAGTTATAAATAGACACGTTCTCATTTTTATTTGACTGTGTGTGACCCTGCGACTATATAGTCCTCATTATAGCCTATGGGGCCTGGGGTCTACGACCAGCGACCTGACGTCACCCACAGCTTACCTAAACTTTGAAGAGCACGACATGCTCAGCTGAGGTCCAAACTAAATATTCAGCTTGAACCCAGAGCCCCTTTTGAAACTCCCAACAAAAAATTCAAACAAGGCCAGCTTATGCTGAATAAATTTTTGACTACGCACTTTTAGCGGCTAGTGGTTACCGTTGCTGAGCGTATTATTAGTGAGTGTGAATGTCTCTTTGTCCCTTACTGACTCATCTCAACGGATTTCTGTTATATGATGACGCCAGACTTCTAGAGTTTGTTGCAGAACTAAAAGCCGTCTAAAAGGTGTCTTTTGAATCCATTAAAGGTCACTCACATGCTAACTCCTATCTATCCGTCATTATTATCATCCTCTCAAGTAAATCATCATCATCATTTCAACCGAACGACCTCCACTGCTGGACATAGGTCTCCCCCAAGCACTGCCACTTCAACCGGTTCTTTACTTCTCGCATCCAGCGAGATTCCTGCGGCCTTCTCAAGTAAACAAGTATCTGTCGGCAATCGTTAGCTATCCAAATACCGCCAAGTCATGGACTTTGGTGTTCGACGACAACTCGCCACATATTTGACGAAGCTGACATTTTATTTGTCGCAGTGAAAGAAGCCACGGCGAGGCAAACCGGATCACTTTGAGTTCCTACTACCGATACCCTTTTGGTACACTGTTATTAAAATTAATCACGAAGGCCGGAGTGCAAACTGCCAGATTCGTGACGTAAATATTTGTGGTAAGTACCTAAATAGGTTTATACACTTTCTCGAAGACTAAACAATAAGATTTAGTCTATCCTATTCAACTTCATATATAATTATAATTTGTACTACCTGAAAATAATGACATTCATATTACTGAATAATTGTATTAATTAAATTCATTATTATTGGCATATAATTTTGACATAACTATAATTTCTCAATTTAATAGGGATGATGACTAAACATTTTTTGTAGTCCGTCTTTGAGGTTATAAAAAAATATTGGACACGTATTTTGACTTTTTTTTTGTTATCTAAAGATTACGGTGATACATTGAGGTAAAATGTGCCATGATGTCACGAGTATGTAGATTTTATACCTACTAGTGACGTAGCGACCCCCACTCCCCAATTTAAATTCGTTTTATCTAAGTATTTTGTTATTAATATGATAAAGTAAAAAATACATGTCCAATATTTTTTTATTATCTAACTGACGGACTAATTAGAATTTCTTTTTTTTACCCAAGCACCATCCCTATTGATCGCAATGGGTTTCATTTTGACAGTTCACCCAAGTTCATTGCGTTATTGACGTTGTTGAGCAGACGAATTTTTCAAACCTATAAAGCAATGGATTAGCAATTATGGCACTGGACCTGACTTGAGCTCACAAAAAGAGGCATTTTCCCACCCGTGAAGGAGATGATGATAACTTAGAGAAGTTGGTTTAAATTAGGTCGTTTTTCGTCCTGTACTTAACACTTTCGACTTCACCCACTTTTCATAGAACTCATACACCATGCCGCCATACATATTGGAAGTGAATCCTCCAGGAACTTGCCGGCATTACATTTGCGCTAAAGTTACCCATCGCGTACGTTCAACGGCATTAGGTTAAAAACCTTGTTATAAGTAAAACACTGTAAAACGAAGTTAAATTGTGTTTTCGGGGGGTCTGGTCGATATACGTAGTATCTAAACTTTTAATTTTTTTGTGAATATTTGGAACCGTGAACAAAATTAAAAAAATATAAAATGCTTGGATTTTAAAACCAACCCACGAATAAAACTTGTTAAAATATGTATCAGATTTTAATTTCACGGTGTATAATGCTGTATTCGATAAGAAAAAACCTACATTTAAAATGAACCCTCCAGGAGGGCTCCCGGCACTGAACGTGTTAAATACGAGAACGAGTGGGACACAGCGTCATCATTAATACTTAACCAAGACTGTTAAGTCGTCGAACAAAACTTTCTCATGGTAATCAAGGACTTCGGAAACCAGACTCATACGAACATTATAACTCCAGTAGGTACATTCACCAAATCTTTGCAAAAAAGATCTGCATTTAGACAGCCTCCTGTCAACTGCCCTAAGGTCATTAACCATATTATATCGTTGAGAAAAAAAAACCAGCTAAGTGCGTGTCGGACCACGCACAGTGGTTCCGTAGTTGGGACGAATATTTACGCATGCAGTCTTGATTTTATCGATTGAAAAACTATGAAAAACAAAGTCATAGTAACTATTGACTTAAATTTAAAAAAAATGTAGTCACATCATAATCTTTTTAAGAGGGTTTATCCTAAAAGTTGGCAACATCGCAAATAACTGTCAAATATTTACCTGTTTTGATTCTTATAACAATATTACTGAATAGAAATAAGAAATGCGGCTAACTAACGAACCAGAATATTAATAATGAATTGCAATTATAACATTGAATTTGATGTTGTATCCATTTTAGGTGTAAAAACGCATTTGGAAAGTTTCCAAATAGTTTTTTTACATCTAAAACTAAACATTCGGTGTAACGATTTTAATTATTGCATTTCATAATGAAATTATTCTAGTTCGCTAGTTAGCCACATTTTTTATTTCCACACAGTAATATTGCTACGAGTAAATTAATCAAAACAGTGAAATATTTGACATCTATTTGTGACGTTGCCCACCGGTCCAAAGTAGATGTGCATTGATTTTTTTAAACCTATGAGGAGAGCCACCAGGTTTTTTTTGCGTATTTTTTATGCTATTCAGTAGCGGTGCACAGAATAGGTACCGTCAACTGCCCTAACTTCGCCTGGCGTCCCATGTTTGCCTATAATGAAAAAGATGTAATATCTTTGTGGCGGCATCTACATCATCACATGCGAACTACGCATCAAAGACCTGACGTCACATAAAATCCTGACGTCACACAAATCCTGCATCATGCAATTAGAGTTTACCGCGCGAACGACATATTTAAGACTATCCGACATAAATCGTTGGGCAGTTGCCCGCCAGCAAGGTTCGGATACCGGTTAAATTTTCAAACCGTTATCATGTACTTGACGCAAAAACCTTTACATTCGGTTTCGTTCGCATAAACCGGTGTTTAGAAGAGTATTTACATAAAGGTTTTTTTGGATTAAACGGTTTAGAGCAACAAAAACCGGTTAATGTGGACAAACGTCGCGCGCTGTTCGTACGTCTACATACCGCGCCGCTATGTACGGCATCCTTACAAGTAGTCATAAGTTGCAACGCGTTTACCTACATGCTGTTCGTCAAATAAACCAGTTAATTTAGGTTAAAATAAAGTTCTTAAAATGTTCACGTTCTTAAGAAAAGTTCGGAGGAAAACCGAAATAAACCGGTATTAACCGGTATTTCTTAAACCGGTTCCGAGCCTTGCCCGCCAGCATGACACCCGTCTGGTCGGAAGATCCTCCCTTTTCAATAGAGCATGAGTGAACTTTACACCCTGTTCCTCATGCCTCTAAACCTTTTTCATTTTACTTGGATGGCAATCGAAACTTAAAGCTCTCTATGAAAATTCAAAGTTTCGATTGCCATACAAGTAAAATGAAAAAGATATTGCATCTTTTTCATTATGGGCAAACATAGGACGCCAGGCGAAGTTAGGGCAGTTGTCCGGTACACCTTTCCATTTGTCATTTAAATAGTGTCCGAGTTTTTGGTTGTATATCCAGACGAACGGACAGAAGGACATAGCGCAATTAGAAGGGTTCTATTTTTGCCATTTGGCTACGGAACCCTAAAAACATGTGGTATGTAATGTCGCGACGTACACCGCTATATTTTGTAACCGGACTCTATAAAAAAATCAACAAGTGCACTTGCTAAGTCATGACATGACATGATGACAGATTTATTAATGCCTTTCGTCTGATTTAGAACGAGCTTAAAAAATGGTTACGATTTTATTAGATCGTTTAACTACCTACCTACCTACTAGTCTACTTTGCCTTTATCTTATCATCAAACGAAAGTTTGTGTGGATTGCTCCAATCTTTGCTTGGCTCACTCGGGAGGCTAACTATATAGTAGGTAAGAACTAATCTAGTTTAGATACATTTTGGAATATCTAACACCTAGATTTGGGCACAATAGCCTTAAAAAAGACAGTCAATAACCGCGTCTAAAGTTTAAGCCAGGCGGATGGTAGATCTAGCTGCAAATTCCTGGTTCCTGCAGCTGCACACGTTTGATCACATGAATTTGCAAGCAAAACCATTGTTTGTTATGACTTCGAAAATCTGGACAATGAACAATATAGCTTAGGTATAGAACAGATAAAGAAATTCAATTATGAGCGTTCATCCAAAAAGTTGGCTACGTCGCAAATAGATGTCAAAGATTTACCTGTTTTGATTAATTTGGCAATAAATCTGGATTGAAATAAGAAATATGGCTAACTAGTGAACTAGAATATTAATCATGAATTGCAATTATAACACTGAATTTGATGTTGTAACCGTTTTAGGTGTAAAAAGGCAGAAAGTTTCCAAATACTTTTTTATATCTAAAACTAAATATTCGTTGTTATGGTATTAATTATTGCATTTCATGTTCCCTAGTTAGCCATACATTTTATTTCCATACAGTATTATTACCAAATTAATCAAAACATCGAAATTTTTGACAGCTATTTGCGACGTTGCCTACTTTCTGTAATCATAGTTATACGCTCTTAAAACTTCACCAATAATGTAACTACATCATCATTAGGTACATTATCTTTTCATGGAATCGAACAATACTTCACTCAGTTGCCGATTTAAATCCAAGGTTTTTAAATTTGAACCTATGTATTGAGGTAGATAGGAAAGACTAATGACTTGCACTTACTTACACAACGGCCTCGAAGCTTAAAGTTATTCTTTTTATTTTTCGGCCTACATTGTTTTGCTCTTAGATCTAGACTTAGTAGATACGAGGTCTTAATAGTATGTATGACATAACGCCTTGTATTCCCCTAAGGGTAGGAACAAAACATCAGTTTTTTTTTTCATCTATGTAAATATAAACACCTTGCCATGTAATCTAGTCCTACTTGAACAAAACAACTTAATATTTTTTTTTTTTAATGGCTGGTTACGATACGCAGAGTTGAATAATGGGAACGAGACTTGTCTTATTTTTTCTATCCTTGAGAGTCTATGTGGCAGGAAAAGGTTCCACTGGACCAGTAGCAGTTTCAAAGGATAGGCCTGCAAAAATCTTCAACGGTTAGACGTATGTCTAAAGAACTTTGACCTTTCATCTTGCCTTGAGCTTTTGTGGGGTAAATCTATGTCCAGCAGTGGACATGTGATAACTATGCCTATAGTTTGATAGTGCAGTTTGGGGGGCAGTGCAGGCCACTCATTTCCGCTACCTCCCGACTCGCCGAACATCCCTAAGGCGCGATGCAGCGGTCTCGGTCAAACTATAGTGGACATGTTGTGATAACTATGGCTACTAAATAAAACACCGAGTTACGACACATAGTAACTTTATTTGTCTTTTAATTGACAGACAGTTCAATTCAAGATACACAAAGAATGGCTTACGGTCTAACACAGATTACATAGATATTGTTCGTATAAATGGCATCAAAAACTAAAACTTATAACAAAAATAACTCCTCAATATTTTACTGTCGTACTATATAAAAACAAAATGATAAAAGTTCATAGGAAAACCATAACCAAATCACAATACATATCTATAAAAAATTAAAAACTACCGAATCCACGTTGTCTTTGAGATCTAGTCTTTTAAAAATCTAGTAACGAAAGGGTTTTGCAAATTAATAATATACGTTTTTTTTGCTTTCGGATCCACTAATTTCTTTGCAGTATAAAACTTCTGCTTCACAAATAGGGTCTTATTGTCTTCTCACAAATAGGAAAACATGACCCTGTAAATTCCTATCAACAATAGGTGCCACGCCAAAAACGTGAGCACCTAGCTTATATTAAATTTTGATGCAAAAATTAAAAGGCAAAAAAGGTAAATCTTTATATTTAGCACCCTCGAATTAGGCGATTTGTCAAGCATCAATTCAGAATTGTCAAATCGATTTTAAATCTCATTGATATGCTATAAAAGTTTACTGTAGCGTTAGCAAAAAACAAAATATCGGCAGGAGTATATTGCCATTGTTTTTAAACCTAAGTTATTATCATTACGTTGTGCGTTTTATTCCTTAAAGTATGTTTATTTATTATAATCAAATAAGTATATTATGCATCTATGGGAAAATTTGTAATATTTTAATTGATCCATAAAGATGTATTTCTTTGTATTTTTTCCAGAATTCGATTTGAAAATAAATTCTTAATCTATGCCAACAGCGATATACTCGAGCGATTGCAGTTTAATGGCACATATTTAAGTTAGGCAATAAAGCAGACATTTTGAATGTCGTTACAATTTTCAAATCTCTTGGTACTTGCATTTTTATGCAACCATCACCCCCCTTTTTGGATTCTATCTTTACGTGATTATTTATCACACGATCCCGAAGCACCATCCCCTTTGATTCTTATCACAAATATATGTATATTAGCGCAGAAGATTTTTCCTTAAACGCAGATGTACTACTACGCTTTAATTGTATTTCATTCGATACTAAACTACTATAAAAAAGTCATTCTGTCTTTGGCATAACTAGAACAGAAAACACTTTATTTTCTTCTTTCACGAGACCAACTGCGAATGAAAGAATTAATTAAAACCAGCACGTCTGCAAAATAATCTTAATACCTACAACTTATTTTAACTTATCATTGTATCATTAAACCCAGGAAAATTCTAATTCTAAAATATACATTATTCTTATTACTAAGTTGAGTTTGTACAGTGCGTTCGGTACGAATCGGAAAACATCGTTATCGTTCGGAAAAAATCTCACCAAGTATGAATGTTGCTTGAGTAGTCGATTCAAAATCCACATTCATAAATTTTTCTTGTGTGTTTTATTTGTTCTATTGTTGTTCAAACTCCGTAAAATATTCATATGCTCTCCGTTTTCAGAGAGAATCCACACTGAACGCAATGCAAATTTATCTTAACCAATACACCCTAACGGTCCTACACCCACGTTCATATTGAATAGACAAATACAAATATCTAGAGTGTCACAAACAACAAGAGGTGGGAATACAAAAATACTACTGTGACAGATGAAGCACTGGACAGTCGTCAATCTAACGAATCCCACACCTTTTGCAGTCTCTATAGAGATAGTACACGTTGATACTAAAACAGCACATAGCAACCGAACCGCCACAGTGCAGCATCTACTTCAACGTCAATCTACAAAACTACAATTTTTTTTTTTGATAATCGTGAATTATTCGCATAAATCGTCCTCGTGACTTAGCCACGAGTAAAAATCTAACCTAACATAACACATAACAAAGAGCAAAAACATGCAGAAAGTCAATCGACAGTTCGATCAGCGCCGTATGAACGAACACGAGTAAGTCCGAGCGATCCCTAATACTAAATCCCTTGAATTATTTCTAAAATCTTACTTTTTAAACTAACATCCGATATGAATGATCAAAGACAACATTTCAAAAAGTGGCCGTAGCCCTACGTTATGGAATATAACTGTACCTAATATGCATAGACACCAAAATATTCAATACAGAGACTATATTAAATATGTTTGTTCAATTTAAAGAATGGCATTGCCAACGCCCAAAATAGTAGTACTTCGACGATTTATAACTGTCAATAAATCTTCAAAAACACGCCTGTTTAGTCCACTATCATTAAATAGGGTTGTAAGAGTTTTAAAACGGATTTGGCCAAAAAGCCCTATTTCAATAATTTCGACAAACTAGACTTTCAGTCCGTTTTTTGAAGAAGTGAATACTAACCTGTTCAGCCTTGAGATACTTTTTTAAAGGCATCATCACAATCTAGAATCTCTTAATTAGCTGTTATTTTATGATATTAGACAATATAAATTGTATCATCTAGTGCTCATTGGCACAATCGTCATTGCTTTTTATGTTTTCTTCAATACAAATATCGCCCTTGGGCTAACCACGTGAGGTTCAACATGCCATTTTCAGTATCCATTGTATATTCAAGTTAGAAACTATTTATTTAATGTAAAGAGCCCTACAGACGACAAGTCCATGTTGTTATTTCGAAGAAAGTAATAATATCTAGTGAATGTAATAAAAAATAAAATTCGATGACAATTATCATAAACTCGTCTGTAGCCCGCTTTAGGTGCATGTAAACTATCTTACGAATATTGTACTCTGTCCTAAAAACGTTTGTACGTAAAAATACTTAATGAGGTACGATATGAATGGAGATTGGAAAGTGGTCCACAAGAGTAGAAATATACAAGAAATGTTATTATAAGTGCAACTAATATTACTAAGATTAAACGACATAACGTTAGGAGTTGAACCGTGCGTACGGGTAAATATGTACAAGGAAAGAGATTTTTTTTTTTTGAAGTTTGTAGATATGACTTCAGATACAAAGATAGAATTTTCAATAAATAGGAATAATATTGATTTTACTTTTAATCGATTTTACATTAGGGAGGGAATATTGGAAGGTAGCTTAAAGGGATTGGACGGCTCATACTGAGAGAAAAAATAAAAGGTTTAAACCAAAAACAAATGATTCGATTTGTGATTGCAGGATTCATAATAACTTTTTTTTAATTTACAACACCCTGTAACGATCACAGAAAATAAACTTATAGTAACTAATATTATTAAAAATGGAGGTTTTAAAATCTAGCAAACAGATTCGATGTATTACGTACGTGGTATTTGCGCAATGCGACATCGCATTAGTGTTTAGCAGTTCATGAGAACGGACGAGATAATAAAGCCAGCGAAATTCATTGTCACTACCAACCTAAATTGTCCGTATTATTCAAATCACACCTGTCATTCTATGACAGTTATATGAAATGGCTATAACACGGCAAATTGACGTAGATTGTCAATGTAGCAAATAATTTCCCAACGATACTTACGAAGTCAAATTATAGCAATATCAATAGCGAAAATACTTAGTATCAAGTCCTAATTAGTGATTACAATGACGAGATATACCCATAAGCTGTTTGCTTATGGCTGTTGATTAACTTTACCTTCCTACTTTGTGCAAAAGCTACTTCTTCAATCCGGATATTAAGGCTGTCAAAATTGGTCGAATCGTATAGAGTGGTGGTAGCAACTAAAATAGTTACGTATATTTTTTTAAATAGTTTTTTGTATTTTTTTTTTTTTTTGTAATACTTATAAAATATAAACTAAAATATACTTTTTGAGCAAACATTTTCAACTTATTCTAGGTGTTATGTGCGGACTCGTGGCAAAAATGCATGCCTACTGTGTTATGAAATTTTATCATAATATTGTTAAACCTCAGTTTTTTAGGGTTCCGGTAACCGTAGGGTGTCAAACGGAAACCTATTACTAAGTCTTCGCTATCCGTCCGTCTGCCAGCGGGCTGTATCTCATGAACCATAACAGGTAGACGGTTAAAATGTTCATAGATTGTGTATTTCTATTGGCGCTCTAACGACAAAAAATACAATTTTAATTAAGTTTTAATTACTCTCTAGACTCCGTTTGATTATAAACTTTATTTAATTTTCCATACAAAAAACTTGCTTTCTTAATAAGGTACGGAACCCTTCGTTCTGTCCCTTCGACCCGTCCGACTCGCACTGGGCCAGTTTTTTAAACGACTGCCCAAAAAGGAGTGTATTTTTTTAATTTATTTTTTATTCACCTTGGATCTTATAACATATTAATAATTACCAAAACATCATCTTTCATTCTTGTTTAACATGTTTAACATTAACATAGACACTATTGACAGCGATTCTACATACTACGAATAACACTAGTGATTAAAAATAGGGCCACTAAAGATGGGACTTGACACACCACGTCGTTTGACTTGCGTTGTTGACGATTTATAGGTCTCTTTAGCGATAGTTAATTGACTCAGGCGTGACTTTGCGAGAATCCATTATAAAATACAATAGACGACGTATATTTAGTAACCTAATTCACTTAACTGTTCTTAAAGAGTCATAAAGAACCCTGTAAGAAATCGACACATGTTTCACCTCTCAACGAGGCATCCTCAGGATGACGATTGATTTGTTGCGAACCCGGACGCGACGTGTTGACACGTCAAGCGTCGAATAGCAGAGCCAGAGAGAGAGGGAGTCGCAGTCTCTTTAGCGGTATGGGTCAGAGCAGGGGCGTCACCGGGGCGGCGGAAAGAGCGCGGGAGGCGTAGTCAAGTCTCATCTTTCGTGGCGCGTATTGTACAATGTTAAACACAAAAAGATTCGGACTACAGAATCTCACAGAGATATTTTAGGAGTGTATTTTTTTAATTTATTTTTTATTCACCTTGGATCTTATAACATATTAATAATTACCAAAACATCATCTTTCATTCTTGTTTAACATGTTTAACATTAACATAGACACTATTGACAGCGATTCTACATACTACGAATAACACTAGTGATTAAAAATAGGGCCACTAAAGATGGGACTTGACACACCACGTCGTTTGACTTGCGTTGTTGACGATTTATAGGTCTCTTTAGCGATAGTTAATTGACTCAGGCGTGACTTTGCGAGAATCCATTATAAAATACAATAGACGACGTATATTTAGTAACCTAATTCACTTAACTGTTCTTAAAGAGTCATAAAGAACCCTGTAAGAAATCGACACATGTTTCACCTCTCAACGAGGCATCCTCAGGATGACGATTGATTTGTTGCGAACCCGGACGCGACGTGTTGACACGTCAAGCGTCGAATAGCAGAGCCAGAGAGAGAGGGAGTCGCAGTCTCTTTAGCGGTATGGGTCAGAGCAGGGGCGTCACCGGGGCGGCGGAAAGAGCGCGGGAGGCGTAGTCAAGTCTCATCTTTCGTGGCGCGTATTGTACAATGTTAAACACAAAAAGATTCGGACTACAGAATCTCACAGAGATATTTTAGGATGGCCATTGTATTGGTAGCTCGGTTATGACTGGCGGGGTACGAGACAAGGCTGGGTAGTACATAAATGGTTGGTAACGATAGATTCTCGTTGCGTTAAAGCAAACAAAAAAACTCGGGGGATCGTAAATGAATGTAGCATGGGCCAGTTTCTTGAGGAGATTTAGGTCATCCGATTTAGGCCAAAATGTAAGTTCCATGGCAAACCTGAAATCAGTGCAGGCCCGGAAGCAGTAGACTATTGGCCCGTAGGTGGCTAGAACTGGGAAAAAAACAGCATATTCTTTGCCTCGAGACATTGTGAAAGCGCCATCAAACACAAGCAAGACGCGACACGGTCTTTTGAAGAAGAACGTGTCATTGTCTTGGCTCCACGTTCCCTAGGGAACAGATACTTGGTACGTCAACTTGGTGTTGACGTTCACTTTAGCAGCAAGCAGGCCTGGATTCTTGAGTGAATACCTGGAAAATGAAAGAAATAAAACTGTAGTAAGCAGGCAAACATAATGTATAGAATACAAGGTTCAGTTGGCGCGTGGTCAAAATCGGTATTATAGCCGCCATCTTGTTTTTAGGGGTTCGTATGTAAAGGGTGCCAAACGGAACCCAATTACTAAGCCTCCGCTGTCCGTCCGTCTGTCTGTCAGCGGGCTGTATCTCATGAACCGTAAAAGCCAGACAGTTGAAATTTTCACAGCTTGTTTATTTCTATTGCCGCTATAACAACAAATAATAAAAATTAAACAAAGTTAATAATTGAAGGGGTCCCCCATACAAGAAATGTGTTTTAGTATATAAAGGGAAGTTTAAAACTGGCGCCAGTGACAGAAAACTTGAAAGGAAATCGTTTGGCCCGGTATGGGTATGTGATGTGGAGAGAGGAAACGCATGTGACTAAAAGAGTTTTGAATATAAATGGTCATGAATGGAGCGGGAAAGGAAGGCCTAAGAAAAGATGGATGGATTGTGTGAGGAGTGATATGAAAGAGAAGGGAGTGAATGACAGCGTGACGGTTGACAGGGGAGAATGGAAGAAGAAAACGTGTTGCGACGACCACACGTAACATGGGGCAACGACCGGAAGATGATGACGAATTGAAGGTCCCCGTACAAGAAATGTGTTTTTTTCGGCAGTTTCTACTCAATCTATCTCAATACGGTACGGAAACCTTCGTGTGCAAGTCCGACTCAAACACAAACTCAAAGCATTTATTTCAAATAAACCAATTACAGGCACTTTTGAATTGTCAAGGGATCGGTCGGTCGGAAAGATGAAGCTAGGTGCCCATTCCAAAGCGTAGTAGGTTCCTAGGAGAAGAACGAGCAAGAAACTCCACGGACACTCTTTTAAATCAAAATATTGGTTACATCATTCATGTTGAAATTATACATGTGACAACAATGTAGAAAGACGTGCACGTTAAAAGCGTCCGTAATAAAAGATAAAAACAATTCAAAAATTAAAATAAGCCATGGCAGCTAAGAGATGACCAGTCCCTACTGACGGCGCCCGTTCACGAACATGACGATCATGGATCAGCACCATTCAGCTCAACCATTTTGAAGGGAATTGAATGATCCAACGCACACGTCAGCACCAGCGACACATTTGAGTGAGCATGACATACTCTCAACCGCCAGGGCACACTCAAGTCAATGAAAGACGTACCCAGTAAATGGTAACTATAAAGTAGGGACATAGTGCTCACACATACGCTATGCAATTATACAATTATATTGACTCGCAGTTGACCGGTTTTTTTTTGTATACATTTCACAAAACAATAGCACAAATGTTTACCAACAGTGCCCCCTTCCCCCATCAACGTCATTTGAGCCGAAAGATCATTGAGGTAGTGTAGTAGGGATGATAAATAAAATATGCTTCAATTACAGCTTTTGCCATAAACAAAGCGATTTATGATCGGTGCGTGCATACCGCGATCGAAGTCTAAGTATAATAATAAACGCACTTATGCAGCGACGGCGAAGAATTTTAATACTTTATGATTATAAATTTAAAACAGACTTATTAATCTGTTCGTCACTAAAATTGAATAGCTGTAGCTGTGCTACGCTACGCTGACGCGCTAGCGATTATAACAGTAAGTTGGTACGTGTTGCATAGTTTCGAGTAATAGGCGCCAAAATGTTTTCGCCAGATTTTTACCTTTTCTGACTTGTTTTATTAACTTATTTTAATTCTGATTTTTTTTTTGTAGCCTAAGAAAAGTATTATTTAATTGTGTAATCATTAAATATGAATTTATAATAGAATACGTTTAATAACTTAGTATCAATTGCTTATTATATTCGCAGTTTGTGTAGTTACTGCTCAATCATTAGCAGAAGTAAAACATGCATGATGATATCTCACTTAGAAACTCGCCGTAAGTATGGTAAGGTAGGTCTGCTGTTATGCTAAGGAAAATTAATCATAAAATCGACTTACTGCCGTTACCCTTATTGAAAATTAAAGGTTCCCGTTAAGATATTAAAATGGCACTCAAATCAAAGTGCTGAATACCAAATCTATGTATAACTCAATTTGGACAAACATTATACTTACTGCTGTTATCGCACGCGCGGCAGTACGCTCACCCCCAATGTATTTATAGGTACGGAAACGTATCAGATCGATGAATTAAAATATACACGCTAATCGAATAATCTGATTAGTGTGTTTTGCACTCAAGACCCATTAATGGCGATAATCGCACTAAAGGAAAGATAAATGACGTTGTTTCAGGATATATACAACGTGTTCCTTTTGATGTCCCATAACTCTACAGCCCGGGGAAGTTACAACGAATTTTAGGCTAACTTTGAATTAATTTAAAACAGCGACTTCTTTCACTTAACGTGTAGGGATGTGGGGGTGTGGGGGGTCAAGGCAGTATGGTATACTGTATACCGCGAAAAGTTAACCCCGCGTGTACGTTTTTTTAAATATTTTTTTTTAAAAATTAAACATATTGTCTAGCGCAAGATATTAATAAAAGTTTTTTTTTCAATAACGGTTCAGACAAAAATGTAACAGAGTTAAATTTACTTTTATATTAACTTTTATTTATAGGCTCTCATCTCACTAAATTACAAGAAAATTAAACAAATTGTATAGATTCTCCTGTGAGGTACACTTGTCTAGATAGTCTTGCTATCTTCGAAAAATATGTATTTTTGGAACACTTGTTCTAGGATGTTTTATATTATTTAACTTATAGCTATGTGTTTGAGTCAAAATAAGGATAAATCAGTATAATTCATTCTGCCAATTTTAATACAGGAAAACCACATTCTAAATTTAAAGAATACAACAATCTGTATAATAATTCGCCTCAATATGTTAATTATGCGCCAAGATGAACTAATTGCCTAGTTTGGGGTTCACTGGCAACATTAATAATGGTGGTCTTGCAGGACGGCTAAGTTCAGCAGCATAATCGTCGACCGTAGTTCAATTAAGGTAAGGGACAAAATACGATTTTTCAGGAGAGGCCGACTAAGTTTTTTTTTGGACTAAATCACCCATAACTTTTTTTGTTATAAACCTTTTTCGGATCTGATTTCACACATAATCTTGTATTTTAGTGCTCTATCTACCTGTGTCACCATGACAACATTTATTTAAATAAGTTAGCTATTTAAGAAAAATAGACGTCCCTTACACCAACTTATTTAGTTAGTAATGTCCCTTACTGACCAAGTATCTCGTAGTCCCGTCCCTTACATTAAATTGACCTCTACGTTGAATATCCAATCTATTCATAAAAAATTATGTAAAGGACTTGATGAAAAAATGTATGGAAAAAAATACAGTGTAAAGAGATTGTTGACAGAAAATGAAGTACACATTTTTGACGTACTGAGTAATCCGTAATGGTAATTCGTTGATTAGGAAGACCCTTACCTTATTTGAAGTGGATTGGCGGCGGTAATTACACCATTTCAAGTTGCTATATTGCATAGTTTTTCATTGTTATTATGGGGCTGATTCGAAATTTGGATCCAAAAAATCAGGAGGGTAAGGGACATTTTTCTTAAGCTAGAATTTTTTCATATACACCATTCGAAAGAGCGAAAAATTCTGAACAAAACTGTATACTCAACTCATTTTGGGTATTTTGTCCCTTACCTCAATTGAACCTACGGTCGACATATGCTGTAAGAAAAATCCGACAATTTACTGAATTTAGATACCGGGAGTCTAGTCTATTTCAGTTACTTTCATTGTATCATGTTTTAGGGTATTTTACTATGGGGACGAGCTGCAGACATCGAGTCTATTTTTATGGCCTCCGAAGGCGTGATTCTCTTAGGGAGCTGTTTAAAAATATTAATATCATGACAGTACCTTGTCAATATATCTAAGAAAACATCATATAAGTAATACTTTTACTGTTTAGTGTTAACTATACGAATGTTATTCATCCATGTACTATATATGTAATTGTATTACCTGGAAAATAAATATATTTCTAACTAGCTTCCGCCTGCGGCTTCGCCCGCGTGATATCTTTATAAATACCCTTTTTACCTTTAGAAACAAAAATAAAAATCTTTTCTCTTTATAAATATTAGTGTAGATTACGTACCCAAGGCCGCGTTGCTTCAGACGTTCAATGGTTGCTGGTTTTATGCGAGCACGTCCCTGGCTGTGACTGCCTCGTCCTGTGATGAAGAACAGCATCTGATTGCGGCGTTTGCCGGCATCACGGAGCTTCGAGATGTGCGTGTCTAGGAACACGTCCAAAGATTCCTTCGCTTCCTTCACGCGTAAGTAATGCAGGTCGATGGTAGTGCAGTCAGGATTGTTTGTAGCGTGGAACTGGAAAATTGGATATGAAAGTTACTTGTGCGTTAAAAAAAAATGGAACATTACGAGTACATAAAGATGACAGATATGCATATTCAGTTATCAAAAAAGCGTTACGCAAGAAATACGTCCCTGAAAGTTTGTAGATTATGTTAGTGGAAAATCAAAATTGGTGGAGTAGGTTTCAAGTATCTACAAAAACTACTTTTTTTTTAAAAGTTGTTAAAGAACAATAATCGGGAAGAGTACCTAGACAGAGGAAATTTTTGCGTAATGGTGGCAAATCTTCTAGTAATGGTTATCTTTAGAAATTATGTCTTCTTAAACTTTTTTTAAGCGTATAGAAACTCAGTAACAAGTCTTAAGAAAATCGTGTAAACAATGTCAGAGGCCCTGTATTCTAATAAAACATAAGACTATACTTCTGCACTTACTTGCATCAGGGATGCCACAGCCAGCCCGTTGGCATACTCGTACTTTTGCTTATGGAAGTTAGCGAGCTCGGAGTAATAGTTGGCGACTTGAGTCATGCCACGACGAATGTAGTCTTGTGCTTTCTGGTAATTCCTGTAATATGAATGTAGAATTTGTTAGTTAGATAAGTTATGTCTCAGTCCGTTTTGTCATTGTTTTCTGTCGTGGCGCAATAATTTCATCACCACTGCTCTCAAAACGGTGAAGGAAAACATCGTGAGGAAACTGGCATGTCTCAGAACCAAATATTCGAAGACATGTGACATCTACCAACCAGCACTGGGCCTGCGTGGTAGGTTACAGCCCACTCCCTCTCAAAGAGAGGAGGCCTGTGTCCAATGGGAACACTATAGGCTAATTATGCCGTGTTGTGTTTTCTGGGAAAGAAAGTATTGCAGCAGTTCTGTGTGATAAGGTAACAGACATTCATATGCCCGCATCGCCGTGCGCCATTTTAGAGGACTACAATTATATAGGGTGAGGTTTTGAAAGGAGACTTCTGCATTTTTTAGGGTTCCGTAGTAAACAAGGAACCCTTATAGTTTCGTCATGTCCGCCTGTCTGTCTGTCTCTCTGTCCGCGGCTTAGCTCAGAGACGGTTAGTACTAGACAGCTGTAATTTGGCATATGTATACATATTAATCATGCCGAAAAAGTGGTAAAATAAAATCATGAAGAACAATTTTTTTTTTGGGTACCACCCCTACACGTAAGTGGTGATAATTTTTTTTCCTCATCTACCCCATGTTGTGGGGTATCGTTAGAAAGGTCTTTCAAAAATATTGTGATTTGTCAAAACCATTTTTGGATTCGGGGATCCGTTTGCGAAATATTAAGCTTTTAACTGAATTTTTTTGTTACGAGGCAGGTGCCCAGGTGCTAAATGGTTGTACTTGGACTTGTGAAAAAATTCACAGCAGTAGTATATATAACGAAATTAAAAGGAAAACTATCAGAGCTAAGTAGGCCGTACTCGTTAACCTGTACACAGGTTAACGAGTAATAATCAACCAGCTTAAATTTGCGGTTTGAAACCCATGATCTCCCATACATTCCGTATGGGAGAACATGTTTTTCAACTAAAATGTTAAGTTTGTTCTTGGGATTAATTCATCCCAACAACGGAACCCTTTATTGTGCGTGGTCCGACACGCACTTGGCCTGTTTTTTGTTTATTTTTTAGTTCTGTGTCGGTATAGCCAGATTTCGAATCAGATCTTGTTGCAATCAAAAATATCAGTCTTATATTTTCCAACAAGTATGACAGTCGATTAGATAAGTCAATAATAATATTAGGAAGTGTAGAGTGCCGCTAGCGGCACTTTATCCCTATCGAATAACTATACACTGTCATAATATTATCAAAGGACTCTCCCCAAAAACCTCCGCAATTTTTGGAAAGCCTTATGTCCAGCTACGGACGTATTTTGAGTTGATAAGATAGCAATGGATTTATTGTAAAGATATCGGAGCCATCATTTTTATCAGCTTTTAATATCTACTTACAGATTACGACGAGCAAGATGGTTGTCAGCCTCTTCACGATAAGCTTCCACGGTGGCCATGTCCACTTTTTCTCCCTGGGACAGCAATGGCCATTCTGTCTCAGAGAGTTCCTGCGAAATATTTCAATAGTTAGCTTTTTAACCGACTTCATTAATAAAAAATGTTGACGTTGACACATTCCAATTGCAACCTTAAATATGTGCAAATGAAGTTAACTTCAGGATAAATAAAATCTATTCTAATGACATGAAACAATTATTGTAGTCGCAACAGAAACTGAACTGTATTCCAATAGGGTTAAGATAGGAAATACGACAATATTTTTATTTTGAAAATACAGTAGCTGATTATACGTAGGTAATGTAGGTATGTAATTATCACGATGACTCAACAGAACTTATAGATGTGTATATGAAGTATTGTTATTATGACTCAACTCTGTATTAAGTAAAATTGTTTTCCTTTAATAATCGTCAGTAACAATTGTAATTAATTCGACTGCATATAAATAAATCTGTGGTTAACTTGTATGATTGTGATATTTCAAGAACGCGCGTCAATAATTTCAATTTATCAAAGAAAACTTGCAAGGACAGTACCTTTTTCTGCTCCTCCATTATCTTGCCCTTGAGTTTCATTTCCTCCGTTAATACGAATTTGTTGATTCCATTTTCCTGTTCCAGTACGTCATTGCGGCCAGTAGACATTAGCAAGACCTATTAATAAGCCAAAAACATGAATTAAATACTAAGAATTTATGATTTAAGTAATTCTTTTGTAGTCGCCACATGATTGCTGCCGTCTGTAGTAAAATCAGCCGCACATCAGTCGCAACTAGGGCTGCCAAAAAAACCCGGAGTCCAAACCCGGAGTCTCCGGTCAAACCCAGACGGTTTGACTGATGCATCACCGGGCTACGGGTTGACATCGTATATCTCCGGGTTAGACAGAGTGGGCAAAAAGTCCTAAGTCTTATCGTTCGCTACGCTTCTGTTCTGAATTTAATGTGGGTTTGGTTATAGAAAACAGCAAATCTTACTGAAATATCGAAAATTCTAGTAATTGTCTATCCCCATTAGTAACGCTTTTGTGGAACGCGTTTTTTCCCTAATGGACAGATGACCGAAACTGTTTATCAGTCGATATGATCAAGTCGGAGTAATAGTAAAAATAAATTATATATAATATAATTTGCTTCAAAATTCACATTCCACGAAAAAATATGATTTTAAGAATCAAGCTGGACTACTGGTGCTGTATAAGTAGTGTCTATCTAGTTCCGTTCAGTTTTAATAAATACGATTGTGAAATTACTGTTTTTTTTTAAAGTTGGCAGCTCTAGTCGCAACATTCGCAGTTTGCACTATGGAAAACGTCCTTATACTGCTCCGACATAAAAGTCGGAGCAGCTGTCAATGTCGAATTATTACCACTGATGTGTGGTTGACTGTACAACGGAAGGGTCCCAAACTACGGCTCAACCAACCATCAAATAAACTAAATATACTGTTTATTTCGGTACATCGGCAAGGTTAATTATTACTAATGTAAAAAATACATAATTACCTCAACCGTAGCATTGAAATTATTATCATGAGCCATTAGCAACTCAGTCAAGGTGTCCTTATCAACGTCAGGGAACAAGTTGTACAGCTTATCCCTGGTCATCTTAGCCGCCAAATCAGTTGGCATATTGTTGCGCCATTCAGCCACATCTTTCTGGTAAATGGCGAACGCCATATCCATGTCCATGATTTCTTTGAAGTCAGGAACCTCTGGTTCTTTGCCGGCGAGAGTTAATTCCGCCTCCTTCATCGCGATTTGTCTAGATCAGAGCAAAATATATATGAAGACACAGCAATGAGATATATAAGTCTGAAATCGTCAACCCGCTTTGAGCAAACGTGGTGATCAATGCTCGTGCCTTCTCTATATGAGCTGGCTAATAATAGGGTCGTGTTACAACAGCAATAAAGGCATTTGGATAAAAGGCTGCTAATTACGACAAAAGCCACGTCTTAAATCTCCGAAGGTTTATTTAAAAACAGAGATCTGCACAGATTATTTGATAACCCAAAGACATTATCCGGTCTCGTCAGAGGGATATGAAAACCAGCCTTCGAGCTTAGATCTTCGGCTACGTACGGCGAACGGCGGCGACCTAAAGGTGGGAATAAATTATCGGACGCGTCCGTAAGCCGCAGCTGACAGTCGCAGCTTATATGTATCTGGATAGTATATTTAACACTACACTGTGCAAACTATCAGTCGTAAGTCGCGGACGTGACCTTGGGCCGTCCTTGAGCGTTCGGACGTATAATAGAAATCTGGCCGGCTGGATGTTTGTTTCAGCCGCGGACAGTGTGAACGGGGGTTCGGGACGTGTCCGCGGGCAATTCGGGAGTCGAGTCACCAAAGTTGGGTTGTTTTACTTTAATTTCATAGACCCAAATGCTTATTTTTATTATTTTCGGTGGACAACAAATAGCAGCAGCTGTCACTAATTTAATAAATTCGTCCACACTATCGCTAATCGACATGGTTCCCCGTTGACAATTTTGGAATGAAAGGGAAATATGTATATCTGCAGAGCCGGAGGCAGGGTTGGATTTTGTACTATAATTATAGTATTTATACTATAATTTCGCCCTTTGTACTATATACTATCAACATCTCAGGATAGTACGCCTAAATACTATAATTTAAAGTTTGCTCCCGAATGCTTAGTTTTACGTCATATTATGAATATTTCGACCGTATTTTGCCGACTGCGAACGAATATTCAGCAAAGTGAACTTTACCAAGACTAAGATACGAAATAAACTGGAAACACAATCCATAGACGCCAGTTTATTGTCTTGTGACGTTATCAAAGCAAAAGTGGGAATTGTACTGAGGATATGTTGATGAGATTAAATGCCAAGGATGAAGATAGAACTAATAGTAATATTCAAGAACTGATAAACAAAGAATAGGAGTAAATTTTGCCTTAACGGGTGATGATTTTATTGACTATTATATGTTAAATTAAAAATAATGAAAGTGTACTATATTTTTTTATAAATACTATCCTTTTCATTTTTTGTGCTATCTTTTTCAACATACCTAAATCCAACCCTGCCGGAGCGTCCGCATACCGTACACACTCATCAGTCGCGAACTGTCAGCCCCAGCTTACGGTCGTCCGTCGCAAATTTTGACCTAACATACCGGACGGCCTTATAACTGCTTATAATCGGCTGTATATTATCTACAATGTTTCAAAGTTTGTTTTGTTAAAATATTATGTTTTTTTTTCTCACCTTGCGAAATCCTCGTCTTGCTGCAACATTTCTGCAGTTTGTTTCGCATGCTCGTCAAGCTGAAACGTCAATGATTCCATCCATATAGCATTGATTTCGTTCAACCTAGACATTGGGATGCTAATCCTAGGCACAATGTAGTCTGGGTATTGCATATTTTGTCTGCCAAACTTTTCATCTAACTCTGCTATGAAAGCGCTCCCCAAATTAATCGTAACCATAACGTCATCTTCAATATCGCTAACAGAACTATCCTCGTCGTCACTTATATCTATGTTGTTGGTAATGTAGTTAGGTGCAAATGGTGCAGCTTCAGCCGACAACCCTGTAGCTTCAAGTTCCTCTCCACGACGTATCTTCCTTATCTTGAGGCAATGTTTCGAATAATGATTATCTGCGATGACCACATTCTGCTCAATCTGGCGTTTCATTTGAATAGTTTCTTCGGACATTGTGACATCACGTTTCTTTTTTTGGAACTGGGAACCGTTCGCCGCTACTGATACTTTCACCTCTATCGGTGTAGTTTTTACTGCATCTGGTGTAGCTACATCAGGTATAATATCGTAATTAGCCAAACATGCACATTGTTCCATGCTTTCTTCTTCTGGATCTGAGAGTTCTTCAGTCTCAACCGTTTTGAACTGATTGTTGTTCATTCCATCAAGTACAATTTCTACACTCCAATTTACATCACCACAACATTTATCGAAAATGTCCCGTAGATCCGAACGTGCGATGTTCTTGAATAGCTTTCTAAAAGCAATGAAATGTTTTTCTTCGTTTGGACACCTATAGGCGTTTGTGATGATTACTTCATTAGTCATGCTGCTTTTATCGAGCATCCGTTTTTGTGGAATCTTTTCACGGTTAAATGATATATGAAACTGATTAATGTTACGTGATGTGGCAGTGATAACTTTGTATTTACCGTTAAGATTTGTATCACCAATTTCCATACAAGTGCCAGTAGATGTTGTTTCAATGGGGACCTCTTGGTTAGCAACAGAAGCCGCCGTTCCGGATGAATCGCCCCACGACGGCATATACATTGATATTTTACTCCAATCTTCACATTCATTTACGTTTTTCATCAGAGATCCCGCAGATTTCTGTGATGGAGTTACAGGAGGAGACAAATTAGATTTTCTTTGTGGTTTTGCATCAGGCAAAGAAGTAGTAATAGTAGCACTTGTAGGAACTTTTGAAGTTGCTTTTGACGTAGGTCTTTTTACTAAACCTTGATCATCGGTATCCCAATTGTCACCATTGTCCCATTCCTTTTCTACTCTCTCAATTTCTTCAAGCTTCTTCTGAGCTTCTATAAATAATTTGAGCTTAAGTTGTTCTTCATCTGACAAATCATCATTCTGATCTATTAGAAAAATATCCTTATTGTCATCCTTGATCTCTACTTGTGGGTTCAAGTCACCATGATCATTTTGCGGTTCTGGATTGACGATAGTAAATACTTGCTGCGTCTGAACAATCGCTGTTGATGGTGACGACCGAAAAAACTGCGTGTTAGCAACAGTTTTTGAAGTAGTAGTGGTGTGTTCTTTAACAATGACATCAGGTTTTGGAGCCGACTCTTCTTTAACGATTGGAGGAACTGTTCGCTTTACTGGAGGAACCATATCAGCAGGATAGGCTAAGCCATATGTCTGCCTTAGAATATCACCAGTTACACCATCACGGTAATTGTCCAGCATTCTCTTAATATTAACTAAAGGCACATTGTGCACGTTTTTTCTGACCAGCTGATTAGCTTTTTTAGCCCATGGTGTTTTTGGTTCCACCACTTGGATAATGTAGCCATTCCTGACTCCCTCTCTTAAATAAGGCTCCATTTCCCACAGCTCAATGTTAGTGTTGTCGATAATGACGGGGCTCAAACCGACTATGAAAGCGTTTCTAGCTCTGGTCTGATTCCATGAATGTGCTTCTGACAGTTTATACTTTTCATACTGGTATTGGCCTCTGACTATGAAATAGTCATCTGTTGTCAAAATATGGGTTTTATAATTGTTAGGACTAGCGCCAATTGTCATGTCTAGTAATTGTCGAGCCAAATGCGACTTTCCGCTACCAGGCACGCCCCGCATGAGGATCAATGTTCTGTTGCCTTGATTATGGTCAGTTATGATTTGTTTGACCTGATCAGTCCAGAAGCCTGCAATATGTTGGATTGTTTTTTGGGTTGTTTTTGGTATAGCACCAGTATTCTGTGGTGGTTGAGAAGCAGATGCAGCGTATGAGGTTGTAGGTTGAATAGGTTGGCTGATTGTTGAAGGTTGAAAAGGCTGGCTGGTTATTGAAAGTTGAACAGGTTGGCTGGTTGTTGAAGGTTGAAATGGAGGGCTGGTTGTAGAAAGTTGAATAGGTTGGTTGCTTGAAGAAGGTTGTGTAGTTTGTGAGGATGCTATATTTTGATTTGTTGCAGTAGTTGATTCTTCCTCTTCTGTTATTACATTGCCATCGTTAGTCATATTCATTATTGCATCCACAGAGAGGTTCACTAGGAATAAAAACAGCATTTATAAAAAAATGTGGAAGGACATACAATCAGGTGTTTTGTAACGGTCTACAATAAAGAGTATTCCATCTGTCTACGTAGTCGGGTCATAAGTTCTGTCACATAGGTAAAATTTCGAATTTAGAATGCAAGACGAGGAAAATATTATGGGCATTCGAAATTTGAATATTTAAAGAAAATAAAAGTTGCGGTCACGCGCCAACTGAGATTTTCAAACGGCTGAAAAATTTGAAAATTCTTCTGAGATTTATTTATCATACTATCAAACGATTCAGGGAAGATTCAAGATTAGAAGATAAACAAAGGAGCGGTCGACCTCGTACTGTTCGGACTCCAGCAGTCATCAAAGCAATGAAGGCGCGAATCCAACGAAATCCTGTCCGCAAGCAAAAAATGTTGGCTCTGCAGATGGGACTAAGCAGAACTATTGTTAAAAGGGTGTTAAATGAAGACCTAGGACTGCGTGCTTATAGAAAAAAAACAGCACATCTTCTTAACGCACGGCTGAAGAAAATCAGACTCGAAAGAAGCCGGGTTTTGTTAAGGCGGTAAGCGGGAAAAAAATACCGCGAAATACTTTTTTCGGACGAAAAATTTGTTAATGTTGAGGAAAGTTTCAATAAACAAAATGATAAAGTGTATGCACACTCTAATGAAGGAGCGAACAAACGTGTGCAACGTGTTCAGCGTGGTCATCACCCTTCGGCATTCATGGTTTGGCTTGGGGTGTCCTATTTGGCTAAAAAGGAGTGAAAACCAGTGCCCTCGTATATCAAAACACAGTCCTAACAAACATTGTGGAACCTCTTTCACAAACAATGTTCGAAAACAGGCACTGGGTATTCCAGCAGGATTCTGCGCCGGCTCATAAGGCGAAAAGTACCCAAAACTGGCTCACGACCCGTGGAATCGACTTTATCAGGCATGAGGATTGGCCCTCATCCAGTCCAGACTTGAATCCCTTGGATTACAAAATATGGCAGCACTTAGAGGAGAAGGTCTGCGCTAAACCCCATCGCAACTTGGAGTCACTTAAAGCATCCCTGATTAAAGCAGTCGCCGATATTGACATGAATGTCGTGCGTACTTCGATTGATGACTGGCCTTGCAGATTGAAGGCTTATATCGAATCAAGAGGAGGACATTTCGAATAATTTTAATGTGGTTTAAATCTGTATTTTATACCCTTTTATTTGATATATAAATGGTTGTAGTGCGTAACTCATTGTGTCATTTATTTAACTTTCCATATGTGACAAAACTTATGACCAGATTACGTAGAGGAAGTATAATCATTATATTCATGTTGATAAATGAAAGAGCAAGTGGAAAAGATTGAGTGGATCGAGCAGAATGTGTTTACCATTGGCAACAATACAGAATAATTGGCAACAGGCCATGATTTAAGAGTAAAGATAAAAACATTGAGGTTTTTTTAAGGAGCAGGTCCATTTTATTATTTAAAAAAAAGCAACATTTGCTTCTTTTCTATATTTTATACATATACCCATTTGTCTTGCCTTCCCATTTGCTTTTGTGCATTTGCACTTTACCATCCACAATAGAGTTAACTCCATAGTGCATATATATAACATGACTAGTAAAACAAGTTTTTTTTTAAATATTTAAACAAGTTTGTACAAGTAACTTAAAGCTGATGAAATATATAAGTATAAGGTCACCACACCAGTTAATAATATATACCAAGAGGCAAGAGTCATTAAAATGCAATACATAAAATTGTTTGTGTTTGCAGCAAGCATTTAGTTATTAGCAAGGGATTTCCCCAGAATTATGACCAGACTATGGTCAGGGGATTTTCTTAGAATTATCAGACTTTGGTTAGGGGATTTCCCTAACACATAGGTGTTTAGTGATGGGTAACTCATCATTTTTATATGAGGTTGAGGGAGTACCTCATTTTACCTCGCGAGGTCCTCAAGAGGTACCCCTCATTTTAGGCGAGGAGTCGTACGTCGATGTATTCACCTCACGAGCCGAATTATGAAAGTCGGTTCATTCACTCACTAAGCTCACTCAATACTCACTCGCGAGTACTCGCGTCAATAATGTCAATGTCAATTTTTAAGTGAGGACGAGTGAACGAGTGAGTTGGTTCAATGTTGAAATTCGAGTAACTCTTTCAATTTGCGATCACGAGTACCTCAAACGAGGCACCTCATGAGTGAGGGACACATCTCTATAGGTGTTCAGTCTCAAGTATTTTATTTTCTGTAAATTTAATTAATTAGTTCATTAATATTTCCTCCCATTATAAAAAAATATACTTGCTGTCATCATCAATTAACTGTAGGTATCTCAATGTTTAATTGAATTAAAATTGTTTCAATTAACGTAATTTATTGTTCTTTAAGGATGTGGTTTAATTTTGCCTATGATGTGGCAAAGCAAAATGATTAATTTTACATTATTAAGTATTGTTATTATAACTTTTTTTTAACGTTATTTTAGCTATAAATGTGTTTATTATTTAAAGGTACATGCACATTGTGCACACTGTGAGCTTGGTCTTTGGTCAAAATGTATCTGAACAACTGTCTATGATTTGTTTGTTCCCAAATAAATAATTGGTTTGCAATGACTTTGTCACAACTAAAGTCAGTTTATTTGCTAATGCTTGCTGATGAAGACTCGTGATGCAGACATACCTTTAAATAGTTAGTTGGAATAAAGATTGTTCTACATGTTTATTTCTAGTACATTTTTTTTTTTACAGTAGTGCTACATGTGAACAAGGATGGCATTATTCTTTATTTATAATATTTGCTATTCTTAAATAACTATATAAATATAATGTAAGCTGTTAAATTATTATTCTAAATCCTATAGGGTGAATTTATTAATTTAATATTTCATTACAGAGTTTTAGTAAAGAGAGTGAAGAATATTTAATAATCCGAGCACAGCTTACTGTTTCTTAATCCAAAATATTTCTAATAAAAAAACCACTGGCAAAAAAATTGTCTCTCGCTCGCACAGTACGGTTTAATTTCATTTGAATTTATTTTTAATTTGCATATGCAAGCAAAATTTAGCAATGCCAAATGGCCAATTAAAATACTTATAATATTAATACAAAAAAAATGCTTTGAATTGTAAAGTATTTATGAAAACAAAGAAAGTATGTACTAGTCTTTAAAGTATATACTTTCTTTCTTTCTTTCTTTGTTAGATGAGCATGAGCATTGAACAATTCCATCTATATTACTTTTCAAAAATATCAGAAGTTAATTTATATAAAAAAACTTTTAAACCTCCACTTAGTCTCAACAAATAATACATAATAACAGATAAGATAGGCACAGCAGATGATTAAAGATTATAAATATTAATATAATAATTGTTAATAGTAATAAAGATTAAGAACTCAATACTCTTATTGTAACTTCACATTGAATAAGTTTCATTGTTGCGCAAGTATACCGTGAACGATTGATTACCCCACAAGGCCCCCCTTAAAGGCAAACAAAGCAACCCCTTCAGACTCATCTTTTATGTACAGGTATTGATGCAACTCAGTTATAAATAGCTATTGATCAAAATGGACCCCAGACAGAGGGGAGGGGCGAAGGGAAAGGTGTAAGGGGAACGCTGCCCCTGGACAGTCCTCACCACTCACCCTGCCCGAGTTGCACAAATATAAACTATATATTGCTTAATAGATAAACTAAATAACATGATAACATTGTTTATTATTCAATTTCTGTAAATTAAAAGTTGATAATAATTATCATACAAGTAGCTAATATATATTTTATAAACACATGTTCTTTGTTTATGATAATAAACAACACATGATACTAATATCAACAAAAACTTAACTGTTGTGTTATCTTTATAGAATATTGGCAATAAATATTGTCATGTTATTTAAGAATTCGAGATAAATAATCAATTGGATATAGTACCACCACGTCCATCGTGAAGAATGTCCGGCCGCCAGGGTCCCCAAAGATGGACTAAACTCTTTCCCACCCTATGAATATAGATTTTAAGAAAAGTGCATCTACGTCTGTCATCCTTGTTCCTCATATTAGCATCCTGTAACTATCTACCCGATAACATCGAAACTGTGTTCCGAGCGCCTAGTAATTTACTGCGCCGCGCAGCCAATCAGAAGTTTCGATAAACACAGTTGCATTTCACTCTTACTTTAAAACTATTATTGATTCATGGTTTTCAACTTACAATCACCCTCGCAACTCTCAACAACAGCAGAAATCACGTCTTTACTCATGACTTTGCCAAACATGTTCATTAAATTATCGATAACATCAGAGAAGTCAGTATCTTCGTCTCCGCAGGGCTCCATGGATGCACCGTTAAATCAAAAGAATTACTATGAAAACAAGATGAGACGCTCCTTCTGAATACACTTTCACTTTTATTTTTACTATTCCTATAGAAGACAAATCTCGTTATTTTTTATTGAAAACACAAAACACATAGTTTCACGAACAGAGGAACTTCGAACTCGTTTCGAACTGACAGAGCTTTGACAGTACGCTGTATAATGGCGCATTGCCAATGTTGCCAACAACCAAATGCCAAGAAAGAGTCCGTGACCAGTGTTGCTAATATCAGATTTGAAAATTGCCACCATACTGTGCGCGGCCGCCCGGGCGACCGTAAGATGACTATTTACCTAGGGCTGGATTTAAGGCAAGGCAACAGGGGCCATGGCCCCAGGCCTCCACAAGACTGGGGCCCTCAAAATTTGATTTTTTTTTATTAAAAAAAAAGTTTAGTTAGTCCAATACGCTAATTTTACCGTTTTTTATTTATTTTTTTACGATTATAAAAAGATCAATCTAAGGAAATCTTCTATTAGCAAATAATCGAAAATTCAGAGCTACATTTCCAAATTTTGAAATTACGTTGAGAATGTACTTGGTGTTGATGGCGACGAACTGCACTGGAGAATACTCATTTTCGAAGATGAAATTACAAAGAATAGACTTCGGACTACAATGACACAGAACCGCCTATGAAAGTTATGCCTACTTAGTATTTTATTTACTCCTAGAACTGGATTTCACCGAAATTATCAATGATTTTTCGACGAAAAAAGCTCGCAAAGTTCCATTCGCCTAACATTTATCATTTGTATATTTTTATTACTATGTATAAATGATTGACATCTGTTTTTTTTTTTACATCTGGTCCAAGAACAAAATCACTGCCTCCATTTCTTGCCACCCTCCACACCTTTAAATCCGGCCCTATTTACCTCCCGGCAGGCTAACAGAAAAGTAACACTGCTGAAAACTATTATTGTAGTTGCTTTGTATATTTTGTAAGTAGACGAATAAATTCGATTTATTGGCACAACATTTGTATCTGTGCATGACTTGTATCCTTATAATAACCGTTATAGCCTTGCACATGGTGATGTAACTATTTATTTATAATTTTTTGACATACGTCATACACGACACGATTTAAATGACGTTTTTTTTAAAAAAAAACTTGCTCTGAATACATTGCGTATTTTTTGCGTTATTGAATGGCTAGGCTAATTATTTCGCTGTAGAACAAGCGAGCTCTCTGGCCACATAGAATATCGACCAGCCTACGAGCAATTTCTATAATGAGAACCGCACACTCGGGCCCCGTGACCCAGCCTTTCGACCCCAACGGCTCAAACCTACAATCGTCAATAACAAGGTACATATTTGTACCATTTATGAGTGAAATTGGAGTGGCACAGCTGCTGGTACAGCCCGGCACCGTTCTTCAAAGATGAGGTGTCGGAAAGGTGTCGAGAAAGGTTGCGCTTGCAGGCCACATTAGAGGCCTATCTATCTTTCATGACAATAACGTCTTATTGATGCTGGATTCCTAGCGTACTGTTCTTTGCGGCCTGGGGCAGTACTATGACGTGTTAAAGCCTTATTTGTTCCAGTGTCAGAGAGAGATTGAGCTATACAGGATGAATAGCAATATCCCTTTTTTCACAAAGGAACAATGATAGCTTTAACACGTCATAGTATGGCCCCCCTGCACTCATGCAGCAGGACAAGCCAAGCCGTCTTGGGTTGGCTGTCGACTGCTTAGCCTTAGTTTTTTTATTTGAGGTAAGTATCTGAATAGATGCTGACTTTTTAATATTTTGTGGAAATCAGTAATAGTTAGATTTTTATCTAATCTCCTTCCCCAAAAAATCTGGGAATTCATTGTTAATTGGCAGCACCTTTTTATCTGCTTTGTGCGACACTTGAAAAAAAGGAAACTACCGTACATAGACAAAACTTTCTTTTACCATTTTCTGCTGCACTTTGTGCACAGCTTTGGGCGAAAAATGAAGCAAGGATTTTACCGTACATAGATACAACTTCCTAAAAAAATTACAGAAATTATTGAGTTGCCGACATTGTTATTAGGACAGGATTTGCTATAATTTAGTAAGTAATAATAAATTGACTATGTAAATATGTTATAAACACCGTACTAAAATCTTACACCATTAAACGGTGTAGAGGTAGGTAGGTACACACGGCTACACATCAAGCTATACATTTCCAATTTATGCATTGTACGGAAATCCTATACAATGCAAGATCAGCATAACCTGGAAATGTATAACTTGATGTGTAGCCGTGTGTACACAAGCAGGGATTTTAATTACCGGTGACTTGCTGGCGATTTCAAAATCTCACGTTCGTTCACGCACAGATTTTGACGATTCATTTGTCGCTAGCGATTTAAAATTATGTGTAAATAGAAGTAATGTAATATGTGTGGTAGTGTGAATAGTTAGATTTGAGACAAGTAATATTTAGAAGAACCGTTAGAAGAATGGAACGCGACGAAAAAGCAAAAAAACTGTGAGAAAAACGAAAAGCTGAATTAGAAATTAATACAGACTACATTTATATAGATATTACGTATCAGACAACCCACTGAGAAAATGGTAAATAGAGGTTGTCAACGAGTTGGAAAAAATAAAAGAAGATTTGAATTTTTGTTTTTGGGGTCAATGATCGCAGGTAGTGTTGTTACTTGAACTGACTATAAGTGTGACTTGATAAAATCTGTATTATCGCATTGAGATATCGATATCTATGACGGCTGTGAAGTTAACACAAAAAAAAAAGATATTTAAACTGATATTTTAAGTGTCTACACTGTGGTTGTGTGTTATCTGTACTGTGGTTGATGTTACACTCCTACCAACTTATTTGTGAAATGGCGAAAATCGGAACTACGGCTGTCATGTTGAAATGTCATTCGATTGTCAGTGTTTACTACATTCGGGTTCTCTGGTTGTTTTGTAGTGATATTGCTGAATTTATAAAGTTAAATATGCCGAAAGCTATTAAAAGTGATGCTCGAAACATTATTCTAAAGGTTAAACCTTTTTTGAAGAAGCTCGGGCGGGGTCTCCGATTATTCCATTTAATCAAATATACAAACGAATTTCGACAGCGACAGGTTAGTGTTGTCAACTTTCTTGTTATAAATTACCCGATACTTAACTAATTATTTATGTCCACGAAATATTCGTTTCTATTCTTGCTGCAGGTTAGCGTAACGATAAAGTACATCTAGTAGGTAACCTGCTAAGTGAGTGAGCCAACTAACCAGCCAGATTTCAAATTTCTACTAACATTTATTTTATTATCTTATATTTCAGGTGTGAGTCAAGGACTAATTTCAAAAATAGTTAAGGATGGCCGAGTGGTTAAGGCCTCGCCTCTCATGTACGAGGTTGTGGGTTCAAATCCCGGCAAGTACCAATGTGACTTTTTCAATTCTTATGTACTTTCTGAGTTTATCTTGGACATTACTGACATCGGTGAAGGAAAAACATCGTGAGGAAACCTGGACTTATAGTTAATATAAGTCTGAAATCACCAACCCGTCTTGAGCAAGCGTGGTGATCAATGCTCGTGCCTTCTCTATATGAGAAGAGGCCTTTGCCCTGCAGTGGGACAGTAACAGGCTGGAATTATTATTAAGGGAGGGCACGCAGCAGAAGAAACTGGTACAAAAATTCAGACACCAGGCAAGGAGAGAAAACGTAAAACTGGATTTGTGCATGTTGATGATTTTGACATGGGAGTTCTACGGAGAAAAGTACATGAATCTTATTCTGCTAAAAAAGAGGTCCCTACTGTTAAAAAGCTTCTAGAGGTTTTAAAGACAGATATAAATTACACAGGACAGTGAGAGAGTCTGCGAAAGCTGCTTCACAAGGTGGGATTTCGTTTAAAAAAATCTCAATCCAATCGGAAGGTTCTTATGGAGCGTAATGAAATATCAGCTTGGAGAGCTAAGTACTTGCATGCAGTGGATAAAAATAATAAATCTCCCCAGCCCCATAATTTATTTAGATGAGACCTATATTCACTCTTTGCATGCATCGGGTAAATGTTGGCAAGGAGAGGGTGAAGACGGAGTATTGGAGCCTGTATCGAAAGGGCAAATATATATTATTGTTCATGCGGGAGGAGATACTGGATTTGTTACAAATGCACTACTTGTCTTTAAATCAAACATAAAAAGTGGTGATTATGATGACGAGATGAATAGTACCAACTTTAAAAAGTGGGCTATTGCAAAACTTGTGCCTAAGTTACGAGAGCCATCCATAATAGTGATGGATAATGCTCCATAGCACCGTATTTGTGTGAATAAAGTCCCAAATACGAATTCCTTAAAAAAAGATATGCAATTATGGTTGACCCAAAATAAAATTGACTACTAGAGAATTTGACTAAACCTCAGCTTTTAGAAATAATTAAGAGAAACAAGCCTGAACCCGTATATGAGATTGAAAAAATTTTAGAAGACAATAGACACAAATGCTTATATTTACCACCATATCACTGTGATCTCAATCCCATTGAACTCATATGGAGCACAATGAAAAGAAAAGTTGCTGATGTAAATATTGAGCACAAAAATGCTGAAATTCCCCGCCTAGTTAGAGAAGCTTTTGACGCTATTACAGTTCATGAGTGAGCACAGCATTGTAAACACGTTCGCAGGTTAGAAGGAGAATACAACATGATTTGTATTTAGATAAACCTTTTATTATAGAAGTGGTAAGTGACACTGAAACCGAAAGCGATAGTGATAATGATGAAAATAAATGAAAAGTACTTGTTTATATTTTTAAATGTATGAAAAATTCCGACAAACAAGTCTAATTTTGTCATATAATAATAATCAGCAGGTTCACAGAAATATATTTTATATAGTTAATTAACTTATCAGTCTTACCAGGCTGACAGGCATAAGTATGGTCATCATGTTTCCTTTTCCGAGAATAGTTATTATCACAATTCTGATACACATCTGAAAATAGAAATGTATACATTGGTATTGTATTCTACATAATTATAAACTATGTTGAAAAGCCCATTTTAATCAATAGATAAAGCGGTGATCCATACTGTTTGCCATTAGTTTTGCAGGTTGCAGTCAGCCTAATTTTTGCAATAAGTTCCTTACCTACCTCATATCTAGTAAAGTTGGACAGCCTGTTCGAAGCTCATATAAAAAGCAATGCTGGCCATGTTAACTAGAGTGGGTTGGAACGGGATATACAGTATACTCATTTTGGTACGACTTTAGTTTAACATCCATCGATTTAAGGGGTAGGATTGGGGGGCGGATATTTACAACCTATGGAGGAAAAGATGCAGATCCCCCCCTTTTTGAGATATGTTTTTTTTTAATATTCTAGCCTAAGTTTCGAATTTTCGGAAGGACATTTATATGTATAAGGGTAAGTACATATATAGGGTGGCAGGGACATCGATGCGAAAACTGATACCATGGATTCAGTACATGATTTTGAACACCCCTGCGTTGAAATTTTTCGTCGGTTATTAAAAAAAAATCTGCTGTTTCATAGAAAAGTGCAATATCCACGCCTACGCGGTCATAATGTATGGAACAGCACATTTTTTTTTTTTTATAACCGGAGAAAAATTTCAGAATCATGTACTTAATCCATGGTACCAGTTTCGCGTCGATGTCTTTGCCACCTTGTATATTATAATAATAATATCCCCACCGGCGTATCTCTACGTTGACGTCGTGGTAGGGCTTGCGCGCTCGAAACTCTGGGTCTGTGCCGGTAGAGTTTACTTTGGCGGAACAGGTCTAGGATGAGGGGCCAAACCAAGAGAGATATAGAAATCCGCAGGGCAGCATGTGGCGACCTGTTGGGCTAAGCGACCCCACGGACCCTATCTCCCGGGAAAAATCTTGTTCCTCGTCTTTGGCTTGCCTTTATTGGCCGACTGGAGAGAATACTGACGAGGAACAGAGCTCTCACCTCATTCTTGCCTTAATTGGACAGCTTGAATGGAGATTCGCAAGAGCAAACGTGCTCGGAGGAAGGAAGTATTCCAGTAAGTGCTCGTAGGGATCTTGAAAATCTTCCAGGCTCAGGGATTGTTCTAAAAGTCGTGGAATACCTCTCCACTCCTCAAGTACCTCAGGACATGTTGCCCCCTTGTCTCTACGTCACTATGTGCTAGCGACAGTTTTCGGGGGCCCATTATTGAGTGTGCAAGTCACCCCCTGCCATTTTTTCCGTGTACATATAAAACATTGATCAGGCAGGGGCCATTGTCCTTCCATAGTTCCAGGTTACCACTTCACCAATCAACTTAAGCCACCCAAACCCATAGTCCAATATCTTTGTTTCCATATCCTGCAATAGTCCTACACCAATCGGGGGTTGGTGCCTCATTTCATTAAAACGTCTAACAGCCTTCTGCGAGTTGGCTTCGGCCCCTCGTGCGCCTTCAAAAGGTCCGGGACCCCAAGGTCCCGAGAAATGTCAAAGATAATATTATAAAGAGATAAAATTTCTTTGTTTCTTTGTAGTCTGTATGTAAGGGGTTTTGCATTGGATAGCCCAAATCTTGAGGGAGGTTATAGGCTATGTAACATCACGCTACAACCCTAAGGAGCCGAGCAAAAAGAAAAAAAGTTAGAAAGAACTCTGAGCGAAAACGAAGTTGTAGCGATGGAATGCGACGCGATGGGTCGGGGGCCGATATTTCACGCGGACGAAGTTGCGGGCAGAAGCTAGTTATTAATATTTTAGTTCACTATAGAGCGATATTCCATACAGTAATATTGCCAAATTAATCAAAACAGATAATTATTTGACTGCTATTTGCGACGTTGCAATTTTTTTTAATGCAGCGTGCATTCAAAAAATTAGCTACTTCGCGTCTGAATGTACTGTGGAAAACTACTAACTACTCCTAAGATAGATGGACCGACAGGTTCAGAACGAAAGCGATTGGTGGCGCCATCTGTAACTATAAACCTACAACTTTCCTGCTATGTATATGTCATGTCCAAATCTTAGAATTGACCGTTTCATGAAGTGTTCGACCATTTCATGAAATGGTTGTATTTCATGAAATAGAACATCGAACGCTGGCATCATGATGTGGTTTGGCCAGATCATTGAATTCTCAACGTTTGACGATATGAACGGTTAAACGCACGACTACCTACTTCATGATGTGGCCAAACATGAGTGATCGTATCGTAAAGTAGTTGGATTACCCACCAGTAGAGGTGCTGAGGTCGCTTTGTTTGTTGTGCATCATGGCGGTGGCATACAATAAATCAAACAAAGTACGGTGACCACGTAAAAAAAGTCGATGGATTTCTAAATATGATATTGTGGCAAGCGACCAACTTGGAAATAGCACTCGCGGGCCGCTGTCGCGACACCGCTCGCTTCCCTCGCTCGGCTCGAGCACGGTTAGTTACAGTTCTAACCTAACCCATTTGGCTGGGCTGCCACAAGTGGCGTGAAATGCAACCTAACATAACACTTAAAATTAGTTTTAAAAAATTCACGCCTCTTGTGTCACCCCGACCAATTGGTTAGAACTGAGACGGTGACGGAATGGCGGAACAGCGCTACTCCCAAGTTGCTCGTAGTTATTTCGTATTAATCATATGCCCAAACATCGACTGATAAATCATTAAATGGTGACGTTTAAACAATATGTTAGATCATTCGGTTCCCTACAAAATGGTTGAGCTGCATGGTGCTGATCCACGCGTCATGTTCGTGAACAGGTGCCTTTAGTTGAGGCTGGTCATCTCTTATCTGCCAGGGTTTATTTTTAATCAAATATTTTAATTGTTTTGATTATTTTTATACACTGTTCTCACATATAGAAGTTACAAGATTAATGTAACCAGGATTTTGTAATATCTATATTTAAAAGAGTGTCCTTGGAGTTTTTTGCCTGTTCTTCTCCATAAAGATCTAAGTTTTGGAATGGGCTACTAGCTTCAACTTTCTGACTAAATGACCGACTATTTGACAGTACAAAAGTGCCTGGAAATGGTTTAATTGAAATAATTGCTTTAAGTTTGAGTTTGGTATGGTCAATTTTAGCTGGCCATTTCATGAAGCACAACCATTTTATGAAATGGTTGAACACTATGAGGTCAGTGGGTCGTCTTGATACACTATACTTTTAGATTATGTGTGGCTGGATAAATCAACATAGTAAAGTTCATTATATAGCTAGCATAGTGCACCTACCTGGCATAAGTAATGTTGGTATGGCTATGTTAGAAATTCTGTTGTTACGGCAACAATATTTATCTTCAAAATGAGCATGACATACTCGACGAAGTTTATAAATATTTTCATTATTCAGACTCAAAATTTCTCCACCAATAACATGGACCCATGTTCGAAAACGAGCAATATCCTTTTCATGGTTTGGAAACCAATGAAGAACTCTCTGGGAATCTGCAAAAAAAAAAAAACGATTTTTTATTGAGTAAATTGCAAATCCAATACAATTAACTTTGTTAAATATGGGTGCCTAGGTTAATGTTACATTTACAGAAGATATGACATAGAATCACATCAATTTATTGTTGAAACCATTTTTCAATAAACATAATTTTATGTGATTATCGTACTATTATTTTTTTTGTGTACGACAGTATACATATTCTATGTCACTTTAATCTATTACAGAATGGGAAAATATAGTTAAGACTACTACCCTTATGTAATGGTGCCGATTCTCTTGTCACAAATGCCTCTTAACTAGACTAAAAATCACCAAAATTTTGTTTATTCTTGTCAATTGACGAGGTGCTTTGATAATTTAGTGAAAATAACAATTTTGCTATTCTGAATTTGACGTTTTTCACCTAAAATTTTGATTGTAAAAAACCAAACCTGACTATTTCTAACTGACAGGAATAAACTAAATTTTGGTGATTTTTAGTCTAGTTTAGGGGCATTTGTGACAAGAGAATCGGCACCATTACATAAGGGTAGTAGTCTTAACTATATGCATCCTGTATTCTTTTGGTGTCCGGTACATAACCGTCTGGTTACGTACCTCCAATTTCAAAACCACACTGAGGAACACAACAACGTTTACTAGACATGGTAGTCACTCAGAAGCACTTTTAAAGTCTTAAAAGATTCTCTGTTTCGAACAATACTAGTGAACTCAACACTAATCGGAGGAGCTGGGCTCAACTTAACGAATTCACAAAGACGCACTAGGTGGATGAAAACACTTGACGTAAAGTCCCGAGGAGCAGGGGCTAAACTGGATTAATCACTTAGATTCGGAAAAGCATCATAGGATCTTAACTAGGTTAAAAGTTGTTGAATTAACAACAAAATGACCGGCACCGACACTATTGTAGAGATGTGTCCCTCACTCATGAGGTGCCTCGTTTGAGGTACTCGTGATCGCAAATTGAAAGAGTTACTCGAATTTCAACATTGAACCGACTCACTCGTTCACGCGTCCTCACTTAAAAATTGACATTGACATTATTGACGCGAGTACTCGCGAGTGAGTATTGAGTGAGCTTAGTGAGTGAATGAACCGACTTTCATAATTGTACAGAATTTATAGAATGAGTTCGGCTCGTGAGGTGAATACATCGACGTACGACTCCTCGCCTCAAATGAGGGGTACCTCTTGAGGACCTCGCGAGGTAAAATGAGGTACTCCCTCAACCTCATATAAAAATGATGAGTTACCCATCACTACACTATTGACACATTGACACAGACCGAATGCCCAATAGTTACTTTACTCTTTGCGAATGCCATTGATTGTTTTGACAGCTTGCTTCATTGCTGCAAGTGAAAAGTACAAAATAAACTCGTCTCTAACATATTTATTTGACTAATAGCATGGTATAATAATATTGTTTTATTAGACCATGATTAATAGTAACATTTGGCATTCCCTTGACGGAGGATACAAGAATAAAATTGTCACTTGGTCACTGAAGCTGTAATGTATTGAAAGTCAGTGTTGCCAGTACCTGCGTCGACTTTCGGACGATTCACAACCTGAAATGGGACGATTTTTGGACAAAAAGGACGGCTAGAGGACTATTAATTTACGATTAAATGAGAAAAAAGTATACCTAAAAAGGAGTGAGTACTGTTATATTTTTAGGGCAAACAAATAAAAAGTGAAAAAAATAATCAGATGTTCAATATTTTAATTTTGTTTTTTGCATGGTCGGCTCAAACTTCACGACATCCTGGATTCCTGACCTCGTTGCCATCAAGGATATTAAGTAATGAATTCAGCTGAATAACCGAATGATTGTGGTTGTTTGTGTGCGTGGAAGGTACACGCAAGCGATACGGGATTACTGCGCGTGGAAAAAGGATGGCTGGCGATATTCGCCAGCAGTGGTCTGAAATTGCATTCACACGCCGCGCGTTTCGTTTTTACT
Organism: Agrochola lota; assembly: GCA_947364205.1. Classification (NCBI taxonomy): domain Eukaryota; kingdom Metazoa; phylum Arthropoda; class Insecta; order Lepidoptera; family Noctuidae; genus Agrochola; species Agrochola lota. The sequence goes on along the minus strand of OX376231.1, from coordinate 7,756,984 downwards.
ATTTGCATTCTAAAAGCATTTTTGTAATAAGAAAGTAAATTATTGTAGTTGGCTATTTGAAAAAGGACGGAAAAGGGCCTGAATATATGAATGGACATCGAGGGGACGTACAGATGTCTAAACGGACAAAAATCGTCCCTTTTGGGACGTTCTGGCATGACTGTTGAAAGTTATCTTCAATTTAGTTGGTTAACGTTAGCAAGCGCAAGCGACATCTGTATTTACAAACAAGAAATGCCGTAAAATTTATATTTTAATGGACACAGTTATCAACTTCTACACTGTTTGAATGCAAGCTATTGTTAAAGATAGGTATATAATATATAATCTTGTTGTAATTTATCAAATACAAATGCTTATGCTTAACATGTAAAAAACAATTGATTCTTCGTTTATTGGAAAAAGTAGGTAATGTCTATTTAACTGGAAACAGGCTAAAAGACCCGAGAGAGGGGTGAATAAAGAAATAATCGAAATAATGCTAGAGCTGTCAGTCAAACTCACAAGAGCTGCAGCTCTAGCATTGTTTCTTTGATTTGAATTCATGATTGAAGGGGTTATCAGAAACAGGTATTGTATTTATATTGTATTATATATATAGGTTAATAGGTATATGTATATCCTTATATTTAAATAAATATTTATTCCACAATTTTCGTTATTGCACCTACCACTTTTTATCTCTGCATCACCCAAAGGTTGACTGGTAGAAAATGCCTATGACATTAAGTCCGCCTCTGTACATTTGTGTGTAAAGTGTTAAATAAATAAATAAATAAATAAAACAGGTACCCCTTCCTAAAAATCATGTGTCTAATAACCTCTTTCTCGTTGATATTAACCACTATTAACCCCTCAGTCGTATCTACTCCCCCGTTTCTTCGTTTCTATTGACCCTAAAGGCGTTTCTATTCACCCCTCACTCGTGTCTTTTAACCGCATGCATTTGAGAAAAAATACCAGTTTTACTTTAACAAACTACTTGATTTACACCATTTTCACCCTATTTTACGTTACACGATTTTTAATCACGTCAAAATTAAAATAGGAGGATCTGTTACTAATTAATTACTGACTCTTTCCATTTCAATTTGTTATCGTCATTTTATCCTACTTGCTTCGAAACCGCGTTCATGAGCTGTCAATGTCAAAATTGTTGTGGATTATTAGGGATTATTGACACACTGACTCTTGAACGCGGTTTTTAAGTGCTGAACGCGTTCAACAATCAACGTTCAGTTTCATTGGTGAAATCCGCATTTAGTTTGCGCGCCGTGGACATCGGATAAATTTTATCATATTTCAGCAAAGTTCTCTAATAATGTATTTGTGTAAAAGAAAGCAATAATTCACCAAATACTTGTCTCACTCATTCGTTTATAGAAGCAGAAGATTCCGATATAAAATAAAAATGGGTGACAATTTTCAAAACAAAACCATGGCTCCGGTAATGATGGATTATGATTTCAAAGTGAAGACTCAAAACGAACGTTCAAAAGTCGAGGATCTGTTTGATTTTGAGGGTTGTAAAGTGGGTCGTGGTACATACGGTCACGTATACAAGGCTAGGAGAAAAGATGGCTCAGATACTAAAGATTATGCCTTGAAGCAAATCGAAGGTACTGGGCTGTCTATGTCTGCGTGCAGGGAAATTGCGGTAAGTTTGAAGCCCTCTGAAAGTATCTAATGCAGAGAAAAGCCTGTGTAAAGTAAAAAGAAAATAACGCTGGTAGTTTTAAATGGGCTGAAATTGGGTTATGTGAAAAAAGTCAGCTGCAGTTTGGTTAAGGTTTATTTGGGGATGTACTGCCTCCAAACCTATCTACAGCCAAGCAAAATTGCTGTGTTATCAAAACATATAGCATATTATTAATATTGACTGCTGAATTAATCATGCACATAAGATTTTGGGTCATCCGTGTCAACAAAAAAGTGTTTTATCAAATAACCCTATTTCTTTCAGTTACTCAGAGAGTTAAAACATCCAAATGTAATCAACCTCATTCGAGTTTTCCTATCACATACTGACCGTAAAGTCTGGCTGCTTTTTGACTATGCAGAACATGATTTATGGCACATCATCAAGTTCCATAGAGCTGCCAAAGCTAACAAGAAGTCTGTCATGGTTCCTAAAGGGATGGTGAAGAGTCTCCTCTATCAGATTTTGGATGGGATTCATTATTTGCATTCTAATTGGGTTTTGCATAGAGATTTGGTAAGTATGTTTAATATTTTCTATGACAGTATTCTTGAATCATCATGGTCATCTTCCTGCCCTTGTCCCATGTTACTTGTGGTCGGCGCAACATATTTTCTTTTTCCACTCTCCCCTGTAAACCATCTCATAATCATTCACTTACTTCTCCTACGTATATAGGATTCTGGAACATAATTTGAAAATTCTTCTTGCTTCTGCATGGACTGCATATAATTGAATTGTTACTAGTAGAATCTATGTTATACACTTTTTACTTTATAAATGTCCTTTGAGTTTCTAGAATTTACCATTATATGTTGTTTAATTAATGTTATTAATTCAATTTCAAATGAGTTAGAGAAGCCACTGAAACATAATGATATCATACTCTTATACTTAAACTAGGTTCTGCCTGTGACTTCGTCTGCATGAAATTCTGATTTTGCTTAGCCTGTGCCCCGTTACTTCGTTTTCGCTTAACATTCTTTCAGATTTTTTTCTTATTGCTCTACTCCTAAGGGGTTGTAGCGTGATGTTAAATAGCTTATAACCTTCCTCAAGAATTGGGCTATAAGTGAATGCAAAGATTTTTAAATCCAACTGCACGCATAGCATGACAGATTGTGATTGTTTATCTGTCATTTTGTCTATTCTTCCATAGACAATACCCATTTCTATGGCGGACATGCTACGCATGCTAGTAGTTCCAATGATTAGAGCATTCAAACAAACAAAAAACCAAAACTCTCCAGCTTTATTATTTATATAGATTTATTATCTTCAGCTATAGTCCATTACAGTCTATTAGACATTCAACCTACAAATGAGTACCCCTAATCTTCTTAATCATTTCCAGAAACCAGCCAACATTCTGGTGATGGGTGAAGGACCAGAGAGAGGCAGGGTCAAAATAGCTGATATGGGTTTTGCAAGACTGTTCAATGCTCCTTTGAAGCCTCTAGCAGACTTGGATCCAGTGGTGGTCACATTCTGGTACAGGGCTCCGGAACTGCTGCTTGGTGCAAGACATTATACTAAGGCTATTGGTAGGTAATTTGTTTTTTTTTATTGTTGGTAGTTATTATTAACATATGAATGCTTTTCCTCTCATGATTTATCTGTATATGGCCAGTATTGGATGAAAACTTTATTAAGCTGGCAATACATGTTGGCCAAGCCTCAGTTAACGCGAGCGTAGGCAAATTAATACAAGACGAGTGCTACGGTCTACATGTTGGTCAAGTTTGAAAGAGACGAATGCCAACTGCTAGTGTTCACGAGTTTTTGTGGATCCATATGTTGGCCGTACTTGCCGATTGCAGGCAAGCGCTTTTCATTTGTGCAGAAACCGACACTGATCCGAAGTGAGACGAGTTTTTGCGAGCGATCCCCAGTGGTGGCAAGGCATGCCAAACGAACCGTATACATGTTGGCGCTCGCATGCACTCGGCCAGCGAGGCGAGCATCGACGAGAGATGGCGAGGCTAGACAAATGGGCTCTCTTTACGTTGATACTAGCCTTCGCTTGGCGAGCTATAACCAGCATGTATTACCGGCCTTAGATGGGGAGGTGGCAAGATGCCCTATAAATAGGTACTACAAGGCTGGTTTGAGATGCAATAACATACAATGCTATAAAAAAGGGAAGCAGTTTGGGACACAAGCATTTTTTAAGTGAAAACTTCTTTAGGCGCGTTGAGCACTTTTTGGGTGAACAAAAATCATGGAACTCGCGTTGTCACTGAATGCTTTCCATGAGCTGTATGTATACTGTGAATATATGTGTACTTTTTGGGTGAACAAAAAGCGTGAAACTTGCGTCATCGTCACCTCACGCTTCCCATGAGCTATATGTATACTGTGTATATATGTACATAGATATACAATTCACAAGTTACTTCGTTTTCACTTCTATCGGCAGTCCCCAAAGACTGGCCCGGATGTTTTTTTTTGTGTTTCCCATTAAGAAGGGGTTAAGGCCTTGGGTTTATGACATACTTTCTGCAAAAGTTACTTATAACAAGTTCAATTAGTTTTGTTTTGTCACTCAGTTCTATTTGTATTAATATCAACAACATTATATACTTCCAGATATCTGGGCGATAGGCTGCATATTTGCCGAGTTGTTGACATCAGAGCCTATTTTCCACTGTCGCCAAGAGGACATCAAGACTAGTAACCCGTACCATCATGACCAATTGGACAGGATATTCAATGTCATGGGCTTCCCTCTAGAGAAAGACTGGGAAGATATCAGGAAAATGCCTGAGCATGCCACTCTAGTTAAAGATTTTAAGAGGTCCAAGTAAGTAGATCTTCACATATAGTCCAACTTCACCTTTTATATCAAATAGCCTAGTGGTGTGACTGTCGGACAGCCAAATCACAGGTCTCGAATTCGAATCCAAGGCACTCACCTCTGACATTTCGGATTCATGTGCGTATTGTATAGTTATTGATTTCTTCAAAAAGGGTGAAGGTCGTGAAGAGAGATATTTCTCGATGGCATGTGAAACCAAGTCAGACGCCCATGAGCGGTATAAAAACTCTGACACCAGGTTAACCACTTGTAACAGAAATACCTTTTATGCAATTTATTTTATTATTTAGAATTTCCAACAAAAAATACATACAATACATAAATAGTGGGAAACATCAGGTATTAAGAACGTATTCACTATGAACTGGCAAAAAAAAAAAAAAAAAAATTTTATTGGGGTATGAATTTTAGGTAATTTAAAAAAAAAATTGTTATTTCTTTTTCATTATTTTTTTCTCGGGTAGTGATGAGCAGGTCCACCGTCTGGTGCCCGCTTATCGTTGAATTTTGGGACACGTTGTATAAACGCACTTTAAAAATAATGTTTTACACTTTAAAATATTTAGCTTTAAAATTAATTGAATGAACTATAAAAATAATGGTTTCCCCTATAAATATGCTTGGCTTATTACTATGTCGCAGGATTGTCTAATTATCTAGTCGCAAGCAGATTGTATGATTCGTCATTTTAAACTGGGTGATATAGGTTAGGGTAGGTCAGAAGTGTGACCAACCGCGCGCGAGCCAAGCGAGCGAAGCGAGCGTTACCGCGGCAGCGGCCGGCGAGCGCTACTTCCAAGTTGCTCGCAGAAATTTGGTTCTTGTTCATTAAAGTGATAATACTAAATTATAGATGTATTATTATTTTTAAGTGCTGATAAACAATTTTATAACTGTTTTCATCAAATTTAAAGCTCTATTAAATACTCGTACATCCTTTTTTTTTTTTTGATCAAAGGATGATATGATTGCTTGACATCCTTATTCTGTAAACTCTGTAAACTTTGCTAACCTGTGTAACCTGTTTGTGTTTCTTTGTTAACCTGCATATTTTATGTTGCAGTTACCAGAACTGTTCCCTAAGTAAATACATGGACAGGCACAAGATAAAACCTGACAGCAAAGCCTTCAGTTTACTACAGAGGCTATTACTAATGGATCCCAACAGGAGAATTACATCAGAACAGGCTATGCAAGACCCATACTTTGCTGAAGATCCTCTGCCAACCCAGGTAGGTACCACAAGTAAAAAGATACTGCCATTGTCAGCTGCAACAATGACACTGTTGGAGAAGTTGGAGTGGGTCATAAATTATGCCAGGAGTCCTGTTTTAGGGGTATGAGGAACAGGGTGTAAAGTTCACTCATCCACCATTGAAAAGGGAGGATCCTCCGACCAGACGGGTGTCGTGTCTGGCGGGCAACTGCCCAGAGGTTGAAGTTGGGAAGCTTGTATATATGTTTATCGCGCGGTAAACTCTAATTGCGCGATGGAGGATTTGTGTGACGTCAGGATGTTGTGTGACGTCAGGTTTTTGATGCGTAGTTTGCATGTAGCGATGTAGATGCCGCTACATCACTCCCCTCCGGAGACCGGAGGTCGATAGTGGGCTGAATCTTGAATCTTGCGATGCTTCACAGTGCCAGCAGTGGTTCCAGTGAGTTGGAACCGGGTGCCGCATAGTTCGCGGTGAGTCGGAACTGTCTGCGGTGGTTCCCCAGTGAGTCGGGGTAGCGCTGCGTTATGATCCAGTGGGTCGGATGCGGTACAGCGCTGGGTTGTGGCTGAGGGTGATGACCAGGAATGCGCGTTCGCTGCATGCTGATGGTCAGGATACCCGTTGAAGCCGTGGGTGCTGACTGGCTTGTGACTCGCCTCATGAAAGCTTGCGGGAGTGATGATGATGATGACGTCACGCTGAAGTAGTTGCACGAAGGCTGCGTTGACGTTCATATTCGGGGTCACCAATTTAGGGGTATGAGGAACAGGGTGTAAAGTTCACTCATCCACCATTGAAAAGGGAGGATCCTCCGACCAGACGGGTGTCGTGTCTGGCGGGCAACTGCCCAGAGGTTGAAGTTGGGAAGCTTGTATATATGTTTATCGCGCGGTAAACTCTAATTGCGCGATGCAGAATTTGTGTGACGTCAGGATGTTGTGTGACGTCAGGTTTTTGATGCGTAGTTTGCATGTAGCGATGTAGATGCCGCTACACTGTTATATACGGGATGTCAGGGACATCGACGCGAAGCCGGCTACCATGGATTCAGTACATGATTCTGAACCCTCCTGCGTTGAAATTTTTCGTCGGTTATTAAAAAATAAAATCAGCTGTTCCATACATTTTGACCGCGTGCGTAGGTATTGCACTTTTCTATGAAACAGCTGTTTTTTGTTTTTAATAACCGACGAATAATTTCAACGCAGGGGGGTTCAGAATCTAAGGTGGTCTGGTGGGCAACTGCCCGACGATTGGTGTCGGGAAGTTACAACAAACCCCTGCGATGAAATCTTTCGTCGGTTATTAAAAAAAAAAACTAAAGATTTCAGTGCAGGGGTTTCCGAATTATGTACTGAATCCATGGTAAAAGTTTTAGCGTCGATGCCCCTGCCACCCTGTATATGCTAATCGCGCGATAAACGCAGCTTGCGCGATGCAAGATTTCGCGTGTCGTCATTGTGATGCGTAGTTCGCATACACGTGGCGCCACAAGATCATAAGGATCGTCGCACGTTTTTTTTTATCCACATGTTCATAGTTTTATCTGTTGGGTTTAATTTATTTTCAGGATGTATTCGCTGGGTGTCCCATTCCTTATCCGAAGAGGGAATTCTTGACTGATGACGATCAGGATGATAAGAGCGACTCTAAAGCGCGGCAAAACCAACAACAGCAGCAACAACAACAGCAAAATAATGTAAGTAGAAAATAATACGTATTGATTTGTACATAATCATCATTCCAGCTTCGCGTGGCCACATCGACCGGTCCCGTGCTTCTCGTATCAAAAATGTTTTTTTGTCCGTCAGGTAGGTTATTAAAAAATATTGGACACGTATTTTTTCTTTTTTTATGTAATCAAAAGATTACGGCGATACATTGAGTTAAAATGTGGCATGACGCCTTGGTAGATTTTATACTGATGTGTGACGTAGCGAGCCCCCACTCCCCTAAGTATTTTTTTAATTAATATGATAAAGTAAATAATACGTGTCTAATATTTTTGTTTTATCAGATTGACGGACAAAATAGAATACATTTTTTTTTACCCAGGCATCATCCTAATTAGATAGGAATTTGTACGGTCAACCGCAACAACCGCAACACAATTCGAATTACGAAATTCAAATGAACGGCTACGAAAAAAAACCGCTTTCGAAGTCAAATTTTAGCCATGAGCAGCTAATGTTACAAATACTTTATTTAAAATACCAACTAAGATCGTATTTTCATGATCACTTTTTCATAGTTACTGATATTGTATTATCTTGTAATTTGCTGTCCATGTTACGATTGTATAGCAATTATTTTTTTGTCATTTAAAGTTTTAGTTTCTGATTAGCAAGAAGCCTTGTTAATGGTACTATGTATTACACTCAAAGTAAAAAAAAACTCATACTTCAAGTAACTACCAACTACACAACCAGCGGTCGTCGACCCCAAAAAAAAATCATCAAGTTTTTTTTTGTTTTATCATGTTTAGATGGCGATATCCATCACGTCTGCGGAGTTTTGCTAGCTAATTTAATATGACTTTGTAAACTTGCATCGTCTAAATCTATTCTTTTCAATGGTATTTCAGACACAACAAAATCAAGTACAAGCTAACAATCACGACCACGCAGCGAATAACGCGAAGAGGATGAGAATGTCAGGTATATTATACCGTATGTTATTAGTTTTTATTTTATTTTTGTCAACACATGAGTTAGTAGGTCACATTATCACTAGAAAGACCGTAGTATACTCTGTTCGAAAATTATCTGATAAAAGTGTAAACAAACCCTGTTCAGGTTAAATTCTTACTCAATCACTCAGTAAAGGTAATTGGTAACACATTCATCTGTATTTAGAAGGTTTCAACTTTAAACCGCACCACTATTTCCAACAATTATGGTTTGAATAACATTATTAAATTGTAATTGAAAATCATCGAGAATAGTTGTGGTTAAAAAAATCTAAAAGATGTTTTAAAATTTGAATTTGGGGTTTAAGTATTCAATAATCAAATGAAAGCACTGAATTTGTAAGTGGCACTACAAATTAGCATCGACGGGTACGTTTTCAGATCCATTTGCTTACATTTTCATCAGATACTTTTGGAACAGACCATTTATCATTCCACTATAAGCATAAAGCCTCATTCACAAGCAGAAATTTCCTCTTTTCCGCAGTTTCGTTATCGAGAAATTCGTGATTTGCTCAGTTTTGTATATGTTCATTGTCCATACGTACACCGAGATTTAAGACTAAAACTAAAAAAAAAACGATATATTATTAATATTCGTAGTTCGACTTTCGGTATTTCCCAGAAACTGACAGGTGTACATCTCCTGCACGTGTAGCATGACCACAATTGAAACTAGTTTTGTCGACGGAAAGAATAGAAAAAATCACAGACTCACAATCACATCTGTCATTTTGTCTATTCTTCCGTCGACAAAACCCGTTTCTACGATGGTCAATGCTACGTGTGCTGCTCAGTCACTAAATATTCATGTTTATTTGCATCTCTAATTAAATTTAAATCGTCCTAATCTGGGTGCGTTAAATCTTTATGGAATTCTAGAACTTCATTCCACCATACCCTCGCATTAATATACTGATATTCAGCTGCATCCGGTCAGACTGGAAGCCGACCCCAACATAGTTTGGGAAAAGGCTAGACAGATGCTGATGTGACCCTCGGCTTAAGATGCTGACTGTTATGTATTTGTATTCCAGGACCGAATCAAGGCAACAACGCAGGCGGCGGTGGTCAACAGGAATTCCATCAACAACAACAGATGATGTTTGGTGGGCAACAACAGGGTGGCAGTTCTCAACAACAAGGCAACTTCCAACAAAGGTTTTAGCGTAATTGTCCATAGTTAGTTTTATGTTCAATGTAATTGTACTAAAATTGTATTTGAAAAGTGGAGTATTTTTGAAGTTTCGGTGTGAAAAGGCTTTTATTTGTAAAACAAGTTAGTTAATTTGACGTCTATAAAGTAAGAAAATGTTTGTAAAATACTGACATTTTGTATTTGCTTCCACCATTATTCCGCCAAGTAGTTTGAACGACTGCACTATGCAATGCACATACAAACGCGACTTTATAGTCCCCGCCACGAGAAGATATACATTTTGTAAATAAAGAACTTCTACTAAGTTTCGTAGCGACAATTCAATCAACAACAAATAATCCTAAATTCAATCAACTACAACGAGCAATTTCACTTGGTCGGGTTATATTTTAGCGATTTAAAGCGCTGTCGTTTAATGTTTTGTGGTACTGAACGCGTCTGAGTTCCAGTACCACAAAACATTACACGATAATTTTTTTCGCTACGTAACATAATAGAAGTCCTTTGTTTACAAAGTTTATAGCTTCTCGTGACGGGGACTTTAGCAATTTTAATTTTACCGCCAGTGCTCTTATTGTGAAAAACCGTTATTCTGAAGAACTTGCCATATCGGGTGGTCGCAGTTCCTACAAAAAAAAAAAACCAAAAGGCAGGGCCTAATCGAATCATATGTTGATCTTACTAAAATTAGACACCGTTTTTATTTGACTACAATTTATTATTAGTAATAACAGTATGTAAATATTAGAAAATAAGCTGTAACTTGTATAAAGTAATTTTGAAAATAAACTCTTAACAAGTACAACAATCGAATTTGTTTATTAAAACCACAGATCGTTATAAAACAAAATATTTATTATTAAATAAAATCTTAAGTATATGGACGGAATAAGAATATTTTAGGCATTGATGTAAGTAGAAAAATAGCAAAAAATTATACAATCGACGAATTCTTAAGAAATATTTTGATAAAACTATGAACTTAAACATATCAGTCGAAATAAGGGCAGGCGGCAAAGAGCAGTCGCTAATGCATCAGAAATAAAAATTCAACATTCATCAAAAATATAAATTAAGTTCGCGTCAAATAACTTTACCGCTCTGAAGTAGGATACAAATGACTGTGCAGTAGTCAATCTTACATAAAAAACAGAGCTGCAAAGTCATTTGACACAAACTGTACCTAAAACTAGAATTACCATTTCGAAATTTGAAAAGTCCTGACAAAAAGCCTGACATTTGCACAGAAGAACGGATATTTTAACTTTTTAATCTTATTTTTTTCAGTAATCACTTATCTTTCTTAAAGAAAATCCCCTTAAATCGAATTATCCAGACAAATGAGAAGCCCGGACATAGTCCGGACGAGGGGCCAAAAAGCCGGACATGTCCGGAAAAATCCGGACGGATGGTAACCCTACCTAAAACCTACTTTTATTTACCGCAAGTAGAAATTGTTATCAAAATAGTACTACAGTTACCGTTATTATGTCGCCATAGCCATTAAACATTTTGTATTATGATGATGTTTAGTGAGTACCGTTAGGTGAAACTAAACAACGGACGTACGAACAACTGTTGTTCGTATCAAAATGCAAGACATAGTTTAAACATATATGCGGTCAGAATCGACAAAGTAAAGTTTACTTTACATAAGACCTATAAGTCATACTCGCAGTATACATACATATTTCAGCGCTCTGCACGCTTAGCGTGACCACAATAGAAAAACGGGTTTTGTCGACGGAAGAATAGACAAAATGACAGATAAACAATCACAATCTGTCATTTTGTCTATTCTTCCGTCGACAAAACCCGTAGAGAACCCGTTTCCATGGTTGTCATGCTACGCGTGCTGATATTGCAGTAGGTATTTGGTGCCCCTATGTCTATCCAACGTTTTCGTAATAATAATAAAATTAGTTCAACGTAATTACACCTACTCCAGAATATCGATGACAAAATCGCTTCTCATATTTGATCGTTCGATTTAGTTTTGAGAGGAGACTACAATATAGCTGTATCGTGATATAAATACTTCAGCTCTCTGGCACCGTAAGTGGTTCTTAATGTTCACATGTAAATACAAAAGTAACCAATTAAGATTTTCAAGAATCTGAAAATATTTTTTTTGTGCATTCACGTGTCACTGAACTTAGAACCAGGGACCGAAAACCTTTATAAATTACGATACAGGTATCGAAGAATTTTGGTTACTTCTACGACTAAGGTTACCGCTGGGTAACCAAGAAGAAGAATCATATTACCTCTATAAGGCTGCCTGTCCATTGAAGCGGAGCGAGCCAGCGGAGAGGAGAATGGCGGCGGAGTGGAGCGGAGTTGCGGACAGTGTCTGTCCATTGATGCGGAGCGAGGTAGTGGAGCGGAGTTACGGACTGTGCGGAACGAGGTAGCGGAGCGGTGTTGCGGACTGTGCGGAGCTAGACCGAGTTCACGCGACGAGTAATAATTCCCCGCTCCGGTTCTCCGCTCCGCTTCCCGGTTTTGTATGAATTTTTAAACTTGTTCGTAAATCCCTGTCCACTGAAGCGGAGCAGAGGTTTTATGCAATTCCATTGGTTAATATTGGCACACCGCTACTCCGCTCCTGTCCTCTCCGCTCCAGTGGACAGGCAGCCTTAGGTTACCGTTTTAATACCGGTTACACACATATAGGCGATGCGCGCCCTTTGACTAATGCCGACGGCACGTGTAAGATAGAGGTAATTATAATTTCGGTAACCGGTATAAATACTGGTTGTACTCAATTTAAGGTAACCTTTTAAATACCAGTAAAAAATATAAATGTAACCGGAAAAATACCCGTGTCGGTTTCGGTCCCCGCTTGTGACCATGAAAAAAAAAAAATGCGCATGTAAACAATACGTAACTTCTTATCCCTTCAAATATTGTGATTCATTACGTCATCATTTTTTTACCAACATGTAAAACAACTTTGCCTTTTTACCTACAAATAATGACAAAATTATTTATTTAAACCTGAAAATTCAACAATAGTTTTAGTGTCGCTGTTGTCGAGGAAGTATTGGGCCTTGTTCAGTTCTTCTCTCTTTAACTTAGTGTTGGAGTCGACAGTCCTGATGCGTGTACGCAGCCTGCCACAACGACCGTCCAGCACTTTTTCATAAGCTGAAATTGTAAAAGATAAATCTTGTTAATGTCATCACCAGACAGACGAAAGGAGACTGGACATCGCCACAACGACTGATTCTAGGCTTTGCGCAAAATGGTCTTACGAATTTATGAGGTAGAAGTGTTAAATAATCTGTGGTTTTATTTTGTTGCCATCGTAAAAAAACTATGGAATAAACAAGTATCAATTTCATTAGCCGATAATAAAATGGTATATTATAAATGCGAAAGTGAGTTTGTTTGTTACGCTTTCATGCTAAAACGGCTGAACTGATTTGGATGAAATTTGGCACATGGGTAGAGCATGACCTGGAGAAGGACATGGGATACCTTTTATCCAGATATTCCCACGGGATCGAGACTTATGAGGGTGAAATCGCTGGGAGCGGTGTGGTAATTTATTGTAATGTACCAATTACGATCTACTTGGTACGGTTGTTGTTAACATTTTTATAGGTATTACGTACTAGCATTGTTTTGTAAGTATATACCTAGTGTGGAAATGCGATATATTTTGTAGCAGAATAGTTTTGTTAACTAGTTTATACGCACTGTTAAAGATTGATTATTCATTCATCGACTGAGGAAATCGTTATTTTTTATTTTTAATGCAAAGCGATATAGCCTGTATGTGCAATGCTAGCATAGATCCGGTTAGATCAGTTAGAAATGTAGTTATTGTTCATCAAAAAAGTTAGATAATTGGGCGCTGACATGCAACGAAATAATTCAGTAGATAAAAAGGAAAAACAATTTTGATGTTCAATTGATATCACGAATAAAATATTTTCGTTTCCAACTGCAATCGAAGCATTAAATGGTAAGGGTGGACTTCAATAACGGCTAATAACAATAAACTGCGATCACTAATACGTTTGCCGTCTGACATACGTACACATAAGCGGCCATTGTTCAACAGGATACCTACCACGATTTATAGCAGAGTAACCATAGCACACGCCAATTGAATTCGCATGTGCTATGGTTACACTGTGGTACAAATGCTTATTTTACTTGGTAGCGTTCCCTTTCTCCCCATATTGGGGCGAGGAAAAGGTAGTTACGTAAGATAAAAAGAAATACTTACGATCTTTTCTGTAGGAGTTGTGGCAAGCCATATGGCAGACAGATGGGAAGCCCTTCAAAGTGTCCGGGTTTAGGAAGGCAGTAGAAAGCGGGGCTGCACATATTGGCTCTCTCCTGCCCCTGCAGCCGTCTGTACATGTCTCATAGTTATTCTTCCTAGGTCTTGGTGTCTTTCGGGTTCTAGTTGTAGTTGGTCTTCTTGTGGTCGTGGTTCTAGCAGTGGGGTTAAAGTTGACGTTCGTTATAGAACCACTGGGGGCCACCACCCGGATCCTTAGAGATCCACCTAATGATGGAAGTTGCGGTATCGGCGTTCGAGCAACGTTCGTGAAATTTTGAAAGGGCCGAGTGGTACTGGCAATCGGTTTCGTTTGAAATTGAACCGCTGTTGGCAATGGAGTCGTTGATGTAGGAGGCGTAGTACGAGTAGGAGGAGACACCGTTGGAGCTGGTTGTATGATCACTGTTGGAGGTATTTGCGTAGCAGGACCTTGAGCAACTATACTAAACTGCGGCACTTCTTGCAGTGATCCTACTGGTCTTGGGAAACCTTGAATGGACTGTGGTGCTTGCTGGTAAATCAAGAAGTAGTTCGACAGTGGTCCTAATGTCGGCGATTGCGATTGTAGTAGCTGAGTAGTAACTTGTTCGGGTAGATTCTGGCCTGGTATCGATTGACCTTGGGGGACAAGTTGGCCTTGTAACCCGAAATTGGGTTGTGGTACTGATAAAGTTGTTTGTGATAGCTTTGTTTGGATCGAGAACTCTGGTTGCGAAGGTGGTTGGGTCTGTTCAGTAAACTGGGTAATTATTTGAGGTTGTTGTGGCGCTGGTGCCGGTGAGTAGTCTGGTATTGTTGGTGGCGTTGATAGAAACGTCGGAGGCGTTGTTTGGATTGTCTTTGGCGGTATAGTCTGTAGCGAAGACGTTGGTATTGTCTGTATCGTTGGTGCCAGAGGTGTTGAAGATTGTAAAGGCGTCTTCGAAAAATCTCCTAGAGAAGATCCTGTGGTCGATATCTTCCTCCGAGGTGCTAATGCTGATAATAACAAGATCTCATCCGGTACGGAACTAGATTTTTTCGGCAAAACAACTATCGGATTTGTTGAAGAAAACGGCGCTTCAGTTGAAAATATCTCCGATATCGGTTTTGGTTGGAAGCCATCACTGATTACGTTTGCTGAATACCAAGATTGTGGTAAGGAGTCAGATATTTCAGCTCGGCATAGTTGTAACACTGAAAGATGAAAAAAAAATATGATTAGACAACAGTTGAGGAGGAGGTCAGGTAGGATTTCAACGTGTTTTTTTTTATATTTTAGACTTTGTAGCTCTACCTGGACCCAATGAAACAATTAAGTTAATTACTTTTAATCATGTCATGTGTGTGTCATGTCATTTATTTATCTATCGTTCTGTTGTACGAAATCGTATCGAGACGACAAATTACAGAGCTATACCCAGAATTGAAACGGTAAACTCAAGCCGCTCCGCTGCATAGTAACAACTAGTTAATAAACAATGCCAACAACGTTCAGTTGATTTGCACATATTTGCTCCATCACATCCCGTCCTGTCAGAACCAGTTTTCAAGGCCCGCTTTTTGCGAATCTCGTCTCCAGAGAGGTCAAATACCTCAGGGACGGAACCCTTGTGTTGTTTCATTGAGTTAAAATGTGGCATGACGCCTTGGTAGATTTTATACTGATGTGTGACGTAGCGAGCCCCCACTCCCCTAAGTATTTTTTTAATTAATATGATAAAGTAAATAATACGTGTCTAATATTTTTGTTTTATCAGATTGACGGACAAAATAGAATACATTTTTTTTTTACCCAGGCATCATCCTAATTAGATAGGAATTTGTACGGTCAACCGCAACAACCGCAACACAATTCGAATTACGAAATTCAAATGAACGGCTACGAAAAAAAACCGCTGTCGAAGTCAAATTTTTGCCATGGACGCGACGTGTGTACACTGTATCCCTGAGCAGCTAATGTTACAAATACTTTATTTAAAATAACAACTAAGATCGTATTTTCATGATCACTTTTTCATAGTTACTGATATTGTATTATCTTGTAATTTGCTGTCCATGTTTTTATTTTATTTTATTTATTTGATAGGAATAACAAACAGCAGTATATTACACAGTAGGCATACAATATAAAACTTGCAATAAAAGTAACAAATACACTACTCAATACGTTATCCACAGATTACAATACAGAATAGCTAGCTGTTAGCAGAGCTAGTTAAAAAAGCACTTATTAACTATATACTATATACTAGGGCTATCTCTTAAAATAGTTGTAATCTCACTCTTAAATACAGCTTTGCTGAGAAACATAATATCAGTAGAGCCAAACTGTTTATTATAGGTGTCAACCAAGCGATGTAACGGCGAGCGAGCGCCTGAGTTCGTTCGACAAAATGAAGTAGCAAATAGGCGTCTCGAACGAACTTCTCGACCGATTACAGTACGAGGGATCAGGTAGCACAGACTGTTCACAAGATCAGTACAATCAAATTTATTGCGGCATATACTAAACAGAGTCATCATTTCAAGTAGGGTGCGACGGGATTGTAGGGTCATGAGGTTATATTTTTCAAGTAATAATTTATAGGGCATTTTGGTTTTACAGCATCTGTAATGCATGGAACGGAGGTACTTACGTTGAACCAACTCAATGATCTCAATGTACTTTTTGTAATAAGGGTTCCAAATGTTACGATTGTATAGCAATTATTTTTTTATAAGTTATTTTCATTTAAAGTTTTAGTTTCTGATTAGCAAGAAGCCTTGGTAATGGTACTATGTATTACACTCAAAGTAAAAAAAAACTCATACTTCAAGTAACTACCAACTACACAACCAGCGGTCGTCGACCCCAAAAAAAAAATCATCAAGTTTTTTTTTGTTTTATCATGTTTAGATGGCGATATCCATCACGTCTGCGGAGTTTTGCTAGCTAATTTAATATGACTTTGTAAACTTGCATCGTCTAAATCTATTCTTTTCAATGGTATTTCAGACACAACAAAATCAAGTACAAGCTAACAATCACGACCACGCAGCGAATACCGCGAAGAGGATGAGAATGTCAGGTATATTATACCGTATGTTATTAGTTTTTATTTTATTTTTGTCAACACATGAGTTAGTAGGTCACATTATCACTAGAAAGACCGTAGTATACTCTGTTCGAAAATTATCTGATAAAAGTGTAAACAAACCCTGTTCAGGTTAAATTCTTACGCAATCACTCAGTAAAGGTAATTGGTAACACATTCATCTGTATTTAGAAGGTTTCAACTTTAAACCGCACCACTATTTCCAACAATTATGGTTTGAATAACATTATTAAATTGTAATTGAAAATCATCGAGAATAGTTGTGGTAAAAAAATCTAAAAGATGATTTAAAATTTGAATTTGGGGTTTAAGTATTCAATAATCAAATGAAAGCACTGAATTTCTAAGTGGCACTACAAATTAGCATCGACAGGTACGTTTTCAGATCCATTTGCTTACATTTTCATCAGATACTTTTGGAACAGACCATTTATCATTCCACTATAAGCATAAAGCCTCATTCACAAGCAGAAATTTCCTCTTTTCCGCAGTTTCGTTATCGAGAAATTCGTGATTTGCTCAGTTTTGTATATGTTCATTGTCCATACGTACACCGAGATTTAAGACTAAAACTAAAAAAAAAACGATATATTATTAATATTCGTAGTTCGACTTTCGGTATTTCCCAGAAACTGACAGGTGTACATCTCCTGCACGCGTAGCTTGACCACAATTGAAACTAGTTTTGTCGACGGAAGAATAGAAAAAATGACAGACTCACAATCACATCTGTCATTTTGTCTATTCTTCCGTCGACAAAACCCGTTTCTACGATGGTCATGCTACGTGTGCTGCTCAGTCACTAAATATTCATGTATATTTGCATCTCTAATTAAATTTAAATCGTCCTAATCTGGGTGCGATAAATCTTTATGGAATTCTAGAACTTTATTCCACCATACCCTCGCATTAATATACTGATATTCAGCTGCATCCGGTCAGACTGGAAGCCGACCCCAACATAGTTTGGGAAAAGGCTAGGCAGATGCTGATGTGACCCTCGGCTTAAGATGCTGACTGTTATGTATTGGTATTCCAGGACCGAATCAAGGCAACAACGCAGGCGGCGGTGGTCAACAGGAATTCCATCAACAACAACAGATGATGTTTGGTGGGCAACAACAGGGTGGCAGTTCTCAACAACAAGGCAACTTCCAACAAAGGTTTTAGCGTAATTGTCCATAGTTAGTTTTATGTTCAATGTAATTGTACTAAAATTGTATTTGAAAAGTGGAGTATTTTTGAAGTTTCGGTGTGAAAAGGCTTCTATTTGTAAAACAAGTTAGTTAATTTGACGTCTATAAAGTAAGAAAATGTTTGTAAAATACTGACATTTTGTATTTGCTTCCACCATTATTCCGCCAAGTAGTTTGAACGACTGCACTATGCAATGCACATACAAACGCGACTTTATAGTCCCCGCCACGAGAAGATATACATTTTGTAAATAAAGAACTTCTACTAAGTTTCGTAGCGACAATTCAATCAACAACAAATAATCCTAAATTCAATCAACTCAAAGTAATATACGTGTATACGAAACTAACGAGCAATTTCACTTGGTCGGGTTATATTTTAGCGATTTAAAGCGCTGTCGTCTAATGTTTTGTGGTACTGAACGCGTCTGAGTTCCAGTACCACAAAACATTACACGATTTTTTTTTTCGCTACGTAACATAATAGAAGTCCTTTGTTTACAAAGTTTATAGCTTCTCGTGACGGGGACTTTAGCAATTTTAATTTTACCGCCAGTGCTCTTATTGTGAAAAACCGTTATTCTGAAGAACTTGCCATATCGGGTGGTCGCAGTTCCTACAAAAAAAAAAAACCAAAAGGCAGGGCCTAATCGAATCATATGTTGATCTTACTAAAATTAGACACCGTTTTTATTTGACTACAATTTATTATTAGTAATAACAGTATGTAAATATTAGAAAATAAGCTGTAACTTGTATAAAGTAATTTTGAAAATAAACTCTTAACAAGTACAACAATCGAATTTGTTTATTAAAACCACAGATCGTTATAAAACAAAATATTTATTATTAAATAAAATCTTAAGTATATGGACGGAATAAGAATATTTTAGGCATTGATGTAAGTAGAAAAATAGCAAAAAATTATACAATTGACGAATTCTTAAGAAATATTTTGATAAAACTATGAACTTAAACATATCAGTCGAAATAAGGGCAGGCGGCAAAGAGCAGTCGCTAATGCATCAGAAATAAAAATTCAACATTCATCAAAAATATAAATTAAGTTCGCGTCAAATAACTTTACCGCTCTGAAGTAGGATACAAATGACTGTGCAGTAGTCAATCTTACATAAAAAACAGAGCTGCAAAGTCATTTGACACAAACTGTACCTAAAACTAGGATTACCATTTCGAAATTTGAAAAGTCCTGACAAAAAGCCTGACATTTGCACAGAAGAACGGATATTTTAACTTTTTAATCTTATTTTTTTCAGTAATCACTTATGTTTCTTAAAGAAAATCCCCTTAAATCGAATTATCCAGACAAATGAGAAGCCCGGACATAGTCCGGACGAGGGGCCAAAAAGCCGGACATGTCCGGAAAAATCCGGACGGATGGTAACCCTACCTAAAACCTACTTTTATTTACCGCAAGTAGAAATTGTTATCAAAATAGTACTACAGTTACCGTTATTATGTCGCCATAGCCATTAAACATTTTGTATTATGATGATGTTTAGTGAGTACCGTTAGGTGAAACTAAACAACGGACGTACGAACAACTGTTGTTCGTATCAAAATGCAAGACATAGTTTAAACATATATGCGGTCAGAATCGACAAAGTAAAGTTTACTTTACATAAGACCTATAAGTCATACTCGCAGTATACATACATATTTCAGCGCTCTGCACGCTTAGCGTGACCACAATAGAAAAACGGGTTTTGTCGACGGAAGAATAGACAAAATGACAGATAAACAATCACAATCTGTCATTTTGTCTATTCTTCCGTCGACAAAACCCGTAGAGAACCCGTTTCCATGGTTGTCATGCTACGCGTGCTGATATTGCAGTAGGTATTTGGTGCCCCTATGTCTATCCAACGTTTTCGTAATAATAATAAAATTAGTTCAACGTAATTACACCTACTCCAGAATATCGATGACAAAATCGCTTCTCATATTTGATCGTTCGATTTAGTTTTGAGAGGAGACTACAATATAGCTGTATCGTGATATAAATACTTCAGCTCTCTGGCACCGTAAGTGGTTCTTAATGTTCACATGTAAATACAAAAGTAACCAATTAAGATTTTCAAGAATCTGAAAATATTTTTTTTGTGCATTCACGTGTCACTGAACTTAGAACCAGGGACCGAAAACCTTTATAAATTACGATACAGGTATCGAAGAATTTTGGTTACTTCTACGACTAAGGTTACCGCTGGGTAACCAAGAAGAAGAATCATATTACCTCTATAAGGCTGCCTGTCCATTGAAGCGGAGCGAGCCAGCGGAGAGGAGAATGGCGGCGGAGTGGAGCGGAGTTGCGGACAGTGTCTGTCCATTGATGCGGAGCGAGGTAGCGGAGCGGAGTTACGGACTGTGCGGAGCGAGGTAGCGGAGCGGTGTTGCGGACTGTGCGGAGCTAGACCGAGTTCACGCGACGAGTAATAATTCCCCGCTCCGGTTATCCGTTCCGTTTCCCCGCTCCGCTTCCCCTCTCCGCTTCTCCGCTCCGTTTCCCCGCTCCGCTTCCCGGTTTTGTATGAATTTTTAAACTTGTTCGTAAATCCCTGTCCACTGAAGTGGAGCAGAGGTTTTATGCAATTCCATTGGTTAATATTGGCACACCGCTACTCCATTCAATTTAAGGTAACCTTTTAAATACCAGTAAAAAATATAAATGTAACCGGAAAAATACCCGTGTCGGTTTCGGTCCCTGCTTGTGACCATGAAAAATAAAAATACGCATGTAAACAATACGTAACTTCGTATCCCTTCAAATATTGTGATTCATTACGTCATCATCGTGTTTACCAACATGTAAAACAACTTTGCCTTTTTACCTACAAATAATGACAAAATTATTTATTTAAACCTGAAAATTCAACAATAGTTTTAGTGTCGCTGTTGTCGAGGAAGTATTGGGCCTTGTTCAGTTCTTCTCTCTTTAACTTAGTGTTGGAGTCGACAGTCCTGATGCGTGTACGCAGCCTGCCACAACGACCGTCCAGCACTTTTTCATAAGCTGAAATTGTAAAAGAAAAAACTTGTTAATGTCATCACTATACAGATGAAAGGAGACTGGACATCGCCACAACTACTGATTCTAGGCTTTGCGCAAAATGGTCTTACGAATTTAAGAGGCCGAAGTGTTATATATAATCTGTGGATTGATTTTATTGCCATCGTAAAAAAACTGGAATAAAGAAGTAGGTATCAATTTCATTCTCAGATAAATGGTATCCTAACTAATATTGACACGCATGTATACATTTAAAAAAACCCTGGAAGAACACGTTAGAAAACAACACTAACAATACCTAATAATACTTAATTCTCTTATTGTGAACACAGAGAATCGCACTTACTTTTATTTTTATCTTACTTTTCTCAATAATTTAAGTGAACTGTAATGTCCTTTTTTTGAGAAATAAATGTATTTTAAACCGATATTATAAATGCGAAAGTGTGTTTGTTTGTTTGCTAGGCTTTCACGCTGAAACGACTGAACCGATTTGGATGAAATTTGGCACATGGGTGGACCATGCCCCGGAGAAGGACATAGGCTACTTTTGGTCCTGGATCGCAGACGAAGTCGCGGGCAGCTCCAGCTAGTAATATATTATAAATACGAAAGTGAGTTTATTTTTTTGTTCCGCTTTCATGCTAAAACGGCTGAACTGATTTGGATGAAATTTGGCACATGGGTAGAGCATGACCTGGAGAAGGACATAGGATACCTTTTATATAGATATTCCCACGGGATCGAGACCTATGAGGGTGAAATCGCTGGGAGCAGGTAGTGGTAATTTATTGTAATGTACCAATTACGATCTACTTGGTACGGTTGTTGTTAACATTTTTATAGGTATTACGTACTAGCATTGTTTTGTAAGTATATACCTAGTGTGGAAATGCGATATATTTTGTAGCAGAATAGTTTTGTTAACTAGTTTATACGCACTGTTAAAGATTGATTATTCATTCATCGACTGAGGAAATCGTTATTTTTAATTTTTAATGCAAAGCGATATAGCCTGTATGTGCAATGCTAGCATAGATCCGGTTAGATCAGTTAGAAATGTAGTTATTGTTCATCAAAAAAGTTAGATAATTGGGCGCTGACATGCAACGAAATAATTCAGTAGATAAAAAGGAAAAACAATTTTGATGTTTAATTGATATCACGAATAAAATATTTTCGTTTCCAACTGCAATCGAAGCATTAAATGGTAAGGGTGGACTTCAATAACGGCTAATAACAATAAACTGCGATCACTAATACGTTTGCCGTCTGACATACGTACACATAAGCGGCCATTGTTCAACAGGATACCTACCACGATTTATAGCAGAGTAACCATAGCACACGCCAATTGAATTCGCATGTGCTATGGTTACACTGTGGTACAAATGCTTATTTTACTTGGTAGCGTTCCCTTTCTCCCCATATTGGGGCGAGGAAAAGGTAGTTACGTAAGATAAAAAGAAATACTTACGATCTTTTCTGTAGGAGTTGTGGCAAGCCATATGGCAGACAGATGGGAAGCCCTTCAAAGTGTCCGGGTTTAGGAAGGCAGTAGAAAGCGGGGCTGCACATATTGGCTCTCTCCTGCCCCTGCAGCCGTCTGTACATGTCTCATAGTTATTCTTCCTAGGTCTTGGTGTCTTTCGGGTTCTAGTTGTAGTTGGTCTTCTTGTGGTCGTGGTTCTAGCAGTGGGGTTAAAGTTGACGTTCGTTATAGAACCACTGGGGGCCACCACCCGGATCCTTAGAGATCCACCTAATGATGGAAGTTGCGGTATCGGCGTTCGAGCCACGTTCGTGAAATTTTGAAAGGGCCGAGTGGTACTGGCAATAGGTTTCGTTTGAAATTGAACCGCTGTTGGCAATGGAGTCGTTGATGTAGGAGGCGTAGTACGAGTAGGAGGAGACACCGTTGGAGCTGGTTGTATGATCACTGTTGGAGGTATTTGCGTAGCAGGACCTTGAGCAACTATACTAAACTGCGGTACTTCTTGCAGTGATCCTACTGGTCTTGGAAAACCTTGAATGGACTGTGGTGCTTGCTGGTAAATCAAGAAGTAGTTCGACAGTGGTCCTAATGTCGGCGATTGCGATTGTAGTAGCTGAGTAGTAACTTGTTCGGGTAGATTCTGGCCTGGTATCGATTGACCTTGGGGGACAAGTTGGCCTTGTAACCCGAAATTGGGTTGTGGTACTGATAAAGTTGTTTGTGATAGCTTTGTTTGGATCGAGAACTCTGGTTGCGAAGGTGGTTGGGTCTGTTCAGTAAACTGGGTAATTATTTGAGGTTGTTGTGGCGCTGGTGCCGGTGAGTAGTCTGGTATTGTTGGTGGCGTTGATAGAAACGTCGGAGGCGTTGTTTGGATTGTCTTTGGCGGTATAGTCTGTAGCGAAGACGTTGGTATTGTCTGTATCGTTGGTGCCAGAGGTGTTGAAGATTGTAAAGGCGTCTTCGAAAAATCTCCTAGAGAAGATCCTGTGGTCGATATCTTCCTCCGAGGTGCTAATGCTGATAATAACAAGATCTCATCCGGTACGGAACTAGATTTTTTCGGCAAAACAACTATCGGATTTGTTGAAGAAAACGGCGCTTCAGTTGAAAATATCTCCGATATCGGTTTTGGTTGGAAGCCATCACTGATTACGTTTGCCGAATACCAAGATTGTGGTAAGGAGTCAGATATTTCAGCTCGGCATAGTTGTAACACTGAAAGATGAAAAAAAAATATGATTAGACAACAGTTGAGGAGGAGGTCAGGTAGGATTTCAACGTGTTTTTTTTATATTTTAGACTTTGTAGCTCTACCAGGACCCAATGAAACAATTAAGTTAATTACTTTTAATCATGTCATGTGTGTGTCATGTCATTTATTTATCTATCGTTCTGTTGTACGAAATCGTATCGAGACGACAAATTACAGAGCTATACCCAGAATTGAAACGGTAAACTCAAGCCGCTCCGCTGCATAGTAACAACTAGTTAATAAACAATGCCAACAACGTTCAGTTGATTTGCACATATTTGCTCCATCACATCCCGTCCTGTCAGAACCAGTTTTCAAGGCCCGCTTTTTGCGAATCTCGTCTCCAGAGAGGTCAAATACCTCAGGGACGGAACCCTTGTGTTGTTTCATTGAGTAAATCGCATGCTCTATATATATTACACAATGAGTACGACTGGTAGGCGAGGCGGTTCGGACTTTCACGTTGTCCACTCAACCGTGGCTTTACAAACGCCAAAATATTAATGGATGTCTGTTTCATAATGTAGGGATTATGTATTTTGAATCGCAGTTACGTCTTTTTAACAGTTTGATAACACAGATTGAACACAGTAGTAAATATACTAAAATTATACATAATTTTTAGTATTAACGTTGAAAGACTACAAAATATAAACCCTGTCTCTCAAACTGGAGGCCAGAGACGAACTAGTCGACACAAGCATGGCTGAATGAAATCGAAGCAAATAAAAAATCGAACATTGTCTTATTAAGCCATTATTGTGTGAAACAGATGCAGTGATTTCAACGCTTGTTGCGTTAAAACCAGTGCATTAAAACAACGTCTTTCTTAGTTTATTTTTAAGTTCCGTACTCGAAGAGTACCAAACGGTACGCCATCCAATTACTATTTACTAAGCCTCCGCTGTCCGTCCAGCTGTCTGTCAGCGGGCTGTATCTCATGAACCGTATTAGGAAGACAGTTGAAATTTTCACAGATTGTGTATTTCCATACAAGAAACGTGTTGTTCCGGCGTTTTTTGCTGGATCTTAATACGGTACGGATACCGTCGTGAGCGACTCTGACTCACACTTGGCCGGTTTTAAAATATTTTCTACATTCGAGGATCGAATATGCAAACAGTTTTTTGTTAAGCATAACTTCGATCGTGATGTCATTTCATAATGACACCAATGATTTAAATTCAATTAGCAATTTCGTTTTTTGCACGTTGAGGAATTTAATGAGAACTAAGTTTCTTAGAATACACGTGTAGATATGTATATTATCTTTAAACAATCATGATAAAGATTTAAAACTAAACACGTTTTGGATAAACGCAATGGAGTTTTCAGTGATTCATAATCATTTCGAATATGTCTAACAACGTTGGAAACTTCATATCGGTACCTAATATTCTATTTTAAACCTATCGACCTCGTGTTAAAGTCCAATATAGACAATTTACTTTCGATTTACGATTCAAACAGCTGCAGTAACAAGCAAAGGAATTTAAAGTCTATGAAGCAACCTTGACGCCTAACAGCATCGTCAATCAACATGCAACTTTATTGCATTGAGTTAGATATAAAATTATGTTTACGAGTTTAGTAAATAGCTCATAAAAGTGTCAAGAAAAGACAGTTAATGTATTTTATAGCATTTTCATAGCCTGTGAGATGTTAGAGTTCATTATTGTATGTAGGGTTATTGCCGTTCTAAGTAGGTAGACCCATCTATGAAGACTTTGTAGTGTGGCGTCCCACACTACGCGATACGGGGTCTCCACTCTTGGATTAGCCTGCTCCACCGGCCATCGGTCCTTCGACAAATATGGTCAGCCCACTGTTAATTCAGCTTGCTTAGGTAGGCTATGAAGGTAATGTCGGTAATCCCAAGATTTTCCCAAGATTTTGTGTTTATATTTAAAAGAGTGTCCTTGGAGTTTCTTGCCCGTTCTTCTCTATAGAGAACTACGTTTTGGATGGGCAACTCGCTTCAACTTTCTGACTAACTGATCGACTCTTTGGCAATTCAAAAGTGCATGAACAAGGTTCAATTGAAATAAATGCTTTGAGTTTGAGTTTGAATATATACATTTACTACTGCAGCAGTAGGTGCTAAGTAATTAGGTTAAAATCGTTACTGTAAAGGCTCTCGCAGACTCCGATGGAACAATTTCTATGAAAACTTCACAGAAATTGTTCTACCGGTGTCACGTCGCGCCTGTCTGCGGAGCCTTTTTATTTTTTTTGAGAATGGGAAATTATCAAATGACTTCTCCCGCTCTGGGCAGAGCGAGAGGGTGTGTCAGACTTTTACTGACTAAAATCCACCCGTGTTCCTTCCGTAGCCTGTGTGCCGGGGCCGCGATATCCCTTTCGGACAAACCCGCAACCCCAGCAGGCATTGGTCTTTTGACCCCGTCGGTTGGTGCTGACATCTCTTTGAGGCTCTCGACTCCCGACGCCCGGGTCGTCTCCTGCGGCGACTAGGGCCGCGAGGGCGTGCAGCTTGCATCACCCTCGCGCGCTCCGCCTCCTCCTTCGCGAACATAACTGCTTCGCAGAAGGAGGTGACGGCCTCCCATGCACTCTCGCTCCGAACCATGGCCTGAACCAGGGCCGGACGCGAGAGATCGCCGCCGCCGATCACCTCCGTGAGGACACGGTGGTGCTCCGCCCAAGCCGGGCAGACCTCCACTGTATGCTCCACCGTGTCCTCCGGGCGATCCACACAGTGGTGACACCCGGGCGTTTTGTCTGCGGAGCCTTAAATACAGACGAAACTTAGATCGTGAGTCGTGAACTCACGATCTAAGTTTATTAAACACGCTATCAAAAAATCTCCTGTCAAATCTCTTATTAGCTCATGTGTTAGCTGTTGCGATCGATTTACAGAATACCTAGCAATAGCTAATCAAATTCTCAAGAATCAAATTGGAAAGAGACTTTACTGCTCATACATGGACTTTTAGAAACAGATTAGTCCAAAACAGGCATCATAAGATTAGAATGTTGGGCCATAAAATAGGCCGGGGAAATTAGGTTTGAAACCTGCCCCACCTGATTTAGGTACATACAAGCGTGGTCCATAATAATGCTATATTTAAGTCCTAAAGATTACGAGAAGCGGTGGAAATCTCAGGGAGAGGAACATATAAGTATTATAAACATTATACTGTATTGCTGTCCCACCCCACAGCAAAGTGCACATCAGGCAAGTATAATTAAAATGATCATAATAATCGTTTTACTAAATAAATTAACTACTAGATAATTGGAGAAAGTCAGATTGTTTTGTGATTAGCCTATGACATTAACTTATATTGGAACTCAGCTCAAGTAACATGACAGCTTTCTATTTTCAAATTCATGTTAATTAAAATCGTGATATTAGACTACCTTGAGCAACACAAGACTGTTTAAGATATCCTAACTAACATTGTAAATGCGAAAGTGAGTTTGTTTGTTTGTTACGCTTTCACGCTAAAACGGCTGCACGGATTTGGATGAAATTTGGAACATGGGTAGACCATAACCTGAGTTAGGACATACTGACAATTTTTATCCCGATATTCCCACGGGATCGAGACTTATGTGGGTGAAACTGCGGGGCGCAACTAGTACTCGAATACTAGTGAAAGATGCCCGACCGGCTGATGTTAGTAATTGACACTATTGACAGCTTACTTCAAGTTCACTTCATCTTAGTTTTTACTTAAAATTTTAAGGATACAGTGCGTTCATTATAATTTGACCCGTGACGCAATTGGTCGCATGGAATTTTGCATTCTTAGTTTCAATAAGAGTTTAAAAACAACCGAATTAAAAAAAAACACAATAAAGTGAAAAATTACTTTAATTTCGGAAGTTGGTGTCTTTGGTTTTATTTTCGTTTTTTGCACTCAGTGCTACCAATCGCGTCACTGGTCAATTTATAGTGAACGCACAGTAGATCGGCTGATTCCAACCAAGAGCAATAATTGGATGGAAGATCTCTACGTACCTACAAACGGCTACACATCAAGCTACCTATACATTTCCAGTATTAGCTGACCTCGCATTGTACGGAAATCCTATACAATACGAGATCAGCATAAACTGGAAATGTATAGCTTGATTTAACTCGATTGGCGTATTCAGGGACAGCCGAATTTTTATCAAGCCACCAAGCATGCAGAAATCCGTCGACAGAAAAACAATGACATTCTCATAAATGGCGATAAATGCTGGATTAAGGATGTAGAGCGTTCAAAGGCCAAAGATAAAAAATAAACTGTCGATCTAACTATAATAGCAACCACTAAACCTCAACATAGAATATCTAAGCTATCATCATCATCTTCATTTCAGCCGACTATAATATTCCCACTGCTGCGACACAGGCCTCCTCTCTTCGAGAGGGAGTGGGCTATAATCCACCACGTGGGCCCAGTGCGGATTAGTAGATGTCACGTCTTCGAATTTTTGGTCCTAGGACATGCCGGTTTCAAATCCGATAAAACAATGAGGTTTTAATTAGCAATTACGTTGGTTTATGTTTAAATTGAATTGTTTCGTTTGATTAGACACACGAAAGGACAATTTAAAAGCTTTGGATTCTGAAAATCTTTCCTTAATCGTGTTTTGTTGCAATAGAGTGGCAACTGGATAGTGACCTAAGCATGTGTTGGTCCCGGAATGCCAGACCTTGTTTTATTAGACCATGGTTTGGACTAAGTTGATGAATGTTTGCGCGGCTGTACTGTGCGGCATTTCCGAGACACGTCGTGCACTTCAGTAACAGCAAGCATCAGAACTAAAACGATAGCGGTTGCATGTGTCGTAGCTCTGTTTATAACTTTAAAATTACGAAGGAAATTTTGGATAAAACCTGTTTATCAGCGGAGGTTACAGAATTTTGAATCAATCAAAAACGTTACGAAATTCCTTACCGAACACCATAGTTTTTAAGATTATCCTTGGAACAGTTTGAACATTTGCATAGCCTGGTTGAAACGCATATTTAAAAAAAAAAACGCACTGGCGTTAATAAGACAGGCCGCGCACGATTGCCGCTCAATGTTTGGACACACCTTTACAATGACGGGTAATGGTGGGAATCTTTTTATAACTGACTCGAGGCGACAACATGTTCGTATTGTTGAAACAAACTCAGATATTACGGGGAAACCGCTTTCTTTGCATAACTTTGAACTTTCCAGATAATGTTCTGTATCTTATTTTTGGGTACTTATCGATATATTTACTGCCTTAGTGAGTTTGATAAGGTTTGGAACCATGCGATTAGGATGCAAGCTGTGTCAATTTAAAATTTAGCCTGTAGAAATTTATATTAATTATAAATGTGTAAAATTAACTCTATCTGTTTCGCGCCTTAACGGCTGAACGGATTTCGAGACATTGACCTGGGTTGGGACATAGGATACTTTTTAACCCGGTAGTACGTCGTGGTGGGATGAATTTGGACCAAAGCTAGTTCGTTATAATTTTGACAGTTGAATTTATGTTACAGAACTCAATCAAAGGTTTTAAACATTCATACATCTAGGCCGAGCCGGGTACCCGCGCGACGCGGCGACTCTGGTGGAACAATTTATATGAAAACTTCACGGAAATTGTTCTACCGCTGTCGCGTCGCGAGCTTTTATGGGTACTTATTATGCCACACACTACTACTAAGTTAGCATAGGTACCTATATGTGGTTGACAGTAATGACAGTGTAGTAGTATATGCTAGACAAATGTGTGAATACTGTGAAAAAGACTAACAGAAATAAATCTCGTTCAAAATAAGACCTTTTATACCTAACCTACATACCTACCTACCTATTTCCTTATCTATAAAGTACATATCTACTTAGGTATCCTGTGTCTGAAATTACTTTTTGTAGAGCAACGTTTGCAAGAGGTTACAACGGATAACATAAAGTTATGTGGGCAACAACCTCAAAAAATATATAAAGTTACTTAGGCCTGTGTTCACCAACATTCAAATACCGGATAGGGATTTAAACAGTTGGTTTATGTAAAATTTCCTAAGGAAACTACATATAATACTGATTAAATATTTAATCTGTTAATTTAAATATTGGTGAACATAAGGCTAAATGTTATCATGTTGCAAAATGTTGCTCTACAAAAAGTAACATCTGTGTGGATGCATCATAATGTCACACCTCTTAGATATACCTATAACTACGTACCTACCTATATTAAAAAAAATATTTCGTGTTATGATATTATAAATATAATAAATTTCTTGATTCTTAACAAAAACATCAGCCGATGGTTCAATGTTAGAAAACTCTCAAGGGAAAGCAAAACACTATTGTTTCCTCTATCTCCGTGTTAACAATCCAGTATTAATACATAAGTAACCATTATTATGAAAACTCGGAACGAAACAGAAAAAAAAACATTCGCATGTTTATGGTCCGCGCGACTGTTAGTCTGAGGTATGAGAGCGGAGGCGGGGTAGGTAGATAAAGGCCAAGCTAACTCAGTCTGCCAATTTTGTCAATGGCGCCCCCCGTCTCACCACTCACATACCTCGGGCGGTGACTAGCAGTCGCGCGTGGACTTTAACACTTCCATAGGCGTTATAATAATAAAACTTCTATTGTGTCTCGTTCAGTGTCCTTGAACCTGTTAATGAAGGCTGAATTAGGTTAAGCGTATGCAGAGACGCAGTTGACACAGGTCAGGGCAGTACAGATTTTGCAGGGTAGGGCAGGCGAGGCAGACATAGGCCGCGACCGCAAGCTGCGAAGCAGCTACACAGACACATTCGCGTCCTAGCTAGGCGCAGAAATCTGTGCCATCACTACAACGAGACGCAAAGCAGGACGACAGACACATGTCTGCGTGGCAGGTGCTTGCGCCGCAGCGTGCGCTGCTCTCAGAACCGTCATGCATTATAAAATCTGCTCTGCCCTGCGCTGCGTGGACCTGCGTCAACTGCGTCTTAGCATACGCTTAGCCTAATGTTCTGGCGTCAAGATTTTCCCGACATCCAACCATGATCATTACTTTTACATAGTTAAGTTGAAATCTATGTATATCTAAATCAATATTATATTATAAAACAAAGTCGCTTTTCGTGTCTGTCTGTCTGACCGCGTTATTCTTATAAACTACGCAACGGATTTTGATGTGGTTTTCACAACCATTTTGAGAATGTATTTTTAGAGGCATAAGGAAACAGTGTGTAAAGTTCACTCATACTTTATAGAAAAGGGAGGATCCTCCGACCACACGGGTGTTGTGTCTGCTGGGCAACTGCACGACGATTGATGTCGGGAAATTAAATTATATATATGCTGATCGCGCGGTAAACTTTGCTTGCGCGATGCAGGATTTCACGCGCCGGCAGTGTGATGCGTAGTTCACATGTGCGATGTAGATGCTACCAGATATTTAGGTAGAAAAAAAGTAAAACAGAGAAACCTACATATTTTGTCAAGTCGTGGAGGGGCGGGTCGGTTATAAGTAGTTAATTATAATAACCAGCGTGAAAATACCGAATTTCAGGGCAAAGGCCTCATGTCACATAAACTCGCGATTAGTCGCCATGTTTACGTGGTAGAAGGAAAAATAAGGGCAAAAAGTAAAAAAGGAAAATAGAGAGAAAAATAAGAAAGAAAAAAGCATTGTACGCAGTTTCAAAAGAATCTGAGGCCAGTTTATATATATAGTACTGTGGGGTAATCACGTAACACACATAAAATGACAATTGATTGCAATGGGTTTCATTTTGACAGTTCACACACGTCCATTGCGTTATTTACGTTGCTGAACAGACGAATTTTTCAAACCTATGAAGCAATGGATTTGCAATATACTTCAAAATTTTCGGATTGTGATTATGGTGTGTTACACAGTAATTAGGCCGCAGCCTATTGTAGAAAAAGCTAATGAAGAGACGAAGGCAACTAAAAAATCGGCATTGGACACACACAACAAATAATAATTTTAGCAAATTATATTAAGTACATGAGTGTGAAATATTATAGAAACTATACGCCTCTGTCAGGACAATCATTTTAAAGTTGCTACAACAAGGAAAACAGGTTTGGTCAGAAAACAAAATCGGCAAATCATGTTTTACCTGTATAGGTAATAGAAAATTTATGTATGATGATTATTATAAAAACAAAGAGGTATCGTATAACCCCAGAAACTGGGTTGTGGAGGTCAGATAAACAGTCGCTCCATGTAAAATATTGGTATTCAGCTGCATCCGGTTAGACTGGGAGCCGACCCCAACATAGTTGAAAAAGGCTAGCGGATAATGATGATGATTATTATTATTAAAAAAAAAAACAAGTTTTACTGGACTCGGACTGCCCAGTGATAGGTCTCGAGTTCGAACCCAACGCACCTCTGACTTTTCGGATTCATGTGCGTATTGTTTAATTATCACTTGCTTCAAAAGCGGTGAAAGAAAACATCGTAAGGAAACTGGCATGCCTATTCAGGGCCATGGGCGGCTCAAAACTCAAACATCAGGTTAGTCACTATATAACCACACGAAAAGAAGAAGACTGGACTTTTCCATATGGTTTTTCTCAGTAGCAGTCTGGAGTCTGGACCTGTGCAATAGGCTCACCTCCTTTTACATGGGACTTAAACATAACTGGACCGAAATGTGGATGTACTATTGGTACATCTCTGCCCAACCCTTCGTAGAAACAAGGCGTGATGTTATGTTATGTTAAAGACGATACCCACCCTTTTGTGCCTCCTCTATGTACCTAGTCTTAAACCCCTGAATAATGTGATATTTATTTTTGCTCGACTGCGCGGCGGCACTGCCGTGCTCCTAGATTATTATGAACCTTGTATTTATATTTTCTTAATCGACTTTCCTAATATATAAAAGTTAATCTTGTACACGATACGGACAAAACCGCCGTTTGCCTAATATATACGTATTTCTGGAGTTGTCGATTCGCCCACAAATACATTAACTTCGTGCGAATCGCCTATCACCAAAAAAAATCTTTTAAGAGTGTCAATTCGCCCGTTTCGGACGAGTAAATTCGGGCGAATGAACCAAACCTAACTAATATTACTCGTATAAATGCGAAGGTGAGTTTGTTTATTTGTTTGTCACGCTTTTACGTTGAAACGGCTCAACAGATTTGGATGAAATTTGACACATGGGTAGACCATGACCTGGATTAGGACATAGGAGACTTATTATCCCAATATTGCCGCGGGATCGAGACTCCTGCCGTTTAAAACGTAGCGGGGCGCAGCTAGTAAGCCATAAAAATACTTTAAACATTCAACACGGGTTGCTAACAATAAAGAACGCCACTGGTTCGTGTCTTGTATATTTAACTGCTAACTAGTATCGTTGCATGTCTTAGCAACTAACTCTGTGTTGGAAATTCGTTTAAAATATCGTCTCGTAATTGCATATTAATATAGAAATAGGTGCATACATTTGCTTTGCAATTAAGCCTTTACCTACCTAGACATTTACCTACAAAAATGGATATTATCATTGTTATGATATGATAATTATTATGATGGATCATCATTGTCAGCACCCAAATTGCGTGACACACAATCAATCACAATCTGAATCATTTTGAAACAGATTGCTAATCTATTGCTTCTTAAGTTCGAAAAAAAAGCTGCTCAACAACGTAAATAACGCAACGAATGTCATTGCGTTATTTACGTTGCTGAGTAGCTTTTTTTTTTCTTTGTTGAACTGTCAAAATGAAACAGATTAGTCTTAATAATTTACGTGTTGTCTTATATCTACACGTTTATAGGAAATTTTATTTTATGTACTCTTAAATCATGTTAATAACACAGTCACATTTGCGACCTGAATATGCGCATCACAACACAGTTTAGGCGCTGCGCAAGCGTAGACACTTTTTGTTACCGACATGGCACACCATCACAGGAAACCGTAGTTGCTGAGTTCGGTAGCGGCAATCGGACACAGTCGCCGGTTGCCTGTTATAGACACGACATACCACAGGACACCAAGGTGGCGGTGCGCAGCGCCGCGCACCGTACAATTATTTGGAAAGTTAATGTTGCTTGTGTCTTCAACTGACAACTTTTAGTTTCCAGTTATCTACACCGAATACTTTTTGATTGGCAATCCGTATGTGTCAAGTGGAAGCAACTGCACACATACCACCCGTAATAGTGTCTACGTCTGCGCAAGGAGTGGTTAATTTCATATTGATTATGATTAAGTATAATTAAAATAAAATATTCACTGGTAGGTATCTTGTATCCAACACAAGACACAAAAGTATCTACGTTTGCGCAGCACCGGTATTGAGTGCCACATGAATGTCAATTTTTATAACCGTCTGAATGTCACCATGAAATGTAAAATGTTACTTGCAAAGTATATAGGTAAAAAAGGTAAACGACAAGTACGCAAGGCGTGCATAGAGACAAGACGTTAAAGTTACGAACGAAAAACCTGAACCTACTTTTGAGTACTCATCGCATCGTTACTCATAATATGACCCTATGGGTAAGTCAACCGCGAAAAATGCGGCTAAAGTAAGTCAGTATAAAATATAGCAAACTAAACCACAATTCATTAGAACTCAACAGTTGGTAGGTTACTGTTGTTACCTAATTACTGAAAGCCCTCTTCAAGAACACAAACCATTTTATACTTCACAAAAGAAAATTGTTCACGAATCACGACTGAAAAGCTCAGCAAATCCCGACAAAAAATTGCCTTGATGGTTTTCATTTTCACATTTTTTGTGATAACTTTTGACGCAATTTAAAACCGATTTGAAGACGGCACGACACGAAAAACACAGATACTAGGTACATGACATAACAAAAAACAACAGACTGCCGCATGCCGTCACAACACAAATTTTGCCATTTATCAAAATGACCACTTTGCTTAAACAGAGATAAAAATTTACTCACATAAATAAAAAATGACATTAATAGAGATATAAATCATGTAAACTATGTTGAAATTGACTTACAAGTTAGAACGAAGAGCGAACGCACGCGCATGTATGCCATTCCGGTCGGCCGATGACGGTGTGGCGAGACGGGCGAGCTGCGTCCACGCAATGCCCACCACCGGAGCGCGTTGCGAACGTGATTGCTTGGCAGGTGTTTCCAATAATGCGCAAGATTGCACGCGTTTTAGGTGGATAGGGACCAGTTTTGGGTGCAAGCTGTATGCAATGCATTTTTATTTGTTGAACTTAAATATGTGTTGCTTCAATATCTCCGTAACCAGAAGGTTCCCTGATATGGGTTGGTATAAAATAATTATTGAAATGACGGGAAGGATAAGTGACTCTGAGCTTCGTTTTTTTTTTTTTGTGTCTGTTTTTTGTTCTAGTTTTGATTAATAAAAAAAAAAATAAAAAAAATGACATTAATGATTGAACTTCATCTTGTTTGTATAGCGTTGTACGTAAAAGAAAATTGAGAGAGAGTCCAATAAGTTAAGTTTGTTAAGAAAATTTTAAATTATTCAGGGCTTTAAAAATCTTCATCTAATGAGCTCAGACCACATAAAAAAACCAAGACAGAGCGCTGCGAACAACACAGTGAAGCATGCCAAAAGTACACCTCCGCTCTGTGCAAACACGCTCACAGGCACACATTTACAACCTTTTACAATGACACTACAATCAAACTACACCACACAAAGTGCACACATGTTTACTAAATCGGCTTCACGTCATTGTTGACAGCATTGTTGGTTTTTTATTTGGTCTGAGCTCATTAGATGAAGATTTTTGAAGCCCTGCAGCTTATTAGCTCCAAAATATCAGTCGAGGTTCACCTTCCGTGACACTGCGACGATGATCCTTATCTACTTATTATCCGACGATCTTGGTTGTTTACATGGTGGATTAATGATTACAGCAGGTACCTACATAAACCAGTTTTTTTTAAAGCGCAGATTTTTTAAATCACCTTGGTTTGAATGGATTGCCTCGCCGGTCCAGCGGTTGTAAGTGCGCCTGCTGAATATGGGCTATTGGGGGTTGATCTCTAGTTCGGACAGTGTTATTGGGAGTTGCAGTGCCTTTTTTTTTTGTTATGATGCCTTCTCCGGCGCGCACACTACAACTTACAAAAGCTTAATTACAAGCGAGACGAACGCACGGCAGTTGATATTTATTTAGATATATGTACAGGGTTATTGGTTATATATCGGCAAACCATTAAGGGGATGTAGGAGAGGTCATTTACAACCAAAATACCCCTTTTCACTCCTATGCAAATGTCAACAATTTTCGAGTCATTTGACATTTTATAGTTTTATATAATTCATTTTAAAATATCAATCAATCTGCCTAGCCTTTCTCCAACTATATTGGGGTTGGCTTCCAGTCTAACCGGATGCAGATGAATACCACTATTTTACATGGACCGACTGCCTATCTGACCTCCACAATCCAGTAACTGGGTAATACGATACCCCTTGGTAAGACTGGTTGTCAGACTTTCGGGCTTGACGACCCGTAACGACTGTCAAAGAGCCTCGAAAAGCAGCCGGGACCAACGGCTTAACGTGCTTTCCGAGTCACGGAGGAGTTTCGGTATATAAAGATGGTCACCCATCCACAGACCAACCCCGGCAAGCGTAGCTTAACCTGATGGATCGACCTGTGCGGCAGTCATTACTAAGTCACGAGCTCCTCATTCATTTTAAAATATAAAATTACTCGTAAATGGTTGACATTGGGCTAGTGGTCAAGACGGGTAATTTGGTTGCAAATGACCTCTCCTACATTTCCTTAACGGATTGCCGAGATATAACCAATAACCCTGTAGATATAGATTTCTAAGAAGCTAGAAGCCCCGTGTCTAGATAGGTGCCCGTTTGATGGCAATGGGCTCGCCCCCTACAACTGGTGAAATGTGGCTGTGCTATGACTACACCTCGCTCTTCTTCTTCGGGGAATACAGCCATGATATGTCATGTTATGAACCAGGAAACATCGCATCGCATATTCGCAAAATAACCGATTGTCATGGCAAATCTCTTTCATCGATTAAATGATTATCCTCTGTATACATTTTCCTGAATATACTTATCAACAAGGACAAAGTATTATGATAAAGACAGGGTACCTAGAGTTCGCGCCACCACTGAAGTCCGGCGGAAAATAGTGGAGCTACATTTTTTTAATGCATTTTGGAGCAATGACATAGACACTAACGCCGC
Source organism: Agrochola lota (assembly GCA_947364205.1). Classification (NCBI taxonomy): domain Eukaryota; kingdom Metazoa; phylum Arthropoda; class Insecta; order Lepidoptera; family Noctuidae; genus Agrochola; species Agrochola lota. Next base: position 7,719,856 of record OX376231.1, on the reverse strand, counting down.
GTCTATCGGACTTGTGTGGTGGCGCGGACTTCGAGCTTAATAAAAAACTGTCTGGAGGGGGAGAGGTGTCTGTGTGAGCAACACACAAGTATAGTTAACCACACATCAGTGATCACAACTTGACATTGACAGCGCCTTTATGTTGTATCAATAAGGCCGGTTTTCGTGGTGCAATTTTGTTAGCAATATTTGTATATATATATGTATATATATATTTGTAATCACGTTCTCGAAAACGGCTCTAACGATTTCGATGAAAGTTGCAATATTGGGGTTTACGGGGGCGAGAAATGGATCTAGCTAGGTCTCGTATCTGGGAAGATTAGTTTTATCCGTATTTTCACCCGAGCAGAGCTCGGTCGTCCAAAGTTTAGAACAAGATTGCTACCATATACACTACTACCAACTTATCTGTGAAATGGCGAAAATTGGAACTACGGCCGTCATGTTGAAATGTCATTCGATTGTCAGTGTCTACGAAATTCGGGTTCTCTGGTTATTTTTTCGTATTGCTGAATTTATGAAGTTAAATATGCCGAAAGCTATTAAAAGTGATGCTCGAAACATTATTCTAAAGGTTAAAACCTTTTTTGTAGAAGAAGTTCGGGCGGGGTCTCCGATTATTCCATTTAATCAAATATACAAACGAATTCCGGCAGCAACAGGTTAGTGTTGTCTTTCTTGTTCAAAATTTGCGGCGGCATGGAATTAGTAAATATCTACTATCATGGCTGCATGGAATTAGTATGTAGGTTCTATACATAGAATTAGTATGAACTATCCTATACTATTAAATGAGCATTCTCTATTTTCACCAAAGCAGAGCTCGGTCGCCCAATTGGTTCAGCGCGTGGCTCAGATTATATTACTGGAATTGGCATTAACCTTAATTAGGTACCTACAAATAGTTTAATTGAATGAGAATAAATGCATTTATAAAATGGCATATAGCAGAACAGCCTAGATCTGTCTGTTCTAAAGGAACGATTTATCTCAAGCGTTAGATTTTTTTTTTTTTTTTGATAATAACCATATTATTATCAAAGCTTTTTATGTAACTACACTTGCGAGCAAAAGTATGGAATCACCTACTCGTTACTTGTTCCTAGCGATCTTTAATACTAATTAACTGATGAAAAATAAATGAAAATGCTACTATTTTAAAGGCTATACTGTAAACTTGAAATTCATGCCACATGCATTAAAATTAAACCCATATTTTAAGAGCTTTCCTACTTTGAGTGGAGGAGTAAGAAAAAAGACATGTTTTAATTTCTCGATAAGTCGCGAGTTGCGCCATAATGATCCCCAATAAAAGCACGTGGCACTTAATTTTAATGTCAAATAAAGATATTTTTATGAATTTTTGTTGTTTTATTGGTTGATTCTTTTCCGTATTCCCTAATTTTTTTCTTACTGCTCCACTCAAAGTAGGGAAGCTCTTAAAATATTGGTTTAATTTGAATGCATGTGGCATGAATTTCAATTTGCGAGCAAGTGTGCAACAAATAAATGAAGTCGGTAATAAAATTGAAGTGTCTGTTTGTAATGTCAAAATGACAGCTTTTTCAAAATGCATATGAAAGTATACACGGTACATAGACCAAAAAACATTTTTTTTTAATGTTTGTCTGTCTGTTTGTTCCGGCTAATCTCCTAAACAGGTGGATCGATTTTGACGGGACTTTCACTGGCAGATAGCTGATGTTAGTAGTAGTTATTTTAGAATTTGAATTTGTTGTCCTTGAATTATACGAAAACGATACCAAACACGACCTATTTGCTAAACTTTTTCAGATATCGACGTGAGAGTGCAGCGCGGTAGATGGGTAGACCATGACCTTTTTTTTTTGACCTTGACCTGGATTAGAATATAGTACTTTTTATCCCGATATTGCCACGGGATCAAGACTTATGCGGGTAAAACCGCGGGGCGCGGCTAGTTTAAATATATTTTTGACACTGAATTAAGGCAAGGTGCACTCTATAACTGTTTATTATGCTTTTAGAACTTAGTGATTAGAAAATGATAAGCGACCTGGCATGTTATAAATGATGTTTCTGATATCAATTTGCTTCTGATATTAAACGTTCTGTTTCAGTCAATCGTATGAAGATGTCAGAGACAGAATGATGTTTAGGGTTAAACGTATTTATGAAGTGAAAACTTCTTTAGACGCGTTGAGCGATTTTTGGTAGGGGGTAAATTTTTGGATTCACGTCACCACGCGCCGTCGAACTCAAACTCAAAGCATTTAATTCAATTTAACAATTTACAGGCACTTTTGAATTGTCAAATAGTCGGTCAGTTAGCCAGAAAGTTGAAGTTGTTGCCCATTCCAAAACTTAGATCTTTATGGAGAAGAACGGGCAAGAAACTCCAAGAACAGTCTTTTAAATATAGATATTACAAAATCCTGGGTACATTATTCTTGTTGCTTCTATATGTGAGAACAATGTACAAAAAATAATCAAAACAATTCAAAATATAATGAAAACAATTCAAAATATAATGAAAACAATTCAAAATATAAGATTAAAAATAAGCCCTGGCAGATAAGAGATGACCAGAGTCTCAACTGACGGCGCCTGTTCATAAGCATGACGCATGGATCAGCACCATAGATAGAGGTTACCATAAATAGAGGTTTTTGATCCTTATAAGAAACAGGATCGATTGGCATCAAAAAAGGTTTTTGTGAAAACTGTAAATTTTCTTGCTGACTGTAATTATTTTTCAAAATCTGTAAATGCAGATCAAATGTTGCAAAAAGTTAAGGACAGTCTCCTAAGACTGTTTTCCTGTAGCAACAACGGTTAAGGTAGCTCTTACTGCCCCATCTCAAAAATTCACCTGTATATCATGACGTCGAGTTTTATTTTTCTATATTTTTTACAACGTAACTGACACGAGAGCTTGTTTAACTTTGTAGATATGAAACGATATTACGATCGTTTAAGATATCATTAAAGTTCCTATGGAAAACGGTGTAACTCCGAAAGTGAATATTTATAAAGATTTTTAATTTTCTGGTTACCTACTCACGCCTTTTTAGACTAGCACAATTAATTACTTTTGCAATTCATAATATTGCACCTAAACTAATTGGTAATCGCAATATCTTGTAAGTAATTAGGTAATAATAAAAAAAGAAACCACATGCACGTGTAGGAAAGTAGGTACTGTAAGGTTTCATGTGTTAAGCCATGGTCTAATAAAATAAGGTTTGGCATTCCGGGACTAACACATGCTTACGTCACTTTCCAGTTGCCACTTTATTGTTACACACCACGATTAAGGAAAGATTTTCAGCCACCATTCTGTTAAAAAATATGTGCAAAGCATTTAAATTGTCGTTTCGTGTGTCTAATCAAACGAAACAATTCAATTTAAACATAGCCCACGTAATTGTTAATTAAAACCTCATTGTTTTATCGGATTCGCACAGATAATAAAGGTGGTTGGGGAGTTATTATTACAAACTTCTGGTAACACAGATGTGATGACGTAGACTTGTGTTGCCCACGTGACCACTGTGTTTCGGAATGTTATAACTGGCGAAGTATATTATTATACCATGTGTTAAGCAACCTTACGTTGTACAGGCTGTTAAGAAAATAGCATTCCAATAGTCTGACAATTTGTATTTTAAAATAACATAGGAATGTGGTTTTTTATTTGATGAAAAAAATAGTCGAAAACTAGCCATCAAATAGTATACGCGTCTTTACAAGATATTGTTTTGAACTCTAATTGATTATACGAAACATAATATAAGCATATAGAAAAAATACCCTCTATCATTGTATCACTGGGATCTCATACACACTCCCTCCCGCACACACAAATTTAAAGAGTGACGTCCCTCCGACGTTACAATACCTATTATTGAAAAACGGGATAACCAGCTGATTTCTGTGTTCCGGGAAAGCACGATTGCTTGGAGGCATGACCCTTACCTACCTCCCAAACCATTACATACATTCCTATAAAATCATTCATTCGCACGCACTCTTGCTACCTATATTTGCATAATTTCAACATAGTTGTTTTTACGATTTTATTTGAATTGAGAGCTTGTTTTTTATTAAATTTTCATGACAGTTGACAAATTGACCCACAAATTTTAAATTATATAAAACTCTCCGACTCCACGACACAGGCTGGACCTAGTCCACAAGTACACAAATTAAAATATTTAAATAATGTTTCCTTTTAACAATAATTTTAGGAGTAGTTTATTTGTATTCATTTTAAGGAAATGTAAGAATACATACTTTATTTGGTTAATAAACGATTAAAGCCTTGTGCAGACCAGCGCGACTTGTCGCGCGACGCGACATCGGTTATTGTTATACTGTGAAGTTTTCTTATAAATTGTATTGTTCGTGTCGCGTCGCGCGACAAGTCGCGCTGGTCTGCACAAGCCTTTATTGTTATTTAAAGTGTCTTTGATATATCTCAGGACCCCGGGGTTCCGGACCTTTGACACCACCCGACGATTATACCTGTAGGCACTGTGCACCCAAGGATAATCCCTACTTGGTGTAAGACTTGGACTATGGGTTTGGGTGGCTAAAGTGGACTGGTTACCTAGGACTATGTAAGGACCGCCCATACTTTATCATGTTTTATTTTACACCGATAAAATGGCAGGGGGCGACTTTCTCTTTCAATAATGACTTTCGAAAATAATCGCTAGCGCATAGTGACGTGGCGACAAGGGGGCAACATGTCCTGAGGTGCTTGAGGAGTGGAGAGGTATTCCACGGCTATCAGGACAATCCTAGAGCCCGGACGGTAGTCAAGATCCCTACCAGCACTTTCTGGAATACTTCAGGTTTGCTCTTGCTAATCTCCACTCAAACTAGTCAATAAAGGCAAGAATGAGGTGGTGAATCTTTTTCATTGGATAGCCAAATTCTTGAGGAAGGTTATTGGTTCGCGGACGAAGTCGCAGGCAGAAGCTAGTATCTTATAAATTGTCTAAAATGAGAAACTGACTTTCTGATATACATATAAGCGCACAGCTGAAACTACTGAAACTAGATACATGAAATTTTGCACAAGGCTTTCTTTTATAATGTAGGCGACCATAGTTCTCGGCTACAGTAGGGGTATTTCAAAATTCAAACTATCAGGGAGTAAAAAGGGGGCATTTTTTGGTCGAAAATCTGATTACATAAGTACCTAAACATGAAACTTAGCATGAATACTTGCCTAAGTAAATATTTAAGATTTTCATTATTGGTTTTTCAAAAGGTCATTCAAGGGGGTCTTAAAAAAAATGTGTTACAGTGTTTTCCAAAAATCAAATTTCCAAAAAAAAATGGTGTATAGTGGTGATAAAGTTTAAGGGGATAATATGACTGCTTGCTTTAATTATTTCGAAAATGGATATAGATAATGTTTATGTAAGTCCAAATGGAAACGAACAAAACGATTTTTTTTTTTAAATAGCGCTGTCTTGGTGTAAAGTGAAAACACAATTAATATGAAGTTTTTTAATCTTTTGATTCATAATATAAACTTGAAAATTGGCCCGAATACTTTAACTAACTACTTTTTAAAGGGGGTGGAGGGATCACTAAAATGTTTAGAGGGAAGTGCGAAATCCACGCGAAGTGCTAGTAAGATATGTAGCGCAAAATTTCTTGACGTGGCCAAAATCACAAAAGTTTACCAACAGCGCTACCATTCCAGCGCAAAAGATCCTTGTAGCATTGTAACATGAGTAACATCATTTTCTCAAAAGTTGACGTATAACCATTTCACTGTACGACGACGGCTATGTAATGAAACTTTAAAAGGGTCGACTTGTGGTCACCGGCTTCATTAAGTGTTTATCCTTTGGTGTAAAGGTTGTGGTCCTTAGTGTTAAAAGTAAGTAATTATTTTGTTAATTAAAAGTGACGTTAGCATTATAAAGCTGACGCACATTTAGGTGGGCCGCCCGTTTTCATTTCGCATTGCTAAAACTACTTAGTGCGGATTTCACCAATGAAATTGAACGTGTTCAGCACATCTAAACGCGTTCAAGAGTTGTCAGTGTTCAATATTCCATAACAATTTTGACACTGACAGCTCTTGAACGCGTTTTCCGCCCCTAAGACGACCCACCGACCCAGCCCTTGATCTAAGGGCTGATTTCACCAATACATTTGTATGAACCATCGTACACTACTGCGTCGCGTTCTATTTTATTGGTGAAATCAGCCCTTAGATCTGTTTGGTACATTTTGTTCGTGATTTTGATGCGCTGCGGCTCGATGCGGCTGTAATGTGCGCTTAGCTTACGAAAAGTAGATTTGGATTTGAGAATTTCGTTTTTTTTTTACCAACGTGCTGATGACTATAATATTATTGAAGTGTGTTGCTCTCATTCAAGGTGACGCTTCTCAATCCAAATACGATCTCTGGCGTGCAAAGTGTCAACTTGCCATAGCTTTTCTAAATCTAATTTAACTAATATTATACTCGTAAAAAGAAAAGATTAGATTTTTTGTATGTTTATAAGTTTGTTTGTAATGAATAAACTCAAAAACTACAGTATCGATTTCAAAAATTCTTTCACCAGTAGAATGCTATATTATCACTGAGTAACATAGACTATATTTTATAAAGATATCACGCGGGCAAAGCCGCTGGCAGAAGCTAGTGTTCTATATTCAGGGGAAGGCCACCCTGGGTACAGTCGACTGTCTTCCTGAGTCCTTAAACCCTGAACTTAAGTCGGGCGAAGCCAAGTAAAGTGTGTGTGAGCAGTGCTGAGACACTGGTAACGGCCGCGACTTTCGAGTTGTTTCTAAGTCGTGGGTACGATTCCAGGCTTTGTGCAATTTATTTCATCATCACGGTGAAGGAAAACATCGTGACGAATTGAGGAAATCGACATGTCATAGAACCAAAAGTTCGAAGACATGTGACATCCAAACCGCAATTGTCCTACGTGGTGGATTAGTACAGCCCGCTATTTAAACTCCATCTGTGGGACATCCAGTTTTTGAAATAGATTCCCTGACTGACTAACCGTAATGCTGCGGCCACATCTGCGTCTATCGTGACGAAGCTTCGCACAGTGATAGATACGATACACGCAGATATGAGCAACCATTATCGGTTATCGTCGCGATAGTTCGGGCTTCGTAGCACTTACAACATACAGTGCATAGTGGCGGTACATAATAAACGTGGCGAATGATGCTTCGGCACGCATTGCTTTGTCACGATAGACGAAGATGCGGTCGCAGCATAATTATGACATAGCCGCAAAAAGTAATGTTTTTGGCTAGGCGCAAACAAGCCACCGCCACCGCGGTGCCGGTAGCCCAGCGACAAGCATTTCATATTATTATGCGTTTTGTATGAATTCGTTGCACATGTGTGGCCGGTGGCAGACTCCAGCTACAGCAGTACTCAACACCGGAGAAGGAGGCGGTAGCCATCGGTGGTTGTGTTATTGTTAGGTATTTCATTGTCTGATTCATTATTATTTGTAATTTAATTACTAGATTTTATGTTATTATTTTATTAAAGTTAAACATGTAGTTTCCCAAATGACGTATTTCCATTTGGGAGAATACATGTTTTACTTTTTATGATATTTTTTTTTATCTATTGCATTTTGTAATCGATTTATGTTTATTTGCACGACCGAAATGTCGAATATAGGGAATAGGAATAACCTATATTCTAGCAAATAAAGAGAGCATCCGTTCCTTCATTTGTGTGTAGCTTGGCCGTTGGTAGTGGATCAAAAATTCGATTTAGCAAATCGTCATATACACTTTACATATGCGAGAGAGTAGACCCCCAGTCCACCTGTGCAGGTGGACTGGGGGTCTACTCTCTAAGGCTTTGGTCTCTTATTTTATGCCATATGCGACGTCCGACTCCAGCGTCAACGTTCCGATAGACGTCTGAACGCAACAAGACGCCGACGTTGACGTGTGAATTTCTATAATAAGCATCGTGAGGCTGTAAGCTGCCGAAGGCGTTTAAAGAGGAACATAGCCTCAACGAAGATACGTGCCCGTTCGAAAGTAATTGATCCGTCAATACAAGTGACATATAAACATAATTGGACGGGCAAAAACACACCGGGACTAGGGACAACTGTCAAATTGTGTTGTCATTAATTAGGACGCGGCCGTTACCACTCCGCTACAACTACCATGACGACTAGTGATGATAAATTCCCGAGATATTCTCCTAGCGAGAACTTTAGTGTTAAGTTCAATAAAATTTTATTTTGGAAGAATATTTACGATTAGAGATGTCTCCATTGTATCGATCTATTTTTATAGTAGGTACCTACTTAATAGTTTTGAGTGCATCTGAACTTTTTACGCAATTTACGTCAAAATAATCTACTCCACAACCTAAATTCTCAGTAAATTCTCCTGCGCGAAAAAAAAAGCTGTATATTCTCGTTGTCGAGAATATTTCGAAGACAAACATTTTCTTAGGTTCTCTTAAACCTCTTTTAATAGTCTCCTGTCCTGAATTTCATTGCGGGGAAATTTGATTGCCCGTTCATCTATTTTTTTTTCAGGTTAATGTTTACTAACAATTTATGGATGTCCTTCAGAAATAAAATGATTACTATATTATTATTTTATTATAAAAATAACAATAAAGGACATAATGATGACGAACCCCAAATAAATTGAGTGCCCCTCAATTTATTTGGGGTTCGTCATCGACATTTTCCAGCCCTAAGGTATCACAATTTATTTGGGGGCGCAACATGTCGTCTTCCTTATACATATCACTATTACTTGTCATCTCAGCACATAGGCACGTTGGATGGATTGTGTGAAAGATGATAGAAAGCAGGTCCTTTCTATCATCTTTCACACAATCCATCCACCGTTTCTTTGGTATTCCTCTACTCTTGTTATTGTAGATTCATGCGCAAAACTTATGACCCTCAGCTATAGATACCTACCCTGTTTTTATATTTCTTTAAATAGAAAGTCAAAATCAAATCGTTTATTTCAAATACGCACGTAAAAGGCACTTTTGGACGTCAGAAAACAAGAACCTTTTATGTTAACATCAAAGGAAAATGATATGAAATGATCGGTATCACGTATATGATTTTTTTTGTTGTTGGTATATCATAATTATTAAATTTTTGGGCAATATTTGATATCTTTGTTTCTGCAGTAGATCAAAAATGCTTGCGTCTGCGCCTACCGCAACGAACACAGCAATGTATTGAGTGGAACGTTTGCTTACTGTTTTTCATTTGAATTTTCCGTCAGTTGTGTCCGACCGGAGCACGGTTTTCAACCGAAACCAAAATCGTGACCGAACCTTAGGCTCCTCTTCTAGTTCCGGCCGAAACCGAAACCGAAACTGAAGCTTATGAAGTTACCTGCTGGGGTTGCGGGTTTGTCTGAAAGGGATATCGCGGCCCCGGCACACAGGCAACGGAAGGAACACGGGTGGGTTTTAGTCAGTAAAAGTCTGACACACCCTTTCGCTCTGCCCAGAGCGGGAGAAGTCATTTGATGATTTCCCATCCAAAAAAAAAAAAAAAGCTTATGAAGTTAAGAAAAAGTTAGTAATAATTTTATTTATTTGTATAGATAGAATTATACAAGAAAGAACGTTTAAACAAAACAATCATTAAAATAAAATTGAAAATTATTTACAAACTATTAACACTAGGTACGAAATACAATAACTAACTACACGAATAGATACAAAAAAAAAAAAAAAAGTTAGTTAATTAAACGATATTCTTTTCCGAGAGCCGTAATTTTTCGCAATTTGTCTAAACTAATATATTGTAACAAAGAGAAAAGATTTGATTTTTTGTATGTTTTAACGGATAAACTCAAAAACTACTGGACCAATTTAAAAAATTCTTTCACCAGTAGAATGCTATATTATCACTGAATAACATAGGGGATAATTTATAAATATATCACGCGGGCGAAGCCGCTGGCGGAAGCTAGTTACAAATAATTTGATTAAGGGCTGATTTTGCAATGATCAGATTTCTCTTATCCAAAGAAAAAAATATTCTTGCCAGATTTTGTGTGAGCAACTATAAAAATTTCTGAATGATGATTGAAAAAAACCGGCCAAGTGCGTGTCGGACCACGCACAATGAAGGGTTCCGTAATTGGGATGAATTTATCCCAATAACAAACTTAACATTGTAGTTGAAAAACATGTTCTCCCATACGGAATGTATGGGAGATCATGTTTTTCAAACCGCAAATTTAAGTTGGTCGATTATAACTCGTTAACCTGTAAAGCCTAAGTACTCTGATAGTTTTCCCTTTATTTTTATTTTATATAGGGCATCTCGTAGCTGACCTCTGAGGTCATGACTACTTAACCGGTCAATCCTGTGGCTGCCTTAAGCTTCTACACTTAAAGCCTCCAGCCAGGGGCAAAACTATGCTAATTAAAACTAGGCGAACGCTCGCTAAGGGCACCCCCTGTGGGGTACGAAACTCGGCTTAGGGCGTTCGCTGGGGGGAGGACAGCAAGAGAGACAGGCTGGATCAAAAGTATTTCATTATTATTAATCGGGGAATTTAAAGCTACAGGCTCAGCATCGACGCGGGCTGGCGCATCTTCGAGCAAGGGTCGGGGGGGTAAAAAGAATATAAGTAAAAAGATAGTTTTCCCTCTTAATTTCGTTATATATACTACTGCTGTGAATTTTTTCACAAGTCCAAGTACAACCATTTAGCTAGAAGGAGGGGGGGGGGGGGGACACTTGACTCTAACAAAAAAAAACAGTTAAAAGCTTAATATTTCGCGAACGGATCCCTGAATCCAAAAATGGTTTCGACAAACTCACAATATTTTTAAAAGACCTTTCTAACGATACCCCACAATATGGGGTAGATGAGGAAAAAAAAAACATCCCCACTTTACGTGTAGAGGACGTACCCTAAAAAGTAATATTTTTCTTGATTTTAGTTTACCACTTTGTCGGCATGATTAATATGTATACATATGTCAAATTGCAGCTTTCTAGTACTAACCGTCTCTGAGCTAAGCCGCGGACAGACAGACGGACAGACAGACAGACAGACGGACAGACATACAGACAGACAGACGGACATGGCAAAACTATAAGGGTTCCTTGTTTACTACGGAACCCTAAAAACTAACTCTAACTTAAATAAGGGCCTTAGCAGATATACTACTGATAGCTTTTGCGATTAACGATTTAGCATTTTTTTTGATGTTCGATTAAAATCTTATCGCCACATAATTTTACCATCAGCAATCAGTGATTTAACCGCTTTTCGGAAAGTCAGTAATATCTACCGACAATGCTTTATCTCTCCGCCAAATAACTCAGCATCGTTAGAAAACGCAATTTTTAAATCGTAATCAAACGGAACCAGTCGCCAAAACGCGATCCAGCATCGAAGTAATTGCTGAAACGTGTGACATTGCTATTGTGACTGAACGCACAGTCGCTAAGATGCATCTGCTATTGCCCTTAGAGCTTGTATCAATCTTCCAGAAAGCGAATAAATCCCTACTCGCTGATACTAAATGCAGCAAGTCTGCTAATAAAAACCTCAATGACTTCAATTTAATAAACACTATTTTTTTTTGTTTTGTACAAAACGGGTGAAAACGGAAGCCCGTTACTAAGTTTACGCTGTATGTCTATTATCTGTCAGTCATTCGTATTCTATCAAAACCGACAGCTCACGAACGCTGCACTGAAAACCTGTTTTTTTGGCCGAAACGGACCGAAACCGACACCGAAATCGCACCTTGAGTTGGACACTGAGAACGAAGAAAGAAAAAAGAAAGAAAATGCGTTTATTTGCGGTAAACATGACGCAAAGAAAGAACACAAAATAAAAAAAGAAACAAGTTGAGGGAAAATATTCGTCACATCCACGCGAAACGGCCATCCCTCAGCATAATGCTGCAACCCCATGCGAGACAGAGCCCAGCGCTGCCGCTTTTCAGCGACAGCCGGCGTTGACGTTATGACGTCGACCGGTGCAGCATACACTGAGATATCATAATTATGATATAAAAATAAAATAAATATACAATAAAATCCTACATCTATATATATAAAAATCAATTGCTGTTAGTTTGTCTCGCTAAAACTCGAGAACGGCTGGGCCGATTTAGCTGATTTTGGTTTTTTGAAATGTTTGTCGTAGTCCAGGGAAGGTTTAAACGGTGAGGTAGGGTAGGTAGGGTAGGTAGGGTAGGTAGGGTAGGTAGGGTAGGTAGGGTAGGTGGGGTAGGTAGGGTAGGTGGGGTAGGTAGGGTAGGTGGGGTAGGTGGGGTAGGTAGGATAGGTGGGGTAGGTAGGGTAGGTGGGGTAGGTAGGGTAGGTGGGGTAGGTAGGGTAGGTAGGGTAGGTAGGGTAGGTAGGGTAGGTAGGGTAGGTAGGGTAGGTAGGGTAGGTAGGGTAGGTCGGGTAGGTAGGGTAGGTAGGGTAGGTAGGGTAGGTAGGTAGATACCGCCCCAGGACCCGACGGCTTACCTGGAAAAGCCTGGGTTCTGGCCTTATAGGCTCTCGGGCCTCGACTTCGGGGGTCCTAAGCGCATGCTTGGAGAGGGGCCAGTTCCCACTTCGTTGGAAGACGGGGAAACTGGTCCTCATCAAGAAACCGGGGCGCCCGGCGGACTCTCCGTCCGCTTACCGGCCCATCGTGCTGCTCGACGAGGTGGGCAAGCTCTTTGAAAGAGTAATTGCAGACCGCCTTGTCGGGCAGCTAGTGCGAGTGGGGCCGGATTTGGCGGAGAGCCAGTACGGTTTCCGCAAGGGGCGCTCTACGATGGATGCCATCATGCGCGTTCACGACGGGGGATACTGTTGCCCGGGGTGGGGTAGTCTTGGTGGTGTCTCTTGACATCGCCAATGCCTTCAATACCCTGCCCTGGAGTTGCATTAGGGAGGCACTCCGGTATCACCGGATGCCGACCTACCTCTGTCGAGTGGTCGAGGCCTATTTGACGGACAGGGCCGTCATCTACCCCGGTCACCACGGAGAGTGGAACCGGCGAGAGATGTGGTGCGGTGTCCCACAGGGATCGATCCTGGGGCCGCATTTGTGGGACATCGGCTACGACAGGGTGCTGCGCGCCGACCTCCCTAGCGGCGTCAGCGTGGTTTGCTACGCTGACGACACGCTGGTCCTGGTGCAGGGGAGGTCGCATGAGGTGGCGGCCGAACTGGCCACACGTTGGGTTGCGACAATCGTCGATAGGATCCGGCAACTGGGACTCAAGGTGGCCTTGGCACAAGTCCGAGGCCATGTGTTTCTATGGTCCTCAGAACGCGCCACTGTCGGGTTCCCAGATAACGGCGGGAGGGGTTCACATCGGTGTCGAGTCGACGATGAAGTACCTGGGACTCGTCTTCAACAGCCGGTGGAACTTCGTGGAGCACTTCCGACGTTTGGCTCCCAAACTGGAGAGGGCTGGGGCTGCTCTGAAGCGGCTTCTGCCTAATCTAGGGGGTCCAAACGCCTCCTGCCGGAGGCTCTACGCGGGGATCGTGCGGTCCATGGCCCTTTACGGGGCACCGGTGTGGGCGCGATCATTGAGGCTGCGACCGGCCCAGCGGTTGAACGCGTCCCTAAGGGTCATGGCCATTAGGCTGGTCCGAGACTACCACACGGTCTCCCGTGAGGCAGCGAGCCTTCTTGCCGGACTACCGCCATGGGATCTGGAGGCAAAAGTCCTCGCGCACATCTGGGAGTGTCACGAGGATGCGAAACGCCGGGGCGTAACTCCGCTGCCGCGAGAAATCATGGCACAGCAGACAGAGCTCCGGCGGGATCTCATGGCGGCATGGAGAGTGCGATTGTCGCAACCCAGCGCTGGGCACGCCACAATTGTGGCGATAAGTCCCCACTTTGAGGAGTGGCTAGAGAGGCGCCACGGCGGCCTCACCTTCCGCCTGACGCAGGTCCTCACCGGACACGGCTGTTTCGGGAGGTTCCTGTTCCGTATAAGGCGGGACGAAACGCCCGGGTGTCACCACTGTGTGGATCGCCCGGAGGACACGGTGGAGCATACGGTAGAGGTCTGCCCTGCTTGGGCGGAGCACCACCGTGTCCTCACGGTGGCGATCTCTCGCGTCCGGCCCTGGTTCAGGCCATGGTTCGGAGCAAGAGTGCATGGGAGGCCGTCACCTCCTTCTGCGAAGCAGTTATGCTCGCGAAGGAGTAGGCGGAGCGCGCGAGGGAGATGCAAGCTGCACGCCCTCGCGCCCCTAGTCGCCGCAGGAGACGCCCCGGGCGTCGGGAGTCACGAGCTGACTTCCGGCCACCGTAGGCGCGGGCTTGCGGACGGTGAGTAATGGGTAGCTCGTCGTCCGATAAGGACCAGGCCCTGGTCGACGGCGCATTGTGTTCCACGCGCCCCTCAAAGAGATGTCAGCACCAATTGACGGGGTCCGTAAGGACCAATGCCTGCTGGGGTCGCGGGTTTGTCCGAAAGGGATATCGCGGCCCTGGCACACGGGCAACGGAAGGAACACGCGTGGGTTTTAGTCAGTAAAAGGCTGACACGCCCTCTCGCTCCGCCTAGAGCGAGAGAAGTCATTTGATGATTTCCCATCCTCAAATTCAAATTCAAATTCAAATTCATTTATTTGCCAGAATGTAGGTTTACAAATGTATGATCTTAAAACTATAATGGCCCCTTTACATTCTACCATTACTTATGGTGTGCAAATCTTTAATTTTAACCTATACAATTACATTCCTTTAGTTATAAGGTCCAATAAAAACAGAAAATAAAATAAAATTATAGACAGTAACAACAGATAACAAATAATGTCTCATGCCACAATAAGTATTTAAGGAACAAATTAATTAATAGATGTCAAATTATACCTATAATCTATATTAGTTCAGCAGATCTATAAAGTTTACTAAAAATGTCAGATAATAAATATAAATGTCATTATAAATTGTAATTGATAATGTCATTATAAATTGTAATTGATAATGTCATAAATGTAATTGATATTGTGTGATCACAGTGATGATATATGTAATTGATAAAGTCCTCAAATAATAAAGAAAAAAAAGGCTGGCACATTGTCAGTTGCGTTTGCACAATCGCGGGTGAAGTGTTTTTTGGAAAAGCCCATCGGATCGCGCACAAGTTTGCTAGAAAGAAAATATTAATTTCCTGTAAGAAATTGTATCTATGTAATACTTAGGTATGTAATTATTGGAACATTATTTATTTATTTAATTCGTCATTTAAACAACCATTTTTGTCGATATCATCAATGCCATATTATATAATTATGCTGATTGATTTTTTTAAGTCACACCTTGTGTAATAATAAATGTACCATGTAATAATAAATAAAGTTTATCAAATTTTGTCAAGATGTTAGATCAAAATCCATTAATATTTTTCAATAAAATACTGGTGTACTGGATGCGATATTATACGGGGTGTCCGGGACATCGACGCGAAGCCGGCTACCATGGATTCAGTACATGATTCTGAACCCCACTGCGTTGAAATTTTTCGTCGGTTATTTTAAAAAAAAACAGCTGTGTCATAGAAAAGTGCAATACCTACGCGGTCAAAATGTATGGAACAGCTGCTTTTTTTTTAATAACCGACCTAAAATTTCAACGCAGGCGGGTGTCCCTGCCACCCTTTTTTTTTCTTTTTTTTTCAGGATGGGAAATCATCAAATGACTTCTCCCGCTCTGGGCAGAGCGAGAGGGTGTGTCAGACTTTTACTGACTAAAACCTACCCGTGTTCCTTCCGTTGCCTGTGTGCCGGGGCCGCGATGTCCCTTTCGGACAAACCCGCAACCCCAGCAGGCATTGGTCTTTCGACCCCGTCGGTTGGTGCTGACATCTCGTCCCTGCCACCCTGTATAGCTTATTAAGTCATTAACATTCAGTTATACAACACTAATTCAATAAATGTGTTATACCAGCATTCATAACGATTCAAGTTCAGTAACTGAATTATAAACACTTACATGCGACTGATCGATTTAACATGCTATTACAGACATTAAGATACTTTTCAGTAAATTGGCAGCTTTTATTCGGCGAATGTGCTCTAAAATAGTAATGTCGAGTAGCAGCTATATAGTAGCTTCTTAAACATGAAACTTGGGAATCGACAACTCTAATAGCGCTATTACTGCACTCAAATAGATATAAACGAGAAATGTTAGCTACTGTATGACTATTGAATAAATGCACTATAAGAATATCGTGTAAACGACACGGTTAAAGCACTTAAAAGCTAAAAATGCAAAAGTCGTAATAAACGCTTTTCAACATTTATTCGATCTATAGCCGAATAACTCATTCATTATTCGACTGTTTTGCTAGTTGGGATGTATCATTTTAAGTGTGAGTACTATTCTGTGGTGTGACTACTAATTATTTAATTGATACTTAGAAGACTGTTTGGCTATGTAAGGTTTGCAGAAAAATATCTCGCGACAATCTAAGAAGCCAGATTTGACACCTATCAAAATACTTTGTGTAGTGATGGGAAAAAAAATCGGTTGCTTTAAAAACCGATTTTTGAGATGGTTCGATTTGTCATAGTTAGAGTTTGTAATCGACAATTTATCTACATTGTTTTAAACTGATTCTCGAGGCATATCGTTTTATTACACGTCATCATCATCATCAGGTAAATAAATAAATTCACTAAATTTGTATCAATCATCAAAGTAAAGATAAAAAAAAATATTCAACAGATTATGTTTAAACATTTAATAATACAGTAATTATACGTTTCTCTCTTTTCGAAACGTAATGTTTGTAAAAGTATAGATTTTTCAGTACATTGATTTTATTCGGTCAAATAGCGGCTGAAAACGGTCACAACCTACGGCGACGAACCTAAAGTCATGATGACATTGTAATAACGTCCTGTCGGAATATTATTCAACAATTAATTTGTGTTTTTGAATGAATTTTTCCAATATATGTAAAGTGAAAGTTGGTGCTGACGAATGATACTATTTGTTATAGTGTATGGATAACATTGTAATTAATAAGGATTATGAATTTTATGTTTCGATTACTTACGTAAAAGTTCATATAAAGTTATCAAGGCATGTATGTCGTGAGTTCCCGGGGTTTAGGCGTCTTCAGAGCTATGTGGAATTTAGTTTTTAGGGATTTAATCAGTGACTATGTGCGCCGTATGATACATGTACTATTATTATGTTGCGTTATACCCCTTTTTTACCCCATTATGGTTTGAATTTTGATAATTCAAAAAACACGTTATTCTTTATTTTTCGGGTTCATTAGCTCAAAAGCTAAAATCCCCTTATAGAACCCTTACCCACTAGGTCCGTCTGTCACAACCAATTTACTCCGAATCAAATGGGCCGATTAAATTGAAATTTGGTACACATATGTATTTCTATGACCCGACCACGAATGTGTTACGTAAATAAATAGATTTTGAATACGGGGGTCAGCTCTGGGGGACAAACAAAAAAAACAAAAAGAAGTTTAGCAAGTTGTACCGTGTGACATTTGAAATGAAAGGGCTTTTTGCGAAGATCTCAATTTTTTTATTTTTATAATTTAAAAAAAGTACTTTTAAAGATATTTTACAAAATACATGAAAATTGACCATTCGGGTGTTATCTCCGAAACTACTCAGCTTCATACAGGCGCTTCCTGTTTAAACAGTGTGATGAGTGCCCGTCTATCTAGCTCAAATTGTTTTTTTTTTGTAGTGTTGTAGATTTATGTCTACTAGACACATTTTATATTGTTCTCCTTTGTCTCTAATTTTCATATGTGAATGTCATGCATACCTGTCATTTGCATGGTTACTGAAATGTCAATTTTAGATGTTATTTAATTTGAATTGTAAGTGACTGTGCTGTTGGTGTGCTTATGATAAAAAAAAAAAAAAAAAAAAATACAAATAATGGTTCTTTACTCATAGATTACGGTAAACCCTCTAAGAAGTCGCTGCTCTTAAAATAACATGGTAAATCTCTCAATATTGTGCGTACAAACTTACATTTGCAGTTTAACTTTCATCCCTATCGATTCTTGGTCCGGTCAATTATGGTTGCATGTCGCTGCATATTTGAGTTAAACCACATTAAAAAAAATTAAAGGGTACTAAATCATGTGTTCATGTCTGCGTCTGGGGCTGCTGTTCAGAATCACTCTGAAAACGGATCTGCATTATCACGGGATATAGTTGTAAAAATGTGGAAAAAAAAAACTCTGCAAACAAATTTTACGATTCATGATTCTAGTTGCATCCATTCGATTCTTATGGACTCCCTGAATACAAAAAAAAAGTTTGCAGGCCTTTTGGTTACTAAATTGAAGTGTACAATTTTTTTTTTAATTCACGGCTGATTTTAGTAAATAATGTATTAAGGGCACAGCCCTGATATGTGTAGATAGACATGAAACTGCATTCGAGGGGTGCTAAAAAAAACATGCCAAACTTTATTAATTCTCGGGCAAGTATTTTGTGTTATGTGCCGAGTTTCGAGTTTACTAGTCCAATGAATAAGATTTTTTATACAAACAAAATATATATAAGTGGTTAATTTTCGCAAAATCCCTACTTACATGATGCTTTAAATATAAAATCAACACAGTGACACAGACATCGGGACATTGCCTTTGGATTAAAAGCACGGGTTCAGGGTTGGTGACCTGCTTAATATATTGTATAATTATGCAATTTAGTATAAAACTTTTTTCTTAAAAATATTACGTAGTATGCTTGCATAAGTAGGTACCTATTACAAAAATAGTTTTGCTATTAAATAAATAAATTATTTGATTTATTTATAGCAAAATTATTTTTGTAATAAAATAAATTATGTAATTTAACTTAAGTACGTCAGTCTTTGCGCGTATGACGAGTAGATTTCATGATGTGGGCCCACATATAGGACGTAATTATTTGTCATTTTGATTAGTACTTTTTGACGTTATCTCTTATTACTTCGTAAAAAGTTAATACTTAATATTTTCTTAAGAAGAGATATATGTACAATCGGGGAAATTAATTATTAAGCAAATTGATACCCTACGTAAATTTAGCAAATAGCCAATAATGTAATGAAGCCAAAATTTCCAATTCATACTACTGGTAGTAAATTTTCTCTTTACCCACTTTAGGCACTAGCATACTCACTCTATAATGTTCCCACTGCTGTTACGCAGACCGCAGGCTGCTGCTGTTCCGCTCTCTGTGAGAGGGAGTGGGCCGTAATCCATCACGCGGGCCCAGAGCGCGTTGGTAGATGTCACATGTCTTAAAATGTTAGGTTCTAGGACATGCCGGTTTCCTCACGATGTTTTCCTTCACCGTTTTGAGAGAGGTGGTGATATACACAAAGTAAAGTACCAGTCTGGGTTTGACGTATGACCTACAACTCGTAATTCGCGGCCGTTACGACTAGTAATGGTAAATTCCCGAGAATATTCTCTTTTGTATAGAGTAAAAAAAAAAATGTTTTTAGAAGAATATTAACGATTAGAGATGTCTCCATTGTATCGATCTATTTTTAATCAATTCCAAAAAGAAGGAGGTTCTATGTTCGTAGCGTGTTTTTTATTTTTTATGTATGTCCACCCATTTTTCCGTCAATTGAGGACCGTTTTTGAAAATTATTTTTTTGTTTGAAAGTATAGGTTATTTTGCCCTCGAGGTGGTGCCGTATAAATTGTATTAACTTTGCTTTGATAGTTTTTGAGTTAGCTTCAATAATACGTATTTGTCACACTTAGTCTATATGGATGATATGATAAGTTCCTGTCACTGTTACGTAGCACATAGCAGTTGTATACTACAACTAAAAAGGAAAAAAAAAAGTTAAAAAAAAAACTTTAAAAAAAACAAACCTTTTTCCAAGAAAAACACTAAAAAGTCAAAAATAACTTTACTTACTTACTTTGTCGGTGGCAAAAAACGAAAATACAAAACCAAAGACACCGACTTCCGAAATTAATGTTATTTTTCACTTTGGAAGTGGATCACGAAATTTACGTCAAAATAATCTACTCCACAACTTAAATTCTCTGTAAATTCTCCTGAGCGAGAACATTCTCGAGAATATTTCCAAGTAAATTCTCATAGGTTCTCTTAAATCTCTCTCTCTCTCTCTCTTTTAATAGTCTCCTCTCCTGAATTTCATTGCGGGGAAATTTGATTGCCCGTTTGTCCATTAATTGTCCAACCTTCATGTTAACCAACGTAGTTATTGAGGTTAATGTTTACTAACAATTTATGATGACCTTCAGAAGTAAAATGATTTGAATGGTAATGTTAAATTAAGATTTCTGCATTAAAACAAACTTAATGTTACTTAACCTTACAAATCATCAGCTTCAATAAAGAGTTAAAAATAACAATAAAGGAAAGGTAAATAATTAAAAACAAAATAATAATCACGATTTGATTTTGATTTTTATCAGACTGTTTTTGTAAATTATCAAGTTTTTGGTCATTAGGTACTTGGTATTTGCAGATACATTTATTGCCTCCTGCCCATCATAATAGGGATGATGACTAAACATTTTTTTTGTCCGTCTTTGATATTATA
Organism: Agrochola lota; assembly: GCA_947364205.1. Lineage (NCBI taxonomy): Eukaryota > Metazoa > Arthropoda > Insecta > Lepidoptera > Noctuidae > Agrochola > Agrochola lota. The sequence goes on along the minus strand of OX376231.1, from coordinate 7,699,288 downwards.
AAAAAATATTGGGCACGTATTTTTTTCTTTTTTTACTTAATCTAAAAATTACGGCGATACATTGAGGTAAAAGGTGCCATGACGTCACGAGTATGTGGATTTTATACGTACTAGGGACGTATCGACCCCACTCCCCAACTTAAAAAGCGTTTTATCTAAGTAATTTTTTATTAATATGATAAAGCAAAAAATACGTGTCAAATATTTTTTTATCATCTGACTGACGGACTAATTAGAATTTAATTTTTTTTTACATCATCCCTATTAACTAGGTACTCCTTTTGAATTATTTCAATTTTAAATTCTCTATTATCCGAGAATTTTCTTTGTTGAAAAGAATATAGCAGAATATTCTCGATCGGAGAACATTCTCCGTGAGAGAATATTATCTCGAGCCATCACTAATGACGACATTGACGACCCGTCACCATAATAATATAATTGACGTCTGTCAATTATATTATATTATTATTAATAAGCCGTTAACGTATGTTTACAAGTTCAAGTTCACATATCATATTCTCAATCTCATATTAAAACGAGTTACCAGTAACATCATAAAGTTATTATCTTATCATAAATATCGTATATAATAATAAAAATGTTCACTTTGTAGAATTAAAATTTCCGCAACTTTCTGTTTCTTGTTTGACAATTAATTGGGAACGAGGACGACGCCATGATTAAAAATTAAGCCCCATTTACACGGTGCAAGTTTATTGTCTGTGGCATGGCATACCATAATATTGAAACAACAATTTACTGGCACTGTTTAAACAACACGTACAAATGTTTCACTATACGGGCAATTTAGTACTTAATTAAGCCCGATTACATGGGGCTTAATTGAACTTGCTTTTTAGCATTTTTGCTCTTGAACGTTCCGGAAACTTGCACATTGTAAATGGGGCTTTATAAGACCCAGTTATTTGGTAGTTTTTAAAAGAGGCCAAAGCTACACATGTTAATTAAGTTCTCCGAGCCCCCTTACAAAGACTGACTGACTGACTGTGACTGTTAGTGATTATTTAAAAGCTATTTTAAATAATAAAAAATCTATTTTGAAGGCAGGTAAGGCTTAATCGTACATTCGTGTGTCCTGAACATTACTGTCCAGACTTGTACGTACCATATCCTACGAATAAATATCTTTGTCTTTGTCTTTTGATAAGTGTGCAATGACAAATGCGTATCATATCACACGTATCATACGATTTTCAATACACTTGCAAAGTAAAAATAAATAAAATTCGGTATTTTAGAGTATTATTTTGTTACAAATATTTTTGACAGATGTCTGCGGGGTCAGATACGGCTCGGATTTTTGTGCCATACTCGAAGCCGTCAAACAACCTTATGTTATATCCTAAAAAACTTGTCTGTTTCAAAAGTATCTATTCATATGCTTAGTCTACTTTAAGTTTAAATTTTTAATTTAAAAACTTTAAAATATATTTTTAAATAAACGATACAATAATTTTAGTATTAAAAAAAACTTAAAAAATATTTTCTTAATTTTATCTTTATTTGCATTAAATTTTCATTAGATACTTTTGAAAGAGACTATAATTACTTTCATTTATAGAACACTACCTAATTAATTAATTAATTTATATATACTTTATTGTACACCAGAAAATACATAGCAAATAATAAATATAAATTAATAATAAAAAAAAATATGTTAATTTATTGACGAATATATATAATTTGTTTAAATAAAACGTTTGTGTATTATTATTATAAGTATCATCTTTACTTAATTTTAATGACTTATTATTTACATTTTTAAATATTTTTATTATAATTATTGTTACTAACTCTTTTATGGATTCTGTCCGAAATAAATGGATAATAATAATAATAATAAACCTCATTTCATTAAAACGCCTAATGGGCCTCTGCGAGTTGGCTTCGGCCTCTCGTACGCCTTCCAAAGCTCCGGGACTCCAGGGTTCCGAGAAATGTCAAAGACACAATAATAATAATAATTATATTTTATTTAATAAAGCATGCTATTTGTATATTTAGAGATTTTTAAAATAAAAACAAGTAAAGAAATTAGGAACACATTAAAGGTATCGAAGTATTTCTCTAAATAGCTTCGCGACCCTAAATCACTCACAGCCACGTTTTTTCTTGCAGTAGTGAAACATGGCTCAAAGCGTCCAAACAACTACCATTTTGAGGGAGGAAGAACCAACGATGACATTGCTGGTGCCACAACCATCACCTCGGAAGTTCCAGATAGTGTACCCGAACCTTATCACGTTTGGATACTGGCATATAGCTGCGCTGTACGGGCTCTATCTGAGCTTCACTTGTGCAAAATGGGCTACAATATTATTCTGTAAGTAGAAATGGGTATGGCGATCTATTTTATTCATAACATAAAATAATCTAGATACTTGATTACCTCTCTGCCTCATTAAAATTAGTTTTTCCGTGAATAAAAAGTGTAGGTACATAATATACTCAGTTAACTAAATAATGGAATTAATTTATGTATAATACATTAATAACAGGTAATGCTTATATACAATTATTATACAACTAACTATAGCCTCAGATCCGAAAGATCCAATGTACAAAGATCCAAATACAATATCCACATTCCTAATTCTAATCACTTTTAGTATAATATAAACTAGCTCTTTTTGAATAGATGTGATAAAAAATACTTTTTTACTATTGCCACTCGAAAAAGGGCATTTTATTCATCGATAACAGTGAATAAAACTCTCTTTTACTCACAAGTGAATAAAAATATTTTGAATTTGGAACAAGCACGCACTATACAAATTATGTACAAAACATAAATGAAAAGTAGTGAAAGTACCTACTGGCTGGCTAGATGGAGCTATTCCTTAGAAGCTACACAAATCAATATTTAAAAAAATATCCCGCCAACTTTAGTTAGGTTCTTTTCAATCTGTTGTCGTACTTGTTTTAATGTCATTCGAAAATCTAATAGCATAATTGTAATAAAATGAGTTATTGTGATGAAAATGAGACACTGGACACCACTGACTTCGGAATCATTTCGTTCTGAAACAGCTATTATGGTAGCAAATTTGTTGCCGCCAAAAATGTGGTACATATAAATAACACGAATTGTTTCCCGGAAGGATTGGGCGGAGAGGTGTACTTTTAGTTCACCCATATTTCGCCAGTTATGTTTTTAAGTCCCATGTAATAATGTCCGTGAACTTGGCAGATCATTTCCCAGCAGAGCACAAAAAAAAATGAGTTCTATTGGCATGCAGGTGAGTTCTAGAGTTCGTTATACTTAAAAAGAATAGTTCTGGCTTTATTGCCTGAAAAAAGTCGAATGAAAATATGCTATGCTAACTTCCGCTAGCAGATCATTTCTTCCAAAATTTTAATAAAAAAACTGATTTAGGTGCACAGTGGTGAGCTCTATAGTTCCTTACACTTTTCAGAAAGAGTTCTGCTCACCTAAATCTAAAAAAAAATAAAACAAAAATATTGACTTGTTACTAGAAAAAGGCAATCATTTTGGGAAAATAGCCGTAAATGACGTAATTTGTGGATTTTCGTATATTCTTCGGGCAATGATTAATTACTAAGGTTCGAGTAATAGAAAAAAAAACTAAATGAAAGCAGTATTCTCAAAAAATTTGCAGCAGAGCCTTATGAAAAAGATAGGGTAGGAGAAATCGAGATTTCATTCAGTGTTTAAGTTAGTAAGATCAAAAAAGAATTTGATTAGGACTGAGGAACTGGAACTCTTCATTTCTTGATGCAAATATAAAATAGCTATCCGAAAACATGAAACAGGAATCCAGAACTCTAACTCAGATATCAGCAGAGCACGGTTGAAAAGTTAGAATAGAAGAAATCAAAATTTAATTCAATGTTACAGTAAGAAATATAAAAAAAAAATTGAGTACCACTGACGAACCGGAATTCTTCGATTCCTGATGCAACTATAATAGCGTTATCAGAAAATATGAAACAGGAATCCAGCACTCTGATTCAGGTATCAGCAAAGCATGGTTGAAAGTTTCATTAAGTTGAAATCAAGATTTAATTCAGTGTTTCAGTAAGAAGGATCAAAAAAATATTAGAATAGCACTGAGGAGCAAGACCTCATCGTTTTCTGATGCATTGTTAATAATAAAATAGGAAAACATGATTTTGTAATGCAAAACTCTCACTCATGTATCAGCAGAGCATGGGTAAAGATTTCAGTAAGTTGAAATCAAGATTTATTACAGTGTTTTAGTAAAAAGGATCAAACAAATATTAAACTAGAACTGAGGAGCCGGAACTCCTCGTTTCCTGATGCACCTATAGAAGAACTATCCGAAGGCATGAAACAGAAACCCAGAACTTTGACCGAGGTATCAGCAGAGTATGGTTTAAAAGTAAGATTAGAAGAAATCAAGATTTAAAACAGTGTTTCAGTCAGAAGGATCAAAAAAATATTAAACTAGCACTGAGGAGCCGGAACTCCTCGATTTCCGATGCATCGTTAATAGGACAATAGGAAAACATGATTTCGTAATCCAGAACTCTCACTCAAGGATTCAAATCTTAATCCTTCGCTGCTCTCGGGATCCAAAGTCCCTCGAATTGAATTGCCTTTTTTCAGTTTTTGTATAATCTACTATTTTATCACATCTATTCAAAAAGAGCTGGTTTATTCTTCATAAACAGGGACCAAAATAGCTTTTTAATCTTTAGGGATTACAAATGATTTGAATTTAGAATGTAGATATTGTTAGTAAAAGTTGCAATCACCAAAGAGCATCTGCAGCTGGCAAGAAAGAGAGAAAGTGTGATTTTGGTGATCTGGAAATTTATCATCATGGGTATCATTTCCATGGTTTTAAATGGTGCTAAACCCGACAGTGAGGTTAAAATTAACATCCAAGATGGCGGCTGCACGGATAACATCACAAACGAAAGTAGCGCACGCAACCTTAGCTGTACCGCTACACTCCCGCGCAATGGTAAGAATCAAACATACTCATTTATAAAAAGGGTGATCCAATGGATATTAAGAATTATAGACCAATAAGCTTGCTACCGAGTCTCTACAAACTCTTCTTCTCCATTGTATGCACGAGAATAAGTTTAATATTAGAAGCCAAACAACCGGAAGAGCAAGCAGGTTTCAGGAAGAGATTCTCTACAATAGACCATATCCACACGCTGGAACAAATAATAGAAAAATACCAAGAGCGAAACAGATCCCTATATCTTGCTTTTATCGACTACCATAAAGCTTTCGACACGGTGGCACACACAAATATATGGGAGAACTTGAGGGAACAAGGAGTACCGGATATATACATTCAAGTCATCAAAAGTATCTATAACAAGTAGAGTTAAAAAGGGGAGTAAGACAGAGCGACCCTTTGTTACCAAAAATATTCATCGCTATCCTGAAATCTATTATTGGTAAGCGCGATTGGAATTATACCGGACTCAATATACAAGGCAAGTATCTGAGCCATCTGAGGTTTGCAGACGACCTGGTTTTGTTATCAGAGACATGCTCCCAGCTACAGCATATGATCGGATCACTCCATTCAGCTAGTGTCGAGGTGGGTTTAGAAATGAACCTCAAAAAGACTATGACAATGACAAACTCTTTGAAAGGATCAATAAATTATGGTACAATATACAACAAGCCACTTCAATATATAGAATATTATATATATCTAGGAAAAATAATTAGTTTTGATAAAAATAGCAACAAAGCAGAAATTGAAAGAAGGATACAATACACATGGAAGAAATACTGGAGCGGGAAGGAAATATTTAAAAGCAACATGTCAACAAACATCTAAACGAAAGTCATGAATCAACCCTTTTGCCGCAAAAAGTAAAATCATCATCTGCCAACGAGGAATGGAACGTAGCATGCTCAACATAAAGAAATTGGACAAAATAAGACAAAGAAACATAACAACAGCAACTAACGTTTTGAGCTACACCCAAAAACTCAAATGGAAGTGGGCAGGCCATGAGGCAAGACCTACAGACCAGAGATGGACTGTTAGAACGACACTGTGGAGCGGTCTACTAGCTAAACGCAGTAGAAGTAGACCGTTGACACAAAGGGAAGATGAAGTGACTAAAATAGCTGATCCTTTGTGGACCAAAGTAGCACAAGACAGAGAAACATGGGCATCTTTGGAGGAGGCCTTTATCCGCACAGGGATTCTTGCAGACTAAGATAGTGTGATTTACAAATAAAACAATAATAAACACATTTAAACTAAAACTCACACTAACTCAAACTAATAAAACTGAAACTCAAACATTAAAACTAAGTACCTACCCATATTATGATAATGTATAGTTTGCAGGAAATAAATGGCTTTTTTATTTATTTACTTAAAAATATGAATTGCATTTCCAACCAGTATTCAAAGACACGTCATGTGCTGAATACCTAGATGTATACTTTAAAATTCTAGTTTTCGTTTGTTCAATAGACCAGGCTGAAGCGTCTTTTTGTAACTTGGGATTCGGTTCAGTACTTTTTAGTTTATGAATAAAAAAATGTGAGTTTTTCCCATTTACACTGAAATATCTTTTCAGCGAAAATAGATACAATTATTATTGTAACCCCACTAGATAGGTAATTTTATAATCTTATAATAATATTAGAATCCTATGATATATAACATGCCTTGTATACCTGTATATTTAGTGTTGTTTAGACATGAGATGCAACGTAAACACAGTTAAAATAGATCATAAAAAACCTTAATTTAGGAAGCGTATTGCGGTTCTCGGGAGCGCATGCTTTCATGAATTCATAGTCCTCGGTACTTTATAGCTTCTAATACTTGAACTATAGTATTCCTGACGAATCCCGCAAGTGCTTACTGAAGACTTATCATTTCGGTGTTATTATTTCTATGTCAAGAAACTCTTTCCTTTCAAAACTTCAAGACATAGCCGCCAGCTGATTCACGAAGATACCCGAAACCTATCGGTGCAGGACTGACCTGGACTAGGGGAGACCTACTCGTACACTAGGATAAACCTGCATAGGCATACACCTTCCTATAACACTTCGCGGCCAGCGATAACGCCCATCCGGCACGGTGTCACCATCAAAAATTCAACTTCTAATGAGAAAATTAAACTTTTTTTTTCTGTAAGTCTTTTCCAAGATTTTTTTTAAAATTACTTTCAGGTTTCATCCTAATCGTGTGCGCAGAAATAGGAGTCACAGCTGGCGCTCACCGGCTCTGGGCCCACAAAACATACAAAGCGAAGCTACCCTTACAAATTCTTCTGATGATATTGAACTCTATTGCCTTTCAAAACTCCGCAATTGACTGGGTGAGAGACCACCGTCTCCATCATAAGTACAGTGACACCGATGCAGATCCTCATAATGCAACTCGAGGTTTTTTCTATTCCCACGTTGGATGGTTGCTCGTAAGAAAACATCCCGAAGTCAAGAAACGTGGAAAAGAACTTGACATGTCAGATATATTGAGCAACCCAGTACTGAGATTTCAAAAGAAGTAAGTAAATAATTAAAATTCGGAATTTTAACGCCTTGTTAGATAATTCAAATTCGGAATTTAAACTCCTTATTAGATAATTCAAATTCGGAATTTAAACGCGTTGTTAAAGTCACCGAACTATGAGAGTGAGAGAAAAGTGAGTGCATTTTTGTCTGCGCACACACTTGTACACTATATCTCCGCTCTAGTCTCCGCTGAGATTGGCCACCAGGGCCGAAATACGGTCTGGAGGACTATCATATCGAAAGCCAATACATATCTTTAATACTTACTTATTTGTGGATCAAGTGGTAGCTAATAAGAGATCTCTATGCGAATAAAAGTTAATTCAGAAAAGGCCTACGAACTTCCACCACCATAAGGCCCTGCGCACTTTGGACGCGTTTTCGTAAGACTTTTACAGGCACGAACGATCCCGACCTTCCAAGTACTAAGGGAGCGCGCAGACTGAGTCCGAGTTAGTCGTACACTCGTACGTATAGTTCCGACGTCCGAAAACAATCTGAACTTTATCGTTGGGATTTTTGTGCGTTCAATGCTATATCACCGGAACACTACCTATTTGACGGAGAAAAACGTATTCAGTGTGTACACTCCATTCATACGACCACCATCATAAGTTTACGTACGATACAAATTAGTGTCCAAAGCGCGCGTGGCCTTATTTATGCCAGCAAGTATAGCATCGCTGCGTTTATAGTCGGCAACGTTGGCGTTGTAAGTGCCTAAAGGCGGCAGAAACCACATTACACCAGGTGGACAATTTAGCCCACCAGCGTGTTAGTTGCGTTACTTATACACTTAAAATGGCAATGCCTTTGATTTTGACAGTTCAACAACATTCATTACGTCATATACGTTATTGAGCAGAGGAATTCTACAAACATATGAAGCAATGGATTAGCAATTTCCTTCAAAAATCCTTCGGGTTAAGATTGAAATTGTGTTACGCAAATCTAATCAAATCAATACATTTATTGCAAACCATAATGTACAATTACAGGTGGTAAATAAAAATATAATAGAAACAATTATGGACCCTGTCGGGCACAGCAAATTTTATAAATAGGTAGAGAGAGGAAGAGCGCTTTATCAATTTTCCTTATTATTAAATTAAGAACTATTTATATCCTATTACCTATGTATTTATATTTCCATTCATTCATTTATTCTATTAATATTTTATATGCAGGTCTATCCATTCATTTTCAATTGGGGAGCACGCCTGTTTTTTTGCATTCTCCTAAACACCAACTTCAAATACAATATTTAATAAATTGGTTTTCTTTGTAGGTACGCAGTACCCTTCATCGGAGCAGTGTGCTTCGGATTACCAACTCTTATCCCTGTCCACTGCTGGGGAGAAACTTGGACCAATGCTTGGCACATTACCATGCTTCGTTACGTAGTGAACCTGAACATTACTTTTCTGGTCAACAGCGCTGCTCATATCTGGGGAAACAAGCCTTATGACAAGAAAATTTTGCCTGCTCAAAACATAGCAGTTTCTATTGCGACCTGTGGTGAAGGTTTCCATAACTACCACCATGTATTTCCATGGGATTATCGTGCAGCCGAGCTTGGGAACAATAGTCTAAATTTAACGACCAAATTCATAGATTTCTTTGCTTGGATTGGATGGGCTTATGACCTGAAGACGGCGTCAAATGATATGGTAAAATTCAGGGCTAATAGAACTGGTGACGGAACAAATCTTTGGGGGTTAGAACACAAAAATGAATTGAAAAACGCGAAAGAAAAATAAGGAGCGTCAGTGATTTGATTTACTTATGTCATATTTTTAGTTATTTATCTTGTGATAAGAATTTACTGTTGTTGTTGGCCCAACAGTCGGTCACCTTGTATGAGGCCTTCCAACGCTGCGGGAATCCTCTGGATGCGAGAAGCACAGAACCAGTCGATGTGGCGAAACTTGGTGCAAGTATAGGTATTGCCTTCAGATAATGTATGTTTTGATAGTATTTTAAGGCTGTCCATTGTGAGATTTGTGCCTGTAATCCAAATAAATATTTTTAACAAAGGGTCCAAAAGTATTGTTCAAATAGATATAATGTTAATACTAATAAACCATTTAATAAAATAATGAGTTTTTGTTAAATCACTTGACTCTGGTAAATAAATAGTTTGACCTTGTTACCTCGAACATTGTGTTCCATTATAATTTGCTAGATTACTTATTTACGTATTGTGCAGGTTACTAACAAGTTACGCATATTTCTACCAGAATTCCACTTGCGCGTAAATTTAATTTGTTCTATAATTAATGTATTTGAATGTTATGATCAAGAAGTTCAATTCGTCCTCATTTTACATATAAATGTGGCGGCATCTACATCGCCACATGCAAACTACGCATCAAAGACATGACGTCACACAAAATCCTGAAGTCACACAAAATCCTGAAGTCACACAAATCCTAACGTCACATAAATCCTGCCGCGCGGACACCATATATATAACATTCACGACATCAATCGTTGCCAGCGCCCCCCCTCGCGCCCCCTCGGCGCAGAGACGACAAGACGACCGTAGACGACCGTAATCGTTGCCAGTTGCCCGCCAGACACGACACCTGTTTGGTCGCACGATCCTCCCTTTTCTATAGAGGATGAGTGAACTTTACACCCTGTTCCTCATACCTCTAAATTGGTGACCCCGAGTATGAACGTCAGCGCAGCCTTCATGTAACTATTTTAGCGCGACGTCATCATCATCACTTCCGCAAGCTTTCGTGTCGCGAGTTACACAGGCAGCCAGCACCCACGTCTTCAAACGACCACCAGCATGCAGCAAAAGCGTATTCCTGGTCATCATCCTCAGCTTTATCAGCAACCTTGGCACAGCACCTGCACTTTCGGCCGGTCTCACAAACAGAGCCTGTTTTACCCTCTCCTGGTCGACGCCAGCAGTCAGCCACAACCCAGCGCTGTACCACATCCGACTCACTGGATCATAACCCAGCGCCACCCCGACTCACTGGGGTATCACCACATCAGCGCAGACAGTTTCAACTCACCGCGAACTATGCGGCACCCGCTTCCAACTTACTGGAACCTTAGGAGGCACTGTGAACTGGAGGCGAAAGTCCTCGCGCACATGTAGGAGTTGCGCGAGGAGGCGAAACGCCGGGGTGTAACTCCGCTGCCGCGAGAAATCACGGCACAGCGGACAGAGCTCCGGCGGGATCTCATGGCGGCATGGAGTGTGCGATTGTCGCAACCCAGCGCTGGGCACGCCACAATTGCGGCGATAAGTCCCCTCTTTGAGGAGTGGCTTGAGAGGCGCCACGGCGTCCTCACCTTCCGCCTGACGCAGGTCCTCACCGCACACGGTTGTTTCGGGAGGTTCCTGTTCCGCGTAAGGCGGGAGGAAACGCCCGGGTGTCACCACTGTGTGGATCGCCTGGAGGACACGGTGGAGCATACGGTGGAGGTCTGCCCAGCTTGGGCGGAGCACCGCCGTGTCCTCACGGAGGCGATCGGCGGCGGCGATCTCTCGCGTCCGGCCCTGGTTCAGGCCATGGTTCGGAGCGAGAGTGTATGGGAGCCGTCACCTCCTTCTGCGAAGCAGTTATGTTCGCGAAGGAGGAGGCGGAGCGCGCGAGGGAGATGCAAGCTGCACGCCCTCGCGGCCCTAGTCGCCGCAGGAGACGCCCCGGGCGTCGGGAGTCGAGAGCCGACTTCCGGCCACCGTAGGCGCGGGCTTGCGGACGGTGAGCAATGGGCAGCTCGCCGTCCGATAAGGACCAGGCCCGTGTCGACGGCGCGTTGTGTTCCACGCGCGCCTCAAAGAGATGTCAGCACCAACCGACGGGGTCGAAAGACCAATGCCTGCTGGGGTTGCGGGTTTGTCCGAAAGGGATAACGCGACCCCGGCACACAGGCAACGGAAGGAACACGGGTGGGTTTTAGTCAGTAAAAGTCTGACACACCCTCTCGCTCTGCCCAGAGCGGGAGAAGTCATTTGATGATTTCCCACCCTCAAAAAAAAAAAAAAAAAGGAGGCACTGTGAAGCATCGGAAGATACAAGACTCGGCCCACTATCGACCTCCGGTCTTCGGAGGGGAGTGATGTGGCGGCATCTACAACGCCACATGCGAACTACGCATCAAAGACTTGACGTCACACAAAATCCTGACGTCACATAAATCCTGCATCGCGCCATTTAGAGTTTACGCAGTTGGACAGTTGCCCGCCAGACACGACACCCGCTTGATCGGAGGATCCTCCCTTTCCTATAAAGGATGAGAGTACTTTACACCCCTCATACCTCTAAATATACATAAACTCAAACCTTTTTTTATGGGGGTAGGCAGAAACTACAGAATGCCAACTCCTACGATCATTACATACTCCTTCATCCTCATTTTCTTCATGGATATTTATCTTGTTGTCCCTTGTCAGATCATGTCAGATTTAAAGTGTGGTCTCGTCATCTATGATGTTAGTCCAGGGCCCAGGGGGATGACACTGCCGTATTTGACGTAGGTGACCATTTTCCGCCGAGACATTAAGCCATCTTTTTGCAAATCCTCGTAAACTTATTAGTATCTAGTACTTAATAGTAACACAGATGGCGCTTTGGACAATTTTATCAAATGGGGGAAAGGTTAATTATATTTATTATTGCTATTATTTAACAAAACTTTGTTGTTATTTTACTACAAATATTTATATTTTACGATTTGATTAGAAACCCTCAAATTATAACATCTATCGACTAGACAGAGACCCAAAGATAAAGTGACTCGGACTGTAGTAGATAACAATTTCATCTCAATTCACATGGGCTCGCTGGCTAGTTCGTCAAACTGCCGGGTATGAGTATAAAGACGATTGCTGATGCGATGGTTCGAAACAAGGAACTCATTTTGTTGAAGTATGAAGTACGTTACGAATCTAAAGAGATTATTCGTAACGTTAGAGATGGCGGGATGAGCTGGACTCCTTCTCAAAGGATTGGCCCACAATCGCAGTAGACCGGGAAAAGTGGAAAGAGGGAAGGGAGGCCTTTGCCCTACGACACAGGCTTATAATAATAATAATAAATAAATAGTTCAAGGGATTTGCTATCAGACACTCTTCAATACGGGTGACAAAAAAAAACGCAAGATGGATCTCTATTCCCTCTTTATTACTGTACTCTATGTGTCAGTCCTGCCAGAAATGTCATAGGCGACAGTATCATGATTATTTTAGATAATAATATTTCTTTCATTATTATTATTTTCTAATGTGTCTCACATGAATCGATAAAAACTTTAATTTCCTTTGACGCAAACCATCGCAAAAAATCTTCAAAGGTGATTTACTGCAGGTTTATTTTCATAATCATTCTAATATTATGTGATTACATGGTTCAAAGTTCTGAAAATGTAACTCGAACTCAAGTAAAGGTAAGTATCAATATTGTAACAGTATTATTGAATGTCTTCAACTAAGGAATTAGGTATGATGATAAAGTATGGCACTAATAAAGTGTTAGGCCGTAGTGTTCAAAAATATTTTTATCGGTTAAACTTTACAACTTTACTTCAACAGGTCTTGCAAGGCCGAAGAAATAGATTGCGCATACATTTTGGTGACGAAGTGAGTGCAGGAGAATGGCCTCATCATGTGAGAATTTTGGTCTTTTACATTCATAATAGCTTGCTATCGAGGCTAGGACTTTGGTCTTGAAAAAAGGGGAACATATCAAAATACGTTATTTTTATAATTTTTAGGGTTCCGTACCTCAAAGGAAAAAACGGAACCCTTAAACCTCACCACCAAAACGATACCCCTAGGTAAAACCAAGGGATTCAGCTACATCTGGTTAGCAACATTAGCATTAAGGCTTGTGCAGACCAGCGCGACTTGTCGCGCGACGCGACACGAACAATACAATTTCTAAGAAAACTGTATGGTATAACAATAACCAGCACGCGTCGCGCGACAAGTCGCGCTGGTCTGCACAAGCCTTTAAGCAACATTGTTGGTAAAAGAGTACCCAGATTATGAATTTTTAGGGTTCCGTAGTAAACAAGGAACCCTTATAGTTGCGCCATGTCCGTCTGTCTGTCCGCGGCTTAGCTCAGAGACGGTTAGTACTAGAAAGCTGTAATTTGGCATATGTATACATATTAATCATGCCGACAAAGTGGTAAAGTAAAATCAAGTTTTTTTTTTTAGGGTACGTCCTCTACACGTAAAGTGGGGATGTTTTTTTTTTTCCCCATCTACCCCATGTTGTGGGGTATCGTTAGAAAGGTCTTTCAAAAATATTGTGAGTTTGTCCCAACCATTTTTCGATTCAGGGATCCGTTTGCGAAATATTAAGCTTTTAACTGAAATTTTTTGTTAGAGTCAAGTGTCCCCCCCCTTTCTAGCTAAATGGTTGTACTTGGACTTGTGAAAAAATTCACAGCAATAGTATATATAACGAAATTAAAAGGAAAACTAGAGAGCTAAGTAGGCTCTACAGGTTAACGAGTAATAATCGACCAACTTAAATTTGCGGTTTGAAAAACATGATCTCCCATACATTCCGTATGGGAGAACATGTTTTTCAACTACAATGTTAAGTTTGTTCTTGGGATAAATTCATCCCAACTACGGAACCCTTCATTGTGCATGGTCCGACACGCACTTGGCCGGTTTTTTAAATATTTTCTTTGTGTTAAGGTATTTACATTTAGAGCGGACGAGGGTAATAAATCCCTATATCGTGCCTTCTGCGCTGGAAGCATCATCACAAACACGAAGGTTCTGACTTCTGCAAACTGCTTCTTTACTAATAAAAAACGGTAAGCTGAAAATTTATAGCTTTATATTTAGTTTATAAATCTAAAGATTCCGACGAAGTGGTGGTGGGAAGTATGACTGATGCTTTCTTCCTCAGCCACTGAAAAGCGGCTAAGTATTGGCCTTTTGGGCAGTATTTTTAGGGTTCTGTGCCACAAAAGGAAAAAACGGAACCCTTATAGGATCGTTGTCCGTCCGTCCGTCTGTCTGTCTGTCAAAATCCTTTTTCTCGGGTACGCGCGGAGGTATCAAGTTGAAATTAATATCAAATACGTAGGTCTAGCTCTAAAATCGAGTTTATGAGTCAACGCCGTAAAAAAAATAGGCCATTTATGCGACATATTTTGACACTCGTAAATAAACCAAAACTTGAGTACTTCCCGTAGACCTAGAATCATGAAATTTGGCAAAAAGTAAGGACTCACAGAACAAGTAAAAGAAAATGTCCGAAAATTGAGAAATTTATTTAAAAAAATTGCCATCCGAGCACGCGCACCGTTTTCGCACCCGCAATTTTTTTTAAACATAAAAAAAAAGTTATGAGGCAACCGATCCAAAATTGGTGAGCTTATTTATTGGTACCACTATATGTTGTAAAAAAAAATCCATCTGATCGTGCTGGGCAGTTTCTGAGAAACAACCCTTAAAGTCGCCAACAAACCCTTTTAATATATAAAAAAATAAGTAAATAGTTACAATTTTTTAAATCGGATGGCATTCGAAAGAAGAATGGCAGGACTCCATGTAATCTGGATGTCGCTCATAGACTTCGTGCACATTCGTAAAAATACTCTCAAAAGATAGATCTCAGTCAAATTAAGATAAAAGGTAATCACAGCATATTTTTAGGGTTCCGCACCTCATTAGGAAAAAACGGAATCCTGTAACGGAACAATGAGAAAATTTGTATGGACCGCGTCCCCAGCAGTGTAGCACTATGGGCCATGTATGAAAAAAATTATGTTATTCTAAGTAACAATTTACTGAAAGAAAGTATGAAAGAATGAACGTGGGAAACAATATTTTTTCTTAATGTTCTTATGATTTTAGAAGCAACAAAGTAATCTTAAGATATTACAAATGAATCTCACGTATGGTTCAGCATACTCAATCATACGTATACAGATGAGTAGTCAGATAGGAAACGCCGATCTTATCTACCTTATTTTTATGTTTTTAATATGACGTGTAAAAGTGATTCCGCCTATTTAGAGAATAAACAATGTCATTTCTTTTCATTTCAGAACAGAACATGTTACACTATTGCATAGAATAACTTTTATTCGCCCAGAATATTCTTTAAAAAATTGTCCAAATCTGAGTTTTCAATAAATTTGTGATGACCGGGGTTCCAGTAAACTGATTATTGAAAGATGAACATGGGTAGTTTATACAATTGAATTAACAAAGTACACCATTTGCAATAAGAATTTATGCACAACATCTCCAACTATCCAACCTACACTTAATTAAATAGACGCAAATACAGGCGCACCGCACCTACTTACAGATCAACTTTTCAGCCTGCCTATGCTTGCTCAGAAACCCTCTGGGATAAGGTACTTCGTTCCAAATATATACGTATTTACTTTTTATTCCCATTTCAGACAAAGATACAATCACAAGTCGGTTCACTTTGTGGCCGGCGTCCTCAAGACTGTTGTATATTCGAAAGATGACCATGAACAATGGCGATTCGCAAACCGTTTGTACTCGCAGAGATTCTTTAGATTTCCGGCTTTTGACCTTGCTGTTGCGGTAAGAGTATTTCTTTATAATTAGCGGCCATCCATAAATCACGTTAAGGCGGTCAACAAAGTGTGACATCGTGTGACGAGGGGGGGGGGGGGTGGGTCATAAGTTTTGTGACGTCACATGCATAAATCTAAAGTATGAAAACTCTAAAAACGAAAAACTTTAAAATACTACCAACTCTGTCAACATTAAAGGTTTAATTCAAAATGGCAAAATGTGACGTCAGACCACACACAAAATATATGACCACTTGTGACTGGACGAGGGACCCCAAATCATGAAATTCGTGTGACATAATTCATAGATGGCCTCTTACATCGTTTTCGAAGTAGATCATTTTTAAAAGAGGTTACTGGGTATACATTACCATTTATTAATATTTCTGTTAACGTCTGCAGCGGATCACTAGGTAATCCGTTACCTGATGCACCTACCTACCTGCAGCTGATGAACTAGATACGAGAGCATCCAGCACGTCAGTTTGTGGACCCGAACCTATCGTAACCACCCCCTTCAACTAGCTACGCTGGTGGCTACAGGAGTTTACCCACACACAAGCGGAGAACGGGTGGAACTCGACACCAGACTGCAGGCAGTCCTTTGCCGATATGTTATCCTTAGATGGCAGGCTAACCAGGTGTTTATTACGCCTGGACAGGAACGGCCTGCGCCTGGTGACGTGGAACATCACGGGACACTGCTAGATAAACAAACACTTCCACACAATAGGCATAACGGACAGTCCTCTGTTCAGGGCATGCATGGGGGTGAGGAAATCTTTGCGCATGTGCTCTTTGAATGCATAGGTGTCACCCAGACCAGGAGACATGATGATGATCATCAACTTCTGGAGGGAGGTGGGCTGGTTGGAATAACCAGCGGCGGCCGCTAGGGCCTACGCATAATAGTCCACCTGAAGGAATTTGTGCGGAAACCAATCCAACGCAACACAACACAACACAGAACCTCTCCAACTAAGCTTAATCCAGTCCTTTCCTAGCTTATTGACCGTTCGTTCTGCCGAGTAAATACGAGGTCGAATATACTTACATTAAATGTTTAGTTATAACAATTATTTTCAGATAATGACTAAACCCTGGGAATTCAACATGCACGTCAACAAAATACCTTACGCGACTCGCGACTTCGATTTTGATGGAGTTTGCACTGGTACAGCCGTTAAAGCTACTAGGGTGAGACCTTTTTCAAAGTCATAATAAGCTGAAATAGTATTTGTGTCAAAAGTTGCTCTAATTTCTAGAGAGGTCGGTTCTCATCAGTTGGATAAGTTAGTTAATGGTTCTTTTGATCGCGTCGATTTGTGGCCTAAGGAGACTGATAGCGTCATGTGAAGATTATGCTGTTAAACATGGACTTATTTACAATATTAAGAAAAGTCAGTACATGGCCTTTGGGGCTGGCGGTGCTATATGCCCCGACTATGTACCATCTCTACGTCTAAATAGTTTATCCTTAGACAGGGTGCAAAGAGCTAATATGCTGCCCCACGGGTTCGCGCGTTGCTCGGATGGCGTGAAAATTACTCTTTTCACGATTTATCTAATTTGTGTGTTGACGTTGTATTTATTCCTTTGTATTTATTTATGTGTTATTTTGTATTTATTATTGAATAATTTAAAGATGTTTTCTAATATGGGTTATGTCATTATGTGGTACCTGAAATAAATGAATTTAATTTATTTTTAATTTTAATACCTGCCCGTTCATGTAAGCTAAGATTTTTAAATAAAAGCTTGATGTTCATTTCAAAATAATAAATTTATGTGTTTCAGAGCTGGTCAGAAATTAAGTACTTATACACGGAAGAGGTTGAGATGTTGACAAGAAGAGAATGCGAAAGGATATTATTAAGAAGTTGCAGAGTTTTCATGTGCAGTGTATATGACAATCGGATCTTATATGTTTATTCTGTATGTATCCATTTTATTTAGAAACTTCAGAATTACTGCAGAAACTACCGAACGTCACGTGCTAAGTGCTCCCTATCCCTTTTGCGTCCTTCCATTATTTCCAAGGCCAAAACGCAAGGGTGTGAAACTAATCGCGTACCTATAGATTGGAAATCAATTTTTTATTAAGGTCTTCCAATCTACTATACAAGAGTAGTACGCAAATACTCGCATATACTTCATAGTGACCTAATAAACTACCTAATTCCATAGTATACAGTGCCAGTACGCATACGGACTAATCGTGTATAGATTGCGACAAATTGTGAACTAGTATCCAACTTGTTTGCGACGTAATGCACCTTGCGCTAATACTTTCCGTGCCTATGCGAGTAACTTGGAAGCACCGCTCTCTTCGCTCGCTCCCGCGGTTGGTTGCGACCAACCAAAGAGTGGGTTTGAGTAGGCTAGAACTGCGGTTCTAGCCTACTCAAACCAACTCTAAGTCTTGAATATCTAGGTGGCTACACAACAGTGGCGTGCACAGAGATTTCAGACAGGGTATGCACGGCTGAAATAAAAATAAAACTTACCAGTTTCCACTTGTTTCGGTCGGTGGCCTACCGACTACCTACCCTACCTGACTTACCGCACGATTACGCGATGTGTGTTTACGACCACCACGAACATCGAATAATAACACTAACAGGAACCACGCAACCAGGACAACCTTGACCTGGCTATTCACACTAGTCTCTACCTACCTCTACCTACCTTTTTTTTTTTTTGTTCCGGGGTGGAAAATCCTCATGGATGTCCCCCGCCCTGGGGCGGGCGGAGGGGTCTGTCAGACTCTTACTGACTAAAAACCACCCCGGTGTTCCAACTCACACCTACGCCGGGGGTCGCGGGAACTTGAAATCTTCCGCAACCCCCGGCTGGTGCCGACCCGCCACCGCGGCCTCCTCGGGTCAGGGGGGGGGGAGTGAGGTGTTTGACTCCCCCCGCGACGTCTAAGAGGGGCGCGCGTGGAACACTACGCGCCGCCACCTCGGGTCCTGATGTGTGGGGGGCGACGGACGTCCCCGAGTCCGTCGCCCCTGGACCCATTTAGGGGGGCTGGAAGAGGGCGTTGTCCGCCCTCCGCCGACGCCCGGTGCGCCTGCTGCGGGCCGGGTGAGTGGACGAGATCTCCCTCTCCCTTTCCGCAGCCTCCGGACGCGGTGGTTTCCTACTGCGAGACAGTCGTCTCGCAGTAGGAAACCACGCTCTCGGACTCGCCGCTGCCGACCATCGCATTCACTAGGGCCGGCAGCGACAAGTCACTGCCTACTTCTGAGATGAGGGCACGGCGTGGCTCCTCCCAAGCGGCACAGTCTGCCAGCGTATGCCGCGCCGTGTCCTCCCGGCAGTCGACGCAGTGGTGACACCGGGCGTCCGGCTCCCTGTTTATGCGACACAGGTACTTCCCGAAGCAACCATGCCCGAGAGCACCAGCGTCACCCGAAACGACAGGGAGCCGTACCTCTACCTACCTTAACCAAAAGTTTGGAACTTCAAGCAGGATTCCGGATGTTTTTCTGAAGAATTGTGCTTAGCAGCCGCTTTCGCAACTCTTGTGAATATCCCAAAATGGGATAAAGTTATTTTAATGGGGGACTTTAATGCTCGAGTCAGCACCGAACATGCTACCTGGAATGGCGTTCTTGGGAAACATGGAGTAGGAAAATGTAACGATATTGGAGCGACAACTAAGTGACACCTAAATTAATCCCTAAATAAAAGAGCGATGTGGGATTTTCAACGCTCAGTGCTGAGCCTAGCGTTGAAAATCCAACAGTGCACTTTTATCTAGGGATTCATTTAAGTGTCACTTAGTGTTGTGAAAACGGGCATAAGGCTTCAATCGATATATGCTAAATTTGATCTACTAACACCTGCTTCCGACTTGCTGAAATATACAAAACCTCGTGGATGCGGCCAAGATCAAAGCATTGGCATCTTATAGACTATGTGATTGTGCGTCGAAGAGGCCTGCGTGACGTCCTCGTGACGAGGGCGATGCGTGGCGCTATTGGATGGACTGATCACCGTCTCATTCGATCACAGATGCTCTTGCAGCTAAAATCACCACGGAGAACACCCAATAAAATTCCACCCAAACTTGCCTTTTCAAGCTTAATTACTTCGACAGAGCTGGGTAAAACGTTTATAATTTGCTGCAAGTGCTCCGCAGTCGTAAGTCTTCCACCATCGATGAGTAGTGGAGACAGTTCGCAAAACGTATTCATGGTTACGCGCTGGAAAATGTAGGAAGACCACCGAAAAAGAACCAAGACTGGTTCGATGCATCTGACAATGAGCATGCGTTAGTTGACAGACACAGACATTCGTTTAACTCGAAATCCTTTGATGCACGTAAGCAGTAAGGAACCGTAACAGAAACTAGGATCCAAAGTTCGCGAACTGATGGATAAGTGGTGGAAGGAGAAGGCTGCTGAACTACAGCACTGCGCTGATACTCACCAAACTGGCAAGTTCTTCGAGGGTATTCAAGCAATTTTTCGCCCAAGAGCAAGAAAAATAGCACCGATTTATACAAAAGATAGGCAATACCAAGTTACGAGTAAAACCGATGTAATAATGCGATGGGCAGAGCATTTGAATTATGTCTTGAATCTGGATGCGCTCAGTGCTGATCTGTCGTACATAAATACACTAGAGGAACTGCCAGTTTGTCAAGATTTAGAAGAGCCACCTACTTTTGAAGAGTATGCAGAAGCAGTCATGCGTCTCAAAAACACCAATACACCTGGAGTGGACCACTTCCAGCGGAAATCGAAAGATACAGTGGTAAACCCATTGTAAATAGGCTCTACCATCCCATAGTCCCATTCCCATAGTCAAAAGGTTATGGGAAAGTGACGAAGTTTCACAGGACTGGAGAAATGCGGTGATCTGCAAGCTGTACAAAGGGAAAGTAGATGTCTCGGATTGCAGCTCTTACCGAGCTATATCACTTCTCTCTAGTGCCGGTAAAATTCTTGCCCACATTATCAACAGCCGCTTTAGCAAACTTGCTGAAGAATTGTTGATGAGGGTTAATGTGGCTTTTGTCCTTGCTGAGGTACTATCGATGTCATATCCTTCGTAAGGCAACTCCAGGAGAAAAGCTTGGAGCTATATATGTTTGGTCGATCTAGAGAAAGCATTTGATAGAGTTCCACGTGAGGCTCTTTGGCTTGTTCTCAAAAAGTCTGGATACCCAAAGAGGTTTGACAACCTCATACGCCAATTTCATGTCGGTATGAAAGCGCAGGTTCAAATATTAAAATGAACTTTCTGATGAGACCCAGATTACAAGTGGAGTAAAACAAGGTTGCGTCATGGCACCCACACTCTTTGACATTTACTTCCCAGTTGTAATGAGAGACGCCCTGCAGTACTGTAGTGACCAAATCCAGCTGTTTGTTCGGACTGATAAAGGTGTGTTTGATATTTCTAGATTTAGAGAAAAATCGAAACTGCAAAAGATTTCCATTCTGGAGGTACTTTACGCTGACGATCTTCGGTCTTCTCATCCATACGCATGCTGGTTGCAAGTGGAGACATTACCAAAGGACGTCTCGGCCTTCTAACAACCACCATTCTTGAAACTTAGCATACTGTTTACAGTGTTTGTCTTTTTATCCTCATCAGACCCTAACGTTGTCTCCGTTTTGAACACGGGCGTAAAAAAACGCTTTACGTAGCTGAGAGTCATGTACTCCACGTCAATATGATTAAAAAAAATTACTGTACCTGGTAACATTTTGACTACGGAGATATTTTTTACGTTTTTTCATTAAAAGTTATAACTTAACTTACAACACAATTCCCATACTGTTGCATTACCGTTGTATTTGTGTGTAACCTTGCGCGCTGCCGTAATCAGGGATTTTTCATTCCAAAAATAAAAGTCCTTTCCCAGCAATAACTTATTGAAATGAAATGAAATGCTCAATGTTACTTAGTTTGATGTACAGAATGCGCAGATAACAACTATGTGATGGGTTTGCTGACACCCAGCGGTGCGCTTCATAAAAACAGAAAGACACTGCCTATCCTTTTTTTTTGGTTGGAAAATTATCAAACAACTTCTCCCGCTCTGGACGGCGGAGCTGAGGGCATGTCAGACTCTTACTGACTAAAACCCACCCGTGTTCCTTCAGTTGCCTGTACATTGCCAGGGTCCACGGTATCCCTTTCGGACTTTCCCGCGACCCCGGCTGGACATTGCCTGCCCTACTTAACTCAGATAAATATTTATAATGTAGTTCTGGTATCTAATATTATTTTATCTACGAGTTATCTATAAACAACAAATTCTTAAATCATAATTCAGTTCCACCTATCGCATAAAATTTACGCAACTTTGCTTTGCACTGCACTAGCGCCGCTGTGTGGCTCGGAAAAGGCAAAAACTATTCGCGTCTAAATGGTTATATGTATGTGTCCTCTCGTGACCATGCCGATTTAATGGGTGTGCGTTCCGTTTTTTATTTACTTTTTTATACTGTTTTGAAAAGAAATGATAGTTAGATAGAGATATATCGTTTAAGAAGATGATTTAGAAACAAATAGGTACCCATTTATATAATAACCATTTTAGAAAGTAGCATGTTGATGATATGAACTTGGGTCACGTATTGTATTTATTTATTGCCAAACGTTTAGTACAGTTCATTATTTTATTATTTTCTAAATGTATTGTTATGGGTAGTCTAAACGGCACGGCGTCCTCACCTTCCGCCTGACGCAGGTCCTCACCGGCCACGGTGGTTTCGGGAGGTTCCTGTTCCGCATAAGGCGGGAAGAAACGCCCGGGTGTCACCACTATGTGAATCGCCTGGAGAACACGGTGGAGCATACGGTGGAAGTCTGCCCGGCTTGGGACACCGCCGTGTCCTCACCGAGGCGATCGGCGGCGGCGATCTCTCGTGTCCGGCCGTGGTTCAGGCCATGGTTCGGAGCAAGAGTGCATGGGAGGCCGTCACTTCCTTCTGCGAAGCAGTTATGCTCGCGAAGGAGGAGGCGGAGCGCGCGAGGGAGAGCAAGATTCGTGCCCTCGCGTCCCTAGTCGCCGCAGGAGACGCCCCGGGCGTCGGGAGTCGCAATCCGACTTCCGGCCACCGTAGGCGCAGGCTTGCGGACGGTGAGCAATGGGTAGCTCGCCGTCCAATAAGAACCAGGCCCGGGTCGACGGCGCGTTGTGTTCCACGCGCGCCTCAAAGAGATGACTGCACCAACTGACGGGGTCCGTAAGGGCCAATGCCTGCCAGTGTTGCGAGTTTGTCCGAAATGGATATCGCGGTCCCGGCACACAGGCAACGGAAGGAACACGGGTGGGTTTTAGTCAGTAAAAGTCTGACACGCCCTCCCGCTCCACGCAGAGCGGGAGAAGTTATTTGACAAGACCATAAAAAATAAATAATGGGTAGTCTAAACGAAGATTATTGTCTGCTTCATAAAAATGTGCATTTCTTTTAGTAATGCTTTTGATATTTCGTTGTAACAGTTTTGTATATACCTAACCCTATTATTATGCCTACCCTGTCTAAAAACTCGGTGCACGCCGATGCTGACACCCTGACAATAAATACTAGATACTATTTTAAGGAAACGAATGGCGGTGGCGTAGTATGTTACGAAACTGGTGATCCGGCGGAGGTGGATATAAATCAAGGAGTGTTGGTCGCCGTGACATCAATCATCAATTTGGGCCTCCCGAACCTACACATGAGGGTTGGTTTATTCAACAAATGGGTAACAGATACCGGTTGCAACGTACCTATCAACAATTTCGTGATTGTATTTTGTATTATTGTTTATATTAAAACTATTAATGTGTAGCGTTTCAGTATTTTTGTTTTATTTACCATCATCGATGACCATCCATTACATATCGAGACCCTTCCGAGCTTTAGAAAGCACGTTATGTCATTGGTCCCGGCTGTCATTCGTAGATCTTTGACAGTAGTGACGGGTAGACAAAAGACCAAAAGTCTGACAGCCAGTCTTACCAAGAGGTATCGTGTTATTTAGTCACTAACTGGACTGTAAAGGTTAGATAAGCAGTCGCTTCATATAAAATACTGGTACTCAGCTGCGTCCGGTTAAACTTGAACCCGACGCCAAGACCCTAACATAGTTGGGAAAAGGCTAGTCAGATTGATTTATCGTCTTTTACTAGGAAGTATCGAGCCGGCTTCACGTTTGTCCAGAAATGATTAAATACTAATACTATAAATGCGAAAATAACTCAGTTTGTCTGTCTGCTACCTTTTCACCCTTAAATCTTTGAAGCTATCGTAATTTTTGATAGATAAGTAACCTCGACATACATAGCGACACTAAAAAATAACATTAAGGTGAGCATGAGCATTCACTTGTAACAGAACATGGACCATTCGCCGTTTTTGAAGTTGTCGAACTGAACAACGATCAGAGCCAAGCATAGAGCCAAACATCGCTACGAACATTTTCACGACCATTCTAGCGAACGCTCTAGTCAATGCTCGTGAAAAAAATATTCTTCACGAAGATGGAAACGGCGTAATGACAGAATGATTCGGCTCGGCACAAAGCTCGAAGCAAATTTACTGTCCTTTCTCTACAATGCACGCTAGAACGCTCGCTAGAATGCTCGCTAGAACGCTCGCTAGAATGCTCGCTAGAACGCTCGCTAGAATGCTCGCTAAAACGCTCTCGTTTATTTTTTTGTAATGTGACATTTGCTAGAATGCTCATTATAAGTGAATGCAAAAGTTTATCAGCACCTTTAAAGTATACATAGCTGCGTAATGACACTTGGGACACTACAGGAATTCCGTAAGGTAGTATTTGAAGAAATAGCAAACGTTCACGAATTTAAAATAATACCTTTAAAATCACACGTTTTCAACGATTTGGTGTAGAGAAGTAAAATGACATCTTACTATCTAATTATTTTTAGACGTTGACATGAAACTTGATGTTTTTTTATTATACTTATGTTTTATTTTTAAAACCAAATTTGGACTGTGAGCCCTAGAGAGACAAAGGCAACTCATAGTTATTGCGAGTGTAATTTGCCCCACCAAAATCAATAAGTCCCCGACACAGTGGACGTCAAAATTGTTAGCATTCCACTTTGGCCCAATAGTGGAACGGATTGGTGGGGCAAAGTGGAATAATGCGGATATTTTTATAAAGAAATGTTGAAATATAAAATACACACAGACAAATTAAATGAAAATTATGGCGCTAGTATCCCGTTCCTACTCACTACCCGCTGAGACACTCTCTGACAGATTTAGATTTTATTTGAACATTAAGATTACCACTTAATGTATGTGTATATGTGTTTTGTGTGTCAGTGTATGTGTTTGTGTATGTATGTGCTATGTGTGTGCGAGAGTATAATATGTCAAGTATGCCCGATAACACATATACAATTTAGTCAAATGTGATCCCCTGACCAGACCATACCCCATGTGCACTTTAAAAAACACAAAGAATGCTACTGATGCTGGGATTAACGTGGCCACTTACTGGTTTAAAAAAATACAAGGTCAAATATTTTATTTTAACATTGAGATTACCACTGAATACCTAAATGTGTATGTGTGTTTTGTGTGTCAGTGTATGTGTACGTGTATGTAAGTGCTGTGTGTGTGCGAGAGTATATGCCAAGTATACTACAGATACAATTTAGTTAAATGTGATCCCCTGACCAGACCATACCCCATGTGCACTTTAAAAAACACAAAGAATGCTACTGATGCTGGGATTAACGTGGCCACTTACTGGTTTTAACAAATACAAGGTCAAATCTTATCATTAAGAGCAACTTTTACCAACTCGGATATCGCAATCAATTAAATCTGCAGCAGTCGATTTATATCTTCGGTAGCAGCAGTATTTTTTTTTCCAACATCCTTAAAAAATGCTGTACTAATAGATGTTATTTAAAACTAGCGGCTGTACTTGTCAAATACATCCGAATATGTAGACGTCCGGCAATGTTACTATGAAAATCCATACTGGTCGTGTTTAGCGGTAAATCAATATGAAAACTCATAACTCTCCTTCGAACACATGGCAACCAATTAGGTAACTTAGCAAAAACATTTAAATTTCCAAAAACAAATTAACACATTGACGCGTGAAAATGTTTCGTTGTTCGTCATTGATTCTGGAATTTATAATTAACTAGCTGCGCCCCGCGGTTTCACCCGCATAAGTCTAGATCCCGTGGGAATATCGGGATAAAAAGTATCCTATGTGTTAATCCAGGTTGTAAGCTATCTGTCTGCCAAATTTCATTCCAATCCGTTCACCCGTTATCCCATGCGAACAAGTCTGAGATCCCACTATAAAGGCTTGTGCAGACCAGCGCGACTTGTCGCGCGACGCGACACCGGTTATTGTTGTACTGTGAAGTTTTCTTAGAAATTGTATTGTTCGTGTCGCGTCGCGCGACAAGTCGCGCTGGTCTGCACAAGCCTTAAAACGACCTTCACCGAAATGGTTAATGGATGAAAAGTATTTTATATTCAATTAAATATGTCTATAAACATTTTGCAAATGGGTTGTCTAAAAAAATTCAGTCCAGAATATTATTAATTATCATTTATTTTTTAAATTACATTTCATTCGTTTGGTTAATAGTATGAAGCTCATAGAATGTGCAAACGTTAGGTTGACTATTTTTTTCCCGTCACAACTCTTGGGTATGCAGGTATAAACAGGTAAGTCGATACTAGTAACTTGCACCGGTCTGGTTAATGAATTTAAGTTAAATTAAAATAAAGATTATTTCATTACGATCACGGTGGTATAGGGTTGTCTGCGAAAAATCTGTCCTGAATTCCGGTTGTCGAATTTAAAAAAGTGAAATATTGCTGCGAGTGAATACTTGCGACAGAGAGGTCCTAGCGAACCATCCCACGCGATAGAAGAGTACACAGCATTGCAGCTGTGTGTAGTTCCTCCATTGAAATAAACAGTGCGCATGCTAGTTGTCCTTGAAAATTAAAAGTATAGCGATAGACTCGTACCCCTTCTGGGGATTTTGACGTAATAAAATATTTTTGTGAATTATTACTTAAAAAATGATTTTAATTCTTTTAGGAGCAATCAACATCGATAGCATCGACATTAAGCAAGATCATTATTTAAGTAAAAATTAACGAGTGCGCGACGACGACGTCGTGCGATTACTAGCTGGTATGCATAATGTACCAAGTGTTTTTCTCAGGGAGTCTTCTGCCCGCGAAGCAAGTATTCTCTTTGTCAGCGAGTACTCGTCGACACGGTGTGAACAGTCAGCGACCAACTATTAATATATGTATCCCTTTTATTTACACGGGACCTAACAATCTGTTGTACGTTTCTTGAACGAGAACCTACTACAGGTCAAAAAAGTGGGTCCACGAAAATCACCCAGAAAATCGTTGATAGCTAGTCGCTCCCTCGTCGGCGGTGGGCTGGGTGCCTTAGCAATAACAACAAAACAAAAATGGGTTGTCATGGGGACTGCCGATAGAAGTCAAAACATAAAACATTGGAATAGCAGTGTTTTTTTTTAATTCATTGATTAATTATAAAATAAATAATGAACATTTTATAAAATAAATAAAAAATATATAATTTCTAAATTTAAATTATTAACATGAGTCTGGTTTTCACATCTAGTGGCAATCTGAGCAATTATTATAAACATTTTCATATAGTTTATTTATTAATCAAAACACGATGAGCTGTATACTTTGTAAATTAATATTTGTCCACTTACTGTCGATTACACACAAAAACAATTCGTTTTCAATCAAATTTTCAGGAGCACGGTAAATTTACTGCTATAGTTTAGGCACATACCTAAACTATAGCAGTAAATTTACCGTTTGATTTGAATGGCGAGACGGGGGGCAGTACAGTCCGCTGATTCGTCAACGCTCACGGCGCGGCGTCCCGCCGCTTATTCGTCATTGCTGCTTAGATGCGCTTCTATAGGCCTATCTAGCACGACGGCACGAGCATGTCAGTGACGCGAATCATTAAGTGTATCCCCTACCAAAATTCCCTCAACGCGCCTAAAGAAGTTTTTACTTCAAAAATACCTGCAAACATTATTTCACAAGAAAATCGCTTTTATATTTTTCGTAAGTACAAGGTATTTGTACTATTATTTCGAAAAGAAGAAGAGTAACCTAGAAAAAATCAAAATAAATCAAAATGGTACAAACGTTTTATATATTAATGCCACTGTTACAGCTGTACATGATTGCATGTTATATTTATAAATAGTCATAGAAACTGAGTTTGCGTCGGCGATGAATTTCCGGAAGCTTGAGACCCTAGTAAAGAACGTGCTCCGATGTTTAGCGTTTCCGCTGACAACTCCAACTAGCAATCCCTTGTCCTTTTCGTTAGGATCGCCTGTCTTCGCACATACTAGAGGCCCACCGGAATCTCCCTGCAAACACAAATACAGGCACTCAGGCAGATTCATGTGTCATTGTGGAAAAAGCTGAAATTAAGGATTAAAGATCTCACTGACTTAGGCCGGGTCTTAACTGAAAGTGGCTGGCTCGCGAGTACGCGCGTTCGTCGTGCTCTTTTAGACTGGGTTCTAATTGAAGCGATCGTCGCGCGACCTTGCGAATCCGGAAGTGAGGTCGGTTTTCCGAACAAAAAGTGACTTATGAACACAAAAATCGCGCGTTCACGTAATGTCAATTTTGGTCAGGATACGGGGATACCTATATGAATATGACGTACTCGCGCGATCAATCAAGCCGCGTTTGTACATCGTAATATTCATATGAACGTACGAGTCGCGCATACCTGCAGCCCCTGCAGGCAGGGCTTGCAATACCGGAATTTTTGACAACCGTGTACCATCGGCCCTGGTGTGATACCGGTACCAGACGAAGTAGCGGTACCAAACAAATATTTCCGTAAATAAGGGTGAGAAAGCAGATATTAGTAAGTAAAAAGGATAGTTAATAAGCATTACAAAAATAACTTCAAGGTACAAATACGCGATTTGTGGTACGTTGCGGGTACTTGAATTTGTTTTTTGGTTTTGGTACTCCTAACAAGTACCGGTACCTATCTGGAACCGGTACCCAGGTACCGCAATGACAAGAACCGCTAAGTATCAGTACAGAATTTCTACTGAACCGGTTCCAAGCCCTACCTGCAGGTTACCGATTATCACCACACGCTAACAGTTTTTGGGCAGGCCGTCGTCTGACGACGTCATCACAAGTGCTTCGACAAGTGACAATGGGTTGGTTCTTGTTTGCAAAAATGGGTCAAACTCTCGACAGGCCACCGTCCGACTACAACGGCACAAGGATCTTTTGGCACATGGCCAAAAGCGGAACTAACACCGCCATCTTGTATTTCAATGTCTAATGTCTGTGACAATTTCACAATTGTTTGCCAACAACGCCCCCCTCTCAATTTCATTCAGGCGCCAAAACATCCTTGTACTGTACTCCACCTATTTTATTTACCTCTGATTTTGTGCATCACTGTCGAAATCCCAGCGATCACAGTTTTTCTATGACATTCCTTCTGATAGCCTCTCTATACCTAGTATCTTATATCTTTTTGTATTTTTAAATAAAAATAATGGGTTACTACAACTAACCTGGGCAACGTCCGTGTTTATGGTAGAAGTACAAATAAAAAAATTCATTGGCTTGCGGTATAATCGACTGCACAGCATATTTGGAATTAGGGTTAAATGCGCCAGTAAAAGAATTCGACTTTGATCCTACAAGAAAATATTAAATGTTAGCGTTCCGGATACGAATTATACTGATGGGCATGGCATTGGCTTCCAGTGTACTTGTTGCAATTTAATCATATATACAGTTCTAACAAACACTGTTTTGACTTCTATTTAAGAGGGTTTATCCTAAAAGTTGGCAACGTCGCAAATAACTGTCAAATATTTACCTGTTTTGATTTCTATAGCAATATTACTGAATAGAAATATGAAATGTAGCTAACTAGAGAACTAGAATATTAATAATGAATTGCAATTATAACATTGAATTTGATGTTATACCCATGTTAGGTGTAAAAAACGCATTTGGAAACTTTCCAAATAGATTTTCCCACCTTCAGAATAAACGCTCTTAACAAACCGTATTGAATTAATAACTGTAATGAATATTGAACTGCTAACTTCCGGTGGTCAGAACGACACCTTCGGCAGAAGTTGCCACAAGAGCGGACTATCGGCTGGATCGTCAACTTGTGAATTCGATGATTACTTTTGGTACGTGTAAAACTGTAAAATATTAACTGAAGTTGATTATTAAATTCAATATTAGCAAAATTCATTTGTGTTTTTATTTTGTAATCTACAATTATATTACACCTGGAGGAAATGAGAACACATACGTTCCTGTATAAATCTCTTTTACACGGAGAAAGATTCTTGCCTCGAATGTACGATACAATATCGAATTAATTTTAAAATGTTGATCCATAGGCAGGCATTGATTGGACCGTTTTCAAAATATAATTAATTTACATTTTGACTTTAAACTTATTGGTATGAGGAACAGGTTGTAAAGTTCACTCATCTCGCTCTATCCTATTCATTAGTGGCAAAAACTCGGCGCGGCCTTAACGAGAAGCGAGTAGAACTACTAAAAACGAGTTGGCGAGCAACGAGCAGAGAGTTCGCGGCAGCGACGAGCGATTACTCGCTGGTAAGCGTATGTACCAAGCGTGACTTTCAGATAGTGTTTTGCCTGCCAAGCAAGCGTCGGTGAGCGTGTACTGTCTTTGATATTACTTATCGCTGCAAGAAACGAGTATTCACCGGCGGTGTGAATGGTCAGCGATCAACTATTAATATAATTATGTCCATATGTCTTTTACTTACTTGGGACCCACAATATTTTGTACGTTTCTTGAGCAAGAAAATCGTTGATACCTAGTCGCTTTGAGGTCGGCGGTGGGACAGGTGCCTAATGGGCGCCAAATAAACTAACTACACGTGGGTACAGTCAACAAAAGAGTAAAGCCCATACGCTGGAAGCAATGACATGCAACAATCGCGAACATTGTCCCGCAACATGAAGGCGTGTACGCACGAACGAATAAAACATGGTGAACACGAACATCAAACACGGAACATTTGGTTCGTACGTGTGGACGTAAATTATCAAAAAGAACACAACAACGAACACAGTTCGACTTGTGTTCGTGCTCAACCGCTCCGCTTTCTTTATTAGCCACGGATTAGAAATTGGATCGCCATAACTTTTTTGACGAACACAGTTTTTGCTGTTCGTTAGTGGTACGCATATACAAAGTGTACGATGTTCGTGTTCCCAATGTTCTTGCTCGTTCGTGCGTACACGCCTTTTGAAGTTTTGCGATATTATTTCGTTTACTAGTTCTAGTGACATTTCCTGACGTGTCGCCGCGACACGACTGGTTTCTATGAATTTCTATGAAATACCTTCCGTAGCTAGCGACACGCCGTTGGCAGCTACGGGCGTGTGACAGGCGACACGAGCAACCCGACCGCAGACCAGACCAGTAATGCCGCCAAAGCTCGAGCGATAACACGTTTTTTTATCTTCTGTCTATCGACTGGAATACGGGCTGCTGCCGCCTGCGGTCAGGTTCGGAATCATGACTGCAGTAACATGACGCCGCGACATGTCACCGCGACATGACGCCGCAACACGTCGCGTGTGGTTGCTGCCTGCGGTCGGGTACGGAATGGTACCTTAAACAGTAACCCATTTTTTTTATACCTATTGTTATAATATTCCGACAGAAGTATTTAATGAAGTTTATGTTCACACCTTAAAAAAAGCGGATTTGACGGAAAAAAAAGTATGAGGACACTCAACTCGGCTTGAGTGTCCTCATACTTTGAAAATTACTAATACAAAACTAGAGTCCGCGCCACCACTGAAGTCCGGCGGAAAAGTTGTGGAACTACATTTTTTTAAATGAAATTTGATGCATTGACATAGACACTAGCGCCGCGTCTAATGGACTTGAGTGGTGGCGCGGACTCTAAATTGCGTTACAAAAACCGGCCAAGTGCCTGTCGGACCACGCATAATGAAGAGTTCCATAGTTGAGATGAATTTATCCTAAGAACAAACTTAACATCGTAGTTGTGAAAAAGATATTATGTTCTCCCATACATTCCAACTGAAAATGTAAGTTTGTATGCACAATATTGGGAGATTTACCATGTTATTTTATTACTATAGACTTCTTATAGGGTTTCCTGTACCTAATCTATAAGTACAGAACTATTTTATGTATTTTTTTCAACATTTTAGTCTCTATAGTTTCGGAGATAAGGGAGAAATGGTCAATTTTCATTTATTTTCTTAAATAACACTAAAACGTTTTAATTTAAAATTATAAAAAATATATACTTGAAACCCTCACAATAAGTCCTTTTATTTAATATGTCACACGGTACATTTTATATTTTCTAATTTGTCTCCGAAAAGAGGCTCAATATTTAAAATCCATTTATTTTCGCAACATATGTGTTTGGGTCACAGAAACTGAAATGTGTACAAAATTTCAACTTAATCGGTCCATTAGATTCGGAGCAAAATGACCGAAAAAAGACACACACACGAGTGATCCTATAAGGGTTCCGTTTTTTCATTCGCACATACGGAACCCTAAAAATAAAAAATTGTTAACGTATTTATTTTGATGATTTTTATATTTATATTTGGCTGGAATATTCATATTATGAAGAAAATAAACCAGAAGTCAACTAACCTATTTTTAGTTCTTACACAATCACTCACTAAAGAGATATAATTATATCGTAGTGCCATGTCATGATTTTTATGCTTAAGAGGGTTTATCCTAAAAGTTGGCAACGTCGCAAATAACTGTCAAATATTGATCTGTTTTGATTCTTTTATCAATATGACTGAATAGAAATAAGAAGTGTGGCTAACTAGCGAACTAGAATATTAATAATGAATTGCAATTATAACATTGAATTTGATGTTATACCCATTTTAGGTGTAAAAAACGCATTTGGAAACTTTCCAAATACATTTTTTACATCTAAGACTAAACATTCGGTATTACGATATTAATTATTGCATTCCATAATCAATATTCTAAATCGCTAGTTAGCCACTTTTTTTATTTCCACACAGTAATATTGCCAAATTAAACAAAACAGTGAAATATTTGACATCTATTTGCGACGTTCCCCACTTTCAGAATAAATGCTCTTAAGTACGACGTAAAATTAAATGGCTCTTACTCTTGGACTTTCCCCTGTTCTTCCATAGCCCGAGGCCAAACATTCTCCAGCATAATCTGTATCTATAATTGCCATAGGAATAGAGTTAATATTTGAATTATAAATGAAACGATCAGTTAATATCTGAAAAGAAAATATAGAACAGTTAAATAAGTAACTACCTAACCTACCAAGTAATACTTTAAGCTCTGGCCACACTGAGCCCAATACCGCGCGGGACGCGGGACGCGACTTCGTGCGTTGGTTGTTCTAATGATTAAAAAGTCTAATGATTAATTGACGTCATTAAAAAAAAAAAAATCCTCATGTCCAGCAGGCTTAGTATGATGTTTTCTATTTCTACGAAGAATAGACACAGTTCTTTCTATAGAAAGTGACATTTCGTTTCTCCATTTTTGACATCGCACCGTAGAAATCCTTCTACAATCGGTCATTTTGTCTTTCGTTTCTAACGATCTTTGTCTAGGTCCTTTTGAACACACTGACAACTGACAGTTGTCTAAGGTAGTGAAAACAATTTGATTTTGTAATCGCCATGCTAAAGACAATAGAAAACTTTTTTCTCGACGGCCACAAAGTATATACGGTTATCTACAAAATCATAGTTTTACTGGAGAGCGTTTTGAATGCAAAGCTGTGATTAGTAATAGAAAACCAAGCTATCTTCTACTACTTTACATCATTTAGTTAACAGGGCATTACCAAGGAAATGGTTAAAGCCAATATTACTGTAATAGTTTTTGTATACAAAATACGGTACTTCGACACAGAGATTTTTTTGTTGTTTTTGTCTTTATATACGAATTACGTTAGCTGCAAACGGATGATTTAAAAAAACCAAAAATGATTTTACTTAATTTATTTTAAATAAAAGAATTACATTAATTATATCTTAATTTAGCCTAAGTGCCTATTCGAAGTATGAATATGGAATGGAATTTTACAGAGTTACAATAATTGGGTAAACTAGGTCCGTGCGTCACAAAGTGCTATCTCAGCTCGCCGTTTCCGTCGTTCGTTAATTTTGCAGCGTATGTTTCTATAATAAAAGTATTGAGTGCTGAGTGGGCGATTCCCCTTATGCAGCTGCGTGTAACATCTCCACCCGCAGATCAGGAACTATTTTAGAACTTTGAGAGAAAATGTTGCTGGAACTTGTCCTCTGGGCGCGCGATCCTCTTCTTTTTTATCAGGTTCCTCGTACGTATGTCCCTTGGTGTTGGGCGTTTCAGAGCGTTTGCAAAACCATTTGTTGCGATAGCCCAGTATGGCTATGAAAAGTGCGCCTGCACTTAATAATGCAATGTAGAAGGGTATTGTCGTATGGTATATGACATCTGATTGCAGCTGGTTAAGTTCTATCGGCTGGCTCGTCATGACTTGGTTCTGTATGCTGTGTAATCCTCCTAAGTCAATTGAACTAAGATGAACTTGGGTTAATGCAGCTTTCGGTGTCTCCGCGTCGTAGGG
Organism: Agrochola lota; assembly: GCA_947364205.1. NCBI lineage: Eukaryota > Metazoa > Arthropoda > Insecta > Lepidoptera > Noctuidae > Agrochola > Agrochola lota. Next base: position 7,664,504 of record OX376231.1, on the reverse strand, counting down.
AATGTTCATTAATTTCAAAGGCTGCCCTTGTATTACGTCGTTGTCGTTGATTATAGTTAGTTCCTTTGTGCGGAGGTAACAATTGATAGGTATAGTAGCAAGGTAGCTTCCTTGTAGCGAATTGAAGTCTTCTCTCCCGCAGACTAATTGCACTTTCGTTGGATTTGGAAACGATAAGATGTAGTGCTGGTCATCTAATTTTTCCATCGCTTCTTTTTCCAAAAATACTGTAGTAAATTGGCAGGAACTCTTGAGGGCTTGGTTCATGATAAGTTCTTGTATGCAGTCAGTTTTTGTTCTTATTTGGTGGGTTATTTCCTTTTCACAGAGATACCAGTTACTTAACTTCGAGCATTCTGCTTCTATGTACACGAAAGAGTCCCCATTAGTTGCTATAAAGGGATAGGTAGGGATAAGGGCTTGACGGTTTTTATTGGGTACTATAGATAGCTTATATAAATCATAAACAATTTTGGAAATTATAGGAAATCTGAAAACTATAACTATCTGCTTTTCATTGAAATATGATCCGGGTTGGATGATGTCGTAATATTCTCTGAGCTCTAAACTTAGTATCTCATCCTTACTGTATATTTTTTCTAACCTATTTACCATAGACCTAAGTGTATCTACGTCTATCATAGAATGAACAGTGCTTGATGCATGTATAAACGCTAACATATTTTCTATTCTAACTAATTCTAATCTTAAATCTTCTACGTTTTCACTTATAATGGACATGAGTTGACCAAACTTTGCATATGCTATTAAATTACCTGTTGTATAAGTGTTATTTAATAGTAACTCTAAGGTGCTATTGATTCTACTTTGATTTTCGATTAATTGTATTAGAACACCATTATGCTTAGACATCCATTCTTTGCTGAGACTTATGTGATTGTTAAATTCATTAACTAACTTATTGTTATTAATCTGTAGAATTTTGATAGCATTTTCGTATTTTAAGGCATCTGTGTAGTCTAGATTTCCAGTTATACTCTTAATTACCGATCCAAGACTGTCTACTAGACCTCTCTTTACACGACCAGGCTCTAAAGATTTTAGCTGATTAGATACTTTGCCAATTTTGTTAGTAAGATAACTAATTTGGAATTCAAAAAGTGTATAAGTGTCATTACTAAGCCGACTTTTGTATTCTGATATCTGATATTGTAGTGTTGTAATTTGATTTTCTATGTCCCTTAGATTCACGTACTGAAGAAATGTATGATGATGAGTGGTCATTCTCGTCGGTCCAAGTTTATACGGTAATAAGCCAGGTCCATTCGCCAAGCTTTCAAGTTTTATCTCCGATGACTGGGTCTCGCGAAGAACCAGCAATAGTAGAATCCTGCAACAAGTTAGGTTCCTTAGGGCCTCTTTTTAATCTATTTTTGGCTACGGGCCCACGTTTCTTGGACGTATAAACGTGTATGGGTAAGTCAGCCAAAATAGTATCTTGGGTATACCGCGGTGCAGTTTTCTGACGGCTTGCAGAAGGGTTCTTAATGAATACTTGTTGTTGAGGAACGTATTCTATTTCGGATTCGCGGTTCCGATTCCTATTTTCTATCAACGCAGTACGATTTGATAAAGAGGTTTCATTGACAATATTATAGACTTCCTTCATTTGCGCCCTATGATTATGAATGTACTGTTGTAATGATTGTTGGGTAAAATCTAAGTCTAAAATATCGCGTGGATCAAAGTGTCCTGTTAATAAATCGAATGGTCTGCATCTAGTGAAGCTATGTATTGAAGAATTATAACCAATTATAGCATAAGGCATAAGATTTACGATAGGCTCCTCTTTGTGTTGTAACTTTAATATTCTTATATGTTCAAGGAGAGTTGAATGGAAGCGTTCGATGTTACCGTTATCGTTAGGCGAATGCGGTAAAACTCTATGATGGTTTATCTTGTGAAGGCGTGTGAATTCTAGGAACAGTTGATTGGTAAACTCCGTTCCGTTGTCAGTCACTAAAGTTAAGGGAACTCCATGGTGGGTACAATATTGTAATAATGATTGAAGTATACTAATGCCCGTGCCATCTCGAAGATGGTATGCTTGTCCATATTTGGTAAAAACATCTATAAATGTAACATATTTTTCATTGTGAACAGTGAATAAATCCATATGAACTATTTCGAATGGTTTTGTTGCCGGGGGTACAATATTAAACTGGGGTCTAATAGGTCTCCGGTCATATTTAGCTTGCCCGCAAATAATGCATTCATTGATGAATTTGGTTATTTGGTCTTTCATTTTGGGCCAGTAATACTTTCTTGAGAGGGCTAAATAACATTCGGTAATTCCTCGGTGATTGGTTTTGCCGTCATGATAGTGTTGAATTATCTCTTGCTGACGTAGATAATCTTTAACGTTTTCTAATTCTATCTTAGCTAGTACTAAGTTCATAGATGAACTCTTAAACTTGTCCTGTATGACTGGTATGATGGAATACATGGCAAGAGGTGGATTTATTAGGATACCGGTTTTTACTTTTGGGTTTACATACTCTTTGAGGGCGTTGACTACATCTTGTTCTAGTTTAGATGATGATATCTGGACTGCTATGCGCGTGTGAGTTTCGAATGGCTTGGTAACTACTGGTTTGCGTTTGACATCTTCTACTATCGTAAAGCATAGTTGTCTATGGAACCTGTTAAGGGGTTCGTCTGTGATTGGGATTTCTAATATGGGATGTTCATGACTGGTGTGTGCAGTTGCAGTGGATGAGTTCGCAGATGGCGGGTTTTCTGATGGGTTAGGAATCAAAGAACATAATTCGTCTAATAAGGTGTTAGTATCTTCATTGTGAATCTCCACCCGAGATAAGGCATCGGCGTTCGTATTGGATTTACCTTTCTTGTAGATAACGGTGAAATCGTATTCACTAAGTTTCAGCCTCCATCTAGTCAATCGCGAATTGGGTTCTTTAAGGTTCATCATCCACTGTAAAGGTTTATGATCTGTTAATACTTTAAATTTACGACCAAACAAGTACGGTCTAAAGTACTTGGTGGCCCAAACTATGGCAAGAAGTTCTTTTTCTATGGTGCTATAGTTAAGCTCACTTTCATTCAATGTTCGGGATGCAAAACACACAGGTTTGTCGGAACCTATATGTCCTTGAGATAGAACGGCTCCAATAGCAACGTTCGAAGCGTCTGTTGTCAGTATGAATTCCTTATTAAAATCGGGATACTGTAGTATGGGGTCATTTGTTAAGAGATTCTTACACTTTTCAAAACTGTTTATGTACTCGGAGTCTAGTACAACCTTTCTACCTTTTTTTAAACAAGTTGTGAGAGGTTTCGTAATCTTTGCAAAGTCCGGGATAAATTTTCGATAATAACCTACAAGGCCTAAAAATTGTTTAATTTCTTTTGGGGTCTTTGGAATGGGGTATTTTTCTATTGCATGAATCTTATCCGGATTAGGTTTTATTCCTTCACTACTTATTATGTGTCCGAGGTAACCAGTTTCATGCCTTAAGAATTCGGATTTATCCATTTGGATCTTAAAGTTCGATTCCCGAAGTCTATTGAAAACTTTCTCGAGATTGGTCATATGCTCTTGTAGTGACGTAGAGAAAACGATGATGTCATCAAGGTAGACTAGGCATATGTCATTTTGGAGACCTCTGAGAACATTGTCCATAACCCTTTGAAATGTGGATGGTGAATTCTTAAGTCCCATGGGCATTCGAAGGAACTCGAAATGTCCATGTTCGACATTAAAAGCTGTTTTTTGAATATCCTGAGGGTCCATTTCGACCTGGTAAAACCCGCTAGCCAGATCTAGGGTGGTGAAGTATTGGCACCTACCTAGTTTGTCAAGAACATCGCTAATGTTCGGGATAGGGTATTTGTCGTTGATAGTTTTTTCATTGAGTTTCCTAAAGTCAACTACTAAACGCCATTTTTGTTTGCCCGAGGCATCCATTTTCTTGGGGACCACCCAAATGGGTGAGCTCCATGCTGAATCTGAAGGCTTTATTATTCCCTGATCTAACATTTTTGAAATCTGTTCCCTAACCTCTTGGCGATGAATGAATGGGTATCTGTAACTTTTTGTGTAAACCGGGACCTCATCTGTGGTCTTAATACGATGTTTTATTCGATTGGTAAAGGTTAACGCTTCGCCTTCGATGTAAAACACGTCAGCAAATTTTGAGCAAAGAGCTATAAGGTTGACTTTCTCCTCCTCGTTTAAATGATCTGTTCGTAATCGCGTTGTCACTTCTTGAACCCGCGTGGTACAATGTTCGGTACGCGTGCACTCGATATTGAATAAACTTGCGTGCACTGGTCGGTCTAGTGATATTATAATATCATTCGGGCTCGTATTTTCTATCTCTAAGTAGCCGCGATTATTGTCCACAATAGTAAGGCATTCGCGTACGATGCAATTGCATATAGTCTGTTCACTAACTAATGCTGCACCATTTGGAACGTCGATCGGTATTCTAACTAATTTTGAAGATTGAGCAGGTATTATGTCTTCATATAAGTTAACATTGCAGGAATTATACATACGGATAGGATTTGATGATGTGCGTGTTATTAACCTCTGATCTTTTAAGTCTATCTTAGACTCCCATTTAGTTAGCAAATCTAAACCAATTAAACCGTCGAAATATTCATGAAAACGATATACAAATAACTTAATGAACTCTGGATCGTTAAATTCCGCAAAGCAAGGGAAACTTATAGAGTAATTATTTCTAGTAACCGCGTGTACATTGGTAACTTCAAACGGGTCGTAATTTAAGGGAAGATTCGGAAAATATTTCTCTACAGCTTCTGGACTTATAAAAGACTGATTCGCGCCGGTGTCAATTAGTAATTTTAAAGGTGGTTCCGATATTAGTATGTACGGCAACTGACGTTGAGTTTGGAGATTTAATTCTATTTTGGCTTTTTTAATTTCTGTGCCTCCTGAAAATCCTGACTTGGACCCGCCTGGGGTTCAGTTGAACCTGTAACTTGACCTTGAACACCTACATCGCTTAAAGTCGGATCATGGTTGCACTCTAATGTAGCGAACGGGCTATAATCGTAATAAATGTCGTCGTAATTAAAACAGTTCGGATCGTAATAATACTCCGTCGGGTAATATGAGTCGTCGTATGACGCGCATTCATTCATGTTCATTTCACGATTTTTAAAATAATTAGTTGGTGGCGGATTACCTGAATTCTGCCAATTATGGCCAGATAACATGGGTCTAGGTGTAAAATGCTGTACACCGCTCATAGGTTTAGGACCTTGATTTTGATTTTGCGCCGGAATGTTTCTAGGTGGCAAACGGAACATGTTACTTTGAGCGTTATAATTTTGAGGTACCGCACGGAATATTTGCTGCGTACGGTTAGGCATGCGATATTGAGGCTGCTGGTTAATAAAGTTAGGATTGAACTTAAATGGTTGTGGTGGTGGTAATTGGTTGGGTCTAATTCCTATGGGATTGGGCCAATTGGGAATTGGTATTGCGAAATTATTACTACGTGGAGGAACTGGGTTAGAATTCTTTTGGGTAGTGGATTTTGAAAACTCACTACGTTCCTGTAAATACATAACATTAAGTTCTTCCTGTACATATTCAAGGGCCTTTTCAATAGTATCGGGGCGCATGCATCTTATACGGGACCCCAATGGTTCTTTTAATCCTTTTACAAAAGCCTGCATAGTTACTTTTTTATACAATGTACGTTTCGCTTCTACTGTAGTAGGAATTGGCTCGTGTAGTGTTACATACGTCATCATCGTACTGAACAGAGTTTGGCATTCCTCATAGAATTCTTGAGGTGTCTTATTTCCTTGCGTAGCTAAAGAAAGGTCTCTATACAAAGCTGTTTCATCCCGTTGATCCGAAAAATTGTTGATTAAGGCTGTCCTAATCCCTAGCCAACTATCAGGTATGCCGTTGGAATTAATGGTACTAGCGGCAGAGCCTTTTATCTTATTTAATATACCATTTAATAAGCATAAGTTGTCTAACTCGCTACCTGGGGCATTACTAACGTACTGAGTTACTATTTGATCGCATATTCTAACAAACCTAGTCAAAACGTTTGGGTTCCCATCGAACTCCGGGACCATGCGAAGGGTCTTGAAAATTGTATCTGGGTCGTGGGCCATATCTACGCTATTTATACTACTAACTTCACTAACACTATTTAAATCTCTACTATTATCTATAGTACTCCAGCGAGCCGTACGAGATGCGGGCTCCTGGGAATTGGAATTTTTCGGGTGAAAAATCTTGGAAGTTGGGGGATGGTATAAGGGCTAAAAAGGAAGCAACACAGGAACAATTCAAGTGTACTCACAAATTTTTCATCTCTGGTTTTCTCGTGAATCGAAGTCTTGATTCTCCTTCCGGAACTGCAGCTGGACCGTAGATTCGGATATTCGGTGCCGGGGCTCGATAGCCACCCAGGCGATTCGCGTACGCGGATATCGATATGAGAGATCCCTAAAGCTTGCGAACCGGCCCGCGAATATCCTACCGACTGCGCCAATTACGTTAGCTGCAAACGGATGATTTAAAAAAACCAAAAATGATTTTACTTAATTTATTTTAAATAAAAGAATTACATTAATTATATCTTAATTTAGCCTAAGTGCCTATTCGAAGTATGAATATGGAATGGAATTTTACAGAGTTACAATAATTGGGTAAACTAGGTCCGTGCGTCACAAAGTGCTATCTCAGCTCGCCGTTTCCGTCGTTCGTTAATTTTGCAGCGTATGTTTCTATAATAAAAGTATTGAGTGCTGAGTGGGCGATTCCCCTTATGCAGCTGCGTGTAACATACGCGACTTAATATCAGTAAAAATTGAGAAAAAAACAGAAAAACAATCCTATGACAAAACAAAGAATTCTGAGTCGAATTATGTGCAATGAATTTGCCTAAACTCTAGCGAGTTACTTTTCTGCGCGGACTCTTAAATTAAAAAGTCACTTATATTCCATAGGTTTAGGTAAAAAAACCACGTTACGAGACAGCTGTCAAGTAACCGACTAAACGTAATACCTGTCACTGCGGTTGTCGTGCTCCGTCACAGTTGTACTCTTCAATTTAGCAACGTTATACTTCGTTGACGATTAGAGTTTGGGCTCTTTTCAATGACAGATTACAAAATATTATGTTATATATTATGTTATTATGTAAAAAAAAATTGTTAGGTTTATAATAATATAAACCTAACAAAAAAATTGTGCTCAAGCAGTTACATTTACGAAGAATAGTTTAAGAATAAATGATAATGTTTAGTAACATACAATAATATAAGAGGAAACTATTGTAAAAATCTAAAATAAATTTAATTTGGTTTTATCGTATTTTTAAACAAGAAAGTGTCATCTATAAAAACCCTTTTTACGAATTGTTTACCTTTATTTAACTACCTTAACCTATGGATTATAGAAATATCATAATCTTTTTAATTTATGGGATCCAACAATACCCCTACCTAATTATTTTTTTCGGCAGACGGACAGACTGACATGACGAAATAAGGGTTCCATTTTTGCCATATGGCTACGAAACCTTAAAAAGTGTTAACAGTACTTAACTTTTTGAGAAATGAATATTTTCTCGACTGGCGGTTTCTTGGTGGAATATTAAGGATGCTTTTAATCCTAATGTAGTTCGAGATGCTTAATAATATAATACTGTGTAATACTTACAATGACTGATATATCGCTTTTAGGGAAACGGTAGTTTTTTGGGAATTTGACAGTTTTCATTGTCCTCCATTGTCCATTAGGGCCATCCGGACCATATTTTGCAATGTTATATAGATTACCAGCAACCGCATACTTGTAGCGAAGGAAATCTTTGCTGCATTCTCTATATTTAAAAATATTTGTGTTGAATCAACATAATTTTTAAGCACTTTTTCTATGTCACAAAGGCGTGTACGTGAACAATGTGTGTATTAAGGCGGCTTGGCCAATACTGAGCGCTCCCAGAGCACATGAATAAAAAGTTATACAGTGTCCGGTAAATAATGGATTAACTTTGAAATAGAATATAACAAACATCATGACCGTTCTAAAAAAAATACAAAAAAAATTATAACCCAAGTAGTATCTAGAATACGATTAAAAAAATGCTGTACATTTTCTCTAGTCGCATTATTTACTGCCTCTCTGTCGACATAGTCAACGTACAATATTACAACAAAAAATAACCGATGGAATTCATTCAATTGTGGTCGGGGTGAAGAAGAATGTATAATAAGGTAAACAAGTCAGGTACTGCTTGTGATATATTTTTAGGGTTCAGTACCTCATAAGGAAAAAACGGAACCCATTAAGGATCACTCGTATTTTTGTCTGTCTGCCCGTCTGTCACGGCCAATTTGCTCCGAATCTAATGGACCGGTTTAGTTGAAATGTGGAATTTCTGTGACCCAAACACGGACGTGTAACATAAATAAATGAATTTTGAATATGGGTGCCACTTTTAGGGCTAATAAGAAAATTTAAATTAAAAGTTTTGCAAAGTGAACCGTGTGACATATCAAGTGAAAGGGCTTGTTGCGAGGATCTGAAACACATTTTTTAAATAATTTTAAAGTAAATGTTTTTAAAGTTATTTAAGAAAATAGATGAAAATTGGCCATTTGTTTATCTCCGAAACTACTGAGCCTAAAATTAAAAAAGAATATATAGAGGATTGTTTTTCACTCATACATTACAGGAACACATATAAGAAGTCTATAGTCTTAAAATAACATGGTAAAATCTCTCAACATTGTGTACACAAAATTACATTTTGCAGTTGGAATGTATGAGAGAACATGTTTTCCAACTACAATGTTAAGTTTGTTCTTGGGATTAATTCATCCCAACTACGGAACTCTTGATTGTGCGTGATCTGACACGCACTTAGCCGGTTTTTTTAATATTTTGTTTGGAACGGCCATATTGTCTTTTATTTGATATTTGAAGGTTCTTTACCAGATACCCAGTATATTCATGTGCCCAGAGCTTACGTACACAGCATGGTCTAATAAAACAAGGTCTGGCATTCCGGGAGTAGCACATGCTTACGTCACTATCCAGTTGCCACTCTATTGCAACAAAACACGATTAAGGAAAGATTTTCAGAAACCAACGTTTTTAAATTGTCGTTTCGTGTGTCTAATCAAACGAAACAATTCAATTTAAACATAAACCAACGTAATTGTTAATTAAAACCCCATTGTTTTATCGGATTCGCACAGGTAATAAAGGTGGTTGGGGAGTTATTATTACAAACTTCTGGTAACACAGATGTGATGACGTAGGCTTGTGTTGCCCACGTGACCACTGTGTTTTGGAATGCCATACCTGGCGAAGTATACCTATTATACCATGGTACACAAGAATAATGTGAACTTACGTGCATCATCAGATACACACATTAAGACAAACCCGCCTTCGTGAAATAGAAAAAAACCAGACCAAATAACTGGAGTACTTTTTTTATCGCTGTTTCGTAAAGAAAAACTTTTTTGAAATTTAATTTAGCATTCCTACCCGGGATGCAAAATCTTATTGCAGTTACTCAATGTTCTTTCTTCGAAGCAGTGGGCGGCAGAAAGCAGCTTCTTTTCACCTATGATAGTTGCGCCACAAAAAGTTTGGTACAACCTTCTAGCACGATGTACTAATACCTTCAGTGCTATCTGTAAAAGAATTTACATCAAATTATTGTATGGTTACGACAAAAATTTGTTAGGAGCGTTTATCCTAAAAGTTGGCAACGTCGCAAATAGCTGTTTTGATTATTATGGCAATATTACTGTATGGAAAAATGAAATGTGGCTAACTAGTGAACTAAAATATTGATTATGAAATGCAATAATTAATATAGTAACACCGACTTTTTAGTTTTAGACGTAAAAAAAGTATTTGGAATATTTCCAAATGCCTTTTTACACCTAAAACGGTTACAACATCAAATTCAATGTTATAATTGCAATTCATTATACATTTTCTAGTTCGCTAGTTAGCCACATTTTTTATTTCCACACAGTAATATTGCTAAATTAATCAAAACAGTGAAATATTTGACATCCCATCGTTGCCCACCTTCAGAATAAACGCTCTTAAGAGCGTTTATTCTGAAAGTGGGCAACGTCGCCATTTATTATACGGGATACTGACCTGCAAATTGCAAAAAACAAAAAATAATTTCGTGGGCTATCCTGGCACTTTCGCCTTAAAGGCTCATACAGACTGGCGCGACATGTCGTGTGGCGATTCTGCGATATTATGGCCACGCACCACGATTCACACTAGCGCGCCGGCAGCACGACGTGCAGCGCGACACCAAAAGAACTTTTTGTATGGCGTCGCGTCGATATCGCCGCGATAACGCGACACAAGAGATTATTTTCTGTGTCGCTGCGCGACAGGTCGGTCCTGAGTATAGTGTCACATGGGTTTTCATAGAAACTCTAACCCGTTTTTTGGTCTACTGAAAGTGCTATACTTGCGCTGAAGCATACTGTCAAATATTATACTGTCAGGAAAACACCTGTGTATGCTTGTTTCCTGGACCTTTCTAAGGCCTTCGACTAGGTTACTTATAATGTCAAAAGTCAAAGTCAAAGTCAAAAATTTATTTGCAAGCTAAGTGTACACAGTTGGTGTTATTCTATAATGTAGGTACTTACGACTTAGCGGCCTTTTACAGGCATCGGAAAGTTGAGGGTTATTTATTTAACTTAAAAATTAAATTAACTACTTGTATGCTATTGACACATGATTTGTACGTGACGTGTATTGTCTTATGGGAGAAGCTTCTGGATTCGGGCGTTCCTACTGCATTAGTGTCTACTTTATCTTTTTGGTATGACAAGCAGAGGAACTTTGTCAAATGGTCTAATGCGTTGTCTGACCCGTATAAACTGGAGTGCGGCGTTAGGCAGGGAGGTTTAACTTCACCGACGCTTTTTAATATATATAAATAAGCTGCTTGTTGAGCTCAGCAGCACTCATGTGGGATGCCATATAGATGGAGTATGTTTAAATAACTTAAGTTATGCAGACGACATGGTGCTGCTGAGCCCGACTATCAGTGGAATTAGAAAGTTACTCTCCATTTGTGAAGGATATGCCAAACACCACGGGCTTAAATATAATCCTACAAAAAGTGAACTGTTAGTGTTTCGGGGTAGGAATAAAAAACCAACATTTGTCCCTCCTGTAAAGCTAAATGGATCACTTTTGCAGAGAGTTGCCCAATTTAAATATTTAGGCCACATTGTTACTGAAGAATTAAAAGACGACTTGGATGTGGAAAGGGAGCGCAGGGCACTGGCTGTGAGGGGAAATATGATATGCAGAAGGTTTCATGGTTGTTCAGTTCCCGTTAAACTAACTCTTTTTAAGGCCTACTGCCAAACATTATACACCGGCAGCCTTTGGGATAACCATACCCTAAAAGCAGACACTGCCCTGCGGATTCAATACAACAATGCCTTCAGGGCGCTGTTGAGGCTTCCACCATACTGTAGTGCGTCAGGGATGTTCGCTGATACGCACACTGACGACTACTTTGCGATAATGCGGAAGAAAGTTGCTTCAGTAATATCCCGAGTGAGGGGAATCAGCAACAGCATTCTGAAGGTGTTTGCAAAGAGGCTGGATGGGCCTACATTGGGGAGGTTTACCAAGCTACATGTTGGCAACAAAGCTTGTTAAACCTTCCTGTGATTGTGCTTATTTTTGTGTTCCTGCATGTTACTAATGAAGTTTTTAAGCAAGATGTAATACTAACACCCTATGGGCCTTGATGCCTGATAATAAAATATTTATATATTTTTTATTTTTTTTTATTTATTATAGAAATTGTTCTACGGGTATATATCGCAGAATCGCGTCACGCGACATTCGCGCCAGTGTGCACAAGCCTTAACTACGTGACTCTTTTAGCTAGCAGTGGGGCCTGCGCAACCGGAACTCCCTTCTCCAGTCACTCTCACTCTTATTTAAGTATTTGCCAAAATGTGCGTGGGAATTCTGTACAAAGATGCTTTCTCTTTACCGTGCCCCCAGAGAACCTTTATGCGGAATTTTAGTCAATATTTTAATTAGCATTAGTATCATCATACACATTTTTATTTAATAAGAAAGGTTATGTACCGACCTGATAAGGGACATCTCCTAATTTTGCTGGCCAGCCGTTCTTTACACGAGGGATCCACTGGTCATATTCTTTATACATTGATAAAGAATCAGCAGAATTTATATAACTTTTATTATTAATTGTTCCTGCAGGAAAGTCTGGGACTTGCTATAATAATAATATTTATTATTATTAGAGGTGACAAAGGTAGTGGCTAATTATTATAAATAGTACGTCCTACCTTCACTGAACGATGAACATTAGTATCATTTGATAATAATGTGATACTTGCTTGTGAAAGACATACTTTTGAACATAAAAATATACATAACAAACACTTCAAAAACATTAAATAAATACGATAAATTTTGACTCTAAGGGAGTGAGATTGTTTCAAATGTACTGAAATGACAGGACCAAAGAGTAGAATGACATGACAGTAGAATTCGATAGACACAATAGTTTTTAATGTTTTGGGTTTTTAATAGAATTTCTCAAAGAGAATGCTGACAGTTTTCTCGATAAGAGGATTTAATCGGGAGACTTTAAAGGTTTGTTGTAGGTTAAGCACTGACCGAGTAACGAAGCTCTGAAGAGCAACCAGAGGTGCCCTCGGAATAACCACTGTCGGTGTCGCACGCCACAGACGACAAAAATCTGAGATTTTGTTGAAATTTTGCGAGGAGATGGTACCCAAATATTATTCTATTTAGTACCTTCATTGAAAATAATTGAACCTCTCGGGTTTCGCAAAAGAAATGCAAACAAGAAGGATCGACTGTGGCGTATACGCTATGACGGCCCATTTTTTGGGAGAAGTTAGGGATGCACAATATACATCAAAGAATTGTGCCTCAATAAAACCTTACGAATAAGTATTAAATATTAACGCGATAGCGCGCACCAAACGGCCACAATATTAAATTGACAAAACCTAAACGGCCACAAAATTTTAAATTGACAAAACCTAAACGGCCACAATATTAAATTGACAAAACCTAAAAACGTAGCACCCAGAAAAAAGGTATTTTTGTGTGATTCTTTTATCCTAAAGAATTCTTCTCATTTCACACCTCACAAAAACGTTATTATGTTACAGAGATATGCAAAATTAAACTAAAACTGTTGAAAAAAAAAAAATTGGAAATATTTGAAATATTTTGTAATAAGCTTCCTCTCTTCTAATTATTTACAATTTTCCTGTGCCCGACAGGGTCCGAAGGTAATTGTTTCTATTTATTTATTCTTACCACCTGTATGTGTACATTATGACATTGCATAATGTTCACATACAATAAAGATGAATTGAAATTGACATTTAACTTTGTAAATCAAACTCACCATCAAGAACACAGACCAAGCAATTCATGTAATAATTAGATGTGACAATAAAATTCGATGTACTGAACTATCTTGTTGTGGTGGTAGTAACATAAATTATTATTCTAGAAGAAATAAGATTACATAAAATACAAAAGACGACGTATATTTAATTACCTAATCCACTAAACTGTTCTTAAAGAGTCATAAAGAAGCCTGTAAGAAGTCGACACGTGTTTCACCTATGAACGAGGCATCCTCTGGATGACGATTGACTTGTTGCGAACCCGGTCACGACGTGTTGCCGTGTGGCGTGGCATTTGTATTTTATAATGGATTTCCGCAAAGTCAGGCCTGAATCAATTAACTACGAGTATAAGTTTACTTAACTGTTATCAGGATAAGTGCAAACTGAATAGATTTTTTAATGATTAGCAATATATCATTTGGTTAACTTAATTATAATTTACTAGCTGTTGCCCGCGACTTCGTCTGCTATACAGAACGAAAAGTAGCCTATCTCCTTCTCCAGGTCATGGTCTACTCATGTGCCAAATTTCGTCCAAATCCGTTCAGTCGTTTTAGCGTGAAAGTGTTTCAAATTTCAGTTAATCTAAGCTGTGTTATAATAGTTCTTGGCTCTCCGAACACAAAGACATAAGCATGTACTCGTATAATAAAATCAAATAAATCAAAACTGCATATCAATATAATTTTGTAATATAATAAGGAATACCCAAACAACAAAATAATAAATACTAGTGTCTTCTTCAGAGCGGTTTCTTGCTATAAAAGCTCGGTATGACGACACCCTTACGAAGATTGAATTGTGCCCCTCGTAAGTTCCACTAGCTATACCAATTAAAGTTCTGTCTTGCTTGCCTCCTAGATCAACGGCATGTGTATAGACTAACGGCCCACCAGAGTCACCCTGTAAAACATAAAAATAGGTAAATGTTGACGAATCGTCAAAAAAAAAAACGATATGTCATGACATGACTGACGGACGTTCACATGCATACGGAAACAAGTTTTTTCGCGATTCGTCAAAATATTCGAATAGTATAAAATATATAATATAATTTCACACTTGATTCGTGATTCAGAGTTCAGTCTTGGACGAGCGCTTTAGTGGATCCGTCACAAAAAATTCACGATTTATGTTTTTTGACGAACGTGATTTTTAAACGACGGTACTTGATTTAAGACGTGTCCGTAATTTTTCACGATTAGCGATGCGTGTGAACACGGGCATATAAAAAGCATTGCCGTCGTCAAAAAAAAAACGAATCCTGAAAAAAGACGATTCGTCAAAAACACAATTCGTCCTCATCGAGCCCTTCATTTAAGACTATTTAAAAAGAATACTGGTTATGACCATTTATACGGGGCTAATCGCCGAGACAATTCACTAAGCCAATTCAATAATACCATCGTGTAAATAGAGACAGTCCACTGCATTGGATTGTTCTAAAGCCATTGAAGAAGCAAATTAATGGATTGGCTTAGTGGATAGTCTTTGGAATTGGCCCCGTCTAAATGGCCCATTACTGTCAGCCTGTATCCTCCGATATCTGGGCAAAGACCCTTCTGACATACTTCCAGCCGTTTTGATCCAGGGCTAATGTGAAATGAAAAAAGTTCAATCTGTTTTCATGAAAAGTTTAATAAAAGGTGAAAAAAAAAAAAAAAATTGAGGGTACGCTAGTCGGTCATTCTTTCATACAAACGTAGTAAGGTGATTACTCGTCTGTTTGATGGTGTACGTTAAAACAAAAAATTATATTAATTTGTCTTGTCATTATCCCTGTGTGAAAGAAACATTTAAAAAAAAAATTGTTTGGAAGTTATGAGCGTCGAAACTTGCATATTTCAACACAAATTTTAACTCGTGTTTGGGCGTAAATAAATAACTTATATAGTAATAAAATGGCAAAACAGAAACGGTACAGGAATAATTTATTCAGTAGTTTAAATCATTTTATTTTGAGTAAATACATGCAGTAGTTTTTTCATAATATTTATACGCCCAAATGATGAAAGAAAACGAGCGCGTTTCACTAAATAAATAAATAAAAATAAATCAATAAATACTTAATAAAAAAATCTAAATAAATAATTAGACCAATTAGCATGCATATTAATTACGCCCAGCAACGAGTTCGAGCCGTCACGTCGACTAGAACTTAAATCGAAGAAATTATATCAGTCAATTTATCACCACCTGCGTTAATGCACAATTGTGGCGCACAAAACATCTGGCTCAAAATTGATGATTTCTTCTTCATGATGGTTTTCAAGTCTTGCAAGGTGTGTCGTTTGCTGTGGCAACCGTGAGATTTGTGCCCCAAAGGACACAGTCAGATCTGGTGATCTGGCCGGCTCGTTCAAAATCGCAAAATTGCAGATCGACTATGATAAATGTCGACAAAGTGAGTGAAAGTGTGACTGAGTTGTGACAAATTTTCGGGCCTTGTGATGAACAAGGCCCGAAAATTTGTGTTCCATCGTTCCCTGAGCTAATTTACACTGGTATCGCTCCATTGCATTACCAAAATGCGCCAAAATGTCAATTTAATTTAGTATCTGTCTACAACATAAGTGTCAAATCACAATAACATTAAGACGCCTTTTGCAAAAGTTATGGCACATGTACAATATGACAATATACTTTTGCCCCATGTTGTAGTACAGTCCAGTGATTAGAATAAACTGATAATTTAAGTTGGTTCCTGACGTTTCCTATAGAAAGTCTCAAATACTAGTACGTTAATTTAGATTCAAACATTTGAAAAAATCTATATGCGTTTTGTTGACTTTCAACAAGATCGCAGGATCTTGTTGAAAGTCAACAAAACTTGTTACTTATATTTCCTATTTCCCGTTGGTAACCTTTTTTTTTGGGGCTAGGACAGAGTGGAAGTAATAACACGGCTGTGCGGACACGGTTGGCGCCGTGGCTGAGCGATCGACTGCTGCGCAACGTGTCGCGGGTTCGATCCCCGCACGGAACAAATATTTGTATGATCTGCAAGTAGTTGTTCCGGGTCTGGGTGTTAGTGTATGTGAGTTTCTATGTTTGTAAACGCACCCACGATACAAGAAGAAATTTTTAGTGTGGGGCAACGTTTAAAAAAAAAAAAACACATAATTGTAGAGATTACCAAACGGGAAGTAGCTATAGTCATAATCTTTCATGTGGTTTTATTACCCTTCCGATTTCAGCTCCTACTAATGATGTGCATATCGAACGTGTCATATCTATCGATGGGTGATGGTCAGAGCAGTAACCATAAGGAAGAAGTAACAGATTTGCTTTTAACAAACTGTCGGAAGATACCTGAAACATAATAACATCTATACTGCACGTATCAGAAAGGTAGTCATATTTAAGAGTCCGGTAATGACCATGAAACTGAACAACTCCATGGAACCAACTTGTTAATCATGAAAACATAATCAGCCGTCCCCATAAACTTGGGTCGACTAAGTATTGAAGTGTTGTATAGAATAGATGGTATTTTTTTTGCGATAACGATCCCGTCCAGTTACAGGCTGGTAGGGACCTACCAGCCTGTACAACTTGACGGGATCGTTAACCAATTTAGGGATATGAGGAACAGGGTGTAAAGTACACTCATCCACCATAGAAAAGGGAGGATCCTCCGACCGTCTCGTCGGAGGATCCTCCCTTTTCTATGGGTGTCGTGTCTGGCGGGCAACTGCCCAGAGGTTGAAGTCGGGAAGCTTGTATATATGTTTATCGCGCAGTAAACTCTAATTGCACGATGCAGGATTTGTGTGACGTCAGGATGTTGGGTGACGTCAGGTCTTTGATGCGTAGTTCGCATGTAGCGATGTAGATGCCGCTACATCACTCCCCTCCGGAGACCGGAGGTCAATAGTGGGCTGAGTCTTGAATCTTGCGATGCTTCACAGTGCCAGCTGTGGTTCCAGTGAGTCGGAACCGGTACTTGCCCGTGGTGCCCCAGTCTAGTTCCCCTTGGGGTATCACGAGCAAATATTTTTGCCCGTGGAACCCCCTGAATAACAATCTTCTTATGAAATATATTTTTATTGCCCGTGTTACCCCATCTCAAACATTGCAATTTGCCATATTTTTTTTTTCTTTTTGAATGACAAATAAAAAATACAAATAAATAGTTTATTCCCGTAGTCCCCGTATGCCATATCCCCGTCACGGGGACAGTGGGACGTGATTAAATTTATTTCCCGTTGTCCCCATAACGTACATTCGGCTAACGGGGACAATCGAAACATTTAGGTTAGGTTAGGTTAGAACTGTAACCACACAACGCACGAGCCGAGCGAGCGTAGCGAGCGGTGCCGCGGCAGCGGCCGGCGAGTGCCAGAAACATATTTTTGAATGTAAAATCAAACCACGGGGACAACGGGAAATATTTTTACATATTTAATTGAAGTACCGCTGTCCCCGTAGGACGGGGACACGGTGTACGGGGACAACGGGAATAAACTAAATAAATTGTTTTCCCACTTCTTATGAGATTTTTCAATAAAAAACATAATGTTGGCATTAGAAGAATTAACAAAAAGTTAGAGAGAGTCTGGTATTAATTTATTGTATTAATTCCGAGACTGAAATATAGAATGCATGAATAAAAAAATGTTTTTGAGTAAACGGTTTTATTACTCTTATAAGTTGCCTTTATTTATAGTTCCAAAATATAGTCGAGTATCTTTTGTCTAACTAATAAAAACAACAAAATTAGCACATGGCGAATTGTTATATTAATAATAATTAGATAAAATATTGGCAAATTTCTCCAAAGCATGTTCAACAATAACTTCCTTGTTTACAATACCTTCCTTTGTTGCTGTACTTTTCCTATTCATATTTTTGTTTTCATCCATGTTGAATTGAAATTTAAAATAAACATATATTAAGGGGCAAGGACTGGATGCAATCACCATTTCTTATCAGGAAACAACATCTCTCGTTGTGACAAATTTATTTTTCATTATTATACTCGTACGTCTTCCGACACTTAATGCATTAAGCAAAGAGATTGTATTTGCATTTTATTTAACGGTTAGCGGGGGGGTACTACGGGCCAAGTAATTTGCCCATGGTACCCCTTTGTCCCCCTTGGGGGTTCCACGGGCAAAAATATTTGCTCGTGGTACCCCAAGGGGAACTAGATTGGGGGACCACGGGCAAGTACTGGTCGGAACTGGGTGCCTCATAGTTCGCGGTGAGTCGGAACTGTCTGCGGTGATTCCCCAGTGAGTCGGGGTGGCGATGCGTCTTGATCCAGTGGGTTGGATGTGGTACAGTGCCGGGTTGTGGCTGAGGGTGATGACCAGGAATGCGCGTTCGCTGCATGTTGGTGGTCAGGATACCCGTTGATGCCGTGGGTGCTGACTGGCTGTGTGACTCGCCTCACGAAAGCTTGCGGGAGTGATTATGATGATGACGTCACGCTGAAGTAGTTGCACGAAGGCTGCGTTGACGTTCATACTCGGGGTCACCAATTTAGGGTATAACTATTACTGCATTTCAATGTGGCACCTGACAATAGCGCGTCAGTTGGTGGACTTAAAGCTATACAGGGTGGCAGGGACATCGACGCGAAAACTGTTACCATGGATTCAGTACATGATTCTGAACCCCCCTGCATTGCAATTTTTCGTCGGTTATTTTTTTTTAAATCTGCTGTTTATAGAAAAGTGCAATACCTACGCGGTTAAAATGTATGGAACAGCAGTTTTTTTTTTTTAGTAACTGACGAAATAATTCATCGCAGGGAGGATTACAATCATGTACTGGATCCATGGTATTAGTTTTCGCGTCGATGTCCCTGCCACCCTCTATACAAATTTGCCCTTGGGCATGTGCCCGCCCGTATTTTTTTAAATATTCATGAAAAATGATGGAAAATTTACTTTGGCGACGATGACGATTGACGATCTGGTCCCATGGAGAAGGTTGTTCAGTTTTGTGGTCTATAGGTACACGCCCCACTCTAGAGTCTCTTCGTGGATGGCAATACATCCTAAAATATCACCACACCTTTCTGATACATGCTGTATAAAATTAAAGGACTAAGAGGGGCTTGTGGCTAAGTAGTTACAGTCGCACGGGTCGATCGTTCAGGTTAAGCTACGCTTGCCGGGGTTGGTCTGTAGATGGGTGACCATCATTACATACCGAGCCACGTGAAGCCGTTGGTCACGGCTGTCATTCGTGGATCTTTGACAATCGATACGGGTCGTCAGAAGCCCGAAAGTCTGACAACCAGTCTTACCAAGGGGTATCGTATTACCCAGTAACTGGGTTGTGGAGGTCAGATAGGCAGTCGCACCATGTGAAATACTGGTATTCAGCTGCATCCGGTTAGACTGGAAGCCAACCCCAATATAGTTGGGAAAAGGCTAGGCAGATAATACTGTATAAAATTAAAATAAGTACATATCAAAAAATCGTTTTTCATGTCTGTTTGTTTGTCCGCTTAGTTCTTCAAAACTGCACAATGGATTTTGATGCAGTTTTAACTATACATACATAAATTCACGCCTTCTTCCCATTGGGGAGGCAGACACTACAGAACTCCATGTGCTACGATCCTTACATACTCCATTTGCTTTGTATACATCTGGTCATACATGCACGCTGGTTGCAAGTACCACACCTTTCTGAAGAGCATAAACCTATAATTTTGATAATTTATTCCGGAAGGTTTATGTGCGGCTCAGCTCCTATGGCGTCCGAGCCCTCATCGTACAACTTACCGAGTAGGAAATCTGCCCGTATCCTGACACCAAACAAATACCTTCATAATCCATAAACCTATCCGCCATCCTAATGGGTTGCACAAGACCATTGAATTCGAAAGGTTCCATTACGAACTGTGAAAAAAGAAAAATTATGAATGAAATAATATGTTAGGGACATTATTATTTATTATTCTTAATCTCCTTTTCCTCCTCTTTTTTTCGTGTGGTTAGTGACTGGTGTCAGAGCTTTAAAGCCGCCCATGGGCCTCTGACTTGGCTACACATCGAGAAATATCTCTCAGGCATGGCTTACCTCACCATGTTTTCCTTCACCGTTTTAGAAGTGATTATTATACAATATGCACATGATTCCGAAAAGTCTGAGGTGCGTGTCTTATTTAAAATCTTATCCTACAAATCATCACACCACTATGAAAGGCATACAGATGACCACATCTGCCTTGTTGCTGTAGTTGTCACACTGTGCGTGCTACGTGGGGTCCTATAGCTGGACGAAGTGTTATGAGAGAGAAAGAAAGAAAAAGTATTTATTGGAACACAAATTAAACACGCACGCAGGGTGACTCCAACAGTGTCTTAAGCGTGGTTGCGAGTCGTCTGGTATACGCGGGTCACTGTTGTGCCGTCTCTCATGGGATGTCGCAACGGTGACCAACCATATTCCTTGATTTTGTTTAGTGTCTGTGCTTACTAACATAGTCGTAAGTTTTACTAATAACCTTGTTGAGTCTTGGTTACTCTAATAAAGAAAAATTATATTCTTTTCTATAGGAACCTAGAAGAAACAAAGTCAAATCCTATACAGGAACAATATTTGTATATATTTATATATTTGTAGTCACGTTCTCGAAAACGGCTCTAACGACATATCAACATGGTGCTGCGACATTAAAAAATAAGGGTCGCAGCGCTGGTATTCTGATAGGGGAGCGGGTAGGGTATTCTGGTATTTTATTATTGGGTTTTTCTGCTCAGTGCCAGCCCGGAGCCTGGATCCGTGTGTCCGGTTGATGACCAAAAGGTCGATCTGATTCAATGGCATCTGAAACAACCTGTGCTATGCTTTCAGGGAATACTTCCCGAAGGAATAGGCACAGGCCTATAGTAGGTACTGCAAGGCTTTGCAAACCTGATACTGGAATGAATGGGAGAGCACCTGCCATCTTATTTCATCACCACCCTTGGTTGACTGGTAGAGAATGCCTAAGGCTTAAGTTCGCCTTTGTCTTTGTTTGTACCTTATTGTGTGCGAGAGTTTAAATAAATGGGGTTGAGGTGCCAACATATGGCTATGCGGAATTTTATCTAGGTATTATAGGTCTGTGTTTTCAAGAAGAAGTGTTCAGTTTCTTTTGCGCGACTGAAAAAAATCTGTCCAATCAAACAATCGCCTCTTCTACAATCTTTAAACTGATTCTAAATTCACTTGAATGATCGAATCCAATCAAAATATTTTTTCTGCCAGTCGGCATGAAGGGTCCCTTTGGACATAACCTTTTTAGTACCGGTGGCTTTATAGGCCTGTTATGTTTTGTTCTTCTTAGCGTATCGATGGCAATCTAAATTGACTCGAGCCAGAATTCGGCCACGTGTTTGGCGCCATCACTAGCGCCCATCAGTTCCTGTAACGTGCAGCTGACAGGACACGCAGGACAACAACTAAACTAAGTAACTAAATACTTATTAAGTAAACGTGTGGCTTTTTCGCTTATCAAAGTGTACAATTAATTATTTCCACTTTTTTACAAAACAAAAAAAAAATTGTTTCAGACCAAGCACACAGTAATTGACACGATTGTCCGTCCATATTATGTTAGAAGGTATAGGATATACAAAAATTTAAAAAAAAAATGGACGTGCCTGAGCGACCAATGCCTTAGGATTTGGCTGTCCACTCTGTCCGACACCACGCTCTGAAGCATGTTGGTACGTTGGTACTACCCTTTTTACGAAGAAAACAGAGAAGCCATTCTTTTGCGAAGCACCGCCGTGAAGCCGTCCGTGCTGTGGCCGGCGAACATGTCGGAGGCACTGCACCGCCATGGGAACCCCAACAAACCCCTGAACGCGTTGTTATACTGGACGCGCAGAGCATTGCAGGCTTTTTTTAATGTAATTGCTCCACAGGTTGCCCCTCTAACCCCTTGCATTTATATATTTGTCTCATTAAGAACAGCTTACCAAAACAGCTAAATCATTTTCAGGAAATCTGTAATTATGAGGATAAGAAAGGTTCCGTAGCGTTCTCCATTGCTCATAGTTTTCTTCTTCATAAACAAAATTCCTTACAGTTGCTGCAACTGCATATTTTTCTTTTAAACTTTGTGGATACGTCGTATATCTGCAAATATTAAAAGCGGTTCGAACATTTTCCTATGAAAGCTGGCAACTCAAAGTTGCGGCGCATGTGACAGTGCCGTTGCCTCTCGACCGCAACAGCAGCCGGTAATGTCACCATATACGAAAGCATTTTCATAGAGTTAGGTACACAAAAATCAGTAGTGTCACTGCGGTCTGTTGTCGCCTTCGTAATTGTATCTTAAATGTCCCCTACTCATAATGTACCTATTCTACTTTTACCGATATCCACCACTTTAATAAATAGTTCATTTTCATTGGTCATTGTTCTCATTATGATGAGAACAATGACTCATCTTTTTCTCCAAATATCTCGGCAAAGTGTTCGTGTTGCTACGTAACATCTTAGGACACTATTCCAGAATATCTTTTGTTTACCACCAATTATATAACGTGCCCCTCATCTTAAAAAAAGACAAAATGGTGGCGGGTGGCTTTTGTCACTAAGGTTCTATTTAATAAATTCATCATTATCCAGGTTATATTTTTAAAATTATATTTGCGTAACCTACTGATATAATACGAGTATGTTCTCAGTAGAACCTGACGTGGGTGACAAACGTACGAGAAAGTACGCGTACAGTATTTTTATCTTACGAAGCGACTCGTGCTTTACTCGTGGTTACCAAGAGTACAAACACGCTATGAATATGTGCGTGAAGACGAGTAGCGTCAGCACATAACGCACGCACACACACACACACCCACTCACTCACACTTCCGACTTCGCCTGTGTCTCGGAGACGGTACCGAGAACTCCTGCGCTTACATGTAAAACTTCGCTTCGCGAGATAAACATTCTGTACCTACTAAAGACTGGACCACCATTTTCTTGGATGTGCCCACCTTAAGGCTAAAAACTCACGGAACGATTTCCATCCGAGCCCGCCTCTTTGCGGGACTGCTGTTTTATTAAAAACTTTCGAAACCACCGTTTTGCATGGTTACACCAGCCGCCGCGTTTGCAGGAATGCCCGCAATCATGACGGAAGATGATCGTAAGTCGAGCGGTGAGTTTTACGCTACTCGCGATCTGTGACCGCAAAATGCGCGGACGATAGTCGCAAAGTCTTTAAGAGTAAATAATAAAAAAAAAAACATACCCAGGACAAATTGCATTAGGAGTTTCACCGACAAAACAATGCGCAGCAGACAATATTTTAGCTTCACCAATGATAGCACCTCCACAAAACGTGTAAAACCTTTTCGGATTATGAGTAAATCTGGTTTTGAAACCTACCTTTGGAAGAAGGAGTAATTATAATTAATAAAAATAAAATACTAGGGGATCAATCAGTTCAAAATATCACAACTAACTATTGGCAATAGGGTCACGATCCGGTCATTGGGCCCGAATAGGCGTCTCCTTTTTAACGTATTACTCGCCGACTGGTCGATATTTCGCGTGACCAGAGGGCTGGCTTGTTGTTTGGCATTGCAATGCTGTCAGTCTTCTGGGAAAGTTTCCGGGTGACAGCGATGTGGAGGAGTACTTCAACCCCTAAAGTGTATCTACCTACTTCTTGTGTGTTTGTCTACTTAATTATTAAAATTTAAACTGTCACAGGTACCACCGCCCGCGCCGCTAATATAACAGCGCGGGCGGTGGTACCTACTTACTATTTTCCGCAACTGCCTTTTCTCGGCGAGTCTTGCTGAACATGCGCAGCAGTTGACATTTTAGGCTGATATGATTTTTGATTTAAATTTAAAGAAAACTCATAACCTGATAAGGTAATTCACCAAGTGCCACGGGTCTTCCCCCATAAACACGCATTGCCTTGTTTTCTGGGAAATTGGGTAAATCCCGACATCTATTCGACTGAATTAAAAGGTTAATCATCACATAAAAAGTTGTTATTCTATTAAAAGAAATAGTCATTTCACTATTAATTCTATGTAACAATTTAATGCATTATAAGATATAATAAATCTGTAGGATTTCACAGAATTTTGTTTTTTTTCGTGTGTAAATGTAGTAAATTATCTACGTCATGTTGTGATCAGTCAAATTAGTCGTCAATTTAAATAAATTTGTTCGTTCTGAAACTGATAGTTTTCTTAGAAAAGAGCTAGAAACCTATGAAACTTACATAATTAATTTAAAAAGTAAATCTGAGCCGAATTTCTGATGCATTCAACATATCAATAATCTCAGTATGATCTCAAGCCCAGTTACTTTAAATATTCTCTGGATTCCAATAATATTGTTCCTTGCCCTTACCGATCTGCTCCGAATTTCGGTACCTCGGGTCGCTTGTCCAAGGGGATGGCGGAGTAGACCGAGACGTAACACGCCGGATCAACTCAGGATGGATAAAATGGCGACAGGTCACAGAAACAACTTGTGACTCACGGATGCCCCTCAAGTTAAAGGGGAAAATCTATAAGTCCGTGATAAGGCCTGTCGTACTGTATGGATCGGAATGTTGGGCCGTGAAGAAGACGGATGAAAAAAGATTGCATGTAGCGGAGATGAGAATGTTGAGATGGATGTGTGGAGTAACGAAACTGGATAAAGTAAGAAATGAGTATATAAGGGGAAGTTTAAAAGTTGCGCCAGTGACAGAAAAGTTGAAAGGAAATCGTTTGGCCTGGTATGGGCATGTGATGAGGAGAGAGGAAACGCATGTGACTAAAAGAGTGATGAATATAAATGCTGATGGATGGAGCGGGAGAGGAAGGCCTAAGAAAAAGTGGATGGAGTGTGTGAGGAATGATATGAAAGAGAAGGAAGTGAATGATAGCATGACAGTTGATAGGGGAGAATGGAAAAAGAAAACGTGTTGCGCCGACCCCAAGTAACATGGGACAAGGGCAGGAAAATGATGAGGGTAGTTCCCATAGATATAAGAAAGTCCTAGTTATAATAGTTGGTTATTGGATTATGTGGGCCGATCCCGGCGGCACCGACACGCGACGGGAGAGGAGCGAGCCCCGAACATCCCGTCAGCTTACAAATATCAGTTTAATATACTGGTCCCTCAGAAAGAGAACTTTCAGATATTAAGCTGAAGAGAACAGATAGTTTGACACTTTGATCTTAGCCAAGAGGCCGAGAAGCGATACCAAATTTTAAAAAAATGCGGAGGGTCTTTCAGTCGCAGAGCATCTTAACACCGCGATTCAAACATCAGGTGAAACTGTACAGCGCCATCTGTTTATTCACGAATGGAACATTTTTGTAGGCATATTTCATCATTATACCTAAACTTATGGAAATAAGCCCTGCCCTATAAGGTCATATTATATCGATCTGTGCTATGTGATTATTGTTTTAATATTATTTTGATGTACTCGTAATATATTGTTGAAATGTTTGTTGTTACGTATATGGTCGCTAGTGGCGCTATCTATTGGTATTTACGGGAGCTACGTTCGCGACGCACGACAGTGGGTGAGAACTGAAAGCGGTTTGACTTGGCTTTGTACTGCCTGATTTCAAAGGGAATCGGTAGATAGCAGTACCTGTCTAATGTTACGATTGCAGCAATAAACGATGCTATTTGATCTTTAAAAATAAGATAAACATGAGATTTATGGTGAAACTCTAAATAAAATACAATAGACGACGTATATTTAGTAAGCTAGTCCGCTTAACTGTTCTTAAAGAGTCATAAAGAACCCTGTAACAAATCGACACGTGTTTCACCTCTCAACGAGGCATCCTCAGGATAACTATTGCCTTGTTGCGAACCAAAACCCGACGTGTCAACACGTTTTCCACAAAGTCACGCCTGAATCAATTAACTGGCTTTAAATTTACAAAAAGTTTCTTTGAGAATAAAGATAAGATAAGATAAGATATATTTATTGCAGATATATATGCTCAAACATGTGTACACATACAGAAATAAAAACGTGCATGCAGGATAACACAAAAAAATACAGGTTTAGACATGTTTGCCACATATTATGGCGTGCAAATATTAATAATTATGATTGTTAAAATGTAGGTAGTCAAGTCAATATCATTAAATTACCTTGAATTTAGCAAACATTAATAAATTATAAATGTCAACAGTAAACAAAAAATAATTCCTAAAAATCAATGTCAAAATAAATGGTTCTGTCAGAAATTCCTTAATATATGCTTTGTCAGGTCGAAATGACTTTAGTTGTTTCTTCAATTGTACATTATTAAGCTCCCTCCAACTTTTCGGTAACTTATTATAAATAATGGGAGCCATGCAAAAAACACTCTTGCGCATAAGTGCAGTCCTACTACTATGCAGACAGAGCTGACTTCGATCACGCCTGTTTCTGGGAAATGTATCTGCCATTCGCGAAAATAAATTACTATTATTTCTAACAAACATTACTGATTCCAGAATATAATTTTAAATTAATAATTTTATAACGTATGAAATAGGGCTTACAACTATCGGTCGTTTTTAACTTAAACATGGCCCTGAGGCATCTCTTTTGTGCTTTAAATGCATTTCCTTTGTTAGTTGAGTTACGCTAGCTTGCTGAGTTAAATTAATAATCGTTATAGACAGTTTTGTGTAATTTTTTAATCGCGTTTTATTCTGATGAGTAGGTTTCAATCGGAACTGCCACAGTAGTTGCCGTTTCTTCGCACTGCACTTTTTGATACCACGTGATACCCATTCTTGTTTTTTATTAACATTTACCGAAACGATAGTATCGGGGAAGCACTGTCTGTAAAGTAATGAAAAAATATCTGAAACGCGTTAAATGCTACATTTGGGTCATGTGTTGCATACACTTCTGAAAACGTCAGACTCCGCAGATAGGCCTTAAATTGAATAGTATTATCGTTATGATAGTCACGTCTTATCCTACTCCACCGATTAAAAGTACATACTGTGCTAATTGGGCATAAAGCATCTCTTAAATGGTAACATGCATAATTTGGCAAGCACAAGACCTAACTTTTTAACATTGTGAACTTAGTTTTTATTTCCTTTCCATATGTATAATCAATGATATTCTTAGTAAAAAGAGTTTTAAAGGTAGTTAGGTAGTAGGTAGGTATACGCTCCGCAAGTGGCATGTCATTTGGCTGATTAGCCACATTTTCTTCGTCTTATCTCTTTTTCGCTTCGTATAATTACGAAATGCCGTCCTACTTTCACGTGTCTTCTCGTGTGACATTATGCCGTTTTTGAAGATTGAATGATAAGTAGGTATAGGTAACTAACCTATCTACGTATTTTTTACATAATTAATATGACTAGGTATAATTATGAAAAATACACCAGCGGCGGTGTCACGGGGAATTAATGGTATTTTACAGGAATTATTATTTACCGTGACACTGATGTCCAGCTAATTTATTCCTAACATAATAATTATGATGACGTAATACAGTGTTTTTTTTTTCTAGCCGGTAGGTACCCGTGTTAATCTCTAAAATACAGGTCATAGAGAAAAACTCTGATGAAAGGCACCATAGGCTCAATTTGAAAGTAAAGAAATGTGACTAATTTATATTTATTTTTTATTATTAAGTACTTACTTACTGTTTGTATTTCCTGTGCGTGTCCCAAATAAAATATTTTTCTTTCTTTCTTAATTTAGGTGTAGGTACGTTCTTTAAAATAAAAAACTGCCGTAAGGTACCATTCCGTGTACGACCACAGACGGCAACTGCAGGCGACGTATTGCGGCGTCCTGTCGCGGCGACTCGTCGCTTCGCGATGTCACTGCAGTCATGATTCCGAACCCGACCGCAGGCGGCAGCAGCCCGTATTCTTAGAAGATAGAAAAACGTGTTATCGCTCGAGCGTTAGGGAGCGTTACTGGTCTGCGGTCGGGCTGCACGTGTCGCCTGTCGCTTGCCCCTAGCTGCCACACGTGTCGCTAGGTACGGAAGGTATTTCATAGATATTCACATTATATTATATTTCGCGGCACTCGCGGCGACACGTCACCTGCAGATGTCTCCTGCGGTCGGGTACGGAATGGTACATTTAGATCACATTACAATCGAAATCATGTATGGTGGCAATCATCATAGGTCTTAAGTTAGAAGTTATTTTAAATATTATTACATTTACACTGACCATGATCGAATAAACAGCTGAACTCTTTTTTGTCAAATTAGTCGAGTCAAATAAAAAAAAATTAAAAAAATCTGCAGTTACAGACCGTTCCACTACTAGTGGGTCCAGTAGGATTTTCAGGGACTTATACCATTTAGATTAGATACGGCCCGCTGTCGGTATGCCTGAGGCCCGCCTACAAATTAAAAAGATACGAAAAATAAAAGAAAATTATAAAATAAACGTTGACAATGTTGTATACCTACAATGACCGGTACATGCATGTGATGCGGCTTACGATCGGAACTATTCGGGTAGCACTCGGGTGACTTAGGATATTTGTGAACAAACGTTTTCAGGTATGAATCTTAACGAAACGAGGAAATCTAAACCGCAATATATAAAGCAAACAAAAATTTGGAAGCAATATTTGGATAATATTGATATAATATTGATTTGGAGCCAAATAAAAATACAAAATAAGTATTGTAAGTTATACAAAGTACCTAAGGTAGGTAAGGTAACTAATTAAATTCTTGTTAAACGGTTACCTAGTTATTTTTCTTGGGCTCGCCTTTGGCTCAACATGTGTCCGAGTGACTCCTATTCTCTATAAGTCTTTGCATCCCTGATTATATATATTTTTTTGTGTGTGTGTGTGTGTACGCTTTCACGCTAAAACGGCTGAACGGATTTGGATGAAATTTGGCACATGGCTTTTTATTCCGATAGTACGTTCCCGTGGGATAATTTCCGACCCACACTGGGGCGAAGCCGCGGGCAAAAGCTACCTATTGAAAATATTTCCTTTCAGACTGTATTCTTAAAATATATTATGTATACCCACTCGGCTCGCACGCGCTAACCTGACTCAAACAAAAGAATAAATAATAAATAATAAAAAAAACAATAAATAAGTTAAGTTATAAGTTAGTCAGTTAATTAACTGACTCAAAACCTATAAATGAATAACTTAAACAGACTACCTACATTACTACGTCATATTCGTCAAATCATGTTGTACACACGGCTACACATCAAGCTATACATTTCCAGTTTATGCTGATCTCGCATTGTATAGGATTTCAGTACAATGCGAGGTCAGCTTATACTGGAAATGTATAGCTTGATGTGTAGCCGTGCGTACATAAATAGCAGTTGAGCAGAACATCACTTCGGTAGTGTCACGGAGAATAGTGATTCCTGTCATTCCCTGTGATACCACAGGTGGTGTCAAACGTGGTGGTGTCACGGGGAATGAACGAAAAATACCTACAAAAATGTTCCATTCGTGTATAACAACAGATGGCGCTGTACAGTTTCACCTGTTGTCTGAATCGCGGTGTTAAGATTCTCCGCGACTGAACGACACTCGGCATTTTATAAAAATTGGGCCTTTTGGCTAAGATCAAAGTGTAGTATCTGTTCTTTTCAGCTTAATATCTGAAAGTTCCCTCACTTAGGGACCAGTATATTAAACTGATATGTGTAAGCTGACGGGACGGTCGGGGCTCGCTCCACTCCCGTCGCGGGTCAGCTGGGATCGCAGTGCCGCCGGGATCGGCCCACATTAATCCTGAAACCAACCGTTATGACTTTCCAAAAGTCTAGTCAATGTTCTTGATTACAAAAATATATAGTGTTAATGGAGCTTTCAGTACATTATTCTCAAGCAATTGGAACATTTAACGCCTTTAAAAAGTTAAGAGAAGTATGGTACAGTCATAGCTTGGTACATATTACATGCCCACTCTGTTAAAGTGTATTATTGAAATGTATTATTATTAAGATTACTTTCCCTATTAATTTTTACACGTATACTAGTTTAGTTAATGTAAATAATTCGGACTATACTTTTAAAGTCGTAGATCTAAGTACTACCTTCGCTTCTTTATATAACAACTCTTCACCGTAAAATCTCTTGTCTACTAAACTTCCTCGTTCTAAAATCTTAGCTGTAGTTTTAAGGCGATCGTAGACGTTGTGCATAATACATCAGATGTTTCATTACCTCTAGACTCCGGCCCAAGGCTCCGGAACTCACTTCATAAATTATAACTTCCGTTAGTTTAGACTTGACGGATCAAGGGTGGTGATACAGGAGGTGATATTTGAACTGAGATGAGTATTATTGAAATTGGTAAGTTGAATATGGTTTATATTTACTAGAAAGATTCCGATTTTTTTGAATAATGTTGCCTATCTAAACAGAGCATTTGATATTTTTTTTATTCCTATAACTCCCTTGAAAGTAAGCGAATTAGGAACTTTTTATTCAAAGTTCCTAATTCGTATATACTGTAATTACTTTCAAGGGACTAAACGCTTGGCACATCTTGTTAGTATTTCCAGAAATACATAATTGAATATACCTACATAATAAACACGTCTGCTTTCATTTAAGTATACCTACATTAAAACTCATTCAATTAAACCATTTTCAGGCACTTATGAATTGTCAAGGAGTTGGTCAATCTGTAATATGAAGCTAGTTGCCCATTTCAAAGCGTAGTAGGTACCTATGGAAAAGGATGGGCAAGGAAACTCCATGGACACTCTTTTAAATCAAAAATGCTGTTACAAAATCACCATAGTAAAGGGGCAACAATAGACGTGTCCATTAGTACACAAACGTCTTATTACAATCAAGGCAGTGAACCTAAACGACAGCAAGTATAACTTTTTAATAACCTTATAAAACCTACTCAAATTCAAATAACGAAAATTTTAATTCGCCTAATGCGATTCTAGGGACCAGCTTAATTCGGAAATTTTCACCTCGTATGGCTCAACCCTCAGAAATCCGTTCCTCGAGAATTGTCTTGAGATTTCTATTTAATTAGTGAGACCTCAACTCGATGTGTGTAGCCAAACCGGATATTAGGCCTGCATATCTAATACCACGCACTTCGCAAGGTAACCGACGTAAATTGGACGTGAAATGAAGCTATCTAATTGATAGGAATTGTTTTGGTGATTTGGTTAAGAGAATGGCAGTAATTGGTAGTAAATTAATCAAATCGTCTGAGTTCTTTGATTTTGATGGCAAGAGAAAGATGCTTTAAAAAATAAATGATGGTCTGTAGGCTGCTAGCGGGGATGCGGACTTCGGGGCGGCTCACACTCGTCAATACTATTACATACTATAATGAGAAAAGATTTGTATTTTCGTTTATAGTGACTAAACTCAAAAACTACTAAACTGTTTTTTAAAATTCTTTCACCAGTAGAATGTTATATTATCACTGAGAGAGATAGGCTATAATTTATATCTTTTCTTTCTTTTAAATTTTGTTTTCATGTAGTTTTTTTTTATCCTTTATGTACATAAAGGATTAAAAAAACTACTCTATGTAATATTCCAAGTACTCTATGTAATATTATAAAACTTGAAATATGTAAGTGCTGTGCACACCTGTAAGTGACAAATTCACTCTAGATTTTAAGTTGAAATGTCAACTTATCCCAAAAAAAAAATTGTGAATAAGTCGTTGGAATGCCATAATTAAATAAATAAATATATCACAAGGACGAGTCTGCTGACGGAAGCTAGTAGAGGATACTTTAATGCTACTTTAAATTAATTGATTCTCTCATCTGGAATTCCTCAGTAGCAAACCGGAGGCTGGAAATGTGATGGCAATAGGCTCCCCCCCATTACATGGGACTTAAACATAACTGGCGAAATCTGGGTGTACTATAGGTACACCTCTGCCTAACCCTTCGTGGATTTCAGGCGTGATATTATGTTATGGTTGTTTAAATCATGTTTGACATTAGGACGAATTATTCACTAGATGCTTAAACGTCCAATGGCCTGCTTTTTAAGTCTTTTCATTAAACATACTTGAATAAACACAATTTTATTATTCTTGATTTGCTTCTTCTCTGTTTACAATTATTTGCTAAAGTTTTCGATCAATGACTGCATTAGTGTAAAGACTTATACACTAATGCAGTCAAATGTGCCTAGGCACTACAAATACTTAGGTACATCTCAAGTTCTAAGTAGAAATCTACAAACATGCAACACGGTACAAGACGCCGCTAATTAGGTCTGCTAAGTTAAACAAGTTAGAGACACCGTCACTACCGAAATACTAATTAAGTGATACGCTGTTCTACTAAGTTGGTTCTAAGTTGTATTGTTTAAGTTCAGTTCGACTGAACTGTGTATTTCGAGGCTTCGGACACTGTAATCTGTTTCTTGCTTTTAATTTTAATTAAGTACGGTAAGTTAATTAAAGGGGCCTTTCAGTAGTAAAAAACCGATGTTTTCTTTTGTTTGTAAATGTAAAGTCGTTTTTGTAGGTAATTATTTTGTTTTATTACTTTTATAATGATACAATTACTGTGCTTTTATTTTGCGTCATGAGTTGACGCAAATATATAAGTTGTATTATTGTTTTCTTGAAAATTCTATAGAAAATAATTACGTATGATAAAAAAAAATGGTTTCTATCACAAAAAAAAAACGAGATAAGATTTATTTATCCAAAACATGAGTATACACACACATATTCTTTAATTTCGTTACTCATAAAATAAAGCTGGGAATCCGATCCACATTGAAAAATTAAAGTTTTCCTATCTGTTTTTTTTTTACAAGAACACATTATAATTATTATTTCGCAGACAGAGACTCCCAAACATACATGCATTACTCCTGACGTTGTACTTGTCAAATAACATAAAAAGCCACTAGAAATCAAAATGAACAGATGCGTCACAATACTTCGTTATGCTGACGCCTCGCGCACTCAATAAAAACATCATAATGAATCATAATGTTGCACATATGCGACTTTTTAGAGGACAGTAGAGCGGTTAGGTTGGTCTATGTCCTTTTGTTACAAAAATTACAAGTGCCAAATGGACGGATAAGTAGAGATTATCGGTTCCAGATCGAGTGTTATCGAGGAATACTGTTGAGTCTCATTTAAATATGAAATGCTGTGAGAATATGTGGAAAGTAAAGTTTGTTTTACATTTGCTAAATGGAAGTTATGATATACCTTCAGATACAAGCTACTTAAATAATTTGGAGGCAAGTCGACGAGTGGCATTTTTATTCACGAACGAGCGAAGCGAGCGAGTGTATAAGTCGACACGAGTCGAAAATCATCTTACGCACGTGTATCATACAACGTTTTACTATGCATTGTGCAAGGAAATAAAAAAAAAACGAGCGAGCCTTACGGCAGTCGCCTGTGATGTGTAACATCTAACATACGACGACGTATATAAATGATAAAAACAAAATTCACGACTTCGACTTCGACTTCGACTTCGACTTCGACTTTGACTTTGACTTTGACTTCGACTTCGACTTTTTGATTTTGACCATCGTCATAATCATCGCCATCGTCATCATCATCATCTGATTTGTAAAAACTAATTTGTGAAAAACTATTCTCAAATAATAAAATCTCTGAGACGAGACGGGCTGACGACGGCCTCAAAAATAAAAAAAAAACAGAAAAGTAAAAAGCACTAGTGAAAAAAAGTGACACTTTCCGCACAAATTGACTGCTCGGAAAACGCTCTTTTCGAGCAAATCCATTGTAAAGATTATTATGTTACTTACTAAAAAACAAAAACAAACAAACAAACAGTAAACTCTCCTAGTCAAAATATCCCTAATTCACAAACACACAAAAAACTGACCATACTAGAAGGTCATTCAAGTGGCTAATGGCTCAACAAAAAGCATTTTAATAGTAGGGCTCAACGGGGCATTACAGGCACGAAAAGCAAGCGGTGCTTATTAAAAATGTGGCCTGAATATCAAATTGCTATCTCTGTATTGTGTCGCAACCCTAAATCATTGGACGCTACCCCTTGGATTTTGATGGTAGTGTAATTGTAGTCGATGGAACGTTTAGATGGGGCAGGTTTTATATTTGAATGAGTATTGTTTTTTCAACGTTTTATAGTGGAGTGAGGAGTGGTTTTCGTTTGGCAAACTATAAATGCTTGGCAATTTAAAAATAAACCTCAAATATTACTGTTTTTAAACAAATATTTGAGGTATAATTCTTTTTTTGTAGGTGATGATTACCAAAAGTAAACGTTAAATTATTCGGAAGAGCAAAACGTTTCGGTTTTCATTATAAAACAAAAACCAAATAATTATTTTTAAACCGAAAATTGTCTGTTGCCTATGTATGACTTCTTAGTGTATCGTTAGCAAAAAGTTTATATACATAACATGTTGGGCACACAATTCATCTACACGAACTGCACTCACTGATGCAGTCATAAGGTCATCAAGTGCACAGGTAACCAGGGCATGCGACGCAAGATGGAAGGTGGGCCATTGTTTGTGGGAAAACGCCGCATACGTACTTGAGATCTGAGCTGTCCATGAACCCCCATGTGTAGGGATTGTCGTTGCTCCGGGCGACTTCGGTTTGAAGTCTCTTCAGAGATTTCCAAGTCACCTATGGTAACGTGTGCGCTGGTGGAAGGTATGTATGACTGCCGCGTTGGTGTGGTCGCAAGCGCTACTGCTGAGCATGAGGTCCTGGGTTCGATTCCCGGGTCGGGCTAAGTGATATTAGGTTTTTCTATATGGAATTTCTCAGTAGCAGCCCGGAGTTTGGATTTGCGCCCGGTTGATGGCAATAGGCTCGCCGGCGAAATGTAGGTGTACTACAGGTACACCTCTGCCCAACCCTTTGGGGAAAACAAGGCGTCAAATTATGTTAGAACGGCTGGACTAAAGTTGCTCCCTCTAAAACTTTAAGCAGTCTACAAAAAAAATTACAAGTCCGAGCACCAGCTATCAGGGGCGCTACTAGCCCTAACACATCCTATTGTGTTGTTTTTTTATATAAATAAATTCAGTTGTCACATCTCACATGATAAATGATGGCACTGACATGAGGCTCATATGGCGAATTTAGGAGGAACCCACTTGGGCCACTTGTTACTTTGTTAGTGCTTTTTGAAGAGGGCGCGATGTTTTCGATTTTTTTATTTTAATTTTTTTTTGGCCTTGGTTAAGAATTAATGAATGTTGTTTGGAAGAACGATTTCGTAATTCAATTGTGTCAGGTTCTTAAATCTGTTTATGCTGTAATTTAGTACCTACCTCGGTGAGTCCCTGTGTGCATACAGTTCTAGCATTTAAATAGAGCTGACGCAAATTTACACATACACCTTTTTTTTGTGTCAAACTTACGCTGTGGCGAATGTACCCATTATTTTAGGTATTTTAACATTCCAACTGCATATTGATAAGACTTTTAGGTATGATGATAGAAAAAATTACAAACATAATGACTAGATAAGTCCTTATCATCTACCTAGCCTTTTCCCAACTATGTTGGGGCAGCTTCTAGGCTAACCGAAAGCAGCTGAATACTAGTATTTTACATGGAGCGACTGCCTATCTGCCCTCTACAACCCAGTAAACTAGGTAATACGATAACCCGCTTGGTAAGACTGTTTGTCAGACTTTTCGGGCTTCTGACTACCTGTAACGACTGTCAAAGATCTACAAATGAAAGCCGGGATCAACGGTTTAACGTAATTTCTGAGGCACGGAGGGATCACGATATGTAATGGATGGTTACCCATCCACGAATCGACCTCGGCAAGCGCAGCTTAACCTACGATCGACCCGTAATTATCTACCCAAGAGCTATAGAAGTAATGGGTGTTAAAATAATGATAATATTCTCGGTTCAAATTCAAAGTTGTCTTAGATACTGCTGAGTGCTGATCAACCGTCACTATGCATTTGGGGAAAATAAAAGGAACAACTTTTAAGAAATAAAGTCTTCCTCAAAGTTTATCTGTTTCGCGAACCCTAAAATAAACAAGCAAGACGAAGATAAGCAGATAAATATTCTTGACAAAAAAATAATCTAAACCGATTCCGAGGCGAATATTTCGTGATGCTAAATAAATAATCAGTTCACAAATCCATTTGCTTCGGTTTCCGCATTTTTTTGGCTCCATTACAAGACCGGTGTGCAGCCAATTTGAAAATATTGAATAAGTAAAGCTTCCCGAAATATGAATGCAGAGATGATAGTATTAACAGAACCGATCCTGTGATAACGCTGAGGTTAAAATTGTTAAGAATAATGCCTACCATTTTAAAGAAAGCGTTTATGGTAATTATTCATAAATAATTTAGATATGATTTTGGTACCTACTTATAATTATGATCTCGTCCACGCCATGCTAATCTGGAAATAATTCACAGGACATGTTATTAGCAGTGAATTATCAGTGAAATGATTTGAAAAGTGGAAAAAAAAAATAGAATCGACAAAAGTACCAAAAGATAAGCTGGTCCCTACTCAGCAATAAAGTTGTAGAGTCACATTGCTTGCGATGACGTTAAAATAAAATATTGCATTGTGGAGTATATGAAGTGCAAGTATTTTTGTTTTTCATAGCTGAATGGGTTTTTTTTTTCCGTGGGGATTTCCTCATGGATAATTGGATACCCTTACCCGTCTTAGAAGAACGGAGGGTTATGTTGGACTCCTACCGACTAAATCCCCACTGTTCCTTCTAGTACCAAGAGTCGGGGGTCCGGGAGATACTTGTACATTCGCCGCAACCCCGACTGGTATCAGCCCGTCAGGCCTGACGCGCCCCATCACCAAGTGCGGCCGGTCCCACGACCACACGTAGAAGCGAATACATACCTAAGGAGAGAGACAGAGTGCAGGAGAAGCGCTGAGCACGAATGATTGGGATATCAACCAATTGCGGATGGTACGTCTGGTAACAAGTAGATGGTTATTTATAATATTTGCACTAACTGTCGCAATCTTAATTTAAACCAATTTATCGGATTTCGAAATGTCCCGTCTCGAAACATTACCAATTTATTCTTTGACGCTTACCAGAAGAGCGAACGCAGAGTGAACACATTATGACGAGTTACCGTGTTTTATCATGACGCCGCTCCTCAAATATGATAACACGGGTCTGTGGGAAAATACACCATGGAAACGCCATGGAAATATCATGGAAATTACTGCCGCACCATTAAGGCAATGCGGATTCACGGAGTATGCATATTTTGTGAGAGGAAATGGATACTTCAGGTTTTGTTTTCCGCCTTTTTTGCGGATCAACTTTTTCTGTTATTTTTGTCGGGTTACTCGTGTGTTTTCTGGAATTGTTTTGTTAATGAGGCGATTTGATTTTGGATTAGTATAGCGGATTAAAGTTATCCCTATGTAATTCATATATTTATACAGGTTGTCCACGAATTCATCATTGGTAAACCCTGTTTGTTGGTAACCATCCTGCACTGGGCCCGAATGGTGGATTATGGCCCAATACCTCTTACAGAGATGAGGCCTGCGTCCCAGCAGTGGCAACATTATGTTATGCTATTATGTGAAACACTGTTTTGTCCATGTTACTGCTAACCCTG
Organism: Agrochola lota; assembly: GCA_947364205.1. NCBI lineage: Eukaryota > Metazoa > Arthropoda > Insecta > Lepidoptera > Noctuidae > Agrochola > Agrochola lota. The sequence goes on along the minus strand of OX376231.1, from coordinate 7,626,492 downwards.
CTTTGCTGATTCGATAGAAATCGCATGAAAGCTTACTCGCACAAGTGCTTTATTTATTGATTTATTCTAGCTAACAGCTTTTAATTCTCATAAAGTCTTTTTTTTTCACGCAGTTTATTAGGTATTGTTTAATTTGCTGATCAATGTTTACAACGAAACCTAAAGTTAATTATTCGTATGAAAGGTAGCCGTTCTTAACCCTTAATCCACCATTTTGGATCCATTTTCGCTGGCAGTTTCTGACATGTTTCATAGTTCGCATTAGTGCTCTTTTTATGACGTGTAGACTCTTTTTTCCGTTTTTAACTCACGGGTCTGTTCAACTTACTGTTATAATAATTTTAGTATTTGCTTTTTGGAGCTGCTGTTCTTTCAGTTTCATTTAAATACAATAGTTATCTTAATAGGTCAGTTTTATTGTGAGATTCTTTTATTTTTAGCTATGTTATTCATAAATTTATGTATCTACCTACTCTTTCGTAATTTTGCTGTAAAGTGTATTTAGAAAAAAACCATAAAATTTAGAATCTTCTGTAGATACGTACTATGCCTGTACTAACTTAGATACTTCTGGATTTTCAATAAGTAACTACAAAATATGAATCCATCGAAAAACGTAACCTAAGAGAATAACATGATTATCATTTCATAGTAGCTGTCAACTTATGTGAAAATTCGTCGCCGGATTCTCATAAAAATGTCACAGCATGATCTCAAACTCAAGTTAAATTTCGCGAAAAAAGTCGGCAAACTTTTACGGTACAAAACAAAACAGTAGTATCGGTGTGACAGACGGCTAACCCTTTTACTGCGGACACGGGGTACATTAATACCCTTTTATGGCTTATTTGTTTTGTCAAAGACGTCACTGAAGACGCATTCAGAGTGCTATAACGGCGTATTGTGTCAAAATGTTTGTGGAATTTGTTTCACAGCGAGTTGCGATTTTTTTTCAATATTTTTTATTCTTTTCTTCGGTTTGCTGGTTTTTGAGAGATAATGATATGCATTTTGTAAATTGTGTGTGAAAGAAAGTTACGTTTTTTGTATGACTTTGAATAGTAGTTTTTGCAGCGTAATTATTAAATGATTGGTTTAAGAAACCTGGATTTCACAACGCATATTAGGAGCCACTATCGTATAATAGACTTCGCAATTTTTTTGCAAACTCTCTATCTCGTTAATTACAATTTGTCACCTAACGCCATAAGATTTGAAATAAAAACTGTCACTTCCTGAACTCGTTAAGCTAAGTGGCCAGATTTTTTGCCAACAAACTACTTATTAAGTGTGAACTACAACAAAAAAGCCACTCCACGCACCGCAGACTATCAAAAATTCACACTGTTTGCAAACTAATCAATTGGTATCAACGTCCGCTGTAGACATCTGTCCGTTTTTGTCGCGGACATTTCCTAGAGGCCCTTCATAGAAAAGCAATCGGGTAGTCGTAAACGTTAAGGGTCTGAAAGTACCCCCTGGGGTGCTTGTAAAGGCAGGACGATGTTTCTTGACACTGGCAGAAAAAGTACCCGTTGGTAGCCCCTAATCCCGGGATCCGCGTCAAGGGGGTTATAAGGCTAGCAAAAAGTGTAATTTAAAGCTGACTTAAGGTTTCGAATTAAAATGAAGGAGGAAGTCATGTCAGCTTGTTTCGAAAGTGTAACGTGACTACTGTTTTGGATTTTTTTTTCGTGAATTTTATGTGACATTCGTGAATATTTCAATATTGTAGGTTTCCGTGCCCTTTTTGACGCAAGCATCTTTTAAATTTTGTAGTAGCAGTACCTATCCTAGAATTGAAATACGAATGATTATGTCAATTTTTTTTTTTTTTTACTAACCTAATTCATATGATAAATGTCACTTCTATTGTAGAGAAGCGCAGTGCTGTCAGGTTTAGTGCAGCATTTTTTTTTTAAATACTGTCGACGTGGATATATTTAGTAACCTATTGCGCTTAATTTATAATGAATTTAAGCAAGGTCCAGCCTGAATCAATTAACTAGCAATTTTTTACAATATTGTTCAATTTTATATTTACATTTTTACAGTAAAACAATTTTATCGTTTCTATAAGCTCTATTTTTTACAACATAAGTTATAGGTAGATTAGTTTCTTCAAACATCTTTATAACCACGTACAACATCGTCAATATAATCAATTAACATTCACCATATCGCCTGCACTATGCTAATTCGTATGTCCCAACTGACTTCGCTCCAGTTACCGGCACAATAGTAACCTGATTATAATGCCTGGATCTAGATCCTATTGTTCCAATAAAGGATGTTCAGGAAATTAACTTAGTATGCCAAATGAGACTGACGGCTTGAACGGGCTAGAAATTGCGTTTATAGTTCTTAAAATTTGTGGGTATTTATTGTAGATGTTATTAATGAGAGGGTCCATTTCTTAGTTTGGATTTTTAAGGGATAAGTTGTAGAATTTACCCTAACAAACAATCATATAAACATTAAAAAAAATATATATATAACAAAAATGAAAATAAAAATCAAAGTCCCGTATGAGGCCAAAAGACCTATCTCAGCACGATGCTGCGATATTTAAATATAAGGTAGGTACTACTAAATACATCGTAGTGAATAGTACCATCAAAGTAAGGACTATTCTTGCTTGCAGCGCTCGGCGGCTACAGAACCGTGCCGGTAACAGATGTGGTCATCGTGTTCACGGGATTTTGTTTACAAACTGGTTAGATATGAACTTCGTTGATGGTACGTATTTTGTTTTGACATTGTTTTATTGTTCTTGTTATGCCACCTTTAGAGGCTCAGTTGAAATGTCTTTTTCACATGTCTGTAATATCACCGGTACCCTTCAAACATAACATAACATCTCTCCACTATTCCCCGAAAGTCTAGGCAGAGGTGTACCTACCCAACTGTACACCCACATTTTGCCAATTATGTTAAATCCCATAGGGGGCGAGCCTATTGCCATCAACCGGACCCAAATCTGGACTCCGGGCTGCTAATGAGAAATTCCGGATGGAGAAACCAAATAACTCTTTGCCCGACCAGGGAATCGAACCCGGGAACTCATGCTCAGCAGTAGCGCTTCCAACTACTACACCAACGGGGGTCTCCCTTCAAACAATACCGCTGCAATACGCCATAAATACCTATGAACTTGTGGTTTTACGCGACGAGCTCTACTTCTAGAAAAGACAATCTTTTTCCTAAGAAATATCCTAGAATACTTAGCAAAAAAAAACTCCATTACGTTCTAAAGTACATTAAGTATCTTACTTAAAGATCATCTCCGTATACTTAAGTGAAATACATCATACATCTTAAGTTAAAACAAGCACCGATATTTCACGTAACAGTCAAGTCTCTAGGCACTGGATGGGCGTGGCTTGAGGTGGGCGTGGCAAGGAGGGCGGACCCTCTGAGGCCTCCCAAAGCACTCAGGCCCAGGAGACGAATGCCAACTTGTTTGTGCCTTGTTGTTGAACTTAGATATTAGTCATTTTATGTATACCTAACTTGAGTATTTTTACTTACCTAAAGAGTGCGTCGTCGTACTTATGGTATAACACCCACTTCGCCCATTTTGCTAAAAGGGTTTTTAGTACAATCTTATCTCGTAACGGCATGAACTGTATAAGAATGCTGTGGGAAAATAATGTGGCAATCAGCAAGGTTATAGCGATGCTGACTGCCTAAGATACGCTGGAAGAGTAGGTACCGACATGTAACTATACCCATAGACGTTCATAAGACTCCGTACTCCACAATATAAATACGTACGTGATACTTAAAGATTCTTGTAATTTTATTTTGTAGAAATTTGAATGTGCGATGAACATTATCGTGATCTGTTGATCTGTCTAGCCCTCTGCCATTAATGTCTGCGTCGGCTTCCCGTTCAAATGAAGTGTTGTATGCAGTGTCTACCATTTTGATCTCAACTCAATAAAGGGGCATACCGGTGCAGACCAGACTTATGTTTCCGTCTTTGTGAGGTATAAAATGGAAGCTGAGCCGAGATGCCCTATGATCTTGCAATAAACGTATTCGTCCTCTATAGTATCTACGCAAGTTTTCTAACGACAGACCGGCTCAAGATTTGTAGAATAGATATTTAGATTAGTCAAAAACCTATTAATTATAACATTTTCATACACGATACTGCTAAACGTTGAATCGCCTTTTGGAAGGTGTGGACTCTTAGCCATAACGTTACGTGGTTAATGATAATATAATGTAGAACTTCCAATTTTAGTAAAAGGGTGTGTATTGTACCGATTTATAGGTATCATCATTATCCAGAGCCCGACTTTACCCACTGCTAGGTATAGGCCTCTCCTTCCCTGTGCCAATCCACACGCTTCTGTGCCAGTCTTATTCAGGTTTTGCTCGTGATGGCAGCAATGTCGTCCGCCGATCTCGCCGCCTGACGACCGACATCTTGTCTTCCAGTTCTTGGACGCCAGTCTGTCACAGCCTGGGTCCACCTGTCATAACTGCGCCTTGCCAGGTGTCACCCAACTCTATTTGAGTCTATATTTCTTTGTAGCGCCAAACGATCTGCTTGTGTCCTAGTGGCGGGGTGATATGGTAAAATGACACGTCGGGCACAAATCCTAGATTGACGTGCCATAAGGAATATCATTGTTGTCGTAGCTCAGAAGTTATTCCTCCATAAAAGGTGGAACATCTGCCAGTTTCGTCACATTGTAGGTCCTTACCAGTAAAAGGGGTACCTACACTGTGTTAACAATTAGCCGTACATGCCTGGGCTGGTTACGCTACTCATACGTAGTATACCTACGTTCAAAATCCACCATAGTTTTCAGCATCATGAACTGTAGGTATACATGTTATACATCACACACACCACTAACAAAAAACTCACTAACCTCAAAACTTAAACTTAATAGTTCAGGTTTTTTTCTGGTAATGGTCATATATGACAAAACTTAAATATAATATAAAAGCTAACACTAAAATAAAAGTAAATATGAAAAATAGTTTAGGTTACCTTTATTCAACGAAAGTGGAGTGTTAGATTAGCTTGGAGAGTATTTTTATGACGTGCTTTGGCACTTGCCAGGTTTTTTTTAAGTAACTCGGAGCCTTAACGACTAAAGATAAAGTGAAACTGTGTCGTATAGACAAGCCCCATCCTATGATAAATGGTAGTAATTTTTGTAAATTGGTTTTAATAAACTCAAAACTCAAAGCATTTATTTAAATTAAACCATTTACAGGCGCTTTTGAATTATCTAGGAATCGGTCAGTCAGAAATATGAAGCTAGTTGCCCATTCCCAAGCGTAGTAGGTACCTATGGAGAAGAATGGGCAAGAAACTCCACGGACACTCTTTTAAATAAATTGTTACAACATATTGGTTACATCATTCATGTTGAAATTTAACATATGAGAACAATGTAGAAAGACGTGCACGTTAGAAGCGTCCGTAATAAAAAGATAAAACAAAGAACAATTCAAAAATTTAAATCAGCAATGGCAGCTAAGAATTGACCAGTCCTAACTGACGGCGCCCTGAGTGAGTATGACATACTCGCAGCCGCCAGGGCACAAAAGTTTTACACGTCATAAAAATTATATTTTAAAACTAGATGAGGCCAGTGTTTCTTATCTACTCTGAGTAAAAACACCGTCGTTTGAAGACAGCGTGCAGCGCATCAAATCATATATTCTGTCCTTCTTTTTTTTCCGTGTGTTTAGTGACTAACCTGATATCAGAGTTTTTTGAAAGCCGCTCATGGGCCTCTGAGTTGGCTTCACATGTTGTCGAGAAATATCTCTCAGGCATGCCGGTTTCCTCACGATATTTTCCTTCACTGTTTTTGAAGCAACTGATGATTATACAATACGCACATGAATCCGAAAAGTCAGAGATGCGTGTCTTGGGTTCGAACTCGAGACCTATGACTTAGCAGTCCGACGGTCACACCACTAAGCTATCACTGCTAGTAATAAATTATAACGTTTTCACTGCTGGGACTCAGGCCTCCTCCCTGTGAAAGGACCACACTCTGTGCGGGTTAGTGGATGTCACCTACTGCCGCTATCCCAACTCATTTGGGGTTGGTGCTGTATGTCATCGTCTTACATACATCTCTATTAGCCGTCATCTCCTAAGACGCTCCCTTTCTAGCATCTTGCATACAACCCATAAATCGTTTTTTTGGACTCTCACCACTTATTTTCTTAATAAAATACCTAAACGCCATGTTTTTTAAATCAGGTCAATAGCACCAAAACCATGATGCATGGTAGCATATTAGTTATCTGTCAGATAGAAAATATCGAGCTTTAAGAGCGTTTATTCTGAAGGTGGGCAACGTCGCAAATAGATGTCAAATATTTCACTGTTTTGATTAATTTAGCAATATTACTGTGTGGAAATAAAAAATGTGGAAGCTAGCTAGCGAACTAGAATATTGACTATGAAATGAAAAAAAAAATATCGTAACACCGAATGTTTAGTTTTAGATGTAAAAATCTATTTGGAAACTTTCCAAATGCGTTTTGTACACTTAAATAGGGTACAACATCAAACTCAATGTTATAATTGCAATTCAATTATTAATATTCTAGTTCGCTAGTTAGCCACATTTTTTATTTCCACACAGTAATATTGCTAGGTATTTTTTTTTTTTTTTTCAGGATGTGTAATCATCAAATGACCTCTCCCGCTCTGGGCAGAGCGAGAGGGTGTGTCAGACTTTTACTGACTAAAACCCACCCGTGTTCCTTCCGTTGCCTGTGTGCCGGGGCCGCGTTATCCCTTTCGGACAAACCCGCAACCCCAGCAGGGTATAAGAATCAAAACAGGTAAATATTTGACAGTTATTTGCGACGTTGCCAACTTTTAGAATAAACCCTCTTAAAAGCTCTGAAAGTGTTCAATGGTTGAAAATATTGAATTTGTGAAATAAATAGTAATAACCAACACTTTGGTGATGATTCGATAGAAGTACTCCTGTCACGCATTTTAGGCACATTCACCTGAATTATCGTTCGATAGTCAGTTTGTATTGAATCGATTCGAGCCACTATGCAGACTCCTGTACCTATAGTGCGCAGATTTTAGCCATGAAACTATCGGGTGAGTGTTTCATAATTTGAATAACGGCGCGGCTTTATTTTCGTACCAGCTTTCGCCAGTGGCTTCGTCGACTGATATCTTTATACATTATAGCCTATGTTACACAGTGATAATATAGCTTTCTATTAGTGAAAGATTTTTTTTAATCGGTCGTGTAGTTCTTGAGTTTATTAATTACAAACAAAAATACAAATATTTTCTCTTTATAAAATTAGGGATTCCTTACCATATCGTACTGAATCTTGCAATAGCTTTAAGTATACGTACTTATATTGTCATTGCCTTCACATTCATACTTCAACTGATAGATAGATAATGACTGTTAACATGAATAGGTCGGTACGGTCAGCGACAAAGGTCGATTAATACCGCTACTTTTACACATCATCAAAGTTGGCACAAAATTATTCGATACATCGAATTCCAGTAGGTATTACATAGAATAGCTAAGAGTTAATTTACTTCTGTTCCGATTTTAATTAAATATTTAGCTCAATAGTTAAGATTTACGCAAAATAAGTGTTAATCGACTGTTGTTGTATTCATCACAATAAACCAGTTTTATATACACATTGACATTGTTGAAAATTATGTTCAAAATGACACGATTACTTTGTAAAGTATTATATTATTTTAATTATTGTGAATGTGAGGACTAAGTGGATATTTTTTAAATTTCTTTTTTTCGTTTTCATTTATTTTTTCTTTCTCAGTTAGTTTTAATGATGGTCTGGTAGTTTGAGTAGTGGATGCGGCCTACCCAAATATCCTGTCTTTGGTATTGTTCGTCGAGTTGAGCTCCTTAAGTTCTGAGTTGAGCTCCACGATTACTGACAAATGCTTTCCTCAAAAGACCATTTCAGACACTAATCTACATGTTCCTCACATGGCTAGAACAAGATGTCTGGACTTTAAAAGAGACTGCGACCTCTGAGTTTGTTTCGGCCTTTCTTCTCAGAGTAGTCAGATAAGAAACACCGACCTCATCTAGCTTATTTTTAATATTTTTTATACGACGTGTAAAAGTGATTCCGATATCCTATTTACAGAATAAACAATTCCATTTCATTTCATTTCATTTCATGTCATTGTGTGTTACGTATCAACTTCTTACTTATATTGAATTTTTTGTCAAATCCACATACTGATCGGAACATGCTGATAATATCGAGCTGCAGCATGCTGAGGTTCGCGTTCACATCAATATCTCGGTCTTAGAACTCTTGAACTTTCACTCGCCCTTTCCTACCGGCTACTCCTGTCATTCCTTTACTTACCAAATTGATTAGTATCCTAAGTACACGATAAAACGGTGTATATTAGATGCCAATGACTCTACTTGACAAAATCGATCGTTGGTACGACTGAACTCGCCAGCTATTTGTAGCGTGCTGATTGTGGCAATATTCCCTCGCGACTAGCTCACATTCCGCAAAAGGTTATTTTAGGATCTATTTCAATATCTACTATTTCGTGAACTGAAAAGAAAATATAAAAAATTAAATGATAAATGATTTTATTAGGTTTGAAAAAAAACACGTCAATCATATTTAAAAAACTAGATGAAGTCAGCGTTTCCTATCTGACTACTCTGAGAAGAACAAACTCAGACCGAAACAAACTCAGATGTCACAGTCTCTTTTAAAGTCCAGACATAATCTTGGTCAGGTCATGTGAAGATCATATAATACCTTTGTACTCAAATTATAATTATGTCGTATCTCTATGTATTTTACTGTGTGTACATAAATAATAAAATAAATAAATTATAGACTGGTCTCTGAAATGGTCTTTTGAGGAAAGAACCACACAGATTAAGAGGACCTGACCAGTCAGTGCACGCATTTGTCCATTATCGTGCAGCTCAACTCAGAACTTATAGAGTTCAACGATTCGACGAACAATACCAAAGAAAGGGCCAGACTATCATTAAAACTAACTAATTAAAAATAATCACCTGAATGTTTTTTCATTAATGCTTATTGTTTAATCGCTAGAACGAATTATGTAGCTAAACAATTGTAGGTAACTTGAAATTTAAGAAGACCGATGGCAATCATGCCTGCAATTGATAGTCTAAATCTAAAAAAAAAAAAATTGTATGTTTGTTTGTTACGCTTTCACGCTAAAACGGCTGAACGGATTTGGATGAAATTTAGCACATGGGTAGTCCATAACCTGAGTTAGTTTATAGGATACTTATTTTCCGGATATTCCTACGGGATCGAGACTTATGCTGGTGAAACCGCGGGGCGCAGCTATTATGAATAAAAGGATATTCTACAATACTCTTCATAACATTCTAATATATTAGCATTCGGTGAGATAAAATAATCAAATATTCTCCTATAAATAACTCCTAATACCTACTTAGTAATTACATGATCAGATTGGGGATGGACCGCTCACTGAAACAAAAAAGACGACAAATATAGATACCTACAATATTTTTTTAAATCATTGGTATAATAATTCAATACGAACAATCAACAACAACAGTAGGTAGGTATTTATAAACCCCGGTTAGGTACATAATTCCCTGTTGAATTAACACCGACATTTGTAACCACGTTTTGCAATTCACGCATTTGAATTATATGACAGTCGCTAAGGGTAGCTGTTGTTAATGCAAGAATGTTATAAAGTTACAATGTTATGTTACGGATATCATTTTATTCAATTAAAAACCATAAAATCTGTGAATAGAACTAGCTGAACACTATCGAATATTGAAATTTAAACAATAACATTTTGAGGCAAGTTTTACAGCAGCAAACAACTAGGGTCATATTGCCTCGTTGATCAGTATCAAGTGTCTTCTAAAGTCAAGTAATAGCCGTTGTACCAATTACATGATCATCAACATTATTTTGATACTTATTACCACGCAGACGTTGTCTCATGAACATGATGCTCCTAATAGAACGTTACAATGAACGGTCATATGGGAATATTCTCGCAAATGTTATGAACGTTACTCTCTAGGCACCATGCTCTCTAAAATTCAGAATTTATTTTAGTTCCCGAATACAAATCAGCAGCGTATGTCAACGACCCGAAACATTATTTTAACGACAGCATTAGCAACTACGATTTGTTCACGTTCAAACATACAGAACACTTTACATGTAATTAATGAGGCGACAAAACCTCATCTCGGTCGCAGTTAAAGTCAATTCCCACTGAAATTTCATCATCGTCAATCTAACTTGGGTTTAATAAGTAATACTTGTGGCGTGGGCCGTCCCTTAGCTCGGCTGGCCTCGTCCGGCGAGATCTTTGTCGTCTCATCCATCCCGCTATCCCTTACTCGCGCGAACGTGCTACGGTCTCTGAGGGAAACCTCGCAACGTCCCTCCATTACCATAATACCCGTCTATAAATCCACTCGCATGCGTTGATATGTTCAGCTAAAAATTCAAACACGATTTTTTTATATCATTTGGGCTAATGCTATCGAGTATTTTTTCGGTTTTGAAGGAAATGGAGGTGTGCAAGTGGCGCCACCTGCGTCGGTGTATCCGTCCCGCTCTTGGGCGAGGGCGTGTCCCCTGGGCGCCTCCCCCAGTCCGCGGGGACGGACGGGGGCTCCACCAAGCCCGGGCACTCGGCGCCGCGCTCCCGCGACGCTTGTTAGTGTTCCGCAAATTCACAGCGGGATCGCCCGCACAACCGGGACTCGATCCCAGAACGCACATACGATAACACAGAGCCGCCTACCGGATAGTTATACAACAGATAGTTAGTACGAAGTTGAGAATTTTTTGATAAACCTGCTTTTGTCGACGAATGATTTTTGTGTTCTTTTTCTGAGGTTTTCCTGTGATTTTAAATTGTAATTATTTTTGTGGTATAACGTTTCAGTAAAAGTAAACTTTTAGACATCGAAACTTTTTTTTTAAACATACTAACGAATATTTTACAAGTTTTAAAATACAGACTAACAATTAAAAAAATAAAAGCCAGTGCGACAAAATAAAATTTGAATTTAGACCGCAATTTTCGGGCGTCTTCGTGATTTTCCGGGGGTGTTCGTGCGCTCTCGGGCGCGTAATCGGGTGCGTGTCGTGATTCGAGATTCGGTCGGACGAGTTGAACGCGGCGGGCGGGTACACGGGTTCACCGTGGCCGCCGCTGGAACTAGACCCCGTGGGATGGGGGCGAAAGCTGTACCCTTCGGGAGCCCCAAGATCTTCAGGTATGTACGAAAATTACGAAAACTTTGGTCTAACTAGCAGTTTCCTATTTCATACGGAATTGTTCGGACGCTCAGAAACATGTTTTAACCTTAAAATGATATTAAAATTAATTTCTTTAGAGTTTAATTGCTTACAACTTTGAGTTTGGAAAATGCCAAAAAATACCGTATCTATATATCCCACCGTACCATATCTATTTGCTGTGTTTTAATGGCATAAAGATTAACGTACTTTTCGCAGTTTATTTTCTAACTGACAAAAGTAATACAAGCCAAATAACATCCTTTCTAACAATAACAAAGTGTTAAAAATATAGTGTAATTATTAAATTAAAGTAAATCATTGTTATTCTAAATTCAAAGTGTTGATATAGTCAAGTCTACGAGAATGTCTACGGCGTAGCATAACAAATGAAGTTAGCCGTCGTAGCCGGCGTAGTAATTAATTTTCCAAGTAATTCAGTGGCGTGTTAGCGAGAGAACTAATTTTATTATAGTTTAATTGATAGACCTGAACTTTCTATTATATTTTTTACTTGGTTTTGTACTCTTGTGTTGTTTATTCTCATTGGTTTGAAGTTTTAAAATCAGTTTGAACGAGTCGCCGTTTCGTTTAAAAAAGTCTTTATCAAAAGTTTTGTTATTAAAAATTATCAGAATTCTATGAATTTGAGCGATAATAAAATCACTGCCAACTACAAAATGTTATTGTCATAATCATGTTGAAGATTTTTTTTAATATTATGCTATATATAAATTTTCCCTACAAAAAATCTATAAATATAATGGAGAGAATTATGGGGAGCAAATCTAATGACATAATCCTCGTATAGGAGAAACTGAAATATTTAAATCGATGAATTGACTAAGATGCTGTTAAATAATTTATTCAAGCAAGTTGCATAATTTTAAGTAGCTTAGAGGACTAGAGTATAAAACCTTATTGTTTTGGATGTGAAATTGTAGTACTTACTTACTCTCTTAGAACATAAACTGTTAGTCATTTCTTACGAAATACTTTTTCAGTGGACTGATTTCCAGGACATATTTTTTTCTTATATATTAAAATCGCAACTAAAATCAAGAAACTTTTTTCTCTATATCAATTCGATTAAAGGGACTATTGTGAGCATACTTACAATGTTTAGTTTAATTAATCACGTTAAGTAATACTGCTCATCATATTGCATGAGCAGTATTTTATGATGTAGTAGGGAAATGCCTGGAAAGATTTAGTGAAGGCCAAGCAGTGGGATAGTACATATAGTATAGTATAGTATCCTCTTCTCTTCTTCGTCGTTCCCTCAATGCTGAGGATCGCGACCACATACGACGCGTCTCCAAGCTATGCGGTCTTCTGCAGTGTGGACCGTTTGGTAAATGCTGTCTCCAACAGCCTTCTTTATCGCGTCTGACCGCGTATAGATTAACAAAAAAATTAAAAAGTATTTGAACAAAGAACACATTTGTGAACTTTATTTTTTACTAGCTGCGCCCCGCGGTTTCGCCCGCATAATTCTCGATCCCGAAAGAATATCGGGATAAAAATTATCCTATATCCTAAACCAGGTCATTGTATACCCATGTGGCAAATTTCAACCAAATCTGTTCAACCGAATAATATAACACACGAATAATATAAGTTAGGAAGTTAGTATTTTATAAATATAATTTTGACAATACCATATATCAAAAGTACCATCTCCCACCAGCGATTTCACTTTAATATTTTTTTTCTAAAGGAAGTGTAATCTTCTGCTCATCAATACTATGTTTGTAAGGCATACTTATAAGTCTTTTGTCTTTTGAGCTTTAAGGCTGCCAAGGCTTTCTAATTTATTTACTTATATTTAGTCTAGTGGTCGCAAGTGCTACTGCTGAGCATGAGGTCCTGGATTCGATTCCCAGTTCGGACAAAGTGTTATTGGCTTTGTTCATCAGGAATTTCTCAGTGGCAACCGGGAGTCTGAATTTTTACCTGGTTGATGGCAATAGGCTCGCCTCCTATTACATAGGACTTTAACAAAACCGGCGAAATATGGCTGCACTATAGGTAAACCTCTGCCGAGCCTTTCGGGAATTACAGGCGCTATGTTATGTTAAATGTTACTAGTTTTGCTCGAAAGAATAAAGGAAACAGACAACTTTCCTAGTGCAAATTTCATACTGATAAGTTTCTACTTTAGTATATGCCCATTGAACCCTTCATGTAATAGTGTAAACATCAGATGAAGCAGTAACTAAAGCAAACTGATGCCAAATCTTTCTGTCCTCGTTTCCTTTCAATAGTGTGATTTTGGTGAAGTCGACTAATGCAGGGTCGTCTTGCTACAATTTGTGGAATCCCTCGAAACTTCCAGTTGCAAATAAAATCAGGTTTATTGACCTTCTACTTGGTGACATTTTTTAAATCTTCTCCAGAAGGAGAATCAGAAGATAGTCACATTATTTGCAGGACAAACTACATATATTCTTAAATTTGGGAAAATATTTAATTGATCACTAAAAACTTATTTACTTTCTAATGATGTACGCTTTTTTTAAATAAATGGGCCTCTTTTATCTTTCTGGTCTTTTCTCAAAGTTGGTATCAGTTACTTGGCTATGTTCAATTTTAGGAAATCAAAGTGGGAATTATTTGAGGCTCACCAAAACATCCATTGTTATTTATTATCTAAGGGTCCATTAATATTTTTAGGAAACCCAAATGAGAATTATTTGAGGCTCACCAAAACATCCATTCCAAACATCCATCCATTATCTTAGTGTCCATTAATATTTTTAGGAAACCCAAATGGGAATTATTTCGATATAAAATACATGCCTTCAGTTAGTGCCACTGTTCCTAAAACCTTCTGATCCTCTACCCCTTCTAACACTAGCATGTTTGCAGGCGGGCTGATGTTCGGCCTGCATCACCAGGAGGCGGCGGGGGGCATCCACGCTCAGCCCCGTGGACCCGTCACCTCCTTGAAGGAGGAACCTCTCACCCGAGCATGGATGACACCAACCTCGCTAGTTGATAATACCAAGTAAGTATAATCGAATGTTGAATATTCTTATCATATTTATAAGGTAGTGTTTGCTTAGATTAAAATAGTATTGACGACTGGTGATATTGAAATGAACCATCAAAGAAGTTCATATCTAACCAGTTTCAAAACAAAATCCCGTGAACACGATGACCACATCTGTTACCGGCCCGGTCCTATACCCGCCGAGAGCTGCAAGCAAGAATAGTCTTTACGGTAATTAGATATGAACTAATTTGATGGTACGTCTGGCACATCCTGTGCACTGGACAGTAAACCAAACTGCCATCTTGCTGACTGGCTTTTGAGCCATTCCTATATAATATGGTATAGTTCTTGCCAATATGGGAGAAGACTCTGGCTTCTGCAGCACAGGTGTTTTTACCGAGCGCAGGAGCCAGGGTTTCAATTTGTTTGCACACCATTTTTTATGCTAACAAACAATAGGTATGTTGACTAAACATTATTTTTTGTCCGTCAGGTAGATTATTAAAAAATATTGGACACGTATTTTTTTCTATTTTTACGTAATCAAAAGATTACGGCAATACATTGAGTTAAAATGTGGCATGACGTCAAGACCCGGTAGATTTTATACTGACTTGTGACGTAGCGAGCCCCCACTCCCCAACTTTAATTAATGCGTTTTATCTAAACCATTTTTATTAATATAATAAAGCAAAAAAACGTGTATAATATTTTTTATTATCTGACTGACGGACTTAATAGTTTTTTTTTGTTTTCCCAAGTCAAAATCCCTATTACTATTATTATAGGAGAGATAAAGTCAATGCTAGAGATGGAGGTTAACATGTAAATAAAGTAGAAGAGAAACAGCAGCTATTGGTTACTCGTAATATGCCAGTCTGAATTGCCTTCACTGAAGCTGTTAAATGCTAGAAGTTGTATATGCTTTCTACTAAGACTATCTTAAATAAACCTGAAGAATTTTGTTCTTTTGGACATAGTTAGTTTATAAATTGGTTTACAGTTAAGAGAAAAATCATGGCTTATGATTTTATGATGTGTGCGATAGGTTCTTTAAACATAGCAGGTTGAGGTTGCCAAAAAATAATCGAACTGATTAAGGAAAGACAGAAACAGATCCGTTTTCTAAACATTGAAATGAACAAAATTGAAAGAATATAGATTGAAACAAAATAAAATAAATTCAAAAAGAAAAATGTTGGCGGCTCCCAAACAAAGTACCTACCCTCATTTTGATACTCAGTTAAACCATTTAGTGGTCGAAAAGAGCATCGCACTGAACTTATTATTGCCACCGAAATTCTATTAGCGCTCTTCGAACTCAAAGCAAAACGAATGTACCCTATTTGACATTAAATAACTGTAAGGGATTAAGTTCGGTACCTAATGCGGCTTTTTGGGGGTTGCTGTCAATCAATATGTTTGTCTGTGAGCGGGAAAAGAACAACTGGACATATTCAGCTTTGTGGATTCTGATCCTAAAATTTGTTTTTATTTATAATTAATTCGACTTTGATTTAGTTTAACTTTAGTTATCAGCAGTCAGCAGTATGCTAAGGAATTGAGATCAGATTAATACTGTGGTTGGCTTTACTTTGTGTAAATAATTTCAACACCACTGCTCTCAAAAATGGTGAAGGAAAACATCGTGAGGAGACCGGCATGTCCTAGAGCCAAAAATTCGAAGACATGTGACATCTACCAACCCGCACTCGGCTCGCATGGTAGATTACAGCCCCTCTCGAAGAGAGGAGGCCTGGGTCCCAGTAGTGGGAACATTATGGTCTGATTATGGTAATACTGTAAGTAGAATTGAAAGTGATTTGTGTTCTATAATAGTGCAATACATAATATTGTGACAAATTGGTATCCCTTTTAAAACACACTCATTAACTTCGGATTCATCATGATTCTTTTTGTAATTCCAATAACTAGTACTTTTAAAGAAGAAAGGTGGGTTTAAATCTAAAAGTGAACTAATTTACAAAGCTGAAACCAAATAAGCCTGGAAGAAGAAACACTATTTGACCAACCTAAAGTACAGTCGAAGCTCCTTGGAAGTATCACTTTCGCTGACCAAGGCGTCTCGTAACAGCCGGTATATTCTGTAAAAATCTCAACGCGAATACTTATGCCTGGTTTATACGTTGGCAGTAACTGAACCCAGTAACTCAGAATTACGGACCCAGTCAGTGGGTTCATGTAGACGAGATCGGCAGTAAGTCAGGCGGGGGAAGCTACTGCGCCTGAAAATAGACGGGTAGGTTAGTCAACTGGACTGACTTGAGGGCGCGAAGTCAGGAGTGGATTGGGTTAAACTAGTGTATATACGAGCCCTGTTGCAAGTCAGCGGTGGATTGACTTACTGTACTGTCACATTACTGATGATTTTTGGTGTGCCTAATCTTTATTAGTTTAAAAATCGAAATGGTGAACTGCCGGTCTATCTCGTTTAAATGTCATCGTGAAAACTTAGGTGAAGTGAACTTTTGCTACCATCTGATGCTAGGGATTGACACTATTGACAGCTCACTACAAGCTCACGGCACCTTATTTAACACGGTGAGATTTTTACAAAATATACCGTCAGTTCACCATTACGATTTTCAAACTAATAAAGATTAGGTACGCCAAAAATCACCTGCCCCTCACCACCAGCCGATACGTACAATGACTCTATTATCACGTATCCAATCAGGGGCGTACAAATTTCGCACAGCCCATAATGAAGCATGCGGTAACAAGTGTGTATTCATAAAAGCAAAGGGCGCTATAAATCATAGCATGGTGCGATGCGGTGGGGAACGCTACCGGCTACAGAATTTTGCTTGTGACTGTACCGGGATAATTAATAGGGTAGGTACAGATGCGTTTATTATCTCAGTAGATGCTTATTTTGTTGATAAAGTTTTCAATACAAATAAGAAAAAAAAATGTTAGTCGTCAAATATGAATAAAACAGATGGAATTTTTTTTAATGTTCTGTCTTCTGTCTTCCAGCGTAACCTTTATACTAGGTAGACTAGTGCCATGCAGTAAGACAAATTGGAGAGGCTCAAAATCTGTAGTGGAAAAATAGTTTAATTTTTTAGCTCTATTAATGCAAATTAATTATGAACTTATTTATGAAGTACCTTTAATTGAATAGGCCGAGTGCACACAATTAAATTTGTGAATAATAATAATAATACCTGCCTGTTACTGTACCACTGCAGGGCAAAGGCCTCTTCTCATACAGAGAAGGCACGAGCATTGATTCACCACGCTTGCTCAAGACGGGTTGGCGATTTCAGACTTATATTAACTATATGTCCAGGTTTCCTCACCATGTTTTCCCTTCACCGATGTCAGTAATGTCCAAGATAAACCCAGAAAGTACATATGAATTGAAAAAGTCACATTGGTACTTGCCCAGATATGAACCCACAAACTCTTGCATGAGAGGCGAGGCCTTTACTACTTGGTCATCACGACAGATATAAATGCATGTGTGTGATGTGATGAATGTGTGAATATTGAAACATTATTGTATTTCTGCTCAATCTTACTTAGTTATAGATAGGCATGTACAAGATGCGTATATTAAATATATGCGTATATAAAACCAAGCCGAACACACCCTTTAATTCTTAATACTATTTCATTATTTATTCAAACTTATAATAACACAAACCCATACATTTTATGATAATAATGAACTTGCGCAACAATAAACATTTGGCGCGCTGTATAATGTGACGTATTCATGTACCAACTCCGAATTAGGGAGGTATTGTGTTTGCACAGAATCATAGAGCACCCTCCCGCCATCTGTCGTGTTTTAGCTAACTAAGTTCCGTTCTTAAAATGTTTACTTCAATTGTTGAATGTTTTATTTGTTTATCTGTTGTGTGTTTATTGGAATAAGTGGTGGTTAGATTAATTGCGTTACGATAATTACTATCCATATTATCCAACATTCCAAACTGCAAACTTTGAAACAAATAAAGCTTCTAAATATTCGCTTGGGTTTTGTCAAAACAACAGTGATTGTAATTCAAAAGAAAAAGTGTTTTCGTATAGTGTTTTTTCATCTGCCTGCCGGCCTATTCTGTAAAAATCTCACCGTGGCATCGTAGGTGAAGTGAGTTTTCCACCTGTGTAGGTATTCTGTAAAGTGTCAATCTCTAGCATAGTAACATCAGATAGAATGACAGGTGACTTCACCTAACAGTACTCGCATTATGGGAAGGGTGATATCGTTAACAGCTTAAAAACATTTAAGTAGTCTAAAAATACCTACCTAACAATTTCACTAGTTTATATAAAAACTAGCTTTCGCCGTGGAGGCCAGATTTATCCTACGGTAACCGAATATCGGGATAAAAATTATCCTATATGTTAATCCAGGTTGTAAACTATCTGTGTGCCAAATTTCATCCAAAGCCGTTCTGCCATTATTGTGTCATTGAGTAACAAACATCCAAACAGACAAACTTTCACATTTATAATAAAATAATTAATAATACCAGCCTGTTACTGTCCCACTGCAGGGCAAAGGCCTCTTCCCATACAGAGAAAGCACGAGCATTGATCACCACGCTTGCTCAAGACGGGTTGGTGATTTCAGACTTTTATTAACTATAAGTCCAGGTTTCCTCACGGTGTTTTCCTTCGCCGATGTCAGGAAAATCCAAGATAAATTCAGAGAGTACTTATGAATTGAAAAAGTCACATTGGTACTTGCCCGGATTTGAACCCCAACCTCGTGCATGAGAGGCAAGGCCTTAACCACTGGGCCATCATGACACATTTATAATATTAGTAGGATATATATTACATATATATATACAATATATAATTAGGATTAAATGGTCACGCCATAGCAAATAAAAAATAAAAAGGTAGGAGAGGCTAACTAATCAACAAAATGAATTTTTCAATAACCCACTAATTAAACTAATTGCAAGCAATCAACGGGTCTTGGGATGACAAATGTTGACAGATAGGTAGCCGTCGGCGATGACAGAACCATTTGTAAGGGCCACAGTAAATCATTAGGCCGCGCCCGTACTAGCGTTTTTAATAAATTACATTACTAGGTAATGATCCGTCTAAGAGTGGCTGTACACGCAAATTGTAATTGTTTTGTGTTCTAATAAAAGGAGGTAATTCGTTTGAGTGATTAGTTGATTTTAATTGGACTAAAGTTTGTGTATACTTCAGGACAAAGGACCCTAATAGAAAATTTTAATGCACTAAATAAATTTTAGAAAAAAAAAAAAAATGTTTATTTATTTTAACACACTAATTCTAAAATAAACAGTTGTCGTGTAATTGTTTGTTTTAGAATTAGTGTGTTAACATAAATAAACAAATATTTTTTATTTTAAGAAAAAAAACTGTTAAATCGCTAACTCTGAAACAAACAGTTACACACCTGCACCTACATTAGTTGGCTACACCTGCATAGCCAACAAAAATAAACATAAAAAAACAGCTCACAAATCCAAAAAAACAGAAAAATAAATAGGACACACAGCCTAAAAAAATCGCCAAAGATTGACAAAACGCGCGCGATCTGTAAGCGGAAAAAGCACTACAACCTAATCGCGAACGCGCCGCCGAAACTGGTAACGATAAATAAAACAATGGAGTGTCGCGTGCGAGAGTATAAAATGGCAATCGCGAAACCAATTTGTTTACGCAAATTCTGCAGCGGGGAGAGATGAATGGGCAACCATAGCGTAATACGGTCCTGGTGGGTAATGTGCTCTAGTGTTGCTACTGAGGTATCGAGGTTTTGAGGACGAAATGTTTGAGAGACGTTGCTGTCAGTTTTTACGATAGTAAGTGTAAAAAAATTATGCTAATGCCGTATCAATTTATACAGGGGCAGTCAAACTTCTCTTTTTCTAAAGAGATTCTTTAATCAATTGCTGTATTTATGTCTTAGTAAATAATTGCATGACGTACCATGGAGGCGGAGCGACCAAATTCCGAGGCTAAGTTTCCCATGTCTATGATGGTGAGCCAGCAATACCCATTTAGTACCTAATTACTACATGACTGAATATAAAACCTTAATCAATCGAATTATTTCGATGACACTTTCCGTTCCCACTATTTATTAGTGTGCCTTAAATAATCCTCAAACAAAACTTTTTAACTCGACACATCAGTGGACCATCACTAAACACAAGCACATTTACGGGAAACAACAATGAGAAATGAGACCGAAGATTTGATGAACTGCACACATTTGAAATGTTGCTCTATCGATGCATTTATTGAGCCCATTGACAAACACATACTGATACTTTAAATTACAAAACAGACCTTATTACCTTGGATATAAGACTGAGGTCAATGGAATATTTAAGCTTGGATTTTACCACGAAATTCGAACAGCCACACATGTCGATATCGATGTGTGTGGTACTATTCGTACATCGCCACTTCATTAGTGTTATCGATATTTTAGAATTGCTTCCGAATGTGAATCTTAAATTAGTTTTGGTATGATTCGGGTTCATAACAGAGAATGATAAATTGATTCATTTACACCTTTGTTAAAGCATAAATGCAGCCGTTTTTTAAATGATTTTATTTTATTTCTTCTGACATTTATTACGCAAATGAAAATATTTAAATTGCACCAATTTTTGACAGAAACTTTTTATATTCATATTTTAATTTTAGTAGTTCTCCAACCCATTTAATGATACCATTATTGGACAACATTCTTGAAATATTAAAATTTTAGCAATTATATTTTGTTTTTTCAAAATAAATAAAATTTGAATTTGAATTTTGGTAGAAACTTTTGAAATATTGTAGTAAGTAGTTCTCGAACCCATTCATTAAGACGTATTAATAAAAATGCCATAGAGATACATATTATCACTGTTAAATAACTCCATTTGTTAGAAAATTAAGTCATTGATACATGAGAAAGGAAGGGTTAAGAGCGGCTAACCCGTCATACTTTTCATACAAACGCTCGTACGTGATTATGGCGTAGTAACACATCTTTCTTTGTTTTTAAACTAATATGTATCTTGTGCACTATATCTAGGTTTCTATGAAAGTAAAAATTGAAAAAATTGAGAAACAAATTCAGTCAGCCTACAAAAATCTGCTTTTTTGCACAAATTTTACCCAAACTTTGGCCGGTCACATAATATACTAATAATTGGTAAGAGTAAAGAAAACATCTGCATAGAAACCTCGCACATGTAATGGAAATCCTAATAAAAAAAATAAAACACTAACTTGTAAGGTTTACTCAAAAACACGTATTTCCTGATACAACTTTTTACAAATTATTTTTCGTACAATGTTATCGCGTTCTCGCTTGTTTGTTAGCAGTTCTCACTTGCGCTCGATGAAACAACAAGCTTTTGCGACCATGCTCGCGTTGACGATAGACGGACCGGGAAGGGCCCTCTTAACAGTAAAATATAAAAAAATAGTAACAGTTACATTGCAAAATGTCATCTTCATTCCGAGTAACGGGAAAAGCAATAAATCAATTTTTAAAAGGATTATAATCTGTTCTTTTGTTTATCTGTAGTTTTTGTGTAGTCTGTGGTTTGGCACAAAAGCGCGCTAAACAGTTTTGGTGGCAGTATGGGTATTGACAAATTGACGTTTGGAAATAAAGTAACTGTGAAAGAAATATGATAATTTATGACCTCAAAGTGTGGGTTCCGGATTTTTTTGTGACTTAGTTTCATGGTAAATTTGTATTTGTTTGTGGAACAAAGTTATGAGAGAGATGTTAATGATCCGTTTTGTGGTTTAAATTCTTGAACGTTATAGTATGTAGATAGGTATATGAAGCGTGTTCGACATTAGTATTATATTTTATTTTGTGATTTTGGTTAAGTAAGGATATAATTTTGTTTTTTATATTAATTAATTAGGTATAAGTTGTAATTTACGTACATATTATTTAATTTCTGAATAGAAATTTCCATCTCATTATATGCGTGTATTTAAAATAGTAATCAGTACCAGTACCTTTATTATTTGGCATCATATTTTTTTTATAAATCATAGATTAAACATAAACATAGGTTAAGAGGAGGGTCCTTAAATTGTATGTTAATTTGCATTAATATTCTGAAACAGTCACGCATGCAATCAAACTGGAACTTTAGTATATGATTTATTGGCTGTTTTTCTTTCCATGTACAAGACAGTTACAGAATTGTAACATTTTTTTCTTTGAAATTAATTTCTATTTTTAAATATTATTTAAATTAAATAAAGATTACTCGGCTTTTATATCTTAAATAAGTATTCACAATAAGAAAATATAGTTTATTATCCAGCCACAAGATATTTTTTCTCTAGGTCATTTATTACTTTAGTTAAAAACGAAATAAGAATTGAGATAAGTCTCAATTCTTATTTCGTTTACAAGTAATTTAGTTCCGTGATCAAACACGATCACAGAACGTACGCAATATTCAACTTTATTACTGATGTGTTAGCGTTTAGCACATAGTGGAGTGACAATTTCCACTCAAAATCCGCCCCCATGCGGGGTGCATGGGGGCGGATTTTCCGTGTCTTTAGAGTGCCTGGTCTTAATCATTCTGACTAGACTAATCCTGTTCCTGTGTCCTAACCGAAAGCGACTGTTGCGTGAATACGCGATCCCACGATCGTTTATGACGTACCTACAAACACTACTTGATTACTCGCGCGGTCGTATCGCTTCGTTGCGTATTTGCACGGTAGTCGGTTAAAACACGGCCAGACACTATAAATAAATAATACTTGTGTTGTAGGTATACTGTATTTCTTATTATATCCTTTATTTCATTTATATAATAATAATATAATATAAATATTTTTATAAAAACATTAAAAAAAATACTTTTAAAAATATAAAAAATAGTAGCGCACTGGTATCGGGTCCAAGATACAGGAGGTCAGGGCTCTTGACAGAGGAACCTCTTAACGATACGCGCCTTGTCCAGAAGTACCGCTTTCTGGATCAAACCCTTTATCCAGCTGCCTAACGAGAGCCTCCTCAGGTGTTGCTCGAGGTTCTTATTACATTATATATTATTATTTCCAGTATAACTGGTTTTTTTAACATTATTTTTCCGTCCTACAGCAGCGTAGGCGTGGGTCGTGCGCACTTCGAGAAGCAGCCACCCAGCAACCTGCGCAAGAGCAACTTCTTTCACTTCGTGGTCGCACTCTATGACCGAGCGGGGCAACCGGTCGAGATTGAGCGGACCGCTTTCATTGGATTCATTGAGAAAGATCAGGTAAGGGAAAAATTATATAAGGATATCGTACCAAAGCAAGTGGATGTTAAACCAGAGAGCTTGATCTTAGGTTTTCGCAACTTGTTTGAATAAATAAAAAATAAAATAAAATATCCCGATTAGCTGTTAATAATGCTGTTGGGGTTGCCTCGTTTTTGCAGTGCATCAGGTATGTTTGCTAAGGCCAGCACGGACTTCTTTAGGGCAATAGTAAGAAAAAGATTGGCCTCCCTGATGCGCTGCGTGCGGGGTAGCACAGCCTTCTGAATACTATATTGGGAAGGGTTCATTGCCCGGTTGTGAGGCACAGGAACACCGTTCACGGATCTGGAGGTGCCCTTTATAATATTAAATAACGGAATTGTAAATAAATAATTTATAATTTACTATATTAGTTATAATTACTATTTACTAACAATGTATGGAATGTTTTATTTTGAAATAAATGATTAATTAATTAAGCCTTACCGTACCGTGACTGTCATTGAGACAGTGTGACAAAAATTGCAATCCAGTACCCACCAACATTTCACTTAAAACAGTATTTGATATATGTAGATAGATACTTAATTTCTATAACAACAAAATAAAGCCTAACAAAACTGAGCCGATTACGCAGCGTATCCAAATAACTTTCAACTTAGTTAGCCCCTTTCAATACGGCGTCATATTGTTAGTTTATCAAGAAACGTTCGAGACGAGATACGAATCGCGATTCACTCGAGTTCATCAATCAGGATCGCTTCGACATGATTTCTATTGTGTGCACAATGGTTTATTTACATAATACGCATGCGTGCTGGTGGCATGTGTTAAAATTTAACTTTTGAGTTTTGAGAAACTTGTACTTTTTGTAGTTCCTGTATGAAGTGAGTGTCTACTTCATTATCAGTTTTTGATCTGATTATGCTTATACACTTTTGTAACAATGATTAGATTCTTCCTTCCATTTATTTATTCACTCTTTAGAAGTCTTTCTTTTGACGTCCGTTTTCATTCAACCACAATTTCGAGATTCAATCTGCCTAGCCTTTTCCCAACAATGTTGGGGTCAGCTTTTAGTCTAAGCGGGTGCAGCTGAATACCAGTATTTTACATGGAGCGACTGCCTATCTGACCTCCACAACCTAGTACCTACAGTTACTAGGTTAGGTTAGTTACCAGTCTTACCAAATAGTATCGTATTACCCAGTGGTAATACGATACTATTTGGTAAGACTGGTTGTCAGACTTCCACACCACAATTTCGAGATTATTTGATATAAAATATTGAGACTGGAAAATCATTACCGTTTCATATCAACGGATGAATCAAGTTTCTTGTTTCCAGACCGAACTGTACGAAGACTTTGTCATTAAGAAAGTGAGAACACTTACAAATCATCAACCGCGGCGTCTAATAACTTTGTAGGTAGAAGTAAGCTCTTAGATTCATTCACTGACAGACAACCGAGTTCCATAAAATGCGAAAGTGAACACGAAGGATTTTTTTTTTTAAAGGTATATACGTTTGTATGGAAGTTCGGCATTTTTGCCGATGAGAAATACATACATCGCCATCGGGGAAACGGCTTGTATTCCGCCTAAAAATCTACCAATATTAATATTACCGCGAGTAAAAACAAGTGAAAAACAAAAATATGTCTCTCTATAATATAGGTTACAGTGTCTGTCGCCAGAGGGCGTTGGCACGTTCACACGTCTTGTTTGTTGGCGTCGTGTTAATTATTCACATAGTACATTCATGTTCGCGTTTTTATTAAATGTGTGTCGCACTTTATATGTAGGTAACTGTTAAGTACCTATATTTCTGACGGGCTTTAGTTCTTTTTTGTCACTAGGCTAGCAGTGATAGCCTAAGCCTAAGTCATAGGTCTCGAGTTCGAACCCAAGGCACGCACCTATGACTTTTCGGATTCATGTGCGTATTGTATAATTATCACTTGCTTCAAAAACGGTGAAGGAAAACATCGTGAGGAAACCGGCATGCCTGAGAGATATTTCTCGACGGCATGTGAAGCCAAGTGCCCATGGGCGGCTTTAAAACTCCGACACCAGGTTAGTCACTAACCGCACGAAAAGAAGAAGTTCTTTTTTGGATTTGATTTGATTGAACTTCTTATCACTTTTTAAAGGCTGTCTTTCGTAGTTCTTAGTTGGTTCAAAAGTGTTTTAAAACAACAAAAAAAATGCTTTAAAAATTAAGTAAACATTACAATTACCTATAATTATGTTACAACTTTTATTTAAACATAGCCTCACCTCACATAGCCGTGGTATTAAGTGCTATCTGCACTTAAAATATTAAGTTATTTATCGAGGTTATCATGATAAGATAAACTTTATTGGATTAATTACCACATAGCTATAGATCTAGTGAACAAATGCGCATTTCTAAAAGTATGCTTTAGTTTAAAAATACCGGCCAAGTGCGTGTCGGACTAAGCACAATGAAGGGTTCCGTAGTTGGGATGATTTTATCCCAAGAACAAACTTCACATTGTAGTTGAAAAACATGTAACAACAAATGCAACAAATCATTTACAATAAATATAATCATTTATTTTTTGCTTTTATGGCCGTATTTTTTATTCCATTGACTTAGAAGCTTGATTTATTTAGAGTTTCGAATTTGATATTAATTACAACTTCATTTCTGGACGCGTTCCTGAGAAAAAAGGTTTTGACAAACTGACGGATGAACAACGAAGTGATCCTATAAGGGTTCCATTTATTCTTTTTGTGGTACGGAACCCAAAAAATAAGTACACCTACTCAAATATTTATATACATCTGACTATTTCATTAACCATAACATTTTGTTACAGGAAGTTGAAGGACAAAAGACGAACAACGGCATCCAGTACAGACTTCAATTACTTTATGCAAATGGTAAGTGACTATCTGCCCAGTTGTGGGGTTACTCCATGACGAGTTTCAAGATATAGATGGACAAATCCTCCCTTTTATGCTAAGGGTAAACTCTAGTAACTCTCGTCCTATATCAGAAGTAATTTTTGAGTTTTAGAAAATATATTGTAGACATATAGTTTTAAACTTGTTACATTTTTCGTTTTTTGTTTTGTTTTTCAAACCTCTTGGTTTTCCAGTGTTTCCAATTACATAGTGATATCAATTTTTCGTTTTTTTTTTAATTATCTGAGCAGCAAAAAAAAGGTGTATTTACAAGAACTCGGGTTATTAGAAAAGATTACGGAACCCTTGAACTTTTTAGCGATATTATCGTGCTCTAATAAAATTAAGAAGTTATATTCAGACATACTTCAGAATCAGACTTAGTTACGTAATCATAACGAACCTGAATTAAACATTAAAATATGCAACCTGTATGTACTAAGTACAGTCACGGACATAATTGTATAGACAGATTGTCTCAATCGTCAACACAGTGATGTGCAGAGCATTATCGCCCGGTGGTCGGGAGTTGGGCAAATATTGCCTGACTTGACTTGCATTGTCGTACTGTCATGTATGCTATTGTCCTCAATAGCTATTCAATGCCTCTAATATGGCGCATGCTACTTCAAAATATATTCAGGTTCTTCTTAATGATATAATATTATTTTTGGAAGATTATTTTTCACTCTAGAATTTAGATTATGTAAAATTTCCAGTAACTAAACCTGAGTATACAAAATGAATACTTATTTTCAAGTTCTAAACAAATTAAAATATCTACAAAAAATCAAACTTGTTTGAAGTTAACAACTGTACCTATAAAAATAAGCTTATGTCAAAAAAGGCAATATTAAAATTTAAAAACATACCTTTTTAGATATCCTACAAAAATATTTAAACAAGCAATTATACCCCTTATTCCATAGCAAGAAAGTATAAATCAAATGTAAATCTCAATCTCGTATTCAACAGACGTCGGTGACAACACAGACTATACACGATGGCTGGCATTGTAAATATTTGCTGTCTTGCCGCTAGACCAGGGATAATGGAAAATTGGCACAGAATAGCGAGCTCTTGGACTATGAATGACGACTGCATTGAAGCTCTTAGACTATGTTATTGGAGCTTGCTGAGTTGGGCAAATGAGACGGTGTTGAGCTTAAAAAAGCTAGGGTTGTTAATTTTAAAATTAATGTGGATGGAGTATAAGCTAGTTGAAAATTGATTTATTTTAAAATGGAATTCTTGTTTAAAATATAAATTATAAATTCAAATAAATGCTCATATAATTCCTGGAATTAGTATACTATTGCCCGTCCACTAACACTAACAGACGCATAAATAAATGCCTAAATAAAAGCGCCCTGTTGGATTTTCAATGCTCGGTTTGGCGCTCTAAGTCAAAAATCCAACAAAGCTCTGTTTTAGGCTTTCATTTAGTTGTCTCCTCGCCTAGAGTATTAACGAATAAAGTGTCCACTTAAAACTTATTATAAAATACAGCGTAATTTGTGAATCCCAAAACTAATTATTGTTTTTGTTCCATAAGCGTGCAAGGTATTTTCTTTTAATTGCAATACTTAAAACCTTAGATATAAAACTTAAGTTAATTCAAATGTTTCGGGCACGGAACTCTAAAGGAGAGAACCAAGCGTAGAGGCAATTGTAGGAGGTTAACAAATTGTGCAATGTCTGCCGCTACGTCGTGCTACGCTCGTAGCCCGTAGCCCGTAGCTTGCTACGATCTTTATTGCTACTATGTGTAAATGTTACTGTTTTATAGGAGCGAGAATTAGAACGATCTTATATAAACACAATATGCTAGAGAACATACTGGGGGTGTATGTTAGTAATGCAATTATTTCTAATGTTTTTTGTTTTGATGAAGTAATTGTCTTTTTTTTAAGTTTGAAGCAAAAACTTGCAGCATTTGTAAAATATATTTCTTATACAATTCTACAGTATGTAAGTTCAATGTTAGGATTCTCAAAACTAGTCAAATCTTCTACTATAGCCTTGATATTTATCTACTTCCATTTTTCACAGGTATCCGACAAGAACAAGACATATTCGTCCGACTCATCGATTCGGTGACAAAACAGGTAAGATCTTCAACTGTTTCTCTCTAAGTCACTTATGGCTGCCATACACTTAATTGCATAGTGATACGGTTCGATATCGCTCAGTGTTATTTGACTTGCAGTTACGTGTACGACCGTTTTTACAACGCCGCGGCAAGACAAGACATCGTGTCACAATCTTAGTCCAACTCTAAGTACAGAGTTCGCGACACATGTCTAGTTCCTCCCATTACGATGGTACCAAAAGTGCCCCATGTAGTCACGTGCCATCCACGTGGCATCCACACGACTGATTGTCATCGCCGCCGCCCGATTAGACCCCTAATCCACACGCCCCTTGGTCAAGTAAATTGCATTGCGCTTGAGCACAATCATTATCTTTATCTCGTGTTACAATTTTATTTTAGTTTTGTTTAGAATTTGACATTGAATGGAAGTGTCATGTGTTGAAAGATTTTGATCGACGTAAGGGTTAGATCAGCTGGTGGGTGTTTGGTAGGTGTTAATCCGTTTGTAGGGATTTTGTTACGTGGGAATTGTATGCGAGTCTGATGTGAACGTACCAAATGATAGAAGAAAGTTGAACCACTAATTATGGTGCTCGTAACTAGTAAAATTGCAAACAAATATGTGTGTATCAATAAAAATAAAGAAAATAGTCTGTGCTGTTAAAGTTACAAGCACCAAATAGGGTACAAAAGGTCAGGTTGTGAAAAAGTCTGATCTACAATTATGCAGATCAGACTTTTTCACAACCTGACCTTTTTTTTTTTATTTTAATCTGATAAGATTTTTTATTATTTTTTTCTTCTTGTATCGTGGGTGCGTTTACAAACATAGAAACTCACATACACTAACACCCAGACCCGGAACAACTACTTGCGGATCATACAAATATTTGTTCCGTGCGGGGATCGAACCCGCGACACGTTACGCAGCAGTCGATCGCTCAGCCACTGCGCCAACCGTGTCGACAATTAATAAACTATTTCATAGTTATTTTATAGTTTATGTAATGGATTATGGATAAGAAAACAAATAAAACAGTAGTAAAATTAGCTCTCCGAGATTACAACTTCAACAAAACACAAATGAGTAGATACATTGAATAAGTATATGTAAGCCTATAAAAAGTTAGTAACTTTGTGGAATTAATATTCCACGATATTACTAACTTGTTACAGTATGACACAACTTAGATGTAGTATAAATTTGAAAATTTGCATTCATTCGTTTCAATTTTACGAATGTATTTGGTTATTATGACTTCACAAGTTATTGCGTTTGCGTAAAGATCATTTTCACCTAAAGCAGTAATAAACATTGGTGATTTTGAAGGCGCACTCAGTTCAGATGGTGATCGGTTTTACGAACTTTGCCGATGTTACATCTAAATTGTGTCGTACTGTACCTATATTCAATTGAGTAGATTGCTGCTGGTTTTATGAATTTACTTGACAAAACACTGGATATGTTTATTATTCGAAAATAAAACAGTTTTAAATAAGAAAATTAATTCTACCAAAATATTCTATTTCTACCAACAATCAACAGCAATTATAAACACTACAAATAACGATATTAAGTACAACATCATGAAACTTCACCACCTCACATATATAATTTCAACACGTCCTCTCTTAGTATTGTGTAACCAGAGGCCAATTACCAAAGATTTATGTTGAGAACATAATTAACTTAGGCCGAACGTTGTTAACTAAGAATTACGGAATCGTATGTGGTATACAGGTTGCAGTGTTTTGTTTGGTAGGTCGTTGTTGAGGGAATTTTTAACCGTCTTCAAAAAAAAGTAGGGAGTTCTCAATTATTCGTTGGTATATTTTTTCTAAAAGGGCTGTTTTTTGGTGAATATCTTTTTCTTATGAACAATTTTCGGACCAAAGTAAAATCTTCTTTCTTCTTTCTATACTATAAAGAGGTAACATTTGTTTGTTTGTAAGTTTGTATGTAAAGGGCAATCTCCGAAACTACCAGTCGGTTTTGAAGGAAGGTTATGGGTGGACGAAGTCGTGGGCAGATAAAATCAACTATCACACACCAAACCCGCCTATTAAACTTTATCCATTAGGTAGGTATAATATTATTTATCCATCATCATTATCCGTCTTATCTTCTTACGTCGTCTTAGCTCGTGGCTAAGTAATAACCGTCGCACGGGTTGATCCAACAGGTTAAGCTACGCTTGCCGGGGTTGGTCCGTGTATGGGTGACCATCTTTACATACCGAGACTCCTCCGTGCCTCGGAAAGCACGTTAAGCCGTTGGTCCCGGCTCTCATTTGTGGATCTTTGACGTTACGGGTCGTCAGAAGCGCGAAAGTCTGACAACCAGTCTTACCAAGGGGTATCCAGTCACTGGGTTGTGGAGGTCAGATAGTTAGTCGCTCCATGTAAAATACTGGTATTCAGCTGCATCCGGTTAGACTGGAAGCAGACCCCAACATAGTTGGGAAAAGGCTAGGCAGATTGATTGATCATTATACGTCTTTTGCAGCACGTTTGAGCATTGCCATGAACAAAATGTCACTTTTTTTTCGTTTCCTGTGTTGGTATGTTATAGTATATGCAAAACCTACGTACTCAAGATGGTGCGAAGTTCGATTGAAGTCAACAAAAGCTACCATAAATATAAATTAAGAAAGCTAATTAAAACTGCACCACATCTTCATAGCTTACCCTTTCGAAGGGGTTGTGTAGAATTATGGCTATACAGGGTCTCGGTACTGTATACATGTTGTATCTTTACTTAGATAGACATTTAACGCTAGAAATGATGTGCACTTTCACATCGAAGCCGATAACAATAATAATATGAGCTTTTTCGGCTTATAGATACTATTTTATTATGAAGGGATTTAAGTAGCTACCTGAAAAATTAATGTCAACTTAATTTCTAAAATCGATAACTTGTACGTGATATTGTCTACTTTCGCGATATACTGATGATCATTGAGTGCCCTGTTAAATTACTGGCACATAAGATTATTGAGCTTAATTTCTAACGGCCGATTCCTATACTTTACGGATCGTTATTGGTTAAAATTAAAGACTTGTATCTTTACCAATAATGCAGTAGAGGCTTTGTATAGTAGACCCTCGCATATGGATGTAGCTATCATAGGTTATTAGCTTACGAATCTATTTTTATGCCCTGTTTGGCAATAAAAAAAGGTGTTATTGGTAAGCAAAACGATTCGTTTATGGTTATAGGAACCAAGCATAAAAACTACTTGTAGTTGAATTTTTCCTCAAAACTTCCCCACAAATACCTAATACAATAATATACCAACCAAATAAATTATATTCTATCACAACCACAATAGCGATACTGTTGTTTTATGAGCAAGTAACAAATAAAAAGTGTGCTGCAGTGGACTTGAGACGTACTTCTTGTACTCGGCGTACTTGCATCGCAGTGTCGCGTGATTTACATGAGCGACAACGCATACAGACTGGGAAATTTTGCTGTTCAGGCAACAATTTTATTTTGTGTTACGTTGGTATGTAGTGGGAGATGTAAAGGGTCAAGTTGGACAAATATAGGGTTTGGATTTGCTATTATAATAGTAATAAATCATTTTATTTCGGACAACTAATAAATACATAAATTGTTAGATTGTTTGTTGTTACAATAGGCTATCCTTTTAGATCTGATCCTGGACTTTCAAATGCTACTTAACTGTAGGACTACTTACTATTGTGAAACACATTATTTTGCAATTTTCATTCAAAATGTGCACAGTAGTAGGAAAAAAACAAGGTGCAAGTACAATTTTACCTGAAGGTGCAACATATTTAATTCCTTGATTGTACGTTATAGTGACAGATATAGTAAGAGATTTAAGGGCAACTCAAATTGAGTTGTGTTTGAGAATACGGGAATGTGTGTCTCGATGGTCTTGACTCTTGACGTGGTCTTGACTTCAGTATGAGGTCTAGTCTATGCCCATTGCCCATCATTATCAATTAATGCTTTTCGTTCTTGTCTATTATAATAACAATTGTTCTGATTGCCTACAACGCAATGCCATTAATAATTTACTAAAGAAAAGTCCTTCAGTTTATAAGTTATTCTTCATGTAGAATTGCTTCTGAACACGGTAGTAAAAACAGTTAAAAAGACAACAAACTCCATGATTTACGCACGAGGCAAAGAAGCCTGGCAGCCTTGCCAGAACAGTTACTGTAGATATTTTTATTATTACTGCTGTTGCACTTCGGTACAATTTATTTACGTACTTAGATTTTACAGTCTTCTTCTCTAAATGGCAGTAGTATATTAAAAAAGTAGGTAAATATGTATGTAGCTCTATTGTCCGGTTTCTCAGGTTTCCAAATAAATTCTAAATACTCTGTTGATTTGGCAAAACTAAGCAGCTGTAGCTAATTTCTTTATTAACACATTTTCAAAAATGTAATTTGAAACAAAATGTGAACTATCGTATCAAATAGTACTATCGAATAGATATCTTCTGTTTACGAAAACCTAGGCTCTTTCATTGTGCGTTCAGCTAAGGAATGGATATCTCTGCCAGTCTACCTATTACGGTTCATGAGATACAGCCCGCTGACAGACAGACGGACAGCGGAGGCTTAGTAATAGGGTTCTGTTTGGCACGCTTCGGGTACGGAACCCTAAAAAAAGTCTCAGAAATTAGACATTGCGCAATACCAATAGTTGGTTTAGTGCGACTTTTACCAATAAAACTGGTCCTTCGTAAACCAGCTTCCGAAAGTCATTTTCTCAACAAAAGGCGACCAAATTAATATGTTGTTTGAACATCGTTAAATAAACATAATCATGAAGCCACGTGCGGCGCGCACGCCTCTCCA
This sequence comes from Agrochola lota, assembly GCA_947364205.1. NCBI lineage: Eukaryota > Metazoa > Arthropoda > Insecta > Lepidoptera > Noctuidae > Agrochola > Agrochola lota. Next base: position 7,593,041 of record OX376231.1, on the reverse strand, counting down.
TTCATACCATGGACGTTCTATGGGATTTAGCCGAATCTCATTCGGCGAACTATGAGCAAGTATCTTAAGACTATATCCAAACAGAGGGTCGGCAGATTGATGTTTTAGATATTGATATGATAGTGATTTAGTATGGGAACACAAATAATCCGGTAGTTGTAAGTTCTATGGGTAATGACTACACAATTTTTGATACAAAAAATATTAATTTTTTGTATTTTGTTTTAGGCATATCCATTAGCAATTCAAATGAAACGCAAAATTAATAACGTTTCCTAGCCCGCACATTCCTAGAACTCCTTTTAATTATCTAGAACTCCGCGCGCCATATTTCATAGAGTGCTTTGACATATTCTGCACACGGACATTGAGTCTTATTTTTGTGTCTTACCAAAACAAGAGTTGCGTGTCCCGTTCGCATGCACCGTACGGCATTAGCTGATTGCCCGTGTGGCCGCAGCCTAACGTTTTAATACAATTAAATCGACCGCAACTCACTATTACCCGAACATCTTTTCATCGCCATTTTTGTGAACGACTCTTTTGCGTGTCACTCGATTTGTACGGACTTATTAAGATAATGTTACGTGACATTTTGGACGATTACCCCCTTTGTTTCAATCTGTTTTTTTCAATCAAGTTTAGATAGTGGGGTAGGCCAATTTCGACTTTAAATGTCCTTCTTTTACAACAATGTAGCAATTTCAAAGTTGACAAAATAAGTATTTTTTGTATGACAAAAATAATGCTCTTGAGAACCCTTTTCCCACTTTCTAGTGTCTATTCGAAAATGATTAGGTATGCAGGTATCGATAGCCTATTTCATTCAAAACACCTATTAATTAACCCAAAAACATTCAACACCTCAACGACATATCGCTAATTACCAAAATATGAAACCGCAGACAACACTAGCATAACTAAGTGCCCATTTTTTTAAGTCCCCACTAATTCCCCAGAGATTGAATCCCATGCGACGGACTATGCCCAGTGCGGCGTCGACCCCAGACATCCTGGGGGATCGTCTCATTTCAACGAGTGAACTTGAAAAATGTTAGTTCACACCACTATCTGGTCTTAGTATTTTTATTCTTAGTTTCTTATCAAAGAAATGTTGGTTACAAACTTTTTGTACTTTTGTAAGTTGGTGAAGGTTTCTGATAAGGACGACCTTTATATCTGAGCCTTTTCCTTTTGACATCGTTTAGCGTTTTATGTTTGTTTTATTTTAATGCTAATGTAGCAACTGTTCAATAACTTTATTTTAATTCTGGTGGCAATACCTAAATAAAATTGTCCAGCATTGTCTTCAAGCAGGCCCACGGCAAATTGTGGAACTAATTTTTTTTAATGCAATGTGATGCAGTGACATAGGACACTAGCGCCGCGTCAAATGGACTTTAGTAATGGCGTGGACTCTACAATGAATTTTTCATAACATAACATCATGTCATAACCTTAAGGATAGGCAGTGGTATGATCTGTTCTTCGGTTTTTCTTTAAATCCCGAATCATTTATTTGTATCATCCAGTCATTACGACTATTGATTACACCAACAGCACAACAACGTTATACAAAATCTATTTGATTTACAACCACACCTGATCCCGTCCCCTTACTTATACTTAAGCCAAATGCAGAAAATACGACCCCAAAGCTATTTTGGTGTTCCTAAATACTTTTGTATGACCCTTAGATACCTATTACAATATACAAAGCAAAGTCCTTATAAATCCATGGTACAAAAGACGATAATACCCCTGTTTCATATTCAATTAAATATTTTGTCAGGGATGTAAAAATCTATTTTGGATTTAGGGGGCTCAGACTAATGTTGGATGTGTAAGTAATAGTTGTGCAAATTGTTGTAGATACTTTTGTATACGAACACATGTGTGGTTTTTATGATTTTTAGGGCAAAATGGTTTTCTTCGTTTTTTGTTTGAACACTGAACGTGCTGGGGAAATTGTAGCAAAAGTTTTTTTTTTGTTGGAAATAATTATTTGCCAAAAATAGGTTTTGGATTGGAAATATTGAACCACATAAGATATTATTGGCATTAGAACTAAACACAAGTCAAATGCAAGTTGATCAATTCCCATAAAAACAATTATCCATTACAAAGATTAACAATATTTTTATACCCTCTATCATTTGGGGTTACCAGTAATTAGATATTGTTAGATAAACACACTGTACCTGCACGTGTTAGGCCTGAATGTCACCAGAAGAAAATAATTAAGACCAGAGAATCTACGAGTATTACTAACATAATGTTTGGCGGTGAAAACTCTTCAAAGTAAACTATGAAATATGTAGTTTTAACTTCAGGATTATTCGTAGTTTTCTTTCAAGTTTTATCTTTTTGTAATAAAGATGGCGTTTCCATCGATTTTTTAAACGTTATCAGCGTCGTGAATTCAATGCGGGAATTATGCAAATAAGTTTTTGGTTTAGATAATAAAATGCAATAATTATGCACGCGAGGGTGCATGAATTAGCAAAAGTAATAGCTTGATGAAGACGGCCCATTTTATCTTATCTGTTTGACGATTTTTAATTAAATAATATCATTTATGGTCTTGCGTCCCTAATTTATAATTTAGGTTAGTGAGAATTTCTGAGTCATAAGTAATTCAAAACTATAGCTAAATTAAATTCGTACTTACTTTAAATTTATGTACATTTGTAGGGTAGGTAAGAAAAAATTTGGAATATTAATATTTGTCTTTGTTTCAGCCTATCGTCTATGAAGGTCAAGACAAGAATCCCGAAATGTGCAGGGTTTTACTAACACACGAAGTTATGTGCAGGTACGTAATATTTGTAATCATTTTATTTTTATAGTCACTGAAATACTGAAAATCATTAGAAAGGAGTTTCATTTAGCCTCTAAAAAGTACGGAGTATTGCGCCTTATTAAAAAATATTTATAACTGTCATCTAAAATGGCCGACACCATAGAGAATTACACATTCGAATTCCATATTTGAAATCACATAATCACAAAAAAAGATACACACACTTCTGTTTCGTAGAAAATGGGAGCGATAGTCATTTGTCATAAATATTGACTCCCAAAATATTATTGCTCGGTCATGTTTCTCCAAACGGCAGTCTTTTGTGGCCATTCATGATACGACTGGCGTCAATACTTTTACAATTGCTCATAATGTATGGGTAACGTCCCTTAAAAAGGCAGGTTTATTTCTTTTATCATTACGGACAATCTTTATGAATACTTTTACATCATCTTTTATAATGTTTTACATTGAAATGCTTCAAATTAACGTTTATCAAAACTTAGTTTTAATTGAGTAAGTACAATAAAATAATTTGACTAATCCAAGTAAAACAGTGTACAAGCATTACAAATGTAAACAAGTAACAACACTTACATAAAGACACATCTTGTAACTTCCTAATTACGAGCCGGCAAACAAAGAAATGAGTGTTCTTATTAATTTAACCATTTGTTTGGGGTGGTTTTTCCGCTCGTAAACGTACTGTGTCTCGACATTATATCAATGTACGGGTGTGTGGCTATACGCTACCGCGTCGATGTGAGCAATTAAAATTTTATTCCACCTTAGACTGTGTGTTGTTGTCTCGTTTTGCTGGATAGGTGCGTCCCTGTTGCTCGTCTTCAGGGGAGGAGTCTCTAGGGAGTCTGTCCTTTCAATGTCTTTGCCCTTTGCGTCAAGGAGCCCTCGGTAGGGCGCGTGCAGCGTATTGTTTGTTTAGCGTGGATACGGCGTTTGATAACGGTTTTTTGTTCCTTGAATTTTGAACTAGGAAGAAGAATCTGCTTTGACTAACATTTTTATGACAAATATGTACGTTCGAATGATGGTTTGGTTTTAAACAATTAAAAATCCTTAGAATTTTCTGTCTCTTATTTCTTCTGTTACTAGTATGTTTTCTCTAGAAATTGCTCTCTGACATATTCTACAATAACTATTATTTTTGATGCTTTAAATAAAATCATACCACATGCAATAAGTTTCAATATTTTTTTCTCAAATCGCCCTTTTATGAGTGACATAATGCACCTCTAAACCCTTCGGTACATGTACTAGCAATATATTGATTTTTATCCCCAAAACGAATAGGTATCCCTTTAAGAGTACTCTGCTAAAGGTACAGGGGATCGCCCTAATGTGTTCCGATATTGAGAATTTATTGTACTTTCTGATGTTATTTTTGACATTCCAAAATATGGATTTTAAAGATACATTTCGGTTTAAAGAATTTATTCTCATAATGAACACAAACAGTTCACTTAATATTATGAGATATACAAATAAATAATGCAGGAATAAGGTTAACTAATGACTCCGTTAGTAGATAAAAGGAAAACAGAAATATTTAAAACTAGGCTTCTAAAGATTCTAAATTCTATCCAAAGATTATTTTGGCTATTTATCATGTAGGGATTTTCTAGCTAAGTGTTACAATGTTTCTGAACATAAAGTTTATTTTTAATTTTTAATATTATCATTTTAGATGTAGGTAGGTGTCTACTTCTTTTTAAAAATATAATTTGTAGTGCAGTAGAAAATAATTATAAATTTAACGGAGCAGTGTCCCTTTCGTTATTATCAGCCATATTTTAACTATTGTGGGCGTACTGTGAGTAGTCTTGGTTATTGCGCAATAGAAAAACCGTTTGCAGTTCAGATCACGTTATAATTAACGACCACATTATTCACACACTGACACGACACAAGTAATTGGAAACGCGCGACAGTTTCTAAACGTGTTCACTGCTTGACCGCCACCCATGAACTCTGCTTAGCACCAACCAGTCCGAGCGTAATGTTTTAGAGCCTGTCGAGCGCCGCTAGGCGGCGCTTGCGTCCCGATTAGTCAACTCAGTAACGTTTTTCCGTCAAATTCTTCTTGTAATATTATTATTTGTTTACAGTCGGTGTTGTGACAAGAAGAGCTGTGGTAACAGAAACGAAACGCCCTCAGATCCAGTTATCATCGACCGGTGAGTGAATAATTACTTTTAAATACATATAACAACTTTACAATTTTACTCCTATAAACTGATTTTAATTAGTTACTAATAATATTATTTACACTTCACGTCATTCATAATTTATGGTACAAATATCTAATTTAAATTTTAGTACCTGGGCGACTGAGCTCTGCTCTGGCGAAAATAGAGAACGCTCATTTAATGGTACAGGATAGTTCATACTAATTCCATGCTGCCATGTCATTATTCTAAGGTACCCATATTGTTCTAAACTTTGGGCGACCGAGCTCTGCTCGGGTGAAAATACGAGAAAACGAATTTTCCCAGATATGAGACCTAGCTAGATAAAGTTTTCGCCCCCGGAAATCCCTATATTGCAACATTCATCGAAATCGTTAGAGTCATTTTCGAGAACGTGATTACAAATATATATTTATATATAAATATACCAAATATTAATATTTATATTTATTAATATTTATATACAAATATTGCTCGTATAAATAGTAGAGGGTTTCCCAAATTACAAGTGTAAAATCCCGGATGACAGCTCTAATGTCGCATTACGAACTTTACCTATTCATAATGTACTCAAATAATCAACAAAAACTCGAAACTAAAACAAAAACGAATCACCAACACAAAAACAATTGAGTAGCGTTTGTTAAAATTCCGTATTCCACAATTCGCGGCGATTCATCAAGCCTGCAATGACGGCAATCTCGAAACTTTCCCGAGGCAAATGCATTTTCACGATACAGAAACTTTTGAGGCTCTCCGTTTGCATTGTATTTTTATTGCGATCGTTGCTGCCAGATATCTATTGCAGAGTTTTTGTTCGGAAATTTTATTGAAAGCTCTTTGGGCGACCCTGTTGATGTGTGGAATTTGTTTTTGCATTTTCGCTGGCATGTGATATGTGGTTGATAAAGTTTTGTTAGGCAGAATGAAGTATGTTAGAAATAGAAATGTGATTTAACGACCACATGTGAAATAAAATCTGCATTTTTTTTTTATGTACACATTTCGCCCAAACTCTAAATCTATACTAATAATATTCTATTGTAATCTAATCTACACCCTAACCATACGGCCAATTAAATAAAATTCTAATTAAACTCGAACTATTTTCGGCAATCTCTCTATTAAAGCTAAAGGTATACCCACAACATTTCGGCAGCCATCAATCGGGGGCCACAAACAACTCAATAAAAACAAAAGCCTGCACAAAATTGCGCTCACATCGGTCTCACGCTGAGCCATTCAGCCTTCTGATGTAGGACAGTGTCGGGAGGAGCGGCAGCTAATCAGGCTGACAAATATCCGAAAATTTCAATAGAGCTGCGACCACTATTGATACGAGGGGTCGCGGGGCGTTCAATTTTTTTTTTTTTTCGGCCTTTTTTCGGGAATTCAATAGAGATAGGAGTCTCTCGTTCGGTACGTCGTTCGGTATTCGAAATTTAGGGTTGTCGATTATGTTCTACCCGCTTCAAACTTATTTTACAAGTGTGTAGTATGCTTACTGTACCACTATTGGTTTATAGGTTAAAGTTGATAAACAAAATTTAATTATTTTATTTTATTTTTTTATAGTTTTGTAATTTCCAGACATATGCACCCTATTTTTTTACCGAGTGAGACTTTGGGCCTCACATATTGATTTAAAAAAATGTACTCAATGTTAGTTATAATACCTATACAGTCATAATAAGCGCCAATTTATACTGTGTTCTATACTGCAAATAAAATTACACTATGTGCCTTTATTATTTACCTTTTTTTACGTATCTATTCTTAGTAATAAAAGTACAGTCTATACCTTTTCTATATCTTTCTATATCTGGTCGATATCTTTTCGCCAACCCTAGATACCAAACGTCGCGCGTCGGTTTTGTAATTCGACCGATTCAAATTTTTTTCTACCTTGGAAACAAAAAAAATCAACGGTTGCCTTTGTGCCAAGTTTCCTTTGGTTTTCGGCGCATGAAGTTGATCGTGGAAATTCTCCCTCACCACCAATAAAACTTGTGATTTTTTGAGCGTTTGATGTATCTAAATTACACTCGGGTTTGTGATGTTCATTATTAGAAGAGAATTTTTCACATAAAAGGATTTTTTATGAATATTTATTGTCGTTTATAATTGGTGGAGTGGGATTTTTTTTGACTTAACAAAGCTTTTGATCATCATGACACTCACTTTGCAAAAAAATTACCGGGTATCTAATTGTACTGAACACAACACTTGGGCAAAAATGCAAGCGTCAGTGTCAAAATTTTCTTTTGAAAACACTGTACTGCACTTAAAACTACATACAATTTACACGAGTTAACGTCAAGCATCAAGTACTATCACTGTCACAAGTTACAAGTACACGCAGCAATATCCATCAACCATTCATGTACAGTGCCTCGCCCACGGTACACTCGCGAACTAATGCGATAATTGAAATTGTGCAATTGCGTGCGAAACGCCCAACACCGAATTCATTACAGTCGTGTTTTTTGCAATTTGTTTTTTTTTTCTGTTTCACTTTTTTTCACTGTCGCTGCCAGCGAAATGATACGTTCTCCAATGGTTTAATTATTTTATGCATGCGTCATCGTTATAGTCTTTTTACTTAGCAAATGGACGTTTTATTATAAAAGTTAGTTTATGAGTAGCATACTTTTTGTAGACGTTTAGTGTAATTTTCATTAGAGTACTTTTCAATGATGGATTAGTTTTTCATGGTTTGTATCTAACTAATACTTAGTTTATTACTTGAAAACAGGGATACCGAATATTACACTGTGCAAAGTCGATCTTTACCTAAAAAGAAGGGAGGCATTATATTGGGAAAATCCCATGACAAGCATTAAATTCAGTAAAAACAATCTTATCCCTAAAATCGACACTAAATATTCCATCAGTCATACCAATCCTTTTCCCATCCCTACAGAATCGGAAACAAAACTCGAAACAACGCTCTAAACCGTTCCTGTATCGATAACACGGCGAATAATTGACGTAACGGTAAAAGCAGGCAACAATCCAGAACCCTACGAATCAGCAGCAATTTGTTAAGTGGATTTTTGGCCGAGACACGCTCGCGGCTCGTTGCGCTTCTGTACACAATTTCATTATCTCTGCCCGCGTGCCCGGCCGACTCTACTATTAACTTATGCGATACTGTTGTAAGCTATGGACATTTTTTCGATATATATATATTTATTTTTAAGTTTTTTTTTTTGTAATTTTTGTTGAGAAAAATATTTTTGGGTTGGGTTTTTTTGGTTCTGGGAAATTTTCTAACTATCGAAAAGAAAAAGTAAATATTTAATAGATTTTTTCCTGTAAAAATTGTATCGTAAACATTAAGTTTAAAAACTTAGTTATTTCTTTCAGAAAATCGTTGCCTGCTATATTATGTTACAATAATTAGCTTTTCAATTCTATTACTCACCAAAATAGTCTTATCCATTGAAAAAACAAATGAATTAAAATACAATCAACTACACTTAAAATCATTTGAAACACCCCTCAATATTGTTCCAATAAGTACTACCGTTTACTGGGCAGGTACTTTAGAAGATGGACTTTACCAAATCAATTCATGCCCACGCAAACGGTCCCCTACGCAATCACTTAAGAATTTTATGAACCGTAATGATTAAGATGTTTTGTCGTACTTGAGTTTAGAGGCGAACCGTGTATGAGGGGCTTAATCGACAAACTAGATTGTTGTGTTAAACATATTGTGACTGGAATAGCTATTAAAGGATTAAGCGACGTTTTAAAAGTTTGTTTTTGAATTGGGGGTGTCTTTAATTGAGTAGGATCGTGAGAGTGTTGGCGATCGATTAGAATAGTTACTGTATATAGTTGCCATTGAATTTTGATGATGAAATAAGAGTTATTTTATAAAAAGCTAGTTTACTTATAAGGGACCATCGCTATGTAGGCATTTTTCACGGATGACGAAGTTAGTGAACATATTTTCCTTTTTGTTTTACTGACAATGAATAATATATTAAAAACTATAAAGTCTCTTCATAAAATCCTATCAGCCCTGTGATTTTAATAATTTGACCGACTGAAAATCAATACCATTAAGCATCTTTTTAAATGACAAATATAGTAAAGGGGCAAAAAGTCCGGTCTCTTTCGACATATGGCCAACATCTATATTACAATGGGATCTTTACACCCTATTTCGGGTGCGACAAAATCGATTCCCAATTCGATATGACCCTCTTGTGCTGCCGGTTTGATAGAGACATATTTTGGGTATAAATGTACTCGGAGGAAGATAGAAATAACTCGAAATTAAAGCGATTTATTGGTTCGTAAAAAGGGCAAAAATAAGTTGTGTGTTGGTACTAGTAATGGTAGACGAACATAACACTTACCTGGCATAGATCCTGAAGATGATGAAGTCTTTCGTAGCTGGTTTATCACCGGCAATTCCATAGGCTATTTTACGAATCACCGGTTCATGGTGTGCTGCTCGGCCCTTCATCTGTGGACATATATAAAAAAACATCTGAACATAATATCATAATTATATAGCTGAAGATTGTTACGCCAGTACGTAAATTCTCCGTTTCTGTTGACAAACTTTCACAAACACCGCTGTTCCGAACGCAAAATTCCAATTCTACATTAAAATTACGTTACCAAAAGGTGGGTTTCTATCGGCTGCAGTTTTCCGGTGATTTTCGGTCTGTAAACGCCGGTGTGAGGGAATCACGGCTATTATATTATCTCATTAGACACGCCGCGGCGCCGCGCTCCCGCCTCTTTCTTCTCGCCAAATAAATTCCTTTTCCGTCTGATATCTCTATTACCTTTTTGTTTTGATACTTATCTAGATATCTTTCAAGACTACCTTTATTGGACCCTTCTTTATTTTTATTACCAGCCAAGCCAACTATTTTTGTATATTGCTTTTGGTTCCTGTTAAAAAGTATGGAATTATCGGGTGCAGAAAACGGAAAACCAGTGTTAACGTGAAACTATAAATTTATATTACAAATAGTTACCAACTACAAGTTTATTGGTGCACGACTTCGGAACGGCTCGGTTTGCAGTTACACTGAGAAAGTTTCCATAACTTCATAAGTCCCTTTATTAATAGCTTTGCACTTTCTTCTGTTCCCGGAGAAAGGAGTTTATAATAGAAATTCATTTAACTGAACTTTTTATTAGGTGTTTTTGTTCTATAGAATTAGAAGGTACTTTACCAGAAGCTAGTTTTAGCCACACTCATGATTTTGGTAGTCTCCATTCTGTACGTAGGCATAAGTTTTCCACTCTGTTACTACATTTTATTCATTTCACGTCAAATTACGCTACTTATCCTGTTAAAACGATACTAACACAAGTAAACACAATACAAATCACACAAATCTGTACAAAAAGCGGAGGCGGCAACAAAAGAATTCGGCACACTTACAGTGTAATGTAAACCAAAAAAGAAAACTGGTCCCAAAAGAGTACCCTGGGGAATACTCGCGCGCTTCGCTCGGCCCGATACAGACACGACGACTGGTGATTAGGCTTCTTATCCACGAGATAGCGACAGAAACTGTGCAAGACTTAACAACTAGGACCGTTTTCTTATTCCCTCCGCCCAAGCATTTTCTTGCCCGCCGACTTATCTAATGCTACTGTTCAGCTTAAAATTCCTATGTAATATTAGCGGCTAACTTTCGTAGCTTATGAATTTTATTCTGCGTATTAAATTTTAAATAATTCACATTGATATTTTGTATCATCTCTATAAGGAAACAACGTGAACGAAAATCCAGTGTAGAAGCTATGAGTGAAATATGCTTCAAAATCAATAAATCATATCGTTATTTTGGTAATGAGACGTCTCATTTCTGATTTATATCTGCGTATTGGTTGCCCCCCGATTTTCTACTCGATAAGTCAGGGTGGTGATCGTAAATTGAAATATGATAAAGTCGCAGTAATAAGCTCCCGTAATCGCATCGACCCTCTGACTGTAGGCACTCCAGTGACGACGGAAAAAGTCACGCGAACCTAATTTGGCAGTAGTTTATATTTTAGAAATTCTTGTTAGAAATAAATTGTAGTATTTATTTCCTTCGCTCATTCATTATGATCATTCCTATTATCTTTCAACGCAAATCTTTTACTGGAAGCTCCTTTTATTCCGCAATGTTCGGGTCTTCTATCTCAATTCCGACCTCATTCCCGATTCCAATACGTGATTCGTCGGTTCGCAAATTATTCGGTGAAAATTCACCATCTCGTTAGAATGTGCGATCCGGTCGGGCGCGGCGAGCCAACCGCTTGATAAATTGTCTGGAATAATAATGATGAATTGCAACTAGTCCGATCCCGATGTAGGATCTAATCTATGGAGCTTTTTTACTACCAAACCTACACACACCTCTGCCTTTATAAAAGCACCACATAATGTATGTGTTATATACTTTTAACATAATTTCTACTTGACTTATAATTTTCTTCGAAACGAGAATATTTAATTCTTCCAAATATGATTTCTAATTAAATTTTATTCGACGGTTTATATAACGTTGAGCTCGACAAAATTACTTCAAATTAGCGACAAATCTATTAAGAATAGGACGTCTCCAGCCCATTTAATTAGTGACGGGGTTTTATCATCCGCCCTCTTTCCTACCACTCGTTGAGAATTTCAACAGTAATACTGCCATATTGGCGAGGCTTAAATAATATTGGGCCTACCTAATAATAGCTGTTCTTTTCTAATTTATATTTTCAGAGGAGTGTATTTTTCTGTGATTTTACGCCAGATATCTGGTTTTATTTCTATTCGTTCATTAGTGTTGGTAGTAAAAGCGGTAATGTAAAAGCGTCATTAAATTTAAATACAAATTCACGCGTGACATCTCCTTTGAAGACAAACACACCCAGTACTTGGTAGTAAAACAAACTAAAGTTAATTGTTGCTTTTATGATGACATCGCGTGAGTTGGGGTCAGATAGCAAACAAATTGTTACTTTTATTCTGTCTGTGATGTAGTAAGTAACTCGCTGCTCGGATGTGGCATTATTTTCAACCATCTGTACTAAACCATCTTTCGTGAGAGATTCGGTAGTATGTAGTTTCAACATTACTTCATGATTTTCTAGCGATACAGGAAATTACTCTTCTGATTTAAAATTCTTATCTACAGCATGTTCTAGATTAGGTATAATGCAGTTAAGATTTTCACCTAGAGCCATAACACGCTTGTTAAGAGTGTCTACTTCAGTATTAGGTACTACATTATGACTTTCCTTATCTATCAAAAACTTTATTTCATTAAAAGTATCAACGTAGTACGGTACTCTTTTTCTACTAATATACCGTTTAAAATTTAATCTTCTGTCACAAAAACCAAAACATCACTTAGATTCAATTTATACGAGTGGCTCATTCATTTGTTTATCTAGATTTGTATGTAATCATGCCCTTTTACTTGATTGATAGTATCTCCAATCTTCTTCAATTTTATGTTTAGTTAATTGCGGCTTGAATCGACCCTGTTACAGCGTAACCACAGTTTTATGTCCATTAACTTGATGATAGTGACTTTTGTCATTAGGACTTTACAGATTTTTTAGGGGAGAAGTTTTGGTTCCGAACGATTTGGAGTATTAGTCACTAGTTAATTGATTTTTATTATAACTAAATGGCATTTTTAATATAATGCGTATAAATTCTACGAATGTGAAAATTAGATCAAAGCTAACTTTTGTCATTTCTATTGCACATCAAAAACAATTTTATTTCAAACATACACGATCGAACACAAAACCCAACTTTCTTCTCACCTATCAACAGAAATCTCATTCCGTATAATAATTTACAAATTCAAAACATGAGGAAACCCATCTCCACTTACGGATAGCAAGCATATGCATAGGAGCTGTTAGTGCCCCCCTTAGGGGCTCCGAGAGCCTCCAAGACGTCAGCGCGTTTAAGCGCCAATTAATTATTAAGGAACACTGAGCTTCCTTTGGCTCTTTGACGGCGACTGTACAACAATGTGGCTGACTCTCGTGATTGGCTGCTTTGTAAATTGCATTAGCGTGGTTTGCTTGTGTGTTTGTTTGCTTGTATTACGATGGTACGATGAGTGTTTATTGGGGATTTATTGGGCTAAGTAGAATGAGTAGAACTATTTTATGTAGGTACGAAAACTTTAAAATAATAGACTCAACGTTTTAACTATATAACAACTAGCGCAAGAGTCAGAGAATTCTTATATTTGGCTGTAAAAATTGTTTTATGTCAATGTATTTTTTTTATTTTTTTATTCTTACAATTCAGATTAATCAACCAAATTAAATTGTGTAAAGAATTAAAGATTTCATTAAATATCGGCCATACCTTTACTTTCTGCGATTTTGAATGTTCGGCTGTAAATACACGGTTCAACCAAATTTATTCACTTTGAATATATTTGTTTGAACCGTGTAGTTAAGCTATGCAGCTTAGCTAGCTTTATGTAGTTTTGAATTATTATAATATTTTCACAAAAATATAAATAATATGACGTTTAAAAACAAACTGCGTCTTATATTGATTTCCGAAGTAAAAGTACACTTACGTACACTTTCGATATAACGCAATAATTCTTCTTTATAGGGATAGAGAGCTCTTTTAAAATGTATTTCGGCAAACATGTCGCAGGGGTCGCCTTTGATGGAAGCGCCTTCTTCAATTGTCAGTTGTAAATTCAATTTTCACTTTATATTGCTAGTTTCACATGTCGGAGGGTGCACAGTTGATATTAGATACACATCTTTTGCACACTAGATGTGCGATATGATGCGAGTTGGATTAGAATCCAATTCTGTTGTTTTTTTTTTCTCATTGGCTTTATAACAGGAACAGTGAAACAGATTAAAAAAATGTAAACCTACTTAACCTTTTCTTAGTTCATTATTTTTATACTGTACTTTTTTTGCAACGAGATTAGAAATGAAAGCCTTATTGAAAAACAAACAGTATTGCAGTTTTAAATGGTTATTGATATCTTACTACCTTTTTTTTTTTTGAGGATGGGAAATCATCAAATGGCTTCTCCCGCTCTGGGCAGAGCGAGAGGGTGTGTCAGACTTTTACTGACTAAAACCCACCCGTGTTCCTTCCGTTGCCTGTGTGCCGGGGCCGCGTTATCCCTTTCGGACAAACCCGCAACCCCAGCAGGGATATCTTACTACCTGTATTATAATTTTGCTTATGGAGCCTACTTCTAAGTATTAAACGAAGGAAATCAAAGTCGGGCTCTAAAAAAAAGCCAAAATCTATGCTAACCAACTCAACATACCATACAGAGAACCCTTAACATTTTTTTTCTCGACTAAAATGTGCGTATAAGGAAGAAATTCGGTTATACGCCAACTGGGGTAGATTAAATTGCATTGAGCTACCCATTAACGCCTTGTCAGATCGGGTTACGATTTATATATTTGATAAATCGGATATATTGCAGTAGGAATGCAGGGTTGTAAAAATCACAAAAACGAATACATATTTAAATTATGACAAAGATGAGGTTGCACGGTAGGCTGCACGTCAGTGGTAACAAAACCAGTATAAGGTCTCTTTTTCTATTAAAACTCTCTACGACGCCAGGCCAGGTCAAGGTCAAAGTGATACCATTGACGTGCGGCCTACTATACCTAGATCATAGTAGAATTGTGTCTACATCTCCTTTTAAATAATTTCCTATCGCAGGTATACTGAAAGAAATTTCTTTAGAAGTAAGCATCACCTTTGTGTGCTTATTTATTTGTTACTTGTTTGTTTATTTAATGCTGATTTCACCAATCAAAACGTGTTCAAGAGCTGTCAGTGTCAAAATTGTTATGGAATATTGTACACTGACAGCTCTTGAAAGCGTTTAGATGTGCTGAACGCGTTCTATTTCATTGGTGAAATCCGCACTTAATGTGTGTAGGTACATAAATGGTTAAAAAAATAGAATGTTTTGTCTCAATCTCAAGGTTGTTTTCAGTCGAAATGCTATGTGGAGTGTTAGTGACTTTAGGCTTACCTCAGATAAGTTTAAGATGCAGATATCAAAAGTTATCTTAGTTACAAATCCTTTGTAAAGTATATTAAAACAAATTTTGAACAATAAATCCGCTCTTAAGATATAAACATTTACTTATCCAAAGTTCCTCTACATTTGTTTTCGTTGGTCTTACATTTTTTCCCGTTGTCACGGAGAGTTAATGAAAGAATTAGCTTTCATTACAACTGATACGATTCCTTAAAGGGATTCCCGAATGAAGATGAAGTGCCTTCGTAACCTTTTTGATGGCTAAGGATCAATGTGGGAAGGTCGTCCTCTTATCTTTGATTAGTTTTTGGGGACATATAAAATGCTGTTAGAACTGACACCCACATTGGTCGTATCTACTCAATAATACGTATAACTTCTAATATAATTTCTTAAAGAAACCTTTTCCAATGTATTAAAAGTTTATAATGTAATCTTATTACGGATATGAAACGTTAAACACAAAGTAAAATGGATGGTTCGCCGGCATAAATGAAGAGTCGTCGGGACTTTCAACTCTAATGCATTAATTAAGCTGGACCGATCCCCGAAAATCGTCTAGAAACTCTCTCTGTTTAAATTAGTGCAGAATTCATTTTCTTTTTTAATTCGTCTTCCAAATTCAAATAAGATTTCTTTTTTTTATTACGCTGCGCCGCATAAAAGGGTAGACCAGGATTCGTCGCTCCGTCGTTCACTTCGAAACGCTAATTCCTCCTCGTTCCAAGATACTGATTGGACGATATATTTAACAATGCTACCGACACGCTCCTCTGCGAAAAAATACATCTTACGTACTACCTTTTTTTCTCGCGCTTGGATTCCTTTATTTTCTTATTTTCTATTTGGCATCGCGGCCAAAGGTTGGAAGGGGCGGTGGATTGTACAAGCGTTAATGATACTAATAGCAATTAGTGGAAGGTTGTGTTTGGCTTGTACGGTTTTGGTGTTTAGTTATTCCGTGTTCTGGCTGTATAAGCATATTACGGGGCACCCAGCCCATGGAGGGTCTTAACGGGAGGTCGTTTGCTGCGCTGCCAGCCTCCTAAGATTAATGACATTACGCCAAGACAGTTTGTAAGAGCTAAACGTGACAAAAAACTGAGTTGTAATTAAGTAGATCGAATGAATAGATTTAATGGTCGATAGTGGTTGTTTTTGGATTTTATTGCGTTTTTATTCAAAGCAGAAAACAATTGAGTCGCGACTGCAATAAAAGTACTAACTTCGCTGGTATTGGACATACTTTGTAGCTTATTTGCTGAAGACAAAATAAGCTTTACGAACAGAATTTGAGGTTAAACTTGATACATTTTCGCAATAAGATAAGCGGTGTAGTAAAATTGCAGACGGCGTATCGTTGTACAACATACAAGGCTTTACAAGATCTTGCCAACTTCAAACTCTGAAGTCCGCACTGGACATCATAAAATATTTAACACCCATATCTCGCAGAGCGGTCCAAATATTATCGACTTGCCTATAAAACGGAAAAGTCCCGCTAAAAAAAGATAGACATATACTTTACACTTATGTAAGAGAGAGATGTGAACACCGTTATTGTACGATCTTTGGAAATTCGTCGGAAACGTTTGGTTTCTTTTCCATCGTTTTTATCGTAGTCGTTATATTTTGATAGAGCCGTTTGGTAGGATCGGCGATATAACGTTTATGTTTTGGTTTTCGGTAGATACCTTTGGCGTTGTTTTGTTGCAACATTTTGTTCTGGTTATTGTTTAGATAGTTGGGTATGGCTGTTTGGAAAACTGATAACAGAAAACAATAATTTTTAATACGGGTAAAATAAAATAAGAAAAAATAATGAGGGTAAAAATCAAACGACCAAAGACCACGTGGTTTTCTAAATTTTATGTTGCAACGATTTAATGCGAATATTACCGATGAAACTGAACACGATCAGCACATCTAGGCGTTCAAGAGCTGTCAGTGTCAAAATTCCACAGAAAATAATGACATTTCAAATAATGACAGGCCTTAAACGTAGTTTATAAACTAATCGTGTTCAGTGTCATTGGTGAAATTTGCTGTTAGTATGTAGCTAGTTTTTGATACAAAGATCGATAAATCATACTTATTTTTTATTTTATTAATAGCAATGAAAACCAAATAAAAAATATTGACTTATTTTTTCTTTTCTTTATTCGTAGCCATCGCAGTTTATCAGATATTTCCACTAAAGGGACGTAAATATGCTTACCTTAAAAGTTTCTAGTGATAAATACCCTGTAGGGCCCGTGAATGTAAAGCATCTGGTACAGTCGCCCACATAACGCCATGACTCAGTTTTGATTGATGATAGTTTCTTGTTAGTTTTGTAAAATATATCATGAATTTGTATCTGTCGATATTTTATTAATGATTGAAACTTATAATCATTCTAAGTGTGTAGTTGAATTACTTTCAGAACTAATTTTTTATTTGAAATAACTCAAAAATATGAAAATACGTATTGCTGAGTATTGTATCATTTGTATGCTTTACACTTTTCAGTTACTAATTATTTTGTTTTTATGAATAAGAAAATAAAATGTTTTAGTGAACAAACACACACACTGAAAAATTATTCAGAAAAAAATAACAATTTCAAAAAAAAAAATTGACAAAAAAAAACCTGCTACCATTTCTCAAATCACAAGTGGTGTTAACCCTTCAGTGCGCGAGTGTACCGCCGGTACAATAACTCAGCGGGTCCCTCTTGCGGATATGATACAGTGCGCACTGCAGCCGCGAATATTTCTCATTCGACTGCCAAAAATCTATCCATGCCTCAATATTATAGACTAGTTTAGGTGACTATCTTGTTAGGTAACTGTTGTATGGGAGTTACCAAAAGAGTGGTAAATGGTTTATGTACATACGTACCTATTCATACTTACTAGATAATAATAATTATCTAAATAAGTACAAATGTTTGTATTTACAATCAGGGCTTAAGCAAATTGTCACCCTACGTCAGTTTGCCGTGTTAAAGCCCTTTCATACCACTATCAAAGAATTACTGTTTTGATTTGATTATACGGACCTGTCTTTACTTATTGTAATTCGTTGTCATTTTTATTCGGGATATTATTTCACAAAAAATAAAAGAACATGTTAGTACTTGATTTAAAAAAAAATCAAATGAAACAGTAGTCAGCGATGGTTAGGCTGACGGTTGTCTTTAGAGTGGTCTCTGTCACTAAAATAAATAGGTATGTACCAGATTAAGTGCCAATTTCACCAATCAAACTGAATGCGATCAGCACATCTAACTTGCGCACAAAAGCTGTCAGTGTCAAAATTCCATAACAATGATGACAGTGACAGCACTTGAACGCGGTTTAGATGTGCTGATGGCGTTTAGTTCCATTAGTGAAATCCACCCTTAAAGGTTTTCTAGACTGCCAAAACTGTATCTGTGCCTCGATATATTGTTTAGGTGACTATCTTGTTATGTGTGGATGCGTATACGTTACGTAATTATTTTAGTTGTAAAACTAGATATTATGGTTAGGATCTAGAGTTGACGTATTCAGGCCTGCATTGGTTTGATGATATCAACTGTAGTCATCGTGATGAATTATTTTCATGGAATAGGTTAGATACCTACATAAAAATAATCAGTTAGGTAATCTAGATGGTTTGATTGATAATCCTTACTATCCTAACTAATATTATAAATGAGAAAGTGAATTTGTTTGTTACGCTTTCACGTTAAAACGGTTGAAAGGATTTGGATTGGATTTGACACAAAAACGGTGGTGTCGGTGTCCTTTTTTTTTTGAGTTTTGGAAATTATCAAATAACTTCTCCCGCTCTGGCCGGAGCGGGAAGGTGTGTCAGACTTTTACTGTCTAAAACTCACCCGTGTTCCTTCCGTTGCCTGTGTGCCGGGGCCGCGATATCCCTTTCGGACAAACTCGCAACCCTGGCAGGCATTGGCCCTTACGGACCCCGTCAGTTGGTGCTGACATCTCTTTGAAGCGCGCGTGGAATACACCGCGCCGTCGACCCGGGCTTGGTCCTTATCGGACGGCGAGCTGCCCATTGCTCACCGTCCGCAAGCCCGCGCCTACGGCGGCCAGAAGTCGGCTCGCGACTCCCGACGCCCGGGGCGTCTCCTGCGGCGGGTGTCGGTGTTCTTGGTTTTGTCTTTTCGTTTCTAGGCCCCGTAGACAGGCGCGACGCGACTCTGGTAGAATAATTTCTAGGAAAACTTCACAGAAATTGCTCTACTGATCTCACGTCGCAACGTCGCGTCACGCCTGTCTTCTGTAGGTACAGGTAGTCTTGTTGCCACCGACATTTTTCGGCCTAGCTCTCAATCGCAAAGAGTGCAGAAAGAAACGTGCAAAAAATCTTTGTGCTTTTGTCATTAACATTGTTGACAGTCACTAAACAACACTAAGAAGATAATAATTATTTGGTACCGTTCTAGAATGTTCACTTAATTAGCGCAGGACCAAAACCTTATACACATGATAAAGCCACTTCAATTACGTACAGCATGATCCGCATAGCGTATGAAAATACGCGCCCGCGAATTTCCCAATAATAAATTATACTCCTTGTCCGCTTACCTCGGGTTAACCGGCTTTTATAAACTACCCGGGTAATTTATAACTATTACCCGGCCGAAAACGATCACGTGATATCACTTTATAGCATATTCACCGGGTAAATATGAGGGCAGCATGTAATAATGTTTCATGTATTTACATAAAAGTAAGTGGTAGAAACTATCAGTGATGAGGTTATCATTTCGTGGGTGAAGGGTCAGTAAGGGTTAAATTATTGGGTAAATGATGATTAATATTGTTAAATTATGAATTTCTTGCTAAATCCTACCGTTGACCCGCTCTCTAAATCATTTTCGTTCAATAGTTCGATGAAAATCATAGTTTAGACTTATGAAAGTCACTGTCGTACGCGCAGCCTCTTCGACTGCTATTCCCTCTAGATCGAACTCTTGTACAATGCAATTATCACAGAGTAGCAAAACAATACAGGAACAAAATACTCGATACTGAAAGCAAATACAACACGACTATTGGCACATTATTGGTATCAAAAAGCAACTCCGTATAGAAATTCCGCCACATACAACCGCAGCGCACCGTTCAAAGTTTTTCATTTAACAACAAAACAGTAACCGGGAAACATCGTGAAAATAGTCCACAAAACACTATCTTACCTTTCTAACACTACAACTAGGTACTTAATGTAATCGCGCTCAATATCCTTTGTTCACTTTCAGACTCATTAAAAAGGCGATGCAATTTAATGAGTTGATAGTGTGCGTTAACCCTCGCTACGTTTGCAGATACGACCTTTTTTCTACAACCGAATTTCGACTTTATTTCTTGGAAACAAGTTCTGTATTCTTTTAGAGGATTGGTGAAGCGTATTGGTATGTAGGGGTCGAAGATTAGTGGCCCACGCCTACCCGGCGGATCGCTGAGCGGCTGATAGTGCCCCAGAGTGTAGTTACAATTAGACCGGTGCCCACAATGAAGTGATGCCCCGTAATGTTGGCTCATGTCTTTGTATGTTGATTGTGCACGAAAGACCAATGTAGCCATGTAGGTAGGTACGAATGTGTATGTTTCACGTGTGAGGCCATTCGGACTAGTTCGGGCTTATGAATATTAAAGGGTATTTATGACGCTTAGTAGAAGGTAGATGAATGTATAGTAACCTTGGTAACCTTGACACGTTCTTAGTAATTAATTAGTGTATACAAAATGTGTAGGATCATACCCATTAAACATATTTTTCCTTCACTTTCAGTGATGTCAATATAAAATAGGTTATATAACAAGAATGCAATGTTTTCAGTACTCCTAAAGTATGCAATAGCATCAAAAGGCGCCAGATCGTTTGATTTATTGTATTTCTACTACAATAAAAAAATCTGTTTATCAATTTTTTGTAGCTTCTTAGCTGTTCACAGTTCATAGACAATTTAGAAAAGTCTCTTTAAACATCTTTCTACATAGTATATGTAAGTCCCAGATTCCCATTACTTTCTATTTTCCACATGACCTAACAATACATAAATACATATTATTATAATCAACCACAATCAATAACAAGATACATCTGAGCAGCTACAACAAGTATTTTAGCAGAATTCTGGCAGACGGGAGGGGGCAAAGGCGCTTACAAGCCGCGAGCGATTGCCTCGTCTACCAGTAGGTACATTGTCAATTGGAAACTACTCGACTCCGAGAGCAAGCGCTTTTAGATTTGAAAGAGTACCTACTACAGTATATGCAAGAATTTCAGAACAATTTTGACTTAATTTCGTTGTAGGAAAATGGCTAAGGAAAGAATTACTGACATTTAAAACAAAGTTTGGTTTCATGGTTTCAAGCATATTATATTATTTTTGGTTTTTCAACCAGATGCAATGTCTTATTTATCAAATTACATAATTAGTTTGTTATTGGATGTGTCGTGTACGGACCGCCATTGAAATACTAGTGCTGTGGGGTGCCGACTCGTCACACCAGATTGTCACACCAGTGTGACTAACATGTTTTTTTTCCTGTTTGTCACACTGCTAATATTTCTACACCATGTACCACTTGTCATTATCAACTAGTGTGGTGAAATAAATGGGTGTGTACTCGTAGTCATACCGATGTCACTAATATGATTGTTTTTCTGTTTGTCACACTGCTAATATTTCTACAACAAGTACCACTTGTCATTATCAACTAGTGCGGTAAAATAAATGAGCTGGTTTCTTTCAATAAGAACTATTACTTAAACTGTACTGTACTGTTACTTGTTACTTTGTTTGCCTTAAATAAAGAGAATTGGAAACACAGGAAATTCTGGTGACTCATTGATGATTTGAGTTAGAATCTGATTACTTTTGAATTTTTGAGTAGCGTCGTGGACGAAGGGCTTTATTTTTGAAGTTAATAAGTTTTATCACGACCAGGCATTTATTGGCTCTCGTAAAAGTTCAGGCATTCAATTGCAGTAGGGCTCCAAATAGTCCCTTTTGAAATAATACTTCCTTCAAATTTAGTTCATGTGCCTAAAAATCACTTTACAAAAACAAACATTCACATGATTTCCAAACACTCTATCCTCAATATGCGTTCAACATAAAAACCATACAATTTCCGTCGAAGCAAAATTCTCTGAAACTAACGTTTACTGTTACGGAGGGCTATGAAAAGGCGAGGTTTTATCGCGTTGCCATGACGACGCTGGGATGCTGCGTCGCCCGCGATACCCTCCTCACTCGACACATTGGAAAAACTACTACAGTGCTTTATATTTACAGCCTTCCATATGTATAGATATATGTCTATGTATAAAAAGCATTGTAGGAAGTGAAAGTCCCGAACCATGGATAGAACTCGATGAGAGCAGCTATATATACTTTGTAATACAATGTCAGAGATAGGACGAAAAATAAAAATTGGGATATAATTTTCTTCTGGCAGTTAAATGCAATTTTATAGGGAAACGAAAGTAGTTTATTACGGGTATATTGACTAATCATTTAATATCTACTAGACCGATGGCTTATATTACGTATTATTTATTTGAAAAAAGAATTTACTTGAAGATTGCTAGCCACTAATTCTGGTGATATGGCTTTACGTCATGTTATTGCAGTACGTTTAAAGAGGTCATAAAAAAAGGTGGACTTTAACAGACCGCTTATGGCCAGCCAGCACTACTGACGCCCAATGTAAACAACACTGCACATGCAAAATATCAAAACATACATAAATCCTGTACCCAGTCCTATTTAATCACAATAGAAATCGTTCAATTGTTCGGTCTATTTACTTCGTCAACGTAGACGGGGAACAGTTAACCCTTGAATTTGGTACACACTGAAATATTAACGCCTGCTATGGAAGCACGCGGAAAAACAAGTCGAAAACTGGGCCCGTTATGGGCCCGTCGCATGTTACGCAAAGATCAACTCGACGATGTTATTTAGATGGGCGCAGATACGACAATCCGTTTCAGTGTCTTCGAAAAGTCAAGGTCAATTTGTATTGAAAGTTGAAAACCAGTCGGGGATGTGCTTGATTGACAGCTCTTGTTTATTAATACTCAAATTGTGCATACGTAAACAAGAACATGCCAATATAAATACGCCTAGATTTCAACTTCACTTTGAATCCAAAGCAACCGGTAATATCAAGAATGGAAATTGTGAAAGAGATTACAATGAATGGTTTTATTTAGGTGTAACAGATATCTTGGTCTAATTAGCCCTGAAAAAGCGAAACTAGTTACTTTATTTTCAATACACACAAACTTTACAACACGTCAAAATTCTAACACTGAAAAACTTCACCCACAAAGTCCATTTTGACACAATAAACACCACTTCCACCTGCTTAATCTTTGGCGTCCGCTTGGCGTGTCGGTATTGAGTGGTGGCAGGGGAGGGGCCCACCAGGGGAGTCGATGCCGGCCCTGGGGACCGCCTCCCGAGGGAGCTGGCGACGGGCCGCGGCCCGCGGGGCCAAGGGGGGGGGGGACGAAAGGTTAAAAGGGAAAAGTTATAAGAGACCGCTTGTTGTCGGATCTGCGTAGTTCGATTTTCAAATGCGGTTTAGCGAATTTTTCTTTGGCGTTGTGTTGAGGTTTAGGGTTATGTTAGTTTGTGTAAGTTATGATATTTTGGGTGTGGGTTAGATGAGTATTTATTAGAATTTGTAGAGATCCTTTTGTAGTTTGTAGTTTTTGTAGTTTGGAGACCATTTAAAAAAAAAAAAAAAAAGTTTCATAAGCTGGAAATAGTCAAGGTTAACATCGCACTACTCTGCCAAATGTCCAAAACTCAAACATAAAATACTGAAAACTTTCATGAAAAAAGTTACCTATCTAAATAAAAAAATTCTAACGCATAATTTACTCAACGAACTCCAACAGTTCTACGCATCTAGAAATTACTTACAGTCGTAGGTATTTTTTCAAATATTTTGCAAGAAATATCCGATGCAAATAAACATAGTCTATGCCTTGTCGGTGGTGTGGGGAGGGGGTATTCAAGTGTTCCGACTTGACTTGAAAGAGGGCAACCTACTGCCTCGGCTCTTTCCCACGACTTAATGCCGTACTAGATTTTTTCCATCGAATAGTGAGAAATATAAGTGGGGTTGTATGTGTACATAGCTATTGAAGCGTCTCAAAGAAAATTATTATAAGATATTTTATAATTTCTCGTGGCTAAGTAATAACAGCCGCACGGGTCGATCCATCAGGTTAAGCTACGTTTGCCGGGGTTGGTCCGTGGATGAGTGACCATCTTTACATACCGAGACTCCTCCGTGCCTCGGAAAGCACGTTAAGCCGTTGGTCCCGGCTGTCATTCGTGGATATTTGACAGTCGTTACGGGTCGTCAGAAGCCCGAAAGTCTGACAACCAGTCTTACCAAGGGTATTGTGTTACCCAGTAACTGGGTTGTGGAGGTCAGATAGGCAGTCGCTCCATGTAAAATACTCAGCTGCATCCGGTTAGACTGGAAGCCGACCCCAACATAGTTGAGAAAAGGCTAGACAGATTGATTTATATTTTATCATTATATTTTAGGAAACAGTGTGGATAGACACTAATTACAGTTGTATAAAAAATGAGGGTGTGTAGGTACATACCCCTATTTTCAGAGAAAAAACTTTGCAAGTAGTAAGTACTGCTTACAAAGTTATTATCTCGGATCTTGGATTTAACCTACTATGTAGAAAAAAAGTATATATTTCAGGATTCTGAATTGTTCTTATCTGTACCAGGTGACCATAGCATATACACTAACTCATATTTATTTGGTATATAATATTATTTTCAAGTTCCTATAGGTCCTCTTTGCCGCGACTTTTTGCCCTACTAGATTTTTTACATCGAATAGTGAGAGATGTAGGGATGTATTACATAGCTGTTCAAGCCTCTCAAAGAAAATACGATATGGGATTTTATCATTAAAGTTTATGAAACATTGTGGATTATCATTAATAAAAAATGCGGGGACTACTTACAACGTTTTTCTGTCGGGTTTCGGATTTATCCACTGTGTAGGAAAAATTATAACTTATTTTAGGATTCAGAATTGTTCTTATACGTTCTAGGTGCCCATAGGTCAACTATAGTAACATAGTAGCCCGGGGAAGTTACGCCAAATTTTAGGCTAACTTTGCATTAATTTAAAACAGCGATTTTTTTCATTTAACGTGTAGGGTATGGTCAAGGGAGTATATTAAACTGTATACCGCGAAAAGTTCACCCCCGCGTGTTCGTTTTTTTTAAGACAACATCTAATTTCAATTTCACGTGATAGAAAAAAATATTAACAGATATGTTTGTATGAAGTGTTTGTCGAAGAGATTAGGTATCACAAGTAGGTAAAAAAAAATACATTTTCTTCCACGGAAATTTCCATAAAAATAAAATTACGTTTGTTTTTAAATTGTACTTCAAGCAAAAATATTAACAGCAGCTTTTTTGCATTAAATTACTTAATTAAATATTTAAATGCGCTATTCAACACAATTAAACATATTGTACTAGCGCAAGATATTAATAAAAGTTTTTTTTGCAACAAAAATGTAACAGAGTTAAATTTAGTTTAACTTTTATTTATAGGCGCTATATCACTTAATTACAAGAAAATTAAACAAATTAAAGCAATTTTTTTTTTTTATAGATATGTATAAACATTTTTAATTTTCTTGTAATTAGTTCGGATAGAGCGTATAAATAAAAGTTAAACTAAATTTAATAGCTTTTACTCGCAGAAGTCTCGGTCATGTGGGCATATCGGGTTAAAAAGTATACTATGGCCTAATCCAAGTCATGGTCTACCCACGTGCCAAATTTCATCCAAATCCGTTCAGCCGTTATAGCGTGAAAGCGTAACAAACAAACTCACTTTCGCATTAATAATATTAGTTAGGATAACAAGACATTCATATAAGAGACTATTATCAGGTCTCCAACCGAGTTAAGTGCGGGTTTTCACTGTGGATTCACGGCTGAAACGATCGGTAGCAGTTTGTGCCAAGTTAAACCTTAGCTATTAAACTCTATTTATATACAGTCATTTCTTCTTTTGACGTCTTGCTAGATCTATCTAACTTTAACTATTTTACATAAAGTGTTTCTTGTGTTCCATTTTTGAGCTAAATCTTGCTACAATTAGACATTACAAGATATATTTTAGACCATAATATGTGCCCGCGGTTTCGCTCACATGACTGTGAATTGGCATGTGAATTGGCATAATTATAAGTTAATTATAAGTTATTGGAAAGATGAAGTACCTAATAGTGTATTAGTAATATTTTCTACATCAGTTGATTTTGTTAATTTAATCTTACTAGCACATCTTAGGTTTATATCAACGAACAAAAATAGTTTTAAATTAGTTGTTACAAAAAGAATTGTATTTTTATTCACCCTCTAAAAGTCTAAAAACCTATTATCAGTAAAACCCATTCATTCTATTTACCTAAAGGTAATAATTTTTCGGCTTAGCGGTCACCGCAAGAGCGATACCGTAGGATAACGCAACTGTCAGGTGGCCCTTACAATGATATTAATGCTTCGAGCTTTCGATGACCAGGGGAGGAGTTTTACGATACGTCTTACTGGGGGCAGGGGAAAAATATGGGTGTTTACTTGATTTTTTTATATAATAGAAGTTTGCAGAAGAAATACATATTATATAAGCTGTAGAAGGAGAAGAGTTGTTTTTTTCAATGTAAACAATATGCATTGGTTATCTATTAAACAGTATCGAGCAGCGTCAAAAAACTTGTATTGTTTGTCGAAAAAAATGTTTTCTGTAAAAAATGCTGTATGTCGTAATAACCGTTTTATGCCTGTTTTAGAACTTAGGCATAAAACGAACGAGATTGAAGTTTGGCAAGCAACTTAAAATTAAGGGCAGCTCAGAAGGTATTTTCAAAGGGACATAACATCAAACACAGCTCCATGCACACTAAACTCTTTCTTCTCTGTTCTACTTGTATCACATCAGTGACAAACCTAACAAGGCCTACAACTTACTTATTGTACTTCTTAAAATAAAATCCCCATTCACGACAAGTCGTTTGACAGTGGCGTAAACTCGTATAGTCGTAACTCGCAATATTGTGACATAAGGTGTTTAACATAAATAATGCGGGAACAGATGTGTGGCGCCGCGGGCACCACAAATACGTTCGCGCGGTACCAACGCCGTTCCTATCTGGATACGTTTTTACTATTTGTATGGAGCTGTTGTTACGCCTGTAGAAGTCACAAAAAAGAAAAGAAAATACTATGTTATTGGTGTTAATTAGCTTATTAGAGCAGTGATAACCTAGTGCTGTGGCCGTCGGACTGCCAAGTCATAGGTCTCGAGTTCGAACCTCTGACTTTTCGGATTCATATCACTTGCTTAAAAAACGGTGAAAGAAAACATCGTGAGGAAACCGGTATGCCTGAGAGATATTTCTCGACGGCGTGTGAAGCCAAGTCAGAGGCCCATGGGCGGCTTTAAAACTCTGACACCAGGTTAGTCACTTACCACACGAAAAGAAGAGGCTTATGAAAGCTCGGTTTGATGAGGAATCCACAGAAGATTAGATTGTTAGAAGTTGACAAAACATCGCATTTCCAATTTAATTTCCAACATAGGTAAGGTAATGCCACTGAAATCAAAACATCATAAAGTAGAAACTGTTGGAAGACAGAATAATAAATTTTGACAAGTTAGTCTGGTTACGATGCTAGGACGTGTTTTCCTAAATACATTTAGTATTGAATATTACCAAGGAAACAATAGTAGAGTCAAAATTCTCAGCGATTATTGAAAAATAATTTCTCAAGTAAAACACAGCCTCATCATTCATGAACAGGAATAATTTATAACGTACATTTAGGGGTGTCTAACAACTCTACTAAATCCACACGTGTTGGCACAGCAATATTCGGCGTGGCGGCATCGCCGGTGCCTCAGGCTATGTAAAATATTTCTGCTAAAGCATTCATCGTGATCGCCCGCCTGATCGTACGCTCAACATTACGCACCAACCAACTTATACAAACACCTCTCATGGACCTTACGACGACGAAATAAAGACCACAGTACACCAACAAAGAACTCAAAATAAAATTGCAAAGTCCGACTATTGTGTGTAATCCGATATGCCGATAGTTGGCCCGATAGACTTTCCGTTGGAAATTGTTTGATTCCGTTTCGAGGTTTCGTTTTGACAGCCAATAAAACAACGTGGGTCCTATATTCTTTTATTTCCAAAAATCAAGTCTGATTTTAGTTGCTGTCTGCACTTTGTCCATAGGTACGTTTTGTGTCCTTTTACGTCCATTTGATATTCTTTTTTAAATCGTCACACGACTTTTCGTTTATGGCGAAAAAAATAAAAAAGTCGTAAAGTTCACACATTGGCTATCAATGAAGCAAAAACTGTGGTTTGAACGGAAGAGCGGAAGATACAAATTTGTGAACACGAGAAACAAATTAATACGTTAAGTTTAAGTAGCTTGCATAAAAGTGAAGTGGAAACAGCTGGTAAAGTTGTAGGTGAACTTGAGACAGCCAAAGTTCTTGGAAGTCATTTGAATACTACCGATGTTAAGCTACATGTTATGCTAATTTAGATTAGTATTCCTGCACTTTTTTTAAAATTTATTTTTTAATTCCTCCTAACATTTTCGACAGGGTTGTCTTTCAAACGATGTCTATCTACCTCACGTGACCTAGTAGATGTAGTTCCTTGACTGACGAGCTATTTTCATATGTTACTGTATTTTGTATTAAAATCTCTACAACAATTTTAATAGGAAACACTAGGTACTGTTGTGTCTATAATTCATATGTTGTCGACGTTTGATTTATGTGTCCGCTTCATTTGCAGCATATTATCTGTTCACACGCCCGTCGATATTTTACGGTTCCAGTATAAACTTGTGACAGTTTTTAATATAAAAAAAGATTTACAAAATAGTTTCCATGTTCACAGTGTTAAAATTGTGATTTTGTTGCAGGTTTTTCTTGAAGTTCTTCCTGAAATGCAACCAGAATTGTTTGAAGAATGCCGGGAACCCTCGGGATATGAGAAGGTTTCAGGTATGTTATCATTTAATTAAACCTTCTTAATAAAAGTCGGTTAAAAAGGCATGATATTTATAGAATGAATAGATGAGAAATGTTCTAGATAAGACAGTGTTTTAGAGGAAAGTCACTGTAGGTAATGCTCCATATATTATAAGGTGATAAAAAAATTACTTTAGAAACTTTAAGAAGTGCTTTAGACCATCGAATAACTTTTACTATGGTACAACTTTGAAATCGCGAAAAAAATATCTGCTGTCCCATACAGTTTAGAACGGTAGGTATTAATTATTTTTTTGCTGGTATTATTTAGTCCACTATGGAACAGCAGATTTTTTTTCTGCGATTTCAAATTTTGTCCCATAGTAAAAGTTAAAATTATACAGTTCAATGGTCCAAAGCACCTCTTAATTTTTCAAAAGGATTTTTTTTAACACTTTATATATACGTATTGACCTTACTGACATTATCAAACAATTTTGTCAAATATAAACGCTTAGTAATGTTTTTGCTTTGCTGTTCTTTGCTAACGTAATGAACCCGTTTTGAGTAGGTATAGACAGTAAACATGTAATTTCTAGAAGGGTTAAAAAGTAGACTATCTTAGTCCAACTAAAAGAATCGGCCATCAAGCACCTAGTAATTAGACGTGCTTGTCTGAATGGTAACTTGTTTACCAGACGTGGCGAAAAATTGCCGCGATTTCTACACGAGACTGTCTGTATATTACTCTGACTGTTTGCTCTAAGTTATTAACTGTAGAGAATCAGGTATTCTAATTTACATATTATTTTAGCAGGGTGTTAAAACTACCAAATCAAATACGAAACAAATTGAAACGAATTGGATTATTTTATTTGTAAATGATTCAATATAAAAATATTTCTAAATCCTACAATTTGAGCTTTAGTTCGACATATTCCGTAACTTAGGGATGATTTTTCCAAAAGCATATATACGGTGGTTACTCTTATAACCACCACGGGGCAGGGAAGGAAGGACTTAAAACCTTTGTAGCTAAAGGAAAACTATCTTTGGAGACTGTCTGACTTTTTGAGTAATTGGTAACTGCAACTGTATTTTATCCGAG
This sequence comes from Agrochola lota, assembly GCA_947364205.1. Taxonomy (NCBI): domain Eukaryota; kingdom Metazoa; phylum Arthropoda; class Insecta; order Lepidoptera; family Noctuidae; genus Agrochola; species Agrochola lota. The sequence goes on along the minus strand of OX376231.1, from coordinate 7,562,805 downwards.
GAATAAATTTTAGTTTGACGGTTTTTGTATTGTTAGAAATTAAAAAGCCCTAAGGCACAGCGGCGGTAATTTATTGATAAATAAACGTAGCAAAAAAAAAAAAAACAAAAAAAAACATTGATTTACTTGCACTATACTTTAGCTCTCTTCCCTTGCACCATACGACTGTCTGTATGGCCCTTAACTGAAGGAAGGGTTGCGTTCACGACTCTTGAATATTTGAAGCGCCTCCAATTTAGGGGAGGAATGAAATTAAATTTATTTATACGAGTTTATTTATTTACTTTCTACCGATCTCTGCTTGCCCTTTTATTGTATTTTTTAATTGGTGATGTTGTTCTATTTTGTTAACTACAAGTGTAATTAATTAGAAGCTGGACGTGAAATAAATACAAAAATAAGAACGGTACTCGACAAATTTATATACGGTAGTTTTTGGTGGTAAGCTAACAACTTTTTATTCACGGATTGGGAAAAAAAATTGTCTGGGTAAGAAAGTTACGGTAACTAACATATCGAAAAGGGTAATTTAAGGACAAAATTTAAAGTTTGCTACAAAAAATGTCTCTTCTAACACTAAACCAACTCAAACTACAAAGTCGTTATTCACACTTAAAACTTCCCCACAAAATCTCGTAGCTCATAATATAACTAATTAGAAGCAGCCCTAACACAACTACCCAAAAGGTGCCTTCACACAGTCTACTTATGAGTACAAATTTGCTTCCACAGTTGGTCTAAGACATATTTGTCTTACGTGTCCTCTTAGCAACTTTAAACAAATATAGAACTTACCGTTCTACACATATTGCTCATTTCTATATGCAACTGAATTACAAAATTTCTGTCAATGTGTGCGTGTGTATAGTAATGTCTATATTTGGCTTTCTGTGTGTCATTGAATAATTCAGTGGTCGTTCCCCACCGTTTCAAGGGTAAGAATATATGGGTATAATACATAACTAGGTACATATTTATAGGTAGGTGTCGGAATCGAAATAATGCAGTCGCTTTATCGAAGTGAATATTGTATTCCAGTTGATTCAGATGTCAAACTTGGTGCTGTTTTAGAACTGAGTGTTGAAGTTATGTTTCAGTTTGAGTTTTCACTGTTGACTTTTAGGGCCGTATTACCGAACCTCACTCAAGACTCAAGCATGGCTTGAATCGGCTTTAAACGAGTTTTAAGTAATGCTTGAGTTTTGAGATAGGTTCTGTAATACGGGCCTTAGATTCTGATGTTGAGCTGTTTCTACTTGATGATAGATAGTAAATTGGCTAACAGTAATATGAGTCAAAGTAACTTAAAATAAAGAATTTATAATTAAACCTGGTAAAAAGTCGTAGCCTTTAAAACGACATAAAAAGGTTATGTGTTTGTACTCCAATTAAACCTTTTGTTTGCAACGCTACCTACATTACACGTTCGCATACAAAGTCAGTAGCATACCTTGTTCACACAACAGAATTTTTAAACTACACCCCAAAGGCATAAAAACGTATCGATTGAATGACCGTCTATCAATCGACCACCCACGCCACACATTCACATAGACACGCATACATGCACACAGTGCACTTCCTTGCATACTATTGGAAGAGTTTCGTCCATTTCGTCGCTCCCGAGACATTGGCTCCACCTCCCTAGGGACTCTCCCTTTTGCTTCCCTTCGATTTGGTGTGTGTCGGAATGCGGCGTTTGTTTTGATGTGTGAAACGTAGATGCGTTGTATTTCATGTGTTTTATTTTGGTGACTGTAATTTTGGTTTTGGTTTTTCTATTAATAGATGCGTAGATATTTTGCCACAATTTAAATGGCACGTAGAATTTAAAGTAATCGCGCTTTTAAAAGTTTTGTTTGAGATAATCCTTGACACACAGGTACTTATACTCCATTTGAAATAAGATTTAAACAAATTTATTTTATAGTCCGTTCGACCGATTTTGAATTCTATTGCGTTGGTGGCATGACAAATGGTAGCTGCAGTGAACAGTTGAAATTGTAACCACTTTTTTAATTTGAATGATGTTACGGTATAGAAGTCAAAATCGGTTGAACCGACTGTAAAAAAGGTTTGCTTAAATGTCTAAACTTATTTCAAATTGAGTATAGGAAAAGTGACTGGCTATCGAGAAACGATATGTAAATAGTACACTCACTTTTTCTTGTTAACCACAAAAAAATGCTTTTTGATAGATTATTTACGAGTACCTACCGTTCTTCATAAGTTCGTGTATTTAGTATTAAGATTAACTTGTATTTATCATGATAAGGGAATTGTATTATTTTTGAGAAATAAATGTCTTAAACCGTAAGTGGTAATACCATTACTATTAGACGCGATTTCAATAGAAGTCTTGCTACATAAATCTTTACGTAGCAAGAATTACTTCTATTGAAATCACGTCTTTCAGGGCTTCAGCAGCGCCATCAGTAAAGCCTAAACCGTGCCTAACCGAAAGCTACCGTCGCGGTCGCGCGAGTACGCGATCAATGCGGTCGTTTTTTATGAATTACTAGCTGCGCCTCGCGGTTTCAATCGCATAAGTCTCGATTCCGTAGGAATGTTGGGATAAAAATTATCCTATATCCTAATCCAAATCATGGTCTACCAATGTGCCAAATTTCATCCTAATCTGTTCAGCCGTTTTAGCGTGAAAGCGTAACAAACAAATAAACAAACAAACTCACTTTCGCATTTATAATATTTTATTATTATTATTATATATATTTAGGATAATGTTAGTTAGGATGACGTACAAACGCGACTTGATTGATCGCGCAAGTACGTCATATTCATATAAAAGAGCGCGACAATCGATAACACGCGCGATGTTTGCTTTTGGTTAGAACGCGGCCTTACGCTGAAAATATCTTATTAAACTTACAACTATGAATTGGCAGTACATTTCGACGGCTAGTCTGTTTACTAACATCTCCATTTTGTTCTAGGTGGTAATATCAACTCAAGTGATGGTCGACGGTCCTCTCCTAGCGATATCAGACAATATGTTTGTCCACAACAACAGCAAGCATGGCCGGAGGGCGAAGCGGTTAGACCCTAGCGAAGGTACAGATGGCGCCACAGACAATACTTGTACGTTTTGTTTTATTTCTTTATGATTTTTTTATTTTTTCGTGGGTAATATTTAAACTTGCATTTTGAGGAATTTGTAAATGAGTTTTTTGTGTACATTTTGCTTGGAATTACGCGTGTTTTAATATTACCCATTTTTTCGACGATTTTGGTATAATAGTACCATGTTTTTGACAATATTATTTGTTTTATTTTGAAACACACACATTGTGGAATGCATTAATATTATGATCGACATAAATTAAATGTTTGTGTCTTAAAGTGTTGTTGTCACGAGCCAAGTTGTTTCCATTACATACACGTTTTATTTTTAATATTATTTGAATGCGATGAAAAATTGCCAGTGCCGTGCCGTACTATGTGTAACGCTTGATTTTAAAATATTTCTAACATTTCTACAGCTTGTAAAAACATAATCTTTTTTTAACACCTACCGTAAATACGTGTGAAATCCAGCAGTCAATTGACGATAAACGTGCAAAACTCATAATACAGCGTTTTAAGATGTCGTTTGTATTCAAAGAATCACTGTAGACATTTCGCAAAGAACTTCAGCCGGGTGCTCCAGGGGTATCAGGGGTGGGGGCGTTGAAGCGAGCATGAAGCGAATGCGGATAATTTAGTGAGGAATTATGCTCGGAACAAACTTGAAACATGCGTTTGAAATCATTTTCGTTGTATTTTAATTTTAATTTTTCTTCACGGTGTAAAAACTGACGAAACGATAAAGATAAAGATATATTTATTTGTAAGCATGTGTAACATTATACATATAAATGCAAATGTGGATGTAAAGTGAAAATCTGTGAGTTGCAACATGTTGTGCCATCATTGGCGTACAAAATAAATTATTGCCACTTGCAAATACAACACAATCATGAACGAGAGAAAAAAAAAAAAAATTATTAATATAACACAAACAGATTAGAAACTATCATTTAAAAAATCTTTGACATAATAGAGAGACCTTTTATAATAATACTTGGTTGTTTTTGCTAAATAAACTTTTAATTCGTTTCTTTAGAAGGAAACGAAATGCCAAATGTTCAAAATTAAATAGCCAAGTACCTATCATAATATACAAGACAAATAAATAAGATAGAGTTAATATTCTCTTAGGGCCAATTTTTCAATCGTCTTGACGGATAAATATGGCGGTTTGACATATTTTGTATACAAAATCTGTCAAACAGCCATTATTATTCCTCCATTAAAAATTATCTAAAAATTAAAAAATCGACCCGTTATATACTATCTTGCATCATTGCAAAACTAACTTAATTTTGAGCGTGTTACTGCCTGTTTAAGTTGAACAAAAACAAAATTAACCTATTCCACATTTAGTAAGCGTCAAAGTTTCTAAGGTCGCTAGACGGCGCGAAACCGACTCGAAGGGATGACACGATGCGAATGAGAAAATTTGCACAAGTACTTGTGAGCGTCGTGAAAACATTCCGACTTCCTGTGTTATTATTTCTTTTAAGTCAAAACTTTTGATCTATACATATACTAGCTAATAAACGCCAATATTTTGAATATCAATTTATACGATGATTGCTCTCATTTCTCTTTCAACTTTATTTCAATATAATTGATAGAGCTCCAAACCAACACTGATGAGATTGATTTTATCTGAAATCGTAAATAATAAATACATCATCCGAGCGACCTTTTTCACGGAATATTAAAACATCTTAAATGGGGAGAATATAATATTAGTGAAATTAAAAAAGAAACCACCGAAGTAATCGCCTTTCGTCCCCTTAAATTCACTTTCTCCCGTCTTTATTACAACGTTGTTCGCAAGATTTCAGTTTCCCCCTTGTTCAGCGCGTGTCCCCCTAAACCTTGCACTCACAGCAGCTGACAACGTCATAACGACCGTGAAACTGTATTCTATAACCAACTTTATTACTCACCGTTAAAATTCTTTTTCAATTATCCTTACCGATCTCTTTATACCTTATATCAGTGACACTTACACGTTGACTTTTACGGTGTACAATTGTCCTTTTTCTAGAACAGTCTAAAGTGTACGTTCAAGTAGGACGGAGCGAGTTTTAGTGGTTTGGCGTTCAACTTTTAAGTTGTTGTACGATTCAGCCCTTACTTTTGCGGCTTCTTAGGAGATGCCATTTACGACCGTGAATGCTATTTATATGAAAGTTGGGGAACTATTTTAAGCCTTCGTGTCGTGACTTGCGAAAGTATTTGTGGATTCCGAGAAGGTATCATTGCCTCAGCTTGTTTCCGATTATATTAGACACAATATTTGATATAGAACAGTGGTGGCCTAGTGGTAATGGCCGCGACTTACTAGTTGTAGGTAGGTCGTAGGTTCGAACGTCGTGTGTAAATTATTTCATTACCACTGCTGTTAAAACGGTGAAGGAAAATATTGTGAGGAAACCGGCATATCCTAGAACCAAAATTTCGAAGACATGTGACATCTACCAACACGCACTGGGCCCGCGTGGTGGATTAAGGCCCACTCCCTCCCACCGAGAGGAGGCCTGTATCCCAGCAGTGGGAACATTATGCTAGGCTAATTAGGCTGTTTATGATTATGATGGTTTGATACATAGTCCCGCAATTTTTTCTATCAATCAGGACCAAAATGTTCGAAATATGGCACTGGCAATTGTCCCAAAGTTAGAAACATTTGAAGACTTTTCTGCAAACTTCTTCCGAATTACTGAAATATCATTTTTGACAGCAGGTTTGTATCCTCCTCTGCCAGTAGCCACACCATGCATCAAGGCGATATCACCGAGCGAAGGCTGGACGTCGGGAGGGTCGACAGTGATCATAGTAGGGGACAACTTCTTCGACGGACTACAGGTTGTGTTTGGCACCATGTTGGTCTGGAGTGAGGTGAGTATTAACGTTCACCTATTTTTGTTGGTCTGATTATAAGTAGATTTGTTACATTATAGTCGTAAGAGACAATGTATTTAAACTTTGACATGTTTTATTGAGCAGTCTAGCTATTATGCTAGCAATAAAATATGACATTTGTCATAGACAATTGAAATATTAATAATCTATAAACAAAAGCTTGATACAGCTACAGCTTATTTCATAAATAATGGGTAGCTCCTAAACGGTCTTAAATATTTTCTTACGTATTGCTTGAACACTGCTCCTCTAAATCAAGCATGGAAGTGGACTCAGCCAAGTTCTTCCTCTTCAGGCCAGCAATTAATCAGCACTTAATTTGTCAAACTACGAACAAAACATTTATACAATATTCTCTGTTATCAGTTAATAACATCGCACGCGATAAGAGTGCAGACCCCTCCGCGACACATTCCAGGCGTCGTGGAGGTAACCCTTTCCTACAAGAGCAAGCAGTTCTGTAAGGGCGCGCCAGGGAGATTTGTTTATGTTTGTGAGTATACTATCTTGAATAAGAAACATTTTATATTTTTTATCAATTTCTAGTCTCTTCTCACTCCTTTTAGGCACAGGCCTTTATATGTAGGTACACAGTAACAACAGAAAGCTACAAGGATCCCATAGTATTTTGTGTTGTTATGCACCTCATATACTATTTTTTGATTATAACAACAATGTTTACAGCATTGTTGTGTTTCGGCTAGAGGTTCAGTTAGAGGTAAGATAGCCAGTTCCTCTGTGGTTGAGGATTTCGGGTGAAGCTCGCTACCACCTTCGGCCGGATCATCACTTACCATCTGGTGAGATGCAGGCTAAGACCTTCACCGTAGCGATAAAAAAAAATGCAAAGCGTACCTATTTTTAAGGTTTTATCTATTCTAGTCCCTAATTAACTAGCTACTTCTTCGCTTATTACCAAATCAAATACAAGCCCTCATTATTTACGTTCCAAATTTTTTTCTCCAAAAATAATCAGTAATTAGGGAGACATCGGAAAATCTTATACAATCCATCAATTAGGCTTTCATTTGTTAGTGGGCCAACTAATGATTGATTTTGTTTTTCTCTTGTTCGCATAGCAGCGTTGAACGAGCCAACGATAGATTACGGCTTTCAGAGGCTACAGAAACTTATACCAAGACATCCCGGGGACCCGGAAAAATTACCTAAGGTATGTTTTATTTTGCCGCAATGTTGTTTTATCCTTTTTGTCTGTAGAGAATTTAGTAGATAGTTTAAGAAGTATTTGTATTGAATCGGTGCATTTGAAACAAATATTGTATTATTGATTTAATCGTAACTATAAATTAATATTTAGCTATATTTAATTTAACTTTCTTCAGCATGCCTATATAACCATCGTAACACATTTAACATTTTTTTTATTATTATTATTTTAGATTATCTATTTATAATCTATTTTCAATACTTACCTAATTTAAAAAAGAAAAAAAATTGATAGAAGTATTATTTGTTTTGCTTTTAAAAATACTAAAAAAATCTCTTCTCCCAGGAAATAATTCTAAAACGAGCGGCGGACTTGGCGGAAGCACTATACTCGATGCCTCGCAACAACCAACTGGGGCTGGGTGCTCCTAGATCACCCCCTGCTAGCATGCCATTCAACTCGTATACAGGACAACTAGCTGTTAGCGTGCAGGATACTGCGGCCTCGCAGTGGACTGAAGGTGCGTTTTCGCTCTTAAATGATTACTTAAAAATTTGACTTTACATAGGCATTTTCTTTGATTAGAAACTTTTCAATAATAATATCAATAGTTATATGTTAATAAAGCCGATAACGGCTGAGTATAGAATTGTCATTGAATTGTTAGCGGATTTTTATACGCAATCAGGAGTGGCCCGCATGCGGGGAACCAGCGAAACAGCTTTACATTTATTTATTTATTTAGGAAATCCTGCAAAAGATATACATAATACATGACACATAAATATTATATGTATCGGCATAAATTGTATGATACGTCATATACTCAAGCGTCATATATTCACGCATGTGGGTCGATCCCAGAGCGTGCGCAAATCCGCATGATACTAAAAACGTTCTTATCATGTAATTACACTAATATTAAGTCCCACTTACTTGATGTACTTTTCCAGGTGTAGTCAAACATTAACAGTATTATGTGTTGATCCCAGGCTTTTTCTTTTAGAGGAGTACGCGCGCAGTGGCGGCTCCGTATCGCCGCGGTACTGCTCTGCCGCGTCGACACCGCATGCCGCGCCCGCAGCCTACCCGCATCCACAACACTATCCCGCTCCGCCAACCTCACTCTTCAATACCACGTCTCGTGAGTAGAATATTTATTTTTAATCTTTTCTTCCTTCGTTACGTTTTGACAACTTGGCGGGTGGTACTGCCGTGCACATTTATGTAAGAAATATATTATTTTTAAATTTTCTGTTGTTTTGGTTATTAAAACTATGTCAACATGACTATGAAGGTACAGTCACAAACAAAATATTTATCAGAGAAATAATTATTTTTCTAATTGCTTATTTTTTCAAAAGGAAAAAAGGGGTTCGATTCCCACACTGGATTGTTTTGGCATTTACGTCTTGAGTGATTAATTCTTAGTAGGATCAAAGTGTGTTTTTAAGATTTAAAAAAAAATTACTGACAAAGAAAGTACAAAAGTTTCGAAATAAATACTACATGTGCATCTAGCTTCTTATATTTTAAATTTTCTAACCCAGCATATCTCCAGCTAAACAATACAAACAAGATTTAAGTTCACGTTTCCAACGCTTTCTTCGCACGGCACCTGTTTGTTTACGTCGCTTTGTGTTAACCCCTGTTTTCTTTATCCCGTCCAGTGTCTCTAGGACCGTACCATCCGGCGAACATGAATGGACACTTATCATCTGACCGTCACTATAACGCGTATAACACGAAAGATAGCGGACATTACAGTGAAAGAAATGGGAATTCTAAAAGCCTGGCCGACTGTCCGGTAAACATTCATACAAAATGCACCGGCAGCGATATGAAAGGGGCTCAGAATAAAGAGAGTAAGCTGAGAAGCGCTTTTGCCGTTGTGAGGCAGAGTCCGCCACGGGTAGCCAATGAGCATCATCAGAATTGGCACCACCTCGCAGTTCAGTGTTAGTAGTTTTGTTTTTATTTGTATTGCGATTTTGTTTTGTTTCGCTTTTAATTTTTTTCCATAGTGCTGTATTTGGTGTGTTGTATCCCAGTATGCATGTTTTGCTAACCCTATTCTGAGTACAACCGTGGACAAAAGAGTTAAGGTTAATATTTTGCAATTAAATTAAATAGGTAAAATGATATTGGAAACGCAGATGCATTTGTATATTGTATGATACTAAAGTAGTGGTTAAGGTTGCGCTGTAGTTTTCTAAAATGTAAAAAAGATAAAGCTACGAAAGGTTTGTCTACACAAGTAAACTAACAATAGGATTTTCAAGCTCGATTTTCATCTTTCAAACTATCAACAGAAATATTGCGGCGTGAATAATAAAATATTAGACGGACAGAAGTTGCTTACTGAATCTAAAATAGGTTTGTGAAATCGTTCCAAGTTGTCGATAATAGAGAGGAAAGTTTAATAAGCAGAATGATAAGTGTGACGGAGTGGTTTTCCCTTAGTTTAATCCCTAGTTTTTAATTCCTAGAACATCTAACTTAAGGTACAAAACATAATATGTATTTTCGTTGTCCACAGGAATGGGCGGTCTAGTATCATCGCCATTCAGTGTCAACCCGTTCTCGCTACCAACTTGCAGCGCTCAACAGTATGCTCAGACAGCCCCGCTTGCTTCCAAGTAGCCCGCACTGACGTATGTCTACGATGGTCAGTTTTTTTTGTGAGATATTTATATCTAATTACAAAACTGACGTTTGTTCATATAAAACAGTGTTTGTTAAAGGTGATATTGAACACGGGGTAATAACGTTACTGGACTAATTTTTGTTGCTGCAATTGCGTATACTAATTCTTATTTTCTGGGAAAACAGAACTTATTACTTGAGAAAGTATAAAACTTATTTTCTTTTTGGCTTTCTAATATGAATTTATGTTGTTTGTTTCAAACGTATTGATATTAAAAAACCTTTCACATGATTGTATATTTTTGTCTCTAAGATGATCATCACTTTCGTTGTTGATTGTACACACGGCTACACATCAAGCTATACATTTCCAGTATAAGCTGACCTCGCATTGTACGGAAATCCCATACAATGCGAGATCAGCATAAACTGGAATTGTATAGCTTGATGTGTAGCCGTGCGTACTTAGGTACTAAAGTTTCATGAAAACTAGGATGTGTAAGGATGGTAGCGGTATTGTAAATATAATTGTAATTGTTATGTAAATATTTAGATAATAAATAACATTCAATAGTTGAGTTGCTAGATTGGACGTAGTGTAGATTTTTATATACATTTGAAGGCTAACGTTAAACTGCTCAGGACGATTTTAAAATATCAAATGTAAAAAGATTCGTTTTTCGTTTTCCCGTAAATGTGTATCGATTTCGTTCTTGTAAAATCTGTGATATATTTATTGTAAGTAACGTTGTAAAATTTTAATGTAACTAAAACGTAAAAGTGTAAATTTTTCGATTCTTAAATTTGGATAGCGTTTCGATTATTTTTCGCGCTTAGGTTACGAATTCGGACATCGAAATATTTTACCGAATATCGATCATATCTAGAAACAATACATATCCATTTAATACGAAGCTTGGGATATAAAATGTACAACGAAAGAAAATCTGATGCCGAAATGAATGTATACGAAAAAAATAAAATATCTCTTCTCTGGTTCACTTTGCTTAGATTCACGCAAAACGAATTGTATTTTGTGAGATAAACTCCGTGAATATATTATGTAGTTCGTATTATTATTTAACGCAACTGTGTATCAAATAAGACATTGTAAATTATAATCGTTCATGAAACAAATTATCACGAAATACGAGATTAAATTACGTAAAATAATTACTAAGTGTTTTCATTTTTAATTTCACTTCTACATAGCTACAGTGGTTCCAAAAAAATAATTGTTATAAAAACAAGTGAAAGACGCGTGATAAGAAATAGATTTAATGACTATTGAGTAACAGTTTTGGCTGTGATGATACAACTATATTCTATTTTTAAATAAAAATAATGACGTAGTAGCGAGTCGCTCGAAGCACTCAGATTATATAATTATACAAACTTTAGCAAATAATTTAATAATTCTTATTAAAAATGATAATTGTAAGGGTAACATTGTAGCGGCATCTACATCGCTACATGCAAACTACGCATCAAAGACCTGACGTCACACAAATCCTGCATCGCGCAATTAGAGTTTACCGCGCGATAAACATAATTATATACAAGCTTACCGACTTCAACCTCTGGGCAGTTGCCCGCCAGACATCACACCCGTCTGGTCGAAGGATCCTCCCTTTTCTATGGAGGATGAGTGAACTTTACACCCTGTTCCTCATACCCCTAAAACATTACAATTATAATCTCTAACAAGAATTGTTAAATTATTTCCGCAAGTGGCTCCGAGATGATTATATTTTTTGTGTAATTTTCAAGAATTAAGTTGAGAGAGTCGTTAGTTGGGGTACAAAAAGTACTATGCACACAGAAGAAAAATTAATATTAGACTAAACACTTCATTTATGATATGACTGATGACTATCAAAATGATCTATCCTGCGTGATCACAACTGGACACAACCCATCAATCATCGTCAAATGTGATTCTAACAAAAACATACTTTTGAACCATTGTGATTTCACACATGGTACTTTTTGCACCCCACTTGAAATATTACACTAACAATTTTTGTAGGGGTAATATTCTCCTTTGTTGCCCCTGACTAGATAATGCATGGGTTTATATCTGCCCCTAATTGTACTTAGAAAAGAATGGCGATCGTATTACTCCAGAATTAGCATTAGAATAGATTCGCCCGTTTTTGAAGGTACAATTTTGTACCATTTAAATTAATTATGGTGATCTAATATTGGGCTTGGAAAGGGTGTTATAATAAATGGGTACTTAATAAGTTTAGAGGCATGACACCAAAAATGTACAGGTTTTTCAACAAAGAATTTTTAATTTAACCAAATTATAACTGGCAAAATGTAGGGACCATGGATACACTTCTGCTAAACCATTTGGGGAAGCAAAGCGTCATGTTATGTGTTATTTATTTATGTCGACTTTGTTTACCAAAAACTTTAATTTAATATTTTTCACGCATCAGATACCAGCCGTGCATAGAAAAAAAACAAAAATACATTAAAATATTGCAGTTCAATGCCACATAAGGTTGCGAACACACAATCGTCTAAGTAGATTACGCTACAATAATCTAAATGAGCGTTTAGTCAAGCTCGTTTGTCGTCGTGTGCGGCGCACGTGTGTCGCGTCTGTCGCACGCGTCCGTCCGGATGTCATTCCATATCGGTGTGAAGACGGACTTACTGGGAGCAGTCGGTGTGGGTTTGTATTCTGTATTGTAATTGTGATTTATTTTTCAATTTTGTGTGCTAGATTAGGTTAAATTCTATGGAAACACTGACCTTTTCATAGGACCGTGAAATTTTAATTGTAATGTTCTGTACACCCGACTGTGTAGCATTAAGATCACGGATCAAAATAATGTAAGGACTAGGAACGTTTATGCACAAGATAAAAATCAGTTCGCAGAAGCAAAGACTACCCAGAGTGACTTTCTTCTCACTTCCACTTTTTTTTAATATTTTGGAAATTATCCGCCGGCAAAGAAAAAATTATGGAACTTTGGTAAAAAAAAACTGTTTTCTATGCTAGTCACAATGTAGATTAGAATTCACCAATTTTAATTCCTTATTATGAAAATGTGATTGAGTATCAAATAACAAAGAGGGCGGGAGTGACATTTTTATTCCTACGCATATTTGTCTGTCCCTCACGATAAACAAGTTAAGTGAACAAATCGTCTTGTCGCGTCAATCTGTCGCGTGGCGGTCGCGACGCGTGTCGGTCGCGTGTCGATGTCGCGCATTACCAAATTAGCGTCCGGTGTGCACCTAGCCTTAAATTATGTTAAGCACGGGTCATGTTACTGATAGAAATTGGTTTTATGTGATGTAGTTTGTTGAAATTATTGTTAATTTCATTTTAAAGTTTTTCATTAAGCTGGCTAAGTATATCTTAGAATGTTCACTAAATTTTCCATACAAAACATATTCGTATACAATTAATGAAAAACTTTAATCTTTGAGGGCCAAGCAAACATTTACAAAAGAGGTTTGAAATAAAATTAAAATAACACATTTGCCTACAGATAAGTAAATATTTATAGTCCAAACTGCAAACTATGAATGAAAACAACACGAATTCGAACCTAGAAACATTCTCAAAAATAAAACGTAAAACGCATAAGAAAGTCAAGGGTGGAAGGGGCTGAAAACTGGTGTGGGGAAAGAGGGGGTGGTCGACAATAGGTGTACAGATAACTTTCCTTCTACAGTAGAGTCAATACCGACCCTAGGGAGTTTTACCCTCGGGGTTCGGTCGCTTGGGAAAACTAGACCCAACAATATAGAAAAGGACAGAGCTATACATCACCCGGAGGGGGGAACGGTGCATCGGATTGTACTTATGTATTAATAATATATAGAGGAAAAATGCCGAGGACGTGCGTCGAGTGATATGTTGCGACTGTTAGTAAGAGAGGGATGGATGACATCAATTTGTCGTGTCGTGATGGGGTTTTATTTTGTTTCTCCTTTTGCAATTTTTTTTGGGGAGCCATCTATTTGTGTATTTTATTTAGTTCGGATTCGATTGGGAATATTTAGTGGTTTTGGAGAAAAAGTTTGGGTTATATTAAAGTTTTTCCGTAAGCTTTCAACTGTCACAGAACTGTTTCTGTTTATGTCTCTTACTGAATACGTACATATTTAGTTGAGTACAGAGTAGGCCCAGAAATTGAGGACTTTTTTCGGTAAACATTTGACGGTAAAAATCTAAAAACTTCATTTGCAAAGTTGCCAACACAAACTTCGCCACTACAAAAAACATACGTACTCATAAAAATTAAATATTAAAAACAAAGTCTCTTCAAGCTCATAAAGGAACTTCTAAAATCTCAAGACCAAGTTTGTACCATAACGCCTCAGTAAAACAGTTATAAGGCGATATCGCAGCGGCATCGAGCCGTGTCAACGGAGGCGTTAGGCGAAATTGAGTGAAAGTCAAGTTAAAGTATTAAAAGTTTTCAGCTAGCGATCTTTGTGAACGCGACGAGCGACCGCCGTACACTTTGTGGGGATGTGGCTGGGTGGGGTGGCAAGTATCGATATCGATAAAAATTGTAGAGTGACAATATAAATCGCAGGTGAATTATTATTGATTTCGGGGCTGGTAAACAATTTGCATTGAAGTGACACAATAGTAAGGTAACTATACGCGGTTCGGTAGTTGAACTCACTTCCGCCTGACATCAGAGACTGTCACTGCAGGATTTAAAAGAAGAGTGAAAGAACACTGTATTTCCACTTGGAGATAGTTGCATAGTTCTTTTAAATTACATTATAATTATTTATATTATAGTGATATTTATTTTAGAAGTATGTATGTAAGTATATTTATATTTAAATTGTTTTATTTTTATTTATGTATTTTGTTTTCTCTTCTACTGTTGCACACGTTTTCTACATCCCTTTCTATCTACTTTCCTATCGCAGGTATGCTGCAAGAGATTTCTTAAAAATAAGCATTGCCTTTGTAAGTATAAATAAGTGTCATTATTAATTAAAACTGTTAAATACGTCATGTTCATAGTAAGTGCTTTATCTCCGAACGAACAACAAAGTGGTAAAGGTTGTCAGACTCAATATTGTTCCCATTGAAAAGACCTTTTCAGTGAAACTACAATTGTTGCTGTTGTGGGGGGGGGGAGTACCAAAACGCCCATCATCCTTTGGAAGTTCGCTTCGTCAGTGAAGCATGCCATGTATGCCGAAGAAAGTATAACTATCTGAAAAAGGGAAAAATACAGATATTGTCAGTTTCATAGATCTATTTTTAGTGCAAAAGGTGCGGTTCAAACTTCACTCACTAGGCCGACACCGTAGCTACACATGATTCATCCCTAAATTTTCTTTGCCACAACATCTTCACAAAACCATCGATACTTTCCTACAATATCGACAAAAACAATCTCCGAATCCATCCCTACTTCCTTAACACGGTGTAAGTTAATAATGTAATAGAATTACGAGGGAAAAACTGTTGAACTCCGACGGCGCGGGTCGCACTTAATTGTGGCACTTTGTTTTGTGCGTCCCACTGACGTTGCTTGTACACATAGTCACATACATACTGTTTACGTTTCGATTGTACGGATTCGTTGTCGATGGGATAGTATTGACAAAGAATGGTATAGAAAAATAAATATTACATATTCTGAAATCAAACTCTCTTTCTGAAACAAATTGTGAAATTTCGATCGGCAATTTGAAAACTAATTGCCTCCAGTTTACTAGATAGAAGTACATAATTGCCTAGAATAATTGAACTTTCAGAGCGGGTCGCACTTAAGAGCTGAAAAGAAGGCCTCTACAACTTATTGGTTAAATACCTGTTGATTATGAAATAAACTTTTAATATTTAAAAAAAGAGCGTTTATTCTGAAAATGGGCAACGTCGCAAATAGATGTCAAATATTTCGCTGTTTTGATTAATTTGGCAATATTTGTGTGTGGAAATAAGAAATGTGGCTAACTAGAGAACTAGAATATTAATAATGAATTGCAATTATAACATTGAATTTGATGTTGTAGCCGTTTTAGCTGTAAAAAAATCGGCCAAGTGCGTGTCGAACCACGCACAATGAAGGGTTCCGTAGTTGTGATGAATTTATCCCAAGAACAAACTTATAGTTGAAAAATATATTCTCCCATACGGAATGTATGAGATCATGTTTTACAAACTGCAAATTTAAATTGGTTGATTAATACTCGTTAACCTGTCGGTCGATTCTGTAAAAATATTAACGTGAAGCTTA
This sequence comes from Agrochola lota, assembly GCA_947364205.1. NCBI lineage: Eukaryota > Metazoa > Arthropoda > Insecta > Lepidoptera > Noctuidae > Agrochola > Agrochola lota. The sequence continues at coordinate 7,546,755 of OX376231.1, read as the reverse complement.
GGTGAAGTGAGCGTGAAGTGAGCTGTCACTGCCACAGAATCGACCGGCAGGATGCTAGGGATTAACACTCTTGACAACTCACTTCACGCTCACTTCACCTAAGTTTCACGGTGATATTTTTACAGAATCGAACGGCTGTACAGCCTACTTAGCTCTGATAGTTTTCCTTTAATTTCGTTATATATACTACTGCTGTGAATTTTTTCACAAATCCAACTACAACCATTTAGCTGGCAAGGGGGGGGGGGGGGACACTTGACTCTAGCAAAAATTTTCAGTTAATAACTTAATATTTCGCAAACGGATCCCTGAATCCAAAAATGGTAATCAGAAACTCACAATATTTTTGAATGACCTTTCTAACGATATTCCACAACATGGGGTAGATGAGGAAAAAAAAACATCCCCGCTTTACGTGTAGGGCGTGTGTACCCTAATTTTTTTTATTGTTCTTGATTTTATTTTACCACATTGTCGGCATAATTAATATGTATACATATGTCAAATTACAGCTTTCTAGTACTAACTGTCTCTGAGCTAAGCCCCGGACAGACAGACGGACAGACGGACAAGACGAAACTATAAGGGTTCCTTGTTTACTACGGAACCCTAAAAAGGCATTTGGAAAGTTTCCAAGTATTTGGAAACTTTTACATCTAAAACTAAATATTCAGTGTTACTATATTAATTATTGCATTTCATAATCAATATTTTAGTTCACTAGTTAGCCACATTTCATATTTCCATTCATTAATATTCCCAAATTAATCAAAAGAGTGAAATATTTGACATCTATTTGCGACGTTGCCCACTTTCAGAATAAACGCTCTTAAATGCGACCCGAAAAACGCTCATTATTTTGTTTTTTTTTTGGAGATCCACTGACTTCACGTGTTTGTTTTTCTGATACATTATTTTGAAAGAAAAGCGGGATTATGAAAATTATTGCGCGTTTTGATACAAGGATGGGGATAAAACTATCACTTCAGGACATAAATCGTAATCATACTTTACTTAATCCAACGACCATACAATTTTCATATAGAATTTATATAGGGTGGCAGTGACATCGACGCGAAAACTGATACCATGGATTCAGTACATGATTCTGAACCCCCGGCAGAGACATCGACGAGAAAATTGTTTCCCTGGATCTCTGCGATGAAACATAAAAAAAAAAACAGCCGTTCCATACATTTAGACCGTGTAGGTATTGCACGTTTCTATGAAACAACAGTTTTTTTAAAATAACCGACGAAACTTTCAACCTAGAGATCCGTGGTAACCATTTCCGATGTCCCTGCCACCCTGTATATCGTTAACAGTAATAAAATTATATTTAATCGACTTTTTAAACTGCTCATAATGCCAGTAGGTAGGTATAAAGAAAAAATATCCAAAACATAAACTAACTATTTGAATATGCATACACTTTAAAACCTGAACCCAAATGGTGGAGTGACGTCTCGGTGGAGTCTAGCATACGAAAGTTTGACTAAAAATCATGCGGAATTTGAAGGTAGTTAGCGAAAAATTTACAACTCGGACGTGAGGTGTCTAACATTTTACGCCGAGTCTAAATAAACTCCGGAATAGTTAGGCATATGAATATGATGAGCGATGTATTTATGGAGAGGGGCTACTTTATTTTCGCATTGAGTTGAGGATGGGAACTATTAGACACACGGTGGTACGCCACGTTATGGGTGTGGAGGAAGCCTGTACGAGTATTAAGCTAAACGCAGTGGAATTTGTTTTTTTTTAATATACAGGGTGGCAGGGACATCGACGAGAAGCCGGCTACCATGGATTCAGTACATGATTCTGAACCCCACTGCGTTGAAATTTTTCGTCGGTTATAAAAAAAAACTGCTGTTTCATAGAAAAGTGCAATACCTACGTGGTCAAAATGTATGGGACAGTTGTTTTTTTTTTTAAATAACCGACTAAAAATTACAACGCAGTGGGGTTTAGAATCATGTACTGAATCCATGGTAACCGGCTTCGTGTCGATATCCCTGACACCCCGTATATTGCGTGCGATATCAAAGGTACATAACAGCCAAGTGTCGCCTAGCAACCAACAACTTCGAAAATAACCCTGGAAGAGCTTTCCTAACATTCCCTCTTCTTTTTCAAACCGAAGTCTTCGCAAAGCTTTATCAGTCTTGATTTGAATAATGGCTTCGTAAATATATCGGCCAATTGTTCTTTCGTAGGCACTTGCTCAATTTGGATATCTCCTTCAGACACACATTGCTTTACATAAAACTGCCTTAGCTTGATGTACTTTGTTTTGCGATGATATTTGTAAGGTGGATTCTGAGCTAGTTTTATTGCAGACTCATTAACAATGTGCAGTACTGGTGTTTCTAATTGATCAATTAAATTTTTAAACAATTTCTTTAGCTAAATCATTTCACGGCACGCCTCACTGGTAGCTACTGTTTCTGCTTCTGTGGACGACAGCGCAACTGAGGTTTGCTTCACACTTCTCCAGCAGATTGCTGATCCAGCAAACATGCTCCTAACAATCTGAAATGTTGACAACTTAACTCTAAATTACATTTCTTTAGGACCCTTTAATATTGATATCTGATGACTACGACAAATTATTAGAATATAATAGAATACTTTTTATTATGTAGGTACCTACATAATTTTAATTACAGATACATACACTAAAAAAAAAAAAAAATTGTTTATAATGAATTAACTCAAAAACTACTGGACGGATTATAAAAATTCTTTTACCATTAGGATGCTATATTATCTCTGAGTACCATAGTCTATAATGTATAATGAGGTCACGCGGTCGAAATCGCTGGCGAAAGCTAGTATAAGCTAGAATGTCGGATGATTGATTTATTGGCCTATAGTTTTTTTATTTTTATTTAGTCACTTTAGTTTATCTTGCCATTGTCAGTTCATTCAAAGATTGAAAATAATAATAAAGCATTTGTAAATTTTTTATAGAACCCTGAATAATTTACGACATTATTTACACATACATAGAAACCAATACACAATATTGCTAACAACAAAACACCACAGCATACACACAATACCTACCTATCCTACCTAATCTGCAACAGTTAGACAATAAATTCAAACGAATGTTTATTACACTGGCACTTCACACAGTATACGTTGGCGATTCGCGCATCCCTTATCAAGATCGCACTGAGTTTTATGGGCCTAATCGCGGCCACCGCAAATAGGACCCGAGTGGGTAATTTTCTAACCTGACCGATTATAGGATTACAGCTAATTAGCTATTACCGATATATTGTGACTTACAACGCAATTTCGCACGGTTATATTAAAGACTGTTTGTCTTTAGTGAAAAGTTTTTAGGTGAAAATGTTGGTTAGGAGTGTTGAAATCGTGAGGGAAGTATGAAATGAAGTACGGTGTCTTTTTTTATGGCAGTTTTCATGGATGAGCCATCCCTTAGATTCCTAGGTTCTATTCCAAATAGGTCAAGAAAATGGCCTGCAGAATCTTTCTGGCGTGTTAGTACCAACTTACCAGCTATATATGAACACCGGTCTGTTAACCAAGAATGTTGATTATTTGTACCTCACAAAAACAAATCAATCAACAAACCATGTAATTTGGAAAAACTAGAAAAAACTTTGTACAAATTACTTAAAAAACTTTTTTTTCGGTTCCTCTTCCAGCTATAAAGGTCTGCTAGACGTATCCTAGGCTATACGGACGTATAGCCTAGGATATGTCTAGCAGATCTTTCGAATCGGAATTATACGTTTTTTTAAATATACTATATTCTAATAATCCGAATTAATTAATAATAATAATAATTAATAATATTAATTTATTTTTATTTAATTCCGATTACCTGTAGTTTCAAGACTTACGTAGCGCTAGCGCTACGCACTTTCGTAGCGCGGTGGCGTAGCAGGCGAAACAAACAGTATAACTTGAGCCCTTATTTCGAACATTTATTATGAAATCGTGGCTCAACCAGTCTGGGAATCTTGCTTTCTAAAGTTTTATACGTAGCGGGATTTTTTTGAAATCCAAGAGAAAATGTGTAATTGTCAGACCACATACAGTATCTACACACAATGATTAACAAATATCCTGCCGGTAAACCAGCTTAAGATGCTGCAGCTGTATCTCAAAACTGCTGAACATAGGCAAGGAATGTTAAATGTACACCAATATAACACATACATAATAGGTGCTTTTCTACTACGGAATTCAAAAACCAAACAAAAGAAAAAAGCTCTTTCGAATAAAAAATGTAACACACAAAGCTAGACTATTCCACAAACTTCAGTATACAGTACAGTACAGTAGCAATGAATAAATTAATAGTACGACTAAATATTTTTTAAATCGGTAAGTTTATAGGTAGGTAGGTACCACAGATAAGCACCTAGTGCGTAGGACGCTAAGCCACCCTTATAAATTGGTAAGCTACTTACAAGAGATCGATTTCGCATTTTATGGCTGCTCCTATTATTTATCGAGTTCGTGTAAATCTTCTAAATTATTGTCTGTAGGTACTTACTTTTCACTGTTAGCTGTATTGCTTAGTAGGTGGGTAATAAAGTTTCTAAGATTTTTTTATTTCAGCTAACACACAATGACATGGATTGTTTCTTAATACAGAAATCCTAAATCGCACAAACACACAGACCCTGAAAAATTTCATTTTTATGGCCTATGGGCCATACAAATATTTTGTTTTGTGCGAGAATCGAACCTACTACCAATAATGCAAAAGCCATTCGCACGTTTACGGCGTTCCTGTATCCAGTACTCGATCACAATTCTTTACAAGTAGATCAGTGACCGAAATTATTAATTTAATTTGCGCATATTTATCCACCTACTTTGTTTTTATTTTTCTGTTTTAGGGGTGAAATAAAATTTTTGTAATTAATGTTTTACTGATTCATTAAAATTAGCAAGTGAAAATCTTAAAAGGTTTAGTACTTAAAAGAAAATATAAATAAAGGATGTTTAAGAAACAAAACACTGTTGAAACAAAAGTAATTTAACTATAGGTACCTATTTTAGAACTTGAAAGTAAAACCTTCCGTAACAAAGTCAACAACTTTTCCTGGTCCCAAAAGGCCTTTCGATGCGACTATCGGCGCCATCTTGCTGAAACTTTGTCCACGTAGTTCAGCTGTATTCACAGAGATGGCGCTGTACGATGCTCGTGGGACCTCGACGAGAACTTAGTTTCAGTGGGCACCGTCCTGAAACAGAACACTACGACTTGAGAAAGGGAGAGAGAAATTCTCAAGGCTCGCCGTTTAGGGACTAGTCCCGTTCAGAGCCGATGTTCCTTTTTGTTACAGCAGTGGGTGTGTCCACAGGCGACCAATGGGAACGATTTCTCTTGGTCCGACCACACCTACCCAGTTTTCGATGCCTACAGGGACTTGGATGGAAAAAAATGTTGGAAATAGGTAATTTTGAACATCGTTCGCCAGTGACGTAATTGCGAATTTATGGTCCAACGAATTACCTTGTTTATATTGCGAGTTGATTGAAATGGAATTTTAAATTATACTTCGTGAGTTAACATTCAGTGTTTATGGATTTTCAGCGTAATAACTGTTTCTTTATGTACGACTACGCGGCTCTCAATTTTCCGGGAAATGGGAAATGAAACGCTGAAAATGTCTCATTTTCGCGGCTTTCTGGCATTAAAACAAGAGGATTTGCTTCGGTGCTCAGTTTTATCTAAAGAATCGCTTCTTTCATGTTTCAGTTAGTTAACCAACTTTTGCATGAAATTGAGACTCAAACAGCTATATTCATACTGCTTACTACTTCGTAATGTCTTCGATAATTATATCGGGAAACCATCTTTAAAACGATGAAAGAATGAAAGGTTCTTTTATTTAATTTGTTCTTATCCGTTTATTTATTTTTTTCTTACCCAGATCATCATCACTTATAGTCGTTGTCTAGGGTTTATCATTGTACCTTTGAGAAAGCCTAATAAGACGGGGTGTCAACAGACCCATCACATAGCCGTTGTCTATGCATTCTGTAGATCTAACTATGTAACATTGAGCAAAAATTATTGCTAGGATACGACTTGGTGTGAAAAATCGCTGTTTGCGACAGCGCGCAATGTAATGCACGGAAAACATTGTACTTATGGGTTCATGCAACGGTACAAGAGTTATGGGGCTATTTAAAATTAAGTTGTAACATTTAAAACTTGTTTTCATGAAAAAAAATTAGAACTTGACCTTCAATATATCCGTAACCAGAATCCCAAGTATGATCCAGTACAAAAAAAAGATCACAATGACGTCTAGTAGGTATAATTGTCTCTAGTCTTCGTTAAGCGTGTTTTTACACCCTTTAAAAAAAATCTCTACCTTATCTATACCTTCCCTAACATAGCATCTGGGTATAGCACACATACACTTAGCTATACAACATAAAACTACAAACGCACGGTATGCAAAAGATATATTGATGGATAAGCGTCGTGTCCCTGGGAATACGCCAGTCTCAACACGGCTTAGCACTTCAAGGGGAAGCCATGCGCCTTCCATACGAGTTTTAAAGTATACGAAATTGCGTTTTAGTGGCAGTTTTGAATAGAAGCTGTTTTGAAAGTAAGTTTCGTGATGGACGGCGTGACGGAAAGGTGTGAAAGGACAGCGCTTTGTTAAAAGGTTTTTTAGAGAATGGCGTATATCTTTGTAGGGTTTCTAATGGGGTATTCGATATTTTGTTGCTTTTCTAAGAAGGCGTTCTTATCTTTGTTACTCATGATGAAACCATCATATCACTATCACGCACCGTCGCAACAACTGGCTTCAAAGAAAGGTTATCAAAGAAAGGTTTTTTGGGAAAGCTCCACTTTTCCTTCGACTTTTTGACTAGAAGCTCATGCTTTAGCGCAACGGGGCTAAACCAGATTAACTGGTCACGTACTGTTAATGCACCCGTGCCGACCGAAACCTTAAGAGCGTTTATACAGAAAGTGGGCAATGTTGCAAATAGCTGTCAAATATTTCGCTGATTGGATTAATTTGGCAATATCAGGACCGCGCCGACCCTCGGCAGCGCCTGTGCGCGAATGGAGAGCTCTGTTTTTTGGTCGTCATGCGTCACCGCATTTTTTTTCATGTATTGACGTTTTAATACGTAAATAATATTATCGTAAATAGAAAAAAATCTGGAATTTAAAGAGAGAGAGAAAAAGAGAAGAGAGATAGAAAGAGAGAGCGAGAGACAAAACGAGATAGAGTGAGAGAGAAAGAGATAGAAAAAGGGAGAAAGAGAGAGAGAGAGAACGAGAGAGAGAGAGAACGAGAGAGAAAGAGAGACAAAGATAGAGAGAGAGAGAACGAGAGAGAAAGAGAGACAGAGATAGAGAGAGAACGAGAGAGAAATAGGGACAGAGAGAGAGAGAGAGAGAACGAGAGAGAAAGAGAGACAGAAATAGAGAGAGAACGAGAGAGAAAGAGAGACAGAGATAGAGAGAGAGAAATAGAGACAGAGAGAGAGAGATAGAAAGAGGGAGAGAGAGAGATTTTTTGCTATGAGTGTCGTTATTAAACCCGCGGACGAGATGGCGGGCTGAAGCTAGTCATCATCATCATTTCAGCCACAAGACGTCCACTGCTGAACATAGGCCTTCCCAAGCACCGCCAATTCGAGCGATTCTGTGCTTCCCGCATCCGGCGGATTCCTGGAGCTACTACATTATTATAATGCAAAAAAAAAGCTATTTTATCAGACAGACCGCAGCCTAAGCAACATAGCGGTTCTTTTGATTTTAATGCAGAGCTAATTAATGAAAACTAAGACCCGGCGACTTAAACATTCCACGAACAACAGACGTAAATATTGTCTTGGAGATTCTCAGAGATAATAGGCATAAGTGAGTACATCACTTATCTATACTCGACAATGATAATTAATTAATGAAATAGGGTAAAAATTAAGTCTCAGAACCGCCTCCGGCACCCCTAGTGCTCTTGCGTCTGTGTGCGTTGCACACTTCGCACATATGGGCGGCGCGGCCCTGGGCAATATTACTGTATGGAATTAAGAAATATGGCTGACTAGTGAACTAAAATATTGATTATGAAATGCAATCATTAATATCGTAACACCGAATATTTAGTTTTAGATGTAAAATAAGTAAAGTATTTGGAAACTTTCCAAATGCCTTTTATACACCTAAAACGGTTACAACACCAAATTATGTGTTATAATCAGTGATCGGAGTAGGTAGATTGAACTGGGGTCATTGATCCGAAACGTATATATTACTATGGACATTCCTCCGGAATTGGTGGATTATTAAAAAAAAACCGGAACTTATGTAGGAATTGTATTCTGCCAGAGTGGAAGGAGTCATTTGATGATTTGCCATCCCCAAAAAAAAGGTAGGAATTGTAATAAAATGAGCAATTTTATTCTTTATTATTCTTCCTATTTTTTTTTTTTGTCACGATTTGACAAAACCCAACGACTACCACTAATAATAATACCACTAGTAATAATATCACTACCAACATTAACAATATTTAATTGAATCCGGAAATACCGGAATTACTTTCCGGAAAAATGGCTTATCCATGTTATTCTTTCTGTGTGCATTTATGATACAAGTACTAAAAATCAATCTACCTACTCCGATCACTGGTTATAATTGCAGTTCATGATTAATATTCTAGTTCACTATATAGTTAGCCATATTTCTTATTTCTAAACAGTCATATTGCCAAATTAATCAAAACAGTTACAACATATTTGACAGCTATTTGCGACGTTGCCAACTTTTTGAATGAACGCTCTTAAGTTGTAGGTATTTATCCTGCAGCGTTGATTTTCAATCACGTTAAAACAGCTTAAATTATTAGAATTTGGTATAACCAATACGACTTTTGATCGCAGTTAAAACGTCCGTAAGGACCACGCCACCAAAGTCGCGGACCAAATTTATATTTCCATAATAGTATCAATGCAACAACACCACCATTCTACAAAACAATTTCTTTCAATACCCTTTAACGAGCAATCATAATTCTGTCACATTTATTCCCTACCCCTTTGGCTGCACATAGCATGTGTTGTGCCTATTACCACTAACTCCACACTACAACAGAGCTACAATAGCGACAAGTGATATTTGACAAGCAATAAATTTAATTTCTACTTGTTCCATTGTTGCTTCACGTGTTCAATGTAGGATGAAATTAAGATATTTAGCGATTTGGGGTGTAGCTGTAGAAAATGTAATGGGTTGAATATAGGAGAATATGTTCGGTTGTTTCTTGCTGGATGAGTTCGAAATTGGCGAATAGCTGTAGAACAAAAAGGTCCTTTCGAACTGAGTGTAAGGACTGAACTAAATTCCTCACGTTAATGAATCTAAGATTTGCCATCGTAATTTAAGAAGACTAAGATTTTGTACGAGTCTTTCTGATCTACTGAATTGCTAAGCAGGCGTAATTTTTTGAAAAATAAATAGATATTTTAAAATGTTCTGCCAAGATTTTTGATAACTAACAATAATCTGCCTAGCCTTTTCCTAACTTTATTGGGGTCGGCTTCCAGTATAACCGGATTCAGCTGAATACCAGTATTTTACATTGAGCGACTGCCTATCTGACGTCCACATCCCAGTAACTGGGTACCACGATAACCCTTGGTAAGATTGGTTGTCAGACTTTCAGGATTCTAACGACCCGTAAGGATTGTCAAAGATCCATGAATGACAGCCGGGACCAACGGCTTAACGTACTTTTCGAGGGCACGGGGGAGTCTCGGTATGTAAAGATGGTCACCCATCCACAGACCAACCCCGGCAAGCGTAGCTTAACCTGACGGATCGACCCGTGCAGCAGTTATTACTAAGCCACGAGCGCCTGCGCTCCTCGAGCTGCTTTGATAATCAACAGCTAACATAAAATCAAGCATTAGACTAATAAAACACGTACGTAAAATAATCTTTTTAGCGCTTTTGTAGCAGGCTTTTTCACCATCCAGGAATCCCGCAATTCATACTGAAAACCTTCAAAAGGAGGGGGGATGTCAGGCGTAACTATGTGCGTATTCTCGGCAATCATTAATATCTCGTTGCGTGTAATGCTGTGCGACAGGCGGAGTACGCGTTCAAATTGAAATCCTTCACATAAACAAACTCACTTATCAGATTTATTCCCCTCTTCAACATTTTTAGGAGATTTTCCTAAATTCCTTTATCGTGTTAAAAGAGTCTTAAGATAAATGCATTTTTACGTGCTTTTAATATATTTGATTCGTTTGTGAAGAGGGAGGGAATTTAATATTTTATGTAGTAATATTTATTATCGTAGTTGTTAACAAAAGTTGCTTGTAATAATGACATAGGTATTATACATTCAAGTTCTTTTTCAGCAAAACCTTATTATCTATCCTTTTTATAAAAATTATGATAGCAGTTAATTACTGCAGTTCTTATTTTAGTGGGATCATCATCTGCCTAACCCTTTCTCAACTATGTTGGTTGGCTTCCAGCTGAAACTGAACTTGAGTGCGACTATGTCAGTACATAACTTTCAGATGACTGGTTTTCCTTACCTACTCGATGTGCTTTATCTAAAACAGCTTTTATATAATCACTTAGTTCTTATAACAAAGGTAGTCACCCTCTTATTTAGAATGTCACTTATTTAAGAAACATCGAGTTTATTCCACACCTCTTTGTGAATTTAATTTATTACGCCCCACAAACGAGGTTGCAGATGAGATGAGACAACCTTCTTAGACAGTGTGAATAAAAAAGTAAAACATGTTTACTAAAGGATTTTGGTAGGAAAGAGTCATATTGAATCTGTTTCTTTTGTTAATCCAAATCCTTCAGTTTAAAGTATTTTTTTAAGAATCTTACGATTTTACGTAATTTAAAGTCTACGATATGCGAGGTTTATCAGAAATAAGACGAGAATTTCGAAATGTTACATTTCTGAAATTAACTTTTTATATTCTGTTTGTTTGTTTGTGTTGTTGTTATGAGTTGTGTTGGGTTGTGTATTTGTAGTTTTTTTTTTCTGATAGACGTTTTAGTCTGCCAATAGGTCTGAAACTAACATTTAACCAAAATCTTATAGAGTCAATCACAGTCATACGTAGAAATTATATCATTGCTATAGTAGTGTTTTAGTTTCAATTACATCCATATCACGTAGCTGGCTATCAGCTATACCTCATCATCATCATCATCATTTCAGCCAAAAGACGTCCACTGCTGAACATAGGCCTCCCCCAAGCACCACCACTTCGACCGATTCTGTGCTTCCCGCATTCAGCGGATTCCTGCGGCTATACGTAAACAAAACAATTATCATTATTTTTATTGAAACTCATTATTAGCAAATTCCAATTGTCAATTCAACCAATGCATTTTTTCTGATATTTTAATCAACAATTCAACCTCTAAACTCGAATCTAATCCAGTTTCTGCTCGCCTCATTAACTCCATACTAGTGACAGGGCTATAAACATCTTATTGTACAATAGTTAATGGCATTTGTATCGCAGAACAATTCGTCAATGTGCCGCGAGTTTGTAGCAGATGTATTGTATTACAACTTCATTTTATACCGAGTCGTTATCGGCTGGGGTCGGTACCGGGTCTAGGGTTGTAGAAATAGATGGATACGATCGTGATTTTAAGTTAAAATTTGTGTCGTTTTGTATGTGTTTTTTTATAAAAGCTTAGAAGACGCCTTTACTTGAAAAAAATAGAAAAGTATTCAATTTCAAATTCAAATTGTTTGACTAAACTTTTAATAAATTTATGTCACTATTTCAAACTATAGTTTTATATTTAAAAACACTATTGATAATTTTACTCTATTATGTATCCCACAAACTGAATATTTCTATTGATACAACATTTAAAACATTTTTACTTCCTCCACGCAAAATCTCCGCGTGTCCTATCAACCCTATTCCAGCGCCCCTTAGCACCGGCGCGCACGCACCGCGTCACTGTGTAAAGTACGAAATAATTTCACGCATCACATGACACGCATATAATGACCCCAGAAGCTCCCTGCGATGTCCCGGACAAAACAAACACGGCCTAATAAGAGAATGAATAAGTCCCCCGGACTCCCGGAAGAATCCTTTCGGAAAAGAAATTGCGTCGGCAGAAGGAAGGTTAATGTGTGTGTTAAGGGAATATTTGTTGGAACTTCCAATTGTTGCGGATGGCGGGTTAATAACGTGTTCTATAAATCATTGTTGGCAATATTGTTTTAGACAGTAAGACTCCAAAAATCCTGATCAATCGCGCATCTAATTTAATTTCTCACAAATTTTCTTTAGATTTACACAAATCCGACAGCGGTGAGAGTGGTTTTGATATGGACCGTACCAAAAGACCAAAATACGAACTACAATTTACAAAAAAAAACTGGTCCTTTTGACTCCGACTTGAAAAAAGATTTTCGTGCGTGTAATTGTAGGCGGACCTTTTTCTACTGCTTCCTAAACACTTCTATAGTAAAAACTGGTTATTAGAAATACTACATAGAACTAAAATAACTCGTTATTTACCTTCCAATTCTTTACGTCAAAAATAAAGGGGTAAACACCAATCTGCGACAGAACCAATAAACTTCAGCGCAATGTGTAAAGAGATCAAACAATCGAATCCCACCGCAATCATACTGCGCCGGCTCCATAGATTGTGTTGACAAAACCAATGAACATTCTTAATTATTTGCCCTGTTCGTGTAAACAATGACCTCATACAAAAACCATCATAACTTGACCCCCCAACTTGTAGGCATACCACATCCCTTTATAATGCAGTCGCGGAATGAAACAGTTTTGGATTCGGCTATTTTAACTTGCATCGTGTTTATGACTTACATTTTCTAACGTAATGAATGAAATGTCAGTATGAGAAGATGAGTTCTCCCAGCTCTGTGAGAAAAGAATTTATTTCAAAATTGCGTAACCTTTTCGTTTCATGAGTGTACTATTGAATTGTTGGATTTCAACGGAGGTCTTCACAAAATGGTTTTCAAAACTATTGTTTGACAGCGCGTGTAGGGTCTGTCTCAATTAAAAATATTGCTAACAAGACAAACAGTTGTCGCTTGAATTTTTGGATTTTAATTGGCTATTTGGATAGAGATTTTTAGATAATAGTGTGTGGTGTCACATTTGTTGGTTTTGTGTTCCATATGGCATAGTTTTATTTAGGTATTGATTGTTTTTATTATCAACAGACTAAAAGCAACTGGCGCGTGTTTTATTTGTATTGCGGGCTCGCAAAGTCCTAGTTTCCTTATAGTTTTCGAAAAAAGGGATTAAAGTTTAACAAAATGAAGGTGTAGCAAAAGATTTGTGAAAACAATTTGTTGCTACCCGGCCAGCAACAAATTACAAAAGTACAGTTAACAAAAGTAGTCAGTTTTCGGTCCTTTACGGCAATAGTAGATATGTTTTTACTGAACTTAAAACTCACCTGGAACGGTGAAACATTTAGCTAAAAACGTAAGTTTTCTGGCTAAAACGCTAAGAACTTGCAGCTTCGCTTCTGACACACTTCCATCCGTTCATCCATTCTGATCCACATCAAGTAGACACGTAGTAGTTAGGTCAAGTACCTAGTTTACGTCACAATCAGCTACTATATGCTAAATCATCGAATTAACAAGATACCGAACCATACAGCAAAGAAAATCTGTAGGGGAACTAGTATAGTTGCTCAAAAATCCTTGCGATCACAGATCAAACACAGAAAAATAATAAAGGCGGCCTTCGTATTATTAACCAGTAAAGTAGCACTCAATTTGGGTGAAGGGCTCAGTGGCCATGCGCCACATGCTTTAAAATAGGGATCGAGGAGTAGTGATGGGCATAAAATAAATAATTGTATCGATGAACAATGTATTTTATTATGCTTTTATTTATATTTCGTTCTTTTTAAGTCTTTATGAAATTGTGTATTAGAAAAAAAAAAATACAATTGCTTTTTAATTAAAAACATTGATAGTTATTGAAAAAGTAACGTAGTTAATCTATAATTAAAAATGTTTTTAATGTTTTTGACCCTGGGTTCCCGGATCTTTGGATGGGCTGAAGCCAATTTGCAGTGGCCCGTTAGACGTTTGTAATTAAATAAGGCAACCGATGATTATCCCTTTTCGCATTATGCAAGTGCACCCAAGGACAAACCCCGGTTGGTGAACGACTATTGCAGGATATGGAAACTAAGATATTGGATTATGGGCTTGGGTGGCTAAAGTAAACTGGTTATCTAGGACTGGCCCCTGCCTGACCAATGATTTCTATAAAATACTCAGATAAAATGCCAGGGACTTGCACACTTCTTTCTCCTTTCTTTCTGTTGCGTGTGGTTAGTGACTAACCTGGTGTTAGAGGTTTTATGCTGTCCATGGGCCTCTGACTTGGCTGCACATGCCGTCGAGAAATATCTCTCAGGAATACCGGTTTCCTCACGATTTTCCTTCACCGTTTTTGAAGCAAGTGGTCATTTATACAATACGCACATGAATCCGAAAAGTCATAGGTGCTTGCCTTGGGTTCCAACTCGAGACCTATGACTTAGCAGTCCGACGATCATACCACTAGGCTATCACTGGTCAATCAATAAACATGAATACCAACCAAACCAATTTAACCAAAAAATTATTGTTGTGTTGTTATTTTTATGTTACTATACCAATGTTATCGAATGCAATTTTGCAAATATCTAGTTACATGAAGGCTCTGGATAACTCATGGATAAATATTATAAACTTTAAAGGAATCTCGTAATTTAAAGAGTTAACGTCAAATAAACATCGATAGTTAGTTTTGTAGTTTGCACATCACTACACAATACACCCCTAATTTTTTGACCTGACAGGACATCTAAATATTTAAAAAGCTCTTATGTTATAATTCCGTTGATTTATTGCTCTAGTTTCATACTCATTGTTTACACTATTATGGTTCAACTATTTTAATCAGTTTAAACAATTTGTAATCTATGTGTATAGGACTTTTCCATCTCAAGGATTAATTGCCGTTTTGCTGTGATCTGATTTGTTGTTAGGTATAAAGTGTTTTTGCAATAGCCGATGAGGCAATCAATAATGACAATTAAATTCAGCAATAGGTCAAATATGATTTTTTATCCCATAGAAACCCATAGTGAATGTTATGAAATGTGTATTTTACACCAAAATAAGTGTTTTTATTTAATCAACTGACGTAAGGAACCTATGAAGATCAATCTATATTATATATTCTACTATCCTAATATTATAAGCGCGAAAGTTTGTGAGTATGGATGTTTGTTACTCTTTCACGCAAAAACTATTGAACGGATTTGGATGAAATTTGGCACACAGATAGTTTATAATCTGGATTAACACATAGGATACTTTTTCTCCCGATATTCCCACGGGATCGAGATTTATGCGGGTGAAACCGCGGGGCGTGGCTAGTAATCTATAGTTACTTAATTAATATAATATAATAATAACATTATACAGGTAAAATTTTTATGTATGTTTGTTTGTATGTAGGGGGTAATCTCTTGCATTGGATAGCCCAATTCTTGAGGAAGGTTATAGGCTGTGTAACATCACGCTACGGCCTTTAGGAGCCGAGCAAAAAGAAAAAAACAGAAACAACAAAATTGAAGTAATAGCACGGGCGGGCGATGGGATGCGACTCACTGGGTCGGAGGTCGAAAATTCTCGCGGACGAAGTCGCGGGGAGAAGCTAGTAATATTGTGAGAAAGAGGTAAAAATTGTAAGTTTGAATGTAGGGGGTACAAATGATCCAAATAAAAAAAATCTTTCACTGGTAGAGATTACTGAATACCATAGGATATGTTTCGTCACTAGTTTTTTATAAAACGCAAATAACAGAATTCAAAACTATAATCACGAAGAACTACCCAAACACCACAACACGACATATCTACGCAACATTTGGTTACATTCAGCTTCAAACCATTATCAGTACACTCGCAGGGCATTTTAGTGTTATCTTCGCTCCTCATCTCAGGGGTCGCAAAGTGGTCAGCCTGGTCTTTAGGGCAGCCCGGGTGTCAAGATGAAAGCTTGTTTTATTATGAGAAGGGTCACTCGCTAATGACTTTAGTGGTTTTTGGATTAAATACGAGCAATTTTGGTAGCGAAGTTTCGAATTTAGTGTTGTGGTGAAATTCGATGTTGATTGTGAAATAGTGGGATTTTAATTACCTTGTTTTGATTCGTAAAATGTATGGCAATGTGTAGATGAATAGATGCTATAGAAAGTCCAGGAGATAACCAAAAGATCCGTCAGAAAGTAGATTGAGAATGCTTCAAACTTTGCTAAATTACCCAATAGACGGTGTTGAAATAGCTGGTCTTACAATAACCCATAATATGGAAAATATTACTATAGTTAGGTATGTAATCATAAAAGTATCCTATTGACTGCCAAACTCTAATTTGCAACGATTGTGCAAAATATCAAAAAATCACCAAAAGTTATATGGAAAACGAAAAATACAACAGTAACAAAAATATCGGAATTACATTGTTTCCCGTCGGCCGTCAAGTGTGACGCGAATGCATAATCAATCAGTAATTCTGAGTGTCACAGCGACTGTGACGTGACAATCGCATGGGATTTGAAATTCGAACAAAGATTTTTCGATTTCGAATCTTTATGACTTTTGATATTGGCCTGATATTTTTAGAAAATATCGCGTATTTGTAATTTTTTATTTTTTTTACTGTATGTAGTTCAAAGGTTTTTCTAAGTTATTTTCTTTTTGCTTTTCTGTCTAAAATTAATATTAAGTTTTTTTTGGAAAGGTCTGTCCTCTGTCCTATTATTCTCGACTTTGGATGAGCTTCAACGTGTCTTTTAAATGCTTTACGTTGAATATTCCCTTTATTTTTATCATTTATGGAAACTTTTAGAAAGCTATAGAAAATGTTTCTAGAATTAGAGAAAAATTATCAAGTGCTCTTTATCAGAAAAAGCAAACACTTTTTCGCATTAAACTTAAAATTAATAAAAACGAACTCAACCAGACATCCATTTGCAAACAAAACACATTTCCCTTCGGCTTTTCAAAAGGAATCATTCAAAAAGCCGTCAAATCGCTTCATCCGAATCCCGAACGTCTCCGACAATTCCCGATCATCTGTGGTTATCATTTAAAAGGGGAATGACAAAGAAATGCGTCCGATGAATGGATTTTAATTTTAAAAGCTTTCGCGGCGTTTTTCGGAATCCGACTACCCTCGGGAATTTGACGGTGATTATTGATGTTTTGACAACTCGTATTTACCTACTATTAATTGTAATAATGGATTGGGGAAGCATGTAAAAATGTTCTTAGATTTTTTACGGCTACTGTTTTGGTTTCCTTGTGTTTTGAACAGGGCTGTAATTATATTATATTATTGCCTCTTCTTTGATTGTTTCAAGTGAAAAAATAATTGATAAAACCTGCTACCGCTGAAACACACTGCGCTTTTGGCACAAAAATATTTGAGACTGTAAATGTAATATAATTTATAGCCATAGTTATTCATTCAAAGTCCTAAGAACTAGAAATAATAAAAATTGGACAACTGTTCTCCTTCTAAAACAATCGGAGAGTTGCGTGCACGCAAAACTAACAAGCATCACGAAAGTATAATAACAAAAAAGTAGGAGCTCATTTCATGCCAGTAAAGCGAGCACATTGCGTTACCATCTTACTTTTTACCTTGCACAAACAAAAATATACCCGACACCGACGTGATAAGAGTTATGGGAAGTGTATTAGTAAGGTTGCAAGACTAAGCGCACGTCATAACCTCTGAACAAAATTGGGGAAAGTGTGTGAGATAAATCTCGTTACAGATATTGGTGTTTATACAGATATACTCAATGAAATGTAAGATATTGTCTGTTGATAGTTCTATAAAAATATGAAAATAGACTGGAGCAGACAAATATTTTTCTGCAATTATGTAGATGGACTCAAATACCCACGAATCACAGTGCTACGCTGAGGTCTTTGAAATCATCTTCATCATCAGTCTGTAGCGGTTCATTACTACATTTCCCTCACACACGCACTCACCACACCTTTTTCACACTAGAACTAAGCACATCATTGTTTCCCTAAAAAATAAGTACTATTTACTTACCTGTAATCTTATAGACTTGTATAGTTCCATCTAGCATGAGGGTCATAGATCCAATCTCTGAGCACTTGTAAGTGCTAAAGCTGTAAATGCTGCGCATACCTACTGTGTGCATTACTTTAGGAAATAAATTATTTATTATTATTATTTCTTTTATTTCATTTTAATACTTATAAATTACATTTTTTATTAAAAAAACAAAAACATTTAAAAATATTATAAATAGTAGCCCACCGGTATCGGGAACAAGGTCAAAGCCACCAGCAGTCAGGGCTACAGAGAGAGGAACCTCCTAACAATGCGAGCCGTGTCCAGAAGTACCGCTTTCTGAACCAAGCCCATCCACTTGTTACCAGCTCTTACTCCACGAAGACCGCTGTCATCTATACATAATTGAAACAGTCACCTTTTTAACACCACTTCCTTTGTTTTTATTTATTTGCACAATTTGTACTGGGCTGAAACGTAAAGTTTCAGACTCCAATCGTAAACCTCCATATTCCAAAAAAATCCTACTATTCGGAAAAAATCTTCACCGACCATAAATCACGTACCGTAGCAGTAAAAAGTAGCCACGTATGGTCACCACGTACCCCTCAATCCGCCGTCCGTGATTGGCTGAATTTCCCACGAGAATGCGCCGAGTCGCGACTCAACTCTTAATTTCGTGCTTCAACTACGTCTGTCCTGTTAGCGCTCGGAAAGTATTCTTTAAACGTTAGTTTAGGTCGTGGAATAGTTTAGAAGTTGGAATAGATTTTACTGTCAGAACTTCTTGGACCACTTTAAAATATGTTATTGGATGTATTTCAGCCGGATACATCTTAATAGCCAATCAACTACAAATCAACTGCTGGGGTTGCGGGTTTGTCCGAAAGGGATATCGCGGCCCCGGAACACAGGCAACGAAAGGAACACGGGTGGGTTTTAGTCAGTAAAAGTCTGGCACACCCTATCGCTCTGCCGAGAGCGGGAGAAGTCATTTGATGATTTCCCAACCTGAAAAAAAAAAAAAAAAAACTACAAATCATTGGTGAATAGTTACAGCTATGAATTCTTGATACCTTTCCTGAATGGATTATGGAAACAAAACGTACGGTTCCTTTGGTAAGACAAAATGTGGATCAACTTCTATTCAGACCATTTCAGACACAAATCTACATGGTCCTCAAATGATCTGACCAAGACTATTTCTGGGTTTTATATAAACATTGACATTAATGAATTTTATATACACAATGACATGAATGTTTACTTTTTAAAGTATTATATTGTTTTAATAATTGTGAATGTGAAGACTATGTGGGTCATTCCTTTTTATTTTCTCATTTAGTTTTTATCATGGTCTGGCAGCTTGAGTAATTTATGCGGCCTACCGAAATGTCCTTTCTTTGGTATTGCTCGTCGGATTGTTGAGCTCCTTAAACTCTGAGTTGAGCTGCACGGTCACTGACAAATGCGTGCACTGATTGGACAGGTCCTCTCAATCTGTGTGGTTCTTTACACCAATCTACATGATCTGACCAAGATTATGTCTGGACTTTAAAAGAGACTGTGACCTCTGAGTTTATTTCGGCCTTTCTTCTCGGAGTAGTAAGAAAGTAAACGCCGACCTCATCTAGTTTAAAAAAATATGATTGACGTGTAAAAGTGTTTTGTCCAAACCCACTTACAGAAATAAAATCATTTATCATTATAATTTATTCATATATCAATACAGTAATACCCATCTTATACAACCTCTAAGGTATTAAACAAATAGTTATAGACTCAGCACATCGTGAGTGATATAGGACAAAACCGCGGTAAGGCAAGCGAACCGGAAGCATGCACTCGAATGAGTTGATGAATACTAAGTGTGCATCCATCTAAATCCATCTCGTCACAGCCGTTTTAGTTAGATTATTTTGTAGAACTGGTTAGGGTGTCTAATTTGATGGGTTTGGTACAGCAATGCTCAATTTATAAGCATTTTGTGCGTAGATGCTTATAAATTATAGGAATTCAGGATTGGATTTTTAGTTAAAAAAATAACATTATATTCCCGAAGTTTTCAGGCACCTATGGGTACACGCACATTTTGTATTACATATGTTAATGCCCCGTCAAAAAATGGCCGAGCCTATTGCTATAAAAAAATGTGTGTAAATTTCCTTACGAAGTAAATACTGAAAAAAAACAAAAAGTGCGTGTCGGACCACGCACAATGAAGGGTTCCGTAGTTGGGATTTTATCCCAAAAACAAACTTAACTTTGTTGTAGAAAAACATGTTCTCCTTTATATCGATATACGTCACGGTCACTTCTCCAACTGCAAATGTAAGTTTGTAATGGCATTTTTTTTTTGTCATGGAACTACAAATCAACAATTTTCGGATTTTTTCCTTTACTTGTACTATGAGACCTTACTTCTTGCAAAATTTCATGATTCTAGGTCAACGGGAAGTACCTTGTAGGTTTTAATTTATTTGCGTGTATCACAATGTTTTATGCCGCTAAAATGCCCATATTTTTTTATTGCGTTGACTCAGAAGCTTGATTATATTAGAGCTCCAAGGGACCACAGACCTCTACGTATTTGATTTTAATTTCAACTTGGTACCTCCACGCGTTCCTGAGAAAAAAGGTATTGACAGACTGACAGACGGACAACGAAGTGATCCTATAAGTGTTTCGTTTTTTCCTTTGAGGTACGGAACCCTAAAAAACGTAAGAAACGTAAGAAAGTGTGATTTTCAGATACTGCTGAAGCGTTAATTTCGCGCTGAGTAAGAAACCTCTTGTGGCTTCTTATCCATATTTCAAAACCAATTTCTCACGTCTTCAAATCAAAACACACGTAAACGATAACATGATAAAATGGTACGAAGGCACGATATCAATGTATACGTATGTTTGATCTTATTTACCAATCTGTCCCTCTATTTCTTATACATACACACATACATATGTAGGTTGGGTAGTAAAGTATCTATGTTAACAATGATATTCTTCTATTGTGGTTATTCAGTAGTACATTATTACGGAAGCCGTCCACGACGATGATGGATCGCGACCACCAAATCACATGAGATTTGAACTTACCCTTACGACACGGTACACAAATTGGAGCGCTCTCAAAAATGGAACCGAAGTTTCTACTAAGAAAGAAAGAAAGAAAGAAGAAAGTTTTTTTTTTTATTTGAACCAGGTTAAGCCACACAATATTAAACACAAAAAAAACAAAATAAAAAAACTTAGTTATAAGTAACTAAGTTTAGTTTTTTTTTTTTTTAGTAAGCAGTAGTATTGTGTGTCTCACGGCTATGCCAAATAGGCCCAGTTCAGCATAAATGACACACAACACAAATGTGTTAGGTATCTAAATTTTATTTGTTTAAAACTACCTACACAGGTTAACATCCTTTAGAGCATTGTAAATAATAACGTGATAGTCCATATCACTCGTCAAATAGGTACCGTAACTGAAAAAGAAAAAAATTAACTAAAAAAGAAAAGTAAGTCTTAACACAAAAAAAACTGTTTTAGCCTTACCTTTCTTTTCTTTTTTCCCCAGATATGCCCCTTTTGCATACCTGATTCATATTTCAATAAAAATGCATAATTATTTCTCTTGCAAACCTCTCTGACTTCCCTGAAACATGTTCCTCTTCTTCTTTGGAAGCGCACATCTGGCTAGCATTTTCCACTTCGCTGTACAGCACCGTTCACGGCCTCGAGCGATGCGACTTGCGTCAAGCGACATACGCGCGCGGCATCTGTCGACACCATACTCCGGTCGACATGACCGGCATACTTTAAACAACTTCTTTAATTTGTCTTCTCCGCATTCGCAGCCGAAAGACGCGTGTCACTTGTGCGTGTAGCTCGCGGCGACGGGGTAATTGCAGAAAATCTTCATCCGCATCTAAGAAGTGTCCTCCAATCCTGAGCCCCACAACACAAAGTCTTATATTAACATTCGCAACAGTGGGTCCGTATAAATATTTGACAAGCCGACTCTGTCTTATGCCTAATTTATTTTGACAAATCATCTTTACTGAATAAAGGTGTGTTTGCTAAGGTACCGCGGGCTGATGGAATGGATTCAAGGTTTTTTTCATGGTGTATGGGGATTTGAGTAGGTTTTATAAATGTTTGGATATTGTACGGTCGGTTAACGGGAGTATTTGTGCCTTTCTTCAGTGGTTTTAAATAGATTAAAGTTATAAGTCTAGGCTAAGTAAAGACAAGCAAGAGACATGAAAACAAAACGGTATTACACGTTAATATGCATACTATATACCATTCGTCATAAATAATGGCTGTCATACTATTATCTGTAATTAATATATTCCTCATAGCTCTCGAGTTCGAACCCAAAGCACCTCTGACTTTTCGGATTCATGTGCGTATTATGTAATTATCACTTGCTTCAAAACTTTGATGGAAAACATCGTGAGGAAACCGGCATGTCTGAGAGATATTTGTAGGCGTCATGTGAAACCGACTCAGAGGCCTATGAGCGGCTTTAAACTCTGACACCAGGTTACTCACTAACCACACGAAAAGAAAATTAAATTCTACAAATCTCGTAAGTATCTAGTGCAAAATGGTTTACTCAAACATGTGATACACATTGATTGAGCTTTCTTTACTTGCTCTAATAGGTACCGCATTTACAGTAGTGTGCGAATACTAATTAAGTAGTGGGGCGTGTCATTTCAACTTAGACGAGCTCTAGCACTGTAAGAAACAAAACATTCTCGCAAAAACCCTTACAAATACCTACTTACATCTATAATCATCAATAAAAACCACACAAATCAAATATCAATACAGAAAGAAAGATAGGTTAGCTATATCAAACAAATACTTAACAAAACCTTTCAAAGCCACAATTCTCTATATACGACTACCTTACTTATAAATAACTAGTGAGACAATAAACAAAGTTAACTGATATGGGCCACATGCAAATATTGGGTGAGCTCAGCGAGCAGATAGTTCAGTTCCAAGTTAAATAAGTGAGTCGAGCAAATCCCAGAAGGTCGCGACATCCGACATTCGGC
Source organism: Agrochola lota (assembly GCA_947364205.1). Lineage (NCBI taxonomy): Eukaryota > Metazoa > Arthropoda > Insecta > Lepidoptera > Noctuidae > Agrochola > Agrochola lota. Next base: position 7,523,530 of record OX376231.1, on the reverse strand, counting down.
GAGCCTTTATTTTACCTTCCATCTAACCAGACGGATACAGGCTGTTCCTATTTTTTGGGATTTATGTTTTTAACCCCCATCGCAAAAAGGGGGGTGTTATAAGTATGACTGGTATGTGTGTGCATCTATCTGTGGCGCCGTAGCTCTTAAACGGCTGAACCGATTTGAATGACAATTTATTTTATTTTAAAGCAGGTTTTCTAGCGATGTTTTATAAAAATCGGTTCAGCCGTTTGAAGCTATTTTTAAGGTTCCGTGCCTCAAAAGAAAAAAACGGAACCCTTATAGGATCACTCGTGTGTCTGTCTGTCCGTCTGTCACAGCCAATTTGCTCCGAATCTAATGGACCGATTAAATTGTTTGGTACACATAGGTATTTTATTAAAAATTATAAACATCCGTCTCGTAAAACATCTCGAAAAAGATAATCTACTTTCAGTAAACTAATACGGGTTTATGCACGGAAAATCTACAGAACAGGCAGTGAATAAACTTATTGAATTTATTAGTTTTAATTTGGACAAAGGGAAAAAAAAAAATTCTATTTTTCTAGTCCTGACAAAGGCATTTGATACGATTTCTGTCCCTCTCTTACTCAACAAATTAGAGGTACTGGGTATCAGGGACACCAAAAGTCATTTATTCAAACTAGGCTGAGAATCAGCACTTTTCGAACGTCAACATTACATAAGACAGTCCCCCAAAACGCCCACCCTTCACCACTTCCTAGTGCATTAGCTGGGAAGAAGAAGTGGCGCAACAAACTCCCGAGCAGCACAGCTGTCTGTTCAGTTAGAAGAACAAAAAAAAAAGATTCTATATAATAGTATTCAAAATAATTTACATTACGCAACACAAAACATAATTTAAATTATTAGCCATATGTTAGCTAGCACACGCCAATATACCACAAAAAATCATCGAGAGCTATACTCAGGCAGAAATAAAACTAAACGTAAACAGAACTTAATATCTAAATAAAAGCCTCCAGGCATAAAGGGCGTGCCCGCTTACATATAGTTGTAACTGGAAGTTATAAATGATAAACTAGGACCATCGAGATAAAATAAATAAAACAAACAGTTAATTACTAATAACAATAAATAATATGATCAACTGTCGAGGTCACTAGCTAACCACATATTGCAATACAACTCATTAAAAAAACGTTGTAATGAGTAGATTATGTCAACAATAAATTGAAATAAAATAAAAAATAGCTTGACTTATAAAGTCAAATAAAAAAATACAATTATATAAACTCATATAACCCAGCTTGAACTTATCAAAAGCTACCCCTCTGGGCGAACTCAGTGTGTCCGAGTGGATAAGCACAAAACTACACACCTTCCAGTTACACACAGCATGCCTCAGGGAAGTATACTGGGGCCCACGCAAAGCACTACCTTAATATTCATTATGGATCTTGTTTAAATTAAATTATATTTGTTCAGCCAGCGAAAAATGTCTTCGATATCTTTTCCAACAACCTGTAGCTATACTCGCCGGTACCCATTTGACACAGCTTCATAATATATGAGACGAGTTAACAAGCATGTAGTTACTGGCTACCTTAGATGACGGTACTCATCCCAAGGGAGAGACAAGGACTAGTATGGAAATAACTTGGTTTTATAATAACGCTAATTAAGTTTTATCGAATTATATTAATTTTGGGTTTGGTGTGGTCCTCTTAGAGGGAATTTGTTTTGATACAAGCTTTAAGTCTATTCCAAGATAAGCTACTGAGTTAAAAGCTGCTCATTTGGGAAAATTTTCAATATTAAGACGACAGTTTTAAGAGCATTTGAACTGAAAGTGGGCATCGTCGCAAATAGATGTCAAATATTTCGCTGTTTTGATTAATTTCGCAATATTACTGTATGGAAATATGAAATGTGGCTAACTGGCGAACTAGAATATTAATAATGAATTGCAATTATAACATTGAATTTGATGTTGTAACCGTTTTAGGTGTAAAAAAGCCATTTGGAAAGTTTTCAAATACTTTTTTTTACATCTAAAACTAAATATTCTGTGTTGCGATATTAATTATTCATTTCATAATCAATATTTTAGTTCACTAGTTAGCCACATTTCATATTTCCATACAATATTGCCAAATTAATCACAACAGAGTAGTAAGTAAATATTTGACAGCTATTTGTGACGTTGCCAACTTTTAGCATAAGCGCTCTTAAGTATTTCAATGTAATAATTTAATCAATCTAGTTCCGAAAATGGTTCCCGCAACTCCCATCAAAGAGGCTATTGTCATGGTTTCCTATAAATATCGTTTTATAGTCACAAAAAATGGATAGTGGCATATCTTCTGGATGGACTACACCTGCCTCTCGTTCCATGACCTCCAACATAAAAAGTCACTTTCAAAATTGTAATATAACTACACGACACGACCACATCTCAAATACACTGCCAACGATATTCAAAACCAATATCAAATAACCGAATCGTTTTAAATTCATACAGCCATCCAATTTGGTATCTCCAAGTATCTCAACCGTCCAGCGTCTGGCCCTTAATGTACCTACCACCCACAGAGCACGAAAACGCCTCTGCAGCCGCTGCTAGAGGCGGTATTGTCAATACTTTTCGTTGAGGTTCAATATAAGCAAGAGCAGACACCATGAACAAAATTGTTGAGCAACATGTTGTTGTCAGGGACAGCAAACGTCTCAGTTTACTCCTTGAATATACACAGCGCTTGTCACATTTGACATCCGCGGAACATACATATTACATTGAACCTCAATGATACTGCCTATACAAACTAAGCGTGTCACCGTTTATAGCGCTATAAGTTTATTTTGGCGCGTGGGCAAAATTGGAATTAACACCGCCATCTTGTTTTTTGAATAAATTTCAAGTGACATTTCACAAAACAATTGCACTAATGTGTACCAACAGCGCGCTCCTCTCACCATCCCGCACTGGGCCCGCGTGGTGGATTACGGCCCACTCCATTTCACCGAGAGGAGACCAATGTCCCAGCGGTGGGAACATTTTGTTTTTACATTATTTAGGCTGATTATGCCGCGCTCCTGTCAATGTCATTCGTGCGCCAAAAGATCCTTGTATCAGTACTCGCACTACGACACTAATGATGTATAGAAACGAACGGCTTTGAAGGTGATCCGTGACAGAAGTTGTGCGCTGAACGCATTTTCGGCGCCACGAATTTTATAAGTGCCTACTGACTGCCATCTCTAGACGCTGCTGGTGCGCCGATTCCCGATTCCGTGTTCTGTGTTACTAGGTACTTATAAGCAGTGGGCATCGGTATCAGATGCAATGTAATTATGTGGGGACGAAAATGTCACTTCTTTAATATTTCATAAGGGTTAGTTTGGGGTTATTCTGAAGGGGCTTTTAATTTTGAATCGCGATTGGAAATTGTTTTTATGACCTTTTGGGTAATGTCGGTATTTTGGTTTGAGTTTGAATTGTTTGTGAGGAAAATGAGGTCGTGTTTTGTTTCAAAAGTGGAAAACACAATGACCTTTCAAAGATTAGGGGGTATGTTTTATTTTATATAAAAAGTGATTTTCTTTTTGGGTTTAGAATGTTTTAATCAAAAATGTCCTTCTTTATCTAGAAGCGATGATTCCACCACTGAGGCAGGTTTCTTAGCTGTTTTCAACCACTAGTACCTAGGTAGTTTAGTTTGTCTAAGACTTTTAAGTACGTGCTTTACTTTTATACAGGTACTGGGAGGCAAAGTCCACAGTTACCGATCGGGTCTTACAGCTTTCATAGTACCTAATATGTAAAGAAGTTTTAACAACATTGCAAACAAATTAATCCACTCTTAACATATTTATCTTGAAAATTAACGTCAATTTACGAAGCGGTCAGGTAGTTGCCGAGACTTCTGACCGAAACTAATCTGTCTCCCTAATTGTGTTAGCGACAACTTTGATCCCTTCCCAGCGGATATGATCCGACAAGAAATTGTATTAGTTATAGTTGGCTTCGCTAATAAAGGGAGAATTTTGTTGGTCGGGTGCGGTATGTGATGTGGTAGGTAGGTATGTTGAGTATTTGTGGATGATTGATCCGAAGTCTTCCAAGTGTTATGATTATATTTACCAAGTGTTTGTACTGATGTATGTTCAGTAAGTTCTTCTGCCTACATACCTACTGTGTAAAAACTGTCGAGTAATACTCAAAAAGGTTTTGATAGAATGCACTTCCATGTCTTTCAATGAGCCATGAAAATTAAATACTAGCTGCACACCACGGTTTCAACCACATAAGTCTCGATGCCGTAAGAATATTGTGATAAAAAGTATCCTATGTCCTAACCCAGGTCATGGTCTACCCATGTGCCAAATTTCATCCAAATCCGTTTAGCCGTTTTTGCGTGAAAGCGTAAAAAACAAACCAACAAACATTTTTTTTTTTTCTCTTTGTAATACTTCTAATAAATTTGTGTAAAAAAGTGTTAACGTCATTGTAAATATAAAGTTTTATCATGAACAATTCTCAATAAGAAACTTCAATTAAATAATAATAAATAAACTAATAAACTAATAAAACGCACATTAAATACTGAAGGCACACTATATTTTATATTTATCGCTCCTCTGTCCATCACAAAAAAGGAAGTTCGAGTTTTTTTCCTACCTTAAGTATGAGCTGTTTGTTTGTTGCTTGTGATTTCTGACGTTCTGGGACAACAACTACCTCAAATAATTTTGAACTTTCAGACTTGTATGGGCAAGTTAAAAAATACTGTCCGCTACAAAAGTCAGAAATAGCAAAAAAAATATAGTTTGTAAAAAGGTTTTTCAAAAGCTATTTTTTTTTTCTCGGATCATGTAATATTCTAACTCGTATTCGTTCGAAATTTGAGTATATCCGTCGTGAAAAGTTGGAGTCTCATTTCCTACGAAATGTATGGGAAAACTTTTTCTCGATTTCTGACTTTTCTAGTACTCAAACCTCAGTTGGTCTAGTAGAGTTTTTTGATCCTTATAAGATACAGGATCAATTAGCTTCAAAAAAAGTTTTTGTGAAAACAGCCCATTTTCTTGCTGACTGTACATTTCTTTCAGAACCTGTGAATGCAGATTAAAATGTCTCTAAAAGTTAAGGACAGACTGTCCTTAACTTTTTGAGACATTTTAATCTAAGACCTAATTTTAACCTAAGACCGTTTTATTGTAGAGACAACGGTTGAGGTACCTGTCCTTAATGCCCAATCTCAAAAATCCTCCCTGTATACTCCAAAAGCCCAGAAAAAAAAACTTAAAGGTAAACATCAAGTAAACGTGGTCCTCTGTCCTAAATACTAAATGCCTACCTATATAGATCAAAACACATAACTACACCATAAAAATAACTTGTTTACAGTAACCATGTAGACATTACAAAGCCAGTCTACACAATTGCAACGAAACCTCGCGACAATTTTTAAACCAAAAAATTATGCATGAAGCAATGTTATTCAATGAGGTGTACAAATCCCCCTACATCTTGAATATTTAAAGGCTCGATGTCTCGGCATCCTGAAAATTCATTACAGTGTCGCATAAAAACGCCACCCTCTTTTGTTTAAACGCAAAATCACAATAAACTTGTCCTCGTAATGGCTATGCATTTTGAGGAGACCGTGTTTACTGTAAACCATTTTATTTATTGTTTTAATCTTAGCAGTGTACCTTGTGCGTAACATTATGCAAGACAATGTTGAGTAGATGGTGTGCTGTTACAAAAAAACAACACTGTGAACAAAAAAAGTTTTCCTCATGCTTGGAAATTCGAATATTACGAGTATTTTGAAATTTTCGAGATAAATCGCAGTTGCGGTACTGGTCGAATACCATTGATGTAAATCAAATCTTTTTTAAACGAGTATGCTGACGGTACAGCGACAATTCTCTACGTCATTGTGTGACAGATGACAACTTAAGCACAAATGGGGTCATCTTTTGATGCAGTAAGGCGTATCCTTCGATATAAATCGATTTCGAATACATGCGAGCACACGACCGGCAATCTATGCATGAACATCCATAACTGTCGTGTTTAGCGGCCAAATAAATTACTATGAAAACTCATAGCTGTCGTGTTATTTAAAAATGGAATGAAGTTTTTACTTCTACACATGGCAACCAAGGAGGTAACTTATCAAAGATTTTATTTAAATTTCGATTTGGCTTGCAAATAGAGCTGTTTAAAGTAAACAAAAAAACAAATGATTAGCGCGTGAAAATTTATCATTTCGTTCGTCATTGATTCTGGAATTTATAATTAATTTACTTAGTTTGAATTTCCGCGCTTTATTTGAGAAAACTACTATACAAGCTAGGCATTTATGGACTGAGGCGAGTCCATCAATGTCCTAGTTGCAGGCCGCGACAGTAATGTACTATTTTTGCTTAATATTGCATCCTGTCTAATAAACCTCTCCACAAAACAACATCCTCGTATGATATATATCTGATTTTATGTCAATGTTTCTTCTCACAGTATTCGGACAGGATACACCGATCTCACCTAGTTTTAAAACATAATTCATTTTTAACGTGTTAAAGTGTTTTTTTACCAATTTACAGAAACTAATTCATTGTGAAAAGAAAGTGAACGAAATTTTTCAAAGGGTTTTTCCATTTCGTCGTCGAAACCATCTAAAAATTTAATTTTATGTAACAACTTTGTTTACGCCTCAAAAAACCCTCCATATAAATTAATTTAGAGTGACCACGATATATATAAAGCAATGCAAAACGTATTAATCTAATCTCCTCGGATTGTCCCAGGGCTAACTTCGGCTGTCTGGCCGGTCCCCAAAGACTGGACCGCACTGATATTAGAATGTCTCCAATCATTACTATTGCTTAAATAGATATATTTATATGGAGTTTGTTTTGATTAGCATTGGACTGTAGGTGTGGTTATGAGCAAATATATGGTATTCTATAGAAGTCTTCAAGATATCTAAATGGATGGAAATCCATTTAGAATTCTTCAAATAAGTTGCTAACACAACAAGTTTAGACCTTGACGTTTATATCGTAACAATCCTCTGAAGTCAGAAGAGTTGTAGTCCTCAAAAGTCCATTTCAGACAGTAATCTGCATGGTTCACACATGATCGAGTCGAGTGTCGAGTCCACCTTGTTTTTTTTATTTTTGTTAGACTTATAAAAGAGGTTCCAAAATCCTATTCCTCCTATTAGACCTCAGTGGTCAGCTACGAGATGCCCTACGTAAAAAAAAAACTATTCTCAGAATGAAAAATTCCTTTTCATTTCTTGGAAAACACGTCACGATGATGAATCATTAACGTTTATCTACATCTGGAATAAAATAATATTAATAGCACAGTTTCGATCCTTAATATCCTGAATGCATAAGGTAGGCAAATCAACGAAACACAATTTTACCAATACGATGACATTACCCTAGTTAAGGGACCTTTTTAAACGAGCCATAAATCATTTCAATTTGCCACATTTACTGGCAAATCAAGCGGTACTTGCCAATTTTGTGGCATTATAGTACACATTTTGGACACAACCTTCATGTAGTTATGTTGAAAACCCATGGGATCATTACCGTTATTCGATGGTAATGATACAAAGCCTTCCTCATTGTATGCCTCATTAAATATTATTGAATCAAATTGGTGATCCAAATTCAGACACATTAAAATAGTTTTAATGTGTCCGATATTGTGTAATGAAATGAAAAAGGGTTGTGTTATTCAGGTACCTAATCACATAACTTTTATGCTTATTGTTTCGTAATTTATTTTCTCAGACTCCACATCCAAGTAGGAAATAGTTTTAATTTCCTTGATCAAATGTCTTATCTCTGAAATCATTGGAAGATACTGAATTCACCATGGATTTTTTTTTACGGACTTCTGAAAGGAGCTTATCAAATTATTTTTTTATTTATGTTCGGGCATAACTCCATCATATACGTATATAGACGGATTTGCAAAATTCTTTTTTTCTTTGAAAGGGTATATTTCTGACTTGATGACAATGGGACGACTATTGTCATCAGGTCAATATCTGATGATGGGATCCTGAAGAAATCGAGGGAACTCTTCAAATATTATAGGCACACCTATAGCGATTTGGATATGTTTTATACTAAGTCGTGCAATTACTCTCAGAAAGCACCATTTGGTGAACTGGAACTGATATTGAAGACTACATATGGCCACCGGAACTACTCAAAAATATGTAGTTCACGGGTTGCGATTCGATTACTTTAATATGGTTGCCAAGAAATTTATGCTCGTCACAATTCTTAAGGAGAAGTCGAGCTAATGGTGAAGTACCAACAGAACTCAACGATTAACGTTTCTGCATCGGGAAAAGTAATATTTTGTAAAAGGTGATGAGCAATTGACATTATGCTATTGTAACTTAGATAAATTACAAAGTGACCCAGTAAAAAGCGAGAAATTAAAACTTTTTTACAAAAAAAAAAAAAAACCGACTTCAAAATACACTACTTACAAAGTGAAAAATAACTTTATTTCGGATATCAGTGTCTTTTGTTTTAAATTTTCGTTTTTTGCCACCGACTTTCGAAATAAAGTAATTTTTCACTTTGTAGTGATTTTTAAAAAATAATCATTAGAATTAGATTTTGCTAAAATTGATAAACTGGTAAATTGTAGATAACTTTAAGCGTAGCAAAAACGAAGTTTTGATTGTTTTAAAAACAGACCAACAATATCACAAACTGTCCATTAATTACATCTCTTTAATGCCCAATCAGTGTGAAAACATCATAATTAACACAATAAATATAGAATAATAAACACATTACTCGTAAATAGGCAATTTTATCCCCATAATGAGACAATGAGACAATAAATAAGCTCGATAAAGTTCAGCTTCGTTATTATTTACCGCGCGATTCGCGACAAATGGAACGCGTATTGTCGCGATTGGCGGGAATTTGTTGCCGATATTTATGGCTATTATTGTCATGGAGGTAGGAAAGCCTTGCAGTAAGATTTTTTTTCTGTACTTCACAATAGTCGACACTTGACTAAAGAAAAAGCCGAGTAGGTTATATTCGGATAAGTAGTCGCCATCAGGGAACTTACTTTGAGGAGCTCGTGGCTTAGTAATAACAGCCGCACGGGTCGATCCATCAGGTTAAGCTACGCTTGCCGGGGTCAGACAGGCAGTCGCTCCATGTAAAATACTGGTATTCAGCTGCATCCGGTTAGACTGGAAGCCGACCCCAATATAGTTGGGAAAAGGCTAGGCAGATTGATCAGGAAACTTATTTCATTTACACACAAATTAATGTAGTTGTCCTATTTGATAAGATCGATTATAAGAATATCGAAGAGGTTGAAAAGTACGATTTTTAGGTAGATTTTTTAGGTACATAGCACTTATATTATAATCAACTAACACTTATTTAGTACTTCAAAATAAACACAAAATTCTGAAAGAGGTCTGAAACGAATAGTGGAATTTTTGTTAGTTTGTCACATCCTGTGAAAAGTAAAATAGTTATATTATGATAAAATAAAACTTTCAACTGATTAAAATCAAAGCACATTTTTAAGTTTTTACTGTAAGATTTCATACAATGAATAATGTTGCACAGTTTTGGAAATGCCTCATCCGAAATTCATTTCAGATTTCGTTAGCATGTGTCCGTTTATACCTACTCGTAAACAGACAATATTGCATACAATTTATGCGTGGGTAATTAAACGTATCATGTTAATTGCGACCCTACAATATTGATGTTTTTACTATAGCTACTTGTAGATATTCAACCGTGTAATTTTTAAACTGAAAACTGGGCATTGTAAAACAAGTAAGGGACTTGACGTATTTGCATGAGACAAAGACATCACACAGCAATGGAGAGGGCTATGCTTGGAGTTTCCCTACATGATCGAATCAGATATGAAGTAGGAGTAACAAGATCACCGACAAAGCCCGACGAATTGCCAAACTTAAGTGGTAATGGGCAAGGCACATTGTTCTCAGAACAGATAGCCGATGGGGCCGTAAGATTCTTGCCGGAGTGGCGACCGCGTACCAGAAGATATAGCGTTGGAAGCTGAACCGGTGACGTGGTGAAGGCCGCAGGAATCCGCTGAATGCGAGAAGCATAGAACTGGTCAAAGTAGCGGTGCTTGGGGATGCCTATGTCCAACAGTGGACGTCTTTCGAGTGAAATAATGATGATAATGAAAGATATCTGAATGATGTTATCGTTTCCAGTGACATGATATTAAATCTTAAGTAAGTACGTATTGACTATATAAATTAGTCTTTAATGTAGGTCGTACGTGCATAAGACACTTGCTCCGGAATTTACGTTAGATTTTCAAACCGACATAATACCGTTGCGAAACTGGACAGCAGGACCATAGGTACGCATAAAACTTGTAGATGTTTTACCTACAAAAACTTGGAAAGAAGGGCAATATATCTAAAAAAGTTGAGACAAGGGTTGTAAATCGGTGGCTCAAACGTTTTTCGGTCAAACAAATGTGGGTATAAATTAGCTGAAGACTGACGAGGGTAGCTCTGACACGTGGACATACGTACCTTATAAGTACTTTATAAATACCGAAGGTAACGGTAGTATTTGTATGCAAATAGACACAAATAACAGCATTTTCCCACGTTTTTTTTCCTAATATTTTATGGTTCGAACCGTCACCTATGAGGAAGTATTACGTACGTATCTTGTAAGTTAACAAGGACCAGTTGCCTATCTTTCAAGCTTTTAATTGCACTAAAAGACCAACTAAAATATTCAAATGATAACCGGGAAGTTGATAACGTAGCATGTTCATAAAAGTCCAGAATAGGTGTTGATGGACCAACGTTTTGCTGAACATAACAAAACCCAATGTTATCGATTATCGGTACTGTAATAAAAAAATCTTCTCCATAATATTTACATGAATGTCGCGTCGCTATGTATAAAATAATATCAATCAACCATTCAAGACTACGACAGCTACGACGGCGTAGCCATCGCGTAGCAAGTGCTACGGAGTTGCTACAAGCTTCTCAAATGGAGCCTCTTACACACCAATATTATAAAGTCATACTATAGTTACAGTACGACACAACTTAGATCTAGCATCGGCAAAAAACGTAAAACCGATCACGATCTGAACTGAGTGCGCGTTCAAAATCACCAATACTTATTACTGCTTTAAGTGAAAATGATCTTTACGCAAACGCAATAACTTGTCAAGTCATATAACCAAACATTCGTAAAATTTAAATGAATGAATGCAAGTTTTCAAATGTATGCTACATCTTAGTTGTGTCGTACTGTACCTCTGTAAGAATAAGATACGATAATCTTATGTATATTTCACTAATCTCGTCATCGTTTGACATTTCCATGTACCTACAAATTGTACATGTCACATACATATATCTATTGTCATAATACGTATATTTAGGGCCAACCGTTTGATTTCCAAAGCTGTGTATAATCTAATTACTGCGAACAAGCGTCCTGCCAGACACATGACATGTCATGACAAGGCATAACATGGAGTTACCCGTGCCGTTACTATTGTGGAAACAGTATGTTCTTATTTTGTTTGTTTAAGATTATTCTGTTTTAGGGTATTTTGACATTTTAAAATGAAAAGGTTCAAAAGATCATCTGAATAAAAGCTGCAGTAAAATAAACGGTTTTCTTTTTAAAGTAAATAACAAAAATATTAGCATTAAACAGGTATAATATTAAGTGGCAATTTAAAAAGTTTCTTAGTTGCAACAAAAAAAGGGTACACGATCACGACTATTTATAAAACCTAAAGCGATCGTTAACTGGCACAAGAAGATTGATTGATTGTTCTTCTTTTCGTGTGGTTAGTGACTAACGTGGTGTTAGAGTTATAAAGCCGCCCATGGGCCTCTGACTTGGCTTCACATTCCATCGAGAAATATCTCTCAGGCATGCCGGTTTCCTCACGCTATTTTCCTTCACCGTTTTTTAAGCAAGTGATAATTATACAAGACGCACATGAATTCGAAAAGTCAGAGGTGCGTGTCTTGGGTTCGAACTCGAGATCTATGACATGGCAGTCCGACGGTCACACCATTAGGCTATCACTGCATCAGCCGCAGATTACTTATTTATATATGTACACATAGGTACTATCGAACCACATCCATTAAATTGTTCGTACAAAATAATGTATTAAATAGAAATAGCTCGGACTTATCCCTTACAGTCGACCGCAGTATAAATACATAACTAGTGAGTACAATCGGCGACATTGACGTTCTGCCACCGGACAATCGTTGCCCCAAACATTTATTACAGAACAAGGAGTGTGGTGGAGTGGACTTATTATCTTTTGTTTTTTAACAATTGTACTAAGAAGTGCACTGGACGGAAAGGGGGTACATTAGGAATGTTTTTTTTTAATTTTTGTTTTCTGGCAAAGTATACTGTTCTTTCTTGTTCAGTACTAAGCAGCCTACTAGCAACAGTATCCTTATATGTGCCACTAGTCGGTAATATTGTGAACAACATTAAGTTCAGAAAAATGAACTCTGTTCAGGTGTGCCCAAACATTGAGCAGCAATCGTGCGCGGCTGCCGCGCGCGTCCTGCCGCGCTCTGTTTGGACGCTTCTGTCTACCTGCTGCGCACAAACATTTTTAGGAAACATTCGTCACTAATTGAGTCTGGACGTATTTCTGCGGACGTAATAAACTGAAGTGCGCGGGGTGTCTCGGATGTGCCACGCAGTACTGCCGCGCAAACATTCGTCGGTTTGGTCCTAACTAGAGCGCGGCAGAAATGTGTCCTGCAAATGCCGCGTGTTGCTGCTGCGCTCTTTCCGCTCAATGTTTGGACACACCTTTATTGTAACAAAATCGTTGTTAATAACATCATATTTCCTAAAAGTAAGTATGTTAAGGGCAGCAATTTTTTTTTTAGTTCAAGCTCTTGTTTCGTTTTGTCTACTCTAAGTCCCTCTCTGTTCCTGTGACGTCTGCATACATCACGGCACACGCACCATTATTCTAATTGGTCACAAATTATGCCTGATCGGGTTAGCTTAGTTTAGCTGGGGACCGCACGTAATTCAGTTTAACTATTGTGCGATTTACTGCTCTTTATTGATTATTGTATTGTTACTATGTTGGCTATGAAGTTACTAATTGATTTATTTTTTGGTCTTTTGTTTCGAATTTTACACTGAGTTTCTAAGGCCAGTCTGAAAAAGTGTCCTTGTATGTCTACCAGTCAAGAACGTTAGAATCTTTGTTATAATGTTGAAAGTTAGTAATAATATTAATTCTTTGAAAGTTCTGTAGAGTTTGGTAAAATAGCAAAAAAAAAATACCAGCCACTGTGTCAATTGTCAATTAACGGGTTTATTTAGTGGGAATGGCAAAAAAATTAAATTTTTAAAACTTTTCAAAACTTTTCCGCATGCATGGCAATATATTTAAATTAAATAGAAAAAAAACAACATTATATTTTGCGACTAACAAAAAGGTACAGAATACATTAACATAACACGAAAATCCCATAAACATACGACATTTGTTTTAACACCCTTTTGGGTAAGCGACGTCGGATTGTCTGTTCCCCCTTTTGACGACGAAATCTACTGTATAATAAGCATTTGTCTAAAAATATGATTTGTGAGTAACAAGAGTTTATATTAAGTTGTATACAAATGCAAATAAATGTGATTTGGTGATATTGTGACTATGTACACACACACACATACACACATACAATTTAGAGTTTTTGCTTCTGCCTGGGGTTAGCCATTTTTTTCAAAATTCGTCTTCTAGATAGTTTGGTAGCTTCATTTTCAGTCAGTCAGTAATCAAATTTTTCAGGATGTTTTACAAAATTTGTAGGCAAAATTTTTCTCGATATTTCAACATGCTAAAAGTAATAGCGTTTCAACATCGTTTTGAATTACGCTTGTTCTTGGGCCAAAGAATTAGCATTGCCATTCAACGTGGCAATGCCGCCAGTCTTCTGGGCACGTTTCCGGAGGACAGCGATGCGGACGAGCACTTCGACGCCTAAGTGTCTTTTGTTTTTATATTTATTGGTATAGTTAGTTAGTCATTTCATTTACTGTTAGATTGTATATTGTACATAAGATTTATCATCTATGGTTATAATTAAAACTTAGAAGATTCCTGTATGTGCATAAAGATGATTTGAATTATTGTATCTTAAAAGTATTAGTAATTTAATCATAATTCGAGGTAGCCAGTGTGGTTGATAGATAAAACTTTATAACTAACACAAATATAGCTTTTCTCTCTGATCAACTCATCATGAAAAATGCCGCACTATAAGAACTACGGCCCAACACGGTAATATAATTAAAAAGCCAACGAAATGAATGTGTGGCATTAATTTATATAAAGTCAAGTATGCCTGTGTGTGATTACAACAGTATTAACTTAACCCTTCCCTTGTTAATGTGATGTCAACGTTATTTATTGATGTTTAGTTTTAGCGGTACCGTTGGCAGAGAAAGTTTAATGGAAATATTTTGTGTGTCAAAAGAATGGAACACATACGTAGAATAAACTCTATGGACTTTATTTAAATAAATGTTTATAATAATTAAATGAGTCGTCGAAATTTTTAGGAAGCCGATAAATTATCAGAAAAGTATCATTTTTTTTATATATGTAAAATTAACTAGTCGTATAGATACAATTCATACATACGTATACATAGATAAATATTATATTATCATAAAAGTTTAATAAAATTGACCTTAACAAATAATTATTATGCACCACAATTACACTTACGAGTATATCTGATCTCAAATAATGTTAAGAATATATTTAAAAATTGTTGATTGTTACTTATTTCTTTTTTTCTTTTAATTTAATTACTTTTAATTTAATTTCTTTCAATTTATTTTTTATTTATATTAAGAATTTATTTTATACTTTTTGCTGTGCCCGACAGGGTCCGTAATTGTACCTTAGCTCTAAGCCATTATAAAAACTGTATACCTACATTATGGAATGCAAATAAAGATATGAATATGAATAACTATAGACGATATAATACTTATTGCATTTTACTGCGCCTTGACTCATTAGCCAAGAAAATGTACCGGCAATTAGATAAACTATCAAGAAACTGGTTCGAAATTAAAAAGATTAAGGTACTTATAATTAGTTATCAATGATACAATAATTATTTTATTTTACACGAAACTACCTTTTCCGCTTTATATCAGGCCATTCACATAAAAACATTTAATTTGAATAGGAAATCATTTTTTTTTTTACCACAGGGTTCTAAGCCTGCGTCTCACATGGTAAGCGAAGATCAGGAATGAAGAGGATGAAGGCGGAAGCGAGTTTCACCCGGAATCCTCAACCACAGAGGAACTGGCTATCTTACCTGCCGGAAGTCAACTGCCGGAACACAACAATGCTGTTAACATTTTTGCTATAGTGACATAATTTAAATTATTTTGCCATCGGTACCGTAAGTAGTCATTAATATTAGTAAAGGGTGTGTGGGCTTCTTATCTCATCTAGTTTGGATATTTCTATGACTTTTTGTCACGATCTTTTTCTATTATAGGTAGATACTTTAGTTATCAAACTGAGATCTGCCTTTTCAATTAATCAAGATCATAGAACTAATATTTCCAGGATTTTATTTCCAATAAACAAACTAATAGTAATAAAGCAGTGTTATTCATAATTTGAATGCAAAAGTAAGCAAAAATAACGGCGTGAGAGACTTGCAGGACCAAAATTCAGCTCAACCAAATCTCATGTAAACAAAACCCACAACAAACTGAAAAAAAAACAACAAAAAAAACACATGAAAAACATTCTAAAACCGCGGCCCGGCCATGTTTTATTCAAATTTACTTACATTTATACTAACGGGAGCGACCTTTGGTACGGAATTGTATTCCCTTGCCAGACCATACATCTTCTTCACGCGAAAACGTAGGTAGTACGTACTTATTTATTTCCGTAACGTACGGCAAGGGAGCATGGTGTGTTTGTTAGTTGAGACTCGTGGAAATGGAAACTGTGTATAAAAATGATGGAGTAAAAATAAACAAAAGAAAGTTACTCAAAATGTAAAAAACAAAAGAAATGTTTTCAAAAGTTTTGATATTTTTGTGGAATTTTTTGGAGCAACCGCGTAGTTCATTGAAACACGAACATTTCTGACCTATTATATTCTATTTAAGTCTTCTGGCAATTCACTTAAAAGCAAAAAAGTCTGTAGGATTTAATTCTACTGACTTTTTTGCTTCAAAATCAATCAATTTTTTTTGCTGACAAAATCTTCGAAACAGTTTCCAAGATTTGTCTTAAGAAACTGGTAATGCGCGACAGCAGCCTTTTATCCTGGTTTCAGATATTAGCTCAGAATTATATGTTTAGTCGTGTACGCGATATTATCTAGCGACTCTCGAAAAATGCATGTCAGTACAACCTACCTTTAACACACCTTCCGCACCTAATTTTTCAACTCATATTTCCTAAATTCATCAGCCATAACACGAACGATAAATAATACTGGTTGTCTTATAAATTATTATCGTGTTAGCTCACTGCTCATTTGCTGACGAAGTTCAAACCCCCAGGGGATCCAGCCAATCACGGCGCGCGAGAACTTGTTATGGGAAAAGTATGATCCAGAAAGTTCCGTAATGTAATGAAGTGTGGCGTAGATTGTTTTATATCTGGAGATATGTGGGTAGCTGAGAATAGAGAGTAGTGTAAGCTATCGTAGGTGTTATTATAAAAGGGGTTTATCGTTTTACTTACCACCCATATGCTCAAAAAAGAGCATCACTGACTGAAAACTGAAGATGTTGATGTTGTTGTTGATGTTGATTTTTAATTTGTTTGTTTAACTTCTGTCTAATCTCGTTGAAAATGTACAGAGAATGTACATTCTACCTGTACATAGTGTAAGGAATTAATTTCTCAAAAAGAACATAATTATCTACATAGTTCACAAGCAAGTAAGCGATAAGGCCGCCAATTGTATATTTTGTAGTGTATTACTTTTTCTTTATGTAATGTTTAATCTGGTGTACAATAAAGTATATATAAATATAAAAAAATTGAAACTTAACAAAACATATCTAATATAATAAACATAATAAAAATAATTTATTTACTCATTTTTTAATTTATTTATGCCCTGCGTCATACAGCCTATAAGCCACTCTAATTTAAATTGTTTGAGTTAAACTTTTGAGTACGAGTTATTAAAAACAACCGTAAAATCATCGATTTGTTGACATTTATTTTGGTCCTTCGATCCAAAATACTCCGCAATATATTTTTACCCCTACAACAACAATAAACAAGGGAAAAAAACACGATCTCCACTTGCCAAACAAATAGCTGGATATTAGACAAAAGGACCAGAAATACTAAAACAAAAGCAGGCAACAAATGAACCGAGGTACGGCGATGCATCATCAAGTTATTACAGACGAGCATCCCGCTGATGGTGACAATTTTTCAACGCGAAGTGGGAACAGAACAATCCCTGATTAATCCTACGGTGAGATTATTGAAGCTATTGTGTGAGATGAGGATTGAGAAGTTTTGATACTTGCCAGATGAATGCCAACCAGGAATAATAAAATTTGTAACTATGTGGAAAATAAGTGAGTGTTGAGAATGTGCAAAATGCAGAAGCAAGTGAGAGTTGGAGAACGTTGAGTTGAACTTGGGTATCACATTTAGGTACCCCATATTTTGAGAGCTACTGAACTACTGTTAAAATGAGAAAAATATCTTCCCTTGGCCAGATACAAACTTCAATATTGGGTCAGTTCGATGTATGAGATTGTAACAAAACATTCTAATTTTTATCTTATGATTTTTAAGTTATGCCATAAACCTTTGCATTTTTTAAATAACTGATTATGTTTACATACCGTGTGGTGGGACCCTAGTGATCAGATATACAGGTATTCCTAGTGCACACACCAGTGTCTCACTAACTAGTGTCACATAGCTTTTAAGCATGTCTAAATTAATAAGATGCCATTGTTTGTGAAGAGAAAATAAATTATTTGAATTTGTATTTTGTAACGAAAAGGAAGCACAGATTTATTATCTCTCTGATACCTCGACATTTTGCTCAGCAGTAAATCATAATAGATTGATAACACAAATTAAACCATTCCAAACACTAAAAATACTTTATTTGCCGAAGATATCCTTATTCTCTACATTCGCATCGCATGCCTATCGCACCGACGGCATTGAAATTAAAGAAAATTCTCATAATAAAATGCACAAGCGAAAAGGATCAAGACTAACCCATCCAAATATAATATCGCGCCAATACTTACCATAGAACTGGTGCATTAATATTTTGGTTGAGTTTTTCGCCGCCGTCAATTCCCGGAGCGCCTGGATGGGGGGAAGTTATTACCGGGAGATATCGCTCCGTCTCAATAAATTATAGGAGATGAGAGGGAACATTAACTAATTACCGACACCGATACCTGAGTGGTGTCTGAGAAAGTACAGGTATTTGTCGGTGAAGATATTGCTGATGAAGGTTTAATAGATTTTTAGTTGAAAATTTTTCAATGAAGCTTATTTTTCTCAAAAAAACATTAATAAAGTTTTCACTTTAAGTTCGTTTTATATTTATTGGTGGAATTAATAAACAAGTTTTTAATAATGACCTGAAGGTCATCATCGATCATCAAGTAAAACATCGCTAGGAAATAGGTATTGTCTACTTGAAAACACCTGCGTAGCGTGTTGATGAGGACAGAATACTTCAAGATGGTTTGCTGTACCTAGAGATTAATTGACTGCTCATTTATCAAGAGGCCGAAGTTACACAATTGACATCAATAATAATGACAGCCAGTAATAAAAAAAATCATAACGGGATTAAAATCAAACCGATCCTGGGTTGTAAAAAACTTTTCAAAATTGTTTCGGCGTGCAGCACTTTCTGTGCATTTGCAAAAACATTCTAATACAAAAACTCCAACCCACAATATTAATCAACATTCAAAACCTACAATACTCAATTACAACAAGCAATCACATCCGACGTCCAACTTAAACACAAAGAACCAACTCGTTCTCATTGTTGCGCCAAATGCAAATCCAGACGCTACACCCTTTGCCCCACGTATATTTAATTCAACAGCACCAAATGCAGGTAACAATCGCGAAACACCGGTAACTGTTGTAAGTGTAAACGAAGAGCGAAGCACGAAAAATTTCCGGGAAGAAAACAAGAAAAAAAGGCAACAAAGTGAAACTCAGCCTTCCTTATTTCCCCTGACGATGGCCCGCCGACGCTCCCAGTTTTTCCAGGAAATGGAAAATATTGCGATAAGGCGCATTATAGATTAAACGCGTCCCGAGTCCTTAATGTGTTGCTTGTGATCAAGTGTTGCAGATAGGTGTGTGAGCGCCTTTAAAAAGTTGTAATGATGTTCTGTGTGTAAATAATGGCGTAGATAAGGATATTCATATGCAAACTGCTCTTTATTGTGTTCCGATGTTAAATATACGATTATCTAAACAAGAAGCAATTTACGGATTTTTTAAGCAGATGTTTGTTGTTGTTGTTGTTTTTTAACATCAAGTAAACATTGTCTTAAGTATACACTGTTTTAAGAGCGTTTATCCTAAAAGTTGACACCGTCGCAATAGCTGTCAAATATTTACCTGTTTTGATTCATTTGGTTTTACTGTATGGACATATGAAATGTGGCTAAAAGCGAACTAAAATATTGATTATGAAATACAATAATTAATATCGTAACACCGAATATTTAGTTTTAGATGTAATAAAATTATTTGGAAACTTAACAAATGCCTTTTTTATACGTAAAACGGTTGCAACATCAAATTCAGTGTTAAAATTGCAATTCATTATTAATAATCTAGTTCGCTAGTTAGCCACATTCCATATTTCCATACATCAATATTGCCAAATTAATCACAACAGCGAAATATTTAACATATATTTGTGACGTTGCCAACTTTCAGAATAAACGATCTTAAATGCTATATATTGATAAAACATGTTAGACTAAATCTTAATGTAGAGCAGAGCTAACTGAGAATATTCAATATTGAAAAAGTGGATCTGCAACAGGTCTATAAAACGCTACAGCGCGCCCGTTGCATTTTATGTTGTTAACGAAAATAGTTACAGTTAGGTAACATTCATTTATAACCAAAGCTTAGATAAAACGTCTTCTGCCAAAACTTTGATGTCTTCTGACCCTCGATTCACCTAAAAAAAAACACAACTTACCACCCACTATACTGAAAAGATACCCTTAATTACACTTACCACAACTACTCCAGCTAATCCGTAGCAATTTTTCTCATGTAATACCCACACGGGTGGTGCGTGGCCGTAATCGGTATTAGATCAAAATTTAAAGCCCCGCGCACATGTTACTGGCTCGGATTACGCTAGTTGTAGTGCACCCTTATGTTGTGTGCGATGTTAGTGAAGGTTGGTAGGGCAATATTTTTTGAATGGCCCATCTTTTCATTACAAAAATACTGACCGGAGGATAGATTTTATGATACAACTTCAGAATCCTAATTTTAGAGACACACAAATTGCTTGCTTTGTCTATTTGAAAGAATCAGTTGATTGGACTATATGAATGTATGTAATAAGTGTCCAATAAGAACAAAATTAATAAATTTGGTCCTTTTGAAATGAAAACGAATTACACAAAAAGACCCCGCTAGTATAACACACACCACCAAATGAACAGTCGACGGCCAAGTGTAACACAAGTAGGAGCGCATATGGTATCGCTAATTCCACACACTGCCCTTAGGGGTTGAAATAAAATAAAAACGAAATTAGGGGAAGATGACGCAACGGCACACCCCTTCGATTTCTGATAAATTCCATTATACGCTTATATCTCGATGCATTACCTACTTAGCTTGTTGATGTATGCGCCTGTTTAGTTATTCATGATGTACACATGATTACTGATGCTACTTATAAAAATATTGACAATGTATTCTCGGCATCAATATCAGTAGGCAACTGTCAATATAATATGAAGAAGGAAAGCAATATTGGCAAATCATTTGTTGATGGCAAGCATAATAGTGGTGCTGATGAAGATATCATAAAGTATAATGGATCGCGGACTTGAATCGTAGCTTAGCATGAGACACCTACAAAACCTACAAATCAAACTTGCACCCTTAACGATTTTATCGTCCAGCAATGCAAGCTTCGCGGTATCGATATTTTGATATGGTCCAATGCATACCGGGGGGTATGCATTTGCAAAAACATTCATCATTAGTCATACCGATTTAATCCATTGAAGCACTCTACTCAGATTATCGAATTACCTACTTAGATTAGTCAGGATGACCCTAATACTTTTCAATAAAAAGTACTCATCCAGGATTATCCTATAACCCAGTTAAATGTGGTATCAGGTGGACCTTAGCAATTTTCCATTAACACGTTGCACTTTCTATCTTCACTGTGATTAGTCTTACTGGATTTTAAAACAGCATCATTACATTATTTGAATTGCGAACAAATGAAGTTAAGCATTCAGATTATCAAGTTACCAGGTTAGATACGTCAGGATGACCCCAGCAACTTTTTATTAAGACGACGTTTAAAAAGCACTCATCCAGGATTATCCAATACCCCAGTAAGCTTATGTCACATTGCACCTTGCAACTTTCCAATATCACGTTGCACTTTCTATCTGCTGTTTTTAATAGTCTTAATAGATTTTAAAACAGTATCAGTAAATAGGAATTTATATCTTCTGGTGGTTTTTTTTCTTAGTGTTTTATCTTGTTTAAAATGGTTAGTGACGGTTTCTATTCTCAATGATGCTTAATGGTTTTAGCGTATTGCAGGGCCAATCTAAATACACAAGATTCACCGAATAATCCCTGCACATTTAACATTAAAAATCCAACACCACATCAAAAAAGATATCGATTACTCCGGCCCACATGTTACCCAATTTGCACAGAACTAGAATCACCCGCTGTGCTGAATAAATTATATCACACGCCCCTGCTATCAAAATTATTATCCTTTACAAAAGATACTTGATTATGTAAGTTATTATAAGCGACTCCTAAACTATTTTTGTTTATGATTGCAACATTTTGATATTATATGGTAATTGGTCGCACAAGTGTCGCTTTGTGTTTCGTATTAGTAAATCAAGTGGGTTTTATGTTTCGGCTATTTTGAGAAATGATTGTGTGTGTGTGTTGTAGTCTTGATGAATAAAGATGTATTTACTACGGAAAAGAAATCAGTCCTGTCTTTATTCAAACATTTTAATTTAGGTATATCTAAGCCAGGGTTGGTCTATGGATGGGGGACCATAATTACATACCAACACACCTCCGTGCCTCGGAAAACACGTTAAGCCGTTAGTCCCGGCTGTCATTTGTGGATCTTTGACAGTCGTTACGGGTCGCCAGAATCCCGAAAGTCTGACAACCAGTCTTACCAAGGGGTATCGTATTACCCAGTTACTGGATTATGGAGGTCAGATAGGCAGTCGCTCCATGTAAAATACTGGTATTCAGTTGCAGTAGGTTAGACTGGAAACCGCCCCCAATATAGTAGGGAAAACGCTAGGCAGATTGATATCTAAGCGAAAAAATAAATCCAAGGAAGATAAGTGTTTTGTTGAAGATGATAAAACAGATCTTCTCAATTTAGTTCAGGAAAACGGATGTGATAATGAAGATTTGGTCTAAGTAGGTACTCATATTATACTTCCAGTAAATCTCGTAGCAACGAAGAGCATCAGCGAGTGGAGTAAAATTAATAAGGAAGTCAGTGAGGTACTTTTTTACAAATAATCAAATGGCGATGTTACTAAAGAAGCTTGTATTTAGATGAATTAAAGAAAAGAATATGATATACAGTAAACAGAAGGTATTCTTTTATCATTATAGGGAATCCTCTGTCTAACTTTTGGAGAAAACAGGCTTGATGTTATGCTTTGTTGTTATTACCATATAGACCATTAAAATCTGCCTAGCTTATTCCCCACCCATAAAAAATCCACAATGGGTATGCTCTTGACCTTCATCTCACCTGATGGTAAGTGATGATCAGGCCGAAGGTGGAAGCGAGCTTCTCTCGGAATACTCAACCACAGAGGCTATATTACCTCTAACAGCCGAAACACAACAATGCTGCTAACATTGTTGTTACTGCGACATACTTAGATAAGATGGTGGTAGCTAGCCAAGTGGACTTAGAACAAGCCCTACCACCAACCAAACCGAGCAGAAAAGTTTGCCTGCGCTGGGAATCAAACCCGGGACTGGATCTGAGATCGGTGGTCTTACCACAAGACCACAGAGGCGGTTTAATGCTATGTTGGGCAAACGACTGCAGGCAGCTGAATACCACAATTTCACTTAGATTGACTGCTTATCTGACTTCCAAAATTGGGTATCACGATTATATAGGTAATATAGACCATTCTAAAGTTTAGCACACACTAAATCTGTTACCTATAGATATTCTTGTTTCCCGATTCAATTCATACATCCATCTGTAGATACAACCGGCAATCAGTCGCGGCGTTCCCATATAATGATTCCCTGAGGAATGATCCGTCCGTGCAACAATCGTGACTTAACTCTTGATCAATTCCCAATACGTCCTGTAACGGACGGACAGTGTGATTTATTGTGTTAGACCTGTGTTATGTACGGAAGATGAAGGTATGGGAAGCCTTGTTTGTGTATCCTTAACATGTTCCTAGATTGGAGATATCCAGAAAGTATTTACAGACTTTTCCTGCTTAATTTCTACCTCAGCTATACTTTTTTAACTGCTGGATTTACCGGATTTTCAAATGTGTGCCAACTTAATTTTTGTCATTGGATTCAATAAATGTATGCGAACACATGTAGCATCAAAGGACTCAGTTATGACATCTGTGGTTTCTTGTTCAGTCTATTCTTAAACTGTTTATCTTAAAGATAAACAGCTGAGTAATAAAAACGAAAACTTCTGGAATTCCTTGACAATTTATTATCGACTTTTAAATACAGTATTTTTTAATTCCGTTCATCATGCCTTATTTGTATATTTTAGTTAGTGCTTTAGTTTCCCATTTTTGCATGCATAATTAAAGCAACGACTTACAAATTCACAAAAAAAAGAAATGAAAAACGCCGAAAGCTTTTACCGGCAAAGTTTCCTTGTAATTAATAAAAAAGTCCGGTCCATTAACGGGTATATCGATCTACATCTTGTTGTAACAAGTTGATCCTAACAACCCTCTGGTGGATTAGCCAATATCGCAAAAAACAGGGGCAGGATACTAAATGAGCCGTCTACTGTTACTTCTGAATATTTATGAGAGGAATAATAGTGGGATATTCTTGTTTTTGTTGGAGGATTTAATGTGTTAGGTTATTATAGACTTTGTTGTCTTTTTTATTTATCTTTAGAAAAAAATCAGCTTAGCCGCGCTGGCGTCATTTTTGGTTAAGAATCTAAACACTTGTGATACCAGTGATATTTATTTGTTATTATAATTTATTACATTTCGCAATCCGCTGCCAAAAGAGTAGCTAGTAGCTAAATGTTGAGCTATACGGTAAGCTTAAATTTTATACTATTTGGAATCTCAAAAATGATGATATGCGGTGATATTGAGTCTAAATTCAAGGCCCAATCTGGCACAGAACCTAAACTGCACTAAGTGGTGACATGTTCCAAAACCACAATAGGGACGAATTCACACATAAACAAAGTTATAATATATGCAGAGTTACTCCAAAACTTACGTAGAATTAGCATATGGCCACAGTGTCGAGTTCTCAGTACAATAAAGCAATTATAACTGTCATATTTCACCCGCGCACTGTATTTACATTTATATTGGGAGCCCGATCTGCTGTGTTCATGTGAAGCTGTGGATTGAGTTCGTTATTTTGAGCTGCGCGGAAACTTTCACTGGCAGTGCGTTTGGGCATTGGTGGCTCTGAAAGTTCGGGTATTAGTTTTGTAGATAATTAATGTGGTTTTAGTTTTGGGTGAAATGTTTGATATAGTTTTGATCTATCTACAAACTGATACAGCGAGTATATTATGTAGTTAGTCATTTAAAAATTACATTAAAATGATTTTAGACAAACACGAAAAACGACAAACAATAATACATAAGAAAATTTATTTCGTAGACCTCGTAGACCTCGGCGTAGCGGCGTAGAGCGTAGCAGGCTTTATTTACTACAGCATCTTTAAGTTATTTCCCAATAAACTGACTACACTGGCATTTAAAAAAAAGATTTTTTATTTTAATGTTTCTTTGTAATGTTATCATGTATCTGTGTTGATAATTAATACGTGACTCTTCACGTGTTGATATTAACTTTAAGTGTAGAGAGTAATAAATAAGTGGCAAATACATTGATAATCATTATTACTATTAACTAGAATTAAATAAATAGTCAATACTTTTATCATCTTATTCTTGTGGCATCGTAGACGCTTTCCTAAACCAACTGAAATCGAGTAGTCTAAAAGAAATGCTCTCAAAGAAACCTCCCATCAGCCACAACCTCATACATCTATAATATTTATCTCTCGATACACGAACTACTCGAAAGGATAAAATAAAGTCAGCGACATATGCGTATTTGCAATTCGGTCCACGGTTGAGGCTGCACTCTTCCTGATTCCATTTGGGAATTACTCTGTCGCCACAAACTCACAAATCAGGACTTTCATTATAATGTTACGTAGTGTACGTGTTTCTGTATGTAAGTTTGTGTAACTGTACGTATTTGTTGACAATAGTGTTAAAGAATGTATTTTTAATAAATAAATTGGAGAGCGTAATGGAAGTCGACGATTGAATGTTACAGGAGGATCTTTGAGTTGTCTGGTCTCCGGCGATTCTGAACTAGGTAAAATATATTTTTTGCCCTCGATTTCGTTAAAGCACAGTCAACCATTTCATTTGGGTTGTTTTTTAGTTTTTCCTTGGTAAAACTGTGTGTGAACGATGACAATTGTTTTTTTTTTTTTTTTTTGGATTTTTCGGTGACAAGCAATACATCCTATTATTAATCGTACACGTGCTAAAAAAGACTAACTTGCTGACCAAATTTTATCATAAATTGGAAAAATATTTCGAAATAGAAATTCTATCTAATCTAATAGAGGGACATGCATTAATACACATGCATGCATGGCCCTCTATTTACACATTCATGCCCAAAATATTACACATTTTCAAAAATAACAAAACAAACTTTCATCTTCGAAGCCAGGTGCTTTCAATTCAACTTCCAGAACCGCCAATAAAACTTGAAATCCCATGATAGAATAAAAATTCACGACATGTAGCGTCCAAATAAATAACATTGACAGTGTCTAAAATGGCTTTTTCACCGTCCAAGTGGGGGCCACGTTTTTATCCCATTATTGTTTCTGAGAAATTGTTACAGTTTTGACGAGTGACCTGGCCGTTTTTCTTTGGTCGCTAGTCGGCCGGAATGAAAAATTTTCAAGTTGGTCCCCCTCGCGTCCCTAGGGTGCCGTAAAACTCTGTCGGACGCGGGATAGTCCGGCTGACCGCCGGTGGACAATTTGTCATATTCATATGTTAACGTGTCCGTCTTTTCTTGCAAAAAGTGGATAACTTAATTCCGGGAGGCGGCGGTACGGTTATTCGATTTGCGGACATTCAAATTTCATGTCTTGTTATGGTAATACAGGTGTTGTCTCGCCTGAGGTGGATTTTTACTTCGTTTGGCAGTGGATTTCTGTGGCTGTCTTGAATCTGTTTGTGTTTATTTTACATGGTGTTTCGTTTGAAATGTCGGCTTAGGTCGTTACACGTCTGGGATTATAAATTATTTGTTTAGTATTTATTTTGAAATGTAGTGAACATTTTAATTAGGTATTGAAAAACAAAGGGAGAACTACTTATTTTCGCTTGAAAAATGATAATGAAATTATGAAGATCTGGCAGCTGAAAAATCACTAAAGCTGTTATATTAACGAACTTATAACACTAATAAGTTCGTTTAACTATTGGTTTATGTTTTGTTACTGATAATCATACTTTAATATTCATGCGCATATTTTCCCCCAAATTGTTATTTTCGTGTACTCTTCTTTCCTTGCGTCATGTGTACTGCAAATAAACGCATTTTCTTTCTTTTTTGTCTACATACAGTACCCCAATCGCTCCTCATAATTTTCTCTCCAAACGTGTACACCGTGCACTAGGGTGACCACATAGCACGGCTCACGCCGATATCAATAATGTGTTGCAATTGATGACTTGTCCGATTTGTTTGGACCAATCGTTTATCACCAGCTTTACGACATACGTGTCCGGGTTTGACGTTACTAGTGTAACGTTTGGACACCCTAATCATGTGAGTGTTTAAGAAAATGTTCCGAAAAGGTTTTGTTAGTTATATAGTAACAGCACGTAATTAACATTAATTCAATCAATCTGCCTAGCCTTTTCACAACTATACTGGGGTCGGCTTCCAATCTAACCGGATGCAACTGGATACCAGTATTTTACATGAAGCGACTGGCTATCTGACTTCCACAACTCAATAACTGGGTAAAACGATACCCCTTGGTAAGACTGGTTGTCAGACTTTCGGGCTTCTGACGAGCCGTAACGACTGTCAAAGATCCACGAATGACAGCCGGGGCCAACCGAATATTTAAAAAAATAAAATTAAGTCGCCAATTTAAGGGTATTATTAATGACGAGTGATATTATCTCGTATTTTCATTTTGGCCAAATTAAAGCAATTTACCTTTCATTTCTCTGGAGAATAAATTTCGTTTAAAGATATTTAATATTATTATTTACGAAGCTCACACCAAAATCAAAACAACTACACAAAAACGCAGCAGGATCCACTCTAAAACCTATTACACACGAATCACTTAATTAAACTCATTACCATACTTATCATCGCCGGTCATTACTTTGTAGCGTCATTTTGAAGGCAAAGCAAACAGAATTTTTGTCACCATGTCCAATGAAATTAACAGCGACTGCCGATCGAGGGCTAGATGACGCCTAACTTATGACAGACAGTCACGCAATCTTGTCACGGTAATGACAGAATAATAAATTATGTTGTAATAAGTTATTATAATGTGCTCTAGGGCTTATGATACAGGGTGTGTGATACTTAGTTAGCGAATTTAGTAATTAAATGTTCGTGTTTTCGGTAAGTAATGAAGGGTTAAGTTTTTTGGTGGGTTATTAGTTTAATAGCTTGATATGGTGTTCGTTTAATTGTGAAATGGATGATGTCATGGTGTCAGTTAGGAATAGGTCAGTAGGGTTAAAGTCGCTGTAAGCTCTGTTTGTTAGGAATTTGCACACATAAACTGAAAGCAGACCATTATTGTCAAACTAAATTGCAGCTATCTTAATTATGGCACAAATATTAAGAGACAAAATATAGGTGCTGGGGAGTTTGTTGCGCCACTTCTTCTTCCCAGTTAAAGCACTAGGAAGTGGTGAAGGGTGGGCGTTTTTGAGGGACTGTCTTATGTAATTTTGACGTTCGAAAAGTGCTGATTCTCAGCCTAGCTTGAATAAATGACTTTAGAATTTAGAATTTTTTTAATAGAGGAGCGATGAATTAACCAACTTTTATGTGCAAGTCATCATCGATAATTTAACAAAAATGTTATAGTTACCTAAACGAAAATGATTTGTATCTTAGTATCAATTTTAAAAAGTTAAGGGCGTCACCTAAACGTAATTCCATTATGAGTCCAATAAAATGCGAAGTAACTACAGAATAAATTCAAATAGTTTATAGTAATTTAGTAAACAAACGTGCCTACTATCTGCCTACTTAGTATGCACCCTCTGGGAGGCTCAACTAGTATAAAATAGTTAATTTTTAATTACAATTTTATTACTCACTCGCATCCCATCCAATTACCGAAAGAAATATTGCGCACCGCCCAAAGCAAATTGAAATTAACTTTTTTTTTTGTTTCATTGTCGTACATTGTTCTTCAGGGAACAGGCTCAATGTCAATGAAAGTATTCCATGATCAAAAATTCAATTTCGTGCAGTAGGATCGAAGCTATTCTCGCCAGCACGCGTAGCATGACAACCATAGAAAAGGGTTTTGTCGACGGAAGAATAGACAAAATGACAAATTGCAATTGTTTATCTGTCATTTTGTTTATTCTTCCGTCGACAAACCCCGTTTCTATCGTTGTAATGTTACACGTGCTGAACTCGCTCCTGTGTCTTTTTGCGGGTCAAAGGTATCCTTATCCTCCTCCGATAAGGCTATGCAGCCTAGATTACTTCTGTGGCAGAGCTCGCATGATTGCTTCAAAGTCATACCTCCAGCGTTTCCTAGGCCTGACACTGTAAGTGTTAAAATTCTGTTTTCATTCGGCAACTGTAGCTATTTGAGGCTATACTTACGAATCCATCGGGTCAAGTCAAAACAGAAGATGAAAGTTTTGCGTATCCAAGGACCACAGGAAAAAAAATTAAACCATGTGTAATATATTCCTTACAAATCGGAAAGAAAAACATTTTTGTTGTGTAACTCTTTCCTCCCGCTGTCCTGTAATCTGTGGGCGTGATTTCGTAAAAAGGGACGGAAGTGTGTAACAACAAGCGAGGGAAGCGCGTGCTATTTGATTTGACCAATGAGCGCGCGAGGTGCTAGAGTTGGTCGTCAGATGATACCAAACCATATTCCGAAAAATTGCTACTGTCAGCCAAGATGTCAGATGTTACACATCATATGCGACTACTGTAAGGCTCGCTCGTTTTTTTTAAATATGAAGGTTCATGTTACGTCTCATGATTTCCCTACCATAATTCACGAAAGAGGTCGTGTCGAAACTAAAAAAAAACCCTTTGAAATTCGAGTCGCGAACCACCACAGGATGGAAATCTGTATTCCCCATGCTTTCACCCGATACGCATACGATATGTGTTATCTACTAATGCCACTTGGGATCATGCCGAGTAGTGCTTTGTACTCAAAGGCACCTGTTTTTTGTGTAAACAGAATCTATTTTTTTTTACTATTTGGTTCGGTTACGCTGATGTAATGTATGGCAACACATAGCTAGAGATTTTTGTTGCAAATAAAATTCTTGGTACCAATTTCTTCACGGAAATGTAATTTTTTACGATTGTTTTTGGTTGGATAAAGATTTTTTTTTTTTATGATGGAAATGCCAGCGAAGCGTATCTTTTTAGAATCCTGTGCCTATAATACTTTTAAGACGATTTGCTTTTTGAGACATGATTTTAGGCTTCTAATATCTATAACTTTATCTTAAAATTACAGATCATCCTGGTACTGATACGAAAAGATAAAATGGAACACCGTCGGCCGTCGGAAAAACTACAATTCAACTTTATTATGTTTAATAAAAAACACCTAATACTGATATAAAATAAGATCCTAGCAATAAATATAATTATTTCACTTTTGTTTTTATTGGGAGCAAATACAGGTACCTCAGCATTCAAATTAAATCAGCCGTAAACAAAAAAAAAAACCCACAAAAATACAGCACAGCAGAGTAAAAAAACATACAAATGCACTTGAAACAGAATTACCATTTATCAGTCAATAAATATGATAAAAAGTATTATTGGGGTGTATATGTGTCCGTCGGGATACCCGAGCTGTTATTGTTTTTATTTTGCACCCTTTATATGAATGTAAGCGCGAATGTTTTTTATTGAAATGATGTTTGATATAAAGATTTATTGTGAATGTTTTTCGTGGTGAATTGTTTGTAAGGTTACTTTTTTTCTGGTCGAATAAAGGCGAATGGACCGTGCTGTATTTACTTTGGTGTCTAGAAACATACACGGCCGTCAATTTCGATAGTTTTTTTGCTAATTGAGTAATGCAGTGGATTTAAAAAAATCGACTCGATCGATCGATTTGGAAAAATCGTCTGCTTTTACAATGTTTTTAAATATTTGAGAACCATGTTTCTATCGCGTAATGTAATTAATTTATACGTTGTTGCTTTTTTTTTAATTCTTTTTACCTATCGTGGTAGTATTTTTTTTTTATCAGTCGTCGTTACATATAATTATGTAACTAATGTACCTACATATACAAAATATTGTAAAACATTTTAAAAGAGTAACGGTGGATTTTCTTGCCCATTCTTCTCCATACGAAAACTACCTTTTGGAAGGGGCGACTAGAATGAATTAATTTTTTTGTAATTTTTGACGTTCACAAGCCTTGCAAGGGCCTATTTGAAATAAATTATTTGACTTTGACTTTAAACACTAGGAGCAGAAACAGAAAATCTGAAGGACCTAAAAAAACATTCAAATTTAAA
Organism: Agrochola lota; assembly: GCA_947364205.1. NCBI lineage: Eukaryota > Metazoa > Arthropoda > Insecta > Lepidoptera > Noctuidae > Agrochola > Agrochola lota. Next base: position 7,492,139 of record OX376231.1, on the reverse strand, counting down.
TATTTTTATTTGTAGAACATAAATCAACAAAAAAAGTACAGATGTTAATAACATCCACGGTAAATTATTACAGTTCAAATTTGAAAGGTTTGACCGACACTTACTAAATGATATTATTTTTGTAAGTAGGTTTGTAAACACACGTTTACACGTCAATCATATTTTTTAAACTAGATGAGGACGGCGTTAGCTATCTGATTACTCCGAGAAAAAGGCCGAAACAAACTCAGAGGTCACAGTCTCTTTAAAAGTCCAGGCACATATTATGGGATGTAAATTGGTGCCAGAAATGGTATTTTAAGGAAAGAATTACACAGATTTAATGGACCTGTCCAGTCAGTGCACGCATTTATCAGTAATACATAGAATAATTATATCGAGAATACTGCTTATAGGTACCGTAATCATTTTGCGAGGTGGAAACGGAAAATTGGGTTATAAGTCAAACTCAAAGCATTTATTTCAAATAAACCAATTACAGGCACTTCTGAATTGTCAAGGGGTCGGTCAGTCAGAAATATGAAGCTAGTTGCCCATTTCAACGCGTAGTAGGTTCCTATGGAGAAGAACGGGCAAGAAACTCCGCGGACACTCTTTTAAATCAGAATATTGTTACAAAATATTGGTTATTTCATTCATGTTGTAATTATACATGTGAGAACAATGTAGAGAGACATGCACGTTAAATGCGTCCGTAATAAAGCATAAATAATTAAAAAAAAAAAAAAACAAATAAGCCTTGGCAGCTAAGAGATGACCAGTCCCCACTGAAGGCGCTCGTTCACGAACATGACGCATGGATCAGCACCATTTAACTCAACCATTTTGAAGGGAACTTAATGATCCAACACACACGCCACCACCAGCGAGACATTTGAGTGACATACTCTCAGCCGCACGGGCACATTCAAGTCAATGAAAGACGTACCCAGTAAAGCTACCATCAATACAAACAAAAAGCATGCATACAAAAAGTAGGTACTTTGTGCTCACACATGTGCTATGCAATTATGTAATACTAAAAGACTGAATTTATACAATCTAAAGATAGTCTTACAATCTTCAGCAGCTCCAACAATATTTTCGAATGCCAATCAATCAGTTTATGCGCCCTTGTGGAGCTGGACCAGCGTTGAGCCAAGCATTTTTGTCAACGATGTAATCCCCCAACTTATAATATGCTTGGCAGCATAGTGTGCGTTTTATACAAGATTTAAATTTCGTTTCATTCAGTTGGAGTATGTCGGGCGGTATTTTATTGTAACATTTTAAACAGTACCCCATGAAGGATGAGTCTACTTTAGCCAAATGCAAATGCTATACTAAATGTTAATAATAAATCAAAGGATTAACGTAACTACCTCACTAGCGATAAGCAACAAGGATAATGTCTATTCAAATCCTTATTTCCAATTGATGTTATTTCTACTTAAACAAACATCAACTTTATGAATTTGTAAATAAAGTTGATTTTAGACTGACTAGTACTGTTGAAAAAAACATTAAAAAAGTTGATGCTGTAGCGCAAACTGAACCTTATGTCTAGGCATTACAGTTGTTTTTCCTAAAACTCGTGTTTGTTTACATGTTTGGCAAATAATGCGAACGCAGATTACGTGTGTATGAATGCCAATCCCACTGTACTCAACTCTTTAGCCTAACCTTATCCAAATAGCGCTATTTCGCACAAAAATACCTGGTCAAAATCACCCCTATAACAATTTTCCAATTATCGACAGATTCACCCTACCAATAACGAAGCTACTAATTTTTTCAGCAAACAAAACGGCCAATATTGTCACCAATAGTGACGCAATATTAGGGTAAACGTCCCCGTTGCCGGCACGTCCTTATTTACTTATTGTAAACTCACATGACAGGTGCCTTAATGGGCGAAATAACATGGCGGGTGCGCCGCCAGTAGCTCGACGTAGAGTAAGAAAATTAAGTGGGAACGGACACTATAACTAACTACGTATTTGCTTAAAGTTGCAAAGTATGTAACTGAAGGCAACCATGATGCTGTTGCATGATCGTGAAAGTATCTACAAAAAGCAATATACCTATTGGCAAACAACGAGTAAAAACGGTCAACATTTTGGTTGTCTTACCAAACTAAAAAGTGAAAAAAAATTGCAAAAACTCTGAGAAAAATCCATCAATCCATCGTCCTTGCTACATGATTCTCAAGACTCCTTGCAAAATTTCTTTGTTTTAAGATCTTGTATCATAACTCCGTTTGAATTTGGAACAAGAAAGAGGGAAATGCTCATGAATATATAATCTCAAAGAATTGAAACAGGTTCTACCACATAACCCCTTAAAACAAATAACTCAAAGTCCCTTCTACACATTTGAACCGCCTGATCTTTGCCCAACGTTGAACGTGGACCTCATGGGAAATCGGCTGTTGCTCGCTAGTTACGGTAGGTGCTACGGGCGCGCCAACTACCTGTAAACGTAATTAATTAATTATCGATTTTCACTTACCTTTATTATATACTGTTTATTGGTTACATTTATGGCTGGTTGTGAAATTTTCTGGCGGTATTTATGTTGTAATTAATGATTATTTAATAATACTTGCATTTTTTTTTTTTTAAGAATACTTATGAATCCAATGTGCGTAGGCATTTTCATGGTTACAGAAAAGAAAGTGCTTCAGTGGTCGAATGGTTAGACCACCTGTCTCAGACCTAGACATCCTGGGTTTGATTCCCAGTGGGAGCAAAATTAACTGCTTGATTTGGTTGGTGGTAGGGTTTGCTCTAAGTCCGTCTGGCTAGCTACCACCATCTTATCTAAGTCTGTAGCCATAACAACAATGTTTACGGCATAGTTGTGTTTCGGCAGTTAGAGGTAAGATAGCCAGTTTCTCTGTGGTTGAGGATTCCGGGTGAAGCTCGCTTCCACCCTCGGCCTGATCATCACCATCAGGTGGGATGTAGGCCAAGAGCTACCCTGTTACGGAAATATAAAAAAAACCGGCCAAGTGCGTGTCACACGCAAATGAAGCGTTCCGTAGTTGGGATGAATGTATACCAAGAAAAAATTTAACATTGTAGTTGAATGTTCTCCCATACGGAACTTATGGGAGAGCATATTTTTAAAACTGCTAATTTAAGTTGGTCGATTATTACTCGTGAACTTGTAAAGCCTACTTAGGTGTGATAGTTTTCCCTTTAACTTCTGCTGTGAATTTTTTCATAAATCCAAGTACAACCATTTAGCTGGCCGGGGGGAAGAGACACTATAGTCTAAACAAAATAGCACTTTAAAGCTTAATATTTCGCAAACAGATCCCTAAATTGAAAAGTGGCTTCCACATACACATAATATTTTAGAACGACCTTTCCAACAACACCCCACACCATAGGATAGAAGAGACAAAAACATCCTCACTTTACGTGTAGGGAGGTACCCAAAAAAAAAAAACTTGTTTTTATTTTACCACTTTGTCGGAGTGATTAATATGTATACCCATGCCCAATAACAGCTTTCTAGTATTAACAGTCTCTGAGCTAAACCGCGGACAGAGACAGACAGACGGACATGGCGAAACTATAAAGGTTTCTTGTTTACTACGGAACCCTAAAAACCGAGTTTAGGTAACGGCACCACTATTTTAAGATATAGGACCATGCAAAAAAAACTGTATTTTCCTGTTTCTTGCCATGCATATACCTATACATTTTGATTTTATCACTCAACAATTTCTACAAAAAAGAACTCTCCCAATAAAAATAACAATTGCCTAAAACATTTACATTTCAATTCCAGACCAGAAAATCTACAATTCTATTCACACAGCTCTTAGTTGGAACCTAAAACCTGCACCGTCTGTCGTAAGTGCCAACAATGGGGACAGTTACCCTATCTCTACGAACCGATAATAGAGCGTGAACTCTCTAGGCAATATCCGTCTGTCTCGAAATGTCTTCCAATGCTGCATAATGTGGATATGGGTATTGTCGCGTATTTGTTAATGTTAGAATATTTGGTAAACTTTTCGTACAAGTGGATTATCTAATTGTAGTGGATACATTCATTTCTGTATATAACCTGTAAGCAAATGTCATAATTGGTATGGTTGTATTTTGTTCTTTTTTCTTTTACTTTTTTTATAAACCCAAAAAAAATCAACACACGAAAAACTAACCAACAAAGACTAATTGCATGTCTCATAATTTGAGTTATTTGTTTCATTACTACATATATATTTTCATTATAATTATAACTCACTTCACAGATATAATATTATAATTTTTGAATACGTAAGTATAACTTTTTACTAAACCTTTTAAAAATCCATCTGAGGCAGCATTTTAGAAAATAAGATGAATATGATGTGCAGTATTACCCAAAATCCAATTTAAAATTTATAGAAAACACCATAACCAAAGCTGAATTTGAATATACCTTCCAACATACAAATCTGACCGGTTAGCCGAACGGAAATTCGGTACATTAACCGTCCATAAGGCGTTTGGCTATCCAATAAAAGAAGGTAGGCTGGCAATATAAACATGGACAACATAACGACGGGTGGAATGTGCCCTGACAGACATAACCAGGGGAGAAGCGGGCAAATTGTAAATAGTGCTGGCTCCCGTTTAGTTTGCAATATTTGTGCGGTTTCGTGTAAATGGAAAAAGGAATGCACAGAGTAGTGTGAGGATAGATGCTTCAAAAATTACTTTTGTATGGCCTAACTAGGTGCTATGAAGTAATTTCCTTTCGTTTTCTCAACTTTTGTTTTATAATTTTCTTTTCATGTTAATCTTAAGGCTGTATGTTGTGGTACTTTCCTAAGAGACTTCCTAATCAGCTTCCTGCCAATCTAGTTTGTTTATAAAGTACAAACCGCGTGCCCGATGGCATTCCCATCTGCGAACTTCCATACAACATTTTATGGGGTATTTAACCTCTTTATGGAATGAATGTTCAAAAATCTCTATTCTTTCGTTATGTAAGGTACTCTCGTGCAAAACCGTTGGGTCTAGAATCTAGACTTTCTAGACCCGACGCAGCGTTATGTGTTTATGAATGAATAAAAAAAAAAAAAGTGAATAGCAGCGTAGCGGAAAACCATTCGTGTCTACAGAGCAGCTATGTGACACTACAGTTTATTTCATCAGAAGTTAATCTCTAAGCAGACTAACATTTTATGATCTCGTGCACTAGTCGGCCACTACCACGACCAGTGGTCGCAGCGACCAGGTAAACCATGAAAACCAATACGAATCGCGCACATGGTAGTAACGGCTAACTAGCCGCAAACCGGGCCACGGACCACGGAGCACGACTTGTCAGAGTTGTAGCCATCTAGTGCGCGAGATCCCTTATGAATACGTAGGTCGTAGCTCGAGAAACAATGCTAAATGTCTGAGTCAAATGACGAAATTGGTTTTACAACTACTCGTGAATGATTTTCAATGTCTTGTAATTTTTACCAATTTCGAACATTTATCTGTTCTTACCCTACTCTGTGCATAAAGGGGGTACAACACGATATCGGAAACGCTGATGTGTGTAAGTCGACGGGAATTAGACGTTACGACGGCGGGGAATTGAGCAGGCGCGCCGCACATTGTCGACCGTGCGATGAGGCGATACGCCGCGATTATGTGTATTACACTTAATATTGTAGGAAGTTTCTATTGGAAGGTACTTTTGTAATATTTAAATAGCTCTAACTTTGATCATTTGACTTTTAGACCCACTAGAGAATCTAACAGTAAGAAATCAGAGCGATTTTGCTAAGGTTACTTATGATAGGTGCCTATACATTATTGTGAAGGTTTACACATGGGTTTTTGGGTAATACTGATGGCAATAGGGATAAAGACTGAAATTTTTTACATAGTCCGTCTTTGAGATTATAAAAAATATTGGACACGTATTTTTTTTTACGTAATATAAAGATTACGGCGATACATTGACGTAAAATGTGCCGTGACGTTACGAGTATGCAGATTTTATACATTACTAGTGACGTAGCGACCCCCACCCCCAACTTAAAATGCGTTTTATCTGAGTTATTTTTTATTAATATGATAAAGAAAAAAATACGTGTCTAATATTTTTTTATTATCTGACTGACGGACTAATTACATTTTTTTTTTTACCCAGGCGTCATCCCTATTGGTCAATATGTGTGGCATGTTTATCGACATATTTGATTCGCTTTATCACTCTCGAAGAACTCAACTTATAATTACAGTAAAAGACCGCCAAACAGTATAAAAAATGAAACCTAAATAGTTGATTAATAAAAATACCCTTAAAATCGCCACAATTACAGCCTATAAACGGTTACACGCGTCAGCAATGATCGAGTTAGCGCTAACGTCGTGTAACATTGTCCAATTAACTGCATCAAACGTGCGTCATTGACGCGCGACAATTAGGAAGTTCGGTGTGTTAGGGATGGATAGTTGTGTTTAAAGAACTTTGGATTTTTAACTAGCAAGGTAGATTTTGTCTTAGCAATTTTTAGCTTGTCGAAGAGAATGTCATTACCATCACAACCGGATTGCTTATATTTATATGTAACTAGCAATGCCACGCGGTTTCACGGATAAGTCTCGATCTCGTGGGAATATCGGGATAAAAAGTATCTTATGTGTTAATCCAGGCTATAAACTATCTGTGTGTCAAATTTCATCCAAATCCGTTCAGTAGTTTTTGCGTGAAAGAGTAACAAACATACATACATCCATCCATACTCACAAACTTTCGCGTTTATAATATTAGTAGGATTCACTTATTTAAATATTAATAAAATGTATTCATCATTTTATTTATTTAATTATTTTACGGCTACAAGACTATTTGGCTCATATCAACTCAAAGTACAAACTCACTATTACTACGATCCTGACACATCGATGACAGCGGCGGCTACGCAGCTACGCCGGTTACAACTGCGTAGCAGATTGATGCTTCGCTACGCGCCGAGATATTTTGCAACACGTTAATGTTTTCTCTGCCTTTTCTTTCCAAATTTCACCTGAAAATTACCCAAATATGGTCCCAGCCCATCGACAAGGGCTTTATCTAGTCCACGTAACCGCAGTCCATTACGTAGGGATATCACGTGCCGCTAATCACTGCGCCGTGACGTCACGCACTGCTAATTCGCACATTCACACCTCCATACCTTGTGCTAAGTGTGTTTAATGTGTGCTGTGAGGATAATTAATTAGTCTAGTTGGGAAATTTTATTCTATAATATTGTAATTTTGCATTTTTTTTTTTACTTTTGAAAAGTTCACTGAATCATCTGACCAACAAGCCAGTTAATGGTAATAATGATAAAGAAGAACGCAATATTTATTTTTACCTAGGTATTTCTAGTGTCCAAGATTTTATCTGTTCCACATAGTTCAGATTTTTTCACCCAAAATCACTTTCAGAACTTCGCAAACATACATACATCGTATGATTCTAATCGTCCAATAAATACATAACGCTAAAACGTTGTCTAGACGCTATTCTACATTATACATAGGTGACGTCAATCTGTCCATTTGTCCACTAATAATGGGCAGTGGACAAGGGCAGTGAACACAGAGTAGATAGCTACAGAAGACTTCAGACGAAGAAGAAGAAGCTCGGACAGCGAGCAAAAGCAAACGCACACACTTGGCGTACGTACGGCGATCTCGAACCAATGTTGCTGACGGGCGTTTCTTAAATTTAAATAATCAATATCTCTATAATAATACATTGAACTTACGTAATTTGTAGAAATCACTATGTTTTGTCAAGTCGTAACAATATTTAGTTTCTTGCCCGTTCTTCTCCATAGGAACCTACTACGCTTTGGAATGGGCAACTAGCTTCTTCTTCCTGACTGACCGACCCCTTGATAATTCCAAAGTGGTTTATTTGAAAGAAATGCTTTGAGTTTGAGTCGTAAAAACTGCGCGAAGGAGGAGCTAGTAAGTAAATAACGCGCTCGGCTGAACGTTGACTTGTTTTAAAGTGCATATTGCTTATTGTACCTTAAACATATATATACTTTATCTTTTTTATCGTGCTTGTTAGTGATCCTAATATTTCTACTACTTTCTCTGTTTTTACCCGTGAGAACCTGTAATTGACTGTATGTGTCTTAAACAACTGTTATCCATTTGTAATAGCTGTTGGTTCAATAAATAAATGACAATCGTGAGTGCAGTTGCACTCGCTGTACGTGTCCCGTTTCTTTGTTTGCGTGCATTTTCGCTTGCTGTAAGGAGCTGGCCTTCTGTAGGTAACTATCTATTTTGTGGTGGGCACGATCGTCTGGCCGGCCGGCCGATTCGATTACACCGCAGAGTCATTAGATGGCATTGCTTATTTAGATAATCGATAGGATTGCGTATGAGGTTAGGTTATTAATAATGAAGAATTGATTGGAATGCTTCAATTTTAAGAATAATTTGCTCTGGAGAATAGGTGATTTACCTACATATGTCGTATCTATGGTATTTTGACTTAATGGTTTCGGATAAAAGGACCAGAGAATGAAAGACATCACTTTATTTATGGCTTCCTGCTGTGCTATTCTGTAACCATCTCACCGTGAAAACTTAGGGGAAGTGATCGTGCAGTGAGCTGTCAGTGTCACCCCACCCGATACAAGGGATGACCAAGCATTACATTTACAATCGTTATCGAGATTTAAATTATATTTTTTATGTTAATTCTATTGATCATTTTATATTAAGTATTACACGCGTAACCCAGCGTAACGTCACGTACTTGCGTACTAAATACCAACGTCCAATAAGTACCTACAATGTTTTATTCATCATCATCATATATAACCCAAGTAAAACTGACACTTGTAGCACCACCCGCGTGATCACTTCATCCGATTCTTTAAGAATCGGGTGAAGTGATCACGCGGGTGGTCACCATGGTAACGCGTGTTATTTCCTCGGCGACAACACTTCGGTGATGTGATGTGCGCGCGCTACAAGTGTCAGTTTTACTTGGGTTATATATGATGATGATGAATAAAACATTGTAGGTACTTATTGGACGTTGGTATTTAGTACGCAAGTACGTGACGCGTTACAAGTTAAATAAGTATGTACGTACGTAGTAAGTAAAAAAACCTCAATGTGATAGTGTCTACCTAGCGCGCAAGCGCGATTCTTACCGCTTCAACGTGGTGAAGTGATTCGGTGTGCGCGCGCTGCAAGAGTGTCAGCTGTTGAACTTAAGAATTTTGTAATGATTTGATGAATATGATTTTATTCAACGTGTAAGTAGGTTATCTCCAATAAACTATTCGGTAGGTAGGTACAAATAATATACACATCTTTTATCTATATGACTACTTACATCGTTTAGGTAGGTTTCCACATAGTTTGTGTGGGGTTAAATTACACACTATTAACACTCGATTGCGTTTATAATATAAGTTAACAATGGGTTCATAATAACAAACTATGTCGATGAGCATTTTCTTTAGTACTTAAGTAGCAGCAACGTGTAGATACCTATGTAGGTACGTTCTATTTTATTTATTGTTGGTAGATACCTACGTGCGTAACGCGTCGCGCCAGGCTATTTATATTAAGGGACTAGTCTAGGAACAAAATAGAATAAAACAAAATTGAGTTTCTGATTGGATATCTGTTTTGCTATTTTATTAAAATCCCCCTATATAGTAATGTTTAGACATTTAACTACTAGCTTTAGAATACTTAATATAAAATGATCAATAGAATTAGCATAAAAAATATAATTTAAATCACGATTACGATTGTAAATGTAATGCTTGGCTAGCATCAGTGAGTTTTCACCGACAGCTCACTCCACGCAAGTTTTTACGGTGATATTTTTACAGAATAGACATGCTGATCTTATGCGGTTCGGTTCCGAAAAAATCAGATGAAATATAGTTTATGTTTGTTGATTTTGTCCTTTTTCTGTTTTAAGTTTTACTGAAACAGGAATAAGATTTTATTTATGCTTGCAGGATAACTTCCGTATTAGTAATTTTTATTAAATTCCAACAAGATTAGTTAGTTTTAACATGCATTTTATCGACACTAATATTTTAAAGAGAAAGGATTTGGGTTTTTGTATGTTTGTATTTTTCTTTGGAATGAATAAACTCACAAACTACTGGATCGATTTTAAAAATTCTTTCACCAGTAGTATTCTATATTATCACTGAGTAAATAGGCTATAATTATTTATATTATTTATAAAGATATCACGCAAATGAATCCAGTGCGGTGGTGAAGCTAATACGAAATAAAATAATTATCATGTAAAGGTTAACAAACTACTTTTAGTTGGCATTTACAGCAAAATGGTAAGCATTCAAACTCTCGCAAGTTTAAAAAAATATATCTAAATAAGCCCACAGTATCCCATCAACCCCAATACTACGGGATCTGCCATCTAACCCTCAGGGTGCTGTAACCCACCGTAGTAATTAACACGACGAGAAATAATTCACGACCGGACAAAACGAGAATTTTAATACGCAAATGAAATAATTCCTCAGATTGATGACGCGGATTCGGCGCCAGATTTTTTTTCCGCACGTTTTTTTTCCAGAATTGAATTTTTAATTACGCTTTACTCGCTCGCGAATAGCAATTTGTCGGATTAACTGCTTTTTCTCTTGTTTATCGGTTCCGTGAAGTTTTTTATTGTTTTGCTTTTTGATGGATTGTGTTAATGTTAAGATAGGTCTCGAGATTTTTCGTCTCGTTTATAATCCCTCTCGGGTTTGAAAATATAATGAGTGTATCTGTGCAAATAAAAAAGGTCCATGTAAAAAAAAGATTTAAGTAAATCAGTAAATGCAAAGTTTTCAAATCAGTTTGATGTTTAGTAACGACTAACCATCAAACTGATTTGAGAACTTAGAAAAAGTGTTCATCACTTCTCATAATTATAATGCTATTAAGTAAAGTCAGAAAAATTTAAAAACAAATTAACTACCAACTTAAAGCGTTTCATCAAGTCTTATCTGTCATTTTTGACAGTTGTATGAAATGGCTTTATCTCGTCTCTAATTGACGCTAAGTGTCAATTTGCTTATTTTTTTGGCAATCATCATAAATACATAGTATGTTACAAACTACATGTGTATTATAATATTGTATGGTTAATAATGTTTAACTAGGATAAGTATAAAACATGTGAACGGACAACAGTTATCGTCACCGAATTTAACTCAATACTCAATTATTTATTGCATTCCATATGTATTACATAGATGGTATAAAAAAGTAAAAGACCAATATGGACCCTGTCGGGCACAGCAAAATTAGGAGACATGGAAAAAAAAATTGAAAAATTGGAGCAAAATTTGGAAATTGGGGTACCTACAATCTCCTCTTTATTTTTACCGTTCCTTAAGTGAACACCTAGACCAATATATTCTACTTTATAGTTGTAACTAGCTCTGCTTAGTAACTAATAGTTTGCTTCACCTAAACAGCTCCCTCGACACATGCTTTATTCTAAAACACTGTTAAGAATTTCTTACAAGTCCGCTATTTTACATTTAGTACCAAAACTTTCCCTTCAGCAGTCCGATGACCTCCTACTAATGTGTTCCCGTCTCTAATTAAGGGAACACACAGGACCGAACTTGTCCAAACTCCGGACATATTCGAGCATTATTATAATATCCCTAACTTTGCTGTCCCAAAATGACAGTACATGTACAGAAACGCGTACAATGTACACCAACTTAGCAGTCGCGACCCGTCACAGAGTAAAATACAGTAATTAGAAAACGTTGTCCAGAAATCCAGTAAGCCAAACCGATAAGGGATGTGTGTGTGGACTGTGGTAAGGGTTCCGCCAAGGGGAAGCATACACTGAATGTTGTTTTAAAATGATATGCGTTTCATTTATAAACAGAGAGACGCGCGACCCGGCAAACAGCCTCCCTCAGGAACTAAACTTTCCGTCCACCTAGCGACAATATTTGAAAGTTATTTCAGCATTCACAACCCTCATAGGCGCCGTTAAAATTTTCCCTGCCACCTTATTCATAATACACGCATCGACCATCTCTTTCACTCTTCCATTTCCAAAAACAAGAGGGAGGGAGACAGAATTATTTACAAACTGACATCTCGAAATTAACGGTGGTCGGCTCATGATAATTTACATATTTAGGTGAAATTAACCTCGGTACGTTAAATTATATTATGAATATTAATAAGTATGCGTATGCGAAGTAATGTATTATATTAAATGGGTAAGTGTAACCCCATCTTTATGGCTCAGATTTCTGTAGAAATTACGATGGCCTTAACAAATAATTCATCATTACGCTGACTCTTTACTTATCTTTATATTATTACTAAATGTTGCCCGCGACTTTGTCTGCGATCTAGGATGAAAAGCCTATGTCCTTTTCCAGGTTCCAGGCTACCTATCTGTCAAATTTCATAACGATCTGTTCAGCCGTTTTTGCGTGAAAGCGAAACAAACTTACATTCTCATTTATAATATTAATACTAACTAGCACCGCGGTTTCGCCCGCATAAGTCTCGATCCTGTGGGAATATCAAGATAAAAATTTCCTATGTCCTAACCTAAGTCATGATCTACCCATGTGTCAAACTTCATTTAAATCCGTTCAGCCGTTTTAGCGTGAAAGCGTAACAAACAAACAAACTCACTTTCGCATTTTAATATGTTTAGTTCTAAGTTGATAAAGACACTCTGACTAGTAGATATATTTGCGTTGATATTTTTTTTACTTTTCTGCAATAATCTGTCACACAAAATCTTTTTGAACAAAAAATCTAAATTTTCCTTACCATAATGCAAATATCCAAGACATCTTGGGGACAAAAATTGCAAACTCCAAACTGGAGGTTTATTTGGTTATCTAATAAAATATTACGAGCTTTGACAAGTGCCTCGGAGCTGCCCCCTTGTGGCCTTTGCTCCTTACCTTTTTCAGTTATGGCTCCGTAAGCAGCGACTTCAGGTTTATGTAGCAAAAACAAAATAATGTTAAGATACTGAAAGAAAGTTGGTATAATTTTTACGTTTTTTTTTTACTGGACCATGATCATGAAAAAAAATGGAAGAATCAACGCTAAATTTTGTAAGAAATTTTAAAACCATTGTGGAAGTGACTTCGTAGTTCGAAATCGGTGCGCAGTGACACATCAAATAAAAAATAAAAAAAAACAAACAAATAAATCACCACGTAACGTAATAAAAAACCTGTAATGTAGGATGAATTATAAATATTTACAAAAGGTCGGTACCCAGTAGATGAGCCCACTTTATCATAATAAAGGTCATGTTGACCCCTACAAAATTAAACAATACACAGGAAAAGTCCTTACGGCAGCAATAATTCGGAGGGCGGGAAAAAACGTTAGGGGATTTAAATTTAATTTTCGAAACGAAATGACGTCAAATATCCCCAGCGGCTGTTCCAAGTTCAAGCGTGGAACAACATCTTTTAAAAGTCACCGTTATAAAAAGAAATAAAAAAATTAAGATTGGGGCACATTCGCGAGTAACTTAATTATTTTCAGCCAGTTACTTAGTTGTTGTGAAGTAATAGGGAAAATTGGTTTTTCTTCAGAATTATTTTAATTTATTCATAAGGTACCTATATTTTCCTTAAATCTAGGCTGTTTAAGCAAAGTAAAGTAAAGTTATCATTTATTTGCATAGATTGCAGGTACAGTAAATAAAATGTGACGGTTAAAATATGGGTGATCCTTGTACAATCTAAAATGAGTGAATTAATATAAAATTAAATGCTGCAATGACGACAAAGTTAAATTATTTTTGAGGTATTATAGTTGAACAATAGTCGACATTAAATGCATATAATAAATTATTAATTTCAATTTCTAAAAAATACAATGGGAATAAAATAAAATAAATCGAAAGAAGGTCATAATTAGGTATTTAAGTTAATTAAGCATGCTAAATATAGCCACCAGGACGTTAAAAATAACGACTATGCAAAATCCAGAAAATAGATCACCTAGTTTCTTACCAAAGATAAACTTGCTTTTTTAATACCCATCTGAATTTCCGACATAATTTAATCAAACTTTTTAAACCAATATTACCAACGATGCGCTACGGAAAATTCAGGTCGAAGCTAAATACAGCAAACATTTTAATATAAAGACAAAACATTCGAAGGTACCCCGGGTATATGCGACTTGTACTTGGTAATTAACAGTCCATCCTTAGGGAAGGCCCGGTCCAGCGCAATATATTATATTTCAGATGACATCCGCATTGGGGACTTTGAAGGATCGTATCTGGACTCCCCGAATTGGATATGTAAGGTCCAACATCTATTGTTATTGTGTGCCGTCTCAAAATTAGAATTTTGTATTTCTGGTCTTTTGGGGCAGAATCAGGGCGGAATAAATAAATGTTTTTGAAAAAAACCTAGGTATGGCCATAATAAGAGTAAATGTGATCTAATAACATGAAAGTAAACTATGATTAACAGGTACAGACAGGCTTCGCTGACAGTAAAGTTAAATACGTAGTACCTACCTACCAATGCAGGAACCACATCAATTTTATGATGTTCTCCTCACTTTTGGATAGTCCAAAATGTAATCGGTTTTTGGTTTATGGGCCAGTGCATTTTTCGGACGCGCCGAATTAGTTTCGGGTGTCACTTATACAAAATTCGATAGTGCTCCCACTTAGGGTGACGATAACCGACTTTTAATGACTTTATACTGAAGATCACGTCTAAACGAGGAAAAAAAATATGTTAAATTAGAGCATTTTTTTAATAACTTTATATATGAATATTTTAGATTATGTTTTTTATTACATAGTGAAATTAATTTGTAAAGTTATGTCTAACGCGGATAAAAAACTGAGAATCACGCAAAATCTAACAAGCATAGTTTTCTGATACCTTCACCATTTTAAAGATAATTTAATTATTGATCTTTTTGTATACGTGTTTTTTTAAATACATACCTCTTGTTTTATGTATAATACATTAATAATGCGTCTAATTTGGGACAGCGCTCCTGGATGAGCGAGTCCTAATACTGGCTCGACGTACGACGCGTTGTGTGAGCTCAGTACAGAACACGCAAGCCAACTACTCAAAGTCACTGGCATATACTCGTACCTGCGTCTCACAAAGTTGAAAATCTACTTCTTGTTCTATTTAATATCATCATTACACTTTCTGTTACCGCCCTTAAATGAATAATCCACCAAGACAATACCCAGCTTAATATAATTTTCATTGTGTATCGTGGCAGTTTTTACGATGAACGTTATAGCTATACTTCGCCATTACGACGAAGTAGAATAGTTCTACGATTAATTCGTAAATGTTTCATGAAGTATAAAGTATCTTGTTTCAGGAGAATAATGGAGTTTATGGCTGGGGGTTGATGATCTACTTTTCCTTTAGACGTATTTAAGACTTTTTATCTGAAAACTCTAGGCTTTTTGAAAATAGAATGACGAATTTATGAAATATGGTGAGATAGAGTGCGCGCCACGGTATAAGGCTGGCGGAAAAATATGGAACTACATTTTTTTTAAATGCAATAACATAGACACTAGCACCGCGTCAAATGGACTTCAGCGGTGGCGCGGACTCTAATTTGATACGTAAAATGTGAGGCTTATATCCACTGTGGACATAGAACTTTTTTGTTTTTAACGAGGGTTTATCCGAATTTGCCTGTTTTAAAATCAATTTTAAATAGTCTAAATAGTGCTTTTGAGTCCTGAAAAAAAAAAATGTCATAAATTCATCCTTGTTTGAGGGAAATTATAGGCTCAAAACACGATAAATTGTAATTTAACCGATCAAAAAAAAACCGAAACAGGGTCGATTTTTCATCTCATTTCCTAATTAAGGCACAAAATAATATGAAAATTGCATGTACGATGAGGTAATCGTATTTTAGAGGGAATTTAAAGGTTAGATTTTTGACCTTGGTCAAAAACTTTGATGCACTTTCAGAAACTGTTGAAACTGTAGTTGATTTTTAGAAACCAGTAGTTAAATACCTACTTACCCATCGGATATCCTCCTAGATCCTATGGTCAACTATAAAGGTATAACCCTCTCTACGGCAAAAATAATACAATAGTTTATATTATTATTTTTGCTATAAAAACAGAGTGAATTAGTTTTATACCACGCATCCCAATACACAGCGGCCACTAAATCTCGCCCTGACATTCTATATAAGAGCTGCTTCACCCCTATTGCTTAGTTCGAATTAGGAATTATCGTAGGGTTACCAAAACAGGCGAGAGAAAAAATGAAGGATTTATTTCAAGCAATCTCCACGAATGGTTAGGTAGAGGTGTACCTATAGTACTCGTACACCCACATTTCACCAGTTATGTTTTTAAGTGTGTAATAGGGGGCGAGCCTATTTACATCAAACGGGCACAAATCCAGACTCCAGGTTGCTACTGAGATCCTCGCGCACATCTGGGAGTTGCGCGAGGAGGCGAAACGCCGGGGCGTAACTCCGCTGCCGCGAGAAATCACGGCACAGCGGACAGAGCTCCGGCGGAATCTCATGACGGCATGGAGAGTTCTATTGTCGCAACCCAGCGATAAGGGCTTCCGCCTGACGCAGGTCCTCACCGGACACGGTTGTTTCGGGACGTTCCTGTTCCGCATAAGGCGGGAGGAAACGCCCGGGTGTCACCACTGTGTGGATCGCCCGGAGGACACGGTGGAGTATACGGTGGAGGTCCTGACTTGGGCTGAGCACCGCCGTGTCCTCACGGAGGCGATCGACGGTGGCGATCTCTCGCGTCCGGCCCTGGTTCAGGCCATGGTTCGGAGCGACAGTGTATGGGGACCGTCACTTTCTTTTGCGAAGCAGTAATGCTCGCGAAGGAGAAGGCGGAGCGCGCGAGGGAGAGGAATTATTCGCGCCCTCGCGCCCCTAGTCACCCCGGGCGTCGGGAGTCGCGAGCCGACTTTGGGCCACCGTAGGTGCGGGCTTGCGGACGGTGAGCAATGGGTAGCTCGCCGTCCGATAAGGACCAGGCCCGGGTCGACTTCGCGTTGTGTTCCACGCGTGCCTCAAAGAGATGTCAGCCCCAACTGACGGGGTCCGTAAGGGCCAATGCCTGCCGGGGTTGCGAGTTTGTCCGAAAGGGATATCACGACCCCGGCACACAGGCAACGGAAGGAACACGGGTGGGTTTTAGTCAGAAAAAGTCTGACACACCCTCCCGCTCCGCCCAGAGCGGGAGAAGTTATTTGATAATTTCCCACCCAAAAACAAGGCTGCTACTGAGAAATTGCTGATGAAAAAACGCAATAACACTTTGCCCGACCTGAGAATTGAACCTCATGCTCAGCAGTTGCGCTTGTACCGAGGCAGTCGAATTAAGTCACAGAATAGGTGCTTTTCGTAGTGCTGATTGGTAAGAAACGACTATTTCGGCATTTTACATATAATAGGAATGACGAATTTTTTTTTTTAGTCCTTCTTTGTGATTATAAAAAAATATTGGACACGTATTTTTTATTTTTTTACGTAATCTCAAGATTACGGCGATACATTGAGTTAAAATGTGCCATGACGTCACGAGTATGTAGATTTTATACGAGTACATACTAGTGACGTAGCGACCCCCAGTCCCCAACTTAAAATGCGTTTTATCTAAGTAATTTTCTATTAATATGCTAAAGCAAAAAATACGTGTCTAATATTTTTTATTATCTGACTGACGGACTAATTAGAATTTAATTTTTCTTATGAGGTTACATGCATGGATTCGTGTCGTAATTACGTATATGCACGGTCTATGAATAATAATGTATCAAGTAATTATGCAGCAACTATAATGCCTAGTTTGACAAAACGTTGTCATAATATTTTTAAATGACACACTAAGTGCGGATTTGACCAATGAAATTGAACGTGTTCAGCAAATCTAAACGCGTTCAAGAGCTGTCAGTGTACAATATTACATAACAATTTTGACACTGACAGATATTGAACGCGTTTCAGAAATGCTGATCGCGTTCACTTTCAGTGGTGAAATCCACTCTAAAGCCCGTATTACAGAACCTTACTCAAGACTCACACCAACTTGAACCAATCAAAAGGCTTTATACGAATTTTAAGTAATGCTTGAGTTTTGAGTGAGGTTCTAGAATTCATGTAGTCTTTTGGAGCAAGAGACCATGCCGTGTCCCGGATCTATATACCCACTACAAATCCAAAAATCAATACACAATACCCATTATCGCTTTAGCGTGGCAACAGCAGTCATTAAACCACCTACGTTTTTAGCATTCTTTATTACAAAAACTGAAATAAAGTCCATTAATTTCAAAGTCAAAAGTCAAAACAATTTATTTCAATTAGGCACATAAAAGGCACTTATGAACGTCAAGTTTACAAAAAATAGAATTGATTCTAGTCGCCCCTTCCAAAAGGTAGTTTTCGTATGGAGAAGAATGGGCAAGAAACTCCACCGTTACTCTTTTAAAATGTTTTTACAATATTTTGCATACATTAATTATATAATTATATGTGAAGACGATGCATCTAGAATAAGATTACTATACCGCGATAGGTAAAAAAGAATGAAAAATAAAGCAATTACAGATAAATTAAATATGTGACAGATACATGGTGCTCACATATTTACAAACATTGTAAAATTATACGATATTCCTAACATTTTAACAAGTAATACTAATAAGTCAGTGTGTGAGTTCAAGAAATCAATCAGAATGTAAAATCAGTGTTATAAAAAATAACAAATACATAATTAAATAAGCAACCAGTTTGATTTTGTCTAGACTCTAAATTGTCCTATGGAGCAGGACCAGCATGTTTCCAAGCATTCTTATCTTGGATATAATCCTCTAATTTGTAATATGCTTGTTTACAGAGTGTACTTTTAATATGAGTTTTAAATTTTCTTTCATTTAATTGTAATATATCACAAGGTATTTTATTGTAACATTTTCCCCATAAAAGATGTATGTACTTTAGATAATCTGAAAAATGGTTGATCTATTTTATCTTTATTTCTAGTATTAAAATTATGTCTATCACTTATTTTATTAAAGATATGTAGATTTTTTCTTACATACATAATATTTTCATAAATGAATTGGCAAGGTACCGTCATAATATTAATCTTTTTAAATAGTTCCCTGAGAGATTCGCGACGATGTAGATTATAAATGGCTCTGACAGCTCTCTTTTGTAAAATAAAGATGGATTCAATGTCAGCAGCCCGACCCCACAGTAAAATGCCATACGACATAATACTGTGGAAGTAGCTAAAATAGACCAGACGCGCGGTTTCTACATCTGTTAACTGTCGTATCTTTCTAACAGCATAAGCGGCCGAGCTTAGCCGCCCCGCAAGAATTGTTATATGAGGTCCCCATTGTAATTTCTCGTCTAGCGTGATTCCTAGGAAAACGGTTTGATTAATAAATTCTAGTTATTCTCCATCATTTTCCTAAATCAATATATATCGTGATCTCCAACATGTTCCAATAACGAAAAACCATACATAGTTTATTGTTAGGTTTCCTACGAACCGAAAGGGATATCGCGGCCCCGGCACACCGGCAACGGAAGGAACACGGGTGGGTTTTAGTCAGTAAAAGTCTGACACGCCCAGAGCGGGAGAAGTTATTTGATAACATACTACCATAAAAAAAAAGGGTTCCTACGAAGAGATATTAGGGAAAGGGCACTGACCGCTATTGCCACGCTAAAACGATTCGGGTATAGTACGAGTAGGTTTGCTTATAATATTTTTGAAGCAAAGAATTATTTTGCCATCGCTACCGACCGGCCCGTTCATCTCCGCGTCCGTAACTAGTGTTTTTCACACAAGTTTTATGTGCTATTATTTGCAACGGGATATAAAAGCCGCCCTTGCCATGTTTACTGCTGGCCCAACCTAATCCTGGCAGCGTAAAGCCTGTGCCAACCCCTTTATGTTGTGTTCGACAGTAAAATCTTAACTTATGTATCGTTTATGTACTTGTGCACATAAAATATATGAGCATGGTGCTAGGAACAATTTCTGTAATGGTGTTTGTTGAGGCTTTACGAGTATCTATAAATGTAGGAAGTGCTACAGTTTTACTTACAGGAGGTATGAATAGTTCTTAATTTTCAAACGAAACAAAAATAAATACAATAATGGTTCAGAAAAGTTCTTGAAATGTTCTATTTGTATTTTATTTATTTATGGTATAATAATAATAAAAGTCTTTATTGCCGACCACCATGATCCTAATGCAATAAACAAAATAAAAAAATAATAAGTGAAATAAAGAAAACATCAATAAGGCACAATAATATGGTTGAGTTCGTTAACGAAAGTATTAAATTGGCAATTGGGCACTAATTGGCAGAAGACTTTTATGGATTCATGAAGGTATACCTATTTATGAAATTTGAGAGCTGTATACTCTAACAACCACAAAGAGAATAAACTTACAGCCGAAAAAAAATATGATACGTCTATGGCTTAACCCGAATTTCATACCAGCTCTTTTAGTAAATCCTCTTTTCAACATCCAGCTTTATATTCCAAATCCAAACGCAAACCGCAGGATTATTCTAGAAATAGCTCGTAACAATCGGGTTTACCGCCAGGAGAAGTGATTCTGTGTGCAATCAAACTCACACGAGAGCCAGATTCCGTGAACGTAAACGTAGAAGTTAACGTTTATCGAACGAAGCGACGAAATTAGTTGTAAATTCGGAATTGGACTGTTAAATTGAGCACAGGTGTGGTAAATTGAATTTTGAATTTGGAACTGGATTATCCTGGCTGGAGAAATTACGTGACTGGGTTAATTTTGGCTGGAGACAATGGAAGGTTAAGTAGAATTCTACGTAGGTGTAATGCTTTAATTTGTTATTTAATTTCTATTATGTCACTAGGCTCATTGAGCAGAGCTCGACTTTATTGGTGAGTATTATTTCTAATATAGTCCATAATCAACCTCATCATTGTCTAAACCTGCTTGCCTGCCTAGCCCTAACCCGTAATTACCTTTCACTGTATACACTATCATCATCATCATTTCAGCCGAAAGAAGTCCACTGCTGGACATAGGCCTCCCCCAAATGGGGGGGGTTTTCCATAATCGCCACGCTTGGCAGGCGGGTTGGCGATCGCAGTATGGTGTTAAAATGCGTAGAGAACGCTGCTGCCCATTCTCTAGTGAGTTCCTTAGTCGCCCTTTACGACCCTACGGGAAGAAATGGGATGTTACTATTCTTTACGTCCGGCACCACACGGACAACACACGAAGTATGCACTGTATTTTTAGTAAAATGCAAAACTACCGCTTCAAAAATAATTATTATAATTATTTTAATAATTATTATAATTATAATTATTCTTCAAACAAGTTAAAAATCGCGCCATTCTACAAATTGGGGGAGAAAAACACATTTTGCAAATGTACGACGCATTATTCCTTTTTCAATGCCTGAACATTCATCAAACACATCTTGACGAAAATACCATAGGTAAACGAACATATTGTCAAACTTACCCCTACCACTTGCACGCCAATCCAAAAGCCATTTACTGACATAAATAAAACTGGTCTCCAGCGCCCCATACCTTTCAATTCCTACCTTAGTATGTACCAACAATATTCCCGAGACCATACTAAACAACTGTCATTTTATTTTATCACCTGGCTTTCGCGTAAACTCTTGCGCCAGTGATAAATTTTAATGTTGCTTACGAAATATTGTCGCGTAGTGAGGGCTTCGAAGGTTATTTGTTCCTTATGGAATGAATGTAGTCTGTAAGGATAATTGCTTTATTTTTTGTTTTTGTGAATTTTGAATGTTAATTTAATTGATAAAGTTGATAAGAATACTCGCAGGAATAAACAATTAACTCTTAGAAAATTTCTGAATATTTTATATTAAGTTAGTGTGGCTTCAGACAACCCTGTAACAAATATTTGTGTAGTCTATGAAAAAAAAATCAGAACGTTTTACGTTACGTTCGTGTACGGTTAGTTAATAGAACTCCGGTAGCATGCACAATAATCAGCTAACAATATTTAAGCACTTACAATCATGTCTCCAAGTGATATCCAAGTCACACACGTTCCAAGTTCCCCAGTAACATACAACTCCCCTCACAAAGTCACGCCACACAACCTGTACATATTTAACCTCCACACGATTAATCTCTGATCTTTCACAAAATAAACAAAGCGAGACGCCGCCGTAAGGGAACCGTAAAATTATTCATCCACCCGAAAATTTCCGTAACCCATTGTAAAAACGTCGTTTTTTAACGAACTCCAAGAAGTTCGGGAACTCCGTCGTGTTTCAAATCTAACATGGGTCTCGGGAGAATCCCCGTAAAAAATTAAGTCACAAAAGAGTCCAAAAAATAAAGTTTAAATGTCCCCCTCTTTTGGCAGAGTAAACATTTTACGTTCGCTTAGGAATTGGTTGGCTGTGAATTAAAAAAGCTCTTTGTAAGCTCCGCGGTGACGGTGTACGTACACACTAAGCAAATTAGCTAGGATTTTATTAAGCTTCCTTTTTATTTCAATCTTGTTACTAAGACTATTGGTCCTTTAGGTCCCCTCAAGACTGGATCATCCAACTGGACCCATCTGTGACCGAATTGTTTGAAAACTTTCGCACTTGTTTACAAATTGAAACACGTACTTTTGACAGACAATAATTAAAGACACTGCAGCAGGCTAATGAATTTATTTCAAATATTTTTACCTCATAAGCAAAAATTATACCTAACAAATAAAAGTCCATGATGTAGCCGAGAAAGTTGATTTATTATGTATGAAACACATACCCGTATAGCAATAAAACAAAATTAACACTAGCCTGATTACAAAGCTCTAATAATTATGTAGGTAATCATCTGATATTTAAGTTACCTGCTACTTACCTTTAAATAAAACCTCAGCGGGTAACATACTCCGTACACCACGACCCCGCGAAGCAAAGACCCGCGCAACGGTTAATTTCATGTTGAATTCATTAAGTTTGTAGGCGCCTTAACTAGGTGTCTTGATAATTTAATCCTGCCAGGATTGCCCAATTAAAATGTTGCCAACGACTTTTTAAATATTCAACCAGGAAGGGTTACCAACTTCAAAAACGAGGTAAAATTCATCACTCCAGGGAGGATTTGTGTGAAATAATGACATTTTAGGTGTCGATTAGGAAAAGTTTGGACATAAAAGTTTTTAGAGAAGGATTTGGGTTGTCAGGCTAGATGGGACGTAAAAATCCAACTTGTTTGATGTGTTAAGGATTTTCACTTGGGTTGGTATAATAAATTATGCATTCCAAGTGTACTTAGTTTAGCTGTATGCCTGTAAAAATATTGCTCTAATAAATCAGTTTATAATCTTTTACTTTCACGACAACACTAATGACTCACATTATACCGGGTACAGATTGGTGAAACGTAACATAAAATATAATACAACCACTAGGCGAATTTGCTTTAACGTATAACATTTTATGTTACAGATAGTGCCGTCCACGAAGACGCGCCCTACTCCGCGATAACTGTACTGTAAGCGGTACTTTGCGGAGCGGAGCGGAGCGCGTCTTCGTGGACGGCACATCTGTAACATGAAATGTCACACGTTGAAGCAAATTCGCCTACCTGGTAGCATACGGTTTACCAATCTGAAAGTGGGGCATTAGAAGGAAGCTTGTCTCTTTCCACGTAGTACCTAAATGAATATCAACATCATGGCTGGTTACAGATACCATCAGAGTTGTAACAACTGAGCTAATTCGATCAGAACTATGGTGCAACTCAAAATATAATCTAGACGCAGATGGCAGCACAGAAAAAGCAATGGAGTTGAGTGTAGAGTATTTATATCTCGAGAGCTTCAATAGACGATGAAAAGAGTTATCTTTTCATCGTCTATTACCGGGTAGCCAGGTATAAACAAGTGAGATAGGTTAGGAGCAGAAAGAGGTAAGCAACCTAACTGTTAAATGTTCTGTATGCTTTACAGTTCCAATTGAAATCGAATTCATTTGGTAAACAAGTGAAATATAAAAATACTCACAGTATTTTTAATTAATTATGGCTATGACCATATTTAATTAGGGAACCCATTTGCAATGTATTTGAAAACATATAATATTCGATTAAAATAATTTTCATTCGGTAACAGACCCCTAACTACTTACAAACGCATTCTAAACTCGAATTCAAAATAACACCAGTAAACCATTCAACGGTTTTCTGTTCCATATTCGTAAATAGCCAAGGGACAGTTGGACGTGTAGCCAGTGGCTGCCGTGGATAGACGACGAACAGAACAGGCAACTTTTAATATTTTCATTACATTGCGACTCCCAAAGGCATCCCAGTATGATTGTATGTATGTACGTATCTAGGACATTGATAAGGCTTGCACTTGTACTCAAGACAGATGGGTACTACATATACTCCATAGGTTTCTTTAGTTAAAAAAAGGTATACAAATCGTAAAAAGGGTTTTTATAGTTGACACTTTCTTGTTTAAAAATACGATAAAACCAAATAAATTTAATTTAGGTTTTTACAATAGTTTCCTCTTTTATTAATGTTTGTTACTTTATCATTTATTCTTAAACTACTATTCGTAAATGTAACTGCTTGAGCACAATTTTTTTGTAAGATTTATAATAATAATATAATATTTTGTAATAAATGTCTATTGTAAAGAGGCCAAACTCTAAACGTCAACGAATTATAACGTTGCTAAATTGAAGAGTACAACTGTGACGTAGCATAGCAACTGAGGTGACAGGTATTACGTTTAGTCGGTTACTGCACTGACAGCTGTCTCATCACGTGTTTTTTTTAGTATAACTAACTAAACCTATGGAGTATAGCTATGTGATAGGTAGGTATGTACCTATGGTCAGACTTGAAACATGGGCCACATTACCCTTGACGTAATTAATTTTTGGTAAGTTATAGACAAATGACTTTTTTTCATCCTTATTTTGTATAAGTAAATAAACATCTATCTGCTTAGCCATTTCCCAACTATGTTGGTGTCGGCTTCCAGTCTAACCGGATGCAGCTGAATACCAGTATTTTACATGGAGCGACTGCCTATCTGATTTCCACAACCCAGAAACTGGGTATTACGATACCCCTTGGTAAGACTAACCAGACTTTCGGGCTTCTGACGTGACCCGTAACGACTGTCAAGGATCCACGTATAACAGCTGGGGCCACCGTGCTTTCCGAGGCACGGAGGAGTCTCGGTATGTAAAGATGGTCACCCATCCACGGACCAACCCCGGAAAGCGTAGCTTAACCTGATAGATCGACCCGTGCGGCTGTTATTACTTAACCACGAGCTCCTAGGTCCCTAAACATGTGAAGTTTATACTAAAACTGACTGTAACTTTATTACTATTTACCAGTACCATGTTTTAGGCAAATAAAGAATTATCTTATCATAATAGGATAAAAAATAATTATTATGCTACTTTTTAATGATAACGATAATTAAAACACACTTCATGCCATCGTTAAGGTTTAGGAATCAGGTTGATCCGTAATTTCACCAAAACTATTTCCCGTTTCTGAAAACAGTTTTCCCTAGTTTTCCACTTAAAAAACAAAGAAAACCAAAATGCTGAATGCTTATTTCGACATCCTTATCACTGGCCTCGGTAGCGCAGTAGGCAGCGCGTAAGTCTCATAATCTTAAGGTCGTGAGTTCGATCCTCACCCGGGGCAAATCTTTTTGCTTTTCGACCTACTTATTGATTTTGTTATGGTGAAAGTTTATTCTTTATTTAGATACTTTTAATAAAAAATAAAAGACCGCGAAACTAGTTCGTTTTTGTCATCCGTAATTTGAACAACTAATTTCATCTTCAGGTTTATTTGCGCGGCATTTGTCACAAGGAAGTAGCTACGAAAAATCTTTGGAATAATCACGACAAGTTTTCGGATTAAAAATTACCTTAAGTTATTATTTTGTAACGAACACTTGTAATTTGTTTTCATCATATGTTTTCATGGAACGTAATCGTAATTTTATTACTGGTAGCGACATCTTGTAGAATTTAATAGAAAGTACATGGCGATCACAAAAGTAAGGTCATTAGACACCGCTGGTAGATGGCGCTGACGTAGAACGCCATCTACCTTTATTATAGTGAACTAAAACAATGCATCAACACAAAGAGCACAGTGTTACTAGGCGTCGACGTAGTTTTAGTAATTGTTACTAGAGGGCGCTGTTATAAATTCAAAAATTAATACAAAATTTTCTTAGTTTTTTTTCACGTCAATTTTATTATTAGTCAACATTTTTTCATTCACCAAAAATGCAAATCGTCGATCATTTATACTTTCTTGTTTTTAAGTTGGAAGGATAATAAATCAAATAACATGATAATAAACTTTTAGGTAGGTAAGTACTTACCTACACCTAAATCCTGGTTTAATTAACAAAAATATGCAGGATAT
Organism: Agrochola lota; assembly: GCA_947364205.1. Taxonomy (NCBI): domain Eukaryota; kingdom Metazoa; phylum Arthropoda; class Insecta; order Lepidoptera; family Noctuidae; genus Agrochola; species Agrochola lota. Next base: position 7,465,652 of record OX376231.1, on the reverse strand, counting down.
ACGCAGATAGATAAATTACCTATGAACTATGGCGTCACCGACGATTAGTTAAATGGCGCCGCGTGACAGAATAGAGAATAATCGGTGCAAAAAATCGTACAAGTATTCGTCTTTGGTTTACCAGACACCTATAAAAAAGGCAATTTATTAGCGTTTCTAAATCAATAAAATATTTACGCAAACGATTAAAAATAAAATGATATGCATTGTTTTTTTACAAGGTCGCCCACTGGCGCCAGTATTTTAAATTCTTTTCTGATGATGCCGGATTTAAACCGGCTAAATAACATGGGATTTACCTCTTTTTTAAATTTATTACTTATTATTGCCAATTATTTATTCTAACGACTGTTATTTTTATTGTTATTAAGGTACACAGTCCATAAAACTTCGATGTTTGTATTTTATTTTCGACATTTATGATATTTAACCCTTTTACCACCGATCCAAATGACTATCGCATTTAAATGTTATTAATATGCCATAAAATAAGTTCTTTGATATCAGGCATATCAATAAGTAAATAAATACCTGGTTAAGTGTAACCACTTAGTTAGGTATGTACCTACAGATCAATAAATCGATGTAGCTAAGTACTTATAGCACAGAATGATACCTACGCAAAGTATGACAGCTGAAAACGTAGTTAGGTGTCTACGCTTACAGCACGCTTACAGTATCTTCGTTTACATTTTCAAACCCATTATTCATAGCCTGCATGCCATTAAAGGAGAACAAAGGAATTCCTTTTACTGACAGCGTAGTCTTGGCCGAAAAAGATGGCAAACATAAACCTCCTTCGACAAAACCTTCTCAAATCGGTCACTCAAACAACTTACCTACGTCACTTACCTACTTAATAATTTCCCCTACAGATTCCAAGGCACCTTACTTTTTCGCATGAAATATTTGCATTCTTCCTTCAACGTAGACCAGCCACTTGCCAGTAAACTAGCGTCCAGTAAGGTCACATTTGACAGTTAAAGCAGTAAAATAAAACAGTCGCTCGCGCCGGTTTGATGGAGTATTGTTTCGGATTCCGTCACGCGTTCAGCGCAGTGCATGGGTTAAGGCCAGTGAACAGTGAACTGATATGGATATTTTCTATGGAATTCCGTAATATTGTGATGGTTTTCGATGTTGTATTTTGTGCAGGAGATTGTTGTTTTGTTTTTGTTGGAAGTTGGGTTTTTAGGAAGCCGTAACTGCTTCCTTCGCTAACACTCTTTGAGGGGGTGGAAGAAGGATCCAAAGATGCAAACACTGACGATTTAAATGTGCATATCTATAATTTGTGACCTTAAGCGTTCATTAGAAAACTAGCGTCAGACAGCATTTGTCTGGCATTGCTGTTGAAATTAAACTTTTTGGCGCAGCCGTGAGGCATAAAAATTATTTTCAAAAGATTATTTTGACTGTTTTATATTTTATATTGTTTGTACGTATTTTGTGTTTCACGAACTGTGCTGTGTCCAAATAAACGTTTTCGTTTTCTTTCTTTGTTTTTTTCTAACTCATGCTTTAATTAAAGCGTTCAGCACCCGAAATTGAGTAACACAGTTTTAATCACAATCCGATGGATTTGGAGGAAATTCCTAATCCATTGCTTCATAGGTTTGAGAAATTCGTCCGCTGAACAGTGTAAATAACGCAATGAGTGTTGTTGAACCGTCAAAATGAAAGGGATTACCATCGTCAGTGTTACGCAATTACCCCGTAGATTCTGATTGACAACTGGTCAGGCTTTCAGTCAACAACTTCAGCCCCTAATCTTCCTGTCCTTTATCCTAATTAATTTTGAGTTGTCGCAGCAAAAAAGGTTTTTTCTTACTTAGACACAACTTACATGTAGCATACATTTGAAAATTTTCATTCATTATTTCAATTTTATGAATGTATTTGGTTATATGATTTTACAAGTTATTGCGTTTTCGTAAAGATCATTTTCACTTAAAACAGTAATAAAGATTGGTGATTTTGAAGACGGACTCAGTTCGGATGGTGATCGGTTGAACAACCAGTTGGAATAAGTTTTATTTTTATTTTTGTTTTTTGATGGTTTTCTGGATTTTGACATTATAGTTAAGATTTTGACATTATTATTGAGGATGATTTTGACATTATTATTGAGGATGATTTTGACATTATTATTGAGGATGATTTTGACATTATTATTGAGGATGATTTTGACATTATTATTAATGATTTTGACATTATTATTAATGATTTTGACGTTAAGGTTGCGATTTTGACATTATTATTAATGATTTTGACGTTAAGGTTGCGATTTTGACATTATTATTGATGGTTTTGACATTGCTAGTAATAATGACCAAAATTTGCCAAATATGATTATGCACTAACACTAGTGTTTAAGATGTAACTAACAAATTGGATTGTATGATCTGTAAATAAAATAATTTGATTGATTGATTTACGAATTTTGCCGATGCTACATCTAAGTTGTGTCGTACTGTCTCTTTCAGTCAATCATAATGAAAATAGTCATAGTCACTGCTTCTTGATACTGCTGTTTTTTTATGTGTATCATTTTTCCCCTCGCTTGTAATCTGTGAGACTGATTTCGAGAAAAGGGACGGAAGTGTGTAACAGGAAGCCGGGGAAGCGCACGCTATTTGATTTGACCAATGAACGCGCGCAGTGCTAGAGTTGGCCGTCAGATGGTACCAACCCATATTCCGAGAGGCTGTAAACAGGATGATAATGATGGTGAATATTGTATATATCATATATGTTACACATCTTATGCGACTACTGTAAGACTCGCTCGTTTTTTTTGGGAGCAGGTCGATTTATTATCCGCGGAGTGCGTACTTACTAACAAATTTTGTTCACGTGTTTATCAACAACGAAGATGATGTTTCCGCGTAAACATGCTTATTTATTTATAGTAAAACTTCTTTTATGTTTAGATTTAATTGATATAAACGCAATTAACCTGTTATCCTGACGTTTAAGTACCTACCTATATCACTGATTGAACATCAACCTTCTGATTATTGGAATGTTAACCCTTACGCAGATTTTATTTCATCAATTATTATTTTGAGCGGCAAAGTAGATAAACCAATGATTTTTGTATTAGTACCAACAATACACTTTTTTCTGTAGTATTTTTTTTGATGGTTCCATGATAATTTCAATTACCGCCAGAGCGCAAAAGATGATGGGAGTAGGAACTTTGTTGCAGGGCGCAACGTTTTTTGGAAAGCCTCAAAGCAGGTTAGTGAAGCATTGCTCTGTTCGCGTTTGACTTTGAAAGGCGACTGGTGTGTGGTATAAAATAAAATGAGACAATAAAATTTAGGTGTCAGCGAAACAGCCACGCCGTCATTGTGGCCCTTGGTGCACAGAATACCTGCATTGTAAGAATCAGAGCAGTCATCTGAACGGGGCAGGTAGACCTTCCAGACAATGCATTATGGGGCAAATAGACCAGAGTGACCATCATCGTGTTATCAAACCCCGCTTCTGTCTAACCAGCGTCGTAAATTAACTTAATAGTAACTTGTATACATTGCAAATTGTTTTATAATGAAATCATTGATCATAGTAATCCTTCAAGTTGACGAGCGTGGCCCTCTGTCACGTTGCAGCGATTAACTAACTTAGTTTAAAATAATAGCTCGTTTGCTTCAAGGCGTAGACTGATTAAAGTTGTATGTTTGAGGATTTGTTTGTTAGTTTAATTATATACTGCAGTGTTGAAGCGGTTTGCCTAACAGTCAGGTGCAACCTGACCATGGTCAAGAGCTCAAAGATTTATCGATCTTATGTTAGTAAATACAACCAAACCAAGCCGCTTCAACTAAGCATTAAGACGCAGATATATGCCAGTGACCTTGAGTGGTTTGCTTGCGTGTTCTGTACTGAGCTCATGCAACGCGTCGTACGTCCAGCCAGTAATAGGACTCGCTCATCAAGGAGCGCTGTCCCAAATTAGACGCATTGTTAATTTATTATACATAAAACAAAAGGTATTTTAATAAAACACGTACAATAAAACATCAAGAATTAAATTATCATTAAAATGGTGAAGAAAAATACGCTTGATAGATTTTGCATGTTTCTTAATATTTTATCCGCGTTAGTCATAACTTTACAAATTAGTTTCACTATGTAATATAAACATAATCTTAAATATTCCTACGTATATATTAAGTTATTAAGAGAATTCTTTTATTGTTATTATAGTAGTGTTAATACACTACTCGTTTAGAAGTGATCTTCAATATAAAATCATGAAAAGTCGGTTATCGTCGCCTTTATTAGTCTTGAAGAGGAAATCCTCTAACTGATGTATTCATGATAGTACCTAAATGGAGTACATGAAATCGATAAAATGACATGCAGGATGAGAGAAATAAGGATGGTAAATGTCACGTTCAGGCATAGGATGTATAAGTCACAACTTTCCCAAAGCTGATGGATGAATCATAAATTTACTAGGCTGTTTATACTGGTGACGGTCACAGTCTTGGGCAAACAAATGCCAGGCAAAAATATAAATTCATATTGAGCTGTGGTGGAATTCTTGCACTAAGGAGAAACCTGCGACGAAGACATTGCTGGAACTTTAGTGGCGCCAAATAATGTTGTCCCAAGTATTTTATGTGTTCACTGACTTGCTCGCTTACCGGTTTACCTTATTTGTTTACAACTCATTTCACGTTATTATTCAGAATCACCAAAAAAACGTCACGATGGCCAATGACGCTGATGTCCAAGGTAATCGAACTTCGTGTTAAAACCTCTTTATGAAGTGTTAAGTAAATAATATTAAGTAGGTAGACATTGTTTTTGATATATTATCACAATTACGATTAAGATTTACTAAAGTCACAAGGACTTTTTTTGCAATTTGTGTAAAATGGTGATTTTTTATTGCAAAGTGTAAAAACATGAGAATATTTTACTTGTTTTTTATTTATTTACAGGGAGATAAATGTTCTTGTCTTCACTAAAATGCTATAAAACGATTAGCTATTCACTTATTTGCTAGGTATATTTATTTTCGCTGTAAATTCTTCATGGATAAAGTGTATAAGATACACTAAGCAACAGCATTACCTAAATGTTTTCCAAAAATTTATATCGATTTCGCTTTCCAAACTATTTCTAAGATCTCCCTCGTCATCATTTATCAAATCAAATCCAAAAACAAAGTAGTTTTTTTTTTATAAAATCCTTTTCGAAATCTCATACCATTCTCATTAGCTCCTCCCTTAATAGGACAAAGGGCGGGCTGTTAAATATAAATCACAATATTAATGTGATTGGTGCTTGACCTTAACTTGGCACCATGCACTTAAGGAATGTTTTAAAGAGAAGCTCTCTTCTGATAGTTTATGGTAATTTTAGTTCACCATCTGAATATAAATTCAGATTTTTAGGGTAAAGCAATTGAAGTCTGATAACCTGTCAATGAATGTTCAGATGAAGAAAACTTTCACTAAGTAGAAAGCTTCTTCTTGACAGAGCATCAAGGTATTCTACAAACCCTGGTACATTTTTAAAAAGAAGTCATAGTATTGAATACAATTTGTTTATGGAATTTTGTCAACGGTATTATTCTCAGCCCTAAAAAAGGAAGCTTTAAAGGCAGAGACAATAAAAATAAAATTGAATCACTTCTAAATGCAGTTCTCATTTTAAAACTCCCCAATACACTAAAGTCCCCTCACAACTTCCTCTTAACCCTAAAATGGTGACGGTGCAACCCTCAAAATCACCCAATTATACCCCTTTTAAGGGGCGCCGCCCAAAGCTATTAACCGTTGAACTACTGATTTATCTATGATCATTAGGTGCATCGTTGATTAGCAACGGTTGCCAGAAAAAAAAAGAAATTCGATAGTAGCTAGTGATTAATTATTTTGACCCTGTTTTAACAGTTTTCTGATTAGTTACAAATTTCTGTAGCATTCTTTTTGGTGTGCGGGATATATTGTTTTTAAATGACAGACAGTCTTTTGCAACCTACATATTATGGTCGGTAGTTTATCATCTTTTGTTTTCACTCTAGCTTCGTTAGTTAGCCCAGTAAACTGGTGCTATATTCCATTCTTGATCTAGGCCAAGACTTTTCTGCGATTTTTAGAAGAATGATGTCTTCCCGAATCGTGTTGCTACTGTTTTCTGCAATCACCAGGAAAGGATAAAGTATACTCTTTTTATACTGGACACGCCAATATACAATCTACGAGGGGTGACTTGAGAATGAAGCTACCCATAAAACTGTCTAAGTTGATAATAACTTACTTCACAATAGCCCTGATGCTAAAACGGTGTTTGTAAGACAGAGGGGTATTTTGACACGGAGCTAAGTAATCGCTCTAACGAATCGATCGTGTAGGTAAAGTGATCGATATTATTAATGTACAAACTATTATTATTCAGCTTGCATCTTTTCACAAACGATGCCGACAATGATTCACTTTATAAGAACAGGAACGCGATAGAGTCATCAACACTACATTTTTTATTCAATATTGATATGACAGTTGAAATATTAGACTTGTCATACAATTAATATTTGACATTAATCTTTTAATTTAATAGTGTTGATATGATACGTTAAAGTTCAATTCATATTAAGTTGTCATAATTATTAATTGCCTCTATTACGTTCTGCGAAATAGTTTGTCATTGACGTATTTTGAGAATAATATTAGAGTCATCCGCGGACTTTGTTTTTATTAGAATATATAATAATTCAGTGGAAAAATCAAACGTTTTTTAATACCTAACATTGGAAATCTCCCGGATGTGATGATTTTTTTATCATTTGAAATGACAGTCATATAGACTGTCTTATTAAAATAATAATAATCAATCAACTTAAATTAATGCAGTAACCTCTCAACAGCATCCACTATGCTATTACGCCGACCCAAATTGAGTTATCAACTTTGGTGAAATTCATTGTTTTTAAGCTTTTATATATCTTTTTGTGCCGATACGTGTTTAATAGTCAATTAATGATGCTACCTGCGGCTCTTTTTATCCGAAATCGATCGGTCAGGATGACCAGTCAAACTCAGTGCCTTAGGGGTTGGCTCCGTGCGGTCGATGGTCCATCGGACCACATTCGAGTGGCCGCAGGGTTAACAACTAATGAATTGGGATTGTATTTTTATAGATGATTGTTGTCGTTAAATTTTATAATGAATGGCATTGGATTTATAACTGTAAATATCGAAAGAGATTTTGGACACGCTACTGAGAATGTTTTATTTTAGGGAGTGTCTTTTAGGTAATTCTAATTTCGTTAGAGAGAGAGAATAAATCTGGGTCCAATACGGTCATATGTTGCACTATAAGATTTTTAAGGGACTTGAATCTGTCTTCTTGAGTAAGAGGGACTATAGCACTGACAGTAGACATAATATTAGTTATAACATTATACTTAGGATCTATTTCACGATGTCGGAATAGCCACTACTTACCAAATAAATTCAAAAATGGAACAGAATTTATATGAATTTATCTAAATCTGTGTCCGATACGGTCATAAGTCGCACAATAAGATTTTTAAGGGACTTAAGTCTGTCTTCTTGTGTAAGAGGAATTATAACACTGACAGTAGATATAATATTAGTTATAACATTATACTAAGGGTCCATTTCACGATATCCGACTAGCCACTACTTACCGAATAAATTCAAAAATGGAACAGAATTTGTATAAAATTATCTGCCAAGTAAGTTTTCTTTGGTGTACTTACAACTTAGTTTTTTTTTTTCTTTTTTTCTGACGAATATTGTAGAAGCGACAACAATCCGTTCAACTATTATTTGTTAAGACACGTATTCAAATGCAATAGAAATGTAACTGTTTCTTCAAACTTTTTATAAAACAACAAACAAATTGATTTTTTTCTCCCCCATTTTTCTAATCAACAAAAATTATCCCGTATATTTTTATAGGCGCTTCCAATCATAGGGCGGGACCCAATTCCGGGATAATGGGGCGATCATCACATCCTGATCTGTACTGGATCAGATGAAAATCTGTGGTCTATACTTAATAATAGGAAACCAAGGAAATTAGGGAATTCCTTGCGTTCGAATTTGAACCTTTCTTGTGAAGGATTGGATGATGAGGACCTTTCGTTAATGGTATCGCATTCGATGCTTATAAATATTATTAACAATTTATTAAATTTGTGTCTGTTTCCATCATAATATTTCTGAGTAATGATTTGTTTGGCAATAACTTACCTAACGCAAAATAAAAACTTCATTGAATAGAATATTAAGTACTTACTAGGTATCTACCTACTTAGCCTAATTCTTTTTTTCAGTAAGAGGTGGCTTTACAAATGTTACTTACATGTAACTTTTGTAATTTGTTGCAAATCTGACAAGACGGTCTTATATACCAAATGCATTTTCAGCATGGCACCGCGTATATATCACTTACCAAAGTCTATACTAGAAACTCCATGCATCGATGAATTTAAAAATAAATTAAAAAGATTCTTGCTAGGTATTTAAATGTTATTATTGTATTCAGGATTATTTGATAGAGGATGTAAGGACATATTGTTCTCAGAAATATTATTGTTGATGTGACATGTGATTAATGCACTAATTAATTGTCTATTATTAATACTTTAACATTTATTTACAAATATATCTTGACATTCTCATTTACGAGTAATACATGACATTTAATTTTTAATTTCTAGTGACATTATTATTTGCTAATGTTTAATTATTATTTGCCACCGTGAAATTAACCAAAATTGTGTTATTAATTATAAATTATTGTTGCAAGTAATTGTATAATAATTTTGTGATACAGTCAAAGCTTGAGATTTGCATGCCTCAAATGCCTCGTAATATGGTTGAACTATGCTCAATTTTTTTTTAACAACGTTATGTAATTACCGAATTTTAACATTTTTAAAGCTTTCAATGAAAAACACGTATGTATTTCTTCATTTTATAGTCTCGACCTATTTTCTAATAACTCTTTTCACAAACTAACACTTAGCCCGAATCGTTTTAACGAGCCCCACTTCCATTTTTACCATTCTAGCGTCGAAAGCACCCACATTAACCAGTGTATACTCAATAAAAGGTAGCAAAGCTGGGTGGCGGGTGTTTATGACCCAACTTGTGTGTTCCATAGCATTCGGTGGAGTTTTATTTCTTACTGCCTAGCCTCCGACTTCAATTCAGACGATGGCATAATTGTTCTGTTCAGTACCCAGTTAGCGCTAAGCTATTTGTTTTAAATCGTATTATTGTCCTTGAATTTTGCAATTGTACAAAAAAATTTAAGTAAGTAAACATGTGAAAAGCCTGAAAATTTACAATTACCTTTATATTAAATTAGCAGCATCTTAAATGCACGTCTATGGTGCGTAGGGTGCGCCATGCGGGCCAGCCGCAACAGTATCCTGAACGCTTTTACTGAACGTTTCGACTGTCAGTACGTGAACTACTGCTGCATGATTCTTGTATTGACTAATGTTAAGATATTATTTTAATTATATTTTTAATTTTTTATATTAATGTATAATTTTCAATTAAAATATAATGTTCTGTAATTTTATTAATAATTTTTAATTTAGTTGAATTGTATGATCCAAAGTTGATAGAAATAAATAAATAATAACAATACATTTTAATATTATGTATAGTTATTAAACAGCATTTACATTTACCTCATGCAAAAAGGGATCACATCATGTAATTTTTATTTTATTTTAACCATTTTTACCCATATTTATTAGAAGGAAACTCTACATATATTTATTAATAAAAATGGTTCTTTTTTGCAAGTCACTTGTGACGTGTTGTTTTGTCTGTTTCGAGGTCAAAGTACACAGTCGGTAATTTCAATTATATTCCCATCGGCCGAAATAGCTCAGTTGGGAGAGCGTTAGACTGAAGATCTAAAGGTCCCTGGTTCAATCCCTGGTTTCGGCAGTTACTCTTTTTGTGATTTCCATCAATTTTATTTTTATTTCTTTTTGTAGATAATGAAGTTATAAGTAAAAAAAGTACAACAAGGATGAATAAGAGATATTATAAAAGACATAAACTTGTTTCATAATTTTATGTTACTTAATATGTTTTTTATTTTTATCTTCTTTCATATAAATTAAAAAAAAACATTTGTCAATATAACAATGACGTCACCAGTATCATCATTCATAGACATCGCCTAAAACCAATTAAACACCACCACCAACAAAATTGAAGAGTGATACAGTGATAGATTGATGAGTTCATTCATCTATTGTTTTGTAAAGGCTTGCGCACATTCGGGCGGGCCACGCCGCATCGCAACGCATTGCACAAATCCTCATGCATCACTTTAGTACATTTTGTATGAACCATCGCACACTACAGGCGGGCCGCACCGAGCTGGCGAGCGATCCACCAGTGTGTATTGCGCTACAGCAATACACACTGGTGGATCGCTCGCCAGTAGGCCTATCATGACACACGCGACAATTACTCACTCTCGCGCGAGTAATTGTCGTCTATTTCTGTCACTTTTCTCGTTTTCTGACAGCCCTGCCATACATAATAGTCGACTCGCTCTGTCAAACTTGATCTTTTTTCAACAAACCCTAACATGACACCTTAGTTATCCCGATTTTTGACAATTCAACACGAGATAATCTGTGATTTTTCTGTCATTTTGTCGTATTTACTCCTCCTCGATTTTGACGACGAGAAGAGCAGACAAAATAATTATACAAAAAAAAAAACTCCCAAATAGCATGGCAGTTTCACAATTGTACTTATTTGTATTTTTTTTTTTTCTACAATACGGGTTGGGAGGGACATCGACGCGAAGCCGGCTTCCATGGATTAAGTACATGATTCTGAAGCCCCCTGCGTTTAAATTTTTCGTCGGTTACAAAAAAAAATCTGCTGTTTCATAGAAAAGTGCAATACCTACGCGGTCAAAATGTATGGAGCAGCCGTTTCTTTTTTTAATAACCGATGAAAAATTTCAATGGAGGGAGGTTCAGAATCAGGTTATGAATCCATGCTAACCGGCTTCGCGTCGATGTCCCGGACACCCCGTATATTAATAATGAAAATACTTAGTTTTAAACTACTATTTATATTCGAACTACATGTTTTATATGGAATTTTTCGCTTTTTGTACGAAAAAAAAATTACCTACTTGTTGCGTTTTATGGGTTTAAGGGTTTTGTAGAGGGGGTCGAAATTTTCATTATTTTTGCGATAGGACACACCATTTTCGAGATATAAGCAAAAGAAAAGAAAAAAAAGATACAGTACTGTTTTTGCACCGTCGAAGTGTTGGTGTGAATTTTGGTTCATGATAACTCATTTAAATTCACACATTTTTAATCACGATTAAAAATAGTCAGATTTAGATAAACAATCAAAATTTTAGGTGAAAAACGTTAAATTCAGAATAGCAAAATTTCAATTTTCACAAAATGAATAACTCAGTGCCATAATAGTGGGAAATCGTCGTTTGACAGGAATAAACAAAATTTTGGTGATTTTTAGTCTAGTTTAGAGGCATTTGTGACAAGAGAATCGGCACCATTGAATGAATGAAACGGAATCCGATGTTGCTATCATAAAAATGATTTGTTTTTAATAATTTGCAACATCGGTTTCTCGTCGCGAGATATAGAAGTGTCAAAGTGCCTTTTTCGAGTTTACTCGTCGTTTACGGTCATGTTAGGGGTTAGAATGACGTCAGAATCGTAGACAAATTTCGACAAAACGAGATAAAGAGCGTTCTCGCGCTTGTCATGTTAGCCATACTGGTGTATTGTTGCGGCTACTGTTTTGAGTTGCGATGCGGCGCGCCTGTAGCGTGCGATGGTTCATACAAAATGTACGAAAGCAAAAGTGATCTAGGAGATTTTTTGCTGCCCGCCCAAATGTGAGCGAGCCTCATTGCACTGGAGTCGAAGTACTCGTAGTTCAAATTCAAATTCGAAATTTGAATCTATCTGAAAGTATTACTGCGTTGCTGTGCGGCCCGCCGTAATTATAATGTGCGCTTAGCTTAACTGTATTGTTGCTTACCATATAATGGGCTGAAAACAATAAGTCGTTAATTAAATAACACTACATAATACTTTAGAATAACCACTGTGGCAATTTCAATTGAAATGAACGGGAAACATCTAACAATAATGCCCGGGATACACGAGGCTAGTTTTTGAAAGCTAGGATAGCAAGCTAGAACCTCTGTGTACTATCCTCGCTTGCTGTCTTGGCTTGGCAGAAACTAAAGGCTTGTGCAGACCAGCGCGACTTGTCGCGCGACGCGACACGAACAATACAATTTCTAAGAAAACTTCACAGTATAACAATAACGGGTGTCGCGTCGCGCGACAATTCGCGCTGGTCTGCACAAGCCTTAACGCTGTATACCTATACGATGCTAGTAAATTTTAAGCCAATAACACTGCGGTGACTTAGTCCGTAAAGTATAATGAACCTTTAGGGGTATGAGGAACAGGGTGTAAAGTTCACTCATCCCCCATAGAAAAGGGAGGATCCTCCGACCAGACGGGTGTCGTGTCTGGCGGGCAACTGCCCAGAGGTTGAACTCGGGAAGCTTGTATATATGTTTATCGCGCGGTAAACTCTAATTGTGCGATGCAGGATTTGTGTGACGTCAGGATATTGTGTGACGTCAGGTTTTTGATGCGTAGTTCGCATGTAGAGATGTAGATGCCGCTACAAACCGATTGGGTACTATCTTCGTCGGCCACACGAGGCTAGTACACAAGCCAGTATAGTAAAATCGGTGGTAGGGGGCGCTACTAGCTCAAAATAGAACCTTATCCTATTAAAAGATCCTAGCTTGAGACGCTAGCTTACTAGCTTATTAGCCCTGAAATTAAGCTAGTTCTATAAACACGAAGCCAAAGTTACTAGCTTGTTAGCTTACTAACACTAGCTTTCTATCCTAGCTTCAAAAACTAGCCTCGTGTATCCCGGGCATAAGTATTAAAGGTTAACTAGAAATGTGAAGAGCTCATTGTTTCATCCTTAAACGTTTACAACAGCCATATTTTCTAATGAAGTAGAATTTTCTGACCAACCCAACTACCTACTAATCATTACCTACTAATAAAAAAATCTAATCCTTACTTGAACCAGTAGGTATTTCAACTCATTCACGACTAGAACGTTCTTAACCTCCACTTAAAAAAAGGTAGAAGCGATAAATTCACACATTTTACAACACTCCAAAGTGCAGGCAGGTAGGTATCATACAACAATGAATCAAGCAGCGAAATATGTAGTAATTACCTACGCCATCTGGCAGCCATTTGTCGGTTATCAATTCGAACGAGCCAAGAGAAGTGTGCTATTAAAAGTGTGTTATTACGCCATTTATTTTCTTGCTGCATTGTGGTATGCTTGCGTAATTTGGTGCTATATTGGGTGCCTCTTCTTTCTTTAAAGGCTCGTGCAGACTAGCGCGAGTTTTCGCGCGACACGACACCGGTAATTATTCTACCGTGAAATTTTCTTAAAAAGTACCATTCCGTAACCGACCGCAGGCAGCAACTGCCCGCGACGTGTCGCGGCAGTGTTACCAGATGAAAAAAAATTATTACCATCAACACGGTAGTATTTTTTTTTAATATGGATTAAAAATACGGTGTTTCAGACTCAAAATACCGTAGACAGATTTGAAAAATACCGTGTAAAAAGTAAAAGAAAATACCATGAATATTCAATATTTGAACTAATAATAATAAATAACTACTTTCATAATCATCTAACACAAAACTTCTTGATAATACATTTATGCTGCAGTAATTTTTGACAACATATTCTGACACAAAATCAAAACAGCTGTTTCCATGTCTGTGAATAGACTGCTGCGCAAGAATATTTCCCTTTAGGGTTTTTGTTATTAATTTTTTATATCTTTTCTACGTTTTAATGTCGTTGCCTTGGCTAAATATCCTTTCACACGCAGCATTTGAGGATGAAATATTTAACATGCGGTCGGGTCGGGAATGGTACCTTAAGAGTCGCGTCGCGCCGGTCTGCACGACGCTTGAAAGAAGCATGTACAGCAATAGGTTTAAAAGTTGTAGGTACCAAGTATCGTTTTACATTTATTTGGTTGGCGAAGTATCTAAATATATCCTGTAGGAGTACAACCTCAATTTGATTGTCTATGCGACTTGTCTACTGACAATATCGATGTTCTTTTTAATACGTATCAACTGAAAAAAAAAATTGTTGAATATAATTAAAGGTATAAAAGCAAACCAAGTTATTTAACATTAATTAACCTATTAACTGCCCCAACATATTCTACGTCAGTTTCTTTCATATATATCTAACATTCAATCAACAAATTTTCCTTAGAGAGTACTTATATATATATTTTATTTTTTATTTTTTGAATTTTCAATTGTTTTGTACATCATCATTTTACCTACCCTACCCTTGTCACATGTTACTTGGGGTCAGCACAACACGTTTTCCTCTTCCACTCTCCCCTGTCAACCGTCATCGTGTCATTCACTTCCTTCTCTTCCATATCACCCCTCTCACAATCCATCCATCTTTTCTTTGTCCTTCCTCTCCCGCTCCATCTATCAGCATTTATATTCATCATTCTTTTAGTCACATGCGTTTCTTGACTCCTCATCATCAATTGTTTTGGGAATACCTACTGCTTATTTAGGATGATTCAGCCTAAGCATAATTCATTCCTGATTTTGGCTGCCCGAGGTTGCAAGCACGACTGCTGAGCGTGAGGTCCTAAAGGGTTCAACTCGAGCAGTGTTATTGGATTTTTCCATTAGGAATTTCTTAGTAACAGCCCGGAGTTTAGAAGTTGGCAGTGTGATAGGTACCCCCCTGCCTCGGAAAGTTCGTTAAGCTGATGGCCCTGCGCTTGATCTGTCTCCGGTCGTGTCGGATTGCCGTCCCATCGAACTTTGAGAGTGAGGGAAGAGAGAGAGAGTGCACCTGTGTATGCGCACACACTTGTGTACTATAATATCTCCCGAGCCGAAGGCTGGTCTCCGCTGAGATTGGTTGCCATGGCCGGAATTCGGTCTGGAGGGCAATTCATTCATTCATGAGAACGTTTTAGTTAAGGCCATGTTCAGATCAAACATATATTCGGCCGCCGACTATCAGCATTAAGTTAAAAATGTATGATAAAAAAACGGTTAAGTTCAACCATAATCAGACGCACTTACATTGGATTCTACTCCTAGCCGCCTAGCAAAATGAAAAAGAAGAATAATGGTAAGCGATACAGTGGAAAGATTAACCCTAATAACAGGGATTCCAGCCTCAGATTCGATCTCAGCGCATTTGTTGCTCTAAGTACCCAATTAGAACTACCTATGTTAGTGATTCCTGGCTTACTGTTAATATATTTCGCTCAGATCTGCTAACCTAGCATTAGTGAAATCGAAGATTTCAATATAAACTATATTTAAGCTACTTACTTATGGGTTGTGCAAAAATCTGTATCAATTTTTCTAGCAACTACATGAAGGCAGTACATTTACTTTACACATAAAAGATAAAGTGTTGAGCTGAATATTTGCATCCAATCTACTAGCAACCAATTTTGAACCACACAAGAACAACATCAATACATAAAAAGTAATTTATCTTAACAATGCATCAGTCGATAGGTAAGGACTCTCTAAGCCCGGAAGACACGTGCGCTCGAGTGCACTCGTAGTATATTGTGGAGCTATGACGTAGGAAGTCACGGGAGCAGACTGTGATTATTACATCGTTTAGTTTAGTCTTTTAAAGGCTTCTTCGTTGTTTGATGAATCTTAAGGGTTTAGGCACCTGTCCCACCGCCACGAGGAAGCGACTAGCCATCGACTATTTTGCCGCTCAGGAAACGAACAATTGAGAGTGTTTTCGCCGGTATTGTGAACAGTCAGCGATCAACTATTAATGACACGGGACCTACATCTTTTGTACGCTTCTGATGCGAAAAAATAGTCGATGTCTACTCGCCTCCTCATCGGCGATGGGACAGAGCCTTAGTAACTCATCATTCCTTCCTTCGATCATCTTCCTTATCAGCTTAAGTGCGAATTTCACCAATAAAATTGAACACGTTCAGCACATCTAAACGCGTTCAAGAGCTGTCAGTGTACAATATTCCATAACAATTTTGACACTGACAGCTCTTGAACGCGTTTTAGAAATGCTGATCGCGTTCAGTTTCATTGGAGAAATCGGGGCTAAATCAGTCCTCATCTGGAGATGGGTCTGAAGCCATTTATGGCCTAGATTGTTTTCAACCGATTGGTTTTACGCCTCACGGCGGATCCGTTATTTTGCCTTACGACACCAAAGTTCTACTTCATGATTTGACATTCATATTCATTTTCTTGCAGGACGCCATTCCAACTGATCAAACCAAATGACTGTGCATTCTTTGATCTTGGGTAAATCGGTTAGCTTGTTCTTGAGAGTAGCATAGCAAAGATTATCACTCCACATAGGCATAGGGAAACTAATCCTATTTGCCTTTAGTTTGTGTGATCTCTCTTTCAATGAAATTGAACGTGTTCAGCACATCTAAACGTGTTCAAGAACTGTCAGTGTACAATATTCTATAACAATTTTGACACTGACAGCTCTTGAAAGCGTTTTAGAAAAGCTGATCGCGTTCAGTTTCATTGGTAAAATCAGCCCGGAGCTACGTTTGGTCACGTTTGGCGTATGAATGTGGTCACCAGTTAAGTTAGCTGAGCCAATCTTTTACTATCAGTGTCGAAAAGAGGTGCAAAAACATTTATGGTTAGTTTGGGAAACCGTTCTATAAGCTGTTTGTCGTTTTCGTGAGGTAAGCTGTTTTAATCGTTCACGAACCTAAAGATTATTTACGAGTAGGTACTACCCTAGATTAGTTACTTATTTGGTTAAGATATTAATTGCTATCATATTTCCGTGTCACCATCCACGTATATACGCAAAGCGCTGATGGTTATAAAGTTTTGATATCTGGTCTATCCGCAAAAAAACTTACCTACGGGATAATTGCGTAGTACCCTAACAACTGCAATACCTTTCATTTTGCCAGTCCAACAACATAAGATTTATCGTGTATAATAATTTGAATTCAGAACTAAGTACTTTATTGTTGTTTTGTTTACAGCTTTATAAAGTTCAGACCGACCGCAGAACGTATGAAAAAACAATAAAGTACTTCGTTCTGAATTGAAATTATTATACACGATAAATCTAATAATTGATGGAAATGGAAATTTGCATTCGTTTGTATTTGGTAATGCGATGATTCCCGAGGGACATTAAGAAAATAGTTGTACTGTACGTTTTTGAGTAGACGAATTTTACACACATATGAAGCAATGGATTAGCAATTTCCTTCAATATTCGTTGGATTGTGATTGAAGGTGTGTTACGCAATTGAGGTTCTAGTCTACACTCCGAAATATCTAACAAATGCCTGAGAAGTTTCCTAACGTGAAGTTTCATGTTAGGTAAGTAGAGGGATCATGGGTTATTCGGTTGACTTTGCTAGCTCATCAGATTAGAATTTTGAAAGGCTTTTATTATCTAGAAACCACAGGCTTATTCCAAATAAATTTTATTTCAAATAAACCAATTACAGGCACTTTTGAATTGTCAAAGGGTCGATCAGTCAGAAAGATGAAGCTAGTTGCCCATTCCAAAGCGTAGTAGATTCCTATGGTGAAGAACGGGCAAGACAGTCCATATTCATAAGGCTATGCCAGGGGTTTTCGACCGAGCGGATGCGGGGCGAGTCAGTGGTGGACATTTCGTTCGCCAGCCCCGCTCTGTCGCCGCGTGTCATCGACTGGCGCGTCATGGAGGGGGTGGAGATCTATTCCGATTACCGGTACATCCGGTTTCACGTCTCCACCCAGACATCGGGCACGCCGGTCAGATAGACCCCGAGTGGTCCGCGGTGGGCGCTGAAGCAGCTGGATCGGGAGCTCCTCCTGGAAGCCTCGATCGTGCAGGCCTGGGTGTCATCACCCGATCGTGCAGGCCTGGGTGTTATCACCGGACAGGCCTGCCGACATCAACGACGAGGCGAAGTGGTTCCGGGAGGCCATGTCCGAAATATGTGACGTGGCAATGCCCCGGGTCCAGCCCGGACGTGCCCAGCGCCAGGTGTACTGGTGGTCGCTTGAGCTGACCGCTTTACGCGCGACGTGCGTTGCTGCGCGCCACCTGTACGCCAGGCACCGCAGGCTCCGTATCCGCCCGCCGCATACGGAAGCCATTGAGGCGGAGCTGTACGCCGGGTACAGAGCGGCGAAGACCGCCCTCCAAGCGGGGATCGAGCGGGCCAGAGGACTGGCCCGCGAGGAGTCGCTGGAGACTCTGAACAGAGACCCGTGGGGACGCCCATATTAATGGGTGCGAGATAAGCTCCACCCATGGGCTCCCCCGATGACGCAGAGTCTCCGGCCCTAGCTCGTGGAGGACGTGGTGAGCGCTCTGTTCCCTTCGCGAGGGGATCCTACTCCCCCGCCCATGGCTCCACCTCCTGCGGTGCCCGATGCGGACCACACCAGGGACGACGACGACAATACTCCGGAGGTGACCGAGGCGACCTGAGAGTGGCGGCACGTAGGCTGAGTGCCAAAAATACCGCCCCAGGACCCGACGGCTTACCTAGAAAAGCCTGGGTTCTGGCCTTAGAGGGTCTCGGGCCTCGACGTCGAGGGCTCCTAAGCGCATGCTTGAAAGGGAGTTGAGAGAGGCCAGTTCCCACTTCGTTGGAAGACGGAGAAACTGGTTCTCATCAAGAAGCCGGGGCACCCGGCGGACTCTCCGTCCGCTTACCGGCCCATCGTGCTGCTCGATGAGGTGGGCAAGCCCTTTGAAAGAGTAATTGCAGACCGCCTTGTCGGGCAGCTGGTGCGAGTGGGGCCGGATTTGGCGGAGAGCCAGTATGGTTTCCGCAAGGGGCGCTCTACGGTGGATGCCATCATGCGCGTTCGTGCCCTCACGACGGGGGATGCTGTTGCCTGGGGTGGGGTAGTCTTGGCGGTGTCTCTTGACATCGCCAATGCCTTCAATACCCTGCCCTGGAGTTGCATTAGGGAGGCACTCCGGTATCACTGGATGCCGACCTACCTCTGTCGAGTGGTCGAGGCCTATTTGACGGACAGGGCCGTCATCTACCCCGGTCATCACGGAGAGTGGAACCGGCGAGAGATGTCGTGCGGTGTCCAGGGATCGCTCCGGGGCCGCATTTGTCCTGGTGCAGGGGAGGTCGCATGAGGCGGCAGCCGCACTAGCGACACGTTGGGTTACGACAATCGTCGATAGGATCCGGCAACTGGGACTCGAGGTGGCCTTGCACAAGTCCGAGGCCATGTGTTTCTATGGTCCTCGGAACGCGCCCCGACAGTGGCGCGTTCCGAGGACCATAGAAACCCATAGCCATAGCCCGGATAACGGCGGGAGGGGTTCACATCGGTGTCGAGTCGACGATGAAATACCTGGGGCTCGTCCTCGACAGCCGGTGGAACTTCGTGGAGCACTTCTGACGTTTGGCTCCCAAACTGTAGAGGGCTGGGGCTGCTCAGAAGCGGCTTCTGCCCAATCTAGGGGGTCCAAACGCCTCCTGCCGGAGGCTCTACGCGGGGATCGTACGGTCAATGGCCCTTTACGGGGCACCGGTGTGGGCGCGGTCATTGAGGCTGCCATTAGACTGGTCCGAGGATATCGCACGGTCTCCCGTGAGGCGGCGAGCCTTCTTGCCGGACTACCGCCATGGGATCTGGAGGCAAAAATCCTCGCGCACATCTGGGAGTGTTGCGAGGAGGCGAAACGCCGGGGCGTTACTCCGCTGCCGCGAGAAATCACGGCACAGCGGACAGAGCTCCAACGGGATCTCATGGCGGCATGGAGAGTGCGATTATCGCAACCCAGCGCTGGGCACGCCACAATTGTGGCGATAAGTCCCCTCGTTGAGGAGTGGCTAGAGAGGCGCCACGGCGTCCTCACCTTCCGCCTGACGCAGGTCCTCACCGGCCACGGCTGTTTCGGGAGGTTCCTGTTCCGTATAAGGCGGGAGGAAACGCCCGGGTGTCACCACTGTGTGGATCGCCCGGAGGACGCGGTGGAGCATACGGTGGAGGTCTGCCCGGCTTGGGCGGAGCACCGCCGTGTCCTCACGGAGGCGATCGGCGGCGGCGATCTCTCGCGTCCGGCCCTGGTTTAGGCCATGGTTCAGAGCGAGAGTGCATGGGAGGCCGTCACCTCCTTCTGCGAAGCAGTTATGCTCGCGAAGGAGGAGGCAGAGCGCGCGAGGGAGATGCAAGCTGCACGCCCTCGCGCCCCTAGTCTGAGATAAGAATTAGATAGCGTAACTACAATTTGAATTACTTTTGAAAACAAAATAAATAATATCTTTTTGATGAGACGATAAACTCTCATCAGATAAAATAATTAATTTGTTATCAATAAAACAAATATTTCCTGTTTATTTGTGATTTGTGAATGTAGAAATACACCAGTTTCTCGTATTTCGGGGATGCCCAGTGAGCAAGGTCGAGTAATGACCTTAAATAAATTATGATAATGACTTCACAAATATTATTATCAACGGTTGGGAGTGTCAAGAGAGTCCGAAATGCGTTGTGTAATCAAGTTATTCATCGCAACGACTCATGCCTCTTCTTGTGCTCTCTGTGCTTAAACATCTGCACTATAGAAGACCTTTCCGAGGCCAACGATAACACTGTCGTACTGGCCGAATTCTTTTCGAAGTTTATTTAAAACAGAGTACCTGGGCGACCGAGCTTTGCTCTTGCATAGTACAGGATAGTACATACTAATTCCATGCTGCCATGATAGTAGGTACTTACTAATTCCATGCTGCCGTGTCATGTTATTCTAAGGTAGCCATTTTGTTCTAAACTTTGAGCGACCGAGCTCTGCTCGGGTGAAAATACTGAGAAAACGAATTTTCCCGGATATGAGACCTAGCTACATCGATTTTCGCCCCCGTTAACCACTTTATTGCAACTTTCATCGAAATCGTTAAAGCCGTTTTTGAGAACGAAATTACAAATATATACATACAAATATTGTTCGTTTAATAGTATAGGATAAATAGAATCATCGAAACGACGAAGAACATCAAGTAATGCATTTGCGTTTAAACGAATGTCTTTTCAGTCTAAAATCAATTTCCCATCATAATTTTAATGAGTAACACAAAGTTCTCAAGAATATTAGCTTGCCTAATTAACTACTTGTAATTAAAACCAAAACTAAGCACAAATTAATTCATAAACTAGTCGTAAGTATAAAGAATATGAAACTCTCTCACGTTAAAAATAAACTGATAGGCGATACACATATCTACATGTTACAAGATCGAAAATAATTACGCTCGATCATCGGCCATTAACGTCCGTAAATTACGCTGGTAACGTAATACGCCCATACTAATTATTAAGCGCGGTATGTAATTGAGGCGTCTTAAATATAATAATAAATTTACCTACTTGTTCGAGCCAATTATTGTTAAGGGGCAACACCGACGTACTTTATAAGGGGAACACTGGGATTTGTTATTTTTATGGACTGATATTTGTGAAATCTGGTGGTATGGGCTCCATATATTAGGCCATGTATACTTCCACTTTCAAAAATATAGATAATATTAGAGATAAAAACAATTTATGTCAAAATATGATGCCCAATTTTAAAAGTGTAATCGTAAATATGTTTCTATTTTCTGGGACGTGTAGTATTTAACACGGTTGATTAGATTATTTTTGAGGAAATAAACAAATAATTATGTTTGCATACAAAACGGTAAACACGCGTATCAGAAAACCCAGTTGCATAAGCCACAATCATTTTGGTGACCAACTTTAATCGTTAGGGGTGATTTTAAAACCTTGATCACTGGTATCATGATCCTACAGTTTGACAGAAGCAATAATTATATATACGTAATATATAATTATGTTAACGTAATATATATTATATATAATTATAATATATATTATATTATTATTGTATAATTATCACTTGCTTTAAAAACGTTGAAGGAAAACATCGTGAGGAAACCGGTATGCCTGAGAGATATTTCTAAACGGCATGTGAAGCCAAGTCAGAGGCACATGGGCGGCTTTAAAACTCTCACACCAGCTATCTAATTACGCAACACATTTTCGATTTGCAATTGAGTCAAATTGGTTTCGTTTGACTAGAATTTTTACAACTTTTGAAAGCAATTCTAGTCAAACGAAACCAATTTGACTCAATTGCAAATCGAAAATGTGTTGCGTAATTACATAGCTGGTTAGTCACTAACCACACGAAAAGAAGAAGACAGCACCAATTTCATTCCGCGGTTTACCATTTTCTTACTATCAATTACGTTTATGAGTAAAGCTAGAAAATTCAGCAATATTCAGGTGATTCCCCTACAAATTAATAATCTACCACTTATGCAGTCTTCTACGATAACTATGAAAGATAAGTTGCCGCATTATTTTCGTACGCAACATGTCTGGTTTAATCTAAGTTATTTTCAGTAAGCCTACCATCCATAATACTACAAAGATACACGATATCATAAGATTACCTATCTGTCACAAAGACAGGCATATTTTTATAAAAGATATGTATTGCATTGGCAAAATTCTGTAGTCTATCGACCGGATGAATGGATTAACGAATCGAAAGATTATGGCTCCTGAAATACATTTGTATATGTCGTAGGATGATTCGATAATTCGAATTTTCGCGAAAACTAGGAATATTGCGAAAACACGGATAATAAGACAATGGTGAAAAAATTCTGCGAGCAACATGGAAGCTGCCGCAGCACCGCTCGCGCGCGGTATGTCACAGTTCTAACCTAACCTAACCTAACCTATTTCACCCAGTTCAATATGACGAATCATACAATCTGCCTGCAATTAGACACTGGTGAACGCTACTTCCAAGTTGCTCGCAGAAATGTTTTCACCATTGTCTAATTATCCGTGTTTTCGCGAAAATTCGAATTATCAAATCGTCCTACGACATATACACCACACCTACCTACCATACCTAATACCATTAATAATACATTTATTTAGCTTAGGTGCGATAATCCATGTTTTAGTTTAAGACAGAGATAAAGAAGAACATCCGTCCAAAGGTCGTGTGTGTGTGTGTGTGTGTGTGGTTATCCAAAGGTTAAGTAGACTTTAACCGGTGAACGATTCATGACAAACTCAGAAGTGTTTGAGAAGAGCATTTAATAGTATGCATTACATGAGGATGATGAAGGCGAAAACTAGAGCGAGGCACAGAACAGCAGGTTCATTCAAATTGAGTTGATGTGAGCCGTATTCCATCTGATGCTAAGGATCGCTGCGGATTGACACTATTCTCACTTCACCTAAGTTTTCACAGAATAGACCGGGAGATGCTGGTTGGTCCCTTCATCTCAGTTTTCAGTGAGATTTTTACGCAGTCAATGTACTGTACCTACGTGTAACGATATTTATTGAAGAACGGTTGATTGCAGTAATGTTATAATCTTTTTAGTTATTTTTGACGTGATTTCAGCAGCAGAAGGTGCCTGATATTCTTAATGCATAATCATAACCAACCTATAATGTTCCCACTATTGGGACAGAGGCCTCCTCTCTTCGAGAGGGAGTGTACTGTAATCCACCACGCGGGCCCAGTGCAACTTGCTAGATGTCACATGCCATTTTTGGTTCTAGGACATGCCGTTTTCCTTCACTGTTTTGAGAGTAGTGGTGATGAATTTATTTACACAAAGTAAAGCGTCTGACTGGGTTCGATCCCCACGATCTACAACTCGTAAGTTGGCCGTTACTACGAGCCAATATCAGCTATCATTTTTAACGGTCAGTACCCACATTGTGGAAACTGTATTGAATTGTATTTTTTTCCACAATTCAGTACAGTACGACACAACTTAGATGTAGCATCGGCAAACTTCGTAAAACCGATCACCATCCGAACTGAGTGCGCCTTCAAAATCACCAATGTTTATTACTGCTTTAGGTGAAAATGATCTTTACACAAACGCAATAACTTGTGTAATATAACCAAATACATTCGTAAAGTTATGTCATACTGTATCTGTAATTGCTCGTGCATGAATTTCACCATTGATTACTTATCTCGAACTTTAGTTTCTGCTAGGAAATTCCTTGCCGCTTTATCACTTTGTTTGAGTTGATTCCCTATGTCCATTTTTCCATTTCTATCAGTCTTATTACCTATATCATAGACAAACTACGACAATCAGATCGTAATCAAATCAAATTATACCTGTTCTATATCAACGATCGTTATATAATCTAAATCAATTGGGGAAAACGTTTTTTTATTTGTTTTACCAAATTCCCTAGATTTTGATAAGATTATCTTAAAATAAACGGGATCGTACAAAAAAGATTTTAATCTTTTTACTTTTTGTCGTGGATAGTAGTATCTGCCACCTGGAATTTATTTTACCTAAAGGCGCTCCAACACCAGGAGCATTCGCCTGTAATGTAACATTTCAGATTTGAGCATTACATCAGTGAGTCAGGAGAACCGAGCATTACAGTGCGGAACTTGTAATGATACTGCCTGCCTGCCTAGCCTTTTCCCAACTATGTTGGGGTCGGCTTCCAGTCTAACTGGATGCAGCTGAATACCAGCATTTTACATGGAGCGACTGCCTATCTGACCTCTACAACCCAGTAACTGGGTAATACGATACCCCTTGGTAAGACTGGTGTCAGACTTTCGTGCTTCTGACGACTCGTAACGACTGTCAAAGATCCACGAATGACAGCCGGGACCAACGGCTTAACGTGCTTTCCGAGGCACGGAGGATTCTCGGTATGTAAAGATGGTCACCCATCCACTGACCAACCCCGGCAAGCGTAGCTTAACCTGATGGATCGACCAGTGCGGCTGTTGTTACTTAGCCACGAGCTCCTAAGTCACTCAACATATTGTGAAGTTTATACTAAAATTGACTGTAACATTATTACTATTTACCATTACCATGTTTTAGACAAATAAAGACTTATCTTATCTTATCATAATAGGATAAAAAATAATAATTATGTTACTTTTTATGATGATAAAACGGAACTTGTAATGATACAATTTATAAAATTAAATTCACCGGTAGCATTCGCCTGTAATGTAACAGTAGTGAGTAGGAGCACCCGTGATACAATGTCTAACATGGATGAAAACAACTCATTCGACTACAGACGAAAGGTCGTCAGTCAGAGAGGCAGTAGGTATTGTAACGTAATGATCAAAATCGTATCTTGGATTGTTACATTACAGGCGAACGCTGGTCAATCACGGAGGCAGTATTGTAAAGTAATGCTCAAAATCGAGTCTTGGGTTATTACATTACAGGCAAATGCCCCGGTGAGGGAGCGCCTCCGGTAAAAATTGGGGAATCACTGAAAAAGATCATTGTACGCGGCAATAATGTCACAATTAATATTTTTAAACACATACAAACGCCATCTATCTAGTAACTAGTACGTAGCTAGAAACTGGTGACATATCGAGTAATCTTTGGATGTAAGTCGACATAACTGTTTTTGCACCGACCAACAACAACTGAAACCGTTCAAATGATCCCTAGTCTCTTAAGTTAACAGAGGCTTACGTATACTTAGCAGCTGTAAGTAAAGAGTTACTATCGTATAGTTAGTAAGAATAAGTAAGCTTACAACATTTTTTTTTTTTAAACCTATTGGTAGGTCCCATCATCATAAAAAATCAATATATATCAGTATTTTTTGATATTTTTTTTTGTTTTTTTTTTGTATTTTTGGTTTGTATCAACAATGAAGGAATTTGTTCAGCCAAATTCTCTCATGGTTGAAACAAACCTATGTCTATATTATACACATGACAAATTATAATACTGATAGCCTTAATACAAATACCTCCTCACTTGCACATAATCTCTTTTACGTTTGAAGATAACAAGTTATCGCAAATATTTTATAGGCGCCAACAATCATTGCTTGAGAAAGTATTTTTCTATTCTTTATTATAAAGAACCGTATTCCATAACACACTTTCAATCACAATCAGAGAGTTTTGAAGGATATTGTTAGTCCACTACTTCATAGGTTTGAAAAATTCGTATGCTCAACAACGTTAATAACGCAATGGACGTGGGTGAACTGTCTAAATGAAACCCATGGCGATCAATTGTAATTTTATGTGTGTTACGCAATTACGCCGCCTTAAAAATAAATTACACTGTAGCCTATGAGACTAATAAGCAATTTTAATCCAATTTTTTTAGAAAATGAGTTTGTTTGTTACGCTTTCACGCTAAAATGGCAGGACGGATTTGGATGAAATCTGGCACACGGTTAGACCATAACCAGGAATAGGACATAGGATACTCTTTATCTTGGTAGTACGTTCCTGTGGGATAATTTCCGACATGCACGCGGGCGAAGCCGCTGGCAAAAGCTAATATAATAATAAAAAACACTTTGTTCTTAAGTTATGTGACGTAAAGTATACTTAATCTACAAAATCAGTTACGAAATGACGTGTCGAACTTTTTAACCAGAAAACACTTGCGTAGGTGCTCTGGCGCCGCTGCTCTAAAGAACTCATATTGTATGCTAATATAACAAGAATTAGAATAATTATTATTAGAAAAATAAAGCGGTTCATACATGCCGCGACTCGTTCGCTTAGTGGTAACTGTCTTAAATATAATAGATATTATTTATATTATATACCGGTTTGACGAAATTAAAACAGGCCCTTGAATATTCAGGGAAGCGCTGTTATTACCTACGCAGATGTCTGTATGTAATTAGAGGCATCTCGTTTATATTGGGTGATACTGAACGCATTTCGTCAAGGCCAATAAGTTATAGCCGTCGTGCCAAAGTTAAATCATTTATTTCAAATAGGCCCATAAGGCACTTTTGAACGTCAAAATTTACAAAAATATAAACCTATTACAAAAAAGTGCAAAATAACTTTAATTTCGGAGGTCGGTGTCTTTGGTTTGGAGATTTCGTTCAAATTTTTTAAAGTAATTTTTCGTAGTAATTTATTTTTATTTTTTTATTTGTGGTACCTACCCCACACAAATTCGAAAGCCACTACCAGCTATATAAATAACAGTGACAGGAACTTATCATATCATCCATACTTATTTTTCTCACTTAGTCTATACTAAGTGAGAAAAATAAGTATTATTGAAGCTAACTGAAAAACAATAGAAGCAAAGTTAATAAAATTTATAAGACCACCTCGAAAGCATACCCTTTCAAACAAAAGAAGAATTTTCAAAATTTGTCCACAATTGATGGTGAAATCGGTAGTCATAGGTACATAAAAAAAATAAAACACGCTACGAACATACTCGTAGAACCGGGGGAGGTTCTATGTTCGTAGCATATGTATTTTTTTTAAGTTTAATTTTCTTGGAAGTCGGTTAAAAATAGAATTGATGCTAGTCGCAGGAGAAGAATGGGCAAGACATTCCACCGTTACTCTTTTAAAATGTTTTAAAATATTTTGTAAGAAATAATAAAAATAATATACAAATAAACGAATAATAATACTAATACACACATTAGTAATATACGAATATTTTGTGTTTTGTTTTGTATTTTGTATTTTGTGTTTAATACCTAGTAGTCTTTCTGACACTACATACAGTCTATGTAGTGTCAAATCTGCGTCAGACTTAAATGTTCAAAGGGGTAACTTTGAACATTAAGCTGATGCAGATTTGGGCGGTCCGCACCGCAACGCAAAAAATCCTTCTACGTCACATTCGTAGGTATATTTTCTATGATCCATTGTACCTACACTACAGCGGGCTACATCGCGTTTTTTAGGGTTCCGTATCCAAAGAATGCCAAACGGAACGCTATTACTAAGCCTCGGCTGCCCGTCCGTCCGTGTGTCTGTCAGCGGTCTGTATCTCATGAACCGTAATAGGTAGAGAGTTGAAATTTTCGCAAATTGTGCATTTGTTAAAAATTAAAGGGGGTATACAATTATAGATAATATAAGTGTTAAATATAGTACTTGGCCGGTTTTTTGTATTAAAATGCGTTGTGCTGCGGCCCGATGCGGTTGCTTGTATCTAATATGGGATTTCGGTTTTTAGTTCGCCGCAACACAGCTCATTTATTAAAACATTCTGAATAGGCATCTCCGATCTTCATTTGTTGAAAAAGTTTAAAAAAAGTAACCGTGGAGTTTCTTGCCGGCTCTTATCCATAGGAAACGACCAATTGGAACCGTGCACCTAGCCTCCGATGTTTCATAAGTGCCCATGTGAAATAAAATATTTTGAATTTTGTTTTAATTTGAAGGCCAGCAATAGGGATGTTGACAAAAAAATTTTTTTAGTCAGTCTTTGAAATTATAAAAAAATATTGGACACGTATTTTTTCTTTTTTTACGTAATCTAAAGATTACGGCGATACATTGAAGTAAAATGTGCCATGACGTCACGAGTATGTAGATTTGATACGTACTAATGACGTAGCGACCCCCACTCCCCAACTTAAAATGCGTTTTATCTGAGTATTTTTTTATTAATATGATAAAGTAAAAAATACGTGTCTAATATTTTTTTATTATCTGACTGACGGACTAATTAGAATTTAATTTTTTTTACCCAGGCATCATCCCTATTGTATAAATATAATATTTCACTATCTAATGATTCAATATTAATCTTAATAATATTGTCCTAATAGACGCTTCGTCATTATTTATGTACTTCAACAAAGTGCTAAATGTTCTTGCACTTATCTAGCTATCTAAGATAAGAATAGATTTGTTTGCATAATAACTATTACCTGGGCGACCGATCTCTGCTCTGGCGAAAATAGAGAATGCTCATTTAATAGTATAGGAAATTTAATACTGATTCCATGTATAGTACATACAAATTCCATGTATAGTTCATACAAATTCCATGTATATCACATACAAATTCCATGTATAGTACATACAAATTCCATGTATAGTACATACAAATTCCATGTATAGTACATACAAATTCCATGTATAGTACATACAAATTCCATGTATAGTACATACAAATTCCATGTATAGTACATACAAATTTCATGTATAGTACACACGGCTACACATCAAGCTATACATTTCCAGTTTATGCTGATCTCGCATTGTATAGGATTTCAGTACAATGCGAGGTCAGCTTATACTGGAAATGTATAGCTTGATGTGTAGCCGTGCGTACATACAAATTCCATGTATAGTACATACTAATTCCATGCTGCCATGATAGTTCATACTAATTCCATGCTGCCATGATAGTACATACTAACTCCATGGTGCCATGATACGTACTTACTAATTCCATGCTGCCATGTCATTATTCTAAGGTAGCCATCTTGTTCTCAACTTAGGGCGACCGCGCTCTACTCGGATGAAAATACGGAGAAAACGAATTTTCCCAGATATGAGACCTAGCAAGATCGATTTTTCGCCCCTGTCAATTATATCCCCCACAAAAATATAAAAATACAATATTATAGGATTTCTACGATAATTGGCAGTGAAAACACATTATAAATTAGCACTGGGTTGCTTACTTTTCCACTCATAAGTACTCTGCATTATCATACGTAAAATGATAGTGCATAGATGCACAATAAATCTCATATTTTATTAACATCCCTGGTAGCACGAAATGTCACTATGATAGTTACCATAGTAACATTTGTCAAATAACGAATGTTATCTTTATACATTAATAGCTTTTGCCCGCAGCTTCGTCCGCCTGGAGGTTGGAAATGATTCCACGGAAACATACTACCGTAACGCGCACGCCAGTAAAGCTCCCAGTCAGCATGATTTTTCCCGACATGTTCAACAATCATCGTCATATTTCAGCCATTTTACACAAAACCCTAATGAATTTTACACTTCTCACCTTCCATATGAATCACTCTGTCCATTGGTGAAAACAGTATGAAAATCCGTTTGGTAGTTTTTGAGTTTATCGCGTTCAGACAGACAGACGCGGCGGGAGGAATTTGTATAAGTAGTGACTAACTGACCAGACAGACGTCCTGTTTCCTAGAACTCGATCGCAGCACCGGGTCCAATTGTGAATCTAAAACATCCAGGGACTTACTCAACATACACACAAAAAAAATCATCAAAGTTGGTCCAGCCTTGTTAAGGTAGAAGTTCAGTGACATACAGACGTATAGAAGAATATATAGATAGATAGATATAGATTTTTCATAAACTTGTGACATCAGTCACAGGTTTATGATAAATCTGGTATCTATGAAAGAACCGGAAGTACACAAAATTATTACTGTTATCATAAACCTGAGAAAATCCAGTTTTATCCAAATCTAGACTGGAATCACCGAAAAGGTCGGATGAGAGTAACACAGGCTGGTGACAGTCACTCTAGCAGAGCTTCGCATCGATGGTTGAGTGCCGGTTTTCTTCTGATGCCTGGAATCCCTGGAGATGATATGCCGCTGTCGTACCACTTCCACGACGAACTTATATATTATTTTGTATAATATCAGCTTACTAGCTCTTAATTTCCATAAGGGTTTATAGTGTCCAAGTGGCAGTAGAGCGCTGACTCCTAAGTCACAGGTATTCCTAGTTTAGGAGTCAGGGTTAAAATTTTTGTGCGCTTTTAAATTATTGTGAACTTTAGCTAGATATTAAGCATATTGTAAGGACTTGTATCAATACAGTATATATTATTATTTAAATGTCTTTGACATATCTCGGGACCATGGTGTCCCGGTCCTTTGGAAGGCATACGAGGGCCCGAAGCCAACTCGCAGAGACTCCTTAGACAATTTTAAATGGAATGAGGCGCCAACCTACGATTATCCCTGACAACCCCCGGTTGGTGCAGGACTATTGCAGAACATGGAAACAAAAAATATTGGGCTATGGATTTGGTTGGCTATAGTGGATTGGTTACCAAGAACTATGGAAGGCCTATGTCCCCTGCCCGATCAATGTTATAGTATACACGGATAAAATGGCAGGAGGTGACTAGAACACTCAATAATGGGCTCCCCGAAAACGGTCGCTAGCACATAGTGACGTAGCGATAAGGGGGCAACACTTCCTGAGGTGCTTGAGGAATGGAGAGGTATTCCACGGCTATCAGAAGAATCCCAGAGCCCGGAAGATGGTCAAGATCCCTACGAGCACTTACTGGAATACTTCCTTCCTCCGAGCACGTTTGCTCTTGAGAATCTCCACTCAAGCCGGCCTATTAAGGCAAGAAAGAGGTGGGAGCTCTGTTCCTCGTCAGTGTTCACTCCAGCCGGTCAATAAAGGCAAGCCAGAGTTGAGGAACAAGACTTCTCCCGGGAGATAGGGTCCGTGGGGTCGCTACTGCCTAACAGCTCGCCACATGCTGCCTTGCGGGTTTCTGTATCTCTCCTCAACTTAGACCTGTTCCGGCAAAGTAAACTCTACCGGCACAAACTACGAGTTCGGAGCACGCAAGCCCCACCACGACGTCAACGTAGAGATACGGCGGTGGGGCTATTATAATTATTATTAACTGCTATATTCCGGTACAATCCTGATGATATTCAAGCTGCTGAACCACTAATACGATGAATACTTCTGGTAAAGGCTATCCTGTGCCGTTATATATCTCGTAGAACCGTCGTGAAAGACGCGCCAAAGAGATTGTATAAGGAAAACAATCAACCACGAAGACCTGTATTATCACACAGCTATTATCACATTACTCTTTTTTAGATTTTACATTACACATTACTATCAGATAAGCTAACTTCAGTCCTAACGCATATGATATGATATCTTCTATTATTATCATACCTCGACATTAAGTACAACATATACACGTGAGAAGTTTAAGGTTGCCCGCAGACAGCTGATTATGTTGATTCGGTCTTCAGTCTCAATTTTTCTGTAAATAAATGACCGCTGGGGAGTTTGTTGCGCCACTTCTTCTTCCCAGCTAACGCAGTAGGAAGTGGTGAAGGATGGGCGTTTTGGGGGACTGTCTTCTGTAATTTTGACGCTCGAAAAGTGCTGATTCTCAGCCTAGTTTGAATAAATGATTTTTTAATTTTGAATGCTATAGTCGGTTGGTGGTAGTTGGTGGGATGCTCAACTCAACATCAACATCCTGCTTTCCATATCCCCATTTAGTTGGTTGGGGTTGGCGCAGCAAATCTTTTACTTCATAATATATATAGATACACCACCATCAGCCATCATCTCATTAGTTCCCACCCCCTTTATAACTTACATGGGTACACGTATGATTATCGAGTCAAAAACGTATTTAAGAGTTTTTAGGCTATTGGTCCAACTATTTCATATCCTAAGGTCACGTCATCCCTACCATTACCGCGCCCCCCGGTCTACTCCTTGATATGCAATGATCTCTGTAGCCCTAAGAAACATGAGGCTCCAGGGGCTAGTGGAAATATTTGGGTTCATTCGAGTACTCGAGTCTGGTCAAACCACGCTGGGGTTGGTGAATTTTAGTCATTCATTCATTGGTACAACTATTTTGACAAGATAGGCCGTAATCAAAGCCGATTGAAAATCGAGTTGGTGACATGTACGTATTTTTTTTTTTTTGTGTTACGACAAAACTGTAATATTGTACTAGTAAATATAGTCGGATATCTATATGCGCCCTTAATTATCGAAACTATCATTATGACGTGAAAAAATACTGTAACAGAAACATTAATTAATCGATTGTTAATTGATAAAAAATTCAGTTGCTTATCTACGTATATTAATACATCACATGGCCATTCTTAAGTATCGGATGGTATGATAATCATCAATTATTATTAATAGTTTTGTTAAGTAGGTACTTGGTTTTGTTTGGTCTAGTACCGGTCGGTAATAAGATTCATTAATATTAAAATTATATTTTCTGTGAAAACTGTTATGAAAAAATATTTAAAATCTGCTATCTCAACACCAACACCAGCTTACTGTCTTTAAAAAGCTATCGTTATTTGCACTGTGCCTATTATATAGTGTGTAGTGTAATTAGTGTGACTGCAGATTTTTTTCATTTAACAATTGCTTCTTCAATCAATCAATAGTCTTTATTTATAAGCATAGGTTACAGTACAGAGCGGTGTGCAAGAGGTTACAATTGTTATATTATAGTTTCTCTATGTTTTGCCATTTGGCGTACAAAACTTCCAGATATTTTTTTTTTTGCTAAATGGACCAGCTCTTGGTTTTCTTCCTGCAAAAATGGATTTAACAAGGTACTTACATATGTATAAAATGCAATGATGTCGCCGGTCTGTGGGTTCTTGCCGTTGTCCAAAAAAAAGGAAATTTGTTCATAAAAATATTATCAGAGTGAAGCCATACGGAAAAGTTAGGTAGAACCGTGACGATAATTTGCGGCGTACTATGAATGTACCAGTAAAGCCTGCTGCTGTTTGCTGATAATAAACTTACTGTAATACTATACATACCTACCTATTTTCCTTGACTTAGATCCGTATTTACATTAATGCATGAATGGGTTAAGGAAAATGGAGGTAGGTACCGACAACGACTACTCGAAAATCATACAATTGACTTTAGAAATAACTCGTTCAGTAATGGGTTCCATGAACACTCTTAAAGGTTGACAGAACGAGACTTACCATTCTGTTTTCCTCCTTTTACTAACTACGTCCTACATTAAGTTAGTCACACATAAACAGGAGATGTAAAATAAGTGATTTGATATCTTCCGACGATCGATAAAAATAATTCATATTACAATTACAATTATTTGCCTTTGAGCGAATGCGTTCTTAACACCTGTCAGTTTCATACTAATGAATATGTGTTTTGCGAATTTGATCCTTATTAGTATTAGAAATGGTCCAACTCAGGCACGCATTCTCTCGACGGCCGGACTGTAGGATAATACAGTGCTATTAAGACGAGCTTAGATATGGCTCAAGCCTAAAAGAGCTATTCGACAATAACTCATTCTGCGGTGTTGAAAAGATGCGCTGATCAGAAGGTTGTCGCCAAAATCAAAAGATTTTGTTTCACATAAACCTACATGGGCACTTATGAACCGTGCACGATTCCAATTGGTCGGTTCCTAATGGAGAAGAAACATTACATAACAGCACGCCTTTTTCCCCGAAGGGTTGGGCAGAGGTGTACCAGTACAACCACATTTCGTCAGTTATATTTGCAGTGATGCCTATTGCCATCGACCGGGCACAAATCCAGACTCCGGGTTGCTGCTGAGAAATTCCAAAAACAAAACCCAGTACCACTTTGCCCGACTTGGGAATCGAACCCAGGACCTCCTGCTCACAGTAGCGCTTGCGACTACTAGACGAACGTGGCAAGTAGAGGAGAAGAAACATCACTCAAATAGTCGCAAAGGTTCTCTTAACACTGGCTAAGCTGATCCAGCCTTAAGATTTCAATCATCAAAATATCTACACGAAACCTTTTAATGAACTAATTAGCCCACCACTATCATTTTGGTTTACGTTGTTTACCATGATAGGTGAAAGGATGAAATAAAGAAAAATTTGTTTAGACAACAGTAATCAGAAAAATATAAAATACGAGTACTTATGAAATCACGAGCGTAAAACAGAAATAATTGTCATGACTGTGACTAGAAGGCTCCACTCAGCATGACGCTGTGCTATGGGGACCCAGAGCACAGCGCTGATTTTCAGTGGTAGTTCACCTGAAATAACTTAACCCAATGATACATTCATCACAACTTTTACCAAATAATTATATTATTAAACTCAATACCAACTTCCCACGGTACAAAAAGACTTTCGTTGGATCCCAATCAATATTCCGATATTATATTAAGAATATTCGAATTGCTTATTTAAAAAACATAGACGACAATAAAAAGGCCCAATATATTTATCATGTCGTTCTAAAAGAATTTAAGAAATCTATCAAATAACTTCTAAGATTAGTATCGATTTGTATCGATATTAGATAAGCATCTTATTGTATAAATAATTTAATTTGCATATTTTCGCAGTAAAATTGTGGGTTATCTTCAAATGGAATTCCTTCAACAGTTCAAACCTTGTAATCGTAATTAGGAACTGAATATTTGAACTTTTTATATGAACAAAGTAGGAAAAAAAGACAAATTCGAAGACATTGTGACATCTCACCTCACCATGCGGGCCCAGTGCGAGTTACCAACTTGCACTGGGCCCGCATGGTGGATTATGGCCCCCTCCCTCTCATCGAGAGGAGGCCTGTGTCATATCCTATTTACAGAATAAACAATTTCATTTCATTTCATCTTGACAGCTGTAGGTATGAAATGACTGATCATCATCATTTCAACCGAAAAACGTCCACTGCTAGACATAGGCCTCCCCCAAGCAACACCATTTAGAGTTCTGTGCTTCTCGTATCCAGCAGATTCCTGCAGCTCATGAAAGGACTATAACACGGCAGATTGACATAACTCGTCAATTTGCGTAACAATAATTTCCCTGCCTGTACAATAAAGTTGCCTTTTCTTGCAAAGATGGTGGATTATCACAAACTGTTTAAGCAAGATAACCCTTATTTCATGAAGAAACTTGGTTGTAGACATGAGATTGACACAACCATGTGAGCTTCGTCACACATGCTCTCTGCCCTCGACTTTTACAAAAACGGATTTGAAGATAAATGACTAAGCTTTAGCTAGATACGCTCATTAAAACAGGAATATTTCGCAATACAAATTCAACATTCGACTTA
This sequence comes from Agrochola lota, assembly GCA_947364205.1. NCBI lineage: Eukaryota > Metazoa > Arthropoda > Insecta > Lepidoptera > Noctuidae > Agrochola > Agrochola lota. Next base: position 7,429,854 of record OX376231.1, on the reverse strand, counting down.
ATCTCGACGGCAGAAATCAATCAAAATCAACCTGTATAAGGAAAATTAGGAAATTTTATCGGAATGCAAGGCTAGAAGTCGTATTATGCAATTTTGCTTTGCCCACCTTATCATATATGAGATGTGACACAAATCAACCAATCAATGCGGAGGATGCAGTAGGACTATTCAATCTGATCGAACGTCATAGTATAATATGTTTTTATTTATTTCTTTATATTTAAATTTGTTTTTTTTATTTTTATTTTTTTATTATTTTTTTATTCTAGTATAATCTGAAAAATTATGATCTGAAGGCCGATAAAATACTCGTTCAAATTCAAGTTGCAATCCATAACAGAAACTTGTTAAAAATTTAGAGTTATTTGAGGTGTTAATCAAAGCACATTAAGTCATAAAAATTGCTTTATTACAACAATTAAAATCTTCAACAATATTCCAAAAGAAATAAGGGAACCCTTCAAATCCAAACTACACAAATGGCTTATTGGTAATTGTTTTTATAGTGTTCAAATATATACCAATGTTATTAGACATGATACAATTATAATTTAAAAAAAAATACATAAAACTGTTGGGTAGAGGTGTTCCTGTAGTAGGAACATCCACGTATCGCGACTTCACGGAGCGAACGGTGCCGCGGCAGCAGCCGGCGAGTGCCAGGGTCTGTTTAGGCACAAGAGAATGTAATGTTTTGGGAATGTAGTGTTTCACAGCTAACTTACCTCAACAATCAAATAAAATAACAAGTGACAGTGACAATGACAATGTAATGCTTACGGCACTGTAGCCGGGCCGAGGCAGCGCCAATAATAAGCCGCTAGCTTCGCTTTATCCGATAGGGATAGAGTGCGGGTGAGGAAATACGGGAATTGGTCCGACGATCTTTACAGAAAACAAATGAACGCCAAATCGTCAACAAATAGGTAAACCACGGATCGTTAACCTTCTAACAGATAACATGAAGAATATCAATTACCTACCCTTAGTGAATTTCGAAAAACAAGTAATAATGGTAATAAATTATATTGAAATGATCTTTTAGATAATACCTTAACCTTACCTTTTAATACCTTATATATCATCATCATAAATGGCATGATGGCCCAGTGGTTAAGGCCTCGCCTCTCATGTACGAGGTTGTGGGTTCAAATCCGGGCAAGTACCAATGTGACTTTTTCAATTCATATATACTTTCTGAGTTTATCTTGGTCATTACTGACATCGGTGAAGGAAAACATCGTGAGGAAACCTGGACTTATAGATAATATAAGTCTGCAATCGCCAACAAGTCTTGAGCAAGCGTGGTGATCAATACTCGTGCCTTCTCTGTATGAGAAGAGGCCTTTGCCCTGCAGTGGGACAATAATAGGCTGATATTATTATTATTTATATCATCATCATCGATTATTCAGTTAGATAATATAATACCTATACGTAACTATCGAATGCAAAAAAAAAAACGTATATTTTAGCACATTCCTATCTGATAAAGTGATAAACTATTAACAAATCAAACGGTTACATATATTTTTTATTTTTTAGGCACTGATTTAAAGAGGCAGTTGTAAATAGCGGTTTTGGTAAGTTAAAAATTATAAATGGCACGTTTAATAACTAGTTCAGCAGTTAAAACTAAGCAGTAAAGTAAACAAAACTGAGTAATAAAAAATAATGAAATGGATCAGTGAATATATAATAGAGCAGGAAAATAATTAAATGGGCGGTAAAAATTATTGAACGAGCGGTTACGTGTGGGCAGTAATAAATCGGAATTTGTCGGTAAGAAATCTCATTCTAAGCAATTCTATAAACAATGAGGTGGTAAAGTAGTTTTCGAGATATAGCGGTGTGACGGATGGAACCCAAATGATTCACCAACAATAGAGTGGATCTGGCGCTCGGCGGCCGCTGCCGCGGCACGCTCGCTACGCTCGCTCGCCTTCACGCGTTAATGGTCACTGTGCTAACCTAACCTAACCCAAATGATTCACCAACAATAGACCATCATTTGTACCGCTCGTTCAGTTATTGGACTGCTCAATTATTTTTAGAATTGACATTGTATGATAAAATAACCGACAAATTGATTTTTTATTACTGTCCATATTTTACTGTCGCAATAATTAATCAACCGCCATTAAATTAAATAACTGCTCAATATGTTTTTCATCTGATCATAATAACATCTCGAATATTTAAATAACAGCTCAAAAAATGAGTTCCCTATTTTTTACGGCTAGCGGAATGTCATCGTGAGAACGAAGACATTTCTATCATTAAGAGCGTGTTTTCGGTAATTGAGCAACGTCGCAAATAGATGTCAAATATTTCGCAGTTTTGATTACTGTATGGAAATATGAAATATGGCTAACCAGTGAACTAAAATATTGATTATGAACATATACCACAGTAATATTGCCAAATTAATTAAAACAGGTATATATTTGACAGGTATTTGCGAAGAACTTTTAGAATGAACACTCTTAAATCACTAGGCTTAACCATAGATAATCTTTTTGCGTTTTCAGCTTTATAGTTATATTTATAACTAGTTCATGAAGAACAATGAAACAAACAAAATCATGATTCACGTGTTCTTGACCTGACAAATGGCATGATTAAATTAATATTGTTTATTAAATTAGCACTTATTATCCAAATTCTTTTAATAATCCTACCACAACTTAGCAACGTGCTACAGCTGTGTAAATAAGATAATATAATTAATATTAAAAAACAATTATCTTAAAAAAATATTGACAGTTGCGAAACAAAATTAAAACCTTGATGAAATCAGTGTTTGCAGATGAATTATTCATACCCATTGTTTCAGGTGTACTCATAATAATCCAAGGTTAATCTTTAGGATATGTAGCAGGCTTAATTATATGGTAATCCGTACAGGTAGAAAAAATGCTTAAAACTTTTTTAAGGAATTAGTTCTCATTTCAATTACCTTTGGCTTATCGCATAAGAAATAAGGTTTCCTACCAATGAACACCGCACCAGTGACAACAGCATATATTTATATATATTATAATACCACCACACCTTTAAGTTTCAACTTCAACTCTTTGAATGGCAACTGCTATCACTCATTAGCAGAACCATGACTTATGTCACGATTTCCCGACTAGTTCAAACTCAAACGAATTTCTGATCATCAGCTAATCACAAGGAAGGTTCAAACATCGCACGTGCTGACAAGGATCTTACTAATCAGTTATTAGCAGAACCATGACTAATGTCACGATTTCCCAACTACTTGAAACTCAAACGAATTTCTGATCATCAGCTAATCACAAGGAAGGTTCAAACATCGAACGTGCTTACCAGGATCTTACTAATCATTTTTAAAGTGTTAAATAAATCAAATCTGAGGCTACTTAATATTCTGCCGATCATACTAGCAACAAGAGCCGAGGAAAAATACAAGTTCGTGAAACGGGCTCGGTGTTTCACGAACGCCGCTCTTGTCGGCTTCCTACAAAAACGGTAATTGAACGATTAAATCTGCTCAAGACTTTATTGATTACACTTTTGGAACATAATAAGGGTAAGGTCGATCTCATACATATTTGATTGACCTGGGCAAGGCTATTGTGTCTTGAAGTACAATATAATAAAATGTCTGATAAGGTCACCATTAGTATTAAGGCCATAGATGGTTTGATATTGGAAAGATATGTAGCGAAAGTACGGAAGAGAATATCAGTATCAATGTAGTGTGCCAGTGTCAGTAACCATGGTGCAGAATAGCCAGAATTGGAAGAGCCTGAAAGCGAGGAAGTAACTTGTGAAAGTCAGAGTACTGTGGCTAATGATACATACGCAATAATGGACAAAGCAATATAGTAAAAACATTAGGCAGTATTCTTTAACGAAAAATTTATAAATATGACTGCAAAGTCGACGATGGTGTTGCAAAATACGAAGCATAAAAGAGCCCTACAGCATAGGCCAGCAATGAACTGCAATATCTTTATTTGATAATAAACGAACTAGGCACAATAAAATCAATCTCATATTCCGGAACAATTAGGACATTTTCACTATGTGTCCTTTTTAAGGAGTTTGTTTAGTGTATGCCTGAGTCGAAGTTTATCATTTAGTGTTGTTCCTAAAATGCATAATTATCTTGCTTCCTTTTACCGATGGCCTTCTGTTGATGGACGTATACCATAAAAGTTACCCCAGGCTCATTATGAACAGCAGTGTCGCCAGTACTAAAAGGACTGGCTTTGTAGGCATCGGCATGACAATCAGCATTCACACCCTTTCAGGAAAATATTGGTTATTCCGTTTTTCTTTCTCACGTGAGTTCTGATGATTTCAGTCTTACATCATTGTCTTTACATCCTTTTCGTGTTTATTTGTTTTTAGAAGCTTACGGTTTCTAATTGTTGACTAGACGTGAGCACATGATCTCTAACTAATTAAAGTGTACACATTATGTGTTAGTTCTCTTATTAGAAGAACAAAGGTTAAAAATTACGGATGCGGGTGTGTCTTGTAATACGTAGTATTTTAAAACTGGTTTGTCGTCATAATGTTAGCCTTTACATTAGAGAGAGAATTTTTGGATTCGATATACTGGCACCACTTGACATGCTTGTATTAATTTTCAATTTTGGACAGTCCGATTGTGAGGTACATATCCCTTCATCTTAGTTTTTTGCGGTTTTCCAAGTACCACTTTCAAACACGTTTCTATTGACGCAGCATGTTGTGCAAATTTACCTTTTTTTTTTAAAAAAAAGCGGTGCCTTAAGTTCATATATCTCTTTTTTCGGGGTCTTCTTGCATACATCATAATATAAGTAAGAAAACATATACCCAGGTATAGGTAGATAAGATTTATTACATCTGACACTATGCGAGCTGATAGTTTTGCGGTTACTGGGTATTGAATGGTAATTCGATCGTTTTCGCTACCGTAGAGGTATCATATGTTTATTAAGAATTTGCACAACTTTGTCTTGTACAAAAATGAAATTAAATATCGCAAAAAATGGGTTATGAAAGCTATTTCTTATTTACATACTAAGTAGTCATCTTGAGAAGCTCGTGGCTAAGCAATAACAGCCGCATGGGTCGATCCATCAGGTTAAGCTACACTTGCCGGGCTCGGTCCGTGAATGGGTGATCATCTTTACATACCGAGACTCCTCCGTGCATCGGAAAGCACGTTAAGCCATTGGTTTCGACTGTCATTCGTGGATCTTTGACAGTCGTTACGGGTCAGAAGCCCGAAAGTCTGACAACCAGTCTCACCATGGGGTATCGTGTTACCCAGTAACGGGGTTGTGGAGGTCAGATAGGCAGTCGCTCCATGTAAAATACTGGTATTCAGCTACATCCGGTTAGATTGGAAACCGACCCCAACATAGATGGGAAAAGACTAGGCAGATTGATTGATACTAAGTAGTCTTCTTATGAAGATAAGATACGCCCTCATTTTGATCCAAAAAGCCTTTCTTTTTTTAACTTTTGATCTATATCAAATGACCGGACGATAGGTATACCTACATTATTGTGACCGACAAAAAAATGGGGTAACTATGTTCCTCTTGAATGACGTAATGATTAACAATCTGGTAGCGAGATTAATTTCAGCGATAGTATTCGCCTTAACAGCTTAAACAATAAATTATTTATAAATATTGTCCATTAAAAATGCTCATTACATGACGGAACGCCTTCCAAAACTGTCGATGCATATTTTAGTAGCACGATTTAAGTACAGTTAGTTGCAAAGATTATAAAATAAAGCAGAGGCTTAACCTCACGGAGTGTTTTTTGCATAAAACGTTAAAAGCTCGCGGAGGACGTTCGATAATTAATTACCTATTACATGATGTCAAACAATGATATAATTTGTCAAAAATAATTCCCTTTTTTACTTTATTTACATAATTATAATTAACTAGCGACCCACCCCTGCTTCCGCACGGTTTTTGTGACTTGACAAAATATCGAGATTTCTTTATTATATGTAGATTTAATATCAATGTAAGTAACACAATAAACCTTCTGGAATATATGCTCTAAATTATGGTGAAAGCCGCATTTAAAAGAACAACGCGGTCAAATTCAAATTCAATTTTAAACGCATTGGAACACACTTTGAATCACAATGTGAATGATTTTGAAGAATCTTGCTAATCCATTGTTTCACATGTTCGAAAAAAAATCTGCTCGACAACGTAAATAACGCACTGCATGTTTTTCTACTGTCATAATGAAAACCATTGCTATTGTTAGTGTATCAAGCAATTACCTCGCCGCTTTGAGCAAGTGTTCAATCAATGGTCGTGCCTTCTCTGTATGAGAAGGAGCCTTTGCCCTGCAGTGTGGCAATAATAGGCTTTATGATTATTATTTATTCATTATCTACTCTTCTTCTTCTTCTTTTCGTGTGGTTAATGACTAACCTGGTGTCAGATTTCTAAAGCCGCCCATAGGCCTCTGACTTGGCTTCACATGCCGGTTTCCTCACGATGTTTTCCTTCACCGTTTTTGAAGCAAGTGATAATTATACAATACGCAGAAAATCCGAAAAGTCAGAGGTGCGTGCCTTGGGTTGTTGGGATTTTGGGAACTCGAGACCTATGACTTGTCAGTTCGTCACACCACTAGGACTTATCTACTCTAAAAAAATATTGATTTACCCGTGCAGTGTACCATCAAAGGAGTTCATAAATAACCACCGTAAGGACTATTCTTACTTGCACCGCTCGGCGGCTATAGAACTGGCCCGGTAACAGATGTGGTCATCGTGTTCACTGGATTTTGTTTTCAAACTGGTTAGATATGAACTTCTTCGATAGTACATAGTAATGACATCTCAATTTACAAACTATCATTATGGACCTAATTGAATTCTACGAAAACATATTATTAACCTTCCCTGACAACTCCTTAAGGCACCCGACCCTCTTCTTATAAAAAAAGAGTGTAACAGCTTCATAATTACATTTAATGAAAAATTATCCCTGTTACCATCTTCATCTATAAAGTACCAATTACAAAGTACCCCATCGATTACAAACAAGCTGGCCGTTTAAAAACTCGTCCGTTTACCGGAATTTTTTTTCTTCTTCGGTCTTTATCTATGCTAATAACGATTGTGCATGTTCATGTAAGAATATTCCGTAAAAAATCGTATCTTACTTACATCCATTAGCTCCTCATATCATATGCAAATTGCCGACACCACGGGCCTACAATTATTACGGACGAGCGGCGATTTCTCTTAATTTTAAGTATTTTTTGCCTCTATTTTCCCTTGTTTTTCTTCCTTATCTCTTAAGTTTACCATCACATTATGATGTACATATTATAAAGGTGATGATTTTGGGTGGTCTACCTTTGAAGTAATGATGTTATTATTTATACGGGGTTATTAATGGTGCGCCTGCGCTTCAACTGTCTCATCAAGATAAGTTTGTTTTCAACGAGCAGTCATTACTATGCTATCGGATAAACGATTGACTTTTAAACGTTTATCTGTGTTTAGAGATTTCATTTGATTGTTTTCAAATGTTACCAGTCAAATTCTGTGTTTTGGATTTGTGTAATGCTCGTTGAAAACAAAGGTTTTAGTATTCCTTCTATTTATTTATTTATACGTCGTTATGGGACGGTTTTCGGTGTCCGGCAGAGAACCAAATTTGTCAATATAGGTCACAGAATAAGCAAGCTGAAAGTGGCAAGGTCGGCCATATTAGCCGTAGATCCGATGACTGTTGGGGTAGACGTGTTCTTGAGTGGAGACCGTGAATCGGCAAACGTAAGGTAGGATGCCCTCAGGCTAGGTGGAGTGACGATCTTCGAAGGGTGGCTGGTAGCGGCTGGATAAGAGTTGCTGAGAATCGAGCTGAATGGTGTGTATTTGGAGACGCCTATAGCAGAGGACAGCTGTTGGCTGATGATGATGAGACGGCTTATATTATTTCAATATTTCCTGTGTAAAGCAACTTATCTAGTGTAATTTTGGACTTTGAGCATAATATGGACAAGGAAAAATTACGCTGATTAACCGCATGATTGAAATCCCAAATTAAACCGGAAATATTAATTGATATCCAGATAAAAATCTTTAAATAGAAATGGCTAATAAATCAAAGTTCTGGAAAGTATTATAATGATAGCTTATCAAGAACATACGATTGGGTTAATTCAATTATATTTGTTTCTACGGGATATACGTACTTTTGCAGTCAAGTGAAGTCGTTTCAATAATCCTACTGAATTCGATATACTTGTAATGTCCTTGTTGCAAGGAATCAATTAAAACAAAATATTAGCTACAGTTGCTGGCAATCTTATCTTATCAAATACACACGGACACTACGACGGAAATACAAACGGACACGTTCCGTTGCAAGAAACAGTCTTTCCCATCCAAACTTATTTTATTGCAGCAAAAAATATTAAGTATCTTATTATTCCACCTTGTGTGCCGAATCTGGATCAAATTTTGTTTTCATTCTCTTTTCGCCAACAATCGGCGAACGTAAGAGATAGTTTGGTATAAAAAATCAAATCAAATCAAATATTGCAAACATGGTGTACATAGGTTGAAAGAGTAAAAGTTTCAAACATGAACCCTGTAAGGGCACTGCAAAAAAAAACAAAACAAAATTAATAAATTACATTACATTTTTCATTATGTGTCATTTTTACAAAAGTCATGCTATAGCTATCGAATTTTAATATTAATTATTGTGAGTAATAAAGAATAAGAATAATTTAAATTTAAATAAAATTAATAAATTCAAATAAATTAATTATGTAGGTATGGTATACAAACAATGGTCAATGGTCAGCAATTTATGTCATTAGTTTTTATTTATTTAACAATTTTCTCATCCAAAAACTCTTGCAATATGTAGTAGCACTTCTGGTTCAAATAAAACCTAGATTTGAAATCTTGATTTGTATTTTGGAAATGTCTTCTACAAAAAGTTGTGCAGCATTTCACGGGAATGCATACAATAAATCTTCAGCTTTCCCTCTTAAATTATTATTTGCCTTTGCCTATCTGACGATAGCTTTTCTCTTACGATCTTAAATCTTCAAAATACAACCACATAAATCAGTAAAATCCTTAATGTCAATCACAGCAGTTCACCTCTCTTCCCGTTATCAATATTTTGGTGAACTATGTGTTTCACTTATTACGGTTATAAGGGTCATAGAAACTGGTTGCACCAATCGTGGGAACCCGGGCTATTTGCTCGAGACGTTTGTTGGTCTCTTGAAGACGACCAAACACTCGACGCCTTTTGTCCAAAAACGTAATGGGGATAAACAAATAAAAATAGGAGGACACTTCAATGGACGGCGCTTGATATTTCGGGAATAAGAGAATGCATTGTCTAGTTTTTTGTTCAATATGATTTTTGACAGGTCTGGTGAAATGGTTTAAAAAGTTTGGTCAAATTAGCTGAGTTTTAGCAAAGTGCAAGATTGTAGAATAAGCAGTGAGAGGTTTTTCATTTGCCTTAAACTGTACCGAACATCGTTGACAAGTATGTAGGCAGGAACATCTTGACTTGAGTCCGAAATACAAAGTTAAAACTACATTTAGCACCAAGGTTCATGTTTGCCGTAGTGACAACGTGTATGCAAAATTTCCTAAGATTTATTCATAAAAATCCTGCCTTTACCTTTCAATTTCTTCACCCAACAGTGCAGCAGTTATTCCAAAACAAAAAAGCATCAGCATTCTTCGACGCCTCGTCTCCTCCGCACCTCTGTGATGCTTCAATATATCCGCGAGGAACCTAATGGACTTGTAATACCCGACGACTTCAAACAAACAAGTGGCGTTAAAAGGACAAAGGGCCAACACAATACGTTTGGGTGTGTGACTTAATTGGTAAGAGATCGCGGTAGAGATTAATTTTTGGTTTGGACTCCAGGAGAGTGCAATCTCTTCAGTATGCATGATCCTTGCAGTTGATGAGCGAGACCCTGAAGCAGTTATCACATTTCAATATTAATGGCTCCAATAAGTCATTTGATTAAGTTCTCAGAAATGAAGATCGCAAATAGAACAATGTTGTGAAAAAAAATGGGCTTTTTAAAATTCTAACTATTATGGACCTCGCTCTACACTGCCATATCAAGTAACTGTAAGGTTACATCGCTACAAATTCTTCTTTGGCGAACTTAAATTCTTTTCCGCGTTTTATCTGCAATCTGCTTATCACAACATACCTAAACACATTTGAATTGTACATCGATAAAATCGCTTTTTTAACCCGCCTTCTCCTACAATTTATACCAAACTAGGCACTGGACGTCCAATATTTACAAAGTGGAGTATTTTTTGTCAAGCCCGAATGGAAGGGTTGAATGGCTGAGGGTATTTGGAGTGAAGGCAGCCAAAGCAACCTTCGTAAGGACATGGAAAATTATGATCGAAAATAATAGACACTATTGTGGAAACGCGATGGGCGAGTTTCAAATCAAATATTGTGTGTCTTTTATGGAGATGATTTAAGCATACCAGCGTGAAGAAGGTGTATAAAGAGCCATGTGCTTAGCCCTACCGGCCAACGTACCCGTCGCGTCATATTTTATATTATTGATGCATCATAATAAGGGCTCACATGAGCGTGACTTCGCTCTTCTACGAAATACTGCGCAATGCAAATAGCTAAATATGCAACTATTTGTCTTTTCATAATTAGCCTTTAATGCTCCCACTATTGGGACAGAGGCCTCCTCTCTTCGAGAGGGAGTGTGCTGTAATCTACCACGTGGGCCCAGTGCGGGTTGGTAGATGTCACAAGTCTTCGAATGTTTGGTTCTAGGACATGCCGGTTTCCTCACGATGTTTTCCTTCACCGTTTTGGGAGCAGTGGTAATGAAACAATTTACACAAAGTGAAGCGCCTGTGCCACCACTGCTCTGCTCTGTTTTCTCTTAATCACTGCTACATATGTAATTGTATCATCTGTCTGGTCCTTGAAAAGTTCAACTACATTACATTCCATATCCTATTAAATTAGAAGAACCAACTTTATGCCTTAAAACGTTCAATATAACCGCGAGGACATTATTAAAACTTTCTATAGGTACCATCGTACGGACATTAGGACCAAAAAGGGGACTATAGAAAAAGAAAAAAAAAGGACAAATTTCCCAACAGTAGGAATTATCAGGGTATGAATATATCCACAATTTTGCCTCGTTCCCGCTATGCTCATGAAATAAGTATGCTTTGGCACATCAGTTGTTTGCTAATCACTTCAATTTCCTTGTAACGAGAGATTATTAAAGGCTCGGAGCTATGAGAGGGTTATTATTTGGCTACTTGTAACTCTTAAATATTATTTATTATTCGGCTTGATTGTTCTCCTTGCTTGCTACACTTTAGCTCCATTAAAATTAGATTCTAGAGATACAATTTAATTAATATACGAGTACATATTGTAATTTCTTTTTTTGTTTTCTTTCTTTGCGGAAATCCATTATAAAATACAATAGACGGAGTATATTTAGTAACCTAATCCGCTTAACTGTTCTTAAAGAGTCATAAAGAACACCTTAGGATGACAATTGACTTGCAACAAGTCAATCGTCATCTTGAGGATGCCTCGTTGAGAGGTGAAACACGTGTCGATTTCTTACAGGGTTCTTTATGACTCTTTAAGAACAGTTAAGCGGATTAGGTTACTAAATATACTCCGTCTATTGTATTTTATGATGGATTCCCGCAAAGTCACGCCTGAGTCAATTAACTATCTTTTTGATTCTGACATTTTTTTTTAAATCAGCTTATGCCATGCAAGGCCTATTTTTATACAGAAAAGTTCTTTGAACCACTTTGTAGACTTAACCTCAACCCAGTATGTATTATTTATCAAAAACATAATAAACGGTTTAATGTTATACACAGGAACCACACATAAATTAAAAACTTTAGTAACGTAATAGCCAATCCTTACTTCCCTACAAAAACCAACACAAAGTATTGATGTCCATACAATTTCATGAATAGCTTCGTCATTCATTCATTTCTATGAACCCTTCTTAACAGATCACTTAAACTGAACGGTATAAACTCATACACATTTGTATCTAATTGTACTTAACCCTCGGGAGCCACGTGCGCTTCAGGGTCGTCAAACTGGTCCTTCTTTCTAAAGAATCCATTTACGAAAATATTTTATGAATAAAAAACTGTTTTATTTGTTCATAAGGTACTGGTTGGTGCAGTCTAAGCCAAATGTTTGGCCAAGGTGTTAGCGGTCCCTTGGCTGGTTACAAACATACAAACTTACCTCGATTAACGTACGATTCGTTTTTGGAATATTTTTTTACCTCCTCATTCAGGTTCTTATGTGAATGCTGTTAAGTTTCTATGGGTGTATTTTATATGCTTGTTATTATGGTTACCTACTGCGTTTTATTGTGAATTAACTCGGTGATGTTATGGGAAGGATTTCGTATTAATTAAGCGGTGTATTTTAGTAATTTTTATACACGCTATTGAGAATACCGTTCTTTCTCTATTAAGGTATGATTCCGAACAACGACGAACGCGGCATTGCTGCCGTGTCACTATAACTGGTTCCCATACATTTTCTATAGGTTTATATGAGATTACATTCCGAGCACGGCAGCAATGCTGCGCGTCATTGCTGCGACGGCACTGCTGCGTGGCAGTGTCGCCCTGCCGCAGTGGCACACTAATAGTCCGAGCGTTCAGCGCAGCGATAACACGTGAATGTTGACAACTGTTGAGGAGTAAACCACGAACAGTTGTGCCGCGCCGCGATGCTCGGAATCAAACTCGCGGCAGACAAACGCCGTATTCGGCATTGCTGCCGCGGCAGTGCTGTCTGGTGTCGGGTGTCGGAATCATACCTTTACGGTTGTATTGGATAAATATCGTATTTAAAAAAGGCTTTGAAGTCATCTAAACAAACAAATAACTGTTTTACCAAAACTACCGACACCATTTTTCACACCTAAAACCACTACAATCAGAATTGAAATGCATCATTTAATAAGCTTTTAAAAACTTAAAATTGAATATGCTTGCCACATATTTAAGAGCCTCTCGTTGTACACCTGCATAAGCCGTGGTATGCACTAGCACGTACTATAGGCTAGTTAACACATACATCAGTACATATGTTAGTATCGACAAACATATTAATCGACTACGTATGCGGCGGTGTGCACTTGCCCGAACTTGCTTATAACACAGAGTAGACAACGGTTCAGAGGCTGCAGCCTTTTCTGTATTTTTTTATGGAATTGTCGATGGTTTTAGTCTAGTTGGTATGTAAATAAAACATATGCGTTACTTACCTACCGTTTTCTCTTTCGGAAATCAATAGTGTAATAGGTATCTTCATTTCCAATGTATTTTAGACATTGACAGAATAGTCGACATCGGCTTTGCTTGCCATTTAATAAAAATTGAGAGAACGTTTTATTTTTGTACCTAGTGTACACTAGGTACAAAAATTTTTGTAACAACTTGCTACATAAACTTAAAACTGATTATAACAGTCAACTCATAATCAAAAACCAAGATAACTCAAAAAAACTCTGGAACACCATCAAATCTATTTACAACCCAAATACCGAAAAAAGTGATTCTTCCCAGTTATTATCTAACTCTCAGGACCCTGTCGATTCTTTAAATAGTTGTAATGCTTATTTCACTTCCCTAGGCAACAATCTTTCTGATCTCATACTTACGCGACTGTCCGAGACACAAGCATCCCTTGCGGGCAAATATAAACCACGTGAAACTCCACCACACTCTTTTTTCTTCCACCCAACGAATGAGGACGAAATAGAAAAACTTATAGATCAACTAAAAATTGACAGCGCAGGCGGACTGGATGAAATTAGTGTCAGACAAATTTTACCTCTTAAAAAAACACTGTTAAAACCACTCACCCACATTTTTAACTTAAGTTTGGAAAACGGCATCTTCCCAGACTGCTGGAAGGTTGCCTGTGTCAGACCCATTCATAAAAGCGGTCTTAAAGAAGTACCGGAAAATTACCGTCCTATCGCACTCCTGTGCATTCTATCAAAACTTCTTGAAAAAGTTGTAAATAAGCGACTAGTCAATTTTTTAGAACATTACAACCTAATATCTGAAAGACAGTTTGGCTTTAGAAAAGGTAAGTCGACCGAGGACGCTGGTATATATTTGACCAACTCCATAGCTTCTTGTATTGAAAATGGCGAACACGTCTTGGCAGTTTTCCTTGACCTAGCCAAGGCGTTTGACACAATATCGGTAGATCTACTCTTGTCAAAACTAGAAGGTATTGGAATACGAGGAAACGCGCTAGATTGGTTTCGAAGCTATCTAACAAATCGCCGGCAACTAGTAAAAGTAGGTAACTACTCTAGTGGATTACTACCAATCAACTTTGGAATTCCTCAAGGTAGTACTCTCGGTCCGACTCTTTTTGCTTTCTATATGAATGACATCCTTAATGCACCGCTTCAAAACGCTGAAATAATTTCTTATGCAGACGACACGGCAATCATATTCCATGCCAAAACTTGGGAACAGGTGTATCGACTTGCCGAAAATGGTCTGCTTATAATCTCCGAGACTCTGAGTAGAAATTTACTTACACTAAACGTAAAAAAAACTAAGCTGATCACTTTCTTCAAAACCATAGCTTCCAGTCCTCCTCGCCAATTGACACTCAAATTCCACACATGCCGCAACGATCACAATTCACCACTCACAAACTGTATCTGTACTCCTATAGACCGTATTTCCTCCTTTAGATATCTAGGTATTACAATAGACGAAAATTTATCATTTCAACCTCACATACACTTGCTAGCGGGCCGCGTCAGAAAACTAATCTACGTCATGAAAAAACTACGAGACTGCACACCTATTAAAATTCTCCGAGCAATATACCTAGGTCTTTGTCAGTCAATACTCCAGTATGGAATCTCCGTCTGGGGCGGAGCCGGGAAAAGCATATTTATTGAAATAGAAAGAGCTCAAAGAGCCGTAATTAAAGTGATGCTTAGAAAGCCTTTTAGGTTCCCGACAGATCTGCTATACAACCAATTTCCGGTTCTTCGAGTACGTCAACTATACATACTCAGTGCCGCACTGCATGCACACAAATCTACTAAAAACAGACCTGACTACCAAAGCCTGCTTTCAAAACGTATCTTACACGTCCCTCTTCCTAATTCAAACAGTCTTCTGGCCCGACGGTGCCCCTCTTACTCACACACTTATATCTACAATAAAATAAGCAAGCGCTATAATACTAAAGGTCTTAACACCCACTCGTATAAAAGAATGATAAAAAGTTGGCTTCTCTCCCTGTCATACAACGACACGGAGGATATAGTGAGTTAACACTAAAATACACAAGCCAGACATTCACGCAAAACTCACACCAGCAGCTCACCACCACACTCACACTCACTCACACACTAACACACACGCTAACACACACTCTCACACACTCACTATAATATTATTTAGAATTATTTTATTTTGTTCAATTTATTTTATTTGGTAATTCGCTACCCTTATTTAATTAACTATTCTGTCCATTTTCAAACATCCTGAAATAAAATTTAAGCTAACGCAAAAATGTTTCGAATTAAAATTAAGATCACGCAACTCAGGCTCCCAAGATACAGGCGCTGCCTAGTTTGGGGACCACTGTTTTAATACTATGTTAAATATTCTAGTTACAGTAAGCATACAATATCATTATTTTTGAAATTTATTTTGTAACAATGGACCAATAAATTATAAATGGTATTCTTTAGTTTTTAGGTTATCTATGACCGAAATTTTAATTTCGGCAATCAAAGCTCTCAAGCTTCTGAAAGACAAGCACTTGACGTTCCTGCTGTAGAACTTCACCAAAACGTTAATAGCTCCACCAGAACTCCACCATATTGCCGAAGTTTACCAATCAACATATTGAAAGTTACTTTTAGTTGTACTCTTTTAGTTTCCCACTTTTTTTAGCGTAGTATCTTTAGGAAATAAATGAACACCGGGGTTAGTAGTTTAGTACATCCTGGTACAGCATACTTAAGCATATTACGAGAAAATTTTAATTTACTGAATGATAGGTTACAAAATGTATGGAATTGACAGCTTTCAATGGCCATGTCGACGATGCGCCACCTATCGTGATAAAATGGCAGTACAGATCCTCATTATGCCTCTCGTGCAGGGCCCCTTCACCCTTTTACCGTTTCCCGCCATTCGTGGTGACTGACAGATGACAGATGACATTAGTGACAGCAGCTACCTCAATGTTTGTGTGTATGAGATAATGTTTACTTAATTATCTAATACACTACCTATACCATGTCAACTTTAGAAGGAGCAAATCAGCGAAAAAAATTACAACGAATAAATAGTATGTTTTTGTCACGAACTTAATGCGTAAAACCAAAACTGCAAATGTATGCGTTTTCAAGTCTCGTGTTACGATTTCAACCGATAACAAATCGTATGATTAATATTTCTAGGTAATGCGTTCTTAATATTATGTAATGTGTCTTCTGTATTAAGGATTTTAGTACTTACCTTATAATTATTATTTATAACTAAATAATTACAAGTACTTTTATCAGTGCTACCCGCTTTTTTGTTATTGATTAATTTATAATTGCACTTTCATCGTCTAGGAATTTGACTGCCAAATGTTTTTTTTTTGTTTAGGCGGGAAAAGGCCTGGTCCTTTCAAAGTTTATCACCGACAACACCAACCTTATTGTAACTAATCAAAGATCATTGTGAGTTTGACAGATTTGTCAGTAGCAGCAACCCAATAGCAACCTTATTGTTACGACTGTAAAAATCACTGTGATTTTGACAGTGATGATGATCAATAAATCTTCCCTTTTCCCAACTATGTTAGGATCGGCTTTCAGTCTTTCCGGGTGGAGCTGAATACCAGCATCTTACATGGAGCGTCTGCCTATCTGACCTCCACAACCCAGTTCGTGTATTTGGGTCAGTTTTTTTGTTGATTTGACATTGATGCAATACAGGAGGTAAAATAACTGTGATAGGACTGTACCTACTGTAGGTACAGTCCTTTCACAGTTATTTTAGCGTTTACTATAACTTGACACGTGATGCAATGAATTTTGCAGTCTTAGTTTCAATACTGATAAAGTTCAAAATGGCGACTGACAGAACAGTACTACCAATCACATGACTGCAAAATTCAGTGCTACCAATCGCGTTACGGGTCGAGTTATAATGAACGCACTGTAGGCAGATGATGACTGATTTGCTAAAT
Organism: Agrochola lota; assembly: GCA_947364205.1. NCBI lineage: Eukaryota > Metazoa > Arthropoda > Insecta > Lepidoptera > Noctuidae > Agrochola > Agrochola lota. Next base: position 7,412,548 of record OX376231.1, on the reverse strand, counting down.
TAATTCTTAATTTAAACGAAAACAATGTATGATGAAATATATCGAAGTACTGCGTATAAAAAATAGTGATGCAAATTCTTACCGATAATAAAAATGAAGAAATAATATAATATTACAATAGCGGACAAAGGCGTGTCAAATCACGACTAATGCATTTAACAGTTCACATTAAATTATACATTATAGAAAACAACGAATACTTTAGTAAAACTAAATTATGATTATTCGTTTTAATATGATGCTACGCCTGTAATTATAATAAAATGATTTGGCACACAAATTCTTATAGTCACACATTTTATTATAGCTGATGGAGATTTTTGTAATTCGAATAGAATAGAATATATAATATCGATGCTGTATAATTACTATTTATTATATAAGGTATTCATGGAAATATGTCCATAAGTACATACCTCGGTCAAATAGTCTCCTTCCAGCACGCGTAGCATGATCACAATAGAAACGGGTTTTGTCAACGGAAGGATAGACAAAATGACAGATTGTGATTGTGAATCTGTCATTTTGACTATTCTTCCGTCGAGAAAACCCGTTTCCATGTGTTTCTCTCTTTTCTCTATCTATCACCCTCTCTCTCTCTCTCTATTTATCTCTCTCTTTCTGTCTCTATTATACAGGGTAGATTTTAGAGATGGAGCAGTAAGGGCAGGTACCTTGTAGGTACAGAAAAACGGTCTTAAGACCGTTTTCTTATAGTGACGACGGTTATGGTGCATGTCCTTACTGCCCCATCACAAAAGCGCTAGTCTACATCTACACTAATATTATAAAGATAAAAGATTTGTGATGTGGTTTGTTTTCTCCAAATTCAAATTCAAAAGTCATTTATTCAAACTAGGCTGAGAATCAGCGCTTTTCCAACGTCAAAATTACAGAGCATATTATAATTGTTTGGATTATTTTATTTGACTGTAAGTCAATTTATTTTAATTTTGTTTTCATTTATTGTTGATATAATGTACTCATTAAAATGTTTTTATTTTATGAGTTGTATTGCAATTTGTGGTAATGTAAATTATTTTAGCATAAGCACTATTATATAGAATCAAGTTTTTTTCCACTGAACAGACAGCTGTGCTGCTGGGGAGTTTGTTGCGCCACTTATTCTTCCCAGCTTAAGCACTAGGAAGTGGTGAAGGGTGGGCGTTTTTGGGGGACTGTCATAAAGTATCATGTAGTCTAAAATAATTGTTTGATGCTTGGGGGACATTGGAGTAGCTTAATTAGTCCCTTGGGACTAATTAAGCTACTCCAATGTCCCCCCTTTTTGTCGTCTAAGTAATCTTTAACTTTATAGAAACCTTTTTGACATAGTTTCTGTTTAATAAATGATTTAAATTTATTGAGGCTCAATTCTTTAACATGGCTTGGGACTTTGTTGTAAAAACGTATACTTTGGCACTTAAATGAATTACAAGTTTTTGGAGCCTAGTCCTCGGCACAATAAATAAATCTTTGTTTCTAGTATTTAAGCTATGAATTGCACTGTGTTTAGAATATAGATTTATATTCTTTTTTACATAAATCAGGTTCTCATAAATATATTGAGACGCGACTGTCATTATATTTATTTCCTTCAATTTATCCCTCAGTGAATGCCTACAACTTAGCTTGCTCGAATGGCACGTTTCTGCAGCACAAATATAGCCCGAAAGTCGGCTGCATTTCCCCACAGCAAAATGCCATACGACATTACACTATAGAAATAACGAAAGTATACTAATCGAGCTGTTTCTACATCAGTCAAATGACGTATTTTATACACCGCGTAGGCTGCAGAGCTTAGCCGCTTCGACAATTTGGTTATATATGGGTTCTACTGAAGCTTCGAATCCAAAGTAATACCTAAGAACAGCAACTCCCTCTCTCTCTATCTCTCTCTCTCTATCTATCTCCCCCTCTCTCTATCTATCTGCCTCTCACTCCCTCTCTCTCTATCTATCTCCCTCTCTCTCTATCTCCCTCCCTATCTATTTATCTCCCTCTCTCTTTCTATCTATCTCCCTCTCTCTCTATCTATCTGCCTCTCTCTCCCTCTCTCTCTAACTCCCTCTCTCTTTCTTTCTAACTATCTCCCTTTCTCACTATCTATCTCTCTTTTATCTTTCCCTCATCCTCCCTCTCTCTGTTTCTACATCAGTCAAATGACGGATTTTATACACCGCGTAGGCTGCAGAGCTTAGCCGCTTCGACAATTTGGTTATATATACGAATCCAAAGTAATACCTAAGAACACAGCAACTCCCTCTCTCTTTCTATCTCCCTCTCTCTCTATCTTTCTCTCCCTCTATCTCTATCTTTCTCTCCCTCTATCTCCCTCTCTCTCTATCTCCCTCTCTCTCTCTATCTCCCTCTCTCTCTCTATCTCCCTCTCTCTCTCTATCTCCCTCTCTCTCTATCTCCCTCTCTATATCAAACTCAAACTCAAACTAAAAGCATTTATTTCAAATAAACCTATTACACGTACTTTTGAATTGCCAAGGGGTCGGTCAGTCAGAAATATGAAGCTAGTTGCCCATTCCAACGCGTAGTAGGTTCCTATGGAGAAGAACGGGCAAGAAACTCTACGGATACTCTTTTAAATCAGAATATTTTTACAAAATATTGGTTACATCATCCATGTTGTAATTATACATGTGAGAACAATGTAAAAAGACGTGCACGTTAAAAGCGTCAGTAATAAAAATAAAATCAAAAACAATTCAAAAATTAAAATAAATTCAAATAGGCCGTGGCAGCTAAGAGATGACCAGTCCCCACTGACGGCGCCCGTTCACGAACATGACGCATGCATCAGCACCATTTAGCTCAACCATTTTGAAGGGAATTTAATAATCCAACACACACGCCACCACCAGCGAGACATTTGAGTGAGCATGACATACTCTCAACCGCCAGGGCACACTCAAGTCAATGAAAGACGTACCCAGTAAATGGTAACTGTAAAGTAGGGACGTAGTGCTCACACATGTACTATGCAATTATATAATACTAAGAGATTGAATTTATACAATCTAAAGATAGTTTTACAATCTTCAGCAGCTGCAACAATATTTTGAATGCTAATCAATTAGTTTATGCGCCCTTGTGGAGCTGGACCAGCGCTGAGCCAAGCATTTTTGTCGTCGATGTAATCCCCCAACTTATAATATGGTTGGCAGCATAGAGTGCGTTTTATACAAGATTTAAATTTCGTTTCATTCAATTGGAGTATGTGGGGAGGTATTTTATTGTACAATTTCAAACAGTACCCCATGAAGGATGAGTCTACTTTAGCCAGTCTGAAACCCGGTTGAATCAATTGATCCCTATTTCTAGTCCTATAATTGTGTCTATCACCTCTTTTACTGAAAAGACTTAGATTTTTCCTAACGTACATGATGTTTTCATAGATATATTGACTATCTAACTGCCTCTCTCTCTTTCTCTCTCAATCTATCTTCTTCTCTCTCTCTCTATTATACAGTGGTAAGACAAGACTTGCTCGACGCTCTGAGAATACCTGGAAGAGCAATTGGTCGATGAACCAAATAATCAAGGGACCGCTCCCTCTCTCACTGAAGAGAAAACTCATGGGCATGTGCATTCTTCCTACCCTCACATAAGGAGCGCAAAAGTCACTAACCAAACGTCAAAAGTCCGCACTGGGGGTCTGACAGCAAGGAATGGATCGCAGTATCCTAGGAGTTAAACTCACTGATCCTTTATAGAACTTGATATTGCGTTCTAAAACTCAAATTATTGATCTATGTCACACGGGTGCCAAGCCTAAATGTAATTGGGCTGGCCACATCTATCGCTTACTGGAGGAGATGTGGGTTAAACTAGCAACTCAGTCTATTCCAAACAGGAGCAAACGGCATCGCGGCAGGTCCAGGAGGAGATTACGACGATGACGATAGAAGAATTCGACTTTTTTCATACGGATACACAACAAACGGGATAAGTAATAATAAGGTATTCAAAATATAAGATAGTGCTGATATATGTGGCTGTTCAATTAATGTTCTTCAAAAATTGGACATAAGTATTGAAGGTTATATAAGATTTTTATTCTATACTTGGCCTTGTATATTTTCAATATTTTTGTAATTTCATGAAACCAGTTTCTTAAAATAGTATTATGGAAAGTTTTCTTTAAAGATAGGTAAGCTGTTATCATTTAGGCAATAATAATAAAAAGTATCGATCACTGTACAGGTGCTGAAAGTGAATCTCTCACGGAGGTCAACGTGCCAATACTTATTTTTAAAACAGTAAACATAATGATTAAAACAATATTTTTCTTACCTCATCTTGTTTGAAATCCTCTTGAAAATATTGACCAAATACTGTTGTACCAAATTCTGAATGTACTGACCACTCTAGCATGCATTGCTAACATATCATTGATTGCTCCTAGCACACCTCAATTGGCGCAAGTACTTGTACATTATCCACAAACATTCAAAATTAAACATACTTGTATTGCATGTTTTCTTAGGACATGTTTTATTAAAACACTCAGCAAATATAGGATCGACTTTTGATTTGTTTATGATTTTTTTGGACTAATATTAGGTGCTAGTGGTAGTCAAAACTGTAATTTCGAATGGCTTATCGATGCTAAATTTATCATTTTTATTTACTCTCTCTTTCTCTTTTTTGGTAAGCTTCATTGATCTTGGCAAATATGTTTTCTTGGCTTTTTAAGGTTTCGCAATATATGTCTGTCTAGGAGCTGATGGCTAAGTAATAACTGGCGCACGGTTCAATCCATCAGCCGGGGCCTACGCTTGCCGGGGCTGGTCTGTGGATGAGTGACCATCTATACATACCGAGATTCCTCCGTGCCTCGGAAAGCACGTTAAGCCGTTGGTCCCGGCTGTCATTCATGGATCTTTGACCGTCGTTACGGTTCGTCAGAAGCCCAAAAGTCTTGCAACCAGTCGTACCAAGGGGTACTCAGTTACCGGGTTGTGGAGCTCAGATGGGCAGTCGCTCCATGTAAAATACTGGTATTCAGCTGCTTCCGGTTAGACTGGAAGCCGACCCCAATATAGTTGGGAAAATGCTAGGCAGATTAAATATATGTCTGTCTTTTCATCCGTCACAAGGCTCTACTAACTACGTATTTTTTTTTCTTTTTGACTTACAGATGTTCCATGTGTCACTATACAACTTGTTGCTTTATTTTTAACAAAAGACCCATTTATTATACTTACGTTTGTTGTAACACCACAATATTTACAAACACTTTTCCTAGACAAGTAGTTGTTATCTCTGTTCTTATCTTACTCTGTGCAGCGACGTAGCTAGGTGCTAATCGGAGAGCGCACACGCGCGGCGACGGCATCACGCCCTGTTAGCCCCACTTTACCCTGTTTGTTCTAAATGTTACATTTTACCCGCAAACACCCTCTTCCGGCGAGATTATTGGAAATATCGCCTTTTTTGTGGCCGCACCCGTCTTGCTACTTTTGGGTAAATATTCATTGAGTCGGGTATTAGATTTCAGGAATTTTAATTCATATGTAAGAAAGGTGCTGTAGGTATGTTCAGCAGTGGGCGAAATACAAATGGTTGTCGCTGATTACAGGCATACAGACGTTAGTCGATCTGTCGAACTTACACGAACTTTTTCCGACAGTTATTTATGTCGGAAAAAGTTCGATGGAAATTATTTGAAACAAGCCTGAAAAGTGTGGTCCTCTGATACAGATAGGTACATGTATATTCTTGACTGTTTTATCCTATGTTTTCAGGAGGAAAATAACACAAGAAATGCGAGTTAAATATGATTTAATTTCGTAATTTTTCTTAGCAATTATATTTCGTTCTCAGCATCTGAATACTTATAATTAGACACAGTAATACATAAGACAGTGTCAAGTTAATATAACAATTTATTATGTATTTAAGCGCATATTTTGTAAACTATTTTACACATTGTTTGGAATGTTTCAATCTCTTATAATGGTCTGTCTTCTATGTATTATACTCTAGAGAATAATGGTGGAATGTAAAGCAACAGATACACTTAATACATTGACTGAATGGTGACAAAGTCTCCGCGACGCTTTATTGGCTAATGTCGAACATTATAATGAGTGAAGAACATGTTAGTTCATTGTATTCCTTTCAAGTATTGAAATTTTTGTGCCTAGACTTGGAATGGTGCCAAGAAGTTAATGACTTTTGTAAAAGCCTCAAGTGAAAAGTTGAAAAACCTTGCTAGAACCGTTGTCGCATTCGTCGGGTTACTCACTACGGTATAATGTTCTACATTAATCGACACATTTACTTTTAAATTGAATATACACTGGGTACATGATACAAATTTTATTTTCACTAAATTTTTGGATGATTTGCAATCATTTTCAACAGGTATACAGTGGTGTACGCATTTGTTCTGGGGTGGGCACATTTGAAGGTAATTTGGTGTCGACAAATTTCCCATTTTCACTAAAATTATATTTGAATACTGCTTAAAAGAAAATTACGTCATATTCCATATGTTCCCTTTGAAAATGACTGCACAGTTGAATAAATTCTGTAATATTTTCTTAAGTTAAATATTTTTATCTACTCCAAGTTTACAGACAAAATTAACACACTAGTTATAATGCGAACACATAGATACACTGCCACCATACTATGGCACAGATCTTATTAAAATATTAAGATTATAAATGTCCTTTATATGTAATTACGGTGCCGAACATATGGATAACAGCAGAACACACTGACGCCTTTTATGTTTCAGCTCAAATGGATACTAAAACTGGCAACTTTATTATTGAAAGAACATCATAAGAATCGCCAAAAATCGAGAAGATTTCGACAAAGAGATTCAAATACCTATCACTCTCATACAAACTCTTAAAATAATATATACAAAGCGCTCGAAATCATACAATCAAATTCACATATCGACCGGAAAATATATTCAAATGAACATTAGTAAGGAAAAGTTTCAGTACATGGAGTTAGTGAAGAAAACTAGGTCATAGCGACTGTGGCTAATCACAAGAGAGCGGTTGGTCGGATAGATTAAATACCCATAATTAAATACAAAACATTTTAATACAACTTTACATCTAACACCTACGTTTACAAATTTCTGATTAACTTTTGTTTGATAAATAAGTAAACACAATTATTTTTATTATATTTACAAGCAGATAACACGATCCGTACTTAATAGTAAAGCGTTTTAAATAATAACACACTGAGAATTGACGTAAAGGCGTTTTGCTACACTGATGGCGAGCCAGCCGGTGCACTCGAGGGCCAGACTTACCGCGCGGTCCGAGTTGTTGCCGCGTCTGCCTCCACCAGCGGTGGTCCGGCGGTACACTCGTGACTGGCGAGACTACTATTTGCTCTTTCCACAGAAAACCTTTTTTCCTTTTAGAGCACGAGTCCGACCGCTGGCACAAGAGCAAACGAGCGCCACGATGTTACACGACCTTAAGGAATTTCACAGCTCCGGACGTCGTCCCGGCTCGGCGTTTTTTTCCCCATTCAAATGTTTGCTCTCTCGCTTCAGCTACCATTCATGCGGCGTTTGAAACGCCGCGGCCACCGCGGCCGAGCTAACCTAACGCTATCCAGTCCACGTCACTGTAATAATACTGCGATAGTTGACTAATACTCTGTCCACTCACAATGTCCATCGACAGCTGGCAACGGAACGCGCGAAGCGTTGAAGCGTAAATGAGCTGCTAATGTGTTGAGGTGCTTGGGGCCTACGTGCCGTCGCAGTTCCTCCGCCTCTGGGCCCTGCCGTGGTGGTGGCGCGTGCCGTGGCACGGCGGCTTGATGGAGTTGAGCGACGGCCGGGGCCTACGCTGCGGGCGCCACTTGGGCAGGTCGCCGGCGCGCATAATGTTGTGCCTGTTTATATCGAAGTCGTGGGCCTCCTTCATGAAAGAGAAACACTTGTGCAGTCGCTCCGTGAGGCGACTCTTGCCGCGGCGCAGCTGCAGGCCCCGCCGGTTGAACCCTATGTAGCGGTCTTCGTTCTTCACCAGGTGATATCTGTTGTAGCCGTCCACAAACTCCTCTTTGAACAGGCAGTTGGGTTGTCTCTCCGCTTGGAAGCGTGTCTGTTGACGATAAAAACATTTTTTAACACCGTTACACTTTATGAGACAGAAGTAATTTGGAGCTTAAGATAGTATTAATTAAATGATTGATAGGTACTTACCAATCGTCTGCCTACTAGCCGGGACCTGTTGAAGCAAAGGTACATGTCCTGCATAGGAGAGTGGATGAGCAGTTCTAGGCTGAAACCGCGCGTACTGATGGTGAGATTCGCTGAAACAAAAGAAGACAACACATAAAACAAACCATTTAAAACCACAGCTACTCGTATAATCAGGGCCAAGAATGAAAGAAATGTTGTATCGACAGTTAATATTTTTATTACACCCATTTGTTTATAAAAAAATGCTGTTCACATTAAAAAACACTAATATTACTACAACAAACACCAACTAATGAAACATAAATCAAACTTTCTTCCCGAAGCAGAATTAATTAACTCATAAGAGTAGGAATTAATGAATAGAAAGTAAATATCTAAAGAATTCCCGATCTTTACTCCTGCCTGTAGTAATAACGACACCCCAGGTGCATATTTTCTAATTTCAATCAACGCCGATGGCCATGCTCACGTAATAAATTCAATTTATATTGTGGAAGGGTTACGAATGGAGTCAGGTGCAACAAACTAATCGTTAATGATATTTGAACACTAATAAAGTACAAAAATAAAATGTCGATAAATATTAATCTATTGCCGGACATTCAATACATGACGGGTTAGGAGCGGCATACATGGCGGACGAATTTTTCAATCTTCCTTCGAATTTAATATTATTTCTTAGGTGTGCGATTCACTACAAATACTGGTATTCAGCTGCATCCGGTTAGACTGAAAGCCGACCCCAACATAGTTGGGAAAAGGCTAGGCAGATTGATTTTAGGTGTGCGATTCGATTATTGGACGAGAAATGAGAATGAAATTTCAAGGACGCGTCGCGTTTAGACACATTTCGTTACATGAGAGAGAAGAAAGATATACCTCTCTCTGTCTCACACACTAATCAAGTTGCGTGTTTGTCGAGCTGCGTCTTTGACGTGGTGCAAATCTGAAGAGATGCGTTTCTGTCAACATGCGTTTTCTGGCAAAATGCGTATTTGACCAATTGCATTTCTGACGACATGCTAGAGATCCATCCCTCTCATTCTTTTTTTTTTTAGTTTTGCTTATTTTTTTTCTTCCTTTGTAAATTGTGTTCTTTAAAGACCGTGCTGATTTTATATTTGTTGTCTCGTTGTTAAATACAATGAAAATATTTGTTTCATGTGACAGCTGGTGTTCATTATCTCAATTCAATGATCCATTTTTTTAATGAGTCCTAGTTCTAGGTCACATTAAACATAAACACAGACACTTTGTCTATACACCAGTTGGAGTTTTGTCCGTATTAACTTAATATCTACAAAAGCATTAAAATTAATGACGGCTCACTTATCGACATTGACATTATGAACTGAATGATATTATGAAATATTTTATTTTGACCACACACATTGTTTTAAATTGAATTGATAAACTAACTAATAAATCTGGAGTTTTATGAGCAGCTCTGATAACTAAGACGAAATAATATAAGTGGAAAGATTTAACAGTGGCATTGAGTGCTTCAAATCTTTATCAACATAATTATTCCAATGCCAAATATTTACGATACGGTTTCGTGTTGTTTATCACTAAAATGCGCATTATTCGGCGTGCAAAACAAAATTTAATTTTTCACACGCGTTTAAAACAAGGAAAGTGTACCAAAAATAATAGTGATAGTCTCGCCATGTAAGCGAACACAACTTTCGATAGATAACATATAAAAGGGTAAAGTCGAAGTATGGAATTCGAAAACCAAACTCGCTGGGTATCGTATAAAAAGAATTAATAAAAATAAAACTATGTACTCGGACATGGCCGCCTGTGACACTGGCCGTGTCATTTCAATTAACATTAAAAGAAATAAAAATGCTTTGACTCGAACAGAACATAAATTCGTTATAATTTCGGTGTGACTTGTGAATGAACATGTGTGTGTGAAACTGGAAATATTGTATGGTGTGGACATTAGAAACAAAACGTTTGTGACATAATCCATTGATCGTCAATTATTTAAGTATTCCAAAGATGGCTGCTATTTAGTGAAGCAATATTAATTAATAAATATACAAGCTAGATCAAAGCGTAGTCGGTGCTTATTTTCTATTTAGAGAAAAAGAAGTAGTTAGGTTTAGGTTTACAGATTTTTATTCTCAAAAAGACACTACGGTTAAAAAATAAATTATAAAATAAAATTGATCACAGACGTCACTGTAGCAATTTAGATACACCCATCCAATGCCTTTAGTTTTAGGAAGGGTGTTATTTGTGATTTAAATAGTTTGTTAATTGTAATTGTAAATTACTTTGAAATTATATAATTCAAAACATTGCGTAGTATTTGACTCAAAACTTCCACAATTCTACAATCACACACGTAAAAATGTTAATCAGTAGCATTAAGGACATAATAGCTTACCTAAATATTTTCTTTGGCTTTTACGACACTTGTAAATACGGCAAAGATAACAAGAAGCAGTGTTTTAATGTTCTTTATTATCTAATCCATATTTGCGTATAGAGACATCGTCACGACACATTTTAATGTAATTAACTTCTTAATTATTAAGATTAGTTTTAGTCCTTGGATTAGTTACAGGTGTTATTCTGTTTTACTCAAAAACACATGCACCGTTTTCCATGTTCATAGGCAGAACCTACAAAGCCCTATGTGCTACGATCTTTTCTTAATTTGCCTTGTTATTTTAGGGCAGATTTTTAAAACTCCATCCTATACTATTAAATAAACAATATTTGTACACATACATATTTGTAATCACGTTCTCGAAAACGGCTCTAATGATTTCGATGAAAGCTACAATAAAGGGATTTACGGGGGTGAAAAATCGATCTAGCTAGGTAATCGATATATCTGGGAAAAATCGTTTTCTCCGTATTTTCACTCGAGCAGAGCTCGGTCGCCCAAAACTTAAAACAAGAAATGAAACCTTAGAATAATGACATGGCAGCATAGAATTAGTAAGTACTATACTATGATGGCAGCATGGAATTAGTATCAACTATCTTATACTATTCCTATACTATTAAATAAGTATTCTCTATTTTCACCCGAGCTGAGCTCGGTCGATCAGGTACTATATCTTTATACGAGGAATAATTTTGAGTTTTTGACAGTTTTACCCTTTGATTATTTATGTCGTTTTACCATCCAAAACTGTCAAACGGTGAATTTTATTCCACCGATAATAGCTAACTGACGTCGGAAAAATCTACCCATAAAGCGATATTTTTTGGTCTTATCGTGAATTATTATTAGTTGTTTCTCTTATAAACATTGCGTTAAGCAACCGTTGTGAAAACTATGTAGGATACCGAATATTACATCTTTTTTAATTTAAAATAAATAACGTTTGTGTAATTATTTATTTTTCCGTCACTTGAATATTCAAGGTACCGTGAACAGTAAACTAGATTCTCGGATTTTTATCAGAACTTATTACATAACAAACGCCTACTTATCATAGTTTATGGTGATAGATCAAATATAATTCTACAAAATCATTGTTTACATGTAGACCTAGTTTTACAATGCCTACGAGTATTACTACATCACAAGATAAATAATATTCTCTTGATAAAAAAATTGTTTGAATAATTTCGGAATACTTCATGAAGTTTAGGAGATAAAACGTGACATCCATCTACAGAGTCAATTTAAATTAGCTAGCGAAATTCCGCAGACGTGACGGGCATCAATACCTAAACACGACAAAATAAAAACATTTGATGAATTTTGTTGGGGTCAATGACCGCTGGTAGTTTTGTTACTTGAAGTTTGAGTTGATAAAATCTGTTGTATCGTGTATATATATTGATACCCATCACTTCTGCTAAGTTTACCCAAAAAAATACTAATTTTTAAACTCATATTTTAAGGGTGCATTAGTCGACGGCTCGAACTCGTTGGTGGGTGTGACTAATATGCATGCTAATAAGTCCTATTTTTAATTTATGTATTTATATTATATATATATTTATTAATTTATTAAGTGAAATAGACTATGATTTATTACGAAACCGAGCGCGTAACATTTCATGAACAGACTTTTGGGCGTATAGATTAAGGACAAACTACTGGATGTATTTACTTAAAATAAAATTATTTGAACTTTTCAATAAATCCCTGTACGGTTTCTATTTTGCAATTTTTTTATTAAATAAGTTACAATTTATTTACGCCCAAAGATAAGTTAATATTAGTGTTGAAACATGTAAGTTTCGTCGCTCATAACTTCCAAACCAATTTTTTTTTTCAATTTTATTTCCAAACAGGGCTAGATAATGACAAGACAAATTGATATGATTTTTAGTTTTGAACATACACTGTCAAACAGACGAGTAATACATACATTCTACGTTTGTCAAGTTAATTTCTTTTTAGTTTTATCATGTTTAGATATCTGTTCCTATCACGTCTGCGGAGTTTCGCTAGATAATTTTATTTGACCCTGTATATTCCCGAAGGTATAGACAGTGGTGTAATATAGAACCTGCTCCAAAATGTTGCCAGATATCTCTAAAAGTCCAATAGTTTGCCGAGCTTATTGCTATCAACGAGGCACAAATCCAGAATCCAAGCTGCTACTAAGGAAACTCTAATGGAAAAATTTTAATGGCAGAGATATGTGGTACCTATGGAACTTATTTTCTTTTCATCATAGTTTTCCACATCCAAATATTAGTTTCCCATGTCCCATGTTTACGCAAAAATCTTAGTGGGTTGACCTACGGACCGTATGGCCGACTTAAGGGCGATGGGACTTTCTTTCAGACGTAACGAAGCGAGTACACATTGCCCAACCTCCGTAATAGGCTAATTTTGTAAAGACAACATAATCTCGAGTTGGTAAAGTAAACATGCTTTGAAGTGCCGACCGAACGCTTGTAATTTCACTTGAAGCTTCTTTAAACTTAAGTAGAGTCACTAAGTTAGTAGTTTGCTGCTAGAAATTGGTAAATGATTTGACTAACGTTGGTGTAGGTACACAAACATGGATGGTCAAAGTTTTAATGTGGTCCTAGGCTAATTGAGAAAAGACCCGTCTGTCGGGAAGAAGCTAACGCCATCTGTGGAAGTGAAGATACATGCAACCAAGAGGTATGCTGAAACACAAACTGTACTAAATTCAGAGGGTACCTACAGCAGAGCTCACCTGGCGAGGCGCAGCGCCGCGCATTCGCCACTGCCAAACAAATATCGACCTTGCATTAGTTGAAATAAAATTGAAAATAAATAACCTTCCATTAGCTCGAGAGCTTATTTTTATTGAAATTATTTTATTAGAAATTGAGAATAAATAACCTGAAGGTTATTTATTCTCAATTTTATTTTTTGGCATGCAACGTTGATATTTGTTTGACAGTGACAACCGCGCTGCACTGCGCCTCGCCAGGTGTGCGCCGGGCCCTTACTTTTATAAAAATACCTTGAAAAGGGCTTTTCACGAGGATGTTCACTGAAAAATGTAGTAATTAGTTATAAGCAAGAAAAACGTGCAAAAATTAAGCTTACACCTCTCTTCTTAAATTACCCAATAAGCCAACATTGGGTAATTCAAGAAGAGAAAGAAGTAATCAAGAACACCAATGTGAAAAATGATTTTGAAGAAAAGAAAACCGGCTCTAAAACAATTTCCTCAAAATCAAATCCAAATACTAAATATTATGAACTTTCTAGAAAGTAAGTATAAATATTTGGAAGTAGCCGGCACTATCGGGTCAACGACTGGCTATCGAGCCGATAACGATATCGCCGTAATCTTTGTACTTGTTACCTGAATTCTCTAAAGTAACATCTCCATTATCGCGTTAACAATTACTTACATTTAATGTTTATAAACTTTAAATTCACCTGTATTTCGTAAAGGGCTCCATTTTACTAGTTATGTTTAAGTCCTATGATATAGGAAGTTTATAGTCATTTATCAAGCCAAAATTAAGAATCCAGGCTATTTAGAAAATAAATTGGGAGAATCTCAATACTCGTATTTAAAACTTGTTTTATTGAGATCCCCCCAATGGAATTTCTCTAAAGGTGTGTCCAATCATTGAGCGGTAAGAGCGCGCCAGCAACACGCGACGTTTGCAGGACACATTTCTGCCGTGCTCTATAAGAATAAACCGACTAATGTTTGCGCGACAGTCGTCCAAACAAAGCAAGGCAGGCCGCGAGCGGCAGCCGCACATGATTGCTGCTTTATGTTTGTGTCTAAACATACCTTTAGATTAACGAATTTCTCTCTATATTCTCCGATAGCCTTAAGATGTGCCTAAGCACACATTCGTCGGTTTAATCCTATAGAGCATGGCAGCAACGTGTCCTGCAAACGCCGCGTGTTGCTGCCGCGTGTTGCTGCCGCGTTTTCCCCGCTCAGTGGTTGGACACACCTTTTGAGAGCATCTCAATAAAACAAGTGTTAAATATTGAGATTCTCCCAATGTATTTTCTAAATAGCCTGGATTCTTAATTTTGGGCTGCAAACGCCGCGTGTTGCTGCCGCGCTCTTGCCGCTCAATGTTTGGACACACCTTAAGGATATTGAGAAATTCGATTTTTAATGCAAGCATGTGAATTGAACCCCCATACTCAGCAATCTCGATTGCAACTTGCCATCACCAAACCATGGAGCTGTGATTTAGGCCCACCTAGACCACAAATCACTCAACACTTTTAGCGCTTACCGAATGTAAAATATCGTTATATTTCTGTCAATCATTTGAATTTAGACCAGATAGACAGAACAACGTTTTAAATATTTTTATTTATGTAGGTATTTATTCATTTTAACCAAGGTGTTTACAGAACCTTTACAGAATTATCGACGTTGTTAGTCACAATGGCTATATTTTACAAAAAATTAAATGACCTGTAATGAAAACTACAAATAACACACACATAATATCACGCCTGGAATCCCGAAGGGTTAGGCAGAGGTGTACCCATAGTTCTCCCACATTTCGCCAGTTATGATTAAGTTCCATGTAATAGGGGGCGAGCCTATTGCCATCAACCGGGCACAAGTCCAAACTCCCTGCTACTGAGAAATTCCTGACGGAAAAATCCAATGCCAATTTGCCCGACCTGGGAATCGAACCCAGGACCTCGTCCTCGACCTCGACCTCGCGTAGCAGTAACGCTTGCGACCGCTAGTCAAACGAGGCAATCAAACAAAGAATAAACTACTATTATAACAAAATATTATAAAAATGAAAACGTTTATAATATCAGACATTTTGTCAATTATTATTTGTGCCATTTGAATGAATCTGCCGCAGCTTTTGCTCAAATACCTATATCCTCGGATACTGTAATATAATAATGCTAACAATAATTAGCGCTAGGTCATTTGTTGTTGGTATTGTTTAAGTACCTACCTTTCTAGCTACCTACTTTGCTTAGAACGTGGCAACATCGATTTGAGATTGAATCGCAGTCAATGTTAGGTCTAAAGAGCATAGTGCAAGCTATGTCCATAGTCTATGCAGGTAATTATTTTGTCTATCTACTTTTATTTATTATCTTCAAAGGCAATTTGCAGTACGTATTTAGTTATTTTACAAAAAAAAAGGCTGATTTTGGAAGTGTTTGTTTAACTTATTTAAAAAAAACAGGTTTTTAGGTTATTTATTTAAATAATATACAGGATGTCAGGAACATCGACGCGAAAACTGATACCATGGATTCAGTACATCATTCTGAATACGGGGCCTTGAAATGTTTCGTCGGTTATTAAAAAAAATATTAGCGGTTTCATAGAACAGTGCAATACCGGTCAAAATGTATGGGACAGCAGATTTATTTTTAAATAACCGACGAAAAATTTCAACGCAGGGGTGTTCAGAATCATGTACTGGTGGTCGATAGTATCAGTTTTCGCGTCAATCTCCCTGCCAACCTGTATAAGCTAACAGTCTTAAAACGATAATATGTACATGAGTATAAAAAAAGTATGGGAAAAAATCATAGGGCATTAAAAATTCGTCCGCATCGCTGTCAACAGGAAAAGTGCCCAAAAGGCTGGCAACATAGTCACGTTGCGTTGTATGAGAATGCTAATACTTTGGCCAAAAAATAGAACATCCCAGGTCACATGAAGAGGCGACCAACCGCTTGGCGATGTCTCGAAAAACCGAGTGGGTATTCGGACACCATGGCCCTAGTTTTTCAACCCCAAACGGATCGAACATATAACTTCCAATAAGTTTCGAATATTTTCACCGTTTGATGTTTTAAAAGTATTTTCCTTGGCTTTTATTTATATTTTAGAAAACATTTGCCTGTATTCAGGGACCATTTCTGGAATTCCAATGTATTGCATACCTATCTATGCTTTCTATATGCACTTTTGTAGGTAGGTACTTAATTTTATGAATTAATGGTACATACCTAATTAATGTACCTACCGATATAATGAATAAGCCGTATTATGTAATTTGTGGTTCATAAGTCGTTGATATCAAACATATAATCCAACTTATTAAGACACACCTGCATTGCATTATCATTGTTTTGACAAATTATTACTTAATTAATGCAGTATGTAAAAGGAATTCGTATTTATCTTAATCGTTTTATTAATAAGATGATTTCAGGGAGTGGCATTTATGAATGGAGGTTTTGATAACAGTTGGCATGAGATGTTACAAAAATATTGATCGGAAATCGATCCATCAACTTAGTAATACGTAAAGAAAGTAAAATTCGAAAGAAATCGATTTGTTCAAAATGTATAAATTTAAAAGAAAATAGTTAACATAAAAATTTTGCGTACGCGATTGTCATTATGAAAGTTGCGCTGGAACCAAAAAAAAAAAAAAATCGTGAAAACTATTAAGTAGTTGTGTGGAAACGGCTTCTATCATATAGGCGATTAACGATTAAACACCTAAGTAGGTACCTACCTTTTTAATATATACATAAAAGTGCACGACACTTTCCCTATAGAACAATACACTACAAGCTTTTCAATGTTTCTAGGAATCCCCTCTAATGAATGCAACAATAAGTAATAACTTAACTTCATAAATAGCATGAAAAATTATTCACAAAATACCTACACATTAAAACACGTATAAATGCCTGAAATATATTTTTCAAGTCATTAGTGTTAGTAATGTTCGACATTAAGGAGATATTGTTAGAAACTAATTTATGCCACATGTAGTGTTGCCAGTCTGTCTGTAATATTTGATAGTATACGACTTGGTCTATAGCCTTGGACATTGTAATCTAGTTGTAAACATTGATTTACGTAACGATTTGACGTATTAACGTTATGATAATGTTAAATGAGGTGTCGATTGTTAAAGTTTAGAATACGTCTTTTGTTTTGTTATTTATGTTTTCTTGTTACATAAAAAAAAACATACAAAAAGGGGAATTACTGCCTGCGTAAGAGTCGGCGCCCACTGGCGGCACGACACGGCAAGGGATTTTTATGAAACGACAAAAATTAAAAAAAAAATACAATATCAATTTTATTATCATAATATTAAGTTATATTTCATTTTCGATTCGTCGCATACAAATCCCTTGCCCTGCCGTGCCGCCAGTGAGCTCGGCCCTAAGTTACAAATAAACCGTGGATCGCATAAACTTCTCTAAAATACCGACAATAATGCTTCCATAAAATTAAAAAGAGACATTCAATACATAAAATTAGAATTAATTTCACGCCGGCGCCAGTCCCATTTAAATTAACCAACCGGATTCCCACATACTAATTACAGTTGTTGATAAAGCGAAATCCCAGTTAACAGAGCTGTCGTAGACAGATAAACAGATATAAACTGGTATAAGCGCGCACGACGCGTCTTAACCCTGCGGATAACGCGCGTAATCTGACCAAATCCGACAGGATACAGCCGCTGCGGTAGGTAAGTATTTGTCGGGAATCTTGTGTTAAATTCCAGACCGCTTTAGTAGTGGGTGCGTTTTCGTTGTTGCTTCCGACATTTGATTGTTTAGGGTGAGAGCACTGAAGCAGTGGATGAATTTGAAATTCGAACACTACCGTTGTGTTCGAATTTCAACTTAGGTTATATCAAAACGCGTGGCAATGGCTATAGTGCAAAAACACAACACAGCAAGAAAAAACAGGATTTTGCTAACGGAAATGCCTCAAAAAATTGTTCTCTATAAAAGGTGAAGCAGATTTGCAAATAGTGACAATACTTGTTGTAACACCGAATAGCTTAGGAAGAAAACCTCCAACTTAATCTACTTTCCGATTTAACATGTACAAGTTTTCAAAAGGCCATTTCGTTTCACTGTCACGTAATTTTCCGACTCCGGAGTTCTGTAACAATGGGAACGTGCACCTAGCGCCTTCTCGGCGACAGGATATGTACCTACAGAGGCACTATAAACAGGGATTATGCGCGCTATTGAAATCCTTTAGTCTGCCTCTATCTTAATCTAAGACGACTTCATACTTATGAAAGTTATGAATTGTTCTTTGGTTTGCTTTCGTTTCAACATGGTTGGCTACAATGGGATCAGAAATAGTAGCGGTTTTGTAGTCAACTTTTAGTGTTTTATTTTTCTGAGCTCTTTGAAATTTGCTTGCTTAGCTAAGCTAAAGTTTTTCAGGAAAATTCTTAAGAATTCCATTTTTTTTTTTGTTGCAGTTTTCGTTTTTTTGGATCAAAAGGCAGATAATCAACATATTGGACAGAATAAGTGGATAGAGGAGACTCTATCCACTTAATCTTTCATGTTCTTCATTCTTCTGTACCCATTCTAATAAAAAATCTACAAGGTATTTCTAGACGGTGACTATGTACCATTTATTTTCTTTTTCGCGTGGTTAGTGACTAAACTAGCATCAGAGTTTTTATGCCGCACATGGGCCTCTGACTTGGCTTCACATGCCGTCGAGAAATGTCTCTCGGGCTTGCTGGTTTCCTCACGATGTTTTCCTGCACCGTTTTTGAAACAATTGATAATCATACAATACGCATATGAATCTGAAAAGTCAGAGATGCGTGCCTTGGGTTCGAACTCGAGACCTATGACTCGGAAGAACGACAGGCACACTAGGCTATCACTGTAGCTACTATGTACCATCAAAGAAGTTCATATCTAACCACCGTAAGGACTGTTCCTGCTTGCAGCGCTCGGCGCCTATAAAACCGGGCCGGTAACAGATGTGGTCATCGTGTTCACGGGATTTTGTTTTGAAACTAGTTAGATATGAAATTCTTTGATGGTACCATACTAGATGGAGATGAAGTTTCCAATCTAAAACACTAAATGACGAAGTTGAGACTCTCAATAACGAAAAAGATTTGATGAACTACGTATTGGTCAGAACATTTTCCTGAAAATGATTGAATTAGACTGATTATTTCAAATAATTTGTGATCGTCACAATGTCAACATCTGTTTTACAACACGTGGCGGAAGTATCAATTTGTTTACAGAAATCCGATATCAATCACTGGGTTTTTGGGAAATTTATCGTGATCATTAGTCATCATCGAACATTTTCAAGGGTATTATAAAAATTGCACTCCTACCAGGAATTCAGACGATTGTAAGAACATATGAGAAAGGTGTGAAAAACAATGAGTAACATGACAGAAATGACACTGAATCCATTGAATCAGTATCAATTCTAATAATGAAACGAAAAACCCTGCACATTTGGAATGAGAATCAAAAATACGTGCCATAATCCACGTTTCGTCTGCACACTTGTTATGTATCGTCATTTAGTAGTACAAAAGTATTAATACAGCAGTAAAATGTACACTAACGAGTTGTTTAATATAATTACTGCATATTCCTATAAAATCATGTGAATAAATAATGTATTCTTCGAACTGTTCTGTTGAATGATCACCTGTAAGGCTTACTAGCGACCCGGCCCTGTTTCGCATGCACGGGTGCAATCTACTGATGTGGCAACATGTCAAAACATTGAGATTTCTGTGATATAACTAGGTTAAATATTTTATTAATATATTATAAACAGTGGTAATGAAAAAATATTATAATATTGTAATATTTTTTTATTTTTATTTAATATATTCTATAAATGATAGTGAAAACCGTTTAAAAAATAATTATGTGTTTTAAAGAACTAAGCGGTCACACCGACAGATACGAAAAAAAAATTTGTTTTATACTATTTATTTATATTTATAAAAATACATATTATATATTGTATGGATTCCGAGCTATAAAACCCGCGTCACACGTCTTTTTCTTGTCAATCTTCCTCGTGTTTAACAACGTCACAAAACAACAGTTTACCTACTTTGCAAGAATCCTGACATTTTGAGGCGGTTTCACATCGACGGCGATGGTTTGGTAACAAACGTTTAATAATTCAGTGTAGCTATTTGAATATTACAAATATCATGGTACGTCAAATATCAATACTTAAAATGTCAGATGCTACTGGTTTTCCGTGAACTTGTAATTACAAAAAGTGTCAAGAAGATATTTTGTTTAATTATGATAAAATTAATCATCTGGATTCTGAGAATGGAGTTAATATTATTTTTCCTAATGATCTGTCTGAACGTCTGATTCTATCGTTGGTAAATAGTTGGTACAGAAACTATAAAATCACTTGTTTTTATAACTGAAAACGAAAAAATAACGATTGTCGATTTAGTTAGGTAAGTAAATTTAATTGCTTAAAGGCTTCTGCAGACCAGCGCAACTTGTCGCGCGACGCGACACCGGTTATTTGTACTGTGAAGTTTTCTTAGAAATTGTATTGTTCGTGTCGCGTCGCGCGACAAGTCGCGCTGGTCTGCACAAGCCTTTATTCTATAAATACCATTTTTATATACATATATTTATGGGTGAAAATGAAAACGGAGAGTTATTCTTGTGGTTTCGAATGAATGAATTTTAGATACAATCTATTTTGGACCTCTCCCAAAAAGTTCAGTGGCCATTGTAAATTAATGGATGAAGACCACGTAATTAATTTTTCAGTCATTTAAAGCATAAATAATAAAACTAACTTAGGGACAATTCCTGCATTTTTAAGAGAGATCGCATTCTAATCTCAGTGGCAATCTGTCAAAAATACCTCTCATTTCGTTACACTTTTGAGCGATCGTCGCCAAGATGAGACTGAGACTATACGTAGTTTTTCAACGTTTTTAATGAGGAATATATGAACGCACTTTAAAAATAATGTTTCACACTTTAAAATGTTTACCTTTAAAAGAAATTGAATGAACCATAAATTTAACTCGCAAAAAAGGTTAGGTTAGGTTAGTGTGTGACCCCTACGCACGAGCCGAGCGAGCGAACCGAGCGGTGCCGTGGCAGCGGCCGGCGAGTGGCAAAAACGACTAGAATATATAGAAATTCTTTCCGGTTTCGGACTTGGTTTTCGACACAGTTATAGTGCGAACCATTATTTTAATTATGTTGTTTATGAAATTATTACTTTATAGTGTATATTTATTATGTAAATTTGGTTCATGTTTATTAAACTGATAATATTAAATTATATTTGAAAGTGCTGATATACAACTTTTTTAGCTGTTTTCATCAAATTTAAAGTGATATTAAATAAAAGCTAATTAATATGTGAGTAAAAACATTCCTGTCAATAAAATATGGATTAAGCATGTATGTCGTACTTTATGTGTATGATCAAATTGGGGTGTCACACACCCCACGCCACCGTTTACGTAACTTTTTAGACGCGAACAACTAAGGGTTAAGGGTATCGGCCTTTTTTTATTAAATACCCACTTAAATACTTATTATGGTTGTACTAGGTACCAATGATAATTGTTCCTACAATACCCTTCAGTATGTTCAACGGATTCCATCTAATCGCATCCTAAGACTAGTAATACTTTACATTAGCTTAGATACTAATATCAAGTTACCGTCTAGTCCGACTAGATTATGTGACCACAAACATTATGGCATTGACACTAATACGAGATATGCCTGATACCTTTGCAATATGGTTAGGGAGCTCAGGTACGAAAAGTTAAGTGATTTTTTTTCAATACTAATTACAGCATAGTGTTGTCTTGCTTTTTTTCAGATGTCAGATAATGTTTTAATAATGTCTTGCTAGCAAATGATTAAATACTAGCTTTTGCCCGCGGCGTGGATCCTGGACCTGCGTGGATGTCGGAAATTTTCCCAAGGGAACGGACTACTGGTATAAAAACTATACTATGTCCCAACCCAGGTCATGTTCTATCCGTGTTTTTTCACTTCATTTCATAGAAATCCGTATTGCCGTTAAAGCGTGTAAAGGTAATAAACAGATAGACAGAGTTACTTTCGCATTTATAATGTTAGTATGGATTTTAAATGTATATCGGAAACTACTGTTTCTGAAAGTAGCGTAGCTTTATTTAGTGTTATTGCTTTGCTACGAATCGCCAGTTTCAGCGCTACGCTTTCGTAGCGAAGTAAAAGTAGTTTTTCTCTCGACACCAAATTGCCACAGAGTAACTGTAAAGACAGTAACACAACGAAGAATGTTCGTATTATAACCTCAGACTCTGGCAAAAATACCTTTAATATCCAATAGACGTTTTAAATTACGCGGATTGGCGTTCTGCTATCGGGCGATTTACGGGCGGAACATTTTCGCATATAGTAGTTTCGTATAATAGTCTGTGGTACACCCCTAAGTTATCAGTGTTTACGTAGAATCTGGCACATGACACACTAGACGCCCCCTAGTCTGATCTCTAATATTCGCAAAATAGCGATAAGGGCATACTGTCTCTGAATAATACTAATAGTGCCAGGTTAAGTGATTAGGTACTTGTTTGTTCAAAACATTTTGAAGATAAGACACTGAAAATCAGAAAATCATTTTAGTCTCTCACTATGTTCCATAGAGTCTGAAAGTGCCTGTAGATACCAGCAGACGGCTTATTGGTCCATTCGCACGATTTTACTCACCCCAAAACGGGCGAATCGTTACTTTTTTTTTTCTTTATGCTGTTCGTAGAAAGTTAATTTACTTGTGGGCGAATCCACAACTCCAGAAATACGCATAAGGTAATTTTGTATTTTATGCAATAAAGTTAAGAAAAAATTATTGGCAAATATAGTTTCCTAGTGTACTTTTTGCCAGCACCCGTTGATAAATTTTGTGGTTTTTGAAAATGGTAGGGCTTCACCCCAACCTATCTGAATCTGGTGAATGTAGTTTAACTAGGTCAATTTGTGGATCATTAGGTCATATGAAACGGTACATAAAGATTATACTATAATATTTTTGCAGTTCGTAGACGATCCGTATATAAAACAAAATTTACCTAGGTTAAAAACTTATAGGTATGTTTTGTTCCCTCTGAAAACAAAAACACACCTTCATCCACAAATTGACCTAGCAACGAAATACCTACGTACCTAATATTATGACTAACGTGTCTAACAAATCTAGACCTAACGGGAGTGGGTAAAATCCATGACGATTTTACCAAAACTATGTCAATATTGCATTGACAACCTTTGCAATGTAACTCAGTCAAGCAAAAATAATCTTTATAACTGAAACAATAAGAGTGATTGTAACTGTATCACGTTATCTTGTGATATGGATGGGTATGGATTGTCGCGGCAATCGGAATCAGGTCAAACGCATATGTAGATAAATGCCAAATTCAACCTAAACTCTTAAGATACGATAAAATCGTTTATTTCGATGTTTTTCAGTTTTCCTGATTGTAAAGAAATAATTTCCTTTATTATTTTCATATTCATACGTGACATTTTAGAAATAAAATAAAACATAAAAGGTATAAGCTATTCTTTTTAGAAATTTTTCATTAATATGTCGAGGTTTCGAGACGACAAGCAGCATATATTTTTATTGGCATGTCTTTAGGGAAAAAGTATAAGCGGGTGTCCTAATAACACCATTCTTATCTCCCGTTACGATAATAATTGGGTCACTTTATTGACCTTGGGAACAGTTTTGTCAATATTGTTTACTTATTCATACTATTAAGGTAACTTCGTGTCTTATTTAAATTAAGACCAGGCACTCATAAGACAATTTCCACGCGAGCTCCGCCCCCATGCACCCTGCCACACCACTACGTGCTAAACGCTGACACATCAGTAATAATCTTGAATATCGCATGCGTTCTGTGATCGTGTTCGAACACGGAACTAAATGGCGTAAGTCTCAATTATTAATTCGTTATGTTATGTTATGGAGTTTGGTTTCCGCACTTAGTCCTTCAGTGGACCATTGTGCGTGGGCCATAGCGGCCGTTGGTGGTTATTCCAACCAGCCCACCTCCCTCCAGAAGTTGATTAAGTCTCCTGGACTGTTCAGAACATCTGTGTAAGATCTGGGTGTCCCGAGGGTCTCTGTTCTAATCTGGGTGACGCCTGTGCATTCAAAAAGCACGTGCGCGACGGTTTCCTCAGCCTCCATGCACGCCCTGCACAGAGGACTGTCCGTTATGCCCATTGTGTGGAAGTGTCTGTTCAGCGAGCAGTGGCCCGTGATGGTCCCCGTCACCAGGCGCAGGCCATTCCTATCCAGGCGTAGTAAACGCCGGGTTAGCCCGGTATCCAAAGATGGCATGGCTTCCTTGGACTGCCTGCAGCCCGGTGTTGAGGTCCACCAGTGCTCCGCTTGAGTGTGGGTGAACTCCTGTAGCCACCTTCGTATCTGGGTGAAGGGGATGGGTACGATAGGCTCGGGTCCACAGACTGCGGTACTGGATCCTCGTCTAGCAAGTTCGTCAGCTGCGTCGTTACCCAGCGATCCGCTGTGTCTTATTTCGTTTATAACTAAAGTAATAATTGAAAAAAAATATCTTGTGGTTGGATAATAAACTATATTTTCTTACTGTAAATACTTATTTTAGACATAAAAGCCTAGTAATCTTCATTTTAATTAAATAATCTTTAAAAAAAAGACATGGTTTTCGAATAAAAAATGAATCGAGCGAAAATATTACAATTAGGTAACTGTCTTGTACATGGAAAGAAAAAGATCCAATAAATCATATACTAAAGTTCCATTTTGATTGCATGCGTGACTGTTGCAGAATATTAATGTAAATTAACATACAATTTAGGGAGCCTCCTCTTAAAAAGTCCCGACAAAAGATTCATTTACTTTTAAATGAGGATCGATTCTTACGCACTTTCAACGAGCGCTAATATAAAGTGGCGGCCGAAAAAAGCGTACGCATTCACTTCACAATAACAATAACATATCCAACAAAGTACGAAATGTTTACAAAACAGCGATTTTTTTCCGCGGACATCAACACTGGAAATACACGCAAGACCACCCAACGAGTAATTGTTGAACACATGTTATAATAACAGCAATAAAACAACAGATATACTGTATCTGTCTGCTATTTTGATAAATTAATGTGCCTGAAATTCATATCAAATAGTATTAATTGAAAAACGTAATAAAAACGTTGATAAATCACTTTGGTACACAGTTGAATGTGATGCATGAATAATTTAATATTGTTTTTTTTTAATATAAATATTATTACGAGTGGAAGGCGTAATGTAAGCGGACTCTGGTGGGTTTAAAAAGGCTATATGTTGCATTATTTTCTTACAAACATAAAATCTGCTTTGTAGCAATACTGAAATTAATCGTAAAGTTTATGTGGATAAATTATTAATTACTACTACTTACTGCAGCCATCTTGTAAAGGTTACCCAAACTTTAATCTTGTATGAAAATAGTTTATAAATGAACTTACTGAATAGGCCTCAATTAAAATAGGTATGATTTCAACAAAAACACAAAATAATTATCAGTTTTTGTATTCAATTGTAAAAAAACACAATAGCGATTAATTAAAATATATCAATAAAACACTGAAGAGCACTACTGACATATTGTTTATTTACCTTCAGAAGAAAAAAGTAATACAAATGAGTGTGCAAGTCACGCCACTTACCTACTTATTAACAAAAACATCGAACGTTTTCACCAAGTTTCTTGTGGCTAACTACTACAAACAAACTGTTTATAATGACTACATTTAAAAAAGGAACATTTTCGTTTTCTCTAAACACATCCACAGAAATAAAAAAACAATTCTATCAAAAAGTCATTCAAAATGTTTGCTGCTTCTCTAGAGGGGCCTGCCTCAAGTAAAGAAAAAAAAATACGAAAAAAGTCCATTCGAATTTAGAACATCTATTATATTTTTCGATGCGCGCGCAAATTACGTTATTAATTCCCTATTAGATTATACCACATTATTGAAGCTGAGGATCGCGCGTGTGGTATATTTTTTTGCGAAACAGAGGAACTTATGGGCCTTTATTATTATGTTTTAAACGTAACAACTTAATTTAGGTAGGCGCCGTACCGCCTACGTCGATTGATTTCATATAATTTTCGTTCCGCCAAACAATCTTTCGATGAATTGCCACAAAAAATAAACCTCCGTGCGAGTTATCAAAGTTTAAGAGTTTGTGGTTTCCGTTGAAGATGTTTTTAACTAGAAAGAACTGAATAAGAAATGATACATTTTTATTTTTTATGTATATATCCTAAGTTTTTTCTTTGACTCTGCATTAATCTTGTTAATGTACTTTGTGTTGTAATAACGGTAAATTATTTTTGACTTGTTAAGTAACATTTTTCTTTATTCGATAATTTGTTATCCCCAGTAAAAGTAAATTAAATAAAAAACAAAAAAAAAAGGTTTCTTACAAGAATTTGATTCATGTTCCAGTGTTCTACATTTGAATTACTAATCGATTAATAAAATCAATCCCATTTGTTTCTTAAACCAGTTATTGGTGACACAAAGCGTCATAAATATTTAACCAAGTTCCATTTTCAAAAATATATTTTTAAAGCCCGAGGCGTCCGCACTGTTGCCGTTAGTTCCAACCAGTCGCTGTTTCTAACACGATGGGAATAATTAAATTTCGTTATCAGTGCCTTCGAATCTAATTTTAATTAAAAAGCGTCACATATTTCACGCAGTATTCGGTGGTAGGCGGTGCAATGTGTCCGGAGAGTACAACTCACCAAATTCAGTTGAACCACATTCCATTAGTATTTTGATATAAACCATCATAATCTAAAGATCATCCTAAACTGGCGATGCAATATTAAATCGTTAAATTTAATATTGGCTGTGTAGTTTCTTTTATTGCTTCACAACTAACACGTATGCTAACACGGGTCAAGTGATTAAATTTTTTACTCTGGCAACAAATAAATGTTTATTCTCACGCGATTATTGTTCATATTAAATTAATGGCTTTCCGCTCTGTATTATTTATTGATGTTATGTAAAAAGTGTACGTAATGTATAACATTATTGAGCGTCGGTATTTTTGTAAGTGGTAATTTTGTTATTAAAATTTATGATCGATTAGTTCAAGTAATGAACTGTGCGTGGGTGACGCAATTATAAAGCAAACATCTTCATAATTAAATTACGTGTCAGAATGCTGATACGAAACTGTCGCAGACATTATTGGGTCACTAGTTGTACGACCGTCGTACGATGTAATGTGAACTTCACAATAGTAAGATGGTGCGCTGTGCATAAACACAGCTACTTAAAATCACTCTAGGGAGCAATTTCAACTTTGTTTCCTTTGACATAAAGCTGAAAGTTCAAAGTTACGATTTAGGATTTCAATTAGGTAGATAAAAGACACCACAACAATATGCCTGCATGCTTCGTAATCATCAAATTCCTTTCTGTAATTTCGGACAAAGATCCTTTTGCGCTTACTAATTATAATATGCCAGCGATACGGGTACATAAGTACGTAAGAAAATATAGATCAAAATCATGAAATAAATTTCATCCATTCACTGAATATTTTAGTGCCTCTCCTTTCAAGATAGTACGAGCAATAGCAAAAAGAGAAGACTTAATTGGAAAGCAGAACTTGGCACTTATCCAGACAATGCTAGGTAAAATAAAATAATGAATATTTAAAATGCAATTTCTGCGAAACACAGTCAGAAATTTCAAAATGAAGTGTAAGCAGTTTCTGAAAATAATTTCAGCTCAGGAACTACGGTAACAATTTTAGAATGAAATCTTGTCTTTGTATTTGAGAGACTAAAAAGAGATAAATTAAGCAGAAGTGAGCTATTACACAAAACACTTCGTAATACGTGTAATAAGCAAAGTCCAAAAATAACGAAAGGTGAAAGCAAATTCAAACAAGCGCTGACGTTTACAGTTGCGTCGCCGTCGTCCTAATACAAACATTAAGTAATTCGCAAGTAAGAATAGTATTACATATTCGCGAACACTACTTTCGTCAAATAATAGAAAAAATGAAAGCCCTTCACTTGCCAAGCTCCGCTTAAAAGCCAAGTCTTGTATAAATAGAAAAAGTCGTCGATTTATTGCCGATGTCGTTAGGGGAGTTTTTGCAAATGTTTTTGTTGGAACTGGAAGGAATAATGATAGAAAACAACCAAAAAAGTTGTTACCTAAGACTTAAATTATTGCTTGGTTTATAGCAAAAAACATCGTCGTGCGGCTTTTTGTTATAAATTATTGCACTAAAAGTTTATAACAGAATGCATTCATTATGCACTTGAGGATCTAATAAAAACTCATGACTCTACAGATTGATGACTATTAAGTAAGACATGTCTCATAATTTGGGATTATTAGAATACAAAACGTAAATTCAAAGAACCTTCAAATTAGTTAGAATTGTTTGGTTTAGTAACTTGCATCTGAAGCATCTATTGAAAATACTAGGAGACCAAAAAAAGAAACCAGATAAATTTAAACATTTAAAAACATCATGAACAGAACACAGATGAGTCTACAGCTATTGCTAGATTGACAGCCCTGATGCACCTTATTTACAAACAAACCAATGCAAGTACCAACAGCATGCACTATCAAGTAAAAAGTTATTGGAATTCAAGAAATCCTTGAACTAAGTCCTTTTCACCAATAAACCAGGTATAAATATGCGAAACGCTAAGAACAGTCACATTTCACAGTCATAACTTCGTAGCAATGCTGTAACTGTTTCTATATCGCACAGTGGTCTGTACCTGTTGCGGTGACTGGCCGTTGACCCGTCAAGTATTGACATATTCCTATAGTTTCTCACGTCTAGCCCCTACACACTATTACACCGCGTGCTTTTACTGTGTTAGCGAATGCAGCCTTCATAGTACATCTTTGAGTTCCAGTTCTTGTGTAACTTTCTTTACTTGTTTAAGAAAGGTTCCTAGTGTTACATTTAGGCCTCATGTGTGAGTAAAGTTGAAATTAACAAACTATATTGACTACTCTACTGATGGTAACAATGTACGTGAAGGGTTTCCAAAAGGGACAATACTTGGCCTTGTCCTAAACAAGATCAAACATTTCTGGTAGTTGTTGCAGTGGAAATCCATATCTTCCATGATATGTGTATACCTAATATTTACATTTCCGACATTACTAACATGGTCATCATAAAAAACCCCTTACTTATGTCAATCCTCTTAATTGGTCATGAAGTATCTGTCAACGGATTAACAACAGAAAAGGCAATTAATTTATTATGTCCACAGTACATTATTCATGGAATTTCCCGTCTGAGTCTTTAACTCTATTACCGCGAGAATAAGCAGCTGTAAACATGTAAACCGTAAACCATTTTGGTTTTGATTTCAGGGGGCGACTGAATAAATGTAAGCGAAAGGACACACCTGGCACCTATAGCAGCGCTTCTCAACCTTTTCAGGACATAAAATAAGTGGTAACGAATTATGGCAGGAACTTTACTTTCCTGTGCTTTCTTTTATTAACATATATCAATATATCACATAGACGTTTCTTTTTCATTAATTTATCCAATTAATATTGAACTTTTGTCGCCACGATACTAACAATAGAAGCCGTAGCCAGCAATTTTTTTTTCTAAATTACCCTTATCACCACCTAATTTCGCTATCCCACGAAAAAAGATATACGGCTTACGGTTTGCATACCTCTGCTCCATAACAACCACTTCCAAACTAAACGGTTGATTGCCGTCAATTATAGCATTACTTATTCAACTGCTAATGTCTGTATTGTCCTCGCGTTCGTAATTCAATTGGGGGTAATTGATAATTGTAATCGGACATCGTGAATCATATCTCATGTTTACTTGGCAGTGTCAGGATCGAAATAGTTTTACAACCTGGAATTTGCTATGTTTCCTTGTTTTTATCAGTTTTAGCTATATATATACCATTTCATTTATAAGTGTTGTAAGTGTTTGAGCAGTTTTTTTTGTAAATAGATCATATTTTTTAATATTTACGCTTGGTTATTATCGCACCAACGTTGTTTAGTTTAGTTTTATAATCACAGTTATGATGGTAATTTTACTACATTCAACTTTATTAGTATTCTCACAATGGGGATTTGATGTCCTTAGCAAAGTATGCAGTAAAAGTCACATATTAACTAGGATGTAAAATTGTAAATACAGAAGGTACTTACGCTGGTCGTTTCCATCGGAGCGAGCCATGACGGTACCGTTTGGAAACACGTTGACGTACATATGGGAGCACTGGCTGTAGAGGCGAACCGACCGGACCATCGATGGCACCGCACCGCAGATCACCACCTGAACACAAACAAAACCACCAATGTAATCAAAATTATAAACAACAGTGATAATCTCGAATCAACAAATTGATTACACAATTAGAAGAACGAACAGCACAAGATAAGATTTCAATTTGATGGAGCGCAGGAATAAATTCAGAAACGATTCAGAATATTCTAATATGTCCAGCTTATCGTGAATCAGGTTTGTAAGGGTGATAATTATGAAAATTACCAAGCACGACAAGATCTCTTAATAAACATTTAGCAAGACTACCTACGGCCATTAAATTCATGAACTTATTGAGCCATTTTGTGAGTATTCTCGTAATGAAACACAGAACTGGATATTTTCAACGCTATCGGCGTTCAAACAGACTGATGGTCATGCTAAATTGACGGTGCGATAACACTGTGCCGTAAAACACTGATTTACGCAAGGATTACTCACGACTTTTAATGCTTGAAGACTGTGTCATAGAAGTGACGTAACACAAACGTGTTACCACTACGTAGAGGAAAAGCAATTCAGAATTGAAAATTCGATACGAGGAATCGGATGTTATAAAGAAGACTGCGGCTTCATTGGCATTGGATTAAGATAATAGTACTAGTGAAAAGAAAGTGCGTGATGTAAAAGTTAGTATTGATGCTATAGAGAAAATTTCCAACACTCTTCTGCTGCGTGTGGTCCATTCCACCTGACTCTAACAGCTAAGTGTCAAGTCGTTTAAATTAGTTTCCTTATTCTGTTGGTGCTTTCACCGGGATTTTA
Organism: Agrochola lota; assembly: GCA_947364205.1. Classification (NCBI taxonomy): domain Eukaryota; kingdom Metazoa; phylum Arthropoda; class Insecta; order Lepidoptera; family Noctuidae; genus Agrochola; species Agrochola lota. The sequence continues at coordinate 7,381,013 of OX376231.1, read as the reverse complement.
ATGGCGCCAGTGTCGACCGACACCTCATTACGCAGATATTGATCAAACCCTATCTCCTATGACCTTGCGAACTTCACGAGTTGAGATGTTGAATATTTTACTCGTTAACCCTTAAACACGACGAAAATTCCCTCTAATTTCCACAGCCAGATCTAAATTTACATTGAAAACTCACAGCTGATTAAATTACTACGTGTGATATCTAGTATTACTAATCAAATTATAATGCAACAACTACACAAACACGCCCATGCAGTGATAATCTCGGCGCTTGCATATTCCAAACGGTGTTACGACGTGCGCTCGGAGAAAATACTACCACATATTATAGTCATATTGAATTTTGTAATTATTACTAGCACCACGCGTCGCAGGCACCACAATAAGGAAACAATCGATCGTTTTAATGGGTCAGCCATGCTCAGCTAATCCGTCAGACTGAGGGTTCGGATTGCGACGTTTAGGCAATAATAAATCCTATTTAGATGTCCATCAAAGTTGATTTTTCATATTTATCTACAGTCGTTTTAGGTCCTTTTATAACTGTATGAGCGGTGTCATATTCAGGTGGGAAAGCATAGGCTACCGCGACGCGGTCACTATTCAGCCATATTGCATTTCACGTGAACTTTTTGTAAACAATACCGCATTTACTTTTTAGTGTTGAATGTTTAAGTTATTCGGATTGTTGTCGTAGCCATAGCAATTTAGTAAAACCAATACAAGTAAATGCAAATGAGGTAGATAAGGTTGTTAGTTTTGTAGAAACATGTACAACTTGAGAGCTTGCATTACGAAACTTTAATTAACAGAAAATACTTTGGTTTAAAAAAATCTTGACACATAATCATATCACGTCAAAACGAGTCATACTTAAAAATAACGGTCCTGTTTCCAAATACGATGTGAGAGTTAATTATGTTAATGGAAATTACGGAGATTTTCATATACTTTTAAGAAGTAAGGAATATTATCTTTCATTGGTGTTGAATAAAGCGGTGAAGTATGATCTTATAAAGCTAGTCACACGAACAGCAATAAACCGTAATCATATTTACAGTAAATAAATAAATGTATGTTTATCTCAATTAGTTGTAGCATCATGTGATATTAAACTTTGTACACTTGATTCTATTAAGATAATTAATCGAGATATCATATCTTAATGTCGTAACCATGTAATTTATGCGTTACTCACCACGATATAAATATTTAGAGAACAAATTTATTTCGATGATTTGTTTCTGTGGTATTTAACTTGGTTTTGGGAGTTTTTACATTACAATCCTACTAATATTATAAACGCGAAAGTTTGTGAGGATGGATGGATGGATGTTTGTAACTCTTTCACGCAAAAACTACTGAACGGATTTATATGAAATATGGCACACGGATCCTTTATAGCCTGTTTTAACACAGAGGATACTTGTTATCCCAATATTCCTACGAGATCAAGTCCTAAGCGGGTGAAACCGCGAGGCACAGCTAGTATCTTATATTTCTATGTAATTTACGCCTTTAAAATTTAAAATTTCTAAAGTGATCTTCCCCAAAACATTTTCATCAATTCATTCAACTTTAATTTTGAAACTAACTGTGTCTATGCAAATATTCTGCCAACATTACTATTCACCAAATCATGTTTACGGTACAAGTATTGAGAGGAAGGTCGATACCATCCATATATGCAATTATCGTGTATTTGGAGGTCACTGATCGTTTTGTCATTGGGCTTATCTTGGCCGACCCGAGTAAACGCATTATGGACGCTTGATTACATGTCAACCAACCAAAACTATCCGGTACTAAGTGTATCGGAAATTTTCACGGTACGCAGCACAGATACCGGTGTTCAATAGCATGTAATCTTCAGTACGTTGAACAGGTACTTCAGTGCTTGTTAGTAATTCAGAAATTGATTTTTAATCAGCTGCTTATCAAGTTATGCAAGCTTATGATTGTTTTTCGGAAATTATTGGTTTGAGCCTGTAAAGCTTTGAAGCTTCTAGATGAGAACGACATGTGCCAGCCCTCAGCAAAGTTAAATAAGGTTTTTTTTTTAATAGAACCCTATTATTTATAGCACTGTGTCCCAAATACTGAAACACATTAACCCTTTCCATATCAGGAAAAAATTCAATAAAGATTAGGTGTAGACCGTAAACAAAAAGAACTGTACTTTTAAATATTATAAATACTTATTTGTATTTTATATTCATCATGATATCTAGAAGGTGTGATTTTCATTGCAGTCATCGATAACGTAATTTCTCAGTCACACCTCATATTATAAGTACCAACGTTGATGGGTTAAAAGAAAATTTTATCGGACATGACTGGTATTATCATTTTATTGTGTCTGTCTATAAAATCCGGGTTCATCAAAATTTATTGAGGGATTTACGCCATTTTAAGACGGACAATAAACGTGTTAGGTTTTACTCATGCATTTGACTGCCTTTTTTATTTTGTCTGATCTTTGGAAATTCCACAAGCATAAAGTAAAATAAAAATGACTCTTAAAGTATTCGACACTTATTGTAAATGTTATGTCGGCATTGATAAAATCTCTATCATAAAAAGACGTTTATCACACATTATTACGAAATAGACACTTTTGTAGACAAAACCTAATCTTTCAACATGCCTGACCTAAATCCGATACATTGTAATCACTTCCTAACTTCTCTATCGAAGATTGCTAATCCTGGATTAGCTTGAAACGGTCGATTACGGGGATATCTGTCTGACACATGTATAGGTCACCTTACTATTGTAGAAATAGAAAGTAAGTGAAACTGTCCGGATAGATTTCACTAGTTCGTGCTTTATGTCTTTAAATGATTTATTTTCACACATTTCCCCGAGCGGGGTTGAAGAGCACGAAGTACTAACAGTTGCATCACCGTTTATAGATGCTCTTTACAAATACGATGAGAAAAAGTTTCCGATTGGTATAACATCTGCTTATGTAGGTATCTAACGCATCAAATCGCGGTATGAAAGATTTTATAAAAATATTTTCACCGCTTCAGAACTACTTTTCCTGCCCAGCATGCACAACCATTTGCACCTACCGGAATTTGAAGCCAATGGCAGAGCTGTCCAGGTAGCTACATAGTTACTGGTCGGACAAAATTTAAGTATTAGTCAATTACCACGAAAAGAGGAAGAAGAATACCGATTCAGAACTCTTAATTGGTCTAAAAGAAGAACCTGTTGTAGAAGATATACACACACACATATAATTTCTAGTAAATATAGGTACCAAAAATCTCCCTTAACCAGCCATTTTAAAAGATTCCATCAACAAGGATGGTGGTATGCTGTAAGTGAGACCTCACAATGAAGATCAGTTTGGTTTCCAAATCCTTATCAACATATCATTACTTACGGATTAGACCGGCCACACACGCAACAAGATAACGTGATAATAATTGTTTTACTATGCTAATGTTGCAGGTAATAAAAAAAACAATATAAATAAATGTAAAGTTTGTGTTAAAAAATGTTTTGAAGTTACTAGACGATTTTATTGATTAAACCGTTAAAACCTAACTGAAACTTTTGGCTGAATTTACAACAAATTATTAATATTTTTCTCTAACTCAAAAAGTAGAATGAGAAAACCAAAAATGAGGATGATACTTATGAAAATGTGCTTCTATTGCCAGAAAAAACTCAATATAACATAAGAACTACTTCCAAAGAGAGAGATTTAAAAGCAAAAACGTATCACAAAAGTGTTAAACGACAAATCGTGTAAATGATTTGCGAAGATCCGTTAGCCATCTTGCATAAACCCGTTTCACGACATTTTTTGGTAAATTTTATCGTATTTATGTGAGGATGCATAATTGTTTTCATCATCCTTATTTTTAACTGAATGCGGATTTCTCTTTGAAACTATTTTGAATCGGGTTTCCTTTTTTTTTAATTTTTGAGTTATCTTCAAGTTCATAACCTCAGAGGAATACATAATTAAGCTAGTTTTAATGTTAGTTTTTTTATGTATAATTAGCATAAAATCATCACGTGAAGCGTGAATCCATACTTCCGCATTTGATTTAAGAAAAAAAAAACATATTTAGCACTTCCTGCTACCTGAATCGAATAGATATCATATTTGACTGCATTCCAAGATTTCAATGCAAAACAAATGTTGCTCAATTTATTATATCGAAACGTTTACATATCGATTACATAGGTAAGTCAACCGATACCGGGTAACAGATAAATTTTGAACTAAACAGCCCAATATCGGCTGTAATTCTTGCATAGAGGAAATTATTTATTCTGTAATCTGAATATGATTTATACATATGTATATTAATGATTGTTAATCAGTTCTATCAAGAAAAGAGAATGGACCGATGACTAATAATTGATACTTTTTATGGGAATCAAAGATAAACATCGACGGCATTATTATGAAAGACTCAAGAAAATTGGAGAAGATGATAATGTGCGTACGTCACAACAGCCATTGGTCTGATAAAGGATTAACTTAAAATAGCACACATATATACACATTAGTCACACGCAGCATTTAGTGGTATCAATGCACTTGGTATCAATGGTCTTTTTGATTCTGATAACCCAGATACAGGACATGTGTCGCCAAAATGTCGAGTGTTCTCAAGTGGAGACCTTCACATGGAAACAGACAGATTAGCTAGCTAAAACAGATAGTGCTGAGATATAAAAGATTGTAGGAACACGCTTGGATTTAAAACATGGTCAATTTATTTTTGAGGAGATAAGTGGAAAGGAGAAAGAGAAGCATATGCACTACAGTGGGACAACATTGACTAAAAATGAATAAATAATAATTGTATTGTGACAATTAAGGAAGGTGAATGAAAATCATAATGAAGAGGCTCGAATAATTAATTAAGGTTTACCAATACAAACAGTGGCCTTCAAAATAATACTAATAGAAGAAGCTAACACCCATGACGTTGCTATACTAATAAAAGATTTAATGAAGCGTGGAAATAACCATTAACAACCCGATGATGTAATCATCATTATGAAATAGAAAGTTTGAAAATAATTTCCAACTAAATCAAATTTTATCACATAGGTGAGTTTTCATGTGAAACAATTTGTCTAGATATTCAATTTGCTTTATAATTAGTGCTGGCCTAAATCGTGCTTTTAGTATGATTATCGTATCATCAGTCGAATAATAATCCTAGTTAACATCTGACTGGACTTTGAACTATAAAATCTACGCCCCTTTTTGTTGCACCTTTGAATTTATCGACAGTTTTGTCATACAATAAAGTTACTTAAGCATTCAGAAGTCCAAAGATAGGGACAGAATATGATATATTATGGAAACCTTTACGAAAAATCGTGAACAGTTTGTAAAACCGATACTCATAAGCTTATTGTATTTATAAACTTAAGGCAAGTAGTAAAGCACGAGCCAAAAGACAAATCTATAGAAATGAATGACAACAATCAAAACACTCTACAACAAATCAATACCAATGAACGTCTGAATATTGTAAAATTCAAAAAGAAATTGAACCCCATCATAAACGATCAATGTTACATAATAACATAAGCCATGTTTTATAGCAGGCTTTGTAATTGAAAAACTAGTAATAGGCGGTATTCAATAAGAGCAAATTTCTTCATCGGACAGCGTGGAGTGTTTGCGTATGTAATCATGGCAAATGATAGGTGGCCGCTAAACTCTCTGATGTCCCGTACTTTGAATATGATGTGTTCGCGGAAAAATAGGGAGCCTTTACAACTTTTAATAGAGTTTTTTGCCTTATTAGACTTTACTTTAGACTTGATTATAGGATATCTAGTAAGTGTTGTATCCGTGTGTTGTAAAAGCTTAATGATTTTATCAAGCGAACGAGTAGTAGTATCTATCGGCGGAGTATTAATAACACTGACCTTTAGAGGCTTCTCCTGACCATGTTTAATATGAATTACGCGAGCTTCTACGAATGTAACCATTTAAAGTAAAGCAAATCCAAAAAAATTACTGACTTTCATGTAACTGTCCAGCTTAATGTATTTTTGCCACATTTTCGTATAACTCAGTTTTATAGTTTCCCAGTATAGTTTCTGGCGTACAATGCACGTGAAGTTTTTTTTAGTAACAGTTTCGTATTTTGACGATAATAATGTATGTGACACATGTGATAATTACGACGACTAAGCCGCAGTCACGTTCAGAATATACTATTACTAGAATTAGGAAGTCAATTTGTTAATGGTTTACTAACTTTACTGTTTATCATTAGAAATACACAAATTGTAGATTCTTCGATTTTACATAAAAAGCAACAAAAATTGCTTACACGGCAACAAAAAAAAACAAAACTTTTTTAGATATCTCAACAAGCGTAACAGCCCTGATAATAATCAACATCGCAAATCAATATTACGTTATTGAACAGATAATTGATTGATTTAATTAAACGAGTGAATGATTGATTTATTATCGTCGTGCGTCCGATAGTGACGGCGGGACACGTCACGTCAACGTCTAGACGTCCGTATCGAACGAATGCGGAACCCTGAAGTATATTTGTGTACAATCAAAAACATTAATATACCTGTTAGGAGCCAAGTTAGTAAATGGAACATAGAAATATTCTGTTGCAAGGAATGACGTTCAAAAAGGCACGTCAAAATTGAAGCAGTTGTATGGATTCTGAAAATCCAGTATTTGGAATCAGACCACCAGCTTCTCATATACACGGTATGACATCGACGCGTAAACTGTTACCATGAATGAATTCAGTACATGATTCTAGGCTCTCCAGTGTAGACATTTTTCGTAGGATATTAAGGGAGATTTTTCTTTTATTAACCGACGAAAAATTTCAACGCTTGTGGATCTAGAACAATTTGCGCGTCCTTTACACCCTATATATTACTACATACATATTTCATTAACTAAGGCGTTCTACTAGAACCTAATAATTATACGAGTATTTTAAATACTAGTTGCCGTAGATATTGTAGTACAACGTTCTAAACTTAATTGTAAACAAAGCACAGATATTAGGCATTAATGGTAACTACTAAAATACTGCGGTTTCTTGCACAATCTTTCCAACCACTTAGTACTACGAAAGTATCGCATAGTATACAATACCTATTTGCAAATTGAAAACAAGTTTACAAAACATGTTTATAATTTACAAGAAAATAAATTGTAAGTTTGTTTGTAGGTAAACGCTAATCAGTCACGGTGTTCCAATATTAAAAAGAAAATAATACTTTCAATTACAAGACGATAAGCCAAGGATGCATACTGTAAATGTACCTACTTGACACCACGAGAAAGAAGATTAAAGAAAAATATGTCATAATAATTAAATTATAAATGATAACGAAAAATATACAAAACATTGAAAGTGATAAATAAATTCGGGGTCAAGAAAATAATACAAAGCGTAATAATACTCTTCTGCAGTAAGAAGATCCATCGCAGAGGGCCTAAAATAGTCCCATGAAGAACTCCTTCAGAGACACCTATGCCCAAGACATGATAAAAACAATTTCGAACATTTAACGGCTGATATGATAATCCAGATCGATTTAAATCATCCGAAATATATTCAGGTAGGCTCTGTTAGAACTACAAATGCCTAAGATAGGCACAAATGCTACATGAAACCTAATCGAACGCGGATTACGAATTGGAAATACCGAAGCTTAGTTATTTACTCAACCTCGGTGTTCTTAATCTTAATTGTTGACTTGTTGAAATATTTACATAATTACATTTTATGTTATCGTTTCGTAGACTAGATGAATATGCAATCTCGGAATTAATTGTCTAATTGTATTTATTCTGAAGTATGACGTGTTTCCATAATGGACTGGTATTTCCTCAGTTCTTTTTTGTGTGGCTTTAAGTGTAAATTAGAAAATGATGCGATCAAGACAGCATCTCACAGAATAATAATTAACATTATAATGCAGTGATGGCACATTTTGTATGGAATCTTTATGGCTCGAAGTATTTCTCAGAAGTTTTATCGCACTACACCGCGTCGTATGCGCTTCACGGGTAACCGGCAGACGTTTTCTCATTACACCTAGCTAATGTGAATAAAATGATGGCTGCGATTGAAATTACTAATCCTTTTATACCGGATAACTGACCTTTTTACGTGTTACGTAAATTGGTTTTATTAAGAGCTTACATACTTGGGTTATGAGTATACCTAACCTAGATAGGAGCGAATCAGGCAAATCGACACCTCATGCTAATTTTCAATCATCGAGTGAGAAATTTTATTTGGAAATCATACTAATGTTTCCATGTGTGTCAAGTAATGGTTTGATTTGAATTTTACCAACTTTGGTAATTGAGTTGTTAAGTAAAATAACCTTTAGGGCCTTTGGTTTTAAACATTCACAGAGTGACAAAAATGTAGAGTCTGAATTATTATACCTACTCGTTGCTAAATAGAAGATTAGGTAGAGGCGGGGCACATTAGCATCACTTTCCAAAAAAATATTTTACTGTTTAAGCAGCCCACTCATTTCAATCAAATTAATTATAATTTTACAGTAGCGAATTTTATAGTCTGCTGCCACTCTGCCACGCTTCCAAATTATAAGTTTATGACTACACCCGATAACCTTAAAAGATCTGACTTTATTTTTATTTAATTAAAACCTCTCACAACATTAATAAACTTTATGATCACACTTAATTTATTTTATCGCAGATTAATTGAGAATTAGTTTTAAAATTTATGTTCTATGCTAAACGAGTTACTAATTCTATGTCTATTAATGCAGTACAATTTATTATTTTAAAACCTGTTAATACAATAAAGTAGGAAGATAAGAGAACAGGTCACGCTAAAGATTAGCGCTTGTTATTATTTTACTTATGTCATTGCTATTTTTTGTTTCTGCTAAGTCGCAAATTTATATCATCGTAATTATATTTTCGATGTTACGGTCTTTATTACAACTACTTTACTGTCAGATTCCTTCAAGGTTGTTTCACTTGAATTTTATGATATATCTACTCCAAAAATTGAGGTGTTAGGAACATGATCAATTATTAATATTCTAACCAAACATGGCAAGATTCTAGAGTTGACAGCTTTTTGACCGCGTCTATGGATTATAAAACCGTGTTTGTGTAGTATGAAACTATCATTTAGCTGTGTAATAATAAAATAATATAAATGTAAGGTGTAAAACTTACCATCAGGAGGCACAATATCTTCGCAGAGACGGCAAGCTGTGGTAACCTGAAACAGAATAGAGAAACACATAAGCTTCTTCGTAATATCCATAAATAACTATCTATACATACAAACATACTACATACAAATAAATAAAATTGAAGTGTCTGTTTGTAATGCCAAAATAACAGCTTTTTACTAAATGCATATGAAAGTGTATACAGTACTGGTACGAGGTATTTTTTTTAAATAACGCAGCATTTTATATGCTGCGTGTAACATCATATTGACGGAAAAGTCTGAAATAAAGTTTTTATTTTATATTTTTATTATGCTGAAAGGAGCCTTTTTGGCTTCCACAGGTCGTTATTATTTTGTTAGTTTTAAAATGCGGCTTTTTATATTATTTTTTATTATTATTAATAATTTCCTGTGCGTGTCCCAAATAAAATATATTTCTTTCTACTTAAAACAAAAAAAAAAAAATATTGTTGGTTGTCTATCTGTTTGTTCCGGCTAATCTCCGAAACGGCTGGACCGATTTTGACGGGACTTTCACTGGCAGATAGCTGATGTCATAAGGAGTAACTTAGATATTTTTTTTATTTTTTAAATAGGTTCCACGTGGATGACCCCCGGACAGTTCCTAATTAAAAATAAGAGCAGAGGTTGGCCAGTGGTAGCAGCCCCGACTTTCGTGTCGTAGGTCGTAGGTTGGAACCCATTCAGGCTCTTTACTCTGTGTAATTTATTTCATCACCATTTCTCTTAGAACGTTGAAAAAACCTCGTGAAGAAACCGGCATATCGTAGAACCAAACATTCGAAGACTTGTGACATCCACCAAACCCGCACTAGGCCGCTTAGTGGGTTATGGCCCGCTCCCTCGCCGACCGACAAGGCTGGGTCCCAGCAGTGGGACCGTTAAAGACTGTATATGATATGCCATGCTATGCTATTAGAAGTATATGTTTCAAGTTTAAAAGTGACTCCAACGGTTATAGGTGATCCCCGAAGATACGTTAAGAGTGCTTATCCTAAAAGTTGGCAACGTCACAAATAGCTGTCAAATATTAACCTGTTTTGATTAATTTGGCAATATTACTGTATGAAAATATGACACTGAATATTTACTTTTAGATGTAAAAAAAGTATTTGGAAAGTTTCCAAATGCCTTTTTTACACCTAAAACGGTTACAACATCAAAGTCAGTGTTATAATTGCAATTCATTATTAATATTCTAGTTCGCCGGTTAGCCACATTTCATGTCTCTAAACAGTAGTATTGTCAAATTAATCAAAACAGCGAAATATTTGACATCTATTGGCGACGTTGCCTACTTTCAGAAAACACGCTCTTAAGACAAAAACGTTCTGATTTCAATTTTATTCGCCCTTGATGATGGCATAATGAAGTAATGACTAATGTTAGAGACCATAATATTGATAGTAACGTGGAGTAGTCTACTCTCTGGTTCTAAGAACAGTAATCTTTCTTGTCAAGTGAAAAGCGCAAACAATGTACCTACTCTGTATTTGTTTTATAACCCGCTACCCGTAGATAAATGTTTTATTGTTAAATACCTAGATATACGTAATAATATTGTTACGCTGCGTCTTAAGATAATATGGAGGAATATTACTCTCTCTAAGGTAACTGAAGTTTAATTTTAGCGTTTAGCGTACTTACCTAACATGCTACTAAAAAATATACATACTAATATTATTCCTTCTTTTAATCACTTTGTATCGCATTAAGTACCCACCTAGTAACAACACTACCTACATATACAATTGCCATTTCATCATTAGGAAAAAAATTGGCAGCATTTTTCATACGTAACACCATGAAGTCTTGATTATCAATAATATTGGTGATAGGTGGTTACTTACAACTAAGTAATTAATTAATTAATTACTAAAGTATCGTTATCTTTCTATTTTATATTCCTATTATATCTAGGATGATAAGCAGAGATTAAAATATAAATAGACTTTCAATAACAATTGAATACGTTTGTATATCAGCGATTTTGATTCAGATTTGTTACAGTTATCAATAGCATTCATGTAATTTCGTTTAAAATAGGTTTTTATTTTAATTTATCTTTTAATTAAGATTTTTTTGTATTTTGTGAATGTGAGAATGCTTTAGGCTAAGTGGACTGTAGATTAGTTGACATTTTTTTTTTTTTAAATATCTGGTACTTGTTGAAAGACCTACACCTACACAGGTATGGGAGAACACTCCCAGACCTATTAATACTGTTGTTTGAAAATATTGTAAGAGCTAATTATTTTTAATAGTAACCGTGGAGTTTTCGCCGTTTTCGTTTCCTGCCGGGTCTTCTCCATAGGAAACGACCAATTGGAACCGTGCACCTAGCTTCTGGCGTTTCATATGTGCCCATGTAGGTTTATATGAAATGAAATATTTTTATTTTTATTTGTTGGCACACGAACTAGGTGCTAGTAATTTTATCTAAAACATTGGCAATTAAGTGTGAATACAAATAATTTGTAGTATTGATTGTCTGAACAACAACAACTTATTTTATACTTTTTATGAACAATTGTTGACAAAGCGAGTCCAAATACAAAATACAAAACTAAGTCAACATTTTGATACTGAAAAGGTTTTTCACTCCATGAAACCGAAAATAATTCTGAGGAGCTCGTGGCTAAGTAACAACAGCCGCACTGGTCGATCCATCCGGTTAAGCTACGCTTGCCGGGGTTGGTCAGTGGATGGGTGACCATCTTTACATACCGAGAATCCTCCGTGCCTCGGAAAGCACGTTAAGCCGTTGGTCCCGGCTGTCATTCGTGGATCCTTGACAGTCGTTACGAGTCGTCAGAAGCCCGAAAGTCTGACACCAGTCTTACCAAGGGGTATCGTATTACCCAGTTACTGGGTTGTAGAGGTCAGATAGGCAGCCGCTCCATGTAAAATACTGGTATTCAGCTGCATCCGGTTAGACTGGAAGCCGACCCCAACATAGTTGGGAAAAGGCTAGGCAGAGAGAAACCGAAAATAATTCTCGGATTCATTCTATAGCAGCATTAAGAGCAACCTTCTAGGATAAGAATGAAACATGATTTCATGAAATGCAAGAAAATGAAGGCTAACACCTTCCTGTAATCCCCAACATCACAGGCTTTTCCTAATCAACCACCATATTATCAAACGAATCATAATTGTAACTGTAAACTTCGCCACAAAACAGTTTTACGTAGATACTGAAAATACCCGTCATTTTGGTATTTCCGAACCATAAACAAGGTAGGTTTACGCCATAAAAGAAAACAAGAATGTATTTTCTTATCTCAGCTTGTGTCGTAGGTACATTCAAAGACGCAACGATTGAATAGTTTAGGTATTTTTTTATTTACCATGCTCTTGACAAACACATAACGTACAATAGCTCATAAAACTTCAGTACTTGACGAGTCTTACTACATAATAAGACCAACTTACATAAACGCTTGTAGATCTGAAAAAAAATAGCAAAGGTAAGTATGAAATACCTAGGTAATATAATAAACAGCGCTACATAATATTATTATGTTTCTTTGCTAATGAGCATCAAGAGAACTCCTCGTTCATCTATATAGGTCTTTAACACTTTCCTCCAACTCTGTTAGAAACTATAAATTTGTCAATATAGTTAGAAGCAGCACTGGGATTATCGGATAACCGGAAAGCCTTGCCTAATAAGGTCATTGGCACTGAAAAAATAAGTCTGAGGCACAAACCGCAAGTCTCGTTGCAACTTCATTAAGTAAGGAAACTATACCATATTACATCTGATCTCAACGAATATTACTAAGAAGTAAAGAAGTTTGTATATATTTGTAAAAGGCTCTGGAAAAACTGAATAAAAATATAGAAAGCTACACTATTCCTTATAGACATAGGATACTTTATAAGCCAGGAAAATGCGTGTTCTCTTAGAATCTCCATACGCGTAAACCCGCGGGGTGCAGCAAGTTGAAAATATAATAGTCATGGGACATACTGTCAAATTAATGTAGTTAAGCGATCCCTAATAGAGCACAGACAGACACAAGAGAAGCGTAGTGTGGGACGCCCCCCAGCTAGATAGACCCACGACCTCAAAAAGGTAACTGGGACAGATTGGATGCAGAAGACGGAGGAAAAGGCATGTTATAGCGCAACCTGGGAGAGGCATAGGCCTCTCCTCACATAGAACCTGAACATAGGTTCAGCAATGGAGTGCGATAGGCAGAGTTGATAGTAGACACAGGAGCAGCTATAGAATCTCACTCAAGTACAGGTGAACTGAGCCCAATTCTTCATTAACATCAAAAAAATACTCGTAGCAGTTACCAACTACTACAGACGATATCTAGATTCCATACAAAGGCATTAATCACTGATAATCTTACGGTGCTATTAGGTAACGTGATATGTAGGTATCGCTGCTACCGGGCATAATGCGTAACAAAAACTTGGGTTCACAGGCCAGGTGATTATCCTGAGGTTACTTGCGTGGTTGGACGTGTGTAGATTGAAAACTGGCAACAATTGGTAAATTTCTTAGAAACATTCAAGTTTATTTACAGTTGGATTTCTATTTTTACTGAAAGAATATTTGGCATTTTATTATTTTATTAGTTTGGAAATTCATACAGCATGCCTACGGCAATCAATCAACTCAGACCTTCGCAGTTCACTGCTGGTCCACACTAAGCCTCTCCCAGGCTGCGTCACAACACCATGCCCTTGGCCTTTCTCATCCAGTTTGTCCCAGCCACCTTTGTAAGTTCGTCAGTCCATCTAGCTGGGGGGCGTCCTACACTACGCTTGCTGATACGCGGTCTCCACTCCAGGACTCGTCTGCTCCACCGACCATCGGTCCATCGACAAAAATGGCCAGCCCACTGCCACTTAAGCTTGCCTACTCTGCAAGCTACGTCGCTTGCCTGAATTTTTTCGGAGTCTTCAGTTTAAAGAGTGAGTTTTTAGGTAAGTTGTTATTTTCTACACGTGTGTCCTTTAGCTAACGAGTATAAACAAAACAGAATCAAATATCACTCATGCTTGTTTATTTGCATATAATTGCATATCTTGTTTATTGACAATAATATTTCTACATAAAAATTCTTCAAATACCGAATCACGGGTAGGGTTTCCACGGCGTTATTATTAATACAATTTCACTTGTAAGTTGACATATGATACGTCACGTACCTTAACGTGAAATAATATGTACTTATATTCTTGACGCATCGTTAAGGAATTCCATTTTACGCAACAAACAGACACGGAAATCTCTTTTGAAATATTAGTAAACATACATTATAGCTGTGTAAGGGAAAAAAATTGTAGGTACTCTACGAATATATCGATGACAATATCAAAATTCACTACATAGATTTTTTTGACGCTTTTTCGCTGTGGGATGCAGTTAATTCGATATAGAACCTTGCATAGTACGAGCTTATAAACTTTGTCTAAATCGTTTGAATAATTTGTACTCACTTTGAAATTTCGATTTCCCACAAATCTGTTCTCAAATTTAGTTTAAAATCAAAATCTACGCTTGAAGGCTTCCTTCTAGAATACGGACAAAATTATTTTTAATGAGTGTTACTGGTTGATCACGTGGACGCACGTTTTCGTTTTCACATAAAAAGAAAAAAAGTTAACACTTTTGAATGCTGTCAAACCGTATTCGAATTTCGAATAAGCAGTTGTACAGCTCACATTAAAATAGTAGCGAATAATTATTTAGATTCGGTGACTTCCTCAAGTTTATGCGTAAGGAAATCGAATTTAATTCATGAATTTCTCCTGTTTATTCTAGTAATAAAATAAAACACGGTGTATTTGCTACTTAGTGATACGTGAGAACCAGTAATGGAAAGACTAGTGATGCAAACTAAGTGCAGATGCAATTACTTAAATAAAAAGACTTAGAAAAAAAATCCGTAATATTTTATCATCTGTGTAGCTATCGACATTGTCCAGCACTATAAAAAAAAATACTTGACAATTTCAAGAACTGATAACTTATTATATAACGCAGGTTAAAGCCCAGTAACCTAGTTCCATCAATCTATTCTCAAGCAATGTGATAAGAAGATAAGATATAAAAATCTCGCAATATGATCAATAAAATTCACAAATACTAGGCAGGTAAATACTCGTGCAGCTTGGCATTAAATATGTACCTACTCGTATTATACTTTTGAAGGCTGCAGAAAAAAAATAAGTGCATTAGATTGAAGGACACTAAAATGTTCCAATTTCAAACTCAAATTGGTCAGGCTTACGACTGTGACTGGTCTTCAACAAAATCTGAAGAACCTTCCGCATTCTAAAAGAATGATCTTGATTCAAAGCTCAGAATAGTATGAAATTGAGAATTCAAGATTCATAAATAAATCAAAGTTCTAGAATACGGAGTTACGTGAAAGAACCGCCGATTTGTGAGGAGCCAGTTGGTTTTAAATTGCGTCTGTCTAGGTTGTAAACTAACCCAGTCGACTCTGTAAACGTTAAGTTCAGCAGGCATACATAAATATGCTAATGCCCTCACGGTTGAAAGTTACATTTCATAATACAGCAGTAATTAAAATTCATAATGCCTGGAATTCTACCTGCCTTAATGAAAATGAATTTCGTACTATTTTCTACTTATATATACGTAAAGAGGGAAACTACCACATTGGGGAGGCAAATACCATAGAATAGTGTAGGTACAGAAGGACGGCTTCATACAGCGAGCGAAAACAGGCACATGCTCACATAGACACGAACGTACGTACGGCGCAGCGATCTCAACCGAATGCCAATCGCGAGTGCGCTTGCACTCGCTGTGTACCTACGTGAAGTGTATCTTTGTGCGCGTGCGTTTTTGCTCCTTGTATGGAGCCAACCTTCTGTACTATTCTGTGCAAATACTCAGTTGGTAATGAATTTTCTCGCTCCGTCCTTGAACTTCGCGTGCCGTGAATACAAAATGAGCGCAGTTTCTAGCGACTGTAAATTCTAATGAGTGTCTGGGAGGTCTTTATTAACATAAATGTTTCGAAAAATAACATAAATATTGGGGACTTTGTAACATCACATTTGGTAGCGAAAAATTACATGTTTTGACTAGATTTATAGGCATTCTTTTGGTTCTTTACGAGGCTTTTTTTGTAAAATTCAGAGACATAAATAAATAATATATCTTGAAGTTTTACAACCAATATATAACATCATTGTTGAACAAACTTGAAGATATCATCCACTAATTTAATAACGAAGACCAGAAAATAACCACTCCGACAAATCTTTTGAGTCTATAAGTTTGATTGAAAGCCAACCCCAAAAACTCAGAAAAATCCTATAGAATGACGTAGATACAGAAAAACTAAAGAATATGGAGTGTGTAAATATGTATAAAAACTAACACATTTATTATGTACCAAGATGCAAAAAAACGTCATAAAGACATGAAGAACTGATTAAAGACCATCGAACTTTGGATAAGTCACGCGTATACCGTATGTTCTACTAACTAAGAGGATCCACGTGTATAGATCATACAGTAATAACCACTCAATGTTTTGACTACCTAATGTCTTCATATTTATGCAAATTCACCAACATATATCCTACTTTTTTTTCTTATCTCTTCCAGCATTAACTCATCTTTAACAATATAATTATTACCTACTAAGTGAGGCGTCGCCATGTTTGTTAGTTATATTCTTGTTCTTTTTATTGTGAAACTGTTACGAGACTGCTAATTCAACTAAAACTTTAAAATATTGAGACATCAATACAATTTATTGATCTATAATTCAGAATTGAGACAATGTTATCGATATTTTATGTTAATTAGTCATATCTGTGTTTGGAAATCAAAGCAAGTTACTCGTTGGTACGAATAAAACGAGAAATATAACTTAAGACTCAAAAAAACACTTATTTTTTATAAGTAATTATACTATATCATTATTTTATAAATGCTGTCATCGTTATCAAATTAGTAAAATATAATAGGATATTTAAATCATTTTCTGGCAGAATATTGTGTGATATACCTACCAAAAAAAAGTTGATTGAACCATAGATACTTAACTTTTTGTCATACGTAGGTTGATTTAATATTCGATATAATCCTTACTATTAATATAAATATGAAAGTGACTTTATTTTTTTGTTTGTTTGCTTTCACGCTAAAACGGCTGAACGGATTTGGGTGAAATTTTGCACATTGGTAGACAATGACCTGAATGACTTTTTATACCAATATTCTTACGGGATCGAGACTTATGTAAGTGAAACCGCGGGGCCCAACTAGTTGTTTCAATAAATCATAGGTAATTCTGTATATCATCAATATAATTAGTATTATATAATTTCTGAGTTTACATCCTACAAAATAAATTCTTGTTAGTTGGAAAATATTCATTATTCATTGTGTTATTAAATATAATTTGTCATTTATGTCTTCTTATTGTTTATGTGCAATAAATATGACAACTATAGTTTAACTGCATTTTCTTGCATGACTATTGTAATTTTAAAATGAAATAAATCATTAGCTAGTGTTTAGCGAGACTGAATGAACATAATTTAATATCTGTAAAGTAATATTTTCAATGTCTAAGGAAGAGTACAAACTGCACAACATTATTAAAAAGGTTTACATCGCATAATAAATTAAAAACTGGAAGTAAATGGCATATTATATATGATGATAATATTTGTATCTCTCTCATGTCAGGAAAACGCATCAATGTCTGATTTAAAATCATATGAGTAACATTTATTTGCAGTGAAAACAATAAACGCGGATATAAAATACAAGATTTACGAGTAAAAACAATAAAGTTTTATACTGAGGTACCTATTACTCAGAATCTTTCAGGGAATTAATATTTTTGTATGAGCTATGTTGATTGTCCGTCAAAAGTAATATTTCATTTCGTGCTGTGGTTGCATACAGAATTACTTTTTTTAAATTAGGAATCACTTTTACAGAAACATTTTCTTCAAAATCTTTATTTCCAATTAATTATAAGGTATAATAAAGGAGGTATATTAAATGCAAATTAATATACCTCCTAAATCCAAATTGAAAAACTCTAGATGGCGTTCTAACATCAAATATCTCTATCTGTCACGGATCGCATAGCTGCCATAGTGATCACAATTCTCAATTCTTTATTGCGTACCATAATCAAGGCAGAGCATAGATCAAGGAGAGAGTAGGAAGAGCACTGGGTGTTTAATGTGATAAATATTATTAGTTAAATAGTTAGTAAGTTATACTCTTTCATTAACTGTATATTATCTGTACATTTTAAATATAATTAATAAGTAAATTTTTAAAAACATTTTTTTTTAATTATTCGTTTTTTATTTTTTATTTATTACGTAATTAATATTTATTATCCCTAAGGTCAATTATTTATTGGACACTTCATATTTATTTGAAAAAACATTTTTGGTAATATGATCCCTAACCAAGAACTTATCCTGTAGGCATCAATCTTTATGTTACGAAAATCCTCCAGAAAGTGCAAGTACCTTACAAGACCGGCCATGAAAATATGCACATACTAAGTAAAAGTAAAATTTATCGCACACGTATCTGTAATTTCTTTTCATTGTATTTTCTGATAAAGTCTGAATGGAATGTCATTTAGAACACGAAATGAGAGATGTAAATAGGTCAACTTTTTGTAGTTCTGTTTTTGATCGACTTGAAGTGTCTTTTTATTTATTTCGATTTGAAATAAATGACTTGAATAATGTTAAAATCAAATAAAGGGTTTATGTCGTTTATATGTCATAACATTACGCCTGTAATCCTCAAAGGGTAAGGCAGAGGTATGCCTAGAGTACACCCACATTAGTTAGATTCCGGGCTGTTACTCAGAAATTCCTGGTGTAAAATGTCAATACCACTTTACCCAACCTGGGAATCGAACCCACGACCTCATGCTCAGGAGTAGCGCTTGCGACCACCGACCAACGAGGTAGTCAGTCGCTTTTATTCCTTGTGCTTATTTACCTTTATTAAAACTAACCTAGAAGAAGAAAATCCCGATTAATGTTTTCGTTCCAGCATTGTGTTTTAAATTATATTTTAATTCATTCGACCGACACAAACGAGATCTGTGTAATCACGTTACCAATAATTAAAGATATAACTGTAAATCATACTTGATCGAATGTATTAATTAAACATTAATAATATTCGTTCATTAAAGCTAATATCCATTTCTCGTGACAAAATGGTGAAACGCAATTCAGAAAAATAAAACGCTTATGTAAGTAAAGTAAAACGAAAATTATAATTTTCTTCTCGTTCGTTATTGAATGTTAAACGATTAATAAATGCATGCACATATAAATTTCTAAATCAATAATTTGCTTTTTATGGTTATAATAATGTTTCACGGTATTAAATGTAAGTATTTACTAAATAAAACTTATTAAAAAAAAATGGTTTTTGTACCACCAAAAAGTCCTACTTAGTCATGTTAACATACATAAATGATTATACAATTTATTGATAATATCATTATCTCTGAGGAACCTAATTATCCGTAATATTAAATTATTTATAACAATTAATAATATCTGACTAACTGATACGATTCTGTAGCAACAGATAAGCAAACTTGACGCAAAACATTATATTATTTAGGCGCCATTGTAAATAAAAAATAGGTATTAATAACTTTATTATTATTATTGCAAATGTAGTGTCCATTACACATTGGTAGTGCCCAAACACTCATTGGTTTACAGATATTCTAAAATTACATGCATGAACCCAAGCCGTTTTTCCCATTTGCTAAGACAGAAACAACATAGTGCCATGTGCTACGACCAAGTACGTACTACGTACTACTACCATATTAAATTCTGTATGTTTACTATAATTTAATATTCATATGTTCCAAAAATCTGTAAGTTCTTTATACCCGCTGAAAACGGGTTAAATTGGGATTTAAAGCCCAATTAATCCGTTATCATAACCAATTATCAGATAAGCTTATACTTAAAAAAACTTTTTTCCAAAAAAAAAACAGACTACCAAAAATTTTATTTCGGAAGTCAGTGTCTTTGGATCTATATTTTAGTTTTTGGCTACTGACTTCCAAAATAAAAGTTATTTTCAGTTCAAACTGATAATTACGCAGGCAAATGATCTTTTCAGGCGCTAACTCATAGGTATTGTGCAAAAACAGTCTGTTTCAGTAGTAAGTCCGTGTTATTAATTAGATTTTTATCAATAGGTACATTGATGCAAATAATTGATATACATCTGCATTGCATTAATTAATATTTTTTAATCTTGAAGAATTAATGTGATTTGTCACTTATCTGCTAACAAATCTAAAAGTTTGTGTTTTTTTTTTTGTTGAATAATATTTAATAATTATTATGACTCACATTAATACAGCATTTTTTATCAATTAAGAAATGTGTTCGTAACAAGATTACGAAAACATTATTACTTAATTAAGAAATAAGACCTTCCAATTTTTTTTTCGTAATTAAATTGACATAACTAAAGTGTATTGAAGGACCTTAAAAAAACAATTGCATTAAATGAAACCCACCACACTAATAAACCAAATCAAATAATATCATCCTGTATGCAAGAACCACGAGAAAAATCACAAAATTGTACTTCAATACAAGTACGACAAAATAGACACACAATACAGCTTTATTTTTTATCTACTGTACAGCATGATGTTAATTCATTATTAGTACTCAAGTTAATAGTTTAATTAAATCGCCGCCTGTTCATCACTCCAGGGGTAATGTTGTGACCTAGATCAACCACATTGTAAATGATAACATCATAAACTATGCGCATATTGAAAATCTACGTGACATACATAATTGCTTCAGACGCCATAACGGCTCTGATTACTTGGAGACAGAGTCAGTGCAGTTGCACTGAATTTTTTTGAGAGTTAATGGGTCATTAACTAACGGTTAATGATGTGTCAGAAAGTCTGGATACACTTGTCGCTAATTTTAAGGTAGGGAAATGTCATAAATTGTGATAAATTAATTTTAAATTTTTTTATAAACAGTTTTCACTTGCCCAATGGTATTTAAGTATATAGATATTTTAGCATGGTCAAGCTCTTATAAACTAGCAAATACAAAAAATATAAAATAAAATCTACTTCGATGCAAGTAGACACAAAATAAAAGCGCAATTGGCCAGAACATTATCTACAGCATGATGTTATTATATTATTAGTACTCAAATTAATAGTTTAATTAAATCGTCGCCTGATCATCACCTCGGGGGGTAATGTTGTGACCTAGGTCAGCCACACTGTAAATGATAACACCATAGAATTATGCGCATATTTAAAATCTACGGGACATACATAGTTGCTTCAGACGCCCGACTGGCTCTGATTACTTGGAGACAGAGTCACTACAGTTACACTGATTTTTTTGAGAGTTAATGGATCATTAACTGACGGTTAATGGTGTGTCAGAAAGTCCTGATACACTTGCCGCTAATTGAAAAGTAGGCTAATGTCCCAAATTGTGATAAATTAATTTTAAAGGTTATTTCAAACACTTTTCGCTTATCCTTATCAAGTTTTTATTACCTACCGCATCGTCATGCTCTAATAAAATAATATTTACACAACCCTTAAATAATCAAGGTAAAGTTAATGGATCATTAACTGTCTCCGAGTGCGGGGCATTAGCGCTACAAGATACCTAGGTTACTTAGAAGTTAAAGTAGCTGTGATGTTTATTTATTATAAGATATACGATATTACTTTTCATTTTAACCACACATGAAGATAGGTATTAGGTACTGAGTTGCTGAGACTACCAATGGAGACTACGCGTTTCAAATTACATTGTGAGTAGCACCTAAGTACCTATACATTTATAAGAGGAGTTAATTCACATTTTACATGGAATCGTTTGATTGAAATTAATGTTAGTTACAAACTTTATTTCACTTGAAAATGACTGAATAATACTTCCCTAATGTTTTAGTTATGTAATTTTGAATGTTTTTGTTGCTGACGCCGCAACTGAACAAGCTCGCAACTGCACGATATGCAAGCACGAAAATAATGAGCAACGCAATTATCTCTATATTATGTTAATACCTAACTTGACATGATACAAGTATATCAGGAGAATTAACGCTCGTGTCACGTTTACATACAATTGAGATTTATATTATCTACGAGGATATCGCGCACAAATCAACGAAGATAAATAAGTGCGGTAAAAAATAAATTTCCATTCATAACAAAATTTTCATGGACAAATTTACGTCAATTGTTTGGGTACATTGTCCAAATTTAGTGTTTATCGTCGCCCGTGTAAAGATTAGATGGTTTTTGATTATCTAAAGAGTGCTTAAAATAAAATTCGACGATAAAAGACTCAAAAAAGAACATAAAATTATCTTGCTTCATTCATGCCACAGCACTAATCGCATGGCAACTAGTGACGCAAATGAAAAGGCCTACAACAAAAAAAAGAAGCTAAATCCACTTACATAGCCGAACTTTGCCGTCATGTTGTGTCCCGTTGTATATTATGTTGAACATACATCTAACTGAATTACTCGGCCGCTTTTCCTTTACTAAAACTGAACAATCCACTTTTATGTAATATTTTTTCAACACACTTCTCATTCAATAGAACAAAACACTGAAAATAGTATACTTTTTGTGCTTCGCAAAACGCAAACAATAGCTTTTGTAGTCACTAGAAAAAAATACAGAGTAAGCGCTGAACGTACTCTGAAGAGAAACACCTACGTTTCACATCACTTTCATAATTTTCCGAATAAGCCCGACGAGCGCGATTTAAAAATGGAACACCTTTTTTTTGTCAAACGCCTTTGACGTGTTAGCGTCTTTGAATTATCCAGAGTGCGATTTTTTTTCTTAATTTTTCATATGCGGGGTGGGTGTATTTTCACGCGCGTATTTGTGAGGCTTCAGCGCGAACGGTCGACATGTGCGCGGCGCGGCGTGCGGCCAACGACTACGAGATAAAAACCTCGCTTGATTATAAACTTATAAGCTAAACTTTTTTGTTCGTGTGCGTGCGTTTGTATTAGTGTGGCCGCGAGGCTTTGTTGGTGACCTTACAAAGTTTTCACTTACGTAGTTATTCTGGTAGAAAAGTCGCTTTTTTAAAATCTTGATACTATGGAATCGCGTCATCGGGTAATAAAAACTATAAAATCGCATTTCTGTGTATTGTTCGTAAAATTCGATTGTAAAAGGTAGTTTCTTTTGACCCGGGTTTTTTTAACAATGTTTTAGAAAAAAAAAAAACTTTAGAGTTTGAAATACTTGCAAACAATTATTATACTTAGAACTAACTTTTACTACGAAGAAAATAACAGAGATATTAGTACCTATTAATAACATTTTGCACTTGAAGGTACAATTTATTTTACTGTCTTAAAATAATGTAGCAAATACATACGAAGTCAATCTATACTAAAGACTACATAAACACGTGTTAATGAACATTTAAAATAAATTATTATTTATCTATGTACATACATACATAATTTACTCGGAACTCGATTACTCACAAAATACCGAAATGCAAATATATATATAAATTATTTAGAAGGAATGTGAATCTTGGAATTAATTAATAACTATGATTTACCTTTATCTGTATTAATATTATCGTATTTATACTCATCACTATTATTTGTTATGGGGTTGGTAGAAACGTAGGTTTTATTTAATAGTATTTACAGGCAATCTTTTTATAAGGCGTAAATTCTGTCAATTAATCAAAAAATA
This sequence comes from Agrochola lota, assembly GCA_947364205.1. NCBI lineage: Eukaryota > Metazoa > Arthropoda > Insecta > Lepidoptera > Noctuidae > Agrochola > Agrochola lota. Next base: position 7,357,006 of record OX376231.1, on the reverse strand, counting down.
AACTCATCATATCGCAGGCCACTCCAATACACAGGCCACAGCTATGATAAAAACTCAATTAAAAACCTACATTAAAATAAATATTAACAAAAACTAAACACGGAAAGCGATGCATGCAGCACCTGAGCAATAAAGTGGACGGACGTAATCTATTCACGACTTTATCAAAATAGGTCAATGCGGCAGTACCTTACTCAGTTACTCCTTTCTGCGGCAGGCTCGTATCGGGCGATAGAGACGCTTTGTTACGTTTACATTGCGCGTTTTGAATTTCAGACTTTTTATTCTAGAGAGCTTTGGGCAGCAATGGATGACGTGTTTGTGTATGAGAAAATGCTAATAGTGAAAAATACATATTTAGTTTATTTTATTATTGCTTAATAGAGAGCGTTTTGGTTTTGATATCTTGCTGGAATTTGATTGACATATCGTCGATCACTGGTTCAAATTCAATGATTTTGTGCGATGCATGTTTTTTTATGAAATAAGAAGGAAAACTCCGTGTGTCAAATGGCTCTGTCTAGTAAAAAAAATTACGGGTCAAAACTAACACATCGAGTATTCGCCAAACTTTTTGATAAAAGGTGCGAACAATGTGCCTGGAATCTTTTTTATAAGGTTCCAATTATTCAAACAACAAATATTAGGGCATGAATTTGATGTTTGTGCAGGTGTCAAACATGCATATATTAAAAACCCTGATAGGTAGTAAGAAATTAATGAACTCCTCGAAAACTAGAAACAAGTAGTGCGGGATCGAGTTAGCGGAAGAAATGGATGCCTTTGATCAGAAGTGAGTCGAGAACGGTCCACCAGGTTAAGTTGCGCTTACCGGGGTTGGTCCGTAGATGGGTAACCATCTTTACATACCGAGACTCCTCCATGCCTCAGAAAGCACGTTAAGCCGTTTGTCCCGGCTGTCATTCTAGGATCTTTGACAGTCGTTACGGGTCGTCAGAAGCCCGAAAGTCTGACAACCAGTCTTACCAAGGTGTATCGTATTACCCAGTTACTGGGTTGTGGAGGCCAGATAGGCAACTGCTCCATGTAAAATAATGGTATTCAGCTGCATCCGGTGAGACTGGAAGCCGTCCCCAACATAGTTGGGAAAAGGCTAGGCAGGTGTATGGATCCGAAGTAAGTCATAAAAGAATGAAAAAACAAAATTATAAAAAAAAAAAACAATGTAGCATGGTTCTGTAATATGTAGTTAAATAATTCTACGTTGATTTGTTGCAGATATAAACGCTCTTACACCGGCCTCGTTACCTCATTGGTTTAGTGGTGGCAAGCGCTACTGCTGAGCATGAGGTCCTGGGTTCAATTCCCGGGTCGGGCAAAGTTATTATTGGGTTTTTCCATCGGGAATTCGCCCGGAGCCCGGAGTCTGGATTTGTGCCCGGTTGCTGGCTATAGGCTCGCCCCCTATTACTTGGGATTTAAACATAACGTGCGCAATGTGGGTGTACTATAGGTACATCTCTGCCTAACTCTTCAAGAAATACAGGCGTGATGTTATGTTATGTTATGTTATATGACATCGAGCAATCAATATGGGCTAAATATAGTCTATGGCACAACACTTTAAGTAGCTAGGTACTGCCACTGATTCTTTGCTACTTAGAATTTATATTCGACTCTCCTCGACATAATAACATCAGGGATAACCAACATTTGTTAGAAAATACTTAATACTAGCTTCTGTCCGTGACTTGGTCCGCGAGCCTTCTCAAGAATTGAGCTATCCAATGCAATTTTTCCGGAGATTACCCCCTACATACAAACTTACAAACAAACAAACAAATTTTGCCTCTTTATAATATTAGTATAGAAAAACTTGGGGTTTTCTGATCTATTAAAAACCTCAAATTCCAGTTTAATTTTGTGCTAATTTGCAGTTTATCACGTGTTTATAAACATTACCTTGTGGATGTTTTTATTTGCGTTTTACATACTAACATTGTATAAAACTCTATTTGTTTGCACAAAACTGACATTGCAGAAGTTTAAATGTTCAATGCTAACTTATTATCCGTGCGGAAAATAACAACTGGTAAAATATTAGGATTATGTAGTCTCACCAAGGGCATGTATTAACACACATAACAATACGGCTGTATTCCCCGAAAGGCTAGGCAGAAGTGCATCGATAGTACACCCACATTTCGCCAGTTATGTTTGAGTCCTATGTAACAGGGGCGAACCTATTGCCATCAACCGGGCTCAAATCCAGACTACAGTATACTACGGATAAATTATAAATGAGGCATGTATTAAATCAAAAAATATTATTATTATAAAAAATTAAAAAAATTACTAAATACTCGTATTATTATTATTAAAAATATAAAAAAATATTAGTAGTATTAAATATTATTATTATTATTTTTTGGTCATTGACATTTCTCGGGACCCTGGAGTCCCGGACCTTTGGAAGGCGTACGAGGGGCCGAAGCCAACTCGCAGAGGCCCCTTAGACATTTTTATTATTATTATTGTATGTAATATTATTTAGTTTAAATAAATAAAAAAATATTATTATTAGTATTTAATCAATTCGCACCATCAATTATATGCAAGTTGAAATTGATATATTTTCATGTCAGTGGGGCGAATTCGCAAAGTACTATTGTTTAAATTATGTTATAAACAATGATAATCGTTATGACCTTAAGGTTTTTGTGTTTTAATTATAATTTGGTGTGTTTGACTAGATTATCGCATTAGACTAAGACCTGTAATGGTAGTTTTAAGGCATTTATATAAATAAATAAATAGGGAGATATTGCAGAAACACTCTAATATTTTTATGAGCAAGTAAACTTATTCGGCTAAATAACAAAAATGTTGCAAAACCCGCTACGCATGACGAACGCTTAACTTTCCTACGCCTATCACAAAAACCTATGATTGCCACATTTTTAATCTTTTAATGCTCCTAAAAGCTTTTATTACTGTCATATAAACTAATCATAATTTAAAATCGATTACATCACTCGTAGGTGTTTCCCAATAAAATTTATCGATACTATTATAAACATTTCTTCGCAGAATTGTAAAAATACCGCCTGCCTTGGCTTTTAAGAAAAAAAACATGAGTTCGTAAGAATCGATTTAAATTCTGAGCTCTGTTTGTCACATTGTGCAACACTACTTCCGAGTTCGTCCGAGTGGGTACAATAACGTTTCTTTTTTTTTCCTTGTTTAGAGTGGAGGATGTCGTGGAAGGTATGCAAGTAAAGAGGACTGTTTGGACAGCCTCGCCTTGACCCGCCCAGCGCATGACCGCTTGATCGTCGACCAATAAATCGTGACCTTTTAAAATCACATTTCATTTCCTTTATTTACAATCCCCACAAGTGTTGACGATACAAGGAGAGGTACTCATTAGCTGGTCGGAAATCGAAGTCGAAAATTTAATCACTGACAATTTCACCACAACCTCTTATTTTTCAAACACCATTTATATCGTTACTAATTAGCCTGACCATGAAAAATAAGCATTGCATTTCCCAATTTTCTTGACAGCGCTGACGAAACCAAAGGGCAACGCTACACCATGACTTTTATGAAAACTATCGACACCAGAATATGTCAACAAACTATCGCTTTACATTTGAATAATGTCCAATTTAATACACTATTAACGTCGAACTAATAATAAAGCGGGTCCTTATTGCGAAACGGTTAAATAACACTAGAATAATGGCGAGCGCGGTTGCTCGTTGTCGCCTTTACGAATGTTTATTTACTGGTTGCACTACAATGCCCGTATCGCACAATAAAGTTACGCTCGAAAAGCTATAATCAGAATGTTCTGTGTAAATAAACTTGGTCCGTGAAGACACTTAACGTGCGAGTGCTTAAGCGAGGCCTTTACTTAACGTTCTATGCCGATAAAAGGGCTCGTCCGTGTGACGTCTTATTCCAGTTTTAGTGCCGCCAACATTGTCCGTCGCACGACAACCGACAGTTCTGTAAATTTATGTTTCAGGTAAATCTGACAAAAAATGTCTAAGTCACTGATGTAAATTACAATGGCACGTGAAGTTAGAAAGCGAATTGTTTCGCGTTAGAGGTGGCTTTGTCAATGAAGCATAGATTTATTAAGTGTAAGGTGTCCGTCCACGACGCTACTCAAAAGTAACATGTCACATACTCAAATCACCAATGTGAAGCCAGATTGTCCAACTTTGATATTTACACTGATTTATGGACGTTTCTAAACTGTATTTGCTAAGATTCTCGTATTAATTAGGAATAAAGGTTCGCCGCCGTTTTGAAGTAAATTATTCTCGAAATCGGTTTAATTTCCGTTTCTATTATTTCGACACGATTCAGGACCGGGTATTTCAATATAGCTACATCCTGTATTTGAGGACTACTTTGATCAAATGTCATATTTGCTGTCTTAGATCTTATAATTTATATTTCACGTATTTAGAAGGGATTGCTATGGATTCTTACATATACTCACGCCATCTTCCATGGGGTTGGCCAGAAACTATAGAAGGCCACAACACTCCTTACATACTTCTTGTGCCTCGTTTACGTTCATACATCAGAGGACCTTTTTTTTTTTGAGGGTGGGAAATTATCAAATAACTTCTCCCGCTCTGCGCCGAGCGGGAGGGTGTCAGACTTTTACTGAATAAAACCCACCCGTGTTCCTTCCGTTGCCTGTGTGCCGAGGCCGCGATATCCCTTTCGGACAAACCCGCAACCTTTCGGACAAACCCGCCTGGCCTGGCCGGCTGAACTAGCCTTCACTGCTGAAGGACCAATCACAGCGCCGAACACGGTCGAGGCATAAAATCGAGATGGTTAAAAGAAACTCACACTAGGGCCTGTGGTCATACACGAACGCCGGTTGCGAGTACGCACCTGGCCTTTCTGAAGAACATCACCAATTAGGTCACTGTATGTCCTCCTAGGACGTTTCCACGTTTTCTATGGATTCTTACTGGGTAATATTTTAAAGACATTAGGACTTATACTCCTAATGTCAGATGCATCCTGGGCTGTTAACTCCGTCACCAGTCTTGAAGAGTAGCTGATCTTTTCACCACGGCATTAAAACGCTGAGCAGATGTTGGACTATTTGTCCCGTATCAATCTGCCTAGCCTTTTCCCAACTATGTTGGGGTCGGATTCAAGTCTAGCCGGATGCAGCTGAATACCAGCATTTTACATGGAGCGACTGCCTATCTGACCTCCACAACCCAGTAACTGAATAATACGATACCCCTTGGTAAGAGTAGTTGTCAGATTTTCGGGCTTCTGACGACCCGTAACGACTGTCAAAGATTCACGAATGACAGCCGGGACCAACGGATTAACGTGCATTCCGAGGCACGGAGGAGTCTCGGTATGTAAAGATGATCACACGTCCACGGACCAACCTATGCATAGCTTAACCTGTTGGATCAACCCGTGCGGCTGTTATTACTTAGCCACTCACTCGCTCTTCACGTTGGACTATTTGTCCCCCGGACAGAAATGACCACTCTATTTTTGAGTTTATTTGTTCTTCGTGTGAGTTATTATTGCTTTCCATACGTTCTATCGTCGCAGAAAAACTGTCCATCGTCGGCTCAGTCATCATCATCATCATCATCATCATCATTTCAGCCGAAAGACGTCCACTGTTGGACATAGGCCTCCCCGAATGGGGAGGGTTTGGCATAATCGCCACGCTTGGCAGACGGGTTTGCGATCGCAGTATGGTGTTAAAAATGCATAGAGAAAGCTGCTGCCCATTCTCTAGTGAGTCCCTTAGTCACCTTTTACGACACCCACAGGAAGAAATGGGATGGTACTATTCTTTACGTCCGGCACCACACGGACTACGGCTCAGTGCTTTAAAGTATTCTCGTGTAGCCCGTTCCATCATGAGAACAAGAATATTAAATAAAAATATTAACGAGGACGCTTTGACATTCCTCAATGCTCATCTACGCGGAAATGCTTAGTTTTTCTGAGTGGGAATATTATATGTATTATATTGATGACGCCATTACGATCGATTTGATCATTCCTTTCGTAGCTCTTAGGTCAAGACCGCACTGCGCGTTGGAAAATTTTACTTAGATTATTACCATTGTTTAGGAATTTTCAACCATGTTCTAAGGCCCATAAAGATTTATTTACATATTTTATTTTATGCTAGCTAAACGTTTGTCAACGCGTACGTATGTAATGTAAATAAATAATAAAAGAAGCGCCGCCTACACGTTTTCGTATTGATATTTTTTAATTTGCTCAACACTATCAACACTAACAATATTTTAAGTAGTCCTTTAACATTTAGCAAACGTTTGGGTAAAAATATTAGTAAAAGAATGCAGGCTATAAACAAATGCAAATTGTTTTTTTTTTTTTCTCAATTTGCGTTGTTTTACAGCCAGCAACAATCACACTGTTATGATTTCAAAACCATAAAGGTACTTCTTTCGATATAATTATATCCTCATGATTAATACTACGACAGCGTTTTTTTTTTCAAACACAAAATATTTTTTAGAGAATTAGATTTAAATCCGTTGTCTACCTTTTAATACTCGATAGAACGGAAAAAAATACCTGAGAAAGTACAAAACGACGTCCATCTACATGGAAATCCTTAATATTGACTAATACGTATGTAAATCCGAAAATCTATCTGTCCGTTACTCAAGAAATCACGACACAAGTAACGTACTCTCTTCGACTTTTTCTCTTCAGTATTTTGTACTTGTTTTTCTTTAGATTGGTATTTTACTCAGTGTGGGCAAAACCTGTAGTAAAAGTTAGCTATTAAAGACGGCTCGAAACATTTTTAATGCATACTTAACAATTTTATCTATAGATCGTAACGCAGTAACAGCTAAGATGGCGCAATGTGTGAAATTCTAACGTAACGTACATTTAAGTGCGAAGTATGAAAACTAATATTTACAGAAACTTCAATGAAAACAATATTATCATCAACTAGCTCCTGCCGCGACTTCGCCCGAGTGAGATTATCCAACAAGAACATAATACCGGAATAAAAGTATCATATCGTAACCCAGGTCATGGTCTACCCATGTGCCAAATTTCATCCAAATCCGTTCAGCCGTTTTAGTGTGAAAGCGTAACAAACAAACAAACTCACTTTCGCATTTATAATATTACTTTACTAGCTGCCCGCCCCGGCTTCGCACGGGTAGAACTAAGTATGGCACACCTACCCTACCTACCCTACCTACCTACCCTACCTACCTACCCTACCTACCCCACCTACCCTACCTACCCTACCTACCTACCCAACCTACCCTACCTACCCTACCTACCCTACCTACCCTACCTACCCTACCTACCCTACCTACCCTACCTACCCTACCTACCCTACCTACCCTACCTACCCTACCTACCCTACCTACCCTACCTACCCTACCTACCCTACCTACCCTACCTACCCTACCTACCCTACCTACCCTACCTACCCCACCTACCCCACCTACCCTACCTACCCTACATACCCTACCTACCCTACCTACCCTACCTACCCTACCTACCCTACCTACCCTACCTACCCTACCTACCCTACCTACCCTACCTACCCTACCTACCCTACCTACCCTACCTACCCTACCTACCCTACCTACCCTACCTACCCTACCTACCCTACCTACCCTACCTACCCTACCTACCCTACCTACCCTACCTACCCTACCTACCTAACCTACCCTACCTACCTACCTAAGTACCTACTACCTAACTACCCTACCTACATACGTGTGGGGCAACGTTTAAAAAAAAAAAACAAAACAAAACTACATACCTACCTACCTACATACCTACCCTACCTACATACCTACCCTTCCTACATACCTACCCTACCTACATACCTACCTACATACCTACATACATACCTACCCTACCTACATACATACCTACCCTACGTACATACCTACCTACATACCTACATACTCGTACATACCTACCCTACCTACATACCTACCTACCTACATACATACATACCTACCTACTCTACCTACCTAAGTACCTACTACCTACCCTACCTACATACCTACCTCTATCTACCTTCACGTGTGAGTTGATTCCCATGGATTTTATAATGTTTTATCTTGATAAGAACTTTTCAATATGATTGTACCAACAAGCAAAACACTGAATACTTTTTTTTTCCATGTAAACTATAGTTACAGCATGTTTAACAATTATTAAGTTATGTTCTTTTTTCTATGGTATTAGTATTTTATGTGTTTTTTTCTCTATTTCTCACACCTGCACTTTATTTAAACAATCTTACTTCTTATTGGAAAATGAACTGTTATTTCTTTTGTTTGGCTTCTCGCAGGTCAAGGATAGTCTCCTAGGAGGCTGTCGGCTGCTTAACCGGGCTATCCTGTGGATGCTTTGATAATTATTATTATTTATTTATTCATCTTTGGGTCATACAATAAAAAAATATTAATCAAATTAAATTAAAGAATTACATTTAAATTGTGAATGTTACATTAATACTTTTGAATTTATAACAGATAAACAAAATTAAAACAATGCCTTAACATTAGGCAGCACGTGAACCATGCAGCAGTGGTTCAAGTACTGACAGTCGAAACGTTCAGCAAAAGCGTTCAGGATACTGTTGGGACTGCCCCGCAACCTACACACCAGGGATGTGCACCGCTTGCACATGATTGTGTGGAAACGATCCACACGCGCCTCGAATAATTAAGGTCGCCAGCCGTGACATACAACTTAAAGAAATTAGTAGATATAGAAATTTAATTTATAAAAAATTAAATAAAAATATTTTATTAATTAAATTTCTTTTGAGAATTTTAAATAAAAAATATATATTTTAGAGTCAAGGGCCAGGAGCCCTGTGGGGTACGGACTTCGGCTTAGGGCGCCACGTGTCGCTGGGGGCGGGCAGCAAGGGACAGCCAGGATCGTATTGTCTAAACTGTATGTTGCTGTTCTTTACCTTTTTACGATATTTAACCCAATCACTTTCTTTCATATAATTGTACTTAATGAGAAATCTATATATTTTCATTTCTTTACTACTTTAATTAGAAACCAACGCTATAAGGTTGCCTGTCCACTGGAGCGGAAAGAAAGGAGAAGAGCAGAGCTGTGCCAATATTAACCAATAGAAACGAAACTCCGCTAAACTCCGGAGCGGAGTTTAAATTCTATTGTTTAACATTGGCACAGCTTCGCTCCTCTCCTCTCTTCCCGCTCCAGTGGACGGGCAGCCTTAACCCGTCCAATACTTTAGTTAAAAGAACAATTAAAAAGCCATTGTGTCTCGCAGATATCGCGTTCACGGGAGGCAAGGTTTAACAGGTACCAAGTGCAGCTATGTCCATTAAAATAAATATGAAGTACCTATCTACAGGTGTGGTCAGTGCATGAATAATGGATATTGTTTTTAAGATATAGGTACGTATAGCAACACCTTAAACAAATAATACATATTTCAAAGAAACTAAGTACCTACTTACATATTATTTGAAACAGTTTTATCACCTAAAACATGTCCCAATTCGTTAATGCAGGCGAAATATTATCAGATAATGTATAATTCGGTGCCATCGCGCGACGTTCCATTTCCTTTAGGTAAGATACCTAATCATAGGTAGTCTGAGTTCACAAAATGAAAGAGATATAGATCGTGACAAATTAGAAATTGATGATGTCAATCCTTACGATATTGTTCGACGAAATTCACATAAGCTCCCGCTATCTTAATTTTTTTATGTTAATTTTACATACAATCGGAGTACCAGGAAAAACTATGTCATTGGTAATTATATTCGTAGTGTGATGCCATTTGTTAATTTTAAGAATTCTGTTTGTGGGAGCTTGTTATTCGAAGTAAGTAGGGAAATTCGTATAAAGGCTCGTTTACACGAGGATAGATTCTCGATTGACGACAGCCAAAAATGTCCATGCAAGACTAATAGGCGAGAATCGCCAGGCAATTAATAGCTCTCGCATGTTTACACTTAGCTGAGAAAGTAAAACTCAAAAAAAATGTCGTAGAATACGAGTAACGGGATTCCAGACTTTCTTGAACTGTGACAAATTGATAGGCGTTTTTTTTGTCTACACACATGTCAAATCTCGGCTTTCTTGCTACGAGTATCGTTTACACGAGTCAACAATTTTATATGTTTTCGATAACCGTCTATTCGAGACAAGAAACCCTCATCGTGTAAACGTCACTTTAGTCGATGTGTTTAGATTAGTACCGCTAATCGACCAACGAGGTTAATTGGAAGGAGGCTAACAGGTCTTTCTTTTAGTACTTTTCCTGCAAGCTGTTGGACGAAATAGAACGTGTGTTGCGATGTTATGTTGTTTTGTATTCTCAAACCTTTCTTGCGCGGTTAGCATAGCCGTTAAGCGTTACTGGTGGTACCGTGAAATTTCGTTTTTGTGTTTAACGCAAGAACGGAATTTTATAGAAATAAAACGGAAAATACATCAAAGCTTTAAAATATTTTATTTAAAAAGGAGGAGGAGGAGCTCGTGGCTAAGTAACAACAGCCGCACTGGTCGATCCATCAGGTTAAGCTACGCTTGCCGGGGTTGGTCAGTGGATGGGTGACCATCTTTACATACCGAGAATCCTCCGCGCCTCGGAAAGCACGTTAAGCCGTTGGTCCCGGCTGTCATTCGTGGATCTTTGACAGTCGTTACGAGTCCTCCGAAGCCCGAAAGTCTGACACCAGTCTTACCAAGGGGTATCATATTACCCAGTTACTGGGTTGTGGAGGTCAGATAGGCAGTCGCTCCATGTAAAATACTGGTATTCAGCTACATCCGGTTAGACTGGAAGCCGACCCCAACATAGTTGGGAAAAGGCTAGGCAGATTGATTGATTTAAAAAGTCGTTATTATCCTTCCAAAACATCGGCTTTAACAGTCCTAGTACCTGGTCTAACGAGCTCTGTTAATAGTATAGGATAGTTCATACTAATTCGATGTATAGTACATACTAATTACATGCTGCCATGTAGAATAATGATTCTAAGGAAGCCATCTTGTTCTAAAGTTTGGGCGACCGAGCTCTGTTCGGGTGAAAATACGAAGAGAAAACTAATTTTCCCAGATATGAGACCTAGCTAGATCGATTTTTCGCCCCAGTAAATCCCAATTTTGCAACTTTCATCGAAATCGTTATACCCAAATATTGCTCGTTTAATAATATAGGATATAAGTACACCTTTCCTGCTAAAATAGGAAAGCCATGTATAAGAAAATCTTCTTAGACAGCCAAAAGTGTTAAGTCGTAGTGAGCAGGTACAATTTCCACAACATTTGGAATTTCAAAATGTATAAAATAAAAACTGATGAATCAATCTAGAACAATTAATCTTGCTACCCCATTAAAACTATCCTATTTGCTATCCTCATTACCAAAAACGCCACAACAAATGGTACTAACCACAACATTTTCGCAAAGGTTAACGTTTTCGCATATAATCCTCATAGTGTTGAGTGAGTGCTAAGACTAGGTACATTAGTAAATCAGGAGTCTCGACACTATGTGTCTATTTGTTCGAACAATTACTGAGAGCAGGCGCCAGTGGACAAACATAACTACGACAAACTTTGAACGAGCGTATAGAAGAAATACGTAAAGGATTAGGTGTTATAAAGTTAGGTTCAGAAGGACAATGCTTGACAAAGAAATAAAACAGTTCCAAAAAAAAAAAAAACAGGCAAGCTTAGCCAATGAACACCTTTGTAACTTCTCAAAGCAGTTTGGAGTTTAATACTTCATCATATCGTGACCAACTCACAATATTGAGGAAAAGGCATATACACACAATAGATCACATTTCAGAAGCAATATAAATGCCAAAAATTCTGAATGTAAGCCTCGGACTTTCGAACTAAGAACCCTGCAACTTAGGAATCAGCAAGGTTTTGGATAGAGATATATTCGAAATGGATCTTCTGCAATATTTGACATATATGGTCGTCTACAAATACAATGTGCTATTTCCTATTTGTTGTAATACTGTTTTTTTTTTGTTTTTTGTAATAAAATATTTAATATTTAAAAATAAATCCTCTTATTGTTCTATTAGTTAGAGTGTCGTATCGTAATAATAATAATTTATTTTGATAGAGGAGCCAACAAATTTTATTCAAGGTTTTAAAAAAGAACCACGCTGAACCAAATGCTTAGAGAGATAAAATAAAAGAGATATTAATAAGATTCTAACGGAGACTGACTTTGTATTTAAAGAAAAATGCAAAAGGCAACCTCCATCTTTATTTTTTCGGCACCGAAATCAGTACCGAGAAAAGACAAACAGAGAAAAAAAAAGTCTTCATTTACCACAATAGCCAGAAAATAAATGGGATGTTCGTAGAACCGACGATGTCCCTACCTATTAGCCCAGAAAATAACATCTACAACACTATCCTTTCATTACATGAGCTGTCATGTAGAAAACGTTATAAGAAATGTCCTGAAAGATAATTTAGGACTTGGGTACAAATTGGATGTAAGATGAAACATAAATCTCACATCCAATTTCTTTCAGGATTCTACGTCCTTTTTAACCAACGAAAAAAAGGAGAAGGTTCTCAAGTCGACGCGTATATTTTTTTATGTATGAAAACTTTTTACAGAGTAATTAGATTTCGACCATTCTTTTTTTTTGTATCAGTGCTGTCCAGGATTTTTTTAAACTGATGACAATTTGATCGTGAAATGACAGAGAGTTTTAAGGTTTTGATAAGTTTCATCAGTAGATTTGAAATGACGTGAAACTCAACGATTACCGGGGATTTTAAGACCTACGAAGTTCTTTAAAGCGGCTTGCGGTAGGAGTGCACTGGCAGAAATCGTCACACGAAAAAGCGTTCATACTTGCGACTGTCTTGTTCTAATTCTTAGAGAAAGAGAGAGAGAGAAAGTGTGTTTCTTTTTTCATTTACGATACTACTTATGTTTCCTTTTCTTTTCCTTATTTGTCTGTATCCTTAAAGATAAACCATGTCTTTGTTGTCATTCCATTGCATCTTGTATATTGGGAAAAAAAATTAAAGATGATTTTAGTTGTGAAGAAAAGAAGATCGTGATGATGTTATTAGGCGTTAGGGCTCCAGCGAAGCACAGGGTAGTTCCATTTAAAATAAAATAGTAGGTATTAAAGCCGTCTACTGCTAAAAAAAAAAACATGTTCGGAATATTTGTAAAATATTGAAAACCTTCCATAACAAACTTTGAAAACTCAGTTTTATATAAATAGCCCTAATGAAACTTCGTAAAAATATAATTATAATTTCTTTAATTTCTTAATATAATGTCACTAAAGACTCACATAACACAAATAAAACAAACCAAACCACTTATCAGCTTCAATACTTTCATAAACTGGCGTCTGTGCCGTTCAAAGTTATCGTGTTATCATTATTATTGTTATCACACACTCATTGATTCCTGGCGCCATCGGGCTATCACCGGCTTTACGATTTATGACCATATCTGCACCGTATCGAATAAAACAAAAATTGGTACATTCACCGCGTTTATGAATACGAAAAGTAGTGACCACAAAGTATTCATAATTAAAGTGACACATTAAGAAATGTGTCACTTTAATTTGTGGTAATAGATAATTGACTTTATAGATGGTAATTCGAAGAGCTATTTTCCTGTGTTTGGTGTACCTATAATTTTAGGGCAAATAACTGTATAGGTGCCTAAAGTTTTTAACAGTAGGTCTCGTCTTACTCTCCCAGGCAGCACACCATATAATCCTGTCCTCCGCCTTCCTCATCCAGTCTGTTCCAACACCCTTTTTAGTATCGTCGGTCACACCAAATAATTTCGGAAATGTAGTAATATCGAGGAGTTTTTATTTGAAAGATTGATGCAATGTGGTAAACACATGTTTGAGAACCTTTTAGGTGTCACAAAGTACATCGGCATTCCATTAGTTCTAATCCGTGCATATTTAAATTAACAAATCTAAATAGAAAACTCATCAAACCTATTTATATTATTTTATGCATATTTATACACGCCATTTAAAAGTATAAGCCTCTACATCTAATTTAGCCGATTACTAATAATCTACGACACTTATTAGTGGAATTAACTAAAAGAATTTTCAATGACATCTGACTAATCAAAACCACTCAATGCTTACATTATAAAATCAATTTAATAAGAGATAAGAACGATTGCATAAACTTTCTTCGAAGCACACTCATCGATACACAGTCTAACATATTTTGTCGAGACAAATTCGTCCACTGTGAGTCCTCTGGTCGTTTTTGATCGTAAGATTTTATGCTGTTGCGTCCATCGAGTTGAGGTGTCGCAATATGTGTAGAGGAAGCTCAGTCGTAATGCAACGTCATTGGTTGTCATGTGGTCGCATGTGACGTGTCAATGAACTTGTTATGTGTCCAAATTCAATTGCATTAGAAGTACTGGAGATTGACGGGTGATTAAAAGAAACTGACATTAGCTATGTATTGGATTAGGTATACCACATAAACAGCCAGTTGCAGAAACGATCTTAATTTTTTTAAGCTGTCATTAAATACTAATCTTCCATTAACTTGTTTTAACTTATTGCAGAAAGTATCATTAGATTAGATTTTAATGGTTCTTTGACGAAATTAATGAAATCATTAACGTTCATGCTCCATTACGTAATGGGGTGCAAATATTCATCTTTGTGCAACTGGATCTTGAAAAAGGACTTGATAAAGTAATTAATGTTATACTAACAGCCTTAAACAAATTTTCCTGGATTTGGATTATTATTATACCTCCAAGGAAAGTGAAGAATCTTATGACGAACATTTTTGTATAATGTTACTTTGAATATACACTTGTTTTTCGAAACATAAAAAACCACATGACCAAATACGCAATACCTACGTAATGAATAAACTTCGTTTTATCTTTTCGGGACTTGCAAGGGTTTCGGGATTATTCCCATACTTACTAGGAAAGCGTAATAATATCTTAAAACGAATATTTGTAATTTAATTACAAAATAACTTGTTTCTCAAAACAAACAAAATCACATAATTAATATAAAAATAATTAATACTAAATAAAATAATTATTTTTATATTTTTAAATGTTTTTTATGTAGTTTTTAAGAAATATTTAAAAATGTATTTTATATGTTAATAAAATTTTAAATAAAATAAAGAAAATAGTGTAGTGCTGTTATTTGAATATTTTTTCTACACCTACCTACCGCTAAATTAAAACAAACTACTGTACCAAGTGTGTTTCATATCAAGCTATACATTTCCCGTATAAGCTGATCTCGCATCGTATAGGATTTCCGTACAATGAGAGGTCAGATTCAACTGGAAATGTATAGCTTGATATGTGGCCATGTGTACTAAGGAAACAATAATTAGACATACCATATTTTTACTAACAGCCTTTCGGAATCCAGTTTTAATTGAGCTTTTATAAGAATCAATATGGGTAAACTTATATTTTATCTATTCGAAACTTCCAGGGGTTTTCAAGATTATTTCCATACCTACAAGGAAACATAATATTTTATGACTTTACTTAGAATATTCACTTGCTTTTGAAAAACACAAAACCACATATCCAAATATGTAATACCTTCATAATTAAGCATCAATAAAAATTCCTTTCCGAAGACCGAAAAATCCGAAAAGCGTAAAATGCAGTGCTGTTGTTTGAATAATTTTTCCATACCTACCTCTAAAACCATCTATAGGTACTTAAGGAAACAATACCTTAAGGATTACATGGGGCATTACGTATAAACCTCAACAAACGGTCACATACACATGTAACAATCAATACCTACCAAAATAGTGCATTGTACACTAAATTCAATAAAAATGGTGACCAATACATTACCTAAGCCGTTTAGTCATACTTCTTTTGATAGCGATTATGCCCCGCAAGTGTACTTCGTCGTGCAGTTAGAATTAAATATTAATAAATATATATATTATATATAATATATGTATTTTTTTATATATTTATTATTATTAATTGTTTTTTAGTTATTATTATAAACTACCTCACAATGTCTTATAAACTATGTTTTTTACCATAAATTATATATTTCGTTAGTATTAAGATCGCTTAAAAGTGTTTCAACATCCGGACAAACCTATTGAGGTTTTTGTGATGTTTCTGTTTATATTTTATTTTATTCCTTAATTAATAAACAATAAAAAAAAAAAAAATAATTGCGACCAAAATTGGTTGTAAGTTCGGTTACAAAAATTTTGTAATTCCAATTTTATCTTTAAAACTTGGTCTTATAATATTATCAGCCATGTCTTATTACAGAGCAGAGCTTTTTTGCGTACAAAGGAAGATATAGCATCGCGCTAGCTCATTATGTGTGTTGACGATTTCAGTTCCACACGATGTTTTCCTTATTATATTTGAAAGTCATTGGTGCTTTAGATTAATTGCTTAAAAACTATAAAGTTATTGAATGAAAATGTAATATTTCTATATATTTGGCTTTAAGCCCACAACTGGATCGTAGTAAGAAAAATCAGCTCACTGCTTATTTACCGACTATTTCGTCATGTTGCCGACCCCGCTTCCAGTCTAACCGGATGCAGCTGAGTACCAGTATTTTACATGGAGCGACTGCATATCTGACGTCCACAACCGAGTTACTGGGTAACACGATACCCCTTGGTAGAATGGTTGTCAGACTTTTGGGCTTCTGATGACCCGTAACAACTGTCAAAAATCTACAAATGACAGCCGGGACGGCTTAACGTGCTTTCCGACACACGGAGGGGTCTTGTAAAGATGGTCACCCATCCACGGACCAACCGCGGCAAGCGTAGCTTACCTGATCGATCGACCCGTGCAGCTGTTATTATTTAGCCACAAGCCCTTCCCTTCTTTACCGACTACTTACTTATCAAATTAAATAAACCCATTATTCCCCTAACTATTCGTACTTAAATAAATCACTACTGAAACTTCAGTTAGCAGTATCACAAATCAACTGAAACAAAATCGACGAACAAAAGACTATCGTTTGGAAAATAAAAGAGTGGTCCTTATCGAACGGAGTTGCGAACAGAGTTAGTCATGACATTGTTCAGCGCTCGGGAGATTTGTTAATCGCGTTAGCAGCCTGCCTGATGACTATAGCAGTGTGTGTGTTAATAGAGCAAGGAAAAATATAATGGCAAAATATTGGTAGTGGACGCGAAATTGAATTTCTTTCGATATCCACTTTTAAACATCTATTTACCCTAACTAATATAATAAATATGAAACTGACTTTTTTGTTTGTTACGCTTTCACGCTGAAACGGCTGAACGGATTTGGATGAAATTTGACACAAGGGTAGACTAAGGTTACCACATAGGACAACTTTTTATGCCGGTAAATGCAGACGAAGTCGCGGGCAGGAGCTAGTAATCAATACTTACTTACTACTTCCAATATTAAATTTGTATGTGTTAACACAAATACAGTATGTAAGTAAATGATGTGGATCTTTAAGGTAACTAAAAATACTTACATTATTTCCTTTGTAGTGTGAAGTTTGAACCGAACCAAAAAGGGTAACAACACTTTTTTAACATCTAAACCTTTATAATGTTTGATTACCAATTGCGTTTTTATGTCTAAATTTCAAGTTGTTTTGGTAATCTTAGCACCACGGTCAATTAAATATTTCGGATAAGTAGCGTTTATGAAAAACAAACTCTTGAGAGAGTTGAAGTTGTTTTTCTTGCGACGGATAACTTGAAAAATAAACCGAACTTAATTGAGGAAAATATTCAGGCCAGTCATAATCTTAAACAAACAATCGCTGTTTACTTTACTGATCATCACTCAGACTTAGTAACTTGATAAAGTAATTAATTTTATCTTAAAAATCAAACACGCAGACATTTAAAATCATCATTCTTTTAAATCAAGCATTTTTGTTTGATCATATTCCGCGCACAATGTGCTAAGTCAAAACCCATGTATTTTAATGTTCGAAGTTGACGTTTATTTGCTGACAACATACCTGGGCATTGTTGCAAGACCACTGTGCAAATAGATACGCCATAAAAGATGCGCCTGACCTTACCCTAAAGTCGATGTTCTAAGGCTAAGCGGAACAAAATGGTCCTTATGTACGGAGTCTGAAATGGCTCCGAGTCGCGGTTTGTCTGTAATTTAATTTTTGATTTACTGCTTAGTAGTGTTTTCTATTATAGGTTTACTTCTGTGTGTTTTGAATGTGTGTTCTTCTGTTTTCATAAAATATGGCGCATGATACCATTTCAACGCCATAGTTTTTAATTACGGAAGGAAATATAATTATGTATTTCAGGAACTATAACTTTAAGTTGACAAATATTATATACAATCTTACACTAAAATATATATATTACGTACGTTATAAAGGAAAATAAAAATGGAAGAAATAAATAAATATTACGGAGCCTTTTATAATTATCGTCGCTCGCAATTTATTTAAAGCTAGAGCTGCGCTGAAGGTTTTCATAATCACATCTATCCCCGCCTATTTTGCATGGTTTTTCGAAGATTGTTTAAAACTATTTATTCAAGAGCTATTGGAGCTTCGACTCACCATCGCAGAAGTTTCAAGAAAACATAAAGCTGGCATTAGATCCGCTTAAAAGGTAATTACTTACACAAAATTACATACATAATTATAATATTCATTATTTATCGTCAATTATGAAGTACATAATCCTAATTAAACAGTAATTTCATTGTGATTACTATGAAACGATTACTGATCAAACTCATTCTATTACTAATGGCAAATCAATGTATAGTATTACATTTTATTGACGATGTTAGCTCCTACTAATGACTAAGCACGTGCAATTTAATGTAACTAATTGCAAATAAAATTCTCTATAAAATTTTAATATTATTTCCATAGTACTTGTTGAACCGTCGTGCATTACTACGATGAGCTATTTTAAGCAATAAACAGAAAATATAATTATTTTAAAGATGTCAGGTTTACTTAGTAAATTAAATTAATATATATCAGTTATATTATTATCATCAATCGCTAGATAAAGCATCAGTAAACAAACGTATAAAGGGCTTATACGTACATATACAATGTCACCCATGGGCATGTGACCCCCAGTATTTTTCTGAAGATTCATGATTTTTTTTCGAAAATTAACTTCAATATCTTAATTATTTTTTTAGTATCATCTGCCATATCTCCGATGTTATTGGCTCGATTTGTATTGACATTATTATGTCTAAAAGCTTATGAGTTATTTTATCGGACTAACATTTTTTATTGACTGTCATTCGTAGATCTTTGATAGTCGTTACGGGTCGTCTGATGCCCGAAAGTCTGACAACCATTCTTACCAAGGGGTATCATATTACCCAGTTACTGTATTGTGGAGGTCAGATAGGCAGCCGCTCCATGTAAAATACTGGTATTCAGCTGCATCCGGTTAGACTGGAAGACTTCCTGTCTGACCTCCACAGGTCAGACAGGCAGTCGCTCCATATAAAATACTGGTATTCAGCTGCATCCAAAATCACAGGGGGATTTTGAAAAAAAATAAAATCAAAAATTAGATAGGATTAATTTTCGATACCTATTCATGAATATTCAGAAAAATACGGGCGGTCACATGCCCATGGGCGACATTGTTTAGGGCTAAAACAGGCAGCTACTGATTACAGCAGGATTCCTACTCTCATAGAATTTACTGAATTCTCGATATCAAAATATAAAGAAAAAAAAAATTGTTAATTTGTGACAGAAACACATAAAGTTATAGTCTGACAACCAGTCTAGTCAAGGGGTATCGTGTTACCCAGTAACTGGGTTGTGGAGGTCAGACAGGCAGTCGCTTCATGTACCAATACTGGTATTCAGCTGCATCCGGTTAAACTGGAAGTCGAGGGTCGAAGGCAAATTGATTAAAGCACATCTATCATTTTGTCACAGAAACCCGTGCATACAAAAAATAAGATAAAAAAAAGAAAAGGCAGAAGTCATAAATCATAAACAACATAAAACTATTAAGTATGACTACATATATGGCCATAAGCTGCAAAAACAGAGAATAGGAAAAAAATATCATTAACACTCCTGTTTTAAAAACGCTAAGACCAATGTTCAAAGTGCCAGAATTATAGAAATGACGTAGAAAGTGACGTTTTTCGAGAAGGACAAAGAGTCAACAGTCGGTCAGGTCAGACCTTCTGACAAGGTAATAGCAAGGTTTTAAGGTTAAGACAATATAAACGTGAAGTACCCTCCAATTGGTACATTAGCACATTTTACTCATATTTGTTTAACAGTTCGTTAACATGGTTTCTTAAGAATTTTTTGTATGTTTATGATTTAAATTGTGGTTTAATTTTTCCTTGATCCTATGAACTTTTCTTAGTAAAATCAGTAGACTACTATTTAATGTTTAGGAAAAACATCGTGAAGAGACGACGTGGTGAGCCAACATAGTGACTAGTGATCAGGGGCCTACCACCGCCTCTAAAACAGTATTATTTTAATCTAACTTCAGTGGGGGAAAGAGATGGAGCTATACGTCCTGTAGAGCTTCATCTGTTTCCCACACTAAAGTAATCCTACTATCCCGAGTATTATAAACGCGAAAGTTTGTGAGTGGATGTTTGTTACTCTTTCACGCAAAAACTACTGAACGGATTTGGATGAAATTTGGCACACAGATAATTTATAACGTGGATTAATACATAGGATACTTTTTATCCCGATATTCCCACAGGATCGAGATTTATGCGGGTGAAACCGCGGGGCGCTGATATTATTAAAATAATACTGCTTTAGAGGTGGTGGTGGGCCCCCAGAGTTCGTTGCATCTACGAGACTAGCAGTATTACCATAATCTGTCTAAAACATTACCATTGCTGAGACACAGGTATCCTCTCCGAGAGAGGACTAACAGGCTACGGAAACTACCTTTTGGAAGGGGCGACTAGTTTTTTTTTTTTTTTTTTGTAAATTTTAACATTCATAATTGTCATGTGCCTAATTGAAATAAATTCTTTGACTTTGACTTTGGCTGATTTTAAATTTAAAAGTCAAAAATGTTTTTTTCAATATTAACCAAACAGCAATTATAACCAAAAATGAAACACTCCTGAAAATCTAATCACTACCTGCAAGGGCCTAGTTAGGAGAAAAGGCTAAACCTGACCTAGACGAACCTACAAAACGATTTGTCAAAAATCAACTTCTTCTTTTCGTGTAGTTAGTGGCTAATCTGATGTTAGAGTTTTAAAGCCGCCCATGGGCCTCTGACTTGGCTTCACATGCCGTCGAGAAATATCTCTCAGGCATGCCGGTTACTTCACGATGTTTTCCTTCACCGTTTTTGAAGCAAGTGATAATTATACAATGCGCATATGAATCCGAAAACTCAGAGGTGTGTGCCTTGGGTTCGAGTTCAAGACCTATGACTTGGCAGTCCGACGGTCACACCACTAGGCTATCACTGTCAAAAATCAACTGAAAACATAATATAACATCACGCCCATAATCCCCGAAGGGTTCGGCAGAGGTGTAGCTATAGTACACCCACATTTCGCCAGTTATGTTTGTTAGCTATTTATATACATTTTGTAGTTTTTGGATATTTACAGTATTTTTGAAATAACACAATAATTGTATTTGGTTATATTAAAAAGTAATTTGATTTGTTTAAAATGCTAAAATGGCGCCAACGGATATTATGATGTCAATTGACTATTTGAGTCTGACAAGGAGGGGGATTTTTATAGTTACGTGGTAGCGCCATTTTAGCAAGGGAGTCGTTGTTGAACTGTGAAAGTGTAAGGAGCTCTGTAATACTCATGTAAGTACTGAGAATTGTAATAATATAATTATATAAATGTATTGCCGTAGTTCTTATATTTGTGCTTTTATTTATGGTTTGAAACCAGTAAATAAATCAGGCTTATTTGTTTAAATGAACGCTTTTTATTTCCCTTTTGCTCTGGCTAGTCCAACATTTCAGAAGTGGGATAGTTTGTACCTAACTAGTATTTTTTTTAACTATTGCTTGAAATCTTTGAGTAACTTACAAAATACTTACATTAAACCTATTATTACCTTTGTTTGAAATAATCCAAGTACATGGTTGTTATTTGATCCTGTATTTCTTTAAATTATTTTAGTCTGCTTCTAACACGTATGTGTAGCTTCTAGGTTATTATAAATGCAACTTTTTGTCCGCTGATATCTTGTTTCAGTTTAATAATGGAAAACGTGCACCAATTGTCGCCTTGTGAGCAATCTCACGCCGTAGAACGTGACAGGAGTGCACGAAGATCGCGGAGCCGGGTGTTACCTTCGGGTGGCCGTGCTATGACGACACCTCAACGAAGGTCTGAGAGGCGCTCATGCAATCGGGAAAGAAGACACAGTTTCATCCGTTCGTCCCGCTGCCGGAGCCGTGCGGATGCCAGAGAAGTTCATCGAAGACAGCGGCACAGAAGTCGGAGCTGTCGCCGCTCACATCAGCGTATCAGTGAGTCGCTGTCGCCGGTGAGCGATTGCAGCCAACGTTCCGTGATATTGGGGAGGTGCACCTCGCGATGCTGCGGTAGACGCCGCAATGCTTGCCGGCCCAGGTACCGATCCTGCAGCCGTCCCAGGAATGGAACATGCAGGTCGAGACCGAATGCAGCCACGCACCAGTTTGACAACAACAATCAGCAGCCGCACGATGTCGGTGAGTCGTTCACTAATCAAGTTAGCATGTCGCAACTTCTACAAGTTTTAACGTCTTTGAAAGCAGAAGATCCTATGCATAAATTAGGGAATCTTAATAATGCTGTACCAGAATTTGATCCGGCAAAGAAAGAACAAACTATGTCCATGTGGCTACATAAAGTTAACGAGTGCGCTTCTATTTATGGGTGGTCCGGAAAGCAAACTGTTCATTTTGCTCTTTCGAAATTGCGTGGGGTAGCTCAGCGTTGGTACGAAGGTTTACCATCCGTACTTTTTACATGGGAAGAATGGCAGGATAAACTACGGTCAGCTTTCCCTTCCGATGAAAACTACGAACAGATGCTTAGCGATATGCTTTTCAAACGAGGTCGTTTCGGAGACTCTTTAGAAAATTATTACTATGATAAAATAGTTTTAATCAATAGGTGCGGTATAGTAGGTAGGAGAGCAGTAGATTGCATCTTACATGGGATTGACAATCGGTCGGTACGATTAGGGGCAGAAGCAGTACAATTCGATAACCCCGATAAATTACTTACATATTTACGAAATTCTAAAAACGTAAAACCTGGTGACCGTAAAACAATTACTACCACCAGAGAAACTGTCGGTAAACAGGATTCTCAATCGCGTGTCCTTAATAAAACTCAACGTTGTTTCAACTGTAAACAAGAGGGCCATCATATTGAACAGTGCTCACAACCTGTCAAAAAATGTACCAGATGCAACAGATTTGGGCATGAAACAGATCATTGTTTTACTAAACTTCCAGCGGCTGAAAAGAATGTCATGCTTGTCTCTAGTTTGTGGAAAACAAATGATTAATACTATAAAGTCACATTAATTAATAATGTTCCATTTGAATTATTTGTAGATCTAGGTAGCGAGTGTACTATGATGAAGTGATACCATCTTTTCTGGAATTACAACTGTTGACGTTTACACGGAACCTAGTTGTGATGGAGCACTATTTATTGATGGAAGTTTTAGGATTAAAGCTGATTCTATGTTCTCAGTTTTAACAGGGTTATTTCGTATTCAAGACAGGGGAAATAGTGCTAAATTCTTGGGGTGTTTTCCCGATTACGTTACATAAAGACAAGCTTATTGCTAGGGGAAGGATGAAAGTACTGACCCAGAATAGATTATTTAGGTCTCTTTGGTAGTAGATATGCAGCTATGTGGTGGTGATCGATCTTTGAAATATCAATGATAATTGATTGTATTTGTTAAAATATTAATGACGTTAATACGATGGTACTGATGGTAAAGGAAACTAATTATTGATAATATTTGTTTTAATAATTTGTATTTATTACAGGTAATTTTTTTGTTGTTGATGTGAATTTTGTGGGGCCTGTTGCCACTGGTATTCAGGACATAATGGGGCCTGTTGCCATTGGTATTCAGGACGAAATGGGGCCTGTTGCCATTGGTATTCAGGACGAAATGGGGCCTGTTGCCATTGGTATTCAGGACGAAATGGGGCCTGTTGCCATTGGTATTCAGGACGAAATGGGGCCTGTTGCCATTGGTATTCAGGACGAAATGGGGCCTGTTGCCATTGGTATTCAGGACATAATGGGGCCTGTTGCCATTGGTATTCAGGACGAAATGGGGCCTGTTGCCATTGGTATTCAGGACGAAATGGGGCCTGTTGCCATTGGTATTCAGGACATAATGGGGCCTGTTGCCATTGGTATTCAGGACGAAATGGGGCCTGTTGCCATTGGTATTCAGGACGAAATGGGGCCTGTTGCCATTGGTATTCAGGACGAAATGGGGCCTGTTGCCATTGGTATTCAGGACATAATGGGGCCTGTTGCCATTGGTATTCAGGACGAAATGGGGCCTGTTGCCATTGGTATTCAGGACGAAATGGGGCCTGTTGCCATTGGTATTCAGGACATAATGGGGCCTGTTGCCATTGGTATTCAGGACAAAATGGGGCCTGTTGCCATTGGTATTCAGGACGAAATGGGGCCTGTTGCCAGGGGTATTCAGGACATAGTGGGGCCTGTTGCCATTGGTATTCAGGACATAGTGGGGCCTGTTGCCACTTGTATTCAGGACATAGTGGAGACTGTTGCCAGGGGTATTCAGGACATAATGGGGCCTGTTGCCAGGGGTATTCAGGACATAGTGGGGTCTGTTGCCACTGGTATTCAGGACATAGTGGAGCCTGTTGCCAGGGGTATTCAGGACATAATGGGGCCTGTTGCCAGGGGTATTCAGGACATAGTGGGGCCTGTTGCCAGGGGTATTCAGGACATAGTGGGGCCTGTTGCCAGGGGTATTCAGGACATAGTGGGGCCTGTTGCCACTGGTATTCAGGACATAGTGGAGCCTGTTGCCAGGGATATTCAGGACATAATGGGGCCTGTTGCCAGGGGTATTCAGGACATAGTGAGGCCTGTTGCCACTGGTATTCAGGACATAGTGGGGCCTGTTGCCACTGGTATTCAGGACATAGTGGGGCTTGTTGCTAGGGATATTCAGGACATAGTGGGGCCTGTTGCCACTGGTATTCAGGACAAAGTGGGGCTTGTTGCTAGGGGTATTCAGGACATAGTGGGGCCTGGTGCCACTGGTATTCAGGCCATAGATTGGATAAACATGCATTATAAAATAATGAGGACATTTGATGTGTGATTTACGAATTAAAGAAGAAATATATTACATTCAATTTCCAATATTAATGAAAAGTTTGTATCTACTACGTAAGGGAAGAATACTAAATATGTAATGTACGTACCTAAAAAAAGAACATATGATAAATTAAATATTTAAAACTCAATAAATTAAAGATCTAAAATTGTATTATTCATTCTACTGTTGAATTTGTATTTTATTGTTAACCTACCTACTGTCAATTTTAATAGTACTTTAGGGGTATGAGGAACAGGGTGTAAAGTTCACTCATCCACCATAGAAAAGGGAGGATCCTCCGACCAGACGGGTGTCGTGTCTGGCGGGCAACTGCCCAGAGGTTGATGTCGGGAAGCTTGTATATATGTTTATCGCGCGGTAAACTCTAATTGCGCGATGCAGGATTTGTGCGACGTCAGGATGTTGTGTGACGTCAGGTCTTTGATGCGTAGTTCGCATGTAGCGATGTAGATGCCGCTACAGTACTTTATTAACCGTACGAGGACGTACGAGGTTTTGGATGGCCGAATGTTAGCTATTTATATACATTTTGTAGTTTTTGGATATTTACAGTATTTTTGAAATAACACAATAATTGTATTTGGTTATATTAAAAAGTAATTTGATTTGTTTAAAATGCTAAAATGGCGCCAACGGATATTATGATGTCAATTGACTATTTGAGTCTGACAAGGAGGGGGATTTTTATAGTTACGTGGTAGCGCCATTTTAGCAAGGGAGTCGTTGTTGAACTGTGAAAGTGTAAGGAGCTCTGTAATACTCATGTAAGTACTGAGAATTGTAATAATATAATTATATAAATGTATTGCCGTAGTTCTTATATTTGTGCTTTTATTTATGGTTTGAAACCAGTAAATAAATCAGGCTTATTTGTTTAAATGAACGCTTTTTATTTCCCTTTTGCTCTGGCTAGTCCAACATGTTTAAGTACCATGTAATAGGGAGCGAGCCTATTGCAGTCAACCGGGCACAAATCCAGACTCACGGGCTGTTAATGAGAAATTCTAGATGAAAAACCCAATAACACTTTGCCCGACCTGAGAATCGAACCTGGGACCTCATGCTCAGACCACTAGAGTAACGAGGCAGTCAATTGAAAACAGTAATTAAAATACCTATGAATTCAATTATCAAGGTAGAAACAGCCATGTTTTACGATTACGAGCTTAAGTTCGCCAGATCAGATGGTGCATACTGAATAAAGTCGTTGAATTTTCAATTAACACAACCAGGTCAAGATGTTTTTCGCTGGAGAGTACCAACATTTTAATTCGAAGCTGTGATTAGCTTTCTGGGCACATAGCAAGTCAATTGAGACTTTGACTTCTGACTTTTGACTTCTGGCTTTGGTATTGCGATATGGGCTTCTTGTTGATAGCTGTTATGGTTATCATAAAACCATAATTACCATGAATCCTCTGTAATAAAATGCCGCAAAATTTTAATATTTTGAATGGAGTGTCTGTCATCTAACCTGATAACAAATTATTTCATTTCATTTTATTTCTGAGTAATACCGAATTGGTGTAGGTATCTATCAAATCTACAATCAATTCTTCATGTTTACATACGATCAATGAAATCTGGTTGATGTATCTTGGTGAATTACCAATTGAACATACCTCCGTCTTCAGTTTCGACGCCAGCACGCTTAGAGTAACCACAATAGAAACGGGTTTTGTCTACGGAATAATACACAAAATGACAGATAAACAATCACACGACCACAATAGAAACGGGTTTTGTCTACGGAAGAATAGAGAAAATTACATACACAATCGAAATCTGTCTATTCTTCCGTCGACAAAACCCGTAGAAAACCCGTTTCTATGGTTGTCATGCTGCACGTGCTGACATGGTATAGCAACACACTTAAACACACGCCCAAATTGCTAAGTGACACGTGAACACACATACCAAACATAAGTTTATCGAGGTCAATCCACGGAGTTTTCCGTGTTATCCGACGTTTTCCCATCGTCAAAAACATTTCGTTCTAAACATTAGCTAACAACTAATTAATGCACCCTCACGTTCCTCATCTTAACATGATCGTACGTATCGTGTCCAATTTTTATTTTTAATTATAATGCAAATATAGAAAGTCAACAGTCATGTGAACATTCCGCGGGTATTAAGGAATTGTGTCATCAACTACTTAATTCATTAACACGTCCTAATTGAGTCATGATGACTTAAGAATATTAAGCACATAAACATTTTGGTATTAATGGATAGGTATGAGTCGATGTCAAAATTAATTTAGGCGCCGTGGCTTTTGCAATGCAAATATGATCATTCCATTGATCCTCTTAAACGCAGTCGAGCAACACACGTGGTATAGCCATGCCAATGGATTTTGTTGCCAAACAAAAGGACTTTGCTTCTTCTTTCTTTCTTTTTCGTGTGGTTAGTGACTAACCTGGTGTCAGAGTTTTTATGCCTCCCATGGGCCTCTGACTTGGCTTTACATGCCATCCAGAATTATCTCAAAACTAGCTCACTACTAGCTATGACTATGCTCAAAAACATATCGATTTAGTCAGCAATTATTACTATTAAAGCCAGAAATAGCTTTCTCGTGACAATCTTGAGAAAACTGTTGAAAGATTCCAGTGAAAGCTCAGACTTGTATAATAATTATCAGCTTATAATAGAACAAGAAAAAAAGGCCTTGACCAAATCCACTTCTGTATGTCACCAAGCATTGGTACATTGAAATTGTAGTAAGAAATCGATGTTACAAGATTACTTCGAGCTCACATGACACTGAACCTGAACTGCAATCAACAATAACCAGGAAGACTCATAGCCTAAGCTAGTACACAACAAAGAAGTAATGATTAGTTCCCACTGAGACGCGGAGCGACGCGACGTTGCTTGAAGAGGCCATTTGTCACGCAGCTTCGCGAGGAGTATCACGGACTTAGTGGGCTCTTGCACGGCACGTCTACCAGCGAAGCATCGCTGCGTCCCACGTCGCCTCGAGACGCCTCGAGACGCAGCGCGACGCCTCGGGGCGTGTTAGAACTCTGTCACAGAAATGTGTACCTTTTTGAGTGGTAAATAAAGTTCTATACGGTAGCGCTATCTTAAAAAGTGCTCGTGTCGCGTCGCGTCTCGGTGTGAGCTAACCCTAAGCCAAGTAATCTCATAGACGTAAAGTCGCAATAACCGCGTCATTTATCTGCCATCCTGCCAACATTTCAAGGCTCTACGTATCAAACGTACAAGATATGATTATTAGGATGGCACAGTCGACCGCACGCCACGTCGATTACATATAGATCTCTAATGGAAACCGCAACGCATGCGTTTGTTAAGCTTAGGACTTGTAGTGGATTTGTTTATGTTGTTTTCCAATTTACTACCTTGTGAAAAACTTTATTTTTGACGGAAATAAATACTAAGTGGTAACTCGTAGGTAATAAGTAAAGAGGTTTACCTGTAGTGGGACACACCAAGCTCATAATAATAAATATTAATTACTAGCTGTGCCCTGCGGTTTCACCCGCATAAGTCTCGATCCCGTGGGAATATCGGGATAAAAAATATCCAATGTCCTACCCTAAGTCATGTTGTACCCACGTGCCAAATTTCATACAATTCCGTTTGCCGTTTTAGCGTGAAAGCGTAACAAACAAACAACACACACTTTCGCATTTATAATATTAGTTACGATATTACCTAAAGGTTACCAAAAAGGATCGAAGAACCGAAACGGACCAAGGACCAAATAGGCCAAAGGACAAAAACGGCTTAAGAAATAAAGTGATCTAAAGACCGAACACAACTGCGACCAAAATCAAACCAATGACGGAAACTTATTAGAAACACAATGCAGTATACTTCACTAAAATCATGTAAGTGACGTTTCACTGTTTTTGTTATTAGTAAGCCTATCTCAAAGTACAATATCTTTGTCAAATAGTGCAGATTTATCTTTATGGCACACATTATAGATACAATGTTTTCATCAGTACGTAACCTTGGGACATTCAGATCAAATTGATTACATAACCAAATAATATAATAAATCTTCGTAACATACATTATAAGTACAAGATCTTAAATTTTACTAATTTTCCACTCCACATACATACCTGGCTAGCCAACACACAAGCTTCCGTGTTTATATTATGGATGTTTAATTTCACATGAACTTTACTATACAAAGTGCCAACTGATCATCATTCAAGTAGCACTAAATTTTATCAAAACAAAAATTACGAACTTTAATCTTTGACGAGCTTAACCTTAACTTAAGGGCATGACACCCACACAAAACACAACAAACAAACATGTATGTATGGAAAATTTTGAATTGACACATTGTCACTCCATTGGCAAGACCACCCGTGACACAAGTAGGTACTGTTAGGTATATTGTCCATGTATTGGCACCTCCATTCAATGATAGTACAGGTTTATTCAATTTTAATACTTACCAGTCTAAGATGTCAAAAGGAATGATAAACTTATCTCTATTTTCATGCAAATCTTGTAAATGCTGTGTGTCATACAAGATTTAATGTTAACCAGAAACATTTTCTTAAGGCATAGCCAGGCAATAATTTCGGCTATTGACCCAATATTGCTTGGCAATGTGTGTAACCACACAGTATATCTGAGCTATATTTTAGGTTCTGCATACAAATTATCTGGCGTCTGTGGAACTGTGGGATATAAAAGTTATGGATACATTAGAAAATGGGGTGTCTTTTCTAAATATAGGCCAATTTTTGGAGCTGCCACCGAATACACATGGAACATTTGAATTTGCAGCAACCAATGCAACCGTTTTACTACGTAGTAGGATTAATTTTTCATGGCGTAGGCCTCTTTTGTTAGAGATGACAGCACAACTAACGGGGTCCCCTAGGACCGATACCTGCCGGGATTGCGGGAAAGTCCGAAAGGGATACTGTGGCCCCTGGCAACGAATAGGCAACTGAAGGAATACGGGTGGGTTTTAGTCAGTAAGAGTCTGACACTCCGGTCCACTCCGCCCAGACCGGGAGAAGTTATTTGATAAATTCCCAACCAAAAAAAAAAACTGCCTCTTTTGTTCACTTACTATGCACACACACTACACTTAGCTACCAACCTTCCTTCCTACCTAATTGCCTCTCCTTCTCCCTTTAATCCATCCACAGGTTGTTTTTAAGAGATTGCTTTTAGTGTATAAGACGGCCCATTGTGTCACCCTATGTAGAATTCCAAAAATAATGTCTGTAATATTTTGCAATCCAAGGAAAAGACATGTGTGTGACAAATTAGTGATAATTTACTTCGAAGCATAGAATGTCAACTCCATGACATAATATTTTATTACCTATGTATTTTGATGAGATGACAAATACAGATAACGTAATTTAATTGTTTGACAATGTTATTATCATACGGATTCCAACAATTAGCATTTTTGTATGAGATAACAATGATTTTCATGCGGTAGGTACCTCCTAAGTATGTTTGTTAAAGTGCCTGATGTTCTTAGATTTGTAATGATAAAGTGTTGGCTTAATTACAGTCATGTATGGGTATGTAATGGTTGTCAAACATGGAAATTGAGCAGCAATATAAAAAAAGGATAGTCAACTGCCAAACAGCAATGGACAGTAGTACGCTGAATTTGAAGAAAATGCGAAACAAAAAAAAATAAAAAATATCAAAGCTACTAATGTACTAGTACAAACTGGGAATGGGCTGGACACGTAGCAAGCCTCCAGGACCAGAGATGGACATAAAGAGTGACAACAAGGACATAAGGGCCCACATGGAAAACGAAAGAAGGGAAGGCCTAATACAAGATGGGACGGAGACATAAAGAAAATAAGAAGTTCAAACTGGGTCAATCCAGCCCAATCTAGAGAAGGTTGGTTGCCTTCACTTGTGGAGGGGTTCTTCCAAGTGAAAATTGTACACAATACTAAAAACTTATATCACAAAAATTACATTTAAACTAGTATTAATTTCTGTTCTGTCACAACTTGGAGGAAATAAACAGCTTTTTTTATTTTTATAAATTTTTATGGGTATGTAAAGATCGCACCAGGTGGCGTTCTGTAGTTTCTATCTAACCCCATCGGAATTGGTCGTGAGTTTATGTATGTATGAGTAGATATGTGATTAAGATGTTAATATCTAAGGAATTCAATTAATCAATGAAAACTTGGACACTTTACCGACTGATCTGGCAGCATTTTCCAGTTTTTCAATTCTTTACAATGAATCTTAATGAGTTGAGTATTTTTTATAAAAGGCTTTTCATTCAAGCTATTTAGCTACTTGGATGAAGTTATTAAGCCTGCTGAGTTTTGCCGGCCGTGACTTACGAATAGTTCGTAAGTTCGAATCCAAGCAGACACTTTACTTTCTGTAAATTATATCATCACCACCACTCTCAAAACGGTAAAGGAAAACATAAGGAGGACAACGTGAGGAAACCGGAATGCCCTAGAAACAAAAATTCGAAGTCATGTGACATCCACCTGCCCGCACTGGGCCCGCGTGGTGGATACCGTTCCACCACGTGGTGAGAGGGATCTCACAGAGAGGAGGCCTGTGTCCCAGCAGTGGGAATATTATAGGTTATTATGCTTATGCTATATACGAGTATTAGGGTTCCGTGTGGTGCCAGACGTTTACAATAGTACCAAGCCATTTCTTCCCGTGGGTGTCGTAAAAGGCGACTAAGGGACTTACTAGAAAATGGGCAGCAGCGTTCTCTATCTACACGATACTGCGATCGCCAACCCGCCTGCCAAGCGTGGTGATTATGGCAAACCCCCCATTTGGGGGAGGCCTATGTCCAGCAGTGGACGTCTTTCGGCTGAAATGATGATGATATATTATGCTAATCCTAAGCCTACTTTCACATCTTCATATAACCATCTTTTATCAAAAAAGTAGAATCAGAACCATCGTCTAGATAAAACGTCTATAGTAACTATGATATTTTAATGTTATCGGATATCAAACTAGCAGACACTATAGTTGCTTCATGTTATTATTAATATCAACAATCTTTATTACGCTTTTCCTTCAAGAATATGAATACATTAAATATAACACATTCGATAGTGCACCTTTTGGGTTGATCATCTCTGATTGGATAGAGTCTACAGATATTTTGCGTGCTTATGCGGGTACGACGACAAGGACACGGCAGAGACTTCTTTTGTTTTCTTTTTTTTTTGTGGGTGGTAAATTATCAAATAACTTCTCCCGCTCTGGGTCGAGCGGGAGGGCGAGTCGGACTTTTACTAACTAAAACCCACCTGTGTTCCTTCCGTTGCCTGTGTGCCGGGGCCGCGATATCCCTTTCGGACAAACTCGCAACCCTGGCAGGCATTGGCGCTTACGGACTCCGTTACTTGGTGCTGACATCTCTATGAGGCGCGCGTGGAACACAACGCGCCGTCGACCCGGGCCTGGTCCTTATCGGACGGCGAGCTACCCATTGCTCACGGTCCGACACGGCACAGACTAAAGATGTTTTAGGCATAAATGGACGGTTTTGATGATCTCGTGGCTAAGTAATAACAGCCGCACGGGTCGATCGATCAGGTTAAGCTACGCTTGCCGCGGTCATTCCGTGGATGGATGACCATCTTTACATACCGAGACCCCTCCGTGCCTCGCAAAGCACGTAAAACCAAAGACAGCCGTTATCGTCAGAAGCCCGAAAGTCTGACAACCAGTCTTACCAAAGGGTGTTACCCAGTAACTGGGTTGTGGCGGTCAGACAGGCAGTCGCTCCATGTAATGTCGCGGATGCTGAATACATCCGCGAAATTGCACACGATTAGCTGCGTCCAGTTAGACTGGAAGCCGACCTCAACATATTTGGAAAGGGCGATGCAGATTGTTTGATTGAACGGTTTTGATGGATTTTTTAATACATTGATTACGATTAGTTCAAATTAGTGCAGACGAGATTTTTTATTATTTATAACAAGGTATTGTACCACGTGTGTGCCTATATTAAATCCTGGAAACAACTTTATAGGATCGAAAAGGACTTTTGATTCTCTTTCGTGGCCAAGCTACGACAATCCGTAGCAGTCATAAAACTAAAATTTCTCATGCATTTTTATACGTTTTAAAAACTGGGTTACCAGTACAATTTGATTAAAAATACAATATAACAATCGAAGACCACATTTCCTAAGATAAATTTCGTAGAATTGAGTTTTAAATGGCGTTTTTATGTGATTGCAACATTGTACCTCACTGTTAATCATTTCGTTGAATTCTGTTCATGTACGTTATATAATTTTACGACTATAAAATATAAATATAGGTATGTGATAATGACGTAGAGAAATCTTTTATTTTTCTCGGTATTTGATGGGTAGTTTACCTGGTGAAGGTCGAAGGGACCGTTTGATGTAACCCCAGAACTTCAAGGGTCTCAGGGAAACACTTTTCTTCAGAAGAGCAGTCCTGTAAAAAGTGAACTAAGACACTGGACTATTTGTGCTTGAAAAATCCACCCAAGATTTACATTAACTAGATGTTCGTTTAAAAATGAACAACACCTTTAGGCAGATACAAATAATGTGGTAGTGGGTCAAATAAAATTAGCCAGCGAAACTCAAAGTCAAACAATTTATTTCAATTAGACACATAAAAGACACTTATGAACGTCAATTTTACAAAAAAATAGAATTGATTCTAGTCTCCGCAGACTTGATGGATATCATGACAAAGCAAAAAATAAACTAATTTGATGAATTTATTTTGGATCATCAACCGCAATGTTTAAATATCAGTTATAAAATTCAGTTTTTTTTTTTGTAAACTTCACAGACATGATGGACATCGATATCTAAAATAATAAAACAAAAACAAAATTGATTTCTCAACTGATACTCCAAGTAATAACAAAACCACCGGATCCCAAAAAAAAAAACATCTATTCTTTTTTAGTTTGTCGTGTTATCGTGATACCCATCTCGCCTGCGGAATTTCGCTAGATAATTTAATTTGACCTATAAGGCCAAAATATTAAATTGACACTTTTTCACTACAATTTCACTACAACTAACAAATTATTCAAAAATACAATTCACATTATACAGGAAAAATTCATTTAACGACTTAAATAATTAACAAGAACGATACGCAAAGAGGGAACCATCAATTAGTGACAGCCACAATCGTTAGGGTGCATAGAAAATAGGGGACTCTCATAGCGAAGTACTGCGGCCGTTCAATTTTGCAGAAGAACATTGTTTAGGACAATTTAGGTAGATTTTAGTATGCACTTCAAAACAGTAAGTAATGGTTATGGGTGACGTTTTTAGTATCTGTCGATTAGATAATTGCCATTTTAGGATAATTTGTAAATTATACTCTGTCTTAGTTTATATTTTACCCAGAAAAATGTTTTACTTTTTAACACGCTTAACACGCGGAGCACTTTGTTTAAATTAATTAAAAGTACACACAGCTAAAAAGCATGATGATTTCGCGCTCGACGCTTTTTGATTTAATCATTGGACATTAAGGAAGCAACAAGCTGCATTGGTACTTATATCGTAACTAGTACAAGTCAATTTAATTATTTTGTTATTTTTAGCTCGTGTAAAAAGCGTGTTTTTTGTTTTTTTTTTAATCTACAATTTTTATTCACCCGTTTATTACTACGACTAGTAGGGAAACGGTAAAGTAAGGTTTTTTTTTCTATTTCTATAGCTGTGTAAGTAAATTCAAGAACCGTATATTCAGGGTTCGTTTAACTTAAGAGCCGAAGGGGGTGAAATTATGTCGTTTGTATAAAATTAAAACTATAATTAAATGCAAAGTATGAAATCTAGACTTAATTAAGTTAAGAAACCTCTCTTCCACCCCGATAATACCAATTCAGTTAGCAATCCAATAATTTTCTAACAAACTTAATCAAAACTAAAACCAATAGAGGTTCAAATACCCCAATCTAATCTGAAACACAGTGTAGCTGGAATACCTACAAAACATTCTCAGAATCACGACCAAGCTTGAACCTAAATTAGTAAAGCACACTGAACTCTATCGAATTAAGAACACAGTGTTAAAAGGGCACGAATTGTGTAGAAATAAAACGTTGCAGAGGCTTCGCGAATTGGATTAATTCAGTGACCCCAACCCCATTTACCGACGTTCAAAGTCACGCGAGTTTCGATTTGATTGTTGCTGGGCTAGTTTCTAGATTTAGTATTCTAACAGTTGGTATTTAGTTCCTAATTGTTAGTCGATAACGACTTGGAAGGTCAGACGTTACTAGTTGCCAAGTTGGGCTTCCATTTTATTAGATATTCAACGTATTTCGTCAATAAAATATCAATGGTTTCAAAAGCAGAGCGAACCCGTGCGTAGGTACCTGCTTAAGGATCGAGAGAATGAAAGCAATGTCAACCCAAGAAGCAGTTGACTTTCCTAGTCCATGGCAGTGACTATTCAATCACTTGGACTACGGAATTATTGAAAACTCGAAGCTGTTTTGTTTTCTGTGCAAGCGCTTTGCAGCCACAGACACAGCCCTAAGCATTAGGGTAGCTTGTTAACAGTTGTACAGAGCATTACTCGTTGTATTCACATTAATAATTAAAACACAATAAAGTTCAGATCTATGTTTAGTTCTACTTACATGGGAGATAAATCTCTGGCCAAACTGAAGGGGGGACGGAATTCAAAAACTTGCATGGAATTGTTCAAATAGTCGCGTGATTTTCAATTTACAATAATCCGACACGGAATTTATTTATTTATCTACAATTATCTTCCGGTCCTTCTACAATTGTTACACTGATCAACCAATTAATGCACAATATTAAGCGATGGACACAGCATGCAAAAACATTATTACATCAAAGAAAACAACAAAAATATAAGTACAGAAATGACACATCATTTATACACAATTTTAACAAGACAGTAATTTACAATAGTTGCGTTGGTGAATTCGCCTCAGTGTGGCCAGAGTTATAATAGACAATCTTGTTATCTTAAATTATAGGCGCCACACTATCTAACACCAACGCAAGTTATATTCTACAAAACACAATGCCATCATACACAAAATCAGCGCACACGTCACAAGAAAAATTACCGAATGACCTACGATGACAAATTTTCATCTCATAGCCTAAATATGCACTCAATCGAGGTAATGTTTAATTTCTCCGAAGACATGTCTCAGTATCTTGATTAATTATGTCTTCAGCGAAATGCTTGAATAGAACAGTTTAGTCAGACTGCTTGACGTCAAGTATACTGTGACTATGACGGCGAACATTTAGAAAATGTGACATTTTACTAAGATAAGAGAAAATTAATTATATTGTTTTTGAGTCAGAAGGAAGTTGGGTAGATATTTCATCTTCTCTTATTACACAAGTAGTGATGAAGCTGTTTTTCTGAAGCAATTCTTGCTGACGGAGGTAACGTAATCATTCGAATAGATATGACCAATTCCTCTCTATAAGTAACCGTTACTAGTTATCTGACGATCTTTATGGTTATTATTCGCTACTTTAACAGTGCTGCCTCTAGTCTACATTTGTTGATTACTGGATTCTCTAAGAGTCATAAGTAAACATACAGGATTATATCAAGGCTTAGCACGCATAGCTATTGCACCAACATGATTGTGTGCTGAGCGAGGTAGAAATATTGAGAGGAGTAGTCTTTAAAACAAAACCATTTATACGATGCAAGTTTCTTGCCTGTTTCTGACAACAAAATTGAAGCAACAAATGACTTGCATTGTATAAACACAGTTTAGACGGCGCTACTTACGAGCGTTTATCCTAAAAGTTGGCAACGTCGCGTTGCAAATAGTTGTCAAAAATTTACCTGTTTTGATTAATTTGGAAATATGTATGTAAATAAGAAATGTAGCTAACTAGCGAACAAGGATATAAATAATCAATTGAAATTATAACCTTAGATGTTGTATGTTTTAGGTGTAAAAAAGGCATTTGGAAAGTTTTCAAATACGTTTTTTACATCTAAAACGAAATATTCGGTGTTACGATATTAATTGTTGCATTTGGTAATCAATATTCCAGTTCGCTGGTCAGCCACATTTCTTATTTCCATACAGTAATATTGACAAATTAATCAGAACAGCGAAATATTTGACATCTATTTACGACGTTGCCCACTTTCGGAATAAACGCTCTTAAATTGTTGCTTCTACAGATGGTAGGTATGTCAGAGACAATTAAATCCCACCTTGTAAATAAAGCTTAATCAAAAAATATGCAAAAACTAGTGTTAAAGCTGACTAGTGTGAAAACCTTGTTAAAAAATGACCTATCATAATATTATTTTGCGGAAACATCTACAAAATTCAAACGACCTTTTTACTCCATTCCGTGGATTTAACTGTAGGTGCCGAGATTGCTTCATTAAAACGGGCTTTCGACTCCAGTCGGTTTTATCCGGATCTCAGCTATATTTATCAAACTTGTATAGTAGGTATATAAGTAATAAGAGATCTATCGAACATTGTTGACTACGATTGATAAACAGAATAAACACAAATATTTGATTTCGCCAACTTTGATTAACATACTTGACTGACCAGAGATCTTAGCTGTCTTGCAGTGATCACTGTTTTAAAAGTAGACATACAAATGAACGTGTGTGGTAATAAATTACTTACATCGTAATTTAGGCAAATTAATCAACGGTATTTGTTTAGAGCATATTTGTACATAATTTAGTATTACCTAATTAGAATATAAGCTTCAGCAGATTATATTGTATTCTAACTGGTACTAGAATTTACTGTAGATAGATTACAAAACATCGTGGCAAGAATTTAATTTTTAATAATACATAGTTATCTACAAAAAATAATAGTCCATTGTAATATAATATCGATATTAAATTCTAGATTATTAATCGTTAAACTTAATTCACGACACATTTTAGGCTTTTTACGATTAATTTAAATACCGATACCAATAAAATCAAAGCCGGGCTTTACAACATTTAGCGGTAATAAACCATTGGTTTACAGCCAACGTGTTCTATGCAGTGTAAGAGTACCTAGCGACATCTCTGGGAGCTATCGACTTTTGAATATTCATAAGGGAACCTTGACCAATACATTTGTCCATACAACGGACGGATCCCACCACGGTGACGCTTCGAAGACCATGTCTATGTAAATTCTGAATTTCTACCCAAGGAAACTGGACATTCGTTAGGAAATACCGTTTTCGACGTATGTTAGCAATGCAATTACAGCATTTGAGATTATAGGTTAATTTGCTCGATTAAATAGCTAAGCGCCGTTTAATTACCGGTTAATTTGTTGGACGTGCAGCGCTTTTAATGGGCGTAATTATCGTAGTCTTGAATCGGTACGAAAAAATTGCGATGACGCACATTGTGATTTGGGTAGAAAAAAATATTTTACGAGTCTGCAAAGTATCTTGTTATGAGGCGAGCTCCAGTCAGGTACATACTCAAACTCAAAGTATTTATTTCAATTAAACTCCAGACACTTTTAAATCGTCAAGGGGTCGCTCTGTCAGAATGATGAAACTAGTTGCTTATTCCAAAGTGTAGTAAGTTCCTATGGAGAAGAACGGGCAAGAAACTCGGTGGACACTCTCTTAAATTCATAGGTTCTATACACAAGTTGTATTTATAATTGTACTGAATTTATCTTTTCTAAAAAGTCAACATAAGAAAAGTAAAATTGTAATACTTTACATGCGTGATACGAAACAAATGACACATAACATACGCACCAAAATTCAACACGCAGGAAATACCAACGCGTGTGGCCATCTCGATATATTCCCGTTTTTGCATCAAGCAGGCAATAAACCATCGTTAATGGGATAAAAGTGAGATAAAAAGGAAATACTAATAAAATACTTCCCTTGTAACATAACTGTATTCTACAAATCAAGAGACAAAATAATACCAGCTTAATTTTCTTCGAGTAATATAGTGTCTATGGTTTGTCAAGTCGTTAGTTTGTCTATGGTTAGAATGGAAGCCGACGCCAATATAGTTGGGAAAACGCTAGGAAGATTGATTGGTTTGTCAAGTCGTGAAATCGTTTAAACCAAGGGCGAGGCAAGGGGGGGGGGGGCGAGTAATTATATAAATAGACTAATTTTCCAATGTAAGATCCCCGAAAATCCCGAATTTCAGAGTCAGACAAAACTTGTCGTCGAAGTTTATAGTTTCGATACGAATGCGGCATAGCTGCAAGAATGTAAATTACATTAAAATTAACATAATCCACATACCTACCCATAAATATAAAAATCAATAAAACTGTAACATCAGTAGCCCATTGCCTCCAACTTTCAATTCAAGACATAATGTTAATCAGCTGATTCAACAAGAATGTGCCTCGTGGGAAGTGCCACCAATATATTACGAAGTGTAATATTAAAAACAGAAGCATAACATCGAGCCATCGAATTGAATCGATAACGACCATCGAGTTACTTTTACGAGTATCGGAAACGAATCGAAGCGACATCGTAACTAATGCAAATGACAATTTAGAAATCAAGAATTTGAGAACAAAGAAAAATAAATAAGTTTCCTATTGAAATATGGTTCCACTTTCTTTAGCCTCAACCTAGTATGTTTTTGGAAATAATAATAATATTATTATGTCGTTAATTCATTTACTTCCTTATTAGATACAGTTTTAAATATTTCTTTAAATAAATAGATATTTCTAAAAACATTTAAAAGTATAAAAAATTGTGGTCCGCCGGTGCCGGGAGAAGGATCCAAGCTACGGATGGTTAAGGCTTCAGAGACAGGAACCGTCTCACGACGCGAGCCGTACCCTTCTGAATGGCCCTTTTATCATATTCTTTAATTATTAAAATATGGTATTTTAGACCTTAACTAGCCTCAATTAGCTCGTGGCTAAGTAATAACAGCCGCACGGGTCGATCCATCTGGTTAAGCTACGCTTGCGGATTGGTCCGTGGATGGGTGACCATCTTAACATACCGAGACACCTCCGTGCCTCGGAAAGCACGTTAAGCTGTTGGTCCCGACTGTCATTCGTGGATCTTTGACAGTCGTAACGGATTGCAATAGTCTGACAACCAGTCTTACCGTATCGTATTACCCAGTTACTGGGTAGTGGAGGTCAGATAGGCAGTCGCTCCATGTAAAATGCTGGTATTCAGCTGCATCCGGTTAGACTGGAAGCCGACCCCAACATTGTTAGGAAAAGGCTAGGCAGATTGATTGAGACCTTAACTAAGAAGAACGTGGA
This sequence comes from Agrochola lota, assembly GCA_947364205.1. Lineage (NCBI taxonomy): Eukaryota > Metazoa > Arthropoda > Insecta > Lepidoptera > Noctuidae > Agrochola > Agrochola lota. Next base: position 7,316,326 of record OX376231.1, on the reverse strand, counting down.
AAGCGTTGAAATATGATTTGAAAAAGATGGTTGGATGGGGAAATATTCAGGAATTAAAAATACAAGTAACTTACAAATTACTTATAATTTATTCTGTTAAAAAGTGGGTGGTTTTCACACTAAGTAATGATTTTTAAAGCAAATTTTGCTTGCGGATTGGTCCGTGGATGGGTGACCATCTTAACATACCGAGACACCTCCGTGCCTCGGAAAGCACGTTAAGCTGTTGGTCCCGACTGTCATTCGTGGATCTTTGACAGTCGTAACGGATTGCAATAGTCTGACAACCAGTCTTACCGTATCGTATTACCCAGTTACTGGGTAGTGGAGGTCAGATAGGCAGTCGCTCCATGTAAAATGCTGGTATTCAGCTGCATCCGGTTAGACTGGAAGCCGACCCCAACATTGTTAGGAAAAGGCTAGGCAGATTGATTGAGACCTTAACTAAGAAGAACGTGGAAAGCGTTGAAATATGATTTGAAAAAGATGGTTGGATGGGGAAATATTCAGGAATTAAAAATACAAGTAACTTACAAATTACTTATAATTTATCCTGTTAAAAAGTGGGTGGTTTTCACACTAAGTAATGATTTTTAAAGCAAATTTTGTTAGTCCTCTCATATTTTCTTTCGAGCGTTACGTACCTATATAGCCAGGTAAGTCTGCTTTACAGTTTGCCATTAACACAGTTCAATGTTTAGAACTCATTGTGCATAGTGAAAGTATTATTTAGTGGAAGTTACATGTATTCTTGCAGCCTTACTGTTTTCTCGAGGAAAACTAACACAAATATACTTGTACTTCCATATTGCTTTGTGGAAATGGAACAAATGCGTAGAGGCAAATCAGTAATATATCATCTCTCGTATGTTATAACATAAAATATGTTGACTTTGATATCTGAATATGTTGGTCCAGCAACCTAAATTTATGTGTATATCAAGTGGAAAATATTATTGTTTCACTAATGGAATATATTGTTGTTTTAACTTAATTAAAAATTATCTTCTGTAGAGCCTTAGATTTATAACGAAAAATACAAGGTTGTCTATAACTTAAAGGAATAGATTGTATTTTGAGTTATTATGTTAATATTTTAGTTATACTACAGGTAAGTGTGTTGACAAGATCTAACACAAAACATCTGACCCAAAGAGCCTCAATTTCGATTTCAATAACCAGGACATACAATATTAATAGCCGTCGTCTATTCTGCTCAATTTAAATAGTTAATTATGTGAAAAACAAGGGTGTGGGTAATTAATTATATTTTATTTGACATATTACTGCAAATTCCGGAGATGCTACGGCTGATACCGGCTATATACCAATAACTATTTGTCGAAACAATAATTTATTGTACATTTATGTTAATTGAGAAACTAGTAGGAGAGATAAGCAGGTTTTATGGAATTTTCATTATGTTTTTTTTTTGCTTCATGTTTGAAATGCGAAGATTCCTGTTTGTGTCATTTTATTATAATTTAATATAGTCAAAAAATATTTTAGTACTAAAGCGAAACAGCAAAATCTATGGTTAAAAAAGTAAAGGTATAAATGCTCTGCAATCAAATTTGAATGGTTTTACGAGAGCGTGTTGCACGACAGCAATAGAAAATACGTCATGAATACGTTTATAACAATATTTATAAGTTATTGCTCAATATTTTAATCAACCGTCCAATCAAGCTGTGCAATTATTATTTGTTTTATAAAAAAATAACAAACTTTTACGACAGCCACGATTCGCACGTCTCTATGGATAGGACAGGCAAAAAAAGCAGACAATTAAATTCAAATGGACAAAATGAGATGTAAATTGGCGAATTTACAATCAATATATTATAATGTTAGATCGTTTCGGTCAATTATGGTAGTTTTATGGCATTCCTTGTATTGTCACGTTGTGTCGTCCATTGTGCTACCGGAGACTTAGCAACAGTTTCCACAATCATTAATTAGAAGGTGTGTTCTGTGTTTTAATTTAACGACTTGGATTTGACAGATGGACTTGGAGTTGCCATTTTATTAACCTTTTTCAGACACTTGTTTTATTTTTGGAAAATCCGTTTGGTAATGGCCGTAAAAGATTATACCTATGAAAAAAAGTTGACAGTTTAGATAATATCTTATCAACTCGGCCTATCGCAGTCCACAGCTGGACTAAGGCCTGTCCCAGGCTGGGCCACAACACTCTGTCCTCCGCCTTCTGCATCCAGTCTTTCCCAGCTACCTTTTTAAGGTCGTCGGTGCATCTAGCTGGGGAAGTCCCACACTACACTTACCGATATGCGGTCTCCACTCCAGGACTTATAATGATACTTTTATGAGATCATCGATCGAGATGTCAGCAACCAACGTTGTGTGGCGGATAATGCATTGCGCAATAGAAACTACAGACGGATTCAACTCGCATTTAAAGAGCATACTTATAAAGACCAAAAAACAGAATTTTCCAGAGAAACTACTGCAGGAAAAATCGGAATCGACGCAGAGGTTTTTTTATGACTCACATTTTATTGTTATATCCTTCCAAAACACATAAAAAATGTCCATCATCTTACGAAAAGGAGAAATATTTGTATGCTACTAACAATAGAACAATTTAAAGGTAAATCACACGTCTAACCGACCTCAATTATAAATGTATAGTTCTTCCAAAATAACGTCTTATTTGTATTCACAATGTGACCGCAACTGGTGTGTTCGCCTTAGTATGCCCAAAACACTATACATTGTCGATTTAGAACTGATATCAATTTGTAGTTAAGCACGCGAAGGGAATATTAAACGCAACATACACGCAATAAATTTGAGTGAAAAAATGTTGCATACATAAACACGATAGGTTAACGATTTGTTTCTCTTTTTTATTACGATTATTAATATTTATTGTCGTGTAGGGAGTTGAGTTCGAACGATGTGACAAGTTGAGAACAAATGACAGTCTGATCTAGTGGAAAGAAGCTTGTTCTGTGTAAAATAATGTTCTGAGAGTTCAGATGGAACATGTGTTAGTATCTATTTTCTTTGACAACTTAATTTAAAGAACATTATTTTTCTGTTGCCTTCTGCGAGTGAAAAGCATATATTAATGATGCAATATCAAGACATATCTCACTACATTTTCTGGTATCACAGCCACCTAATTAGACAACCATTAAGAGGAGGCTCCCTAGATTGTATGTTAATTTGCATTTATATTCTGAAACAGTCACGCATACAATCAAAATGGAACTTTAGTATACAATTTATTGGACCATGTCATGGAAAGAAAATCCATGACAGACAGTTACGTTATTGTAACATTTTCGCTCGATTAATATTTTATTCGAAAAAACATGTCATTTTTTAAAGATTTCTCAGGTATTATGCTTCTAAAATAAAGTACTCACCGTAAGAAAATATAGTTTATTATCCAACCACAAGATCTTTTTTCTCTAGGTCAATTATTACTTTAGTTATAAACGAAATAAGAATTGAGACTTACGCCATTTAGTTCCGTGCTCGAACACGATCAGAGTGCACGCGATATTTAACTTTTTACTGATGTTTTAGCGTTTAGCACATAGTGGGGTAGCGGGGTGCATGAGGGCGGAGCTTGCGTGGAAATTTTAGACTTTAGAGGGCCTGGTGTTAATTTTGCTTAGTATCTACCTTTCTTTATCTTTCATTTCTTATAAATTATAATCATGCCACTTAAATTATAGGCAGCTACCTAGATATAAAAATCGTCAGTACTGTAACCCCGCTTCCTAACTAAACCGATCGTTCGCGATCTTACCATTCCTTTGGTTAAGACGCGACCTAACACTATTTATAGTAAATATCTATAGTACAACCTGCTTCTACGAAGTCGGTGCTGCGATAAAGCAGATCCTAAGTATGTCTATGAATATGTATGCCAAGATAATCTAGATAAAGTCGACGCGGGCATCCGTCAGCTACTCCTATCAGTAATTTAAGCATTGCTGTTTGTATGTTTGTGATATCTACAAGTTTCTTACTTCCGGGGTAAGTAGAACCAATCTGTCAAGGTTTGACAGCTGATGATATTATTGAGTCTTCAATATTATTGTCTCTTTAACACGTTCAATGCCGGGAACCTTCCTGGAGGGTTCACTCAAGTCGCATATGGGATGCCGGTAGCCCTCGCGGAGGGCTTATTTAAAATGTAGGTTTTTCATAGCGAATCCGGCATTATAAACTGTGAAACTAAAATCAGTTATATATTTAAACGAGATTTCAATCCTAATGCCGGTGACACTCCTCGAGGGTTAACTTAAGCGCAAACGTAATTCTGGTGCACCTCCTGGAGTCAACTTGCAATATGTATGGCAGCATGGCGTTTGAGCTTTATGAAAATGGCTGGAGTCGAAAGTATTAAATAATGGAATCTATAACAGACGAATAAAGTGAATTAATTTCACGGTCCACTCTTATTGATGCGTAACATCCTTCCTCTCGCTTTCCTGTAATCTGTGGGAGTGATTTCGTAAAAAGGGACGGAAGTGTGTAACAGGAAGCCGGGAAAGCGCGCGCTATTTGATTTGACCAATGAGCGCGCGCGGCGCTATAATGGGCCTTCAGATGGTACCTTCCCATTTTCCAAGAGGTTGTTACTGTCAGACAAGATGTCAGATATTATTGTTGTGTTGTTATTTTGTGAATAGGCTAGGTAGGTAGTTACCTATGCGGCTGGTATCTAGGACTACCTTAAAATAACATGCACTAAATATAACTTTTTTTCTTTTGATACACAAAATTGTAACAAAATGACTAGAGCGTTTTATGTTTCATAAAAAATCGTGTAATTACAGTTACAAATTTTAAAACTTTAATTTATTAGCAGTGATAATGGTGAAGTCTACATTCAGTTCATTATACAGAATAATAAATGTATGGCCGCCCTTTCTCCTCCTTAATCACTAATTACCTTAAGTAACATTAACACCTGCCACATTACTCAGTAATCAGCACAAAAGTAACATTTGTAGTACTAAGTTACACCGCACGGGGGCGCCGTCTTCTTCGAAGATATCGCACCGGTATATCGATGCTTTGAACACCGCCGCGAATTATTACAGGCTGGATACACAGTGGGGTCACGAGAGATTTTCACAGATCAACACCGAGAAATCCGTATAGTCGAGAAATAATAAAAAATGCGAACTGGCAATCAATATTTAAAAAAATAGCAATGGGAACTGAAACTTACGATATAAAAATTGTATTGAAGTACTGATTAGTTTCAGTTGAACCTCTTTTCACTTCAGCTTTGTTATATCCAATACTAGTGTGGTTAACTATAAACAGTATTGAGTAAATAATAATTTATGTGAGCAATAAAACGAAAATTATGCACAGTATGCTCCCGGTTCAAACAAAATGTTAATCGAATACATTCAATTATAAATCAAATAATAGACACAATATTGACACCCCATAAACGCTTTGTTAAGCAATTTTAACAGTTATATCGTAAAAGGAAATTCAATTAACAATCGATCCAAAGGCTTGTGCGCACACAGGTTATTAATTAACTATTGCGTTCGAAATACAAAATTCATAACGTACAAAAATAAATGTCATCGTAAGTATGTGCCTATATGTAATTAATTACGTGAAGCCAAACATACATTGGTGTCACAGACTTTGTTCATAATTAGCATGTTACGGTGTGTACACAATGACAAAAACACAGCAGTGTAATCGTTAAACAAGCGAAATTTAACATCGAGTCGACAACTATACGCCTATGTTCTTAATGTTCGACGCACACATTCGACTAACGGTTGCCGAACATCGAATACTTATTGTGCTCACAAAGTTGTTTAGGATTAATTTTATCTGCTGCTTGCTAATGATATTTGAATGAATGACTATCGAGCATTAGCATACTCAAGCATTGCTAAGTTCTTTTATTTTTACTCAATATTCGTTTTCGTTTTTGAATATTTAACTGCGCAATCACCGGGCCGTCCCCTGTGTGTCCCGCACCGAATGACAAAGATTCTCGAGTCGCTCTCCGCTGTATCTCGATTGTTTTGCATATCGCGCAACCACTTCTGTGTAGCTGATGCGAGGCAAATTAATGATCAAATGGAATCCCGCCACTGCCCGGTTTACTTGAACTTCCGACGTGCGCCGGACAAACGAAGAATGCATATAACAACACGCACTTTGAACTTTATGCCACCGACACATGAAAAAGTTGACAAAGCCTAAGTACGAAATAACTTTGGTATCATAATTCAATTATGCCGTCCTTGGCGAGTGTGCGGACGTCTCGTCCATCAATCACACTTTCAACTGTATCGAGCTTTTTTGCCGCTTGCGGCATCTCCACGTCTTTTTAAGAGACCGCCGAACAGTCTGCCATAATTTGTCAAACTTTTTTATTCAATTAATTGATCACCGTGACCGAGCCGAGACGAGCGCGTAGCGCACTGAGGAAATATTAACATACTCCATGATTGTGTATCTAAGAACTGAATGTCATTAACCATTTCCTGCACAAGAGTTTCGAGTGTCCATCTTTCAAGTCGGTATTGAATAAATATTGTTCAACAAGTTGCCAAGTGACATTTTGTTGCGCTGTCGCATCGGACGGCTCCCCCTCCCACGTCATCTCACGATGTCCACTCTCAACGTGAACAATTTATTTCCAATGCGTTTTATGCAAAACATGACAATTAAAATTGTTTTATGAATTCATAGTCGGATCAATTAACATTTCATTTTGATAAGGACGCTACTTTTGTGAACTATATCATTAGGCTTCATCACGTCCTCCTACCTAGTAGTTAAGTTACGAGGGGATGCTTCTGTATTAATCTATAGTTTGCACGGTAATGGCAGTTTTTGCAGAGGTTGAGGTCCAGCAGTAACGAATCAAAGACATTTTTTTTTAATATTATGTCAAGAAAAGAACAACGTTGGCAATTTTAAATTGATTGCAGCGCCATCATTCATCATTGCACGGATATAACAAGTGGAGTTCACAAAAGAAGTTCAGGTATCAATAAAGTTCGATCGATAAAATATAAGAAGGATGGAGAGTTAATGCTAAGTGGTGCCGAACAACTGTCTCTAGTCTCATTGAATTTTTGAGAATCAGGTTACAGCGGTACAGTTTCAGATTAATAACTTTCTGACAAAAGCCGCAAAGCCAATGTTTTGAAGAAAGAGGACATAAAAAGGAATAATACAGTCTTCATACATGTTTCAAAGAATAACACAAAGACGCATAACAGCCAATTTTCTACTTATGAATGTGAAGTACAAAAGCTTTAAAATACTGAGAACTGACTCATAAAAATCTTCCAAAAGGCAGACCGATATGTAAACGGCCGTCAAATCTTTAGGGAGTTAAAATGAAGACATAAAGAATAATGGAGGCTCGCAAAAGCAGTGTTAATTTCCTACAAACATTAACAGAGCCATCTTAACAGCACATCGGTGCTTCACATACCCACGGACAAACCCCTATTGTCAGTAGTGCTATTCGTGTCATGGACATAGTTAGGCTGGGCACAGCAAACGCAGGTATTGTCAGGTACAATGTAATTATGAATGGAGACGGTAAAGACTTCCGATTGTTTGAAAAGTTCGTCGGCTACATTATTAGCGAAGACAGTTGACGACTTTCGTGTACATTAAAAAGAAGTGACTTCATATAATGCTGAAGACTTCCATGATAGTTTTAATTTAAGATAAAACTTCATAGTTATAATAATCAAAAACCTGTCCAAAACATAAATGTATCCATAGGAATTTAATGAACGTCGAAATGCAATGGAACAGAACAGAAGCTGCTTGTACAAAATTCACTTAAAAGCCTATAAATCTAACTAAACAGGCAGAAATGATGATTAGGTAATGACTGCAAATTAATATATTGTCTTATTTGGACATGGAATGTGGGCCTGAGAGATAAACACATCTTCAAACCAAGCCTAAAGCTATCAACTCATGTTGTAATCCTTAATGTCAGAGCCAGAAAAATATAGCTTTTAGAATAAATTTGTCTTGTCTCGACTCTCGATCCTTACGTCTCAATATCTCCTTACAAAAAAAAACTTAAAGAATATTTTACTGTAAATTCAGACTTATTTAACATACTCACCGATATCTTTATAGCTTCTGTAACCATAAAATGTTTCGCGAAAAATATAAACATGATTTATTGTGAAAGTAATGTTTATAATAACATCTTGACTTGCTGCTTTAGAATTCTCACTATGGGCTTCTGAAAGGAAGATGAGTATAAGAAAAATAAGGTGAGACAGTGCACTCGTAGTTCTGGCGTCTTCGAATCCAAAACGTTGATTGAAAAGAAATAAACAATGCTAATGAGTCTTGTCTATCAAATCGTGGTTGTTCGGGATCGGTATCTCAGCTTCGTGTTAGCCAGTGAGCTAAATATTCATTTCATAATCATTTATTTGTTGCGTGATCATTAACGGATTGATTTTGATATTGATTGCTCACTTCCGCATTGTTCTTGTCCGTCTGCTCGTGTTTTGTTTCCAAACAAATTGTTTGATCTGCATCAATATTTGTTTTGAAATACGAGCTATTAGAGATCGTGTATTTCTCACGATTATTGGTCTAGTGTTGTTTGACACGATCACAAATTATTTTATCGATTTTTGTCTCGAATATTCGTTCCGACTTCAAACTATTCGTTGTATGTTTAATAACGTCGTCTTTGTGGTTTACGATACAGCCTACAGAAGTTTATGTATTGAATTTTATTACAGAATCAATTATGTTTCACACCGAACCTGTTGCAACGTCTGGAACTGTCCAGGAACTTGTTGCAGACTAATAGCCCTATAGACAATCGTGGGCCCAGAACGATTTGATTAAAATAATATATTATTTTATACGCTACCGTAATCGCAGCTCATGTTTCTTCATTAAGACGGCCATTTGTTCGGCCGCCAGCTGCCTACTGTGCTAATACGCTTTTAATGGAGAGATGTTCTTTTTTCAACTTTGAGGTGGCCAGGCGCATGTCAGTGGCAGAGAAACTTCGCGATGGATTAACTTCCAAACTTTCTAACTATAAATTTTATGATGCATAAGTAATATTCTTAAAGGCTTTTTTTTGGAATTTAAATAAAATTCAATTAATATTCTAGAGTAGTATGATATTTGAAAAACAATAAAAATCACACCACTTCCGTCATTTTACGGACATCATTTTGTCTATATCTGACAGCAGACTCACCATAGACATCATAAAGAAGAATTTATCATAGCCGTTGCATTTTCAATCTAAATATTTGAGAGTTTTCATAATAAAATGCAGCATAAACCCACTTGGGCAAAAATTGCCTACTTTACAACATACCATTGGAATGTAATCCATACAAATCGAACCAATCTCTCAAATACATAAAGAACTTACACAATAATATCAATGGAACGAATTAGTCTAGTCTCTAATAACTTTCTCTGGGCATATTACAAAATGTCTTTAAATCAGAGGCAGGGCGTGTTATCAATTAACCACCAAGTCTTTAGCATCCATTTGATTCGCGTTATGTCCGATTTAATTGAACGTTAGCTACGCCTTCTAATAAATATTAGAGCGGTGTTTAAGAATTTATAGGACATTTGATGTATGTTACGAGTATATAAAAAATGAATTTATTATAAACTAGCTACCCGCCCCTGTGCTTCGCACAATCTTTACGACTAGACAAAATATCGAGATTTCTTTATTTGTTATATTATTGTACTAGTTAATTGACTTAGGCGTGACTTTGCGGAAATCCATTACAAAATACAATAGACGACGTATATATGTGTCTGGACAAGTCAAGCGTCGACTGCAGAGCTCTCTGCGCTCGACGCTTGACGTGTCCACACGTCGGGTCCATATTCGCAACAAGTCAATCGTCATCCTGAGGATGCCTCGTTGAGAGGTGAAACACGTGTCGATTATATTTTATTAATGTACTAGTTGCGCCCCACGGTTTCACCCACATAGGTATACCTAGTTCAGGAGCCAGCTGTTCTACCTGATTTTGACCTCCACTTGTACAATCATGTTTAGACTGTATGACTAACTTTATGTGTTTCTCTTTATACAATAAATTTATTATTTATTTATTATAAGTCTCGATCGAGTGGGAATATCCGGATAAAAAGTATCCTTTGTCCTAATCCAAGTCATGATCTACCCATGTGCCAAATTTCATCTAAATATGTTCAACCGTTTTAGCGTGAAATGGTACCAAACAAAACAGCTCACTTTTGCATTTATTATTATAAAGATTACACACATGAACCGTCAAAATCCGTTGCGTATTAAAGAAGAACAACGCGGTCACACAAACAGACACGAAAAGCACTTCATTTTATAATATGTCGAGATATAGATAATAGACATGATATATGATATTTACCATATACAATGTACCTATATTCTGGCAAATAAAGAATTCATTCATTCATTCATTCATGTCTGGCAAGTTTATATCCTTGCAAAAATATGTTTTATTAATTTATGAATCAAATTGGAAACACGTGTATTTTTACTTTTGTAACCGATGAATTTCCCTTTTATTGTGTACCAGCTTTTTCCCGCGGCTTCGTTCGAACGGAGGTCGGAAATTATCCCTCGGGAACGTCCTACCGGGATAAAAAGTATCCTATGTCCTAATCCAGGTCATGGTCTACCCGTGTGCCAAATTTCATCCGTTTAGCCGTTTTAGCGTGAAAGCGTAACAAACAAACAAATTTATTTTCGCATTTATAATCTTAGTTGGGATATCATAGCAAAAAATGCAGACTGGAAAAGTTATTTTCGAACACAGAATTGACATACGCGGCAGACTTCTGACATTCTCCTTTATCTTCACGATGATCAGTTTATCATAATTTACAGTAAATTATTGCAGTCCTGAGTGAATATGACGTAAATACAAAAAAAAATGGTCAATTAAAAGTCTTAATATACGGAAAAGTATGAATTGCTTAATTTTTATAACTCATAAAAAATAATTAGTACGGAACAGCAGCGGCTAAATGTCATAATTTTAAGGATGTCTGCACACTCTACTGCTATTTGTATCCATTGCTGAATATAAGCCTTTCCAACAGGTCAAACAATAGTTTTTTCAAATTGCTAGATGACTGAATAATAAAAATTTCTCAAACATGCTTGGAAATTCGAGCGAAATCGAAAATGTTGCAGGTACTGGTCGAATACATGCGAGCGCCCGGCCCGGCAGAAAATCGTCGAATAAATGACTATGTAAACTCATAACTGTCGTGTTATTTAAAAATGGAACGAAATTTTTACTTCAACACATGGTAAGCAAGGAGGTAACTTCACAAAGATTTAATTTAAATTTCGATTTGGTTTTCAAATAAAAGAAAAGAACTATACAATCCTCGGCCGCAATCAGGCATTGATGGACTCACGTATGTGTGCCTCGGCTTCGGCTCGGCCCACATTTTCACGATCGCCTATCAATGCATGAATCAAGTTTTTCTAACTGAACAGACAACTGTGCTGCTGGGGAGTTTGTTGCGCCACTTCTTCTTCCCAGCTAACGCACTAGGAAGTGGTGAAGGGCGGGCGTTTTTGAGGGAACGTCTTATGTAATTTTGACGTTCTAGAAGTTCTGATTCTCAACCTATTTTGTATAAACGACTTTTGAATTTGAATTTGAATGCCCTTGTTGCAGGCCACGACAGTAATGAACTATATTTTGTATATTTAGTTTGAATATAACATGTATCTAACCTTTCATCTTATCTACTTGAATAAACATGTAAATTCCAATTTTCATTACAATACACTGCTACATTGGTAATGGAATTTCGCGCAAAATCAGCGACATAAAGCTACAACAGTAAACACGATACTCAGACATAGAGGCAACATCACAAAAAAAATTACAAAGCTACGCAAAAAGTTTATAGTGTGTAAAAGGCTTTAACAGATCAGATACCACGTTATTGCTCCCTGATAAAATCTTTGTTTTTTTAGTTTCATAAAAATTGTTCAATGTTGTAAACATTTTATAAACTCGCGATTACTTTAATTGTAATCTCCAAAGGCATAAACCAAGTATTTTATTATCATTAAAAGCGACACATTTGCTTGCCGAAGACATGTCGATTACAAATTGACTACCGATGACTTTTTTGCAGCATTGACCGTAGAAGGAATGTAGGTAGTGTTGGTTTATTGAAACATTAAAGTGGGCTGTGGAATTGCTGTTTCTATAAATTAGGATCGTTTTATAAAGTTTCAGTGCAAAAGTTTTATACATTTGACTAGCTCTTGCCCGCGACTTCGTCTATGATTTAAGGTGACAAGTATGTCCTTCGCCAGCAGGTCACGGTCTATCTGTGTGCCAAATTTCATCCAAATTTGTTCAGCCGTTTTTGCGTGAGTAGCAAACATCCAAACTTTCACAGTTATTACTACAGATAAAATGACGTTTCGGAAAAAAACAATTGCTATCTCAGTTATGTTTTAGAAAATCACTAAATTAACTTAGGAAGATCAATTTTGTATAACACTGAGCGATATTTTCCAAATCAAGGAAAGAGTCATGGCATTTAAATTACAATTTTGTACTGGCTACAACGGCCTTTTCATTTTCACCGCATCATAGGGGCATAAAGCTCACCGTAATAAGGACGCTACAATGTGATACCCTTACAAAACATTCAACATCATTGGCATGTATTCCTGCTAATTGGTACTCACTAGTCTTACAACGTTGAATAAGATACAACATCGACTTTTATTTCTTTCTTTCCGTATACTTTAAAGCAATTGATACTGATAATTATTTAAATTCGCTAGAATAGCAAGTGCATGTCTCATACTACGAAATGCTAATGTAAGGTTTCATTTAAATCCCAGATAGTGTTGAATCGAATTAAAATGGCGATTTTATAGAAGCGTAGTCACCCTTAGGCATGGATTTGATAGTGCGACATTTAATTTAGTTTGTAGTTTTCCATATGGTTATTGCCTCTGGCGTCTATGTTAGAGAATTAATTTACGCTGATTGCTGTTTTATCTGTTTTTGGGAGGAAGTTATTCCGAAACGCTACACGTAGCTTGAAAGGGGGGTAAAAATGTAGACGCTTATCTCGGCAAAATAAATTTACCACAACTCTAATTACCTTTGAAAATTCTACCTTTTTTATTTAAACACTGTCGTGTTTGAAAATGCTTGGAATGGACAGTTTTACTTATTATGTGCTCCCTAGAATTCATGCATAAGCAAGAAATAATGGAACTGTATACACAACCCATAAACCCACAAACATATTAACTATGTCTCTACAATCCTGGTCGTAATTCAAAAATTTTAATATTCATACTTGGCATAAAATTTTAAAACGTCTATAAAGAAATATTCACACGACCTCAAAGTACCGACTGTATCGATAAACATCGGCCTGAACTTGAAGTTGTTATGTAAAGCCTAGATCGCCGAATACGATAAAAGTCTAGCATAGATCTTAAATCTAGATACGGTGGAAACTTGAGCCCTGGAAACGGGTCAGGGGCTTAACGAAATAGTGGCGGAAAATGTAAGCCGGCCCGATGCGGGTGGAGATACGACTTTATGGCCGGCTGTGTTACAAAATGACTTTGTTCAACAAATTAGAAAATTGGTTTTGATGGTTGCGTTGAAACAGGTGCGAGGCGTCCTAAGTCAATATGTAAGGTTCAATGATCAGGAGCGAAGGTATTGTTCTTCTATTTCCAGGGTTGAAGCCATAATTACAGTACCGAGAAAAATGTTTGAAGCAGGAAATATTTCTGTCGCAGGCGACGAACTTAGCGTTACATTAGCAAAGCCTAAATAGTGAAAAGCAAACAAACAATTAGCGTTGCCTAGCTGTCTGGGTGAAGTAAAACCAACTGAACATTATGAGAATAAAACTTAACAGTGTTTGTTCAAAACATCTTTACGAATGTTGTAAAAGGAAACATGAAAAATTCCATTTAAATTTCACCGACATAAAATTCCTTTACACTCTGATTGTCCCGTCTCGCATAAAGCAACATTACACTAGTCCATAAAATTTAACACCGACATTTAAATCATACATTGAACGACAAGAAAATCGAATCGAACCACGAACATTATAATTACGCGGCCTTTAATTTAAATTAACAAACCGTGAGATGATTTTACGGCTATAAAATATCAGTAACTATGAACATTGGTTCATTCGTTTATTAGACGAAGATATGGTTATGATCGAAATATGTAAGAAAGTGTGTTGAAACTGCCATAATATTACGTTATATAGGTTTTGAAAGTGTCAGAATAACGTGTCCGTAATAGAAAATAGTGTGGTTATTAAATTAATTGTTAGTAACTATGTCTGCTGTCGGTTTGTGTTCATAAGTTATGAGAGGTTTTATTGGTAGATTATAAAGCTCGGACTCTGTTTGGATAGTTTCTCATAAAACGATTTTCTTCGACATAGATTGTAATTCATAACTAAACTACACTGTATTCATATTGCAATGAAAGTAAAATTCCGGCCGTTGAGAGTCTGACAAGAAAATGATATCGGATTATTTTCTTTTATGATCTGGGTTGGTGTTTATAACTTGAATAAAGAATAGGTAATAAGGTTATTTCGGGTATATCAACCATGAAGTTCATTATCATCATGTGCCTAGCCTTTTCACAACTATGTTGGGGTCGGCTTCTAGTCTTACCAGATGTAGCTGAATACCAGTATTTTAAATGGAGCGACTGCCTATCTGACCTCCAACCCAGCAACCCAGTAACTGGGTAATACGATACGGTAAGACTGGTTGTCAGACTATTGCAATCCATTACGACTGTCAAAGATCTACGAATGACAGTCGGGACCAACAGCTTAACGTGCTTTCCGAGGCACGGAGGAGACTCGGTATGTTAAGATGGTCACCCATCCACGGACCGACCTCGGCAAGCGTAGCTTAACCTTCGATCGACCTGAGCGACTGTCATTATTTAGCCACGAGGTTATTAGGCAGTTTTCTTGTGAAAGCTTTTCAAGCAGCATCATGCTCGAATTATACAGCTTTATCTAAATCTGATAACATTTCCGTCATATCAATACTATCATTACACTTACACCGTAATAATCTCAACCAATCAATCAGTCATAGATAAACGTGACACTTCTAGAATTTAACTTTCGAAAAGAACTTGAATTTCGAACGTTCGAAATTCAAGTTCTTAATTCCAAATATGGCCACCGTGGTTTAATGTCAAATAAATTTTAATTAAATCGAACAGTGTCAAGATGGTCGTGTGCCAGTAGTAATTGACAAGGTATTGATGAATCGTTTCAGCCTCCTTGTTATGTTATAACTAGAACCCATCTGTCTTTTCTTGGCACTTTAGCCGTACATTGGAAAGGTTTAATTTGATTTTGAATCTATGAGTGATATATCGTATGGGTTTTCGACATTTCGCTTTCTTTTTACGTGTTCGTTTGCTTGTGGAATAGGGTTAATATCGTAGTATCACTTAGTTTTTTTTTTTTAAGTGAAATTTCTTAGGCGGCGATTCGATAATTGAATGAAATTTCAAGGACGCGACATTTGTAGGCACATTTCGTGACATGAAAGAGAAGAAAAATATAACTCGCTCTGTCTCTCATACTAAATCTCTCTTATTTTTAATTTTCTAAGAAGTTTCTCTTCTGTCACGTGTACGGTGCTGGACACGAATATTTTATTTTTAATAATTTTCCTTCTGTTTTAAACCAACTTCAAAAATTGAGCTTCTAAGTTTGACCTGTAGGTACCTATGTCTCTATACAAGGTATGTTCGAGATTATTTAAAATCATTTGGAATATAATTTCACGGGTTGCTTCTCTATGGAAACCAATCTGGTTTTTTTTTCATGATTGATATAAATATATAATAAATCCTACTTATCCGAAATCTACTATCCCTAAATCTTTAATCCGTTTTCCCACCACATTTTAGTGGCATAATCTTAACATTTCGGCGTCTACAAAAGCTAATCCTTTTGATACATCAAATAAAACATAAGCTCATAATTTTCTTTTACGACTCTTTATAGAAACGTATCAACATTTGTAATAAAAGTTTCAATAAATTAATATCCTCCCTATCACGTAACGGTACAAAATCAAAACTATCAAGAATGCATTCCTTTAGTATCAAAAAGGAATAAAAACAAAGCGAGTGTTTCTTGAGTTGTATCTTAGAGGCGAGAAGTTGACATTATTCTTCCGTCAGAGCCTTTCAACGGTCAACAAGGATGCTTCAAACAGTAGACGAGGCAATATTTTGAGAGGTAACATTAGAACGAATTTGTATTTTGCGTTTAGTTTGTCTTTTTTAAATTCATTTTTCATTAAACACATTTTTATATTCATTTATTTTATTGATTTATTTATTTTATTGTTTTATTTATTTTATTGATTTATTTATTTTATTGATTGATTGATTTTATTGATTAATTATTTTTATAATTTATGTACACACAGTAAAATAGATACAGATACGACATAATCATAATTATGAGTACAAAGGTACTGCTTATTTCTTAAGATTTTTTTTCCAGCAGACCTGCGAAAGGAGGAATGTCTTAAACTAAAATATTGAAATAAACCTACACATATAGCGTAATAAATTAACATATACTTAAATAAATACATAAAGCTTAAATATATAAACATACATTCTATAGGTATATAAATACTCACAGTCATAATAATCAAAAAGTTTGAACTTATTTGGTCCTGGTGTTTTTGGGGCCTGTTTTAATTACATATATTTTTATTTCAGTATATTGAATATATTCTTTATGATTCAACTATATTTATGTTATTTATTATTGAATAGTATGACATTTTTTATTGAAAGATTGTCCACCTTAAATATTTAGTATAAAATGATTATTATCTGAACAACAGCATTCATTCATCCCTCCGTGTAGTGATCATAGATACTCGGACAATTTGTCGTGAGACATCAAAGTCCTTGTCCACTTTGTAATATTAATCTCACTATCTCACATTAAATTAACTATGATACACCTACACAGATTCCTATCAACTCACATTATTTCATCCATTCGTAATAGTCACTTCGAGATAAGAACAGGATCGTAATAAATGAAACTTAATAAAAATACCTTTAATTAAGGATTACTATCTCCAAAATGTATTTAAATTAAACAATAAATTCAATGATTAAGCTACTCAAAAAATATTTATATATTTTTTTATTTTCAATAATAAAATTACATCAAAAATGTAGAAATCGATTTGAATAACAACAGTTATCTTATGAAAATTATGAACCGCTGGCAGGATACAGCTGCGTTGGAAAAAAGAACACAAGGTTCCATAATTAAATTAGCGTGTAGGAAATTAAAAATGGAAAAGAACACACGGGGCGTCCTACCGACCGCTGTGGGGCGCCGTCCGCACGACACATACCATAGCGTTTTATACCCATCAAATCGACCGATAATTGAAATGAGTTCCTTGTAAAAAGCAGAAAAACGATTATCCCTATACCTTTTAAGACGTCCGAGATACACAAATGGACTTTGTATTAGTATTTATGTCACTTAAAAGAGATGATATAAAAAAGCGCCGACGGGTTTACACGCAATAAAAATATGGGAACGACGAGAATTCCTTCCCGGTTGTCAATCGAGGGGTTTAATAATCGTAAAATGGTTTTTGATCTACTCAGGCCGCGTGATCGTGTTTGGGCATTTGTGTATGACACTTTGTTTATTGATTGCTCGATGTATAAAAAAAAACTGTGTCAATGACCTGATTTACTTAATGTGCTTCAGATTCACGAAGTTTTGTTTACGTTTTAATTTTTATGTTTCCCGATAAACATAAGAATTTTTATTGAACAAATAGCACAATAAAATGATTAAATATATGATGCACTGCACGTTGGTATATAATTTACTAAATGTCGGAAAAAATATACCTAAAGGCCTTTAATTTATTAAAATAAAATTAATAACACGCTGCGTCTCAGTGAGTGCGTGTGAGTCGTGTGACACATCAATATGCTGATATTGATTTTATGACTTTAAGTGGCAATTACAAGCGTTGTTTATCTAAAAAAATTGAGCGACCCAATGAGCGAGTTTTACGATCAATGCAGTAATATCGTATTAGTTAAACTAAGAAGCGATAAAAAAACGTTTTAACGTTCTTTAAAAACCCATAAAGTAATATAATTATTGCATACTAGTTACCGCTTTCACGTGAATCGATCATTTTACTAAACACCCTAAAAGATTATAATTATCTTTAATTACAGAGACGGTTTCTTGGCGGCCATTTTTCTCTTTTCTTAACTATTTTCTGACAACTAATATCACGGTAAGGTAATCGGTAGGTAATTTATATGCCGAATTCTTTACGCCCTGAACGATTAACTCGATGCTCTTTTTAATATTCATTAAATCGGTCTGTTCTGTTTAAACGGAAATGCACACTTCTCAGTTTATTGGATCGCCTACACAACAGAGTTTATCAATAACATCACAAACACACAAAAAAAAAAATGGGATGTGAACACTCCAAATATTGTTGTTTGTTCAAAATATATAAAAAAACTGTAACAATACAATCTCAATAGATTTGGGTTCTATAAAAATAAAGTTGCTGTACATTTTTTTTAGTATTTTTTTTTTATCATGACATATATCCTATGACACTCGGCAATAATAAGCAATAATATAAATAATAATAATGGCCTGATGGTCGAAGCCTCGACCAATGTCCCACTGCAGAGCAAGACCTCTTATTAAAGAGAAGGCACGAGCATTGATCACCACGCTTGCTGAATAAGAGTTGGCGACTATAATAATATTTATTTATTGTTTCTTCTTCCCATTAGTATAAGTATTTTCGGAATCGTATCAGTAGTTCCGAAGATTTAACCCTACATACAAACTCACAAATACTTCTTTATCTTGACTATACCTACCTCCTATCCTACTAATATTATAAAGGTTTAAATTTGTATATTTGGATGTTTGTTACAAAATCACCCAAAAACGGCTGAACAGATTTGGATTAAAATTGGCACACAGATAGTTTATAACCTGGATTAACATATACGATACTTTTATCTCGGTAGTTCCGTGGGATAATTTCGGACATCCACGGCGAGCGAAAGCCGAAAGTAACTTTGTTTGTTTGTTACGCTTTCACGCTAAAACGGCTGAACAGATCTGGATGAAACTTGCCATATGGGTAGACCATGATCTGGAGAAGGACATAGGCTACTTTTTATCCTGAATCCCAGACGGAGTCGTGAGCAACAGCTAGTAAATAATAAGTATAGTTAGTACAGGTGATGACACGAAAGTTACTGTGTTCCTGGTGTAGAAAACGGTTACCACACTCTTCCCTTACGTATTCAGATGAAAGCAGCAGCATTTTAATTATGTTGATAAAGTAAAGTTGGTAAAGTTCCTGCCTGGGTTCGAACTCACGACGATAATTTGTAAGTCGGAACCGATACTACTAAGCCACCACTGATCATAATCACTACGCTTGATGATAAGCAATATTTCTTACGAATTGTTAATAATATAGAGGTCTAGTTCAGGCTTAGGTGTTCCACGAAGTATATATACGACTCTATAATTATAAGGCTTTTCCTTTCAACGACCAGAGCTGAGGTTTAGTCATTAGCAGCATCTTTATATATTTGTAGGTCAATTCATAATCTAGGCACAGGTACGCTCATTATGTTTAGTAAGACAAAGGCAAAGAAGCATTAACCCAATTTTTTGAGCAAGGTTTTGAAGATAGTAGCAAATAGTTTGGAGATGACGCGAGTAATACTCAGCTACCTAATCCTCGTTATTAAAATCGTCCATCTGAATGAAACAGAAGTAAGCCTGTACAAGCAAATCAGAATCAGAATTTATTTATTTTTAAGAACGTAATTTTACATAGTAATAAGTTAATATTTGATAAGTCCTGTAAATTCCACCACGAATAAGATTTAAGTACCTGGACGACCGAACTCTGCTCGAGTAACCCCAGATATGAGACCTAGCTAGATAAATTTTCGCCCCCGTAAACCCCTATATTGCAACTTTCATCGAAATCGTTAGAGCCGTTTTCGAGAACGTTATTACAAATATATACAAATGTTGCTCGTTTAATGGTATAGGATTACTATATGAAACTTGCCTTAACTTATGCCAAGCTACGCTTACGTTACGATAATTCCTACTGAAAAAAATTACTAAAATTCCATAAATAAACTGCATCACAAAACCTTATTTTGTAAGTAATCCATCCTACATAGTTGTACCCAAAAAAGGTATTAAAAAACGATATAATTAAAACCTTTAGCGCTGCATATATTTCACGAATAATCGAGATAAGCTGATGCTCGCTGTTAATAAGACATCAACGTTTTATGGTATAAAATCCTGCCCCCGAGTTAATATAATACCTATTCATTAAAAACACTTGCGCCATGTAAAAATACTGCAGTTAGGGTGTGGTACAAGGGATGAGCGGAAAGCGGGGCGCAAGATTTGAGTTGTAAAAAAAACAAATGATTTATTTTTATTGGCTTCAGTCTTTGTTAGATATTACAACTATTTTTTGAATTCTATATTATGTAAATGTACAGATTTATCATACGTCAGTTGATTCATTGGTTCTCGAGTCATTAAATAAGTAAAATAGGTATAGATGCACATCTAAACAAGGACAATTTCTGGGCAAGTTTTAAAAATAGGTAGTCAAAGGAGCTTTCGACTACCTACCTATTTTTAGCAACGTCTGTTTCAATCAAATTATCAATACATTTACAGAAGCCCCAATTTGTTTAAGCTGACCATCAACTCATCGTATAGACATAAAAAAGTGACCTTTAGACCCAACCCAATAGTTAAAAGCTTGTTTTTCGAAATAATCTTCATCATTCCCAATCATTATTCAGCAATAAAAAGCGATGCGAAAACAAAGAGCACATTAGTTAAATGAGTGATTCTACACTTTATTGTCACTAAACAATAAATATCTGAAAACAGTAGTCGATAACATAAAATATTTTAAATCTAATAAGTGAAACTGGTCAAACGGTAAAACTGGACATATTTATAAATAACTTGCTGCCGCCCGCGGCTTCGCCCGCGTGGACTAAGATTCCTTTTTCTAAAATAAAAATAGCCTAAGTTACTCCTTTTATCATCAGCTATCTGCCAGTGAAAGTGCCGTCAAAATCGTCGTTTTGGGGATTAGCAGTAACAAACAGACAGACAAAGACAAAATTAAAAACAAATATATAAGTACCGCATACATATGCATTTAGTAAAAAGCTGTTATTTTGACATTACAAACAGACACTTAAATTTTATTCATTTGTATAGATTATTCGAAATCTTAAGTAGAACCATTGTTTGAACTTACGATAGCGTATTCAAAGAGTATATTACCATTTCCACTTACGTACACATTCTAAAGAAAATGTATGAAGAAACTCCACAAGCTCTTGGTGTAATTGTCAAAACACCTAACGTGGCTAAGTAGGTATAACTTGTTTGAATAGTGTATATTTTTCTCCCTATTATTCCGCCTACGCCTCTCTGTCTTGGTAACAGGTGTGATCATTTAGAACAAAATGAAACGACACATTCAGAAGGTTTACTTGATGAAATACTCGATTATAAACTTCCGCGAAGAGAAACAAAATATGGTCTCCTTAATCCAACGTATTTTTTAATGTCATGTTTTGCTATGTTTCTTTGATCAAATTGACCCGTCTTGTGTCAATAGGATGTCAAAATCAGACTGATGATTTATTTAACAAATCAGTAAAAAAATTGCTAACAAATTGTCAACCGCATCACTTAACGTGCGTGTAATTTTGACACGTCTATAATTTTCGTTTTAGAAACCAGATATAAATCCTTTTCTATCTCAACGTGTGACACAACAACTGAGTGAGGACTGAACCTTCTGTTTATCTAACTTCATTGACAAAAAGAACGTGCCTTTGTAAAAGTCTCATTGTCGCTTTCTCCGCCCACGCTACCTCTCGTCACACGAGCCGAGGTGTTAACCACTAAACCCACAATTACGCATATTGCCTGATCACATCAAAAGCCCGGGCCGACAGGCTATTATGATGCGGACGACGAATTAAAATGAAAACATTTAATTTTGCTATTAATAGTATGTCGTACGCGTTGGTGAAGTGAAAAACAAGAGGTAGGTATTAAACCTATGGAAAAGCTCAGAATAAAAGCTCTGCTATTCTAACCGCGTATCGGCAAGCGTAGCGTGGGACGCCCCCAGCTAGATGAACTGACGACCTTAAATAAGTGGCTGGGACAGACTGGATGCAGAAGGTGGAGGACAAGGTGTTGTGACGCAGCCTAAGAGAGGCTTAGGTCCAGCAGTGGACTGCCATAGGCTGTGTTGACTGATTCTAACTCGCATCAAAGAATTAAGGTGAGGGGGAAATTGCTATAATCATTTTCTATATTGCTGCTTGCCTGAATTTCAATTCGTTCCTAATATTGGATATCCTAATGAAAACAAGCAATTACAAATTTCAAAAATCCGAGTTTAAATTATTACCTATTAGCAGCGCCCCGCGGTTTCACCCGCATACGTCTCGATTCCGTGGAAATACCGAGATAAAAAGTATCCTTTGTGTTAATACAAGTTACAAACTGTCTGTGTGCCAAATATTATCCAAATCCGTTCAGTAGTTTTTGCGGGAAAGAGTAACAAACATCCATCCATCCTCATAAACTTTCGCGTTTATAATATTAGTAGGATTAAATAGGTTTCGTTCGAATGGCATTTTCCTCAGAGACTTTTGATAAGAAATGAGAACAAACGATTTTCGCATCCTCCCGACCCAATCAAATCCAAATAATCGGTGTACACGAAACACCCGAAGTTATTGTAAAGAAAATAGCCAGATAACATCACGAATGAGAGAACGAAAAACAATTTTTAAACAAAATCCTCTATTGCTTAGATTATAAAACTTTTAATCCGCTTCCAAATAGTTTTGTTATCCCGTCTTGTAGGAAATGGCGAGTCAAAGTTACGTATAAACTCTTTTCCTTCGCCATTTTAACTGTGGGGACGAAGTTACATCGAGTCTTTATTGTAATGGACATTTAGAACGTAGTAAATGAATCGCATTTTCATGAAGGTGCATTTTAAAAGCACTTTAGAAAAGAGTTGTTACTTCAGTAGGTACCAATAGTCTAATACATTTGCAGATTCTTTGTAAATGGGTAAATGGTCCTTTTGCCAAACTTTCAAATTTTCAGGGACGAGCAGGGCCTGGTATAATTTTTGCCTCTTACTTTTACAGTATATATAAGAATATACCGTAAAAGTAAGTGTAGGTAAGTGGCAGTGAGCAGGGCACATTGCTCGCAGAACAGATGGCCGATGGGGCCGAAAGGTTCAAGAGTGGTGACGGCGTACCGGAAGACCGACCGGTGGACCGATCACCTTGTGAAGGCCGGAGGAATCCGTTGGATGCTGGAAGCACAGAACCGGTCGAAGTGCCGGTGTTTGGAGAGGGTTATGTCCAGCAGTGGACGTCTTTCGGCTGAAATTATGACTTATACATACATTTTACGAGTCGATGAGATTGTCGATACATAAAAAAGAAAGAGCCACCTTTTGACAATTAAAAAATAAATAATAATACCAGCCTGTTACCGTCCCACTGCAGGGCAAAGGCCTCTTCTCATATAGAGAAGGCACGAGCATTGATCACCACGCTTGCTCAAGACGGGTTGGTGATTTCAGAATTAATTAACTATAAGTCCAGGTTTCCGCACGATTTTTCCGTCACCAATGTCAGTAATGTCCAAGATAAACTTAAAAAGTACATATGAATTAAAAAAGTCACATTGGTACTGGCCCGGATTTGAACCCACCACCTCGTACATGAGAGGCGAGGCCTTAACCACTGGGCAATCACGACAGACAATTTTACCTAGTAACAAAGCTTAATCAATACGAGCTGACTGGTGGAATGGCTCTAGCGTAGGCTCTCACTCAAATAGTGACGAACACAAGAGGCCTATGTCCAGCAATTTCCCAGTCATGCCACTTAAAACAATCAATAGACCACTGATTGCGATCATGTTCGCACTAAAGGTGAAAGTGATAAACTTAATACACAAATATTTATGACACATACTTTCTGTCAACTCAAGTAAATGCTTCATTACATTGAATGTGTTTTTCTTGCCCTTCTCCCATAAAACTAAGACATTGAAAAAGTGGGTCACGCCGTTAGAGACACCATTGGGAGTCAACAATTGGTTATCTTCATTAATTACTTAACTACTCAGGAACTAATTTGTGGGGACCGTTAGTACAGTAAGCCAATTTAAGGCTTTGTTTATCATTAGTTTATAAAATGTATGCCCTGGCTTGGAGGCTTTAATTCATTAAGACGTCCACAGCATGGCCTGTTAAACAGCCGCCAACAACCCTCATCATCAACCTCAACATCCTGGGTATACCAGCGAAAAGCCATTACATCTGGAAAATAATTAGGAGAACTGCTTAGGCGTAAAAATCCTCACATCACGCCGAAACCTACCCAAAAAAATTATGGGTTCAATAGACCAAAGGTTATTGCTACTCAATACATAATAAGGTCATCAACATAGTCCATAACCCCACAATAATATAACCAACTTAAACAATCTTTTGTACAACCAAGCCGTTCTAAGCTTCCTTTACACATTTAAAAACAACAAGAAATCATTGAACCCACATAAGTTTTCAGTAGCGTCGCTGACTAAGGAAAAGTAAGTTTGCGTTTCCCGTAGTACTAACAAGCTCCGTTACGTGGAAGATACCATTGTGATCTAACAACCAGCCAACTTTGTAACAAGCAATGTTGGTACAAACTTTGTCGTACAGTGTAGAGGCAACAACCTCGTGGCTGAACTGATAAAGGAACTGCTCAAGAAAACAAACAGAAATATCTGTAAAGGATATTTTGAGAAATGGTGTTTTGTTAAATCGAGAAAGTAAATGGCGTCTTCTGCCGACCACGATTGTGGAATTATGATAGCTAGGTACCGAAAAATAAGAATAGGTTCAACCGACAACGATCGTTTGGCACATACCGAATCGCAAAATCAGAAAGTTGATCAATATTATTCAAATTAACTACTGCGTTTCGCCTTTAACGATATTGGTTTCTACGATCATGGATCTCGTGCCTTTGTGAAAATGTTGTTAACTTCGGTAGGGGTAACAAACCTGGCTAGGCCTGGCCTGGTTAGGTTAGGGCTCAAGAACCTGTTAGTGAGCTGTAGATTACTTACAGATCCAATGATTGTGTTTGTTATATTTGTTTAAAAAATCACAACCACTAATAGCAATGTTGAAACAGCTGTATCCGATTGTTCTCCATGGAATTCATTACAGGTGTTCCCGAATAGGTCCGGATCACATGACTATGCTAATAAATTTATTGTCACATCCGTGTTTTCTGTATTGTATGCAGCTATTGTTAAACAAACATGTAGGTCTTTGACGAATTTTAAGTGAATGGGGCAGTCAAGGTGTCATTTGGTTGCTCATGAGAATAGGGTTACAAATAAATAAAAATGTTTCACATTCCCCTTAAACGCGACTACATTCATCCAAATTCACATTCATCATCCAAACATACCTCACACAATAAAATACTATATTTTATGACAAAAAATTAAACAAACACAAAGCTATAGATCATAAAAATTACTTTATACATATAAAAAGTTTCAAGTTTGACTCCTTCTCGTACCGAATAAATGCGCCCACGCAATTCTGAGTAAAAGTTGCTTTCCAAACGCAATTGTATGGCGTGACGAGTTCAAAAAACGTGCTCATGCTTCCCTGT
Organism: Agrochola lota; assembly: GCA_947364205.1. Taxonomy (NCBI): domain Eukaryota; kingdom Metazoa; phylum Arthropoda; class Insecta; order Lepidoptera; family Noctuidae; genus Agrochola; species Agrochola lota. The sequence continues at coordinate 7,290,395 of OX376231.1, read as the reverse complement.
AGTAGCTACGGCTGTTTACGATAATTTGTAGCTTACAAAAGACTTTGACTTTTACTTTAACGAGTAGTATTTAGGTTACCTTAGTAATATTGAGCAAGGTGATTGCCCCAATAGGAAGGTAAATTTTTTTTTGTCTGTGTTATCACATGACATCAACTGTCTAGTTCTACAAATCTTAACCGACGATCTATGATGAATCTGCCTCCTATCTAAATTCTGGGCTGACGTGTTTTTTTTTTCTTAATAGTTTGTTCGGTACCAAGCAATGCAATAAAGTGAGTTAAAAGGCACAAATAAATTAAATATAATCTCTAAAAATAAATAGAAAATTTACGATGGCCCATAAACCAATTACCTACTTTAAAATAAAAATATGAACAGTCACCTTCCATTCTTATTTATGCACTGAACCTTCATCGACGAAGAATAAATTTCTTTAATAACTATGCACAATAAATTGCAAATTAAATGTGTGTAGAATTAATTATTTCGATACCTTGTGACCACAGAATAAGAAGAAATGGAGACTTAATGCGGTAGAGCAGTGTCCACTGACTTTGGCGTAGGCATTGCGTAGCTCGCTACGCTCCGCCTACGCCACCTGCCGTGAACATTTGAAGCTGCTGCAATTGACAAACACTTCACTCGAGATTAGAAGTAATTTAAATTACTAGTGGTCGCCCAGAGGTCGAAATTCGACCATAATTCATTTAAATCTCATGATTCTAAGGTAGCCATCTTGTGTCAAACGCATGGTAGTGTGTGTAATGTTTTTTTTTTATTAAGTTAATTTATTTCCAATGTATATTATATAAAAATATTAGCTTTCTGCACTCCTTCTCCATATAAACTTTAACTGTGCCAAATTTCATACTGCTCCGTCCGCGTAATTTTCGTAAAAAGGGGTACAAGGTTTTTGCTTCACATATTAATATAATTACTTGTCCATTGTAGTAATGTACTAACGGTTTCACCCTTAGACGCTTCATAACGCCCCCTTCCCTCAAAAGCATAAATCTGAATTGTTTGGGAAAAACTAAGCACTTTAATACTCTGTGTCTACAACGCGATCGTGTTACAGCTAATATGCCGTATAATAATGAACATATTACCTCGACCGTCTGCCCACTGCGACACCTATTAGCTAAACAAATTGTAATTACATACATCACCTCTGTTTATTAATTAATGTGATTATGAATTCACACAAACAATTAGGCAGCGAACAGATTATCGCGTGGGCGGGCATTATAATGAGTTGTTTAAACTTTGGTATTTTTGTGTATATCATGAAGATATTTTTTATATTTTTTAAGTCTTTTTATCCTGAGGATGACTAAAACTTCGCCTACCTTTATTGCTCAGCGTTTCTCAGAAAACACAAAAATGTTTATTGTACGAAAAATTACTGTATGTTTACCGTTTTATCTTTGACCTATACTATACAGTTTCGTAATAACGTTTATGATACGAGGGTTCTTAGGTATCGTTTCACCATTGACGACAATCAGTAAAGAAAACTAATCCGTCTATTAGTATTAGAGGCCCATCGCGCCACATAGCCCATTCAATTCGTGAGTAGGTAGCTGTTAAGGCGAAGTTTTAAACACCTTTAAATATTAGTACCTGGGCGACCGAGCTCAGCTCGGTTGAAAATACAGAGGAAACGAATTTTCCCAGATATGAGACCTAGCTAGATCGATTTTTCGCCCCCGTAAACTCCTATATTGCAACTTTCAAATTTCGAAATCGTTAGAGCCGTTTTCGAGAACGTCATTACAAATATATACATATATACAAATATTTCTCGTTTAATAGCATAGGGTAAGAAGGAATTTTAAACTTGAACTAGTGTTTTTTATCGCTAAGTGCCTACAGCGATATCGTACCACAATAATGCATAACAAACATCAATATTGCGTTTATAATATTTGTAAATATTGTGGGATATAATACTCGCCTTCGAATACATTACTAAAGAATACACAATATAACAATTTTCCATTTCTATGGAAAATTTACTGATTTGAACCAAAGAATAGAACGTAACATACAAGCACATACATTACCAGACGATATAAAATGTGACATTCTAAAAATATATCTGGTCTCAATATAATTAGGTAGGATACCTTATATTCAAGGAAAACAATAGCTAAAACACGTCTATCAGATAAAACAATATGTCTATTTTGGGAAATTCGCGGAAAAACACTCTCAGTTTATTTTGTTATTAAGTTACAAAAATAATGAGGAAAAAAAAACAATTTTTTAAGAGACCATATTTTTTCCAAGAAAATCCTAACAAATGACTCAGAATTTGACATTGACGTGTGTCAAAATAATAAATATTTTTAAAGGATCAATCAGTTAGGCATGTACAGTCAGTGAAATTAACTGTCATTGTCTGACAGATATATAAAACACGGCATATTTACGTAATGTGTCCATGCATTACATATCGAGACACCTCCGAGCCTCGGAAAGCACTCGTACATCTTTTACAGTCGGTACGGGTAATCAGAGCCCAAAATTCTGACAACCAGTCTTACTTTGAGTATCTTGTTACCCAGTAACTGGGGCGTGGAGGTCAGATGCCTAACTGTAAAGTACGAGTTTTCAGCTGCATCCACTTAGACTGGAAGCCGACCCCAACATAGTTGGGAAAAGGCTAGGCAGATTGATTGAGACCTTAACTAAGAAGAAAGTGGAAAACGATGAAATATAATTTGGTGGTGAAATATTCAGGAGTTAAAAATACACGTAACTTACAATTTACTTATAATTTATCCTGTTAAAAAGACCGACCCCAAAATAGGTGGGGAAACGGTAGGCAGATTGATTGATTGATTGTCAATTTGATAAAAAAATAATTTCCCTGCCTGTAACTAATGATCCGTTTTACCCTTAAGACACCGGGCACAAGTACATAGAATTTTAATAACCTATTAAAAAATTAAAGCTTCTAACCGCGTCTACTTAACACGCGCCATCTCAATAATTCATCAGGCCCTATATTTGGAGGGCGTGTGTTGATATGAGTGACATATGAATTACTTTGTGTCTGCTACCATGGACGCTGCCTCACGTACGCAGAGGTCTTTAGCGAAAATAATACGTCTATTTATTTTACTAATAGACAGACATGTGTAGAGGTCAAGAAATTATGATACCTTTATAGAAAGACTCCACAGGAATACATATTTGCATCTATAATTCTCTATATGTGAGACTTATCGAGAGATTTTTTTTTAAGTGTAACATATTTTCTCTCGCTTTCTTGCAATCTGTGGGAGAGATTTCCTGAAAAGGGACGGAAGTGTGTAACAGGAAGCCGGAGAAGCGCGCGCTATTTGATTTGACCAATGAGTGCGTGCGGTGCTAGAGTTGGCTGTCAGATGGTACCAACCCATTTTCCGAGAAGTTGGTACTGTCAGCCAAAATGTGAGATGTTACACATCAATTTATGCGACTACTGTTAAGCTCGCTTGTTTTTTTCAATTCTCGATATGTATCAAAAAAGAGAATTAGATAGATATATAGATCCAAATATTTATCGAAGGAAACATAAACAAAGACGAAGAAGAAAAAATTGCAACAATTTAAAACCTAATAAGACTCGAACACAGTCTAATAATGAGTCCAGTCAAGCTTGGAAATATGGCTCCATACTTCAGGTGATGAACATGTTGAATCTTCAGATAAAAATCACAAAGCCTCTTGACCCCGTGTAACCCTAAACTGCTACTACAACAAAAACAATCAAAAACAACCACACAACAATCAAACTAACGGCACAAACACACCGAACACCAAAACGTAACAACACATTGGAACAAAACGCAGCTACACTTCTACAAGCCACAGAATCAATCATGATTGATTTGTTTTTATATCCCGCCCACACTTTACAAGTAGCTGAAATAAAAAATGTCTGCCTTTCAATGCGTCTAGACGGTTCTGTTGTAATCGGTAACGTTCTCCGCTAATTGGCGCCAATGTTTGGAGCAATGTTTTTGTTTGTTGTTGGTTCTAATGGTCTGAGCTTTTCTCGGAGAAAAAATAAAATGTTACATTTTCAGTTTTATTTGAAAACTATATTACTTCAGTAAATTCTTGAACAAGCGATCCCGTTCTTTAAGTATAAAGATGTACTTAATAAGATACTTCATATACCGACCTAGTTTTCTTAACGTACTTAATTAATGGTAGTAGTTTAACTTTACTCTTCCAGTAAAGCGCGTATTTTTTTCAAATTATCCATGCCTATTCCATCAAAAATATTGGCCCAAAACTTGCCTCCAATATGGAAATATAGTAACATGAGACGGCTACAAACAATATCCATCTACCCACACACAAGATTGTTTGCCCGGCGACGAGTCGGCGGTTTCATAATGTGCGAATAAAAAATATTCTAAGACCATTAAATCTTGTAGTTACATGCATGTGAAGACAGCCGTTGGAATAGTAAGAGTACATGGAAGTAGCATTATTTAAATGTATGTAAATATCTGTTACGGAGCCAAAAGATTAATGAATTACATCTGACAGAGAACATTATTGGGGATTGGGCACCCGACTCCACAATAGGTAACATACTGTCGAGTTTCCATTGGGAATTGGGAATGTATGAAGAAACTAAATTTTACTCAGATGAGTGATGAGGATGACACTAAAATCAAAGTTTATATCAGTAATTGTTGATGCAGGGGGGAACAAAAGAGTAGACAAAATAATTTGATAAAAGTAAGCTAGGTAGTTGAAATAGAAAAAACCGAAGAGACCACGAAAAACAATATGGCACGATCATGGAAAAAGAACTTTGGAAATAGGTACCTACCTAATGAAAGACGAACGAGAATTTAAGCAAAATGTTTGTTGAATTGAAGTAAGCAACTTCCTCTTAACCATTCCACTTATAACTAACGACAAATCTCCACAAGATTATATATTTACGAGGTAGAACCTCTCGTTTTGATTTAAAATCATCGTTTCACTAGGACATGATGTCAAACGTTATTGCTTCATTCAATTATAGCCTTAAAAGGCTACTCAAAATAGGCTGTGGGGCTATAAAATTCAGTTGCAATAAATTCCTAAGCGCCACATTATTGTCTGTTTACTATCAGCGGCTTCCATTGAGCTTACATTGTGTTCAATTTCACCTGTATCAAATGTTTTGCCGTTGGCGTTGGTTAGATTAGCATTGATCTTTTCTTTCGTAGGTGTCATGGGTATGAGAACATAAATGATAAAGAGGAAGATCCAGCTGTAACAGACAACTTTTTGCTGTGACTATATTCCAGTTGTAAGTCCGGTGATGCTGACGAGCAGGGAGAGCTAGGACTTCACTTGAAGACTCAGGAGACGCAGGAGAGTCAGGAAAGCCGAACTGATAACGATAATCCAATGGTTTTCCAACCCAATGTGTATCAGAGCGGGCAGCACTAGCGATCGGCATGAACTGGTCGATAGACGACAGTAATATTCGGGAATGCGCGGGAGAGTAACGTGTTGTTCCTTTTGTATACAATATAATTATTATGGAGTAATCAAAGTTTAATTTCAAGACCTAACAGAATTCATGTACCAAACTACGCTAGCCAAGTACCGATGGTCATTTTTATATTATGTTTTATTATAAGACCTTCAGACTGTATTGCAGCCCGGTTGATGGCAATAGGCTCGCCCCCTATTACATAGGACTTAAACATAACTGGCGAAATGTGGGTGTACTATGTTACACCTGTGTCTATCTCTTCGGGGAAAAACAGGCGTGATCTTATGTAGACTTGAGAACAAGTTGAAGCTAATGTGTGCTACACATGTAGGGTATTTGTGAGCGTAAAATCAAGGTATAAATAGTATCTATTCATTAAAATAACCTCTACGGATAAAAATACTTGTACTAAAGTTTACCCGCACTCCCTAGACATTCCAGCCCTGCCAGCCTCGGTAACCAATATTTTACCGCGACATAATTAATACTCATAAGTCTCATGACAAACGAGAAAAAGAGGTCTTAAATAAGATAAGATACTCCCAAATGACGTCAGAGGAACCTAATCCCAATGATTCCCAATTTAATTGGTTTAGAATAGTTTAGATGTTATCATTCTCATACAAAATGTGACTCTAATTGGAATTACATTTGTGACTCACGTACCTACAATATTTGTCAGAGGTATTGTCATACAAATTAATCGTCGTGAAGGTGATATAATCTTTTGATAAAAGATACATTAACTCAGATTTAAAAATAGACAAATATGCGTTACTTAAATTGCACGTTGTGAGGTCGTGTTAGTTGAAAAACTTGACATTTGAATAGGTACTTTTTGGAATTGAAAAAACCTTTTAATACCTATTTGTTATCGCTTAACAGTTTAATGACTGAGTTGGGTGACTTTGAGATTGAATCAAGACATTTAATATAATTTCAAAATTTCCACCCATAATATACAACTTTTCAAAATCAGATATTGATGACATGATATAATATCATGATATAAACAGAAAATGTCGCTCTTAATGAGTCTAAAGTAATCTTCAAAGTACGAGCAGTAGTAGATGCCTACTAATCTAAGAATTCTAAGTTTTTTTTCATGCATAAAAAACTACCAAACATCAATTCTTCAGTTTCTCACCAAAACCACAGACAAATTAACACATGCTTTATTCTGTTATACGTAAATTATATAACAATTTTTCCTTATAAAAAATACTAATAATATTTGGCTTGCAATTCGCAAGCTAACAAAAATATTAACATATAATAAATATTTCAAATAAGTAAGTACAGATGACACATATTTTATTACTCATAAACTCTCATTTGAGCCAACAAGAGTTTAAGTTCGTATTAGACTTACAAATAAACCCGATCACCGAGACTTTAGTATCTATAAAGAGATATTTATATTAGTTTCACGCCTTAAAAATATGTAGAATTCCTCCTTATCACGTGTCCTAATCTTTTGTGATGGCCAGTTGCTATGCGGAGGTCAGACGGTAGTTTGTTCGGGCAAAATACTGATGTTTGACCGAAACCTATTAAGCGATAAAGTCCGGACTAAATTGAGAAATTAACGGTTAAGAAATATACAATTATTTTGTATCAGCTTTATTTTTATAGAGCTTCAACTGAAAAAACTATCACAAAAATTAAGGAAAGTACATCAAATTACCTGAAGAGCAGTGATAGCCTAGGGGTGTGACCGTCGGACTGCTAAGTCATAGGTCTCGAGTTCGAACCCTAGGCACGCACGTCTGACTTTTCAGATTCATATGCGCATTGTAGAATTATCACTTGCTTCAAAAACGATGAAGGAAAACATCGTGAGGAAACGCATGCCTGAGAGATATTTCTCGACGGCATGTGAAGCCACGTCAGAGACCCATGGGCGGCTTTAAAACTCTGACACCAGGTTAGTTCATCACACGAAAAAGAAAGAAAGACATGAAACAATATGTAAAGCTTATACATGAAGAGGCCAATCTGAGGTGACGAACCTGCGTCGGATCCACCTGACTAAAATCCGTCCAGCACAGAATTGCATAGCCAGCCTTTTACGTTCCCTACGTACTGATAGGACAGAGGCCTCCCCTCTGTGGGCCGTAATCCACCATGCGGGCCCTGTGCGGATTGGTAGATGTAACATGTCTTCGAATTTTTGGTTTTCTAAAATGCGTCAACTTATACGAAAAATCCAGACTAATCAGTTTGAGTTTTCCTTTAAGTACTGGTGAAACGGGTCACTTGAGGAAACCGTCATGTCCTAGAATCAAAAAATTCGAAGACATGTGACATCCACAACCTGTTATGAACCCGGGTGGTTGATTACGATCCATTCCGTCACAAAGAGAATATGCCTGTGACGCAGCAGTGGCTGAGAATGTCATGTATAGGGTAGCCTTAAGGTTTACTGCAGTCTTAACGAAGATGCGCTTTTAATAAGCCCAGATCTCACGACAGTTCATTACACAAACTATACCAATTACTCTTAACTTAATTAAGAAGCGATCGTGCAACATCCCGGTACAAATATTTTGTAACGCAGCATGTTGGGATAGCCTCTTGCGCAAGTCTTGCTGTTTACAATTAGTAGTCTGGTGGTATTAGATACGCGACACTGTAGCACCTTTGAACTGGATGTAATTAATTAAAAGTGAGACAGAAAGTGACGAATAAATCAAGATTTCTATCTGATTTTGAGACCTCATATTGAGGTGATACTTTAGATACCGACAAGTCAACTTTTCCGAACAAAATAATTTAAGCATACCATGTAAAAATGAGGTAGGCTTCACTATGTGCCTGACTGGCAGGAAGGAACGCTGACACCTGAGATACAGGACACGATCTAGTTCGGTTGTCCGGAGTTTCACAAAATCGAGCATGTACTTGTATACTATAAGATCTAAGTCACATAAGTAATACATTGTTAATACTTTTCTCTCCTTATGTATTAGGCTTATGAAATAAATAAATATAATAAATTTAAAAAAACATCGTGGTTTCCAAATCATTTGTTATTAAAGGAACCTCATTTTGTATGTAACAATTGTAAAATAGGTTAATCTCCATACGTACTTACCTACCTAAATGTTTAGTAAGACCAATAAATTCTCAAAGGTCAACCATCGCCAATTTACTAAAGCAATGCACTGTACCATGTTATGTTTACGAAAGAACCTTATTAACATTGATTACTATCTTTCTAAGATCTTTGTTTCATTCAGAGTTCACAACCGAACTACACAAATAAACAAAACAACAACAAAATGTGCTGTTCATCCTAACGTTTCTTCAATCAGTTTACAATTCACTCACCCCACAGACATATGTCACGCATTGTATCCCAATTCAAATGCCAAATTCTAATTAGACACATCGGCCAACAAAAAAGCAATATGTATGCTAATACGCTTCAATGAGATGTATTTACATGATAAAATAACCTACTGTGTTACTCTACAGCACTGGCTTTGCAAATGTGGTTCATTAGCTATGCATCGCCCCAGACAACCGTTGTTATTAATTATCCTATTGTGTCCGATTTTGGTATGTCTTGAATACATAGAGTGGGTGGGACGGATCGGTCAAGGGTATAATTGGGCTATATGTAGTCAAAATCCTCCAATGACCTTTAATTTTTAAGTCAAGACACCATAAAAGTCAGTTATTCGTTGTTTATTACTGATATTAAGATGATACGGTGACCAATACATGTATTCTGCTATTTTGAAATCCATATTTCGAAATTAACAATGTTGTATTGTTCGCTAATACCATAAATGTTTGTATGGACTTGGTAGATTTTGCCATTTCAATAAAACGTTGGTAGTAATATTATATTGAATGCGAAATTTTTATTGATTTTCCTACGGTTATAGACGAGAGAAAATATATAAAATAGCTACACGCCATCACTTTAATGAACTTTGTAAACTTTACAAGCTTAACTAGGCACTACTAACAGGCTTCGACTCTTTCCTCAAGTTGTTATATTTCTCAAAATTTCACACAAATGTAATTATTGATTAATATTACTAAACTCGAATATTAGGAAATATTGTGACACAAAAGTTTGTAGCCACAAAAACCATAATATATCGCTAGTATAATCTGAACACAAGTTTAAGCACTTTCCTATCAAGATTTTTATATCAAGTAAAGCCCACGAACCGTATTCGAAATCACTCGAATAAATCGATATCTTTGGTAAGCCGATAATCGATATCTCGGTATACCGATGACCCGTAAAATGTAAATTAATCTTGTAATAACGAATTATCTGTTGACCATCAAACAATATGACATTCCTTACATCTTGACACGTCTCCGTGACTTTTTTGACAAACGCTGTATGCAAACAAACCGTGTTGTTGCCAAAGTTTTTTGCATCTCCTGTTGATTATATTAACTGGTCACGTAAGACCCACTTTTGGTTATTGATGATATAGGTAATGTATTTGCCAAGTCATTTAAGGACAAAGAATTCGTAGAAATCAATTTTTGTAAAAGACTTTGCCTGTCCGCCCAGTGCCAACAATTTCTCTCAATAGATATGAACAAATTCTTGGCAAAGGGTCTTAAACTTAACACTAATTCAATGATTCAAGACATCATATATATGTTAGTATTTATGTTTATGGTTATCTAAATCCTGTAGTTCCAAACAGTCGGAAGCATTTCACTGTAACTGCGCTGTGTGAACGTGAACGAACTTTATCTGTCTTATCGAAGAGCACTTACCGTAATCTGTCGATGGAAATTTATTTCTACACTAACAACTAGCAACAGAACATTAATGTTAGAATAATGTGAAATATATTCACTAAACACGAAACTTTCTTTCACGAAAACTGGTAGTTAAAATTGACATTTAACCTAATGTAAGAAGTTCATTAAATCAAACATTGTAGAGAAGCTAGAAAATTATATACACGCAAGACACAAAATGGACATGAAAATATTAGTATTTACGTTTCTATTGTAAACAAAGTTAGTTACGAACACACAGAAGATAATGACAATAAGAAAGACGCATTCAAATAAGTTTTCGAGCTGACAAAGGCAGAAATACAAAAAGACGAAACCGCGCCATAAATCGGACAGTACCTAACTAGCCACTCCCGTAAGAATTTAACCGAATGTATTGACACGTTTTATGTCCTTTACATTGATGAGCGTAAAGCAGAGGAGACTGTAGTAGGACAGTAATGATCGTAAAAGTTATCATTACCACTTAAGATTTATTCCGGTTGGAAGTAATTTCAAGAAGCATAAAGTTAGAATTCGTTAAGACGTCTCTTGTTGACATACCTACTTGTTCTAGTTGTACCCGGAATAGAACGCTGTCCAGGGGAGTGATGACTGGATGTCGTGAAGGATGATAAGGATGATATAACCGGGAAAAGTGGAAAGTATTAGTTGGAAGGCAGTCCCTTGACAACAGTCGGGAAAGAACACATAAGAAGAATGGAAATAAAATGTAATATTGATATATTTTTTTTAGAACAGTTGGTAACAAAGTCGGTATAGTCAAATTAATTCTTAAATCTTCAAGAATTTCTAAGGTTTTTTACCAATAACTCTCAAAAATATTGAAGTACCAATCTATACTCAACATGAATAGGTACGCTTCAAAGAACACGAATGAATACAATAATACATATTCACACACAAGAATCATAGAAGCATGTAAACATCAGTAAGTAATAATAATGTTTGATTAGTAGAAACAAGCAATACTCACGTGTATACAGATAGTAGCATCCAGCACTGAAGTCGCGCGCTGGGAAGCCACGTGACGTAGCGACCTGACAGCGCACAGTCGATCCAAGATGCAATATAAAGCATACCACCGCAGTGGCCACCCCGAACCGACTAACGCAATCTCTGGTAACTCTCTATACAACGATTTTATCTATTCTGACTAGTTTAGTTTCAAAATCTTTATCTTTTATTTTTGCAGTTTTTGAATTTAGATTTTTGTATTGTTGGGCCTAATGTTGGAAAAAGAATGTTTTATTATAATCTACTTATCTATGCACCGGCTATCGTCAGCCGAGCTGAAGCTGATGTCTGTAGGGGAAGAGGTAAACGAGGTAACTCTCCTTAGAGCACACCCCAGCATCTTTGTTTTTAGAACCGATTTAAAAATGAGGTTTTTATTCGAATTTAAACTTATTCAAAGTCTCCTAACAGCGTGCCGATCCAATACATCATTTCCATATTGTTCCTGCAACAAAAGAAATGGAGCGTTAAACATTTTATTGGTTCCGATCACATATAAACATTCGATTCAATTTAGACTAACTTAACAAGTCACAAACCACCCAAAGTCGGTCAAGAGATCGCTTTGGAAGGTAAGGTCATAAATAAATCGCACCTTCACACAAGCCCCGAGTCCCTTTTGTTTAAATGCTACCAAGCATACAAAAAACTGTATATTCCTGGCACGCTGTATTAAAAAAAACAAAACTGACCGAGAATTGTGCAAGATCACAACAGAAAAATCATTAAACAATGCCTCTGCCAGGAATTGAGGTGTTTATTATGTCGGTCCTCGTTCGTTCCGAGTGATTCTGCAAAAAAACAAGAATCCAGGTAAACTATTACTACGTTTTTTGCACCCGGGAACTTATTATGCGGGATTTATGTCACTTTTTGTTGCGTCCGAGCTAATTATTGTTATCTGCTTTCTGCTTGACCATAGAGTTTTCTATAGAGCAATAATGGCCCACTAATTCTACTAACACCTCCGGAGTTAAAGCGTCAATCTCCCGGCGGACCGTCCATTGTGTGAGTGGACAAAGCCACCCGCAATTCCTACCGTGCCTTTAACGTTTTTATTATTTGCATTGTAGATGTCTCATTCAGCTTCATCTGGAGATACCTTTATGGCTTTTGCGAAAATTTCTTCGCACTATCCGCATAAGCTTATTGGTGTCGTCCGTTAATTACCATATCGCTGACTCACTGGATCTGCCGCTAACGGGCTAACAAAGGATTGCAAATTAATTTTTTTCGAGCGGCATGCGGCAAAGGAAAAAACGTAACAAATAAAATATCGAATTTAGAACAGCAATCCGGGCGCGGGCTTATTATTTTAGCCAACAAAGTAGAAAACCATTTACAATAAATCATTTTGAATGCTTTCTTGGTTCCCATGCGTCGGGCGACGCAAAGGGTGATTCCTGTCTGAGTGTACATAAATAAAGGTGAAGGTTCTGAGTGCGGATCCCAGGTACTTTTAGTTTGAAGCTGAGTACACAAAGATTGTGTTACTGGAAATGGCATACTCGTCCACTGTGCGCTCAATGTAGATGTCCGGCTTCTTTACACACCGCGTTACTACGCCGTGTGGTAATGAGAAAGTGATTTTATAAAAAGAATAATAAGGATTAATGATAAAAATAAAATAATAATAATAAGTATTATTTTATACAGCCAGAGCTTGTCATTGTATATTTATTCAAATAAGATTTTAAGCAAAGTTTTTTTTTAGGAGGACAGCGTAATTCACCGACGCTAAAATATCATTGACATAAATAACACTAAGAATCGAATTAAATTCTTTAGCACTAAATAATCCAAAACAAAAATCAGAACCATCACTTTCAGTTACAACAAAATCTGCGTGAATACTACGCTTGTGGTGTGGCGACCGCACCATAGAATGTTGCGCTTACACACGCGACACGCGTTTGTCGGATAACGCACCCAACGCGTTGCGTGCGTCCGCATCACACGCGTTCGGTGCGTTGCGGTAATGAACACAGCAACGTAGCTATACACTTTACCGCGAGGACATTTGTGTCGACGTAATTGGAAATAATGATTAATTTCACTTGGCGGTTGCCACCTAGCGTCTAGGAGGGAATAAATTTAAAGTATCATAAACATGTATTTATATGAAAGACTAGAAATTTTCTGCATTCTTGTGATATTTATAGCTTTAGAACTTAGGATGCTCAGACGTAGAAATATTTGCTGAATTTATGAAAACCTTTGTTAGTCATTTAGATATATCGATTGTTAGTAATCTCGGAAATAAATTGAATTCGATATTGAGAACCTAATTATATTAACAAAGCTATAAACGTAATACGGTGGGTGGTCCTTTTAACGTTTCATCATGTTACAAATAACAGTCATAAAAAGAAACGACACTCAATACTTTGAATTGTTTAAATTTTGAAGGACCACAAGACTTTTACTTTTTACTGTTTGGAAGCAATGGGCCTTTTTACCAAAAAGGGAAGACAAGGATACAAAAAACAGTAATTTTGGTAAGTACACAATTTCAATTTTATAACACTATATAATTTACAGAGGTAGGTAGGTAATTGGTACAATTTCCTTTATATTAACACCATTTAACATTTTTTGAACTTACACAGTCTTCAGTAAAAATATTTCTTTTACGATTATCAATTTTGTAAGTTTATAGGTATTTTAGGATACCTACAATTTTATTTATTTATTGATTTAATACTTTCAGAGCGTTTATCCTAAAAGTTTGCAAAAACCTATCAAATATTCACCTGTTTTGATTAATTTGGCAATATTACTGTATGGAAATGTGAAATGTGGCTAATTAGTAAACTAAAGTATTGATTGTTACAACACCAAATTAAATGTTATAATTGCAAGTCATTATTAATATTCTAATTCGCTAGTTAGCCACGTTTCTTATTTACATACAGGAATATTGCCAAATTAATCAAAACAGCGAAATATTTGACATCTATTTGCGACGTTGCCCACTTTCAGAATAAACGCTCTTAAGCCCACAAATGTAGAGACACGGCCTTAATGCCATAGGCATTTTCTACCAGTAAACCTTTGGGTGACGCAGAGGCAAACAATGGTGTTTTTTGGTGACTGTACCATTATTTATAATATTTCAGTAACTACCCTGTGTGGATCTAGTTCGTTTGCAACCTTTCTTAATACGCTATTTTTATGTATCCAATGACCCTACAAAGCTCAAAAAAAATCGGATTAGTCGACTAATGCCAGATTCTAGAACCGTCAGATTCTATAAATTCCAGATTCTAGAAGTGTCAGATTCTATAGATTCAGATTCTTTTAATGTCATACAGATTGAAAACGCAACTGACGTAAAATACAGCGTTCTCAGTCGCCAGTAGCAGTTAGCAGGCAATAACGAAGCTGACACTATTAATCACTCGTGACGGCTACCAAATTCATTTGGCAACTGTATGGAAAATATTGGAAAGTTTATTGGAAAAATTGATGAAACAAGCTATGTATTCAAGCGAGAAAATTGTTGTGAGCCTATAAAAGCATGCAAGCTAGGTATGTATTCTTTTTCGAGTTATCTATCCCTTATGTCGCTCCTGCCATGTTTTGTCTCTGCATCACCCTAAGGTTGATTGGTAGAAAATCTCAGGTATTAAGTCCGCCTTTGAACAGTATTTTTTACTCGTGCTTAAAGTTTTTAATAAATAAATAAAAGCTGTTTTGATATAAGAAAAATTATTGTTTTATATTTTACGTTGAAGACGGGTCTAGATGAGATTTTAAAATTGAAGAATGGAATAGACCTGAAGGCCAATTCCCGTATTTAAAATCCTGGTGAATATGACAATTTGGATGTTCCTTCTCATCTTCACCTGCCAAGCCTTTTTTCAACTACATATGTTGGATTCGGCTTCCAGTTTAACCAGATGCAGCTGAATACCAGTATACATGGAGCGACTTTCTATTTGACCTCCACAATTCAGTTACTAGGTAATACGATACCCCTTGGTAAGACTGGTTGTCATACTTTAGGGCTTCTGACGACCCGTAACGACGTCATAGATCCACGAATGACACCCGGGACCAACGCCACGGCTTAACGTGCCTTCCGAGGCACGGATGACCCTTCTATAAATCGATAATTTTGAAAAATATTCAGCTATTGTAGATTTGTAACTAATTTTGGTAATTATGATAAAGAAACATTGTAACTGCTTCCAATATTAATGTATTTACGTGGGAGTCTGTAACGACATTATAAAATATACATAATTATGTATTTAAGTAATTTGATACCTCTTGTCTAACTCATACTGGAGCGGTTTTTATTTGCTTTTGCAGTAATAAATTATTGTTGTGACATTTAAGACATCATTCGATTTGTTTGTGTAAAATTGGAGGAAAAGTACAATAGGAACGAATAGGTAGGTAGGTACATTAGGTACATTAGGTGTACTATACCTCTGCCTAACCATTCGGGTAAACAAAGCGTGATCTTATTTTATCGAATGGGTTTTTTTAATATATTTTTCCTCAGTCGTAAAAGAGTGCCTGTTTTTTTATCAGATTCTTATAAAAAGCAATGTTTTTCCGCAGAAAATCCAGTCTACACTAAATTGGACAAACATGTTAGTAGGGCTTAATTTACCTTCGAGGAAATAAAGTGACATTCGCCATATACACGTTCCTCATAAGGGAAGTGGTCAGACATTTTCCAATTTTGGGAAAAATTATTGGCAACAACATTCACCAACAAAAAATCAAGACAATAGATTAGATCAAGAGAATACGGATGTTGTTTAAATATTATAATGACCTGACATGACCAAAACTTGAACTAAAAATTATTGTCATTTTACCAAATTCAGAGTATTTTATTTTAATAACCGTGTCCCTATCAACTCATTAATATGTTTCGGAGGTGATTTTAACGTATATTTTGTCTAGTTAGCATCGATACGAACATGATATTCACTCCTTGAAAGGCACAAGCGCATCTAATATTAGCTTTTATTAATGAGTCTGGCTGGTTATCCATTTTTGAATCCATGTTCCGCTTGAATTTGGTTTTCTTGGAAATAATAATGAACTTTTGAAATTTTGATTTTTAAATACGTTCCTAATTCAACTTAAAGACTATTAAATTTTCTTTAATCAGAGCCATTAATTATAATTATTGTCTCCCTATTTCCTCGTAGAAGCTACACGAGAATAGCTCAAACCATAGGTACCTACTAAAATTCAGAGTCTTTCACCAAGCATGGTGATTCTGTCAGTCTTTTTGAGGCCTCACTGTTGACCAGTGGACATTTAAATTATTTAAGAGCCCATCTCAAATAGACGTCAAAAATCCGGGTTTCGCGACAAAGAGCGATCACATTACGGGCATTAATGGTTGATAATGACATAAACATACAATTTACTTGACTAATTCACATGGTGTTACACAATGTACCAAATATCCTGTTAGCATTATGATATCAAATATTTATTTTGATCATCTTTAGTACAATTTGTTACGAAATTTAGTGCCAAGTAGATTCCTAAAGAGTCCGCGCCATGACTCAAGTCCGATAGACGCAGCGCTAGTGTCTATGTCATTGCATCAAAATGCATTAAAAAAAAAATTGTTCCACAATCTTCCGCTGGACTTCAGTGGTGGTGCTGACTCTACCTGCTCTTATCTTTTCAGTTTACTTCAAGGAGTTTCAATTTAAATTAACGTACCAAAAAAACTTACTGTTACTTACTGTTGCAGTATTTAAAAGAAGAGTGAAAGATCACTATCTTTCCACAGCGTCATAGTTGCGTAGGTATTTACTTTGTATTTTATTTCTTTTTTAAATTTATATTTAAAAATATATTTACATATATATATTTATTTTTTATTACACTATTATTAATAGAATCTTAGTGTTATATTTTTTTTTTGTTTGATTGTATGTATGTATGTAAGTAAATTTATTCTCATATTATTTGTTTTATTTTATAGCGTGAATTGTTTTGATTTTATGTATTTTACTTTCTCTCTACTCTTACACACGGTGTCTACATCTCTTTTTATCCTCTGTCCTATCGCAGGTATGCTGGAAGAGATTTCTTTAGAAATAAGCATCACCTTTGTACGTATTTTTCTGTTCTTTTCTTTTTGTCTGTTTATATGTGTGTACATAGATGGTTAAATAAATAAATAAACTTTATTAAAAAATCAATTCTTATAAATCAGTAATAAGTTATGTTTAAGCACGTATGTAGTTCAATAACCTATCGATATACACACTAAAGAAAATTCTGACAAAACAAAAACATAATACATAAACAGTTGACTTTCAATTACGTAAATGTTCTAACGAAGACTACTCGATTCCAGACTAAAGACATTTTATCTACACAGCAATACAAGACGAATAGTCGACATTTTTCACTCGACAAATTGCAAGAGACACATGATAGGGACACAACACAATCTCATCTCGTTTGTGTACCGAAAACAACGATCCATCTCGCTGCAAAAATATCCGAACCAATAATAAATCACCCGACATTTCTCAATCGACATTTTATACTAAAAACGTACGGAAGTTACCAGTTAGACTTGTCTGTTTACTTGTTTGGGGACAACTATGGAAAGCAAAGTCGGGCTATTCTCGAACGAGTTTGCGACGACGCACAGTGGAGCGAATGTATGGGAGAGGTTGGACGTAGACATCTCCGAAAAAAAAGAGTTAAATTATGACAAACGAATGATGCCATCTTATTCGATTACCTAATGCCTTCATAACTTGTGCTTATAAATTTCTTCATAACTCCCATATTTCGGAAGTAATTTGAGAAAATGTGATATTTTACTGTGAAAATGAGTGTATCGAGCACTCTCCCTCCTGATTTCGGCGTTGTTTCAAGTAGCGGTCTCTAATATCATAATGCTAATACTAAGAGCTATATTTAATACTAAGACGCATGGTGCGCCAAATGTGCACTTTCTGGGATAAAAGGAAATGAAAATTTAAAAAAATTAAAATGGTTTTTCCACATTTGTATTTATTTTAAACTGCAGACAGACGTATGTAGAGGTCATATATAAATATATTAAATATTGTTTTTTAAAATCTTGTGTATTATTTACGAAAATATTCATAAGAACAGATGAGAGTATGACTTTTTTCACATAATATTTTATTTATATATGTTTTACAATAACGATGAAAACATACAGTGTTTTCATCGTTATTGTAAAACATAGAGATTTTAGATAATAAAATAATAAATTACCTAGTTTAATTAATAAATATACAATAAATAATTAAGATGTAAGCTCTAATTTACTAAGTTACACATTTTAAAACAATATCAACATTTAATTATCATCGGCATCATCATCATCATCAATTAATTCAAATTCAGAATCGATATCCGCTAAATCATTTATGTTAACAAATTCGATATCACTTTTCTCAGAATCCGTAAAGCTCATAAAATTCCTTAAAAGAATTTTTTTTTACAAACTTATTTACTTTTGGACGAATGCTTGTAACAAGTGGATCAGAAGAGAGTAAAAGATTGTGCATAATATCTTCATTGCATGAGATACTGCTATGCTTTCGAGAATGCCCCTCTCTATATATTTTCGAAAATCTTTTTCAATTTCAGCGCTGCTACTGCTGCATGGAAGAGTATCTTCAGTGCGTCTTCTTTTTTGCCGGTTACTAAGGTCCTCAAAAGATTTACGAGGACTAGGATGTGTACAAGTTGAAGCATCAGATTTAGCAGGAGAAATTATGGGCTCGATGACGTCACTTACATTTTCTGTAGAAGATTCAATATTTTCATTCAGAAATTCCGGCCACTGAATTGCAGCCTGTAGCCAAATCTCATGCTTCTTCCGAAACTTATCTGTGCTTCTTCCAGACTGTGTCCATTTTGCATAAACGCGGTAGCAAAATCGACGACATCAGTCTTTTAAACTTGTTTCAGAACTTTCACATAACTGAACACAACAGTTATCTTTTAAAACACTGAACAAATAGTTATAGTCGCGTAAATCTTTATGTGCGCGTGCGCATAAAGCAACGTGAGGATCAAGATTTGTATTAAAATTTGGAAAATGCATAGCGACAGTAGCGTGGCTACAACGAGGTGTAAATCAACACTGATTTTAAAGTTACTAATAGTAACCTATTTATATTTAATCCAGGTACCCTCATTTGTTAAATATTGCAAAGTAATTAGTTTGAAAATGATGCATGCTAAATTAGTGTATTAAGAGCCATGTAGTATTAAATAATAGCAATCTTCTTATCAGTAATCATTAGTGCATCAGTTTTATATGTAAACCTTAAGTCCCTAATCACATATCCTAATTCTCTTATATCTTCTCTAATTGGCTGCTCAGAAATGTTATTGTAATAAGGTAAACCTTTAGAAAAACGGTTTTAATCAACAAAATAAACAAAAACATCACTCTTTATCCCAGAAAGTGCACATTTGGCGTACCATGTGTCTTAGTATTAAATATAGCTCTTAGTATTAGCATTATGATATTAGAGACCGCTACTTGAAACAACGCCGGAATCAGGAGGGCTAGCTCGATACACTCATTCTCATAGTAAAATATCACATTTTCTCAAATTACTTCCGAAATATGGGAGATATGAAGAAATTTATAAGCACAAGTTATGAAGGCATTAGGTAATCGAATAAGATGGCATCATTCGTTTGGCATAATTTAACCCTTTTTTTTCGGAGATGTCTACTTCCAACCTCTCCCATACATTCGTTCCACTTTGGAAAAGATGAAAATATCTAAAGGGTTTACGTGAAAGCACAAAAGGATTTTTCCATTCAATATACTAGTATTAAAGAAAAAAAATGTCAGTCAGGGGTAGTTGGTTGAAAAACCCGTAGTTCTTAGCAAACAGAACGGATTGATTCGTATATGGGATTGCTGTTTTACCAACAGTACCTAGTCGACCGAGCTCTGCTCGGGTGAATATAGAGAATGCCCATTTAATAGTGTAGGATAGTTCATACTAATTCCATGTATAGTATATACTAATTCCATGTTGCAATGATAGTAGGTACTTACTAATTCCATGCTGCAATGATAGTAGGTACTTACTAATTCCATGCTGGCATGTTATTATTCTAAGGTAGCCATCTTGTTCTAAACTTTGTGCGACCAAGCTCTGCTCGGGTGAAAATACGGAGAAAACAAATTTTCCCACATATAAGACCTAGCTAGATCGATTATTCGCCCTCGTAAACCCCTATATTGCAACTTTCATCAAAATCGTTAGAGCCGTTTTCGAGAACTTGATTACAAATATATACACAAATATTGGTCATTTAATATTATGGGATATAGGATAGGACAATATTTTAAAAATTCAATTTTGCAAAATGCTGAAGAAACTGCTTCTGTCCACTGCAATGTGTATAGCAACCGTGTTCCAGAGACAAAAGGTGGTTGAATTTCTTAAATTTCCAAGTAACAAAGCTTCACTTCATATTATTCACGATCACACTATCGAGTCCCCAACAATTTCAACGTCATAAACGAATCAAAATCTCTACAAAGCGTCATAAAATATGCCTATACCTTTGAGTCTGCCGCAACCCTGTCACTGAAACTTAATAGACATGTTATTTCATCATTGGACGTATCATAGGCTTTCTGTAATTGCTTTCCCGTATCGTAAATGAAAATTTAATGGGCGGTGAAACAAAATATCAATGCGTTTAAACTAATATGGAACTCTAACCGCCAAACGATATTAATGATCCCGTGAGTACAATAGACCTGTCGTATAGAGGGACAACTCTATTCTAGTCGTCAACCAGCAATACTTCCTAGATCCAAAACGCATAAAACTATTGATACTAAGTCCATAATTCGAGAATCTCTATTGAAATAAACATTAAGGGTTTTTTTTTATAAGCTTTGCTCAAGGTGAAGTAATGATTAACGACTTAAACAGTTATTTTTGACCTTTACGCATACATTTTTGACGTTTACACGTATCTTAACTTTAACTTATAACTGTAGGAGTAATGACACAAATAATAAGTTTACATTACAAGCTTTTACTTCAAAGTTTGATTCTATCAAGAACTTGTGTTCTTGTAAGGTATATTGTTGTCAATATACCTTTCAAGTCATTATAAATACCAAACAATATGAATACCAAAACAGCACCTACAAAATACAAACTCGATCACTTAAAACGCTTAATCGAATGCCAATCGAGTTATCACGGTAAGTGCCAACATACACAGTCCCAAAAATACGCACGTACGGTGCAAAGTAAATAACGTATTCGGAAATTGTGAACTTTCTGTCGACAGCGAGTTCAAATGACATCAATAGTGCAACGAACGAGTGCAGCGGTGCAAAATGTAGATACGAACATTTAAAAATACAAAGCTGGGACTTTATATTTGGGGTGCATGGTGCTGGTACTTTTATTTTTAGCGTTTCTATTGTCGTTTTTAAATCGGATGGGTAAACTGTTTTGTTTTGGTTTCATCTAAACGGGTTGAATAGTAAGCTAATTTTAGATGAAGGGACTCGTAGTTCACTTTAAGATACCTAAGTGTACTACGAAAATTAAAGTGCAAACAACTGAATGTACTTACTTTTTCACTTTAAATTTTAATGCTTTTATTTATTTCACCCTAAATAAAACAGCGTAGGTATGCAAGTATCCTCAAAATTTAATAAAGAAACATCCTTCCTTGACCTCGTAATAAACCAAAAAGCCACACAGCGAACACGCTAATTGAAAATCAAGTTATCCCAGTAAGTGCAAACACCCACGGTACGAAAAATACGCACGTACGGTATCGAATGACTAACGTTTTCGGAAACTGTCGAACATTGCCGATTCTTCGCGAAAATGCTGAGTGCAACGAACGTTTTAGATACAGTACACACGGACGATTTAACACGACAAATTGCGTATATGTGAAATATTTTCGCGATAGTTTGGGATTAAGATTTCACTGTATCTAAATTGAATTTTGCTGGGTAAACCAAGATTTCGTAGAATACAGATAAAAGATTTTGTAATGTTTTATTTCGACTTTTCGGACGGTTTTCATTTTGATGATTGAAAATTGAGGTTTAACCCATGCCTACTCCCCGACCCGCACACATAGAGATCGTTTAAATATAATTATGTAGTATCTGCTTCATGGTCAGTGATCCTATTACATTTTTGCAGGATTCCAGTAACAAAATAATAGTCATAGTTATAAATATATTCTGAGAATTATAGCAAGTGAAAAAGAAAATACGATAGATAACTTTCCTCAAACATCTTTAAACAGTATGATTCTCAGTACCTACAACAATCTGTGTACAATCACAGTTAATCAAGTGACAGACGCTATTACAGTGCGTAGTCTAATACGCCACTAACTCATACGCAGGTGACACGTGGCGCTATCGAGTCGCGAGATATTAGCGATGCAGGCTTGCAGTTTATTATGATCGCGAGCAGTTATGTAATATGAGCCTTTAGAGTTTGGAAATAGAAGTTTAATTGAAGTTGACAAGATGGAATTTCGTTTTTTTTTAGTTCCGCTTTAGCCTTTGAACTTTAATGGGAAAACTTAACTGAAAACAGAGTTCCCGAATCAATTATATGGGTGTAATTTTTTGCCTAGCTGGAAAACCGTCGATTCGATTATGGTACCTACTAAGTATCAGTTAGGTAACCGTTTACAAGTTAGGCATCTTGTAAGGGTTGAATTGCATAGGAAACAAGGGCCTTGCTTTTCCGTCTGTGCAGAGCTTGCTTGTAAAGTTTGTACAGAGACAAAGACAACCCTGTCTATTCTCAAAAATGCAACCAATAACTAAATCCTTTATCGAACCGCAACTTCGAAGCACTATACTTTATTATAATGTGACAAGAAGACATCGAGACGCAATTTGTCAAAACGCACTCGAAGTATCGAACTCCACATAGATAAATATTTTAAACTTAATAATACATGGAAGTCTTACAAATACGTAGTTTATCGATTTATTGATAGAATACGTGGAGTAAACAAAGAGTTACAGATTGTTTTTACTTGAGACATTGGTGCCATATCACGACATGTTTTTGTTCAGGCGCTGAAGTAAATAAGTTCCTACTATCATGCTGAATTGTGAGTTGGTAATTCGTATATTTTTGAAAATATTGATGAATAGCGAGAGCTTGCAAATCCTAAGTACAATGTAGGTACTAGTTTAACTAAAAGAGATGCGTGTAAAATGATTAATGGCCAAGCATCCAAATTATTTTCAAATTCCTGGCTAGCGAGATAAAAAAAAACTCTTAGTTTTCAGCAATATCATACTGTTCCAGAATTGAAACCACACTCACTTTCACTATTACAAATATTCTGTGTTCTTGTACTATTTTAATGCACACCATGCAAAATAAAGTCAATGATTGAATTCATCAACTCTATTTCGCTTCTTCAAATTATTAACTAACAACTGCGCCCCGCGGTTTCACACACATAACTCTAAATCCCATGGGAATATCAGGATAAAAGGTATCCTATGTCCTTTTCCAGGTCATGGTTTACCAATGTGCCAAATTTCATCCAAATCCGTTCAGCTGTTTAAGCGTGAAAGCGTAACAAACAAACATACTCACTTTCGCATTTGTAATATTAGTTAGGATTGTTCAAAACTTTTAGTACTTAATCAAGGCGACAAAACGACAGACGAAACGAACTTGCGCAACTAAGAAGTCGGTTAAGTAAACACTGTTGAAGTAAGAATAGCAAGCAATTAATCAATCACCGAGCACTACACTACATTGGTATACTCTTAGCTAAATTACTCTGTGGCCTCTCAAAGGAAATATTTTACTATAGACGAGCCGTTCACCTACACGTTACCTTGTAATGACTATGAATTGGGTGCATTAGTGGACTGCGGTTCGGCATGAAGAAAATGCATTAATTCCACATGCCAAAGAAAATGAGGCGACGTCTTTTCTTTCAGTACCTTATCATCGAGAGGATGTATAGTCGACCTTGGTTACTTTTTACCACTGTTGACAAAAACTCCCAGTAGGTAAATTAAAACAATACCACGGTTGAATTGAGGAGCTCGTGGCTAAGTAATAACAGCGGCACAGGTCGATCCATCAGGTTAAGCTACGCTTGCCGGGGTTGGTCCGTGGATGGGTGACCATCTTTACATACCGAGACCCCTCTGGGCTGTCATTAGTGGATCTTTGACAGTCGTTACGCGTCGTCAAAAGCCTGTCAACCAGTCTTACCAATTACCCAGTTATTGGGTTGTGGAGGTCAGATAGGCAGTCGCTCCATGTAAAATACTGGTATTCAGCTGCATCCGGTTAGACTGGAAACCGACCCCAACATAGTTGGGAAAAGGCTAGGCAGATTGACTAAGGCTGAATCTATCTAACTGTCACATTGATCTTAAAGTTATAATATACCTTGAAGTTTTATGACGTAGAAGTGATATTCAACCTACAACAATAACCAGGTTGACTATACCAAAAGTCACCACAATTAGTAAGGACTCTTGTATAGAATCAAGTTTTTCTAACTGAATAGCAGCTGTGCTGCTGGGGAGTTTGTTGCGCCACTTCTTCTTCCCAGCTAAGCACTAGGAAGTGAAGGGCGGGCGTTTTTGGGGGACTGTCTTATGTAATTTAGACGTTTGAGAAGTACTGATTCTCAGCCTATTTTGAATAAACGACTTTTGAATTGTGAATTTGGATTTTGAATTTTATACCTACAAAATCCTATTTTTAAGATACTCTGTTCACAGTTTCTCATGAGAGATGATCTTTAATGTGTATTTTGATATTAATGATGAGATACACGGAATTGAAGCAAAAGCAGTAGGTAATGTAAGGATCGTAGCATGTCATTCTGTAGTTCCTACCTACCCCTAATTTACGTGTAGGGGACGTACCCAAAAAAATATTTTTTCTTAATTTTATTTTACCACTTTGTTTGCGTGGTTAATATATGCCAAATTATAGCTTTCTAGTACTAACCGTTTCTGAGCTAAGCCGCGGACAGACAGACAGACAGACGGACATGGCGAAACTATAAGGGTTCCTTGTTTACTACGGAACCCTAAAAAGGTTTAATTAAATGTCTAATCTTATTTCAAATGGAATATAGATATGTATGATGAGATGTTAAATAACTCTTCCACCGTTGAAACTAACGTTAAAGCTCTTGGGTAACTACGTTTTCAGTGTTACATAGTTCATTGACCGAATCCTAAGTTTTTGCTTACCAACACACAAACAAACATGTTTTTAATCCAATCACATTACCAGTTTTACAGATAGTACCCAACGATTCATATATTAGGTATGTTACATAATAGTTTTACAAATCCTTTCAGACACAGTGCATGTTTTGAACTGAAACTTCGCAACTAAACTTAAATTTTATTGGAAGTAAAACGGAATTGTGTTGATGTAATTTTGAGAATGTTTTTCTTGAGTACCTTGTAGTATAGTAAGAAAACACCTTTCTATAACATACAATGTACTTTATAAGCAGACTAAGTGCAAATGTCACCAATAAAACAGAACGTGATCAGCAAATCTGAACCGCGTTCAACAGCTGTCAGTGTCAATATTCCACAACAATGATGACACTGACAGTACTTGAACGCGGTTTAGGTGTGCTGATTGCGTTCAGTTTCATATTTGGAAGTAGAGTATATGTATGTGACCTAGGTAAACTAAGGTTTACCAAAGGTATCTTAACACTTAGGTCATCCTTTTCAGACTTGTCACATTTTGCGGTCTAGCAAAAAAAAAAAAAAAAAACTGATTAGTCCGTCAGTCAGATAATAAAAAAATATTAGACACGTATTTTTTGCTTTATCATATTAAAAATAAATACTTAGATAAAACGCATTTTCAGTTGGGGAGTGGGGGTCGTCACGACACTAGTATGTATAAAATTTAATTACATACTCGTACTCGTGACGTCATGGCAGATTTTACCTCAATGTATCCCCATAATCTTTAGATTACGTAAAAAAAGAAAAAATACATGTCCAATATTTATTTATAATCTCAAAGACGGACTAAAAAAAAATTTATAGTCATCATCCCTATTTACCATAATCATGCCAAAATCAAGCAAAGCGAGTACCTTGTAGCTTATGTTGTATAGGTGATAACTTGGACAAACTTATCCGTCACTTGCACAGTACTATGACGTTCGTTAAACCATCCGCATTATTGGTGAGCACGACTGTAAGGGTGTTGACACACATTGGGACAGTAACGTTCAGTGTATCAATTGTCCTCTATATGAACGAGGACAATATAGACGCTACTCGAAGCTGTCAAACTATTCCGATCAAGTTTCATGAACCTCATCGTAAGAAATAGTTAATTACTGGACATTCTTTGTGTGGTTCAAAACGGAAATAAGGACGAAAACTTTGGATTCCTAAGAAAGCAGTGAAGGGTTACATAATAACGGCTGTCCAAATACAGAGCGTTTTGACACCTCAATGTCAAATACTGGAAAATAAGGAATTTCATGACGGCCGTTATAATATGACGGCCACCGCACTTCTAGGAAACCGCAATTATAACAGGTCTAGTAGGGACATAACAGGACAAAAAAAACATATTTTTTTTATGCTCTCCGATTGAAATAACCCTAAGAATTTCAGAGTCTTATAAAACCATAAGTATGGTGAAGCCTCTGCTAATTTGTGCGTTTAATGAGTAGAGTACGAGGTTTTTTAAGAATTTGTGCGTTTAATGAGATAGGGATAGATAGAGATAATTGCTTCAAATGACATCAAATTACTTTTTATTACACACCGAATCTACAAAAGTAAACCAAACAACGACGAAAAAAATAACACCAAAGAAGCCATTGAATAACAAGAAATAACTACATAAATATAACTTTTATTTTGCGGAAATAACGTTTCAACCAAATATATTTGGTTGTACCTACATAAGCATGTTTATATGCTCTGAAACTTTTCGAATCGCAGATGCAGTTTCTAAGATACGCTTTCGGAAGTATAGTCGCGTTGCAAACAGTTATCCGCGAACTTATTCTTACGAGTCAATAACACCGTTTCGAGAAATATATGGGATAGCGAGTTTAATTCTCATTCCAAGTTATTCCTGCGATTTCGTTGAACAACATTTTACCTGAGACATATTGTGTGTAGTTATTCTCGGCCAATTTATCTTGTTGACAAGGACGATTTTGAAATTGTTGACGTTAACGTCTATATTTTTGACTAAGAATGAAATATTGACACTCTGTTATATTCGTGCTGACACTAATCCTAAGTAGTTTAAATTTTTTATTCAAATTAGCAATAGACTTAACACAAATGGATTTCTCATACTTTGTGAAATACAGACCACAGAGAGAAACCACAGAAGATATTCGTCTTATGTATAAGGAAAATCGTGGTAGTTATTTGTAATGCACAAAAGTAACCAAGCCGCGACTTTTACATTGCCTCTAATAAAATAAGGCCATCGTTAGACGATATTTCGGATAAATGAGATTTTTGCTGTTCATATTAGTGACATCCCTAGTATACAGCTTGTAACAAAAACCCTATCCGATCCGTAAGGATGTTGTTAAGAATCATATTGAGAGTCTATTTATGTGGTATTTTTCTGGAAAAAAGAAAAACAAAATTCGTGGCTTTTTTTTTTCAATGCGGAATTTTACCCGGTGGTTACATGGGGCGCGGGTGGCTGTCGTCTAGTGGATGTCTACAAGTCATAACTTATCACCCCTATTAAAAATTTAGCAATTTTTTCATGGAATTGGGATAATTTTAGTACTAATAACGTGGATTTTAAATATCAATAACTTTTTATTTTTAATAATAATAAGTTTTTTTATTACTTTTTGGTTATGTTATTGCAGTACCTGCCCTGTAGTATGTAGCCCTGACCTAACTTTATGCTACGTAACTTAATTTTTTTCATATCAAGGCCATAACTTTTTTAGTAAAATGATTTATAAACAAGGCATGAAAAAGTGGGTCAAAATGGAATGTAGTAAGTAGGTAGGTACTTAATTAAAAATACATAAGTTAGGTCTAGTTAGAGAACCTTGAGACTTGCCTATTACGTGTTGCCTAAAGGTAACATTATATTTACTGGTTTAACATTAAATAATTTTAGTTTGAAATTAAATTAGGAAATATTTTGATTTCCTCAGACAGTTTTGACCACAGCCTTTGGACTTTGATATTATTAATAACGTAACTGGTCTTCAATAGATACAGCCGGTAATTCTATTTCTACTCTAGTTATGCATTTTTATGATGAGTAGGTATCTACACAATCAGGTGTGGGGAAGGATCAGTGAATCTAGTTATTTTTAATAAGTCATTATCCCTACATATCCTTAGTCCATGTTTTACAGTTTACTGTATTTGTGTTACACATCACCAATTTTTACCAGCATCTTAGTAACAGAAAGTATAAAACTCTTGTTTCCTCTTTTTCCTTATAGTTACGGAAAGCCGTTCTTATCGGTTGATCCCCTACATAACACGCAAAATGGGCTCAAGACTTGTACTTGACTGTAATTTTCGATTACAGTACCCGCTCATGTTACGGACATATGATTAAAATGACATCAGATACTTTAACAGCTGTCCCAATGATTATATCACTTCTCATGAAGTTCAGTCGATTTTAATTACTGAAACGAATATACTTGCCGTTTAGACGACACTTCAGAAACGTATCTAGTACATTCCAGTTTCAGTTTTATGGTAAAGCTTTGAACCATTCTACTTGCGTTTGATTAGATATACAAGATTGTAATCGATTACTCATTAAAAGATTGTATGCTCGATTATTTTTGCGGTGTGCGTTAAGGTGACGACACACTCTTTCAGTTTTTCCGATCATCAACTCGATTGAGCGCGTCGATTTTGTTTCATCGAGGATTCGTTCGTCGAAAGTTGAACCAGTGTGTCGCCTGCTTAATACCTATGTAATATCTTGATGGGAATATGATTCCTAAAGGGTTAAGCAAAGTTGCAATTAGTGTGAAAGTGATAATTACCTAAATTGAAATGTATCCGCGTTTGGCACGTATAGAGGTAAAAGTTGACAATATTGCGTTACCTTTGAAGATGGCTTGCTTACGTAACAGAATACTTAATTGACAAACTCGGATTTGAGAAATTTGCATGATTGTGATTACTGTTGTGACATCAGTGTTCTAACGCCAGTAATTAGAAAAGTGGATATAAAATTGAAATCGAATCTGAATTATATTGATTTGAATCATAATCCCTAGATATTATTAAATAAAAGTTTTGACGAATTATGTAGCTATACGTCATGTGCGTCTTGAGTATGCAGACCCGATACAGACTGGGGCACTTAGGCAGACGCTCGCGCCGTTACGAAAGAAAAATACTTTTGTTTCTCACATTTTCGGACAACCTGAGGTTTTCTTATAACAATATCGCAATAAAATTTTCAACGAACAGTTTATAAAAAAGAAATCACATTATCTAAATAAAATAAAGTTGAAATTATACAAGGCCAGAAGTTGCAAAGTTAACCATTAGCCTCACTTCCAGTAGTTCGAAAACTATAATAATTTTATAAGCCAGCAAATTAAGACTAACAAACTTCTAAGTTAATATTTATTTTCATAGAATTTTATTTTTCTGTCGCAAACAATCGGAAAAATAAGAAAATTAACCTGAATCAGTCTAGACTGTCTTTTTATTATCTTTTTATGAAATTATTTTTCCACTTTGTAGATTTGGTGATACTAAAAATATGGCCGCCAGGCACCTATAAAACGCTTTGGCTAGAAAGTATTATTCCACGGGTTTTCAGAACATATACATCTTGACATCACTCTTCATCATCACTTAGAAAACTCACTACGACTGTAACGTAGGAAAGGTATTTTTAAGGAGGTTATCATTGCTTGAAAATTATCAAAACAGCCTTAATACTGAGAACATGTCTTCATCATAATTATCATAGCCGTGAGAAGTCCACTGCTGGACATAGGCCTCACCCAAGCGTCACCTCAACGACCGCTACTGCACTGCTATGCCACTATTAGGTACGTTAAGTAGTAAGTACCTACTTACTGGATTACCATCATTACCAGTTTTAGCAAACGGATTGGTGACCGCAGTACAAGTGAAAAATACAGTAATGGTATTATGTAACAGGGAGTCGATTAAAACCTAACATAAAAGAAAGCCCGACATGTCTAAGAAAAAGGAAAATCTTTCTATTAGCATCTTTACTATAGACGCAAGCTCTCTCAAACGTTGCCCTGACAAACCGATACTTCTATGAAAGGGTACCAATCCATATTACCAAATTACCATAAAACGATTAACTACGAACTTGGTTCACTTCAGAAAAAATCTACATTCTACAAATAACCGATAAATTCATAAACCGCTAATTTACTTTAAATCAACTTTAAAAAACTCTCACTCTATTTTCAAAAGCTTTTGATGAATTAACCCTGAAAACGCTACAAACTTTTCACACCAACCACTAACATTGTGAAACTACCCTAAACTATTACTACTCGTATCTGGGTACTTAACATCTCCAATAATAAGTACCTATAATTTATTAATATTTCATGAAGAAAACGTTTAGTAACTTTTGGTAGATATGTACGCCTAATCCATCCGGTCACAGCGTGTTTTTAAAGATCACGAAGATAAAAGACCAATTTTGTTAATCGAATAGAAATATTTCCGATAGTATTAAATTGTACTGTAAGAAATTAATCATTGACGCGACGCTGATCGTATTAAACAATTTTCTAAGTGGTTTATAACTGTTAATGCGAAGGCTTCGTTGACACGATAAATATATTGAATAATACCACAGGTAATACGCTTTTTTCCGCAATAATCAGTACGTGATAGTGAAATCAAAGTCAAGTAATCACCTCATTAATATTATAAAAATATATTTTTGTAAAAATATGCCAAAAGGATTTGACAAAACGAGAAAAACATTTTCATACTTTTAAACATTTTTCCTATGCAATTACGAACGAGATAATCACGTTGACCGAAAACGGAAACTTGTCAAATTAAAAAAGACGCGTCGGTCATCTATCTTTGATAATAATGCGTTTATCATAATCATAAACTAATATTAACGCACATTCCACTTAACGGCCCAATAACTGCCGACCTACGCAGTTTCTCATAGTTTCCGCAAACACATAATTAACTATAACTACGGCAATAAAATCAAGCACTTAATAACTAATCAAAGTATGCATAAAGTTAAAAAAAAAAAAATGAAAAATAAATTATAACCAACCAAAAAGTCCGGAACAAAAAAATCCAAATCAAACAGTGCACAAAATAAAAATCACTTCACACCATACGAATGTTCCGGCACACGATACAGCACACAAATAAATTAAAGAAAATCTTAAAAAGCTCTAAAAGTTATCTAAACACTGTTAAGGACACCAACACACAACTTTACCGTTTGCCGCCAACTGCTCCAAATTTTTCAAGTACAGAAAAAAAAAAATAGTTCGAAATTTTCGTTAAATATTTCGCGAATTCGCGTTTCAACTTTCGCGTCGCGTCGCCGCGCTTGTCTCCGGGAATGTGGAATTTTCGGCTATGATGGGGAAGATGCTCGCATAGCTGTGGCTTAGATGAGACTGTGGTGTGGTACCGCGCCGATCCAACTGTGTGGCCGGAGCCGACTTTCGCCCCGACCGGTCGCCCTACAGCTCTGGCGACCGGTGACGCATCCAGGAACTCTGTTAATTCACTATATTTAACGCCATGACTAAATTTTTTTCTTGGGATATTCATACACTTTAGATCCTTTAGTGACAACCATATTATGCAGAAAAAAGGTTAAACTTTCATTAGAAGAAAAAAAACTGAAACACTTTGAGCACGTAAGGGTTGAGCGGTAGAGCCCGTCTATGAATGAATATTGTTGGCATCGAAATTATTGCAAGTATGCATTCTTTTGTTGGTACGTCATGTTTTATTAATTTATTTTATTTACATTCCAATTTTTCAATCGGAAGTGCGGTGTCATTGTAAAAAATTGATGCGTTCAAATATTAGTGTACAATATTATGATTTCGATAAATCTACAAAAAGTCGATTCGAATACGACCACATTATTCATTTTGCTAATGTCTAGGCGTAATTTAGTTGAAACTAGGTCAGTTATTTTACGACGAAAATATTTCCTTAGAAACAACTTCAAATTACCGGGTAGCGAGAAAAACAATTAAAGGTCATTTTAATAATAACTACTGAATGACGAATAGAAAAACCACAATACTGAGTCGACTTATATGGTGCGGCAAGTTTAAAATAAAGCAAGAGATGAGTATTTATTTATATAAGAAACTCGTAACCTAAGCTGCGGTTAAGTATATATTTGCAGTCATAATCTTAAAATGTCATCTTTGAATCTTAGAGCGTAAAAGTTTAAGTGCTTGGAAAGGGAACAGACTTTTAATTAATGGAAAGTAGGATAATTTTGTCTGGAACTAACGCATAGACGATTTTATCTTCACGACCTTTTCAACCCCCAAGACGACCCTGACCATTAATTTAAATAAAAGAAAAAAAAACGATCACCATATAACATTTTTTAAGGAAAATAGCAATACAACAAATAAACTGTCGAGTAATAAATACGTTATCTAGTATTATGTCACCAGTAACCCAGTTTGTGGACAATGCAAAGTTAGAACAAGGATTGCTGGGACCGCAGGAAGTGACAGGAGCAGGATATTCCGACTGCGAGTCGAACTGCGACGGAGCCGCGGAGTTTACAACAGTTACATAGTTCGCCGCGCTATTTATGATAGCCTGGTACCATGATTTCTCTATTCAGGGCATTTATTGTATTGCGTAAGCTGCTTTATTTGTTATTGGGTAAACGGGATTTATAAAGATGTTTAGCGTTTTTGAAAAAAACTTTCCTAGAAACATTTTATTTGGCCCACTTCTATAAAATAATTACTGAAAATTCCTTCTCGTACTTACTTATTTTTTTAGATCCTGTGCCTGAATAGAACATCATGGAACAGCTCAGCCCATTGGAACCTACTTCTGGACCGACGTTTTCATTTCGTTACCAAACTCAACCGATTAAAGCCAAAAAAAAAATCGAAACACTATTATTTTATTTAGGCAAAAATTCCTCAACAATTTTGTATCTTCTATCAATCACATCAGACCATCCCATAAAGAGAATGCAACTACATATATACAGTTATATTGATAAAAATCTGTTAGTAGCACTACACCGTGGAAGCGATTTGAAAGTCTAATTTTCTTTCGAAGGAAATTAATTAAGAATTAATTTAACGATAGTCTATAAAACTTGTACATAATTAGGCGTCTTTTTCTTAAGATCCGCTTTCCTGAGACCGAAACACGTCATGAACATGAAGAAATATGCTGCATTAGTGACCCCCTGGACTCTATTCGTGTGGATATTATGATTTCAATGTCATTATGGACACCATAAGCAGTATAATGTTATACATAATCATACTAGCCTATCGACGTCGCATTTCCCGTAGACCGTTGCAGAGACCGATCTTGAGATGGAACTTCATGGTCTAGATGCTGGCTGGGTAGATTGGTGAATTCTTGGACCTGATCATTTTAGGCCAGCTTCTGAAAGAGAATAGACCATATCTTAGCAAAAAAACGATCAAATGAACAATATGAACAGAAGTGTATTTGTAGGTATTAAGAAGTTTTTCATTGGTTCTATGAAGACGGTTCCAACAGATGATGGTCTTCCACAATTCACGCAAAGGCTTTTATTACTAAGCGAACTAAAGTGACAATAGCTGTCTAGGACGATGGTTCATGATGGTCATTCAACAACAATTTATCATTTTACGCGTCTTTGTTTGTGCTCATAAGTCAAGGAAATAAACATAAGTAACAGAAATTGTAAAAGGTCATTGTTGACACCACGTATTCCACTAATTATGAAGGTATTGTGTTCAATAATTTCAAGAATGTATGTACACGACGCAAAATTTAAAATTCATCTGCTTCTAGACAAAGGGCCGTTGGAGGCATCACATGTGTTGTTATTTCTTAAGGATTATTATGAAAACCTTGTCATTTCTGTTACATTTTCCATTAAAAATTTCTTGACGGGGGGGGGGATACTGAAAATTTTACTATCATACGCAGAATGCTATTTTAATCCTTGTGTAAAATAATTTTACATTCAAAAGTGTCTTAAACGACTTGCTTAATGTATTACTGATTCTATAGCCCAGAAGCATCGTACGACTGACATAAATATTTGAATGAACGAAAACATGTAACTACAGTGTCATTCATTAAACTTTCTCTCGAGTGTGACGCCCTTTGACTGATATCAATGGGCCCTCAACAAATAGATTTAAAATGTTCGCCTCAATTGATAGCCTACTAAGAAATCATCACAAGAATTGAGTATGAGTAACTACTTAACGTATGCTCCTTAATTTGCTTGTTTAGGCTCCGAGCCCGTTACTGAGCATACTCAACTTTAGAATCTTCTCGAATGCAATATTTAAACCAAGCTTTAATTATAATACTTCTCGTTGAGTATATGAACTTTATTTAAATCCTCTGATTACAAAAGAAACCATTAAAACAAATGAATGTATACCAGGTAAGTACCGACATTAAGGCAACTGAGTACGCAAGCATACAAACAAACAGTGTAAGTGTTGGCGTATCAAACCAGCATCTGTTATTAAATACACCTTCAACATTAGTTAAAATTATCGAAGTTGCAAGTCAGGTACCAGTTTAATGACAAACTTGATTTGGAAATTATTCGTTATCGTTCATCTATCTTGATCTCGCAGACAACTCACTCGTAGAGGCAGCTTCTGCAGAGCTACCGTCTGCAGTAATAAACAGAAATCCGATACCCTTGCTACGACAACCATTTAAACTACCAGATCTCTGATAAGAGCATCGTTCCTTTTATTATTTACAACCTGTACTCTGACGTTCATTACGCCAAAATTGATTTCAGTTTTATATATATAGCAGTACCACTTACTGGTAGTAACTAAGCTTTGTAAACTAATCGCAAGGCGAATTCATAATTGTTGATAGTGGAATCGCATTACAAATTCAAACACGGCAACAGCTGCGGCCTAAACTACAAATTCTAAGGCCTCATATTAATTTATTCATTTACCCTTCACGCCCTAAATCCCTCGGTGGTGATGAATAAAAGGGGTCGATGCGCGTCGCCGCGTGCGCCTGCCCATCCATCACGCGCGATGCGAAGCAAATCGATTTCTAAGCACGCGTGATTTGTTATTTCATTATCGGCAATTTGTTCTGTCACTTTAGTAACAGACGCTACTGTTCCTGATTTCCATCTAAGATATTCCTCAAAACCGTCAAAATTAACTACCGTAGTTAATATCCTTTTTATTGCAATATTTTATTGCAAATAAAAGTTGTTGACGTACCATAAGTTTTATATCGAGAGCTTGTTTTACTATAGGTACTTTTTGTAGTATAAGTACGAGCAACCACGTAATTATTTCTGTTTGATATTTTCGCTGTTGTTAATTAATTGCAGATAGCGATCAGTTAAATTTAATATCAGCCGGGTGTACAACATCTTTAACAGAGGAGCTTTACAAACTACCTGTTTGAAACTGAGGAATGTTAAATATTACACAATAACCATAGATCATAATTAAAGAAAGATAATGTTGTTTCATGTGCGGATATCTTTCAAACCGGTACCAGAAGCTCGGAGATTTAACAGCGATTATTATTATCTTAATACTAATTTATTGCAGTCTTCCTTTTCACCTTGTACATACTTACATACTAAATGTTTCTATTTGACACTATTAGATTTAATACTGAATGTAATGGAGATTCGTATACATTTACAAATTAGGGAAAGTGGGTACGTTCGGTATCAAGAAGTATCGGTTTTACGATTCATGCCGTATCATATTAATGAGAGGACTTGCGCTTTCCTTTGCTGTGTTTTTTTTCCTCGTAAACAAATTCTCTGAGGGAAGCAATGGCACAAATAGATCTCGAACAAAAAAGTGGTTGTGGTTCGTTCGGAAGCCGAAGGGTGAAATAGGAAGTGATACCGGTTTTTATTTCCGTCCCCACACTATGTATCGATTCCCCGCTGTCACCGCAACGGGGTGTTACTTTTGAAATCATTTTGATTGATGTTCATCCTGTATTGTTAACGTGCGAATCAAAAGAATATTGATTCGAATCTGACAAACAAACAATTTGCGTTGTAGATGTTTTATTTATTTTAGGTTTATTCTAATACGTTTTTTTAATCTGTTGCGGCTTAACAAATAATTGTTATGGTCTATTGCAGGTGTGTCGTATTAATGGCATATCTTAATTGCAAATTCATATTTTTATAACATGTTTTGATTAACTACCGAGTGTGCGTTTACTATTTTTGGCAACATATGGTGTTATAGTGATTTATGTATTATAAACTTGTATTTTAAATGTTATAAGCGGAGATTAAATTTTATATATTTGTTAATCATGTCATGCCTTTATTTCTAGAATATTGCAATCTTGTATGCATGTCAAACTACTCTAATGATGAAGATGTTATTCGACATCATATCTCTTACCATTCGAAACATTTTATGGGTCCAACCTTACATTATTTGCACATTACATTACAAAAGAACATCTAAACACATTTGAATAATAGAAGAGTAGATTGCTTTAAAATTATCTACTATGTATTCAAAAGCAGACATGCTAAAATAATCTCCATATAGGTGAGATGAAATCTCTTTTACTGCAAGTTATACAATAAAGTACAATCGCAAACACGTATTGTTATTTTAAGAGCGAGATTTTAATTAGGGAAACATTATTATGCAAAACTATGTACCTTCCCTAGCTTATAGAATGAAGATGTGACCGGATGGGTGTCGTGTGCCAAACCGGTCTACTTTCAATAAAGCTGTAGCTTTTACAACAGTGCTATTGTTAACATTTTAATTGGCATTACTATCGCTGAATTAGCATAAGGGCGAGGGTCATAGCTATTCTAATTCCTATATCCAAAGCTGCCTGTATTAAACAGCTCTATTGGCGACCGTAAATGGAAACAAACGGAGTGAATGTTGAAATAAATTTCGATTATAGACTATGAATATGTAAAGCTGTTACTGGCAGTCAATTTCGATGATTAGGAATTGGGTTCCTATTAGTAGCGGCTTATCTGCCTTCGCAAGATGTAGGAGTGAACGGGGCAATGGGTCGTTTATTGTTGTTTGTAGGCGATGCACAGTGATAAATTTCCAAAAGTTAGGGGGACGTAATTATTAAATACTGTAATCGTGAATTAAAGGTATACGAGTATTTATAACATTAAATTGTATAGAAAAATCGTTTTCATATAATTTAACTTGGTAATTAATATTTTATGTACTTTGTTACATCACTCCTCATCTAACACAACTTCTGGTTCTTGTAAAAGATTAAGTACCTCAATTGGCATTATATGTGTTTTTTTACGGGTAATATTTTGATGTTAGATATATCAGGATCTGAAGATATGAGCAAAATTTTCATTAGGTCTTCATTGGTTTGTTTCCTGGTCATCTTCCTGGTGTTATGCTCTCTGTAATATCTAACATCTTTGTGGCAACTTTCCTGTGCGTCTTCTCCAAGCATACCAATTGGCAAGAAAAAGTTGTCGATGATATCCTTGCCGTGTATGAGAACCTTATGGACTGTTGGTGTCATAGGATACCACCTGTACAATGCAATATAAAGCGCAGCAGTTTCTTTCGGTTATTCTGCAAATTTGTCACTGTTAATTTTGTAGGGACAATTCAATGTTTTTAAAATTACACTAAATCTTTCTATTAAAGTTTTATCTATGCCTGTAATATTTGATGTAATCTAAGGGTTTGCAAAGCTCGCCACAATTGCGGCAATAAGTTCCCTTCTTGAGGAGTGGCTTGAGGGGCACCATGGCGTCCTCACCTTCCGCCTGACGCAGGTCCTCACCGGACACGATTGTTTCGGGAGGTGCCTGTGCCGCATAAGGCGGGAGGAAACGCCCGGGTGTCACCACTGTGTGGATCGCCCGGAGGACACGGTGGAGCATACGGTGGAGATCTGCCCGGCTTGGGCGGAGCACCGCCGTGTCCTCACGGAGGCGATCGGCGGCGACGATCTCTCGCGTCCGGCCCTGGTTCAAGCCATGGTTCGGAGCGAGAGTGCATGGGAGGCCGTCACCTCCTTCTGCGAAGCAGTTATGCTCGCGAAGGAGGAGGCGGAGCGCGCGAGGGAGATGCAAGATGCGCGCCCTCGCGGCCCTAGTCGCCGCAGGAGACGCCCCGGGCGTCGGGAGTCGCGAGGCGACTTCCGGCCACCGTAGGCGCGGGCTTGCGGACGGTGAGCAATGGGTAGCTCGCCGTCCGATAAGGACCAGGGCCGGGTCGACGGTGCGTTGTGTTCCACGCGCGCCTCAAAAAGATGTCAGCACCAACTGGCGGGGTCCGTAAAGACCAATGCCTGCTGGGGTTGCGGGTTTGTCCGAAAGGGATATCGCGGCCCCGGCACACGGGCAACGGAAGGAACACGGGTGGGTTTTAGTCAGTAAAAGTCTGACACGCCCTCTCGCTCCGCCCAGAGCAGGAGAAGTCATTTGATGATTTCCCAACCTCAAAAAAAAAAAAAAGGGTTTGCAAAGAAGCGTGTGGCCGTATTGCCGTTATTGGTATTTCCAAATCCGGTTCACGGATATCAACCAATAACCATAGTTGGTCCCGAAATTATGTTTGTATGCGTTTTTTTCTGTCTGCTACAATTTTTTTATTTTCTTCACCACGTGCTTTACTCTACATTTCACCTCTTTATTTAACCTTCTACGTTTAGTTTTAGCGGACAGGTCACAAAAGCTCTTTTTTGGACGTCCTGCTTCTCTAGACGTAGACGTAGAGGGCGCACTTCCTTGCCCGCCAGAGGTGACTACTACTTGTTCAAGCCATTTCTCATTCTGATTCCGGAATCTAATAATATTACGGGAACATTTTTTCCAAAATCTTTAAGTTACTATAGTAAAGGTTTTAATAACATTTTGAAGACTGTCCCTGCTTGTAGTAGGCAGTTCCGATACTTCTAATGTCTTCAAAATATAATTAAGTAGTTTATCTTCATTGTCCTTTGATTACGGCTTCACTGTTCGATGGAATGACAAAATATTGAATAAATCAATATTTTTTATTCTGGCACCGTCACCTAAAAAAAAATTTTAATATAGATACCGGCAATCACCGGTAAAAAAATGCATAATTTTATATAGCTCAGTCCCTGGTATATAATAAGATCAAAATGATAGTGTACTAATTTGTATTTTTAAACGTAACACAGTTCAAACATAGAAAAGTTAGTAAATATCAGTACGTTAATATTTTAAATTTTTTATAGCATAATAAAAAAAAAAAAATATGTTAAATAAAAGTACTGACCTTCCTTAATGTGCACCATTTTTTTAAATTCATAGTTAACAATGAGAACATAACCAACTTAACTAGAATAGGAGCGTAAAACAACGATAATCAGTCTTGTGTTATAATAGTTTTGCTTTCGAGATAACTTTGAAATGCCATATCCATTAAACTACCGGCTGCATAATGTTGATGTTTTAGTATAATGTAAACAACTTACCTTCAAGTCTTAATAAAATGATTTTTCGAACTACCGACATATTGACCAAAAATAATTATGTGATGCTAACTTTTAATAATTGATCACTGTGCGATGTAAGCAATCTGTCTTCATCTGTGCGGTACTGTACGATAGCCCAAATGCCAATTTTATGTCAAAGTAAATAATTTATTTCAAATAGGCATAGACACTTTTGAACGTTAAAATTTACAAAAAAATTGAATTGATTCTAGTTACCTCTTACAAAAAGTAGTTTCGTATGGGCAAGAAACTCCACCGTTATTCTTTTAAAATGTTTTACAATATTTTGCCTTTTGGGCACTTTTCCCGTTGACAGCAATCCGGACGAATTTTTTGCCCTGCGATTATCCTCCCCCCCTCCTTTTTATATACTTGTACATATTATTATTATTATTTTAAGTCAATTCGTTATTAAATCATGTAAATTCGTGTCTGTAAATAAACGTTATAGCAGTATCAAGGGAAAAGAAAAAAATAAGAAAAAACGATTTTGTATAAATTATACAATTATAGGTATGTGAAGACGATGCACTTAGAATAAAATGAATATACCAAAATAAGTATTAAATTTTCTCTTTCTCATTTCAGACGTTTGGATCACATACACAGGCTGCGTTCCTTTGTCCTGAAAGTTGTTTTCAGCGATAAAATTTTCTGAAACCGATCAAGGTATGTGAAGACGATGCACCTAAAATAAAATGAATATACCAAAATAAGTATAAAATTTTCTCTTTCTTATTTCAGACGTTTGGATCACATACACAGGCTGCGTTCTTTCTACGGAGAGTGGAACCGGCGAGAGATGTCGTGCGGTGTCCCACAGGGATCGGTCCTGGGGCCGCATTTGTGGGACATCGGCTACGACTGGGTGCTGCGCGCCGACCTCCCTAGCGGCGTCAGCGTGGTTTGCTACGCTGACGACACGCTGGTCCTGGTGCATGGGAGGTCGCATGAGGCGGCGGCTGAACTGGCGACACGTTGGGTTGCGGCAATCGTCGATAGGATCCGGCAACTGGGACTCGAGGTGGCCTTGCACAAGTCCGAGGCCATGTGTTTCTATGGTCCTCGGAACGCGCCACTGTAGGGTTAACGGCGGGAGGGGTTCACATCGGTGTCGAGTCGACGATGAAATACCTGGGACTCGTCCTCGACAGCCGGTGGAACTTCGTGGAGCACTTCCGACGATTGGCTCCCAAACTGGAGAGGGCTAGGGCTGCTCTGAAGCGGCTTCTGCCCAATCTAGGGGGTCCAAACGCCTCCTGCCGGAGGCTCTACGTGGGGATCGTGCGGTCCATGGCCCTTTACGGGGCACCGGTGTGGGCGCGTTCATTGAGGCTGCGACCGGCCCAGTGGTTGAACGCGACCCAAAGGGTCATGGCCGTTAGGCTGGTCGGAGGATACCGCACGGTCTCCCGTGAGGCGGTGAGCCTTCTTGCCGGACTACCGCCATGGGATCTGGAGGCAAAAGTCCTCGCGCACATCTGGAAGTGTCGCGAGGAGGCGAAACGCCGGGGCGTAACTCCGCTGCCGCGAGAAATCACTGCACAACGGACATAGCTCCGGCAGGATCTCATGGCGGCATGGAGAGTGCTCATTGTCGCAACCCAGCGCTGGGCACGCCACAGTTGCGGGTATAAGTCCCTTCTTTGAGGAGTGGCTTGAGATTCGCCATGGCGTCCTTACCTTCCGCCTGACGCTGGTCCTCACCGGACACGGTTGTTTCGGGAGGTTCCTGTGCCGCATAAGGCGGAAGGTAACGCCCGGGTGTCATCACTGTGTGGATCGCCCGGAGGACACAGTGGAGCATACGGTGGAGGTCTGCCCGGCTTGGGCGGAGCACCGCCGTGTCCTCACGGAGGCGATCGGCGGCGACGATCTATCGCGTCCGGCCCTGGTTCAGGCCATGGTTTTTCCTGAAACCGATCAAAGTATGTCCTTACTAAAGTTGTATTCAATAACTCATGTGTTTGCTAGACCATTAAAAAAGCATTTAGAGGAAATTTTAATTTTCTATGTTTTGGCAGAAAATACACCTTTTCCTAACGCATAATTTGAATTATGATTTTATTTAGGGACTGGATTATTTTATCAAGATGACATGCCATCAGAATAACTTTTATGATGTAACCAAATGGGTGGAAATCTGATCGATGACCTCCATACTTAATCGGATCAGATTAAGAAAATACATATTTTGACTCTTTTGGACTGTATTAATCCGCATATATTTGCCCTACTTTTGTTTAACAGCATTTTTATATCTAACGGAGCTGTGATTTCCTTAATATTATGTGTTTCTAATTCCCTTACTGACGGTAGCATAATGCGATAAGTTACATAAACGAAAATAACCCTTTTTTGTGTTTTCACTAATACTGATTCATTATGCAAAATATAATAAAAAACACTCTAATCAGTCTTTAATTTCATGTTCAACAAAATCAAATTAGTAAAACGAAGTATCGTGGGATATAAATTTTTAACGCAACGCAATAAAATGAATGATATAGCATATTAGTGGCGGGCAATAAATAAATATTTATAGCATATTAAACATCAGTAAAATCTCAATAAACGGATGAGCTGTTACACTGAAAGCGTATTGTGAAACGTCATATGATTAA
The DNA here is from genome assembly GCA_947364205.1 of Agrochola lota. Lineage (NCBI taxonomy): Eukaryota > Metazoa > Arthropoda > Insecta > Lepidoptera > Noctuidae > Agrochola > Agrochola lota. The sequence goes on along the minus strand of OX376231.1, from coordinate 7,247,725 downwards.
CAATAGCGAGCTTACTTACGTAACCATCGGTATAATCTGAAACGATTCGATTCTGAACTAAACGACAAACGTTTTAAGGTCGTAAACATAATATTTGGGAGAACTACTGTGCGTTTTATAGTCTGTAAGTTTAGTGTAATGAATGCCATACAAAGGTTCGGTTACTCGGTAGAACATATTTTTATAATATTACCAATTACCAATAAGTAAACCGGTGTCGAATGAGTACAACACCGGTTTGAGCCGAAAGCAAATGTAAGTTTCTCTCAAGAATATTAAAGTTTGTGGGTGAACTATGATACTCTTGGGTAAGTACAGTAAGGGAAATTAATTGCTAAGCAAACTGACACACTAGGTCAATTTGCAGTGTCCGATACACTCGCTCTGGGTAAGCATTGTGGTTAGGACGGTAAAATAAAATGTTTTTTTTTTAATTGTTATTTATATTTAAATTCTTTACCTACTAACATAGTTCATAAGCCCTTGTTGTTACTAACCATAATGGGTCATGTTATCTGACAAATAAAATAAATAATAATAAATAACCTACTTTTTATTGTGAAGAATATTATAAAATGTAATTATGTAAGAAAGAAAGTAAATAAATAAACGAAAATAATAATAATAATAGCCATTCCATACAACCTTCAAAGAATGACAGTTATGACTCGAATATACGGACAATTTAAGTTGGTAGGTAGTCAATTTGCTTAACATTTACTGACTGGGCAGGTGCACTCAAATCTGTGTGGTGGCATCTACATCGCCACATTCTAACTACGCATCAAAGACCTGATGTCATACAAAATCCTGATGGCACACTAAATCCTGATGTCACACAAATTCTGCATCGTGCAATTAGAGTTTACCGCTCGAACGACATATATAAGACTATCTGACATCAACCATTGGGCAGTTGCCCGCTGGACACGACACCTGTCTGATCGGAGGATCCTCGCTTTTCAATGGAGGATGAGTGAACTTGACACCCTGTTCGTCATGCCTCTAAATCTGTATGGTTCTTTCCTCAAAAGACCATCTGAGGCATTAACCTGTATGGTCCTCATATGGCTTGACCAAGATCAAGTCTGGTCCTTAAAAGAGACTGTGACCTCTGAGTCTGTTTCGGTCTCTCTTGCAGAGTAGTCAGTTAGGAAACACCGAACTCATCTAGTTCTAAAAACATAATTTAATTTTGACGTAAATGTGTTTTTTGAACCAATTTAAACAAATAAATGTCATTTATGATTATTTAATTTCTCTGACTTTACATACACCAAGCTCCTAAATCAAATCTATGGCGAGATCGAAAGCTCGCCAGAATATTCAATAGATGAAAATTTTATACAACTTTTCGGAAAATTGCAACGTTAATTGACGGTATCATGACAAAATCGTTCTTTCAAAGTCAATTAATTTCCGTTTATATTTAAGTTCACTATCAAGGCATTCGTAACAAGTCGTCGGTATGCATCTCTCATCTTCATTACCTTTACAAAGTAAGTATATACGTTTAAGCATGTTCCCGACCATAAGGAATGTGATTTACAAGTCGTTGCTCACATTAGTAGCTGTAATGGAACTTTAAGATCTAATGAAAATATCTTTGCAGTGACAGCATTGCTTCTGTATTTTGTTGTAAGACCCGTTACTACGAAAACAGAAACTTACTCAGCCTGGAAGGAAGGATAGGAGCAGGAAAATTAGCGAAGGGCTTTTCAATAGTACATTGTATCATTAATTCAGTATAGATAAATTTCGTATAAAAGTTCTTTAAGTCCTATTCCTTTCAGTGCTGATAAATATTTCAAATATTTTTTGCGAAATTTAGAATTTAAGATAAAGAGTACCTGGGCGACCGAGCTCTGCTCTGGTGTAAATAGAGAATGCTCATTCAATAGTACAGGATAGTTTATACTAATGCCATGCTGCCATGTCATTATTCTAAGGTAGCCATCTTGTTCTAAACTTTGGACGACCGAGCTCTGCTCGGGTGAAAAAGCTAGATAGATTTTTCGCCCCGTAAACCCCATATTGCAACTTGGCCATTTTCGAGAACGTGATTACAAATATATATGTACAAATACTAGCTGCCCGCCCCGGCTTCGCACGGGTAGCACTAAGTATTTATCTACGGCGTACCTACCTACCTACTCTACCTACCCTACCTACCTACCCTACCTACCTACCCTACCTACCTACCCTACCTACCTACCCTACCTACCTACCCGACCTACCTACCCTACCTACCTACCCTACCTACCCTACCCACCTACCCTACCTACCTACCTACCTACCTACCCTACCTACCTACCTGCCCTACCTACCTACCTATCCTACATAACTACCTACCCTACATAACTACCTACCTGCATACCCTACCTACCTACATACCTACCTACCTAGGTAGGTAGGTAACTATGTAGGTAGGTACCTGCCCTACCTACTTACATACTTACCTACCTACATAGTTACCTACCTACCTACCCTACATACCTACCTACATACTAAGGTTACTAAAATGACTATTTCGTAAGTATCAATGACGATATTGCTACATGCTACTGTTCAGAACGCAGAATATCGAAACATTTTCAAAACAAATTCGAATAAAAAGATGATCGCGTGCGTCCCGCTAAGAAAACCACTTTCCTCCATTCAACTATTCTACATAAACTCTAAAGGAATCCAACAAATAATTATCATATTATCTTTACCATATTTATGATATTATTAGTGATGGCATGACATGCGCATGGGCCATTATCATTAGATACAACACTTAGTAAAGCTTCGTGAGGCATAAAACAACGTGTGTCGTAAGGTGACCATGGCGACCATATAGAGGTTATAACGAAAACTCACGGGCTTTCATAGCAATAAAACAATATAAAAAGTTATTGACAATAATTTATTCAATACTACACAGAGCTATGACGGTATGCTGTGTAGAATGGAATTTTCTGTATAAGGAATTATAGAAGTGATAATGGCATACAGATGTTTTGCCAACTATTGTGTCGTCTCTTCGAACCTCATTCAAATGACCGTATACAATTTAAAACCGAATTCGTTTGTTTTTTCAGTCTTCAAAATCGTTTGAGTTTAGAAGTGCTATTTTTAGAATTCAAACCTGGGCAAGTACTAATGTGACTTTTTGAATTTCATTTGTTTTTCCAGTTTCAGTCTTCAACATCGTTTGAATTTAGAACGCTATTTTTAGAATTCAAACCCGGGCAAGTACCAATGTGACTTTTTCATCTGAGTTCTTAGACATCGAGAATCTTAGACATAACTGACATAGGTGAAGGTAAACATCGTGAGATAACCTGGACTTATAGTTAATATAAGTCTGAAATCGCCAACCCGCCTTGAGCAACCGTGGTGATTAATGCTCATGCCTTCTCTGTTTGAGAATAGGTATTTGCCCTGCAGTGGAACAGCAATAAGCTGCTATTACTATTATTAGATTATATATTAGAACTAGCATTTGCCAGCGACTTCGTCCGCATAGAAGTCGAAAATGGTTCTAATAGGATTTCTTATTGGTTTTTTACGTTATTAATTTTGTTATAACATATAAATTATTATGTTAAAATGTTTGAATACTTATAAAACATAACAATCTTTATTAAAGTTTAGGGATTTAGGTTAAATAAACATGAAAATAAACTAAAATTTGGTTATATTATATGAACACAAAGCTGGGCCTTTGTTCTGGTGAAAGTTACACGGGGGTATTATCTTTTTACAACGAAATCGAAGTACTAAACCTACCGCAGTATTTCTTTGTAAACAATATTTTTTGTTTTTCCTTAGGGTGCTACAATCACCAGGCTACTCTGTGCGCTTACTCTGGAGTATGCCACATACAACTGGTCGTGGGAGAAGCAGCTTTCCCTTTCCCTCAAGTCTACTCCCGCTACCTAAAGAATTTGACCTTGATGGGGAACTGCACTCTCTTGAATTCGAAGGGGTAATTTGATGGTGTTAGGGGAATCCTAGGAATAAATATAGACCTCTGTAAAGCTTAGAAACCTTCAAATGCGGTACTAATATAGTACGGTGACTTTCGAGACATTCCAATTTTAAAAAGTAGTTGCATTGCACCAAGCTTTTATGTGAGTTCAACCTTTTTTGAATAAAAACGGATTGAGTTTTCAAAGATGTGTCAAAATAAAATGTAATTTAAATCAAAAGCACTAAGAAGTAATAATATCAACTTCGAAGCAAATCACTCCCAAAATAACTTTCTACCCCTATTTAACCCCGTTAAGAGATGAATTTCAATAAAATACGAAATAAGTCTTCCATCAATTCTGTTAAAGAATGTTTATGCAAAATTTGAAGTAGATTGGATCAAGGAATCACGTTGTCCCATACAAACTTTGCCTCCCTTTTTCACCCCCTTAGGGGTAGAATTTCAGAAAATCCTTCCTTATCGGATGCCTACGTCATACAAAAAATACACCCTCTAAGTTTCAGGTCTCTACAATCAGCGGTTTAGGCTGTGCGTTGATCCGTCAGTCAGTCATTCAGGACAAAGCATTTTATATGTATAGATTCCTCCTAAAATATATATATTTGTAATCCCGTTCTCGAAAACGGCTCTAAGGATTTCGATGAAAGTTGCAATATAGGAGTATACGGGGGCGAAAAATCGATTTAGCTAGGTCTCATATCTGGGAAAATTCGTTTCCCCGAATTTTCACCCGAGCAGAGCTTGGTCGCCCAAAGTTTAGAACAAGATGGCTACCTTAGAATAATGACATGGCAGCATGGAATTATGTAGTAAGTACCTACTATCATAGCAGCATGGAATTAGCATGTACTATATATGGAATTAGTATGAACTAACCTATACAAAAAAATGAGCACTCTATTTTCACCCGAGCAGAGCTCGGTCAACCAGGTACTATTATCTAAACATAGTTAAAAAAGATAATGAAATAAGTTAATTTTCTATATCGATCCATGTTGCTATACAGGTAGGTACATTATTTAATAACGAAAACACGAGCATTTCTAGGTCTTTAATTATGCAAAACGTTTAGCCTCTAATTATTTATAACATTCGATTATAACTTTAACACAGTAAGCTTAAATCCTCTAGCTATATCAAGCCGCTTAATCTGCGTGTTATCGACTCAGTGAAACCGACTCCAGTCACAGAACCGACGCCGGCGCAACGTTCACATCAAAAACTATAAATTCGTACATTAACGTCTTTCCCGTATCTCTTATGGTGTATAGAGTCAAACTCTATGGGAAGCCAAGTGGGCGGCCCTAATCTACTGATTACAACAGTATTATCATAGACTAACCAAAGAAGCACACATAACTTTTCCATAAATACGTAATTTGCTTGAAACATATTCTATTCATACATTTTGTTTATTCAATATTTTATCGAGTGTGTGTACGATGTGTCCCGAAGCATAATCTCGGCTTATATCTATCCGTCTGAAGGCATATCTATTGAAATTAATTTAATTTACGCTCGTAAAATTTTTTTGAATTCACAAAATGGAATTCTTTTGATAACAGTGACAATATTTAATACTCAGTGTTTTATTTATGGTTGGGTATCAGAGTGAAAAGGTGACGATAAGAATTAGTTAGACGTATCCGATTAGACACGTCCTTTTTTATAAAAGACATGACATTCTCAACTCATTCTTTAACACGTAAATTGAAAAAAATGTTCAGCATAATAATATTTAATTTATTACTTCTATATTTTGTAAAGAAAAACCAATTAGCAGATATAAATAATAAAACTTACCTTACCCAGTAAATCAGCACGATACGTTCCAAAAATTTTATTCTCCCGACCATAAATTTTACCAAGTATACATAGTTATGTACATGTAGCTCGAGTAGATAGTTTGCTAGGCTGTCGAGTCGAAGGCAGTCGCAAACATCGTGCGCCCGCGACGACGCCGCGCGAGTCATCGCTCCTTCAAGTGTTGACATTCAATTGTTTATTCTCCTCGTCAAAGTCACATAACAGTTGCACAGACTAATTACATATAAATACGACATTTTTGTACACAATTAAAAGAATGTCTAATGGGTTATGACCCTCAACTCGTTGAACCCTTTGGAGGTACTTCCCCCAAGCATGGCAAGGTTAAAGTTTAATTCTATACTAATATAATAAAGCTGAACGTCATGGTCCCGTGCTGCTTTCTTACAATTTCTCACCCAATTTCTTCATATTCCACGTTTTATCAAAACGAAGCTAAGTGACGCCAAAGTTTATGATCATCTTTATATATTTTTCCCGCCACCGCATCCTTGACACTTCTGAACAATATTTTGATAACAACAACAATAAATAAAGGCGAAATTTTCATTGTGTCAGTATTTATTTACCATATAAGTATTGTATGTGAAATATTAAGCACACAAAGTCTGTCTACCAAGGTCGTAGCCCAGACATAATCTTTTGGAAACAGATGGGACATAATAATCATAAGTTTATGTAAAGAAAGTAGTGTATTATTCGTATGGAGACTTACGACAATGTCCCAACAAAGACACATTGATAGTAAATAGTAAACTCGAGACATCGTTCTTATTCGTAAAAAGAATCTTTCTATTATATGTATTTTTCCGACATTTTCGCAGTTAATATCAAGGATATGTTCTGCAGGATCAATATTAAAAGTGAGCTCAGTATAAAATCTAGTGGTCCACAGTTCCACACATAAAAGTACACACAATATTTAAAGTATTGTTACTAAATTGAATACAGTCTTGTCTCCACTTTCCATTAACTGGACATAGGTTCTCCCAAATTAGGTCCTAAAATACCCGCTTCACCACCTTTTGCATACAGTCAGCCTTCTTCAGGTCATCGGTCAATTAAGCAATGAGCTTTACAGTATTCTAATCGATTATTTATCCTTCTAAACTCAAGGACTCTTCCGATCTAGACATCGGTCCTTCAATAGACTAATGTCTAGCCCCTCTAGCTCTCCCAAGTCTTGTTCGAGTGAATACTACCGTTTGATAAGTCTCTGCAGAGGAAGTTGTTCTTCAACAAACATTTCACTCGTCAAAAAGGAAGTACAATGACTGATAGCTTGTCAAACTATGTTTTAATCACTTACTTCAACTATTACTATACATTTGTCATCAATACCAATAAATGTATCTTCAGGAAGTCCTAGTTTGATATCAAACTTCTCCATTACGACACACCGTCAATTGATGTTTGTACATACGATAAAATGCATAGATATTAAATAATACTGCGTTTCTGTACATGTTATCTTCACTTGTCAACTTCCTTAGTACAATCTTAGTTACATAGGTATCCGCGGCGTGAGTGAACGGACTTTTGAAAATGTAAAACATTGTTCTTCTAGGAATATTTATCAGTGAATTAAATCATGTGTGTTTTCGTTTTATCTTATCTTGATAACGTAATAAAAGTCTAGTTAGTACTAATGTCATTATTAGGTATGTCTGATGAACAATACCTTTACTATGTTCTGACTGATACTATCAGGCAGACAGAATTGAGACTGAACTTATATTATCAGTTAGACAATGATAGTAATCATTATTGTCAACAGTCTTTAACAGGTCAGTGTATCGGCCTCTTTATTATACCCTACTTGGGAGTATCATAATGTATCTTCCCAATTATTACCTACTCAATATCTTTATTGCTTTCATACTACCTACCATACTTCACGCTGCAACGGCTGTTATTATTTAGCCGCGTGAGGCTCGTGGCTAAATAGTAACAGCCGCACGGGTCGATCTTCAAGGTTAAGGCTTGTGCAGACCTGCGCGACTAGTCGCGCGACGCGACACGAACAATACAATTTCTAAGAAAACTTCACAGTATAACAATAACCGCTGTCGCGTCGCGCGACAAGTCGCGGTGGTCTGCACAAGCCTTTAAGCAACTCAAAATTCATAGATTCAAAATTCAAGTCATTTATTCAAACTAGGCTGAGAATCAGCACTTTTGGAACGTCAAAATTACATAAGACATTCCCCCAAAACGCCCACGCTTCACCACTACCTAGTGCTTTAGCTGGAAAGAAGAAGTGGTCCAACAAACTTCCCAGCAGCACTGCTGTCTGTTCGGTTAGAAAAGAAAAACAAAACTTGATTCTTCGCAATAGTATGCAAAATAATTTACATTACATTACTCAACACAAAACAGTATATAAAATTATTTGCCATAATGACAGCTAGCACACGTACGCCAATATACCACCAAAACAATCGAAAATCTACGCTTGCCGAAGTCGATCCCTGGATGGACCTCGGAAAGCAACGTTAAGCCCGGCTGTCATTTGTACATCTTTGACATTCGTTACGGGTAATCAGAAGCCTGAAAGTCTGACTACCAGAGTTACCAAGGGGTATCGTGTTACCCAGTAACTGGGTTGTAGAGGCAGTCGCTCCATGTAAACTACTGGTATTCAGCTGCATCCGGTTAGACTGGAAGCCGACCACAACATAGTTGGGAAAAGCTAGGCAGACGACTTCACTCTGCATGATATTACAGGCCAAAAAGACAAAAATAATAAGTAAAAGGTTTAATCCCAATCACAAAAAATAAAAATAAACAAATGACATTGGCAACCACAAATAAAAACAAAACGCTTCAATTCATTTACAAATTAAATATCGAACAATCATAGACACAGGATAAAAATAATTTCACTTTTTATACGTTTGCACATTTCACTTCCACGTCGGCAGTTGCGGCATGCGAGGAACACATTTCCTTACAAATCGTTATCGGAAATGGCGTCGAGTGAAGTTGTTTCGCTGGAAAACCCTTATCTTGCAACAGAAGGTATGTCGAGTACATCGTCATCATATTAATACGTGCGTAGGGTTCCCTGCGACTTGGAAAAGGAAGACAAAGTTGTTGATTTCATATCATCTTTGAGAAGCTCCTAAATACCAGCTGAATAATCCTAAAGAATGTTAACACCACTGGTCAGCGATCGTCTCATAAACATTGTAACAGAATTTCCACACAGACTCCTTGTTAGTGACAGGCAGGACTTTAAAGGCAATTCTGGTCTTATAACGGGAAAAAATAAGCTTTTATTTAAGTGATATACTGATTATAAGTGTGTCACACTTTTTAATTAAATAAACTTGTATAATTTAGTCTCTCTCAACCTCTCGTCCTGCTAAAACGATATGTTTGACAGCCCTATGAACCCATCACTGGAACTTTGAACCTGTATAACATGACATAATGTAGTCGGAGACGGCCTCGTCAGCCAAGGAGATCTCTTCACAATGATTTGTATTATTTTTACTCGCAGGCTATATATTTATATAGCTATTTATATATATAGTTCTAGCTATATAGCTAGAACTACAGGAAACTATACTGCAACGAAAAATACTACAACATTATGTCATAAAGTAAAGGTAGGCTATTTGTGAAGGAGCTCGTCCGGGGAAGTCCTACCACCATGATTTTTCGGGTGCCTATGTAATTAAGAAGTATATACATTTCAGCTTTATTGTTGGGGCTCTGTCTGGCATAGGGTTGCAACATTATGCTGAATGATGGCCGTTTTGCGTCGATGTGACGCATATTTTCCCCCAACTTGTTTTTTGTTTTGTTTTGCGTTCTTTCCTTGCGTCATGTTTACCGCAAATAAATGTATTTTCTTTCTTCTTTCTTCATTCTTTCTCTGAGACGGCAACGCAACTGCAAAACCTCTGGTATTTAAGATGAGGCAGTGACTGGTACCATCCAGGTCCTCATTTTAAAAAATCCATAGTCTTCGACGCAAATGGAAATAATTGTAAAAAGAAAGCACCTCCATCTCCTGACGTCATTACATCATTATTTTCATTGAACAATTACCATGTAACTGCGAAACCAATGTCACTCCATAAACCTCGATAGCCAATAAAGAGTAATTTGGGGAAAGTTGTATCAAATTGTATGTTATAATATCCTTGACGCCTCTAATTGGGATCGAGTTGCTTAATTATTGGGAGAAAAAATTCAGTGACATACTTTTTGGGATGCCCATAATTAGGTTAGCCCAAATACATGATTTATTTCTGGATCGATAAAAATGCTTTGGGAATTGATTGAGAATTGCAATTCAGAATTACAGGGATAAATCATAAATTTTTTTTCGCTGTTTGCCAATTTCTTTGTTTCCTCTTATTCTTAGGGTCATTGTTTTTACCGTCAGTTAACTTTTACTCTACTTTGTTTAATAAATATGACGATTTGACATATTTTCTATCCAAAATCTGACACACACTTTTTATTCCTAAGACGAAAATTATTTGAAGATTGAAAAGTCGACTCTTATTTATTTAAATACTGCTGAAATTAAAAAGTTTCCATGTAACAACTAGCGTACCTACAACTAAGTGGAGAGGATCGAAAGACAAACATAAACGACAAACAGGAACCCTCATTACACAAAAACCACAATACTTAGTAGCTTAATCGTAAGTTGTAGTGCTTAGACAAGTGCGTGCAAATCTTAATGTGTCTAAAACAAGTTGTATAAGAGTGCTTGTGACTTGCTAGTCACGCACTCACCTCTTTACAACGGAGTTTATAGATGAGACTAACTGTTGTCGCGGCGTTTCCTCTGTTAATGTGGTTGGTGTTTTTGCAGTCGCAAATATAGAATGGACTGACTTTGAGGAAAACTGAATGCTATTGACAGAGAGGGTAGAGAATTTTGTACCTTTTTGGACCACTTTAGCTTAAGGAGGATCCGCAGTGGTGACCCGCGAAATACAAATTTTCTGTAAAACTTTTCCGTATGAGATTGGTTCTATGGAACAAAACTAATTTAGAGAGATGTATGAATTATTTTAGTAAATATAATTCTGTAAATACATATTTGTTATGGTCACAAATCATATTTTGAACAAGATACAACCTGACACTGACCTGCAAATTGCAAAAAACGTAAGAAAATTTGAATTTCGCGAGCTACCGCTGCAGATCCACCTTAAACTAAATAATGATGCGGTTGATAAAGGAGTAGTATTCAACAGACTCCCAGCTTCAGACTCCGTTGTTGAGAGAGCAACTGTTTCATCTGTTAAAGCATACTGATAAGTGGTGAGTACCTAATGGTTGTTGATATAGTTTCAGCACGATGCCTTTCAGCATTCATGGAAATGTAAAGAGTTGTAGGCAAGTAAGTAACTGTTAGTTAATTCCTTGCGAAAGTAGGTACTTTTAGGCAGGTTTTTTACCTACAATTTTATTATCCACCTCTATCTATACCTCCTTCCTACCTGTGAAAACAACTTGATATTTTTTTTGAGGCTCCAACGTCTGCCATAATAGACCGAATAATAACTTCTATAAAGTAAGATTACTTTGTTTTTCGGAGACAGTTTCAACTAGGTCTATTGTTTAAGGCCCATGAGTTTTATCGAATCCTGTAAGAATAGGAAAAAACATCGTACGGATATCCGCACACCTAGTCTGTCAGAAGTTCCTTGCGTTAAATTCGTTTTGATATCCATCTTCAAATTCAACATTGTTTTCGTAGGAATACTGTAATTTAGAACTTTGGTCCCTGAAGTAAAGTTTTTGTTGTTTTCTGTGGCAGATTTATATCGGTGATAAAAACTTGACTATAGAGTTTACCTGGTTTTTGTAGAACTAGGGGAAAACATAAAGTTGAAAACTATTTTGTCAATGCAATGAGAACGAAAATATTTCAGCCAAGAAGTTCAAGACTACTAACCATAGATACAAAAATGAAAGTAGAAAAAAAAAGTCATGAATTTTAGTAAGTACAACAAGAACATAACGAGCAAATCATCAGTATTATAATAATTTTATGTCTAGACACAAGTGCGTACTTGCAATCGATTAACAATTTAAGGATGCTAATATTAAACATAGCATCTAGTTCAAGTGCCTCTTAAGCGACCTAAATGAAAACTAATATTCAAAGGTAATCCCCCTTACATATTAATTGTTATTTACATTAATTTACAGTTTATAATTGTTCGTTATATATTAGGCTCCATTTACATCGCCGCGAAACTGAATGGAAGCGATTGTTTGTAACTAAATTGTGTAATACATTAGGAACTTTATATCAATTGTGTAAAGTACAAACTAGGTAAGAGCCAAAAGCTGGACGCGTGTCTTCCGGACATATCTCGCGCATTTACGGGAATGGCCGCAGCTAGCAGCTAGTATGTAATTTGTACGCTACACCATTGGCAAAACGTTCATTATGCTTTGTACAATTTTGTTCCAAAAAATGTGTTATACTTTCTTCCGCAGCAATGTAAATTGAACCTTAAAGTAATTGTACGCAAATCGTTCATTTACTAAGTTATCTGGTTATTAAGTGGCGCTTAAATATGAAGTGTGTAGTTTTATCAAATACGTGATATTGTTGGAGGTGTGTCGTAATTAGTAATGTTATTGTATAAATAATCACGGTTTGAGTTCGTGTTGACACTTGAATAATAATTGTAGGAAATGTTTTCCTTAATGTCCAGTTGAAATCCAGCGTCAGAACTCGCTGGTAAACTCAAAGCATTTATTTCAATTAAACCATTTACAGGCACTTTTGAATTTTCAAGGAATCCGTCAGTCAGAAATATGAAGCTAGTTGCCCATTCCAAAGCGTAGTAGGTACCTATGGAGAAGAACAGGCAAGAAACTCCACGGACACTCTTTTAAATAAATTGTTACAAAAAATATTGGTTACATCATTCATGTTGAAATTAAACATGTGAGAACAATGTAGAAAGACGTGCACATTAGAAGCGTCCGTAATAAAAAGGTAAAACAAAGAACAATAAAAAAAAATTAAATCAGCCATGGCAGTTAAGAGTTGACCAGTCCCAACTGACGGCGCCCGTTCACGAACATGACGCTCAGGCACTAGGTGTCGGGCATTTATGCTAAACTGAGCATGGAAATAAGTTTTTTTGTGTGTATTTTGTGTGCCCAAGCCTGAGTCAAATACATTTATTTTCTTTTCTTTTTTTCTCGAGTTATTAGGTACTATCGAAAACGATCTACTATAATTTTCTAACAATGAACTCTATTTTATGTCATACTTCAAATAGAGCTATTAAAATAAAGTTAGTACCAGGTCGACCGAGCTCTGCTCGGATGAAAATAGAGAAAACGATTTTTTCCAGATATGAGACCTAGCTAGATCGATTTTTCGCCCCCGTAAACCTCTATATTGCAACTTTCATCGAAATCGTTAGAGCCGTTTTCGAGAACATGATTACAAATACATAGATACAAATATGGCTCATTTCATAGGATAGGATACGTATTTTCAGTAGGTTAACCATGCAGTTAAAATTAGGACTACCTCTTTGGTCTAGTGGTCACAAGCGCTACTACTGAGCATGGGGTCCTGGTTTTGATTCCTGGGTCGGGCAAAATGTTGTTGGATTTTCCATTAGGAATTTCTCAGTAGCAGCCCGGAGTCTGGATTTGTGCCCTGTTGATGGCAATAGGCTCGCCCCCATTTACATGGGTCTTTAACAAAAATGGTGAAATGTGGATGTTCTGTATGTACACACCTCTGCGTAACCCATCAGGGAAAACAGGCATGGTGTTATATTAAAATTAAATCTCCGAGTTTTTTCTCAGAGTGGACTATTGAAGAAGTTCATATTTAACCACCGTAAGGACTATTCTTGCTTGCAGCCCTCGGCGGCTACAGCACCGGGCCGGTAACAGATGTGGTCATAGTGTTCACGGATTTTGTTTTGAAAATTGTTAGATATAAACTTCTGTAATGGTACCTACAAACTTGTTTTGAAAATGATTAATTAACCAGTATGACCCACATTTGAGTCGGGTAGTATCTGCAATCCGTAGGTAGTTACTTCCAGTAAACAACACTGTCAAAGCAATTATCTGTAGAACAATAAAAAAAAAATGATTGTCTAAAATATTCTTAATTTTTGCAGATGTTTTGTCGTTATGTCTGCTCCTATTTAAGCTTCTAATGTTTATTCTTTTTTATCTTATATTGGATTTTATTTTCAAACAAGATAATATACAAGCTAACAGACTGAAATAATTATATGTACATAATGTACTATACATGTAGTATATAAAAAATATGGGAAATAATCATAGGGCATCAAAAAATTCATCCGCATCGCTGTCAACAGGAAAAGTGCCCAAAAGTTTGGCAGCATTGCCGCGTTGTATGGCAATGCTGATGATTCTCTGGCCAAATGATTTAATTGATAAAAAATGTACTGTTTTTCAAAAGTAGGTCAATTTAATCTATTACTTGTAAAAGTGACCTAGAAACACTATCTCCGGATAAACTTACACGGCGATCTTAAGTGCTAATAACCCGTAGGTGTTGACGCAAAAAATCAATTATTAATATTAAATAATTACTTCGGTGAGCCGCACGCGCCGATCGTTAATCGGTTCTGATTGAGGTATTTAGAGCGCATGCTTACATGACGTGTGTTAGGAGACTGTTAGGAATATTAAGATCAAGGAGAGAAAAAGTAAAAATAAAATAAATAAAATCATTGTTGTTGACTTACATATTTGGTACTGGAGGAGCTCGTGGCTAAGTAATAACTGTTGCACGGGTCGATCCGTCAGGTTAAGCTATGCTTGCCGGGGTAATATAATCACCCTATAATGTTCCCAATAATGGGACACAGGCCTCCTCTCCCTGAGATCCCAAGCCTACCAGCAGTATTTATTTATTTAATACTTCAAGCACAAATGTACAGAGGCGGACTAAATGCCATGGGCATTTTCTACCAGTCAACCTTTGGGTGATGCAGAGACAAACAGTGGTAGGTGCAATAGCGTGAATTGAGGAATAAATATTTATATAAATACAAAGATATACATATACCTATTAAAAACTATGAATATAATATATACATCGAATTATATATAAATATAAGTACAAATAAATATACTAAAACAACTAAGACAATCAATGAGAAAACATTACCGTTGTGATGATACTGCCGGCTTCTTACCACCAACAGTGCGTATAATCTTAATCCATTGCTTCATAAGTTCGACAAAAATTTCTGCTCAACAACGTAAATAACGCAATGAATGTTGTAGAACTGTCAATATGAAACAGATTAGTCGTAATCGTTTACAAAAATGTGTTACGTAATTAGATAGCAGGTTCCTTCCGATTATAATCCCCGACACTATAACCCCGGTTCCCAAAAGATCTCTGATCAGTTAATCTGAACGAATTAAATGATAAATGTTTTTTTTTTTTCAATTACAACCAATCTCATTTATACTTCGTATCTCTCTCAAAGATTATTATTGTCGGACGCGAATATGTCATCGTCCTGTCTCTTAAGTCACGACACTCAAATAATTAAGACATAAAACTACAACCAGATGAGGTCGTCTGATTCTCAATTACATCATGAGATTTATCAACCAATTGAATTAAATAGACTCATATAATCGCGGGCTACTACCTACCCTGTGTTACAAAAAATACAGCCACAAGTGATAAGTTGAAGATACCCGCAAAATCTTCCATAAACAGACGAGGGAAGTTGCAAAAAAAGTCCTCTGAAATCTTACAAAACTGCAACCATTTTATTCTAAGTAACAAAACGTTAGATCTCCCACGCAGTACTCTATATTCGCCGTGGAACACTACATAAAATAATAATGATCATGTCTGTTTGTTTATTTTACACACGTACTTATTTGCGACCACTGTGGTCCGTTTTATAGCTACGTTTCAACAGATGATGAGCCGACTTAGAATATTAAAGAGTGGAATTTAACGTTATAATCAAGGCGCTTTGATAAGCATAGAGTATTACGCAGAAGCGATATTTGTGCATAGAGTAACGAGTAACACGCAGACAAGCTGATTGGTTCGTTTTGCTTTTAATTATGGTGCCTTAATAAATCTTAAATTAATACTAATTAGTGATTTAACAGTATTAATACAGACAGGACGCGTACCGAGAGGGCTGGTTCGAGGTGACGCGGGAATGAAATTTCTCGTAGGACTTGAAACCTGGAGGCCTTTGCCCAACATTGTTACAGACAAGAACCGCAACAATACTTTAGAAATCACTCGAGGTTTCTTTCGATGTCTAAATGAAGTGTTCTGTATACAGACTGATTTTGAATTCATTAGCAATCTTTCAGGAGTTAAAAGTACTCAATAATATGAACAACTTCTATTATGGGACCAACTGTGAAAAACCTGGTCTTCTGTGTTAAAATTTCAATATAATACAATTATAATCCATATCAATAAACTGCCCCATAATAAGATTGACCACACTCCAACCACAACAGCTGAATCTCTATAAAACCAAAACCATTTACTAAACTGCTCATCTGCCGCTATTAATTTAACAAGAGAAGCGACAATTAGTGATAATATATTAGTGAAGGGGGACCCAAATCGAGAACTAATCGATTTACCTACATCATCGATGGCATTCATCACTCCCCCTATCGCCTCGCCGCGCCGTGAAATGACCAACTCTGTCACCCCGAAATACCATAAATAGGAAACGAATAATTCTTGGCTAAATTGGTCCATTTCCGCACAAAATCGAACGAGTCAATTCGTCACGGAACGGTCAACGGTCACTCTTCTTCATGACTGGAATTTGATCCCTGTTTATTGCAAAATAAAGTACAATATCGATTAGAAAGGGTTGGCAGAAGTCGCAAAAAACTGGGATGCCCAAATCTGAATTCTTTACTTATTCAATTGTAAGAGCGTTTTGCACTTAACCAAAAACGAAATTAAGATAAATTATGACAATTACAATAAATCTAACACTGTTTTTGAAAAGCACATTTATAAGATTATACTCGTATTTTAACAGGTAATTACTACTTTATTTATCGGTGGCAAGAAAGGGATTCGCTTCACTAATGATTCCACCTTTGCTTGACAAATTGATGAATACAATGGAATAATAATTTTAATAGAATGACAGCTTTCAACATCTGCTCCATGTATTTGTAAAGAAATATATTTGCCACGTGTCCTGTCAAACATAAGTTATATATTGAATAAATCTTATTATGACTGCCACAATAGGTGTCAAATGGGCAATAATTCTTTGGCATTGTGGTCAATCAGAAGCAAAGCTATTCGGGAATACGGGATTTACCAAATCATTACATTTTATTTCGGGTCCATTTAGGGTTGCGGTTGTTGCAAACGTTTATAATTGTATTAGAGGTATTATTACTGTCAAAATATTGAATGTAAGTACAGTTTATTCAGATAAATCCTGACATGTGGTATAATTCCTTTTATACAAAATCCAGGCGTTATATTTAACATCACTTATAAAATATTTGCTGTATAATGCCACAAATATCAAAATGTCTACTATTATATTCAGAAAAACACAATAACGTAATATAAAAAGACTTGCTCGTGTAAATAAAATAATAAAAAACACAATTCGGAGTGACAGTGTAATATCATAAAAGTCACAGTACAATATGCGCTAAGTAGGCAAATGTCGTAAACACTTGAAAACCTCATATTTCTTGTGTCACTTATCCGAGACAACCACTATACTAAACACAGTTACTAATTAACCATGGACAGTTTAATCGAGGACGACATGGCGCTGCCTGCAATGGCAAACGTCATTCAAATCTCCAATTCAGTACGTTTGACAATAAAGTTCCACTTTTCGCCACCTGTCAAAATGGGAGTGACATTTTACCTCCGCTGTCCTTTTTGTCACTTCTATTATTGTAACCAGCGAATAGTACCTAAGGTTACACAATGACCTAAGTTTGTTACTAAGCCTAGTCTAGCCTAATCATGGTATAAAGCTTTTATTGTTTTTATTAACATAAATAAGCCTCTTGTCCTCATAGCGACAGCTTTGTGGCTTTACTTAGAACTTCTTCTGTTCAAAAAGATTTATTTTACTAAGGATTTTCTCCTGAAAGCTCATATCTTTAGTCCCAAAAATATGACATCGTATTTAGTTTTCTACTATATTTGCTGCTAAATTATTCCTTATCTATTCAATATATTTATAGTTAAATTATGATTAATAAACCTTAATATGAAGGCAGAAACATGCCCATTAGCAGCATATCAGCGAATGAGACAGACATCTTACTGACCTTGACAAATGTTGCAAATCATCACAAACAATCAGACAAAAATACCAGGTAAGGCAAAACATTTTTTCTAGTCTCCTCTAAAATAGAAGTGACTTATTACTCTCATTAACGAGGACAATCAAAATAAAGAGATCCACAAAAAGTGTCGCTCGTCTGTCGCCAAGCGATAACCAGGTGCGTCGTTTTTGCATAATTTCTACAGCAAAAAGTCTGAAAACAGTCCCGCCAGATTAATTAACAGTTTTATTTATGGAACACGTCTTGTCACGTCTTCTTGGATGTCCATTGTCACATTATGATGTACGGCATCGCTTTGTGTGGCGCAAAAACTGAGGCACATAATAGTCGTAGTGTAATCAATTCGCCAGACAGCGTGCCGCGTGTGTTGCTAACTAATCTAGATGACGTGGAGCTACGAAGAATATAGTGAAGATAGACATTGTATATTATAGTGTTTGTTTTTTTTTTGTAAGGAATTAAGAGAAAATGACGCAGCTGTCAGATAATCCAACAGATATTTTGAGTGGTAACCTTTTCCTATTAAAATGCATAGGTACATACTGCAACACCTGGTTTGAAGGACTTACTTTCTTATGAAATCTTTTACCTGTCTATCTATATATATATATAAAAATCAATTGCCATGCATGAGTCTTGCAAAAACTAGAAAATGGCTCGACAGATATGAATTATTATTTTTTGTTTTGTTGGTCTCAGTATTAGAAAAAAAGAAAAGTAAGATAACCCCAAAGGAACAGTCGAAAAATCGAAAAAATCTATATTTTTTATGGGAATTGCCCAAGTGGTACAAAGTTCACCAGATCATCTAGTCCCAAATAAAAACTATAAGAAAAAGCTCTACTATCAAAAATCTCTACAACAAAATCAAATGGCAAACATCTTTCAACAATTCTTAATTGCAGCACCAGAATTTCGGCGATTTCTAAAGTCCCAAAAGTAGATAATCAAGTTTCCATAAACATTCATTTTTTTATTGATATAAGTCATCAACCCAGTTTCAGAAATAAAAAACTGGACTTGTCATCAACGGTGTATAAGGAAGCTGTTGATACACTTGTCATAAAGAAAGTCCAATAAGTTGTTCATTTATTGGACACCATAATATTGGCAATAATATAGGTAGGTAATAGTGGATCACTTGGTCAACATCTGACGAATATGGATAAAGATTTCGTGACTGATGGCATACAGGCAGTGGACAATAGAAATCACTGTACCTAATATACTGCAGCATTTTTGTTTGCTAACAAAATCTTACCTACCGCCTTTACCTGCACCGCATACTTAATTCACATCCGAATCAGATTTAGTTCCTTGAATCAATATAACCTCCGCACATTTCCTCGTCCATTTGAAATTTAAATCCACTCCAAACTAATTACATCGTAGCTCCTAGTCACAGAACATCTGGGCGAACCAAGGTCTGGGAATTGAGGAAACAGAATTAAAAACCTTATAAAAAACTAGTGTACGATTAGTATATTATTTCTATATCATTAAATCGGTCGTTCCATCACCTAGAAAAAAATTATATACAAATAACGCTCTACAAAAAAAAACCGACAAAAAGTAATGAGCGAGCAACTAGACCAACTTCCTTGTCAACGTACAGTTATTTTGTTAGCTTTATTACTTGTTTATTCATTGTAAAAACTACGTATATGATTAGGACTCGCGCCCATATAATTATCGCTTTTTCATTACAAAACACGGTCAGTAGTTACACGTACAATCTCTGTGCCGTTAAGTAACCTAAATAATGAAATCGGTTAACTCTAAAACCTGGTGAAACACTTTTTTTGTATATCTGAATTAATTAATCCTCAATCGTAACCTCTCATATACTCACGATTTATTTCTTCTGTGATCTTATCACAGTTTCTAACAGGTCTGTGAAGTATATAACCAGCACAACAAAAACATTTCAGCCATAAAAAAAAACTACTGATCAGACACCTAAGGCTGTCAAACATTTTAATATTAAACAAATTAACTCGACCATTGACTCATAATTGGTTTATCAGCATGATAAAAATTACGATACGATTCTATTCGCAGTCGAATCTCGTATACTATCATTATTTCCCATTTAAATGACAAGTTTTCACAAATTATAACCGCGTAAACAATAAATTACTATAAAGTCTGTATCTTCATAGTTAAACGTAAATCACGGTTTCTTATCGCCTATGGTCATAAATATTACACCATAATAAACGACTGCTATGCAAATTTCTTTATTGCACTTTAAAAAATGTATTTTATTGAAAACACGAGGAAAATCACAGTTCATTTTCTATTCAATGGGCCATATTCAACACTTACATGCTGTTAATTTCAATCATATTCAATTCTTTTGGTTCACAAACAATATAATTTGAATTTTGTATTACACTCTGAACAAAGCGTTGCTTCAATAGGTCTTTATATCGATGCATTTAACCTACATGCAAGACACAAAGAAAATACATAAGTTAAGCTTGTAAAATGTAAAGTAATTGAAAAAATATTCACTGACCCACCTACGGGTTCCAAAATCGAAGAGAAACTCAATATATAAATTTTCTCGCATGTCAAAAAGCAAAGATCAATGGCTGATATGAAAATCAATAAAGATATAATGACGATATTATTATACGTTATAAACAGACATTTGCACGTGAATTGTATCTTTCTCACATAAATCAATATACAGCTTTCTTTATCTGCCTCGAAAATTGACAACTTACTTTATGAAAAGATCGTCGAGTATTGTTTATTGGTCTATCGTAGTTATCTGCGGTGACTTACAAAAACAATAGTGATTCATCAACGGATCAGTGAACTGTCAGGTGACAGAGTTATAGACTAAACTATTTGATTTAAACCATTTAGTTTTCATAGTATTTTGGAACGCAGTTTGACAAATCGCAATTGAATCTAAAGGGCACTTAAATAGTCACTGCATTTTACAAGTCTAAAGAAAAAGCAAAGTTTATATTTCACCTACACCAATGACATAGCAAATTCTCAAAATGCTAAGCGTCCTTTAGGATTAAGGATTTTTCAAACAGACGAATCGATCGATTGGAAATCGATTGTTTTAATTATTAGGAAGCCACTTGACTATTCGAACCAATTTCAGCACCTCCATTGACACAATCGGCGCGAGCGAATTTCGTCTCGCATCACTCGCGGGATTCGTCTCAGTTTCACCAGCACCACGAACTACGCGACCAACGCCTCGACAAAAAACTAGTACATTATTCAAACAAGCCACACTACGCTGTCCATAATAGCCATACAATTCATTAGCTCCCCCAAGAGAAGAATTAATGTTGATTGATTGGTGACATAAAAATTTAACGTCGCGTCTTAACTGGATATCAATCAGCCGTTTCGTCGGCTGTCTCATTGACCAGATATGACTTATACTTCGGGGCCTTTTATGTTGTAAACACCTTTACTTACTTGGCTTAACGATGACAGTTTTATTTAGGAGCTTATCTGGTCGGGTGGCCTGATCTCGAGACGTTTTTGGACAGTCCACTCAATAATTAGGTATAAAAATAATGGTTGGTACTTTTAAATAAGGTGTATTAAAATGTGGTTATCTGTAATTTTCTTCCAATGTGAGTTGATAACTTTATACTTCTACGAGAGTCTTTTTCACGCAGAGGCATTCTCTTAAAGACGTCCATCTTTAAACTTCACTCTTCAGAAGGCGAAGCGCTTTAGTTATGTAACTCTTGTAATACAGGGTGGCACGAACATCGACGCGAAAACTGTTAACATGGGTTCAGTATATGAGTCTGAACGCCCTGTGTTGAAATTTATCGTCGGTTATAAAACAAACAGCTTTTCCATACATTTTGACCGCGTAGGTATTGCACTCTTCTATGAAACAGCAGATTTTTTTAAACTACTTTACTGGTAAAGACTAGTTTCAATGAAAATTACCACCATCACTTAAAACCGTTACGGTTTTATTAAACTAAGGTGAAAGTGAAAACTTTTGGTTGACGAATAGTCTACCGCAAGTTAGTGGTAACTTCGACCTTGAGCTGGCCTAACGTAGTACGAAGTTTCAATAGAATGTGAGGCCAGCTTATACTAGTTTGGTTACCACGTTACGTGCGGTCGACTGTACCATTCCTTGCCTCAAGGCTTTGACACTTTTTAATGCGCCTCTTGTGTGAATTACCAAAAACTAAAATAACCAACCATAAAAAGTAACTGCATCTCTAAAATTTTCCCATGCCATGCATCAGTTTAATAAAATGAAAGTTAATCTAATAGTGTTTCAATAATTTGAATAACAATGAATATGTAATAAGAATCGATGAACACTTTAATCAATGGACTATTAATCCCTTAACCTGTTTGGATTTCATGAATCTTATTAACACAACCAATGAATAAATTCACCTTTTAATACGTTACTGTGATATCATTTTGACCTCCAAAACAAATAGTCTATTAAAAAGAATTGGGGTAGGTAATGTTTATTCTGTTATTTAGGCCAAAGAAAAGCGTCTAAAAGACTGGTAGCATTGCAACGTTAGATGGCAATGCTGATTGCATTGCCATCCAACGTGGCAATGCTACCAGCCTTTAGGGCACTTTCCCATTGACAGCGATGCGGACGAATTTTTTGATTCCCAATGAGCTCTTCCTTTTTTTTAATACTTGACTATAGTATATATATATTTTAGTTTTAGCTTGTATATAAGATTCATCAAAATAAATTGATAAATAAATTTGTTATTTAGGTACCGGAACAAAGTCGAAAAACAACCGCAGTAATCCTACTTCAATGATTTAATTTGATTTTGATAGTTTTAGTTTTATGTGAATATTAAAATATTGTTTAAGATGTTATTCAAGAAGAGCGGAAGTTTGACGGTATTATTTCATGGACGGACATGAAACTGAACCGACTTTATGAGCTGAACTGCATACCTACACCAACCAACGAGGTGCATACAATGACCACTCTTTTACTGTTATGCATTAGCATAGTAATAAATGAAGTATTGTGTTCTTCTATCTATTCGGCACAAACTATGTAGGAAAAGCTTATGCTGTAGTACATTTGACAGTCGTACCTAGACGTTGTAGCAGAGCTGTGTGTGCAGAGCGTGCCAGGCATTCATATTATGTATCACTACTGGTGGAGTCTACCACGCAGGCGAAGCGGCGCGGCGGGCAAAAGCTACACAGTCATAAACACTAAATCCACTTCATCTGTCTTCTGTTCCAATTACTGTAAGCCAGAAGGTACCACAAGCATAATCACTAACGTCTCCACTGCCTGTCTACACTGGCCTCCTCTCAGTGAGAGTGGGCCATAATCTACCACGCGGGTCCAGTGCGGGTTGGCATTGGTACCTCATACCAAAAACGCTTAAAAGTTTTGTTGACACTCTAGTAACATGCACCTCAAACTTACAAACTGGTGATAAAACTGGATGAGCTGTAAAAACACGGCGATCATAATTCACGTGAAAATATTCCCTTACGTCAGCAGAAAAATACATTCACAGTGCTTCGTGGTTTCCTAAAAATAATCTTTTATTGCAACGGGAAGGTACGTACGTGGAAGTTTTGTCAGGTGCCGATAAATAAGAAGTTAGCCACTTACATTGTAAGACGTGGCTGTAAATAGTTAGGTTGTTTTCTAAAAGTATATCGGGTTTTCGTCTAAATGCTTGGAGTTTTATTTGTTTCGATGGCCAGTTTTAAAAGCCATTCGGAAGTAAGTCGATTGTTGAGTCATAATTTATGAAAAAGTTCAAGGGCTTCGAGCTTATAAAACTATTCACCCCTTCGATGTATACGTATAAGGAATGAAGTTAAGTCAGTTTTTTTGATCAGTTCAAAAATCACACTTCCGTAAGACCAAAATATTTTTGAATTTAGAGAGAGTATACTGAACTCCTAAGCTCTGGTAATCCCCATAAAATAGAAGAAGTATCTCGTTAATCATACTCAAACGTGGTCGTAAAAATGCCAGTGACATCACAATCTCAGAGTCAGCATTTAGCAGGTGCGCGCTACCAAACAAATCATGTTATGGCCCGTATGATTCGATTTTCGAAATATTCAACGTCGTATTTTTATTTTTATACGTCGCCAGTCTCAAATTTCCTGTTTTTCAGACAATGTCTTCGAATTCCAGGAAAATTTTGCTATTGTTTTTCACCTCCTTTTATTCAACTTCTTGTATGATCTCAATATAAACTTTTCAAATGATTGTCGAATCTGTATCAATCTACATAACATTGTATTGTTTTTTAGGGATTCTATGTAGGTTTTTTTGTTTGTTTCCTGCTTTATCTAGGGATAAGTTGTAAAGCGTAGAGTAATGAGAAAATGTAAATTAGGTACTAATGGTTTTACAATAGTTTTGCAATTTCCATACATCTTAACACAAAATACGTAGAAACACTTTAATTTAATTAACACCTTACATAATATTGTATGTACATACTTAAAAATTCCATTACATACCCAAATAAATTTATATAAAATATAAAATACGAAATAATAATATAAAAACAACCGGGTTCCCAAAAAAACACTACAAAGTCAAAAATTACTTTACTTTCGTAAGTCGGTGTCTTAGGTTTTGAATTTTAAATTTTTCCTACGATTGAATATAGTTATAGTTGGTATTTTTCAGTTTGTAGTATTTTTTTGGAAGTCGGTTGTATTTTTTTTTTTTTTTTTCTAAAATGGTTTTATTTTTCACATTTTACTTGTGGTTCCTACCCCACACACATTCGATTACCACCACCTGCTATGTAAATAACAGTGACAGGAACTTATCATCATATCATCCATATGGGCGAAGTAAGAGAAATACGTATTATTAAAGCTAACTCAAAAACTACCGAAGCAAAGTTAATAAAAAATTATATGGGACTACCTCTGCAGTATGACCTACCAAACAAAAAAAGAATCATCAAATTCAATTCATAATTGACGAAGACATCGCATAATAAACATACAAAAAAAGTCTAATTAAGAACCTCCTCCTTTTTGAAGTCGGTTAAAAACAGCAAACGCTGACGTTTACGTAAATGGATAAAATGTGCGCGATACAATTCTCGATTCGCGGTCGGCATAAATTGAATTCGTATGCGATGAACCCGCAAACCACAGAATAGGAACGAAAGGAGTATTAACCCATAGGGGATGAGCGCAGAAGATATCGACACAAGCACTGCGGATATAACTATCGAATATATGTAATGGCAGAGTTTCGTATCCCCGAGCGCTTTTCTATTGTTGTGAGTGGGATTGATTACCTGTAAGAGCAATATATAAACAATTACTTCATGTACTATCTACTCTAAGGCCCATCCAGACGGTCTATTTGGTAACTGGGTCTCACTGCTCTTATACAATTCTACGGCCCTATTTGAATTTATTTTCGTTAAATGCCTCTTGTGCCCGAATGAAAATTTCATATGAAATCTTTTAATTAAATCTTAGCTCAAAGCCATTTACGTTGCTTTATTTTTCACTTGGCAGAAACCGTTTTAAATGTTTTGCAAAAACCGATAAGAACATGCCTATTATACGTTTCAAATCTATATAATTTATCTGTTATGTGACTGGGTAAACACCAACCGAAAACAAACAGCCTTAAAATAGGAACATTCAATTTACAAGGTTGGAAGAAAGTGTTTTTTGAAATTCAACCCCATCGTGGTTCTAGCAGAGATTAAAAATATTGTTTGAACGAAGACGTGGGCATATCTTATGTCACTAATTATGTGAAACGTGTGCTTATTTTATGGGATAAAATATATTACTACTAGCTTTACCCGGCCCGACTTCGCACGGGTAGAACTAAACCCTACCTACCCTACCTACCCTACCTACCCTATCTACCCTACCTACCCTACCTACCCTATCTACCCTACCTACCCTACCTACCCTACCTACCCTACCTACCCTACCTACCCTACCTACCCTACCTACCCTACCTACCCTACCTACCCTACCTACCCTACCTACCCTACCTACCCTACCTACCCTACCTACCCTACCTACCCTACCTACCCTACCTACCCTACCTACCCTACCTACCCTACCTACCCTACCTACCCTACCTACCCTACCTACCCTACCTACCCTACCTACCCTACCTACCATACCTACCCTACCTACCCTACCTACCCTACCTACCCTACCTACCCTACCTACCCTACCTACCCTACCTACCCTACCTACCCTACCTACCCTACCTACCCTACCTACCCTACCTACCCTACCTACCCTACCTACCCTACCTGCCCTACCTACCCTACCTACCCTACCTACCCTACCTACCCTACCTACCCTACCTACCCTACCTACCCTACCTACCCTACCTACCCTACCTACCCTACCTACCCTACCTACCCTACCTACCCTACCTACCCTACCTACCCTACCTACCCTACCTACCCTACCTACCCTAATTTTCTCACCGTTTAAACCATCCCTGGACATGGATAACAAACATTTCAAAACCAAAATCAGCTAAATCGACCCAGCCGTTCTCGAGTTTTAGCGAGACAAACGAACAGCAATTGATTTTTATATATACAGATAGATAGATGTACAATGACATCATGCAAGTCATCCAGCCACAATATATCCACGCAAAAGAAAATTATGAATGAGCATGTTCAAGGGATGCCTACGTCAAAATACTTGGCACGTAGCCATCTCTTCAATATGTGGGTATGAAAAGAAAAATACAACCAAATGTCAAAGGTCAAGAAATTAAATGTGATGACCTTTTCAATGGCATGTTTAGTGAAACTATTTGCAGTTAAAGATATCAGATTGTATGAGAAAGTTAAAGAAAATTATCTCGAATTTTCTTGGGCATTAAAAAATCTCTGATCTTATTAATCTTTCAGAAAAATATGAAATACCATTAGTTTATCTTATGGATTAAATTGTTCAAAATATAAATTAATAATTATAAATAAAATATTGACTCAGTGAAAGTAATTCCCACGTCAAAAACTTGTTTACACATTTACCACTAAATTTTCTTCTCTCTTCCGGAAAACCATAAAAGGATAGTTTTACCTCAGTGAACGATTTTCATGAAAACACATGTTTAGCAGTGGCCATAGACTTGTCAAAAATATTATACAGATCTTAGAAAGACTATTCTATATTTATACATATTACAAGTTAAAATCGCTTTTCGTGGCTGTCTGTGTGAGACTGCGTTGTTCTTCTAAAATACGCAATGGATTTGGATGCGGTTTGCACTATCATTTATAGATTTTTTCTACGGAAGGTTTATTTGTATAATACAACCAATCTGCTTCCAGTTTCCAACTTCCAGTCTAACCGGATGCAGATGAATACCAGTATTTTACATAGAGCGACTGCCTATCTAACCTCTACAACCCAGTAACTTGGTAATACGATACTCCTTGATACGACTGGTTGTCAGACTTTCGGGCATCTGACGACCCGTTGTCAAAGATCCACGAATGGCAGCTAGGACCAACGGCTTACCGTGCTTTCCGAGACTCGGAGGATTCTCGGTATGTAAAAATGGTCACACATCCACGGACCAACCCTGGCAAGCGTAGCTTAACCTGATGGATCGACACGTGCGGCTGTTATTACTAACCCACGAGCTCATTAATCGTTAATGTGTATAATACATTAATATTAATCTTGCAAATAATATAGAAATCTCGATGTTTTGCCAAGTCGCTGAAACCGTGCGAAGCAGGCCGGGTCGCTAGTAAGTATTAAAGAAACAGCGTGCTACGAGATCTCGTAGCACTTTTACTACGACAGATAACTTTAACCGACTTCAAAAAGAAGAATACATTCTACGTTTGCCCCTTATAAGTATGAATGTGAATATTTCAACGATATTCTTAGATCGATTTCTAATTTCTAATTTCGGAGTTTGTTGATTCAAAAGAAATATCTAAAAAAAAAAAAAAATAACTACGGAAATATCTATCTAGGATTACTTACTTCCTTACAAATTTTCCAAGATTTTAAAAAGATCAGTTGTTTGACAAGGTGTTATAAACGTGGACGAAGCAAAAGAAGTATGTAAGAATCGTAGCACGTAGCATTCTGTAGTTTCTGCCAATGTTCCATTCAGCCAAAAGGCGTGAATTTATGTATATGTGTAATTTTGTAAACCAACTTAAGAGTCTATACGCAAAACATGGTTCCTTTCGTGGTATCGTACTGGCCGTCAGCCAAATGTAGCGGCGGCGTGGGTTTGTCTGTCCCTGCCATCTCAAAGGTTAAGGGTGACAAAAATAATATAACGGACTACTTTCTTTAGGTAACTTTAACAATGGCGGTATCATTTTTGGGAGAGTGGGCGTTTGTGCAATGGACCGTTGAAGTTACTGGCAGTTTTCGCCGTAATGTAGTCATGTTCTTTGGGCGTAGCACGAACCCGCGGAGTAAAAGTGACGAAAATTTGGACGTTTTCAAAATTTAAAATATGGGAAAGAAAAATAGATTTATTTGTCATTGAAACGCGTGCATACAAAAAGATAACAGTAATCAGAAAACAAAATAGATTACGAGATAATCATGAGCACGAAACAGAAATATTCGGCAGCCAGGTGAAAAGACGGCTTCCACTCAGCATGATGCTGTGCTATGGGAAAAAATCGGTTCGCACATAATATAATAATAACATTAATAATTATAATCGACGAAATAATAATAACAAAATACATAATATTCATAATATTATATAATATTTATTTATTATTTTTTCATAATATTTGACGACACGGTTGGCGCAGTGGCTGAGCGATCGACTGCTGCGCAACGTGTCGCGGGTTCGATCCCCGCACGGAACAAATATTTGTATGATCTGCAATTAGTTGTTCCGGATCTGGGTGTTAGTGTATGTGAGTTTCTATGTTTGTAAACGCACCCACAATACAAGAAGAAATTTTTAGTGTCGGGCAACGTATAAAAATAAAATTAAAAAAAACTACTAATTTTAAAGACTTTCTACATTTTTCACTACTACATTCGTGCTTGTCACATAAAAATGAAACCAGAATAATAAAGGATAACTAGTTGTATTTTTGATTCAATAATCGATCTAACGTATGTTTACGTCGCGCGTTCGTGATAGGGCCGTTTGCTTTTTATGAAGTGGTTTTTGGAAGGAAGAATTTGGCGTATCATTGAAATGAGATGGTCGGTTTTACTTTTGTTATGAATCCTTCTTTGGCATTAGGTTGTTCTTTTAGTATAAGTATTCATTCTGAGACACGTTGTCTCTAGGTAACTTGAGAATTAATTTCATTCTTCAATCTTTTTCTAGATATATCGGGGGCAAATTCTATACTATTAATAGTGACTGAAAATTTGAAAAGATTAACTTTATCAGCGTTTAGTTTAGATGCAACGACCGCAAGAAATCATCAAGTTTTGTGGTAATCTAACTCAAGTACAGGTTAGATTAGGTAAAGTTGGCTCTCAGTAACAATTTGTAACACAAACCGAGACTACAAGCTAACGTCCTTTTCAATGTAGTGGAACAATAAAGTCCAACATAAATTAAATACTAAAAACACTGGTTGTTCCACTAGATAATAGAAACATTCCAATCATATACAGAGATTAGAACATTAATCTACTTCCGTACAGCATTTTTATCTCACGATGTGACCCGAGCTTTACTTGTGGTAACCAAGTGTACAAACACGCCGTGAATGTGTGTGTGAAGACGATTAGCATCGGCACAATACGCACACACACCGTCACACACTTCCGACTTCGCCATTTTATCGGACAGTACCGAGAGCTCCTGCGCTTACACACACATTCACAGCGTGTTTGTACACTGGGTAATCACAAGTAAAGCGCGCGTCGCTTCGTGAGATACAAATACTATACATTGTTTACAATTGACTAGCTCGCGGTAGTACAACCGAGAAACGCGCGAAAACAGATAATAATATATTTATAGTATGCAATACAATAACAAGGACATGTTTTAAATATTATTATTATTAATAATGTAGATAAATAAGATGCGTTTACGATGTGGTGTCCGATTATGTAATGATTATAAATCTTACAAAAAATATGAATTGTTCAGAGGAGCGGTCAAATGTATGATACACTGCTTGGCTTGCACATTGCATAGTAGATGACTCTCCCAATCTTTATGTTTGCGTTAATTAAACAATTTTGTACTGTTAATTCAAATATCGAATTACCCAACAGATAATAAGGTAGAGAGCAAAAGGTGTTTTCCACCGTTTCAAAAAACGGAATATTACCTATCTTGGTTATGACTTTTCAAAAGTGGTAATGGACATAAAATTATTTACAGTTTTCCAACAAGTCCACCATCACGGTCAGAAATTTTCTATTAATACATTTAACGCCTACAGCTCTACCAACCCAAATAAATAATATTACAACGTAAACAGTAAGCAAATTTTCTTCCCCCCTTTCCCCCTAGTCTAAGTTTGTCTGATGTACCGGTCTGTGACGTCAGAAGGCCGGCCGGCGCCACGCGAATAGTGACTAAGCTGTATTAATATACTACCAATGTGTTTGCCCCGGCGTCGCCTACGCGCTGAAAACTGCGTGGGAGTCACTGAAACTTATCTACATGATGTTCTCTTTTCAAAAATGTACGGTAACTTATTGAGGTTGGCAGTTATAAGTTTTTAATTGAAGTGTTTTTGTTTTGCATGGAAAGTACGTGGGTGTATATGGCGTATATGGCTTGGAAACGATCTAAGTAGGTATTAGGATAGTATTCGACTGAACTAAACGGGCATATTAAGAAGAGATCGAATCTTTCAGAAAGTGAAATGTTACCTAAACTTGAGAAATTATAGATATTTTTTAGCTGTTTACTAAAAACTGAACTTTTAGAATTCATTCATATGCGGTTTAACCTTTTATCAACGCACGAAATAGTATAAATCTAAAAATCCTTTGACACTCAAAGTGTCTGAATTCTTTCATTCAAATTCTTAGAAGCTAAAGCTAAAACGTTTCTCTTTAAACATGCTGTGCATATGAGAGCGCCGCGGTGGCGTCGCCGCGGCTCGGATACTGACACACTTTCCATTGACGGGGCTGAAACCTCCCCTTACCACCCATTCCCTGCTATTTGGGTAGAAATTTATACTAATGATATTTGTATTAAGTAACAATGGACGCTGTACACTATTTTTGGGTGAATTGGTGAACGTTAACATTCATTCATGGATGCAGAAGTGGGTTATGGGTTTCGAAATAGATTTTGTGTTCGGATTTGTTGCTAGTTTAATTTGTTGATTAAAAACATTTTGATATACACTATTATTTCTTTTGAAACCGCATAAAAAAGTTACCTCACAAATACTTAATTTTATCAATGCCTGTTTTGGTGCTTCCTTATTTATCATAATTTTAACTAATATATTTTTATTTTTATCATAATATTTTGTAAAAAAAAAACAACAATTCCACAAAACCCAAACCAAAAAAACCAAACCCAAATAAAACCCTGGGGTTTTATTTAGGTTGCAACGTTCCATGTCCAAGAAATAAATGCCTGTAGACTAGTTAATCTTCAAATTACTTTTCTTCTGACTCTTCTTTTCATTACTGACTCAAACCACGCGCTGTTTCCCTGAAAGTTTCAGTACAATTAGGTAAATAGTGAATTGTACTGGAACTGTTAATAAGATCGGTTCCTTCACCGATGACAAAGCAACATCTTGGAATTCATTTTGCTATTTGAACTAAGTGTAATTAAATAGCGTTGCGTAAGTCATATGGCACTTCATGGGAACTTCCATCTTAATATTTAGCATGAAATAAAGATGCTTAACAGCGTTATAAACAGTTTTTTCTTCGTCAAAATGTTGACTATTTTCTTTACAAGTTCCGAGACGGGAAAAGGTATTTTCTGTTACAAACAGGTTAATAGCTGGTCCTTTTTTGTGATGGATAAAATACCTTTTTTTTACGTAAACGAACGTAAATGTAACAAGCTACAGTATCTTCATCACTCGAACTCGAAGAAAACATTATTTCGCGACGGCCGCGGCACAAGCGGCTCTGCATAATTTTTGACCGACGTGTACGTAGGTGCAGGCGAGGCGGTATGTTTTCGGCATCCGAGCATGCTGATGTCGCACCGCTGCTGCGCCAACAAACCAGAACAAGGCCGGAAGACAATTTCAAAGACGGGAAGACGACTGAAACATACTGCGGGATCATGGACGAGAAAAACTCACGATCGTGAGCTATGGAAAAGCCTGGGGGAGGCATAATCTAGTGAGCAAAGCAATCTGGAGATTTCTTATGGTTAAATCTTTAATTTCTATAAATTGTCAAACTAGTTTTAAGATTGCTACTACATATTTGAAATTAAAATTATCATGAGCAATTGTATCTAGTTTTTGGTGACCTTGACCTTTATCCTAGCTAAACCAATAGGAAATAGGTATAATATATGAGATTTACTTTTATTTCATTCAAAGGAATTGTGAGATTTTCCTAGCTTACTAAGGACACAAAATTAATTCCTTGTCGTTAAAGCTGACCATACATCGGCCCTACCGCCTTTGGTTGAGCTATAAAAACAACGATACTGTTATGGTGATGTCGGTAATAAACCACATTTATATCTTCAGAATAAGCAAAATAACAATATACAGGCTGTATCAGAAAGATGTAATTAAACTTAAGGTTGTGAAACAGACCATTAAACTGAACAATGGGACCAAAATCGTAGTCGCAAAAAAGTTGCAAACGCGCCCCATACAAAATTTCAATACCTACTCGACCCAAATGTATGGGACGACTGATTTTTTTTCGAAATTACGATTTTGGTCCCAAGGAGAAATTGTTCAGAATGAAAGGAAGAAAGCAAAATGTGTATATTGGCATTAAAGCAGTAAAATACACCTAAAAACTAAAATCAGCTCGATGGTCTGTACCACACCTTTCTGGTGTATCAGAAAGGTGTGTTCAGTTACATGAGAAGTTCTATACTCGTATTTAAAATAATTAATGCCATATACAAAGGGATAGGCAACAACAGTGGATAACCAGCCTATCGCAGTCCATTGCTATTTATTATTTTTTTATTTTTTTAACATTGCCCCACACTAAGAATTTCTTCTTGTATCGTGGGTGCGTTTACAAACACAGAAACTCACATACACTAACACCCAGACCCGGAACAACTACTTGCAGATCATACAAATATTTGTTCCGTGCGGGGATCGAACCCGCGACACGTTGCGTAGCAATCGATCGCTCAGCCACTGCGCCAACCGTGTCGTCGTGAGTCGTGTGTCGTGTCGTATTGCTGGGCTGAGCTTTCTTTATCTAAACATAGTATACATTGAAGTCGCCTTTCATGTCTATCTGTGTGACCGCGTTGTTCTTCTAAACTATGTAACGGTTTTAGATGCAGTTTTCACTATCATTTAGATGATAGTGGCTAAGTAATTAATGCCGCACAGGTCGATCCATCAGGTTAAGCTACGCTTGCCGAGGTTGGTCTGTGGATGGGTGACCATCTTTACATACCGCGACTCCTCCGTGCCTCGGAAAGCACGTTAAGCCGTTGGTCTCGGCTGTCATTCATGGGTCTTTGACAGTCGAAGCTCGAAAGTCTGACAACCAGTCTTACCAAGGGGTATCGTGTAACCTAGTTACTGGGTTGTGGAGGACAGATAGGCAGTCGCTCCATGTAAAATACTGGTATTCAGCTGCATCAGGTCAGATTGGAAGCCGACTCCAATATAGTTGGGAAAAGGCTAGGCAGATTGATTTTTTTTCACTATCATTTAGATAATTTATTTTAGAAGGTTTATGAGTTTAACACATTTATATTAAACTTATACAGAACGAGAAATCTCGAAGTTTTGCAATGTCTTCACATTACTAGATTGCAACCGTGAGAAGCATGGGCGGATCACTAGTCCTAACTACGCTGTTTGTTACGCTTTGACACTAAAACGGCTGAACGGATTTGTATGAAATTTGGTACACAGATAGACCATGGCCTGGGACATAGGCTACTTTTCAGTCTGGATCGCAAACGAAGGGCGACAGCTAGATATGTATATTTTCTTCTTTACCCGCCATAATTTTCCCACTGCAGAGAAAATTAAAAGAACCTAATGAATTATGCTAAACATGCTTGTTATTGCAGTCAGTTATTACATTGGCACTAATTGTAAATTAGCCTAATCCGTTTTAAATAATTTATAAACTTAATTCGGTGTGTGAATTCACTTAAACCCACTTTCGATTTCACAAATTTTAATTAATATTTTGGAACCGCACCAAATTAACTGTTACCGACAAAGACTTAATATGGGATTAGTTAAATTAAATGAATATTTTTTTGAATAATATGAATATAACTGTGATTGGTTCACTGCGGTGGTTGTTTAGATCAAAAGGGCCGCTTATTATTTAGGTAACATGAACTAAACGCTAAAACTGATTTGTTAGTCACGGACGAACGCGTCACAAGAGTATGAATAAAATATTGATGAGCCAATAAAATGTTTACGATATTCCTATTCAAAATTAAATGTTTGGAATGGGATTAGAACAGTGATAAGCTTTTTATTTAAATCTATGGCGACCAGTCGATCAAAATTCTGATTTTCAAAGTTTCTAATGAATACATTGGAGTTAATATGGTATCATTATTAATAACTAAATATTCTAAAAGCCTTTTTTTTTGCGGATTTTAGAAAATATTTTTGTATTTTCTTCACAAATTCTGAAGTTAAAAGAATAACCGGCCAAGTGCAAGTCAGACACAAATAGTTCCACACCACCGTACAATATTTAGACAAATCTTCTTCTAAGACGTTTCTTATTAGTCTTTAAGTCTTTACTTTATTTTATTTTTATATGGAAATACACAATCTGTGAAAATTTCAACTGTCTACCTATTACGGTTCATGAGATACAGCCCGCCGATAGACAGCTCGGCAGCGGAGGCTTAGTTATAGAATTCCGTTTGGCACTCTTCGGCTACGGGAACCTAAATATTAATACAAAATTTAGCACTGGTCCATATTAAAAAGCCGCTTCTCACGAGACACAATAACCATTACACAACTTTTGAAAAATCACAATATGACCATGACCAATTGAACATCTCTATTCCACGTCAAACGCCTCATCTACCGTTACACCTTTTTCGCACAGCACGTACAAATTTTTAGGACGCTTTGTTAGTTACAAACGTGTCCAACTGTCCACTTGCAGGGGATTAGCGTCAGTGACGTCACCGCACGTTCGCACGAGTATCCCCCGTATAGCTTAGGACCCATGAATGGGGACCGGATGGGAAAAAACGTCCATTGAAGTTTTGTTTGCGAATTAAAATTTAAAGGGTGGTCACACTAAGCTGTAACGGTATTAAAATATAGTGCGAATGTGTTATGTTGATACAAAAGGGTTTTATTGGGTCCTTGAACTAATGTCTTTATTTTTATGTAAGGAGGTCAGTTAGCTGTAATTGTTACTGTAAACGTGGTGTCGTGATAAAGCCCTATAAATTGGAGCTAAAATTCCAATAATGGCATAGAAAAAGGTTATTTTGTCTAGTTTCCAGCACCCAATTGTGTTTTCCTATATACAGTATCAAACGAGCAATATTTATATATATATATATATATATACATATATATAAACGTTTTCGAAAACGGCTCTATCCATTTCGATGAAAGTTACAATATAGGGGTTTACGGGGGCGAAAAATAATATCTAAATATCTGGGAAAATTAATTTTGTCCGTATTTTCACCCGAGCAGAGCTCGGTCGCCCAAAGTTTCGAACAAGATTTGAGTTGGAATTAGTAGGTACCTACTATCATGGCAGCATGGATTAAGTAAGTACCTACTATCATGGCAGCATGGATAAGTAAGTACCTACTATCATCGCAGCATGGAATTAGTGTGAACTATCTGGTGAAAATAGAGAATGCTCATTTAATAGTACATATTAAATGAGCATTCTATATTTTCACCAGAACAGAGTTAATGTTCACCTAATTCAAGAAAAGCATAGTCAGTGTTGTTGCTGAACTGAGAAACAAAGTTTTGCTTTAATTAAGAAAGCCTTAATGTTACATAAAGGACACACAACATTTAATTAAACGGTTGCATTTTGCAAATTAACTTAGTATGAACAGGCTGAACAACCCTAATCTAATCCAATTTAATTTACTGTGCAATAATTATAAACAACTTAGACGCATCCTATGAATATGAACCCCTTAAATACCTACTTTAAAATAATATAATCTACACACGTAATATCGTAAACTCTAATCAATACTATAGATCTTTGATTTTATCGACTTGTTCTTGGCACAGAAAAGTGCACATAACAATTGAATATATTGCTGAATTATTAAAATCTTGATCTATTTACATCTTGTTTATTGGTGCTAATGTATACAAACTTCCACGCTAAGCGAAATTAATGTATTGAAGTGTTTGTTTTAATGGAAAATGATTACAGAAACAATGAATAGAATATTAACAGCTTTTAATCTATCAAAATATCGAAGGTCTTGTTGGAAGCTCGCTAAATTTTTCAGTTCATTCATAAACTAGCTACACCTACCTAGAAAGATAAGAGAGATATTTCTTTGAAAAGAAAGAGAAGAGACTACCTACCTATATGCATACATAAATAGCTATTCTGTAAGACTTAACACAGTCTTCTTCTTTTCATGTGGTTAGTAACAAACCTGGTGTCAGAGTTTCAAAGCCGCCCATGGGCCTCTGACTTGGCTTCACATGCCGTCGAGAAATATCTCTCAAGCATGCCGGTTTCCTCATGATGTGTTCCGTCACCGTTTTTGAAGCAAGTGATAATTATACAATACGCACATGAATCTGAAAAGTCAGAGGTGCGTGCCTTGGGTTCGAACTCAAGACCTATGACTTGGCAGTCCGACGGTAACACCACCAGGCTATCACTGCTCACACACACAGTGTCATGTTCATATTATTCACAGTGTTTTGTATCTGTTAGGAGATTGCTTAAAGTTAAGTTATGATTAACGACTTATTAACCATACGTTTCTGACTTTTAAAAGTCTCTTAATTTTAATCAATGTTTTTAGAGTCTAAACATAATTTTCATTGTGGATGCGGAATTATAGTGAAGTACATGTAAAGTTTTTGTTGCAGAATGGCGATGCTATTACTACCAACGGTTATATTATTTCCATAAAATCTTTAAGAGATTTGACTGCTAAATGTGATAAGTAATAACTATGATTATACCATATAAGTATCATGTTAAACATAATATATGAGTGAACACACTTTCTCCTTTTAAGGCTCACAATACAGATTCATGTACCACGCGTCTACTAAGTAGGGGCAATTTAAAGTGATAACCAGAAATAATACAATATTGTGCGTTGGTCCGTCTGTAGAACAAACTGGCCGCTTGTTTGAGTTAACAATTTTACGTTCTCGGAAGGTGCTGAGAGTGCAGGTAGTTTTTTTTTTTACCACTGGCCACACCGCCAACTCTTTACATACGACGCAGGTGAGTTTCTCTATCGTGTTTAAGTGTAGTCTATGGTAAATAGATTTCTGTTCCATTCATGAATATTTGATCGTTATAATTTTATTTTTTGATATGTAACATCTTTCCTCTCGTTTTCCTGCAATCAAAAATCAAAATCTAATTCTAAAAAAATCGAATTAATTAAATCTGTGGGAGTGATTTCGTGAAAAGGGACGGAACTGTGTCACAGGAAGCCGGGGAAGCGCGCGCTATTTGTTTTGACCAATGAGCGCGCGCAGCGCTAGAGTTGGCCGTCAGGAACAATCTTGACGAGGCCCCGCCCCTTTAATGATGCTTATTAGCAAGGCGAGATGTCAGATTTTACACATCTTATGCGACTACTCTACTGTAAGGCTCACTTGGTTTTTTTTAATTTTATTATGATATAGGCCAGCTCTTGACCTCAATCTCGCCTGATGGAAAGGGATGGATGAGATCTATGATGCAACGAGCGTGCCCAAAAGATGCCTGTTCAGTCTTGCTTTGAAGACTCTGGTTATACGTGAAAGGGAACACAGACACTTTGCCCGTGCGCATAATACTTGTGGAGGAGAAGCGCTGAGTACGACCAGTCGGTATATCGACCAAGTGCGGATGGTACCCTGCAGTAGGTACGTCTGATAGTCCGATAGCGAAAGGTCGATGGGTCGTGGAGCTTCTGCGCACACTCTCTATATGCATGCGGACTTTGTCTGTAACATAGCATTGTCGCATATACATTTTTTGCATGTTAGCTTTGGCATAAAACCAGTGTGGACAATTTGTTGGTGAACCAATAAAATTTTAAAATGATGTTGGCACAGTCTTTCAAGAATTAATAAATTTTCAAAAATAATCATCATCAAAAGTTTAAATGTACTCCAGTCTAGTGCCTAATAGACTATAATTGAATCACTCTAACGTCCTAGAATCAAGAGAATAATCAGCCTTATTTCATTGCATTAAAATCGAAACGTTATTATAACAAATGAACAATAAATCAGGTTTAACAACAACTCACAATTTCCGCCTCATCAAACCAAAGACAAGTGTGACAGGCAAAAAAAGAAACTCGTCAAAATCAAAACATGCCAGGTTTGCGCTCGAGTGATTGATTTAAACTGACAGTTATTACCCGATTATGGACTTACGCTTTACCTTTGACATGTCAATATCATAAACATAATATTTTATTAGATTTATTAACGCGCAGATTCACGGCTTGTATGTATGTAATCTTGTGTAATCTTTAAGTGATCCTGAGATGTAATTTAAATTGAACGCAGATTCAAATCCGATTATTTTTGTTATTTTAATGTAGTCATGCATGATATCACGTGTATTGGAATGACACTCAATAAACAAAACTTTATGCAAAGCGAAGGTAGGTATTTAATGTCGACAACGCGTTTGCAGATTGTAAAAACTTTTTACAAAAAAAAAACAACCGACTTCCAAAAAAAAAACACTACAAAGTGAAAAATTACTTTAATTTCAGGAGTCGGTGTATTTGGGTTTAAATTTTAGTTTTTTGCCTCTTTCGTTTTTTGAAAGCCGATTGTTTTTTTTTTTAATGTTTCGTCCACAATTAACGAAGAAATCGGTGTACATACATAAAAAAAAAACATACGCTACGAACATAGAACCTCCTCCTTTTTGGAAGTCGGTTAAAAAGACATTCCACTACCACATTTTTACTTACAGACTTTACCAACTACACTATAACAGTTACTTTACCAACTATTTAACTTACAAACTAGTTTTCAGGCAGATGGTAAAGTTCGTAGGTACTTATGCTTTTTACTGATCAGCTTTACTTTTTTTTACTTTGTCGAACTCATTTTTATAGTAACTAAACCCTATTTTAAACTAAACATCACAATAATAATAAATATTGTTTTTATTTTATTTGTTTTTTTATGAAAAAAAAATATTTAAAAATGTAATTTGTATGAGTAAAAATGTAATAAAGAAAAATAATAATAAAAATACATTTATTTCAGACATAATTAAAATTGTCCATATAATATTAGTAACAAAGGTCTTAAAAACAATGTTAGTATTGTAGCATGCTCGAGTAAATTCACAAAAATAAAATCCAATAAAAATATCCAATAATGTCAAAAATAATAAAGATAAAACAAAAATAAAACATTACGTCATCTCATCACGTGAAGCCGAATAAGCCTCCCCAGCACTGCAAACTCTGGCCAATAAATAGATACCAAGAATTTATATATTTTGACCAAATAATTATGTACACGTAGCTGGTACCTACTAATTTATTCAGTCAACCAGCAAACGCGTCCTCGCAAACCTCCAATACCAACAAGGTTGCGCTCGTGCAGTTTTATAGCCGAGAAAATGCCTTTTAAATATAGAAAACAATGTGACCTCACATTCCTGAAGCTGTATGACTGTAGTGAACATGTTGCTAATCGAGTTCTGTATGCGGCATCACGGAGGTACCACTTGCAGCCGTAAAACCACGCTTCGAGACGAATGCACGCATAATGACGTTGAGAACACTCCACGTCATTGTTAGGAGTTCGGAGTTCCAAAGAATTGTTTATTAATAGTGGTAGTTACGTCAATATTGACTAGGAATTTGTGGGTACAGCAATGTTTTGCAAGTTACTGTAACATAAAATTTTGTGTGTTTGTTGCACGTGTTAATTGGTAACATAATACTATTATTATTTGATTTTTATCCCGATTCAATGTTCAATTTATTTCCTAATATACCCAAAACTTTATCGTATAGGTAAGTTAAACAGAAAATTAAAA
Source organism: Agrochola lota (assembly GCA_947364205.1). NCBI lineage: Eukaryota > Metazoa > Arthropoda > Insecta > Lepidoptera > Noctuidae > Agrochola > Agrochola lota. Next base: position 7,207,227 of record OX376231.1, on the reverse strand, counting down.
AATAATTCCTCGTCCTTTATGAACTTCTGACATCAACCATACCCCTATTTCCTACTCGTATATATATCAACAAATTAACATAGTACTACTTCTTTAAATATCAACTAATTCACATATTCTCACAATTATGAAACATGAGCAACGGTTGAAGATGTTTACCATCTAGCTATGGAGTCCCTAACTCAAACTCAAAGCATTTTTTGCAATTAAACTATTTACAGGCTACTTTTGAATTGTCATGGAGTCGGTCAGCAAGAAATATGACACTAGTTGCCCATTTCAAAGTTTAGTAAGTACCTATGGAAAAGATCGGGCAAGAAACTCCACGGACACTCTTTTAAATAAAAAAAATTTAACAAAACAAAGAAGGAAAGAGAGACACTGTTAAGTAGCATAAAAGTAAACGAATTATGATATTGGTCCTAAAGTTAAAGTTTTAGCGCAGCCTTCACCTGAGATGGCAAACTTACTTACTGATTGATCTGTTTAGACATTATAATATCGTACCTGGGATAATACTAATTCCATGTATAGTACATACTAATTCCATGCTGCCATGTCATTATTCTAAGGTAGCCATTTTGTTCTAAACTTTGGGCGACCGAGCTGTGCTCGGGTAAAAATAGAGAAAACGAAATTTCCAAGAGACGTGACCTGATTACAAATATTTAAACAAATATTGATAATTTAATATTATAAGATATTGCATAATAATAATAATGTATATTGTATTTATAGACGTAGTTTAGAATAGTTAAAGTTATGATGAGGCTGACATGCCACTGTGGATAAGAACGTCTTAAAATTTAAGAATAAAAAATAAATTAAACAAAAACTAATTCACATATTTATAAACCATCAATCAGCAAAAAGCGTCATTTTAGTCATCAATAAGTTTTGTAGCCATTCCCGGAGAGGGCTAAGCGAGATTCATCTGTAGAGAATCACTCCCTGTGTCATTTGCATACGTTGAGTTTTATTGCAAGCCGTAAATAATCGTCATAATGCATGTCGTGTGGCAAAAACAATGTTTTTCATGCGTATTGCCTTCAATACGTGTTTAGTTGAAGAACGTGATTAACTGTTGGTGAAATCGCTTATATTATCTCCTCGTTGGCCTATTGGCCGGCTACTGCTTCCGAGGGCTTTGTTTTATGCGAAGTTATCATAAATTAGAAAGGAATATCATATCGCTTTCTTGGGAAATTCTGTGCGATTTTCTTGTAGAGAACCATCTTAGTTTTGAAGGGTTTGAAAATCTTCACAGTAAATTGAAATAAGGCTTCTCGTTTTTTTCACAGTATTTAGATACGTGTTAAGTTGGTTATGTGATCGTTAAAAGATATGCATTAATATGATGCATTTTCCAGTAGTTTTTTTTTTTAAACTCTACCCATCTGATGCCCGTTTTCACCTTCACTAAGTGACACATAAATGAATCCCTAAATAAAAGTGCACTGTTGGATTTTCAGCGCTAGGCTCAGCGGTGAGATTTGAAAATTCAACAGTGCACTTGGGGATTAGTTGTCGATGAAAACGGGCACGAGATACATTTTCAAGCCCCTAAGTTTTACCTACAATACCTACCTAATAACATGAAGTTATCACGTTAATTTTACCTCAAACCATCCAGTAAAAACCTTACTGAAACATGCACTACAAATCCAATTATAATATTCAATTATAATTATTATTACTGTTAACGATATTAGACTAAAATTTCAGATCCTAGTCATAATAACAGCTACGTAGCTACTCTCAACAGACAAACACGGTCTAACGATAACTGCGTAGTAATTTTGACAGTACACACAAAGTTGATATGGGCAATAAAATTTGACAATACGCTACACTACAATTACATGAGGAATAAACAGAGATGTCACCGGCACTATTGTAATTTGGTCATTTTAGGAAAATTCCAAAAGAAAACATACTGAAATGTTTTCTCGTAAAGGAATAATGGCAAAAGCTTTTTAGCATCCAAAATAGTGGTGACACCTAAATAAACGTCCCTGAGCAGTTAGCGCCGCTACCACATTGTTGATTGGCTAATATTTTTACAAGAAAAGTTTCCTGTATCTAGTTTTTAGACCCGTTCATGGCGCAAAGCGACATGCGCGCGCGTCTCTTGTTTCCGTCTACTTTCATTTGTTTCCTCCGCAGTTACTGTCACGCTTGAGCGTGTAGCTCGAGGCCAAGGGGTCAGAGTGCCATAAAATGTCAATTAGTGATGTCGTTACACCTCTTCTTTTAATTAAATGTTGCGCCTTGTTGAGTACCTAAGTATTAGTACTGGCATTATAAACTTAAGGTATTTAAGGATTGTCGTTTTACACTCATGATGACTTTACTAAATAGGAAGATACCTACTACTAGCTTTTTATCTGCAATTACCTACTTGTTGGTAAACTATTATACGGCGTAGGTCTATCTGCATATTTTTTTATGTATTCTTTATTATGTTTATGTAATCAAAATTTCCTTTTATTATTTCATGGACACACCGACTACGATGTATGTGTTCATGAAATAATAAAGAATTTATACATAAAAAATAAAAAGTTAGTGACAGAGAAAATCCCTTTACTAACCGTCACATCTATTTCAATATTTCATTAAAAAAACGAGAACCATCGAAAATTTCCTAATTTAAAGAACTCGCTGCAACTTCAACGAGGTTTCACGAAACGTCGTGAACAGTATATGAGTTACCGCGAGGAGGGTGTCTCGGTGAGCAATTTGGGGTTCCCTCGCGGGCTGCATGCATGTGCAATGTGTTTGCAGTTCGAACTCGTGCCAAAATTGCCATCTTTCCGCTGGATAGCTGCGAGCTGACGAAATGAGGTGCCGGCACCGTATTTGGTTAGCCATAATCTCGGATTAGTTTGACGGTTTATAGTTTTAGTTTTAATATGAGTTTTAGTAAGAGCGGTTTAACGACGGGTTAAATGTGGTATTTGTAATACGGAATATGGATGAGAATTTATACATATAATAAAATAGTTACGAAGTCAAAACTTTACACTGAATATATTTGGAAAATAAAAAAACAACTGCTACGAGGTATGGGAACGAGTCTTTTGCCGAAAATATAGTTTTTAGAATTTTTGTCAGTTTGCCTATGTATGTTCCGGTTTGTCGCAAAAATGGCTGAACGAATTTGGATGAAATTCGGCACACAAATTGTTTATAACCTGGATTAACACATAGGGTACTTTAATCCCGATAGTACGATCCCTTGGGATATTTTCCGACATCCACGTGAGCGCAGCCGTAGACAAAAGCTACTACGGAATATGGATGAGAATTTTGAATATAATTGTGTTCAAAATCAATATTCTTAATTTCTTTATACTTCTGACGCTAAAGACACTTACCGTGAGAAAATACCTAACGTGATTCATGTCAGTGGGATAAACAAAGTAACTCGATTAAATAATGCTACATTCTGCTCTCGCGCACAAAACGTAAGGTATTGATCGATTTGCACTCACCGCGGTCGCGAGAAGACGCGGCGAGGAGTTCATCGGCGTCAGCGGCGGTAGTTTTCGACCTACCCAAATTTGGCTGTGTTAAAATTACCTAAATGTAATAAATACAGTTTTTAACTTCTTATTCTTTAACTAAATTAAACATTGTGTCACTGGCCACATTATAAAATAGTCTTCGACAATGTCGCAGACCTCATAGGCTTGATGGAGCTCATTTTAAATAACTACGTCACATATCGCGACACCACTGCTTGACAACTTTCAACCTTAATTTCTGTGACATAAAATGTTATTTTGGTTTTCAAAACTTTTAGCACCATAGCACAAACTGAGTTACTGAATGGCTGCCATCCAAATGCGATGCAATAACCTTTGATAGCACCAACTAGTAACATTTTGTCACATTATTTTGACGCTCGATTTAATACGAACAGCCTTATATGAATCGATAAAGGTTTCTAATATTTCTACTAGTTTTCAAAATAAGCAGTCTTACAATGGACTTGAAATGGAATGAATCCAAGAAGGCATTGCAAGTTCGGTCTTGCAAAATTTTATTCAAAGCAAATTAATTTAATTAAAATCAGCGCTTACAAGGTCCAAGGCTTATAAAAAAAGAATTTACCGATAATTTTATTTTACCGACCAAATTAATTAATTCTGAACCAAAAATTTGAGAAAGAAACTTGTTCGAGCTAAAATTATAGTGATGTGAAAAATGGGATGTGCCTTTTAACTTACTCTTTCATCATCTTGAATTAATATAACATAACCAGCCTATAATATTTCCACTGATACAGGGACACAGGCCTCGGTGAGAGGGAGTGGGCCGTAATCCACCACGCAGGCCCAATGCGGATTGGCGGTTAATATACTACAAGTTTCAAGTTTAATTCCGATTTTTATTTAGCCTACCATCCCACAACCTCACAGATACCTACACTAAAATTAGTATGATATTTTCTTTAATAAACAATACTCTTTCCCCACTAGTTATTTATTTGTGTTTATTTCACCAAGTTTTCCAGCAGTGTTCAGCAACTTTCAACAAAATCGAGCCGTAATGCGTAACGCATGTGTGTTTATTAACTCTTTTGTTAAAACACATTAAACAAATAAATAAAACGCTTTTCATTATGTAAGTAGGTACTACATTTTCCAGTTTAACAGCGTCATTTGGGTGTAGTTAGCATTTCACAATCCTACACATAAAATATTTTAACTGTAGGACACATCATAAAAATATATTATGTGCTGGCTAAGTGCTAAAACATATTGTTGAGGGTCCATTACTGTACATAAATAAGTAATTAACATATTTATGGTATTGTTACTAAAAACCTACACAAGATTACTTTCGCGATAATGAGTACCTATGTGTAAAAGGTTTCTTAAGCGCTGCGACTATGGAAGATTTTCACATACTGCTCAGTTTTTTCGAACCCTGACAGGCGCTTTACTTTGTGTAAATTATTTCATCACCACGGCTCTCAAAACGGTGAAGGAAAACATCGTGAGGAAACCGGCATGTCTTAGAACATCAGACATGTCTTAGACATGTGACATCTACCAACCCGCACTGGGCCCGCGTGGTAGATTTTGACCCACTCCCTCTCACAGAGAGGAGGCCTGTGATACAGCAGTGGGAACATTATAGGCTATTTATGCTTGGTTTGTTCATCATCATTGAAAAATCTGCCCTATGGCTTTTTTTTATGGCTCCGTTTTCTGCCACTGCTGGGCAAAGGCCTCCCCTTTTTCCTTTCAAACCTCTCTCGATTGAGCGATCTCTGGCCATGTTGACCCCGCAAATATGATTAGATCGTCAAACCACCTTCTCCGCAGTCTACCTCGACGACTTTGTCCTCTCTCAGGCCCCCATCTTTTGGGCACGCCACAATTGCGGCGATAAGTCCCCTCTTTGAGGAGTGGCTTGAGAGGCGCCATGGCGTCCTCACCTTCCGCCTGACGCAGGTCCTCACTGGACACGGTTGTTTCGGGAGGTTCCTGTTCCGCGTAAGGCGGGAGGAAACGCCCGGGTGTCACCACTGTGTGGATCGCCTGGAGGACACGGTGGAGGTCTGCCCGGCTTGAGCGGAGCACCGCCGAGTCCTCACTGAGGCGATCGGCGGCGGCGATCTCTCGCGTCCGGCCCTGGTTCAGGCCTTGGTTTGGAGCGAGAGTGCATGGGAGGCCGTCACCTCCTTCTGCGAAGCAGTTATGTTCGCGAAGGAGGAGGCGGAACGCGCGAGGGAGATGCAAGCTGCACGCCCTCGCGGCCCTAGTCGCCGCAGGAGATGCCCCGGGCGTCGGGAGCCGAGAGCCGACTTCCGGCCACCGTAGGCGCGGGCTTGCGGACGGTGAGCAATGGGCAGCTCGCCGTCCGACAAGGACCAGGCCCGTGTCGATGGCGCGTTGTGTTCCACGCGCGCCTCAAAGAGATGTCAGCACCAACCGACGGGGTCGAAAGACCAATGCCTGCTGGGGTTGCGGGTTGGTCCGAAAGGGATATCGCGGCCCCGGCACACAGGCAACGGAAGGAACACGGGTGGGTTTTAGTCAGTAAAAGTCTGACACACCCTCTCGCTCTGCCCAGAGCGGGAGAAGTCATTTGATGATTCCCCAACCTCAAAAAAAAAAAAGCCCCATTTTTCCGAAAATTTTACTTACGAACCAATTTCGATGAAACTTTACACTAAACAAAGTTACTAAAATTTAAGCCTTATGTAGTAAATGAAGTAGGTAAGTAAATTTTCCATGATAAGTTCCATAATGATTTTGATCCATCCGTGCATCGATCAAAAAAGATGACGGATCTCAGGTAATTGCGGTAAAATTCCCTCCAACAGTTTCTTCAGCTAAACTTTACTGTTGTAACGTTCACACTTCAACAGTTTAGTAAATGTTCATCACAAACCTGTATTTAACAATGTATCTCGGCACCACAAAATATATGTACAGAAGGTCGGTTCCATACAACGAGCGAAAACAGGCGCTCGCACACATAGACGCGTACGCATCGAGATGTCAGTCTCACTCGGTCGAATGCCTGTCGCCAGTGCGCTTGCACTCGCTGTACGTGAAGCGTGGCTATGAGTGCGTGCGTTTTCGTACGTCGTAGATATATTTCACCTTCTGTACATATATTTATTTTTTGGCACTACGTAGGTTCGTAGACCGTAAGTTACGGCGCCGTCGCACAGTCAAGTCCCACGGTGGGTGTTTATGCTGAACGATCTGTTTGTGATGTTCCGCCGTCCAATTCGCATGTGCGTCGTAAAGCTGCGGTCGACTCAGGCGCATAGCACGTGTATGAGGCCATGAGGTGTGAGGTAGTGGTTGTAAGTGAATGTTTAAGGCGCTGGTAAAGATGGGGAGAATGTTCGAGAGGAATTGATGCAAATAAAATTCGATCGATTCTTGAAGACATGGTAGTATCTAGGTTCGCATCTTTATTATACTTTTAAGAGATCTGTTTGAGTCTATATGTCCTTCTGATCGTTTTATGAGTACAGGCAAGACGGCCGCTAAATACATTCAAGACTTAAGCTAAGAATTGCAAATGGCAAATTTTATCATAAAGTGTTACGTGCCAACTCTTTGATTTATTTATTCATGCGATTTTTATTACCATCAAAACCCTTACCCTTACAAACATCCAGTACCAAGATATGCAGCGGACATCTCAACCTCGAGGCCCTCTTCGGTGACATCTCCCGTTATCCGCCGATTTTAGGACCATCACCTAAAAGATCAACCGCTTTGATTTGAAAACACCGCAAGTTTAATACGCCGTAATCTACACTGCGATTCTAGAAATTAAAATCACGGGAATATAGACTCTTTCATGCTCGTGATAAGGCGATTACAGGAGGCTTAGGTGTCCAAGTCTGTATATTTTAAGACGGTGAATGTTGTCGTGAGATCCTTCAACAAAACTAAACAATCATTTCTCTTAGGTACTCACCTACAGTAAGTGATGTCGCTTTCACGTACTTCCTTATATTGAGAATTTAATAGTAATTGAGCACCAATAATATTATATGAAAGCCCTGACGAGAAGCAGGAGGCAGGAGATTGCCATGCAATAGTATATATTACCTTGGTTTTTTTTTAATACATGCAATAGGTCACATGTTGGAAAAGATAAAGATTATATTTTATAAAAAGAGTATGTTCAACTACTCATTAGCCTATCTTTTTTTTCGCATAGATTGTTATTAGTGCTTTAAGTTGAATAGGATTTAATTAAATTACTTTTTCACAAAGTCACAGATTATTTTATTTTTATTTTGACAAAAAGGTTTGATAATAGTAATGCATTTTTTATTTGTATAATAAATTGTCTTCTCAAAGTTGATAACTTGAATTAGGTAAAGTAGAAGTCATTAATTTCGTTTTAATCTGAGAAAAGTAAGTTGAATTATTAAAATGTGCAATTAATTAGGTTAGGCTCTCTACAAACACTATCTCAATCATAGAGTTCAAACGTCTGGAAAGTATTACACGGGAAGTGAGGTATTGTCTAATATTGTTTTTTTTTTTTTGTGTTACTTTACTCGACATAATTCTAATAATTCTTTCACAGTCCTGAATGCCAGATTGAGTGATTCCATCTTTATGTGTTTGATCAATCTATGGTTAATCTGAAGGTTATACTAGTTGCGACTTTACTCCGCGTTTACCAGCTTGTAATGCGAATGGCCTACTACATGACAAAAGTCAATAACAAAAAAAAAGTCTTGTCCACGTAGGTATTGAACATTTCAAATAGTGAAATTCAGGTTTCTTCAGAATATTTTTCTTTCACCTTTTTTCAGTAATGTTCAAGATAACTTAAATATTTTATGGTCAACAAAACGCGACATACTCGTAAAGATATATCCTTGTGTGAAGGTTTCTTTTCAGGCTGAAAACAAGCGGCTCGTTGGTCTAGTGGTATGATTCTCGCTTTGGGTGCGAGAGGCCCCGGGTTCAAATCCCGGACGAGCCCTATTTTGTGTTCTCGTATCGATAAAATAACTCGTTAATTTTAAGCCTAGCCCCTGACTGTTTCACACTTGGATGACTAGCTTATTACATGTATTATTTTATATCTCATTTTTTGTAGCTCTAGGAATTATTATACGGGGTGTCAGGGACATCGACGCGAAGCCGGTGACCATGGATTCAGAACATGATTCTGAACCCCCCTGCGTTGAAATTTTTCGTCGGTTATAAAAAAAAAACAGCTGCTCCATACATTTTGACCGCGTAGGTATTGCACTTTTCTATGAAACAGCAGATTTTTTTTAATAACCGAAGAAAAATTTCAACGCAGTGGGGTTCAGAATCATGTACTGAATCCATGGTAGCCGGCTTCGCGTCGATGTCCCTGCCACCCTGTATGTCTTAATTTTTGTGTACCTATTGGTTTAATAAATAATGGAAAAATTTAAAGATTTTCTCGAAATATTTCAATCTTTATTTTAACTAGTCAACAGATTGTTATAATAAATTTATGACAAATCCAACTGTATTATCCACCGCGTCTATATTTTGACTAAAAAATAAAAAAATCTTATGCAAATGCTAATACGCTAATAAATAAAGTTTTCCGTATCTCCGGTATTTGACACTATTTTAAATCAAATGCAAATGGTCATGATCAGCACACATTTCACAACAAAATAAGAAATTAATTATAAACAGATCCAAAGATCCGAATTCTATCTCTATAACATTACAATCCGTAATAAATAGTATATAAATAATATTAAATCCGTAAAGTAAGAGTTATGTTCCGTTGATGTAGGGAGGGAAACATCGATGCTCAATATATTACAGCCTAATTACCAATACATTATACTTATCGTTCCGTACGACAGAAGAGAAAAATGTTTTATTTGACCTGTTGAAATGTATCCGGTATTTACATGTCTATTAATAAGATTAAAGGAGGATTTCGTTACACCTGTTTGTTACCGGTTTGTGGGGCTTGAAGTAATGTCCATGAATGTACAATGGGAGGATTTTTGTGAAGCGGAAAATTTGTATTTATGATAGTGTGAATGGGGTTTAACGGTCGTCGGTTAGTTGGTATATTGATTCGGTGTGGTCAAGAAATGTCGTGTTTAGAGTCATTTTAAAACAGAAAATGTATAGAGTTATAAATTGTGTTACATGCTGTATTACAGTAACCGTTGTAGCATATAGTATTTCCACTCTCTTTTCTTCATACTTTTAAAACTTATCTTTCTCCCTACCAGCACATCTTACGATATATTTTTACGTGATACGTGATTTGATACTTATCAGCACAAGTACTTTCGCATTTCGTAACCAGACTTCGTGGTGAAATCATGAACCTTCTGTTATAAATAGATATATCGAGTAGTGCCCTTTAAGGGTACGCTAGTCGGTCATTCTTCCATACAAATTTAGTACGGTGATTACTTGTCTGTTTGACGGACTACGTTAAAAACTAAAAATTATATCAATTTGCCTTTGCATTATCTAGTCCTGTATGGAAGCTGATTTGGAAAAAAAAATAGATTTGGTAGCAATGAACGTCGAAACATCCATATTTCAACACAAATTTTAACTCGTCTTTGGGCATAAATAAATAATTTATGTCGTAAAAAATGGTTAAATAGAAACCATACAGGGATAGATAATTTATATAGTATGTATATAAGTTCAAATAATTATATTTTCTTTAGATACATCCAGTAGTTTTTCCATAATATCTATACGCCCAAAGGTATTTTCATGAAATTTTCGCGCTCGTGTCGTTATAAATCATCGTCTATTTCAATAAATAAAAACTAGATAAATAAATAAAACTAAATAAATAGTTAGACTAATTAGCATGCATATTAGTCATGCCCACCATTGAGTTCGAGCCGTCGACTAGTGCACCCTTAAGGCTTAGAATGATTTTAACTGAAACAATAATATTAGGTATTTCTCCATCAAAGTATAATAAAATGTATTGTGACTTCCGTAAATAACCGACATGTTCTTGCAGATCAACATGTTCATTTATAAATGATTGTGATTAAAGAATGAACACGGATAAACAATTAACATGATTGTCACTAAAGCAATCACAATAAAAGGTTTTCATTAACATAAACAAGATAAAGTGTTAATTAGATCCTGTCTATACCTAGTAAAATCTACTGATCGAAAAACTATTGGACGCACCTATACTAATAAAAAACCGGCCAAGTGCGAGTGGGACTCACACACGAAGGGTTCCGTACCATCGTGCAATATTTTGCAAAAAAAGCCGAACAAAATAGTGTGTATTTAATTTTTTACTTTATTTAATTTTTAATATTTGCGAAAATAGAAATACACAATCTGTGAAAACAACTGTGTAACTAGTACGGTTCATGAGATATAGTCCGCTTATAAACAGACAGACGGACGGACGGACCACAGGGGCTTAGTAATAGGGTTCCGTTTAACACACTACAGGTACAGAACCCTAAAAATTAACTAAATCTACTGTATTTACCTACCTATACGTATTTAATTGTGTGAAGGTTTCTTTTCAGGCTGAAAACAAGCGGCTCGTTGGTCTAGTGGTATGATTCTCGCTTTGGGTGCGAGAGGCCCCGGGTTCAAATCCCGGACGAGCCCATTTTTAGTTCTTTAAATTTCTACTGTTGAATTTAATTAATAGAACTTTTATTACACAACTTACTATTTACACCAAATTAAAAGACTAACTAGCTTCGAATACAATTAAATACAAATTACCTACTTAGTTTTATAAACTTACTAGCTTCCGCTAGCATATAAATTATAGCCTATGTTATTCAGTCATAACATAGCATTCCACTTGTGAAATAATTTTTAAAATATTAGTAGGTTGCCTTAACTTACGCGGTACAAGTAAGGTAAGTAAAAGTTTACTCTTCCTGTCTAAATCTAGGTGCTACTATGGATTATCATAAGTACCCACCAAACCCAAGTAACCCATAAAAAATCATAGATGTGGCGGCATCTACAATCGCCACATGCGAATTACGCATCAAAGACCTGACGTCACACAACACCCTGACGTCACACAAATCCTGCATCGCGCAATAAGAGTTTACCGCGCGATGGACATATATACAATCTCCCAATTTCAACCTCTGGGGCAGTTGCCCACCAGACACGACACCCGTCTGGTCGGAGGATCCTCCCTTTTCTATGGTGGATGAGTGAACTTTACACCCTGTTCCTCATACCCCTAATATAATATAATATAATTTATTCAAAATATTGATACACGATAAGATCAAAAGACAACAAATATCACCTGCCATAAATTCCGAACACTCTCGATTTTATTAATAAAAGAAAAAGTAAAAATTATAACAAGGGATGTGATCATGCGACGTTAACAAAGCTCATGTTACTTTTTATTCGAAACATTGTGATCGGACGAAGTTTAATAAATCGCTTCCTGTCGCACTATCGATATTATTTCGAATTTATCTGTTGATTTAGATAACAATTTTGGTCAACTTGTTATAGCTGGTTAGTTAATTCAAACACCATTTTAGTACCTATGCAACGAACTCAAAGAAATTATGTTGAGCTGTTGTTATTGTTGAGCAATTATGTTATACTAACCATAATAAAAAACATTTTCACAAAAAATTAAACCAAGGAAAAAAAAACTGGAAAGCGAAAAATAAAAAAAATACATTTTCGTGTAACTAAGCTACTAAACAAATTGTAAAAAAAATTGAGGTAGCGCCCAACAAACAAATTAATTTCTTATAGCGTAAAATGGTAGCTTGATTGATCTTCGTAGAATGTGTTTGGCGCCGCCTCAACATTTGTTACTGAATTTAGGTGTTGAGAACCTCCTCCTTTTTTTTCTTCGGTTAAATTGTCAAAAAGTGGTCAAGCACCAATGTCTGCGATCTGTCTGCGTCTGTTTAAGTATTATAGGTAGAGCTAGGCTATAATCTTGAATACCGTTATGTTTCCGTCATCTTCAAATCACCTCATAATCAGTGAAACCACAGGCGCCCAGGTGATCTAAGATGAGTTAAGAATTACGTATATCAAGAGGATAGACAATCTACCAGTGCAGTAATAACTAAGCTGTTATTACTGCAGTCAATAAACCCTGAGCGACTAATAAAAGATCATTGTGGTCATTACTTCCATGTAACACAGAATAGTACACATCCTTCACTACCGTATGATTACGACGCCTATTGCAAGTTAATAACCATCAGCTTAAAAAAACAGTAAGTAATTCATATGAAAAATTACCTATTAAAACTTACAAGGCTGCATTAAACCGTTCAATAAATAACATGAGTCAAACATGCTTATGATTAGTCACCGGAAATGGATCGCTAGTAAGGATTCTACGCCTTAAACGGTAAAACGGAACCCTTATGACATCACCCCATTTATTGCTTGATGCACTTTGAAAGAAAGAAAAATATTTTATTTGGGACACGCACAAGAAATACAAACAGTAAGTAATAATAAAAAATTGTAAAAAAAGAGCATTTAAAAACTAACAGAATACCAACGACCTGTGCGAGGCCAAAAATACTCCTATCCTCTGACTCCTCAGCGTAATGCGGCGATATTTAAAAAAAATATATTTGGTGGTGCGTTCAATACCTACTTACTTTTGACAGTCAATTTAGTCACTAGACGTGTAAGTACTCCATCTCCAAGAAACGTCTGTATACAGCGTGTATCAGAAACATGTGGTCAGACCATGAGCTGAACAACTTTTTTCATGAGACCAGCATCACAATTGCGAAAAAATTATCAACTGTCCCATCTCAGACCAAATAAAAACCAAGACAGAGCGCTGCGAACAATACACCGCCGCTCTGTGCATACACGCTTACGCGCACACATTTACAAAGGTCGTAAATGTGTGCGCGTAAGCGTGTATATTACAATGACACTACAATCAAACTACACCACACAAAGTGCACACGAAATCGGCTGCACTTCACTGTTGACAGCGCTCTGTCTTGGTTTTACATTTGGCATTGAAGTTTTGTATGGGACAAGGTGATCATATTTTCACACATTTTTGATACACGCTGTATACGAATAGATATCTTCTATAATGCTTCATTGTTGACTCGCAGTGTTTCTTAGCTCTACAGCAGCAAATGATGCAGACGTAAATCCTACCAGTAGGACTTCCTGAAACTTAGTGAGGTTACGACCACATAACGTTTTCGTGGTAACACCTAGATATTTTTCAGTGTAGTTGGTCGTCATGTTAGTACGGAAGTGTGACTTCTATACCTAGTAGGTAATATTTTTAAGTAAGTACCTTCTTGATGTAAGAATGATGTCAGGAGCGGAAGATAATTATCTGCTTTGTTTTTGTTAATGCATAACCAAAATCATCAACAACAGTAACACACCTTAATACAGTCATTTAACAGATCATTATAAGGAAAATTTCGACATGAACACACAAAACAAATGGCGTCTTCAAGTTTCCAATCTTTTATAGTTTCCAAGAATGTGTCCTCACTCCTCAGCCCTTGAATGAAGCGAGGTCGTAGACGTGCAATCAATAAATACGACGCTTGAACAAACCATTATTAATTACTAGCACCTGCCCGCGGGTTTGCTCAGGTGGCATTCAGAAAACGACATAATTTTAGAAACTTCCAATTACTGCAGAAAAAAACAAAAGGGCCACCAGCTGTTAGCGACTCTGCTCTACCTAATAATAGCCGATTTATATTGATCCAATGTTTCAGTCCAGCACTGGAAGCCAGTGACACTAGATCGATATTGGATCAATCTAAAGACTTTCCAAATTCTTAAAAGATCCGTTTTACGTGAAAAGTAGCAAGAAATTGGAGTTAGCTTAGTACTTAAACCTTACCCAGCACTCCAACAGTGCAACTATTCTCGCCTAATGCAAACCAAAAAAAGAAAAGTCGTTATTTTTCTTGGTTTTCATTTCTAGCACCCCAATGGATTCAACGTGCAGACGTATCCTCTACAATTTTATTATACCAAGTATCAACATTAGACAATTATAATAATTTGTAGGTGTATTTATTCACACATACGCGAGGAATCCATCGAGCTTCCCTGTCGAGTAGTTTGTGTAATTAGGACGCATTCTAGGTCACACTGAGGTACATAATACCTAACCTCGTATTGTGTACCTAAGTGTAAATTAATAGTGCGCAATTATTCTTGAAAGACGGCGTCGATTCATTGAATAAGTTTTAACGGTATTTGTTTAATTGCATTTGCAATGGATACGAGGAAATAATGGCTAGGTTTTTTAGTTGTTTGTCACTAAAACGTGTTGACTCCTATGTAGCTGTGGCTTCTTCTGGTGGCGCAAAAATACCAATTACAGGGGTTTTTTTGTGTCCCCGTTATTTGTGGGATTTACGGCTCTTCCAATTTGGGAATATATCAAGTGACTTGCATAGCTATTCACAACTGTTCGATACGATTGAACATCAATCAATGTTATCAAAAGAGTCCTGTAAAGGCTGTTCACAAATCCAAAACCCAAAAAAAAATGTCAGTTTAATCCAAATAGACGACCACTATTCTTCCGACAGCTATTTGCCGTCGGGGTTCATTTTGTGTTTTGATTCGACAACCTGTTGAACGGTTGTGCTGTGTTGTGCTGGTCGAAACTAGTAGCTAAATTAACGATTGAGACTGAAATTTGTAAAATACGATAGACGACGCATATTTAGTAACCTAATCCGCTTAACTGTTCTTAAAGAGTCATAAAGAACTCTGAAAGAAATCGACATGTGTTTCACCTCTCAACGAGGCATCCCCGGGATGACGATTGACTTGATGCGAACCCGGACCCGACGTGTCGACACGTCAAGCGTCGAGAGCAGACTCGATTTCTTACAGGGTTCTTTATGACTCTTTAAGAACAGTTAAGCGGATTAGGTTACTAAATATACGCCGTCTATTGTGTTTAACAATGGATTTCCGCAAAGTTACGCCTGAATCAATGAACTATCTGAAATTAGTAATTAAATCACAATCTGCAAGGTACAAAGATACTAATAATGTAGCAATAAATGGGTAGGTAGAACATTATAACAGTAAAACTTAAAACAATGATTCCTGCTTAAAATTACAAACAAAATAAGAATACATTATTCAAACACATGTACCTTGAATGATAATCATCTCCTTCAAAATAATTCTATATCCCTTCGAAACGGAACCTGTAATTTATGATAATATATCAATCTGTGGTTCCCTAAACTGTAGGCTATAATTAAAACATGACCCAGTGTCACAAAGTACAGGTATTGATATCCGTGGCGGCAGAACCCTTTAATTGTGTTCAAATCGAAACCTAATGTTACTGTGGCTTCGTTCATTTTATCGATCGGCATTATTAATCGCTTTATTTGTCATAGATTAAAACTTTGGAAGAACTTAATTTTTGCCGAGCCTTCCATCTAGGTATTATTTTCGTCCGAAGTAATTATTTCCCAAATTATTGTCTGAAAACGACCAATCTTAAGAACCTAATAAGATAAGTACTTGAAGATTTAAAATTATGGGTATGGTAAGGAAGGAAAATAGGGACTTGAATACTACGTTTTTTTTACATGTGATGTAGTCACAAAAATAAGTTGTCAAAAACTCCAACGCAAACCTCACTGCAACTTTATTGAACATGATACCTTCAAGATTTCCTGAAAATTTAACATTTTACACACCTACCTATAACAAGGCCTCACAGAGGAAATCAGACAGTATTCACAAACCTCAAATTCAATTCACCGTTCTTCCGACAGGACCACAGAAGCGACGTCGGCGGCACCGACAGCCCCAAGGCACGCAGACAATATCGCTCGCGATTGAATTATCGATCCGATAATAGGATCGCGAGAGTAATGCCTCTATATATTGTTCTTGCTACTTTCATTATGGGAGCTATTGAACCAGCTTGTTTATTAAACACTTCTTGTGAGTTGGAACTGATAATTGCTGAATGAAAGTTTATTGTTTATTTTAGTTACAAGAATATAGAGTTAAAGTAGAAAATCTCGAACGTTAGGAAAATATTGATTGATTACTTGGATGAAAGGCTGATAATGTAGAAAGAATCATGGTACAAATTTTAGTTCAAAGTGATAGTACCTTAAAGGTGCACTAGATAAATGAAGAGATCGATTGATATAAGTAGATAACAAAAAGCAACGTTGACTATGCCGCCTATTATTTAAACAAAATTAAAGCATATATCATTCGATCGATAGCAATTAAACAAAACTGTATCAATTCCATTTAATCAATAAATCTAAACAATATAACTGACCTATAGACTCTGTTTGAAAGCGTTGGTTAGCAGATAACAATCAATATGGCGCCCGGAGCGTCACCGGCTGTCACCTAAATGAACGAGCACATTAAAATGAAAAGCCTCAGAGTAATGGACATAAATTAAATAGTCGTCCACGTCACTCAAGCCGTACGACCTGAAGAAATACGCCCTGACGGAAGCCAGGTAGTTAAGATTCCAAACAAAAATATAAGATAAGAACAGTTAAGATGTTACATTTTATTAGAAGCCAACAAAGCGACGCTAATTTACGTCCTTTTTGGGTCGTGAGATAAGGATAACAGTATTGTCTTTTAACGATTCACATCTTCAACTGGCATCGTGTGAATTGTCTTTAACCACCCCGGGTGCTAAGTTTAACCACTCACGATTTCTAAGACTACAATTCTAGACACAAACTCAGCATAAAATTTCTTCACAGCAATCGCTCATCTTAAATTATTGCTGTGGGTCATACCACACGCGAATGTATTGCAATTCATTACGACACTAACGTTAGAAACCGATAGTTACGATACACAGTGGTTACAAGTAAATTACTCGAAGTAGTCGTAATCTACGCCCAGGGGGCAAACAATAGAGCAATAAAAGCAACTGCACCCGACAACTCGAGAAAGCAACAAACGTATCGACAACATATAAATCAGAGACAACCTCGAGCGTTACTACTTGAAGCAACCCAGAAATATATCAGTGGACGTTACCGAGTTACCGACCAAACACTGGGACATAATTCAGTTTTCCGTAACATAAAATACTCGTGTTTCATAGAAATAGATCCCTGTCACGGCGAACTATCCGCACTTTGCACTATCTGTCTCATCTCTGCGTTGATTTATTTGCTGAAGTTGACAAAGTATTAGCAACTTAATTTTCTGCTTTGGGATACTTTTTAAGGGATACCCAATTTATATTCCGGCTTCTTGTTATGAAATGCGGACTGACGTGGACCTGTTTCATTTGGTTAAGGGGAATAGTGGAGGAGATATCGTCTAATTCATATTTAGCACGTTTATCGTTTTTCAGAACTACCTGTCTCCCGCAAAGCCATTAGAGCAATGTCATAGATATTCATTTTCATCTCTATTCTGGTTTTTTCATAACTACAGAAAAAAGAGAAAAAGAAAAGATCTGCAACCAGATAAACAAATGTACGAACGGACAATTGAAACGGATTGACATGAGTACGCTGTCTGGATCAAAACCGTTGGACGACAACCAATAGCCAAGTTATTCGGCGATGGAGCAGCCTAGACAAGACTTAATGGTAAATGTGGCCGATTTACTGAGAAGACGTCAATTGCAATAAATCGCGATAGATAAATGAGCTTGTGTTATGTTATGTTCCGAAGATGTAAATAAACTTACAAATTATATTTCATGAAAAAGAATCATTCGGTTTAACGACTTGCGGTAAATATAAATTAAAAGTTTCCACTGGCCCAAGTACAACAGAATAAAGCGCAAATTTGACCGCCGCATATCAACATTTACGGCCAGAGATGTCACATAAACAGTAATAAAATTTCGGTACAATTATCCAAATACGTATATGAGTAGCCGGAATTCCTCCACGATATATTTCGTAAACAAGGGTAATCTTAAGGGCATCGGATCAGGTGGAGGGAAATCAACATTGTTGCATTGCTTTACGGCTTTAACAATTATAGCAGTTTTCATAAAAACTTTGTTGATGTAATCGTTTGTCTTTCCTTTGTCATCTTTGTAAATAGACGACTGGCTCTGACGAAATGATCTCGTTAAAATATTAGATAAAAACGACAATTAGATATATCTATCTTAAAGTTACTCGTAATGCAATAGACAATTCACGATGTGGTTCCAGTTTAGTCATTCAATTCTAGAGATAAACATTCGACAAATATAATAGACATTACATACTCCAAAAGGGTCATTCATATATCTAGAAAATAACATTGTGGGTATTAATCGCACATAATTATGCTAGTGTTCCATCAATACCTTAAAACTGTATGAGTATGAATGAACGATCTACGACGCGTCGCATGCTCTCGTCTTAAGCACCCAATCTTCATACCACTCTGATACGATCAGAACCGCGTTTCGTCTACGTGATCTCACCAATTTCACCGTAACAAGACTTGTTCTCATGAGTATCTTGATCTGCCTCAATTTGAACTACAATATAATGAAGAACTTCGATAAATCGAGTAAGCCCTTTGTTTTCGGTAAGATTTTAACTGTTTACATTTCAATTACGATCAGCATTGCAGGACAATTGATCGTACTTAGAGTTGTCATTGAATTGTTCATGTTGACCATTTCAATGGAAGGTCTTGGTGAGTTTCCCAACTTTTCAATCTTTTCTTCCTCCTATATGGTGTTGATGACGCTTAATTTAATTACAGTATTATTTGAAGATGTAGCGTTAGATTAATTCAAAGATGTTTGCAGACAACCGATTAAAACTGGATTCTCCCGAAAGAATTTTCGTGAAAATAAAAAGCATTCAGTACAGTGTTTAATTTTTTAATAGTTTTTTTTTTGGGAAATATGTATATATAGTATTTCTTTCAAAGTACAGGGATTTTAGGTGAGAAATAAAAAACCGGAATGGGAATCGAAAATAAATAGAATTTATCCAAAAGGATATTACATAGTTACAGAATGTATAATTTACCTACCAGGGGGCTACAACAAAAGGATATTATGTAGCTTTGACAACTATTAACAATAATATACAAAAAACAACCTACCCTTGCGTCCATACAAGCAAGTACCTATCATTTGAAAACCGTATTGCACGATAACAACTTGCAAGTATCTATTAATTACACCAGCTATTTTAAGGTAGTGAATAAGATTATAGTAATGTTACATCCATTACTATAAAAAAAAAATTGTAAGAAGAGTTTATTAAATGTTACACTATATACGTAGTTACTTAAGAAAAGTGAACTAATTATGCTATCAATATATTAAAATGAAGACTTTAAAAAAATCTTTATAAGATATATATAAATAAATCTGTAAATTAACCTTACAGATTTTTGTACATCAATTTTTATATATCATATTAGGATTTTTGAATTTGGTTAAATATTCATATTATTTTTTTACTTTTTTAACATAGTAGGTACTCAAAGTACAAAAACATGTTTTTCCATCAATATTTCAATAATCATGTTTGTAGTCATAAGAGGAACTACTTTCTGAATCAGGTCTTTTTCTCCAATTAGTATCGTTATCTTCTCTTTTACTCCAGAAACCGTTATCATTACCGGTATTTCTCCTACTGTTATATCTGTCGGTATTCCTATTGTTTAATCTGCTATTATATCTGTTGTATTGATCCTTGCTGCGACCTGCATCTTGTAGGTCTTCATCTTCTACTAGTGGAGATCGTTTGTAAGGAGTATGTTTACTACTCACAGGTTTGATGTCTGTTTCTTTGCCTACGTCAGGGGGTGGTGGAGTGGTTCCAAGTAAATCAGCTATATAGTTATCTCGTTCAATCTGATACCCGCGAGCTTTTTCGAATTCTGTAACAACGTTTTTCCGTTTAGTGTAGTCATCACTTTGTGAGTTATAGGTACGTTTAGACTGAATGACCTAACATAATATGTCAAATCAGACATCATGTAGATTATTCAACGTATGAAACAGAACCAAAAATTCAAAGATAAATCTCAAATCCAACAGAGATATCTCCTAAACCTAAAAATTTCACCTGTCCTAACAACACTTTCATCCCAGCACATTATGGTAGATTTGCAGTGACGGGGCGTGTGAACCAGCGAACACCAGTGAAGTAATAAACAGTTCATGTACTAATATTTATAGACAATAACTAACTCTTAATAGCGTCCTTGCCGGGGACCCCGAGGCGGTCGCGCATGTATCGGCAGACCATGTACCCGGTGCGATTCAAGCCGTGCGTGCAGTGGACGCCAATCAGGGTTTCTGTAACAAATGTGACACTTTCATATTTTGCAGTTGTTGACAGCGATAGGTGATTGATGTAATTTAAACAGTAAGGTGTGCTAGCAAGAACATTAAAAAAAAAAATCTTTTTTACAGTATTTTCCCGTTCTATATACCTTGGTTTGAATTCAAAGAGTTTATTGACAATTTAATAAGGAGTCATGCAGACAGATTATATTTAGAGCCCTAACGCATAAGGAAACATCGAGTTATATACTCAAAACCAACAATTTCCCTAAACCCAACGCATTACAATAATATGAAAAGACAAACAGTAATGCAATCACGATCGATAACCACTAAAGCGCACCGCGAAAAATAAACGAAAACCTCATGTTTGTCTTCAAAATCGCACGGCAAACATCGGCCGGAGGTCGTTGACTCCCTCCCCATCGCACCCCATCGCTAAGCGAGGGCGGTGCAACGGGGTGGTGCCGGGGGGAGAGGAAGTCGTGGCCGCGGTTTGACACTTCCTCAGGAAGACCTTTGAAGTAGGAACCAAGATGTACCTTCACATCCTACACAATTTTACAAAGCAGTCTTTTTAAATATTTAGAAACGTAGTAGAAATCATATTTTACATTGATGTTTTACGTTGCGTATTTACAAAGCTACAAAATGACTGTGTGGTGGCCTCTCGGATTCTTCAGTTTATTTAGAAAATTCCGAAAAGACGTATTTTATAACCTGACATTTTTGTCATACAATCAGAGAGTACGTTTCAGCTGTCAACCATCGGCGAACAGAATCATAAACCCATGAAGCGTACGCGAGCATAATACAGACGTTACGACCTGACTTTGTCCGCTACATATGCACCTCGTAAGTTCCACGAGACAAAAAACGAGCAAAAGCCTTATTGTCGATGCAAAATTCCCACGCAGAGCGGCCAAGGGGTAATGCATTTGAGGCATTACACATGCAAATTCATGCCAAGTCGACACAGACAAAAAAACAATTTCATTTAAAACAATCCATCAAGGCAAGCTTTTGCCAGCAACTTAATTAACGTATGTAGGTACATGTTTTCAATTACAGAAACAAGCAATGCAATGATAATTATGAGAACTCACTCAGAGGTAACTTTATGAGATAATATTTATGAGCAAGATGTACGGCGCAAGCTCAGTTAACTCTTTTGAGATAATATAATTTTGTTTAAGGCTCGACGTGGGTTTAAACAGCTTAGAGTAAATTCGTTTTCAGTAATAATTTCTGTAAGGCTCTAACCTGCTCCTGCCTAAACCTAATTTTCAACATACACACATTTTATTGCTCACAGACTTCAGCCGCTTAACTATCCGTAGAGAGTCATTCATAGTCGTTTTTATTTATTTACCAGTTTATGTACACACATTAAACAGACAAGAAGAAAGGAACAGAAAAATACGTACAAAGGTGATGCTTATTTCTAAAGAAATCCCTTCCAGCATACCTGCGATAGGAAAGTAGTTAAAGAGATGTAGACAAAGTGTGTAAGGGTAGAAGAGAAAATAAAATACATAAAATAAAAACACTTAATTATTCACAAATTTAACTATAAACATAAAATATGAGAATAAACTTACATACATACCTACTTCTAAAATAAATATCACTAAAATATATATACTTTATTAATAATAATAGCCTGTTACTGTACCACTGCAGGGCAAAAGCCTCTTCTCATACAGAGAAGCCACGAGCATTGATTCACCACGCTTGCTCAAGACGGGTTGGTGATTTCAGACTTATATTAACTATAAGTCCAGGTTTCCTCATAATGTTTTCCTTCACCGATGTCAGTGTCATATCCAAGATAAACTCAGAAAGTACATATGAATTGAAAAAGTCACATTGGTACTTGCCCGGATTTAAACCCACAACCTCGTGCATGAGAGGCGAGGCCTTAACCACTGGGCCACCACGATATATTTTTTTAAAATGATTATGTAGTATAAAATAATAAATACAAAATATGCAACTACGTCGTTTCCAACAACCTAGCCTGATTATTTTACCAGCTACCACACACTTTGTTCCTTACTTCCGCCTATTTTCTTACTAACACAGGCAGCTACAATTGCTTTATTATGTTGCTAACATAAAATAGAGCTGCCGTTTCAGGTTTCCAAAGTAGCGTTTGGTGACATTTCAAATGTGAACTATTATGTTACGGTCCACCGATTCACATGCAAATCTTAGCTGACAATACAACAAGCCAATAGCCCAAAACATGTTACCACTTGCAAGTCACTTAGCATAGAAAGCGTGTACGTACTGTATTTGTAATGTAATAAACTTGATAGAAAATAAACAACAGTGGTATTCCGACGTACGGCCCAAACAAACAGACAAAAGGTATCAAAAGAGGGCGTTACTTAATTATAATAACGATGAATTGATTAATATTTATTATTGCGTAATAAGAAGACCCACCGCAGTCAAAAATCTAACAGATTAGTCCAAAGTAAACTAACTCTTCAAGCGCATCTTAATTAGAAAACCCTACAAAATTAACATGGCATACAATGCTAAAACGTTACTGCAAAATATGTTTGAACTGTAATATTTTAGTTGGCATTAATTTATTTGGCTTCAATAACATATCAACAACTATGGTCATTAATAAAGATGTACAATTAGTAAGCATTACTGAGAATAAACTCTATCTTATAGCTCCTACACACTATGCCGGCGGCATGGCCGCACTGCCGCCGGGCAAGCCGCGGCGCGCCCGGCCCTGTCGCACAAAGCCGCACAAAGGATCGCAAAGGAAATGAAAGGTACGGCAAAAGCCGGGTGACGTGCCGCGCGGCAAAATCCGGCGGCCATGCCGCCGGCATTCTTTCTGCAAACGTCGTACATTTAACGTTCAAGTTGGCAGTTCCACGATAAAAGTTACATCAAGTATGATATATGTCTTAACTGAGACGAATAGGTGTGCGCATCGCATTTCATATCGATTGTCGACAATCGATGCATTGTGAACGGAACGAGTCGATATCGATACGCGATAGTTCGCCTACGCGCGACCCCCTTACATCGTAATCGGCTTATTAGGATTTTACCACACGCATCCATGTGACTGCTGTGTGTTAACAATGTTACGATGTCGACCTAGGTATCTCTTTATTGTGCTATCCTATTACATTGCACTTAAAAAATTGCGTGCCTACCTGCGTTGATAGGTATTTCGTTTTAGATTACGACAGTAATCTAACTGTATTCAAGGGAGTGAAAAACGTAACACCATATTTTTTTTAATTTAAATTAATTTGTATAGTATTCACACAAACTACTGAACTGTTTCCACCGAAAAAGTAGGTTTCAGTACGTAGAATTCATTCGCACCAATTTTCTTTATCGCTGGTCGCTCGTGCGAGCGGATCCGAAACAGTTCCAAAGTTTACTATAAACTTGCTAATAGATACTTAAAAATCACGATAAGCAAATAAACTTACATTAAAACTATGCCATTACAGATATGAGTAGTAAAACAACCCAAGAGCGCCGCGGGACGCTATAAATGTTGCCTTCATTTGAGACGCCACGCCACGCAAACAATATTTTTCGGACGATAAAGGCCTTATTACGTATAAAAACATTGATATTTTTATGATAACAGTTTATGAAGTTACCAAGATAGGCTGGCTTTCTACTAGAGCTGTGAGAGGAAGCGGAGCGTGAGCGAGGAAAAAATCCACAGATTTGTTTCATTTTGAAAGGGAGACATTTCTATTGGTGGGTTTTATCCTCGCTCACCGCTACGCTTCCTCGCACAGCTCTGATGGAAAGTCATCGCAAAGCTAAGGTTTAAGGCAAATAGGAAGAAATATTCACGGGCTTATAACAAAAGTTGACAGTTATTTGCTTGAATACCTTCTTTAAGACTATGAGGTATATATTCAGCTCGTCAAATCGCTTGTAATGAAACCTCATCCCAAAAACCGTATCTAAAAACTTGTTGCGTGTTGCCACATCGTCCGCGGCGCCACGCGTGGGCTGTGATGTGATGATCAGATGACTGATTAGGTATTTAAGAATATTAATTGTCGCAATAGCTCTACATTCTTCGCTCGGAATTTTTATTGAACACGAACGACAGAAATACCACTAGCTATTGATTGACTGGCGGTCGCACATAAAATATTGTAAAACGATATGTTAAGGAATTTAAAATCAAGGAAATAGGTAGCTAAAATCTATTACTTAGTAGCTATTGAAATGGCTAAGATTGATGGTTGACTAAGGAAAGACAGGAATAGGCAGCAGACAGTAACACATATTTTGAACTAAACAAAGACTACTAAAATATCATGAAAAACTATTTGTGAGTATATCCCTATGTTGTCATATTCTGAAGGTATGCTGCAGAAAATACTTGGACAAAACAATAATCAATGTTCAAGTGACAAATGCAAATGCAAAGAAAACACTAATTATTACGACTGTAGATAGGAGCGGCTCTAACACAAAAGATGAACAATAGCTACTAACACATATGGAATATTTCTTAGACAATGCAAACTTATCGCAACTAAATTACTTCTCTTTAAATAAACCGCAAAGAAGGCACTACTATAGAGTTCAACAAAACAATAAATAAAGATAGTGTTTCAAAAGAATTATTTAGAAGTAACACATTAATTTAGTAAATAACAATTGCAATATATTATGAGCAACTGTTAAAGTACGTTATCACTCCACAAATAGACGGACAAACAGATTCCTCAGCAACATTTGTCACTGCGACTGGTTCTATTCCAAAAGAGCAACTTTGTCTACAACTATCTCGGAGTAAGTAAACTGCTTGAAGCGCAGCGATATATCCAGCTCCCATATCAACAAACTTGGAAAATAACTTTCGGACAAACTCATTTTTACGTGACGCCATCCCAATAATACAAAAAGAAAGCGTACTTTATCAGTGAGCTTTTACGATGCAAGACATACAACAAACATAAAATGTTTATGGAATAGATTTTACTGCTAAAGACTTTGTTCTCATCTATCAACCCAAATGAAATTATTAAAAGTCAAATCAAATATACGTCATAGATAGAAACACTAGTAGCAATGTTTACACAGACTTTGTAATGTCTCGTAATTTTCCTACTACTAACACAAAAAGTAAGCAAATCCCCATAGTTTATCAAAGCAGCGTCGAAAGTAGCAAGTCATCTATGTAGCAGTAAAATAAATCCATCCATCAAGCATGCGACACACGGCAGTGGGGGCATCTGCAACACACGTCAAATAACTTCTTGTAAAACATTTATAATAGCGATAACTTCTATCATTGATTTCAGTATTATCCATCTGTTAGAAACATCGATAAAAGTGGTCGATGATAAAATTGATTTTTAATTCGAAGCGAGCACGATAAATTATGCATAACGATGTAAATGTGACGTATCAAGTGATAATAAAGTTTCATATGTACTTAGATCGAATACCAGAAACTTGAATCGGAAATGTTGGGATTTGGTTGAAATGAATACATCGATATAATAGCATGATCAAAGTAAACAAGGAAGAGCAAAAACAAAATAAAAAAAAACGATAATTTGTTTAAACTTTAAGCATGATTACGACCACCACGGGGTGCACAAACAGTAGCAAGTGTAACAACATTCCCCGCGCATGCGATATCGTGTAAATCAGGACGCGAGCACGATTCCACCTCAGATAGCGAGTGAAATACGAATATCGTCGCATTACCACGCGGCGGAACGCTGAACGCTACCAATGGTGTCATTTACTTGAACGCTGCACACAATCATCTTATTTTAAAGATAACTATCCTTCAATAAATCCTTATTTATTTATCAAAGAAACAGCTAATCGCAATTGAGAAAACAGATCAAACCACACGGATCAACTTACATTCTTCAAGAATCTGGCGCCAGCCTTAGCGAACCAGTATAATATACATCTCACTCAATCTACTTAGCAACACCGATAACCGGCCATTACCAATGAAAACGCCGACAGATAGTCGTATGCTCACAATTAATTGAAACTGCCCACGTAATCTAATAAAAGCTAGTTTTTGTGAGCAAGACAAACAAGGGCGCCCATTCGTAATTAGAACTTAATGAACATTCGGAATATTGAGTTCGGCACCGTGAGAAGTCCGTCGATAACTACGATTTGTGTCACTGTAATTAAAAGCGTAGCTGCCGATAAACTGGACGTGTAGACTGAACCTACTAGTTTTGACTGCGTCGATCAACCAACGTTTGAGGAGCTCTCCAATACTTGCGTCCCATACAAGACAGGTGAAACGGAAAAGGAATATGAGTTCTTTGAAGAGTGAACACGAATCAAAATTCTCGTTAAAATCGAAGCGGTCTTTAATTGAAATCGTATGTTGTGTCGAACGTCACTGATAAAACTGTATACGGTTCTGTTGATGCATTGACGTAACTGCCAATGATGCAAATTGAGACGCAATGAAATTTAAATTACGTTTTATTAATTTCAATAACTACATATTTCATTTGTGATGATTCATACACTGTGCTTGCATTCATTTGATTGAGAGTGAAAGCTTTAAAGCTCAAAACACACACAAAGCGGGTGCGTGTTGGGCACGGGTCGGGACGGGAGTACGGCGGGCTTGTATATACTGTAATTTCTTGTATTGTGTGGATGTCACCACACGAAAAGCGTACTCGGCTCCTGCTCCCGATCCGCTCCGCGCCCGACCCGCGCACTCCCCGCGCACACTTTTCGTGTACAATATATATAAGCCAGCCGTACTCCCGTCCCGACCCGCGCCCGTCACGCACCCGCTTTGTGTGTGCTTTGAGCTTAAAGTTTCTGGAGGCAATTCAGATAAATTCAGTACCTAAACTAATTTAGTTTCGTATTAGTTCGACTTAACTTACAGCAGTAGTCATAACTGTAAAAACAACAAATTGTTATAGTGCTACTTAATTCATTAACCATTTTATAGCTACTCTCAAAACAATGCCTTGATAGCCTCGACATATATGACCACATTTTATTTGAACAGCTTTATTTTCACTAATCGCATTAAAACATACACTTGATAGAATGAGAATTTTTTCCGCATTGATCGGAAAAGAAGAAACAAGAAAAAAAATCGTGGTAGGTTTGTTCGGACAACCAAACTCAGAATACGTAGGTACAAATCAACTTTATGCCGAAAATATTTGACCAGCTATTTTTAAATCAGTGTGTATTCTTAAAATAGAATAACAATTAGCGACTATAAAAAGTGAGTACAACCATCTGACCGACATGGTCTTCTCGTAAAGCAATACAATTAAGCAATGGGCGTGCATTAACACCTTACTACAAAGTTTTCACCCACGCGAAATAAGTGTACTTATACCGACTCATGACTTTAACCTACATGAGCGTTTGCAGTGCGCCGAGCTAACAACACACCCAATTGTGAGCGTTTGTTTAGATTGAATGTATGAACGAACGGATCTTACCTGTGGTCGACAAACCGAGACTGGCTCTCTTTACTTGAACAGCCACTAAAGAGAAAACCGCAACAGCAATATAAGTCGGTACACATAAGCCGCCATTCACCACGGCTCAAAAATAATCAAATGCGCTAACTTTTAGTGCAAACAAAATGTTGACTCACCACAATCTTTTCCCAGGAACTCGTCAACGGTATCCATAAATCTGGAAAAAACAAAGCTGATTTAATAATAAAAACAAACAATCACATAAGCAGTGTTCTGAGTAATAGGTGTTTTGAGTTAGGAGCCATTCACGATGAAGATGTATTAGCACATACGGCTTGAAGCATAAAACCACATAAGACTGATAAAAACCAAAAGACAGCTAGTTAACTTGGCAAAGGATTTTAACAGAGCCAGGGAACGTGGAACTCATAATAAAGAGTTAATTGTCTTTGAGAAAACGAAACCTTTCCATTAGCTATCTTATGAGCAGCTGCTCTCAGCGGTAAACCTGGAGGTGGCAATGTTGTAACAAATCAAGAGTTGGACTACAACGTAAATTCTCTACATTCCAGTAGTAGTTCCTAATACAATAAACTATAAAAGTTAAAAGCGATGTAAAGTGATACGTAGCAACAGTTATTCCACCATAAAACATTTAATTGAATTTCACAAAAATATAGAATCTACGGCACCCGTCAAGAACCAGATGAAATATTATCATGTATCGATCGCAGCGTGTCGCCATACTTTAATCGATTTTTTTACACCTAAAACCGCACGATCCGTGGGCGTTCAGAATTACAAGGCGTTTTGCCGACCGGACAGCCAGTTCGACCTATTTGGTGAAATATGTTTGTTTTCATCATAACAAATGTCTTTTAATATTTGCTACGAGGGAGCGCCGACAAACCCCAACATGGCATTATTGGAATGTTTTCTTAAATAACTTGCAAGGGTGGTCCAATGTTGATATTTCGGCTCGGAATTTTCTTTTCACAAGCATATAAATGTGTCACATAAAGTATAAGTTTTGATATAAAAATGAATTCTGCGCACAGCCGAGGGTCGTGGTGATTAAGTCTTGTCATGCAAAATTGCAGGCGTTTACTAAGCGCCATCGTTTTCTAATTATTCTAGAGACTCCCCCTCGAGCGACACGGGAGCCGACAGCGGCGGCGCCGCAACTAGTTGCATTCAAACGAAATTTACAATTCAGTTTATCATCATCGTCAATATTAACATCTAAAACGGTGCAAACGAGCTCTTCATTTACCACGTAGATGAATTATTGGAATGGCGGCGATGGCTGTTTCACAAATATTTTATGACCAGAAATAGGGGCTGTAAACTTGTAGGATTATAATAATATCTATGTCATAATCGTAAAAGCTAGTACGAGAGGAAAAACAACTACCAATTCTAGTTGTAGAGACATAAAACAGAGGAAAATAATAATCCATAAAACAGTAATTAAAAACGATGGCTGTTAAAACTCAAATAGAACTATGTTAACAAGGTGATTCTGTGGAATTTAATCTGTACTCCAATAACATTTACAAATGAAACTAGCCGCGACGTGTGGCGCCAAAGAGTAAACAGTTTAATTGTGTATAAAGACACAAACGATTCAACAAATTCGAAGAATATATCCCCATCAAGGTCCTTGGTTACGTGGATTTTGCTTTTGACGTTTTTTTTCGTATCTTATACGGGCTCTTGTACGGTCAACACTGCTTCATGTATAAATTTTAACACCAAATAAGGTAAAGGAGCATCCAATTCTTGATACGGAATCATCGTCATCATGTTATTTTCATTAAGATAGTCTTCTTCGTGTTTTAGACCCAGCTCTACGCATTGACCTCATGGCCTTAGATACATAAAAATATATCTTTGACAGACCAATTAAAATAATTTAAGTAAAACTTGAACAAGGATCAATAATACTGTAACTCCGTCAGATAATTAGTTTTACAACACATTACAAGTTGTCACGAAGAGGGAAAAGAACCGCGTGTATTGATATTCTAAGAATTTTAAGATATTGTGTGAATAGTTTTTTTTTTTTTTTTTTTGTTTATTCAAAATCTGTATTAACAATACCATACATAAAGTCTGCCAAACTGTATAACAGTTTGTCGGCAGTCGTTCTCGTCTAACAATGAATTACAAATTTTGAATTTTTGTTAGTTAGTTTAATATATTGTATTGCAATATTTACCATTTTCAAGCTATTTTTTTATTATTCACAGAAAAAAAATGATAAGTTTGTCAAACAGGTGCGTCAGCATTTAAAATATCTGAATATCATTAATTCTATTATATACATTGGAATAGCAAGGATGACAAATATATTAGATACAAATATAGATATGAGATAAATTTCGGCTTAACTATAATCCTTATTAATCCTATAATGGCACGTCTATTTTTATTTATGCTCACAACTAACAAAATACTTATGTTAACGACAAAACACGAAATGTTCTACAAATGGCTACAATTAATCACATGCAAGGTCGACATGATCATTGAACGACTTCAAAGCAGTACATTGTAACATACAAACTTTCTAAGCATTTCCTGACCAGCACGGACGTCATTATTTAAAATCTGTCAAAATTGTGTATTTTATTACCCGGGCGGCAGATCGAAGCTACGTGAATTACATGCTTTCTTATTTAATATTAGTAGCGTCTTGCGTTTGTGAGATAATTTATATCTAGTGGCCTTATCTGTATGGTAAGATCGCTCCCGAGTTATAATCCGGGTATTTTTCATGACACACCGGCTGCGGTGCCACTGCCGTGCCCCTGCCTTATTGGAAAATTTATGTAACTACCAGGAGGCATCGCTGCAATTATTATTGCCCCTCCGACACCAGCCGAGAATATTCGTGAAGCTGACCGAGAGTTACGCACAAAGAATCACTTAGATATTCCGCTGTTTCACGATGTTTGCCAATCACCACCACATAATACATTTAAATTAAAATGCATTATATTTTAATAAATAAATTGACATAAATATGCTAATCCCACGGATTACATTGATTAATCTCCTGATGATATCTGAATGCTGGCTTCTCGAAGTAAATATAAACACGAACATAATCGATAAGCCGCGGTTTTAATGAAAAAGATCATAAGCTTTAAAATTTTGTAGTCCATAAAATGTCAAATTTACAAGACCATTACACGAGTTTGACGACATACGACCATAAAATATGCGTATAAACTGTGTAATAATTTTATTGCGAATTAATAACGACATTTATTATAATTTCAACATTTCCAAACTTGTTCCTGGTTTATTGTCATTGTATTTAGGTACAGTTGCCCCAACAGCCAATGTTCAAAAAACATTCAGGGTTGATTTTATTTATTTTATTGCAGCCTATAAAACGCTTCTATTAACTACAATTTAATTTAGTAAATTCCATCAAGTAATCTAGTTACTGCGTAGAATAGAAAATGACAAACATGCTTTCACAAGACACCGGACCTCACATACGCGACGCGAACGCATCCATCATGGTAGGAGCGTACACGTCGTTATGTGTCGGTACCCAACAAGCGCCGAAAGTGCCCCAAACAGAGATAATAGGCGACATTTTGATACAACGCGAGATAAGGAGCAAGGAGGTTCCCATGCGATCCAGGGCGTCCTCACAACTAAGAACAACGTTGAAAAACAACAGGCCAAAGGTCAGACGTGGATTAAATACAAGCAGAATTATGCATCCGGTGACAAATAAAGCAGGAGTGCAGGACCTTCCGAAGTTAAAAGAAAGGATCTTGCTACAAATAGGAGAGTAATTGAGAGATTTATGGGTTCATTATGCACGGTGAAGACAGTGAGGTCATACCGATCATTAATATTACAAAGTTATTAAACATGTAAGATGAAGACACGAAGGACTACGAGACTATCAAAACTATTTTAATGATTTGAACATAAACTTAATGAAGCTTTAGTGTTGTGTGTAGTTGGAATATAATTTATGCTGGAGTAGTATCGTAGGCACGTCATCGAGTTCGTGTTTACGGCGTGCAAACTGCACGACCGTCGGTGGCAGACTGCCGTCGCGAAGTAATTACCTAGTGATACATCGCCTTGATCCAAGATGCGCACGCGATCCTGTTCTACTAATGCTACGTTTCCCAACAACTTGTCTGTCCTTTAGGTAATATATGGTTATATAATGAATGTTTAAACACCGAAGTTTTCAATCTAATTAATAGTTCTAGTATTTTGCAACTACCGCGATATCGGTTTAAATAAATTGCACGTTTCAGTCGAAGCACTTGAGTTATCGACAAGTGGTAGACTTGCCTCTAGGCAGAAAACTGTAGACAGTCGTTTGAATTAAAGGATTACATGTTACTAGCGAAGCGGCGACGTGATGAACTTTATGTATCTCTTCAGAATGAAACATGAGTGATTTAGAAGCTGATATACAATTCTATAAGAACCTGATATATTTTTAGTTGTTTTGAGTATGAATGTCGATTGCTATACGAGTAGAGGAAGACCAAAGAAACGATGGATGGACTGTGTGGAAGATGATATGGATAGAAAGGGAGTAACTTATTCAGATGATGACTAATAGAGAAGCATGCAAGTAAAAGGTATGTTGCGCCAACCTTAATAAATTGGAATAAGAGCAGGAGAATGAATGATGATTTTTAGTTGGTCCTGTATTTCCATTAGTGGAAATTAATTTAAAGGTTCATAGTCAAAGATAACTATTAAGTCCCCCTTGTGACCGTTAATTCAATAGCAGATTCAAACATAAAGCTAAATGAGTAAAGTTTCGTCGAAATATCATTCAAATAGTTTTCTCATTTAAATAGTTTTGCTCACATATTCTCACATTAAACGCACCTTATGGTATATTAGTAAGTTACTATGAAATTATTTAATGGCTATGAATATCAATGTACTTTAAAAAACTATAAAAAAATCTGGAAAGTTAAAAGGAAAGTTTATAAAGAGATTGGGTTAATAATTTAGAGTCGGTTTATATTGACAGTTTTATGTGATGTGCGTGATAGTAATAAGTACAAATCAATGTCACTACGTTTAATAAGAAGAAACTATAAAGAGTAATGAGGAATAAATAACCTTTTATATAGCAAACATGACAGAAAGAATGAGAATCAAATTATACCAAAATAATTATTTAACCTAGCCAGACCTTATTTAAAACAAATCCATAATTTAGAAAAACTTTTAGCATTAAAACATAAAGCTAATACAAATAACGTTAAAGGTTACTCATAAAAACGTAAGTTTCCTATAAGTGTTATGCCAAGATTTAATTTAATAGCATATTTCGCACGAAAAACCAATTGATTCTTTGATACATATAATATTAATGGAAATTTTATGAGTGTTTCGAAATAACAGCAATAACGACACCATTTAAGTGGTGACAGACCTGTAAAGAAATCATTTTATTGTGAAATCGCAGGAGTTGATGGTGTTCCCCCGATGGTTCGTGATTGCCAATTGATAGTGTCAGTAAATATTGTTTCTTATTTAGGGTGGATCGACGGGACGATAATGGCAGCATTTATGAAATTACCAAATATTAAAAGATTCGAGGAGCTGTTGATACAAGAATTTTGAGTTTTATGTTTTCACTAGCTGCCGCTTGGGGCTTCGCCCGCGTGGATCCTATTTCTTTTTCTAAAATAAAAATAGCCTAAGTTACTCCTTATAATGTCCCGTCAAAATCGGTCCACAACTTTCGGACATTTGCTAGAACAGTCAGATTTTTTTTTTGTTGTAATTACTTTCATACATTTAGTAAAATAGCTGTTATTTCGACATTACAAACAGACACTACAATTTAATTTATTTGAATGTATGTATATATTAGAAACAAATATGATTTGAAGTTTAAACAAAGAGTTATACTCTTTGTTTAAACTTCAAATCATATTTCATTAAAAATAAAGTTTAGGTTTTAGGTGTTATAAAAACCACAGTTGAGCGTGATAAAGCTTATAAAAGCAATAAATAATGATTTTATCTTAAGGACGTACCGCTGTATAGAAGTTATTGTTGTATTCAGTTAGAAATAAGCTATAATATTTTATTATTAGTACGGCACTTTTGGTGTAAATTTATAGCAAAACTGTCTGAAAATTTTACGATCACAATAGTGGAGCTATATCACCACAAACATTAGTCACACTATTGTCCAGAGTAGGGTTGTCATCTATCTCTTTGAATCTGGATACAATCCAAGTTAGGACGAAGTTATCCAGGACTTTTAGAGATGTATCATTAAAAAATAATTTTGGGATATATCCAAATCTGCTTAGTGTAATAGAAAGTTTCGTTTGAGAACCGTTTCTAAGCTTTCGCAAAGTATCTACATCGATAATTTTGTCTAAGTTGTGGGTTATACAAGGTGTCACATCGACGCGAAAACTGTTACTATGGACTCGGTACATGATTCTGAACTACTGTGTTGAAATTTTTCTGAAAAAACATCTGCTGTTTGATAGAAAAGTGCAATACCTATGCGGTAAAAATGTATGGAACAGCAGATAAAAAAAAAACCGTCGACAAATTTCGCCGCAGGGTGTTCAGAATCACATACTGAATCCATGGTAGCAGTTTTCGCTTCGATGTCCCTGCCATCCTGTATATTCCGATAGAAACAAAAACTGAGAGAATAAGTTTTGCGGAAGCATTAAAAATGACAAATGACAAACGTCCCGTCCCGCGTCCCCAAGTTGGAAAGATTTAGTTCGCGAATCTACTCGTAGATAGCGTTTTCCCACGAACATTTCCTTGAAAAATATATATTGCAAAGGCAGTCATGGCATCCCTAGACAAATACAGTGATCACAAGAGAGTGATTGTCAAAAGTAGCGCCATTCAATCAGGACAAAAGCCATGACACCCATTCCTTAAATGTTTACGTCGGGAAAGTTTCAGAATAGCCCCCCAGAGTAACCTTCGTGCCTTTCAGTGTCTGCGGATTGTGTAAAGGTGTGTTCTCAGACCAAATATATGGAAACATTTATTTTCTTAATCTTTTCTTTAAATATGATTTAGAAGCATATACAATGTTGAGACTTAACAATTACCGAATCGTAAAAATCTAGATTGGTCTGCATGGATATTTTAAAATTCAGCATTAATATGTAAATAATACACTATAATTACAATGTCTCCTACAATAATGCAGTATTCCTCGAATTGTAATCTAAAGGAGAACGGTAAAATTTTAAAATCACCCATTGTGTACTCAGTTCTTTTCAAAAGAAAAACCACTAAGATTTACACAAAGAAAATCCATCATGGCGACAACAGTACAAATAACAATAAAATCGAATCACTTCTATTAAAGTTTTGACTAGATATATAGTCCAACTCTTTCTATAAAGACCTATTATGATATTGTCCTCTATTATAAAAATAACAAATAAACTTTATTGTCTAATGTTTTCATTTCTAGACATATAAAAATTATCACAGCTATTTTGGAGAAAATTTGAATATAAAACTTTACGAATACAATCATCAAAACTAGGCAACTTTTTTAACTGGGACAGGAAGTAAATCAATAGTCAATATTTTCTTCCCAAGAACAATCACGAAAAGTTTCGACGTTATGCAAATACGGAGTCATAAAGTAAGATGACGTAGCAACGAGGCTATTTTTAAATCCGTGACGTCATCGACATTATTTGTGTGAAGGATAATCTCCTAAAATAGTCGAGACGGTCTCACGTCTCGCGAGACGGCAAACGGTTCGGAAAGAGTCCACAGTTACAAATACAGGGTGGTTACCACAGAAATATAGAAAAATATATTTTTGAGGTGGTCACCCTAAGTGTTGTCAGATAAACTCCATTTTATAGAACGAGAATTCTTTCTTTAATTCGTATGTTTGATTTAGATGATTAGTTTCATAAGTTCGTCCAGGTTGTGAAAATAAACTTTGTATGAAAACATCTTTAAGCATGTGATTTATTCTGAGAGCTAGGTATTATCTGATCACAACTTTTCCAAATTAACTTTCTTTCATATTTACTCAAAAACTATGAATGTTGTTCATAGAGTCGTTAATTTTCTAAATGATAATGTGGCAAATAAATAGCACCAATTACTTAAAGTTTGATAAAAGTTCTGAAAAACAAATCTGTTTTCTATCATATTCCATTATTTTAATTTCAGTTTTCTAAAGTTCTAGATGAATACAAAATGCAAGAAAGACTGAATCATCACTACGAATACAAAAGCCCTTAATTATTATTAACATATTAGCCATCCAGTGCAAGCCCCATACAGTCATCTACATCTGCCATAACAGCACTGACTCACACATTACGTGTTCCGCAATACTCTAGTACTCGTAAAAACTATCCTAATTACGCATAGTGAATCAGTTGGTTGAGACATGGCGCACACTATGCGACATGCGACAGCGACAGCTCGGCGACTAGACGTAATGACAGGCTGCGGCCGAATTTTCATATATTTTGTTTAAAGCTCCACATACTTGGCGTCAAGTTGCAGATTCGCAACGACAGGCTAAGGGAGTCCGCACGCTCTCGCTACTTATCGCAGAGACTAGAAGAACGGTGCACACGCACACCTGACGACAGTCGCATGCGACAGAGAATCTCAAGATGAATACGTTCGATGTCAATATTTCAAATCGGACGTCGAAGTGCGTCAAAAACTCAAACAAAATTATCGCTTCCTGCACGACGTCTGTCGTAAGGACTAGTCTCAAACACAAACAACAGCTAGACACAGGTCTAGTCGCTGTAACATGACACTTATGCAAACGACAATTCCGTTTCTTATTGCAGCGACTAGACGCAGCGGCAAGACGCACAGTTTGCGCTGGCACTTAATGTCTCTAACTCGACAATTGTTGCGATTATTGTTGCCGATTCTGAGAATAGGTACGTCCTGCTTCATTTGTGGTCTAGCCGAGTTGCCGCCGGCACAATAATACAATGATTAAATCCAAACGAACTGGTCATTATTACTTTAATGTCGATGATATTGAGCCGTTTCAGTTCAACATCGTTCGAGTTAACCGCAGTAATTATTATGGTTTAATCTTTGGAGGAGAGTTTGACAAACAAGTTTAATGGTTTTGCTTTCTGATTGTTTCTGAATGTTTGTTAATTCTGAAAGAATTGGAAACAAAACGTGTTTATATGCATGAGTTTTTGTTTAAGTTGAATTTTATCCTACTTATTATAAATGTGACAGTTTGGATGTTTTTTAGGTACGCAAAAACGGCTAAACGGATTGGGATGAAATTTTGCACTCGAGATAGGATATAGAATACTTTTTATCCATGTACGTATAGTACGATAATTTCCGACCGACTTCAGTGTTTTTAATTAGGTACATAGGTATATATTACATAAACAGCCGTGCGTTGTTCAACGATGGCGTTAGTATTAAAACTACTTCACTACTTATAATTACTATCCCTATCCCTATACTAGACATTCAATTCAGACGATGTTAATTAAAATCTAGCTAAACTTCATAATAAAAATATAACCGTTTTGGTACTTATATCAGGGTGCAATATTCAGCTAAAGCAGTATTATTTTAATCTTATCTTACTTCAGTGGGGGAAAGAGATGTAGCTATACATCCTGTAGAGCTTCATCTCTTTCCCACACTAAATTAATATTAATATAATACTGCTTTAGAGGTGTTGGTAAGCCTCCTGACCAAGATTATGTCTGGACTTTAAAAGAAATTTGACCCCTGAGTTTTTACGCCATTTCTGCTCAGGGATACTCAGATAGGAAATGCCGACTCCATCTAGCTTATATAAAAAAAAAAATAACAACAGTTTTACATGTGATTCCGATATCCGACTATTTACAGAATAAAAACATTTATTTCATTTCATAAAGTTTTAGAAAAAAACATGCTTTCTTTTGACCACTGACCAACCAATAACATAAACTTAAAACAATAAACGAATAATATTAGAAGAACTAACAGAACTCAAAAACCCGACCATCCTTATATGGTAATCAGAATAATAGTAATAAAACCACAACAATGCTATTCGTCACCAATTAAAGATGTAGGATGTGCAAATTAATTAGCGAGATCATTAGAAACGGCGCCAATGACACATAAATAGAACTACCGTATTATGTTCGTTTAAATACAAAACTTTGACCATGTGAGTACGAATTCATTAATTTCAGCACTAGAGTCCTAGAAAACTTTATATTCATTAGAATTTTGTGACTGTAGTATAATTAGCGTAATTATTGTACAGTACAGTCATATGTGAATAATTCTTAATAACGATAATTCGTGATGAGATCATTTTATATCTTTTAGATTGCGATCATTATTTTTGTTGGAAGTACGTTACGACCCTTATTAATGAAGTGAATCGGCGCGCACTGTCATTTGTTCATTGTTAAGTAAATTTTTACGAGAATCGTAATCAGATAAAAATACCTATTTTATTTTGCAACGTTGATAAGATTGTTTTTTATTTTGCAACTGATAAAAAGCTCCAAAATAAAAAACTAGGTACAGCGCATCTGATAAGTTAAATAAACCAGTTGTAAAAGAATTATGGACAAAACCAGTAATTTACTGAAAACCCTAAATTTCATTTTCATCAGCCTACAGATGTCCAGTGTTGATAAAACAGTTTTTTCATTAGAAGCCCTTATTTCAAATGATTATTGTAGTCTCAAAAGAAATGTTATCAAACTTATTACATTAATAATTATCTAAAACACTACATTTTACCATCTATACATTTGTTCTGAACGTATAATGAACATTTTAATCTACAAAATGTCGCTCAAATACATCAAACTTGTCATCATTACTCGCCGAGACCAGAAAATAATTACTTGTATTAAAACAAGGGCACGTTCTAATCAAATCATGTACTGAGTTTCGTAAGCGTTTAATTAACTCAGAGTACGATGCAACCGAGAACTTTCGTAACAACTCCAAGTAGATAAAAGTAGATTTAATAACAGGACAACTATATAATAATACATACAATGTCTCAATTATACCCACGCTGTGTGGTCCAAATGATTATCCACACTCTGTAATAAAGAATACTTGAACATTGTCGATATTTAGATCAGCTATTACGCTCAACAACTTGTAATAGACAAGTTATTAGCATTATTATGGACATTATAGAAAATCGGCAATTTGTTTCATCATTCTACTATAGAATTTACGATATTACAGTTGAGCAAGTTATGAATAACGTAATAAATATGAAAGTTAATATTGATATAAGGAGAAAAGATTGTTTGCTGGTATGCCATGCCAGGTGTAATTGGCGCTACGCGATAGCTTTGATAGATCTTATCGCATTCATTAGTATAGTACGACATTAACATAACCAGCCTAACGTTAATGTTTTAAATACACGCTGTACTAATAATCGTTGTTTGGGTAACTCATTGCGTTGTAGAGAAACAGAAAAGCTGAAAGGATAAGTTCTTGTGGTAAAGGAGAAAAACTGTCGTTAAAACTGTTTAGTAATTATATCTGTCGCCGGTGATCAAAACACCAATAATTCAACGTTCAACACCACATTATCGTCGGACGGTTAGAGAAAAATAACCGTTCACAGTGTTAGTAGAATGGGTTAGTGACAGTA
This sequence comes from Agrochola lota, assembly GCA_947364205.1. Lineage (NCBI taxonomy): Eukaryota > Metazoa > Arthropoda > Insecta > Lepidoptera > Noctuidae > Agrochola > Agrochola lota. The sequence continues at coordinate 7,167,333 of OX376231.1, read as the reverse complement.
AATTTGGACAATGGCTGGCGGTCTCTATATTTATGTGTTTGTTATCACGCTCGGAAGTATCCTATCTTACTCTGATTTACACTAGCCTCTTACTAGACAAACAGTCAACAACGTGAGAATTTACTTTTAACACCTTTAGTGCGATAAACGAGTTCACAGCTCGTAAGATACGTACGTGGACATACTTTATTGAGGCATCATTAAAGAAGAAGCGTCTATTGTCTTTTAGAATCGCCCGACTACAGACAAAATTTTCGTGGAAGACGTCGTTAATCGCGATGATGTCAAAGGAACTTTTTGCACACGCGTCGTAGGTATAATGTTTGTTTACTGTCTATGCAAACTATGTAAGTATATCCATGGTTGATGTCACAGCACTTGGGTCTATTAGACGCCAAGTCAAAGTCCAATTTTATTTCGGTTTTCCCAACAGTGATTGAACCGACTAAAAATAAAAAAATGACTTAATAGATACTATGTTAAATTGTCTCGTTATAAGTCTCAATCATGCGCTAATATTATCACAAACAAAAAACAAAGACGAAAAAAGCTCAGAAGCGGATTTAACAAGTGTGGATGACATAGAATCTGATGTATCAATATTGGATTAAAGCGATGACTTTAACCCGTGGGTGTACCACGTCTCGTATTTCCTAGTGTGCATTTTTGAAGATAGTAAAATCTATAAATGATTATACGTTTATTGTCAAGTGAAACATTAACTTTATCACCCACTTCCCGGAAAATAGGCCTGTAATGGGCGTAGAGAGGAATCGGTAACAGCGAATAAATCGTCAAAACAATAAAACCCTTAAAAGCAGAGCAGTAAAAATCTATTAAACGGACAATCGGTACCACCGGCGGTGTTCACAATTTATAGACGGGGTGATATGTACACGAACGGGTTTGTAATGACGACATGATTGTCGACAGTCGACATGGAAAACAAGTAAAAATACAGCCGTGATAAATGAACCGGGTGAGCACGCGAGCATCATTACGAACGCGCGTCCGATCATCTCCGTTCAGTAAAAGGTCGTATAAATGAAGGTCTCATGACAATATATTTATCCTCAATTTATTATAATAATAAAATAATAGTGTCATTTTATTAGTTCTCTTGTTCGCCCGACGTTACCTGTCTAGACTAAATTGCAGTGTGATGCAATTTTCGTAGAAAAATTTCGCGCGGTCGAAGCGGATTTTCCGTTAGAGTTTACTCATAAATAATATTTTCTATCTAAGCTTAGCTGATCTTTATTAAATTTATTATTTACAATAGTTAAAGTTTAGCTTAACTTGCAAGTTAAAAGACGATTCTTAATTTTATCTCTAAAATAGCAACCAAATGAAAATTTTCTTTGGTTTGTGTGAAACTGAAAACGTTATCAAAAAAGCAGGAGGATCTCTAGTCTCAGCAAATATTGTAGAATACGTAGTGAGAATCTCCCCGAAGTATCCTATTCTCAAAACATATAGACCTGTCATTAAGTCGACGTGCCTTTTAGTTAAGATTTGAAGTAGCTATACGGGTGGCGCATTAGTCAAACGTTAACTGACAAACAGATGCGAGGTCCGCACCTTGATAACAACAGCGAACTATCTTCGAAATGCCGATGGTTATTTATGTCTATGACGGCCGACGATGGGGCGCACTGCCTAACAAAAGACCAGACAAATGATCGAGATAATCTCAGAGTTAAGGCTGAGCAAATCATTTTATTTATTGATAGGCAGTTAGATTTGCTCGTATTTCATTCTGAACAGTTGGTTTTGAACAGCACATAATGCAGGAAGAAAGTGCTAAAGACTTCCCAACGCGAAAATCTGGACTTTATAAAATTTTATGATAAATTAACAGGTTATAACAATGCAATGAGCTTTTAAAGAGAAAATCGTGACAAAGATTCAATTATGTTTTTATAATATGCAAGCTCTACATAAGCTTTATTGCCGTGACTTAATAAATCTGTCACCATCGAATACCAAAAAGACTATATTAAGATATTTAGTATTTTAATAAACATATCAATTAACAGAAATTCTTATAGTAATATGACTACTTTGGTAGTGTCAAAGTTTACGACGTAATAAAACGCCGTGTGTTTTAGTTGCAGGGGGACAACCGGACAACTGCTACACGTGAGCACACGCATCGCTGCTGCGACAAATGCCTTTCAAATTCCGAAAGGCATCGGATCCCGCGTGGGAGGCAGACGCCATCGACACAAGCGCTAGATGTGACCAAGTTCAATTGAATACGAGAATAGGTACCTCTACCGACACCGGTCGGGTCGACGGCGGCCCTTAGGCGCGCGCGCCGCGCCGCCCACGCGTCCCGCGTAGATTTATAACATTACCCATATTCGGCCTACGAATGGCGCCAATTCGACGCTTCAAATTAAAATCCGCCGCGAATGCAAAACGATAACTCCGCGCTTTGATGGATAGCTGTTCTGTTTCTGATTTACGCAGCACCGTATAAGGGGAGTGTAAACTTGTTAAGCCGTATCATCCTTAGGCGAAATGTCGTCGAATAAAGTCCATATCAATCACTAGCATTTAGTGTTCTGTAGGCTGCTGTCTGTTGAATGATATAGCGCTGCAATAATTTTAAACGCTCTATGGTTTTCGAAATCCTTTAAAAGAATGTCGATACGCACAATCTCTACTATATTTCAGTATGAAATATTGTCGCGGTTCGATATTAACACAACAAATACTACGTCACTTCTCAATGCCTGACTTTCAAAGGTTTATGAGATAAAGATTACGTCTGGAACATGTATGTATGCGTGTGAGATACATCTTCTACTTGGGCGAGCTAAAAAGGCTCGGCGTCGTCGTGAAGACGTCTTACAAGAGGCTGCGATTAATCGCACGTAAACAGCACCGGGGAAGATGGACTTACTCTGTCACTTTGTCCTCGGGAGGTATTATGCGTCCTGGCATTAAAATTTTCTTGTGTAGTACGCCCTTCGATAGTAATTCCTATAACAAAGAAACCAATCATTATTTACATAGTAATGCTCCTTTGCGTGTACCGATACATTTGCTTGAAATATTGAAAGATATTATTTTAGATTTGCAAATTATTCATAAAGTTATTTTTAAGACAACTTAAGCAGAGGTACAGAGTAAATAACGTAAATTCTAAATCCAAAAAAACCTTAATTTACTTGTAAAGTCGTTGAAACGGACCGCCAAAACACGGGTCAAGAATTTAAATGAAAAGTTAAGTACACATTACTTTAAGCCGGTTTCAAATGATCGTATTATTAAAGAAACGTATTTAATGAGATTATAGTATGTAAGTAGAGCATGAAACAGTCGATGATTTATGTGGCACAGAGGAGTTAAGGAATGGAGAAATAATGTGTGGAACAGCGGCCGAATTATATGGCAATAAGGACGCTGACAAATACACCAATTTAGTCGTTATCGTCTGATGATTTTTATTATGTACACTTGCTTTTCCAGTTCACTTTAAGAGCGTTCATCCAAAAAGTTGGCAACGTCGCAAATAGCTGTCAAATATTTACCTGTTTTGATTAATTTGGCAATATAACGGTATTGAAATAAGAAATATGGCTAACTAGTGAAGTTAATAATGAATTGCAATTATAACATTGAATTTGATGTTGTAACCGTTTTAGGTGTAAAAACCAGGCAAGTGTGTGTCGGCCCACGCACAATGAAGGGTTCCGTAGTTGGGATGAATTTATCCCAAGAACAAATTTAACATTGTAGTTGAAAAACATGTTCTCCCATACGGAATGTGGGAGATCATGTTTTTCAAACTGCAAATTTAAGTTGGTTGATTATATCTCGTTAACCAGTACAGCCTACTTAGCTTTGATAGTTTTCCTTTTAATTTCATTATATATACTACTGCTCTGAATTTTTTCACACATACAAGTACAACCATTTAGCTGGCAGGGGACACACACTTGACTAACAAAAAAAATCAGTTAAAAGCTTAATATTTCGCAAGTGGATCCCTGAATCCAAAAATGGTTTTAACAAACTTACAATATTTAAACGACCTTTCTAACGATACCCCACAACGTGGGGTAGATGAGGAAAAATAAAAACATCCCCACTTTACGTGTAGGGGAGGTACCCTTTTTTTTTTTTTTTTTTTTTTTGAGGGTGGGAAATCATCAAATGACTTCTCCCGCTCTGGGCAGAGCGAGAGGGTGTGTCAGACTTTTACTGACTAAAACCCACCCGTGTTCCTTCCGTTGCCTGTGTGCCGGGGCCGCGTTATCCCTTTCGGACAAACCCGCAACCCCAGCAGGCATTGGTCTTTCGACCCCGTCGGTTGGTGCTGACATCTCTTTGAGGCGCGCGTGGAACACAACGCGCCGTCGACACGGGCCTGGTCCTTATCGGACGGCGAGCTGCCCATTGCTCACCGTCCGCAAGCCCGCGCCTACGGTGGCCGGAAGTCGGCTCTGGACTCCCGACGCCCGGGGCGTCTCCTGCGGCGACTAGGGCCGCGAGGGCGTGCAGCTTGCATCTCCCTCGCGCGCTCCGCCTCCTCCTTCGCGAGCATAACTGCTTCGCAGAAGGAGGTGACGGCCTCCCAGGGGAGGTACCCTAAGATTTTCTTTTTCTTGTTTCTATTTTACCACTTTGTGCATGATTAATATGTATACATATGCTAAATTACGGCGTTCTAGTACTAACCATCTCTGAGCTAAGCTGCGGACAGACAGACAGACAGACTGACATGGCGAAATTATAAGGGTTCCTTGTTTACTACGGAACCCTAAAAAAGGCACTTGGAAAGTTTCCAAATACTTTTTTTACATCTAAAACTAAGTATTCGGTGTTAAGATATTCGTAATTGCATTTCATAATCAATATTTTAGTTCATTAGTTAGCCATATTTCTTATTTCGATACAGTAATATCGTCAAATGAATCAAAACAGCGAAATATTTAACAGATATTTGCGACGTCGCCCACTTTCTAACGCTCATAAACATTGGCAGAATGGTCGACATCGGTTTTGCTAACCATAATAAGAAATAGAATAGATTCTTTCTTACGCGCTCTACACAGACGGTCTGCATTAGAAATCTCATATCCTATTTGATTGTGACCAGCGGTACGGCAGCTACTGACTTATTTTGTTAACTGTACAAACTCGTTACATAGTATGCGTCTGAGCACTCCATCTACTTACTAATCTGTGGCACATAATAATGAAGTGAGTGAAGAGTCACTAGACGTCAACGGATGACAATTACCAATCAGATTAGAGAGGTGTCGAAATCTAAACCAGTCAACTTCACTGCGGCTTAATTAATAGCTTATTTAATATTAGTTTATTAATCTTATGTATTAGACATATAAAGCGAATAAGATGTTTGAATAAGCACATCAGTATAGAATTTTTGAGGTCACTGGCATATTGGTGAGCGATTAGTTGCACTAAATTGAATGAAGATTACAATAAGCCAAATGTATTAGGAACGAATCTTCTTATTGTTAATTCTAATCATAGACATATTTTATTTCCAATACGAACTTATATTTAGGTTAACTTTATAATCAGTACACATTTCAGTAATTTTACGGTATAGCTTGTCCACTTTGAAATGACGCGCACCACTACCGCATTTACTCGTAATGCGGATTTCTATGGGTAATGCGGGAATGCGCGTCATTTCAGAGTGGACTAACTATACATTTCGTTCTGAACTATCAAGAAACTGCTTTACATGGTCTACCGCGATAAGACATAAGCCGAGTAATTTGTCGAAATTCGTAAACAAAATTCAAGAATGTCCTGTGATACATGTCACTATAGTGCGTGCTAGGCTGCAGGCGTCAATATGACACGTCTGTCAAGCGTCGACACGACATTCGAAGGGTGTCGTAGTTTCGTGCCCCGAGGCGACGGAACGCATGACGCTAACCTGCCTCTTCCAATCAACTGTGCGATTGGTATGCCTGTCTACGAGTGCTCCAACAGTTTTGAATTGAATATTGACTATATTTATTAGATAATAGTATAAAAAAGACAATGCTCATTTAATAGTATAGGATAGTTCATACTAATTCCATGCTGCCATGTCATTATTCTAAGGTATCTTGTACTAAACTTTGGGCGAACTCTGGTGAAAATATGGAGAAAACAAATTTTCCCAGATATGAGAACTATCTAGATCGATTTTACGCCATCACCATCGAAATCGTTAAGAGCCGTTTTCGAGAACGTGATTGTATATCGTGATTAGACGTGATTATATACATGTACTCATATTGCTCATTTAATAGTATAGGATTCAGTTCAAAGGTCCGTATTTTTTTTATTACTATTATTTACTCTGGCTTCTATTTGACAGATCAAGCGTTGACACAGTCAAGTATCGTGGTTATGCTCCAAGGGCGACAAAAAGTATGACTCCAACCAACTCCTATTTGGATGCCAGACTGTATGTCAAAGTGCTGACTCGCTTTCAAGTTAACGAAGAAAAACAAGTGTTCCAAAATATCAGTCTGTCCAACATCCGCCATGGTTTTGGAAGTTGGCAACTTGGCATCAATCAATTTGGGTTTGGCTTTCAATTTAACCAGATCCTGCTGAACTTCGGTATTTAGCACACCATGTGTCAAATCAAAATCAAATTAAATATCTGTCCAACAACACTGCCCTTTGACTTAAAAACCTCGAGCATAAAGTTCATACAGTACTTTACATCCAGCAAAATTACACACCCGGCAGTCGAATAACGGTGCCGACTCGTCATACAAATTAGCAAAGCACCATAGGCCATCACAATGGCAACGAATGTATCAGGAGAGCCCTGAACGTTTATTACGAGTGTTGAAGTGTGGATAATGGGCCAACAAGTCACAATTGTGTGTCACAACTAGCTTTACGGTGTTCACAGCTATCCGACGCACATTGTTCATAGAATTTACGGCCTTGTCGACTTGCAGGCTTGTCTCTATGATGTTCGTCGCGTGTTACTCATTTAGTACCGTTTTCTTCGAAGTAAGCAGTGGATTATTTAGGACTACATTTAAAAACCAATCATTTTATGCCGAAGACCGAGTGTTGGAACTTATGGCGCCAGTCTGAACGGCAATGAGCTGGTTTGATCAATGTCAAACGACTGAAGATTAAAATGCTTTCCACATTTCCCAAGGAATCGCAGCAGAGTCAGAAATCAATCACCAGCTCTAAACGACTCAGCAAAATGTGGGTCCTACAATAATGTTTACTAACTGGTAATTTTATACACGCGTAATCAAGTAAACTAGGAATATGATTTGTCAGTAGCAAAAGCCGGCTTTAGCTAAGATCACTCAATTAACACCTACATCATAACATTATGAAACTTGCAGCATAACTATAAATTAAGGATTATAAAGACCTGGTAACGCCTTAGCTGTGGGCATGTCGTTTGGCGACTTGGACTACAGCGGGCTAAGAGTCAACTGCTCCATGGAAACCATATTTTACGATCGGATTATGCTAGAAGATGAATGCAAGGCAATCAGACGCAAGAACGAACAAAGCCTCGTACTGGAAAATGTGACTTTCAATCGTAAAACTGAACATAATTTTATAGCTTCCCGGTATTCTAACACATGGCGGGCGGGCCGAGATTCCTACGGGCGCTATCCGAACAAGTAAGAGTCGTAACTAGCCCTACACGTTGTCTTACATTTGTTAGCGCAGAGTGGTTGTTACCTTTCATTACTATTAACAACCCACCGAGGAATGTTTATGGAACTAAGATGTTTGTTTCGGTATGCGGTACGTGCGAAAGTGTCTGAGTACTCTTTTTGTTCCACTACTATGTCATTTTTAATAGGCTCGTCTTAAAGAGCTAGAATGTTGGGCTGCTGGGGAGTTTGTTGCGCCTCTTCTTCCCAGCTAACGCACTAGGAAGTGGTGAAGGGCGGGCGTTTTGGGGGACTGTCTTATGGAATTTTGACATTCGAAAAGTGCTGATTCTCAGCCTAGTTTGAATAAATGACATTTGAATTTGTTGTAGGTACATACATGAGGGTTGTAGTAACGGGAGGTGTTCGTCAAATCTATGACTGCTCCCAATTTCGGAACTTTCTCGAGTAGAGCTGGAACGTCCCATCTGCAAATAAAAAAGAACCATTGTTATTTTAGAATGTGTAATGCCTACCTGACCCGTACGTGAAATTATGACGGATTGGTACGTAGGAGTAAACCCAAATAATGTCCAATTACAGAAAACTGTGTACCCGTCGGCGTTAAATAAATAACTTGAAGAAAATCGTTCAACGCAACAGTTTAAATATAAAAATAACTTTCTAAATTAGCTGCGGCGCCAGCCTACCTACTGCACGTCGGCAAACATTTGCATAATCATGGAGTTTTAACAAGTTTTTTTTAAAACACACTGAATTATCAATCCTTAATTGAAATCAATCTTGGAAATGCACTCATCCATCATTCGAGCGCTTTTTGTTATTATCTGCATTCATCTTGATTAGAGCTTAGTTTTATGTAGGCTGTGATCTAAAAACAACTGAAGTTCAATTCGAGAGTTTATAAATAAACCATAATTAAATATTAAAGCTCTGTCACACTTAACCTTATTGAAAATATTGAAAATTCAATTATCTCATCATAATTAAGGTGAAAGGGTCATGATTGGAGCCACTTACTGCAAACTGTCAGCTTTTCAATTTACAAAATGTCCACTCACATTCAGATGGCGCCACACGTTTACAGCAACGTAATTATTAAAGTTTTAAATTGAATCTTAATCAAACGGAATTAAGGACTGCATTCAAATGTAAATTGGAAACGTAAAATGATATCAATGAAATTGATCTCAACTCCATTACTGACGCTAATTTCCAATATTTATTTCATCCGTGCTGTCCACACTTTTGCTAATAAATATATTATCATTATGCGACACGAAGTTTTTGTAATAAATAAAAAAAATAAAAAAAACCTTACATTTCTTTAATCTCCTTGTTCCATGACTGAGCGCTCTGTAACAACGAAAAATATTGACATTGAGTAAAATAAAGTAACGATATTTTAGATAGTGTTTTGGGCAAAGTTGTAGTGCTATTAGCGTACGCTTCTCTGGTTGTAGACAATGTGTCTTTGACTTCTTTGAGAACGCCGCACGTAGGCGACGGCGTGTGATAAGGGAGTAGATCAATCATCTACTGGCCCTACCTGACCGGTGTCAATGAACTATGCCCAATGAGGGCCACCTGACTCGATCCACTTTGGTGACACACGACACAGGTTAAAATTAAAAAATTGTGTGCTAATAATATGAAAACGTCACCGGTTAAAACTTTAAGTTATATCGAACCAGATAACCATTCCAAGAAATCGATAAGATTTTATATCAACAGAATAAACAATGAATTAGAATTTTAAATAACTTAAATCATTGGCCATAAATCTCAAAAACCCATTCCTGATGCACCGCAGGCCAAAAATTTTGGGTCGAAATTTTCAATTTTGCCCAAAATTACGTTAAATAAAATGTCAGGGTCCATAATAATAGCTTGTTAGAGTGGTAATAATTTATCGACGGTGTTGACATGATGTAAAAAGAATGTTAAAAAAAAGTGAGCGCCAGGAGGTGTGTCTAAATGGGGTTAATTTTCAATTTGGATTCGCCGGTGGCCTTAATAAATTAAGAGACGGCAATTTAAATAAATCCATGTAGTTATGATACGGAGAAATATACATAAATATTGAATATTGTTCCTTGATTAATAACATTTTATGTGATCGATTAAAATTAATCGGTGACATGTGAAAGTCGCCAAAATTATTCGCCGACATCTTCTTTTCGGCGAAGTACCGAGAAGCAATCGTGCAATAATTAATTAATTGCTTAACAGTCTGACAATCATATGAACGTAAATATGCGCTATAAATTAAGAATACGTGGGGTGATTTCAAGCCAAGTCTCTTTATTTTTCATCGTTAAGTTAATAATTTAAATGAACACCACCACTGCCGTTGGAGATTGTTTTCGTGGATTTGACAATTGGGTCAGAATTTGATTTGTTACCGTCTGTTTATTAAGACATTTCAATGAAAATGTGATAAGTATTACTATTACAACAAATGCAAGCGAAGTCACAGAAGAATTTGTCGAATCAACAAAAACAAAGTTCGACAATTCTTTAAACAATCGCGACCTCATCGGGTGCACTTACCACGATTTTCAATTAACATTAAAGCACCGGAACAAATAAAACGCAGTCTGGACAAAGGAGTTTATTGAAACCGCGAATATCAATGTAAAAAATGCGGTGGCACACAAAATTAAACCTTGACTCCATACAAACGTTCGAAAAACGACGCAATTTTGATTTTACTGGCCTGTGGCGAAGCACTATATAATAATATAACTATAATATAATGAGAGCTTTGAAAGGGTGACGGTAAAATACCTTTTTTATTTACTCTCTCATTATCGACTGTAGGAAGGAACCGTGATCTAGCTATTAAAAACTATATCCCAAGAGTTATATGAACTCGGCTATCGATATTCTTATCGATAACTAGCGAACAAAAATTAATTACGCATCGCAACATGATTACAAATTAGCAGCCTGTAATCAGGTTGCCTTCGAATGTATTTAGAATTAAATGCAGTACAGACCGAACAATAAAATCGATGAGATGATTCTCGATCATAAATCGATTCCATTACGATATTAATGACAATCGTAACTCTCAATCACAAGTTGGATCTGCACGCACCAATACGCACATACATTATTGGCTCTACCTTCGATTAACGTCAACAAAATAAAATTATATTTATTTAGCAGTATTTAAATATGACATTTTATTTTGGTTTTGGCGATAATTATTACTATATTGCTGCTGCGGTGTGGTCCCAAAAATGAGAATTGGCCACCCGAATTCAATTTCATGGTTGTCGCAGAAATTGCTAAGGTAAATTGGCATACAGTGAGCTGTCAGATAGTTCAAATCGCACAAATTCCGTTGCATTTTTATTTTATTTTTAGTGGATATTCTTTGCAGACCGTACCCATTTGTTAGTATATTACAGCAGGTGAAATAAATAATGACAAGGAGGAGTTATGTCGACGCTCCGTATTGATCTCTCATAACAACTGTGACTAGGTGTAATTGTTAGAGATTATTATAGCAACCACTGAACCTTAGCCCATAAATATGTTGGTCGTCCAGTATCGTCATTAGCAAAAATAACAGCAATTTATAACTTGTTATAAACATTGGTTCGTCAAGCCTCTCAACAGAACAACATGTGGCGCGGCGATTCCAGTTGTGATTGCGAGTAACGTTCACGCAATCGAAAGAAGTCGTTAATAAAATAATCAACAATGCGATTCAATAAATCGCCGATTGCCCGCTGACAAAAACCATACGACACGACAAGACATTACTTACATGTGTCCTACAAGGCAATAAATGTAAGATTGTCATTTTTACGACATACAACATGTACGTACATTTGCAAACACGGAGGGCGGAGGATCACCACCTGCGGAGACGTGACGGTATTGAGATGTATTCATTTGAAGATAAGCAAATCTTAAAGTGAAACTTACAAGATTTTGATCATATTAAATTACCAAATTGATATAAATTATGCCCGGTCTTGTAATGGCTGTATCCAGTTGCCAGTCTCTGCCCTAATTTATTAATTAATCCAGCCAAATACCTGTATAAAAAAAACGCGGTAGCTGAAATGTACGCCTACATGATGTAAGTTACATTATTACGAAACGTATTCGTATTCAATGAGTATTTGCCAACCAGATTTTAAATCGCTCAAATCAATTTGTCATAAAAAACAGACCACTGCATAAACAGTACGAGTGGTTACAAAAAATAAAATGTTAAAGCTCGAGGACCTCCCATCAAATTACAAGTGGCAAGCTCCGGACTTATCTCACGATCGCGTGTCGACAAAACGAATAACACCTTCGCACGCTTCGATCATATTTGACAAATGCGAGGATCAAATAATCGCAAATACGTTTCAGACACCATACAACAAAAAGCCAACCTATATTAATAAATAATAAGAATCCAAACAGCGTGGCAGCAGCCTTCGCAAATCATACGATAGTGATCAGAATATGTTAAATAATGATGTAGACTCACTAGTAAATAGTAGACAGTAAATTTATCAAGTCAAGGAAGGAACTTAAGTATCAAGATTCGAATAAAATGAATAATAGTACAAATTGAACAACGTCAACACAACACAAAGTAGACACACAAAAGCATGTAGACATTTCGCAAAATTGAAACGTTTTGGGTGAGTCAACGTTAAAGTTCGAGTATTATATTTCAATGAAATGTTCAGGGAACAAATCTGAGCCGATACCAAATAGAATTTACGAGGTTACAAGAAAGAGCTTGTAGCAGCTTATCACGATGCAAACACCAAATCACTTTTGTGACTTTCTCTCGACGATCCACGGTACTAATACTGACTACTTGAAATTCACGTGCCACTGTTGCAGCATGCAGATGCAACAACATAATCATATATGGATAATCATGCCTGGTTAGTGGTTTGATGCACATGGCATAACTGTAACTAGTAACATAATAAGCCGGTGGAACAGGCTCAACCACATCATCTTTCTAATTTCATAATCGCCTAATTACAATGCACAAAAAAACTTATTAACCGGCGTGTGACACTTGATTATTCAGATACATTGTACATTGTTAAGTGACAAAAATTAAGACGGCGCCGCGGTCTATAAATCATTTATAGGGTAACTGTTTCGACATTTTAAAATATGCAAGATCATCGTTATATTTTCGGGAGGAATTAGAAATTGTATTTATTGGTGTATAAGAATGATTTTTGTTTGTATATGTCGTGATATGCAGTCGTGTCCGCATTGTGTTGTCATCATGTTGTTTTTGACAATCGTCTGATCCGTTACGTCGTTTATTCCAATGGTAATGATGGCATAATTGACAGAGGGCAACTATTGTTCCCATTGTGTTCTGTTGATATTACAGTTTTGTCGCCTTGTAATGGTTGAGCTTTTTGTATTGTTTTATGGATCGTTACTGACTTGTTCTCTTTTGACACCGAGTCGACTGCTGCGGTAGATTTAAAAAGGGTGGAGTAGACTCATTCAAATTCGTGACCTTTCTTAGGAATTGTTCGTGCCTTTACTAATTATATTCTGTTATTATGAGGACATGTGTACCGAAAGATGTCGTGATGTGTCGTTTTAAAATTCTTACATACCCATTACATTTTCTTACACATACCTACAACAATCTAAACACTATAAAATAAACATTATTGATTTATACATACTATAAACCACAATCAACTGATATTGATGTCACAGATATGACCCTCGTTATGGTCGAATATTGAGAGTAAGACATAAAATTTAACAAAGTAATTGAGTAATGATCAAAAAAGCATTTGGTGTCATAATAATTGATATGTGGCTGACTTCTTACATATGCGGGCTCTGTCAATACAGAAAAACTTCATGCTTCTAGCTGTTAACTAATTTAAAAACCAAATGTGTTAAGAAACATAGGGGTTTCAATAACATCAATTAACTTAAGATTTCCAAGAGCAAGCCCATCTGGAAATAAACGGAACTTACACCTTCTCAATCTTAATATTTCGTCATAACATTAAGTAGCGGTCGTTAAACAAAAAATAATTGCAATCATAAGTCAAACCAACTGGCTTTAAACAACTGAGATTAAAATTTGAAGATCATGCGAGAACAAGCTGAGATAAGTATCGAAATATCGCACGAGGTGCTACATAAAAAACTAAAAGGTACGACCTGTTAAAATCGGATTCCGTATTCGTTTCAACCGATTAATCGAATGAAAAGCCGGTGTATCGTATCGTATGTCGGGGGCATTTATCGCGCCTAATTGCGACCACCGCGCCGAAATTCAGTTTAAGAACGTACTGGGTGGCGTGATGGGCAGCGATGATACTCCTCGTGTAACCCAACGTTTTGGAAATTATGGGATAATGAAAACCCCTTCCAGACACCTCCAAATCGATTATGACGGTGTATAAAAGTCGGACCTTTATCGTATGTTAAGGATAATAACATATCCTTCTTACGGTAACGGCAATTCTGCTTTTCCAATCTATCGTTATGACACGGCTGACACAATTTAGAATTTGTCTTATAAATTGCTTGGGCATGTATATTTTCTAATTGCAATAGAACTCAAAATAGAGGCAAGAGCTAAAGATAGCCCTTCACGAACATAAACCTTTCAAGTAAAGCAAGCTTGATTGGCAATCCTTTTTTCGAATACAATTGATTTCATACTCCTTGTCAATGTATTACATTCTCAAAGAAAGTTGCTAACGAAGGCAGGCATGACGAATAACACAATGCACAAATTAAGATATTACAATAAATCATATGAAACCATAAATCAACAATCCGAAAAAAGCGTTCGTTGAATCCAACAACACATTTTCGTTAAATGTAAGTGAAGTTATTATCAATGTATCCTGATTATTTACTGTCAGTCCGAAGCCAATATCACTTCACTGGCGAAACGGTTTCGTTACTATATTTCCAGATAAAAATTTAAATTGGACTGTAACGCGTTTTTAACGGTGTGATAATGCTCTCATAATTTACACATTAAAAATCTTATTAAAATTTCGTGATCTTGGAATGCTAATAAGTGTGCCGCCGAAGGACGCGAGTCGTAACCATACCTCAAGATAACTACTTACTTAATGGTCACCCTACAACACATCGCCTTTCGGGTGTTGCGAAATTAAGAGTTAATTGTATTTTTTTGTACGTCCGCGCACGAGTTTAAATCTCTCAAGCAAGATTGTATTTTATGACAATTAAAGTGAATGGGCGCCCGGAATTACGGAACAACCTATTGCCAGTAATGGTATGAACCTTTCAGCTTTACCGGAACTGGACGAAAATAAAAAAAATATCTGCAATCAGAATTAATTGTTTTGAGTACTTCCGGAATCCGGATCAATATGCTAACGTATTGGAAATCTACCCAAAAAACAGATAAAAATATGCTAAATACGGGCAAAAGGTATGTGGAGCTAATAAACGCATGCGGTTATTTCAGACCTTGATAGCCCTTTGACTGTTTGTAAAAAATAAATATACGGAATAAACAGCTCGTTTGAGATGATTTGCTGCATATTCCATACATTTTTATTGGAAGGTGTGTCGGCTTAGTTGAGAAATTACACCCGTTGTGCGGCAATGACGGTGCAATCATAAAAATCCACAGAGCATCCAACAAGACCGGTGTTTGAACGTTCAATTTCAACCAAATCATTTACCGCATGTTACTGGGGTAATAACAGGTGATGATACCTCGTAAGTTGATTAAAGTGCGACGTCTGAGGAAGCACGACATACATTAATAAACAGTTTAAAAGACGCAGCTATTATGGATTGCATTGCAGTTAGAATGTTCAGTGAAGTTAAAGAAGTGAGGCCATGAAAATTGAAACATTTTAAAATAGTTCACTGTTAAAGTAAAGTGGCAATGTTATAGGACTGTACCGGCTTTGCCCAAGGGCCCAAAAATGAGAATTATGCCAGACAATAAGTGACTCCATTAAACAACCTATACTCTATTTTAAATCCATTAAATAAATACGAATCCAAAATTTTAAAAAATGCATATTAAGCCGTAGCTTATGATGTGACGAGAAATTGACGATGTATGAAAAAAGATTCATCCAAAATCCTTAATGGGCATGAAAGTACGAATAATTGTCAAGTAACATTAAATTTTAAGTGCGTACATAATAATATAATACGGCCACTATCAGGGGCGGCGAGCTCTGTTAATAACCACCAAAATATTATCAGACATGACAACCGGATGACGTGTAAACGAAACCATGCTAAAATCTCCGCCCTTCAACGCAGTGCTTTAAATATGCATGGCACATGCAACTGGCGAAGAATTAAGAGGATCTGGAAATGCTTTAATGGAGTAACTTTTATGAAGTTGATAAGATGCAGTTTGTTATGATATTCACGTTAGGCACAAGCTGGGAGTCAGTCGAAGCGACCCGCATTATGTCACGATAGAGCTTTTGGGAATTGCGAATGCTTTGGCTTGGGAATCGACAGACGAAACCAAAGTTAGGGTTTCCTAAACAAACGAAAAAGAAGAGCATCAGGATGATTCCAGGGGGGAGGGGATTTAGAAATGTTGAACATACTTCATTACTTCAAATTCTATCAGTTCTGTTAAACGATATTTCCTTGGTATCAGATCAAAACAAGACAGTCAAGAAAGCTGATTACACGGTGCTCCCACGATCTCATGCCCCGGCTTGTGAAGTACGAAACTTGGCGCGTACGTGTCAAAAGATGTAATTATGAAGAAATCCAATCAGCGGCGGCGCGAACTTGCGCGTACGACGACGTTGATTGAGCGATAAATTTATTGAAGATAAATCACCCGGTCGCGACAAATCGGTAGCAACAACGGACCTTTGTAAATTTTAGGCAGCGAAACGATACCTACAGAGGCCGTAATTCGATACGTGGGTGTTCGATACCATCAATATTATTCTAATAAATAAACAAATTATTCCATGACACAGCAAACCAATTTCTCAAGTGAATGTCATAATTTAGTCTGAGATCAGTAACGAGGGCTTCGTTACTTACAATGAGCACAATATTTACAATGCTGCTCTCATTTAATTGCAATAAACATTTTTAAATTGGAAGTTGCTGATACACGATTCAGATTAATTTCAACGTTGGCGCCATCATGTCGCCATTTTTCAACTCATATTTCTGATTCAGGACCTCACGCGTGACTCAAACGAGTGGCGTAATAACTTTCAACTATAACTTACACGGGAATGAAAGTAGCATTGTTACATTAGAAAGAAGTCCGTAGAACGTTCAATATCCAGCCAATATCAATACAAAGAGCAAACACGAGACGCCACTCGGTGTACGAGGCGAACAGTTAAAAGACGGTTTGAGGAAAAATATATCACACGATACAAGCTATTCAACGCAAACGATACCGCGGGCGAGCACAATAAATTCAACGAAATATACTCTTTGATATCCGTCGACAACGAGACTGAACAAAAACGTCATACAAGGAGTTTTAATGTCACTTGTGAATATTCTTATGAATAAGCACTGGCAGATGAATCTGTACACGACTGTTGAAATACGACGTCTCCACTGGCCCAGACAGTCAATATAAAGCACATATTATTGTATTGTTGTAGGCGTATTAATGGAGCCTTAACTCCTATGAATTCCAAAAAAGACTTTATTGAAGATCCGAACAAAACTTGATCTAAACCTAAACGGTTATTTAATATTAATTTATCTTAAATCCATGGCACGCCTAAGATATCTATAAATCACATAATTTCACACTGCATATAGCATAGTGAAATGCCTGCGGCGAGTACTAAACAGACTGACTAATTAGACGTACTAGGCAACAAAGGGCCGTCATACGAATTTCACTGTTCGGTTGTGGTAGAGGAAATTAAACCTTATTTGTAAGGGTTCATGTAGGGGAGATGTTACAGGTGTGGTGGCAAGTGTACGTGTGATGGCGGTACGCGATAGGCCGCCCACGCGCAGGCGCCGCGCCGCGAAATTCGTGAGAGCTGCGCCGGCGCCAGCAACTCTCATAATACGGCTACGGTTTAGAGAAGGTAAAATATCTCAGCATTTTATATTGTGTTCATACAATAAAACTGCTTGAAATATTAATGTAGAGTCTTTTGTATCTATAAATAAACTGTTTACTAACTTCCCTACTGTTCTAACAGAGGTGAAACATGAAGCTTTACAAATACGTGAGTTGCTACATGTTAGCACTACACTTATACAGAAAAATAATATTTTAGCATGGGTTGGGGCAAAACCAACAAATCAAATAAATCAATCTGTCCAAACTGACCTTCATCACTATCACTTGAAATATAACAAATTATTATTTAATGTGCATAGTCAAAGGAAATGATTCACTGACACGAAAACAGATAATGACAAACTAAATGAAAAAGCTAGTAGGTATCATCTTAATTCTAAATGACATCTCTATTTGGTGAACTAATCCGTGTTACAGCATCGGATACCGCGACAAGAGATATGCATTCTAAGAACTGCCAGATCAACAAAATCTTATGTTAGCACAGCATGCTCGAAAACCACAAACATGTAGGTATGTCATTGAATGTATAACATACCATTTGTAGGCACATTGCATTCAAAAAATGACTGAACCCACTTAATCGTCCATTGCATCACAAAATTACTTGTAAATCCTCGAAAAGCAGGCCATCCTGATTCACGTTCAAGAACCCACATCGAAAATGTAGGTACCACAATACTCAGAATTTGCAATCACATACTTAAATCACACTTCATAAAGAGTTGCACCACTGGGGTTCGCTTGGACACAATGTACTGTGACATCGTTACAGTAAACTGTGGTAACACTTAAAATCGTAAATATAAAAGTGCAAACATTAATAGTCATCAAGTCAAAATATTGTAAGTTAGTCATAACCGCAAAATAAACACTCAAGTTGAACTCGCAAAACTTAGCAGAGACAGCAACAAAAATTGAATTGACTAATTAACTCGAGACCACTTGAAAGTCAACAACACATTATATTTATGACAAATTGGTATTTACTAAATTTACGAAACTTGAAATCTCCAAATAACTAAGTACTGTGACCACCAGTCCCTCGGCTAAATGTCCACGTTATTATGGTTATGCAAAAGGGCTATTTCAACACTGAAGGTTTAGGGTAAAAATTAAGTTATAGTCAACCTTAATTAATGGAGTCTTCAATTTAGTAAGCAAGTTTTCAATTCACATGTTACCATATTTGTAGATGTGTTCAAACAAGTACCTCATTGTGGAACAAAATATTCGTATCAAGGTTGGTATAACAAGATTAAATTACATTTTGAGCACTGGTACCAAGGTACCAGTGAATATAATTTATACCCTATACCCTACCCCATTACCCTTAAGTAATGATGAATAATGACGCCCTAATATCATTCTGTTTCTAAGTGTTTATGATGATGAATAATGAATTTAGACCAGATATCAACAATAGCTTTTCTGTTTTTGCCTTCATGTGCCCCATTTAGTATATGTTGGTTAAAACTAACGTTCTATTATTATTATCATCTTCTTCATTATCATCATCAAAGCGTAAATCAATAGCCAAGACAAGACAAATTTTGTCCAGGCTATTTTCAAAGACAATCGTGTCAATAAATATTATGACCAACTGTTTGGACTTTAAGACAATGCAATTTGATTTATTTCAGTTTCCTCTCCATCATAGTTTGTCCTATTCTTTTTCAAGGAAATTATTAATAACTTCCAATATACAATTATCGCTTAATAACAGGCACATGGTAGAACAAAATCAACACTGCCAAGTTGCGAGCTTGTCGTCGGCACATCAGCGGCAAGGCGTGGCGACACACCTCTCTATTACTGTACCCGTCGCAGGCTCTACAGACTGACTATGTAGTATGTACACTTCATTAAAATTATTTTACGTTATATAAACAATGTGAGCTAGCCTACTTTTTGGGATCCTTTTAATTATTTGCAGAACTTTCGAGTAGGTAGTCACTGCAAGTGGAATGGTTAGTGGTGACTCAGGTAAGGTTATAAAAGTTGATTGCATAATGCAAGCTTCAGAGGATCCAGAAAGGACAATTCAATGTACTGATCATATCACAGCGGAAATTTTCTTTCCATGTAGTTAAACTCAGTAAACTTCCAAACACCAGATTAAATTAGCCATCCAGAAATGTAATCATCCGACATAAATAAAATGAACGAGCCAACAAAAAAAATATTACAGAGTGCAGACGGATAAAGAAATTGAGATCCTTACAAGATAACGGACCGAATTACAAACGATAAATTACTGATCAACAAGGCGCACGCGTGTAAATTGAATTAAAAGATAAGTAAGTACCGCATATAACATTCGCCAGACGACCGCACACATCCGGAATATGCTCCGGAATTCAGGCAACGCACCACTTAGGGAAAAGGTAAAGAAAACAATGGAAGCATAAAATAACCAAAACTTTCAATGGATATGTCCACATGATCACAATTTGTGCATCCGGAAATTGATTAAAAGAATCCAGTTCAAATCACTTGGTTAGACTTTAAAAACTTCAGATGTAAGTATCTGGCATTTGATTGTTTGACTTGAACTGTGACCTCAACATTATTTAGTAAATTACGAAACACGACTTACATCACAATCCGAAATATTTCGTAAAACATAAAAGTACAAACGCATGACTGTGAAAATGACATGATAAAGCTCTTAAGTGCATAATATTTTGAGCAACTTCATTTATCTTCTTAATGAAAACATAATATATTTATCATCAAACTACTGCCCGAGAACAGGCAATGCTTCATTAGCTTTATTTAAATTATTAAGCAATAACAAGTCACTCGCTACATAACTTATTCCAATATATATGATTTACGTGTCTAAGATTATTTCCTAACTAGCCGAATATGCATGTTTGAATAAAGTAATAAAATGAGAAAGCATTAAAATATAAATTAATGACACAATTATGTATACCTTAATTAATTAATTATGTGACGACGATGTTCAATCAACACGATGGTTAAAAATTAGCTGACAAACTCAATAATGAATATGTATGGGAGTTTCTAAAACGAAAATAATAAGCAAGACACAATTTTTACGATGTGGCGGCTATAAAAATGTGTATAGTCAATAAATTATAAAGATAATAAAATATGGTATATACGTAGAATGATAGAATTGAAGGAATCTGCAGAACAATGTTCAATCTTGTTTGTATCGTAATCTAAAATTAACACGTAATATCCGCATCAAAAGTACACTAGACTATAGATCAACAATACATGGATGCCACAGATATTACATCAGTTGTAAAAATATGAAATAAGCTTGAAAAGGAATGCTATCCGGATACTGAGGATCCATACTGGCGTCTAACAGAACGGAAACGGGTATAATGAAGCTTGCACAAACAAGCCTCAAGTCCTTTGATAGTTATTGAAAAGAAAGTGGTAACACCAGTTAAAAACACCGTGGATAATGACTACAATATACACAAACACGAAATTCTTCTGAGTTTTATACAACAACGGACCCTGTATAAATCTAATAATTATAATTTCGTATCATCCAGGTTAATTAAGATCAGAACACTAAAAACTGTAGTAAGAAAAATTTGCATGAGAAAATATCGAAAAAAGCTCTTTAATGTGCGATCAATTACCTGTAACTCGGTAAAAACAATGCGCCCTACATGAATTATTCGAGGAGGAAGTACCTGCGTCGTAGCACCGCTTTATAAGGTCATAAATCAAAACCAGATTCCGACCGAACATCTTAATTTGCATCGCTGCGAGCCAACCGGTGACACTAACGATCCACTAACGAAAACAACGGAATGGAACTATCAATTTTTGTGTCCCCAAAAGCTTCATTTAAAAACCCGAAAAACACCGGCAAAGACATTTTATACGTGTGGCTAATTCTATGTTCATTAATTTTCAATCATAGAGTCTTTAGAGTTAATTAAGACGGACCCGATGTGAGTGAATTTTATGTATTTTATACGCAAATGAGTATTAATGCAACTTTCCCTAAGCAATTTATTATTTCGCGATTGTATGCTAATTAAAGTTTTCACCGTTAAACGTTTACGTTAGACGCAATTAGGAAACAACCGTTGACAATACCGTAATACGGATAAAACATAAATCGATAGATTGTTTATTAACGACGGAATGCAATAAAATAATCACTGGTGCGTTGGCACTTAATCAATGGTTGATATCTTATTTAGGAGGAAGTTAATGAGGGGCGTAGATCACATTCGGGTAATGATGACACGGGTAGATTTATCAAACACTTTCGATCCACTACTTATGCGCGGTGATTAGGGTATTCGTGTTGACATAATAGCCGGGCAAACGGAGTTAAACGAAACACTTATTCATCTAGTAATTATTTTAAGCTTCAATATACTAAAATAAAATAACACACCGTTACAGAATCTGAAATCATTGAACTATTAATACGCGAAAGATGATAACATAATGCTAATTATAGCAATACTCTAAAAAACAACAAAAAAAATCACTCATAAATTAGCACTAGACCATCTGTATACGTATGTGTCAACATGAAAAAATAACTAAGCCAACAGGCATGAGAATCAGTGCCAAACTCATGAATAAAGTCAGTCATCAAACAAGCGCAGCATAATTAATACAGTGTTATTCATGGCGTGGTAGCGGTGACGAAACGCAAAGAAAGCAAGCTGCAAACTGTAGTTCACACACCGACATCAAGATGTGGAGGTGCCTTTTTCATTTCCTCTATGAAATCCCAAGAATAATTCCACATTAGATAGTTTACCACTATCATTAGCCCAGACTACTTCCAAGTCTATTGGGGTTTACCTACATCCAATGTAAAAAGACCTAAAGGCACTCTCTGGCCTCATCATCTTTCAGGAAATGAAGAAATTCTAAGAAATTACTTAATCCCTCAACTAACTCTACAAAGAACAGTTAAAACAGAAGCAACATAACCTCCAAAGACCTCAACTGAAGGCCGACGCCAATTCCGTGCGTAGACATCGTAACTAATACTCAGATTACGGATATGCCGTCGCATCCACGAAGGGACAACACGCAAATCGGACCACTGCACATTGTATGTTAAATGGTGCGCCATTAAAGGGAACGGCGCTTAATAAACACATTACAGTGCAATATTAGGCGCGAGCACAGAGCCGACGTGATTAAGCGGCAAGAACGTGGGAACAGACAGAGAAAGAGAACGATGAAAGGGGATAGTTATTGCGACAAACAAATAGACCGCGATGTTAACATTTTACAAGCCTTGTTCAAGAGATCATTTGTGAGATATTTCATTTTGTGCAAGTGGCCTGTCAGCGGCACCGCATGCGTAGAATTAATATAAATATTTGGAGTAGCAAGGAAGCTACCTGAAAATGCATTCGGGTAGAAAACATTGTTTTACAAAAGGAAGACGAAAAAAATATCGGAAGCCTTCGATTAAATAATAAAATCAAAATTTACAAAGGCAATAAAACTACAGAACCGACTGCCACAACGCACCACACCGGCAATAAAATATCAAAATACCATAACGAAAATACACTAAAACTAGACGTGCATTGAGCGTCGTCACCGCACAATGGATGCGCGCTTTTATGAAAATATCAATAATAGTATTCAACGTAGTTTAGTGCGCTATTAATGCACCGAGCGCTTGCAGACAAATTCAATTGACAAGAGCCTCCGCCGGAGCCCCAGGGTGTCCCTCGTTTACATCTACCCGCCTATCTATTTACGCTGGTATTGGAAATAAAATTGAGCGGCGAGATTGCATAGGAACTCTCAAAGGATGCGATCGGAACTTTATGATCGGATTTTATTGTTGTCATCGACACTGTCGTCTTTATAAACGCCGCAACATTGCGGTAGAATCCTTTAAATGGACCGGGACATTGAAAGCTTAACAGCTTCGACACACGCTGACCTCCCGGTTACAACGCGCCTAGCAGCAGAAACCAATGATAACATTATTGACACGTGTCTACATATACATCATAGTAATAAGTATGACTTTATGGTTACTCAGTGTGAAATAGCATTGTACCGTTGCACACGACTATTGTCGCATAGCTTAGCTTCAAACCAGATCGTCTCAATATGTTTACGAGATGCGTCCTAGTGGCGTTATCACAAAATATGATAGATCGTCGGGTGCGCGACGACGCTCTCCCACGCGGCACAACCGTGATTAATTATAATTCGAATTTTATTCAAAGTGAACAGCGGACAAACTACGATACCAATCAATAAACGGTTCCATACCGACGACGGTACCGACACGATACCACAATTTACTGTTGCCGATAGCACGTATGAAGACGTCAAAGCCGGAGTGAATAACACGCTTAGATAGAAAGCTCCGGAACAATGGTAGCTGCATTTTCATTGTGATACGAATCCCTTGTAACAATATAATGTAAAGCAAACGCAGGATGATCTATCACAGAGCTCACATTAGCTTCTGACACAAGAGAATTTAATTTCAAGAAATAACCCGTCTTCATCTCGCGCGAACACTAATTCTGAAGCCACAAAAACACCAAAGAAAATAAAGTTAAATATGACTAAAGTTATCAAACGATCAGTTTACGAGTGTGAATAAAACATCAAAAGACAGTCGCAGGGAGGCAAAGCAGAATGCGACGTTACATCGCTATAAAATATACATGAGTGCCGTCATAATCCTCAAGAACTAGTAACATTTTAAATTGCGCAACAGGCTTATTATTCAATAAACACATTTGTATACACAAATTCCTGTGAACCGTGTGTTTTGATCATTAGCTATAGATATTAGACCCCCACGAGTAGAGGCTCATACTGCGTGAGAAATAGACGGTCATTTGACAATATCGTCGCTTCGAATATATTCCACATAACCCGGCCAATATTCCATCGCATTATATTACCCAGGACTTCATTATATCGTGGCGGCGGATCTCACTACAAACTACTTGTGAATGGAAAGATCCTGTTTGCTGCTCGTATAGATAGTAAATAAAAACGTCTAGGATTACACGTAAGCTAAATTTCCTTATGGCTCTCAATACATTTCTCATATTACCTAAGTAATCCTGTTAAGTTATGTGCCTAAATTGGTTGGGATAATATTGTATATTACATATTTTAAATTCTTCGACACGAGCTGAACTTATTGTAACAGAATATTTCAACATGTCTTTTGAATAATTATTGCAATTTAAAAAGCTATCATTGTCTACTCAAGTGACGCGGAAACGACATCTAATAGTAACTCTACTGATCCGGAACATAAACATATCTTTATGAATGAAATAAGCCATCGTCAGTAGTAATATGATTAATATGAGAAATAGTTTTCTCCATTAACCGTATTTCACATGTTTGAAGAGCAAGCCGCACTGCGATTCGTGTGGCCGTAATTACGTCCTTATAAGCTCAATAAATCATAAAGACGAGCGCACAAGCGCCACAAAGATAGAAGCGACACGCATCCTCGTCTCAGGATAATAAATTACATCCAGTTCTCGCTTTCAAAGTGAGGCCGGGGAGCAATAAGTCGCGGACGGGTCAGAGGTGAAGTGAATAAAAAACGGCCAACAATTAAATAGCGTTCTTGAAGGTTAATGAGCACAATAAATATGTTGTCGGCACCGCAGCTGCGGACAAACAAATGCATAGTCCCGTCACACGTGAAGAGGGTTCACAGTATAGTCGCGTCTGTGTGAGAAGCCATCGGCCGAGACCCGGCTAGCGCCTGACTGGCAAGTTCATTGTCAAGCCGAGACACTTCCACGATGTATTACGAACGTGTCACATTTATTAAAGAAAAGAAACGAGGTTTAACTAATATTGGACCCTAGATAAAGGCTTTCGAGAAGCATTAATATCATACATTGAATTAAGTTTAATGAAATACACCATTCTACACGCCCGGGTAAAATAATCATACAGTCCTATTATTCGTTACGTTAATCCAATAATTTATTATAGTTGTTGTTAAAAATAACCCAATTTTTTATTACCTAAGACTTTGTTTATGAAAACAAAATTCAGAAAATCGGTCATGGCGCATTCTGTTAAAAATATTGAAATCTTTATTAGTTTAATCTTTAAATTTATTGATCAAATAGCATTACAAAGGTCGCTTTTTTTAAATGATTGAGGAAGTATGAATTAAACTTAATATAAATAACCAAATAACATTAAAACAAAATATGTTTCCAGATACGACATTTTCCTCAAAGCTTACGCATAAAAAGTTGAGTTGCGTGCTTAATTAAAACATCCCCAAAACATGAGAATAATAGCAAGCATCGTTGCAGAAATCGCCCCCGCAAGGGTTTGCAGCATTCCACACGACTGCCCCAGACGGAATCATACCTGCGTTTGATTTATAACGAGGAGGGGACACGGGAACTGCGGGTGTGAATTCAATCGGCGAGCTTCAATGTCCCGGGGCAACTGAGACCAGTTTATAAGATCTCTGCCACAAAAACCAATACTCCCTACTTAGCCATTCGAGAAGAAGGACTGAGGAGGAGGAAAGGCTCAAGTTAATCTGGTAGGGGAAAGGTATCGCAGCGGGTAGCACCAACTGCTGGCGCCTCAGACAATACCAAGCACCTTCGTGACCACTACCTATTATGAGTTGCGGCTTTTATAGATTTTTTCCAATATTCTTTATAAGGAACGTGACTGTACTGTTTAACGGACACCGTCGACAGCTCAATATCGATTTTTGAATACAAAATCGATTAATTTAAGTGCGTGTACGTAAAGCTTTAATAATTCCATTTATTATGCCGAATAACACTATCAATGATATGAATAAAGATTTTACCTTATTCTAAAAATTAACACTGTTGTTTTGGGGACTTGTCGTAGCCTATAATGAAAAGATAAACCTGTTTTAAATAATAACACGGAAGTCTGAATTGATAATTTGATTAACATCTGCATTGCGACGGATGTCTTTAAGTACACGAAAAAAATGCATTACCACAGTCATGATTACATCTTTGTTGTGTTTCACAAAGTTCAGCTAAATACATAGTGTGAATTAGGCAAGGCTTGCGAACACACAAACTTGCTTTAGAGCTGGTGGAACTTTTACTGCGTTAAATATAAGGGGCATTATTGCTCTTGGCAACAGTGAAAAGAATGTGGTGTAGCCACAAAATCAACAGGGACGTATTAACACCAGCCGGAAGGTGGAAATCCGTGGGTGTTCCTAACCAGTCTTATTTTTGTATACACTAACTACCGCAAGCATATTTGGTAATAGATGTGAATAAGAAAGAAGCACGAGTTAATGTTCCTAACTCTGATGAAGCTGTCGATAGACCATTACAGGGCATTAATGAATTGGAAGTTATTAATGAACTAGTAAAAGAAAACATCTCTCTAAACCATAATGAGTTTTAAAACAAATTCAATGAAATGTGGTTTGTGAGGTGAACACTATCCCGGAATGATAACTCTACACCTGTGTCGCCCGACTAACGGTTCCTGTTCGGTCCTCTTTTTATGTTTACTTGTTTAAGTGTTACACTAATAAAAATTATACTGAGACTGAGACACACACTATTTAAGTAAAAGTACTTTAAACAGATAAAAGAATCGAGGATAAAATTAAAATGGATTTACTTGAAAGGAATGTGTAATCTTAATGTAGAAAAGCATTGACATATTAGTTTGTAAATCATCGTTAATAGGATTTTGATTAATTCACAGGAATAGTATGTAACTTTTCATCAAAGAAAACCAGATTGTAAATCATGCACACCAACGAAGCCGCAGCCAAGAGCTAGTAACAAATAAAACCAATAAACCATGGTAATTTGAGGCCACAAAGACAGAAGCGACAGTACAAAATCTAAACATAACCCGAAACCGCGTTGCACTTAAAAAATGCCTTAAACACACCGGTGGCTGGCCGAAACGCCGCCCTCTGTTCTAGAGACGAAGGCAAACAATACGAAGATAGTCGACAAACAAATGTAAATGACCGAAATGTGAACGTCATGTTTGGCATTCCCATAAAGCAACGTTAACACGTCATTAGAAGTAATGATGGCGTGATTACAGAGTGGGAGCGGGGTGAGCGATGTTCAGGTGATTGCCTACTTACTGTGTGGTCTTGTGTCTGTGCACCTTTACAAACACGCGGTCTGGCCACGAGAATTAGTACCACGTGGCAGAAGATTGACTTTAATAGGTCGCTGTGTTAAGTTTCCTTTATTTAGGCTGGTGGTACCAGATGGATCATTATTTTGTTTGTTCGTGTCCAGTTGTGGTTTGGAGAAAGTTCTTTTTGTTCATGAAGAAACTGAACTCCAGATACTTACTACATTAAAACATTAAACGAAATTTAAAAGCAGGCCTTTTATTTTGCTTAGTGATTATTTTTTCTTCACTATTTGGTACATTAGCATCGGTACCCTTCTGAAATTATCATTTATTACGAGTAACTCCTAAATAATTTATTGCTCTCCGGCTTGGATAGATTGTTCCCCTAATTTTTAAATATACTGAATTTCCTAAATTCTTCACCGCACCCTATTTTGAACAATGACAGTAGCCTTCATAACCCCTTCAGTAAATCATGAACAAAGAACAAAATTTTCAAGATGGCTGCCCCCGATCACTGGGAGATGTTATCGTATGGCCCACAGATAATTTATCGCTGGTTTATCAGTCGATCTGCGTAATTGATACGGGTACAATCATGGCGAGGCTCTGACGGGTCTAAGACTGTGGTCATAAATAAATATTCAGTTTACTTTGAACACTAAATGGTAATCTTAGATAATTCTTAATCAATGACAATTTGTCCTCTAAAAAAGTTCATGAAAAGAAAGTAATGCGTAGGTTCAGATAAACCGCATATAAATCTTGTTAATAAACTAGAAGCAAGTGTTAAAAAAGCATTATTTAAAAATAAATATAAGTTCGTCTAAAAAAGCAATCATAATTCGAAGCAATATGCTGAAAGCTAAACAACAGATCATTTGAAATTATGATCCATAAAACCAAGATTCAAACGCAAAATTTTTAAACCGCACTTAGCCTTGGTGGTCCATCCATAACAAATGCAATGCCGTAATAGAAATGCCACCGGGACGCGTATTGCGACAAATAGTGCCAATAATAATTCGTGGTATAATTCGTAGCCGGCGCGTGCGCCGAACAACCATCACTGATTGAGGATCGCATAAACTGCGCCACCCACCGGCTGTCATTTGCATTGTACACAGTTGTTCATAATAAAGAGAGGATATCTCCTCAGTAGGGATCGCACGGTGGTCCCTTTATACGACCAAAAATAAGGCCAACGTAATGAAACCTTACACTTTCTCTACACTACCGTAGAGCAGGAAGTTCATAAATTCCAGACACTGAAATAAATCGTATAAACAAAACTGTGTCAATTATAATGGAGAACGTAGTACGTATATATAAGTTCAATTCGTAATTCACTTGTTACATACCATAAATTTTAATTAACTCTAATTGGAGGACGTCAGAATGTTCAAACAATTATAATGCAATTGATTTAATGCGCACGTAGAAGTTATTCAGGAAAAGTTTTCTTTTGGTTGGCTTGCGGTTTAATGATTTATCAGGAACTAATTGAAATCACACGCAATGTTTGTCTACAGGCGTAGTCGTTGGTTTATATCCAAGACAATTAAACGCAGCAATCGGCGATATATCACGGCGCAAATTGGCAATCAACGGGCATTGATTAGCAGGAGTCGAGGCGCAGTGCCGTCGCCGTAGGGGTCCCTCCACTTCTACCACGCATATAGCCGTGCAGCGTGCCTACACAGCTGCAGCGAGGCGCCAGATAATACACACATTAATTAATTGTCGACTCTAATAATCGTATATCAATTTCCTACAGACCGCTTAATGTCAACCCCTCTTTAACAATGACTAACAATACGATCAAAAAATTTAAACTGGCTAAATAAATGAGCTCATAACTTAACATGGTAATAGCAGACAGGGCGTTACCATCACGATTATCGTGTCCAGAAACCGTCGGTGACATCACCTTAATGATTCTTTATGAGAAAAAATATCATAACACAACCAGCAAAAATGAAACGATGACAGCACTACACCAGCAGTTAGTACGTTAAACTTGACGCAATCACGTTACAGACTATGTACGACGACCAATGTTTAAATTACACATTATCACACCAAAAATGCATAGATCACAAAAACAAAGTGTTCCCAAAAGGCTATTTTAAGATCAAACAGGTCGCTAAATAAGAGGCCATTAACACTGCCCACCGCTATCGGCGACGCAATCAATACGATGCTAATCGACTCCGCGGCGGACTTGATTTTAGCACATCGATACTAATTACCAATTACCACGCGCCATGATCAAGACATTTGCCTAAGTACTCGTGTAATGATAATCCAAGCGGATATTAAGCTCTAAAAAAAACTAACCCTATTCTATTTATAATACATTACATGAACAATTTATGAGAACTTTCAAGTCTTTATCTTGCAAAAAATACAAATAAGTACACACATTGCAGTAAACGGATGGGTCCCCGAACAGCCCCCAAGCCCACCGTTTGACGCCAGCCGGAAACCAATGGAGAATAAATTATTGCCCTCCCTTTGCTCAAATACAAAGAAGTTTCGGTTTTTTCTGAATTTCTACGTATAATTGAGGTGTAATTTCGCGGACAATGCCAAACAATCGGGCGATCGAAATTTAGGTACCGGTGGAGCAGCGCGACGTAGGGACAAAACGAATAAAAGCTGAATTAGAAAGTGTCTTTTGTCCAAAGTGTCTTCTGATGACCATGATTTACGTCAATCCAGGCACGGAATCCAAGAGAACAATATTGAGCCGTAAAAGACTCTCCAGTATGGATTGTAAAGGTGAGGTCAACGTTTCTAAATCATTTAACAAAAGCTCGTTTTGGCGGGATGCGGAACCTTGTTGTGTTTCAAAGGACGCCGTTATGGGACGTCGATCAAACTGGCGCTGAAGAATGATTGAAGTCCGCTCGTAACACCTTCGTTACTGACGCTCGGTCGGTTTCTTTATTAATTACTGAATCCTTTACACCCCGATGAATATTCAACACGGTGCGAGAACTAATTCAACCCGACCTTAATAGTTAATACGGCGGAGGTCGGACTAGTTTTTAGTTTTGTTTTACGAGCGTGTAACGCTATATCATTACATGCCGATAAACGATAAGTGCAACGTATTGGGGCTTTCGCTGTTGTCGGCTCAATAAAATAAACGGCCGATATCGACCTACATTACTACCCCGTGTTCCCAAGCCTGTCATCGTTTTATGACTTTTTTATTTGGCCTGATGGCCAGAGAAATGCAACACCATTCCCGATTCAGATTTCCACACCGATACTGAAGTGTGGCGTCCTATAAAATGTGTAAATGACTCGCTTTAGACCAATCACGGTGCATTTAAGTTGGTCATTTCTGACGCGACCGTTCGTCGTCGTTGAATCGTTAATAGATTAACCAAATAATCCTCTATCCATGCAGCGAAGCTGAACATTACTAAAAAGTAAAAAAATACGGATTCTGACATCCACGTAGATCATAACAGGACAAAAATTGAAATTCGATACCACTTTGGATACTTCGTAATAATCATGTCGTATTATGGCGCCCTGTCATAATAGTGAGAATGTAAAACAAAACCCGACGTACAATATATTTAAAAGGGAACGCACCAAGTTCTCAGAAGTTTTTCTGGCTCCAATATACCTTTATACGGCTCTCTTCTATATTATAATTTTACAGGTTCATAGGACCACACATTACACTTAGAACCGGAGACGAATCGATATAGACACCGATTTAGTTTCGTTGCTATTACAACGGCATAACAATTACCCATTAAATCGATTAAAGATGTGAGATATCGGTGAATAACATTAAATCGGATAATGCATTACCGATTGACACTTTCACAGTAAAGTTAAAGATAATCGTTTCTTTCTAATTGTTTGAGAAGAGATATTATTTCAGGTGTGGGAGGTCCGAGGCTGATCGATATTACAGAGGATGACCAAGTGTAGCCATATAACACAAAAGAAACTTCGTAAAAATAAATAGATACAGAATGACAGGTTTATTTTTCTCTGGTCCAGCTCATACATCGGGTCAAAACAAAATTACTGCGACCGCAGTAAGAAACGGCTGTCGCTTAAACTTTATATCTTCGTGTGTGCATAATGAACACATAAGCGTACATCAAAGTCACAGACCAATTGTGTTCGCCAGCCCTAGAGGTGATATCGTAAAAATATATTGCGAAAAGAAAATATTGTTATGGTTAAGACGTTGAAATATTTGACTGATTGATAAAATGTGTTACGTCTGGCATCTGTTCAATACATCGCTCTTACTGATGAAAGTCAAAACACGACACGAGATCAAAAGAAATACTGATCACAGCAGTATCAAAACAGTGCGACGAATATTAAAGATCTCTCAACATTCTAATAAACTCTCACTCAAATGTCTGCTCAAGCACGGAGACGTACAGCCAAATAAATGACAAGCCGAAAAAGGTGCCATCTGCCACCTGGATGAATAGCAAACGCCCTTGTAACTGTCATCAATCATAATTATAATGAAACCGAAAAAAATGTGACTAAACGGTCTATAAAGGCAGTAGGAATTGCCAATATGACAGACCATTCCTATGATAGAAAAGATTTTGCAAGCATTTTGGTGTTGTATTCCAAATATCCTAATAACAAAAAGCTAGTGTCGATACCTACCACACTTAAATAATAGAAAGACAACAGCGAGTAGAATTTCTGAAAATGATTATAGATAAGGAATTCAACCTAACGATGGGAAAGTAAAGGTCGATAGTGAATCATAATAAAGTAACAGTTGTGGATCTATGAATGATATCAAATTACACCTACCGATTGCCATTAACGTAATACCCTTTATAACTCAAAGAGAACAAAACTATCTTAATTTATAGCCAGATACCGTTGAATAAAGAAACGGAATCAAAGCGCCACGGATACCGTATAAAGGGCTATATTTCGAAAAAAAAACAAAGATGTATAGATAAAAAGAATCATGTATTCATAGAGCGGCGTGCGAGGCACCCGCTGCTTTATCAAATACGGGATTAGTCCTTTCGATGTTGGGACCCGTTTCTTTTGTAACAAACAAATATTATGACACGCGGTTCGGCAAATAAGGCTAAAATATGTCGAGAATAGACGTGATGAAATAAGGTTATTATTTTGACGAAAAGTAAACTTCAAGCTTTGGATATTTTTGAAATAATATGTAATCCTCATCTATGCAAATTATAAGATGCCCAAAAGCTCATGAACAAGTTAAGTTCTCAAATGTCATACACAAAGCTTCTAATCGTCCCACATAGTCGATATAAATACTGAGGGTGACATCAAAAGACGTACTGCATGACCGCATGTCTGCAAACAGGGGCACGTATCAGAGAAACTCTCCGCGATATCGCTTGAAAGCCACAACAACCGGTAAACGTTTACTAAACTGTGCAGAGTCTAGACTAGACCTCAAACTAAAAGAATAGATACTCCCAAGAATTTGGCTTTATTCATGAGAGGTGGGCAAAGTGTATCATTTTTGCGATTGGAACATTTGCATCTGGCTCACTGAAATGATCCGAATCATTGTTATGTTTCATTTGGATCATTTGAAGATCAATTGATATAAAAATGCATAACGACAACGAAAAACTGTGAGAGTATGAGTGATACACATCTCATTTGGTATATCTTTCCGCCATAGATTGTAATGACCGCTCACTCGCGACTCGCGAGTCAGTTCAGTAGTACTTACTGACTAAAGTAATGTAACTCAGCGTCTTTAGTCTTTCTCTCTCGCTCACTGCTGCTCAGTCGCCTCGCAAGCGACGACGGTCGCGCGGATAGAGCACAGAGGCAAAGTAATGATTCAGATTCAAATGATGCGTTTGAAACGTTGTTACTGAACCAATCTTTTGGAACACTTCAATGATCCGGATCAGTGAGTCGGTTCCGTAAAGAGTTACACACACCTAACTTACACATGTATTTTAATTTTCTATAATCAGCACGCGTGTTTGGTGAAAAAATAAGAGATGCTCTCGACCCTCGATTATTTCTGTGTCGCTTTTAAGAACTCAATCATCACCTTGGATCTAGATAATCTATGTTTACAGGCAAAACTTTAACTTATCTTTCCAGAAATAGTTGATAATATTAATTTTACATAATCATTAAAAGCATGAACGCTAGTTAACATAATGTCTTCAGTGAGAAGCACAGCATTGAAAGTCTCAAAATCTTGATTTATCTTCTAAAGCTTTTCGGTTAGAGCACATAGTTGGGGCAAAAGCGTACATAATGGCACGCGCGCAATCCTCGCATCAAGCTTTGACCGGCATAGTTGACGACGCTGGCTCCGCAATCCGCCCTGAATTGTCAGGGTTACGAGTATTGTTGAAGCATTGGTGCGCGGTAAATGAACTTCTCTTTATATGACGCTTTGTATGAGAGAAAAGACTTTTAGCTTAACATTGACGACTTTTTACTCTTAAATTCTTTGACACTTTCTCGATCTCATGAGTTGTTGAGGAAACATGGATACAAAATGTGTGAATTAGAACACGAAAGCAAGTTTTGACACAAACTAGACGACACACAAACTGGTGCAAACAAACTTAAAAACGCTTAACCATAATTCCCATGATTTCTTTCTTGAAACATTGCTCAAGCACCTCGATTAAGGCACCATGTACTTAGTTTACTGAGAATGTTTTGTTGACTGTAACAATAACGTGGCGAGTTAAGCCCACGGTTTCAAAAAATATGGAGGCTGATACGGCGTAGTATTAATCTTTTATGTCAAGTGGCGAAACCTGGAGAAGTTCCTAACGATTAAACTTAAGAGGTAAGGACTGCTGTTGACTTTCATATTGTCTTCAGACATGGTGATTCAGTGCCTGTTTGGATCACATCGATTTCGATTCCAATGACAGTCAAATGCTAATAGATATATTTTAACTTATTGATATACTTACCGCAAACATCTGTCACGATCCAATATTTCTGCAAATTACATTTTTTTTCAATAAGATTTATTTTTACCGGAATCTAAATTGTGGCTTACAAATTTCTAGGCGGCCCTGTTGCTATAGCGTATTAGGTGAATAACATTTAGATTTATAATTTACTTAAAAAACAATCAAGTACAACAATAATCTGTTATGCGAATCTGGGCCACTGAAACGATTGAACTCGCAAATAATTGATATCCCGCACCGATCGATTATCGTGCGATCTCGAGAGGCAAGCCAAACACTCGGTTGATATCGCCACGATGCAAGCGCTATGCAGAACAAATTAACACAGATCGTCAAGAGTCTGTTTGCCATCTAACTGTGGTACGGTCAAGTGAACGCCCAGGCAGACGGACTGACGGACAGTTATACAAACACGCATTGTGCGTCGCGCTTATGGACCAATAATGCATTTCATTGTCGGCTTACCTCCGCTAATGCAGGTGCAAATGCTACCATTTAAGTTTTCTACTTTTGAGTTATAAGCACGTTGACTGTTATACTACTTATAGTCGCTTTAAAGTTCGTTCCCAATGAAAATTGATGATTCTAATTCGAAATTCTGTAAATACTCCTTACGACTTTTTTGTGGCTACTGTTTACCGAGCCTTGGTGATTCAATGATCCGTCATCAGAAATACTATTTAAAATATTCTACAGTATAGTTATCGAGATCCTGATCACCAAAAAAAATAAATATCATTAAGTTCAAGCTTTACATGATCATCACTTGCCTCAGCTGTAAGTGGAAATATGGTGGTCTAATTTACTACAGAGATTTAATAAATAAAGTATTGTAATTAATGATTATGATCTTTTATAGGAAATTAAATATAGCTTGATGACCCTAAACATTAACTTTGAAATTCTAACACCACAAAATAGTTTAGAAGCGCCATCTATTGTAAACTGCTTGAAACTAATGAACATAAAAGTCACAAGTTGCTAACAGATGGCAGTGGTATCGCAAAAGCCTTTTATCTTACTTTCTTTCTAATGTCTATAGCAGGTTGTAGGGAATAACATAATTAGGTGCAAAATATATATATATTACACACATATATTTCAATGTTGACTGCTTCATCACAACAGTACTTACGCTAACAACTTAAAAGACCAATGCCAATGTTTGAATATGTCTATGATCTAAATCATCATTATTGAATTATGTTCAGAAAACCTTCACATTCTTACTTTATAAATTTTATAATTTTTAAAACATTATTCTACGTATATTATTTAATATTCATCTCTATGTTCTGTGTTAGCATTGGTTACTGCACATATGGCTCCTCACAGACCACTTATTTCTTGATAATTATGGTTTCGATAAGATATCGCTATATTCACTATGCATAACAAAGGCATTAAAGTTATAATTAATTATTATTCATCGGTTCTTCTTCATAATTAAAGATTATATGGCTAGAAAATACTGAAATGACGATTAATAGAGAAGTATAGAAAAAAAAGACATGTTATTCAACCCCAAATAAATCAGGATAAATGCAGGAGAATGATGATGTTCTTGTATATTATGCAAAGAGGATATGTGATATGTGTCAATTAAAATATTAAAATTTATAACAGTATACCAACACACCTTTATTCCGCAAAGGCGCAGGACAGAGGTATATATATAATATATTTATGCAATTGCATTTTAGTCATAGGGATTATTGGGAGCTTAATAGCCTGGCACACTTGCGGATGGCAGGGGAGACGATTTTAAATTTATCAATAGAATTTACTACTTATACAATCAAAATAAGGTATATATTTCAATGCTCGTGATCGAGCTTGGAGCATTGTGGAGCAT
The DNA here is from genome assembly GCA_947364205.1 of Agrochola lota. Lineage (NCBI taxonomy): Eukaryota > Metazoa > Arthropoda > Insecta > Lepidoptera > Noctuidae > Agrochola > Agrochola lota. The sequence goes on along the minus strand of OX376231.1, from coordinate 7,130,682 downwards.
CGCAGCACAGTTTTCTCTAGAGCAAACAAGCATTGCAATATATACCTTTTATGCATTGGATAAGTATTAAATTCAATTGATAAATTTAAAATCCTCTGCCATCCCGTCTACCAGTTTGCGCGGGTCCTAATGCGTGCATGTGCATGTATGCAGCCATTAATCCATAATTACCATAGGCACGTCATTATGATAGGATTGCTAATTATTCATGATGTAGTTGAAACTTATAAGGTAGGAATATTGTTTTATACACAGTCCATCTAGCATAAGTTGTATACTTAACTGTTTTTTTATAATTTTTACTAAATAATATACGTACTTTTTTTAGAGGTACCTTGAAGCAGATTAACCTGGTACCTTCAATAACAGTGCCACAGGCCTTGTATGGTATCCATCTGAAATTTAATTTAAAAAATACAGTAATCAACAACATTGCCAACTCATTTACAAAGGGTTAATTGCTAGTAAAAAACTAAAGAACCTATCAGGAATAGCTGGCGGCATCTTTTTATAATTTTATTATTAAATCAACAGTAATGATTCGAAAGTCAGTAAGAAATCGATTAGGAAACTGATTTTTTTTTTCCTCTCTTGGCAATTGAGCCGGTGTCAACTATTCTGCCAGCGTCACTTTGAGACGGAATTATTTTTGTTTAATTTTACAAAACATAACCTATACCCTATAACTATGTTGTTCTCTTGACAGTTGTTGTTTTTTTTTACTTTCGTCCAGTAATCCGTTCAGTTGGTGTATAATGTTTCAACCCTTGAAGAAAAATATGATACGATACCGTTGATACCGGGGACATGCATGACGAAAACATAATTTTATTATGTTATATTTAGTATTTCATTCATTAAATACGAATAATTAATGCAGTAAATAACCCACGAATTATAAGTCACTTCATCAGAAACAAAAATAAATGTCTATTGTCTATGTTCGATTGAAAACAGTGTGACCAATTTAGAGATTTTGCGGATTAAGAGGGCTTTCTTTCTATACTCGATTCGATATTCGACATCCTCTCTATATACCCTCTGCCGGGTTCTCATCGTTAGACAGCTTTTTATCCTCCAAACTATTCTTCGCAAACACAGCCAACTTACCTTTGATCCTAAATGCTGTTCTACACGCCCCTCGAATAGGGTTTGTAATACTGAGTCTCGTAGAACCGTTGCTGCAAGTCGTCATTACAAACACATACGTTCAAAAATCTACAACAAATTAAACAAAAGCTTACACATCTACCCATTAACCAAGAGCAAATGCAAAATAAAACTTTCCAATTGAGATCGAGTGTCGAGAGTAAGCCTGGTTAAAATCACAAAATTATGATGAACCAGAGAAATTCGTGAAAGAGTAAAATACTCATCACTCCACTCACATACCGCAACAAAACCACACACAACACACATGCCACAAACACCACTAACACCCCTCGCACAAGTCATTTACCGTCACACACCCTTTAGATAGATAGATAGAATATTCTTTATTATTATCACATTTATCACTACACAAATTACAGAAATAAATTTAGAAATTTTACATAGGGTGACACAATGGGCGGTATTATCGCTAAAAGCGATCTTTTGCAGACAACCTTTGGATGGATTAAGGGGAGAAGGAGAGACAATACTGCAGGTAGTCAGTACCCTTTCACCCTACACTCACCCATTAAACTCAACGTCAAAATACATACCAAATCATATGTCCTGAACAGTTTATTTTCATCTTGTTTTTTGTTGTTTTTATTATTAATTATTTAATCTAAATTAACTTACAAGCACTTTTAGCACTTTTTGCATGGAACATCATTCCATTCTGTATCTGGGGAAGGGCGTTGATAGCTGCGCTACAGTTTATACTTTTGCAGCTATCATCGTTTTACTTGTTGTACATACTTAGTCTTGTGTTATTGTTCTGAAATATGTATGTATATTAATTTCTTGCTGGATTTAGAGTAATTTGGTGTAAAATCACGAAAAAAATATTAGAATTATGCATGGCCTAGGGTTATTTAATTTTGACAGACAGACAAAATCGCGAAAAAAAACCCCAATCCCAATCTGAGAACATTAAAGGCGGCCTTGAGCGGACGTACAGTACGTTGGATGCACAATAGTGTGTATGCTACGTCCAGCACCGCAGCCTTGGCGGGACATACAGCAAAATAAATGGTGAATATGGCGGATAAGAATAATTCGTTAATTATGTAGGAATACAAAATTGCGTATTTAATTAATCTACGAATGACATTCGTATACATATACATATTGACGCTACGACAATAAACATTGCGTTATTTTTATGTGTAGACCTCAGACCAAATAAAAAAACCAAGACAGCGCTATCAACCAATGGTTGTAAATGTGTGCGTGTGAGTGTGTATGTTCAGAGCGGAGGTGTAGATTTGGCATGCTTCACTGTTTAAAGGCTTGTGCAGACCAGCGCGACTTGTCGCGCGACGCGACACCAGTTGTTGTTATACAGTGAAGTTTTCTTAGAAATTGTATTGTTCGTGTCGCGCTGGTCTGCACAAGCCTTTATTCGCAGCGCTGTGTCTTGGTTTTTTATTTGGTCTGAGGTGTAGAGTAGTAATGTGTACTAAGTGTATTGTATAGTCTAGTACTAACAAAAAGTTCTATACTATACACGTAATACGTTATCGACGATACGATAATTCGATATAAACATCTATCTCTATTTCACAGTTCCAGTAGGAAATTATTTGCCGTTGTAACTGGACAATGACAACGAAGACGTGGGACTGGAGGGAAAGCTTTCTTCAGAGCTGACAACCCTGCAAAAAAATAAAGCAAGCATAGACACGAAAAATTTTAATTCCTCTTTAATAATGTTTTGTAAAGTTTTTATTTACTTTTGTTTCGATTTGGATATACATAATTTTGTGTGATTCGTTTTATGTAAAATATATTCCACAGATTCAAATCTATGTACAATTTACAATCGCAATTGAAAATCGTAAATTTTTAGGCATGGGTTAAATTAAAAAAAAGAGGTTAACTACGAAGAAGTTTGTTATCCAGTAAACAAGCGCTTTACTCCGTTGCTATAGAAACATTATGAAAAGAAATTGTTTGATCGAAGACTTTGAAGCTTTAGATAATATCCAAAAACGTATAAAGGTTTCCCTCAGCAGCTCAACAATGTTCAGAAACACTATTTGGTACCGCTCGCTTCTCGATGCGGAAAAATCGTGTTTGAAGGAGGATAAATTAAAAAAGATTCACTACAAGTTCCAAGATGACAAGGAAATGGTCGAAGAGTACAATGTGGACACTCAAGTTTTATTGCGCCGAGCTTGGAAAGTAAAGGGAAAACTCGGTGGCGACGGGAAATGGAATGTTGAGATTGGTGACCCGATTCCTGATGCCACTCCTCACATTGAAGGTGCTGGAGCTGATATCATGGAGAGTAAGGATCAGGTATGTTTCTCTCACGATTCATTTCATCCTGTGACAAAGGGTAATTTAAAATACTGTCTTTAATTAAATTACATAATAATCCACCTTTGAAGAGGTAGACACCTAAGATCTATACAAAAAATATGAATTTTCATTACAGCCAATGCTGACAAGACGTAACACAAGAATAAACTTGGAATGGAGAATCAGGAACCTGCCCTATCGTATTGAAACTTACTCTGTGAGCGCCAACAATGATGAAAGATGTATTATAATCCGCACAACCAATAAAAAATACTTCAAAAGACTTCAAGTGCCTGAACTGGACAGACTGAATTTACCCTTAGAACAAGCAAATATACAATATAGTCACTCATTCAACACTTTAATTATAACTGTAAGTTTTCTTTCAAATGAGTCATAGTCTTTGCTTTTGGCCTTAGAGAAGACAGTTCTCCAGTAACTGGAAACTCTTAACATCTTTATACTGGAATCACAAACCCAATTGCAAAGTACCTTTCAGTCTGTATTGCATACCCTTGCAAATATTTCTATTTAATTTTATAAATATGCTGAATTTTCTCCTATATTTTTCAGCTTGACTAATGTTTTTTTTATTATTTTCAGTATAAAAAGCCGCAGCAGCTTCTGGATATGGATAAAGAGTGGTATCAAGAGTTGAACAAAGTGAAACCTATTAAAGACGTCCCCAGTGACTGTAAAACGCAATAAAATAATAATATTAAAAATACAATAATGTATTTTAATTTCCCTCATGATTTTTTATGAAAATAGCAGACTTCTAAAAGCTTTACCTAACATTTATGCAACAAATTGAAGAATAGACTATGAAGACATTATTTTGTAAAAGAATTCTCATGTCTACAGTGTGGTCCATTGTAAATCAAACACAATTTCCTAAAATTAAATATATTTACAGTTCAAACAAAGTTAAAATTCTCTTAACAACTCAATAGTTGAGAGGATTTTACCATGGCGATCATGCTTAAAAACTAACATTACAATCTAATCATCTGTAATCATTCCTTTTACTATTATTTTCAGCTCTTCATCATCTTCCTCCTTATCTAACAATCCTTTGGATGCTAAATATTTACCATACTGTTTAGGGACACCCATGAATGTTTTAACCTTCGCCCGCAACTGTTTCCATGTTTCTTGATAATAGTTTTTCTTGTCTCTTTCCATAGCTTTGTAATCATATCCATATTTGTCTAGTAAATATGTTATGAATTCAACTTGTGGTTTTGGTAACCTGAAAAAAAGGAATAATGAAATTACTAACTGCTGTACAGTATGGTTCAACTCATAGAAATGCTAAAATTATAGCTAAATAACATCCGTAATCTATGTATCTTCTATATAATAAAAATGAATCGCTAAATATGTTGGTAAGCTCAAAACTCGAGAACGGCTGGTCCAATTTCGATAATTCTTTTTTTGTTGTGTTTGTTATTGTAAGGAGAAGGTTTTTACGGAAAAAAAAGAAGAAAATTGTGCAGAAAAAAAACGTTTGATGAATGTGTATTTAGCAGAGTAATAGGTTCGTAGGTATGTAGATAGGTAGGTAGGATAGGTAGGTAGGTAGGTAGGTAGGGAGAGTAAGCAGGTAGGGTAGGTAGGGTAAGTAAGTAGGGTAGATAGGTAGATAAGCAGTAGATAAGTACATAGTGCTACCCGAGTGAAGCCGGAGCGGGGCAGCTAGTATATAAATACAAATGAAATGCTGTTTGTTGGTAAGCGTATCACTTGAGAATGGCTTGACCAAATTGGCTATTTTTGTATAATATTCATAATAGTCCAAATTAGGTCGCTCTGGAAAGATTATGTTTTTAACTTTTCCGAAAAAAAATCAAATTCGGGAATAGCTAAATGTCCTTTTTTTTGTGGGATTATTTGTATGAACTATTGAAAGTTGGACAAGAAAACGTTTGTCCGGTCAGCTAGTCCTTTAAAAATTCGCATATTTTCGTTTTACTGTAGGCTCAAGAAAACAAAGTAATGGTCAGTGGGTCGTCTTAGAGGCGAATAATTCCAAACTTACATAAATCGTCTAGGCCGAAGTGCTTTAGCTTCTTTTTCCAATATCTCAACAACCTCTTTTTTCACAACTGGCTGGATTACTTCTTCTTCATCACTCTCTTCATCAGATTCTTCTTGATTTACAATCCTTTTAGCTTCTCTGAATTTCTCCTGTTTGAAATTGGGTATTTTTATAACTTTATTGGGATCATTGGCAAGTCCCATTTCCTTCATGTTACGAAGAGAAGATTTTTTAAAATCCCAGGCGTCTTTTATTGGTTTACTGTAAATATAAGATTTTATTAACACACAAGATAATAAGTACACGATAATCGACAAAACAAATGGAACGAATTCTAACCAAGTAACTTCGCCGGTGCTTCGTTGTTTGATGTGCATTCTCTTTCTATTCAGTTTATGTTGATACTTCTTTTTACGGTGCTGCTTCTTGATCTTCATGTTTAAAGATAGTTGTTAAATTTAAAAAATCGATCGGAAATAAATTCAACACACACAACACGTTCCACGTGAGAAATTGACAGAAGCGACAGGACCAATATATAATGTACTCTGTGGACAGGACAGTACTACTTAGTCTGTGGACAGGACAGACAGGACAGCGAGCGAAGCGATTGGCAGCAGTGTTGCCAGATGCATTGAACCTTATATCTGTAGTAGAAACTGCTAAAATCTGTATTTATATCTGTATGCTATTTTACCTTGAAATCTGTAGTAAATCTGTGTGTATAGTCAAAAGAACCGAAACAGAATAATATACCTACTTACCGTATGCAGTCAAATTACTCTATTCTGCTTCTTTTGAAAAAGAAGAGAATAGGTTTGATTCATCAATCATCACCTACCTCGACCTCCACAACACAGTTACTGGGTAACACGATACCCCTTGTTGCCGGATTTTTGGGATTTTTTATCGTGCATTAAATCAATATTAATTACCATTAAAAGTTTGTACCAAATTAATTATGTACGATAAAATGCATCACGAGAGCGCAGTATTTTGGAGAACAAGCAGAAATATTTAACTGGCCGATTCCCCGTTTGAAAAATAAGTGAAACTGACCACTGACTGACAGAACAGTACTACCAATTGCGATTTATTTACCTAAATTCCGTTTTAAAGCAGATTAGGCAATTTAATCAATAGAATTAGAAAATTCTGTATAAAAATCTGTATCGAGTGCTTATCTGTATCATAAATCGAAAATCTGTATAAATACGGAGAAATCTGTATATATGGCAACACTGATTGGCAGATGCCAGACCATGCCAGATGTCAATTCACGAATTTCATGACTGTGTTTGTCATGTCATGTCAAGTTCGAAGTAGGTATGGGTCGTTACGTCATTTTCGAGAAACGTAACGTAACTACCAAGTTACTTCGAAGGCGTCACCTGTTTTGAAAACAGGTGATTTTAGTAACTAGTTATTTTTCAAATTCAATTCGGTGATTCAACATGGTGATTATATCGAAGTATTACAGTTATTTGCGAAACGAAAATATAAATAATTACATATGTAATACGATACATATTTAGTTGTACTCCAACTAGATCTTCCGAAAGGGTTGATCGACTACAGTGAAGCTACGTAGCGATGGAAAAGCGACTGGTTACATTTTATTTCCCGGCTGTCAAACAGCGTAGTAGATGTAGCTAAGCATAGCTACATCTACAACGCTGTTTATCGGCTATTAACTTTACTTAACTTTAACGACTATCTTTTTTGAGATTCTCAAAAAGATAGTCGTGGCAAAAGGGTCTTTTGCCGCGAGTGCCACGACGTACAATTTATTATCTGTTTTTCCTTTTGTATTATTTGGTGATAAGAATATTAACTTTCTTTGTTTGTACTTTGTTCTTAGATCGAATACCTTAATCGTTCAATTTTGATTTCTTGTAAAATTTTGCAGAATAAAGCGCGTAATTTTCGAAGCTTGCAATAATTTCAAGTGCCGTCATTATTTGCTGTCAACTGTCAATCCCCGATCTCCGAGTTAGGCTGTAATCGATTTGAGCGATTTGAACGGCCGTTCCGAATAAGCCTTAGCGCGATAACGATGTATTGTGAATCGTCATAGATGACGTCATGACATGCGCCATCTTGCGATAACGCCGACCATGCCTTTTACTAATATCACCGTGAGCGCTGTCAAAGATGACAGTTGTGCTGTTTTGTTTTGAGTCGCATCATAACTTTAGACAAACGTGGCATCTTCGAAATTGGGCTTCTGGCTACCGTGGCCACCTAACCAACGAAGAAGAAGAAATGTGTAGTATCAACACAAAGAAATATGATATGCAAGTTTTGACGTTGAGCGAGAACCGTGAGAACGTTCACGGGCGTTCCGAATTGATGACAGCCCTCAGCTGTAGTGATGGGTAACTCATCATTTTTATATGAGGTTGAGGGAGTACCTCATTTTACCTCGCGAGGTCCTCAAGAGGTACCCCTCATTTGAGGCGAGGAGTCGTACGTCGATGTATTCACCTCACGAGCCGAACTCACTCTGTATATTCTGTACAATTATGAAAGTCGGTTCATTCACTCACTAAGCTCACTCAATACTTACTCGCGAGTACTCGCGTAAACAATGTGAATGTCAATTTTTAAGTGAGGACGAGTGAACGAGTGAGTTGGTTCAATGTTGAAATTCGAGTAACTCTTTCAATTTGCGATCACGAGTACCTCAAACGAGGCACCTCATGAGTGAGGGACACATCTCTACTCAGCTGTCATAATCGTGATTATCTAACTCGGAACGTCAAATATTGATGTCAGCGCTGTGAGCGATTACGTTCGTATTCGGAAAGCGGCCAATATCTGTAAGTTATCAGCAAGGAGCGGGCTTAGAGGTTATGTTTTGAAAACGAGAAAATCAATATTATTTAAAATGCCTCAAACAGGGGCAACACGCCGCCAGAAATTTCTCAAATCAGAGAAATCTAAAACAAAACTTAAAGCAAAAAATAAAGAACTCCCCAAAGGCACAAATGTGACGAAAACTAATTTCAAAATAAAGAAGATAGTGATAAGGGAACAGCTGAAGAAGCATGGTGAAACTGAAGCATTGTCTGCAAGGAAACTGAATATAAAGGAACTTTTGTCCCGTCTCAATCATTTCAACACTCACTCCAGAACTGAAGCCCTCAGCGGACTTAAGGAACTCATTGAAGCTCATCCTGAAGTATTGGAGCTCAATCTTGGAGAACTTGTTCACGGGATTACACCTTTGGTTCTGAATATTGAAAAAGTCGTAAGTAATTCATAATAATCGTTATAACCTTCCACGGAATAGCAACACTGGCCAATCTTGTATTCCTTCGTATTTTATTTTCTACTCTATTGGTCTTATTCTCACAAATATAGATTTATTGATAAATTACCCTTGAAACTAATAAGTTTTATATTTCAGGTGCGCCATGAATCCCTCAAGACACTACATTCAATGCTATCAAAGGCAAATATTGCAAGAATAGATCCATTCTTTGACATCTTGTGCACATATTTAAGAAGTGCCATGACCCATATTGATGGTAGAATACAAGAGGATTCCCTTCTGTTTCTGGATACACTTCTTGTGTGCACACCCACAAAAGTAGCTCAAGATTTCCACAAAATCATACCAAACTTTCTTGACATGATTTCCAAGTTACGGGTTGATTCAAAGCCTGGAAGAACTCTGACTGTTAACTTGGGGAGCCAAATCACCAGTGTCAAATGGAGAGTGAAAGTATTGCACCGCCTGAAAGACTACCTAAATGAGTTTGTAAAATACAATAATATTCAAGAATTCAGAGGACCAGTTGTTGAGACCACTAAGATTTTTGACTCCTCCAAAATGAACCACTTTTCCTTGTTTAACCCAATTTATACCCAAAATTGTCAACTGTCTTGCTTCTCATCAAAAAACTTGCAAGATGCTGTGCCATTAGATGAAGTAGATAAATTCAGAGAATATACCGACACTCTAATGCCTTTACTATTTGAAACATGGCTAGAAGTATGTCCTAATGTAACCGCAGAGAAAAATACTGAGACTGTTATCAATGAAGATGCTGCTTCATTACTGAAGCACACCCTTCAGGTTATTTCCTTGATATGGTCTCTTGTAAAGCATTTCAATATGAAGAACCCAAGCTCCAACATTCAAACTACATTTTCGCAAAAGTACCGCCAGCCATATTTACAACATTTTATTAATGCTTTTCCTTATGTAACTAATATGCGAACAAAACAAAGAAATGCAAATGCACTACTGGAAGATGCTATCACTGATCCCAAATTAGTCACACAGAATTTAGAAATATGTCAAGTGTTCATTGTGCTTAATCCTAACATAAATGTGAAAAACCAAAACAAAGACATGATGACTGTATTGAATTATATAGAGAAAACTTTTAACAAGAACACTCAAGCTGAAATCAATGATGTTATCATAAAAATTTTGCATACAATATTTTCAAATGAAGTGAACAATTGGACCAGGACTCTTTCTGTTATGGATGATTTATTCAGAAAGATTATTTGGGCATATTTTAATAAGGACATGTCTAGTTCATTCAGGCAGAAGATCTTTAGTCTTTTATGTAAAATTGCTCTGAATGATAAGCTGGTACACTTTCAAGAAAGTGATGCTTACCATTCTTGGCTCAAAAACTTGCCAGACATTTTGTTAGAGGAGGCAGTAACATTGCAAACAATAGATATAATCCATAAGTTTGCTGTACGGAATAATAGAACCTTCAATATGGTTGTTAGACCGAAGTTGTTAGAGATCATAGAAAATCTGCCCAAGCTTGTAATATCTGACATTGACATTCATGGAAGTGGCTATTACAAATTATTTTCATTGCTGCACTACATCAAGAAGTGGGATGATGAATCTTTAAATTTGCTAAGAGAACAACTATTAAAAAGTGTTTACAAACGTGATTATGGCAATTTCATATATGAATCATTACAGATAAGAACTGGAGGCGCCGAATGATCATGTATTAAGGTACCATTCCGTACCCGACCGCAGGCGGTAACTGCAGGCGGCGTGTCGCCGCGACACGACGGGTTTTCATGCATTTCTATGAAATACCTTCCGTAGCTAGAGAAACGTCGTTGCAGCTACGGAAGGTATCAGTCCAGTCAGTACCAGTCGTGTCGCGGTGACACGTCTCCTACAGTTACAGCCCGCGGTTGGCTACGGAATGGCATCTTTAGAATATAAATAAACAATTGTGTATAATTATAATAGTCATTTATTTCAATAAACTCAAACACAAATTATAATGCAAAATTGTGACAGTCAACTAGTAAACGAATGTACACTTGAATGTAACGAGGTAACAAAATTATAAGGTAACATTTAATTCATATAAAATGCAGTAACATTCCATTGAAAACGTAATACAAACAAATTCCTAACTGCATTGCAAACTGTTTTAGTATAGTTTACATTATTGTTTTATAAATACTGCAATCAGTCATTACCTACATAATATTGATTACATATAATTATAATTTACGTTAATTAGGAAGGGTAAAAGGAACTTTCTTAAAATTCTGGGGAAAAAAAGTAGTGGTAAGTACTCAATTCAATACCCCACATATTCTATGCAATTTATGTTGTACCATTCCTATCTAGTTTTCCTGGTGAAAAATAGCTCAAATTTGGTATCACAAAACAATACATCTGTATTACGAGTAAGCGAACATAGTAACAGGCTTTAGCATTTGAAAGTAACTATGTTGTGAATTGATAATTATTTAATAAAATTAAATTATGTGCCTTCCTTCCCACATCTCGCCTGATGTACTCACAATTCCGATATGAAGCCTCATTGAAGCTATTTACTTATTAAATTCATTATTAACGACTAGTTTTATCTTTCTCTAAACTAATTCTATAATAAATATTACTAATACAAAATAACTTCTGCTAATTGTTGAGTAGTTTAGTGTCAATTTGGCAATTTTTGGCTAAAATTATAAATTACCAATAATGAGTCCACGAACTGGCTATTCAAATATTATTTGGGTAGCGACGCTTATGAGTTCTAGTATTTATTTATAGGAAATTACGTCCTAGCGCTACGGCCTCATGATGGTTTGCTTGAGAATGCGGCAATTTTTGACTAACTTAATTTTATTATGATCTCTGAAACATTTATAATGAATGACATAGCCATGCAAAACTAATAAAAAAAAATACTGGCATTGAGTTCAAAAGGAGCATCATTGAGAATTATGTTCTCATAAAAATATCAATAAAAACAATCACGCATTTAATGCCTAATATAATAAATAAGACGGATAGCCATCTTTTACTTTTACAAATAAATAATTAGCTCACAAAGGCTAACCTGATAATAATGCTGAGATCAGCAAATATTCAATTGAAATAAAGTCCTACTAATAATAGACTACGTATTTACTTAATACGTTTGCCGTCTTATCATAATTAGAAGAGATTAAATTAGATGCCTATAATAAGATCAAAAATATGTTTCAAGTCTTGTATGTCTAGATCAAGTCCATGAAGTGTAGCATGTACCATCAAGGTCACGCGTATCTAACACTTTGAAAACAAAATCGTGTACACGATGACCACATCTGTTTAGCGCACCTTTATTTTTTAGCTAAGCGTTACTATAGCAGCCGAGCACAGCAAACAGGAATGAAGGAATAGTCATTATTACGGTGTTCAGTTCAGATATGCGTGTCCGCGATAGTACTAATCAATCGAGTCTAAAGCAGCTACAGATTAATTTAAAGTAGTATGCGGAGATATCAATCGACCTGCTTTACAGCTCATATCCAATGTTTGGCTTCGTCCTTTAGACCGGTCTTACATTAATTCGTCCAATGATGGTTCAGTCTGTTGAGTTCGCTAAGCCGCATATTTTTTTCAAAAGTCTCCGTCTTTTATAATGAACATCTAAGTTAAGTTCGCATGCAGGTCTAATTTAAAGGTCAATGATAGACAGTAAACATGAATTTATGACATTTCTTCTAAAAGCGCGAAAGATTGGAAAAACATTATGCTCCCTAATAGCTGCACATAATCTCTCAACTGTAGCTAAGTAAAATCAAATTATAAGATCATTTTCCAGAATATAGAGAGCATAAAAAGTTCTTGCACGAAGCTCGGCTGAAAGTACCTATTAATAATTTATACTTATTTGGGTAAGATCTACTGTGTTTTCCTTTTATTAGATTTTTTTGCGCGAGGTAAGGTATTGGTAGCAGAGGCCGTCAGCATTGCCTGAAAAAAAAGGAGTAAATTGAAAACTAACTCAAAAAAGCACAAGCCCAACTACGTAGTTATAGCACAGAATAGTACAGAAGGCGCACTCTGCATTCTAGGTATGAAGCTACAAGTACTCGGCGGACTCGTCTTGTCGGGATAATTCAGTGAGCGTAATGTAGTCAGAAGATGTAGAGTTACGCGTTAGAGAGGCAATTTCTATGTGAATATAACTATAGGGAATTAGCGCTGTGCGAGCTGAATTACACTTTATTGTGTCGTAGCAAGAGTCGCTTTTTATTTAAATGATGATTTTGCGGAGTGAATCTTCAGTACTATTCAGTGGTTATAGTTGTATGGTGGCATTTTTAATAATTATTATTCAGTCCATGTAACTTTTACTAAAAAAGTGCAACCATAAAATATACAGTTATAAATTGGCTTAGGTTGTCAGTGATTACATAGGATAGATTAGGGAAGAAAAACACTGATTAAAATAAACATAAATAAAATAAAGTACGACACAGCACACGTTATAAACTGCAAAGCAAATAATTTAAAAGAAAGAAACGATAAAATACTCTTCAGGTACAATGTATTAGTGAAGTCTGTTAAAGACAGGCGAACAAACTAAAATCATGCATGTCAAAATTGTCAATAACACTCGCAAAACGAAACTAAAATAAACATACTGTTTTGCCTAATTTCAGCTGCAAGTAAAAGCGGGCTTGGGATTTTAGGAAAGCCTTCTACACATCTGTGCTCTTTGACGAAGTCGGCGCTTCATCATGCAATGATATAAACTTATATTCTGGATGACCAGCTATTTTCGCTTCAATGAGTTTCTGCAGAGCATCACTCTTTTCGATTATGTCTTGGGTTATGTCTTCGTCACCTACTTCAGACGCATCTATGAAACTAAGTTGATCATCTGATTTTTCTACTTGAGATATTGCATTGGTATCTTGTGATTTTATCTCGTCTGCAGCGAGAGTGTTTAATTCAGTACAGCTTTCAAAGCCATCAGCTTCCTTGTCATTGGTAGACGACCTTCTGCTATGATCATCTGTTGATGAGGTTGAAGTGTCATCTGACTTTGGTTTCTCTTCAATCTTGTGCCAAAAAGCAAGTTTACCCGGCAATTGTAACAATTTCCCTAACCCTGAACTGCTGCCTTTAATGCGCGCTGGTGATTTAGATTTATGGCGCTTTTTGTTTTCGGCTATAGGATTAACAACTTGAAGACTTTTTGGTAAACCAGATTCTTTAATACTGGTATTTGGTAATTTATTTACGATATCATTTAAGCTTTCTTGGGATGTTGTACTATTCAGAATTGTATCTGTTTCTAGTTTACTGGCTTCTTTATTATAATATGTCGTTACGTCATCAGTATCGACTTTAGGTGGCGGTGGCGGCGCCTTTGCTTTACCGTATTTACCCTTTGGTGATTTTCTTTTACTTTTAGGGGAATCTTCTGGTGTTCCAAAAGACGCTTCGTCATCGCTTTCGGCAGAGTCGTTATCGTTTAGAGAGGTATCAAGACTCGTAGTATCAGTGCGTTCGTCTAACACTACAGTTACTGCTTCTTTTGAGACAGTTTCTGTATCTGTATTATCTAGGGCAGCCTCAAAAACTATATCTTCATTGTTTGCACTAGATTGGTCATCATTATTGTCTTTTTGTTGACTTGCAACAGGAATGTCGGATACAATATAACTTTCTTTATTTTTAACATCTTCTTGTTTTGTTATAGAATCATCTGTAGTATTTTCTTTATCTTTAAGTACTAAACTAATTAATGTTATTTCTTCAGAAGTGCCTTCTTTTTGGTCCAAGTGATCTGTATTGTTATCAGTATGATTATTAACAATTGCATTGAAGGGGAAATCACCTAGCACTTGGAGGATCTTTACTTGGTCTCCAACGTATTGGTATAAAAAGGGGGGTTGTGTGTGGGATAAGAAGATGGGGGACGGGGCATTAATAAGAGCGGGCATATTCGAATATTCAAAAGTATCGTCGTCCTGGAGCTCCTCGATGATTACTTCACTTTCCTTTAAATAAAAAGTTCTTAAGTCTATATCAAAATAAAGAAAACCCAAACACAAAATAATATAAGCTAATAAATGCAATAAACAGACTTATTGACATAACATCGTGATTGTAGTTGATATACTGGTGTAACCATTATGAGAGCAACTTTAACTCATGCAATAAAAAAAAGTATGTTCTATAAAACCTCAGTAAAGTTTTTACTAGAAATAAAACAGAATCTGAAATGATTTGAATATGAAGGAATTTCCTTATTTAATAAGCCAATCTGTGTAACTAGTACTACCATAATACTTTACTTTCTATTTTTATCTTACACAAACCATTTATAACACTTTGAAGCCGAATAGCAATAACATTATAAGGTAGGTATGTCATTTTCTACATTTGAGCTTTTACACATACCTAGCCGTCGAAAAGACATCATTCTTTTAAAGATATATTTGTTCAATCAAATAGCCAATATTTAATAGATTTTCACACATTTCATAACAATGTTCTGGCTTCAAGCAAAACCCAGCACCACTGATACCCTGACACACCAAAACACTAAAAAAAGATTTATGTAGGGTAGTCTGCAACTCATAATTTTATCTAACGTGACATTTAAAGCTTCACATATGCATTTTTAACAATTTTTATATAATAAATTTATAATAGTGTGATAGCACTTAGTAGTCTGCAGAATACCCTATGTAAATGGATCCCCATAATTTTTTTGATAATACAATATTCGAATAAAATATTTAGAATAAAATAAGTGTAAGGAACGTGATATAGATTTAGTTTTATTGCCGTAATTATTCCACCCACAGATACATTCACAAAGTATTAAGCAGTAATTTTGATGTGAATAGAAATAATTACAACAGTAATTTAAAATCTTTATTATTATACATAATTACCTATAGCCCTAGTTCAGAAGATAATTCATGATTTCTAAATTCTATTATCTGTAAAACCTTTAAATTGACTGTCCAAAATCAGGTACATTTTTGTGCGATTTCACTATGGATTTTAAAATTTTCATTCAAAAAACCTTGTATAGGTCCAGTCAGTCATGCCAGTTTCAACATCATTACTAGACCATGAATTTTACAATTAAAACGAAACATCCTGCCTTTGTTTTGTAATGCTCCACAAACTTAACACTAAGCCATAGTTATTAGTATTACCAATTCACTTAGTCTAAATTCGGCCTTAATGCCTCCTAAGGCCATAAAAATGTTAAAATTAAAACAATTATTACATAATTATATTTAGGCACCAACTAGTGATTGCTGCCCATTTATTAAATCGCCAACTTAATATAATTTTGACCAATATATGTACTAATCTTAATTTGTTAGAAGAAATCATATTGTAACCGGCAAGTTAAGTTTATAATCATTCTCTTTATGAACTAGGGCTAATAGACAAGATTACATGACGTACAGAGACTTCATTGAACATTCGTTCGACTACACACACAAGCCTTTCTCAAGGTTACTCATTGTAGAATATTTTGTACTAAGTCAAGTGTCTGTAAATTATGCAATCTTTGCTTTGGCGCATGAGCGTAGCCGTTGGTTTCTATGTGTGAGAAAAAAATCTCTCATAAATTTCATACTCTTCAAATAATTCATTAGGTTATTCTGGACAGTGTCAAAATAACAAACCAGTCCGAACAAAGTGGCAACGCCAATGACATTTATTATATTGTTACATTGTTTGTGTAGAAACACGTTGATGCAAGATTGTTGAGTTTTAACGGCATCTCATTTGGTTTTCGTGTATTGACGTTCAAATAAAGTTATCGCGTCATGCCATCGCCATGTGATCGTTATGAAAATCAGAAACGTCAAGACTAAGCTATTTAATTATTCAGAGAGTAGTCGAAAAAAACATAGTTTTCCACTAGCTACGCCCACGCCTTGTCATTTAAGTTCGTATTCAGTGTTACCAGACCTCAGCGGCTTGCGGTCGTTTGATGGAAGTGACGGTAGTTCGGGAAGACCGGCCACGTGCGCGTGCGCCGGCTCCTAGGGAAGCCGTGCGCGTCAGGGAAGCACTGTTGTCAGCACTCGAGTAGCCCGAGCTTATGTCCTCCGATGATTTTATGTGACTGGAATGTAAGAATGATTGATTAAAATGATTGGTACTGGAAAGCGGAACAAACCATAAGTTTGATTAAAGATTGACAAACTTTGTTTTATTAAAATGCCAATGATTCGCAAAAGCCTTGTTGGGAATCAAGCAACCAACGCTTCATCGGCAGGCGAAGGCGCGCCGCGACTGCGACACGGCACCGCCAGATGACCACTCGCTTCCACGGACTCCACCGCGACGATACACCTCTCTAATTTGATTATTAACTGTTTCTCCGGGAAGTTATAATTTTGTAAGATCCGACAGCAATATACCAAGCCTAGTTTAATACAGTCCACTCTTTTATTGCACCTCGAGCTAACAGCCTCTTTCAAGTTGCGCAGGCTTACGACTGGTATTGCCATGGCCTTGCCATAAGTCACTATCTCTTCCCAATGTTGCGGTCGCATCTGCGTCTATCGTGACGAGGCAATGCGTGCCGAAGTTTCGTATGTTTTGCTCGCTAAAAAGTTATCGCGCTAATGTGGTGGTCACATTAGTGGCTTCATTATTTTAACGAATTATCGTACAATATAGAAGGCTCTCCACTATTTCGACAGAGCGTCTACGCAGTCCGGAGACAACAGTCGAAATGAACAACGGTAGTCCGACCACGCGCCACGCTAATTAGCGCGCTAAAACCCTTTGATGTCCCCGTGCGATAAGTGCTACGCAGCCATATCGCGATGATAGTCAATAATGGTTGGTCACATCTGCGTGTTTCGTATCACTGTGCGAAGCATTACAAACAAACATTTGTGCAGTTTTTTTGCGCTACAACATGCGGATCCAATGTCCGCAAGTAACAAATAATTTTATGACTGTTTCAAATATATATTTTTTGCGTTTTATTCCGAAAGTGAGCTTCCGAAAGCTTGACGCATAGCAGTATTTCTGATAAAACGTAAGATTAATCATCTAGAAAACGATGTCAAACACTAGCCTTTCCATAAAAACAAACTGGACTAACCTGAAATCCGGCTCGTCAGTCCTAGGACGAGGTCTAACATCAACATCGACCTCGGGGAAGTACATCGGCGAACGACTGTTCGACTCTGAAGCGCTGCGACGGGTGGAGAATCCACTATACAAATAAATGAAGAAATCATTTAGTACTTATTTGACACGATAAACTTGAAAATAAAAGAAAAATGTTAGCCTGTGTGGCGTTGCGCTAGTAAGACATTCTTGGAGCAACTTCCAGTACATCTTTCAGCTGCATTTACCTAACATGTTATTTTTTGAGTTCTGCAATCGTAACTAATATTATAAATGCGAAAGTGAGTTTTTTTGTTTGTTGCGCTTTCACGCTAAAACCGCTGAATGGATTTGGATGAAATCCGTTCAGAACATAGGATATCCCTTTTATCTTGATATTCCCACGGGATCGAGACTTATACGGGTAAAACCGCGGGACGCAGCTAGTAATTGATAAACTTATAATCATTTGATGTTTATAGTACCTGTGATATTTATTCCTTTATTGTACGCCTTGAGACAAAACATGACTGTGATATAATTTAATGTTAGATCTTGCATGCCATTGTGTGTGTAAACACTCATGTTTTGGAAAAATAAACGATCTTATTCTATCTTACGATGTTCAAAGTTATTTTGACGCTTCCCTATTCACATTGCTTGTTGCATGGCAACCCTTATTTCCTCTTTATGCGGGTAGAGTGGTAGGTGCGGTTTGTTCGGAAATCCTGAGAAATTATATAGTATCTCTGGCGCAGTAGATATGATATACAAGCTGAGCTCACCTCTTACCACCACGTCGTATAAGCCGCGGCTCTGTGAGCACATCGTCGGCTTCATCGCTGCCTCTCTCTTCGCGTGGCTCGCATTCCGTTAAGTCAGACAAGCTGTAACTCTTGCGTAGTTGTTGTACCAACCCGCCTCCGCCCTGTGGATTTATTACAAAATATAAATTTTATGTATAGTAGAAAGTGTTCGCAATGATAGTTATATTTTTATCGGTTTTTTTATTCGTCTAAGACTGGAAATAGACCTCAACATCGAAGTGATGAAATAGAAACATTAATTACTTATACAATATTTCATTAATCGTGGTACGCATGCTCAGTGCGCCTATGGTAAAATAATAATAACTCATCCTTAATGTTTTTCCTTGCTATGATATTTTGTTTTCTAACGTGAAAAATGTTAATGTGTGGCCTACAGCTAGCAGATGAGTTTGTGTGAAGTGACTTGATGGCTTCAAGCTTTTCTATCTATTGTAAAAGCCATTTTCTGCTGCATGATTTACATTTACTTACTTGAGTGGTAAAAAATTGGGCTTCACTTAAAAATATAAATAAAAAATAATACTCACGTGGAATCTGCAGTAATGCTTCAGTGACACAAGCTTTGTGAGGCAAAGCGCATGCTGTCATAATGTCTATTAAAGCGATGATATGTTACGTTTTACACAAAAATAAACAACAGCGAATACACTATATTGATTTATTGAGAAATCATCGAATATAAAACTAAATCAGTCACACAACTAAATCTAAATAACACAATACACAACGTTGGTGGTTTCACAACACATGCGTTCTTTACAAATATGTTATTTATAGAGTTAATATACATACAGTGGACAAGCCTGTTTCCTCAATAGAAAGAGACGGAAGACTTAGTGATAATGATTAGCGACTGTTTAATCATACATTTTTGACGTTTGAATGTCACTTAACTTTAAGAAACGTTGATAAAAAAACCCCTAAGTGGCCCATGACGAGCCGAAAGCAACTTCAAATTCGATTGTCCCATTCAATCTTCTATCTCTTTCTTTTGACATTAATTCATTGCATCCTGTATCTTGCCTACTCTATGTGTATCATATCTATGAATTTATAAGCTAATTATGTCATTAATTACAGACGTCATGCGATGTAAAATAATATTAAATAAATCGGCTCGTCTATGAGATTGTGCAGGACAGTTTAGGAACACCGATAATTTAAGCATAGCAAAATATAATAACAATTAAAAAAAAATGCCTGGACGGGTTCCTGACTTGCATTGTACAAAGAAATGCAAACGTTTAAGTAATTTAGAGTGTGAAAAATATACTAGAATATTACATAGTTTTTACATAAGACAAGTTTTAAAACATAACTATCGGTAGGATATGAAAAAAAGATCCTATAATAAACAAGAAAAAGAAATGCGACATGAATTTGATTACTGCTTTGGTTTGAGTTGCATTAACTGTTGATTTTTATTTTAGTGTAACAAAAATAATAAATAAATAGTTTCAAAAAGTATATCGGATTACAAAGTAAGCCTCAAATAATCCATTTTAAACAGAATAAACTGCACAAGAGGCGTTTGTCCAGCATAGCCTCGTAATAAAAATAATGGTTTAAATTGTAAACAAAAATCTATAGTATTAGACATTTATTATAAGATCTCAAAATCTTTTGGTAATAAAGCTCAGACCTACAATGGACATCATATTATGAATAGTATTTAAAGCGACATTTTCGCCACCAAAAGCTCAGTTTTCGATAATCCCAAAATGAGTCATTTCCCTAAAAGCTTGTTCCCACTATGTCGGATGTGTTGGCGATAAAATGTCTTACGACCTAGTGACTGGGCAGTTTATATAGCCCAGTTCAAATAACTAATCTAAAACGATAAAATGACGACATTTTGTCGGTCCGACACAGTGGGAACAAACTCAAGTTTATCTTAAAACTTGTGAGAAATGAGAAGTAGTTTTCGTAGCTCGTACATGAAAACATTTAACTAAAACCCAAAAACTACGTCCAATACCAGTGGCTGTAAATTTGAAATTTCACAACATACTATTCGAACTATAAAATGAATTATTAAAAGTGATACACTTGATACTTTAAAAACAACGGGTTATCCTAATCGTTGTCTAAAATTATCTAAACATCACAGTTGAGCTTCATTCGTACTCGTTACTCAGTCGACCATAACTTCGTTGTTTTCTTTGTCTATGGCCGCTTGGGATCTGGTGCGGCGGCCTCGGGACTTGCTGCGAGGTCGTTTTTCTTTTTCTTTGGCAACTTTACGTTTACGAATGACGTTGCCTCGGCTGCGGGCTGATGTGTCATCGGGCTCGTAGTCCGGGTCGTGAGGATCTCCGTCCCCTAACATATAGTCTTGTCGCTCATCTTCTCGGTCGAGTTCCACTATCTCCACGATCCCGGGCAGTTCTGAACGTTGGTATTCCAAGTCATCGTAGGTATCGTGATAGCCGTCGGTGACGTCACGCGCCTTGATGGCTTGTCTAGCGCGCGCCTCGCTGTCTTGCTCAGGACTCGGCAGATTGAAGTTCTGCGTGAAGCAGCAATGGAAAGGATATTTGGAAAAGATGGGGTGGAAGGGGAGAAATTAAAAAAGCGTGTTAATAAAATTAAAAAAAGACGAAATTAAATAAAGCGGCTATGTGGTTTGATCTAATCGATGTGAGAGTTGAGATATTACATGGTCTTGATGTGGTCATGCCCGATGACTGGTGGCTACTGGATGGCTAGCTTGCTAAGTGCGATAAGGCCAATTTGGCAAATACAAAAAAAAAACATGTAAAGCTGTGTGCAAATTAGCACGGTGGGTGTAAATCACATTTTGCTAGCTTATTTACATTATAGACTCTGTAATCAAACATGCCACACTTGCTTTGGTAAAATATTTGCTCTGTGACAACTTTAAGTGGTATGAAAACAACACAAAGTTAAACATCAAATTAACACTTGTAACTGTGTATTTTAGTTAAGGGTTAAAGCCCACCGACACCCTTGTTTGGCTCATTTAAGAACTGTCGCAATTATATAAACGTTTCGTTACAGATCTTACATGAGAGCGTAGTTATAGAACTAAGCATGCCACAATGGTGATTACAGGGTTGTGAAAACTTACTTTAATGGCAGTCTGCATGATGACAGTTGTGGCATAGTTGACGCCTTTCGTGCCCAAATTGAGCACAGTGTGGTAACCCTGGTCTTTGGCCTTCGCTATGTACTCATCTATTTCCTGGAAAATGGAAACATTACAACTTTAGTAAAATGGTAATTGTTTTATAATGATGTTAAGAGTCGCGCGTTTCTAAATGCCCGAGATTTTAAGTACCTACGCAATTAATTACCTGTTCCTCATTTATATATTAATTAGTAACAAAGCATTGCGCTTCCTTCTCATTTAAAATATGTAAATTATCGACATAATACAATATTATCTGAAATGTCACAAGCTTCGGACAGATGATAAAAACACAAAGACATTGAATTGGAACAATGAAATTGTATTAATAACACATTTGAGCCAATCACTTTGAACGATAAGCTGCAAGAAACTTTAATGAATTAATGTATTATATAACATATGTTATATATTTATTTATATATATTATATAATATTATATAAGTTTAAAAGGGTTCCGTCGCCAAAAAAGTTTGAGAACCGCTGCTATAGAGCATTGCAGCAGATAATCAGTATAAAATTAAATACACAGCTTGCATTGCTTACATCATAATTATGAACTTATCAGCTAAACAATAACTTGCAGTGTAATCTGAGCTCATAGAATATCTAGTCGTGTGTGGGTGTAATTGTCAACGCTACAGATTAAATTATACGGATAGGCAGCAAAATCTATTTGTGTACTAACAACATCGTAACTACTGCGAATACCCTGCGTATTGATTACGGAAATACCCCACAACTTGCCCTACACGGTCGACCAAATATGTGTTGTGGATTTTGTCCTATGGATATACAATGACAATAAATACACGATGTGACAAAATTCATAGCACTCTTGTCTCTAAATGAAGAAACGTTTCATTTCATACAATATTCGACCTACGTCTGACTTTCTGTTATGGTTATGACGGTATACTGGAAAGGTCGTTGTTCAAAAGTGGACACTAGGGACAATATACATACATTACTTATCATGACGAGTTGACTGACTTTGGTTGGGTATAAATATTTGGAACCAGACTGTGATCAGTTGCAAGCACATCTGTTTCCCATTGTGGTAATCAACTTTTACGACAAGTGCAAGTCGTGCTGTGTACTGACATTTCGCAAGCTAAAGCTGTTTCTTCGTAAGAGGGGCAGAGTCCTCATTGGAAGGAACTAAGGTAAGTAAGGTACTCGCATGCGATTATAGCACAGATCTCTTCTAACTAGCTTGGAAAGCTGATTATAAGAAAAA
Organism: Agrochola lota; assembly: GCA_947364205.1. NCBI lineage: Eukaryota > Metazoa > Arthropoda > Insecta > Lepidoptera > Noctuidae > Agrochola > Agrochola lota. The sequence goes on along the minus strand of OX376231.1, from coordinate 7,107,567 downwards.
ATCCAACACTATTAAATGAGCAATATTTAATAATATAATATATTATAATATATTACTTATATATTTGTAATCACGTTCTCGAAAACGGCTCTAACGATTTCGATAAAAGTTGCAATATAGGGCGAAAAATCGATCTAGCAAGGTCTCATATCTGGGGAAATTAGTTTTCTCCGTATTTTTACCCGAGCAGAGCTCGATCGCCCAGGTAATATTATTAAAAAAAACCTCCCAGATAATAGTCAAATAGCCTGTGATTCAAATAACTAATGATTTCTTGTATAAGAATCTTATTACAGTGAAATTTTAAGTAGTCTGGCTACATAGATTCTGCTATTCGGATCCCATATCAGATTCCCTGAACTGACAAAACTAAAACAAATATCCAGTTTCTCACCTGTTCCCGCCTGCAAAGCGCCGGATGCACGAACTTCCTGTACAGAATGGAGGAGCCCTTGGTTGCCGGCGACAGCAGCCACAGCACCAACACTATCTTCACCTCGTAGTAGAACGGGAACCATGACAGGAACACGTCCGTGAACGTCTCCGTACACGTGAATAAAGCGAACACTATCCAGTACATCATCCATTTTACCTGGAATTGACAGAATGGGTTTTGTTTTACGTTATGAACTAGCTATAAGATGATTATGTGGCTACTAAGATAATGTTTGTTTATTGTTTCCCAAAAATTTACACAATGCAACAGTAATCAGTATTTGCATAAACTGCCAAACAGTTTGTCGGCAATTTCAAAACAGTGTGGCAATGAATTAATTAATGCCGAGATGACGACTGGTAGAGATGTTGGAAGACAGAGGAATGCTGCAGCGAACCCAAATAATCTACGAGGACTAGACCATGTTGATCATTACATACGTGTGGCTTCATGTCGTTCTTATCCCAACAATTTATGAAATGTCGAACGTAAGTTATAACAAAATACAAGCAAACAATGTTATGTTCAGATAGTACGAAAACTGAATTAATATTTAAAAAAAGTTTAGGTTTAAATATGTAGTATTGAGCTTAATGAGTCTAGAAGGGGCGAAAGGGGTGTGCCAGACGTACATAGGAGAACCGGCGAACCCTAGTCAATTAAATTGGTTTCCTAGGTGATGGAGGGCAAAACTGACGGACTCGTATTTCAATTTTCGACGGCGAGTAAAGATTTTCCGATAGGATATACAGTTATTACTTTATTTTATAGGAGTTGTACTGACTTTTATATTCAGCAAGGTTTCGTAAACAAAGAGCGGTAATTTCAGTTATGGACGGAAAAATGTAAGTGGATGATGATGAGCTAAATTAGCGATCACAATGGTCAAAAAGTAGGACACAAAGTTATTGGAAAATATGTATTGATTCTACAGCTAAATAATAAATAGCTCAACATTACTCACTTGGAATTATGTATATTTAACTTATTGTTTGCCAATTTTAATGCATAAGGAAAATAGTCTGTAGAACTGGGTTTAAAACTAGAGCAATGTGGATAATATTGCAGCATAAACAAATAGTAACCACTTACTACGAATCCTCTTAGTTCAACATCACATCGGTAACCAAATATTAATTTTGATCATGACACTCTAGAATACATTCTGGGTATTGTTTATAAAACAATACCGGGGATATGTACCTGTTACCGGCAGCTAGTAATTAGTCATAGGAAGCCGGGAACAAGGTAAAGGACACAGTGGGAGCCGAAGCGTTTCAAACACGACAGAGCGCCCGTAACAAGGCCAACGTTGTACTTTACTGAACCATTTACAGCAAATTACACATTTTTTCAACACGCCAAATTGTCGCTCCACAAATGGTAATTCGACGTTTGACAATTACTTGCCTTTTGAAGCTTATAGACAGTAATGTCGTTCAATTGTAGTCTAATAACTCAAGCGTCACAGAATATGGAGCACAGACAATGGCTTATTATTGTAAACCTATATGTATAGTACAAGTATTAAATGACACTTACGTATTCTTTTAAGTTCTTCGTCCGGACAGCTTTATATGAAGCATAAGCGGGGTAGAGGGTCCCGAATACCAATCTGCAAAACGGATACACCACCAGGTAAGTGATCATCTTCGGTGCAAAGAATCCAGTCGTCAGGGCGAACAGGCCAAAGTTCCCAAACGAAACACTAGGGATGCATCTACTGAGGGCCAATCCTAGGTTCGTTGCGAATCGATTCCAGACTCGTCCTTTCGGTTGACCGAGAGGAGAGTCATCGTAATCGTCGTAACCCTCGTCGACGTTCGGGTCGTATTTGACGAGTTCTTGGCAGGATTCAAATGTGTCGGTCGCGTTTGCACGAGTGTATTCCGCCTCGAGCTTGTTGACAATGAATCGGACGCTGGACAGTCCGAGGCTCAGCGGCGGCAGGCGAGGGCTGTCGTCACGGTTACCGGTCGCGCGACCCACCGCCATGGATACGGTATCCACGTCATTTGTTTTCTAGCAACGCTGTGTATTCACTGTTTATGTATCGTTAAATAGTGTCTGTTCGAGTGCACTGCACATTAATATTTAAGACGCACGCGCTAGATGAATCGCAGAGACTGATTGAATAAAGATCTGTCTCAGCGTGATTGGCGAGCTGTTTGCTACCTTGTAAATCAATACTACCGTGCTCAGTGCACAGTAAGGCCGCGTGGACTGGTGTTTGCTTGAAAGGTAATAGTCACCAAATGTATACAAAGACGACCTTCAAGTACTAATTAGGTTCTCAATTTTATTTCACTGTTGATTCTAAACTTCTAACTGGAAATTAATGGTTTGGGTAAGTTTGTCGGGGAATACAATTGCTTGTATTTTACTTGGTAATCAACGGTATCTTGTAATTGGTAAGCGGTACAAAGCGCGTGGGTGTTTTGCAAGGTTTAGATGTGCCGTGGTCGATAGCAAACTGTTAAACAAATATGACCAGTTCATGATTGAATATAAAAAGTTTGCTTCGCTTGCCGACAGTTAGGCATTTGATCGTTCAAATACGTATTTTTACAATAATTTTGTATCATACAGTATACTACTTGCTCACTATCCGGTTAAGTGCACGAATGCGTAAAATTTTAACGAGTTAGTGCTTACAGAAAGTAGGTACCGAGTATTAGTGCTATTATTTTCAATCAATACTGTGTGGAGTCAGATCCGACAGAGCGACGTAATATGAATCGCAGACATGGTGTAATGCAAGACCACATTCAGGTTAAAGATAGCACGACGGAAGCCAATAATGCAAGAGTGGACAATCCAGATGAATAATATGGAAGTCGGCTAGGAGTCTTCACCAGTTTAATATGAGCCACCCCGGTCGTCGAATTGCTTAGACCGATTAGATATCAAGGTTCCTATTGTGTTGGACGACTTTAAAAATAAACACAATTGCACCGCTGCTGCACGTTGTATGTGTAGATAGATACCAGGCATGTCTAAGTTTAGTCTGGAACAATAATCAGTATTGTATCTTATACCAGACAATGATACGTTTGTTTTCGTTTATTATCATCGTTGTATTGTTTTCTGTTCCTTATCAATTATCATGAACGCCTTAGTTATTTATAAACCGCGAAACGTGATACCCCCAATACATTAAGCATCTATTTTGAATTAGATTAGATCTTTTCCTATCACTTAACTGAAAACATATTTCCAAGGTTTATTATGACTAACGCATAGATTACAAAATACTCTATTCTTTAACATACATACATACATATCACTTTAGAGAACTGGAACATTTTAACCTAATTTACTTTGAATGTTTTAATAATTTATATTATTTATTAATATAATATTTAAAAGTAATAGTAATTAAATGTAACCATAAATAATACTTAGTTTAGTTAACTAGTTAAAAATATTATAAATGTTTGAACGCCGATGTCTCCCCTCTGGGAGGTGGGCGCTTATGGCTACAACACAGTTTTTTTTTTTACTAATGTAGGTAGCTGTTAACCAACACTAAAAAAATTGTAAACCTGTTTATGTTCCAATAAACATTTGAATAATTTAAATTTAACTTATTTTTGTACTGACAACGCAAGTTTCTCAACTTCAGTACAACAATGTTCATCCATATACGAAAACTGTAGGTATGATGTCATTCTTCAGAAACTACACCCACCTGAGGGAGACAATAAGCTATGTTACCAATAAGGAATCGATCATAAATTATTACGTAAAATGTTCTCGTAAATTATCCTTGCAATTTTTCTGTTTCCTTATTTTTATAAATAAGCTAACAGTTGTTGGTTTCCGCAAATACCTCTTTGGAAACCACGGTACACTAAGTTAGCAGAACTTCTGTGTAAAATATACCAGTACTTAGCAACCCTGTTACACGTTTGTATTATTTCAAAATCGGAAATGTCCAAACGTACACGGAATGTATCTGTTTCGTATCAGGCGAAGTGGAACACTAAATGTGGATAAAACTAGATCATCATGCGTGCGAAACGAACGTGCACGCACATGGTGTGGTTTCACAACTCCCTAATAACATCCTAAAATAAATAGGCGAGAAACTCGACCCATTTGGGCTAAAACGGTAGTAGCCGTTGCCAAAGCATGTGTACTGTAACACTGTTCGATCATGCCCTTAGGTGGGTAGAGAACAGAAAAAGGCCGTGAAGTGCTGTAAAATGTGTAAAAGGTCATATTCGGTCTGGCGTCTTACAACACTGACGTCGTGCCCCTCGTTGGCGTAATAGATATTGGATATACGCGAGGTGGAAAGCCTAATCGTCTCAAAATCTATCTGCTATGGTAGGACTAGAAAATAGCTTAGAAATGTTCCTGTTTGAAAGGATAAATAAATTGGGCTGGCTCTACGAGTCTCTGAAACAGAGTCGCATAAACTATGTGGAGATGGTGACGTTTACCCTTTTATTGCTCTGAAAGTTGAGTATGTCAGCAATGGTTTCATATCAACATCAAGTCTAGCTTGGTCGATTCTATGCTAATAGGAAGAAGTTTCGACAATTACTATGGATGAATGAAAATAGCATTACTAGAAATGATTTCTAAAATTCAGGTGGTATGCTAACAAATGATGCGTTAAATTTAATCATCTATGAAAAACGTTTAACCTATCGATTTCCTGAATGTTGAAACAGTGGTATAAATCTTTAAACTTCGACGTTAGCGTGGGCGTAATAACTTTATTAAGCATTCGACCTTATATATCGTGAATACATTTAAGCCTTCTATATGAAGTTTAAACAAAACTCCTCGTTAAGTACGAATTTTAAATCTTTCCAGAAATAAGAGTATGGAGTAGCTCTCATAAATTCCGAACTTTACTAGTCGTGAAGAAAATGATCGGTTATAAAAATATACGCCACGCATATAGGTCAAGAACCTCTCTCTAATACAGTGTGGTGCATCCGAGCATCTCACGCGATGTTAGAAACCTTTGTTCAGTTGAATTTCAACGTCAGGGTTGGCAAAACGCCGCAAACGACTATGCAATAATCAAGATCCTATTACTGCCTATCGATTATAACAGCTTCAGTAACATCAGCATTTAGTAACCCTACGTCGAGATTGCAAGGCTAATTCATGCTCGTTACTTCATTGTGTTGAGCATCGCAGAACAAATTATACCCTTGTGGGTTTTATACGAAAGGTTATCTATTTTTATAAATGAATTATGAATCATAAATCTTTACGCCGGACTTCTTTGTTGTGTTCACTTAGTCAGATTTGATTTTTTCAGAACAATGAAGAAAGAAAACTGTTAGAATTTGAATAATAGGGGAACTTTCTATCAAGAAAAAATTTAATCAAAACGGAACAGGTTGTTTTGAATAGGCCTATGGGTTACTTATCGAAACCGGTTACTAGCTTCCCATATTCAAATCACGTTTTATTGGAATGCATCCTGTTATATCGATAGGTAATGAAACGGCTTGATCCTTTCTATACGGACGAGTGCGGCTATTGGTGGACTAAATAAGGAGTGTGTGTGCATCGAATCGTGCGCATCGCTCGCTACGTTCTTCAGGGTCGATGTAACAGTCAGTTGAGCGTGTCCAGCGTGGCTTATGATTAGGCGTATTGAATAACGGGTGTGCGTTTTTTGTTTCTTCGGAAACCATTTAGTTCTTTGATTCAGAATTTTTACAGTACATAATTAGAGCAATTTGTAGAGCTGTAATTGCACATAAGCAAGCCATCTTCCGTACAATGATCATACTTGTTATTTGTGCTTCTTATGCTGTTATAAAAGCTTTGCATGTCTATAAATGACTGTTGGTCTTGCAATAAACGAGTCAAAAATTGTATCGGAAATGTGACCTAAATGAACTCACTTTTAATTTTAGATTTTCCCCAATTTCCATTATAAACAAACACGCAAACCGTCGTTTGGAGCCATTGAAGCACTCGTTGTTTAGACAACCAGACGGAGCGTTCAGATCTTTATGCGCATTTCAAGACGCTTTACGTCATCAATGCGATCTCACAATGTAAATAGTCTTGTCGTAATGCATTTACTTTTGCATCTTATCAATCTATATTAACTACAAGTTTGCGCAAACGGCCCTAGTAATATGTAAACTTCCTGTGTATTGTAAGAATCGGTCAAGCGTACCATTGGTTCATTACAATTTTAAATTAGGTACTTACTTCGGCGTTTGTTGAAAACACTCCTTCGCCAAAGTTTGGTTATTCCTATACAAATTCTAAAGAATTTGTATGAATAACTTTGAATAGTCAAATATTTTGCACAAAACAAAAACAGTCGAATACGGACTTGTAGTTCGTGGTCTACAACGGCATAGAAAAATGAGTGTCAGATCTAAAAATGGTATGAAACCTTGGTATGTTTTGGTTCACATCCGAAAGGACTACAAAGTAACTTTATATATTTATTTTAAATTATGAGTTAACAGGTTATTTTCGTAAATACTAGATAGAAAGTTTCTTGTAATAAAACAGTTCAACTGTACATGGAACGAATTCTGACATTTATTTGTGAAATCGTGTTATGTAGCCCTAGTATCTACCGGACTAACAATATCCTAGCTACCGGAATATCTTGTTGTATAGTTTTAATCAAAGTGGAGTACGCTTATTAATAAGTATTAGGAATATAGGTTCAATTTTATTGACTCACAGTGTAGTAGTCACAAATTATGCCACAGTTATTTCGGGAGAGTAACCCAGTTATACACACACTACGCCATATATATCTAATACATATGGATAATATATCCAGTACATATGGATGTTAATTTACGTAATTAACTTCACGGTACTTGAAGCAGGTTACCAAATAGGAAAGGGAACATTATCCTGTGGCTGAAGGATTTTATGCTCTCTTGTGTTACTGTGAGTGTGCAGTATTAGATTTCAAACACGTCGCAAGGCATTCGAAAATAAACACAGGGTACAACTCATTATATATTTATAGGAACTTACATTTAAGTTAATATAGCACTTACATACCGTTAGTTAAATATAAATCACAACTACATGATTCTCATAATAAATAGTTATTCTTATGTCAAGTTTCGTATGCGAAGACATTTAAAAATTATACAAAAATATGTCACCAGCAAAACTGGGTAAAGGTACACGTAATTCAGCCGAGGCTGCTCCTAATAAGGCAAGACAAGCGCTCTTAATAAGCACATAACGTGGCGCAGTCAAGGTGTACGACCTCCTGACTGCGCGAGCAGATTGAGCGCACTCGGAACAGACACTAATAACTCTTCGCGAAGACCGAATGTCGATAAATGAATCACTCTACAGTTAGGTTAGGTGTCAACGCACTTCACTTGTTGCATAGAACAGCGACGCGGACGCAAGCCGTGAGCGCCACAGACTAAACCTTCTTCTCGCTGCACCAGAGGCGAACGCCCGAGCTTAGCCGAAAATAGCACCCGGCAGTGCACTGGGATACCCTAGTGACGAATTCCGCAACGAAGCACAACTTTTCTTTGTTTAATGAATCACCACATATTCAGTTACAAAATTACTTCACTGCCACTCAAATCAGAGTTACTAATATCTTAAAATATCATAAGAAAACTGGAGTTTGATAGTTTTGGAACTTGATTCAATAAATACAACTATTCCTCAAGAAAGCTAGTTTACATCTGAAGGTGAAAAGAATGATAAAAGGCGTACACAAGTGTAAAGTGTTGCCAAATTTCAGGATGGCTGGCGCTCCCAAAATCAAGATATTTGGACCACTGCCAATATTGAAATATTCTCTCGGCTAGTTAGAACTGTTGAACAATTACAATAATGTATTAAACTGGTGACAAGAATTAAATTACATAATTCAGTGTAAATGTTTCAACAATGACAAATATTATCTATGAATTTTATAGGATAACCCATACTAAAATATTGTTTTAATATCTTGCAAACATTATGCATCACAGTTGAATGAATGAAGTTTAAATTAGCCAATAGAGGGTCTAGCTAAATAGGTAAAAACTTGTCCAAGACAATATTTTTTTCAATAATCATACATGATTTTTAAGGTTCCGTACCTGAAGGGTACCAAATGGAACCTTATTAATAAGCCTCTGCTATCCATTTGTCCATCCGTCTATCAGTGAATGTCTCATGAACTGTAACCATATTAGGTACACAGTTGAAATTTTCACAAATTGTGTATTTCTATTGCTGCTAAAACAACAAATAATAAAAATTAAGGGGGACCCCTTTAATTATTTAAAGTTAATAATTAAAGGGGTTCCCCTTAATTTTATATTGAAATAATATTAATTTATTAATAATATTTAATCATTTCAACAAATGTGTTTTTTTCGGGTTTTTTCCTTAATCTTAATAGGGTACGGAACCCTTCGTATTCGATTCCAACTTGCAACTGGCTGGTTTTCTCTTTCTTGAACAGTAACATATACACAATAAGTATAATAATGAAAAAATTCTTGACTGGGTAGTTAATTAATGTGAATTAATTTCAATTTCTAACAGCAGTGAGTAACTAGTTTCAAATATGTAGAAAGAAATTAAATGACTTGCAATTTGAGTAACAATTTATATTAATTATATCTAGAAAATGTGCAAATTAAGATATTATTGGGTACTGTTAAGACATGTATCCCACATCATATGAGGTGTTTCTATGACCTGTTTACACCTTCAGCACTCCTAGCATGACCACAATAGAAATGGGTTTTGTTGACTGAAGAATAATTAAAATGACAGATGCACAATCACAATAAGTCATTTTGTCTATTCTTTCGTTGAATTTTCATTGTCCAAACCTGCTGAATCAATAACAGCTGTAACTGTATTACATAAATAATTTCCAAGATACTTTAACCTAGGGTACTTTAGACTATACCTCTGTGAAAGGGTATTCTTGGTCTGGGTAAATGGTGTAAGATTATACTATACATCTATCAAGATTCTGACATTATTTGCTAAAGACATTTTCTAATATTCAGTAACTGTTGATGTTGAATAATTTGAGAGAGCTGAGCTGAGCTCTGTATATTTTGAGACAGCTGGGCTTCTTTCAATTAAGGCCCGCATTACAGAATCTCAATCAAAACTCAAGCATTACTTAAAACTCGTTTAAAGCCTTTTGATTGGCTGAAACTATTTTTTTTAAAGTAATTTTTGAGTCTTGAGTGAGATTCTGTAATACGGGCCTAAGTCAGGTTTTTGGAACAATATAACAGCAGAGTACCCAGCTGGCAGGCTGGTTTGTTGATTTACTACGTAGTTATTTTTCAGGTATTATGAAATTCAGGTTTATCAAGTACAACCGTAGGTTTGTAAAGGCATTGATTTAAAAATGTAACCATTGTTACATTTACAAATGAAACTAATGTAATTTGATAAAAAAAAATAGTACTTATTGTAATAACCAATTCAGATATGAATGTGTAACATTCATGTACATGCATATAGTTATTTAATTATGAAATACAGTGTAGTTTTAATCAATAAATCTTAAGTGTAGATTGAAAATAATAAAGTGTGGGTCAAGGCGGAAGGTCATCTATGGGCGTGGAAAAAACAGCAACAATTAAACTAACCTATAAAAGAAACATTCGATTTTTTTTATTAAGTTGAAATTGAAGACTACATTGCAGCTGGCATTGAAATTAGATGAATGAAGTCTGTTCCTGTCTCTGTACTTTAATTTTAGTACTAAGACTTACTCTAATACTTTATGTATTAGAACGAAACTAGACGTCAGACCACTTAGTAAATGTTGACCGCCGATACAATAAGAACAAATAGAAGAATAAAATTAATAAATACAAGCAATAAGCTTGATGACGACTCAATTGTGTAAAATTTTCTGAAAATAAGTACTTTTTGTTTAATATGTTGCAATAGATAAGTCCAATCAAAAAGAGCGATAAATCCCGGTGATTTAGCAGCGAGCGCAAACAGGAAATTATAATTAATATTTTTTTCATTTTTTAAACAAAGGAGTCGCCAAAAATAATTATCGTTGGTAAATACTACAACTACGAGGAAGAGAAAATAAACTTACATGACCAGTCGAGAGATTATCGACGATATCATATTAATAATCACATATGAAAAATTCACTCAAATAATCACAATACAAAACATAGCAAAACACAACCGCCCGTTGAAAAGTTTAATACGCCATGATGATAAATTGACAGTTGTTTTGATCACGTGACCGCACAGATCAATATGGCTTCAAGATAGCGGTCCGAAAGACAAATTAGTTGAGTAAAACGCATTATTTTACTTCATTATTTTGTTTATAGTAAATCAGCACAAAAAAATCTGATTTATTTTGAATCTAAGATGAATAAAGAAAACTTACTAACTTACACACGCGTCACTTAAAATTGAGTTTTCCTAGCGCCATCTATGATGTTTATTATGTAAATAAGATTGAAACTTCGAAACAATTTTATTGCCTTACCTACCTTCATTTGTTTAGTTTTAATTTTTTTATGTGCTGACTTTACATAGTTCACAAAGATCTTATTTAATTAACTTAAGTGTAATCTTTATTAAAACTAGGTGCTTGGGTTTTTAGAGCAGGAAAGTGTTTCGTCCGATTGAAATCTTTGGTTTCGTCCTCTTAGTTGAAGGTAATTCGTCGTACCAAGCATAATAACATATTATTTATTTCTTTTTTTTTTTTTTTTTTTTTTTTTTACATGTCATGGTTCTTTATTTATGGCAATAAATACATAAAAGTATATCTCAGCATGGCAGTATTAACAAAGTACAAACATTTGTTCAATCTACAGACATGAACACTAAAATGACATAAATAGTGGTATTATTTTCAAATAGTTTCTAAATGAGCAAAAATTATCAAGAGTCCTTTATACATACTTCATAATCTGTTTCAGTGACAAAATATACAATAGCAAAGCACTATCTGAACACTGTCTAGCATTATTGATGTGCATTTTCACAAAACCGATATGTCTGTTCATACCTATTCATGGGGTTTACATTCTTTTTTTTTAATTACAGATCCTTCAATGCACTTAAGTCAAAATGAGGTTGAAGGGCAGCTCTATCTACTATATTAATAGGTCTTCCCTGCTGTAGTTCTTTTGCAATTGGCATCTTCTGAATAAAGTCATTTGACAGGCCTTCATTTAATGTACTTATATTTGAAAAATTTCTTTCCACTAAATCACTCTGAGAAGATGGAAGATTCAAATATTTGACTCGTTCTTTTTCTAAGTAATTAACTCTTTCCTTTAAGGTCATGTTTTCATCTTTAAGTACTTCAGCTTGTAGTACTAACTGCTCCACCAATGAATGTAAGTTCTGATTCAATATCTGCAACTCTTCTATAACAGTTTCCTGTCGTTTTTCTGCCTTCTTGCCATCCACTACATCTGTTTTAATAACTGCGTCTTTCACTTGGCCTTGTTCAGTGTTTCTATTCAGTAATGTGTATAACAAAGAATCTGTTTCATTTATTGTTCTATATATAGCAACTTGGACTTTTGAACTATCCTTAGTTTGTAGATTATAGGAGGGATCTTTTCCCAAACCTTTGATATTGTCCATGGCTTTTTTCACTCTTTCGTATTGTTCTTTCTTGCTTTTGATGAGATCTTTTTGTTTGAGATGATAGCTGTGTTGCAACGTGATGGACTCAAGTGCGACTGATGACGTCGTAGATTTCATAGCGTCTAGTAATAATTCTGCAGCATTGTGATGGCACTGCATCGCCTCGTCGTACCTATTGTTGATCAGGTGTGCCTCAGCACGACGGTGTTGTTGATGTGCCTGTTAACAATTTATTCACACTTTAAAGCCACTCAGAAATGTATACATGGTATTATATTAGAAGAGATCTTTCATTACCAAATTGAGTGGATGTGATTCCATTTTATTATATATAATTATTTTACTAATAATCTACTCAATAAAGAATACTATTTACTAATCTACTGGCACCAGCTATGTGTCAAAAAAACTTTTCATGAAAATCCTTGTGTTACACCTACAAGTTACAACAGAAACTTTCAATATTGAGGTGGATATTCAAAGTTTAATGAAACATTGAACTTACTTCCCTCTATTGGTATTCTTAAGAACTAACACGTAAATTCTACGTCCTTGTAAAATGAGCCTATAATGCGAATAATTTCAGGAGCTCGGTATATCGACGTTGAATTTGTAAAACCGTGAGATCATTTTGCCCTAGCAGGTTCATAACAAGTTTCATCATAACGCTACCAATTGTGAACGTTCTGAACAATGTTCAAACTTAGTTCAACGTGGTTGTGTTTCGAATTCCGACGTGTAATATATACGTTCCGCAGAAACGTTTCTTGTGTTTTCCACGTAGTTTCCCTTCGCTCAACGAAGAGTGTGACGTGTAGTGCGTATAACGCTGAGTTTCTTGACGTTTGTGTAGTTTTTAATGTGAATAATGTGATTGTGTAGTTCGTTATGGCTTATAAGTACCGTGAAGATTTAGTTGGCAAAAGATTTCTCGCTGTGAGTGGTGTGACAAAAATTAACGTGAATAAAGTTTCCGAATGGGGATGGAAAGCTGGTGTTATCAGAGCAGCATCGCTCAAAGATAACAAGAACAAGGAGCTTCAGGTAAAACCTAGTGCTTAATGAAATATTTAAATAAAATAATCATGAGTTTAATTCATATTTTTTGCGAATTTCACAATTCTGTCTAAAACTAAACTTACGCGATTAAAAGTTTAAACTAACCGGCTCGGCGCGCGGGTTTTTCGTACTGTAAGTAGGTGCAACCTGCCTACTATAGTTAGCTAACTGAGTGTATACTTCATTGGCTACTTTCCATTGCTTTTCATAGCCAACTCCAGAAGATGTTATCAATGTCGTAAAACGCGAATCAATGCCAAGAAAATTTATTATTTTACTGTGATTGCTGTTTGTTTTTATAATTTTTACACGACCTTCAGAGCTGACAAGTGCATTGATGTATAAAATTAAATACCTACATAAAGAATAGGTACTTACCGCAGTAGATAGGTGTTATAAGCCTAGGTATATAACCATAGCTACCTACATTTCGTCCTACAAGCGCGGGAGGTGCAGGGTGGAGGGGGGGGGGGGGGACAAGAAAGGGCTCACGAGCTTCGGGCAGTTGGGAAGGGCCTGGGACTAGTAAACCCTGGAATATTGCGGCCCTTATATTATATACCTACCTACTACATCTAAGCTAGTTTATACATAAAGGTACTTAAGTACTTCACTATAATTGCAATACTTAATATAATTAGGACGGTCAGCTTCTTTAGTAGGTATGTAGGTACTTGAGATTAAGTAGTTTTCCTTTAAAACACAGGTAGGTAGGTACGTAGGCACACCATAATTACCTAAGTACATAGACCTTGTACCTATCCTGTTAGGTAAGAAGGGGCACATACAGAGTAGATACCTACCTTCCTAAGTACGTACCTACCTTAATGTTTTTTAGATTTTAATAAAGCACATTCTATAGAAATAAGTATGTATAGGTATCTATGTAATATATATCTCCTACTAGGTAGTTATAGATACGTAGGTACCTATTTATTTTATTTGTCTACCTACATCAATGGGTCGTGCCTACATACAGACAGATTAGGTACCTAGATATATCTAAGTTGAAAGTTCGTTTTCACTGTAAACTGAGACTGAGACACGACATTATTGCGTGATTACACAAACTACTCATTGCAAAGTAGTATATTATATACTTTAGGTATTACTTAGAGTATGCACCACGACGAAACTAAGTACCTACTACTAAGTAGATACTAGATACATACTTACTTTAATTGTTAAACAAAGGCGTATCCTTCATTTTACGAAAAACACGAATGTTTTTCGTAAAATGTTGTTAGAAAAAAGTCAGATCCAGTTTTTTTTTTCCAGCTGGACCTCGTATTAAAAGCAAGTTAAATACCTACTTCACACGACTTCATGCATACCTCATGAAATTTAGGCTAGGTAGGTATGCAGGATAATAAATCTACCCAAATTCGAAATTAAACGTAGAAAAAAAAAACAATGATCTTTGTGTTACTCCTTAGGGTTCCGTACCTCAGAAGGAAAAAACGGAACCCTTATTAATAGGATCACTCGTCTGTCCGTTTGTCACAGCCAATTTTCTTCGAATCTACTGGACCAATTTAGTTGAAATTTGGTACACAATATATGAATTTCTGTGAACCAAACACGGAAGTGTAACGTTAATAAATGGGCAAATTGGAATATTTAAAAAAAAGTTTTGCAAACCGTACCGTGTATCAAATGAAAGGGCTTGGGGCATTTCTTAAAATATTTTTATTTTTTTTAAAGATTTTCAAGAAAATTAACCACTTACACACCTTATCTCCGATACGATTGAGCCTAAAATTCTGAAAAAATACAATGAATGGTTCTTTACTTTACAGGAAAACCTATAAAAAGTATATGGTTTTAAAATAACATGGAAAATCTCTCAATATTGTGCGTACACACTTACATTAGCAGTTAGGATGTATGGGAGACCACGCTTTTCAACTAAAATTTTAATCTTGTTCGGGGGATAAATTCATCCCAACTACGGAACCCTTCATTGTGCGTGGTCTTACACACAACTGACCGGTTTTTTCTATTAAAATTCAACGGCAAAGAAGCAGAGCATATTTCTATGTCATTGTTTAGTTAATTAATGCTGTACTGACCTTTAGCATAAAACATAGTAAATAGGTAGCTACGTAAAGTAAAGTAGGTACATTAAAGATTAAATCACAAAATATTTACCTATCTAGTGAAGATAAAGGGTCCTGCAAACAGGCTCGATGCAACAACAAATTGTTGTACCGCCCGTGAAGTTTTCTTAGAAATTGTTTTTTTATGAGTCGCGTCACGCTGCCGCGTCGCGCCTGTTAGAATGTGCCTTAACATTATTTTCTTGCTACTTCTTGTTTGCATGTTTTAATCGTTTATTCTTGTCTAGCGACCCGCCCATGCTTCGCACGCACAGATATTTGTATCAATGTAATAATAATACTTACACAAAAACCTTCCGGAATAAATCCTCTAATCTCTAATCAAAAGTTTTGCAGAAAAAAACGCGATCACAGAGACAGACACGAAAAGAGACTATAATTTATAATATGTAGGTACCCACTACGTAGAGAATGTACATTTTTGTCGCGTCTAAATTCAAAAATCTGCTTACAGTAATAAAATTTAGTATAGGTACCTAGTTACCTACCTACCGATAACTTTAACTTTAAAAATATTCAAGAATACCTACCTAATTAAATGTTTTATACCTAAACACTTTTTTATAAGTTATCGATTATTCTGTTTCATCATTACTTAATTAGATTTATTCGAGGTGAATAACTGAACAGCGGATATAAAACATAGGAACGTAGGTAGGAAGGTAGGTACCTACTGTGTCTGTACCTACGCAATAAGTACGCAACATTCTAATGCAGTTTCTAATGACACATTTTCAGTATCTATAATTGTACTACGTCAAAACTGATCAACCGATATTAGTCTACTTCATTAGCACTAAAATTGCAATTAGGTACAAAACTGTACAAATCTAAATGCACATGGCGCGAGGTTCATCGACCCCGCTCTCACCGCGTTCGATGCACCGTCCGTACGCACCGCTGCGCTGGCTGTGTCGACTCGGCCCAATCAGATTTTGGACGAAGGAAAAAAGTTATTAGACATGGAAAGGTTTTACTTGAACAAAAGAATTCCAATTTGGATATAAATTATTCCAATTTACTTGTCCCATGTTCTACTCGAATCCTTAGCTAGATCCTTTCTTCGTGAATATTAAAAAGGATTGTGTTAGTATTGTCTTGTTACATGGAAACCCCGAATGGAAAAGTAACAGCAACTGAGCCTCTTATAATGCACTTTATTAAACTTTGGTCTACAGTTTTTTCTTCACACTATACGTCTTATAAAACTGGATTCTTGGATCTAGACCTAATACGGCCAGTATTACTACAGTTTTCATCTATTTTAAGTTGATCACGACAAGACTTTGAAAGACTTACCTCTTCTAATCTCATTTAGGCAGATAAGGTACCTACTATAGGTTTGCTGAACAGTTTCTTTCGCCACTTCTTCTCAGCTAAAACATTAGGAGGTGGTGACAGGCAGGCGCTTTTGGGGACTGTCTTGTATAGTTTTGAAATTCAAAAAGTGCTGTGATTGCCTAACTGTGCGTTTGCAGTGAAATCTCTATTTTCTGTCAATTTTCCATACAATATTTAATTTTGACAGGAACTAGAGATTTTAATATGTTTTGTTGTGATGTTTCGCCAGTGCAAAGGCACAGTAACTTGATATCATCACAACGGTAATGTTTTCTCATTGTTTGTCTTAGTATTTCTTTTAGTATATTCGTGTATTTATCTGTCCTTGTATTTAGTTTTATTATATATTACTAGCAGCGCCCCTCGGTTTCACCCGCATAAGTCTCGATCCCGTGGGAATATCGGGATAAAAAATCCTATGTGTTAATCCAGGTTATAAACTGTCTGTTTGCCAAATTTCATCCAAATCCGTTGAGTAGTTTTTGCGTGAAAGAGTAACAAACATCCATACATCCATCCATACTCACAAACTTTCGCGTTTATAATATTAGTAGGATATAGTTAAATAGGTATATGTATATCCTTATATTTAAATACATATTTATTCCACAATTTTCGATATTTCACCTACCACCTACCACTGTTTGTCTCTGCATCACCCAAAGGTTGACTGGTAGAAAATGCCTATGGCATTAAGTCCGCCCATTTGTGTGCTTGAATTATTAAATAAATAAATAAATAGTGGTATTTTGATAAATAGTAATCTATTAACTAATTAATAAACTTGTTGGTAACTTGCGTCATTCATAAACGAAAGTCTCAGTTCCTGGTCTTTATTCGTTTTCTGATTATACCCAAATATTTGCTTATCCAGGAATTGTTGGAGTGTTACAAAAATTTCAACTTTGGTTGAAGTAGCAGTCTCGTAAAAAATAACGACGTTGACGTAAATTATGAAACCTAAGCAAAAAAACAACCCTTAATATTACCAGAAGAAATATGTAGTCCTACATGAATAGTTGTAATAAATTCAATTGAATTGAAAACGTAATAAGAACTTGTAGCATTTATAGAAGGAAATACGCATATGTGTTTTTAATTCTATTTGAAAAACGGCCTACAAAAAAGTTTATGATGACACTTGAATTCAGTTCCACATCCTGAGCATTGGGAGTAAATCTGAAGACCCATTCCCATACTCAAAAACCTTAAAAATTTGGTCGGCATCTCATCTCATCGACGATCAATGTCAAAAATGTAGCTAAATTGGAAGAAAAAATAAAGGTAACCGCCCTTCTGATAGTACCTATACCTAGGTATTAAATTATGAATGTTCTTAAGATCTTGGGAAAAAAGACTGAAGATAAGAAGACTAAATTATTAACAAACCAACACTAGGAAGTTCAGTAAAATAGTATTCAGTAGATTCAGATTCGTCTCAAATATTTTTTAATTCATCCTTTTTATTTGTACTCACCTACCATCCGAAACCGTCAACCTATTCTTTCTCTCGTTAGTATCCAAAAACCCTATTGTGAAACATATTTATCCTTACCATATTTACCCAAAGAGTAGCCTGTGCGTGATGTAGCCTCTCTAATTATAACACACCTATAAATACCTTGCTCACACGTTGCGTAATCAGTTATTGAAATTGGCAACTTCTCACACAACATAACGAGAGCTCATAATTAACTATACGATCTCATTAGTAAAGTTCGTTCTTACAATACTTCAGTTATCGAATCGAGTTGCTCTTATCAAGCGTATTGCAGCGGACAATGACTTGGAGTTTTGAAGAGATAACACGCAAAGACACAATTACTGGCATGTTTCTGCAGTATATGTGTGTTCTCTCGCATAAACACCAGGTATAACACAAAAACATTCAAAATCAAGAGACACGACAAAAGCGAAGTTGCTCTGTGATGCGTCCGCACGCCTGCATTACTCGTCTGTTATAAATAGACGACATATCTTTATACCAATGCATCGCTATTCGCCTGCTCTCCCGCCGAGTGAGAGACGCCAGACCAACTTCACACAGCTATATGCCACATGAAAGATAATTTGTTTAGATTACCTACGCGTTTTGAACACTGGGCGCGAGCGCAGGTGTCTTTTACTTTTGTATAGCAGATTATTAAACATGAAAACAGAGAACAGTTTCAAATGGTTTTGAAGCAAAGCAAACTTGCCACCACGCACGCAGTTAGTCTAGCTAGTTGATATCAGTCATGTCAGTGATCTATTTCGCTAGCTTCCTGTTCTATTAATTAGCAAGCTATGTCTAACTAACCTTACCTAAATAGCATAACTAAATCAAGTCACTAATTTGCCATTTTGGAACTAGAATAGAACATTGTTCCTATAAAAAAGTAGAAAGATTGATACCAAAAACAGGAATTTACAAAACGAGGTGCTTTTACCTAAATCTCCCAGAAGCCAATATTTTTATAAGCTTTCAGAGAAAACTGGTGTCCTAAATACGGTGGGAATAAATAACCCTTTGATGAGCGAGATGAAAAGAATATATTAAAAGGGCGTGACTGGTGTTTATGATTTTTATTATTTTGATTATTATAACTATATTAGTCAAATCAATTTAACATTTCTATTACCTGAAGAACAATCTTTACCACAAATGCTGTAGCTGGATCCCTGAACCTGCGTCTCAGGATATTGAATTTATTTATTTCTCAATGCTTTAATGGTAGATGAGTAATAAATGTTCCCTTCGTGGACAAATAATCCAGTTTAAACATACTTGTTATAAACCCGATCAAACGAGTTTAAATATAAACAATACTTAAATTCTATAGGTCATACCGGTTTCGATAAAATTGTATGTACACATTGTTTTTCTTTTGTTAATTTTACATGCGCATTATCTTCACTCTGGCTTGTATATTCTGAGGTATTTTACTCTTGTTCTGAGAGACTGACGCATATTATTTATTTATTTATTACTACCATCTGTAAAGTATCGTTATTTCCAACTAAACTGATATGAGTTTATCTGAAACACTCGAGTCTGTAATCTTATGGAGGTTTTTTTTTTTTTTTTGAGGTTGGGGAAGTGTGTCAGACTTTTACTGACTAAAACCCACCCGTGTTCCTTCCGTTGCCCGTATGCCGGGGCCGCGATATCCCTTTCGGACAAACCCGCAACCCCAGCAGGCATTGGTCTTTCGACCCCGTCGGTTGGTGCTGACATCTCTTTGAGGCGCGCGTGGAACACAACGCGCCGTCGACCCGGGCCTGGTCCTTATCGGACGGAAAGCTACCCATTGCTCACCGTCCGCAAGCCCGCGCCTACGGTGGCCGGAAGTCGGCCCGTGACTCCCGACGCCCGGGGCGTCTCCTGCGGCGACTAGGGGCGCGAGGGCGTGCCGCTTGCATCTCCCTCGCGCGCTCCGCCTCCTCCTTCGCGAGCATAACTGCTTCGCAGAAGGAGGTGACGGCCTCCCATGCTCCCTCGTTCAAAACCATGGCCTGAACCAGGGCCGGACGCGAGTGATCGCCGCCGCCGATCGCCTCCGTGAGGACACGGCGGTACTCCGCCCAAGCAGGGCAGACCTCCACCGTATGCTCCACCGTGTCCTCCGGGCGATCCACACAGTGGTGACACCCGGGCGTTTCCTCCCACCTTATACGGAACAGGAACCTTCCGAAACAGCCGTGTCCGGTGAGGACCTGCGTCCGGCGGAAGGTGAGGACGCCGTGGCGCCTCTCTAGCCACTCCTCAAAGAGGGGCTTATCGCCACAATTGTGGCGTGTCCAAATCTTATGGACCTAAGGTAACTTTTTTGAGTCAAACCAAGTGGCATTATCTAACCCAATATTTTGATCATTATCAAAGTGATGTCAAATCAATTGAGTGGAACCAGATATTAATAGGTCATTTGTTGTTAATTGAACTGTGGCCAGAGACCGATTTGTTAATCTATTCTATTTTATTCCTAGTTAACAATTACGTCACCGTCACCTAGACAACTGCTACTATTGTAGGATGATTATGTAATGAACGTTCTATGGTCTACTATACAATGACTTCGTACTGATTTCACGTAATCTGCTCATATAGTTTTTGTACGAGTATTATCTGGGCTCGTTTGGTTTGTCACAAAAAATATTTATCTTGAAATAAGACTGAGTTCTGTCTCACAGTCCCACTTGACGACAGTGCTGACTGCTGAATAAAGTCAGCCGTTTTTTAAATCACAAAGATGTTTGGATACAGTTAAATAAGTGTTTCCTCAGCCTTGGATTTCTTATTTAAAAAAAGAGTAAACAAAAGATATCATGTAATTTATCAGTCTTTGTTCTTAGCGATCATTTTAAATGATTGTAGGGGTTAGTCACTGGTAAATGGCGACACAGTTTTATTAGACATACACGTTTCTGTTACGTTAGAGTAACAGTTGTCAAGGCCACCTTTAGAAGGGCAGGATCACAGTTCCTAGCTAGAATCTCTTGGAAATTGTCCAAATAAGAATCCAGAATAACTTTTGAAATACTTCCAGTTTCCAGTTGACGAAATCATTTATCACTTTGGGTGACATATTGTAGGGGAAAATTTGTCGGTATCGTGATCTTCCGCGACATATTTTGGCGCCCCTGAAATAATAGCACCCACAGTAACTAACTACACTTGCGTGCTCATAGAAATTGACTGTTGGTGTTGACATTGCTGAGTCAGGATTCATTTGACCTTCACAAATGTTTTATTGATCTAACTCAGGTTCATTAGCGATTTGACGCATCGTCATTTTTATAATGGTCATACTCATTGTTTAGCTGGTCTACTTGGTCTTCATAATATTGAATCGTTAGGACTACAGTAGGTGTCTAAAAAGAAAACTTTATGATTCCCATTCTGGATATGTTCAAGTAGTCATTTACATAAAGTATTACCTCGATGATATTGTTTTGGCAACTTTAGTTTGTGCAGTCATATTCGAAGTGTATCTTTTCATAGTTTATGTTTGCAAACTCTTTAACTGTTATAATTCTGAAGAGAAGTCAATGCAATAGAATTTTAGATTCCCGTTACTTAATTTTAAAAAACCCTTTACTATAAAAGTCAAAAATGCTATCAACAGCTTTTTTGTAGTTTTAATAGTTTAACTTTTAATAGTTTTGTAATCAAAACACAATCATGGAAGCGGAAGATGGTAAAAAGTTCAGCTGTAAAATATCCATTAGAGGCCGACCTTCGCAACACTTGGAACTGGGAAATAGTCTGACGTTTACGAGTACATTCTAAAAACAAAACTTGCAATTGCAAACGAAATTGGCGGTAGTATACACTGTAATGTTTACAAACCAAGTCAGGTATGTCTTTACTAAGGCTTAACCACAAAAACAAAGGAGTAAGAATATCGACGATCGTCATAAAACAAATAGTTACTGTGAAAGTTATTTGGAGCCCATGTTACTACCGGTCGTTGACATAAAGAAAGTTGTAAAAGCAATAGAGTTATGTATAACAAGTTATCTAAATCGTAATAACAACCAATATGTACGAGACGAAGAGTACAAGTTCAACAAACTCGCTGAGAGAGTTTCGCAATGCGATCCAAATTCAGAATAGAGGTGGTACTATGATCCAATCAGCATTATCATCCAGCTGATATCAAACGAGTTGTGCAAGTGGCAGCACAAAGATCGCGAGGGCGAGGGCGGGAAGTAGGTCACAGAAGTGAGGGGGGAGCCCTTAGGCCACTTATCAAGCGAGCGACCGGGGCCGCGGCTAGCGGGGAAAGCGAGTTTGTCTCTTGAAATTTTTGTTGGTAGATATCTGGCACTGTTGTGCTCGTTGGTTCGAGTTTAATGCTTCTCCACAGATGAGGTAATTATATTTTACCTTTATCCGTAATGAGGAAGGCTGTGCCCTTCCTAAACCGTCGTAAACTTTGTCAGTGCCAGTACACGGTAAAATATTTTAGTTTAACTTCAGAATCAACTACGTTTAAGAGCTGTTGGATGACTTGATTACTAACTGAATCATCTCTTGATATATCAATTTGTAAATAACAAACTATAACTTTCTAAATTTTTTGAAACAACTGTCCACTGGCTAGATAGAGGTGAAATCACTCGTATTCACGCGTGAGACGCTTTCCATCTGCCCTGATACCAGTTTGAGTGGGCTTGACAAAGTGGAGGCAGCTGGCAAACTAGTTAGGTAGTTATCTACCACACTTCATGTTTGCCCTCTAAAGATAAAGTGGTTGAAAGAAGTCCAGAGATTGAATCTGTGGGGAAAGGAGGTAAACGTTTTGAGAGCTGAACGAATGAACT
Source organism: Agrochola lota (assembly GCA_947364205.1). Classification (NCBI taxonomy): domain Eukaryota; kingdom Metazoa; phylum Arthropoda; class Insecta; order Lepidoptera; family Noctuidae; genus Agrochola; species Agrochola lota. The sequence continues at coordinate 7,084,716 of OX376231.1, read as the reverse complement.
TGCTGCAGAGAAAGCTTGATACTCAACGATGGTGGGCAGGAAGTAATAACTTGGACCTACGTGTTCAGCATTCATAAGGGCTCTTACTTGAAAAGTACTCAGAATTTCACTAACAAAAGAATCTAATATAGAAATAACAAACCCATCTTTTATGTTTGTAGAACTTGAAGTAGTTAATAGTGCCTAGTTTTTGTTCGATGTTTACCGTCCAAATAAGGTTTAGCTATTGTAACCTCGCAAAGCCCTTCGCGACGAACAACCTGCGAGGCCCCCGATTCTCAGTGCCATCGACAAAAATAATACTTTAAAATTCGTCTGTTTGTGTTTATTCTATCTCTATGTTGACGTCGATAAACGATTGAAAATTGACTTTCCTATCCCAGAACATTTGCTAAAAATATTTTGTTTTCAGAAGGATTACGTTTTCTGGAATCATTCGCGTCAATGCGTCAAACCATACTCTTCTCACGAGGTTTTGAAAAACCTACAACCTTGTTGATGAGTTTTCAAGCAAGCCTTTCGTAATTTCGTTATGTCGTAACTGTAAAAGATGTCGATATTAATCATATTTTGTAGTGAGTAGTTAAGTACTGTAAAACAAGTGTTTCCTGTTTGTTTATGTAAGCAATTGTCGATGCAAGTTGCAATGAACAAAGACAAATAAATACTTCATTCGAGTCAGTTTCTTTGTTGGTGAATAAAATGTTATTGTTCTCTGAACGTGCTGTTGTTTTCTTTAAATACGTAGTTCAATTGTTATTTTCTTGTTCGAATCGTTCAGAAATGGATCTAGAAACCAAGGTTGGTTACTGTTTTGTTTTAATCAATTATAACGATTATGAGAGTATATTTGCTTTGAATTCTCGAATGTAGAATTCTTACCCTCGGAGTAAATAGACGTGTTTTGTAAACTGTGTTCTATTTTCAGAGATATATAATTCAGAATAGTCTAAAGTGACCTTTAGACTATTCTGAATTATTTTATAAGACCCTATTTATAAGACTTTTGCTTAATTACCTATAGCCTGATAGAAAGAAAACATGTTTACTAGGTCGCGTTAGTCTAGAAGTAGCTAGTCTACAATACGTATGTAAAGGAATGAAAGGTGCAAATGAGATAGATATATCTTAATACATACAGTTTCACGCCGTTGGAATCCACTGCACGGGAAGATTGGAAATAGCTTCCCGCCCAAACTGCACGACCTGATTTCTCAAGGAATCTTCACTTTTATAAATTCAAACTCCAATTCTCAAAATAAATGTTTCATGACAACCGCGGAAAGTGAAAATACTGCATTTATGATTGAATGGAATATTACAGCACACTACAAAATATGAAATGATGATGTTATAATTAACTTTAAAATATTCAAATGATCTTTGGCATAGAACAATCTTATGAACAAAAAAATCTTATTAAGGTATTACTTATGTACCGGAACATGTTCATTAATAGACTTTCTGTGCATATTTAATTCTTTGGCTAGATTCAGAATTCAGAATCATACTCAATGAATTTGATAGTAATAATGACAAATCAGATATCGCCTAACTTACACGAAAACAAATCCGATTCGCAAAGTCCGAGTTAGAACCTTTAATAATAAAGGACCTCCAGTAGCATCGATCCGTACCTTTATTTTATGTTCTGCAGAACAAAACCGAGGACGCATAGCCGTCGGTCACGCACCATGGTTCTTCCGTCCGTGTGTTACTTGCCCTGCATTCATAGCAACCACTCTTACATAACAAGTATGAAAATATGAGAAGTAATGATCTGTGATTTCAATTACGTTCAATGAGCCAAATGTAAATGATTCTATATTTGTTGATGATGTGCCGTGTTCCATTGGAATATGTAATCATGTTGCTAATGTGTATTGGGCGATCCATGTTGATGTGACTGTAATGAGATGCTGTTTTGAAAATATGCAATAAAATGCTAATGACTGTTTTTACTTCTTTAACATCAAGTGCTTGCTGCATGAATTATTGCAAGACTGGCATCTACGACACGGGTTTTTAAGAACTCGAAATTGATACTTAAACGTAAAAAATTTCGTGAGTGGTCAACAAATATATTTAAATCACAAATCAGTCGATAGCAGAAATCACAAACTATAGTTAAATGCATTGGAATCTGTCGAGGCAAACCAGGAAGCATCGGTGGGCACGCGACGCGATCTAACGGAGCGTGACACGAGAAATTAACTGTTATTTATACCAACAACGATGGCCCCGTTGAAATAACCTGTTACAACACCGACGAAAGTATTTCGGCATCGATTTCGGATTACAACGACAAGTCTAATGTTCGCATTTTAGTTTAACAACCGAACAGAATCTGCCGAAAGTGTTTGCTTCAATTTTGGATAGCGTAATGCACCAACTGACTTCTATCTTTGGTTTATTTTCTGCCGCTGCGTTTCTGTTTCATGTGTTTGTACAATGTCTTCGTGATTATCTATACAACCGAGATTTTCTACTTTATTATCTTTCTTGTTCGATCTTGTATTACTTTGTTATGTAGAACCATGACCAGCCATGACCGTCGGCCTTGGTTGGTGAGTGGTTCAGTTTGAAGGCTTTTCAAAGGTTTCTGCTGATGATTTTGCAACGTCAACGTCTGCACACTGGTGGTGGGATAAATTTTTAGATTGTCTTGTTCTGATATGCAATTTGCGTCAGTTAGAACCCATCAACATGACTGACAAGTATGAAGTATCTATCTGTAGGTCCTTATTTGTCATGATTAACATGATGATTCACAAATATTATGATTGATTGCATTCGTGAACTATAAAATAATTAGAAACGATCATATTTATGCATTTTTTTCTAAACGACAACATAAATTGCTCAGTCAGTCAACTGGAATAAATCACATTATTCTTATTGCAGCTATTCCTGTATATCCTGTGGTTTCTTCCGCTAACAGGTTTTTGTAAGAAAGCCTAGCGAATGAGCAACAAAAGCTTCTAATAAAATCATAGTACGGTCATCTAGTCGCCTGCGAAGCGTAATAATTTCAGCATTATTCTCCCAGGATCGTTTGTTGTCTACCATCGAGCATATTATATACTCTACAAAGGTTGTGGCGGTCTATAAAGGACACCCATGTTCGTGAGTAAACATTTACGGTCAGTTACGTAACCCAATATAATGTTTAAAAATAACTCGCTGTAAAGAATCTGAACTCGTTGATGGCGAGGGCGTTCGGAGTGTTAGGACCAACGGAGGGCCGACACCGCTTGTAGCTGACGATCGTAATTACGCAACGGTCCAGCACGGTTCTAATGAAACCCCTGGCCTAATTAAATTTACTGAATAAGCTACGTAGATCTATAAGTACATGAGTCTCTGTAGGAATGCGATGATCTGTTAATATGTATTATGTATATCGATCTCACGAATCGTGTTAGGACTGATGATATAATGGTTTTGTAATGGCTGTAACTTTATGGAACAAGGTTAAGCTCCATTGTGATTCACAGTCGCATCATTGAGGCCAAAGTGAACGTAAACAATGAAAATTGTTTAAAAATGTAAGCAAATGGCAGGAAACAATGCTTTATTTAGGTTTTTTTATGCTAACAATCACAAGATCGTCTCATGCACTCTTTTCCTTACTTTAGTAAACAATAATACAATTCTTATCGATTGTTCAATGGTTGACATTGAAATTAATTGCGCTGCATGCTGACCTGCGTTTCCCAGGACAGAATAGCTACACAAAGTCGTCACTATAGTCGAAGAAGACCATACTGCAATTACTGTCTACTTGCCTAGGACTGTGTGACAGTTCAATGTCATTCATCAGTGCATACATATATGCGACTGATATGATGATCGAGTATCAAGTACTTTAAGTAGCCTCTTCCTTCACGACACCGACTGATGACATCAGACATTAAAGACGTAAACCACAAACCATCTTTGTAGAACTAAAGCTTGCAACATTTTGAAGAAAGTACTCGCTGTCTTGCTAATGTATTGGGCTTACAAGAAAAACGTTAAAGACCAAAGAGCACCATTTTCTGGTACATTAAGCAATGAAAAGAAAATTTACTTAGCCTTTGTGTATATTATCTTGAACAATAGGCTGCTCTGCTGTTGCTTACTAAAGTTTAGTTTTGTTTTAGTTCTCTCTCTACAAATTATTATCATTTTGTAACGACAGTGCAATTAAGATAATGTGTACATAACTATGCAACTGTGTCTTTATTGTTTTTCTCTGATAACAACTACTGAGGTTTTATCATGCCAGCTTCTACGTATAAATAACGTGATACGTGCTACGTACCTACTAGGTATGAATGTCAATAAGTAAACAGATCAACTTGCGTGGTGTTGTACTTTGATATTGAAGACATTACTTCGACATAATGCATTTTAAACACGAAGCGAAGTATCTTCTCTATGATCTATCGGTAACACTTTTTCTAAACTTCTAAGGGGTACTCCCGATCTGCTCAAAGGATCAAGAATCAATCAAAGGCTAGAAATAGCTGATGTGGGTGTCATATATTCGGCATTATTTAGGACGACTGCTTAGATTTCACTGAATTTCTTCCTGCTCATGCGCCGGATCCGGATCCCTTTGCTATCTTCCATACCAGAAAGGGGTTTCCATCAAATGCTACTGAGTTAACGAACATTTAAGAACAGAATAATTTGATATGACTTTGAAATTAAAACAGTCTGCAACAATGCGGTGTTTACTAGCCTACTCCTATCAATTTACTGATAATCTTCTACAGTTCTACACCATTATTTATATCGGTTTGTTAACAAAGAGCTTTACAAAGAATTTATATCACTATTTAAACTAATTGCTCTTCAAACACCTACACTTTATCTAAGTTAATCAATGGATAACCAGATACTTAATCGTTATTTACCTGCAATCTTGATCCGGGGCCGATAAATCGGGGTTTAGTTGTGCAATAGGACACAATGTTGCTTGACAGCCGGGGTCAGTCCACTAAACCGGTCCCAAGTCGTGAGGTACTCCGTTCTTTACCCTGCCGGTAAACACTGGCCACTTTCACAACACAAATTACTAATAAGTAATTCGATTACAGAGTAACAATGAAATTATCTCAAAGAATGTAGTTGAACGGCGGTAAATAATTATTGGAAGCGTCGAATAAAAATTTATAAAAGCCTGAATTAGTCGGAACTTAATTTCGTTTTATTCAGTACAACTTTAATAATGGCCTCTTAAAAGTAAGCTTCGTTGGTTTTGACATAAAACTAATTTTACGCAAATTTTTCGTTATTAGCGTTTTGTTATTTATATTTTCTTGACGTTTGGAATTCTAAAGGTAGGCACAAAGTATATTAACTGTGTTTGCAGAAAACTTTATTGTTACGTAGTACTTATTATATATTGGATCAGAGAAGAAGGCCCTAATATTAGTATAGCATCCTTAACAATACAATATAGACTATAGAGCCATCTTTCTTTGAGCGGTACTAAACGTTGATGAATGTGGATGGCTATAAGGGTAGGGGAAGACCAAAGAAACGATGGATGGACTGTGTGGAAGATGATATGGATAGAAAGGGAGTGATTACAGAGATGACCACTGCGAAGTATGGAAGAAAAAGATGAGATGAAAATGAAAGGGATAATAATTTAAAAAAAAAAAACCCTCAGGTAGGATATTAAAAAATATTGGACACGTACTGTTTCTTTTTGAATGTTTTCAAAAGATTACGGCGATACATTTAGTTAAAATGTAGCAAGTTTTTTTTTTTTAATTATGGCATCTCGCAGACCACTCAGGTCGTAGCTGCTTAACCGGGCTTTCCTGTGGCTGCCTTAAGCTTCTACATCCAAAGCCTCCAGCCAGGAATGTGGCATATCACGCCTATTTCGATTTTATACTGAGTTGTGACGTAGCGAGCCGACTCCCCAACTTTAATGCGTTTTATCTAAGTATTTTTTTATTAATATGATAAAGCATAAAATACGTGTCTAATATTTTTTATTATCTGAGTGACGGACTTGTTTTTAACCAGACATCATCCCTATTGTGATAAGGGCAAGAGAATGATGGTAAAGGCCAAAAATAAAGTGGAGCAAAGGCTCCGCAAGTTCTTTAAATTTTATTTCTAATATTGATCTCTCTAAGGTCATCATCCTTTGAAATGCCTGGCCACCCGGTTTTTCGGGTGTTTCTGAAGGTTCGATGATCCTAAAGCAAAAACCCTTTAGAGAATTTTAATCTAATGTGTAATTTTCGACCGCAATTCCTGTTGTTAGAATTTCCAATAAAGTTAAATTAAGAACGTGTTTCCTTTGCCCATAACAGCTTTAATTAAAGATGTAAGTAGGTGTGACCTGAATAACCAGTATTATTTGTTTATGATATAAGCAAAATATATCAATGTCACATCGTGCTTAATGACCATGTATGATGAAGTATTTTGCATAATATTAAGCAACGGTTACAATGCAAGAATACCAGACCACTTTTTTATTAGATTTAAATCGCGTTATTCATTTGTGGTCTCGTCTAACCATTAACTGATTTCCATTTCCATTTTTGCCATATACAGAAAGAGAAGAAAAATGTTTTGTAAAAGCAGCATCGTCTATGACATAAGAAGCTCTATGCTCATTTGCAGACGCTCGCTACTCAGCTAAAGGAAATTGTTCAACGGTGATCACAATGATGTCTTACTCGTCGTGTAACCGTAGCTTTACAATAAGTAGGTGTATTTTTTATAACAGGTTTTTTAAACCTGTTAGTTACTATAATTTATGTCTAATGAGTTAATGAGCTATCGGAACCGAGGCGTAGCAATGGCGACATAATTCTGCCGTTTGATGACGAAAAACTCAATCATCCAAATAATTTTATCGATTAGGGCGCGAATGTACGATACAACTGAGCTGAATTACATAATAATCGTAATCCCTCCGAATCAGAAAACATTAATATTGATGATCCAAGTTTCTTCGAGTAAATTTCATAAAAAAGTAGGTCAAGGGTTTCACACATTGGAGACGAGGAAAATTCTTGATGGCGAAGGCGATGTTGTAGATGTCAGCCTACAATATACGACAGTGGAAAAAATATATTATATGAAGCTGACATAAAGATTAATAAATTAATCGATGCTACTGAAGAAAGACCATCATTATTTACAGTAGTTATTTTCTTAACTAATATATGTCATAACTCATGAAGTATTCAATAATATGCAGGCTAGCATGTAATATAATGGTTACTAGATCGTTGCTAACTCAAGGTTTTACCAGGAACAAGTACAAAGGCCATTTCTATCGTTCTAATATACACCTCTCTGAAATGAAAACGAAAGTGCAGTACTGCGTTCTGTCGTTAGTTCAAACAAAATACATCAAACAAAATTTTCCGGATTAACTCACTTTAATAGTAATTTTACTTTCCCAGCGTTTTTTCCAGCAAGCCGTCCACAGCATTTGTAAAAGTTTTTTTATTTTATTTGTTGTCATTGAGCCTATACAAATCGCCATGTCATTAATTTCAAACTTTTGCTAGTCCAACACAACCCTGACATATAATGTATTTATCTACATAATATCCTTAAAGACCAAGATCCTAAAGTCAAGTTTCTATTAAGACTTTACCCAGTACTAACGACTGCAGGTGTACTTTGTCCAGCTTGGAATTGATCTTAATATTCCAGTGATTCCATCTACCTACCTTCTGCACTCCATCATTCCAGTTTTTGTAGTACATAGAACTAGGTTTTATACTATTTGTTCAGTAATTATTACGTTTCGTTTGACACGGTCGTGAGATCAATCTTTGTTTGTACAACGCAATAAGCCACTACGCCATTTCGGTTGACTGCATTCGCTAGTTACGCAACGACTAGTTACTGTACTTCGAGTCTTCGATACTTAAGTAAATTCTTGGAAAAATCTCTCGTATCGTTATCAGTATTTAGCTTTCTTTATAAGTAAGAGGCATCTGTTGTTTCTTCTACCTATTCCATTTTATTACCCAGATTTATATCTCCACTTACGTTCAGTGTATATATTTTTTCGTTTGAATAAACTCGTCTTCTTTTAAATTCATTTTGTTCTTTTTTCTTTCAACAGTTTGGGTAGGAACAATTTTGTTCATTACAAAAATAACCCACCACAAATTTTTTTTAGGACTTCCAGTAGGTGTTCATTTAGACACAATTGTTTTGGTATTGTTGTTATAACCTTGAGAGTTGAAAAAAAAAACATTAAAACTGGTGCTTTATTTATCTGTCGACTAAAACAGATATAAAATATTTAAAGTAGGTTCAATGTTACTAATACTTTTTACGTTTTTCTGCTTTAATATTTTATAGAATTGTCTTATCTAACGCCAGTAAGCTGCAAAATGTATCTTAAATGTAATCTTTTATCAAAATCAATGCACGCTAGTGTCAATGTCAATTTATCTGTATTTTTACCTTTTCCAAAGAGTACAAGTACTTTTATGCCATCCGATACTAGCATTCAGTTAAAATTAGCTTCCACATCACTGCGATATTTTTACGAAACACTCATTATCGTAATTTTCATGATGTTAAATTCTCATACTGGTCCGAGGCAGCAACCTTGTAGCACTCTTGCAACATTCTTCGGTCGTTCACCTGTCGAGAAGTGGACCTTGTTTTTAGTTTGACACTTTCGTATGATTTGTTGTTAAACACTAAAGATAGATAAGTGTAAAAAGTGACGCAAGTGAATTCCACGCCGTTTGCTTGTCGTGTCGAGGTAAACAACGTCCAGAATGACATGTACCGAACGAAATCCCGTTTGAGCAACTCGCTAAGGCTAACAAATATTTTCATATCATTGCAATGTATTCGTGAATTTTCTGATGCAACGGTTGCTTTTGACCATTTTACGTGTGTTTTATGTCTTGGCACTAATGACTTACTTGATACTATAAGTAGGTATTTAAAAATGCAAGATACTCAATAATCTTTCTGTTTCAATTAATTGTCAACGGGCTCTATTTTCAATAGAGTGAGACGAAATATCATGCGCCAGACGATCATATTTTAGCAAAAACAAACTGAAGAACCATTTTTCTATTCATGATCTTTCATATTTAAAATTGCTAATTCGTGTTGCTCTATGTGAGTAGTCACGTAAAAGTTCCCTAGGTATAATTAGGTATATAGGTAAGGTACAAGATATTTTAACCAAAAACAAAATTCATTTTTACATGTTGATTAAATTCTGCGTGGTTTTGAAGTCTTTTTGCTGTTATGGTTACTGAATCATCTAACCTTGTGATATCAATTTAACCTAAAGGAAAAACATCATCGACAAAAACTTGTTTGTAGACCAACAATACTCTGTGTCCTCCATTACTGAAAGATCAATTTGTGTGAAAGAGAAGACATTACCAGCTGAGTACCGAAACCCCCTCCGAGTATGAGGGCAAAGAACGATTACATGCAACCCCATTTTAAACCTACGGTGGCAAATGAGCGGCTTTCAGAACTGGGTCACAGCGTGAAGGGACGAAATTGGGACGATCCCTTGGGGAGAGAGATGAGGGCTGGTTAGTTACTGCTTTCCTACGTCGCTATTTGAAATTTTATTGACTTTAAATTTCATTTTAATGCCATTCGGCTTTCAGGGGATTTGCCTAATGATATTGCGGGTGTGCGCTTTTGGAATACAAAAAAAGATGATTCATGACATCGACGTGTCTTTTTTTCGAATTGATCGGTTGAACTGTTAGGTACATATACATATATCTCAACAATGTGGAATACATTGTGTCTTTAGATTGCTGCCAGTATTAAGGCTTGTGCAGACCAGCGCGACTCAAACAATGCAATTTCTAAGAAAACTGTACGGTATAACAATAACCGGCGGCGGCGTCGCGTCGCGCGAGAAGTCGCGCTGGTCTGCACAAGCCTTTAATCTAAATGCAATGACTGCTTCCAAATTAAAATTTATCTCTCGCGATATTTCTGTAAAAAAACCTTCATCCCTCCACCTGATATTAATTCATCTGAAGTCGGGGGTTTGTTTGCCTCGTAGTGTAGTTTGCCTTGCATATCTAAGTCGTGACCTGGGGGTCTACTCCCTGTGCGAAATACGTAGTTTCGGGCGTAGTTACGGCCGCCTCCCTCACTGTCTTACACACGGCACAGATAATATAATACTACGTACTCACGGTATGTCCGTTTCTTAGACAGAGAACATAGCGCCCGTAACTTCGGGGGAAACTACGGATTTCTCTTAGTGTGTAGACCCCCTGAGACGACTTCAATAATAAATGCTTTAGCTATACATTATAATACTGCGTAAGTGCGTATAAACATCGCGAGTTTGATCAATTCGCTATGAACATCATTTCTTGGGCCGTCTCGCTAAAATTTATATTTGACACCAATAGGAACATTCATGCTGGTTGTAATACTTGTAATGCTAGCAAATATTAATAATGTTGAGGATTTCTATTTAATTTTACGGCTTTGCCTGATGATGATAGAAAATAGAGAGATTGTTAAAGGAGATTTAAATTGGACAGCACAAGAGCATAATATTAAAGTTGTAGCTTCAATCAGTGTAAGTGCTATGTCGTTCTTTTACGATATTTGAAAAACTTTTAACGATAATAAATAACAAAGGAAATTATTGTTTTAAGGTAGGTAGATAGTTAAGAGTATGAAAGGGTTTTTATTGACTTAGGACTTGTAGCTATTGAAGAGGAGCAGATAAATTCTTTTGAATATGTAAGTTGCCATGGTGGTTAAGATTCTCGAGTACGTTATCGTAAGAAAACCCGAGGACAAACATGAATGTTACATTCAACTTCCCATGTATCTCTAATTTAATTAGTATGCGAAGAAGAATAGTAAGTACTCTATTAAATGTTATTGTAGAGTCACTACTGGATTGTAGTAAAAAGTCAGCTCACGTCTCAAAATTTGAGGCCAGTACTATAGTGTAGTGTCGCAACAATGGCATTTCGTAACAACTAATTTTGTTTCATCGAATACGTGACATGCATTCGATAGATACTTTATTTATAGTACATTTTATAATTTATTGAAGATAATGCAGTGGACGTTGGGCAAGCTTGCAAAAATGGAATGAAATATTGCATGCTTGCTGTGGTTTGTGAGGTACTTGGCGGCAATTCAAATGATTGAGTAGTGTTAGTGCATTCATAAGACTGACTGACTGATTTCTATTTAGAGTTGGGTTTGCAATTTTTGATTGTAATCAGTTTTATTTGAGTTGATTATACGTAATACTAGTCTCCAGATTAGCAACTTTCTTGGAGTTTTGGAATACGTATTTTCGTATTTGGTTGGACTGAATACAGTACTTAAAGATGTAGTTACTACGAAATGCGTTGTGTAATGCTCAACACTACACATTCTTTACTTATCTCAAATTCTCAATTCGTTCCAAATTGGGTTCGCATAAAAGTTCGATTGTAACTATTCGATGTCGTTTTACTAGCAAATTGAATTGCAAATACAGTACGATAATGTATAGTAAAATAGCGGAATGCATCGTGGTTGTGTTAATTCTGTATAATTAATAAGTTTGTAATTTGTATGTTCAAGGAAAGCGGTTGCGTATTCCGATCATTTTTAATGCTTACAGTTGTTGATGAATTATTCGTTCACGATGTGCGGCTTGACGTAACTCCTGGAAATAATACCTGTAAAGACCTAAGGTTAAACAGTTTAATTATAAATAGAAACACTATTGTACTACGCTGGATAAAACAAACTGAGAGTTGATAAAATACTGTTTGTATATGAGGCATAAAATAAACTTAGAATGCGCAATTTTTGTGAAATAGTGCATTGGTCACTCGTACTTTCTGGAAAGCCAATATCACTGACCGTTTCTCTCAATATGTTTTTGATGATTGCAGTTGGTCTCATTTCTGCAATTGCATCTGTATTTACCATCATGTTTTTGAGCTCTAATTGACAATACACTCCTTCTTCTTCAGCATCCAAAACTACTAATTAAATGTTCTCTTGCCTTGTTTCAGAAATAAGTAATTTTAATAAGGGTCGTGTTGCCACTGCCACTACTCAAGGTTGCATGAAAAATAATGTAGCGTGCCAGTCGAAATAGCAACATAAAACTAAATAATTATGTAAATTTCAACTGATCAGAAGTACATATTTTTAACTAATGCATATTTTTACTTATTTCCTGGACAGAGCGGAAAATTGATCTCCATGTTGTGGCATTACATTTGTCCGAAAAAAACCTCAGCTACAACGAGTATATTTCTGTCTTCTTTTAATATTGTTCTTGTATTTTTTTCTCTAACTCTTCCTACTATGTGCTAGTGGGTAGGTGCTAGTGTATCGAAGCGTTATTTCCAATATCGTATAAAACATAGCAAAAATCTTTACAAGACCATACAACTGAAAGTCCCATAGCTCGTTTCTATCGATCGTCGCCAGCAGCCGTCGAGACTTCAACCCGTTCCACGTCTAATTCACCGCGAATGAAAAATTAACGCCTTTTTCAAAGGAACGGGACTTTTTGTGTCTCAATCTTTCTAATTGCTATGCTGGTCCCGTCTCGCCAATCTACGGGCGGTGCCACGACTCGTAGTGCTTGTTTTTAGGGTTCGTAGTAAACAAGGAACCCTTATAGTTTTGCCATGTCCGTCTGTCTGTCTGTCTGTCCGTCTGTCTTAGCTCAGAGACGGTGAGTACTAGAAAGCTGTAATTTGGCATATGTGTACATATTAATCATGCCGACAAAGTGGTAAAATACGTTTTTTTTGGGTTCCTCCCCTACACGTAAAGTGGGGATGGTTTTTTTTCCTCATCTACCCCGTGTTGTGGGGTATCGTTAGAAAGGTCTTTCAAAAATATTGTGAGTTTGTCAAAACCATTTTTGGATTCAGGGATCCGTTATTTGCGAAATATTAAGCTATTAACTGTTTTTTTTGTTAGAGTCAAGTGTCCCTCGTGCCCCTTCTAGCTAAATGGTTGTACTTGAACTTGTGAAAAAAATCACAGCAGTAGTATATATAAAGAAATTAAAAGAAAAACTATGAGAGCTAAGTAGGCTGTACAGGCTATCGAGAAATAATCAACCAACTTAAATTTGCAGTTTATGGGAGAACCAATGATCTTTGTGTTACTCCTTAGGGTTCCGTACCTCAGAAGGAAAAAACGGAACCCTTATTAATAGGATCACTCGTCTGTCCGTTTGTCACAGCCAATTTTCTTCGAATCTACTGGACCAATTTAGTTGAAATTTGGTACACAATATATGAATTTCTGTGAACCAAACACGGAAGTGTAACGTTAATAAATGGGCAAATTGGAATATTTAAAAAAAAGTTTTGCAAACCGTACCGTGTATCAAATGAAAGGGCTTGGGGCATTTCTTAAAATATTTTTATTTTTATTAAAGATTTTCAAGAAAATTAACCACTTACACAACTTATCTCCGATACGATTGAGCCTAAAATTCTGAAAAAATACAGCGAATGGTTCTTTACTTTACAGGAAATCCTATAAAAAGTCTATGGTTTTAAAATAACATGGAAAATCTCTCAATATTGTGCGTTCACACTTACATTAGCAGTTAGAATATATGGGAGACCATGCTTTTCAACTACAATGTTAAGTTTGTTCTTGGGATAAATTCATCCCAACTACGGAACCCTTCATTGTGCGTGGTCCAACACGCACTTGGCCGGTTTTTTTTAATATTCGGTAGACCGCTTAATTTGCCGCGAAATAACTCCGTACTTGTGTGTCTGGTGAAATTGTACGGTTGATCTATTGATAATTTAAATGTTTTCGGAACGTACATGTCATGGTGTCTATTCTTTTTTGTAGAAAGTTTTATGTTTAGTTTTGATTGGTTGAGAAATATTTATAGCGTACTTCGTACGTACGTACTTGGACGTAGTTGGAAATACTTTAGTTACCCTGATGTTTAATGTAGTCCAGCTATCTAATTACGCAACACATTTTCGATTTGCAATTGAGTCAAATTGGTTTCGTTTGACTAGAATTGCTTTCAAAATTTATAATTGAAAACAATTCTAAAATTCTTCAATTGCAAATCGAAAATGTGTTGCGTAATTAGATAGCTGCTTTTGTTGGAAAGCATCACAAGAAGTTAGACGAGTATCAGCAACTATGTAGATTGTACACGATTTCACAAGCAAACTCCTCCGAAATTCTCTCTGATTTTCAAATCCAACAACTGAATTTATAAGCAGGTACGAGCCTATGAAAGTTACATAGTTCAGGCAGAGATCATAATGATTTTAGACGGCTGTTTGCCATAGTTGTGCCTTTGCAATGGATGTAAGTCCATGGCATTACGTGATCCGGAGGGCACGACCGGTTATAGCAGTATTTCAAAACTTAAGAGGGCATTATTATGCTTTGTTAAAATTAAAGTTATTTTGAAATAATGTTACTTGTTTGTCGTGAAACACCCGTGCACTATCGCTGGTGGATATTCCACCAGTTCGTACATTACGATTGGATACGTTTATTATGCAATGCTGCTAAGTAGCAAACAGAACTGCTTGCTGCAGTCCGTGTTTCCCGATATCTATAACCTGGGAATCTTTAAGTCATGACTTCAGGAGTGAAAAGATAACTTTAACACAAGAGTACAGACCACACAGGTGAAATTGTGGTCAAACGCGATCTTAAAATAAAAAGAGTAAAAACAAAAATGTTGTATAGTGAAGTCATGCGCTGTGACTGTGCAGGCGCGTGCGTTGACCGCTAGGAATGCATCGCACGCGCATGGGCAAGCACACACTCACAGCTGTTCCCTGTTCCGCTGGCGTTTGGACGGCTGTTGGCGAGAATATTAATTACAAAAATAATAACAAGCAATCTACGTAAATGATGGAACTTTCATTACATGATTCAAAACTTGCGTTGGACGCAATGACAATTATTCAAGTGTTTACAAAAAGTGATGTGAATATGGAGTAGTTATATATCACAAAATATATGGAGTTATGAGTTTTGCAATTTTATGAATTGAGTCTTAACCGAATTAAGTCACGATACTCTATCACATTCTAAACCGCCTGCGTCATAAAATACAATACACCATTATGAAATTATATCTGATGCATGATGTATCCAACATTTCCTAGCTAGAGACATTACAAACTTCCGCATTCAACGTCTTCCTTACTCATACATCATATTTAGTCATTCCAACGTTAGATTTCTCATTCACTAGAAATTCCAATAAAACCTGTTTTCCACTAAGTGTATACATTACAATGAAAGTATTTCACTTTATTTATTTATTTCCATCCGAATCTAGGTATTTCGTGACTCCTGTCTTTAGTACACACATCCGCTTTCAGAACTGTACATTTCTTCTCAGAAACAGTATTTTAATGTTCGTGGGAACAACAACACCACGAATGTCAACACGATATTCCAAGCACATGTAGATTACCATCAGCATTAAGGGGGACAAGGGGGAATGGGGCGCAGTAAGGAAGTTCTCTCTGAACTCGGAAGAGCTAACGGTCGGCCTGGGGGTAACAGGATAGTCGCTGGGGGAACGGCAGAAAACAGTAGATAACTTAGCCTTGTTATTTATAGGGAAAAGGCGGAAACTAAAAATAATGTTTTTGGTGTACTTCTTTGAACATTATATAGGTTTCGTTTCATGAGCTTGTGGGTAAAAAGGTTAATGGCGTATTTCGTTTAAGACCTAAGTTATCAATCATCTCCTATCCTTTTTGTGGTCGGCGCAACTTGTATTTTTCTTCCATACTTCTCTATTAGTCGTCATCTCCGTAGTCACCTCCTTACTAGCTATATCATGTATCACACAGTCCATCCATCTATTCTTTCGTCTTCCCCTACTCTTATAGCCATCAAAATTCATACTCAAAACTTTTCTCACGACATTTTCGTCATGCCTCCGCATCACATCCTAAGTTATCAAATAGGTTTCTTATATCTCATAATAAATCAAACAGTCTAGTTATATTCCAACCAATCCTTCAATATATCTTTCTTCCGAATACCCGTCCTCTCCAAATATGACAACTTCTTTACAACATAGACACATTTCGAAACTTTGCGCTGTACGTGTTTCCCCCCACTTCACCCCGTCTGCCCCCTCATCCCTCAGGACCGGTGGTTTTATCAGGGACGCTTTATGAGTAACATCAGAAGCCAGCGCACTTTTAAATGGAATCTGGCTTTACTGCCGATGCCCCTACTCCCTTCAAGGAAAATCGTTGGGAAAATACTCGTAAATATTTCACGATACTGTTACGGCGTGTGCTCATCTCTGTTCGGGGGAAAATTACCGATAAAAGAGTTCGAGCGTATGTTGTAGATGTAGGGAATTTTACAGAAAAAAATGTTGTATTCATGTCGTATGATCATGATGAATTAATTCAGCTGTCTCCGAAACCCTGACTTAATCTTCAATGACCTCATATTTCAATAAGACAGCAATTTCCTTTGGACTCTTGAAATTACCCTTGTATTACATCCAGCGAAGCTGAGATTATTTTCTCGTAAAATTTCTTTCACCCCTTACATTCACTGAACTAGGCCGAGAGCGAAAAGGTCTTGTTTGACAACACTAGCGCCACGTAACCTAAATTTTAGTGCATCCAAATACGGAGCTGTCCACATAATAAAACATTGAATAAAGTTGTTTGTTTTGATGTGTACTTCCACAGAGAATATAACTGCGGAATAGTCTCATTGAATATGTATCACACCGAGGTCGGTCAGTGCCAGCAAGGTCACTACAACGAATCGTTGATTTTATTTGTATAAAACATGAAAGCTAACTCATGCTAACCGATTTCTTTTGATTTAATTTACTGCCTTGCTCATAAATTCTTCACCAATGACAACTTTTAACATTCCATGTAGGAAGAAGAGTGGTCTGCAAAAAAATATTACATACTTTATACATGTATACAGAGAAAATGATTTGTGTTTCTTTATTGAAAGTAAGAAAGCCGAAGAGCATGCACATTTGCATTTTAGATTAAAGTCTAGTAATGTTGCATAATGTAGCGATAAGAGCGAAATATGCATGAAGTGGGAGGTGATACTTACCTACCGTTAACGTTGTTTTCTTCCGCTTTTGGGACTTGGGGAAACAGAGCGACGATGCTTTTCCTTACCTAATGTAAAATGTTCCTAAAGTTCGTTTTTTAATCCCAGAGACTAATTTGACATTTCAATCAAGTGATTGTTATTTGTATTTTTTTTTTTCAATTTGTATTTTGACATTTGCAAATTGTACCTGTCAAATTAGTCTCTGGGATTATAAAGTAGTAGTAGTGTCTTCTAATTCTGGTGTGAAGTTATACTCTATGATTACATAATTGACTAACACTGCACTAAATACTTAAACTATTGAATTCACAAGTAAGAAATTACTATAATTCCACAAGGGAGTTACAGAAATTAATATTATTGGCCCAGCGGTTCCCAACGAAGAAAGTGTTGAATTAGACCACATTCTTGGGAAAAAGGAGAATTAATATACATCACAACATTACATAGAAAATCTTCATTTGATGCCATAACTATTGCCATAGTGTCCGCAACGCAACCCCCAGCCTACCTACATTATACAATTTTCAATTCTGCAAAGTACAGTGTAAAGTCCATCAAACATTCTATTTTTACTCCCACAATACTTTAAAAAACGTATTTCCAAGGGCTTAGTCTTGTGAACCCATTTGTCAACTTCAAAATTAAATTTTCGTACCAAGTACCTACTGCTCTTAATAGCTGGGTTTTCAATGGATTAATTTGTCTAGAGGACATTGCCCTTTCTTCAAAGATTAATGAAGGTGAATATTTAAACAGACCCGGTCTCGATTGTCAAGCGGCTAGCAGTAACTCTGACAGACAGATTGGAAACCGTAGTGTGCATAGGCAAGGGGGAATCTAAATCTGAACCTAAAACGCGTGGTACGTTCGCCAACCATTTCTACTTCTTTTGCAATCCACCATCCACGGACGGGAAAAGTTCCATTATCATAAAATGTAGCGATTGCATGAGTAGGTATTCAGTTTTTTTTCTGAACGTAGTTGAGGATTCTGGAACTTGAAATGATACCGTAGTTGTCATTTACGATCCTACGGCAGAGAAGGTGGTTTGACCTTTAAATTTTCAAGCAAGTCTAGTAAACACACAGATTTCACCTTCAAATTATTATGAATCATCATAATAACACCCAGTTCAATGAGATACGGAGGTTACATGGTCGATGCTCCATGAAAATACAAACCAAACATTTAGTTAGAAATCTGAATATGTACATCTGAGTAAGAGCCCAGGAAAAAGATCTATCGGAGAGGCTCGGAGTACTAGTTTTTTTGTCTCTAAAAGCGTATAATTAAATAAATACTTCACGCTGTAGTTAAATTGAGCGTATCAACTTCAAGGTCATTGTTATCATGTCGTTTGGTGATGTAAGTAAAATTCTTTATCTGATATTCTCACGCTATGTTAGTTTTGAGATTGGAACCGGCTGGCGTGAATTCGTGTCATATTTCGCTGGTTGTTACGATTATTTGAAAATAGAATGTTATATATCTTTCTTTTGTTTTGCGCTGTCCCTGAATGGTACTTGGGGTCTATATTGGCGTCTCTGATTGGATCTGTAATCGACTTTCTAAAGAAACTTCTTTATTTACTATTTCGTAAAGCCTTATCTCTCCAATTGTTAGTAAGCAGTCAGCTGTATATATGCGATTTTGAACAGGCTGCTCTTGTTTTCTCCATTTCCAATAGTCTCCAATACCTGTTTCTGATATTTCTAAGTCGCACCGACAACGTCCAACAGCATCATTTTTCATGATATTGATAAGAACATATGAGAATTTCAAGATTGTATTCCTTCTAGTGACATTCAGGAGACCGAAACTTCTGTCTTTTTATCTTTTTGCTTGCCTTCTACATAGTTATGGATGTAAATCATTACTTGACATTGTTAAGTTCTGTGCTGTGTGTAATTCGTTTAATTTCTTCATCATTAACATTCTATACTATGTATTCAGGTGTATGTATTGATTTTACACAGTATAAATTAGTACGAGCTATTAGATTAGATATCTTTCAAGCCGTAACTAGGTACTTAAATAAGTCAGTTCCAACAGATTACATTCAAAAATATTACTGACTCTAATTATATTGAAAGCATATTATGTAAGTGTGGAAATTCACATTTCCAAGATTCCAGAGATTTAGCCTGATGAAGAAATATCACCAAAGGGGGAGAGCTCAATTTATTAGCCCGTGAAAGGAACCCGAGGGATGTATCGAACGTACCTACATATCTAGTATCATATACCTACCTACATACGATATATAAGAAGTATAAGGTATAGTATTTTACACCGTGTGAAGTACATTCAGGCAGTGATTTATATCTCGCAAAGATAAATAAATACTTAAGTTCGCTCTCGGATAAGGATAGCAATTTACTGAAAGATTAAAAAGCTAGTATACACTTTAATCCTGTACATCTTACCAACCACATGAATAGTGAAATGGATAAGTAACAAGTTTTGAAAAGGTATCGTTATACTTATATACGGGTGTCCGGGAGATCGACGCGAAGCCGGTTACCATGGATTCAGTACATGGTTCTGAACCCCCCTGCGTTGAAATTTTTCGTCGGTTATTAAAAAAAAAAACAGCTGCTCCATACATTTTGACCGCGTAGGTATTGCACTTTTCTATGAAACAGCAGATTTTTTTTGGTATGGCATGGTAGCCGGCTTCGCATCGATGTCCCTGCCACCCTGTATATATAGTCGAAGGGTAATCCGCAGCATGACAGCATCCTTTTGGATGAACTGGATTATAGGTAAGGAACAAATAAAGATCGGAATTCAATTAAAAAAAAAAAAGGTATTAGATTTACTCGAGAAGAAACTCGACTTGTCATGAAAATAAACGAGACTGATTGAGTACTTGCTAAAAGTTCTTGAACCCAGCTCTCTAATTGCGTAACACATTTTCAAACACAATCCGAGCGATTTCAAGGTTATTTCATAGGTTTGAAAAATTAATCTGCTCAACAACGTCAATAACGCAATGAACGTGGGTAAACTGTCGAAATGAAACCCATTGCGATCAATTGTAATTTTATGTATGTTACGTAATTGTGGTACAGATAACAGTAAGACCATCTGATAATTTAAAAGAACATAGAGAGAAAACGCTTTGACAAATTAGATCATATCCCATACGTCACCGAACCGCCCAACCTTCAAACCAATTTTAGTTTGAGGGCGTTTGAGGGTATCTACAAATTAGGGTCATGCGGTTGGTACGCCAGATGATAGATGGCGCTATGTTTTCACACGAGCCGAGACGTTTGAGCTATCAACACGGCCTATGCCTGTTATTAACGACCGGTCTTGGATACGCATTAATATCACTACACATGTACCATAGAACGTACAGTAATTATAGTGTACCGAAGGTTTTCACATCGCAGGAATGGAACGCTTTAAATAAACGACGAGACTTCAGAGTATTCAAGAGGTCAGGTTTTCAAGTTCTCTAAATTAGTTCTTCCAACTAGAAAATGGTCAAACTGATGTTGTGTATTATTTTTTAAAGTATTAACATGAGCACTGCTGGATTAAGGCATCTCTGCCCTCGCATGCTATTAGGTAACTCAATCCTTGGCCACTCTCACCTCGCCAAGCTGATACCAGCCCACTTTTCTGTCTCTTCACTGTTTCTTTAAAGGTTGAGCTGTCAACAGACTTAACAGGAATATATGTAAGACAAGGCCTTTGCCCGATGGCATTTCCCATCGGCAAATTTACGAACTCCCAAACAAATTAATTTTTAGTTCATCCCCTAAAAGGGATGAATTTTCAAAAGTTCATCCTTATTGCTCACTTTCACTATGTAAGTAGCTCTTGTGCAAAGCAAAGTTTTATGCTTCTAGAACCAGCGATTTAGGCAGTGCGTTGCCTGTCTGTGAATGAATGAATTAAATATTTTTATTAAATAGATAGATATCTGGTCCAGCTCAATTCAAACTTAGTGGCGGCTCGGAACATGAGGCCAATCGCTGCGCAGTAACGAATCCATGTGTCAGCGGGGGTGAGGGGTGCGGTACTGCGCAGCGAGTGGCTAACTTCCGACCCGCCATTAAGTTTGAATTGAACTATACGCTATGCTGACAGATTATCTGAATTCCTACGTATTCTCCTGCCATTTATGTGTTATTGTATGTTTCTTATTCAAGACTGTATGATTTTCCGCCACACGCGTTTTATCATTCCAGTCATGTTCGGTATGTTACGGTTTATACTTCCGCACATACATTATGTTCTATATGTAGCTATGCTAGTGTATGTAATGTAGGTGTAATATTTTACGTAATGTGCGTCTGTCAATAAAAACCCAAATGGTGATTGGACTAGTCCCTTTAAAACGCAATCTATACAAATAAATAAAATTTAAGTGAATGTTCGTAATGTCAAAATAACAGCTTTTTATGAAAGTATATACGACACTTATAAAAAAAAAAAAAAAATTTTTGCTTGTCTGTCTCTTTGTTTCCGCTAATCTCCGAAACGGCTGGACCGATTTTGACGGGCTTACACTGGCAGCTGATGTTATAAGGAGTAACTTGGGCTACTATTTTAGAAAAAGAAATAGGGTCCACGCGAGCGAAGCCGCAAATAAAATTATTGTCCTTCTTCCTCGTTCCCCCATTAATAAGGATCACGATCTCATAAATCTTTCTTCTCCAACGCATGCTGTCTTCCGAGGTGGGGACCGCTCAGTACATGCTGCCTCGACAGTCTTCTTTTAGCTCTGTGTAAATCATCTTTACGTACGACGTTGTATCTTGAGCGTGTTTTCCTGCCATCCGGCCCAGTGCAGTATATCAAGAGTCATATAAAATCATAATGAATAAGCTAGGCATAGAAGGGTTTTTAAGAGTATGAATATAGACAACATATAAGCTGGTCAAGTTCTCTCAGTAAGCAGCTGTGTTGAACCGTCCTAAACTCCGGCTTGACACTTTTGATAGCCTCACTCACAGCTAGTTCAATCGGTTATGTGATTCTGTCTGCCAGTCTGCCGTCTGCCTTACGTGTCTGAAGTCAGAACTTACTACAGGTTAACAGGTTTTACGCCTACAATGACTGCATTTTCTTTCGAAATCAATGGACTCGCTACAATTGTGTGGGAGGATGAACTTGAGCATTGAGCAAGGTGTATTCCGTCGTAAATGCTTTTCTAAAAGCCTCGATAATACTCATTGTTATATTTATTACTTATTGATGTGTAACATCTTTCCTCTCGCTTTCCTGTAATCTATGGGAGTGATTTCGTGAACAGGGACGGAAGTGTGTAACAGGAAGCCGGGGAAGCGCGCGCTATTTGATTTGACTAATGAGCGCACGTAGTCCTAGAGTTGGCCGTCAGTTGGTACTCTCAGCCAGCATATCAGATGTTTTTCTATGGATGTTACACATCATAAGCGAGTACTGTAAGGCACTCTTTTTTTTTTATTTTTAGCCGGTGTTGTCTCACTGCAGGGCGAAGGCCTCCCTTTCTCTTTTCATTGTTATTCAGGGTCAAATTAAATTAGCTAGCCAAACTCCGCAGACGTGGGTATCGATATCTAAACACGAAAATATAAAAATTATGATATTATTTTTGACGTCAATGAGCGCTGGTAGTTTTGTTACATGAGGGCCTAGTGTGAGTTTATTTTAACCACTTCGATTTTACGCATCGACCGCGTTCGGCGCTGTGATTGGCCCTTCACTGGCCTTCACTGGTAAAGGGCCAATCGGAGCGCCGAACGCGGTTGATGCGTAAAATCGAGATGGTGAAAAGAAACTCACACTAGGGCCTCTGAAGTATGAATGAGTTAATAAAATCAGTTTTATCGTGTTTAGATATAAACACGCACCCCCACCCATAACCCATCACTTCTGTGAAGTTTACACAAAAACATAGATTTTTTTAAACTGATATTTCAAATGACTACTCTACCTACGATTGATGATCCCAAAAAAATACCTCAAATTAACTTCTTTTTCATTTAAACAGGTTTTGATATCGATAGGGAGTTTCGCTAGCTAATTTATTTTGACCCTGTATATTCAATCTTAATGCAGTAGCCATTTGCATACTTCCAAAATAACTTTCCTTTATAATCGAGGACGTAATGTAACAGATCAATGAAAGATTGATTATAGTTTGACTGCGTTCGTGTTTTTGTTTACTGCAAGTTTTCTATTCCAAATAAATGTAGCAGATGAAAATAGTTTTAGTATTTTTGAACACCAGACAACGTACCTGCGAATCTGCTCGAGCTGTGGAATGTGTAGGTATTCTACATAATTTAGTGTTAAATATTTCAAGATTAGAGCCGGTGTATATTTTGATACCTACTGTATGAGTTCTGAGTTTTAATTCGGTCTAGTGCCGTAATGTCACATTCCTCGTATCGAAGTAGTACAAATTAGCCAATCAATATTATTCACATAATCACATCCCATGATTCCCATCCTATGATTATTCGTTTTTTACGGAAAACTTGTCATTAAAGTACTTCAAAAGAAATAAGTATAGCTCGGGATTATAATAAATATTCAATCCGCAGTCGAGCTGACTGACGAATAAAAAAATCAAAACTCGCCTCTTTTGATTAGATAGGTACCTAAAGCATATTCGCGCCATCGCCATAAGTAATCTTTTGTTTAGTTTCACTGCGACTGAGACACGCTCGTGGCACAAACCAAGGTCGGGCGGTGACAATGTTTTGCAACGGATCGCACGACAGGTCCGCGCGCCCGCGTCTGCACAGCGTTCATTGACCCACTGAACCCGGCCTTACAGGGGCTGCGCCTCAGACCGACCGCCTCGGAGCGTCGTCGTCGGAGCCCTATACGACCTATGTATGATCGATTCTTTTGGCGGGAAACTGTTTTTTTTTTCGTTGAAGTTCGCTGAGACAAAGGAAACATCTGGTTTGGTGAATTTGAAAATAGAATTAGAGTTGGTCTTGCTTGCATTGTTTTAGATGCGTAGAATTATTTACATTTTTTGCAGGCTAGTGTTCTGCGAACTGAACTTTGTAAATATTTGTCATGTCACTTGCACCGATACTCGAGCCCGAAAGTGTAAGTGCGGTCTGCTCTTATTACGTGCCCTATATTGCCCTCCAGCGAAACGTTTATCAATAGTTCATTTTCAAATGTTGCATTCAACTGAGAGATAGACACAGCAGTGCTGGTTGTTGGTATAATCTCGCGTTTGGCCTAGTTTCGAAACCTTGACGTAGGTACTTGGTGTTTCTAATAATAATGGCAGACTCGTTTCCAGCGCTTAGCCAAGAGGAGATGATTGAATAAATAAATAAATTAACAATAACATTGATTTAGGACAGATCCACTCAGCGGGGAAAACATTTAAATGAAAATATTTATTTGGAGATCAATGGGCTTTTTCCTTCGGAAAATCTCTTGTTTTTGTTTTCCTTTTTAAAGTTGTATTAAGAAACTAGTGACCGTTTGGCCTTGGCTCATTGTTAAGTCAAATTACCTACTGAGATTGTATCTCACATTTGGATATAAAATACAATACACCGAAAAAAACTGTTTTATTCTCAAATTCTCTAAATATTCTGAACATACCTAAGGCATTTAATCATTTATTCATTCAGATCATACGTAAATAAGGAAATATACATTCCTGAAAAGGTCTCATGAATCATGATACAAGTTTATACATTAATTTGTAAAATGGAACTTGGCGTCTGAAAATTGTATTCCCTGTCAAATGTTTTCAATAATCGTGACCGAATTTACTTCAAACAAGACAGACGGTGAAGCTCTTCACTACGAGTGTTACGAAACAGCATCTATAAATAGATCTATCTTATAACCACCTCGTTAAAATTCTCACATAATTTCCGTCTGTAATTTATGAACAAAGGAAATGTCTCATAACTCACTATGTCCGGCTAATTTAAAGTTATTAAACGTGTACTGTGCAGTGCAGTCGATTTCTTAGGTCTTGTATCCGATGACTACGCGACTATGACCCCAAGATAAACCGACACTAGGTACTAAAATGATAAGATAAACTAAACTAGAGACAGTAGTTTGTTTCTAGTATTTCTAGAAAGAAAGGGAATCTTTCTGCTGAGGCGACAAAAATATTTTTTGCCAAGTTTCCGACCCACGATCTCGAATAGCGAGCAGGCAATAAAATTACAATCAGGACTAAATCTGGAGAACCAAACTGGCATTTAGATTGCAAATATTATGGTCTCACATTCGCGTGAGTTTGATGACTGTTTGATTCCAACAACATTCGAGAAGCACTGCTTATTTCTAAGAAACAAAATGAGGTTATATTACGTGGTGTAACAATTTTTTTGTGCGATACGATGGTACTCAAGATATCGGTGGTGAATACAAATTAGAGCGTGGTTTCCATTGCACTGAATGCAGTACAGTGTCTACAATGTTTGTTTACACATTCGGCTGACGTGATCGGTATTCGTAAGCACTGTAGTGCTATTTCGGAATCAAACCGGTTCTACGGGTACCTAAACTTGGAATTCATTAATTAATTTGCATATTTTGTATAAAGGTGACATTTTAAATTGTTTTCAAGTCTTGTAATTAGACCTCTTTGACGCGTTTGAAAATTAATTGAATTCAATGACCCCATTATTAATTCAGTGTCTCGTACCTAGTTACTTTATTATATCTTTGCTTGCGGTGTCATCTTCAGGATTTGATATATCCTGTTCCTCCAGATCTGTGTTGTCCCTTTTCAAAAGTCTTTCTGAGTGATTAGCACTTGCCAGTGTTTATTGAAGTTATTATTATGACTCAGTTCTCTGTTGATATTTCTGGATTTGTTGCTTAGTTGTCGTGTGGTTTCCAGCCGAGAATAGAGCACTCCTCTATTTTCGTGGGTGTCGTCCAAAATATCTGGACTCTAACATTTGAATGGGCTGTAGCAACTGCATTAAAAGTATAAATATTTTGTCCATGTTTCATTTTTAATCAATCATGGGGCATTTTTGCAGCACAAGCATGTTAATCGGGTTTGTGTTTATGCTTTAGGAATAGTCATCCTCTAGTTATGGGTAAAATTCTTGCAACTTCCTGTAAAAATCAATATTCATTCAGTATTACATAAAAGTTAAAATAAACAGAGTCACAGCTTTTACATTTTCATTAATATCCTTTCCGCCTATTTACCAACACAGTAATCTCTTTCGTGGCACTTTCCTTGGTCGCCTGCCAAAAGTAATCAAGGTTTCACTTTGCGTCCATTATAAATGTTTTTATACACAAACCTTCTGTAAATACATGAAAGATCAGTATCATATGTATATTTTATGTATGTATACGTAGACTCGGATATTGTGACAAGGTCGCGTTGACAGTAGGGCTTCGATTGAAACTAGGACGAGTACTGGCACGCCATGCCATGCCAGCCAGTCGTGTCGTGTGCCTTGTTTGTATAATAATGCCTTTTATGGTAATTAAGCTGAAACGGGTAAATAAAAATGCCAATCCGATATTCATTATAGTAATCAAGGACTTTATTGGTCGTCTGGGAGATAATATATGTATACTCGAGCAGTCGTAAAATAGAATTATCATTGACTGCATAGACAAATAGGGCTTTTGTAGTAAACGAGTTCAAAATGGTTGGTCTCCTTGAAGAGTCAAATGAAGGACATTGTATAGTGAGATGAGCTACAGTAATTATTTGCTCATTACTGCGATCTTTAATTGCATAGCTTCAAGTTAGTACTTAATATCCTCGTTCTAAGAGTCTAGGACATGTCTCTAGGAAAATCGTGAGAGAACAACATTACTATATATAAATAATGTTTGTTCTGTGAAACAGTGTAATTAGGTAGGGTTGCCAACCCTGCTATATAATATAGTATCCTGCTATAATGGAGGTGTAAATACAATATTTCTAAAGAAAAATATAGTAGTAGGCGAAATAACAATATTTTATTTTTATACAAAATGGCGAGATGATAGCAATAGGGCCAGTATTAATCTCATAAAAGCTGAAGTGGTATTTTGTAACCTTAATTTAGGGTGTAAAAATAGATATGAGAAATTTAAAAAAGAAACCTATTAATGAAGGTTCCTAGTAGCAAAAAATGTGCACATATAGAATAAAGCTGTTTTTTGAAACATACACGACAATTTTTTTTTTTCCGTCTACTATATTTTTATAGGTAATAATGGCTTCAATAATACTATATTTGATATAAAAAAAGTTGGCAACCTTATCAGTAGGTGTAGCCGGTGACATTCAAAACGTAACGTTACGTAGTGTCATTTGCCCGAGGGTCGCCCTAGGCCGTTAGTTACGTAACACTTGAGATAAATGATGATGAATATGATTATGTAATGGTAGATATAGAATAGATAAGTATCATAACGTTACACACACGATTTTGATATTAAAACTTAGTGTGAGTCAAAAGCTTTAGATTCGTGATTGGTTTGTATGAGAAGTTCTTATTTGTAATTAGGCATAAAAAAAGACTCGACTTTTTTTATGCCTAATCCTTGAACGAAAAGGGCATTTTCATGTATGTATTAAAATGTATAATTAACTCAAAGTAATTTTTATACGTCCTTAATAAACCTGTCGTTGAAACGAGATCAAAAATGAATCCTAGCCCAATTTTTTCCTAAGACCTTGCCTCTGTTTTATTTACTTACCGTCTGGGGTGCAATGAAATATGATTTTTTATGTATTGAACGAGTGTTGAACGAGTCTTTTTTTAAATATTTGTTATGAATTAAGGCTTGTGCAGACTAGCGCGACTTATGGCGCGACGCGACACGAACAATACAATTTCTAAGAAAACTTCACAGCATAACAATAACCGGTGTCGCGTCACGCGACAAGTCGCGCTGGTCTACACAAGCCTTAATTCATAACAAATATTTTAAAAAAAGACTCGTTCAACACATTGAGGATGGTTTCGAGACAGGTGCTGTATTAGTGGGCCTATCAACTGACTACGATACAGTCAACTTCAAACGGTTGTTGTGGAAGGCGGAGACATTGATTAGCGATCAGAATTAAGTTTAAATTCTTCGCGAACTCTCCACAACCGCCGTTTTCAGGTCCATCTTCGATCGGAAAAAAGTCGTTGGAGGTCGCAGAAAAACGGCCTACCTTAGGGTAGTGTCCTGGCACCGCTCCTTTTTAATATCTATACCAACGATCAACCAGCCCGAACACGTCCCGCTTCCTCTATGAAGAAAACCTTGCCCTCACCTCCCAAACCACGACCTTTGAGGAAGTTGAGGTCCACCTGTCAGACGCTCTTGGTGACTTAGCCACATATTACCTCGCTAACTTACTCAAGCCCAATTCGAGCAAAACCCAGTCGTGCATATTCCATCTCCGCAATAGAGAGGCACGCCGCAAAGTTAACATCGTTCACAGCAACTCCCCTAAATATCTTGGTGTTACTCTGGACAGGTCTTTAACATTCAGAAAAATCTGCAAGAACATCAAGCAGGAGGTGCACTTTCGCAACAGTCTTCTTCAGCGACTAGTCTTATCGAAGTGGGGTGCTTCGCCTGACGTTATGCGGACTACTGGGCTGGCTCTATCTTTTTCTGCGAGTGAATTCGCGTGCTCCGTGTGGGGTCGTTCTGCCCATGCAGAGTTTGTGGATACAACTATGAATGAATCGGATCATCTCTGGTTGCTGGACCCTGGTTCAAATATTGTATCCACTAGCAGGAATAACGCCACCAGTAGTTCGCAGAGCGGTGGCAAGCTCCAGCGAAAGATCCAAAAATGGTCTCCGACCCACAACACCCTTTGCACGACAACATCATTGTGCCACAAAGGCTGAAAAGCCGAAACAGTTTTTTAAAGTGTGTCGTCCCACTCAGTGGCGTACGACCAAAAGATAGACTGAAGTTGTGGCGAGACAGTGCTTTCTTACCCAAACCATTTGTTCCACCTGCTGAAGATCTCCCACCTGGACATGAGTTTCCTTGAGTAACCTGGAAGTCTTTTAACAGACGCCGGACCCAGGTTGGGCGACGTTGGACGATTCCGCCTTGGAGTGTAAACGTGGTGCTGTTCCACAAACGATGGGGCACTAACTATCATATCCTACGTGTCCTGTCAGCTGCACGTTACAGGAACTGATGGACGCTGGTGATGGCGCCAAACACGCAGCCGAATTTTGGGCCGAGTCTATTTAGATTGCCATCGACACACTAAGAAGAAGAACTGAGAACGTATTTGAGAATTGTTTTTGGGAGAGTAAATTCGGGCGAATCACCAATAAGCCAATTCTAAATATTGGCATTATTGCTAGGTAGGTATTTAGCCGAAATAATATTTCTAACTAATTCTACGGGTTGATCGTGCTTGTTTCAATAGATAATCCTTTGGATCGTTTTTCTCTTACAATTTTTTACCATATTGACTGCCCTCAAAAATCCATATAGATAGGCAAGTAAAAGAGGCCAGCCACGGTTTATTGTGCTTAAAAAGAAAATATAAATAATTATATTTTACATTGACACACAAACAAACTAAAAATATTTTAATGGGGGTACCCATTAAAATATTTTTAGTTTGTTTATGTTATTAAAGCATCAGCTCTAATAAAACACCAAAACGTTTTTAGGGGGTAGAATGTAACACAATTACCTACATCGAACCCCGTTTCATACTCGACAAAATACACACTGTCCAGATTTTTACTTTGAGGTAAATATATGCGTAAGTATATATTTATTATGTAGATGTCAAAAGTAACATACGCTATAATTTATAGAGATATCCACAGGCAAAGCTGTTGGAGGAAACTATTTCATAATATTATAAGCTCCTTGGAGAATACGATCCCTTTGTTCTAAATTAAAAACAAGGCTGCTTGATGTTTTCATAACGGCGGGAGGGGTTCACATCGGTGTCGAGTCGACGATGAAGTACCTGGGACTCGTCCTCGACAGCCGGTGGAACTTCGTGGAGCACTTCCGACGTTTGGCTCCCAAACTGGATAGGGCTGGGGCTGCTTTGAAGCGGCTTCTGCCCAACCTAGGGGGTCCAAACGCCTCCTGCCGGAGGCTTTACGCGGGGGTCGTGCGGTCCATGGCCCTTTACGGGGCACTGGTGTGGGCGCATTCACTGAGGCTGCGACCGGCCCAGCGGTTGAACGCGTCCCAAAGGGTCATGGCCGTCAGGCTGGTCCGGGGATACCGCACGGTCTCCCGTGAGGCGGCGAGCCTCCTTGCCGGACTACCGCCATGGGATCTGGAGGCGAAAGTCCTCGCGCAGATGTGGGAGTTGCGCGAGGAGGCCAAACGCCGGGGCGTAACTCCGCTGCTGCGAGAGATTACGGCACAGCGGACAGAGCTCCGGCGGGATCTCATGGCGGCATGGAGTGTGCGATTGTCGCAACCCAGCGCTGGGCACGCCACAATTGCGGCGATAAGTCCCCTCTTTGAGGAGTGGCTTGAGAGGCGCCATGGCGTCCTCACCTTCCGCCTGACGCAGGTCCTCATCGGACACGGTTGTTTCGGGAGGTTCCTGTTCCGAATAAGGCGGGAGGAAACGCCCGGGTGTCACCACTGTGTGGATTGCCCGGAGGACACGGTGGAGCATACGGTGGAGGTCTGCCCGGCTTGGGCGGAGCAACGCCGTGTCCTCACGGAGGCGATCGGCGGCGGCGATCTCTCGCGTCCGGCCCTGGTTCAGGCCATGGTTCGGAGCGAGAGTGCATGGGAGGCCGTCACCTCCGTCTGCGAAGCAGTTATGTTCGCGAAGGAGGAGGCGGGGCGCGCGAGGGAGATGCAAGCTGCACGCCCTCGCGGTCCTAGTCGCCGCAGGAGACGCCCCGGGCGTCGGGAGTCAAGAGCCGACTTCCGGCCACCGTAGGCACGGGCCTGCGGACGGTGAGCAATGGGCAGCTCGCCGTCCGATAAGGACCAGGCCCGTGTCGACGGCGCGTTGTGTTCCACGCGCGCCTCAAAGAGATGTCAGCACCAACCGACGGGGTCGAAAGACCAATGCCTGCTGGGGTTGCGGGTTTGTCCGAAAGGGATATCGCGGCCCCGGCACACAGGCAACGGAAGGAACACGGGTGGGTTTTAGTCAGTAAAAGTCTGACACACCCTCTCGCTCTGCCCAGAGCGGGAGAAGTCATTTGATGATTTCCCATTATGAAAAAAAAAAAAAGGCTGCTTGATGTTTCACATTTCCTAGCTAAGGGCACTTGCATAGGATATGACAGGATAATATAGCCTTCAACAATGCTATGGATTGCCCGTATTCGAAAAAATACAGCCGTGGTTATATACACATACCCGGTATTACACAGGTGTATATACATGAAAGGGTGTAATTATTTTTCATTATTGTTTCAATGTTATGTTATTTTACAATGCATTTGCTCGAAAAGAGCGTTTTCCAAGCAGTCAATTTGTGCGGAGTGTCACTTTTTTTTCACTAGTGCTTCTTACTTTTCTGTATTTTTTTTTTTGAAGCCGTCGTCAGCCCGTCTCGTCTCAGAGATTTTATTTGAGAAAAGGTTTTCACAAATTAGTATTTACAAATCAGATGATGACGATGGCGATGATTATGACGATGGTCAAAGTAAAAAAAATCGAAGTCGAAGTCGAAGTCGGAAGTCGAAGTCGACGCCGAAGTCGAAGTCGAAGTAGAAGTCGAAGTCGTTGTCGAAGTCGAAGTCGAAGTCAAAGTCATGAATTTTGTTTTATCATTTATATACGTCGTCGTATGTTAGATGTTACACATCACAGGCGACTGCCGTAAGGCTGGCACGTCTTTTTTTTATGTCCTCGCACAATGCATAGTAAAACGTTGTATGATACACGTGCGTAAGATGATTTCCGACTCGTGTCGACTTATACACTCGCTCGCTTAGCTCGGTCGTGGATAAAATTGCCACTCGTCGGAAATCACTTTTTTTTTTTTTTTTTTTGAGGGTGGGAAATCATCAATTGACTACTCCCGCTCTGGGCAGAGCGAGAGGGTGTGTCAGACTTTTACTGACTAAAACCCACCCGTGTTCCTTCCGTTGCCTGTGTGCCGGGGCCGCGTTATCCCTTTCGGACAAACCCGCAACCCCAGCAGGCATTGGTCTTTCGACCCCGTCGGTTGGTGCTGACATCTCTTTGAGGCGCGCGTGGAACACAACGCGCCGTCGACACCGGCCTGGTCCTTATCGGACGGCGAGCTGCCCATTGCTCACCGTCCGCAGGCCCGCGCCTACGGTGGCCGGAAGTCGGCTCGTGACTCCCGACGCCCGGGGCGTCTCCTGCGGCGACTAGGGGCGCGAGGGCGTGCAGCTTGCATCTCCCTCGCGCGCTCCGCCTCCTCCTTCGCGAGCATAACTGCTTCGCAGAAGGAGGTGACGGCCTCCCATGCACTCTCGCTCCGAACCATGGCCTGAACCAGGGCCGGACGCGAGAGATCGCCGCCGCCGATCGCCTCCGTGAGGACACGGCGGTGCTCCGCCCAAGCCGGGCAGACCTCCACCGTATGCTCCACCGTGTCCTCCGGGCGATCCACACAGTGGTGACACCCGGGCGTTTCCTCCCGCCTTACGCGGAACAGGAACCTCCCGAAACAACCGTGTCCGGTGAGGACCTGCGTCAGGCGGAAGGTGAGGACGCCATGGCGCCTCTCAAGCCACTCCTCAAAGAGGGGTCGGAAATCACCTACCTCCGCACTTATAGCATAAATAACTATTAATGTTTTCTTGTTATACTTAAATTCTGCTATACTTACCTACACTATATGCCTCCACATAAAAGTAATACCTATCTAAATTGGTACCTCCCTATATCTAGGTAGTTCATCTTGACTTACAATCTTGCCACTAATTTACATAGATTTTGCGTAAGTTAAGGGATCTAGGTAGCTACCTACCTATATCACTCTATCAGCGATCTTACTAGTTGCCAAGATAAATTATTCCGACGTCTGTATTAGCTAAGATAAACTAGCATTTACTAAGTATATAGACGCACGTAGGAGTAAATACGCATTCTATATCATATTCGATACTTCGCGGAACTTTATTCAAAACGTGTTTGAATCGGTGCAACTTTGTAATACTACGTTATAAGATAGTTATGTAGGATAGAAAGTTGATTTGTTATTATTGTCGTCTCTTTCCCACGCTACACTGTATTTGGGTGGGGTCGAACTGCAGCATGGGACTGTTGAATACACGTGCCGCCATCTAGTGGCAGCATGCGTTCAACTTACCGCCTTGGTCAACCTGTTTTCCTCCAGTCGTAATAATGTCGCTACTCGATGGAAGATGGCGCTACTAATATCATGTTCATGAAAATATTTTTATGATTTGCTGTAGATACACATGCAAATTTGATTGTATATTTAGCTAGTTGACGTGGTACAAAATTTATTATAATAGATTTTAAGTGGTTTTAAAACTCTTTTTCTTTGTTTCAGGTGCTAGTGGAATATGATGGTGTAGACTGGCAACGTCGCGAGTGGGTTGCAGTTTATTCACGACGGACGTTTCGTGTTTTTTTAGTGGAAAGAACTCTGGTATGGGCTCCCAAAACACACGAAGGAAAAGACGTGAAATGGCCGGCTTTGGTAATTTTTTTTCTTATTTATTCAATCTGCTGTAGATGGCGCTACTAGTCCCGCTAAGTTAACCCAATATTTTTTGTAGTATTTATATTTATTTGTTAGGTATCTGATAGTATTTAATAGAAAATAACCTTTTTTAAATATTATAAAATAAACTAAACGGTCGAAAGAACCCTAGTTTAGAGACTTGGACCGGAAACAACAAAACCTCAACATCTGAGAAACAACATACCTAATTATAATTTCTCTACAAATCTATAATTAATTCTATCATAGCAAAATAAAGACAGATAGACGGTCAAATCTTTGGCAACAGTTCCTAATAGAATTACCGTAGGTAATACCGATGTATACATAGACCTCTCTCGTTTTATATACATTAAGATAATTCAATATACGAGGGAATGTTTTAGTTGCTTATATGGTTACGTCGAAACGTTGGCCTACACGCCGCACGTGTCCTGTGTGACCTCCATTTGTGTCAGATTCACACGCACCCCTGTTTACGTTTATCGGTCACGTTTTCTGCGAGTCTGAGGTCACACAACATTTTGATTCGTACTGAAAACCGTACTCGTAGCGACACAAATACTGTAACAAGTGTGGACCTTGACATTTTATAAGTGTAACTATTGCAAGTCTTTTTAACATATACGACTCCCTCAGATGAATATAACGTTACATATTAGTATCATGACATTATTTTTTTGCAAACCATACCTTAGTAAGTTTAGTTCTAAATACGCTTACATCAGTCACATGGCGCTGTGATATTATTTATTAAATTCGATAGACAGTGACCAGTGGTGAATGTTGATACTGCTACGTAGGTAGCAGCTATCAGTAAGTACCTTTTTTTTTTTTTTTGGTGTACAATTATCAAATAACTTCTCCCGCTCTGGGCGGAGCGGGAGGGCGTGTCAGACTTTTACTGACTAAAATCCACCCGTGCTCCTTCCGTTGCCGGGGCCACGATATCCCTTTCGGATGAACTCGCAACCCTGGCAGACCACTAACAGCACCTAGTTTGGTGCTGCTGCTCTTGTTTGGTGTAGGTAAAAAAGAAAGAAAGAAAGAAAGAAAATACGTTTATTTGCGGTACACATGACGCAAGGTAAGAAGAAAACACGAAAATAAACAGTTTGGGGGAAAATATGCGTCACATCCACGCAAAACGGCCATCGCTCAGCATAAAGCTGCGACCCTATGCGAGACAGAGCCCCAGCGCTGGTTTTCAGCGACAGCCGGCGTTGACGTTATGACGTCAACCGGTGCAGCAGAGAAAAATAACAAAAGATAAAATGAATAAATACAATACACAAGTCCCAAATTTTTATAAAAAATATAATATTTAAAATGGTAACATTTCGTACCATCGGCGACTCACGCGCCACAGACAGTCTGTGCGCGCAGCTGTCGTTTATGCTTTTTGTTTGACGTTTTGACATATTGGATACGTAATAAATATAACATGGCGCATTATGTAATTAATGTTGTGATGCAATGCATAATAATATTATCAAAGGATGCATTGGGTGGTACACTGCAAAGGTTGTATTGAGCCAGTGTAGTTCATTAACTATTCATGCAGTTAATTGTCATTCAGGGAAAATGTTCAACGAAACTTGAAAATTAAATACCACTCTCTGTAAAATATTAAGTGACCGTAGCTTGTAGTAATTCCTACCATTATGTAAATTTTATGAAAACATCATTCTGTCCTCTCCCTTTTCCTTCCAGTAGACTCCAGCAAACTCAATGAGGTATTTATTGATTACTGGACGCTTCATTAGGCGTCCTTTTTGTCTTATAGCTAATCAATTAATGTTAATTTTACCTTTTTAATCATTTATCAATCTAAGTATCAAAGACAATTATATCACTGCTCTGGTCAGTAGCTTTAAATTGATTAGGTAAGCTAAGTAGAGCAATTAGAAGGGCGGTCCTAATTTAATTTCTTCTTCTTATGAACAGCGCCATCTAGTAGCGAATAGAGATGCTTTTAAAACGTGATTTACTACTGAGAAGGCTATAAAACAGTTTGATAGTCATTAAAAGCCAGTAAACCGGTTTCCTGAGCTAATTAACTATATACATAAAACTTAGATCAGGTTCATTCTTTTTATAATTTATTCATGACTAATAGAAGCAGCGGACCTTTAAACGAAATCTTCTAACATTTACCAATAATCGAGTTTAGAAAATGTTTTATGCAAAACTAGGTGATACCTACCAAAATCTAGACAATTTTTGTCAGAACTGTATTGTAAATTGAATAAAATTATCTTAATTTCCAGGTATCTTCGTGTTGTGAATTTCTAATACGAACTTACTACTACTTCTGAAATAGGACAGATTAAAAGTAAAAATTTCCAGACTTATTCGCGAATGTCGGGCTTTTTGTCAGGACTTTTCAAATAACGATCGAAATGGTAACCCTACCCCAAACAACGAATCTTGTCGGTATTTTCTACATGTTTTCCCTACAATAGTACCTCCAATGTATGCTTATAGCTAATGATGTAAATGTGTCCTAGACATTCATGCCGCTGGCAGCTGACCTGACGCTCCAAGCCGACGCCCAGCCGGTGGAATTCCTCCATGACAAGCAGCTAGACTTCTTGGATTACGCCAACCTGCTTCCTTATCAGGTAAGAGACTATACGTTTAATCTACATACAGTCACGAGAAATATTGCGTATTTAACTTACATTTACGCAAGATTTGAAGCGGAAACGCCGCGCGCGCGCCTGGAGGGGACGCCCCAGGAGGACACAAAGTGACCTTATTGGTGATGTTCTTCAGAAAGGTCAGGTGCGTAGTACTCGCAACCGGCGCGTGCGCGTATGACCAGATGTATGAACTTTAACGAGGCAAAAGGAGTATGTAACGATCGTAGCGGGTGACGTATTATAGTTTCTACCTACGGCTGCGTGGGAAGAACGCGTGAGTTTATGTATGTTACGCAAGATTTTATATATTTTATAAGCGTTTTTCTCCTAAAATGTTGTTAATTATTTTATGGTATTGAGAACATAGTATTATTGTTTTTTTTTTTTTCGATAATCTTTCAAAAAAAGCGACTCGCTACCCGAAAACGTCAAATACGAAGAGAGACCTAAGCCGTCTTACAGCTAGTTAAACCTTTAACGCTGCCGGCCAACTCTATTGCATTCGTTGTGACCGAGTATTTATTGGATAGGATATTATAATTACAAAGGGCTATCGAAATCTATCGATTAAAGGAGGACCACAGTTTCGAAACCAAACTATTATGAAAGGAGTCTTTTTTTAAAGTTGCGATTTTTAATTCACGAGAAAAACGGTTTCAAAGTTTGCGTAATTGTAAGGTATTGCTCGTGACTTTACAAATTAGTCGCTTTGATATCTGTCTGTGTGGCTGCGTTATTCTTCTAAACTAGGCGTTATCTTATTTTCATGTGGTTTTCAATATTATTTAGAAAATTTATGCCGAAACGTTTATGTGTATAATACATTAATATTAATATTAAACTTACATACAATAAATAAATCTCGATGTTCTTTCAAGTCGTGAAAACCGTGCGTATCAGGAGCTTTCGATTCGATTCTCAAGCCGGACAGTATCATGGGGTATTTATTACCTACGTCAAGAATTTCTCAGTAGCAGCCTGAAGTCATGTACTGTACAGTACCTTCTTTCTTCCGAACAATACCGAAAACCTTTGTATTGACCCCTATCTAAGTTGATATGAAAATTACAAAGTCATTAGTAAATGTAATAGTCCATTTATGACTCAGTTCAGATAGTATCAGGGGGAAAGGCTAGAATTATTCAGTATAAGACAGGTCCTAAGGTGACGAACTTCTTTTTAGAAGAAATAAAGTATTTCTGGTATCAGAGAGGGAAATTATAGAAGTACAGATATTAAAAGAGCATTATTTAACGTAACTTTTTAAAATCGAAATCGAAAATTTAGTTTTTCTTTTGACAGCCCTTGGCTATGACGCTGGCAGGACCTAAGGGGCCCCATGATTTGCGGGGCCCTTCCCTGACCAAAAAGACTTCTAAGCGTCCTTTGTTCTTCTAAAAATAGCTGGTAACCCCAATGTGAAGGTACTGTATGTTCCGCGAGTTAATAATAGTGATGAAAGATCAAATATAAAGAAACTTATAGGTAGCTAACTTCAATAAAAATAAGTACCTGGTCGATCGAGCCGTGCTCGACCGAGCTCTGCTCGGGTGAAAATAGATAAACATATCGTCCACGTATACCAACGTTATATTTATAACATATTCCCGAAGCTGTTAAAAAAAAAAATACGAATTTTCCCAGATATGAGACCTAGCTAAATCGTTTTTTCGCCGCCATAAACCCCTATATTGCAACTTTCATCGAAATCGTTAGAGCCGTTTTCGAGAACGTGATTACAAATATATATATATATACGTACGAGTATATTGCTCGTTTAATAGTATGTTACGTTTAATAGGATACAAAGGAAATTTCAAATAATGAACAGTCAACGGAGCTGATAAATATTAATTAATCAATTCACAAGAAACGTTTCGCACTGTAGCCAGCTAGCCACGTACTACCGGTAGTTCGAGTATGACAAGACAGGTGGCGCTACGGGTCATTGTTCGAACGACGCCGGTGCAGGCATTCAGAATACATTATTGAATATATGCGGGCGCATTTCCTCACGTAGGTAGATACTTGCTTCTAAGGCTTCAAATCGACTACTATAAATACTTAATTGCGTGGGTTGAAACTTGAAAGGAATGAGTCTTGTCGACATTAATGCTTTGTAAATTATTCTGTTGTTGGTATGAGCTTAATCTTGTTGTTGGGACAAAGGGTTTTGGGATTTTCTATTACGAAATTCTCAGTAGCAGAGGCTCGGTTGATGGCAATAGGCTTGCGCCTGTTACAATACAAGAAACTTGTACATGATTGCTTGAATAAGTGGCGAAATGGGGATGTAAGTAATGTCAATGTCCACCACTGCTTAATTCTTCGGAGAACACAGGCGTGCTGCTGCTGTTATGTATTTAATTGAGCCTAAATGGACACTACAATCTGTTTTTTTTTTCGTCGAGCGAAGTAACTGTACTAATACTACTTTCTACTACTACATATTATAAACTAGCTTTTGTAAAAATTATCCCACGGGATCAAATTACGAAGATAAAAGTATCCTATGTTTTTTGTTTCCTTGGTCATGGTTTATCCGTGTGCCAAGTTTCATACAAATCCGTCCAGATTTTAAAGCGTAAAATAATAACAGACAGACATACAAACAGACAGTTTAGTAGACTTTCGCATTCATATTATATTAGTATGGATAATGAATTTAAGTCAACCAATCTGCCTAGCCTTTTCCCAACTATGTTAGGGTCGGCTTCCAGTCTAACCGGAAGCAGCTGAATACTGTATTTATGGAGCGACTGCCTATCTGACCTCCACTACCCAGTAACTGGGTAATACGATACCCCTTGGAATACCTCCCCCCCTTGGATAATTAATTTAAGTAAAAAATACATTAAATAAATAACAAACAAATAAAAAATAAAATAAATAATTAATAATGCACGCAAAAACAGTGACAACTTAGTTGCCATTGTTGCTAAGCAGGTTGTAGGTCAAGTTGTATCACTATGTTGCGTGCGTGACGGCATTGCCAATCATCTGCGTGTCATTTATGTAACGACCATTATGACCATGTCACATAAATATGTGGAATCTATCAATGACATAGACAATCTCAGAATGTTAAGGTGACATATCGTGATCTCAGTATGTTTACATACTTTACAAGCATATTTCTTTTTGAGGTCAGCTTAGAGAATTTATTTGGTATTATAGATATAGTCATATTAAATTTCGATTAGACAACTATTACTCCTAAAAAGCTAGAAGTTGGCGTAGTTGAATTTGCGATTCCCTATGTCTCAAATTCCTTTGTACTCTGCAGTAATTACTTATTCAACAAAACAACAGGACATAACAGTTAATAGTAATCTGTAATGGTTTGCAATTGCACAGCCGATAAAATACTTAACATTAACAAACTACTTGACTCACTCATTAATATTCATGTAAGCATAATTATTACAATATTTTGTATAGCACAAAAACAGAAATTACAGTTACCGGACTGAAAACTTTCCAACTACATTAAGCTGCCAATAGATGGCGCTATGTTGTGCAAACTGTGTTAACGGCTTCCGACTTTTACATAATAAAGTTGTAATAAAAATAATATGTCGAGTGTACACTATATTAATATTTTTGAATACCTCTTTTAGTTTACGGAAATCCGGTACCTAAAGTTATCAGTTATTTATTAGTGAAAGTAGGTACTTATATCAAGTAAGGTACATATTTATTTGCTATTACAATCTCACCACTTCTCAGCAGTAATATTTTTGTAAATGTTTATCATAATGTTTAAAATGATTGAAGTGAAATGATTTAATTACTGAAATTATTTGATCTGATTTCGGTTTTACTGGGCATTACTTTTTTGTAAAAAAATAATTAGGTTTCCTTTGTGTCATCTCTAATTTTTTCATTTGAAAATTTTATAAGGCACGCATCTGAAAACAAGCAACGGTAAGGTGAGATCTAACCAATTGGACCACACAATACATTTTATTCGACGATTACATGAAATTAGTAAATAATATGTATTGTAGCAGTAATGTACCTGTAAATGTATTATAAGCTTATAACATAGAGATTGTGATTGTAAATAAATAAGAAAGCTTGGTTAGTATTTACTTTTTCAAAGCTACTTAAATATTTATCTCCAAAATTTATTACTGCATAGTCCTTGACATTTAGAGATGTTTTATTTTCCAAGAAAAACAAACAAAATTTAGCCAGAAGCGTTCGTTACCGTAAATAGGTCAAGTTCTTAAGAATTTTCTTGATTTTATGAATTCTAGTATTTTATGTAGGTGGGTAAACATGTAATGATAGAACTTCAAAATCAGAACATTTCTAATTAAATGAAAAACCAAAAGAAAAGTGGCGTTTCATTAAAAAAAACAGTAGGTATGTACCTAACTTAAGGTACCATTCCGTAGCCGACCGCAGGCAGCAGCCTTAGGCGACGACGTGTCGTTAGCTACAATGTATTTCATAGAAACGACTGGTTCCTGTGAAATACCTTGTAGCCAACGACACGTCGTCGGTTTCATAGAAATACATAGAAACCAGTTGTATCGCGACGACACGTCACCTGCCGCTGCCGCCTGCAGTCGGCTACGGAATTGCACCTTTATTTTGATACCATTCTCTAAATAACAACATTTATTTATATGTAGTACTTGGATAATTTTGGTAAATGAAGTGCGGCCCTCTCCTGTATTGAGTAAAACGTCTTCTAATTTCATCGGTTCTCATTGTGCAGGGAAGCTCTGATAAATTGAAGTAACATACAACCTACCTAAGTTATTGGAAGACACGTGGAAGATTCTAAAAATAGCTGAAAGAAAATCGTCAATATTTCGTCCATGGAAAGAACCACGTATCAAACGCCAAGCTTATTAGTTTAAGAGATGAAAGAGGGAGGATGGTAAAAAGCAAAACGCATAAGCGACCCAATTTCGAATGAGACGATACGAGTGTTTATCCAAACTTGCGCGCTTCGGCGAAGTGGGGAGATCAAGGACGATGTCTGCCAAACATGGGGAGGGTTTCCCCGGGAGACGGGTGCAGGGGAGGGTCGGGTGGCGGAGGTGATCTGGCGAGCGTCGAGCGGGGCGCGGTATGTTTTGATGCTCGCCGCCCGCTTTATTGATTTTCCGCGCCCGCTCCGCCCCAGCCTCCCCTTTATTATATACATATTCCGAGCCAGGTGGATGGCGGTATTGCCGACTGTCGTGCTATTTTCGGTTAGCCCGGCCACGTCGCACCCGTGGAAACGCTATGATTGATCGGCTGCTACCCCGCAAAGCCAATTTCTTTTTTGTTTTGCAATTTCATCACATAGGAATCGGACCCCTCAAGTTTTGCAAGTCTTCGATTAGCATTTGAAGGTCGTCTGTCAATTTAATTATTCCCCTGGATTCATGGTAGGTGTATTTTACTTTTGTAAATAATATTCTAACAGAAAAGGCTGTAAATTTCGTTACTGGGTATGATTGCGCCAATATTTTTGAAGGAAAACTATTTTTTTTTCATAGTAAGTAGATATAAGGTACCTAAGTATAAGATATCTTAAGTAAAACCGTCGTTACGTCGCGATTTGAGATAGTAATTTATTCTGTGAAGATAAACGCTTCAGGAGCAGAATATTATTACGAAAAGGGATGTTCATTAATGTTAAATTTCCTTTCAACGTCAGGCAACCGTGCTCCCGATCTTTGGTTATTTTTTTTCTTTTCTTTGACATTTAACTTGATATTAAATTTTTATTTGAGAAAGAGATCCTTCGCATATTTTACGGACGGTAATTTATACTAATTAAGTACGTGAAGGAATTTATTTTCAGTTTCCTTAAGACTTCGTACTAGGAAGACAATCGTAGTAATTTAGAAGTATATTGTTCTATAGAGTGAAAAACGCGTGGGTAAGAAGGACGAGGATAAAACAATTAAAATAAATAGATACCATAAACGAAACGGTTTCGATAATCTGGTTGTCTTTGTTCGAATTCTGGAAGGAGTTTCAACGAAACTAGGTGTAATCTATGGT
The DNA here is from genome assembly GCA_947364205.1 of Agrochola lota. Lineage (NCBI taxonomy): Eukaryota > Metazoa > Arthropoda > Insecta > Lepidoptera > Noctuidae > Agrochola > Agrochola lota. The sequence continues at coordinate 7,042,362 of OX376231.1, read as the reverse complement.
ATTCCAGATAAAGGAGTTGTTAGCTCTGTGTTATTAGTATAACAGTGGAGAACAATGGACATTACGTAACTCCTTATTGCCCTGGCGACTGGGGTGGCGGTTGGTGGTCAGATATGGGTGAGCGAACATAGTTCTGGATTGTTGAAATCTCCACGTACTATATTGTTGTACATACGTTAATTGCTATGTACGATAAACAAAGAGAAATACATGATGTGTTAGAAATGGATGAAAATGTTTTATTGATTTTTGATCTGTCTATTTATTTAACAGGTTGTTTTATAAGATAACTACGTAATTACAATTACATCTTACATCTAATTACGTTTTGAAAGTCCCACAAGCAACAAGCGAGAATAAATATTTAATTATGCAAACGTACAAACAGCTATTTGGGCGTCATACCGTAAAAAAACATAATTAAATCACCAAAAACTTGAAGAAAATGTACATATTTATAATTAAAAAACTCAATTAGCCAACCGGCAATGAAACTTTATCGCGAGTTTCTTAACTTTGTCGTCAGCATGCACGCAACCCAACTCAGAAACTGCTCCCCGCAAAATTTAAACGAGTAAAGTTTGTTTCAGTTAGCTTACTCAACTGTCCGGTACTCCCAACCTCCCCTACCCCCCAATAGGGAGGAATAGGGAGTTCTGGCTGATATAGGCGTGTGTTAGACACGAGACAATGTTACTTTGATCGTGCTCCTGTTTTATGAAAGACATCAATACCGAGGGAAACGTCTTTGTTGCTAATTCTATTCAAAGAAAATAATATAATGTCGGATTGTTGACGGATTCGCTTTGTTCTTTGTTTCTGTGCTGTTATTAGATTCTTATTTATGTTACAATAATCCTTTAATAATATCAAATAAAATAGAGACTATCTTAAATTATACTTCGTTGTTTACTTAAGTGAAGCTTAGAACAACGAATCTAGGCTCCATTGTACGTTTAATTACAGAATTAATTCTTTAATTTTCACCACGCTTTGAACCTCCCAAGATTAATTTGTCAAGCTTTTCAGACACAGTCTTTGACTGCACAATGGTTCATTATAATTTTATACATTCTTGTAACGGAGAGGGAGTAGAGTGTACCTAGTGAATAACAAAAGCACAATTTATGTTTTCCGTTGTAAGTGTTTGCATTTCCCTCAGAGGGGGATACGCCAGACGTTTCATCTCAGTTGATGGATACAGCATGAGTGCATTGTCTAGGGAACTAAAACCTTTCGTTTATGACCGCTTCGGGAACTTTAGTTCGCAATAAAGCCACTTGTAAAACTCCCACACACCCACGAATATTTTCATGCGTCTATTTTTATTTGCGTCCAAATTCTACTGTTTTGTTCTGTGAACAATGAACGAATGTTTCATATTTGTGTTCGCGCTGTGCTTTCAAACCATTATATTAATTTCTGTACGGATATAATGTATCCGTTTACATATAGCGATCGTAGCTATGATCGTTAGTAGCTAAATAATGAGCAGTTAGAATCCCAAGACTGTTATGTGATCTTTGTATGTTGTCTAGATCTTAGATACGAAAGGAACATTAATAAGGGTATTGAAGATAATTGTTGGGAGTACCGTTGTCTGTAACTATCCGAGTATTTGCGTTACCCAATACAGGCAATATCTTAGGAATAAATTCTATTGGAACTTATAGATAGGTGTATGAAAACCTGTTATCAGTAGTATCATAAGCTAGGAGCTAGTTGGAGCGCTACATGGCAGGAAATTGAATGAGAGTCGCGGGAGACGCAAATGTGTGCCAGACGTAATGGTTTCCTGGTGGAGTGTTGCCTGGGTACCTAGCTACCTATCAGCTTGTATATAAGTGCAGAGAATACGGAAAACTTTATATAAAGGACCGTTTGGATTATTATATTTGGAAAACCTTCAATTTGCTGGAAGGTTTTCCTTGAGATATAACAGTATGATATGGGTATCTTGTCAAAAATAATGTTTTGAAATACAATATTTTGGTATAATGGTGATTGGATTGGACAGTTTCGGTTTTTGCAAGACCCACCGATTTTTTTGTTAAATATTTAGTTGCAGTTGAATAGTAAAAAAAATAACTTTCTTAACTTGACTCAGGAATTTCGTTTGTAATATTTAATAACTGATTCAACAGAGGTCAGAGAAACAACTTTTTACTCTGTTATACAACACTTAACAACAGCGTAAAAAGTTGTATCTCTAAGTTAGCATATTCTCACACTTCAAAGTTACAAGCATCGAAAAATCCCAAACTCGTAAAAAAGTTAACTCACAAACTCATAATGGCGATAAAATTGATAGCCGTAATAAACTTGAAACTTTCATTTGTCAGAGGTGACCACACAGACTTAGAGCTAAGAATATTAATATTCATCACTTTCTCAAACAGAACCAGCTTAATCCGTTCCCTGATCCTGGGGCCACGGCCCGGTATTAATCACGACGTAATCTCACCAAATAGAGCGACTGGCGAGCAAAATAAACAGTAATGGCTGCAGGCAACGTTGCGTAACCGCTGCTGAGCCGTGCTGAGTCGTGCTGAGTCACCGCCGCTTGCCATGCTCATCAGTGCGTGACCGAACAAATACTTACCGCTTACGATTACTACGTAGGTTTCCAGACCATAATATCGGAAAATGATTTGACCGTGAAAAGGGCTTCATTGTATTCCGCCGCTTCATCCGTAAAGCGATCTCATTCGTTCCACAATATAGGGTTACCGGCAAGCAAAGCAATATTTCTGCTTCTCTGAATTACATTTGCAAACATTTACAATAAGACTCAGAAACCTTGAACAGTTTATGTTATAAAGATACTTACTGTAACTGTATCCTTTACATTTGTAATTACACAATTGTATTGCCATTGTCTTTGTTGAGTTTGGTGTTAAAATTCGTGTCTTGCGCCCCACATAAATACTTTCAAGCAAGCTGTCTACACAACTCTGGTGACCCTGAATGGTCCAATAGCGTTAGTTAGCAAACAGGCGGATACAGTAGGTCTACATGTAGATATAACAGCCGTTTGTAGGGGGCGAGCTGGGGGGAGGGGGGCGGGTTCAACGCACCGGATACGTCTGTCGCCGGGCACTCGCTTGTATGCAATACACTGAAACAGGTGTGCGTTTTATGTCAATGTGTGTGTTGTAACATTGACATAAATACTAGTGCAATCGTGTGCATGCTCAACTCCGGCACTCCGGCGTACAAACAGGTACCTCCATGTATGTGTATGTAGATTGTGTGTATACGGTGAATTATTGCTGCACTTAACACGATATACGTGGGCAACTATACTAATGTTGATTTGTGGAGGTGTACCATAATGTGGGGCATAATGTTTACATGTGATACTAGGTCGTAAAGGCAACTATCGATGTTCTGCATTAATTAATATATAAATACAGATTTATGTTCTGGTTCGCGTTAGGTATGAGTGGTACCAGCATGTATGATGCTAATTAAACGAGTTGGCACACAGATACATAAACATTATACTTAAATAGGCGTTAAATTATGTTGAAACTGTAGCAGCTCAACTGGAAATTATTACTGTTTGGATTGATTAAAATTTCTAGTTTCATGAAAATTAACATAGTAGGCGTAAGCTTTTTATTTGCATTTACATAAGCATTTAAACATGATAAATAATGAAATTTCGTTTGAGAAAGGCGAAGCTATATGTAGTCGTATTATCCAAGTAACCTATGTCAGTAAAATAACGAAGAAAATATTCTCCTAATACGAATCCAATTGGTTTTGTCGTGAAGCGGTTGTAACAAAGAGTATCCGAAATATAATGGGAATGCGACACAACAGTTCTCGCTAATAATGTATGGTCTTTTCATCTTTAGGAAAATAGCAACATTCTCTGAATTGCTCACAAATAAATCTATAAATTTTCGTATGTCATAAGGTAAATAAAAGTTCAAGAACAAGAGAATAGAGACGAATTGGTGTCTCAAGAAATTTGTTTCACCTAATTATCATCTTTAGAAAACTACGCTCTAAAACTCCAAGACATGAAGACAAGACAATTTATACTTCAATGAAGATATAATGTACGTAGTGGGCAATCCATCGAGGACAATTTCCTATCGTTTTTTCAAAGAACTTCTAAAGAGGTCCCTGCGATTCTCAGCAGAGAAACACTCAATATGGCTATTGCAAGATATCGATTGATTTAACGATACGTCAGAAATCAGTTGACCTGTCTAAAGAACCCGCCCTTGCCTCGGGCAGACTGTGTTCTAATTTAGAACTTAAACCCTAAAAGAATGTTCTTTCAAACACTCTGCCTATGCAAAAACATTGACTAAATTACTAGCTCATCGAAATTCTACCTGTACTTACATGCAAAAACTAACCTGATCCTTTATTTCCAGGATTGGGACCCTCTTCAAGCAGGAGCAGATGCTGGCCTAGATGCCGCCATACTCTCCTCCTTGTCTTCCGAAGCCGCAGAATGGAAGACCATACAAGATGGGCAGCGGATCCTGACCACTACTCCTTCGGTGCTCGGGGGCTGCCGCGCCCAGGTGTATCGGTCTGCCGGTGCCACGCAATGGTACACTGCCGTCATCGTTGGAGTCAACGAGCATACTGGGGTGAGTACTATCAAGGTCATGACGATCTTCTACAGACTTTTAGAAAACGATGGTCCTGAATCTGCTAGATGCTTGCTCTGAATCGGTCTTTTTGACGAGTCCATTGTCCAGCACCAAATGTGTTTTAGCTGATATGATACTGATTAGTTTAGAGCCACTCGCATCTAACGTCTTTACTATAGAATCCATTGAAAAACAATTGCCAAATTACCCAAATATCCTGTCATTGGTTCTATCTGTAATCTCAATTCGTTTATCCTGAGTAGTTTTGTGATATTGTAGGTTGATTGATCGAATACATTTCACTCGAACCATTAAATTGATTCATCGATACTAGGGTTCTACGAAGGCCAAGCATTCGCTTTCTGTAGAAATATTTAACCATACCTGGTTAAACTGGAAACCAATCCCAAAATAGTTAGGAAAAGGGTAAATAATTAATGAACCAGTATCCAATATGTTCTAAGTAGTTCTATTAATCAAGATTGGATAGTTTAATGTAATAAGACAAAAGGAGCCAAGTTCTTAGAGACTTACTTGCCTTGAAGATCTTGGATATATCAGGCTAAGCTAAGTTATATCGCAAACTTTTCATAGAAAACTGTGTAAAATAGGGTAATATCTCCTGCAATGCACTAACGCTTATTAACGTCGTAAGATTCTTTAAAATATGGAGTTGGGGTAAAGTTTTTATATCTGGGTGAATATTGAATCAATGTGGCAAGGCGGCTAATATAAATTAGATTCACGTCGACATGTCATTTTTTTTGACTTTCCAGATTTGAGATTGGCTTCGAAAGTCATCTATCGTTTTCTTTATATTCCAATTATTAAATGAAACCAATTCCGACTTCCAATACAGTAAAGTGATTGACGATCGACATCTGTCATAAAAAATCATCCTAATTTTAAAGAAATGTATCTCGAATCTCGATTCGAAAAGATTCGTCGCTATTATCTACTCTATATTAATATCTAGTCTGTTCAAAAAGGATTTTATGTTACCTTCCTCAAAATTAAAAAGTCGTTTAAAATTATCTATTTCGAACAGGATATAACGAAACCCATTAAGATAATAACGTTCGTGAATTCTTATCACCCAGCTCGTTGGCTTAGCAAACAATAGGATCTCGAAGGAATACCTTAAATAATTGAGTGCAGGTGAGTATTATAACATGAACAAGTAACTGTACAAGAAATTCTATAAGATAATTTCAAAGCGGGAAGTTCTGGAGAGAACCAGTTTGGTTTATTGAACGCGATGGCATCCGACAACGATGTTCAATTTATAAGGGCGCTCATAAGTAACGAAACAACTTGAACGGCGGCGTGTTCGTTACTTGATCAACATATGGAAACCTGTTCTGCAGAACGCTGCATCGCTCCATAAATGTGTACACGGAATCCAGAACTTTCCACATGCTTCCAATTATAACGCTGCCTCTGTATTGGTCGCCGGCGCTTGTTGGAAATGTAGAACCCGTTCAATACTTATTGATGGATAACCAAGTAGTCCAAGTACTTTGATGGAACTCGTTAATTCGAAGGCAGCCATGGACGTATACGACATATACGAGTAGCTGCCAACGTCGACCATGTAGATGTATAAGAAGTTAGTAAAACAGCCAGTCAATTTATGTCGACAGCGTCCGTGTGAGGTAACGCTGATGGAGATTTAATTGAATTCCGTGATGGATGTGTCATGTCATGCGTAGGATTAAGTGCCGTTCAATTAATTGCAGTCCATTAAATTGTCTTTAATACCACAGTACAGTATGTCCTACAACAACGTGGTCTTTGATAGCGCTTCTATCTAACATAACTGTTAAACTAGATATACGTTTATTACGAGTTAGTCTCACGAGATTTAAAGCGATGAAACTTCGCAAAGAGGAATACGTGTATATGTTTGAAAATAACAAGCTACTTTTACTTTGGAGCGTTATTCTCTTAGGGATACAGAATTAACGCATGTTTGCATCAAGTTTAATCTATGCGAGCTGGGTGTATTCTAGTTGAATATTAATATCCATAATTTCAAATTCCACGCCCGTATAGTACTTGAAACGCCAACCGTTCATTGTTTACGGATCAAGGCCGGCTCACGGTATTAACTGGGATCTAACAACAGCTTAACTTGTTACATAATATTAGTTCCCATGTATACTCACGTATCGTGTACTTAGTACGATATACGTTTGCAAAGAATGTAAACAAGGTATCGTATGAACAATTTATTGGTATTATGATCAAACGGAAATTACAATATGAAAAATTCACGCTTACTTATTGTGAAATGTTTTAATGTAAGCGTGTTGTTTAATGTGGTTTAACACAGCATTTTTATCGGATGCCTCAATTGATTGCATTGCTGAGTTATGTTTTGCATCTTAATATCTTGTTAATCGATTTTTACAATCATCAATGATGTTATTAACTTTTTTATAACCATGTTAAAATTTTCTATCCAACATTTTTTACGAGCAGAACCGCTATCCTCATTACGCGATACATATTTATTACGACCATTGGTCATAATTATTTATGAGAGGAAGTTGTAACCGTCTGCCGGCGTGTTCCGTCTTAATGCTTATTAATTTATTATTGTACAATCATTTCCTTTAATTATTTCCATAATGCCTTCGGTTCGGTGCCTAGCAGCCATATAAGCTATTACAGTGTTAATTTCGATCCTGGGTAGTGAAATCAGCGTACAGACTATTTAATCAAGAGTAATCTGTAATATATTTGGGGGATTTGTTGGTGTATAAAGCTGTGTCGAGAATACTGTGGCGTGTGGGTGGGTTTTGGGCGCTCCGTTCCACCCCATTCACCCCTTCGCTAACTTCTCTAAACAAACTTTGTTGTTTTGCGTTATTGAAACACTTTATTGTTTTTCTTTCATCTCCTCTCCTTTGAGGATGGCGATGTCGAAGTTGTATTGTACGTATCCAAACGAAATGTTTCTGTATGAATTGCTTGTTAAATGTTTTTGTTGCTGTACTGTTTAATGTTACATGAATAGGAATTGTTTTTGTTTTAAATTTACAGGTTGACTATAATCAGTCTGTATTCTATCTAAAACGTTTTGTAGTTTGATTATTTTATTTTAACATAATAACATTGTAATTATTTTGCAATTTAGAAACCAAGAGGGTTCGATCTACCTTTATTTTCTCTTTAATTCCCAAAATAAGCCTAATTGTAAAGATAAAGACATCAACGTATGCCAATTCCAATTCCAGCTATGAATTTAGCTACTTTTTGAAGGAGACTTTACTGTGTAATGACACCAGTTTCATTATCTAGTAAATAAGCTCAAGACTTGGATACTTGAAGTAAAAGAGTCTTTCTGTTGGTACATCTGAAAAGATGAACGAAGTTGAGGCCTGTACAAAGTAAAGAAGACACATAAACGTCACGACTTCTAGCCGTCCTTGTTCGGGTGGGTGATTACGAACTGCCAACTACAATTATTACAATAACTCATCAAACTCTTCACAGACTGTCAGAGTTTCGGAGTACTTCAATCTATCTCGAACTTGGCTAAGTAGTTACAGTTAAAAAGTTGAGACGTTAAACAAATTTATACTGCGAATTAGCGAGTGGAAAACTTGGTTCGTTCTTCGCAAGGTTCGTATTACTGAGTCCGCAACGTCGAAGTTTTGAGTAACCCCCTCGTTCGCCCCCTTTCCGTTTCTGAAGTAACTTTCTTAAAGTTTCTTCTTTGTTTCTCGCAAGTTTGAGTCCAACTTTGTCTGTCGGCTGTCGACATGTTTATCGAGAACACTCTTTGTTTATTGTATTGATATGTTTGACAAACGTTTGCTCTACAATATATTCATGTTACATATTATCTTTGACGTTTTCGATTGACAATGCGTATTATACGTCACTACTCAAATGATTCATCCATAAATATAATAGTTTTAATAATACATCTATGGATTCATCCAACAAAGGATGTCCGAATATTGCTAACAAGATCATCCGTGCGTAAGAATTAGATACAAAGAATGATCCAGACGTTGTTTTTGTGAATACATTTTCGATTCTGATTAAACTCGCGGTAGGCGGAGTTAATAGGTACGTTCAAGGTTATATTCGCTCAAACACCTGTACCCACTCAACGACCGACATAAAACAGAGACGTATTTGTTTACGCCATATTCTACCGAACTTAACCGAACAGCGCTCGGGCGTGAGAAAGTTTAGATGGGAATTTAGAGAATCTTGTTTGTTTACGAATATAAAACACCTGCCAAACTTCGTGTTTTACTTCCAAAGAAATTGGTTATTCTTATACTATGAGTATTCTTGGTTGTATGATGGAATGGAAATTTATTAATAGCGTTGATGAAAGAACTTAAAAAAAATAATTATGAGGCCGTTTTTTTGGTTTCTTTGAGTTTACGCATTTATAAATCTAGATGGATTCTTATAAATATCAAACTATCGAGTTACCTCCTACAATTTCTAAGCATTACGATGCCTACTTTTTTAACTAGATGGCGCTAGTAGTAACGAGCTAAACTGCTACGATCAAACCGGAGATGTTAGCTGTTATAACGGTATCAGATCATCATAGGTGATCATATTACCATATCTGGTTCTATAAACAAGGCGATTTCTAAGAATCTGGTTATGTAGTAGCTTTATAGAAAAACATAGTAATAAAGTTTTTACATATTTGTTATTTTGTTCCCAGGAGCTGACTGTGACAGATGATACAGTTTTGGAAGAACACAGCGAAGATCCATCACTGGTGCAGATGAGACTGCTGGGAGATGGTGGTAAATACGTTAACAATACCTCTTAAATACAACATACACAATTCAAACCAAAACCAATCAGCCAATGGATTCCAAACAATGCAAAACCGTATCGCTTTGTCGCATTACGCATCATTATTCTGGTTAACGATTAAAAGGATCGCCATGATTGATTACGATAACATTTATGTGGGTACATGGAAACAATGGGGTCTGGTTACATAACCTACACGCTGCAGTGAACAATCTTCGGCCATCTGCAGAACAATGGCTGGTTTCACCACGCACAGTTATGATTTATACTTAATGTATTTTTTTAAAGATATCGTTCCGCGGCATATTGTAAGGTCGACATTATGAATGTTTATCTAAACTACTAACCCGATTACGGGACAACGAAGTAAACAATCGTATCTGGCACTTAAACTTTTTGTACATATTGAAGGACTGTCTAAAAAAGTATAAGCATATAGTAGTACTATATGGGATCTCGCGTACTAAACGGCCACAACCACGACCAGGTAAACGATAGGAACGTATTAAAAAATAAACACATATTGTACCTTTAAATAGAAATTTCATTAGTTAAGATTCTCTTTGTTCTGACTGTCTGAGAAATTATTAAGTACACGTACAAGTTTCATCAAACAATGAATCTAGCTCGGGGCAATGTAGACCTATGAATGCGAAGATATCTTTTATAAATCGATCCTTTGTTGAGATAGCTGCTGACAGACTAATAATAGTGCATTATAATATTGTGCAACCGTGTGTGCCAACGGCCATATTGCAATGAGAACATGAAGGATGGTGTTGTAAATACTTTTACGTGCATAATTGGATTGAAACCTTAGTAATTGACGTTGCATTATGCTGAAGAAAGAATGTACGCTTACAAGTTACAAGTGACTTAGCGCACGCAACGAGAAACTGAACTATGACTTAGTTCAGTTCATCTTCATAGGAAGGAAACTCAGTCATTGATATTATAAGCATTGCCAAAGATCCTAATTTGAATAAACTATTGATTTGTGCCCGGTTGATGGCAATAGAATCGCCCCCTATTTTATGGGACTTCAACATAACTGGCGAAATGTGGGTGTACTATAGGTCACCTCTGCCCAACCTTTCGAAGAGAACAGAAGTGATGTTATGTTATGTTATGTATAGATGAAAATATAAATAAAGATTACAGAAAACGTTTTAGATATCTAAGTAAAAGAAAGTAGAAGTTCCGATGTATTTTGTTCCTTGCTTTATTGTCTAGATTTTAGCATGTTCTCGAGACTACTCTAAACATCTTAATATCTAATCTTTAGTAGATAGAAATGTACTCGTGTTTTACTCCGCAAATCCAAACATTGATTTTACTTTATTTTTTTCAGTAATCGAATCGATCATGAAGGGAGAAGTCGTGGGCGTAATGCCGAGACGATCTCGTTCCAACCTTCAAGTAAGTTGACTAGCTAATAATCTGCCTTGAATATTTAATTAAGTAAGAGATCCGAGCTCCGACGGTATAAAGGAAAATTATCCAGTTTCAACGAGACGATGTTTCTCGAAGCTAACTGTATTACGTACATGTGCCCATGTAAGTTGTTAGTCCTGTTCCTCCTAATTGAATTCTCTCAGATTTTGGAGCGTTCCTAAAATAAATGGAAGACATTTAAGTAACATATTTAGCGTTCCAAGAATTACGTTATTTACGGTTATAATTTATATTCCTTTGAAAGTGATTTCTTAAAAGTGAACAAGAAAGAGCCGCCGAGCCTATTTCAAAATGTTCACAGAATGCAAATCATTTATGTATGTACCATCGAAGAATTTCATATCTAAGCAATTTGAAAACAAAATCCCGTGAACGCGATGACCACATCTGTTACCACCCCGGTTCTATGGCGGCCGAGCACTGCAAGCAGAAATAGTCCTTACGGTGCATAGATATGAACTTCTTCGATGGTTCCTATATTCAAGTAGCGTTTGTCTGTAGTGTCTATCCGTCGGTTATTTTGGTGTTCGTGTCGCGACATGTCCCCGGCGCCTGGTGACGCATACGCCGCCATTATCCTGAACTCACACCGGTTCAGCTAAATATGGTATAAGTGACTAACTGGTAGGTGTAGTTACGATCTTGGTCGATGCTACCAGTTCGGAATTAATTGGCTAGTAGTCGTAAAATGAAACTGATATTCACGCTTTGATAAAGACAGTAGAAATAGAAACGTATATGTAAACGTTGGATAATGTAAATGGAGAATCGTATGATTGGTTTTGAACAGATCTATAATTTTAATCGATATAATCGCGAAATAGTTTAACTGAAACAGGTCTACTTACCTATTCAACTTCAAATAAAAGAGCAAATATACCCGAATGTAGCGAGCAAATCTAGATTCGTCTCCAATCTTACGTACGCCATTGTTTCACTAAAATCTACTAAACATTAATGACATAACAGTGTTGTAGACTTGTAGTCAACCGCAGAATGTTTTCTGAACAATGTTTCGACTGTTCAAGTTCTGTTGCTCCAACTCTAAACTCTAAACGATGGAGTTTCTGCACCACTGAACTCATTTGAATATTGGAATAGAAACTTCTACTAAGAAGTTTGGCTTCGGTATTGTTTTAATGTTAATCGAAGGATGGTTAAGGACACAAACGGAATACTCCTTTTGAATATTGAAATACGTGTTAGCTTTAAAACCTCTCTGGAGTTTCAAATTTAGCTCCAGCGTTACAAGTGTAAGATAATTAGCTACCAGCCCATAAATATGTCCAGACTAATTCTGTTTCCGAGTAGATGTATTAACAAACTATATTCAAAGGGCATTCGCTAATCTAACACTTAAATTATATTGGCAGTTGAGAAACAACTGCTGTTGTTATTGCCTCTTTGTGGTTCTATTGAGGTTTAAGCTTCGAATCTTATCAATTCTCAATTAAAGGACTATATTCCTTTTTCTTTTAAAATAACCGTATTTATTAAGCAATTGTTTAGCTCCCACATTTATGTAAATTCAAGACCTTGTTTGAGCAATAAACGGTAAAGTTCTAAAGTTACGTAGACTTCATTTTTATTAAAATGTCGGTCTTGCTCAAGACAGCTTTCAAGGTTTCAAGGATCGGACGCTCCAAGGTCCCGACATTCATGAAGGACGTGTCTTTTACTCTTAGATGAAATGAGTTCTGAATGTGGATGACTAATTATATGGTTCACCTTCAGATAATCTTGTCACTCTTGTCAAAATCTTATCGACTGGAATAATTAAATATTTTTTAACATTTTATTCCAAGAGAATTCTCTCGTTTTTGGGTGAGGATAAAAGTTTTGCTAATTGACTGTCTCTTTTTTTATTATCTTTGTTTTAATTTACATCTATTTTCTCGTTCTGTGTTGCTAGGGTATAACTTCGTCCCTGTTCATTAACTGCTTTTGAACGGGTGCGTCTCATATCATATAAAGTTATTTAGTATATTTTCATTTCAATAACGTTCACAAGATGTAATAAACGTGAGATATTATACCAACTGTTGATACAATTTCTTTACATATAACATTTATTTATATACTCTAAAACTTATTTCCTATAACGTTATTACGAGTAGATATAACGTTTATTTAATCGAAAATTATTAGGTCTATCGTTTAAATATATATTGATACTATAATTATGGTTAACACACCGATTCAGAGCAATCGGATTCGGACAGGTTAGATTAGAAGCATAGAAATATAAAAAAACAGGTAAGAAGGCAAAGGCGGGAGCGGCCGCCGAGCGCCAGATCCCCTCTATTGTTAGTGAATCATTCGGGTTATTAGGTTAGAACAGTGACCATTAACGTGGGAAGGCGAGCGAGCGAAGCGAGCGTGCCGCGGTAGCGGCCGCCAATCGCCAGATCCCCACTATTGTTGGTGAAGCATTTGGGTTAGTTTAGAACAGTGACCATTAACGCGCGAAGGCGAGCGAGCGAAGCGAGCGTGCCGCTGCAGCGTTGGCAGGTGGTGATCAGTTACTAGGTATATCTACTCAGGTTACTAACTATGATAGAATATCATATATCATACATATATACAAAGGTTTTATGGCTTTTGAGTGGTATATCGAACGATTATATATTCAATGTATGTTATGCTTATAAAAATTAGTTATTTTATTATTAGGTATATCAATCGTTTATTATATTAACCGATTATTGTATCAAATAAAATAATAGATTCAGTTATTATATTTTGTAAATATATATATTAGAGACTTTGTAATTATATCATATATTACTTAACCCTTTTGAACTAGTACAAACGAAGTAGTACCTAGATCTTCCACTAATTGTGACTACTTTGTTTTATTGACCTACTTCTTCTTCTCGATAGAAGAAGACCTACTTATTTTCTTTCAATTCTTTTAGAAAATAGTGATACAAGTACCTACATTTTCCTTTGTTTTTTCGTATAAGGTAAATTATCAAAGAAAATATCTAGAACAAAGAAATGTTCGGATGAAGCCTCGGATAATAATAGTATAGTAACAACGATACAGATTAACATAAAACGTAGACAAAGAAAATCGTCAGTAACTACGCAGTGGCTCATCCAAGCCCCAGGATGTGTAGTTATTATTCACAAAGACCAATCATAGTAGGACTCGGACCTCGAAACTACTGTCTACCTTTATTATGTAGGTCGGAATATCAGACTTGTCGAAAGGGTCTCATTAAACTGGTCCTATTTAGAACACCCACGCTTACTTTCATATTCCTTTGAACCCTTTATATGTAAGTATTTGAATAATCTTTGGCCGTGAACATAAACGAGGTCTCCGCAATTATGGTATGAGTGAGAGTTTCAAATTACATTATAAATTAGCTAGCTAGACTGGATTACGAAACAGCAACATCTGATTTAGATTTAAATTACTCTGTCAAACGAAGAAGATAATCTAGATTGTGAAAAGGAAATGGAAGTGTTTTATAAAACGGTAATGCAGTCGTCCGAATTCGTGTCACCGTCCATAAAGAATATTTCTTTTGAAAGCCAGCAGGCAATGAGAGAGATTTAGTGGTGCATTGTAAATGGATGTCACGTACAGCCGCGCAATGCCCGATAGTGCTCATCTCGTATGCCACCAATACACTCGGCCATAATTCTCATCTGGCCATGTTTGCCTGGTAGCTGACGACACGCGCGTCATTCATCAAAATAGTGGACTTTAAAGGTTCCATTAGACCATTACACCAGTTTACTGTGTCAATCAATCTCGTAACCTAGAATGGACCTTGAATATTCCGCTCAGCTCTGACGCTTACATTGTTTATCTACGACCGCTGCACTACTTTCCAGGTACAAAAATATGAAAAAGACATTTGAAAGCTCTTGTAGTTTGTGACGTGAATAATTCACATCGCATCCACTCCAACGGACAACAAAGCGTTCAAAACAATTCCACATTTGCATACCCAACGGAAACCTAGTTTGACATTCATAAAGGCGCAATTTATGCTCAATTAGTGCAAATTCTTGTTCCTCTTACCTCTAATTTTAATTCACCCGAAAATTCAAGTCAACGTAAATCCTGCAAATAATACGATTAAACCGAACATTGCGCCCCGATTTAACAAAGGGGGAGCGAAGCAATTCTCTTCGTAGCAATTTGTCTGGTTCAGTGACCCTTTTCGGAGACATGAGTATTCTCCCGACTCGGAACCCATAAACAATTCATCTTGCGAAATCTACGCATAGCGATAGTAGATCAGAACAGGGGCATTATGAGTGCTCTTAGACTATCGATTCAAAAAGTACATTCAAACAAATCATCTCCACTTTTCCCTCTAGCCGAGCTGTAATAGCACCGTCTCTTTCCGCACGTGAGTGGAATGCTAAACTGTAATCCTAACTCGAGTTGTTCCTGCACGTTCCACGGGAATAGTAAAAGGGACTTTGAAAAGTGCACTTTTAGAGTGTTTTTAGATTGCATGCGACAACTTGACTGCGCAGGTGTTCCGTGATCGTGAAACAGCTATTACTAAGCTTCTTTTTCTATTGACTTTTCTGAATTGAACGGTCAAGAAACATCTGGAATTGCTTTTTGTCTAACGCTGGCTCTAGCTCCCACTTGTAATAAAGATTTCAATCGAAAGTTGGCGCCGGTTGCGTCGTAAAGGTTTATTTACAACTCGTTCTAAAGTTTGCTAATGACCTGGGATTTTGGTTTGGGAAATCCGGTTAGTCACGATCTTTCCGTCCCCAGTAATTTAGTAAATGAAAACATTGTTTGACGTAATAGTTTTGGCAACGTTATCGCTTTGTATTGCTTGCGACTTCACAATAAATCTGACACTTTTGCAGCTGTTAAAATTCGTTATATTAGGGGTCATAATAATAACTTATTGGCATTACATTTTTTGCTGTATGTGTTTTGACTATTAATCAAAATGTTCGTTCGTTACTATAACCTACTTTTTGTGTTGATTTATAAGCGAATTTGAATAAAAAATATTGAAAAATTTCGTTCAAATAGAATAACCGGTTATTAAACTATCAGACGAACCATTTAAACGATTCTTAATAGAAAGTGATAAAATGCTATAATATGACTGTTTTAATTTGTATCACTTATATCATTTATGTTAATCATAATTATATGTTAATTAAAGCAATTTAAAACTATATTATCCAAGACATCATTTAAATATTTATGAGAGCAGTTACATAATTCGATTCAATTAGTAATTAAAGCTATATATTACTTGGTTCTAATTTGAATAAATCATTCAAATTAGAACCATGTAATATATATTTGGACTAGCCTTTGCCCGCGACTTCGTCCGCGTCAAAGTCGAAAATGGTTCTAATTGGATTTTTTATTGTTTTTTTACGTTATCCCTTCAACGTCAACGTCAGCTGTCAAAACACATTTAAAAAAAAGTCTGATCGTGACCTTGACATGGCCCCGCCTCTTTTGGGACTGCTGCGATTTCTCGCTATTTTACTATGAAACCCTAATTTTGTTATAACATATAAATTGTTATTTTAAAATACTTATAAAATATAACAATCATTATTAAAGTGTAGGGATTTAAAGGTTAAATAAACATGAAAATAAAATTAAATTTTGTTTTATTTTATGAACTCGGCCTTTGATCTGGTGAAATTTACACGGGGGTATTATCTTTTTACAACGAAATCGAACATTTAACACCTACCGCAGTATTTCTTTGTAAACAATATTTTTTGTTTTTTCTTTGGGTGCTTGAATCACCAGGCTACTCTGTGCGCTTACTCTGGAGCATGCCACATACAACTGGAGAAGCAACTTCCTCAAGTCTACTCCCGCTACCTTAAGAGTTTGACCTTGAGCTTTGTTTATGGTCATTGCGAAGCAGACTTTGATGGGAAACTGCACTCTCTTGAATTCGAAGGGGTAATTTGATGGTGTTAGGGGAATCCTAGGAATAAATACAGACCTCTGTAAAGCTTAAAAACCTTCAAATGCGGTACTAATAAAGCACGGTGACTTTGGAGACATTCCAATTTTAAAGAGTTTTGCTTTGCACCAAGCTTTTATGCGAGTTAAACCTTTTTTGAATAAAATCGGATTGAGTTTTCAAACATGTGTCAAAATAAAATGTAATTTAAATCAGAAGGACTAAGGAGTATTGATATCAACTTCGAAGCAAATCACTCCCAAAATAACTTTCTACCCCTATTTAACCTCCATATGGGATGAATTTCAATAAAATACGAAACACGTCTTCCTTCAAGTCTGTTAAAAAATGTTTATGCTAAATTTGAAGTAGATTGAACCAAGAAATCACGTTGTCCCATACAAACTTTGCCCCCCTTTTTCACCCCTTTAGGGGTAGAATTTCAGAAAATCCGTTCTTATCGGATGCCTACGTCGTACAAAGAACCCACCCTCCAAATTTCAGGTTTCTACTGTAGCGGCATCTACATCGCTACATGCAAACTACGCATCAAAGACCTGACGTCACACAACATCCTGACGTCACACAAATCCTGCATCGCGCAATTAGAGTTTACCGCGCGATAAACATATATACAAGCTTCCCGACTTCAACCTCTGGGCAGTTGCCCGCCAGACACGACACCCGTCTGGTCGGAGGATCCTCCCTTTTCTATGGGGGATGAGTGAACTTTACACCCTGTTCCTCATGCTCCTAAATTGGTGACCCCGAACATGAACGTCAACGCAGCCTTCGTGCAACTACTTCAGCGTGACGTCATCATCATCATCACTCCCTCAAGCTTTCGTGAGGCGAGTCACGCAGCCAGTCAGCACCCACGGCTTCAACGGGTATCCTGACCACCAGCATGCAGCGAACGCGCATTCCTGGTCATCACCCTCAGCCACAACCCGGCGCTGTACCACATCCGACCCACTGGATCAAGACGCAGCGCCACCCCGACTCACTGGGGAATCACCGCAGACAGTTCCGACTCACTGCGAACTATGCGGCACCCGGTTCCGACTCACTGGAACCACAGCTGGCACTGTGAAGCATCGCAAGATTCAAGACTCAGCCCACTATCGACCTCTGGTCTCCGGAGGGGAGTGATGTAGCGGCATCTACATCGCTACATGCAAACTACGCATCAAAGACCTGACGTCACACAACATCCTGACGTCACACAAATCCTGCATCGCGCAATTAGAGTTTACCGCGCGATAAACATATATACAAGCTTCCCGACTTCAACCTCTGGGCAGTTGCCCGCCAGACACGACACCCGTCTGGTCGGAGGATCCTCCCTTTTCTATGGGGGATGAGTGAACTTTACACCCTGTTCCTCATACCCCTAAACTACGATCAGCGGTTTAGCCTGTGCTTTGATCCGACAGTCAGTCATTCAGGACAAAGCATTTTATATGTATAGATTAGAGGTCTTAAAAATGATTATATTATATTGATATTTTACTTTATTACTTAAATCATTGAATATAATGAAAAATAATTACGTGATTGTAGTTTATCGCCCACTTAAAAATCGGAATTTCCGTATGACAGATCGTAAAGACCACAGAAAATTTTAAATTTGTATTATATATTATTCTGAAGGCAATACAAATTTAAGTCAGTCTAAACAATAAATATATTCTTTGTTTTAAATAGATGCAGACACGCATAATTATTAAAGACGTAACGAAGTTTTGCATTTGTACTAACGTTTCTGAGAAACCATTTCGAGTTGGAAAGCTGCCAAGAACAACTCTACACCTCTTTTTTTTTTTTTTTTTTTTTTTTTTTGGATGGGAAATCATCAAATGACTTCTCCCGCTCTGGGCAGAGCGAGAGGGTGTGTCAGACTTTTACTGACTAAAACCCACCCGTGTTCCTTCCGTTGCCTGTGTGCCGGGGCCGCGATATCCCTTTCAGACAAACCCGCAACCCCAGCAAACTCTACACCTCTTGGTGTCAATTCAAATAAATTACCATTTGAGACTGACTGTTGATAAACATGAACACAAGCGAAATGAAAACTTAATGATATTTGATGTTGAAATATAAACATATGTATAATTTTATTTATAAGCCCTCCATTATACTAATCTAGAACAAAATACTTTAAAGAGAACTAGGCTAGACAATAGATCAACCTACCATGTAGGTACATACCATATTATATATGTATCAATGCTCGTGCCTTCTCCGTATGAGAAGATGCAGTGGGATAGATATAGGCTGGTATTATTTTTATTCAACTGTTACTAAACTTATTTACCAGATTTGATTTAGATTCAAATATTTCTTAGGCAAAAGAAATACCCCAGATAGTCCAGAAAAGTGGGTATCGTTGGCCCTAAGTTAAAATAAGCATCAATTGTATTTTCGCAGTGAACATTTTCTGAACGGTAAATAAATTCATAAAACGTATTAAAGAGAATGTCTGCTTTGTTGTTTAGTGTCTATTGGATGTTAAAAAACGTAATAGGTTTACAAAATGGGAATATAGTGAAAATAGAGCGTGGCATGCAAATTAAATTGCAAGCTGTGCCGTATCTGAGCACGTTGTAGAAAATGTAGGGCCCTTGCTTCGCGAGCTTTCGTGTCGGCGAGAAACTTGCTTCGTGAATCGATTCAAACTTTTCCTATTACCATGGAATTGGCTTCGACGTCACACTTGTTTTTTGCCAATACATATGCATTGTCTCCGATTGTAACGGCTGTAATTTTTGCATAAAAACTTCCCCCTTTAAAAAAATATTCTTGTTCAATGTTGAATCTGAATCAAACATTCATATTTTGATGGAATTGATTTTTCCACCATTCTTCTTTCTTTTTCGTGTGGTTAGTGTCTAACCTGGTGTCAGAGTTTTTATACTGACTTGACTGTGACTTAGCTTCATTTTCCCTATGCTTTTAATTAAAGCCGAAAGCCTTCAAACGTCTGTGGGATCGTCTTGTTGAGCTGTACTTGTAAATGCTTCAAAATTGCTTCAAAGAAATTTCAAATGTTAGTTAAATGTTTTTACTGACTTAAAGTTAGACGGAGAAGTTTATACAAGCAGTTTCGCTTATGTACATATATTGTCTTTGTAAACAATAACAAAAACTTCTTATTTAATCTTTTGTAAACGGAACATGTTGCCCAAACATTCTACAAAGAGATATACAGTATGATTGAATGATGAAATGATGATACATGCCCATGGAACCTGTTGGCTTACCCAACTGAACTCCATTATTTTGTTATGTGATGTGATGACATTTAAAGAGACGAGAGTAGTAAAGAAAAATATCTCCACCTTCTTTACTCTGTGCTTTTAAATAGTATGGATGGGCTATTTTGTACACTCTCCTCATAGAAAACCAGTAAAAAAACATAAACATTTCACAAACATCAACATGGGATACTTCTATCAAAATTCCTTTGTGTTTGTTTCCTATAAAAAGTCTGAAAACACTTGAATGGTAGTTCTTGTATGTAAATACCGTAGATGTCGAATAAATAAAGTTTCCCCTCTGCGACCGGGTCACTGGTGACATGGTAACAAGGATTAATGGTCCACATTCGCAATTTATTCCGTTATCGTCATATTCGTTTTGGAGACGTTCGTAGAACGTGGCTGAGTGTGGCCCATTTCGCTCCATTGTGTTTAATGGCTGTTCTAAAACTCGTTTGTTCGTGAATCAATTCGGCTGACAGATCAAGGGCATATTGAACAATTTCGATGCTCAGCGTTGGTCATCGTTTTTGTTTTTGGCTCCTCGCCAGACGCTTTATTGTCAGTAAAAAGAAACGTAGTTTAACCTGGGAATCGTAGCAGTTACTAAGCATGATTCATGTTCTTGATATTATTCACGAAGATAATTTTTGGACCATATCTTGGAAACGTATCCTTTCTCGTTTACACAACATAATGGCAGTAATTAGGTATAATAAAGTCAGCGTTACATATTATAGCCCCATTTCCATGCATGGAAAGCTTTTGTAAAATTATATTTCGTGTCCTTGTTATAATTAAAGTCCAGATTTTCATTCATGTCTATATGTTTATCTCCTTGAGAACCGTAATGTTAAGTCAAGTAACAAATATCTGAAATAATATTCATATCTTTGCTGTCTGTAACAGGTTTCATCACACAAATAATTAAATTATATGTGGTCTTGGTTCTCAGAATCAAATTGTTGCTTAATTTAATATATGTACGTATATAGATTTTGATCGTGTAATTACTTTGCATAAATTACATTATAATTAAGTCCGCAGTTAATAGGATTTGCTGCAAATGACATTTATATTCGTATATACAGTTACGTTAATAGAGTTTTATAAGAATACAGTAAATGTTTTCTCTGAGTTTCAGACTTGTGTAATGATTTTAAGTCTTTTATTCTTGGTTTATTCTTGTTGATTCTCTCAGACGTCAGAAGTTGTACTAGCCAATCTGTCTGTCGGTTATTCTGTAAGCTTTTCTCTTTATATATCTCATTCAGATTAATTTGATGCTTTGCCAAAACGTAATCTCATACTGGTGATCTTTTGAAAGATGGGTAGCCTCTTTTTCATGATGCACATGTTTTGGGAGTTGAATAAAAACAAAGAATGTTTTATTGTCTAAAAATTATTTTGTCATAATCTTAATTTTACGAGTATTTCCACCTGCCATGTTTCTACTGAAAATAATTTAGTGAACGACAAGCTTCGTTAACTTTTTGTGTTTATGCCAAAAATAAAATGAAGTAAAACTTTTGAGCTTACATGAGCTTGATATAATGTATCTAATTTATGTAACTTAAATTAAACTTAAATTAATGTTTTTCGTTATCTACGTATAGCTCCTGTGCAAAACATGTAAGTACTTACATTGGACCTAAGGCGTCAATATTGTTACTAGTATTACTACCTAGTAACGAGTAGTTGATTCATTTAGAATAACAAGAGGGAGAGTATCTCGTGAAACTGTAATCGGTAAAGTTTGTAACAACATCGGCCGACTTTCCACCTCCATCGGTGAAGTTAGTTAATGCGAGTTCCCGTGGCGTGCAGCGGATACGGATATCGATCGCGACAAGTGCGGGACGCTCGGGATTCGTCTGGCAGTCCCGGGTAACAGAACACCCTCGCCCCACCCTACGCGCCGCCCGTCAAAAGGGTCTGTATAACGTGCCACTCACTACTTTGTTCTTGTTTTGTTTGAAGGTTAATATTCATTTTGACCTGAATGACGGAATTCCTTGTTCAAATGGGAATTTGAATTAGAATGCTTTGTTGAAATTCTTTTGATGATAGATGTTCTTGTAGGCGTTGAATGATGTGTGCTGGTTCTATTGAAGAATGATTCACTAAAACTTTTAAATCAGTTCACTGAAACAAATCTCATGAATCTTGAAATCATCATATTCAAATCTAAAAATTTCGGTTCCATTAGGAACTACAGAATTAAAAACAATAAAAATTTTCATCACTCCAATTATTTATGTTACCAAAACCAAGCTTTCTATTACTTCCTCTTTCCTGGCGATTAAAGATAAAATGCTTTTAGCTGCATGCACGTTTGTTAGATAAGCCAAACCAGTTTACATTATACAATATTACTCAACAGATAAATCTTGTTTATCACCTGCCGATATGAACCGTCAGTTGCCACAGAGATAACCGTATCGCAAATCTATATTATCATTTAAAAGATGACCTTGCTTGTGCGGAAGGCGCAATGTGTGTGAAGTATAATTAATTATGCAAGCCTGTGTCTGTTGGCCGGGCAGCCAGGCTTGCGCCGGGCTCGGTAGGGGGGGTTACCGCGGGGGGCCCCTCCCTCCCGGCCAGCCAGTTTGCGCCATTCTCCCGCGTCGGCATCACTACGCTCGGTTACTCGTTACTCGGAACGGTTTACTGAACGCATCTTACCTTTCACCGCACTAGCGTCACTTGTTTTTTCAAATTTCGAATGTGCCGCGTGACGTCGTGAAGTGATTTTGGTGCTTTGTGGCCAGTGTGGACCGTGGAACGTCCCTCGCCGAGCCACCGGTACTTGTCATGACTCATTGTTTACTATAGCCTATTAGTTAGCCGGCTTTGTATGATTTATAATACCTATTTATTTATAACAGCAATAACACTTTATTTCGTTAGGCCATTGGGTAATATAGTATTACACGTTATTATCGTATCACATTATATTATGTAATATATACACCACAATATTACTTCAAAGAACTTTATGATACTTATTTATTTGCATAGCCGCTTTATCTTCTGCTTCCTGTAGTAAATGTGAATGAATAATATCCATACGAAAATGGATGACAGTCTGGCAAGTTAATTTATTGTCTGGCCGACTGTCCACCTGTAACTCGCCTGTAACCTAATTCGATTTAGCATTTCTTTTGTTTAAAATATGATGGTACTTACAGGCTGGAGTCTAATCTGCAATGCAACAGTGAACATGCATCGGAAAGCTAATTAGCATATAATGGTTTGAGCACGACCGGCTAGTACACAATATACGTATAATACATGCATACTATATTACGCTCACATGCAACTATGTAGGCGCAGTGCATACAAAGTAGAGATAGCCACACCCCGATAAGGACTGTCTCTCTCCCACCTTCACATCTCTGTTCAGTATAGTGTTCAGTATATTAAGCAGCTTAACAGACCGTTAATTCCGAAGAGATGTTTACGACACTTTCTGAAAACGTTCTCGAGAGTGGACTGCACTCCCGGAGCCCGGAATTAGATCAGTTTGAGAGTGTTGCGCATCACTAATCGTCACACGCATTGTTATTGTTATTACATCGCCTTAGAAGGAAACAGCTCGTTTGACTCGGTCTCGATGTTTGCTTTTGTTCTTTTCTAACTTCTTTGTTGGTCGTTATTGTTCCTTTGTTCGGCATGATAAAGCGACTGCTGCGGAGGACACTATTTATAAACATTCACTCTTTGATCGGATTATTTTCTATTGCGTTACTCCCACAATAATCGGAGAATTCACAAAGGTCATGCGCGATAGTTTCTCTGAATCTGAAACGACAATAGAACCCAAAGTTGTAGGAATAACACCAACACCTGCGCCGGTGCTGGCATATTTAAGCTTTTGTTATTCTGCTTTTACGAAATAAAATATGGCCGTAAAGGGCAATAAAGCTCAAATAGGGAGTTGAATAGTTCGCTAGACGCAACTACATAAAGGCGGTACACGAATACCACGGCCCGTCTACATCCCACGTACGCCCACTCCGCATGTAAAGGCTATACGTGAATAAATCTCACCTGACAACGCCGAGTCCGGACTGCGGAGACCGGGCCAAGCCTTCCATACATAGGTAGCGCTAGGTTTATCTTACTTTAGCGGATTTAATAGAAACGTGAGCGTTTTCACGAAATTGCCGAGTTATTTTTCAATATAAAACAACAATGTTTCCTTTGAGAAAATATTACATTTTGATACCCTATTTTATTTTATCAAGCGTTGAGATTGTGACAATGTAACAATAAATAGCTAGAGATGTAAAAATTCTCAACCAATTCAATTGTTTGGCCACAAAAAATGTAACAGAATGTTGTTATTCAGAGTTGACGAGCTGCGGAGAGCAATCGCGATGGAAGTAACAAAGGCATAAGTTCCGACTGGCTGTCACGGCGACATTCCCCTCTTATTTATGTTCGGCTATCTGTAACCGCATTGGAGACTTGCCATTATGTATGTAAACCACATACACTTATTATATTGACGTCATAAACCGATACGAGTTATAAAATACCCGTTGCTTGCTTATATTAACCTCGTCGTAACTTTGATTTATTATTCATTATGTATGTTATAGCTTAATTTGTTTTGGCTCTGGTCTGATAAACATCAACAATATACCTAGTAGTACAGTTCATTTAAAAGCAAAACAACATTGTAGTCTACTCCATTAAAATGAGATACTATTTGGTCCATCGATTTAGACCCAGACTCGAGCAAGCCAGAAGCTTCACTTCGAAATTCTATTTGAGACCATTAAATTTAAAATGCGATGAAGCGGTGTAACTTTCAAAGGTAGTTATAAAATTAATATCTTCTTTATTGTGTTGACCCACTTCCTGTACGTTCTCGTAGATTAATTACATATTCCCTTTTACTTATTGCTACTGCACAAGACATTAATAAAAGAGGTTTGGGACGGATCCAACTTTCTGCTGTGTGTAGCTTTGCTCGTATGTGTAACCCGTTTATAGCGTCCCTTGCTATTTTATTTGTATTGTCTTTTTACCTTGTTTCCAGCACTTGCTGTAGTGTTATTAATAATATTGTTATTACTTTACTCTCTGATACGAACTTTGTCCTTCATATTAATTATTTTATCCTTATTCGGACAACAGAACTTATTCGTTACACTTATCTTAAATTATGATTACATAATACAGCATAAATGGTATTTTTAATTGATTATACTTACGTTTCAAGTTTATCATTAGAGCTTCCTGTTTGGCGATAGGTACTTAATATTATCAACTTACCTTCCTACTTCAAATGGAAATAAATACCATGAATTAAACATCATCGAATATGTGACGTTTAAAACGTTTGCAATTCGCATAACGAGGGAAGGAATAAGTATTTATTCGGATTCAATAATCGGATAGGCGGATACCAATCATTATTCGAAAAGGAAATGGTTGATTTGAATATCGCTTATGAAAATCCATACAAAAAGTTAAAATAAGGTAATGTTGTTATAATAATACTGGTTAGTAGCCATGTCGACGTTTTAATCTAGTTAGCGTGTCTGGCCCCAAAGGCTTAGGACCGGACTAGAAATACCGGTTTCTAGTGGGAATAGAGGGGTAAGGGGGGCGAGCTGGTCCGACCAGTCGAGTTGCACTCCTGCCCCCGGCTTCACAAGATTGAGAGATAAACGTACCGGGAACTGCTCGTAAGAACACACTATATAACCGCTTGAGGCACTTATGTTTTTTCTCTCCACGAGCTTATTAAGAAAGTACGTGAAATTGTATACTCGTGTATACGGAACGAACCGCGTAATATTACGCTCAACAATGATAAACGCTTAATCATCTTGAGTAATCACAACAATCCTACTCCGTATTATGTAATGGAAGTAATAACAACAGAGAATGATTACAATGCATATAAAACTACTTGGTACTTTTATGATACCACGCCATTTATTTACTGTATTTGTAAAAGATAAGGCTTAAATGCGCTTAATAATACCCTAATTGACAATGCTGATGAGTAATTATCACGTAACTTACGAAAGATAATATAATGATAGAGTATGGTACGCTTGAACGCGTTAAATGTACTGATCCTCTTAAACCAATTACTGCCAGCAGAGAACATACAAAGGAGAGTGTAACAGTATTATATAAATTATGTTAGACGCATTCATCGGTAGACAAAGGTCAGGCGAGCGTGCACTTGCGTAACATTTGTAAAGTGTTCTACTCCTCAGACAGAGTTCCGTGCATCTGCATTATGCAATGTTTCTCGTTAATTCAGACGAGTCTTTCTTTGCAGACAAACTGGAAGATTTAGACGTATGTCAGAATGTTGAAATATGTTGAAAATATAAGGAAGATTTGAGACTTTTCTGTTATTCGCTTTGTTGCCTACTTCTTACATAATGGAGTGACTGATCTTATTATCTTGGAATTCCTCAGTAAAAGAACAAAAGGCTCTAGTGGCAACAGGATATTTATAATCCATGACAAATCTTTTTTATGGCACCATTTTTAGGTTTTATCTAGAAAGCTTCTCATAAGGCAGCTAACGTTATTTCAGGATATAAACTCGTAGGTTCATTTTCTAGTTAACCGCTTTATAGTCTCTCCAAGCTTTAGGTTTAATGAGATTTTCTTTATCGCGCAAAATCGTGACTCGCCGAACATTTACATAGTAAAGGAAATTTATTTATTAAGAAATAGATTTAGTAATTACTGAGTAATGTCTTAAAGTTTCTTCAACGCTTTGAAGAGTATACCCATGCCGTTAGCCTCTCATGTTCAAATTAACCAATTAATCAAAGCTCCGTCTATTGTGTACCTACGTATCTATTATCACGATCTTGTGAAGGCATAATGGTTCAATTTATCTTGGTTATTTTGTCGATATTACCCTCCGGGGAGCGGGCGGTGTCTAGAAGGTGAACTTGGAAATAAATCACTGTGTACTGTTGCTGGGGATGTTCACCTGCACTGTTCCTTGTGAATATTACATATGTGACAGATTGATGGGTTCCTTTATACTTGTTTCTGCTTCCTCACACGTTGTTGTGGTTTCATAAAGGATTACACTATCTGGATGCGGCCCTGTTAGCACAACGTGGAACGTGTCGATAATCCGCTTAGTTTTTCTGCCGCTCGTTTAGTTTTCGTATAAAGCGTGGCGGGGCCTGGGGGTGATAAATCTTTCCCTTTTATTTTTATTAATAGCCATTAAAGTTTTCGTAGCGTCGTTCAATTGAATATTTACTACGTTCAGATCATTATCATTCTTCGGTTTACATTCATTATTAATTGCTAAAAGTACTCCCATCTTTACTATAGTGGTATTGTCGAGTAAAATCTGCTCCTTTATCATTCGTCAGTAAAATATGTAAGATGACAGTTTGTCATATTAAGCAAAATGTTGTTACGCAGCGAGTGGAATTAAATCTACTGTATTTTGGCAGTCTATTAAATGCAGAATAATATTCTGATTTTCTCAAATATCTCGGTAATAGGTGCTGCAGCACCGTTGCTAGGCCGAGATCCTTCAAAGGTTTCTCATGCCATGACTTTCCCGGGAAACTACTCCTCGCTCGGGTCGTATAGCTCATTAACATTTAAGCGATCAAGTAATTTTAACGTTTTTCTTTCTATAGCTGACGGCAAATTGGTATTCATTACAATTTGTTCTCGTGCTTCAGTGTTAATCAGAATTTGATTTATATTTTCTTCCTCAATTTTGATTTCCGTCTTGTATTCAATTGCTTTACTTGAATCTAGTTCAATGTCTGCCAAAACATTTATTGGCAGTGCCGTAGACACCAAATTCAATTCTGAAAGCTCTTACAAATCTAGTAGGCACGTTTTAGTAATCAGTCTTAAGTAATCAGTCCGGTCTCCGGACGTTTATACCTTGGTATACTCGTAGATAGGGACAAGTTGACTTTACTATAGATAAGCGACTTGATAGTACCGTTGCTATAGAACATGGTTCAGTACACTCCGTCCACAATGCTCAGCTTGTTTATTGTGTGTTTCAAAGGGAAACACACAAAGGCCCGATACACAGAGTGTAACGTGCGGTACAACGCCACCACGGAGAATATAAACGATCTGATTGTGTTCCCATTGAATTAACTTGCACTATACAGCTTTCATGATGGCGGAATATTAATCGTTTATAAGTTCTATTTAGAGCGCTTGTGAAATATGTGTATTGACTACGAACTTGTGGATATGTGAAAGAGTAAATCGTTTAATATTATGAACACATCATGTCAAATGACGTAATTTTCTTGAAATGCTAATCATCATCTCAAACTCGCAGTTTTACACATACTTAATAATAATTGTTTTACTTATACAAATAAGACAATTATTATTATGTTATAATTAATTTACAGTTAATTACACTTATACAAATTTACTTGTGGTCGGCACAACGTCTTTTTCATACAAATACATGGTGGCTACAAATAGCTCTGTTGAACTGTTTTAATTCTGATTTAGATTTTAATTTTGTTTTTGATTTTAATTTAGATTTAGATTTTAATTTTGATTTTGTATTTAATTTTGTTTTTGATTAGAATTTTATTTTTTGGGTGAAGTTAGAATTGAATTTTGATTTGAATTTTTGTTATTTTTAATTTGTATGTGTTATTATTATTATTATTTTTAATCGTTCCATTCTCGGTAGAATACGTGCTAGCTCTCACAGCATCCTGAGTATATTGTGTGATAGGTGGGACAGCCCCATGCTGGCTCACTGGATAGTAGCCGTATCCAGTGAGCCAGCATGGGGCTGTCCCACCTATCATTCTATCAGACACGTAGGTGTCAGTCGTTTTAATTTTGTATATACGTAGAGTGTGGTTTTTTACTAACATTCGGTTAAGACCTGTACTAATAACTTATGGATCTTGATCTGAAATAAATATATATATTATATTAAATCATTATTTATTTATTTATTTATTTATATATATATACTTTATTGTACACCACAAAAATACATAACAAAAAAATACTTAATCAAACACTACAAAATATACAATGGGCGGCCTTATCGCTTTCCGCGATCTCTTCCAGGCAACCTTAGAATGGACAGTGATTTACCTGGACATAAAATGGGGCTGTCGTTGGTGCAAATTATAAGTATACAATATACTAGAATAGATATATAGATAAATACATATCCTAAATAATAGATACATAAATACATACATACTAAATATAAACGTATAAGCAGCGAAAAAAAAAAAATATATATATGTATATATAAAAACAAAAATAATGAACACTAGATAATTACAGTTATGAGAACAAGATCACAACGACAAGTAATGTTCCTTCACGAGCGATGCACGAGCGAGTTTATCAGAATGTTGAACATATTCTGTTCATCGTAAACTATTAAATGCGCAATTTTTGTGTTATTTTACATAATATATGTAATTAGGTTCTCGAAAACAGCTCTAATGATTTCGATGAAAGTTGCAATGCAAATATGGGTTTACGGAGGCGAAAAATCGATCTAGTTAGGTCTCATATCTGGGAAAAACCGTTTTCCTCGTATTTTCACCCAAGCAGAGTCGGTCGCCCAAAGTTTAGAACAAGATGGCTACCTTAGAATAATGACATGGCAGCATGGAGTTAGTATGAACTATCCTATACTATTAAATGAGCATTCTCTATTCTCACCAGAGCAGAGTTCGGTTGCCCAGGTATACCTATCATAATCATAATGCGAGTTAATATTAATGACTATCAGTAAATCGAAGTTAAAACTAGGTAACATTGAACAGGCCAAGGAGCCAGTGATTTACACTCACGTTACACTTTATTCACCCAGCATAATAACGGCGACCGATTCCTTTAAGTCAATTTTATCTCCTAACGGTCCCGAGAATTTGAATAGAGTGAATGTACCGTTTTCGGTGCGAGGAAGCTTTACCAAGGGACTGGCCTTTGGAATATTCGCTTAATAGCTCATGTACATGGGAAATAGAATGAGGCCCATCCTTTTGTGAATTGACTTGGTTGAAATCAAATTGGTGCTGTCCTTCGTGTTTCGTTTGATATATATATTTTTGATTGGCACTTTTGCAATATCTTGACCATCCATCGTGAGTTTAATTGATTCTAACCCAATTTTCTCAGCTGCAGAGTTTGAGTGCGTAACCTATGTTCCTGCTATATTATAGGATTTCCCTATATCACCGATCCTCATAGACCCCGTATCACGCTTCTCCTTTATAGGATAAGTAGAACAAGCATTAGTAACTTAAACGGCTTCAAGCAAACACAGCTGAGCAAGGTGCATACATAACAAATCGTTGCCAACTTTCGTTCGCCATAATTAGCTTATTATTTTGAAATATCTGACAAGTTTCCTTATAATTCGAACGACTTAATTACAGGTGTTTCAAAGTGCTTTTAGGATTCTGTTCTTTAAAGGAAAATGTGGAACCTTATTTAATTACTTTAGCGTACGTCAGTCGGTCTTCCACAGACGTTTTTCTCGGAATTGACATGCCGTAGTTATTTTAATTTTGCCTTAATTTACTGACTAGACGGACACAGTTTCATATTCTAAGAAAAAAAGGTAACGTTTTAGTTCGTCTTTTATTTACAGTCACGCTCGGTCAGTTTTTGAAACCTAGTTCAATCTGACCAGCCTTTTCCCAACTAGTATGTTAGGGTTGGCTTCCAGTCTAAGCAGCTTAATACCAGTCTTTTACGTGGAGCGATTGCCTCCTCAACCCAGTTACTGGGTAATACGATACTCATTGTTAAGACTGGTTGTCAGACTGGGTTTCTGATACCCGTAACGACTGTCAAAGATTTACGAATAACAGCCGTGACCTATGTGTTAAAGTGATTTCCGAGATACAGGGGGTCTCGATATTTAATCGATAGTCACTCATCCACAAACCGATTGCGGCAAGCCTGGCTTAAACTTCGATGGACTCGTGCGGCTGTTACTATTTAGCCACGACCCCAAAAACTATACATACTCCATTTAATATAGCATTACACAAATAACGACAGTTATTGTATCATTTTGTAAAAATTACTGCTTTTTAGAGTATTTAAAAAATAAATAAATGGTAAATAGATTACATTGCTTTGTGTTTATCGAAATAACGGAGACACGACGTGACGTAACGTTTTAAATATCGAAATAACGAAAGGGAAACCGTTATTTGTTTAATGTTATAACTTATAATAAATGGAGTATAGTTAGAATATAAGATTACTTTTTTAAGTCGATTCGAGTTATCGAGTATAAAAGCGAATGGCCTTATTCGAATACATGATGGAATAAATTGCTTTTGATTTTAGTAGGTATCCTACGTCTGTTGCTATTTGTTCGAAGGCAATTTGTACCGGACCCATTTAAATGCAGCTCCACGAATTGAGGTCCATTTAATCAATGTGTAATTGGTTGTCAATGTCTAAATACTAAAGAGCTTTTTGGCCTACTCACTGTTTATTTTTGTCTCTATGATTAGTTTATTTCGTGATACTAAGAATAAGAACAAAAATTTTGTTGGTTCTTTTTTTTGTAAGTTTTGTGATGGAATATATTAATTTATTATGTATAATTGTAGCCTAAATAAATGCCAGACCCTAGTATGTTTATTAAAAGTAAATATGAAAATATTTTACTAAATAGAGTGCAAGCTAAACATATGCTTATAATTGAAATATGTAAAATAAATAATTGATAAAAAATACTTACGTATGAAAATCGGCTTACAATATTGATCGGTTATATGATAATTTCCAGTTTGGGCAATTTGTATAATATGTAGAATGAAATTCATTTGAATGCAAAATACAAAGATGAATTTTCTTTTTTCAAAATAAGCCGCTTTGATAGAATTACGAAAAATTCAAATGATTCTGAAAAATATATGTTTTAATAACTTTACATCGGAAAAATACGTGAGTACTTACTTTTTTTTAACGAAATCTGACAACAAATATCATTCAATCACTGTGCAAATGTTTTCTTCCTAGTCTGACATTTTGCTCGGAAGGTAAAATAAAAATACGACCCTTAACCCTTGCATGTGAAATCTCATTAAAGCGAAAGATGGTTTTGATCTGTCACGCACAACGTTCCATACATAGCAATAAAGGGTTAAGGGGTGCAACAGACCCCGTGCCGGGGGTGAATGACACAGTAAAGGATGACTTGACATAAAATAGACCGTCCGGTTTATGAGAAGCGGTGCCAAGTGAAATGTATTTATTTGAAACTGTGAAGAGAGCAAGGTCGTTATTCGCATATTTTTGTGAAATGCAGCCAACTTTATTATAAGTGCTTCACATTTCATTCCGGTAATCTAAAATCTAAATAGATTGAATTTGTCTAAACTCAAAAGAGGTCAAGAAAAGTATAAATCTATTGAATTATTAATATTCTAAAACTATTGTTTTTGCATGCACTTACCGCGTGATATCTCACGCGATAAGTGCATGCATCTTTCATACCAATCAAATGCCTACGATAAAAATAGTTTGAATCAATCATATTTATTTTTACGTACTTGTCACACATTGATTGATCCTATCCAAATAAATCCTTGAACTACGTAAACCTTGATAAGACGTTATTTCTCTGACGAATATACCTATTTACGAAATTGCTAAAACATCGTATATAATATATGTATATATATATATTCATTTTTTGTACTATGTAAGTACTTATAATATTATAAAGAGGTATTATATATTTAATGCGGGCGAAGTCGCAGACAGAGGTAGTCGTAAATAATTCTACAGTAAGTACTCATAACAATATTCAATCGACTAAGCTATCGTTCAGTGGTTTGCAAACATAACGCGAGGAACAATCAAACAGTGCTATGGAACGTTGCCAAATATTTGAAAAAAGAAGCATTAATTTCATCATAGAGTAAGTAAACGGACTGATCTATAAGGCTATGAATAGACGTGCGTGGGTGGACGTTAATAGCGCCTATTATAGATTACTCCCCAACTCCCCTGGTCGATAACGGACCACCCACGATGCTTAAAACACGTTCCGTGGGACGGCGTCCCGTTTTTATACCAACAAATTCTTTAAGTAAACAATGTAAATATGTAAAAAACCCAGGTTTTTCCTATAAGCTCAAGGATTTGAGTAGTAATCAAGTTGTCATTGATGAATAATTTATTAGGGGTTTTCCACATAAAATAATTTATGCACATGCATAAAATCACGTTTGTTGGACCACGAGGTCAGAACTCGTAACTCAGACAGAATGAGACATCTATAGAAGTCTCGACATTTGTGAACCAGTTAACCAATTATTTCGTTTATTGACTTTTAAACGTTTAAATATGATCTAAGTACTAAACATTTATTTATTAAGTCTTAATATATGTATGTATGATAGCTTGTTGTCTCATCCTAAATCTTTTACTTGAAATAATCTTTAAAACATGGATTTAGCGTAGTTACTGTAGACTAATATATTATAAAACAAACGCATGCGGTAGTCATTAAAGCTGCATCTCGCGTCCATGTCGAAATACTTAATTTAATTTATCTTGTGCAAATACTTACGGACGCGAAACACTTTAAGTCTATTAGCATAGAGTAAGAAGTGTAATGCAAGTATGCAAGCATGCTTGTGCAAGCTCAGAGCCCATGGCCTAGTTTGCAAGGCGCATTGCGTAGGTCAGTCATGTCGCGTGTGACCACACTTTCTCTTTAATGTACCATTTCACTTTCACTCGTCGATCGAAATTTTGATGTCATTTTTCAGAGCATTTAATTTTTTAATGTACAAACGCAATTTCATGCCCCACTTTTTTTTGTTTTTGCACGAATTGTGTAAGTTGCCGGCGGAAATTTGTTGCATGTGTAACAAAAAATTCTGAGAGCTATAATTAGCATGTAGCTAATTATTTTTAACGGCAAAAAATGGCGTGGTGTATGTACGATGTAGCTCATATTATGAAAATTAGACGAAGATTATGATCATTAACTTAGTACATTATGATGAATAAATCATACATGGCATTCATAGTAACAACACTAGTCTAATCAGCAATTCGATCTGCCGTACGTAGGTGTACAATCGTTTGATTAAAATGTGATGTAATTCAAAACGTACAAGAACAGACTCAATACTAAAGTGAACCAGATGACTCATAACTTTCTCCCGTTCGCAGCTCAGTCGACTACCAATGCAAAAGTTTTAATTAATGTTTTAAAAACTTTCTATTCGTATACAAAAGTTTCAGCGCGTGTAGATTGTTTGAATTTCGCGTCTTAATTGATGTAATTCTGGAGTTTGATCACTCTTATTGTTACTTTGTGGAAGATCGTTATTATGCTAAATAATTATTTATGGTTTTTGACGTTTTAATTGCATACATTTATTTAAGGCTCGTGCAGACTAGCACGACTTGTCGCACGACGACGCCGGTAATTGTTCTACCGTGAAATATTCTTAGAAATTGTTTTGTTAGAGTCGCGTCGCGCCTGTCTGCGCAACGCTTTATGTTCAGTGCTTCGCAATTCGCAGCAGTTTGTTTCCTTTAGAAGTATTTTGCGGAAAGCAATGTATCCGAATTGACAGCTTCACTTATGCATGTGTAAGCAATAAGCGGTCCCATCCGAGAGATAATATAATAAACAAAGTTACTATAGCTATTCAAACGGAGCCACACTGAGCCAACAGTGTTCCTCGTTCCATACAAACAGGTTGTTTGTCAATTTCCCGATGACGCAGCGCGTTGTCAAAGCATAGCTCGCTTGTGCACATAAACAGTTCAGTCGCGACCGTCGACTCCACCACCCCCTGCCTCCCCTATGGAGGGAAGGGGGGATCGCCCACCCCGCTGCCCCATTTTTCACAAGTACTTAGCATGTCGTGGTCGGCTCCCCCATCCCCTACCTCCCCAAGTTTCGCATGTTTATGCCATAAATTTTTGTTATGACAACACACGGTCAGCTGGGCCATACATTTATTTAATTGTGTATGTTTTGCTAACACATAAACATGTATTTTCAGCTTCTACTACATAATTAAATTCTGAGTTTCTCCCACTTTCTCAACTGTCTAGGCATACAATTATTTCGTCTTGCATTCGAAGTCGTAACTTTATATATTTTGAGCTTGATGTCATTAATTAAAATACAGGATCGTTTTATTCGTTTGTGTCGTTTTGGCAGCCATTCTGCTCGACCCGGTGTTTTATTAAATCTCCTATTTCGCTGCTGACACCATGATTTATTCCCCATTTTTTTTATTTCCCACTTTTATTAGTCCTATGTCTACAAAACGAAATTCCTATTAATTCTCATGCATCGAAAGTATTAATACTGATTAGTCGTCTGTAATACTGTATAAACACAGGTTGTGTCTGAGAAAGGCAAACGTACATAATAAAGTATTAGAAAAGGTTTAGTTAGTGATTATCGGGTATCAATCAGTATTAGTGCATAACAGTGAACGGGCGGCCGCTTTCCGCCCTGTCAGCGCAATAACCGCTGGCGAGGTGCGCCGCCGCTGAGTCGGCAGTCCTCAGTCCTGCCGAGTCTTGCCGACTCGAGCGTGAGTCAGCACGAGCCGGCCCGAAACGCCATGAGTCATGACTCGACGTAATTCGGACTAGGATCGCCCGCCGTCAGCCGAAATAAGTGGATTGCTGCTTCACGGCTCAATGATTCCATTTCAAAGCTCTCTGATGTCATTACTCCATGCTTATGTTCCATTAATTTCATCTTGAAGAAGTTTCCTCAAAACACGGTCCGTTTGATTGTGTGATATCTCTCTTTATGTTACGAGGTTAACGCATTCTGATTGTGTTCTTAAAAAGAGCGTAAGAAATTAGAATGTGGCCTGAATTACGATTTGATGAGACTGCTGAATGTTCCTAATTTATAAACACGAGTTAAAAGAGGTCGAGTTACTACAAACATGTCTTCCAAGCGTTTGTGTAAATACGGAGGTAAATACCTTTTACAACCTTACACAATACAGAATGAGTAGAGCTTTTAATCAGTTTAGGACTACCCGTTCGTGTATTACATTAGGTATAATTAGATCTACGTCATAGACCTGTACACGTACCTGGGCGACAAATAGAGAAAACGAATTATCCCAGATATGAGACCTTGCTAGATCGATTTTTCGCCCCCGCAAAACCCCTATATTGCAACTTTCATCGAAATCATTAGAGCCGTTTTCGACAACGTGATTACAATTATACAAATATTGCGCATTTAATAGTATAGGATTTATTATGTAGGTTTGTATATTAAACCATAAACACTACAATTATACAGGAGCAGTGACGTACAAAAAGCAGTTCTTAGTAAACATTCATGTATATTAATTAGCAATTAATTAATCTTGCATTAGCGCTATCGGTTCTTAGATCTAGTCACATAACATTAATAGTAATGTAAGTTAACGTTTCCCCGTTTGAATGTCAAGCGAAACGGTTTTCAATTACCATAATTGTAACAAAACAAGGCCGTTCTTGATAACTTAAAAGTTTAGAAGTTCATTAAAGTACGAGTATGTAGGGCGGCCCCCACGTTTAGCCTAATATCAAAGGGCTGCAGGGTTTCAAATTTACATTGTGTTTCGAGCACAAAGTCCGTTGTTTACTTTGACTCAAGTTCGTTATTGAAACACGTCCATATATATGTTCACTTTTTCTTTTTATATAAAATACCCAAGTATAATTTGAATGTTTTAGTAAGAAAATAAAATAAAAACAATACTTATTCGGCAAAAGCAAAACGAAAAATTACAAAAGTTATATGAGATACAATCCAGATTAATTGGTAAACCGTTGTAATCAAATCACGTTTTATTTCTGTCTTTATATTTTAAAGATTATTTTCGAATTTCGAATCGCTATATTTTTCTTTTTTTTTTAGAGAGTTGAGCGCGAGACCACAAAAAGTCCAGCAACGACCGGTGGCAGGAAGAAATCTTCAGCCGTGAGGAGCAACGGGCAAATCGCACCCACTGAGCCTCCGCCACAACCTGCAGGTAAACAAAACTTTTTTTTATTCCACCTCTGTAACAAAACTCCTTTGTTCGTCACATAAACTAGCCAACTCTTCAATAAAAGCCAATATTTATGGCGCCATTACAAAGTTATCTATTTTCGCTATGAATGTATTATTCTTGAAAAGGCGAGAACTGCTGTCGATGGCATAGACGTCATAAAATAACGTTTTTGTAGGTGAAAGTTGTTTGATGGATCACCTCCGGTAACACTCACGGGTGTTATCTGAAAGTCAATTACAACTTCGTCCTATTAATCTAGCAAGAAGAATGTTAGGTAATTTAGAAAAATATAACCGATACATTGTACAAAAAGCGAATGAGAATGATTGATGATAAAAACAACCTTATCCAAGCGCTGCACGCTGAAGTAAAACATGCATAAAATATATACGAAAATATCTCAGAAATGCTCCTTATCTCTGATCATTAATAAGAAAAAGTAACATCTCATTCCTTTAACCATGTATTGATTCGTTTTTTCCGAATCCGCACGAGCGGTATCTTCAGTATGTCGCAAGCGTAGCATGCAATATACGAAGGGGATGGTGCACTGTATAGTAGTATAGAGGGGATAGTTACAAAAGCTCCCCCGAGAGTTAGCCGGGCTCCACGCTTAATAGGATAGAATTCAGAGCATTCAGGTGTGCTGACTGTACCACGGTCCGCGGCACCCGTGACCGTTCAATTTGTAATTCCTATTAGATTGAATGCACTATTCACTAAAGCTTTCGGTTAAATTGAAATGTATGAAAAACGTTCCCTATTCAAGAGAAAACATACGTTTAGAGTTTTAACTTTCACGTTTGAAAGAGTGCAAAAGGGAGTGAGATACGTTCCGTATCTTTTTCATGTTTTAATTTTGTTTTGTGATTAAAAAACATAGTTATCATAAGATATGGCTCCATTATCTCCTAGCCTTTCCATCGTAGGGAACAAAAAGCTAATATACTTTGCTTTTAAGTTTAATCTAAACCAAGAACCGTTCGTTTTATCTCCTTTTGTTTGGCGTTAAGTAAAGCAGCTTACGGTAAAATACACATGTCTTTTACCTCCTGAAACATGAGTTCAGATAACTTTTTGGGTCATTGTAAAGTGTGGGTCGTTACTCGGACGTCTTTCTGTATATACTTGTGAATGTATAGATAAGCGAGTCTCAAATTTTACGGGTTTTACTCCATACCTTGGCACGGTGCCAGCCGGCGACTATAAACGGGTAACTTCAACTTAAATAGTACATTCGCCCACGGCTGGGTTTAGTGCTCTTCGGCTAACTCGTGAAATGTACTTACTGAGCTTCCGAATTTGTTCACATGTAAATTAAATTGCTTTTCCGTACCGTTTTCTTGGAAAACCAATTATAAAAACGTTTCTTCGCATCTTTGTAGTATAATAATTTGAAAGCTCAAAAACAGTTTATCTCTTGCGTCTACGATGAATAATTTAAAACGAAAAAGTTTACCTCTTCTTAAAGAAAAATATTAAATATACGAGACAGTTTCTCACTAAACTGTAAAAATATTTAACACGCAAAGCTCATGTATTTTCAGTGCAGATGAAAAGTATGAGCGACGTATATTATACGTAATATTACAGAGGTTTCTGATTTCAAATAACATTTTTATAATATTCATTTCAACGTATTGTCGGCAATGGTGAGACCGTTTAAAAATGAATAAAAATAGTAGTATTTATAAATAATTCCGTGTTGGTAACGGTAAAAAATATAGGATGTACATTTTCCCCATAGTTCCCCTTAATGGATGATCCTTCTTCGCCTTTGACTGCACCCAAGATGGATGGCTACCATTTGCAAAATACGTTGCAATACTACTTTCTAGATCCTTACGACATTATTCCCGATAGAATCTCTTAATCTTTCTAGTGTTTGGAAACAGTTCATCACAACAAAGGGATCTTTTATAATGCGAAATTCTTGAGTGTGTGAATTGTTTGTATTCAATTATCTTTTGTTGCCTACAGCTGTGAGAACTGACAGCGCTGAATGTTTTGTGTCAAGACGTGTAGGTTATAAACACAGCAGTTGTTATAATTACATGTGAAGTTTTATTATGAAACCTGTATGAAATAAAAATACTTATAGATGATGTCTTGTTTATCATATTATGTAAGCTCTGAGAATGAACACCGATTTTTCATTGTAGGTGTTAATTCGGGCGAAACTCTTGCAAAACATTTAATTAAAAGCAGACAAAATGAAAACAAAGTCCTGGAAAACAATTAGTTTCATTTGAAGAATTAACTATTGTTAATTTCATAGCAGTTTCTGTTACTTCTGTTACTATGTATGAGTATCTGGTACTGTTTTCTATTTAAACGTAACACGGGGTAATATACCACAATAGAAACGGGTTTTGTCGACGGAAGAATAGACAAAATGACAGACAAATAATCATCATCTGTCATTTTGTCTATTCTTCCGTCGACAAAACCCGTAGAAAACTCGTTTCTATGGTTGTCATGCTACGCGTGTACTCATACTGTGTAACTGACTAATGAAATGTATTCTCAGTATTCAGCTATTCAAGCACTCTTCGTGTAATCCCAGCTAAAACCGGATCGCGCGATAATTGGGGGAATTTAAGACCCACAAGCCGACGGTATTAGCCTAATGAACTAGACCGCTTCAGGATATAAACGCACAATTTATACCTTTGACTGCGTTCCAGCTAAATTCAACGGAAAATGCGGATTTCCACGCGAGCTTCGTACTCCGCATACGATTTAATTTTAGCAGTAGCAAATTATCCAGGAGTAAGCTACTGTTTTTCCTTAACAAGAATGCAAAGATAAATTATTTGTTTCGCTTGTGAATTTAATTACTTATCCACTTAATCTAAGCGAGTAAAACTCAACCCGTGCTCAGGAATCTTTTGTTCCTTTTAAACTTTCTAAAACTTTCAGTGTTTTTAAAATCCATTTACTCTTTTCACTTTATGTTTAACTTCAATTCAGTTTGAAACAGAAAGAGTTGAAAAGAAAATTAAATAGGAAGGAGAAATTCTCTTTTGTCTGTCCAGCGGGCGGTATGGGATGTTATCCTTGAGTGAAATAATATGTTCGCGATAAAGAAGATAAAACGTGCTTTCATTTTGTGCTCGCGGTGCCAGTGACAGTTTCGTTCGTGACGTCACCGAATGGCCGCCGGCTCGCGGGGCGGCAGCGGGGATGCTACATAAGTACATGTGATGCGAGTACATGTGTCATATAAATCAGAGAACTGCGTAGTCTATATAATTACTTCACATGCCGCTTTGATAGCAACCCCGCACGTGTATCTCCCACTACGTAATCGGAGATATGTCACGTCCACATCTGCAGAACAAAAGTTAGATTATGTTTCTATGAATTTGAAATTCGAGTTTTACTCAATTTACAACAGAAGATATTAAATATATTTTTACCTTTAGATGGAAATTATGAAATTCTATGTCTTCAACATCTTCAGAGTGAATAACGTTTGGTTTGACCAGTGTTTAAAAATCACATAGGACATATTATAGGCTTATTTTGAAAATGAAAGAGTCATGATGTTGATTATTCTTTGAATAATTCAAAGTACCCATATTAAATTTCGTCGCCGCTGGGCCAACGTATATTATATTTACATAATAAAGAGTTGGGATCTAATAACGTAGGCAGCAAGCGACTCCGCCAGTTTTCATAATTTTGCACAACCCTCTTCGTGATTTTGAAAGCCATCTGCGTTAAATATTGAACCATTTTCCTTTTTGATATTATTTCTTCTCATGTTTATTCAAATAAAGCTCAAATACTGAATCAGTGCTATCCTTTTTTCCTTAGTGATGCGTTTACTCAACTGTGGGCAAGTTATTGTATACTTAGCCGTTGGCAAGTTTTGCCTTGGGGCTACAATATGTATTCAAACGGCAACTAACTTTATATTGGCTCGGAACTTGGAGCTACGGAGTTGCGAACAACCGTGGGCTTCGTACAAATATTGCTCGGATCGTTGGCACTTTGTTCACATTGTTGTTCATCGTTCCAAGTTCGGTCACTTTCGTTCAGTCAGCGTTCGCGACCTGCCCCATCGGCCAGTGGGAGCAACTTTTGAATGTGAAACTAGTTAAGTTTCCAAGGTAGCAACAGCAACTTGTGTTGGTACCGTTTAGTAAACAATACCGTTTTACATAATTGAGAATGTTTTGTCCTGTTTGTTTATATGGAAAAACCTATACGTTTGGCAGTCACGTTCTTAAGCCGCATATCGTTCCGAAAATACAAGATGTTTGTGTCGGAATTCTTTTGTGGAGTCGATATTTTATGGCACTTTTGCTATGTAGAGTATATTAAGTATGTGCATATTGTATAGCCTGATTTTGTTGTTAGTAGTTATGTTTTTAAAAAGGTAGTTATGAGCAGCTTTGACACAATTTGTCACCCCTTTCCCTGACTGGTATATTTATCTATACTATACATAACAGACTAGCATATACAGGGTGGCGCTTTAGACACCTGTATCCGTCAGGGGGTGATTCTACCCGCCATACTAAACAACTTTCAACATGAAACTCATATCCGATTCTTATGAAAAATTCCTATACAACAGCAGACATTTTCGATACACGTATGATTATTTTTTTCCGAATCTTACCTATCCATGTAGTATGTACCTTTGTGTTTTATAGCGAATGTTTAGTTTGACAGGTAGAATCACCCCCTTGACGAATGCAAGTCACTAAATCGCCACCCTCTATGTATAGCAACATTAACATTACGTTAGAGCCTAATTAATTAAATATATACTATACAACGTGTAACACAAACCATGCCATTAATATAGCCACGAGCGTGTTCGATTAATCCCATTTTGATAGCACATAATATACCATCCAAACAATCGTAGTACATAACTCAGTCGA
Organism: Agrochola lota; assembly: GCA_947364205.1. Classification (NCBI taxonomy): domain Eukaryota; kingdom Metazoa; phylum Arthropoda; class Insecta; order Lepidoptera; family Noctuidae; genus Agrochola; species Agrochola lota. The sequence continues at coordinate 7,000,334 of OX376231.1, read as the reverse complement.
TAGCGACAACTACTGACAAAGCTATCAACCGTATACCTCTTCAAATACATATATGCGGTGTTGTGTATTCACAAAGCGGCGATGGAAGCGACAGTCCTTTGTGTCAGTTAACGGAATTCGGATATTGGATAAGCTTCCGCGGTCCCCTGCCTGTTTGTTTACCTAACAATTTGATTTTAATTGCTTTCGCAACCCTAGAGCGTCCGCGTCGCCACGTCTCGTCCCCGTCTCGTACCGTTTAAAACACATACGCTCAATTATCGCATTGTAATCATAGTACTTGTTTATATTGTTAATTGATGTTTGGACAGTCTTGTTTATTGATCGAGTTTCAATTTGCGACGGAAATGTTCTACTGGTATTTAATATTAACAAATGCCAGTGATAATAAGCAAGCGGGCTGTTCATTGAACTGCTTGTAATTACTTGTAACAAGATTACTATCGAACACGGTGTATAATTCAACTGATTGTACGCCTGTCTCAGATATTTGTCAGTGATAATTCAATGTGCAGATTAATAATGTACATTAGTTAACCATAATGTCATGTCATGTCTGTTAGGAGTCCTTTAATATTACGTAACGATGTTTGACAAATGCGTCGCGTCACACCAATTTGCACATTTCAACCGACTATATTAACCTCTTCTTTTGAATATTAACATATTCATGCTAATGTTTCTAGAAAGCGACAGACAGAATTTTGTTAAAATAATAATGTCTTCTAACTCAACATGACATATTAATCACTCCTCTTGTACCTACTTATCTACGTCCCCAATAGGGTTGCCAACCCTATTATATAACATAGTACCCTACTATATTAGACGCCTTAATACTATATTTCTTAAGAAAAAATATAGTATGCGAAACTACAATATTGTTCATAAAAGCTGATTTAATGGTATTTTGTAACCTTAATTTAGAGTGTAAAAATAGGAAAGAGACATAAAAAAAGGTTCATAGTAGCAAAAAATATGTTAAAGAATAAAATATTTTTGAAACATAAATCTACTATATCTTTTTTTTTTCAACGTCTTCTATATTTTTACAGGTAATGGCTTAATACTTACTATAATTAATATTAAAAAAGTTGGCAACCCTAAGTCCCCGATGTAAAGGTCATATAATTCTAAATTGCAAATGAAGAAGATAGCTCCATTGGAGCAAATTTTATCTCATTGACAGATTTATACAATCTTGATATTCGGTAACGAAGTAATCTGCATTCCGCTGGCGGAACATCGCAAATTTTGCGTGCGCGCCCCGTTGGTTCATGTAGTTAGCATAACTTTACATATTTACCTTTAAATGCACCAGAGGTACGCTATGACTACGGTATGTCTCTAGTGCATAATATGTTCTAAATAAACATTATATGTACCCAGGGATAGTACCTAACATAGGCAATTATACGCTTGAATTATTAAAATTAAATATGCATTCACTTTGCAATCTCGAAGATATGCAAAGAGGCTAAACAAAGAACTTTATTCATCGCGAGTTCGTGACCCAAAAACTTGATTCAACTGTAAGATTATTATGCAATTCCGCATACGCGTACAGACATTATCATACATACTTAAGTGCAAAATGGTGTAGTCAATAATAAAACATCCTCAAGGCATCCCCTTTACTTGTGAATAGGTATTATACGAGTTAAGGAAACCGGGCGTGCATTAATACACATTATGCCCCTTTATCATACTTTGCTTCCCCCACTGCCCTTGTAAAGTTAGAATAAAAATAACAATATTAAATTTGCATGCCGACAAAACTGGCTGCGGCACGCGACGAACTCATCCCCGGGGCGGACGGGTGGGCGGGGGTGGAACGGGGGTGAACAGGGAAATTGTGACACGTCTAGCGCACGTTTTGTGGGGTGGCGTTAGAAATTCGTGCAGGAATGCAGTGTCACCCTAATCTTTGCTCCATAATAACCCTCACCTGACTGTAATGACGTGGAGGTTGAGACAATGGGGTGAAATTATGCAATTTGTTTCTGCACAGACGTGTTATTTGGGTTATATCGAATTTTATTGTCATTTGAATAAGTAATTTAGCCTTTATCTTTAATTAAATATATTCAGAAACAGTTTAGTTCAGATCCCACATACTAACTGTATCAAAAGAAAAACATCTGACGATTCAAACCGTATAATCGCAGAAGATATATCATCAAAGCCCACGTAACCTGATTACCGATTGAGCCGGCTTATCAACCGCGTGAAAGTGCGTGTAAACAAAAGACGATTGTATTAATTAAAACTAAATAATGAGTCACAACGTGTGTTCGTGATGTTTTGTTTTGATATAAAGCAGGCAGCACCGCGTGTGATGAAGTACACGAACGCATGACAGCCGTATCCGGCCCACAATTGCGCGAAGGTCAGTGACACGCGACGCAACGCGAGCGTGCGAGTGAATCAGCATCTACTTAATTAGAAGAAAAGCGTCTGTTAGACACGCAAAGGGGTGGGGGGGGGGGGGGGGGCTCAGCATAGTCTGCCTTCTATTTGTCTTATTTAATACTAATCCTTATTTGTTTTCACCAAATAATCACTGCGTCAATTTGAACATGTTTTTCTAGCGCCTAATGCCACTTTAATAGCATACCTACCACTATTAATCACTGTTTCTTGACTTTGCTTAACATCCTCAAAAAGTATTTCGAATTAAGCCGTTGTGCATGAAGTCATATTGGTGGAAAAAATCTCAAAAAGTTATAATTTTTTGTTGCTATGATTTTACCTGCTCAAGTGTAGTTTTAGTGTTTGACGATAGATGTCGCTAGTTGTAGCGTTCGACCAAGCCATTTTGATTATTTTCAAAGTAAAGACTTGTTTTGGTGTCTAAAATCCAATAACACCCACTTATTTTATTATTACGCAACCTTAACCCTACAAGTTAAGTATACTCGTTATGCATTAATAACTTTTTTCTATACCGAAAGCCAGGCAAGAGTGAATGATAGTGTAAGAAATAATGGTTACTATATTTTCCGAACCCTCAATAGACAGCCGAATGCTTTTTATGTTGGGTCGACCGTTATGGAAGATTTATGAGGGCGCATTGGAGCCGGCTTTCCGAGCTCATTTAATTTTTATTGCATCGAGGTCGTGTTAAAAACGTGATAGTAACGGGCCACCATTAATGAAACACGCCAATTGACAAACAATCACATTGAATATTGAATACTGTTTAATATAACATTACATCACGCGATCATCTTCAGTCGCTGCGACCAATTAACATGTATTTATGTTGAACGAGCTAATTATAATTCTTGTATGGCTGCATTATTAGAAACAGTCTTATAATATCCGTGTTTATATGCAGATTAGTGCGATTACAAGAACAATAGTCGGTGGAAATCGACACGGTGAAGAGCCGGCACCTGCGTTAGCATAATAAATGTTTGCGGCGCGTCACGTTGGCGTTACGTAAAGAACAATGGCTGGCTGGGAACGCGGCCGTGAACGCGATGCGAATCCTCTACATGGAATCTATGCCATTTATTTATTCCGAGTGACGACTCGGCTTTAACAATATCGGTGTGGAATCGCAAATGGCCGGCAGTACCGTTTCCGTCCTCAGTGTGGAACAAACAGCGATTTGCATATTTTCGTACGGCCGTGTTCGGAGTGCGAAATGTCCTAATTGTAGGTAGGTATTATTCATCTTCATGCTGGGTTGTTCTGTGGTGTTGTTTGTTCATTCTTTGATTTTTTTTTATTGAGTTATACAATGTAGAAATAAACCTACATAATTACATTGTATGTAAGTATCTTCAAGTATAACAGCACAATAAAATTAAAATAATAAATAGGTATCGTTAAGTTACATTATGCAAAGAATATAATTTTACAAAGTCATTAAAATGAACATTTCCACAAAGTATAAAATAATATTTTTAAATGTAAATGTAAACTGGAAGCCAAACAGTCTTTTACACACTTGCTGGTGCGGACGTTACGTTATTATGTGTACTTTCACCCCGATGCACCGTTACTTGAACTACTGAATATTCGCTATCTCTCTCGCACTCGACGATCACAATCTCGATCAACTCAGCTGTTTGTTACACTGAATAACGGACGTAATCATTAATTCATGGCTCAACGTTATTTGTCGCTTTTAAATTTCGAAGCATTTAAAATCCAAATGTATCGGAAAAATCCACAACTATCTTCATTCAGAATGATATTTAATTGACCTGACTATCCTGTACGTGTGTAGGTAATCCGGTTTCAGGTCATGCCACTGATGTATTATCTTACCAACTCCTTATTTAAACACTGATGTTCAGAGTAGTGTAGTTATTTACTCAGTAGGTACCTAGATGTTTTCGTATCTAAAATGGCCTCCACGGAAAGAGACAAGACTGGTAATAGCCACGGTAATGTATCTGCATTTATTTTGTCCTCTTTAGAAATGTATTGAACGGACAGAAACAGCACGATTTATATGTTTATTCAGGCCGGGTATCTGACCTCGTTTAAACATGCTTTGAATGGAAACAAAGGTCTCTAAAATGTCTATTCATAATAGGTACCTAAGTAAATATAATTATTCTTATTCACTTCGTAATAGATCGGTAAATAACGAAACAAACAGCATTCAATTTAATACTAAATGTAAAAAACACAAATGTCAATTGTTCATCGACTCGATAAGCGTAATGGAGTAACAACGTAATTGCCTTCAAAATACGCTTTTACTATTCTATCGATAATTTAGCCTCAATCGGTTCATTGTGAAAGAGACCCTAATAAGGTCGTAAAACGTAATAAAGAGTCAAGGCGACCCGGCTCATTCCGCGCAAGTTTTAACAAGTGAAATCAGAACCCGATTGCATCGCACTGCGCACACCAAAAATGTGTTGTGTTTCTACATTATTCAAATCACACGTCAAGAGCTCAAGAGTCTCAAGACCACAGAGGTCGTGTATTTTTCACACGTCGGCGCAAATGCATTCCTCACACAATTATCGCGCCGCACCGCGCCGGTGGCTACTCGCGCTCCGTTATGACTTTTATTTGCCCTCCGTAGAACGCATGTCCAGCACAAACAGGTTTCGAAACCAGCTCCATAAATACGAGTAGGGCGAGGCATGCAGGCCCTATCTGGATAATCTCTCACATACATTCATCTCCCTCTAATCGCCGTAAACGGGAAGATTCATGGTGCCCTTAAAGGGAATTTTGCTGTCGAATCGTAATCGGTTCCTAGAAGAATTTATCACCAGCCTTTTCGTAGAACCTGTTCCGATGCGGCCGGCTTTACATTAAAGGGTTGAGAGCTTGTATTCTTATTTTTAAAATGTCTATCGAGTCGAATGGACCGTTAATTGGATTGGAATGCAGTCCTTATATAATTAGACAAAAACGAAGAACCATAAAAGGGTAGATTATTCGAGCTTGTAACTAACACAAAAGAAATACTTTTGGAGCTGGATTTATAGAGATCTTTCATGTATTGTTTAAACTTTTACGAGGCAACTTCCCACATTTTGCAACTGTTTTTTTTTTCATTCGACAGTCATTATCTTTGAACGAGACATGTTTTTGTTTCGCAAGAATACGCCTTTCTGTTGCCACGTCTTATTATTTGAAAAGATTATTCTGAGAACTAAACACGTCTTCCGAGAAACTGGATAAAAACCAGAAATAAAAGCAAGAATCATCACCACTTACTACACATATTAAATTTATACGGAGTTTAAAGTTAGAACACATAGTTCCCCAAGATGGCTGGCGTATGACGTCAGCTCCGGTGCGCGGGCGCATTAAATTGATCGTTGTGTTGATTGACGCTCACGGTCTTTTTTGCAGTCGTGTTTATATACAGATCTGTGTCGCAGTCAACTATATGAAGGACATTAATAAGGAAAAATAAACCGAATAGATTGTCTATTACAATAGGATAATCATTATCAATAATAGCATGACGAAACACAATGACAATATTAATTGAGGAATGACAATCAAATTATTTTAATAGATCTATAATTAAATCTATTAGCATCCAATGTTTTATTCAAGTTTTATTAATTTGTTGTTGAATTTTTGACAGTGTGACAGAATGCTGATATGAAAGGCAAAAAATTAATTTACAAAGTCAGAATTACAATAAGTTAAAGTTGTTATTGAATATGAAAAAATACTTCTAAAGTCAGACACTAAAATGGAAATTTCCGCTGTAGTAAAAGAGGACATTAGCCTACGTTGGAACAGGCAGACTCGCATCAAGAACAATTTGTAATTTATTCTGTCTCTTCGGGTATTATGACCGCTAACCTAGCACGCAACGCCCACCCACAAATTATTTTAGCTGGTTTTCATGTTTTCAACAATAATGACAAACAAAATTATTTACTTATTAGTTTATCGACTGAATTTTCCCGCTTGTTAAGTTGAAACACGTTTATGAGAGAAAAATATAAAAATAACTATTGAATTGAAACTTTAATTGAGCGTAATTATTTGCAAAATAGGTCCTGTTGCATAATCTCTCATAGTAATAATGATTTAATTACAAAATGCAACGCTTTTGATATTAATTAAGAGGTTATTTATTAATTATTGGTGATTAACCAACAGGCACGTCGTTATTTATTTAAATTTGACATCCTTGAACAAAAAAACATTTAATGTCCATAATCATTTGACTTTTAAAATCCAGCAACTTGTTTTACCTTTTCCAATTGGCATTGGTATTTTGAAAATATGGCTAGTGAGTGTGCTGTTGTGATATTATCAATAAAGCGAAATTAAATAAGTTTTGTTTTTATTTTCAAGTTATGTCATTATGTTTTTGGAGATTTTGCCAAGGTTTTTTGTCTGGAATGTAAACTTATTTTTTTCAAACGTGATTTTAAAATGTTATCGTCACCAATTTATGGTCTAAATCACAAAGTATTTAATTTACAGCTTACTCTAATAGAATAAAATATCTCATGTTGCATTACTATACCGGTTTGGATTATAATACCAATTACAAATACCATACCATAGAGCAATTATTTATTATACTACATGCTTTTTTTGCGATCCATAAAGACACAACGATCTTATGCAATTCATATGACGTTTCTAGCAAAGGAAACTGGGATTACTTTGCCACGTAGCGATTTAATTATCATAACAAACGTGTGTGTATTTTATATCTCCAATCTCCATAGTTTAATTTAAATTAGATGCTGATTAATATTCTTATTTATTCGTAATATTCAATCACATCTTTCTCAATATCATGGCACTATAATTCAATCATAAAAAATCTGAACTGTTTTAAGAGATACACGTCAGCTTGTAACATTAACTACCTACCTTATTATGGATAAAAACCAGTTCTAAATGCTAATTCCAACCCAAACTAAAACTAGTCTATTTTTAATGTTAAACATACGAACACATAAATAATCATGAATCTCGTGATCAAAACCAATTAAATTCAATTTGGAGTGGAATATTTTTGATTCACCCGAAATTGTTCAAATGGAGGTCACAAACTCCCGGGACAGTTGGGGATAATGGGGAAAATTGGGTCACATGGACGAATATTACACGAAAATCTCCGAAGGGTGCACGCTGCGCAAAATGGCCGCCACGACACGCGCAGTAATGGCCGCCGCCGGCCTTGGGTCGTACTCGCAATCAACTTATTATTCAATCTCATGTCGCGAATTGGTCCGAGGTCTGCCGGCCGTTGACCTAACCGTTCCACTCCACTCGTTGTCAACGTTGTGCCCGTAGGCTGATAGATTAAATTACATAACGTAGGTATGTCATTATTTTTATCCTAGTACACATATTTATTGTGATTATCTTTTTATTCGATTATTTTCGTGCTTCTATTCAGGTAAAATAACAAAAGGTCACGACTTCACGAAGTTATTATTGCTGTTCATGTTTAGTTTTTGTTTCACACATGGCTGTTAATCTGAATTGTTAATTTGTTCTTTAAGAAAAAAATAAATGCTTGGAATTCTATACAGGCTACAGACAGATTTATAATAAGGATTTAGGACAAAAATGGGTAATCTTATCGGGTCCATTGTATTGCTTGGCATTCCAAAGGTCGTCGGTCGGCGCAGTTGACGTAAATCCGACACGGTCCGTTATGTCCTCTCAGAGAACAATAGATTGTTCGCGCTACTCGCCTAATGAGAAATGTTTGTTTTTCAGCTTCATACAATGGCTACTGCTCATTGTTGCTTTTATTATTATCTCCTTCAGTGTTCCGTCGCAAAAAAATAATAATTGTCTAAATTTTGTTGATCTCATCTTCCTTATACATTTAGCCATGTTTTAATTTTGTTGTACCTACACAGACACTTTATTTAAATGCCATCTACGTGAAATGAACCACTTGATATTTTTCATATCCGAGCACAAAAAAATAAACATTAATAATAATCGTATAAATAACCAGGCCGGTTGAACAGGTTTTACTTACTGAGAAATTTTTACTATAAAAATAATATAGATAATTTATACCTACTTCAACAAGTCTTCATACAACACAATAGTACAAAACGGGTTATAAATTACATAGTGGAAACCGCGTCGCTGTTTTCGAAGAGTCGACCTTGATTGAAGGCTCATTAGCCGCGCAGAGTCAAGACGAGCGAGACCACGCATCGAACCGGTTTCGGTCGTGAGCCCGCATGATTTATGCCTTCGCCTTTACAAAGAGTGTTTTTTTTTCACCAGACCGGTTTGCCCGCCTCTCCCCCGCTCGGTTTTTGTTACGCTACCTGGATGCCGCGGAAAAAATATAGTATCAGCTTTTTTTCCATGGTAATAATAATACTAAGCATTCCTTTTGTAGCACATGCGGACGTGGCCAGTGCTAGAGACGTGATGTGATGGCGTTGTGGCTTCATTATATTAATGGATTCGACCGGATGAATACAAAGACGGGGCCTTTAAACTTTATCGCGTGTAGAATACGTGTTCCCCGGGCTCGGTACACGCGGCATGAAATTGAATTTATGATTCACATGATACTCATCGTGGAACTACTAATTTAAGTACGAATAACAAACGTAAATTGAAAACTTAATGGTATTCAAATTAATTGCCTGCTCCTACTGTTGCCTAATTCGAAATTCTTTCTCGAAACAGACGTTGTTATCTGTAATAAGTACATGGATAATGTAAAAACAAACATGTATAAACTAGGTACTTTGTTCCACCAACTGTGCAAAGTTCTTTACTCATGTGGTGCAAAGACCGAAACATAATATTTAATGAATATGGTAATATCGTTCTTATATTCGTTATATTCATAGTATGTAAATACTCTTGTTGCTGTACCTACTCTCCGACGTTAATAATAATATATTTAATATTTATTAATAGTGTAGGTAACTAAGCCCATATTTCTTGTTAAATATAATATATACTAAATAAAATACCTGTTTTGTTACTGTTTTCCTCAAAATGAAACCACAAAAGCTATAATAATTAATTGGTAAATCGTTGTATGTTCCGACGACCTCTATTTGACATTGGCGGGCTCGCCCGTCCTCGCTTCTACAGTTTTTGTTGCACTTTTTTTCTTATAATTTATTTATCAGCCGCCATTTTATATACCACCTGCCGCGGTCGTTACCCGCACAGAAAAACTCCCCTCCTGTAACAAAAGATATTCCCAAGTTATTCTTACTTATAATTACAACTCACAAAGCATTTCGGGCAGAAAGCACCGGTTTTTGTTGGCCAACAAAAAATCTCCCTTTAATTCTTTGGAAAGAGGCATTCTACAGCTTAAATATGGGGTATATGGACCAGTTTTTTTCATGCGTAAAAAAATGTAAACAATTCGTTGGTGCGTTGCGGAATCGGGATTTACTGTGAGATCGATGTGTTATCCGGCGTTTCGCTAAAATGTTCGATAACAATGGATGGAAAATGGTGATTGTATGACAGATTTACAACAGTATTGTGAATGTGAGTGACATAGTTGCGGCAGGTCACAATGTCGTGGGACATAAACGTAACCGTCCGCTTTTCACTTTGAAGCCGTCGGTAAATACTAATCTACTGTTTATTTACACATCTTGCAACATGTTTAGGTATCTACGTGTTGTGAGTTAACAACACCTTATCGTCAGACTGTGTAATTTCACGATAACAAGCTTTGTAAGATAGTGATAGCATTTGTTATTAAAACGCTTTCTAGAACAAAATCATACAACTAATCGCGTTGCTGATAACTTTGTCGTTATTTCTCGTTGATAAGAATCGCGAAATGATTATGTCTACATGGACTTGTTTTAATAAAAGGTTATCTTTTAGATTAGGTTCTCGTTTATGTAACTTAAAAACATCTAATCAGGGATTAATAAGGCTCATTTATTTTCTCGATAATAAGAATAACAAAGAGTCGGTAATCGCAAACCAGAGCTATAATTGAAATTCAAGCGTCCTTTGATTGCAGCCGTGACTCAAGATATAATGGACAATAAATTATTTCCATTGTCAACCGTAAGGAAGGAAAAGGATATGAATAGTTATTGAAATTGATTTCCAGACGACAATTAATATGGTTTCAATGACAATTATTGTGATATTGTCATAAACAGTTGGTCAGTCTGCGGTTCCCCGCGTAGTACTTAATTGGATTTCAATCCGCAATGTAATTATAAACTGCATTATAATTTGAACTGAAGACAAGATAAAAAGTCGTCAATGCAATGAGTAGATATAATCATTGGCTTTTATATAATTAAGCACAACACTAAATTAAATAAATGCCAATGGATATCAGTATCACATAAATTCTGAGTAAAGGAAAATACTTTAACATTTAGCATTAATCAGAACGAAGCAGCAATTCCTCAAACAATAAACTGACCTTTTAAAACATCAGCACAATGCAATTTGTATAAACAATGAAAAAGGTGAGAAAAAGCCGACAAAATTATGCGCTTTCGGCATTGCCGCCTCTTTGTTTAGCGTAGGTCACTTTGACGTAACCTTAATAGGCAACTGTGCTAATAATCACCGGTATGCAGATATCGACTATCAGCTGAAAGTATCGGAAGTTTTAATATTAACATCTTTATAATTATTCATTAAACTTTGAATATAATACAGGTTCGATTGAAACAGCTGTTTATAAAATTGAAACTGTCCAAAAGACACACAACAACGAATTGCTCGTCTGCAATTTTGAATACGAGACACAAATAGACAACTTTCATGAAGTTTGACTTTGTTGTCTTATGTGAAGTAGTCTAAAGACTGCCACAGTCTTAATTAGATAAATTTTTCCTCTTCGCTGTGTTATTCAAACGAACTTGAATATTAAGACACATTGAATGGTGTTGTTGTGAAACTTGTTATTCGCGTCCATATTAAGCATTTAACTGACGGCCGTAATATTTCAATTAAATTGGCACCAAACAAGTTTTAAATACCGCAGTGTGCAACACAGAACTTGAAAGTAAAAGGTCATCAGTGCGAAGCTCTGTAACAAATCGAACAAATTAAGAGTTACCAAACTTTCTCAATCAAGTGGAACATTACAGACAGTTGTCAAAGAAGTTGTAAGCGGATATAAATCTCAGTTTAGCTCGATATTGCCCGCCACTGCTCCTGCCAACTTAACAAACTTCTCAAAAGAAATGCCAAACTTTTAATGCTCTTTCCTCGGATTCTAATAATAGGGGAGAAACTTCGTCTTGCGGTTCTTTATTACACTTTACAGAAAATATAAATGATTATACAGAAACTTACGTAACATCTGCCTTTGAATAATGAATTAAATTACAATAATCTAACATCATCAAGATTCTTATGTGCGGGTTTTTGTTTTCATTAAGTTGCTTTAGCTTATGTCAGATATAAGTTTGTTTATACATTCACGATTCTCGTTAATATGGTAAACACATGTTGAATGTTAAAATTATGCAAATATGTCTTAATTCTGTACATAATTGTTATTAAAAATATTAATATCAGGTAGGTACCCACCGTGTTTTGACCTCCAGTTTGACACTGAATTGTAGTTCTAGTGCAGTCTTTAGCAATACTTATAAAACCAGTGAGGCAGGTATTTCTTTAACAAATACGCTCATGACCTTCTTAATATTGAATGCGTTAACATTCGAATGCCTGTGGTTAAAAATAAATCATTCTGCATCGACACTCGATCTTGTACAAACTCATTAAGTAAAGGACTTTCTTAGTGCAACTAGTTAAAGACGTCAATGTTTGTTTAGAAACCCGAGCTGAAGTGTTTGGTCCCATTACTGCGGTATGCCGGGGTCGTGCCCTCTCTACTTGTGTCAGATCAGATGGCCGACTTCTGCTAAACGAGCTCGTTGTAAGATAAGCCTTATTATGTTTTGACTTACCACATGACCTTTAGTTTATCACGAATTTTGACATTTGATCCTCGTACAGCTGGACCCCATACCGTTAGTTTTATTATTATATATCAGTTACTTCGGTTAGTGTGTTTTGATATTATATTTACATTGCTAACTATAAATAATACTTAGTTATTGACTTTTCCTTAACTGATATCTACAGACGGTTTCTGATGTAACTCTTCAGTGTATTGATTATTGAATATTATCGGATACTTAGCATAAGTAAGCATGATTAACTAAGACGTTGAGTTAATTAACACAATGAGACTGCAAAATAAATAAATCATCTTTCGTGTTTTATAATTGAACGATCAAGAATATTATCCATCAGTTAGAACACAAAGACTTAATTGAAGACTCATTAAAGAACACGAAGGTAAACTGTATTTAATTATTAAAAAGATTATTTTTAAAGTTTATCTATATATTTTAAGTCTACAGCAAAATAAACGGCCGTGTTCTATTCAACCAATATAAATCGCCTTACAGTAAAAATAAAAATATTCATTATGAAAAGGGTAAGAATTCGGAAAAACCTTGTTTGAATACAAAAGGAATTCCGCAAGATTCGTGAACAGTAGATTGCACGACTTAAATGGCTCAAATATTGAAAAATTTTCGCTGAATATTATCAAACAAAAACCAATTTTCTACTACAATAGCTTGCATTGAAATGGCCAACTGTAGTTCACAAAAGAATTTGATGATGTTTACGACTTTGAAATGAAAAACGATACATAAGAAAGATCCCCCCATTTGAATGAAGTTTATCCTTTAGTGCCAGTTGCGACTGATATTCTATTTATATCTTTTGCCGCCGTATGCATTGCACCTGTCGACACTTTCCACCCTTGCTTCAACGAACCCTCCACAGCCCCAAAAGACACCTTGAACGTTCAAGAAAAAAAAACTTCTCTCAAGGTCAACACGTTCAATTAGGGTGTCTGTCTATTCTTGTTTTGGAACCAGATGATGAAAGATAAGACACCTTGAAATACGAAAATGTATTATTAAATCTCTTTATTAGATTAAATGTCAAACCGGTCAAACGATATTAAACGTACAAATAAAGATAAAAAAAATTGTTGGTAGGTATAATTAGAACCAAGTTGGTATTATTACCAGAATACCAACCGGGTCATCGAGCAAGGTTGTTATTAAATGGATATGAACGGAAAAACCTTACCGAATCGCTCGCACATAAGTAAACATTACACGTTTTGCAATCTACCACTAGATTGTTACCGTTATCTGTATCCTAAGTGCATGATATAGGAGACTTATCACGTTTATCGCACGCCCGATAACAGCTCCAAGTATCCCTTTGTCGCAACACTACGATAGCACATGAGGATTTTTTATTGTCACTTCCTATGACTACATTATAATTATAGTTTATCATGTTATTATATCCGCTGGCGGTGTGATGACACAGCTCTCGTGTTTCTCTCGTAATATTACGGAATATCTTTGTTTGTACCTACTACATACATTTAAACATAGTGTAGAATTTCGCTAGCGTAGATGGAAGTAATTCAATGTTTGCAAATTTCTCAATATTGCAAGGAATGTGCTTTGTTGTGACGCATTTTGAAAAACCGGTTTTATACGCGTAGGCACACTGAGCATTCCGTACCTATTCTAAGTAAATACAGGCTTACTTACGTGATTTCAAAGGTTTTCTGTGGTCGAATTGAAAACCCAGTTAGATCCAATTCAGTGAATTTAAATTTCGAAGGTATGTTCTGTGGTCGAATTCAAAACCCAGTTTGAACCAATTCAGAGACGTCAAATGCGTCCCAACGATAAATAAATCCATCCTCATCAAGCGGACACATGACGAGAGCTACATTTAAGTGGCTATAGCAGCGACTGTCAGCGGACATGCAATTGAATATGATAGATGGACCACTGTACCGTTACCAAGAGAATGTTTCGAAGTGGAAACCATGGTGTTCCGCACTCACTTTCTATAATGCTTGCAACTGTATTCACACAATGAACAGTTTTATGTTGGAAGAACTAATGATTTTGTAGTAGCAACAACAATTTGATGACCGTCACTAATCATCCTTGGAATGAAAAGAAAATAAAAGATTTCCTACTATGATTGGCTAAATAATTAATCCGCAATTTCATCCAAATCCTGATAGGTACTAAAATGCCACTATAAATATAGTCTATGACTCATAATAAGACCATAAACCGATCGAACCGGTGAAACTTCTCGAGCCTTAGAACATTATACTTTTACAACGATATCAAAGACTATAAATTCAATTATAAACTAATCCGGTTCGAATGTACGCGAGCCAGTTGCACCATCAAGAATTAACATACAAGGAACTGCAGTTTAACAGGCAATTAATTAGCGCAATGGACCGTTGGGTGGAGTGACCCGAAGGAGTGGCGGTCTCATTAACCGACGACGTCAGACTAACAATTTATAGCGCTATTAAAATTCAAATTAGTGAAAGTTAATTCATTGATATATTGTGTCACTGCTCCTTGCCATTATAAAATTCGAAAATAGATCAAAGATACGTTCCATGTAGGTCTTTTAATTTAATTGTTAATTCGATACTGTAATTTATATTAATTAAAACCGGGAACTTGCGTGTTATCAGCGAGGTTATCGCAGCGGGAATTCTGTTCGATACAGTTTATATTTTATGTATTTAATTCCGCACTTACAATAGTAGTTTCAGTTATAATTCTATGCCTACCGAGAACTTTTCCTCGAATTGAATTATATTATTATATTAGCAATACAATAAAATATGTGTTTCATTTTAATATGATCGATAGAAATGCAATCAAATAAAAAAATCTACTTAGCATTACTTCCGCTACTTAATCCTTATCTGGTACTCAGTAAATAGCGTTATCAGCATCGTACGATAAAACCACATTTTTCAATTTGTTTTCCTTATCCATTTATCTTGTTTAGAAACTTTATCAGAGATGAAAAGTTTTGTCGGAATTAAATCTTTTGTACTGTAGGCTGTTATCATAAGAAAACGAGGCTATGAATTTTCCTTAATGAAACCTTGACACTAATAATTTATTTTTTATTTTATTTCTATCTTATTTATAATTTGTTTGTTTGTTGTTCCAGGTACGCAGAGATTTACAGTATCAACAAAGTCTGAAGGTACAGTAAACATGTCTTTTTCAGTGGCCTCAAAATTTACAGCATTAGAGACATTATCTTCTATTGTTATCTTAAGTAGACAGTCA
The DNA here is from genome assembly GCA_947364205.1 of Agrochola lota. Classification (NCBI taxonomy): domain Eukaryota; kingdom Metazoa; phylum Arthropoda; class Insecta; order Lepidoptera; family Noctuidae; genus Agrochola; species Agrochola lota. Next base: position 6,984,705 of record OX376231.1, on the reverse strand, counting down.
ATATTCTTATTCCTCGTCCATTATCAGTTTTATCACTTTGACCTTTGTCAGGTATTTCACAATAAACATTTTTAATCATATCTCCATGTCCGCCATTTCGGGAAAACACATTACTAATAGTGGATAACTCATTGGAATTTGGCACGATTTTAGATAAATGTTTTGTTATATAGCTTATCGCGTGCAAGAGAAAATCTTTTCTTTATTAACCTCATTGTTCTGTCGATAACCGTTCTCTCGTACTGTTTTGTTTAAAAGTTTAATGAGAATAACGCTGTGGATACATTTATCCTATACTATTAAATGAGCAATATTTGTATATACATATATTTAAGTATATATATTTGTAATCACGTTCTCGAAAACGACTCTAACGATTTCGATGAAAGTTGCATTATAGGGGTTTACGGGGCCGAAAAATCGATCTAGCTAGGTCGCATATCTGGGAAAATTAGTTTTCTCAATTTTTATCCGAGCAAAGCTCGGTCGACCAGGCACTTATAATAAAACCAGAATACACGCAAAACGCGTTGTTGCATAACTTTATAATTAAGTATTTGTGATTTTTAATTCATATTTTTATGGCACCTCTTTAGGTCATGAGCTATCCGAATATCAAAAAAATACTTGTATAGGTCTTAAGGGGAGGCGTGAAAATTGATTCGCTGTTGCAATGTATAGTAGATTACAACGCTACAATCAGAACTAAGGCCGCCATCTTGTGTATGCAATATTTTTCTGTGACAATTTCACAAATGTTTACCAACAACGCCCCCGGGGTATCTATGTCATTCAAGCGCCAGAAAATCCTTGTAGAAATGTAACAATTTTATCGACACCTATTTTTGCATATTTAAGCTGAATTACAAACTTATCTTATCTATTATGTAGTGTTGTTTATGAGGTCACCACGCCCTGAAGCAGCGCGAGCGTGGGGAATTAATTTCCCATGAGCCTCGTTCATTGTACGTAAGCCGATATTTGTCGACCTGATTACGGTTCGGTCTATTATCATGCTAAACGATCGTGACTTTCCGAATCGTTAGTGATAGCACGCTAATTTGTTTCGAATCTTTCGATTTTCAGTGATTCGGAATTTAAACGAGTTTTAAAAGCAGTTTCTATTCAGGATTTTATCAAAAACTTCCCACGCGTAATGAAAAGTGCAAGAACTCTTTACTCTTTCTTTGTACAGGTTTTTTTCTGAACAAAAAAGTGCTCTGAAGAGCGTGCATTCCAAAAGTTGGCAACTTCGCAAATGAAGAATACTATTCAAGCATAATGATATTGAAAGTTCCGCTCATATCCAACGTCATTACTGATGTCTGTCGCGTCCAGGAAGTAAACATCCATTCTATAACTCAATAACGTGGAAAGTGCTGCCACATTTCTTAGGAAATTACCAATGCTATACAGAATACCTATTACCCGGTGAAATATAGCCGGAAAACTATCACAGTGCTCACAATGCGAAATTGGCCAGAATGTTAGATTCACGACTGAGTAATAAACCAGTGTGGATCAAAAATAAACATGTGACGTCAATTCTGACGCATTTGTGACCAAGGAAAATCAATAGGCATTTGTCCCCTTCGATACTAGGTATTGATTGAATGAAATGGGGCGATTCAAGCGGAATTTTTCGCCGTTTCAGCGGAATTTCAGCCGTTTATCTTCCTTTAATCCCCTTGTCGTTTTTATTGTGCTCTGTGGACTTTTTGTTTTGGTTTTTGTTTTGAAAACATTGCTACGAGTATGTTTAACAAGGTTTTTATGTTCATAAAATACTGCTTACCTATTCAAAGTATGGAAAATAATATTATAAAGAGAAAAGATTTGATGTTAAAACTACTGGACAGATTTTAAAAACTCTTTCACTAGTAGTATGCAATATAGCCGAGCAATATAGTATGATAAATGCAATATGGAATATAGCGAGCGAAGCCGCTAGCGGAAGCTAGTAATTTATAAAGTTACTTCAGATATTTTTGCGTGAATAGAACAAATAAGACATAAAAAATGACGAATTTCCTTCTTCTAATAGGAATGACGACAAGAAATGTTTTTTTGTCTGTCATGGATATTGTAAAAAAATATTAGACGCGTATTTTTTTTATTTTTTTTGTAAGATTATGGCGGTAAATTGAGTTAAAATGTGCCATGACGTCACGAGTATGTAGATTTTATACTTACTTGTAACGTAGCGACCCCCAGTCACCAACTTAAAATGCGTTTTTTATTAATATGATAAAGCAAAAAATACTTGTCTTCTATTTTTTTATTACGTGACTGACGGACTAATTAGAATTTCTTTTTTTTTATTCAGGCATCATCCGTATTGTTTCTATAGAAATTATGTCTGATTCAGACACATAACATAACTCACGTAATAAAAAAATAATTTATTAAAATTATGCCACGCTTCTGTACCGTGTCACTACATTTGCTTGTTCTGTCCACTGTGAGTTATGCTGTCTGCATAACTATCAATCTGGACGACTAGCTCACTTAGCACTTAGACTTACCTACGTTCCAGAAATATATTATTCTTAATTCATTCATACTTTATCGTGTCCTTATGAGTCAGAGCTTCAGAGGCAAGCATTTGATCAAAACAGCTCATAATGTACTCAAACTGTCATGAATTTAGCGCTATAAATCTGACGTGTCAGTTTTCGTTTAGTGTAACTACATTTCCAGACCGTATTCCCAACCATTATATATATTCATCCGAGCACTTATACATGCACATGTGTTATGTCGGGCTGACTCGGGCTCCATGCCAAAACATTTGGCCAGACATCGCCCAAATGTTTCCATTGTAAATCACAACCGAATAAAAAATACAGAATATCTCATTATATATCATTTCAATAGATCCCGAATGATGTCAATGACACACCTTGCGAACTACCCAAGATAAAATTAATGATATTAGTATTATCGGCTTTTGAAATCTTGATCTAGAATGGCTGCTAATGAGAACTCTAATAATACTGCTTAAAGTAATATTGAATGATAAAATGGCGTGTACTAATCTTGTGTTCATTAAATTGATATAAGTACAGGATTCCTTTATCTTACAATCGATCGCAAAAAATTATATTAGTCATAAGATAGGAAATAACATGTACGATATCACGCACCAGCACGTATCAAATTATCTGACGGTATGGAACTCTGATTCGGTACAATACCGTGACAATATATCGTATTAGAAACTTTCCCAGAACTTACTTATTGCTTGTTTTATTTCTCTTACGGAAACATGAAGCTATAAACAAAAGGAGAAGTGTGTTGGTAATGTTAAAAGCCATGTGTAGAGCTAATGCATTCGGTTTCAAAATCATAACAATACACAACAGATGTAGCCGGTCACCTTTCCTATAAACAGCCATATTCCGTAAGAATGAACGCAGAAGTATTCAATAATATAGTACTTATTGATATTTCCCAGGCGATTCTTCGGTATTCACAGGAAAATAAACAGTTTACGTGGCTCTGTTTGTCTTGTATTCCATGAACACGAAATTGATTATCTGCTGCGCAAATATTATGCATTCCTGCTCTGCATTTTCCCTATTTATAACCATTACAAATTACTCATTATGTTGCTGACGTACAATTGTAACTTACCCCACTAAGCAGCGTAGGTAATTTGTAAAAATCATGTGACTTTGTGTTGAATTAATTGTTGATACCTAAATTCGGCTGATAGTACCGCTTGAGCGTTCACTCGTGTTTTTACATAGACGCGCTATCTCTAAGTGTTTCTGATAACATAAATCCTTATTATTAAATTTATCATTGGAAACGGCGTGTTATCATTAAAACAAACTAGCGTACGATTGTGAACTAGGTCACAACTACAGTTTATTTTCATTACGCCTTTATCAGAGCCACAATCGTGTCTCTTAATAAAATTGTTTGTCTGGTAGGTCTCGGCAGGACATGAGCATTGAGAATGTACATTAAATGTAACATTGAAATAGGTTCATAAAATACATTTTTAATTACTTCGTTGTCTGTTCGTCCATTTGCGCATGTTGTCAGGTATATATTGATAGTAAACTAAATAGTTTTGTAAAACTAGTACATAACATTAAAACGACACTATATTACTGTTATGCTAATGATTTTAGCTCATTTCCCTTGTTAATGAACATTCTAATTATATTCTAGATTACAAATGAACTAAAATAACTGATGGTTTGGAAATAAACGATTCTATTTGCATATTAAATCGAGAGAATGGGCAAGTTCCAACAATAAATGTGTCAAGAATGGAACAAAATGTGGGAACGCGCCCACGTGCCTCGTTTGAGTTTTCCGTCTGACATTTAAATACTCGATGATTATGTACATAATCATGTACTTGATCAACAAGGTCTGACGTCTTCGCCGTTGACTGTCGTGACTAATTAAATGCCTTTAATTAAATGGTAAATAAATAACAATGTCTCCAAGGTTTTTTTGAACTTCGTTCTACTAGTTCAATTACTTTCAATTCACTTGAAATCGCCCAAATTAACATTTAGTTCCATAGTAAAAAATAACAACCTCTTTTTCCCATCGAATGTGTTATTCATTGAAATTATCTTTTATTTTTTAAACGGCTCCGTATCAATATGCATCTGGCGAATTATGCAAAGGAACTCTATAATCTGGTAATCAATATGCGCATACAGTGAAACGGACATCTCGGATCACGTCTCGATGTTGGTCAAGGCGGGGCTGACGACCGTGGCAGCACGCCAAACGTGGCCCACCGTAATGGCTGCCATTTATCATATTTTTTATTGGAAACAATGAACAGACGACAATATTTATGACGGTCGACGTTCTCTCAAATACTCTTCAATGAGTATAATTTGACTTCGAGCGTAGGGAAAATTTCAGTAATTTGTTTGGCGTATAAAATTGAGATGAAATACATAAAGAGGCGATGTAAGAGGTCGTGACCCTCGCAATGAGGAAACGTCGAGAGCTGGAGACAATTTTATTACATCCACAAAGATCGTGGCCGTGAACGAGACAATTATTTATGCGGATTGTTATTTCCAAGCAGCTTACTGAAACATGAATACTGCAGTCATTATCCTAGTAGTTTTATTGAACTGTCAGTTTGTATTGTATCAAACTGGTATAGCAATGTGTTATGTGCAGAAATACTTATTTGAGCAAATATTAACATTTCCTTACAATATGTAATGTCACAATGCGGTGCTGAAAACGATAAAACTGTGTTAAGTAAGTGAATTAATGCTGTATCGCGAATTGGTTGGCTTCGGTCCAACGACAGAATATGGTCGCAATCTCAAGGGGACTTTACGAATTAAGGCTCGTGCAGACACGCTCGACCTAACTCGAACAATACAATTTCTAAGAAAATTTCACGGTATAACAATAACCGCTGTCGCGTCGCGCTAGTCTGCACGAAGCTTTACGTTTATTTCACAAATATAGTAGGTATGAACGTAGTATGAACGAGACATAAATGTAGTAATGAACAATAAATTGTATTTCATTAACTACGACTGAATTATTAAAAGTCACGAAATATAAAATGTTGTTAGTTCTTCTGGTGCTATCATTTTTGGGCATTTTTGCACATTAATTATGCTTGCTTGTTTTCTGTTGATTCAATTTGATTACGTAGTAATCAGTGTTTATTCTTGACTCTTATTACAATGTTTGATGCGTAGTCTGGTGTTTACCGCAAGTGCAAATTAAATTAAATGTTGTTTGCATTAAGTATCGTAGCCTTTGTTTAATAAACGTGTAAATGTATCCACGTTAATAGATTGTTTGTTTGGGCCCAAACTTCATACGATTCTTGGCAGTCGTTACGTTATCCATAAAACGAGAAGCCATAAATTATGCTTCCCAATTCGGAACGTAGTAAGAAGGGAAACCAACCGTAAACGCGATGACTCAGTCTCTTTTAAGGCGAGGATAACTGACTTTTAATGATTTTATACTGAAGATCACGTCTAAACGAATAGTGTTAATAATGATTTGAAAAAAAAATATGTTAAATAAGAGCATTTTCTTAATAACTTAATATATGAATATTTTAGATTATGTGTATATAACATAGTGAAATTAATTTGTAAAGTTATGTTTAACGCGGATAAAAAACTGAGAATCACACAAAACCTATCAAGCGTATTTTTCTGTAACCTTCACCATTTTTAGGGGTCCGTAGCATACAAGGAACCCTTATAGTTTCGCCATGTCCGTCTGTCTGTCTGTCTGTCTTTCCGTCTGTCTGTCCGCGGCTTAGCTCAGAGACGGTAAGTACTAGAAAGCTGTAATTTGGCATATGTATACACATTAATCATGCCGACAAAGTGGTAAAATAAAATTAAGAAAAAAAACGATTTCGTAAAAATTCGTCCACCCCAAGTTGTGGGGTATCGTTAGAAAGGTCTTTCAAAAATATTGTGAGTTTATCCCAACCATTTTTGGATTCAGGGATCCGTTTGCGAAATATTAAGCTTTTAACTGTTTTTTTTTGTTAGAGTCAAGTGTCCCCCCCCCATCTACCTAAATGGTTGTACTTGGACTTGTGAAAAAATGCACAGCAGTAGTTTATATGACGAAATTAAAAGGAAAACTATGAGAGCTAAGTAGGCTGTACAGGTTAACGAGAAATAATCAACCAACTTAAATTTGCAGTTTGAAAAACATGATCTCCCATACATTCCGTATGGGAGAACACGTTTTTCAACTCCAATGTTAAGTTTGTTCTTGGGATAAATTCGTCCCAACGTGTGCGATTTCCTTCATTGTGCGTGGTCCGACACGCACTTGTTAATGTAAATATTGATCTTTTAGTATACGTGTTTTATTAAAACACCTTTTGCTTTATTTATAATAAATTAATAATGTGTCGAATTGGGGACTGACGGGGGCTGGATGTACGACGCGTTGCGTGAGCTCAGTACAGAACGCGCAAGCTAACCACTCAAGGTCACTGGCATATATCTGCGTCTTAAATGCGCACATGTACCAACTTTTTCGCCTTTCTTACACAATACTTTTCTCAATCATGTCATGTATATACGTACACATTAATACTTAAAAGAACATTGTATAACATTTTTCAAATTACTTTCTCTACTTATCTTGAGTTTACACATTTCAACACACTTTAATCATTTTACAGCGTTCTTTCGTTGACATTTCTATAGAAGTACAGCATTCATTGCTTATCATTCTGTCATGGCATTTTATTTAAATTAGTACATATTTATTTATAGCCAGTACATAAACTCTACGGTTGTAAATAGCTATCTGAAGTGGAATTGGAAATGCGCCAACGTCGATGTACAAGTAATCGTATTCCAAGTGGTCGTATCAACTAAATGTTGATTGATGGTTTCCCTTCCCTGTAAACGACCGGATCGACCTTTGGAGCAGTTAACTTGAATATAAATGTGGAATCATTTTCACGGAATCAAGTGCCTTAAGCCTTCATACCCGCTGTGATTACTCATACGCTACAAACATGGTTGGAAAATATAAAGATCGTAAAGGTCGTAATGATAATAAAATTCAGATTTTTTAAACGGAAAGAGAAGTGAATCGTTTCCACGATGTTGTCGTAAAAGAGCGTTTTACATAAACAGCAATACAAAACAAACAGCAGATATGAAACGTTATGTAACGGCACAAAGGTGTTAACTCCGAAAATAACACGTTTATAAAAAATGTCGAGAAGTTACTGAGAATTGAAACCAATTTGAGTAAGTTAACAAATATCAAGTGGACCTCGGTCCTCCCAATTAAAGTTCGATCGTATAAAACATGTTGAAGCACCGTCCTCTCTCGGCTCGCTTTTAATGAGTTTCCAGCTTAATTTACAGTTATTGTTTTACCCTAGTGGCCGTGGATTTGGGACTCGTTACATCCGTAGAATACCAAACAGGGTTTGTAGAAACTTTAGTGGTCACGCCGATAGTAACATCAGATTAACTTAAATACAAATATTGGTTTTTGATTTTATTAAAGTTGTTATAGTGAAATGAGCAAAAACAATCGAATGTTTGTGGTGGAGTGAGATTTCTTGTGAATATAACAAACCGAGGCCTTTGCCCTGCAGTTGGACTAAACACGCTGATTATTACTATTATTTATGACGATAAAATACGGTCATGTGATGAAAACATGATGCAAGATGTACCTAAAGAATGATAAACAAAAGACCTCGTCTATCAATACGGAATTCCAGACATATCTGTATGTACTTACATATAGTGCATTCGATGATAACCGATAGATGTTTATCCAGTAATTGTGGAAAATTGTTAATAACATATTAATTTGGTAAGTATTTTGCCTTAGTCTTTAATTTTGAATCTTATCTATCTTATCTTATCTAGTTACCTAACATTTTATTTCTCCTGCAATATTTGACTTTCACTAAATCCAATTAAGAGTGTAATTAAGTGCTGTCTACTTTAATTACTTTCAAAATTAATAAATTTCTGATTAGAGGTTCACTAAGTAACTTACCTGTAAATAATAAAGATTTTATCGAAGACAATTTATTTAGGTAGGTATCATCAAAATTCATTACTTAGGTACCGTTTCAACATAATGATCGTATGAAGTAATTTAGCTGCCGAGACCCTAATCTTCTAAGTCTAATAAGGAGAAACAGAAGCCAGTAATCTACAAACTAATTTACCATCGGGAAAAGTAATCAATATGATCCATCATTGCATTAGAAACGTATTTCGCAAGATCATAAATATTGTTTTCCTTTGGTTAATATAACTTGAGGAACAATTTCATGTTTTCGCAAAGTTTTAACCGAAGACAGAATTAAATGGAGTCTTTCCTTTGCAATCCCAATTTCTGAGTTAATAATCAATTTCCGAAGTTGGTGAATCCGTACAACTCAATTATATAACTAAGGTCGATGAGAAGTTCTGTGTCAGTAAGTTATTCATCGAGCTGAAGATACCAAGCCCGACTAACGTATACTTTGTTAGTATTAAATTGGGGTTTACTCTGCTTATCTCCTACATTGTCTTATTATTTGTCAACACGTTTATCATCTTTGTTTATATAATATTTTGTAAGTACATCTAAACTACGTCTATATTTTCCTTATCTGACTTCTTAAAATTCATCATTATCTTTGTTTACTCCAAGCTGAAAATAACTTACCTAGAATGGTTTATAAAAATAATAATAAAAGAAAGATCTGAAACAGGAATATCCACTTTACCATTTCAGCAAGACCATTATACACTTTCAGACTTTTAACTTAAAGTTGGCACGGAAAGTTAAACATTATTAGGTTTTACATTTCGCAAGATGACGTTCAGTTCAGGTTTTCCAAGAGTTGCTCGTTATGAAACTTTCTTGTTATTCTTTGTTTCTATATTTCATTAAAATGAAAGTTTCAACGGATTGTCCTATTTTTATACGCGACGTTTATTGTTCCAATTTTATTGCTACAGTTTTATATCTCTTTGTCTACTGGATAGGTAATTGTGTTAGGTAAGTTAATGACGTAAACTATTTTATTTAACTTTTATTTGGTCCATAAACCATTACAATCAAAAGCAATCAATATGTGCCTGATTATTGTGTGACTTTCTTTTGTTATTTTAATTTGTTAAGATGCTTTGATACAGTTTTTACCTTAACACTTTCAAAATAAATAAATAAATGTTTATTGCATTTATACAAATTCTTAACACACATGAGTTGGAGATCACCTTTTAAGCAAGGAAATGCTTGTGCTAGGTGACTCCGCAAAGTTCAACAACTTAACAACGTTACATTCATTTAATTAAATCGTTTTGATTTGAATGGCTTCATTGTTAATTTGAAGTTAATATTGATCAAATACTCGAGTTGATATTTAATATTCTCTCCCAGTAAAATATTCTTGAGCGTTATCAAGATCATGCTTGGAAAGTAATTACGGATCATATTAGCGAAGTTTGCTTACAGTGACAAACTTGCAGATTATCTGCTTCCAGCCATTACAGTTTTGAAGGAGCCGAGTTCTAACCGGCAGAAGTTCCGAACTTGCCAACTTTGTGGACTGCGCCCAACTCCTGTCGCCTCGCAGCCTTCCTACTTTAAAATAACGTGTTTATTTGCCAATGCTTCGTCTTTCATTTGTTTCATTATGAAACCCCTCAGTTCTCGTTCACATTTTAATTGGATTGTGTAATTTGGAATTCATTCTCTCTCTACCGATACGAATCATGAAGCGATACGTAACAGTAAAACAGTGAAGGGTGTTTGTTTATGTGGAAGTAATGTTGTATCCGCTCAACAAGTACCCACAACAGAAGTTTCGCCCCCACTGACAACAATGCGTAATGAAATCGCGGTGAATTCAATTAATCCACTGAACGATCAACTTTTTCTCTCAGTCCCAAGTGTCAAACAAAGTTAGAAGCCCTAAAAGATTCCAAAATAATCGGATAGAATCCGAGGGTGGTGGAACTTTGACAATTTTCCCCCCTGCTGCGAGTTTGAACCGTTTCAAAGGGGTGAGCGATGGGAGGGCGCCAGAGGGGGAAGCCTCCCATCCTCTTTGGTGTTCGTGAATACCGCTTAAAGTTCTCGACGTAATTGCTGTCTGGCTGCGAATAAACTTTGTATTACATTACCCGAGTTAATTTATAGTGTCTTCTTATTCATTGCTTCAAGTTAGTTTTGTTTTCCAAACGACCGGAGTTATTCTAACTAGTAAAGTTTTCTTAAAAGTATCTAGCGTGTGTACCTATACTTACGTGAAAACGTCTAGTTTGGGTCAGTGACAGCTCGGCCCGAGTCAACTCAACACGAATAATAATACCAGTTATTTCGCTCCCGATTACGGTGATTTGTACGGTCAGGCAGAAAATCGATATTTTAAAACAAATCGTTACAAATTTGATTTTGTTTTCCGAAGATTTTGGTTTTTTATTTACATACAAAGCAGGAAAACATTATTATCTACAACGCTTATTGTAATTATGATACGTATCTTTATAGGTAACCCAAGTTCATTCGTTTTTAAATTGTCTGGACTAAAAAAGACAAGCGTTCCTTTGCTATGAAAATAACACACAACGGATCGGATGACAATAGACAAGTTTTCTATCTCACTCTTGCACATCAATTTATTTACAATAGTTTAGCTAGAACATAAAAGATGATAAGGCGATTTCTGCGAAAAATTTACCGTGCCCTTCCGGCGGTACACACCCCTTTTTTAGGCATTTTGACGACGTAGTATTTGGTACTATTATTCGGGTTGAGTTGACTCGGGCCGAGCTGTTACTAACCTTCAGTTTTATCACCGCACACTTGCCCAGACAAAGGATTCATTTTTCTACACATTTATTCTTCTTAGGTCATGAAGTTTGTGCAGCTAACTAACTAAGATGTACTTTATAGCTGTAATGGAATTTTATGTCGCTTACAAGTCATAGTCTGTCTACAGAGCCCGCACTAACTGTATTTTATGGATATTGCACGATTTTACGTGGCTTTACGTCACAAATCATGTCTGAGAATCATGATTAATGACTAAATGGCCACATTATTGAGTCAGTAAATCATTGCATCCGATATAAAGAAGCTTCACTCGTGATCGCCGCTCTCAATGGATTCGTGTTCGATCCGTCCTTGACTTGCCTCGGAAATATTCGCCACGTTTTAAGAAAAAACCGTGCTTTCAAAACTTAACAACAAATTAACTCACATAATGTTGAATTAAATACTTTGTAACAAATTGTAAATAGTCACGCTACGTCATTAATAAGTAAATACATAGCTTATTCTTATTGAACACTGAGTCACGAAATGTCGTGATTGTTAGTTTAAAACGTCTCTATTAAACAGGACAGTCTCGAAAGGCGGCCAATTGTATCTCGTTTGCACACAGACGTCGAAAGTTCACAACTGTGTTGCTGTACTAATTGACTATGAACTTCACTATTAAGGGGTTAAGTGGTAGTTTATCGAAAGGAACACTAGACACAACAATATGGAGCATTATACTAGTAATCTTAACTAATCTATACAATAACCATTACCACGGGAAGGCAGTTTGAGCGTATAATGTAAATTGATTTCGTGGATAAGGTAATTTGTGCAATTAATTGAGCGGCTGCATATTGCGGGCCTATAAATTTGTCGAGCCTCGGACGAAGGTTATCTTCGTTATTGCTATACCCGCTTGTTGTGCGCGCACATTCCATGACGAGCGAAATCCATTTATTATTAGAGCCGTATGATAACGATAAACTAACGAGGTCAGACGAGAGCGCGCAAAAAATAGAAACGCTGTTTTACTGCGCGTGACTAAAGACTCGATGCAGGCAAGATGGCGTGCACATCCGTCTCCTTCTAACGGTTGCAATTCACTACCTCTATCCCATTCTATCAGATTTGGTTGCCGTTAATTTTTTTGCCAACTGGCTAGTTTTTTTATCATTGAATTTCACGAATTACGTGACGGTAGCTGGCGAGAGCTCTGAGCTGGCTTTTGTTGACTCTTTTGTTATCTTTTGGGGTTATGTAATTAATCACCACGAGATATTATTCGAATGAGTATTTTATCATGAAGTATATTTAGCCAGTCGTGAACTCGCAAGACTAGATAAGATTTGCGAAAAATGTTAGCATGTTACTGACGCAAACATCCAGTTATTGTTGTAGAGAGCTTAATTGGGTACATTTGAACGAAACGATTGCCGGCGGCAGGAACAAGGAGTCTTACCACATTTACATGCAAGACTACACAGAAACAGCCAATGCGTGTCCTGAGAGGCGTCGAGATAAAAACTCTGCATAATGTATTCGGTATGCGCGCCTGTCTACGTTCGCACAAAAGCGAGTTACATAACGGAGCCCACCTTTTTAGGATCGTCTTAAGATTGATGCTCTTGTCTACCCCAGCCTATCAGCTGTCGAAACGCGACGCCCATACTAATGCTCTTGTAGGAATTTTTATGTGAATTTGTCTGGAATGCGATTACAACGGCAGAATTATTACATACTTATTCTGCAAAACTGGACATTATGTTAAATACCGTTGTTAGATTTAAAGTCACGCCATGCGGGCCCATGGACCATACCGTTACAATATTTTTTTTCAAATTGATAGTATTAAGGCGACTTTTAATGATTTTATACTGAAGCTCACGTCTAAACGAGTAGTGTTAATGATTTGGAAAAAATATTTGTTAAAATATAGCATTTTATTAATCACTTTATATATAAATATTTTAGCTTATGTTTATATTATATAGTGAAATTTATTTGTAAAGTAATGTCTAACGCGGATAAAAATCTGAGAATCACGCAAAATCTATCAAGCGTATTTTCCTGCAACCTTCACCATTTTAAAGATAATTTAGTTATTGATCGTTTAGTATACTTGTTTTATTAAAATACCTTTTGTTTTATGTATAATAAATTAATAATGTGTGTAATTTGGGACAGCGCTCCTTGATGGACGAGTCCTATTACTGGCTGGACATACGACGCGTTGCGTGAGCTCAGTACAGAACACGCAAGCTAACCTGCCAAGGTCACTGGCATATAACTGCGTCTTAAATCTGTCCAGTAAGTGGTTAAATATGTTGCCTTAAATAGATGAGAGCAGATACATTGAGTTTGAATGACAATAACGGCCGAGACATAAATCGCTGACATACCATAAAGGCTTATAATGTTGAGCTGGCAACATCGTGTAGACGTAATAATAACATAACACAACAGTACAATACTTGTGAGTCACGCGTGGAGTGATGGGTCGTCGAGGAAACGTTTGTCACGAAAAACATTAAATGACTATAAACTCCCACATATTATGCATCAACATAGTACTAACGTAAGAATTGTTTATAGCGTTAGTAATTTTTATGGTAATGGTTGGAAATAATTACTAAAAAATAAACATAACATCTTGCCTGTAATTCCCGAAGGGCTAGGCAGGGGTGTACTAGAACACCCACATTTCGCCAGTTATGTTTAAGTCCCATGTAATAGGGGGCGAGCCCATTTACATCAACCGGGAACAAATCCAGCCTCCGTGCTGCTACTGAGAAATTGTAGACGGAAAAACCCAATAACACTGCCTGACCCGGGAATGGAACCCAGGAACTCACGCTCAGTAGTAGCGCTTGCGACCACTAGAGTCTACACCTTCTTTGTTATATCTATGGTTTAGACCAACGACAACCAGGCAGCCATAAAAATAAAGTTACTAGATTAACCAAATTCGTATTCGGAACTCTTCGTAGCAGACTTTGTTAAATATCTCTGTGACATGACATTAGATTATCCAGGTCTTCGTCATCATTTAACAGTCCTCTGCTGGGATGCTTAGGCTTCTCCATTCCCATGCCATTTACCTCGACACTAACTGAGCTACTTCGGTTAACACAAAAACATTTCATTAATAAGAATAATTATGTCGTTGTACTTTATGAATATGCATTTGTGAATTTCAATGCAGTGCTAAATTTCATTAGCATGCATTATTCATTATGTAAATAAGACCCAACACACTAGGATATTAGTTAAATTTATTTCTTGTACATACCAACACTCAGATTTTGAGCAATGCGTAGTTCTTGTTTATCAATATTCATATGTTATCTGTATCTTATTATCTCGGCCGTGAGTTAGCCTGATGCTAAAAATCCTGTGTATGAGTTCTTCTTTTCGTGTGGTTAGTGACTAACCTGGTGTCAGAGTTTTAAAGCCGCCCATGGGTCTCTGACTTGGCTTCACAGGTCGTCGAGAAATTCTCGCCGGTTTCCTCACGATGTTTTCTTCACCCTTTTTTGAAGCAAGTGATAATTATACAATTACGCACATGAATCCGAAAAGTCGGAGGTGCGTGCCTTGGGTTCGAACTCGAGACCTATGAATTGGCAGTCCGACGGTCACACCACTAGGCTATCACTGCTAAATTAATACGTTTATGAGTTAATTAATCTTTTTGATGCAATGCTTACCGTATGGGAATATAAAAAAAAAAACAAAAAGAAAAATCGTCGCCTTCAGAAGCGAGGAACTATGGAAGATAACTGTCTGTCTGTGTGACTGTCTTTTAAAATTAATAACCATTACCTAATAGTTTTTAATCTTTGCCCTTCAGGCACAATTTTCGATCTTCTATCTAAGTAGGTACATAATTAATTACGACTTACACCTTTGCGTACTTATAAGTAAGCTTAAAGGCTTGTGCAGACCAGCGCGACTGGTCGCGCGACGCGACATGAACAATACAATTTCTAAGAAAACTTCACAGTATAACAATAACCGGTGTCGCGTCTCGCGACAAGTCGCGCTGGTCTGCACAAGCCTTGATAAAACACAAGTTGTTTGTAAGTTAATATGTATATTTATCTGCAATATGTTTTTATAAACGGCTAATAACAAATTTTCCAACATTCAATCGGGATCGACCAAAAGCTTTATTGTTAAATTTAATGACATTATATATGTTCATTCTTACAAACAGTTTTACAAGATAGGGCTTAGGGAAGCAGCCGCACGGTGGACAATTATAGGTTTCTTCGATAACACTATTATAAAGTAATTGCCCTATGTTATGCTTAGAATTTAGCATTATAAAGGATGAAACAAACTTTGCGTCCATTCTCTTAACAAATTGAACAAAATTATCGCACGGCACAACTAACAAACTCTTACATTGGTCTTTACTATATCCTCTGTAACCGAGATAGCGACTCTCTTCAATGAAATCGGGAATATTTTTATATGGTCTGATATATGATCTAAAAAATTTACATTCGTGTTTTTCAGCACATTTCGTCAGGAGGTAGTGACTAACTTCGAAAAGACGATGTTTTTTATGAAATTCCCGTTTGTTGTAATCTGAGGATCTAATCTTAAAAGGGCTCTCAGCTTCGTCATCAGGGTTCAAAAATAAATTCACCGGTTTATCAGATAGGACTCGTTTAAACCGATTGGTCTGAATTTGGATAAGCCATTTTGGCAAATCTTCTGGGGAATTTTTCCTTTGTTGAGGTTTCATAAAGTTGGATAATAAACATTTTCGGTAAGCCGACACAAACTGCCAACTCGTAGGTTCTGAGGCTATGCCACATTTTGTTCTAACTTGATCAATGAAATGATCACTTATTTCCAGATTGAGCCGCCTTGTTGGTAAAAATGTGTATCCTTCTGTCCTAATATCATCGAATAGCTGTAATATAGATGTAATTGTTATTTGAAAACCTTCAATAAACTTTGGTTCAAATTTTATATCACACAATTTTATGTCTCGGAAAAATATCAACATTTCATTGAAAAATTCTATTTGCGATTTTATGCCACGAAAAACGCTTTTATACTCATTAGTTTCTTTAAAGTCAAATGAGTTCAAAGAATCAAACAAATTGTTCATTAATTTAATAAAATCTGCAGTGTCTCTTCCAGATTTATTAATAACGTGAAAGTCGACGCAGGTTGATATTCCAGTGGCTACAGAATTGCTAAGTATTTGTGTGGCATAGTGTAGTTCCTTTTTCTCGAAATTTGTGGGATGAATATGATTCTTAGTTAATTTGGGCGCAAGTTTGAATTCTTTTTTTTTATCCACAGCATATAAACTACGTACGTGTTCATATTTAGCTCGACGATCTTGAAAGAGAAAATCATGGTCTATAAAAAGGCTGCGAACTAATTTAATAAGATGCGGAGCATCAAATATGTAGTATACTTTTCTATCGTTAATAAAGAAATATGGTTTCTCAATAGTGACAGATCTATTTTTCGCTGCGTTAATAAACTCGTTTCCTGTATCGGACACAAAAGTTCGAACGTTAAGTCCGATTGTAAATAGCTGTTCTAGTAATTCGTCAATCCATTCATTAAACTCAACAGACTTTTCACCTCTAGGTAGCAATGCGTATCCAACAGGTTGTTTCCAATTACCATATATTCCGTGCACCATCATAACATAAGCTTTTTCTGCTATATCGGGTAACCTTACTCCATTGATATCGAGGAAACCAACAATTATGTCATGATCTATGCTATAGAATAAATTGGGCTTTAAAGATATAGAACTTATTACAGCGGAGCAGTTTTTTTCCATAACTGTCATGGTGTCAACTTTTCTTGCAAACAGCGACATAAAATCACCTTTTATTTCGGTTGTTATCGGTATGGCATTCTTGTGTAAGCTTATAGGACATGGTAGACGTAAAGCACGTTGCAGCATTCGGTAGGCTTGAGGATTGCTGTGGTATAAATTCAAGTTCATTAGGTTGATATCAATGCATTTTTTTCCTGCCAAATTTTTTAAATTAATTTGTGCTTTGACTATGTCAGCAAGTTCTTTCGTCAGAAATTTGTTGCACATTTTTTTAAACGTATCTTGTCCCAAAAAAATTAAGTTATTGTTTTGAGTTTCAAGTTCTTTTTTGCTGCTACATCCTGGAGGAGGTGATACTAATTTTCTTTTCCTTGTTTGCTCTGGCAGAGGTTCAGCAAACACACTCGGTTGATCTTCATATTCTTCAATTTTGACGGAAACTATAATGTCCATATCTGATTCTTCAGATTGGCTCTGCGACTGAACCGGTAAATGAAGAGCAGGCAACGCATTCTTTTTTAATTTTTTGCGTTGTATACCCGGTAAAACATCCTGCACTTTAAAATGATCTTCACAAACGACATAATTTTTTCCGGGTCTATCTATCAATTCTTCTCGGCCTATCAACTGAAGCCATTTCAGCCGCCTGAAAAAAAAACATGTTATCATTAATTATTGGTGTGGTTGTGGTAAGTACTTACGTGTGATCGGGCCCTTAGTGATTGTCGGTGTCGTTCAAACTGCGGCGCCGCCCGCCCGTGCGTAATTTTTATACTTTACTGGTAGCGAAACCAATTTAAGGTGGCCTCTTATTCCACTGAAACTCCGTACTACGCTAGGCGAGTTCAAGATCAGTGTAGCCACTGACGTGCGGCCTACTGTACAAACACAATAATGTGTGGATTATGGAATTAGATGGAAGGAAAGGAATAAGACTTCTCTGTCGCCGTCAGTCTCACAATTCTCCCTTCACAACGCGTAATTTCAATTGGGATTAACTTAATTCATTTAAACAGCGTATTTCTGTAATAATAATAAAAAAAAAATATGCCGACCAACCTTTCCACCTCTGAAGGGTGTTTGAAATACGAGATATCCGGTTTAGACTCCGATGTATTGAAACATCCGTTGACACTGCAATATGAACGTCCCCGTGATTGAACCCGTGCCGGCTTCATTTTCAAAGCAACGTACTTTTTGCTACACGAACAATCGAAATTTAAATTCAAAAGACAAGCAGTCACCGCGGCGCGGCAGTCGCGACTGCTGTATAGCGAAACTAGTCTAGCTAGAACGAACGCTCTGTTGCCGTCTCACTCGCGTAAGCGTAGTCCGCGTAAACAACACACCTATGTGTGTGCATACATTCCTTGCGTTGCACAGTGTGCCATTATATTGTTTGAACGGAGAGCATAGTGAATTATTTTATTTTGCTCTTGAGTATTTATTTGCTTTGAAAAACAGGATTGAATGAATTCTTAATAGTTTTATTCATTTGATTACTTAATCAATGATTAATATAACAATTAAAATACCTAAAAAGATATTATGATTTTAAGCAAAATATGAACAGTTACAAATATAAATAAGTAGGTAGGGTATCTCGAAACAATTTCAACAGTGAAAACTCAATAAGATTTTTTATTTATTGAAGTACTTACTTAAACAAAATCGTAAGTTTCAACGTTTTATGTAGGTATCATATTTACTTACTTAATATAGATAAGTAAGTACATATTATAAGCTTCATAAGGTTGACTAGCAGGTAGATTTGTAAATTGTAATGCTTCAAACTATTTTATCAATGTAGCTGCTGAAAGAGTACGCGAACCAATCAATAAATTCAATAGCCGTCGGGCATCGGAATGTTGCACAAATAAAAAACCACGTGGTGTATACGAATTGTTCCGCTCCGTTTAGCGCTTGTGCGCTGTTGCCAGGCGGACACGTGGACACGTGATGTTTTCCGAACGAGCCCAATCCAAGATGGCCGCCAGCACCAAAGCTGCCATTCGCTTTCCCACGTCGCGCACCACCACTTCGCACGCTTCATTCTCGTTTCTTTTCTATTGTGCATCGCAATTCGCTATTGCATTTTTGCACTAACTCCGTTTTGATGATCGCATCTTTATTAGCTTTGTTACCGTTAATGTTCATTCTGAAGTAAATTGCACGTCGTTAGTTTGGAGTTTAGGATGCTTTAGCGAGAGCATTTTACGAGCATACGTTTCTTTCACAAGCACGTAGCGAGCGTGGCATGTCGGGAAGGGGCCATTAGCTAACATGTGTTAATAACGTTACCGTGAGCATGACAGATGTGGGTAACGAGACTTGCGACAGAGAATGGCTCGACGACATGTGTTTTCTACAAATACTAATGACTCATTAACATAGCTGAATAAAGTGCCGGTTGATTGACATAATTTGGATACTTTGATGTCTTCTTTGCGACAATACGATTAAAGGTGATTCGGCAAAACAAATTACTTATTTTATTTTCATCTTACATTCGAGGTTAAATATTCTGTCTTATCTAAAAGAATTTGCATTTTTTTTTATCTATTCATTGTTCTCCGAGCCATTAATGCGGGGTTCTTCACATTGTACTCGGCTCGCACGATGTGTCAGTAATGCTCGTCATTCTCAAAACATTGAATTAAGTTTATTTTGCTTTTGTATAAACAGATTTAACTTTTTGTGAGCCATAAATTCTACTACGCTTAATCAAGTATTGACAAATGCGATGCCACGAAATGAGGCCATTGGCCTTCCATTGGACTCAACGCAATTATCGCACTTATAGGAGACCGGGCAAACGGAAAAAACTGAAATAGAATAACGACTATTGAATAGATCACTGTTTATGACTTAGCTTAGGGTAGGTAATAATAATATGATTTTATCGTCAATATCAAGGGTCGTCAAGGCTAACACCGATGTCAGGAAGAAGAAGCCTGAGATTATTGTGTTCTCTGATCTAAACAATCATTATTGTTGTTAAATAATAGTGGTTTATGAAACTGTTGCATAATGAGGGGTATTAAAATACCAGTGTGTGTTTAAATAGTATCACACGAGTATTTTAATACCTAATTATGTGCAGTTTCATACACTACTTTATCTACTCTCATACATTGGGAGTGAACCTAGAACTGACACGAAATTTAGTACAACTTCACTATGAATGGCGTCTGCACCCAGCACATCACCGCGCATGTGCTGCTGTCCCCCGCTAACGTTCGATTACAAAAGTTGATGGAAACTCATTGGACTTCTTGGATTTGCCTTGTATCTTAATAGAAAAAAAATACAGCATTATTTTCTTAGAGAAAAAGTGTTATAATATGATTCTATTTTTAAATTTCGGTATTGTGTATAAAGTATATCAATATAAAATCGTTTTGAAGTTTATAATTCGAATGTTACGAGATGAGAGTCGATACAATTTTCTACACCATTACATTACTAAGGACGTAAGGAGCGTGGCACTTGGCGTTCTATAGTTTCTGCCTACCCCTTTGGGACGTAGGGGTGAGTTTATGTATGAATTACATTACTACAATAGCGCATTAAAGTTCACATTCAACTAAACAATGAATTAAACATTATTGAACTCATTTGGATTGATAACAAGTTAAATAGTTGACTCTATTAAACTTTTAAATGTAGTTTAATGTAGCGAAACGTTTCAATGAGTATGTAAAGTGAGAAGAATCGGTTAGATATTTGCCGAGGATGTGTGTCACGGCTAAACCCGTGCGTGTGTAGTGTTCGAGTGGCTCGTGGCTCATACATATTCAAGCGGCGCCGCCGGACCCGATCATAGTCACTCGCCATTGGGCCGCAAACTTGCTGAATACTAAACGAACGCCTTTGCAAGATCTGCATTGAAATTATATTCGATTTCAGTTTCCTGTAGGCCCTGTAGCAAGATCGGCTAGCAGGAAGCCATTAAAAGTACACGTTACCCTATTGAAGTTCAATACGCTGGCTTGTGCTATTTATACGTACCTATACACTATTAGATCGATTAGAGTTGCTATGTATTTTATACGAAAACAAAATTATTATTACTAAAGTTTCAATATGTAGCACGTTACACGTTATTATTATTCAAAATTGTAATTTGCCATCGGTATGGTTAGAGCTGAGGCTGACCCACTTGCTTCAGATAAGAGTTATCAATTCGTTGTGAGCGTGATGTATTAGTTGTGCTATTCTGTTATCGACTATTTATTGCTCTATTGATAACATTGTTGATTTTTCAAGTTCATCAATATCCTTTGTTCTTATTCAGAGCTCTGTAAACATTGGTTACTGTTCCGATATTTGTTTAGTATTCAGTAGACTTGTTTACATAAATAATGACGCACTCCTTTCGTGTGTCATGTAATACTAGAACTATTTATCTTTTTTAAAGACTACTTACTCGTATAGTCGCAGGTAAACTCGTTCCCTTTTCAAATATTCACTCCACTAAATTGGAATTAATTTATATTCAAAATGCCAATTAGACAAAGTCTTGTGAATTTCAGTACTTAAGTAAATACCTAAATGTACTCCGTACTTGTCCTGTTGGTACTATAACATAACCTATTTACACGGGGCTCTGATAAGGTTGGTACATTAAAATCTTTAGTAATGTGTTATTTAAGAACAAAGTACCTATTTTAGTTTAATTTAATTCCAAGTTATTCAGTCAGCAAGACAAACTGCCGCGCTTGTTCGGTCAAGGTGACCTTCCTTGCGTCCAGTCACATCGCAACTTAACGGCTCCCTATTCAATGTAAATTCTGAGAGACCTTGTTCGCGACTCGAGCTCTAAATCCATATGAAGTTACAACTAGTGAATTTCTGTATCTCGGCCGCTCTTATGCATCAAATAACTTATTAGCACATTCCGCCTTTGAAATGCACGAGCGCCAGTTTCTTTAAATAACAAAAGAAAGAGGAACACGTGCTGCGCGCCGTCCGCCATTTTGCAATATAAATAGCAAGATGGCGGCGCAGGCCGTCGGTTGGCGAAAGTAGTCGGTAATTATAAGCGGTAGTGATGGGTAACTCATCATTTTTATATGAGGTTGAGGGAGTACCTCATTTTACCTCGCGAGGTCCTCAAGAGGTACCCCTCATTTGAGGCGAGGAGTCGTACGTCGATGTATTCACCTCACGAGCCGAATTATGAAAGTCGGTTCATTCACTCACTAAGCTCACTCAATACTCACTCGCGAGTACTCGCGTCAATAATGTCAATGTCAATTTTTAAGTGAGGACGAGTGAACGAGTGAGTTGGTTCAATGTTGAAATTCGAGTAACTCTTTCAATTTGCGATCACGAGTACCTCAAACGAGGCACCTCATGAGTGAGGGACACATCTCTAATAAGCGGCGCGGCGCGGTGCGGCGGGCAGGCGAACTGAAACGCGAGGATCTATGGCCGGCCGATGCACGCAATGCTTAGCTTGATTTATATCGCTCTCTTGTTTCCATTCGCCCGATTGTTCTCGGCTTTATGCGCTTCGAGTCTCGCGATTCTGGTATTGTTTCCGACGGCCATGGGAACCGAGTTCGCGTGGGTTCTCAATTACCTTTATTGCTTAAGCTAGGTACTCTCAGCTAAATGAATTTTTGTTCACAGTTCAAGTTCACGACATTTTCTTTACAATGCAAATAAGATAAATTCATTTATTTATTTTATTATTTATGTACACTCAGTAAAATACATATAGATACGACATAATCATAATTATGAGTACAAAGGTACTGCTTAATTCTTAAGAAATTTCTTCCAGCAGACCTGCGAAAGGAGAAATGTAGACAATAGTGTGTGAGAACAAGAAGAGAAAAATATAAATAAGTATGCGAAGTTTTAAACTAAAATATTAAAATAAACCTACACGTATAACATAATTAATTAACATATACTTTAAATGAATACATAAAGCTTAATTATGTAAACATACATACACAAATACATACATAAGTACTTATTCATTTTGATATTTTGTTCGAAAAATTTCGTAATGCGAGGTAGATAAATAGTGTAGATCAGACTACTTACGATAGAATCATGAAATTCAAATATTTCAATGACGCAAATTGATCGCATTATTCAGTCAACAGCCGGGAAGATAATACATACTGAATAAATTTCCTCCACCTTGATCTGTTTCCATTTATAGTCGTTGTGTATAGCTACAAGCCGTTTATAAAAGCCTATAGCAAACACGTAACATATGTGCGTCTTCCACGGTATGACAGAGGAGAATACATAGGTAAACATTCATAAATAATACAGAATTATTACGTACAAGCTGTGCCCGGGGCTTCGTTCGTGCGAATGTGGACTATGAACATTGCATTCATTGTATGTACCGGTATGCGCAATAGTTATTACAATCAAGATGTTGGTTTGGGATTTGGGATACAGCTCAATCTTCGGTCGAGATGACCCATTAAGACGTGCCCCAGGTTTAAGTAAGGTTAGTAGCTTTGCAACAGTAAAAGTTTCATTGAAATTCGTCAAGTCGTTCCCACGTGAGATGAGGCAACAAACATACAAAACGACAGATAGATTGTTGATTTTTTTCAGCTGTTTCTAGACTTTCTGTAAAATTTTCTTTTTCATTGTACTTACGGACTTGTTCCCTACGATTTTGTTAAAGTATAAGTAGATACAAATGTGCGTCTGCGATTAAACTATTCTGATCAGCAGTTTGAAAACGTGAGCATATAACGTAAGTATCACAAATATGTTAATTTAAAAATTGATATGCCCATCTATTACGACTCTGATCACAATATCATGTGTAGGGGAATGATTGACGTTTACGTCGAAGAGATTCGTTTCTAGTATGCACTTACGTACTCAAACGTGTATATCCGTAATGTGGTTTGCATTCCAATATGTAAACACTTTATTGATCAATAGGCACGAGGCGTTAGCGCAACATAATGTTGGCAAACAAACAGAGCTGAGGCCACTGACGCGTCTCGCCTCGCAAATAGCTCGATGACTTATTGGCTTCCACGAAACGCCAACATTCTCATGTTAATCAATATTTAATGCCCCATTTCCGCTATAAGATTATTTCAATTTACAAAACTTTCAGCTCATTGTTATAAAGTATAAGTTGCCGACTTACCAATGAAACCAATGGATTTATTTACATACATTATAGTTTATGTCCCTATTCTACTAACATTTCTGGTTTTAAAAGATTCTTCGAATTGTTTTCAAACATAAAAAGAAACGATTCTTAATTTGTTATTGAGATGTTTTGAATAGTCATGTCTGTTCCATTTGCATACCAGACAATCAATATTTATTGGCATCTAAAATGGCTGCATATTAACCAGATAACAGCAATCGAGTCTTTGTTAAATTTACGACTTGATTGCGACAGCCACGCATGGTATAAATGTTACTGCACAAATTTATTGGAATTCATGGCCAACCAGTTATTATCGGTGGACAAATAAGTGCAGATAGTATAGGCAGAGTGGGCGGCCTACAATCGATGCCTGCAATAAAGGTAATGGATCGTAACTTTTACGACGCGTGCACATCACTAGACGATGTAAAGTGACCTCGTTTCCAACATTTTTTATTCATCTCACTACGCAACAGTTGTCACTTAAGTGTTTTTTATTCATTGTACGAAGGAAGAATCTCTCGACACGGTCTTTGTACAATCGATTAAGGTTTTTTGTTCCATTTTTCGGTCTGTAAAATAAAGCCGAATTCGGCGCATTTGCAATGGCTTCCTTTTTCGACCGACCGCCCGTGAAGGTTCGCTTCAACCCGGAAAATAAAAACTTCTTTCAACATGAGCCATGATAGCTTTGCCAGAGCAACACAAAACAAACAAAAAATTACGAAAAAAGCCAGTTCTTTTGATTGTTTTTTAGTCATTCATAAGGAATTATACGTTTCGTGATTGTTTTACATTGAAACCGTCTACTTACTTTATTTATTAAAGTGACTACGAAATATTTATTTCACTCTTCAGACGATATTTTAGAGTTCCCAATATTTGAAAGTAAATTATCGTTTTTCTCCGAATTAATGCATAAATCACGTTTTTATTCTAGTTCCGAAGTTTAATGTTACGTGTTTGAAGATATATCGTCAAGACAGCAACGTGATCAATAAGATTTATAAACAAGTTTCCATTCAAGTTAATTACAAAGATGATAAGGCGGTGCATTGAACGACACGACACGATTGATAATATAATACTCCTGCTCGTAACACGATTGCATTTCAATTGCTATTGTTATCGTAATGAATGTACCGTCACGTCACGTATTTACGACGTCTACTGCTATTTAAGCTACGTTCTAGTTGCAAGTATCCTGAATAATCATCTATGTTATTTTCCTCCCAATTAGAATCAAGTTTTATTTAGCTATGAAACAATTGGCGACTTTGCAACATTTAGTTCCCAAGTTTCTCCAGTGGGTGTTAACATTAAGATGCCAACGTATTGTTTATTACCGTTGGCATATTTCAGCGGACCGACAGAAGATCGCATGCCAACTCGTTTGACCTCATTCCCGAGACTAGTTCTGCGTAAACTCTCATATCGGGTTTATGAAAACATACCTATTTTAAGACTATATAAAGCAGCAGACCGGTCCAACATATTATTTGTTTGTGTTCCAGCTGGAACGTGTGCCAAGTGTATGCGTGTTTTCAATGTTCGACGTTACTCAGTCTGATTTAGTATAAACAAGTCGAGAGAAAGGCACCGATGAGAGATAAACTCGTTTTTTTCCGACATCGATTCATTACACCATTCTCGTAACATGTAAAATATTTATACAGCAATACTCATACATTCCAGTAACTGAGTCCGATTATGTTTGTGCTCGTAACATGAGATGTTTCGACATGTGAGCCCGATTTCGTGAACTATAAATTATGTATTGTGGTTAATTCTTCACATAAATTCAATGAGCTTCGTCCGGTTTGGCAGGTCGGTCGGGTCCACTGGTCTCTAGTCTGGTGTGTCGACGACATCCGTTAACCAGACGACACACAACCAGTTCTTAAAGCATCTTATCTCAATTAGAAAGTTAAACATTATCTGACAAAAGTGACGTTTTGATCGATGAAGGTAAAATTGTTTTTGTCATTAGAATTAGATCAGACGTTCCATCTATTTTCTATCGAACGATCGCTCTCAGTTGGTCATGATACGTAGTTTATTGCACAGATAAGTTTGTTAATCCGATGGAACTTATTTTGCGAATGGTTGCGGGTAAATTAAAGGCAATCTGTCGTAGTTTATGTAACTTGAACGGGTTTTTATTAGTTTTTATGTCAGAAACGATGAATCACAACTTTCTAGTGCAGCTGAGACATAGTAATTATGTCGTTTCTTAGTAATGGTGTTAAACGGAAGCTATTTAAAATAGTTAACACAGCATACACTCATAATTAACAAACATTAAACTCAAACAAACTCGCCTTCTCAGCAATAATTTATGAACGGCTCGAGCTCTAAACATTACAGATTAATTCGCTCGTTTCGGTCGATCAAATTGGCCTGTAATGGCGGGCCGTAGTATCAAGCACGGGGAATATCGGGCAATGAACGCAGTCGAGTCCCCATTTCTCACGTCCAGACCAGTTGCAGACTTGTCGGTCGGCATGCCGATCAAGAAAGGCTGTGGTGCGGTGCCTTAAAGGGGAAAACGGCATGTTTTTTTGCTCCCCCGAGTATGCCGGCCGCCATTATCATTAACCCGTGCGTGCGGCTCAAATAATGATTAGATTTAGCCTCGCAACCTCTCACGTGTTGGGTTAGACCGATGTTAGGCTGGTGACACACTAAATTAAAAGACTGCTACCGGCAGGCGGTAAAACTAATTCTTATGTCTAGACGAATCATTTATAATCTTTTTCGTCGCTCACATACCAAAGCATTTTTAATCATTTGATAGCAGATAACTCATTCCTAGGAATCGTAGCGCAGTAAGTTGCTACGGTCTACGACATCGCATCTACGACACGGGAACATATATTATCGCCCTTTTACTTAAAAATCTGAATTGCTACGCCGCTGGTAGCAGTCGTAGCCGTGGCCGTAGCTTCTACGCTGCTACGCGGGTTGGCTACGGCTTGACAATTTTACTTTTATAAGCTGCCATTTTAGATATTTGCTGCTGCAGCCTACCCAGTGCATTATCTGCCTTAGCGAATTAATTTCGGCACAAAGATGCTGTTTTTTTTGTTAAGACACCAAGACGCGGTTATTCGGACTCTAAAAATATGCGTATAAAAAGTAGACACTATTAAAATAAATAGCTATTCATTCTTAAGGCTTTAGAAAATTATATTGTGGTCTGGCCTTCTGTTATAAAATGAAAAGATTACTGTGTTGCTACGCGAAGTCATTATTCTAACTAATCATTTTAAATTAAACTTCTGTTTGATTATTATCTCTTTGATACCTATAACATTTTTTTTACTTTAGAATTTGTTTAACTGAGCCTAATAATTCGACTTGAAGGCTCCCACGACGCGACGACGCGACGCGACACCAGTGGAACAATTTCTGAGAAGTTTTCATAGAAATTGTTCCACCAGAGTCGAGTTGCGCTATCGCGTCGAGCCTGTATGTCGGAGCCTTAACTCGGAGCCTTAACTGTATCCTCGTTCATTTATCAAATATAGTCACGTACAAACTAGTTTCAACAAAGTAAATTTGTAGATTAACCCTGTGAACGGAATACCATTTAACCCTAAACTAGTTTACATAGTAGCGATTGGCTGAACAGATCCGACACGATAGGACCCACCAATCACAATTTGTCTTGCCTAAAGGCATTTTACGTCGGCTAGCTATAATTAATTCATTTACTTAATCTAGTTTACAAGCCACCTGTGCAACTCGGCCTTGACTGAAATTACTAGAGTGGTTCGCTAAGCATTTTTATATTCTTAAACCTCCCACATAAATGAAATGCTTAAGGAACTATTAAATTACTACTCGAAATAAATTCTCCTTATTGAAATAAAAAATATTACCAGCATAGTTATCGGAGTAATTTCTAAAGACAATAACGATAAAGTAGAACCAACTGTGACCATAAACGATGAAGGATAAAGTATATTAATAACTAGCAGCGCCCCGCGGTTACATCCGCATAAGTCTCGATCCTGTAGGAATATCGGGATAAAAGTTATCCTATGTCCTTTTCCAGGTCATGGTCTACCCTTGTGCCAAATTTAATCCAAATCCGTTCAGCCGTTTAAGCGTGAAATCATACCAAAAAACAAACTCCCTTTTGCATTTATAATATTATTTAGGATAGGATAATACATGCTACGCAATACCACTAAAGTACAACTACTAACGTACTAAAATACGCAGGACAAAAACCTCCTAAATCTATGTAATTACAGCGCACCTCATATATTTCACTACAATTGACAGGTGATTATGCTAAACAGCCAGTCGCGCCGGCATGCCATTAACTGGATAATGTTTTCTATTGCATAACTTAAAAACAGGTTCCGATAAAATGTCAGACGAGTCATACAAGCATTTATATTCAGCTGTTTCTTATACACCTCCACCATAATTATGGATGGAAGGTCTTTTTTTATGTATTGATTGCAGAATGCGTGGTCCAATTTCTTGATTTGGGGTTTTGTTTACAAAAAGAAACCATTTGAACCACCATTTCGTATGCTGCACCCGTCGACGTCATAACGTCAACGCCGGCTGTCGCTGAAAATCAGCGCTGGGGCTCTGTCTCGCATAGGGTCGCAGCATTATGCTGAGCGATGGCCGTTTTGCGTGGATGTTACGCATATTTTCCCGCACTTTGTTCTTTTTTTTGTTTTGTGTTCTTTCTTTGCGTCATGTTTACCGCAAATAAACGTATTTTCTTTCTTTTTGTTTTCTATTATGTAAAATATTTCGATAAAGTGAGCGTTAATTTTGTAGTTACGGATCATATGAAAATCATGCATCTTTGCACCTCTAAGCTATACATGTAGGTAGATATATACGAACCGGGCGATTTCGAACTGGGGATGAGTATGGATGAAGCTATCATTTTAAGCATGCAACAAAACTTAATGCTCGTGTTATAATAGTGATTTTACATATAATTACAAACTTGCATGAATTAGATATATTTTAACATAACGTGACCTCAAGAAGCGCTGACCACCCAGAGATTGGAAAGTAGCCAACCAATAAAGGATGTAAAAGAAAATCGTATCACAAATCCACTAGGCGTGGCCACGGCGAGTCGCATATGAGTCCGCGGGTTACTGAACCGGCAGCTGCATGTGACGGCCATGCGGGCGAACAGAAAACAGAAACATGAGAGACCGCCACTCGCCCACCTGCCGCATACAACCACCCTCGTCTGATTTGACCAGCCGTTCTCCGCATTACCTCGCCATTAATTATTTCAGAAACTGCAGATAATCGCTACTGCAGTCTGCAGATATCGTTGTCGTGAACATATTCAATCGATTTAAAGTTAAACATTTCAAGAAATTACCATTTCCTTTCTACTGTTCCACGCCATTTTGAATGTTCCAAATCGTTCCAAATCACTCATTCATTATGTTATTTATTCGACAAAATTATTCAGCTTTGAAAACTTTGCATGGACACGGCCATATTTAAATACCAAAATTGGCTTCAATAAACTTACTTATAAATAACAGACCACTCCATTTTTTTTTATATACCTGACAAAAAAGAAGGTTGTTTCGCATACCTTTTACTTACCGAAACGAGTTATCGTAACCGGTCCTTGTCTGCTATTCTTGACAGCGTTATAAATATTCAGTGGGTAATAATTGACCTTTGAATCGAAAAAGGTTCCGTTTTGGCGGCAATATAAAGTTATTATATCTCGAGGAATAAATTTTATGTAAGTTTATCTAATTAAAACCAAGTGCTCATAAATTGTCGTCAACGGCTGAGGGTGTCGCAACTTTGTATTTCGTTATAATAATTCCACGAAACTCTATAACAGTATTATTCATAGAGTTTCAAGACTCAATTTTCGTGTTTCTGTATGTTAATTTTTTATAAGTATCGAATGTTTGAAATTTGTATCATAAAAATAACCTGTTTTGATATTAGAACATGTTTTCCTCGTTTATATTTATAGATTCACTATTGATTATTCTGGGATTTTTGTTCTCATAGATAACCCATCGACACTGACGATAAAAAACTGTTTGTCCGTTTCTGAGAGTTTAGATGTTTTTATAAACAACCTTTATTTTTATTATACCAAATGGCATAGTTTATGGAACGCTGGAATCTACAAACCCATATATTTAATTACGAACACACAAAAACATTCGTTTCATACATAGCATTTATTCATATGTTGTATCTTTTGTTTCAGGTTCATCACCAGAACGTGAATCCAGCGAAATTAACAAAAAAGGTAGAAAAAAAGACAATGTTCACATTTTTCGATCACTATTCATTTAAACATGTATTCAGTGGTTCATATCGATCACAGCGTTCGCCTGATTTTAATACCAAATAACCGTAGCTCAGCCTCCATAACACTACTGTTGTTTTTTAATTTAAAAGTTTATTTTAGGCTGATGATATACTTGCTGTTAAAAATATAAAACATGAAATTGAAAATAGCCTACTGGATATAATGGAATCTGTGGGTTCCCGAGATAAGCCACCTGATGTCAAGATAGATGACTTTCATAATTAAAGTCTATTCGTTAAATCTGACATTAATGAAATGAATATCTGTATATACGAGCCAGACGATAAGTTTTAAATTGAATCTTAGTGAAGAAAAGCACAAATTAATATTTAGGCGACAGCATAACATGAGATGGATGTACCTCCTCAAATAACCTCTGTATATCCAGTTGACGAAGTACCGGATTATACAGATTTGAAACTTTATATTGGCGGCGTAATAATTTATTTTCTTAAAATAAAACGAGAATCTTGTAATCAAGTTTGTAACCCATTAAGGACTTTATTTTTATTGCCTCTCAGTCTGCCGCTACCTTCACGAGAATCATAAAAGTGTTTACGTTGAAAAATTGAGATCACCATCCTTAATTTCACATTCAAATCGGTATCTTTGTTTGTCCAGCCCTCATCTGCGTATGTATGGAGTATTTATGCTCCACAACACGAGTTTTTAAAACCAGAGGTCACAGCGGACGACAAATATATTTGTTATTATCATTTCACAATCTGAATTTCAATTCAGCATCCAAGTAACGGGGTCACATCGTTTTCGATAGACGTTTCTACATAATTCTTTATACGCGCGTCCGTTTCATTTATGGTAAATAGGTTTACACTGTATACTATTTTGTGCAACGGTACGTGGCTAATTGTTATTTATGATATTCATGTATCATTAAATTCGTGTTCATACACTGAGCCGTCTCCGGTTGGATGTTTTATTTGTCGACTGGACTCTTGTTTGGAGTAGGTTAAAACAACACGTTCCGTTCTCCCTCCGGCAGTTAAAGGCCGCCACACACGAGGTGCCACCCTCGCCGCTATAACTTTATTTTCTTTTCACCACGTTTGCCGCACCTTTTCGAGCTCGAACGTAATAAAGTAGGAGTACATACACCAGGGTCACTCGAAGCCGAGCTGAAACTTTTTTTTGTTATGTTTGAGAGCCGGCCTTAACGGTCGGAGCCTTATTTCTCGCTTATTCGTACCTGGTAACAATAATATCACGTATTTTCATTGAGATTATGAAACGCCTACAGAATGTGTTTATGGCCCACTGCGCAGTATTCAATTATGAATTCTTGTCTTTTATTGGAACCAGAAAATGTATTGTTTATGTCGAGTTAGGGATCATAAAATACCTATTCAATTTAGAGTATAGAGTCGGCGTCACTGATTCCACGATTCCAAGTCGTTTTGTTACTTTATCGACCTGTGCTATAAATAAGAATAAATACGATACGAAACCGGTAAGAACTCCGGTTAAGTAGGTGTGCGTCATCTTGAATCTCGTATACAGATATATAATTAAATGAATATTCATATCGCGCTCGGGCCAGATCAATTTGTGGTGGTGCCAAGCGCTGGCCTCTCGGTTTTTTGTTGGCCGTTATTTAACTTGGTACAGTGAGAATGATCAGAAGTTATTATAACCGCGTGTGTATCATAAAACTCATATTTATTATTTATAAACACCTGCGTGTGTAGGCGCGTCAGTGCGTCCAACGGATACGTTTAATCAAGAACTGGTAATTAATTGGAGGAACGCGATCGTACCGTGTGATACCTCGGTTATTTGATGACGCACAGAACTGTATCGGCGATACCTATATAATTAGCGATCACACGATGTTATGTAGAATGTCACCGACAACAGACTTTAATTATTTGTTAACTGTTCAATTTGTAATGACAGATGATATTAACGGTGGATTGTTTCATATACATATAGCGTTCTATATACACAATAGTAGGTTCAGGATTGGCAAATATTCAAAGAAAGTTACGCAACTACACCGCTTGAATATTCATAGTCATAGAGACAACAATGTCTATTGAGATCAATGATTGAGATTCTAAAAGATAGATCCCTAACCCTTTTTATTAAACAGCTACCTTCTAAGAATGGTTCACTCTATCAAAGGCTTATGTTGAATCCAAATCTTCATAACGTTCGTAAATTTGTATCGATGCATAAATCTTCCACTGCATCTGCAGTTCACAACTGAGGCGTGAACTATGGTTATAAAAAGCGACGTAAATTGTTCCGAAGTTTTCTATCTCCATGAAAGTATCTGCTGTACTATTGACATTGACAGGCTCACAATTGATCGCGCATTAAGATTGACAGCGAACAAAGAGATATTAGGAGATATGAACATACAGAACAATACTAGAGCCAGAGGAGGTCAAACGAACAAGTCAAACGAGTATTTCGAGCAGTATGCACGAGTAAGAAAGTCGCTGGTGAAAGTACCAAGCCACAGCTAATTCGACCGACAGAATTATTAAATGAGTTTCATAACACCGCTCGTAACTAAACCGGTTCTTAAAGTTCAGACTCACAAGGTAATCTTTTATTATTATTGTAATATAATGATGGAGGGAATAATAATAAAGGTAATGTATGTGAGATTTGTAAAGCGAACCTGTCCCTTTTGTTAGGATCGACCGGGACGAGGGTCTGGGGGTCGACTATTATGTCGTTGAATAGATTCGGGATCTCCTTTTGAACCGTTACTGTTATTCTTGAGTTACCTGTTTGACTGATGGGGTGCCTTTAGATAGGAATGTAATGTCCTTGAGTTTTTTATTCATCTTATCTTTTTGTAAGAACAATGCGTTGTTCGACTGTTAGCCTTTGAGAGTTGTAAATTAATTTTATCGTGTACGATAAATGTGGA
This sequence comes from Agrochola lota, assembly GCA_947364205.1. Lineage (NCBI taxonomy): Eukaryota > Metazoa > Arthropoda > Insecta > Lepidoptera > Noctuidae > Agrochola > Agrochola lota. The sequence continues at coordinate 6,951,200 of OX376231.1, read as the reverse complement.
GACAACTAATGCCTCTCATAAACTTTGATCCATAACCCTTGAGTATTTATATTTTTTGTCTAGGTTCTTTTTTATGTGCATAAATTTATGTCACATTGAAATTCAAATGTGGACACAAGGGTAGTTACCAGTAGTAACCAGCTCATTACCATAAAAAGGGAAATTTCTCTTTTGACATTATACACACAAATGATACGCTTTTGCATAACATAACGATCCGCCATATTTGTTGCCCTTATTGAAACGGGTGCAATTAACAAGCCCGCATGCAGATATAAGCCGATTATGTCCGGAGTTTCATTTTTGCTAAAGATAAGCTCGCTGTCACTGAATTAAAATTCAACTCTTAACGATTTCATGGCAGTTTTAACGATTAAACATACATTTTATTCGCGAATAATTTCAGCGCGGCTACAGTTAATGAGAGCTCAAAATGCAGTGTGTAATGACGTCATTTAAATTAATTCGCCCGCATGCGTGTTTATAGCGTGGCGGGTGATGGAGTTTCCAGCACATTGCCCGAGCACCGACCGGTTGTGCATAACGTGCAATTTTGCACGACTTTCTATCGCACTCGGGACTTCGACTCACTCTTGAACCGCGCGCATTCACGTAGCACCTCGCAAATTAACAAGTTAACAATACTTGAAACGAACCACTATTAAACTATTAATGGGAATTCAACTGATACAACTATTTTTAAAAGAAACGAAACTTTCAAAGTAAATGATAACGCAAAATGTTGCAGAAGAATACAAAGTAAATTTATTACACGTGATCACGGAACATCCGATTGTCATTTGTTCATGGGGAAAATATTGTACGAGAACTATCGTGGTAAACACACAAGTAATACTTGAATAGACAATCGAAACAAAAGAACAAGGTATATGATATCGAGCATGTGAGATGTTACTGAATAATGATTGTATGATAATGCCTCGTTGTGATTCAAATTGAATATTAAACGAGACAAGGGGAAAACATGAACTCACTCCATAGGTGTATTCATACGTCGTACTGGTAAGCATTGCATAGACAATTTACGACATAATGATTGTTTTATTGCTTCCTGGAAGGTGAATCGACTAAACCTTACTTATCCTTTCACTTGTTGTGGAGTAATTGGTGTTTCGATTCATATAGCACCATCGTTAATGAGCAAGAAATTACTGGTATTCGAGCTGCTGCAGTAGAATAACCTTGATAGTGCACCTACTTTGTCAAGCAATGCATAAAGAAACTTAATAATTACTTCTCGAAAGCAGTAAAGTCACTACAACAACAGCGTCAAAACTGCAATAACTGTCCACATCATAATTATAAAACTTTCAATAAATATCTACCAGATAATTATTGGCAATAATTGATGTGGCCTTTAAATCGAGTGCCTGACCAAATTTTACGCTGGTTCGTGGCATGGCGTGGCATACTTGAGATTTTAACGTAATTGCTATTTCATGCGGTGCAGCAATGAGCAATGCAGTTGTCAGGGTCGCGGGAGGCAAGTGTCAACGCGACGCCCGCGCCACCTGCACGACAACCGGTGGAACGAGTTCTGATACCCGTCACCGTCTAGTGTCGAGTCGTGTAGTTATGAAACATTTATTTATCACCGCCATGATTTTATTTTACCGCTTGCGCAATAAATGCGGAGAACTCTTGCCACGCCTCAATGTTGCATCGACCAACGTGACTTCCTACCGTCGATCTCCCATAATGAGACCCTAAGCGTCATTGGCGTTTTATTCAGCTTTAATGATATATCATTTTTAACTGAACAGAAGCGGCAGTTGCCGGCGGTGAGCTCGTTAAAGCTACTTTATTACAGGCCTACATTATATCAAGGTGTTCCGTGTTGTTCATGGAAACAAGTTGCAGTATTGGAGCCAAACTCGTATTGAGTTGAAATAGAAAAGCACGATAATATTCGCATTCACATTGTTCAGTGTTCACACATATCTAATAATCTTTACGAACTTAAAATGGCAGGTAAATATTGACTGACATGAGCATCACAAAGCGTTGTCTTCAATTAGTGAAATTCAAGCCAAAATTCAACTAGCACTTTTGAGCAAATCCTGTAACAATGGGAGATGATTGACGTATTTTTTGCCAAGTCACAGTCTAGTGATTTTTCAATTCTTTGTTCCCTGTACGACAAAAGAGAAAGTAATTTCCGCCACTATCAACTTATGCTGATGTTTGTGTCCAATTTTTTTTAAAAGCCGTTTCATGAAGTCCGAATCAATTAAGAATATCATGATAAGCATCAAAACCTTTTTTTGGGCCTGAATGTGGAAGTCGTGATGTAAAAATAACCCGTCACTGGTGTATTGTGTGCGACATAAACGGTCCGTATTAGGTTGGTCACGATAAAATCGAATTGAATGTATCTCGTACTCGGAGGCGGTCGGTCCAGTGCTCGTCACGATCCGTGCGCCGGAGTGTAGGCAGCTACTTTCTCCTAACGGGATTTACCTCGCCGCCCTCCCCCCAAGCAGCTGCCGGCTGCGCAGACGCCGATTACGATTACGACATCCATTTTGAATTTTATTAACTGCGGAATCACGATGATGATAATGTTACACGTTGTGAAATAATATGTGCGCCACAAATATTTGTTAACCTTTATTTATTGAAACTGTTCTTGGCTTCCATTAGCGTTTTTTCTCTTTTATTAAATTACCACATTTATTGATTTGTACTTCAGCTTTGTAATTGGAGCTATAAACTTTTATTTTATTAATGTTTCCTGTTCATTTTTGTGCAGTAAAAATTCGGTAAATGTCATAAAAGTGTTTGTGAAATATGTATATATTATTTAACTATGCTCGATTATAACATGATACAGCTGGAAGGGAGTTTAAAAGAGCGGTCGTGAGCAGACAAGTTCTTCGCGCCCTCGTTGCCCCAGGGGACTCGCAGTCAAAGGCCAGGAGTCACGATCTTTGCTTCTCTGACTTTAGCAATACCTGCTGGCATTCATGTCTCATTGTATTCTACAAAACAGTCATTCCTATGAAGACATTAGTTTATACAATTTCTTTTTTACCTCCAGTTTTTGTTATTGAGTCACAGTTGCTGAGCACGGCTACGTCAAGCGAATTAAGGTCGTCTTTCTTATTCAATACAGACCACAGTTTTGTTTACAAATCAGTAAACACTAATGATTTATCCTCTTCTTGTTCAATAAATCTGTCCAATCGAATTTCTGATTTGAAATTCGTGTTTGATAGTTTTCGTTTATCTTACCTTAGCCTGGGCAGTCTGACTTAATTTCGTTCGTGAGGCTATCTAGATCAGTTTTGTTTGTAGAATTTAATTAGTTTACTGAGTATCTGGATATAACAATATTTACTTTAAATACACTTTGCTCAGTTACTTTGTTAATAGATTTATTTGCTATTTGCGTCACTGCTGCCAGTCTTTTAATATGATTCATCTTCGTCATAACCGTTGTAACTCAATATTTGTGTATATTCAAGTGCCACTTTTCTCCTCCCACCTCACCGCAACTCTGGCATGGATCCAATATGTGTCGATCTTCTGAGAAATGCATCGATCCACTGCGAGGCATTCAGCGCCAACTTGCTAATTACGCGCATCGACTACGATGTATTTTTGTTACGTCACCCAGACGACTGGTGATCATACAAATTCTAAATGTAACTCATTAGCACAACATGTGGTCGAAAATGTTGTAACGATTCGAAAGCAGACCGAATGAAAGTAACTATAATTTCTGAACTCATACGTTCAAATTCTCATCACAAACGTCACGAACGTATTGATTTCCTTTCTAATAAAAAAGCTTTGTCCGTTTGAAAGCTCGCGAGCACAAAGCGTGAAGACTACAAAAAGCTACTGCACAAAAAGGCTCGACCGTATCGGTGCGCAGTGGTTGCTCGCACCACTTGCATTATTCCACTATGAAACGAACGCACATGTGTGGCAGATGTTTGGGGTTCTTTTTTTCAAATGTATTATTACGGGTCCTCCGCCCCCACCCCGAGCCTTCGCCCCTCAACACCCCACTGTGCAGTCACTGACCCCTTTTTGTCGTTTTATTCCATCTGTTTCTGACCTGCTTCTTAGTTATTTAGAAATTCACTTGTTGCTGGTGTTTTTGAGTTGAGCATAGCTAGTTGAGTTTTTAAGGCTGCTGGTTTCCTCACTGTTTTTGTTGAAACGAAACTCTGTATACCTATTTCAGTATTACTTAAGCAAGTTTTATAACGTTTTTTATGTATTCTTCATTTTCAATTTTCATGACTTGCGTAATGCTAATGAGTTATGCGCCCATGTTATAGACGTAGAAATAAAACGACTATTAATATGCAGTGACTTGCTATTAATATACTTCGCGTTGATCGACCACATGTTACGCCCCGTGGTTCTTACCGAGGGTTGATCACCCGGTAGATGTAGGCAGGTTCCAAGGTTGTTACTGACAGACAAACAGCTGTCTGTTATTATGTTAAGTGACACACTAATATACTTCTATTATTAGGTGACATATTATTTTATCTTTCGACGAAAATTATTTGGAACACCGCTTGTTTGATATTTTCATTTGGCTTTAGTCATAAAGAAGTATTGGATTCTAAATATGTTTAGATTTATGAATTCTATAAAATACTTTGTGTGGAAAACTCGAACCTTCTTGTCTTGAGTTGTGTTGTTGGGCTATTGAACCGAATTCCGGAAAATAACATTTTAACTGGTTTTTTATGACCCCGTAAATAGGTAGCAATCATAGATAAAAGGTTTATATAATAATATTAAACGAATATCATCCGCCATAAATAATGTGAGAAATATATGAATAAGAATCTAAACTACCAAGTTCAATGCTCCAGTAATCGTTTAGCGGAGCAATCAAGAGCCAACTCAATAAACGCAAAATAACCTCTCGCTCGAGGCAAAAATGTCGAAATATTTACGAGATTCGAGACTTTTTGTTTCACTGCTATATTTAGATGCATAATGTGCGAAACTTGTTCAAACGAATTCCAACTCTACAGAAGTTATGTACATTACATTTTAAGTTGTCAGCGTGGGCGGTTACTCTCAATTATAGCCAGGCCAGTCGCGCGACCGACGGACCAAATCGTGCGTTCCCCGTGAAACGTGTTTGCCGAAGCTATAAAGGAACTAGTAAAACTTGTATTGTGGTCTCGGTCTCTTTTTTGCTCGTTTCGAGCATTCTTTTTTTTTCTTAGCTATGAATTCGGCAGGTATATGAATAAACATGACCATTGGAGCCATTTAATCCATAGTTTTTTGTGAGGATGCGAACATTTTAATCGAACGCAATTAATACTCTTGAAGCTTCGCGTTTAGAATCTGAGAAAGAAAGGATTTCTTTTCAACTTGCTCGTTAGAAATAACAACGAATTTATCAATCAAAAATACCTGATCGAAATTCGTTAGCCAATACTCTGAATTGAGTCGATGGAATGAAATGTCTGCCTTGGAATTTCATTCCGAGAACCTGTTAAGAGCTTTTTGATGACACTAAAGGGTCTTAGAGCAGGTAGAAGGGAATCTTCCATGTTTTTGCCGTTTCATTGTCGAATACGATACCGTATAATTTATTTTTTCCTCTATTCTACGTAAATAAATCAGTTATGTGGCAGAATCTGGCTTCTTTATGCCTCTTTATTTAGTACTTCTCTCCCACGAATATAGTGATGTGCATGTAACCGGTCGGTTTATCGATACCGGGGCAGTCGTTTCGCTCGATTTCTTCTTCCGCGACAACGAACCGGACGGCCGACTCATTCATCAATTATTTATACTTCGCTTGACTTTTAAAAGGAGTATTTATGCTGACAGCGGATTTGTCTTTACATCATAACAGTAATGCAATTCGACCGCTGTTTATCATTCAAACTGACCTTCGTCGATAATGAAACACACAAGAGGTTTAATCATTATTTAGTCCAACAAATAAACACGAAGTAATGTGTTATTTGCTCGGCATTATAGTTAAATTAGATAACCAAAGTAGAACACGTGTCGGCCACCGCACCATATGTAATGTTGAGGAAGGAAAATATTTGCTTAGTGTGAACATTGAGCACTATTTAATATTTATTCAATCAAACGGCTGTTATTGTTTAACAGTATCCTAAGAATGTTTGCTTAATGCAAACGGCTCTACAAATCGAGAGAAACAGCATGAAAATATTACTGCGGGGTAGGTATACCAAACAAACGCGCCAGCCAATCTCTTTTGGCACAATGTTTACAAAATCTCGGGGAATTGAATCGAGTCTGCGCTAGTATTTGTAAACAGGCCGGCGGAGCACCGTGAACGGCGTGCGTGGCTCCTAAAATACTTCAAACAGGAATTGAACCCACGCCAACTGGTGTGCGTAGACGGCGGCTCGCGCTCCCCTCGTAAACTTTTCACTATACGACATCTCATTTTATTCCCGTTCATCTGTCTTTTATGTTCGTATAATTTATGTCAGACCGCCAACGAACGCGGTCTATGATCAGCGAAATCCTATATTGCGAATAATTAATTACAGACTCCACTTCATCATATCCATAATCTCTGTAGGACACAAATATAAGCACATAAATTAATAGTTTATATTTTTTGTTTCACTAATCGCTTTGAACGTAAAATGTCAATATTAATTGCCGTCCATGTTATGGCAGCCGTTTATTCTCAACGAAACATATTTTCCATTGTGTATAATAAATATGTAGATACTCGTACGTCATTTATCAAGATACAAACAGGTAAATCCGTTCGCTATTTGCATTGAGAGGTATTTATAGTCACGCGGAGCACGTTGAATTTACATCGTTTGTTACTCTGTAATCTATTAACCTTGCTTGGTTACCCTGACGACTATCGACAACACGATGATACATTGCGCAACACTATTTAAACAATTGTCACTGACATAGCTCCTTACTTTGGCAACTTTTGTTTTCGTTAAATATTAAGACATTTTATTCAACTTCTGCTAGTTTTAAAATTAAACTTGCTCCTTTTGCTACAGTTTATGTTAATTATTCTATTTGTCACGCTCCCGTCTAGACGGCATTCTACAATAACAAAGATGTTTTATATTTTCGATTATGCTCGCTTGCTCACCTTCAAATACTCTTCAGGTTGTCTTTAGGAGGTCATGATACCTATTATAAACAGCAGATGGCCATTTTATGATAAAATTTCAAATTATAGATCGGTCAGGTTATAATTAGGAACGGTCGTAAAATATGTAAATATATATAATATATATATATATAATATAATAATAAATGATTAAACAGCATGGAATGAATATATTTGCAGCCATATTTTACGTGATATTTGCTGTTTGAATTAACAGCCAATGAAATATACGCGGATGTAGCGTGTTCACCACCGCACTTGCTCAATAACTCCCGTTTTATTTGCCTCCCGGGTGACCTATTTTAATCCTACGATTATGCGATAAGTTGCAGTGGATTTAAATATTAGTTGAGTAGGTACCGCATGGATTTTGTTACATTTCAAATTCGAACCTTACTCACGAGCATGTAGGTCGCGTGTGTTCACGTAGTTTTCACAGTTTACATGTAGATCCAGTTTGATTGCTTTCTCAGCTTCGAACCCGTTTGTAGAGGAATAATCTTCAGCCGCAGGATGCACCTTTTAAAAGTGTACTTACACAAGGTGTGATGTTATTGCAACACGCTCTGAACTAGTTTCACGGCTATTAATAAGATTCGTTTTAACGTACGCGTAAACTTTCGTCCTATACTCGTCAATATTCGTGCTCACACGTACGTACCCGTATAATGTCGCAATTCTCAGTATTTTCTGCAAGTTTTTATAAATAAAATGGCGAGCGGGTCTAAAATTAATGAAAAGCATTGCTAATGCATTGTTTCTGCGCGGTGTCGTGTAACCGGTTCTCGGTTCGTCACGCGTGTCGGCTTCGAGGAAACCAACAGTAAAGTTGTTTCCATTGGCATTCTTCGCACGCCCGCTATCGCTTGCCGCAATGTCAGCGAGGAGAACCGACGTATACACGACGAGAGCCCCATCTCCATTCTCTATTGTTCTCGCTTAGAACGCCCTCCTAACTTCTTGTTGCCATGCCAGTGAAAACCGCACGCTATTTGGCACCGATATCGATTAGCGTGGCAATCTTACAACGGCCACTTTCCTTTATTGCTTCATCGACTAAATCTGGTCTAATATTCATACGAATACGTCTTCAAGGTTTCAAACGGAGCGCATCTGTGCCGGATCAATGCGTATAATTTATTTATTTATACGTCGGATGCGAGCCTATTTACGTCTGAGCAACCTGAAAGAAGGTTATTCGCGTTTACACAACCGATGAACGTATACAAAGAAGAGTTAAACGAACGCTGCGGGCATTAATCAACGTTGTCGGTAACCGTAACCGTCTCCGGGGGATTAGCCGGCGAGATATTCTATTCTTCGGTCGTAATTAATAGCTTTTGGCAAGTGAGCGTCGGCGGGCGGCGCAAATAGATATTCGTGACGAGACGTTGCACTTGCGTAATTAGATAATTAAAACACGCGATACGAAAACAATGTGGGTCTATAGGAAACGTGAGCTACACGTAACTGTATCCTCTGTTATATGGCATGTACATAATACGCGACCCACGCCGTGTAAAGCGGGCTAACGGCCTTTTGACGAGCTAGGTGTCGAGTCTAGATGTAGATAGGCGTCGGCGATGCACGGAGATGAACGACTGATGCCGACCATCACGAAATGTCGACATAACAATATGAATAATGGTAGCTAGCATTGGGCGTGGGCCGTCCGTCGAACACCATCCGAGGTCTGTCAATACGAGTTATTTTGAACACGAAACTCGGCTCAAGTGGCTCTCCCGTGCATGGTATTATAGCTATCGAGTCAAGAACCTCGACATTTAATTAGGCATGAGTTATGAACGCCCACGGCTGTTAAGGCAATGACTTCTGGCTTTTTGATTCATTAGCATGCAATTACACACTTTGAAGTTATAAACATATTTGAGTAAATATCGTGTTATTTGCAATGTAAATACGAATGACTTCCTGTGGAACTTGAGTAGCATGGATTAAATGATAGGGCTATCGTTTTCCCACACTTCCACGATTATTTTCAATTCTGAACGGTATATTAATGCGTTTGGTCCGTAGTCTTGATCTCGGTTGACCGGATGGGCGTTAATTGCTAATAAAGCTATTCAGCCAGGTTCTCAAAGGAAAATGGCTCGTAAATTAGTTACTAATGCCGGGATTCTATTACAGCCGCAACAGACAAGCCCGAATTTTTAATTACCTTTTTCTATTCCAATTGTTCAATTTGATAAATGATCAACCAATTCTGTTGTCAGGGACAGACATTGTGTTTTTCTATTTTAGTTATCTTTGTAGATTTTCATTGACGCTAAAAGCTTTGGCTGGAGCGTCTAGCTAGGACATTGTACGCCATTTTATGTGCGCAGTAAAGTAGCGTTTGATGCGTTTGACATTGGACAAAATACAAAAGACGAAACTCTACCAAGAATTATATGACGAACTTTAACGTGAACGTTGTACGGAATCAGGGTTTCCGTCGCGATTGTAATACAAATGACATTATCCTAACTTATTAATATTATAAATGCGAAAATGAGTTGGTTTTTTTGTTTCTTGCCCGTTCGTCTCCATAGGAACCTACTACGCTTTGGAATGGGCAACTAACTTCATCTTTCTGACTGACCGACCCCTTGACAGTTTAAAAGTGCCAGTAATTGGTTTATTTGAAATAAATGCTTTGAGTTTGTTACGCTTTCAGGCTATAACGGCTGAACGGATTTGGATGAAATTTGGCATACGGGTAGACCATGACCTGGAATAGGATATAGAATACTTTTTATCCCGGTAGTAAGTTCCCGTGGGACAATTTTCGAAATGCACGCAGGCCAAGCCGCTGACAAAAGCTAGTTTTTAATATTAGCGGTTCTTTCTCAAAACACCTTATTTAACCTCGATTTCTTTTCCTGTTATAGATCTGTCCCCTGCATTTACATGTTTAAGCGAATCTATTAACTAAACCGGTTTGTCCGAATGTTAATTTTCCTGCCTTATATTATTAACTGAATCATTAATGTTAATAACACGTTTATAAATAAACCCGGCTTATGTAAGATTGATATCGTGTCAAAATACTTGGATGTGTTGTTTGTCACTTAGTTGATGTCAGCTTTAAATACGAGCCTTCCTCAAAAACGTTGTGTCATTCAATTATATATAGAATCTGAGTCTAAAGTATTTTGTAATAAACTAAATTGTATTATTTCAACACAAAGTTTCTGCGTATTTGTTGTAATATCCGTGTCTGTCTGTTTCTCCTAGCTATGGTCTGGATTTTAACGCGTGTTTTCTTTTACATAACATCACAACGCGCATGTAATCCTCGAAGGGTAAGGCAGAGGTGTAGGTACCTATAGTACACCCACATTTCGCCAGTTATGTTTAAGTCCCATGTAATAGGGGGCGAGCTTATTGCCATCAACCGGGCACATATCGTTTTTTTTTTTAATACTACTGAACACATCATTAAACACAATTTATTATCTCGGTAAAGTACCCATCCATTCCTATGAGGTTATATTAATAAAACGACAGACATTGAGAACAGTACACAAGTGATTGATGATCAATATTCAAGAACGTGTGGAATGAGACCTCAATGTGTCTCGCGATCAATTTGTTACAATGATTGTGCTTAGAAAATAACTGCTATTTGGAGATTAATTGTCTTTATATGTATTAGTCTATTTATCATCACTTGTAGGTAAGCAATGGGTTTAGTTAATATAAACCTATGAACCTCAAAGTCGGTTAAAATTAAGATTATACTGGCCTCATCATTGAGAACTACTTGCGGTTTTTTGGAATACATTACATCTAAAGATTTTCTTACAGGAGAAAGCATAAAAAAATGTAACAGCGTCTTCAGGCCTTTTTTAATACGCTGATTTTCAAAAGAGGGATACACTTTTAGTATGACTTTTACGAGGATGCTGAAACGATTCAGATAATGGTGATTTGATTTGACACACAAAAAAACGAATATTCAACATGAATTGAAAAGCTACATACCTACGTAATTTTCATTTTAATTATTCATATAAAAAATATGTTTTCCACTCTTAAGTTTTATGATTAAACATTGTTGTTTCGTATAATTTACATCATGTATTGTAATTTATTATTTACCTACTGCGTGTACCAGGAAGGAAACTCATTTATTTACACATGAACCTACTTCGAATTACCGCATTGTACCCAACGTTTAGATATACATATTATCCTTGTTAGGTATATATTTATGCGGTTTTAACATTGTAAGTAAATGTTTTTAATTTCAAATAGGTAATAATCTACCTACATTTTATTAGAATAATTTTTAGTTTCTCATGAATATTGTTTTAGGTAGACTTTATGAGTACGCAAACATTGTTTTTCTTGGAATTTGCATAACATTATTACGTATAATCTGTTGGTTATTTAGTAAGTCATAATATCATAATGATGTCAAGAAGTTGTTTATTATCAGCGTTTTGCCGGAGTAATACATTATTTTGCTTATTTTGTAAGAGCGTCTACAAAAAAACCCCCGAAGGATGAGAGGTTATCAGTTTGCCACAATGTTTTTTTTCTTTCGTTGAGTACCATACTTCTTATTTACATAACATTACTCCTGTAATCTCCGATTGGTAAGGCACGTCCCATGTAACAGGGGGCGAGCCTTTTGCCATCAACCGGGCTCATTTCCAGATTCCCGGACTACTGAGAAATTCCAGATGGAAAACCCAATAACATTTTGCCCGACCTGGGAATCGAACCCAGGACCTCATACTCAGCAGTAGCGCTTGCGACCACTACACCAATGAGGAAGTCAACTTCAAATTTCTATATCATTTAAACGAATTTGTTAATAAAATCACATGCCACGTTCATTTTAGAGTAAAGGGAAATCATAAACCAACAACAGCTCTTACATAACCAATCTATACTTAGAAAGTGTTACGAATCAATTCATTACATACGTAGCTTTGTATTTACATACGTCGATTGTCAATAGAAATTCGACGGCGACCATGCCACCAAATGCCACGAGGTCACAACGAGTTATCTTTGAATACTTAGGTACATACATATGGTTTGCTATACAACACTCGGAGGGACGCACCCACCCATTGGCAAACTATCGTACAGCTATTGAACTCACTTTATACCAATCAATTTGCATTGCCTCAAGGTTCATTAATGATGACTTAATAAACGCCTCGCTATTTTTGAAATGTGTAAAGTAGACGATTACTTATTGCCAAGTATTTGAATCAAACGCCTGTTTTTGCGCTTGTTGAAATGTAAATGTGTTATGTGCGGTTAATGTTTTACACCAACACACTTTTTGTTTAGACTAGCGTAGATTTAAAGTACGCAACGATAAGATAGCTGTGCAAATGAGTAACTTACTGTAATTTGGTTGCGTCTGCAAAAAAACACTCTCTTTAGGCGCCCACTTAAGAAAGGCTAATAAAGTTTAAGTAAACGGACAAGTGAAGATTATTTATATTTATATGGAGGTCGAGAAAGTAAAGGCCGTCGACGACTGAATAATAAACTCTTTGGGCATGTCGCGACGCTACGGTTGCGCAACAAATTGTCTACTAATGATTATGGAGAGCGGACGTCACGCGTCGCGGCTCCCCGTTTAGAAAAACAATGACAAAATTACCGGGGCCCCTCTGCTTGTCCCCAAGCCTTCGCCGCCAAGCGAAACGAAGCGACCTATTGAACTATCGAAGACCTAAAGTCGCTGGTCGCACGAAGCCATTTGAATAAATTTGACGAATAAAAGCGCAAACAAAGAAGTCATCGGAACGTGAAAACGAAACTATCACGCTCGTAATTGGCTACTGGTACGGTTAAAGGAATGCTATTATGCTACTCACTTATCGCCGCCGAGTCTGGCCTACATAAAACGTGTCGATTTTCGACCTGATAACGCTGGCCTTGCGTTTTAACCGTACTGGCATTTAAATTGCATAAATCGAATTTAAACCGTGCAACTTACTCGATGCAACCGGTTCTCATGTAATTAAATTCACGAGTTGATTATCGCCATCGTTAGTAGTTGAGAATGAGTCATTGTACGTACAACACATGTTCCAGATATTAAATATCATAACGCATGTTGTCAATGTATCAAATTAAGTACGAGTATCACATGAGTTCGCGGAATGATGTCACACTGGCATACCGACATTGATCCGATTTCATCTTTACTAAGAAACGTAAACATGATTAAATAACAAAAAGAAACTAGTGTTGGAATGATTCGAAGTCGCATAAGGTTTGTTCGACGACAAAAAGTCAGTAATTCTTCAAGAATATGACGTGGGTCGAATTGTCTATTCGTGAAATAGAAATCCAATATGGATGTAGGTCGTCGTGACTTGATAATGGAATGTCCAAATGTGATGTTGACACGAAAACGTGAACGTAATTCGGATATTTGTGCGAACAGAGGTGTTGTTGTTTGCGCGTTTCTCGGTATACTACATTCAATTAATTAGAGGAGTTAGGGGCGTTATATTGTTAATTTTGTTTCGTACATAACAGACTAATAGTTGTTGCTATGTTAACACAGAACCGTTATTTAGCTACGTCTTCACCTAACAACAAACCAGCCGGGAACGGGCAAATCGCTCACTTATAAGAATAATAATTTGAGTTCACCCTCGAAAATGTCTACCTCATATCTTACATCAATGTTTTCTTTTATACGTGAATATCGGGAGGGTGAGGTAGAGGGTCTTTGTGTTCCCTCGGGCTCTCCAAGAGAAGGGTTGACGTGGCTTTTCTATTTCATCTATATTTAGAACAATTATATACCTAGCTTCGCGTTAATTCCGTTTTAATTGAACTTGATTCAAAACGCGATCATTTTGATGTTTACTTCAATTGACATAACTGAGCTAACTGTACAGTAAATCCGTTGAGTGAGATATTTATTATGCGGCTATGCGTCGCTAGCGTAGCGTAGCGGGTCCGCTGCTGCTACGCCCGGCTACGCGACTTTAGCGTAGTGGTTCCGCTTCCACTACGAGCAGTACGCGACGGTGGCGTAGCAGATTTGCAGATGCTACCCATTTATAGCGTAGCGGATCTGTAGTACCTGCTACGCAATCATAGCGTAGCGGCTCTACTATTGCTACACGCGGCTATGCGGTGGTCTAAAGCTGTGTTTTCTAGGAAAGCGGTTCCGTCATACTACATATGACGGCTGTCGTGAAAAATCTTTAATTTTCACTAGTATTTGACATTGACGTGTCAAAAAACGCTTTGTATTTGGACAGCCGTTATTGCGTGACCGTTCAGCACTTTCTTAGGACACCAAAGCTTGAACGCGACTTTGCTGCGGCTACGCAGTGTCCACGCAGCTGTAACGCTGTGTATAAGTTAGACTGACTACGCTGGACATACCCAGTGAGTAGATATACTGTTAGTACCTCTACATATTTATGTCCGTCTGCCCATTGAAGTTATTTTTAGAATGCTTTTAAAACGAGTTGGAGTCATAACAACAAATAGTTCTTTGTTTACTTTTTTTATGGATCGTAGAAAAACTAATTCGAATTCTAAGAATTGTTCATTGTTTCACAGAATACGTAAGCAGCTCACTATGCAAAGAAGGGACTGGTAGAACTCTGTCTAATCCAAATGATTATCCGAAACAACTAGGACTGAAATCGCTAAGTTGTAAAAACATACACAAAGCGCTACTTTCGAGTTAATTAATGTCATAAAATGCAGAAATTACGTTGTGTAGTAATTAAACTTAAAGCAATTATTTAATGTGTACTGAATTACACACAGTTATTGTAACTTTTGTATGAAAATGTTAAGCGTTTTTAATTATTTTTATTCGTCGCAATCGCAAGCAATGCGTCATAAATTAATGGGTACAAAGGAATACGAAAAATGTATGTTTGAATGGAATCAGCTGCTCGGGGGTGCAATGTGAATACACAAAATAAGGATGGGGATTTCTGTGAGAGGCATAGGCGTTCGTTGCCTAGCAACCGGGGCCGGATGCCCACCGTTGTTACAGGGGCATTAACACTGAGCAAATATACAATGCTTTGTTAGACGATAAACTGTTCTGGGTTATTGTTTTAGGAAAATAATACGAGGCCTGTTAATTAATTACGCTTAAATTCTTAGAATATGTAGTCTGTAATGTTTCTCTATGGAGCGGAATTTATTTTTAGAAAGTTGCGGCCAAATTGGGATATGGGATGATTGAGGTCGCTGTGGTCAGTCAGCGTTTTAAATAATATGTGGCCTAATTTATTCCACATCGGAGACAGGTATTTTTATTTTTCAGTTCAGATAGAAAAAGGTGTGACATTTATTACGAATCTAATCTGCCAACACATATCAAAGGATCTGATATAAAAGCAAGCAATCAATAAAGCTGTCGATAACTTAAACCTATTTATATACCTAGCATGATTTCATGCTAGAATCCAACTTTATCATCACATCCATTAGATAAGTAGAACAAAATATCACTTATCAACAAGTTTCAAAGTACAGAGATCACAAACTCGGGGCAATACTTGTAAAACAAATGGCCTCTTGTCATCATAAATAAAAGAATAACTAATCAAAGTTTTGCCCCTGGATTTACTTCGATTCATGGGTGACAACGTAAACAAGCTGCGAGCGGTTTGTGGGAGGCATGCCACCCCCGAGTACCCTCTTTCGTCCCCTAGGCGCCTCAATTGTGACATTTTCCTCTTGTCGCCCCCTCACAGTTCAATAATCTTTCAACGACACGAAATTTGAAAATTAAACGCCCTCCCTTCTTAATGTAGGTACTTCGTCTTTATATTTTAATTTTTTTCAATAGGTTCTTCAAAAATCTCTAGGATTTTTGAAGGGTCCATTGTGACGTTTTTAATAGCAGTTGACATTTTTCCTAACATTTTTATAGAAATAGAATCGGTGACGTAATGACGATACTTGGGGAAACAGGTTAGTTCACCAATAATAAGCGCGTTTTTGCATAACCAAGGGTTCACGTAAGCATCTGTGGAAATAATTGGGCAATTTGAATAAACGGCAAAGTTTCTTCTAAACACGTTTTTTCGCCTACGTCAATAAATTATTGACAAACAAACTGTAATACGAGCTTGTTTCCCCTTAAACAGTAAATTATGAGACGAGGTACGGGCAGGGGGGCTGTGGGAGACTTAATTATACTATAGATACATATCTACATCATTTTCCTATCTTAATTACATAGACCATTTTAACTGAGAACATTATGTAGAGTAACATTTACGGCGGATATGAAATACGCTGTTCAAAGAGCTCGAGCTCGACACTCGTGCTCTATAGAATTTCTCGGGAACGTTTAACCCGGCTGAGTACGTGCACTGCCAGGTAGCTGATAACGGTCAATGTAACTCATTGAAAAATTTCTTGGCTCTGTTCCAGCACCGAATGTGCTTCTCCGAGAAAACCCTTGATAACCTGCACCAGTTAACCGTTAATGGTAGGCTTAATGCTCTGAATAAAATACGGGGGGCCCTTGCGGCCCTTAACCGCCCTAGTGAGGGGGATTGGGCAGTCTGCCACCGAGGACCATGATGTACGACCGAATGCCACACCTAACGCCATTATGTTGTTTGATATTGATATATCATTCTGTCCTCACATACGAATATTAAACGACCATTTATCGTCATGTATCTAGTTCTACACAACCATAATTACTGTCTAATGACGTGACTTATACAAGAATAGACACCATTATGTAATGTAGATCCACATTATTATTTCTTTGTTATGGTAATAGGTTGCTCCATTATTATTGACTTTTCATTCATACGTTAAAACAAACAAAACGTCCGCGATTATTTATCAATGGTATTTTCCACAGCCATTATTATAATAGCAAACTATATGCTTGATGTTTTGATATCTTGCATTACCGTATTGAGCTCAAGGAAGCGATTGTTATGTGTAGCGAAAAGTATAAAGCATCTCGGTAACAATGGAGTCATTGTGGGGTTGATTAGTGAATTGAGGCACAGGGGCGTCGCGTCGTGGCGGGCGATCACGACTTTCTGATCTCACGCCAGCCAGGTTCCCAGCGCTTCGCTACAAATTGTTTGGACATCACTACTCGTATGTGCAAAAAAAGAAAAACGCATCTACTCTATTACCGTTTTGCACGATACACGCATACTGAGATGAAACTACCAATAATGATTTTGATTCATATAGTTGTACGTGAAAGAAATTGAAATTACACATTAAAATTCTTGAGATAATGTGCATTAAATTGGCGTAGCGTCGGTTTGTTTATTCTTTTGTTCTGTCTGAGTATGAAGATATCAAGATGTTTGAAGTGAAATGTTATCTGAGTAGATAAAATTTTGTTGGCGAGATATGAAATAGTGAAGAAAGGAGATTGTTGAAAACGTTATTTGTCACGCAGATAAAGTGTACAATCTTACAATGTCATATGATCGTAAGAGTGGAGTGCTAACGTTCTTAGATAATGCGTCATAAAAAGTATGTAGTGTGGTGGTGAGTGGTAACAATGGGTCGTTGGGTTTACAGGAAGTGCGGCTGTAGCCCGCAGCTGTCTGTGTACCCCACACTATTGCTCACCTTCTCGGTACCCACAGCCGACATACAAGAAACGTTGTAGGTTCGTTTATCGCATTTGCACACCTTGCTAAAAGCAAAATGTTCGCTAAAAAGCAACGAGGCATAAGTATTTTGAAATTGTAAGTAGATTTGCAAGATTCAACAAACTTTTCTACTTCCGGAAAAGTTATTGCTTTATTAATCTACGTAGGCATCTTATAAGAATGACCCACATAGAGTTCAAAAGAATTGATGACGCTCTTTATACCTCATTCCCACATATATTGAAAACACGATATTTTTCCTTATTTACGGGATATATGCCTGAACGAACCCACCATGTTTTTCTATTTCTGGTTGACAGGAAAAGCGAGTAATTGATTGGATGTTTTTCTCAATATTTATTAGTTCAAATGCTCGACGTTACTAATAATGACTAACGTTTTGCGTATAATATAATACGTATTTACGTTATGGTCATGTTTCTTTACATCATCAGATTTGTGATTCGTTTGAAAGTCGTAATAAATATACATGGAGTTCATTTTGCATGCTGACGCCCGTCAAAAAGTAAAATATGAGCACATTTCTATTCAGAGCCGAGCTTTGTATTTTCCAGTACAAACGCGATGTAATAATACGTAGTTCACGGTTACGCGTCCGCTTATGTTCACGTTAGCGTGTGTTGGCCCACACTTGCGGTCGCTGAACAGACGGACGGGCGCGGTATTTCATTTCACATTATTACCGAGTCGTCGGCGGTAGACTTTCATCAGTAATGAGTGCTCCGCCGTAGGGTAGGCCTCGACCGCAAACGTATTCAACGTTAATTCAAGAGCTCGGAGAAAGGAAACACTCCTTTATAGATAGTGTTTACGAACGCAGAACAATTGAATGTTATTACTGTTTAAACTTCAAACGGAATAGCTCATCATCTCGCAATCGTCGGTTGTGTAAGAGCCCCAGCACAAAGGGTATGGCTCATCAATCAGAAGTTCCCGAGTCTATTCTTTAGTTCCACTGGTTACCCGCTAATTGTTGTGAAACGTCTATTAATGACGAGTCTTTCGTTCCGAGAGAAAATACTTTTGATTACGATTACACGGTACAATTGCCGTGCGTGAGAGTTGGACGCGTTGCATTGTGCTATTAAAATTATGTATTACACCGGCGCATGCTCTATTTAGCCAGCCGGTAACAATAGAAACTAATAATGATCATTCTGTATTAATTGCACGTTGCGTGCCGCAGTAAAAGACTGTTTGCAATACTTATCGTGTCATGATCGTAACGTGCGATCGATGGAGCGCAGCGGAAGCGATACGGACTAGAAAAAAATGAGTTCTTTTTAAATTGAGGGTATTATCTGAGTTGTGCGGAGTGTTCATCATAAGGTCGTATTAATATTCACGATGCGGCGCACCCGGGGCGAGCAGGCTTCACAAAATGGCTGCCGGAGGCGCGCGGGCCGACCGAGTCGTGACCGCCAGGAATCCACGCGCTCGTTCCGAACCCTCATCAATTATGCATGAATGCGGCCGAACGCCGATGTTTACTCTCCATGAGACAACAATTTATTGCGTCGTGCGGTTTTTGACATCCGATCGGAGACCGGTCCGGGGCGATCTCGGCAACGATGACGAAATACTTACGATTTACGTCCGCACTGATTTAATGTGCAAATATATCATTCGCTTTGATTATAATGTTCGAGTATGGTAGATATCCACGTAAGGTACCTGAAACGGGACAGATCTTGTTTGGCGAATTTCCAAAAAACATCTCAATTTATTACAATATACTGACTATCATAAATCCTGATAATCTTAATTTATGTCAACGCGATTATATTGTTTTCTTAAACCCGTCCTTTGACTTAAAGCTTCGTGCAGACTAGCGCGACGCGACACCGGTTATTGTTAAGCTTCGTGCAAACTAGCGCGACGCGACACAGGTTATTGTTATACCGTGAAGTTTTCTTAGAAATTGTATTGTTTGAAACGCGTCGCGCCGTCGCGTCGCGCTGGTCTGCAAGGGCCTTTATAACTGGAAATTTTCTTAGAAATTGTATTGTTCGAGTCGCGTCACGTTAGTCTGCACGAGGCCTTATTCGACACTCCCTCGTGACGTGGCTAATAATAATACAATCAATTCACACACGGTTCACAAACAATACAATAATAAAAATACGTCGTCTATGAATGCCAAGTACTCGTCGTGTGTCGTTGATGTTCATTAAATAAAGGCGTGAGTCACATTTTATTATTGCATCAGGCGATCGTAGAATTAATAACCGAGGCGACTTGTCGGCAGCTGAGCAACTATTGATAAGGGCTGAATAACTTTGTTATTATCAAAAAGTGTCTGTCTCTCTTTAGCTAAACATTTATACTTAAGCCTCGTGCAGACAAGCGCGACGCGACTCGACCAATACAATTTCTAAGAAAAGTTCACGGTATAACAATAATGGGTGTCGCATCGCGCTAGTCTGCACGAAGCTTTACTCATGTACCTACTGGGGAATTTTACTAGCATTGCTGTAATATCTGACGTCTATTGTTGAAGTGCAACCTGAGTCATAGCATCCGGAAAACCGTTTCTCACATAAGTATGTGTATTTTTTTTTCATTTCTAAAGCTGTAAGCTAAGGATATGTGCACACTGTTCAAATGTACCTCGTAAAGTCGTAACAAACAACCGCGAGTTCGTTAGATAACGTTATCTATGTCACACAAAGGTGTTTTTAATCAAAGTTGTTTACCTGAATGGTTCGTATTTAACATTTTTAAGTACATTTCTGAACGTTTTTTTTATCAATGTATAGCTGTATCAGAACCTTTTCTAGTTTCCAACGTATCAATACTATCTTGAACGTTTTGAATTGAATTGAAATGTTCCAAACAGCTTGTAAAGTCTGAGAAAGATCATAAACCGTACAAACACACGTGGAAAACATTTTTATAACATGTTTGAGTTTCTCAAGCGTAAATGAAATGAAACGAAGCGTACACCTATTGAAATTCTGAGAAGTTCACAAACGCTCTCAGGTTATTTATACAGGTCTTTGTTCAAACAGGCGGCTGGTAACGGGCCCCTTATCAGTTCCTGCAACCAGGCTATCGACTGCCGTGTTTGTATTTTGTTATCTACAAATTCCCGCCTCTCACTATGCAAGTTATCTATGAACGCAAACTATTGTATGATAAAACACCTATTTTTAGTAGATTATCTCAGGTCGTGATGTTGTGTTCGTTACACATTATCTTGTACGTGATTCTGTGTAGATAAGCACGCGGCTATCTCAATGACATTAACTATTTATCATTGTTATTTAGAACGCGAGACATTTGACTCACAAGTAGGTGGTTGCGAGTCACTTAGCATACAACATGAACGCGTTCCACTTGAAATATCGCCGTTTTTTCATCGCATTGTATGTGTAAATTACACAGCATTAGTTATTCGCATGTAACCGCTAACTCGATTCACACAAGGCCAAAACAAGGTATGCGACCTCTTTGCTTGTTCTTACAAAAACTTCGTGAACGGGTTTCGCCTGCCAATTTACCTACGTATCCGAGTATCCGCCTGCCCGTATGACGAGACAGACAGATAAAAAACAACTACTAATAACGACGCGATACAAATTGTTAATGCATGATCTACTTAACAAAAAAGTAATTAGGTTTTTTAACTGTGTTCGCAATCAATCGTCGGGCAAACAAACAAAAAATCCAGACTTCTCAGAACTTTATTGGTTTTTGTTATTACCGCATCTAATTAGTGTTTTCTGTCTGCAAAAAACAAAAATATCTTGATTTAGGTTATTTTTTAATGCAAATTCCGTTGGTTAAACATCAATTTTATTTATGTGACCTGCGAGCTGAACTCTTTGTGTTATTTATAAAAAGCAAATGTAGAACTTATAGCTTGTCACGAAATACTTGGGAGCGTGCCAAATGCGCGTTGTAAAATGTTTTCGGTATGTTGGTCAACGACTGCTATTTGTTTATACCTATTTTAACAATGCTTGTTCGTACAACACTACGTGTCTAGATTGATTAATTATCAATGCAAGTATTAAATGAGTTAGTGGGGATTAATGCATTTGAATGGTATTTAGAACTGTTTTTACGGAAGTTGAATGTCTCCTGGTGGATTAGCGGCAAATTCAGTACCTAGGCACTTTTGTCTCGGAATATATGTAGATATTTGTGGTATTTCCCGCCAAGCGAAGCCGCGAGCTAAGCTAGACTAAACTTTATTTTAAATTTAATGATAATGTTCCTGGAATTCCCAATAATGAGTTTCCATTGTTATTCGGAATGTTGTTTACTCCCACCCGTAATCATTCGGGTGTGTCAAATATTTAGAAATGATAAGTATAGGTAAATGTTCTGTTTATTTCAATACGCTTACGCAACCCTCCATTGTTTTATCAATTTGATGAAATGAAAATGGTTTCTTGGAATGAATTTCATTTCCGTGTTATCATTCATTTGATTAAATGTTTTAGTAACAATTATATTTTAAGCTCATGTTCTAATAGTGGATTGTGTGACTGAAAACAAATGAAACGACTGCTATTTGTTTATACCTATTTTAACAATGCTTGTTCGTACACCACTACGTGTCTAGATTGATTAATTATCAATGCAAGTATTAAATGAGTTAGTGGGGATTAATGCATTTGAATGGTATTTAGAACTGTTTTTACGGAAGTTGAATGTCTCCTGGTGGATTAGCGGCAAATTCAGTACCTAGGCACTTTTGTCTCGGAATATATGTAGATATTTGTGGTATTTCCCGCCAAGCGAAGCCGCGAGCTAAGCTAGACTAAACTTTATTTTAAATTTAATGATAATGTTCCTGGAATTCCCAATAATGAGTTTCCATTGTTATTCGGAATGTTGTTTACTCCCACCCGTAATCATTCGGGTGTGTCAAATATTTAGAAATGATAAGTATAGGTAAATGTTCTGTTTATTTCAATACGCTTACGCAACCCTCCATTGTTTTATCAATTTGATGAAATGAAAATGGTTTCTTGGAATGAATTTCATTTCCGTGTTATCATTCATTTGATTAAATGTTTTAGTAACAATTATATTTTAAGCTCATGTTCTAATAGTGGATTGTGTGACTGAAAACAAATGAAATCAAGTAGGCATGTACGGCGGAGCCACTAAAATGTTTTGCTATAATTCAGCTGTTGCCTGTTTGATCATGTAAATCGTCGACCGTGATTAGCGACATCTGCCCTTCCTGTCGTATAATATGGGGACATGGGGTCCTGTGGAATTGGAAGACAGGACGGGTGCACATGAGCGTCAGGTGCTAAGTCCGCGAGGGGGGCGCCGTCTCCCCAACCTCCCCATCTGCTTACCCCGCGACACCCGCGCCGTTCACTTGTTGCTACGTTGTGCTACGTCGTCGCCGCTAGACTGCCGCACACGTCCCCCCCGCCCCCTTTCCTCCGTACACCACTTCCCTTCCCCGCGCATTTCAGTTCTTTGTGCGCCACAGAGGCTTTCGCACGTCCGTGCTGTGCCACTTTACGTTCGCAACGAATAATTTTGACATAGTCGTGAATTGTACATAATATTATTACATAGATAGCATAGCCAACTGGATTTGTGAGTGTGTGCTGGTGAATGCCTGAATTCTGCGACATTTTGACCGCAACCTAGTACACCTTTGGAAGGATTTCAAGCTGATTGGAATATCCACGAGGATTTTTTTGTGAAAAATCTGTGATAGTGACTTAGGTCATTTGTGTGGTTAACGGGCACTGAAGAATATTGTGTCTGAATATAAGAAATTGAAGTGATTTTATTGTAAATTGACGAAGCTATTGAAAATTAAAGCTGAAAGAAGATAATTAACTTAGTGTTTATTCAATTGAGACCTGTGAGTATTATTAATTTACAATATTTGAAATTATTCACCGAACAATAATTTATGTGACATTTCAATTCAAATTGAAGGTCATCCACCTAACGACTTTTGTAACGTCTCGAGTCTGGGAATTTGTATGACTGATCGTATGTCCGAGTACCTACTTACATATTTTAGTGCAATAGTGCAATTAATAAAACGCTGTAGATAATGTAAAACTCCATTTATTATTGTGCCCGAAAAAAAAGTTTTATCTACTTAGCAATTACGGAAACCACTTGCCGATGAAAAATTTTCTTGATTTCTTTTTTTGAAGCAGGTTTTGGTACAGTAATGATTATCATTGTTAAATCCGTTACAAATTAATTAAAAACATACCTACGGTACCTACCCTACCCACCCAATGTATATTTTATGACCGAGGGTTTAGTTGAATAGCCTACTTACGGCAGGTATTTTACTTGTTTGTACGGTCAATGCGAACTCATTAAATTCTTATTAACTTATCTAAAATGACAGCCATTAAAAATCATTAACATGTAGCCCATTAAGATTTAATCGTTATTAAGTTAAATGCGCGTTATACCAACTATCTAGGTCTACTAACGTCATTAGGTACATGCCTACCCGCTTATTAGCAATGAGATAATGCAGTAAAACTGTGTTAATTACCTTGTATACGTTAGTAATATACCTGTTAGATAATCGCATACCTAACGAGCAGGCAATCAGATCATCGTGTTGTGCTCGCACGATAAATAACTTGTTATTTATTACGTTACGTTATAGCCGCTACTCCGCTAGTCGTGCACCGAATGACCTTTCATATCGTCTATGTTATCGAGAATGCTTTCCGAGTGTGCATTGTTACCGTAAACAGCGATTCGTTATCGAATCGCGTGTTTTATCGCCCTATTGTTTATTGTCGACTGACCCGAAGTGTTTGTTCTAATTCCTTGATAGTCGTAATCAGTTATTCGTGGCTTTTCCGTATTTCAATTTCACGGTGCGTTTTTATTCAATATGTTCGTCAGACCTCGAGTAAATTGAATTTCAAGTCATGACCCCAACAACAAGCTCACTCATATACTGTTACTGGAATAAATAGGTAGGTATATGATTAAATTCATTTGAATACCTACTACACGCGATAAAATGATACAGGAAATACCGAAAATAATTTACGTCATTATTAACTACACACACGTCCATTTATAAATAGTTTTAAATCTTTTCATCGTAACGTTCAGGGCCGTCTAGTTTGTCAATGCGACAAAAACATTTTATGATAGGTTGTTATGTATAAAAGTATGCGATACTGGTGTATTCAGTGTATTTTCTATGCTGGAAATCAAGAATTCCGGTCACGAACAATCGGGACACGTCGTGAGATGCGAGGGAGATTGCAGCGCGCTCGCCTCCGTGCGCTTTCAATAGCATATTGCGCAATTTACTGCACGAGCTGCGCCACTCGTGATATCTGGCTACACTACATCGTATCTTCAAGGTGGTATTGCATTCTGTAGTCACGATAACTGATGCGCCACTATACCCCGCTACATGGTACCCCTACACGGTATCTTATAATTCGTAGAAGCAGCTTTAAATTAAATAACCTAAAAGGAAATCGTCCATTTCAGCTGTATATGGACGAGACCGGCTTCCGTAAGCGTCGGTCACACGCCTAACGATCTAAAACTAGGTTGATATTTCAAAAGCGAATGTTGTCTCGATATTGCATATTTTATGTAATTTGCGAGCTTCGTTTAGAAAGTGAGATTAAGATTCGGATGCGGTTTGCGGTGGAACTACTTTAATTTGAGGCGATTCAGCCAATCTTACGTTAACACACGATGTTTTTATGTAACTTGAAGAAGAATGTTTAATTGCCACGTTACAGAGAAAGCTTTGTCACAACTAAATGTCCTATTAACGGTTATTCTCCGAGTGGAAGTGTTTCATTACACGGTCGGCGAGTCGAAACGCTCCAGTGGTTTTAACGAGAT
This sequence comes from Agrochola lota, assembly GCA_947364205.1. Classification (NCBI taxonomy): domain Eukaryota; kingdom Metazoa; phylum Arthropoda; class Insecta; order Lepidoptera; family Noctuidae; genus Agrochola; species Agrochola lota. The sequence goes on along the minus strand of OX376231.1, from coordinate 6,925,589 downwards.
GGCTTTGAGCCTGCAAACGCTCTCAGATAACACGGTAACAGGTTATTTGAGATTATTGACGTACAACCGCTTTGTCTACCACACTCACGTATTACTTGGGCGTGTAATTTGCACAAAGCAGGACTGGTTCGCGTGACGTTTGGAACGTGTTAGCATATTTATTTAGTTTTATTACTATTTGGCCTTTACACGAAGTTAATATTATTTCAACAATGTATTTGAGAACAAAAACGTTTGAATTGTTTGATTTCACAGTCCCACACATTGCATTCAGCGATGCGTTTAATGTTCTACGGTCTACATCTAATAGGCTTTTACGTAACTTCCCGTCATTAGTTGCTTGCTTACCTGTAAAGCCCTCGATTCCGTGGCTCAAGGAATATTGGATCGTTTGATTGATCGTTGCCAGTCACGCGCTCAACTTCCTCCAAGTAGTCGTGAGTACCTAATATATGTTCTACCTACATAATACAGTGCATACATCGCTGCGCTACGAAATGGTCTGATGATTTCGAACTTTTGACCTCATCAAGAAAGACTCGTCATAATAAAATGGTGAAACTCAATTGACGCGTTCTTGTTTGAATGAATAGGTACCTACTTTAAAACGTTAACGTAATTGGTAACTATGGGCTTGCGGTTAACTATTCTCGGAAAACCTGCAAACGTAGTTAGCTTATGGCACAGTAAACGGTATTGCGCTTAAATGAATAATTCAAAACCGCGCTAATAATTTATGTACTTATTTACACGAGCTTAGATACTGAGAATCTGTAAAGTAAGTGGTTTATTTTTAAACGGAATGCGCTGTCCGGCTTCTTAGCATTATTTGGACCGTCTTTGCATAACCTACTTATCATAGGAGTGTGTGGAAAGACGTGCTACAAAGTTTTTGTACAGCTGCAGTGGAATGGAGATAGGTTGGAGCACTTGGTGCAATAGTCGGTCTGAGTTACGGCTGCCGGGGCCCGCCCTTCATGCATAATTCAAATTGTCGTGGTCAGGATTTACTGCGTCGAGATAGAGCGGCAAGCGGTCGCGCTTCTCAGAGCCCTCTTGTCAACTTTTTGCCCTTCCTTTCCATCTAATGAAAAGCTCTCTCACCGGTTCCGCCTCGGCGTTTGTCTTGTCAATCAACCGTTGTCGTTCTGCGACGTTGCCGCACTTCCCCATCGAGTTATTTGTTACCCCATTGTCCCCTCCCACTGATCACTGTCGCATTGTTTCACAACTTTTGTTTACATGCGTTCAATAGTCGTTTGTTTGTAAAGCAGCAGGTTTGTTTTCTTCGCCTCGTGTATTCTTTTAACATTGTAAACAGCTGGGGCTTGTTGAATTTCTTGTTAAGGAATATTGTTGACTAAAACAACTACCGTTTCATTTGCAAGCAATAAGTAACGCTATCGTAGCCATTGTGATTTTGCAATTCTTTTTATCTACTCAAGCGCATTTACGTATCGTGTTGTACCTTTTGTATTACGTCAACACGTTTGTTCCTCGATTAGATTAGCATTTATTTTCGCTTGTGACTGTTAATTATTGGCTTTTCCAAGGTTTAGATAACGTCTACTCGTCATGTTATTTTTGCATGCTTTTAAGTAAAGCAGAGGTCTAATAGCACGGCTTATTAGAGTGGGTCGTACGGCGATTAGTGGTGAATTACAAAGTGTATTTAGTCGGATAATTAATTTGGTGTAGATGCGTCACCATAACAGGAAAGGAATGTCGCTGGCGACTGCTAGCAAGGCGTAGTCTGTCTGGATTTCGCTGTAACCGGTTCACAGCGCGGCGCGCCGGTGAGTAATCTTCGGGTGCATTAAAAATGGCGGCTCAACCGCAACCGTATCGCGATACATTATCATATCATTATGCGTCGACTGAGATGAGATCTCCCGGCTCACGCACCCAGTGAATAATGACCAGCTGTAGACGGCACACAATCGCCAGTTTCTTCTCTGTTTATGTTTGTTATGAATAATTATTTATGCGAGTATGTAGATGAGGATCCTCGTTAACAGCTCTCTCATTAAAATTCCATTGTTGTTCGCTCGACATGCAGAGTCGCTCTTTTGTGTAGGTGTCGTGTCGAATTATGTGCTTTGGTACGTATGTAAGTTTGTGCAGTATTTATGAATCGACTACGAAACTCGACTAAGAAATTATCAGTGTATCGTAATTTCCTCAAACGGAATAATATTACTATGCATAGTGTACTCGTATATAATATGGAAAATATTTATGAATCACCTTGATGTGCATACCTATAATCGCGACAATCGCGTGCCAGAGCTGCCTTTACTTTAATCGTTCGTTTTTATGTATGTTTATGGAGATTTAAATGCAATCGCGTGTTAATAACAAGAAAAACCTCGAGAAATGTGCGCTTGTAAGATTAGTAGCGTACTTAGGAAGGAATTTATTTTTTGCTCGTGCTGTTTAAATTGAACGCGTTTCTGCTATTTTTATTTGCATGCTTCCCGAGATTTCAGTAATGTATTTTTGCTATTTTTCTTGTACTCAATTTGTTGGTGAAGTCACAAATATTCGTGTGACTAACATGCTAGATAGGTATTAAATTAAACCTAGAAAATAATTAAAGGCAAAGTGACGCGACTTCCTCTTAAGTTATTGTGTTAGTAATATGTATAAGTATGACGCGTTACCCCAAGATTTTATCACATTGCCCTCGTTCTGGTGGAGCGCCAAATGTCCGGGCGCTGGCGGCGCAGCTTGGCGCTCCTCCAGACGTCATTCACGTGCGGCTCGACGGGCCTGGCCCGACTGCCAACAGCCAACATGTTACTTCCACCCACGCCGCCATATCTCTTCATGAGCTTATCTTCCTGTTCCGGTTACTAATAAACCACTCATTTGAATAATTTCCTATTTGTCATGCAGACGACGTACAATAATAGCTTGGTTCACTGTTTATCACTTTTCATGTAACACACAGTCCATCTGTTGAGTATGAGTACCCAGTCAAGTGGTAGTTAAGCAATCTTGAATTGATTAGTCACGTGTGCATGCAAAGCAATTTATGACTTCATAACAAAGTAATGTTTACTTACTTCAGCTAAAAATAGTACGTTTATATTCACGTGTTGCAACATTTTTTTCTCAGAAGCTAATGAAATCGTATCGTCCATACAATACATTATTTTTTACGTACTTATGTGCGTGGGTGTAGTGTGAATGGGCTTACTTTGGCGTCGTCCCAAACGTGCCGACATGACCGATGGACCAAACACTGACGTCAGCCGTTTGAAAATATGCAGCTGGCAGCTCGTTGATAGCACAATATAATCCGTTTTGACAGGGAGACACGGCTTTGATAAATTATTTGAATTTTACTCACCATTCCGGATGATTTGTTAGATAATATGTAGATTCCGTGAATGTTTCGTAAATACCTAAGTGTTTATCGTTCACTTGTTATGAGTATGTAATCCTAATAGTGGTTTCAATTGTTACAGGTGTCGCTGAAAGTGTGAGTGCAAGTGATGTCGTCGAGGTCAGTGAGGAAACCGACAAGTGCGTGAAACAAGAGGAAGTGAAGGCAAGTGAGTGTGAAGTGAAGAGTGAAGTGAGTGCGGTCGCGGATGGTGTTGCCAGCGCCGTGGCCTCCGAGGAGGACGACTGTGTGATAGTGTGCGCGCGAGATGCGGACGATAGGTCCGACTCGGGAGTGAGCGGAGTCCGTTCAGGTGGCTCGGCCAGTTCGGTGGAGGAGCGCGAGTGGCGCGGCATGGCGCACGGCTACGGCGGAGGCCCCCCGCCGCCCCTGCTGCACTTGCCCCCCCCGCCGCCGCCCACGCTGTACCCAAGCGAGCTGCTGTGGAAGCAGCGGTACCAGCCGCCGCTCCACGCGCCGCTGCATCATGCCATCGCGGATGACTACCTCGCGGCGGCAACCTACGATAGAGAGAGACATGAAAGACTGCTACGGTGAGTCCACTTTCTTACTAGGTACCTTTTTGTTAGTTCCCCACCTACCCAGTCAAATTGTAGTTATCCCAAAAGTAAATGCAGGCTTACACCCTAGGTTACGATAAAACGTTTATAGTTTGTATGAAAGGCCCGTGCATGAATTTTAGAACACATATTCTTAGACCGAAACATCAATGCTATAGATATTCCAAACATTCCGTTCGTAAACACAACATTTAAATCGAAATGAATCTTCATTTATCGTTCTGAGAAATCAATCTTCTGAACCATATCATAAACTACATTACAGTAAAAAATATTGAGTAAAGTACCTTCAAGAAGTTGTTAAGGAAATTAGGTAAGAAAACCAGGGGATAACCCCATTCCACAGGCCAGTGCTTTTTAGACCGTGTATCGAACACTTCCAAAATGTTACCAATGCCACAGAATGATATCAAATACCAATACTATAAATGTATGTCAAATGTGCACTGATATTATTATCATTATTGCCTACTCTACTAGATTAGAGGGGTCAATGAACCTAAAATAACATTTTATAAAATCGTATCGTGAACCAAGAATTAATAATATCCACAAAAGTGAGTTAGATTATTTGTTTCTTGTTTACTCTGAAATTAACACACCAGTAGGTACTAATAAAATATTTGCTGAAACAGATAAATGTATTACACAATATTAATTTTCCAGTATTTCGCAAAATCACTATTTAATGGCTTGCTTATCTGGAATTTTCGTATTACGTGCAAAATACTGTTATGAATGAGACCGTTACACTTTTTGTTATTAAAACCCGCAACATAAAACCGCTAATGTCAAATGTGGCTTAGGTAAACTTCGTTAGGATTTTATATTTTATTACAGCAATTAAATCCATTGGCAACCCACACCCGTGACTAACCGAACTTTTTCCTGTATTTGACGAAGAATTTGTTAGATTGTTTACCGTGACTCAGCACTTAGAATAAAATTTATGTTTCAACAAGAGCAACCTATTTATTCTGTGAGTCATGAATTCAAAGCGTACTTCGTAAAGTCACAATACTCTAAAAACTCGAAACACTTCAGAAAATACTTAACCTGATTTTATCTGCTCGCTATCTCGAATACTCGAGATTGTTTATTGTTATATTCAAACGTTATTTATGTTAATAAATAGAGCTGTAAAACGAAGTGTGTTAATTTCCGATGATACAAGATTGCTCCAAATACTCACGATTTGTTAAGCTGGATTTATGGAACAATTTGCTTTTTTTTTCGAGTTCGAATTTGAATCGCGTACTATTAATTTTCTCTTTTTATAAATTACTGCCAGTTTGAAGAGAGCATAAATTATTAAAGACTGCGGTGTTTTTTATTTATTTAAAGGCAGGTTTGGCTTTGATGACCTTTTTTTGACACAAACAATAATAAAAGTTGGGATCAATAAATCGCGAGTTAATCTGTATTATAATGGAAAATTAATCCCAATTTTGTTACAAAGTTAAGTATGGTTTTACATTGTTTTTGTTATTCTTCAGTGTACCCTTTGCAAACATAAGATTAAAATTCAATAAATTGGCAATACCTATATAATCAATTGGTAGGAACGTGCTATAATTTACTTAGCTTAGGTTTAAAACTTTCAATCATATTGTTTTACTCAGAAAACGTTGTTGGCATTAATTCAATTACACAGAAAGATAAACTTAACAAATGAATGTGAATCAATTCAACATGGTTGGAATCGGTTTATTATCGTTGAAATATTTATTAATCAAGTAATTAGAAGTAGATAATAAATTAAGCTAAATAAGTGTTGATGTCTTAGCAAAATCAAGAATAACGATTGTAAATGATCATTCTCTGAAAGCTTCATGTTAGATACTATGTTATTGGTCTGATTAGTTTATTAAGTTACTGGAATGTCGGTAAATAGTATTTTATTGATTGACCATGACGCTAATGTACACATTTACTATGACTACGGTCCGTATTTATAGTCAACTCTAGTGTAATCTGGGCATGTAAATAATAAACTTCTCTTAGATATTGCTAGGTATAAAATGGAAGAAACTTACCTTAGCCTGTCTGTACAGTTAGTCAGTAGACAATCATTAGGGCTGTAATAATATTACAAACAGATAAACAAAATTGTTGAAGTTTGGAACATTATTAGGTTCCAAGGTAAATAGGCACTGGAAACAATTCAAACCCAACTATGGGTATCGGTAACAAACAAGAAATTACAAAAAGACAACAGAAAATTACAAAAAGACAACAGAAAATTACAAGAATTTAGAAAAAAAACCCAAATATAATTTTCCCAAGGTTTTATAAACGAAATTACTTAGATTTGTTACTACATTAAATATTACAGCACACCTTGTGCACATTTGTGGCATTGTAAACAAACTTCCTAATACAAAAGGAGGAAATAGTTAGAGGCTGACAAAAGCTTAAACGCGTTCACTCTCGGACTGCATAGAAAAGAAAGAAAAGCGCGATGACACAATGCTGGTAATTTATTGCAAAATAAAAAGCAATTATCTATTTACAAAAATATCTATTGATGGACTGAAACATGAAAACCCTATTAATATGGTTTTTATTCGTTGAAGGAAATTTTTAGAGGTATATTCGAGTATTTTTCTATAGTATCAAATTAGTTGTATTATGTTTTCAAAAGACTATCTAACTAGCATTTTAACCTGAAGAATATTATATATTTTTCTGATTTTGTTTACTGCAGTGGATCCTGTGGATCATATACTTTTAGGCATTATAAAACATGCGTTTAGCTCCTGTAGTCCGCTTAAATTATGTTTATTACAAACAGGAATTCATTTGAATAGTTCGTCTAGAAGTCAGACGTTTATTTTAAACTGGTCATTTAATATAATTAGAAATAAGTAACCAATGTAAACGGAACGAAACATTTGTTATAAAATAAAAGGTTAAAACCACCAGAATTCGTATTTAAAACTTGCAAGGCCGGGGCAAAAATAACACAGCATTTTGCAGACAGAAATAGTGCTGTCGACATGCAAGAAAAACTCTGCAATGATAAACACTAACATAATTGGTGGCTTGCCAACTTTCTTGTTATTCTTGAACAATGTTTAGGAAATGGTACTTTATTATTTATACATCTTGACTGCTTTAAATACTGCGGAATGTTGCAATGAATTATCATTTTAATCTTGTTATTATAATTATTTTAGTCTGCAGAATGATTGTAATCCATCCATACAACCTTTTCCAACTGTCGTTAAATTATTTAAAATATGAGCTTTATATCAAATAATTGCTAGTGATCGAATTATTTCTTAGTTACTAGCTTTTGTCTGCGGCTTAACCTGCGTGGCTGTCAGAAAATATCCTACGGGAACTACCGGAATCAAAAGTACCCCATGTGTTAATCTACGTTATACACTATCTGTGTGCCAAATTTCATCCAAATCCGTTCAGCCGTTTATGCGCCAATCCGGAACATGCATCCAGACAAATAGACAAACGGATAAAAATTCTTCGTTACTATTTTATAATATTATTATTTATAGTAGTACAACGTTTTGTCGTTTTATTGAACGCAGTTTGGTGTTACGAATGTTATGAGTTATGTATGATACTTATGATAGAGAATAATACACTGTGTATTTACAAATTGTAAACGTTAAACGATTTATAACATGGATAGAAATGACCTGCAATTTCAGCACTTAATTTCATATCGGGAGCTTCGGAAAGCAATAACTAATAAATCTAATTTGAATGTGAATAACTACAAAAAAAAAATAGTATGATATTAAAACGTAGTATTATTGATCGTTCTGAGAAGGTCGTTTTCATTATGCAAAAAAATCGGAATTTATAGTAGATATTATTCTTTTAATATGGAGATTGTGCCATCATAATTAATGCTTATTTAATTGGGGAAAATAAACTAGCAAATAATTTTATAGGTAAAAGATTATCCTGAATTTTGTCCCATTACTAACTGTTACATAGGCCTTTTTGTTTATTTTTCATGAATTATTTAAAGTTGGTATTACGTTCCATTTTCCACATAAAACAATCACTATAATCACTACTTCTTTCATCTACACGGCGTATTCATAGTCAAGGTCAGTACATGTTTATTAGGTTCAGGTGGATGGTAGAGAGGTAAATTCAAAGGCCATCGAACCGAAAGTAGACACTGCTTTAAACATAACCAAATTAATGTCATTGTAATTTTCGTAAAAAAATTAATACATTAAAATGTATATGTATATAATGTATGAAATGTTAATACATTAAAATGTATTCAAATCTCTCTATTATAATATGCATGATAAATAAATATAATACCGTTTTCAATAAATTTATTACATTGATAAGTCATTGCAAACATTTAAATGCTAATCCGTTAGACACGTTTCTTGAATAATCGTGAGGGACTTACGGATGTGGAAAAACAATAATTTACAATCGTCTAAACGTGTTGAGGCATACAAAGTAGCACAATTTATGATACTTCTTTCTCTACGTCATAAATCCATCGTGATTACCCAGACTGCAATGAACTAATTCCTTACTTGACCTCACGTGACAAGCTTGTTAACAACTTCATAACTCCATTATAAGGAAATATGTATGCTTGACGTAGCAGTATTTTCCCGTTTATAATACCTAGAAATAACATAATATGGTGCTAATATGCATCGCTCCCTACAAGGCCTTTGTCATTACTTTAAACTTTTTGCAGCTGTTACTGAGCCAGCAGATTTAGCTTTTTTTTACCACCTTTTGTAATAGTTTACCTGCAGCTGATAGATTTCTTTGAACATAGCCTTTTGTAATTTCCTTTAGGCTCGTCATTCAATAAAATGGGCTGTGTACAAGTTATGGCCACCATTATTATTATTACAAACTTTACGATCTATTGTTTTTAGACCTTGAAGACATTGTGCTCCGTTTATAGTAATTAGATCGCGTAGTCGATAATACTCCTTGTGGTATTATTATTATAACACTAATTTGAACTTTTTGTAATTTATCTTCTGTTCCTATAAATAAACAAGTACCTAATTAAGTAAATAAATAGGCATGCATTGAATTACATCATAAATATTATCTCTACTTAATCTTTAATGTAAATAACATACAAGTTTTATATGAATACGTAAGAGGAAAATCTATTTACGTCCATATTAATGTAACCTTGAGGGTTTATCCGGTTCTTATTGTTCATAACTTGATATAAGCGAATACATATCTTGAATGAATAATGAATTTCAAATTATAAAGATGTTGTTTTTGACCTTGACACGTCGTGTTGAATATTTAGGACGTGATGTTCGTGTGCATTATTAAAAGTAATATCAGTGGCAGTGTTTATTGAGGTCGGTGTCTGTATAAATAAGCGATTAAACACAGGATATCCTATAATTTCGTTGTTTGCGCTTGATATGCTTTAAAGTATTTTGCCGTGATTTCCTGGCTATGAATACGGCCATTCTATGTATAATGAGTTGCGAGAATAAAATAGATTATATTGGTTATGCACAAATTTAATTTTTTTTTTTGTTAATGGCCTCTCGCAGGTCAACATGAGAGGTTGTCGGCTGCTTAACCGGGCTATCCTGTGGATGCCTTAAATTAAGGCGTCCAGTCAGGGCTGTACATATTTCTACTATTGTTTATTACATTTAATACAATGTCTATTCACGCTCGTTAATTACGACAATAAATACTTTATCGTAATCCAACTTATCGTTTCTGCCTTGCAACCATCAGTAAGTATTTACTATTATCAATTAATTTCTATTCTACTTATCAATGCTATTTTGAGAGATAAAATTATAAAAATATGATAAGATAGAAGACAAAGTATTTTATTATTGATTACATATGAAAAATATTTTGATAAGTTTATTATATATTGACGAGTCATTTTATTATTGTACTAAAATGCTCGGTAGTAGATAAAAATCTGGAACAAATAATAAGATAGGAACATTACTTATTTAAATACCTATGATATAGAGATAGGTCTTAAGCTTTGTGCAGACTAGCGCGACGCGACACCGGTTATTGTTTTACCGTGAAGTTTTCTTAGAAATTGTTTTGTTAGAGTCGCGTCACGCTAGTCTGCACGAGGCTTTAAAAGAACGATAAAAACTAACGCAGTACTATTTACCATGTGTTTTTCAATCATTAGCAATTAATTGTGGACTGTTCGTTTTTTTATCTATTATATGTATATATATATATAAATTGTTTACCTAATGTAATATATGATTTACCCCTTCGTGTAATTCCCTAGGGTTTTCATTGTTACAGTACCTTGATCATTTAGAACCTTTTTAGTACTTAGTCCATACTTTCTGGGTCGACCTGTGCAGTACAGGTAATCAAAAATATGTCGGTATTTACTAGAGGCAAAAAACAATGATACGTCCTTGTTGTGTTCGATACTTAAATAATTTTATCAGCAGGCGTTTATTGTTCATTTTAATCATAAAATAACGTGAATCACATTTGATTGGGTATATAATTTACATACTAATACATATTCTAATGTTAATTAATATAAAGGTACGCATTTCGTACATCATGTCACTCACATTGTTATCCGATTTTGCGTTATTATTTAAATCATCATTTGTTTTTCTAATAAGTCATTGTTCACGTCCGACATATTGAAAAACATTATCCGATTTCGTAACCTCGGAGTCGGAACCGTTTCTAATGAACTATCCACGTGTATGACGAATTTATAAATAGATTTTTCTACGTAGATTTTACACGCGTTTCTTAGTACGATTTCATAAATATCTGGTCATTGGAAGCCTGTGTCATTATTGAATGCTATGGAAGCTTTCAAGGTTGCCAATGACGTCAGCATCCAAAAGTCGCTGTAGGCCAAGGTCAATGAACGGTAATGCCAGACAGCCGTATGCGCATAATCGATATATGCGCTTGATTTTATTATCTGTTTTGCTCATTCGTGATTCGTGCGTGCATGAATTTGTTTTACATTATTTGGAGCATTATTTTTGCATAATATGTAAATGATCAATTATTATGCATCATGTAAGCAGTTATATATACTGCCGGCACGTTACTCTGCAGAAATGTTTTTGATGCCCTGGTATTTTCCGTTTAATCTTCTTGACTCAGATATAGGTACTTACTTAAGTACTTAGGTATAATTATTTTCTTTATAAATCACATGAGCCTGTTATTGTTGTAAAGTGATTGATAACCATTGATAACAATATCATCCGATTTTCATAACCATTTTCAAAATTATTCACAATTCGTAGAATTAAAAGATAAAATATGAAGATAAAATATCATGACTGGTCATGACTGTTACTTAATTCGAAATGTAAAATATTTTAATAATAATAATAAATATCTGGAAATCAGATAAGGAGGATTATTGTTTTTTACTACGAAGGTTTTTATCATTATTACTGGCCGATTACAAAATACTATACCACGTATTGGTTGAAAAGAAAAAAATAAATTCTTTTGACATTGAATTGTCAATGATAAGATACCAGTGAAACGTAGCATAATTTGTTGTATTCTTTTTATTAACACCTTATTGAATCTTTAGTTAGTAAGTAAAACACGAAAGTAAATCATCGACATCGAATTATATCGAGTCATCGGAAAATTACATTCATAGTTACAACAAAAGTACGGAGTAGATACGCTCTCGATTTAGTTTAGTTAAGTTTCAAAATGTGTGAAACAGGCATTTCATCGATTTTCGTACGAAGACCGCTGTATGACGCGTAAGTTTTTCATTTCATGAGATAATAAGGATAAAAACTACCACTACCGCCGCTACCGCTCACTTCAAATGTCGCTACTATCCAGCGTCTAAGAATTTCACCATATTTTTTTTTGTAAAAAAAAGCGACTTCTTTTACGCTTAATTTATTAATATACCCCGTTGCGCGGCTGTAGACTGCAAAAATACGGGGAGCCATGTATTTGCCAAAGATCTTAAAACACGAATACTGTGGGTGACTTGTGGAAAACTGCTTATTTCAAAAGAAGCCAGCGTACCTGCAAAAAGAAAATAAATTAGAAATGTAGACAGTATGCAAGTAAGAAGACGATAACTATCGTGAAACTGTAAAACTCTTTTCAATTGCTCAATAAGGTGGGTGTAAACTGTGTTCTAGTGTTGGACCCAAATATTTAGTCCGTTAATAGGCTACGCACAACTAATCAATCATTCATTGATGTTTCATGATGATTCTTAGCCATTTTTTGAATATTCTGTCCGTTATAAGAATCATTTGGCTACAAGCCCTAGAATGCAATACTAGCAGTAAGTAGTAAATTCTATACACATATTTCTTTGAAGTCGTTTACGTAACGTTTTATTTTTGTCAGGTTACTTCCTTTTTAATAAGTCGTGCCCCTGAAGGTCGATGCCACTAAAACCTTGCCACTAAAACCTTTCCGTAAACGTAATCGGATTCCTGTTTCATCCGATTACAATTATAGCTCAGTAATGTTACTAAACAAATAACCTTTTGGTCAATAAGCCATTACGTGAATACAGTTGCGACATACTATTCTCTATATTAATTTCATTTATTGATTTATCATCAATGATCCTATGAGATATCACCAGTGATCGGAGTAGGTAGATTGATTTTTAGTACTTGTATCATAAATGCACACAGAAAGAATAACATGGATAAGCCATTTTTCCGGAAAGTAATTCCGGTATTTCCGGATTCAATTAAATATTGTTAATGTTGGTAGTGATATTATTACTACTCAATTCAAAATTTAAAGGAAGGTATCAAAACTAAATTAATTCATTATTTATCTGTTGAATAATAAAAAAAAAAATGTCAAATCGTGACAAAAAAAAAATAGGAAGAATAATAAAGAATAAAATTGCTCATTTTATTACAATTCCTACCATCGTCAAATGACTCCTTCCACTCTGGCAGAATACAATTCCTACATAAGTTCCGTTTTTTTTTATGGAGGAAATGAGGAATGTCCATAGTAATATATACGTTTCGGATCAATGACCCCAGTTCAATCTACCTACTCCGATCACTGGATATCACTATATTATCATCTGTTCATATTATAAATTAAAGTCGCTTTTCGTGTCTGTCTGTGACCGCGTTGTTCTTCTGAATTTCGCAATGGATTTTGATGCAGTTTTCGCCATTATTTAGATAATTTCTTCCGGAAGTTTTATGTGTATAATTTATTAATATTAAACTTCCATAAATATAGAAATGGCGATGTTTTGTCAAGTCTTAAAAACCGTGCGGAACAAGGGCGGGTCGCGTTTTGAGAATATATTGTTACTGCGCGTTTGCACTGGAGAAACATTCACAACAAAACATGTTGGAATCTCAATTTTCTGTGCGTCTCAAATATTCCATACAACATTCAACATGTTTTGTTGCGATGTTTCGCCATTGCAAACGCACATTAAGAATGCTCTAAACATGTACCATCGAAGAATTTCATATCTAAGCAATTTGAAAACAAAATCCCGTGAACGCGATGACCACATCTGTTACCGCCCCGGTTCTATGGCGGCCGAGCACTGCAAGCAGAAATAGTCCTTTCGGTGCATAGATATGAACTTCTTCGATGGTACATACATATTTTCTGTTTGCTATATTTCTCATTTTTAAGAAAGCATTTTAAAAGTATATTTTCTTTGCCAGAAAAAACTGATCTATATTTTATTTAGACCCAAGTACTAATGTTTTAATGGTTTTTTTATACCGTCATGTATTTCTAATACTTACATGGTGATTTCAATATTTTATGAGAAAGCTGCTGATTTTCAAAATAAGTATTTTTTATTGAGATAGCCTTTGGCTGAATCTGATTAATTTAGTCTTAACTAAGATAAGAATAAGATACACAATGCGTTTTCAAATATCAAAAAATTAGTTGAAATCGGAATCTGATGTTTCTTTTAATAAAGAATATTATTAATCAAACAAAATTACATAAGATTGTGTACAGAATTATGTGTGTAAATTACATCAATAAAATTGAATGACCTTGACCCACTTAAATCGCTTACAGATCACTTGGGAAAGTTGCGCAGACGCTGGTTACATAACAACTAACATTACTTTATAATTGTTATGTACATAACGTACAACTACCCACTGTTATGTAAGTTTATAAACTTAAGATTAAGTACAATTAAAATGAAATTTATTCAAATTAAAGAGCAAAGGCCTCAATGAATTGAGTTTTAACTCAATTCATTGAGGCCTTTGCTCTTTAATTGTTTTATATTTCCGGTATCATTCTGGGTTGTCATCACCGGGTTCTGAGAATATTACTATAGAACAAAGATCGAATGCTGCCTTTCGGTTATTATGACCAATTACCGCTAGTCATAGTTATGAATGATAATCCTACATTTTAGGGAAATGTAGGATTATCATTCATTACTATGAAATTCATGATTTTAGATTTTTTTCTTTTACTTATCAATGTTTTTTCTTTGTTTACAGAGATAGAAGGGAACAGGACCAACGAGAAATGTTGGAGAAACAACAAAAAGAGAGAAAAGAGAGAGAACGGATAGAACAGGAACGTGAGAGGGAGAGGGAAAGAGAACGGGAGAGGGAAAAACAGGAGAGGGAGGAAAAAGAACGGAGGGATCACGAAAACGCTGCCTCTAAACTAGTGTCGAGGCATTTCGAGGAATCTCTCAGGCTGGCTAATCAAAAGGTAGTCAGAAATTTTAATTTAACGTTAAGGATTATTTAGATTTTTTTAGTTATTAATACTCATCGGTACGTTTTGGTGGCTACAATTTATGAATTGCAATATTATAGACGAATTAAAAATCAGTAATACTAAAACCATAATATAGTTAGCTTCATTTCCCATAGAACAATATTGACTAAAGTTTCCTTTTTGTCGCAGCGGGAACGTATGTCGTGGTCGCTACTGCACAGCCTGGCGCCGAGCCGAGGGGCGGCGGCGCAGGAGCACGAGCGGCTGCGCGCGCCTCCACCCGACCGCGCCTACTACTCGCCGCCCGGCCACCCCTCCCACCCCGCGCATCCCCCGCACCCCGCTACTTCCCCCGCGGAGTACCACGCGCAACACGCAAGACTCAATCTCTCCTCCAAAGGAGACAAACAATCTCACCCCTCCCTACCTAAAGGCGAACCTAACTTCGGCCCCTACAATTACCCCTATCGATACGATAAAATTAAAGACCAGCACCTACCGGCGCCGCCACCGCTGGTCCCAGAGAAAAACTCTGTGATAGTCAAACACGACCCCAAACAGATCCACCTAGAACAGAAGCACCCTTATCCGAGCAAGCCCCGCAACGAGCCCAACCCCCACTACCTGCCGTCGCGGACGTACCGGACGGGGCCCTCGCCGCACGCGCCGCCCCATCCGCATCCCACGCTGCAGACGTCACCGCACGCGGCACTTCCAGCACAGGATAAGAATGCGCGGCGGATGTACCAGCCTCCGCCACCACGCTCGCCGGCTTACTACCAGACTGCACAGCCCGTGAAGCCCAAGGTGTCGAGTCCTGCGCCGCCCCACATTTACGGCAAGCCTCCGTGCAACTCCCCGGGCCTTGGGCCTGGACCCGCGCACTACGCCGTGGCCGTGGAGCAAGCCACCATGCCGCCCCACAGCAAGGTGGAGCAGCCGCCCGTGCCCTACCCGCCGCCCTACGCGCAGCGCACGCGCCCGCCGCCGCCCGCGCACTCGCGCACCCCCGAGCCGCGCCCGCCGCAGCGCGCGCTCGTGGACTCCAACTCTACGTCGCCGTGCCAGCTGCAGCCGCTCGACCTGGGCGTCACGCGCGACGACCCCGACCGCCTGTCGCCCCGGCGACGAGGCGCGTCGGACCCCCCCGAAGCTGATGCCAAGCGGCGAAGACTCGAGGAGCCCACCGCGCCGGAACCGCTAATAGCGGCCGCCGCCGGCACCGGACGGACGCCGCACGGCTCCGAGCCCGCCCCACAGGCGCCCGGCCCGCCCTGCGACGTGCGCGTGCCCTCCGCCGACGGCAGCGTGGCCACACCCGAGCGAGCGGCCGGAGCCTCGCCCGCGCCGCAGCTCACGCCCGCCGCGAGCCCCGCGCCCTCCACGCCCGTCCCTCCGGTGGCCGCATCGCCGCCCATGGCCGCCGCGCCTCCCACGGCGCCCACGCCGCCCGCCCCGCCCGCCACGCCGCCCGCGTCCGCAGCAGCTGACGGTGACACCCCGGGGAAAGCGGCACAATCTCCACGTGACAACGGCGGAGCGCCCGTCCGACACCTCGGCAAGAAGGCGTGGCTCCAGCGACACGAGACCGCACCGATCGGCGAGGGCGACTGCTCCGGTGGTGGCGGGACTTGTATCACACTACCTATGGCGATCAACCGAGTATCGGAACCGGACGATTCTAGTTCAAACATAGTCGTGCCGGTAGCTGCGAAATCAATTCAGCGCGGTACGCGGAAGACGACGAAACCAAGGAAGCCGAAAGAGACGAACGGTCGCGTGGAGGACGCCGTGGAGGATAGTTCTAGTTCCGACCGAGAGTCTGCCGCTCCTCCGAAAAGGAAACCGCCAAAGGCGAAACGAAAAAAAGGCGCAGTCCCGCGGAAGGTCGGGGACGAGCCGAAGAGGAAGAAGGCTTCAGAGAGCGGGAGCGAGAGCGACAAGGAGAGTGACGATAAAGACTCAGATTCAGGCGGCAGCGGCAGCGGCAGCGGCAGCACGTCGTCGCGGCGCGGCGGCGCGGGGCGCGCGCGCGGGCGCCGGGCGCGCGGCGGCGGGCGCGGCGGGCGCCGCCGGGACGAGCCGCCGCGCCGCGCGCCGGCCGCGCCCGCCGCGCGCCCGGCGCCCGACTCCTTCCTGCAGAACGGCCCCTGCTTCGAGGTCGCGCCGCGCCTGGCCAAGTGTCGCGAGTGTCGCTGGTCGCCCGCGCAGCGCGACAAGGACATGCCGAACATCTTCTGCCGATTCTACGCTTTCCGAAGACTGAAGTACGCCAAAAACAGGCAGCTGGCTATTGCTGGCTTCTCGGATCCTTACAAAGACGCCAAGGAGGTGAGATATCTTTATTTTACGACTAGTTTCGCTCCTTACTTTCTTGCTCGTTCTTTTATCAACTGTAAAATAATGTTGCAAATATTAACGAATTCTTTTTATTTACAGGATGATAAAAAGTTATGGCTGTCGTCATCCGCTGGTGCGGCTGAGCTCGACATCGAGATGAGTTGCTTCCTACTGAGGGAGATCGGAGACCAGTTCTGTGAACTGCTACAGCAAGAGAAGGAGGCGGAATCCCATCACTTGAATGATGGTAAGTTTCCTTTACAAGATGCCCAACAAAAAAAAATGCTATCCAAGTTTATTCAAAACAATCTGTGCCCCGCAACGCTTCATACAGGGTGGCAGGGACATCGACGCGAAGTCTGCTACCATGGATTCAGTACATGATTCTGAACCCTCCTGTGTTAAAATATTTCGTTGGTTATTAAAACTGACATTCTGTATAATAGTTTAGCATTTTGTCAATGAAATTATATTCGTAATTGGTTCAGTACATACATAACCTTTTACAAACATACAACCAATTTAATTTCTTTATATTAGGATTTAGATGGATGGTTACTTAAATGCTATGTTATTTTATTTACAGATAAGGCGATAGCATGGAAACGAGTGGTGCAAGGAGTCAGAGAAATGTGTGATGTTTGTGAGACTACCCTGTTCAACTTCCATTGGACGTGCGGCAAATGCGGCTTCGTCGTGTGTTTAGACTGTTATAAGGTAAATATTGTTATGAAAACTCATAATAACTTACTTTACCATATTTAGTATTTTTTTAACTTTGTAAATGTGTGAGAACTCTCAATAATGTTTGGTTTTCTTCATTTAGTCGCGGACATCCGGCACTGAACCTGCTACTGTTCCAACTGAAACAACCAACTCCACAAACTACAATAGTAACGACGAGAGAGATTCCTTTGGGTGAGTTAATTGCAAATCTTTTCATTTTGCTTAGTAGTTTCTTTCATACTTGCAACCATTTATTTAAAATTAAAATTGATGAAACTTATAAAATACAATAGACGACGTATATTTAGTAACCTAATCCGCTTAACTATTCTCAAAGAGTCAGCGTTGGGAGTAGTGTTCTCTGTTCTCGACGCGTCAACATGTCAGGTCCGGGTTTGCAACAAGTCAATCGTCATCCTGAGGATGACGTTGAGAGTTGAAACACGTGTCGATTTCTTACAGGGTTCTTTATGACAAAGAGTCATGAGTCAAAGAACAGTTAAGTGGATTCGGTAAATAACATAAGATCATGCCCGTATTCTTCAAAGGGTTAGTCAGGGGTGTACCTGTGGCATGGAGTGTGCGATTGTCGCTACCCAGCGCTGGGCACGCCACAATTGCGGCGATAAGTCCCCTCTGAGGAGTGGCTTGAGAGGCGCCATGGCGTCCTCACCTTCCGCCTGACGCAGGTCCTCACCGGACATGGTTGTTTCGGGAGGTTCCTGTTCCGCATAAGGCAGGAGGAAACGCCCGGGTGTCACCACTGTGTGGATCGCCCGGAGGACACGGTGGAGCATACGGTGGAGGTCTGCCCGGCTTGGGCGGAGCACCGCCGTGTCCTCACGGAGGCGATCGGCGGCGGCGATCTCTCGCGTCCGGCCCTGGTTCAGGCCATGGTTCGGAGCGAGAGTGCATGGGAGGCCGTCACCTCCTTCTGCGAAGCAGTTATGCTTGCAAAGAAGGAGGCGGAGCGCGCGAGGGAGATGCAAGATGCACGCCCTCGCGGCCCTAGTCGCCGCAGGAGAAGCCCCGGGCGTCGGGAGTCGCGAGCCGACTTCCGGCCACCGTAGGCGCGGGCTTGCGGACGGTGAGCAACGGGCAGCTTGCCGTCCGATTAGGATTAGGCCCGGGTCGACGGTGCGTTGTGTTCCACGCGCGCCTTAAAGAGATGTCAGTACCAACTGAAGGGGTCCGTAAGGACCAATGTCTGCTGGGGTTGTAGGTTGTCCGAAAGGGATATCGCGGCCCCGGCACACGGGCAACGGAAGGAACACGGGTGGGTTTTACTCAGTAAAAGTCTGACACGCCCTCTCGCTCCGCCCAGAGCGGGAGAAGTCATTTGATGATTTCCCATCCTAAAAAAAAAAAAGACAAGGGGTGTACCTGTAGTAGGTGCATCAAGATTTCACCAGTTAGTTTATAAGTCCCATGTAATGTAGGGTGAGCTTATTGACATCAATCGGGCACACATCTAAACCCAGGGTTGCTACTGATGTAATTTTCAGTATGGTAATTGATTTTGGTGAATTGACCTCTTTCCGTATGACACTAATGATCGTCCCCCGCAGCTGGCTGACGTGCACGTCGGGCGGCGCGCACCCGGCGCGGCGCCTGCTGCTGACGCAGATCGCGGCGGGCGGCGCGCTGGGCGCGGCGGCGGCGCGCGCGCACGGCCTGCGCGCCGCCTTCGCGCTGCCGCCGTGCGCGTGCGGCGCCGCGCCCGCGCCCGCCGCGCCCGCGCGCGCCGCCGCCCGGCGCCTGCTGCACCGGGCGCTCCTGAAGGTAGGCTGGCAACAACATATATAATGATCATTTATTTTCTCTCTGTAGGTAATGTTCGTACAGAAAACGTTCAAAAACTAGATGAAGCCGGTGTTTCCTATCTAAGTAAAAACACAGAAAAAAACCCAGAGGTCACAGCCCCTTTTAAAATCCAGACAATCTTGGTCAGATCATGTGAGGATTATGTAGATTCGTGTCTAAAATGGTCTTTTCGAAATCTGATTGAATCTGTCCAGCCCATGCATGCAATTGTCAGTAAATGAAAAGACACATAATTTTAGGTAATTTCTCTTTAAAATTAGGAGTTTAAAAACCCTAATTTTATCTAATAATTGAAATAAGATGCACAGAAAAGACAATACCTGGTAAAATTTAAAGTCTTTTACATTTTAATGCTTTGATTTAGTTGGCTGCAATTTTTTTTTAATTTTGTGAAGCATAAATAATCCTCTCTTTCTTATTAAATGCCTACCTAATTATGTCGAAGAGATTTATGCGTAACCTGGATAATAATAGCAGCACATCACCACTACCACCACCCTTACTCGACAAGTAACTAATTTTTATTTATTTTATTTACAGAACGTCAAAAAAGAAGACGTAAAAGAAGAGGCAACAGCAGCAAACGGTTCATCCCCGGTCAAGTCTGAAAACGGCAAGACAGGCAGTTCCGTCGTCAGCTGGCTGTCCGACATACCGCTCAAGACTGAGGCTGAAGACGAGAAGTCTGAATCCAGCTCGTCCGACTCAGAGGAAGGAGGCAACTTCTCAACGTTACGAGAGTTACTCATCAGACCAGCGCCTGAAGGTGGAGATACACAACCTAAGAAGAAACAAAAGAAGAGCAAAAGCGATACCCTCGATGACGTCATCTCTAGCGTTGTCGACGAGAAAAAAGATGAAGACGGTGAAGTAAAACCCTTCGCGTTGTCCAACGTTGTCAAGCGGTATGATAGAAGCGGTCGCAGTCGCGATGAGCTGCCCATACGTATCATGACGCTCACGGAGTCCAAGCTGCTGTATCCTGACGTGCCGCATGCTTGGCTGTGTGACGGCAAGCTGTTGCATCTGACAGATCCCATCAATGCTGGCAATTATAAACCGTTCCAGGTAAATTGTTGTGCTTTTTTTCGTGAATTTGAATTTAGTGAAAAAATTAATTTACGTTCAATAGTTTCTTCAAACATGTCTCTAATGATTTTTTTCACTTGTTACAGGACCAGTGGAAACGCGGTCAACCAGTTCTAGTCTCCGACGTATCGACCATTCTCGATAAAGACTTATGGAGTCCTGAGAGTTTCTCACGTGACTTCGGTGAAACGAGAGTCGACTTGGTCAATTGTGCGTCCGGTTTAGTGGTACCGTACCAACTCGGCAAAAAGTTCTGGGACGGCTTCGACTTGGCCGCTAAGAGACTGCGAGACGAACGAGGCGCTCCCATGGTGCTCAAACTAAAAGACTGGCCACCGGGCGAAGACTTCGCGGAGCTCCTCCCGGCGCGGTTCGAAGATCTCATGCGTGCGCTACCACTCGGTGAATACACATCTCGCACTGGAAAACTGAATCTGGCCGCGCGGTTACCTGAATGTTTCGTCCGACCGGATCTCGGACCGAAAATGTACACCGCGTACGGCGGCGCCGGCGGCACCACCAACCTGCACCTGGACGTGAGCGACGCCGTCAACGTCATGGTGCACGCCAGCGCGCCCGCCGACGCGCCCGAGCGCGCGCGCGAGGCTGCGCGCGCAGCCGAGGACGCCGGCGTCGACGTGCTGTCGCGGCGTCGCGCGCGCCTCAAGCCGCCCGCCGCGCTCTGGCACATCTACGCCGCTAAAGACGCGGACAAGATCCGCGACTTCCTAGTCCGAGCCGAGTTGGAGCGAGGAGCCAGACCGCGACCGCAGCACGACCCTGTGCACGATCAGACTTGGTACCTCGACGCCGCGCTGCGCGAGCGCTTGTACCGCGAGTACGGAGTGGAGGGCTATGCGATACTGCAATGCCCCGGAGACGCCGTCTTCATCCCGGCCGGAGCGCCGCATCAAGTCAGAAACCTACTAGACTGTATCAAGGTGGCCGAGGACTTCGTTTCGCCCGAGAACGTCTCGCGGTGTTTCGAGCTCGCGCAGCAGTTCAGGCGGCTGTCTCGCCAGCACTCTAATAAAGAAGATAAGCTACAGATAAAGAATATCGTGTACCACGCGGTCAAAGATTCTCTGTGCTGCCTGGAGGAGGCGCTCGCCGAAGCCAAGTGAAGACGAGTGGGCCTTCCGCATTTGATCTCAACCTCGAACGTAACATTAATTGCTAAGTTCCGCATTTAAACGTAAGATTGGGAGCGAGTATGATACGCGCTGTGCGCCGTTTCGTGTATAAGATGCCATTGTTAAGCGTCCGAGTCGATTGTGTACCAGTTATGTGTGTAAGTGTACTCGAAATGTGATTTAGTCCGACGGTCGCGATCGGAGTATGTGCAATGTAAATTAGTCTGATTATGGTGATATCGTTGAGATGTGGATATGTTTTATGTTCCTTAATTGAAATACAAATAAAACTCTTCAGGTTATTTACAGCTTAATTGTAGCTATAGTGATATGTATGTATTGTGTAAATTTTAATTCGAATTCCATCGAGTACATATTAAGAATTGTATACTTTTAAGTTATTGTATTGAAGTAAAACAAACGTATTCGCTCGAAGCATTGTACATTACAACACGGCATGTAGATAAGTTTATCCTATTACTAGATTTCTCAATTTGGTTATGTTACAAAACGATAGTTAAACAAAGTATGTGACAATTTCTTTTTGTCCTTATTGCTGTATTAGGAAGTTTTTTTTTGTACTGTGTATATTATGTATGGTTATAAGTTGGAATAAAAAAAGATGTTTATATGAAAAGGTTGTTTTAATTATTGGTAAGTCCGGTACTAAAGAAACTAATCATTTGACGAGACTTCAAGAAGATTGGGGATTACGATGCGTAGCTAACAAGCTCTATTCTTCAACTGTGAATCTAGTTTTGAAACGGGTAAGGTTTGAAATGGGTTTGTTGTACAATTCTATCGGTTCAAAATCGCTCGGCTACTAAATAAATAGCCTCAAGAGAAGGCTAACTTCAGTCAACCTTGTGTAAATAATTTAGTCTTCAGAGTTAACCGAAAAATCAGAGGATATGTCAAAAATTTAAGACACGGGTGGGTAAATCAAGTATTACCCGGCTAATATGTACTCAATATTTAGGGGAAATGTTTGTATGACGTCTGTAGCTAGCCGCCGGTGTTGCTGGCGTTGAAAAGGTCCCCAGCACAACCGTCAATAGATTATTGTTTTGGGATCCCGGGTAACTATGTTTCTACTACGCTAGTAAAACTTGTCACGCTTAAATAGTTTTTTTTCGTCAAACAGCGCCATCTTTCGGTTTTTGATGCAATGAATACGCGAACTGCATTATAAAGTTTTGTGTGGTTTTGCTACTCCCCAACAGATGTCGCTATAAATAATTAATAGTTTTTAATTTAAAACTAAAGTAACATAGAAATTCTTTGGTAGGTATAAACAGAAATAATTATTTATGTCTTTAAATGTTTTCAAATCGCGCTTTTATGGCGAAACTTTGAATGTTGACAGTGTTAACACAAGTTCAAATAACTTGCACTTTTGATAAAAATAATATAACTTAGGTATAAGGTTAATATAAATTACTGATAACTATTGAGAATTTACGACAAACAACGGAAAATTTGCTTGTTAACGTACTTTTATTTTAAGAGTTCCTCTGCGCGCTTACCGTGATACACAAGAAACTTTAGTTTTGTCGACGGAAGAATAGACAAAATAACAGATAAGCAATCATAATCTGTCTGTCATTTTGTCTATTCTTCCGTCGACAAAAGCCGCAGAAAAATGCTGGAGTTAGGAAAGAAGAATAAAACCGTTGTTTGAAAACGTTTTTCTTCTTCGATAGTTTAAAATAGCATAAACTAAGCATGACGAATAAACACATTAGCGAATTATTTAAGTAAGATTCGATACTTTTCTATAAGCTTAATAGCTTATAGGAAAGACTTCATCATAGAGAGTCGACGGAGTGAGCACCAAAGTAGGTACGGATAAAATAATCAAATAATCAGTAGGTAGCAGGTCTGAATTGTACTGCTTCATTCTGCCTACCATTAGATAATGTGCCTTACTTAAAGAAACAAACAAAGAGACGAAATATACAATTTGAAACATACTTAGCGGAAGAATGAGTCAGTCTTTTGTGGCTGGTTTGGTGTAGGTACTGTCGGAGTAGGAAACAGAAGATCGGATTTCCACGGTTTGGATAAAACGTTTGGGCAATGAGGATTTAATAAGAAAACAAAAATTTAAATTAAGTGAAGTAAATTAAGTTATGTCCTCTGGGGTAAAGTGCATGGTACCATCACTTTATACCTTGTTGGCTGTGGTGTACCAATAGGTCAAGTTGCAATCTTGCAATTGACCTCCGACGATGTACCTATAACGACAAAATTGCCAAGTTCTACCTACACAGATAGATTTAATTTATCCGTCTACTATTCATTTATAACATTTGAAAGAGACTGCGTTACGGTACATGCCATTAATCTTGTTACTGTTATCGAATAAACCACTATCAATAAAGTCCCGGTACCGGTTTTAACAAAAACAGGTTTTATTGTCATTGCCTACTTCTCATTACTTAGATTAAAATTATTTTAAAGAATTCAATTTACAGTTTACTTATTATTCAACATTTTATTCTAAGAAGATAATTCAAATTATTTCACGTTTTGGCTGGAAATCTATATAAAATTGGATTATTTTCTCAAGAATCTAGTATTACTAACTTGTATAGGTACTTAAGGGTTCGTGCACGAAAAAAACCCTTGTTCGTCAATAACTTATCTAATTGTACGAAAATTTGAAATAATTGAAACGGTAAGTCTGTGTAAAAAAAGTACAGCTTTCGTGGTGCTAAACCATTCGTGTCAGTCACAGCACCTGTTAATAGTTGCATCACTTTTGCGCTCTCGAAAATAATTGTGGTTTATTTCGCATTTGATTTTCGCAATGAAGATATAAAAAAAAAAAAAAATATTTTATCATTGTAATCATAAGATACAATTTTGAATTTTTTTCATGGTTTTCTATTTTCATGATATGGTTTGCTAAATAATAGGAAAAAATACATTACTTGGCAGTAATGTATTTTTGCAGTAATATGGGTTTAAAAAAAAATGTTTTTTAAATATAATTTTTCTGTTATATTTTTTTTCGAAGTTGAATAAAGTGGTTCAGCCACATGCAAGTAGACCATAAACGATGTTGATGATCTTCTCAAATGTTCAAAATCAAAAGTACCTAGTTTCTTGTAAAAAAAGTGATCAAACGTCAGTCTCGCGTCATTTTTCGGAAAAACTGTTGCGAATATTTGTGATTTTCCATGAATACTAAACTTATTTGAAAAATCCATTTCTGCCACATGCAAAACAAAGAACTCGACTTTTCAAATCACAAATAGTTTTCTTTAAATTGTTTTCCCTTTCTCACAACTAATGAACAAAATCAATCGATTTCGTGCATGGCCTCTTAATAAGTATTTTTGTAGACTAGGTACTTACTTGATTATAGCGTAAGCTTACTCTAATAGGTACCCTAGGTCGGTCATACCTACTTATAGTTCTACATATGTTCGTATTTTCCTCATAGAAAATATTTACATAAGTAGACGTTATATAAACATGCATGTAGGTGGCATGATATTAAATCAACGGATCTAAATAAAAAATAACTGTCACTTCTGAACAATGAACTATACCTATTTGCGTTGAAATCAACATTATTGACCTGCAGATAAAGCGACACCTCTTGCAATACGCTTACCATCGCCGTTTTTTGCTGAAGAGAAAACAATATTATATAGAATACGAGGTAGTGGACATGTGGTGTAAGATTTGCATCAATCACGGCCGTTTGCGAGGCTCCCCACTATGATATATAAAGCGGGTGGGCTTGCCCTCTCTGTTGGCAGTTATTCACGTTGAGTGCTCGAGAACGCAGATTTGTAATAAAATAACTATGAAGGCAGCTACTTTGTTTGTTTTTGGTAAGTTATTTTTTCATTTTATAATAATTCAGAGATTTTCGCGAAATATCTTTTATAATAACTTCCCGGAAATTATTAACTTTAAAAGGTAAGTGATGGTACTATAAATCGTACCTGACAGTGATCTAAAATTGTTGTTGTTGTAATAAAATCTGGGTGATTCACATCAGTACCTATATGTTGTTTTTTTGCAAGCATTGTTTGGTGCACTTTTTTTTGTCTGAATAACTAATTTTCCGTGAACTGGTTTTCCGTGAATTATGTTAATACTTTAGAGATTTAAGAGGCTCTGAAGGGATTAGATTCAGCATTTGTGGAACAGGATGATAAAATTGTATTTCAATCGTGTAAAAACCGGAAGAAACAACAACCGAAAAGTTTCCTAGAACTATTTTTATTGTTATCTATTTATTATGTAATGTTACTGCATTAATATTTATTTATTTATTCATGTTGAGCCTTTTGTGTCCCTCTTTGGCAATCCTTTAGGTTCAGTCTACCTCGTCTACTGTTGTTACCTACCCCCAGTTATTACCCATGTGCCCCAGAAGGAGGGTAATGTCTTTATGGATACCACCAGTCATTATACAGAACATGATTCTGAACCCACCTACGTTGAAACTGCCGGAGGTTTTTAAAAAAAAACTGCTATTTCATAAAAAACTGTAATACCTACGCGGTCAAAATGTATGGAACAGCAGATTTTTTTTTTAAATAACCGACGAAAATTTTCAACGCAGGGGGGTTCAGAATGCGTCGGGAGTCGAGAGCCGACTTCCGGCCACCGTAGGCGCGGGCTTGCGGACGGTGAGCAATGGGCAGCTCGCCGTCCGATAAGGACCAGGCCCGTGACGACGGCGCGTTGTGTTCCACGCGCGCCTCAAAGAGATGTCAGCACCAACTGACAGGGTCGAAAGACCAATGCCTGCTGGGGTTGCGGGTTTGTCCGAAAGGGATATCGCGGCCCCGGCACACAGGCAACGGAAGGAACACGGGTGGGTTTTAGTCAGTAAAAGTCTGACACACCCTCTCGCTCTGCCCAGAGCGGGAATGTCATTTGATGATTTGCCAACCTGAAAAAAAAAAAAAAAAAAAAAGGGGGTTCAGAATCATGTACTGAATCCATGGTAACCGTCTTCGCGTCGATGTCCCGGACACCCCGTATATATATAGTAAGATAAGTATTATTTCTTCAACATCTTTGGCATGACAAACTATAAAATTAGGTCTTAATTCAGGTCCTGCGTAATTCACAAACCGGTTTTCATTGGCCCAAAGTGGTCCCTCTTCCTGCTATTACCTAGATGAGCATTTTACGACCTTAAATGGTGTTTGTTAAGGTCAGAGTGTGCGCCGACGCCGGTCCTTTGACTTGATTACATGATGAGCTCTAAATGCTTCCGGTTAGTTAGGGAGACGTGGATTAATGTGGTGTAGTCTAGTAATTTCCAGGCACTTGTATCGTAAAAGGAAAAATGTGTTAGTCTGTTTGGTATGTTTTCACGGCTGAACGGATCTGACAGTTTTGTGAAAATTTAAAAATTTTGATGGTCATGCTCATGACTTCTTAGCAGAAGAGTAGGAAATTGTCAGCAAGTTTTTCTCTGAAATAGGTACTAGTAAAGTACTCAAATAAAAATGTGGGGCTCATGGAATGTTATAAGTAGGTACCCTTCATCATCATTTATAGCCTGACTTAACTCACTGCTGAGCATATACCTCTTTTTTCTTGTGCCAATCCCCACGCTCCGGTGCCAGCGTCATCCAGGTTCTACCCGCGATGGTAACAATGTCATGCGCCCATCTCGCCCCGGACGGCCGACTCTTCGTCTTCCAGTCCTTGGACGCCACTCGGTCACTGTCTTACTCCACCTCTCAGTACTACGCCATGCCAGGTTTCCTGCCCAATTCTTTTGAGTTCCATAACTCGTTTTCCGATATCGAAAACCTTCGTACGTCTGCGGGATGAGGTATCCTTACTGTCATTATAATGTTATTTTTTTACTTACTCTACTATACTGCCCTGCTTAGCCGAAACGCGCTATCTCAGTCGGAGTATAAGTTTTGAGAAAATTTACTTTTTGTAAATTGTAATTTATGGAAACATATAAGGATTTAAAAAACTTCTGAGTGATTTAATTTAATGTTTTAAGTTAGATAGCGGTACTTGGGTTATACCATTGGATGCGACATTAATATAGCTATTAAATGGTATAAAAAACACTAAAAGGGCGTATCTCAGAGCCTTTAGGCCTGTTGGCTTAGCAGGGCAGTATAGTAAAGAAAAAGCCTAACTTGGTGATGACTCTTAGTTTCTGGAAAAAATAAATAAAATAAAAACTTATATTATTCACAGTATGTGTGTAAAGTGTTTGCAAACAGATTTTGTATAAATAATGTCGTAACGAAATAATTAACATTCAGCCTCGCATCCTTCTATGAAGTCTTAATTAACAGGTTTTTGCTTTAACGCAATAATTGCCGTCTTAAAATCTCTAAAACTAATTTGTTTTTACCTAACAACAAATAAAGGCTTATTTTCCTCAAGCTACTTAAACAAGAGCTTTAAACAAGGAGTTTTCAAACATACAGGTGAATTTAGTACGACAGTCAACATATTATTATTAATTCTGCTAGTTTAAACCTTCTGTGGTTATAAGTTGTTTTCCTTATATCTTTCAAGACGGACTCTAAAGGAATATCAGTCTAATTTACATTCTATTCCTACAATTTTATTTATCCTAACACACAATACGATGCTGTACGAATCTGATCAAAACACTAATTCATAGTCCATGTTCGGATAGGAAACACCGACCTCATTTAGTATTTTTTTTTATATTTTGACGTGTAGAAGTGGTTATTAAAACAAAAAGAATGAACAATAAAAGTAAACCGAGTACGGTACCTAAAAATATTTTTGTTGTATCTTTTTTTTGTTTTTTTTTAAATAAGTTTTTGCCATAAACTTTATATAAATTATACGCTGTCTTAAAGAATATCATTATGAGCATATCAGTATTGTTGATCTAAATATGATTTGTGGCCGTATCAAATATGTATTTATAGAATTATAATCATAAAAATCATCAATACGACTTTCTAAGTTCATACATCTCTTTAGGTTCTGGTAGTCCTTTCCTTTGTCAACTCTTGGGAACACATCAGAATCACCGTTCTAGCTGAACACGTTTTTGCATTATACTAGTTGGAATTTCGACATATACATAGAGGGTCGCGCGCATGTGCCTGCTCGCGCGATGTGACGTCATAGGCAAATTATATCGGCATGTATTTAATGCGGCAACTAAGTAAAATGGAATATAGGTTTAAAAAAAAAATAGAGTGGGTACCATATATAATGGGTTGGCAGCTAATAAGGAGTATCGTAATAAGTAATAGGTAGCATATTAATATATCAGTAATAAGCTCCGTTTTAATTTAAACTAGCATCAAGTTTTTCTTTTGGGAACAGAATTAATATCTAAGCGGAAACTTAATGGCGAAAACAAAATAGAAAATGGGCATTCATAAATAATATAAATCAGATTCTATTTAAAATTGTTTGTATGAAGTATAAATATTGCCACTGTTCTCACCTAACCTAATCCAAATGATTCACCCACAATAGAGGGTATCTGGCGCTCGGCGGCCGCTGCCGCGGCGCGCTCGCTCCGCTCGCTCGCCTTCACGCGTTAATGGTCACTGTTCTAACCTAACCTAACCCAAAAGCCACCCTACTAACATTATTAGTCGCCAAGTCATTATTTATAGCTCCTCACCTAATATTTTATTTGACTGGTATAGTTTATTTGCTACCTAAACGCAGCTGCTAGTTTTTAGTTTTTATAACACCTTTAATTTTGAACCTTACATAATATAATAGTCGCGAAAATATTTAATCGCTGGCAAGTTATTTTATTTGTTGCAAACATTTAGTCGACTTTTAAGTTATTAGTCACTCGGAAAATAATAAGCTAATTATATCCAGCCTCAATTTTTTTATAAATACGGCCGATTTTTTGCGTGCTCAACAATTAATCTAGCATTAAAGGTCTATAGTTATTAGCGATTGAAGTCTTAATGTTTCCGAGAGAAAAAACGTTTTCACCTCAAAAAAACCTATTGACAGAATACTATTTATCAGTGATTATATTATTGATGAGTTGATGATTCACATTATTGACTGTCTCGTTGGTATAGTGGTCGTGAGTGCTACTGCTGAGCGTGTGGTCCTGGGTTCGATTGCCAGATCGGGGAAAGTGTTATTGGATTTTTTCTTACAGTAGCAGCCCGGAGACTTGATTTTTGCCCGGTTGATGGCAATAGGCTCGCCCCCTAAATGTGTGTGTAGTGGGCTCCGGAGAAACCTCATACCCTAGCAATGTAAAAAACAATGCAAGGGGGTGAGGTTTCTCTGGAGCCCACTGTACTATAGTTCACCTCTGCCTATGATCACATGCGTGATGTTATGTAATTTTATCATTGATAATCATCAAGCTTTACTTACTATCCCGCTTCACCAATTTCCAGCGCTGGTGATCGTGGCAGTGACCTGCCGTCCCGACAAGCCTGACCTGAAGCAGGTCAAGGCTGAGGCGGCCCGTAAGAAGGCTTGCATGCACGACTGCAGTGCCATCGCTCTAGACCCCGTCTGTGCCGGCAAGCAGGGAGACAAGTCCAAGTCTTTTGGCAATGAATGCGTTATGAACAACTATAACTGCGAACACCACGACAGTGAGTATTGTTTTCATACTAACATCATTAGAAAAATTTGTCAGGCAGGGAACATAGTCCTTCAGTTCTAGGGAACTAATCCACTATAGCCACCCAAATCCATAGCCAATTTTTTTTTTCATGTTCTGCAATAGTCCTCCAACCGGGGCCCACCTACAATTGCATAGTGAATACAGGGATAATCGTCTGATGGTGCCTTATTCTATTTACAATTGTCTAAGGAGCCTCTGCTAGTTGGTTTCGGCCCCTCGTACGCCTTCCGAAGGCCGTCGATTATAATAATAAAACTTCGATTATAAATCGTATTATTATAGTCAGGATCGCGCGTTCCTGAAAAGTGAAAATATTTGAAAACGATCTAGTCTAGCAAAAGTTAGTAAAAGTTCTTAGTTCTTATACTGGTGAGACCCCTAGAACAATTTTGTTTACTCAGATCCTGACTTATTAAAAAAGCATTTAGAGTAAAGTCACGATCACTATTATTGTGAATAATCAATCTGCCTAGCGTTTTCCCAACTATGTTAGGGTCGGTTTGCAGTCTAACCGGATGCAGCTGAATACCAATATTTTACATCGAACGACTGCCTATCTGATCTCTTCAACCCAGTAACTGGGTAATACGATTGGTAAGACTGGTTGTCAGACTTTCTGGCTTCTGACGATGTAACGACTGTCAAAGATCCACGAATGACAGCCGGGACCAACGCCTTAACGCGTTCACTATTATTGTAAAGGTCCTAATCTGATACCCGCTGATTTTTTGATCGATAAACATGTACAATCGGAAGTTTTTCGAACATTAATACCGAAAGTGGGCAACGTCGCAAACAGCTGTCAAATATTTCGCTGTTTTTATTAATTTGGAAATATTACTGTATGGAAATAAGAAATACGCATAACCAGTGAACTAAAAAAAATATTATGAAATGCAATAAGTAATATCGTAACACCGAACATATCGTTTTAGATGTAAAAAAAGTATTTGAAAACTTTCCAAATGCCTTTTTTACACCTAAAACGGTTACAAAATCAAATTCAGTGTTATAATTGCACTTAATTATTAATATTCTAGTTCACTAGTTAGCCATTATTCTTATTTCCATACAGTAATATTGCCAAATTAATCAAAACAGCGACATGCATCCACTATTGAAATCCGAGTTGACTGCTTCAGGAAATAGGTCCGCCTAAAACCATAAAATATATTCAGGCAGTACCGACCATTTAATACACAAACCCACCTAAAAGAAACGAACTCAATGAGACAGTTCAAGGTGGAACAGAATATAAAATGTTGAAAAAACTTTAATACGTTCTGGGAAGCTCTGTTTTCCTTGTAAAGTTATGTTACAATAGCATTGTAGACGGTATGATACGATCTCTCAAACAAACGACGTGAGTCATAAGATGCCTTCTAATACTAATATATGTGAATTGTTTGTAACGCCTACAGACATTTAAGTAAGATCTAAGATCCTGTGTTTTAGTTCGTTCATTGTTGTTTTACCTGTTAGCACTATTTGTTAGTGTGAGTAGGTATTTCTTGAATTAAGAGCGTTTGTTCTGAAACAGCGAAATATTTGACATCTATTTCCGACGTTGCTGTTGGAAATAGATGTAAAATATTTCGCTGTTTTGATTAATTTGGCAATAATACTGTATGGAAATAAGAAATGCTGCTAACTAGCGAACTAGAATATTGGTTATGAAATGCAATAATTAATAACGTTACACCAAATATTTAGTTTTAGATGTAAAAAAGTATTTGGAATCTTTCCAAATGCTGCTTTTTACACCTAAAACGGGTATAACATCAAATTCAATGTTATAATTGCAATTCATCATTAATATTCTAGTTCGTTAGTTAGCCACATTTTTTATTTGCATACAGTAATATTGCCAAATTAATCAAAACAGTTAAATTTTTGACAGCTATTTGCGACGTTGTCAACTTTTAGAAAAACGCTTTTAAAGTTTTCCTATAATTTTAGAGCGTGGGTAGGATCAATTTTGAAAATACCTACTTTAAATGTCAACTAAGTTAGGTGAACTCTACTAGAGAAAAGTGAACTTACGAGTATAAAACCTTCTGATCCTCTATCTATCTACACTAATATTATAAAGAGAAAAGATTTGCTATTTAAAAAAAAAAATCGCTAATAGAATGCTCTATTATCACTGAGTAACATTGGCTACAATTTATAAAGATATCGCAGGTGAAGCCGCTAGCGGAAGCTAGTCCAAAATACATAGAAACTTCATACACCTATACAAAAGTAGATAGATCACGTTTTCGTAATAATGATCTCGTAGAGAAAAACATTATTTGTTCAATCGATAACATTCTGCTAGAAAGGTGGACTAGATGATAAAAATTTTTTTGAATAGGTACCTACTAATATTGTTAGTGTTTTTTTATGTTAGGAGTAGGTAAAATATATAATGCTCACAAGGAACCCAAAAGACTAGGTGAAGCAGGTAACTACGTGAATAACCTGTGTGGATACAATAAGGGAAACACGAAATGCTGCTTTAACAGATATAAAAAACAACAACAAAGTTGTCATTGCAATTCTTGCACTTGTATAACAGCTGCAGATTCGTGACATCGAAATTGCACAAGATGAGAAACTTTGTCGTTCCTTTTTGGGCCGACAAAAGAAATAAGTTTAGGTAAGTTTAAAATACCACCGACCGATCATCAATTTGTGACTGTCGTGCTTATAAAGTAACAATCAATAACAGTTTCTTGTCGTACGGACCTGTTAACAAATTAAAGTATCGATTTTGTCTAAAAATACATCCAACGTAGAATTTTTTCCAACGGAATATATAACAGGCATGAATGCAATAAATTTTTCAACACAAAAGCAGTTCGACGGCGCGTGATGTTGCAAAATACACCAAAAAACCCCATAACAACGAGATAGGATATAACAAAGAGTTACAGAATTCGATAGCGAATAAAAACCTAGTGACACTTGAAATTGTTAGCAATACAGTCGCTATAGAGCCTGTGTGTGATCAACAAGGTGTGACGCTTCAGGTAACCGTGATAATATGGCGTCGACGGCCATTGTGCCTGACGCTCTGACCGGATCGTGAGTCATGCTGTTTTGATATTATGGCTATCTCAGAGGTGGCATGCTGTATCAAGGCTGGATTTCAGTAGTTCCACGATTATGATGATCACAGGATGCAGATTGATATTGTAAATCAGAAAATAGAAATGTTCTCATGGTTTTTGGCGATGCATTCGGAAGTGTCAAACTAAAATTAAAACCTCCTTCTGTCGCAGTCTAAAAGGATTTTTTCCCCCAATAATTATTGAAAGAAAGGATAGTGAAAATTCAACTTAATTCAACTAGTTTCAGGTAGCTATAAGTAATTAAGCAGCTTTTAACTTGTCTAATGTTTAAAACGTTTGAAGCTGCAAGTAACAGTACAGAGGGCATTGAACTCAAAAGAACGAGCTTTTGGCCATACTTTGACAATTAGAAATCGTAGACAAATGCAAATTTTAACCTAAGTAGGTATTAATCATTAAATTCATGCAGGATGTCTTATAAAAATTTTTAGGACTATGATTAGTTAACTTAGAAACTTACTTACTTTTTTAAGCTTAAAACCAATCCATCGAGAAAAGTCTATTAATTGTAATTAAGTAGAATGAAGTACTACCATACATCATTAATATCTTCAATGTACCAATCGCGAAAGTGACAACTTAGATGTATGGAAATTTTCCTTAGCTTTCCAAATATTGACCAATGTGACATAGAATACATATCTAATATACTATTGAGCAGAGAAATATAAATTGAAAAGTGATCGTTAACGTGATTGCTTAGCATGGATCCTGGACTCGATCCCCTACTGTTATTAAGGATTTATATTCGGGACTTCTTAGAAGATCTGGATTTGTGCTCGGTTAATTAATGCTCATAGAGTCAAGTGGTGGCCCAGTGGTAACAACCCCGACTTACGAGTCGTGGGTACGAACCCAGGCAGGCGTTTTACTTTGTGTAAATAATTTCACCACCACTGTTCTCAAAAAGGTGAACGAAAAACATCGTGAGGAAACCGGCATGTCCTAGAACCAAACATTCGAAGACGTGTGCCATCTACCAACCTGTACTGGGCCCGCGTGGTAGATTACAGCCCATTCCCTCTCACCCAGAGGAGGCCTGTGTCACAGCAGTGGGAATATTGTACCATATACCATTGCCTATCCCTTCAGTCCCGTTCGGGAAATAAATGTGTAATGTTATGTTAAACTAACATTGGTTTTCTTTTTTCAGCACTCCACAAGATCAGCAAAGGCGAGTGTCCCGGCTCTGAGGGCATCCGTCTGTCTTAAGCCAACACCACAACTCTTTAATATTAAACGCTTTTCATGACTGCATTTCATAAAAGATACAAAATTGTTATTTGCTTATCGACTAACATCAAAAAACCTGTGATTAACGTAGAGTTTTAGCGGAGTATCATCAATTAATGTTATGTGTGTTATCATTTTATATTTAATTGTGTATTAAATCATGTAAGTTTAAATACGTTTTGATCGTTTGTTTTCTTTTTCTTAGCGTATCGATGGTAAAAAGTTCAAAATATGTTTGGCCCCAAAATTTAGTTACGCGAACTCTGCTCACTGACGCCGTCATAATATCATTAAGTGCACAGGTGAAACATGCGGCGCAGGATGGAAGGTGGGCCATTGTCTGTGGGCAGATGCCTCATGATCAATTGTTGTTGTTGTCATAGAGGGTGTAGAACTCTAACCGTGGTATGGTTACAGTTCACAAGTAAACAGCGCTTTGTGAACTTTTCGATCTAAACAAGAAACTCTACAATAGATAGGAGTTAGTTGTACAAACTTTATTTTGGAGGCTTTTGTGGAGGCTAACAATCGCAAAACACACTTCTCTAGTGTGTTTTTGGTTTATTTATAAAAGTTGCTTAAAGTTAAGTAATGATTAGCGACTGTTTAACCATACATTGTTGACGTTTGAACGTCACTTAACTTTAAGCAACGTGTATAAATTAACCCCTGAATGTTTACGTAGGTTTATATAATTTATTGTGTTCGAAATGCCGATTTATTAAACTGTTAGAAAAGAGGGCTTTCAAAGAAAAGCTGAATGTATTGAGTAAAAGATGATAAATGTTGCATCGAACCCAAATAAATTGGGGATGTGGGGAGAAGATGATGATTTATCACAAAAAGACTAATATTATTTATTTGTAGCAGGAATGTACCTGCTTTTGTTGTTTAAATGTGCTCTCCGGGAGCATTCGCCTGTAATGTAACGTTAAAGATTCCATTTTGAGCATTACGTTACAATCCTCCCTGACGTCGTACGAGCATTCGCTTGTAATGTAAAATGTCAGATTAAATATTATAGACATGCTCGGTTCTCCTCCCTCACTGATGTAAGGTCGACTCTGAACGTTACATTACAGGCGAATGCTCGCGGTGGCACCTTAAAGCTAAGCGACACGTGTATTACCAAGTGTTTGTTAGGTACAAGTGACTTAGCTTAGCTACCAAAACCAATATTAAAATCGATTCCTTTATGATATTAGGACACTTAGTTACCTACGAAGTGTTTTAAGCTATACTTAGCTATAAACTATGCTGTAGAGTGATCTCTAAAAATGATGAGGAGTAATGCACTCTCAGTTTATTTTCTTTTGCTTCCTTACTAGCAGAGGCGCGCCTTTGAGTTAGTATAGTGCTGGCTCGTCTAAACGATCTCGCATCTTTAAACCGACCGTGTACAACCTTAAGAACGGTTGTTTGCTTTGAAAAATTAGGACATGTCCTGGATCTACGTTCCCTGGAGGCATTGTTTTGTACACTACTTTGGAGTTGACGTTTTTTACCATCTTGTTAAGTTATCGCGAGACTAGAAAACTAGTTTGTAGGATTATTTCCAAGTCTTGAATAAGTATGCCAAATTATAAGTTGCCAATATACTGTATATAGATTAGTATTATCTTTCAGTTCTGACGACGGTACTTACATATTAATTGTCTTGTTAGAAATGTAGATCGATCGATCGATATGTCGGTCAATTAAGATGGAATATTTACTTATTTTTTATTTTCGGTGGTTGGGCAGCAGTGTATTAGTATCATCTTGATTAAAAATTAGTGACCCTAAGAGTCTATGCATACTACAGACAAATCGTGCACGGATTTGTCCGTGAATATGGACAACACAGAATTTGTAAATGAAATCTATATATATACATATGTATATATAGCCAGTAACGAAGTCAAAACTAAAAACATTGAATATTTTTGAAAAAAGAAGTAATTCCTACGAGGTGTGGGAACGGGTCTGTTGCCGAAAATATCGTTTTTAGAATTTTAGAGCGTTTGTCGGTTTGTCTGGATGTATGTTCCGGGTTGGCGCAAAAACGGCTGGACGGATTTGGATGAAATTTGGCACAAAGATAGATTATAGTCTGCGGGGCGAGCACAGCCTTGTGCTCGAGTCACAAAGTTTATCACAGTTTAGTCGTATAAAATGTTTGACTCGAGCCATGTCACAATAATCCGTGCTCGCTAGTCAGAATTAACACATAGGTACTTTAATCCTTAATTTAGTACGGAACCGTAAAAATCAATTTTGTTTGTGTAAACGTCATAGATTAAACCACGATTAAACAAAAAAAATACTGATTTTCTCAACTCATACTTCAAGTAACAACACCACTAGCGGTCGTTGACCCCAAAAAACTTTTTTTTGTAATGTCTTTAGATATCCATAACCATCATGTCTGCGGAGTTTCGCTAGGGAATTCAATTTGAACTTGTATAATTGAAACGAAAGACACCCTTGATTAGTTTGACCCTATGCCCTGTATTTAAGCGTAGTTAGTGTAAAATGTGAAATACTTGATACTGAGCACCGGATACATGCTCCCATACCTAATTTAATCTTGGCTGATGAGGTAATTACAGGTCATAGGTAAATGTAAACTAGTTAGAAATTACACAAACACTAAGATTACAAAGTGCCTACATTAATTTAACGAAAACAACATCTTCGCCGCATTATCTTCAAACATACGACATAAGAGTACAGTCACATGACCGAACTAAACGTGGTAATAATATAAACAAATGATATCACTAACATTCTGGATAACATTCGATGTTTATCGTAAGGATTATATATTATCTAGTATTTACTTCACTTTTGACACCACCTAGATAGGGCGGACGATATGACCCGCTTGTGTGACATAGACTGCTCGTCGCCTGTATGAATGTTTGTTGACTCTGTTTCGCTTACGTTTTAAGGCGAAAAATTGAAATAATACACGATTATTTTGTAAATACATAATTGTTGCTGTTGCGAACAATTTTTTGTTCAACATACAACTGACTTGCAAATTGCAAAAAACTTAAGTTATGAATTTTTCGGGTTACCTTAGCAAGTTAGCGCAGCGTTTCGTAACCTTTTTCAGCCACGGACACCCCTAGAAAAAAAAAAAACCGGACCATTTATATTTACAACAGATACTACAATAAAAAAAAACTTTTTTATAGGAAATACGTATTTTATTTTCGTTATTCTAAATACGGTAGCATACGATTCTTAAGACGCAGATATATTGCGTGTTCTGTACTAAGCGTTTAAGAAGCTATTAAGAAAACGCTCTACTTTAACATATTTTTTTTCAAATCATTAACACAACTCGTTTAGACGAGATCTTTAGTATAAAATCATTCGAAAGTCGGTTGCCGTCGCCTTAATATGAAGGTTGGTGTTGTATCACTAATTTCCAACAAAATTAGTGATATTCGGGTTGATGTAAAAATTAGTATTCTCAAATCGGATTCTACTTGTAATCGATTTTTGTGCGACGCGTGCCAGGTCGTCACTTGTGTGTAGCTGCTACACAGACACATTCGCGTCCTAGCTAGTACAAACAATCTGTCATTGAAACCAAATTATGAATCAGTGGTAAAAAACAAGTGACGACCTGGCACGCGTCGCGCAGAAATCTGTGCCGGCACATGTCTGAGTCGCAAGAGCCTGCGCCGCAGCGTACGCAGCTGTCAGTACGTTCCAGCATTACAAAATCTGCTCTGCCCTGCGCTCCGTGGACCTGCGTCACCTGCATCTCAGCATATGCTTAACCTCAATGTAGGTACTCATGGAGTAGTTTTCTTTTCGCGTTTTCAACGTTGGTCTCCAGTAAATGTTCTTCATAATGATGAGTACAACTGCCTTTCAGGTTTTTAGTTATTTAAATTACACCTTGTATAGTGTTCGATTAGAGCAGTGGTGGCCTAACGAGAGCAGCGGTGGCCCAGTGAGAGCAGTGGTGGCCTAACGAGAGCAGCGGTGGCCCAGTGAGAGCAGCGGTGGCCCAGTGAGAGCAGCGGTGGCCCAGTGAGAGCAGCGGTGGCCCAGTGAGAGCAGCGGTGGCCCAGTGTTATCGGCCCCGACTTACGAGTTGTAGGTCATGGGTTCGAACCCAGGCATTATCAGCAGCAAATCATTCCAACACGCTCTCAAAACTGTGAAGGAAAACATCGTGAGGAAACTGGTGTGTCCTAGAACCAAAAATACGAAGACTTTGGCATCTACCAGCCCACTCCCTCTCGAAGAGAGGAGGCCTGTGTCCCAACAGTGGGAACATTATAGCCTGATTATGCTTATGCTAGTGCTGGATGAATTAAATCTTATATATAAAATTCTCGTGTCACAATGTTAGTTACCATACTCCTCCGAAACGGCTTGACCGATTTTTATGAAATTTCATATGCATATTCAGTAGGTCTGAGATTCGGCTACTATCAATTTTTCATACCCCTAAGGTAAGTAGGTAGGTAGGTATGTAGATACGTAGGTATGTAGGTAGGGTAGGTAGGTAGGTAGGGTAGGTAGGTAGGGTAGGTAGGGTAGGTAGGTAAGTGGGTAAGGTAGGGTAGGTAGGGTAAGTAAGAAAGGTAGGTAGGTAGGGTAGGTTTGTAGGGTAGGTAGGTAGGTAGGTGCGCCGTAGATAAGTACATAGTGCTATCCGTGCGAATCCGGGGCGGACAGCTAATAAAATAAAAAATCTTCCATACGCTGTAAAATCTTTATTGAACCTAAATTTCGTCTATTATGATGACGTCACGACCGCTAGTCTACCGAAGTCGTGATAATCCGTACTTTGTACAATAAATTAAAATATTGACTTACACAATAATCTTACAATTACAAACGTTACTAAAATATTTATTTGAACGTGACTTTGGCGTTAATTTTACAACTACTTACAAGCTAATAAATTTCTTACAGAAATAGGAGAAATTTTGAATTTTAGGAACTTTTTGACCAAAGTCTTGCTAATAATAGTAATAACTAATAAGTATCGAAAATAATCTACAAATATAATTTAAAGGTTGACGCTTTTTGCAGAAAGATGATACCTACTTTCGCAATCCCTTCCTATGATAGGGATGATGACAAAAAAATATATTTTATTCCGTCTTTGAGATTATAAAAAAATATTGGACTCGTATTTTTTCTTTTTTTACGTAATCTAAAGATTACGGCGATACATTGAGGTAAAATGCGCCATGACGTCACGAGTATGTAGATTTCATACGTGCTAGTGACGTATCGACCCCCACTCCTCAACTTAAAGTGCGTTTTATCTAAGTAATTTTTTATTAATATGATAATGCAAAAAATACGTGTCTAATATTTTTTTGTTATCTGACTTGCGGACTAATTAGCATTTACCCAGGCATCATCCCTATTGTAAAAGATCTCTGTGAGCAACATGGCTCGACCATGTAGCAATAAATTATTATTTTAAATAAATCAACTTTGTGTTGTGGCACAGATCAATACAGATGAGACACTTCGCAGTTTAGGTATGAAGCTACAAGTACGCGGCGGGCCCGTCTTGTTGGGCCAGTTCAGTTAGTGTGGCGTAGTCAGAAGGTCTTAGAGTCACGCGATAGAAAGAGAGGCAACTTCCAGGTGAATATATGTAACTGTAAGTGAGTAGCGTTGTGCAACCTGAATTGCACTTTATTGTGTCGTAGCAAGAATCGCTTTTTATGTAAATGATTTTGCGGAGTGCCCCATCTGTATTAATCTGTAATTCTTCTGTGATATAGCCCTGTATAATCCAATTTTCATAAGGAAATGAAAGAAAAGTGAAATACATAGAGGGATTTCAATAGCTAACAAGTAAAAGCTCCAATCAGCTTTGGCCACCAAAAATATCATAACAACTATATTCATCAAACTACACTATTATGTTTATTATACAAAAACTAAATTTTTACCGCGTAAGCATTATACTACCTGAATTCTTTTTATTAAACGACGTAGACAATTTTATTGGTACAGCAATATTCAAACTTGCATGATAGATGATATCGAAACATGATCAAAACGAACACTTAGAGCGACATTTTTTATGAACATGAAAATATAAACCAAAAAGACGATGATACGGGGTGGCAGGGACATCGACGCGTAAACTGATACCATGGATTCAGTACATGATTCTGAACCCCCCTACGTTGAAACTGCCGGAGGTTTTAAAAAAAAAAACTGCTATTTCATAGAAAAGTGCAATACCTACGCGGTAAGTATGAAACAGCAGATTTTTCTTAAAATAACCGACGAAAAATGTCAACGCCAGCGGGTTCAGAAACATGTACTGAATCAATGGTAACAGTTTTCGCGTCGATGTCCCTGCCACCATGTATATTGATCTGTTTGTAAGTACATACTAATTTAATTAATTTTGGTTTAAAAATATTTCATACAAACAATTTTAGTACATAGAGGACAGGTACTACATACTAAGTATAACTTTAATATTACCACAGTCTACCTAACTCAATACAGTTGATCAACGGTTTTGTTTTCGCAACGAAATCGGGTGGAGCGGCCATATTGCCTTTTGGGACAACTGACAGGTGACAGTTGGGGTGCCCATTTCTGTTTTAAATTCAGCTGAACCTTTGACATTTAAGGCTGCTTCATGTGTTATTGAGGTCATTCTTGACGTCACATTATTTTTGTGGCAAGGTTATTACTGGAACTTACAGAACAAGACGTTTAAATATTGTTCTATTTCAATTGATTCGTACCAGTTTAATATTAATAATGTTATATTTCTACAAAATAGTTTATTTTTTTATGAAAATCATGATTCCTACAGAACAATGGTGCTAAGAAAATGATATGACGTCAAGAAACACCTATTCATGTTATGTGACGACCTTTTGTACAGTCGACCAAGCTATTTGATATACATGCAAAAATATTCATCTTTCCACTACTCTGCCAATATTCATTTTTAGTGTATGCGAAATACCTTTTTTAGCATATGACATAGTCAAGAGAGTAATGCAAAATAGTTGACTGTTCTGCACACTCGCAAAATTGTTTAAATTTAAAAGTCATTGCGAGTTAGCTGCCTGTATATCATAAAGCTTGTTTGATTGTACTACTGCATGGAGATATTTGCACTGTGCTAACTATAGTTAATACGTATGGTTGAACATAAAATATGGCGACCATCCTCAGTCAGTGCGGTACGTAATGCTTACACTTATGTGAGAACCAATGCACTTTGCGTGTTCCGTAGCCGCATCAGCATTCTCCCAGACTCGTAATCGCATAATCTGGAATGACATAGTGGTTATTAAGAGGTGAAACACACTTATAGCAAGATTTTATAAAGTATAAAGGGGAATTCAGCTTCAGAAGGAGTTTATAGGTAACCTTTATTAGTAATGGCCTCAGGTTATGTCGCAGTGATTGAAAGACTTATCGCTAGAGTTAACTCTCTTCTTCAGAACAAAGTCGAATAAACTTTTGTCGTTTTGAAGATGATTTAAAAGTGTCGGTTCCAGGAACGGCGCTACATGAACTTAAGCTTCAGGCTCAACTGACCACACCGTCTGTCCCACTTTCCTAATCTTTAAAGCAATCTTAAAAGGCTAAACATACACGTGCTTTCGCGACACGACACAGCTTCCAGCTCGCACAGTGTCTCAAATGTCCTGGCGGTTCCCGTAGCATCGAAGGCACAGACTGGTCCCGCTGGCGGCGACGCACATCTGCCAGCACATAGTGGAGGAGGGACGCCCTCCCTCACTCGTGCCCTCATGTATTCAGGAGGAACTCTCATGTCAGGAGCCTCTCCTATCTCGTTGGCGTCAGCCAAGCGGGACGGCATGAAAGGCAGATTGGCTGGCTGTACTTCGTTCCATGCTGGAATGGAAAAAAAATATTGGTCAGCAGAATAACGGGTAAATTATCAGTAACGTCTTGTGCTGTCATTATGTGGTCAGAGGGGAACTACAGTTTCTATCTGAATTTTAAAATTAGCTAAAGTCCTAAACATTTTCCCTGTAGTAAGCGGCCATTATAAATCGTACCAACAACTATAGTAGAATTAGGACTTAAAAATATGTATGTATTTCAAACGATAGGTTGAAGGTGATTTAAATGTAAGCAGTGTAGGTATAAATATTAGTAGGAGGCATGGCATAAACAACCACTATCTAAATGAAACAATCCAGTTTAATTTAAGTGTGACATAATTTGACCTGTAACCGAACATAACGCAAATCTCCATGAAAACAATGCGGCCGCGCGGCTCACCGACTCTTTCGAGATAACTGCTTAACCGAAGATAATAAAATTAATGGGGTCATAAACGTAGCTTAATTGTTTCTTGTTTTATTCCATTACTGTTGTTCTTGATTACTGTTTGACATTTCGTTTGACCCTTCAATGTAATCAGTGTTATTTATTTTCCTAAACTTTTCCTGTGATCTCATCCATACTACGCATTGGTAAAGCGCCCTATCGGCTCGCTGCACTATGTAAACAACGAGATGCACACGCCCCTTCTCATTGACGCACACTTATCGAGTAAACATGTTAGGACTCGTTTATTTGTACATATTACTTAAGTACAAACTTCTTGAACAGTCGCTGGGCAATTCATTTTTGTTTGGACAGCTGCTAATGTGAAATCACTTCCACATTATTTACGCTGTTACAGATAAAAAAAGCTTGGCCATTTGAAATGCAATGTCAACGATTATCTCTAGGTTAATTACTCATTATCTTCTTCTTGCTTTGAAAAGTGCCTTGAACTAGAAGAATGACAAATAATCGAATTAATGTCTAAAAACATTTCTATTTTTCCAGCGTTAATCTTTGATCAAAAGGTATGGTCCTCTGTTATTTTAAAATTCTAACTACGACACTTCAATTAATCATCGATTTGACAAATAAGGACATTGTTGGCATTCATCAACCAGAGGTTAAGGTTAAGGTTTCCATTAAATAAATTGAAGTAAATATTCCAATATTTCTTTATTTATTTTGAGAAAAATGGATGGGTTCACGGAAAGCTGTCAATTCAAAATATTAATTAAAGATCTTTCGTGATGTTCCTGTCGCAGGGCCTAGGTTTCAAAATCGGTATCTAAGTATGCCACAGAAGAAGCATCGAATCAAGCTATGACGTGCCCATCCCAATGGTCTATTTACCACAACCTTATCAAAAATTTGAAGCGATCCGTAACATGGTAGATAAAACACTTGCATAACCATGTATCGAAGTTACTGCGTATATAAACTGCGTAGTTGGCCCAGGATGGAGTAATTACTATGATTTTTTATCGTTTTGTGTCGGTTCGGTTTTCAGAAAGGGTAACTGATTAACTGATCTAGATAGGGACACTTCCTCAGTGACTCACTGTAGATTGGTCTACTGCGCGTTTAATAATTATGTCGCCTTCAGAATTTCCCAGTGTTCTTCAATTAGTATGAGTCATTCGTGGGTTTATGTTTTTGAAGTGAAACTTCTATATAGACGCGTATTAGGTTTTTTTCTGTCACGAAAAAGCGTTACGGCCGCGTGGAGGGGGTAGACGATATATCGCGTGGTGAGAGGCGGCAGCGGCGGAGGGAGAGAATAGATTGGAATCTCAAGTTTTTATAT
Source organism: Agrochola lota (assembly GCA_947364205.1). Lineage (NCBI taxonomy): Eukaryota > Metazoa > Arthropoda > Insecta > Lepidoptera > Noctuidae > Agrochola > Agrochola lota. Next base: position 6,881,210 of record OX376231.1, on the reverse strand, counting down.
CATATTTTAGTTATCATAAGGCGATTGTATCTTTCATTGATTATAACGCAGATGAGCCGAATGAAGATTGATGACGAAAGATGTGCATTTGTTAATGTTCCATTGTATGTAAGTGTATAATTTTAGAGAAAACTATGGATGTTTTTTTTTGGTTCCGGATTAAATTCAGTTTTTTTGTTTGATAAAATAAAATATGTTTAAATAAAAAATGTACCTAACCTAACCAAATCATTTGCAGTAAACCTGCGTTGAAGTAGTTTCACTTCGACTATGTGTCCCAGCACACATTTCGTTTTTTTTTTAAGTTCATTTACATCATTTGTACTTACTTACAGACACACAATCGATGAAAAAGCAGAAGATATAAAATTGATTTTTAAACCCAAGTAAATTCAAGTACTTGAATTTGTTATCTCCATACAAAATATTCTACAAAAATATTGGAAGTAGTATACTTAGTGACTATGTGTATTATTGATAGGTACCTAAGCACGTTGAGGTAAAGAAAATTAGGTTAGCGGATGTATTAATACAATTAATAACGTACAATACACGATGACATAATTATTTGTGTGTACATAATAGAGCAGTGGTGGCGTAGTGGTAACGGCCGCGACTTAAGGCGCGGACTGACTACGATTTTAAACGCTACAGCTGCACTTACACAACTGCGTCTACGCGCTATACGGTAGCCCGACGACTAAAGTATGACCGCAATATCTATTTTCACAATTACAGAGAATTAAAATAAGTTTGAAAATCGAATAAATATTTGGGTTGACGATATGAGTAAGCTGCGAATGGGCATTTATTTTACGGGTTTTATTTAGATTATTCAGAATATACAAATTAAATTAAATAATTGTCTGGTTAAAGTTATAAAATAATGTTTATTCTATTGAACTCTTAAAAAAAAATGTTGTTATCGCTTAAAATACGGAGATGTTCGACGCCAAAGTTTATTTTTGTGAAGTATTTTTTATTGGGAATATCAAACTATTTTCTACTATTCTATTAGGTAGAAATTTTTCTTTAAACCCTTCTCTGTCCACTGTATTTTTTGCGTCGTATATTTTCATTGCGTTACGTCATACTCGATTATCCAAGAAACCAGTTTTTTTGAATATTGAGGTAACACCGCGCCTTAAGAGTAGTAGGTTCGAGCGAGTAGGTATTAGGTACGGTTCGAACCCCAAGCAGGCACTTTACGTTCTGTAAATTATTTCACTACCACTGCTCTCAAAACGGTGAAGCAAAACATCGTAAGGGAACCGGTATGTCCTAGAAGCAAAAAAATCGAAGACATGTGACATCTACTAAGCCGCACTGGGGCCGCGTGGTCTGTTAAGTTAAGGCCCACACCCCCTCTCACAGAGAGGTCTGTGTCCCAGCAGTGGGAACAAAGATCATAGGTAATATTATGATAACATTGTTTATGTTAAATAAAGATCTTTCCCGTTCAATTCCTATGAAGAAAATTAGTTTATGACGTACCATTTCAATGTAATGAAAAGTAAAGTAATTACCTCCTGTTTCGTTATATATCGTCGAATTGAATTGCAACTAAAGCCAAAATCTTAAAAGCATCAGTAAGTAATGGATGGTTAGTGATGATGGGTCTATGAGAGTGAGGGGCGAAAAAGCGCACCTGTGTCTGCGCATACACTTGTGCACTATAATATCTCCCACGCCGATATATCATTATTAAATTTAATATCCAGTAGGCGAAATATCCAATACCATACAAGAAGGGCGCACCCTAGGCAATAAGCCTTGCTGACTGGGTAATACTACCACAGCATGAGCTATTGTAATACCGTACCATATAATCTGGCCACCGATAGAATGCGTTTCTGACACCTGTAAGTTGGACAGGGTTGGGAACTAATTCTATACTTGCCGTGCCTCGGAAAGCACGTTAAGCCGTTGGTCCCGGCTGTCATTCGTGGATCTTTGACAGTCGTTACGAGTCGTCAGAAGCCCGAAAGTCTGACACCAGTCTTACCAAGGGGTATCGTATTACGCAGTTACTGGGTTGTGGAGGTCAGATAGGCAGTCGCTCCATGTAAAATACTGGTATTCAGCTGCATCCGGTTAGACTGGAAGCCGACCCCAACATAGTTGGGAAAAGGCTAGGCAGATTGATTGGGAACTAATCCTTTACTATTAAACGAGCAATGTACCTGGGAAAATTTGTTTTCTCCGTATTTTCACCCGAACAGAGGTCCGTCGACCAAATTTTATAACAAGATGGCTACCTTAGAATAATGACATGGCAGCATGGAATTATTAAGAACTTACTATCATGGCAGCATGGAATTAGTTGGCAGCATGTAATTAGTATGAACTTTCCTATATTAAATGAGCATTCTCTATTTTCACCAGAGCAGAGCTCGGTAGCCCAGGTACTAAAGTTTAAATTCGCAAAACACCGTATTATTTAGTACTCAGCTGATAGGTTGACAACGCATTCTCTCATCGGCCGTAGTGTAGTTAAGTAGAGACGTAGAAGAAAAAAAAGTTAAGGTATATCTGAGCTCGCTATCAACACTATATTGTATTTATTTAAACTTTTCGCACACTATAAGGTACAAAAGCGGACTTAGTTGCTCCGATTTAGAGGAGATAAAAATAATAAAAAGACAACAATGAATTATAAATAAAATAGGTACACAAGTACATAATATAGTTTATAGTTTTTTTTTGTTTATTGTATCATGCTTGCATAACATACAGATTTATGTCATGTGTGGTCTAAGGCGTTGACCTAGCCCGTCTTCACGCTCGCACTGGCTAATAACAAAGCTGCTGAGCTAAGCGGTTCAAGCTGTTAGATAAGCTTGATGCAGAGACGTCTGTTTACTCTGGGCTCTACTGCAATACAACGAATTGGTGACCAAGCAGTGTATGCAATAGGCTAACAACCTCCTTTATGAAAAATGCATTAATTTTCATTATTATTATAATCATGTATCAAATACTGATAACATTATTAAATGTGATTTAAAGCGGATGCTTTAAGTGATGATAAGGAATTAGCAACGAGTAGGATAGACTAAGACGTGAACTAGCAAACAAAATTAAAAACAGTGTGATGGGGACCGCCTTTTTTTAAAGTATGTATAAAGGGGATCCTAGGTTAAAGGTTACTATAAAAAAACTAGATGAACTATAGATGGGACAGATTGCATTAGTATTCGTTTGTTGGTCTTTTCGTAGGGCCTTCAAAGGGTCCTTTGGTCATGCCTACGACAATCTCGTAGCAATCGTAGCTCGCGCCTACGCCGTAGGCGTTAGGACCATTTTGGTTTAATAATTATCATTAAATGCTTAGTTGATAATATTTAATGTTTTTCCTAACCTTCTACATAGTTCTACTTCTAATCTATATAATTTCTCATAAGATAGTGTATCACGTGGCTTCACCGTGGTGATCAGGCCATATTATAAGTTATCTCGAAAAATATGAACTTTATTTATTGGTAGTATGATAATATCGTTTTAAGTTATGGTTATTTATTTATCATCAGAAATTGGAAAGATAAGTAAAAATAGCTATGAGATGAGAGGTGTTCCATTTTGGATTTTTCAAAAATTACATAAAGTATATTACTTATTAATTTAATTAAATGTTTATTTCTGTCAGTAGATCTTGTGAGATACTTATAAGTCGATTTGGTGAACATTTTAAAACTAGATGGCGCCGCCATTTCTTACCTGACTGATCCCTGAGCAAAAATGCCGAAACAAACTCAGAGTTCATGGTTTCTTTTAAAGTCCAAATATTATATATTATTCAAATGTGTGAGTCAAATGTAGTTATTGTCATACATGTGTCAGATATTTATGCTTCCAGTGGGATGTCACATATTTATGCAATATGAGCGACACTAGAAGAAAACTCGAAACATTTTACAGTAAATTTTGTATGCTGTCAAAGTGATGTCATATATTTTTGATCACATACTTCTGAACTGAACTGAGTAAGCAGATATTTATGCATTCTGAAAGGCACATATCTTTTTGAAGCCGATGCGGTATATTTTTGCTGTCTTCTTGAGAACAGATACTTATGAATGAATCATGAAATCAGATATTATTGCCGATCTATCCTTAGTAATTTATGCTCGTACACTACATATTTGGTGGAGTCTAAAAGTAATTAGAAATAATAAATATTTAATAGAAATAAGGAGCATTAGCATTAGAGCATTAGCTCTGAATGTGAATGTGGCAAGCGTGTGTGTATTTTCGATGTAAGTGCACATCGATGAACTCCTTTAATTGATGATAACATAAGGAAATTTCTTGTTGCATTAACAATCTTAGTTAGCAATCTTCATAATTATATGACTGATACATTGAGCCCATGTAGAAACAGATAGACACGTAGGTGGCGTAGGTGCATAGTTCACTAACACATGCATCCAAACTTTGGACTGAAGATCAAACTTGAAATAAATAGTAGATTACGTAAATACTATTAATTAACACGACAATGTAAACAATTACAGATAGTGTTAGTAGCCGGCATAGCTGGCTGCACAACACTATTTAGTGGCATCACGGCATAGATAAAAACAGACAGAGATGAATTCGATAGTGTCACACATAGATCAGGTCAATTTATCATTACATATTATTATTTCAATATTACTGGTTCGCAACGAAATAGTAGCTACAAAAAAACATGCATAAATAGGTGCTCTAGACAGGACTAACAGTCCGATATTATTACTGGTTGGTTTCGCGTTAGTAAAATTTTCTTACTCTTCAGCTTTTTCGGTGCGAGTTACAATCATCCTTTTCAGAATGGTTTAGTTCGAATTTGTGTAAATTGTTGAAACTTCGATAACCGTACAGGTAAAAAAAAGTGAGGAAACCGGCATGCCTGAGAGATATTTCTCGACGGAATGTGAAGCCAAGTCAGAGGCCCATGGGCGGCTTTAAAACTCTGACACCAGGTTAGTCACTAACTACACAAAAAGAAGAAGATGTGAAAAAAAAATCGAGATGGGTTGTTTACTATTCCGCAAGGTTTTGAATTGCATTTTTTGTGCCTTTACCACCATCCGAAGGCTTGCGAAAACAAACACTTAGTAGTAAGTAAACAACGGTTACCTGTTATCAAATACGTTTGAATTGGGAAACACAGAGTCCCGAATCAATGACGAACCAACAGACATATTCGATTCCACTCAGAAAGGAAAACAAACACTGCATTGCTAATTGAACCATTACCAACAATTCGCTTTTAAGACAAGTAAATTCCCTCCAACTATGAAGTTGAGATGAGATCATTTTCGCAGTAGCGGGTGCAGTAGATTGCGACGTCGTCCGTATGTCTGCCCTATGGTCGATTACTCACTCCTAATAATAAATGTGCGCTGCCCTCAGTGGGCGTGTAGCGATAACCCTTGATCAAGCCGCCAAACGGTCTATGGCTCCGCGCGTATTTCGGCTTCGAGCGTCTTTGTGTTGCTTGTTTGCTTCATAGTAAACAAAGACGTAGCTGCCTGATGAAAACTTGACATGAACTTCCATTCAGCATTTGATTAATGTTTATTGTGGAAGAGTTGCTAGTACTCACACACTATGATATCAAATGCCGTTTGAAAAGTCTATCTTTTACTGTTATGAAAAAGAAAACGATTGCCGAGGAAACTTTTGAAACACTGAAAGATTTTCGGAGAAATGAAAAGGAAATTCTGAAAGAAATTTATGACTTCTGGGCAGCATTGTTTGCATTAAAAAAATACAGTTAATTGCAGTATATTATATACCGATGCAAAACTATTAATTCAATGCATTCGTTACATACATATTATAAACATGACCTAAAAAGGCACGTTTTCCTCATTCATTAACTTATCGAAAAGATATCATTTACAAACTTAAGTATTGTTGTTATGTTTTTATTTTATTTTTATTTATTTATTTTATGTACTTTACAACTCAATAATTAAAACGATAACTTACCAGCAACTAAAACTACGCACAACAAAAACTTCCTGTTTAACATTTCCAACTTATTGAGTCCAAATAATGAACGGCACCACAACGCAACACCACAAATTCAATTAATTCCTTTTAAGATAAATAACTACTTGTATTTTTATCTATGGTTTGTCAATTCGAACGTCTGTCAAACAGTTCGAGATTTGAATTTAAAATTTTGTTTTAATGAACGATGCTTATTGTATAGAAGTTATCTGTTCACTGGTGCATCAGTGACTGCTCCAGGATGGACGGAAGGGGGGATGGGATCACAGTAGTGGTGGCAGCGATAACCTCTGCCTCGACCGGAGGACGAAGTGCTGATAACGGCTACGACTTTCAAATGAGAGCGAGTATTCTTTTCTTTCGCTATAGATAAAGGTACGGCTTTGAAGATTCGTTTTTTAATCTTCCATTTTTTTTATAGTTTTTTACGTTGAACACAAAAAAGCAAAAAAAAAAAGTGCCCGAAGTTTTGGTCAGTTTTGGTTTTAATGTAAACTATTATTCATTAATGCATACTAAGTCGTGGTCTGCTTCTGCGTGTTGTCGAGTAATGTTTGGATGGAATTTCAACTATAAAAAAAACATCAGAATGACATTAACCTCTAAAATCACGATGTTTTCTTACATTAGGTAAACACTTTTTATAAACGCTACCACACGCGTTTTTTTTTAAATTAGTTACCTATACTTGATTCAAATTACAGCCTCTGGTAAATCTACAAAAAAAATACCAAAACAATAAATTGCGTGACACTGGTTGAGAACCACTGGCGAAAAAACACGTGCCCATTTTTTCGAAAATGAGTCACATTCGCACACAAGTATTTTCCACAATTTTAAGGCATTGATCTTTGACAAAGTACCTCTATATCAAACACAGAGATTTTATTTTCCCACAGCAGTTTCATTGAATGCTATCGTCCAGAATTGTACTCACTCGAAGGGTTATCTGTCGAATGATTTCGTGTCAACATGAGATACATCATCACTAATTATAAACTTTGTAAAAAATCTTAACTGCCCGATAAGAATTCTGAACCTAGGATAATTTTTAGGGTTACGTCAAGCTTTTGCAAAAACGGAAGCCATTTCATAATGGCGTCATGTTTTCTCGAAGTTACACGTCATGATATTTTTTTTCATAATTTTGTTTGTCATTTATAAACCAGTCGATAGGTCTTTCAATTTAAATCACTTTTAGGGTTCAGACTATTATTAGCCTGCGCTATCTGTCTGTCAGTCTCAAAATTTTCACAGAATAACTATAGCCGATATCATCTTAACTAAGGTCCCCGTCATAAGAAGCTATACATTTTGTAAACAAAGAACTTCTACTAAGTTACGTAGCGAAACAAATACTCGCAAATTCAATCAATTCAAAGTAATATACGTGTAATACGAAAGTAACGAGCAATTTCACTTGGTCGGGTTATATTTTAGCGATTTAAAAAAAGCGCTGTCGTCTAATGTTTTGTGGTACTGAGTTCCAGTACTGTTGAAATTGCTCGTTACTTTTTTATCACACGTATGTTACTTTGAGTTGATTGAATTGGGGATTATTTGTCGCTACGTAACATAGTAGAAGTTCTTTGTTGATTGAATTCTCACTACGTAACTTAGTAGACGTTCTTTGTTTACAAAATGTATAACTTCTCGAGGCGGGGACTTTAATATAATATTATAAATGCGAAACTGGGTTGGTTTTTGATACGCTTTCACGCTAAAAACGGCTGGCATGACCAGAGTTAGGACATAAGGTACTTATTATCCCGGTAGTACGTTTCCGTAGGATAATTTCCGACCTTCACGCGGGCGAAAGCTAATGGTCAATAATTATAAAAATGAAAAGATGGGCTTTTCATTTTTATAATTGCCCAAGGCGTGACTGATTTACCTTATAATTGTCCGGCTTAGAATGAATTATTGACACCTGAGACGTCTGAGTTTTTACCAATCTTGTAGTACTGCAAGAAAAGACCAGGGTGGGACGATAGATGATAATGGTATGTACAAGGCACACACAGGCACATGTGGTACAAGGCAAGGAAAATTGTGAATTAAAATGAACTGCGTCATATTAAAAAAAACACGAAGAGTTCCGTAGCACCCGTACAATATTTAGCAAAAAACACGTTTCTTATATGGATTTCTCTCTTTAATTATTAGCTTTATTTTATTTTTATTAAGTATTTGTTGCTATAGCAGCAATAGAAATACACAATCTGTGGTGTGCTATTACGGTTTATGAGGTACAGCCCGCTGCTGTCAGCGGGCCGTCTGTCTGTACAGACGGATAAACAGCAGAGGCTTAGTAATAGGGTTCTGTTTTGCATTCTTCGGGTACGGAACCCTAAAAAGGGCAATTTATTTTATTTTGTGTACACACGAGGACATAACGCTATGCAATGACGTCAACGGGAATTATTAGGTGGTAAATCCTTCCGACTGAAGATGCTACCTAAATCATCCAAATATTTTAAATATCATGTTTTCCTTCCGCCATTTACTGCAATGTGTTTTTTCTAAATATTTACCTGTTTCTTAGCATATAAGCATTATCATCAAACAGGTTATCGAACGATAACCTTAAGCCCCCAGTACACGTTACACGTAAAATGGCCCAGTATACGTTGGTTGAGCGCGCTCGGCCAACGTATACTAGGACTTTTTGCATGTAATTGCCGTTTGATTTGCGTGTATTTGCCAACGTGTAAAGCACGTTAAGCATGACCAGAATAGAAACGGGTTTTGTCGACGGAAGAATAATCAAAATGACAGATCACAATCACAACAACAGAATCAGAATCTGTCGTTTTGTCTATTCTTCCGTCGAAAAAACCCGTAGAAAACCCATTTCTATGATTGTCATGCTACGCGAGCTGGGGGCTTTACACTTGCCATAAACAGAACGTAAAGGAAACGGGTTTCATTAATGTTAGTAACTGGTTCTAGTCTGGTCTAGGGTGAGGCTGTTTATGAGCCACGACAAGTTATAGGCTATACAGATACGTAGTTCATTATGCAGATAATTTTTCTAAATGCTTTTAAACTGCGTTTTTTAATCCCAGATACTAATTTGACAGACCGTGCAAATGTCAAACAACAAATTGAAAAAACAAACAACAAAGATTTGTTTTTTTTTTTAAAACGAACTTTAGGCAATTCGATTAAGTTTAAAAAAAAAAAAAGAATGCTACACTATCTGGGGTAAAAAACGTTTTTTTTTTAAGTAATGAAAAATAAACTTTGCGAAGGCCTTTGTAGGTTCTTACTCCTCAGCATGGGGAATAAACTGTTAGGTACATGAATAAAGTAATCGCTTGGTCTAGAACATTTTTAATAAGGTAGTTAAATACTAAAACAGTTAACATATAGGTCTCGAACATACGAGAAAACAGAGGTTTACAATATGATAAATACATTTTAAACAGTTTTTAATTTATTTGCTCAGAACTCCAATTCTCTTTTCGCGCGTTTCGGCATTCTGTAGATATTAGAGTAAACAAAAATATTAATGACTAACAAAAAGGTACCGTTAGCTAATTAATATTATTTATTCTATATCTGTGGTTTCATGGTTTGTTTATCAAAAGCATCATCACTTACTTTTAATAGTTTTTACTGTCAGTGTATTAAAAACAAATAGTATGTGCTAATAGAGGAGATAAACACACGCGACGCGAGGCAGGCGAGAGGTCAGCTGTAACTGCGAGACATGGATACGTTGGTAGCGAATCATATTCATTGACGTCATGCTAACACGCTAATGTGGAAACTACATTATATACTTAATAGATAATGAAGATAAAGGTCAAACACATACAAAGCATTTTACACATATAATGGGAAACACCGGTAGGGATGATGACTAAAATTTTTTTTAGTCCGTCTTGGAACTAATTAAAAAATATTGGACACGTATTTTTTCTTTTTTTACGTAATCTACAGATTACGGCGATACATTGAGTTAAAATGTGCCATGACGTCACGAGTATTTAAATTTTATACTTACTAGTGACGTAGCGACCCCCACTCCCCAACTCAATGCGTTTTATCTAAGTATTTTTTTATTAATATGATAAAGCAAAAAATACGTGTCTAATATTTTTTTATTATCTGACTGACGGACTAATTCGAGTTTCTTTTTTTTTACGCAGGCATCATCACTATTATCGAAGAGCCTACCTTTTACTTTACTAACTCTGGACATCTCAGGTCCTAATTTATCAAGATTTCAGAACCTCGACAAAAGAAACAACTTCATACATTGACTCTGAGTAAATACATCTACAATATCAATCACAATCCGAAGGATTTTGAAGGAAATTCCTAAATCATTGCTTCATATGTTTGAAAAATTCGTCTGGTTGCAACGAAAATAACGCAATGAATGTTGTAGAACTGTCAAAATAAATGGCATTGCCATTGTATGTTACGCAATTACCCCGCGGGAGTTCTAATTACTGACTTTAGAGTCTAGTTGCCCCAATAATCTATAAACTGTGGCCCGGGTCATTATCGGAAACAGTTATCTTTCACATAAAGGTTAGTTAATTGACTCAGGCTTGACTTTGCGGAAATCCATTATAAAATACAATAGGCGACGTATATGTAGTAACCTAATCCGCTTAACTGTTCTTAAAGACTCATAAAGAACCCTGTAAGAAATCGACACGTGTTTCACCTCTCAACGATGCATCCTCAAGATGACGATTGACTTGTTGTGAACCCGAACACGACGTGTTGCCGCGTCAAGCGTCGAGAGCAGGGTGAGCCACTTTGGTTTGCAAACCGGCTCATAATAAGCAACGGAACCGGCATAATTTTGCTCATTTTATAACTATCCATTAGGCTAAATAAAATTTTATGGTGTAGGTATGCTGAAGTGAAAAAGGTTTTATTGCATATGTACTTGCCAGTTGCCATATCTCCGCTATGTATTGAATTAATTTGCAATTTTTCCGATATTCAACAAACTTGGCTTAGCGCGCACTGCGGTGCGTTTTGCCACCGCAAAATCTGTGAAGTATAAAACACAGTGGAAGCACGCGTACTGCGGAACAAAAACGCATACGAAAACAAAGCAAGATTTTATTCGTTGCGGTGAAAAAAACGCAACGCATGTCCACTAAGGGCGGTTCTTACTTCGACTAAACTTGAAAGGATTGTTTTTAGAACCTATATATGAAACCAAATTATCCATAGGTAGGTAATCTACACCTATCTATAATGACGTAATTGCAGTCCGTGCAGTTATAATATTATCTACTTTGAGATGATTGTGGAAACCATTAAATATTTAGCAAACTAGGTGTTTATAAAGTGATTTAATTTTTACAATTACTGTTTACCATCGATTACTTAAGTGTTAGTGCATGCTCATATATCAGTAGTAAACAATAATTATGTATGCAGAAAATAACGGAGCACTAAACATGATTTTATGAAGGTAACGTTAAAAAAATAAGGATGTTGAAGGATAAATGAATCATGCAATTTATTGTAGGTATCGATGTTCCGCAGGTTTTTAAGTTGGATGAAATGAAAAAGTGCGTTTAAAAAAAGGATCGACTACATGATTAACTACTGGTTGCTGCAATCTTTATTTAGCTTCCTTCATTATTTTCTTCTTCTTATCGTGTGGTCAGTGACTAACCTGGTGTCAGAGTTTTAAAGCCGCCCATGGGCCTCTGACTTGGCTTCACATGCCATCGAGAAATATCTCTCAGGCATGCCGGTTTCCTCACAATGTTTCTTAATTTTAAACATGTGTTTTGAAGTCGTAATGAGATTGACAATAAATCACAAATAATTAAAAAATCAACCGAATTGCGAATCTCCTCGTTTTTTTGAAAAATATGCTCACCATTTTTTGCCAGAAAACCTTGACCCTCAGGTTCGTTGCAATTTCTCAGTATTTAAATAAAGCACTTACATAAAACTTTTTTGTAAACAAAGACCCTTTACAAGTAAAAGACTCCATGGTCATTTTTGTGTTCCATAGCGATTCCCTAAATATTTTTAGATATTGTTCTAAGGAAAAATAAACCACAACATTCTTGTTCCAAGTAGCATGCTCATTATCAAGGTCATTAATTAAGCGTACCTTCCAGTTTTCCTGTGACTGCAGATAATGTTTTAAGTGGAACAGGTTCATCCCGCTTTAAAGGAAAATTTGATTATTATGAGAAGTCATTAACACTCCTGACTCCTGACGCACCCGAATACGACTTAAGAGCGTTTATCCTAAAAGTTGGCAACGTCGCAAATAGCTAATTATTTACCTATTTTGATTAATTTGGTAATATTACTGTATGGAAATATGAAATGTGGCTAAATAGCGAACTAAAATATTGATTATGAAATGCAATAATTAATATCGTAACACCGAATAATTCGTTTTAGATGTAAAAAAGTATTTGGAAACTCTCCAAATGCCTTTTTTACACCTAAAACGGTTACAACATCAAATTCAGTGTTGTAATTACATTTCAGTAGTAATATTTTAGTTCGCTAGTTAGCCACATTTCGTATTTCCATACAGTAATATTGGTGCCGATTCTCGTGTCACAAATGCCGCTAAACTAGACTAAATATCACTAAAATTTAGTTTATTCCAGTCAAACGACGATTTCCCATTCTGAAATAGACTAAAGTAACACAACTTAACTATATTTTAGTTTGACTGCACTAAGATAGTACTGAGGTTTTAGTTTAGTGAAAATGGCAATTTTGTAATTCTGAATTGGACATTTTTCACCTAAAATTTTGGTTGTAAAATACCAAACCAGACTAAACCTGACAATTTTGAATCGCGATTAAAAAGGTGTGGGATAAAATAAGTTGTCATGAACTAAAATTCACACCAACATCTCGACTTCACGTGCAAAAACAGTACTGTAATTATTTTTTCTTTTGCTTATATCTCAAAAATGGTGCGTCCTATCGCAAAAATAATGAAAATTTCGACCCCCTTTATGGAACTCATAAACCCCTAATTCTGAACATGTAGGTAATATTTTTTCATGATTTCCATACAAAAAGTGAAAAATTCCATATAAAACACGTCGAGGCGGCACACCCTCAGCGCCTACGGCTCTAAAAAAAAAATCACGGGTTTAGGGCAAAGCACGGGTACCACGTGGATTCGCGATTATCAAATTCTATTTTAGTTGTGCCAAAATATTTTTTTAGTTTAGATAATTTTATTTGCAGAATGGCTCTAAGATTCTCATAGCCAAAAGTAAGGAATTTTAGTGATAGTTTAGTTCGGTGTACAAGAGAATCGGCACCAATGTCAAATTAATCAATACAGCGAAATATTTGACATCTATTTGCGAAGTTGCCCACTTTCAGAATGCCTGCCCTCTTAACTTCTTGACTTCTATAAACGTAGTGTTGGGACATGAACGGTAAATTTCGTATTCGATTCAGTATACCTATGAAATATTTCTTACTGATAAGTCTTACCAACGCATGGATTAACACAACCATGTTCTTATTATTTCTATCAAGACACTTATACATTCATTATAAAAACCTAAATCCTTTTAGCCATTCCTTAGTTCCTAAATCTTTAACGCAGGTCTACAAAATGAGTTCTATTTTACATGCACAATATATCTGCATGTAAAAACGAATTGATTTCAGATATTGGACGAGTTGGTTTTAAAACGGGTTACTATTTTTTTTTTGAATAGAATAGAATACTCTTTAGTATGTATACCATATGGATTCAAGATATAAATGTAGTTTTTTTTTCTATCCTTTGTTTTGTTACAACGCAAATTGTATTGTAAAATGCCAACGGAACACGTTGGCAATCGTTCATAGTTAACAGAATAATTTTTACCACATTTTTTTCCCTCTTTATTTGTTTTGGGGTGTTTATCTAAATATATTTGGCACACATAAACTATACGAAACAGTTAAACAATATATGAAACACTGTGATAAAGAAAGAAGTCTTTTAGGCCACCACACCACATTTAGGCGGTCTAACAAAGAAAAAAAAAATACAAATACAGCCCATTTTGCTCATTTAAACACATATTCCAATTATTAATAAGGAAAATCTTGCCGGGTAATTTAAACCGTTTAAACTGACCCCAGCACAAATTCTTAGTCGCATACGTCGAGTTGATAGGAGCCAGTTATGATGCGCATGAGTTTATAAACAAACCCGGTGTCCCCGAGTGGACAGTAGCTCGCCGGCAAGCGACTCGGACGTTGTACTTGTATTCAACAAAGTGTATTCCACAGACATAGACGTACGTAAATATTAACTAAAAAAACATGGACAAGATGTTTGTTTTTCTCGTAATTGGTGAGTTTTTTTTGTTTTGTTTTTTTTACGTTAAGTAGGGTATTTGGTGTATCTTCTAGTTAGTATACAGTGAGTTTAATATACTCCAATACAGAAGGCCAATTCTCGTACATAAAAAACGTCCACATTCAAGTCGCATTCAAGTGTCAAACTTGTCAAATTTTTTGGATAATGGATTGTATTTTTGACAGATTGCGAATGAGATTAAAATATCCATCATTCTTAAAAATTACGGGAATTTTCCCTCAGGTGTCATTTAGGTACAGTTGCATTAACTTGAAATGACTAAATACACACAATTTTTCCTAGAATAAGTATACTATACTCGTATTATAAAACAAATTCGCTTTTTGCGTTTGTCGTATGACCGTGTTGTACTTCTAAACCACGCAACAGATTTTGATGAGGTTTTCACCATCGTTTAGAGAATTTATTCCGGAAGGTTTAAGTGTATAATACGTTACTATTAAAGTACGTTTACCTAAGAAATCTCGATGTTTTGTCAAGTCGTAAAAACCGTGCGAAGCAGGAGCGGGCCGCTAGTTCACTTTAAAATGCTAAGATGCCCTAACCTACTAAACAACCGATCAAAATTATGCAGATTTAAGGAAAGGGTACGATTGGATTCGTACCCTTTCCTTAAATCTGCATAATTTTATAATATAAATATTAAAACTATAAACAACACAACTGGTTTGAAACTGCTAATGCTAATTTACATTTTGAATTAAGTAGGTATAAAAACTAGATTTTTGAATCCGGTTCTTTCGTTTAAAATGGCAACGTGACATTGTGTGTACCTTTTTGCTTTTAAAATAATTGACGGAGTGGCCGTCTTCTTACGAAGTAATAACAAAACTTTTTGCTGTAATTACTCTTGAACCTTAGTTTACATTTTGATTTTATTTTTGCTAGCAACAGTTACTGAACATTGAGCGTTCAATTCTTAAAACGTGCAAAATATACGATTTCGAAATATAATTGAGTAGCTATTGCTTCAACATTGATTAAACTTTTCAAAAGTGATTGAAATTTAGCTTTAATTAGGTCGTTATCGCCATTCTCTTGCCATACCAATTTATTATGGGTCGACGCAACGAAATTAAGCTTAGGTAGATATTTGTGGCGGTACTTGGGGGAGGCCTATGTCCAGCGTGGACGTCTTTCGGCTGACATGATGATGTTGATGAGGTATTTGTGTAAAAAGAAATGCGCACGTCATACGGTAGCTGCATGTTACTGGGGAAACTCAATCCGTCATCCTCTCATCTTATAACGGTCTTGTTAACGATTAATTTTAATGACTTGTAAATTCCCTTTATCACTATTTCCTTAATCTTCTTTAGACCGTGGCGATAGCAAAAAAATCGCTGATAAAATTTTGGTTACATCGGAAAAGTAAATCTAAAACCCATGTTACTGACATACCTAATGTAGATGTCTCGAACTACATAAATGCTGTCAAACTGAGTAAGAATGCTCTGAGATATGTAGAAAATCAGATAAATAATTTGTGCTAATGTTTATAATTTTTATATTTTACAGCTCTTTTTACAAATGGCGCTTTTGGGCAAGGGCAGGCACCACAAAATGAAGATGATTTAGAAGATAGATACGGCTGGAACCGCCCGAACTGGAACCAATTCCCAGGCCAAAGGCCTGCCTTCCCTGGCCAGAACCAGTTCCCCGGTCAGAACCAATTCCCTGGTCAGAACCAGTTCCCCGGTCAGAATCAATTCCCTGGCCAGAACCAGTTCCCCGGTCAGAATCAATTCCCTGGTCAAAACCAATTCCCCGGTCAAAATAATAATGGTCAGAACCAATTCCCTACCGCTAGTCCAAATACCGCACCGACAACGACACCTACTAGTACTAGGTAAGTAGTCAATTATCGTTTGGGTAAATTAATAAACATTTTTAAAGATATATCAAAGTTAAATTCTTTCTTAAGCGTGTATAAGATTTTTCCCCTAATCTAGGCTACTACTTTGACAACGTTTTGATTACGAGCCATCAATGACCCCAAAGGTTTAAAACTCAATCAGATACTCTAACTTCTCACAATGTAATCATTCTACTAAGATTGTGTTGGCATACTTTACAAATTCAAACATTTAAACGACGTATTTGAGTAACATTGGTATTATTTTTTACTGACGCACGTCAATCGTTAATTCGATATCTGTATGTAATAAATCATCATCTGCTAGACTTCTCCCTATACAGGAAGCTGACCCCAACGGTCAGCTTCCAGTCTAACCGGATGCAGCTGAAAGCTAGTATTTTACATGGAGCGACTACCTATCTGACCTCACAACCCAGTAACAAAACAAAATTAAATACAAATAATGCAGAAGTTATTGATGATCGTAGAATATTTAGCAAAGAAAATTTTGAGATAGGGATAGAGGAAGTCTACCCACATACGTCGTAGAAAATTTTAATGAATAAGACGAAATATTAAACTTTTCAGTACCACCACGCTGTCGCCTGAGGTCCGTCAATGCATGAGCAGTTGCCCAGTGACTTCTGAGTACAACCCTGTCTGCGGCACTGACAGCATAACCTACACCAACCCTGGAAGGCTGAACTGTGCACAGCTGTGTGGCGTCAGTGAGTATCTGAAAATATTAAATTCACTGACAGACAACACAGCCTCGAAGCTTGAAATTAGAGAGTTCCTTAGGTACGAAATTTAAAATCAAAAGTCATCTATTCAAAGAGCTGAGAATCAGCACTTCAAAATTACATAACAGAGTCTAGTGCTTTCGCTAGGAAGAATTGGCGCAACAAACTTCCCAGCCGCCCTTCCCAGCTCTGTTCAGTTAAAAAATACAAAAAGGTGAGCACTAAGAAATAATTTATGAAAATTTCTGCCCTTAATGTAAAGGGGTTAAATAGGGGATCTAAAAAGTTTAGAAGGATTAATTCAAAATCGTAAAATCTTACTTATTTCACCTTAGGATTAGTTCTCTAATGAATAACCCAAATTAAAAGAAATGAGATTACAACCGAAATTCTCCCAAAACCTTTGTTACTTCAACGAATCTGCTTAAAATTTTGTATTTTATTAAGTTTCGACTCTCGTTTTATATACATTTTAACATCCGGTATTCTTGACATTCGACATTGAGAACTTTTCCTTGAAAAGACTGGTAAAATATTGGAATCCTTATGATATCGGTTCTTGTTCGTTGTTAAAGACCTTGTGAATCACCGGTGACAAAGTTCGCCTTAATTTAAAATACTGTGATGGTTAAGTCTTTATGTCCTGACCTTAGAGACATTCTTATGAATGCGTATACGGGTGTTTGCTATATGATGTCATTCTGTAGATCTAGAATACTTATTTAATGTTAATAGATCGCATACTCATTGTCAATGTTATCAATTATCTAAAAGTATATAAAAGAACTAATTCTAAGTTAGCTTTGGTTCCTATGTGAATTGTTGATGAACTTTTGAAAAGTTAACATAACTAATTCCAATCCTAACTGTTTTCATAGAATAAAATTGACACAAAAGGGGGTTTTAGGGAAGGTAGCAAATAATAACATAGACTGCGGAAATGTATTGTTATTATTAGGAATGCTTTGCTCATCTTCGTGTTGATAAAATATTAAAACGATGACCGCAAAGACCAGACCACTACATGAACACCGTAGCTACAAATTACGGACTAATTGTTACCAAGTACATAATGAGGAAAATACTTCTATATATAGAAGAATATTAAATATGAACAGTAATGTATGTTATAGACAAGACACTTAACTAATTGCACCTACTCTATTGGCCGCTGAAGTAATTACTATGATATTTCTATTTATTTTTAAGAGGATGTTATTGTATAATTGAAATGTTGGGTTTTATGCATTATCCTCATTATTTACATGGTTTACCAATTAGCCGTATTAATACCGTTCTTGTATTCATCGTCTATTATGAATGTACTACAAAAGAACGGACAAGTTTACACGATCTAATTTCTATTGAGCATAGCAACATGGGAATTAAGTGGAATAGTGAATCAATATTGTTTTCTTTTGGGTATGTTTCAATATAATTCTTTGTATCTTCGCCCTGTATAATACGTGTGCGGTTGCTTGTATGATCTATGGTTTTGTTCCATAGAACCGACAGCTGTGATACGATTTCATTGATATCCTGAAATGCGTTGTTTGGTTGTTCAATGCTATCAGGAGAATCTGTCAATTACAGTGGCATTGACATATATTATTTTAATTTATTATTATTATCAATAATAAATTAACACGTGTTGTTTTTTTTTCAATTTCAGCTGTGTCCTTGTTGAGAACATCGCCTTGCCCGACCCCAGCGCCAGTCGACCCCGCATAAGCCATTAACTTATTATTTTAACGTATAGAACTAAATAATTTATAAATGACATAAGTACATTACTATTTTCGGAAAATGTTTTTTGTTATTATTTCTTTTCTTCACGCATATAGTGCCATCCAGGAAGACGAACCCCACTCCGTGATTACTGTACTGAAAGCTGTATTTTAGTACGCAGCGGAGCGGAGTGAGGCGCGTCTTCGTGGATGGCACTATCTATACCTGGATATTGCTTGCATAGCATTATGAAGCAATATGATATCATCGCACTTCTGAAAACCTAATTAAGTATGATTTTGATAAGTAGGTAAATTAAGAAAGATCTCTGAGCAGTCGAATGTTATGGCCGGGTACAGACTGGTGTAACGTAACATGAAATGTAACACAAATGAGCTGTCCTTGATGGAATGTAACATAAACTCTAACACAACAACTAGGCGAATTTGTCATTTAGCTGTTCCTACCGAAAGAACAAAAGCCTATTGAGTTCCTTGTTAAAAACGGATTAAATTATACACAATAGACAAGCAATATAAAAAAGCCACTAAGTTATCATGAAATATTTCCGAAACCACGCAAAATAGCTTCTTGAAGTAAAAAACAACATTCAAGTATATTTAGGAATAGCTCATAAAAACACCTATAAAAATGTTTTCAAGATTTTTTTTCTTCATCAAGCTAACTTGTGTGGTTTAAGAAACATTTAGATTAGTTTTGGCACTTTGCAAGTGGCTTTTTTATATTGCTCGTCAGTGTATATTTAGTATGTATTTATCTATTATATAGCATATGTATGTATCTGTGTATCGGTTATAGTATATTGTACTCAAATAATTTTTATTTGCACCAAAGACAACCCCATTTTATGTCCAGAAAATCACAGTCCATTCCAAGATTGCCTGAAAGAAATCGTAGTAAGCGATAAGGCCAGCAATTGTATGTTTTGTATTTTTATGTAATGTATAATCTGCTGTACAATAAAGTATTTATATATATAAACAAATTTTGCAATCAGAAATCGGGCCCAAAAGCTACATTTGAACCGCAACCTGCACGCAAAATACTAGTTACTGATTAGGAACTTGGTAATGGGAACTTTAGATCACTGAAATGTGTATGTGTCGCAGTAAGATCGTTGAAGCCGTGATATAGTTATATCCCTAGGGATATAGGTAGGTATATACCGTAATATACTTATATGAAAGCGGTTCATTACTCTCGAAGTGCCTTAATTTTGTTACTGCGACCAATATCGACGTAGTAGGTCACAGTTCTAACATAACCTATTTAGTCGCAGTGCTCTAATAGTTATATTAATAGATCGTGCTCGTATCATAGTTATAATCCTAGTAAGACAGTTATGAACCGCTTTCATATAACGAAATTACGGTATATAGTTATATCCCTAGGGATATAGCTATATCACGGCTTCAACCATCTTACTGCGACATATGTATTGATGTGAGATTGGGCCAATTTTGCAAACAAATGTGTATATGGTTGCGGATGTAATGAGACAATTCTAAGATCTATTAAATCTGTGAGTAAGTACCTTTGCCATGACGCTCGTGTGACACGCCGACATAGAAGTCCCTGTTACAGTATTTTACGTTCATGATTATTACTGTCACTTACATGACATACAATTTATGTCACTGTGTTTTCCCAACGGTTGAATCTCTTTATTTTGTCTCTCTTGTCTTACGTACACGCACACACATTAGATCAATTGCCGATTAGCTTCTGAACGCGACTTCGTTCGCGTGGAAGTCATAAGACACCACAGTATACTAAAATAACAGCCGCATTTTTATGAAACTGTATATTACGTTTGTAGTTTTGGTCTCAGCAGCCAAATTATACAGAGAGTCAGGACTGGTAACACGGGAGTAAGCGACGTACGTCCGTGCGAGAAGCAGCTCGTCCTGAGATCGACACCCGCAGCCATCAGTAGCAATTTCCTATTCCTTGCGAAATTTTTCGTTTATAGTGAATTAATGAACGCCTGTGTTCCTGCATATAGTATCTAATAGCAAATGATGCACAGACTGATGCATTCTTACAGATTATTCTTGATGAACGGTTATCATTAAAATAATATAACAGTACATGGGATTTCTCATTAACAGTCACCTAACCAAAGATATTTATTTTTATTATAACCAAAGATGGCAGAAGAGACCTAAACTTTATGTTTTACATACAGGAGAATAATGATGAGTTCGTAGAAAGTACACAGATTTCCACGAACTCATCATTATTCTCCTGCTCTTATCCCGATTTATATACTTCTCTATAAGTAGTCAGTCATCTCGGTAGTCACCGGCATATCATCTTTCACACAGTCCTTCCATCGTTTCTTTGGTCTTCCCCTACTCTTATAGCTTTTCAAAACATTCCTCACGACATTTTCCTCATTCTTCCACATCACATGCCAATACCATGACAACCGATTTCCACAAAACTTTTCAGTTACCGGTGGCACTTTCAGAATTCCTCTTATGCACTCATTTCTTATTCTATCCATTCTAAGAACTATCATATACCCAATAATATAACAAAATGTAAAAAAGAAGCACAATAAATGTCAATAGTTGGGAATCGAGCTTGGGTTTGCAATCTAGTCGCTTTGTTGAAAGTTGACTAAAATAGCCGTTTTTTTAAACATGATGGACTGCTTAGCTCCCATAAAGGTATAATATAAGCATTTAAAAGGTTAAACCTGTAACTATCAGCAATGTTCTAAGTTGGTCAACTTGTACTCAACGCCAAGTAGACCAGCTTAAGTTTGTCTTGGGGAGCAGAGACCCTAGGGATTTAAATATGTGGATCAACCGCCTCGTTCTGGAGGTTACAACTTCTATCTGCTCGTCCCATCTCAGCCCACTATCAATGTGCACACCAAAATATTTAACGTGTTCCGCACGGTTAAGTTCCTGGCATGTGCAGTTATCCTGGGAACGGCAGATATGAGCTCGAATAGAGAAATCATGAGGTGTGTTTTAACATTGGTGATGGAAAAGGGCATATAGTACGTTTTAGATAGGTTAAGCGTTAATAGATTTTTTGTGAGCTAGTTCATGACCTGAGATAGGGAGTATTCCGCTCTTTCCTTAACGGAGTGCCAGTTCGGACCCCAGATGAAGATAGCAGTGTCATCTGCATAGGTGAATAGTTTGGTATATGAGAGACATAGAGCAGAGGTCATTTACATATAGCAGAAAGAGAGTAGGGCCCAGGATGCTCCTTTGCGGAACGCTATAAGAGACTGTATTTTTGTCACTGATATGTTCATCTATTTTAACTCTTTGCTTTCTGTTATTAAGGTAATCCCTAAAGATATTATGAACGATTCCTCGTATTCTGAGCTTTTCTAATTTTGTCAAGAGAATGGGGACAGAGACCGTGCTTAATGCCTTGGATAGGTCAAAAAGAATATATAGACAGCAATTTTTTGCATCTAGGTTTTTCACGACTGCATTTGTTAGGTCCATCACTGCATCCTCGGTTGAAACTCCAGAGCGGAAGCCATATTGATTTTTGGCCAAAATTTTAAAGTTATCCAAGAATGATTTAAGTGCACGGTTTAGTATTTGTTCCAGGACTTTTGACAAGAAAGAAAGTATGGCTATGGGACGATAATTATTGACACAGCTTCTGTCTCCGTTCTTGTAAATGGGATGTATTATGGCTTTTTTAAAGGCATTAGGCATCAGGCATCATCATCATACACCAGTGGTTATGGCACGATTGCAGATATGCGCGAAAGGAGGGATCAGTACTAGTCGACATCAACTCAACTTGGACGAGATACCGTCCCATCCCGATGCGCAGTCGGAACCTTAGCTGCATTATGATGGTATCAATATCGGAGTCACTCATCTCCATAATAACCAACGAGTTGGGCGGGCTGATTAAAGGCGAGGTTGGAGAGTTATCACTAGTGTTTGAGGAACAGTTACGAGTGGAAAGGATTGACGAAACAATTTTATCAGCCTAGTTTTTTCAATAAGTTGACTGACTTGAAGTTAAACTGTACCAATCTATAAGTTTTTTGTCGCAACTAGGGAGAAACCCATTTTCAATCCAACGGTAAAATGCTGGTCATCAGAAAATAGGGACTTGTCACATAATAAGTATCAAGTATTAAAATGTTGAAAAAATAAATTTGTTACGCCATGTTTTTGAAGGAGATCTTTATTTTGCATCAAAAAAACGATAACCAATACAGATACTGGTCGTCCTTCGTGTTAGTCTTTATAAAAAAAAAAAACCTTATTGCGGTAATGGCGGTCTGCGCTTACGCAGGAGAAATGATCATCACTGCATCATCGTACCTACGATATTTTTAGAGCCCAGTGGGACAATAAAAATAGGTATTGTACCTGTAAGACTGTTCCGAATTCAAAATATTAAAATACCAAAATATCAAAAAGAATCTCGTAGGTGTCTAAAGTTAAAAATTTGATTTTATTAGAGTTATTACTATTAGATAATGACCCATATTTTACAGGAAAATTATAGCGGTTTCCGTTATAATTGCTGAACAAAACAAAAATAGTTACGAAGTCCCTATTTGAAAATTGTTAGTTAGCAGAATCATAAATAAATAGCGCAGATAATTGTTTTTCTTGACACTATGTCACTTAAAATAACTATCGCTAGACTTGGTAGATGTGCGTTATCAGGTCGAATACGCCTGGTTGACAGCTCTACGTTTAGGTGGTATTTACACATTCATTTTGAATCATGAAATTGACAATACGCTTTATGTAGTCGGCACTTCCTCGAAATAATTTGAGAATTATCGAATGTGACATAACCCAAGCACACTAGACTGAATGATGAAAAAAGTAAGTGTAATCTGTTGCAGCTATCGGGTCACCTGTACTGGATCTGTATGATCCGATAAACGCACCAGACGTAAAAAATCCCTTGAGATCGGTATCGGGTCGAAGGTACCTGATCTGATATTTTTGAGTGTTACAAAATAGTAAAGCAGTAACTATTTTCCTCTCTCTAAGTATAGAATATCCGATATAAGCATCCCGCACCTGGGGAAAGTCAACGATTTTTACACCCGCGCATTGGAACTGTTATGCATCAGGTCGTATAGACCAGTAGTGCTATTCTCCAAAGTCTCACCGTGCTTAGGTGAAGTGAGCTGTCAATCCACCTGCCGATCTATTCTGCAAAAATTTACCGTGAAAACTTAAGTGAAGTGAACTGTCACTAGTGTCAATCCGTATAGCATACCGTAGATTGACAGATCACTTCAAGCTCACTTCACCTCAGTTATCACGGTGTTTTTTTTTACAGAATAGCACTAATCGCGCAGTGCAGCAATGCAGTAATAACGGCAGGCCGGCGACCGTTCCGCAGTTGCTCTTTGCCGGTTTCGTACCTTATAAGGATAAAAACCGGCCAAGTGCGTGTCGGGCCATGCACAATGAAGGGTTCCGTAGTTGGGATGAATTTATCCCAAGAACAAACTTAACATTGTAGTTGAAAAACATGTTCTCCCATACGGAATGTATGGGAGATCATGTTTTTCAAACCGCAAATTTAAGTTGGTTGATTATTACTCGGTAACCTGTACAGCCTACTTAGCTCTCATAGTTTTCCTTTTAATTTCGTTATATATACTACTGCTGTGAATTTTTTCACGCGTCAGGTTGTCAGGTTAGTTAGCGGGGGGGGGGAGGGGGGCACTTGACTCTAACATAAAATTTCAGTTAAAAGCTTAATATTTCGCAAACGGTTCCCTGAATCCAAAAATGGTTTTAAAAAACTCACAATATTTTTGAAATACCTTTCTAACGATATCCCACAAAATGGGGTAGATGAGGAAAAAAAAACATCCCCGCTTTAAGTGTAGGGGAGGTACCCTAAAAAAATATTTTTCTTGATTTTATTTTACCACTTTGTTGGCATGATTAATATGTATACATATGCCAAATCACAGCTTTCTAGTACTAACCGTCTCTGAGCTAAGCCGCGGACAGACAGACGGACAGACAGACAGACAGACAGACGGACATGGCGAAACTGTAAGGGTTCCTTGTTTACTACGGAACCCTAAAAATGGAACCTTTATCTTATAGGATAACTTCGTTGTCCGTCTGTTCTTCCGTCTGTCTGTCAGTCAGTTTTTCACGTCTCAAATACTGTCTCTATGTCTATGGTCTCTTAGAGAAAAAAAAAAAAATCAAGCAACGTAATAAAAAAATACGACCATTTATGCGACATATTTTGATACTCGCAAATAAATCAAAACCTACAGGGTACTTCCCACTGACCTAAAATCATAAAATTTGGCTGGACGCAAGGTCTCACAGCAAATGGAAAAAGTCCGAAAATTGTTAATTTGTAGTTTTATAAAAATAAAAATAAATTGCGATTACAAACTTACAGTTGCAGTTGAAGAATTGACCGTGCCGTATATCGATGTATGGGAGAACATGTTTTTCAACAACAATGTTAAGTTTGTTTTTGGGATAAATTCATCCCAACTACGGAACCCTTCATTGTGCGTAGTCCGACACGCACTTTGCCTTTTTTTTTCTTGTAATAGTCAAGACTGAATGTTCTGATGTAGAACTTGGCGAAGTGACTACTTTTTTAAAATTTTGTGTGGCCCACAGAACTAAAGGTTTTGAATATATGCATCAAACACAGTCATTTGTTTTACAAAACAATCAGAGCATTGTTTTGTAAAACAAATGAGTCTGTTTAGTAAAAATACAAGAGTTAAAATACAAGAATAAAATAAGTTGTTGGCACAACATACTTTTCGACTTCCTTTGCATAAATAAATACATGAAAAGTAAATAGAATGATTGTCCGAAGTGAATGAGTAAGTGATTAATAAAACATAAGTAAATCAAGGTAACTTATACTGGGAATTCCGACTCAGGCCGAATAAACCTGAAGGTTATGCGGTAATACTGCGGACTAAGATATGGTAGGTAACTATGCCATATGAGGTCGCAGTGATGAACCACCGAAAACAAAGTTTGTAACCAAGACTTCAAACGATGCTATTGATAATTTGAGAAAAGATAATAGGTACATTTATGAAACGAACAGACAGGCAATTATTCAAATTGCAGACAGGAATTATAATAATAAATATTGATTTTTGATAGATTATTAGAATATAAATGTCAAAAATCAAAAAACCCGACTGCGTAAAAAGTGAACTTTAAAAAGATGGAAACAAGATGATCTATTGAGGTACAATTCCGTAGCCGACCGCAACGCAGGCGGCAACTAAAGGTGACGTTTCGCCGCGACACGACTGGTTGCTGGCAGTTGCCGCCTGCGCTCGGCCACGGAATGGTACCTTTACTATAAACAATCTCATGCAGTGCAATAGGTATGTATTGTTAAATTTAAAAAGAGAACCGGTTTTTTTTTTTATTTCTCATTGTTAAAAAATTCCTCCCCAATTCCGTCCAAGTAAAAAGGTTGTGAACTTATCGTGATTGTGATTGTTGATTTATAGTTCCAAATTGAGCACAAAAACGATTATTCAAACCAATTCAAGCGTCATGTAGGTACTTAAGTAAAACGCACTACTAGAGGCATATCCTGAAGGCTTTTTGTCGGGCAAGATGACCTTCAGATTCAGAATAATATCAGTAAAGTGGCATCAGTCTGCCTACTACGCTACTCATGGAGGTTGTTTCACTAACAATATACGAGTACTACTGAAATGAAAACCGTAACGTTTTCAAAATAATTTAGTTTAATTGCCGTGCAACCTATGCTTAATCAACCAAATACAATTCAATAAATGGAGCGAAAAATTGAATTATTCGCTTTACGAGCCTTTATGAAAGGTCTCGTTAAAAGTATACAGCATGTATCAGAAAGGTGTGGGTG
This sequence comes from Agrochola lota, assembly GCA_947364205.1. Classification (NCBI taxonomy): domain Eukaryota; kingdom Metazoa; phylum Arthropoda; class Insecta; order Lepidoptera; family Noctuidae; genus Agrochola; species Agrochola lota. The sequence continues at coordinate 6,854,635 of OX376231.1, read as the reverse complement.
TGGTACAGAATATCAAACTGAACAACGTTTCCCACGGATTAGTATCGTAATATTTTATTTAATTTTTTATTGTTTTTCAAACGGAACATCAAACAGCTACAATATAAAATATAGAAACAAAAAAATCATTAAAAAATATGGACAATATTGCAGCTCACAACGCTGTTCACAAATTAGCTACAGGATACAAACAATTAATATAATCGCTAAGGTTACATATACATTTTTATGAAATGTATAATGTGAAAAATGAATGTAGCTAAAATGTGTAATCGCAAAAAAAAATCAAGTGTCCCATCATCATAATTTCAGACAAAAGACGTCCACTGCTGAACATAGGCCTCCCCCAAGCACCATCAATTGTCCCATACAAAACTTAAATTCCTACGCGACCCAAATTTATGGGAGAGCTGATAATTTTTTCGCGATTAGGATGTTGGTCCCATGAAGAAACTTGTTCAGTTTGATGTTCAAAATTCAAAAGTCATTTATTCAAACTAGGCTGAGAATCAGCACTTTTCGAACGTCAAAATTACATAAGACAGTTCCCCAAAACGCCCACCCTTCACCACTTCGTAGTGCGTTAGCTGGGAAGAAGAAGAGGTGCAACAAACTCCCCAGAACAGTTCTGTACCACACCCTTAAATATGACTACATCTTTCACTTTACCTCACCAATGGCGACTTTGCTGGCTTATACAGCATGCTGTATAAGCCAGCAAAGTCGCCATAGGTGATGTCATGATACAATTTACGGTCTTTTTCATTTAATTGGTATACCATAAAGACGTTTATTCTGTCCTGCAATGCTATAGTCTAAATTTAAAAGATAAAACTAGTTGACGTCAGTTGCGTATTAAAATACTCGTGCTTCTAGTCTCGCATGTATTTTTGAACCTGTTGAGGACCTGTTGACTCATAACTTGCCCTTTTATAAAGTGTATATTTTTAACTTAGATAGCAATGTACGGCATTCATTAATTCACAGAATAATTTTGAATCGAGTCTCTATGAATATTTCCTTTTGTAATTTAGGCGCATCGTAACATCCAAAAATATTTAGTCTGGTGATAACATTTAATATAATTACCCACTTCTAATGACGTTGAAACCTCAAATTGCTTCTCAAACCTGAAACAGTAGACTATGAGATAATTTCATATCTGTTATGATTGGTCTATTATAATTGACCATACGAAAATGATACAAGATGAAAACGGGTTGCGAGAGGAAAATGTAGAGGGGATATCTTTAAAGAACAAAACATGATCGCACGTTTTCTGAAGATACAGTTCATTTTATAAATTGGCCTCGAATTGGGTGATTGTGTGCAGCAACTTGTAATAAGACTATTTACGATAAGTTTAGTGTTAATGTGAAAAATGAAAGGTTTTGTGTATATCGGTAAGTGATTATTTAATTTTTTAGTCATTTGATGAATAATGAAAGGAATGTAGTCACAACCGGAATATAAATAAAAATCTTACTAGTTTCAAGGATACTCGGATTGGTTTTTAATGACATTTTAGATTTTTATTAAGTTATTTAATTTAGTACCTAGTGTAGATAGTTAGTTGTGTAATAATTGTATGTAGGTAAGCTATTTAATGTTAATAATAAATCTAAAAAAACACATCTAGTACTTAATTAGGTAAAGTTAAGCAGAGCCTACTTACCTGTTGTGAATTTGGTTTCAAAGCAAACATAGTAACAGTAAACAACCTTAAGAACACAAAATTTAATAATAATAATAATACATCGTTTGCCTTATTAGTTTAGACTATACCTACCTGTGCGTCATCAATGTGCACATTACAAGTCCAGTGTTCAACCTGTTTTTATAAAAACCTCGTTATTAAACATGATCATACCAGCTACATGCAAAGAACTGCAGTAAAGGCATTCGTTAATTCACAGAATAATTTTGAATCGAGTCTCTATGAATATTTCCTTTTGTAATTTAGGCGCATCGTAACATCCAAAAATATTTAGTCTGGTGATAACATTTAATATAATTACCCACTTCTAATGACGTTGAAACCTCAAATTGCTTCTCAAACCTGAAACAGTAGACTATGAGATAATTTCATATCTGTTATGATTGGTCTATTATAATTGACCATACGAAAATGATACAAGATGAAAACGGGTTGCGAGAGGAAAATGTAGAGGGGATATCTTTAAAGAACAAAACATGATCGCACGTTTTCTGAAGATACAGTTCATTTTATAAATTGGCCTCGAATTGGGTGATTGTGTGCAGCAACTTGTAATAAGACTATTTACGATAAGTTTAGTGTTAATGTGAAAAATGAAAGGTTTTGTGTATATCGGTAAGTGATTATTTAATTTTTTAGTCATTTGATGAATAATGAAAGGAAAGCCTGCAAAGAACTGCAGTAAAGGTAACTGACCTATCTCAATTCTCAACAAATTACTTTGTGTTCAACTTTATCTATGATTAAAGTTTATTCGTTGAGTTTTCATATAAAAGATAAGATATACGCTTTCAATGTCAGACATTGCCATACTCATATCTTTGCCTAAAAATAATTACCCAGTATACCTGTCGCAATCACTAAGTTAGAAAAGGGCCTTCTCTCAAGTTAAAAAGTCAAGTAAGTCACTGCACTCTCAAGTCAAGTAAGGGGCACTAGTCGACGGCTCGAACTCGTTGGTCGTGAGTAATATGCATGCAAATTAGTCTAATTATTTACTTATTTAGTTTTATTTATTTACTATTTAAATATCTAGTTTTTATTTATATATATTTATTTAGTGAAATAGAAGATGAATTATAACAAAAACGACCGCGTAAAATTTCATGAACAGACCTTTGGGCGTATAGATATTATGGAAAAACTACTGGATGAATTTACTCAAAATAAAATTATTTGAATTTTTCAAGAAAATTATCTATCCCTGTACGGTTTATATATTGCCATTTTTTTACTACATAATTCATTTATTTACGCCCAAAGACGAGTTAAAATAAGTGTTGAAATAGGAAAGTTTCGACGCTCATAACTTCCATACCAATTTTTTTTTTCAGTTCTGCTTCCGTACAGGGCTAGATAACGACAAGATAAATAGATACAATTTTTAGTTTTGAACGTACACCCTCAAACAGACGAGTAATCACCATACTACGTTTGTATGGAATAATAATCAAATATTTTTTATCTTTCGCGTCCGATCTGCCAGTCTGTAGGCCAAGAACTTATAATTTGAAGTAGGTCGTATAATAATAATAATAATAACCCCACCGCCGTATCTCTACGTCCCCACCGCCGTATCTCTACGTTGACTTCGTGGTGGGGCTTGCGCGCTCCAAACTCTGGGTCTGTACCGGAATAGTTTACTTTGCCGGAACAGGTCTGGGATGAGGAGCCAGACCAAGAGAGATACAGAAACCCGCAGGGTAGCATGTGGCGAGCTGTTGGGCAGTAGCGACCCCACGGACCCTATCTCCCGGGAGAAATCCTGTTCCTCATCTCTGGCTTGCCTTTATTGACCGCCTGGAGTGAACACTGACGAGGAACAGAGCTCCCACCTCATTCTAGCCTTAATTTGCCGGCTTGAGTGGAGATTCGCAAGAGCAAACGTACTCGGAGGAAGGAAGTATTCCAGTAAGTGCTCGTAGGGATCTTGACCATCTTCCGGGCTCTGGGATTGTTCTGAAAGCCGTGGAATACCTCTCCACTCCTCAAGCACCTCAGGATATGCGGCCCCCTTGTTGCTACGTCACTATGTGCTAGCGACAGTTTTCGGGGGACCATTATTGAGTGTGCATGTCACCCCCTGCCATTTTTCCGTGTACATAAAAAAACATTGATCAGGCAGGGGCCATAGTCCGTCCATAGTTCCAGGTCACCAGTAAACTTTAGCCACCCAAACCCATAGCCCAATTTATTTTGTTTCCATGTTCTGCAATAGTCCTGCAACAACCTGGGGTTGTCCTTGGGTGCACTTGCGTAATAATCACAGGGATAATCTTCGGTTGGTGCCTCAATACATAAAAATGTCTAAAGGGCCTCTGCGAGTTGGCTTCGGCCCCTCGTACGCCTTCCAAAGGTCCGAGACCCTAGGGTCCCGAGATATGTCAGAGACATTTAAAATAATAATAATAATAATCTTTATTGACATAATATGAGGTTACAGATCATAATGAAGCCTCTGAATCCCAAACTAGGTAAAAACCTGTATGTCAGGAGTCAGCGCGCGTCGTATAATTAACACTTTGTTCATATTCATCAACATATTTTGTATATGTTGCTTTTATCTACTAAACCATTGCCAAAATTCCTTATCATAAATTTTATCTTATTTTTCAAGTATTAAACTTTGACAGCTAACGATAACTTATTAACCCAATTTATAAAAAATATTAAAATTCCGGCCAAATATTTATGTAAGCCTCAATGTTTATTTATGTTATGTAGTGTCACATTAACTTCTACTGTTTTCCTAGGTTTAAAGGTGCGTTTCCACTGAAAGTGCGTGCGCTCAGCGGAGAACTGCAGGAATCGACCAATCACAATGGTTGAAATCTTCATCGTGTCTCTCGTCTCGTCTGTGATTGGACGATTTCTGCACGTCTCGGTCAATGACTGGAGATGACTATCAGGCAAACATAAATAGGTATATGGAGGTGTATTTTGCCTCATTCTGAGGTTGTCCTCTAGTCTTACGACTAAGCGTCCTTTTGTGGTCTTGCTTGACCTCCGATTAGAGACGGTGTTTAATTGAAACAAAAATGAATATAAGGGTGGTCGCACATCTAATGGAAGATGCGGCGCGTATCGTTGGTCGCGTAACGCAAGAACGGACAAGTAGATAATAAAACATTCAACCTTACACATTCAACCGATGATGATGCGTTTTATAAATAACTTAGAATAGACGCGACCGTAGTTACACCCGACGCATCTTCAATCAAATGTGCGCTTTTTTACCACAAAGTCTGTGAAGTAAGAATGGAATGTCATAGAAGTGCGCGCAATGCGATGAGCTCCCGCAGCTTTGCGGTGAGACCACCGCACGTATTTTTTATCGCAAAGAGATATGTGAAGTACCGCGCACTGCAGTGAAGAAAAAGAACCGAGGTACCGACAAAGCAGTAGATATAATATCCTTTTGTTTTTTGTATACGATACATCTTCATATCTTACGAAAAAGTAGACCTTGATAGGCATTAAGGCCGTCAAGGGATGCGTCCAAAACTGTTTCGGTTCGAAAACGTATTGCGCAATGCATTTTTTTCACCGCCAGTGCGTGGACCCGTGACTGCGTACGGCAGAAATAGCGCACTACATTCCACCGAACCGCGGTGTGCGCTAGCCCTAAAAACTAATCAATAAAATTGCGGCGCAATTTAATTGCCTGTGGCCATTAGTACAACAACAAAACTAAAAGTTGCAGCGTCTAAACAGTGATTAGACGATGCAAGTCGTATGTTGCTTCAATTTTATTGAATGCCACAGGTAAGAAACTTGGATCGTGTGAATAGGGCTTAAGAGCGTTTATCCTAAAAGTTGGCAACGTCGCAAATAGCTGTCAATATATTTCCTGTTTTGATTAATTTGGCAATATTACTGTATGGATATAAGAAATGTGGCTAACTAGCGAACTAGAATATTAATAATAAATTACGAAATTAATTAAAACAGCGAAATATTTAACATCTATTTGCGACGTTGCCTACTTTCAGAATAAACGCTCTTAACCTAGCAATCACGTCTGTCCGCCAAAGCAGTAAAAAATTAAATAAAACTTTATTTGTGTTTTCGCACTAATTTGTATTCTCAAAGTTTCATTCCAATGAAGACATGAGGATTAAGTATGTATCTACATTGTCCTAATACTAAGTATGTTCCCATAATGAAGTAATAAATTCAACCCGTAATTTATCGCTATAAACATAACTTAACAACACAATGAATGAATGAATGGATTATATATTTATTTGCAAGAATATAGGTATATTCGGCATTTTAGCCGTGTTCAGATTTTACATCTTGGTAATACCATATATACCATGCTGTACACATTTAGTAATTAGCAACAACATAAAATACTAATCATCATTTCTTCTTCTTTTCGTGTGGTTAGTGACTAATTTGGTGTCATACTTTTAAAGCCGCCCATGGGCCTCTGACTTGGCTTCACATGCATTCAACCATTTCAATAATTTCTAATACAAATAATAAATGTTAGGATTATAAACAGAAAATACTTTTCGGTAGGTACAGTTTGTACAAAATAAATGTTAATGTATAGATAATGACAACAGTCATTGATTAATTTAATTATATAATTATTTTGTGTGACGATTGGTTAATTACTTCCTAACAGTATTGTTATCTAGACGCATAAAATTGTCTATCATTTGTTGTACTTAGAACTGGTTTTAATATAGCTTACTTAATGGCTTTTAAAGTGGAAACTAACACGTGAACAGTTCAACTTTTTCGTTGTTGCTATACTTATGTAGATACTGCATACGTATATTGGGCGACACGGGAAAAGTGTTATTGTGTTTTTGCATTAGGAATTTCTCAGTAACAGCTCGGAGTTTGAAAGTTGGCGCTATGATACCCCTCGGAAAGCACGTTAACCCGTTGGTGCTGCGCCTGATCTCTCTCCGGTAGTGTCAGATTATGAGCTGTCCATCAGACTATGAGAGTGAGGGAAAAGAGAGTGCACCTGTGCCTGCGCACACACTTGTTCACTATAATATCTCCCGCATCGAAGGCTAGTTTACGTTGAGATTGGCCGCCATGGCCGAAATACGGTCTGGAGAACATTTTTTTTAGAATAGTATATTTACTACTCGTAAATCTACAGTTTGCTATCTGGAATATTCTAAGTCATCGTTCACGGTGTAAACACTAAAACCCCAATATAAAATAATTAGGCTAAGCCGAAACTTACTTTATGAAAAGTTTGGCTTACTACTTACTTTATTATTCAGAATCTGAGTAGGTACCTAACAGTAAATAAAGACAATTTAAGTCAACCGACTAAAACTAACTTCGTCATTGATTTTCAGCATTGGTGGTGTTTTTGGGGACTGTAGCTGTTCAAGGCTATGGTCCAAAAATACATCGCAAGAAACACGGGGCTCCACTCAAATCACTCCACTGGTCCCACCACAGGCCTTCACAGGGATTTCACCATGGACCGCCACAAAGACCACACCATCATGGACCACCTTACACACCACACCACCGGCCACATGATAATAACTTTGGACCTCCAGAACAACACGGCCACTGGGATAATTCACCCGTATGGGATGATAGATCAGATTCTAGGGATAGTAGCAAAGACAGAGGAAGCTATGATAGCTATGGGCCCGATGATAGTTATGGTACCGATGATTATAGTCGCGATAGAGACAGTTCAGATCGCTCGGAACCATCTTACGAAGACTATGGTGGTCGTTACGATCACCATCACTCAAAATATCCTTGCAAGCCACCTCATAAGTAAGTAAAATTAGCACTGGTTTTAAGTAGGAAATATTATATATTCCCGTCGCTGTCCTGGTGAAAGAGAGTTAACAAACGAACAACAAAACTTTCAACTGTTAACCATGACATCTCTTAAACCAGGGTTAATCTTGAAAGTACCTATGTTAATTTTACCCGGCAGGTAATCTGCAGAGTTAAATTAATTAAAAGGCATTTTTATAATTTAATTGTGGTTTGATTGATGATGTCAATATTATCATTATTGAATACTGATATTTTGTTTTTGCAGAATACCTCTAAAGACAACAGCAAAACCTGTACCCACAATGCCGAAACCCATACCGACAACACCAAAACCTATAACAACAACACATAGGATTCCCTTGATCCCCACTTTACCACCGCACCCAGCACACACACGATTTACACCTAAGCCTACAGGAACTACTGCGGCCTGGAAAACTAATCCTACAACACCTCAAATTATCCTACCTCCTACGAGAACCGTCGGTCCTATCCCCAGGCCCCCGATCACGACAACATCAAGACCCATTTGGCACCCAACCACGCCTATAGAAGACACTGCTCATTGGGTGACTACTACTAATTCTGTTCCTGAAACGACAAGTTTTATTCCTGTAATAACAACTTCTAATCCTGGAGTTGAAACAACAACAGCAGGAGAGGAATTCCCCACGATATCACCAGAAATAGAACAATGTCTTGATTTGTGCCTTTCTACGCCTGAGTATAACCCTGTATGTGGCTCGGACGGTGAAACTTATAACAATGAAGGGAAGTTGTTTTGCGCTAGTTCCTGTGGAGTCAGTAAGTTGATCTGCTTTAATTACCTGGTTTTTAGGGTTCCGTAGTAAACAAGGAGCCCTTATAGCTTCGCCATGTCCGTCTGTCTGTCCGCGGCTTAGCGCAGAGACGGTTAGTACTAGAAAGCTGTAATTTGGCATATGTATACAAAGGATGCCGACAAAGTCTTAAAATAAAATCAAGAAAAATATATTTTTTTACGGTACCCTACACGTAACGTGGGGATGTTTTTTTTTCTCTTCTATCGTTAGAAAGGTCGTTCAAAAATGTTGTGAGTTTGTTAAAACCATTTTTGGATTCAGGGATCCGTTTGCGTAATATTAAGCTTTTAACAGATTTTTTTTGTTAGTGTCTAGTGTCCCCCCCCCCCCGGCCAGCTAAATGGTTGTACTTGGACTTGTGAAAAAATTCACAGCAGTAGTATATATAACGAAATTAAAAGGAAAACTATGAGAGCTAAGTAGGCTCTGTACAGGTTAACGAGAAATAATCACCCAACTTAAATTTGCAGTTTGAAAAACATGGTCTCCCATACATTCCGTATGGGAGAACATGTTTTTGAACTACAATGTTAAGTTTGTTCTCGGGATAAATTCATCCCAACTACAGAACCCTTCATTGTGCGTGGTCCGACACGCACTTGGCCGGTTTTTTTTTACCTTTAACAATATATTAGAATAACTTTTTTCACGTAGCTCTAAACTCTTAAGAGGGTTTATACTAAAAGTTGGCAACGTCGCAAATAACTGTCAAATATTTACCTGTTTTGATTCATATAGCAATATTACTGAAAAGAAATAAGATATGTGGCTAACTATCGAACTAGAATATTAATAATGAATTGCAATTATAACATTGAATTTGATGTTGTACCCATTTTAGGTGTAAAAAACGCATTTTAAGTTTTTTTACATCTAAACCTAAATATTCGGTGTTACGATATTAATTATTGCATTTCATAATCAATAGTCTAGTTCGCTAGTTAGCCACATTTTTCATTTCCACACAGTAATATTGCTAAATTAATCAAAACAGTGAAATATTTTGACATCTATTTGCGACGTTGCCCACCTTCAGAATAAACGCTCTTAAGTATTTTTGTTATTAGTAAGTTTTCTTGTAAATTTTATGATTTATCGTTATTTTGTTATTTTTGCGCATAAGAATAAGAAAAATCTATTTGTCCAAAAATATACAATGATTTAAATAATATGGTGATACTTTATTCTATGATCAGATTTTGAACATCTGTGTCTGAACTATATTTATCTGTATTTCAGCGCTCTTCCCCTGTTGTCAGCAACACTTAGTTTTCAATAACTTTGATTGACCTCTAACACATCTATAACATTTTGTGAAAAACAAGCCCAATTTTTTTTCCTTCCTTGTTCCATCAAAGTTGGTACCGAAATCGTAAGAAAAAAAGGCCTATTTTTCTCAATTTATCCTGTTACCAAAGCGCTGTATAATGCTCAACATTTTATTTATAACGTTGTTTTTTTTTTTTTAATGCAGGGTACCTGATTTTGGCAAGAGCTGTGTTTTATGTGTTATGTTCGTGTTCCTACGACACTGATAATCGCATATTCAACTTAATATTATTATGTTATACCAAATCTCTTAAGTATTTGGCACGTGTCGGGCCATCGACCCATTACTTTCTAATACTCATTCCAATATTGTTACAGACGTGACTTTAGTACGCAGATCTGCGTGTCCACCACCCATTTTGGATTATGATGATGGTGGTGAAACGCATCCTACGCCTCCAGCGACCACTACCACACCTTTCCAAGGACGTACCGCGTCATTGTCTGACTTACAGCGGTGTATGAGACTATGCCGTATCACCGCATCCTTTATTCCTGTTTGTGGTACAGATCTCGTGACCTATATGAATATGGATCGTTTGAAATGCGCTCAAAGTTGTGGCGAAGGTGAGGTTTACTTATAAGAAATTATGTGTATCGTTAGCGACGCTATGTGATTATTGGTGCTATAAAAAGTAATATAAATTCTTCCTCCTTAAAAAAAATGTAATAAGGTATTCACCATACCCAACTAATGAGGAACCACTTAAAAATTAATCTACTTAACTACTTTTGGCTTTGGAAGCTTCACATAATTTCTCATTTAATTCTGAAGATGAATCAAATCAAATCAAATCATTTATTATTGCAAATTGGTAAATTGGTACATAGATGTTTTCTTAAAAAAAGTAGTCCTCCATATTCTACCGTCTCATGGGCATGCAAATAATATTCAATTCCAAAATTAAACAGAAATTCAATTGATACCGAATAAATATAAATGTCAAATCATTAGAATTACAAAAAACAAAAAACGGACTAATATCAGTAAGTAGTGACATTTATGAATGAATAACTTATCATCTATACCTAGCCTTTTCACAACTCAGTTGCTCGTTCGGCTGTTAGTTTTTGGCCACGAGCCAGAATGATGAAGGACTATTAAATTAATATTATTGTCAATGGAACTTTGTTATAACCAAGAACGTTTCGCAAACATATTGAACGCAATAGGGTTTTTCGTCCCCATCTGCGTGATGTTATTGATTATTGACATGACATGAATGAAATTAAAAATATTTATTTATCCGCAGTTGTCGAGGTTTTATGTGAGAAACCATGTGCTTCCTGTGGGTTTAACCCAGTCACACCAAAAACAACAACTTTGCGACCGCCACCAACCCCTCAAATTGGCAGAACTACCCAGGTACCCGATGTACTAGAATGTATTAATGCGTGCCCGGTGACATCGGAATATAACCCCGTTTGTGGCTCAAATCACGCCACGTACAACAATCCTAGCAAGTTGGTTTGTGCTCAACTGTGTGGAGTCGGTAAATATTATTTATATTTTTCACTTACGTTCAGCATTAAATATTTCAATGTGTACTAAAATTGACTTTTACATGCGAAAACCTTTGCAAAAAAAAAACCGAGCCCCTTTGATCCGTGTCCCATGCATGTTCCTATCTTTCGGATCCTTCGTGTTTAGATCGGCTATTTGATAAATTACCTAACGTCGCAGATACAACTCATTGTTAGACTTGACATTTAAGTATTAATTACAGGCGTGGCTGTAGCTCGTTTAGGACCATGTGGTGCTACTACGACTTCATCAACCACCACAGTAGCCCCTCCTCCAACTTTATCGCCTGCTGTATTGAGCTGTATACAAAGCTGTCCGGTAACAACGGAATATGATCCCATATGTGGGTCAGATGATCTCACCTATAATAACCTTGGGAACTTACATTGCTCGAAATTTTGCGGCGTTGGTAAGTTTTCTTCTTAGATACAGTTTAATTAACTAGTTTAATACTGTTTTACAAATCACTCTAATTTATATATTGTTTATTCCAGAGGTAGACTTCAAACACAAATCACGATGTGTCGACGAATTTGATCTTGGTCCTGATGGAACTGACAGCACACCATCACAAACTACGCAAGCTATTAATGGAAACAAGGATCGTGTTACCACGCCATCGCGAAGCACTGCAACAACTACATCGTTATTCACTTCACCCACAACAAGAAGTACAGTGACACCCACCACGACACCGTTCACAACACCAACATCAACCACAAGCACAGGCCCAAATTCGGCATCTACTTTAGGTTTTACAATTCCTAAAGATATATTAATTGATATTTTTGGTTCGACGACAACTCAGGCGCCAACATCTAAAACAAAAAACCCAGACGAAGACGAAGATCTCGATTTAGATGCTAGGTTTAGTAATGATACAGATACAGACAAAGACACAGGCAGCGGTCATTATAGCAAAATTATTTTCCCTGATTAAAGACTAATTAGATTACTACCGCATTTTTATTGGAAACCTATTACGTATACAAATTAGCCTTATGATATCATTTGCCGCATTATTGCAAATGAACCCTAATTACATATTTTTCGTATATATTTGCTCAAAAATTCTATTGCCCATCAGTTGGTGACGACCTGGCTTCCTAATCTGACTTCGATTGTAGATTATATTAGAGCTTAAGAAAATGGACCGTGCCTTTTTATTTTATATTGTTTCACTAGCATTGATTGTTGGATTTTCGTCGGCGTATTCAAGTAAGTGTTTAATTTTTTTTTACGTATACCCTTCCCATCTTGATCCTAAGCAACAAATTAATCATCATATAAATATTTATTTATTTTACCCTATTGTGCACAGGCAAATTTCATGCCTTAGGTAAATAAGTATACTTTGCTCCTAACTCTGAGTAACTATCATAATATTGTGTAGATACAATATTCAATCTTATGCTATTTACTTGGTGTAACATGCCATGTAGATTAATCAATACAGGAACCATTAATGGTGTGGCCTCTATTTTAAACAAATTATTGTGATATAAATGTGTATAACACTCATTTATCAAGTCTTTACAGTCCCTTTCAGAAGACCATGCAAAGATATGTCGCCAGAATGCTTGAAGGAATCCATCCAGGTGGCGTTGCCGGCTGTTGCAAATGGCATTCCTGAACTAGGCATCGATTCTTTGGATCCTTACATACTGAAACAATTGAATTTAAATTTGCCTGGAGGTATCGATATCATATTCACTGATGGTTACGCAAAAGGATTGAAACACTGCATTGTTGATTTCGCAAGGTACGTTTATGAACATTTATAATTGGAATTTTGTATAGCATAAAAAATTGCGATGACTACTAACATTAGGTATATTTAAATTCTAAGCAATCAGTCACAATAAAATTATAAAAAGCCACAAACAAGTTTATAAAATGCTTGAATTTTAAATGTTTGAAGATATGAAGAAAATACATTTGAAACTCAACTGCATTGTAATCTGACTATCAAAGGAAAATACAAATCTTCCGGACGTCTTCTCGTGTTCCCGATAGATGGAGATGGCGAATCTACTATTAAGTGCAGTAAGTTTTCTGTCTTAAATATTCTTATATGATCTGATGACTGATGTTGACTTAATATAAGAGCATTTCTTTACAACTTAACCCATGATTTAACCTTCAAGGCATTCATAAATTCTTTCATTATGATTATCGATTCCTTTAGAGTATTGAAAGGAAACTTCTTAGGCGGCGATTCGATAATTGGACGAGAATTGGAGTGAAATTTCAAGGACGCGTCACGTTTAGACTCATTTAATTACATAAGAGAAATATATACTCTCTCTGTCTCTCACACTAAATCTCTTTTATTCTTAATTTTTTAAGAAGTTTTACTTCTACCAAGTGTACTATATGGTGCTGCATGAGCGATTTTTTTTGTAACTGGAGCTGTTTTTTTGTGGGTAATGTTTATTAACCTTGTAAATAGGAAATTACTTGCGATCCATAATACCTAAGTCAATTAAGAGGAATCTTTATTTGACGTTTACCAAATATATGTATTTCGTCGGTACACGATTAAACGAAGTTTTCCTTAATGGCCGTCTGTTCCATCGTGTTAATGGTAGATACCTATATTTTTTCAGATAACATCAAGCTACACAGTATACTTAAGTTGGGGTCAAAAGTCAATTCCAATGGACGAAGGTACTTGGATATTAAGAGTTCGAATATTGACCATAGTTATGATGGCAGAGTCAGTTACATTATGACGAACCTTTTCAAGGGAAGCCCCGAAATAAGTAAGTACCTACTCCTAAAAACATACATTTATCTACATTTAATATGTGTAGGTGGTGTTTTTTTGTATGCCATAACTCTAGGGTATGAGTGAGACCATATCACAGAATCAACTGGCTAGTTTTTTTTTTCATTTTTCCTTCAAAATAATTCGCCAAAGCCACTATTATTTATGTAAAAAACCGTTAGGTGCAATATAAAAAATAATAAAAAAACGAAGTTTTTTGTTCATATATAGAAATATGACAACCTTGCATTTCCTTAGCTTTAAATATGAATGATTGGTTTGAATGAAAATGCTTTACTCGTACTTATCAATGAAACGTTATCATAAAAATATAAAAATAAAATTTAAAGCTAGTTGATTCTTTGACATGGTTTCATTAAGGCGAAAGCGTCAAGGTAGCCCGCGAAATTCAAATTTTCTTACGTTTTTTGCAATTTGCAGGTCAGTATCATGTTGTATGTTGATCTAAATATGATTTGCGGCCGTATCAAATGTTTATTTATAGAATTATAATCATAGAAATGAACAATACAACTCTCTAAGTTCATATAATCGCATTTAATGACTATTTCATGAAATCATGACATTTGGCGATTGTGCTTACTTATGGAGTTGTATTGCTGATTGTAATGATTATAATAGTGTAATGTAAAAAACTAAAGAAAATTTGAATTTCGCGGGCTACCTTAGCGCATGCCCCTTAATATCCTAGAGTTATGGGATATCAAAATGAATACAATTAAGTTGTATAATCAATATTATTAATTAGTAAGGTTTAGTTGAAGTTTAAGAAATCTGTTATAGATTTTATTTCATACATTGGTTTATGAGTTCGTCCTCATTACCTGTTAACAGTTTTTCATATGTATATACAAGAAGGCATGCACTGGGATAGTTAATATTGTTATTAGTTATTACAAGATTATTAATAGATTGAAGTGTCCATAATAAATTTGTAAGGTACCATCCATCACGTAAATATTTGTTTGGACGGACATATCCACGTCATTCAATATTAATCGAATCTAGATACATATATTAATTGGTCTCTACCAGCCTTCTTCTTTAATTTAATTATGTATCTTATTCACATTTATAGACGGATACAATTTTCCAAACTTATTGGGCATTAGGAATAATCAAAACGTTATTTATAAGATATCGTTTGATGAATTTGCAATTTGTGGAATAGGTAAACATGTTTTAACACAAGCTATGAATGAGTGAATAAGAGAAAGACGACGACGTAATAATATTGTAAATAAATATTCAATTAACGATGATAAAATGCGTAAAAGCATCTATAATTTACATGTTATTTGTTTTTCAGGTGAAGCTGTTCTAAACTTCATGAACAGCAACTGGAAAATGGTAGCTGAAGAATTCGGTACCCCAATGGTTGAATACGGTATAAATTCTGTGATGAAAAACATAAGGAGGATATTCGAAGTATTGTCTATAGAAGAATTAAAGAAATTGTAATTTATGTGTGCCAAAATCACTTAAAAACTTTATTTAATATTATGTGTACGAGACAATGTAAACGTTATATTGTGACTTAATTGTTGTGTTTAAGAACAAAACGGGTCTGTGGTCAAACTTCTAGCATATTATGGTAAGAAGATAAAAGGAAAAAGTAATAAAACAAACGATTTTAAACACAAAGCTTTTATTTCTAATACCACGCAAGCAATGATATCGGCACATATTAATCACAATACTGTGCTGAATCAATACAATACTTCAACATTTTGCGAAAACCTAAAAAAAGTTAAATATTTGAATGACTACAATCAAATAAGTTGTCGCCACGCTTATAAACTTCAACATCAGCGTTATGTCTACTGAAAACATATCGTAGATGTAGATCCGCAACGGCCAGGCCTCCACGAGTTCCATAAACGCTTTAGCTTGTACTCTCATTGTCTTCGGTAGGTCGTAGTTCATTATTATCTTGTTAACAAGAATCTTCGTTTCATTGCGTACTAAAAGCAATCGTTCACAAGCAATTGACATCATGGCCACGTAGCAAATCCAAATAAAAGAAGACAGTATTACATTCATCAAAAGACCTAAGTCATTTATAGATGTCCGGTAATAGTAGAGACAAGTCCACATGATAATAATAATAAATATGAAAGTACTCATAAGAATCGTGAGAATCTGGAAGTTAAAAACGTCATTGACCATGGAACCAATCTGTCCAATAACATCATACATTTTCGCCGTGTCTCGTATTTTAGTATTACTCTCCGAAGCATGTCCAATGAAATTGAATCTCTCCGTAGTTTGAGCTGGTCTGCATCTTATTGTAAAAACAGTGGCGCTGTCCTGGTCTTGGTCATCCACAAATGTTTTTAAATAGTTGTTAATCATTATCAATCTTCGCCTCAGCAGGTCGACATATTTACAAAAAGTTATAACTTCCAGTTTTTGCACAAAATTTAGGGGTGTAGAAGCAATTGCCCATGCTATATCTCCTACAGTCAACAAATCTAAGAGGCTGGTAGTAAATTGACTGATAACAACAAGAAACATGTACTTATATGTTTCAAAACGTGATTGGCTGTAAAACTTACTGAATTTCCCGACTTGCAACATGGTGTCTAGATTAGCAAGAGTAGTTATAATGCGAATATTATTTATATTAACAAAGAAAGAGACTGTTATTGTACAGAGAGCGTATTGGATGAACATTATGGTGATGCGAACTTTGTCAGCAGTTTGGACGTAATTGCCGCTGTCGTTATTGGCAAAGGTAGTCGGAAATGTAAAGTATGATCCAAATAAAATAATATATGTTGAGATGACAAAAACTGTAAATCCTTTCATTTTCCAATTAGGTTGTCGTAACTCTTCATTAACATGAGAAAATCTAAATATTCCGTGGATATATTCAATTATAATTATGATATTTATAGTGTCGACAATTTGCTTCTTAGTCTCACATATTATTTTGCGCTTTTCTCCGGAATAATATTTATTTATTTCTTCTTTTTCAGCTTCCATTGCGTCACTTTTATGAATTGATTTTACGGAACCGAAAGAAGTTTGTGCGATGTAGAATGCTCGGATATGACTAATGTCACCTTTTTGTCATCGTCTTATTTATATTAAGTTCCATTAATATTATTAAGTCTTGTTTGCTTAAAAATATATTAATATTTATGTTTCGCTCAGCTGTCTACGATCTAATCACAATAATGAGTTATTTTCTGTGCGATGATGGTGGTATTGATGATGGTTTTATGTTCATGGCGAGTCATGAGACATAATTATGATATCCTATCTATAGAAAATTATAATTGACTGTTTTCGAAACATTTAACGTAAACCCATGCTGGTTTATGATTTCGCTCAAAGAAAGAAAGAAAAGAAGAAAGGAAAGAACATACGTTTTTTTTTGCGGTAAACATGACGCAACAAAAAGAACATAATGCACAAGCATGCGCTTGACTGTACAGTCAGAAAGACCAACTATATGCGCAGGCGATATTTTTATGATAGATGGTTCGATACCCGGGTCGGGAAAGTGTTATTGGGTTTTTCCGTCGGGAACTTCTCAGTAGCAGCCTGTATCTGGAATTGTGCCCAATTGATAGCAATAGACTCAACCCCTATAACATGAGACTTAAACTTAACTGGCGAAATGTGGGTGTACTCCGTGTACTAAAGGTACACAAGGCTACATATCTAGCTATAATTTACCGGTATAAGCTGATTTCGCATTGTATAGGATTTCTGTATAATGAGAGGTCAGCTTATACTGGGAATGTATAGCTAGATATGTAGCCGTGTGTACACCTCTGTCTAACCTGTCTATGAAATACAAGCGCGATGCTATGTTATGTTGTCTTGTGTTATTTTTATGATACCAATTGTTTTGTATCAGGATTAAAAGACATCGGGCCGTCTGAGCTTCGGCATAGTATAATAAAATAACAGTATCTTGGCAATGACCTTGAAATAATCACCTACGGCCGCTCGGTAAATAAACCTTCCGCGGCCGGGTAACTGCTGCGCACTCAAGACTGCGTACACTGAGATCTCGAAACGCGTCGTTTCGGCCGTTTTCTATGAAGACATATACTGTTACTTATTTGTACTGTGGTTTTGGTGTATTGTTTAACTAGCAATACATACTTATACGTACTGTACTGTAAGATTAAACTATTTTTACTTGGTTTTGTGATAGGATAACTGATATTTCAATAGCTCCGTAACTAATAGCTTTAGTTATCTACAAAATGTTAAGCAGTAATAGTCTATGGCGGGATTGTGAGATGTCGGTTTCAAGCCATGCGACAACATCATAACATACCATTACGCCTGTGGTCCCCAAAGTGTTTGGCAAAGGTGTGGTACCTTTTCGTACCACCACATTTCGACAACTATAGTCGGACTTTTAATTAGCTGCAGTAAAATGACACTTCTTAGAACATTTCGAACATTTTTAACAAAATGACAGTGAAGTGTTATTTTACTGCAGCTTATTAAAAGTCCGACTGTTGTTTAGGTCTCATGCTCGCCCGTAAATCTAAACACCAGGCTGCTCCTGAGAAATTCCTGATGGAAAAACCCAATAAGACTTCGCCCGACTTGGGAATCTAATCCAGGACCTCATGCAGTAGCGTATAAGAAGATTACTAGGTAACTTAAAGATACAAAAAAAAAATTGCATGAGTTTTTTGAATTTGAGGATGAAAAAGGACATCCTTCAAGTGTCGAACATTTTGTACCCAAAAAATAAAGTCGGTCAGAAAAAAAAAGCAGTTTTCTTTTTTATGGGAAATAACACCCTCAACATTTTTTACTATTACAATGAGAGTTATACAATTAATTGTAGACGCGTTGCAATACAAAAAAAAAAAAAAAAAAACCCATAAGAAAACAGCAGATTTTCTGGCTGGCACTGTAGTTTCTGGGTACGAAATGAATGATGTCCTTTGCACTGATCTTTTTATTTGGTTTGAAACCAAAACAATTATAGGGGTATCTACCGGGTTACGGGATACCTTTGTTAGTTACACAGGCAGCTGTACCTAATTAATGATAAAGATCAATTGAAATGAAACCAATCACCTTAAACAACTTTAATTTTAACTCATCGCGAATACAATATCCAAGATGATTAAAACCGAAAAAGTACACGTGAGAACAATATAAAGATAAATCGTTGAACTAGATTACTTGACACACTCAATATGGCTACAAATCGATAGATAGAAATCGATATTTTCCATGTTAGTATTACATATATCACTCCAGAGGTGCTTACAAGTGAGCATAGAACAGTTCAAAGTTACAGTAGAAAGGTAAACACAGCAAACTTATATGAAATGAGATATTTGAATGATAACAATTAAATATGTCGTCGCTACGCTAATAAACTTCAACATCAACTTAATATCAATTGAAAACATATCATACACATAGATACGTAACGGCCAGGCCTCCACAAGTTCCATAAACGCTTTAGCTTGTACTCTCATTGTCTTCGGTAGGTCGTAGTTCATTATTATCTTGTTCACTAGTATTCTCGTCTCGTTCCGTGTTATAAGCAACCGTTCACAAGTAAATGACATGGTGCCAACATTGCAAATGGTGTTGAAACACCAAATCATATTGTTTATTAATTGACTTATTTGATAGTCAGTTGATGTGCGGTAGAAGGAAAGCGATGTCCACATAGTTATAACTATGTACGTAAAAGCAGACACCAGGGTCAAAAATATCTGGAAGTTAAAAACATCATTTATCATGGAACAGATTTCCCCGATGTTATCATAAGTTGTGGCCAGATCCCTTATTTTCATATTTCTTATTGATGGACGACCAATGAAATTAAACATTTTCTCGCTTTTAATTTGTGTGTCTCCGACTGTAAAAACTGTTACGTTCTTCTTGTCTTGTTCTTGAATAAATTCTTTCAAATAGCTGTTGATAAGGACCAGTCTACCATTTAACATGATAACATATGTACAAAAAATATATACTTCTAATTTCTGAACAAAATATAGGAGACAAATTGTAATTCCCCATTGGATATTTGGTGCACTGTAAAAATCCACTGCGCCATTGATAATATGCGTTACAATCAGAAAAAATAGGTACTTGTTGAGCTTTGAACCCATCTTTTTATAAAAATCTTTACATGTTTCCACTTGCAGCGTGGTGTCTACTTCCGCAAGCAAAGTGACCATACGAATATTCATCGAATTGATGATAAAATTGGCGGCTATCATCGAGGCAGCGTATTGAAAAATAACGACAAAAGAAGGAATTTCATCCACAGAGGCTAAGAATTGATATGTCTCAGTAATACAGTTTGATGTTCCAGTTAGCAATAAGGACCAGCAAAATACAGCAGTGTATATTGAAATAATCATAATTCCAACTGCTTTTACTTTCCAATTTGGGGGACGTAAGTTTCCATCGACAAGTTGGAATCTAAATATTCCATAGCAGTGCTCGAGTATTGTTTCAGGTTTAACATTGTTAATTATGTCGATTATTTTATTTTTTTCGCTATCGATTTGTTTCTTATCAATATTTGATTCATTTTCTTGTTCCTTATCGTCTTCCATGTCGAATAACAAATAAGAGTTTTTCGATGACTTTTACAGAAAGAAGGACGTCTGTTAGCTAGTGTATGGCAGTAAGAATTGAAATATGAAATATTCCATCATATGAACGCCAAATTGCCCAAGATAAAATAACATTCCATTACTATAATGAAGTGTTCACTCGAACAGTCATGATTAAGTAAGTAGGCGTAAAGGCGATTAAGTGTATTGATCGACGTGATAATGACAATAGTAACTGACAAGATATACTTAATATGGCAGACTATATGAAATATATAGTTGGCTAAATTAGCGCATGTAATTACGCCAGCGTAATACTGCCGGGGATAATCCGACCGAGCGTACTTAGGTACGTTCGGTTCGCACTGCTTGGTTATTTAACATGTGGTACCTACCCCACATAAAATCGTATACTAATACTTGCTATGTAAACAACAGCAAAAAGAACTTATAATAACATCATCAACATACACAAAGTGGATTAAATACGTATTATTGAAGCTAACTCAAAAACCACTCATAAGAACTTGACCAAATGTATATGGGACCTCAGGAGTATTATCTTTTAAACAAAAAAAGAATTTTCAAAATTGGTCCACAATTGATGAAAATATCGGTGAAGATACATATAGACGAACATGGAACGTCCCCTTTTTCTGAACTCGGTAAAAATGAGGTACGTCCCGTGCACGAGCCAACTGAAGGCGTGACGGACGACTCGCGGTAACCTAACAGTACAATGCATGATATACCTAGTACATTATTGTATGTGAAATAGTCTGTATACTTTTTTTAAAATCCTGCAGAGAGCTTTGCAGAGATCCTGCAAAGGATATATCCTTATCATAAGTGCTATTAAATAAATCACTGTTTTTTTAAAGTGGCCACAGATTAAAAAGGCAATGATCGGTGCAAATAAAGATTACTCTTAACAGAGATAAGAACGTTGGGATGGATGGATGGAGTGACGAGTGTGGATAAAATAATAAATAAGTACCTATATATTGAAAGTAGCCGTTGACAGAAAAGTTGAAAAGGAATCGTTTGTCTTGGTATGGTGGGACACTGGTAGGAAGATGACGGTGATCGCTGACAGATGGGAAAGGAAGATCTTGGCCCTGAACTTTACAAGTTTTGAGGAAATAGAACAGCAAAACTTTTGAAATTGATGACGTCAACTCAGCCTTTCACAACACCCGTTTGTCCGCCTTTAACATTCAGTTCGACCCAGCAGTGCAATCTGCTGTATTATTTTTTTGCAGAATAAAAACAGTTTTCAGTTAATAACATAACATAACATCACGCTTTGTTTCCCCGAAGGGTTGGGCAAAGCCTATAGTAGAGACACCCACATTTCGCCAGTTATGTTTAAGTCTCATGTAATAGGGGGTGAGCCTATTGCTATCAATCGGGGATAAATCCAGACTCCGAGCTGCTACTGAGAAATTACAAATGGAAAAGTCCAACGACACTTTGCTCGATCCGGAAATCAAAACCAGGACTACTAGACCAGGGATCACCAATTAGTTTCATTGGGAGTCCGTAGTAAACAAGGAATTCTTATAGTTTCGCCATGTCCTTCTGTCTGTCTGTCTGGCTGTCAGTCTGTCCGTGCCTTAGCTCAGAGACGGTTAGTACTAGAAAGCTGTAATTTGGCGTGGGACATATTAATAAAGCTGAAAAAGTGGTAAAATAAAATTAAGAAAAAAACATATTTTGGGTACTTACCCTACACGTAAAGTGGGGATGTTTATTTTTTATCTCTCGCCTTTCCCATACTGTGGGGTATCATTGGAAAGGTCGTTCGAAAATATTGTGGGTGTGTGAAAATCATTTTTCAATTCAGGCATCCGTTTGCGAAATATTAAGCATTAAAGTGCAAATTTGTTAGAGTCAAGTGTCCCCCCCCTGCCAACTAAATGGTTGTACTTGGATTTGTGAAAAAAATCACAGTAGTAGTATATATACCAAATTTAAAAGGAAAACTATCACAGCTAAGAAGACTTTACAGGTTAACGAGTAATAATCGACCAACTTAAATTTGCAGTTAGAAAAACATGATCTCCCATACATTCCGTATGGGAGAACATGTATTTCAATTACAATGTTAAGTTTGTTCTTGGGATAAATTCATCCCAACTACGGAACCCTTCATCGTACGTGGTCCGACACGCACTTGGCCGTTTTTTTTAAATATTATGACTGACGCGGTCCGTTACTAGCAGAGCAACCGAGATTATTAATTTTTATTATTTTATTATAGTGCGCCATTTGGTGACACTAGACCAACGAGGCAGAAAAAGACAAAAACGAATTAGCGAAGGCGAATTTGTTAGTGCCTATACAAGGTGTTTTTTATGTCCCATATTATCTCTAGTGTATGAATGAGACCATATCAAAGAATCAACTGGCATATCGCACCTTTGGTAGAACAAGGGCATAATTGTCATAAATGCCAAAATGACTTAAATATGCAGAAATGCTTTAAAAAGGCCCTTTGAACTGGAGGGACAAAGACCCGCCAGATGGAAATAGTGGCGTTGTCTTTTTGGCGCCATTTTGTTACTCTCTTGGCGCGACAAAGAAAAAAATAATTAAAAATAAAATTGCAAAAACTGCAATTGTGCCCTTGTTCTACCAAAGGTGCGAATATGTTTTTTTTTTTTTTTTTTTATTCTTCCAAAATAATTCGAATAAGTCACGATTATTTATGTAGAAAACCCTTAGGTGAAATATAAAACATTTCATAATAATAATCAGCCTATAATGTTCCCACTGCTGACACAGGTGTCTTCTCGGTGAGAGGGAGAAGAATGCATTTATTTATTTGTCAGAATATTCTACAAAGTTAATATGTGCATTGTGTATTACGATCATAATATTCTGCCGTTTCCGGCGTACAAATATGGTTGGTAAAATTATGGGTCATCATTACATTAAAATTAAATTATATATATATTTTTTTTTTTTCAATCATTAGAATTAGAATTAAAAATAAATAACAATAGTTACAAAAGAGAAAAATTATATAAGTGAAATTTCAATAAGGTCGAGGAGATAAAATAAGATTTATATGCAATAATGTCAAATATTTAGGTAAATTTTTCATTCATAAAATCTTCAGACGAGTATTTGCAAAAAACATTTGCTTAAAAGAAAGTTAAATAATTTACATTTAAATGTTCTGAGGCTGAGAGTTTTGAAGCCATCAGGTAATTTGTTATAAACAGTAATGGACATGCAGTATACATTATTAGAAAACAATTTAATTCTAGGCCTAGGAACATTAAGCATATGCACTTTGCGGCTGGGTCTGGAAATAATCTATGTCTAATCTATTCTAATATTAATAATGGTCATTATACAAATCAAATTCATGCCAGTTTTGGTGTATAAAGATACAAATTTCAAAAGTGTATAGTGCTGGAAGTGGCAGTGTTTTAAGTTTTTTAAATAGTGGAACACAACTGTCCAGTGGGTACGCTCCACAAATTGACCGTATGCATTTTTTCTGAGCTCGAAACATTATTTTAAATTACCTTGTGCAGCAGGAACACTAGACACACGTGTTAGGCTATATAGAACGAATACAAATCTATCAAATCTATCTATCTTACCTATATCATCAATATGACATTTCCAGTTACATTTGTCAATTATTATTCCCAAGAATTTTGCGGAATCGACCTCTTCTGTTGTTTCATTTCCATATTGTATTTTAAGCCGTGGACGCGTACTGTTAGATTTCTGGAATTGTATAATTTTTGTTTTGTTTCATATTTATTCATATGAAGAATATTGTGTTTAAGCCATGTAATAGTTTTATTTAATGTCATGTTTATTTCGTTTTGGTACTCAACAACGTCATAATTTTCGTTTATAATACTGAGGGTCGTATCGCCAGCGTATAGTATGCAATTGTGGGAAGTTACACTAGGCAAGTCATTAACATATTGCAAGAATAAAAACGGCCTTAGTATAGTCCCTTGGGGAACATCACACTTATTTTCA
The DNA here is from genome assembly GCA_947364205.1 of Agrochola lota. Taxonomy (NCBI): domain Eukaryota; kingdom Metazoa; phylum Arthropoda; class Insecta; order Lepidoptera; family Noctuidae; genus Agrochola; species Agrochola lota. Next base: position 6,830,073 of record OX376231.1, on the reverse strand, counting down.
CGATACAGAGACCTACATACGAGCTTTTGATTTTCTGTTTGTCCCGAAATCTCAACACATTGCTGTCGATGTGACAGGTAGCTTTCGAGCCATTTGGCGTTTCCCCTTATGCCATATCGGTCTTTATAATATATAATTTATAAATTAACAGTGTATGGTTCACGAAATAAAAAGCCTTTGACGTGTCTAGAAAAATGGAGACAATTGGTAGTTTATCATTAAGGGTTTTAGTTATTAATTTTAAAAGAGCAAAACAAGCTGTTGTGGTTGATTTAAATTTTTCTGAAACCAAATTATCGTCACTTAGAATTTTGTATTTGGATAAAAAACCAGAGAGTTCTTCATGCCTGACCTTTTCAAGATCTTTTATAATATTGGTATGAGTGTTAAGGGGTAATTATTCATATCACTTCTATCACCTTTCTTGTGGATTGGTTTAACAATTGAGAATTTTAACCGTGAAGGGGATAAACCTTGCATAAATGCCAAATTAATAAGAAATTTTGTATTTATGTCATCGTAGCTTGTAGAATTGGTTGATTTTAAAGAGTTTATTATTTTATATTCATGGGTGTCATTCGTTGAGGTCAAATACATAGTATTTGGATAATAAGTCATCAGTGGTGTGTAATCAATAGATGGGTCAAAGGTGACATTCGTTATATCAATAAAAAAATTGTTAAAAATGTCAGCTACCTTTTCAGGTTGAGTGTGATTATTTATGTCATGAGAATTTTGCTTTGGAGTGAGCAGTAATCGGACGTGGGCCCAGTGCGGGTTGGTAAATGTCACATGTCTTCGAATTTTTGGTTTTAGGACATGCCGGCCGGTTTCTTCACGATGTTTTCCTTCAACGGTTTGAGTGCAGTAGTGATGAAAATTACATACAGCATTTAATTCAGACTATTTTATATAAAAATGAAATATGACAACGTCGCATTTTCTTAGCTTTAAATATGAATGATTGGTTTGAATGAAAATGATATACTCGTACTTACCAATGAAAGTTAGATACACACATCGAGAGTCCAATGGAAAGTTATTTAAAAAATATAGAAAAATAATTTATATGCTAGTTGATTCTTTGACATGGTCTCACTAATACCACAAAGTAAGAGGGATATAAAAAAAACACCTTGTTGATAAAAAGATTATAATATCGCTTTTTACTAAATATCGACAGTCATTAAAAAAAAACTATGTAGATAAGAAGAATGTGTAACGACGAAAGTTGAACACTCTTTCAGGTTTTAAGATTAAAAATGTGATTTAAAGCACAACTTTAATTTGGAATCTAATAGAGTACAGGCTTACTGAAGTGTTTAAAAAGTTTAATAGCACTTCACTTATTTTAATGTAATTTTTTTTTTAATAACAAAATCTGAACAGATTTGAAAATTATAAGTTTTAGATTAAGTACATGAAATGCTGAAAAACCAGTTTATGGAATCAGTTTGTGTTTATTTTGATAATATGTAAAGCGACAGTGTTAGTGCTGAATTTATCTTGCAAATGTACTTAAAATAATTTAAATATTTGAATTACTACAATCAAATAAGTTGTTGCCACGCTTATAAACTTTAACATCAGAGTTATATCTACTGAAAACATATCATAAATATAGATCCGTAACGGCCAGGCCTCCACGAGTGCCATGAACGCTTTAGCTTGTATTCTCATTGTCTTCGGCAGGTCGTAGTTCATTATTATCTTGTTAACAAGAATCTTTGTTTCATTGCGTTCTAGAAGCAATCGTTCACAAGCAATCGACATCATGGCCACGTAGCAAATCCAAATAAAAGACGATATTATTGCGTTCACCAATAGAGCTACGTCATTTGTTGATGTCCGGTAATAATAAAGACATATCCACATGATAATAATGATAAATATGAAATTACTCACAAGTATCGTAAGAATCTGAAAGTTGAAAACCTCGTTGACCATGGAACCAATCTGTCCGATAACATCATACATCTTCGCCGTGTCTCGTATTTTAGTATTACTCTCCGAAGCATGTCCAATGAAATTGTATCTCTCCATAGTTAGAGGTAGTGTGCATCTTATTGTAAAAACTGTGGCACTGGCCTGGCCTTGGTTATCAACAAATGTTTTTAAGTAGCTGTTAATCATTATTAGTCTGTGCCTTAGAAAATCGATATATTTGCATAAAATTATAATTTCGATTTTTTGTACAATATTTAGGGGTGCAGCAGCAATTAGCCACGCCGGATCTCCTACAGTATAAGAATCAAAAAGGTTGTTAATCAGTTCACTGGTAAAAAGCAGAAACATGTATTTATACGTTTCCAAACGTGACTGGCGATAAAAATTACTGAATCTCCTGACTTGCAACATGGTGTCTAGTCTAGCGAGCGTAGTAATAATGCGAATATTTTTTGAGTTAAGAAGAAAAGTAGTTGTTAGCGTACAGAGAGCGTATTGCATGAACAGCATTATAATACACATTTTATCAGCAGTTTCGGTGACATTTTCCGTGTTAAAATTGGTTAGAATAGTCGGAAAAGTGAAGTATAATCCAAATAAAATAATGAATGTTGAGATAATACAAACTGTAAACGCTTTCATTTTCCAAGTTGGTTGTCGAAATTCTTTATTCACAAGAGAAAATCTGAATATTCCGAGGAGGTATTCAATTAAAATGATCACATTTATAGTGTCGACAATTTTCTTGTTGCTTTCACATATATTTTTGTGTTTCTGTTCGGCGTAAGAACTATTTATTTCTGCTTGTTCTCCTTCCATGGTGAAAATACCTCAATCGCTTTTTCAGATATGCTGAATGTTGCACCTAACCTGGATAAAGGTTTAATACTTAAGCATTATCAAAATTTTTCATCGTCTAAGATATGTTAAGTTCCATTACCATAATTACTTATAATAATTTATTAATGGTACCTTTAGATCTTTACCTATGTAAGTGTCAACTGGACAGTTATACGATCTAATGGTACTTGTGACATATTATGTAGGTACCATACAATATTGATGACATGAAATTATAGACTTTTATTCATAATAAAGTATTTATTTATCTTCTTTATGATGATTTTACGGTTTTTAGACAATTTTGCAAGGTGCAAAGAAAACAGAGCATCACCTGCAGGGCCCTATTTAATAAAACTTTCAAAATGTAAATTGTAGATGAAATGCTACAATTCTACAATTTTCTGTTTAATAAAAATTACAAATTATAAATTTGCCATGGTGGAAAATTTACAAAATTGTAATATTTTACCTACAATGTTACATATTTCTGTTTAATAAACATTTTCACTTTACAAATGTAAGTTTGCATATTTGTAGGGAAACTACCAACTTTATTGAACACATAATTGTAATTACAAGTTTACATATTTTGTAAATTGTAGTTGAATTCCGTCACGATGTGTCACAACTTCACAATTTTGTGCATTAACCTAATGACAAAAGAATTAAAATATTATATGCAAAAAAATGTTTCTAACAACGAGTAGTGAAAGTAGTGATGTTAGTGATGATGAATATATCATTGAATGGCAACGGCAAGTTTTTCGTAAAAGGATAGATTCGTTTTATTTTTAATGTGACAGATTTTACGTTCGACGAAAAATTTCGTAAGTTTGTCGTTATTCTCCATGATTTTGGTGATGCACCAAAACCAATAACAAAGTACTCCGTGAAATACTAAAGTTCTAATCTCAAGAGTAAGCAATCTACCCTCGTTTATTAACAATCTGTACCAAAAACTTACATCTTATATATGTAAATTGTAACTTACAACTACATATTTGCAAATACAATATTGACATCGCGGGGACATCTACAGGCGTTATCTACATATTGTAGCAAAAAAATGTGGATCGAACCCGGTACGACGTACGACATATAATCAAACGCAGTATCCAGGTTGAGAACACAAAGTAAGTACATAGAAAAAAAAACAAATATATAACAACACGTCCGCACAAACAAAAAATTAAAGAAATCGAGGGTGTCGCCAGACTATGTCAAAACTTGTGTTTTATTTATGTGAATAATAGTTACGATAGGTACCCTTGTCGGCAAAATACGACAGGCCCATCGAGATACGTTAGTTATCACTGGTTTAGTTACGCGAGGTAAGGGAACGTGTGATGGCGGGTAAAATTTTTCCTGCTTCGACAAAACCGAATTCAAAAATCTGTCAGTCGTAACAACATTTTAAGAAAAACAACATGTTCGGCCTTTTTCGCGTGTAAAGAGGCCTATTTGGCAGCCGAATGCTGCAATATGTAAATGTTTATTAAACAGCATATATAATTGTGATAATTGTAAGTTATTTACAAGTAATTTTTCTACATATTTGTAAGGTCTATTAAACAGCACATATATGTAGTAAAAATTAACAATTATATGACCTTTTTACAAAATTGTAGGATAGTAATGTTTATTAAACAGGGCCCAGGTTTAATAACTATTGAAGCGTTTATCATTTTCTTGGTTCAAAGAAAGCATGACATTTATACACGAGCTTGCAATCACGATAAACAACTTATAATGAAAGAAAATGTCTTTTCAGTTGCACGTGAGGCGGTGTTTTGGACGCACGTGCGTATCGCAAAACATTGACAAACAATGGCATAATGCTAAGATTGCAATAGGTTCCTTCTCATGTAGGTTTGAGAAGTACCTAATGAAGAGGCCGATAGAGTAGCAAAATTAGCGGATTCGAGGTCAAGACTTTATATAGTAGGTACTTATTTATGTAGAACAATTATAATGTAAGTGCAAAACAGTATGGTATGATAAGTTTTAAGATTACTTTGACGAACGAACTAGGGAAAAAGATGTCTGGTATAAAACTATACAATTTCAGTCTCCTCGAATACCGTGTTTACTATCAAGGAAATTAGTAGATATTTTTCTGCTTCATAGATTACGCTCTGATTACTACCTTTCCCGCAAGTTTGGTTATTTGATGAATAAAGTGAATTCTCCCAATTGTGAAACATGCGGAACAAACAAGAACAAGACAAAGAAGGAAAGAGAGACACTGATGACTACGGTAAAAGTTAATTAATATGATATTGGTCCATATGTTAAAGTTTTAGCAAACCTACTTTCTGATTTGTTTAGACTTTAATAATTTATATTGTATTTGTAGTTTTACTTTCGAATAGTTTAAGTTATGATGACGCTGACATGCCAGTGTAAATCCTCTTAATAAAGGACCCCGCACAAAATGTTTGGAAAAAGCCGTTCGCCCAATTTGGCTGAAATTTTGTTATATTATAGCCTGTAATATGCCGACTAAAAGTCTATACTGGAGCAAAAAAAAATTATGGCCAGTTTTAGAGATATAGCCATTTTTATGTTGAAGTCGGGAAGTTGATTTTTATTTTATATTTACTGCTAAAGAATAAACAAAAAGCAATCACATCAATCACAACATGTTCCAATTCATATTTTATGGCTTAAGAACATATTTCAACGTCTGTATACCCTGAAGGGGCAGGCAGAGTTGTTTTACCCATATTTCGCATAGTAGACAAGTCGTCCGGCCGATTTTACTGAAACTTTGGGATCTTATATTGAAAGTCTTTTTTTCCATGGAGTATTTTTATTTAGAGATTATTTAGAACCATACATAATATTCACAAAATAACAAAAAAAAGAAAAATACAATATATAAAACAAAGTCGCTTTTCACGTCTGCTGTTTGAACTGTGGCCACAATGGATTTCACCATCATTTTATAGAATCTTTTTATGAGGGCGATTTATGTGTACCTAGGTACCTATAATACATTAATATTTAACTTAGATACAGGGTGTAAAACGACTCATCACATAGCCGTTATCTAGGCATTCTGTACATCAAACTAAGTAACATTAAGCAAAAATTATTGCTGGGAAACGACTTTTGGTGTGAAACGTCGCTGTTTACGGCAGCACGCATAACGTTGTGCTATTGGGTGCATGTGCACGGAGTATATGTTGTTTGACCTTTAGCCTTCAATATCTCCGTAACCAGAAAGTTCCCAGGTACGGTCCAGAACAATAACATGTTCACAATGGTGGGGAATACAAGTAACTGTCGGCTTCGTTTAGCGTCTTTATTGTTACACCCGTTATAGCACAGACCACAGGTATCTCGATGGTTTGACATGTTGCCACATCAGCATATTGCACCTGAGCGAAGCAGGGACGGGTTGCTAGTCTCATGTAAAAGTAACATAATTTTAATATAAATACTTAATAATAATAAAAATACCAGCCTATTATCATCCCACTGCAGGGTAAAGGCGTCTTCTCATACAGAGAAGGCACGATCATTGATCACCACGCTTGCTCAAGACGGGTTGACGATTTCATACTTATATTAACTATAAGTCCAGGTTTCCTCACGATGTTTTTCCTTCACCGATGTCAGTAATGTCCAAGATAAACTGAGAAAGTACATATTAATTGAAAAAGTCACATTGGTACTTGCCCGGATTTGAACCCTCGTGCATGAGAGGCGAGACTTTAACCCTAAAATAAGCCTTCGAAAAATTCCTCCTCATCGCTGTCGAATGGTAGTGTATCCTGACATCACTTCCACATTGAATGGCAATGCTTAGCCTCAGGCCAAGGTAAAAATCAGCCCTTTGGTCACGGGAAGTGTCAAGCAACCCATTGGTGATTTCTTTAAAAAGGAGTTTTTTTTTTCTTTTTGAGCGACGTTGTTATATTTACGTTACTTGAGGTGTTCCGCTGCAGCGTGCAGCACGCCAAGCTGCATCAGGCACTGGCATCTTGAACACTTTGTAACATTCTTAGCGACGGATACTTAACATTTACATTGTAACGGGCGAACCCCATATACAACAAGATCGCCGTTACATGAGCGCATGTGTCCAGAGTTCGTGCTCCAGCTTTACACGTGCAATAATATCCAAAGATGGGATCGTCACCACTGCCATAAACATGTTCTTCATTAAATGCTACCCACAAATAATAAATTGCAGCATTTCGGAACCTAGAAGCGACTTTTATTCGAATGAATCCTGGTTCACTGTAATTTCGATCTATTTCAAAAATTCACTCATCCTCATTTTGCGTTGTTTTGTCTCCTATGTGCCTAAGTGAACTGTCTTGTATATAACCGGGCTATAGGTAAACCTAATAGGTTCCAAAAGTTAAATCTTTAAAAAATTCAATATTTAAAGGCGGAAAGAGTGGTATATCCACTGCAGTTAATCTAACCCATCGTGCTCTTCGTTGTTGGAGATTTTCAGTTTCTACTCGTGCCTGTACGACGTTAACTTCGCCAACACAGTTAAGCATCGTAGTTGCTAGCTGGACGTCTGCATTTGATATTGTAATGATACCATAATATTTATTTATCATGGCTCCAGCGACACGGAGAAAGTCGCTTAAATTGGGATCATGAGACATGGATATGGAATTATTGAAGACTTTAAAATTTTTTTTTAGATGGCCATTTCGTGCTTCCACTATCCATCGTGTTTTGGTTACAATCCGCGCCTTATTAGCTTCTCTAGTTGTATATTGACTTTTGCCAGGTCTCAAAGTAGGTGGCATCATTGTATGAATTCCCAATCGATTAAGTGGTGAAATGGTGTCTCGGTATCCACGATCCACAATAAGTATGTCATGTGATCGGAACCAACCCTGCATGCCATGAAAATCACGCTCCAACTCATTTATGAAGATGCTAGCGTCATTATTTACACTATTAGAAAAGTATGGTCCCTGAATATCTAAAATATAGCCATCGGGGGCAACTAACAACGAATGTTTCAACAAGTTTTTTTTTTATGAATGCAATACGACTGGCGCAAGGCTTTGAAGCAACTACTCTTTTCTATATCTAAATAAGTACAGTCATTGTACACTATTACTTTTGTTTCCTGAGGAGTGGGATTATACTCGTATAAATGATTTGCAAAATCAGTTACATGTATATCTATATAATCCTGCCGTGTAATTGCTTCAAAGCCTATATTTTCGCGGACAAAACGTACCATCAGAGGTTGCCGTACCGTACTAATTGCAAGGCTTGCAGTTTGTCTTCTATCTATTTCATTTTGCCAGTTCAACAACATTAATTGCGTTATTTACGTTGTTGAGCAGTTTTTCGAACGTATTATTATGAAGTACTGGATTAGCAATCTGTTTCAAAACTATTCAGATTCTGATTAATTACATAATAAATATAAAACAGGTCATTATTTAACCTGGTGTTCAAATAAACTATAATTATTTTCCTAATTTTGAAACTTTGCACGGCCGGACGACTTGTCTATTATGCAAACTGTGTGTAATACACCTCTGCCTACCCCTTCAGGGTATACAAACAAAGAGTTAATATGAATTGGAACATGTTGTGATTGATGTGATTGCTTTTTGTTTATTCTTTAGCAGTAAATATAACATAAAAGTCATCTTCCTGACTTCAACATAAAAATGGCTTTATCTCTAAAATTGGCCATTCGTTTTTTGCGCCCATAAGGACTTTTTGTCAGCATATTCCAGGCTATAATGTAACAAAATTTCAGCCAAATTGGCCGAACGGCTTTTTACAAACATTTTGTGCGGGGTCCTTTAAGAATAAAAAAATAAATTTATTTTGATAGTGCAATAAACCACTTTATTTGAAAACTTATTAAAATCGAAAACTTTCCTTCATGTGAGAACAATCTTAAGTTTAATGAGTAAAATAAACATTCGTTTAAAAAAAAACATTAACAAGATGTTGAACTAGGTACATACATAGATAAATGTGATACTCCTTTTAACTCTAATAAAATGTGTGCGTGTTTTTAAACTCTAGTGGTGCGAACGAATCGTAATGTTAATTGAGAACAGGTTAGATACTTAGTAAATGAGATATTTGAATGATAACAATTAAATATGTCGTCGCCACGCTTATAAACTTCAACATCAACTTAATATCTATAGAAAACATATCGTATACATAGATGCGTAACGGCCAGGCCTCCACGAGTTCCATAAATGCTTTAGCTTGTACTCTCATCGTCTTCGGTAGGTCATAGTTCATTATTATCTTGTTCACTAGTATTCTTGTCTCGTTACGTGTTATAAGCAGCCGTTCGCAAGTAAATGCCATGGTGCCAACATTGCAAATCGCACTAAAACACCAAATCATATTGTTTATCAACTCACTTAAATGATAGTCAGGTGTGCGGTAGAAGGAGAGCGATATCCACATTGTTGTAACTATGAACGTAAAGGCAGTCACTAATGTCAAGAAAATCTGGAAGTTGAAAACGTCATTCACCATGTAACAAATTTCCCCGATATTGTCGTATGTTGTGGCCAGATCTCTTATCTTTATATTTCTTACCGATGGACGGCCAATAAAATTTAATATCTTCTCGGGTTTGTTTTTTGTGTCCCTTACAGTAAAAATGGGTATGTTCTTGTCTTGTTCTTGAATAAACTCTTTCAAATAATTATTAATAATGGCTAGTCTACCATTTACCATGATAGCATATGCACAGAAAATGAATACTTCGAGTTTCTGGAAAAAAAATAGGGGCGAAACGATAATTCCCCACTGAAAATCTTGCATGCTACACAAATCCATAATTACATTGATTATATGCGTAATTATCAGAATAATTAGGTACTTATTGAGCCGTGATCCCATCTTTTTATAAAAATCTGTACATGTTTCTACTTGCAGCGTGGTGTCTACTTCGGCAAACAAAGTGACAATACGAATATTCATCGAACTGATGAAAAAGTTTGTGGTAATCCCCGAGGCTGCGTATTGAATCATTACCACAATAGTAGGAAATATATCCATAAAGTTCATAATAGTATTTCTGTAAATATTATCTGGAGGTTCAGGCAAGAAAATGAACCAGAAAAATACAGCAGCATATATTGCAATAATCAAAATTCCAAAGGTTTTAATTTTCCAATTTGGGGGACGTAGTTCTCCATTGACAAGTTGAAATCTATATATTCCACAACAGTGCTCAAGTATAATTTCAGGTTTGACATTGTTCATAATTTTGATGATTTTACTTTTTTCGCCACTGTTATCCTTCTCCTCTTCATGTGAATCACTATCTTGTTCCCTTTCGTCTTCCATGTCTAATTAAAAATAAAGCTCTTCAAAAAATATTTGAAAAATATACGTCCGTTATTTAGTGAGTGTTAGCAAGAATTGGATTGTCTCATCAAATAAAGAATATCTAATTTCTGAAGATAAAATAAAATTCCATTACGGTAATTCTGTTTGCTCACACGGTCATTATTAACGAAGTAGGCGTAAATACAAATATTTATATTATATTGATCAAAATAATCATTACTTCACAATGGTAAAATGAGTTCTCCTGGTAAGACAGTAACACTACCAATCAATCTGCCTAGCATTTTTCCAGATTATATTAGGGTCAGTTGCCAGTCTAACCGGATGCAGCTGATTACCAGTATTTTACATAGAGCGACTGCCTATCTGACCTCCACAACCCAGTTACTGGGTAATACAATACCCCTTGGTAAGAGTGGTTGACAGACTTTCGGGATTCTGACGACCCCTAACGACCGTCAAAGATCCAAAAATGACAGCCGGTGACAACCGTACCTTAATCTGATTGATCGACACATGCGGCTGTTATTACTATTATGCTGTTATTGTTATTATTATTTCCTTTATTTAATTTTAAATACTTATAAATTATACTCGTATTTTTAAATATTACAATATCAAATATAAAACATTTAAAAAAATATAAAAAATAGTAGCCCACCGGTATCGGGAACAGGGTCCAAGCTACCGGCGGTCAGAGCTCCAGAGAGAGGAACTTCCTGACAATGCGAGCCGTGTCAAGGAGTACCGCTTTCTGAATCAAGCCCTTGATCCAGCTGCCCAACGAGAGCCTCCTTAGGTGTTGGTCGAGGCTCTTGCCAACTAAGCCATTGGCTGATACGACTATCGGCACAATGATCGCTGAGTCCACATCCCACATGTCGACAACCTCGTGAGCCAAGTCAAGATACTTGATTTGTTTATTTTCTCAGCTTGCGAGGTTCCCGTCATGCGGGACCGCTATGTCAATAATCATTGTGCGCCGTTCTACTCGATCCACCACCACTATATCAGGTTTATTCGCAACAATGGTCCTGTCAGTGATGATGGATCGATCCCATAATAAATCTGCCCGGGTCGGGCAGATTTATTATTGTTATTATTTTTACTTTTTTATTTTGTTTTTCACGAACTGTGTCCAAATAAACATTATTCTTTCTGTCTTTCTTTTACTTAACTACGAGCCCCGCAATGAATCATTGTGATCTGATCATCTCTGATCTGATCCTGAAATATACTAGGTACACTTCAGCAGCGTCAATATCGCCGAGTCGATATTCTTAATTGAATAAAAACTAAGTAGGTATGGAAAATCAAGAATGTCTCATATATCTGACCGAAAGACCCAAAGCCATTTTTAGTCTTTCATTGAAGCAGCGTGTTGTTCTGGACTCGATTTCCCGTTTGGAATGAATTGTTTATTTCTTTGTACTGGTGTGATTTTCCGGCTTATCGGTGACTCGGACCAATTAACTCGCTCAAAACGGGCTAATCAAAACTTGAATTAATAATATTTTTTTACATTTTGAATTTTATGCAGTTAAGTTAATTTATTTTCCTTAATTTTACTGCATACAATAGGGATGATGACTAATAATTTTTTTTAGTCCATCTTTGAGATTACAAAAAAAAAATTGGATACGTATTTTTCTTTTTTTGCGTAATCTAAAGATTACGGCGATACATTGAGGTCAAATGTGCTATGACGTCACGAGTATGTAATGTAGATTTTATACATACTAGTGACGTAGCGACCCCCAGTACCCAACTTAAAATGCGTTTTATCTAAATCATTTTTTATTAATATGATAAAGCAAAAAATACGTGTCTAATATTTTTTTTTATTTTCTGACTGACGGACTAATTAGAATTTTATTTTTTTAACCCAGGCATCATCCCTATTCAAAATATGCCAATTGATTGCCTAATAATTATTTCTAGAGTTGTTGATTCACCCACAAATAAATTGACCTCGTGCGAAGAAAAAAGAGAAAATCTAGAAACAAATATTTTATTTAAAAATGTCGATTCGCACGTTTCGGACGAGTAAATTCGTGCAAGTCACCAATAAGCCGAAATCCCAAGTAGCAGTGCAGTTTGCAAACGTGCTATCAGTTACAAAATGTTGACTTGATCACTTTTGGATTGTGTCACTTTTCTTTATCACTTGTGTTTTACATGCGTTATTATTGAGAATTTTCTAAGTACATACATGGGCTGCTATACGCAGGTCTGTGATCTACATAATGTAAATACTATTCAGTTCGAGTATATTTCATAGAATGCTGAATGATTAAATAGGACATTTCTCATTCTTTTGATTAACTCGTTTACTCATGCCGCGGATTTGAGTGTTGTATACTTCTTACGCCATTTGTCTGTTAAAGTGTGTATCAGCATCGCATCGCAGTCAACCTATTGATTGAGGACATAGGATAGGCCTGTCCCAAGTTTCGCGACAAAATTAAATGCGTTTTTATACTTTCAATTACTAAAAAAAACTACTACTAATACTTAAATATATGAAATGTAAAACTAAAATAAGTATAGTAATACTAGAAATAAGAAACTGTTTTATCTAAAAAGTTACTCAAAATAGATAGGTAAAGATACTGCTACTATTTTTTTTAGATAAGATAGACAATAGAGATTTATTTTCAGTAGAGATATATATAGAAACTGTATCCACAAGAAATGAAGGTTTTTTTTATTTGTTTTTGTTTATACTTTGGCGGAACAGGGTGTAAAGTTCACTCATCCCCCATAGAAAAGGGAGGATCCTCCGACCAGACGGGTGTGATGTCTGGCGGGCAACTGCCCAGAGGTTGAAGTCGGGAAGCTTGTATATATGTTTATCGCGCGGTAAACTCTAATTGCGCGATGCAGGATTTGTGTGACGTCAGGATGTTGTGTGACGTCAGGTCTTTGATGCATAGTTCGCATGTAGCGATGTAGATGCCGCTACAATACTTTCAGACAGCATTCAGTCAATGGTTGCAGTACTGATTGCTGGCCGTGTGTTGCAGATCATTATACAAAATAGGTACTTACAAAACAAAATAGGTAATTATTAATTTAATATGGACCAATAACACATTTATTTTAAACATAAATTAAAAGAAAGAAAGAAAAAGTATTTATTGTGACTCGCACAGGAAAAAAACAAAAACAATAAAAAACAAAGTAACAGTATCATAAAAAGAAGGAAGTCCTGTAGGCTAGGCCTCCACCAGTTCCATAAATGCTTTAGCTTGTACTCTCATCGTCTTCGGTAGGTCGTAGTTCATTATTATCTTGTTCACTAGTATTCTTGTCTCGTAGCGTATTGTAAGCAGTTGTTCACAAGTATATGACATGGTGATAACGTTACAAACCATATTAAAACACCAAACCATAACGTTTATCAGCTGTCTGGAATCATAGCCAGGTGTGCGGTAGAAAGAAAGCCATATCCATATAGCAGTAACTATGTACGTAAAGCCAGACACAAGCGTTAAGAAAATCTGGAAGTTAAAAACGTAATTTGTCATGGAACAAATTTCTCCTATATTGTCGTAAGTTGTGGCCAAATCTCTTATTTTTATTTTTTTTTCCGACGGACGTCCAATGAATTTGAACGTTTTCTCGGTTTTAATTTTTGTGTCCCTGACTGTAAAAATAGGTATAACCTTCTTGACTTGTTCTTGAATAAACTCTTTCAAATAGTTGTTAATAAAATTTAGTCTCCAATTTACCATTATGACATATGAACAGAAAGTGAATACTTCTAATTTCTGAACAAAATATAGGGGCAAAACTAACATTTCCCAGTAGACATTTGAAGCACTACACAAATCCACCACTCCATTGATTATTTGAGATATTATCAGAATTTGTAAGTGTCTATTAAGCCTCAACCCCATTTTTTTATAAAAATCGGCACAGTTTTCCACTTGCAGCATCGTGTCTACTTCCTCAAGCAAATTGAGCATACGAATATTCATCGAAGTGATGACAAAATTGGCAGTTATCATCGCGGCTGCGTATTAAAAAATTACTACAAGAGCTGCAATTATGTCCATCAAAACTATTAATCTATATGTTTCAATAATGTCAGATGTTCCAGGTAAGAATAGAAGCCAGAAAAATACAGCAGTATATATTAACATGATCAAAATCCAAAATTCTTTAATTTTCCAATTTGGGGGACGTAACACTCCATCGATAAATTGAAATCTATATATTCCACAGCAATGCTCCAGTATCATATCAGCTTTCACGTTGCTAATAATATCAATGATTTTCTTTTTTCCGCCACGGTTATTCTTCGGCTTTTCAATATTTGACTCATTGTCTGGTTCCTTATTGTTTTCCATGATCACACTTAGAGGTTTTTTATGGCAATTGAAAAACGTCGTCCGTTAGTAGGACTATGAATGTAAGAATAAAATGATCGCACTACATAAATTTCAAATTGATATAGATATGAAAACGTTCCATTGCGATAATGCAGCGTTTAATGCTACAGTTCCTACCTCGAATGATGGATGATAACGTAAGCAAACGTAAAGGCAATTTTGTATATTGATCAAGATTACAATTACAAACTGACAAACTTTAAATACTAGTTATGCAGCGCGTTGATTGTCAAAATGAAGGAACATTATCATTATTATTCTGGCAGCCTAGCCGCCTGTTCAGCAAGCTACTGAAATGAAATGAAATTTAATTGTTTATTCTGTAAATAGGATATTGGAATCACTTTTACAAGTCATAATAATTTTTTAGTTTTTTTATATGGCTAGATGAGTTCGTCATTCCTATCTGACTACTCTGAGAAGAAAGGCCGAAACAACCTCAGATGTCTCAGTCTCTTTTAAAGTCCAGAGACAATCTTGGTCATGCCATATGAGTACCATGTAGATTAGTCTCTGAAATGGTCTTTTGAGGAAAGAACCACACAGATTGGACCTGTCCAGTCAGTGTAAGCATTTGTCAATAATCGTGGAGGTCAACTCAGAACTTAAGGAGCTCAACTCGATGAACAATACCAAAAAAGGCCATTTGGTTTGGCCGCATAAACTACTCAAACTGACAGACAATCATTAATCGAACTGAGAAAAAAAAAATTAAGAAAAGAAAATATTAAAAAAATATCCACATAGTCCTCACATTCACAATAATTAAAATAATATAATACTTTACAAAGTAATCATGTCATTTTGTATGTAATAATCAAAAATGTCAATGTTTATATAAAACTGGTATATTTTGATGATTTTACTGAATAATTATAATGTCAAGTTTTATGGTTTTATCACAAGGCTTCGCAGAGCGAGCAGCTCATTTTTATCTTTTTAAAATGAGTACACTTTTTAACAAAGTTTGGTTTTAATACAGCTTTTTAATCGTCTAAAGGGTAAGTTACGAATGTCAATGGGATGTTTGTTGTAAAAGCGTATACATTGACACATGAACCAGTTGCCTACTCTGTGGAGACGAGTGCGATGTATTGCAAGGTTGTATTTATTCCTGGTATTTAAAATATGAATATCGGTGGCAATACATCGACGCGAAAACTGATACCATGGATTCAGTACATGATTCTGAACCGCGTTGAAATTATTCGTCGGTATTTTTTTTTTCTTAATAACCTACGTAAATTTTTAACGCAGGGGTGTTCAGAATACCTCTGCGTTACACGCCGGGGCGTAACTCCGCTGCCGCGACAAATCACGGCAGAGCGGACAGAGCTCCGGCGGGATCTTATGGCGGCATGAAGAGTGCGATTGTCGCAACCCAGCGTTGGGCACGCCACAATTGTGGCGATACACGGTCCCCTCTTTGAGGAGTGGCTAGAGAGGCGCCACGGCGTCCTCACCTTCCGCCTCACGCAGGTCCTCACTGGACACGGCTGTTTCGGGAGGTTCCTGTTCCGTATAAGGCGGGAGGAAACGCCCGGGTGTCAACACTGTGTGGATCGCCCGGAGGACTCGGTGGAGCATACGGTGGAGGTCTGCCCGGCTTGGGCGGAGTACCGCTGTGTCCTCACGGAGGCGATCGGCGGCGGCGATCTCTCGCGTCCGGCCCTGGTTCAGCCCATGGTTCGGAGCGAGAGTGCATGGGAGGGCCGTCACCTCCTTCTGCGAAGCAGTTATGCTCGCGAAGGAGGAGAGAGGAGAGGAGGGATGCAAGCTGCACGCCCTCGCGCCCCTAGTCACCACAGGAGACGCCCCGGGTGTCGGGAGTCACGAGCTGACTTCCAGCCACCGTACGCGCGGGCTTGCGGACGGTGAGCAATGGGTAGCTATAAGGACCAGGCCCAGGTCGACGGCGCGTTGTGTTCCACGCGCGCCTCAAAGAGATGTCAGCACCAACTGACGGGGTCCGTAAGGACCAATGCCTGCTGGGGTTGCGGGTTTGTCCAAAAGGGATATCGCGGCCCCGGCACACGAGCTTCCACGAGCGAGAGTGCATGGGATGGGTTCAGAATCATGTACTGAATCCACGGTAACAGTTTTCGCGTCGATATTTTTGGGAACCTGTATACTGAGCAGTCAATCAATCAAACCAATAATGACCTGCTTGCTTGTTATGTTCGGTTCTATATATTTTTTCCTGGGAATCAGAGCAGGAATTTAAATTTAAATTGTTATAAAAAGTTCACTGCAGTCTGTCGTTATGCATCCAAAACTTTGTGATGGATGATGTCTTTCTGTGACAGGCTATTGTATACCCGTGTATTGCTAGTGTGACCGCCCGTATTCTGCTGAATATAAATGAAAAATTGTCGAAAATTAATTTTAAAAGGGCGTCTATCTTGTGTGAGTGGAAAAAAAGAAAGGAAGGTTTTTGTCCTGAATTAGGTAATGTAATTTTAAGAAAATGAGTCAACTAAACTATTCATTTTGACTTTGTAGACAACATCAGACATAATTATTATTCATGCGTCTCCCAAGTTGCGCTCCCGCTGTAGCGTAAATTGCAATGCTGCCGTTGTATATCATATTAGGAAAATAAATACTATGCAACAATTAATTTTTGTTTAATAAATACCAATAACACACGTTTGACAAACAAATGACACAACTATAGCAAACCACATCTTAAATCACCAAAGATACATGAATAGTCACAAAAATGTTGCAGTGAGGTAGAAGTCACTGGTGACTTGCCATGAAAGTTTTCGGATAAATTATAGTAGGTATACAAACATCGAACCTGAGAAGTGTAAACACTAATTTTGTAACTACATATATTAAAACTGAGCGAATACGATTATAGTTACATATCCCAGGGAAAAACTAATCCCCAAAAGAAGTCAGGCGAGCCTACATAAGATGAGTTATTTGAATAATAACAATCAAATAAGTCGTTGCTACGCTTATAAACTTTAAAACCAGCGTTATATCTACTGAAAACATATAAAAAACATAGATGCGCAATGGCCAGGCCTCCACAAGCTCCATGAACGCTTTAGCTTGTACTCGCATTGGCTTCGGTAGTTCGTAGTTCATTACGATCTTGTTAACTAAAATCTTGGTTTTACTGCGCAACCGAAGTAATCTTTCACAAGCAAAAGCCAGGACGATCAGATTGCACACCGAACTGAGGCACCAAATACCGAGGGTGACTAAATCAGTGGAATAATATTTTGGTGTCTGGTAAGAAGCGAGCGCAGTCCGCATAGTAATGAGTATGTAGCCAAAGGCAGCCACAAGAATCATAAAAAGTTTGAAGTTAAAAGCTTCGTTGATCATGAAACAAATCTTCCGATAATATCGTACATCGTCGCCAAGGCTCGTATTTTCATATTTCTTTCTGATGCATGTCCAATAAAATTAAACTGTTCCTGCGATTCTATTTTTCTGTTTCTGACAGTAAAAACCGTAACGTTTTTTTGCTCCTGTTCATGGACAAATGTACTCAAGTACTTATTGATCACATTCAATCTATACGTCACCATGTCGATATTTAAAAAAAATGCGAGTATTTCAAGCTTTTGTACAAAATATAGATGAAATACGCTGATACCAAGCAAGAGATTTTCTGTAAAGTCGTTTAAAACGAAATCAATTCCGTGAGTAATAAAGAGAACAAACAGATATAAATAAGTCTTAGAACGTGAATTTCTATAAAAGTCCTTTAACGTTTCGACATGCAGCATGTTATCTAGTTCCGCAAACGTTGTAAAGATACGAATATTCAACCTTGAATTGGCAGGAAAGCAGGCTTTGATTGAAGAAGTGACGTATTGGATGAGCACTGCTGTAGTAGGTACCTCTTGCATAACTCTCCATCTGCCACTCCACACCTCTGAGGTACTCGTGTTGATCAGTATTCTTAAAACTTCAATAAACATAAAACTCTGGGCTACCACGTAGAGAACAGCAACCGTTTTCATTATCCAGTTGGGTGGCCGTAACTCTCCATTCATAAGGCGAAATTTATATATTCCGGAGCAGTATTCTAATATCGTTATAGGTTTTAAAATGCACATGACTTGTACGATCTTAATCCTGTAGTCACTGTCGTCCATCAGCTCGATGTTTGTTGTATTTGACCGTTTGCTTGCCCTTGTTTTGATATCTTTCATCTTTTTAAACTACTTTTGGGACGTCTACTAGTCGAAATATGATAGCACGAAATGAATTGTTCCATCACAAATTAAATGTCAAATTGTTGATTTTACGTTATGATAATAAACATCTATTCTTCTTCTCTGTGTACACATAAAACTGTTCAGTTCACACAACCTATATCACAAATGAAATAATGACATACACATAACGTCATGTCTATTTTTCCCGAAGGGAAGGTTATTTACGTTGTTGAAGAGACAATATTTTCTAACATATCAAGCAATGGATTAAGAGGAACTCGTGGCTAAGTAATAACAGCACGGGTCGATCCATTAGGTTAAGCTACGCTTGCCGGGGCTGGTTCGTGGATGGGTGACTATCTTTACATACCGAGACTCTTCCGTGCGTAGGAAAGCACGTTAAGCTGTTGGCCCCGGCTGTCATTCGTAGATCTTTGACAGTCTTACGAAGGGGTATCGTATTGCCCAGTTACTGGGTTGTGGAGGTCAGATAGGCAGTCGCTCCGGTTAGACTGGAAGCCGATCCCAAGATAGTTGGGAAAAGGCTAGGCAGATTGATTGATGAAGCAATGGATTACAATATCCTTCAAAAACATTCAGATTGTGATTGAATATATGTCACGCAATTACGGTGCGGTTTGATTTAAAACTTTTACTATCAAACCCAGAATGATTCTAACTGGGTCTGACCGAAACCATTAAGTGTATGGAACCATGATTATTAAAAACGATAAAATAAAATGAAGATAAAATGTTTGTTTTAGTAATGGTATATAAAGGGTGGCAGGAACATCGACGCGAAGCCTGTTACTATGGATGCAGTACATGATTCTGAACAGCCTTGCGTTGATTTTGCGTCGGTTATTTAAAAAAAAAACAGCTTCGCTTAGCTTCTTCGTTTCATAGAAAAGTGCAGCTGCTTTTTTTTTAATAACCAACTAACCATTACTAAAACAAACATTTTATCTTCATTTTATTTTTCAGTTTTAGCGTCGATGTCCCCTGACACTCTGTTTAGTAAAAAATGTGGTATAATATAGACCGGATGACAAATTACACTGATATATTCCCTCCGCAAATCTACTTGAAACTTGATTTATGTAGTAAGTTACGAGTAACTTAACATTTAAAAAAGTCTTTGAAGAACTTGAAAGGACAGTCACCCGTAATAAACGATGAAACGGGATATTAAAGTTGGAAAAATCTGATAAGTATCTCCCACTCTATGTTTCTGAAACAATGACGAACGAAGTCACGGGTACTCAGAGGCAAAAATACCGTTTTTTTTTTTTTTCTATAAATAGATAGAATTATTAATTTTCACTGGCTTAAGGGTGAGTAAAAACACTAGTTAAAGCATTTCCATGTTATGTAACGTTCCTGCGAATGCTCGAAGAGGTGTTCGAAATAATCTTCACGACGAGTGAGCATTTATCCTTCGATTATGTGTTTACTCTCCGTTGAAATGTCGGATCTGCTAGTCGATCCGTAGGTCGCCCGCGCTCACGCCATAATTGTGGCGATAAGTCCTCTCTTTGAGGAGTGGCTAGAGAGGCGCCACGGCGTCCTTACCTTCCGCCAGACGCAGGTCCTCACCGGACACGGCTGTTTCGGGAGGTTCCTGTTCCGTATAAAGGTTTGTGCAGACCAGCGCGACTTGTCGCGCGATGCGACACGAACAATACAATTTCTAAGAAAACTTCACAGTATAACAATAACCGGTGTCGCGCTGGTCTGCACAAGCCTTAAGGCGGGAGGAAACGCCCGGGTGTCACCACTGTGTGGATCGCCCGGAGGACACGGTGGAGCATACCGTGTCCTCACGGAGGCGATCGGCGGCGGCGATCTCTCGCGTCCGGCCCTGGTACAGGCCATGTTCCGGACCGAGAGTGCATGGGAGGCCGTTACTTCCTTCTGCGAAGCAGTAATGCTCGCGAAGGAGGAGGCGGAGCGCGCGAGGGAGAGGCAAGATTCGCGCCCTCGCACCCCTAGTCACCGCAAGAGACGCCCCGGGCGTCGGGAGTCGCGAACCCACTTCCGGCCACCGTAGGCGCGGTCTTGCGAACGGTGAGCAATGGGTAGCTCGCCGTCCGATAAGGACTATGCCCGGGTCGACGGCGCGTTGTGTTCCACACGCGCCTCAAAGAGATGTCAGCACCAACTGACGGGGTCCGTAAGGGCCAATACCTGCCAGGGTTGCGAGTTTGTCCGAAAGGGATATCACGGCCCCGACAGTCAAGCAACGGAAGGAACACGGGTGGGTTTTAGTCAGTAAAAGTTTCTCACGCCCTCCCGCTCCACCCAGAGCGGGAGAAGTTATTTGATAATTTCCCAGCCTCAAAACAAAAAAAAAAGGTCGCCCGCGCTCGTGTCGTTTGCGCGATGAAATGTTACACGGTTTCCTTGCAAAATCAAGTTGTAACAAAGCGCCAAGCGGCGACTTTTAAGTTGTAGTACCCACCCTTCACAAATTCGTATACCACTACTTGCTATGTAAATAACAGTGACAGGAAGTTATTATAACATCATCAATATTCGCTAAGTGGCAAATATAAGTATTATTGTACGTATAGCTAACTGGAAAACGACCCAAGCAAAGTTAATATTTAATTTATATGCGACCACCGCGCAAGCTTTCTCTACCAAATGAAAAAAATATTTTCAAAATCGCTCTATAATTGACGAATATGTTATATAAAAAAAAATATAAATGAATTTTATTATATACTAGCTTTTGCCCGCGGCTTCGCCCGCGTGGATGTCGAAAAATATTCGACGGGAACGTACTACCGGGATTCAAAAATACCTATTGGTTATCCAGGTTATAAACTATCTGTGTGCTAAATATCATCCAAATCTGTTCATCCGTTTTTGTGCAAACCGGAACATACAGACAAACAGACAGACCAAAATTCTAAAAACTGTATTTTCGGCAACAGATTCGAATATTCAATATAAGGTTTGACTTCGTTACTATTTTATTTTACTTATCTGCGTAGAGTATACATTCTTTTTTTCTAGATAATTATGAATTATTATAACAATAACAATATAGATTTTTGTTCATGGCTAATTGTCCTCTACTACGTGTGATATTTGAGGAATACTGTAAAGATCGGAAAATACCAGCCTATTATTGTACGTAGTTTTGAGTGCCGTAGGAACCAAAGTACCGAAATGGCAAAAAAGAAAATTGGACGAAATATCAGAATTCGGATAAGAGGAGCTTTTACTGTGCAGAACGTGTGACCAGAAATAATTCGGTTTCATAGGGAAAATAAAACACGCTTAATTCACACTGATCATTAATTTATTATATCGTAATATATAGGTTTTGAAAAGAAACTATGGAACCTTAATTATTTAAACTCTCAATACTCAATATCTTTAGTATATACGTAGTGCCTAACAGTAGTGAATGTGTCCTATTTTTTAAGGGTCACTTTTCAATTACTTAAACAAAATGTGATATTTGAATAATTACAATTAAATACGTTGTTGCCACACTTATAAACTTCAACATCAGCGTTATGTCTACTGAAAACAAATCGTAGATGTAGATGCGGAGCGGCCAGGCCTCCACTAGTTCCATGAACGCTTTAGCTTGTACTCTCATTGTCTTCGGAAGGTCGTAGTTCATTATTATCTTATTTACCAGTATTCTAGTTTCGTTACGAGTTAGAAGCAATCGTTCACAAGAAATTGACATAATGCCAACAGTATAAATTGCACTGAAACACCAAACTGCAGTGTTTATCAGTTCTCCTGAGTTACTAGCAGGCGTCCGGTAGTAGTACAGGGAGGTCCATATGGTAATAACTACATACGTAAAAGTTGATACTAGTGTCATAAAAATCTGGAAGTTGAAAACTTCGTTGATCATAGAACCAATCTTTCCTATAACATCGTACATCGTCGCTAGATCCCGTATTTTCTTGTTACAATTTGTCGGACGACCAATAAAATTTATCTTCTCTTTGTTATCGAATTGTTTGCTGTTTGTGACGGTAAATACTGTGGTGTTTCTCTTTTCTTGCTCTTGGACGAATATTTTCAAATAGTCGTTCGTCATTGATAGTCTGCATCTTAACATTGAAATATATTTACAAAAAGCCAGTATTTCGAGTTTTTGTACAAAATATAAAGGCAGGACGACTAGTCCTTTTATGGTGATTTCGTCTGCGGTCAGTAAATCTATTACACTATTGATCATATGAGAAACACACAGAACCAACAAATACCCAAATGATTCCATTCGTGATTTTTTATAGAAGTTACTGAATGAGTCGGCGTGCAGCATGGTATCTATCTTGGCAAGCTTAGTAAAGATGGCAATGTTAGCTGAGTTTACAAGGAAAGATGCTGTAATCGTTGAGGTAGTGAATTGTATGAGAACCACAATAGGGGGCACTGCATCCATAATATCCACAGATTTAGCAGAGCCAGCAACGACGGCAGGGAAATCGAGAAATGCCAAAAACACAGTAAGAAACACAATAATAGAAATAATGCCGTGTGTTTTCATTGTGTAGTTAGATGGTCGTAGCTCTCCTTTGATAAAATAAAATCTGTATATTCCATAGAAATATTCAAATACTATTAGTGGTTTTATGGAATAAATCACGTTAACCAAAGACTTCTTAAATTCACGCTTGTTTTCTAGGTTTGGTTTGCTTTCTTCCTCTTTTCCTGCCTCCCTCTTCCTCTGTCCTCCTTCGGCCATTTCTTCGATTTCGTTTTGCAAGGTTTTCGAAAAGGAACGTCTTTGTTTGAGTGTGCCAAAGATGAAATTGAATTAGTACCTCACGTTTTACTTGTCTTTTTAATGAAATAACATTCCATTGCGATAATGAATTGCTTGATGGAAGCATAAAATATTCATTGTCACTACTTCGCGGCTAACAGGATTAACACCATCACGAATTAAAAAATGAGGTAAAATTAAGCACCTACAGTACGACACAACTTAGATGTAGCATCGGCAAATTGAAATGAATGAATGAAAATTTTCAAATTTATGCGTCATTCGAGTTGTCTCGTACTGTACTATACCTACCTATGCACATATCTATACAGGGTCAAATTGAATTAGCTAGCAAAAGTGTAAACAGGTCTTTTTTTTTTTTTTTTGCCCCGCACTAAGAATTACTTCTTGTATCGTGGGTGCGTTTACAAACATAGAAACTCTCATACACTGACACCCAGACCCGGAACAACTACTTGCAGATCATACAAATATTTGTTCCGTGCGGGGATCGAACCCGCGACACGTTGCGCAGCAGTCGATCGCTCAGCCACTGCGCAAATCGTGTCGTCAGGTCTGTGGACACATGATGGTATAATCATGATTAAATAAAAAAAAAATTACTTTGATGAGGTTTTTCTGGGGTCATCAACCACCCAACAACCAACTTGAAATATCAGTAAAAAAAACAGTTTTCTTTATGTAAACTTCACAGACGTGATGGGTATCGATATCTAAACACGATAAAACAAAACAAAAAACAGATTTTCTCAACTCTTAATTCAAGTAACAACACCCGCAGTGCAACAGCGAATGTAAATCGTCAGACACCGACTTACACGGTGTATGCACAAGTTTAGAAGATCGGTCTCTGAGGTACAAAAAAACAAAAAGATCTAAACTTATTGCTTAGTTTATGTACTCTCACATAAACTAAGCAATACGTTTAGATCTTTTTGTTTTTTTGTTAATTCAGTTCTTAATAAATCTTAGATATCCTTCACACCCTTTCACCTTCCATCAAACGTGTGTCCTTCACCACACAATCCTCACTTTTGAAAACTTCATGAAAATCAATTTTGAAAACGCCAAAGAATAGTCAAGAAATAGTCATAAATAGTCACCAAGGTTAAAAAAATTGTCGCATTATGATTCCGAAGATACAGTTATAAGTTGGTGAGGATTGTGGGGTGAACGTCTCCACACAATCCTCACCTTAGTGCAAGCAAACGGCTGGGAGTACCGACTTGGTTTCAATTCCAAAAAATAGTCAAGAAATAGTCATAACGCTATGCCAAATGTCGAAAATAGTCAATAAGGGATTCCAGAGATATGAAGGGGTCTTGGTGAGGATTACGTGGTGAGCCTTTCTCGCCATAATCCTCACCTGATTACCGCGAAACGCCTAGGTTTTTGAATTTGAATTTGGTGTCAAACAATAGTCAATAAATAGTCGTCTCCAACCATGATAATTTCGACCTGGTTTACTATGTAGAAGTTTGCTAAACTTCTACGTAAACTTCTACATACATTTTGATTTGGTACAGTCGCGAACAGTAGAATTGTAAATCTATTTTAATAGTGTTGTGTTGTTGTGTGTAGTGTTGTGTTAATTAAAAACAGTAATAAAATATTGTAGTTACTTACGTATAAACATTTTTTTGTCTAAGTTTAATAAATACCTACCTATACATAATACTCCTCCAAATTTTCCGGTTGGCTTTATGAGACCAAATAAATGTCTTTATTTCAGATTAATATGATTATAGTATGAGTAATTAAGACTATCTATCTATTTATATATTATGTACAGCTAGGTAGGTATTTATTAAACTTTGGTTGGTGGGTAGTATGGTGGGTAGGTTTGTGGGTAGGTTGGTTGGTGGGTTGGTTGGTGGTAGCTTGGTTGGTGGGTAGGTTGGTGGGAAGGTTGGTGAGTACGTGGTAGGTAGGTTGGTATGTAGGTTGGTTGGTGGGTAGTTTGGTTGGTGGGTAGGTTGGTGGTAGGTAGGTTGGTGGGTAGATTGATTAGGAGAGAAAATATTAAAGATAGACCCCCCTTTTAAAGTTAATTGTCGAAAAAAAATCATGAACTTCAACTTTAAAAGGAGGGGTCTATTTTTAATATTTTACATGTTATTAAAACGGGCGGTCACATGCCCATGGGTGACTTTGTATAACTACGGAGACATATAAATGTGATACCAAGGAGCTGGTCTGATGGTGGAGCACGAATACGGCCATAGGTACTCCTCAACTAAATAAGATAACGTCGTTGAGTTTGAACTCGTTGGTCAAGAACTATATCCCAGGATGGTGTCCTCAATCAAACCTGATAGCACCATCGTATTTGGAGTCATTGGTTATGTATTGAGAAGTGCTATTACATTAGGTGGTGTCCAGGATCTGATGATAGAGCTGGTATTAAGCTCGCCATACGATATCCTCAATTAAACAAGATAACCTCCTTATGTTTGGGTTAGTTTGTACCTACCAACCTACCCACCAACCAACATATCCATCAAGCTACCCACCGACTTACCCACCAAACAACTTATCCACCAACCAACCGAACCACCAACCAACCTACCCACCAACCAACCTATTCATCAACCTACCCACCAACCAACGTAGCCACCAACCTACCCACCAACCAACCTACCCATCAACCAACCTACCCCCCAACCTACCCACCGACCAACCTATCCATCAACCTACCCACCAACCAACCTACCCATCAACCAACCTACCCACCAACCAACCTACCAATCAACCAAACTATCACCAACCCACCCACCAACCAACCTACCCACCAACCAACCTACCCACAAACCAACCTACCCACCAACCTACCCACCGACCAACCTATCCATCAACCTACCCACCAACCAACCTACCCATCAACCAACCTACCCACCAACCAATCTACCCACCAACCAACCTAACCACCAACCAACCTACCCACCAACCTACCCACCAACCTACCCACCAACCTACCCACCAACCTACCCACCAACCTACCCACCAACCTACCCACCAACCTACCCACCAACCTACCCACCAACCTACCCACCAACCTACCCACCAACCTACCCACCAACCTACCCACCAACCTACCCACCAACCAACCTACCCACCAACCTACCCACCAACCAACCTAACCACCAACCAACCTACCCACCAACCAACCTACCAATCAACCAAACTATCACCCACCCACCCACCAACCAACCTACCCACCAACCAACCTACCCACCAACCTACCCACCAACCTACCCACCAACCTACCCACCAACCAACCTACCCACCAACCAAACTACCACCAACCCACCCACCAACCAACCTAACCACCAACCCACTCACCAACCAACCTACCCACCAACCTACCCACCGACCAACCTACCCACCAACCAACGTACCCACCAAAGTTTAATAAATACCTACCTAGCTGAACATATATAAGTAGAAAGATAGTCTTAATTACTCATACTCGTACTACAATCAAATTAATCTGAAATAAAGACATTTATTTGGTCTCATAAAGCCAACCGGAAAATTTGGAGGAATATTATGTACAGCTAGGTAGGTATTTATTAAACTTTGACAGAAAAAAAATTATACGTAAGTAACTACAATATTTTATTACTGTTTTTAATTAACACAACACTACATACTCGTACAACAACACAACACTATTAAAATAGATTTACAATTTTACTGTTCGCGACTGTAACAAAATGTATGTAAAAGTTTACGTGGAAGTTTAACATACTTCTACATAGTATACCAGGTCGAAATTATGATGGTTGGAGACGACTATTTATTGACTATTTTTTGACACCAAATTCAAATTCAAAAACCTAGGCGTTTCGCGGTAATCAGGTGAGGATTGTGGCGAGAAAGGCTCACCACGTAATCCTCACCAAGACCCCTTCATATCTCTGGAATCCCTTATTGACTATTTTCGAGATTTGGCATAGCGTTATGACTATTTCTTGACTATTTTTTGGAATTGAAACCAAGTCGGTACTCAAAGCCGTTTGCTTGCACTAAGGTGAGGATTGTGTGGAGACGTTCACCCCACAATCCTCACCAACTTATAGCTGTATCTTCGGAATCATAATGCGACTATTTTTTTAACCTTGGTGACTATTTATGACTATTTCTTGACTATTCTTTGGCGTTTTCAAAATAGATTTTCATGGAGTTTTCAAAAGTGCGGATTGGAAGGAAGACGGAACAACCGGTGAAGGACACTCAAACGTGGTAATATTGTTGGTTATTTTTTTATTTTGTATACCTAATGATAATATTAATTTATTTTGAGTTTAGTTTACTAATTGTATTTTATGTTTTCACAAGTTTTTTCTAGTATATTACAATATTCTTTTGTAGTGAATGCTGTGTATACCTATATATATAAAAGGCATACACCCCAGTAATTTTATTAATGTTATTGTTCTGTTAAATTTTTTGTATGTGCTGTTGGTGTACCAAATAAATAAACAGCGGTCAGTTGCCCCGAAAAAAATCATGAATTTATTATGTCAAAATTCAAAAAATTCAAAAATTAATTTATTCAAACTAGGCTGAGAATCAGCACTTTTCGAACGTCAATTTTATCGTGTTTTGATATCGATACCCATCAAGTATGCGGAGTCGTTAGCTTATTTAATTTGACTCCTCGTTGGTGAACTTAATTTAGTAAAGAGCTAAGCTACGATTAATCATTTTTAAATCCCGTTTATCTGTGTACCTACCACAGAGCACGAAACCGCGAAACGCCATTAGTGAGTGCGTTTCACCAAATAGTTCCTATGCCGTAATGTTGGCTCTACTGTTAAACTTTAACAACAGATCAAATAAATACGTAGCGTCGAAACGTATTCCTGTTCGTCCTACAACAGTGACGGCGGGCGGTACCTAATTACAGGCCGAATTATTTCGATAATTTTTAAAATAAATTAACACCGTACCTAGTGCTTATTACTGCTATGCAACACATTTGTTCCGGCTGGTACATTTGATTCGGCAGTATTTCGATCCGAAATAATTACACACATATTCGGCTTTGTTTCGGGTCGTACTGATCGGCAAACTCCGTTCGCCAACTACCCTCGCTGAATCATGTTCGGGTCGGCTCGGCACAATTTAAGGCTTGTGCAGACCAGCGCGACTTGTGGCGCGACGCGACACGAACAATACAATTTCTAAGAAAACTTAACAGTATAACAATAACCGGTGTCGCGTCGCGCGACAAGTCGCGCTGGTCTGCACAAGCCTTTAAGCGGAGCGACTTTTCCCGAACATATTTATTTACACCTATTCGATTTTGCTGCCCGGCTGTGCCAAATCGTGCGTGTTGAGCCCAACAAGTGTGTAGTACCCTAACTTGACTGTTGTCAGTACCTAATGTTTGACCAAATTTTGTTCGGATGGCAATAAATAAAAATATCCATTTTAAAAGCTTATCTTTTCAAAGGGATTTCACAGTTCCCTACCGTTTGTAACAGAGCCATCTATAATGTTGTTATTACATTTATTCGTGTGAGTTTTGCGGTTGTTGCGTATAGATGGTGCTGTAATAAAATAGTTATGCTATTCAGCACTAGATGTCGCTACCAAAACAATTATTATTTGAGTCTTCTTTTTAGGGTTCCATAATAAACAAGGAACCCTTATAGTTTCGCCATGTCCGTCTGTCTGTCTGACCGTCTGTCTGTCCGCGGCTTAGCTCAGAGACGGTTAGTACTAGAAAGCAGTAATTTGGCATATGTATACATATTAATCATGCCGACAAAGTGGTAAAATAAAAATATATCCGAGGACGTACGGGGAAAAATCTTCGTTTCAACCAAATGTTCGGGATATTTGAAGTTTTTTGCCGGGGTCCGTAATTTAGGTGATGGCAGCCCTAGGTTCAGTGCATTTTTGACAAAGACATTTTGATAGTATGTTCCTATTACCTTTTAGGTACTTATTACCTAATGTAAAATTAATTTGCATGTCTAAAACATGCAAAATATGAATAAACCACCAACTTTTACAATTGGTAACACCTGTATTTGTATTTTCTGCAAATAGATGATTCTTATTCTTGGTCTCTGAATTTCGGTTAAGTACTGCTATCATGCGAGACTTAGGTAGGTACCTACAACTTCAAGAAAAACATAATATTCAGAAAGCTAGGCTAGCTAAAATAGGTAGGTAACAAAATATTCGACGTTAGGTAACTTATTTTTTACGATTTCAGAAGTCCATATTAGTTGATGGCTATTGCTGCTTCACTAAACAATAAGTAAATACAGGAACCATCAATGGGTTCTCAATCATAACCGAACAATATACGTCTATGTATATAGGCCCTAATATAGGTAATCATACTTTTTCAAAGTTAAAGGTTCGTGCAGACTAGCGGAACGCGACAACGCGATGCGACACCGGTTACTGTTATACCGTGAAGTTTTCTTAGAAATTGTATTGTCAGCTCGAGCCTTAATGTAAGTCAATCCATAAGATAGTTCTAAACTTTATGATTTAGAATAGACTGCCTATATGAGCAGTAATGACCGGTCCCGGAGTCTGGATCTGTGCCCGATTGGTGGCAATAGGCTCGCCCCCTATTACATGGGACTTTAACATAACTGGCGAAATGTGGGTGTACTATAGACACCTCTGCTTAACCCTTCGGGGAAATACGGGCGTGATGGTTATGTCATTTACTAAAGGCTCAAGTAAATTCTTGGAACACGCTATAAGTAAGTTTAGGTACATAATTGATTGGCTTCATTTATTTGCATGACGGTCTGCACAAGTATTTTGGAGGACTTTATGTTGGAATGGTAACTATTATGTAGGTAAGAACCTATAAGTACACATTTTTGGCTTAGATTCGGTATTTAATTTTAGGCAGGTAAGCATTTGAAATGTAATACTTATCACTAAAATTAAAACTTCTGATTGATTTGTAAAATAACCAGAACTTTCGTTTCAAAACCTACCTAATTACCCCTTTAGTTAAAACCGTTAAAAGTAAGATTAGTTTTAAAATAAGTATACTAAAAGCAGCCTTATTTTTCTTAAATAATACTATATTTCTTTCCTCTAAATCCTTCTGTTATTTCAAAAGATTAAAACACCACGTAAGTACATAAGTGGTTAAGTTTGCATGTTCTAACTGTCAGAGGTCCCAGCTGTATGCGGACTTGCGCCCGCTGTATCGACCGGCCGGTCTCTAGGCCTGGCTCGCTTTTATCGATAGACAGACGCACTAGAAACAAGTCTAGTATAATTTACGAGTATATATTTGAATTTCGAATGCCAAAAAATGAGCTTCGATGTCTGGAAAGAGTCTTAGAATTGTGACAGCGAACCTGCACTATGGACTATGGAGTATTAGGTAGTGTTGTTATAGTTTGCTGTGTTCGTCAAGTTACCCGTTAATCTTAGCTCTAGCAGTATTACGTAAAAGGGTGTTTTAAGATTTACCTAATATTTGATCAAAATTATCAGTAAGCTAAGTTCGTGACTAGTCATATTATCACAAGTTTAACGAAACCGTTAACCGTATCAACCGTTTAGCTTTTTATTGACAGGCGATTTTACCATGTCTAATATCGATAGCCAGCCACAACCTTACGTGTGAAGCGAGGACTGCGAGGAGCCGAGGCGGCGCGGCAGTGGACGCGCGACAGACGCGCGGGCTGCTCTACGCGGCCCCGCTTGGCCCACGCCAGACACCCAACGACCGCCACCATGGGCCAGACTGCCGGCGCCGAATGCACGCCTGAAGACGAAGACTCAGAGCCACGCATACGTGTCAATCCCACCGAAAAATCATTGGTAAGTAAGTCATCCCGAAAAAGGTAAATTCTTCCCTCTTTCTTTCATGAATGAAATACAACTCGCATTTGCGCGTCAAAAACTTTTAAGTAACTCTCAGTCATAATGAGGCTATTAATTTTAAGACTACGCTAATTACTGAAATAAATGTACATTCATGTGTTCATAAAATTTACGTAATAGGTACCGTGTAAGGGTACAATTTACGTACTTAGCTCTGCAGCTTGTCAGAATTGAAGAAGTTTCAATTTGTTCTGAGATTTGTAGTTGCATTCGCGTGTTCCGTATAAATAAAATTTTCAATAAAAGCAATCGCTTCGTTGATACCATTTCAACATTTTCTGTGACACAAAATTGTTTAGTAGGCCCGCAGTTGTTTTTATTTCTTTCTGCAGATAACCAGACAGCAAATCAATATTAAGTAGAATCACGTGTGGACGTTTCTAGACTCCACTCGTATTATGCAGACAAAATACTAACTAGTAGGTACTGTAGATAGATCAAAGGCTTAAAGGACCAACTAATTCATTTTTGTCAGTACCTATGGTAACAGAAAGAGTAGAACTTAAGTGCGGCTTTCATCACCACTTGGACTTCACTTTACAAAGGTAGGTAGTTAGGTAATTATTCGTAGCTGTTCTTTACCTAGCAGCTTCCCTACCTTACTATACGTACATTTGCTTAAGTATCACTTATATTTTCTGCCCGTGGATTATCTAACATCTTAACTTTAATTATTTAATAGTTAACAGCATCGTCCATGTCCATGATATACCTACGTAGTGCTGAAGTCACTACATGTAGCTAGTCTCCTCCACCTACAATCATAGGATCATAGGTCCATCGCAACGAGTGACCCAATTCATCCTCATCCATTGAAAACCCTGAACAAAGCATCTCAACCGAATCTCTAACAGCATATCTATGTAACATGTCACGTATTCAAGTCTTTTGAAAAAGAGCTATAAAGACCTATACCTTGATACTATATGCAAACCAACTATTTTGTCGGTCGGGAAATAAAACAAAAGCATAATTTTACGACTTACGCCAAAAGGGAATCGAAGATTGCCCTTCGTCATGAATTGTAACGAATGACTATGGATTGACAGCAGGCTGACATTTTCTTTTGTTACGTTGGTGTGGTTATAAGATGGCATTCTGTTCAGCGTCCAGGAATTTGTTCTTCTGTAAGTGGCAGCACTGACAGTTACAGATCGCGCGCGACGTAGAATATAAAAACAGTTATTCATCATGAATTTGCAAATCCATGTTACAGTTCTATTGATTTTTTTACAGAACTGAAGCCTAGGTAGGTACCTACTACTTATTATTTTAGTAGGTAGGTACCTATTTCTGAAATTAAGTTAAGGTATGAATGATTAACAAAATCCCATTTGACAGACATATCGTCTGAGTTCTGAGATACAATGACATAATTAACTATCTAAGTACCATCATGTATCAGGAAAAAAATAAAGGTACTAAATGAAATTAACTAAAGAAATTAAATGATTGATTGTTATCAAACGCGATACAAAAGACAAGCTTACTGAAATGCGTTTGTTTTCAAAAAATCAATTTGCATAACATGCAACGTCTAATAATCATCTAAAATAATTCAACATCTAATAAAGGTAACTGAAAAACCGTTGCACGTTATGTTATTGATGGTATTTAACGTGCTTATATACAAGAAAGACACAAAGTCTATTGAATGGGTGGAAATATTAGAACGACATGCGCTCGAAAACAATTTTCACCGTTCGCGCCGTACATAGCACTTCGCGCGTTTTTGTTTTGACGTTTAGCAGTTGTCGGCCTGACGGCAGAAAGAACGGTTCTAAACGCGTGCGTTCTGTGAAACGAAACGTCACAGATTCGTAAGCAAATCTGTCAAATTGAATTGTTAATATTTTAATACTTTATTTTTAAAATGTTTGTGGTATTCCAGTAAATAAGTTAGCTTTATTAGTATTTTTTGGAGCACAATTAATTTTAATTTGCGTTACTTATAATTAAAAAGCTGTTAAATATGGGATTGTGCAATTCGTATTTGTGCTGTCAAAATTAAACTTTTGTTATTGTAAAGTAAGGTGTTATATTCATATGTTTTTCCCTTGAACTTCGTGTAATTTCAAACCAGCCAGTGCCAACTGGAAAGTGACTAAACGTTCTATTTTCTGTTGTTGTTGTGTGAAGAACTAAGAAGCTAACTGATTAAAGATGTCGAAGGTCTCGCTGAACAATATCCCATCGAATCCTCGTATAAATCGTTTGAGAACCTTTTCTAGGGTAAGTGCATAATCTAATAGCTACATATTTTAAATTCTCCACGGTGGAAAACTCTTGTGATTTGGCTAATATTAGATTATATTTGAGGTTACGTATTGTAATCGTATGCTTTGGGGGAGGTTTACTGCTGGGCTGGGCAAGTGAAATTGTGCTATCAAAACACGTGGTTATCTCTATTCATTACGTATATTTCTCATGAATAATAGTTCTATACGGAAACATCCATTGCACAAAACTGACCACCTGTCAAAGTCATAAAAAAAAACTATTTTTACCACTGAAATCCATGAAGGATAATTTTTCGAATAGTCTGATGTATTTTTCAGCCAACTACCTACATCCATTTAAATTTAAACATTTCACAGTACAATGTTCAGACAGTACATTATAATAATGGAAATATTTAATTTTCTATCCAATTTTAATAATAAATAATGGTAATGATAAGCTCTATTTTTCTGTACTTAGTGATAAGTACACACAATAGGGTTAATTATGCCATTGTTTACTTTGCTGTCAATCTAATCACCAGTTAAAAGTATTTAAGATTCATTACATTTATTTCTAATCAATTTTCTTCAATATTTAATTACTGTTAATGAGATACCTAGTAAATGGTATCCTCATTATATTTAGGGACACAAGACAGCTAATGTAATAATATAATTGTACTTTGAGTTGCATTGCAATACTGTATTGGCACTGTAAAAATTAAAAAGAATTAAGTAATTAAGATTTAATTTTCCGATCATAATAAAATCCACACATTATACACAAACAAGTATACTAAAATCATAATTATATTCGAATACCTAATAAGCAATTTTGAAAGTATAATAATTTATTAGACTTATTTTCTGCATAAAAATTAAAACAAATATCTTCATACTTGTATAACATGGACCAACCATATCACAAAAATTATACATGAAAATCATAAAAAATTCAGATTAAACTAATAAATCTGCAACATATTTATTTTTTATTGAAAAGCATACAATCAATAATTTTCAATTCCTTTGCATACTAGACATTCCATATCCAGTAACTTGGTTGAGGTCAGATAGGCAGTTGCTCCATGTATAGTACTGGTATTCAGCTGGATCCAGTTAGACCGGAAGTCAACTCCAGTTGTAACCATAGTTAGGAAAAGGCTAGGCAGATAAAACAAAAATTTTGTGTCACTTTCAAACAGATACAACATCAGTTTGTTCCACTCAGTTCTGGAAACATAATTCACGCAACGCTTCATACCATGATCTGGGCTAATCATCATTACTGCAGACTGAAATGGAATTGCCAATAGTTCAGCTGGTTAATTGGCATTATTAATTTGCAAATCAGACTCTATTGCATTGCATTTGTGCAGTTAATCTGCTATTGTGAACTGCATAACATGAAAACAGTTGAAACGGTACAGGAAACAGTTGAAGGGGGACAAACAGTAGAAAGGGTTGGTATTTACTAGTCAATTATTGTGAGTTTTGTTTGTTATACTTAGTGTAAAACACATGTTTTTTTCTTTAATTCATACAATAAGTTTAACGCTCAGGGTTAATATGTTTGTTTCTTACGCTTTCAAACTAAAACGGCTGGTACATGGTAGACCATGATCTGGTTTGGACATAGGCTACTTTTCATCCTGGATTGCAGACAATGTCGTGGGCCACGGCCAGTACTTTAATACAAAAAAATCTCTCTCTGCCTAGCCTTTTCCCAACTATGTTGGGGTCGGCTTCCAGTCTAACCGGATGCAGCTGAATACCAGTATTTTACATGGAGTGACTGCCTATCTGACCTCCACAACCCAGTAACTGGGTAATACGATACCCCTTGGTAAGACTGGTGTCAGACTGGTGTAATACAAAAAAATGCTGTTTAAAAAAAGAATATTATGAAGAGGGTCCTGAATTATTCATCCGCCTTCTTTACTAAGTATGAGCGACAGTGAGGTTCTACGATAACAAAATAATGCAAACCTTTATTATGTGTTTCAAGATTCTGTTCATATTCTCGTCTCTGACGTACGACATCCATTAGGGGGGTGGCACACAACCGGATTTTCCAAACGTTCATCCGGAGATTTCGAATTGGTTCGTTATATCTAGATAACTCATCCTGTTGACGTGTCCCCAAAACGTTATTCACTCCATTACTTTGTTTCACGCTGTTTAGTGACCGGTGTCGTAATAATCAGCTCTAGTGGCATGCGGGTGCCGGCAATTGGCACAAACTGTTATGTGGTCACCGTTTTATCAATGAGTAACAGCCCGACACTACTTGCCAATTTTCGGTATTTCAAATGTAAATAATATTCTTAGATAATGTATGTTCTATCTTTCTAAAGTTTTAGGAAGGCATTATATTCTCTTTTTAGGGTTCCGTAGCCAAATGGCAAAAAACGGAACCCTTATAGATTCGTCATGTCTGTCTGTCTGTCTGTCTGTCTATCCGTCCGTATGTCACAGCCACTTTTTCCGAAACTATATGAACTATACTGTTGAAACTTGTAAGTAGATGTATTCTGTGAACCGCATTAAGATTTTCACACAAAAATACAACAAAAACAATAAATTTTAGGGGTTTTAACACAATTTTTTTTTCACATATATAGGTATCTATGGATAGGTCTTCAAAAATGATATTGAGGTTTCTAATATAATTTTTTTCTAAACTGAATAGTTTGCGCGAGAGACACTTCCAAAGTGGTAAAATGTGTGTGTGTCCCTGTAACTTCTAAAATAAGAGAATGATAAAACTAAAAAAAATATATGATGTACATTACCATGTAAACTTCCACCGAAAATTGGTTTGAACGAGACCTAGGAAGTAGTTTTTTTTTATACGTCATATTTGCTAAATATTGTACGGTGGTACGGAACCTTTCGTGTGCGAGTCCAACTCGCACTTGGCCGGTTTTTATTTACAGGTATTCTTTATGAGAGAATAAAGCGGGGTGTACAAATTAAAATTCGTTGTAAATTGCTTTCTGTACCTACGTATGCCCACGTAAATGAAATTTTCTCTCGTATCGAGATTCGTGCCGCGCACAAACTCGTACAATTTACCTCGAAAATATTTAGCTGAATTCCAAATTCAGCCGTCCAAAGTATGTACTAATGTGCACGTGGCTTGTTTCCAGCTAAATTTGAACTCCTGGAAATCCTAACAGAGATACCCTTGGGATGAAGTCAGACTACGTGGCATGCAGGCTCTAATTTACCGTCTAGACAGGTCTTTGGTCTATCTTCTTCTGTGATTCTAATTTTCTCTTGGACAGTTCTCTCTGAATGTAATTTGAAAGTGTGTACCTAGGTAATTTCAGTAATTTGTGAAATGGCAAGAGTAGCCACTAATGCTGGTGCTACATTGTCGCGTTATCGCGAACTTCGTGCGCTCTCTGTTGCTCAGGAAGACGTCGAGCGGCGTGCGAGAGAGAGCACGCGAACTTTAGTTCGCGATAATGTAGCCCCAGCATAAAAGATTTTTCATTGGGAGACGTGAAGGTAGGTACATATCAGTGCATAAACTTAATTACTTGTAATGTACGGCAACGGGTGCTGGTAGCAAACCCATTTCGCAAAAATATTTCTTATCGCAAACACAACGACGGCTCAGGTGTCTTATCTTAATTATCAAGGATAATAAAATACGCAAAGATAGATAAACTTGTTTGCGAGAAAGTACAATAACGTTATCATTCTTGCATAATACTTTAACGAGTATGGTATATTCTATACAACAGATAAAAGTAATTGATTGGCAGATCTGCTAGTGAATTTTTTTTACGTAAAATATCGTTGTTGTTTATTGTAAATTTTTTTAGGCAGATAGATACTTTATTATGTGGCACGAATTTCTTCATGTCAGACGGTTGTTTAATAAAAAGAAAAAAATATGATTATTGTCACCAAACAAAGTAATGCATAACTTAACGATGAGAACGACTCATCGGTATTACGACATGCAAGTCTCTGCAAGTTTTCTCCCAAATACACTCCATAATAACATTGCGCAAAAAAACAAAACTGCTTCTGTTACGAAATCCAACTGTAACATCTATCAAAAGAGTCTAATCAAACTAATGTCGTGTCTTTGACAATGACAATCCTGTACAAGGCTGTTGGAAAACCTTCGTGAGGACTATTATTCAAGGTTCTATTCATCAACTGTAAAGCAAACTGGTCTCTATTACAATAGTAGAAAGATAATAATTATTTTCAACACGTTCAGTAAAGTTCATCGAGAGTCCACACGGGGATAACACGGTCACGATGTGGTATTAAATTATTAAAATGATAATAATCGATCGTAAAGTGCGTGTTTCTTTAACATGATAAAGTAAATGTGCGGTTTCGTTTACAATAAGAATAGGAAATGTATTAGTGAATCCACAAAGTTAGTTAAGAGCCTGACAATGTCATGGATTTGCAAGGTAACGATTCAAGGTATTAGAACGACTTTTCGCTTTTCCTGAAAACTAGATGAAGCTGAAGACTATGATGAATGAGGATGATGGGAGACTTGGCGTGGGCACTTCCGTGCCTCCAGATTCTGTGTTTCATTTTCCTTTGCCAATTATCACCTTGCTTCTGCGGCTTCGTCCGCCGCCTATAACCTTCCTCAAGAATTGAGCTATCCAATGCAAAATAATTTTTCAAATCCGACTGGTAGTTCCGGACATTACCCCCTATACATACAAACTTACAAATAAAATACCTCTTTATAATATTTTACTAATATTATATATAATATTAATTAATAGTATAGATGCTGTTTGTCCTACTAATAAGTACGTCACGAATGTATTCTTCTACAATTCTTTTGTAGAGCGACAATAACTGCATCACTTCCAAATACCATTGTTCTCACAACAACAAAAAATAAAATACTCGTATTATTGTGAACAAAAGGCAAAATAATTATATATTCAAATGACACAATGTACCCTACTCGCGACTAAACCGTTTGATAACATTTATTTATAGCAGGAACTAAGTTATAATGGTAGAAAAGAGGCTTATACTCATTCTTCCTGAATTTCATTTACCTGTGTACTGAAAAAGAGCGATAACGATGTCGTCGTTTTGTCAATATTAGTTTTTTATTAGGTTGGCGAATGAAAAATCCGTGGACAAGTATTTATGGAAAATTACCCATGGTATGATTGATGCCCATACGATGGTGGAGAGACCAATCTTCTGCCCTTTGCTCTATTACAAAGAAAAGGAAAGGAATTAACTTCGGAGTTGGGGTGGAGCTCTGGACCAGAGACAATAAGAAACAACTTTATTTTAAAACAAGCATACCTTTTTTTTATAATTTTACATACATCATTACCTTAATTGAAAGGCAACTGATGTGGATGATCATCAGACATAAAACGATCTCTGATTGAGGTTTTGGATTCTGTCATTTCGGAGCGGGGGCTGCCTACGGCCTTGGCCCTAATCCCTATAATAGCCCTAAAGTCTCACTGATGTAGAACTATAAGCTTGTTAAGAATACATAGTTTTCAACGTTTTCATCGTTTTCGAAATCAAAGTGGAAGTTGGATGCATTTCAATGTTAAACCTGTTGCATTGCCTTATCGCTAGATAAATCGTAGCTGTTTCTTACTTCAATCGATCACGCTGCGGAGTGCAGTTGATAACTAAATGCTTGAACCACTTTAACTTTAGCTTTTATTCTTGTAAATAAAAACCTTCAATACTTCTCAAATAGCAGATAAAAGCCGCTGATGACTATATTAGCCGAATTATGTTAAAACAGAATTAAAGTAGATTATTGTAGTCTTTAAAAGTTAAATAATACCGACGACGATACTCAAACTTGATCCCTAAACCTAAGGATTGCTTAATAAATCATTATGATAACGGATCTATGTAAGGTCATTTTTACACGTTTTGCAGATGGTTCAAAGATTTAATACCCTGATGTTTACTGTAGATATTGTGGTTATCTTCATTATTTTAAGCTGTTTATCGAATGCTGTGTCGCTAACCATGAAATTATAAAAATAGCCCTTATCAACATAATTGGCGATTACTTCGATTATCATCTCGATTTCATTTACGATGTCGATCGTATCCAAATTATGTTTGAGTAAATGAAATGTTTCAGTATTGTTTTTACTAACGCAACCACTTTTATATAATGTATTTTGATGCCTACTTTTAGTCTTCGTAATAAAACCAGTATTTTTGGTCCGCAATTTATAGTGCTGTCACCTTCGATCGCTGTCACTCTGCGTAGCATGGATCTTGCTACGTAGAGCTGTTTGCGTAGCTGTAGCTGGGAGAGCTACGAGACTACGGTTCTCACTGCCACAATCGTTTAGGGAACACTATACTTTTCAGGTTCAACTTTTTCTTCCTTCTGGCATTGTTCTTATGGGTGCTCTTGCCTATTCTCCCGATTTAATTGCTTATTTGCTTTTAGAAGTATTGTCCTTTCTTACTTATTTGTTTACTAGCTGCGCCCCGTATAAGTCTCGATCCCGTGGGAATATCTGGATAAAAAGTATCCTATGTGTTAGTCCAGGTTATAAACTATCTGTGTGCCAAATTTCATCAAAATCCGCTCAGTCGTTTTTGCGTGAAAGAGCAACAAACATCCATCCTCACAAACTTTCGCGTTTATAATATATATATATAATATCCTACTAGGATGGGATAGGGTAGGATATAAGTCTGAAATCGCCAACCCGTCTTGAGCAAGCGTGGACGTGGTGATCAATGCTCGTGCCCTCTCTGTATGAGAAGAGGCCTTTGCCCTGCAGTGGGACAGTAATAGGCTGGTATTATTATTATTGTTATATTATTAATTACATTGTCCTCTTGAAGGTATTTTATTATATTATATTATCTACTTCACGAAAACTAGTTCTTCACTGTGCCCTGTAATCTTCACTTACATGTTACCTTGAATCGTTGTTAGGGAAACTGAATTGTTTATGAAACGGTCACGTTTTTGTCGTTTGGATAAGAATTAGGCGATATCAGCTATGCATGTGGGTTAATAGTGGCCGATTGGTAGGTCAACGCCTGCTACTATTGTATTGTAACTTTAGTACACACATACCAGACTAATTACATTGTATACATTTACAATTTTAGTTCGAATTTCAAATTGATAGGAATCTAGGTACTATTTGTCATTCTTTTTTTAATAGTTATCCTCTACTTATTTTCCTTTAACTGCGCCATTAATATCCGACATTAACGCTCTTAATACTTAATAAATAGGTTTTATACGTGTGATTGCACCAGGTGTCACAAAAAAGATGTTTGTATTATACAAATGATGTCAAACGTATTTTAAAATACCTG
Organism: Agrochola lota; assembly: GCA_947364205.1. NCBI lineage: Eukaryota > Metazoa > Arthropoda > Insecta > Lepidoptera > Noctuidae > Agrochola > Agrochola lota. The sequence continues at coordinate 6,789,167 of OX376231.1, read as the reverse complement.
TAGTAATAAAATATTTTTAAATCTTCAGTCGATATGTCACGTTTAAGTTTTTTTTTATACAAATCATGTTCATTCGGCTACTTCTATATTTGGGCCCAACTCATGGCATTGTTGCGAGTTTATTCTCGTGTTTATCACCACCTCCTTATTAGTAAGTATTGTTTGCTATTGTTTTAGGCACATTATTTTATCACTATTCTTATGTAATGTACAAATTATAAGTTAAACAATACTTACATAAGTTTATGATGACATCGAATGTCCTTGCGGTTTACTTGTTCCATTCCTAACCTCGACTTACAAAGGTCGCGTAGGTTTTAATCAGTGTTTTACGAACCCAAGGGATAGCAGATAGGTGTGGTAAAAATGGCTACGTTGTCCGACTTACCTCAAATTGAGTTGGGAAAAAGTAACGGGCACGGCGCCAGGGAACCACTGCTGCAAAGTCTTGCAGCAGTTCAGTTCGTTATAAATATCATGCATGCTATTTCGTGAGTAAACGTTTAGGTACTGCGATCTATTCCTGTAACTGTACACTTCCCATCAATTTGGTACCTAGTGGCGCTAAAAACTAGACATCCTAATTTTGGTGCACAATCACTAGGGAATCTTCGTTAGCAAACGCTGAATTCTTTAAAAAGTTTGTATATTAAGTGATTGAGTAATTGTACATTACGAGTACATCAAAATGAATACCTACGTACCCACATCATAAAAAAAAAACAGTAGATGCTTTTATATCCATAATCGAACAAATCACCGTCATGAATATACTAAATAACTTACTAGTAGAGCCAGCTAAGACGCGGCTTACCTAAACCATAAATTCACATGCGCGTACGTCTACATTATTTACTTTACTTAGCATTCATAGGTGTTCAAGGTGCATTTAAATCTGATGTGCACGTGTAACACGATGCATTTATTATTAATGACTAGTTAATTGTCCATACACCAGTATGACAACGCTATTCAATGGCTCCGCTCAGATTATACTACTCAAATACGTTTGTCACTTGTTTGTAATGGCCACTGTTGGTAGCCTACCGGATCTCCCTCAAGATATCGAAATAATTAGTGCCGTTATTATCAAGGCGTGTAGTTGATTAGGATATCGAATTATCTACAGTAAGGACTACAGACTTTTATCATTGCCATTGTCGGTTGATTTTGCAACTGACGTGGGTGTTGTGTAATTTATCTGTGCCATTAAATAAAGTGTTTTTTCTTGAAATATGAGTGTGAAAAAGATGGTTAGTATTTTATTTGATTGAGTGATGTGTTTCAAATAAAAACAAACAGAATAGAGACAATTTCCCGGCTTATTTAAATAATGGATAAATTACCTTTGTAATTAGTAAATTACTACACAATTAGCGATTCCTTAAATTTTTCTGTACTAGGTTACAGAACCGTGTTAGCATTCATTACCCTACTTGAGATTCAATCTACTCTTAAAGTTGTCACATAATCGTCTTGATTTCATGTGCACGCGACACTCGATAGTTATATCGTCCACTGCAACTGCAAATTTAATATTACTCTGGTTTTGTTGTACATTATGGCCCAACTAATAAATATGCTTTCCCAATTCATGACTGATAGATTCTTTGAATATAAGGGCGAGATCAAAGAGTCTAGTTAATTAAACTATGCAAGAGTGACCTGTCCGATCCAAAGGCTTATCATTCCGATCTAAATCCTTTGCTACATAGTTCAAATATTGTGCTCATAAAACGTAATAAGGTCGTGATTTATTTACCGCACATAATTGCGTCCTGTGCAAGTCTTCACATATAATAGGTTGAAGGAAGCAGCCTGCGACAGGCGTGCGGCACTAATCAATTAATGGCAATCGAGATCACGTGCGCGTGCGCCGCGGCACACGACGCGACCACGTTGCCTGCCATTGTACGGAGTGGCCAAGTTAAATACCATTACATCAGACTAAATAAATTGACCTGAAAAATAACATCGAAAATTCATTCACCAACGTTACGCAATGACGCTGAAGTTACCAGATCTGAACTAATTAAAAACATTTTTCAGTCGTACTCTCTGTGTAATTTCCATTTTTAAGCCGATTTGGGTTTTCCCTGACTTTTTTCAGTTTGAAAATCTGAGATGTTGGTTTGGCTTTTTCATTAAATGTTTTCAGCATGACTTGTTGCCTTTTATGCTCTGAGCGATTCTGTGAATTCAATTAGAGCATCGTTGAAAAAGACAGATATCGTCGCAACGGCTTCTAAATCGTCTTACAAGTTTTTTTCGTTTTCATCGTAATTATTTTGATGTTTTGTTCGAAGAAGATTTCCGTCAGATTGCAAATGTATATGAAAATTAACGTTGCTCAAAGTGAAATGTTATTTTAGAATTTTGCAGACATCTTATGATGTCTGCAAAATTCTAAAATAACATTTCATTTCACACTAAGGTCAATAACACCCGCTGCAGAGTTAGCGGTTGTAAAATCTAAAGTGAAATTTGTTGTAGACGTACCATCTGTTGAATGAATATTTATGTAGTGTCAAGATCTACATAGGACGCTTTAATACCAAAATTCCCTTTGTTTACAATAAGTTTAGGTTTAGATATATATTTCTACACTTTAGGAATTTGTTAGCGTACTCCTCTGTACGTTTAAGCATGTTCTTTTGTGTGTCGGGTTTTATATGCTCAATCCCCAGGAGACCCATCACTCAGTATCCTCAAGTTTGTTGGCCTTTTTTTGTTGGAAATGACTTTATTTTACGAGTATTTCAATATGACCCAAACACAATATAAGTCATCGATCGTTTCTTCTTTGTCTGACATTCGATTTGATTTCTGAGCTATGAAATGAAAGCGTTTTTGAAGGGCAGCAGGAATTGTTTTCAAATTGTATTAATTTTGTAGCAACGCGGAATCTTTGACATGAATTCTAATCGAAGCTGACAAGATTCTTTGTCTCGGTATGTTAAAGTAAGTACAATGTTCTAAGGCCGTTTGGGCTTCCTCGTTAGATCGAATTTTCCGCCTTCACACGTCGGTATGAGGCAAAGAGTTATTTTAATTTCAACTGCCAGTGTTTATTCCTCATGTCATGTTTTAATTGTTCATGATGGATAGAAATAACTATGCTTCATACCTCATACCTATTAATCACTTTATAACCTAGGGAAAATGTTCTACGACCACAATAAATGAGTAAAAATCTTTTTATACTAGGTATGCTAGTGCTTACAATATCAATGTCGAAAATCAAGACACGCGTATTTATAACTTCCAAATCAGTTTATCACGTAAGTGAAAACGAGGAAGTGTCTACAATATTCTATAATCTATGTTAACAAAATAAATCATTATACCAGAGCAGTTTGTGGTGTAAATGCGGACAAGGTCGGGCACCCGTCTGCTGCAAACAAAGTGATGGGCTGTTACAATGACAGCAGTACTCATGCGTTAAACAAACCCGTTCTGTTCTGGACACCATGAGAGACCCGTGGAAGTATTTGAATAGCCGGTAATTTTATTGAAATGAAAGAGAAACATGCAGCTTTCAATAAGACGTTTCATTTCGTTGTTGAAAATAAAATAATGTTGCTTGTAATTTTTTTATAACAAGCAACATAATCTTAATACGTTATTGTGAGAAGATTATCAACGCCTTGGCCTAATTCGCAGCTCTATTTATTCGTATTATTAGTTATCGATTTAATTATATTTTATTTGAAGCTTGTTTTGACTGATTATTATTATAAGTACTACTGGACTCTTTGGTGCTAATCCGTATTATAAGAGAGAAGTTCGAAACAGTTTCTCTCTGCATGCATAGCCAGGAAAAGCGTTTGCTGCACTCTAAGTTTTTCTAACCCTCGAACTTTTGATACCACGTTTTAAGCTTAGACTAACTCGTTAGTATTTTTGTTCTATCGACATTTTTCGCTGGTAATCTTCCCACTAAACAAAATTTACGGTCGCCAAATACTCCCACCAAAGTTCACACTAATCCACGCTTAGTAAACACTTCGCAGCTCGTAGAGTAATTTTCCTCTCGCGCCGTGACTCACCGCTACCGCATTGTTTATATTATTTTAAATTGGTATCATTTGAGATACGCCGAGTAGAAACAGCAGGTTGGTAGCACGTGTTCGAACTTTGATGTAAACAACAGTGTTAAACTATGAGCTTCGAGTAGCGGCTACTCGGATTACAGGTGTTTTGCTCTCGGTTCCAGGTAACAGTACAGTCTGCATGTGCATCATGTATGTACCTTTAGCAAAAACAAAGATGAATTATAGAAGATATCTTTTAAATATTGTACGTGTGTAATAAAGATTTTATTAGACTTAATATATCTGTGACGCTGGCTGTACAGTGTGTACATAACATTAAAAACAGCTATAGAATAGTACTCTTTATGAGTGTCCGTGTATCGATAGTTTTAGCACTGAGCATGACAACTTATTGACACGGCGGAAAACAAAGAAATGATAAAACGATAATGAAACGTTGCTCATGCTGCTAACAAAGGGATGTCCACATCCACATCAGTATTTTCAACTGTGACATAATTTACTAAACTACACATTTACTTGTTGATTATTTTATCTGCAGTGTTTATATACGCATGTCTGGCTGTACCTATAGTCATTGCACTTAGGACTAGGTTGGGTTCAGATAACGTGCACTAATCTATACACATATAATAAAATAGTAACGAATTTTTTTTGTCCGTTTGTCTGCATGTATGTTCCGGATTTTGGCACAAAGATAACTTATAACCTGGATATGGACGTCCCGTGGGATATTTTTCGACAAAAGTTAGTGTCTACAAGTCAAACAGAATCGTATATCACTTTGTAACTGTTGCTGCAATTGCAAGCACAACCGCTAGATTTTCAATTTCGTGCAAAACTTCAATCTACACAGATTTTCATCCGCGTGTTTTCTTTTATTTCAATAACAAAGAACTGATTGCAACTGTGAATAAAGTTGTCTCATTGTTTTCCAGTTATTAACAATAGGCGTATATACTTGCGTATATTCAACGTGCATGTTAATCAGAATAAACCTTGACAGCAATGGCAGTGACAATGGCCGTGAAAAGAACATAATATACAGGGTGGCAGGGACATTGACGAGAAAACTTTTACCATGGATTCTGAATCCCCCAGCATTGAAAGTTTTCGTTGGTTATTTAAAAAAAATCTGCGGTTTCATAGAAAAGTACAATAACTACGCGGTCATAATGAATGGAAGGCATGTTTTTTTATTTAATAACCGACGAAAAATTTCAGAAAGGTTCAGAATCATCTACTGAATCAATGGTAACAGTTTTCGCGTCGATGTCCTTGCCACCCTGTAAACCGACATAAAAATACTCGTGTTCCGTTTCTTAAAAATAACATAATAAAATTGATCGTCGGAGTTTTCTACGTAGGCTTCGTAGTTCAAAATAAAGTTTGTCAGGCTCGGGAAATTAAGTTACGAACGGTAAAATTCCGAAGGCTCGTTAAGAGCAAACGTTTTATTACTAACGTTTATAAAATTTACGACAGACGACAATAAAGCATGTTAAATACGTACAATAATAATGAAAACAACATGACGTAATAGATTTAAATTTACGACACGTTAATTTTAATGTTTATGTAAATCTGTATATGGACTGCGATGACATTGACGCTCAAAGCATCTTTGACAGAGTTTGTAAATGCTGGGTAATTTAAAATTGGGATATGTTACATAAAAAAGGAGTAAATCTAGTGACGTATGTGATTGATAGAGTACCCTAAACATAACGTCTCAACGGTTTATTTTCAGATGATTTGTTTGCTGGTATGATATGACTCGTCCATGAAGTGACTGAAATGTTTGAGCAAATTAATTTTGATCGTTTAAATTTAAACTGGCGCCTTGTGTAGGCGTAGTAATTTCGGCTACGAACTGCTACGAATTAGATTTTTTATGAGGTCTTTAAAATCGTCTTGGCATTTCCAATACCCTGTATTTCTGTCCTACATATTGTTGAATACTTGGTCACAGAAAAAATCAATGGTCACATTCACACAGCCATTATAGTCATTAAAGCTGCTATAGAATTCTACAGAATACTGCAACGAAACTGCATTGAAGTTCAGCGTGCGCGCGTCGCTAGTTTTATTAACAGCCGCAGTGGCGATTAAAAATAAAAAGCAATGGTGTCTTTGTTACAGACGGAAAGTGAGACGTCATGCGAAGAAGCAGCAAGACTGACGGCGGAAGGCGCAGCCGCGGACGACGACGATGAGGCTTACGACTATGAACTGCCGCCTCCCCCCGACGGGGGCTACGGCTGGGTCGTGGTCTTCGCATCCTTCATGTGCAACATGATTGTGGACGGCATAGCCTACACATTCGGCATATTCCTACCAGAACTAGTGACGTACTTCGGGGAGGGTAAAGGAACTGTTGCGTGGGTCGGCAGTTTGCTGTCAGGATTTTATCTAGCGGCCGGTAAGATTTATGATGATTGATAATTTATTACCTACCCTTTATGTGTTAACAACTTCCGACGCAGAGTATGTAAGATTGTTTAGTTTATTAGTCCAACAACTTTATTATCTACATCGGTCTATAGATTATAATGTTCCTTGGCTCTACAAATTCATGTAAAATAGATACAATATGGGATTCGTGCTGGCGTCTGACGGATGGGTCTTAATTGACATCAGTAGGTAATTGCAAAGACCTGGAGCATTCCTCATTTTTCGACGCCATTGCAATCGAACGCTCGTTCATTTCCTATCAATTCAGGTCACGTTGTCACATGCACTATCCATTATTCATGTGTGGGTTGTACCTATGTACCTACTTATCTAACAAGAGATTTATGCAGCTAATGTTCATGAGTACCTACGCAAATGTATCAGTATTATAATGCTCCACGGTATTAGCATATATCAAACAGCAAATTAATCACTTTACAATCTTGGCTTATTTCCGACTTCATACTTGGGTGATATGATGACGAGATTTTCTGGAGCTTTCTCAAGATATCAGCAGATATAAATTTGTTTTTGAACGAGTTTTTTCTCGTATTATTTATATATACCATACTTAAAAGGTTGTTCCTATAAGTATAGTTTACTAGATGACATAATTGAACATAGCTCTTTGAAAATCTAACCTACATTATACAAAGGAAACTTATGTTCGAGGCATGATGACAAAAAAATTTTTTTTAGTCCGTCTTTCATATTATAAAAAAAATATTGGACACGTATTTTTTCTTTTTTTACGTAATCTAAAGATTACGGCGATACATTGAGGTAAAATGGGTCATGACGCCGAGAGTGTGTAGATTTTATACATACTAGTGACGTTGCGAACCCCACTCCCCAACCTAAAATGCGTTTTATAAGTAAGTATAAGTACTAAGTATTTTTTTATTAATATGATAAAGCAAAAATACGTGTCGAATATTTTTTTATCATCTGACTGATGGACTAATTATAATTTCATTTTTTTTACCCAGGCATCATCCCTATTAAACAACCTGTAAAACGATTTACAAGTCGTTCTGATTATTCGTGTTACTCCTACATTTTTACACACTAGATTGTCAGAAAAGATATATCATAATGAATTTGTTGTTATTGATATCGTGTACCTATAGTAATTGACACTTGAAGTGTACGCAGTTACATGAAATAACCGTGTCGCTGTTAAACTCAGTTCATTGCGAGTACCTCGTAACCGTTGTGATAATCAAGTACAGTGCATTAGTGGTAGATAAATCCATCCAGATTAGTTAGGAATAATCCGTACTCACAGAGTGAAACCGACAGGGCCCATATTGATCTTTTACTTTACTATACCATCTATGTAATACATATGGAATGCAATAAAGAATTGAGTATTGAGTAGGTATTTGTTTATGTAATACTTCTTATCATAGAAATACTAATTATTCTTCGCGTCGGTTGATAAAATCACCGAGCCTAATCTTCATGGCTCAAATGTCGGTAATTTAATTGTTACTATGCAAAAAACTTGAACTTGAATCCATTGCTTCGTATGTTCGAAAAATTTGTCGGTCAACAACATATGAGTACGATACGATACGTTGAACTGTCAAAATGAAGATTGCGATTGAACGTGTGTTACACAATAGGGTGCTGCTTATCTGTCTAATTCTCATGAGGGGTATTGAGTAATAACGTCATCTCATACTAGCTTTAGGTATCAGCACTTTATACGTCGACCGGTTCTATCTTATTTTATCTATTTTAAACTGCCATTGACCTGATTGAAAGTACTCGATTACGATCGAAGATACGACGATGGTCGGATAAACAAAAATGTCCTAGAAAATAATTTTGCTAGATTGGAGTTTGTGCAGTTTTGTTAGTGGTAGCGAAAGTATCTTATCGGCAAGACCTGGCATAGTGACCCTAACATTTCAGACTAACTTATCTTTACGAACTTTGATTTGGGCTCAATAGAATTTGCTGTTACGGTGCATTTGAAGTCTCCACAGTAATCACGTGCTATCGTGTAGATAAAAAATGTGGTTTTATCTACACGCGTTTAATTTAGTTTTGTACTCATTTTTTATTATTTTTTATCTGATGTTAAATCATACGCATGATTGTTAATAATTTGTAGCTATATACTATAGCTCGGTACGATTACTTTTTGACTGTAGATATATGTGTTGTTTTACCAATTAGATAGGTAATTAATGTTAGCAATGAGGTGTTAAAAACATAATCCTTCCATGCCAGTTAGGTAAAAAGAAGTAAGCCAACTTGAATTTGAGACATAGCACGATCTCACTGTATCTTCAAACTTGCAAAACTGTGTGAAAGTTCTATAATTCTTCAAACAGCTCCATAAAAGTCCTAAGGACATACAAATAAGATAGGTATTAATGTTAGCTATGAGGTGCTGAAAACATAACCCTTCCAGTGACAGTCGGGTAAAAAGAAGTAACCCAACTTGAATTTTAGACAGCACGATCTCTCTGTATCTTCAAACTTGCAAAACTGTGTGAAAGTTCCATAATTCTGCAAACAGCTCCATAAAAGTCCTTATAAGAATAAAAACTCGTGTTTGCAGTAAAATGAATCTTTTATAACGATGCGTCGATTCCTTGAACTGGATTGCAAGTATTTAAATAATACAACGTAGCTCAGATCAAGTTTGTAATGAAGGTTTTAGTACCAAGGTGGTCACTTGTCTGTTATCGATAATGATCTTACTTAATACCATACTAAGTGAGAAATAAATATTGTGTGTGGCTTGCTAATAGTACAGTTAGGCTAGAATTCAAATAAGTATCATATACATTATCAACTTTATCGTATTACAGAATTGGCACAATATCAATGACCTACTAGGACAATCTTGTTTAATAATAATTGCATAAAAGATTGACTTTTTCTGGGAGCTACATCGTTTCAATTTTATTTAATATTCTTTTCAAAGTACCAAGCTTTTTTTTTGTCAAATTGTGTTGCCTTATGTAAATGTCACCACTACATTTCTAACGCTTCTGCGGCAAACGGTTCTTAATTAGTTTTCTTAGCTATATGCCCTGTAATACTAAATAATTAATTGGGAGACGGTTACCCCTCGGCACTTATATCAAAACTTTAAGTCTCATTAACACGATGCAATTTTCTTGCCTGTGGCAAACAATAAGATTGGAGCAACTATTGACTTGCATCGTGAAAACACTGTTTAGACGGTGCAACTTTTATTGCTGCTGCTTCAGTTTATGGTATGCCACAGATTATTAAATCGTACCGTGTAAATCAGGCTTAAGGTGGATGCACTTAGGTAGCCCGCGGAATTCAAATTATCTTACAATTTTTGTGATTTGCAAGTCTGTCAAGATACAGACCTTCAAATTGCAAAAATCGTATGAAAATTTGAATTTCGCTTGCGACCCTGGCGCTTTCGCCTTAATAGATTCACTCTACCGTGTATAAATTAGATCTTCCACCCCTTTGACTTTAGGGTTGTTGCTTGTTATGTTACTACGCAAATCTACAAAGTCCTTTGCTTTCTTTCACTTGTTTATCTTCTTCTTCTTGTTTTGGCATGTTTATGAAGAATATCAATGCTGTCGACAGGTCCGGTGGTGTCGGCATTATGCAACAAGTTCGGTTGTCGGGCTGTTTGCGTGGCTGGGTCGTTTGTCGCAGCCATTGCTTTCGTCCTATCGACCTTCAGCAAGAGTGTTACCATGATGATGATCACTTATGGTTTGATCGGAGGTAAGTCCAATTTATATTTATATTTAAAGTAGAGATATTTTTTATGTATAGGTAACATCATTCCTCTCGCTTTGTTGTAATCCGTGGGAGTGATTTCGTGAAAAGGGACGGAAGTGTGTAACAGGAAGCCGGGGAAGCGCTCGCTATTTGATTTGACCAATGAGCGCGCGCGGTGCTGGAGTTGGCCGTCAGTAGGTACCAACCCATTTTCCGAGAGCTTGGTACTCTCAGATGTCATTTTGTGTCTTATACATATCCCTTAGTATAGAATTACTTATTCATAATTTGGTTAACGGTTTACCTAGGTTGGGCAAAGAACATGAACTAAATAAGTCCAACAAATGTGGTTGGACTCTAGAATAATTATAAAGAGGAAAGACAAGTTTTATCCTTATAGTTACTTGGCAACGGATTGTAAGGCCAGTAGACTAGCGGAAGCATTTAATTGAGGGATCAACTATATGAGAAATCAACTATTAAAACAATGATTAATCTTTTCTCACAATTCCATCAATCAACGTGGAGGTTACAATTATGACAAGATCTAGAATTTTATGTGTCTTCGTATACCATATTTACCACAACGAGACGACTGTGATGGATTCCTCGATTCAAAATTGTTGTTTTGTTGTAATTAGATACTGATCGCGTCTTCCAAGAAATCTATTATAGCGTCATTACTAACGTCAGCTTTAAGTACGTACTCTGATATCCTCATATAAAACTTAACGAGAATTTTATGCCCTCTAAATAAACTAAAATTTTCAACACAAAATTGTTGAAACTATTTCACCCAAGCGGAAACACGTCGCCGAGTTTCCATATCACTGTGACAATTACAGATTAGCATTTTGTCCAATTCACTGTTATCGTATTTCGTTTAGATTCAAATGTAAAATCTTTACGGCGAGGAATTGAAAATGATTGACTTTCCAGCATTTTCTCTCGTCTCTCGGGCAATTAAGTCTGAGAATTCAAAACCTTTAGCTATTTGCATTGACTTTAAGTATATTTAGAATGGCTTGGCAATAAAATGGTTTGCAGGACTCATATGGAACGTGAGAGTTATGTAAATGTCCACTGGCCTTGGCACGTTGGCATAGTTATGGGGTGGCGTCGCCCAGTCGCTACCAGCCGTCCTTCAAAACGTGGTTTACCGAACATAAACTCAAAGGATACCCGGCCGTCGTAGTTTACATTTATCTGATTCACATAACGCCCTGCAAATGGTCATAATAACAGATGCAAAATGAGGCCAAATGAAACCATTCTGTTACTGTTTGATAATTATTATACAACTGGTGAGTCTAGTACAGTCATACATAATGATATCGCGACATAAAGTACCAATAATTAACGTTTCAGGTTTCCAATTATTGTGCTTAGCAACAACTATCATTATGCTAATACTTATGCAGGTTATTCTAACAGCTCATTGGTGATGACTCAATTATGTCTGACATCAACAAATGAGTCAAATAAAAGATTAATAATACTCATGGTGCATTGAAAATTGCTATAAGTTTTTTTTTTTGTTAACCTGTGTTGTCCCACTGCTGGGCAAAGGTCTCCCCCATATTTTTCCAGACTTCCTTGTGTTGTGCCTTCTCCGGCCAATTGGTCAGGAACGAGTCCAAATCGTCGCGCCAGCGCTTTCTTGGCCTGTCCCGGTGGCGACGTCCGTCATCAGGCACCCACTGTGTGACGATGATGGCCCATCTGTCTTGATGCATCCTATAGGTGTGACCTGCCCAGTCCCATTTTAGCCTCGCAGACTTATCGCCAACATCGGCGACACCATCGACAACATCGGCGGCTATAAGTAATAATAAATAAATAATAATGATGTGCATTTCCCATAAATTTTATGTCCATGAAATTAAAGTTATTCCTTCGCGTTGAACTTTGTCTTTTGTTTTAATTAGACTCAGTAAGCCTACGTACACACGGGCGTTCTTTAAACGCGACGTTTTTTTATCTTCTTAGCGTGTCAAAATTCGGCTACGGTTTTGGCGCCATCACTAGCGTCCATCAGTTCCTGTAACGTGCAGCTGACAGGACACGCAGGACATGACATTAAGTGTCCCATCGTTTGTGGAACAGCAATGCCACATCAACAATGACACATCACGTATCTTCATAAATGAGCATATAACTCGACAAAACAGGCAATTATTTTGGGCTACAAAGACTAAGCTTAAAGAAACGTATAAGTACATATGGATCCAGAATGCCAAAGTCTTAATAAAGAAAAATGATAATGAAAAAAAGATATATCATATTCGCAATGAAGGTGACATCGAAATATACGTACAACAACATAAAATATAATACATTTCATATTATGTGGCAGTGTTATTTATTTTAGCTCACGTCATGGCGGATTCACAATCACAGCTACAGGATATCAATTATATCAAATTCACAGATACTAAGGACTGGTCTAATTACGTATTATCTAGTGAAACTAAAATACAAATTATACACATTAACATTTGTTCTATTAGAAAACATTTTAATCAGTTAACGGTGCTTCTGCAAAGCGTTTTGAGTAAACTAGATGTATTGTGTCTCACAGAAATAAATATTAGGCAGGATGAAGTCTCCATGTACACAATAGATGGTTTTAATATGTTTTCACAAACAAGAGAAAAAAAGCGAGGAGGAGGCATACTTGTTTATGTGAAAAACAACCTTCAGTACAGTCCACTACAATGCTATACTGCATCGACATTTGAGTTAATACACGGTCACCTTGCTAAGAATGCTTACTATGCTTATCTCTTGGTAATCTACAGGCCGCCGCACACAAACAAACGCACTTTTACAAAAGAAGTAGACAACATTATTCGAGCGCTACCGGTAAACACTGACATTGTATTGGTAGGCGATTGCAACATTAACTTGTTAGAGACTGAACTGGACTCCTCGGCAAACAAATACTTAAATACGTTAGCGGATCTGGGACTGCACTGCGGCATTCAAGACATAACACGCGAGGCGATTGTCGGACAGAGGCGAGTGGCGTCATGCATCGATCACGTCTTCATGCGTAGTGTAAGTGGCGGGGCGAGCGACGTCCACGCATACACACTCACTAGCCAGGTGGCCGACCACTATTTAACGGGAATCTCAGCTGTTATTGATAAAGAAATAAACTTAACGTGTGTGAATAAAGTGAAGTACGACAACACAGCGGTAAGACATAAACTTAATAGCATAAATTGGTCATCACTGCTACTGATACAAGACCCGAACGAACTGTACACAAACATGTCTGCAATTTTTGGCGATATTTATAACAGTTCTAAAATAGAAAACCCGGTGTGCCCTAAACGCAAAACACAGTCGTGGGTTACGGATAAATTACGCATACTTATGGAAGACAAAGATATCCTATTTAAACAGTGGAAAAGCGATCCCAAAAATAATAATAAACGACTGCATTACACTAGGTGCAGAAATAAAACTCAGAAGCTTATAAATATGGCCAAAAATAATAGTAGGCGGGAAACGATTGCTAGTTGTAAGGGAGACATGAGAAAAATATGGAATAATATAAATAACTGGCTTGGTAGGTCTAAAATGGGAGTAGATTCTGTTATAGAAAAACACTTATTAAAAAATGAATCACTGCAAACTATTTGTAACAAATTCTGTGAAACCTTTACGAATGAAATCGATATGATCAAACATAAATGTCAACATAATTTTTTAGACAGAAAGAGCTATGTTGATGTTTGTAATGTAAGTTTCCGATTTAACAAAGTGCTACCTAAAGACGTAAAAACTGTTATAGAGAAATTAGACTGCAACAAGTCGCCGGGGTCAGATGGTATTAGAATTAAGGATCTAAAACAAATAAAAGAACAAATAAGTCCAGTAATAGCTTATTTTATTAATATTAGTGTAAAAAAATCGCAATATCCGGATGAACTTAAAAATTCTATTGTCAGGCCAATATTTAAACAGGGATCTCATCAAGATTATGGCAATTATAGACCTATAGCAATTCTAAACACGGTAAACAAAATAGTCGAAAAAATTATAGTTAAACAACTAACTAGTTTTTTGGAAAATAATAGTATTTTAAACGATGTCCAACACGGGTTTAGACTCAATAGAAGTACTGCAACTGCGTTGGAAAAATTCACAGACGAAGTCAATAATCGTCTTGATGAAAGGCAGATGGTTATGGTTATATTTATAGACTTCAAAAAAGCATTTGATACATTAGACCACGACGGCTTGTTGCAGGCTATGAATGAATGTGGCATAAGGGGCCCCATGAACGCATGGTTTAGCAAGTACCTAGAGAACAGGTCACTCAGAGTCTGTGTCAGTGGAACAGAAAGTATACGGGGCGACATTAAATTCGGAGTTCCGACCGGTTCAGTATATGGCCCATTGGGATACATAATGCACGTCAACAGCATGTCTAATATATTAAAAAAATGTAAGGCATTTATGTATGCCGATGATACTTGCCTGGTTTATAGTCATAATAGTATCGATCTCATTCAGCAAGCTATGCAAAACGATTTTGACAATGTGGTTCAGTGGGCACATGATAATGGCATTATAATAAATATAAGTAAAACTAAGTGCATGCTTATTCACTCGCCGTATCATAAAAATAAAAATAGTTTATTAGTACAGGTAAAAGGTCATTCGTACGAATGTCTGCATGGCAACAAGCAATTTTGTCAGTGTTTATGTTTAGAAACAGTTTCCTCTTATAAATACCTAGGACTAGTAATAGATAATACATTCACATGGAATCTACATGTTAATAACGTTTGTAACAAGCTGCGCTCCATTTTGGGTAAATTGAAAAATCTTAAATATGTTGTCAGCAGGAAGGTACTGTATACCTTGTATTACGCACTGGCTGACTCAACTATTGGTTATGGCTTGGGTGGATATGGTCTTACGTTCCCCACACACTTAAATAAAATTAATATCTTGCAGATAAGGTTACTAAAACTAATTATAGATAAAAAAACTAAGAAAACGTTAAATCAAAATTATGAAAAGCTGTTCAAAATTTGTAAAGTTCTCCCGATCCATCTTAAAAGTAAGTTGAATATCTTGACTGAACAATTTAAAAATCAATACCACAAAGTGGAACGTAAGCATATCTACCCAACTCGTTTATCTAGGAAGAAGACACTTGTTGTTCCAAAAGTAAAAAACTACTTTGGTAAGCGCACACGAAGGTACTTAGTACCAACGTTAGTGAATGAGCTACCCCCAAAGCTGATATCGCATGTCAAGTCTAAGGATCAACTTAAAAGAGTTCTACAAAAACATTACCTATCATTGTGTCCGTAGCTATATCTGTAACAAACATCGCGTTTGCAACTTTTTGTACAATGTGAGATTTCCTATCTCGACTGTAGGTATGTTATCTTATAGTTTACTTAGCATAATTAAGTTTTAGCACATAAATATTTCAAAATTCAAAATTTGTAATTCATTGTTAGACGAGAACGACTGCCGACAAACTGTTATACAGTTTGGCAGACTTTATGTATGGTATTGTTAATACAGATTTTGAATAAACAAAAAAAAAAAAAAAAAAAAAACAGCACCACATTTACACTCCAAGGCGGACTCGTCTATGACTCTCTACCTGAACAGATTTTCTTGCTTCGGCCAACCTGGGTCCGGAGTCTGTTTAGAGACTTCAGGTTACCCAAGGCAACTCATGTCCAGGTGGGAGATATTCCCCTTCAAGCCCTGTTTCGCCACAACTTCAGTCTCTCTTTTGGTCGTTCGTGACTGAGTGGGACGACACACTTTAAAAAACTGTTTCGGCTTCTCAGTCTCTGTGGCACAAAGATTTTGTCGAGCAAAGGGACAAAATCCAAATGATTTTTTATAGTACTCTGGATTTTCATCGAGCCGAGCCTTGACAATGCAACAGAGCACATCCTAGCGCGTTGTAAAAGCGTACAGTTTAATTTTTTACTCTCGTCGCTAAGCTGATCGTTGAAAATCCAGAGTACTATAAAAAATCATTTGGATTTTGGCCCTTTGCTCGACAAAATCTTTGTGCCACAGAGACTGAAAAGCCGAAACAGTTTTTTAAAGTGTTAAAAAAACCTAATACCTACGTTAAAAAAACTTCGCCATAAAAAAGCGCCCGTGCGTACGTGGGCTAAGCCGGTTCCCATGTGCGCTTTTCTAACGCAGTGTTAGAAAACCGGACACTGGATTTTCTTCCCTTCGAGTTGAGCTGAGCGTTGAGAATGCGGAACAGAGCGCACTCCTAGCGCATTAAAAAGTGCATGATTGGATTTTCAACTTTCGGCGCTAACCCAATAATTTAAAATCCAGTACGCGGTAAAAATCATACAACGTCGCGTTCAAAAAGCGACCGTGCATACGTGGGCTTACAGTTCATTCTTCACAGAATTTAAAGCGTTATTGTGATATTGTTTTTCGTTTTCTTTGTTGTTTAAAGATATGATAATGTAGCTTCATCATTGAGAGTTCAGCTCGTAATGTACATATTTTATTTTTAGTGCAGGGTTGTGTATTTGAAAACTTTTATTGTACCTATTCCCGAGAAACAGAAGTTCCGAAGTTTTTTTTTTCAGTAGCTTCTTTTATATCAGGAAGATACGTTTTAAGGCTTGTGCAGACCAGCGCGACGTGTCGCGCGACGCGACATCGGTTATTGTTATACTGAAGTTTTCTTAGAAATTGTATTGTTCGTGTCGCGTCGCGCGACAAGTCGCGCTGGTCTGCACAAGCCTTTACGCGATTTGATTTGGTTAAAGTTTAGTCTTAAAGAACGAGTTAGATTAGGTCTAACTTTAAGGTCATGAAAGGGGAAACTATACACTGCTTGCTTGCCCTTCTTTAATTCTGAACAATATATTTTAACTATGTTGATAACGTATTAGTTTTAGAATCAAGTTTTCATGCTTCATTTGAGTTGATTATGCCAAACATTAAATTTTTTGACGCTGTTCAACTGAGCATGAAAACTGTATTGCGAGGAATCACTTGTCTGACTATTTAAATTTGTTACAGTAAAGCCTCGTGCAAACTGGCGCGACGCGACTCTAACAAAACAATTTGTATGAAAACTTCAGTAGTGTCGCGCCGCGCCGTCGCGTCGCGCCAGCGCGTGCGAGGCTTTATGCTAAATACAGGGAATAATATACACATTGAAATCAAATAGAATTATATTGAAATCATTAACTAGAACGCCCTTACGGACAGTACATTCTTAATTCCTATAATCGATCTAGGTATTTACGGTCTAGTTGTTCAAAGATAAAAGCTCTCTCGTAGAGTGATGTCGTTATAACAACATTATATCGAGTTACAGATCCTAGGGGAAATTACCTACCAAAGATCGATATATGAGTATCGAGGTTCCTTGTTAATTAAGTAAATGTGTGCAGTACTTCCTTAATTACTTGTGTGCCACTGTCATGGCCGGACACATCGATAAAATAAAGGGTTTGAAGGACGCACAATGATACAAAAAACAAACTATCTACTACAAACTTTTTACTTAGGTGTTTTATATCTTTATTTTCGAGAGACCGACGGAAAATAATTTTTTTTCGGCTACTATCGAAAACGAGATTCGGGCTGATTTGTATTTTAGACCGAAAACTGCAAACAAATAAAAAGTTTTTTGTTTGTCGATAGTTAGCAGTTTTGGCAAATCAATATTCAGAGAAAACCCAAAATGATTGGCAGAAAATTGCCGAAAATCGAAAACGAAATTCGGTCAGACTACTATTTATAGCTTTGGGAGTTTAGTTCCAAACAGAGCGTTCGCTATGTATGCTCAATGATCTCCGGATATTTGGATCTCCGGCGGATGATCGAGTGACTGATCATCCGTTGTATTTACACACATTTTGCAACGTAGAATTTACCTGCTTTTTAAGTTTTCGCCGTCGCCTTCTCCAATATTCAGATATGCTTGACGAATAATAAAACGAGAAAGGTGACCGCCAAGTCTCAAAAGAGACAATATTTGTCCTTTTATTCAAACAAACATGTACCTCAAGTAAGATATCTCGGGTTTTGTCCTGTCTTTTGTTCGATAAAGGCGAGATACTTCAAATATTAAAACCGTTTCGACACGTTCTTTGTTCTCTCAAACCCTTGAAAACAGGCAACGGCCCGAGTGTGAAACTGGACATTTGCCAGCAGACACCGATGTGAACGAAAAGGCTTAAATGTCGTTTTAGTCCCAAGTGTTAAGCCCTTCTGGCAATTAACTGAATTCGAGGAAAAGCGGGCTTTTCCATTCCACGAATGCAACTCTGTCGTACCTGGAGATTTAAATAACCGATACGGGGACGTTACACTTCACCTATGTATGCCGCTTTATACAACGGGCGACTAGGTCATGAAAGGGGAAAGTTTCCTGGATAATGTCGCTCCACTCTCCGTAAACCCCACGTAACTTCTTTTCAGCTTCAGACTCAACTACGCTACTGTTCAGAGTGAAATAGTTCTCGACAAACAATTAGCCTGTGTAGTTCAGAGTAAAATAGTTCTTGACAAACAATTAGCCTGTGTAGTTCAGAGTAAAATAGTTCTCGACGAACAATTAGCCTCTGCTTGTCTGATTGGCTTAATTAAAAGACAAATGAAGACTGAAGAGTCTGTGGCGTACATTGAAACTTACTTCAAAGTCATTAGAACACGGGACGCTTGGCTAGCTGCCAGCCTGTACAGACGACATGGCGCCTTACTAGGCTAGAATATAAGATTGTCTTTAATTGTACACATATTACACCTTACACACTTTTTTCAATTTTAAGAGTGGAAAGGGAAAATTGATTGCTTTACAATCTTACGCAAGGATCGTTAATAGTATTCAGAATATCCAATGCGACCTAATTCTTGTATCGTATGGCGGGCATTCAAGGTTTCAACGATGGAAAAATACCTACGTCATCAACCTCACTACGATTCTAAAATATTCAATACGATATTATGGTTATTTTAGTATCGTTTTCGTTAAGTGGATCATCCACCGGGGATGGATCGGCCCACCGGCGAGGGATCTTGCAGAAAAATCGTGATACCGAAATCATCACATGAGAAAATCCCAGGAACCATTCGAAGACGTCATGTCAGTCTTAAAATTTAAAGGTGTTAATAATTAGCACGTTCATTTAGCACCAATTTTAGTGATCCCTCTTGGCAGCCAACCGCTGAGATCATCGAGTCTCAATGTCGACACTATTCGGAAATACTGTTTCATGCCAGAAGCACACTAGACCATTCAAAACGAGGTAAATTACCGAATGAATTTATTTATCTTGTAGAGAATCTGTACACAAACGACTGAAAGCTGATTTGTGTAGCCTGCGCAAGGTGTTATTCAGAACTGCTATTTGCTCATTATATTACTAAAGTGTATACTAAATATTGACAACTTGGCGCGCTGTATATATAATATGATACGAAAACATGATATCGTCAGTTACTAACGAAATAAAAGTATGCTATCTACAACAAATTCTGAATTCATACATCGGCTGATTTGTATGACGTTTTTTATCTTCTGCACTGAATGTCCGTTTTCAAAATAGTACCTATGATGATTTATGATAAATATCAGCTTCCTGCCAAGCTTATCAGATAACCCCAACATAGTATTTTAAGGCTCATCAGGGAATAATCAAGAACAAAGAATGAAGAGAGTAGACTGTGTAAATGTCTAAAAGAAAAGAGTTTTTCTTTTAAAATAGCGTTCAGTGGTGAGGAAAGAAAACAAAATTGTAAAGAAAGGTTTTCTTACATAAAGCGTCGACCTCGAAAGTCGAATGAGTGAAATGCTTGTTGTGTTTATTTTCCAAGAAATAGTTCTGAAAATTCATTCAACTTTTCAATCTTGCTGCCAATTTTTTGTTTACGACCAAGTCTATTGGATATTTACTCTGCAACGCTTAGAATTTCCTCTACTTCCTTAGTATAACGACTGAACTTTAAAATAAATGGTTTTGATACTTAGTTTTTACTTCGCATTCATATCAAACTGACGAATGTATAAAAATAGGTCAGTGTGTTCTGTGTTTGTTGTTCGGTAGATATTTTGAAGAGGATTTTCTTATCTCCTCAGGAATTAAAATATTAGTTGTAGGTACATATAATATTATCTACTACTACAAAATACTACTTAATATTTCTCTTGTTGAATAATGAAACCTTCTAACCCAAATACGTAGCTGGTTACTAGTTCTCTTCTTTGAAAGGAATCTGGGTGAAATGTCGATTCATTGTATCCTTTCCAGCTGCCAACATTGTGTGTAAATTGATGATTAATTTAGTTGATGAGAAAAGTGGAATATTGTACTGGGAAGTGACGCATGCGTTTGTAAAGTGGCGTCGACCTCTTTGCAGCAGGCAACAACCCATGTGGTCCTTTGTGCGGTTTCAAATACCGATCAGTGGGCCGACAACAAACACTGAGTCACTCTGTATCATGTTCAGACTTTGTTTTTACACATTATACGGCTAAATGGAACACTAAAATATTATCACGTAATTAAACATTATGGCGTAACGCTTTCTTGCTAATGGCGTTAACTGCTTTTAGCGACAACATTAAGATGTTGTTCAGTTACTATCCAAGGTCGTAGACAGGGATGTAGTTAGAAGGGTTAGAACCGGTAGGGCACAACGTGGGAACGTCTGGAGACAATTGTAACAAAACTTGCGTCAACAAGAATAATGGTCCTATGTGCAGCAAAGAGGATGTATGATAACTGCACAAGTGAATAACTCCTATTATCTTATCTGACCTATAATGTCCTAATTAATAAACGAAATATGCTATATGCTTAAACTATCGATAAGAAGTTCGTTAGCATAATGTTTGTTGTTGACATAGTACAATGTATATTTTAGGATATATTTAATTTAATATATTATATTCATGAACTGTAGCCTAAGAATCCTTTGTTTATTAGGGCACCATGTGACTTGTTTCCAACGAAGCGAGGCAGATGTCAATGTCCACGCGAAGTGAAATACCAGCGACTGGATGACGATCTCATGTTTTTTATCACACGCCAAATTATGTGACGTAGGCACCTCAGGCAAATTGGTCAAAGTTCTCTGCAATTTGGGAGTGCGCCAAATTGAGCAACAGTCACTAATCATAGTGTTTCACCTCTTTGAAGAATTTGTTTTGCATAGCGACGCGGGTTTATCCAAACATATGCAGGTGCTCTGGCAAAAGCTGATGGTGGTATTGTGAAAACAAATCTTTTTGAATGACACACAGCTTTTGAGAGCTTTCCAAACAATGCGGTTTTTACTTTAAGCTTGATAACTTTTTTGGGTCATGGATGAATGAACTCTTGAGTTTGCTCAAAACCTGATTTCAGGATTTCTTTTTTTCCATCGAATTTTGCCGATGCTACATCTAAGTTGTGTCGTACTGTACATAATTATTTACATCGATACACAAACATTTATTTAGAGTCTATGTTATTCTTTATAAACCACAAATAGCGCAGCACGCAAAGTAGGCTATACATTTATTTGTCCTTTGTTATGTATGAATAAAGATTAATCAAGAATTAATATCAGCAGAATACAATATAAATGTAATATAATATTTTGTTATTTTCCTCCACAATTAAAACCAACATTTGTTCCCAGGTCTCGGCTTCGGTATGATCTACCTCCCTTCGGTGGTGGCCGTGGGTTACTACTTCGAGTCCAGACGGTCCCTAGCAACGGGTATCGCCGTCTGTGGCTCAGGAGTTGGTACCTTCAGCTTTGCGCCCTTAGCGGCACTACTGCTCAATGAGTTCGGGTCATGGCAGAATGCTAATCTTCTGCTTGCTGGCTTGATTCTGAACTGCGCTGTGTTCGGCGCGCTGATGAGGCCTTTGGTCTATCCCAAGGTTTGTGCTTGTTTTATTGTGGACGGCTGCATTAATTGGTGACCTAATTTTCTTTAATTTCTATGCGAGTGTCCCCAATAAATGCAGCCCAGTGTACTTTGGGTTATTATTATTTACTGGTCTAACTTTAGAATACCAGTATCGTGACTACGTAAGAGTCTGTGCATACGATGCGTTGCGGCGCCGCACCGCAGATATATCGCCGCGCCGTGCCGTAAAGATTTCGCCGTACTGGCGGTCACACACAAACAACTGAGCGGTGCTGCTCCGGCGTTGCAAGTCCGGTGTATGTGCGGCGCGACGCCGGAACGCACCGTGTGCCATACCATGGATATTTGTATGTGAAACGCCGCAGCGACACTGCTCCGGCGTCGCGCTGCCGCCGCAACGCATCGTGTGCACAGGTTCTAACGCAAGTTAAGTTAACGGAGATCGGGCAGTTGTTTTGTATAAAAAATGTGCTACTGTTGTCACACTGCAAATCGATTCATACATACCTATTTACTTAAGGAAGTGCTAATGATGATGTAACAAATTAATAGTTTAACGAATGCCAGTGGTTTACTTACCTATCTGTAGGTAAACAATTGCAGTTTAGGTACCTATAGTAATTAAGTCAATCATACTTGTTGTACCTTTTCTTGTAATACTTACACTTTTTGAAAAGTATTGTTATTTACCATAGAAATCCCCTGTGCAAAGACCTATGTATGAGGAAAAAAATCTTCCTTTAATCCTTTAATATTATTTTATTCTAGGAATCTTGTCATATTCCGTTTACATGACAAAGTTAAGATTTCTTCATTATATCGTAAAGGCTTATGCAGACCAGCGCGACTTGTCGCGCGACGCGACACCGGTTATTGTTATACTGTGAAGTTTTTTTAGAAATTATATTGTTCGTGTCGCGCTGGTCTGCACAAGCCTTAACTCGTCGAAAAATACTATTTAAATAGGTTTTGAGATGTTGCAATTTGTTTTACATTTTATCCGTAATTGTTAATAAAAAGCTATGTTAATTAAAAAATATTTTTCATCATATTTCACGTAACTTGAAAACACCACCCAAATTACAGACATCAGGGGAGAAGCCCTTATTACAACGAATGGCTGAAGAGAAACGTCTGCAAATGGAGCGAGGTTCCATCGGAGGATCTTACTTCGTGGTGCAGCTGCCCGACGGAACCATGGAGAAGAGGTTGAAGGTGAACGTTGTAGACGATTCTGTATGTAGTTGCTTTCACTAATATTACTACTCTAAGTTTTCTTTAAGGTGATGCGTTTCGTCCCGTATGAAACTTAAGTTCGCTAATACAAACGTAAAGCCCCGACCAACACCCCTTAAGCAGTATTATTTTAATCTTACTTCAGTGGGAGAAAGAGATGGAGCTATACGTCCTGTAGAGCTTTATCCCTTTCCACATTAAAGTAATATTAAAATAATACTACTTTAGAGGTTTAACGAATAACAAATACAGTTAACGCTGATTAAAGCAAGGTGTCTTAAACGGCTTTTAAATTAATACAAATATTTGCTAAATATAACACAGACATATCAAGCTAAATAAAACGCTTGTAGGGCTGTGTAAACCGATTCCGTATTAATGTCATAAGTAAGCATTTTGTAAAATGGTTTAATTGAATCACTTTTGGGTGATTATTCACCCAAAAGTGATTCAATTCTTCAATAATTCGCTTTTTTCCTGTCCTGTAAAATGTACCAATAATAATATTTCCTGTGAAATCAGTGAATTACTTTCATCAAGAAAACATAGATTAAAGTTCAATTGAAAATATTTATTTAAAACTGGTGACGAAACGCATCCCCCTTGAGGTGGCGGTATACCTGTATCTAGCGAACCCCGCTAGAGACTGTTAAGTGGTCTTGTCTTTCGGCTTGTTGTGCTAACAAAATTATTAGGAAGCATGTTTTGAACACTTATGTATGTGCATGAAATTTCAGAGCTAATTTGCACTGTTCAGGGAATAAAGGAGAACTTTACGCTTTGAAACTTTGATGCGAAAGATCAGTTTGAATTTCAAGGTGCATGGACGCACACGTAGGTGTTCGCCGAACATATCCGTACGGAACTGCGACGCTAAGCCCATATTCGCACGGACGTAAAAAATATCGCGGCGGGATTTTATCGCGCACTGGATTTTCAACTCTCGGCGCTAAGCAGAGCGTTGACAATCCAGTGCATGAAAAAATTCGCCGCGAACCTAGGCTAACATGAAAAAGTTAGTTTCGAGTCAATTAAATCTACAAGACGCTAGGGCAAAGTCTACGCGGGGTCAACGTGTTGTCAACCAACACCATGCGAAGACACCCTTAAGCCGATCGTCCACCACCAGCTAAACTAAGTTAGCTCGCATAGTTGAGCCAGTTTTTCATACATGTGCGTCCACCGCGGTGGATGAACATCTTAAGTGCTAGTTGACAGTTAGTCCAATAAGTCGTTTTAAATGCCTTTATTCTTCCGAAAGTGCAAATTATTAGATAAATTGGCTATTGATGTAAAAAAATCTGAAAGCACAGACCTACACCTAGCTATAATTTTATATTTTACTTTTTATAAGTCCTAAGTTTAGAATATCACTACACTACAGTGCTTAAAATGCTGCATAATTTACACCTACCATGGAACAAAAAGTAACCTAGCAACAAGTTTTAAATCGATACATTTCTATAAATCGCTGTTTCTATGGAACAAGTTCATATATTATGAAGCATTCATGCGCCTTATAGAGGGCGATGCCTTCAAATGATTGGCAAGCTTTGTCCCCCTTTCTTTTGTCCCTATTATTACCGCAAAGTGAATAGCCTGGTATTGATTGTATTTCTACAAAATTTCCAACTTAAAGGGAATGGTGCACGCAAAATTTTTCTTTGTATGCTATCTTTCTTTAAAACTTTTTCTACTGCATTGGATGTCGTGGTGCATGAAGTTTGTTACCTGTGGGTAGTTGTCGAAAATACAGTCATACCTCGAAGTTATGGTTAAGTTAAAACCGCGTAGTTCAAGTTACTTGTAAGTTATGTTTCATAGTCAGGGAGGTAGTATAGCATAGTAGATTAAGCCCGTCTCTCCCTAATCTTTTAGTAGTCTTTAAAAGCGTTTATTCTGAAAATCGGCAACGTCGCAAATATATGTCACATATT
The DNA here is from genome assembly GCA_947364205.1 of Agrochola lota. NCBI lineage: Eukaryota > Metazoa > Arthropoda > Insecta > Lepidoptera > Noctuidae > Agrochola > Agrochola lota. The sequence continues at coordinate 6,763,851 of OX376231.1, read as the reverse complement.
TCGCTGTTTTGATTAATTTGGCCATATTACTGTATGGAAATAAGAAATGTGGCTAATTAGCGAACTAGAATATTAATAATGAATTGCAATTATAACACTGAATATGATGTTGTAGCCGTTAGGTGTAAAAAAGGCATTTAGAATGTTTCCAAATACTTCAAAAAAAATAGCCAAATTAATAAAAAAAAAACAAATGCTATTTACACCTTAGATGAATATTTAAATGATAAACATACATAATAGGGAAACATTCAATATATTAATGATACGGTAATTATTAATAAATTAAACATTAAAGCAATAATAATTATAAATAATGAATAAACAGAATTATATTAAAAATGTACAGGTATATAAAAATAATCCAAAATATTTAAGTACATTTTGCAGATAAACTATACATAAATAATAGTTGTTATCGAACTGTTAGTATCTTATTCGCGATCTCCTGACTGATTATATGTAAGTTAAAACTTGTTCCCACAATAACAACTTAATGATCTCCTAAAACAGGGCTTCGTCTCCTACCCTTTTGCTGTGCCCTATAGGGTCCATAATGATCTAAATTATATAGTTACCACCTAAGTACACATTATGATAAAGCAATAAAGATATTGAGTATATTTGACAGGTATTTGCGACGTTGCCAACTTTTAGGATAAACGCTCTTTATCAGTAGCTAGCTGTCAAATGTCATGTTTTCCCTTGTGATTGCTTGACCAAAGTAACAACAACCAATCGATTCACTTATCAAGGGATTTGACTTTGACAGCTGTCAAATTGAACAGACTCTTAGTAAACCTACGTAACTCGAAGTATGACATCCCTATTTGAAAATCGACCTCCAACTAAACAAAGAGATCTTGTATCGCCAGGCCCCGTTGAACATCGACCCCGGAGTACACTCTTCGCTGAATCTAGAGGCTTTAGCACGCGTGCCCACAGTCCCTAACATGCCCGGAGTACCGCCTGTGCCTACCCTGCCCACTATCACTGAAGCTAAAGTCGTTGATGATGGCGAGGAGAAAAAGAAGAAGGTAAGTTTTTATTCGCTTTCTTAATACGCCACAGTTTTCAGATTAAAAATTAAAAACATATTTTTTTGCACCTTTCCTGTAATTTTCTCTTGCTTTACTTTTTACCCGATTAAACCAGAAGGAGGGTAATGTTTTTATGAAACAGTGTTCCATTTAAGCCAAGTGCGAGGTAAGAAAACGGTATTATTATGATAACTGTAAAATATATTTTATTATTATTAAGATAAGACCTAATGAAAATAAGCAGCGTGTGACGTCACTTTACATGTTCAGTCAGGTTCAGTCTTTCAGTGCATTATTGGTTTTCAATTAATCACTAGCATGCTATTTCCGATTTCAATGCCAAGTTAATCGGGTTAAAGGTTCACCAACATTTGTCATGAATTAGACCAAGCCCAAATATTGGCTAGAGTTGTACGCGTAGTACCAACTCGTATCCAGTAAGTAATGTAGGTGGGTAACTTCTAAATATGTATGAATTTTGAACATGGGTGCCGTAAAAGGCGACTAACGGACTCACTAGAGAATGGGCAGCAGCGTTCTCTACGCATTTTAACGCCATACTGCGATGGCCAACGCGCCTGCCAAGCGTGGCGATTATGGCAACCCCCCCCCCCCCCCCATTTGGGGAAGGGCTATGTCCAACAGTGGACGTCTTTCGGCTGAATTCTTATTCCTCTTGATATTAAATTTATATAATGTACTCGTATATAAAACATTGGCGGCGTCGGAAATGTCTCTTAAAAGTCCTTCAGGGAGGCCACACGCGTCTAGCTAGGACAGACAAGAGTAGGCAGATGCATATGCTAAATATTGAATTTATAAAAGACGTGGTCTAAGTAACTATGTTACTGGCGTAGATAACAATCTATACTAATATTAATAATAAAGCTGAAAAGTTTGTTTTTTTAGTTTGAACGCGAAAGGTTATAGGTAGACAGGCTATTTAACATCACGCCACGGTCCTTAGGAGTCGAGCAAAAAGGAAAAAGTCAGAATGATTGCTAAGCGGAAACGAAGTAATAGCGCGGGCGGGCGATGGGATGCGACGTAGTAAGGACGGGGACGAAGAAGCTAGTACTATCGCGGACACGCAAATCTGAACACCGTAAGGAATATTCCTGCTTGCAGCCCTCGCCCACTATAGTAAAGCTTACCTACGAAAAAAAAGACTCGTGTGCACGGGATTTTGTTTTCAAAGTGATTGGATATGCGTGACCGCGATGGTACATCATAAAAATGTAGTGAGTTTTAGACAGAAACATGTATGAGTCGAAACGACGCTCTACGGATCTTCTAGAAATCCACGTGCCTTATTAACAATAACTACATTTAGAAGCTTTACCTGGGGGACTAAACGTCGATGTAACATTAAGTTACAATGGAAGGCTATGAAGTATTCTCAATCTTTCTTCTTTTTCGTGTGGTTAGTGACTAATCTGGTGTCAGAGTTTGTATGCCGCCCATAGGCCTCTGACTTGACTTTTACATACCGTCGAGGAATATCTCTAAGTCATGCCGGTTTCCTCACGATGCTTTTCTTCACCGTTTTTGAAGCAAGTGATAATAATTCTCAATTACTATGCCTATTTAAAATTCTTCATTCCCAATATTGCGCTATGAATGCATGTATTGGTATTAAGACGCAGATATATACCAGTGACCTTGACTGGTTTGCGTGTTCGGTACTTAGCTCACGCAACGCTTCGTATGTCCAGCCAGTAATAGAACTCTCCCATCAAGGAGCAAATTGTCTCAAATTAAAGAAAGAATTTTTTTTTTTGACTCAGGTTAAGGCACACATTATTTACACAAAAACAGAAAACTAAAGATAACTTAAAACGCAACGCGTAACGTAATTAGATGCATTATTGATTTATTATACGTAAAGAAAAAGGTATTTTAGTAAAACACTTATACTAATAGATCAATAATTAAATTATCTTTAAAATGGTGAAGGTTTCAGAAAAATAAGTTTGATAGAGTTTGGTGATTCTCAGTTTTTTATCCGCGTTAGACATAACTTTACAAATTAATTTCACTATGTTATATAAACATAATCTGAAATATTCATATATTAAGTTATTAAGAAAATGCTCTAATTTAACATATATTTTTTCCAAATCTTTAACACTACTCGTTTAGACGTGATCTTCAGTAGAAAATCATTGAAAGCGGGTTATCGTCGCCTTAAACTGCCTATTGACTCTTAAGTTTATATTAAGTTTAATAATAACAACTTAACAAGATGGAAGTACACCCAGCATCTTAATAATCAAAGTTCAGTTCCGTTAAGTTAATCATTAAATATGGCGCACGTGAACCCTTAATTAAGGAAACGAATGAAAACTTAGAAGTTTTCTCGTTTAAATGTTAATTAACAATCTAAGTTTCAGCGAGTAGGCTGTTGCTTTTATAGATTGATTTTATTATTGTTATTAGTTCTTAAAACTTAAATAGCTTTTGACTTTCACTTTAAGGCTTGTGCAGACCAGCGCGACTTGTCGCGCGACGCGACACGAACAATACAACTTCTAAAAAAACTTCACAGTATAACAATAACCGGTGTCGCGTCGCGCGACAAGTCGCGCTGGTCTGCACAAGCCTTTATTCATAGCGGTTATAAAATGTCAAGACTATATCTTAGAATGTATTTAATATAACAATACTTGGTACTTATATGTGTTTGTGGTTACAACCATATAATGTAATAACTTTGGGTGTTATATTTGCAACACACGTTTAATATACGGTCGGTCGGTCCTTCTACCAAACAGCCTGTGTGTTTGGTAGAAGAATTTGTTGAGTGATAGGGAGTGTCATTTGCTAGCACAAAATTATTTTATTATTTATTTTTATAATTAATTTTAATATTTAAAATGTTCGTGCTCTAACACCATTTTAAGACTGGAACCACATAATTAAGTCATTTTCTTGAACCAAATGTAGATATATTAAACGTGCTTGCAAATATAACACCAAAAGTTATTACGTTCTATTACCACCACAAAAAAAATAGATATGACGACATGAAAAATAAACAAATCAAATTACCGTGCCACTTAAAACATAGTTTCTATGGGTGAAAACTTATAGCACTATCCCTCCTTCCATCCCCATATGAAACCCCCTGCCCCTATCCCTATGAAAATTGTGTCGTCTACCAAACATCCTGTAAGTGCAATGAAAATGAAATGCTTTTTGTAAGCGCATCACTTCAGAATGGTTTAGCTAGTTTTGTTTTAAAATGTTCGTAACAGTCCGAATTAGGTTTTTATGGAAAGAAAAATAGGAAAAGTTACCCGGAATAATTTCAAATCCGGGAAAAACTGAACGTCGTTTTTTCTATGAGCTTTTTGCATGAACTCGACAGGACAACGTCTGCCGACTCAGCTGATATAAATGTTATCGTTGGTACACACGGTTACACATCAAGCTATACATTTCCAGTTTACGCTGACCCCGCATCATTTAGGATTTCAGTACAACGCGAGGTCAGCTTATACTGGAAATGTATAGCTTTATGTGTAGCCGTGTGTACGTCAAATGTTGTATCAAAATAATAATCATCGGTTTGTATTTTTATAAATAAAATTATGAAAAACCATCGATGAGTCAAATAACAAACAATCACATATTATCCGTTACAATGTAGGTGTAAGTAAGTAGGTACGTATTATTCTGATAATAAAATCCCAATCCTACAACATGTGACAGAAAATTCTCGATAAAGCTGAGTACATGGGTGTGATAGAGATAGAGGAGTTAGGGCTTTTTGCTGTATATGCATCATTATAAAATGATATGATAAATACACACAGAGTGTGGTTGTATATAAAACATTAAGAGCGTTTATTCTGAAAGTGGGCAACGTCGCAAATAGATGTCGAATATTTCGCTGTTTTGATAAATTTAGCAATATTACTGTATGGAAATAAGAAATGTGGCTAACTAGCGAACTAGAATATTGATTTTGAAATGCAATATTTAATATCGTAAAACTGAATGTTTAGTTTTTGATGTAAAAAATGTATTTGGAAACTTTCCAAATGCTTTTTTTACACCTAAAACAACAACACAAATTCAATGTTATAATTGCAATTCATTATAAATATTCTAGTTCGGTAGTTAGCCACATTTCTTTTTCCCATAAAGTAATATTGCCAAATTAATCAAAGCAGGAACATTTTTGCTAAGGGCTATTTGCGACGTTGCCAACTTTTAGGATAAACGCTCTTAATCATAGCCTACCGTCGTAATAAATTAAAACTACTAGAATATACGCACGTTGTGTGTACAGCAGAATAGTATTTATGACCTAGACCACAGATAAATACGCATAATGCAGTTTAGGTATGAAGCTACAAGTACGCGGCGCGCCCGTCTTGTTGGGCCAATTCAGTGAGTGTAACGTAGTCAGAAGATCTAAGAGTGACGCGATAGAAAGAGAGGCAACTTGTAGGTGAATAGCGCTGTGTGACCTGTATTGCACTTTATTGTGTCGTTACAAGAGTCGCTTTTTATTTAAATGATTTTGCGGAGTGTCCCATCTGTATTAATCTATGCCAGGACCGAGTGTTTTAATAAACACATTTACTTTATCGAATGTAATGTGTATGTGTATATGAACATGTAGGGTCAATCTTATAACACGCAGTCAGCATTTTCCTGTATCTCCATCCCTTTCTATAACTTTGAAGTGCAATTCACTAGAGCGAGATGTACAACCCCACACAAAAGCGCTTTCGATGCGAATAAGTGCTGATGAAGATGCTTTCAAGCACACTTCTCGTTCCAACGAATGACGCTTCTAAGTGACCGAAAAAGATGAAACACATAAACGCTATAAGAATGTAAATGTGATTTCACCCTATATTTCCAAAAACCCAAACTAAAACACCATTTACATGATGCAATTTTTCTTGCCTGTGGCATACAATAAAATGATGGTATGCCACAGGCAATTAAATCATAATCTGTTAATCAAGTTTAACCCATATTCCATTATTATATCCCCCAGGGCGAGAATGGCAACGTGACTCTAAACCCGCAACAACAGCTGCTGTCCCGCAACGTATCGTCCCCCGCCTTCAGCGCGCACGCACCTGGCCTGCCCAAGAACGGATCCGTCCCGTTCTTTGACAGGCAGCGCAAGCAGAGTACCGGCGACAGGTCTGGCGATAGGTAGTAGAATTGTTTTGTTATAGGGAAAGCTGGAGGTGATGGTCGACGTGGGACATGGAAGAAGTAATATGCATGTATTTAACTTATAAGTAAACTGATCAAAATATTTACATCACTACAACACATTTTTAATTTTGTATGCATTATAAGGCCTCTTTTTTATTGTTATGAGTAATTTACGGGTGATGCAATATTTTCATCAGTTTATTTATAAATAAGGTTTTTATGTGTGTGCTTAGTTTAGTTCGAGCATGTCTGCACCGAGCCTGCCCAAGAACGAATCCGTCCCGTTCTTTGACAAGCGACGCAAGCAGAGTATCAGCGACAGGTCTGAAGATAGGTACTTTAACTAGGGAAAGCTGGAGGTGATGGTCAGCGTGGGATACGGTGGAAGTAATATGCATGTTTTGGGCCCAGTCAACAAAAAGTCGAAGAGCTATGAGACATAATTCTCTAAAATATAACATCCTCTACAATTTGAATTAATAAATAATTTTTGATTGATAAAATATTAATGAAATTTAAAACATTCGCTTTTGATGTTGACTGTACACCGAGCAAAGTAATTTCTTCTAATAAACATCACATCTTAACATTTAAAAAACTTAACATTGTAGTTGAATAACATGATAAACTTAACATTGTAGTTGAATAACATGATAAACTTAACATTGTAGTTGAAAAACATGTTCTCGAAAATACATAAACATGTACTTTTCAGAACATGTTTTTCAACTACAATGTTAAGTTTGTTCTTGGGATAAATTCATCCCAACTACGGAACCTTTCTTTGTGCGTGGTCCGACATGCACTTGTCCCGTTTTTGCTTTTAAATTAAGTACGACTTGCTAGTACAAATTATTTCAAAATTCACTATAGAAGTCCAAACCACAACTCGCTTAAAAAAATTGATTTGAAATTAAAACATTCGACCTCTATCATAATAGTTCCTGGAAAATTCCTACCACGCTAATAGTACTCTGATCAATCAATAAATTAACGACAGACAGCAATAGTAGAATCGACTGGAGAAAACAAGCATGAATGGCGTCGCAACGCTTTGATTTAATTTAATTGGTCTAATGTTTTGATTTAAACGCCGCGTAGTAGCGCATAACATAGAAATCAATGGAGGCGCCTTATGTGTAAACATTTCTATACATTTCGTGTTTATAGGTGGTGATGGACCTTTGTTTAATTTTATGCAAGTTTATTGTCTAGTGTTATTATTAGAAGGTTGTAGTTCTCGTAGCTGATTACTCATTGCTTCATGTTTATCTATGGAACTGCGATACACTGTCATGTAAACTCCCAAATCGTGGATTTCTTACAGAAAACTGCAATGAATTGTAGATTCATTGATCTATCACAAATATTAGTATGTTGTTTATTTGTATCCATGTCAATTTTCTGTCATGTTGCTTGATATGATTTTCCATAGGTATTATCTGCACAAAAACTTCATGCTTCTGATCGCCGATTATTTTTCGCTGTCCCTAAATCTCACCTCAATTAAAGTCGCCTTTTTAACTCGACTTTCTTTTTATTACATTTCCTGTGATAAAATACAATAGACGACGTATATTTAGTAACCTAATCTGCTTAACTATTCTTAAAGAGTCATAAAGAACTCTGTAAGAAATCGACACGTGTATCACCTTACAACGAGGCATCCTCAGGATGACGATTGACTTTTGTGTCAATCATCATCCATATTCGTCGTCTATTGTATTTTATAATGGATTTCCGCAGTCACGCCTTAGTCAATTAAACTATTTTCTGTGATATTGATTATACTCTTTTTTGAATTACAGATTTAAACCGTCCCTAGCTGCAATCAAAGCAACGTCCAAAACTTCAATGAACAGTCAATACAGAAATGCTGATGTAAGTACAATAGCACAAACCTACCTCAATTACACATTCTACATTAATTAAGTCGATAGAATAGATACTTAATTAATTGGAACAATAGGGTGTTGACTGGGTAAAAAAAAAAACTAGTCCGTCAGTCAGATAATAAAAAAAATATTAAACATGTATTTTTTGCTTTATCATATTTTTTTTTTTTTTTTGATAAAACGCGTTAAAGTGGGGGCTCGCTACGTCACAATTCAATATAAAATCTACCGGAGGGTGACGTCATGCCACATTTTAACTCAATGTATTGCATTGCCGTAATCTTTTGATAACGTAAAAAAAAAAAATACGTGTCCAATATTTTTAAATAATCTGGGAATTTTTTTCAAAAAAAAATTCTCGACATCCCTATTTGCATCACTCAATAATGATTCATTCATTTATATAAACCTCTAGGGAATTTTTATATCAGAATTTTAACGAATTCTTAATATCATATGTAGCTAGCCATTTTTTTTTATATCAAATATAGTATTTTCGAACCCATTGCCTGTAAAAATATAGTAGACGGGAAAAAAAAACATATTTACACTTTAAATTAATCTTACAAAATACCATTAATTCATCTTTTATGAGATTAAATACTGGCCCTATTGCGATCATCTCGCCATTTTGTATTGAAATAAAAATGTAGTAGTAGTTTTGCCTATTGTATTTTTTCTTTAGTAATAAATAGTTTTTGGGTCTCTAATATAATAGGATAATATATTATATAGTAGGGTTGGCAACCCTACACGTAGCATTGAACAATATAACTTCCTGGCACATATATTATTATGAGCTCCTAAATACCACTAATTCATGTAAACAAGCTGAACAAAATACCTACAGCAGTGTTGAAATTGTATTTAGTTCAAACCAATTGACCCACTTTTAAAATGACAATAAATAAATTGTTGTCAAGGGCGTTAATATGGTCATATTGTCACAATATCCCACATGAGATTGCTCTAAAAACTTAACCTTGAACTTTAGTAATTGTCTGCCAAATGTACAACGACTGGCAAGTATCCAAAACAATATGGTTCCTGTATATATGCGAAAACTTTTAAAATAGATGTCATTAGTTTACTCAAATATACTTGTCATCAATCATTCTAGAACAATGAACATTTAACTGGGACCAGTGACTGATATATGTCTGAAAACACAACATCTGTAAGGGAACTATTAAGTGTTATTTGTAAGATTTATTTATATCGCTTCGCAACGGTTCTGGAGCCATGAAAACTGTAATTCCCTTGTAAATCTTTACCTACGTATACGTTGAATACGAGCCATTCTATTTAGCACTAGCTGCTGACCTTGGGTTCGCCCGCGTGAACCCTAATTCTTAAAAATAAAAGTGGTCTTAGTTACTCCTTATAACATCAGCTATCGGCCAGTGAAAGTCCCTTCAAAATAGGTGCCGTTTCGGAGATTAGCCGGAACAAAACAGACAACAGATAATTTTTCCTTTTTTTTTTTTTTGTTTTTTTTTTCTGTTATAGATACCGTATTTACTTTCATATACATTTAGTAAAAAGCTGTTATTTTAACATTACAAACAGACACTTTAATTTTATTTATTTTGATAAAATATGTAAAACAAAAAAACCTGTCCGATCCGAAAGGGACACATGGGTACTGCAATAACATTACCAAAAAGTAATAAAAGATCTTATTATTATTGAAAATAAAAAAGTTATTGCTGTCACATTTGCAGTATCAAAATTACCCCAAATTCTTGCAAAAATTGCAAATTTTCAACAGGGGTCATAAGATATGAATTGTAGACACCCGCTTAACAACGGCCGCCCGCGCCCCATGTAACGCCCACCCGGTAAAATTCCCCAACGATAAAAATATGTTTTTTTTGTCTTTTTCTGAAAATTATCACATAAATAGACTCTCAATACGATACTTAACAGGGTTTTTTTTACATGTAGTACATGACGCGTATTGCTGTAACAATACATTGTATTTATACGTTGCAAGTTGTTATTTAAAACACCTATGAAATAAATGAGTTGATTCCTCTTCTACAAATAACTACAAATTATTATTAGTGCATCACACACAAATCACAATAGGTTATTTTAATGTACGTAACGTAACGTGAACAAAGACTCATCCATACCAACCAACGCTCATTTATATACGGGGCACATAGGATCACAACATCAGACTCTTACTGACTAACACCCACCCGTGTTCCTTCAGTTGCGTGTATGTTGCCAGGGGCCACGGTATCCCTTTCGAGTATGAAATATCCTGACATTCATCATCTTGTGAATAAAGAAAAGACAAAAGCAAACTGTTTTTAAATGTTACTTTTTTTTTAATACAAATTTGAATAAAATATATTAAGAGCGTGCATTCTGAAAGTGGGCAACGTCGCAAATAGATGTCAAATATGTCGCTAGTTTGATTAATTTGGCAATATTACTGTATGGAAATATGAAATATGTCTAACTAGTGAACTAAAATATTGATTATGAAATGCAATAATTAATATCGTAATACCGAATATTTATACGTAGTTTTAGATGTAAAAAAAGCGTTTAGAAATTTTCAAAATGCCTTTTTCACGCTTAAAACGGTTACAACATCAAAGTCAGTGTTATAATTGCAATTCATTATTAATATTCTAGTTCACTAGTTAGCGATGTTTCATATTTCCATACAGTAATATTGCCAAATTAATCAAAATAGGTAATTTGACATATTTGACAGCTATTTGCGACGTTGCCAACTTTTGGAACGGACGCTTTTAAAACAATACAAGACGCTAACAAAACCTTTCTAACCTTCCAGGGTGACACCGAAAGCATGATGTACAACTCAAAGATGTCGGTCTCCGCGGGTCCTAAAGAGCCCTCGCGCATGGTTCGTCCGATGTCGCGTAAAGACATCTTCTATTCAGGCTCGGTACTGAACTTACCTCAGTACCAGAGCCAGAAGTCTCTGCAAGGATACAGGAATTCTGTGCTTAGTCTACCGCAGAGTAGGCAGACTGGCGATCTGGAGAGACAAGAACGTAAGTTTCATGAGCTGAAGATTATTTTCTTTGTCTTTACATATTTTAAACTAGCTTCGACTTGCGGCTTCGCCCGCGCGGACCCTATTTTTTTTTCTAAAATAATGATGCCTAGGTGACTCTATATGCCCAAGTTACTTCATAAAATGTCACCTATATGCCAGTGAAAGTCCCGTCAAAATCGGTCCAGCCGTTTCCGAGATTAGCCGGAACAAACAGACATATAAACAATAAAAAAATGTTTTTTAAAGTACCGTAAATACTTTCATATACATTTTGTAAAAAGCTGTCAATTTGACATTACAAGCAGACACTTCAATAATATTTATTTGAATATAGTAGGTATAAGAATTGTGTATAGAAGATTAAAGTCGCTTTTCGTATGTCTTGTTGGCTTATCGGCCGCGTAATTATTCTAAACTACGCAACTGATTATAGGCAGTTTTCAAACTTCTCAAAATTTTAGAGGATTTATTCCGGAAGGTTTATATGTGTATTACATTAATATTAAAAAAACATAAAATACAAAAATCTCTATGTTTTGTCAAGTCGTAAAAACCGTGCGAAGTGTGCGATAATGTGTTTTACCAATAGTTGGTCCTAGGTCTGCTAAAAAGATGATTATTTTTTTAGATATCGATCTGGACAGACAAGAACGTGAGTTTCATGAGTTGAAGATTTTTTCATTCTGATAATAAAATGTTATGCTTAGCGGCTTCGTTGGTACTATCACTTCTTATGGCATAAAATAATATGTTTTGCCAATAGTTGGTAAAAGAGGATTATCACTCATGAAATTGATCATCGATCCACAACCTCTCCAAACAGATGATGATCAAAATATAAAATCACTGTTTCAAGTACATCAATAATCATTAAAAATCTCACTTTATAGTGTGCTGAGTTGAAGCTGCTTGTAGCATGCACTTAATAATCTTCAGTTTTTAAAATAAAAGACTCCTGAACAGTCATAATTTCTGACAACATCACCTACCTGTCACCGCTTTTTGATCAAACTCGACTTTAATGTCGGATATTATATTGTTTTTTTCCCATTAATGAAATAGTTTGATAGTTCATTTAGTTTAAGAAGTTAATCCAATGTATATTTTATCGTATTAATAAATGCTCCGATTAGACTAGAAGCTGACCCCAACATGGTTGGGAAAAGGCTGGACAGATGATTTATAATAAATGCTCATTACTGTAATTTCCAGAATACGACCTCTGCCCCTGCCTGCATTTACCGGAATCCTTCAAATCGGCTCTCTCGTCGATGTTAGACGTGAGCTTACTCCGCGACCCCGCTTTCATGTTGATCGGCGTGTCCAATATCTTCGGCATGGCGGGCTTGTATGTGCCCTTTGTGTACATCGTCGATGCTGCAACGCTTAGTGTGAGTATACTTACTGTTCTACACCCTAATTGCGCAACACACTTTCTTCAATCACAAGTCGAGTTTTGAAGCATTTGCAAATCAATTGCTTCATAGATTTGAAAAATTTGTCAACTCAACAACATAAATAGCGTAATGAAATTGGGTGAACTGTCATTATGAAACCCATTGCTATCAATTGTCATTTTAATGTGTTACGCAATTACCCCGCTGTAGTTATAAGACAGTTTTGTGACTGGTTGACAGACTAAGATGTTAGTCTACAGACCGAAGCCTCTATGTCCAATATCTTTGGCATGGCGGGCTTGTATGAGCCCTTTGTGTACATAGTCGATACCGCGAAATAGTACTCTTGGCCGTTTAAACACATTACTGAGTGCTAGGCCGAGCGTTCAGCCGAGTAAAAGGGCGAGACAGTCACTCGGATCCTGTTCTATTTACTAAACCAAGTGCCCACCTCCGCGCTTCCCCGCACTGACTCGCGTGCCCACCAGGGTTGGATTTTGTACTATAATTATAGTATTTATACTACAATTTCTTCTTTGTACTATCTACTATCCACATCTCAGGATAGTACGCTTATGGGAGGCCGTCACCTCCTTCTGCGAAGCAGTTATGCTCGCGAAGGAGGAGGCGGAGCGCGCGAAGGAGATGCAAGCTGCACGCCCTCGCGGCCCTAGTCGCCGCAGGAGACGCCCCGGGCGTCGGGAGTCCAGAGCCGACTTCCGGCCACCGTAGGCGCGGGCTTGCGGACGGTGAGCAATGGGCAGCTCGCCGTCCGATAAGGACCAGGCCCGTGTCGACGGCGCGTTGTGTTCCACGCGCGCCTCAAAGAGATGTCAGCACCAACCGACGGGGTCGAAAGACCAATGCCTGCTGGGGTTGCGGGTTTGTCCGAAAGGGATAACGCGGCCCCGGCACACAGGCAACGGAAGGAACACGGGTGGGTTTTAGTCAGTAAAAGTCTGACACACCCTCTCGCTCTGCCCAGAGCGGGAGAAGTCATTTGATGATTTCCCACCCTCAAAAAAAAAAAAAAAAAGGATAGTACGCTTAAATACTACAATTTAAAGTTTGCTCCCGAATGCTTAGTTTTACGTCATATTATGAATATTTCGACCGTATTTCAACGACTGCGAACGAATATTCAGCAAAGTGAACCTTACCAAGATTAAGATACGAAATAAACTGGAAACACAATCCATAGACACCATTTTATTGTCTTGTGACGCTATCAAAAGCGGTAGCAAAAGTGGGAATTGTACTGATTTTATTCCTACTGAGGGAAACAAGCAACAAACTTAGAAGAGGAGTAAATTTTGCCTTAACGGGTGTTGATTTTACTGACTATTATATGTTAAATTAAAAATAATGAAAGTGTACTATATTTTTTTATAAATACTATCCTTTTCATTTTTTTGTGCTATCTTTTTCAACATACCTAAATCCAACCCAGGTGCCCACTCGTTATGTATAGACATGCACTCGGTACATACTCGCCACTCGGCACACTCACGTCGCTCGCAGCACGCTACCGTTTCCCGCGATTTTTGTGAACTGACTCACTCACTCGGTGCCAAGTTAAAACACACTTAGTCGTCCACCCAACTCTCTCGGCCTATTATCATTTTTCTGTTACGCGCATTTATCTACTTGATACGTGTGATGAAGGCATTAATGTGGACATTGACACTTTGACACTGAGTCTTTGATAATATCTCGAAAAGTTAAATTTTTTAATTCTCTTTTTACCTATTGTGGTATAGTAATTTTGTTCTAGGTGTATCGTCTTCACATATAAATAATGTTAATACAAAATATTGTAAAACGTCTTAGAAGAGTAACGGTGGAGTTTCTTGCCCATTCTTCTCCATACGAAAACTACCTTTTGGAAGACGCGACTAGAATTAATTATATATTTTTTTTTACATTTTGACATCCAAAAGTGCCTTTGACTTTGAATATTTAAAAAAAACACAATCAAAATATTTGTCGGTCATTTACCCGAGCCCTTACATATTTTGGTAGTCTATCAACAAATAGTGATATAATTACTCTTGACATATTATGTAGTTTGTTAAGTCAAATGTTTGTTTTCTTATTAAATCCAACACGTTCACGCACAGTATAACCAATGTCGTTTTCTACGAATAACATAATTACACATGTCAAGTTCTTGTATCCATCCCAACTGTAATGATTTAAACATTTATTCATAATAATTCAGACATAATCTTGCTTCAATTATTATTACTGACTAGTTAATGCATGCGTTGCAAGGTCTTTTTTTTTTGTTAGGATCCTTCTCCGGCGCGCACACAACAACTTACCAAAGTTTCATCACAGTCTGTCGAGCCATTTTCGAATTTTTCGAGATTAACGCACGGCAATTGATTTTTATATATAGAAGAAGATAGATATTTAATGCTCGTGCCAAGTGCGATAATACTTTTGGGGGCGTTCCGTGACGTCATTGTGTCATGTTATCTTTACATAACACGTGTAGGTATTGTGATTGAAAATTTATGAAGGTGCGTTTAGGTACTTTTTGAATGTACTATTTGAGCCAAAGTTCGTACCGTCCTATGTTTCTAAGAAAATCTCATATATTGCATCTTGTCCGAGTACCTGCGTGCATAATCAGAATTTCTGCAATTTAAATAACAATCTTAATAGTGTCAATGATTTGCGGTAGAATTAACCAATTAAATATATAGATGCTTTACGTACAGGTTGGAGTTTCTATTTTCTGGATTCAAAGCTTCTTATTTCTTTAAGCTAACATATTGACATGGAAACACTACGGCTCTTTCACACTGGCGATTTGCGAGCGTGTTTCCCGCGATACGATTGTTCAACGCGCTCGCTGCCCGTGCACAGCGAGCACGCCACGTATGTGGAACGTGTTCTTCGCGTTTGCGTAACGAGAATGATTCACTTGAGTTTACAAGAGCGAGTGCACAATTTTGTGAAAACGCGCAGAACTCGCTTCGCACCCGCGGAGAGCACGCTCACAAATCGCCTGGCTGGCAAATCGTCAGTGTGATAACACCCTACAAACGATATCCAAGACATGGAACTCTGTGTGTTAATTAATTTAATGTATTTATTTTTTTATCTTCCAGGGTGTAGAACCTTCTCAAGCATCATTCCTGCTGTCAATCATCGGTATAACGAACACGTTCGGTCGTATCGCCTGCGGCTGGGTCGCAGACTTCCCCTGGATGGACTCGCTCTTGCTCAATAATGTCTGCCTTGTGATAGCCACGGTAAGACTGATCGGTAACTGAAAGCGGCAAAATTGACCGAATATTACAAACCCTCGTCAGCTCTTCGACAAAATTCTGCGAAACAACCACGTAGGTACCTCCATAAACAAAAGAAAAAATCTGAGATTGGCATTTGGTCTACTCACTGTTAAAATGGTCCCGAAATGGATGTGAAAATTAATGATACAAAATGTATTCGATACATTAGATAAGACACATAACATCTCGCCTTATTTCGCCGAAGGGTTGGGCAGAGGTGTACTTATAGTACACCCACATTTCGCAAGTAACGTTAAACATGTCTGTCCCATGTAATAGGGGGCGCGCCTATTGCAACACAAACACACACACACAAGAGTTTGTGTTGCACACACATACATACACACAAAATACAACATTACACCTACATACGCAACATTACGTCACATTAGAAAATATTCAGAATATTATTATATGAGATGATAATTTATGTTACAGATATCAGTTGGATTGATTCCCTTCTGCTCCAGTTATGCTACATACGTTGCGATAGCCATCGCTTTTGGAATCGCTATTTGTAAGTAGTACTATCCTTATATCCATACTATCTTGGCCACAGCAGGTTTTTTATCGTGCTGTGCATAATTTATTTTTCTGTTCTTTATCTTGATAGACACACCAAAACCCCTTTAAATCGCCAGAATATTTTTGGGTAAATCGAAGCTAAATATGACGATGGACTATTTCGCAACAGTTCGAATTTTTACCTGCCTGATTAGATTTTTTCATTTTAGTCAATTTTCCGTTCAGTATTTATATCTCACGAACCGACGCGCGCTTTACTTGTGGTTAACAAGTGTACAAACTCGCTGTATATGTGTGTGCAAGCGCAGGAGCTCTCGGTAGCGTCCGAGACACGGGCGAAGTCGGAAGTGTGTATGTGTGTGTATTATGTGCTGACGCTTCTCGTCTTCAGGCACACATTCACAGCGTGTTTGCACACTTGATTACCATAAGTAAACCGCGCGTCGCTTCGTGAGATAAAAATACTATTGTATATATTTTATTCCCTTTTGCGCTGGCATAACCTGCGTGTAGAGCGGAAAAAAAACCTATAAAAAAATCTACATGAAAGATACTTTGATAAATGCCAAGTTTCATCGTGATCGGTCAAAACGTGTCGGAGTTTATTAATCTCATATATACCAGATATAAATTTTTAGTATTAGAACGGGCTCGTGGCTAAATAATACATAACCTGATTGATCGACCCGTGCGGCTGTCACCAGTCTTACCAACGGGTATTGTGTTACCCAGTAACTGGGTTGTGGTGGTCAGATAGGCAGTCGCTCTATGTAAAATACTGGTATTCAGCTGCATCTGGTTAGACTGGAAGCCGACCCCAACATAGTTGGAAAAGGCTGGGCTGAGTGAGTAATTAAGATTTGAATGTACCATGTATTATGTTCCAGCCGGCTACATCTCCCTGACGTCGATCATCCTCGTGGACCTGCTGGGCCTGGACAAGCTGACCAACGCGTTCGGGCTGCTGATCCTGTTCCGCGGCGCGGCGGCCATGGTGGGCTCCCCGCTGGCGGGCGCGGTGTACGACGCGACCAAGAACTACGACGCGTCGTTCTATATGGCTGCGGCCTTCTTCTTAGCTAGTACTCTGACTTCATTCGCTGCTCCGCTGTTCCGCAGGTGAGATATTATATGTCTTATGTTGTCAACTGAACACAATAATCATTTTCTATAGAAATATGACATATTGTCATTTATTTTGTTATGTTTTTCAGTACACACTTTATATATAATTCCAACCTATGTACAACATGTTTACAAAAAACTATTTTTTTTTTAACCTTTATGCAACACGAAATGTCATTTCGAATCGATTACATTTGGTTGAATTTTCAACTATCATAAACTACGTTAGGAGAGATTGCATAGTACCAGTTTTGAGAATTGGTGTACTTGGTTTTATTTATAACTAGCTACCCGCCCCTGCTTCGCACGGGTGCAATGTACTGATGCACACGTCAACATCCCAAAGTTCATACGGTTAAAAATAAAGTACAGTATGAAACTACCAAAAAACTGCTGAATGATCCCAAATTATACAGTAACAAAATGTCGTTCTGATTACCGCCGTGTGAACGGGCCTTACAATAAAAAAAACAAAAGTGGTCTGTTGTCTATGGACGGTCCCGCTATTTCGTACGCCATGTAAGCGCTCAAAAATGTGCCTTTTTCACGACTTGACAAAACGTTAAATTTCTGTACTACGTTACATTCTCTAAATGATGTTGAAAACCTCATCAAAATCCGTTGCTTTAGAAGAACAATGCGGACATACAGACAAACGCGAAAAGCGACTTTGTTTTATAATACCTGTTTAGAGATTTTTCATACTTATTCTCACTTTTCTAGAAAACAAGAAGAGGTCCAACAACCGATGGACTTCCTCACGCCCATCGACGAGGACTTGGAGGAGGGCGACGAGGAGGACGAGGACGACACGCCCATCACCATGGGCGCCCTCGCCGCGCGCGCGCCCGCCATCGTGCGCACCGCCGCCTCGCCCGACGAGCCGCCCGGGCCGCCCGGGCCGCCCGGCCCGCAGCGGGAGAGCGTACTGTAGGTTGAACTTTATGGCTGAAGATATAAGGTTTACGATTACATTTTGCGTTGTAAGGTCTCGGGATAGGTGGAGCTAGATGAGCGTAATTTTCTGAGCTCAAAGTCATAGCTATGTCACTTCGTGTTGAGTATCCGGAAGTCTGAAATACTATACGCGACTTATTTTGGACAACGCAAATTATGTTCGTCTCGATCCTCTATTAAATTTACTACTTTACTTCACTATCTATAAAATATTGTACCACTTGTATGCGGTACAATATTTTTTAGATCAGTTTAAGGAACACTGGATAAAGAAATAGCAAGTTAACACAGATGTTGTTCTTGATGTAACTTTGTTCAGTATTTACTAGTAAGGTAGGTCAGTAAAAGGTTAACCATTACCTGGGAGATCATTATAAGATAACTGTTATGAGAGTGGTCGGCTAATCGGGTAAGCGGCAAAAACTTAAGTTTGAATATTCGACTTGAAACTGTGATCTATTTTAAATATGGAACTGTCCTGCTCATTTTCTTGTCTATGAATTTGAAATTATTGTCTTCCTATGAAAAGTTATTGGCCAGTATTTGGTACTAATTTATTATGTTTTTGTCGCTAAAGAAATTAATCATTCGAATTCACCCGTATGTCGATTTGAGTCCATCAAATCGATTCATACACATCTCCATTAGAGATCATTAACTTTTTATAGCCCATATTAGCCGACGACGTATTCTACCTCCGAACATTGGGCGTTTATAACGAAATTATAGGCGATTTGATAAACAATTAGATTTCACGAACCCTTTTTATTCTCCAATAACTAAACAAATTATACGATCTCATTACATTGGAGACGCTGTGATAAAGGTTTCATGAAATCCATTAGGTATTTATTAATTCTCGTAATTTTTACGATATACTGAAAAAGAAAACCGACGAAATGAATTATTTTCTGACAGTAATGTACAGTGCTATTAAATATTAAGTGATCACATTAGGAAATGACTCATTTCGTTGAAGAAAAAAAAAATACAACATAAAAAACACTTTGAAGCGAAGATTGATACGAAGTTACCATAAGTTAATGACATTAATAAATAACTGGAATTGACTGCAAGCAATAAAGCGTTCTGTATATTCGCTTTGCATTTCTAAACTAATGGAAGGGATATGTACGGTTCTATATTCCAACGTGCCATATATGTGTCGTGGTGCTAGCGTCAACAAGAGATGTTAAAACATTCATGTGTACTAATACTCAAGCACCGCAAGTTTTTTTGAACAGAAACTAAAATGTCCATAGTTGTCATTAGCAATAATATTAGTACTTATAGGCTGTTAAGTACTTAGAAGATATAGAATGATGCATAGACAAGTAAACACTATTTTCACCTTCTCTACAAACGCATATCATGCTGGATTGATTTCTCTTTGGTAACGGACAATAAGATATTTCTGTCAAAAGGTCTAAATTCATTCATGTTGTCATTAACAAAAGTGTTAAGTAAATCAGTGAAAGTTTAACAAATGTAACAATGTAAATAGTATGCACAGTTGTAAATATATGTCGCAGTTAGGACATCGGGTACTTAGTAAAACAAATTCATGTCATTTTGATATTAAAATACGGCTTAAAATATTAGACTCTATCGTGGAAGGTTGATGAATGAACTGAAACTAGTTGGATGTCAATATAGGTATGTTAGGATGCCAGTTTTAAAATACTGTCTCCAAGGGTGAATTTTGAAACGAGGCGAGGGACTATCAATTTATACGATTAAACCCTATTAATATATTTTATAGTGTGTGTACATCGTGTTAGTGTAGCATTTTGCCTTTTAAACTTGCTAGACTATGTTAAACTTTTCGAGCTTGGCTTTTTTCTATACGACTCTATGACGAGAGAGATATTTGAAGCAGATTTTAAACGTCTTACGCCGGCCACTTACATACATTATTCCGAAACGGAATTCAAATCCATAGAAAAGGCTACATACAGACGGAATTTCGAATCGGAGATAATTTCGAACGGAGAACTACTGTATGTGTGTGGTATATCCTTGATTTTGAATCGATTTGTTGCCTCTGGAATTCCGAATCGTTATTCCGTTTCGGAATTCACGTACTTATGTGGCCGGCTATATGCGTACACTTATTTCTAATCTTGATGAAGCACTTTTAAGGCATTAAAGTACAATGCGAATTGCAGTGATTATACACTTCCAATCTTTGACATTGTATAGAACTCCTATAGTGCCATCGTGACGAACAACTACTAGTGTAAATACGCTAATATTAAGTGAGTTTACATAGAGTGAAACGGAACGCAGTCAATTGTACGTGCATCTAACATGCCATACCAAACACTTGACGACTAGATGTCGTCATATAGGCTTATGTACTTGCCACATTAGTGTGTATATATATGAACTATGGGATATATATTTTTTTCATAGATATTTTTCTGTCAATAAATTGCATAATTTAGCTTTAAGCATTAGATGTACTTTACCATTAGGAATGTGGAAGGAAATTAGCTGTTAGAAGGTATTTTATGTGATAAACGTGAAAAAATATTGAGAATATTTCTTTTTTAACAACCTGTATTGTATTGTATGCCTATAAGTAAATGATAATTTTAATGAAGTTTCTTTTGTAAGGTTTAATGTAATCTGATATGAAGTTACAAAGTGTATAGAACGTATTAAGGAATATTCAGAAAAATATGAATTAATGTTACTGTTGTTATATAGCTTTATGTAAAAACCAAAAGTGTTATTATGTTTTTAAGATTAAAAATTATTTAGGAGTCGAGGGAAGACGCTAACTGAAGTATCGATGTAACCGAAGAGTTTATTGTTGATTGTGATGATCCAAGTAAAATCAAGTAACAAAATCATGTTGCCTACGATATATTTTGGTCTAATTTCTAAGACCACGAATACAATCATGAATTTGTACTATCTCATGATTATTTTTAGAGGCGATTTTTATGTATTAACTTTGAATGGAAGCACAGAGAAGCACATAATAACATTGTCATTCATTGTGAATGTTTAATATATTATTTAATTACATATTCAGTATTGGCGCAAAGTATTGTTTATATATTCATTTGAAATGTTACGAGCTGTTTACCTTTGTATTTGTGATTCTGTTTTTGGATTTGTTTTGATTGAGCGCATGCATTAGGTAAATTATGAGTTATTAAATGATAAAATTTATATATAGTTTTATTTGTCATTATATGTGTGTAAACAGCTCAGTCGATGTGTTTTGATAATATGTTTAGCATTTTAACTGTATGTAGTAAGACACGCGTCGTTGTTTCGATAGAACTGCCATAGGCATTATTTCGTTCTGTGAGACCGCGTGTATTTCGTGCCAAAAGGCATATCACTCGTAGTTTTAAACGTAGCAGTCTTACTTTTGAATGCTTACAATATCCTTCACAAGAAAACCCCAGTAAATGTTCGAAAGTAAGGAGTTAGGTGAAATTGAAGCTCCGGTTGAGATTGTTTTTGGGCTGAAAAAGACCACTCTAGAACGAATACTGAAAATTAATAGCCTTCATTTATAATGTGAGAATGCTCTTTTTAATTGAGAAAAATTGAGCTCATTCACGTTAGAGTACAAGTCGCTATACCTATTAGGCTGCCAGTCCAGAGGAGAGGAGAGGAGCGGAGTTGTGCCAATAACTAATCCAAACTATGATATTATTAATGCGAAAGTGAGTTTGTTTGTTTGTTACGCTTTCACACTAAAAAGGCAAAACTGATTTGCATGAAATTTGTCACATGGGTAGACCATGACCTGGGTTCGCACATAGGATACTTTTTATCCCGATATTCTCACGGGATCGAGACTTATGCGAGTAAACCGCGGGGCGTAGATAGTAGATATAATTCAAATTTCGCTCCAGAGTTTAGATTCTATTGGTTAATATCGGCACAGCTCCGCTCCTCTCCTCTCTTCTCCGGTCCAGTGGACAGGCAGCTTTACTGTTGCATTATGATTGATTAGCACTCAGAATTGTTTGCTGAGCGAAATATTGCGCCGGTACAAAAATTGTTTCAGAAACATGTGTCGGACACAAGTTGCTAAAAATTTATAGGGACTTGTGCCCTGTGAAGGTAGTCAAAGGGTTGCTACAAGCAGTTAAAATGTTAATTTTAAAAAGTTTATTCAAGGAGTCTAGCGCACGCCTCGCTTGCGCTAGAGGTACAACATGCAAAGAAGCTTACTGCTGACAAAATCCACCGAAATCTTTTGTAAATAACAGATTCATTAAATGATAATGATGACTGAGATTGGCCGTTTTATTTTGAACATCCTGGTATGAAGAATGCGATGAAGTAAGTACCTCCTCGTGAGATAGTACTGTGTAAATAACTAAAAACGAAATAAGAAGTGCGGGTTAACGGGGACGCCCTCTGTTAGTTAACATAATGTATATTTAAATTAGCAGACGTGTGTGCAGTTTTCTACCGACTGTACTTTGACTGACGAATTGAATAAAATTGACGAATCGACGAAAACTGGCAAACAGTGGAAACTGTCGACTTAACGAAACTGTCTAATCGATAAAACTGACGAATCAGTGAAACTGACTAATCAACGAAACTGGCGAATTAAATAAACTGACGACTGAGGGAAACTGACCAGTGATACGCGGACTCGTCCAGGCAAGGGTTTCCGGGTGGTAGGAGTCCCATATTATAGGAATGAATGTATAGTAATAATTTTGTGTGCAATACCTGTGAAAATAACGAGCCTCAGAATATTATTATTTATTATTTATTTTCTCAAACATGCTTGGAAATTCGTACATTATTTTGACACCCTTCCAGATAAATCGAAATTGCGGTACTGGTTGAAAATACATACGAGCGCCCGGCCGGCAGCGGCAGTGTTTGTCTGAAAATCCATGTCGTGTTTAGCGGCCAAATAAATTACTATGAAAACTCTTAGCTGTCATGATAATTTAAATTGTAACGAACTTTTTACTTCAACACATGGCAACCAAGGAGGTAGTTTATCAAAGATTTTATTTAAATTTCGATTTGGCTTACAAATAGAGCTGTTTAAAGTAAAAAAGAAACAAATGAACATATTGGCGCATGAAAAATTTTCTTTGTTCGTCATTGATTCTGCAATTTACAATTAATTTACTCTGTTTGAATTTCCGCGTATTATTTAAGAAAAGCACTATAGACATAGAAGCCTTCGACTACAATCAGGCATTGATGGACGCACGTATGTGTTTCTCGGCCCACATTTTCACGATCTTCCATCAATGCCCCAGTGCAGGCCGCGACAGTAATGTACTATTAATTAATGTGGAGACGTATATTATTAGCGGGAAGGTATACCTACCTACATAATCCCTAATTAGTATGGTCATTCTCGAAGCATTATTTTATATATAGGCCCACGTACTTATTCATCAGCCTACAGAAATAGAAGTCTACTGCAACATAGGGTCTTTTCCATTGCTCGCTATTGAGTTAAAACCAGACAGAATTGGGCAATAGATTGTTGATTTTTTTAAAGCAATACAAAATTGCCGCACATCGATTTAGACCTTTGATATAAATTAAATGAATGCGAGCCATTCAAGGGAGTGCTGCGTAGTCCGTAACCGCCTACGTGCCGTCTGTCGTAAAGTTTACTATCAATCTATTGTCGTTCTAGCGTAGCAATCGGTACAATTGACCCGCTCACAAGGGTAACCCGTCTGCTGTAACAGGTTAATTCATTACATCAGCAGTTCAACACTTTCAATTAATTCTTGCGACCTCGAAGGGTGAGGAATGTTTTTGCATTTAGTTTGTTAGCTACCTTTCGTGCAATATTCGTGTTCGTGATAAGTACCTAATATGATCCGTCAGGTGGCAGTTTTTTCACGTCTTACAGGAACCGTGTCATGAAACTCGTTTTTATATAAACAGGTGGCGTTCTGTAATTTCTGCCTACCCCAATATGAGGTCCAAAAATCTCAAAGTGCGCCAGAGTATGCGGTTCCCCGACTTTCGCATACAGTTTGACCCAGGCTCAGACTAAATAAAAAACCAAGAGAGAGCGCTGCGGACAATTAAATACAGTGAAGCATGCCAAAACAACACCGTCGCTCTGTGCATACACGCTCACTCGCACACATTTACAACATTTTACAATCAAACTACACCACACAGAGCGCACTCATGTTTACGAAACCAGCTTCACTTCACTGTTGACAGCTCTGTCTTGGTTTTTTATTTGGTCGGAGGTCCCAGGCAGAAATACTTAGGCCCATTTGCGCGTTCATGGGTTAGCTAAATAACTCGGGAGGGCTAATCCAAAGAGAATTAGGTGTTAAGTCCGAATTAGCTGTCAACGCGCAAGTGTGCTTAGAATTTTAGAAGTAGGCCAATGGCTAGTTTATATAATTATAATCTACGGTGATTCTTTAAATAAATCATTGTTGATGTTGTTTTAAATCCCATGAACGGAAAGATAGATCACTGTCTTGTATTATGATACGAACTTGAACTCTAAACTGATTGATAGCATTGTCCTACAACAAATTATTTGTAGGCAATACGGACGGCAATAGGTATGTTGACTTGAAAAAAAAAACTATTAAGTCCGTCAGTCAGACAATAAAAAAAAAATTGCCATGTATTTTCTGCCTTATCATATTAATAAAAAAAGGTTTAGATAAAACGCATTAAAGTTGGGGAGTGGGGGGTCTCGCTATGTCACAAATCAGTCAAAATCTACCGGCCAGTGAAGTCTTGCCACATTTTAACGCATTGCCTAATAAATGTATTGCCGTAATCTTTTAATGACGTAAAAAGAGATAAAATACGTGTCCAATATTTTTTATTTAACCTGACGAACAAAAAAAAACATTTTTCAGCATCCCTATTCTTGATCGGTATCTAATTGACTGATTTGAGATTATAGACAGATTACTGATAGATAATCTGTCTATAAAGCCTTGTGTAGAATACTTATTAAATACTGCGCTTATATAAACTGTAATCCTATCTAGTAGACATAATTTATAGAATCAGCGTTCTTACTGTGATTTATTGAAGGCACCCAAAGAGAAGTAAATAGTCATTGAAGGCACCGATGACGACATACCTACATAATCTGCGCTCGTAATTCATTTGCCAAACATGTAAACAAACACGAGTTTTAGGTAAAAACAACTGTAACCTGTGTGCCTACACATAAGGTTCAGTTTGCGCTACAACTTCATATTTTTTTATGACTTTTTCAACAGTACAAGTCGGTTTAAAATCAACTTTATTTACAATAGTATAAAGTTGATTTTTGTCTAAGTGGAAAAATCGTGTTTGTTTACATGTTTGGCAAATAAATTGCGAACGAAGATTAGGTAGTATAGTTACTGTGCATTTAAAGCAGACATAAAGATATCATTAGGTTTTCCGTATATTATTTGCACTTCCTACTTTTAGTTCCGCTTCGAGATCCGAGAAGTCGAGATTTCTGCGATCTTGCAGATAAAATATTACTTCCGAAAAAGATTAAGGTTGACGAGTGTAGTTTTTGTTCAAGGTGATGGCAAAATCGAGAGTTGCGAATTAGTGCCTACATAAAGTAGCATAAATCGGAAATGATATTGTAACACGTTCAGTGCCGGGAGCCCTCCTAGAGGGTTCACCTAGTCGCATCAGGGATGCCGGGAGCCCTCCTTTTAAATGTAGGGTTTTCTCAGCGATTACAGCATTATAAACCGTGAAAATAAAATCTGATGTACCTATATTTTAACAAGATTCATTTGTATAAGTGTTGGTTTTAAAATCCAAGCATTTTTTGAATTTTTTTTTGGCCGCGGTTACATGTATTCACAAAAAATTTAAAAGTTTTGAACCTACGTATAGTGACAAACCCCCCTGAAAACACAATTTTACTTAGTTTTACAGTGTTTTATAACACAGTTTTAAACCTAATGCCGTTGACCGTCCGCGATGCTTATCTGTAGCGCAAACGTAATGCCGGCAACCCTCGCGGAGGGTTCACTTCCAATATGTATGGCGGCATGGCGTATGAGTTCCATGAAAAGTGGGTGGAGTCTTCAAAATCATTTAGATTGTGATTGAAAGTGTATTACGTAACTTCTTTAAGGTGCTGGTTCTACTACATGCGATGGAGACAATGGCGTCCGTCCATCTCGCCCGCCGGCCTCCAGGCGACTGATCCAGTAATAGTCCTACCTACTTAGTTACTTACCTACATCACAGATGAATACAGATGGAACTCTCCGCATTTCAGGTATAAAGCTACAAGTAGGTAGTACGCGGCGGGCTCGTTTTGTCGAATTCAGTGGGCATAAAGTAGTCGGAAGATATAAGAGTTACGCGATAGAAAGAGAGGCAACTACCAGGTGAATATAACTGTAGGTAATTAGCGTTGCGCGACCTGAATTGCACTTTATTGTGTCGTAGCAAGAGTATTTAAATTATTTTGCGGTGTGTCCCATCTGAACTAATCTGTGTCTACATCCAGTTCTGTGGCGCCACTCAGTAACAGACTTTAGGCACCTTCACTGTACTCCACTAATTATACTTGCTGGTCTGTACTGTAAATATCTCAGCGTAAAAACTTAGGTGACTGGTGTAGTGAGCTTATCATTCCACCTGATACGGATACTATTGACAGCTCACTTCACACTTAAGTTTTCAGTGTGATTTATTAATCGGGCTCATATCCAAACTCCGGCGTTATGATTAAGAAATTCCCAATAAAAAAAACAAAAAACTTTCTTTTTTTTTAGGTTGGGAAATTATCAAATAACTTCCCCCGCTCTGGGCGGAGCGGGAGGGCGTGTCAGACTCTTACTGACTAAAACCTACCCGTGTTCCTTCAGTGTTGCCTGTACGTTGCCAGGGGCCACGGTATCCCTTTCGGACTTTCCCGCGACCCCGGCGAGTTCTGTGCCCCTTGCTCAGCAATCGCGCTAACATTACCACACTACAAACTGTCGCATTGGTCTATAGAGCTCCCGATTCGCATCACATACTCGTATACCTACCTACTTACGTAAGTAATTAACATTCGCGATGTTCACCATAATTTCCATTTGCGATAGATAGCCGGCAAGGTCATTGACCGGCGTGTCTGCTGCAATTCGCGCGTGTATTACATCACCCGACCTTGTCCGACACGGAACAATGACAGCTGTAATGTATGCCCCTGGCTTTCAGCTGTCCTAGGTTAAAACTCGACAGTGTTACAGTCCAGAAAACCTTCTAGAATGTGCCTAGAACTGATTATTTAGGTAATTGAATAAGTAGGCATAGTCATAAATAAATCATAATAATACAATGTCATAACATTGAATTAAAGCACTGACCTGGGGCTAGTACTATGACGTGTTCAAGCCATAATAAAATTGTTCCAGTGTCAGAGAGAGATGGAACTATACAGGACGAATAGCATTATCCCCTTTTCACAATGGAACAATGATATCTTCAACACGTCATAATATGGCCCCTTTTTTTTTTTTTTGAGGATTGTAAATCATCAAATGACTTCTCCCGCTCTGGGCAGAGCGAGAGGGTGTGTCAGACTTTTACTGACTAAAACCCACCCGTGTTCCTTCCGTTGCCTGTGTGCCGGGGCCGCGATATCCCTTTCGGACAAACCCGCAACCCCAGCAGGCATTGGTCTTTCGACCCTGTCGGTTGGTGCTGACATCTCTTTGAGGCGCGCGTGGAACAAAACGCGCCGTCGACACGGGCCTGGTCCTTATCGGACGGCGAGCTGCCCATTGCTCACCTTCCGCAAGCCCGCGCCTACGGTGGCCGGATAGTATGGCCCCTGAAAGTATATTTCTGAAAATAAATTGCTCCATTTATGAACGTCATTGTTAGCAAAAGCTTACCAAATAATTCGAAGCGTGACGGAATGAAGGATTATGTTGCTGCAAATTATAAAAAGAAATACTAGGACTGTCCACAGCATGGTCACCACACTTAAGGTCACGTTCGTTGATCGTCTCGCATGCCTGAATTGATGCGTCGTCACTTCGCTTCGTCACTGCAGTCGAGTGTTTTGTCTTCCAATATAAATAATATACCTATAGCATCGCCACACCTTCTTCAGGCTAAGCGTATGCTGAGACGTAGGTGACGCAGTTCCACGTAGCGCAGGGCAGAGTAGACTTTATAATGTATGAACATGTATGAACTGACAGTTGAGTACGCTACGGCCCAGGCACGTGCGACGCAGACATGTGTCTGTCCTGCTCTGCGTCTCGTTGTAGTGCCGGCACATTTCTGCGCGACGCGTGCAGGTCGTCACTTGCTTTTACCACTAACTACCATAATTTTGTTTCAACGACGATTGGTGGTACTAGCTAGGACGCGATGAGCACACCACAATTGCGGCGATAAGTCCCCTCTTTGAGGAGTGGCTAGAGAGGCGACAATGCGTCCTCACCTTACGCCTGACGCAGGTCCTCACCGGACACGGTTGTTTCGGGAGGTTCCTGTTCCGCATAAGGCGGGAGGAAACGCCCGGGTGTCACCACTGTGTGGATCGCCCGGAGGACACGGTGGAGCATAAGAAAAAGAAAGAGATGTCAGCACAACTGACGGGGTTCGCTAGGAGCGATGCCTGCCGGGATCGCGGGAAAGTCCGAAAGGGATACCTGGCAATGTACAGGCAACTGAAGGAACACGGGTGGGTATTCAGCTGCATTTGGTTAGCCTGGAAGCTGACCCCAACACAGTTGGGAAAAAGCTAGGCAGATGATCCTACATAAAGCGATATTCATTCAGATGAGTAAAGTATGTAATACATTGTTTACCACGACATTTTCTAATTAGGTAGGTACCTACATCTTAATAGGTATTATACCTGAGACATAGTTAATTGAGGAAGCCACAGAGGCATAATTTTGTAAATAGAGGTATTATCTATGTGCGTCACTACGTCTTAAGTTTTCCACGTAGAATTTATAAAATCCCCTTCTTAATTCTCAGATTTAATCTGGAATGACCTCCACTTGTCTCGCCTTAAGCGGTGAATCAGATTGATTAAAAAGGAAATACATTAAAGCTCTGTTGTGTTTTCGTTGAAATCCAAAGTGTCCAATCCCCGGAGTACTTAATTACTCTGGTATCTATGTTGGTCATTATACCTACGAAATCTTTACATTACCTACTCATGAGGGTTTATAATATTTGCAATCTTTGCTGGATTTCTGATGCTGGGATTCAAACTCAAACATTTTATTGCACTCATGTGGTACGTAGATGTTACATTACGGACGCTTTTAACGTCTGTCCGTCCGTCTTTCTACATTGTTCTCACATATATCATTTCAACATGAATGATCCAATATTATTTTATAACAATTTTTAAAAGAGTGTCCTTGGAGTTTCTTGCCTGTTCTTCTCCATAGGTAGTACATACTACGCGTTGGAATGGGCATCTAGCTCCTTATTTCTGACTGATCGACTCGTTGGCTATTCAAAACTGGTCTAATCGAATAAATGCTTTGAGTTTGAGTTCATTCAAGGGGTCCAGCACCTAACAAACCCTGTAAGCCCTTAAATATAAAAAAGTATAAATATAAAAGCCAATTTAAAAGTATTAAATTAAAATTACTTTACACAGAGATGTTACCTAGATACTTATCTCGATGATTGATGATGATTTCAATTGATGTAAAGTTGATAATGCAATGATCCATTCCACATCCTAGAATAGAACTTCGTGTCGTTAATTATCTAACTATCGCCTCTCTCTTGAGAGACTGTTAGGTCCAGTGGATCTCCCGAAGTAGCAATCAGCCTCACTGAGCAGGCTGGTACCAAGACCGGGCTACAACCCGTACCATTCTGCGAATTGCTGCAAAAGGTTTCCTGAAATCCGGGTGCTAAGCTTTTCAGTAGCATCCGAGATAACAGCAGCACGTAGTGCCCTCATTCTTCTGTTTGGTAGTAAGGGTTACGAGGACGACTGACTCCCGACAATGTCTTCGGCATGGAGTCTTCTTACCGGAGATCCCCAAGCATACTTAATAGAACAGTGTGTTTCGTTAAGAAACCTGCATAACCAAGTACCTTCAACAATTAGATATCCTTATCCGAGAGGATTTCCCCATGCCATAACACGTAGATGAGATTTGAGACCTTTTTGAGAATTATTAAATGAATTCAAAATCTATTGTTAGATTTTAATTGCAGCTAATTAGTTGCCTTAAAAAGAAGGCTTTAATTAGGTAGATTAAATCAAGAATTGTAAAAAAAAACTGCTAGATAATTATTGTTTTTGTTCTTTCTGTGTCCTCTACTCTTTAACACCGCGACTAATTTAATGAGCTTGTTCACCGAAACATTGGTGTTTTATAATTTTTTGCTCCTTATAAAAACTGATCTTCACCTGAATCTGCTGATGCTCAATCATTGTGAATTGTGTGACTACTGCTTACTAAGTAATGTTTCATGAAACTTTATAACTAAATTACATCAACCGTATTGGATTTTCCTTCTTGATTATTATGTGGTTAAAATAAATTAAATAGATAGATACTTAATTAAATGAATAAGAGTTGAAGGCACTTGAAGGTAAAGCAATCACATTCGAATCTGACACAGGTCTAATAATCTCGAAACCGATAAAGAATACGTTGATTAATGCGGATGTTGAAGAGAAAAATGCGCACTCAGCATTATTATCAAAAGAAAATAGCACGGTCGTATATCAACAACACTTGGATGAAATTCCAAATAGCCATGAACAAACGAAACACGGAATATGATGCCAAAACGTGTGTACACGCGCTTACTACGACCTCCGACTGGCGACAACATCAACAAGACATGCCTTCCATTGAAAACTACAGCCTCATTTGCATACAAATGTTTCAAATGTTGACAGCAATGAAACAAGAAACAAATTCGTCAACAAAGCCTCGCTGACTCACGTAGATGATGTAACAGCTCTCAAACTTGCACCAGACGAATTCTCGTGAATGAAACATTTGAACTTTTATTAGCAAAAAATATGCAACTGGTCTGGATCAACCTTGACGTGTGACGGCATGAGACATAAATCAGCGGAGGCAATTAAAAAAATAATGGCGAGAAATACAGCGGGAAGTAACCGTTATTCGATAGATATCTGCTATCTCTGTGTTTAATCTTAAGACACGATTATAAATTCTAATTAAGTTTGCAAAGCTTGTTGAGTTGTCGACTCAAAAGGAATTGGCAGAATGACACAAAACAAATTGTCCTTTATTTTTTACTAGCTCCGCCCCGCGGTTAAAAAAGTATCCTATGTCCTAACCCTGTTCATGGTCTACCCTTATGCCAAATTTCATACAAATCCGTTGAGCCGTTTTAGCGTGAAAGCGTAACAAATAAACGAACATATTCGCATTTATAATATTAGTCAGAATAGATTGTGTGGTGACTCTATAATTGTACATAAAAAGAACGCTAAGCGAAAACCAGTAATCGATACTTTCATCGATAAACGTTGACATCACGCAACTTTTTTGCAGGATTGATCGCGAATACTCGGATCTAAATCGTATTATCTTCGGAAGATTTTCCACCGACTGGGTAAATCGGTCAAGGAAGCCCGAGAAGGTCAGTAAAGTACTAAATTGTTATTACTCGTTAGGCATTTTCTTAAGCCATTCTCAATAATTAATTAATTAACTGTGTTTAAGGTTTACGATATAATGAGCTGCGAATAATTTTATTGAACTAAATTGAAAGGAACTACGACTTCCAAATCCACTTTGAATTTTTTAACCAATATGTATGTACTATTCACCACAAACACACAACGAAGGCAAGACTGGTGGTAGATTCAACAGTAGGAGACGTAGAATGGTTAGCAGATAATATTGAACCTATTCATATAGAAAGCTGTATGTGGCAGGCCACATCATCATCCTTTTCCCAAGGTTAGACAGGGATCGCGAAATTGGGGGGCAGAGGGGGCCAAATGTCCCCCCCCTAAAATCAAACGGGGGGCACCCCCTCCAGTTTTACTACTTGGTAAAGAAGGTTTCTTTGTGCTTTATCCTTCACATGCCTTTTTTATATTTTCTTAAATGAAGAAGCGCATTTACGTAAGAAAAAGATTTGCTTTTTGTTTTGACGGAAATTAAAGTAGGTATATTATGTACATTAAAATCGTTTTTGGAAGGGGGTGATCAAAGAAGTTTGCCAGCCCCCCCCCCCCCCGTTATGGAGTACTTAGTTTTTGGAACGACGTGACCAAAGAAGTTTGTCCCCCCCGTCATGGAGT
The DNA here is from genome assembly GCA_947364205.1 of Agrochola lota. Lineage (NCBI taxonomy): Eukaryota > Metazoa > Arthropoda > Insecta > Lepidoptera > Noctuidae > Agrochola > Agrochola lota. Next base: position 6,731,132 of record OX376231.1, on the reverse strand, counting down.
ACTTCCGCGGTCCCTAGTTAGGGACGCCTTTTCCAAATTACTCGTAGTATGTCTTCAAGCCTAAGTAGATACCTACTATGAATCAATATCTTCGCATGCCATAATATTAACAGTTTCCTTCATCATGTTTTGATTTGAAGAGCTGCTTCTTATTATATGCAGATCAAGACCAGATTGACAGCTTTAAAGTAGGTACTTACTCGTATGTGACAGAGACAATCAATTATTCTCCATACTTTTCCTGATTGACAAGGTTTCATTGTGATTTGTGATGTAAAGAATTTATGGTAAGTAACGTGCGTTCCTATAAGCTGTTGGTTTTCCTCAAAACATTGTTTATGGTTTTTGTTATTCGACATTGGATTTAGTAGTAATAGTATGGTTGTAGTATGTGGTATGTAGTGTGTGGTTGGTAGTATGGTTTTTGTTATTCGACATTGGATTTAGTAGTAATAGTATGGAAGGTATTAGGGATGATGCCTGGGAAAAAAAAATGAAATTCTAATTAGTCCGTCAGTCAGATAATAAAAAAATATTTGACACATATTTTTTGCTTTATCATATTAATAAAAAAATACTTAGATAAAACGCATTTTAAGTTGAGGAGTGGGGGTCGCTACGTCACTAGTACGTATAAAATCTACATACTCGTGACGTCATGGCACATTTTACCTCAATGTATCGCGCTAACCTTTAGATTACGTAAAAAAAGAAAAATACGTATACAATATTTTTTTATAATCTCAAAGACGGACTAAAAAAAAATGTTTAGTCATCATCCCTATCCTGTAGTTTCGTTTATCTCGTTACTACTTTCGACGGTTATTTACCAAACCAGCCGTTAGTGGGCAGTCGTCTTTACATAATGACTTTGACCCAAATCTTTCGGGGTTTTTCTGATCATAATATGTACATTTAAGTAAATAATTCATTATGATTTTGGCACAGAATTTTAGCAGCCTTTTTTATCAAATTAACCCTGTGCGACAGCGCCAGCACGCGTAGCATGAAATGAAACGGATTTTCTACGGGTTTTGTCGATGGACGAATAGAGAATATGACAGATTGTGATTATTTATCTGTCATTTTGTCTATTCGTCCGTCGTCAAAACAGGTTTCTATTGTGGACATGCTAACCGTGCAGGAATGATGTCGCAATGTTGCCATACATGTAGAACTGTTCTGATATCACAATTTAACACCACATAAACACACATACTAGACAATACATGATCAGTGATACCACACAGCTTGTCCATTCAACCATTATAATGGTAATGAATAAATAATTTTATGTAAAACGTAATGTGAAACGTTTCCGTCATCACGGATATCTTAACAACCGGAACCGTAGTTCCGACTCCGAAGTTCTATTATTGTATACTATTATTCGTATTGTTTTATCATACAATGGATAGTTATGTTAAATGTCATCATTATAGCCACGTGATGATCATGTAAAATAATTCAAGAGCTTGTTTTGTTTTTCACTTTCGTAGGTTACATAAATCACACCTTTTTCTTAGGGGTTTTTCAAATCCAAGTGCCGCGAACCTGCTATCTAATTACGCAACACATTTTCGTAAACGATTACGACTAATCTGTTTCCTTTTGACAGTTCAACAACACGTTGCTGAGCAGAAACATTTTTAGAACTTACGAAGCAATGGATTAGCAATCTGTTTCAAAACGATTCAGATTCTGATTGATCGTCTATTACGTAATTAGGGTACTGATGATTAAGATATCCTGAAACAGCTCGGGAAAAAAATAAAATAAACTGGTAGGGATGTAAGTGCCAAGTTTACTAACAAGAACAACACAAATTTGTAATGAGAATGAGTAAATTTGTTGGGGCAAACTGTCTGTTCGATGGTATCAACAATGCCCCCTTCGTTCGGTACATATTTATTTATTTATTTACTTAGTTACAACGGCTGTGCTACAGCCAATTACAGTTACTAAAGTTAAAAAAATTAAGGAGACAATTATAACACATTAAAATATACAAAATAAAAACATGAAAACATAAATTTATACCATATGTCTCACTGTAGTGACCCCCTGTTGTTCCACCACGAAATAAGTATTTTGCCGGATGTAATTAACGTAAACTTCCAACAGGATATTCAATTATTCGTTGCAAACTGCAAAATATTTGATTAGATTGTCGTTTCATGCACTAATTGTTACTTTAGTACCCATTCCATTTAATATTTTTAAACAAAATACTACCTAATTAGTTTTAATTTAATATTATTATATTGAATTGAAGCCTTTTATTTCCCAAAAACAAAATTTGAGAAAATTCATTACATTGTATCATAAAATATTCATTTGTTTCTAATTAAAAACTTGTTATTCCATTCGTAATAATTTAAGCATGCATTTTAACAATAATTTGATAAACATAAATAGATTGAATAAAGTAAAATAAATTTGCTACATAATCTCTTGTTCAATTAATATTATCGGGTGCCCATTAAAAGGTGAAGGCCTCCTTCATCTTTCGCCATGCCTCTCTGTCTTGGGCTATTCTAACCCAGGTTGGGCCAGTCACGACCACAAAATCGTCGCACCACTTGCACCTGGGTCTGCCTCGGGAGCGTGGTACATCGCGAGGGTACCAATGGAGAACCCTCTCACTCCAGCGTCCATCTGTGGCTCTGGCTGCGTGTCCTGCCCATCGCCATTACAACTTGCAAGCTAATTCCACAACATCCATTATTTTAGTGCAGTGTCGTATGTCTTTGCTTCTTTTACGGTCTCGGAATTTGATTCCTAACATACTCCTCTCCATTGCTCGTTGGAACGATTGAAGTTGTTTGTGACCAATTTTGTCAACCGTACAGTAAAGTCGGTAATATAATGGTGTCCATAGCTTTCTTTTTCAAGCGAATCGGGATGCGTGATTTAAATACGTCTTTCAAAGACCAATATCTTCTTCATACGCTCTTTATTCTCCGATCTACTTCATTTTCTGTCGGTTTGTTAAATGAAATGCTCTACCCATAATAACCACAGTAAAGTTGTCTATGTACGCGATTGGCGTGCTTTGTATCATCGTTGGTACTCTGTTAGTTAACAGGCATGTTTTTTCAGCGTTCATGTGTTTTCTCCTTATCTAGAGAGCATGCGCTCAAGATCTGCTTGTGTTTCGCTTATCAAAACAATGTCGGCTGCGAAGCGGAGATGGTTGAGAAACACGCCGACCCCCACATAAAAACCCGCTGGAACCGGTTAATCTGCTTGATGCGGGATGCACACAACCGGTCGAAGTGGCGGTGATTGAGGGAGACCTATGTCCAGCAGTGGACGTCTTTCAGCTGTAAATAATTCTTAGAAGACCATTCAACTACTTGGCTTGATTAAAATACCTGTACGCATCTCGTCCTCTGCGTTTCTTCCAGAAGATTTTACTTCGGGGTTTGTCTCTAGATTATTTTAAAACTTCTAATAGTTGTTGGTCAATTGTGCAAACAAAATCTCTACAAATTAGAATAGAATATAAGAATGGAATAAACGTTTATTGTCTCCAGTATTACAGCTATAGATTGACCGAGATCGCTGTATCGCGCCTTAGGAATGCGTGGCGAGGCGGGGAGCGCGACGTCGTGAGCGTTGATGAATGAACGGTCTGCACTGCCTCCCCATCTCGCCACGCATATACCTAAGTCGCGATACGGCGGGCGGTTTCGTTCAAACAATAGTAACTAAAAATAATTATTCGTAGGTACAAAACTATAATACCGGAAGGAAAAGTTTCAAGCGTCAGCATTATGCTTAGGTTCCCTAAAGGGTTGCTAAGTGCTGGTTTTCAGTTTAAACCCTTAACGCAGGTTAACAAAAAACAACCCTGTCAAGTGCGTGTCGGACCACGCGCAATGAAGGATTATGTAGTTTTAATGAATTTATTCTAATAACAAACTTAACATTGTAGTTGTTAATATGTTCTCCCATACATACACGTTATGGTCAATTCTCCAACTGCCAATGTAAGTTTTTAATCGCTCCAAAATATATTTTTATGTGATAAAACTAAAAATTTACGATTTCCCGACATTTTCCTTTACTTGTGCTGCCTTGCTTCTTGCCAAATTTCATGATTCTACGTCAACGGGAAGTAGGTTTTGATTTATTTGCGAGTATTAAAATATGTCGCATAAATGGCCGTATTTTTTTATTGCGTTGACTTAGTAGTTTGATTTTTTTAAGAGCTCCAAGGGACCGTAGGCCTACGTATTTGATATTATAATATATAATTTCAACATGATACCTCCACGCGTTCTTGAGAAAAAGGGTCTTGACAGAAAGACGGACAACGAAGTGATCCTTTATGTAAGAGTGAGAGACAATGACTTTTACCCTATAATGCTTACAATTTACGTCATTTAGAGATACAGAAGGTTCACAAACGAGCGATAATAGTGACGCAACAGAACCCAACGTCACGACCACTGTAGTCTATTCAACAATTATTATAATGCGATTATTTATTTACGAGTACCTTCCGATTACAATCGCGCGTGCTATTGTTATTAATTATAATCACTTTAATGACGCATTTTATGTGAAATGTTTGTTCTGTACGATAGAGTACATACAGCTCGGTCTCATAGATCGACATTGGAAAAAGTTACAATCGTATTTTCAGCCGCCTTTGTCGAAAACTTTTATAAGTAGCTTGTAAGACCCCCGCAGCTCCGTCCTTTGCAGCGTTTAGAGTTGAAATTACCTTGTCGGCACTTTTCAAATGACTAATTAGACATTAATAACCTAACCGGATGCAGCTAAATACCAGTATTTTACATGGAGTGACTCCCTGTCTGACCTCCACAACCCAGTAACTGGGTAATACGATACCCCTTGGTAAGACTGGTTGTCAGACTTTTGAGGTTCTGATGACCCGTAACGACTGTCAAAGATCCTTAATCCAAAGATATCCGGGACCAACGGCTTAATGTGCTTTCCGAGGCACGGACGAGTCTCGGTATATAAATATGGTCACCCATCCATGGACCAACCCCGACAAGCGTAGCTTAACCTGATAGATCTACCCGTGCGGCTGTTATTACTAAGCCACGGGCTCCTATAAACGCTAATTGTTTTATTAAAATAAACCTATAACTTTATAACATGTGGGAGAATAGATCTTGCTTGATGAGCCTTCTGCTAAAGGCCGCAAAGAGCCTTGAAAGTTAATTTTGTATTTTGCTAATAATTTCTGTCAAAACACCTTGGCATTATAGCATAATCAGCCGATAACGTTCCCCCTACTGGGGCACAAGCCTCCACTCTGTGAGAGAGAGAGAGAGAGGGCCATAATCCAGCCCGCGGGCCCAGTGCGGTTTGGTAGATGTCTAGGACATGCTGGTTTCCTCACGATGTTTTCCTTCCCTATTATGAGAGCAGAGCTGATTAAACTATTTACACAAAGTAAAGCAGGCCTGGGTGGGACTGGGGTAAATCAGGGTCACCACTACTCTCAAAACACCTTAATTACCTTAAAACATACGAAACATGGGACCATTAAAAAAAATAAGGAAAACGTGCTTGATGTTATTAATGCAGATGAGTTAATAAAAACAGTTAATTAACCACGATGTTATTACTGTTAGGGCGAGACCTCGTCGCAAATTATGATAAGCAGTCATGTGCAAATTCTGCGAAATAAAGGAGATTGAGTTTTATTCCCCTATCGCGGGAAACTTCTCGAAGTCGTTTACAAAAACCCGGCCATTTAGATGACTCAGCGGGGTAATTTCGACAACACACTAACATTATGTTAGCAATGCCTTTCATTTTGACAGTTCAACAACATTCATTGCGTTATTTACGTTGTTTAGCAGATTTTTTTCGAACTTATGAAGCAATGGATTAGCAATCTGTTTCAAAATGATTCAGATTGTCATTGATAGTGTCTTACGCAATTCGGGTGAATGCCATGGCCAACCTAGGAGTGGTGTTCAGAACCATTTCGATTTCAGAATGGGATTATTAACCAAAGAGTTACAAGTTTAGATCTGTTGGAATCGTGGCTTCGAGCCTGCCAACATTAGATGAGCTATTGGACTAGTTTCTGAGGCAAACACTGTCCCAGACTTCGTTTCACTCTGTTTCGCCATTCCTCCTCAGGGATATGAAATGTCGAGGAATTCCACTCAGAGCGCTGACTTTAACAGCACTTATCCAATCCGCACCTGCTATCTAATTACGCAATACATTTTCGTAAAAGATTACGACTAATCTGTTTCATTTTGACAGTTCAACAATATTCATTGCGTTATTTACGTTGTTTAGCAGATTTTTTTCGAACTTATGAAGCAATGGATTAGCAATCTGTTTCAAAGCGATTCAGATTTTGATTTATCGTGTATTACATAATTAGGGTACTGTGCACTTCCTTTAACCGCACTTCGACTCCATCTAACTTACTTTTTTATTTTATAATATGACGTTTAAAAGTGATTCCGATATCCTATTTACAATGTGGCGGCATCTACATCGCCACATGCGAACTACGCATCAAAGCCCTGACGTCACACAAATCCTGCATCGCGCAATTAGAGTTTGCCGCGCGATGGACATACTGCTCCCGACTTCAACCTCTGGGCAGTTGCCCGCCAAACACGACACCCGTCTGGTCGGAGGATCCTCCCCTTTCTATGGTGGATGAGTGAACTTCACACCCTGTTCCTCATGCCCCTAAAACAAAATAAACGATTTCAATTTATTTAATTTAGGTATGCAGTTGATCTACATTCCACTTACTTCACTTGCTTCATAATAAGAATTGCTATTGAACTCTGTTGCACGAATGGTTAATTATTCTCCACATTTTCATCCTTGTATAATATCTTTAGATTTATGGATTTCTTGAATGATACCCACTATCAATCAACTGATGGATTGTTTTAAAAACCAGTTTTTACTAAACTCAGATACCACCACGAAGATAGTGCTTGGGATTTTCCTCAATCCCTTTTTTATCTAGACTTAAAACAATCACGTTTTACATGGAAAATTATATTATTACAGTCTCGTTGTTGCATTTAATTTGGATAGACGTAATTTGCGATCTGCACGGATCTGAGATAAAATCTACTTTTTTAACAACAATAAGTACACAAGGCACAAGTCATCAAGTCAATGTCACAGTGCGATATGATATGTAGTTCTTGATTTTCAATTATTTTATTTCCTAGACTCTACTTATGTAAACCTACTTCCTTTGACAGTTATATTAAAGAATTTGGTTCCGTAATTATTCTATTTAATTGGGAAATAATTATGCTTTCTGCCGGTTCGCTTTCGTGAACACACCCGCGTGAACTCTAAATAATTTTCTTAAATAAAAATAGCCTTAGTTACTCCTTATAACATCAGCTATCTGCCAGTGAAAGTCCCGTTAAAATTGGTCCAGCCGTTTCGGAGATTAGCCAGAGCAAACAGGCAGATAGACAGAAGCAAAAAAAAAATATTGTACCGCATATACTTTAATATGCATTTAGTACAAAAAACTGTTATTTTGACAATACAAACACATACTAAAATTTTATTTATTTGTATAGATTGGATTTACGGATAATCCCTGTCTAAAGGAACAAAAACCGTGCGAAAAATTCATCGAACTATCGCTGATGCAAATATCGCGATCAATTTTCTTTAAGTATATTTTTGCGAAGCGAAGTTACTTGACCAAACAATCTATCTATATAATAAAAATGAATCGTAATAAAAATGAATCGTAAAATGTGTTGCTAAGCGCAAAACTCGAGAACGGCTGCACCAAATTTGATAATTCTTTTTTTTTGTGTTTGTTATTGAAACGAGAAGGTTCTTACGGAAAGAAAAATTAAGAAAATTGCGCAGAAAATTGGAAAACTTCAGAAAACTTAACGACTAATTTAACTTCGCGCGTTGGACAGTTAGCGCGTTAGATGAAGGTGAATTTAGCAGAGTAGGGTAGGTTAGTAGGTATGTAGGTAGGGAGGTAGGGTAGGAAGGTAGTTATGTAGGTAGGTATGTAGGTAGGGTATGTAGGAAGGTATGTAGGTAGGTATTTAGGTAGGTATGTAGGTAGGGTACGTAGGTAGGTATGTAGGTAGGTATGTAGGGTAGGTAGGTAGGGTAAGTGGGTAGGGTAGGGTAGGTTGGGTAAGTAGTTAGGCTTGGTAGAGTAAGTAGGTAGGGCAGGTAGGATAGGTAGGTAGGTAGGTGCGCCGTAGATAAGTAGGTACATAGTGCTACCCGTGCGAAGCCGGGGCGGGCAGCTAGTTATAAATAAATATAATGATTTTCATTGACGTCATGTACCTACTTATTTCCTCAAGACTATTAAAATAGAATAATAACACAATTTTGAGGTCTTTTACTTACTACAGAATACATAAAAGTGTCCAATTAGTCTTTACCACAGTATAAATAAGTAACAGTACTATGTCTTCATAGAAAACGGTCGAAACAACGCGCTTTGAAATTTCAGTGTATGTGTATTATATCAGTACTGTCACTACCGTCAGTACGTAACTGTCTCGAGTGCGCGGCGGAAGGATTATCTACCAAGCGGCCGTAGGAAATTATATGAATGTCACTACAAAATACTGTTACTTATTATACTGTGTCAACAAATTAAATAATTTTAGCGCACGAGTCGAATGAGGTGATTGCATCGTAATTGTAAACATTTGTGTCACTAATAATGATGAAGCAATTAACAGCTATACTTAAAGACTACAACCTTCGTTTTTTAGAACGTATGAACCAGATAATATTGTCAACTGTTTTCGTTTTTTCTTGTAAAGGCCGGAAAAAATGCGGATTTTTTGGAGACAATTCCTGGTCGGAAAATGTAGTTAGGTAATAAACATTATTGCAAATAATGTTTATAGGTATATTGATACTATGTATCTTCAATGTTTTTTGTACTGGTGCGGTAATTTTACTTAACGCAAGAACCGCGAATGCGTAAGCGCCAATTATCTATCATCGAATGCCTATTTCAAGTACCATGTCTCTCACAAATGTAAACTTATCCTTAAGCTAGTTTTAAGCACTACAACTGTACTTTTGTGAAAACAAAATAAATATACTAATTGTTATTATCTCGTTTATTTATTTCCATGCCTACATATTAAATATTTTTATTAAAAAACATATAGTATTTGACGTATCTCGGGACTCCAGGGTCCTTGAACCGGACCTTTGGAAGACGAGGGGCCGAAGCCACCTCGCAAAAGCCTCTTAGACAATTTTAAAAGGATTGCGGCACCAACCGACGATTATCCCTGTATGCATTATGCAAATAGTGCGCGCAAAGCCTACCACGACGTCAACTTAGAAATACGGCTGTGGGGATATTATTATTATTGAAGAAGCGTAGAGCCAGATTTAAAACTTCAGTTATTATTTATTGCTGTAGGTAAATACATAATCACACTAAAGTGACACACCAATTTGGTCTATCCAATTAGAGTTACGTAAAAATGCCATAATATACCATAAGTGCTTTGAAGACGAAGATCAAGTCAGCCATACACTACCTGCTTACCTACTTTCTTTGCAATTCTGATGTAAATCACAACTTATTTAAATTCCATGATTATCTAGTGTTGACTCGGTGTTCAAGCAAAGAATGTGAGATAATGCGTTCTGTAATTAAGCGTACGAAAATAGACGCGTGCAGCGCTCCTCGAGGAATGTGGTTTTGCCATACCCTTTTACTTTTATAAATAGAAACAATGAAACTAGATGCACGAGATTGTGTTCTATTCTATTGTCTTTTGAAAGTGGGGTTGTTGGCTTGAAAATGTATGGAGTAAAAGAAAAATAAGAGGTGTGAAATGTTTATAAATATCCAGGTGTTGATGCAGTCCACAGCATAGCATTGACATGAAAAGAGTCGAGAAAGCAGTTTAACCCCGCCAAAAGATGCACCGGTGAAGCTGGACATGAACCAATCTGGCGGCGACGTCGGTAGAAGATGCCCATCCATAGATAAATATCACCCGTCTCTCCACTAGTCTATTACCTACTCAATGATGCATAATAATTATCCGGTATGGCTCGCAAATCCCTCCATATAATAAGTGCACGTCTTCCTTACCATTACCGCGCCACCCGGTCTACTTCTTGACATACAATGGCTTCTGTAGCCACATGAAACATGAGACTCCAGGGGCTAGTGTTCATTAGATTTATCGAGTCTCGTTAAACCACGCTGGAATCGGTGCATTTCACTCATTCATTCGTTCAGATGTTGATGCAGTCATACTCTGATCATCTGATATAGGTACGAATTTATGAAAGCTCAGAAAGAAAACCCTTTTCTTTCTGAGCTTTTCAAGTAAGTATAGTTCGGGTTAAACCTTATGGCAGCTGTGAAGTGCGCTTCTTGCTGCGCAGTACCCTACCACTCACCCCGCTGACACGTGCATTTGTTACTGCGCAGCGACTCGCCTCATGTTCTGAGCCGCCATAAAGTTTGAATCGGGCTGTAAATAGGGTGAATATTGATTCTATTATCCTACCACTTTTCTTAAACCTGTAATCACAGGTTTTACTTGCTTGTAATAATTCCTGAAGCCATTAAGTTTGATTTTGTGAAATTGAACTAGCGGCCAAAGAATCTTGAGTCAATACAGAAGAATACGTTATTCATTTTCTTTACTTTACAAACGTGACTTCTGTATCGAACACAGGACCCAGTAACTCAACCAACTGGTTTTTGTTTGTTTAACAAGTTTTTAATTGCTCGATCAGTAATACCTTTATTGCTTTTGGCAGTAATAATTAAGCGATTCTCTTTTTATCGACCTTTTAAATGTTCCATAATCTTCCATCTCAGATGTATTGAGCTTAATATGTTTCTTCACGTTTATCTCTGTTCGTTTTGCGTTTTAGTGACGCCTTGGTGAGCATATTTAGAGTATAAAAAATAATGTAGAATGTCTATTTTTTATTAGGTATACCTAACTAGCTTTAAATTATACCATGAAAACGGATTCCAACCTCCAGGCTCCGGTATAAAAAGTATCCTTCGCCCTAAACCAACGGAGGAACTGCGTAACACACTTACACAATGGCTTTCATTTTGACAGTTCAACAAAATTTATTACAGTAGCAATGGCTTCCATTTTGACAGTTCAACAAAATTTATTGCGTTGTTTACGTTGTTGAGCAAACATTTTTCGAACATATGAAGCAATGGATTAGCAATATCCGTCAAAATCATTCAGATTGTGATTGTCTGATAGTGTATTAGACCAATAGGGTGCAGTTTCATGGGTCTATACGTCCAAAAAACCAAATTCTTTCAACCTTTAAAGCATGAAAGTTTACAGACTGACAGATATATATTTATTTTCGCATTTATAGTATTTGTATGGATACAAGAAAAGCTTATGTTACCACTACCCCTGAAAATCAACAAACAAACAACAACAATCTTACACACTCACTCCCAGAAGATTTATTATCGCCACACACTTTTCCTTCGCACAGCAAACAATGCGCATAAGTTTCCTTGGTCCCTTAAGGTTACATTGTAAAGGAAACGCCTAGAGACGTGTTAAGTAAGCATACTGATGAAGTGTTGACTTATTGTTACGCCTTGACATTGTTTTTGTTGCCAAAATGAGGTTCCGTGCATTTGAAAATGACCTTATTGATTGATTCTTTAGTTCGACAGGTGAGGATTACGTGTTTCTGTTCAATATCCTTGTGCATCAGTACGTTTGATGTAATTAATGCTTTGATAGATATACAGAGCGTGTCAGAAAGGTGTGGTCAAAAAGGGTGTGGTACAGACCATCTATGTGAACAACTTTCTCCATGGGAGCAAGATCGTAATCATGAAAAACTATCGGTCGTCCCATACATTTGGGTCGAGTAGCCACCACCTTTCTGATACACCCTGTATTATGGCATGTGACGTTCTGTAGTGTATGCTTACTCCAATGGAACAAGGCTTGGAATTCGGTGAGACGGATATCAAGGTTTGTAAATTAATAGACTACCAACTTAAACTGTCCGTATATTCGAATCACACCTGTCATTGTCATTCTTTGACAGTTGTATGAAATGGGTCAACACGGCAAATTGACGCAGGGTCTCATTTTACTAACTAAGAAATTTCTCTTACTGTTCCTTTATAGAATTTTGATCAGTATTATAAATGTCCCATGGAAGGGAGGATCCTGGGGGGTGTTTGCTCTAAAAACATTACGCTGTTTACATTAATCTTTATTTATTTAAATTCAACAATAACGTAAACAGGAGTTTTTTTTTTAATAGACTACCAACATATAAAGAAGTCTTTATTAAAATTGAATCACCATTGTTCTCAAAACGGTGAAGGAAAACATCGTGAGGAAACCGACATGTCCTAGAACCAAAAATTCCAAGACATGTGACATCCAACAACCCGCACTGCCGTAGCCCGTGGCCCACTCCCTCTCGAAGAGAGGAGGCCTGTGTCCCAGTAGTGGGAACTTTATAGGATGAGTATAAATAAAATTATAAGCCTGTCACGTTATCCTGTAGGTACCTATCTGATGTAACACAAACTAATTATTACATACGTGGGTTTTAATTACCTACATAGTTGCTAATAGACTTGTGATTGTATCTATGTTATTTTATACAGTCGTATAAAAGTCAGTAAGTCGTATCTATAACTATACATATTATATTATAGATTAAACTCGCTATTCGAGTCCGTCTGTGTGACCGCGATGTTCTTCTAAACTACATTGTTCTCACATATAGAAGCAACAAGAATAATGTACCCCGGATTTTGTAATGTTCTATATTTAAAAGAGTCCTTGGAGTTTCTTGCCCGTTCTTCTTCATAAAGATCAACGTTTTGGAATGGGCAACTAGCTTCAACTTTCTGACTAACTGACTCACGAATATTTGACAATTCAAAAGTGCCTGTAAATGCTTTGAGTTTTGAGTTTTACACAACGGATTTTGGTGCGGTTTTCACCATCACTAGAGAATTTATTCCGGAAGGTTTATATGTACAATACAATAATATACTATAGGAAATAAATCATGATGTTTTGTCGAGTTGTAAAAACTTTGCCTAGCAGGGGCGGTTCTCTAGTTATATTATAAAATAAAATAAAGTGAGAAAATAATTGTATCCACTAGTTATCCTATCGCTCTATACGAGTATGTACTTCTTTTTAATTTTCATTTTGTAGTTTAGTTTAAATTCTGTGGTCAATTGGCTAATGTGACAATACTTATTTAAATGCGGCTTTGATTTCACAAAATTAAACTTAATGGCTCATTTTGAACCCACTTAGGTATAATATTCGTTAATGAATGAATGAAATGCACCGACCCTAGAGTGGTTTAAACAGACTTGATGAATCGAATGAACCCCAAGATTTGCACTAACCCCTGGAGACTCATGCTTCATGGGGCTATAGAGGCCATTGCATATCAAGGAGTAGACCGGGGGGTGCGGTAATGGTAGGGAAGACGTGCCTCAGGATATGGAAGTATTTGCGAGCCGTACCGGATATGCATCCTAGAGTAGGTAATGGAATAGTGGAGAGGCGGATGATATTTATCTATGGATGGGCTTTCGCCCGCGTGGCGGTTGGAAATGAGCCACCGGCAACGTACTATCGGGATAAAAAGTATTCTATGTGTTAATCCAGGTTATAAACTATCTGTGTGCCAAATTTCATCCAAATCCGTTGAGCCGTTTTTGCGCGAAAGTGTAACAAACAAACTCATGTTCGCATTTGTAATGTTAGTTACGATTAGGATATAAGTAGGATAGTTGGATGGGCATCTTACTACGGCGTCGCCGCCAGGCCGGTTCAGGTCCAGCTTCACCGGTGCATCTGCTCTTTGCTGTTTCCAATTTTTCGTCTGAGGTCTCGGCGCTATCCGTTTCAGGCTTCTCGTAAATCTCGCTAGCAATCTTCTTAATCTTATCTCGGTCTTCAGCCGTGTCCATCCAAAAATGAATTTCCATGACTAAGTAAGTCACGTTCTGTTTTAGGTTGTCATTTCATGTGTAAGCCTTTCTTGGATTTAGCCTTGTAGCATGCTACAGGAGTGGTTTACGGTTACAGCGCCTGGCCTGTGAACATGTGCGAGATTACACATCCTGAAACGTTTGGCTACGGTTTTTCCGTCTAACATTTCATGCAAAATTAGTTAACTCTGCAATCAGCATTTTGTTTTTGTTATGTTTTTGTAGTCATTTGCCAATGTCGCAAGAGTAGTTACGCAATATTGTCTTTGGTCCATGGCCTTGACATCAACCAATGAAAAACATTGTCAACTTTTTATTTATTGGTTGGATAAGAGGTTTTTGGCTACTTTTGTATTTGTGAATTTTATGTCTTTAAATGTGCATTTTGTTTGTGCAAAATAAACAATTTTTCTTTCTTTCTTTTCTTTTTCATGCATTTTCTGTTAGGGTATAAAAATGACATTTCAAATAATTTCCGCTTACGAAAATCCTTTGCCATGCCTTACGGCACCGTGCCGCGGTGACGACGGGCCTTCACTGTCTGCAGTTTTGCAGAACAGTCTCCGTACCTATCGAGCAAACTGGGAGATTGTACTAATAGTCCGCTGCAACGGCCTACAACCATGTTTGAAGATATTGTAATGCCTGGAAAAGCTTAAAGAAACACAGGTTATTCATTACCTAGTTGATTGATATTTCAAGAATATAGTTTGCGATAAAAAATGCTTATAGCATTCCGGTTGTTGTCGGTATACATGTCAAATAGATTCGGCCTAATGTTTACAGGAAAATCCAAAAGGAAATATCTAGGAATAAATAAGCGTTTTAATTTCTTATCTGTAAAGTATAAATTGACATGGCGAGGATAATTTTAACAAGTACCCGCTAAAAGCCATTGAAGTATTTTCTCAATTGCAGGTATTACACGGAAAATTACGAGGAAAAGATATAAGCAAAAATATTTGAACTTAATAGGTACTTTACTTACTGATTGATTACGTATTTCTGTTGGAATAGGTGCAGTATGTAAGTCATAATATATCGATATCTTTTATATCAGTACATAATATAAAACAAAGTGTTTTCGTGACTGTTTGGTAACTGACCCTATTTCAGTCCACTGCTGGACTTAGGCCTGCCCAGGCTGCGCCACAACACCATGTCCTTCGCCTTGCGCATCCACCCTGTCCAAGCCACCTTTTTAAAGGTTGTCGCTCCATCTAGCTGGGGGGCGTCCCACACTACGCTTGCCGATACGCGGTCTCCACTCCAGGACTCGTCTGCTCCACCTGCCATCGGTCCTTCGATAAACATGGCCGCTTAGATCTTCTTAACTACAAAATGGATTTTGATGTTATTTTCTCCATAATTTAGAGAATTTATTCCGGAAGGTTTATGCGTATAAAAATTTAATATTAAACGTACATATAATAAAGGAATCTCTATGTTTTGTCAAGTCGTATAAATCGTGCGAAGTAGGGGCGGTTCGCTAGTAATATAATATGTAATCTAGATTCGATAGAGCGGCACGCGGGCCCAGTGCGGGTTGGTAATGTCACATGTCTTCGAATTTTTGGTTCTAGGACATGCCTGTTTCCTGACGATGTTTTCCTTCATCGTATTGAACAATGGTGATGAAATATTTTACACAAAGTAAAGCGCCTGTCTGGGTTTGAACCTACGACCCACAATTCTCAAGTCGAGGCCGTTACCACTGGGCCATCACGGCTCTGTAACCAGTATAACCTGGCCTCTTAGTCTATTGAAACCCCGTACTACGTTTGGCCAGCTCCAAATCAAAGTGTTACCACTGACATACGGCCTACTGTACGTTTGTAAAGCCTCTGAATTCTGGTGTTCCAATTTTTTCTTTCGTATATGTAAATAGTGGACAGTATAACTCTACTAATCCTACCTCAATCATACATCTATGGATACTACAAATAAATAAAATTGAATTGTCTGTTTGTAATGTCAGAATAGTAGGTTTTTACTAAATACGGTACAAATAATAACATAAAATCTTTTTTTTTTGTCTGTCGGTCTATTTGTTCCGGCTAATCTCCAAAACAGCTGGACCGATTTTGACAGAAGTTTCACTGGTATATAGTTGAATATAAGGAGTAACTTTACGCGCGCGAAGCTGCGGGTAACAGCTAGTCTACAATAGGAATGCATATACATGTAGGCATTAATTACTACTGAATAGTTTAAGCAATATTGAAACAATGTTGTTATTGTAACATCCATATTGATGCATTTTTCATTAACATAACGGATACATCCGATGTAAATGTTTCGTAAAGCAGGGATGCTCAACCTGTGATCGATAACGACTTCAGATGTGAAATAACATGTAACTGTATGAATACTTATACAAACAGCACATAGATAAAGCATTTTTGTACTTACCCAGATGAACAAATAAATCTTTTATCAGTTCGGTGTTTGAAGTTTCTTTACCATGCGAGTGCACTGGCGTGCAATGGCTAGTCTAAATAATACCTGCACATAAACTTACACGCAAACGAAGGCCGCGGCAGTAAACTGTTATCACAAACAGTAATTTACTACTGAAGATGGGTCTTCCCTTTTATGATAAAGGCTTCAGTAGAAAGGCGTGACGCGACTCTGGAGGGAAAACTTCACGGAAATTGTTCAACCAGTGTCGAGTTGCGCCTGTCTGCGAAAAACTTAATACATAATTAACTGAAACTTAAATTACCCGTATGAAAGATTCATTTACTACAGACGTTATTATCCCACATGGCCATGTACATTTTACATAAAAAATAGGTAATAAAACCAGGCTAACTGGTACATACTCTACAAGTCTACACTTTGGTCTTAGCGATCTAAAAGATACAGTCTGGTCTGGAAATAAGACCAAAATTAAGTTCGGTGGCCCGAGCACAAATGCACGGCATAAACGTAACGTAAATTCAAACGATTTTATAAATGATAAAAAACGCTGAGATAATACTCGTTTCGCACATACAGGGTGGGAGGGACATCGACGCCAAGCCGGTTACCATGGATTCAGTACACGACTCTGAACCCCACTGCGTTGAAATTTATCGTCGGTTATTAAAATTATTTAATTAATATTATATATATATATTTTACTTTATTCATATCAATGGGTGATACTAAAGCACGTTAAACTGTTCGCCATGCTGTCATTCATAGATCTTTAACAATCGTTATGGGAAGTCAGAAGCCCGAAGGTCTAACAACCAGTCTTACCAATGGGTACTGTGTTACTCAGTAAACTAAAACTAAGGTAGGCAGTTGCTCCATGTAAAATACTGGTATTCAGCTGCATCCGGTTAGACTGGAAGTCGATCCCAACATAGTAGGGAAAAGTTTTATTTTTTAAGTTTTATTCTACGGCTTTCAGAACAATCCCAGAGCCCGGAAGATGGTCAAGATCCCTACGAGCACTTATTGGAATAATTCCTTCCTCCGAGCACGTTTGCTCTTGCGAATCTCCACTCAAGCCGGCCAGTTAAGGTAAGAATTTATTATTATTATTATTAGAAGGCTAGGCAGATGATGGCTGATGATGGCTGATACTAACTGTTCTTGCAACATAAATTTAAATCAAAATGCTATGGAGATTTACGTCCCGTTTACTTCGCGCGTCCGTGCTGGGGCCTTTAATGTTAAGTTTAGATTAACTAGTTTAGACTACGTAGACGATGCTAGACCACGGTTTTGGTTATCTTTTACTTCAAACCATTTTGCCATTACTGGCCTTCCTGTTGGATTTCGTCAAAAATGCCACGACTAGGATTCGAAGTTACGATTTGGGAACTCACCTGTCACTTTACCGAAAAAAGTAGGCATAAATGAGGCTTATATTTGTCTATGCGTCTTCGCGACAACTACGAAACATCGCGGCTATATCTCACCTATTTGACGACTACGTGGCGTCTAAGCGGATTTTACACGCCGTCTACGCCAAAACTGTACAAACTCACATTTTTAAGCCACTCTTTAAAGAAACTGGGCAACGTCGCAAATAGCTGTCAAATATTTCGCTGTTTTGATTAATTTGGCGATTTTACTGTATGGAAATAAGATGGCTCACTAGTCAACTAAAATATTGATTATAAAATGCAATAATTGATATCGTAAGATCACCGAATATTTAGTTTTAGATGTAAAAAAAAGTATTTGGAAACTTTCCAAATGCCTTTTTTACATCTAAAACGGTTACAACATCAAATTCAGTGCTATAATTGCAATTAATTATTAATATTCTAGTTCACTAGTTAGCCATATTTCTTATTTCCATACAGTAATAATGCCAAATTAAACAAACAGGTAAATATTTGACAGCTATTTGCGACGTTGCCCACTTTTGTATGAACGCTCTTAAGCGAAATATGTACTTAAAGAT
Source organism: Agrochola lota (assembly GCA_947364205.1). Lineage (NCBI taxonomy): Eukaryota > Metazoa > Arthropoda > Insecta > Lepidoptera > Noctuidae > Agrochola > Agrochola lota. Next base: position 6,712,728 of record OX376231.1, on the reverse strand, counting down.
ACAGATAGATACCAAGGTAAACAATTTTATGACCATACTTAGCACTACTACGGTCATTAAGTTGGAACTTTGCAGGCTACAAAGAGGTCTCAACACTATAAACTATAGAATGCCCATTGAATACAGATAGGGGTAGTCACGAGCTAAGGTCTCTGCGCTTGCGCAGATGACGCGCATACCAATGGGTAACGTTAATGGTAATTACCTGATTGGTCATGTCGGTAACATCGACTACATAAGCTATTGGCAGTTTGTTACTTAATTTTAGTGTTACAGGAAACTGGGATTGTGGTAGGCATAGTAATTGGGGTAAAATATTTAAGTTTATTTAAGTTTAATTGGTTGTTTTATTTGCCTATAATACTATCACTTTGGAATTTATCTAGGTCTCTAAATAATCCCTACAATAACTACGAGTATAAAGATATTGCTTTGATTGCCAAGTTAATCATTTGCTAATCCATCAAAATTTTGTGATCACAGTATTCACAGTGTGTTTGTTATCTTTGGCAGACAAAAGGTGTACTGTATTTCAGCCTTTATCCTTCCAATGCTGGGTAAAGACCCAGACCAACTACTAAGTAGGTCTGGGTCTTTGACTCTACACTGAGTCTAGAGCAGAAGCGAACCTTTAACTTAGTTCAGCTCGACGCACCATATATTTCGTCGTCTTAGTAATCAAATGAAATAACCACATAAGAAACAATATTATCATTACAACATGTCGAACGCACAAAAATAAATAACTCTCGACAGTTCAAAGTCTAAAAACTATATTTGAAAAATTCAAATAATGTGTCTTTACAAAAGACATCAACGAGCCTCCGGTTTATAAAAAAGAGTAAAAATAAACTTTGAAGGACATTTGAACAAAATTGAGGAAAAAAATACTAGCTCAACTAGTTACGTGTGTCGCTAGCTTGATTAAATGACATGTGATGTGGAAAAGTACGTCATAATGTTAATAAGTATATGAGCCACACCCACATAGTCGAAAGTAATGTCTGACGCATATTGACGCATCAGTTTCATTCTTCGAAACCAATAAAGTCAGTAGGTATTGTGAATACTGGGATTATCAATCAACACAAATCCGTTATATGAGATTGTAGCGATAAATTCAATCATTTTTTAAAATTTTGTTGGTTATCCTTTTCTACTGCGCGGCAAAGACCGCCCTTCCCTCTTTCCACTTTTTCTGGTACAACATAGGAATAATATTAATAAAGGTCTCTGATTGCTTAACCCTTGTTCGTACTCGTAGGGGTCATAAAACATTGCCAAAGGATCATGTAACAAAATCTATACATACTAAAATTAATTAATTTTTTTTTTTTTTTTTTTACTCGATTAACGATTTCTTTTTATTAACAAGTGGTAGTAATAAATTATTTACAAACTATTAACACTAGTAAAATTTCAAGTATAAGTTTACCAGCCTTCCTCTCCTCGGTCCACAGTACCGATAAATTAACCAGGAACATTTTATCTTCCTCACTGGTCGATTTTGAGGTACCGTGTTTGACCGATGCGTTGAACGCTTGGAAAATGGCTTGTCCCAATACGGATTTGCCTGATAACCCGTCCTCCCAGAAACGGTGGGACGTGCCGCTCTGCAGTATTATACGGAAATCCCTGGTAAACACGTCACCTAATACTGTTGAGCGTGCCCGTCTGCTTGCTGTGGGAGAATGGGAGTCAGGTTTGTGGCTTCAAGCGCTCCCGTCATCCACCATAGGCACCATGATGGATGACTCATCGTTTCGGCTCGCTACGTGTCTCCGCTTGGGCGCACCTTGTGTTGCACCGCATCGGTGTCTCTGTGGTGAAGCTGTAGACAGTCTCGGACACCATGGCCTGTCCTGTTACAGGAGCGCAGGTCGCATTACACGGCACGCCAGCATCAACGATATTATTCGTCGAGCCCTTGTCACCGCCGGCGTACCAGCGGTATTAGAACCAAACGGCTTGGTACGTGACGATGGGAAGAGACCAGACGGTATGACGTTGTTGCCTTGGAAGGTGGGTAGGCCTCTGGTGTGGGACGCAACCTGTGTCGACACCCTTGCACCATCTCATGTTCCTAGCACGGCGGGCTGTGCTGGCGCCGCTGCAGCGGCTGCTGAGACCCTCAAGCGGCGCAAATACTGTAACCTCATGGGTAGCTACAGTTTTGAGCCGTTTGAGGTCGAAACGCTCGGGTCATGGGGTCCGAGTGCGCGTGTCCTTTTTAAGGAAATTTCTCGCCGACTGGTCGACACTTCACGCGACCAGAGGGCTGGCTTGTTCTTTGGCCAAAGAATTAGCATTGCCATTCAACGTGGCAATGCTGCCAGTCTTCTGGGCACGTTTCCGGATGACAGCGATGCGGACGAATACTTCGACGCCTAAGTGTCCTTTTGTTTTTTGTATCTATTCGTGTTGTATTATTAGTTATTGTATTTCGTACCTAGTGTTAATAGTTTGTAAATAATTAATTAATTAATTAATAAAATTGAAGTGTTCGTTTGTAATGTAAAAATACTAAATGCATATTAAAGTCTAAACAGTCATTATAAAATATTTTAATTTTTTATTTTTGTCTGTCTCCCTGTCTGTTTGTTCCGGGAAATCTCCGAAACGACTGGACCGATTTTGACGGGATTTACGCTGGCAGATAGCTGATGTAGTAAGCTAGGCTACTTTTGTTTTAGATAAATATATAAGAATTACACTGTTTGTCCACCGCACCGTGAACCGGACGTCAACGGGTAACGAGATTACGCGGCCATAGAAAATGTACTGTCGCTATTTCAGCGTCGTCATCTCGTTTTCGTTGACGTCCCGTTCACGGTGCGGTGGACAAACGGCCTTAGGGTCCAGGCAGGCGAGGCCATGAGCGGTTAATAAACGCAAAGTGGCAATAATGAAATGAAACTGTTTATTCTGTAAATAGGATATCGGAATCACTTTTATGCGCCATATTAAAAATAAGCTAGATGAGGTCGGCGTTTCCTATCCGACTACTCTGACAAGAAAGGCCGAAAGAAACTCAGAGGTCGCAGTTTCTTTCAGGGCTGATTTCACGCGATCAGCACATCTAAACCGCGTTACTGTCAGTGGCAATATTCCACAACAATGATGACACTGACAGCTCTTGAACGCAGTTTAGATGTGCTCATCGCGTTCAGTTTCTTTGGTGACATTGGCACTTAAAGTCCAGACATAATCTTGGTCAGGCCATATGAGAACTATATAGATTAGTGTCTGAAATTGTCTATTGAGGAAAGAACCACACAGATTTGAGTGGACCTGTGCAGTCAGTGTAAGCATTTGTCAGTAATCGTGGCGCTCAACTCAGAACTTAAGGAGCTCAACGTGATCATAATCCTCCTGACCTTGTCCAAAATTTGGGGTGAACGCAGCATGTCGTGTTCTTCCAAACATCACCGTCATCTCAGTACTCCTCCCCCTATCTAGCCATAGCATCTTTCACACAATCCATCCATCGTTTCTTTAGACAACAATTTTTTGTAAGTCTTAATTGAAATATGAACCAGTGAAAGCTCAGAGCTGTGATTTGATTTTTTATTCCATTAGCGTTATTCGTCCTAATTGAATCAATTGACGACATACATTTTAATTGAAATAAGTAACTGCAAACGCTCGAGTCAGACCTCTTAATCGGTAATTTTGTAAGAGATCTTAAGTAATCATCCATTTTAGTTCAAAACGGTTGAGCTGAATAGTGCTGATGACTCATGCACGTAATCGGGCGCCGTCGGTTGGGACTGGTCATCTCTTAGCTAACACGAATTGTTTTTATTTTTCTATTTGCTTTACTCTGGATGCTTTTAACGTGTACGTCCTTTTCACATGCATTGTTCTCAGATCATTACAAACATACAAAGTCCCCCCGCCGCGTCTGACTGTCTGTCTGAACGCGATGAACTCAAAAACTACCGAACGGATTTTCATACGAATTTCACCCATGGACGGAGTGATTCGTAAGGAAGTCTTTAGCTATATATTTCATTAGGTTTTGTGTAAAATGGCTGAAATATGACGATGCTTATTGAAGATGTCGGAAAAAATCATGCCGATTAGGCTTTACTGGCTTGCGCCGCGTATAAATGAAACAACTTACTACATATTATAGTTTGTTGGTTTATGTATCTATTATTTACTTTTTCAAATATTACTAGGATAGGAAACAAAATATATTAAAAATACTCCAAGTAGGATGAACATCAGTTACACTTTAATCTAACCCACATGTCCAACGCAAAAGTCTGATACGACACTACGACGGAAAAAAAATGTAGGCTTATATGCTCTGCTAGTCGTGCGAAGCCGAGGCGGATTGCTAGTATAATTATAAATTTAACTAATTAAAATTAATGATGTAACTAATATTTTTGTAATCAGTGAGTTTCTTGCCCGATAGGTACCTACTACGCTTTGGAATGGGCAACTAGCTTCATATTTCTGACTGACCGACTCCTTGACTGTTCAAAACTGCCTGTAACTTGTTTAATTGAAATAAATGCTTTGAGATTGAGTTTAATACCCGTTTATATAAACAGCTAAAATTGAACTTCCCACAGACTGCTACTTATAATGAACGAAATATAGATGACTTGATTGCCCGATTAAACAGACAAATTGCCATCGGGATCATAACAAGTCGGTACCTTCTCAGTTACATGCAAAGATCCTTTTTCCCTTCATAACATAATTGATTCCTTGAAAGCAATATAGCGTGATAGCCTAGTGGTCAGACTCCTGTTCATAGGTCTGGAGTTCACCGCACCTCTGACTTTTCGGATACATGTGCGTATTGTATAATTATCACTTGCTTCAAAAACGGTAAAGGACAACATCATGAGGGCTGATCATGAGATGCCTGAGAGATATTTCTCGACGGCATATCCATCCAAGTCATGTAAATTATTAAAAAATATTGGACACGTATTTTTTGTTTTTTACATAGTCAAAACGGAAAAAAACGGCAATACATTGAGTAGGCAATGCGTTAAAATGTGGCATGACATCACTGGTCGCTAGATTTTATACTGACTTGTGACGCAGCGAGCCCCACTCTCCAACTTTAATGCGTTTTATTTAAAGCATTTTTTATTCATATGATAAAGCAAAAAATACGTGTCTCATTTTTTTTATTATCTGACTGACAGACTAAATAGTTTTTTTTTCCCCCAGTCAACATCCCTATTGTCGGCATAAAAATTCTGACACCAGGGGGCCTACGAACGGAACGGGAACGACCGGATTTCGCTTAGTCACTAAACACACGAAAAAGAAAGACGCAGAAGAAGCTTACAGAAATACAACAATTAATTATATTATATAATAACCTTATAATTTTTCTACACCGTATAACCACATCGTTTACTTACCAATCAGTTCGGTATTCAAATGTCGCCAATGATCATGTTTCGTGAAATGTCGTTCATGCTCCACTTGCTTTGTGAGTGCCGATGGCCTATAGTGGATCAATGCAGAGAATTTCAAACATTCCTGTACAAGCAGGTTTAGAAGGCAAAAAATTGAGGCGCCATTTATTTAGTAGTAATATTAATTGTAGAAATTAGCACGCAATTTGGCTTGTTGACAAACAACTTGCTGAGACGAAGAAAGTAATTAGAGTTGGACTCTTGCTTGGTTAGACAATGTAATAATGTCAGCACGTGTAGCATGACAACCATAGAAATGGGTTTTCTACGGGTTATGTCGACGGAAGAGTAAACAAAATGACAGATAAACAATCAGAATCTGTCATTTTTTCTATTCTTCCGTCGATAAAACCCGTATCTATTGTGGTCATGCTAAGGCCCGTATTACAGAAGCTCACTCAAGACTCAAGCATTACTTAAAACTAGTTTCAACCAATCAAAAGGTTTAAACGACTTTTAAGTGATTCTTGAGTCTTGAGTGAGGTTCTGTAATACGGGCCTAAGCGTGCTGGACTTGCACAAATAAGATGAGATAGGTAATGAGATCAATAGTTACCATTGTGTAGGCTTGGCGGGTCAAATAATACGTAGATAGAACCGATGAAATAAACAAATGTTGCTTTATGTTTGGTTAATCAACATTAAAATAACAGTAGGTACTTAGAAGATAGCAGCTTCAATTGAATCAGCCTTCAGAAACCAGGGCTCATAATTAAAATTGTATCCTCTAATATTATAAATGCGAAAGTGTGTTTGATTGTTACGCTTTCACGCTAAAACGGCTGAACGGATTTCGATGAAATTTGGCACATGGATAGACCTTGTTTTTCTTCTTTTCGTGAGGTTTGGTGTCAGAGTTTTAAAGCCACCCATGGGCCTCTTACTTGGCTTCACATGCCGTCGAGAAATATCTCTCATGCCGGTTTCCCCACGATGATTTCCTTCACCGTTTTTGAAGCTAGTGATAATTATACAAAGCGCACATGAATCCGAAAAGTCAGAGATGCGTGCCTTGCTTTCATCTTGGATCGCAGACGAAGTCGTGGGCAACAGCTAGTAATAAATAAAGCTATCATCATACTGGTTCAATTACCCTGTAGAATGCAATCAAAACTGTTATCTTCATCATAATATAATTAACTAATGAGACAGTTATTTATAAATAGTGTGATAGTGAATTATTAATAATGCATTAGTTATTAAGTCTTCCTGGATCTTAATCAACATTTATCGCAAATAATGTTAAAATTACATAGAAGACTACTTCAACTGAAAATCCCAAGAACGCATTCAGATAAAATTATATTACAAAGGTATAAAATATATACCTATAGAAGGAAATCTTTAGAGGGGCTTGTGGCTAAGTAATAACAGCTGCACGGGTCGATCGATCAGGTTAAGCTTCGCTTGCCACGGTCAGTCCGTGGATAGGTGACCATCTTAACATGCCGCGACCCCGTGCCTCAGAAAGCACGTTAAGCCGTTGGTCCCAGCTGTCATTCTTGGATCATTGACAACCGTTACGGGTAGTCAGAATCCCGAAAGTCTAACAACCAGTCTTACCAAGGGGTCTCGTGTTACCCAGTAACTGGATTGTGGAGGTCAGATAGGCAGTCACTCCATGTAAAATACTGGCTTTCAGCTGCATCCGGTTAAACTGGAAGTCGACCAACATAGTTGGGAAAAGGCTAGGCAGATTTTTTTCTTCTTACGCATGTTTCATGCTGAAATAAAGTTTCTTATGATTCCTGAATCATGTGCAAACACGTTAGGTGTCTCATAAAAGTCTAGCTATAAAAATTGATTTAGTATTTAGAAAAAAAACTCCGAACCGTAAACTATGCCAAGATTAAAACTTTGTTTCAATAAATCAGAGTTTAAAAAAGCAAACTTTTATTTAGCTACAGACTTATTTCAAACAAGCAGCGTTCTGTGGTTTCACCCTCGTAAGTCTCGATCCCGTGGGAATATCGGGATAAAAAGTATCCTATGTCCTAACCCAGGTCATGATCTACCCATGTGTCAAATTTCATTCAAATCCGTTCAGCCGTTTTAGCGTGAATGCGTCACAAACAAACAAACTTACTTTCACATTTATATTAGTTAGGATTAAAATGAATTGCTGCATTTGGAGCTTTACTCGGGTCGATAAAAAGAGTTTAGGTTAGCGTCCTAATCCTCAAAGAGAAGAGGAGAAGAGTTAGTTTCTCCTATCTGAGCTGAGCTCTGAAACACCACATCCAATGCTAGAACAGCCGCTGTCATACTTTCAGTCTTGTATCTTAAGGACTATCATGGCTTATTTCATATGGCAACCGGAGCTGTTCTAGAAGCTGCAGGAATCTATTTGAAGTCAAATCTGTGCCCTTTGGTCACCCGCAGATCAATCTTTATTATTGGATAGAACATAACACTGATTGGTATTACTAATACTGCGGTCAACTGCGGTGTCAAGATTCTACACCTCTGCACTAAAGACTGAGAATGTAGGGTTTATTCAAATTCCATTACTAAAAGCGTTACTCATCCCTAAATTGCAATTTAAATTCCGTAAAGCTCAGATCCGTCGATTCACTCGAGTGAATGTTCATTTGGCTAATTGGTGATTCGCCCGATTAATTTATTTGTAGGCGAATCGACAACTCCAGAAATCGATTCGCCTAATTTTTTTAAATTATTTTAGAGTGTAGATTCGCCCATTTCGGGCGAATCACCAATAAGCCATTCATTTTTGTTTTTTCATTCCACGTACACATGTCACCGCCAAAATTACATAGGAATGAACGTTCATTTGCTCGTTCCATTAAATTTTTCGATCATTCCGATTCCGTAGTGCCGAAATCCAACTTCGTTTGGAATTAATAAAAAACAAAAGTGTTTTTGCCTTCATTCGGCATCTTTTACTCGAAATGAAACGTCTGAACACGACATGAATCAAAAGCGACCAATAATATAGTTGATGTAGGTAATTTTTTTATTTTAATGTTAGTTTATGTAATTTTAGCATAAAAATTATACGTTTTGCTTTTTATGTAACACGTCTTGCTATGGAAGAGCGGACTCTCCTAATACAGGCACTATCTGCCTAAAAGGAGGATCCAATCAAATAACTTTGTTGATACCAATACTTGTTTATTATTTACTAATAAATTTATTTCATTTCGAGTAAAAGATGCCGAATGAAGACAAAAACGAACAAAAAGCGAAGCTTCTGATTTCTGCTTAATAGCCTATAAAAAGCAACGATCAAGCCGCTCTAAGAATAGTTTCATAGGAGTAGGAGTTAATAGTCTAATCGTGACACCTGCATGATCTAATTTCACGTGCCAAGCAGTAACTACTTATAGACTGTTAACAGTGTTTATGTTATGCACATGCGTACGATAATAGACCAGGTCATAACACTCGAGAGATAAACGAAGGCTACTTAGAAACACAGTATATAATAGTGTTGATGTAGGTACCTACTGTAGTAAATAATAGTAGGTACTATGGTTACTAGAATATTGAACAGGTCATTTCATTCAAGAAACGTTTGTTTATCCACACGTGGTGCCCCGGATCTAGTTTTTTTTTTGCGGAGGCGCAAAAACTGCCAATCCTTTATGGGGGATGCGCTAAAGTAGCCCATGAAATTCAAATTTTCTCGAAATGAAAATGTTGAACATATGAATCAAATTTTATCGATCGTTAATGCGCCAGTCCAACAGGGGCGCCAAAACTGTTATAAAAAAAGACAGAAATATAATGATTATACATATAATCATTCTATTTCTGTTTCTTTTAAACAGTTTTGGCGTGCACACATGCTGTGCGTCTCATTTATTGCAAAGTTGCGGTGTGCTGGGTGGTGCACTTGTCTGCTACGCTTGAATTTATTGCCCCCTGAAGATGGCGCCTTACTAGCCCCGGTTTGCCCCCTTCTAGATCCGGGGCTGCTGTTGAGAATAGGACCAACCAAAGTTGGAAGTTGGAGCTGACTGATTGTAAAGGAATGACAACTTCAAACCTATTTGGCAACGCATCTTGTCATCATTTGATCAGAAAAACAAAGTTCACCACATAGTTCGGTAGCATTTGAAGACAAAGTTTTATAATATAACATGTAATAGGGGGTGAGTCTATTGCCATCAACCGGGCACAAATCCAGACTCCGGGCTGCTACTGAGAAATTCCTGACCGAAAACCCCAAAACACAATGATCGACTTGGGAATTTAACCCAGGACCTCATGCTCAGCAGTCAGGACCACTACATCAACGAGACAGTCATGTTTTCATTATGTTAACTGAAAATAACCAAAAACTGGAAATCCGGCGATTTTTTTTTTTTTTTTGTTTATTCGACTACCGCAGGTAACGCATTATCAATCATTACTACATATTTATTTATTTAACACAAAACGGCCACGCTCAATTATGTAAATTTGTTAAAGCTGTAGTTAGAGACAAATTCTATAATATTTAAAGTACTTAGACAACTAAGCGTCAGACAGTCAGACATACTGATAAGATCTTCTTCTCGTCCTCGAACACATCACGGCCAGGCTTAGCGTCCAAGAGAGCATTAGCATTATTAACAAAAATGTTAGATAACACCCGTACTAGAGCGACAAAACTCAAATCTTAAATCACTATTTTCTCTTTGTAACGCATAATTGAACGTCTGTATACCTAATTCTATACGCATCGCCTTAAGGCGACTCTGGTAGAACAATACCCATTAGGTTTTCATAGAAATTGTTCCACCAGAGTCGCGTTGCGCCGTCGCGTCGCACCGATCTGCGAAAGGGATCTCGCATATAGGTGCGACACCGGTAGATCAATTTCCGTGAAGATTTCATATAAATTGTTCCACTAGAGTCACGTCGCGCCTGTCCGCGGGAACCTTTAGTTTAAAATATTACCTACTCGTGGCTCGAATTAATTAAAGTCATATTTATATAACTTAGTCATACCTATGCTCGAAAATATAAGATAAGAAATACTTTTTTATTAGAAAGAAAGAAAATACGTTTGCGGTAAACATGACGCAAAAAATAACATAAATACAAAAAAGAAGAAGTTGGAGGAAAATATGCGTCACATCTACGCATAATGGCCATCGCTCAGCATAATGCTGCGACCCTATGCGAGACAGAGCCCCAGCGCTGGTTTTCAGTATTATAAGTATAACTCGCTATAACAGCCACAAAAACCACAAAAAAATAAAACCGAAGGAAAATCACATGGAACGAATTAATAAGAAGGCTATTTTATTATTTGAACACAATCGAATGCGTTTAATCGTATCTAATATGTACTTCATACTACACACACACAAATTATTTTAACTTAAAAGTCCATAAGTCCTATAGCCTTGCTTGCCTTGTGTAGCTTTATATGATCCTTTTTTTTGTAACTTATCAAGTTCCGCTCCGATAACGAAAACCACTAACACTGAATATTTTCCACTAGTTGATAGATAAGGTTGATAGGAGCCCCTCTAAAAATATAAATATTTTGTATTTTTGTAGGTACTGATAAGAGTTAACATTAGAATTAAATAAACGACTCTAAAATGTAAAGAGTTTATGTAATGTCACAGGAAACTATTCATTATTTGGAACTCAGTATAATATCAAGGTTAACACGAGAACAATGTCAAAGTTTTTCGATTTATTTTTCGGAATTCTGACTAATCGTTATCAGAACTCCGAAAAATAAAGCTTAATTTTTTCAGAATGATGTATTTTCAGTGATTTAAGATTTTTGCGAAAGTGTTAAACGCCAATACCTGTATCCATAACCTATCATAATTTACTGTAAACAATGTGCAACTCCACGCTGAAATCCTATTCTTTTTTTTCTGAACTAAACTGGTGTGTGCTTTGAAACATGGCTGCGAGCGAGCGTCGCCGCTTAGTGTACTCGCAACCGGTGAAGGAGGCACGCGTCAACGCGTTCGATAATAAATTGCGGGCATCAATAAATAAAAATAAGAATTGAAACACATGTGCCAAAGGAATTTCATTCCAGTTTCAAAAACTTGTCGTGTTTAAAAAATAAACAGAAAAGCGCGGGAGTGAGTGTTTGGACGCGTTCGTATGGATGTAAATTATCCGGCGTTACGGAGCATTCCAAATAATTCGAATCGGTCAAGGTCCCTTTAAAGATTGGAGTATATTGGTGTGAAATTGTGCGCTTTCGTATCCTGATTCACGTGACCATAGGTGAGTGACATCTCGTAAGGCTAGTCTAGTCTCAGCTTTATTTTTAACACAAGAACGCTAGGATGCGCGGCCGCAACTATTTTTGGTTCACGGTGCGTTCACACCTATATTCTAAACTACATTCTCATGTTACAGGAGAATGTTATAAAAGTGTTTAAACATAAGAATTTGATTTTATTGTGACACAATTTCTTGTAGAAATTTTTATTTTTTATTTTTATTCTGCCAAGTAGTACAAAAAATCCGAATGAAAAATTATTATGTCACCACCGAAACGTAATTTGCATTCATTAAAAGTAATGGGCTATTGTTTTCGCAATCACAGAATCCGGTAACTAATAATAACATTAGCTGATGTGTTTATCCCGTCAAGATGCTTCTGTTTTTTTAATTTCCAACACGCTACCACTGTGTAAAAACGAAATAATAACTTATTCATGATTATTATGATACGCTATCTGCTTCGTTAATTAATTTCCGCAGAAAGGCCCCAATAAAAAACAGTAGGTAGAAGTATGTACTTAAGTACTTACTAAACTAGCACAGGAACAAGAGCACAATGAAGTTTATTATCTTAATTAACCATATAAAGAAAATAAATGTTGATTGGTTTGTTCACAATCTAAATGCATACCTTACGAGTTCGTTCACTTTTAAAGAAGTAGATTTACAAGAATTCAGTCACGTAATTCAAATGTTTGTAAACGATGGAAATATTTGTAACAGATTTTTTAAATAACAAGACTGTAACCATCTCATCAGTGCTAAACAAGAATGTTAGAAAAAAATATGGCCAATAACTTTGTTAAGTATTGTCACACACCCCAGAAAGACAAACTTCACACATTTCAAATTACACAGTAGTCATGTCTTTGAATTTTAATAAGCTCCATGTGTAAAACGTTATGTTAAAATGGAAACTTGTGTCCGGAAACAATAACGTATACGCAAGTAAATAATTACATCCTTAGCTTGTGCAGAAATAAGTATTATTTATTATGATGGACCCGAGAAGTTTTTTGCTTGCGCTTGCGCACCAAGTAGCTTCAGGTACAGCTATAAAGAACAGGGTTTAATCATAATAAATCATTTAGATCGAAAGTAAAATAAATATCACGCAAGACGTAATCTTCAATTTGTCTTTAGTTTTTACATTTTCTAGGAATTAACTTATTAATTAAGAAGGTGCAATTAAACTTTGCAGTTACATAACAAGTCAACGAACTTTTGTAATACAATAGTCTGAAGTCGGGAAACAGAGAAAGTTTCAACGCCATTGTTAATCCACTCTTGTTAATTTAACAAAACTTGTTGCATTTGTTTTGTTCACTTTTTCAAAAATATACAAAGATAGTAAAAGCTATATGAATCTTTTTTACGGCTTTGTTTCGCTTTTTAAGAATAGGAGCAAACTTTAGGTTCAGAACAAAAACTTTTCAGAAAGTGTCTATTAATAATTTCTTTCAAAATATTTATTTGCTTTTAAAATATGAAACTTATAAATCAGGACATCCAGTACTATAAATAAGTTTGCTCTCAAGTGTGAACCATTTTTTCAAAATCACGTACCTACTTACCTTCAATATTTTAAAGGAATTTTACTAAATTCTTAATTCAAATCTATTCTAGGAAGGAACCTAAGGTAGGTAGGTAGGTAAAAGAAGGTACCTATCTAATAAAACACAGGACGCTGAACAATATTGAAATAATAATATTTTTATAACAATCCGTGGTCACTCATTGTAACATTTTCATGCGGGTGCCACAGATTAAAAATCTACTGGTAGCTCGAACGCGACCTTGAGTAAAAAAAAATAAACCAGTTTTTTGTTGTGAACGTGCTAAACCGCAATGTTATAAAGTTTATGGGCGCGACGAGACTAAACCAGACTAGGGGCGACGCGACTCTAGGTGAACAATTTTTATGAAAACTCCATGGAAATTGGTCTACCAGAATCGCGTTGAATCGTTGCGTCGCGCCTGTCAACGGTAGCCTTCAGTAACGAAAGATACACATAAATATAAGAATAACATTTGTATTAACAATTTGTTTTTTGTCTATGATTCGCCAGATATGAATAATACACAAATAAGTCTCACGCAGCGTCGCTTTAAAAAAGAAGAGGCGTAAGTGTATTAGGCATATACGACATAAGTTGAAACACAAATGTGGCGCCCCACACTCAATGCCAGTCGCTTGTTTAAGGATAACTTACACGTGTTAAAATAATTGAGGATATTCACTCGAAATATCACGTAAGTTGAACAAACTGAATGCCAAAGCCGATGACCAAATTAAAAATAAATAATCCCGCATTATGTATTACTAGCTGCGCCCCGCGGTTTCACCCGCGTTAGTCTCGATCCCGTGGGAATATCGAGATAAAAAGTATCCTATGTCCTAACCCAGGTCATGGCCTACCCGTGTTCCAAATTTCATCCAAATCCATTCAACCGTTTTAGCGTGAAAGTGTAACAAACAAACATCTCACTTTCGCATTTATAAAAAATTGTTTGAAATATAAAACGAAATATGTACTTACTTATGCCAGCACATCATATATTAGTCTAATGCTGGTGCATGAGTCAGTAGTTAAATGTTTACTTGAGTTATGATAGTAAATTACTGTCCTAAAAAGATAAGCAGTATTTTGAAACCGATTCACTGTTTATTTTCACTCGTTTCTCGATTATTTCCTTCATGTAAGCAGGAATCGGTTTTCGATTTTTTTTTTTTGTATAAGAAAAAGAAATCCTTATTTGCTTGAAAGTACGAAAAACCCACTTATCCCAGGATATTAACTTATCGTGCGTGTTTACAAATCATACGCACACTTTGTCCATTGCGGTGTTAGTCGCATGGTTTCTTATCTTAAACCTTTAATTCTTGACCACACAAATGTATTTGCAACTAGTCTAATGACCCGCAAACGACTAAAACGTATCCGCATATTTATATGTATTTTTAAATCTTAGCAATTTACTGCTAAAATTAATAATGCGACGAGGCTCAAATGTAAAGGTTTTGAGGATAGTCAACTTTACGGCGCGTGAATGTCGCCAAAAGTTGAGTTAGTTTGCTGCCTCGAAAACTGTAAGTAGGTACCTACTAAGACTTTTAAGCAGTGATTTATCTAACTCCTTCAAAAAGTCTGCATAAAGGTGCTCTTCCGTTGGCGAGCGCAACCAACTATGAAAACGTTGACAGGGGGCAACGTCGCCATCTACGGAAGCGTTTTCATAGAGTTACATAGAAGCTAGTCGTGTCGCTGCGGTCTGTCATAGCGATTTGGCGGTTTTTGCGGTTGTGGTCGGCTTCGGAACAGCACCTTTATGATTCTGCTGTTTGCACCGAACAAAAATAAATTCAACTGTTTCTCCTGACTATTTAAAACCCACACGCAACAATCGAATCGAAGTAATAAAATACTGACCTGCCACTACTAAAGTTGGGTAATCATACTATTTATGGTTTTTATTGCATCTTACAGTGCGTGTGCATTTGTGACTCACCGCAAACCGCCTGTAGATTGTAAATTATCGGTCCTATGTGACACTTTTTTAAGGTAAAATACATATACATCCTCGTATATCTAATTCCTAGTGTCCAAATGACGTAGGCCATTTCTTGAGCCATTTTTACTCAACTGCACATAACAAAAGTGCGTACACAAGGTTCAAAATAATTTGGTCTATCGTAGACAGAAAAAAAGAAAAAAAAAAAACTTTCTTCAGGTTTGCGTCTACCGCCTTCAAAATGTAGAACGAATAGTTCTACATTTTGAAGGAATGAAACATATTTATATCGCACTGTTCTGGGAAATTAGGCCTGAAAATAATGGCAGATTCAAGCTCCCATGAAAATTGGCTTCCTAAATATTCTACAATTATACTCGTGTTAGGAAACTATTAGTTAAAAAGCCTAGCCTAACAATGTCTATTAGGGCATTCATTACCTAATTAGTCTGCTAAATAATAGTAGATATTTTTTGTTTTGTAGGATATTAAGGTTAAAACATGGTGACAGGCAATTTGCCCGTAATTAACTTGCCACATAAAAAAACGCGATAAAAAACCTCGCTACTTACGATAAAGGCTGTCTGTCATCTGTTGTGCCCATATGGCGAACACATTATAAATTAACTTTCATTTATCGTACTTGGACATCTTGTTGGATAAATATCCATCAGAGTAAAAATAATAATAATAAAAAGAAATGAATTAATGATTTTGACGTCGTTTGACGTTAACCAATCAATAGACTTGAAAAAAAACCATTTATATTTCAAACTAGCTGACCAAACCAATCATTCATACAAAAATCTCATAGAAAAAGGACGTTCACTTATTCCAGTTATTTTTAATTTTCCGGGATAGTTTTCCCATTTTTATTTATATAGATAGAGTTAAACGATCGACACAAAAATCATAACCCTCCTTTTTGCTTCGCCGTAGTCGGGTAAAAAGTACGTTCAGTTTTTCTATTTTTTTTTTAATTTTCCGGGGATCGTTTCCCATCTTTATTTCCATATAAACTAATACGGCGTATAAAGAAACTTAAAAAAAAAAACTAATTGGTTCAGCCGTTTTCTAGTGATGCACTTACCAACGAACAGCATTTCATTTTTATTTATACAATTCCGTCCCTGGGCATGTGACCACCCATATTTTTCTGAATAATCATTTTTTTTTTTTTAAATTTACTTTAAAAGGGGGGTCTATCTTTAATATTTTTCATGTGGAAGAAAAACTTAACTTTTAGAAATAATAAACAGAATCCAAATCGAGCCAATAACATCGGACATATGGCGATAAATGTAAATCAAGGTCACAAACGCTACTCAAAAAATTAAAATTGAATAACATGTTACGCCCTGTTTTAAAGATAAATTTCGAAAAAAAAACATAAATATTCAGAAAAATACTGGTGGTCTCATGCCCTTGCGCGACATTGTATGTACTAGCTGACCCGACAGACGTTGTATTGTCAATTTTCAATAGTTCATACAAAAATCCCATAGAAAAAGGACGTTCAGTATTTCCAGTTATTTTTAATTTTCTTCATATTTATTTATATACGAGTACTTAGATAGATTCAAATGATCGACATGACGGGCTTGAAACTTTAAAACTGCAAATCATTGGTAATGATTTTAAAGTCAGAGACTTCGTAAAAAGAACGTTCTGTGTATAACTAGGGATTTCCAAACAGATTGGTGTAATTTTACGGTAATTACTGGCACTTTAATAGCTGAATTGATCTTAATCTGTATATTTTACTTACATAGTTAAAAAGATGTAAGTTTTACTCGTAGTTTTATTTTAGAATCACATGCCCATCGGCGAACTTCCATACAAACTTTCCATCCTCTGTATAACACTATGGGGGATGAAAATTCAAAAAGATTTCATTGGTGATCACCAGTTCATCAGTTATAAAAGGAATTCTTGTTCAGTCCATTTTTCTAGACTCAGTGGTTCAGGCAGTGCGTTGTCTGTCAGTAAATAAATGAATTTAAGATTTTAATTAGTAGTAACATTCAAACCGTTTCAAAAATACCGATACGCTCTCTGAAATGTCCTTATTAGAACATCTGTCACAAAGCCAGAAGTCTTGGTGACATAAAAACCAGCACATTTCAGAGAGCTTTAAAAGCACAAGGAAAACTATCAATTCACTCTACATGGAAAAACCCAGTTTCGTACATTTAGTAATGTGCCGGAAAATTGTAAAGCTAGTTATTTCAATACCGTTAATTTGTCTAGGCTAGGCTATATACAGTCTGCCTACCAGACCTAGACCTACATTGTCAAATACTTCGTTCATTTAGTACTTAGGCAATGTTTATAGACGGTCCGCCAACTCTTGATTAATTAATCGTGCTAAGTGATTGAAACATTTATGTACGGCGTCAACATCACCTCTAAACATCATAAGTTACCCTAGTTTCTTGAAGAACTCTATCACTTCGAAGTTTATACAGGGTGGCAGGGACATCGCCGCGCAAACTGTCACCATAAATATCAACATATGATTGACCCCCCCCCGCCCCGTAGGGGAATTGTTCGAAAATTATTAAAACAACTGTTTTTTCAAAATTGCAATACGTACACGGTGAAAATGTATGGAACAGCTGTTTTGAAAATAATACCGACACTAAACTTCTATGCCTAGAATCATGTGCTGAATTCATGGTAACAGTTTGCGCATCGTTGTTCCGAATGCCACCCTGTATAGTATAAGCAAATTATGAGTATATTTCTCATCACTGAATGGATGAATGATGTAATTATATGCATGTTTATAATTAATATTTTCATCGGTCGATAGGCCGATACCACTTTTACGCAATAATTTAATGAGGAAGTATCAGAACGAGCAATAAAAATTCGACCTAATCATTTAAGATTTAATTCACATTGCTATTCACATTCGCATACAGAGATCATTTACCATATGATTGAATTATGATCGCTTTGACCGTGACATTATCAATGTCTCACGTCGCCAAATATAATGTCCGCCGTTTCATTCGAAATTCGACTTTTTTTTTTTTTTTTTTTTTTTTTTTTTTTTTTTTTTTTTTTTTTTTTTAAAAACGTTGCCCCACACTAAGAATTTCTTCTTGTATCGTGGGTGCGTTTACAAACATAGAAACTCACATACACTAACACCCAGACCCGGAACAACTACTTGCAGATCATACAAATATTTGTTCCGTGCGGGGATCGAACCCGCGACACGTTGCGCAGCAGTCGATTGCTCAGCCACTGCGCCAACCGTGTCGTCCGTGTCGTTGTGTCGTTTTTATTATGACGTTGTAGGTATTATGTGGAATATCGTGCGTTTTTACGTAAAAATTATAGGTTTTTGTTGCCAAATTACAGGCCTTGTCAATGATCGCGAAAATTGTGACGGAAGCTGTAATTTAATAAATGCGTAATTTTAAATAAAAAAAATAAAATATTTAGATCTATCTTCTTAAATTAAACATTTATTTTGGAGAAAAAAAAGGTCAGTGCGGTGTGGCGGAGCGTGCCTTCTGACAAATAAATAGAAGCGCCGCCGCCCGCTCATGCATAGCCGTGAAATATTATATGTATTTAAAAAAAAAGTTTCAACCCAAACCAATATCTATGGTGCTAATTCTGAGAAGCACCGACCCTAGCGTGGGACACAGGAAAAAAATAGGAGCCTTTGAGACCAAACATTATAATGTTTGGCGCTAAATTATATGGGGTGTAAAAGGCCATTCATTTTTAAATTACAGACCGCCGAAAGACTTGGGAAATATTATTTTTTGTTACAGTTATTTAAAAGCTATTCACAGATTTGTCATTAAGATTATTTCAGTTAATTGTACGCAAGCAGACAATTATTTCCTGGTGTTTTTCGGCGAATACTGAATTGTAAACACTGTTCTGTTTTCAAACAATTCTGTTTTTTTTTTCATGACTTTATCTATTGACTGTTGTATCACATTATTTAATCCTCTTAACCGGACAACACCTCTGTTTAAAGTGATTAAAGATAGTGAATTATGTATTTAGGAGCCGCGTGTGAAAACCAAACATACCAACATCGCTGATGACCAAATTTTTGGCATACAAACAAGATAATCTTATTATCACACAACATCAAATATATTCAGGTATCCAGACATTTAATTAGCAAAACTATGCGAAGCAGATCTTGTGTTAATAAATTCATTTAAAGCAAATCAAAACCAGTTTTATTCCGAATCAATAATTTCCACTGTTTCAATTCATGCCCAGTTTGAGTGTAAAGGTTCTAGGTATGCTTAAAGACTTGTAAATTATTTACGGCCTGTATCTTATCGTTTATGTCTATATTAAAATATTTACTGTTTCAACTTGGCCTATACGTATGTAGATAATAAAATGCTAAATTGCATTTGTGTATCTTATATCTTATCTTTGTATTGATGTTAATCGTATTAAGCTGATATCTAATAGATACCTGAAGTTATGCACATTGATAATAATTATTTTTGGAACTACATCAATCAAACCATCATAACATGTATATGAATAAAAATGTAGATAAGTAATTTTTTTCTTTTGAATCTGACATAATTCTGTTTGACTTTATTTTTTTATATACTAGCTGCTGCTCGCAGCTTAGCATTTGAAAAACAAATACCATCAGCTAGCTACCAGTGAAAGTCCCTTCAAAATCGGTCCAGCCTTTTCGGAGATTAGCCGGAACAAACAGACAGACAGACGGAAAGCAAAAATTTAAAATTGTTTTTTTTATAAGTATAGTATTTATTATACTTACTTTCATAATGAACTTAGTAAAAAAAAAAATAACATACATATATGATTATAAGTAATGTAATAATAATATAGATTAAACACTCCATTTGTTTCAAAAAAATTGTAGATATTCTACCTATGTTTTATGCGTCGGTCTATTTGCATTCGATAATAAGTTAAGCGAACGGAAAATTTGCTGGGACTAAAGACCTGTTGAAAAACCCGTTGTTCCAATGAATAATGCAGTCTCAATGATGATTATAGCACAGATTTTTCGTTACTTTATACAAAAACAAACAATAATGTAACAACATGTTATTCGTAGATAATAACATTAAAGTTTTATTAAATCTTGGTTTATCGGGAATAAAACGTGCAATGACAGAGGGCGTGAACTCAAGATAACTTAAAAAAAATACGTCTCTTAAAATAAGTGATAACGTTGATGTTTGTATATAATCACGATGAAGGTTTTAGTGTTTTTTTTTGTCATTTAAACAATATTTTATATATTAATATTATTATATATATTATTCATTTCATCATCATCATCTTTGTCAGTTTTCCTATACCCGTTGTAGTATAGAAAAAACCGACCCTTAATTGTGCGTGTTAGACCACGCACAGTTAAGGGTTCCGCAGTTGGGATGAATTTATCTCAAGAACAAACTTAACATTTTTACTTTTCATTAAACTAACAAAAATTAGCACTTTAAAGCTTAATATTTTGCAAACGGATTCCTGAATCCAAAAATGGTTTTAACGCACTCCCAATATTTTTAATCGACCTTTCCAACGACACCCCACACCATGGGATAGGCGAGAAAAAAAATACATTCCCACTTTACGTGTAGGTCTTATTTTACCACTTTGTCGGCGTGATTAATGTGTATATGATCCCAAATTACAGCTTTCTAGTACTAAGAGTCTCTGAGCTAAGCCGCGGACAGACAGACAGACAGACGGACATGGCGAAATCGTTACATAACCCAAAATTTTCGTCCAACAGAAATAAATTCTTGTTGTAAAACTAAAAATAACCACAAGTCGGAACGGAAAAATTCCACAAGTCAACATTTCACAATTGTTCAAATATTAACTTTCAGTAACATGCGACTAGAGGCATCATTCTTTACTCTCTCTGCCTAGCCTTTTCCCAACTATGTTGGGGTCGGCTTCCAGTCTAACCGGATGCAGCTGAATACCAGTATTTTACATGGAGCGACTGCCTATCTGACCTCCACAACCCAGTAACTGGGTAATACGATACCCCTTGGTAAGACTGGTGTCAGACTTTCGGGCTTCTGACGACTCGTAACGACTGTCAAAGATCCACGAATGACAGCCGGGACCAACGGCTTAACGTGCTTTCCGAGGCACGGAGGATTCTCGGTATGTAAAGATGGTCACCCATCCACTGACCAACCCCGGCAAGCGTAGCTTAACCTGATGGATTGACCAGTGCGGCTGTTGTTACTTAGCCACGAGCTCCTCAGGCATCATTCTTTACTGTGTATTTATAAATAATAAAAACATAACTTAATCTTTCACAAAGTGACACACGTTTTGAAAATCCTTTCTCTTTCTTTTGTACTTAGAAAGAAAAGGACGAACGATCTCAAGAATTCAGTCTGTTTAATGAATTAATGGAAGACAAGATCTCGTAGAATGCATGGAAAGTCGCTTAGACTCTAGGTCTAGATCGCTAGACCACATTCCTTGCAAAATTAAGTGATTTATTTATAAACATAAGTATGTGTAGTTCATTTGTATACTAACGATCTAAATGTATCGTGAAATCAGAATATTGAGTCCTCAAACGACTCCGTTTTTTATTCTATTCGTTTTTTTTTGTCATTTTTCTAAATGTACAACTTTTTAATAATAACCGTCATAGGAACTCGTTTTTATGAACAACTAGCTGCGCCCCGCGGTTTCACCCGCATAAGTCACGATCCCGTGGGAATATAAAGATAAAAAGCATTCTATGTCCTAACCCAGATCATGATCTAACTATGTGCCAAATTTCATCCAAATCCGTTCAGCCGTTTTAGCGTGAAAGCGTAACAAACAAACAGACACAAAAAATATAATCTTTTCTCTTTATTATGATTATTATATTATATAGTTTAGACTAAAGAAGCTTTAATTTCCTGACAGAAGTATAAAATAATAATAGTAGTGACATCTCTATAATCATCATTTTAAAATTCAGAGCCAATCTACAATAAATATCAAAAATACAAGTTATCATTATTAGAAGTCGTAAATACTCAGATTAAGACTCGTCTTAATAAAATGGTTTTTAAACGACAACGTTGAAGATTTTAAACGCATGTTTATGACGGATTAATCAAATTCATATGCCCGACTTCTTGATTCGATACAATACTTTTTCTCAATATACTTTTTAAGTTTATGATGTTGAAGTTGCTTTATGTAGTTTAAAATAAAGAAAACAGATACTTTAAAAACATTTACCACCCTTGCCTTCATTAGCGTAGTCTAGCGTAGGCGCATACGCAGCGAATAGGCTGACGTAGGGTAGACACTGCTACATTGCGTAGCCGCTTCTTCGTAGTGTAACGCTTCTACGTAGCGTAGTCGCTGCTACGTATTTTGTAGACATGAACTACGTAGCAGCGCGGCTACGTGGCATCTACGCGACGCCAACGCAACGCTACGTTGTACACACGCTCAGTGCGAAGACGCTAACATACAACATTAAAGATTTTTACGATCCCTTCACAAAAAACTAACCATATGTATTGTAAAGACAATTTTTGTCAGTATGCATAATTTGTATTCCTGTGCAATTTTTTCGTTGTAGCTAGAAAACTATGACTGACGCATCGCTTGATTTACACGTTTACCGCGTCGCCCCTTAAATGGGTGACGACAAAATTGTATTGGGTTTTGCCAAAAACGGATCGATTGACGCTGTTGAGGGAATGCTCTGGATCTGAGTATTTGTACATGTGTTTGTGTATGTTAATGACCTTACGATACGGAAGACATGCTGGTAGAATATTCGAATGCCTCATTTTAAAACTACCAATTAAGTCCATAGCTTCATTAATAACTTCTTACAAAAATATCCGTCACACCACAAGATCAATATCTCCACACACACTTGACCTTGGGTGACAATCCAGCGAAAATGATCTGACGTCAAATGTGACCTAGCATTGAATACGTCA
Source organism: Agrochola lota (assembly GCA_947364205.1). Classification (NCBI taxonomy): domain Eukaryota; kingdom Metazoa; phylum Arthropoda; class Insecta; order Lepidoptera; family Noctuidae; genus Agrochola; species Agrochola lota. The sequence goes on along the minus strand of OX376231.1, from coordinate 6,689,585 downwards.
TCGTTGGCACCGATAACCGTAATAACATCAATTATCACTCTTTTGTTGTACGAAATAAACATAATTGTAGGCCATAAACTAAATCATTGTAATTGAATGACAATTGAGAGCATACTAGGAAATTAACATAATTTTGTCTAGTCGGAACTGATTTGAATAGTTCTTCGTTCTAGCCTATTTAGAGGTTTGTAACTCCACAAAAAAACTATATATAATGTGTTCTAAACACAATTTGGCACGAAACATGGCTTGAATTGTTTAGCGGTCACCGACCCGCTGGCACAGTAATGAGAATCGTCTCCGATTTTTGGGGGTATTGTCCAGCAATAGACAATTTGGCATGATGACACGAATAGCGTGTGAGTGTGTGACCTGTAAATTACCAGAGAGAAACCCAAGAATCATGTCGCATGAGCCTCTACGCAGACAAACTATTATCTACTCGTTGGAACCAAAAGACTAGAATTCAATTCTAGACTTGATAAAAAAACCGGCCAAGTGCGTGTCGGACCACGCACAATGAAGGGATCTGTAGTTGGGATGAATTTATCCCAAGAACAAACTTAACATTGTAGTTGAAAAACATGTATACGGAATGTATGGGAGATCATGTTTTTCAAACCGCAAATTTATGTTGGTTGATTACTCGTTAACCTGTACAGCCTACTTAGCTCTGATAGTTTTCCTTTTAATTTCGTGCTATATACTACTGCTATGAATTTTTTCATCAATCCAAGTACTACTATTTAGCTGGCAGGGAGGGGGACACTTGACTCTAACAAAAACATTCAGTTAAAAGCTTAATATTTCGCAGACGGATCCCTGAATCCAAAAATGATTTTCACAAACTCACAATATTTTTGAACGATCTTTCTAACGATACCCCACAACATGGGGTAGACGAGAAAAAAAAACATCCCACTTTACGTGTAGGACAGGAACCCTAAAAAAATAAATTTATTTTACTACTTTGTCGGCATGATTAATATGTATACATATGCCAAATTACAGCTTTCTAGTATTAGCCGTCTCTGAGCTAAGCCGTGGACAGACAGACATACAGACGGACATGCCGAAACTATAAGGGTTCCTTGTTTACTACGTAATCCTAAAAAAAAAACAATTCGTCCAGATTCGGGTCAGAAGATCGAATTCCAATCGAGACTAAATGAGAAACGGAGAATCTAATACTATTTGACAAAATGAAAATCCACTACGAAAAATTTAGCCTTTCGACAGGCTACATATTTTAGCCTAGCTTAAGATTATAAAACTCTACAAATAATAATATATTGAAATGCACACTCTTTTATAATTTATTTACTTACTAACTCCGAAATTACATTACAAGATTATAGGTTTTAGTTCTCATTAAATCAATTAATTAAATTCAATTGACAAGTTACTAGTACCTGGGCGACCGAGCTCAGCTCTGGTGAAAATAGAGAATGCTCATTTAATAGTACCTATAGAAAATTTCATACTAATTCGATATACGTAATTCCATGCTGCCATGATAGTAGGTACTTACTAATTTCATGCTGCCATGTCATTATTCTTAGGTCTCTATCTTCTTAAGTATCTTGTTCTAAAGTTTGGGCGACCGAGCTCAGCTCGTGTGAAAATACGGATAAAACGAGTTTTCCCGGATATGAGACCTAGCTAGATCGATTTTTCGTCTTTATTGCAACTTTCACCGAAATCGTTAGACGTGATTACAAATATATATATACAAATATTGCTCGTTTAATAGTATAGGATTTTACCACAAGCAAAAAAAAAAACGTGAGAATATACTCAACAGAACTATTCAATTACTCTACTCACCTCGTTGAATAAAATATTACAATACCTTAATACTTAACTCCGTCGCAATCTAGGGCATGATCAGGGCTCTAGACATCAAACCAGTCGGGCAATCGATGTAATTTCTGTCTACAAGGATCCTTTGCTGCCATAGAAGGCTCTACGACGCTTATACACCGAGAAACTGACTCGTAATATTTATAGCTGGTACAAGATGATTTATACGATACCAGTCTCATGACTGAGTTACTACGCAGTCCTTTAATAATACCTCAAACCTTGAGCAAATGTTTACCTAATTTAAAAAAAACCATAAACTTTAATTATCAAATCATAGCGCGGCGTTCCAAAATTAAATATAAAAAAACAGGTGTGTCTTTGGTTACACGTGATGACTAAGTTTTTTGCCAAGATACAGACAATGTGTTAAGAACTAAAAAAGGTTCTATACTATAATACTAAGATTTTTTCTATAGTGTGACCATGAATCAAAATTACGTGTTTCGCGTTTTCCGAACTTCTATTTTTACAAAATATTTGTTTTGATGAAGATGTATTCACATTGCTAGTCATCAAATACAAATGTGTGATGATAATAGGTAGGTATACATGTGGTATACATACACCTATGATGTTTATTATAGAATTTAGCTTACGACGCAGTTTGTCTAATTGCTACAGACCATAAAGCTTTTACATTACGACGTATCCCTGTGTGTCCATGGATTTTTTAAAGTTTTTATTTTAAACAATCATATATTTCTCAATATTGTGCAATATGCGTAGGTTGATATACTTATTTATCTATTTAATGTTCTTAGGACAGGAGCAAGAATCCAATATTGTAATTTTAACTGTGATTTTTTTTCTTATTATACAAAAAAATAAAATTATGACGCCCTTTAACTTACTTTATTTCCTAAATATTCCTAATTATATAATAAACAAATGAACACCAAAACTCTTATGTAATATATGGCAATATGTTGACAACATATAAATGCAATATGTGTGCACCAGTGCTTCATAATTACTTCAATGGAAGTAGGCACTAATGGTGCCCGCATATTATTCAATGTCAAGTTATCATTTTACCAATCAATTTCAATTTAACCGCCCTTTGAAAGGATATGACATGACGAAAATGGCAAAACTGTCTGGCCAAAAGGTAAAAAAAAAACTTTATATATGTCATTTATTTCAAAAATGGAACTGACCTCTATTTTTTGTTTTTATTATTTATGTAGATGTTGTTCTGATGTTGACTTGTTTAGTCTCTCTCAATTCGCGTCATTCTTTTTTCAAAAAGCTTTTGGTTGAGTTGGTTTCCATATGAACCAAACAAAAGTATTGTTTCTTAAAAGAAATGTAGTTTTCCACTATTATTATAAAGTCGGTAGGTTCCCGATCTACAAAACCTGCTCCACCGGTGTGTTGAATGACATAGAACTTGGAAATTAACATAGCATTATGAGATATAAACATAATCAGAAGATTATTTAACACAGTAACCGATCAACTAGCATACGTGAGTCAAGTGATTTGTGTGTACGGTGTGTAGTGACCATATATAAGTACTGAAACTACCTATTTTGTTTTTAAGTGTCTCTAGAAGTGTGGCATTTAGATTAAACTGTTCTAAGGTGAGTGGGCATTATTGAAACGGTAGTAATCTATTTACGTGAAGTACTTCGTTACTTAAACACTTAAAATAATTGTATCTATGAACGTCGTATCTTTGCTTGTCAAGTTCAAGATTTACGTCCTTTCGTTAACGTGTGCCAACTTCATACATCATTTAAAACACTGTTCGAATTTAGAATACGGTGATTAGCAATTCAATGATGACGTGTTGTTTTCGACGCAATGGACACAATCAAGTTTTTTTCTTAATTACCTACTGATGTATTCGGAATACAAATCCTGCAATACTTGATGTGATTTCTACCACGCTCATTAAGTACTGTATTTTTTTGTTCCGAATCACGAGTGGATAATTGCTATACTTGAGTTTACATGGGAAATTGATTATGTCATCATCAACCAGTACGTAATTATTTTATCCCCAAATAGATACTGATTAATTCAAACCATAGACATAGTGAGAGACAAAGCTACTGAGTGGCCAATACTTGTAGGACTACTAGAGAGACAACTACTGGCCGCGAATTCGCTTTTCTTTCAATTTTTGGCCTGTATTCACTGCATAATTGAATACGGAACGCTCAGTACATTTTGGTCTAAGATCCGCAGACGAACGACCTTCACCGGTCTGTTTATTTAATGAAAAGTATTTTATACCAAATTTTGTATGTTACAAAGATTTCGCGAGCAAAAAGAATCCTGGCCACACTATGATTAATATAAATTCAAAAATAACTGTTTCTTTTTAATTGCGCTCATTCAGTTAACGATTAATTCGTTTTAGTAACAAAAGTTTCTCTTAAAAAGCACTATCGATTGATATATCACATATGGCTATTGTGCGCCAAAAACATTCCTAAACTGATGTGACCAAGTAGTCACCTATTTAGGTCATTAACTCTGAATTGACTAACAATTGGCAAAAGTCGATTTAGTAGCAAAGGTTCTCCTTGAAAAGCTCTTTCAATTGGTGTATACCTTGCAATGTTTAAAAAAAAAAAACGATTTTTTCATGAATCACATTCTGGCCAAGTTTTCTCTGTCTGTGATTTCCTTTTTGTTGGTTTCCTTTCTACATTTCAATTTCTGTTGACATCATAATTATATGCCATAGGACTTCAGTTGAAAATCTAGATGTTTTGTAAACATAAAAGTAAGATTGTGGTAGAAAGCTTTTAAGTACGATGATGAGATTTTCGGTATCTAAAGTCTAGATTACGATTAAATCTAAAGTAAAGATCTTAATATAGGATTGGACATAGCTTACTTCTTTATTAGAGTGATGGATCCTCATCCATCACTCTAATAAAGAAGTAAAATGAAGAAAAAAATCGAAGAGAGAGGAAAGTTTTGTATATGAATGTGGATGGCTATAATAGTAGAGGAAGACCAAAGAAACGATGGATGGACTGTGTGGAAAATGATATGGATAGGAAAGGGGGGTGATTACCGAGATGGCGGTTAATAGAGAAGTATGGAAGAAAAAGATATGTTGCGAAGACCACAAATAATATGAGAGGGATAATGATAAAGAGTGATAAATATAATACATATAATTCTAAATATATAGCAAATTAGCTGGACATTAACAAACAGATAACACCAATAACTTTTCCACTGCAATTTATTATCCAATCTCAGAGAATAAATCATAAGAGATCAACCTCATATCGCACAGTTCATTAAAAAGTCAGAGGTCGAACACATACTTGTAATATCAACGTACGCAAATCATAACGTCAGATTCATAAGCCTAAATTGATTTATGTTTTGAAGTTCGTAATCAACATGAAGATAGTAGTGGCGCCAAATAATTTTATTTGGTCTTCTTTGAAGTCATGCAGAAAATTTAATTCTGATAGTGCGAAATTAAATTATTATTGTAAACCTTACAATAAAATTCTTAAAAACTGGTTTCACAAGTGACCTTATTTAATGTTATTTTAGAAAAATGGTTTTGTTTAATTTGTGAATATTAACAAAAATCAACAAATTTACAAAATTATAATGAATACTATAAGGTACAGCTCTTATTTTCCATTATTTTTATATGGAAGCTTATCGTAAACACAAGAGATAAATAATAAATGTATTGTTTTCCTTTCTTGCATAATATTTTTTTACTATCTCCGGTGCAATGACCGTTAATGTCAACTGTAATTCTAGCGACCCGTCCCTGCTTTGCACGTTTTGTACGACTTGGCAAAACATCAAGATTTCTTTATTATTTACAAGTTTATTATTAGTGTGTCATAAAATTCAAATTAAAAATTCAAAAGTCATTTATATGTAATTTAACTTTACTTTAATTCAAAAGTCAAGTTAGATTACATAACATAATAACTTGACTTGACTTTAATTCAAAAGTCATTTATGTATAAACATAAACCTTCCGGAATAAATTCTTTAAATGATGGTGTAGCAGTTACACCGCCACATACGAACTACGCATCAAAGACATGATGACGTCACACAAATCCTGCATCGCGCAATTAGAGTTTACCACGCGAACGACATATACATATAAGACTATCCGACTTCTACTTTCAGGCAGTTGCCCGCCAGACACGACACCCGTCTGGTCGGAGGATCCTCCCGTTTCTATAGAGGATGAGTGAACTTTACACCCTGTTCCTCAAACCTCTAAACTGGTAAAATCCGCATGAAAATCCGTTGTGTAGTTTAAAAGCACAACGCGGTCACACAGACAGACACGAAACGCGACTTTTATGCATATAGATAAGGGCCCCACACGAATACAACCAATATTGTTTTTTATTTCAATATATCGACGGCAATTATGGAATACGTAAGTATACCTAAGTGGTCAGTTACCAACTGATAACTACGTAGGTAAACTGTAGGTTCAGTGCCTAGACCATCATCATCATCAGCCTTGCCTTTTCCCAACTATGTTGAGTAGTAGTTGTAGTTAGCAGCTAAATACTAGTATTTTTATAAAGCGACTGCCTATCTGACCTCCACGACCCAGTTACTGGGTAATACGATACCCCTTGGTAAGACAGGTTGTCAGACTTTCGGGCTTCTGACGACCCGTAAGGACGTATAACCTGACCTCTTCTTCTTAAAACTCCACACTACGCTAGAAGAGCAGCGGTGGCCCAGTGATAACAGGCCCGACTTACGAGTTGTAGGTTCGAACCCAGGCAGTTGCTTTACTTTGTGTAAATATCAACCCTACTGCTCTCAAAACGGTGAAGGAAAACATCGTGAGGAAACCGGCATGTCTAAAAATTCGAAGACATGTGACATCTACCAATCCGCACTGGGCCCGCCTGTGCCTCAGCAGTGGGAAAATTACAGGCCGTTTATGCTACGCTAGGCTACCTCTACTGGCCTATTGTACTTTCACCATGCTTCTCAAACATGTTGATAAATAACCTAATATCCCCTAAAGTTTAAATAACACAACCGCTATCTTTATTCCACAGTTAGCGCCGTGTTCTAATCAATGGATAACATCGTCTCGCCACGTGATTACCTTATGTACGTATACTCGTGAGTGATCAGCCGTCTAGTGAACTGAATGATTGTATCACGTTCATTGATAGTTTGTTAGAGTTGTAAATAGCATCACGTTTATCACAGATGTGCTGTTAATTCTTGTGCAGACCAGCGCGACTTGTCGCGCGACGCGACACCGGTTATTGTTATACTGTGAAGTTTTCTTAGAAATTGTATTGTTCGTGTCGCGTCGCGCGACAAGTCGCGCTGGTCTGCACAAGCCTTTATTCGGAAATAGAAAGAAAGGACGAAATATAAATTGGTCTATTTGTCACAGCAACACGGTGTCGTGGAACACCGGGTTGGAATGAAGTTTCATTACGCTGATCATGTATTAGCTGCGCCCGCGATATCAACCGGGCAGAAATTTAAACACCGGATTGCTACTGAGAAATCTCTGATAGGAATACCCAATAACACTTTGCCCGACCTTTTTTTTTATGGTGGGAAATTATCCTATAATTTCTTCAGCGAGAGGGCTTGTCAGACTCTTACTGACTAAACGCTAGCCGTGTTCCTTCAGTTGCCTGTACGTTGCCAGGGGCCACGGTATCCCTTTCGGACTTTCCCGCGATTCCGGCAGGCATCGGTCCTAGCAGACCCCTTCTGTTGTGCTGACATCTCTTTGAGGCGCGCGTGGAAAACAAAGCACCGTCGACCCGGGCCTGTCACTTATCGGACGGCGAGCTACCCATTGCTCACCATCCGCAAGCCCGCGCCTACAGAGGCCGGGAATCGGCCTGCGATCCCCGACGCTCAGGGCGTCTCCTGCGGCGGCTAGGGGCGTGAGGGCGCGAAATTTGCCTCTCCCTCACGCATTAGTACTCCTCGGCTTCCTACGCCCTCTCGCTCCGTACCATGGCCTGGACCAGGGCCGGATGTGAGAGATTACTGCCGCCAATCGCCTCCATAAGGACACGGCGGTGCCCCGCCCGAGCCGGGCAGACCTCCACCGTATGCTCCACCGTGTCCTCCGGGCGATCCACACAGTGATGACACCCGGGCGTTTGCTCCCACCTTATGCGGAACAGCAAACTCCCGAAACAACCGTCTCAGGCGGAAGGTGAGGACCGTGGCGCCTCTCTAGCTACTCCTCAAAGAGGGGACTTGTCGCTGCAACTGTGACTTGCCCAGCACTGGATTGCGACAATCGCACTCTCCATGACGCCATGAGATCCCGCTGGAGCTCTGACCGCTGTGCCGTGATTTCTCGCGGCAGCGGAGTTACGCCACTTTGCCCGACTTGGGAACCGAAACCAGGCTCTCCGAACCAGGAACTCACGCTCAGCAGTAGCGCTTGCGACTACTAGACCTATGAGGCAGTAAATTTTCAATTCATCTTTTATCTTACCTTTATATTTTGATTACCTGCAGAGAACACTGTCTTCCATTGCAAATTCATTCAAAATAAGGGCTGTAGTAAGACCTGCTAATGTTGTTTACTATGCATACACCGTCAAGCTATTGTTTGACTGCAACGAAACAATGTCGTTGCATAACACACATAGATATGCAAATATGCTATTATTTCACTGAATACAATAGTGGCTTAAGTACTAGTATTTAAGCCACTATTGTATTCAGCTTTCATCCTAAGAGTATCCAACTGGTGGCGTCTCTGTATAAATATAGGGCGAGGCCACCAGTTGGATACATTCTTAGGATACTTTTGAAAACGTGAATATTAAGCTTATGCTGCTATACTTTTGCCAATCTACATTACAGGTAGACAAAAAAAAATCATTGGTAAAATCTACAACTAGCTGACCCGACAGACGTTGTGCTGACCAAACAATATTTAACTCATACAGTACTCCCATGGCAATTATCACTTTCAGTTTTTCCAATTCATAAAACTCAAATTCGGGCAATTACGAACATTTTAAAACAAAAAAAATGCCAGTCGTTTTCAAGTGATGCGCTTGCCAACGAAGAGCATACCATTTTTATTTATATGCAACAATAGGTTACATTTAAATAAATTAATAAGGTAGCTATTGAAGCTGAGCTTTAAGTATCTATTGGCTTAGCTGGAACAAAACTGATAAGTTATATGATCTTTATTAGTAAGAAATCTAAATACATGTCGTAAATTTTTGCTGAAAAAGCTTGAATCATTTCGTTCTCTTTTTTGTATAAAACCTTTTCACCTCTGACAACAAGGAGAGACGCAATACTATATTATATTAGGTGATAAATGATAACTTTATCAGGTTATCTATGACTAAATCATATAAGCTTTGATTAGAGCTTTTTGTTTCAGATAACATGACATGGACATTCAAATGAAGGTCGATGTTTATCACTGAGTCCTATTGTTGGCTCGTAATTACTCATAAAGTAAACGTAATCAGTTCAGATTATTTTTTATAGTTAGGCACACTATGTAGGACCACATAGATCATAATAAATAGCCTTAAGTGGGCACCATATTAGATAAGTTAATTGAAAGGAAGTTCGCTTGAGTATTGATTCCAATGTACTTTATTTATTGGTATATTTGCGTGTGCTAGCTGACATAAAGCAAATAATTTAATTCAATGTTTTGTATTGCGTAATGTATATTATTTTGCATACTATTGTATAGAATCGGTTTTTTTCTAACTGAACAGACAGCTGTGCTGCTGGGGAGTTTGTTGCGCCACTTTTTCTTCCCAGCTAAGCACTAGGAAGTGTTGAAGGGCGGGCGTTTTTGGGGGACTGTCTCATGTAATTTTGACGTTCGAAAAGTGCTGATTCTCAGCCTAGTTTGAATAAATGACTTTTGAATTTGCTTTCCTGAATGTTGTTCCCTAGTTACTCAAAATAGGGCCAACTAACACCTTTTATCACCAAAATCTATGGATAGCCATTCAGAATACACATTAAAAGGTTGCGTTTCCACCAGAGATGAGCGAGGATGCGAAGCGAGGAATGTCCGAAAAACTAACCAATAACAACGCTCGCTTAGCTCAAGCTATGACAGTGAAGCGATGTTATTGTTTAGTTTCACACACATCCCTCGCTACGCATCCTCGCTCATCTCTGGTAGAAACGCAGCCTAGAGACGCCTTTGCCTTAACCTTGAACTCATGATAAGTATCAACTATACTGAAATCATATTGAACCATATCACATGAATGAGGCATAATATTAGGCCGTGATTATACCAGCGAAACAAAGACGTATCTATTCGCACAGTTGCAGTCGGCCGGATGACATAAGGCCACATATTCACATGTAACTAAAGTTCTACGAGGAATTTCAGAGATGCTAACTGCCCTATGGCAAATTGCAAGTATTAACTATACTCTGATTTTCAATAAGACATTTGGGTGTCGACATAAAAATAACCTGGTAAATAATCTAGTTACCGAGTGACTCACAAAGGACCACTGAATCTTTCTCTGCGGGAGGATCTGTTGTCTTGTTGCCTCTCTACTATTAATAATTTATCATGTTATTTTTTTTTTATAGCGGTCCGTTGCCTGTCGGACTACGCAAAATAAAGGGTTCCGTAGTTAGGATGAATTTATTCCAAGAAAAAACTAAATATTGTAATTGAAAAACAGTTTCTCCCATACATTCCAACTGCAAATGTAAGTTTGTACGCACAATATTGAGAGATTTACCATGTTTTCGTTTCGTTTCGTTTTGTGATACGTTGGGATTACTTCGAGTACTTCTCAATACTCAATCACTTTATTGCATTCCATAATGTGAGATAAAACAGTTGGTATGTTAGACATTGTATCAATCATGGACCCTGTCGGGCACAGCAAAGTTAATTAATTGATAATTAGGAGAGAGGAGGATGAAGGCGCTTTTTGTTTAGAAGAATTAAATGAAGTAAATATTACATTAAAATGTTATGTAGCTTCTTTGGTATTTATATTTTGTACAATAATTATATTTAATTGCGTAATTATATTCCTATTTGTATGAGTCTTTATATTTGGGTTTAATTTATTGCATGGTTATACTAAAATTATAAAAATATTCAAAGTATTAGTGTGAGTCTTTATTATTGAAATGAAATTTAATTAACTATTATAATTAATTTAAGTTTATAGTATTTTCGCGTTATTAAAATAAGTAAATTTATTAATTCTAATTGGAAAATTAAAATAAAAAAAAAAGAATGAAAATGTTATTTTAAGACCATAGACTTCGTTTTTCTGTAATCTATGAGTAAAGAAACCATCTGTGTATTTTTTTCAAAATGTTTGCCTCAGTAGTTTCGGAGATAAGGGGAATGGAATGACCATTCCCCTTAATTCCATTAAGACCATTCCATCAATTTTCTTAAATATTTTTAAAAGTATTAATATAGTATAAAAATATATATTTGTTATCCTCACAATAAGCCCTTTCATTTGATATGTCACACGGTGCAGTGCGCAAATCTTTCTTTTTTATTTTTCTTATTGGGCCCCTGTGTTACACATCCGTGTTTGAGTCACAGAAATACAAATGTGTACCAAATTTCAACTTAATCGGTCCATTAGATTCGGAGCAAATTGGCTGTGTCAGACGGACAGTCAGACAACTAGACACACGAGGTCCTATAAGGGTTCCGGTTTTTCCTTTTGAGGTACGGAACCCTGATCGCAGCTGTCATTTCGGTCTAGCAAATTAAAAATTAGAGTTTAGGTGACAAGCAAGAGTTAATACTTGCATATACGATAGGTAATCAGTCAAACGTTTCCCGCAGTTTTCATTCAAGTGAAAATTCGGTGTAACTCTTGATAAACACGCCCGAAGCTCCGACATTTATAAGTAAACAGTTAAGTAAAGTTCACTGAGGTCACCACGTCCGTTCTTATCACTGTTATCAGTGCACAATGGTCATGATTTACACTGGTAGGTAGTTGTGTCAGCCGGGTCGACCAACGAACGTGCCCATATCGGATATTGGAGCGAACTAGGTATTATTTGTTTTGTTCGAGCTAAATAAATTCACGTGTTGCATAATGTGATAGGTAGGTGTATAATAATTCGAACTATTTGGTATGCTGGCTGACCTTTAGGTGACTTTAGATACATTAGAATTTTATTATATCTATCAATATAGGAACGGACGGATGCTGAGAATTGGAGCTTACACTAGTGTTTTTTTTTTAAATTTAATAACTCTTCTTCTTTAAGTTTAACTTTAACTCTCTCAGGTTCTTTCTTTTTCGTGTGGTTAGGTGTAAGAATTTTTATTCCGCTCATGGGCCTCTGGCTGGCTTCACATGCCGTCGAGAAATATCTCTCAGGCATGCTGGTTTCCTCACGCTGTTTTCCTTCACCGCTTTTGAAGCAAGTGTTAATTATACAATACGCACATGAATCCAAAATATCAGAGGTGCGTGTCGGTACAGCCATACATATTAATATGACGCAAAAACCCCAACTAAAAGAAAGGGTCGAATGCAAAACCTACTCCTTTTTTAAAATCGGAAAAAAAATATTCATGTTAAAATAGCGACATCCCAGTATAAGTTAGTCGTTATAAACTTTGGCCGATAAGTTAACAGTGAAGGGCAAGTGACATAACAAGACTTGCGATGTATAGTCATCGCAAGTTCTAACTTCATTATCTTAGGGTATTAGAATAATAGTATTCTAATACCCTGAGATAATGAAGTTTGTTATGCATGTATAACAAACTTCATTATCTCAGGGTATTAGCTATAAATAACTATATCACATTTTATATTCACCTAAGGCAAGTCACTCTCAAGACCAGCATTACTTATACATTTTTACCCCATTCGTGTCACCTCTGCGCAAGCGCAGCTAGTTACTGAAAATACTTCGCCTGAATAAACGAAAAAAAAAGTCTGTACAAGGTCAATGTTTAAAAAAAAACTGTATTACAATTTACATACACTTTCCATGCGTCATGTATTCATTGTAAATACGATTCCGTCTGGAATCGCTGTGAATTCAGCAATGGAATTACGAACATTATATATTTCAGCTGTGCAACTCATTGAAAAGAGTGGGGTTTCTCTTGTAGTGGTCTTGTTATTAATAGATACTTGTTTCTGCTATGTAGGTTGGCTACTAGTCAGGAGCTTTATCTGGGATTTTTATTTTATAGTGGGTGAGTGGGTTAGATTAGTAGGAAGGAAGAACTAGATTCGGAATAAATAGCAACTCTCGCAGACAGGCGTGACGCGACAGAGCGACGCGACTCTAGTACAACAATTTCTATAAAAACTTCATGGAAATTGTTATACCAGAATCGAGTCACAACGTCGCCTCGCACCTGTCTGCAGAAAAATGGATTTTGCCGTAAATATTTGTTGGTGATCGCAGGATCTTCCATTTTCCAAGGTTTTTCGACACTTTATAGAGCGGCAGTTTTCACTCTTAAAAGACACTTATCTACATTTATTTATAAAAACACTATGTTAAAAAGTTAAGCCTTCAAACATGACAGAAGACTTCGACCGGCTGTCGTGTAGGCAAAGAGTAAAGTAACTATACAGAGACGTGTAGGTATGTGTTCAGTTCACTGTTTGTTTACATCAAAATTATGTGTTTTACTGCCCCTGTTCCTAAAACGAATGGAGCGAACAGAATGATCAACTATATCGTGCCCATTGGACGTTTTCGTTCAATGGTTAGGAACCACTCCGATACTAGCGAATACTAAGAAAAAAGGTAGTTATTTAAGCATTGTTTTCAATAGTCTACTTTTTTAACATAGCGTTTTAAGAAAGCTGTTTACTTTATGAAACTACAGATAGTGCCATCCACGAAGACGCGTCCCCGTGTTCGTCTCTGTCCTTCTCCGCGATTACTGCACTGTAAGCTGTATTTTAGTACGGAGCGGAGCGGAGTGGGGCGCGTCTTCGTGGCGTAAGTAGTGTTTTTGATGGTCAGTCAGTAGATGCAATTAACTAAGCAAATCCACAAATAATTAAAAAGCACCAAAAGTTCTAATAGTTCTTAATCGGTCAGTTCCTTCGATAGTTTTTTTATGACACAAAACAGTCATAAACTTCCTTTCGGGAAAACCACATTTTTGCCACGTTACTGCTTTATCAGTAAATATTTCAAGGTTCCCATTATTTTTGATAGAATTAACAATAGTTATTTCAGAATAACACCAGTTCTGTCCGCGTTTCCATCAGAATTATCGGTATAATATAATATCGGTTGTGGTTAAGGATAAATGGAGCGTCACAGACTAACGAAGGCTTTGTATTGTGTTATTGTTTAAACAACTGAATTCGTTGTGTACGCAACGATTATGAAAGCACGAGGTTTTAGAATAACCAAGAAACTCAAATGAGTCATATATCCCGTAGAACACGTGAATGTAAAGCAAATGAAGGCACGCTATGTGGGCGAAATTATGACCTCAACTTCTGTCTACGCTGCCTTTCGGAAATATCTTCCATGAGAAAACCAATCCTTATGTAGACAACAGCGATATGGAGAAGAACGTGCAAGAAACTCCACGGACACTCTTTTAAAATGTTTTTACAATATTTTGCATACATTAATTATATAATTATATGTGAGATGCATCCAGAATACGATTACGATACCACGATAGGTAGAAAAGAATGAAAAATGAAGCAATTACAGATAAATTAATTATGTGATAGATACATGGTGCTCACATATTTACAAACATTGTATAATTATATGATATTCCTAACATTTTAACAAGTAATATTAATAAGTCAGTGTGTGAGTTCAAGAAATCACAGAATGTAAAATCAGTGTTATAAAAAATAACAAATTATATAAACAACCAAATTGATTTTGTCTAGACTCTAAATTGTCCTGTGGAGCAGGACCAGCATGTTTCCAAGCATTCTTATCTTGGATATAATCCTCTAATTTGTAATATGCTTGTTTACAGAGTGTACTTTTAATATGAGTTTTAAGTTTTCTTTCATTTAAATGTAAATGTAATGTATATCACAAGCTATTTTATTGTAACATTTAACACAGTACCCCATAAAAGATGTATGTACTTTAGATAATCTGAAAAATGGTTGATCTATTTTATTTATCTTTATTTCTAGTATTAAAATTATGTCTATCACTTATTTTATTAAAAATATGTAGATTTTTTCATACATACATAATATTTTCATAAATGAATTGGCAAGGTACCTTCATAATATTAATCTTTTTAAATAGTTCCCTGAGAGATTCGCGACGATGTAGGCTATGAATTCTATAAGGCATACAGATAGAAGCGAATGCAACGAAAGTTTTCGCGAAATTGTCTCAATGTGATATCATAAATTTCTTATAAAATTCCAATTGAAAACAAGGCAAGACCTTACATTCAGCTTGATAGTAGGTTCCATGAAGTTTCACGCCTCTCATCCATAACAATCTAATGTTCTCACTGCTGGGGCACAGGCCTTCTCTCTTCGAGAGGGTTTGGGCTGTAATCTACCACGCGGCCCCAGTGCGGGTTGGTAGACGTCACATGTCTTCGATTTTTTGGTTCTAGGACATGCCGGTTTTCTCATGTCAGTTTCGGTTACGGCTCTCGTCCATAGGACCTTATTTTTGAAATCTAGTATCAACCAATTATATTTTCCTTAAATAATCAAGCTTGTTTATCGTCGTCTTAGGGTGAAAACCTCTTATATGCGAAAAACCGGTGGTCAACTGGGAAGTTATATATATGTTGATCGCGCGGTAAAATCTGCTTACGCGATGCAGGATTTTGCGTGACGTCAGTAAGATGCGTAGGTCGCATGTGGCGATATAGATGCTGCCACAAAACTAGGGCGTGCGTTGCGAGGTTTTTTTTTCCAAAAATGTAATAAAATAAAGAGTCAAAGTTGCATTCCCGAGCTTTTCACTCTAAGGCGACGTTATACATATTTAACTGCACTATATCTATGACACGTCAGATCGCAATACGGCGCCATTTCTTCGCGTCTGCCTTCAAACAATAAGTGAAAAACATGCACACAAGCACAACACGAGTATGACATTGCGTTGCATATATTTACTGGTTGACTAGACACCTATTGAATGGCGTATCTCGGTTCTGCTTCGCCTCACACAGTGTTTGCATTAGTTTATCACGCATTGTTTTTGGCATTTGAATACCGGTCAATCCACTCAATTGTACGTAGATAGCGTAGACAACTACGCACTCGCATAAATTTGAATTATTTGTCTATAATAAAGTTAGTTATTTTATTTATTTATTCATAAATGCATAGTTATGTTTATTAAGTTGTAAATTGGCCGGTTGTACACGCAGAATAACCAGCGAGTCTGCCAATGTTTTGGAAGTAGCTGCAAATTATTGAATTCACTACCACTCTTTTATCTGTCAGCTAGTTGGTGCTCACTGCTAGAGTGCGTTTGATCAAATAGTTCCTATGCCGTAATGTTGGCTCCACTGTTGTAGGACGGACACGTATACGCTACGGCGCTACCTAATTGGTCCGTTGTTAAAGTTTAACAGTGGAGCCAACATTACGGCAAAGGAATTATTTGATGAAAGACACTCCAGTCTTCTTCTCTAAACATGTGTTAGATGCTTTCAAATATTTATTATTTATTCGCTGACTACAGCATACAATCGGTGGCTGATTTTTTGTAGGAGCTAAATGATACAGTAAATATCTAATTAATGTATTAACGCACACGTCCTACAAAAAGTAAGTCTTACAAAAAAAAAAAAACTGACCGTTTGTAAAACTTACAAAAAGTATGCCGTACGCGAGTGCGCTTAGGGATCTCGCGCACTAGACGGCCACGACCACGACCAGTGGTCGCAGCGACCAGGTAAACTATAGAAACCGATACGAATCGCGTACTTGGTCGCAACGGCCAACTAGCCGCAGACCGTACAAGAAAGACTAGACGGCCACGACTGGCCGGAGTCATGGCCGTGTAGTGCGCGAGATTCCTTACTCTTTCGTAAAACTGCCTTTAGCAGAAAGTCTCAGTCCAACGAGAATTTGATGGACCCTGGACATGATAATAACTATCATAGGTAGTCCTCTTTTGCCCTTGAAATTACTTCTATCAATGTAAAAATAGAATATGTTATTGTTGTAATAGACAAAACTTTTGTCAACAATGTACGAGAACGCATCGATACTTTCAGTGTCAAGTATGTTAACCAAAACATAAGTGAAACGTATATTCAGACATAATCGTAAAGCAAAACTTGCACTAGACTTCGCTAGAGAGTGCGCTGAACGACAATTTCACCCATAAACGCTTATTTATTGATGAGTTTTAATAGGAAAATTATGTACAATTCCACCTCTGTACAGTGAAAGCGGGGTTTTGAGAGACTGAACAATTAGCCGCTCAAGTAGGAATAGTTAAGCATGTCTACTTGATTGGTTTGACCTTAAATTGGAAATTATTAGGCCTTTTAATTATTAGTACCTGGTCAACCGAGCTCTGCTCGGGTGAAAATAGAGAAAACGAATTTTCACAGAAATAAGACCTAGCTGGATCGATTTTTCGCCCCTGTAAACCCCATATTGGGTCGCTTCCTAACATTGTAATTACGAACCATTATTACTTGCACCTGTTCTAAACATATTTTAGATATTGTATATTTTTAGGCACTATAATTATTGTTTTCACAAACAATAATTATAGTATCTTACTGTGGACTAATTGTATACTTTTCAGAAACGTTTTTATTCAATAAATATTATTATTATTATATTGTAACTTTCATCGAAATCGTTAGAGCTGTTTTCGAGAACGTGATTACAAATATACAAATATTGCTCATTTAAAAGGATAGGATAGGACTTTTCCAAATCTCACCCACATGCCACATAATATTATGATGATAATAGGGACACTATTCGCTCTCTATGTCACTTTACACTTTCCTTGAAAACAAAAAGTCCCTTATTACCTACCGATATTTGTGAGTAGTAGGTATCACTGGTATTTTCGTACCTAGTGAAAAGCTTAGTGCACAAACGTGTAAGCCTACAGCCTAGTTACATTCCCCCAATTTTGAGGGGGCGTCAATTCGTGGGTTGGAATTATAGATTAGATTAGACCACTAAACCTAATTTGGTTCCAGTCACAAATTGGACCAGATTAACATATTAGATTCTGTACTATACCTATCAATATCAAACGAAGTCTATATTGAAAGGTACCGGTACAGATCTAATTTGTGGTGTATAAGTACCAAACAGATACACCACAATGTGTATATGTACCGTTTCCTTTGACATACGCAGCTTTCGAAAGACATTGGGTTTTACTGTATGATTTTAGACTGTAATATAACATAACCTACGTTCCAAGAAACTCATGTTCTTTTTATCTTTTACAGGGCTGAAACAAGATGAAACAACGGGTCGCGACGGACGAACGGCCCTTCAAAACGGGCTCGACCGATGACTCTCGCACCAGCGACGAAGAACCTACAGCGACATTGGTAAGTAGTCATCAAACATAAGACATACAGTCAACCTTATTATTTGAACGTATTAAAACCTTATTTGATTATAAAAACACCAGAAACAAAAAAATAAAAATTAAATAGTGATGTCAAGAAAAAGTTCACTGTCATCACCAGTGACACAAACATTTTAATATACATGGCCAACAGATTTGGTGGAAACTAAGACCAAATGGGGCAAAGCGAGAAGTCCCCGTTCTTCCTAGCCAGTAGGCTATGATAGGACTGGCACAGTTTAATGCATTTCTAGTTTTAATTGCCGGCCTCCACATCAGCTACGTTGTGTTAGGTTTTGATCGAAATATTGAACCTATACATTTAGGGTTCTGCGCAAGGGCTGCCCAAGTCCAGACAGATGTTATAGAAGTTAAATCCGAATGTGTTAGCGTCTGCAGTTGCGAAGGTCACGAATGAAAACCAGGCTACAATGAACACCACCAATCAATAACAACAAGGTATGAAACGAGGACTTAATGAAGATTTGTATTTGGACGCTGAGCTACTAGAAAAAGATGACAGCGATTGAAAAAAAAATTAAAAGAAACAGAATAATACGTAAGGTTGCTGAACGAGTTATAAACGCGATTCTCCTCGCTACTATATCTTTGGCGTTTGCTGAAATTACTATGACTGTACTGATTCTGTTACTATAACTGAAACGTTAACATTATAATTGAAAAGTTTATATTATTACTGCGACTATTTTAACGGAACTCGGATCTAATCATTATGGCTTTTAGAAGAATTTGGCACAGGAGGAAGGAGATTGCCCAGAAAGCCGCCGAAGCAATGCTTGATGTACTGGCTTGGGCAACACTGGTATTGGGCACCTACATTCTGTTGGCATGTTAAAGCTCTTTGTTATCTGGCCTCTAAAACGGACTGCACACAGGAGAAATGGATTCTGAAAATTAAAGAAACTCGCTGGATTACCTTGCAATATTGAGTTCTAAGTATCTTCAATTCAAATTAAAAGGCAAAAGGTGCCTTGGTGATTCAGAAGAACAATGGTCATCAAAATGATAAAAATAGTAACATGTAAAAAACTTGTCCGCAATGGAGCTACTTATATAGAAGCAGAAGAACAATATTTCAAATTTACAGACTCGCCGTGCCTTTTCCGCATCACTTCTAATAAATCAGCCACAAACTAGTGCCATTTCGATGCATAAATATTTGATTTCAAACTAACAACAACCTTTTTTAATGTAAACAAATAAATGTGTGTTTAACATAAACTAGTGTTTTCTATTAAATGTTTGAGTTCTTAGAAATTAATTTGCTAATTGATAAAGACGATGTCACCGTGGCTTCAGCGGTCAAGCTATCACATATTGCTTGACATATCGAGGTCTCCAAGTCACATGTTCACAGTGTGACATTCACATGGGGTCAAGGAAACTTTCGAGTTCTTAGGAATTATCGCTCAGCGCAGATTCGCTCATTCATAATGGATCATTGAGTGACCACTGATTAAGTTACGAAGTCTTCTTCGTAATTTTATCAGTGAAAAAACGTGTTTTGTAGTTTTTTTTTACCTATTTTGTCCCACTGCTGGGCAAAGGTCTTCCCCACACTCTTCCAGTCTTCCTTATTCTGTGCCATCTTCGGCTAATCGGTCAGGAACGAGTCCAAATCGTCATGCCAGTTTTAAATAGCAATAGCTTTTTTATTTTCAATAATAAGATTTTTATAACTTTTTGTTATTATTAATGCAATACCTATGTGCCCTTTTTGAATCGGACAAGGTTTTTGTAACACATTGTATACATACAAACATCATCTAACGCCGCCGCGCCGTTCTGATTGGCGAAAATTACAAAACGCCAAGTGAATGATAGGGTATGAACTAACGTACTCCTTTTAAACACTTCACGCCTTGACGCTCATGGCGCCACAAATGAATAATTCGCACCTCCTTGATCCTGAAATCGTTTATTACCAATGACTGTCAAGTTAGTCAAAATTACAAGCGTCAAGAAGGCTATAGAAACCATTGATGTAAATCAAAGATACGCCTTACAGCATCAAAAAATGACCGCATTTGTGCTTAAGTTGTCATCTGTCACACAATGACGTAGAGAATTGTCGCTGTACCGTCAGCATACTCGTTTTAAAAAGGGTACTTAATTTTAAAGCGAGGTTGTTTTGAAATAATAAAATGTTTGTCTTTATCAATGATATTATAATTGAATTATAATATTATATTATTATATAAAAATATTTAATGGATCTTTGCCACACCCTCGCGACATAGGAAAATGGAACGATAACAGTTCGGGTCGTCTTGGCTTTAATAAGGAAGCGATAGAGGTTTTAGAAAAAAAAAAAAATTGTGATCCGCGAATATTCTGCACGTTAATTGCTGACGAGATGACTCTTCGCCACCAAACTACGTGGACTGGAAAGAAGACTGCAGGCGTCGTAAATTTCGGTGCTGGCTCGGCAAAATCGTGCGAAATAGCGACTCAGGCGTATGTATTAATATTAGTATGCATGAACGAAAGCTGGAAAATCCCAGTGGCATATTTTTAGGTAACGGACTATCAGCTGAAACTCGGGCAAATTTATTGAAAACATGTTTGAGTGAATGCTACTATGTGGGGGTTGATATTGTTGCCATAACTTTTGATGGCTGTGCGGCTAACATAACTGCAGCCAATTTACTAGGTTGTGATCTAAAACAACATTCAAAAATCCTGTATGTCATTTAGAAGTAGCTATCATGATGCTTGTCACATGATTAAACTGGTTCAGAATTCCTTCGAATCCAAAAGGCTTATTTATGATGGGTTTAGAAGGGAGATTCGTTGGCAGTTGTTGAAAAATTTAGTGAAACTACAAAAAAACGGGTATCCCCTATAATAATATTAATAATTATAATTATTATTACGAATCAAATATAGAGTCATTATCAGAAATATAAACATTCTCAAGTGGTGAACCCATCATTTCATATGTGGGTTCTACAAATGATATCTGTAATTAATAAAATAGTATGTAGGGAACTTTCTGAGGCAGTCAGATTTAAAAACTTAAAGATCGATCTAGATTGATCTTACTACACGGACAGATGTTGGCAATTAGCTAAATCATACATTCATACCTAAAAGATGGTACAACATTTTTTTTAAATTTTCTCCGACCAGCTTGTGTCAAGTAGAACATATCATCATTAAAATGTGGTGAACAAATGCGACTGTATTTGGTTGGCAACCATTCATCGTCTCTTTGTTCTTCTTGGATTATTTTAATCCATTTTTCTTTAACACCCGGTTCTTGTGGGAACCTAACAGTTAAATACAAATAGTGATTAAAGTACATTTATTTAATATTTTTAATCTGTCTGTCTTTTACCTTTTCACGCGTTAAGGCTGAACGATGAAATTTTGCACTGCGCCTTTATTCGCGCTTCTTCCCCTGGATTCCCTCGACATGCTTGAGCAGGTGAGGAATCTCCATATCCTCACTCTCATAGTCTGGCGGGATGGCAACCCACCACGAGCGGAGAGAGATCAGGCAAAAGACCCCACGCTTTATGTGCTTTCGAAGCACATCGCGTTTTATTAAATTGTTTATGTACTAACCTATAATTTTGTATTCGAAAACATAGTTGCAAAGAAAAGATAATCTAAAAAACAAATACATTAAAAAAATCCGGCTTTTAAAATATTTTAAAATTATAATGTAACCTCCATACTTCCTAAATTCTTTTAAACTTTTTTTGTCAACGCTACACTACCCTATCGTTCGTTGTCATGGGAACGAAATTTTTGTTATATGTCATCATCCGTCATAATATTTATTTTTGAAATCGAAATAAATTTGAAAAAAAATTACTTACGCATGAAAAGTAATACCTTTAGCTTTGTTTGTATTTTTGGAGTTGTTGTTACATTTCCTGTAGGCACAACAAGGCATCTTTGTACAGCTGTGTGTATTAAAATCGAGAAAGTTACTCCGATGTGTCACGAACTATGACGAATGAGGAAATGATCTAAAATGAGCGAATTCGCTCATTTCAGAAGTGACACTTTTCGCGCGACGTAAGTATGGTGAGGGCGTATCCATGATTTACATCAATGATAGAAACCAAAAGTTAAATAATTGATAAGATTAAAGAAATTAAACTATTAATAGAAATATCAATATTGATAATGGTGAACTTTATAGTCATTGATGTGGATGAGGAAACCGTAACGAACAGCGGCAAAGGTGACTTGAAAACAAGCCCCGTGAAAGAAGACCGTGTGAAGTATCTTCCGCTCTTGAGTAAAGTGTGCTGCAAATCTTTTAATCAGTGGTAATCGATGAGGTAGACTTGCCAATAGGGCTACCCTGTATTGTCTAAATAAAGCAGGCAATAATACTACGTAGGTTGCCAATAACGCCTCGATACAGGGATACAGAGAGCTTGGTCACGATATAAATATGGACAGTGTGGAATCTGTACTGTCCATATATATATACTGTGCCTTGGTCTACCACATTCTTTTTACAGAGTTTAGAATTTTACCTTTTCAAGCAGCCACTGTTTTGTAGTCTTTCATGTTTTGTCATTCTGAAAAGCTGCAAATGTAACAAGCCACTAACAGAAAATACAGCCGCTTAATGTAGCACTCACAGAGGCCTCGATTGCTGGAATATCTCAAACTGATTTATTAGGGCCATTAAAATAAAGATATCCTTTCAATGTTTTCGTTAAAAATATTCTGCAACAACGCGCGTGATACTTTCCTTAGATCAGGAAAATGAGAATGATCATACATACAGTTTTCTTTCACCGATTTGGGGATAAGCTACAAAATGTCCAGATTCATAGACAGATGGACTGATAGTATGATTATGGTTTTCCTGCGATCTATCGATTACTAGACCATCGTCAGTATCGTCAAGGTTAAGGAAGCTCTACTTTTTGGACTTCCATTTAAAGCGTCATGTTCGTCTACTTTAGTAAAACTGTGTTAAATGTTAAACTGAGTTTTAATTTCCTTTCAGGTCGTACCTCCCGATGGCGGCTGGGGTTGGGTGGTCATGATGGCTTCCTTCTGTTGCAATTTTATGGTGGACGGTGTCATTCTGTCGGGTGGGGTACTGTTGCCTGCCATCAGTGAGGAGTTTGACGTAAGTTTGATTAAGCTCATTTTGTAAACCGATCTCAGAATCGAATAATTTATTTCCTTCGTTTTTGAAGTGAAAACTTCTTTAGCATCGTTGTGATTTGAAAGTCGATGAAACGAAAAAGCGACAGTAAAAAGAGACAGACACATAAATTCATAAGATTTAACGTGAGCGAAAATGAGATAGGAAGCATTATACAGTGTTTCTTATATTCGTGGTTCTCTTTGTGCTCTGCTTCGTACCCCCTCCACTCGTGTTTACCAAGGCATAGTGGGAGTTTGCTTGGGCCTCAGCGTTGTACGTTTGTTAACACGTGTTTGCGCACATGCGAATTACAAAGTTTGAGAAAAGGCATCATAACAACCGTGGTGAAATTTTTGTAGGTTTTACTTCTACCACGTGTGAATTGCACACAAGTTTTTTTTATTTTTATTGGTACCAAATGGTACAGTAAACGAAATTTTAATGTTTTACTAAAAGAAGAAAGTTGGCAATATACAGATGATTAAACAAAAAGCTAGAAAAATATTATTTATTGCCTGACGTATTTCAGACGGATGTCTCGTCCGTGTTTATTTCTGCGGCCACCACACCCACATATACGAGCAGCGTCACTAAGGATTGCGTCATAACCGTGCCTCTGTATTATAACATTTATAACTTTAAAATGCGACCAGAAACAATAGATCCGTAGATCCGTAACGGATCGTATGATCCGTTACACACGACGTGGACAATCGCGTTAGGAATGACAGGTCTTTTACATTTGGTCACTCAATTTTTAACTGTGTGACCAGATGTCTGGTGTTGTGCAGGCGTTTCCTGTTGAAGTTTAATATGTCAACTCACGTTGTTGGTATAATATCGCTCTTTTCGATTATTGTTTTGCTCTCAAGCTGGATGGGATATACATACAAAGCTTATCGATACGAAATTTAGACTTAAATTAAGTTACATGCTTTCTGAAGATGTTGGCCTGTTCCTAACGTTTATTAGTAAATCGCACAGTTCAAGTTGCCTTTTGCACTCGTATCCGAAAACACTATTCGGAAATCATTCATGAACTGGCGCCATCATGAAAATGTTTGAGGAATGACAAAAGTTACGTGCTCAGAGATCATCAAGGTTGCCGGTTAGCTGAAGCGGGTCGCTAAGAAAACGAATACTGATTATCGAGTCACTGTGAAATCCAATAGCATTTTGGCTATCAGTATGTCGATGTTATGACTATGACGGGTCATTGTGCTAGATTCTTGTGTTACCTTTAGAATGACGTGCATCAAGCATTAATTCTACAATGTCTATTTAATAAACCTTAACGAAATCTACTGGTATCTTCGCTTAAATCGGAGATTCGTCTTTAGATCTTCTCTTTAGTGTGACTACAAGACCATGTCCATTACGATATTCTACATTTGATGCCCAAAACGTTCCTTTATTTGAGTAAGTACGAAGTACCCGAGTTGTCAATGTTGTTGTACGTGGGTTATTTTAAAGTTCAATTAAGGCTCCCCGAATAGCTGCTACACAACTCTAGTGGAACAATTTCTATGAAAACTTCATGGAAATTGCTCTACCAGAACCGCTTCGCACAGTCGCGTCGCGCCTGTCTGCGGTAGCCTGTAAAAGATGCCTGCGATTCGACTTAATTGGGCAAAGGCGCCAGGTTGACGCATCGATAAGCGATAACACCTCCTTCTACCTACGTGTCTTGAACTCCTGACACAGAATACTATACAAAATTATATTAATCTGAATGAAAAAGTTCGAATATTTCTTGTTAAAGCTTGTTAATCATCTACAGAATTTGAATCTAAATACTGAAGTGTGAAAAGATTCTCAGAATCTCAGGTTTGCTTTAAACTGACCAAAACTGGTTCTTACGGTATTTGGGGTTTCCCCTGTACAAATTGGTTGATTATAATTTAGGTATACAAGATATCTTCGGAGAACAAACTTTTGCAAATCATCATTCATGTCTTTTGAGCCAAGAATCGCTCTCGTTTTTAGTGTTCCTTGTTTTTGTGAACTAACTGCATGTTTTTCCTTTATTAAACCGTAGACAGTAATTCTGATTTCTGATAAAACCGTAAGCTACAATGATGAAAAAAGTAACCAAACGTAATTACAATCTTGTTTTAAAGCGAACCGCGACTTGACTGTCAATGTTGTGTTCAACAATAAAATTATCATAATGTTAAGGCCAAGGTTTCATCATGGCGCTACAACGACCCATTCATTCGGTCACTCAGTCAATCATTGAATGAACTTTACTTAGATAGATATTGGCTTGGGTTTGGCGGTTCAACTAAGTACATGACTGTGTACATATACGGTTTATTGCAGTTGTTTGGCACTTTGGTACCTACAAAATATATTTCTACATGCTTTAAATTTATCAAAAGTTGAAGCATTAAGCTGGTTCGAAGGGGCGCGAGAAAAGAGTTCCTGGGAGGACTTGGGGCCTTTACCTAGCACAGAAATGGCAAAAAAAAAGTTGCATTGGCAGACGTACAAGTCTGAAATATTCAGTGTTATTGAGAACAATTAATTCAAAACTTTTAATACCTAAATGAATAAGATTTCACTGAATAAGTACTTACCTTGCTTGACCCAGTAATTAAATACAGGAGAAGTGAGCAGTCCCGACCGCTAGACAAACAGCCCAGTAACGAAACACTTCCAATATTAAAAGTCAACATTGGTTAATAAATCATTTTATCGTGCTGTGTACGTCACAGAAGCCCGCACTCGATCTAAAGGCAATTAATTACACAATTTACACCAGTTTCATGTCAAATCGATGCCAGTTAATGGAATTTGCCGTGAACAATCTTACGTAGGGTTGTCCCTAGCAATACTGAAGGATTTCTTCAACATTTTGGACCGGATTTCCGCATGAGATTACTGTTGTTATTTTAATAGCAATACGATGATTTTGGTAATGTTTAAAGCTTAAATTAAAGGACATAAGATTTTTCCTTTTTACTTTTACACCTGAAATAATATCCGCTTAGGTAAGCGGAATTGACAAAAAAATTAAGACCAATGAAGGTTGTTTGAAAAAGCTTGTTGAGCTCTCTGCGGAATGAATGTGCAGGTTCAGTGAAACAGCTATTAAAGGCAGCTATTAAAAGTTTTCCACTATCGCAAGTGCACTAACCCTTGCAATGCAAAAGTACATAAAGTTCCCACATAACCGCGCGGGGGCAATGAACGATCTCGGCCTCGAGACGCCATTTAACTAAACAGGTTGCATTTTTAATCCATCTCGTTTCAGATCAAATCGAATGCAATATTATTGATAAGCGAATGTTAGGTATAGATTTTAAATGTATTTGGTCACTTTCTCAAAAAAAAAAAAACAAAATAACGATTAAAGAGGCGACACGGTGGCGAGACCAAACAGTCTAGAATTAATTTCACAAAAATAAAACAGTTTTGTCTATGTTATGCAACTGAAAACAAAGTTCGTGTGATAACGCAATGTTTATGAAAATAAATAGATAAATCCACGTGTGAACGCAATAGCTGGGCTAGTGCCAATTTTTTTTTAGCAAAACAATATTTATTTAGCGGTATTTTGTAATCCTACAGGCTACAGTATTACAAAATTGTTGTGATAAGATGGTTTTTAAAAGTTAAGGAAAGATCGTCAAAAAAATCGGATTGAGTAAAAGAAAATGAGTGAATGCATATAAAAAATGCCGTTTTTCCCATAGACGAAAACCGGAATAGAAAAGATCCTGGGTTTTTCATTCGGTTTTTTACATCAATGTGCTTTACGTAAAGCTCAGTTCATAACAAGCTAATCGTACATTTCCTGGACACACAGACACGACGATTTGCATTGGTAATAGCAGGGTCAAGTATGCAAGCTGGCGTCAACTGATTTACAGTTACAAAAACAAAAACATTTTGCGTTTGTTGTTTACAAAACAGTCATCAACATCCCTATTTGTATAGGGATAAAGTTCAAAGTTGTGCTTGTATTTGATGGAATGTTCAAGATTATGCGGACTACGTAATGCCATAGTGCATAAACGCCACCACGGACTTATTTATAAGCACTTATTCAGTGCGTTAAGTGCATATGCACTTCAGTAAAGATGGAACTTACGTTGGTAAAATTCCATGAAGGCATGTTTATTAGGGCTAATCTCAACTTACTCACTTCATTCACTTCGGATGCTTTCTCTTTGAATTATTTAAATCTGTGGTTTTGAGTTGAATATAGGCTCTATAAGCAGAGAGCAGTGGTAGCCCAGTGGTAACTGAGTTACGAGTTGTAGTTCGTGGGTTCGAACCCAGGCATGCGCTTTACTTTGTGTTAATAATCTCATCACCACTGCTCTCAAAACGGTGAAGGAAAACATCGTGAGGAAACCGGCATGTCCTAGAACCATAAAGTCGAAGACTTGTGACATCTACCAACCCGCACTGGGCCCGCGTGGTGGATTACGGGCTTACGGCCCCCTCCCTCTCACAGAGAGGAGGCCTCTGTCCTAAAAGTAGGAATATTATAGACTGGTTATGGTTATGGTTGGCTCAACGAGACCCCAAAGTGATTCTTATTTTAATTTATGAACATTTCCATGTACGAATGTGATTCTAATTAATTATCTTTTAAAACCCAACGTGCGTATTTGCAATATTTATCCCTACCTAGAACAGTAAAAAGTATATATAACATAACAACATCACACCTGTAATCCCCAAAGAGCTAGGCAGTACCTATAGTACAGTTATGTTTAAGTCCCATGTAATAAGGGGCGAGCCTATTGCCTTCAACCTGGCACGAATCCAGACTCCGGGCTGCTACTGAGATATTCCAGATGGAAAACCCCAATCGCACTTTACCCGACCTAGGAATCGAACCCAGGACCTCATGCTCAGCAGTAGCGCTTGCGTCCACAAGACCAATGAGGCAGTAAACAAAAAAAAAAAAAAACATTTGGTATTAATAAATAAACACAGCATTACAGCAGTACTAAAATAGCAAAAGGGAAATTAAACCGCCCTGACATCCAGCTAAGCTAATCATATCGCATCAACCATGATTGCTAGAAAACATACAATTTTACTAAATATGGACTCTCGATCTCGGTAGTTTTTACCTTGGCCAATTACGAACGAGTTTCATACTAGCCCCGAAGAAATCCAATGGTAGCCGGCAGGTAGGAATTCTTAAATGGATTTATCCGCCGTAACAATTCGATTTCAGTTCTGTTTTAGCGATTATCTAATTGTAATCAGACAATTACAGGTATACCAGTACCCTAATTGCGTAATACACGATCGATCAAAATCGGAATCTTTTGAATAAGATTGCTAATCCATTACTTAATAAGTTCGAAAAAAGAATCTGCTCAACAACGTAAATAACGCAATGAATGTTGTTGAACTGTCAAAATGAAACAGATTAGTCGTAATCGTTTACGAAAATGTGTAGCGTAATTAGATAGCAGAAAAGGTATGCGCTTCGGTAATCTTCTTGTTTCCGAATGAGCACAAACGTCACGGCACAGAGTACCTAACCCGACACAGAGGCTAAGCTTCTAATAAGCCTTGTACTGCCGCAGTTTGTCGTAGTGCACGAAGTTTTCTCATTATTTGTCACTCCAAAGTTTTTTGGACGTTAATCTATAATTTTGTTATCATAGTAATACAAACTAGACAAGTGCTTTCATGGTAATAATAACAGCTCTACATTAGATCTCATCACCGCGCGTTCGTATTTCCGAAGATAGAGGATGATTCTCGATTTCCCGAAGCGCATACTTTTCTTGGGAAATCTGTACCTAGAATATTCAACAGCTCTTGTTAGTAAGTAGTACAGTAATTAAGTTTTTCTTGACCTGTTTGCTACATTGTTATCACATTTATTACTGTTCAGTAAAGTATAAGTACCGATTAACTACCATGCAAATCGTAATCGGTGCTATTGCAATGTTTTCTTAAGAATGAACGTAAACACTCATTAAAATCTACACTTCTATGTACCTACAACTTGTTTTCCTCCACAATTTTCAATAACAATAATGACATAACTTTAGACCCCCGCCTACTTCGTCTGTGTTTGTTATGTCCACATAGCCTTGGACGAACTTGACCATACTCTTGATTTAATAAAAATATCTTACGAATAATCTTTTCCGCTATTTCATGGACTTCTCACATAACCATTCTTCACTCAAGTAACGAGGCTTGCAAGGTTTTGATACATACTACAAGATTAACTCATAAACTTATTCTTTTATGATATGAGTCCATGTTACTTGAGAATAAATATTTTATTTTTTATAATTATAAACAAAAAAGGCTACCTACCAATGCTCTTATTATGAAAGTACCTGGGGGCCGAGCTCTGCTCTGGTGAAAATAGAGAATGCTCATTTAATATTATAGGATAGTTCATACAAATTCCATGTATAGTACATTCTAATGCCATGCTGCCATGTCATTATTCTAAGGTAGCCATCCTGTTCTAAACTTTGGGCGGCCGAGCTATGGTCGGGTGAAAATACGAAGAAAACTAATTTTCCTAGATATGAGACCTAGCCAGATCATTAAATATTGCTCGTTTAATAGTATAGGATAGTATAGGATCTATAGACATAATAAAAAACTTGCTTGTTTGAAATGATTAAAATTGCAAACATGACCTAAGGTCGTGTCGGTCTAAAAATACTAGAAGCTAACAACAGTAGCTACATAGGTACTCAAAAGTCCACGTACAATGGCCTCAGTACTGAGAGCCTCGTTGAAATTCAATATTTATTACATAAGCCGACGGTCCTGTTATGCTAACATCCAGCGTCGCACGCCTGAGAAACAGCCTATGCATCTTGCTTAAGTAAATAGGACCACACATAGACTTCAGGCAACTAAATGGACGTGCCTAGACGCTGCAACGAGTTACGGTACTTACGAGTATATGTTAGTGTTTACCATGTAGCGAACTTGTTAACTAAATGTATTTGCTTAATATACAGCTACATTTGCATTTTTCCCAAATGAGACCGTCAGTCGTCGATTCGTAGGGCATTTGAAAAGCCCATGCTTTAAATTTAAAGACATGGAAGATTACTGCTGTAACAAATATTCAGGTTTTTGGAATTCCAAAGGTTTTGTTACGTTTCTGCAAAAGGGGACTAACCCAGAACAGTCTTCGACGAAATAAAACCGCTTTTTTTTATTACGGTACATTTAACAATGTAATTTGCGAATTGAAAAAAATACTCGCGGGTGATAATCCGGTCATTTCATGCAAATTATTTAGATTACATTTTTTGCACAACTTCTACAATGTTAAAAACCGGAATAATTGTGAACGACTTTGTAATTGCCAAAACATGACAGATCCAGTGTTAACTGAATGAAACTGGTTTTTGACTTTTGAAATGAACTTTGCTGTTTATACGTTAGTATTACTAACACATCAATCTGGCATTCTGGGTACATGTGCTCTGAACTGGGCTAACAAGACCCAGCTATCCATTTAAATGTCACTTTGATTAAAACTAAAAGTTCATAGAGCGTACAGCGTCTGTCACATGTCTGTCAAAAAAACAAGGCCAGTAGGCCAGACTACATTGACAACGGGAACTTATTTGATCAAGGGAAGTAACCGATTTACTTCCACATCGCACTCAAATCTCTTAATTGTAACGACTTGAAAGCAACACTAGTTTCACATTGAAAGCTTTATATGGTCATGTGCATTTAAATTGTCAGTCCACTAATCAATGTATACCAACAACAATCTTGTCGTATTTTTTGCGGTATCTGCCTTGAACGGGTCTCGACGTGGGAATTCGCAAAATTTATTCATCGATGATATCCTTTTCTGTTACTTCCTGTAATGAGGCGTGTTTGCGGTTTGCTAAGTATTTGCATATTAACGGTAACCGATTAATTGTAATTTCTTCAAACTAACATGTGGTCGAGTGGTCGCAAACACTACTGCTGAGCATGAGGTCCTGGGTTCGATTCCCGGGTCGGGTAAATTGTGATTGGGGTTTTCCATCTGGAATATCTCAGTAGCAGCCCGGAGTCTGGATTTATGCCCGATTGATGGCAATAGGCTCGCCCCCTATTACTTGGGACTTTAACATAACTAGCGAAATGTGGGTGTACTATAGGCACCTCTGCCTAACCTTTCGGGGAATACGGGCGTGATGTTATGTTAACAGTGCCTGGTCGACCGAGCTCTGCTCGGGTGAAAATAGAGAATGCTCATTTAATATTATAGGATAGTTCATACTAATTCCATGTATAAGTACATACTAATGCCATGGCATTATTCTAAGGTAGCCATCTTGTTCTATTATTTGGGCGACCGACCTCTGGTCGGGCGAAAATACGGAGAAAACGAATTTTCCCAGATATGAGACGTAGCTAGATAGATTTTTCGCCCGCGTAAACCCCTATATTGCAACTTTCATCGAAATCGTTAGAGCCGTTTTCGAGAAAGTGATTACAAATATATTTATGTACAAATATTGCTCATTTAATAGTATAGGATGTGGGATAAGCAGGTGTAGAATATCGCACTAAAAGATGTGGGTGTTTTGCAACTATGACCTATCCGAACTATTAATGTTTAGGTTTCTGTCCACAACAACTATTTTACGCAACTCAGTTTTCGTCTAGCGTGCCAACTTATTCTGTGCCATATGTGTCAAGGACAGAGTTCATTGAGATTTGCCACAGAAATAATTATTTTCTTGCAAAAATCACTCGGGAGCAATCACTCGGGATTTCGAGAGCAAATCCAAAGTTACATGTACCCTAGGATTATGTTGGTTGCAAAAACGTGATAGACTTTGTACCCCATCATCGTCTCTCTGCCTCTATTCCAATGTTTTTTGCGTGGGCGCAAAACGGTTTTTCTTCCATTCTCCCCTATCAGCCACCACTCTATCATTCACTCCTTTTTTTTTTCATATCGTCCCTCATACAGTTCATACAATCCATCTATCTATTCTGTGGTCTTCCTCTCCCTTTCCTGTACCTATAACACCTAGAGTTACTCCAGGTATTAAGATCAATGAAAGGCTATAAGGTACTCCTAATAGCCTCTCATTGATCTTCATAGAGGCTATGCTATCCAGGTGGTAGGCTAACCAGGCTTTTATTATGACTGGACAGGAACGGCCTGCGCCTGGTGTCGGAGACCATCTCGGGACACTGCTCGCTAAACAAACACTTTCACACAATAGGCATAACGGACAGTCCTCTGTGCAGGGCTTGCATGGAGGCTGAGGAAGCCGTTGCGGCATGTACCCTTTGAATGCACAGGCGTCACCCAGATTAGAACTGAAACCCTCGAGTCTCCCAGATCCTTCACAGATGTTTTAAACAGACCAGGAAACGTGATCAACTTCTGGAGGGAGGTGAGCTGGTTGGAATATCCACTGATGGCCGCCATTGCCCACGCACAATGGTCCGCCGGAAAGACTAAGTGCGGTGCGGAAAACAAACTCTCTAACAAAGAACGTAGTCCCCTACATAAAAGTCTAGGTACCATCGAAGAAGTTCATATCTATGCACCGTAAGGACTATTTCTGCTTGCAGTGCTCGGCCGCCATAAAACCGGGGCGGTAACAGATGTGGTCATCGCGTTCACGGGATTTTGTTTTCAAATTGCTTAGATATGAAATTCTTCGATGGTACAACCGCAGATATTTGCGGTGAACCGCTGTTCACCCTTATGCCCTTAGTAATAGGGTTGAAAAGTGGTTCACTGCCAGTGTGAGCGATGGTACCTACAATATGACGAAAAACTTGAAACACGAAACGAAGGAAATAAACTCAAACTCAAACTCAAACTCAAAGCATTTATTTCAAATAAACCAATTACAGGTACTTTTGAATTGTCAAGGGGTCGGTCAGTCAGAAATATGAAGCTAGTTGCCCATTCCAACGCGTAGTAGGTTCCTATGGAGAAGAACGGGCAAGAAACTCCACGGACACTCTTTTCAATCAGAATATTTTCACAAAATATTGGTTACATCATCTATTTTTGTAATTATACATGTGAGAACAATGTAAAAAGACGTGCACGTTAAAAGCGTCAGTAATAAAAATAAAATCAAAAACATTTAAAAAATTAAAATAAATTCAAATAAGCCGTGGCAGCTAAGAGATGACCAGTCCCCACTGACGGCGCCCGTTCACGAACATGACGCATGCATCAGCACCATTTAGCTCAACCATTTTGAAGGGAACTTAACGATCCAACACACACGCCACCACCAGCGAGACATTTGAGTGAGCATGACATACTCACAACCGCCAGGGCAAACTCAAGTCAATGAAAGACGTACCCAGTAAATGGTAACTGTAAAGTAGGGACATAGTGCTCACACATGTGCTATGCAATTATATAATACTAAGAGATTGAATTTATACAATCTAAAGATAGTTTTACAATCTTCAGCAGCTGCAACAATATTTTGAATGCTAATCAATTAGTTTATGCGCCCTTGTGGAGCTGGACCAGCGCTGAGCCAAGCATTTTTGTCGTCGATGTAATCCCCCAACTTATAATATGCTTGGCAGCATAGTGTGCGTTTTATACAAGATTTAAATTTCGTTTCATTCAATTGGAGTATGTGGGGAGGTATTTTATTGTAACATTTCAAACAGTACCCCATGAAGGATGAGTCTACTTTAGCCAGTCTGAAACCCGGTTGAATCAATTGGTCCCTATTTCTAGTCCTATAATTGTGTCTATCACCTCTTTTACTGAAAAGACTTAGATTTTTCCTAACGTACATGATGTTTTCATAGATATATTGACAAGGTACCGTCATGATATTAATATCTTTAAACAGTTCCCTTAGAGAATCGCGTCTGCGGAGGCCATATATTGCTCTGATGGCTCTTTTCTGCAGAATAAAAATAGAGTCGATATCTGCAGCCCGTCCCCATACTAAAATACCGTAAGACATAATACTATGAAAATAACTGAAATAGACCAGCCTCGCGGTATCTACATCAGTAAATTGACGGATTTTTCTCACAGCATATGCTGCTGAACTTAGGCGTCCTGCAAGAGATGTTAAATGAGGACCCCATTGCAGCTTGGAGTCGAGCGTGATCCCCAAGAAAACAGTTTTATCGATGAATTCCAATTTCTCCCCATTCAATACTATGTCACAATCACTACTTTTAACATTCGGTAAAGCAAATCTAATGCATTTAGTTTTTTTCCCATTTAATACTAAATTATTAGCAGTGAACCAATTTTGGACCTGCAGTAGGGCGTTATTTACGTCGTCAAGATTTGATGCACGTCTATTTATCTTAAAAATTAGAGAAGTATCGTCAGCAAATAACACCATTTGTGGTTGGTTTTTTAATAAATGGGGTAGGTCATTTACATATACTAAAAAGAGGAAAGGACCCAATATCGAGCCTTGTGGTACACCCATTTTTACTTTTAGACCGAGTGAATTGACCCCATTAATTTGGACTTGCTGTTGTCTATCATTTAAATAAGATTTTAGCAAACTGAGCGCAAGTTTACCTAGACCGTAATGCTCAAGTTTCAAGAGTAAGGTTTCATGATTTACGCAGTCAAATGCTTTTGAGAGGTCACAAAAAATTCCTATGGCGTCTTGGGCCCCCTCCCACGCTGTAAATATGTGTTTTAATAAGGTTACACCGGCGTCAGTCGTACAACGTCCTTTGGTGAACCCATATTGCTGATCGTGTAAGATTTGGTTGGTGTTAAAATGATTAAGCATTTGATTGAGCATTACCTTTTCGAACACCTTGCTGAATACCGGCAGCACGGATACTGGTCTATAATTGTTAGTGTCTTTACTGTCCCCAGATTTAAAAAGGGGTATAACCTTACTGTATTTCATTAAATCAGGGAAGACTCCTTGATCCACGCACAAATTAAATATTAAAGCTAAGTATGGTGCTATAGTCTCGATTATGGATGTACAAACTTTGATAGATAATCCCCATAGATCTTCGGTCAATTTGATTTTAATTTGCCGAAAAGCTTTTATAACTATCATAGGGTTTATATGTTTAAATTGAAATTCAACCGGGCAGCCTGGAACATTCGCTTTTAATAAATCTATTGAGACATCGGGTGAGGAATTTAAAGCTTCCGTCGTTTTATATGGTATATTAGTAAAGAAATTTACAAATTCTTGAGCTACTTCTAAATTCGAGCTTAAGACACCACGTGAAGTCTCCAATGTGAACTCAGTGTTTCGTATTTTTTTCCTATTAGTTTCATTATTTATAACTTTCCAAACTGTTTTTATTTTATTTTCTGCTGATTTGATCTTGTTGCTAATATGCATAGCTTTAGCTATCTTGCAGGTATTTCTAAAAATTTTGGAATATGTAGCAACATACTTGTTGAAAGTTTCAGTGTTAATGTAAGGCTTAAGGCCATACAGCTCGAACAGTCTTTCTCTACTTATCCTAATACCTCTAGTTGCCCAGTCGCTAAAAATAAAGTTAGGGCAAATATTTTTTGTTTTCTTTTCAAAAGTTTTATTGAATTCTGTGTGCACTACTGAAAAGAAACCCTCATACAATTTATTTGCATCGTCCATATTATGGCCCAGAGCATTTAACTTATTATTTAGGCAATGTA
The DNA here is from genome assembly GCA_947364205.1 of Agrochola lota. NCBI lineage: Eukaryota > Metazoa > Arthropoda > Insecta > Lepidoptera > Noctuidae > Agrochola > Agrochola lota. The sequence continues at coordinate 6,653,442 of OX376231.1, read as the reverse complement.
TTTAGGGTACTATTAAATCTATTTAATTTGCCAGTTGTAATTGGTCTAAATTGTATTTGCACTTTTTGCTTAAGTGTTTTAAACCTAAAAGTTACCGTTAGTCCACTATGATCAGACGGCAAATAATTTACGATGGCTTTATCTAAATAATCACAATCGCAGAAGACATTATCGATACAAGTAGCAGAAGTTGGAGTTACTCTAGTCGGTTCTGTAAAAACATTAGACAAATTGAACGATTTAAAAAGGCTTATTATTCTACTGCTATTTGAATTATTTTCCAGAATATTTATATTAAAATCACCACAAATAACTGCGGCTTTGTTGCTAGATGCAAGTTTCGCTAGGACATCTTCCATTATTGACTCAAATAAAGAATAGTTCTGATAATTAGGGGGTCTGTACACGCACACTACAACATGCTTATCCAGCTCAACACAGGACAGTTCAATGCAATGTTCAACTGATAAACCAACTATGTCATTACGTTGTTTCGATTTTAAACAATTTTTTATCAAGATAAGAGAACCTCCACGTAGCATAGATTTACGGTTAAAGCAACTGCCCACACTATAGTTCTCATAATTAATTAGCATAGCATTAGCATAAATTATCAAATTCCTTTTTTTTATTATTAATTGTGGTACCTTTCTTAAAAAATATATTTTATTTTATTTTCAGGCTAGTGCAAGTCGGGTGGCGCCAATAAATTCTTTAGTTGCTGGATTCTACCTTCTTCTCGGTCCCATAGCATCTGCTTTGGCAAACAAGTGAGTGAATTAATTATTGATTTAGCCAAATTCCTTATAGCGTGCCCTGTTCGCTTCTTAGCCGTTGGGCTTCATGATCATCATTTTGCAGACTATTTTGTTCCTTTCTTAATATGTTTTTGTTAATTTTTAGGTACGGATTCCGAGCGGTAGCTATCATTGGAAGCATAATCGCGGCAATTGGTTTCACTATCTCCTACTATGCCACCAGCCCCGAATTCCTTTACGTAACATACGGGCTCATTGGAGGTAAGATACCTTCTACCCACTTAATAAACAGTTTATTAATTAGTAAGATTGTGTCCGAAGACAGGTTTTGTTTGAGAATGGAGAAGAAATCTTAATGTTCTGAAATGTTGAAATACGCTAAGCCATTGCTTTGTGGTATTTTAACTGCTTCACAATCATCTTAATCTCGTACGAATAGTTTCTACTTTTTATTAATAAAACTGTTTTTGTTTTCGCCATAATGTTTTATTAAATCCAACAGTCTGACGTGTAAATCCAATATACTGTAACTCGAGTTACAGTGTTTGGCCTTAATAGCGCTCATTCGATTATTTCGAGGCAGTTACATATCCCTAAAAATTTTTTTCATGTTATAGTATGTAGAAGTAGATATGAGCACATACTAAACACTGTATCTAAAGCATACTAAAAACCAAAAAAAGTTTAAAAGCCCTTTTCTCGAAATAGGTATTTCTGAGATAGAGTGTTTTGGATTCACACGTCAGCAGTGCCAAGCACTAGTGGGCAAAAGTGAACTCAGAGTCTATGCGAGTGCTATTTGCCCCACCAAAATCAATTAGTGGGACAAATTAGTCGACAAAACTGTGAAAAATCCACTTTATCTCACTGGTGGGACAGATTGGTGGGGCAAAGTGGAATAAGCCATAAAACGCAGTTTTTGATTATTTTTGGGCTCCGTCAAATATTCCTTTTTCCAAAAGAGTTCCGTTGCCAAAACAGTTAGAGAACCGCTGCGCTAAGTTTAGTAGCAACCGGAATCTGGATTTTTGTTGTGCCCTGTAATCGCAACAGGCTCGCCTCCTATGAAATGGGACGAAAACATAACTAGCGTAAAAAGGGTTTAATACAGCTCTGTCTACCCACCCTTTCGGGTAACCCAGCAATTTAGGCGAGATGTAGGTATTGTGAAGATAATCATAAGATTTACCAAATTGATATCATTTGTTTTCAGGTTTCGGTATCTGCTTGCTATTCATGCCTGCAGTGTTAACTGTTGGCTTCTACTTTGAGAAGTGGCGGGCACTAGCGACGGGTGTAGCTCTGTGTGGCTCCGGAGTGGGTTGCTTTGTAATGTCACCTATCACGAGCTCGATTGTAGACCAGTACGGCTGGAGGATGGCTATGCTTGGTCAAGCAGGTCAGTAACCAACAAAATATAGAAAAAGAAAAAAAAAAACCTTTTTTTTAAATACTTGCATTTTTTTTTCGTAGATTTTATTATTTTCTCATTATTACTTATAAAAAAAACTATTAAACTATTTTAGGTCCATAAACATTTTATTAGATTTAATGTACCTGTCCTAAACATTATGTTCTGATTAAATATTATATTGCTTCAGGTATGATGCTGACGTGTATTATCTTTGGTTTAACATTCAGACCAATAGAGCCAGTCCACGTAGTAGTAGAGGAGGAACCAGTTGCAGTGGACGAAGCGGAACGTAGCAGAATAGCAGCAGAAAAACTGCAGGATAAGATGAAATTACAGAGCAGACTTGAATCAGGCATCAAAATTCCGAGTGACATGAGGTTCCATACCCAAGCCACCCCTCATACTTGGATGGGTGTTTCAAACAACACTCGCTATCCGACAGCAGAAGAGGTCTTCCGTGGAAGCACTACGGCTATTAATGCTCAACAGCGTCGCTCTTCCGCCACAGCAGGAACAATCAAGAGCAACCTAACCAAACCTCATTACGCAACAGTCACTGAGAAAGACGAACAGGAAGACGCTACTACCAACCCCGCGGCAACTGAGCCTTTGATCGACGCCACGCGAGGATCCGTTCTCAGACTTATGTCGCGCCAGGACTTTGCCAGTACCGGACGCCGACGCTCCTCAACTGCTGACTTGGCTCCCAGACCTTTGTACCGTGAAGATATCTTCTTCGGAGCCAGCTTGGCCAGGCTGCCACAGTACCAGTCGCGGACATCCATTGGGTACCACATGGCTGTAACGCACGTACCTTCTCCCGAAGAAGAAAAATCACAGAAAGGCATATGTCAAATTTGTCCTGTAGCTGTGCGCAGAGCTTTGGCTACCCTGTTGGACGTGAGCCTATTCAAATCTGCAACATTCGTGGTTCTAGCTGTCAGTGGTTTTTTCACAATGACGGGATTCTTTGTGCCATTCATGTACGTGCAAAAAAGAGCGGAGGAGAACGACATGCCGCCACATGCTGTTGAGTGGTTGGTGTCAGCGATCGGAGTAGCGAACATTGTTGGGCGACTGGTGTGCGGTGTGGTGTCGTCGATGCCGAACGTCTCAGCGCTATTTATCAGCAACATTGCTGTCACTTTCGGAGGGGTCTCGACCATATTAAGCAACTTCAGCTTCAATATTTATTTCCAGTACGGATACTGCATCATATTCGGCCTTTCTGTTGGTGAGTTGGTCATAATTCAGTTTATTACACGACATATCAGCCTCAGCTGCAAAAAATTAAAAGATAATAAGTTAGTACTTAATATTTTAGTTTAAAAAAAAAAAATTTAAAACTGAAGGTCACACTAACCTATCTAGGTGAATTTGTAATTCCAGTGATAACAATACGATCGATACAGTGATCTAAGTTAAAAAAAAAAAAGTTTCAATGATTTTAGTATACCAACATGGGCAAATACGTCTGTATTTTAATTTATGTAATCACTTGGCTCATTGCGACTTGTTTCATTTCAGCTTGCTTCGCTGCGTTGCGTTCTATTGTAATCGTGGAGTTCCTTGGTCTGGAGCGGCTCACCAACGGCTACGGCCTGTTTCTTCTCTTCCAAGGCGCTGGTGCTTTAATTGGTGCTCCTATTGCAGGTGAGGTTTATTTTATTTTATGGCAAACAAGCTAACGGCCAATATAAATGTGAAGGCGCCAACCCGTCTTGAGCAAGCGTGGTGATCAATGCTTGTGCCTTCTCTGTATGAGAAGAGGCCCTGCAGTATAGGCTGGTATTATTATTATAAGCTAATGGCCCACCTGCTGGTGGTCCAGCGTCGGCTATGGACATCTGCAATACCAGCGGCATCGCAGAAGCGTTGCCGGGATATACACAAGGGGCGAGGGGCGCGGGCGAAGCGCGGGCGGGGCAACGCGGACTGTGTGGTGCGGGCGTTGCGCCGCCCGTTTCATATTTCATACAAAATGTATAGGAACGCGGAACATACACACAACGCCCGCGCCACACCGTCGTCACATCCGCGCCACACCGTCGTCACATCCGCGCCACACCGTCGCCACGTCCGCGCCACGCCCGCGCCACACCGTCGCCACGCCCGCGCCTAACGAAGCTGAAATGTCGTATCTGCGATTCCTACCTTCAAGCGCACCTGCAACGTCATTAATTGAACGTCGATCTATCTAGACATGGGAGAGTTTAAGTATTTGAATGCCATAGTAATACACAGTTCTGCATTACATAATTTGCCCTAGTTTTTTATGTTATCGATACGCACTCTTTTAAACATATAATTTGACCTCGTCTTCATTTTATTGATTCGTATTTTTTATCTTTCGCAGGAATGCTGTACGACTCCACCAGTAGCTATGATATATCGTTCTACGTGGCAGGTGCATTGATACTCTTTTCAGCCTTTATGAACTACCCCGTCAGCAGGATTAACAGATGGGAGAAGGAACGTGCGAGTGCAAAGGAAAACGCAAAAGGCACCAGCTCACAACGTATAATCAATAAAGTGTAAAAGAAAGGACATTTGCAAAAGCACATTGTTACGGACAACACATTTAGTGCCAAAAGAACTCAACTGAAAAATAGTGAATGTAGTTTTCCAACTGCCGGACGAGTGCGTAAAACGAAACGTAGCTGGCATTGAAATGTATGTACCGTCTGCCGAAGGATGAGTATGCACTAATGCGTGTAATGAATAATAAATTATGCTTTGCATAGTTTGGATACCAGCCTTATTCCCGTATTCATGAATGACCTTATACGTAAGTGATTGCATTCACTGCCATTGTAATGGTTTTAACATTGCCTTGGCGCATTCGTTCATGAATATGGAAATTATTTTTTATAAGACTTGGGATTTTTTTTAACTACATTTATTTACAAAATGTAGGAACCTAGTTTAATGTTAGTTTATCAGTCAAAAGCCAATGACCAAAATTGGTGCATTTTTTTTTTCGCGGCCATCTATCTAATATTACTAAGTAATGCAGAATGAATAATATGACGAAGAAAAGTCAATATGCGGTAACTTAACCTAACATCAGTCTGACCCGAATTATACATAAAGAAGAGTTCATAAAAATTCAAGTTCAAATATATCATTGGACAGCATTTGTAGAAAAATCGTTTATCAATTCATTCGTGTGATAGGTTTTTCCAATACCGACTAAGGTTTCAACGATGGCCGCGGTGTAAAACCAATACGCCACTTCCCATAGTAATTTGGTCATTGTCCTTTGGAGATCAAGTTAGATTTAATATAAATTTAATTGTAAACTAATAAACACAGTCCTAAACATGTACCTCGAATACGAAATTATACAATTAGAAACATTCCCAGTAGTGACGGATTGGTCAAAAACCCTGCCAAACTGATGAAGTACCTTTGGCAACTGCTGTGACCATGAACTGTCAAAAATTATGACCATGAACTGTCAAATTTATGATTATGCTTTTATCCGTCTCGAGATTCACTTGACAAAACTGCAAGAGATGATTGCTTTTGCAATAGATTTGATTAAGTCAGATAAATGCATTTAAAATAGGTTTAGAGGTTTTAAAAGTACAAAGACTCGAAATATAAAGATAGTTTCGTAGATTTTTTGTCAGAATTAGGACCCTTAAGGAGGAGATCTGAAGCCAAAATGTACTTTAAATTATAGTTGCGTTACATTTAACATTGGATAACTATTGTGTGCCTAGTTCATAAAAGTGGTGCATAATATAAGACTAATTTACTACTGCGATAGACTAGACTGATGCGGGGTAATTGCGTAACACACCTTACAATGGCAATGCCTTTCATTTTGATAGTTCATCGACAAAGTAAGCAATGGGTTAGCAATTTCCTTCAAAATCTTTTGAATTGTGATAGAAAGTGTGTTACGTAATTAGGGTGCAGCGGGGTAATTGCGTAACACACATAAAATGACAATTGATCGCATTTTCTTTCATTTTGACAGTTCAGCCACGGCTCATTGCGTTATTAACGTTGTTGAGCAGACGGATTTATTTAACATATGAAGCAATGGATTAGAAATGGGCAGGGCTCGGAAACGTTATTTAAAATAACGATTTTAAAACGTTTTTAACAGTTCTCGTTCTTCTTTGTACAACATTTTGTTCGGAACTAAAACGAAACGTTGTTTTCAAAAACTGGTTTATTCCGCAGGACGCAAGCGCGCACTGTGCGTGCAACAAGCATGAACTTGTTTAGTTAATTTGTACATCATTGTGTCATTTCATTACATCATTGATTTTTTTTTTTTTTTTTGGATGGGAAATCATCAAATGACTTCTCCCGCTCTGGGCAGAGCGAGAGGGTGTGTCAGACTTTTACTGACTAAAACCCACCCGTGTTCCTTCCGTTGCCTGTGTGCCGGGGCCGCGATATCCCTTTCAGACAAACCCGCAACCCCAGCAGGCAGTGGTCTTTCGACCCCGTCGTATTACATCATTGATTCCAATGCGCTTGCCGTTTACATATCTATTGATTAGGGTTTTGTTGCGAGTTTCCTATCGATCAACCGAAAAATGGTTAAGAACGGTTAAAAAGGTTTTATTAACCGAGAACGATTTAAATTTTGTTCTTCTTCAAAAACGTTTTAATAACGTTCCGTTCGAATGTAACCGAAACAAATCGTTCCTTAGTTTTTATTAGGACGAACCGTTTCGAAAAATATACCGTTATCCGACCCCTGGAAATAGGTATCCTTCAAAACTCTCGGATTGTGATTGAAATTGTGTTACGCAATTATTTTAGGGTGTAGGTCAGTGCGAAATGAATGATGATCATGATGTAAGAAACATAGAAATGATTTAAAATTGTATAGCAATTGTGCCTTATTGTGTGAACTGACTCGCTATTTTACTATGAAATATTTATATTTACGTAAATAAATTGGACTCAACAGTCGTTGTTATTATTGCACAAGTTTTAATGTAAATACCGAAATTGGTAATATTTCCAAATATATTGCACATCACATGCAATGTTAAGGCGTAGTTAATACTATGAGTTACTAACATTTATTTTATTTAGATTAAGGCCTTATTATTACTGTGGCTGTGGTCTTGTAGCGTATCTATTCTTAAATTGTGTGCTTATAATAGGCATGATGACAAAAAAAAATGTCCGTCAGGTAGATTATTAAAAAATATTAGACACGTATTTCGCCTTTTTTTCATAATCAAAAGATTATGATGATATATTGAGTTAAAATGTGGCATGACGTCACGCCATGGTAGATTCTATACTGAGTTGTGACGTAGCGAGCACTCGCTCCCCAACTTTAATGCGTTTTATCTAAGTCAAGCAAAAACACGTGTCTAATATTTTTTTATTATCTGACTGCCGGATCTTTTTTTTACCCAAGCATCATCCCTATAAGAAATCATAGTCATTTATTTTCGAATCGTAAATCATTCGTTACTTTGAAAGCAATTCATTTTTCTATATCATCTTTTTTGCCTGTTTTTTATTGTGTACATGTCTTTCAATGTATGTCTCATTGTTTGATAATGTAGATGTTGATGACGTTTTTATAATGAACTATACCTGAAACTATATGTAGGTACCTACTTATATAAAGGTATACACGTATTTAATTATATCCTTACATATTATAAAACAAAGTCCCCCGCCGCGTCTGTCTGTCTGTCTGAACGCGATTTAAAACTCAAAAACTACCGAACTGATTTTCAAACGGGTTTAACTACTGGACGGACTGATCATTCGGAAGGTTTTAATGTATAATTAATTAATGTTTTGTGTAAATTGGCTGAAATAATGACAATTATTGTCGAAAATGTCGGAAAAAAACATACCGACTGGAAGCTTTACTGGCGTGCGCCCCGTAAGCCGTAAGAGATACATCAAATTTATGTTCTACAGAATTGTATATTTTAAAAATTTCAATAAAAAATGCCCCCGATAGCATATGTCTATCTTCTAAGGATGACCTACAGTAATCATTTTTATTTTTCAGAATTTGATAAAAAATGCATTATTTCCGAAGCTATTTTGACCGGTATTATTTTTTATCCAATAGAATAGAATATGAATAGAATATGTTAATTAAATTGGGCATCTAATTTAGATTCAAATATGCCTTGCCATCATATCATTAAAATGAATACTTTAAAAGATATCACAGATTCAAAATTACGCGTAACGAAATAATTATGGTTGACGACATGGCGGGCGCAGCGGTAGGACTCAATGACTTTTCTTCGGCTATTAGGTATCTAATCCCGGGAGTACGTACCCGTGGGATATTTTCCGACATCCACGCGGGCGAAGCCGTGGGCAAAAGCTAATTATATATATTTTTTGAGAGGTATTCTGAACAAAAGTACAATATTTATTTTGTTTATGAGAGTTTGTACTTAGTAGTCACAATTTACGATTTTACAATCGTAAATTGTGACGTTCGGAAATACTTTTAGATGGTGACTATGATTTTTTGAGTTGTTTAGTATGTTTATCGATGCCACAGTGCCATATAGTGTTACATTATGTAAGGAATTATCAATAGGTACACGTAACACGCGTCCGGACTATTGTCTTGCCGTATATCATGACAACGTACAAATTGTCAATTGAAATATGTCCAATTGAACCGTTTTGTGACGATAAGTGTGTGAACAAACATACAGTCTTCCTTGGCCCTTTTGAAATACACGATATTTGCCAAATAACGCTGATTATTGTTTTATTTCCGATCCTACCAAGTTAATGGTGCCGATTCTCTTGTACACCGAACTAAACTAACTAAACTATCACGAAAAATCCTTACTTTTGGCTATGAGAATTCTAAGATTCTCATAGCCAAAAGTAAGGAATTTATATTCTGCAAATAAATACTCTAAACTAAAAATAATTTTGACACAACTAAAATAGAATTTGACAATCGCGAATCCACCTGGTACCCGTGGTTTGCACTAGCCCGTGATTTTTTTTAGAGCCGGAGGCGCGCAGGGGTTGCTGCAGATGCTGTTGTAGGGGGTCGAAATTTTCATTATTTTTGCGATAGGACGCACCATTTTCGAGATATAAGCAAAAGAAAAAATAAATACAGTTCTGTTTTTGCACGTGAAGTCGAGATGTTGGTGTGAATGTTCATGACAACTTATTTTATCCCACACCTTTTTAATCGCGATTGTCAGGTTTAGTCTGGTTTGGAATTTTGCAATCAAAATTTTAGGAAAAAATGTTAAATTCAGAATAGCAAAATTGCCATTTTCACTAAACTAAAAACTCAGTACTATCTTAGTGCTGTCAAACTAAAATATAGTTAAGTTGTGTCAGTTTAGTCTATTTCAGAATGGGAAATCGTCGTTTGACAGGAATAAACGAAATTTTTGTGATTTTTAATCTAGTTTAGAGGTATTTGTGACAAGAGAATCGGCACCATTGTCTGTTAAATATTTCCAAATAAACGACCGACACAACGGTGGTATTCGTAAGTTGCTATGGAGGTACCTTCGACTGCACGGAAGCACTAGAAACGAAAACTATGCAAACCGCCCTGAGGAATCTCGTCCTACCGCCGCCGAAGTGCGTGTCGGACTACGCATAATGAAGGGTTTCGCAGTTGGAATGAATTTATCCCAAGAACAAACTTAACTTTGTAGGTTTTAAAAACCGGCCAAGTGCGTGTCGAACCACGCACAATGAAGGGTTCCGTAGTTGGTATGAATTTATCCCAAGAATAAACTTAACATTGTAGTTGAAAAACGTGTTCTCCCATACGGAATGTATGGGAGATCATGTTTTTCAAACTGCAAATTTAAATTGGTTGATTATATCTCGTTAACCTGTACAGCCTACTTAGCTCTCATAGTTGTCCTTTTAATTTCGTTATATATACTACTGCTGTGAATTTTTTCACAAGTCCAAGTACAACCAAAGGGCACTTTCCGTCGAGCTGTCCACAACCTTTGTTCACTACCCGAAGCGACTTCACCGGCAGAACTTCGAGACCTTGAAGCGTTCGAAGGGGGGAGGGAGGGAAGGGTAAATACCTATTTGTTAAGGTGGCAAATCATATTTAAAGGCTCGTGCAAACAAGCGCGACGCGACGGCGCGACGCGTCTCAAACAATGCAATATCTAAGAAAACTGTAGGTAGGTACGGTATAACAATATCCGGCGTCGCGCTGGTCTGCACAAGCCTTGATCAAGATACAATCTGACACTGACTTGCAAATTGCAAATAACGTAAGAAATTTTGAATTTCGCGGGCTACCTTTGCGGATCCACGTTAAGAAATTTCTGATTTGCCCGCCTGGGCCAAAACTACATACGTTCCTAGTACTTGAGAAAATTACGACGGGGTAAATCGGGACGATCAACAGTGCTGCTACTTTTCAAATAAACAAACTCGACGATAGATGGCGCCCGCGACGGCCGGCGGCTACGGACTAAGCCTTACATTACGAACCTACCACGGATACCACCACTAATCACGGATTTTCTATTCCGTATTGGTAATGAAACTAGTGATAGGGTAGACTGGGTACGGTTGTGACAATTTTCATTTGACGACCAATAATTTAGTTAGTTTAGGCAGTTAGCTGTAAAAAATAATATTTTTATTGCGCCTACGTAAAAATACTAAAATTGTATTTCTAAGTAAGTACCTACTATGGTTTACTCACAAGAGCAAGTTAGAAAAAAGAGAAAATGTCACAACCAACCTCATTCCAGGAGCGGTTTTGAAAGTACTTGGGGTCGGTAGTGACAGGTTTAAAAATCACCAAAATGGTCATCAACCACTTTTATTCATCGCTTTTATTGCACGAAATATCCATTCTTCTCGAAAAAAATATGTTTATTACATTTCATTACATTTACGTGTATATAGGGTGGAATTTTTGAACCTCGCTTGGAGGGAAAGTACATTCCTTATAGATATAATACATATTATGTTTATAAAAAGCTTTTAAATAAAAATAAAAAAACAGCTTTTAAGTAATCATCCATTGTCACGAGAACCAAACACGTATGCCAAATTTCAGCCCGATAGCTTCAGTGGAAGTGGGTGAAATATTGATTGCAATATTCCAGGACATACATACAAGTGAAGTTAAATAAAAGCTTTTAAAAATCATTAACTTGCCAATAGTGTAGGTATACAGATATGATGGTTATTTCGATGAGAGTCCCAATACATTATGCTTGCAAAATTATTTAATTTATTACATTTCCTAGACAAAGACATAAACAAACACAATTATACAGTTTCGCTAATATTGCGATTGTTACAACCGTAAGAACCGTAACCCGTAAAGTCCACCGTACACCGTACAGTCTACCCGGTCCTACCTGCCTCATAATTTCTTTATTCATTTTCAGTTTGTAATACCCATAAACATATAATTTTTCTATTTCAATGGTAATACCTAGCATGCATCTAGAACTATTTTTTTCCTTCGCACGTACCAAGTCATATCTTTCATTTGATGCGTGACGTCATTGAAGTGTCTTTGTTTCTAGGGGACAAGACTCAAAGTTGTGGTTACCGGTTGGTTGTTTTTGTGCTATAGTTTGACCGGGACCGCTGTTCCGCGTCAGGCGAGGCCGGGGTAGTGTTGACGAATGAGCGGCGGGCAGGACGCCACGCTTCGTGACCATTGACGAATGAACGGCCTGCACTGCCCCCCGTCTCGCCGCGCACATACCTAAGGCATGGAACAGCGGTGACGGTTAAACTATAGCACCGCCAACCGAAATTGCGCGATGTTGCATAATTTTATTGTAGGTATACGAGTAGTCCAGTAACGTACCTGCCTTGAAATTGAACATCCAATATATAAAAATTACTTTGTTGTACATTAATTGCTTACTAAACTATCTGCTTTAGCAAGGTTCAGCACAGAGACCAGCAAAAGCTCGTTCTTTGGGTTTGCAGTCCAATTTTGAGTAGAAATATACCTGCCTACGCCAGCAAGTGCATTCCTTGTGGCGTGTCCGCCGCAAGGAATCATCTGTTGCACGTGATTTAGGTTGTGATAGTTCATTATCAACGAAAAAATAAAACATTTATTGGCGCAAAAAGATGTTATATTTGCATTTTATTTACAAAAGATAAATCTAAGAGTTGGAGTTGGGTCCACGTCTACGGCCGAAGGTCTGCACAACATTGACGAATCTGTAATAAAATATTACTTTGTTAATACCAATTATATTAATTTCTAGATAGATTTCATGACTGCAAAGTTTACACTTGACCGTAAGATAATAATTATTTGTGGATACAACAATTGAATCAATAGCTAATGCAATCATTTGAATTTCAGTAATTAATTAACGCAAGTGATAAGCTAACTTATTACTATGTATTAGACACAGGGTAGTCGCACATCTGACAGAAGATGCGTCGCATATCGTCCAGTCGAGTAACGCTAGAACGGACTAGTAGATAATAAAATATTCAACCTCAACTGATGATGCGTAAGTGCGTCGACCGTACTACCTGGAATTTAACAAAGTTACGCCCGACGCAACTTCCATCAGATGTGCGACCTACCCTTAGTAGATATTGCAATGACGAAGACACGTATATAGCGTGTGCAGTCATAGTGATCATGTAATAATAGGCAATAAGAGACTGATATACACATATCTGATGAAAGCCATACAAAAATAAACTAAGCCTTCAACAGTCATGGATCAAAAAACCATGTGATAAATCTAAATATTGTAAAGACGTAAAATATGTGAGTTTGTATGTAGGGGTTAATCTTCGAAACTACTGATTCAATGCCGACAATTCTTTCACTAATGGGAAGCTACATCATGCTGAGTGTCATAGATATATTTTATGCTAAAAAATTAAATTTTACACAAACAAAGTCAAAGGCAAAAGTTAGTTTTTGTATATTGATTCATCACGTATTGATTTACAAAAGCAGTAGATTCATTAGAGGTTTACGTTGACAAAGATCACTACACAAATGAATATTTACCGTCTGTTATACTGGATCCTCCTCTTAGCACGGCCAGTCTTCTTCTTCTTCTTTTGTTGCTTCTCTACTTTGGGGGTCTGACCTTTGACCTTACCTGAAAAGGTGAAATTAGAATGATTTACATAAACATCACACCTTGTTTCCCCGAAGGGTTTGGCAGAGGTGTACCTATAGCACACCCACATTTCGACAGTTATGTTTAAGTCCTGTGCAATGTGTTAAATCTAAAAGATTTCTCAGAACTGGTGGACCATGGAACTCTAGTTACTATATTCATAAATACATTTTTTATCATTCATTGGGCATTTCAAAGTTGGAAATAATCAATATATACACAAAACATTTATTTTGTAAACCATCTCATTTAAAACACTGAATGCATGAAAAATGCACTAATAGTAATATTTAATCACCATAATTATTGACACCAACAAAAAACCACCAAAGTACACACAAAGTACCACTCAGTTATTGAGATAATAGATTAATATTGCACAATTTTTCACAAGGTTTTACGTGTAGTGTAAATATACATCAATCTGTAAAACCTTTAGTAACTTCTATGTTACACTCAAAAGTTATGTTTGCATGTTCAGTAGATTGTTTTATCTGGTGAAAAAATCATGAAGAGCTAAACTTATCAGGACAGTTTCTAATGCAGCAATAACGTATGTATGTTTCAAATATAATGTAATATAATTACTGTTTAATTAACTGCCATACGTTACAAAACTTAGAACTTCAAATGTAACTTAAATGAACAAAAATGAAACTTCCATCATCTCAGAATATGAAAATGTAATTCTTATTCAAATAGGATTGTACAAAAATGCAGATGAACTTACCAGCACGAGCCAAGGATCCGTGCACTTTACCACCGAGCAGTGGCACTGTTAGGTCAAGCTCATTGGATGAGAGCTCTGATACCAGGAGGGCATCTTCAATGGGGGCACCGCAGAGGGACAGAGTCACCTCCTCAGCACCGACCTCGGCAAGGGCGCGGATGCGCTCCTGCAAGTAACGAGACAAATTACTAATCAAAAAACATATCCAGTTCGCAGGACTGACATAACCTATAAATTGTTATTTTGATGACTAGCTTTTACATAAATTTACCTGTTTGCAATGTGAATATTAGCGTCTTCAATGCGCTTATACTGGCTTTGAGAAACAGGATAGAAACGAACTATAAAAAAACAAGCATAAAAGCGAAGAGATCAACATGATTAACATACGATTATGTTTGAAGATAGAATTATAGTAATTACCTTGATCTGGCCAATGGTCTCCTGTCCATTGACGTCTAAGACGTGCGTCGACTGTCCTCTGATGTGCAGCTGCATTTTGAGGCCTCTGAAATGGAAACGCAATATTCAACGGCGTGGTCGGCTAGCACGATAACAAACTTTTCGTCATTCTTAACGAGTACGACCAATTTAACACATATTTCAGATTTAGATTATATTTTGTCACAATTACTAACACTAAAACTTCTTTTTTGTCCAGGAAATCACAAAACTTAATCGAAAATGTGGAATCGTGTAAAATACTAACCTTATCAGCCAAGTCTGACAAGCGAAAGAAACAAAGATGGTGGACGGAAAAGGAAACACGGCATTGACATTTGACAATCGACTAAATTCTGATAAAACGGAAAATAAAAATTACTATTTTTACCAAAGCAGCCGATTATTCTTCGTGTCGCTGGCACGACAGTTATTAACATTTGTTGGCCCAAAACTTCGCCACTAGCCCATTCATTTACAATCAAGGATTCTAAGATACAAATATAGATATTTATATTTGCAATATTTGTATCATACGATAAGATCCTTGATTGTAAATGAATGGGAATGAATGAACGGCATTGTCCTTCAAATCACTTGAAATCCATTGCGCACAAAACATCGACATCAGCTTTGCTTGCCATCTAATAAAAATAGAATAGAATAACTGATATCGAGGTCTATTCATAAAAAAAATATTTTTTTTAAAAATTATTTGATAATATTTTTTTTAAATATTGCCTTCACTGTATGTGTACACTAAGTTTCAATATTCTATGTACATACGTGACGAAATCTTTACTCAGAACTGAATTGCGTAACACACAATAATCTTGCTTGGCGTATAAGACCAGCTGTGGAAGTCTTTTGGCCGAAGGCAGGTGTTCCTTTAGTAAGCTTTATTTGTTATAAGCGAGCTAACACGATCGGAAACGGTTATGGCTACAATATTCTCTAATAAAGATAACTTATGGAATGATCTGGGGTCTTATCGGTTAAAAACACGCTAAAATGATTCACATATTCGTGATAACTGCATACTTGATGTCCTGATCATGCTTGAAATTATTGGTAACAAATTCAAGGCCATCAAAATTTATTTGTCTGTAACTATTATGTACTTAAGTACTTACTTTATACTATTATGTGTTTAAGGCCTAACGACGATTTATCGGCACAATAACAGATGAGCTCACATTCCACATGATAACAACCTCGTGTGTCAAGTCGAGATATATTAATTGTTTGTCTTTTTCAACTTTCACGAGGTTCTCGTCATGTGGAATGGTAGAATCGAAAATCATTGCGCGGCGCCCTGATCGATCTATCAGCGCTAATATAGGGTTATTGGCGACAATAGTCTTAGCAGTAATGGTAGACGTATTGTGACATGGTCATTTTTTAGAACTGGATCGAGAAAATACTTTTTAATATGATACCTTAGAATTAGAATCCACAAGTTTATATTTCGAAGCAAATTGCTGGTGAATAATCCTGGCCGCCGTAAGCCAGACGAGAACAACCAGAGATAATTATTATGTTTGATGAACCCGGAGGGTGGCATGCCCGACACACGTCAACGTCACGAAATATTCAGTTTTCTTGAAAAAGTCATCAAAACGTAGCTAAGAAACGGACGCTAAGAAATGTGCACTGGGCTCATGAAGAGCCCGATAGAAGGGCTCGTAAAGCTCCTTGCTTTGCCATACCTCCTTGCGGGCATCAGTAGTAAGTAGTACAGGTTTGCGCCAGTTCGCCTGTTCGCCAACCCCGGATTCCATAATCTCCCCTCGCATTACATGCATGACGGCACATTTATCCACACCAAATTCCATCTACTGAAAATTTCAGTTACCTTTAGGCAAAGAGTTTCATGTCATCCATGTAGAGGAGGTGAGATAATTAAGACGTCAAGTCATCTCTGCTGTCCTGAATCCTACAGCAGCGTGCTTGAAGGATTCAGGACTAAGCAGACTAAATATTCCCCGTTTAATCCATACAGGCTCATCATTCCCTTGGATCTGTCGACACCCTGGATATGATAGTGAAGGACCGTCTTTTATTGCCCCATACACGACTCAAGTAAGGCGCGTTGACTTGCATCTATCTTGTACAACTCCAGCACCCTCATGAGCCATGTATGTGGCACCGAGTCGTAGGCCTTTTATAATTTTTTCAGCAAGTCGACAGATCATTGCGGGATCGACCTGCTGGCATAAAGCCATGTCGATGAGGAGTAGGACCGCGGACCTGTTTCGTCATCCATTTTGAGAGACAGATATAAAATCGAGTAACTATTGGATTCGTATTACTCGATTCGACTCGTTTTTTATTACTGTGCGCCTGTCAATGTCAAAATATTACAGTGTTGGCAGCATTGGTAGCGTCAGCAAAACTATTTAACCGACTTAAAAAAAGGAAGTTATTATTGGCCAAATTCATATTTCATATTGGCGTATTTCATGAAACGCTACTTTATGTCTGAAAGTATTTCTTCTTCTTTTTCGTGTGGTTAGTAGTGAAGCGCCTGGGGGTTTTGACCTCGGATTTTTGTAACAGTGAATTAATTTTTAAGATCCAGTTGGGTTTTGTTTTTTATACTATAAATGCAATTTATATCTACCAAAAAATTATTTATGGTTTTTAGCATAGAAAATGCATTGGTTTTTAGCATGGAAAATGCATTTTCGATCGCTTCAGTAGGGTACCCGTTTTCAAGAAAAGTGCGACCGGGGTCTAGTCTAGCTGCCTCAATGATTAAGATGGAGAATTGAAAATGATATCAAAAGATGCGTTACTGAAAGGGCTAAGAAACTGGGAAATAAAAAATGTTTTTATAAAAAACAATCACCTAAAAGGTGGGTAAACATCTACCCTTAGTTACAATACTATCGAAACCAGAATGGTATCATTTTGAAGCCCTTTCAATTCTCCAGGATTATTTTTGTATTTTTTCGATATCTCTTTTCGTTTTTGAGAAGTATAAGATTCTTTGAAAAAAATCCCACAAGAAACGGTAAAAAAATGGCGTTGTTTATTAAAAAAAAATATACAAACATTTTACAAAAAGCAAAATGCAGTATTGTATTTGTAGCCCTTTCAGTAACGCTTCTTTTGATAACCCCTTTTCATTTCTCTGCCTTAGGGTGACGACAAAAAAAAAATTGTCCCTCTTTGAGGTTATAAAAAAATATTAGACACGTATTTTTTCTTTTTTTACGTAATCTAAAGATTACGGCGATACATTGAGGTAAAATGTGCCATGACGTCACGAGTATGTAGATTTTATACATACTAGTGACGTAGCGACCCCCACTCCCCAAACTAAACTGCGTTTTATCTAAGTAATTTTTTATTAATATGATAAAGCAAAAAATACGTGTCTAATATTTTTTTATTATCTGACTGACGGACTAATTAGAATTTCATTCTTTTTACCCAGGCATCATTCCTATTATGGACGCTAGCTAGAAATATTTGTTTCAATACTCCGCTTAGCATTCAAATAAATTATGTCTAAGAATATATTATTTGTTAAAGACAACGATGTAAAGTGTTGAAATGAACAAATATTTTATTAATATAATTTTTCTTTAATTAAGCTAACCTTAGATAGGTTAGCTTAATTTTGATATTATTATATAAAATTATTCTACGGCCTATTATGTACGAGTATACCACCTACCTTTCCATTTTGAATTTTTAAATTTCATTCACTGTTACTGAAATCCGAGGTTTTCATGTTTTAAACGCTCCCGGCACTCCACAATAGTGACTAAATAGTAATTTCCGATAGTTATATTTCTATTTACTCTCACGTTTGGCTGATGGGAACAAAGCGGGTAACAGTTTGGCCGTTTCCTCATTGGTCGGTGCGGTATTGTTTCGGTATAGTATGCTCGGTATACCGAAACGATACCGCACTGCTTTTATTTTTCTTCATTGGTCGGTAAAGCTACAGTTTTCTAGAAAAGCGGTGGCCGCACTTGACGGCTGCAGTAACGCCTTTCATGAAAATGATGACAGTGGCAAAGATGAAAGTTGTTAAATTTGCTCTACCGCGTCAAAAGATAGTCGCGTTTCTGTTTCTTTTTGTCATCTCTGAAACACAATCACGCAGTGACAACACTTGTTTAACATGGAGACGGTATTTAATCATGTGTGAGCTCACTCAGTATGGACACTTTTCTGGTGACTGAAGCTGGGAACAAATTATTGGACGCGTCCGTAAGCCGCGGCTGAGAGTTGCGGCTTATTTGTATCTGGATAGTACATTTAGCACTACACTGTGCGAACTATCGGTCTTACGTCGTGGACGTGCCCTTGAGCGTTCGGACGTCTGTTGGTCGCGACTGTCAGTCGCGGCTTACGGACGCGTCCGATAATTTGTTCCCAGCTTTAGTACGATGAGGGCAAATCTAGTGATTTTAAATTTTGACGGGCGGGGTTTACTTTACGGTGACAACAACGCTCTCTAGGAAACTACACCAACTTAGTTTCATAATCAATGTTTCAGTGACGTCATTTGGCGTAAATTGCGGACGCTACGTGAGTGGTCACCACCCACTTCTAGGAAACCGTAGCTTAAGCAGCAGTGCGGGTTAGTATGCTCTGTACACCGAAACGATATCACACTACTTTCATTTACGAACCTAATATTATGTTTTCTGTATAATTTGTGCAGAACCGAAATATAGGCACTCAGCAAGCTTTCGATACCGAGTATACCGAGCATGCCGTAAAATACGTGACGTGAGCGGGTACCGTACTGGATATTTCTACCGAGACGCGGTAAACTGAAACGATCCCGCCCCGCTCCCGCATGTATCGTCGTGCCAATCAGGAAACGCTCATTGAAATATAGGCGCTCGGTAAGCTTTCGGTACCGAGTCAACGAAGCATGCTGATCCCGCACCTCTGACGTATCGGCCAGTGAGGAAAGGGCCATACTGGGATACTAAAAACATAAAATTTTCACCCTCAAATGTTAAAGATTATATTTCGGGCTTGACCGCTTATTATCTTGTTACGCTTTGGAGATGCTGATGGTTCCGGCTTCGCCCCGCAAAACACAATTTAAAACCCGGAATAACTTAAAAAGTTAATTTGACCCATCAATAACAAGTAAAAATACCATAAAATAAGCACTTTGAACATAAGAATATTATGAGTATGACAGAACTTTGCAGACCACATGAGTGTGCAGACCCTACTTAGCCCCATGGTATAATAATATACTTCGCCAGGTATGGCATTCCGAAACACAGTGGTCACGTGGGCAACACATGTCTACGTCATCACACCTGTGCTACCAGAAGTTTGTAATAATAACTCCCCAACCACCTTTATTACCTGTGCGAATCCGATAAAACAATGAGGTTTTAACTAACAATTACGTTGGTTTATGTTTAAATTGAATTGTTTCGTTTGATTAGACACACGAAACGACAATTTAAAAGCTTTGGTTTCTGAAAATCTTTCCTTAATCGTGTTTTGTTGCAATAGAGTGGCAACTGGATAGTGACGTAAGCATGTGTTGGTCCCGGAATGCCAGACCTTGTTTTATTAGACCATGCTTAGCCTTCGGCGGGGAACTGAGGTAAGCGGGCGGGTGAATTCAATACTGACAACCTAATGACTTTGACAGCTCCAAGCGCACAGTTATAAAAATCGAGTGTGGCTATGAAAAATATTAGTTCGTCGCTTTTTGAACAGCTAGGCTTAGCTAGCTTCGTAGGTGAATTCCCGGCTTTGTTTTATTTTCTGTAGTGAGAAACAGACTACAACATTTGGTTTCTGAACGTTGGCAAGCATTCTGTCCACCCTGAAGCTCGTGATTGGCTGTCTGAAAAAAGCGGCTGACTGTGCCGTGTGATCTGTCCGTTTTTGATGTGATTTCTTTTCCCGAAAAATGGTTAAATAAAATATATTGCTACCGCCAAATTTTAGTGCTACTTTTTTAATTCTTTATCATGCTGTCGCGGCTACTTAGTCAGTTTTTGTTTATATTAGTGCATTTGGTTGTGAATATACTTGTTGCTGTTCAAAATGTTTATTCCCGATTTCGGATCAAAAAGTGTATTTTACCACAAGATGAGGTGACGAAAAGTGATATTAGAGTTATATTAAAACACTTGCCAAGAGTTACCAAGAAGCTCAATCATTTGGTGATCCTGACGGACACTGATCAACACTCGTTCAGTGATTTGGCTCGCATGGTTATATGGAGCCTTGTAGCCGGGATATCATACGTGAGCTTCTACGATATAACAGGTAATAAACTATTGAGTATGTCTCAGTTGGGAAATGCCATTAGTTTCATTTATTACTGTTACTCAAACCATAACCAATAAAAATTACCTTATTACCCATAATATTCATTTCTGTTTTACTCATTATTTCAGAACAATATTACATAGTTTCAAGTACAAAACTTTAATGAAATTTGCAAAATGTACACTACTTCATAAAAACATCTATGTCAGATAGCCATGATGCATAGACATAAGATAACAATGATGAAATATCTTGACATGTTATTACTGTATCACTCACAATCCCCTAAACCTAATATCTTATTGTCATTTGAGGTATGTAAGTACTAAACTGGGTTACATTAAAATATGTCTTTCACACATGACAATTTCTTTTTTCCAGGAGAATTGAAAGAAAATGAAGAAAAGCTTTTTCTCGAAGTGGAAAGAAATAAAAAGGGTGTGCCAGGTTGCATAAAATGGTGCAGAAAGCCAGACTTGAATGGCTACACAAATGGGATGCAAGCTCACACAGTGTACATAAATATCTTCACTAGTAAAGATGGTAAACCCACTGTAGCGCATTGTATACGTCAGATAGCTGAAGATAGAGTAATATGTAATAGAGAATCTGAGGAATATACAGCACAAGAATTAGATAATGCTCTAATGTTAATGTACCCTTCCATTCCGGACCCTGAAGTAGTTCTATATACTGGCACGTTATGTTGTACTCGTGGGTTATTACCATGGCAAATAAGACTCACAGAGTTTATACAACTTTCCATAGACCATAGTGTAAATATTGACAGTTACATAGGTGCATTGTATAGATACAATAAATGTGATCAAAGATTTGGTAAGTGAGATTGGGGCTAGCCTCAGTGAAAGGCCTAAGTTTATTTAAATATTGATATGCTGACTTTAGGCATTGGTTAACATCAAGAATCATGAGTGTATTTGTAAATAGGTGCTTTATTTAAGTATCAGATTCGTAATTTTATTTATAGATCACGTGATCACTTAATATTTTTATCGTTATTCATTAGCCAAGGCTTATGATGTGATTCATGAATAGAATGTATTGTCATCAATATATAATTGGTACGTTACAAATACTATGTTATATCCTTGAATTGTATAAATTTTATGTAAAACATAGTGTACAACATTACAATCAGTGAGCAATAATCTATAGAAATTCATTAAATATGAACATATATTTATAATAATTTTTAAAGAAAAAAAAAAATATAAACTTGATCAATTGTAATGTTTCATTTCATTTAAAAGGATGCTCTTCTTGTTTATCATACTTTAAAACAGCTATATTTTTTCTTATTAGCATGTTATTTGTTTGACACTACTTAGTATTTTATATACATGCAGAAAAACAAATTATCATGATCTAACTCTTTTAATTTATTCGCTTTTGCCATACTTAACTGTTTATTTGTCTTGTAGGGCTACCAAAAAGGATTGGTGTGTGGACTGTTGCCAAGTGTTTATTTGCAGTGTAGAGTTATCGCAGTGATAAGCATATTTGATATGTATAGACATGTTGAAACTGTTTTTACTTCTTGTCACTTGTCCGTAAAGGTTCATTAGAAAACTAGCATCAGACAGCATCTGTCTGGCATTAATGCTGAAATGAACCTTTTCGGTGCAGCCGCCAGCCACAGACTTGTTAAAACTTTATTTTCAATTTTATATTTTGCTTTTGTGTTTCATGAACTGTGTCCAAATAAACTTCATTCTTTCTTTCTTTATAGTAGGTAATTAATAATTATTATGTATTCATCCTTTTTGGTAGCCCTGAAGGACAAATGATTAGTTAGTAAATATGGGCAAAGCTAATAAATTGAATCTCCTGAGTGTGGTCACGCTCAAATATTGTTTATATATTGGCAAAATAACCATATAAATGAAGACCATCGTTTTGGTAACCAAAGGACAAATTGACGGTTGATATAATCAGTTGGACAAAAACCCAATAGTATTGATTTTATATCGAAAATCGGAATTGCTCAAAGTCTGATGATATCAGCTTAATATAGTGGTGCAGCAGGTTAGTGCAGCATTTATTTCAAAACTTGAACTACGAGAAACCATACTTACTGATAAGATATAAAGCGCTGGTTTGGTTGACTGTACTTACTAGTAGAGGTGTTCCTCTGCCTACAACATTTTGAGGAGTGGGTACAGGCGTGATGTTGTATTATGTTCTCTTGAGACTGGACGCCAACTTAAACCATAGGCGGGTAAAAAAAAATTACTTCATATTTCTTAGGTAGTCAAAAACATTTGGGTTGAATGTTTTACAATAAAGACTTTGGTACAATGTCAGTATTGCCATCTACTGGCACACCAAAAATAATCATTTACCGTAATAGATGCATTGATCTCTGTGCCTGCCATGACTATTAAGCGTCACGCCTGGAATGTTTAGTGTTCAAGGCGTGAGTTTTCGCTCATTCAGTTAGCTGTTATAGAAAAGTATGCAGAGGATGTTGGTTTTTCTTTTGTTGGTGAAGACCTTCAAAAAGGTCAGGTGCGTAGTACTTCA
This sequence comes from Agrochola lota, assembly GCA_947364205.1. NCBI lineage: Eukaryota > Metazoa > Arthropoda > Insecta > Lepidoptera > Noctuidae > Agrochola > Agrochola lota. The sequence continues at coordinate 6,630,168 of OX376231.1, read as the reverse complement.
CACCACTGGCACGACAGACTAGATATACCGGCGTGGGAAACTGTAAAATTCTGCGAACTCCTTAGGGAAGAGGTGAGTTTATGTGGGGATGTGTGCGTGTGTGTGTTGGAGACTATTACTAACCAAGGCATTTAGCTCTTAAATTTTTGTACTAGATGCACTGGTGCGTATTTCCAATCTATACAAGGCCAGAACGCAGCCATAGGAAACTGCTCGCGTATACATTGTAATGCTATTTTTAAATCTGTGATTACAATGTTTACACGAATTTTGCGTACTGCTCGTGTATAGTTGGTAACGAGGCTGGACGCGCGCGTCCTGGTTCCAAACTACATCACTTACGCTTGACACGAGTTTTAATAAAAAAGATGAAAAATTAAAAATAAATTGAACTGGGTGAAATGGAACAGCTAACAGATAATGGAATATGAAAGGGGTTAGGTTAGAACTGTGACCAACCGCGCGCGAGCCGAGCGAACGTAGTGAGCGGTGCCGCGGTAGCGGCCGGCGAGCGCTACTTCGAAGTTGCTCCTAGCCAGGCAGGCTATTTAGCGCAAGGTGCATTACGTCGCAAACAAGTTGAATACCAGTTCACAATTTGTCGCAATCTATACACGATTAGTCCATATGCGTACTGGCACTGTATATTTTGGAATAAGGTAGTTAATTAGGTTACTACGAAGTATACGCGAGTATTTGCGTACTACTCCTGTATAGATTGGAAGACCTTAATAAAAAAGTGATTTTTAATCTATACGCGATTAGTTTCACACCCTTGCGTTCTGGCCTTGTATAGAATGGAAAGACGCTGCACTGGTAGTTAAGTCTATTAATTTAGTATGATAAAGGTAGGTACTATTAGGTCTTGTGAGCCTTGTCCAAATACCTGCAAACAGCAAGTTGAGATTACAATTAATCGCAAAGTTTAATAGGTATATAGTGAAACCAATCAAGACTTTTCCAACAATTAAAGTTATGCAATAAGAAATAAAACGAATTATAAGAGTGAAGTGTTTATTAAAGTAATACGCGAATATTAGTGCACACTAAAATACTATACACAAAGGACTAATATTTACATCTTGCACGCACTAATTCATTGCTCCCACCTGCAAGAGAAAAATAAAAATAATATATCACAGCCTTAGCTTTTTTGATGTCAGAAATGCATTTGGTACAACTCAGTTGAAGTCAGTTGGTTCAAAAAATTCAGAGGTTATCTTGTTACGGGCGATAGTGGATATTCTATAACGAGTATCTCCACGGATGTATATAAACACTATTATCTCCAAAATGATGAAACTAGAGATAGTATAACTGACGTAAGTGAAAATTGTGTCATACTCGAAAGATTTATTTCAATTGTATGGACTGGATTCTTTGTACTTTGAATTACATATTCATGTATTAAAATAATAATTAAATTAATATATATGCATTTAAAATACTTCAATATACGCGTATAATCTTATGTTGAACGCTAGTTACGACTACGTTTGACCGCTATTATAATTATTAACCCGTATTCACGTCTTACAGGTCTTGACCTAATTGTTTTGGACGGGTTGACATTTTTTGAACATTAACAACAATGAGGTGGTAACAATTTAGAATATAAAGAGAATAACAACATTTCTGACATCATCCTATTTTGCATGAACAATGTTAGTAAGAGGTCGAGGTATATTTGTTTTTGTTTTGTAATTATTAGCATCGCTATATACATAATAATTAATAATACCCTTAATACTAATATTGCATTACCTATAGTTATTTTTTTGCACTTAACTTTTGTTATTCTTTTGCATAATCAACAGAAAATTATGGTTTTTTCTAAGTCGAACACACAAGTTTACAAGATAGATAAAAGTACAACCTGCTGGATGTGTAACCTGATGTTCACCGGCGGTGGCGGGAGTGACTGCCGCTGCGCGATCGACGCCGGTCGTAGTCCCTAGACCGCTCATACCTATCGTACTTGTCGTAGTCTCGGCCCGACCTGTCGTAAGACCGGTCGCGCTTCGAGCTGTCCCTGTCGTATGACCTCTTGTCCCTCTTGCGCGAACGTTCTTCGGATCGGTCCCACGACGTCTTCTTGCGTCCCGAGCGCGATTCGTAGCTGATCGAACGCGACCGCTTTGTACGCTTCCGAGGACGCTCCTCCTCGGAGTCATCCCTGTATTTATTGTGTTTGTCGTAGTCCCTACTCCTAGAAGATTTATGTCTGTCGTAGTAGTCGTCTTTCTTCTTGGACCTAAGCTTGTCGGATCTCTCGTAGTCGTCGTGGTATTTTGATTTAGAGTAGCTTCTGTCGCCTGATTTATGAGACTTGTCCTTTCGATGTTTTTCTTTCTTTGATTTTTTGCGAGAGCCACTGGAACTGGAGCCTCTGCGTTTATGTTTCTTGGATTTAGTTTGGACGATGGCGTCTTGTTCGGTCTCTGAGGACGATTCGCTCGAGCTGGATGAGGAATCGTCTTCAGAGTCACTGGTGGATGAGGAGCTTTCTTTATGGTTAGGTTTACTGGACGATTTGGAATAGGGGCTTGGGGTGCGGTCCCTTTTACTCGATTTCTTAGCTTTCTCCTCTAGGATAGTATCTAACTTCCTGACTCCATCGATCTTGTCAGACTTATGACTACTCCGTTTTTCCTTAGAGAGGCGGCGTTCAGGTAACTTGTCGGGGGTCTCGCTGTCTGGTGGTGGTGTCGCAGACGAACCTGTAGAGAAATCATAATATGTATTGTTATTCCTAGATCATTTTCACTAGCTTTATCTCAAGCATAATGAATGGTTTCAACTTCCAACCAGGTTTGGCTGAACATCCGTATTTAAATTTTAGCGACAGCCATCAGATTTTTTTTCACCAAACAAACTAAACCGGACCGATATTTCCGCACTTTTGCTGGGATAACTTAACGAGTCTCCAGTCTAAGGTTAAAACTAGGAAAATATCAAAATTCCAGGATCTAATAATAGCTTTAAATAAAGTACTAACGAGAACGCCGTGGTCGCTCGGGCGTGACGTTGTTGGGTGTGGTGGGTTCTTCATTGGCCTCCCTCGCCTCAGCGCGACGCACCTCCGCCTCGATCTCCCGCGAAGTGCGCTCGAAGTCCAACCTCTTGCGTTTTATGATGTCCTGGTAACCAAATGGGATAGTGTTATATTAGGGTTACATTATCATAATAACTGTAGATCGTGGTGATCGCAGTTTATTCTCATCAGGATATTAAGGCCCACTTGCAACATAAATGACTATACACGTTTGTTGCTAAACGAATTTAAAACTATTTCTGTTTCTGTCAACCATTTGAAAATTACAGAGACAGAATGATGTTTTAAATACGTTTAGCGTTAAATGTATTCAGAAATTGCTGGTGCAAGCGGGCCTTAAAGATGCCTTTCATCGAACAACAAAATTCAACGATTTCATCAAATCTACCATTATTTTAACCGCGAAGAGAAATTACCAAAACTTTCGGCGCCTTGGCCTTCTTCCCGCCACGCCACTCAGTCCGCGAGCGAGATAGGGTGAATTTGAGCTGAAGTATTTATGGACTCTTAATAGCCCTTAACACACAAAAGTGTTATCTATCGAGTATCGATATGTGGTGAGTTTTCTGTTTTGTAGAAATTCTGCTAACGAATGATAACGACATCAACATAGTATGTAAAATCCGGATCATTAAAATCTCTTCTATGATTTATGTAAGTATGAGTAGACAATAGAGAATAGAGTTGCGGACACCAGTCCGATATACAATACAAGTATGAGAAGAATAGTTTTGTTAAAATGTGGGACACGTTCGATTTACCGCTTCAAGTGACTATATGTATATATATACAAAACATGTTTTTTAGTTAGGAAAATTATAACAAGGGAAACCCACTCACAATTGACTTTCAAAAAAAGAAATCACGGGAAATCGTAACAAACTCGAACTCAGACCACCCAGAACCAATTACGGGAAGAAAAACATTTTATACGAAGGAGCGGTACTGTACAATAAGTTGCCAGATAATATAGTAAATGCAAAAATATAAATATTAAAAAAAAATTGTTAAAGTATTATGTCTCAGAAACACTGTAACACATATTAAGAAAATGCTTACATGATAAATAACTAGATTAACCTTTTTGGATTGAATTTTTAGAAGCCTAGTTTTAAATATTTTCCTTTTTTTTTGTTACCTTGTAACTGCGTGATTTATTTGTATATCTCATATAATAAGTGAACTGTCTTGTGTTCTTTATGAGAATAAATTCTTTAAACCGAAGTGTGTACTACATTTCTAACTGAATTGACCATTGTCAGTTCAATGTTAATTACTCAGCTGTATGTATTATACTCGTACTATTTATCGATAATTAACATTATTATAATGTAGTATTCTGTTACACATGACGTCATATGTTTAGCTATCGGGAATCCGTATTGTTATCTATACATAGAAATAAATAAAATTGACGTGTCTGTTTGTAATGTCAAAATAATAGCTCTTTACTAAATGCATATAAAAGTATATACAGTACTTAAAAAAAAAAACTATAAAAAAAAGTCTGTTTGTTCCGGCTAATCTCCGAAACGGCTGGATCGATTTTGACGGGACTTTCGCTGACAGACAGCTGATGTTATAAGGAGTAACTTAGGAAAATATTAAGGGTCTACGCGTGCAAGGCTCGGGCAGCAGCTATCATCAAATAATAAAATATGTGACATCACAATATTAGTTAAAATTAAATCCATAAAAAGTGATGCGTCTGACGAAAATAGTTATGACCGGACTTACAATCAGAATACGATGGTAAAGTTATGGTTCTTAAAATATAGTGACTCGTTTGGCGAACTGAATGTGAACCGAGTTCTAGCCATTTCTGACCTAACCCTAATTCGATTGGAGCCACTGGTAGGAAAATTCTCTAACAGGGGTGTGTTGGGTCCATTTTAATAATTCTAACGCACGTTTGAAAAAAAAAACCGGGCAAGTGCGAGCCAGTCTCGCACACGAAGGGTTCCGTAGTCCGTACCACCGTACAGTATTTAGTAACAAACATCGAAAAAACACTTTATTTTATTTTTATTAATTTCTGTTATAGCGGCAATAGAAAGACACAATCTGCGAAAATGTTATCTGTCTACCTATTACGGTTGATGAGATACAGACCGCTGACAGACAGACGAACGGACCGACAGTGGACGCTTAGTAATAGGTTCTGTTTGGCACCTTTCGGGTAAGGAACCCTAGAAAGGTATATAGTAAACGTAAAAACACAGTACCTACATGGTGAATAAACAGGTAAAACAATTAAAACTTTTACGACGCGAGCGTGGCGTACGCACTCGCGTTTCTTCGTCACAGATTAGAGTTAGGTCAGAAATGGCTAAGATTCAGTAAAGTGCATTATTCTCCATGAAAATAATACTAAAGTACGTCTACCGTACTTTGGATAGTTCCGATCATGCTGATTGGTTATCATTAGCTACACAATGACATGAGTTATTAGATAATAGAATGTCAGAAGCGATAAACTACTACAACATTGTAAGGCAGTACCCACTCGTTAATATGCCCTTGAGCTTAAAATTAAATAAACTGTCACACATTGGGATTTATTAATAAACTTTGCTTAAAGTTAAGTAATGATTAGCGACTATTTAACCATGCATTTTTGACGTTTGAATGTCACTTTAAGCAACGTTTTTATATAAACCCCTTTAGGTTTGAGTCGATTTTCAGAGACGAATGCTATGCTATAAAAAGCGAAATTTTTATGAAACTCGATGTGTCATATTTATGGCTGAGTAAGTGCACTATGGTAAAGGTTCATTATTTTTACCCGATTGCGTCCAAAAGCTAATGATTGAGAATGACAGGCCTACACTGTCCTCCCATAGACATATATATATATATATATATTATATTTCACTCTTCATTGTATTTCACACACCTTTTTATTTTTATTTTTTATTATATTTATTTGTCTGTATCTATCCGTGACATCACTGCGGGCACTATCAGAATACCAGCGCTGTGACATTTTTATTTATTTTTAAATGTCGCGGCATTATGCTGAGATAGGAGCCTTTTGGCCTCGTACAGGACTTCCTTCTTTTTATGTTACTGTTACTTTGTTTTTTATTGTTTTTGTTTTTTTCCTGTGCGAGTCACAATAAATACTTTTTCTTTCTTTCTTTCCATAGCCAATAACGCTGTAATTTGAATATTTGGTAACTGTGGAGTTTCTTGCCGGCTCTTCTCCATAGGAAACGACCAATTGGAACCGTGCACCTAGCTTCTGACGTTTCATAAGTGCCCGTGTATGTTTATCTATACAGGGTGGCCGGGACATCGACGCGAAAACTGTTACCATGGATTCAGAAAATGAATCAGAACGCAGGGGGCGTTGAAAATTATCATCGGATATACAAAAAAAAAAAAAAAACATGTCACACGTGGTAGAAGTGAAACCTTCAAAAATTTCACCACGGTTGTTGTGATGCCTTTTCCCAATCTTTTTTTTTTTGCTACACAAAACGCTACGCTACGCTAGCTTTGTACTACGCATGCGTGCACAAACACGTATTAACAAACGTACAACGCTGCAAGCAAACTCTCACGATGCCTTGGTAAACACGAGTGGTGGGGGTACGAAGCAGAGCACAAAGAGAACCACGAATATAAGAAACACTGTATAATGCTTCCTATCTCATTTTCTCTCACGTTAAATCTTATGAATTTATGTGTCCGTCTCTTTTTACAGACGCTTTTTCGTTTTATCGACTTTCAAATCACAACGATGCTAAAGAAGTTTTCACTTCAAAAAAATCTGCTGTTCCATATATTTTGACTGCGTAGGTATTGCACTTATCTATGAAACAGCTTTTTTTAATAATCGACGATAAATTTCTATGCTGGGGTTTCAGAATCATGTACTGAATCCATGGTAACAGTTTTCGCGTCGATGTCCCTGCCACCCTAAACTAATAACAAAACTGCAGTTTGTTTTTTTGAACGCATATCTCTGGAACTACCACTCGGATATGATTTTTTTTTTTGGATTCGGTAGCCCATGTCTTGAGGAAGGCTATAGGCTATTTATTATCACGCTAGGGCCCTTAGGAGCCGAGCAAAAATAAATAAAAGTCAGAATGAACGCTAAGGGGAACAAAAATGTGAAATAAAATATTCAGAATGATTTTTTTACCTGCAGCTGTTGATCAGAAACGTCGTTTTGTTCGTCGTCCTCGCTGTCGTCACTGCTGCTCTCGTACGCGCCCAGCCCTGCACACATACACATACCACAATAGTAACGACCCAACATCACACCCTCCAAAGAAGAAATGACGTAAGATACAATGATTCCACCTACTACTTCATACGCTATAGAAGACAAATATGTTTGTGTATGCATCCATTTTGATCATTTCAATTTGTTCATCAAAAAAGTCAGGAATCAGGTAAATTAAAACATCGCATCTATAGAAAACTAGTAGCAAAGAATAACTTTTTTTTTAATATAGACACCAATGTTTAATACGATCTTCGAAATCAATAAAACAAATCACACAAACAGTAAACAAAGTTCCTTAAATAAATCATTTACATAAAATAATTTTACATAAATGTTTAATAATATGTAGGTATAACATCTATAATAAATTCTGTACATTTCTTACCAATTTATCCACTAAAAACAATGCATTTAAACACTGTTCGATACAATGTATTGCCAATTAGGTCAATACTAAAATACTAATTATGATGCTGGGCTGCTGAAATGAGAAACTTGAGTAACATACATGGCGGTTCAGAACAAACTTTCAACATTTTTGATAGTTTTTCTGCAAAATGACGAGAAAAACCACCATTTATGTTTTGTACGTAAATATCTGGCAAACTATTTGGTACAATCAACGATGCTTTATGTATTTAGTTTACGTCAATCAGTTCAATGTTCAAGTTCAATCAATCAATATTTAGCATGCGGAAGCGTTGTACGACGCGTCGCGCCGTGTGTAGCGCAGTTTGCGAGATATTTGCGCTCGCTCGGCATTAGGAACGGAACTCACCGAGCCCACTGGCGATAGCGGCCAGTGCCTTCGACTTGCTCGCCTTCATAGCGTTGAGGCGCGACGCTTTTACCATATAAATAAAACCAACATTAATCACACACACCACATGTATTCAATTGTCAACAGGCAACATCTGAAATAAGACTTTATTAGCGATGATTTAAAACACATTTTTGCACATCACAATTCTTCTTCACACAAGACTGTCTCGATACGAGACGGTATTGTCACAGAGCGTATATCACAGAGTCAGTACGCGATAGTTTCTCGTAGTACAAAGTAATGTCTTGACGGAGACCGTCGGTCCGTTTGGGATAAGCTTAGATGAGTGGAAATACCTTGTAGCGCGGTATATCGGGCCAATTCTTCCTGGCTCACCGTTTGGATCTCCTGGTCGGTCACCTCAAGGAGTATTTCTGTGAGGGAGCGACGGACAGCAAGCATCTGGAGATAGTTTACTCTATTAAGACAACATTTTTTAACACAACCTGGTCATACATACTTTTTTGGCATAGCATGGCATCCCCTTACACAGGAGTTTTCTGAAGCATTGATATTGGTAGTAGTATCCGGTAAAGTTAGTGATTTATTTCTATAGACAAGTAATAATACCGGCCCATTATTGTCCCATTGCAGGGCAAAGGCCTCTCATACAGCAAAGAAATTGATCACCACGCTTGATCAAGACGGGTTGGCGATTCCAGACTTAACTATAAGTCAACATTTTTGGTAGATAAATAATGTTCTTTGTTTTTCACGAACGAGAGGACACAACGGCGGTCCTTTGTTGGCCGCGACTTGCATGTCATATTTTAAATCTCACCACTTCTTGCATGATCTCCTCTTTGCTCCTCTTGACGAGGGGGGCTGGCTCTTCCCTCTCCTCTCTGGGGGGCGGGACTGCTTCCACTGGCTCCTCCTTCACAGGACTCAACGATGCTGGCTCCTCCTTCTCTGCCTCTTCTCCTTCGGAATCCGATTCCTGTGATAATATAGTGTTTATTTATTTAAGGAAAAACAAACAGTAGCACAATAAGGTTACACTTATGATCTTGAACATTAGGTACATTATAACAATTATGCTACCCACTATGTTCTCCACAGATTACAATTTAAAGTACTAAACGCACGTACGTACGTAACGTACTAAGTACTAAGTGTTAAATATTTTGTGGATCGAAAAATGCTCTCGAAGACAATAGAGCTTAAATTTTGAAGTGTCGGTTTTTTGCTTGAAATGGCTTCTAATAGCCAATATTATGCATAAAATATATATCACAGGATACAATTTGGTAGGCAAATTGGCAACTTATCGTATATATCTTACGTAATTTGAAAAATCAAGTACGTCAAAAAATCATAAATAAATAGTTACATCACCGTGTGCAAGGATATAACGGCTATTCTATCCGTTCCGGAGATATAAGCATTAACTCCATACATGTTTTTTTTCAAAAAAGATATAAGTTGGCAATTTGCCTACCAAATTGTATCCTATGATATATTCATAATATTGGCTATTAGAAGCCATTTCAAGCACAAAACCGACACTTTAAAATTTAAGCTCCAATGTCTTCAGCGAGAGCCTTTTTTCGACAGTGCGACACCACGGTTTGTTTATCGGATATGTTAGATTAGCAGTTGTCCGCGTTTTCAGTCGTATTCCGAATCTGAGATAATCAAGTTTTCACCAATAAGCACGGAAACAATTCATCTTCATCGATTTTATTCAAGACAAATTTCAAATTCTATTGCAAGGTACCAATTTTTTTCAAAAGGTCTCTATTAAATCAACTTAGAGTATATGTGAGGTTAAAAATTTAAGTATTAAACGTATGTTACATTAAACGTATGTTACATTAATCTGGGTTAGGTCAGAAAGGTCGCTCCATGTAAAACATTAGTATTCAGCTGCATCCGGTTAGACTGGAAGCCGACTCTAACATAGTTTGGAAAAGGCTATACACTAACTATAGCTACATTGGATACGCCTACATGCCACTGTGGCGTATTAATTAATGGTTTGTGGTGTTTTCTGGTAGATGTAAGTACTAACACTAGTTTTTAAGTCGTGTGTATACTAACCAAATGGACTAGTTATGGGTCCGAAATAAAATATATTATTATTATTATACAGAATGTTATATTAATCTAGTGTTTATGTGTCCTAGCAACCAAATATAGATATCCAAATTCGTTCTGGGTTCACTTCGGTGTTTTCCTATTTCTTTTTTGTCGTTGACTTTATAAGGTCCTTTGTAGGGCACGACCCTACAGTAAAATTCAAGGATGTTTTGGCCTTTATTTAGTTTTTCTTTTTATAAAAAATACAAACGGTTTGTTATTCTCCTTCAAGGGTCACTTGTAGTAAACAGTCCCAAATTACGCAGTTTATTTCCCAAATTATGATGTTTATGTTGTTTTCCTTTTTTTACATACATCTTTGCATTATTTCACATTACATACCAATAATTCTTATTTCAACTATTCATTAGTGGCTTTTGTGGACAGGATGTATTCATTCAGATTTGTTACAGTTGTAGTGCCAATTAAGTCATTTGGTTAAAATTGGTTTTTATTTTGATTATATTTTATTTATCTCTTGTATAGATTATTTTATATTTTTTGAATGTGAGCACGTTGTAGGCTTAACAGACTGTACTTGTTGACAGGCCTACACTGTCCTTTCATACCTATTAACACTGTAATTTGAAAACATTGTAAAAGCCATTTATTTATAAAAAGAGTAACCATGGAGTTTCATGCCCGCTCTTTTCCATAGGACACAACTAATTGGAATAGTGCACCTAGCTTCTAACGTTTCATAAGTGCCCGTGTAGGTTTACGTGGAATAAAATATTTTGGTTTTGAGTAAGTTTCAAAATAAGTAATAAAATATAACAACAATACATATAAATGTGCTAATGATGTGTAATTAATGTTGGTAAAACCAATGCCCAACGGAAGCGTCACAAACTACGTAATAAAATAATCTACATAATTATAAAAGTGCTAATTATGTATAATTACGGATGGGTCTAGATATGTAATGGATGGTCGACCATCCGTTAACCGGCCGCGCCAAGCTTAGCTTAACCTGTGTTTGTTTCCTGTTATTCCAATTGTCATCCATTTATTATGTTTATCTTCCTCGTCTTGTTTCTGGTGCTCAAGATTGTACCTCTCTGCAAATAATCTCATTTATTATATTGACAACAAGTACTACCTTTATGTTCTTGTTTACTTTTAACTGTTTACTATTTTGTGCCTTACAAAAGTACTTTTTGTTCTTTTCTACATTTAACTGTTAGATATTTCACGTCTCATATAATTATTTTTGTTCTTGTTTATTTTCAACTAGCGACCCGCTCCTGCTTCGCACGGTTTTTTTGACTTTACAAAACATGGAGATTCCTGAGGTAAACGGAACTTTAATATTAACGTATTATACACATAAAACCTTCCGGAATAAATTCTCTAAAAGTCAAAACGATGGTGGAAACCTCATCATAAAGTGTTGCGTGGTTTAGAGGAACAACCCCGAAATACAGACAAACGCGAAAAGCGACTTTGTTTTATAATATGTATAGATTGCTAATAACTGTTTTGTGTCTGTAAATATTATTTGTTTACTTTTATTATTTTGCGTTCTATTATGTTACCTACACATACCGTAAGAGCGTTTATCCTAAAAGTTGGCGACGTCGCAAATAGCTGTCAAAAATTTACCTGTTTTGATTAATTTGGCAATATTACTGCAAGGAAATAAGAAATGTGGCTAACTACCGTCCTAGAATATTAATAATGAATATTTACAAAATATTTTATTTCGCAATGTCCTACATGAATAGTCAGAAGCTAGGTACACGGTTCCATTTGGTCGTTTCCTATGGAGAAGAGTCGGCAAAAAAATTCAGTGCTTGACCTAGACACAGCCTAGGGTCATGGGGTCATGACCCTAGGCCCACTGGATCCGCCCTTGGCCTAAACCACATATTTATAAAGACTCAGGCTCAGGCTTTGGTTTCCTTATGTAAACCTTCAATTAGTACTGCAAAGAGATGGATAAGTAAAACAGACACCGAAGTTATTGCTGACCTCAATAGCGTTGAGGATCACCTCAAAAGACACAAATGTTAATACTGCAACCACAAAATTCACGAACATAGTTTCTACTACCAAAAACAAACACACGCGCCACGTAAAAGTTGGTAGGAAATTGGCATACATCAAACCATGGATCACCCCGGGATTGGTAAGATGTAAGGTCTATTTATAACCTCGTTTCCAATAAATGTTATTTCCACTAGTACTGTTGAAAGTCATAAAAAAATATGAAGTTGTAGCGCAAACTGAATTTTATGTGTAGGCGTTACGGTTGTTTTTCCTAAAACTCGTGTTTGTTTACATGTTTGGTAAATAAATTGCGAACGCAGATTAGGTTCCTTTGTTTTGTCTTGACAAAAACTATAGCCAAAGGTGCAGCCCAAGGTCTGATGATGGAGACGGAAGGTGGCCACAGGAACTCCTAAACTAGATAGACCTGATGTGTTTGGGCTCCTTAATTTTTGTCGTGACAAAAATTATAGCCTAAGGTGTAGTCCAGGGTCTGATTATAGAGCGGAGGGTGGCCACAGGAACTTCTCGACCACTACTCGATAGCACAGATATTTAAACAAATTCTAATGCAAAAAGTACAAAATAAAATTTAAATTAAAACCTTTTTTGAAAACAAGCTTTTCAGAAAATAAAATTAAAGTTCTATGTTTACATAAGTTTCATTTATCACTTTTTAGTTAATTAAAAACATGTTTTTGAAAAGATTTATATTTTATTTAGCCACAAGAACCCATACAAAATATCTGAAAATAAACTTTAGTCTATTTCTATACATTTTGTGGTCTGTCGCCTAGTTTTAGTTCTAATCTTATTGTAACTCCAGTTAATCTAGATTAGACCATGCCAACGGGAACGTTGTTAGCCAAGAATATCTGCCAACACTTCCGTAATATTAATGTGCCGGCAGGTTATTTTAATTGTTTGCCGTTTGACATACATTCCATAATAATCATGACGCCAGTATTCCTTGAAGGTGTGATCAGTCTTGTAACTTTGGGCCTTTCTTATAATATTAACACTTTCGAAGACACTAAACGCCCGTAGACGTCATAACAATAAAACTTCTATTGTGGTTAATTCAGTGTCCCGAAAAACATTAAAGTTTCTTGTAATGGGGAGGGGGGGGGATCGAACCTATTGCAATTACCCAGGAGCAAATCCAGATACCAGCCTGCTACTGAGAATGAATTCTAATACCAATCACATATCTATCTTACAGTTTTTAAAACTTGTATCCATAAATACATATATTTGTGATCAAGTTCTCGAAAACGGCTCTAACGATTTCGATGAAAGTTGCTTAGGTCTCATATCTGGGAAAATTCGTTTTCTCTATTTCCACCCGAGCAGAGCTCGATCGCCCAGGTACGAGTCAGATTCTGCCGTAAAGAAGGATTTTATCTTGGGTGTGATGTCTACTGTTAATGGCAACATATTGAAATCATTCATTCGTCTACTAGGCGTGTTTATTACGGCAATAAATCGCTTTACCACTATTGTACTTTGTACCAATCATATACTGACTGATTTAAAAAAAGTCATTATCTTACCTTCCATTCTTTGCCTTTTCCCAATTATGTTAGGGTCGGCTTGCAGTCTAACCGGATGCAGCTGAATACCAGAATACCATTTACAGGCAGCGACTGTCTACCAGACCTCCACAACCCAGTAACTGGGTAATACGGTACCCCTTGGTAAGATAGATTGTTTAAAAAGTATACTAACGAATTTGCTCTTAGGCGGCAACACAGGCTGTCCTCCAGCCTCGGCTTTCATTCTTTCTAACTCTTCTTCTTCTAATCTCTTCTTTTCTTTCTCCGCTTCTTCTCTCGCCTTCATCTCTTGTTCACGTTCTATCGCCTTCTGTTTCTCACGTTCCATTTTTTCTAATCCTGGAATTAAAAGTTATAATTCTTATCATTTTGTTTGATATGTAGGACCAGGACCTGGTTTTTGGTCCTACAAAAAAAACCATTAAAGTTACTGTAGGTTTTTGTTTTCATTTATGTATTTCGTGCTACGTCCTTATTAGGAAGGAAGGACCATATTAGGGAGGCATCAGACGAGCGAAAATGTTGCGTAGTTTGCGGCGCAAAATAATTAATTTTATTTTTATTTATTAATTTAATCATTTAAATTATGTCTTGTGTTGCGTAATCTAAATTAATTTGAATACTATTATATAGAATCTTATTTTTTTGTTCTTCTAACTGAACAGACAGCTGTGCTGCTGGGGAGTTTGTTGCGCCACTTCTTCTTCCCAGCTAATGCACTAGGAAGTGGTGAAGGGTGGGCGTTTTGGGACTGTCTTATGTAATTTTGACGTACGAAAAGTGCTGATCCTCAGCCTAGTTTGAATAAATGACTTTTGAATTTGAATTTTGAATTTAAAAAAGGGCCCTTTCCTTGTTATTGCATTCATTTTCAGTAATCCTGTTTTGATAAAAAGAAATAAATGTCTTTTTCTTTGACAAAACTTGAATTTGCACTACGGCGCTACGCCTGATATTCCGCTACAAAATATTTTTTGTGTCCTAGTTCTAGGGTTTGGGCAGGCTTGCGTCAGTCGTTCGAGGATACGCACTAACGTACCTACGACTCGCGTTCACCTGGGCGAACAAAAATCCAGTTTGTACTCTCGGGCGTCCGCGTAAGGTACATTTTAGCGCGGACGAAACGCCTGTAATATTTTTCTAGGTAATTATAGCGTTAAGTATCTATATGAACTGTCTGTCCTAATCTATGGTTGGGTGCCAGGCATATTGGAACGACACGTCTTTCCTTGGTGCTAGGGAGGTTTTAATAAGCAGTAATTACCACTTAACTTTGGCAACCTACCAGTTCATTACCATCATTGGCCGTGTTCCAACCATTGCTGAGTATAGGCCTCCTCCCTTTTGGCGACATGCTTCCCTGGTCTGTGCGAGTTACATTTATTCCTCCTCGCGATCTTTTGTAGGTGGTCCACTACTTATATAACCTATGTTAAAATCATACATACCTTCTCTAATCCATGCCGGGAGCTGTCTTCGCTTAGCTGCGTCAATGGTTGATGATGTTGCCATAACTGTAGGCATGACTATTGGCTCGATGACGGGCGGTATCGCTGGGGCCTTTTCTCTGTAAAATTAACAGAATAATTTCATGAATTTGTGCAGACAAAATGGATCCCTTATGTATTTAATTTCTGGTGTCATCTAGCTTATTCTAAAGGCTTCTGGAGTATTGCATAGTTCATTTAAATCAAATAAACTCATATCATATTCTAACATCATCTACCAACAGTCAATCATGTCAACTTAGTTTGGCAGCACCTAGTATTGATTTACAGCAGATTTACTTATCGGAGTCTTGGTTTGGTAAAATGTAATATAGCGCTCAAAAGTAGCCCTTTTTCTTTTTGTGAATGGCATCTTGCAGGTCAACCAACGCAGGTTAATAAATTAAGGCCTCCAGCCAGGGCATAGAACTTATAAACTAAGTTAAGGCTAGCCCCTGTGGGGTACGGGCCAGCAAGAGGCAGGCTGGATCGGATAAAAAAAGTAGGCCTTTCATGGTGTGACAGATATATCTAGTGACAAGCATTTGTTTTGATTCATATTGCTCCTTGCTCATAAAGAAAATAGTTCTTTTGTTAACTTAGTTTTCTCCGTCACGATTTAGCAAGGTCGACATTGAAATGTATTGTTTTTAGGGTTCCGTAGTAAACAAGGAACCCTTATAGTTCCACCATGTCCGTCTGTCTGCCTGTCTGTCCGTCTGTCTGTCCGCGGCTTAGCTCAGAGACGGTTAGTACTAGAAAGCTGTAATATGGCATATGTACCTATACATATTAATCATGCCAACAAAGTGGTAAAATAAAATAAAGTTTTTTTTTTTATTTAGGGTACCTCCACTACACGTAAAGTGGGTATGTTTTTTTTTTCTCGTCTACCCCATGTTGTGGGTATCGTTAGAAAGGTCGTTCAAAAATATTGTGAGATTGTGAAAACTATTTTTGGATTCAGGGATTCGTTTGCGACAACCAACTTAAATTTGCGGTGATCTCCCATACAGAATGTATGGGAGATCACCGCAAATTTAAGTTGGTTGTTTTTTGTAACATGTTTTTCAACTACAATGTTAAGTTTGTTCTCGGGATAAATTCATCCCAACTACGGAACCCTTCATTGTGCGTGGTCCGACACGCACTAGGCCGGTTTTATTAAATACAAACCATGCTTTACGTCATGATTTGTAACAATAATATTTGCATTCTATGTTTAAATGATCTACTTATTATTTAAGACTCTGACATCATCCTATTACGAGTGGTAATGAGTAAGTACTCAATATGGGATTGTTATGAATAGATAACCTTGAATTTTCTAACGCGTTTCTTTAGGTTAAGATAGTCAAAATAAATTTTGGGGATATCATCCATCACTCACGCATAATCTCTACAGTTCGCGATCAATATTTAGATTTTTGAAATGATAAAGAAAAACAAAGAAATCAACGATAAGATTTTATCATTGCAATTTTATTAATAAACGTCTACTGCTAGATTCGATTCTCTCAAAAGAATAGCCACAACGATCTCTCCTGGCCTGCTCGCTTCTATAGATTTGCTCGTGACCTTCTCAACGCCGTCGGTCCACCTTTGTAGGAGGCCTACCAACGTTACGACTTCCGGTATAAAAATATGAACTCATTTAATTAGTCTAGTGCAATGCTTTGTTAACCAGTAGGGATCGTGGGTCAATACTAACAGCCGCACGGGTCGATTTTCAAGGTTGAGCAACGCTTGCCGAGGTCGGTCCGTGGACCATACCGAGACCCCACCGTGTCTCGAAAAGCTGTTGGTCCCAGCTGTCAGTCGTAGATCTTTGACAGTCGTTACGGGTATGCAGAAGCCCGAAAGTCTGACAACCAGTCTTGCCAAGGAATATCGTGTTACCCAGCTACTGGGTTGTGGAGGTCAGATAGGCAGTCGCCCTAAGTAAAAGGTATTCAGCTGCATCAAGACTGGAAGCTGACCCCAGCATAGTTGAGAAAAGGCTAGCCAGATAATGAATGCTTTGTTAACAAGGCAGTTTATTAATTAATACCTATTTTTTCCGCCAAACAGCGTTGCTGTGTCCCGGTTTGAATGGTATGCCACGGGTACCGATGTAATCGGTGCCAAAGTAGAGACATCAGAAGGCCAATTCTCGAAAGTACTGAAAAAACGTTCAAACTCAAATCTCATCTCAGCGACAATCAGTGGCAAAATCTTGGGAAATTAGAGGTTCTTTGATAGTTTGAGACTGTGATTACAATGCGAATGTTACTAAAAATATTGGACTCGCTCTTCTAGTATTTCAACTTCAACTGCAAAGTCAAATGCCATCCCAAGATGGCAGCGCTTCGACGATGCCTCTGTTATTAAAGATGTCTATAGTCCATCAGGTTGCGTTAATCAGGCGTCGGTTTGTTTACCTTGCAATAACATAAAAAGTGTACTTCTTTACCTTTGTGACCTGGAACTTCTGGAAGGTTTATGTTCTCTGTTCTTGCTCTTGGAGCGTCTGTCTCGACTGGAACTACTGCTCCGGCTGTTGGCTTGTTCCACTTGAGGGGCAGTCCAGTACCCATGCTGGAATGTTGGCGCTGGCGTACCCGATGTGTATCTGGGGTGTTTGAATGTATGTAACAAGAATAAGAGATTACGGTGGATACGTAGTGATAGGCTGCGAAATAATATTTTTCTTACGTCTTTTGCAATTTGCAGCTCAGTGTCAGGTTGTATCTTGATCAAAATATGATTCACGACCATAACAAATATGTATTTACAGATTTAGAATCATTAATATATCTCTCTTATAAGTTATATTTGTTCCATTGAATGGCATTTCGGTACAAAAAAGTGCGTTGCGGCCCGCCCGTAGTGTTCATACAAAGTGTACGAACGATAGTAATGTAGGAGTATTTTCGCAATGCGGTACGGCCCGCCCAAATCTGTTTCAGCCTTTTGTGTTTGTTTCTAAGATGTGCAACCGAAAAGATTTTGTTAAAAGTTGAAAAGATTCGAGTCCTATGTACTTGTAAGCGTCCATAGTCTACCTGCATTGTGTCAAGAGAACCAATTTTGATTTGTAAGAGGGATCTATCTAAATTGAATGTAATTTGTCGGAGTTGGAATCGAAGTTTTTAAATGACCTTCAAAAAAAAAAAAACACGAGTTTCTCAATTCGTCGGAATCTTTTTTTTACTATTCCCATCTTCTTTCCATTTATCTGATTTTTTTGTGGCTCATGAAAAGGGTGATAGATAGGCCATAATTTGGTTAAGAGGGTTTATCCGAAAACTTGGCAACGTCGCAAATAACTGTCAAATATTAGCCTGTTTTGGTTCTTATAGCAATATTACTGAATAGAAATAAGAAATGTGGCTAACTAGAGAACTAGAATATTAATAATGAATTAGATTTTATTTTAGATTATATATTACATAGAAAAAAAAAAAAAAAACAGTGAAATATTTGACATGTATTTGCGACGTTGCCCACCTTCAGAATAAACGCTCTTAACCGATTTATATACGTATATTTAGATATTGTTTTAACATTCAGTCCAGCATACCTAAAACTTTATTAACCTGTCTGAAGTCTCACTCAATTTCCATGGAAAATAAGTATAAAGGTGAAGCTATTTAGAATGCACTACGAACTATTAAAGTAGTCTAACTGGAGGACATTCCTTTATAAAATGTCGTATGTACCTATAAAATCCATGGCATTTTATTTTTCTTTAGGTAAATATTCTTGGATACCCTTTATCTGGGGAGAACAGAGGGTTATGTCAGACTCCTACAAATAAAGCCGGGAGATTTTGAAACATTTGTGCGCTCCCTGGACTGGTATTAGTCTGCCACGTAACTCGCGTACAATCTACCAAGTTCTGGGTCAAAGTCTTCCATGTTCTAGACTGTCAGGGATCAGTGTTTGAGTACGTTAAAGTCCGAATACTGAGCTTTGACGGCTTTGACCCTGATTTATAAGGAAATAAGTACCCTTTAGTTTACGACATTATGATTTTCAATGCAAGTGTTAGGAAAAATGGAATTTTAAATTCCCCTTTTATAAACCACCCCTTTTGCATATTTAAGTCAAATGTCGTACTGCAGTATAACAATCGATTTGATCCGTTACAAATTGATGCAGACATTATTTATACCTCATCAATATTCCGAGGGAAGGCTTGTTTTCATTCAACTGTTTAGCATAAGTAATATTGCTGACTGGAAATTGACCTGTTTGCTTTTGATGTTACTAGGTAAGATAGGAAACACCACATGTCTTATTTAATAATCCCAGTGAAAACACGTTGTTAAAATGAAACAAGTATTGTTAGGAAAATTGCTTGCAACATTTTTGTTATTAGTTCTAGTATTGATACCTAACAATACTTATTACCTAGTAGTCAATGAAGACAAAGAAAATAATTAGTAAATCAATCAAATAGATTAAAATTATTTTGTCTTTCACATTCATGCAGATTCCAATATGTATGCTAATTTATAATAGCTTGGTAAACCATAAAGAATAAATACAAAATAATTAGTGTGATAATGAACTACAAGGACAATGGGTAAACAATATTTTCATGATCACATCCTATAAAATATTTCACTAATTTATTTACGAGTATTAAACCAGGATAAACTATTTTAAGGAATATTGTGAATTTGCAATGATATAGTAGTTACATGCTGGATGTTTATTTGATTTCCTGCAGGTAACCAAATGGACCTAAATAAAGACATCAACAACCGAATCAAGACTAATGAAATAAATTGTATTCTACATTTCAAATAAATGCAATATACTGAATCCACCTTCCAACTTCTTATTTCCAAATAATCTGATATCTAAGGGCCTTGAATATCTCATATATTTCAGTAAATTTATTACTCAACAGATTGTTTACTTTCAACAGCTGAATTTCACCAGAGTTTATTTTTACAGTGTTCTGGGCATTTACCCAGTAAGCCAAAGTATACAATTTTCTTAGGTTATTAATAATCTGGGGAATTGAAGGCATCAGAATCTGGCATATCAAATATTTGCCCAATATACTCGTAGGTACAAGTGATCCACTTGAGATTGTAATTAATCTGGGAATTATCAGTTATCAGTCTTGATAAACTTCGTTTATTAACTAGGGCAGTGGACATTGAAATATAGCAAACAATTTTAGAAATGAATGAATACATTCAATTGGAATGAATTACTTCATACCCACAAAAGGTAGCAGCTGTTTAACAACTAGGTAGATTGTGGGAGTGTTTCAATAAAACATTTGGCTTTTTTAGCTAATAGACTAAACTTGTGAAAAAAAAAAAACATGCTGTGCCTAGTTTGGGACCAACGCTTCTTCCATAGTGTAATTTGAATGTTGACATAGACAGTTTTTGAAGTGAAAACTTTTTTTGGCGCATTGAGCGATTTTTGGTAGTAAACTTATAGATTCGACTCACCGACGCGCCGTAATGCTTTACTATAGAATATAGATGGCGCTAATACCAATTTTAAGTTTTCACTTCTGTCGGAAGTCCCCATGACTGTCAATTTTTTTACATTAATAAACTTCGTTTTATGCTTTCTGTTTTCAAGGGCAGAAGAAGTAAAGCAATTCAGTGTACTAGATCTCCTTTTAAAAGAAATTAACATTCTGTTATGAGCTTCTTCTTAATCTTTACATGCCGAGACTCCTCCGTGCCTCGGAAAGCACGTTAAACTGTTGGTCCCGGCTGTCATTCGTTGATCTTTGACAGTCGTTACGGGTTGTCAGAAGCTTTAAAGTCTGACAACCAGTCTTACCAAGGGGTATTGTATTACCCAGTTACTGGGTTGTGGAGGTCAGATAGGCAGTCACTCTATGTAAAATACTGGTATTCAGCTGAATCCGGTTAGACTGGAAGCCGACCCCAAGAAAGTTGGGAAAAGGCTAGGCAGATTGATTGAACATTCTGTTATGAGTAGTTATGGCCATAGTATTGTTAATAATGCTGCGTAATCAGTGGCGGATGCTTACAATACTCATTGTTAACACATTTGCTAAAGAAGTATACAATACAGATGAGTCACCAGTTAGGCTGGACATCATACAACAATAGGTTTTACTGGAGCAGAACATTAAATAATTTAAGGTGGATCTGACCATGTTTGAATTTTTTTTACATAAAAATCTAAAAGACTCTTTTATATAATATCATAATAATATAAGGTGAAGATGATCTTACCCAGGCATAGGAGCAGCTGCATCTGGTGGCACGGTGTACCCATCTATAGGTGGCATGCCAGGATCTGGAGGTATTTTGGGCTCCCCAGGCCCTGAGCCTGACCAGCCCCAACCTTGGAAGGCAATATTGTTGTAGTTATTTTAGTAATTGATGAAGGCAAAGATTATTTGTAATATTCATTACTAGCAGTTGCCCGTAACTCCATCTGCATTTATTTTGTTGACAGAAGTTTGTGAAAAGTAGTCTATGTTCTTCTGCAGGTACCAGGCTACCTATCTGTCAAATTTTATAATAATTGGTTCAGTAATTTACAAGGGAAAAGGTAACATACAGACAGACAGTGTTACTTTTTAACACAGGTTTTTCTTAGCATAGGGGGTCATTGATCAATATTTTGTACCAGGCTATTTTGACGTTTAATGAAGTTTCACCCTATAAGTGTACTTTTTATGTCAAATTAGTATGTATGTTCTTGGCTTAAGCCTTTATAGGGCACAAATGAAATTTGTACAGCGCCTGTAGCCACTGGATTTTTGATTGATAAAATTGACCTGAAAGTTAGACTAATCAACTACAAATTTCGTTTCTGTCCTTTCTAGAGTTAATATGGACCTTTTTATTGATAGAATTGGTATTATAAGCCTTTTTAAGAATGCTACTGCCTATTTTTTAACATCACTTCTATTCCATAATATTCTTCAATTAGTTTTTATTACTTCAATCTCAAACATGATAAGTATATATCATGAAGTGAAGTATATATGCATGTTTTTTTCTCTATTTCAATTCTATGATGTTACCGAACTAGGGTTAGTAAGTAGGTACTGTCTTTTGCCAAAACTAAAGTTTGGCCTTTGCAGGCCAAACTATACTACTAGACTACTTGCGTAAATCACAGCATTTTTCTATGGGTATCAGATCAGCATAGGTTAGGATAGGTTTTAAAACTAAGAGCATATCAGAAGCTTCTGAAGTTACTGAGAAATCACTGATGATACGATGTTATCAGTGATGTATTTGATTCATAAAACTACCAGAGTATAATGAATGAACAAATAGAATGCACTGATTGAAAGTGCAACCATACCCCATTGGTTCCAAGATCCGCCCCATGAATTCGTTGAGGAGTTCCATTCAGCACCGGCAGGACCATCTGAGTTGTTATCCGGGTTCTCAACCTCCATGGGCGCTTCGCCCTCTTCTTCCGCGGGCCTCAGAGCAGGCGGCGGCGGCGCGGCCACGATCGCCGCCGCTTCCTTCATAGCAATCCATTGTTGAGCTAAAGCAGCCCAGTCTACGTGACTAGTATCAACATTTTGATACGCAGTGGGATTCAAAGCCCACTGCGTGGGATACGCAGTATTTGCGGCATCTCTACCGGAGTACATGATCCTTCTATTACGTCAAATTACACTATAACAAGCAATCCATTTAGGCTCTCATGACACTAGGAACACTAAACACGTTGTAGGAAATTGTTTGGTTTGTAAATTAGACTAATTATGCTAAATTCACTAGAAAAATTCATTTCAGATTCATCCGTCTGCAGCACATTTTCAATAGACTAAAATTATTTGTTTTTTTTCTGGATTGTTGTCATCATTACTTGTTTGTGGTCTAATTATTTTATAATGGCAACACGATTGTTATTTATTCTTATTTTGTTGTTATAAGAAATGTTGCGGACCCAAAATAAAGTGAAGGAAGTGCAAAATAAAATGATAAATTAAATTTTAATTAACTTTGGATAACTCCTACCATCTAGTGACTAAAGTAGAAATTATTGCAATGGTTTTAATGAAATATTAATAGATGGCGCTGATCAAAATGAGAACATCTAAGTTTGCTACTCGGCAAAAGATGGCGCTACGCTAAAATAAACAATGCTTGAATATTTTTCAGTTTCATTCTGATACTGAAAATGTATCTCAATGTACCTATATTATATTAAAATAAGATATATATAACTTTTTGTATTTTTTTTGTATATATATTTTATTTGAAGTATATTTTTATATTTTTTTTGGTCATGGGGTCCGAGTGCACGTGTCCTTTTTAAGGAAATTTCTCGCCGACTGGTCGACACTTCACGCGACCAGAGGGCTGGCTTGTTCTTTGGCCAAAGAATTAGCATTGCCATTCAACGTGGCAATGCTGCCAGTCTTCTGGGCACGTTTCCGGATGACAGCGATGCGGACGAATACTTCGACGCCTAAGTGTCCTTTTGTTTTTTGTATCTATTCGTGTAGTATTATTAGTTATTGTATTTCGTACCTAGTGTTAATAGTTTGTAAATAATTTATTACTACCACTTGTTAAAGATAAAAATAAATATTTTATTTGAATATCCATTTATAAATATTGTAAATAAACTCTATCAATTTTATGGTGTCCTAGTTTAAGTTAGCCTCTCGCTTATAGGTAGGTAAAACTTACCCAGACCGCGGATTCTACGCACGGTTATCAAATTACCTTTTATTTTTACAGGTAGGAAATGTTAAGAACTGTGTTCTTGTTTTAGGTATTGCAAAAGAAGTAATGAGTGTACCTAATGTGCGATTATTGTTAGCAACACCTTGGTTCGTTAAATCTAGATCAGTTTTGTAATCGTAGTCTACTTACAACATATTTGATAACGGTACGTAGTTGTTGTGTACATCGTTAACAAGGCATGATTAATAATAAGTACAGAGGGAATGTTTCAAAAATAATTGTATGGACATAGTATGTATTTTAAAATTAATTTATTATTCGTCATTATTATTTATACATTTACAAACATTTGCAACCATCCATCACATGCGCATCGAACCACTTACACAATTTGTCCTCAAACTTACATTTAGATATAATTAAATTTAGACAGCGAACTCCTCTCATCACTCTTGGGGTGCGACTACGCGACCTACGCGTGTCTCACAACACTTCACTACGGGTACTTCAATCACTTACATAACGCAAGTCTTTGTATTTGCACTAAATTAACTTAACGCTAATAAAGGTTCTTCCGCATCATGCTTTTGACTGACGAATTTTGAGTTCGTTTTTTTCCATTGCTCCTTTTTGTTCAACATTTTCTGTTTCGTCGCTTCCAATTTTGATTTGGATTTTGATAACTTTGGTGCACTTGTCGTTTTGTCGATGCGCTCTAATGTCTCTATAATGTTCTTAGGTTTAGATAATACTCTTCTCGTCTCCTCGCTGATTTCGTCCATAGTCGAGTTCTTATTCGCGTAGACTACGACGTAGTGCGAATAGGCGGAATTAGAAGGAGTGTTGATATCAGCGAAATCTCTGAAGTTAGCGAATTGGTCCTGGTTGTAATTCGGCCTGGGGTTAGCAATGTAGCCAAGTTCATACGAAGGTCTGCCGTGACCGTTGTTGTAGTAGGAGTTGTATCCATCGCCGAATTCATCTTCATCGTTCTGGGCAAAGAATGTTCCACCTCTGATGATACCAAAGTTTCCTGAGCCGAGCAAACTGGAGCTCGCCTCAATGAGTGGAGCTGCGGTGGGAGAGCCATGTTTACCGAAGTTATCTACGTTTCTGTTATTATAGCCTCCGAACAGAGGATAGTTCAAGAGTGATCTGTAAGAGTTTGGTCTCTGACTATAGGCTGCTTCTTGGTTATTGAAGCCGAGTCTAAAGTTGTTTTGCTGGCGCGGTTCGAAGAGGTTTGCGAACGTCGGAAAGAATGTCTGCGAGCCTCCAACGAGTTCTATGGAGTGGTCAGTGTGGTCGTCCGAGGCTGCTGCTTCAGGTTCCTGGTATTGTTGTACGAGACCAGGAGGCGGCGCCACGGCCTCTGATATAATTTCTGATGATTCCGCAGTGAGGTCCTTTGTATCATCTGAAACAAACAATAGTATTTGCATGGGAATGTGTATCGAAGATCTTAGTTTAACTTATTTCTACTAACAGTATAAATCGTATTGAGTCTGAGGAAGACCGAGATGTATCATTAGGGCCTAAGGTCAAATTACTAGAATTTACAGGAAATATTGCTTGATTTTGTAAGCAGTGGAGCTCATATTACCTATGAGCTACAATTACTTCGGACCTTGATTGATCAGTTTGAATATAAATAAGTAACGATACCCAAATAATGTGAAGAAATATCTATCATGGATATGATAGATATTTCTTTATCCGAAATACGATATCTATCCATCATAATCTATATTCAGGTAGCTCAGAGATATGTTAATTTTGTGGGCGTAGAAAAAGCGATTGACGTGTTTAGTTACATGTTCTTGTGACAATCTATGCGTATGGTCTGTGACGTTTTAATAAAGAAATCTGCTGCCTTATACAGCAGACCTACATGGTTCCTGTTTGAATAAATTTTATTAATGTATGTACAATGCAATTGATTCTACGAAGGTTTTTGTAAGAAGCCGTATTTGGAAGGTATTACATTCTACTTTGTCTGTTTTAGTGTAGTTCTTATCTTTATGCTTACACTGTAACGAAATAGTTTCCTGCGCAATGTTTCAACATCTGTCTAGCTTTTTCCCAAGAATGTTAAAGTTAGTTTTCAGTCTTCATAATTAGTTGTGGTTGATTATAATTTTTATTTTTCAGAGCTGCTGTGCAAATTCAATTACTGAGAAATACCGGTCAGTCCGGTTGTCACTTTCAAGCTTCTGGATACTCGTAAGTTACGAGTATCCAGAAGCTACACTAGTCACGGTTGTCATACCGATGACAGGGGTTACGTGTCGTAACCCCTGTCATCGGTATGACAACCGTGACTGACAGTTTAATGTGGTCTCTAAGATACGGTCTCCATCTCAGAAGAATGGTCACTCATATTTGGAACTGGTTTTGATAATTTTCAGCGAGCCAACAGTATAACATCGAATTCAGAACAGCTTATTGAATAATGTCAGTCACAGCTATCAGCAGCCTATATGCTTATTCAAATGATAAAATATTAAAAGGGATTTATAGTTCGCACTCTGTACTTCGTTCAATCTTATTGACTATTCATGAGAGAAATTCACAATCGGCTCAACATTGTGACACATTGTTAGACAATATGCTAGTAAAAGCATTTATTATTGCGACAGGCGACTAATACTTGTAATGCAATTGTATGTGACATGTTGATCGTACTGGATGGAGTCATTTGATTACGAAATAAGGTATTAAAATAAATCGATCTATGAAACGTGATATTTTATCAGTAAAGATTCAGTATGATTCCGAACCCCGCTGCACGCGGCACTGCTGTCGCAGCATTTCTGCCGCGTCTCTATTGGTCCCCATATTTTCTATAGGTTTATATGAGATTACAATCTGAGCACGGCAGCAATGCCGCGGTAGCCCTGTTGCGACGGCACTGCTGTGCGGCAGTGTCGCCCTACCGCCACGGCGGACCAGGGGGCCTACTCCCTAAGCGAAATCTTTACGTTCGGCTGTAGTTACGGGCGCTTCGCTCTCTTTCTGACTTACGGTATGTCCATAAGTGAGACGGACAACAAAGCGCCCGTAACGACGGCCGGAACTACGGATATCGCTTAGGGAGTAGACCCCCAGTAGTGCGGCGTTCATCACAGCGATAACACGTGAATTTTGGCAAGTAAATTGGCATCAAAACAGCGAGAAACCACTAACAGTAGGTGCTCGGAATCAGCACAGGCAGACAGCACTACCGCGCAGTTCTGCCTCGACAACTATGCTGCGGCAGTACTGCTGCGTTCAGCGAGGTTCGGAATCATACCTTAAGTCTATAGTGCCTTCTGAGCGTAGGTTCTTCGCTTTCCTTCAATATCTGTTAAAATTATAATTCAAAAAGTCTGTCAATTATACCCAGGTAATACCATTTTAAAAATCTGTCATGAAGTCACGTTTATATGCTAACAGTTCTTAAGCGTCAGCGTCATCATCATTAAAAGCTTGGAAATTACCACTGCTGAACATGAGCCCTGTTCAAATCAATCAGAATAATGATTCATTCAGTTTAATGGAAGGATACTGCTTTTAACAATTAAGCCTGGACATAGTACAGCAATGTCCGGAACGGCCATTTGTAAATACAGTAGGCGCTCGGTAATCCGGCGCTGACAAATCGGATACGTCCAATAGGCATTTTCTAATTTAGCTCTCCTACCATAGATATCCGTATCCTACTCTGTAATCCAGTATATTTTGTAAGTGTCAGATAACAGAGCGCGCGCGCATTGATCGCTGCCGTTCAGCAGTCCGGTGCCAATTCTACGAGTAGGTAGAGGCTCGTGCAGACCAGCGCGACGGGACTAAAAAAATACAATTTCTGACAAAACTTCATGGTATAATAATAACCGGTGTCGCGTCGCGCTAGTCTGCACGAAGCTTAATACGTAAACTAGTAAAGATTTTTTACTTTGCAAATCTGTGTTAAAATTCTTTCTTAGCTAGCTGAAATTTCCTATAGAAATTCAGTAGGCGAAAATAAAGGGTACCGGATTACCGAGCGCCTACTGTACTGCCTCAGCAGATTTAGGGCGCCAGGTAAATAGAGATCTTACAGTAGGACTATGTCAAGCAACGAACGCTGAAAAGGTAATGATAATCGCTCCCAAAACGTAAACAGACATGGGAATTGCAACGCATAATGACGGAACAAAATGATCGTGGGTAAAAGCAACCCAGCAACGTATGGAAATATATTCGAGTGGAGTGCCGGCTGTTGCAATAATTTGCTATAATGGCGCCTCTAGTTACGCGCCATTACGTGTCGTATTGATGTGGTCAGTGGTCGATGTCGTATGTGTAATGTTGGATAAGTCTTGCTCTTTTTAAGTTGTTAATTACATCATAAACTCTCTTCCCGACTGCTAGTCCTTCGGTGTTTTCTTCCTCTTTTTCATCAACTGCTAATTATAGGTCTCCTTATGGGGTTTCAACTCTCTGTCTATTCTCATCAATGGTAATGTCAGTTGTCTTATATGTCTCCGCTCCATTATCCAACACGTGTGTCGGAAGCTTTGTTATGTCTTAGCTTATTCTTTTGCAACATCAAGACTATCCCTAGATTAGTTTAAAGTTTTCTGATTATATATCATCGCCATATCTCCACTGCTACCTTGTAAGCTATTTTAGTTATTTTCTGTTCTCTCGCAAGATCATTCCAAGTAAATGACTTTTATTAAATAGGCAGCACAATAATTGCTTCATATACACGATTGTTTCCATAAAAGGTATGTTGACACAAATCGAAGTTATATATGGCGCTAACGTGTTGCTTGACAGGTAGTAATCTATTGTCTACACGATTCTCATTTCCTGTAGTTTCTTCCTTAAGGTTCAACGTTTTAAATAAAAGTTTATTTATCATATTGTTAATTCCTGAACTGCCGTTTATGTTCTGACGAGGGTTTTTTAACATCTTCATCTAGTGTTGTTCGTTATCAATTCATTATTTATTTACCAAAACCACAATAGATCATTACATTATTGTTTTATTAGATGTTTTGAGTGTTTATTTAACTCTTAAAATCTTACACGTGTTACGATCATTACGAGTATATTCCGTGAACTAATATCAATAAGTGTATTAAGCATGTGTCGCATAAATTTCTCATTGACGTCTTATTACGTATTACCTGTCTAGCCTTCTATAGTGTTTTCCTGTTTATCATCATCGGGTTACATTGCTTTTCTGCTTATATTAGTAACTAAGTAAGTAAGTAAAATTTATTTGTTTAAACATGGTGTACATGATACATTGCATGCAGGATAATAATGGGATACAGAAAAGTTCTAACATGTTTAGCCGCATATCGTGGCGTACAAATTGGTAGA
Organism: Agrochola lota; assembly: GCA_947364205.1. Lineage (NCBI taxonomy): Eukaryota > Metazoa > Arthropoda > Insecta > Lepidoptera > Noctuidae > Agrochola > Agrochola lota. The sequence continues at coordinate 6,600,921 of OX376231.1, read as the reverse complement.
AAGAGATGGTGAATAAACCGTGATAATATTCATCAAAATTACATTTCATCGTTATTCATTAAAAGATTAGGTAAGTATACAAGTCAATAAGCATATTTTTTTGATACAATTCAATGTCAAAGTAGTCATTAAATAAATTGGTCAATAAAAACATGAATTACTGTCATTAAAAAAAATCAATTCCAATTAAAAAACAAAATGCAATAGATTACAATAACATGTCAAAAATACAACATTGTCATCTCAAAAACGAAGAAAATTGATATTGAATTGGATATTATAGAATTATATTACATATCGTATTTATGCTGCAAACATTTCAGTGATCCAGTTTAAAGAATACCGGGGAAATGACAAGCAAATAAAACACTTCTTTTAAGCATCGTCAAACTTTGTGCTAACCTATGAGTTCTTCTTCTTTTATTATGTTTATGAAATACGGAGTCAGGTCTTATTGCACAGTAAATCGCCACACGGGCGGCACTTTTGTCAGCTTTCATCAGTTCCTCCTTGCTGCAGGGATCAGAGAATGCAGGGCTTTACCATAGTCACATCTAAGGTCGGAACCGTTTGTGAAATATCCGACGACTGCTGCCCTTCGTTTATATTTCCCCTATTTTAATCCATACCTGTATTAATGAGCACATGTCGCAATAATTCGCCATTAGCGTCTAGTTACGTATGATTACATGTCTGGTTGTTCATGTTGTGGTTTCCTGTAGAGTCTACATCAAGTGTTAGACACGACCACCTTGTATACGAGTATATGCGGTCTGATATGCAATTCTAGCATATATTTAATTATTGTAGCAATTGTTGTAATTACCGCTTGGTGAAAAGGCAGATTAAATTCCTGCAGTGAAATTTTATTTATGCCTACGATAATATGCTGGTATTTCTCAGTAAATTTTTGACAGTTTGGTCGTTTATTGAGTCTTTGAACGTTAACCAGCAAAAAAATGAATAATACTCCGATTTTCTTCTCTGATTTGAGTATCTTGTTAAATCGTATGATAAACAAAGTCCTAAGTAAATAAGGCTTTGAATGAATTTAAAACGGGTTGTTTGAGCATTCATATGTGCATTTACGTATATATTTCCCATATTTGCATTATCAACAACCTAATTCAGATGTTGTATTCCGAAATGCAGTTCATCAACCTTTGCTACTTCATTTTGCAAACATAATTCCCTATCTTCTACTGTAAAAATTGATACTAGATCAATGTACCCATCTATAGCTCAAACAGAGAAACCAGTAAGTGAAAACGAAACCGTTACGTCATATGCAGGTACCTTGGTCCACCAGATTGTGGCTTGCGGTCTCGGGTTCGTATTTCCTACTTAAAACTATTTCTCGTTCCAATTGGAATGAAATCGAATGGAACTGAAGATTGTGTTGCGAGTTGCGACCCCAGATTAATTGAGGGCACGTAATCAGGATGGATTTGCGATGTAGCCACATGGTAAGGTAAGGAAGGAGGCGGTTTCCGTTACAGTGGAGAAGTTATGATTTAAAAAAAGATGAAGTAGTTTTAAGACAAAACTATAGTAGTACAAGTAAAAGTTAATGATTAAATATGTATTACAAAATCGTTCTAAAGCGACTACCGATTTCATTCCAAAGGGTTTAACTTAACCAATTAGTTGTAAACATACATAAAAATGCACTTGTTAACAGCATCCATGTTTTAATTGCAATAGCAATTTGTAGGTAATTTTATCTGTTCGTGATTCGATTACCTATAAATATTGATACCGGCATGCAATACACGCAAAGTTGCTAATCAACGGTACATCACCAATAAAAAAAAACAATTTAACGTTTGATTGAAACCTCTTTACATCATAATGTTTGCAACATATGTTTTTACATATTACGTGTTTTAAGATAATCTTCACTCATGCCAGTAACCTCTAACCCGGCCTACTAACATGGGTGTTCTAAAAACTAATATTTTTCAAAGGAAAATATAACTGTGTTTTGCAAGCGTGTCACGGGTCGAAGAGAAAGTGTCGGTTGACACGGGGGTAAGTTGTGACACCGTGACAAGACTAATTGAAGTAAATAATGGCGGTGGCGAAATGGGGCGTGAGGTGATTGGATGTGTTGAGATAATTGTACTGGAGCTTAGCTTGTAGATGGACTGTGTAACAACATTTAATAGACCAACAACATTTGCTAGACTCTCGTTTTTGATTACTCCATAAAATAGAAATTGTTATGATTACCAACACATTGAAATTTTCCTCCCCGCCCCGACCCTAGCTCGAGCCAGCCCACGCCGCTGAGCCTGTAGCCTTACATTCCCCTAATAATTATATTAATTCGCTCCAGCTTGTCCCTTGCTGTCCTCCCCAAGCGATGCCCTAAGCTGAGGTCCGTACCTCACAGGCCCTTAGCGTAAAGTCGCTTAGTTTATAAGTTTTATGCCCTAGTTGGTGACCATAGGTTGCTCGACCTTATGAAATAAAATTCTTCTTGGCATAGGGTTGAGCTGTCACGGGGACGAGTGTTCGGGGTCGAGTTATGTCCGGGAGTCGGTTTTGAGTTGTACTCGTGAAGATGCCCATCAATTTAACATTAAGTAGGACCTAAGGTTATGGCCTTTTTTCCAAATACGAAAAGGGAGGATGGTTGTCCCATTATTTTTCACAATATTTATAAAAAAGCGGCGCATTCATACGTGACCGTTTTCCTGTGGATTGTTATGTAACACCCTGTTTTATTGTAGGAACATTAATTATATTGCGATATAATAAACTCATAAAAATAAATGTTTCCGTACTACAAATGGAGTGAAAGGGAAGTAAAACGTAGGCGGTATTTTTGATTTCTTAATACGATATTGTCAAATCTTGTAACCGTCAGATCTACGTGCGTGTTTCGTCTACTTTTTTGTTTTCTATTAACTGCCCCGTTGGTCTCATGGTCGCAAGCGCGACTGCTGAGCGTGGGGTCCTGGGTTCGATTCGCCCGGTTCGGGCAAAGTGTTTTTCCATTAGGATTTTTTTTGTAACAGCCCGGAGTTTGGAAGTTGGCGGTGTGAAACCGCCGTATCTACCTCGGGACGTTGGGTCCTACGCCTGATCACTCTCCGGTCGTGTCGGTTTGCCGTCCCGTCAGACTATGAGAGTGAGGGAAGAGAGAGTGCACTTGTGTCTGCGCACACACTTGTGCACTATAATATCTCCCGCACCGAAGGATAGTCTCCGTTGAGATTGGCCGCCGTGGCCGAAATACGGTCTGGAGGACTAAATGTTTTCTATAGGTTTTTGAAGTCGCATGTGTATTCCCCTCTGAGATATGTCAAAAAGGAGGGTTCAAAGACAGGAGATATCAAGAGCCGTTTCCATTTATGACAGCTACTTAAGAATATGCATGGTCCTCATATGGCCTCATTATCTTTGGACTTTAAAAAATACCTTATAATAAATTAATAACTGCTGAGTTTGTTTCGGTCTTTGTTCTCAGAGTACTCGGGTAGGAAACACCGAAGTAAAACCTAATTTATATTTGACGTGTAAGTGTTTTTTGAACTAATTTACAGAAATAAATATCACGAGCTTTTACCTGCGGCTTCACCCTTGAAAATTATCCCACGGGAACCAATTACCGGGATAAAAAGTATCCTATGTCCTAACCCAGGTCATGGTCTTTCTGTGTGCCAAGTTTCATCGAAATCTGTTCAGACTTTAAGAAGTGAAAGAACAACAAACAGACAAACTCACTTTCATATATACTTATATATTAGGACTAGCTGCATCCCGCGGTTTCACGCGCATAAGCCTCGATCTCGTGGGAATATCGAGATAAAAGGTATCCTATGTCCTTCTCCAGGTCATAGTCTACCCATCAGCCAAGTTTCATCCAAATCCGTTCGGCCGTTTTTGCGTGATTGAGTAACAAACATCCAAACATACAAACTTTCACATTTATAATATTAGTAGGATACATAAATATTAAATATTATGGTACGATTTATCGATAATCTAACATAGTCATATTACATTCTTACATTAGTTTACATAGGTATGATTTCGAAACTACTTAGATGTTACTCATACAAGTAACTAGGTATTCCTAACATTTAGATAATACAACCAAAAACAACGTTGCTTAGAGAAAGCCAGAGAACTTGACCAAAAACGTTGGAATTGACCTCATTATCTAGTAACCTTCCTACGATATGCTATAATGATATGCAACTTTATTGCTATTATGACATAAGTCACATAACTGTGTGTTTACGCTTTTGGACTTGACATTTTTTTCTTCTAAATGATGGAACATAAAGTTACATTGATGACAGTTTTCTCATTAGTCATGATGTGATAACCGTGATAGGTTAAAAAGGTGATCATGCAAAATATATTTTGTATGTGTTTCAAAATATTGTGTTAGTTACGGCTTCTTAAATCTTAGCTACTAAAGTCCCTGGTACGAGAAGCTAATAATTTTGTAAACAAAGAACTTCTACTAAGTTACGTAGCGAAACAAATAATCCCAAATTCAATCAACTAAAACTAACATACGTGTAATACGAAACTAACGAGTAATTTGACTTGCTCGGATTCGATTTTAGCGATGTAAAGTGCTCTCATCTAATGTTTTGTGGTACTGAACGCGACTGAGTTCCAGTACCACTGTAGCGGCATCTACATCGCTACATGCAAACTACGCATCAAAGACCTGACGTCACACAACATCCTGACGTCACACAAATCCTGCATTGCGCAATTAGAGTTTACCGTGCGATGAACATATATACAAGCTTCCCGACTTCAACCTCTGGGCAGTTGCCCGCCAGACATCACACCCGTCTGGTCGGAGGATCCTCCCTTTTCTACGGGGGATGAGTGAACTTTACACCCTGTTCCTCATGCCCCTAAATCACAAAAGAAGTTGATTGAATTTGGGATTATTTGTTGTTAATTGAATTGTCGCTACGTAACTTACTAGAAGTTCTTTCTTTACAAAATTTATAGCTTCTCGTGGCGGGGGCTTTAGGTTGCCTTGCGACAGGCATGAAGAACTGTAATTTTTTTAATGTCATAATAAAATAATTTATAAAATTAATCTAAGTTATCACTGATTTATAAGATGTAGTGGGGAAATCTGGGCTGCAGTTGTGCATATGTGTGTGGTGAGCTTGGGGCTATGGCGTACTTTTTAGGGGCTATTTTTATTCGAGGTACCACCTACAGGGACTAGTAATTTATACCAAGCTAATCAAAGGGGAGCAGTGGTAGCCCAGTGGTGACGGCTCCAAATTACGAGTTGCAGGTCATGGGTTTGAACCCAGACAGACGCTATACTTTGTGTAATAATTTCATCACCACTGCTCTCAAAACGGTGAAGGAAAACATCGTGAGGAAATCGTCGTATTCTAGAACCAAAAATTCTAAGACATGTGACATTTACCAATCCGCACTGGGCCCGCGTGGTAGCCAACTCCCTCTCGTAGAGAGGTCGGGGGCTGTGTCCCTCAGTGGGAACCATATATGCTTATTATGCGTGTATGTTATGCTATCAAACGGATTGGTGACTAAGTCCTCAAACAGTATAAAGGTAAGTAGATTAAATATCCCACCCTTATGAAAATGGGTACCAAAGTGCAAATATACTTACCTATTAGTAGAATAGTTAGTCATAAAATCATAAATCATATATCATTTATTACTTTGCACACAATTATTACATAAAGAAAGAAAAATGTGTTTATTGGCATTACAGCAGAAAAATACACCTAATAACTAATAAAAAAAAAACATTACATTACACACATTATTTACATTGATGTTTTATTATGAAAGTCCTGCATGTTCGACCGTCACATGGACATGCAAATCATATTTAATTTACGCAAATTTATAAACATTATAATTTTAAATAACAATTAGGAAATTATAACAATCAACCTATTATTCAATCATCTATTGCATATTTTGATAACTGTACTGTTAAACCCATTGACCCCCATTTTTCAACCTTCACTTAACACCAAACTGTCAATGAGATTGACGGATCAAATCAATAATAACAATTACTGTCAGACATAACAATGACTTGAAGTACTTCTATGATTTGTATTGATGGATCATTTATTTGATATTTGAGTCATCGCGTAATGAGTGCGGTAGCAATTAGAGCTTCGGTTGCGTAAGTGTTTTCAATTGGTTTATTTGCACTCATAACATTTTCTGGTTCAGATTCAAAACAAAAAATATAAAACTTAAGGGAAGTTAGTATTTAGAAAACAGGCTTGGATAAAAAAGTATGAATATCACCAGAAAAGCTTTGATTATCACTCGAAGAAAAATCCCACTGTGAAATACTGCAACATAATATTTTGTCGCGGAAACATTTTTTTTTTAAACAAAAGTTGAAAAGATTTACAAAAAAAAAAATCACATAATTATTTGCACAAAAATTTAATCAAAACCTTATGATTCACTATTAACATACTGCCAATTCCATATTCAAATAATCATCGATTGATGAAATCTAATAATACATACATACTTACATGGAGTGCACTGAACCAAGGTAGGGTCACTCATTCTCGGGTCTTTCAATAATCATGACTTGACCTTACGCGTCCGAATAATATAGATACCGTAAAATAAACTATTACTAAACGTATAATCAAGAACATCAATGTTAGTTTGTACTAACGGGTTTTTTTTTGTTTTTAATTTGGGGCAAAGGTCGATAGACGTTCGGCTTAGTCACCATACATAAAGGTGGAATATCCCCTTGAAAAGAAATAACGTTTTACTATGAGGAAAACCATTGTTGTTATTTTCGAGTGTGATGATTTTTTGTGAAATGATTTAGAAGTGTCTCTACTCTACTCTTTTCTAGAAAAACTTGCAGTTTGATGTGACTATGGGAAAGTTTAAAGTTTAATTAAAGACTTAAACTTACACGTAGACGAAGTTAAATGTTTTAACAAATTATTGGCATATCATATAATACAGCAATATCTACTTAATAAAAATCTTAATAAAATGTATTCACTGACAGACAACGCACAGCCTAAGGATTCAACGGAAATAGCAAATGGGACCCAACGATAATATAAAAAAAATGGGATCTAAAACTGGGAACCAATGAAAATAAATTCAAAATACTGGAAGCATGAAACTTTGCAAAAGTGTTCCATAAATAACGAGGGTGAGCACCAATGAAGGGATTTTTTGAAAATTCATCCCTAATGGATTAAATAAGGAATGAAAGTTTTTATGGCAAACTTTCATTATTTAACCCATTACTTTTTTTTTCGTAATTTTTGTTGAAGGTAATGCCATCGGGTATACAGGTTTGGTAAAAAATAATGATACTTAAATTGTGTTCATGAATCAGGTACCATGGTAAATAAAGCCCATGTTAACACACAGATTTACTTTTCAAATCAGAATACACGATTTATAACAATGAGAAAGCTCCACAACAAAGCTCGATCTTGTTTCGTGAACCAATCCTATAAATCAAGATTATAATATTGATGTTCCACAGTTACGAATTTAATAAAGAATTCAAATTACTATTGAGCAATGTTGAAATTACACTACACCATATTTGTAAATACAGTGCACACACAATTTTATGGTGCAGAATGATTAAATTGCCCCGATTTTAACTTCGTGGGTTATGGATAAAAGAAGTGCGAAACATCTTAGTACTTACTTGCGACATTGCAATCATTATTGCCATATAACTTACAAGTGAGTTATGAAAAATTTAAAATTGCAGTAGGTAGCAAATAACTGTGATTCGCGCAATAATGTGCGTGTTCATTATTTATAAAAAAAATGCCTTTGTATATGATTCCTCGATGAAAAACTTTTCTAGTATAAGTTTTATCTTCATATATTGTTTTTTATTTTTTATTAATACCACTGTAGGTATATTACTATTGCTTAATTTCACTTAGTAATTATAGAGCATCTACACACGATTTATAATCTTCATGTTGTAGTAAATAATGTTTGTTTTTTTTTTTTTTACAATTGCATTTTTTCCTTTTAATTCTATAAAATAATGTCATTAGTTGAACATAAAGAGGTTTTTTAAACCCAAAGCAAGAATGATAAATTAAATAAAAGACGGTAATTAATAAACAGTTAGATGATATTGTGTAATTAATTACGCACAGTATGCACAAAGAATAAATGCAATAAAATTTATAGAATTATATTTTTACATTTCCGCAATATACATTATCATAATAAATACCTAAAATGACCAGATTGCAGCTGTAATGTCATGCAATTTCTATAATTCTAGTATGTAATGACTTCCCTTTGTAAAAGACATTACAATATCATGTTTTCCTGACAGCCTGAGGTTTGCAAATTACTTTTGTACATTGTTTCCTTCACTTATTCACTTATCTAATGGTCATCAGCTATCGATGTGCGTAATATTTTATTGTAAAATAATATTCTATGTGTATTTAATGCAAATAAAAGAAATATACACAATGTTAAGCACATGTATATGATTCGATCTATGTTTCGTTAACTAAGGTTTACTTTTATAGTCTTTTCTGGTATAGATACCTAATTCATGTCGAGCTTCTTTTACTTACCACTTTAGCCTAATTTTAATCTTTGAAACAATATCTTGTCATCATATTTGTTAAATACAATTTTTCGATTTCTTACTCCGAAAGTGACTTAATCAAACACACAAAAGCTAAGGAAAACTTTTCAAAATGTGAATGTTTACACATAAAACGATATAATTTATTTCGAAATGTATACACAAAATCCACATGTCATAACGAGTACTCTCAAGACATCAATTCATTGAAAGCACTTGTGCAAGTACCTGTACGTTTCCCAACGCATCTGTACTCATCTGTACAAGCGTTACTATATGGAGCGTGACATCGATTTTGTGCAGACGCGTACTCCGGTTATGTGACAAATGACAACATGTGGTACGTGCGTGACGAATCTGACGTTTATGTAAAACCGTGGATTTGTGCATGTCGGATTATTTAATAGTGTTTGTAGAACATGTAGAATTTTTACACTTAGGTATTTCATACTTGGATTTTTATTTGGGACACCCCAATGTTAATGATTTTTAATGAGGTGAAGTGAAGCGGGCTCGACTTTTTTATTTTGCCGTTTTGATAAAAACACCAGAGCCATTACCCATGTTTGCAAAGTAATAAATGATTTGATTTGATTTTGACAAATTCATTTTAATACTTTTAATCAGAGAAACCCAACTGAAAATGTAACTACTTGCAATAGATGTAAATTTTGGGTTACATTTACTGTTGACTTTCTACCTATTATTACTATTCCAACCTACCTTTGCTATTTATAATTTCAGAAGAAAACAAAATGTAGATTCCATTTAGTTATTTACCTACTCATATTCTAGTTAGTCACTCTAATGGTTAAGTTTATAATATTCCTAAACTTCAGTTTCAGTCAGAGTTTCATGACACTGTTTGCGACCCCCTTATTTTACATCTCTACCCTTTTTCTCGTGCTCCATGCATATGGTTATATATGCATATATATAACCTCAAAAATTTACTACAGATGGTCCATTATCTTTTTGGCCAACAAGCCGACTGGCGGACTTGTCGGTTGCAAAAAGACGGCGCTTTTTGCCGACTAGTCGCTGACTGCAAATATAGCCGGATAGTCGGCTATCCCGAGCAGTCGGTACATCTCTATTATTTACGTAAACTATTCTAGTGTTGAAATAGTGCATTAATGTTGGCGTGAGACTTAGGACATACATGTCGTTTTATTATGCGCACGTTTTTAAGAGATTAGTGACACTTTTCACAGAGAGTTCAGTTTACAGTGAGTAACGCAATGTTCGGCTTCAGAAAAGGCAACAGTACCTAATATTTTTTATGAAACGTTACGAAGGAAATACGCTGTTTTGCTAAAACCGAAGAAGTAAGTAGGTATTGAAGTTAAAAAACCTAGAGAAATGCGTAGTCTCTGTTTGCATTGTGGTCAATTGTATTTTTCTTCGAACTTTAGTATAACTGCGGTGCACAGAATCCTTCAAACATGACGTCACGTTATGCTAATTCTTTATTCAATGCAAAAGCTTAGTGACACATAACAATAACTAATCGACGTAATTAGCTTTCCTGATCTTATTATTCCTGACTAATTCTTTTGTTCTGATCAACATATTACAAGTGTGTACAGTGTGGGCATAAAATCATCACGACATTTCAATGTCGCAATGTAACATAAAGAAATACGGAACTCATGAGCATTAAAATGACGCACATTATTACAACCATTAACGCTCATGTGCGACTATTAATAACTTCGTTCCTTGTCCATTTTGTTACATATTTTTGGTCAATAATTAATTCCAAACAGTGGACAGCATAATTATGCCTAAAATATGTAACAAAGACCGGCCAAAAATAATTATTCGGAAGCGAAAAACTCACAACAATTAATCATGTTTGTCGAAAAAAACGGCCAGATAATTAGTTGCGTATATATCAATAACAAAGTTATTCTATTGGTAAAACTGAACAGTCACTATCTGTATCCGCCTTGTCAAAAAAGTAACGTTATTAAAAGTAACGCTGTTTAAAATTCAACATTTATAACGTTTGAGGAAACGCTCAAACAAATCACTAAATCATTAACGCTTATCAATTTTTCCGCGGCAATAATTCCAAAAGACGCACGCAAATATTTTCGCCGTCCACACTTCATGTAACGTTATTCTGCCGGACGAAAGTGTCAATGAAAAATGTACGCAATTAAGAGCGTTTATTCTGAAAGTGGGCAACGTCGCAAATAGATGTCAAATATTTCACTGTTTTGATTAATTTGGCAATATTACTGTGTGGAAATAAAAAAATGTGGCTAACTAGCGATCTAGAATATTAATTATGAAATGCAATAATTAGTATTGTAACACCGAATGTTTAGTTTTAGATGTAAATAATCTATTTGGAAACTTTCCAAATGCGTTTTTTTCACCAACATCAAATTCAATGTTATAATTGCAATTCATTATTAATATTCAAGTTCGCTAGTTAGCTACATTTCTTATTTCTATTCAGTAATATTGCTATAAGAATCAAAACAGGTAAATATTTGACAGTTATTTGCGACGTTGCCAACTTTTAGGATAAACCCTCTTAAATCCTTCTCGCGTCGTATTCCTTATTACTAAGGATCGTGATTCCCCCGACGTGAAATGATTTTCTGTTTGACGATGTTTGGCCATCTATGCCTATCCTTGACATTGTGAAGCGCGTCGTGGATTTTTGTGTCCAGCGATGAGCGAATTAGGTTCAAACATCTACGTGGAATGGAACTCCTCGAACGGTGCAGTTATCGCCCTAGCCAGTTTTAGTCATCATGCAGCTGTTTTATGTTATGTCAATCCTTTCTCGTGATGTGACCAGAAACTCCAAAATTCTTTAAGGTAAACGCAAATAAATAGCTATGGTTTCATCACTTTAGCTTTAGTCGTCAAAGATAAAAGAGTACATACACAATAGAGCTATAGACCAGATTTTTTAAAGAGTGAATTTCTCTTACGTACGAGTACATCCTTGATTCTGTTTTATGAGAGTACCTAGTTTTGAACAAATGTGAAAAAGTAGTAGAGGAGACCGTATTTCGAGAACAAGAAGCTTTTAAATAAACACGTATGAAAAATACTCTGCATTTGGAAGCTTAATCAGAATGTCATCGCATTTATTCACCAGACTACGCTTAAAAGGCATTAGCGTCAGACCTACCACAAGGAGCACATTCCAGTCGCGATAAGATCGACAATGAAGGTCATTCGGCCAACGAAACCGGGTTCTTATCGATTCGGGTTCGATTCGCATTCCGAATAATTTTATGGGTGTCGATTCTTATACCTGTTGATGATAGTGGTTTTTAAAGAATGTCTGGTGTGTATCTTATCGTGGAGTTAGCGTATTAATTTTGGTGATACATGATTTAAATTGTATACAGTGTTTTGAGAAAATATTTATAGTGGTGTTTAAAGATTTGAGGAGCTCGTGGCTAAGTTATATCAGCCGCACGTGTCGATCCATCAGGTTAAGCTACGCTTGCCAGGGTTGGTCTGTCGATGGGTGGTTGGTCCCGGCTGTCATTCGTGGATCTATGACAGTCATTACGGGAAGCACGAAACTCTGACATCCAGTCTTACGAAGGGGTATCGTATTACCCAGTTATTTGGTTGCGGAGGTCAGATAGGCAGTCGCTCTATGTTAAATACTGGTATTGACCTGCATCCGGTTAGACTGGAAGCCGACCCCAATATAATTGGGAAAAGGCTAGGCAGATGTATGTTTGACTACCTGCGGGATCGCAAGCAGTTTGTTAGACATGGTTGCTTCGAGTCCAAGCCTTATAACACAAGCTCGGGCGTAAGTCAGGGATCAGTACTGGGGCCGCCTCTGTTCCTGATCATGATTAATGATCTCATAGCAAACGTTAAGTTTGACATATGCCTTCTTTATGCCAATAACCTAAAGCTTGTCGCACACATCAGAACAGACGAAGATTGCAAACTCCTACAAAGGGATATTGACGCCGTTTTTGAGTGGACTATCGTCAATAAACAATTTTTCAATCCTAGCAAGTGCTACGTCATGACTTACGGTAGAGGGCTGCGACCAATTCATTCTGACTATAATTCGGTCCAGTGCCTGTGTTTGGCACCCCTATACCGCGACCCAAACACTGATGCTTGAAAAGGTACAGAAAACCTTCCTAAGATGCCTCTTCCAGAGGTTATACCATTTCATTCCCTATATGTACCCTACCAATTTTCTTTTAGGGATGTTGGGCTTTAATTCGTTGGAGGTTAGAAGAGGCCTTGATCAGCTCACGGTAGCCTGTAAAACCTTACGGGAACGTATAGACTGCTCAGACCTCCATGTTCTTTTTTGCCGACTATTTGTGCCCGACAAATACATCGGACACCGTCCCAGCCGCCGGCGTAATCTATTTGCGCAACCGTCATCCAAAACTGTCGCCAGCGCTGAACCTCCAGTGTGTCGTACTTTGAAGATGCTCAACGCCCTTCTGACTGCCAACCCTGAATGTGATGTGTTTGCGGATGAATGGAATAAAATTATACGTATATGTGGAGTCCACTGTTCCATGTTAGTTTAATTAAATTATATAATTGTCAATATTAATCTTTCTATATTTCTCTGTTAATTAATGTAATTGGTGTTGTACCGTTTTAATTAACTATAAATAAATAAATAATAAATAATGTTTAAAGATTTATTTTTAATACATTGGAACGTAAGAAAAAACAAATTTGAAGTATTATAAAATCAGTCATGTTAGTAATAGTTTCAGTTCTAATTTATTTACGTAGCACTGCAAATCATAAGAAATGAGGAAATCACTGACATAAGCAGAGCAGAGCAGTTTCCAACAAATATTTATTATTAGTTGGAAACTGCTCTGCTCTGCCCTGCATCAAGCGTATAAACATGCCTACTTAAAAACATTGCATGGCATTTTACAGCATTCTAATAAACATTGCTTCCTCAGCTTTTTACTTACAGCTACTTAAAGAATGCGTTCTCGACACCTGTCGGTTTCATACTAAAGAATATGTGTATTGCGAATTTGATCCATAATAGTACTAGAAATAGTCCAACTGACAGGTGTCAGTCAGTAACGCATTCACTCGATGCATTGATCTTTTGGCGCTAGACTGACATTTATGGGGGGCGTTGTTGGTGAACATGTGCGCAATTGTTTTATGAAATTGTATTGAAAAACAAAATGGCGGCGTTAGTTCCGATTTTTGCCAAAAGAGCCTTGGTCAACTATAACATTATTTTTTTATCAATAAAAATGAAAACACACAATTCATAAAGCAAAAATCGCTTTAAACCAATTTTCCTTTCTAGGGCGCACACGCGTTGATGAGTCAGTGAGGCGCACGCGGCGATTTTTTCCGCGCGACTTCGCTTTCATTACGTAACGTAACGCGTTGAGGTAACGTTTACAGCTTTACTATGTCATTACGTTACTATCTCAGCCGTTTTGTTACTCGATTAGGGACGTGCCATGTTGCGTGCGGGCTTGCGGATATTGTTGTGTGATTGTGGTGTTAAAGATTATTTTTAGAATGGAATGCTTTTAGTGGTTTGTTAAGAATTTTATTGAGGAACAATTTTAATACCGCGAAGTACATTTATTTCTTATGACATACTCTGCAAAGAAACGACGGATGGACTGTGTGAAAGATTATATGACTGGAAAGGAAGACATGCTGCACTGACGACAAAAAAGTTGGAAAAAGGACAGGAATATGATGATGATGCTGACACTACCTACTGTAAAACAAAACGGTATTGGAATACTGAACTATTGAAGAGCAACTATTAGGTATAAGTCCCTGGGCGACCGAGCTCAGCTCTGGTGAAAATAGAGAATACTCATTTAATAGTATAGGAAAATTCATACTAATTCCATGCTGCCATGATAGTAGGTATTTACTAATTCCATGCTGCCACGATAGTGGGTATTTACTAATTCCATGCTTCCACGATAGTAGGTATTTACTAATTCCATGTTGCCATGTCATTATTCTAACGTAGCCATCTTGTTCTAAACTTTGGGTGACTGAGCTCTGCTCGGGTGAAAATACGGAGAAAACTAATTTGATGATATGAGACCTAGCTACATCGATTTTTCGCCCCCGTAAATACATATATTGCAAGTTTTATCGAAATCGTTAGAGCCATTTTCGAGAACGTGATTACAAATATTGCTCGTTTAATAGTATAGGATAAAATTAATGATTTAAATAATGATTACTAAAATTACACTAAACGTGCGTCGAAGCCAAATATTATGATTACTTAATCGTGTTACAGACATCACATTAAATAAACGATCGACATCACATGTTTCTTTGGTAAATCTCTAATTCACCCTAATTATAACCTCTCTTAAATTGATACGTAAAGGTGTTACTAGTCATAAAGTCTTATACACATAAATGCTATGGTACAGTAATACCACACAGTATTCGTGCTTCTGTCAGTCATGCCAAAATGATCTTAATCTCATTAGCCGTCATGATCGCTTTGTGGTGCCCCTTGATTTGTTCAAAGCTTATCAAACAACAAACTACCATTATAATTCTTCTTCTTCAGTTTTTCTGTGCTGTAAGCGGTTTCTACTTTGTTCATTCCAAAAAGATCTGCTTCTGATCAACCTCCACTTCCATTACGTCATTTTTTAACCCTTGTTCTCTGAATGTTTAAAGGTTATATTTATCTTCATGCGTTACTCTTCTTCTCTTCCTCTGATGAGGTACTCACCATTTGATATTCTTCTCACTGTGTACCCATTCTATCCAGCTCAAGATTTCGTATCAGTATTATCGGCTTTATCGATCTCGGATCTACGATATATAAGTCACGTTAAGTTTTATAGATGAACGTCAAAACCGTGTGTCAAGTTAGATCTTCAAGTGGATATTGTATGCTACCATAAGGCATACATTTTATTACTACAACAGTAGGCTATTACTGATTTACCTCTGAATAACAACAATGCGGCTAACGATGCTTATATATTGACGGCTCTCTGTGCATTATCCCATCATTTTCATTAGACAGGTCCCCGTGCAGTTAAGGTTACCCTTCATCTCATACAACACTCCTTATTCTCTTCCTCTGATACCTCTCATCCCATTTTATATTCGTCTTACTGTTTATGTACTGTGTGGGACCTACGAGTATGTTCAAGATTTCATACCAAACTTATCGCCTATATCGATCTCTGATCTACAACACACAGTCAGGTCAAGTTTGATTAAAGAACGTCATGTTTGATCTTCAAGCGCAATTCCATAAGTCATAACGTTCCTATGTTTAATTACGACAGCAGTAGGCTGTTACTGATTTATCTCTGTATATCAACAATGCGGCTAACGATGCCGATAATATTGTCGGCTCTGTGTGCATTATCTCATCATTGGCATTAGAGAGGTCCTCGCTCAAGGATGCATTGCTTAGAGCAAAATTTATTGTGTCACATTATTGAACGTGGCTGTTTAAATAATAGTCTTTATGTAGACTTGGTAGCACGTTTTGTTATTCGAATATATGACTGCAAATGTTCATGATTGCATGGGATGCAACATTTGGAGGCAGTATCCTCACGAAAAACCAACTAAGATATCATTTCGGCTTATACATCAACGCCCTCAATGTTCCCACGCCTTCCTGATGTTCACATTTAGGTACCTTTGAGATTTGAAAATATATATATTAAGGTCATTCAAATTGGCTGTTAGTCTTACTTTTCGATATGCGAATGATTTATGTCATACTATAATTAAGCCAATAAAACTTGATTTAAAACTTGTGCATGCTGAAGACGTTACAATAAACTTTTGTCCAATAATAAAGTAATCTCTGCCCACACATTCTCAGACACAATGGTAAAAAGAGCAAATTAATGTGCATATTCATTTGCTCTTTTTCCCATTGTGTCTAAACAGGCACTCGAGAAAGCAGACCAACCAGTTGCATTATCAATAATGCATCTACAAAGGATTAAATCATCACCCGTAATGCAGTCACGACTTCTTTCAGATATTTCGAAAGCTTATGAAGATGATACAATATCGCACAGTACACAAAGATAGAAAGTACAGTCGAATGAAGTATTTGGTAAACAGGCGTCAATATTTATTTATTTAACCTTTTATGCACAGTACACACATAAGATAAGAAGAAAAAATAGAAACAAAAGTACAAAGGCTCATTACAAAAGAAATCTCTTCCAGCATACACTCAATAGGAAAATTGAAATAAAACGTACCAACATAATCTATGTTTAATAAACCACCACCAGAACCTACCTGTACTAGTATATATTTCCAATATACTGCCAATACTCGTATTATCGATACGACGAAGAAGTGGAAGACTGCCAATATTAGTGTGATACTTGTTTCGCACGGGCGTTTTTTTTCCGGGGCGTGTGTGTAATAAAATATCTTTTAAAAGGAATATAAAAGACAACATAATAAATAACACATAATGAAAAATCAGTATAATACATAAATGTGTATACAAAAATACATTGATGTTGTGGAGACTAACTAGGCTCATGTACCTATATTAAGGTCTCCAGGCATCCAAACTAGCCGGACAAGTTACAGTTATACAAACATTATAATAGATGATAATGTTGGGATGGAAGTTAAAAAACAATTTGGGTAAAAAAAAAAACGAATAATTCGTTTCAAAATACATAGTTGCAAGCTAGCTGCCACTACACTAAACTCTTTATTTAACTGTACTTTGAAGCTCTAAGCTCACTTCCCGATGATGTAAGATAAGTAATTGATCTCATTTGTAAAATCTTTGAGTCGTGTCTCTTAAATGTGGACTAATGAATTTTTGTGCAAGCAACAAGTTACAAAGCACATGTGAAGATTGTTATTGTTTTGTTAAAGTTACGTGGGCGTTTGGCTTGGTGTCGTGAATACGTTTGTCACTTAGTTGAGAAAGAGTTTGGTGAAATAGAGTAAGTGGTAGTTGTGATTTGGGTACGATGTTGTCATAAGTGTTTGAAACAGAACTATAACTATGTACTTTATCGTTTCTTAGAACTTTTAGTCCTATTGTGTATAGATGTAAGTGGTTTATAGATAAAAGCAACTCAACTTCTTATGTGGCTCCATTCTTTTTCTGCCTTGCATCTTTTTCCAAAGTTAGTTCATATTAGAGATTTTTGAATTTGATTGATCCAGTGGATGGACATAAAAATAGCAGGTATAGTTTCTCAACTTCTTGTGTGGCTCCATTATTTTTCTCTCTTGCATCTTTTTCCAAAGATAGTTTATATTAGAGGTATTTGAACTTAGGTTGATCCTTTTAATCAGTGGATGAATGTACCATATAATTACGTCAACCAGTTCCAGGCCTACGAATTTCTTCTTCAACATAACACATAACATCACGCCTTATTTCCCCGAGGAGTTGGACAGAGGTTTACCTATAATACACCCACATTTCGACAGTTATGCTTAAGTACCATGTAATAGGGGGCGAGCCTATTGCCATTAACCGGGCACATATTCAGACTCCGGGCTAGTACTAAGAAATTCCGGATGGAAAAACCCAAGAATACTTTGCTCGATCCGCGTATTGCTAGAACCCATATCTAATAGGCGCAGGAGCGTATATAATTAACTGAATCACTAGCATTAAGATAGGTAAAGGATAGTCATGCCCATGAGCTGTTTTTAATCAGATCTCAGAGTTGGCTCTCTCACTTCGTAGGGCGTTATATTCATTAGATTGAACTGTGGCGGCATCTACAATCGCCAAATGCGAAC
This sequence comes from Agrochola lota, assembly GCA_947364205.1. Classification (NCBI taxonomy): domain Eukaryota; kingdom Metazoa; phylum Arthropoda; class Insecta; order Lepidoptera; family Noctuidae; genus Agrochola; species Agrochola lota. Next base: position 6,582,545 of record OX376231.1, on the reverse strand, counting down.
TACGCATCAAAGACCTGACGTGACGTTCTGACGTCACACAAATCCTGCATCGCGCAATTAGAGTTTACCGCGCGATGGACATATATACAATCTCCCAATTTCAACCTCTGGGCAGTTGCCCGCCAGACACGACACCCGTCTGGTCGGATTTTCCTCCCTTTTCTATGGTGGATGAGTGAACTTTACACCCTGTTCCTCATACCCCTAAATAATAATAAAAAAATAAAAAAAATCCCCTAAATAGGTAAATGCACATAATCATACTTGAATATACTTGCGACAAATCTTTTTGTTTTTTATTCAACCATGGTACTAGACGTAGATGAATGGTAAAATGAGGGATTACCCTCATAACACATACTCAAATACTCATTAGAGTATTTGACTATGTGTTATGATCTGCAATAGTATATTTAAAGAGAGGCGGTATTAAAGGTTGATTCGAATTCGCCTGCAGATAAACAAGAATTATTTGTCGCAGATATTGTTTTTTACAAACACGGTAACCAGATTACCTTATTAAGAAACATATTTAATGTTTCTTTATGAAATATAATGAAAATACAATTATAAAATTATATAATCATGTCCTTTATCGGAGTGAAATGTATTTAATCCGAGGCAAGTTAAGTTGAACTGTCAACATCGATATCATTTGTTACATTCAAATCCGGTTGCGGCTGATCTAGAACATACAAATCAAGATAGACATAACTAATACTCAAATAATAGCAGACAAAAAGAGCCCAACTTAAGTCCTAATTAGATAGAAATTAGTATTAGGTCTTTGCTTCAATTAAATAGTGGAATATGATTCGTTTGCTTGAAGTTTATATAATTTCTTACTACTTGTATATGCAATTGCACCTATATCAAATTGAGTTTCAGCACCAACCTGTTAATTGGAGGACACAAAAGTACTCTGAACTAAGATGTCCAATTAGTAAGTATCAAGTCATGATATTACAGTTACTGGATAGTTTTCTGCCATTATCGGCACCGATGTCCTACTTCACCGCTTCATAACATTGCATAACCTCCAATAGAAAGGTTTGCTTCATGGGATCCACTTTGCCCTTTTGTGAGTATTTTCATACAACTACAAGATGGAAGACAAATATTTATAGTGGAGGCGTGTCTAAACAAAATTGATGTCTAATTGTTATTTGTTACATAAACAATAGTTGATTCCATGTTTGATGCCGCAATATGTGCATTATGTTGAAGATGGCAGGTGTTTGAATTAAAAGTGTTATTAGTTCTTGCAATAAAACATGGAAAGTACACAGTTTCTCCATGGTAAAGAGTACGCAGTTTATCCCATAAGATGTCGTAAGTAAAGATGGAGATTATGTCACGAAGTAAGTAGATTTGCGTAAACAAACATTTGGACATACCACTGCTCAGTGCCGTCAAATACGCACAGTAACTTCATGTATTAAGACAGATTCAGACCAAGATATAGGTTTTGTGGATAATGAAAAGACACAAATACCTTTAATACATACGAGTATGTTAAATTGTATAATTACATCCCAACAGAAGGCTGCTGCTGATGCTACCAAGATAAGTGTCGAGCTCAGCGACTCTTGAAGATTATATAGATATCTGCGTCTATCGTGACAAAGCAATGCGTGCCGAAGTTTCATTTGTATTATAAAACAAAGTCACCCCGCCAAGGCACAAAAACACACAAAAACAAAACTCACTATAATACTTAGCGGAAAGGCTGTCCGTCAAGTCGGAACACGATCAACTCAAAATATATCGAAAGGATTTTCATACGGTTGTTACCAATGGACGGAGTGATCCACGAAGAAGGTATTGTGTAAATAGGCTGAAATATGACGATGAATGTTGAAGATGTCGGAAAAATACATGCCGATAGCTCTATCGGCGGGCACCGCGTAAACCAATAAACTTATATGAAAAAACAATGTATTAGTTATTCCTCTTAAAAAGTATGTTCCCGTGGGATAATTTCCAACTTCCACGCGGGTGAAGCCGCGGGCAAAAGCTAGTATATTTAAAGTAGATACTGTTTTGGAGAACATAATGGAACATAAAAATCCTTACCAATAAAGTTTGTAAATAGATTCATTTAAATAGCACAATGGTGTGAAAAATACATATCATTAATAAATTAAATAGACAATAACAGTAAAAATTAAAATCACAATAAAGATATCTTAATACATTAGTAAGGAAATTAGGTGTGTTTCGAAAATTTTAACGGCTCTGTTGATCTTGGTTGCAAGGTCAATGTATATTTACCAGCTTCTAGAGAATATGACAATTCAGTTAATTTTTATGCATTATGATAAGATTAGAACATAATTATGTCATTCTATACCCCAAGAACTAAATTGTCAAATAAATTGGAAAACCTCAAAATTACTTTCTTTCACCTTTCATCTCGCAATGTTGTACAGTACACTTTTCTTGATAGAATAAGTGTCACAGTTCTTCCACTTTTCTTATTCTATTGTGCGTCTATCGTGACAAACAATGCGTGCCGAAGCTTCGTATGTTTTGCTCGCTAAAAAATTATCGCGCTAATGCGGTGGTCCTATTAGCGGCTTCGCCACCCGGGTGGTAAGTGTTACGCAGCCCGAACTATCACGACGATAACCGATCCTCGTTGGTCACATCTGCGTGTGTTGTATCACTGTGCGAAGCTTCGTCACGATAAACGCAGATGCAGCCGCAGCATTAAGATTATTCTGTATTTTCTTCTGGCTGATGGTTTTTCATAGTATTGCCAACACATTTTTGCATCGTCGCATCGTTTTTGTAGCATGGCTTTCATTAATTTTCAATATTTCCAACACATTAAATGTCGTTCCACTGGGTCCCATTCTAGGACCACTTCTTTAAAGTTTTGATTTTTGATGATGAATTAGTTATTATGTCTAGTATTTAGAAACAGTTTGTCTATGGACTAAAAGTACTCTTTAAAACCAAGTTCGAATTAAGTTACAATACCAGGACGTCAGTTCTTAATAGCCAATTAGTATGCGGAATTATCTGAGTCACTTTATTATGTATTATTAATAGCCCCGTTTATGCTCCGTTCACTGACCACAATCATAGTCGAGTACGTCCTGTTCAACGAGAAAGTGAGGTCAAAGTTATTACAAAAAAAAAAAAAAACTAAATAGAGCAGCTGTGTTTATCGATCTGATCGAATTATGACACATTGACAACTGTCAATTTGTTAATATGGCGGCAAATTTAATGAAAGTGCGTCAGCAAGACACGACAGATTAAGACTGTGATTACGTCTAGGTCTTTGTTCTTGGGTTCTTTGTTGTCACATTTCAATTAAAGTAATATTTTTGGTGTCACCTTAGACGCATTTTTCGATTACCAAATTTCCTTCATGCAATAGTTAGGTCGAGGACTAAATTCAGTGGGATGCAAATAGTGAGGCGTTTATCCAGCAATGAACTGTACTATACTGATGAGGACGGTGATTCTGTCTTAAGGATCTTCGGATAGTGTATTTTTAGCTCTATCAATGTGTTTTATGGCTAAGCAAGCTTTGCAATTGTCATTGTGTCGGGATATGGAATTCTACCGAAATTAACTATTACTAGCACTAAGTTTAATGAACTTCAGATACAATACAATATAAAAGATGAACGTTAGGTTCGTACTTGAAACAATATATTTATATCTATAGATATCTTTTCAAGACAGACATCTTTGATAATTGATAATTGGTACATCTCTGCCCAACCCTTCGGCAAAATAAGGCGTCATGTTATGAACATTTCAATGTGTGTTACATTCAGTACATGTGGCATGACACTTGACACTCAACACAATAATCATAGGAAAGTATCTATCTGCAATCGACTTTGCCTACGTCTTACGTAACAAATCGAGACGTCAAGCCGAAGTGACGTGCATCGATTATGACATCGATTTTATGCGTTGATTGATCGATTACCGACCGGATGTTTGGTGTCATTACTACCAAGGCTTTTACTGTTTGTAAACATTCGAGCATCACCTTACGACAGATGGTGTACAAAAGGTCAAGAAAAGTATTTGTAAATGCTTAGGTACAGTCAACAAAAGAGGTTGTGAACCAGACATTAAACTAGGTACCCGACTAATTAAAAAAAAATTGTTCGTGTCTTCCAAAGTCAAATCTTTGAACATTGTTCGCCTGAGTATGTCTGCCAGTTGACTGCAAGTAGGAAAAGTAATAGGATTCAGACTTGTTTACGTCCTGGATGATGTTTCTCCTTTTACGGGCTTTTGAGATCATAATCAATACAAACGATGACAATAGACTTTTCTTATTAGAATATCGGAAATCTAGCATCACAGTTATGTTAAGGTTTAAGTATTATTTCCTGTCATGCCATATTATTCAAGAATTCAACAGATACATGCAACTATGCTTCTAAGATTAATAAGCATGATAAGAACACATTACTATAACTACAAACCCATGATAATGTGTTAGAATAATTAAAATTATTCGTTAATGAGCATTTCGTTAGATATTAACATACGACCTTAGTGTAGAGTTAATAAAGAACAACCTTCATTTACAGTACTAAACATTCCTTTAGTTTTATTGTTGAATACATTAACGGTAATAAAAACAGTGATAGGTTTTAAGATATCGTATTGTAAGAGGATACTGTTCTTGATATATGTGTGAAGATACTCAGGTTTTGGCCAAGTGGTTGGTGCTTGAATTGGCCAATGTTTGCCACACGCCTTGTGCGTGCGTTTACTGTTTTTAACCTCGACTATATTTTCTTATCACTGATATAATTCTGTTATTTCATATAACTTACATAACGTTATCACTCAAACATCGAAGTCATCGTCCTCATCATTTCAGCCGAAAGACGTCCACTGCTGGACATAGGCATCCCCCAAATGGTGGGGTTTGCCATAATCGCCACGCTTGGCAGGCGGGTTGGCGATCGCAGTATGGTGTTAAAATGCATAGAGAACGCTGCTGCCCATTCTCTAGTGAGTTCCTTAGTCGCCTTTTACTACACCCACGGGAAGAAATGGGATGGTACTATTCTTTACGTCCGGCACCACACGGATAACATCTAAGTAGGCACTCTTAATACCTACCTACGGGTTCTCACATCTCGAGAAACTTCTTGTTACATAACTTACGTCATACATCGTTAAACAAGTAAATGTGATTTTACGTTAATTAAGTGACAGCGGTATCTACATAGGAAGGTAAGTAGATACATTTATTAGACCCTAACGAGTAAGGACGTGAACACATTGACGCATATAAATATAAAAATTGTTTAATCACAGCAGTAAAAAGAAATAACGATATCCCAAAAGATATTAGGGAACTCCCTCTAAAAAATTGAAGTCTAAATTAGGTACATAAATGGCTCATTGGTAAAATTAATAGTGTAAAAGAATTCTTTGATAAAAAAGTAAGTGATAAATATTGTTACTGATATTTATGTAGCCGATAATAAAAATTGTAAACATTTTAGAAGTTTGTACTAGTAGGTATAATGACTGTTACCTACAAAGTTATTATTGATGCTTTATAATATTAAGGTTATTATAATTAATAGGAATTTTTATAATTTTAAGGATGTTTCCTTTAAAAAAATTGTATTTTACCAGCTCGCCAGTCCATGGCGAGACATGTAGATCATAACCCTATTATTAACACAATTATTGTACCATGTTTAATGCAAATAAATATTTAAATATTTAAATTAAATATCCTATTAATAAACTGCGTTTTACGAACAACACTTATGTCCATTGTCCTCTACACATCTTGCGAGCTGCGAGTTTTTATTATTCTTTGCCAAAATTGACAAAAACAAACCCTTTACAAACACACTTTTTGAATCAATTTAACTAGATAACATATTCGTAAAATTCTTGTATCATAAAACGCAATGTATCTGTTTGTCTGTCTTGTGCTTTACCTATAATATATCTCGATTTCCGCGATATACCTAAGTATACAGGGTGGCAGGGACATCGACGCGAAGCCGGCTACCATGGATTCAGTACGATTCTGAGCCCCCCTGCGTTGAAATTTTTCGTCGATTATTTAAAAAAAAATATGCTGTTTCATAGAAAAGTGCAATACCTACGCGGTCAAAATATATGGAGCAGCTGTTTTTTTTTTAATAACCGAAGAAAAATTTCAACGCAGGGGGTTCAGAATCATGTACTGAATCCATGGTAACCGGCTTTGCGTCGACACCCAGTATATTGAGCAAAAAATATTCAAATTCAATGATGCAGCTAAAAGCTGCATACACAGTTCAATCAGAAACATTGGTTATCAGTAGGTAAGAGAACTCGGTATAAAAACAAAATTGCACAAGACTTTCCGTTACAAGTTTCTTAATTCCGTGCCAAACGCGAGCAATAAAAACCTGATGTGTCCGCTCCCTTAGAAGCCCTCAAGCTGTCACAATATTATGGTGAGACGTACTCGTATAATCACGTAATAGAAGCCCTCTCCAAACAACCTCTCTATTAATACCTACCATACCACTCGTACCGGTATTTACCAAGTACCTCGATGTACGGAACCTCTCACGGAAGTACAGATAGGAAGCGAACGTCCCACGTTTTTGTAATCATTACTGAGATTCCAACTATTGCATTGTTCTGGGTTTTTGGTGTGATAACGTTTTCATTACGTACCGCGAGTAAAGTTAGAATTGTTGATAACACTATCTGCCATCAGTTCATCACGGTTCATATTCATACTTGGTTCTTACGTTACGTTCGGCGCGGTTCACTAACCCGCATTAGGTCAGCGTGGTCCCTTTCGAGTAGAGGAGGCCTGTCCCACCAGTAGGAATGTTAAAGGATAAGAATGAAGTGCAAACTAAGTTCTGCACCAAGCTACGTTTTACGTCTTTGACGATTTTCGTCTTCTCTCAGAGTTCGACAGTCAAGCTAAAAAGAAAGGTAGCCTACCTGCCTAAAATTTGTGGTAACAGCTTTCGTGGGAAGGCAAAAGGAGAAAAGCATTCTGACTGAACTAACCTGTACTCTAAACCCTTAAGGCCCACTTGCGCGTTAATGGGTTAGCTAAATACCCCGGAGTTAACAGCAATCTCAGGGTTAATCGAAACAAAATTATTGGATTAAACCTGAGTTAGCTGTTAACTCCGATTTATTTAGCTAACCCATGAACGCGCAATTGGGCCTAAGTAACGTTTCCTAACCCTATGTTTACTACTAAAGCTAAGTGCACATTATGGACGCAGCGCACATTGTTAAAATAAATTACTGTCGTACATTTTGTATGAACCATCGCACACTACAGGGGCATCGCAACGCAAAACAGTAGCCGCAAAAATACACGTGCAGTGCGATCCGCCGCCAGTGTGTTCAACTGTGCGCTAGCCTCATTGCACTGGACTAGATACTGCACCCTAATTGCGTAACATACTATCAATCACAATGTGAATGATTTTGAAGGATTTTGCTAATCCATCGCGTATCGCATGTTGTTGAACTGTCAAAATAAAAGCCATTGCGTAAGGGCGGATTTCACCAATGAAATGGAACGCGATCAGCATTTCTAAAACACGTTCAAGAGCTGTCAGTGTCAAAATTGTTATGGAATATTGTACACTGACAGCTCTTGAACGCGTTTAGATGTACTGGAGATGTGTAAGTACGCGATTGCAGTTCATATTCAAATTCGAAATTGGAATCTGACTGACAAAATTACTACCACGGCTGTAATGTGCGCTTAACTTACAGATGAAGCGATCATTACCTGCACTAACCAGGCCAAGACGATACGAAAATAACATAAAATCATCGCAGGCAAGACGTAACAATGTTGAAGGGTTAATATTAGGTTATTATCGTGATATAACGAAAGTAAAATATACGTCAATGTACTATACAGGGCCTCGCACGGATATGCCACATGGAGGGAAAGTACCTTGAATATTGTAGATGGAACATTTTACTGAAAGATGACATTATTTGAATTTAAAAAACAATTTAAATTGCATTCATAGATATTTAAATAATAACATGGTTGAACCGGAAATCCAACCCGTTACACGAGAAAAATAATCACCCTGTAGATTTATCATACCGGTCGAAAGGCTTCATCATAAGGATTATTTTTTGCTAAATAACATAGTGTCAAAAATAAAAGGAAGACCATGAATTTTATTTTTATAATATTTTCTAATTAACGGGTTCGATTCCCAGTTCAACCATGTAATTATTCAAATAACAATGAATGCAGTTTAAATTGTTTTTTAAATTCAAATAATGGCTTTTTTAAGTAAAATATTCCATCTACAATATTCAAGGTACTTTCCCTACATGTGGCATATCCGTGGGACGCCCTGTATGTATAAGAAAGTGTATCATATAGTTTATAGGTACTTACGTATATCGTGCTTGAGAGGTGTAGTTTAACAACCGATTTGTGTGTTAAACTAACCTTTGCACGTAATTCGCTATTCATTACTAAATCTGGTATCGGAAGGTACAATGAACTAGCTAACTACTTAGCACTTAGTGGTAGAGAGCTCCACAAATATGTACTGGTAGTTTATGTCTTTGGAAGAAAGTTCGTTTAGGTAACAAACTACATATTATACCAACAAGGGCAATAAGCTACTACATACATTGTACTGGCGTAGTTGAAAAAATATGGGTGCTGGATTACTGAGCGCCTACTGTAGTAAGCGCTCAGGAGTCCGGCACCCATATTTTTTATGATTATCGGAAACGCCGGATTATTGGATTTCTATTACAAAAAAATAAAAAAATCTACGTTTATTGTATTAGTTTACGTAATAATATCTACTTGTAGAACTGGACCGGACTGCAGAACGACAACGAACGATGCGGGCGCTCTGTGATCCGGCACTTTTGTATTAAGCCTGCCGGATTACAGAGTAGCAGTCGGATATCTATGGTAGGAGAACTAAATTAAGAAACGCCGGACTATTGGACTTGTTGGATTAGTTAGCGCCGGATTACCGAGCACGAAGTCACAAAAGTCATACGTAGCAGTTCCCGTAGCGTCTTTATAGAAGCGGAAGTGAGCATTTGTGTCTACTTCCGCTTGGTTTCAGTATTTAGAAGGTACGAGCTCCAAATTATCACACTATTCCCCGATGTGATTTGCGAACAATAACAAAAAAGCGGCTTACATCAGGCTCTTTATGTATGCAGTTGTAAATTTATCATAAGTTCTCACATCGGGTAGGCCATCACCAAGTTCCGTGTATAAAAAAAAAAAATACAATAACGAAGATAAAGAAGTCGTTCACATAATACGGCTATTTATTGTGACCAAATTAGGTTTAAAGCGAATATGTCTCGACTCGTAAAATCTTTATATCCGGTCACGTAATAGTGCACCAAAATTTCACAGTCCGTAAATGAATTACGAACGTGAAAAAGTTTCGCTTTTATGAATACAATCATTTTAAAAGTATGTGCTATTTATTTGCAATGGAATGCAGATGTTTTCGACCTTAATCGTCATGTATGTCGAAATCACGTTGTGCAGGAAGATTTGCACCCGACAAGTGTTGAAAAGGTTAAAGAGACGGATCTAGAGAATTTTCGGAAAAAACCTGCAGGCTTTTTAATAAGAACATCAATAAATATTCTAGATTGAAAAAAGCTGTCGAAACGCCATTACACATACCTTGTGATATTTTACACTTAAATGAAAGAAAATTTAAAACTCATATTAAAAGTACACTTTGTAAATAAGCATATTACAAATTAGAGGATTATATCCAAGATAAGAATGCTTGGAAACATGCTGGTCCAGCTCCATAGGATAATCTAGAATCTAGACAAAATGAAACTGGTTGCTAATTTAAGTTGTATAAATTATTATATTTTATTATATAACATTGATTTTACATTCTGTGATTACTTCCTCACACACTGACTTATTAATTGTAACTTTTTTTTGGAAAATCGTCTACTTTTACAATGTTTGTAGATATGAGAGAACCATTATCTATCACATAAGTAATTAATTTATCTGTTGTTGCTCTCTTTAAAAAAATCTTTTTACCTATATTGTGGTATAGTAATTTATTTTTTTATTTTTAGATGCATCGTCTTCACAAAATATTGTAAAACATTTTAAAAGAGTAACGGTGGAGTTTCTTGCCCATTCTTCTCCATACGAAAACTACCTTTTGGAAGGGGCGACTAGAATCAATTTTTTTTTTTTTTGTAATTTTTAACGTTCAAAAGTGCCTTGCCTATTTGAAATAAATGATTTGACTTTGACTTTGACCATTGTTATTCCTAGATACAGGTTAAAATATCGAGGTCTCTACATGCTTAGTAAGTGATTGTCAATTGTCTTGGATTTCAGATCGTCATTTGTCATCAACTGATCATTTCTTGTACTTTTCAAAACGAACAAGTACCTATCTAGATGCATAGAAAAATCAGCTCGTATAAAGGCTTGTGCAGACCAGCGCGACTTGTCGTGCGAGGCGACACCGGTTATTGGTATACTGTGAAGTTTTCTTAGAAATTGTATTGTTCGTGTCGCGTCGCGCGACAAGTCGCAATGGTTTGCACAAGCCTTAATGTTCTCACTGTTGGGACACAGGCGTCTTCTCTTCGAGAGAGGCTGTAATCTACCACGCGGGCCCAGTGCGGGTTGGTAGATGTCACACGTTTTCAAATTTATGGTTCTAGCACATGCCGGTTTCCTCACGATATTTTCCTTCACCGTTTTGAGACCCTATGATGAAATTATTTACGCAAAGGAAAGCGCCTGCTTGAGTTCGAACTTCGAAGCCACGACCTACAACTTCTAAGTCAGGGCCGTTACCTGTAATCTCTGCCGGGGTCGCGGCCGTGGCCCCTGGCAACATACAGGCAACTGAAGAAACACGAGTGGCGTTTAGTCAGTAAGAGTCTGACACGCTCTCTCGCTCCGACCAGAGCGGGAGAAGTTATTTGATAATTTCACAACCAAAAAAAATAAAGGGCCGTTACCGCTGAGCTACCACTGGTATATCTAGGTACATGATAAGGTATAAACATTTTTTCTACATTGGAACGTATTGCGTGCCGTTTACGTATGACGTCGTAATTTTCTTTATGTACACCACTGTAATATGTAATGAACGCGTAGAATTCATGTATAAAACATTCGCCACATATGTGCAACTATTATCTACTATTATATAGAATCTTTTTATTTGTTCTTCTAACTGAACAGACAGCTGTGCTGCTGGGGAGTTTGTTGCGCCACTTCTTCTTCCCAGCTAATGCACTAGGAAGTGGTGAAGGGTGGGCGTTTTGGGGGACTGTCTTATGTAATTGACGTTCGAAAAGTGTTGATTCTCAGCCTAGTTTGAATAAATGACTTTTGAATTTTGTTTTTTTTTTGCAATTCATAATAAATGTATGATAAAAATGTGAAACAGTAATGTAAAGACTTTTACTGCCCATTAAATCGGTGAAACCAATATAATTATAATAATGGAAAATTATCAACCAACATTTCCATACGGTTTCTTGAGAAAAATAAACCTTATAGGATTATTGCATTTATAGCGATTTCAGAATGTTAATATTTTTTTTTTTTTTTTTTTTTTTTTTTTTTTTTTTTTTTTTTTTTTAAAAACGTTGCCCCACACTAAGAATTTCTTCTTGTATCGTGGGTGCGTTTACAAACATAGAAACTCACATACACTAACACCCAGACCCGGAACAACTACTTGCAGATCATACAAATATTTGTTCCGTGCGGGGATCGAACCCGCGACACGTTGCGCAGCAGTCGATCGCTCAGCCACTGCGCCAACCGTGTCGTCAATATTAACCGTGTCGTATATTGGTACAAAAGTTGTGGCTTCTGAGCCCAATACGATACGAACAGATTAATTCTACATAGTCTTTAAGCCTTCCACTGTTGTTATCAGCTTAAAAGCTTCCAACCGCTTAAAACAACATCCACATTTTAAAAACAAACATAAATTTAAAAATAAACAATAAAATTAACCAGTTAACTGGATCAGTGGGTGAGAACCGAGTATCAGTTCCGATGACATTTCGACAGATTATGTTAATTGTCTCGATGACATAACGAACATTGTCCGATGTGGGCCAATGAGGTTTTTGCCGTCTCCGTGTGTTCGTAACCGAATGACCGTCATCTTGGGACGTCGGGAAACTTCGGAAATATTCGGTGTTGGATGTTCGATGATTGACAATGTGATTGATGAAAGTGATTAATGAGTCATAATAATGAAAAACTCATCAATGCTGTTAACACTCCAAGAAGCTGTAACACCTAGACAAAGGCTTTGTGATTCATTTAAATTGAGAAAGAAATAAAATTCAGATTTATGGAAAAAAAACAAATCATAATAAGATTGATGACATTGATAACGGTAAAAAGTCATATTTGACTGAGCTTAAAGACGTTAGGATAATAATAATATAATAATAACTTATTTGTAACTAATCAAAAATAACCACGGTCTATTCATTGTATGTTGAATGGAGAAAGTCCACAGAAATATCATGTCATTTAATTGCTTAAATACTGCTTACTACTTACGTTAAGTACAATTTTCAGATCCGTATGATTATTATAAAGCTGTGGTCGTATAGAGATAAAACGGTTAAATCAAACGATTTTGGCTAGAGGGACAAGAGTTTTTCATAGATTTTCTGCTATATTAAACAGTATACCCCGATTCAAACTTAATGGCGGCTCGGAACATGAGGCGAGTCGCTGCGCAGTACCGAATTCAATGGTCAGCGGGGGTGAGGGGTGGGGTACTGCGCAGCCAGTAGCGCACTTCCGAGCCGCCATTAACTTTGAATCGAACTGTACTTGTCGTGAAAATGTGACAAATTTGTCAATTGTTGCCAATATGCGACACACTGTCAGTTACATTAAATGGTTGGGCCCAGGACTGATTCTGCTCAGGAAGCGCCAGACTAACCTAAACCTTCACAGGAATGTGTCATTTTTTGCGATATTATTAGTCAATGTTGATTGTTTTGTTGATTAATTAGGCCAGTGGCAGAGGCAGTACGGCGTGCGAATTCGTATTGTTTTTGTGTCCGTTGCATCGGCTTTGCGTTAAGCCGGTTCGGCCATGACCTGATCGATTTAATTGCGATTCAATTCCATTGTGACATGATTGATTTATGATCTTTAATTATAGGTTTGCTGCTTGCAGCTTGATTAGTGACTCTAAACTTCTGAACTTATGGTATGTAAATGGTGTTTGTGTTGTCAACGCGCTTTGTCCGGCATAATTACCTACTTCAACCAATTGAAATCACTACCCAAAAAAATAACTGTTCAAATCTCTGGACAGTCTGGTCTGGTCTGGTGGTGGTCGTCGGGTGGCATGATCTGGTGTTTGACCATCGCCAATTTGTATATTATTATAGTTATGATAGTTGTAAAACAGTGCAAAATAAAGACATAGATGTTCTAATATAAGTTTAAAAAATCTATTTTATATTGTATGTAAACTTAACCGATGTGATGACTATCGATATCTACGTATAAATACGATGAACAAAATTGTTTTTCTAAAGTTATACTTCAAGTACTTAACTAAACTATAAGCGGTCGTTGAGTTTATCGTGTTTATATATCCATACCTATTAAGTCAGTGATGGAGTTTCGTTTTATCTTGTTTATATATCCATACCCATCATGTCAGTGATGGAGTTTCGTTTTATCTTGTTTAGATATTCATACCCATCATGTCAGTGATGGAGTTTCGTTTTATCTTGTTTAGATATTCATACCCTGATAAAACGAAACTCCATCACTGACATGATGGGCATGGATATCTAAACAAGATAAAACGAAACTCCATCACTGACATGATTGTCAGTGATGGAGTTTCGTTTTATCTTATTTAGATATCCATACCCATCATGTCAGTGATGGAGTTTCGTTTTATCTTGTTTAGATATCCATGCCAATCATGTCAGTGATGAAGTTTAGTTTTATCTTGTTTAGATATTCATACCCATCATGTCAGTGATGAAGTTTAGTTTTATCTTATTTAGATATCCATACCCATCACGTTAGTGATGGAGTTTCGCTATCTAATTTAATTTGACCTTTTATATACCAGTTTTACCAAAGGGTTACCCCGTAACTGGGTTGTGGCAGTTGAATAGACAGTCGCTCCATGTAAAATACTGGTATTGAGCTGCATCTGGTAAGACTGGAAGCCGACCCCAACGTAGTTGGGTAAAAGGCTAGGTATAGGAAGATATTCGTCACAGCCTACAAAAATGCCCATATGGCCGCGTCCTTACAGGTCGCGACATTTGCATAGTGTGCCTTGAATACCATTCCTCAGTTATATCACACTCGTTATACAATGAAGCTTTCTCCTCTGTATCTCTTTACTTAATATATTGCTCCGAGGATTCTTCGGCCTATTGTTAATCATGTCTTACGGTTTTATCTATATCAACACCTAGGTATAACTATATGTACGCTGTAACTATGTAGCTTCTAACTTTCGATAGAAATTAACATTAAAGTTTGGTTGGCGTATTGTTATGACCTATGAGATAAACTAAGTGACGCATAAACGGGAGCTTGACATACTCTAAAATAAAAATCTTGCTTGCTAATAAGGCATTAAATTAAAAGGCATTTAGAGTGATGTCGCCAAACTTACCTACTATCAGATAATCTGAGTCTGTAATTACGATTAGTGGATATGACAAACTAAAAGCAACTTTTATGTGTTCCAATTTATCACCCTACTTGCAGATGGATTAATATGTCACTAAAAGCTTTTAAAAACAATATTTCGCAGTACCTACATTTTCGTTTATATATTAAAGTACTGATTCGTATAATAAATTTTTACATATATCCAATTGGTTTGCACTAAAATGCTACCTTTTTTGATATTTTTTTTTTGTCTTTATAATTTTTCCACATGGAAGAACTTTTCTTGTTTTATAGTTTTCTCCTGTTTAATGAAGCCCGAAACGAGCGCCACATAGATCTGACATTAAAACCCACTTATTGATCAAACTCAACAGAAAAGCTTTCAATAGACATTCTCAAAAGGTCAGAATGTAAGGGCGTAAGCTCGTCCCAATCATTATTGTCATCTTTAGTTACTTCCGGTCAGAGGTTACTACGTAATGGAAGGTCATCTTAGCTTTCTATTGAAATACCATTGAGTGGCTATTCATCATTATTTGTAGATTGTAGAAAACATGGTTATGTGTCGGCATTTCTGCAGAAAGAGGCGACAGTCATGACGGGATGACAGATTTGTTTTTTTTTTTCGTGCATAACCGGCCTATTTTTATACTATTTCGCTGTCGTTTTACACAATAGATCATCGTTTAAGTTCACGTTATATGTGATGTGAAACAGCCGTGGCCTGGTCACTGACTTAAGGTATGATTCCGAACAATGCTGTACGCGGCAGTGCCGTTGCGTCACTACTGGTCCCCATACATTTTCTATAGGTTTAGAGATTACATTCCGAGCAATCAATGCTGCGCGACATTGCTGCCGAGCTCGGAATGTAATCCTACTATGTATATATATATATATATATATATATTTATAATATTATAAATGTGAACGTTTGTATGTTTGGATGTTTGTTACTCAATCACGCAAACACGGCTGAATGGATTTAGATTAAATTTGGCAAACAGATAGTTTATAACCTGGATTAATATATAGGATACTGTTTATCCCGGTTGTATGTTCCCGTGGGATAATTTCCGACCTCTACACGGGCGAAGCCGCGGGCAAAAGCTAGTCCTAACTAATATTCTAAATGCGAAAGTGAGTTTGTTTGTTGGTTTGTTTGTTTGTTACGCTTTCACGCTAAAACGGCTTAACGGATTTAGATGAAATTGGGCACATGGGTAGACCATGATCTGGAAAAGGACATAGCATACTATTTATCCCGATATTCCCACGGGATCGAGACTTATGCGGGTGAAACCGAGGGCACAGGCTATAATTTAAAAAGTTATCACGCGGGCGGAAGCTAGTCTCATATAAACTTATAGAAAATGTATGGGGACCAGTAGTGACGCATCACACAACAGTAGTGACGTGGCAGCACTGTCGCGTGCAGCGTTGTTCCGAATCATACTTTTACTGTAAAAACACAGACTCTTCAATACTTTTCAGATGATCATAATTCTGTTCTGAAGGCTTTTGTGTCTGTGTTCCTCTCTTTACGGAACCCAACCTGCTGATTATCTTACTGCAATTGTTATTCTTGCATGTCGGATACGTACCTGCAAAAAACAAAGTTAATCGTTACAAATCGATACAATTAAAATAAACGAAATGCGTGTGGTGAGGGAAATCGCGATCGATCTAATAATAACACAATTATTTTCATTATCATGACTATGAATGATTATTATAATATGTCAGATAATCGTGTTTAAACATTACTAACGATAAAAATACCGCTTCTTATTATTTTTTCCAGTTATGTTCACACAAAAACAGAAAAGTAAAGTACACTGCAAATCTCGGCTTACTGTCAATGTTAATTAGGGTTCCATACCCGGCGGGTGTCAAACGGAACCTATCACTAAGCCTCCGCTGTCCGTCTGTCTGTCAGCCGGCTGTATTCCATGAACCGTAATTGGTAGACAGTTTAAACTTTTACAGATTGTGTATTTCTATTTTGTTATTATTATTATTATTTTGCCGCTATAACAAGAAATAATAAAAACTAAATAAAGTTAATAACGAAAGGGAATTAAATGAATAAACCCTCACTCCCTTTCATTTTTAACTTTATTTTCTAAATCTAAAAGTATTGTAAAGAGTTTTCTTTTTTTATTAGATTTTTTGTATGTTTGTTTGTAATGAATAAACTCAAAAACTACTGGACGCATTTAAAAAAAATGTTCACTAGTATAATGCCTTTATTACTGAGTAACATAAGCTATAATTTATAAAGATATCACGCAGGCGATGCCGCTGGCGGAAACTAGTATTTTATACAAAAACACGTGTTTCTTTTTCGGCGTTTTTAGCTAATTGTTATACTGCCGTGCTAAGTCGAAAGGCGGTATCTCTGAGATACGGCCTTTTAGTTTTTTTTATAGCATTCAATAGCTATAACAATTTCGCATCTAATGGTATAAGCCAAATAACCCTATCTAACTTAAAACATTAAAAAAAAACACTAAGAAGTTTATTTTATCCTTAAGTTTCCTTAAATTACAATTTATAAAAACTCAATTTTCTCAAAACTTACTCCGATTGAGATAACGCCTTTCGGCTTAGCAGGGCAGTATATATACGGTGGTACGGAACTCTTCATGTGTGAGGCAGACTCGCACTTGGCCGGTTATCTTAATTTGATTTGCTTTCTCACCGAGTGTCTACTAAAGCCGCGGTGTCTTTTAAAAACTTAAATATAAATATAGGTAAACGGTTGTTTTGTTTAACCCATTTATTTCATTTATAACTGTGTTAATTAAACACCATTCACACATGCATCAGAACTATTGGCATAACTGTCATGGCTTTGTATTGAGACAGCCGCAGGCGCATGCCAAGCGAGCTTGTCGATAACTGGTCGATCTTTGTGGTTACATTAACGGTGATAGATGAATGTTGTTTATACATCGGTTTTGGTTATTTGTCGGCAATCCTTTAAGGGGACGTAGGAGAGGTCATTTACAACCAAATGAGCCCTTTTGACTCCTATGCAAATGTCAATAATTTTCGAGTCATTTGACATTTTATTTATTTAACTGTTTATGTACACATACATATATAAACAGACAAGAAGAAAGGAACAGAAAGATACGTACAAAGGTGATGCTTAGTTCTAAAGAAATCTGTTCCAGCATACCTGTATTTTACGTTTTTATTTCACATATATAAAATGTCAAATTGCTCGAAAATGGTTGACATTGACATAGGGTGTCATCAAAGATCATGTGGTTGCAAATTACCTCTCCTACATCCCCATAACGGATTACTGACACATAACCAATAACCCTGTACCTATAGATAGATATATGGCGATTTGTGTTGTAAGTAATATTGTTTAAGAATGTTTCCGAGTGTCTCATCATCATCATCATTTCAGCCGAAAGACATCCACTGCTGGACATAGGCCTCCCCCAAATGGGGGGTTTGCCATAATTGCCACGATTGGCAGGCGGGTTGACGATCGCACTATGGTGTTAAAATACATAGAGAACGCTGCTGCCCATTCTCTAGTGAGTTCCTTAGTCGCCTTTTATGACACCTACGGGAAGAAATGGGATGGTACTATTGTTTACGTCTGGCACTACACGGAACATCAGGGGCATGTGGTTGCAAATGACCTCTCCTACCCTTAACGGATTGCCGACATATAACCAATAACCCTGTACCGCAGCTAACGATGATGATGCGGATTTGTATAGTACATAAGTAATATTGGTCAAGAATGTTTCCGAATGTCTAATATTATTAAAATAAAATGAAAAAGACATGCAACTGAGAGACACCTTCAGACTGCCTCGTTATTCTAACGGTCACAAGCGCTACTGCTGAGCATGAGGTCTTGGATTCGATTCCGGGGTTGTTCAAAGTGTTATTGGGTGTTTTCATCTGGAATATCTCAGTAGCAGCCTGGAGTCTGGATTTTTGCCTGGTTGATGGCAAAAGGCTCGCCCCCTATCACAGGGACTTAAGCATAACTGGCGAAGTGCGGGTGTACTATAGATACACTTGTGCCAAACCTTCGGGGATTACTGGCGTGGTGATAAGTTAAAAATCGTGCGTTGGTGGATGAATTATGTTAGATATATTACGTAATGGATAATTGCGTTTTAAGCATGATATTATGGAAAATATATGGATTTAGATAAATGTATTCAGAACACGAATGATAATTATCTTAATTCAGTTAATCGCAGAAGTGTATTAATTAAGGTCAGTCTAAAGTAGCAGTGATATCCTAGTGGTGTGACCGTAGGACTGCCAGGTCATAAGGTCTCGAGTTCGAACCCAAGGCACGCACATCTGAGTTTTCGGATCCATGAGCGTATTGGATAATTGTCACTTGCTTTAAAATAGGTGAAGGAAAACATCGTGACGAAACCGGCATGCCTGAGTGATATTTCTCGACGGCATGTGAAGCCAAGTCAGAGGCCCATGGGCGGCTTTAAAACTCTGATACCAGCTTAGTCACTAACCACACGAAAAGAAGAAGGAGAAGTCTAAAGGAAATGCGTCTACGAGAGAGACCGCAGAATGGCTCCTCAAAGAGTAGTAATTCTCGTGTTAAGGCTTGTTGTTAAGACGCGACTCTAATTGAACAAATTCTATGAAAACTTCATGGAAATTGTTCTTCCGGACTTGCACCTGTCTGCAGGAGCCTTTAAAAGCTACGCGTTCACTTTAAATTTAGAATTATTGGAAGAATACTCATTGAATTCTATAGGCTAAGTTTGCCGCTTTTGTCAAACACAACAATTTTCTGCCTCACAACGAAGACAAAGCAACATAAATCATTACCTAACAATTTAAATACTCAGTTAATTAACCCGTTCCCCCCTACTGAACATAATTAAATATAATAAGTGCGTAACTATTGCGATGATTGCACTTAATAATTATAATTGCACCATTTAGTCGCACGGTTGCTTCAACTGTTGTCACATTACTTGCAGTTGACGTGATATATTACATTGAGGAAAACACAGGTAAAGCTGTTTTATAGATAAACCTTCTTTATAAGCCAAGATTCTTTATAAGCCTCTGGTATTTCATCCTCTTCTCTGCTTTAATTTGTTGGAGAGTGGAGCGTATATTACAAAATTATTTTGTGCTAGACTTGAATGTATTTTTTTATCACCTAGTTGCAAAAACTTTATCTTTTACTTTTTAACTTCATCAAACATATATCGAAACTAGTGACACCAGGAGGATTCTAATAGATTTATTATGTTCCCAACTTTAAAAATGTATTCTGGTGGATCCACACAACCCGGCAGCCATACCGCCGGCTTTGAATGCTGAAATCGCAACAAAGCCTGCGGCTATTTTGCCGGCGAGGCTGGCGCACCGTGCGGCAGTGATTAACTATTCAAAGGGTCCGTTAACTACCGTCCAGGTCAGTCCTGCGAAACATCGCCACAACTTTTTTCACACAGCGATTTGAAATGATCCGCCATAGTAGTTATTGCATACTATTAAAATACCTATCTAATGACATATGTGTGGTTGTTATTGGTGCATGGACCAGCTTCCATACATTTTTGCCGTTATGTAACCCGAATACGGAAGTGTAACAATAAATGAATTTTGAATTTTGGGGTTACTTTTGGGGGAAAATTAGAAAATATAAAGTTTTGCAAACTGAACCGTGTGACAAATCAAATGAAAGGACTTGTTGCGAGGATCTCAATTTTTTTTTTATAATTTTAAACTGATTACTTTTAAAGATATTTAAGAAAATTGATGAACATTTACCATTCCCCCCCTTATCTCCGAAACTATACAGCCAAAATTTTTGAAAAAAATGCAGAGAATGGTTCTTTACTCATAGATTACAGGAAAACCTATAAGAAGTCTTTGGTCTTAAATTAACATAGTAAATCTCTCAATATTGTTGTTGTAATGTTAAGTTTGTTCTTGGGATTAATTCATCTCAACTACGGACCCTTCATTGTGCGTGGTCCGACACGCACTTGGCCAGTTTTTTATCTTCTTCACCGAAAGTCACAAGAAAACTGAGAATATGTATTCACAGCCACACTTGCTCGGCGTCTGCCGGCAACGCTTGCGGGCTTTTATGACTGCTTTGCTTGTGGTCAAGCCACCGGCAGTGCCGCCGGGCTGGGTGGAACGCAGTCTCATATTAAATATTAACTTTCAAGAATTAAATTCCACTATGATGTAACATCTATAATTTTACATAGTACAACAACTTCAGTTGAAGTACTCGATATAACTTTACCAAGTCCGTTTACAATGATGTATGTATTTTAGATCGTGTTGAAACATACACCTTAGCCATTTGAAGTGCCTCTACAAACTTAAGAGCTTCTTCGGTAACGATGACTGCAGGGTTACTATACTCGTATATTAAGTTAGTAGTTATATGATAATGTCAAGTTGCTTTAAGGCATGGGACGCAGTTAGGGTAATGTGTTCTCACGAGACTTCATGAATATAATACAGTTTCGTAAAATATCATGTTTAAAGTATTACTTTTTATAGGCAGTTTGTTGACCAGTAGCGCTTAAGTCATTTGCTCATGAGGCTCTGTCACTGCACCAATCTTGCTGTCGAAGACAAATCAAAGAATCTTCAGTAAATTGACGATTCATTTATTCAATCAAGCGATGAATTCAAATGTCATTCATTATGCGTCAAATTATCAGTAAGTTGTGTCCATAATTTTAACAACTTCGTTAATCTTCACGGTGGTCCTTAAGTGTATAATAGTTACTGATAATGGAATTTTATTGACCACTTAACTTTTTTAGTTTTTGTTTCATACGCAGTGCAGCCTTCGTTACCGGTTACTTCAATTATGATATTAAGCAAAGATGTTCTAAAGAGTCCAGGAGACGTGATCTGGAGGGAGAGGGGCTGGTTGGAATAACCTTCAATGGTCCACCGTGGCCCACGCACAATGGTCCACCTGAAGGACTAAGTGCAGAAACAAAACTCTATAATCGTAGATATTAAGCAAAAGGATTAGGCAAATGTGGGTCTCGCACAAATGCTGTATTGCACACCAGTTCATAGTCAGGTACTTAGGTTTTCTTTTAAAAGCGACGTCTGACGTAAAATACCACACATGTAAAGATCCGAGATAGATACATGTTACATAATTGACATTACAAACAAATTAGGTATATATGTATATTTGTTTCATTTTTCCATTCATGGTTCGAAACACTAAAAGTTTACAACGCCGTAAATAGCTGTCAAATATTTACCTGTTTTTGTTATTAATTTGTTAATATTACTGTATGAAATACCGCTCTAAAGTGAACTAAAATATTAATAATGAATTGTAATTATAACACTGAGAGAGGAGCTCGTGGCTAAGTAACAACAGCCGCACTGGTCGATCCATCAGGTTAAGCTACGCTTGCCGGGGTTGGTCAGTGGATGGGTGACCATCTTTACATACCGAGAATCCTCCGTGCCTCGGAAAGCACGTTAAGCCGTTGGTCCCGGCTGTCATTCGTGGATCTTTGACAGTCGTTACGAGTCGTCAGGAGCCCGAAAGTCTGACACCAGTCTTACCAAGGGGTATCGTATTACCCAGTTACTGGGTTGTGGAGGTCAGATAGGCAGTCGCTCCATGTAAAATACTGGTATTCAGCTGCATCCGGTTAGACTGGAAGCCGACCCCAACATAGTTGGGAAAAGGCTAGGCAGATTGATTGTAATTATAACACTGAATTTGATATTGTTACCGTTTTAGGTGTAAAAAGGGTATAGAGAAAGTTCCCAAATACTATTTTTACATCTAAAACTAAATATTCAATGTTACAATATTATTTATAGCATTTCATAATCAATATTTTCGTTTACTTTAGAGCGATATTTCATATTTCCATACAGTAATATTTCCGAATAAATCAAAACAGCGAAATATTTGACATCTATTTACGACGTTGTTGCCCACTTTTAGAATGCACGCTCTTAAAACGACATCCAAAAGAATTCTACCCATTTGTGTATAAAATATTTAGGTGTGCTAACATCTCGATCGTCTAGTATTTTTTCGAGCAGCTGTCAGATAACGATCAATGCTCCAATTATATAAGAATGATTAGGCATTTGATTAGTAGCCTTGGCTAATTAAGTATTGATAACGAATCTTAATTAAGTGTATATACTAGTTAAGCAGGAACTGTAGTGTCATTTAATTATGGTAATTCAACTACATGCATGGGTTGGGTGAAACGATCTGATTTCTCCGCACCTTTATGGTTTTATTGGATGTATGGCTATACTCCGCAGTCTTTGGTCGCATAATTACAAAAAGCTCGAATAAACCCGCACACTTGAAATGGATTGGAGTATCTGGCAGCTATCTATGACGTAAGGTTTTGTTTGAGACACAATTATAGGACTAGAAATAGGGACCAATTGATTCAACCGGGTTTCAGACTGGCTAAAGTAGACTCATCCTTCATGGGGTACTGTTTGAAATGTTACAATAAAATACCTCCCCACATACTCCAATTGAACGAAACGAAATTTAAATCTTGTATAAAACGTACACTATGCTGCCAAGCATATTATAAGTTGGGGGATTACATCGACGACAAAAATGCTTGGCTCAGCGCTGGTCCAGCTCCACAAGGGCGCATAAACTAATTGATTAGCATTCAAAATATTGTTGCAGCTGCTGAAGATTGTAAAACTATCTTTAGATTGTATAAATTCAATCTCTTAGTATTATATAATTGCATAGCACATGTGTGAGCACTATGTCCCTACTTTACAGTTACCATTTACTGGGTACGTCTTTCATTGACTTGAGTTTGCCCTGGCGGTTGTGAGTATGTCATGCTCACTCAAATGTCTCGCTGGCGGTGGCGTGTGTGTTGGATCGTTAAGTTCCCTTCAAAATGGTTGAGCTAAATGGTGCTGATGCATGCGTCATGTTCGTGAACGGGCGCCGTCAGTGGGGACTGGTCATCTCTTAGCTGCCACGGCTTATTTGAATTTATTTTAATTTTTGAATTGTTTTTTATTTTATTTTTATTACTGACGCTTTTAACGTGCACGTCTTTTTACATTGTTCTCACATGTATAATTACAAAAATGGATGATGTAACCAATATTTTGTGAAAATATTCTGATTGAAAAGAGTGTCCGTGGAGTTTCTTGCCCGTTCTTCTCCATAGGAACCTACTACGCATTGGAATGGGCAACTAGCTTCATATTTCTGACTGACCGACCCCTTGACAATTCAAAAGTACCTGTAATTGGTTTATTTGAAATAAATGCTTTGAGTTTGAGTTTGAGTTTGAGTTTTAATGCAATAATATTATGTCACTTAATATTCAAGTTTATTAAGAAAAATATGACAAATATCTCTTAAAAATTACATATGAGGTTAGTGTGTCTGTGTCTTATACTAAGGCCAGTATTACAGAGCCTTACTCAAAACTTATAATTGCTTAAAACTCCTTTAAAGTCTTTTGATTGGTTGAAACTAGTTTTAAGTAATGCTTGAGTCTTGAGTAAGTTCTGTAATACGGGCCTAAGTGTTACTGTGCCCTCATGATTAAGCCATGTTAAAAGTTTGAGGCATAAGGAATTCAACAAAAGTAATA
The DNA here is from genome assembly GCA_947364205.1 of Agrochola lota. Taxonomy (NCBI): domain Eukaryota; kingdom Metazoa; phylum Arthropoda; class Insecta; order Lepidoptera; family Noctuidae; genus Agrochola; species Agrochola lota. The sequence goes on along the minus strand of OX376231.1, from coordinate 6,558,218 downwards.
GTTTTCGGACCTCTTCAAATATGTATCTAGATTTTCGTTTTAACATTTTGCTATAGGCAATCAGCATACAATGAAAAATATTCTAAAGAAAAGCACAAAAATACAAAAGACGAATGTCGCACAGAGTATTGCTAAATCTCTACCTGCAGTTACCTTTTAACATTAAAAAAAGGAAATATTTGTGGCCGGACTTGATGAGTTTGAAGCGGATCAGTTAACTCATCGAAGTCAAGGCAAAGAGACCACGCCTCGCTTGAACTCATTCTCCTTGGTTTTCTATGCGAGCATATTGGTCAATAACCTTTTTTGAAGTGTAACAGAATAATCGCGTTTGTCTGTATGTCCGTGTTGTTCTTCTAAGCCACGCAACAGATTTTGATGATGTTTTTAGCATCGTTTAGAGAATTTATTCGGGAAGGTTTATGTGTATAATACGTTCATATTAAAGTCACATAAAACTAAAAAATCTCGATGTTTTGTCAAGTCGTAAAAACCGTGGGAAGCAGGTCGCTAGTATATTATAATATCTACCATCATAACTTTAGCATTTTCGTCTACCTGGTATAACTATAAAGCTAGAAGATCTTTTTAGCTAGGACATAAAACGTAGAAAATTTGTGTATTGGCCAGATTACCCCGAGAACTTTCCAGTATTGTCACTGTTCGTCAATAAGAGATATACTCGTACAAGACCAAGGCAAAAGGAAATTATTACCATACAGCTCAAGTGTCGCTATTCATCAAGCCCTATAAAAATCACTGTTTACTTAAAAACTACTCTACCTTTGACCTGACCTTACACATTCCACGCTCGATTGGTACCAGGGAACCAGCTGTGAGCAAGAAAGGAATCAGTAAACCCATCGACCTCAGTAAGTTTAATGTTGTTATGTCAAGGTGAGTCAAGGAGACGCCTTGCTTGCACTAATTCTTGTTGGTTTTCTTTGACACACGGGCGATAAGATTGGTTAACAATGTGGAAAAGAGGTTTATACAGAAATTTCATTGGAAAACTTCAGGATCAAAAAGGTAAGGCTGTTTAGGTATCCTTGTTTATATATTTATATCTGCCTACCTTTTCCCAACTATGTTGGGGTCGGCTTCCAGTCTAACCGGATGCAGCTGAATACCAGTATTTTACATGGAGTGACTGCCTATCTGATCTCAACAACCCAGTAACTGGATAATACGATACCCCTTAGTAAGACTGGTTGTAAGCCTTTCGGGCTTCTGACGACACGTAACGACTGTCAAAGATCCACGAATGACAGCCGGGACCAACGGCTTCATGTGCTTTACGACGCACGGAGAAGTTTCGGTATATAAAGATGGTCACCCATCCACAGACAACCCCGGCAAGCGTAGCTTAACCTGATCGATCGACCGTGCGGCTGTTATTACTTAGCCACGAGCTCCTCTTTAGGTATCCCTGTGTATAAATCCATTTTACACGCGGTTCCAAATGCGTGAAAACTTTTTAATTTCGGTAATTTATCTCTATCCATATCCACGATTGGCAAACTGAAATCAAAATGGGTTTGGTAGTTTAATATAGTCCGTGCGCGACTGCTAGTCACCGCCTGAGGTATGTGAGTGGTGGGACGGGGGAGGGCGCCATTGATAAAATTGGCAGACTGAGTTAGCGTGGCCCTTGTCACCTCCCCCATCTCACCGCTCACATACCTCAGGCTTGCAGTGTGCCTTGCAGTCGCGCGCGGACTTTAGTAAAATCTTGCACATGTAGGTTTTACTGAAGATGAAGATAGGTAGGAGTATATAACAACTCCTTTTATGCTTTACTCGATACTCTTTGGGTTTTTTAAATTTATTTTCATTGGCGTTGTAATCCGCATAGTTCTTCTTGTTTTTCCCCGTCTGTCATAAAACCTTGGAAAACTACGGCACTTTTATTTTGTTGCCCGTAGCAATTCCACAGTCCACTGGTGTATCCGGAAACTAACAGAATACTACTCATTTACCATTACCTCACACAATTTATCTTGCATCTATACATATTATAAATTAAAGTCGCTTTTCGTGTTTGTCTGTATGTCCGCGTTGTTCTTCTAAAGCACGCAATAGATTTTGACCATCGTTTAGAGAATTTATTAAACTTACGTAAAACTAAGAAATGTTTTGTCAAGTAGTAAAAACCGTGCGAAGCAGGAGCGGTCGTAAATAATAATTAATGTAAATAATAATTCATCATTCTCTGGTGTAGGCATATCGCAAGGATTCGTTTCCTCCCACAGAGGGTACCTACGTAAATAGTTATCTTGTACCGTCATTATGTTTGTATGGGAATGTCAATCACGTTAAGAACAATGGAATATCATAGCGGGGATTATCATATGGATATAAAGTGTTATTACGTTGTGGTTGGTGCCTTTATACTCGTCTTAATAATGTGTGTGTAATGCAATACCATTACTGAAAGGTGATAATCTAGCAATGCTTTTGGTAATGTTGTTATGAGGGTTTATCCTAAAAGTGTGCAACGTCGCTAATAACTGTCAAATATTTACCTGTTTTGATTCTTATTGTAATATTACTGAATATAAATACGAAATGTGGCTAACTAGCGAATTAGAATATTAATAATGAATTGCAATTATAACATTTAATTTGCTGTTGTACCTATTTATAGGTGAAAAAAACGCATTTGGAAAGTTTCCAAATAGTTTTTTTGCATCTAAAACTAAACATTCGGTGCTACGATATTAATTATTGCATTTCATAATCAATATTCTAGTTCACTAGTTAGCCACATTTTTTATTTTCACACAGTAATATTGCCAAATTAATCAAAACAGTGAAATATTTGACATCTATTTGCGACGTTGCCCACCTTCAGAATAAACGCTCTTAAGTATAGAGTTAGTGAAGATTTTCGGAAATTAATGTTACTATCAAGTAGGTAAATAAACTATAAAATAGTACATCTTTGATGTAAATTTCATAGAGTTGTGATCTGTGTGTGATTCACAGGGACTTCATTCTTGTGAGTGTAAAAGAAAATGTATATTATCGATCATCCGATATTTTCTGTTTCCCTTCCATGGACTTCTTTCTTTCTTTTTCGTGTGGTTGGAAAGAAAGTCCCTAGACTAGCCTGATGTCACAGTTTTAAAGCCGCCCATGGGCCTCTGACTTGGCTCCACATGCCGTAGAGAAATATCTCTCAGGCATGCCGGTTTCCGCACGATGTTTTCCTTCACCGTTTTTGAAGCAAGTGATATATTTATATAAAAAAATCACATTAATCCGAAAAGTCAGAGGTGCGTGTCTTGGGTTCGAACCCATGACTTGGCAGTCCGGCAGTCACACCAGTAGGCTATCACTGTTGTTGTTCCATGAACTATTTAACAAAGAACTACAAGTTTCATATTGGTCAACTAGCTAGCCGTTAACATCACAGTAATAATTAATATCCCTTACAAAAACTGACTGCAACAGAAAATAAATTTTCCCAACCAATTTTTTGTAAGCCATGCTCTGTAACCGTATTTACTCTACACCATTTAAATACTATTGTTAACTTCGTGATGCTTTGAGTAACAATCAAGGCTGTTGCTTAGCAGCCGTTGATTTTTTTTTTCGAAACAGTACGTCACAGTTTACAACAGAATGTTACGGTTTGATGGATTGACACGCGATCGATGCTCGTCCTGATAAGTTTCATGCCCAAATTAGATTACTGCACTTTGATGAACAACTGCGTATTATTTATGAAGGTAGTCTTTCGGATGTGTCCGGGGTAGTACTTACTTACTACTGCCATACAATACTCTCCCGTCGAGGAGCATTACTTTGTTTTTGAAGCAGGAGTGCCGGAATTTTCAACTCTCTGTGTGATGAGGATGGGCACAATGTAATGTCTAAGGTGACCTGCAAAATATTGTAGGTAGTTTAGGTGCAAGTGATCGTTTCGCTTCAAATGGACACATGAAAGTAATTCCGGATCATAAGACATGGAGGAACAGTAAAAAGAAATTATGTTTTGAGTAGATAGCTTGAAGTCGCTCGTGTGAGTAGAGTACCGTACATTGAATTTGAATTGACTGACAAGCAGAAGCAAAACATGTTGGTTAGCCTAAACGCCTGAAGTTTTTTAAGATGTCACCTAATCCTATTTCCTAAGACTATGTGAAAAACTATAAATGACTTGCAACATTCATTCCATTATTACCCTGTGAACGATTGCTAAAGTTTAAACTTAATTTTGATTATAAAACAATAACAATGGAGGTCTGGTAAAGTTCACATCCCTCAAGGTCCGTAGTTTGCAAGATAATTGAATATAGTCTTGGGCGCGTCTTATGATGAAGATATGAATCAAAACATTTGGAAAGATCTTTATTATGGAGTACCGAAATATATTTAAGTATACGGTTTGTAGTTTTGAGCAATCAAGATGAGCAGTCAAAATTACAGTGTTTTGAGTGTCTATTAGATGCTTTAACAGCAGTGAATCTTTTCGTGACATTTAAAAATGGAAGTGTTACACACACCATATTACCATAATTTCCATCCGATTTTGCGTTCGTTACAATTTGTTAGGTTTGTGTATTCTCTTGTTACTTACATATTTCCACTAACTAGTAAAACGTTAACGACTTTTTAATGCCACGTTTTACTGGTAAAATATTGAAATGATTAATTTAGCATACTTTTTTGCAACGCTATAAAATGGTCTTCAGATTCCTTCCACTTCCCGTTGATTCCAGCTAAAGCTCATATAAAAAAGTAAATGCTCATTATTTCCTCAATTGCTTCACAATCATTATTTCTGCCTATAAAAATTTTCCTGTGCGCAGATCAAACAAAGCAGCTCCATGGTGTAGTGTTTCGAACGCTTACGATAGGTCGCTCGTGCACGCGGTTGAATGTCGCTATGCTCTCGCGCAGCTGCAAGGGGACTATTCTGAAGCAGTTTTATACAGAGTTTACCGAAGTTTTAATGATAATATAATATCTCGCCCCTTGAACAGTTTGGCAGAGGTGTATCTATAGTCTATAAGTAGTACACCCACATATCGCTTATTGTCATCGGCCGGACAAATCCAGACCCAGAAAAAAAGGGGAAGAAAGAAAGAAATTATTTGTAGAAATCAATGTTTCGAGATGAGCGCACTTAAAATAAAGAAAATACATCTTTAAATAGTGTAACAGAAAGTCGGTTTTTGTGTCTGTCTGTGTGACCGCTGTTCTTCTAAACTACACAATGAATTTTGATGTTTTCACCATCATTTAGAGAATTTATTCCAGAACGTTTATATGTATAAAACATGAATATTTAACTTAAATATACGATAGAAATCTCGATATTTTGACATGTCATTAGTAGATTGCATCTGTGCGAAGCAAGGGCGGGCCACTAGTTGTGCAATAAAGGAATAAAACGACGGGATATTTTCAAAATTGCACTGAGCAAAGTGACGTGCAAAAGCATTGAGTGTAGCAAAGCTGTCAACGATGATAATGTTTCGGAAGTAATCAAAAGTCGTAATGGAAATATAAAATATTAAAAATAGAATAAAATATTGTATCTGACCCCTAAATATAATTTTTTGTACTCTTGTACAAGTTATGATAAATGTAGGTAAATATGTTTTATAAATATCTTTCGTGAGAACATCTTATGTAACTATAAGGATTACATTTTTTATAGTATTTTAATAATGTTAATGTGGATTTTAATTATCTTATTTGACTAATATTGTTTGAAATGCTTGTATTTTCTGAATAAGTAGCCAGCAATGTAACTTTAAATTATATGAGGGATTCAAACGATCCTTGCAATAGTAAATTACCTTTAAGTACTATGAGAGTATTTGAAATTACGACATTTATTGTACCCACTATGGGGTTTATTTATTTATGTTGCTTAGAGTTAAGTAATGATTAGCGACTGTTTAACCATACATTTTTGACGTTTCAACGCCACTTAAGTTTAAGCAATGTTTATAAATAAACCCCTTAAAGACTGGGTAATTACCCATACAGGTATAAGGATCATTGTAATTATTGCACCTATTAGGTGTACCTATAGGTAAATAGTGAATAGTGGTAATAGTGGTGTAAATTACCAAGAGATTGGAAAGATTTAAATGCTTTGCTGTTTAAGAATAGACTGCATAAATTTTTGATAGGTAAAACGTACTACAGTGTATGTGATGACTTTTGTAGTATTCGTTATATATAAGGAACTCTAATTTAATTGAATAAGTATTGATTATTTTAATGGCATATAATTTAATAATAATTGATCGATTGATAGATAATAATTTGATGGAAATAATATAATTATGATAATAATTTGATACTATAAAATAATAATAATTTGACGTAAATATTTGCATGCTTAATGGCAAAATATGGCTGACCTTTGTATTTTACTAACACCTATTGATGTATCATCTACCCATATTTGCAAAAATAAAATTATTCTATTCTATACTATAACTACTATCATCACGATTAACGAATTGTATTTATCTTGCTGAAGGAGACTCTTATTCACTCGATATAAAGCCTAAGACTATCGTGGGAATATCCTTAAAGTAGTTACTTTACTTAATGAGTGCCACATATGGGACAGCGAAGACATTGTGTGGTTCAGTAATAACACCAAATGTTGGATGGGTCAATTGTTTGTCTCCCAGTTCGTGAGATGAGGTCCTTATGCAGGGATTTGTAAATTGGCCATTGTTGCTCAAATCAACATAATTCAAAAATCGAATGACATAATGATGTTTTTATAGGTTCTCTTTAGTCGTGTTATTTAGTGCAAACAGTAAAATAATTGGCACTAAACAAGTGAACGTAAAACGATGATGCATGAACTTAACGTCCATTCAACAATATTTATCTCCTCATTGTAAACCTCACGAAATCGAGGTCCTTGAACTATTGAACAAATGTTCACTACTTACTGAATGTCAAGTTGGTTGGAAGTGGATCTGTGTTTATTTAACAAAACAGCTATGTTAACAGGACTCAATAAAACACTCGAATAATGTCGCATATACTTGTCATATTCAGTCATAAACTATGTCCGGCTATCGAGAGAATGCGTTATTGACCCCTGTCAGTTTCATATTAACGAATATGTGTTTTGCGAATTTGATCTTTATTACAACTAGAAATTGTCCAACTGACAGGTGTCAGGAACGCATCCTCTCTACGGCCGGACTGTACTTTGTTTTGTCCCCCAGTGTAAATTACTGCATATAAATTTGTTTGACCCAAATTCTCATTGACTTTTTGAGTAGTACTAAGTAATGGTGTCACATTCGATTAGCAAATTCGCAGTTATTATAAAAATTGTGTACAGAATACGTTGTTTCGTGACAAAATGTAATGTCAAATTGTTCCGGCATTTTTTCTGTCAAAATAATCGTAGGCCGTTGCGGAACGGCGCGTGCGTTGAATTAGTCACGCCACTTTTTATCTTAGACTTTTTACACTATCCATTAACCTTGGACTAATTGTTCGGTGGCTTTCTAATTGTTCATATTTTTATCTTTTGTCGGTACGTGATCAGATAGATACTCAATTACGTGTTTGTCAGCAGTCTTCCGTTTGAAAAATCCGCGAACGATTCTGCGTAGAATGTAGGTACTGAATGAACCGAAACGCTTTTTGTTCGATTTCTAAACGCATTTCAAATCGCAGCAAACCTTTGTCAATACCTAGGTTGACCTAGGTATTTAAAACAAGTCTAGTCTGCTTCACGAAGCTGTAAGATTCAAGTGAGGAAAGTGGGTTGCTCCATTGCCTGCAAGCGATGGGTCGGCCACCTACCACTTGTGCAATATTGCCGTTTTTAAATACATCGTTGGTATTTCGATCAGTATCAATATATACGGTGCTGGTTTCGTTCGAAGCCTGCTTGTTGTAATTATCGTGCATAATTAGTTTATAACTTTCACACGATGCGGTTTGTAGAGTGTAATGATAGTGTGTAATTTCATATTACAGGTGTGAGATTAGGCATCGCTATAAAATACGGGTGTACGATTTATTATTCCGTACAATGTTTTTATACTTAATCATAAATAAAAACAACATTTTATAGGGAAGAGAAGCCATTCAAAGGTGACGTTGGATAATTATTTATAGACAAATTGTAAAGTTTATTTGGCGCACGCGCAAAGGTGGCACAGTGGTAGCGGCCCCGACTTACGAGTTGTAAGGTCGTGGGTTCGAACCTAGGCAGGCGCACTGCTGCTGTCAAAACGGCGAAGGAAAATATCGTGAGGAAACCGGCATGCCCTAGAACCAATAATTCGAAGACATGTGACATCTACCAAACCTCACTGGGCTCGCGTGGTAAATTACAGTCCACTCCAGTCAGGCCTGTATCCCAGCAGTGGGAACATTATACTTAACAACAATCGGATGTCCTCCAGACGATCTTCAATTGTTGACCAACATTCACACTTCTCCAACTCTTCACAAAATAATTATAATATTGCATTGTCTGGCACATTTTACAGACATCATAATTTCAATATTTCGATCAAATTACAAACGAATATGATAAAACAGTGAAGTAATAAAGTGTTAAAGCAATATAATATTCAAGTTAACGAATACCAACATTTTCTATTGTCTGTGAAAACAAAACAACCTTTAGACGTAAGAAACTGTTTCACTTAAACCCAAGGACAATTAGTCAAGAAGTGTGAAAATGGAATTAATAGCAACCAACGGTATGACGATTCTGCACGCTAACTTCCACCTTTTGGAAGTAAAAGACTAGGGTTGTTTGCCGGCTCTCCACAGGACATAAATTAGTTAGGAAGTAAGTATCTAAGGCTGCATTCCGAGTTACGCTGTAATAGATTTGAGCGGGCTAACACCCGTTCCGAATAAGCGTGAGCACGTTAACCATGTCCCGTGAATCGTCGTAGATGACGTCATGACATGCGCCATCTTGCGCCATGCCCTATTACCGTGAGCGCTGTCAAAAATGACAGTTGTGCTGTATTGTTTTAAGTCGAATCATATTCATATACAATAACGTGGCATTTTCGAAATTGTGTTTCTGGTTTCCGTCACCACATAGCCAAACAAGATTGTGGCTTTGTGGTATTTAGTGTGGTAAAGTTTTGATGTTGAGCGAGCACTGTGAGCGCGTTCACGAGCGTTCCGAATTGTTGACAGGTCAGGTTGAGATGACTTGCAATAGTGTCTTAATAGCAAAGCCTGCTAAATTGGATCAGATATTGACATTTACGTAATGTTTGGCATATGATTCACTAATGTACAGGCTATTGATTTCTTCAAATTGAAGTTCCATATTGGAAAGGTTTGTGTAGCGTTCTTTATCTACCACATAGCTCCTCTATCAACATAGCGCATTTTATTTTGGTCTTTAGGAATTTCGAACGCATCTATATCCGTAGCTGTACGCATAAAGTTAAATACAGTCGATTCTTATTGAATCTCTTAGCTCATCGGATGACTGACCTTTCTTTTTTTGTGGTTCACAAATTGGGCAATATAACTGACAGTCTATGTGTTTTTAATTTTGATTTAAATTTTACATGGAGCGACTGCCTATCTGACCTCCACAACCCAGTAACTGGGTAATACGATACCCCATGGTAAGACTGGTTGTCAGACTTTCGGGCTTCTAACGACCAGTACTGCCAGTCAAAGATCCACGAATAACAGCCGGGACCAACGGCTTAACGTACTTTCCGAGGCACGGAGTCTCGGTATGTAAAGATAGTCACCCATCCACGGGCCAACCCCGGCAAGCGTAGCTGAACCTGATGGATCGACCCGTGCGGCTGTTATTACTTAGAAATATCAAAATATTTCGTGTCTAATCAATCAGTAATTAGAAAGTAAAGAACAACACCTACTAAATGATACAGTAGTAAGAGCGAGTACGTCGTGGCCTTGACCGCGGTGAACAATGGATGCGTGTAAGTATTCTGCCGCAGTGGGAACTTGGTCGTGGTTACTTGACTATTTGGCACACACTATCATGTCTGGGTTCACACTTCATGTGTATGCTAACAAGATATGTGATCCTTTAATGGCCGATTCGTATAATTTATGGATGAATACCGGTATTTGTTCAAATTAAGACTCTTGTATCTTTACCAATAATGAAGCAAAAACCTCATAGCTTTGCATAGTAGACCGTAGACCCTCCCATATGGAAGTACCTATCACAGGTATGATTAGCTTACGAACCTATTTATATGCCAGTTTAGGAATAAAGATTTGTAAGCATAACGATTTGTTTTTGTTTATAGAAACCGAGCATTAGTGTTGATATCCGTTGGAATCTGGCAATTCTTAATTTTAATGCGAGGAGGTTAGCTATCACAATTAAAAATTAATAATATTGTTTTTTTTTAATTTTATGTTTACTTAGTAGTTTAAGTTAAATATAAATTATCAAATAGGAAAAAAAATGGATAGATTGAGGGTTACTGCGTTTTAGGAATGGTCATGAGGATAAATCAGTGAGATACAGAAGCCTTTGTGTTATATTTTTGAAATTGGCCGAAAATATTTATTTAGATAGCAAAGAAACTGCATGAAATTAAGAAAAAAACAGAAATTGCTTTGAAAACGTTCTATGCTTTGAAAATCTCCACCTACCAGGCGTACAGAGCATTAAGAGAAGTCAATATCTAAGATTATTACCGCATGAAACCGTGTTGCCCTAAGTTCATAGATCGCCAATCGTGTAGTGTATTACAACTGACAAGTTCCTTGTGCTTAACACGCAAGCGCTGGTAAACATCCTTCAGTTGACTCTTGACTCTTATCATCACGGGTGACAAACGGCTGGGAATATTATGGTAAGTTGCATTATTGCCTTTATTATACTCGGCGTCAATTATTTTGGTATAAAATGTAAACAAAACTGTACCGTGTGCAGAGAGTCGGTTCATATTTATAGGGTTGCGCTAAGAACTATTTTTAAAAGCTTCAACCCTGAAATGATCTAACGGATGAGTTTGAAGTTTTTATACAAACGTAGTTGCAAGCAAAACTTATAAAAAAGGTATAAAAAACATTATCTGATGATAGCTCTACTGTAAAAAACATTATCTGACGATAGCTCTACTGTAAAAAACATTATCTGATGATAGCTCTACTGTAAAAAACATTATCTGATGATAGCTCTACTGTAAAAAACATTATCTGATGATGGCTCTACTGTAAAAAGCAGTATCACTGCACCAGTAGTCGATCTTTAATACGTTATTTTAATTACAATAACTGTATAATGCGCTAATTTCATTTGTTTTCATTCTTTGCATAATGATTTAGCACCTACTAATAGTAGTAATAAAATAAAAACACGACTTGATATTAATAAATCTTATAGAATTAAATTCCCGTTACATTACAATAATTTATGAAGCAAAGAATGAAATATTCCATTAACCGATGCCATTATTTCTTAATCTGTGTCAGATAGAAGTACTTGATGTCATGTTAGTTCAATTTGCTCTGGACACAGAGTAACGTCAATGGAGTGCTCATTCATACTTGAAACGCTCCCACGATTTATCGCTCATTAAATGTCTGCGTGCCACTAAGTCAAAATAGAATCTCTAAAGCATTTGTTTGTGAATTTCTAAAGCCGTACGTAATTCAAAATTGAAAACATTGTTCGTCTCTGTACTGGCTGTGTTCGACTGTCTTGTCTAGTTTGATTAGTTTCTTGTTTCCAATAGGGATGATGACTAAAAATTTTTTTTTAGTTCGTCTTTGAGATTATAAAAAAATATTGGACCCGTATTTTTTCTTTTTTTACGTAATTTAAAGATTAAGGTGGTACATTAAGGTAAAATGTGCCATGACGTCACGAGTATGTAAATTTTATACATACTAGTGACGTAGCGACCCCCACTCCCCAACATAAAATGCGTTTTATCTAAGTAATTTTTTATTAATATGATAAAGCAAAAAATACGTGTCTAATATTTTTTTATTATCTGACTGACGGACTAATTAGAAGAAATTTTTTTTTTTACCCAGGCATCATTCCTATTCTCAGACGTCCATGACCATACAATGGTCAGTTTTCATTTCAGATCCTTTCAGACTTAATCAAAGCTTTAAAGCTGTACAACGGTAGTCGTCTTTTTTCTCCGTTTGCTCACTGCTCTGTGGTTACCAGAAGCCTCATTACCTCATTACATGAGGTATAATATCGTCATCACTCTTCAACAATACTCGATAACAGTATCCTGACATTTGTTTGGATAATCCGTTGGTAAATAATATTTACCGCAAGTACCGGTAACTATGTACGTAGTTTACTATAAATGCTTGTTGTAAAATATATAAGTGTTGATGAAACCCGCATTTTAAAGTTTCTTAGTTCTATTTGGTGCGGTAAACGGGAACGATAGCTTCACTAATATTGTAGAGTAGCTAAGATACTTTTTTATTATTATCAAATAATTGAATTAATCTTTTTCATAATAAGTTTCCTCATAAACACCACCAATTCCTACATCCTTCGTAAAGCAACTTCAACAACATACAACTTTCTGCTTCCTGTAATTCAGATAAACATAGAAGTTACAAACAGCTGATCGTTCCATTCACTTTCATTTTCAATTAAAGTTGTTGCTTGTAAGGTAAATACTACCTACATCGTCTACTTACCAGCGAATATGGTTTTACAATTTCATGATCATTTTAAACAAGGTGTAATAATAATATAGTGAATAACATGAAGCCTAATTTTACTCGTGTATTTGCTATTCCAAAAATGAATAAATCTAGAGTTCTAGAGCTTATTAACATAAATTTAGATGCAAAGATACGTCATCTGACGTGTTTGAAATATTATTAGGTGCTTGAATCGGACAGTAGTTTAGTGGATCACAATCCCACAATGCTAGGAGCTCAATGTTTACAGATTGAACTAGAGACAGAAAAATCAGAAGGTCCAATCTCGATTGTATAATTTTTTTTGAAAGCAATTGTGTACGGGTAAAGTTTCAGCCTAGACGTAGACATGCCTGAGTAGAAATAATTAAAAAAAATTACCTACTATTTGGAAATTGTTATTCTAATATCTAAGCTGTCTTGCAGACGAACCAAAATCAGTGTCTTTAATAGAATTATAGCATATCACAGACCTTTTCCATGACTGTGCCTAATTGAAAGTTAATAAGACTTGACTGCAAAATAAATTCTACGTGCAACACTGCAAACTTCTGTGATGTGATTCACGATAAAGTGTTCAATTGTATCTGAGCTCGCACTCTATCTCTGTGTATTTTAACTGTATCAAGTGGGACTTCTGTCTACACTTATCTATTGCATGTTCTAGCGGTTTGGCGAACAGTTAGATATTCGACCAACAATATTTATGCAATAATATATCTTAGTCAAACAGTGAGTCAGATCCTCAGTAGAATAGTTTCCGCTCAGAACGTTGACACTGCCAAGTTTATTGCACTTCGTAATTATGTGTTGTATGCGGTTTACATTCGGATTTGATTGATGCTAACAACTTGCATATGCTTTATTGAACACCTTTGATCCTTTGAGGAAAAGGTAAATACTTAAATACATATTTAAGTAAACGCAGGTAGGTAGGTAATACGCACTTTTGAGAATAAAAGAGTATGGTTTTTATTGCGGCCTCTTTTTACTTTGTTGACTTGAGAACACTTTGATCTTTGAGTGATCGTCTTATAGATCTTCTTTATCAAGTGGTTAGTATTGGTTAGTGACTAACCTGGTGTCCGCCCATGGGCCACAGACTTGGCTTCACATGCCGTCGTGAAATATCTCTCAGGCATGCCGGTTTTCTCACGATGTTTTCCTTCACCGTTTTTGAAGAAAGTGAGAAGTATACAATACGCACATGAATTCCAAACGTCAGAGGTGCATGCCTTGGGTTCGAACTCGAGACCTATGACTTGGTACTCCGACGGTCCCACTACTAGGCTATCACTGCTCATATAGAAAATTAAGACTATTTTTTTTTTACTGTTCGATCTAAGGTGCACAACATAGACAATATAATTAAAGCCTAGATTTCAATATAGGAAAGCTGAATATTTTCTTTTTATATTTTCCGTTTTTATTGTATAAATTTTGTATGGTGTCATAATCGATTTGGCGAATTAGAAAAATATTATTGAAATAAGTATAAAATCAAACTTCGTGATTATCCCATTCAACTGTTTATTCGTGATAGACCAAACTAGTATTCTAACAATTCCCCATTAGTAATATCTATTGGGTTTTGACAGCGATGCATTAGTTGCTTACTGGATTACTGGTGGTAGCACAGAAGCTGCAACCATTAAGATTACGTGAGCTATCAGTCAGCATGTTTACTATAAAGAAAAACTTGCAATTCTGTAGGTTTGCTAAGTGTAGTGATTGCATACAGCTGTTTACTAAAGTTTGGAAAATATAATGTATTTTGTGGTGGTTTTGGTGAACTGTAATGTTGCACACTAAATAAAGAAAGAAATGTCAACGACTTCTAAAAAATAACATTTTTGATTTGCCAAAAAAAATATATATCACCAAAGCACATATTTGGGGCAGTTCATCGTGGCCCACATTTAGTTGTGAAAAGTAACAAGTTTAAGAACAAGAATAATCAAATTAAATTTAAATAAACACATAAAGGATTAATAAAACTGTGGAGGATCTTTTAACTCAGTCTGCTAATACCGTAATAAAGATCCTCTGACAAGATTAACATTTTATAAACGCATCATAAATGCATAAAAAGTTATAAACAAACACTAACAATAAAGACAAAGAGGAAGACTGAAAAAAAAGGTGTGAAAACCGATACAAGTCTAGATATACCAGTTTAAGTACCAACCCGAGAACAAGACGAGTATGGGAGCAAGTTCTGATTCCTACATACACATATGATATGGTGGAATGAAATTCCGCTTCCTCATAAAAGCTGGTTCTAATACTTGTAAGTCGTTAGTTAACTGATTACTTATAGCTTTTCCAAGAAGCTGTTAGCCTTAGGCTTGTGTAAATGATCATAAGTAAGTGTCAAGAAATTATTAATTTCTTGTTTTGCTTTTACGATCATTTGGTAGTAAAAAAATAAATAATATATTAGATATTAGAATCACCTAAATATTATTTCACTGTTGGTTTCTCAACTCTCGGGGTTGAACCGAGCGTTGAAAATCTAACAGTGAGCTTTTATTTAGGCATTATTTTGGGTGTGAACTAGTGTTACTGAAAATGGGCACTAAGGTTGTGTAACTTGCGCAAGTTACCGACAACTACTAAGGTAGAAAAAAATAGGTATCTACAAATAAAAAATAAAAATAAGTTAGTAACAGTTAAAGTTTGTCTTACGTAATAATATATCGTGTTATCTTGGAGCGTGTTAAAAGGTAGTTTACGAGGTTTAATTCCCCTTTGTAAAACGTGTAAAATCAAAACTTTGAACAGGCTATCTTCTGAGATCAAAAAGGTAAAACAGATCCACATTACATAGCATAACATCACGCCGTGCCTGTACTCCGTTAAGCAGATTAGGCAGAGGTGTATACCCACCCAGTTATTTAGGTCCCATGTAATACGGGGCGAGCCTATTTCCATAGACCCACCTACCGTAGACCATAATACCGGGCACAGATCCAGACTTCGGGCTGCTACTGACAAATTCCTGTTAGAAAAACCTAATAACACTTTGCCAGACCTGAGAATGGAACCCAGGACCTCGTGCTCGTGCGACTAGACCAACGAGGCAGTCAAGATAGGTACTTTTTGCAAAAATTTCGAAACCGTAAAATGAAGTGATAAAAATCCACTTCAACTTACGTTACATGAACCTTTTTCATATCGATGAATCTTAAGATATATATCAACGCCTCGGAAGTACTGGTAAAATACATTGTGTTCACGAGATGTAAAGAAATCGTTACGTCGATCAGTGAATCGCTAATTCCGTTTTTCTCACGTCTGCGACTGTTAGATAACTCAAAGTGCGCTTACGCACTATTGCTTTGCAAACTTGATTGTGTGCGTAATAAAGCAGGTGCCTGACTTGCTGTGAGAATTGTTTGATGAAATTATTATATTTTAATTGAATAAGCTTTGGCTAGCGCAGCTGTTTGAGTAAGAATGTAAAAATACATACCTTCTCAAATACATGTCAAAATCATTACCCGTCTTTTTGTCGGATAGTAAAAATATATTACAGAAAGATTTAAATTCGTTCAGCAAGCCAATTGGTTTAGCTCTATAATAATATTGTATAGGATTAAGATTTATAATCATGTTGTTATCTAACTGTAATGTTCTCGGTTATTGACAACCGTGAATTTCACATTTGTATATTAATTTATATAATAATTTATAATCTATACTTATATTGTTACTTATTTACTTATTTAAAATATAACATAATATTTATATAATACAATATTATAATAATATATATATAATAATAATATAATATTATAAAAAGGTAAAATTTGTTTATTTGTAAGTTTATATGTAGGTGGTAATCTTCGGAACTACCAGTCGGATTTGAAAAATTCGTTTTGCATTGGAAAGCCCAATTCTTGAAGAAGGTGATAGGCTATGTAACATCACGCTAAGATTCTTAGGAGACGAGCAAAAAGATAAAAGCCTGAGAGAAGGATAAGCGAAAACAAAGTAATACTAGCGCGGGCGATGGGATGCCACGTGGTGGGTGGGGGGCCGAACTTTCACGAGGACTAAGTCGCGACAGAAGCTAGTTATTTATAATCTTGTAAAATAAATATTACGCAAATAAACAACTATATTTGAAGGCCTTCCTAGCTTAGTTATGGAATTACCGCTTTTAATATTAACTTAGTTTGAAATGAGAACATATCTGAATGAAAATCGCTTCGTATACATAGGTTATTATCCAATTTGTAAATGCAAAGTTCTTAGTAATTTTATCCAAGCAAGCAAATAATAATTGGTCTAATCATATCAATCTACTTATAATGAAGTCGAGACTCGTAGTAACAAAGTTAGAGGTAAACAAGTGAATGTAACGTAATTTAACAAATGAAGTCATGTTTGCTACCTTATGTAGACGTATAAGGTCGTAATATATTTAACCATATTCATCGAAAAATTATTATACTGTCGAGCCTGGTTAAGTGAGAGTTCACAGGACCCCTATTTCTTTTTCGCTTACAGAGGTTTCTCACTAACTTGAGTTTCTAGCTTTTAGAGGTACAAGTGTGGCCTTTCTCACTTATATAGGTTGAAGCTGGATGGGAAAGGCTGAGGAACAAAAAGTTTGCAATGTTTCTTGCACGTAATTTAGGAATAAGTCATAAATAGCAGAAGTTAATTACGCTGGACTCTCGCTTATAGGCAAGTAGCAGTCTCAGTTATAGAGGTCCACGAGCGATAAACGACTTTCTCTTATAGAGATTTCTGTCTTTCACTTATTATAGAAGATTTGAAGGTTTAAATGAAGGGACCTGACAATAGGGATGATGCCTGGGTAAACAAAAAATAAATAAATTCTGATTAGTCCGTCAGTCAGATAATAAAAACAATATTAGACACGTATTTTTTGCTTTATCATATTATAAAAAAATATTTAGATAAAACGCATTTTAGGTTGAGGAGTGGGGGTCGCTACATTACTAGTATGTATCATGGCACATTTTACCTCAATGTATCGCCGTAATCTAAAGATTACGGCGATACATTGAGGTAAAATGTACATGTGCATGTGCATGTGTAATGTACATTATAAATAAGTGTCAATTTTTTTTTAATAATCTCAATGACGGAATTAAAAAAAAAAAATTGTCGTCGTCCCTATTACTCTCATTTATTGAGTTTTCTCGCTTACCCAGTTCTCACTTACTCAGGTTTGTTTGTATATACTTTTTTTTAATAACATCTACAAGGTGTTACTGAAATCCTGAAAAGGGGGCATTATACTCATCTTTATCAGGAAACACCGACTTAATCTAGTATAAAAACTAAAAAAAAAACATGAATGAATTTATGATAAATCATTTCCACGTTTCGTTCATTGGCCACGTAATAAGTTTACATAATTTATCTATACACTATGTGAACCTATTAAATATTAACAAATAAAGGTTTACAGAAGGTTTTATAGCCAGAAGTGAAAATGAATGAAAATCAACATGTTTATTTCTCCCGTCCTTTCAACGTAAAACGTTATAACTGCATTTATCGCTTCTCTATACAAAATAATATGTTATAATCAGAAGTGAATATCAATGATGAAACAATATAGTAGCTTCTCCTGTCCTTGTAAAGTTTCAACTGCAGTTATCACACTTACATTGGACCCTATTACATGGGACTTAAACATAACTGGCGAAATGTGGGTTTACTATAGGTACATCTCTGCCCAACCCTTCGAGAAATACAAGCGTGATGTTATGTGTAATGTTATCACACTTATCACTATTGTAACTAAGAAGACAGCGATAAAATAAGCTAAGAGTCGCGCAGACAGGCGCGACGCGACTCCGGTGGAACAAAAAAAACTTCATGAAAATTGTTCTACCGGAGTTGCGTCGCGCCTGGCTGTCGAGTCTTTACAACGTTTATAAAACATGCGTAATGTGTGTCATCTTTAAGTTATAAAAGTTATGTAAAAACCTATTGATTTATTGCTGCATGTTGTTAAGAGATTATTTATGTGCTGGGAAATATACCTAATGGCGACGAAATTGCGTGGAGTAATTACAGATCGTTTTATTGATTTACGATAGTTTCTGATTGGTGGAATTATTACAAGAATGTGTCCGATTTCTCTAAAGGCCTAAGGAAAGGGTTGACAACAATCGACTGTGAGTACCTGGGTATTATCTGTAAATGTAATGTCATGTAAAGAAAACGGTAAGTCTTGGTAGTTACCCAAATATTTATAACTAGATCACAATAACCATAATTCCAAACCTTACCGTTCTGCGCTCTTTTTTTTTTTTGGTTGGGAACTTGTCAAATAACTTGTCCCGCTCTGGGTTGAGCGGGTAGGTGTCAGACTCTTACTGACTAACACCCACCCGTGCTCCTTCAGTTGCCTGTACGTTACCAGGGGCCACGGTACCCCTTTCGGACTTACCGGACTCGATTCCGGGCTGTCCTACGCTTAGCGTATCTTCTCGTATCATAAATTGTTTTGCAAACACACGTTGAATAACAAGTAAACAAGCTTTCACATTTACAGTGGGTACGCATTAGCTAGGATGAGTTTTACTTCCTGGACCCATTTGCTTTTGATGCACATAAAGTAGGTGTATTAAAGGTGAATGAGTTTAGAAAGCTATGCACCGAACTTCAATATTGGATCCATTTACCTTAAGTAATTCTAAAGTGCATTATGAACATAAAACTAGATCAAGTGATGGGCATTACGATGTATTAAAAAACCGGCCAAGTGCGTGTCGGACCACGCACAATGAAGGGTTCCGTAGTTGGGGTGAATTTATCCCAAGAACCAATGAAACATGGTAGTTGAAAAACATTTTCTCCCATTAGCTGGCAGGGGGGGGGGGACACACCCATTGAACTCTAACAAAAATTTTCACTTTAAAGTTTAATATTCAGCAAACGGATCCCTGAATACAAAAATTACAACTTTCTAGTATAAACAGTCTCTGAGCTAAGCCGCAGACAGACAGACAGACGGACATAACTAGTCAACAAGGCCCGTATAGCTTCGCCAGCTATAAGGGTTCCTTGTTGACTAGTAGTAGGGTTCCGCCCTAAAAACCGGCCAAATGCGAGTTAGACTCCACTACCACTGTACAATATTGAGCAAAAAATACCGAAAAAAACGCATTAATTGTTTTTAAAAATTGAAGGGGGGTTCCCCTTCAATTTTTACTATATAACGACAATAGTCATACAATCTGTGAAAATTTCAACTGTACGCTGTTGTAACTGTTCGCTGTTTCATGTTTCTGTTACGCTTCATGCGATTCACCCCGCTGACAGACAGACGGACAGCGCAGGCTTAGTAAGAGTTTGGTATACTTCGGTTACGGAACCTAAAAAATTATGCCTTCCATTTTATATTCTATCTACTACCTTTTGCCCGCAGTTTCGCCTGTGTAGAGGTCGGAAATTGTCCTACGGAAACGTACTACGGGATAACAAGTATCATATGTCCCAACCCAGGTCATGGTCTATCCGTGTGATAAATTCCATCGATTCGTTCAGCCGTAAAGGCGTGATAAGATAACAGACAGACAGACATACTTTCGCATTATGATGGCGTATGCTTGTCTAGCAGCAACCTATTCATTCGAGACTTGTAGCTTCCTAGGTTCCAGCTATAATTCATCCAAACATTAATAGCTTACAAGCAGCACAAGTTCATGTAATTAAAAATCGGTAAATATCCAAATTGCGTTGATAAATGCAATTCATTAATTTAACACTTCCTCTAGTCAACTTTCTATCCGTCAAAAGTTACAAAAGGATTTTAATTTAGTGTTAAATGCAACGCTTTTTAAACTAAGTAAGTGATAATTGGTTTGTAAGACAGTGTATTAAAGGCTCTCGCGGACAGGCGGTGACTCCGCTGGAACAATTTTAATGAAAACTACATGGAAATTGTTCTACCGGGGTCGCGTCCGTAGTGTCCGTACACTTTGATATTAAGATTATCGAATTGGTAGATATCGATAAATAATAAAATATCAATAAAACTTTCAATCGATCAACAGCTACAGTTCTTTGCACAAGGGTTTGTAAGATTAAACACTACTTAGTATTCTTGTTAAGAATGCTAAAACACGATGTTGAGCGACGTTATTTAATTTGATTGTCCGTTTCCCGGAAACGTAAAATTGCTCGAACAAAGGTGCAAAATCTTCTGCCTCTTCAAATAATGGATTCAATTCATCATCATCATAATCATTTCTGCCGAAACTCCACCGCAGGGCATAGGCCTCCCCGAAGCACCGCCACTTCGACCAGTTCTGTGTTTCTCACATCCAGCGATTCCTGCGGCCTTCACCAGATCATCGGTCCATCTTGTAGGAGGTCTTCCAACGCTACGTCTTCCGGCACGGGGTCGCCACTCCAGAACCTTTCGGCCCCATCGCTCATCTGTTCTGCGAGCAATGTGTGCCCTGCTTACTGCCACTTAAGTTTGGCAATTCTTCGGGCTATGTCGGTTACCTTGATTCTCCTACGGATCTCTTCATTTTCTATCACGTAGGGAAACTCCAAGCATTGCCTTTTGGGTGACTTTTAGCCTTCTGATAAGGCCCATTGTGAGCGACCACTTTTCTGTGCCATAAGTCATCACTGGCAACACGCACTGGTCAAAGACTTTCGTCTTGAGACACCGCAGAATGTGGGACGAGAAGGTATTGCGTAGCTTCCCGAACGCTGCCCAGCCGAATCGGATTCGACGATTGACCTCTTTCTCGAAGCTGGACAGTTTGTCTTAGGTAAACATACTCGTCCACAACTTCGAGCGTAGCGGCTCCAATCTTCGTGAGAGTGGGTGTTACATAGGCATTTGACATGACCTTTGTCTTGTCCATGTTCTCCGGCTCTGCCCATTGCCACTTAAGTTTGGCAATTCTTCGGGCTATGTCGGTTACCTTGGTTCTCCTACGGATCTTTTAATTTCAATTTTTATTTCATCTCCATTGCCCTATGGGTGACTATCAGCATTCTGATGAGCCCTACTGTGAGCGACCAGGATTCAATTATTTTGTCGTAAATGAAAATTGCACGAAAAAAGGTGCAAATCTTCTTACTTCTCCGGATAAACCGTGACAAAGTTGCGCCAGTAATTTTAATTAGGCAAGTTTTGTGTCGTAACATCATTGTCACGATGCACCGACCACTAAACCGCAAGGCATGCTCCCGCGCAGCTTATTAAAGAGTCAGCTGCTTGGTCTATTAACATTAATATTACGTAATATTTATGTAAATAAATACAGTAGCTCGGAATGTATTGCGAAAGAGTTTGTGTGTTTCTTGTTTACTGTCTCTGTTTTTTGTATAAATTTGTTTCTGTTGCGACTTCATTCGCATACAGAATTCAAACGATTTTCATAGATTTTCGGTTATTGAGAATCCTTTCCGTCTTTACTGGTTCTGTTCCTAGATAGGTAAATCTGTCATTCGGCCAGAAATTTTGAGTATTCGTAACTAAATGATTTGTAGTTTTCTGTAGACTTCAAACTTTTAATGTTACTTGTCAAATAATTTATTTGTTATTGAGAAAAAAAATTACGCCCAATGAGCTGTACCATATTTATTTTTCTTTTTTCTTTCTTCATAGGCTTGTAAATAATAGGTACATATATTTTAGTGCTAGATTGTATATTATATTTAAGATTTGTCAACAAACGTTGTATGTTAACACAATAAATACATTTATTTGTGAAAATGCACTTGATTTTAATTGTAATTTATTTGTTTTAATTGAATAACATACTAGACGTTAACGTTAAACGTTACTAAAGGTGGACAATTTAATAAAACTGGATTAGATGTTTTCTTCCTAGGTAATTTGAATTGATTAGTCACGCGTATAGACTGTCCGCACATAATTAGTATATCTCTTGAATATTTTATATTAGGTATCATGAGAGTTTTTAAAATAATATATGCTTTCGATACAACTTTAGGGGTATGAGGAACAGGGTGTAAAGTTCACTCATCCCCCATAGAAAAGGGAGGATCCTCCGACCAGACGGGTGTGATGTCTGGCGGGCAACTGCCCAGAGGTTGAAGTCGGGAAGCTTGTATATATGTTTATCGCGCGGTAAACTCTAATTGCGCGATGCAGGATTTGTGTGACGTCAGGATGTTGTGTGACGTCAGGTCTTTGATGCGTAGTTCGCATGTAGCGATGAAGATGCCGCTACACAACATTGTTTTTAATTGTTTACATTCTCGGCTCAATCAAAAAATCTAGACCATACTTAGTATATATTTACATAAATATAACGTTCTCACTTAGTTATATTACGGTGTTTATTATGTAAATAGGCTTCTCATAACATTAGTTATATGAATCGGACATTTATGAATTACACATGAATGAGATACAATGACAAAACAAGACCAGTCGTGAGTCGTGACATACTTCGAATAAAATCTACAAATATTAATTGTAATTTTCAAATCAACGCAGATTAGGTCTAAAAAGTACAGTAATCCTTCTTATGCACAGATGAATACAGATGTTAAACTCTGCAAAATCATTTAAATAAAAAGCGACTCTTGCTACGACACAATAAAGTGCAATTCATGTCGCACAGCGCTAAATAACTACAGTATATTCACTTTGAAGTAGCCTCTCTTTTTATCGCGTAACTTTTATATCTTCTGACTACGTTACACTCACTGAATTGGCCCGACAAGGCGGGCCCGTGGCGTACTTGTAGCTTCATACCTAAAATGTAGAGTGAATCATCCGTATTCATTGGTGGTTATAGTAGATACCGACTTGTATTATAACAAGACAATAAAATCCAGGGCAGTGAATAACAGTACTCTAATTGCGTAACACACTTTCAATCACAGTTTGAATGATTTTGGAGGTTAATCTATTGCTTCTGTCAATGTCTGTTCAACGTAAATAACGCAATGAATGTTGTTGAACTGTCAAAATGAAAGCGATTGCTACTGTTAGTCTCTTACACTATTACCCCGCAGTTTATCAATGAAGATTTGAGAACGTCATTGGTGAACTGAGTATATCACATATTTTTTTATGCTGTGGTACCTAACTTAACATAGTTGTTACCTTCCCTACAAACATTTACTGATAGACTCTTCGGAGAAAAAAAACGTGACAAATACAGACCTCAATCAATCTGCGTAGCCTTTTCCCAAATATGTTGATGTCAGCTTCCAGTCAAACCGGATGCAGCTGAATACCGGTATTTTACATGGAGCAACTGCCTATCTGATCTCTACAACCCAGGGCAATACGACAACTGGGTAATACGACACCCCTTGGTAATACTGGTTGCATAGAAGTATAAAAAACGTGGTTGTCAGATTTTTGGGCTTCTGACGATCCGTAACGATTCTCAAAGATCCACGAATGACAGCCGGGATCAACGGCTTAACGTGCTTTCCGAGGCACGGAGGAGTCTCGGTATGTAAAGACGGTCACCTATCCACGGACCAACCGCGGCAAGCGTGACCCGTGCAGCTGTTATTGCTTAGCCAGGAGACCTAATTAATACATTTAAAAAAAAAACTAAACTTGAAGCATTTATTTCATTTACAGACAGTTATGAATTGTCAAAGAGTCGGTCAGTTAGGCAGAAAGTTGAAGCTAATTGTCCATTCCAAAACGTAAATCTCTATGGAGAAGAACGGGCAGGAAACTCCACGGTAAGGTAACCTAATATTGGAGTGCCTATAAAATCTAGGCAGAGATGTACCACCCACATTTCGTAAGTTATGTTTAAGTCCCATGTAATAGAGGGCAAGCCTGTTGCCATCAACCGGGCACAAATCCAGACTCAAGGCTGCTACTGAGAAATTCCAGATAAAGAAACCCAATAACACTTCGCCCGATATGAGAATCGAACCACAGTAACCTCATGCTCAGCAGTAGCGCTTGCGCATGCGACCACTAGGTCAACGAGGTAGGTACAGCGAGGCAGGTACTATACGTACTCCTCTGCCCAACTTTTCGGTGGAACAAGGCGTGATGTTATGTTTAAGTTATGAAATCTAATAATTACACCTAATGGAGATGTTTGTGGTCATGTTACAAATATTTGTAATACATAATGAGCGTCACGTTCGAAGTCGTTATCAATAAAAGCACATACTTTCCTTACACAATTTTGGGAAACAAATTGTCTTACGTAAACTTTTGAAATTATCTTTTTTCTTTTGCTTGATTACAGCTCTATTACATGCTTTGATTTCTTTGCAACTGTGGCGGTATCTACATCACCACATGCAAACTACTCATCAAAGACCTGACGTCACACAAATCCTGCATCGCGCAATTAGATTTACCGCGCCATGGAGATATATACAAGCTCCCGACTTCAACCTCTGGGCAGTTGCCCGCCAGACACGACACCCGTCTGGTCGGAGGATCCTCCCTTTTCTAAAGAGGATGAGTGAACTTTACACCCTGTTCCTCATACCCCTAACTCTGCATATTTACAGAAAGTCTTTGAGTCTTTACCGTTGCGCCTTAAGTGTTCACGCGCATACGCGACGCAACGACACGACGCAACACCCACCAGTAGAACAATTTCCGTGAAGTTTTCATAGAAACTGTTCCACCATAGTCACATCGCGCTTGTCTATCGGAGCCTTTAAACTGGTAAAAAGATTATAATTTGATTAAAATTTCATAGTTTCAGCATCACGGATATCTTAAAAACCGCAGGGTGAATCTACCGCGAAGTGTTTATTTATAATGTTGAAATGTAATTTAATAAAGCAGCTGTTATTCCAATATAAACTTTATTCCTTCTAGATAGGGTTTTGTTTAGACTATAAACTAGTATCAGGGATTACCCCACGTTATTGCATTTGGGTGCTGTTTTCGCGCATAATGCACGAATTTTATGCTAAATGTTCCAATTATGAGCATTTAAGAAGAGATAATGTAATTTTATCTGTTTTGGGTGTCAACCGTGATTATTTCTGGCGCTTTATGCAAGATTCTGACCCTATACAAAAAAACCGGCCAAGTGCGTGTCGGACCACGCACAATGAAGGGTTCCGTAGTTGGGATAATTTATCCCAAGAACAAACTTAACATTATAGCTGACAAACATGTTCTCCCATACGGAATGTATGGGAGATCATGTTTTTCAAACCGTAAATTTAATTTGGTTGATTATTACTCGTTAACCTGTACAGCCTACATAGCTCTGATAGTTTTCCTTTTAATTTTGTTATATATACTACTGCTGTGCATTTTTTCACAAATCCAAGTACAACCATTTAGCTGGCAGGGGGGTCACTTGACTCTAACAAAAAAAAATCAGTTAAAAGCTTAATATTTCGCAAATAGATCCCTGAATCTAAAAATGGTTTTCACAAACTCACAATATTTTTGAACGACCTTTCTAACAATACCCCACAACATGGGGTAGACGAGAAAAAAAAAGCATCCCCACTTTACGTGTAGGGGAGGTACCCTAAAATAAAATATTTTTCTTGATTTAATTTTACCACTTTGTCGGCATGATTAATATGTATATATATGCCAAATTACAGCTTTCTAGCACTAACCGTCTCTGAGCTAACCCGCGGACAGACAGACGGACAGACAGACAGACAGACAGACGGACAGACAGAGAGACAGACGGACATGGTGAAACTATAAGGGTTCCTTGTTTACTACGGAACCCTAAAAAAACCTTCAAACTTCAAGAGACTTCGAGACTTTCAAGTTATCGGTAAATATTCGTAATCGAGTTTCTTTTCTAGCAGTTTACTTGCACTTCCATGTTAGTGTAAATAATTACGTGAACAAGCTTGGAAGGCTATGTATATTTATGTTTGAACGGAAACAAAATCTATGTCAACTAATGTATTTTAGATAAAATAAATTATGAAAAAAGTAGTTACGAAATTCAAATATTTATAGAACAAGCCATAGTCAAGGCCAGGAGCATTTTACTAGCATTAGCTAACTCAAAAATCCACTGCTTTTTTTTATTATTTTTAAGTACTAGCAACCCCTGCAGTTATTAAGTATTTCTTTATTATATGTAAGTTTAATATTAAGTACACATAAATACTTTATAATAATAAATTCTCAAAATTAATCAATCTGCCTAGCCTTTTCCCAACTATATTGGGGTCGGCTTCCAGTCTAACCGGATGCAACTGAATACCAGTATTTTTACATGAGGCGACTGCCTATCTGACCTCCACAACCCAGTAACTGGGTAATACGATACCCCTTGGTAAGACTGGTTGTCAGGCTTTCGGGCTTTTGACGACCCATAACGACTTTCAAAGATCCACGAATGATAGCCGAGACCAACGGCTTAACGTGCTTTCCGAGGCACGGAGGAGTCTCGGTATGTAAAGACGGTCACCTATCCACAGACTAACCCCGGCAAGCGTAGCTTAACCTGATGGATCGACCCGAGTGGCTGTTATTACTTAGCCAAGAACTCCTCCGAATAAATTCTCTATAATTATGATGGTGAAAAGCGAATCAAAATGCGTTGCGTTTAGAGAAACAACGAAGTCCCTCAGACACGAAAAGCAACTTTAATTTAAACAATTATCGAAGATTATAATGCCGAGCTAGCTGGTATCAACATCTCAAACAATTCAACTAACAGATATTAGCTTTAAACATCTCAACTGTGTCCCCTTTACGCGAAATCAACAAACAATGTGCAGCGTTACATAACAGAACGGAAGACAAGGGTCGTCACTCACTTATCACCTTGTCATCAACTCGCCTTGAACGCCTGGGTGCACCGTCAAGGTGTCGGCTTGTTAATCGCTGTTAACTTCGCGGTCTATATGTGTCACTTGAACAAAAACACGATATTTAACCATATCAACGAGTATTTATCAAAATGAAATAAAAAATCCAACCCAAGTTTCGGGAATTATTAAATTTAAAAAAACATTAATCGTCACTGATACCACATTTTAACTGCCGCGTTGGTTTTTCTTCTAGCCAATGACAGGGCTATGTTTGGAGTCTCTCTGAAGGGTCGAATCCAGATTGTGGTGATCCGAAAAAGAGCTAGAGTAATCGACATCTACCACAGAATAAGTAAGCTGAAGTGACAATAGGCTGGTCTGACTAGTCGTAAAATCGATGACCATGGGGGTCGACGTGTTCTCTAGTGGAGATCATGAATGGGTAAATGTAGGGCAGGACACCTTTTTGCTAGATGGAGCGACGATTTAGAGTGACTTGATGAGAGGGACTCAGGGTCAGAGGATCGACTTAAATAGAGTACGATTGGATAGGCCTTATATCCAGCAGTGCACAGCCGATAATGTTAATCGGGTACTAAAGTTGTGCTTGCATAAGCTTATCGCCTCTATTCTTAGGTCTAATAATAACAATGTTTTGCTTTATTTTCTTGACTTACTTAGAAGTAAGCCATTCTATTGTTTATTTTACAGACCAACACGGAAATTAATACGTATGAAACTATCTTAGTAGAGTTCTAAGCACTTAATAAACTTCGAAATCATGTAACAGTCTGTTAATATAGAATAGTTAATACACTTACTTTATGATTTAATAGTTGCAGATTACTCGCTTTGTTATACAATTTTATGTTCAAATATTTTATAATATGCAATCTGTTGCAGTAAGTGAGGAGTAATGCAAGTTATTTTGATAAGTGGGTAGATAAGGATTTAGGTATGCATTACCTACTGCAGAATTATTACTCATAAACAAAAGAGAACGCTATCGATGCACGATGTTTATTTGTTTTAGAATGTAGGTAGTTAAAGATTTTTCAGTTCAGCCGAAAGACGTCCACTGCTGGGCATAGGCCTCACCCAAGCACCGCCACATCGACCAGTTCTGTATTTCTCGCACCCAGCGAATTCCCGCGGCCTTCACAACAAGGTCATCGGTTAACCTGTTAAGCATCGGCTGACATGGAATTAGTAAGTACTATATATTTACGCTCCTTGCAGTTGAATTATATATCAGTGACAATTGTTACCTTTACAACATACAACAGTTACACAGAATATTGTTTACAAAAGCGCCTACTGAATGGCCACTCATTCAGTTGCAGCATTCAGGGATCACACGTCACATTCCTACTGTCTATCGAAGCAAATGCAGAATGTCAAAGTCAAAGAGATTTTCTTTTTTAATTAGGCACATATAAGGCACTTTTGAACAACGACAAAATTTACTGAAAAATCGAATTGATTCTAGTCGCCCCTTTCAAAAGGTAGTTTTCGTATGCAGAAGAATAGGCAAGAAACTCCACCGTTACTCTTTAAAATGTTTTACAATATTTTGTATACATTAATTATATAATTATATGTGAAGACGATGCACCTGGAATAAGATTACTATAACACAATAGGTAAAAATAATTCAAACAGAATCAATGACAGGTAAATTAATTGAGTGATAGATACACAACATTCTAATTACAATAATTCTGTCTGCTCCATTAGATTATTTACATACAAATATAAACCAATAAAAACACACCAATTATTTTTCTCTATAAAACAAATAGACTATCCAAAGGGCACACACTAATAAGTACCAACAAATGGTTAAGTCGTGACACGGGGGCAATGAAAACCTCACAGATAACAAATAGAGCCTCACTTATATCTAACAACTGTTTTAATTACAATGCGGGCAATTAAAATAACAACACAGAATAGATAACAGCAGAAGGTTAATTAATAAAAGATGTATAGCCGCTTACGTCTTCTTGCAAAACTGAGCAACAACGTATAAAAGAAAGCGTAAGTGAATAAAAAGGTCACATTTAAATACAACTGATACATCATTACTTTTTTAGTTTTCCGAAAATGCTTCTGTTTTCCCCAGAAAACCACAGGGCAAATATGTTCCCTGAATTGGCCTTTTCAGTTTCATACCCTAATTTTATATTTATAAATAAATGCGAAAGTGAGTTTGTTTGTTTGTTACGCTAAAACGGCTGAACAGATTTGGATAAAATTTGGCGCATGGGTTAAACATGACCTGGATTAGGATATAGGATACTTTTTGTTCCAACATTCTCATAGGATAGAGACTTATGCAGGTGAAACCACGGGGCGCAGCTAGTAGTTCTATAAACCTTCTGTAGTTAACACACACACATGACATATTTTTTTATATAATTTAGTAAAAAAACAAGTTTCTATTATAGGGTATATATAGTAGTGTTTGTAGTATATATATTCTTAATTTTTTTACTTTATTTTATTTTTATTATTTGTTGTTATAGGGGCCATAGAAGCACACAGCTGCTGGGGAGTTGGTTGCTGCTGGGGAGTTTGTTGCGCCACTTCTTCTTCCCAGCTAATGCACTAGGAATTGGTGAAGGGTGGGCGTTTTGGGGGAGCATCTTATGTAATTTTGACGTTCGAAAAGTGCTGATTTTCAGCTTAGTTTAAATAAATGACTTTTGAAATTTGAAAAAAAAAAACAAAAAAATCACTGAAAATTTCAAGTGTCTACCTATTATGATTCAAAAGATACAGCCCTGTGACAGACGGACGGACGGATGGACGGCGGAGCCTTAGTAATACGGAACGGTACGGAATTCAAAATATCATGAACTCGGAAGTGAACAAACAAAAAGTCACAGCATGCGAGAAGTAGGAAGAATAAAGTTACGCGATTGTGTGAAAAGGTAATTACAAAAATTATGTAAGTCAATGAAGGTGATAGTTGCGCGCCTTGAGTCGAGATACGATCGATTTACACTTAGACAACGGACTGCATACAAAAGCTCACCCAGAATAAAAATAACTTCATGTATCCTAGGTTTAGTCATCCATTGTAGTCTTACTTACATTAGTTTAAAATGTAGTAAGTCCCAGTTACGCTCCAATTTATGTACAGCTCACTTCCTAGTTATTTTTTTGCCAAATTACGTGTTAAGTAATCGCACGACTCGTGGCTAATTAATAACAGCCGTACGAGCCGATCGAAGGTTAAGCTACGCTTGCCCCGGTTGGTTCGAAGATGTGCGACCATCCATTAAATATCGAGACTAGTTAAGCCATTGATCCCGGCTGTCATTCGTCCATCTTTGACAGTCGTTACAGGTATTCAGAAGCGCAAAAAACTGACAGCCAGTCTTAACCACGTCTTATCGTGTTACCCAGTAACCGGGTTGTGAAGGTCAGATAGGCAGTCGCTCCATGTAAAATACTGGTATTCAGCTGCATGCGGTTAGAGTGGAAGCCTACCCCAACATAGTTGGGAAAAGACTAGGAAGATTAGTTTTTTTTAAGTGTGAAGTAAATTCTGATTCTTTAGTTAGATTAGAATTATTTGACATGAAATACTCGCATTGACAGCTCCAACCAAGCGAGACTGATTTATGACTTGAGACCTGACGAATACGGTGTTTGCTCAGCGATTGTTTAGCTGAAAACATTTTCTGAGCGGTTTTATTTAAACTGGCATCTGCAATACGTATTGCAGAATAGAAAGATTTCTTAACACATAAACGCTAAGTATTCTATCGGCATCTGCGAGTGATGTGCAAACTCATTAAGTAGCTGCTACGATTCTGCACTCGATTTCCCGGAATGGTGTTTTGAATCGTGTAATCGAGCGGTGTATCTCGATTCAGCCGATGTGCGATTACGTAAGGTGGCGTCATCCAACATGCACCAAGTTTCACTTTCGCGTGAGTTACAGTTTCGCCGTGTGTCGCCCGCGCACGCTCCGAATCGCACGCGCATCGGAATTGATTTTGTTTGGGAACCGGTAGTCGATTGCAAATGTTCCGAAGGCCGATTTTTTTTTGCTAACAATAAGTACTCGTTCATAGTGAAATAGTTTACGAAACAAGCAGGATTATTTATGTTAATAATATGCGAAGCGTATAATTTGTGACGTTTAGAGAACAACGACCATTTAATAAGCGGCTGCTCATTAACGGCATTCGCACGTGCATGATAATATTGTAGAATTTTATGAACATATTTGTATAATACATAATATCATAACATAAATGATCATTCAGTAATTAATGGAGTGAGGGAATGTTATGTGACACATGTTGCTGAATATATTTATTAGAAGGCCAATTCTCGTATATAAAAACGTTCAAAATCTAGTCGAGTAATGTCAATACTTGACAAAAATGTAAGTAAATTAAAGCTATTATTGACAGAATGCGGAACGTTTTTAAGAGGGTTTATCCCAAAAGTTGGCAACGTCCCATATAAATGTCAAATATTTACCTGTTTTGATTCTTATAGCAATATTACTGAATAGAAATAAGAAATGTAGCTAACTAGCGAACTTGAATATTAGTAATTAATTACAATTATAACATTGAATTTGATGTTGTACTCATTTTAGGTGTAGAAAAAGGCATTTAGAAAGTTTCCAAATAGTTTATTTACATCTAAAACTAAACATTCGGTGTTACGATATTAATTATTTCATTTCATAATCAATATTCTAGTTCGCTAGTTAGCCACATTTTTTATTTCCACACAGTAATTAATCAAAACAGTGAAATATTTGACATCTATTTGCGACGTTGCCCAGCTTCAGAATAAACGCTCTTCAAACGCGTTCAACAAAGAGATTGTTATCAATTATGCATATTATGCATTTTTATATACATGTAAAAAAATAAACACGTACAATTTTGACAATGCTTAACACATGTCACTACTATCATTTCAATTTTGTTCTTGACCCACATCGATCATCTCAAATGTCAAATGTTTGATCCATTATTCGGGCCAAAGACTTGGTGAAAGCATTTATCACATTACGGGTGATTGACACGAGCGGAGTTAAATGCCATTTGCCCAAGGTTGGCGCCCATTGTGCCGCGCGTTGGTTACGCCCGCTTCGGTGCGCTTGCCCTGTTAGCAATGCCTTTAAATATGTATTGGTATGGAAGTTATAGGTATACATCTCAGGTTACAATGTGCTTGTGCAGTTTTACAAACAAGTATAGTTTTATGTCAAGGGGCAGCTTATTTTTTTTATATATTAAAGCAAGCTCAATCAAAATCTTGCTATGTTGATTATTGTAGTATGTATGTATGTATTGTACAAATCATTTTAAGCTAGGAATTTGGATAAATCAATCGTATTACCCAGTTACTGGGTTCTGATAGTAGTATAGTACAGATAGGCAGTCGCTCCATGTAATATACTGGTGTCCAGCTGCATCCGGTTAGACTGGAAGCCAACCCCAACATAGTTGGGAAAAGGCAGATTTATTGAATTTGGATAAATCCATGGCAAGGTCTGTCTTAAGTAAGCAGATTTGAAACGCGTTTATGTTTTTTGTATACAATTTAGACGTGGCGTTTCAAAAATAAACTTTTTAGTTTATTTGCTGGTTAAACTACTGTTGAATCATCTTTGCAGTATGCAGATTAGATACCTCCGTAAAAGTGGCAGATGCTGCATATTAAATTACTTTGTATTTAAATACAGTTGCATATCATTTAAAAGTTATACAACTACGGAGACTGTATGGTCGGTGAATGCAGTTAATATTCACATTTATTAATAAAAAACAAAAAAGCAAGTGCTTTTAGATGCCCGTCGTGTCTTGTGTGAAATATTACATTCAAATGTTTTATAATTATGACACATTACTAAAGTTACTTTCATATTTTTATTTCATACATTGCAACTGTGGACATTATGTTCTGAGGATATAATAATATACATATTTTATCTAGGTAAATCATAAAATCGTATTTTCGTTTTTTTATGAATTTTTCACGTTAATTATAGAATGCTGGTTTATTTTTTAAGGAATTGGAGGTGGCACCAATTTTTAAAAATATTTGTGGAAGCATCAAACAGATTTTTTTTTCAGTTTGCCATCACTAATTTGACAATTTGATGTTTAAATGACATTTCATGATTACGTATGAAGTAATTCGTTCTTATATCATTCTTAAGCTTGTCAAATTGAGTTGGTGCTCATGTACGGGGCCCGGTTGTAAAGATTAATGTTTAGCGATAACATTTTTTCATTGAGACTAAATGTCAGTGAGATTGAGCTGGGTCAGTAAGACTAAATGTTATTGATATCAATGATGATTTGTTCCACATACATAGATATATTGTGCATTTGTCTGAAAACTTGTATGGATTAAAATTAAAAGACATCCATGGTAACTTAGTACGTAGCTGGTGTAGCTAAGGAATTAATGCAGTTCCGGTTCCAAAATTACATACAAATACTAATCATTTCGTGAATTTAGATGTAAAGGATCACGATGCACAATGTCAGATTCGCAAAATGACCGGTTGTGCCATTAGGACACTGTGGAACAAGATAATTGTAAAGGATCTCGTTGGTAATCCTTAAATCATCCTTTTTTTTTTTTTAGTAAATGAATAAGTCATAGCTCCTGAAAGTGTTTCTAATCTGACCAATACAAAAATCCGCATGTTCGAATATAAAAAATAGAGTACGTAGTCGGCGTAGTAAAACTAAAACAAAATGTAAATAAAAATATGAATCACGTAAATTACTTTCCGAGAATGAACGTAAACTAACAATCTTTCCAAACAGGAAAATGTCGTTCGTTCGCAGAAAAAAAATAAAAAAGCAGCTCTTGGTAGGTGCCCGCTGAGGATAATTTTAAACCCCTGATTAATTTTAGAATGATTCGTCGTATTTTAACCTAATCGAAGATCCTGGGATTATTTGTGTTGATTCATAATTTAAGGTATGTTGTTGTGTGTTAGGAATTATCATTGTAGGTATCCTCAAAATAATAATCTGACCACGACGGAACGACTCATTGTTTTTCCACACGATCAATTAAATAAATCTCATTCAAAGAAAACAAATCCGGAAAAAAACGCTTTACCCCACTTACGTCCATTTCTTAGGACTTCCATTGACTGCTACAGTGAATGATAATAAGATTATATACATAGTAGTAGACCTTCGAGTAAATGTCGAAATGTTCTTATAAGTATTAACTAATGTAATTCACTTTGGCTGTTTTATGTTTTAAACTAGTAGTTGCGCTCCACCGCTTCACCGGCATAAGTCTGGATCCTGTGGAAATATCGGGATAAAAATTATCCTATGTCCTATCCTAGGTCATGGTATACCCGTGTGCCAAATTTTATACAAATCCGTTTACCTGTTTTAACATGAAAGCGTAACAAAGAAACTCACTTTTGCATATATAATATTAAGTTAGGATAAATAAATAAATAAATAAATAACTCAGGGTGGGACTGTTCCAAAGGATGTTTCCCGAAATCAATTAAAGTATACCATAGCTACCTATCTACCAACCCGCACTGGGCCCGCGTGGTAGATTACAGCCCACTCGCTCTCACAGAGAGGAGGCCTGTGTCCCAGGAGTGGGAACATTATAGGGCCTACCACATATGGAAATAAGTGGTGCTTAGAGCAAAATTATTACTTCAAGGACTATATGAATTGCACCCATTAGCAAGTACAAGAACAAAATTGTCGGCTATAAGGCTCGAAACTCTACTTACTTGTAAACACGATTTTAACCCATTCTGGTAAAGCTTTAGATTTGACACAATTTCAGACTTTTTTTGAGAACCTTCGTGTTTTTTATGTCTTAGTTTTTTGTAAACCGCAAATCAGCGACAATTGTAGACCATTCTCTACCAATAATAAGTACCTATTATTTGATGTAGTTTGCCAATGCTACGGTTATGTCAGAAAAAATAGATTTAAATTGTGAGGTATACAATTTTTTTAAAGATAATTTTACTTCCATGATAATTAAAAGTGATCTTGTAAATTTTAAATCATAGTTATTGTCTAATCTTGAAACAGGCCACTTATTTTTAAAACCTAATACCTACATGTATATAATACTTTTTATAAGTGGACTCGCGTGCTAAAGCCGGTTTGTATAAAACTGAACAAGTAGGTCAAATTAATGTGTACATATAAATATTAAAATCTTCTACAATATAACATTCTGTGGGTCAACGATATAATCATTACATTGATTCGATTAAACCATAGACATTTTTTTACGATAATTTTAATCGAATTAAAACTATTTATTTTTTATATAAAAGGTAGATTTAATAAAAAATAAAGTAATAAAGCTCATTAGTATTTTATAAATACATTTAAAAGCAAATTAGGATCTTATGACGTTGTTGAAAATATAAGTAAAAATGGCCAATGTTATATAAATACGATTGTTGTTCAATGTTGATGACTTATAATTCATTTTTGATAGATTTGACTGTAACTTCAACCGTTTTGACCTCAAAGTTAACTTTGGTGTTAACAATAATTGCTAACATCTTTATTGATATTCATTTAATACTTAAAGCAAAATAATGGTTTCGTCTTAATAGTTTTCATAAGGTAATCAACATTCGATTAAGTAAAAATCTTGAACCATTCGCTGAATGGTCTACGATCGCATACATTGTTAATGAAAAATTTTATAAAGTGTTTTTAATGCAGTTCAAAAACACTTTATTAAATTTTTAACCTTACTGTCCAGTTTGGTCAATTTAAGGTCAATCACTCTATTAAGAAATGGAATGTCACGGTTTAAACCCACTGCACAAAATATAACAACCTTTGCTTGAGTACTTACAAAAGTAATTCAAGTGTTATTTTTAATAACTTACTCTGACTACGGTGAAGATTTGACGCATGATCTTGCAATAACAAAAAAAAAACACGATCGTCTTTCAAATGTCGCTACCAATGGTTTATGACTGCTGCGGTTTTGCTTATTTGCATTCTCCGATTCTACAAAGGGTTTGAAAAATCTACGTTTTTTTGCAACAATATATGGTAAGGTTATTGCTACCTGAACTTTGCCCTTGGTCTTTAGGGGATAGTCAACAGTTTTTGCTTTGAAGTAAGAACAAATTGATGGGTGTTCCATCTATACTTGAGTACAAGTCAATCATACGAAATTAAATTTAGAATGGCTCGTCGAAATGTCATGTTAAAGTTGCAAGTAATTTTGGCGTGTCTAAATATAACTTGGAATTACTCGTCGTCTATTAATGGAAATAATGAAGATGAGTTTCCGATTGAACGGAATCCAGGGGGCTAATTGCGAAAGGGATATCGCGGCCCTGGCACACGGGCAGTGGAAGGAACACGGGTGGGTTTTAGTCAGTAAAAGTCTCACACACCCTCCTGCTCCGCCCAGAGCGGGAGAAGTTATTTGATAACTTCCCACCCTCAAAAAAAAAAGGGGGCTAATTGCGTAACACACTTACAGTAGCAATGGCTTTCATTTTGACAGTTCAACAACATTCATTGCGTTATTTACGTTGCTGAGCAGACAAACTTTTCGAATATATGAAGCAGTGGATTAGCAATATCCTTAAATATCATTCAAGCTGTGATTCTTCTTCTTTTGGTGTGGTTAGGGACTAACTTGGTGTCAGAGTTTTAAAGCCGCTCATGGGTCTTGACTTCACATGAATCCGATAAGTCAGAGGTGCGTGCCTTGGGTTCGAACTCGGACGGTTACACCACTAGGCTATCACTGCTTTTGTCTGTGACGCAATTAGGGTACATAAAGGATTTTGTATTACTTGATTATTTTTTCAATAACTGGGTACAGTATCGTATTACCCAGTAGCTGGGTTGTGGAGGTCAGATAGGCAGTAGCTCTATGCAAAATATAGCTGTATCCAGTTATATTGGAACCTACCCACCAACCAACCTACCAACCCACCAACCAACCTACCAACCAACCTACCTACCAACCTACCCACCAACCAAGAGTTGGGAGAAGGCTAGGCAGATGATGAGGTACAGTGAAATTGCGACTCAAATCTTAAAACTCAAACAAAACAAAGCGTTACTGATTTTAGTGTGTGCAAGTTCTCGCGTACATTCTTGCTGATTGAACTGATCAGTTTTAAAGAAGCCATTTTTTAAAATAAATTAATGATTCTTTGTAAAACTTAAATTATACAGAAGCTCTACCGTATCGAATTACAGGCTCCATCATTCGAATGCGCATATGGTGACCAGACTCAAAGTTATGGAGATTGCAGAATTCCGCCTCAGTAAAAATATTACACCATAATAGGTTTCTCTTCGAAGGAATGGGAAACCAATTGGCTTTTTAATAAAAAATTATGCTTTCTCTGTTGCAAGGAAATTAATATGCAACGAATAAGGATGTTTATTGAAGATAATTCAGACTTAAACATCGTTTTGATTAAACTTTCATAATTTATTTTGCAATCAACGTTGTCCTCCCCTGTACTTAGTAGCGATATTGTCAAAAATAGCCTGTTTGATACGATACGAGGTACAGATGTGGTCATAATTTCCAACTATACTCATAATCATTATGTCCTTAATTTTAATAGTCTCTGGAAATTGGTTTACGTTAAAAAGGTTCAATAATCAACAAAGAATCATACATACGTCATACTCGAATCACTTACTACAGGAATTTAGTTTGATATTCCAATTTTGCATATTTAAAATGCCTTTTGTTTTCAAAATTTCGAAATGTTATATTAGGGACGACTCAAGGATTCCCGGCCACCGTAGGCGCGCGGTTGCGGACGGTGAGCAATGGGTAGCTCGCCGTCCGATAAGGACCAGTAGCCTAATTACGCAACACATTTTCGATTTGCAATTGAGTCAAATTGGTTTCGTTTGACTAGAATTGCTTTCAATTTACAACTTTTGAAAGCAATTCTGGTCTAACGAAACCAATTTGACTCAATTGCAAATCGAAAATATGTTGCGTAATTAGATAGCAGGCCGGGTCGACGGCGCGTTGTGTTCCACGCGCGCCTCAAAGAGATGTCATCACAACTGACGGGGTCGCTAGGACCGTGCCTGCCGGGGTCGCGGGAAAGTCCGAAAGGGATACCGTGGCCCCTGGCAATGTACAGGCAACTGAAGGAACACGGGTGGGTTTTAGTCAATATTAATCTGACACGCCCTCCCGCTCTGCCCAGAGCGGGAGAAGTAATTTGATAAACACCCACCCTCAAAAAAAAAGGGACGTCTCAAGGCATCTCTTCCGATTTCAATTTGTTATTTCGTCATAAATAGATGCTGCTACATATTATTATGCAGTCGTATTCAGCGTACGTTATTCCTATTCGGAAATGACAACGCGAAAGTCAGAGCTCTGTCGCTGTGAATTGATAAGTTCAAACCGTCCATGAGTAGCATTTCGCAAATAATCTGGCTTTGACAATCGCACGAACAATTGACTATAATTACAGTATATGGTTTCGAGTTAATGTACCTATATCTACAGACATATGCAGGTACATATATGTATGTAATTCCAATAACGATATTGTAATAAACTACAAAATGCAATAGACAAGTGTTGCAAAGGTTTATTTCATTCATTATTTCTTATTGCTGTTTTGCATTTCAATACGAGTAATAAAACATGAATGAAGATAATGAGAAATTCGGAACAAGTACAAGTTACTGTTGAAAGCCTTATTATTATTAAAATGAGTCCTACAACCACTGATGAAGAAAACGTTAATCATATACCAGCAAAAACAAAAGCAGTAACTGTTGAATTTGATAAATAAGTATGTACTTCTATTATAAACTAAACAGACACGTTTCGAAACGACTAGTTCTAAACTAGTTCAGTTCGGGTGAGTATTGCTAATTTGCCAGCACTAGCTAACAAAGAATATTCTTTGCAACCCAACTGGGCAAGCGAAACGCTATGAAGGTCACCTGTAGCGGTGAATGCAGTGTCAATATCGAGAGTTTTTACCATTATTTGCGGTTATGAATTCATTAATATCGAGTGAGATATTTTTTTGAATTATTGACACAAATTCCGAGCCGAATTACCTTGAGTATAAATTCTGTTCGAATTAGTCATATTAGATTTGAACCAAGTTTTAAACACAATGTTTCGGTCCCTTCATAGCTATTCTACTATTGTAGGGTCTGAGCTTTTACATAAAATAGTGGCTATAAAGCACGCCCATAAATAACAAGTTAAACATACAACCTCCAGGTACAGATGTTAATCTTTTGATGGCATTGGCTTCCCTTAAATAGTAAGAAAACATCAACGCCTTACACGGACCATAGAAGAATGCCTTAAGTAAACTTATAGTACTCCCCCTATAGAACGAATCGGTAATGTCACTCAATTGCAGACTCGTAAGTACGGTTACTTGCAAAAGTAATAAGCCATTTCAAATGCATATCTCGTCAAAAATAATTTATAGCGGTCCGTGTTTCGCAATAATTTGCTTGGAGAAACTCCTTTTTGATGACATTATCCATCTATTTACTTCTTTATGTTTTCTTTTACCGCCTTGCCACTGCAATACCAAATTGTTACAACCCGAAGGCCGTATTATTACTGTTCTTTCCAATGACGATTTAGGACAATTGAATGGCATCGACATAATTGCCCATTCTCGATTACGTTTCAAACATCACAATAATGAGGATTTGCCAAATCATAGTGATTGTAAGGATGGTGTTGCGTTCTGTCCCAAGAGTCACGATTTTTTGACGCGGCGAGGCAAAATTG
This sequence comes from Agrochola lota, assembly GCA_947364205.1. NCBI lineage: Eukaryota > Metazoa > Arthropoda > Insecta > Lepidoptera > Noctuidae > Agrochola > Agrochola lota. The sequence goes on along the minus strand of OX376231.1, from coordinate 6,518,030 downwards.
TTGGTGCTATACCAAGGCGTGTTGAAACGAATTGATATTACAAATATTACAGTATATAATACAATAACTGATAATGAAATGGCTTTACCTTAATATTCAAAGAGATTTCAAGAGCTTTGTTCGTTTGAAATCGACGGCAACTTTAAAAGCGTTTCGCAAAAACTTGACCACAAATTGTATGTAAGTAGATTAAAAAATGTCACATGAAATTGCCAACTAGTTTTATGTTCTTAAAATATTTCGAAATTGCTGTAGACAAGGTGTAGAATAATGTTGTAAGTAGTGCTCTTAGTCAAATGGTTGTCATTGTTAGAAATCAAGCAAATGACTTAAAGCTAGAAGCAGATCTACGTTTATGTAAATAGGAAGATAGGAAGCAGGCCACACGTCAAAACATTACCAGAAAACTGAAATGAAATATGCACTCCGTTGTCATCATTATAACACTTTTCAAATTGTTTCCTCTATTAAATACAATTGCTTATGAACAATTAAAACTTCCGATCATATATCCACCTGAAAGCTAGTTTCTATCTGAAACATTACATTGTTACCAACATTTAGATTCTAAAGCAATTTTGCAATAGCGCCTGTTGCTTCAGCTATCATAATCGTGTATATGCATTTAATCAGATGCATCGCATCTATTGTGTCGGATAAAGTGTCAGTTACTGTGTTCTAGATCTGAGAATAATGGATTGGGTAATAGGCAAGGTGACAGTGTTCACAGTGTTTTTTTGTTTGAGCTAGCTATTTTTGGGAACACATCCGAGTTTTTGTTATTGTTATCTATATGAAGCAGCTTCTTATAAACATTCATGAATGAATCCTGTATTAATACGGTGCTTTTCAATTTTCAAAATTTTTGACAGATAATTTCAAAATATTTGAAAATTGAAAAGTCTTATATTTTAAAATAAACTTGATCACGAATGAGGAAATTGCGTACGACAGCTGTTTTAGTGTCGGCAACGCATAAAAAGCATTTTGGTTAGACATTTCGCTAACGGTTCTAAATTCACAAAGTCTGCGACATACAATTGCATTGCAACATGATGCAACTATTGCTTCGACAGCTTTCCTGTTTGTTTTGACATGATTCCACCTCCGTGACCTTTGGACATGTCGGAAGATGGAGAGGTGCTCTAGTTCAGATTTCACTGAATTTGATCCACTATTGCATTGTAATTTTACTGTATTACACCTATATCAGGAGCATTTACTGCTCGATTTTTTTGTCCTCAAGTTCGCCCATTTTGTTATTGTTTACATCTGTTGTGTTTTCATTTTCTGGAGTAAAAATAAGGTTTTGACAGAAATACTTTAAAAAAACTGTTTGAAAAACACAAACGTCGCCGCGTCGTACCTCATTAATATGAATGTGACATTCGCGTACATCCACGTCTATATGTCGAAACAAGCAACGGTCACTCGGAAGACATCTAGCATTCCTCTCTGCGTCGATAAGTATTCTTGATGAAGAAATTCTCGGAAAGCACTTGGATATAAGCGCGAATTGGCCAACCGCTCTACTTCTGGCTGGATAAGCGCGAAGATTGATGCGTTACTCATCTTCTATTACGTCAAAGACGTAAGCAAAAGCACCATAACTATGTAATTCTTAGTTCACATAAAACGTTACCTATAATTAAACACAATGATAATTGCTGTTATGCTATTGCAATTATTTGTTTCAAAACCCATTCGACAAAAGGTTTGCATTGCAAGTGAAATTGCAGAACTATTATACCACAATAAATAACATAAGTAAGTACCGTAACAGTTTGAGCGTTGATTAAAAATTTGTTTCGGATTCTTACTTCGATCTTATTATAAATAAATGAATTAAAATTCTTCACCCATGCTCCATTGATAAAATTATCAAAAAGTATTATGTAATACAGTCGAACTTTTTTTTAAAATGATTAGATCACGTACCTACTCCTAGTTCCATAAATTACCAATTTGTAAAAAGAACAGTTTGCAATGTTGACGTAATTTTTCATTTAAAGAAAGAAAATTTCACCTTTCCTTGAAAATAGACAATGGTCAATAAAAGCATTTGAACAGTGGCACTTTCGATACTTTCACTTTACCTTGGGCCGTGTTGTGTGGAAGCATTGACCTGCGCCCGCGCCGGCTGTAGTATTGATTGATTGCAAGGGGACCCTTTCCATTGGGGTACACAATATGAGTATTATCATTATTGCAATAACTTTGATTACGGTGTTCGAAATATGATTTTATATTTTTAAGGACTGTTTTTTTGATTGGAACCACAATTAAGAACTGCAATAGTACATACAGTAAGAATTGCATAGAATATTTTTATTTGTTTTTTTGTGTTAGAAAATATTTTTCTGTAATAAGTATTCCTAGGTTTTCGGTGTGTAAACCAGTGGTATTCTGCAAGATTTTGAAACAATAAACTTAAGGAAAATCAACCCATTCATTGATTGTGAAATAATGCTTTGAATCTAAAGACCACAAGCGCAACCTTTATAATTTTTACAGACAAACCCAGAAGAAATGGTTTGTATTTTGAAATTGCGGTTGATCATAATTGTTAACTCTTCTTTGAAAATGAGTGTCACAAAACGATCCTTGAAAAATAAAACAATAATGTTAAACTAGCAAGATTGACTTAAAACCGCGTACGCACAAATCGCAAATCTTGATGTTGTTTTAAAACTTCTATTTCTAAATCCAACCAGTTTTTAGTACTTCTCAAGATTAAAGTATTGCGCCTAGCCTGCTTACGCCACTTTCCATTTGAGCCGCCGTTTGTCCTCCCCGTGATGAAATGTAATCATGAAATTCTTAATTTAATCTCCGAAAACGGAATGAATTTAATAATTAACTAGATAAATAATGAAGCTGATGGAAAAATGCAATACACTCGTTTGCAACGCTTTTAAACGATCACTGTTTTACAAATGGATGCAATTTCAGATAGGGGTTAAATTATAAAACTTATTTTTGCAATAAAATGGTAACAAAATTTAATAGCACAATAGATGCCGTTAACACTAAAACATTTACAATAATATCGATGTTTGCGCAAAACAAAGTGTCAGTTTAAAATTATTTTATCGATATGTAGGCGATTAATTTTATCGATTATGATCGTTACCCAATAATTATAACATTACTAAGTGACATAACAATAATGCAACGTCTGATATTATATTTCGTCCAATCGAGTTACTGCCATTGCACTGTTTTGAAGATAATAAGAATTTACGACGAATACAATTAGTAATAAATATTGCAGCGACGATGTTGCGTTAATTAATTAAAAACAATTTGATGTTTATCGATAAAGCATGGATCGTGACAAACGTGCTTTACCTCACCGCTCTGTTATCTATGTCTCCTTTGCATCATAAACAAAGCACCTGTTAAAGTGTGGGAAAATGTAGGTATTAGTTTTAATAATGCTCTTTTGTTACAACTTTGCGAAGGGCAAAAATAAAAATGCGGAGGTTCCTCCATTATTCAAGTCAGATTTTAAATGTCAACATACAAAAATGTCTACTCAAGGCAATTTTATCTACATTTGAATGGATTTAAATTGAAATTAATCTTGAAATATGCGATATTACTTTTTGAATATGACAGGGGTGAATCTAAATTATGCATCCTACCTGCCCTAATGAAGACGAGAGTCATCGAAGAGTACCTTCAGTCATAAATTTTCTCGTAGGGAATGCTAAGAAACATTAGCTACCTACTAAATCCAGTCCCAACATCCTAAAATAAAACAATATGCATTCAGAATTCTGGTTAAATGCGAAATTCGGAATTTCTGAGGGTCATCCAATAAATATGTATAAAATTGTGGCGCCGGACGGCCGACCACATTTTTCCTCCGATGCATCGCACATGGCCAAGCGAATACTTTTAAAAGTTGGTATAAGGCCGTAAAAGTTGGGGCACATTGTCAATATTGGAGTGTCAGAACCGACGGCGACGAGCTGGGGGTATTGAACCGAAGAAGGATGCACGCCAACGCTCAGGTAACGAATAACTTCCAAATTTGAAGTACCAATCAATGATTCGAGCAACACCTTTTCAAGAGATTCTCGTTAAGCCGACCGAGGAGATTAGGCTAATAACATCGGACATAAAACCACCTGTAGATACGGACCTGAATGACAATTCAAAGACAATTTCTGCACTGGTTGCCAACAAAAACAAAAAGAACTGAGCGTGGACAATGTAAGTCATGCGAACGTTCGTAGCCTAGTTACGGCCGTTACGACACTATAGAAATGGTAATGAGTGAAGACATTAACTAAACTAACAAAAACAAGCGAAGTTGACCCGTGAAGTGTCTCACGTGGGTTGCACAAGAAAGCAATGTTCCTCGGAAGTGAACGGTTCCGTGCGACGCCAACAGCTGAACTAACAATGGTGCCGAAAAATTATCCAGCTTAAACATTAGCGTTGAAGAGCCTTGCGAAGTTTCTATTGTTGCTCGTCCTACACTGGAGGTTGAAGCAATTAAGCAATATTAGGAATGAAGAAGGGAAACCTTGGTAGATATTCATCCAAACAATTTAGTAGTATTTGTGGTGATTTTAGACACCTTGGACAATTATATGGTGATGCTACCGCGGAATAATAGCGTATAATCATTTCCATCCCATTTTGGATTCAAACATCGTGAATCGATTTTGGTGTTAAGGTCTTTGTAACTCTATAAAGCCAATACTGTTGGAGATAATAACACTGAACAAAAGGCTAGCAAAAACTCTGTTATTATAAACAATGCAATCCAAACCATTATTTCCGGAGAATTGGGACATAAGAGCGCAGGAACAAGGGAAAATGAGACTTAGGGTTTCGACGTTTGTGATTGTTTTGGTCTGCAGATTTACATCGTCAATTTTCACGGTGTTATCAAATATAAAATTGTACGCCGTTGACATCTAGGTCATGTCGTCGATGTTCTAAGCAATGATGATGGATTGTAAATTTGTTACAACGAATTAACAAATTATGAAGTTATGCATCTAAATTCGAGCAATTATTCCGTGCACGCACACATTATTGCTATTGCTGTGTTCATAAATGAATAATTTGCTTCACTTTGTTTACTTATGCCAATTAAATTCGAATCTTTGTATATTGATTAGTGGACATTTGGAACCCTAACGGGTCATTTTATTGGCCATATAAAATGCATGGTTGATAATCATGATAGGTTCATTAGGATGTTTAAGATTTTGATTCAATTTTTTCTTATTGACACTTTCAAATCGTGGTTGAATTTTTTCGTTCTTATCAACTTTTGTATAGAATTGTATATTTTTCATTATGAATAATATCGTAGTTTCAGTTTTGTTTCCGCAATCATCACTTGTTTCACCAAAATAAGGTTACCAATTGCTTTCTAAATCCATTTACAATAATTCGATTTTATATGCAGTTTTTTCTCATTCAATTTAATTATTAGTTTTTGTTTTCCTTCCAGCTCGGCGATTATTAGCGCGAAGTCTCGACACTTTCAGTAGGTCATTGTCACTCAAAGCGTGCAAGCAACTTTATCTGCTGTGAAATTAGGCGTAAAAGTTCTTTATCTATTTGGCAATTTAGTTTTCAACCGCCTTGCGTAATTTTTTTCCTTTTGCAACGAAATTGTTTGCAATGTTTCGTTAATTTTCGTTATTGTTTGAATTAACTTTTTTATTATTTCGTTTCTTCAATGGAAGTTTGTACACGTTTTCTTTGATTGTTTGGACTAATTTTCAAGAGTAACTTGTTTAAACAATGTAATGTTATTACTGCAACTCCTGAGCGTATGTGCAATTTTAGGGTAATCCTGTATATTTCAGCAACATATTAAAAAAATATGCTCCTAAAATTGGGCAAGTATATTTGTAGAAAAACATCGCGAGAACTCTTAGTAAAATATAGAAATATGGAAAATAAGAACTAACCAATATTTAGAGTGGCCTTCCTGTGGTCTCCCGTGGGAACAGCAATAACAGCAGAAATCAGAAGAAACGTGACGGAAATCCACGCACTAACACCCATTATAACAGTTCTGCACGAAATTCTCTTTAGTAAAATTACAAAATATATTTCAATTAATTCACGAGACAGACGCAACTATTTCCCGCGTGTGTTCGGTAACATTTGCGTCGAGGTTGACGTGTTCCTCTCTCCGTGCACTGTGGACGACTAAACCTCGGTGCGGTACTTTCTATCTGCTTTATGCGCAAGAGCAATGTCTGGTGCACCCGCATCGCTGACGCACCACTTAGTAGGTAGACGCAGAAGGTTTGTTTAGCAGTATGCGTGAAGCTTACGCATTTACAGTCGCATCAAATAAAACTATGACCTTAACACATTTTTTTAATGATATTTTGCATGTCAACCTACGAGAGGTGTGCTTCACCGGACTATCCTGTGGATGCCTTATAAATAAGGCCTTTAGCTTCGGTCTATGTGCAATTTATCTTCTTGTATTGTGTCAGAGGCGATGGTAGAAAGATACCCCTTTAGAAAATAAATATATATACACTCTCTGGCTATGCTGCGGCCAAGACCAAATAAAAACCAAGGGATAGCGTTGCGAAAAATAGAAACAAACAGCTTTGTGAATAATATATAGTGAAGCATGCCAAAACTACACCTCCGCTCTGAGCATACACGCTCACACAGATTTTCAACCATTTACAATGCAACTACACCTCACTAAGTGTACACATGTTTACGCAACCGACTTCACGTCACTGTTGATAGTGCTATGTCTTGGTTTTTTATTTGGTCTGAGTGCTGCGGATCGTCACTTGCGGAGCGGCTGTGGTAACAAAACCAGTATGAGCTGGCATCTTCTTATATTGAAACTCCGTACTTTGCTAGGCCACCCGCAAGCCAGCTCGAGGTCACTTTGTTACCACTGACGACCGGTCGACTGTACTTACCTAAGGACTGAAATTCTTTCGTTGCATATAGTGGTCATTCTGTGCTTTCGTGTTGCGTACACGCACGGACATTGTCGTTTCGTATTATCAGATTCGGATTGCATTTTTCTATTTCTAGTAATAGCATTGTTACCGTAGTAATTATTAATAATTCTAGTAATTATAGATGTTCTGATAATGTTTTAGTTGAAGTTTTTGACGTTCAAAAGTGCATTTTGCCTATTTGAAATAAATGATTTGACTTTGGACTTTTGACTTTGTTGTTTCCTTGTAGTTGGGTGCACGGTAATTTACAGCCAAGTTCATGGAGTGATGACTTTTTTGTGATCGGTATATTAAATTATTATGGTTTTGTGATATGGTTTTATTACGTTTGGCAAACAAAGTTATTGATGTTGTTTAAGATTTAATTTTGACATTTCTATATTTAATGTATCTCATAAAGCCCGTTTTTTTATTAACAAGTGGTAGTAATAAATTATTTACAAACTATTAACACTAGGTACGAAATACAATAACTAACTACATGAATAGATACAAAAAACAAAAGGACACTTAGGCGTCGAAGTATTCGTCCGCATCGCTGTCATCCGGAAACGTGCCCAGAAGACTGGCAGCATTGCCACGTTGAATAGCAATGCTAATTCTTTGGCCAAAGAACAAGCCAGCCCTCTGGTCGCGTGAAGTGTCGACCAGTCGGCGAGAAATTTCCTTAAAAACACGCGCACTCGGACCCCATGACCCGAGCGTTTCGACCCCAAACGGCTCAAAACTGTATAAGTGTGTGTACTGTGTGTACTGTGTATGTGTAGTATTTGCGCCGCTTGAGGGTCTCAGCAGCCGCTGCAGCGGCGCCATGAAAATGAGATGCATGATGAATGAGAAACATGAGATGGTGCAAGGGTGTCGACACAGGTTTAATTAAATCGTGGATTTAATATTTTAAATGTTTATTGGTCTAATCTGTTGACATTTACAAATATTTTTTGTTGTCGTCTAAAGTGCAAAGCTCTCATAATACACATTCCCATATTTTTGCATTATCTACTACAACAATATTAGCATCATCTTATTTTTTATCGCTTCGAAATTTATTACACAGCAATATCAATTTGAGCCAAAATTTGGGTTGTCGTAAAGATAATCACAGAAGGACGTCGTTTTACGATCTGTTAAGAATTTAAAAACTTTGCTTTTTTTTTCAAGGTCACCGGGGACAAGGTTGAGGTGCCAGGGGCTTGTGAGCTCATGGGTTTGTATTTGTATTATAAAAGGTGCCAATACTAAGTGTGTTCTTGACCTTATAAGGATTATTGACACCGACTCGTCTTTTGTGCGTCAGTGTGTGGTATGGTACCTACGATTTAGGATGCATTCAATGTTGTGACGTGAACCGTGTAATCATGCGGTTTAGTAATTAGTATTAGGTATAATACCTTGATGAGATGGAATATTAAGAGCAGTAAAATAGATTACATAGTTAATATAATTCTTGGAGGTTATTTTTAACTCCCGTCGGAAAACGAGGGGTGTCATAAGTTGAACGTGTGTATCTGTGTCTGTCTGCGCCATCGTAACTCCCAAACGGCTAAATCGATAGTGTTTTTGCTTTTTTTTTTGTTTGAAAGGTGACTTGATCGAGAGTGTTCTTAGCTATGATTCAAGAAAATCAGTTCAGCCGTTTGAAGATTATCAGCTCTTTTCTAGTTGATGAATGGATGTGAGTGTCTTTTACTGGTCTGATCGATTTTAATCTTGAACTGACGCTGCAGCATCACCTGGAATTTGCAGGATACCCAACTCATTGGAATGGTCTCACTGAATAGGTTATAGATAGATTTTGACCAGGGGAGTAACGGTATTTAGCCGTAACAACTCCTTGTTGCTAGATACAGCGGATCGCTAGGTAATAACGTAGCTGATGAACTTGCTAGAAGAGCAACCATTACGTCAGTCTGCGGACCCGAGCCTATCGTACCCATCCCATTCAACCAATTACGCAGGTGGCTACAGGGCTTCACCCACACACAAAGGGAGAACTGGTATGCCTCGACACCGGGCTGCAGGCAATCCAGGGAGGCTATGCCATCCTTGGCTCGCAAGTTAACCAGGCGCTTATTACGCCTGGATAGGAACGGCCCGCGCTTGGTGACGGAGACCATCACGGGACGGACACTGCTCGCTTAACAAATACTTCCACACAATTGGCATAACGGACAGCCCTCTGTGCAGGGCGTACATGGAGGCTGAGGAAACCGTCGCTCACGTGCTTTTTGAATGCACAGGCGTCACCCAGATTAGAACAGAGACCCTCGGGTGACTCAGATCTTTCACGTACGTTCTGAACAGACCAGGAGATTTAATTAACTTCTGGAGGGAGGTGGGCTGGTTGGAATAACCACCGACGGCCGCCATGGCCCCCGCACAATGGTCTATCTGAAGGACTAAGTGCGGAAACCAAACCCAATAACATAGACGGTGAACATGGTTTGGTGATGGATGGATTAGGAAAGAGATATGAGGAAATGATTGTGTTGGGGGTTTTTAAGATTTTTTATTTAATATTCATTATATATTATTTTGTTAATAATGTCGAAATAAATTACCTAGCGAAACTCCGCAGATGTGATATATGTATATCGGTATATAAACATGAAAAAGCAAAGGGGCTTCAACCGTATGGGCGTAGTTAAGTTACGGAATATTAGTTTTTTTGTTTAAACTTTAGAGACGTATGTAAGGGTTATCGATATCGGAACATGAAAAAAAAAACTTTTTTTTTTCTTTTTTGTGTCTTCGACCGTAATAGCGTAGTTTAGTCACATGGAATATTAGTTTTTTGTGTAAACTTCACAGACATAACGATAACTGAATACGCAAAAACAGATTTTCTCAACTCATACTTCAAATAATTACACGGCTAGCGGTCGTTAACCCCAGAAAAATATAATTAAAATCTTCTTTTTTTTCTATTATGGTGTTTAGATCTCGATGACCGACACGCCTGCGGAGTTTTCCTAGCTAATTTAATTTGACCCTATATAAGGCTTCAGATTTTGTCCTAGGCTTAATTCACAGGCTACGTTACTATGTAAAAATTATCCATCCAGATTGCCTCCAATGCAATAACCTAGCTGACCTTACATAAATAATAACTAGGTATAAAATAAAGCCCAATTACAAAACCTAGGCACAAATTAATTCACTTCAACTTGCCTAGATATGTCATAAATCATAACTTCATCTACCTTGTTAGTACTATCTATACAATACATATACATACATACATACATACTTACAAATAAATAAAATTGAAGTGTCTGTTTGTTATGACAAAATAACAGGTTTTTACTAAATGCATAATTATGAAAGTATACAGGGTGGCAGGGACATCGACGCGAAAACTGTTACCATGGATTCAGTACATGAATCCGAACCCCCCTGCGTTGAAATCTTTCGCAGGTTATTAAAAAAAAATATCTGCTGTTCCATACATTTTGACCGCGTAGTTATTGCACTTTACGAACGAATATTTGTATGATCTGCAAGTAGTTGTTCCGGGTCTGGGTGTTAGTGTATGTGAGTTTCTATGTTTGTAAACGCACATATTTTATGGGGTACTGTGTTAAATGTTACAATAAAATACCTTGTGATATATTACAATTAAATTAAAGAAAATTTAAAACTCATATTAAAAGTACACTCTGTAAACAAGCATATTACAAATTAGAGGATTATATCCAAGATAAGAATGCTTGGAAACATGCTGGTCCTGCTCCATAGGACAATTTAGAGTCTAGACAAAATCAAACTGGTTGCTTATTTAATTTTTTTTTATTTTTTTTATGTAATTATGTATTTGTTATTTTTTATAACATTGATTTTACATTCTGTGATTTCTTGAACTCACACTTATTAGTATTACTTGTTAAAATGTTAGGAATATCGTATAATTTTACAATATTTGTAAATATGTGAGCACCATGTATCTATCACATATTTAATTTATCTGTAATTGCTTTATGTTTCATTCTTTTTTACCTATCGCGGTATAGTAATCTTATTCTAGATGCATCGTCTTCACATATAATTATATAATTAATGTATACAAAATATTGTAAAAACATTTTAAAAGAGTAACGGTGGAGTTTCTTGCCCATTCTTCTCCATACGAAAACTACCTTTTGGAAGGGGCGACTAGAATCAATTCAATTTTTTGTAAACTTTACGTTCATAAGTGCCTATTATGTGCCTAATTGAAATAAATTGTTTGACTTTGACTTTGCACCCACGATACAGGAAGAAATTCTTAGTGTGGGGCAACGTTTAAAAAAAAAAAATTGTTTCGGCTAATTTCCGAAACGACTGGATTGACTGGACTTTGGCAGATAGTTGATGTTATACGAAGTAACTTAGGCTACTTTTATTTTAGGATTATATTATTTAAGAATTATATGAACAGACAGCTGTGCTGCTGGGGAGTTTGTTGCGCCACTTCTTCTTCCCAGCTAAGCACTAGGAAGTGGTGAAGGGCGATTTTTGGGGGACTGTCTTATGTAATTTTGACGTTCGAAAAGTTCTGATTCTCAGCCTATTTTGAATAAATGACTTTTAAATTTGAATTTGAATAATAATTACGATTCACGCGGGCGTGGCCGCGTGCAGCAGCTAGTATGTCATAAATCACCAACTTTATCTACCTTGTTAGTACTATTATATCTATAATAACACTTGTAATAACTACCTGTCGCGTTGCAAACAGAGCGTTTCAAGTATTTGAGAAAAAATAGTACTATTAACCTGGTTTTAATGGATAAGTGACCGATGAATAATAATAGTGTTATTAAAAAATAGGTGTAGGTTGCTGCAGTGGGTTAGTACCCTTAGATTAAGTGTTGTTGTCGAAAACTGTTGTAATTTATCTAAGATAAGTCAAAAATTTGCTGTTCCATACATTTGTGTTCACATAATATATCGACAAAATGTATGGAACAGCAGTTATTTCATGTTAGTTCCTTTCCTTAGTTATAAGACAGTTATTTGTAATGATAAGCACTTATGCTCGTTTCCTATAAACGAAAACGAATCGTTTTGCTTACCAATGGTACTTTTTATTGCCAAACTGGGCTTATAAATAGCTAATTAACCTGTGATAGCTACTTGCATATGGTCTGGAGGGTCTACTATGCAAAGCTACGAGGACTTTGCTTCATTATTGGTAAAGATACAAGAGTCTTAATATTAACCAATAACGGTCCGTAATAATAGAAATCGGGTAAACAAAAAAGAGACTAATGAAATGTACCCTTTGATAAATAATAATTATAAAAAAACATAGGCAAAATTTAAAACATAAAATATGCACAGCTACATTAGCATGTCGGTGACGCGAACCCATAACCCCCCTACCAAAAAACGCTCGACGCGCATAAAATAATGCTACGAGAGCCCATGACCAAAATTACAGCCTTATCGTTTTACGAAAAAACTGTATGAAATCAATGGATTTCGTCCATTATTCTGAATCCAAAAATCCTATTTTCTGAAATTTTCCGCGTCACGTCTGTGCTGAGCGCATTTTTAAATATGCAAAAAAATACCGAACTGTTTCATAGCAATATGTACAATTTACAATTTTCAGAATGTAGTTGAACGATAGATTTAAAATACCAAAAACACAATTTTCAGAAACCAGTACCGTCACAAGTCTCCGATACGAGACCATTTGAGAAAATAAAAAATGAGGCAACCAATAAAACCCCTAGCAACCCGTCTGAAAATCTTGTCTTCAGATGATGCGAATAAATAATTTTTCAGAAGAAAGTGTGAGCATATTAGGTGTTTAAAACTCTTTTGAACGTGTTGAAATTTTTTACCGATCGGTAACATAGCATTCTGTCTGTAAACGGTTGGTTGGCCGTTGTCGGTTGTTGCTCAGATGTAGAAAATCAGACAAATTTAGTGTCTCACGTTACTAATCAGACAACTTTTCGATGATCAGAAATTATTAATAAATCGTATTGCGGCGGTTTTACGTACGATTAATAAAAACTTACCCGAAACCATCGAACTGAATCTAACAGGGTTTTTTTAAATAAATTGGACTAAAGGAAACTGGGATAACGTTTGAAAAGAACTGTTTACTGATATAAAATTACACATCATCGGTGTCTTGAGGGATAGGAGCTTAGGAGCGTAGCAAGCACCGCGCGTTTGCCGGGCGACTCCGAAACGTTCTTTTGTTTTTTGTAGTTAAAGGTGACTTGAATATGAATTTAAAATTTCTGACCACAGGTTTTTAGTAACTCCGGTAAGAAAAAAAAAATAACCAGGTTGCTATGAGAATGAGACAGATTGGTTAAATATTATGACAGTTTTGAAAATGCGCTCAAGTCACATTTGACTCGCATAATGAAATTATGAAACCTACATCTTTTTTAATATCAGACATATTGTGATTCTGCCAATTTTTTTGACATAGCAGAAATGGGCTCCCGTAAAACTGGGACGTTTCTGATCGGTACTTCCCATCGAGTCGGGTTCAGAATCATATAAACGATTTTATACGGTTTTGGCCGTAAAATGATGTGACATGGTTTTGGTCATGGGCTCTCGTACGGATAGTTAACAAATAGATTGTTTCACCGTTAGCTATTGCAGTTCGTTTTGCTAACGAAGGTATTAATTTGTACAAGGCCTGACTAAATTTTACCAAAGTTTAACACTAACATTCGTTTTGATAAGTGACTGTTGTAGGTAGTTTAGAAATATATTATTTAGAGCTTGCTGGATTTTACCGACATCTATCGTAGGCCTCTTCCATCGCTTTCCATCAGACGAGATCGAGGCCAAGATTAGGCCAATTAACCAACAAAAAAAAAAAACAATAATATTCTAACTGTTAGATAGGTAATAAAAAGTATTCAGTTTTATGGCTATAGGTGTTTCAGAAACTTATAGCCTAGACTAGATACTCGTTAGTTTTTATAGGCGTTGCGTTACAACCATATTGTTTTTATAAACAGCCTTTTGTAACCTAAATAGAATAATATTTACGTATTTGCCAATCCAAACTGAAAGTGGCTGTGTATAAAGTTTCATAAACACAGCCAATGTGACGTGTAAAAGTGTATATTAAAACCAATTAACCTGTATAGGAGTACAACCAGGATATTACTATAGGCAGTAGACCCCCCCGGGCGCCAAACAAAAATATATCATTTATCTCAATTGATTACTTATAATAAAGTAAGTTGTTTTCGGGAAATTACAGAGATTTATTGGGAGAACAATGTTGGCCCAGTGGTAATGGCTGCAACTTACGGTCGTGGGTCTGAACCCAAGCAGGCACTTGCCCTGCTCTCAAAACTGTGAAGAAAAAATATCGTGTCGGAAACCGGCATGTCCTAGTATGAAAAAAAAACATGTGACATCAGCCAACCCGCACTGGCCTGCGTGGTGCACTATGGCCCAGTCCCTTTCAGAGAGAAGGCCCAGGCCCGTCGCCTAACCACTTCAGCTCAGCACCCGCGTGCAAAACCGACAATGCCGCCCCCACCCCAACCCTATTTTCCCTGACGAAAGACTTTCAAGGTATGTTTTATAAGGAAACGCCATTTTCTTAGTCTGGCTACAGGACCAGATATTAACATCTATGCTTCTCCATGTATGCATCCCTCGCTTCGCACTGGCAGGATTGTTTTCAGGGAATTGCGGCTTCAGTGCAACATTTGCTTTAGTTCAACATTAACTTACTAAGAGAACCTATAAGCTCGAAAAAAATTGTTTCAGTTTGGTTAATTGTATAGCTTTGCAGACATATATGCAGGAAAATGTATTAGATATGAATTAAGAGAACGTAGGGTGCAAATTTTCTTCGTCCTTTCTTGAATAGGTTAGATTTTCTTTTGACCATTCACTTAGAAATAGGTTCGTCTGGCACACAGTCACAATACTCGTAAAAAAATCACCCGGTTACGTTTACTAACCCTTTTAAACAGTTTTATATTTAAAGGTGATTCCTTTAATGCGAAATTCAAATTTTCTCTGCAAAGCATGAAAGAAATTTTGAATTTTGCGGTCTTTATTGAAGGCATCACCTTAAGGAAGAGTTTGACAAATTCTCAACTTCCAATTCTCAATTCAGAAATCGGTTGAGAGCCTAGAAACAGCAACAAGTAATGGTATTTCAGTCAGTAATGACTATAATGCGTGTAAATTGAATGTTTGGCCACCGGCTTGCAACACGCGAAGGAAGCCGACCAGCGAACTGTGACCACGTGTGGTCTATGAAGGTCGGTGCTTTGCTGTGCTAGTAACAATTTCGTTAGAGGATAGGTTTCGAATAGTGAACCTTCGAAATATAATTTGGCCATTTTCTTTTGTCGTAAGTGAGGGAACAGTGCGGTCCAGAGCTGAAATCAGAGAACTGAAGCTAAAATGTAAAAAAAAACAATCATAGAAAGTAAGCACTCATATATTGGGAGGAACACAAGAGCATAATCGAGAAAAAGCCCACATTTCAAGATTTAAAAACATGTCTCAGTGATCGTGCCATTCTTTTACAAAATTCTTGAAGATAGTAAACAAAACAAGAAAACAGATTCGTAATTACATTCATTCAAATCAACTACAAGAACAAACTCGCACAAATCAATTATGTATTCCTAACTGTCCCATATGTAAAGCTCAACATTATTTGTTTGTTTGAGTGGTAGGTACTAACTTAACTGAAAAATAAAATGTTTGAGTAGGTAGGTACTGATAGTTATGGATTTCTATTTTATAAATAAAAAGTTTTTAAACGAGGACAGATCGAAATATTTGCTAATTAATAACCGAAGCCAGTAGATAATTGCTCAGTGCTATTCAGTAGTACCTATTTCAGTTTCTTTTAAGGTAATAACTTAATAATAACTGAAATTATATTAATAGATTATTAAATTAAGGCTGCACGTGTTTTAGGATTCCGTACCCAAAGGTTGCCTACGAAGTCTGTCTGTCTTTCAAATAATTGTTTATTTTAAGCCCTCATATGTAGTCCCAGTTGTTCACAGAATACCTATTGCAGCATTCCGCTGCCAAGTGGACCTCTTTATTTGCAAAGAAGGCTTAATTAACATGTATTTTTTTTTAAAGTAATGTTACGCTTGACACATTTTTGAATTCGTTTGAATCGAAAGAAAAAAGTCAGTTTTTGTTTTAGAGGAGTCCTCATTTGAAGGGTCATTTGTGTCGTGGCAAGCATACGAACTCGAACAAATAATATTTTCTGATTATCACACGAAATCTCCAGACGTCTCGACTCCTTAACTTTTAAAATCTTACGATATATATACGTATAATAGTCTGTTGGTGTTTTTTTTGGTGTATCCAGGAGGAAGTTCAATATTTACGCGTGAGTATTCCAGTTCGTCTATAATACACCCCTCCTACGTAATTTCGCTTTTCTATCGGGTCTAAAATAGTATTTGTTTCGGATCCGTACAGAAAAGGCCTTGTTGAGGTCCTGGGTCTACCCGACTTCAGCCGAGGCGATAGCGACAGAGATGCGCAGTCCGCCGCCACCTACCCGTGCGAGATCCCAATGCCACGCCTCCACGTGGCCCCTTCAGCCATCCTGAGCTAGCAGCGTCGACGGCTGGCCGAGCGCCGTCCTCACCCACTACAGGCAACAAACATTTGCATTCATAATTGCCATCATAATTTTCTATTTTTATTCGTTCGATATAGCATTGCTTTTTACCTCTAGTATCAGTAATTTTTATTTATTTGGTGACTGTAATCAGAAACAGGAATAGGTACCTCACCTAGTAAGCACTACGGTTCCTCGCGGTAAATACTCGTACGTGATTTTTTTTAAACGCACGCCAGCTGAACCAGCCCTGGCCAGCGCTATATCCCCTCGCGCCGCGAAATAGTTACAGGATTAATTAACATTTCCCGATGAACCTGGCGTACTTCAAGGGTACCTTCCTTTCTTAATTATCGTGCGGTTAACATATTTTTTTTTAAAAACGCGACGACACCTACATTTTTTTACTCGTCTGAATTCTAATTTTATTTTTAACACATTTATTAAATATACTTTGTGTTCTCAACCTTGGTTTGTTTCATTATTCGTTCTTCATAGTCTTGGGTTCGATTCCCCGTGACTGATAAATATAATGTGGCGAAACATCCTTTGTTTTCTCTATATAAATGCGTTGCGTTTTTTAAAAAAATATGTTAACTGCACGATAATGAAGAAAGGAAGGTACCCTTGAAGTAAATATTGAACTTCCACCTGGATACACCAAAAAAACACCAACAGACTATTATATACGTATATATCGTAAGATTTTAAAAGTTAAGGAGTCGAGACGTCTGGTGATTTCGTGTGATAGTCAGAAAATATTATTTGTTCGAGTTCGTATGCTTGCCACGACACCAATGACTCTTCAAATGAGGACTCCTCTAAAACAAAAACTGACTTTTTTCTTTCGATTCAAACGAATTCAAAAACGTGTCAAGCGTAACATTATTTTAGGAAAAAATACATGTTAAGCCTTCTTCGCAAATAAAGAGGTCCACTTGGCAGCGGAATGCTGCACTATGTGTTAAACTATTTATGGTAATTATCATGGCAAATAGTTTTGGATGTGCAGGTAGTAGGTACCAATCTATCAAACAACTTATAGATTAGCAGATCTATTCAGTACGAATCGCAATTTTTTACCGTTTTTCAAGTCACTTCGACTGTTTATTACCACAGACACAGACTATGAAAAAGACCCATCGCCGATCTTAGCGCCATCTTACATGTTGAATATGAACTGCTAATTTTGTGTAACTTTAAAATAATTTTAGATTTTTGAAATGTTTTTTTTTTTTTTTTTCGATTGTATTGTCATACATATATACAATACATGTATTTATCGTATAGATTACAAAGCAAGCGTTTATTATTTTGATAAAGATAAATGGGAAACTTGTCATCATTGTTGTGTTTAATAGCGACATCTCTTAATGGAAGCTAATACTAACTAACTGGGGCTGTTTAGGTAGTACAAATATCTGAGGAGAGATGGCGCTGTCTACGAATTGTTTTACTGCCATCTAGTAGCGAGTAGCAGAACTTTTCAGTTTAGTTTATAATTCTCCCCGCAGAGTTCGCTACAATTACTACTATTTTTATAATATTTTAATTTTTAATTTCTAGTCAAAGTGGATTAAAATAAGCTTACGGCAGCTCAATGTTTTATTGTTCCGATAGATTTTATGTTTGTATGCATAGGTATTTTATGTTAATTTATTATTAACATTAAATACCTATTATTATAACTCCTACTTTACAGTAGGATTTATAGGTAATTTAAGAAGATAAATTAGAAATTATAATTCCAGTGACTCTAAATCCATAATACCTACTTGCCTACATGTTATGTGTTACCTGTAGGTAATTTTTCGTATTTTATGTCAAGCGATTAGTAAAACTATGAAGTTTAATTCATCATCAACATTATGGTTGGTGTCGCATCCATTAAATAAATATAATATGTATAATAAATTAAATTCACCACTCCTATATACCTACCGTCTTATACAAACAAGTTGTCTTAGTAGGTATTTCAAATATGTCGAGGAGTAAATAGGTAATTAAAACCATACTTGTAGTATCGACAAATTTATTTTGTCGTCTGTTAAGTTATCACGGATAAACCGCTGACTTGTTTTTGATGAAGTTTGGTTTGGAAATAGCTTTAGCTATGAAGAAAGACATGTGCATTCTATCTATCTATTTAGCCGTTAATTTCCCACTGCTGGGAAAACGCCTCCCTTTCCCTTTTCAACACACGTCTGTCCACTGCCATTGCGGGCCAGTCCTTTCGGTAGGAGTCAAGTGCGTCCCTCCATCCTCGTCTTGGTCTACCGTATATGCATTCTAATGTCTTTAAAATCTATTCTAAGAAGGGTGAAACGTGGTGTTGTGTGTAGGAAAATTCAGCGCATCAAGTCGCGGGCAGTTTGTAGGTACCTAAGTACTGAACAAAACAGCAAATCTTTTTCCAAATGTCATTACTAGACACCAGCTATTTACCAAATCGGTACTACAGAACCTTCTAGCCATATAAAGGCATCAAAAATTTACGTCTCATAGATTCTTGAAAACATTTAGGTAAATACCTGAGTGATTAGATACGAATTATGAGCTTATAACTACATAATTTACGTTTACAAGTTAGGCTATTTGTAAAGGTTGTGTCTAATATATTATTAGCTATTAAAGTTTAGTTACATGAAGTATATAACCTTCAGTTTTATTATAACCATTTCCTAAAGGATATCAGTTAAGTATTTAATTTCCTGCAGTATCGCTTAGTTTTCTATATAATCTAAATTATCTAATAATATCTTTATCAAGTCTTTACGTTTTGGGCAAAAAAAAGGAAAGCTCCTCCGGTTTCTCAAAGTAATTCTTCTTCTTTTGTGTCAGAGTTATACAATATGTGGTAAATTAACGGTTTGGTGCCTGGGCTGACTGCCCTGGGCTTGCAGTATACTCTTTTAAAGGCTATCATCACATATCGAGGCCCCTAAGAAACAACTAAGAGAGATAAAATTACTAGCAGTATCCTCTTGCAAAAATCACTTTCCAATGCGGTATTTACCTACAAGACATCTTAGGGTTGGTTATACATATTATGAACGTCATTATCATTTTTTACTTTTTTATTGATCATACACTTAAAAAGTAGATATCAAAGATTATGGTAGCATCATCACTATCCTGGGCCAAATTAGGGGGCCTAAAATGGCCACTTTAGCAATTCTGCTAAAAGCGATTCATTTCCTGAATTCCCAGCAATTCATTAGTAATTCTTCTAATTTTCGTGAAATGGTGACACATTGGCTGAATAATATCTCAATTCAATTCATATGTGAATTATATTTGGTGTAAATATCGCCATATTGGAGGAAATGAATCGCTTTTACCAGAATTGCTAAAGTGGCCGTTTTAGACCCCCTGATCACTGATTTGCCCTGCCAATTATCTAGATGTTTTGTATATCTACGTTATTTTATCTGGTGTGTGTGCATTTTTCATTACAGAAGGTGGTGTATAAGGTGAAAGTTGAAGTAAACACAAGCTTACGTGATTGAATCCATTTATTTCATTTTATTATTTAAATCATGTACTTATATTTCGCATGTAGTAACAAAATTTGCATTGGAAAATTATGCAACTCGTATATAAAACATAGGTAATATTCACATGGTATTCAGTTCATTAATTCACTAACATCTAACGGCACATTTCTATACAAACTTATGTATAATTTACTTATTACATAAATAAGCAACTTACTATAAGGCTAAAAGTCTTTCTTGGCTAAAACGGCATGTTTTGCCTGCTAATAATACTCGAGATACATTATTAAGAGATATTAAGTTAAATTTTGTTAATGCACTGCATAGAAATCAGATTCCATCGTATAGCAATAGAGATTAGTATAAATTAAATAAATACTGATAGTTAAAATCCAATAAATTATAAACTTATAAATAAAGCTTCGTCGTAACGAGAAACAGAAAAATATAACAGTTAAGTACAAAGGAACTGAACAGAAAGGCTTAAAACTAAAACTTTCAATAAATTAATGATTAATATCTACAGAATACTAAATATCACAGAGAAAGTACCCAATACTTAATCAACAAAACATTGTTTCGTCAAGCACTTCGATACAACGAACATCTGTCGTGTTAGAGAGCATGCGCGAGCGCTTACAGACCTACCAATAAATAAGTACAACAGGGACTATACCGATTGTAAATTAAATAAATAATTAGTCGAAGCGAAGATTAATTTACGTCACAATACTGAACAAACATATATTCTATCTTTCCGCGTTCTTATATCTTTTATCTTTCTTTTCTTTTAGTTTGGCCTCATAGGCGGCGCATCTGATGTTGTTGGTGATGACCTTCTTTCCTCGAGGACATCTGAACTCGGAGTACCAGTTGTTGAGAAGGTTGCCGTACGCTCTGAAAGCTATGTAGTCATTCTTGAGACACTGCGGCGCGTCAACCTTCATTTCTAAGACTTGTAAGTCTTTGCTTTTGCTGACCTGAGGCACTGGTATACCTACATACACCATATTTTCTCTTATTTCGGCTATGGTGCTGTATAATCGCTGAAGAGTTTTCCCTATTAA
This sequence comes from Agrochola lota, assembly GCA_947364205.1. NCBI lineage: Eukaryota > Metazoa > Arthropoda > Insecta > Lepidoptera > Noctuidae > Agrochola > Agrochola lota. Next base: position 6,496,897 of record OX376231.1, on the reverse strand, counting down.
CTCATGGCGGGTTTTGTTGTAGCTGCAGAAGGGATCGTCGGCGAATTCAACTTCAACTTTGATGAGTAGTTTGAAGATCTCTTGGTATTCCACAAGAGATTTGTACAGCTTCGGCATCAGATACGCAAACTGTAACAAAAAGAAACAGGTATTTAATAAATTGAATCATTAACATCCGTTTTGTTAACAGTTAATGATGCATATAATTAATGGCCTAGCTAATTGGAATTTACAAATCATATCAATGAATGAAATCCCAGATGTTACGGTAATTGATTTCTACGTTCATTGTCTTACGATTGTTATACCCAAACGTCATCGTGCTTACATCATAGAATATCGACGGACTGAAGGTTGAATCTTTTTTTATTTAAGTATTGTGGGATTATCTGTGTTAATACAGAAGGATCATTAAAAATACCACTTCTTTTTTAAAGATTTGTGACTGGCACCAGTATACCGCCTTGGGGAACTACGGGAAACATTACAATCCTAAATACTTTTGGTGGTAATATTTGTACAGAAATCATGATTAAATTATAAGTTAACATTAAGTTAATAGATTTAACATATAGATATAAACTTTTACAGCTGCCCAACTGTCTATTAAAAGGGTCATAGTGCGAAGAAGCTTATGTGTGAATTAAGCGCGTCATATCGAGGATAGTTTACGTCGCGGCAAATTTGTGTCGAGGCTGCAGCGCCGTGGGCATTTGTGATCGGTATGACTATTCAAATGACGCTATTAACACTACAATCGTATTCAAAATGTATTTATACTTCACCAGTATTTAAACGAAATTTTACTTAACAATTCACTTTAATGGTACTTTCTCGATGATTATTATACGCGGCACGACTCTGTCCCGTGTTTATAACTTTAGCCCTCGTCGGATCGCCATTTTCTTTATTAGAAGACAATGCTAAAGCGTAAAATACGGTTGGGCCGTTAGTGATTTGAAATTCAAAGTACGATATTATCTTTTAAGGATTATTTTCAATTAATAACCGTGTAATGCCACCTTTAATGGTGCTTTTGCTTTTAAACGGAGGGATTAGTTTAAAAGGATGGCACAAACCTAAGTTGAAGTAATTTTATTTTGTTTAATCCTAAACTTATCGGCGGGTACAACCAAATTAGATTTTTACGATCTCATATTGTCAATATTGTACAAGATTCTTATAATATTGTGGTTCTGAACAATGGCGTTCCTGAGCATTGCATCAAACATTTATTTCGAGATGCAATAAATCATTTGTAATTGTATGTTACTTTAAATAATTACGTAAAGAATTGTAATAAACTTGGTAGTTGTAGTTGAATGACATAATCGAGTGTTGGCATTATGACATTCACAGTTTATTGGTAAAGGTTGGAATTCTAGATTATTATGATTATGTTTACATTCTTGGAGATCATGTTGTAAATTTTAACCGGTATTAAAAGTTTGCAAATCAAAGACCAAAGCTACAATCTTTGATCCTAAATTCTAAAAGTTGTTAAATAGGATTAAATGAACTACCTTGTTAGTAACATTAGAGTTTCGGTGAAGAGGCTTTTGTCAAGTAGTTCAGTGCCACATACCATTACTGGTGGGTGAACTTGAGACATGTTGTTGATTATCAATGACCAGGTTTTATCAACCAAATACATCAATATTTTCTAGTTTAGTTATCTCGTAACGAATTGCATTAGCATGACTATTGACTTGTTAAGTTAGGATTATCTTATTTCTTTACATGTCTGGGTTGACTTTCAGCGCATTCATTGGTTTAATAATTCATATTATCGAACTAATCTGCATCACAATACTAAAAACCTTGCTACAACACCTTGCTGTTTTAGCAGTTTACATCTATGAAACAAATCCTATTTAATAATAATAATATATTGTTTTTCGGAAAAATTCCTCTTAAAACATACTGGTTCTGCATTCAGGTCTCCCTGAGACATATCACGTTCTTTATATACAATGATGCGTTTACTTAGCTATGTATATATTACTTATATACCTACAAGAGTACCAGACTAGCCGGTTCACCTCGGTACTTGTAATGGATCGTTTATTATTGTCCTTTAAAAATGCGACATATTTCTCTATTCGTATTTATTGCAGTTATGAGTTACTGTATCGTCATCATCATCTTCGTTCATTCATTATGCTTTTTCGACTACTGTTAAAATATCGCAAATTTAATGATATTCTACGTCATCCAGTGAATCTGATGATATACCTATATTTTTATTATTATTTTCATGAGACATTATATTATTCATGTTTATGAATAATGTTATGGCTTAGTAACTATTTATTTAATTATAAAGTTTGTGGTTTATTTTATTGTTATGATCAATGACTAATTTGTGAAGATTTTCCGGGATACGTATTTAATGTTTTGGTAATTTTGTAAGAGTATAAATATTTTGCATGTCCTTGAAAATATTGTCATTATAAACTAAATGTTTCCTATTAGGACAGGTACTTATTATCATTTCTAAGAAATGAATTAATTCAGAACATAACAAAAACAAATTGATTTAACTGTATACCTAACATTCCAGGAATTTTAATTGAATGACTTATATACCCATAATGTGTTAATTAAAGTAATATATTATGTATTGAAAATTACGTAAAACTTATATCGTGACTAACATAAACGTGCAATTCTTCCTGTTTCCACTTAGCGGCTAATGAATGAACTCATCACATCACTCATTGTTCCCGGAACGTGAACCTGAGCCGTTCGGCTTTTGTTAGTGTCGATTCGTATGTCACCAGCTTCCTCTACAACGTACTCGAATGAATGAATGAGTGATTCACTTCACCAGCTGTCTAGCCGCGAATATTTTCAGGTCACATATTGTTTAAATTTGGATGGTCTGCAGTTTTGTCTGGCTCTTAAATTATACCAACAGGAAGTATCGAATTGAAATTTTGTTATTATTGCGCTCGACCAGCCATTATTATAGCATCTTATAAAACCATAAGACACCAGTCTTCATATACAGACTTTATTTAATCCCCCGAGTATTTAGAAGGCAATAAACAATCGATTCTAAAATTAATCGTTAATATTTTACGGTTCATAAAAGCATTGAGTACTCGCCGTTGCGTTTTCCCAACTATTGTGAAGGCGCGACGCCGAAGAAATTGTCGGAGCGAACGATAATAAAAGCGTCGGGCTGTGTGAGCAAATATGGTCGTGTATTAAAAGCCTGAAAACCCGACAATAAGCCGTACATTTGCCTTAAAGAGGCAAGCTTAACCTCCGAGACGTGTCGCAGACAAACGCGCCACTCCGGAATCGTAAGTTCACATTCGTCTCAGTTGGACAAATAATGTGTTTTTAACATTTCGTGTTGTTTTGTTAAATCGTAAATACTGTACAAACACTAGCACCGAACGACCGCTAAAGCCCCGGCCCCTTGTCACTGTGAAAGCGCACCGTGTTCCAACTTGTGGAATTTCTGCCCTTTATTCAAACACTGAAAATACCGGCCAGCCGCTGTCGCAGCGTGACTCGCAGAATTGTGTGAAAACAAATCCACTACAAATTAAAAGTATCCTTCGACATTATTCACAGTGCTCTTCACTCAAAAGCTTTGACTTGGAACTTGGAGGGTCCGATAAATTAAACCAACATGAATCGTGTGTCCACATTAGTCTTTCTTCGGGCCCTCTTTTTTAACGTCTCATTTGAGCAGTATTTAATTTTTAAATTGTTCGTATGTCAACTAAGCCGGAGCGTAGAGATCACTTGAATTCTAACGCTTTCCTTTGCCCAATGTCAAATATTTAAATTTCTTAAGTGGCCGTACATTGACTGGCGAGACATAGGTAAGAAATATTTAATATTCATCGGTTGGTGCACTGGTCGTCTGCGGGCCGCTATGTTAGGAAATTATTTGGTCTTCGAGTCGCGGACATGATTGTCGTCGAGTGTATAAGGACATGTGACGCTCCGAATGCACACACACTTATTGTCTCGCGTCGCATTAACTTTTGTGTACTAATTAGTGGCTGACCAATACGAATACATAACAGAAAGTCTCGAACTCCAGATGTGTGTTCAGTAAATAATAAAGAGAGGCTTATAGAAGGCTCGTTAAATATTGCTTGTGTGTTTTATATTTTACGAACCGAAACCGGTACGGGCAACCGATGAACTGAATACAATTTTTATCATAATTATAAGGTGTTGTGCTGAGATACCTACGTGTAGGATGCGTGTTGAGCCATGGTTTTAGGATCGCGTGTGCGGAGCGAAATCATGCGGTGTCAATCTATGCAAATTTCCTTGAAACATTTAACTGGCTCCTTAGTTTGCTCTGCTCCCACAAGCGCTAACCATAAGCCTCTGATTTATATATCGCCAGTATTAAATGAGCCCTTAGTTTTGGTTGATGGTGTTATATAACAATGTGAGTGAACCGATGATTGGGGGTCAACTTTTATTGGTAATGAATAGTGGGCGGCGTCATCTTTTTTCGAACGCATCATCTCGATTAGAGGGTGATAATTTTATTTAGAGCGCGATTCGTGATGTTTTCATTTATAGTTAATTAAATCAAATTATTAAACAAGGACAAGATTTTTATTTAAATCAAATTATTAAACAAAGACAAGATTTTTTTAAATGAATTAACTACATAATCTGATTCAAATTAAAAGCTATTATATGATTGTTCAGAGCAGGATTAAGTGATTTCGGCCAAACAGCTCGGTAATGAAGTTCTATAAAACACTTAAACCTGCAGCGATTTTCCAACGAGAGCGGCTTGTGAAATGAAGGGCTTGTGCTCCTAGTTATTGCCCTTAAGTACAATGTGAAGTAAATAAACGCGGTACAAAGGCCGACCACATGTAATTTGGATCGTCGGAACCTCATTTAAGTTGCAACGGTGAAGCCTCGAGCACGGCTAATGTACCCGGGATCCTTTGTCTCAAATAAAGCAAAAATAAATTAAAAATAACGTAAAAACATTGAACGGGCAAAAAGAATGATGGGCCGGACCACCACACCCTCGACGCGAGTGATCGCCCGCAATAATTACACTGTCAGTTGCACAAAAATTACTTCAAACATTGTTACATATTGCGAATTATTGTTACATCTTGCGTCACATTTTATCAATATGATTTGGTTTCTAAATTAGAACAGTGATTTGGTCCATCCCTACTTGCTAAAACTTGTCGATAGATCAATGAGGTCATCCGTTAATGGATGCGGAAATAATCTTATCTAAGGTATTCGACACTCGACATTTCTTACATCACAGTCTATTACATCGAATGATGTTATTATGAGGATACTTTAGACCTATCTATTAATATAATTATAGACTACTTTCAAACTTGTGTTTCTGTCAAGGCAAAAACTTAAGGTGTATAATTAATCAGTGCAAAAAGATACTCACTTTGCGTTCAGAGATGGTCGCGCCGCGTTTTTTGTAGTTGAAGAAGTGTATGTCGACGAAGTTGATGGTGGGCAGCCATTCGGGCATGCCGTCCCGGTATTCCCGCGTCTCGTTGAGAACTCTTCGCTCCTCATTGAAGAACCTCCTCGTGTTCTTCAACTTTTTGATGATCTTTCTCGTCGCGTTCTTGTAACGGTCTGAGTGGACGTTTTTCTGTAGTCTCATCAATCCTTGCGTGTCTTTGGTTTGTGGCAGGACGGTTTGTTTCCTGTGCGGCCGCCGCCTGTGCTCCACCACGCGGGTGTCGGGCTTCATCCTCGTGTCTTTGGTTTGTGCTAGCGCCTCGTGCTGCCGCCTGTCATGCCTGATCTTGTGTTCTAGCGTCCGCGCCTCGGATGGCATCACAACCATTGCTATAATTACTAGTACTGAAGTAGCTACCAAAAGCTTTTTGGGAAAACCTGTAACAAAAATATAGACTGTTAATCTTAATTTCTTATCACTGCAACGGATTTTTAACCGTAATATTAATATGTAATCATTATTGTGGTGATATCGTTATTATCTTTACGATTGTTATTAACAAGAATTGATAAAGGGATATAAAAAATCTTTTCAATCAGACTCGTTTGCTCACGTTTCAAGTCTTGTTTGGATTTGGTAAGAAGATTCCTTGAACGTGTTGCATAATTTGAAAAAAAAAACTCATTCACGTTTGGGAACGAATTCTGTGGGACTATTGTCTTCAGAGCGGTGTTTCCGTGGGGTCACATAAAAAATAATAAGGTGCGTGATCATGGTAACGTACTACATACACGTGTGTACGATCTTCATCTCCGAGCACTTTCACACCGACCATTAGCCCGGGGTGGGATGCGTGAGGCGGACGTGAATTTTGTTAATCAATTTTGACTGCTGAGAAATTGCCTGTATTTTTTGGATGCCTTATTTAGATACGAAAATTGCAGCAGCCATTTTTGAATAATGATTTTATGCTCGTTTGAAGGTGGAATTATTTTGTTCTATATAAAGTATGTACAGCTATGACTCAGTACAATAGAAATAATTGACTGATGGAAATGACTTTTCACAATTAAACAGTGACATATTTTGTCGTCATGCGCGTCAGCGGAAAGCGTCACGCCCATTGTTTTTGCTATTGCACAAATATTCATACGTTTCGCCTTGTTCGATTTAACGTTTGACAGTTATTGAAGGTTTTGATGTTTCGCGCCGACGCCATAAAACATATTTTATGTCCCAAGCAATTCTGTTGAGGCGATGTTTTCAAACTTTTAAAAGGAAGCACCACTGGCTTTGAAAGCTCAGCTTTGTTCACTCGGGGTGCTAAAACATAGAAAGTACTTGTTGCAGTTTTTATTAGTTGCCTGGGCCTACTCAAAGAAAATATACCGACGTTAAGGAAGAATATATCCTGTTCTGTTTTTATACAAATTATTTTTTGACATTTCAGCATTGATCTTATATCGCTTTTCATTTGTTAAAATTTTGACGTTTAGTTTTTTTACATATAATCAGAAACTCGTAACCACAGCATCAATGTTTATGATGCCTTCATCGATACTTATTATATTTTGTCCTGTGCGGTTTTTCAGAGTAGAAAATCAAACATGTTACGTGTATTATCACATCGGCTGAATGTTACAGTGAGTTTACACTTTTGTATTACGTCACACGAGGATAAACCGAGGTTTATGGTCAGTGAATCATTAGGTCAATTCGTGTCGTTGACAATATAATTTATGTTAAGTAAATACGGCGTAACGCCATACGATAAAAAAACCCGAGTAAAAAAGTTGACACACTGTGTTGTGACTGGGTTTCTGCGGTACAATTATTTTAGTCTGTGGCCATTGTGAGTGGTCAGTACAGCTTCGTCTACATTGGCGAGATCATCAAACAATACTAACGTATATAATTGTTACCGCGAAAACCGGGTACACACTGTGAGTTTTCCACCGTTGGGTTTCCCCGACAATTTGCGATCTAGGTAATCTTTTATTTCCGAATAAATGTACTAAACATGTAATTATATAATATCTTTTGTTTTTTTATTTTATTTTTTAGTCGGAAGAAGTAACCTGTTACATATTTTTAATGATAAGATGAAGCATGCTTTATTATATTTTCAACAAAACAAAGTTCCAAACTCAGCTCACGTCCTAAAATTAGTTCGCTAAGATTGGATTCTCTCACGATTTTCAAATTGGAATCCCGCATGGCCGTCATTATTGTTCATAAAATCTTATATCATTAAGTTAATTCTAACACAACACAACTTGAGATAAATTAAACAATTATCGTTGTCAAAAACAAAGTCGACTGAGCGATCAAATGTTGGGACTACAGAAAGCAAAGCTTGTCTGTATCGGATGACATCGCGGGCGCGTTTCAGCGAAAAATCCCTTTGATCGATTGCCGACGGACTAATGTTGAACATTCTCACACGATTCGAGCTCCGCACTCGATTCTCGATAAGTACATTGTGCACTTCCAAAAATGATCATCGCTTAGACATCGATTTTTGTACTGCAATTAGTCATGTCTCATTTCACCATGTGTGAACTGTTTCAGTACTTATGTGAGTATTTCTAAGGAAATTACATATGGTAATGTACTAGTGATATAAGTATAGTTTATTTATTAATTTACATTTCTTATGGCAAATACGATTCCGTATTCATTTAATTGCGATAGTAGAAGTTGTACATTTGCGTTACGTTATGATATGAAGGAAATGAAATCGTAATTATTATATGATCGCCTTATTTGTATAATCTCTTTTAATTCTAAAGTCAATAATTATGAATCAAGAAAAATCTTAAATAAACAAATCTGTGTAGACGGTAATATGATCGCTTTATTAGTTTGCGTTCATTAAAGCTTACCCACAAAATGAATGTTTACGTTCGACGCGCGAAAGAGCCGCACACTTGAGTTCGTCAAACAAATAATTACAACGAGGCAGGCGTCGAAGCTTTCAATTAAAATTATAATATTTTATAAACACACACCAGTTAAAAAGACATCCATGAACAACGCATTGATGTAGCTCCTTTGGGCAAGTCCATGTTCATGCGAACAAAATAATCCCGAAAAACGAAATGTCGGAAAACTATCTACGAACTTTCCGATCGAACGAATTGTCACTGGCCGCAAAAACAAAACACTCGCGAACTGTCAACACTTTAAAAAAAAACACAATTTTTGAGTTTGGAAGTCACTAGTGGTGTAGTAATATTAGCACTGGATTATAAAGTGTTGTGTGTTGTCGAGCGTGTGTCACCGCTGTGGTGCGAGGAGCGAGTGTGCGAGACCGGCGCGCGAGCAGCCTCCGCTCGTTGAATGGGCACCGAAATGCGGCACCGTACGTCAAATAGCCGGTCAAACACTATGCGAAATCCCTTACCCGCCCGCCGGAAAGTGAACTTCGACCCACCCGGAGACTTCCTTCGCCCTATAATTTTTGGGACTTTTTTATTTTTTTCCGAACACTATGAACTTTTCAGTCACCCTTCAAGAACCTTGATCTATTTTTTCTATATTAGAAATTAACATGACGAAAACTGTTGTACGTTTCAATCATAACTTTCATCATTTCGATTGTTCGTGATTATTAATGAAGATATGGAATCATTGCGAATAATTACTACTAATTGTGAAATTTTAGTATTTCTATTATCTATTCTGCTATCGGGCAAAGGAATCGAGATTAATTTTCGTTATCTATCACCCTTTATTAACTTCTTAGTCATATTGTACATAGTATTATTTGTACATAATATTATATTCCTGTATTCTTTTATCAATTACGTTACGTTGTCATAATGAAAATCCATCCATAATTTTACTTCAATAATGAACACTAGGTAAAAAATGATGCACGAAAATTTGATACTAATAAAAAATATAAAAATAACAATAAAAAAATGGGTAGAAAAATAAAAAGATCTAAAAAAAAATCTAGTCCAAATTCAAGAATTAAATAAAGGCGCGTCTCCACGGTCGTCTGTTTCCAAATCTTGTGCAAGTGAACATTTATTCGGTACCTCGCAGTGATTCATCGATGAGTCTATCCTAAAGTGAGTTTTTATCGGGCACTCGTCGCGGCGCGCACGGCACAACACTAACCCTTGCTAATCTTAATAATTATTAAATATTACGCGACTATTACTCCAAATAATAATCAGCTTTTGTTATTATTAATATTGCGTAGGCGTCGAACGCGAGCAATTTGTTAATCATTAATCTGTACCACTCATTCCTTAGTACTTTCATGTTCACGATAATGACACATTGTACGATAAGTCTTAGCATTCTATTAAACTGATACATTAACTAGTTTATGTAAATGAGCGCCTAGATTTAGAGGTTGTTTGATTTATAAACAACTTTCATTTTCTTTTTCACTTGTCAATGACTGTTCATCAAGAGAAACATGCGAAAGAGTCCAAGGACTCCAAAAGAAAGTAAACTGAGAGTAAAAAGTGTGCCAAGTCTGGGAAATACTTGGTTGACACAGATAGCATGGTGCACCTACGTGCGACTTGGATCAAACAAATCCTTCGACAGAAAAATAAACCTTCTTAGTTGAAATTGGTATACTGGTTGTTTGGCTGCTTGTCTGTGGGTAATGTTTGTAGCATGTGGTCTGCGGTTTAGAGATATGAGCGAGCGCATCTCAATGTTTACATTGACACGTTTTTTTGCTTCGTGGTTAACAAGGCGATGCCATTGTACGTCTGCTTAGTGATAGTGTAAATATCCGATAATTATGATTGAGTTTTATTTTTAGAACGCCATATTTGTAGTAATATATTCATGTTACATGAAGTATCCATTAGTATTCTGTACTAACATTATAAAGTTAGAAGATTAGTGTTTTTGTTTTTTTATGAATAAACTCACAAAAACTTCTGGACTGATTTTAAAAATTCAAATTCAATCTCAAATTCAAAATATTTATAAAGATATCACTGGCGGAAGCTATAAATAATAACATTAAAACAAATGTATTAATAAATGATACTTAAAAACGTAACATAAGTTTCAGTATTCAAGAATGGAATTTATGTAAAGGCTACGCTATTCGAAGCCGAGTGGCCTACTGCGCTTACAATATTTTTTCTCTCATCTATACAAAGGAGATTCTCATCGCGAACGTTTCCGATTACGGACATAATAACACGCCTTTAATTTAATACACGATTAACTTTTTATGCGAAACTATTCTGTAATTGTAGCAGGCTTTTCCGGCGGTTGTCTCATGAATGACTCACGGATTTTCCGAATTTTTCGCTACAGTTAGTTCGCCGGGAACTACTGAAAGCCCACAATGTCAAGACCGTGTCGCATGAGCTCACTATTACTCACTCGCCGTAGAAAGTCGATAGATCCGTGAAATATAAAACGATTCGTCATGTAACAAATATTCAATTTTAAGTGCTCCAAAGTGAAAAATAAAACTTATGAATAAAACCTGTTGTTTAGTAATTCATTTATAATTTTAAGACGGTTTCCGTTATTTACGTGCTACGTGAACCATTAAATAATTGATGCACAATATCGCGTATATTTGTCTGTGCGTTTGTGAAAAGAATGCTTGGAAATTCCTGTTGAGATATTGAGTAAATTCTCGCTAGTTGTGGATACTATTTTTGAGCTACAGTGACGTTTTGATTTTGTGTCGGAAGTTTGAAATATTTGTGTAAATATTTCAAACAACAGTATGTTGTGTAGCTCTGTTTCGTATAAATCTTTTTGGCGCAGTCGTGAGGCACATACTACTGTTGTTAAAATATTTTTTTATTTTTTTATTTATATTTTGTATTTCACGAACAGTTCCGAATAAACTTTTTTTTTTTACTATAAAGCGTTATTGTCACTTTTTATTTCGTTATTTGTATTTTGTAGGTATTTCACGAAAAGTCTCAATAAACTTTTTTTTTTTTTTCTATGATATATAGTGAGCGGAATGGCGTGTATTCGTTAGTAGTGCATATATTTAACCTCTAATACGACTACGTTGATATGTTCCACGTTGTTTTAAGCAAATATTATCCATCTATCCTTCAGTGGCGGCGTCCGTTACGTCTCTTATGATGATTTGTTTCTCTTTAAAAAAGTGTAGCGCTAAAATTACCGATAAAAGGTTTACTATTGCCGTGTAAATAGCTTTTTTGTTGAAATCTAAAGTGCTCGGCTATGATATTGGCCTGAATAGAGGCGGATGCAGATTATATTGCAATTGTTCTTCAAGATCAAGTTCGGTGGAGATAAAGGAGGGATTAACTTTATTTATTGCTGTGTTCGTGATGTCTCGTAGACACTGATGTTGTATCGAATGCACACTTGAAGCAGATAATCTACCGTAAAATTCCTTTACCAACATAGTTTCATCAGCTAATTTAAGTTTACCGTAAGCTTAAAGACTAGCTTCCGCGACAGAGCCCGCCTGCGGCCGCCTAGGCATTGCCAATACGCGAAATGGCATTGTTTGCGAGCCACAATATAAATCACACGTTGTGCGTTCTATTCGAAAGCTTTTACTCATTGTGCACGTACCCTTAACCCCTTTCATGGCACAGGCTAAAATTAATACTCAATACGCCGCTCAGAAATGTTCAGTATGTCACTTATGTGGAAGGAAATGTTTTATGCTGTGTCCTCAAAACTGAATATGGCAATTTAGTGTGCAAGAAAAGTGTATGGTAGGTTGTAATGTATGCGGTCTTAGACGGGGTTAACTTAGTGTATAATTCATGCCTAATGCTATTGACTGTTGTGGCTAAGCTGAAAATCGAATAAACGGAAGATTTAGTATCAACACGAGTTTTATCGATATTTACATAATCGAATGACAGCCAGGTGTCAGCTTTAGTTTATCGATGTGTGTAAGTGAAACTTTTTACAAGAAGCTCTTTTACCTTGAAAACTAAAATAAATAAACTGTTTTGAATGTCCGAAGCGCTCTCGGTGAGCGTCGGTTTTCACCAATTATCCTATGACTAATCGTTGATTGAGGTAAAATTTAAGTTAATGTAACCTTATTATTTAGTTTTACTGCAACAATTTCACAAAAATACCGTAAACTATATTTATAAAAGTGATTTTATCGACCAATCGTCTGTGGAATCTAAACACTGCTATTTCCGGTTTCAATTATTCGGAAATCGAACATTGATAATCTTTTTAATTCGGTGACGTGACGTCAACATTGAAAGTTCAAATATCGAATCCAATATGACATTTTTGTCTTTTCGCTAGTCTATAACTAGAGATGGGATCTTATACAATACACATAATGAGTAATCACTCAACAATGTAATACGCGTAGTTTCCTCGTATTATCAGTGTCAATATTTCAAAGAATAGAAAGTGATATAAAATACATATACATAATATAAAATACATATATATAAAACACAATACATACACTTCCTTTGCTAGTAATATTAGGTCACCGATTTACGTGAGTTCCTATGAATTGAAATTGTATGTAACGTCTGAATATTTTATCACCTGTTATGTATGTATGACTGTATATGATTAGGTCATTGGATTTAAGTCATCATTATGTGTAGGGATAAATCCTTATTAATCATCACTTTCGAATGTATCTCGACTTAGTTCATACTACAACACTATTCATTCAAGTTCACATTACAATCAAGAAACATTAATGAACATTCTATATCACCTTTATCAATTAATTAAACAATCACTGCATAGATAAGATATAAAAACAAAATAAATATAAAAAACTTACTATATCTAAAAGTATATCCTTGTCTCCTTGAGGAACATCCGTTGCAGCAACAAGTGCACATATCGATCATTTTAATATTAATCGATTTATCACAGATCATTGTAAAATAATATAATAAATCTTTGGCATAAAACTGTCACAACAACTGTCACATAAAAAAAGTTCACTTCACAATTTCAAATTTAGAACAGGTGTAAGCACGTGCTTATTCTGTTTATTGAATTTAATTTACGTGATTAACGGGCGTCGTGTTCGAGTCGAGTTCAGGACACGATCTCTCGAGCGGATACGTTCAGTTCGCCGCGTTACGTGTAATGTGTGTCCTGAACGGATTTCCACGGCTTTTATGTGGCCGGTCGGCGCTCCCGTGATAAAGGGTGCAAAAAACCGATTGTTTAATTTGGAGGGCCTGCCATGCGCCATTACGTCACGGATACGACGTCGATCGCGATTAGGACGTAAACGCACACATGCTCTTACGCAATAGCTTGTTCAAATAAATACATGTGGCAACAACCGGATCCAAGGGGTATGTGAAAATGTGATTCCTGGTCGCTGTTATCATGTTTTTTTAATTAGGTTTAGTTATTATGACCGTTTTGATATAGGATTTTTATGAAGCTTATATTTTATTATGGTTATTAATAGTTATCTATGTCAGCTTGATAAGAATGCAGTTTTGATAAGCATTTGTGATTTAGATTATATATTATTATTTATATTCCAAGGGTTTATTGAGTATTAAGATATTAATGATAATAACAATTAATTGGTCAATAATAATTTATTTGAAAGATTAAGGTCTTATATAGTCTTGTATAAACTTATACAGTTAAACTTATAAACTTAATTTTAATATTTTTACTTCAACAAAACTTAAGTAACTACACACGAAATAAAGTTGTAATTATAATAATAATAAATAGAAATAACAATAAGTGTGTCATGTTAACTTAATGATAAGATAAAATATATTCATACACTGATAAAAGTAAGATCTAAGAGAAAACAGTTTACATATAAATCAAGTTTTACATGCTTTGAATGAATAAAGATGATGAATTAACATGTTGAATTACTTAAATGTAACTTATTGTAGTGTAAACCAATCTGACACGGAGCGTTGCAGCTACTGATAGCAAAGTTCTTCTACGGAGTTTATTTTTAAATTCCATCTCGGCCATATTAGAAATGCGTTTAAATTTCAGCGGGGTGTAGCTCCACCATCCCGCCTCCGAGAGAGTCCGCCTCTCGGTCTCATTCCCGAAATAGTCCCATTCGATTGGTCGCTCAGAATAATCTCCTCGCCTATTACATGCACTCGATAATGCAAGTACTCGTGTCACGTGGTGGGGTGAGTTCTGCTTATTGTTCCTGAATAATACTGTAATTACACTTGGCGTTCACTCAACAGTAATTCTGTTGCTAAACTTTATGCACGTAAGCCCGCACGGACGCTTTTTTTAACGATAAGTTTTTGAGTCTGCTCCGGATTTTCAACCCTCGACTTCGAACTGAGCGTTGAGAATACAACAGAGTGAAAAAGTGCGCTGTTCGATTTTCAACTCACGCTGTCAAGCCGAGTGTTGAAAATCCAGTGCGAACCGCGCGAAAAAGATCGCCCGTGCGAATGTAGGCTAAGTAGTGTAAGGTGGTGTTTACGTGTTTCGGACACGGATGTTTTTATTTGCAACAAAAAACTATCCATAGTACACGTTCGTCGTTATTCTGACTAGAAAATCACAACAAACTATCGTAATTTATACGTAGGATTTGTGAAAACAACGTGAAAAATCATAGGGGAAACGGAATTTTAAATATCTTTTACCTTGTAACATCCTCATTATGCAATGAATCAAAGCACAATACTATACATTCCTGCAATTGTCATTACCTTAATTCGATCGGATGATGTAAAGGAAAAGTAGGTCAGAAAAATCCCTAATACCTGAGGTAACTAAACCATGAAACCTGTGTAATTATGTTTCCTGCAAACACTCAGATATTTCAAATAACATATACCTTTTATGTATTATTATGACGTACTCTTCACATACAGTTCATTTAGAATTTAATTTATTGATCTTATTCATTGAGTTTATTACTTATTACATATGGTTTTCCCGCAGTTTGCTCATAAACATAGATAGCTTAATATGCCAATTTATTTACCGTTATTCACCGAAAATAAAAAATATTAAATACTACTTAATTCAACCAAAAGTTATTACTAATACGATAGCATTTTTTAAAATATTTTTAGTAATAACATAATCAACCTGTAATTTCCCCACTGCTGAGACACAGGCCTCCTCTTTGTAAGTAGGGAGGGCCGTAATCCACCACGCGAGCCCAGTGCGGGTTGGTAGATGTCACATGTCTTCTAATTTTTGGTTCTGGGACATGCCGGTTTAAGCACGATGTTTTCCTTCACCGTTTTGAGAGCAGTGGTGATGGAATAATTTACATAAAGTAAAGCGCCTGTTAGGGTTCCTACCTACGACCTACAACTTGTAAGTCGCGGCGCTTATTACCGGGTCACCGCTGTTTTTTGTAGGAATAAATCAACAAAATGTTCTAATGGTTACAGTATCAGTAATAATATTTTCGAGCCGTTTGGGGTTGAAACCCGTGGGCTGTGGGGTTCAAGTGCTCATGGTTTGTTCAATGAAATTTTCAAACGGCTGGTTGACACTTCCTGTGACCCAAGAGCTGGCTTTTACCTCGGCCAGAGGCTAAGCATTGCCATACAACATGGCAATGCCGCCAGTCTCTTGGGTACATTACCGTTTATACTATATTTACCGCCATATTTTCGTTTGTTAATATGTACATAGTTTAGGTTAGGTAATAATATTTTTTATTTTAAATAGTTTGTTAGTTAATTTGGTTAATAAAATAGGTAGATATAGATAATGTGAATAAAGTTTTTTTTTTTTTTTGAAACCCTCTCCCTTTTACAGATATGGCGCCACTGTGTTAGTTTTTTATTTATTTACAATGTTATTAATCACTAAACTTTATCATAATAAATAAACAATAGATTTATCCTTATGAAGCGTGGCTGGAGTCATTTACCTGATACGGAAATGTGGTTTTAAAATATAAAACCTCTATAAAAGGAAAAATAAAACGATATTATTGCTGATTAGCTAATAGTTTATGATGTATCTGGCCATAAATATCTGATACATAAATAGCTTGACTGAAAAAGTTAACGATTAACTTTCCTGCTTTCCCAAACAAAAAATATAAAAATCTGTCATTAGCACAGTACATACTGACATTACCTACGGGAAGTCTCCGGTACCTACCTTACTGGCTGTATAATTTTATTATATGCCAATGTCTATCAGATTTATTGATGACTCGCACGAATCCGGGCGAATCGGCCATTTTAATTAATATTAGTTTTTCTTGAGGCGATTCGCATGAATTCAATTTATTTGTGGACGAATCGACAACTCCAGCAATACGTAGTAGTAAAATACACTGGCGCACAGAAGTGATTAAGGTAATTTATTTTTATTTTTTTCTTAATTAAAATAGGATATTTCTATTATTATCATATTTCTGTGTTAATTTTCTGTCTGCTTTTTAGTACCTTTGCGATAAAGAGCAGGCTGGATGATAAGACGCCGAAGTTGGAATTACAATACTAACTCCAAAAGTGGCCAATTGCGAGTCGGGCTTGCACACTAAGGGCTCTGTACCACCGTACAAAATATAGCAAAAAAACCTTTAAAAAAAAAACATTTCTTGTATAAATTTTTAAATTTATTTTTATAATTTGTTGTTATAGCAGCAATAGAAATACACTATTTGTGAAAATTTCAACTGTCTACCTATAACGGTTCATGAGATACAGCCCGCTGAAAGACAGACGGACAGCGGATGCTTAGTAATTGGGTTCCGTTTGGCAGCCTTCGGGCACGGAACCCTAAAAATTGCAACATAGCATGCTTGGCGGTAGAAATGGGTAAGATTGTAGTACTTTCCCAGACGAACTAAGATAAATGAAAATTTAAAAAAATAAAAAAGCTTTGTTGTAAGGGACATAACAATGGTGTACCACTGGAACTATTATTAATCGAATCGATAACTATCCTAACTAATAATATTATAAATGCGAAAGTAAATTTGTTTGTGTTACGCTTTCCCGCTAAAACGGCTGAACGGATTATGATGAAATTTTGCACATGGGTAGACCACATCCCAGTAGTACGCTTCTGTGGAATAATTTTCGAACTCCACGAGGGCGACTAAAGTAAAAAAAAATAGACAATAAATCTAGTAAGGTGCCGCTGATTTAAGATGCATTTTTCGTAGCCAACTTCCGACATTTTCCATCGCTACACACATTCGTAGCACAACTTGACAACGGTGCCTACGCTTAGATCTACATATCTCGTGACTCCGGCGCATTGTTCGCGATAATTATCGCGTCACCTGGCCAATACGAACAAAAGAGTCGTTATTACGTATTGGAGTTCGTATCACACCGTAGTTTGTCGGAAAATTAAATCTACTGAATAGAGTTGCAATCGAGTACAGTCGTAAAATTTTCTTTTATTTTGGTAATATGTACTACATTGTACCTAAGTTGTGAATGAGCATACTAAATTCTGTTTCTTGAATAAAAATCATTATGTTGTGTTGGTTCATTAAAAAACATAATTTCTTTTATAAAAATTAAATTAAGGGATAAAAACTTTTTTACGCAAGTTTATAAGCCTTTGCTATATATTATAAAAATTATATTTAAACTTTTCTTATCGTCTCCCACTAATAATATAAACGTGAATGTTTGTTACTCAAACGCTGGCAAAGCGTGTTTTAACTTTTAGATAAAAGTTAAAACAAAATTGATAACAAATGTGAATGCATTTAGCTGAGAAAATTTATCGCAGCGACCGTGTTGGACATGGTCGTAAAAAAAAATCCAACGATAGAGAATCAATGAGATCGCTTAGCCATCATGGTGTAACAACAGTCCATGTGAACTTATCAACGCACAAAAACCGAGCCTTTCTCAGGGATTCCTAACTGGTGCGCGTAATATATAATGCATTCAAAATGAGGGGTTATTTCGAACATCCTGATACATACGATTACCGAGAAAATGTTATTACGTTTGGCTAGAGAAAACCCAATGGAATGATAACTGATTGTTTATGCAAATCCGCCATTCTATGGTGGCTCATATCCGATTGTTACAACCTCCGTTTAAAGTTCAGAGTTCCTGTGAAACACGAGTGTTTAAAAGGTTTAAAATAACATTGTTATTAATATCATACTAAATTATTACTTAACATTAAAATTATTTGTACATAATTTATCAATAATGCTGTTAATATAAGTATATAAGTTTGTTTTTTACATTAATGTCATTTCAAGAAACGTTTACAAAACTTTAAAAGGGAATAAAATAAAAATCATTTTTACGTTTCTGAAAACAGCAAATCGTTACAAAAAACAAGTTTAATTAACTGCTTTATTTTTTATGACTAGTATTTAAAAAGTTAACAGTCTTAAATGCAAAGTGTGTCGACACCCTTACGCCATCCCACCTTCTCAGCAAGGCGGGCTGTGCTGGGGCGGCTACTGCAGGTGTGGAAAACCTCAAACGGCGCGAGTACTCCAATCTTATTGGGACTGATATATTCGAGCCGTTTGGGGTTGCAACACTAGAGCCGAGTCCGAGTGCCCACTTAGTTTTTGCGACATTGCCAAGCGGTTGGACGACTCTTCACGTGACCAGAGGGCTGGCCTATTTTTCGGCCAAATAATCAGCATTGCCATACAACGTGGCATTTTTCCTGTTGACAGCGATGCGGACGAATTTTTTGATGCCCTATGATTATTTCCACGCCTTTTTTATATGCTTGTAAATATTATTATTTTAACACAGTTTCATTAACGAATTAAATACCTACTAACTTAAAGACCTGTCATCGCTTTCAAAGGAGGAAAAGATACCAACATTGTTCTCAGAACACACAAAAGAAAAATATCTAATCATAATATCGAGTCGGCTACAACAATCATTCAGAAGTGACTTATGACCAAATCATAGGGGCATTCTGTAAAATTTTACGGATGTTCAGCATACCGATCAAACAAGATTTAGTTTATGATTTTAAAATTTTTGATGACTAACCCCAAGATTTGGAGGTTATGTTCTGAGAAATGTTCTCAGGTACCAGGCCTAAAGGAAATGCCAGAGTATTACGTATACATACATATTAGGAGGTCAATGAGAGGTGTACGTCTATTATAGTAAGGACGTGAGGTCATGTTCATGTGATAATCGTTTGATGACAAGAACTTGACGAACAGTGGCGTAATTTTTTTAGGAATTGTGAGGTTGCAGATCTTCATTTCACAGTAATTTTATCCGAAGAACACTCAAAGAGATTGCATAAAAGCAAATAGTGTTCATGAAGTTTCTTGTCTCTTCTCTACATAATATAGAAAACTACCTTTCGAAATGACAGTTTAACTTCAAGTTTTACTAAGTGTCTGATAACTTGACAATTCAAAACGGCGAAATAAATGCTTTGGGTTTGTTATTATCCTAAATGTTGGCAACGTCGCAAATAGATGTCAACTATTTCGCTGTTTTGTTTAATTTGGCAATATTACTATATGGAAAAAAGAAATTTGGCTAACTAGCTAGTTCGCTAGTTAGCCAAATTTCTTATTTCCATACAGTAAAATTGCCAAATTAATCAAAACACGTATTTTTTGATAGCTATTTGCAACGTTGCCAACTTTTAGGATAAACGCTCTGGAGAAGTTCTTCACGAGGTTCAATATGTCGACATAAGGATCTACTTCCGTCTAACTCGTGCCGGATCGAGGGTTCCTAATCCTAGAAGTTCGAAGACGTCATCAATGACGTACAAGTGCATGGTACAGCTGATCGGAAACCTCAAGATCATAGATACTGTGACTCATGAAGCTTTTCTCAAAACATATAGGCCAGGTTTATAGTTTAGGGGTATGAGGAACAGGGTCTAAAGTTCACTCATCCCCCATAGAAAAGGGAGGATCCTCCGACCAGACGGGTGTCGTGTCTGGCGGGCAACTGCCCAGAGGTTGAAGTCGGGAAGCTTGTATATATGTTTATCGCGCGGTAAACTCTAATTGCGCGATGCAGGATTTGTGTGACGTCAGGATGTTGTGTGACGTCAGGTCTTTGATGCGTAGTTTGCATGTAGCGATGTAGATGCCGCTACAATAGTAAACAATCGCCATAAATAGTCATATTCTTTCATAGTTTTAACACGGTGGGGATACCACTGGTACTCGGCAAGTGGAACCGATTTTGAACGATGATTGACTGACGTCAGAGGTTACTCATTAGCGATTCAGGAATGATTCAGTATGGAGGGTTTACGCTCAAAGGGTCACGTTGTCACCTCGTCCGGGACATTCCCCCTTGAATATTTATTTTAAAGGAATATCTACCCTTTATTTAGAGACTGAATGATTAACGATTTAAGGTATTTAGAGGTCATGCACTGCCATAATTTATAGCCAGGGTTAGGTTATTGTACTCTTCAAATGTTGAGATTTTAGCGAACTTGAAGTTTCGAATGCGGTTTTCCTGAACAGACTATGTCACTATGTTCTGCACTTTTAAAAATATTTCAAAAGGTCACTAACACAGTGACACCGCGTTGGACTAAAATAATATAAAAAAATAAGTTTAAAAAAGTGTAACTCGTCTACGGAAAAATAAAAGTGAAATAAAAAGTACGAAACAAGAAAATATTTCACACAGAAATCTAGACATAGATACAAAAATGGTCAAGGTAAAGCCGTCATCACATGCCATTATAATTTTGCAGGTGTTCCTAGCACCAAGATGATATACAGGCATGCGACCACGGATTTACCTTGAACTTTTCAGGGTTTTTCAGGACCTTCAAAGGAAAAAACGGAACCCGGATATAGGTATATTCATATTTTTTATGTCCTCATAAGAACCTTTTTTTTTGATACTAAACATGTCATGATTATCACATTTTTTTTTCAAGGTCATAAATTTACGTGTAAAGTCCACCATATAAAATTAAGGGAGAATTTATTTAGCCTATATCACCCGGACCATTATTACGAATCTTTTGATACATCATTTATCAAAATCAGTTCAGTAGTTTAGGCATTACGGTGGAACACACGTGAATACAAACATACATACATAGACTGCTAAAATCATAACCCTACCCTACCTTTTGCCTTTGCCGTAGTCGGGTAAAAACAGAAGAATATCTATACAAGAAAAATAATAACAGGCAGCTTCGAAAATGAGTAAGGAGAATAGTTATGCGAAAGACATTGGTCTAGTCGAGTTCATAATTGCCTTACGATTTTTGATTTAAAAATTTCAGTAAATGTAAACTTTACTATGAGTGAAACTATTTAACTGTCACATAAACAAATAGAACTTGTCGTTTTAAAAATCACTTAATTGTATTTAGTCTAAGGGTGAGTTTTGACTGAAGCGGAGACGAGCGGAGACAGGAATCGTCCAATTACAGACAAGACGACAGCCGCGATGAGGATTTCATTTAACCATTGTGATTGGTCGATTCCTGCTGATCTCCGCTTAAGTGGAAACGCACCCTGAGCCTTCTCATGCTTATCCATGTAACTGGACAAACCTCGACCCCTGTCATACAGGATGTCATAGTTCAGGGGTCGATACCTCATTGATGTTAGGTGTACTTAAGTTTTTGAAAAAAAAAAATCTTTTACTATTATATCTTAGTTAAGCATTGATTGTTTCACGTGTAAATAATTAAACTATCAATGAATAACTAATTTTGTACAGCTAGTTTCGTAATGTAAATTCGGTTTTATAGATCTTACTTAATCTAGTCTTAACCCGGACCGTGGCGTTATGTATGTCAGCGTTGGTTTGTTACCACGTGCAGTAGTGACGTAGTTGGTCCGAATAGTAGTTACTGTGGTAACATGCTGCGATCTTAGACAACGCTTTGTACGTACATAGATTGTTGCTAGCCAGAATATAAGTATATTTTGGTCTCAACAATTAGTTAATTTTCGGCTATTCTGACTACTTTTTTTTGGAAAGGTGCCGTGCCATGTCAGATTTTCGAGAAATTTAATAATATAAAATAAATTACTGGAAATGAAAGCTTCTTAAATTCTGTAAAATCACTGTTTTATTAATATTTTATCTGCAAAAAGTTGAGCGTCTGTTTTAAAAAACTAAAAAATATACCTGATAGCCATGCTGTATGATAAACGGATATAAATACCATCTTTTAACTGCGCATGAGTAACGTTTATCTATTTTGAAGTCATTTCCGAATCATACTTCAAAGTAACAGTTACGAAAGATTTAGCAAGTGTGCATCCTTATTTACCCTCCGTTTAGTAAGTGCAAAAATTTCTAAAACAGTGAAACTGCAATGTTCTGTTTCATTCGCAAAAATGCTTCAAGCCGATCTAGGTGTTGTTACTATTAAATCAAAGGTCATAATTGCATGCACTATTTAGTCAGTTTTAATTAGTACTGCGACTATCATGTAGCAGAGTCACGCTACGGAATACCCAGTTAGTTTTTGCAACTCAACCATTTCTGTGTATCAGTAGGAGGTGTGCGCGTGTACAAGATCTTTTTGCCGTATAATTAAGTCAATATCGATTATGTAAGAAAAAAGTACATTGTCACAGTAAGGCGGCGAACATAAAAAGATAGGTGCAAAAACGTATGTGGGACGTATGAATATCAACGAACCTCCGTCAAAAAATATCAAAAGATGAAATCTTTTGGTGATAATGCTTGTTGTGCATACACCTAATTCGGTAAAAACAAAAAAAGTTTTTTTTGTTTTTACCAAATTCATTCCGAAGTTACCAATGGGAGACTAGTTCAAAATAAAAACAATTTTCTAGCTCAGCACATCTCTAGAACAGTTATTTTCATCGTATTTTCGTCCAACACAAAGGCAAATATAGCTAACTTCCTCTCTAATAATAAACGAAGGAAAAAACCGCTATTACTCGACTATAATAGTAATTATTGCTTCGAACCACAGTGTGACAGAGTTCCAGATGATCCTATCGATCGTGGGACTGCGAGACTCATGCGCCGTATTCAAATAGGAATCAAACAAAAAAATATAATTATTGGAAATGCTTTCCAGTTTTTCCGGTCGTGTGAGATCGCAATTCACTTGTCATTATTTAAAGGAACAAGATTAGAATAATTGTCTAACAAGATGATGCACATTTATATTCAAATGAGTCTTTGTCCATACGTAAATTGTAATTGTGGTTTGTGTTGTTATTACATCTGTCTCTTTTCTTGTTCTACATTTATTGGACCAGTGTTAGAATTATTAGAACGATTGGAATAAATTTTGTTGTCATGTTTTTCTGCGACTCTTTTGGTTCATTTCTGTACCTATCTATTCATTAATATAAGGTTGTCTTTTATATTAGAGGACTACCCGTTGCTAAAACCTAGATGAACTGAGTGCTGCTGTAAGTCTTTGTCTTCGTTGTCGCTAAGCAGTATCTAAACAACGATACTAAATAAGAATACATCTTCAGGATTGTTAAATTTCATAAAAAAAAATTGTAATGGTTCTTCTGCCTGCTTAGTTTTGTTTTATATGAACATGATTTGATGTATTGTCTCATTAGTTTTCAATGTTGCTGAATTCCGACACAGTTTATTGTTGAAATCAATGCCTTAATCACTTTAAACTGCAGTTTTTTTGAATGATTCCATACTACCCACATTATTTTCATGAAAGTTAATATGTACCTTTTTTGTTGTGGTAGGTTACGAGTCTCACTGTCCAGTTTAATTGCTCAGATATACGTCATAATTGACGATGACAGCTGCCAATACATCAGGATCATGTCTCATCACACAACTTGAATTATCATCAACATTTTTGGCTCCGTGTACACCACATGACATATTCTATATTATAATGAAACTTAGAAACACGAACAGCGTTGGCTATGATGGTATTGCCACAAAAATATTAAAAGCAGTTGCATTGATAATATCTACACACTTATGTTTCATTATCAATCTTTGTATAAGCGCAGGCACCTTTCCTGATTCTTTAAAAAAGTCTATAGTAAAACCGCTTTATAAGAAGGAAAATCACGAATTGATGTCAAACTACAGACCGATTGCGATTATACCAGTGTTATCCAAAGTCTTCGAAAAATATATATCGGGGGAAATCAACAATTATTTAGAAAAATATC
Source organism: Agrochola lota (assembly GCA_947364205.1). Classification (NCBI taxonomy): domain Eukaryota; kingdom Metazoa; phylum Arthropoda; class Insecta; order Lepidoptera; family Noctuidae; genus Agrochola; species Agrochola lota. Next base: position 6,472,418 of record OX376231.1, on the reverse strand, counting down.
ACATTTTAGCTGACGAACAAAAGGGATTTCGCAAAAACAAAAGTATAAATCTGGCTATTTATGAATTTCTACATAATGTCATGTTAAACGTAGATAAGAGGACACCTGTGTGCGCCATTTTCTGCGACATGACACAGGCTTTTGATTGTGTGCATTACAATTCCCTAGCAGCGAAACTTGAAGCGTATGGTATTAGGGGTAACGTCTTAAAACTAATTGAATCTTATCTTCACAAACGTAAGCAGGTTACCGAAATAAGTCAAATTTGCAACAAACGTGAGATAACTGTAAGATCCGAGGAACGAGAAGTAATATACGGAGTACCGCAAGGCAGTGTGGTGGGCCCTCCGATGTTCACTTTATATATAAATGACTTGCCTAAAGCTGTTGACCACCCAATGACACTTTTTGCTGACGATTGCACTGTGACTATAGCTTGTAATGACAAAAGTACGTATGAACATGACATTAATAATTCGCTTATATCTATCATAAATTGGCTTAATAATAATAATTTAATCATTAATTTAAAAAAGACTAATGTAATTCATTTCGGACAACGTACACATACAGCTAACAATAATAATGTCCAGTATAATAATATTAATATAAATGCAACTGACACAACAAAATTTCTGGGACTTATAATTGATGATAAGTTGTGTTGGAAGCCCCAAATAGAAGCTCTGAGTAAGAAAATAAGTAGTGCAGCCTACGCTTTGAAACAACTAGCAGCGGTTCTCAATAAAGATGCATTAATTACTGCGTACTATGGATTGGCTGAATCCATTCTTAGATACGGGGTTATTTTCTGGGGAAATAGTACGGACAATGAAGTAGCGTTTCGGGCCCAGAAAAGATGCATCAGATCGATGTTTCGACTTCAAACAACAGACAGCTGCAAACCCTATTTTAAAGAGCATAGAATATTGACATTACCCTCATTATACATTTTGGAAACGGTAATGTTCACTGTAAGTCATCCTAACTTATTCCAACGTTTGTCTGATGCTGTGCCAAGGAATAGACGTGACAATACTCTACTCTGTGTTCGCGGCGGTAAAACTGCTCTTTTGCATAAGAGCATTTATTACATGGCTCCGACCATATTTAATAAATTGCCCAAGTCATGGAGATTATTGGATGTATCTGGCCTTAAATTGAAATTGAGAAAATTATTAATAGAGAGATCTTATTATAGTATTTCGGAATTTATGAAAGAGGATAATTTTTCTTGATGATTATGTATTTTAATTTATTTTATTGTATAATGTATTGATAATTAAATTGAATTGACATTGAATTGAATTAATAATTAACTTGACATAATTGAATTAATAATTAACTTGACATTGAATTGAATTGATAATTGAACTGACATTGAATAGAATTGATAATTGAATTGTATTGATAATGTAGTACGATTGTTATAGTAATTTTATCATTTTGAATTTAATAAGTGTAGTCCCGGTTTAAAACCCAGCAACTGTACGCCACTCAACAATTTGTGCGCCACGTCACGCGGCTGAACATGTTTGAACTTTCTTTTCTACTGTAATATCTTGCATGCAATGTATGTATACCATGTTTAAACAAATAAATATACTTACTTACTTACTTACTTACATCAGTATTCCCATTTCAACAATCATCGCTTGCATCGATCATTTTGATTTTCGAATGCTTCATTCCCAATTCAAACTTAAATTTTATTTTGAATTTAGAATTAGCTTCAAACATTCGTTGTTAGAACGATGGCCACAAAGAATTTGCGTTACATAAAACATATAGTCTTGCGGATAAAAACTGGCGGCAATGCGACAACACGGCTAATGATTCTCGATGTCGGTCGATTTACTCTACACTCACCGGTCCTGTATTTCCTGTTCGTATGTTGTTACGCAAAATTCTTGTACTAATATAAAATTCCATCTGTTTTGCTCCATCACGGCCATTGTGATCTGCAAATTAGTTCTTAGATATTCATTTGCTTTGTTTACTTTTAATAATTGTGTAATCAGATAATGGAGGGGAGTTGTCACAGGTTTTGCGTGCGCAAATGTTGAGAATGTTGGAAACAAAGGTTGGCCAGTTCTGTCAAATTACTCTTATATTTGTCTTTTGAATTTTATGGTCGAATGTTATGGTTTGGCTTTTGATTTTCAGCAGTTTTGTACTTTAAGTTGGACAAAAGTATGAATGTGAAAAATCACGGTTTAAGAAGTCAATCAGTCTGCCTAGCCTTTCCCCAACTATGTTGGGGTCCGGTTTCAGTCTAACCGGATCCAGCTGAATACCAGTATTTTATATGGAGCGACTGCCTATTTGACCTCCACAACGCAGTTACTGGTTAACACGATACCCCCTGGTAAGACTGGTTGTCAAACTTTCGGGCTTCTAACGACCCGTAACGACTGTCAAAGATCCACGAATGACAGACGGGACCAACGGCTTAACGTGCTTTCCAATGCTCGGAAGAGTCTCGGTATATTAAGATGGTCACCTATCCACGGACCAACCCCGGCAAGCGTAGCTTAACATGATGGATCGATCCGTACGGCTGTTATTACTTAGCCACGAGAAAGTAATATTATGTCCTTTATCACCATAATCTCTCAATGATTATTGTGATAAAGGCTGCTCTTATCTTACTGGGACATAACCGTCTTTACTGCGTTTGAGTGTATTTTCGCTTGTCTTTCTCGGATATCCCCATCTTATATCTATGGATATCCCCATTTACAGATTATTAAAGAGCTAGAGTTTATGTATGTATAAAAGAGTTTAATTTAATAATATTATAGTTAATATAAGGTATGGTAATAGGATGTAACCAATATTTTGTAAGAATACTTTGATTTATAAGAGTGTCCGTGGAGTTTCTTGCCCGTTCTTCTCCATAGGAACCTACTACGCTTTGGAATGGGCAACTAGCTTCATCTTTCTGACTGACCGACCCCTTGACAATTCAAAAGTGCCTGTAATTGGTTTATTTGAAATAAATGCTTTGAGTTTGTGAGTTTGAGGTACATTCCTGATTTGTAAATTTTTTTTACAGGAATATTTATGAAACACAGAGAAAGAGATGTTTTTTCTTTGTTATCTGATTTGAACCGAAATGTATTCATTATCATTCAATATTAGTTTCCTTCATTCAAAACGCTTATGAATTGAATTCAAATAAAAACAATTTTGACTCAGCTATAAAATAAGCACACACACAAAAAAGTTTATCTGCTACCAACATACTGGAAGTCTCCAGAAAAACTGTAGTGGAACTGAACTGTAACTGCATCTTAAAAATGTAAATATCCGTTTCTGTCAGAATAATTTGTTGAATTATTCATTGTATTCATCAGTTGTCAATCACAATGACGTCGCTAATGTCATTCTCTAGATGTTTCTAGTGAAATCAAACGTTTTAGAGAATTTACTTCAATGATATATATAGGTTAGTAGTTAATTCTGTAATAATAAATTCAAAAGCTATGCATTTTTATAATCTGTGGCATTGAAACTTTCTTTGAGGTTGCATCCTAATTATGTACGTTACATAATGGAAAGAATATTGTTATTGCGTGTGAAGATTTTCCTTATAAATTCTTAAGAAAAATTACATGTAATATATGCGCATGTAAATCCGACTATCCCTTTGGAAAAACCTTTTTTTTTTTTTTTTTTTTGAGGGTGGGAAATCATCAAATGACTTCTCCCGCTCTGGGCAGAGCGAGAGGGTGTGTCAGACTTTTACTGACTAAAACCCACCCGTGTTCCTTCCGTTGCCTGTGTGCCGGGGCCGCGTTATCCCTTTCGGACAAACCCGCAACCCCAGCAGGCATTGGTCTTTCGACCCCGTCGGTTGGTGCTGACATCTCTTTGAGGCGCGCGTGGAACACAACGCGCCGTCGACACGGGCCTGGTCCTTATCGGACGGCGAGCTGTCCCTTTGGAAAAACCTAAGTATTATTTTCACAATGTACTACTTCCACCAATTATTTTTATTTTGTAGGAATTTGGTCTAGCCCAAGCAAAGAAGATGACTTGGGAGGCAATTTTTGTTCCTTACCATATTTTGGGGCACCACATGAGGAACATGGTGATGTTCCTTATGAGGAGCTTCGGGATCTCTAGTGGAACAGAGTGCTGTTCCAGAAGAGCCGAAGTTCCTGCATATTGGTTCGACATAAACAACATGTAAAATAAACCCATCCGTGAGGGTGTTGTTAAAATTTTAAGGAAAAAGTTAATACAAAAAAATTACTACTTTTTCATCAATGTGGAATTCTACCGGATTTACACGGGGCACGGGTGGCCGTCGTTTAAAGGGTTTTTAAAAATCATACTTATGACCCCTCTTGAAAATTTGCAATTTTCTCATGGATTTGGGGTAATTTTGGTACAAAAAATGTGAATTTTAAATAGCAACAACTTATTTTATTCTCAATAATAATAAGATTTTTTATTACTTTTTGGTAATTTTATTGCAGTGCCTATGTTCCCCTATCGGATCGACCCGGTTTTTTTTACATATTGTATATGTAGGTACACCAACGAGAGTCGGTTACCTTTTGATGGGTTTCCCCAAGATAAACAGTACTCACGTAAACGATATCTAATGATTAAACTTCCAAAATAATAAGTAAAGATAATCTAAACGACCTGTCGTTTGTTTGAAAGAAAACTGATAAAAATGACGCTCAAAGGGATTAACAGTTATTCCCCTAAGATCATCCCGGCGTTTGTTTGAAATATTAAGATGTACAATGCACATAACATAAAGATTATTTAAACATCCGTCGCTATAGTACTCATTTTGCATACACAAATGACGTTGATAATAAACAAATGACGTTGATAATAAACAAATGAAGGCATTAGTCTGGTATGGACGTGTAAAAAGTACCCGTTATGTGGAGATAAGATGAACTGCTTATAATTGTGCAATGTTTCAGGGGGGCCGAGATTACATCAGTAAGCTTAGATAGGTACTTATGGATCGTAAGCTTTAAGCTACTAAAATTAAACACATATTTGTAGAGATAGGATAATTATTCCTAAATAATTACTTTTTGTTCCGTGTGGTGCCGGACGTAAAGAATAGTACCATCCCATTTCTTCCCGTGGCTGTCGTAAAAGGCGACTAAGGGACTTTCTAGAGAATGGGCAGCAGCGTTCTCTATGCATTCTACGCCATACTGCGATCGACAACCCGCCTACCAAGCGCAGCGATTATGGAAAACCCCCCCATTTGGCGGAGGCCTATGTCCAGCAGTGGATGTCTTTCGACTGAAATGATGATGATGAATTACTTTTTACATCAAGGCCGGCCCTGTCAGCTCTGTGAGCTGACTCTTTGTGCTGACTCTCTATTCTTCTTTTCTAAATACGAAATAGTGTTCTCTTACTATTATGTTCATGAAGGTTGGTTGGCAAAGCACTACTGGTTTTTAGGTGACATCGAGCTCGTATATTTTCATATTACTTGTTCAAATTACCAGTTTACCGCCCTTACGGGTCAGGTATATCTGAATGATCGCCAATTTAGACCAGCTTGGCGATTACTGGCTTCCCTCGAGGCGACTGACCCCCACTATCCTAGGACCTTCATTATTCTCCATATTCCAATTTATTTGTGGTCAGCGCCACTGAGTCAAATAAATTTATTTTCTTTCTTTTTTTCTGTCTTTCTTTCTTTCAACATGTTCCTTTCTTCCATACTTCTCTATTAGCCGTCATCTCGGTAGTCAGCCCCTTTCTAGCCATATCAACTTTGACACAGTCCATCTATCGTTTCTTTGGTCTACTTTTATAGCCATCGACATTCATATTCAAAACTTTACTCTCAACATTTTCCTCATTCCTCCGCATCACATGCCCATACCATGACAACCGATATCCGCACTACTTTTCGGTCACCAGTGCCAGTTTCAGACTTCCTATTATGTACTCATTTCTTATTCTATCCATTCGTGTAACACCATACATCCCTCTTAGTATTCTCATCCCAGCTGCATATTATTGCCTTTCATTCATGCATTTTGTGGCCCAAAATTCTGATCCATACAAGACAGCAGGTCTAACCATTGTTTTATATATCTTCCCATTAAGGTTAAGGGGAATGTGGGAGTCGCAGATTGTTCCCGTGACCTGCTGCCTTATTATACTTCTTACATTTAAAAGGCGACTAAGGGACTCTCTTTGGCATTATAAAGGCATTATAAGTCTTTACACGGGGGTCTATGGACCAGCTACACCAAAAGGTCGCTAGATGTCTTGCGCATCCAATATAATAATATTTTCAGGATTGCACAAAATCGAACAGACGGCTTTCATGCGATCATTCGAAAAAAAAGTCGCATCATTAGTAACTAGAACACGGGCCAGTAGCAACAGCATTCTAAAAACAGTAAAAGATAGTTTTTATTCTCCTATTTTGAGGCATTTTGTGGAGAGGATGGCCAAGTGAGAAATTTGTACTTTACTTGGTCATCTTCTGTGCAAATTGTTTCCATTTCAAAACCAATAATAATAATAACCTTTTCGAGGAAACTGAAGGTTTCGTCTGTGCAATTATGGACGAAGTTATCTTGACGAATAACTACCGGAGATATATTATGAAGGACGGAACGGTTGACGTGTGTCGGGCATGCCACCGTCCGGGTGAGTCCATCAGACATATTATCTCTGGTTGTTCTCGTCTGGCTAACGGCGAGTACTTGCACAGGCATAACCAAGTGGCCAGGATTATTCACCAGCAACTTGCTTTGAAATACAAACTTGTGGATTCTGAAGTACCGTACTACAAGTATGTGCCCGACCCAGTTCTCGAAAATGACCATGTTACGTTGTACTGGGATCTGTCTATCATTACTGACTGGACTATTGTTGCCAATAAGCCTGATATAGTGGTGATAGACTGATTAGCGCGCCGCGCAATGATAGTCGATGATACCATTCCACATGACGGGATCCTCGTGAAAGCTGAGAAAGAGAAACAAATAAAATATCTCGACTCGAGCACACGAGGTTGTCGACATGTGGAATGTGAGCTCGGCTATCATTGTACCGATTGTCGTAACGGCCAATGGCCTGATTGCCGAAAGCCTCGACCAACATCTTTCGAGGCTGTCGTTAGGCGGTTGCATCAAGGGCCTGATTCAGAAGGCAGTACTCCTCGATACGGCTCGCATTGTGAGGAGTTTCCTGTCTCTGCAGCCCTAACCACCGGTAGCTTGGACTCTGCTCCCGACACCGGCGGACCTCTATTTTTTATATTTTTAAATATTTTTTTAATATCTTTTGTAAGAAATATTTAAAAATTTGATTACATATGAAAGAAAATGAATAAACGACATAATAATAATATATGTACTACTAACACTAGCTTTAAGGTAACATTATGGATCTGTGGTGTCCGAATAAATAAATAAATAATAATAATAATTATTAAAAAATAGTATTTTTAACTTACAACAGTTGTATCGACTGTCAACTAGTTGAACATCGGATTGAATTTGACGTCAGAGCGTACTGTTAAAAATCAGTAGCATCGTACAATATGAATATATTACCATAGCAATGATTATTTATCGATTCGGGTCGTTATCGAAAAGTTCTGATTCCGATTAGCCCGGAAGCTGACCCCAATTTGGTTGGGTAAAGTCTGGAAGGAAATTACCTGTATTTTTTGTGCTTACTTTATGTAAATGAAAGATAAAAACCAGATTAAATGACAAGATCAAGCGCTTAGTCCCTTTCGATAGATTTTAAAATAAACCAGTGGCTACGAGCTAGATTTGATTAGTTTTATTTCTGAAAACTAAAAGACTTATTGTTACTCACAAGCTGGTCACTGCTTACTGACACTGACAATTGGCTTATCATTTGAGCTTCTATAAAATATAGTTACGCAGAGACGTCGACCAAAAAGCGATTCGATTCAGGCTTTTCAACGGTGCAGGTTTACTCTATTACGTATATACTACTCAAGGGAGCATTGCTCTCATTTCTAAAGTTCAAAGCATGCTTTAGTAATATTTATTGACTTTCTGGAACTTGAGTCTGTATAAGAGTTATTATTAACGCTATTACTAGGACTTGAAGTAGAATAACATTGATAATTTGAACTCTTATACAGCTGGTTTAATTAGGCTACAATTAACTCTTTTATGCAGTTAAGCGGCGGTTGATAGTTAAAAGTTGCTCTTTTATGAAAGGTTCTTGAACAATCATTAAAGATGTGGTACACGTCAATATCTCCTTGAGTGATCGTCAGCAATTTTTCCTCACAAAAACAGTTCTCAATAACTTCTATTCCGTTACCACTACTGTAAGTGCTCAATGATGTGGTCCACTCTAGACACCATTGTCCCCGGGCGAGTCCATTGCTTTTTGTGGGCGTGGGGCGGTATACCTGTCAATAATTATAATAGCTCCGTTACTCGTCATATTGTTCTCAATTAGAAGCCAATTAATATGTATGTAATGAGACTGAATTTATTGATGCTTTGTTTTTTTTTTTTTGTTGTACCTACTTAGCAGGTTAGGTTTAGTGGTGCTTAGGGTGTAGGTGGGGGGATGTATCGTTGTAGGATTTGGATATCAGAGCTTGAAGCTGAAATCAATATGTGGTATCATAAGTGCAGGTAACGAGTGAGTAGGTTTATATTTTATTATTACACACACATGTAAGTCACAACATTTGATTTGATTTTCAATCTTCTACTACTTACCTTTAATTTATTCTGATAATTTATTGAAAAGGACACACACTTCCCTGTCTTTATTATACTAGCGTATGGCACTCGTGGGTTGCAGCTGAAAATCAGCGTCAGGTGGTACACTTTGTGTTGCCCTGTGACATTATGCTGAGCTGAGGCCTTTTTGGCATTATAACATTGTTTTCTGTTTTTTTTAGTTACAAGGTGTATTTTTCTGTTGTAATGCCAATAAACGCATTTTTCTTTCTTTCTTTCTATAATATCCTAGACTTTTTCGAATTAGAATTAGAATTTTTCGTTGAGACCTACGACGAAAGATTTTTTCCCAAACTAGCTGCACCCCGCGGTTTCACCCGCATAAGTCTCGATCCCGTGAGAATATCGGGATAAAAGAATCCTATGTCCTAATCCAGGTCATGTTCTACCCATGTGCAAATTCAATTTCATGCAAATCCGTTCAGCCGTTCTAGCGTGAAAGCGTAACAAACAAACTCACTTTCGCATTTATAATATTAGTTAGGATGTGGAAGTTTATAACAGTTAAATTCAATTATCCGCCTGTAATTTCAAATTTGGGCAAGGCTCCATTACAAAAATAGTACCTTCTTAGTTTAAAGACAGTTCACTTGATTTGACTTTCTCGAACTAGTCAATAGCTCCCCTGTAATATAAAAGTTTTATACTTAACAGCCATTTACATTTATACTAAATTGGTGTCGAGTATAAAAGTTTTAATACTACTGTTTTAATCGATTCTATTACCCTTGATTACAGTTCTTAAGATACTCAATCGATTGCAAAATATCGTAACGGTACAGCCTAGGCGCAAATATATTATAGAATTAATAGACATTTTTATATCAATTTCTCCCATAAATTAAGATATTTCCTGAGAGAAAACATAAAATAATGACATTACAAATGAAATTGATATATAAATGTGATATTTAATAGGTTTTTTATTCGATTAAAGACAATGCATAATTAAGTAATTAATTATGAGGAATAGTTCTCACCTTCAGATGTTTTTCCGAGTTTTAATGTTGGTTGTAAAAATTATTATGTTCCCATGGTATAAACGTTTTAAATTGTAAGTACCTATGATGATTAATTTTGGCATTGGCAATAATGGCATGTTTATAACCCCAAATAACCGGTATATTCCCGTTTTGATGTACTAAAATAACTAAAAAGCCATCTGCGACCAACTTGCATATAGCGCTCGCCGGCCACTGCCACGGCACCGCTCGCTACGCTCGCTTAGCTCGCGCGTGTTTGGTCACAGTTCTAACCTAAAACATTTGGTCTGGGTCCGCTAGCTTAGTTACCACAACCAACTTTCACAAAACGCCAGAAAGCTAAAAAGAGGCTAATTTATTTTAAAAGGCGTACGTAATTAGAAGACTTGCATATTCCTCTGTAATTTTCCATAAACAGTGACATATGTATGTATAATTAAGATTTGGACTCATCAATATTATTATGTTAAGTCATAAAGATTGATTAAATTAAATTATTTAAATAGGACGGAGCCTTAGTAATTGGGAACCGTTGGCACCCCTTTGGGTACCGAAACCCTAAAAAGTGTCCATTAACACGTTCAGTGCCGGGAGCTTTCCTGGAGGGTTCATCTAGTCGCATATGGGATGCCGGGAGCACTCGCGGAGGGCTCATTTTAAATGTAGGTTTTTATTTTCACGGTTTATAATGCTGTATTAGCATTATAAACCGTGAAAATAAAATCTCATGTATTTTAACAAGATTTATGAGTTTAAGCGTTGGTTTTAAAATCCATTTTATTTTTAACTTTTTGTTCTCGGTTACAAATATTCACAAAAAAATAAAAAATTGGAAACTATATAACGACAAGACCTCTTGAAATTACAATTTTACTTGGTTTTACAGTGTGTGTGTGTGTATAACACGCTTTTAAACCTAATGGCGCTGACGGTCCGCGATGTTTAACTTTACCGCAAACGTAATGCCGGCAACCCTCGCGGAGGGTTCACTTCCAATATGTATGGCGGCATGGCGTATGAGTTCTATGAAAAGTGGGTGGAGTCGAAAGTGTTAAGCAATATTATTATAGTACCGCTATATATTTTTATAAAGAAAAGGTATATCATTTTACATACTACACTAGTTATGCAAAAAGCACATAAGTGAACTTACGACGTACCTAAGAACGGTGAATATGAACATTATTTTGTGAAGAAAATATTCTCTCTACTAAGATTTATCGATATTACAAGGGATAAGTAGCGTAATTATTAAACTGCGTACATTATTATTGGTAATCACTGGCCGTGTTGTAATAAGAACATTTTATAACATTGAACCTTATGCGGAAATTGAACATGGGATCCTGAGCCGAAGCGTCTACTTAAATTTAATAGCTCTATTATGTATAACAATGCTTTTATTAACTGATATATTAAAAGCTCATTACCTATAATTTAACTGAAAAATATTTTGTATATCCAGTATCCACTCAATTTTTTTTTATTATGGCCAGTACAGCTCGTGGCTAAGTAATAACAGCCGCATGGATTTCCATCAGGTTAAGCTACGCTTGCCGAGGTTGGTCGGTGGATTGGTGAGCATCTTTACATACCGAGACACCTCCGTGCCTCGGAACGTTGGTCCCTGGCTGTGATTAGTGGATCTTTGACAGTCGTTACGGGTCGTCAGAAGCTCGAATGTCTAACAACCAGTCTACCGAGGGGTATCGTAATACCCAGTTACTGGGTTGTGGAGGTCAGATAGGCAGTCGCTCCATCTAAAATACTGGTATTCAGCTACATCCGGTTAGACTGGAAGTCGACCCCAACATAGTTGGGAATAGGCTAGGCATATTGATTGTTTCTTTATCTCACTGCTTTTTTCAAGCCGTGCACCTAATACAGACTTTCATCCCCTATTTAACCCTTGAGAAATAATGTTCAAAAGCCTTCCTTATGCAGTGAAGGATTTTGAACATTATTCATCTTCGTTATATAAAGGAAAATTAATTCATGTTTCAATACCCAGCGGCTTAGGCTGTCCGTAAATGAACGAATTTAAGATTTTTATTATGTAGATAAGGTTAGGTACCTACAGGGGATAAATAGTGGAGTGTGACATAATGTATTCTAAAATAAGTTCACACACAGGGTGGCAGGGAGAACTTTTGCCATGGATTCAGTACATGATTCTGAATCCCCCTGCGTTGAAATTTTTCACCGGTTTAAAAAAATAAATCTGCTGTTTCATAGAAAAGTGCAATACCTATGCGGTCAAAATGTATGGAACAGCAGATATTTTTTAAAACATATGACAGTAAAATTCAACGCTGTTCAGAATCACATGATGGCAGGGATGCCACACTGTATTTATTGTTAAAGCTATCCGCTAAAAAGCGCTTGCATTACTTCATAACTTCAATGATTTTCCAGCCTTCAATAACACCCTGCGAGGGTTGCGAGTTTATCTGAAAGGGATATCGTGGCCCCGGCACACAGGCAACGGAAGGAACACGGGTGGGTTTTAGTCAGTAAAAGTCTAACACGCCCTCCTATCCTGACTACTCCGCCCAGAGCGGGAGAAGTTATTTGATAATTTCCCAGCCAAAAAAAAACCCTCAATAACACGTCCGCCAAAACACTAGGTACTGCGAAGTAAAACCTCCTACGGCAGCTTTTGTTTCCGTCTCTATTGACATTACCAATTCGAACACACACAATTTGTATGGGAGTTATTTATAAACCCATATGTTAATTCAATGATTACTTACGGAATGGCGTATTTTTATGTTTCAACGGCCAGTGCCCGCGAGTTGTTTATTTAGTAGTTTGACATACAATACTAATTAACGAATCATAAAGAGTAATTTGTTCTATTGGTTTTGGTAAACATTGCAACTTTATCTTTACTTACGGGCTTGGTTTTATGCTTCGTTTTCGTTGACTGACCAACTTGAGTGACGAGTTTTCTTTTATCTTTGTAAAATTGTTCTGCATCTGTAAACAGTAAATTACTTCAGCGTATATTAAGATGATACACAGGAAGAGTCATAATACCTAAGCATTTATTCTAATGAAATTATTTAGTGCTAGTGATATTCAAGATCTCAGGAGCATTAGCTCCTTTAACATTTTCGAATGGGAAATGTTCAGAAATAATCCTTGACTTCCTGGAGAGGAGGCTGGGAAATATGCGATTCTTCTCTTAGGTATATCTCTTGGTAATACCTCTGGTAGCTGTCTTCTGCACAAATTTGTGGACCAGGTCCAGGATCTCTGATGGTCTGATGCGATGGTGGCTCTTCTTGAAGTACTTCTCCGTCGGAATCCACTCATAGTTCACCGCAACAGCAAGTTAGGAAGGAATCACAAGGAAGATAATGATATTGGGTGATTATTATATCTATAAAGCCTATTGTAAACTTTTTTTTTCTGACCTGCCTTTTCCCACTCCTGGGTAAAAGCCTCCCTCAACTCCCGAGCCCGCGCGTCCTCTTTCCAGTTTTGACGGAACCTATTCAGCTCGTCCCGTCATCTCATGCGTGGTCCGCCGCGACCCCGCTTCACTGTCTCAGGGCACCAGTTCTGTGCTATTTGGGCTCATAGTTTGTCATACGGCAGACACGTTTTGCCCAATCCCATTTAAATTGGACTGCCTTTTGAGCCACGTCATCTATTTTTTTTTTGGAGCGCAGTATTATGTTCGAACACGAGCCGTTAATTTAACTCCTAGTATACTGCGTTCCATTGCTCGTTGGCAGACCTTGAGTTTGGACTTCTGGATGTTAGTCAAAGACCAAGTTTGTGCACCATAGCTTAAGAGTGATAAACTTAATGATTATAATTAATAAATTTCATAAATAATCTAATATTAATATTTGTACTATAACTATTACATAATTACTGAATAATGTATGAAATAATTTTATTAGATATTTGCACACCTGTTTAGGTAGCATATGATTTGAAGAACTTTCGTTGTATGTATCACCTCATGAACCCATATTAAATTAAATAAATGATTTGATTTGATTCGATAGGTATTTATAATTGTATTATTGTTGGAAGACCAAAGAAGGATTGCGATATTTCCTCACCTGCTGTGCTATTCTGTAACCATCTCACCGTGAAAACTTAGGGGAAGTGTTCGTGCAGTGAGCTGTCAGTGTCACCCCATCCGATACTAGGGATGACCAAGCATTACATTTACAAACGTAATCGAGATTTAAATTATATTTTTTATGTTAATTCTATTGATAATTTTATATTAAGTATTCTAAAGCTAGTATTTAAATGTCTAAACATTATTATATAGGGGGGGTTTTAATAAAATAGCAAAACAGATATCCAATCAGAAACTCAATTTTGTTTTATTCTATTTTGTTCCTAGACTAGTCCCTTAATATAAATAGCCTGAGGCGCGACGCGTTACGTACGTAGGTACCTACCAACAACAATAAATAAAATAGAACGTACCTACATAGGTATCTAAACGTTGCTGCTACTTAAGTACTAAAGAAAATGCTCATCGACATAGTTTGTTATTATGAACCCATTGTTAACTTATATTATAAACGCAATCGAGTGTTAATAGTGTGTAATTTAACCCCACACAAACTATGTGGGAACCTACCTAAACGATGTAAGTAGTCATATAGATAAAAAGATGTGTATATTATTTGTACCTACCTACCGAATATTTTATTGGAGATAACCTACCTACGCGTTGAATAAAATCATATTCATCAAATCCTTCTTAAGTTCAACAGCTGACACTCTTGCAGCGCGCGCACACCGAATCACTTCACCACGTTGAAGCGGTAAGAATTGCGCTTGCGCGCTAGGTAGACACTATCACATTGAGGTTTTTTTTTACTTACTACGTACCTACATACTTATTCAACTTGTAACGCGTCACGTACTTGCTTACTAAATACCAACGTCCAATAAGTACCTAGATACAATGTTTTATTCATCATCATTATATATAACCCAAGTAAAACTGACACTTGTAGCGCGCGCACATCACATCACCGAAGTGTTGTCGCCGAGGAAATAACACGCCTTACCACGGTGACCACCCGCGTGATCACTTCACCCGATTCTTAAAGAATCGGATGAAGTGATCACGCCGCGCAGGCGCGCTGTTACGCACTTTATTTATTTTTTTCCCCTCTTTGACGGCCATTTCCATAAGCCTATACGTATTCAGAGTCAATAATGAGTACCTATTTATTTCAATACTTTTAGATAATTCAATGTCTAAATCATACCGTTTTGTACATTTAAAAACTCAGTTTATTGCCTAGATACATTTTGTTTTCAATAATTAAACTAGTTTTTTTTAAATGAACTAGTTACATACTACTTATTTAACCTGTAGGTATGTAACGCGTCACGCATGTGCAGTCAGAACATATATAAAATAAAATTTAATAAGTAGGTACCAATAAGTACAGCAATAAGCAGCAAAAAAACAAAGTGCGTAACAGCGCGCCTGCGCGGCGTGATCACTTCATCCGATTCTTTAAGAATCGGGTGAAGTGATCACGCGTGTGGTCACCATGGTAACGCGTGTTATTTCCTCAGCGGCGCGCCTGCGCGAAGTGATCACTTCATCCGATTCTTTAAGAATCGGGTGAAGTGATCACGCGGGTGGTCACCATGGTAACGCGTGTTATTTCCTCAGCGGCGCGCCTGCGCGAAGTGATCACTTCATCCGATTCTTTGAGAATCGGGTGAAGTGATCACGCAGGTGGTCACCATGGTAACGCGTGTTATTTCCTCGGCGACAACACTTCGGTGATCTGATGTGCGCGCGCTACAAGTGTCAGTTTTACTTGGGTTATATATGATGATGATGAATAAAACATTGTAGGTACTTATTGGACGTTGGTATTTAGTACGCAAGTACGTGACGCGTTACAAGTTAAATAAGTATGTAGGTACGTAGTAAGTAAAAAAAATCTCAATGTGATAGTGTCTACCTAGCGCGCAAGCGCGATTCTTACCGCTTCAACGTGGTGAAGTGATTCGGTTTGCGCGCGCTGCAAGAGTGTCAGCTGTTGAACTTAAGAATTTTGTAATGATTTGATGAATATGATTTTATTCAACGCGTAGGTAGGTTATCTCCAATAAAATATTCGGTAGGTAAGTACAAATAATATACACATCTTTTTATCTAAATGACTACTTACATCGTTTAGGTAGGTTCCCACATAGTTTGTGTGGGGTTAAATTACACACTATTAACACTCGATTGCGTTTATAATATAAGTTAACAATGGGTTCATAATAACAAACTATGTCGATGAGCATTTTCTTTAGTACTTAAGTAGCAGCAACGTGTAAATACCTATGTAGGTACGTTCTATTTTATTTATTGTTGGTGCACGCGTTGGCACCTACGTGCGTAACGCGTCGCGTCTCAGGCTATAATATATATTAAGGGACTAGTCTAGGAACAAAATAGAATAAAACAAAATTGAGTTTCTGATTGGATATCTGCTTTGTTATTTTACTAAACATTACTATATAGGGGGGTATATAATGTAATGTTTAGACATTTAGATACTAGCTTTAGAATACTTAATAAAAAATGTCCAATAGAATTAGCATAAAAAATATAATTTAAATCTCGATTACGATTGTAAATGTAATGCTTGGTCAATCCCTAGCATCAGTGAGTTTTCACTGACAGCTCACTCCACGCAAGTTTTCACGGTGATATTTTTACAGAATCGACATGCTGTTCTTTGAAGGATGCAAGGATGCAAGGCTGCAAAGCCGTAAATATTTGCTACATGCATACAACATTATCCTGTCTTTTTGGTCTAACGATAGATATGCGCTTGCGACTGCTGACTGTGGAGTTCTGGATACAAGCTCCGGGTCGAGCAAAGTAATATTATGTTTTTCCATTAGTTAATTTTTCGATTGCCTGGTTGGTCTAGCGGTCGCAGCTACTACTGAGCATGAGGTCCTAGGTTTGTTTCTATCGGGTTTTTCCATCTGGAATTTCTCAGTAGCAGCCCGGAGTCTGGATTAGTGCCCAGTTGATGGCAATAGGGTCACCTCCTATTACATGGGACTTAAACATAACTGGTACAATGTGAGTATACCATACATCCCTGTGTACTCATTGTTGTGAGTCATCATTTGCCT
Organism: Agrochola lota; assembly: GCA_947364205.1. NCBI lineage: Eukaryota > Metazoa > Arthropoda > Insecta > Lepidoptera > Noctuidae > Agrochola > Agrochola lota. Next base: position 6,455,533 of record OX376231.1, on the reverse strand, counting down.
AGCCTTTCCTCAACTATGTTGGGGTCGGCTTCCAGTCTAACCGGATGCAGCTGACTACTAGTATGTTATATGGAGCGACTGCCTATCTGACCTCCACAACTCAGTTACTGGGTAACACGATACCCCTTGGTAAGATGGGTTGTCATACACTTTCGGGCTTCTGACGACCCGTAACGACTGTCAAAGATCTACGAAAGACAGCCGGGACCAACGGCTTAACGTGCTTTCCGAGGCATAGGCGACAGGAGTCTCGGATACACGCGTCATTCGTCAGGATCTTATTTGGTTTAGGTGAATGTACGATGCATTTATTATTTATCTTATTTAATTTAATCATATATTTCGGAAAACATCCATGTTGTATTTGTATTAGAACTTAGAAAAATATGTTAGTAGCATTAACATCAAAAACAATATTACAATCAAATCCAAAAATTAAATTTAAATCAACATTAAAATCAAAATTGAAAACAAAATCAAAATCAAAATTAAATTAGAATTAAAGCAAAATTAAATTAGAATTTAATCAAAATGAAATTAAATTACAATCAAACAAAATTAAATCAATATTAAATTAATATTAAATTAAAATTAAATCAAAATTATGTCAACATTAAATTAAAATTAAAGTAAAACAACTTGTATGTGTGTGACATTTGTGTTAAATTTTGACTAATCGTGATAAGGTTATTGCCAGCGACTTTATCGGTGAACTGCAAAATAACACGTGTAGTGATATTACAAAAAAAAAGTATAGCAAAAACAATCATTTTAGGCCAGCCTTAGTACTTATCTTACGACTATCTTATAAGACATTGTATTGTATTTCTGATAGCGTATCGTTAAGAAAGAACCACGCAAATTAAGGGAATTCCCCTATTAAATAAATTCCATGTCAAACGACTGAATGTGAAAGAAGATTGTTTCTTTACAATCTGCGATTTTTTCCCTTTGACGATGAATTGTAAAATTAAAGTACTCCAAAATCATTTACCCTATAATATTAAATGATCAATATTTGTATATATAATAATATAGATTTGTCATCACGTTCTCGAGAACGGCTTTAACGATTTCGAAGTTACATGTTGTTTTATGCAAATAAATACTTAATTACAATATACATGACATGCCATGACTGTCCCATACAGGCTCACTGGGTGGGAATAGTTACGGGAAGATTGTAATTTTGTAAATACGTTATTATATTATGTACCTACTAACATAGATCTTAAGAACATTGTTACTAACTCTTTTATGGATTCTGTCCGAAATAAATGGATAATAATAATAATATAGGGGTTTACGGGGGCGAAAAATAGATCTAGCTAGGTCTCATATCTGGGAAAATTCGGTTTCTCAATTTTCACCCAAGCAGAGCTCGGTCGCCCAGGTACTAGTACTTAATTAGGTAAATATTTATATTAAAAACAAAAATAATATTACCTATGTTTTATTCAAAACTTATTATCATACTAACATAATCGGATTTCCTGATTATAATCTTTAACCCGACCTTCTGAAACGTGACGTGTGTCAACTAAGAATTAGAAAAAACGATTCGAAGAACTAGGCGTTTCCTAAGCACAGATAATTCAGTTGGATTTCCCTGTCACTGTTAGCTTAAAATTGCATAATTTCACAACTAATGATGTGGCCAGGCAAAATTGTTGAGGATTCAATGAAGGATTTTAATATAGACTCTGTCTTTTAATAAAAATCGGTCGAAATCTCAAAAGACTCGGCAATTTGATTCGCACAGTGTGACAAACAGAAACACGTGTAGGGTTTTTACGCAAAAGCTTTTCTCAGAAATTTCTCAGAATGTCTATTTCGTAAAATGACCACTTCGGAAACTGTCCCTTTTTTCAAATGAACATTCAATCCTTCATATCAGTAAAAAATCGGTCGAGTGCGAGTCGGATTCGTTGGTAGGTACATTTATACACACAATTAAAACTAAAGGACAGAAATTGAAACTCAGCCCTTATATTCAGGTAGTTTCGATTGCGCAAACACGAATTTTGCTGAAGAGTTCAAGCAGAACGCTCGATCGGAAAGGCGTTTTCTCGGTGTGTAGTGAAAAAGGCTGTATTCATGCTGACGGATTAATTTTGCAACTAAATAATTAATAAAATCATCCCTTATGACGTCAGAAAACCATTGGCTTAAAAAAAATCATGCCTAATGTTTGCAGACTCATTCAAACATTTGATTTAAAACGGTTAGTTCACGTAATCTTTTCAGCTGTTCGATTGAATTTCCGGAAGCTAGTCTACCAAGAAACCGAAGTCGGTTACTTCTAGGGAACCGTGCGCCATCGTCGACCGCATCATCGATTTATATCCTGTAAGATAGGGGAAGATAATAACCAAACGGACGGAATCCATTCTGTGATTTGCAAAACCTCGGTTACTATGACTCTCAATTTATTGTAATTTGCAAAAGTAACGTTTAGCGACAATATTTCACAGTTATCAGAACTGTGAAATATTGTCGCTAAACGTTACTTTTATGATTTTATCAGAGTCTATAGAAGAGATTCTCGCATGAGCACTGAGATTTTGTGGATCAAGGGTCAATTATGAAAAGAAGGTAGGTACTGCAAACTTGGCCATGTCTTAAAGCCAACTTTCTGCATTTGCTATCTTGTTATGGATCCTAAGATTTTCAAACTTAAGGTCGATCGTTTAAATCACAACTTCTACTGAAATATTTTTCATTGCTTTGCTAACTTTATCGTCATTTAATTTTCCGCAATGTGACTTACAATCTATGCAGCTGATCAGCGTTCCGCCCTGCTATCTTCTTATCCATCCTAAGATTCACAAACTTAAGTTCGATCGTTTAAATTACAACTTAGTTCTACTGAAATATTTTTCATTGCTTTCCTAACCTTATCGTCATTTAATTTTCCGCAGTGTGACTCGCAATCTATGCAGCTGATCAGCGTCCCGCTCTGCCATCTTGTTATCGATCCTAAGATTCCCAAACTTTCTGCTATCTTGTTATCGATCCTAAGATACACAAACTTAAGTTCGATCAATTTTCATTACTGCACCTACCACTATTTGTCTCTGCGTCACCCAAAGGTTGACTGATAGAAAACCCTTATGGCATTAAGTCAGCCTCTGTACATTTGTGTCCTTAAATGATTAAAAATATATATTTTTCATTGATTTGAAAGAAAAAAAGAAAGAAAAAGTATTTATTGAGACAAGCACAGGAGATCTTAAATTAAACTAAAACACACTCATTGAAACATAAAACGTTGAAGAAAAAAACAATAAAAATAAAAACATAGTAAAATTAAAATAAAAGCAGAAAATCCTGTGCAAGGCCAAAAGGCTCCTATCTCAGCATGATGCTGCGAAATTTAATAATACCCCTATGGCTTTGCTAACCCTATCGCCATTTCTGCAATGTCCATGATCGTGACTTCTCACCAACAACATTCTATCCCTCGCAATTTTATCTGTTACTAATCAGATAACAGAGATGCACCGACCATCATAATATTCAATAACAGCAACGATACTAAAACAAAAGCATAAATAATAAATAAATGCATAACTTTTGTCAAGACAGTAATTAATATAGGTACAGTTAGTTCCTCTTCACTTCAACCTTTATGTCAAGTGGGAACCGAGTTGTAATAAAATTATATTAGGCACAAGTCATAACATTAAACAGCCTACGTGCCACAAAGGAAGTTTCATGGTTCATTAAATACTAATAATATTATTGTAAGCGAATTTTAAGGAGCGGTGGAGAGGTTAAGGGCTTTGGTGAGATATGCAAAGCTTTTTGATTCTGTAATGTTGTATGTAACTTCTTTTACTATTTTAAGATAGAAAAGTTGGTATAAGCTCTAATGGAATGCTTGCCAAGAACGGGTAGCAGGCGGGGTGGACGACATACAGAAGATCGCGGGAAAGACCTGTATGAGACTCGCGCAGAGGAAGCATAACACAAAAGCCCTACACTCAGCAGTGGGTGAAATAAGGCTGCCAGTTATGATAAAAATGATGAAGTTGGTATGAATCTTGCACTTTTTGAACTAAGCGGCGTTGTTAGAAAACAAAAAAACACTTTTCTAGGCAAGCCTTCAAAGTAGGAATCAACAAAAATACCGACTTGGTGAGCCGAGCTTTCCGAGATTCTTAACTCTCTCAGATTTAGGCCAGGATACATTAGGAAGCCTTAGTTCCTACATAAAATGAAAGAGTAAATATATAAAGAATTATAAAACTGAACCCACATTAATATGTCATAAGCGTCCCATCGCTAAATGGTGGCAGACGCATGTCCACCCGAACATGAGACATCAAGCAAAATACTCAATAAAACTGATATTTCAAGCCTTTATGTGGGCAGCACAGGCCGGCCGATGTGGCGATTTTTAATGCTCGGTATATGCTCCTATAAACGAAAACGAATCGTTTTTTTTACTAATGGTATTGTATTAATCAATAACGGTCCGTAAATTATAGGAATCAGCCATAAGAGAGCTCTATGTCTAGTAGTGGAAGACTTCTGGTTTCTTTTCTTGTTTTCATTTCGGCGGTACATCTATGTATTGCATAAACTGTTTGGGCCCAGTTGGTGGCCACGTTTATTGCGGTGTCAGGGGCGTTGTTTATATCGTCAAGGCTAAACGTGAGTGGATAGTCTAGTTAGCTGATGGAACGTAGTCTATTCAGGAGCACCGCACTTCTTCGTCGTTTTGCTTCAAGATGATGATTATGATATTAGTAGAGATAAGTGGTATACTTGATGTGCCAACATAGTTTTAGTATTTATTCATAAATAGGAAAGAAATAATGGGGGCTCGTGGCCAAATAATATCAGCTGCACGGTTCGATCGATGGTTGAGCTACGCTTACCGTACGGTTCGTTGATGGGTGACCATCCATTACATAACGAGACCCCCCTCTGTACCTCGGAAAGTACGTTAAACCGTTGGTCCCGGCTGTCATTTGAAGATCTTTGACAGTTCTTACGGGTAGTCAGAAGCCCGAAAATCTGACAACCAGTCTTACCAAGGGGTATTGTGTTACCCAGTAACTGGGTTGTGGAGGTCAGATAGGCAGTCACTCCATGTAAAATACTGGAATTTCAGCTGCATCTGGTAAGACTGGAACCCGACCCTAACATAGTTGCAAAAAAGTTAGACAGATGATGAGGTTAGAAATATCATTCCTGCCCTTACGTGTCCCTGTCTTCCACACTTCTCTATTAGTCGTCATCTCGGTAGTCACCCCCTTTCTATCCATATCATCTTCCACACAGTCTATCCATCGTTTCTTTGGTCTTCCCCTACTCTTATAGCCATTGACATTCATACTCAAAACTTTCCTCACGACATTTTCCTCATTCCTCCGCATCCCATGCCCATACCATGATAACCGATTACCACGCTACTTTTCAGTCACCACCCATTTCTTATTCTATTTGAGAAAAGAAATAATAAACATATATGCCGATGAGCTGAGTAATGCTATGCATAAGCCAAGATCTGTAACTTATGCTAAGTTACAGTTTCTCAACTTATGGTCGGCTTAGTGAGTAAACGCATTTGCATTTGTGCCTCCGAAATTCTGCGTCAAAAATGACACAGTAATACTTCGTATTCGGTTCGCTAATCGCTCATCATTAGGACTCAGGTTGCAAACCGAAGTTATCTCTCCAATCTCAAACTGTATCAAAAATATAATACAAAAGACTTTACGAATAAAACATGAGATTCTTTGTAAAGATGTGATTGAACTGTCATATTATTATGATCGGACCCTTGTCAACAATTTAATTTGACGATATAATGACAGTGTTAAATGATTCAGTTGGTGGCTACAACTGTTTATTGGGGATACAACATTTTTAAGTTGATATTAATTTGAAACAATTGAAAATCGGGTCAAGACAATGAAAATAACTGAAAAAAAAACATAGATGTGATGATGATCTGCGTTCTTCGTAACTTCAATTCGAAAAAAAAAAATCGTCAATTTGTTTCTTAATGCACTTACCTTACAAACTCTAATGTCTTTAATACATTTTATGTATCAAAGAAAATAGTCTAACACAGTCTAAAGTCTAAGCGAATGAAAAGTTGTTTAAAAGGTGCATTGTTTGTCATTCAGTCAATCAACCACTAATCTATTTAAATTTTCATAGATAAGAAAAGAAATCGAAATTGAAAGTCAGAAGTTCACGATCACTGTCACTGTTAAAACAAATAGGCAAATCTTTGTTTATAAACTACTCTACTAATCTTTACAAGCTGCTATAAATCTAGGCAAACATGACTGTTGAGACTCCGATGTTCACTCCACAGCCATAGACCACACAGCACAGACATATCACAGAAGATCCACATGCTTAGGTTGACGCACACGTCGCTCACAGAAACGGAACTATGTATCATATCAGTTGCCGGTGCCTAAGAGACTTCGTTTTACGTAAGCACAAAAGTTGTCTAAGTTGTCTTTGGTTTAGAAGAATGAGGAACATGTAGTGAGGAAAGAAAGGGAATAGGGATGAAAGACACGATGGAGGATGTGAAAGATGATATGGCTTGAATGGAGGTGTCTACTGAGATGGCAGTTAGTACTACTTCCGATGCACAATGCACAGAAGAAGAAGAAGAAGGATAAGAAGATGCGCAGATCCCAAATAAATTGGAACGCGGGATAAAGGGTGATGAATAATGTGTCCTTATATGAATGTCATATCACACGTCTTAGAGTGTACCTTCGGTGCATTCATGATTAGTTGTACTACGGCGGGCACCGATACGAGCTCCGCCCACGTGCGCTATGGAAATCAGTAGGTCACTGGGAGCTACTTACCGCGAGATGTGGTTACACTAGATTCGACTTTGATTCATACCCGCAGTGGGCGATATACGCAAGGTCGATGTACTCGAAATTTGCGGTACCATTATTTGCATATCCGCGGGTCAGACGAGAGAGAAAAAATGACACCGATAGTCAGATTTGTAGTGGTGCAAATTGGTATCAAGGTTACATACTCTCTCTTTAGTCGGTTAGTGTAACGCCTAAAATCAACTTATGATAAATTGCTCATTGTCGTGAGATAAGTGTCGTATGTTTGAGTGGTTTCCTGTGTCGGAGTGAAAGCTGGCTGGTGCAAGGATGCCGTGAATTGATGACATTCGGTGTTAACGGTCCTTTGAGTTGGTTATGAATTTACCTTTTAGAGTAATGACGTTATTTGCTTATAGTATTGAACTCATAAAGGATGTTATGAATCTGATTCAAGATGATACATTTGTTATGTTGTTTCGAGAGATAAGTTAAAAATTGTTATGTTGTTTCGAGAGATAGGTTAAAAAGGCGATGGAAAATTTTATTCAGTCTTTAAGAAAACCTCGTCCAGCTAAATAAACATACTCAATCTCATGTCGAAACATATATATTTAAAACATTAATGTTTCAAGAAATAGGCTCGTTAAGTTTCATCATACAGCAGAGGGCACTTATTATCGACGTGAACATGGCTCATACCCACTAATTTACAAGTTAATTATTGGAAGTTGACAATATCGAAAACTGGTAGAAACGCTTTACCGGCCTAATAAGGCGAAACAGAATTCCATTTACACAATTAGGCTTATTACGGACGCTAATTCGTTCGAAGGGGACAAGTAAGCTCAGCCCGAGGATTATTTCGCGAAGGAAATAATTTCTGCATACCGATGTACAATAATTATAATCATTATTATCATTATTGCATGGGTTTTCGTGGCACGCCTTAATAGTACGTGTGCCGATAGCAATTTACGTTTCGCATGCAATTCCTATAAAATTATTATTCGTACATTTTTTTTGGGTACATTAAAGGTAGGCAATTAGTATTCTTTGTACTTTTGCATATTGAAGGCTGCAGTTACTTTGGTTGTATATGGTATTGACACTTGCGGATTTAAAATGCATTTTCATTCCCAATAATTAAGCGCTTCTCTTGCACATTATTATTTTATTATACATTACACATACACAACACAACAACAACAACATACAACATATTACAACAATAACATACATTACATTTTATTTATCATTATTGTCCCACTGCTGGGCAAAGGCTTCCAAACTCTCTTTCCACCTCCCTCTGTCCAGAGCTGCCAAGGACCAATCTTTATTAAATGAGCCCAGCTCATCCCACCATATCCGTCTGGGCCTGCCGCGATGTCGTTTGCCAGAGCGAGACCCACCGGGTCATAATTTAGGCTTTTATTTATATAGTAAATAGGTCTAATTTAGAAGTATATATACGTACATAGTTACAGAAACCTCATAGTTCTCAATGCAAAACTTGCGGGCAGCTTTTAAATTCCTTTTGTTTACCTAAGCATTTATTATCACTCAAATCACTTTGCTTCTTAGCTTCGATCATAAACTACGAACTTCATCTGCATATAATTATAGCTGTATAATGATCCAAAAGGTCTTCCACAATTATTATAATGACGTCATCCTCAATAAAGGGCCTAACACAACGATGACAAAAGAATTACGCACCAATAAAGAAACCTTACTTTCAACGCAAGGTCGTCAGTACACCCACTAGAATGACGCCTACGCTAATATCTTTTAATATAGCAAAAACAACTATAAATGTGACATGTATAATTGTAAGAAAGTTGGCTATAAATATTAGTGAAGATATAAATCAGTTAAATGGGAACGATTTGAAATTCGCATCTCACTTAGACTAAGTTCTAGATTATGTTTTGAACTTTGTGACGCAAATTCAAGTAGAGGTCTAAAATTGGTATTCTGTACTTTTCGGATGCTAGATGCACATAGGTATTTTGTGAGGAATTTTATTGATTTTATTAATATAAATCTTGATATATGTTAACGATGGCGGGTATTGGGATAATTCTATTTGGAAAGTTGTGGAAATATTTCTGTAATGAGGATTTCCTTGATTATGTGCTAATTCATAAAAACGAAAAAAAGATAAAACGAAAGTAAAATCCAAGCTTTGTTCAAAGGCATACTATTCTATAAACGACTACTTAAATGATAAGAATAGTTGGTCGCTGTGATTAACTCAAGACAATGTTTATGTTCTTTCTCCAGATTACCTACTGACAAGTTATATGAGTTTATATAATTGTATTTTTTTTAAAAATTTTTTTATTCGACTTTATAAGTCAAGCTATTTTTAATTTTATTTCAATTTATTGTTGACATAATCTACTCATTACAATGTTTTTTCTAATGAGTTGTATTGCAATATGTGGTTAGCTAGTGACCTCGACAATTGATCATATTAGTTATTGTTATTAGTAATTAACTGTTTGTTTTATTTATTTTATCTCGATGGTCCTAGTTTATCATTTATAACTTCCAGTTACAACTATATGTAAGCGGGCACGCCCTTTATGCCTGGAGGCTTTTATTTAGATAAGTTCTGTTTACGTTTAGTTTTTATTTCTGCCTGAGTATAGTTCTCGATGATGTTGTGTGGTATATTGGCGTGTGCTAGCTAACATATGGCTAATAATTTAAATTATGTTTTGTGTTGCGTAATCTAAATTATCTAAATTATTTTGAATACTATTATATAGAATCTTATTTTTTTGTTCTTCTAACTGAACAGACAGCTGTGCTGCTGGGGAGTTTGTTGCGCCACTTCTTCTTCCCAGCTAATGCACTAGGAAGTGGTGAAGGGTGGGCGTTTTGGGGGACTGTCTTATGTAATTTTGACGTTCGAAAAGTGCTGATTCTCAGCCTAGTTTGAATAAATGACTTTTGAATTTTGAATTGACGCTAATATATGTTAACTTAATACGACACGTATTCTGTTACTGAAAAGCTCCGCAATTCTAGTGTAAGCTTACACATACGAATAAAATAATTTCGTTTGTATATATTGATACCAATGGTTGAGACTCTTTAAGGTATTTTGAAAGTGTGAAGTAACAGCTACGGGAGGAAATACCCCTATCTTTTTTTGCTATAATATTCACTTGTCATTGTTTTCTCAATAATTATAAGAATTAGAAATTTTTTGATTCTATAATTTTTAAATAAAACTATCACCAGCCTCTGACATACAGGTACTCTAACCTAGCTCTGGAGCCAGGGACTCAAATTTTTCTGTGACCTGTTTATGGCAATGAAGAATTATTTATTTACCAGCTTCCTTTCTCAACCTACCCCAATTCCGTACCATCATTAGAGCCACGCTGTGTAGGATTTTTGACTAGACAGTGTGGGTAGTTCGTGAAAGTAGCGCTTGATTGACTGTTCAAATGTTGCAAGTATGCGTGCGCAACATGTGAACTAAATGCTAAGATATGAAGCCTATTGTTATGTAGCCGTTTAGCCGACTTCGGTACTTATTTGTGGAGTGTTTAGGATTACTGAGTGAGGCTGATGTCATATTTCCGGGGAAGCTAATCAGGTATTCTTTAACGTTGAACGCGTACTAATCTCCTTGGTTAAGTACAACCAGTAAACTTGATGGACAACCACCATTAGGTTGATCGCCCACGACGCTACTGAACAGTAACATTTTACAAATTCAGATCACCAATGAGTAGCCAGAATGTTATAGCACTAGTATTTCAACGGCGGTCCGTAACATTTGAGTTTAAAACACGTTACTTTCGAGTAGAGTCATGGCTAGGGTTTATGGTTTCTCGAGGTTTTTTATTTCTCGGGTCTCGATAATTCTCGAACACGATTTCTCGGGATTACCCGGGAAACCGAGATATTTTCATTTATGTTTAATTTTGTTGTTTAAAAAAAGAAAAACGTCGTTAATTCACATAATTTTTATTTAAACTGGATAACAATCAACAAAGTATCTTGTCAATAACAAAAAATTACTTCTTTTTTTTTTTTTTTTTCATAAAATATAATCAAGATCAACTTTTTTATAAACTTGAACTACTACTCTACTCTCTGTTAAACTCTGATTAAATAAAAAAAAATACCAAATTTCAGTGTCTGCTTCACACGGTCAGAACCACTTCTAGCTTTTTTGGCGTTGACACTTCAAAACTGGACGAACTGGTCGTAGCTTTTGATGTGTCAATTCGTGTGGAATCCTCGGATTTTTACATCAATTTTGTGCACGTGAGCCAAATGTCTAACCAGTTCGCTTGTGTTTGAACCTTTAAGTGGCTTTGGGCCTTTGGGTGGCATCCTTAGACAAATGATTTCTCGAGTTCTCGACTTTTCTCGATCTGAATTTCTCAGAAACGATAACTATGGATTTGCCGGGACGAGAATTCCCGGGAATAAACTCTAGTCGTGGCCGATGGGCCTTAGACTCAAATCAATCCATCTCGATCTTCGATCTCGGAGATAATCCCGTATCGTTAAAATGGTTTGGTGTTAATTCAGAATGTTGTATTTATGGCTTTACGGCGTTGATGACGATTTAGGATATGGATGCCTTTGGGCACGCCACAATTGCGGCGATAAGTCCCCTCTTTGAGGAGTGGCTTGAGAGGCGCCATGGCGTCCTCACCTTCCGCCTGACGCAGGTCCTCACCGGACACGGTTGTTTCGGGAGGTTCCTGTTCCGCGTAAGGCGGGAGGAAACGCCCGGGTGTCACCACTGTGTGGATCGCCCGGAGGACACGGTGGAGCATACGGTGGAGGTCTGCCCGGCTTGGGCGGGGCACCGCCGTGTCCTCACGGAGGCGATCGGCGGCGGCGATCTCTCGCGTCCGGCCCTGGTTCAGGCCATGGTTCGGAGCGAGAGTGCATGGGAGGCCGTCACCTCCTTCAGCGAAGCAGTTATGCTCGCGAAGGAGGATGCGGAGCGGGCGAGGGAGATGCAAGCTGCACGCCCTCGCGGCCCTAGTCGCCGCAGGAGACGCCCCGGGCGTCGGGAGTCGAGAGCCGACTTCCGGCCACCGTAGGCGCGGGCTTGCGGACGGTGAGCAATGGGCAGCTCGCTGTCCGATAAGGACCAGGCCCGTGTCGACGGCGCGTTGTGTTCCACGCGCGCCTCAAAGAGATGTCAGCACCAACCGACGGGGTCGAAAGACCAATGCCTGCTGGGGTTGCGGGTTTGTCCGAAAGTGATAACGCGGCCCCGGCACACAGGCAACGGAAGGAACACGGGTGGGTTTTAGTCAGTAAAAGTCTGACACACCCTCTCGCTCTGCTCAGAGCGGGAGAAGTCATTTGATGATTTCCCATCCAAAAAAAAAAAAAAAAAAAGGATATGGATGCCTTAAAAATTTAAGTTGCAAGCATGTCTGTTTAAGGCATTGTGGTGAAAAAGTGTAACATTTTCACATTAATATTACAATATTGTACGTACTGATTCGTATCGTGTTTATTCTTAGCACATGGGTAGACCATGACCTGTATTAGGACATAGGATACTTTATGTCCCGAGATTCCGACGGGATCGAGACTTACGCGGGTGAAACCGTGGGGCGAAGCTAGTAGGTTATAAACTACTGTGGTTTATTGTCTATTACTAAATCATTCGCTAAAATAAGACAAGATGTAAACAATATTTAAGCAAAAAAACTGCGTAAGCACATAAGGAGGCATGTAAGTTTAAGTATTTAAGGTTGTACTCGGGACTTTACTAACTTATGACTCGTAGAAAAAAAGGTAAATTACATAATGTATATGGTACAAACACTAGGCAAGTGGGTATCCCTGCCGGTGTGTATTTCTATGTAAACTTTTGACATATCAAGTGGGTTATACCGCTAAACTTTGGTTGTTAATTAATTCATAAGTTCAAGACAAGTGCTTAGTTAACAGTCTTCTAAGGCTACTTCTATTTTTTTTAATGTTGGTAATCTCATTTTTTCCGTCTTGCGATTGTTTTATGTCTTCAGACTTTCAGACTAACACACACGCAAGAAAAACCAGCTCCATAAACACTCATCGCCCACTTTTAGTCTGAAGATTATCGCAAATATCATGAAAATAACAATGAAAAATTGTTATTTTCATGATATTTGCGATAATCTTCAGAAATTTATATTCTACACTACATAGTGCTGGTCTCTTGTATAGTTCCAACGAAAGCTTCACTAAGCTTATGTAATATTCTTATTCCGTTATCAATTTTTTTTTTATGTCTTGCGATTCTTTTAATATCTTCAGACTCACTCAATGTTTTTTCAGCTCTTGTAAACCTTAGCATAACGTATCAACTATTCTCATTCTTGTGGCAATCTTATTTCCTAGGCCTTTCAATTGGTTTATCTGCATATCATCTGCAAATTTTTCAGCAATGCTTTATTTACGTCTTGTGATTGTAATAAAATCTTCATATTCACAGTTTTTTCAGACCTTATATGTTGTTAACTTAAGCTTCCCCTAACATATCGACTTTTCTCATTCTTCTGGCAATCTAATTTCTAACGCCTTCGGATTGCTTATCTTCAGACCTACATTGTGGAGCTTGTGCTCTTGTGTATCAAATGAACCTTCCAAATACTTCATCACCAATCGAGTTTGTTTAATACCTTCAAAATTAATTAGAAAAACGTGTTGTATCCTAATAAAAATGTACAAATAAAGCCAACAGAAGCTTTATTAAGTTTTATTGTGAAATTTGTATCTTCTCCAATTAAGGTGAAGTTTTGTGAGTCATTCTAACGTTAAACAGGTGGATCATCGTTAATACCTACTGCGTTATTACTAATGATACTATGACTGGTCTTAAATGCCATATAGTATTTTTTGAGTATATTTGTTTAGTCATTTGTATGGGGAAAATAATACTCTTTTCGTTCGAAGCCTCTTTCTATACGTGTGTAATACTGTAAGTACCTCTATTAAGTGCGGCTGTCAGCTCGGAAGAGCAGCTTCACAGCGTTTGTCCACCGCCACCGTCAACGGGACGTCAACGAGAAACGAGATTATTTGAACCGAACGTGACATTCCATTGATGGACGTGCGGTGGACATGCGGCCATAGTAAATGTATGTATCACTACTTTGACGCCGTCATCTCGTTCTCGTTGACGTCCCGTTGACGTGGCGGTGGACAAACGGCCTTAGAGTAAAACCTTTTTTGAATAAAGAATCATAATATATATTTTTATTATGAAATAGATCCGCCGTAGAACGATGAAATAAAGATGTCCGTGACTCCGTGTATAGAATCTTTACATATAAGTAAAGCTAAACTTCTCCATTTTTTTACCGTATCCGAAAATAAAATACATATTAGTGTTATTTATTTTAAAAAGAACGTTTACCTTTTTAATCATTTTATTAATCATCCCTCCTTATTCATAGGAAGACTAATTTTGTCGTATCTGAAGTGTTTTTAGCCAAATTTGGATCACAAAGTTCTTCGCTTTCTGTCATATAGGTATGCGTGTATTGCTAGTTACTTATATACCAGTATATTGTTATTTATTGCGAGGACTTTAATTGTTCTACCACCGACCAATAGCGTCGCTCTGTGGAGTTATTGACAGGTGGGTAATTTATAGGTAGGGCGTTATAACTTTGACTAAGGTGTGAATTATCAACTGTCATCATTTATAATAATATATTTTATTTAAATATTATCTGTGTTTGTATTGTGTACGTAACTACAATAATAAGAGGCGTAGGTAACATCGGTAGCCTTGCCCCTTTTAACTACGTTGAGGTCATCTTTCAGGGAAACTAACCGTTGCTGAATGCAGTGTTGAATTAAAGGTACCGAAACTAACCGTTGCTGAATGCAGTGTTGAATTAAAGGTACCGAAACTAACCATTGCTGAATGCAGTGTCAAATTAAAGGAACCGAAACTAACCGTTGCTGAACGCAGTGTCAAATCAAAGGTACCGAAACTAACCGTTGCTGAACGCAGTGTCAAATTAAAGGTACCGAAACTAACCGTTGCTGAACGCAGTGTCAAATTAAAGGTACCGAAACTAACCGTTGCTGAACGCAGTGTCAAATTAAAGGTACCGCAACTAACCGTTGCTGAACGCAGTGTCAAATTAAAGGTACCAAAACTAACCGTTGCTGAACGCAGTGTCAAATTAAAGGTACCGAAACTAACCGTTGCTGAACGCAGTGTCAAATTAAAGGAACCGAAACTAACCGTTGCTGAACGCAGTGTCAAATTAAAGGTACCGAAACTAACCGTTGCTGAATGCAGTATCAAATTAAAGGTACCGAAACTAACCGTTGCTGAACGCAGTGTCAAATTAAAGGTAGCGAACTCTGCAGATGTGATGAGTATCGATATCTCAATTTTTTTTTTTTTTTATCTTGTTCAGATAGTCTTCTTTCTTTCTTTTTCGTGTGGTGAGTTACTAACCTGGTGTTAGAATTTTTATACCACCCTTCTTCTTTTCGAGTCGATGGTCTTCCCCTTTTCGTGTGGTTAGTGACTAACCTGGTGTCAGAGTTTTCAAGCCGCCCATGGGTATCTGACTTGTCATCACATGCCGTCGAGAAATATCTCTCAGGCATGCCGGTTTCCTCACGATGTTTTCCGGCACCGTTTTCGAAGCAAGTGATAATTATATAATACGCACATGAATCCGAAAAGTCAGAGTGCGTGCCTTGGGTTCGACCTCGAGACCTATGACTTGGCAGTCCGACGGTCACACCACTAGGCTATCACTGCTATGAGATGATCTTCGATGGTAAAACATGTATTATGTTAAACGAGTTGGGCCCAGTGGCCAGGTGGCTATGCCAATCGCAGCATCAGTAGCATTTTTAGGTCCTCAGAAGTGCAGGTGCGTGGGCACTTTGGACACTCCAACATATGGGACATGGTTTGGTCAGTAGCACCGCATTTGCACTCGGTATCGGTGGGATCTATTATCCCCCATTTTACTAGATTGTGCTTGCAACGGCCTACTAGGGTCCGCAGTCGATTGATTGCTTTCCATATAGGCCACTGCAGGTTACGGGTATGCTTTCCATAGGCCTCTGATGGGTCTCATGGGTCTTTGTATGTTTAGATAGTGATCTACGTCTGCGAAGTCTATAGCTAATTTTAATTTGACCTTGTATAACCATTTTAATGATGTAGTGGCTGGTAACTTTTACAACCCTGTTGGTAGGAGTTTTGCTTACTGTTTTATATACAATAATAAATATTTGATAAAGAACTTCTTTATTATTAAATCAGTAAGAATTGCAATAGCCTGAATACAGGTGAACTACTTATCAGGCTGTTTCAGGAATTTATAGCACAATCGGATCCGATGCTTCATAGAAATTCAGGGAGAGCCATCTCTGTCGAACGTACAGCGGGTTCACTGATGTACGTCGTAACTGTCCAACCACGTCGTGGTTTGCCTGAAAGATTTCAACGTTTATCTGATATTGATGAAAAAAGCTTGTTTAGGCCATCCAGAACTGTCATTGCTATGTAGCGTTTTTAAATGTGGAATATAATTAACATTGTTAAAATATCATCATCTCCCTCCCGCCTTTTCCCAACCATGTTTGGGTCGGCTGCCAGACTAACCGGGTACAGTTAAATACCAGTATTTTAAATGAAGTGACGACCTGACCTTTTCAACCCAGCTGGTACCCCTTAATGAGACTGGATGTCTTCCTGGTATAGACATTATTTTTATATCCACAACGGTGTAGCTCTCTCCTGATGGTAAGTGATGATCAGGCCGAAGGTGGAAGCTCGCCCGGAATCCTCAACCACAGAGGACCTGTTACTTAATGGAGATATAAATTACCTAATGTTTTGTAGCAGTTGACTAGCAACTGCTACAAAACATTAGGTAATTTATGTGGGTATAAATATTTTGTCCGAAATATATTGGTCTGTATCTATTTACGCATAATTTATATGTTGTTAGGTGCACATTGCCTCGGGCTCCAATACGTTAATCATAATTATAGGAAGTTCCACTCAATTATGTTATAACAAAATAATGTCAACACGTGTGTCATTATGACACATATTTAATGTTATAAACAATATCGGCAGATTTTCCCATAAATTAATCTCAAATCCTATTTCTTATCCTGCTCAAAATCCGTGACAATTATGTTAATTATTTTGGGCAACTAAATTACATTTCCTTACACTTTGTGGCCGTAAATAAGTCCGGTTACTCATTATTATATCAAATTGTATACATGTGTCCTTAAGTGCTATAATTTCATATAATCAAAATCAATTTGGTCAGTTTTTTATGAATGAAAAAATCTGTTATTAAACGCCAACACAGGATGTTTCGCGAGCAAAATATAAACTTTTACTAATTTCCATAAATGTGCGATTCAACCGGTAAAGGTAACTATGACGTGTCTATGATTCTATTATGTAAGAACGTCATTTGACACCGCTATTCCAGGGTTATCAATAGAATTTACAGTCAATTAAATGAACAGTAGGCAGGTTGGTTAAATTATTCATTAATTTTTTTTATAGAAACAGTGAGTCGTGATATAGGGAAAACTCTTTAATTCTATTATATGTAGCCATACCTACCTATAAATTAAAAACAAATTTGATTTATTGTAAACTCATTAATATTTTAATTAAATCAATGACTAATTATCATTTTACCACGTATGGGTATTTTACAGTGGTGCCATGATATTACATTACATTCTTATAAATATATTTGTATAAAATCTATACCTACCTAATTTAAGAAATAACAAAAGTTAGTTTCACATTTTACCGACCTAAAACCAATTCGTGACAGCCCTGACGAGGTCCGAGGTCATATAATCACACACTCGCTCACCAAACTCAAATGAATCACGCTGTATAACGAAATTTTAGATGACGTTCGTGTATTACGTCATCATTTGTGTCTCGACTGATAAATCTTTCAGGGTTTACTCACCTCCATGCGGGGGAGACACTCATGATACTGCATACTTTGAATAGTTTTCGTTGGATTAAGCATTAAGACATTCCTGGCATTTTTTTGGCATTATACTTTTTTATTACCGTTAATGACTGTACGGATTAGCGGATTATTAAGTAAAACGTAGTGTAATCTGGCTTTGTTACGCTTAATCTAATGTTAAGGACTGTCATTAAAACTCAGATTTGTTTTATATAAAGTCATTTTCCTATAATACTTTTTATGAGCCTGCAAGTATTCCCTGATAAATCTTTTTGAATAGTTTGTCATAATTGATTTTGGAAAAGTGTGCATAGCAATACTAATATAAACTTATTCTTTTTCCTTATCGCCCTGGCTCCTAAAGCATTGATTCTCATTCCGCTATAGATATTTATTAGATCTTATAAGCTGCTGCATCTAAATAATTTTCTTCCCAAGGTCATCTGCCACCCCAAAGACGTTTCTAATTTGCTGCCAATTTCCAATTACCGAGTAGTCATTCTTCTTCAGGCGGTATTTATTTAGGCTGATTCATGTAAAAACGTAAGTACATAATATATATACTGACATATCCAAAGCATTATGTCATTACTGACCACATATCACATGCCTACATAGGTATACCTAAACAGGTGTTTCTCATATTACCTAAACATAGGAGTAGTATACAATGTGTTTCCCATGCTGCAGGAAGGAAATAGTTCTGAGTAATCCTCCATGACCTTCCTATTTACTACCGTCTCCGTCAGCATGAAATATTCGCCCACTACAATGGCCTATGAATCAGGGGTACTTGTCCAAAATAGGCGGTGTTACCACACATAGCAAATAAGTATGCGGACATAATATTATATTACCCACTTTTGTTAAATATGGTGAAATTATAAAAATAGATTGTGTGATCATTATCATTTCAGTAAAAAAAAAACTCCTCTCCGAGAAAGGCTGCAAAAACGACTCTTGCATTACCACTTTGAGTGATCAATCAATCTGCCTAGCCTTTTCCCAATTATGTTGGGGTCGGCTTCCAGTGTAACCGGATGCAGATGAATTTCAGTATTTTACATGGAGCGACAGCCTATTTGATATCCACAACCCAGTAACTGGGTAATACGATATCCCTCGGTAAGACTGTTTGTCAGACTTTCGGGCTTCTGACGACCCTTAACGCTGTCAAAGACACAAATGGACGGCTTGGACCAACGGCTTGACGTGCTTTCGGGAGCACGGAGTACTCTCGATATGTAAAGATAGTCACCACAGCCACCCACAGACCAACTCCGGCAAGCGTAGCTTAACCTGATGGATCGACCCGTGCGGCTGTTATTACTTAGCCATGAGCTCCTCACCACTTTGAGGCAGCATTGAAAAATATTGATAGTGGATAGGTACACAGCGTTTGTCCTTAAGTATGCTCTTTTACATGAGTAGCTTCTAAACTCATTATTTGTTGCTTGTATTGGACATTTTCAATTTATACGTACTTTCTGAGTTTATCCTGGACGTTACTGACATCGGTGAAGGAAAAACATCGTGAGAAAACCTGGACTTAAAGGGGTTTATTTATAAACTTTGCTTTAAGTTAAGTAATGATTAGCGACTGTTTAACCATACATTTTTGACGTTTGAACATCACTTAACTTTAAGCAACGTGTATAAATGAACCCCATAGTCAATATAAGTCTGAAATCGCCAACCCATCTTGAGCAGGCGTGGTGATCAATGCTCGCGCCGTCGCCTTAGGCTGGAATATTGGATGGTCTCATCAGCCTTTCTGGAAGCTTTCTTGAACTCATCCTAACTGAATATTATAAATGCGAAAGTCAGTGCGCTTCTTCTTCTTTTCGTATGGTTAGTGACTAACCTGGTGTCAGAGTTTTAAAGCCGCCCATGGGCCTCTGACTTGGCTTCACATGCCGTCGAGAAATATCTGTCAGACGTGTTGGTTTGCTCACGATGTTTTCGTTCACCGTTTTTTGAGCAAGTGATAATAATTGTACGTATACAATACGCGCATGAATCCGAAAAGTCAGAGGTGCGTGTCTTGGTGTGAAATCGATACCTATGACTTGGCAGTCCGGTCACACCACTAGGCTATTACTGCCCACTGTTGTGAGTGCGCTAAAACGGCTAAACAGATTTGTCTGAAATTTGGCACATGGGTAGACTATGATCTGGAGAAGGACCTAGGATACCTTTTATCCCAATATTTCTAAAGGATCGAGACTTATGCGGGTGAAACCATGTGGTGGAACTAGTTTTAAATTAACACATAGGCCACCTTTCTCTCTGGCCATTTAAATTGAATAAATGTAGTATCTTTACATTTCCCGAAGAATGAATCGAGAAAAGGAAAACGCAGTTCTTTGAAATACCTTTTAATGCTTCCATTTAATATCTTAAGCGACCTAGTTAGCTAAATATAAAGGTTAGTTTACAAAGTAGGCTCATAACATTACCATTCGTATGCCCAAGTACACACGGGATGTTCCCTTTACCCGGGTCCTCGTTTTTCATTTTCCATAGTATTTGTATATAGCCTTTTGATCTTTTACGACGCTTTAAATGTACGAAGATGGGCATTTATGTGAGTCATTGTACTATAAAATAGCTACACTTGGTTTGAAGATGGTCATATTATGAGCATTACTATTGATATATTTTTATTAAGGTAGGTAATGTCTTTTGTATTTACACCCAACAAATATTTTGTTCAATTTCAATCTAGGTTTTTTTTTAATGAGTATTGTTGTTTTTTTTGGCTTTAAATTATAATACAGCCTTTAATATTAAAATGATGTGCTTATACATGTTACATCCACCAATCCCGTACCTAGTGGGCCTGGGTGGTGAATTACAGCCCAGTCCCTCTCGCAGAGAGGAGGCCTGTGTCCCAGCAGTGAAAGTGGGAATAATATGGGTTTTACCGGGTTAGTTTTCAATGATCGGCCAAATTTTCACAGGGTGTTCTACCCATGAATATGAACAACTTTCACTAAGGGACCAAGTCTGAAATAACAAAAAAAATATCAGCTGTTTCATACAAAAGTTCAATAACTACTAAACCAAAATGTATGAAACAGCTGATATTTTTTTCGTGATTTTAGTATTGGTTATATTTATTTATTATATATTTTTTAATTTTTATTCTGTAGTACATATACATTTAAGTTGGTGCCAACATCAACTCATTAGAGTTTTACCGTGCACCAAAATTATCCACTACATAATTTAAAGAATATAAACAATTTGGAAAAAAACAACAAATAAAATTACAACGGGTGTAAGCGAAATATTTATCTACTAGCTTTTGCCTGCGACTTCGTCCGCGTAAAAGTCTAAAATGGTTTTAATAGGATTTTTTATTGGTTTTTGAGTTTGACTTAGAACTTTGTTTATGGTTATTGCAAAGCAGACTTTGATGGGAAACTGCACTCTCTTGAATTCGAAGGGGTAGTTTGAAGGTGTTAGGGGAATCCTAGGAATAAATACAGACCTCTGTAAAGCTCAGAAACTTCAAATGTGGTACTAATATAGCACGGTGACTTTCGAGACATTCAAATTTTAAAGAGTATTTGCATTGTACCAAGCTTTTATGCGAGTTCAACCTTTTTTGAATAAAATTGGATTGAGTTTTCAAACATGTGTCAAAATAAAATTTAATTTAATCAAAAGCACTAAGGAGTATTGATATCAACTTCGAAGCAAATCACTCCCAAAATAACTTTCTACCCCTATTTAACCCCGTTAGAGAATGAATTAAATACGAAACACGTCTTCCATCAATTTTGTTAAAGAATGTTTATGCAAATTTGAAGTAGATTGGGCCAAGGAATCACGTTGTCCCATACAAACTTTATCCCCCTTTTTCACCCCCTTAGGGGTAGAATTTCGGAAAATCCTTTCTTATCGGATGCCTACGTCATACAAAGAACACAACCTTCCAGTTTCAGGTCTCTACGATCAGCGGTTTAGGCTGTGCGTTGATCTGTCAGTCAGTCATTCATGACAAATAATTTTATATGTATAGATAGATTAGGTACTAACAAGCGAACATCGGCGTCCCGTCTTTAAAAAAACAAAAGTGTACGACGATTGTTTTTGAATTGATACAGATTGTTCCTAAAGTACTATATGTTTTTAGTTATAAATTGTTAATTTTCGTATTTTATTATTTATGTTATGATATTATTATTAGGTATTATATTTGCTGCATTATGTATGTTTTAAACTATTTCTGTATAATCAATTAAAAACTATGTTTGTATTAATAAATAAACCTATCTTAGGTATCCATATATTGTAAACAAAAATATTTTATTTGTATTTTATTTTTTCCTCAATGTTTAGTAGTTGATTAACAAAGTAAGGTATTATATACGTTAACGATCTCTTGCCGTGTATATTCGTGTATTTTGTAAGTAACAGCTTAGCACTGATGACGCTACGAGTCCTAATTTCATTATTATTGATGTTTTTTGTTTTCTTTCGATTTTCAGTAAAAAAATCTTCTTTTAATAGTGCATGTTTAGTATTTCCATGTATTGGTATTACATTATCTTACAGAATTCAAATAATTTACTATAGTAATTATTATATTTTTTGTTAATGTTTATAGTTATAGGTTGATTATGTTTATGATTCCGTGCATTTGTGAAATTCAGCATCATTATATGTAGTGACTCTTTACTAAAATTGTATGAAGTCTTATCTATTTTTAGCAAATTATCTATTATTCAATACCAAGCCATTTTATTAGTATGTTGTAGTAAATACGTTGTTTCATTATGATTGACTTCTTGTCGGTTAGAATTATGTAATTATTTATACCTTTGTTGTGAATATTATTTATTGACTGATGTTTGCTTAGAATTTAATTAATATTGTTTGTATAGTTCCGTTTACATACCACAACACATAACATCGAGCTTTGTTTCCCCGAAGGGTTGGGCAGAGGTGTTGGGTGAAGTGTTAAGTTTATTCGAATGTTTATCAGCTCAAACTTATAGTTTGCTGAAAGTATTTATTTAATGAAAGATAGAAAGCGAAAGAAAGTGTTTTAAAACAAGGATTACGGAAACTATGACTTACAGATACAGTATGGAGTATTTAAAATGCACAAACAATTGCATTGAGTTTTTTGAAATACTTACATTTTACTTTTATAAATGCTTCTGCATTAATTGTTTTTTTTATTACATATTAAAGTATTTAAGAATAGGGGTTAACCAATAAATGTACGTTAGCGTTCATTTTGTAGAATCAGTTATCCTAACATTATTAAATGAGCAAGATTTGTATATATTATATATATATATATATTTGTATCACGTTCTCGAAAACGGCTCTAACAATTTCAATGAAAGTTGCATTATAGGGGTTTACGGGGTCGAAAAATCTCATTACTGGGAAAATTCTTTTTCTCTTTTTTCACCCGAGCAGAGCTCGGTCGACCAGGTACTTGTAGTGTGAAGTACCTAGATACATTCTACCGTTGCAATCAAACGCATGTCCCATCAACAGGACATAACTAAAACTGTCACCATCCGTCCACACTGTTCTGTATTAATGACACGCCTCTAAATGGCATTAAATGAGAGGTAATAGCACAGGATAATGGTCTCTAAACACGGCTTGCAGCTGTAAAACTTTATTTATATTAGCCTGCAGCCCACTCTGTCTGGCCTAGCTTTCTTACAACATCAATGTATGAAATGTATGATTTTGTCATACGTTCTTGATGTCGTGATTCATATGTTATGGAGTATTTTTCGACTTGATAGTTATTTGAATGGAATGCCAGACGTGTTTTTTATCAACGGTAAAACTATTCAATTATCCTAACTTTTATATTATAAATGCGAAAGTGAGTTTGTTTATTGTTACGCTTTCACGCTAAAACGGCTGAACGGATTTGAATGAAATTTGGCACATAGGTAGACCATGGCCTGGGTTAGGACAAAGCATATTTTTTAGCCCGATATTCTTACGGGATTAAGACTAATGCGGATGAAACCGTGGGGCGCAGCTAGTAAATTATAATATAAACGCTTTACAACAAACAGTGCTGAAGACTGCATTGTTTGTTGAGA
Organism: Agrochola lota; assembly: GCA_947364205.1. NCBI lineage: Eukaryota > Metazoa > Arthropoda > Insecta > Lepidoptera > Noctuidae > Agrochola > Agrochola lota. The sequence continues at coordinate 6,431,626 of OX376231.1, read as the reverse complement.
TAATCAATTAAACAAAAAAGCACTCTTGAATGAAAGTACAAAAGTATCTTTGCATTACTAACTTAAAAATATAATTTAGTATCATTTATTTAACAGTTTTTGTACACACATACAAAAATACAAGAAGAGAGGAACAGAATAATACTAGCTAATCTTTTGCTCAAGAACTTTTTATTTGCAGTGTTGAGCGAAATAGAAACAAAAGAAAACACTACGTACATATAAAACAAAGTTCCCCTACTGTGTCTGTCTGTTAGAACGCGATAAAGTCAAAAACTACTAAACGGAGGACGGACGGAGTGATTCATGAGGAAGGTTTAAGTGTATAATTCACTAAGGTTTTGTGTAAATTGCCTGAAATATGACGGAGTAAAATACACTAAGTAGGATGGACATCCGTTATATTTAAATCTAACCCCCATGTTCGACGCAACAGGCTGATACGACCTTACGACAGAAAAAAAATGGCATATACAGGAGGGCAGGTACATCGACGCGAAACCTTTTACTATAGATTCAGGACATGATTCTACACTCCCCTGCGTCGAAATGTTTCGTCGGTTATTAAAAAAAGAAAATCAACAGTTGTTTTTTTTTTGGCAGCCTGTATGCTCTGGTAAATTTGTCAAACTTTTATTCATTTTCAATATTGAATACTAGGCTTTTGGCTTATTTGTCAATGTGTATTTTATGTATTTTTTTTTTGTAATTATCGTTGTGTTTGTGCTGATAAACAATATTTCTTTTTTTTTTTGCTGGGGCGGCTGGCAACCCGCCCCGACTACATAAATAAAAATATACACTATTCTTTTATTAACTCCAACACTTGTCACAGTTCACATGTATAATATTATTATTATATGTGTCTATGCTTATCATAAAGTAAAGTCGCTTTTCGCGTCTTCCTGTGTGACCGCGTTGTTCTTCTAAACTACGCAATGGATTTTGATGCGGGTTTCCGGCATCAATAAGTGCATTTGTACCGGAAGGTTTAATTGTATAATTATTAAACTTATATATAATAAAGAATTCTCGATGTTTCGTCAAGTCGTAAAAGCCGCACCAATCAAGGGTGGGTCGCTAGTGAAGAATAAAAACCTCGTAAAATACATAACTTTGATACCTGAAGATAATACGTGGACAGGATATTTCGCAAACAACATGAAACGCAATACCGTAGTGTGATATCGGCTCTATTACTCGCCCCGTAGATTTACGGTCGGTTTGCTCGCGTAAACTTAGTTGACGTTTACAACTAGTTCCCTCCGAACAGGATCGGGCTGGAAAAGCGGCGGATTAGGAAAGTGTTTCAATTTTCGAAATAAAGAAAAAAAATTATTTGGCACAGTACCGTATGCAAGGAACGCATTTCAATAAAACATTCCATTCACACATACACGTCACGCACACTACAGAGCATATTCACATTTTTTCTTTTTGTAAATTAAATTAAATGTAAATTATTTATTTACTTAGACGGCAGTGATCTATATGTTGCTTGGTTTGGTACAAAAAAACTTAAAAGCTATGTTAGTGTGTTACAATTTAATAATTGTAACACACTAACATAGCTTTTAAGTTTTTTGACTTTGTTATAATTAACAAAGTACTAAGACGAACTCATGGAAAAGTTCCTGCAACATAGCGTATTCAACTTGATAAATCATAAAACTTATTATACGTTGAATCATCTCAGACTATCGGAGTTCACCGCTGGTTCTCCAGTTTCTGAATCTGGTCAGCCCCAGCAGCCTTGTGGGTCGCCGATCCATCTTGTTATATCCCACATAACCAACCATTTTGATTTGATAAGTTTCTTCAACTATACTGAGTGCAACTGGAGGTTACTTCGTGGCCAAGTATGTCTTCGAAAAGCCTCGACATCTGTAGCGTATGTTCAAAAGTTTTTATAAGGTTGCTGCAACATGAGTAGCAGCAGAGTACAAAGGAAGTTTCTTTGTACGGAAAATTATTTCCAAGGTTCAGCTATTGGTGAAGATTCATTAGGGCAAAGTTGACAACCATTTAAGCCTCTTTCCGAACTTTAACTGCAACTAAATGTGATCATAGCTTTTATCAAAGTTCACCTAGCCTGACTATACCAATGTATTGCAGGCTGGAGATGAATATTGTTTATACAGAGTGGCGATTTATACACCTCGCACAAATCGCACACCCTGTATGTGTATAATTGCATCCATGTTGGTATCTAACAAAACCCCTAAACGTGCTAACGTTTAACGTTTAGGTGCTAACCTCCTGATCTAATGGCCCCAAATTAACGCTTTCTACAGGGTACTCGCTTTTTGTGAATATTGAATTATGGTGTAAAATCTACATTTCCAGTCGGTGAAAATACTATCTCCTTTTATGTCAGCCAGATAATGTTTATTATTGAAGCATATTGCTTATGACAAATATGGCGCGAGTGGGTGATGAAAATAATGTAATTATTGATAGAAACTGACGTTAAATTATGACGCGAAATTTATTTTAAGCAATTCAGCTTTGTTTTTACTTTCGATTCGATTTGAAAGTATTAACCTGGGGTCAAAAGTGTTAATAAATAAAGTTTGTTATGTTTATGGAAATTATGTTGGTGGTGTATCAAATGTCGTCTTTATTAGTCATCGATGTACCAATAAGTTTTTAAAGATTTCTGGTCAATCATCAATATCTGTTGGTGGAAACTGAAGTCGCTTACTGGAGCAGTTTCTTTCAGACACATAAAAGAAGCTGGTATTAGAACAACAATTTAACAATTCACAACTTTTTTAAGTAGGTAGGTAAAATGCATGTAGGTTTATCAATTACCTACTTTTCAGAGGTTTCTGAAATAAGGAAAACCACAATCTTATGAATGACGTAAAATAAAAACCCAAAAGATAAATTTATCGAATATACCCAAATATCTACCTATCTCGAGCTTTCAAAACCAGTACCAAAACAAAGTAGGTAGGCACACAGCAATGGAGAGTGCCATTTATTTTCATTGCGTCTCTCGGTATGCACGATTGTGTTCACTTTATGTAACTCAGCGAATGCTGAACGTCATTCAGTGGACGTTTATTGAATGAAGGGAAGCGGCCGTCGGGAGCGATTCGATTTGTTCGAATGAAAGAATGGACTATAACTCGAAGCTTAAATATTCGATGGAGTTGTTGGTAGTGTGTTTGTGAAGGAATAAGTGTGCCAAGAGAGTGAAAACTTTAAAAATGAATTATGTTGTTTTCGGTGTGAGGAAATGGGGTGTGCTTTTGATGCGCATCCATAGACTCAGTTCCGTTTTCCAACGCAACGTGCATAGTCGTTGTATTGAAAGCCTCTGATTTAGTTTTAAATATTATTTCATTATTTACTTTCCTCAGTCATTGCTTTTGTGGATATGCGAACTACGCGTCAAAAACCTGACGTCACACAAATCTTGCATCGCGCAAGCAGGGTTTACTGAGACCTCCCGACATCAATCGTTGGGCAGATGCCCACCAGACACAATACCCGTCTAGTCGGAGGATCCCTTGAAACCGGTAGTAAAATTATGTTTTCTGAAATTTATGTTTAGTGTTATAACAACAGCTCTAAGCGTTGCCTTGTTCAATAGCTTATTGCAGACAGTTACTTACTGTCGGCAGATGGACGGCGCTACCGCGGTCCACGCCCACTGCAGTAGGTACGTGCACAGTGCTACTTAAAAACCTATTGCAACTGTGAGGTGAACTTTTTAAGAAGGTAGTGAGAAATATGTATTACAAACTCTTTAGCAAAAGTAAACAATAATAATATTGTCATGTAACTAACCAGAATACCTGCGGAATTTCGCGTTGTTGCATAACTTTTTAATTAGTCGATGTTTTTTATTCATATTCTTTGTTGCATCTTGCAATGAGCTTGTGGCTAAGTAATAACAGCCACACGGGTCGATCTACCTCGGTAAGCTACACTTGCCGGGGTTGGTCCGTGGCTGGATGACCATCTTTACATACCGAGATTCCTCCGTGCCTTGGAAAGCACTTTAAGCCGCTGGTCTCGGCTGTCATTCGTGAATCTTTGACAGTCGTTACGAGTCGGCAGAATCCCGAAAGACTGACAACCAGTCTTACCAAGGGGTATCGTATTACCCAGTTACTGGGTTGTGGAGGTCAGATAGGCAGTCGCTCCATGTAAAATACTGGTATTCAGCTGTATACTGTTAGACTGGAAGCCGACCCCAACATAGTTGGGAAAAAGCTAGACAGATTGATTCTTTATTGCATCTCTTTAGGTCTGGAGCTATCCGAATATCAAAAAATATTCGCTGTTACAATGTATAGTAAGATTGCTTATACCAAGCGCCTACCTAGTGTTGAAACTGACTGATATGGTATGGGTATGTGTGTTATAGAATAAACAAACCAACATGGTTAAGGCTGCCTATCCACTGGACAAGAGAGGAGAGGAGCGGAGCGGTGGTGTGCCAATTTTAACCAATGGAATTGCATAAAACCTCCGCTCCGCTTCAGTGGATAGGGATTTGCGAACTCGTTTAAAAATTCATACAAAACCGGGAAGCCGAGAGGGGAAGCGGAACGGGGAAACGGAGCGGAGAAGTGGAGCGGGGAATTATTATTCGTCGCGTGAACTCGGTCTAGCTCCGCACAGTCCGTAACTCCGCTCCGCTACCTCGCTCCGCATCAATGGACAGATACTGTCCGCAACTCCGCCCCACTCCGCTGCCTCGCTCCGCTTCAATGGATAGGCAGCCTTAAGGAACGATATTCACAAATGAAAGAGGAGGGAGACCAAATAATAGAGGAATATATTGTATGAAAGTTTACATGGCAAAAAAAACTCAGATTATACGTACTATAGAAATTAATGAAGAAAAATACGTATTGTGACGAACCACAGGTCAACAACCAGCATAAGTATAATCAGCCTATAATATTCCCACTGCTGGGCATCCTCTCTTCGAGAGGGAGTGGGTTGTAATCTACCACGCGGCCCCAGTGCGGGTTGGTAGATGTCACATGTCTTCGAGTTTTTGGTTCTAGGACATGCCGGTTTGTTCACGATGTTTTCCTTCACCGTTTTGAGAGCAGTGGTGATGAAATTATTTACACAAAGTAAAGCGTCAGCCTGCCAACCGTTACCACTGGGCCACCATTGCTTCCCAACAAGCAGCAATGCTTGGAATGGCAAAATTTTTGTTGGTTTGCCGAAAAACCTTTTCTGGTTTATGTCTCTGTAGGTAGCAGCGACTACTTGAAATCAAGTGTATGGACATCCTATTCCCCGATCTGTGGCATAAAAAACTGTTATTAATTCTCACGATCGATAATAATCCATCGATTCTTACCATAGATGACCGCGAGCAATCGTCAGCAAATGTCAACTACTGAGAATCGAAACTCAATGCTAACTGGGGTGAACCTTATTTTGACGTCATTCACATAGGTTTATTACATAGGATTTTTATTACAGAGGTTTAGGTAGAATGGCATGCAGTTGCATAGGGGTTCCCCTGGAGATCCGTTTATGTAGCAATGCACTGATAAAATCTGTTTGCACTTATAATCTTGTGCAAGGGTAATTGTTACGTCATCGCTACACGGTTAACATTATTTCTAGATTTAGTTATGAAAGGAAGGAAAAAAACAGTGTTTATTTTAAATATTTTTGTGGACCAACATGAAGACTTCTCAAAATGGATACCTGACGTAATGTTGTATTGGGTCAGTCTATGATTGGCCATAAGTTTCAACCTTGTGGTTCAAAATTAGATAAGATTTGAGCTCAGGACATATTGGAAACTGAAAAGATAAGTCACCCACAGTTCGATAAATATTTTTTTAATAGTAATATTTCGTGTACAGTTTTTTAATTAAATTTGGTTTGTGTACTAGCAACCAAAGTGTTTTCATTCCAAAGTACCCACAGGCCGCTATCTTAATAAATTGGCGGAAATTGTAATGTCAACCCACAAAATTCAAATAACTATCGGACGTAAAAATTTTGTATCGTTTGGCAGTAAGATGGGGGTGTGGATGAAGATGGTAGGGGAGGGGGAGGGGTGCTCCTTCTCCCCTGGCACCACTCCCATGAAAAGGTAAGGCATCGTTCTTGAGAAAAACAAATAATTGTAACCTAAACTCAAAACACTTTAAAAGCCGTTGCGGTTTGCGGATTAAGGTTGGGGAAAATCACGTGGCTGCTCTAAATTTGTTTCCAACCAGTAATAGCGATGGCGTAGTTAATGGTGACGGCGTAACCGACTATTTCAGAATGGTTTAAAAAAAAATAACCATGAAGGGGATAGTGGGGTCTTTGTTCGCTCGCTTTAAGGCTTGTGCAGACCAGCGCGACTTGTCGCGCGACGCGACACGAACAATACAATTTCTAAGAAAACTTCACAGTATAACAATAACCGGTGTCGCGTCGCGCGACAAGTCGCGCTGGTCTGCACAAGCCTTTACTCGTTCATTAGACCCTGTCATCCTCTTCGAACCTAACCTGTCCGAGTTGGGGTGACCAAAAATCCTGAGCTCGCTTCACTCGCTCGTGCATCCTAAGTTTTCCTAATAACTGTAGAAGTAACATTGTAGTAACTGCTTTTCTGCAAGGTTTAAAAAAAAAACAAGAATGGTATAATGGGGAGTGGGGTCTTTGTTCACTCGATTTACTCGCTCATTAGACCCCGCCATCCTTTTCGAACCTTACATGTCCGAGTCGGGGTTCCCAAGTCCCGAGCTCGCTTCGCTCGCCAAAAACATCCTAAGTTTTCCTAATAACTGTAGAAGTAAAACTGTAGTAACTAGTTTTCTGCATGGTTTAATAAAAAAAAACACGAATGGTATAACGGGGATAGTGAGGTCTTTGTTCGCTCGCTTTACTCGCTCATTAGACCCCGCCATCCTCTTCGAACCTAACTTCCCCGAGTCGGGGTGCCCCAAGTCCCGAGCTCGCTTCGCTCGCTCTAACATCCTTAGTTCTCCTAATAACAGTTACCAGTAGCAGTAATATTGTAGTAACCTCCGCAGTTTTCTAGGTTGTTATAAAAACAAATAAAACAACAAAAAATACATAAAAACACCACGATGCACGGAGAACACATTCATGCAACTCGGGGAGAAACGGAATGAACGAAAACGAATGACACATGACGTAAATGAAGTAGTGCAGTAGGTACTGTTTTTTTTTTATTTTTACGTTCCGTTTCATCGATTTGGCACATTATTTTGCACCACAAACAGTATAATGAGACAGATTTGGTTTTCAATCGCCCATTTAAACGTTTCGTTTTCGCTTTTTATCTGATTTGAGGTTAGAACCAATATTTATTAAAATCTCTAAAAATACGCATTGCCTTTTAATAAGATAGATAGCATTATAATCGGGGACCCAACCCCTACCAGCTTTAACCTCATTTACCCCATACAACTGCCAAACGATACTAGACCCTAACCCAAACAACTGCTTCCTAGTACTAGGGGTCTCTGAGCTAAGCCGCGGACAGATAGACAGACAGATTGACATAGCGAAACTATAAGGATTTCTTGTTGACTACGGAATCCTAAAAAGAACCCACGGAGCGCCATCCTAATAAAATTTGTTGAATGGAATTCCAGTTAGCATGACTAGCGGATCTATTGTTTGTTTGGTTTGTAAATGTGCACTACACTATTTATTTATTTATTGGATCTCCAACAGAGGCTACAAAATTTCATGCGAGTTTACAATCTAAGAACAGGTACAAATAAATTGTGCGCTTCCAATTATAGGAGACCACATCATTCTCTTATAATGTAGGTAGATACATTAAGTTTGACAAAGCGAAAATATAATAGTAAAAAGTGCCGTGATTCCCGAGGTTGTGGGTTCAAATCCGGGCAAGTACCAATGTGACTTTTTCAATTCATATGTACTTTCTGAGTTTGTCTTGGACATTACTGACATCGATGAAGGAAAACATCGTGAGGAAACCTGGACTTATAGTTAATATAAGTCTGAAATCGCCAACCCGTCTTGAGCAAGCGTGGTGATCAATGCTCGTGCCTTCTCTGTATGAGAAGAGGCCTTTGCCCTGCAGTGGGACAGTAACAGGCTGATATTATTATTATTATTAAATCAAAACATACAACACGAAGTCACAGATGGAAACAAAATGAAATACAAAACAAATTAATAATAAAAACATTTAAAAAAAAATAACCATAAAAGACAACAGACAAAAATAAGTAATTAAGGCTTTGGATATTATGACTTTTAAAGCTTTTTTAAACTTTGACTACTGTTGAAAAGAAAATAAACTTCAGTTAAATAGTCAGCCTGTTTTTCATTTGATCAATAATTATATCAAGGTCTGACTGCGTATGGCGCTTTTAGAGTACGCCGGAAGTACCTACTTAAGTATCATTGCGAAGAGTCAGACAGAGGCAATATTAACGTAACACCAAAACTATTTACAGGTGATAACAGTGAAGAATTCGAAGTGGAAGTAAAGACGGACTTGAAACAAATGACGAACGTAATTTGAAGTACTTGTTCCGGAAAGGAAGTTCGTAATCGAATTACTTATCAGGGGATATTAACACTTAAAAAATAAGTACAAAACAATGGTACGATTGGAACTTAACAAATACTTCAGCTTATGTGTAATTCTTTGTATGACATGACACTGCGTTATTATTGAGTGTTGAGTTAATACGCACATATTTACCCATTCATGCATTAATACTATGTAGGAGCTCTTGAATTTAAATGCAGTGATAAATGTTGAAATTACTGTATCATCAAATTGTTGTTTTGATTTGATATTTGTCGTCTGCTCTTCAGACATGGCTTAAGTCACAGTCTTGTCACAGTACGTAAGTAAAAAAATAACTCATTTGGTTTTATAATACGAGTAAATCACCGCGGATTTATATCTTGACTGCTGGTAATTGATGTTGAAGAATTAATAAATGATGATGATTAATTAAGAAATTTTAAGAGACCTAATCAACCACTTTAAGCTCCCCCTTTTGGATATTTTTACCACTATGCCCAACTCTGTAACAGTAGCCGAGGTTAGTCCCTGAACTGGAAAAGGCCATAATGTGGCAAACGCGTCATATACAAATAAATATAGGTACTAGAACATCATAGGCTTAGAGGATCATAGTTTATTATTGTAAAACGTGGGTGTTATGGAAACGTGACGTCGTAGTATAGGATAATGCCACAAACTAGTGAAGACCCAAAGGTTAACAACAAATAAAGCATTTTAAAGGAAGACTGCAGTAGAACGTTTTCGAGTGCACAACCCTGTATATAAACAATGCGGCCGATATCAATCTCACAAACTTAGCCGAAAATATCGGGATCGGAACTAACCAAATATTCTCTGACTTTCAATTGTTTAATACTAATCACAGTACCGCGGGTCTCCCTTGGTTCATCGAAAAGAAATTGCCAAATTATCACTTCCCAAAAAAAAATCCGCATAATTTTACTAAATTATTACTTAGCAAAAAATCTCTTCACAAATAATTGTAACGGAAACCTAATGTTTTGCAAGTGAACGTTTAAACAATAACTTGTTTACCAACTAGTACTTTTACCAATTTTTATGTAGTCAAAATGAGTCATTCCAACTGAAATATCAGTTGCAATAACTAATTTTACGCAAAATAAAGACGTTTTTATTACAAGGGTGTTTTTTCCACTTGGGACCAATTCTAAACAGGTAATAAATAATATTATAACTATTCTGGTAGTATTTTTTTTTTAGTTAGTAGCTTTTTTTAAATAATTAATCTCGTCTGACTAGTTCAGTTTCGGGTAGCCTGTTTATTTTCCATATTTTTTTTCTATATAATCTAGTCGTTTCTTACACTCGCCGGCCGCTACCGCGGCACTGCTCGCTTCGGAGGTAGAGAGGTCACAGTTTTAACCTAACCTAACCATTTTTAAAAAATAATTAACCTACTCTAACTAGTTCCATAATTAACTGACCATAAGTTTATTGTTAAAGATTGTTTGCTGTAATAAATCATTTGATTAAAGTCCAAATGGCTAAATGATATTATCCTTGATAATATTCTGCCGAGTAAAAATTTTACCAAATGAAAATGTGCGTACTAAAATAATTCCAATCATTGCATTGGTGTAAAAAAAGGTTGCTTAAATTTGTTTGGGTAGTGAAAGGACATGGATAAAGTCTGACCCAGCACGGACAAAGACTTAATAATATTTTTTAAGCTTATAATATTTAAATTTCCATCATGGCTTTCATTTGTCCGCATAACATGGTGGAAAAATATCAATTTAAAAGAGTATTCATTAATTGTTTGTTATATTTTGATTACCACCATTTTACGTCGAATGTCATTAAAAAGTCAAGACATCATGTCTTTCAATAATGACATGATAATTTAAGTCAATCGTGTGTCTTGTTGCCCGCATGAATGTTTTCTTGTGGTTTATTGTGGTGTTTTACGACGATCTTTCGATTTGTTTCTGGATACCTGTTGTTACTGCTCTCCCGACCGACCCGCTTTGCATCACGGACTTTGCATCTACTCATTTCGATTTACTTTGCTTACTCGCACTATGGACAACTGATTTTGCCCTATTTCTAATGGAGAACCCGCGTTGCATTAACTGTGGTATAGCAACGCTTCGCTTAGGAGCCATTCGTTACATTCGACAGTGGATTACTCCGCGATTGGTGAATTTTAACATTTTCAGTAACGTCTTCAGCACTTCTTATTAGGGTGGCTATTTGTTAATATGTAGGTGTTTTATTTTAGGTCACTGCATCTGATCATGTGTGCCATTCTTGCTGGTTACTGGCTTGGCAGACATTATCACAGTCTGGTACAAGTAGAACACCGAGCCCATCATCATGTGTGTGTAAACTGTAGAAGATCCCTGCTGCGTGTTCGTTTTCATACACTGACACGTAATCCTGAACGTAATAGACACATTCATGATGTTGTATCTGAACGAATTTTTCCTCAACAATGTTTAATTCTCAATATACTTTGTGATTTCAGGAGGTGGTTGGCCAAAGAGCTCGCGACGCTGCCATCGTTCTAACAAACGAACGCGTTTTCTTTAAAATAATAGTCATTTTAGGGGTATGAGGAACAGGGTGTAAAGTTCACTCATCCCCCATAGAAAAGGGAGGATCCTCCGACCAGACGGGCGTGATGTCTGGCGGGCAACTGCCCAGAGGTTGAAGTCGGGAAGCTTGTACGAGTATATATGTTTATCGCGCGGTAAACTCTAGTTGCGCAATGCAGGATTTGTGTGACGTCAGGATGTTGTGTGACGTCAGGTCTTTGATGCGTAGTTCGCATGTAGCGATGTAGATGCCGCTACATCATCATCATCATTCAGCTAAAAAGTCCACTGCGGCACATAAGCACGCCCTTCACATGGTGGAAATCGCGAGCTTCACTGTATGCGAGGAGCACAGGACTGGTCTATGTGATATGATTAAAAGTAAATAAAAATAAAATCAGCCTATTACTTTCCCACTGCAGAGCTTAGGCCTCTTCTTATACAGAGAAGGCACAAGCATTGATTACCACAATTGCTCAAGACAGGTTGGCAATTTCAGACTTATATTAACTATAAGTCCAGATTTCCTCGCGATGTTTTTCCATAACCAATGTTATAAATATAATATATAATTTCAAAATGAAAGTACATATGAATTGAGAAAAGTCACATTGGTACTTGCCCGGATTTGAACCCACAACCTCGTGCATCAGAAGCGAGGCTTTAACCACTGGGCCTTCACGATAATGTACATAGTTACTGTATTCAAACGTCAAAATGTCATACCAGAATGTTCAATTAAAAGGTCTGATATCTCGTCACCACCGAGTTCTAGAGTAATAAAATATAAACAGGACTATTAAATACAAATGTTTCTTTATGATATATATTGTTTTATTTATGTCCATGCTGGGCCAAACTTGTATGGGTGCGTTATCCATCTCCTTTGGCAAAATCTTTTCGGTAAAACGGCAGGATCCCCAGTCCCGCACCACAAGCTTTATGACATACGTGGGACACCTGCATGTCTTATATATGACGGTGAAAAGTTTGCTTAGCTTTAGATATTGACAAACAATAGGTTTAAAACTGCTTACTGTGTCAGTATCTATGGATTCATTTTCGTGTAACCTATTATCCTCATCAGCCTCCTATCCGTCTTCCAATTTGAGGTCACAGCAGCTCCTATCCTACCGTAGATACCCCTCATTCCTCTTTTGGTCATATTTCAGGATGACATGGATTTGGAGGAGTACTTAGTCGCCTCAGCGTCCTTTTGTTTTTGTATTTATTTGTATACTTAGTTAGTAATTTAATTAAGGTGGTTGTCACACTGCTCCGGACACTGCTCCGGTGTGCGGTGCTACGATATTTAACTTTGACTGCCCTGCACGGAGATGCGGTGTCAGTGTGTGCGGTTTTTGTATACCAATCAAGATTCTACAGTCAAAGTTAAAAACCGCAACACTGTGATAACCGCCTTTGTATTTAGTGTAAATAGTTAATTACAGATTAGTTTATCTTCTGTAGTTTCCTTCATTACGACCGTATCTATCCAGCCTACCTGTGTGGTGTTCAAGTGATGTGTCGCCGACGCTACTGCCCACATTAGATGTTAATCTTGGCTACCGTTGCGTAACAGTATGCACCCATTGTGTTAGCTTTTCGTGCTTTCTGTTTGTTACCTTATTATTGGTTAAATGGCTTTGTTTGAATGGTAATGTTCGGTGGTTTGATTTAATTAGCTGAATTAGCTTATTGTTAATTGCTGTTTAGGTGTTCCACTTTAATTTGTTGAAATTTGGTGAAGTTTGTTAAAAACAAAACTATCACGGTTTTTACAAGCCTTCGCTTAGCTCATCGTCTTTTGTTAATAATTTTATATGTAATTACTTCACGATCACGTAATAGTCTTTTGTAAGAAATAACTAACTAATTCAAAAAAAATCACTAACCTATATTTTGTTTCCAAATATGGCGTTGTCATGAACGATTAAATTCCTAGAAATATCGAAAGGACCAGACTGCTAACGTGTTGGTCCCAGATTGATATTTCGTTCGCACTTCGGAAGGCGAGGCGCGCATGCGTCAAAGTACTTGCTCTGACGCAAGTCGCTTGCCCAAGTGTGCGACTACACCGGGCGTATGCCAAATAATTGACAAATAGACACGGGGGCTTGATACTGAGAAACACAACAAATAAACCCTTTTTTGCCAAGTTTGTAGCCAATATTTGTGTAACAATCATCTTTCGCACAGAAATGAGGTTAAAGACGAATTGTTTGATGTGATTGATTCATAAGGTTCGATAATCGTTTGCGTAAATAACGTGCATTTTAGTGTGTTGGCTTACTAGTTAAGAACAGCTATTACCGTTTTTTTGAAGTAGGATAGTTAATTGACTGTTGCAAAAGCTGGTCAACATTTCGAGTTGGCAGAGAACGTGAGAATATTGAGTTTTCTTCTAGGATGTTTTTGTAAAAAATGTGCAAACAACTGTATGTAGAAAAGATTAACACATTCAGTCAATGTATTAAATATAGACATACAAAACGTTGACGTATAATAGTCAATATTATTGTACTAGAATTACCGGCTAGACAAAGAAAAACACATTTGTTTAACACTAAGACAGCACAGAACCTTTGCATAAAATTGAAGCCAAACACACGACTTAACGTCTAATCAGTATACCTGGTAGCTTAGAAATAACACCTACCGAATCAAATCACTTTAAAGACGGATATGTATTGTGCAAATGACCTGTGATGTGCGATCGGTAAGCACAATGGGGAAACCCATGTCGTCAATACTGTACAGCCGACCGATCTTCGGTGGTATCACATTGACCTTGAGCTGGCCTAGGGTAGTACGGAATTTCAATGCAATAGAGGCCAGCTTATACTGGTTAACACTGACGAGCGGCCTTCTATACCAGTTCATGATAAAGCAAAGATCTTATCTGGATTTAGATCACGGTTCAATCGAATTTGTTGTTATGATCTTGCTCTGACGGTAGTTGGTGATCTCAATCCTTTCATTGTGCGTCTATTGGGTTGTATGAATCGATATCTTTTATAAGGTTAGGTATAACTAGGGGTTTCCCAAATAGTCCTTCTTTCAAACATGTGCAGAAGAATAGTCCAAGAAAGGAACGTCCTTATGTGCCTAAGATCCAAGCACATCCGAAAGTTTAAAGAAAAGGACGTCAGCCAGTGCACATAATATAACTAGGATGCTTCTTCCATATCGGTGTTTGAAATAAACAGTACCCCTAGCTTAAGCCTTACAGCTCTAGCTTCGACATCCCGTCTTTGCAAAGGGAAAGAACATAAAAAAACTTGAAAAGTTGCAGAATTGTAGTCTTCTCATATAGCTAAGTCAAGGCACCTAAATCAAAACAAAAAAAAAGACATTGATCACAATACAATCATTTTTACTATCAAATCAAAGAATGTTAAGCACGCTTCAACAATCAATCAATTAAGATTATTAAATCCATCGAACATTATTCTTTTCATCGTCGACCACTCCAGCCGTTTCCGTAAAATGATTCAAATCTGTCAGTACGTTATTTACGATAAGGTGATCTACACTAATAACTTTATCGCTAAATATATCTGCGGCTATTTTTACACTTACTGATTACAAAATATCAATGAATGAAAGGCGCGTTGTTCGAACATACGTAATAGCTTATAGTACAAATAATGGCGCATCGCCTCTGACGTGAGTGTCATCAAACATACTTATCTGCAGACGTTTCGCTGTAATTCTCATAATAAGATTATCTTATCACACCAAGCAATAGGTGCTAACAATCGTAGTTTGTCTATCATTGACGCCCGTCCGTGTTTTTACCCAGAATGATCTGCAAATTGATTTGTTTGATAGTCAACAATTTACTCTGAAATGCACAATGGACACGCGTCATTGGTATTTGGTTGTATCGAAATTTTGTACATATTTTTTCCTCTAATGTAGTTGTCGTCGTAACTGTCATAATAAGGTTTTTTTTAAATGGCTGCAAAGTGAAACGCTTACGTCAGATCCAAATGAAGAAGTTGGAACTTCATTAATGTCTCCCTAACTTACACTTAATGTATTGTATCCGGAAATATTAAATAAACATCTGTGCAATAATAAAGTAAATACGTATGTATTTTTTGTGAGAGTTTCGGTACGTTTCCTATAAATAACTAAAGTAAATACATATTTCATAGATATGATAGGAATTGATGGCATCATTCTTACATTGCTGGCGCCAGCGAGTAGTCATGGTTGGTGATAAGTTATGTTTGCAGAAACATATTGAAATGTTTTTTGTATAAATTATTTACGTTCAGCCCAGATTTCTTGGTGAATTATTGAGACAAAGTAGTTTAATAAATGCAAGTTGGTTTAAAGGAATGCAATGAAATCTTAATAGTGTCGGCATTCTTTTGCGGTTTACAAACAATATAAATGATAATGTGCTCTAAAATAATCCGATATAATATCGTATGTTTGTTTTTCAAAGCTTTAGAACTCTATGGTTCTCTATGAGCGTAAAATATATTTTATCTTCAAACGGAAATCATTGTAGATTTTTTTAACTCGATGTGGTCAGACGCGTGAATTGTGATACCATCATCAATCATGAAAAAACTTAATCGGTGCGCAATCATAATGTAAAATTATTCAAACTGATACAGATAATGACAGCACATGACACGTTGCTTCTAGAATTGATGACGTCATAACGGTATTTATTCAACGGGTACTGGCCGTACCTAACAGTCATACTGTGCCTAGAGTCCACTTACTGTATAAATACCGGTATACAGCTGCATCCTGTTAGACTGGAAGCTGACCCCAACATAGTTGGGAAAAGGCTAGGCATATTATGTTGGAGTCCGCTTCCAGTCTAACCGGATGCAGCTGAATATCAGTATTTTACATAGAGCGATTGCCTATCTGACCTCCACAACCCAGTTACTGGGTAACACGATACCCCTTGACAAGACTGTTTGTCGGACTTTCGGCTTTCTTACTACCCGTTATGACTGTCAAAGATCTACGAATGACAACCGGGCTGTACCTAACAGTAGTGTTCGAAAAATAATTTGACTATTAATTTTAACAGTAGTTAATAAATTGGTCCTCTAACAGTACTTTAAAACTATTGATTGACCGCTAATTATTATGTTTAACATCCAATTAGAAAATGTCACTGTCAATGAAAACACAGTGGGAAGACACATCGACTGACGAAGGAAAAAAAATTAATAAGTCTTTTGGCACGCGCAAAACCGGAGTAACGGAATAACTGATTGTCCTGGATTAATGATGCTATATTTTTATCGATAGTGAATGGCGTATTATAAAAATAAAGCATTTAGATTTGATATACGTACAACAGTTTACTACAATTACAGCATAAACAGCCTAAAATGTTCCCACAGCTGGGACTGAGGCTTTTTCTCGGTGATAAGGCGTAGGCCGTGGATGCCGCGTGGTGCAATCACCACGCGGGCCCAGTGCGGTTTTGTAGATGTCACATGTCTTCGAATTTTTGGTTCTAGGACATGCCGGTTTGTTCACGATGTTTTCCTTCACCGTTTTGAGAGCAGTGGTGATGAAATAATTTACACAAAGTAAAGCGCCTGTTTGACTTCGAACCTACAGAATGAAAAAGAAAAGGAAGTGGAGACATTACAGTAATCCAGTTAAAAACTTATAGCACGAAATCAATATATTATGTATACAGGGTGTCAGGGACATCGACGCGAAGCCTGTTCCCATGGATTCAGTACATGATTCTGAACCCTCCAGCGTAGAAATTTTTCGTCGGTTATTTAAAAAAAAAACAGCTGGTCCATACATTTTGACCGCGTAGGTCAAAATGTATGGAACACTTTTCTATGAAACAGCAGATGTATGTATGTACCCAGAAATTAAAAGTCCTAAGAATAGCCTTAAGTTGGAAAAAGCGGTAAGCTTTTGAGAGAGGGATTGCTCAGCCTAAATTAATACGAATAAATCCAAAGTTCCGGTAATAATTTATTTGCAGTCGCAACTTAAACAACCACAACTTAAGTAACCATAACATTCAAACAAAATGACAATTGACAGTGACTCAGTGACAGTGAAAATGACAATGCAATGCTTACGGCACTTTAGCCGGGCTGAGACAGCGCCACTATTATGTCGCTATTGGCACTTTATACGATAGGGATAAACACTTTATAAAAGTTTAGTTACTTTAGCTGCTGACAAAACTATTTCTAGAAAGATGAAAACAGAATGTGGAAAAGGAAGCGCGGAACCGAAAGCTATATATGTTTCAACTAATATAAAATTATAGCGGGATTTCCAGGAAACGAGGCTTTGCAAGGCATTGGGAGTTATTTTTCGCTTTTTCGTTATAATTAATAGTAGTTATTGGGGAAATATTTTCGTGTTAATTGAGTTATTAATAGCGTATTAGTTATTGCTATGTAGGAACTATCGATATAATTATTTAACATAATATTGAAGTGTTTCATGATATATTGTCGTTGAAGGTGACACATAGATAAGTCGGTTTGGATGGCAATGAGCAAGACCACTGTAAAAGATTGCAAAAGTAAGTACCTAGTAGTAAGATTGGATGATCAAAAAAGAAATAACTTAACATGAAAGTATACTGGAAGACGTCAATCATTTTTCAAATCCAGTACATTCCATGTTAACGCGCTATAGGTATTTTGGCGCGTGGCCAAAACCGGAACTAACGCCGCCATCTTGTTTTTTTTAATACTTTTCAAGTGACATTTCACAAAATAATTTTACAAATGTTTACCAACAGCGCCCCCCTGTCAACGTCATTCGAGCGCCAAAAAATCTTTGCAGCAGTATACAGTCCAGCCGTCGATAGAATGCGTTCCTGACACCTGTCAGTGGGACAAGCCTAGTAGTAATATGGATCAAATTCGCAAAACTCATTCGTTAGTATGAAACTGACATGTGTCAAGAACACATTCTGTTGACGGCTGGACTGTACTTTGGTTTTCGATGCAATCTGTCAATAGTAAAATCATTTTTCTTTTGTTTAGTGTAAGTCCGCGCGGCCAAAAACTTAAAAGCACAATATCAATCTAGGTATGTTAGTTACAAAAACTATTTGTTTAAACAAAGGTTGTTTTATAACAAATCATTTACTCGGAACAAATAACAAGACGCTTAGGTAAACGTATGATCTTCCGTAAAGAATAAGTAAAATAAATAAACGGTCCATTCACAAAATATTATCGTGTTTAACATTTTATTTTAAAAGACTATTGGGTATTAAGAACTGCCAGATATTTGTAGTATGATGCAAAACTTCATATCGAGGTAAATTTTTGACCAATTTTCTTGAATAAAACTGATGTGCTTTTCATTAGATTCCTTGAAAATTCTTGACGTTCGTAGCGAAAATGGGAAAATTAATAATGTTATGGGAGGGCAAAATTAAATTAAATTAAATTAAAATTCATTTATTACAGATAACAGGGATCCATATTATGTTAGTATTACAAAAACAACTTATATTCTAGTGTTAGTAGTAGTTAAAGGTAGGTATAAAATAAAATAAAATACAATGATGCACACTCCACGCAGAGGACGAGCAAGCAAGAAAACATGTTTCCTACCTGAGCAACCTCCGGATAAAATGCCGAATATTTCGAGTATAGCTCTCCGCCACAGCTCTCAGGATATAGTTGCGACTATATCCTGAGGGCTGTGGCGGAGAGCTATACTACGCAAAGATCATTGTTAATATTCATTCTAGACTGGATATTATCACTATGTATCATTAGTTTTTATGAAATTTCACAATTTTGCTGATAAAGCAGTCGTAGTAGGTAAAATAAGAAATAGAGCTTCTTCCTAATTTGAACATAAATATAAAACTTTATTAAGATATCCTGTCAATCAGAACTTTTCAATACTGTCGCAATAAAAAGTGGCATACACTTGTACAGACACGTACATTGGTGAACCTGTCGCAAAGGTCAGATGGTCATTGGTCAGTGGTCACGTGACACGATAGGCCGGCCATACTGCACAAACAATGCGGTTCACGTTTGCCTATTAACTGAGGACAAACTAAACGACGCAATTGAACGCTATTGATGCGTTTGCGCATCGGTTTTAGATGGTTTGTGCTTGTTTTTAAGAAGATTATAGATAGTAGGTGAAATTTAAAAGAAAAGTTGGTTGCTTTTGATAAAAAAATATAATTAACCAGCTGCATGAGACAGACGAGTGCTTTTAAAGTGAAGTCAAAAAGATTATCGCAGTCATTTTTCATATGGGGGTTTGTGGCTCAGAGATAACAGCCGCAAGGGTCGATCGATCAGGTTAAACTAAGCTTGCCACGGTTGGTCCGTGGATGGGTGACCATGTTTACCGAGATTCCTCCATGCCTCGGAAAGCACGTTAAGCCTTTGGTCCCGGCTGACATTCGTGGATCTTTGACCATCGTTACGGGTCGTCAGAAGCCCGAAAGTCTGACAACCAGTCTTACCAATAGTATTACCCAGTAACTGGGTTGTGGAGGTCAGATAGGCAGTCGCTTCATGTAAAGTACTGGTATTCAGCTGCATCCGTTTAAACTGGAAGTCGACCCAAACATAGTTGGGAAAAATGCTTGGCAGATGATGAGTAATTTTTCATATCAGCCCATAGCGTTGACAAGCAATTAAAAGTCAGGAAAACAGTACGTACAACGTAATCTGCGTTCGCAATTTATTTACCAAACATGTAAACACACAAGTTTTAGGAAAAACAACTGTAATGCTTATATATAAGGTTCAGTTTGCGCTATAACTTCATATTTTTTTGACTTTTTCAACAGTTATAGTCAGCCTAAAATGAACTTTATTCAAACTAGTATAAACATCAATTGGAAACAAGAATTTAAATAGACCGTAGATACCTTAGTAAAACTTGCCAAATCAAAGCCACAGTCAACACACCCAAGCCTCATAAGATGCAGAGTGCAAAATAGGGATGGCTGTAGCCGGGTTTGATACAAAACCAATCCAAATACTTTATACAGAAAATGATATTTAAATATCACCTTTGAAAACGGTGCATGAGACAAATCGTGTCCACATTTCGATGTACTTCGAGGCATAAACGTTAATAGTTTGTCGCCATTGTCTCCTTTATCATTCGCATTAGCATATATTTTGAAAGGCAGCTATTTATAGCACCGGGTGCCACGACCTAATGCAAACGGTCAGGCATAAATCAATTTAACTGTGAGAATAATCCCCATACTTAACCATAAGTTACTCTGTGATATCGCTTAAAGTTTTCGGTTGAGGAAAATCTCTTGAAGTTGGATTGTTTTTTTTTTTTATACAGGGTTTTTTAAAGTTGGCTAGCTAAACTCCGCAGACGCGATGGGTATCGATAATTAAACACGATAAAATACACTCGATATAAATAGCAAAACGTTTGTGCTAAATTAAACTAATTAATTCAAGTACTAACAACACTAACATAGCGGATATGCATATGGACAAATTTAGGTCCGAATTAAGGATATTTTTTTAAATAAAAGTAATATGTGTTTTGTTGGGAGACCAACGACCGGTGATAGTGTTGTCACTTGAAGTATGAGTTGAGAAAAACTGTTTTATTATGTTTTATCGTGTCAAGATATATATCGATAACCATCTCGTCTGTGAGTTTACACAAAAAAAAAAAACGATTATTAAATTGTTATTTCAAGTGACTACAATAACTGCGGTCGACGATGAACCCGCAATGATTTTTTTGTTTGATCATGTTAAGATTTCTATACCCATCGCGTCTGCGGAGTTTAGCTAGCCAATTTAAAATAACCCTGTATTACGTCTGCTAATGCACCTGTGGTTTTTTAACTGTACTTGAGTAGATGACACCACATGTGAATTTGATCACCTCTGGTATTTTCAGAGTTCGTAACTTAACATGACATTGCCAGCAAAAGAGACTTGCCTGAACAAGGTTGATCAAGTCTTGCGTAACCAACGTACTCCCAGCAAGTTGGTGACAGATACATTAGGCTACATAAATCTTTTGATTATTGTCAAGGTTTTGATTAAGTATCCTACAAACTTGACTTTTGTATAAGGCCTAAATGTTATGCTTAATTACAGGAGGTATTGAGCACTGACTGACATTAGTTTCAATTACCGTTGTCGCAGGGTGGTTTTTAAATAGACTGCATTTCAACGTGTTATAATTGATTAAACACCAGTATTTCATATGGAGCGACTGCCTATCTGACCTCCACAATCCAGTTACCCCTTGGTAAGACAGTTTGTCAGACTTTTGGGCTTCTAACTACCCGTAACGACCGTCAAAGATCTCCGAATGATAGCCGGGACCAACGGCTTAACGTGCTTCCCGAGGCTAGGAGGGGTCTCGATATGCAATGAATGGTCACCAATCCACCAACCGCCCATAGCAAGCGTACCTTAGGCCCTTGACCGACCAGTGCGGCTGTTACCATTTAGCCACGAGCCGTGTCATAGTAAAACGTATTAACCATCAACCACAAAGGCTAAAGACTCTTCATACCAATAATCCTCCTTTCTAAAGCCGTGTAACATTCAATCCCTCAAACAAAGACACATGACACCGTAGCTTCGTCAGTTCAAATAGCTTCTAGCCTCACTTTGTTTTACAGCCAGTTAAAGTCTCAGGGAAAGACGAGACAGAAAATATAATGATTTGTAAAACGTGTTAACTCGCCAATGTCGTAAGAGCCTTAAGAGCCTCCATTTATTATTTTCGCAAGCTGTTTAATTCTATGTGTATTGTGTAATGGATTTCTGATTCGTGTTTGGTTTGTGGACTTTGTGGTCAACTTTAAAGTAATATTTTGACTTGCACGATTATCAGAAGAGCATTCTAGTGGCAGGTATGAGGACCATATTATTACGGTTTTGTGACAATTATAATTTACTCGGAAGGTTACATACCTATCGTGTGGTAGCTTACCGTACAAAGTTTCTAAACTCCTAGACAGCAGAAGTAGTTTTAATACAACTGAAAAGTTTGTGAATATAACTATAGCTTAGAGTAATTTTAACCACATGACTCTAAGCCATAATTATTTTCACAAAATAAGTGTATCAAATTACATAGATAATAAATAACAACAAGTTTTCGCAATATCACAACACATAATGATAATTTTCTGGCACCTGTGCCCAATCATTTGTCATTTTACAAGTTATACAATATACATGTTAATTTATACGTACATTATAACAGTTATAAAATGGTTTGAGTGCTATCAGACATGTGTTTAACGTTTTTTGTTGTATTACTTTAAATTCGGTGACTCAGACTGTCTGAATATTAAGTTGTCTATCCGTGTATAAATTTAACCATCTCATACACCATACTTAATATTATAAATACGAAAGTAACTCTATATGTCTGAAACCTTTTCACGCCTATACTACTGAACTGATCGTTATGATATGATAGCTAGGTAGCCTGGGACCTTGAGAAGGATAGGCTACATTTCATACTACAACAAGACAAGTAACAAAAGTGACAACTAGTCTATATTCTACGTTGTACGTCATGGGCAACAGCAATTTCTGGCACCCATTATCCTACTACGGCAGGTAGAACGGCTTCTTCTTCATCTCTACAGACCATCATCTCAGTGTTTAGTCCCTTCCTAACAATATCATCACTGACATAATCTCTTCATCTTTTCTCTGGTCTGTATTATCTTATAGCCGTCCATACTTTACTGTCCATAAAAACCTGAAGTTTGACTTATCGTTAAAATTATCTACTGCTAATCTAAGAGCTCTGAAATAGGTTAGCAAAACAAGTACGTCATGTATCATATAAGTCTTCCTTTCCACATTAGATGTAGGTTGTTTTATTACATCATTCTAAAATGATCTAGGATTGCATCATTTATGACATTCTCTCTTTTTAAATCTATATCTTATCACAGTCCACCTATATGAACGATTTTTTGTAAGGAGTCGTATCTACAAAAGACAGGAGATTCGCTTGTTGCGTAATAAGCATTGGTAAAATTAGATGCGTGCTAACCCGCTTGTGACCCGATTATTAAACTATTCAGTGACATCTGCCTGTCTCCAAAGGCAGTGTTCTTACTGCAGCATCATCATTTATATCTTGTATTTTGCATTACTATAAAACTTGCCGTAACACTTTTTTTTCTTACTCTAAGATAGCTCACTGTGATAGTTTTACTCCTGTTATTATATTTACTTGCGACATGTCATTTACTTTAACCCAGAAATCATCGTCCATAAAAATGTAAGCACTTCTTAATAAAAGGTGTCTTTTTCTTTTTTGTACCGCATTCACAAATTCAGAAGTCATCATTGGCACATCGGCCCACATTCTCATTTACAGCTAATGTTTCTTTGCATGTTTCAAAACGGGTATAATGTTCGCGATATTAAAAGTCCATTTCCTTAAGCACCCATTCCGGGGCTATGTCTCATCGCATCCCATCCTTAATGGCCTTGTATGGCAATATCTGTTCCAAGTGAGTCAGCAGAAAGGGCTATTTGTGAATGAACAGTCTTGCGGTTAAAAACTACGTAAATATATTAATAATCGTCATAGTTACAAGTTTTCAAATGAAATGTTTGTTTGTTAAAGTGGTGTGAAACGGTGGCTATTTTTAGACGATTATCATGTTTAAGACGTTAGGTAGGAGAGATGTGTTTTTCAAACATGTGGACTTTTACGATGGAATAATAAACTATCTCTAAAACTTCTTAAATACACGCATGATGTTACTGAAAAAGTGTAGTAACAAAAAGATATGACTTACGTAATACGGATCTTTGAAAAAAAGCGTTGTCTAATTACAATAGAGCGGCACTGATTTCGGAAACGGAATGCCGAAAACAAATCTATTTCTATAAATAGATGTTAGATAAGAAATGCTAATAATAGTGTGAAAATCAGCACATTGAATCGTAGGCCGGACATCCTTTATCAAAAACCCAAATACAGCAGGACATTTAGAACATAATTAATTATGTTAAACCGTTGCCAATGTACCATGGCAGGTGCGACAACTTACCTAGGACGTGATTATATAGAAGTGATACAGTACATAGACCTAGTATGGCGTATATCTAACAGTATGATAATAGGTCTTTGGATTTTATCTGTTAATGATGGTACAACCGTTTTTACTGTCATCAATGACATTTTTCCTTTTCAGTTATGAGATTTAGATTAAAATGGATTAAGTTTATATTGCACCAGTAAAATTTATATAGTCAAACATATTACAATCTCATTGTCTAGCTTTACTATAAATCATCCTAAACTGTAATGCGTAAATGCGATGGATTTAAGATTAAAATGGATAAAGTATAAATTGCACCAGTAACATTTATATAGTCAAACATATTACAATCTCATTGTCTAGCTTTACTATAAATCATCCTCAACTATCATTATAAATGTGACGTAGGAGCTGATGGCCGCTACTGGAGGTGCCAAACTCGAAGTCAAACTATATAAATTGCCATCGGCACGCTAAGAAGTAGGTACATACATAAATGCTTCATCTCCACATAACACCATCCGATTACACAGATTGTTACTCCCGGATTTAGTGGCCAACTGGACGAGTAAATCTCAAATTAGTTCTGCTGTCAATCTACTAGAGCCGACATCTCTATCAGTCCAATTGAGAATTAGTTCCATTAAATTATCTACTAAACGAATTAGTTGACGAAAACCCCATGTTTGTCCGTTAATTGGTCACACTTTTTTGTCATTCTTCTTTTATTTGAGGGTTTTTTAATTATACTCGCGTAGGTTCATTTTATCACGGTGGAGTTTTGGTCGACTTTTATGCAGATTCCGGGATGATTCAATTATTGACACAGTTGCCATGGTAACTCATTTTGTACTTATGGAAATCTTGGCATATGAGTCATGATGAAGTGTTCCATGAATATGCACAGGTAAAGTAGTTCACGTGGGTGATAAGTAAGATCTCAAAACTAGTTGACAGTTCAAAGCATTACCTGTTTCGAGGTTTTGAACGCAGTTACGTTCTGTTGTCTAGTGCACGAAAGGTTAAAGAGGTGTCTGTTCTCTTACTAAATCTATTTGAAAAGCCGTTAAGATCACCGTCAAAGAATACATAACATTACGCCTTTTTCCTCGTAGGGTCTGTTCTAACAAAATCCCTTTGCAGCTTAGAGTAGAGTATAGTTTAATATATGTAAATGCTGTTCATTTTATTAAGTAGACACACAATCATGACAAAGTTGCTGCACTAAACATACACTGACATTTACACTCAAATGCAAATAAAGTATAAACCTCTACAGCTATTGAAAATCTATCAACTGTCATGCGACGTGTGAACGCAGGTACACTTTGAAACAGTGTAGTGACAACCAGATGCAAATAAATACAGTGTCGGACAAAATAATAAGGCACGGTGGCGATATCGTAACACAACTAATAAACGGTAATTTGACACGACAAGTCAATTACGAGCCGACATAAACACGTATCGGCTTCGACGGAGTTTCGCTTGTAATGTCAGACGTGGGAAACATTTTTTTTTCTTTATTTTCTTTTTTAATATTCTGGTATATAAGAGTTTCAACCTTAGAATCACAGGTCCAATGCACATAAAATGACTGAATAGTTTGTGTTTCACAAAAGCCATTCGACTCTTGCAGTAAATTATAAATCAACATCGAATGAAACTTTTAATTGAATCCGACAATTCTTATTAACTTTATAAACCGCATGTCATAGCATACTAATTACAAGCAATTACACTGTTTAATGATATAATTAAACAATACCAACCTCCAATGACTTTCTCAAAAGAAAATCCTGACCTTTCCGTTCCAAAACTTTCGCTTACTCTGAAGTATTTAATTAACCCGACCGATATCGAAGGAGTCCGTCCATTACGGAGTTCGCCTCATTAGCTCAATATCAACACGTCTTATGCCTTTAATAGATATATAATCATGCATATTATTTAAATTGCTTGACAAATTACATGTCGGTACCCAGTTGTACCTGCCCAGTTGTCGGTTAAGTTTCGACTTGCATTTCTTGCAAGCTTCGAGATGTTATGGCGAATTACCGAGAGTTGGTACAACCGAAGGGTGATTTTTTTCAAGGGTATTAATTTTAACAGCTGTTATTTATACATCAGGGAGGTTTAATTATGATCAGTTATAAAAAAAATAACAGGTAGTCATTTAATTTTGCAGAAGTTGGTAACTTTGTGTAACATTAAAACGTTAACGGTGGTAATAAAGAACATTAGTCGGTTATTTCATCCTATAATGTCAGTACAAAAAATACTCAAGTAGTAAATATGTTGGAATGGGTAAAGTAGTAAGGTAAATAGTTCGGCAGTTCATAGGTTAGGTTGGAACTGTGACCTACCACGCGCCGGCTCGCGCGTTTCTGGTCATTGGTCGAAATAACTAAGCTAGGGTACCCCGACCAAGTTAGTTAAATTTTTAATTTACCGTTTTAAATCAATGCCTTTTTTATTAGGGTTCTTTACCCGAAGGGTGCCAAACGGAACCCTAATTGAAATTTTATAGGATTGTTTTAGCCGTGTGTAATTAGATTGCGTTTTCAAAAGATTTTAATTTTAAAGCAGATATACGAGTATTAGAAGATCGTAACTGATTATATCTAGGATTTGTAAAAAGGTGTTCCTAATTTTAGCGAAAGTCACGATGATTCTTTACCTTAATTGCCTTGTTTTATTTTTCAGCTCCCTACATCTTAAATTGAGTACAAGAGATATGAAAGGATAAAGAACTCACTGCGTGTTTTTTAAGCAAGTTTGATTAAGACTCGGTAAAAAAATCGAAATACTATTTTTCAACGTCAAAATTGATTCCTGTCTATCAATCGGTATCAAATTACTTTTACTATTTTGATCAACCAAAACTGAATATCATGAAGGATTACATTATATCCAATAGAATATCATTGAGTTTATTGAAGATTGCATAAAGTGGAAGATGTTGTCCTGCAAAGCGGATCACGGCCACAGTTGGGATACATCATAACAGGAAGAATACGTTTTTAAATAGATTTTCTAAAATAGTGCGTTGTTATGTCTGGATTCTAACTCCTATATCTCCGGCTATGTGGTTATACAAGACACAGGTGGATGGAATAACTGAATCTTTCGTAACAATTGCTTTTAATGCTGTAGGTGTTGGATTTGTGTCGCATAATTTTAAAGAGTTTTAATTTTAGATGGTTCATCAGTTTGATGAGCGTTCATATCCTTGCTTTTCTCATCTATATTGTTCCGATGTTATGTTATGTTGTTCAGTTTCCAGAAAATCTGGCACAATATATCCTTCGTGACCAATTCACTTGCCAGAACCCAGAGCCTATCAGACTTTCTGACATCTCCTCATTTCATATTTGTCAGACTGTTGACAATCAACAGTCTGACAAATATATAATAATAATAATAATATTTATTCTGATTATCATCTCTGAATGAATCCGCCATAAAGTCCTTACCTCTCAGACACGAGTCGTCAATTAGTAGTAGGTACTAAAGGAAAATGTGGCCGCCGGGTAAAATTACGATAGTATGGGTAAGTACGTACACACATGTACGCGTGAGTATTTGAGCGTCCCGATCTCTCGAGCTCCTGCTGACGAAACGAGTTATAATGCTCACAACGCTACTAAAGTGCGCGGCGCAGGAGTGGAACTGAGCTAAGTTGGAAGAGTCTATTATTCTAGCCGTAAGGTTCGGTAACTCAATGATCTACGTATATTTCGTTGAAGTTATCAGAGATTTGATTTGAAAATTGTTCTAGTTGGCCAAGTTTTACATCACTGATGTGTACTTATTGGGCTACCATTCATAGGAATGATTGAAGGAAAATTTAGGACAAGATAAGAAATCCTAAAGTGTGTTCCAAGTTATTCTACCACTTACTTAATAAGCATAAACCTTTGGAGGAAAATCTACTTTTACGAGTATAATGGAATGTTCAAGAATGTTGGACTTGAATTGATTGTGATGCAACAGGCTAAAGACCGAAAACAAGAAAGGTCGTGGGAAGATCTATACATACACATTCATGAAATAGGAAGATTGTCGAAAGTATTTTGAAGTATCATAATATCAATGGCGCTATCGTTTTATTCAGATGAAGAAATATTTTTAATAATGAACAAAAACAAAAGAATTGATGAATGATTTTTGTTTGGATGCCGAAAGCCAAAGGTGACTGTAGATATATTAGAAGAAGAAAGTCACTTTTGATGTCGCGATCGTTCATTGCTTGATATCAGACCGATACAAAAAGTCTATCGTTACATTGTCAGGACTTGTTAAAAGTGAGCAGAATGATAGTTCAGAACACAAGAGACAATTGAAGAACTTTGGGTTAGCAAAAATTAAATCCCAATGTCGACCTGAGATTATACTGACTGACTGACTGATTTAATATAATATGATGATTTAATTGACCAAGGAGTGTACCTCCATTAATTTCTAAACTGAAAGTTCGAAACACATTTGTAGAAATAACACAGGAAAACAAGGCATCAGCCGTAATCGCCGACCTACTTCGCAGCAATAAACCGATACTAGCGAGAGGACAAATTAAAGAGAAATCTATTAGCATTCAGAACCTGCCTACGTAACACTGAGCGGCCGTTAACATGGAGCTGTCCTGTACGATATTTTAAGGCATAAAGTTGAGACCACACGTCAACACCCCACTGTCCATACGGTCAAAAACAAATGCAGTATGAAACTGCCATGTGATCCCAAAATATAGCCCAATTTACACGATCCAAGTAGTTTGCCTGTGGCATAGAATAAAATAGAACCAACACATGACTTGCAGCATGTAAACACTGTTTATACGGTGCAACTTTTATTGATGCTTCAAATTCTATATCCCCAGTCCATTTAATCGCACCGTGTACGATTAATTTTGGCTTTATATAGTAAAATATCGTACTGATCAACGCCGTGTGAACGGGGTCTGAGCGAATCACACGCAACATCACCAGACAACTGAGAAACAACAAGTCTTCCACAAATCTCTCGTCACAGTACATTCTCTTCGTTTGTTTTCGCTGAAGCTTTTGACACCTAAAATATGTTCGCCATTGAGCCAGTTTTCCATTGCCATCAACCATACGTGAAGGACGTCTATGAAACTCATTCACCTGACGGTAACCTATTTTGGTATGTAGGTCGTCAAAAGTTTTGAGGAAAATCAGATTTTTTTGCACTAAGATAAGAATTTACAAAAGCTTAAACTAGGTCTAACAAATAAGACGATTAGAACACCTGTGAAGATCTAGAATAACGTAATTTCCTATATTTGTTACGCACTCACCTTATTTATTTGTTTTCCAGTGTTTTACACAAACCTCTAGTACTAAGAGCTATAAAATTTTCTAGAACATACAAATACTCGGCCTCACCGCGTACGTTTTTGTTTGGCTCATCATCTTAAACATTTGAAATAAGTTTTTCACGTTTATTGTTTCTTCCACGTGGCGCTGTGATCATGTGGTGTGGAGTTATATATGA
Source organism: Agrochola lota (assembly GCA_947364205.1). Lineage (NCBI taxonomy): Eukaryota > Metazoa > Arthropoda > Insecta > Lepidoptera > Noctuidae > Agrochola > Agrochola lota. Next base: position 6,401,991 of record OX376231.1, on the reverse strand, counting down.
GTTTATTATTTAGTCTGCTGCAATGGCCTCAGACGGTACAAGTAGGTGATATTATTATTGCAGAACAATATGTGGTTCTTCTTAGAGAACCATTACGTCTTGGACAACATCAGCTGTTACAAGTAAGTGAGCATGGGTACATAGTTTTACTTTATGTCACATAAATTTTTAGGAAGCTAGAATAAAAATATCATATTGAATTGTCATTTTTCTACCGTTATTTGTCTTCTCTTGTATGTATGTCCTACTGGTACTTCAGTCTTTTCTCCACTGTTTTTACGATGTCATCTATGTATATATTTTCAACGACTTTTCGGTGGAAGATCATATTGACCATATTTTAAATTTTTGATTTAACTATTACTGTTTGTTATCAATGTTGCCATACAGGAAGATACTACTAGACATCCTTTAGTCAGAAATGTAAACGTGATTTTAATAACACTTAACGCATTATTTCTCATACATACTACAGGCAATCTTACACAATTGACACCTTCATCGCTCACCGAAGCTACTTTCTTACTCTGAAGAATAATTGTATGACTAGAATTTGTTAACATCCATTTAGTTGCTAACATACCACTTGCCCTTTAGGCGTAATCGTTATAGCCAATAAATAATGCTAATGTGCCAACGTTAATTGAACTAGCAATACGATATATGTTGGGAAGTGTTGTTAGTCAGATTAAGGAGGTAGAATTAATGGGAAATGTGTAAGCGTACGGTCGTAGGCGCAAGCAACACCCTTTCACTGCTGGTTTTGAGGCAACATGTGACAATGCTGACCGTTAATTGAAAATTCGTTTATGAGCTTTTGAAGTGTTAACCGGTTTTGGCATAATAGTTTAAGTGGGAATTTATGCCCATTTTCACTCATTAAAAGCGCACTGTTGGATTTTCAATCAGCGTCAGAGTTGTAACTTCAACAGTGCAAAAATATTTAGGCCTTCGATTGGGTGTTTGGTGTTTCTTAGTGTTAGTGAAACCAGTTTTACATTCTCTTCCTTAATTATAGATTAGGTTTCCTTCTATTTAAAACTTTAGTGACAATGCTTATAGAGGAGTTTAAAATCTTGTCTATAGTCACTTGACTCGCAAACGACTTGACTGATACCGAAGCTATAGCGCGTTGAAATTTATTCAAAGACAGACTTGCGATATTATCGCAACCATTTTACTTAGGTTGAGGATTATCTTCGATCTGTCTAGGCACTTTATCATTTGACCATATGCTGCGGTTCACGCGCTCGCATGCACGCCTGTATGTCGCAGCAAAAATACGTCTTATGCATATGCCCTGCGGTCACAAATGGAGATCAGCGGTATCCGATCAGTACCGTTGCAAACAGATACAGTAGGAACCTCATACGTCAGACTACTAATGCTAGAAACTCATGAATATTATCGATCATATAATTGATTAATTTCTCATTGACTTTTTTACCGTTCTACAACACAGTTCTGCTTAATAGTGGGCGTCCACACATGTTTTGTGTAGTGAATCATTATACCATTGTTACTACCAATGTTATTTGGCATTCGTCAATACCCATATCATATGATCATTAATCTAAACGAAACTGTCCATGTGTTTCGCCAATACGACAATCTTCCAAGTCTGAAGCGTCTTAAATCGCGCCGGGGTCATTTGAATTTGGACTTTGTTGTTGTAAAATAAAGTTTGATTTTCGTTGTTGGGTAGAAAGTGACAAGAATGTAAATGAGAGTATGGTATCGGCACCTGTGAGTCTGGTCGGCTGGTGACGTCACAGCGGAGTAATGTAGGACGATTAAGCCTTCAATCAAGGAGTCTATAATACGTTTTTGCGAGTGCCGCATTCAATTTGTTTTGATTATGATTAACTTGCGGCTACTAGTTGTGAGGTCGAGTTTCCATTTGATATCACTTTTATGTAAATAAAATAATAAATAAAGATGAAACTAAGTACCTTAGGTATATTTCTTTTATAAATGATTGTAGAGATTTAAACAGAAGTAAAAGAACGCATTTTTTTATACAGTGAGCAGGTTTTTTGTGGGTCTAATTTCTAGCTTTCTCTAAGATCATTTCACGAGCTAGTTGCTATTTACTTATCACATAAAAAATCGAATTCATAAAGAAAGCAACCTAAAATAGACACAGGTCTAGATGATGCTATTATAGAGGACCAGCAGTGGTCATCGTATGAGTGGTTCAGCAGCTTCAATATCATCAGAATTGTGCCGGAATATTGCAGTTCGTCGTGGACGTGGTACGACAGCGGCTCCCCTGACATCATCTCTGTCATCAGTAGACAGCCGCCACGCAATTATCGATGCGACACTCTGCTAGAGTGTTTGTCATCAGCCAGTGTCACTCTTATCCGCCCTTTCCAGTGATTCCAGTAACTTTGTAACAAAACTAGGCGGCGCCACTTGCTGCGCTGTTATACTTTTGTATGTAGGTTCACCAACATTTTGCTATTCATTCCGAAGTAGGACGAGCTATTTGCCATTCAACACAAAATTTCGAATTCTTGGCTGTGACACTGTGTCTAGGAGTTATTCAGGTGTTATATCATGAGGCATTCAACTATTGGTATGTAGTGAAGTGATGATATCATTTCCCATTCATTGATCCGCTAACTTGCCAAGCATTGCTTTTTGTTGTCTAGCAATATACCCTGGAACCATTTGCGAATGACGAAGTATTTGAGACTAAAGTATCATATTTATAAAGTATAATTTTATCTATAAAGTCTTTATTTATAAAAATAGGTAAAACAAAAACACTAATAGAAGAAACTTATTTTAACGTAGTTATTGAAGGCATTCTGCGAAAGTGACATTTTGCGAAAGAGACATTTTGAGAAAAAGACATTTTACGACCGGTAGACGTTTTGCGAAAGACACATTTTAAGAAAGAGACATTTTATGACCGGTAGACATTTTACGACCGGTAGACATTTCGCGAATGAGCCAATATAAATAAGTAGGTACCATATATGACATGGTTCTTATTATGAAACAGAGCAAGACGGTTTTAACAGCTTTAAATGAATTATCTATTGGAGTAAAACTAAGCAAACGTTCCTAATGAGTTTGATTAGTTGGAGTAAAATATTTACAAACGCTATTAGTTCTTTAATTTCGTCATAGGTTTTCTGAACGTTTTTTTTAAGATTTTATGCATAACTTAGAACTTACGAGTAGGAAACTTGGTCTTAAGTGTGAAAAAAAAAAAGTGAAAAGTGTGTGTGAGTTTGCCTTGTGTGTGTATAATTAATAATAGGTATAAATAACCTACAAACGACTAATAAAATCAATTTACACGCCATTTAATTACAAGAGACACAGACATCTTATAATGAGGTGTAAGTTACAGCTTATAAAACGTCCGGCAGCTTATAATAGAAATACTGTTAACGATCACACTTCCTATTTGCTCATTAGTATATTCGTGACCTGACATGAAACGACAAAAGGAAGGAACAACCTTATTAAAATCGAACCTTATTATTGACAAGTTAAAGTTTCAAACTGTGTGATAGGAGTGCTGTTGTGAACCCAAAATCGTGCAGTAACGCAAGTGTCCACGAATTTTAGGCTCGCTATGCAGTAAAATAAGCCCTAATGTTCATGCATTTGAAATGCGTTCTCTATCCTTCCAAAGTGTGAAATAGACTCACTGTATTAAATGACGGCCGAACCCACTCCACACCCCGTTAACGAATACATTTTCGGCTTATCTTAAACATTGTCGCGGAAACGACGCAGACTTTACGTAAATAGACATGAATATTATGTTTTAAACATAAATTAACTGAGGTACGGAGTATATTATTTTGTGTGTAAAGGCCAAAATATATTTGACATGTAACTGCTGTGAAAACCTACTAACTATGGACATGCAATCAGCAAATTAGGTGCTTATTTGTGTTCTAGTTGTAAGCTGTTTAAGCTCGTATAAGAGTACATTGCTTGCAGAACAGATGGCCTATGGGGCAGAAAGGTTCTGGAGTGCCGAGCGCGTACCGGGAAACGTAGCGTTGGAAGGCCTGGCTCGAAGGTGGACCGATGACCTTGTAAATGTCACAGGAATACGCTGGATGCTGGACCGGTCGAAGTGGCAGTGCTTGGTCCCACGCTTATGCCCAGCAGTAGACGTCTTTCGTCTGAAATGATGAATGATGAAAAACACTGGTGACCCAGTGGTAACGAGCCCGAATTACGAATCGGGCAGGGGAAAATCGGAAAAAAAATCTATATCGGATCGGGATCGGGGGGAATTCAGTTCGTGGGTTTAAATCCAGGCAGGCGTTTTCCTGCCGGGGTTTCGAGTTATCCGAAAGGGATATCGTGGCCCCAGCCCAGGCAACGGAAGGAACACGGGTGGGTTTTAGTCAGTAAAAGTCTGACACGCCCTCCCGCTCCGCCCAGAGTGGGAGAACTTATTTGATAAATTCCGACCCTCAAAAAAAAAAAAAAGGCGTTTTACTTTGTTACAATAATGTCATCACCACTACTTTCAAAACGGTGAAGAAAAACATCGTGAGGGAACCGACATCTACCAACCCGCACTGGGCTCGCGCGATTACAGCCCACTCCCTCTCGAAGAGACGAGGCCTGTGGCCCAGCAGTGGGAACATTATAGGCGTATTATGCTAATCTAGTTTGTGTTTAAGTGCGATTGATTTGATTACTAATGTAATAATAATGATTAATACTAGAAACTTCAAAGAAGAAAGGAGTGAATTATATTTATTTTTTGCTTTGTTGTACCAACACTAACGTCCACAACTAACCTATAATATAACAAAAACCTGAAACCTGAACCCATCGTTTTCAGTGATTCGTCCTGTTATACACTTTTCTATTAAAATCGTGTTGCAAATTATAATGTTGGGAAATTGGAAGAAATAGGAAACTGTAGAAAATCATTTAATTCTTCATCAATCATTCATTCATTTGAAATGACCCTATGTTACGGGGGTCCGATGGTCCCAGAAAGATGAATGTAGAATATTGAAACATTTAACATCCATCATTCGTATATTATTTATCGTAGGTTCATATTGTGTTTTATCAATTTTGATTCTGAATAAAAATTTGTCCGTTTTAAGGCAAGCGCACGCGCAGAAACCGTACACGCTAGGCGGCTGGAATGACCGTGTCCATACTTTGTTTCAAGATGCACGCGAACCGTTTTGTTCATGTCCGCGGCAGGACATTACAGTTGTAGGCGAACTACTCGCTAACCGCTGGCGTACATGACCAAAGGTGTCCATACTATGTTCCTAAGATGCACGCGAACCGCACTGTTCTTGCGCCTGCGCAGATGTAAACGCCTTAAATAAGTAGATTCACAGGAGTTCCATGGACACATTTTCTGAAAAACTAGAATCTTAAAGAATTTTCTTCGACGTTTTTCTCTCATATCTGCAGATTAGCCCGTCAGTATGGAATGCTAAAGTAATTGACAGGACCAAAAAAAAAAATCATGCAAGTTTTTTCTCACGCCATTCAATTGATGAAAGGTATTCAATAAATAAATACTAATACATATTTATTTTCCCTTAATTGCAACTATTGATTTACTATCCTGATTTATAGAGAGAACGGAACACTGACACTTGCAATATAAGCCGTATTTGTTACTGCCCGCGGCTCTGATTGTGATTACAAATTTAGATTAAATACTACTGTGATAAAGTGGGTATTATGTAATTTACATAATGAATATTTGAACTAGACACTTTGCAGTGTTACTTGTGCATATTTCGCACGCACGGAGCGGACAAGGCAATGACCTTTACAAACTTCTGTAGCTCTTGGTTTTCTACTGGACTTAAGCGGATCCAAAGGATATTTTACTGATTCTTTTTAGGGTTCCGTAGACAAAGGGCAAAAACGGTACAATTAAAATTTCGTCATGTTGGTTTGTCTGCCCGCATGTGACACAACAGATCCGAGTCAGAACAGCCTCCAAGCAAACACTATATTGATAAAAATTGGAGAGAAGGTGTATTTTGTGCAGTGCTAAACAATGGAGTAGTGAAATGACTAAATACATATTTAGGGGTGGCACTCCCCATACATATTATAACTGAATGATGGACAAAAATAATTCAATGCACATAAACGTTTGGTATATTGTTGGATCCAATACTTAAAAAAAGATTATGATGTTTCATGATGTTTCATATTATATGCAGGGTGTTCGGCAGAAGGTTGAACATACGAAAATGGCGGATCCGTGGGGCCTAGACGGCCCCGGGCCGTCTACTACGTGTTTAGGTCCAATAACAAGACCCAGGCCACAAGGCTAAAAAAAAAAATTGAAACGAAATTCGTGGTTGCTCAAATTTCAAACGTCAATAATTTCATTTAAAAGTCACAAAACTGGCAACATTTATTTTTATTTTTTTCTAGAATAATTGTAAAATCTAACATGTAAAAAAAAATTGGTTCGTATATTAATTAATTTCACTTTTCGCAAATGTCCTTCCCAATCTTTTCGGTGAAAAAAGTCCCAGGCAGTTAAAATTGACGAATTATTCTAGTTGTTTTAAAAGAAATTGTCAATATTGCATACCGTTAGATTGGGCATGAACCAAAGATGTTTTTCTAAAATTAGAACTGCTCTATCACTGTTAGTTTTTTTTTAGCGCAGTTCAATGTCGGGCTTTCGGTATTTATTTTTGATTTGTTTGTAGTTGAAGGGCTCGTATTTACTTTTCTAGCAATCATCTGCGTCAAATACCAATTTTATAAGATTCTACAGTTACTTTAGATGAAAATAAAAATAAAATGTTATTGCAGTTTTGTTATTTTTAAATGAAGTTATTGACGTTTGAAGTTTTGGCAACGACAAATTCCGAAAAGAAATAAAAAAAATCATTAAAAAAAATCCTTGTGGCCTGGGTCTTGTTAGTGGGCCTAAAAACGTAGTAGACGGCCCCACGGATCCGCCATTTTCGTATGTTCAACCTGCTGCCGAACACCTGTATAAACCTTCTTTTTCCATCTGGGATATTTTCGGTTCCAACTGCAAACATTTTTTTTCGAGTAATACTAAGAATTACAAACTTATTTATGCGGTCGATAAAATCAATACTGTGCATGCGTAAATTGTCATCCCAACTACGGAACCCTTCACTGTGCGTGGTCCGACACGCTCTCGGCCATTTTGTTTTTAATAATTATTGATGATAAGCGACGGTCAACGATGATGTACACAGACTCCGTCAGGGAATTCTAATCCTTAGCGTTACGCACAATGAATGTATTCTCAATACTTTTTGTACGTAAGGGTGGGATATCTCTGCCCTTCGGATGGTGAGCAATGAGTAGCTCGCCGTCCGATTAGAAACAGGCCCGGTTCGACGGCGCGTTGTGTTCCACGCGCGCCTCAAAGAGATGTCAGCAGAACTGACGGGGTCCGCTAGGGCCGATGCATGCCGGGGTCGTGGGAAAGTCCGAAAGGATACCGTGGCCCCTCGCAACATAAAGGCAACTGAAGGAACACGGGTGGGTTTTAGTCAGTAAGAGTCTGACGCGCCCCCCCAACGGGAGAAGTTATTTGATAATTTCCCACAAAAAAAAAGGGTGGGATGTCTACCCTCTTTAATAATTATATTTGCTTACACTTATGAGTATGTAGGTAACTCTATTAGCACAAGCACGTATAAGGATGCTATTATTACATTTTGCCGGATGTAGGAGACTAATAATAACTTTGTGTTATACCTGTCTGCTTTGCTGTTGGAGTTTTGTAGCACAAGCGTAAGTAAAATAAAAACAAACGTTTAGAGGGCCGTCGACAGCAGTCAAAGTATACGTAAAATGCGTTATCTGTGGTACAAATTGGAAGAGAAGCTAGAAGAGAACGTCATCGTCACGGCAAACACATACATTCTCATAAAACTAGACAAAACTTTTGGATTATAGCTGGAAACCAGCGTTAGGAGGATCAGCTTTATATCGCTTATGCCGTGACTGTAACCTTGTTGGAGGAGTTAAGTAATAATAATAATGTTCTCCCGACCGATTTCGGTATAGTGGTCAATCTCAACGGAGATTAGCCAGAAGACAGAATTACGCAGAAGATACTATAGTGTCCAAGTGTTCACACTTGAGCAAACACAGGTGTACTCTCTGTTTCTAAGCTCTCATAGTCCGATGGGACGGCAATCCGACAGTGATCAGGCGCAGGACCAAACGGCTTTACGTACTTTCCGAGGCACGGGAGGAGGTTATATGTGCATTGTTCGCATAAACAATTAACTTAATTTCTATCCAGTTACCCTCTTATTCACAAACGTTGCTTAAAAATACGAGATGTTTAAATATCGAAAATATATAGCTAAACAGACGCTAATCATTACTTAACTTTAAGGCGACGATAACCGACTTTTAATGATTTTATACTAAAGATCACGCTTAAACGAGTAGCGTTAATGATTTGGAAGAAATATATGTTAAATTAGAGCATTTTTTTTATAACTTAATATATAAATATTTTAGTTTATGTTTATATTACATAGTAAAATTAATTTGTTTAAGTTATGTCTAAAGCGGATAAAAAACTGAGAATCACGCAAAATGTATCAAGCGTGTTTTTCTGAAACTTGCACCAGTTTAAATATATTTTAATTATTGATCTTTTAGTATACGTGTTTTATTAAAATACTTTTTGGTTTATGTGTAGTAAATTAATAATGCGTCTAATTTGAGACAGTGATCCTTGATGGTCCTATAACTAGTTGGACGTACGTCGCGTTGCGTGAGCTCAGTACAGAACACGCAAGCTAACTCAAGGTCACTGGCATATATCTGCGTCTTAAACAGCATTTATGAATAAGGGGGTTAGTGTGAACTTTTTTTAAATTAATGCTTTTCTTTCTTTTCAACAAAGATCAAGCGTGGTCCACTTGGGTTTGGACTCTATACTTCGTCTCTTGAATATGTAGGCCCATTCATATGTTTAAATCTAGTGTAGTTTCACCTTATCTGATATTATCGTAATATATGACTTCAAATGATTCTCTGAGTTTGTAAATCCCACCTACGTCGCCACCAGCTAGTAAGCCCAGCTTACCCCATAAATGCGAAGCTTGAGCATATATTCGTATGGATTTAGGATATGAAATACTACTTCCTGTATTGGCTATACCTAAAACCTGCTTTAAGAGAATTTTCTGTTCGACAATAATATCGTTTGTGCTCTGCAAGTCTTAACTAGGTAAGATTATTGTTGTTGAGTCTGGAAATCACGACGAATTATTAATAGTTCTGGTCGCCCAGAGGTCAAAATTAGACCATAATTAATTTAAATTTTAAGTTGTTATAGTACATACTAATTCCATGCTGCCATGTCATGATGATAGCCATCTTGAAACCCATCTAAGGTAGCCATCTTGTTTCAACTCATGGTAGTGTGTGTAATGTTTTTTTTTGTTAATTTAATTTATTTCTAATGTATATTATATAAAAATATTAGCTTTGTGCACTCCTTCTCCATATAAACTTTAACTGTGCCAAATTTCATACTCCTCCGTCCGCGTAATTTTCGTAAAAAGGGGTACAAAGTTTTTGCTTCACGTAATAATATAATAATAATTGTTATACTCCTTTCCTTATTCCAATTCCTTTATTGGAAATAATAATAATTTAAGACGTTAATTTTCTCTACACAAGTTATGTACGTAATGCCATTTGACAATAGTGCACGAAGAAGGAGCTAACTTTGTGAGAGACTGGTGCCTGAAGTACGTTTAAATAAAAACCTGTATTACAGGTCACCAAATCGGTACCTATAACCATATAAACCTACGTCTTTTTCTTTGATACGTTTTGATCTGCGGTCATAGCAGTGTTTCTTCAATCTTTGCCTCCACCCATTTTGTTTTATGCCTGTTTTCATTAACATTTGGCGCCACCTAAAAAAAACTACGCTGTTGGATTATCAACCTTCGGCGCTGAGCCGAGCGCTACAGGTATCTATCCTAAAATTGAATGAATTGATTGAATTGACATAATCTACTCATTAAAATGTTTTTATTTGATAAGTTGTATTGCAATTTGTGGTAATGTAAACTATTTTTGCATAAGCACTATATAATAGTGCCTAAGCAAAAATAGTTTACATTACATTAGAATCAAGTTTTTCCAACTGAACAGACAGCTGTGCCGCTGGGGAGTTTGTTGCGCCACTTCTTCTTCCCAGCTAATGCACTAGGAAGTGGTGAAGGGTGGGCGTTTTGGGGGACTGTCTTATGTAATTTTGACGTTCGAAACGTGCTGATTCTCAGCCTAGTTTGAATAAATGACTTTTGAATTTAAACAATATATAAACTCTTTTCTTGTCACATGCATTTATATGTGTGTAGATTTTATATGTCTGCAGCCTGGGATCGTGAGCTGGTTTCAGCGTAGCTTCCGGTTCTCTTGAGCAGGAATTATAATGAAAACAAGAAGAAATAAATAAATTTTGTATGAGGGATTAATTTGATGTGTTGAATTACTTGCATATAATATTATGATAATAAATAAATAAAGAAAAACCGGCCAAGTGCGAGTCGAACTCGCACACGAAGGGTTCCGTATCACCGTACAATATTTAGCAAATAAATGAAAATACTAAACGAAGAATATTATTATTTTTCATCTTAATGTTTTTGAAACGCAAAGATTAATTTATATTTCATAATGATACTATGAATTACAAAATTATTTTTTGCAGTTGCAGAAAATCACCCATATTTAAATAATATACCTTATGAATCGGCGTTTTTTTGTATTTGTTGATGATATACAGTATATGGTACATGATATACAGAAGTTTTAAATAATATCAGATTATTATCAGATAGAGTGACAACTTTTATGGCCCCGTACCCATTTGTTTACTTTTGAAGACAGAAAAAAATTGTTGCCTATTCGATGAGCTCTCGACAATGACCCCACCCGACTTAAAGTATAATTTTTTTTCAAAATCAATAGTTTATTGTATAGGGACCCCCCTTAAATTTTTATTGTTTGTTGTTATAGCGACAATACACATACATAATCTGTGAAACTTTCAACTGTCTACCTATTACGGTTCATGAGATACAGCTCGCTGACAGACAGACAGACGGACGGAGGAAGCTTAATAATAGGGTTCCGTTTGGTACCCCTCGGGTACGGAACCCTAAAAATGAAGCCAGGCTGACGGACAGATACATAATTATTTTATTCCATAATTATGTCAAAAAGATTTGCATTATACGTAAATGGTAGCGAATTTTATTATCTCCAATATAGGTAAATGCTCGTGTTGTCATTATACATAATTTTATTGTAAAATAATTGTTTAAGGCAGTACAAAGGCTTGTGCAGACCAGCGCGACTTGTGGCGCGACGCGACACGAACAATACAATTTCTAAGAAAACCTCACAGTATAACAATAACCGGTGTCGCGTCGCGTGACAAGTCGCGCTGGTCTGCACAAGCCTTAATGCTAATTTGTGTCATATACGCATAATTGGTATAATATTAAGGTCATACGCAATTTCTTAATTTTAAATAAATAACGGATTGCTTAAACAAATAAACAACTTACTTTAAATTAAATTCGTCTCTTACAGGCTTATTTAATTTAAAAAGATGTCAACTGTCTGTGTGACCCCAAGCTGTCAAAAGTCATACATAAAATTCAATAATTAAATTATTATAATTGAAATCTTCTTTTCGTGTGGTCAGTGACTAACCTGGTGTTAAAGTTTTAAAGCCGCCCATGTGCCTCTGACTGGGCTTCACATGCCGTCGAGAAATATCTCTCAGGCATGCCGGTTTCCTCACGATGTTTTTCTTTCAATGTGATTCACGATGTTTTTCTTTTAATTGAAATCATATTTCTGCAACTGATTCAGATTATATAACATCACGCTGGTACTTCCAGAAGGGTTGGGCAGAGGTCTATCTATATTAGGCCCACATTTCGCCAGTTAACATAGTTTAAATATTGGCAAATGAACAACATAATGAACTATACTTTGATAAACTATTCAAACATAACATTATTATAGAATTAAATCATCATCAGAATTTTCACAAACGCCTAATTTGTGACAAGTCTAATGATGATTTAAATTTTCGATCGAGAAGGAAAAATCAAAAATCTATCAATCTGCCTAGCCTTTTCCCAACTATGGTGGAGTCGGCTTCCAGTCTAACCGGATGCAGCTGGCTGTTTACATGAAACGACTGCCTATCTGACCACCACAATACAGTTACTGGGCAACACGATACCCCTTGGTAAGACCGGTTGTAGCCAAAGACTACTCCCCAAGAAGGAAAAGTTAGAAGAAAAAAAACTAAGACTAAAGATATTTTCTATATTTCTAGCGTGGCATCATACTCAACGTTTAAAGCTCCCACAACTGGGACACAGGTCTCACACGGATCTCAGTGAGAGAGAAAATTATATCATCAATGTTTTCAATAATTAACTAAATGTCAATCAATCCACGTTTATGTTTAATCTTAATCTTAATTCTGTCTGCGTTGAATCTTACATTAATATTGTAATAAACTGCAAATAATTCAGTTGTTAATAGGTATCGTGATTGCAGTCCATTAAGTATATTGATGGCAATAAAACTTTAATAATTATTAGTGCCAATTGCTATTAGCTATAGTTGAGTCGATTTGTAAACGTCGAGTTGAGCTTACAAGATCCGTTTGTCCTACTACAGAATCCATAGACTTAGCGAATAGGCTATATTCCATTTGAAATAATTCATTATCAAAATTAGACATTTAACTAAACTTTTTTTACAGTTCGTTTAACCGTTTGTGACTTCTATTGCGTTGGTGACATGACAAAAGGCAGCTGTAGTAAACAGTTGGTATTGTAACCACTTTTTTGCTTTTAGTGCCATCCTTATGCCTACAGTATAGAGGTCAAACTTGGTTGAACGGGCTGTAAAAAAGGTTTTTTTTATATGTCTAATCTTATTTCAAATGGAGTGTAGTCTATTTGGACTCGAGAATCGATAGCCAGCTTTCATGAAGCATCACGGCACAGTATGCGACATGCGACTCGGGCAACATTTTCACATTATTTTGTTCCGGAAGTTCCGGACACTTGGTGTAGAGTTGCAGAGTCGCAACGACAGGCTAGGGGAGTCGCACGTTCTCTCTACTTGTCACAGCGTCTAGACGTACGGTGCACACCCGAAGACAGTCACATGCGACAAGTCCGCGTCTTGTCATAGAGCTGTCGCAGTCGTATGTCGCATAGTGTGCCAGGTAACTGTGTGTAAAACAGACACAATATTTAACAACTGTCGTGTAAAATACGGCCGATATAACTTGACAGCTCTGAACATAGGCACTATGATATTTCGCGCATGTTCTAGCTTTCACTCACACTCGCCTCATGTCACCATTTGGTTTAAAACATTATATTGCGCAGCCCTCTGCGCGAAGTTCGGAACTGCCAGGCTATATCGGCCGTATTGTACTATGATACGTTAGGCATCGAACAGACAATACCTTGTATTTCAATATTTATCAAGCTTGTGATTACTTGTCAAGAAACAAACGGGCTCATTTGGCATTAACTACTATTAAAGTGCTAATAAAAATATTGTCGATGACGATACGAAAACCGTTAATCTTTTGTTCTTGATGTTGGTTGTCTGTTTACCTTGGAGGGAGATGCAAACATGTCCGGAATGTGAGACTGGGTTACAACTCAAATGTTTACTTCCCAATTCTCATGCATTTTTCTTTTGTTGTATGTGTACGTAATAATTTATGTATGAGCGAAATATTTTCTGTTCATCTCAGTCGATGTGTGATGCCTCTTTTTTTTGGGTGGGAAATGATAAAATAACTTCTCCCTCTCTGGTCGGAGCGGGAGAACTCAGACTCTTACTGACTACAACCCACCCTTGTTCCTTCAGTTGCCTGTACGTTGCCTGGGGCCACGGTATCCCCTTCGGATTTTCCCGCGACCCCGGCGATGTGTGATGCCTTCAACTCATGTATGTTTATTTTGGCCCATCTATCGTAGAATTCAGTACAAACCAAGCTTCGATATTGTGCTCTGAAGACTCATCAAATAAATAATCTCAACATCATATCTCCAATCTGTACCCACTTATTAGCGAAACAATACCTCGTCGAACACCTCTCATACATTCAATCTAACACTCGATGACTACCACAGATAAAATCAAAACCAATATATCAAAACTATTATTCCTGCCAAATACATCCGACGCCCTACCTAAATACTTGTCTATGCTTACAAAATGTCCTGAGAACGTGAGCTTTAGTACAAACACACTCTATATAAGTCTATGGTACCTGAGGTACTTTATTCCGAATTTGGAACATTTGTATATAGATCAGACGTGTCATTATCTGGGGTCGATGACATTATTTGTCATCGATTTTAGAAGCTCTTCGGTGATTGGTGACAAACCATTGATGGGATTAATATTGTTTTTACAGCTGGTAATTTATTAAAGATGATCGAATCTATGTTACTCGTAGTCAGCTTTATAGAAGCGTGACTAATAAGCAAGTTAAAAATCAAAGTAATGGATGAGTCTTTTAGCATCCCTGGTCGATCTAATAGGTTGGTGGTAGTAGTGGTTTCATCTGATTAGGTGTAGAAATTCCAATGGTATTTTTTTTTTTTAATGTATGTACTTCTGAATTATTCCTGTTTCTTCTGGACTTAGGAACTGGTCAATAGATATGTGGAGACATGCGAACTACGCATCAAAGGCCTGACGTAACACTAAATCCTGCATCGCGCAATTAGAGTTTACCGCGCGAACTGCATAATAATTTATCTGACATCAATCGTTGGGCAGTTGCTCGCCAGACATGACACCCGTCTGGTCGGAGGATCCTCCCTTTTGTATAGAGGATGAGTGAACTTTCAAATGAGTGATGGTTCAAATCTTCTGTTCTGGTTCGGATACAAATAGCGATTGAAAAAAACTAAAACAACTCATTAATCTGCTATCTAAAAGCTCGTATAAATAAAAGACACATGCCTAACAAGCATGTGCTATATTATAATAGCCTTTATATTAACACGACCTGTCAGTTCAGATACAATCGACGTGAATCATATTACATCACTGGTGACGTCATCGAGCAACCATTTAAATCGACAGCCTAGTCTGAGAATGCAAATTCGAAATTTAAATGTGCCCTTCGAAGCTGTGAACTTGCGGGTCTAGACAATTAATACTTGGGACTTATTCGCACAAGTTATTCAGCCGCGTTACAACTATACCTTTGCGTTTGGGGGTGGCGCTGCTTGTCATAGATACTTGACAATACTGTGTTTTGACACAGTATTGTACTGAATTTGTTCAGTACATTCAAAATTAGTACCTCAATTTGCCGCAGTCCATATTTAAATGGTAACGTTCATGTTACTTGGTTTTTGTCATAGCGACTAAAGCCCCTGGTATAATTCTTAATCGTAGTTTATTTGATAGTAAATAATATTGGTGTAATAAGGACAGATTTAATGGCGTTGTCTGAAATATGAGGCCATTTGTTTTGTAATACAATAGGTAATTAGGACTTATTTCAATATTAGCAGGAATTAAATTCAGTAAGTGTAAGATATTAAGAGATAAACTTGATGTTTTGATGTCACGAACTTGGTTGATTTATTGATCCATCACATTGGCTCGATAATTTGTTTATTTTTTGCCATAACAAAAAAAAATACATTTGTGTCCTTTTATTCCAACGCTGAAAAAATCTTTGTGATACTGAAGCTGAATTAATGTAACATCCTAACTTAATATGATAAATTGGCACATGGGTAGACACCTGTCCCCTGTCCGGTCCCTGTCCTGTGTCCTGTCAGCTGTCCTGGGTTAGGACATAGGATACTTTTTATCCAGATGTTCCTACGGGATCGATACTTATGCTGGTGTAACTATATTCGTATAGTCGAAACTATATTGTATAAAGATTTGATCTTATAACCTCTAAAACATCGGAATCGTACAAAATAATGTGAATTTGCAATTAAATTAATTGGACCGAACCTAAGCATTTAAAGTTCGTTGAATAATGGAGTTTACTTAAAGTTCTCACAAGGCATCATGAATATGCATAAACATACGACTTCTAAATAACACTTGGTGATTAATAAGAATTGCAAAATACACGTTAACGTCTCCTCTATGTCTCAATAAGTTCGTTTTATTGACGGGCAAAGGTCATCAGTTCGAGCCTAAGATCTTAGCAACAAGTGAGATTTCCCAAAAAAGGACTACTAAAATGTTAAACTTCGTATGAACTTTGAATGTGCAGCCTTTTGATTCAATATTAGCTTTAACGGCACGGTTCTCTGAATAAAACCCGTGCCATGAAGGATTTGCTAGGCAGCAAAACTGTTCATCATCTGCCTAGATGCTAGATTGCTGCCTAGAAAAACCTTTTTCGTTAAGCCGTTGGTTCCGGCAGTCATTCTTGGATCTTTGACAGTCGTTACGGGTAGTCAGAAGCCCGAAAGTCTGACAACCAGTCTTACCAAGGGGTATCGTATTACCCAGTTACTGGGTTTTGGAGGTCAGATAGGCAGTCACTCCGTGTTAAATACTGGTATTCAGCTGCATCCGATTAGACTGGAAGCCGACCGCAACATAGTTGGGAAAAAGCTAGGCAAACTGATTTTTTGTTTAGAAAAACAAACGAAAGCGCTTCTTTTTTATTCTGCTTATCTATGACTCTTGCAAAGTTACGTGCTACCTAAGTAATTTATTGTTTTACCTGTTACAGATGTCATAATAACATTATAGCTAATAAATTGTTAATGAGATCAAAATTGAACGTGCACGTATTATGTAAATGTGGATTGTACCTGTTTGGATTAACTTATTAGCTCATTAATTCATCCCATGACTGTTCTTGACTAAGGATTGGAATAAAAATGAGCTCACAAACGTTTCGTCTGCCTGAGGCACTTAGATTTATTGCCAGATCCTGTCAAAAATAGACCGTACTAAAACTTCACAAGAATGTTTAAATAAAGGAGAATAATGAATGATTACTATAGGGTAACTACCATAGAGTAATCATTCATTATTCTCCTTTATTTAAACATTATTGTGAAGGATTAGTACGGTCTATTTAAGTTCAAAGTTGGACAATTTTGGCTATATACAGCCAAAATTGTTAAACTTTGAACTGTCAGGCATATTCAATTTTTAATTTTCGAATTGTTTAATTTTTTTTATTACGGACGCTTTTAACGTGCACGTCTTTCTACATTATTCTCACATGTATAATTTCAACACGAATGATGTAACCAATATGTTGTAACAATATTTTGATTTAAAAGAGTGTCCGTGGAGTTACTTGCCCGTTCTTCTCCATAGGTACTTACTACGCTTTGGCATGGGCAGCTAGCTTCATGTTTCTGACTGACCGACCATTTGACAATTCAAAAGTGCCTGTAATTGGTTTATTTGAAGTAAATGCTTTAAGTTTGAGTTTGATTACTAGTTTGAAGAGGAAAAATAAAATTGTAATAGTGAATAGGGTCAAATTGATTATTTTTAAATTGTTTGGATTACTGAGAAATCTAAAGTTCTAAGAAAACTTTTTTTTGCAGGATAGCAAAAATAATATACCACCATTTTATATATTACTTAGTCTATGATAGACCATTGAACAGCAATTTTAGTAGATTTATCTAAATACTGCCTCGCTGGTTTAGTGGTCGCAAGCGCTACTACCGACCATGAGGTCCTGGGTCCGATTTCCAGGTAGAGCAGTGTCATTGGGTTTTTCAATCTGAAATTTCTTAGTAGCGGCCCGGAGTCTGGATTTGTGCCCGGTTGATGGCAATAGGCTCGCCTCTACTACCCGGGCCTCAAACATGACTGAAATGTGGGTGTACTATAGGAACATCTCTGCCTAACCCTTCGGGGATACAGGCGTGATTTATGTATGTATGTAACTAAATACAGCTAGATCAGTAATGCGAATTCAGTCATTAAGACTTGAAATAGCTAAATAGAGAATGTCGTCGCCTGTCCTTAGTGTATCAGTGATATTGATCGAAGGCTTTAGCCCAGTCATGACATCAGTATTTAAATAGGTTGAGTATGGTAAATACGAGTATATTATGAATTACTAAATAGCAATATTGTTAACTTTTAAGGGCAGAGCTGAGAGCAAAGCTTGTAAAGATAACAATTACGGTAATTTTAGGCATTGCACGATATGGAGTTGTGGCAGCATCTACATCGCCACATGCGAACTACGCATCAAAGACCTGACGTCACACAACATCCTGATGTAACACAAATCCTGCATCCCGCAATCAGAGTTTACCCCGCGATGGACATATATACCAGCTCCCGACTGCAACCTCGGGGCAGTTGCCCGCCAGACACCACACCCGTCTGGTCGGAGGATCCTATATTTTCTATGGTGGATGAGTGAACTTTACAGCCTGTTCCTCATACCTCTATAGAGTGTTCAATCAAAATAACGGTGGTTTTAGTCCTTGTGGATTTAGGCCAATGTAGACTGTCATACAGTTTCAGGCGAGCTTCTATTGACGTGTCTGCAGAGTTTTAACGGACTAAAGAAACCCTGTTTAATTTTATAGGCTACCTTAAATAAATCAGCCTATAATGTTCCCACAGCACACAGGTCTCCTCTCTGTGAGAGGGAGTGGGCCGATATCTACCACGCGGGCCCAGTGCGGCTTGGTAGATGTCACATGTCTTCGAATTTTTGGTTCTTAGACATGCCGGTTTCCTCACGATGTTTTCCTTCACCGTTTTGAGAGCAGTGATGATCAAGCCATTTACACAAAGTAAAACCCCTGTCAGGGTTCGAACCTACGATCTATAATTCGTGTTTCACGGCGGTAGGTATAGGCAAACTATTTCAGCAAACAATTCAGACAAAACACTTTTAAGCTTTTACTACTTTTTAGCTTCGCAGGTCTTATGCATCTTGTAATATCATATCTCAATGTATGAATTCATCATAATCATCATCATCCACAACCAGATTTCACCCACTGCTGAGCTTAGGCTTCTCTTCTCCTGTGCCAATCCCCACGCTCCTGAGGGTCAGTGACAGCTCGGCCCGAGTCAACCGAACCCGAATAATGCCCGCCTCACTCAGGTTTTACCCGCAATGGTAACAATTTCGTCGTCAATAAGTGATAACCTAGTGGTGTGACCGTCGGACTGCCAAGGTCTCGATTTCAAACCAAAGCCACGCACCTCTGACTTTTCGGATTCATGTGCGTATTGTATAATTATCACTTGCTTAAAAAACAGTGAAAGAAAACATCGTGAGGAAACCGGCATGCCTGAGAGATATTCCTCGACGGCATGTGAAGCTAAGTCAGAGAGGCCCATGGGCTTTAAAACTCTAACACCAGGTTAGTCACCAACCACACGAAAATAAGACGAAGAACAATTTCGTCCGCCCATCTCGCCGCCGGACGACCGACATTTCCTCTTCCAGTCCTAGGGATGAATTCATCATCATCATTACAGCCGAAAGATGTCCACTGCTGGACATAGGCCTCCCCCAAATGGGGGGGGTTTGCCATAATTGCCACGCATGGCAGGCGGGTTGGCGATCGCAGTATGGTGTTAAAATGCATAGAGAACGCTGCTGCCCATTCTCTAGTACGTCCTTTAGTCGCCTTTTACGACTTGGGATGAATTACGTATAATTAATGTTCTAATAATCACTAGATTCCTGAAAATTGGGGATAAACAGACTTCTTCAACACAAGGTGGTAATTCACAAAGTCACCGAGTAAGCGGTTTGTTGACCTCATTCTACAGAACTCGTATCAAATTCTTATTCTGCCTCAATCATATTCAAATTGATAACAGGTAAAGCAAATGATACTTGGAAGTCAAAAGTCTGGTAAACCACAAAAGTGAGACTTAAAACAATTGTTCGGATTCTATCGGCATTGTTTACATGGATTGAATATAAAACATTTTTTTTTGGAGTGACGATGTAATAAACTAAGTACCTATGTATGATGCATTATTTTGGGGTAGGGAAATCCGCAATTATCTTTTTAATGTGTGAAATGGTCATGGACAACCCATACCAACCATGACCATATTACTAATCCTAACTTAATATTACAAATACGAAAGTGAATTTGTTTTTGTTTGTTACGCTTTCATGCTAAAAGCGCTAAACGGATTTGGATGAAAACTGGATCGAGACTTATGCGGGTGAAACCGCGGAACTGCAAATCCTATTATATATATATTATAATATATATTTAAGTTATAATATAATATATATTAATAATAATAATATCAGCCTGTTACTGTGCCACTGCAGGGCAAAGGCCTCTTCTCATACAGAGAAGGCACGAGCATTGATCACCACGCTTGCCCAAGACGGGTTGGCGATTTCAGACTTATTTCAACTATAAGTCCAGGTTTCCTCACGATGTTTTCCTTCACCGATGTCAGTAATGTCCAAGATAAACTCAGAAAGTACATATGAATTGAAAAAGTCACATTGATACTTGCCCGGATTTGAACCCACAACCTCGTGCATGAGAGGCGAGGCCTTAACCACTAGGCCATCACGACCTTCCATATATATAATATTTTTTTTTTTTTTTAATATGTAATAGGTACTGTTAATAACACCCGGTTTCAGAAACGAAAATCAACACAAAAAATTGTTAAACACGTGTCAACTGCTGTGATTGTATGCCTGAATTCTTAAAAGCCAATCAGATCACTTGCCGTGAGTTTAAATTTGATACGTCGTTGATTTTTGTACCAGAAACCCAATGTAAGTCGATCAAAGGATAACATATACATATTTATAATTTTTTTGATTGTATTTATCTTTTAATAATAAACTACTTTTGGAAGCTGTTACTGGCTTTAATTAAGGCTGTGACAAATAATGTCCACGTCAAAAGCCAATCAGATCACTTGCCGTGAGTTTAAATTTGATACGTCGTTGATTTTTGTACCAGAAACCCAATGTAAGTCGATCAAAGGATAACATATACATATTTATAATTTTTTTGATTGTATTTATCTTTTAATAATAAACTACTTTTGGAAGCTGTTACTGGCTTTAATTAAGGCTGTGACAAATAATGTCGGCTATTGATTCCGCTCAAATTTTGCGCATACTTGCTCAATATATCATAGACTAATATTATTCTGAATTGAACCTCAATTGTTTGATCGTGACTTACTGCAGTAGACAAATTTAAACGAACTGTATGTAGTTTGAACACTTTAGGCTTATAAAACGATATTAGTCTTAGTAGTTCGTTAGGGAACTTATTTATTAGTAACACAATGATTAGCAGGATTATTACACGGTATATTTTTTTTCTAAGATAGTCCAGCTTGAAATATACATCATCTCCCTACCCTTTTCCCAACTATGTTGGGGTCGGCTTCCAGTCTAACCAGATGCAGCAGAATACCAGTATTTTTCATGGAGCGACTGCCTATCTGATCTTCACTACCCAAACACTGGGTAGCACGATACCCGTTGATAAGACTGGTTGTCAGAGTCTTGGGCTTCAGACAACCCATAATGACCTCTCTTCTCATGATGATCTATGAATAACTGCTGGCGGAAGGGTTTCGATATGTTATAGATGACCACGACCCGTCTAACGCTAGTCCGAAACATACCTTGTTAAAAAAAATACTAGTCAGCAGGCTCGCATTATACAATTTGTTCCTTTTGATGTTCCCGTAACTCTAAGGTATATATACTAGCAGCGTCCCACGGTTTCACCCGCATAAGCCTCGATGCCGTGGAAATATCGGAATAAAAAGTATCCTATGTGTTAATCCAGGTTATAAAGTATCTGTGTGCCAAATTTAATCCAAATCCGTTCAGTAGTTTTTGCGTGAAAGAGTAACAAACATCCATACATCCATCCTCACAAACTTTCGCGTTTATAATATTAGTATATGATCCGAAAGCCATTATTTTTGTATTTGTAGGCAATAGTACCTATGTAAAAATTTAAGATATCACTGTCAGTGTCACTGAAATCTAGAAAATTAATTGTCAGAAAATTATATTGTGTGCTTTTCCATTCTTTCAGCACTTGGCAAAATCATAATATACATTTGCTGAATAACCACATGCATTTATTAGTTAATCACTACGTATAGTGACAAACTTATATTTTTTGACACCAACACTTTTGTTGATTTGTTGAGAAATTAAAATCGACTAGGGATACTGCGTATCTACCTATTAGTTTTAGACGTCAAATAGCATGGCTATTAGCTTTTAATATAAACTCAGACATAAGTAGTATGTCGAAGTCTTATGTGCTTAGCACCACAAAGGTTAGTAATAATACTAATATTAAGGTGGTTAGCAATAATAATTTAAACGTGCGTAAAGTTATTCCACTATTCAAATCTGGGGACAGCAAAGACACTAATAATTATAGACCCGTATCGGTCTTGCCGGTTTTCAGCAAGGTGTTTGAAAAAGTAATGTTAAATCAAATGCTCCATCATTTTTATCGTAATAATATCCTACACGATCAACAGTATGGTTTCACCAACGGACGTTGCACAACCGACGCAGCGTTAAAGATGTGTTTTAATAAGGTGACACCTTATTAAAACACATCTTTAACGCATGGGAAGAGGCACAAGAAGCAATAGGCATCATCTGTGATCTATCCAAGGCATTTTATTGCGTGAATCACGAAACACTGCTCTTCAAACTTGAGCATTACGGACTGGGGAAACTTGCGCTTAGCTTAGTAAAATCATATTTGAATGATATACTACAGCAAGTTCAAATAAACGGTGTAAATTAATTGGGTTTAAAAGTCAAAATGGGTGTACCACAGGGCTCGATTTTGGGTCCCTTCCTCTTTTTAGTATATATAAATGATTTACCACATTTACTGAAAAACCGACCACAAATAGTGTTATTTGCTGATGAAACATCACTGATTTTTAAGATAAACAGACATGCACAGGAGCTTGACGAAGTAAATAACGCTATGCTTAAGGTCCATAATTGGTTTACTGTAAATAATTTGGTTTTAAATGAGAAGAAAACAAAATGCATAAGATTCGCGTTACCAAATGTTAGAAGTAGTGAATGTCATATTGTACTGAATAGGGAGACACTAAAATTCGTCGAAAAAACAGTTTTCCTGGGGATCACGCTTGACTCAAAACTACAGTGGGGTCCTCACTTAACATCACTTGCAGGGCGGTTAAGTTCAGCCGCTTACGCTGTTTGGAAAATCCGCCAACTAACAGACGTGGATACCGCGAGACTGGTTTATTTTAGTTACTTTCATAGTATCATGTCTTACGGTATTTTGCTGTGGGGACGGGCTGCAGATATTAATTCTATCTTTATTCTGCAAAAGAGGGCTGTCAGAGCCATATATGACCTCCGCAGACGCGAATCTCTAAGGGAACTGTTTAAGAAAATTAACATCATGACGGTACCTTGTCAGTATATATATGAAAACATTATGTATGTTCGGAAATATCTACATCTTTTTAGTAAGATAAGTGACAGGCATAATTTTAACACTAGAAATAGGAACAAATTAGATCAACCACGTTTCAGATTTTCTAAAGTGCACACTTCTTTTATGGGGTACTGTGTAAAATGTTATAATAAAATACCACTCGATATTCTTGAACTGAATGAGAAGAAATTTAAAGCATGCATTAAACGCACACTATGTAGACAAGCATATTATAAGTTGGATGATTATATCATAGATACAAATGCTTGGCTTAATGCTGGTCCTGCTCCACAGCCACTTGGGCTCACTAGTTAAATATCTTAATGTTTGGAAGAGCTGCTTCCCCTTTTATTTTTTTCTGATATTACAAACTTAATGTTTATTTTTTATTTAAACAAGTTTTAATTGTTGAATACTCCAATGGATAATGATTTTCTTTCTTTTTGCTAGTAACATTCTATTAATCTCTCAAATTAGTTTTGTATAATTTAGAAGCATTTTTAAATTTTTGTAAATGTGAGCACCATGGAGCCGTTTGTATTTTTTTTTTAATTTATTAAGATGTATGTTGACTTGAAAGATCAAGGTAGCTGAGAGTATGTCATGCTCACTTAAATGTCTCGCTGATGGTGGCGAGTGTGTTGGATCATTCGGTTCCCTACAAAACGGTTGAGCTGAATGGTGCTGATCCACGCGTCATGTTCGTGAACGGGCGCCGTCAGTTGTGACTGGTCATCTCTTATCTGCCATGGCTTATTTTTAATCTTATATTATGAATTGTTTTGATTATTTTTTGTACATTGTTCTCACATATAGAAGCAACAAAGATAATGTACCCAGGATTTTGTAAATTTCTATATTTAAAAGAGTGTTTGATTAAATGGTTTAATTGAAATAAATGCTTTGAGTTTGAATTTGAGTTTGAGTAGGTTATGCTAAAAGTAAAAATAATACAAAAAGTTTAGAAGATAAAATAACACTAGACTCTCGATGTGTGTATCTAAGTTTCATTGATAAGTACGAGTAAATCATTTTTACTCAAACCAAACATTCAAAGCTAAGAAAATAAATAATACATAAATAATCGTGACTTTGTCGAATTATTTTGTACGAAAAATTAAAACGAAAAATACAAATCATATGCCAGTTGATTCTATGATATGGTCTCATTAATACCCTAGAGTTATGGAATACCAAAAGGAACACGTTGTATACTACCTTCTGTAGTCATGATAAGTTATTTTTGCGAAAATTACCAGAAATTGTATCCAGCCATACTACCTTACTTATTTATTTATGGCATAATAGCCAAGAGCCTCGACCAACACCTGAGGAGGCTCTCGTTAGGCGGCTGGATCAAGGGCTTGATCCAGAAAGCGGGACTGCTGGACACGGCGCGTATTGTTAGGAGCTTCCTCTCTCAGGAGGCCTGATCAACGGTATCTTGTACCCTGTTCCCGATACCGGTGGGCTTCATTTTTTTTTGTTTTTATAAAAATATTTTAAAATATAAGTTCTATGTATTATTATAAATGCGAAAGTAACGGCTGAGCGGGTTGGGATGTTTGGCACAGAGATAGACGATGACCTGGATTAGTAGGATACTAAGACTTATTACCCCAGTAGTAGTTCCCATGGTATAATTGCCGACTTCCACGCGGACAAAAGCTAGCATATTATAAATAATTTTGCTAAAGCTGTATGATTTCAGATTTTCCTAGGCAAATAACGGATCCTACAAGTCACACATAAACAAAAATTAAATACCAACGATTTGGCAAGGTTACCGCATATTGTTCATCGCCAACGCAAAACGTGAACAAACTGCGTATGCACTTTACAACTATTCTCTTATTCATCAACTGATAACAATGACTGATTATAAAGGTGACATAATACACTTTGTTCTCGACTAATAAGTCGGACTAATTACTCAATCAACTTACATATTAATGGGGAACTAGGTTCTAAATCATCATTAATTAATGAAACTTAGACCTAAGTCTAGTACACATTGGTAGAATAAGTAATCTAGTACATTTGATAGTCTTAAATTAATGTAATGTAATAATGATGTTTGTATTGAATATTTTGGACCAACGTTGACATTGTTTTAATTTTATTTTTTATTATGTTTTTTTATTTTTGATAATTGAATATTTGACAATTGTGGATGTAACTCCTATCTATTTTTATATGAATTAATTATGTCATCAATCTCAAATTTATTTACTTATTGTATTGCATTGTCAATGTTAATTAATGTTGTTATTATTTTGATTAAATTCTAATTTTTGTTAATATTTGCACACCATGACAATATGGTAAACATGTAGCACAACTCCATGTACTTTTATAACAACTTGCATGCACTGTATTGTATGTATACACATGTTTGAGCAAATAAAGTTATCTAAATCTGAATCTGAACAATCCTGCTACTTGCTACATTCTTATCTAATTCAGTTTGAAAATGGTAAGTTACTAATTACTCAAAGTTACCTAACTAGCTCCTTATGCTTCCTAGTCACATTGCTTCGAAACGTGGGTGTGTTCTTCTTCTCAGCGTGTCAATGGCAATTTATATAGAATCAGCCCAGAATTTGGCTACGCGTTTGTCTCCTTCAGTAGTGTCCATCAGCAACAACTGCATCGTGCAGGCAACAGGATGCGCAGGGCAAGATATTAGGTGCTCCATTGTTTGGGGACAGCACTACATTTACTCTCCAGGGCGGAGTCATCTGTGAATCTCCACCTGAGCAGGTTTTCCTTGCTTCAACCTACCTGGGCGTATTGATTTCATTCGATTCTAATGCTGAAAGATAAAAAAGGAACCAGTCGCAATTTTCCAGTTAGTTGAATAAGCTTTGTAGTTGCTGATACTGAAGATACAGATGTCTTATGTGAACCGGGAGAAAACATCTGAGAGACCTTTCTATCACGTGTACTTCCTGTGGTTCTACTCGCATAAATAGTTGAATTTTCCGCGTTATGTTGTCTCTTTGTCCGTTACCAAATGTAACTTGATACTTACTAAGATACTGTTAGGTACCTACTATAAAAACGTACTTGAAACACTTTCCCATATTATGGGGTCAAATTATCAAGTACAAATACCATTTCTTGAAACTACACCATAAATCTATCTATTTAAAAAACTATTCCACTAAGTTCCGATCTTCATTGCGCTGTGCATATCTAAGCGTTTTTGTGCGCAGCTTGGTATGCGCACGGACATGTGCTATTCAAACGGTTTCCGTGCGTGTGTTATGCAACGAGATTTTCTTCTGGTTAAAGTCATCTTGTCTGTTTAGTTCGATTTAAAATCGGAGTGGATTGTGGGTTTGAATGTTGATAAGTTAGTTGAAGATAACGTAAAGATATGTTCGAAAATGGTTCGTAGCTAAATGATTAAAATGTGGCTTAAACCTCTCCTGAGCATTTCACCGATATACACGAGTTACCAACTTCCTCTCATGTGCTTCGGTAATTTTTCTAAAGGCGCATCTTCACCGGGAGCATTCGCCTGTAATGTAACTGTTCAGATATGAGCATTACATCAGTGAGTGAGGAGAACTTTACAGAGGAGAGAATTACAGTGAAAAACCTGTAATGATACACATTACTGGCGAATGCTCCGGTGAGGGAGCGCCTTAAAGAGGTATTATTGTTTAGTGAAAATTTATCTCGCAGATAAATCTGCTATTGAACTGAAATAAGACGCTGCAGTAACTACCTAGTGGCGGCCAAGGTGTTTACCAAACTCACGTTCAAATGGCATACAAGGAGAAGCACAGAAGGCTTTGTGACAATATTACATCCAATTCAGGTAATATAGTATTTCGAAACCTTGAAAACGAAACGACCAAAAAAATCAAGCAAGCAGGAATTTGTTTTTCTTCAACATTCCAGCACTCAATCGTAGTCTGACGACCCAACAAACACACCCTCGTTCCACTTGGCACACATATCTGTTCATAAATCCACAACCACACAATTACAAGTTGACTCTTGTAATTCATTATCAAAACAAAATTGTTCCAAGCAATTAAAGCGACTCGGTGACAATAAACCATTAATTGTGTCGAAATGATTTATTCGTACCTAATAGGCAGGTAGGTATGGAGTGGTCGACACTCGCATAGTTCTGTGCAAACAAAAGATATACGCTGATTGACATTTAGAAACACCTAGCCTCGCCCTTTGTGAGATATCACACGGGACAATTTATTCAGTTAGTGTAAATTATTCTCTAAAGGGGCGTTTACAACTGAGATTGTAGGTACGAACATTTCTGGTTAGCATCGTGAATAATTGCTTCATTTTGGGTAATGATCGTCCTCTTCATCATCATCAGCCTTGTTCCACCCATTGCTGAGTATAGGCTTCCTTTTGGACCATGCTTCCCTGATCTGTGCCAGTTTCATCCAGATTTTCTCCGTGATCTGCTAGGTCATAGGTCATCTACCCACTTGGCTATGAAACGTCTTCTTCTACCATCTCTCGGCACCCATTCCGTTAGGGATCTGCTCCACTTGCCATAACCACGTCTAGCCAAATGTCTTACCCACCTAAATTTCATAACTTCTACCCGTAGTCCTACATCTTGAATTATAGTGCGTAATAGTCTTCGGATAGAAAATTCAATATGATTAAAAATATTTACCACGGTTCCAGAATCATTGGAAAAACATTGCCATTGGCAGAAAATTTCACTAAAGCATTAAGGATTCAACCACTTCTTTTGTTGATTTCAGCGACGATGCTTTCTAACAAATTGCAATGAACGGTGTAAAATCTCCTTTAAAGGTAGCCTAAATGTTGTAGCTTTTCCTTGTCAGATAAACTTTGACAATGCTTTGAATTGAATACTGAAGTAGCGAATGGTTGATTCAATCTAACTTACAAATGTTATTAGAAAATGGATTGTAATATATAGCTAGATGTAAAATGTATATTGAGGCGCTTATGGGGAGTGGAGAGGTGTTCAACGGCTGTCAGGACAATCCCATCCCTACCAGCCTCTTACGGCATACTTCCTTCCTCCGAGCAAATTTTCTCTGGCATATCTCCACTCAAGGCGCCAATAAAGGCAAGAAAAAGGTGGGAGCTCTGGTCCTCGTCAGTGTTTACTCTGGCTGGCTGGTCAATAAAAGCAAGCCAGAGATGAGGAACAAGACTTCTCCCGGGGTTCGTGGGGTCACTACTGCCCAACATCTCGCCACATGGCCCTGCGTGTTTCTATATCTCTTTTGATGTGGCTCCTCATCCTAGACCTGTTTTGGTAAAGTAAACTCTACCGGCGCAGACCTAGAGTAAAATAGGAGCCCCACCACGACGCCAACGTATGGGTTTATTATTGTTATTCACCATGGTCTCTGTTGGTCGACCTCACATTACGGTGAACTAGACGCTAGACTACAGAAAAAATGTAACTAAAAGTCTTTTCTATCTCTAAAAGGAAAACCTCCCATTCCACAGAGGTAGACATTGTCTAGACTTTTATTCTTGCCATAAAAATTGCATTCAACACTTTTGTACCACTGCACATTATTTAAAACGGTACTTGCAAGTACCTGCAACCTATTTATGTATCGTTTACAGTTCTGTCTTGAACGTGACAATGTTGAGTTTAATTTTACTAACTTCAAATATGAGTAAACGTCATAACATTGTAACGTGGTTTATGACCTCAGCGGCAAAGCTGTTTGATTTCTAGTCATGCTGAAATATTGACACGCACCCAAGTTACTGTAGGTAGGAAATATGACTTATGTACCTTCCATTGCAGATCCCAGCGGAATTTGGAAGACTGTCGTGCCATTGACACGAGGAAATAGAAGATTGTAGATCCCAAAGGCATCCAAAATTATGATGTCCATCGTGCGATTTTAGTTGATAGGAGTCTGAAATCAGCCCCTCTTCTTTACCGTCGCCGTCGTGGTAGGGCTTGTCTAAGTCCGCCTGGCACCTACCACCATCTTATCTAAGTCTGTCGCCATAACAATAATGTTAACAGAATAATGTTGTTGTGTTTCGGTAGTTAGAGAAAAGATAGCCAGTTCCTCTATCGTTGAGTATTGCGGGTGAAGCTCGCTTCCACCTTCGACCTGATCATCACTTATCATCAGGTGAGATGAAGGCCAAGAGCATAACCATTGTGGTAAAAAAAATGTATATATGAAAGAATTTTCACACAAAAAAGAAAAATAGTTGTGATCGTTAAAACAAAAAGCTTATTTTACTCCTCTTTATTCTAATAATACCTAGATAATCTAGTGTAGTCTAGCTACCCACCATATCCGCGAATGGCTCTTTTTAGGGTTACATATCCAAAGGGGATCCGGGATACTATTACTATGGCCGTTATAACAACAAATAATAAAAATATGTAGAGTTAAATATTATATGATGATAACCTTTTTTGAGTAACATATTATTTTATTTCTATATTAATAATTTTTCTCCGCTTGCTTCTATCCTTGATTCTGTTCATCCACGACATTTCTCAGCACGTTCATCGAATTGTCCCTGTAACTATTTTATTTATTTATTTATTTTATTTTATTACTAATGATTACGGTCATTACTAAGGTCCTTAGTGTAATTTTAGGACTGTCAAAGAATATGAAGTTTTTTATCGCTGAGTCCTCAAAATAGTGTGTCTAAAGCCCGGTAGTCAAAATTATGTCTTCACGCCTAATTTTAACCTGAAAAAAAAATGACACTGACAAAACACATTAAAATGCATAGTTACAAAAAATTACAAAATTTTCTAAGTATGTTGCATTACTTACCTGAAAAAAAAGCTGACAGTGACAAAACACATTAAAATGTATACTTACTAAAAAAGTAACAAAGTAATAACGTCTCTTTTGAAGGCTTGTACAGCAACAATATTTCTCAAGGAGATAACATCGTGATCCGAAATTATAAGCACACTTGAAGCTGTAGAGAACTCGGGAACATCTCCAGATTTGTGTGTAGGATGTTTCTTGGATTCTTAAAATGCGGATGTGAAGTTGGATTGCAGAATCATTTTTTAGCAAAAAAAAATATTTGGTATGTCGATCAGGCTGAAAGGGCATTATTATTAGACAGTCTTTTGTCTTTCTAATGGATTCCGACGCATCGTTTAGTCAGCCAAATCTTCCCGCCCTTCTTGCCAACTTGATTTTGCGACAATGTTTAAACATTCGCATAGAAATAATAATAAGAATAAATTCGTTTTGCGTGGATGTGACGCATGTTTTCCCCCAAACTGTTTATTTTCGTGTTTTCTTCTTACCTTGCGTCATGTGTACCGCAAATAAACGTATTTTCTTTCTTTTTTTTCTTTTATTCCATCAAAGAATTAAATTATTCCCATACACTTAAACGTTAATTCCATTTAGATTTTAAATGAGTAACAGTATTGGCATTCAATAAATCTCTAAAATAAAACGATTTGTTTCCTTTTCTGTTCTTATCTTGTCCAGGGCATTTACACGGGTCCACTTTTGTACTCAGTTTTTTTTTACTTATTATAATTTGATATACATCTGTAAATGCTAATTCGCCAACTAAAACTCGTTTTTAGTAAAACGCTGTTTTTTTATGAATTTAAATCAATACTTGTTACAAATTATAATGTAGAATGCAAATGACATTAATACAATTTATCCTCTGTTATCGTATATTTTCGGGTAAGCTTATGGATGCTGACCTTTTATTTAATGTATAAATAAATCAGTTTTTATCCTAATTAGATGTTTATTGCTGCGTGATTTATGTAACATTATAATTACTTTTAATGGGTGAGTCAAATATCTTACATGAGTCAGTTTGATTAAGGTTATTTTTTAGGCATTGGGTTTTAACATGTGGTATTAATTAATGTTAATATGTAGAGTAAATATTATTCAAACTAAAAAAAAAAACAAAAGAAACTTATTTGTATCAAAAGTGTGCATAAAATCACTTATGAAATGTGTGTGATTGAACCTGATTATTTTAAGCAAGATAGTTTTACTATCTTGTTTAGGAATAATCAGGTTTAATCTCAGCACACTCAACCGTAATTAAACATTTGGTGCATTTAGTTCATTTAATACATAGTACTTTTTTATTTAAACTCAAACATTTTATGTCAAAATGATTAAGGTCAGTAATTATAAATATGCAATCATGGGATTGACAACATCGGGGGTCAGTAATTTCCAATCCAGAACTTTAGAATCCAAGCCTCTCCAGTCTCTAGGCTTTTGTTCTAAGTTTATGCAAACAAATTAGAATGCAAGCAGTGTCCGCCCAACGTAGTGGACAGACACTGCTTCTAATTTCTGTCAGCCTAGTACCTTTTGTAACGGGACGGATTAAGTGCAAGCAATGTTTGTTCAAGAAACTCCCAAGCTTTCTTCAATACTTGTGCTTTGTTAAAAATGTTAATTGAATTAGTGAATTGAGGTTTTACTAATGTTACGTAGTTGTACTTGCCGCCTACTTGATTATGAGAAGTGTTGAATGTATGCAAAATTGTATTGTGCGCGGATTATTTAAATGATTAATGTTACATGTTTAGTATGCAATTAATATTATTATCATAGGAGTCATCATAACTTAGCCCCACATCATTTACTAAATCACCCACTTCATATAAACCTAATTGTGTTATTAATTAAGGAAATAATATCTTTACTGTACTCCGTTGGTGTAGGTAGTTTAATAAAGGTAAACTAAAAAATCCACGTGACTAGGGAGCTGTCAAGTAACCGTCTAAACGTAATTCCTGTCACTTCAGTTGTCATGCTATGTCACAGTTGTACTCTTCAATTTAGCAACGTTATAATTCGGAGGCTCTTTACAATAGACAGATTACAAAATATTATATTATTATAATAAATCTAACAAAAAAAAAAGTGCTCGAGCAGTTACATCTACGAAGAGTAGTTTAAGAATAAATGATAAAGTTTAACATACATTATTAAAAAGAGGAAACTATCGTAAAGTTCTAAAATAATTTTAATTTGGTTATAACGTATTTTTAAACAAGAAAGCGTCATTTTTTGCAAGCTTAATTTCTACATATTTCAACTTATCACGACCTAGGAAGAGGTTCTTCATTTATCCTAAAGAAGATGTGAAAGTTACTATTGTCCAAAGCATAACCACCTGAGAATAAACGACGCAATGGTGACGCAATTATTAGCTATGAAATCCAATACTTCCGATTTCATTGAAAAGCCTGGTACGTACACACTTAAAGCAGTATTAATCCAAACAGATAATATCATACGCCGCTTAAATAAAGAAATAACAACAGCAACACGCGATCAAACGATAATAAACTTTTTGACCCAATAATCGTTGTGCAGACCACCCGGCCACCATAGAACTACTGTAGCTCTTTCGAACATCGTTTATTTAAAGAAATAAACTAACAGTTTCATTACAAAACAAAGATATGGATTTCCTACGAATGAAAGCGTGTGGGCAGCTATCCTACATCGCTTTTGTGAAACAAACATTGAACTAAACGGGACTCAATCATCGAGCAAATAAAATACATTTTCCTATTTCATCAATATTCAAATCATCGTCACTGAAAACCAAACCTTACTCTCCTAGTTCTTGAGATCAGTTTTGCGTTTTGCTGTTGCCCTTAGAAAATTATTAACAATATCATGGTGAGAACAGGTGGCAACGATTTAGTAGGTTTTGCTCTTGTAATTGCTCACTACTGCGACACTGTCGTGATAATAAACGTATTTTAGATGAAATATGAAGCCTTTTGCTTCCTGTGCTTTTTATAATAAGTACAGCCAAGTTTCTCCAGGGCATTTGCATTTGGATTTTGGACTTCAAGTTTTTAGGTAATAAGGTTAGGAATTCAATGTTCGACAGTTGGAGAATGGTCATTCTAATGGGAGTCTGGAAGAAGTCATGAATGAAGTACGATATGAAGTAGCTTTTGTTTCGAATAGCTGTGTGGAATTAATTTTGTTAACAGTATTAAAAAAACGATAAACTTTTTTCTGTAATGTTCTTTTTAGTTGTAAAATAAAAAAATAAATAAAAAAAAAGTTCTTGTGGTAACAACCATTTGATGTTATTTTTATTTTTTTTAAAACAACCACCTTAGAACTCTTCTTATTTAGCTAGCGAATCCTTTTTCTTAAGCATTTGAAATTCAACTTTAATGCATTTAATAGGTTGGACTTTCAGCGTTCATTAGGACTTTCTGCTTCATTAAGAGCCATATTAGACTATCATAGAAATATGATCAGACATGTATGATTCACTTTATATGAAGAACCTATGACGGTATAATAAATATTTATGATTCATATTGTCTATGATCATAGTTAAGGGATCCTATTTGACAGCAAGCGTACAAATATGATCATATCCGTCTAACCTAAAAATAAATCAAACAGCTAAATCGTTATCCATCTTGATTAAGTATGATGTTTATTTATGATCATTTAAGTGTAATAAGTAAAAATTAAGAACAGCATCATTTAACTATGATGATAGAATTTGACAGATTTGAAATCATATTTGTATGATCAATATAGGATAGTGTAATTGGGGCCTCAGTTTCTCCTCCACTATTTGCTTATAAAATCTCAAAAAAGGTACCATTTCATAATAAATGTAGATTCCACATCAAATCATACTCGCCCTTCTAATCAATTTAAAGAAAACCCCTCAATATTCCGATGTAAGGATAATTTTCTCTCCCATTTCAAATTGCAACCGGAAGATGTAGCCGTGACCGGAACGTGGGAGGTATCCGGCACCCACGGCTGACGTCAGTGGCCGGCGCGGCGGCGTACGGTTTTACAGAAACTGAATGGGCTACATGAATTATGTTAGATACGTTACTTTATGAATTATGGAGCAGACTAGGTCAGGTAAAGGTTTTGGAGGGGTTCATGCCCAGAGAGTGCGGTGAATTCTATTGTTTTGAGCAAACTTCGGTTTTACTGCGAATATTCATGTAATAAACTTTAAATAATTCGGTTTTTTTTTACGACGGCGACGCTATTGGCCTGTCTTGGCCCGCGAAGCTGTGCTTGGTCTGTATCTCATCTGATGGTAAGTGATGATCAGGCGGAAGGTGGCAGCGAGCGTCAGCCGGAATCTTCAAGTACAGAGGAACTGTCTATCTTACCTCTAAATGCCGAAACATATCAATGTGACTTAGATAAGATGATGGTAGCTAGACAGGCGGACTTAGAATAGAATATCAACCAAACCGAGCAAAAAAATTTGCCCCCACTGGGAATCGAACCCGGAACCTCTGGGTCTGACACAAGTGGCACAGAGTCGATTGTAATATCTCGAACTTCAGTCAAAACAATAGAATTCACCGCAATCTCTAGCCACGAGCCCTTTCAAATTAAACAAACAAAAACGGAAAGAGACAACATCCCAAATATGAATTACTAGCTGACCCGGCGAACTTTGTTCCGCAATCAAACAAATATTTAAAAAAAACACCTACCATACCTACCCGACCTACCCTACCTACCCTACCTACCCTACCTACCCTACCTACCCTACCTACCCTACCTACCCTACCTACCCTACCTACCCTACCTACCCTACCTACCCTACCTACCCTACCTACCCTACCTACCCTACCTACCCTACCTACCCTACCTACCCTACCTACCCTACCTACCCTACCTACCCTACCTACCCTACCTACCCTACCTACCCTACCTACCCTACCTACCCTACCTACCCTACCTACCCTACCTACCCTACCTACCCTACCTACCCTACCTACCCTACCTACCCTACCTACCCTACCTACCCTACCTACCCTACCTACCCTACCTACCCTACCTACCCTACCTACCCTACCTACCCTACCTACCCTACATACCCTACCTACCCTACCTACCCTACCTACCCTACCTACCCTACCTAACCTACCTACCCTACCTACCCTACCTACCCTACCTACCCTACCTACCCTACCTACCCTACCTACCCTACCTACCCTACATTCATTTTCATAATTATGTATTCGTCAAGTTTTCATTGTTTTTAAAATGTATTCTGCTATTCAGGGCGGAGACAAATTCAACGAAACAAAAACCATTAAAATTGATCCAGCCGATCTCGAGTTATAAGTGTTGTAACAAACCCGTCTTTGTTTTATATATATAGATATATTTTGGAGAAATTGATGGGCAGTGGGCTTTCATTTTGGGGGGGGGGGGGGGGGGGGGGTTGCCATAATCGCCACGCTTGGCAGGCGTGTTGGCGATCGCAGTATGGTGTTATCAAATGCATAGAGAACGCTCCTGCCCATTCTCTAGTAAGTCCCTTAGTCGCCTTTTAGGACACCCACGGGACGAAATAGGGATGATGCTGGACTTTCATAATAAAATTGTTCTGCTAGTTGTTGTTGCTTTAGTACCAGAGAAAATCGGAAGATTTTTTTTATAAGAGTGCATTAAAACATACTAATTTTTTTAAAATTAAATATTTATAACCTCAGCGAATCATCATCCTCAAGAAGCTTTGAAATTATTCGTTTGTATGATAGATATACTTCAAAAATATTTAAGTACGTTGAACCTTCCTTATAACAGGCATCACTAAACCAATGGTATGAATGCTTAAATACTCCCATAACGATACTACCTTATTACAATGATAAACGACAATTAACGAATCTGACCTTTTACTAGATAATTGAATTGCTTCATGCCTCCAAGAGTTATTATTATAACTAGGAATATTTGCTATATGTCTAAAATCATAATGTGTTCGTGTCATAGCATAACTTTTGCCTATAATGAAACTAAACAAGTTTATTTAAAGGATTTGAAATTGCTTATTAAAGTGACATTAATATTGAAGAGAATAGATTGATCCATGTATGCCTTGGTGTAGGAATGTTATCATATTAGGCAATAATTATTATAAGTAAAAAGAGTTAGGGATAGTTTACCTAGAGTCCGCGCCACCACTCCGCTGAGTGTAGTCGCTGTGATTCTAGAATCTATGTTTGTGTGGGTAACTACTCAGTATTCACTTATGAAGTGTTTGCCTACAGAGCTATGGTCTTAGTTTTAGTTATAACTTGGATTAAGTTTTTATGATTAGTGCAAAATCCACGAGAACTAACTGCCGACAAATTGCTTTTCAGTTTGGCAGGTGATAAGTAAGTATAAAACATTGTGACATTATGGATTAAATATTTATAAAAATATATATAATCATTTCATTATATTGCATTAAAAAAATATAGTTCCACAACTTTTCCGCCGGACTTCAGGGGTGGCGCGGACACTACGCACACATAAATAACGTAATTTAGACGCACGGGTCGATTCATCAGGTTAAGCTACGCTTGCCGGGGTTGGTCTGTGGATGCACAAAAGTACACTTTGTAAACAAGTATATTA
This sequence comes from Agrochola lota, assembly GCA_947364205.1. NCBI lineage: Eukaryota > Metazoa > Arthropoda > Insecta > Lepidoptera > Noctuidae > Agrochola > Agrochola lota. Next base: position 6,365,054 of record OX376231.1, on the reverse strand, counting down.
CAAATTAGAGGATTATATCCAAGATAAGAATGCTTGGAAACATGCTGGTCCTGCTCCATAGGACAATTTAGAGTCTAGACAAAATCAAACTGGTTGCTAATTTAATTATATAATTTGTTATTTTTTTATAACACTAATTTTACATTCTGTGATTACTTGAACGCACACACTGACTTATTAGTATTACTGTTAAAATGTTAGGAATATCGTATAATTTTACAATTTTTGTAAATATGTGAGCACCATGTATCTATCACACAATTAATTAATCTGTAATTGCTTCATTTTTCATTCTTTTTACCTATCTTGGTATAGTAATCTTATTCTAGATGCATCGTTTTCACATATAATTAAAGTATACGTATACAAAATATTGTAAAAACATTTTAAAAGAGTAACGATGGAGTTTCTTGCTCATTCTTCTCCATACGAAAACAAGTAGTTTTCGAAGAAGAATGGGCAAGAAACTCCATCGTTACTCTTTTTTGGAACGGGGCGATTAGAATTAATTACACTTTTTGTAAAATTGACGTTCAAAAGTGCCTTTTATGTGCCTAATTGAAATCAATTGTTTGACTTTGAATTTTACTTTGGATGGGTGAGCATTTTTACATACAGAAACTCCTCCGTGCCTCGGAAAGCACGATAAGACGTTGGTCCCGGCTGCCATTCATGGAAGTTTGACTGTCGTTACGGGTGGTCAGAACCCCGAAAGTCTGACAACCAGTCTTACCAAAGGGTATCGTATTACCCAGTTCCTGGGTTGTGGAGGTCAGATAGAGAGGCAGTCGCTCCATTTAAAATGCTGGTATTCAGCTGCATCCCGTTAACCTGGAAGCTGACCCCAATATAGTTGGGAAAAGGCCAGGCAGATTAAATGTCACACTATTAGAATTACTAGATCACACGTGGAAGTAAGACGGCATATCGTTTTTATAGGGAGCGAAAAAGAGACAAGCATATGTTGCTGTGCGTCTTCCCGCATAGTAATAGAAACGCACGCTTCTATTGATGCTGGTGCAAAACTGAGTTCAGGGTTTGCTAACTAGCCAAGTTTTATTTAGCCACCCCTTTTTACATTATTATCAGTCATACTAGATATAATAAAATTTCCCCAATGTTGGTCTAATACTTCTTAATTTTCGATTGTTCTAGGTTTAACCTTCTTGTAGCCCTCCAGTAAATCGCGTCATCTGGGTTTATTGTGGGTTGGTCTATATTTGCCTATTCTGAATAACTTTAAATTAATAGCACAATTAGTTACTATTTATTTCAAACTGTTACACAAAAGATAAGTAAATGATATACAGGGTTGCAGGGACATTGATGCACAACCTGTTACCATGTATTCAGTATATGATTCTGGACACTCCTGTTCTGAAATTTCCCGTCGGTTATAAAAAAAAATTTGCTTTTCCACATATTTTTGGTCAGGCTTATATGCTGAATTAATGGTTATAGTTTGCGCATCATGCCCCAGCCAATTAATTGTTAATTACAATATAATTAACATTTTATTTACCCTGCATAATTTCACTAATTTCCGAGTGCAATCTGTAAACTTGATTCTGCATGAGCAACATTTGTCATTATTTATTTGTTTTCCAGGAGCCCATTTCATTTTTTTATATTGCTGAGATGAAATTATGAGTAGGTAGGCCATGAAAACTGGACTGGTTATACGCGTAGGTAAATAATGAAAAAAAAAACTGACTCATAAATATGTCAATAAAACAAAATAAAAAAAAGTGCGAGTTGGACTCGCACACGAAGGGTTCCGTACCACCGTACAATATTTAGCAAATAGATACCCCACACGTATGAGTTTGATGAAAAAAAGTAAGTATGAGGAACCCCCAAAATGTATTGTTTTTTTTCTATTTTTGTGTGAAAATCTTAATGCGGTTCACAGAATACATCTACTTACCAAGTTTCAACAGTATAGTTCTTATAGTTTCGGAAAAAAGTGGCTGTGACATACGGACCGACAGACAGACAGACAGACATGACGAATCTATAAGGGTTCCGTTTTTGCCATTTGGCTACGGAACCCTAATAATAATACATAATGCATTTACTAACGAATATCGTGGACGGTGTTGAGTCATTTGAGGAAGACTAGTTACCGGTGTCTAACAGCGATAGGGTGGTTGACATTGAATGTTGTATACGTGAGAACATCAACGTAGTACCTAACACTTATCTTCTTAGACTTTATCTATATTTGGAAGGGGAACTAAAAGGTTGCAGTATACCGAATACACAGGTTTAAATTAAAATGTACAGAAAACACAATTTTAATTTCATTATTACGAATTCTTTTCCTTCATATCAGCACAACAATGTGAAATCTAACAAAAATACACTCGTATACAAATTGTTTTATTTCATATTTTGTACATCTTGTACTTTCCCATAGCCCTAAAACAAAGGGCTTAAATCAACAATCTCGGGACCCGTCGTCGCACTATCTCCTCACGTGGATCGGACAGAGACTTTACGACATATCTGAACATTCGTGTTCACCTTTATTCCCATACTGTTTCATTTAAATACTCGGACATGAAAACCTCGAAGACTCTGTTTTGGCATAAAACAGGAAGAGATAGAATAAAAGTAATTTATTATAAAAATGTCCACCAACATTATTATTGTTGTAGTCGACCATAAATATGATTCGATTACTCACCATTTTGCTACAATATATCGTTTTTAGTGCGCAAACACAGCGACCACCTCGGACTATCGAACCACAAAGCAACGATATAAAGTGTAAAATAATAAAAATCCGTAAAGAAATAAAGTTTTACAACGAGTGTCAGAATAATGGCGTCTCGAGTAAGGATAGACAATGGTGGCGCGAAATGTAATATTATATGAGAGTCGATTTATGATCACCTACGCTTTGGTTAGTTCGCTCTAAAAATGGAAGGTTGGCTTGCAAGTACTCAGGATCGACTGTGAGTCAAGAAAACTTTTTACAAAAAAAAAAAACACCGACTTCCAAAACAAACACTACAAAGTGAAAAATTACTTCGATTTCGGAAGTCGGTGTCTTTGGTTTTGAATTTTCGATAAAAAGATAAAAATAAGACAACAATAAAACACTCATCTTCTGCCCAGCCTTTTTCCTAACTATGTTGGGGTCGGGTTCCAGTATTTTACATGGAGCGACTGCCTATCTGACCTCCACAACCCAGTTACTGGGTAACACGATACCCCTTGGTAAGATTGGTTGTCAGACTTTCGGGCTTCTGACGACCCGCAACGACAACCTTATAACATTGATGCAAAATCAGAGGTAAAAAAAATTGTGAAAGGACTGCAAACGCTGAGTACAAAACAATAGGTACGTGTTTTGAATGAATTTGATCTTTACCTTCATTCATTCATTCATTTGTGCCTTCTTCTTCTTCTATTCGTGTGGTTAGTGACTAATCTGGTGTCAGAGTTTTAAAACCCATGGGCCCTGACTTGGCTTCACATGCCGCCGAGAAATATTTCTCAGGGATGTTTTCTCACGATGTTTTCCTTCACAGTTTTTGAAGGAAGCCGAAAGATGTCCACAGCTGGACGTAGGGCTCCTCCAAGCACCACTTCAACCGATTCTGTTTTTCTCGCATCCAGCGTATTCCTGCGGCCTCTACCTTAATTCTATATTCTATTCTATTATATTTAAATCTAATTTAACCTTAGTTCCTAATCGTGTCCAACTGACAGGTGTCAGGAAAGCATTCTCTCAGTGGCTGGAATATTTACAAATGTAGATAAACATATCAATGTTTATTTGTCTGTGAAATATGAAGTAAACAAGTGTACAAACAATAATATATTCATTCAACATAACGACTGCTGTATATATAATAAAATTAATTAAATAAATGAACCTGTGGATGTCCCTGTAGGTCACGATGTGCAGTCAACAGCACATCAGTGCACACACTTGCATTGCGAAACCGCTGTCAATATTATATTGTTACCACCTATGTGCGGCTAACTTTACTTACCTATCAAGCTCCAAGGACAAGTTTTTTTTTTGTAAAATTATCATCAAGTACAATTGTATAATTTAGCTTCTATATGCCTCGTAAGTCCTTACTTCTCTTAAGGGCACGTCATCCTTAGCATTACCGCGCCACCCGGTCTAGTCCTTGATATGCAATGGCCTTTGTAGCCCCATGCAACATGAGGCACCAGGGGCTGGTGCAAATCTAAGGGTTCATTCAATTTATCGAGTTGTTAAACCATTCATTCATTCATATGCGAAAGCCAAATAAAGATAACGATAATTAATTACATCATTTAGTATTTTCTATCTTCTCTGTAAACAAAAGAAAAATGTCTTTGAATCAACAACGCTGTCATCATAGGCGTGGGTGATCACTTTCCTAATTAAAGGATATTAATAGTAATTGGATTGACGTCACTTTTTATGAACTTTCCATTAGACATGCTTGTCACTGAAGGCGTTTATTAAGTTTTATTAAATAAACAGATGGGTTTTATGAATACATAAACCTTAATGAGTATGTATGGATCCCCAATGGGGAGAACGCGTGAGTTTATATGTATGTATGCACTTTAATAACTTGTTAATATAAAGCCGATTCTGTTAGCATTGGCGAAAGTAAACTAACTGTCGCTTTTTACTAGCAAATAATATCACTACATATTACTCGTATAACACAAAGTCCCCCCCGCCGCGTCTGTCGGCCTGGCTGAACGCGATAAATTCAAAAACTACCAAACGGATTTTTATACAGTTTTCACCAATAAACGGAGTGATTCATGAGGAAGATTTAAGTGTATAATTCATTAAGGTTTTGAGTAAATTGGTTGAAGTTTGACGATTATTGTTGAAGATGTCGGTAAAAATTACTATTATTAAATTATTATTACTAAAACTCGGCGCACGCCAGTAAAGCTGCAGCTTTACTAGCGTGCGCCGAGTAAGCCAATAGAGTTATATGAAAATAATGTATTACAGAATTAATACATTGATTACTTGGATTAACACTGTTACTCTGGCGAAGCCCCGGGCAAAATTTTGGAAAAAATATGAAGAAAATTAAACCATAAAAGCAACTTCCAACTCGGTCACGTAAAGGTTCTGAGCTTTAGGAAACAAACTTATCTGTTAGCTCTAAAGTAGTCTAAAGGATCATGTAGTTTAGATCAAAGCTTCTTAATTAGTCTGACAGCAAAATATTTAGAAGAAACCATTTTTGAGCTTTTTAAAACAGTTTCTTTTAATTACGCCGTCAATATTACGCTTCCTGGCCAATTTGGCAATCTCTGAGCAAGTTTTTAACCTATTAGGAGCCATATCCTGTCACAGTTGGTCGTATTTGTGTGACCCTTTCTCCCCTGGTGTGGCATCACATATTTTGCAATTTTATTACAAAACTAGCTGCACCCCTTGATTTCACCTGCATAAGTCGATCCCCTGGGAATATCGGGATGAAAAGTATCCTATGTCCTAACCCAGGAAATGGTCTACCCATGTGCCAAATTTATTTCAAATCCGTTCAGCCGTTTTAGTGTGAAAGCGTAACAATAAATAAACTCATTTTCACATTTATAATATTAATTAGGATTGATAGAGTTGGTAATATTTTGAAGTGTCAATTCATCATCAGGTCACATTTTGTTGACCCCCTCCCTCCTACTAAATGTGTGACGTAAACAGAAAATGGATGGTCCTTTATAAAATGTACAAAACGAACTACATTCTGACCCACCAACACCAAAGTGAACATAGTAAACCAACCTATTGTTACACAAACTAAAGTCTAGTCTACATGAATGGGATGCCTGAATGAAACCAGTCGGGCTATAACTTACGGCGACGTATCACCGGTCTTAAGGCCATAACTCACGGGTTGCAAAATCAACGCCTTAGCGCAGCTGAACGCGACTGGACTCCAATTATTACTAAACAGTAGCATCGTAGTTTATGTTGGTGGAGATGTGGGAATGTTTTAATAGGATTTTATGTCTTTGGTCCATAGAGTTTGGATTACATTTATTATGCAGATGTGAAACTTATTGGTTTGATTTGCATGTTTGCTATGCGTACCGATACTAAACAGAACTATTAAAAAAGGAAACTGCTTTGTGATCTATACTAAAGTTGACATGCTGGCACTTTTGAATAAGGAAAATTGAAAACAATATCGGTTATGAATTCACTCGTAAAACAGTAACCATTTTCAAAATAAAACAACATTTTCTTTTCAAGTGAATTTAAAAGAATATATTATATCTAGTTTTGGTAGATAGGTCGAAAAGATTCATACCAAATAAAATAATGTGTAGTTCATTGAACATGTTTTGGAGATTTTGTATGAAATCTAGGTCACGTCGGAAAAATATTTTCAGAAAAAAAGTTTTTCGCAGAAACACGTTTAAGTAAATATAGCATTGATCCACTAATGAAAACCACCAACACAAAGTACGTACACCTTTCTAAATAAGTTTCGCAATAATAAACTCTAAATACTAATGTATCTTTGCACATAACTGTTTATAGATTTTCGTGGGTGTACAATATTAAAACGTTAAATTTCCACTAAAACATATAGAACTGATAAGTTTTATACCCATTGGTTTCGCTGTTTACGACTTTTGACTTGGTTGATAAAATTAACATTGCACAGAAAATCAAATAAACTAATATGATAATAGCCAATAAGACATGGTAGTATAATTGTAATGAAATATTATATGTGGAAGTAGGTGTTTAGTTATGACTTAGCGTTTAGTATTTATTGTTTAATTATTTCAATCGGTAAGTCAGTGATTGATCAATCTATATGGGTTAATAGGTAGGTCATGAAGTTTAATGAGATATTACTTGAGTGGACACACAACAGTTAAATTAACTCTGTCTGTTAGGATATAATTAAGACTTAAATGTTTTAAGTTTTATGACTTTATAGACTGGAAAGTTGATCGACTGGTTCTGAACCACGTATAGACAGACAGACTATCAATACTTATAGGGGACAACTTAGCGGTATACGATGCTTCAACATGCAACAGTAGGTATAGTCGTACGTAACTTGGTAAGAATCGTAGATCTCTCTGAGCATATTTATTGGTCTCCGAGGCAATGTGCTCCATAATTAGACGATCCCAAATGTCAATGAATATGTCAAATGGGACGTCCCATGGAGTTGTCGGACCAACATTGCTTTGGGAAAACGTTTCCCTCCTCGATTCAGGTGGAATCGGGCAACTCGGAAACTCTTTCCATTCCAAATCATAACACCTCCAAGGCTGGTCCGTCGCCGTTGGAGGGACACTGGCGGGCTCATGGTCGCCAGTGTCCCTCGTGTCAGCAGGCGCTGGGTCTGGGTCAGGCGCATCAGGCGCTGGGTCTGCATCAGGCGCAGCAGGTGCGAGATCGCGAAAATGAATTCTGCGCAATTCGTTTTCGCTTGTTTTTCTTAACAGACATGTTCAAAAGTAAATAATGGTTTCGAAGTGTAAAGTTCACTCATCCTCTATAGAAAAGGGGGGATCCTCCAACCAGACGGGTGTCGTGTCTGGCGGGCAACTGCCCAACGATTGATGTCGGATAGTCTTAAATATGTCGTTCGCGCGGTAAACTCTTGTTCGCATGTGGCGATGTACATGCCGCCACAATGGCAAGGACCAAAGAATAATGACATGCTATAAAAGTGTAAATTGGTTGTTGCACTAAGTGTAGGTACATGCGCAAATTAACTTCCCAATACGCCAAAACCTTGCCAAGTTAAGTGTATCCCCCTCACGGCATTACCGTGTGCGTAAATGCGGTAGTGGGGCGAGTCATTTCAGAGTGGACAAGCTTTACTGTAAATTCCACAGAACAGATTAAAGATTCAGTCCTTTTAAAATTTTATTCTGTTTGCGGTCACTAAAATGCATTTGGAAATGGCGTAGTTTGACCATTCTACCAAAGCGAAAGATACCTATGCTCTTCGTCGTGTCGATGGCACGATAGTGTTTAAAATTCTGCTGGTCCAAAATTTCGCCTCCTCCACGACATTGTCAGTGGCAGCGCAGAGGCGCCAGAAAACGGCAAATGGCTCTTTTAAGAGCCAACCCCCGGAACTTAACTTTACCAGTCCTCTGTGTTATTTCAATCAATAGATACCTGTAGAAATGAGATAAATCAGAATGTACGTAAAAAACAACGGTTTGTTGAAAATCCAGCCAACACATCCATCCACATGTTTGGGAAAACAAACTGTCTCCTCGACATACCTAGCAACACCTACATATTATTTCTTAGCATAATAATAAGCATAATTTTGCCTATTATATATTCCCAGTACTGGGACATAGGCTTCCTCTCCGTGAGTGGGCCGTAATCCACCACGCGGGTCCAGTGCGGGTTGGTAGATGTCACATGTCTTCGAATTTTAGATTCCAGGACATGCCGGTTTCCTGCTGGTGTGTTTGCTTTCACCTTTACACCATTATTCCTTATCAAAATGAAAGATCTTATGATAACGAGACAGTTACGCAGTTACCCAGGTAGTAAATAATTATATTACTTCGTGATCCAACCCTTTTCCTACCATTCAACCAACAAGCCAATAACGACTTCCATTGTTAAAAGGCTGTATCTACACTACCCACCACTTTAACATTACCATTTACTAACATTACCATTTACTTCACTAACATAACGGTGAAACTTATCATTTCGAGTTCAAGCAGTTAACTACTTAAAATTACTTTAACTTACTCTTATGCATAATAAGCATAATCATCCGATAATGTTCCCACTGCTGGGGCACAGGCCTCCTCTCTGTGGGAGGGAGTGGGCCGTAATCCACCACGCGGGTCCAGTGCGGGTTGGTAGATGTCACATGTCTTCGAATCGTTCTAGAACCGACGCCGTTTCCTCACGATGTTTTCCTTCCACGTTTTGTGAGCAGTGGTGATAAAATAATTTACACAAAGTAAAGCGCCTGTCAAGCAGCGCTAGCCCAGTGGTAGCGGCCGCGACTTACGAGTTGTAGGCCGTAGGTTCGAACCCCGACTGGCACTTTACTTTCTGCTAACTTACTTTTATATATATTTTTTTAATGGTGTTTCAAAGATAAAGAATAAAGAAAATAGGTGGTAAATTAACTCGATAGATACTAATAGAACAACATACTCGTATTTTAGTAACAAAACTCTTCCAACGATACCTCATTTGTCAAATTATGATTAGTAGTTTAGAAGTTATGAGGTAACAGATGAACATACATACATAACTCCCGGTTAAAATCATAACCCTCCCTTTTGCTTGGCCGTAGTCGGGTAAAAAGCTCTCTGCTTTTCAAAGGCTTATAAGTTTTTTTTTTTTTTAGTTTCCAAATGGAAATACCATTTCTTACGAGACTTACGCAACTCGGTTGTAAGACCTAACCCTTATAAACAAACAAGAAGCCATTAACGACTTTCATTGTTAAAAAGGCAATATCTACAGAAGCCAAACCTATAACATTACCATTTACTAACATTATCATTTACTACCATTATCATTTACTAACATTACCTTTACACTAACATAACAATAAAAGTTATCATTTCGAGTTCAATTTGCAAAACGATAACCGCTACCGAGGATATGTTTATTGAGATGTAAGTGAAGTTTACGAGCGAACTGCGCAGGAGCACTTTCTTTAGACCGCGTACGACAGTTATATTTATTTATAACGCCTTGAATATTCCATTCATGACATCAACTGGGAACGGTGGTGGGTCCTTCTGTGCGGTGTCCTTTGAGACTGTCCGGATTAAATTGCAAGGGAAATATTTGTTCTTTCTTCGTGAGAGAGGGGTTAAATCAATGCAGAAGAAAATTTTCCGTTTCAGTAAAGTAGCCGTAAAAGCCTACCTTTTACGCTATAATCTTTTATGTATGAAGGTGAAAATATAAATCAAATTACTTACTGTTTTGAAAATCCAAAAACTATATCGAACTTATAATGTTTTTTAAGCCATGTTTGCCAGCGTTTGGGGGAATGTCATATGTAATTTTGACGAACGAAAAGTGCTGATTTTTTAACGAACGAAAAGTGCTGATTCTATCTAGCCTAGTTTGAATAAATTACTTTTACACTTGCATTTGAGTATCAAAGCCATTTTATGTTCAGAGTTGATGCTGCTGTTTGGTAGTTATTTATTTTTCTTAAATTTCTTCGAGTGGGGTCTGACAGAACCGCTGTTTCTGAGTTCAGCGATATACAAAATCCACCAACCTCTAATTTATAGGAGGATTATTAAATATTCCTTTGTCGTTGTGTCGTGATGGCACAGTGGTTAAGTTTGTGAGTTAAAATCTGGGCAAGGACCAATGTGACTCTTTCCATTCATTTGTAGTTTCTAAGTTTATCTTGGACATCACTGATATCAGTGAAGGAAAAATACCGTAAGAAACCTAGACTTATAGTTAACTAGCTGCGCTGCGCGGTTTCTCCAGCATAAGTCTCGATCCCGTGAGAATATCGGGATACAAAGTATTCTATGTGTTAATCCAGGTTATAAACGATCTGTGTGTGAATTTTCATTCAAATCCATTCAGTAGTTTTTGCGTGAAAGAGTAACAAACACCCATACATCCATCCATACTAGTATAAGTATACGCATCAGCTCAACAGCGTCCGATGGGCGGGGGCAATGTCGGAACCGTATCAGCTTGAGTGTGGAGTGAGGCAGGGTGGATTGACCTCGCCAACCCTTTTTAACCTCTACATGGATGCGCTGGTCGTCGCGCTCAGCAGTCGTCATGTCTGGTGCCACGTTGATGGTGTCTGCGTCAAAAATCTTAGTTATGCTGACGACATGGTGCTGCTGAGCGCGTCGATCTGTGGCCTAAGGGAGCTGGTGCAGGTCTGTGAGGAGTACGCGCGTGGGCATGGGCTCAAGTATAATGTTGACAAGAGCCAATGCATGGTCTTTGGAGCCTGCGATGCTAAATGGCTGGGAAATGTACCACTAGTCTTTCTCAATGGTGTTCCTCTAGAGAGAGTAGACCATTTTAATTACTTAGGGCATATAGTGTCGACTGACTTCAAGGACCATGCTGACATCGAACGGGAGCGGAGGGCCTTGTCGAAAAGAGCGAATATGCTAGTTCGCAGGTTTGCACGTTGTTCCGATCAAGTTAAGATCACCCTTTTCTAGGCATATTGCACCTCACTGTACACGTGCAGCCTGTGGGCTCGCTACACACAAGCGTGCTACAGCGCCCTCCGCGTCCAGTATAACAACGCGTTCAGGGCAGTGTTGAGGCTGCCCCGCTTCTGCAGCGCCTCGGGCATGTTTGCGGAAGCGCGCACCGACTGTTTTCACGCCACCATGCACAAGCGGTGCGCGTCCTTAGTGCGCAGGGTGCGGGCCAGCTCCAGTATTGTCCTGAGAATGATCGCTGAGCGATTTGACTGCCCCTACATACGACAACGCTGTAACAGACATGTATAGCCAGGGCACTTAATCTGATTGATGAAGAAATTATTTTTGAATTTAATTTTAGTTCTGTGACCCGTTTAATTTGACATATAATTTTGATTTAGATTCTGTGACATTTTGTGTTTGATAATTTGTTTATTTTAATTGCCTTTGACATTTTATTTTAATTTTAATTCTGTGACCTTTATAATTGCATCAATTTTTTATTGCATTGTCATTTTATTCTATTGTGTTGCAGCTGCAGTACTTATTGTGAAATTTTATTTTATGGGCGTTGCCTGAATTAAATGTTTATTTTTTTATACTCACAAACTTTCGCGTTTATAATATTAGTAGGATATTAGTGATTATGATATAAGTCTGAAATCGCCAAACCATCTTAAGAAAGCGTGGTGATCAATGGTGTAGTTTATTTTATTTTATTTATTTATTCAAAATCTGTATTAACAATAACATACATAAAGTCTGCCAAACTGTATACCAGTTTGTCGGCAGTTGTTCTCGTCTAACAATGAATTACAAATTAAGAATTTTGAAAAATGTATGTGCTAAAACTTAATTAAGCTAAGTACATAAACTATAAAATAACATACCTACAGACACTGACATTTGAGACATTGAATGGGAGACTACAGAGTGTTAGCGATTATAAGCTTTTCCTAAAGAAATAACAAGACCTGAAATAAATGTTGTTTCTTTTGTTTTTAGGGGTAAATAAATCAATAAAGGATGAAGTAATTAGATGTTGTGGGAACATCTTAATTTTTTATTTATTTTTTCTCTTTAAAAACAATGATGTTCCCACAACATAGTCACCTCCACGACTGTTAGCGTCAAACGATAACGCGGTAAATTAAATTTTAAGAAGAGCGATGACACAAGTACATCAGTGTCGTGATTTTCTTTACATGTACTATGCAGTCCCAAATTGCTTAACAGAATGTTGGCCACTCTACATCCTCGCAGTAGGTAGAACGTAAAGCGGACCTCTATTGTGGGGCTACAGTGTAAAGGAGCGCAAAATATTTCACTGTTGTGCTAACCATTGAGGCCGTTGAGAACTTAATATTTTAATCTTATCGCGGTACTGCTCCGACTGACAATGAACAAGTTACGGGGCCCATCCTTTATTTAACAATTTTATACCAGTTTCAGATTATGTTGTCCATATTTAGAACATAATACACGTTTTATTACAAATTATTATGAAAGCAGTGATAGCCTAGTGGCATGACTGTCGGACTGCCAAGTCATAGGTCTCGAGTTCGATCCCAAGACCTCTGACTTTTCGGATTCATGTCCGTATTGTATAATTATCACTTGCTTCAAAAACGGTGAAGGAAAAATCGTGAGGAAACCGGCATGCCTGAGAGATATTTCTCGACGGCATGTGAAGCCCAGTCAGAGGCACATGGGCGGCTTTAAAACTCTAACACCAGGTTAGTCACTAACCACACGAAAAGAAGAAGATTACAAATTATAAAGTTATTTTATATACTAGCCGTCACAAACACCATTTGCGGCACACACAATTAAACATTTTTCGTCTTCAATACAAGTCTTGACTCATAAATCTTACACTTTAGTAGAATCGAAAATAACCCTGGGCGGTCTATAGTAAACAAATAAACAAACAGTTTTATAAACATCGCCAACTTGACTGGCATAAAAGACAAAACCAAGCTATACAGCCTCTGTGTCAGCGAATACATTAAAAATTGAAATTTGAAAAGAGAACAAAAGCGCAGCCGCAGCCGCGGGCCGCGGTTATGACGTCATAATTAAGGGGCCCAACACACGACGAAAAGCAAGAGAGCGACGTGAGTCACGTCGTGCCGTGAGAAAACCGAATTTAATAAAAAAGTAAAAGTGCTTTCTTTGTACAGGGGCATGCAAAATTGAAGTTCGATTATCGGTGCCTTATTTTGGGACATGATTCATTTTGGTGAGAGGCTTGAAATTTAAGATAGCACGTTGAGAATTTTCGATTAGCGCGAATGATGCAACCGGTGCGAATGTAGCGGGATATCGAACACGTTCATGTGAACGACCCTTTTACTATGAATACTTGTGAGGTGCATTGTAAACCGTTGACTTTCATTTGTTTATTAATCATTATCCGCCATCATCAAGAAACGCTACATATTTAAGTAAACAGTTATCGAATCACAATGATTTACGAAAGAAAGAGATAATCCAATTATTGATAAATCTAAAGAATCAAATAAAGAACGAAATTTATTGTAATCCTTATCTACGTAAAGGTGTGAAAACATTTCATTTGATATTAAAACTAGCCAGTATTCGTGATAATTTCTTAGCTCAAACTACTTACACAACTGTCTAGGCCACTTGAATCAATGCAATTTACGCAATTCAATAAGACGTGCGACATTAGAAAATTTTATTCCGCAACAATGACTCTCACTGCCTACGCCTTTTTAACAAATCGATTCATTGCACATCAAATATACACATCGTAACTCGAGGTACGGTTCTCGAGTCGAGATGACATCGATGCATCGAGTCAGCGAGTCGCCGAATCGAGATGCGTCACTTTTTAATTGTCCCGCATAAGGTGCGACCGTTACTGCATTCAAAATATTCAAATAAAGATCGGATAATTAACGGTACATGTAACGGGTCGGAGGGCAAATGCGACCGAATCGGAGCATATCGATAAAAATTTGGAGCTCCTTAATTTTAATGCGAGTTATAAATATTGGCGGAATTAATTGAAATCGTGTTTTTGGTGAATTCGGAAAGTTAAGAAGGTGATTTAGGATTGGGAAGGTAGTTAACGGGAAAACTGGATATTTAAATGTACAAATTTAAGACTTTTTCTTTGGCTGGTGTAACATATTGATAAATTATAATTACAACACATAGGCACTCCATTTAGTCGTCCATAGATTGTGATAGGTACTACCTACCGAATTATACCGCCCGAAAAAAAAAAAAAAAAGTGTTGATTCGCCCGTTTCTGGCGAGTAAATTCGTGCGAATGAACCAATAAGCCCTAGCTACGAACAAATGTACAATAGGTAACCTGTGTTTTGTATAGACGACATTTTTTTTATCAGATCCGTCGTAATCCTTCCCAAAACTTATGTAACTCTAACAAAATAGGACTAACACACAGAACAAGATCACATTCCACATCAAGCCGTCAAGTCTTTAAAACAACACACCACACCACAACATGACACCAGCCTATAGCAACATCGCGGTACAGTTTTAAAAATGGAATAGTATCATATAGTACGGAACCCTCGGTCGGGTAGCCAATAAACGGTAACCGCGCGGCGTGGGCGGAGCCGCTGCGATCGTCGCGAATGTTATCCAACACACTTCGTTTGTAAGTCGGGTGGTGTGTAATGGGTCTTTGAATGTAGACATTTGGTGGAAAATGGAAATGTTGAGCAGCTAGGTAGGGCAGCTAGTACTAGACCAATTATTTAACGTAATAAAATTCTTAAGTTCATGCATTTAGTCACTGACAGACAACGTACGTCCTAAACCACTGGTCTAGAAGCACGACATTTGCACAATAGTTCCATAGACAATATGTAAAAAAAACTTGCCCGATCCGTGAGCGAATTGTTAGGTATCGTACTGAGATTCTATTTATGTGGCAATCTTTAAGAATAAAAAAAAAAGTCACATTTTTTTCAATGGTTTTTTCAGTGGGCACTAAGGAAGGTTTTTTTAAAATTCATTCTCGAAGGGGTTAAACAGCGAATGAAAATTTGTACGGAAATTCGTCATTTTTTTTCCCATGTGAGATCCAATTGGACACACGGCTTGTTTCTTTAAAAAAATTCAAACATGCAGAAAAGATTTATTATCATGATTAGCCTATAGTAGTCCACTGATGAACATAGGCCTCCCAAATGCACGCTATTTAGCTCGATCCACTCTCATCCAGCGGCTGCCAGTCAGCCAGTTCTGCCCTGGAAATATCTTGACTCCACTTAACCTGACCCTAAGGTTGCAGAAATTGTACAATGAGGTAAAATTTGTCTTGTGTGATATTTATTTTATTTTTATATCTTATCTAAATCTCATTGTATGCTACACCGGTCGACGTCATAATGTCAGCGCCGGCTGTCACTGAAAATCAGCGCTGGGGCTCTGTCTCGCATAGGGTCGCAGCATTATGTTGAGCGATGGCCGTTTTGCGTCGATGTGACGCATATTTTCCCCCAACTTGTTATTTTTTTGTTTTGTGTTCTTTCTTTGCTTCATGTTTACCGCAAATAAACGTATTTTCTCTTTCTTTGTTTTTTTTTTTTTAACTTTTCCCCACACTAAGAATTTCTTCTTGTATCGTGGGTGCGTTTACAAACATAGAAACTCACATACACTAACACCCAGACCCGGAACAACTACTTGCAGATCACACAAATATTTGTTCCGTGCGGGGATTGAACCCGCGACACGTTGCGCAGCAGTCGATCGCTCAACCGCTGCGCCAACCGTGTCGTCATTATTAGTTTTTAGGGGTAATATTCGGAATTACTGATCCGATTTTGAAATTTCTTTCGCCGATGGGTGGCTACAGTATTGCCGAATCATAAAATTTTATGTAAATAATATTATACTATTTTATGTAAAAACAAGAAATTCCACGCGAACGAAGTCGCGGGCTGAAGCTAGTTTGATTAAGTTGGAACAAATGAGCGTTTTTAAAAGAATTTAAAAGAATTCGATCTTGTAGAGTTTATTATACGCGCAAGAAAGCATGTTACAAAACCTCATTAAAATCTCTTAATCCCAAATCTGCGTGGAAAATATATTTTTAATCAGTTCTTTTGGGATTAAGGCAATAAAATGCTTAATCCTCCTTAATACGGATTATATAAAACCGTTTTTTGATACGCAGGAATATCTTTATAGTGAATGTTGACTTTCATAGTTTTATTGCATTGATAAGTTTTGCCTTCGTCTTTGTTCGTGTATCGTTTTTCGAATAACAATTTTTTTTTTTTTAAATCTTAGACCCACGTATGTATAGCAGATAGTTATGACATTATTATTTCTGGTTGCACTTACACGTTACTCATTCGGGATATGATCATTTGACGAATGATTCTTTAATTTTAATTACTCCTTCTAAAAGTAGGTACCTACCCAGTAAAAGGTATTCTAAGTTTCCGTTTTGCTCAAAAAAAAAATTTATTTAATACTTCAAGCACAGAAATGTACACAAATTTACTTTTTAAAATTTATTTTTTGATACACAATATAATAACAGCATCAGGGTTACCATCTATCCGGATTTGTTCAAACATGTTCGACTTTACGCCCCGTTCGAACTTTGTCTGACCTTGTCATTTGTTTAGACTTTTTGACCTAGACGGATTGTTTAAGAACATCAAAAGAGTTAGAGTGTTGAAGATAAAAAGTAAAATGTACAGACTTTTAAGCAAATGTCCGGTTATTGTCAGAACTTTTCCAATTTCAAAATGGTAGGTAACCCTGACCACGCCGGCAGAAACTGATTCATAATTACAAAGATAATATTCCTAATCCGTCGCCTACTAGTTAGGAGGATTAAGATACAGACGCGACACGTAATTAAATATCTATTTAATTAACTTTCACTTGCCACCAGTTTCCAGGTGATGTCATCCGAACTAAATTAGACATTATAGCGATGCTAATATTAAATATTGATTAACGTTTACAACTAAGAATTAATTAGTTTTACGGTCGGCCATAAATGTATGCAAATAAATAAGTTTAGGAGTGTATTAATAAAGACTTTTCTTAATTGACTTCCATTATGAACGAATCTCCCTAACGAAACTTTGGACGTGAAATAATAGATAACACTTTTTTTTTGTTTTAAACCTCTTTAGCTTTCAACAATTAGTAAGTTTCAAGTCACCGGGAGCCAATATAAGTTATATCATTCGCCATTATCGAAATAAAAAGTACTAGCTCACCTCTTATGATTTGGAACGTATACCGTCGTCGGTGTCAAAATGAGAGAGTAAAATATGACATGTTTAATGCTAATCCAAAATGGAGCAGGCCAGCAACACAATGCATCGCAAAAATTCTGCTTTATCACTTTCGTACATTTTTTATGATCCAACGCACTCTACAGGCGGGCCGCACCGCATTTTTTTGTATGAAAATGCGTTGCGCCGCCGCCGCAGCGCAGCACATAGCCAAGCGCACATTACAGCAGCAACGGGCCGCATCCCGTTGCGGCTGTAATATGAGCTTGCTTGAGAAAACCCTTTAGAAAATGTGGAGAGATTAATTTGGTGTTTTTACGTATTTAAAAGGACAAAGTAGCGGGCAGACAGGTATGATGTAGGTAGCTTAACGTTATGAAAACTGAAAAAACAGAAAACTAAAAAATATTTACGAGTAAGGTGCCTGGCACTAGAGAATTAAAAAAAGTGTGTGTGTGTCAGCTCCGACACACGACTGGAGTTAACTCCGTAATACTAGAGCCGAATAGGCAAAGAGGGTAAATAAACGCATCACTTAAAAAATAAAAACAAACGCCCGAAATATCTAGATCGAAGTGTATGATATGTTTTTTCAAAAAGAATATCCGTGTTATTTATGAATAAAACGAGTGATACGCTTTCAACAAGTGTTACGCTTGTAACAAGTGTTACGCATGTAACAAGAGATACGCTTAACAAATTTTACGCTTTTAACAAGTGTTACGTTTGTAACAAGTGTTACGCTTGTAACAAGTGTTACGCTTGTAACAAGTGTTACGCTTGTACATATAAATTTCACTCCTCATAAAATGTCCATACCGGAGTTCTTATATGAAAATCGATTCTTAAGGAGTAAACTCCAAAAAATTGATTCACCGCCAAAAATAACAGTACACGATAATTTATTTGAATTTTATTAGTCAAGCATTTAAATTAACAACTTGTCTAGTTTCTCATTACTCTGACAAGTAGTAAAAGTCAATTAAGGATTCGTGATCACAGGTGGGCGTTACACCAACCTGTTAGATTTGTTGTCCATTTGTGGATTTTATTACTTACATGTTCCTCAGCCTTACTTTTTCTCCGGCTTTGGGCAATAGTCTGTAGTTATACCTTCTGCAGAAATTGCGTTTCTGACTTAAAATATACTAACTGTAACTGCTGTTTGAAACCCTTTCGGAAATCGCGGTGACAATGAGATCGGCCCCTGATCTCTGATTATAAAAATGACCGTTCTTCTTCTCTCTTTTCGCCAAGAACTGTAATGGTATCTCATTAATGGTTAATGATGAGATAAACGCTTTATATATAAGCCAGTAAGATTCAATGGCAAAATATTGCTAAGCTTTTAGAGGTATGAGGAACAGGGTGTGTAGTTCACTCATACTCTATAGAAAAGGGAGGATCCTCCGAAGCTTAAAAGACCCTTGGAAGTTATATTATAAATATTGTAATACACCCCATGCCTACAACTATTATTAAGGGTAATTTATGGGTAATATTAATAATATTATTTTATGAGTCCTAAGAGAACTCTAAGGAACCATAAAGTTGTAGGCATAATCGATACATTTGAGATAAACCCTCCAGCTTGAAGCCTTAGGGTTCTTAAATGTTCTTAGCGTGCTGACGTCATGCATCAGTTGCTCAAACTTGTGTGAATTTAAACGATGTTAAAAGAAGGTACTATGGCCTAAAACATAAAGGAGCCTGAAAAATGAGTATTTAACTCCAATTAGCGTTAAATTAAAAGGCACTGTCAGTTTAATTATTTCACGATCCACCTAAAAGAATCCTTATTAGTCACACGAGCTCTAAACTGCCATACCCACACTTTTCCAAGTGTTATTATTCTCGAATTTCATCACTTCTAAACTCTTTAACGGCTATAAAACCGCAAGTGGCAGCGTCCGTATCATCATAACGACAGTAAACGGCCGTCGAACGATCAACCACCGACAATTTCAAAAAACAAGATTGTTCGAACTCGTTATACACATTTGGAGCTCCAAAACTTAACACTACTTATCTTACGATCTTTTAAAAAGTATTGCTCATTATCCGTATAAGACCAGGACACAAAGCACGTATATCAAACGGAAAGTATCAACAGCTAAATCAGCTCTCAACAAAATAAATTTTCGCATTGACATACATCGGCCCAGCCATAAATATTGATCTCTTTTTGTTGCCTACAAACATTTTTATGTTGATAAAAAAATACTTCCCAAATACCTCTGGACGTTTATAAATAAAGTGTGGTAGTAAATGTCAATAATATGCAAAATAATGGATGTTAATCTCCGAGTGGATTTGTGATTTGCGAGCGAGCGCGCTTCAAAGATTAGCCGACGGATTCCATGATGGCGTACGTATATCGTGTTTTTATAGCCAGCGTCAGCGCTGCCTCCTCGACTTATATACGATATGCCGCCTGTCAACGTAATCCATTCACATAACGTTCGTATGTGCTTAGTAGCTCCTGCTTGTTATTTGGAAATTGATAACCTCTTTTATTTTAGTTATTTTTTTAAAACGTCATAGTCTTTTGTAATCTGATGAGGCGATGGAGATTTTAAATAGTTTCGTAACTCGGAAAATGAATGAACTCGACAGGACGCTATAATTGAAGAAAAACGAAAGTTTGGAAAAATGTTTTTCGCTAAGAAAATAGCCTTGATCAAGTTAGGTACCTACTGACCTTGAACTAGAAAATATATTATATTTACAATCATGTGTCTGAAACTCTAAACTAACTTTACCTGAGTAGGTTATATAGACAAGGAGAGTGGGAGTGGGCTTTACACGACATTTGGTATCTCAAGCCGCAGCTAGTAGGACACTGTAAAAGTTATTGTGTGTCAGAGAAGTATTACTTGCGCAAAAATTATCACAATAATATTATATACAAAAGGTCGCTTGGGCATCAACACATCGTTGGCAATGGGTGGGTGGTACTATTTCTTTGTTTTAGTAGAGATACCCGAATACTTACCTGTTTTTAGATTATCATCATCCACAGCCCGCCATTACTCACTGCTAGTCATAGACCTGCTTTTGCTTGTGCCAATCCCGATCGCGTTGGCAACGGCTACCATTTTTGCTGACTGGCCAATAATTCTATCTCACCATGAGCTTTTTTCTTGTATAGTTGGCGACGTACCTATAAAGACAAAATAATAAAGACTTTAAATAAAAACTCAATCTGCCTGGCCTTTTCCCACTATTTAGGGGTCGTATTCTAGTCTAACCGAATACCAGTATTTTACATGTGGCGACTGCCTATCTGACCTCCACAACACAGTAACTGGATAACACGATACCCCTTGCTAAGACTGTTTGTCAGTCTTTCGGGCTTCTGCCGACCCGTAACGACTGTCAAAGATCCATGAATGACAGCCGGGATCAACGGCTTAACGTGTTTTCTGAGGTTACCGAAATATTCATGTTTAAACACATGAATATTTCGGTAACCTCAGAAAACACGTCATGTCATACAATTATTAAGGCCCTTGTTTTTGCACTATCTCGAAACATCTTTGCTACAGGAGCCAGTGTCTTTTCCCGATCATGACACATACACGTACATCATATCACACCAATTTTTTGGCAGTTATGGTTATGTTTATGTTATGTTTATTTTCCCATGTAATTGCGAGCTTATTGCCATCAACCGGGGAAAAATCCAGACACCGGGGTGCCCGATCATTAATGTTCGGGATTATAATCAAAGTTCTGTACCTACCTACCATTATAAAGACTAGAAGCTTCCACAATTTCACATTCGTCTCTCCGTGAATAGGTTGCCGACGATAACGAAAGCACCGCCCACACGCGACCCGATGACATTGTTTATTATTTTTGTTGTTGCTCGTTGCGAACTGCGCAAATAGTAATTAATTCCTTCACACTTTCTCTCCTGAGAGCGATTAGCCGACGCTAATTCGGCCGATGACCTGTCTACCTACTTTGGTTGAAGGACGAAAGTAATGATTCGTTTTTAGACGATCTCTTTCGCCTACGGGGGTAATGCAATGTTGAAAAGTATAATTATACTTAAGTTTTGCAGACTCGTTCCTTAATGTGTGTCTTTGATTTAATATTATTCGTTTTTGAATGACGTAATTATATGCTATTGATTCTTTGCTGTTTAAGCTCTTCTTCTCATATTTCATATCGAAAAATAAAATAAAAAATGACTTGAAGATTTGTTTCTAAGTCAAAGTTAAATAAGTAGAGATATTTATGTACTTATTATATATATTTATGTGACAATTAGAAATACAAGTTATATTTCTATTCGTCGCATTAATAGCCCCTGCCGTGCCGTCCCGCCAGTGAGCGCAGGCCTTAATAGGCACTTTTGAATGTCAAGATTTACAAAAAATATTATTCTAGCCGCCTTCCAAAAGGTGGTTTTTGTGTGCAGAAGAATGGGCAAGAATCGCCAACATTACCTACTCTTTTAAAATATTTCGTATATATCGTAGGATGATTTGATAATTCGAATATTTGCGAAAACCCTAGGGATATTGCGAAAACACGGATAATTAGAAAATGGTGAAAATATTTCCGCGAGCAACTTGGAATTAGCGTTCGCTGGCCGCTGCCACGGCACCGCTCCCTTCGCTCGGTCGTTTTAGCGAAAATTCGAATGATCAAATCATCATAAGACATAAATTAATTATATAAAGTCTTACGTGAAGACGATGCACTTTGAATAAGATTACTATACTACAATAGATCAAAATAATTAAATTAAGCAATGACAGATAAATCTGTCCAATTTTCTACACGATGTTTACACATGTCACTGAATGGTCGCATTTCGTCTTCGTTTAGATCTGTCATTGAACTCCAACCAAGAGGATATTTTAATACCTACCCCAAAATTATTGCAAACATTGTAAAGCCTATTTGGACATGTTCTTTATAATGTGTGAGTCAGACCGACGCGGCTACATACCGACTGGGTCCTATGACACCCTAATTCAATATAATCTGCTGACATTTTAACATCTACAATTATGTGGAACGGTTCGAGTTGCCTTTACAACTGTACGTATTAAAATTCATTACCAATATATGTTAAAAGTTTTATGACACGCAAGATGAGGTGGCTATATAGTGTTGCCAGAAGTTGTAAGTAAAAAGTGCAAAAGTGTAAATATTTTTGTAGAAAAATCAAAACTTTTTTGAGTCTATTTGAAGTCATCAAATCGTCTTCAATTCATATAAATATATATATATTTTACATATTAAACAAAAAATAATTTTATTTGATGAATTTTACCAAAATATTGCACAATAATTAAGAAAGCTCACTTTGAGTCTGGCAATACTTTTCGCCCACATGCATCCTGTCGACAGGATGTTCAGATGTCGCCTGTAATCGCCCTAATTGCGGCACCGGTCTAATTTGACTCGCACCACGTAGGTGTGTTAACGCCCTTACATTTCCATCTCAATGCAGGTTGATTCTTTTGTTTCGATGTTTTTTTTTAGCAGACAGTGATGTTATTGGTAATTATAGTTTTCTACAATTTTTTCTATATGTTCAGCGGCAGAGGTACCTATGGTAGGTTCATTTTAGTGTTATTCACAAAACTATGGACAAGTTTTATATTAGGAATGAGGTATTAGGTACAGCGCATTGTGTAATTATTTGGTTTAATCAGATAAAACAGCAATTAATGAATTTCTTTCTCAACTCAAACAACTATTTGACAACAATGTAAATAAATCCAAAACATAACATCATCACAATTTTGACTATCAATTTTTTTATCACGTAGGCATTTTAATTTCTACTAATTGGAAAATTTAACCCAAACAGGATTACCATAAAATCATAATTCAGTCAAAATTCGAAAACATTGAGGACGGTGAGCGAATTCCTTACATATGCGCGGTGTCTTTTATGAGTGTACGCATTTTATGACCATTACCACTGGCACCCATAATTTAAAGGTGTTTAATGTTAATATTTTGCGTTCGACTCGAGAATTCTTAATAACGTATAAAAAGCGATCATGTCCACACGAAATTACCAACATTGAGGGCTTGCCGACATACGAACGCGTAAATGGAGAAATAATTGATTCTAATGATAAACGCGATGTGAAGTGATTTCATTGCACTTGCA
Organism: Agrochola lota; assembly: GCA_947364205.1. Classification (NCBI taxonomy): domain Eukaryota; kingdom Metazoa; phylum Arthropoda; class Insecta; order Lepidoptera; family Noctuidae; genus Agrochola; species Agrochola lota. Next base: position 6,341,483 of record OX376231.1, on the reverse strand, counting down.
TTCGCATGACATTACGGCCTGAATAATGATGTGACAAAAAAATGAGAACACGCGTTAACTCATCTTTGTTTGTGAGTGCATATTGCATTTTTGTTAAATTGTACTTTTATGGTAGACTGGGTTTTGCACGTGACGATGTCCATGTAGAATTTATAGGCCTTTTCCATCGATTTGGTACGGGAAAATAATGAATAATTTCAGCTGTTTTCGTTGATATCGACTAAAGGTTTACAAAATAAGCGTATACATTGACATCAAGATAAGTCACTGGCTAACCTTTAATTACATTATGACTGCAGGGTGCGTTATATCTTGGTAATTATATAGTATATATAATTACCAATTATAATCGTTTGACTAATAGAAAAATATTGTAAGAAGTTACGGCATGGTTAATGTTCGAAAAATTTAAATAACACCAAAGTTGTAGGTTAATAACCAATAAGCCTAGTAAACCGTGCTTCGAAATTCAAATTCTTTATTGCGAACTAAATGTACAGAATTTTGAAGATGTTAATAATAGGTAGGTTTTTAGAACTTAGTTGCCTGTTAAAGCATTGCAATTTAAATGGTTATAACTAAAAAAATAAAATATAATATATTTATACATACTCAATATTACAGTTAAAATTATATTATATTAATTATCATTATTCATACATTTAACATACTATTCTTATAATTTATATCACATTATAATTAAAGATGACAGTAATTTTAATATTATATAATTATTTTTCTTCAAGGAATTATTTTACAGAGTAATATGCCTTTTTAATCAGGAAATATGTTAGCTTCCTTTTAAAAATACCAATTAAATGGAGGTTCTTAATGTCTATAGGTAACTTATTATTTAAGTATAAAAGTTGAAAAAAATAAAGTTGATAAAATGTTAAATAAATAAAGGAATCTGACGGATGGGTTTCAAGAAACCAAGAAAAGAATTGAGTTACCCACAAACAAACACACAAACACAACAGTCTTATAGACGTGTATATTAGTATAATCGACGCCGTCGTTACGTTGTCGGAGACCGCGGTGGTCTCAACATTTATCGTTTTGCTGTCAATGGAAAATGAGAATCGTGAACACTCGCCACCATTTTAATATAAGCTTAAACGATCGTAACATTATTTATTTATAAGTGTGATCGATATTGACTAAGTATTCTAAATATAGATCCTGTACTGACATTGTAAACGGTGAGTGAGCTTTTGATTAAGTGAATAAAGATACTCCCACTTTTGATCTTTATGGGGTCGACGTCAAAAGTTTTCTAGGGAATAATACAAGGAACAGCGTTGGACATTCGAGTTTAAGATCCTAAACTTGAGGGTCGCAACTTTAAAGGTTTAAGGTGCAGAAGCAAATTTTCAGAACTCTCAAGTCCCTTTTGGGAATTCTGGCCATCTGCAGTTTACAAATTAATTGCCAGAAGAATTTGGCGATTTTCATATACTTATAGTGAAATGTCATATCCAAATTAAATGATGGAGTATTTCTGTGTGTGTTTCTGGGATGTAGAAACTAATGGAGTATTTCGAGCGCTGTTTCTGGGATGTGGAAACTAGTCCTCCTTTTTCCAAGTTACTAAATAAGGTACAGTTTTTACGGGTAGTTAACCTCCTTGGCAGCCACTCATTCTTAAATTTTCGTCACCTCTTGACATGTTTCATACATTTTCCTCTCCCATTCTTCGTCCGATGACATCATCAGTCCAGACAGATGACATCACTACCTTGATTAATACAAAATACAGTCTAATTCAAATTAACTCTACAGCCTCCGCTCATCATGTCTTCACGTCAGTCGCGCATTCTTCAAACGATAACCGGACAAGTTATTATTTAAGGGCTCCTCCTCACAGTCGCGACGCGTCTTTGCACTTTGCGATATCTACCTATCTATAATATACAGTGTGTAAAAAGATCTATCACGAAGCCGTCATCTAAACATTATGTACATTAAACTAAGTAACTTTGTGCAAAAATACCTAATTGCTGGGAATCAATTATTATTTTTCGTGTGAAAACGGATAATATTGTGGTTATGGGTGAAACTTGTTTTCTTAAAATAACGTCAAAAAATCTTCGAACTTTGACCTTCAATATCTCCGTAACCAGAAGATTCCTAGGTATGATCCAGTACAAAAAATATATATCATAAAAAGGGGAAGAGCAAGTGATCCTCGGCTTTGTTAGGGATATTTTTACACTTGCTATTTTTTTTTGTATAAAGTCGCTTCTTCGAATAAACTCTGGTGGCGAGGAAATTGCAATTTCGCAGAGTCACAACGCGAAATGTCGCGGGTCGAGTCTCGCATGTGTGGTAGAGCTTTAAATCTGACACATTATTGACCGCAATATCCTTTGTAGTAGGTGATATTCATCTGTGGTCAACTTATGAATGGATCCTTTAGATTACTGATAACTTGCCTTTATTTTGGGAAACTAAATGAGGTAAATTGGTTGCTAAGAGAATATTTTTGATTGTGTTCTTTAAATCATTAGTTATATACATTTTGAATCTAAATTTGCGGTACACTTTACGAATGAATTCTTAGATAGATGATGTTGAGGACGAAAACGTTAATTCGATTTTTGGATACCTAATTCAAATAGGTTTGGGTCATTATTTTTTGGTAAAATATATCTGTTTAATTATACAATTTGAAGAAGCAAGTTCTAATAAACCATCGTAATTAGAATAGGTATTTATTCACAACTTATGTTGTTGTGTGTTGTTCTGTGGTAAGACAGTCACAGTATGTCGTATAACTTAAGCTTTTATGGAACCGCATAAGGAAAATTATTGGTTGTTCCCCGAAAAAATATTTTTTTAGTAAATTGAATACTATATTTGCAGTCTAAACAAATTTATTCTTTGTTTGTAGTCAGTCACCGGCTTGTAGAGAGGAGTCAAGTGGTTTCTAATGAACTGCAAAATTATAGTTAGTCAAAAGATTTTTTTTATGGATTATCGTCAAGGAAAGGTTTAATTATTGGTGTACAAGATTGTAGCTATGTAGGTGGAGTAAGAACCAGGTCAGTCAGCACTCTTTATTTTATTTTATTTATTTGGGAAGACAAACAATTGTACAGTGAGAATTCCATATGTATAAAATTAAATTAAATCTAAGGATGGTCACAGTACAATCCACTATGTTTCCACGGATAACAAAAATCAATTAAAGGTACAGTGAAGATACAATATTATTAACTAAATCAAATAAAATAAAAACGAGAAAAAAAATGTTTCAATCTCTAATTGCGTAACACACTTTCAATCACATTCCGAGGGTTTTGAAGGAAATTCCTAATCCACTGTTTCATAAATTTGAAAAATTCGTGAGCTCAACATCGTAAATGACGCAGCGAACGTGGCTGAACTGTCAAAATGCTGCTTGCGATCGATTGCCATTTGTGAGTTATTCAACTACCCCGCAGATCGATTTTGCTTAAAGTGTCAATTGTGAAAGGACTTTTGACCTCTTGACTGAAAGTTCTTGAACGCTGTTTTGATGTGCTGATCGCGTTCAGTTTCATGAAACTCGACTTACGTCATGTACCTAATAAGTTGTTATTTCTAAGTATCTACGTTCATTTCTGTTTAAATCCTAAATTATTAACCAAAGAAAAATCAGAAGCTACGTCACATGCTTAACTCATACTAAAACCTTTGCATACATTTGCTTCAAACATGTAAATTTCGATTTGTAAACATATACAAAAGTGTCGTGGACGCAATAGCGCATCGCGTCGAAGTCGACGCGTATAAATTAGGTGCAAGCGACGGCGCGGCGCGGGCGCAACAAAACTACACGCCGGCGAATATCAGTTCAAACATCTAAATGTGCTTTTATATTTCACGATTGTTTTAGAGGGTTGTGGTCGTGAGAGTATTTAGAGGGTTATTTTTGATGAAGATAAAACAAAATATCTTGTTAATTCAAGTTTTAAGTTTAATACGGCAAAAGAATAGCATTATTCTTTTGAAGAAGAAGAAGAAGAAGAAGCCTAGAGCTAAAACTTTCTTTGATTTTTAAACTGGAACTTCCACCAGCCAACCAACCACTAAACCAACCTGGAACCAACTTTCATGAAGATTTTTCATTTCTTTGGGCACCAATAAAAATAAAAAAAACTGTTGTAAATGCGAAAATAACTCTGTATGTCTGCCTGTTACCTGTTCACGCCTTTAAATCTGAAGGGATTTGGATTAAATTTGGCACACGGATAGACCATGACCTGGTTTAGGACAAAAGAACTTTTATTCCTGTAGTACATTCCCGTGGGATAACTTTCGACCTCCTCGCAGCCGAAGCCGCGGGCAAAAGTCAGTTAGGTAATACAAAACGACTTAAGTTGGGCTCCTCCATTGCGGCAGACTTGGCTCACCGTGAACCTCCGGCTATTCTCCGCCATATACCATAATTTTCCGCCAAACTAAATCACAAAGGAATGTCCGTTCTTTATAGCCCAATATTTAATTTACAACCTACCATGGTCCTGATCGTTAGTTATAAAACGCCTTACATTCACAGACGCCGCCGCGGCACCACTAGGCGCCGTTCGGTAACCAACTGTAGTCTTTTTTCCTCTCCTTATAGTCTTTTGGGGGTCCAGACTTCCTTTTTTTAATGAATCGGTGTTAACCTTCGCGTCGAACGAGAACGGGGTGCCGATTGGAGATAAACGATCATTTTCGAACTTGTTGTTTTACGAAAAAATAAAAGTTAAATGGTATAAATGACAGTATATTCGGCGTTCCCTTTTGTTGGTGATAGGCATCTGCGGATTCTATAGGAACCGTTTTAAATTAGGCTTTAGTTCTGAATATAGGATTTGGATGGCGATTCATGAAGATTGATGCTATCGTTGCTAAGCTAATGTTAGCTTCGTTAATTTGAATGAATATCGTGTCTCTGAATTCACTTAATTGATACATAATTTTGATTTTAATGGCAATATTGAGTGATACAGACAGGATTCGGATTAAATTGAATATTTTAAGGCTAAAATACATGTTTTCTGTCAACCTACACAGTTCCTAAAGCTGTAATAATTTAACCGTAGTTCAAAGGTCAATAAGTAATGTGCTAAACCGGTCGTTAAAAATAGATTGTCTATTATACGGATAACTTCATACTCCACGTTTATTAGTAATAAACGGTAAACCAATCGATTATTATGGACATGATAATTGTTGTAAACTAGCGCCATCTATTATGCAATTACGTAAACAGAAGTGGTTGGGTTTTATAAAACTATGATTTTCTGGAGATTTATCATAGAAATTGTGTTTTGCTAGCAAGCTTTTAAATATTTTGATAAGGATTATAAGATTATGGACGTTTTAGGTTGACTATTACTGATTTATCGAACAAGTTTCTGCGGTCTTGCTACTCGCCACTAGATGGCGCGCTAAGCGTTGCTATTGATTTATTTCAAAGTTATTGATTTATTGGAAACCTAGAGCGGCCTTTTCTGGTAATAAGAGGTTAGTTTATTTTGTATTGATGAATTAAAAATTTACAAAACAAAAAAACTGTTTGTTTGTTTATCGACATTTATATTAAAAAAAAAAAAAAAACCATGATTTTTATGTAGATCGATCTAGAAAAAAACGGACACACACATCCTTCCGTGTTTATTATTCTAGCGTATGGCACTCGTGGGTTGCAGCTGAAAATCAGCGTCAGGTCGTACACTTTGTGTTGTCATCTGATATTATGCTGAGCCAAGGCCCTTTTGGCATTATAATCATTGTTTTCTGATTTTATAGTTATAAGATGTATTTTGCTGCTGTAGGTAATGCCAATAAACGCATTTTTCTTTATTTCTTCTTTCTTTAGAATATGATCCAATTTCCCTGATTTTCATAACTTTTACATTAATCAGACACGGTGGAGTTTAATTATAATTTTTAGTTTGCACGAATTAGCACTTTACAAATAAACATAAGTACTGCACTTAAAAAAAGGACAAGACATTTAAAAGCTCAACAGAATAATTGAGTCCAAAAATAAAACCAATTTAAAATAAGAGCTTGTAACACTATAAATCTTATCGTCCTTACCGAAGCTAAGACATCTCTGTCTGTCCCAAAAAACCATCCCATTAAAACCTTATCTAATCTAAGAGTGATAATTACAAATGTTACAGCAATCTTTACATTGAAAACTAACAAATTAGCAAAGTGAAAACAAGCTCCCGATAAGGGAAGGGTGTGGGCGAGTCCATTCATACAGATTGGACAACGGCAAATTATTATCTGTGGTCTCAACAAGCCACTAAAATCTCAGTGTATCTGTGCAGGGATGGACTTGGGGTTGCAGAAAGTTTTTTGATTGATAATTTTGGGTGTTTATTGATTTAATAAAATCAATAAACAAATAATAAAATAAATAATATTTGAATTGAGTTTATGAATCAATCCGAAATATTTTTAGCTCAGAGTATACTTATTTGCTGTTACATTGATGTATCTCTTATGGGACTTACTTCGTGGACTTTTACAGCATGCTTTTAGGCAGTAACATTATTACTGTGTTTGATTAAAGTGTGTGATTCTTATTTCATCTTGTCTCTAAAATAATATATAATGTGTAATAGCTTACTTTTTGGTTAACTGACTATAATTTTACCAACGTAGTAGAATACCACATTAATAAAGTTCGGCCAAAACAACAGCAAATTATCTGTTGGCTCAACAAGCCACTAAACAGCCGAGGATTTACGACTTATCTCACCGTAATAGGCAGAGATGGACTTGGATCTTCAAAATATAAATGATTAATATAATTAACTCATCATAATGTTTTTAAACAAAGCATTTATTTTTATTAAATTAAACATTAACGGACACTTTAAAACTGTCATGTAGTTACTCAGAAAGTTGAAACCTGTACTGAATTGTCGATCTACATGGAGAAGAACGGGTAAGACACTACACGGATACTTAAAAAAAAATGTATGTGTATTTTACCCGTCCCTTAATCCGCCCCTGCACAAAGCTCTAAATCGCCGGCGCCTTTTCATGTCTAACCGCGGGATTATAAACCATTCGTTAACTTCACATTATTAAATATTCCCGAGCGCCACCGGATGTGGGTGGATTTCTTTACGGATTAAAGCCTTCCGATGCCGCCCTAATTTTCATATTTCAGCAAACATGTTTATGTGTGAATGTTAGTTATCAAAAATTGGTTCTACTGTGGAATATTGGCCTCCCATGAAGATTATTGTAATGATGACTTCAGAATGGAGAGAAAAAAATTGTGGTTTAGGTATTGCTTAATTTATTTTATTGGATAATTGGAAGATACAGTTGTCCATCTCCTTTGAATATAGGAAAATCTAGTGATGGCAGGAACATTCTAATGAGGTTACAGCGGCTGTGGTCGTTCTGCATACGACCGCAGAAAATCATAACCATCGTGCAACAGAATCCGCTTAAAGACTAAAGAAGTAAGCATCGTCCTTTTGAAAGATTATGACCGAAACTGATTACATGAGTTTAAAGCGCCACCTAATTATAGATAACACTGTCTTTCTTATCATTCTTAGGGGTGGTTTCCAGATTAAGGAAACTACTTAAAACCGTGGGAAAAGATAAAATGAAATCAAGGTTTAGAGTGTTAAAACCCGAGCCGCCCCTGCTTCTTAAGGGTGCAATGGCAACCTACCAAAGCATTGAAATTTCTGTACTATATCTAAGTTAATTATTAATGTATTATACACATAAAACTTTCGGAATAAATGCTCTAAATGATGGTGTAACTGCATTTAATTCCATTTTGCAGTTTAAAAGATCTAAGCCCTAAGCGGTCACACAGACATGTACCATCGCGGAAAGCCAAAACTAACCACCGTAAGGACTATTCTTGCTTGCAGCGCTAGGCCGCTATGGAACCGTGGCGGTAACAGATGTGGTCATCGTGTTCACAGGATTTTGTTTTCAAACTGGTTAGATATGAGTTTATTTGATAGTACCTACGAAAAGCGACTTGGTTTTATACTATGTATTGACATAGATTGATAGATTGCCATTATCATGTAAAATTCAAAATCCAAAGGTGTGTTTACAACCTATGTAGATCATTTTCGACCTGAATAAAATTGGCTGGTGGTGTGGTCAATATAAAGTGGAACATAATTCATCAAGCAATTATTTGGCATGACGATTCTTTCTTAAAGGTCGGCTATAGGAAATCGTGTTATGGGTTTTGGATAAATTTGTATAGAAAACTTTGCCACGGAAAAAAACGTCTGGCAAGCTGAAGACAGCAGTCAGTGAACAATTCGGATTGACGATAAACCTTGTACATGATAGCTAAAAAAAAAAACTCTAAAGGCGTGCAAAACGCACTGTCGTATTTTTATAACTTTAAGAAGTCACCTAAACTTAGAAAAGTAAAAAAAGAACAGTGAATCTACAGATTTTTTTCTATTTTCCATAACATTACTTCTGTTTTGCGTAAAAAGTTCGGGAATTTTCGGAATTTTCACGGGCACTAAAAAGTAACATTGCCTTGACGGTGAAAATTCAGAAAACTCAAAAAACCCTTCTGATGGAGAATGACGCACGACAGTCAAATTATATCCCTTCAAACGGTATTTGCGGTTTCTTTGACGTCAACCAGATCAGGCTATTTTTTTTATTTATGTCAATTTCATAGGCAATAATTGATTGAATATAGTTTTTAGTTTTGGCATCGCCTCTAATATCTTGATACATTCACGACTTTCAAGTTGAATAAGTTTTTTTACTCTTGAAATCAAGTGGAAACCAATTTACTACTCGACGACCTTATCCCTAGTTTAATTGTCCATCTCAACATTAAATAAATACATTTTTCATTTAGATTTGGGACCTTACTTAAAGCAGGCACATCGTGTCGCATCTGATCCGTAACCTACTTATTTGACCCATGAATCGAACTAACGTTTAAGTCCACAGATTCTTCCTAAAAAAATCCTCAAAACAATCAAAGATATTGATCTCCATCGTCATTAGCTACTCATTCACCCACAAGTCCAGAACAGCCGTTCGATTGTGTAAAAATATCACCACGAAACTTAGGTGAAGTGAGCGTGAAGTGAGCTGTCAATAGTGTTAATACCTAGCATCCTGCCGATCGATTCTGTGGCAGTGACAGCTCACTTCACGCTCACTTCACCTAAGCTTCACGTTAATATTTTTACAGAATCGACCGACAGTTCACACCAAAATCTCCAACATCCTTAATCTGCAAGATAACACTCGTTTCAACAAATAGGTGCAAACCGCGGCGGCTCAAAGCGATAAACTCCCAAGATACACAGATAAGGGAAACCTCGAAAAACTGTCAGTTTGCAAAACTTACGACATTGTTTTACTGATAAACATCTGTGCAAGACCACTCAATGAATATAACTGTACCTGCTTCCTAACTATTATGTATTACAATGAATGTAATCTGTAAAGTAGCCGACAATAGCAAACAAAGTGTTCTGGAGCTCATTGTTGCAAAGGGTTTGTAAGCTGCATAGAATTAAATTACATTATACGGGACTTGCAACGCCCTGACGCTTCTGAACGCGTTATAAATGTGTTTGGTGATGCAAATAGAATTGTTTCGTGATTTCATTGAACGATTTAGATGTGGTAAATGGATTTTCCGATTTATTTCATTTGCTGAATAGTGGTTACACTAGTTGTGGTCGTCTTTATGTAAACGTGAGATCCGTTTTGTGATGCTGACATATTGAATATTGTTCTATGTCCTTGCGTTTTTCCATCTTGTTATAGGCATTCTTTACCTAAGGATATAGTTTAACGCGAAGGAAATTCTTGTCGTGTTTACTCTATTAAAAAAATAAAGTAAGCGGTAGTATCCATGAATAATGTTTTAACATACCTACTAGGTACTCCTTACTCAATAGTACCACTTTTCACTCAATACCCAGCAGGTGGTTGAAAATGTATTTTGCACAAGCTCCTGCATGTCAGAAAAGCTCGCCAAGTTAAATATTGCGCTGCGTACACTTCTCCAACACGAGCAATATTACGAATTGGCCAGAAACTCATTTAAATATTGTTTGATTAGGATTTTCATAAGACTATCGACATAAATAATGTTTATATGTGTATTGAATATCTCAAAGAAAAAGGAAGGAATAATGTTACAACCAACCTATACAACGTCATATCGTTCGTCTTCATAACCTCGCCTGTGTCCAGCACAATACAAGTAGGTACAAACATTCCGCACGCAAAGTAACACCATATCCTTGGGAATGTAACGCTCTCCCATCGAAATATTTCAAAACTCGATCACTATCTCGGCGACTATGCATCGAGTTATTGAATGAGACGTGAAAAATGATGAGCGAGGAGCAAAGGCTTCGCCGACGATTGCTCATCTCTTTTTTGTTGCCCAGAAACTCGACAGGCGAAAAGGGAAGGCGAATTTAGGTGGACAAAGCGGTGTGATGCGACAGTGTTCTCGTGAGGTCTCCTAACAGCGGGGGGCTACCTTGCTGCGTCTCCCTGTGGGCCTTCTCACAGTTTTGTTGTCACGTAATTAATTTATTGCACTTAGGTAGTGCAATTAAGTGACGATTCGTGAGCAGCTGGACGGTGGGGCTCTAATGGGCGGTGTGTTTGCCCTCAGACGTAGGTCCGTTCTCGAAATTGAGATATTAGCGGTGTCTGCTTTTGGCGAAATTAGAGCGGCAAGCTTTGTGTGTCACGGGGATTTATTAGAGGCGTATGTTATGTATTTTATGATGATGTTCTCGTATTCTATGTATCTATTCATATGTATGGCATTATTTGGTTGGAAATCAGCACTGATTGGAACAAAGCATTTTCAAGAGGGAATATAAACTTTTTTTTTTTTCAATTAAGTTCAACTTTTGTGTATGCGTACTATCCAAATATGTTCCCTTAGTTAGAATTACTATTAAAAAAAGTGTTTTTCCCCGAACCAAAACTAAAAATAGAGCTTTCATCGTTGACCCCATAAGTCGAACAAAGGTAGCCCGTAAAAGAATGCCAGTAGACAAAAACTAGGCTATAAATAGATAATCTAAGTTATTAAATCTAAGGTCAAGATGTCTGTGAGAGAGTTTATTATAAGGTGACTGGTTCTGAGGACATTGTCCACAAACCTGTCTGTAATGTAGCATTTGAAGGACCAGTGTACTATCTACAAGTAAGTAGCGCAATATGGAATTAAAGTCAAATTACAAAGTGCCTTTATTATGTAGTCTGAGCCTGGTAAGCACCCAAGATAAGCTTGTTTAATTCTATATGTGCTGGCTATGTTAATCTTGGACGTCACTGACTGATGGAGAAAACAAAACATCGCGAGAAAAGTTGGCCTTATAATTATTATTATCAAAAATCACCAACACGCACTAAGTAAGCATGTTGATCTATGCTTTAGCCCAGAGATATTACGAAGCTTCGATTCCGACTCCGGAAGGTCGCGACTGCCGATTAGTATTACACCTCCGATTCCGAGTTCGGCTCCGATAATTTTGAATCGGAGTTTTACCGAAGATCGAAACGCAGCGATGCACGTGACTAGAGCGCGTACAAACATCTTTTAACTTGTCGCCCGGGTAATTTTTATACATGCTCGCGCTCGAAATCTCAGTTAATTGTTTTGTGTATGTCAGACGCGTCACGTTAATTTGTTAAATTATTGAAATTATTTGTTAATAGGTAAGAACGGTGTACTAAGTAGTTTAATTGTTATGAAGTTAATCAAACCGAAAGTTCAATATAAAACAAAAAAAAAACTGTTCTAAGGGATATCTTTCTTTTACCTCCACCTCCGACTCCAGCTCCGGTTCCGATTCCGATCAATCAAATTTGAAACCTCCGAATCTGGCTCCGGTTTTGGTAAAACAACCTCCGTCACATCTCTACTGTAGCCATCTGTGTATGAAAATGGTTCCTTGCCTGACAAATACAGCCTGTTTTAATAATACGTAGGTGTTATAAATTAAAGTCGCTTTTCGTGTCTGTCTGTGTGACCGCGTTGTTCTTCCAAACAACGTAACGGATTTCCATTTATTTTTCACCATCATTTAGAGAATTTATTCCAGAAGGTTTATATGTATAATAAATTAAATTAAACTTACTTATAATAAAGAAATCTCGATGTTTCGTCAAGTCGTACAAACCGTGCGAAGCAGAGGCGGCTCGCTAGTTATTTAATAACGCTATGATAGAGTGGTAAGATAATAATAAAATGGTCACTTTTAAAAGGACCGGTGGTCATAGTGATATTATATTACATTTAAATGTTGTCTGGTTATGAACTTATGAATTTATGGACCATTGGATTACGTGATACGAGTTTAATTGAAGTAGGAAGTGTTGAATGGATTTGAATAATCTTTGGGCAGTACGGGTGGTATATGTTTATTTAATTGTAAGTTTATTATTTATTGGGTGACCAACTTCATAGACTGTGTGAGGCAGAAAACGTGTATGAAGGTAAGCATTACCCGCAATTTTTCAGATATAAACCGCAAACTCCACTTGTGGATACCACATTATCAATTTTAAATAATTATTACAGATATAGGTACCACACATATTAATTAAATATAGGTACCTAACACATTATTCGTAAAGGTAAACTTTCAGTTCCGCAAACGCACGTAAGTAGCAATTGCGGTTACACAAAAAAGGTCACGATCATAAATAAATAGCTCTAAAAAACCATTTTTAAAACACATTTTTCATACAACATACTTTTAAACACAAAGTGGCTAAAAGCTATAAACTGAACGAACCGAACTCACGCAATAACATACGTTTCCATAAAAACATCACGTTTAAACATGTCGGACCGACACAAAACACCAGTTAAAACTAAATCTCGAGTTATGTCCTCCGCTGATATGAAACTCCGATGTGAAAGGCTTCCTAATGCACAATTTCATACTTTAGTGCCAATAAAAACGGGTGCGGTTGAGATATATGCACCATAAATAAACATGTTCGTATAACGATAATAGATTGAATAATTTAGTGTAAACTAAATGGAGTTCGCCCCGTGTGAAAGGGGCCGCACGTTGAAGCGAGAGCCGCTGATTGGTTGACGCTTTGGCGGTTAACATTGTACTCGATTTGTTGAGCCAATTGTTGGTCTCACACGTAAGGGTTTTACAGTGAGGGGTGAGATTATTTGTTCAAAGTAATTGTATGTTTATTTAGGTATTCAAATTAACTATGTAGTAATGCAAGGGATGATAATTTTAAATTAATTAGCATTTTTTGCAAATGACATAACTTTGCTGTGACATCCAACGAAAATAATTAAGTAATAACATCACTTACAAGCGATTACAAAGATTAGAAATTCCAGCGCAAACAACTTAATTAGCCATATAAATTTGACAGAAGTGGGTGAATAAACCTCTAAAGTATTTCGTTCCGTGTGCACGGTTTAAGCTCCTCGATGATTATCTCGCGTGATAAATGGAACGCGTCAGAATTTATTGTGGGCTCAAACCCTCACTATTGTCTCAATGAATACTTTTTTATTGTCATAATATTATAGAGTTCGTATGACAAGTGGCGTTTAGGATTATGATGCATTTTTCTCAAATAGCACCCTCTGTTATGATCGCCGTGAGTTATTTCGTGTCGGATCGTAAATTGATTTTGATGTCTTTTTTATGGTGTATCGGAATCGATTTTTGTATTTTATTGGCGATGCTTTTTCATATGTAAATATATTAAATTATGAGTCTGATTGAGTATTTGGCGGGGGTCGTAGGAATTTTCTATTTCGATTGAATTGAAGAATCTAGGTTCTAAATCTGTGCTTCAAGAATCTCACGACAAGGTTGTTGCCTTTTTTACAGTCTCGTCGTATAAAATGATATCTAACATTAAACATAGTCTTTTAATTTATTGAAGGCACAGTTTATAACGTGTTCATACGTGACGTGTGGCTTAAACGAGCGCTCGCCTTTTAATTTTTAACAAAAGAAGTTAAAATGACGACCATAATCTTTTTATAACTTATATTCTATATGAATACAAATGTGGTGTGCCGATTATACTATATATTATATCTGAATTGGTTTTATGATACTAAATATTTGGACAGGGGTTTTATCGGTGCAGTAACATGATATTTTTGTTCTGCTCTTTGTTTTTTGGTTTTATGATTATTGGTCTATGCGGAAAGACTGCTAAAATTGGATTCGTGGGAAGTGAGAAAGTGTAAGCATAAAATATACGTATGGCATGGTGCTTGGACACTTTTGTGTGATATTGAGATCTCAATATTAAAAAAATAGTAATAAATCAAGAAGTTTCGCACATTTTTCCTTTTAGCAGCTCATAACCCTGTGTCATTTGTCTAACATCAAGCAGCTTAGTTTTCCTTTTGAGCATCAGTAAAAGATGATCGATATAAGGATTATATGAAGTGAATGAGCTTGCAGCGGGTACTTAAATATTGAGAAACTTAGGTATATTGCGTCATTAGATGGAGGAAGGAAGTGGTGATTTACTAATCAACTTTTACGACTTATTTTCAAGCCACTACGTACATAAAAATATTTTATTTGATGCTGTCCACGTTCGGGATCCAGCCCTGATAACCTTGCTGACTGGCAAGTATTCTTCATGCATTTTTTTTTTCTTATTCTAACGAGGCTCTAGTTATATTAGCTCGTGCCGATACCAGAGTAAAATGAGATGGTCCTAGCCTCAGACCAAATAAAAAACCAAGACAGAGTGCTGGGAACAATACAGTGAAGCATCCCAAAACTACACCGCAGCTTTGTGCATACACGCTCACACGCACACATTTACAACCTTTTACAATGACAGTACAATCAAACTACACCACACAAAGTGCACACATGTTTTCGAGACCAGCTTCACTTCACTGTTGAGAGTGCTGTGTATTGGTTTTTTATTTGGTCTGAGATCCTAGCATGAAAATAATCTTTTACGCAATTACTTAACAGACAGCTGTGCTGCTATTAGGGAGTTTCCGCCACTTCTTCTCTCCAGCTAAAGCGCTAGGCAGTGGTGAAGGGCGGGCATTTTAGGGGACTGTCTTATGTAATTTTGACGTTTAAAAGGTACTGATTCTCAGCCTAATTTGAATAAATGACTTTTGATTTTTGAATACAGATGAGCATGTCAAAATCTTCAATATGTTCTGATTTTTACAAGTAATAACGTGTAAAACGATTAAATCACGCCCAATAACAAAACGCTTCATTCGACCTTAAAGATCTTTCAAATCTCTCCTATAAAACTATAAAGCGGTTTGCACACCTGTCGGACGCATGCGCCCCACAGCTGTCCAGTGGCGCGTCGCCAATTGTCCGTGCGCACCCTGCCTATGTGCGAACAGTAATGAGATTAAATCTCTTATTCACATATGCGTGTTGAGATGATTACCAGGTGCTTATGAAGGTATTAAACTGATAAGTTATAGAAAAAATGTTGGATGACATTGAGGGATAGAAGACTTTATATAATGATTTTTTTTAACCTAAAAATACATAATTATGGCGCAACATGGGCCATATCCATTTTCTTCTAATAATCCTATTAGAAGGAAATTGATAAGGCTTTTTTTTTAGGGTGGGATATGTTCAAATAACTTCTCCCGCTCGCCCAGAGTGGGAGAAGTTATTTGAACATTTTAGGAGCGGGAGGGCGTGTCAGACTCTTACTGATTAAAACCCACCCTTGTTCGTTCAATGTTGCCTGTACGTTGCCAGGGGCCACGGTATCCCTTTCGGAATTTCCCGCGATCCCGGCAGGCATCGCTACTAGCAGACCCCTTTTGTTGGGCTGATATCTCTTTGAGGCTCATGTTGCGCCATAATTGTATTTTTTAGGTCAAAAAATAATCCTCACCAATTTTTTTTTTTTAGGTAAAATACGCAACTACAGTCTACAAATCGTTATTTTATAATATTTTTCGTAAAGTAAAATTGTTGCGTAAATTTTCAGTAAAAGCAAAGCTTACGCGCTCGTTGAAGTCTTTACTACGCACGATGAGAAAGCATGCGTTCTCGCGCTGCGCTTGATCGGCAGAACTGCAAAATGCTTGTACAAACTAAAATATCAATGCCAATTTTTTTGGATTCTGTACAAAATAATGCATCAAAACAAATATCATTGATATTCACACCATTACACGCAAACTTACAATAAGCAAGTATTCTTTGCCAAAAGTTTTCTCGCATTACCATTTACCTATATAAGAGCCTTTATACAATAACGGAAATGCCACCAACGCGCCTCGGCACATCGGCATCAAAGCCGCCGCGAATTCCTCCGCATATTGTGCGATATCCTGCCAAAGTCATAAATAAAACTGAAATGATCGCCACGTCACCCGAACCACACAAAACCCGAATTTGACGTCTAAATTATTGCCAGTAAGCATTTTCAGCAAGCATACCGCCCCCTCAACAAATCGCCCCCGTAGCAGATGAAGCACCCCCAACAATAGATACAGCAAATACATCAGATAAAAGAATTTTCAAAACAAACTCAAAATACTAAAGCGTTTGACACGAGCATCCGCTGCTGAGCAAAAAAAGCGTGTCCAATCGCGTATGAAAATTGGACCTTATGTCAATATTTTGAGGGGCTATTTTGTGATGACGCCGCGCGTGCTTTGATCCCGCGATAGATCTCAATAGCGGTGATTAAAGGCGCCTGTGATTTTAGTTGAATGCTTTTTTTGCGGCCTTCATCGGCCATACAAAATAAACGGCACACTACTATAAAAGAATATACAATTATTGGGCTTTGAATGGTTACAGCGGGGGTGAAGAGACCATAAATTGTTATTTTTTTCCCCGTTCGCTCGAATGTTAGAAATCTTTTAAAAATCATAAATGTTACGATTTATTGTCAGGGGAGTTGGCTGATGTTGACTGTTTGTTACTGTACTATTTGCTAATTATACGCTTCGATATGCGGAACCGATGCAGACCGGTTAGGATTTGTGGTTTATTTGTGTCTTTTTGTCACTTGAGGGTTTTCATTTCAGAGTTTGACATCTGAATGACTTGAATCATTGTAGACTTTCATGGCTAATTTCTTAATTTGTCGAAGAGTTGAAAATAATGTATAATATGCGCTCATTAGGTAGAAGATCTCAGAAAAGATTGAAGATGAGTTTTATGAAAAGAATAGTATAGTAAGGCTATAACTGGTTTGATAGCCGATTAGGCTTTTATTCAAATAATGCCGTTTTTCATAACAATGAAAAACATTTTTATTCTATGAAATACCGAAAATAGTTATTATTATATGTTTAAAATTGTAGGTTTTGCTTAAACAAACATTACGTATACTTTTAATTTAACAAACAAACAAAAAAAAAACGTTTCCCAAAAGTTATCTACGCGTCCTCAAGTCTCCTAACTTTATTGTTCTACCCAAATTTTCTCTCACCATTTTTTCGTCACTCCGCGATTTCCTTACATCTTCATTGAGAAGCTAAAGGTGTTAATAGCTGTGCTGACGCTCATTATGTGAGTGCGAGGTGCCATCGTAAATTTGTTTCTTCAAGGACATACAACAAAAGGACCAAGTGTCGTTCAAGCCCAAAGTCGAGTTTACAAGAGGCTGCATGAAACGCGCGTGTGGGCCTTCTGTGCGAAAGGAATAGAGTGGATAAGATTGACATTCGTTAAAACTGTAGTTTCGTTTAAGTGGACAAGATTAAAACAATATTATTTTAAGTTTAAATGGGCTTTAAAGATTGGGACAGTTGTTTTCGCAACCCTTTACGGATGTATTATCTTTTACATTTTCACAGCTTCGCAAGATTTCCTCTTATTTTATTTTCCGGTACTAACGAATACACATAACTCTGAGGATGACAGTGTTTTTACTTAAGTCATTAGTGTGTGTGTATGTTTTTAACTCTTCTGAAAAAAATTGGATAGCCATTTTCCTGATGCACTTTTCAACCTATAGATTACTTTCCTGAAATAAACTCACTCAGAAACAAGCTACTTGTTAATTAGACCTTGCCATGTCCACAACATGCTATCGATCTCGAATCTCAATAGGTCACCACTGTCCTCATGAATGGGTGGTATCGGGGGCTCTTTACAACACACGTTTTGTATGGAATGTTGTAACAAAAAAGCCTTAGATACACACCGTGATACATTTACCTTTACCGCCATTCTCCACACCGGCCATTGGAAATACAACCTTATGGAATTAAAACAAGGGTCTGGCTAAATTTAATGGGTGTTCATATTATGTTGGTAAAAAGAAATAAAATAATCTAACATGCAAGATCGGTCGGAAGGCTGGGAGGAGTTTGTTTTAGACGCTTTATTAATTATGTCCAATTAATTTTGGAACGGTTCGTCTGTTGAATCGCCATTTTCGTTACGGTGGTCAGTTTTAGCGGTTCGTTTGTTGATAAACTTTTTAAATTATGACTCTGTTAATTTGTTAGAGGTGTTCGAAAGAACTTTTTTTTAGACTTGATGTGAAAGTGTGAAAATGGAGGCATGCTTTTCGAAATGGTGTTTAGTAAACTATCTGTTTTAATAAAATTACAGTTATTCGGCTGTTTATGGAACCATGATTTATGAATCATAGAAATATTAATTAACTTTTAATTAGACTCACAAAGTAGTTGACAAGCTTTAAGTTATTGCTTTCCCCATAAAACCGTCGGTCTCTTTTCTATAAAAAGTCATCGAACTTTTAATTTATGCAAATTCGCATAATGTTATTGTAAAACAATATTTAACATTTACAATAAAATCTTTTATAGCTCCAAAGGAATCACAGATTGCTTTATTAGTGCGTGATATTGCTCCGCATTTAAAACGCCACTATCGGGCCACTTATAAAAATCTTTCTAACAAGCGTAAAACGTCCAATCAATATAAAATTAATCGCCGATCAAAAAAAAAAATGTTCTCGAACGAAAACTTTTGAGTTTTTTTTTCGATAACTTTTTTTGTTGGTCGGTGTCTCCGTGATTTCACACGTCTATAGGTATGTCTTTTATAATATTTTTCGTGGCATTGTGCTAAGCGATCGCCGCTGCGGCGCCGGCGCATCCGATTATGTTATTGTTAAAGGACCGAATTCTTTTATTTGACCTACGCGACATTCCTTCGAGGGTAGTGTTTTGCGGTGCCCACGGATGTTTGGACTTGTATTTGTTATACTTTGATGTTAGATATGATACGATCAGCTTAGATCGAGAAGTTTTTTGTTTTTAAGTGATTAAGGATGGGGTCCTCTAGTTTTGTGGTTATTAGAATGTTTGAGAAGGTTAACGACATTTTAAAAGTTAATGACTGTATGTTGGATAAAATTCTTTGTGGAATTATATTAATTGAGGTTTGGATCACTCGTTTGTTTAAAAAAAAGGCAAAACTCACATTAAGGTAGAGAAAAGGATACGATGAAAGAAGACACAATAAGTTGGTAAGTTAACTAAAAAAATTGTACAGGTTTAAATTCTAAATATAGAAATAATAAATCAATTACTAAAACAATAAAGAAACAAGAAATAACTACTACAAAATATGAAAGCCCACTTTTCCGGTACATTTCATTCATAAGGCGGTGCGCACACGCAACTCGATACAGACAAACAGATCATTTACCCGTCGATCTGTATTTGTACTAACAATGGTAACATCATAGTTATAGTATTGTATTACCTTCCGGATTCGTTCACTTGTGGTTTTTAATGTAATGTAGTAATTTTGAAATACTTTCACATGACTGTTAAAAATTATTGGATTTGAATTATAAATTAAATTGCATTGGTTGAAGAGAAACATGAGTTTGTAGCCATAAATATAATTCATGATTGCAAGCTTTGCATTTTGAAATGATCGTAACTTTACAGAAACGATAAGACTTACTCCGTAGGTAAAGATCTAACTACACACGAAGGCAAAGATGTGATTGCACAGGACGAGGATGCTCCTGGAGATTTAAGTTACAGCGGGTAAAATCAATTCGACTAAAATGAGAACA
Organism: Agrochola lota; assembly: GCA_947364205.1. NCBI lineage: Eukaryota > Metazoa > Arthropoda > Insecta > Lepidoptera > Noctuidae > Agrochola > Agrochola lota. Next base: position 6,321,455 of record OX376231.1, on the reverse strand, counting down.
ATTTCAAATGAATCGATCAAGTCTAAAATTTCGGTTCAGCGGCTGAAAAAGTGCTTAGAAAAGAGGAATTGAGCTAAAACTTGCAACGAGCGTACCAAATTTCGATTGCAGTACCAGTAGCGATAAGACTAGCAACGACGCCACTCTACTTGGGCAAAAAAGCTATCTGAATAAAAATAGAAGAATCCGTCATTAAAATAGTTACAAATCATCGAATCAAGTTATAACAACACTCCAGTGGCGTTAGTCGGTGGTCTTCCGATTTAAATGTGCCAAACGAAGGTAAACATGAAAAAATCGGTAACACAGAAATAGCACACGGCAGCCTAACACAACAGTCACCGACGCCAAACAAACATGGATGAATGTGGAAGATACTAGTTTGAACCTATGGTTTTGCTCGTTGAGAAATATTTTGGGGATCAAGACTTATCATATCATACCTATCATAGAAAATAGAAGACGTAGTGAAAGAAAATGGAAAAAACATAGTTTAGGAACCAAAAATAAAAAATCTGAATCCATTTTTTGTGGTCAGATACACATGTTTTGTAACGCATGTATTAAATGATACGTCCTGTTTTCATTATCCTACCTGGCATTATCGACTGTTTAAAAAATTGAGAAAAATCATGAAAAATTTACCTATAGGCATGTTAACTTAACTTTTAAGAAACCAACCATAAGTATACAATGCCACCCATGGACATGACCTCCCGTATTTTTCTGAATATTCATGAAAAATTAATATAAAATTAACTTTAAAAGGGATTTTTTTTATCTTTTTTCTATATCCCCCTGTGATTTTATAGACTTGCACTTATGTTTTTAAATAAATACTGTTTTTTTTTACTAAAAAAATGTCTTTGCCTCCGTTTTTTTCATAGTCGACAAACTGTAATAATTTTTTTTAGTTAATCCGATAAAATAACTCATAAGATTTTAGAAATAATAAACAGAATGCAAATCGAGTCAATAAAATCGGAGATATGGCAAACGCAACTCAAAAATTGTATAACATGCAAAATATTTGAAAAAATTAAACCGGGTTTTTAAGATAATTTTCGATAACTTTTCATGAATATTCAGAAAAATATAGGCGGTCAAATGCCCATTGACGACATTGTATACTAGACAATATCGCCAAGCATTTGTTTTGAAAACTTAAGAAAGAATTTTTATTCTATTAATTAATACAAAAAAAAAAAAAATTATAATAATAAAATTTTAAACCCTAAAAAAAAAATGTGAGCTTCGTTTTTTATCATACAGACAAAACATTCAATTTTCTTCTACATAAACCCCAGGGTGAAGAAACAACGCAGTCACACGAGACATATTGCGGGTCAATTATCGCGGACTGAGCAAACTGTAGCTCTCCACTATGGGAACCTTGTCGCTCACTATTTATTTATTTTCTCTTCGCACTGGGCAAGCGTGTCCTTTGAGTCCTTTTGTTACCTTTGAATTTGTGGTTTTAATGGTGTTTGTTATAATTTGAGGATTTACACAGACGTTTAATACGTTGAATGATTGATATAGGGTATGTAATTTTCTTAATTTTTTTTTACACGTAGATACATTACAATACACACACCCACACACACATTACATTACGTTAAAGAAAGAAAGAAAGAAAATACATTTATTTAGCACAGACACGCACACAAAAGGCACACAACACAAAATATTGTACTACAAACAAAAATCTAATTAAAAAAGAAAGAAAACAAATACAAATAATTTGACGACACGGTTGGCGCAGTGGCTGAGCTATCGACTGCTGCGCAACGTGTCGCGGGTTCGATCAGCGCACGGAACAAATATTTGTATGATCTGCAAGTAGTTGTTCCGGGTCTGGGTGTTAGTGTATGTGAGTTTATATGTTTGTAAACGCACCCACGATACAAGAAGAAATTCTTAGTGTGGGGCAACGAAAAAAAAAAAAAAAGTGTTAATTGCGTTACGTTACGTTACATTGTCGTAGCATTATGCTGAGATAAGAGCCTTTTGGCCTCGTACAGGACTGCATTAATTTTTAATTTTACTTTGTTTTTATTATGTTTAGTGTGTTTTTAGTTTAATTTGTGATTTCCTGTGCGAGTCTCAATAAATACTTTTTCTTTCTTTCTTTCTTTTTTCAATATTTAAAATGTAGGTACCTGTCTGAACTATCATTTACTTGAGTATATTTTTTCAGGTGTTTTTTTGATGCAAGTGTATTTAATTGAAAAAATAACGCATTGTTTTCTTAATATTGTTTCGAATAAAATTATGGTCGATTGGTCGATGAGATTCTTATTAAATGATTTTAACGTTTCATAAATATCCTATCAAAAAAAGAGGAGCTCGTGGCTAAATAATAACAGCCGCAAGGGTCGATAGAAGGAGAAGCTAAGGTTGCCGCGGTCGGTTCGTGGATGGGTGACCATCCATTACATATTGAGACCGCTCCGTGCCTTGGAAAGCACGTTAAGCCGTTGGTCCCGGCCGGAATTCGTAGATCATTAACAGTCGTTACGGGTAGTCAGATGCCCAAAAGTCTGACAACCAGTCTTTTCAAGGGGTATAGTGTTACCCAGTAACGGGCTTGTGGAGGTCAGATAGGCAGTCGCTCTATGTAATTCGGTTAGACTGGAAGCCAACCCCAATATAGTTGGGAAAAGGTGATGCATATTGATTTCTTGAAATGTCCTGTCAAATAAATCATACGATTCAGTTTATTTTATAAACACGTCTCACACGCGAACATAATCCCAAAATATATTACATACACACAAAATTAGCATGGCATTGCGCAACGAGCCAACATTACGCTACTCACTCATTCAGCAAACAAGCGAGTCAATGGGCTATGGCTGAGCAACGTATTTGCATACACTGAATCACACTACTGTTATTTGTCTGCGTATCCTAGACTTTAGGGCCTGATTACACTAGCGATGACGCGCGAATGGTTTCGCTGGCGCTCACGATTGGCGAAAAGGCAATTTGACGATGTTCAGTTGTTTGTACGGAGTTCGTAATGTCTTGGGACTAACTTGCTATGACAAACACGCAAAGCGGTCGCGTTACCAACTAGATGTGTACTGTCGCAGTCAGTTTTAAATCCAATTGACGCGTTATTGTCAAGTGCCACATTGAAATACAGTAATATAAATGTAATGCAGTCTATAATTCATAACGAGTAAGGACTCCGAGCTCCTGTGTTTACCTCCAGTGTTGACATTGTATTGTCGAAATGTTTAAAATGCGAGATTTCGGCGTTTCACAAATATCGTGGTGGCAAGGACACACGACATGCATTCGCGCGTGGCCATGAATTCGCTGGTATGATACAGCCCTTACATAGTATACAATCCAATTGACAATACGATCTGTAAAGGTACAGGTGAACATCTTGTGTGACTCATAATGACAGTATTGTATGAATCATTATGTTCAGTGTGTGGAACACGGGAAGTTTATGGTGTATGGAGAAGGAATGTGAGCAATCAGCACTATGGATGACGAATCAAAGTTTTCGTTGTATTTTTTTGCACTATTTTGGCCATGGGGTTTTGATAGTTAGATGGAGTCATAATCATCATCCGGTCGATTAGTCAGAGGTGGTATATGAGTCTATGGTATGGCAAATGCATACTACAATCAAGTTCTTCTAACTGAACAGACAGCTGTGCTGCTGGGGAGTTTGTGGTACCACTTCTTCTTCCCAGCTAAAGCACTAGGATGTGGGTAAGGGCGGCCGTTTTGGGGAACTGACGTTCAAAAATTTTTTTGATTTTAATGCATCTAGAACCTAGGTATAATAGTATATAATATATATATAATATAATACTAGGATGAAGTCCCAGATAAAATAGGTCAGTTCTTTTACCATTCTGACATATCGGTAAGAGCTGCTATGCAATGATGGCTCACACGTGCCTTAAAAGACTGGCTAGTCATAAGATGGGCACATCATGTACCATCGTTGATGGTAGGTGGTGTGCCCATCTTGCCTAGGACGTAATTTAGTACCAACATAACGTCGTGAGACTACATATAATTTATTTGATTAAATGCACCTCAATTATAATTATTAGTACTGCATCTGCAATACTATCTGGCGAATAACTACCAACATTATAGCTAAACAGCAGGCACAGTTTCTTAAATCAACAGCGACTCTAAAAGGAAACCTAGCCGACGCCCGTTGCAAACTGTGGCAGGATGCTCTTCCCCCTTCTACTTGTTATCTACCACCAAAGGAGCATCCTCCTGCAGTGTGTTACCCTTCGAGATCCCTGAACCGACTCCGGACCCAAGTAGGAAGACACACCACAGTCGTTACTATCATATATATTATAGTAATACATATTACGATATGTTCCATAGTAATCTTCAAGTGGCTTCAGACGGAGCTATAATATATATTTCTAGCACGCACCAAAAACTACAAAAAAGAAACAATAGAAAAGTATATTAATATATATTATAGCTACGTATGTGACGGGCTTAAAATGGCGCTTCCCTTGACGGAACGGCAGCAGGGTGTGGATGTAGAGCTATGTCGCAAACTATGTTCCATCTTCTGTCCTGCTCTCTGTGTCTCAAAACATACAGTCAAAGTGACATCTGCGCTGCCACCGATGATGCCGGCGAAGTTTTCATCCAAGAAGATATGAAATACTGTCGTGCCAGCGACACGAAGAAAAACAAGTATTGCATCAATACGTAGTGATATGCAAAGTATCGCAGGTGCACTGAAATGTCCTCCCAATACTGCTGACTAAAACTAAACAACCGAGACTACCAATAGGTATAATGACTAACGATACAAACTAATTAAATTATTGACATTACAATGATAGTGGTTAAAACTGTTTAGTCAATTTAACCTAAACCGCACCAAACTAGTAAACAACCAAGGGAAAACATCATTTTACCGGCGCCTCGTCATTTTTGACATCTGCTTCGAAGTGTATGAATCAGTAATTGAAGACGAATGACAGAATAAGTAAGCGCAGAATACCTTCTTGTAACAACCCATGTAAATGTGAGTTGTAAAACGGAAAATTCTTAAGGTGTTTACAGACTTGCCTTTTTTTTTGGGTGGAAAATTATCAAATAACTTCTCCCGCTCCGGGCGAAGCGTTAGGGTGTGTTAGAATTTTACTGACTAAAACCCACCCGTGTTCCTTCCGTTGCCTGTGTGCCGGGGCGCGTAAAGCCAATTCCTGTATATGAGCCAGCACTGGATGGTGCTGAATAGTACACAGACATTGTCCAGCGTAATATTGAAAACAATCATACAAATCTGTTTCTAGCCAGCACCTTAGTTGATTGGTTTTTACCGCATAGAGTTGGCCCTCTTATGTTTGCAACAGATAAAAAGACAATCATGTTCGCTCTCAACACTTTTCTAAAGCTACGCGTGATACCGCAACATGATTGTCCCTTAAATAAAGTAAGGCGTCTAGGAATAAATCGGTGCCGAATACGGAGTGAGTTAGAGCGAAACAAGTGTATTGCATTATAGTTTACCTTTGTTTGTTGTTATTCGAATTTTCGCAAAAACCTTAGTGACACCCTAGGGATATTGCGAAGACACGGTTAATTAGACAAGCAAATTAAAAGTAGCGCTCGCCGGCCGCTGCCGCGGCACCGCTCGCTACGCTCGCTCGGCTCGCGCGCGGGTGGTCACAGCTCTAACCTAACCTAACCTATTTCACCCGGTTCAATATGTCGAATCACACAATATGCCTGCGACTAGATAATTAGACAATTAGTTTAGAACTGTGACCAACCGCGCGCGAGCCGCGCGTGTGAAGTGAGCGGTGCCGCGACAGCGGCCGGCGAGCGTTCCTTCCAAGTTGCTCGCAGAAATTTTTTCACCATTGTCTAATTGTTTTCACAATATCCCTAGGGTTTTGATACCTACCATTCTAGGGTTTTTGCGAAAATTCGAATTATCAAATCATGCTAAGACATATAATATCAGAAAGGAAATAATACTTTAAATAATATTTTCAGTAATCATAAGTTAATTCGTAACAGATTTGTCCATTAGAAAATTCATAATAACCTTAATTCAGGGGACGCATAATATTGCGACTCAACGCCTAGAGCGCTGGTTCAGACACAGATATTGGCTTCACGCTGCCGGGGCCGCGATACCCCTTTCGGACAAACTCGCAACCCTGGCAGGTTACAGACTTGCCTGGATTTTCAATTTTGTCGATCTTGTAACCAATCTGTATTGAGTTATTTATTGTCAGATTAAATTATCTACATTGCGGATTTTTATTATTTTATTTCGATTTAAGAAATTATAAATCAAACACTCCTCGTCAAGACTTGCTCCCTTGAGAATAATTCACGTAAATTTGAGTCCATTGTAACCAGAGATTGGTCATGCTCTAGTGATCTGTCGCTACTGCGTGTCGTTACATACAGTATGAAACAAACCTTCTGTAATTTAAAGTCTCTTGTCTATATGGTCCCTGACCGCGTATATTTTGTATCTTAAACAGTTATTAAGACCGTCTATCACGTTACTCATCATTGTTGCAGGCCGCGTTCCATTTGTTTGCATGATTCACATTTAAGTGGACTCCATTCATTTGGTAGTAACCTTGGCATATCGGAACTAGAATACAATGATAAAAGAAATTTGGGAAACACCGAGATGAATTGCAATTGTTTTATTATATTTTTTGTGATTTACGCCATAGATAAAAAACTGAACAAAAGTACGATGGTATAATGTTACTAATAATTACATGTAGGTTTCGGGACTTTTCATTTTATAAATGTTAAAGTGATTTGACCACAGATTGTGGTTTTAATTAAATTGCAGTCACGCTGTAGTGTAAAATGAATGAGGCATAGTTACCTAACGGAGAAACTTTTGATCAATAAAAAATAAGGAAAATGAAGATGGGACAAACACTTATCGGCACTTTATTAAGATGTATGTGTCACTACTTAGAGTCTACTGATACTGTTTATTTTGCAAGGCAACCATTTGATACGACTGTTGCGAGCCAAGTTTTTTCGCCTCTCCACAAATTAGTTCCTCGAAAGTAATATCGAACATACCATGCCATCACATAACACGCCTATTTAAGTGATATTTTTTGTCAAACAATCGTATCTACAATGATATGCCCGAAAAACCCAATGACTTGTTCAGTCTTACCATATAAGGTATAAGATGATTCTTTTTCGCCTTATTATAGCGTCACTGGTTCTAAGACTTAGAAGTATGTTTAAGACATATGTGGGTTCATTTTTCTTGCTCATCATTTAATATCGTCATGTACATTAAATCCTATAAAGAGACTGAGTTGAAAGCAAAGATGACGAAACCTGTTAAAAATTGTTGATCAACTGATAACCTTACCTCTCATAATAACATCAAGTTAGATTGTGAATCGATTATCCCCGTCAACTTTGTTGATCGATTAAATTGAGCAAGTCTGGTCACCTCCTTTACTATTTTATCAGAATTAATTCCCATTTTACCTATAAAGAAACTCATGTAGCGCATTGAAAGACAGCTGTCCCTCTCTGAAAATTCCAAACCCTGGAAGCTTAACAGAAAATACCTCCATTGAGAATTTCCCCAGCAATTCTAGGCCACGACCACTTGCTTAAGTTTAATGTGCAATATCACGAGGAGAGTGGCAAGACATGACTCAGAAGCAATCAGTGCCATACCACGTCGCGTGAGAACTGTCTGCAGCCTCCGAGACAAATATGTCCGGTAGTAAGGAATCTCCCCACTTCCGGACGTGTGCCGAAATTAGAGCAGTTCTTTAATTAATTTATTGTACATATATTAGTCATGCTGTTATGATAATGCTTGTCATTGTGGTTAAGTGGTTTGTAACCGGTTGAAGGCGATTTGAACTGCTAAGCGTATAGTAACATTGTATAGTTTGATGGAATATTGAAATGATTCAAAGTCAAAGTCAAACAATATATTTCAATTAGACACATAAAAGGCACTTTTGAACGGCAATTTTACAAAAAATAGAATTGATTCTAGTCGCCCCTTCCAAAAGGTAGTTTTCGTATGGAGAAGAATGGGCAAGAAACTCCACCGTTACTCTTTTAAAATGTTTTTACAATAATTTGTATACATTAATTTTATCATTATATGTGAAGAGGATGTATCTAGAATAAGATTACTATACCACGATAGGTAAAAAGAATGAAAAATTAAGCAATGACAGATAAATTAATTATGTGATAGATACATGGTGCTCATTGATTATTTGGTAAACAGTAGAAAATGCATTCATTTTCTTCGTACTTCAGACGTTCGGGTTAAAATATTTGCAGCTACTTTACTTATTTACTTATAATGATTACGATACGTCTAAGCCTCGTCTAATACGACTTATGCAACAAGATAACCTTTAAACTCAACATACAATATTCTATTTCCCTGTATATTTTAAAAACATGTCTATTCCAAAAGGTCTTATAACTCAGACAGAACAATCTCCCTAGCCATTTCCTAACTATATTGGGGTCAGCTTCCAGTCTAACCGGATACAGCTGAATACCAGTATTTTACATGGAGTGACTGCCTATCTGACCTCCACAACCCAGTAACTGGGTAATACGATACCCCTTGGTAAGACTGGTTGTCAGACTTTCGGGCTTCTGATGACCCGTAACGATTGTCAAAGATCCACGAATGAAAGCCGGGACCAACGGCTTAACGTGCTTTCCGAGGCACGGAGGAGTATGCATGGATGGTCACCCATCCACAGACCAACCCCGGCAAGCGTAGCTTAACCTGATGGATCGATCCGTGCGGCAGTTATTACTTAGCCACGAGCTCCTCTCCACCAGTTCACCAGTCACCTCCTATCAGTTTAAAACTACATATATCTAATTTTTTCGTTAACCCTCTCCCACTGACGTCCCTCGATCTACTTCAGTCGACTACCAATGCCCTCGACAATCTGCCGGTTCCTCACTTTTCAGCCAGAAACTACCCACAGACACTATAAACATAAATCAATATCCCGGTATCAAAAAATAAAACTGGGACTAAAATAACATTAAGCTGAAACATTATTTGTAAATTATCCACACGATTATAATAAGGTACTTTGCACACCGAGACAGATAGTATCAGAAAGAGGCGCAACTGTTGTTGCTTACCTAATCTGCGTTCGCAATTTAGTTTCCAAGCATGTAAACAAACACGAGTTTTAGGAAAAACAACTGTAATGCTTACGTACACACGGCTACACATCAAGCTATACATTTCCAGTTTATGCTGATCTCACATTGTAAAGGATTTCCGTACAATGCGAGGTCAGCTTTGACTGGATATGTATAGCTTGATGTGTAGCCGTGTGTACAAGGTTCAGTTTGCGTTACAACTTCATATTCTTTTGAGACTTTTTCAACAGTACTAGTCAGTCTGAGATCAACTTTATTATTATAACACTTGCATAAAGTTGATGTTTGTTTAGGTGGACATAAAATCAATTGGAAATATGATTTCAATAGACCATAAGTGAGTTTATAATAATAAAGTTTTTTTCCTCAGTCAAATTATTTAGAAAAGCGTCAAATAGTTCTGTATTGATTTTGCATGCATATTTTTTTTCAATTTATGATGTAACGTAACTTTTGGAAATGTAAAATTACTTACGAATTTTAGTGTTCGTAGAATTTTGGCTGACCACCACCGCGTATATAATGTAAATAAGGGTTAACATTAGTTAACCCTTATTCACATTCTATACGCTACGTTGTGCTCAACTAAGTAGACTAGTACTTGTACAATGTTGACAAACAGCAAAAAAACTGCATGCATACCTTGAGAATCATTAACTAAATGTATTGCCTACATAAGTTAAGACGAGTTTAAAATAGAAAGTAGTCCGTTTAGGTTAGTAGACACATCCCTCCCCGCTAGTAAGCAGCATCTCGTTTTATCAACGTTTAGAACAGGCAATGTTCCTTATATGACAGGTTAAGCCGTGTACGCGCGAACGAACAATACAAGAACATGGCGAACACGAACATCGAACACGACATAGCTTAGATGTAGCATAAATTTGAAAATTTTCATTCATTAATTTTAATTTTACGAATGTATTTGGTTTTAAGACTTTACAAGTTATTGCGTTTTCATAAAGATCATTTTCACCTAAAGCAATAATAAATATTGGTGATTTTAAAGGCGCACTCAGTTCGGATGGTGATAGGTTTTAGGAAGTTTGCCGATGCTACATCGAAGTTGTGTCGTACTGTACCAGTTACGAACATCAAACACTGTTCGTCAAAAACGATCGTGGCGATCTAATTTCGTTGTTCTGTGTGGACGGTGTTTGGAGAAATTTGATGCTACATTGCGAACATTAGTGAATCCATGGCTACTAAAGAGAGCGGGGCGGTTAACCGCGAACACAAGTAGAACTGTGTTCGTTTGGTGTCTGTGTTCGCTTTGCTAATTTACGTCCACATGTACGTCCCAAATGTTCCGTGTTCGATGTTGGTGTTCGCTATGCTTTGTTCGTTCGTGCGTACAAGGCTTTAGGTGTTTAGAGAATTTTCTTTAAGTGTCGAACTGATGATGGGTTAAGAAGTTAGTTTCCTTTAGTTGAAAGCAACCGTTTCGGAAATTAAAAGGAAAATGACAAACGTGGAAATTCTGCCCGTTTTTTCGACATTATGCTGTAAGCAAAGATGGAAAAGAAATTCTGACGTTTAGTTTTTGAATTACTTTTTTAAAATTCACGTTTATGTATTTTTGGTATCCAGGAATTCCTGAAAGATTTTTAGATAAAATTGCAAAAAAAAAAAAAATATACAAATAGAAATCAGATTTTGTTTGTTAATAAAATAAACTTACCTACTACCTATTTTAAAAGCAATTATATTTTATTTATTTTTTTATATTAATCATAACTAGAACAAAAAAAACAGACATTTGGTTAAACACACTACAAAAACCCTCGCGGGTTTAACAGTGGTGTGGCCAGACACGGCAACTCGGTGCCAATACATATTAATTATTGAACAATTTGGTAGGTACATAGATTTTTCCTAGATCGCACTGCTATCTAGAAAGTATCTTTTTAATATTTTTGAGCAGTTCTTCGCATTTAATACATTGCCGATTTCCTTAGGTAAATCGTTCATATACGACACACTCACTCACTTACACGTACACGTAACTCACGTACACGTACGTTACTCGTTCACTTATATTAATACTTGATAGTCTCTTTGATTTAGTTTAATTATTTCATTTGCAAACACTTCTTCTGGTTAGATTGGTGGGAAATATTACGCTGCTGGCTATCAGTAAGAGTTCCGGTCATAATAACTAATTATATCAATAAGGATGCCTAAGTATGAACGTAAATTGTTTATCATTAAGCTTCTAACTACCTGCGCACGCAATACTTTTATCTATGTAGAAAGATTATGCTTGCTATGTATCGCAATATTTCTTAGAACCCATTTAAAGATATAAAACAATTTTGTAGAGTGGCCTCGTGGCTAAGTAATAACAGCCGCACGGTGCGATCCATCAGCTTAAGCTACGCTTGCCGGGGTTGGTCTGTGGATGGATGACCATCTTTACAAACTGAGACTCCTCCGTGCCTCGGAAAGCACGTTAAACCGTTGGTCCCGGCTGTCATTCGTGGTTCTTTGACAGTTGTTACGGGTCTTCAGAAGCCTGAAAGTCTGACAACCAGTCTTACCAAGGGGTATCGTATTACCCAGTTACTGGGTTGTGGAGGTCAGATAGGCAGTCGCTCCATGTAAAATACAGTATTCAGCTTCATCCGGTTAGACTGGAAGCCGACCCCAACACACAGATTGATTGTAGAGTGGCCCAATTTTTTTTTTTTTAAATATTATTATTCTCGATGAATAATCATAAGTACCTACAAGAGAAAAAAAAACATAACTACTATGAAAAACGACTGTCGTTGTGGCAATGAAGATGGAGGCGTTTATATCCAGCATAATTACGTAACAAATGAAAATCTTGATTTTCTGAAAATTTAAGAGCGTTTAGTTTTCTGATATCTAAACTTTAGTAGAACAAATTATACAACTTGCAGAATAAATAAATAAGTAAGTCAGAATTTAAATGTACAAAAAAACGTGCAAATCCGTCCTGAATGAAGTAAGGTGTTGCGGTAATTAAACTCAATAAATGTTGGTGTAGCTCTGCATCATAGTCAGGGACTCACAATCGCAGTCAGTTTTACATTTGCGAAACTTGTTTTTTATTTATAACTTCGAAATACTCAAACACTGCCAAATAAAACTATGCAATTTATGCTTCATAAGCATTGTTATGCTTATGAAGCATAAATTGCTTAGTTTATTTTTGTTTTAACAATACATAATGTAAACTGAAAACAATATTAGAAATCTGATTAATGGTTTTGTTTTTTTGCGATTTATCCAATAAAAACAAGGTGCGTTATGTAAATATTCCGCAAAATTCTATGATACGGGCAGTCTGAAAATAAACAGCACCGTGATCTACAAAGATTGTGAACGTATGCAAATTGAATTACGATTATTATCATAAGATTTACAGGTGCAATTATTTTGTCAATCAATATTGAAATAATTTTCGCAGCAATAGGTTGAAAAGTTGCAAAGAATATGCAACCAAAGATTGTCAACGCCTGAAAGGCATGCGTCTCGCTTCCGGTCATAGTTTTGAGAGCGTTGTCGTACTTGAGATAATACGACATAAGTCAATATGGAAATCCATAAACTTATACCCTTTTAGATCTTAGGTATTACGAGGTCGTATCTTTCTTAAGCGGAATGTGTATGACCTCAGGAGACTGCATGACCTTAGGAGACGAAATATAATTGTAGCAATCACTTGTCTCCAATCCCGTCTGGGTTTGATACGTTTGTGTCTTGGGACAAATTAGGTCTTACGAGGAATTGTTTGTCTTGAGTTTCAGTTTATGATCTTCTTGATGAACGACTTGACGAGTAAATAAAATTGATAGTTCCGTTACGTTTGTGGTGAATCAGACTTTAATGTGTCAATCATCGTCCTCGTGATTTTTCTTTTATTTCAGGCGTTCTTTTATTTTTATTGTTGGGTAACCACCTAAGGCGCTGCTACAAAACACCCATTCAGGTGAAAGCAAAACAGCGTAAAATACCACAGGCTTGCAGTAACCAACTCGCTGATCCAGCAAGTCGAAATGATGAGTGAGCAACATCCAAAGGATTGCGATGCACTTGGTTTTGGAGTCACATATTATTTCATGCCAGCTTAAAATTTTTGACATAGCAAATGAAAGTAGCACAATAAAGGTATAAAAATGATTTATTAGACGGGACTTAATAAGATATTAATTACTGCAAGCAAGCCAACCCTCACACATATCCAACCAGCCATGAAAGTGCATAATCTTTTATTTTCCTTTGACGTAACACTGTCAAGCTGAACGTTTACTTAAGGGCTTGCAAAGTACACAGAGCATGTCAAACATGGTTTGTTGGTCGTCTTGTGTTTTCTGTTTACTTCTACTCGGTCAGGGCAGACCTGTGGTTTTACATAGGTCAAGTGCGATTCAAATCTCGATTCTATTTGCTATATAGTTTATTCGATTATAATGGTTGGGTATTTCAGAGTCGATGAAGTCATGCAAGGAGCAGCCGATCACTTTGTTTTATTATGTTTTGTGATGCTGTGATTATGGCTGTGATGAACATCCGTGTTGATTTATGGATCCAGGATTCTGCTTTTTGTTGGGGCTAATTTAGTTAACTTTTTATTTGGTTTGTGTTGCAAAAGTATTCAATTAAATGGATAGGTACTGAGTTCGGTCATTATTCATTGATCCGTTACGAACAATTTAAGGACAATTGGTGGAGATATATATAGAACACAATACGTAACTATTAATAAATTAGTCCGTAATATCCGTTCCGCTACCTTTTGGGACATAAGTGTTTTGAAAGAAGGCGGTTCTATTCTTAGCAAATGGTTACATTTAATTCCCAAGAACATCGTATTTCAAGTTAACTTGCGAGCTTTTCACATCCTGTGTGGTATGAACTCAATACCTTTCTTCCACCTTCAGCTGCAACTTAATTAAACATCTCGCAGAACACACAAGAACAAAGAAAACGTATCAATTAAACAAATACAGGAAATGAACATTCGCTTACGAAGTTAATTATGAAGTAAGTTGGGCGATCAAAAAAAAGATAGGCACGTGCGAAGGAGGTACACATTAACATAGCCTCGTTTTTTCGTCCCAGATTCGTGACACATCGTGTGTGAGCCCTGTGGTAAATAATAAATCTTTCTAATAAATAAAACAAGGGAACGTGAGTAAGATAAAGCGTGCATGCCCGTTCGGTGCGCCCTAAACGCCATTGTGGACGCCGACGGCAGATCGTTAAACGAAGGTGAAAATATTTTGTGCCTTTTTTAGAGATCAACTGGATGTGGTGATGTTTTCATGTTTAACTTGTGGCTGGAGTAATTGCTTCATGTGCTTTGCTACCTTTTCCTTGAGAGGGCTGCATGTACCTAAAGCGTTAATCAAATGGGAGTTAGTCTGATAGGTCTGGCCCTACATGTGGAAAACTGTAATTTATGATGTAAAACTGATATTGGTTGTTTTGGATGATGGGTGGACAATTGGGTGATGTTGGTCTCTTATGTTCTTGCGCAGGCTTTGGTAACTTTTCTTTGAGAGATCTTTCTGTAAACCTGTATTTAAATTGTTGGTTGATATATAGTTCTGTTTACCCATATGGTAAACTAAGCTATCTAATATAGGATCGCTGGAAGTTAAAATGCGGAGGAATGGTATAACTTTGTAACAGAAATAGATTTTGCTTGACTTGATGTTGACTTCACAACTAAGTATCGTTAAATTTCTATGACTAAAGTTCATAGTTTTGTTTATAGGTACCTAGTTGCCTAGTAGTAGTTAACTTAGTAGCCATGAATCAAAGGTGAATGGGACTCTTTTATCCCTTTTTTTTAAGAACATACCTGAGAAATTTTAATATTTATCAATTTTTGTGTAAACTATGTCAACACTTCTCTTTAAAATTATTGGTATATAAATAAACATGGATTTCGAATAAATCAGAACGCCTTGAGTAGTTTTTTTTTAGGTTAGTTCCAACGGTAGTCACCACTACGGATTACGGAACCCACTCACCATCCCAACCAATCAAGTTTCTTCAAAAGATTTTTTATCGAAAAAAATTATGACCCAACTCTGTACACAATGTGGTAGGTCATTCTCAATGAGCTTCGGTTGTTAATGTGTAAATATGTGTTTCACATTTACACGACGCGACATCCACGACCATTGTGGTCGGAATGTTGGTCCGCGGAGTCCGTGGTCAGATTGACGCGAGAAGGCAAACTATTGATATTGCCGCCACAGCTTCAGATAGGTAAAGGGTCACTATATAAAAATTCAGTAGAGACAGGTAGCATAGTTATTTCGTATAAAAATAACCTGATTTGTCTGTGATTATTTGTTTTTAATAAAAAAAATCTCAATATCAGATCGCTATTGTTGACTGCAGTATTCATAAGGGTTACAATATTTTTTTTGATTTTCAGTACTATTTGTCAATATAAGGAAAGCACACATGGTTTTCCGTTAACCTTGTAATTGCAGATTAAAGCATGTATGCATGAATGTTGCACCAACTTGAGCGTTGAATTTCATTTCTAGTAACTGAATTTTAAAGCATCGCATAATACTTGCATCTCGCAATAAGGGTGTTAAATAAGCACCTAATTAAAAAGCTATATTTCAATATTTATATCGGTACTTACGGCTGTCGGAGACTCCAACCGGTCGCACGCTCGGCTGCATACTTAGTTGTCACAAGGCGGCAAACATAGGAGGCATACTCTTGAAAATGTTGCAGCCACAGCTTCAGGTCGTGGCCTAAGCGAAAGCGACTATTGCGCGAATACTATCGCCGCGGTCGTTTATATCAGGGATGTTACGAAGCTTCGGTTCCGATTCTGAAAGGTCGGAACTTCTGATTAACTTTACACCTCCGACTCCGACTTCGGTTCCGATAATTTTAAACCGGATTTATACCGAAGACCGAAAGTACAATTTGCCACTTTTAGAGTCACTAGATTAGATTTAAATTAAGTTTATTCAACTGCCGCATAATAAATTATCACCTCCCTAGGTATTACTTAGATACTCGTACATTAAGATTATATTATTATCGCTAATAAGTGATCGATTAAAGAGACTGAATTATATTTCTATTGTTTCATTAAGCCTTCCCTTAACCCATCTTTCTTCTACTTTAGCCTCCGACTCCGGTTCCGACTCCGATCAATCAAATTTAAAACCTCCGACTCCGGATCCGGTTAAAATGACTTCCGTAACATCCCTGGTTTATATGAATTTTATCCAAACTGACAGACCAGCGAAGTACAATCAGTAGCGGGTGGAACAAGGCTGCCAATGATGATGATGACTTAGAAACGCGACTTGAATTATACCTGACACCAAGTGAGATTTCTCCATTCGTAAGTATACGAAAGTAATGTATTGCCAATTGTATAATCAGCCTATAATGTTCCCACTGACACAGGCCTTCTTTTTCACTAAGAGGGAGTGGGCGGTAATCCACCACGCGAGCCCATTGCGGGTTGGTGGATGTCACGTCTTCGATTTTTTTGTTCTAGGACATGCCGGTTTCCTCACGATGTTTTCCTTCCCCGTTTTGAGAGCAGTGGTGATGAAATTATTTACACATAGTAGAGCGCCTGCCTGGGTTTGAACCCGCGACCTACAATTCGTAAGTCGGGGCCTTTTCAACTGGGAAACCACTGCTCTCGTATTGCCAATTGAGATGTTACTAATTATACACCTTTATATAGAGTAATTAGCACAAAATTACGCCCATATTTGCTCTCGTTAAATTGCTAATCTATTTAAGGTTTGCGCAATTATCGCCAATCAAACTACCGTATGCTAGACTTTTTTTTTACTAAACCGATACAATTTTGTAACTTTATTTACTCTCATCATATAATAATAAGAAGGCAATGCTTTCGGATCATCAGGCGACTCCAAATCTAACACCCGCGGTTTTTTGAAGACTTATAACGTCGTCGTCACAACAGATTAAACAAATATGGCGGGAGCCGTTTGACAGTTCGCTTTGTGATCAGTAGCGGGACGTGTTACACAACACAAACAAACATATACATTTGGTATAAGAAATTAAGCAATTTTGAACTTTATTGTTTTGAAATAAAGTTTAGTCGTCTCAAGTTTGGAGTAAAGGCAGTGTTGTGTGGTGACTTTTTTATTATTTTTCAGGTCCCATCGTCTTGGTGGTACTAATTTGTCGAGACCAAGTCACCAATGCAAATATGCGGCTGTTGTGAATACCTTGAGTAAAGATATGAAATTGTTTCCCGTCCCGACTCATGGGAACATGCGTGATCGTGTTTGTCACTTAGGACTAATTTAATGAAATATTTGTTTAAGACCTTTTTATGGGATGTTATGTGATGTTATTATCATTGGCGTGGGTGGTACAAAGTCACTGTAGTGTCTACTAGGAGAGCTTATGTACAATTATCGCTTTTCTTCACTTCTGTAACATGAAAAAGTTTTCTGTTACTTAGCCAATCATGTTGTTACTTAATTTAATTCAATGTTGATGCTTTCTTTATGTAAATAATTTAGCTTCATAATAAACTTCGCAATTTAGTGGAATAGGTTCGATGAAAAAATAAAAATAAAAAACGTTGAAATAAATGTAATAATAATTTAATTCCACAAACATAGAAGCTATGTTTGCGCCGCAGTTATAAATAGGTACTATTTGAACTATACAAATAATGATTAAGTTATAAATACACTGGCTCTGTATTTTTACAATAATATAATTAACAGCTCTATTAAAGCTAGTCATATTTCATTGGATTTCTGTAACATATAAATAGTTAACAAAGAGTCAAGTAATACTAAGGAAAGTAGGAATATAATGTACAATTAAAATTATTCGTCTCAGCCTCAAGCTACCATGTCATAATATAGACCATTTAAATGTCGACAGTAGCAGAAAATAAACTGTTCTGATACACCGTTCTACGCATTCATATTCCGACTCAACAATTTCATCAACAGTCCAAGTGCTGGAATGAAGTCTAATACTAAAATCTAAATTAAATAATACGAATAATAAAGAAATTGAAACTAAATGGAGTTAAGCGAGAAATAAATAAGACCTTGACTAGGATAATCGGGAAATTTAGAATGTTAATCAGCAGACAATAAATAATACATTTTAAATTCGTCACTATTTACAAAAAGGAACTAATTCGTTCTAGACCAAAATGGCAATGTAATGGCAAAGACAGTTTTTTCTATACATTAATTCGCTATTTAACAGCCAAAGGATGCAAATAATTCTACTAGAAAGAGTTCTTTTTCTTGGGGCTAACTAATACTGAAGAGTACTGTTTCGCCTCGTGGTGCGAGCACCAAGATTAAGTAGACAGCCAAAAGTTACATGGGGTGTGCAGTTTCTTTGAGTCGCATCGTTGACTCTTGATCACAACCGCTGTATTCAAGCAGATTCCGTCTCGTAGAGTTTCTGGAACACCTGCGCAAGGTACTCCAAGTAGTTCAGGGTGTCCCTGTATAGGAGAACGCCCATATTGTTCGCCAAGTCAGGGACTTCGGAGTCCGGAAGCTTCTCGATTTTCAAGTTACGAGCGTTCATGATATCCTGTAAGAAGGAAAACCTTGGGTTAGCAAATATATCAAGAAAACATTTGGGTTACCTATATGGAAAATTCAATAGCAAATATTGAACATCAGAATTTAAAAAAGTTTGTTACGTATTGTAAATAAAATTATTTGGCTTCGAATTTTACAATTTTGGAATAGTAGAATAGTTTTTAAACTTTGAAATAGGGTTGTATACTTACATTAAAATAGCAAAGCACAGCTCGCACATCATGCATCGTCCGGGTGATGTTGTCCTTCAGACTCTCGTCTGATATTATGTTGGGATTCAATGCTTCGTTGGAGAACAAGTACAGCCCCGCAACTATCATCTTCAGCCCCTTGTACATCCCCGGTAATACCTCGTTGATTTTTGGCTGTGAACAAGAAAGAGAGAATTTAGTACTCAAGCTTTAAAAAACATTTCCATTTAAAGAACATATTCTAATTACACCTTTCTCAAGTCACCCGTTGTGGTTGCAAGTTCATTGTTGTAACCGAAAATTGCAATGACTTCATTACCAAAGTAACTAAAACTAAGATAAGGACAATCGTAATTGTGATAATCATCCTAAATTCGATTACATTTTCGATTGTTAGTATTGCGAAACCATTGTGTTCTCACGTAAGCGATAGCCGGCCGACAACAATGAGTGCCACCGACGATGTCAATTCTTTGAAATCGATTGAAAAACTCATACGGATGCACGTTTTTGGCATCAGCGAATTCACCGCCCTTCGGTGATTGTTTTCGTTTCGGAAACGTCAATCTGGCAACGTCCGTATTATCAAAAACGGAATGGTTTGTGAATATTTCTCAAGGATTTACAGAATACTGACAGGAACTTATTAAACACAAAGTTATTCCTGAGCTTTTTGATGAAGCAACTCATTCTGAACGTGTAGGTACACGTTCAGGACGAGTTACTTCATCAAAAAGTGTTTAGATCTTAGAAATATAAAGACAAAAACTAAATTCTATGCTTACCATCAACTGGTTAATATATTCATCCGGCATCGTCTGGTAGAGCACTTTCTCCTTAGGCAGCCATTCCTTAGGGAGGAACTCAGATGATTTCCACGAGCCCAAAAGATCGTCGAAACTGTTATAACTATGAAGCTTCAACGCCTGAAACAAATGAAAACCAATCATTAGTAAAGAAAGTTGTAACAGAATATACAGAAAACGAAGATGTGTGTGAAGAATACCTTTATTAAAAATGATACATTTATGGAGATGATGTTACAAATGAATATCTGGGACCAGATTTCTGTGTCCCTTTTAGTAATGAGGACTTACCGTATGCAAAGAACTAATAAATTAATGCACTAGGTAAACAACATGAGTCAGTAAAGTCATTAAACTATACAATGATACGTGTTTTCACAGCTAAACAACACAACTAAGGATCATCGTGAATCAACGCTTATTGAGAACAGTTGTATTCTATGAAAGATAGAAATAGATTTAGTTAATACAATAAGTTGATTGACTTTCATGGAAAAGGAAGATTGAGCGGACGATGAGTCCAAGCGGTTTCCTGGATTGGTGGTATAAATGTGGTTCAAGTGGGAAGAGCTCTGCAGTGGCCAGTCGAGTACTGAGTATTTGGTACCTAGATATGGATATTTTTGAGTTTGGTGAATTATCTAGACTGAGGTATGTAATCCGTTCTCTTAAATTCATTATTATCTACAATAATCATGTTGTTTCTTTCTCTCTTAAGTGTATTTTTTACCGTTTATAGGCGAAGAGCTGTTTCTATTTCCAATAGGTCTTCTATGTTATTCGGTTCATTGAAAGTTTCGTAGAATTTCAAAATGATAATAAGATAAATGAATTTAAAAAGTGCAAAGAATATGCCATTGTAATCACGGATACAGAAAAAGAGCAAAAAACTAAAATATCAGCAAACGATGTTAAAACACCCACGTTGGTACATGCGCTACCTATTCGCAAATTGTTCCTAGAAATGGCAAACGTTTACTGTCCTCATGAGAAACTAACCATAAAAACAAGACCTATAAAGTAGTGGGACTTATTCTAGTCAATAGATCAAGTAACACTAGAAAATCATGCGCTACTAACTGCCATCTATTTATTTCAAGACTCCATCTTTCAATTAGATAATCACAAATAAAAGACTACACGATCTCTATCGATATTAATAGTCAAGTTTTGTTGTTGACAAATTGCTCTAGTATAGCTTTTAATGGGCAAGTCATAAAGTATAGATTTGTTTGGATCGCCTTCGATTCAATTCGATATTTAGTGCACATTAATACTTGATACTAGCGCATACGGTAATCGATTAAATTGGCAAGCGAAGGTCGTATGAAAGATGAGATCGAAACCAGAGGTTTGCGGCCGCCGCCGACGACATTTCACGTAACAAAACCGTTTCGACATTAAAATTTGACACTATGTCTATCACACACGTGACGAAGGCGGAATTAGCAAAAACTGCTCCTGTGCTATTAAGCGTAAAGTCCAAAAATCTTTGACAAGCCAAACAATCGGGGCCAGACTGGCAGATGTAACGCGTTGTATTTAAGTATCCCTTATGTAGAAAATATTGTTGGACAACAATACAACTAATTAAAACTTTGCAAAATCCAACAAAACACCAAAAATATCGTTGTGCAAATGTTTATCGGTGCTGATCAGAAAACTTTATCCAAATATTAATTTGCTTCATTGAAATTGAGATACCGCTGATATAAAATTCGCTGATAATACGCGCAATGAAATAAATTTACGATTATTTCTTTGGCTATAAACCGAGCCGCGGTGTATGAATGGAGTCAAAGCGGAGATATTATCCGTTACCGAAGTGGCAAGTAATTGGCAGGAAAATTAGAGTTTACAGACCTTTAAAATAAAAAAAATAAAATATTGAATGCAAATGTCGGCGTCGCTTGAATGTAGTGCAAATGATTTTACAAAACAAGAAGCGTAGAATGTTTAAGTAATGATATCGTACAGAGGTGGAATGTGCAATGTCGTCGCTGGCACACTAAATACACAGGTGTGCGTCCGGTCCATCTAACCATATCCGAATCATTACTTATGTAGGTACTAGTTGTGCGGACCTTGCGTTCAAACTGAGGCGTATCTACGTAATAGGCTACTATTAAGAATGTTATGTATACCCATCACTTTAATGTGTTAGTTACGACTGCCGAGGTAAATGATGCAAATTCTGATATTGCGAAATCACATGGAAGCGACATGTCTTGAGAAAGAGGCGGTAAAGGAATTTTAAATCTAACTGTTTTATGAAGATGAACAAGACCTTGCAAGAGCTGGAAGTAAATTGAAAAGATACAAAATTAACTGATTTAAATCCTAGTTCAAGATTAAATTTCAATATTCTTGAGTCTTCAAGTATTTTCCCATGATTAGCGGTTGAATAAAAAATAAACAGGGAACAATTTGATGGGTTCAGCGCGTTGCAGTTGTCGTGGGTGGGCATGAAACTGAGAAATTCGACGACTTAGCATCCGAATGCCTAGCTCGAAACATCGGAAGCTTATCAAATAAACATGCACCCACACAAGCGCATACATTGATATATTTACGGCACACGTGCGCACCCAACGCCGCAGACAGCCTGTCGCCCGTGTGAACAACGCTATCGTACTATGTACTTACGTACATACGTATTGTATGTATGTGCTATGTAATTCAATGTTTATATAGCGTCGCTATTGCAAAGATAAGCGAGCAGATGCCCACGAGTTGCGAGAGACGTGCGGCATGCCGCGAGTCGATCGCAATCGCCGATCGGGTTACATCGCGAATACACCACTCATTTGTTTATAGTAATTACTTTCAAAAGTTTACGAGCACTTTTTTGAGGAAGCGAGTTGAATTCCAGTGTCGAAAATGTGATGCGATAATATGACACCGGTGTAGTCAAAAGCACGAGTGTTATGACACATTCACACGGTGGCCAGTGGCGAGTCACACAGTACCGGTAGAGTTCGTTGAATTTGTTATTGCGTTCTTAGTACAACGCGGCCAGTTATTATTTATACGGAATGGGCTTGACGACAGATGTAGCAGCCTGATTTATTTAGGATATATTGTCTCTCAGACGCAACTTAGACGTTTATCTTGGTTTAATGTGATGACTAATATTAACAAGACGAGATCGAAAATTGCGATAGGAGTAAAGTTTTTGTTGAAAATGGAGCGCAAACATAGGAAACCTAGACGTCCTTGTCGTCTAGCAACAATGGCGGTTCATCGCCACGATTTGCGTGTAAATCGCAATAAATATGATACATTAGTAACGAATGACCGACATTAAGGGGAGAGACAGAAAAAATCGTCGGGCAGGTGTGTCGCGCAATACTAATGCGCAATCAGTATTCGACGCGTACGCGCACCGTCCTGTACCTCGTTCCGGCTACTGTGAGTCGATAATGTCGTTTTACGAGGAGGCAGCGGACAGGACGTCGCCGTCGTTACGACCGTCGAGCCTATTACAATGCCACCATACCTCATACGCGAACATCACATTCGATAACTGGACACATTCGACATAAACGCTTCCATTGTTCCGCTACCATTGACTGCCCAACTCTCAATAAATCGATTATATTGACAACAATCGCCGAAATGTATACGAGTTCCCTTCAGTTATCGAGTGGCTACCGAGTTTGTTGGTAAAGAGTCATCCATAAATGATTCGAGGCGCGACTTCGACATCGCATTATTTCTCGTTGATCGGCTCACCTTACTTCCGATTCGGAAATTATTATATTCCTAGGATTGGAATGATAGAGCCGTCATATGAATCGTTGTATTAACATGCTAAACGGCTGTTTCTAATAATTCGTGAATGTTTTATGAATTCTTAAATGTAGGTTGAATTGTCTGCGATTCTTTTGCGACAGTATTACCATCTGCATAAGCTAAGTAGGCGTTTTGTTGTTAAAATAAACTGGTTTGTAATAAAACTGCAGTTCATTTTATGAGCCAAAAGTCGAGCTTGCGAGTGAGTAATTTTAACGTACAGACAAGATAGTTGATCATTAAATGCGATTTGATCAGTTACATATTGTTATTTGATGTGACGTGTAATGTTTATAAAGCATTTTATCGACAAGGTTGTCGATACCGACATGGCGTCACAGAAATGCAGTGCGAAATTATAATTAAAAGGGAGGAAGCGGTCGGCCGGACGTATAGAGACGCGAAACGGCGCCCAGCCGATGCAATCTCCCTTCCACGCCTGCGCCCGCACCGTTCCACGGTGAGAAAACCGCGCTAAAACGTGCACGCCGTGAATCTTTAATGGGTAAAATTTCGCGTGAAACTTTTTGGCAAAAGACTTCAAGCAACTGAATTTAAATTTAAGACTTTTTTTTTACAAATACCAGAGTCGTAGACAAACAAAAGAAATAAAACAACTTATTTATGATGAATTAGGATCATTGACTTTGTATTAAATCCCAATAATTAAAAAGAGGAAGTACGAAAAATCGGTGCTAACCATTTGCAGGGTTTACGTGCACGTCAACAGAATACTATAGCACCTCTTACAGACTCTCATACATAAATCAATAATATCTGCGTAGATACAGACGCTAAAGGCATGCGTCGACGTTAGGCTTAAGTTTTATTGGTATTGGTCGACCGCAGCTCCGTCCGTTCATTTAGAGCGACGCGGCGGGCATATAGATGTGCCGCGAATACTACGCGATCGCCTCGTGCAAAATCGATGAATGAAAGCAAAGAAAGGCCTTCGGAGCCAGCACTCGCGCTTTTGTACTTTGCTTTTTGATACGGAAAATTTCAAGCTCCATTTATGTCGATAGTCTAACTTGGATACTGAATGATGAAGCAACGAAATAAACTAAAGATTACTTGCCTCTATTTTAAGAGAAATTTACTTTCAAAATTACTCCACGATTGAAAAAGCTGTCAAATATTTGAGGAATAATATTAAGGGCCTAATTTGCGACGAAATAATTTGGCTCACTGAGATCGAAAACTCCACAGACCACTTTAGATAGCTCCACTGATAAACTTCAAAGATTTTGGCAACAAGTTTAAGAAATTAGTTTTTGACTAAAAGCAGTGTTGTATACTTACAAATGTATCCTTGTACTTCGCAGTTGATGAGTAAGCGTTTTTTGCTTGCGCGACGAGTTTCAACGCGACTTCCCTTGCGTGATTTTGCGAGTAGACAACCTTTGTCTGTAAAGAAATTGATTATGTTAAATCATTTAGACTTAAAAAATTATCAAAATGAGGCTTAATATTTTAAAGTCTAATTAGGCTCAGAAATTTAAAATTATCTTTTACTACCATCATTTTTACCAGTACAGTTTTATCTGTTAACATCTGCGGTCACTCATCAATTATGCGGTCACTTAAGCCAACCGCAAAAGTTTGACATGAATATAAAACAAAGTCATGTTAATCTACTTTTATCATCATCCAAAGTCGTGTTTCCCGTTTCTGAATACCATTCATCTACATTGATATAAATTCAAAACTATTTTTTCTTTAAGCTTTTCATAACAAGTTTTCAATTTTGACCTTTCATATCTCTTTTGACTCCTTCTTTGTAATTTAAACTACCATAATCATCAAACATTGCATGTTTACCTATACTATTAGGTAATTTTTCATTGTAATCTACCATAGCTATAATTTGTTATCCTATATCTATCGGTTTATTAACATTATCATTTCTATGTGTTCTTACCTGAGAATCATTGTAATCGCAGGGGTTAGCCCACAGTCTGTTCTCCTCATCCGTGTCACGTCGTTGCCGCTCCATGCTGGCCCGGCTTCGATGTGGCGCCGCCGACGACCTCGGTGACAGACCACACACCAACAGTAGCAGGCACACCGCCGCACAGACGTTGACGTATCCTGGTGATGGAAGATGGATTAATATCGAGGAGAAGACACAAATAAAATTGATGGAACAGTAAACTGAAATCCGTTCAGAGGTCATGATAACAATATCTTTGGTCTTTTTGAGGTCCAGCGACTTATTTATTTACGAAAAGATTCATATAAATTGTATGAAACTATATTATTTGAATAATTGATGGTAATTAACTATTCATCTACGAAATAGTAATGAAACCAGCTACTGAAACTACCACTCAAGTAAAACGTGTTTTCATCCGTTCAAATTGAAACCCTCACAACGCATCGCAGTGATTCATATTCATTTCTGAATGAAAGCTCTCGTATTTTTTCAATGCATCTCATTTAATGAAAACGCTCAAGAGCCACTTGTTCCGTATGCGGCACGCGCGATGGTATCGATTATGGTAATCGACGAACATCCGATGAATAAATACATCGCGGCCCAGAGGTGGACAGCCTTTGCTAATTGTCCAGTGAACCTGTGTGAATCACTAATGCGGCTGTATTTAACGGTGGCGCGGTAATCAGACTCACATTCTTCTGATCGGTTACTTCATTGAACTTATTTATCGATTTAATCATATCGATAGCTTTAATCGAATTGTTTTCCGCGTTAATTGTGTGCTACAGTTTTCTATGGCAAAAATAATTGCTCTTCTAAGTTGGCGCTGTCGCATGTATTTACTTAATTGAATATTATGTCACGGGCGGTATGTAAATGAGAGTTATTTTCATTTTTACAGAAGAAATATTAATTGACGGAGAAGTATTTATTGACTTGACATTCATTTTACTCGTTAAAATGGAATAATATTATCCACGTTAAAGGAAATAATTTGATGTGTGATTGACATAATTTTTTATTTGGATGTAAAGTTACACGAGCACCTGTATATCCAAAAAAATATGAATTTGCAAGTTATTTGAATAATTGGATATTGTTAGGATGATTTTTTCAAATACGATAATTTTAATAACGCTCATGTAGTCGTGTCAATATGAATTATTATAAGCTGTCATCGGAAATGTCATTGGAAAGATCTTCAATTGGCTAGATAAAGTGAATAAAGATACGACAACCCGAACTACAATAATGACAATATAAATTAAATTCAACCCTAATCAGACAGCTGATACCATTCAATTACATATACAGATAATATATTACGTGTAAAAAAACCATTATGATGTCAAATCAACAACAAAAGCATTCCCCGTGACGTTGACGAACATAAAACCATTCGCTCATTATTGCAGATAATAAAGTTGACTTTGCTCAGTGATAAAAATAAATAAAAGTAATCAGGTCTCCCATTGTTTATCTGTTCATATAAATCACGCGGTGATCTTCGATATTGTGCTTAATGTCGAGAAACTATGACTGAATTGATATCTTGAGGAAAATGAAAGTGATGTCTTTGCAGTTGCACTAATGATTATTTACCTACATTCGTGATTCTTTTTTTAATTAAAATCAATTGCGAGAGATGCTTCAACATTTAGTATTCGCGACTATCTACGCATTTTTTATATAAAGAAGATTCTAATGCATATTAAGCTTAGGCATCCTTTACTGGTACCGACAAGGAAGTTACTTATCCAAACTTACGAAAAAATGGCAGCAAGACTGCATCTAAAGCAGACCGACAGTAGATAATCTGTATTAACATTCAATCAGTTTTATTAAATCCTTTTGATCAATCAAGGGAATAAAATCAAAGCAAAAATGACTATAATTATGTCAGAAGGAATAAATCGTCACAATATCAAAGTTGCACCGACTCACTCACATAGAATGTTATTTATTTTTTCAGTGTTTTGCCTCAAGGTGTGAATCACAAGTGTTATGTCTGACGGTTAGTGACTAACGTAGGTGAAGATCTCACTGTTATTTGCGATGATATTTCAACTGTACGAAGTTCGGTGTTAATGTTCTAGTTGGGTCAATTACTTTTTTGTGATTTGGCAAATGGCCATGATTTTGGCAATATTAATGGAGCTCGTGAACAAATATTTTGTGTCTTACTCATGATTAAATAATGTGCTTTTGTGCAATTTTATTTATTTGCTTGCTTTAAAATTCAACCAGGCGCCCAAAAGCTCGTCTAAACAACAAGTAACTAACAGGAGAGTTATCAATATTCTGAACGACAAACCATCGCTTGTTCAAAAGGATTTACATGCAAATTCATCAATACACTCACACAATTAGCACAAATGTGTGTGCGTGTGATTTTTTCAACATCTCGTTAGGGCTGGCGGTTTCGCTCGAGGGCCGCAGGCGCCGCGGACAAATAAAAGAAAATTATAGTTATAGGGCCAGCCGCTTATTATTTAACTAGACCCTGTGAACTGACACCGATTACCCCCCCTCCTGGTAAAAAAGAATAATGTACTATCTCCGCACGAAACATAAACGAACAATTTGCATAAACAAACCCCACTCATTAAGTATGCAATCCGTATAACTAGCCGTGATTTAGTTGTAGGTTATATTGCCCTCTAATTGACACGATAATAATGTTGTACCAATTGGGTTACAAAAGGCGACCGCAAAGGTGGAGTCGGGCAATAACGATCATGTCAAAAGGAAGGTCCGACACACACAACACGCGTTAAACACACGATCATAACATTTTATTAGTGCTCCGGTCAAAAGCAACCGCGAGACCGCCGTCAAAAGTTCATGTACAAAAAAACAACAGGTCAGCTCGTAAAAGACGTAGAGTCACTGTGAGACAAATATTTTCACTGTGTAACCATGAGATGAAGATAAAAATATAGAGTTAATTAAATATTTGAATTTTGACAGTAAGAGAAATAAAAGCTTTTTAGTTACATTACATTTAAAAAAAACAATTACAGGGAAGAATAAGTGTAAAAAAAACGAGAAAATATTTTTTTACAAATGTCAGTAGCCGCCTTGATTTTCAGACATTATGGCACTTAAGTGTAATTAAAACAAATGAATGTTTTTTTTTCAAAAAGGACGGCAAGTAATTGATATCCTCTTTATATCCCCAACCACCTATACGTGGAGATATTTGAGATGAACAATGAGACTCGATCGAATTCCTTAGCCCATTGAAGAACTGACCGGGCGACCATAAAAACCGTAGATACCTACACGTAGGTAATACACAGGTTATAAGGGGGCATAAAAAAGTAGGGACCTCGTCGGAGGTCGGACCGACTACCCGAGAAACAAAGACTTCGTTTATTTTTTAACAGCTCGCCCGTTCACAAAAGAAGGCTTCGCGGCACGAAAAACGACCCAAACGAGACCATCTTGTTAACCTTTTTAAAAAGAAATCGCGCGCCCGCTAACTAGAATTTCGACTCGAAAACCGAGAAAAGTTCGCCACGGCGTTCTGCGGACCGGACGTCGCAGGCGCCTGCGCAATCATTATGTAAATTCTGATTATTATTGTTATAAATGCGGTAAAAAAATTGGGATGAGAGTCGCGGGCATCATCTTAGCGGCTCGTTACAAAATGCCCGTCAATATAATTTGACGGGTTATCTTTTTCGAATATCTGTGTTGTTTACTCGGAGACTGGAGCGCAGGCGCGAAAGGGTTGCAGCGCTAGATCATTAACGGGATTACTGATACCCGTCCTCGTGACATTAAATAGAAAAAGGCGTCATGTTTTAGCTATAATAGAGGTTTAATTTGAGTCCGTTCATCATTTTGTTAGTAGCCGGCTAACAACCGATGCGCTCGTAAAATTTGACTGCGCATAATAAGGGCGATTATCGCTCAGAGACGCGCGTGGCGGCGCGTATCACAAGATACGCGGAGATACCACTCTTCATTACCTTAAAATCGCTCTAAATGGTAATAGCGTCGCGCAGAAGATCGTTGATCGACCCCGTCCGTTCGAAATTAACGAAACAAGCGCAAATTTTTCTTGAATTAATTTTAATAAGGTAACAACTGACATTATGCATTTTTAGTAACTGTTTTTTTTTTCGGTTGAACTCTTGTAAGATATTTACAGCAGTGTTATTTCAGTCCTTGTCGGCGGAGCGGTAAGGGCCTATGTATTTTTTTTAATGTATTGTGCTGTAAAAAGAGTTAATTAAGCACGTCTAAGCTAAGATCGACATCTCTCACTAAATGAGTGACAGCTAAACACTGCAATTATGAGGTTCCCGTCTCACTGAAATAACTGTTTATAATTGACGCGGCTGCCTTACTCTGCGTAAATGAACAACGTTTTATGTGAAAATGTTGCTAATGAGTGAGAGGATCGCAGCCCTAATGACGCGGACATAGTTCATGAAATCGAGCTTAGTGCGTGTACTTTGCTTTAATTATTATGGCATAGCTTTCTTGTGGACTAGGACAATATGAGAAACATTGAGGTGCATTGTGGTTATTCATTCTATGGCATTGGTGGAAGTGACTGTATTGATTACAACCTTTGTTATTATAACTTGTTGCTAGTTTGAATGAACGAAACTTACAAAATTTATTTATAAAGCTGACGTATGCTTCAAACTTTCATGACTTTATCACACTTTTGAATTGTGATTTAAAACATAGTTTTTTTTACTGACATTTTTATTTGATTTAGTGCGGATTTCACCAAAGAAATTGAACGCGATCAGCATTTCTAAATCGCGTTCAAGAGCTGTCAGTGTCATAATTGTTATGCCATGCCAGATGCCCAAAAATAATTTAATCTCAAGTTCCGGGATAATCAGAGCAAATAATTATGCAGCTCTAATTGATCATAATATTTTCCGCCATCGTATCAACAATAATTGTTATTTAATCATTTAGATAGCTCTGCGGTTACCAGCAGTAAGACAATTTACTCTGTATTGTATCATTAAGGGATTATTCACCTGAGTTGTTATTTTTTTTCTGTAGGGCTGGGGGCAAAACATGGTCAGCTTTTTTTAATCTATTGACGTAAATGATATCCGTGTTGATTATGCAGCCTCCTTGATAGCAGTTTGTTTTTAATGTTTCACTAACACTGTAAATATTTTTGTGCTAAACAATTTTATTAATATAATGTTTTCATTTAAATAAATTCGACAAATGGTTTTTTAAACGAAAACTTCTTGCGAACTCTTTTTTTCGGGATATTTACGCAAATTGGAAATATTACATCAATGTATTAGCAAAAATAGTTTCGTACCGAACAATTTTACTAACATAATGTTTTCATTTAAATAAATTCGACAAAGATTTTAATTATGTAAAAGTTTTTGCGAAATCTTTTTTTCGGGATAATGATGATGATCAAATTGGAATGATTACATCAATGTATTAGCAAAAATAAGATGACAGCATAAGACTACATCAATAAGTTTAGACTCACCTACAGGCAAAATAACGTCACCGCTCAAAACCGGGATATACTTTTTGTTGATATTCTTACTCATTAAATGTAATTTTGATAATAGTCGGACTCTTAACGATGACGAAGTCAAATACTCCATAGTGATTATATAATATTCATGATGTAATGTTTAATAGAATCGGAAATCGGAATTGAATGCGTTTTCTTCTTCATTTCGATTTTCCTTATGGGAGAAGCTATGTCATGATACAAATACGTCAGTTGATGTAGATATTTATTTTTTAATTATTTGCAGAAGTATTTTTATAAACTTAACTGAAGTAATTTAGGAAGGTAAGATTTTGGTCAATTCTATGAAACTTAAACTGCTTAAATCTCGAAATGATATTTAATTCAACCAAAGCATCGAACAAATGAACAACCTTCATTAAAACTTATTATGCACTCGTGTATAAAAAGTCTAGTTCCGGACGGATTTACCCACTTCTCGTAAATGCAGCAAGATTTATTAGAAGTCGAAGTCATCAACATTACATAAATAGAACCACAACACGTACAATGTTAAGAACCTTTCCTGCCCTGTCAATTAGCTCACTCTTAATGAATACGCTTTGTATTTACTTTTAATTTGAGTAATGAAGGTTTATATACAATAACAGTTATTAAGACTTTTTCATCTCGTTACGTGTTCACAATATGCATACAAAAGCGACGAAAGAACACAATCCTACCACAAAAAGAGGAGATAAATGCGCCCTGCAAGTAATCTAATAGGCATAGGTTTTTTATTGCATGACACTTAAATCATTTCTTGGCCCTATATAGAGAGCGACCAAGCGATAGTACTAATTACGAAATAACCCTCTGCGCGCCGCTTGGACGTAACTGTCCGGCTCTTAAAGGATAGAAACATTTAGTCAGATATGTCATTCCGGTAACAGTACGTTACTTTAATTACAGTTTAAGCCTAGTTAGTTAGCTCTGATCTTCGTGTTTAACATTGTAAAGGGAGACTGAGCCAAGTTTTTGCGCGTAATGAAATTGTAATCTTGATTACCGCGGTGGAGCGAGGCAGTACCGACAATCCGACAATGCGACGAGGATGTGAGAATAGGCGTGCGTTCGTACGGACCGGATACTTAGTTTATAAATAAATACTGCTTACTCTATGGCTAGCTTTTATTATGATAAGGACTATTTATCGTCACGGGACTCTACCTGTCCTATTGTTATTACGCGCTGTGAGCTTTCATTGTCTTATTAAGTTTATGTCAAAGAGTTATTAGCACTATGTTATTAGTTCGACTACAAGGATCAAAGTTTTTGTAATTTGAATTTTGGAACTTAACATTAGTTTAATTCATTTATAAAACTTAAGGGGATCATAAATTTTAATCTTTTATGTTTTACGAATATACCTACTTAAGAATTCATGATAGTCATATTTGATACTTTTGGGAGTTATTAAAGAGCTTTATAATTATTTGAAATCACTCTAAACTGAACATGCAATAACATCAATAATATGTTTAAAAAGTTTAGAAAAAAATATGCTAAATATTTTAGCATGATACTAATAAAAAATATTCAAATAATGTCACACGAAAATGCAAAGCACCGTAAAATTATTTGTTAGTAAATAAAAAAATAATGCTTACTACTTCTCGCTGCACTCGATCTATAAGGACGACATTTTTCCACAACATCACTATCACAGTCACTATATTGGCTAATTAATCTAGTCCTAGTACAATGTTCACATCCGGACGGCCTATGAACCAGCTCCGGACAGCCGGACGCCGGACACTCCTCACGCTTGCAACAACTGGTGCTCACTTCCATCTTCAGTCTTACTATAACAGTGCCTGTATTCCTGTATAACGCACACGTTGGTATACTACTGTGATCCATAACAGAAGATCGCAATTGACATCCCCCAAAAAGCTACGATGTCGCACGCCTCGTGTCGTGTGAGAGACTAACTGAATTTGTGTGAACGCGCGTAAGATAAAGGCTAGTGTACACCAAGCCACGTGTTTAAGGCAGTGGGGTACGCCAGCACGTATCAAGGTGGGTTTCTCCCGAGCTCGCAAGGCGCAGCCAATGGTGGGCGTTAGCGAAGGGAGGCGGGTCTCGATCCCACCCAGTTGCACTCCTATTATATGCCGAGGGATCCGTTTGGATTGCGTCCCGGTAGACAAGGGTTGACTTTTATTGTATTTCCATTTTTATATACCTTCTGATAAGTGTACAGTCCGGGATCAGTTACGAGCTATTAAAAATATTATAACTATGAAAAATAAATATAGCAATCGTGACATTTTCTGACCTATTCCTGAAGGACGAAACGGTATTGTGAAATTTATTATTGGCACCATTCTATTCTGCGAAACCATGTCATTACTTTCATTCGTGCTATTTTTGTTTGATTTAATTTTTATTTGTATTTTTTGCGGGGTTTAATAATAATACGACACCATTTTCTTATAATTGATCTTTTATTTTTTAATTATGAGTCATCTTGACACTTGTGCAAACCCCAAACAATATCTTAATGGTTTGGGAAAACGCGGTGATTTTTCGAATCTCTTGACGTCATAACGCTTACGTGATCAAATAATCACCAAATAATACACGAACTAATTAATACAAAAACAAACAATAGTAGATAACATATTGAACTCGATTACGTAGAACATTTTGCCTAATACATCATATTAGTTGATAACCTAATTATTAAAACACGTTTGCTGATTGATTAGTTTTCATATCCGGATTGATTAATGAAGAGTTAATTTTAGATCAAAATTCCATTCTTTTCACTTATCATAGAATTATTGTCAGAAAATTTTATATTTTTATAAACGTTAGGCTAACATCTGTTATTCTATAATTATTGCTAGTTAATATTAATCTTGAGTTCTGATCACTATGATAATTCAAGCACGCCGTAAGATCATAGAACGATTAAATGATCATTTAAAATAATAATATTATATTATTACGTATTATTATATAATTGAAGTCGTTCAACTCGAGATAAACTCATTTCCTTCCACATTTTACTTACGTTTGTTTGAATCTATTTTTAAACCTTGAAGTCTTTCGATGCCGGTATTTTTTGTCAAACATTTGCAGGTCAAAGAAAATCAATTTAGAAAACCGTTGACACTTCTTCATCATTTTAGACTTTTATGATCGTAAATTATCCAGCACTACATTCATCTATTTTTTCTAGTGTCAAAATTACGATCGCTTTTGCAATAACTTCCAAAAATTCATCAAAATCTCTGGAGTAAACAGTTCTATTACTAAGATGACTAGTAATTTATTTTCTTACAATCAAGGTCAAGTTTGAGTTGGCATCAATGAAAAATTTCTCCAATGTTTCAGTTTGACTCATGCGCACACTTCATAGTTAGTCACTGAATTTCAGTTGAGTCAGATTATCAGCGGATATAGAGCAAATATCGATGGTAATTTTCAAACTTTTCCTGCAAAGGAAAACTCACAGTATTGCAAATATTACTTACTGTTTTATGAATTAATTGTGATGCGTCATTGTAATTTATACTGAGTAGTTAGCTTACACGTCCAATTCTTTCCACTGCCGCTGCCGTAAGGTTTTTACTTCATCGTTTATTAATTAATAAATGAAGTCTGTCAAATTTGGACCTTTTTGGGACAACTTACGATGAAAATCCATGTGAAAAAACTGCACAGGTATATCTCCTGTGCAGTTTTTTCACATGGATTTTTTGCATAGATTTAAGTGTAATTTTACAACTCATTATACGCCAAAATTAAATGAACCATTATAGCCCTACCGGTATTTATAAAAAAATCTTTGCAATAGATCAAACGCCGTAAAATGATTAGCTAACTAGGTAATACTTTACAGTTATAAGGAGTTTTTTTAATACTGCTAATTTGTACAATCTAACGAGTTCCAAGCAAATTATTAGCGGTCGCTTTGACGAATAATTATTAAATATATTCCCACCTTTCTTTGTAAAAGTCCAGTAGCGACCTGTCCATACTAATGGGTTTTAAACCAATCATTAGTTCATTACTAAAAAAATTGCGTTGAATAGGCTTCTGCCTAACATTGGTTGTAAATAACATTCCAGTGTAATATACTTACAAAAAGGAAAAAAACCATGGCCTAGTCTAAAATTATATGTTAACATAGGCTAGCTTTGCCAGGGCAAAAACTTAATAGGAAAACTACAAGAAACTAATAGAATCCTGGATGACGCTATGCAATATCTTTCCACGCTTCGAAAAGACACTCCGAAAAAACCCATCCCCACAGAACGCTGACGCATGTTTCATGAATTCATGAGACTGTCCACATTTCTATGAGGTCCCAAAACTCAAAACATATAATGATCAACGGATCTACCTTTCGGTTACAGGATGTGACATGACGAGTTCCGTGTAAAGTGAAACACCTGTGCTAAATCAGCGCGTAGTTTCCTGTTGATATCACGGGCATATTGTGTAGGGGCTAGCAATGTATGCTGATAAGAAGATGGAGTCGTGCTGTCTGGCATGTTCGCTTCTAGTAATTTTTATCTTCGGATTTTGCGAATTGATGTTTTAATTTCGGAAGTCAATGAGATAAAAAAATGAGGTAGGATATTGGAGCTTTTTTTTTCAGCTCCAAATCTTAATAAAATACAATTTCACTAATCAAAAATAGGAAGGTAGATAGGATTTTATTATTATGGACCTTCATTGCTCAGCAAATGCTCCACCGACTTTCTCAAATCGATCCCAATTTGTTTAGTACACCTTACTTTTTAATACCTCTAATTTTATTGATCCTTATTTTTTGCATTACTCATAGCGTAAAGTTAGTGAAAAATCCCATAGTTGGTCTAGCCAAATGGCCTGATTATAAAATTCTCGGCTTTAGGAAGAGCCTCTGGTTGTATCAAGGTCTTAATGCAGAAATTGAATACTTTTGAAGTTTGGGATACCGCTTGCTCGTATTTACAGAAATTATGAGTGGCTTCTGAAATATGTTCCCAGTAACTAGTGGGATTTTAAAATGGTAATTTTCGGGAATAATAAAAATCTAAGCCATTTGCGTATGCAGATAACATGAAACAATGATAAGGTAAATAAGGATGTTATAAAAGAGATAACATTTTCTGCATAAACTGTAAGACCATTCTTAGAAAATATCTGTCAATATACTTTTACCCGTAATATTTGATTTGAAAATATTCCGGAATCCACTCATACAAAAGTGGAATGCACTCGATAGCATATAAGGTTTAAAATCAAGTTAGCGAGTGAGTCATTAACACCTATTATAGAATAATAGATGCTATTGACTTGTAGGTATCTATTACAGATTTATTTACATAATAAAAACTTTATTTTCCTTTCAAAGTCATCAAGGTAAATTTGCAATCGGTAATATTTTTCCGACTCTGTTCCTTTTCTCAAATATGTTAACCAACTGAATTGACCGACATTTTAATTTTCCTTATTATGATTTTGTATTCTACAATAGCTTGTAACGGAATACTTTATTCATTCATGAAATTGGTACCTATGAAATATTCACAGAAATATATGACACGAGTTATTTTGTTGAATTAGTTTTTCACATACCTATGCGGTAAAGCAACTTGTAAATCTAGTGCAAGGCCTTAATCAACTCTTCAAAAGCTTCAATCTCTTTTGCATACGTGACAGAATCACGTATGTCAAAGAGATTGAAACTAATTGAGAATTGGAACTGAGTGAAAGAGAGTGGAAATCAGGACACATCTCATCCCAAGTCAATTTTGTTTGTCACTCAACACGTAAGAGCGTTACTATGAACCAAACTCGTATGACCGTGCAAACATATTGCTGTCATCTGTATGGTACATTTATTCTGAGTTACAGGCAAAACTATTTTAAGAACGAGAATAACACACGATTACGGAAAACTAAACTACATCACAGTGTATTGACGCATTAGTTACGTATTTAAGTTATGAGAATTTGAGATATCAGTTAAGTTTACACAATACTGATAAAGAGTTTTTTTGCTGTCATACGTGTTACTAGACATCCGCTCCTGTATATGGGTATCCCCCATTGATCGATAAGGTGAACTGTCTTGGGGACTTCATAAAAAACCACTACTGGGAAAGATAATGATAAGGTTTCTTAACGTTCCTTTTAGCAACATACGTCATTAGTTGTTAAAGTAGCCACTGTTAAAAACTGTAGTGTATTTAGAATTACTAATATTTTACTGGGTATATTTTTCGGGAATTCATAACCTGTAAAAAAGCCACGCCTTTAAAAACCAAGGAAAAATGCAGGAAAAAAGTTATTTTTCCTGCATTTTTCCTTGGTGCAGAACTGTACTTGATAATCACTTAATTAAACTTAATTGCTTAACATTTATCCTATTAGTAGTTAATTGTGTTATGAACATAAAAATAAAATACAAATCTGTCGCTTGCAGCAGCGTTCTTACATATTATTTCATTTACATTGCATATTATTATGAGTCATCAACAAAGTTAATATTTCATTAAATTAACTTTTCCGGAAATATACCAGACGTAAAACCCATTCTATTAAACAATCTCCAACTAAGTCTTCCGAAAATAAACAAAAACATTTAACTACTACGTCATTTTGTTTAGTAAAAATTCGTAGCTTATTTGCTACGAACGCAGAAGACGCCGTAGATACCTACGTAGCAAACATTCTAACTTGTCGAAAAATACAGAAAAACACTCCTAAATATGGTAATATTTAATTTTAATCTTCAACTATACAAATTCGCAAGGACTTTTGTTTAACTAATCCGATATATTGTTAAAGCTCGTTTTTTTTTTTTACTAAAACCACCAAAAACTTTTTGTTATATTGAGATGGATTCAAAAGCACATGGCTGACCTATATGCAAAAACTGCTTTAAAATATGTATATCCATTCAAATATATGCAAATGTATTAACATTGAAGTCACTCAATAAAAACGTGAAAAAAAAAATAAGTTTTTTACTTTTGAGCTTACAATTTCTACATGATTCTAGAGTTTATAGTTTGGAATTAATTTATTATGTCGCTTTAATGTTTATCAATTACCTAATTGATTTAAAAAGTGCCTATTAGATGGTGTTTTGAAGCCATTTTACTTCCATAAGTCGCTATCTACAATTCTAATGTGCCGGTTGATGACTCAATTTGTGCAGAGAATATGCAAAAAATTACTAGTATGAAAGAACAATATAAACGTATTTGTAAAGGTGAAGGATGGAGGTGCCCGCTGTGACAGGATTTCACGCTAAAATAGCATAAAAGATGACTTGTTTGAAGGGAAAGGTTGTCATCTTCGTCATTATTAAGTTTAATTGAAATATTCTAACAAATCGTGTTAGAAGTTGGTACGAAAGCTTGACTGCAGATTATCATCGATTTTGTTTTAAACAAAATCCAATTTGAATTTAATACATATTAAGATGCAACAGATAAGCATATCTACATTATAAAATAGGTAGTTGAAATATGCGTCTGGAAAAATAACTTATAACGAGGACGAGCCGTGAAATTTAAAACGCGTTCCATTGCGTTCTTTAAATATATAAAGTCCATAAAACGGCCATTAAAATTTCGCAAACTGTTTATTGGCTTGTAAAATAGCCGACTTCTGTACAAGGACGAAACCTTTGTCCCGTTGCCGAATCGTATTGTTTTACAGTTAACGAACCAATAGAGACAATAACGTGCAACTTTCACTACGTTATATATGACGCAATAAATTGTATTGTCAACTTAGACCCATTTAAAAGGTGCCATCTTAAAGTTTTGTTTTCATTTTAACGGTAGTAGATCTCGGACCGCTCTGAGGAGGTCCAAAAGTGACAAAAAATAGCGTGCGACTGCCTTAAAATTTCACAATTGTGACATTGTTTAGCGTGCGCGGCGGCTCTGTAAAGACGCGCGCACAATGAGTGCAGATCGTACGCAACACAATTAAACTTGCAACAGAGGAGAGCCGTGAAATTTCGTTTTGTAACGGCGTGAATAGACGTATCATGGGATGTTTGTGTTTGATAAATAGTGCGTCAATAATACGCCCTCTTTTCCGGTGCTAGAGACGATGGAAAAAAATGTAACGCAAGTTAAGATGTCAAACTTGTTACGACATGCGGCGATAGATGTCATGGTTAAGGTTGAGCGGCAATTTCAAGGTTTTTGGGCACGCCTAGCATCCTTCTCGCAAAAAATCATGCTTTTGCATCAGATCAAATAGGTTGCGACAACCGGAGAAATGATGGTGACTATTGATGACTCTTCAAAATTTCCCATCGACATTTATGAAATATTTTTTGGTAGTAAAAAAATACATTCACTTATTGAAACTAGGCTGATAACTATTATTGCACGACGTGGTGTAACTTGAGAGGTGAGCCGTGATAATGAACTTGTGAAATCAAAGCAACGCGGATTAAGGAAATTCTGAATTAAATTGGGACGGATGCCACAATTATGCAAACATTCACCTTGTGTTACAACTTGCTTGCTCGTAGTACTCACGTTATTATTATTATTTAAACGGCTATAAACCAAACCGGATTAGCTTGATTATTGTGCATTGGTTTTTACCTTTATTGTGTTAGTAGTAGTAGGAATTTATATAGATTTAGTTTATCTGTATGCATCTTTTCAAAACACAAATCTGACGCTATTTCTCGATCTCATAAAGAGGATGTAATTGAAAGCTAATGTTAAAATAATTGAATATTTCATAACTTGGATGTCTAGAGTAACAATAACAGGCTCTCATTTTTTTCATAAACATAATTTAGAAAAAAAAAAAAAATCTCAAAGAATCAAACTATTTATTAGGAAAAGACAGGCAACTACACAATCAATCGCAATAATTCCGAGGTGAAAATAAATAAATATCGATATGAGGTCAAGTAAATGACTCAGCGGCCGGAATCCGCATCTCAATGAACTATTATAACATAACCTGTTACTACGCTTGGTGTGTCACGTATCGGCGCAATCGCAATACAATGAGACTATCGACCTCCTTCGTACACATTGCTCGGACGATTCGATTTTAATTCCGAATTTGAATTCTCAAGTGGCAATGTATAACGAACTCGGCAATGTTAACAACGTTTGTCATTATTGACACTATTGCTAATAGTGACTTCAAAATGGAGGCTGGGGATTGCTCAATTTAGAGGTCGTGTCTTTAAAAGTTTTAATGTAAAGAGATATTAGTCACCTTCTTATGATAATGCAGGATATGGGTCTGGTGTTTCCCTGCCTCGCGAATCTTAGAAAACGTCACGGTCGTGGGTATGAAGTAATTATTGTTACGTACTCATTATACATGGAACTATTTAAAATTCAATCGTCATGATTACTGACTTTTTTTTTTTTTTTTTTTTTTTTTTTTTTGAGGGTGGGAAATCATCAAATGACTACTCCCGCTCTGGGCAGAGCGAGAGGGTGTGTCAGACTTTTACTGACTAAAACCCACCCGTGTTCCTTCCGTTGCCTGTGTGCCGGGGCCGCGTTATCCCTTTCGGACAAACCCGCAACCCCAGCAGGCATTGGTCTTTCGACCCCGTCGGTTGGTGCTGACATCTCTTTGAGGCGCGCGTGGAACACAACGCGCCGTCGACACGGGCCTGGTCCTTATCGGACGGCGAGCTGCCCATTGCTCACCGTCCGCAAGCCCGCGCCTACGGTGGCCGGAAGTCGGCTCTGGACTCCCGACGATGATTACTGACTTAACATACTGTTGTTGGGATATTATTACAGCGATGTAAGAGCGTTTGCCTTTCCTATTAATTGCTCATTAATAATTCATTTTCATCTTCAAATTGAATGATTCATTCATTTAATTAACGAAATATTGATATATATTATATATGTACTCCTACAGAGAAATATCTACTGCATGTCTATTATAATATATACCTAACCATTTACCAAATTCCCTTCAAGAAATACCATTGACATTGTTAAAAAAAATACTGTTTTAACTTTTATTGAATTAAAATGATTACACCATTATGGAATATTTAGAAGATTAAGTCTATGAAACCTATATCTAATGTGAATTTGAACAAATAATCGTAAAATAATAATCATAATGATTTTGTTATTGACTTGAAATGTATTTGCACGCCATCAGGATATGCTGAAACCAAAATCAACCATATTCTAGCAAATAAATATTTTTGATTTGATTTGATTTTGATGTGATAATATTGTGTAGGTACGATCTTACATAAAAAAATGTCTGTCAACTTTGTTTTTGTGACTGTTATTAAAGCATATAGATATTTTTAAAACATCTAACAATTTTCTTTCGATTATAGATTTAGTCCCGGAAATAAAACATATTTTGCTTTAAATTACGCAAATAAGATAAAAGACAGTCACACACACACGTTAATAACTAACTACTTTCGACATTAGTCACATTTCTTAAACTAATAAGTACAATGAACTCTTGGGCCAAAGATCTATAATTTGGACCGCGAATGAATCAACATCTTGTTTGGAGAACCTTCCTAACATCACGTATTCTTTTGACCTTGAAGTGCTGTTCACCCAATGACACAGAAAACTACCTACGTTGTCGTATAGAAAATGGTGTAGTATGCAAACTACACTAAGATGATGTGATAATAGAACGGTTTAATAGCCCAGCTGTAAATCATTTTGAGGAGACGCA
The DNA here is from genome assembly GCA_947364205.1 of Agrochola lota. Classification (NCBI taxonomy): domain Eukaryota; kingdom Metazoa; phylum Arthropoda; class Insecta; order Lepidoptera; family Noctuidae; genus Agrochola; species Agrochola lota. The sequence goes on along the minus strand of OX376231.1, from coordinate 6,279,741 downwards.
TCGTTCACTGTTCGAAAAATACCTACTCTATAATTAATAATAATAATATTTCCTTTATTGCATTTTTAAACATATTAATTAATTACATTTTTTAATATTTTCATAATAAAACATAAAAACAAAACATCTAAAAATAAAAATAAATTGTGGCCAACAAAGTCCAAGCTGCCGGTGGTCAGAGCTCTAGAGAGAGGAACCTCCTCACTATGCGTGCCGTGTCTAGGAGTACTGCTTTCTGAATCAAGCCCTTGACCCAGCCGTCCAATGAGAGCCTCCTGAGGTGTTGGTTGCTCTCCGCTATTAGGCCATTAACCGTTACGATTATCAGTATAATGATTGCATAGTCCACGTCCCACATGTCGACAACCTCGTGCGCTAAGTCAAGATAGGTACTCGATGTTTTTATCTTTCTCAGTTTTCTTGAGATTCTCGTCATTAGGGACAGCAATATCAACAATCATTGCACGGCGCTTTCATCGATCTATCACCACAATATCAGGCTTATAGGCTACAATAGTCCTGTCTGATACGATAGATCGATCCCAGTACAATGTTGCGTGACCATTCTCGAGAACTGGGTCGGGCAAATATCTGTATGGTACTTTGGATTCTGTAGGGTTGAACTGCAAGGCAAGTTGCTGGTGGATAATCCTAGCCACTAGATTTTGTATGTGCAAGTACTCGCCGTTAGCAAGACACGAAAAACTGAAAATAATATGTCAGATTCATTCACCGGGACGGTGGCATGCCCGACAAATGTCAACCGTACCGTCCTTGTCATTCAGTGTATTTCCGATAATATTATATTAATAATTATTAATATAATTAATATTATAGTACATTTTATAATAATTTTATAAAAGGCACATTTAAGGCTCCAGCAGACAGGCGCGACATGATCGTGGGACGCTATTCCGGTAGAACAATTTCCATGAAGTTTTCATAGAAATTGTTCTGCTAGAGTCGCGGCGCGCCTTTACAGGGAGCAAAATCTAAAGTAGCATCATCGAAACACGGCTTAAAAACACAGTTACACTTGCATCAAGTTATTTAACTATTTAATTTAACTTGATTACTTAACAGACAGCTGTGCTGCGCGGTAGTTTGTTGCGCCACTTCTTTTTCCCAGTTAAAGCACTAGAAAGTGGTGAAGGGCGGGCGTTTTGGGGAATGACTTAAGGTATGATTCCGAACAACGCTGCACGCGGTAGTGCTGTCGCAGCAGTGTTGCCGCGTCACTACTGGTCCCCATACATTTTCTATAGGTTTATATGAAATTACATTCCGAGCACGGCAGCAATGCTTCGCGACATTGCTGTGACGGCACTGCTGCGCGGCAGTGGCGCCCTGCTGCCGTCACCGGCGCGTCAGACCAGTAGTGCGGGCGTTCATCACAGCGATAAAACGTGAATTTTGACAACTGTTGAGAAGTAAACCACGAACAGCAGTGCTGCGCAGCGGTGCTTGGAGTCACGGCAGGCAACACTGGCGCGGCAGCACTGCCGCGTACAGCGTTGTTCGGAATCATACCTTTATGTAATTATGACGTTCAAAAAGTGCTGATTCTAAGCCTAGTTTCAATAAATGACTTTTGTTTTTGATTAATTGCATTCAAAAGAAAATTAAATTGGTCTGTATAAATGAGCCTGAAGGTGACACGTGTAGCTTTAATTGAAAAATATTGTGTATTTTCAGCCCCAGTTACCCTCAACTTTGTTTTGAGCTTTTGCGGACCTCTTAACAAATATTTACAGTACCGTTTTAAGTAGGAACAAAAATGAAAATTCCCGTATATCTTTTGCAGTAGAACAAAATATTTTTTAAAGAATCCATTAAAGGAGAAATCTCACTTGGGGGTATCCACGTTGGTATGTACGACACAAACATAAGCGTACCGCTATTAAACAAGATATAACAGCATAATTTCGTTTGATTTGACATGCCGAAACAATTTAATCATTATCTCTGTCGGAAAATTAGCTGAGATGTGCGCAAAGAAATTTGGGTTCAAAAGCTGGGGGTGTAAGGTATAGATTTAAAGGGGGTCGACGGTGATTATAAGTCTTGTGGGCTAGGGAGAGGAATGGCGGAGGAATTGGCGGTATTCGCCAACGACCGCGGTGGAGCGATGTAGCGAGCCGGTACCGCCGACAGACTGGGTGGGCACGCCGCGGCGGTTGGCCCCTCTCCGCTCTTTTTGCCTTCCATTTTCGAATTTAAAATTTTGAACTGTGCGAAAACAATGCCCGTTCGGGAACCTTCGTTCCCGGGATGCACGCGATGGATACAGATAAGCGCCATACTTCCATGATCACGCCATTTCTTTCAAAGTTAAACTTTGTAAAACTATTAAAATTATACGTACCTCAACAAGTTTCCTAACTGTATAAGCACAGATGATATAATAATTAAATCCTAATTGGCAAGAAATATAAAGAGAAGGGTGTACAATTAAAACATTACTTTGCCATCGTCAAATTATGTCGTAATTAGCTGGACAATTAAAATCGAATGTCATTATGGTGGTAAAAACTGGAGTGGGAAGTGATCTTCTTTTTGCTGTTATTTATAGACAAGTTAAGCGACAGAGAGCTTGGGTTGTATTATTTTGCCTTCTGCTGAAGTTTTCTGGATCAAAACATCGCATTTTCAGCGATCAACTGTAAATATTTGCCCAAAAATATTAACTTGATTTTTATTTTACTTGTGTTTCTAAATTAACTAAAAGATTGTTTTATGCGAATGTTTGCGCAACGCAAACATAAAAAAAAACTTTTATCCTTTTAACTTATAACACCTCATTTGTACGATTTATCACATAATTTACCGACATCATTGATACAGGAAACTGTTGAACAAAAACGTCGCTTCATCCTCCAAGCGGAAAACATGATGCAAATCACCTAATTTTTAAGCGTAAGCAAACAAACCGAGTTCCGTTTCTAGCCAGTTCGAGGAAATGTGCACTTAATATTAATATTCATAGGAGCAGAATAGTCAATAAGTATGTACGTTGACTTTATTGACCATTGTTAGACGAAGATTCGGGATATAAATAAATTAGTTTATTAATAAATTCTTTAGTGAGATACTAATCGAGTTGGAACAGCTTAATCGTCGCTTAAACGCTTGGGAAGCTTTTGAAACTTACTAATCAAGTTAAGTATAAAGACAGAAACAGACAATAGTTTATTTAAAAATGCAAAGTTACTAATTTAGACAAAAGTCGGGATTATTTGCATGAAGTTCTTCTCCTGTTTCTTTTCCGAGTCGATGGTACTTTTTAGATATCTTGAGCCCAGTAGGTTGCCAGTATGAAATGTGTGTGTATTCTATTACTACCTACAGCCCTATAGCTTTTATCACATGTATCTACTATCGATCATATTTGAAACCAGCACTACTTAAAGAGAGAGAGAGAGAGAAAACGATTTATTTCACCGAGAAATGGGTAACATGGCATTTGGAAACGAAGGTAAATAAATGACAGAAACTTCAACACGTTACAATGCAAGAAAAACTTTTGGTTAGTCGTAATTGAAGCTGAAAGAAACATAAAAGATTTTCGCCTATCTATGAACATGTAGCAGAAAATAAGCCTCGTCTGCATTACACCAAGTAATAGGGTCTTAAGAGCGTTTATTCTGAAAGTGGGCAACGTCGCAAATAGATGTCAAATAATTTTCGTTATTTTTTTAATTTGGCAATATTACCTACTGTATGAAAATATGAAATGTGGCTAACTAGTGAACTAGAATATTAATAATGAATTGCAGTTATAACACTGAATTTGATGTTGTAACCGTTTTAGCTGCAAAAAAGGCATTTGGAAAGTTAAATATTCTTTTACATTTAAAACTAAATATTCGGTGTTACGACATTAATTATTTCATTTCGTAATCAATATTTTAGTTTACTAGTTATCCATTCCATACAGTAATATTGCCAAATTAATCAAAACAGGTAAATATTTGACTGCTATTTGCGACGTTGCCAACTTTTAGGATAAGCGCCCTTAAGGCTCATTCCACAATGATATAGCACGGTTGAATCAATTAAAAATATATTTTGTAATCTCTGTCACCGCCATACTCTATGTCGTCGGATGGCGGAGCTGTGTGAAAATACCCATCGGATGCCGTCGCTTGTCGACATGTGTGGTGTCATTACTGTAACGGTACCACACGGGAAAATACCCGGCTGTCCGGCTGAAGCACTGAATTGTGATGTTAATATTAATTAGTACACAATTAAATGTCTTGGAGAAATTGTGTCGAAGTTTTATTGAGGATTTACCTGTTGGATAGTGTTCTTTAAAATTAGTAAAACGTTATTATCACTGCTCATAAGTACATTATAATTGTTAAAACAAAAGTTGAGTATGGTTATGGAACGCCTGCTCAATTTGTCAAGTGATTTGATTGACTGTGGAATTTTCAGGATACAGTTTTTAATGATTTTCCGGATTGTCCTATGCTTATGCTGTGTGTTTTTGTAGCTCCAAATGTTTATTCATTACTTATTTTTATCTTGAATTAATTAATTATGTGAAACAGAATATCTCGTTTGAATTAAGTTTAGACGAGTTATTTCCCGATTATCCTCGCTTAGATAGTCGGTATTGTGTTATTTTATGCTCAAAGGTCCGTTTGAATGATAATTCTGATAATTAAATGCAATAAATAGGCTGAAATTGTCGTACTAATAATACGGTTCCCTCACGACTAATTAAATAATAACAATATTCTAGAATACTCATCGGATAACGCCAAGTAGCAAAAACATTGCAGTAAGAGCGCTAACACACTGGGATGCCATGGCAACGTCGCCGGCTACGTATCCAAACAATTCGTATTATACAAATAATGTGCCATACTTTTACCACCAGTTAACTCACTTGGCTACGGTCTAGTGACAAAGTCGCTAATTTGGAAGCGTATCCATGACCGGACGGCCCCTACGTGGAGACTGGATACTTTGGCGACCTGGCGATGCGTAGCCAAGTCGCTAGAATTTTGTTACAAGTAAGTTACGCCTCCCTCACTCAGTGGCCAACTGATCGCCGGGACGGACGCCCACGTGTTACTGACTACTTATTTGGAAACCACATTTGGCTACTGTAGGTAGCCAGAGGTAGCCATGGCTACGTAGCCAGCAACGTCGCCATAGCGTCCCATAGTGTTAGCGCTCTTACTTAGTCATGAAACTAAACCAATTTCATTTCATTATTCATAAGTCATACTATCGTTGGGAATTTGGCAATATAATCTTTCTCTTTCCCCCAAATTTGCTTTGAAAACGATAAATTAATCTCCAATTATAAATTTAATTAATAAAATCATGAAAATACCTGAAAATTCTCTATGTAAACTTCTTTTATTCTTCGCTGAAACCATTCGTTCAACATGATGACAACAGAACGATCTCCCCGGCACACCTAACCAAAGATCCAAAGTCCACTGTTTCCGATGACAATTTATAACACATGATATTTTACCATGACCTCACATAAATAAATAATTTCTTCAAAAATAGATGCACGAAAAATATTAAAAAATCAAATTCGAAATTTCACATTTACATAAAGTGATGTGAACGCAATTAAAGTCAGCGTGTTCTGTCAAATTGATTAATGTCCATAGACAAACTGGATGGCCGCCAAACGATTAAATTAAGAATTAATTTAAACAAAGTGCAAAGAGGTTGCATGTACTGCAACCTTTATTCGCGAAGTGTAAGTTGTTGTTGCTGATATTATGTTTTCAACTTTACCATGTACTTTTAAGCAAATATGAAAGTTTTTTTTGCTGTTTTTTTTTTTATTTGTCCCACTGCTGGGCAAAGGTCTCCCCATAGTTTTATAATTTTCTTTGTGTTTTGTCTTTATAAACAAGTTCTACTATTTTTTCCTAGATTGACTATCCAATCACACATAAAGTTTTGATACTTTGAACTGCACGCATTGATTGTTTTGAGGGCGTTTCGCGGCGAGAGTGCGAGCAATACCTACCAACATATTTAGTTAATACAGACATCAGACAGGGATTATGATAAATATTTAAAAATATAAATGAACAAGTTGACTCTTAAACCTCAAGCTTTGAGCTTGCAGACAAAAATAAAAAAATATTTCGAAAAAACTTCTTACCTTAGATTACGGCGCCTTAGACGCTGCCCCGTCCAACCTGAAAAAAGAACAAAAATATTAAACAAAATACTCATGACTACAAAAGACAGTGCCGCATTTAAAAATCTACAGTCAATTTTATATTTTAAATAATTTTTTGTATCCTCAACTAATGATTAGTCTGCATTTGACGATAATTTAGTATTTAGGTCCGATGTTTAGGCCTGGGGGCTGCAAGCAATGGTTTTCGTGACCTAGATCTTTTTGAACATACAACCACTATGTCCTGATCTTCGACCAAATTGCCTTCGTCATAGGAACTTTGGGATACTAACCCTTATGTGGATACGTAATAAGGTCGAATAAATTTCGACAATTATGCACGCTGGGGTTCTTGTAGTATTGGTCAGTAATATCGAAATTACAACCTGTCATATTGCAGACACGATCATGAGGAACAAGAGAAGGTCATAACAAATAATTGTTACTACGAGCCATGAGAGAAAAAAACAAAAAAAAAATACAGTTTTTACATATATAAGGCACAAAAAATAATATATCGTATTGATTCTAATACATACGACATAAATAGATACTTGTGAACTAGTGACAAAAAATAACAAAAAGCTTTGGTTATAATTATAAATAAATAGGTAGCAATTAATTTTTTGCCCATAGCTGTCTGAGATATAAATAGTGGAGTCTACAATAATCACACATAAGCTGCAGCAATAAATGTCTAATAAGTCCATTAGCCAAGCTTTAAAATGCATGTTCAAGCTTTTAGTTCTAATGTACGGATTATAAAACATCTTACTAGCTATATCACAACTGTATGAGCTTTTAGCAAAAAATATTATAGTTTGTGCAGTTACGAGAAAAAATGATGTTTTTGGTTTGGATTAGGGTTGTAACGGAAGTTTGCCTCCAAAAATGCGGAACTTCTGCAAGAAATCGTACCTCCGAATCCGTACCCGCCTCCGCCATTTTTTGCGGAGTTGTAACGGAAGTCTAATAAAGAATATCTGCTTCAAATAAGTTGTTTCTGTTCTTGTGTATAGCTTGCCACTTCTAATTTTTGTTTACTAGTAGGACGATTTTTTCTTAAAAATTTGTAATTAAACTTTTATTTGAATGAAGGAATGAAATGCACCCCAGTGTGGTTTAACCAGACTCGATAAATCAAATGAACTCCAAGATTTGCACTAGCCCCTGGAATCTCATGCTTCATGGGGCTACAGAGGCCATTGAATATCAAGGAGTAGACCGGGGGACGCGGTTGTAATTATTCTTTTTTTGTTTATTTTTCCACCTCTGCCTCCGCCTCCGTTAACTCCGCTTCCACGGAGATCATCTCAGCAACTCCGTCTCCGCCTCCACTTCGGCTAAAATGAACTCCGTTACCTCCCTAGTTTGGACTATTGACATTATCTCTGTGCAAAGTCCTCTCGACTGTCATTGTAAAGGGAAGAATAACATGTTCACGCCAAATACGTGTGATTTGAGGTAGTAAACAAAGTGATCTGTTTTTCATTAATTGCCAGATGGGTAAAAGCAATGACTCCTATGTAGGTACGGATGGCACGGCTATCTTTATAGGTATAACAATATTTTACGTCAGTCTCAGTTTTAATTTCAAAAAACTATTTGGTGCCAGACATATTGATAGTCGATATTTTTTTACCTAAACAAATAATTACATGTTATTGTACAACTCAAGTTTGTTTGCTGTTTATTACACTTAGTGAAAATAAAGGTTTTTCTAATTTAATTATAGTTGGAATCGTGATAACGACCAACTTCACCAGTTACCACTATCAACCAGAAAGTGAATTATTTACAAAGTAAAGTCTGACAAAAATGACCTGGCCAGCTTCCAAGTTCACGCATACGGAACTGCGGAGACAGGTCAGTAAATAATACATATTATTACGAGTACCTATGTGTCAATGGTTTTGTTATATTATTCTCTTCTTCTTTTCGTGTAGTTAGTGACTAACCTGGTGTCAGAGTTTTAAAGCCGCCCATGGGCCTCTGACTTAGGTTCACATGCCGTCGAGAAATATTTCTCAGGCATGCCAGTTTCCTCACAATATTTTCCTTCACCGTTTTTTAAGCAAGTGATAATTATACAAAACGCACATGAATCCGAAAAGTCAGAGGTGCGTGCCTTGGATTCGAACCCGAGATCTATGACTTGGCAGTCCGATGGTCACACCACTAGGCTAGCACTGCTACTGCTGCTGCTGGCTATTATAATGTGTCAATTTATTAAATTTGAATTAAATTGTATCAAATGTGCAGTGACCCGGCATTGGCGGCAGTATGACGGAGCGCGGCGCCAGTACCAATCATTGAGGTAGGTACGGGGCAGTAGAGTATTGTATGGAAAGTTTACGAATTTGCAGTTTTATTAATAACATGGTGGATCGACAGCCGCGTTGGTTCAGTGGTCGCAAACGCTACTGCTGAGCATGAGGTCCTGGTTTCTATTCCTGGGTCGGGCAAAGTGTTATTGGGTTTTCCATATGGAATTTCTCAGTAGCAGCCCGCTGCGGAGTCTTTGTGCCCGGTTGATGGCAATAAGCTCGCCTCTATTACATGGGACTCAAACATAACTGGCGAAATGTGGATGCTCTATAGGTACACCTCTGCTTAACGCTTCGGGAAATACAGCTTCGGTGATGTTATGTGCAGAAGAAAGTGTATTTTTCTATATTGGAGAAAAATACATGTTGCGCTGTCCCAAATAAATTAAGAGACAAGGTGAGGAGAATCCCGATCAATACCATCATCAAAAAGTGTCAAAACTAGATATGCAAGTAATTGTTGACGTGCAATGAGGAAACTTAAACATAGTAGTTATGTATCCTGCAATACATGTAATTTAATCTCAATGCAAATACAAAACACAGAAACAATCGATCATTAGGCAAATCATTGTCGTCTTCGATCCGATCAGTTCCCGAGCGCGTGATGAACTAGTATGAACCAGGATTTCCGATGACTTAAAACTCTTTAAGCAATCAGAGCACAGTGTGCTTTATGCGTAAAGCCGTTTTTTTAACTTGGCATTGTTCTTATTCAATTAACAAATTAATCAACAAAAACTGAGTCCAGTGGCAAGAACCTGCTTACGGATCTTGTCTGGGGAGCCAGTCTGCACGCCCATTTTGCCGTTGTCGCTTCCTATTCCGGCTATTGTTGAGCGTCCTGTCACCAACAGGCATGCGTACATGCACACTTCGGCCACAACGCTAGAAATTAATATAGAAATTGACGCACGCACACGAATATATCGAACACATGCGTACAATCGCGTGTACTCGACGCAACACGTACATCGAACGTGTGCGTAGTACAGTACTCACACTAACGCAAATCATCAATGAACTTGACGTATCGCTCAATGAATGAGGACCTTGAGTGCGGTTGTTATCGAGGCGCTAACGTTCGATATCGAGCAATGAACTTTTGAATGAGAATAGCCATTTGATTTGCTAATGGGGGAAAATATTCCGATTATGTTTTTTGTTGCGTGTTTACGGATGTGAAAAATGCTTTTAGTTTTTTAATAAAAAGACTAGTACTAGCCCTACAAAAAGCTAATTAAAGGTACCTACTTTTAAGCTATATCCTTTAACGATTGTCCCCTACAATAAATAAGGTCAAGAAAAACTGTAGATCTCAACATTAATGTACCTACTACTATACTAGTAACAAAAAACTTTTTCAATTTAAGAATGGAATGACAGCGTATCATATCACAAATATTTGCCAAAAATGTGGCGAGATCAAAATCCTATTGATTAACGAGTCCGGAATCGTTGGCCTGTAAATATGGCAAAAATGTAGGTGCATGAGTCATTAGAGATTAGAGAGCACGGCACGAGCCAAACATTTGTCATCGCGTGAACTTGCTAATATAATAATTTTTCAAATAAACAAGTTGATGAGTGTGTGCTTTTCTATTTGGCCCATACCAATCTGCATCTGTTTATCTATTGCGCAGAGGCATACCTACATACCATTTAACTTATTTCATAAAAGCTTCGTGAATTTGAATGTTTTGATGTTTGTTTTGATGACTAAGCTGAAAACAAAAAATCAGGAATTATTTCATTTAGGTACCTACGCGTATTTTTTGCGGTGTTGGCAAACACTGTAGAATTCTATGAGTATACAAGCAATAAAAACAATGTTTTGCCGCGAATTTCTTTTCAATCATAACTACATTCCAATCCCATGAATCCTACGGCGCCAATGCCAATTCCTGAGCCCAATTCATAATTTAAAAAATATGAACCTCACTATCTTCCATGAATGTATAATACATACTGATACTCGTATCTATGGAATAATACATCACTAAATAAGGCCGCGTACGCAAGAGCATCGGATATGACGTAAATACGTACCTGTAGTTCCGTGAGGCGAATCCGCTGTACTTTCGCTGTCTGCACACACATACAGACATACGTATGTAGGTACGTATATTGCGGACAGTTACCTAAGTAACTTAACGCCTTATATAGTATTGTAAACAGAAAAACGTATGGCACACGGCTCTGTTTACTAACACTCCTAAGTGTAGGATTTCTGACGTCATTAACTTTACCTTTTTGGCTATATTTTAGATTAGCCTGCTGTGAGACTAGAAACGAAGTATTGAACTTTGGATACCTACAGACTTTAACCACAGTTGCCTCAGGGATTAAGTTTCAACAGGTACTTTCTGGTGCTCTCTACACAATCAAGGAGCATATTTCATGTGCATTTTTAGGTAATGATTAAATTTCTCAGTGTTCCCGTTAGACGAAGTCTAATTACTACTACCACTGTAATCTAGAGATCATAAGGAACAAATTAACTTGTGTGTCATTAATATACGCCACAGATTTTGGTGGGCCTAAATTCCGAAGAAAACAAACCATCTCCTTTCATGCCTCAATTTTCAGTGGTTAGGCCAGTCTATTAACCACCACGATACCGTTTCATAAGTACCCATAGAAGATAAACGAATTGTTTCATGACTTGTGTTACATTCTATATTTACAATCATTGAACCTACGCATTATATTAATTTGAATTTACTTACTTCAACGTTTGTGTTAGATAAAATTCTTAAGAAAAACGTAATGCTTGCTGAGATATCATTGTATTTATAAATGCCTATAAAAGAAGTAAAAGTTTATTATTGAAATCTTGGAAATGTCTAAAGGAAATTGGATATGTGGGTGTTTTTGTGAAGGAAAACAAGTATTAATGTAGTGTACTAATTAGAAATAGGTAGGGTCGCTACTGATGTGGAAACCTGCCCATATACCGGCCAGGCAAACTTCCTTTCCCAGCAAGATGACCCATATATTTCCACAAGCCTATAACAAATTGTCCCTCTGCGTGAAAAACTTCTTATATTTTATGATATAGAAAACAAACGAGCATTGTTCTTTACCTTGGTGGCAAATCGATTCGTTTAAGATGAAAACAATTAGATACGAGAATTAGACTATGTTGGATATGTCGGATACTGAATACCTGTATTTTACATGGAGCGAATGCCTATCTGAAATGCACAACCCCGTTACTGGGTAACACGATACTCCTAAGACTGGTTGTCAGACTTTTGGGCTTCTGACTACCGTAACCACTGTCAAAGATCTACGAATGACAGCCGGGAGCATCGGCGGCTGTCACTCGATACGGAATATTATAAATATTCTAACTATATAATAAAAATGCGAAAGTGAGTTTATTTATTTGTTTGTTTGTTTGTTACGCTTGCACGCTAAAACGACTGTTCGGATTTGGATGAAAAACCATGGTTTAGGACATAGGATACTTTTTATACCGATATTTCCACGGGATTGACACTTAGCCCACGTTAGCAGGGACGTAAAAATATCGCGGCGGGATTTTATCGCGCATTGGATTTTGAAGTCTCGGTGTTGATGTTGCGTTGGCACGCACTCTCGTCCCAGCGCGTTGAAAAAACACACTGTTGAATTTTCAACTCTCGGCGCTAAGCAGAGCGTTGAAAATCCAGTGCACGAAATATAATCGCCGTGATATGTTGACGTCCGTGCGAACGTGGGCTTATGCGGATGAAATCGTGGGGTGCAGCTACGAACCAACCGCGATCTGTGAGACTGTTATCATTTAGCCATAACCGCCTGTATCCTTAGCGTTCCGTTGCCATCTAAAGTTAATTTAGAAAATACGTAACTTTATTGACTGCATGTATTTAGGGTAATAATAGTTTAACGCGAAGTAGAACTCTACTAAGAATCTATAAAAATAACTATTGCCTTCATAGAAAAATACAGAAGCATTTATTATAAATAAATGCATCCACATGTTTATAAGCAAAGCTTAAAAATGGAAAATTCTATAATAGAACAGAACAATAAAAATACATCCATTTAATTTCATAACGATATAAATATCGAACATATCAATGAGGAAAATAAAGGTCAAGTGCAATTAGACACATACGTCAGTAAGGTATGATAAATAGAATCAGTAATAGTATTTTGACTACGAATACAATATTATCGATTTTTCGAGTTATCGACATAAGAACAAAATTTCTAAGAAATGCCGCAGGGTCATGTCATGCACATTCAATGGATATTCAATAAATGTATGTTACTATTTTACTGGGTAAGTATTTTACTTCTAAAATTCTGCTGTTTTAACCACGAATGTTATGTGATACGGAAAAGCATTTAGTAAGTGTAAATTGCACATGGTGGATGGTCATATACACTTCCTATTAATTAATCAGAACTATGCAACGTCATGAAATCAGATTTTCCAACGGACGAAAAAATACATAAAGCAAACAACGGGAATTTTGTATCAAAGTATACAAAAACTGATCACACATCCGTTAAAGTTAACAATAACATTTCGCAAACCATGACTAGACATTACTTCGCAAATCGTACTAACAATGACGTCACTCTTTATCACGAATACTTACGAGGTTTCACGATCTGGGACACCCTGAGCCTAAACAACCAATGACGTAAATTATAAGCAAAAAACTTTCGCTCACGAAATTCACGGAGCTATTCCATTCAGTTCCGTTCCATGAAAACTAAACCGATATGTATCTAAACTGAAATCCCCGGTAGACAATAAAAGGTCAAAAAATTGGTCGAATTTTTTGTTAGCACGTCATCAAAATTGGACCAGGTGACGCATTAGTCGAGAGAAACGAACACATGATGTTCCCGAGAAAACTTTGTTAAACTAGGATATACCATAGACTATTGGACTACTTAAATGATCACAGAGTTCCTTGAAAACTAATGGCTCATCTCTGTCTAGGATATAGACATAATGCGTCGACAAAAAATTTTGATTATGACAAATATTTTTCTGAGTGGGCTTGAGTAAAGGACTCGTTCTCAGTTGACTTCTTTTTGACGTAAAAGACTAGATGTGTAACGTACAAAGTGATTTTTATGTCGCAGATAGAGGTGGGCCATCTGACGCGATCAGAAGACGACAGATGAACTCTTAGAAAAATGGCTTGGATAGGCTCATATGGAAAGAGAACAAGACGCAGACCAGCAGAACGTTGACAAGACTATATGGAAGAATTGGTTGGTTGATGAAAGCAAAAAGCAGAAAAATACTGGAGGGGGCCCGGTGGACGCGTTCCTTAATTAATTTGTTAGTGTGTGTGCGGCGAAGTTGTGACGATCTGATCATGTTTGCAGGGCCAACATGACCAGAGATCGCACGTCAGAGATGTTTGGAAAGACAAAGTGGAGGCCTTTTTCCAGCAGTGGGATATAGGCTAGCAAAAAAACAAAGGAATAATAGAGTACTTTTTATTTTCAATTTATTGTACGTATATATTTCTAAAAATAACGCTATGATTCCAGCTAGGCTGGTACCACTACCGTCAATTGAAGTATACGCAAATTCATCTCGCGAGTTAGCGTGGTCTATTACTTCATCACAGACACGGCGCCTTCGTTGCTCATAATATGAACTGCATGTTTATCAATATATAAATAGTTTAAACATTATCAGATCCTGTAATTCTGCTCATAATGATGTTAGATGGTAGACACAAGAAGTAGATCGCGCTATAAACACAACAATGAAGTAATTAAAGAAATATAAGTGCATTAACCCTATCATTTGAAACGAATTGGATATCAACTAATTTCAATATTTCATAGCTTCTTGCCAATACCAGGACACTTGTTTTGAGAAAATTTAAGAAAATGTTCATACGCTGAAATGCATTGCATGTGGAGACTGATATTCATGATTGTGAATCAGGATTCCTGTCGTCACTTGAGATTAATAGTCTCATCATTGAGGCAGAACTCAAACTCAACACAGGTCATGATGGCACAATGATTAACGCCTCGCCTCTCATGCACGGGGCTGTGGGTTCAAATCCGGGCACGTATCAATTGAGTTTTTCGATTCATATGTACTTTCTGAGTTCGACATCGACATCAGTGAAGGAAAAAAATCGTGAGAAAACCAAGATGCACCTAGTACTATCTCATTGCATTAGATTTTAAAAACCAAAGCTGCTATATATTGATATTTGTATACTAATTTTAATTGAACACTATTAATAATTCCATCCTAATTCTATTTAATTTAATTTTGTATAGTTCTATTTTATTTGTTTAATCCTATTTAATTTTGTATAATTTAATTTAATTTTGTATAATTGCGAGTAAATTTAGTTTTGTCTCATTTTAATTTCATGATTGTCTCTTATTAGCCTATAACTTGTATGTTTGGTGTCTTACTACTGTTAGTGCAAGTTGGTGATTAATAAATAAATAAATAAATAAGATTTCTCATTAATATACGTTTCCGTCTTGGGCAAGTGTGGTGATCAATGCTCGTGCCTTCCCTTTATGAGAAGAAGCAAGGTATTTAGAGGCAGAACTCAATCTTAGCAAAATAACAATGCATTTATGTACTAATATCCTCATATAGCAGGTTCTCCCGCAGGAAGTCGTGGGCGGTCCTATTCTAAGTCACCAGCAAGGCTACTTATTACTGTTATACTTTCCCCGTATAATGTGATATAAAAACACACTTTTAGAAGGAGGTGTACCTTTCAAATTATGTATTCAACCAGAATAAGACCGTCGTCGCTCTCATATTATATACTCCTACGTCCAATCTAAAACTGTACTTGACATACGGACATGTGCAGAAAATCTATCATTATATCGGCGTTTTAAGGCTAGTGGTACAAGCAGACAGAATATCTAGGAATGCAATGCAATATCTACAAAGACGACATATTTATGTAGTTCATATCATCGTAAATGCTTCTCTAATGATATCATTGTTAAGCCAATTAAAACCTGCGCCAATGGAACCATATTCAGATCAGATCAGACCTGAGTCACGCGGCAATGTTATAATTATTTGTTTTTGTATGTTTGTTCGGCCGCCCGGCGAATGTGAAGGTCGCTTTCACCTAATGATTCACCGTATGTTATGTTATGCGAAATATTATGAAATGATTTGTCTATAGAAGCTAGAACTTCACGCAAAGTCCACGTGGGTGATTGCACGAATGTATTCGGACATCCTTGAGTTTTACGATTGTCGAACTTCTGACACATTCGCGAAAAATTTAACGGGCCTAACTTCCTACCTACTGTTGAATCGTTTTGCCTTTTCTACGGAAGGAAACTATTGCTACTCATATTTTTATGAATCTTTGATTACATAGATAGTGTTTTAAACCGTATCGGACCTTCATGTGCAAATATATAGATATAATCAACGTTGTGATAAATATCTTCATTACTTTTTTTGCAAATATGAAACCAACAGCCAGGTATGAAAGACATCCTGCTGGGGTCGCGGGTTTGTCCGAAAGGGATATCGTGGCCCCGGCACACGGGCAACGGAAGGAACACGGGTGAGTTTTAGTCAGTAAAAGTCTGACACGCCCTCTCGCTCCGCCCAGAGCGGGAGAAGTCATTTGGTGATTTCCCACACAAAAAAAGGTATGAAAGATATCACAACAAAGAAGATAACCGAAACAAGGAAGGCAGTGCTTTATGTTTCACCTGTATGCATGACCCTGAAATGGATGTAGGCTAAGTGATAAGTCCTGTACCGTAAGTGCAAATTGACACTACGCCAAGGTTAAAAGTACAATCGACTCTAAAGGAAATCCCAGAGCTTGCAAACAATCTATTTATGAATATAAGCATTGTTTATAGTCACAATTTAATTGTAATTACACATAATTATTATTTCCTCGACAATGTCGTTTCACATTTCTATAAACTTTCCAAGTACAACCGTAAGGGGATTTTCGAAGGACACGACCTTAAAACGATACAAGGAAAACCCGAAGAAAAAGTACCCGAATTATGAAAGAATGTTGAACGAACTTTCATATCCGTTCATTAATTGTTCACACACAACTTGGAAAATTTGTGTACAGACGACGACATGCGCAGCAATACATATCTGTACAAGCTGACCTCTTGTGGTACGATAATCTTCTATGATGCGAGATCGGCTTATACTGGAACTGTGTGACTAGATATAATTATCGTATCATATCATACGTGCAAATAATGTAAGACAAAGCTCCTCTGGCTCTAATAAGGTCTTATGAGTTGATCTCTGAATATTTTTTATGAGTTTTGGAATTTCCTGCTCTGACTAATTTTGGACATTCTCGAACCCTCAGATGGGGCTCATCTGAACGGTCTGCGGTCGAAAGTCTACATTGACGCAGCGTCCGATGAATCAGGTAAGGTGAAATGTCGCCTTTTACTTATTGCATGTTTTACTAATGACACTTGTTAGAAAACTCGGCCTGGGAATGCTATGAGTCTGAGTATTCCTGCCGCATTATCAGATGGGCTAAATGATGTAATGCTCGGATCTTAGTTATAGTATATTGGTTAGTAACATAGTTGCAGCGGATGAAATAATGATATCAGTTTTAAGACGCAGATATATGCCAGTGAACTTGAGTGGTTAGCTTGCGTGTTCTGTACTGAGCTCACGCAACGCGTCGTACGTCCAGCCAGTAATAGGACTCGCCCATCAAGGAGCGCTATCTCAAATTAGACGCATTATTAATTTACTACACATAAACCAAAAAGTACTTTAATAAAATACGTATACTAAAATATCAATAATTAAATTATCTTTAAAATGGTGAAGGTTTCAGAAAATACGCTTGATAGATTATGCATGATTCTCAGTTTTTTATCCGCGTTAGACATAACTTTACAAATTGATTTCACTATGTAGTAAAAAGATAATCTAAAATATTCATATATTAAGTTATTAAGAAAATGCTCTTCACTGCTCGTTTAGACGTGATCTTCAGTATAAAATCATTAAAATTCTGCTATCATTGCCTTAAAAGTCAACCTGCCAAGCATTTTCCCAATTGTGTCGATTGGGTTTTCAGTCTGGCCGGATGCAGCTGAATCTGACAACCCAGTACCAGGAATCCAGGTTTGGGTAAAAAGTTTTAAAGTGTAATGATTTGATTGCTTATGAAGTTGGAGTTCTTTCTTTATTGATTACCATAACGATATGCACGGACATGGTTATCATCATTTTTCAAAGGCGTTATTGGCATTTTTTTTTTGATATTATTACATAAATGTATCATATAAAAAAAAATTGTAACCCCTTTCTCAAATGAAAGTCGCTTTTCGTGTCGGTCTGTGTGACCACGTTGTTCTTTGAAATTAAGCAACGAATTTTGATGCGATTTTCGTCATTATAGAGTATACAGGATGGATTTTTGAGATGGGGCAGTAAGGGCAGCTACCTTAACCGTTGTACAGGAAAACTGTCTTAGGAGACTGTCCTTAACTTTTTGAGACATTTTGATCTGCATTCATAGATTTTGAAAAAAAATGTAGAGACAGCAAGAAAATGGGCAGTTTTCACAAAAACTTTTTTTGATGCCACTGTTTTTTATAAGGATTAAAAAACTCTATTATTCCAACCGAGGTTTGAGTCCTAGATAAGTCAGAAATCGCAAAGAACTTTTCCCTTACATTTATTTATTTATTAAAACTTTATGCACAAGTATAAATAAAATACCATACAAAAGCGACTTAATGCCCGAGGCATTTACTACCAGTCAACCTTAGGGTGATGCAGAGACAAAACATGGCAGGTGCAACTTATGGGATTGATAACACGAAATTAACTATAAAATACAAGAATAAATACATACATATATACATAGTATAAACAGAAAATCTTTGTCAGGAGAAATAACGATCGGTAGAGGAGAAATAACAATCAGTAGAGGAGAAAACGAATCCAGTAAATCTCCGCTGGGATGTTTAGCCAACTGCTCACGTACCTTTAGTTTTTAAGACAACTGACTAGTTGCCGTCCTGATATTCAGAGGTAGCGCATTTCAAAGAAAGACCGCCTGGACAAAGAAAGAAGAATGAATGAAACCAGAGCGGTGAGAAGGACATCGTAGAAGACGATTGTTGAATATTTCGTAGGAAATGAGACTCCAACCTTCAAAAAGTAGGTTGGTGTCTCATTTCCTACGAAATTATGTATACGTTGTATATACCGGCCATTTTCTCGTCCTTTCCTTAACACAAAGACATAAATAATATAATATCAATTAGACCTAATGCCTTAGCAACTAATTAAAAGAATTCCATTTTCCTTGTAGCATCGAAAGGGATTTACAATAGCCAACAATTTAGGATGTTGTGAATCAGATTTCTCATTAACATTAGCATAGGATACGTGAGATAATCTGTTTAAAGTGCAACGCAAACCCATGACGTATTAGTTCGAAGTTTATTCTGAGATAAACACACCTATGGGTACAGACCCTGTGCCTTTTGCTAAGTCACGGTGGCTGCAGTCATTAATGACGTACGTATTCCGTCATAGTTCACACTACGAGTGACCATAATAGGATATGCATTTTTCTGTGGTTAAAATATCACGACGAAAATAGGATTTTTTGTTATTGGTAGCCAGTCATCAAGTTCTTGTTAATTGATTGTTTCATTTTACGTCCGTGTCAGAGGTTACGCATCTTTTTGTGGGATGTTGTAGTTGTCCTTCTTGTTCTTGTCGCTGGTACGACAGTATTTTAAATCTTGTTGGCCCAAAACTTTGCCAATTCGTCTCCAAAATCT
This sequence comes from Agrochola lota, assembly GCA_947364205.1. NCBI lineage: Eukaryota > Metazoa > Arthropoda > Insecta > Lepidoptera > Noctuidae > Agrochola > Agrochola lota. The sequence continues at coordinate 6,260,442 of OX376231.1, read as the reverse complement.
GGGAAGATGTATCCCTAACTTAGTAAAGCGGGGCTACCTCGACGGCAGGGCAGTAGAGTGTGGATGTGGAGCTGTGTCGCAAACTATACCCCACCTCCTATCCTATCCTCGGCGTCCGCAGTCATGCAGTCAAAGTGACAAATACATTAAACATTTAAATATTAGACGAATATTAAGAGCGCTTATCCTAAAACTTGACAACGTCGCAAATAGCTGTCAAATATTTACCTGTTTTCATTAATTTTGCAAAATTACTGTATGGAAATATGAAATGTGGTTAACTAGTGAACTAAAACATTGATTATGAAATGCAATAATTAATATTGTAACACCGAATATTTAGTTTTAGATGCAAAAAAAGTATTTGATATTTCACATACAACGGTTACAACATCAAATTCAGTTTTATAATTGCAATTCACTATTACATTGAACATTTTCCTTTTTATGACCATTCAACCTTGTTCAGAAAAACCGATATGTTTGTAAACAATAAAAATAAGTAAAGTATTTCTGTAAGTATTTTTAATTAAATAGAGATACATATTAGTACTATGTACTTATAAACTGAATAGCGTTCAGTAGTACAAATGGGTGTGTGTGGTACTGCCTTTTGTAGATTATGTAAAATGCTATTGGTTTTGTGAAATGAAAACTATTGGGAAACAAAATTAACCAAATGCGTATCGACCGAGATAGGTAAAAGAGTAACAAAACTTAACATCTAAACACATTAAATGCCATGCATCATAAATTAAGTTCACCTTTTTTTTCTGCTGGTTGTTCTTATGAGCTCCGCTACCGATTTGGATGCAATTTTCACTACCATTTAGAGAATGTATTCCAGAAGGTTTATGTGTATAAAACATTAATATTGAACTTACATATAATAAAGAAATCTCATGTTCTGTCAAGTTGTAAATACCATGCGAAGCAGGAGCGGGTCGCTAGTAATCAAATAATTGTTTAAGAGTTTAAAAATACTGGCAGTGAAGAGGTGTCCCATTTTATACAATGAACACACAGTTCGGGATTTTACTCCGTGACAAAAAAGGTTTCCAAGTAGAAGATCTTACAAAGAGGTTACAAATACACATATTTTAAGCGAAGACGTAATACCACAAAGTCATATGCAATTAAACGTAGGTATTTAGTTTCCACACGAGCCCCTTGTTAGTACAGTTAGTCACAAATTACATAAATATTTGTCACCTAGAGTAGTGACTTCATTTTAGATGATTCGCGTGCCATTTTCACGTAGGCATTTTGTACCTTGAAATTCATTTTGCAATAGTAAGGTTCTTATCTGTTATGAGGTGAATAGAACTTGGAAGACTGATAAACTATATTTTAATATCTGTAAAACACACTTTAACATGTCAAAAGAAATAAAAATACTTTATTTAAAACTAGATGAGATCTGTGTTTCCTATCCGTCTACTCTAAGAAGAAACACACACACGGACACACACACACACGGTAACAGTCTTTTACAAAATCTTGGTCAGATCATAGGAGGACCACGCGGATTAGTGCCTGAGATGGTCTTTTTAGGAAAGAACCACACAGATTTAAGTGGATCTCTCCAGGCAGTGCACAGGCTGGCCAGTTTAAAAAAAAATTATGTTGGCTTCTGCAGCGGTGTTGGGTATGAATGGGGGAAAAAGGCTATCTTCTTTGTATGTCTGTTGTACTTTGTGAGATAAACGTAAAGATTTTTGTAATGTGATTTTACTATGTCTGCCACCAGTATACTTCGGTTGACGACCATTTTTTTAACATAAAAGATAAATATATAACATAATTACTCTCGTTTTACCCGAATCGATCGTTTCAACGAAACTTTATAAGATGATTGTGTTCTTCTTCTTTTCGCGTGGTTATTGACTAACCTGATGTCAGAGTTTTTTAAAGCCGCCCATGTGCCTCTGATTTGGCTTCACATACCGTCGAGAAATATCTCTCAGGCATGCCGGTTTCCTCACGATGTTTTTCTTCACCGTTTTTGAAGCAACAGATAAAAAACTGAGCTAGTTTGTAACCAGTGAGTAGTTAATAATAAGTAATAACCCACCGGAAAAAGGATTATATTTTACCTCGTTATTAGCTCAGTCACAAAATCATTAATCATCTTCATCGTCGTGTAATAATTTGTTATCTCATTAAATAACTGGTTTATAACGGTTACTGACACACATTACAACATTCATTATTTCAAGTTTTATTTTCCCTAAACAAATGACCTGTTTTATCGTATTTGCATGAGTTTTGGTTAACTTATCTGGTAGAAAGTTTCATACAAATTCATCACCTTTCTCCTGCCCTTATCTATCCTAATTTATTTGGGGTCGGTGCAATACATGTCTTTTTCTTCTATACTCACTTTTCTGTTAGTCGCCATCTCAGTAGTCACCGCAGTTCTACGCATATCTGCCACACAGTCCATCGATCGTTTCTTTGATCTTCCCCTACTCGTATAGCCATCCACATTCATACTCAATCTTTCCTTACGACATTTTCCTCACTCCTCCGCATTACTACAACCGATTTCCACACAACTTTTCACTTTCAGGCTCGATCTTTTATACTCATTTCTTATTCTTTTCATTCGCGTAATACCACACAGGCGTCTTCATCATCATCATCATTTCAACCGAATGATGTCCACAGCTGGACATAGGCCTCCCCCAAGCACCGCCACTTCGACCGATTCTGTGCTTCCCACATCCAACGGCCTTCATAAGGTCATCGGTCCACCTTGTGGGAGGCCCTCTAACGCTACGTCTTCTGGTACGCGGTCGCCGCTCCATAATCTTTCGGCATCTCTCTTAGCATTAAATGCTATGTGCTGGGTGTGGCCTGCTCATTGTAAAACAGACCTTAAGTATCAAAGCCTTCCTTTTCTTAACGATCCTTTTTAACCACACCTTGTAACACTATCCTTAGTTAAATTTAAATATCCGAAAACGTAATTTATGATCTAATATTCTATTTCAGTAGTGCCGTGAAAAAATATCGCGTTACAAACCGGATTACGTTCTCATTCAGAACGGGAGATGAATGAATGAGTCAGGTCAGCTTAGTCAGTGATACGGACTTTGGGTCCATAAAACTGGTAATATTTACCTATAGTGAACTGGAGGTATAGGTAGACAGACTAAATGGATGTTGAAGGCGGAAAACCGAGAGCGTCGTGGTGCAACTTGAACAAATACTATTTCGTACAATTTACTGAGATGTTCTAAAAATGTATTTAATTAGTCAGCTACCTATTAGTTCAGAGGGCCTAACATAATCGAGCCTGTAATGTTTCTACTGCTGGGGCACAATTTTTTTTTTTTTTTTTAACAAAAATATTTCCAATTTCAAATGTATTCCATCTCTCTGTGCGAGGGAGTGGAGGCAATCGCTTTCAATACATTTTGTATTACATACCGAGACTCCTCCGTGCCTCGGAAAGCACGTTTAGCCGTTGGTCCCGGCTGTCATTCGTGGATCTCCGATAGTCGTTACGGGTCGTCAAAAGCCCGAAAGTCTGATAACTAGTCTTACCAAGGGGTATGGTATTATCTAGTTACTGGGTTGTGGAAGTGAGATAGGTAGTCCCTCAATGTAAAGTACTGATATTCAGTTGCATCCGGTAAGACTGGAGGCCGACCCCAACATAGTTGGCTAGGCTAGGCAGATTGATTTTTCAACGGGATTGACATAAGGTTTTCGGTAGCCTGTGTCAGTCCCATACTTACACTGTTTTAATTTTGGGGTTCCGTACGTCAAAAGGAAAAAACGGAACCCTTCATAGGATCACTCGTCTGGCTGTCTGTCTGTCACAACCAAATTGCTCCGAATCTAATGGACCGATGAAGTTGTTTTGTCCACATGTGTATTTCTGTGACCCAAACACGGACGTGTAACGTAAATTAATTAATTTTGAATATGTTGGTCACTTTTTAGGGGCAAATAAGAAAATAGAAAAAAATAAAAGTTTTGCAAACTGTACCGTATGATGTATCAAGGCTTGTTGCGAGGATCTCAAATATATATTTTTTTTTAATTTTAGTACGTATACAAACTTTTAAAGATATTTCAGAAAATAGATGAATATTGACAATTTCCCCCTTATCTTTGAGAGAATCTTTACTTACAGATTACAGGAAAACCTATAAGAAGTCTTATATGGTCTTAAAATAGCACGGTAAATCTCTCAATATTGTGCGTACAAACTTACATTTGCAGTTAGAATGTATGGGAGACCATGTTTTTCAACTACAATGTTAAGTTTGATCTTGGGATAAATTCATCCCAACTACGGAACCCTTCATTGTACGTAGTCCGACACGCACTTGGCCAGATTGCATCATCGTTGCCACTAATAGAATATAACTTTGTCTAGTCTTCTGGTATGAATAATGAGATATAAATTGCAATTGAAAAAATGTAAACAAAAGCAGATGATAAATCTGCCGGTAAATATGTCAATAAACAAGGAAAATTAACAAATAAAATGTATTGACATTGCAACAGCACGTGGCGCCGCTTATATTGCCTGTCATTGGTATTTACCATTTTTGAATGAATAATTTTGAATGACTGTAAAACTATTGTAAGATACATAACTTCGTCATTTATGACTACGAAAAGCTTGGATTTTTCTACGGAAGAAAGAATTTTATAAGCTATAATATTTTATATTGGTATTAAGTAACATACAAAATCATTATAAAAATTTGATCTGCTTTCCTACACTAATAAGAAATCAAAAGATAAAAGATTTGTATTTCTGTTTGTAATAAATAAACTCAAAAACTACTGGAACGATTTTAAAAAATATTTCACTATCACTGGGTAATTAGAGGCTATAATTTATTAAGATAGCACTGGGGTAAAGCCGCTGGCGGAAGCTAGTTTATGGATAAAGACAAATGGAAAAAGAGTAGGCAGGCAGTTTGTTTGCAATGCATTAACTCAAAAACTACTGGAATGATTTAAGAAAATATTTCACTATCACTGAGTAATTAGAGGCTATAATTTATTAAGATAGCACTCGGGCAAAGCCGCTGGTGGAAGCTAGTATAAGGATAGAGACAAATGGAAAAAGATTAAGTAGGCAGTTTGTTTGTAATGAATAAACTCAAAAACAACTGGAACGATGTAACAAAATATTTCACTTTCACTGAGTAATTAGAGGCTATAATTTATTAAGATAGCACTCAGGCAAAGCCGCTGGTCGAAGCTGGTATAAGGATAGAGACTGTGGCTTGCAGTGGGATTATACAGATTTTCAAAATAATAAATCTACATATCTTGACGCATACTTCTGCAAACCTTATCCATTCATAAATTTTAGTAGCAGTCTGTATGTAGTAGGCTACTTGTATGGGAAAACCTAGCGTATCATACGATACGCGATACATCACCATAGTAACTCATTGTACTCGTCGCGGTTGTTTGAACAATTAAACATATGTTGGTATGACTAAGCAGCTACTTATCTAATTTTAGTGATTTCACCGGATTTCTCTGGTGAAATCATTGATTACGTGGATTATGGTTCATTTTAGGGTTAGGTCAGTTTCGAAGATTACGTGTAATTAATTTCTGGGTTAAAATACTTTGATAGAGAATTCCATTCATTCATTCGTACTATACTTACTAAGATTATAAAACCGAAAGTAATTCTGTATGTCAGTCAATCTATCTGTTACCGTTTCACGCCTTAACGGCTTAACAGATTTCTATGAAATTTGGCACTCAGGTAGACCATGTCCTGGGTTAGGATATAGAATCTATTTTATCGTGGTAATAAATTCCCGTGGCATAATTTACGACCTCTATGCGGGCAAAGCCGCAGGCAAAAGCTAGTTACAAACGAAAATCTACAATTCAGAACGATCTGTTTGTTTCAATTTGATTAAATTCTAGGGTTTGAATACCTTTAATGTCATTCATCCTAATTAAATAACTCACAATGTGTGTAACCACATTCGCTAATGACTAGTTCTTATTATTAAATGAAACTTACATTTAATTAAACGTAAAGTGAATTATTGAACGAATGACTTAATACTTCATTCTGAAAACACTGGATAACAACATTTTCCTCATTCCATTTAATTATAATAATGGTTTTGCTTTGTTTATATTTCTAGTTGTTTATTGTCATGTAACATTTTACTATACCTTGGGTAGTTACAGTTAGATAAGAAAATGACTGTTAATAATATTTTTTTTTTTTAAATTCCAAAATTTTTTTTCCTTGTTGAAATGTTACGTTCTGAATTTCACTTTGAAACTATATTTAAGTATTTGGTTAGGTCCCTGAAAATTCACAATATAGAAAATCTCACTACAGTAATGTATTATTTTGATGACCCAGTGACCTACTGAATTAAAACATCAAAACCTTCAAGCGAAGTACTAGAAAACGTGAAATGACTAAGAGTCAACACTTTTCAGAAGCATCCCATACAACTTTATGAATGAACTTCGAACATCTATATGTATGTCATTACATAGGTACGAACCATGGAAGTACGTCATAGAAAATCAATGGAAACCATTGACCTATTCAGCTGCAGCGAAACATTCCATAGCATTGAAAAAGATAGTCCATGAAAGAGGTGCTTATGACTAATTGGTACCTAATCGTTTTCAATAATTTTCCGCTTGTGGAAATGTTTCGGTTCCAAAGATGTTTGGGATTTCCTTACCTTGAGATTTAATGCAATAGGTTCGTAGTCTGATGACCTTCCAAATGACATGTAATCTGCCTTCGCAATTTATTTGCCAAACATGTAAACAAACACGAGTTTTCCACTTAGACAAACATCAACTGTATGCAAGTGTAAATAAAGTTGATTTTAGACCGACTAAGTACTGTTGAAAAAGTCATAAAAAATATGAAGTTGTAGCGCAAACTGAACCTTATAGGTAGGCATTACAGTTGTTATACATGTTTGGTAAATGAATTGCGAACTCAGATTAGTTATAGTCACCTAGACCAGGGGTCAGCAAGAAATTTCAAGTGGAGTCCGGATACCGATTTTTTTTTGAAAATGGGCATGATTTGCCGTGGCTTATCGCATCACCTTCCTGCCCTTATGCCATGTTACTTAGGGTCGGTGAAATACGTTTTCTTCTGCCATTCTCCCCTGTCCACCATCGAGCTATCATTCACCCCCTTCTCTTCCATAATAGCGTGACGTTGCCTTGGCTTATCTGAAAGTCTTTAAATAGACTCCGGACCCAGATTGGTCGAAGCAAGGAAAGGTGGAGATTCACAAGTGACTCCGCCCTGGATTGTACATGTGGTGCTGTTCCACAAACAATGGGGCATTTAATATCGCGTCTAAGACTGTCCTGTTGTCTGCACGTTACAGGAACTTATGGACGCTACTGACGGTGCCAAACTCGTAGCTAAATTCTGGGCCGTCTCTATTTAGTTTTCCTGCGACACGTTAAGAAGAAGGATTTTTTTTAGTTTTTGCAGGAATAGGCCCTTACTGATCCATACACACTACACACCTTATAACAAGAACAATCTAAACTATTAAAAGAAAGATAACTGCAATGAGCAAGTTTCCTGTCCGGAAGACAACTCATGTAGGAGCTGTCTCATAAAGGTACTGAACGAGGGCAATCAGCTATTGTTATATTTATTTATAGTAAGTACGCGAAAGTGAGCAATACAATTGCTGAACATGTAACAATTGCTAAAATACAGAGAATACCATCAACGGTCCAACTGATCAAGAATCAGCTACAATTTGCATAACAACGCACAGCATAGCATAATCAGCCAAAGTTCCCACTGCTGGGGTACAGGGCTCCGCTCTGTAAAAGGGAGTGGGCTACAATCCAGCACGTAGGCCCAGTGCGGTTTGATGGATGTCAAATGTCTTCGTTTTTTTTTTTTTATTCTTGGACGTGCCGGTTTCCTCATAATAACGCAACATTTATTTTTTTATTTAGTAGAATGACTTGCATATTGACTAAGGTCACAATTTCGTGAACGTAAATTATGAAATTCGTCAAGAAATCTTAGATTCCGTTTAAATGAAATTTAGATTAGCACCATGGCTTAGTGGGTTTTTTTTTGTCTGTGTCTGATGAACGTTTGTTTCTGGGGGTAGTGTCACATTGCACTGAGAATGACAATACAATTATCCCTGACAGGGCTATTGAAATGAAATAAAATGAAAGTAAATGACATTAAATGAAATGAAATTAATTGAAATGAAATTAAATTAAATGAAATTAAATGAAATTATATAAAATTAAATGAAATGAAATGAAATGAAATGAAATTAAATGAAATTAAATGAAATTAAATGAAATTAAATGAAATTAAATGAAATTAAATGAAATTAAATGAAATTAAATGAAATTAAATGAAATGAAATTAAATATTTTATTGTGCAGCTAAAAATCCACTTTCAATAAATGCACAAATAGATAACGTTTTAAACGAAGAAGAAGACGTTGATAATTATATTTTGATGAAGATCGATTAGAGCACAAAGCTATGATTGCTGATATAACTATTCCACATAGCAGCAGTGGTGGCCCAGTGGTAATGGCCACGACTTACGAAATTAAATGAAATATAAATTAAATATTTTATTGTGAAGATAAAAATCCACTTTCAATAAATACACAAATAGATAACGTTTTAAACGAAGAAGAAGACTTTGATAATTATATTTTGATGAAGATCGATTAGAGCACAAAGCTACTCGTATGATTGCTGATATAACTATCCCACATAGCAGCAGCGGTGGCCCAGTGGTAATGGCCACGACTTACGAGTTGCAGATCAAAGGTTCGAACCCAGGCAGGCGCTTTATTTTGTGTAAATAATTCCATGACCACTGCTTTCAAAACGGCGAAGGAAAACATCGTGAGGAAACCGGCATGTCCTAGAACCAAAAAGCTAAGAAAAATAAATTAATAATAGTTGAAAGCATTTCTTTCAATGAGAGACCATTTACAAAGTATTGTAGAAGTCAGTCGGTTGCCTATTCCAAAGTTGGTATTTCCTGGTGGCGAAAAGTTTTACGAGGTTTTTCGCGAATGACCAAAAATTCGTCTAATTCATAAATTCGTAATGCAGTGACGACGTATGGAAGCCTTACAAAATAATTTACAACCGAGTAAAGTTTATTAGACCAATGCCATTAAAAATCATCATTCATCAGAATAATGACTTGCATGTGACTAAGGTTCTAACGTTGATCACGTAAAATATATGAAATTGTAACAATATCTTCAGTAATTGAAAAATATTTCCCTATATGATTCACTATGACTTATGAACTTTAGCTGTAAAATGTACAGGTACACACGGCTACATATCAAGCTATAAACTTTCAGTATAAGCTGACCACTCATTGCACGGAAATCCTAAACAATGCGAGATCAGCTTAAACTGGAAATGTATGTATAGCCGTGTGTACCTAATGGAAGAAATCAATTAATTATGACTAATTAAGTACAATATACTACTTATATGAAAAATTAACTAAAATGGCAACTATTCTCGAAAGCGACAAGGAAAACCTATGTACCTATGTCCAATTTCTGAATTTCTGGACGGTTCTGTCCCTTAAATTAAGTTAAGCCCCTTCTTAGCTTATCGAAATGGCAATCTAAATTCTATCAACTTAGCTACGATTTCAACAGTATCCATAGCCACTGGCGGACTAAGGGTGGGTGGTTCAGGTGCGCCCCGGGAGGAGATTTGGAGGAGCCCCCAAATCTCATGTAAAGGCCCAAACACGGCCAAAATGTGTTCAGTAACTAAAAGGAGTTTGTAGTTGGGGGTCCCCCTACGTATGCTTAATATAAACGTAAGGTCCTAAGATTTTTGAGCTTAAAAATTTCGAGATCACTTCGCTCGCTTTTATTATTATTATTATTATCTTTATTTCCCAAAAAACATATACAGAAAATCGCACTATAGGTTTACAATTTTTAATTTGTGGTAGAGAACATAAACATAAAACATTTGGATGCTGCAGAAATCTGTACACAATAGATTGAACTCTGTCTCTTAAACTAGGGTATCCTGTATCTTAAGAGACAGTGAATCACAGTGAGGTTCCAATTGATATATGTATGAGTGGACTGTGTCGATTTACGTTCAGTAGGGAAACAAGTTATAATTTACTTAATATTTAAATTATTTATGAGTTAGTGAGAGTGGGAGGGTGAGGGTGAATGAGTGTGAATGTAGGTGTGTAGGTATTTGTATAAGAGTGAGGATAGGTAGGTGATGTGGTGTTGGTGTGTAAGTGAGTGGGGGATTTGTATGTACGAGTGTATATGGATGCAAGGATAGAAGTATTCGTGCAAGCATGGGGATTAGTGTGTGCTTATTAGGCAATGTAGGTAAATAAAGACTCCGTTTCAGCATAGTCCTGTTTGAGTAGCCATTCCGTCACTTTTAATTTTAGGTTGTGTTTGTTGAGGTCTAATATATTCAGTTTTTTATGAATGATTTTGTAAATGTAAGCGCTAATTACATAATACTGATGCCTTGCGAAAGTGGTCCTGTGTTGGGTGCCTGAGGGAAGGTTAATGCGTTTTGTTGGGTTAGACGGGGGAAGGCTGCTATGTTTCCTTAGGATAGATTGAAGCACAAAGAGCTGACGGACTGTAAGAACCTTGCAGTCTGCCAGTGTCCATAGCCTTCATTAGTTCCTGTAAGGTGCTACGCGAAAGTACCTATTGATATGAGGGCATGCAGGACAAGATGTCAAAAACAGTTGTGAATTCTCGTATTTTTAAGAACGGTCGCAATCTAATGACAATCTCTGTCTGTCAAAAGTACCTTAATATTTATACATTTTTGTAAAAAAAAATGACATTTACTGTCACCGAGATGAGATTGCTACTAAGAATTTGAAGGTTTTAAATACAGGAATTAGCTTTCAGCATGAAACAACTAAACTGAAAAGGTTTATTATGCTGTGTAGTATTTATACAGAATCAGTTAAGATTTTTTAATTAATATAGTTTTCAGTAGTTGAATTTATGCTGACTAGGGCATGGCCATTCAAAAATCAAAAACATTCAATACACACAGACAATCTATAATAAAAAGCTTTTAAAAATATCTAAGCTTTAAAACAAGTATAGTAACAAAATCTTACAATTTTATGACAGCGAAAGTAGTTTTTCAACAATGTATAATCTACCTTGTGTTTCTTAAAATCATACCATTAAGCATGACATGTATAAGATGAAAAAGGATGACACACTAGGTTTTATTTCCTTCCCATATGCCTCACGGAAACTTAGCTTTTCCTAGCATTGAAATAATACTGATTATAAAGAGTTCCGTTCACCACAATATCCGCCTTTTTTCAAAAACGCCTCTTAGGAATATTACAAGCGAAGGATTCCATAAGGTGGTATTGGGAAACCCGTTGAACGTAAGATTCCGTTCGATTTTACTCACGATGCAAATCTTAATGCATATTATATGAACAATAAATGCGCGTGAGTCACGGTCGTTAGCTGAGACAGCCTTGATATAAATTTTGTTTTTTCTATATTTTTCCATCGATCTCATACGCGTTTCTCGTGAAATAGTCATTGGAGTCGGTGATTTTTTGAGCTCGTTCAATTCCCAGTGATTTATCGGACTTTGATTTCTTTCACTCATCACGGTTTCTCGGATTCCATCATACTATTTTCCCATACGCAAAGATGAAATTACTGTCCTGAATTATACAGTCGTGAAATATTGTAAGTTACTTACTTACATCATTTCAAAAATCGCCGAATCAAATCGATAGGTTTTCGCACAATTCGGAATTTCCAACCTGTCATGGTTCTCGCAACTACTTTCTATAACCTTAACATTGAATTCCTTGTTACAATAATTATAACCTTTAGGTATAATTATGTCATGTTATAGAGGAAGGAAAGAAAGGAAAATATACTTCGTTTATTTTTAAACCATTCATGCGATTATCCTTATTTATATCTCCGAGGACAGTGACCTTTATGCTATTAATAAATCATTGATAGATCGTTTTATTAATAACTGAGTTCATTGGGCGGGATAAAAATAAAAATTGGTGACAAAGTTAAGATGTAGTCTATTTCGATAAAAGACCTAAATAGAGATAATGATATTATTAGCGCAATTTTAGTAAAATAATCTCAGCAATTTAGCTATCGAAGTCCTAAAAAGTTCTGAAAAATTTCAGATTGCCAAAATATTTAGCAAAAACTGGCTCAATTATTTAAAAAAAAGTTCCAGTAGACCGTACTAGATTTTATCTCATCAATTTATCATGAAACCCAAATTAATTCAAAATTCGACCCAAACATTCAAGTTTATAAATAAAACAAAAACTTATGTAACGCGACCGCATAATCGTAGTATACTTTATACTACCAGCGACCTTGGCCAAGCGTTGCTACGTCACCGCGACTCGTCATGCACATACGTTTCGTAGACCGGCGTCATTTTCCGCAGAAACGAAACGTCACTACTACACGAGCGCCGCCAGCGGGATTTTACATCACTAATTCACCATCATCTTGATTACAAATCCGTCACACTTGTATACTGAGAAATTATAGAATGCCATTGACTGGTTTGTGGAATCTTTTCGAGATTTTGACTCATTGATCTTAGTTACGGTGTTCCCGTATCCCCCATGGGTTATGATGATTGCAAACAGGTGAGCTTTTTCAATGCGCTCTGCATTTCCATTTAGCACTACATCATTACATTTTATTGTTTTTTGTAAGACAGCTCGATGGTGTAAAACTAAGTAGGAAGACCAGAAAATTAAAACAGAAAAGTCTTGATGCCTCAGATTTTTATGTATGTAACCTACCTTCGTATCTTATTTAATATCACAGAGAATGTATTCCAAGGTTCATCTAAATATTCAATTCAAAACCTAGATGTTTTTAAATAAGTGCATTTGTTTTATTTAAAATACAGTAAACGTTTATTAACTTCTTATTAAGTTAAACATGGAACAAGGTCGAGTCGAGTCCATTACTCGTTCTGCGAATTACTAGCGACATCTAGTACACTTTTCTCAAAACAAAAATTCGGAATGGCTAGCGACATCTATTAATGAGTAGTAGTAACTAAAACAAAATTTTAAGAAAATCCCAACACAGAAAATGTTTTGAGTGCCAAATTTAATAATTATGACTCATTTTTTTCTCCAGTTATTTACTACGAATAATTAAAGTTTTAATGTGAAAGAAATTTCGACATTCTCATAAACTGTTTACTAGCGACATCTATCGGCGAATAGCAAAACTAAAAGTGGCAAACTTTCGGCACAATGATTCTTCCTTTGATGGGTAAATTTATTTTAATGTTAGCATTGACCTACAGAGTGCACTAGCAGCTCACTTGGTTTTATAGCTTTTTAGTTATGATAGGCTCCAAACAGGTTTTTTTTTATGCTGATTAATTTCAGCCGTGTAGTGTCTCATGAATAAACAAGTTTTCACTAACTTTCTAATTTTTTTTGCTTAGTAATCAACATATTACCTACCTAGATAGGAACTGTGGAGCGTTTTTTATTTAATTGTATTTATTGGCTATTTTGTATCTATCAAGCAATTAGATACGAATTCACTTGCTTATTTTTCAAACAAACTTAGATAAAAATAACTTAGGTATCAATAAAAAGCTTTTTTAGACACTAACGCTGGCTTTAAGCTTCTGCTATAGATTCGTACCTACATGCGTTGCGGGCTTACCGCTACGACATCTGTCTCTTTCTTCTTCAGTATCAGAAGCCCAATTTAATTCATTGTTTATTACTTGTTAGTTGGCGGTTTTACCGTCACGCCACAATTTTTTGAATTAAATGCAACATGAATTTGACTGGTAGAGAATGCCTAAGGCATTAAGTCCGCCTTTGTACTTTTTTGAGTGTGAAAAGTTTAAATAAATAAATAAATAAATTTCACACAAAACAAACAACACACATGAATACAGTGACATCCACCAACCCACACTGCGCTCGTGTGGTGTAGGTATTATGGTCCATTCCCTCTAGAGAGAAGGCCTATGGGAGCTTTATAGGCTGATAATGCTATACTCCGCTCAATTGTCGATTTGCCTTTCGAAGTCCATAGCAATAAAAAATATATTGTGTCTTGTTAGTGACAGTTAAGCTCATAAGCTACTACAAGCCGATGTGATTTCCCCATTTGCAAAAATTACGATCTTTCACGATCGAAGATCATGATTATTTTTAAATTCATCTTGTTTATGAGTTAATTAAATAGAGATTACGACGCTTAATTTCTATTTAACCCCTTTAGAAGATGAATTTAGATTTTTTTTCCCTTATTGCTCACCTTCGTTATACCACTTGCTTCTAGACCCAGCCGGTTTAGTTTAGGCTGTGCTTTTTCTGTCAGTGTATGAATTTAAGATTTTTATTATATGTATATTACTATGAACATTGTACGACAACTCCATCGCCATTCGGGCGTTGACTTGATCTGTTTAAACCTTATAAGGAACCAACGCCCACACTTGGTTGTACATTTGTAACCTTGAATTCATGAGGATTGGTTATGTAATAATGAGTGAGGTAACTTAGGTAGGTACTAAACAAATTGGTCTGCTAAGCAGTACCTATTATAGCATAAATAAACAAATTGGTCTGCTAAGCAGTACCTATTATAGCATAAATAAACAAATTGGTCTGCTAAGCAGTACCTATTATAGCATAAATAAACAAATTGGTCTGCTAAGCAGTACCTATTATAGCATAAATAAACAAATTGGTCTGCTAAGCAGTACCTATTATAGCATAAATAAACAAATTGGTCTGCTAAGCAGTACCTATTATAGCATAAATAAACAAATTGGTCTGCTAAGCAGTACCTATTATAGCATAAATAAACAAATTGGTCTGCTAAGCAGTACCTATTATAGCATAAATAAACAAATTGGTCTGCTAAGCAGTACCTATTATAGCATAAATAAACAAATTGGTCTGCTAAGCAGTACCTATTATAGCATAAATAAACAAATTGGTCTGCTAAGCAGTACCTATTATAGCATAAATAAACAAATTGGTCTGCTAAGCAGTACCTATTATAGCATAAATAAACAAATTGGTCTGCTAAGCAGTACCTATTATAGCATAAATAAACATAGAATTATTTTTAAACATAGTTTTTAAACATAGAATGAAATTAGTGCTATTGTTATTTTTATTATTTCGAATCTAGAAGAAGTAGTAATTTTTAGGGTTCCGTAATAATCAAGGAACCCTTATAGTTTCGCCATGTCCGTCTGTCTATCTGTCTGTCTGTCAGTCCGTCTGACTGTCCGCGGCTTAGCTCAGAGACGGTTAGTACTAGAAAACTAATTTGGCATATGTATACATATTCATTATGCCGACAAAGTGGTAAAATAAAATCATGAAAAAAAAATTTTTTTAGGGTACCTCCTCTACACGTAAAGTGGGGATGTTTTTTTTTTTCCTCTTCTACCCCATGTTGTGGAGTATCGTTAGAAAGGTCTTTCAAAAATATTGTGAATTTATAAAAACCATTTTTGGATTCAGGGATTCGTTTGCGAAATATTAAGCTTTTAACTGAAATTTGTTGTTAGAGTCAAGTGTCCCTTCTAGCTAAATGGTTGTACACGGACTTGTGAAAAAAATCACAGCAGTAGTAATATAACGAAATTAAAAGGAAAATTATGAGAGCTAAGTAGGCTGTACAGGTTAACGAGAAGTAATCAACCAACTTAAATTTGCAGTTTGAAAAACATGATCTCCCATACATTCCGTTTTTCAACTACAGTGTTAAGTTTGTTCTTGGGATAAATTCATCCCAACTACGGAACCCTTCATTGTGCGTGGTCCGACACGCACTTGGCCGGTTTTTTTTATTGTTACAGTATATGGAAGACATTCAGAAACTAGAAAATTTGCACACTTATTATATTAATATATTTTTTATGAAAACTCAAAAACAATAAATAGAATAAGCATTAATGCATAAGCATAATTCTAGGTAAGCATAACCTTATAAAATAATCTAAGATTTTTTTAAATAAAAATTGTTGATTTATAGATTTTTCATCTTAGAACAAGTTTTGAAGTGCAAGTATGATTAAGTTTTAACAAAATGCTAATAAGCAAAAAATCAATCCGCACACAATAATGTTAAATGTTAATATGTTCCACGAAACGATAAGTAACAATAAAAAATATTTTCGTCATCGCGATTATTATCTTATTAATTAAGTTTGGACAAGTCACCTCTAGAAAAGTTCAAGCTGGACTTTAATATTCAGATTTAAGGAGGAAGGTAATGTAATTATTAACTAGATGGGTACACTTATTAGCTCAATATTTTTGAAGTAATAATAATCTTATTTGCGACATTTTTTTATTTTTTATTGGTCAATATTTTTTGTATAAATTCTTCAACAGCTATTTTGTACTCACTATGTAACTAACATGGTATGAATCAGTAATCTAGTCATGCCATAACATTGAACTAAATGAGCGTTTCATGAAAATTCATGTCACCAGTTGGCGCCACTTTGACTAGATGTCTTCCATTTCGACAATGAATTTAAATTAAATGATGTCGTTCATCATTCGTGCGTCATTCAGTCAAGACTAAAGAAAATATAGGCGCTTTGACACTTTTGACAGCTGCCCGCAGCTGACGGCTCAATGCTGGAAAACCGTTGTAATTTCAGAAAACCCTCAGAGAACTACAAACTAGAATGTATATTGGATTAGTATTGTAGTAGGTGTAGTAAAGTCAATTTGATTTGCTATAATATTCCCACTGCTGGGACACAGACCTCCTCTCGGTGAGAGGGAGTGGGTTGGGTCGTTGGTTTAGTCAGTTGGTTAGGTGGTGGTGAATCCATCACACGTGCCTAGTGCGGGTTTGTAGACGTCACATATCTTCGAATTTTTGGTTCTAGGTTATGCCGGTTTCCTCACGATGTTTTCCTTCACCTTTTTGAGAGATGATGAAATAATGAAGTGATGAAATAATTTACACAAAGTAAAGCGCCTGTCTGGGTTCCAACCTACGACCTAAAACTCATAATTTATAATAACATTAATAATAGGGATAATATCTGGGTAAAACAAAAAAAAAAAAAAAATTGTCCTTAATAAAAAAAATATTAGACACGTATTTTTTGCTTTAACATATTAATAAAAATAATAAACTTAGATAAAACGCAATAAAGTAGGGGAGTGGGGTTCGCTACGTCACAAGTAAATAAAAAATCTACATACTCTTGACGTCATGGCAAATTTTAACTCAATGTATCGCGGTCGTCTTTTAATTACGTAAAAAAAGAAAAAATTTGTGTCCAATGTTTTTTAATAATCTACCTGATGGACAAAAATAGATTTTTTTGCCGTCATCCTTAAAGCTTCTAATAAAAAATAAAAAATGTGAGCAAACCAGCTGACCAAACGAGTTGACTCTTCAATAATAATTATGTCTGATAATTTTTATGCAAACTAGAACACTAATGCACATATTTCAATGTGGTCGGTTACTCATTCCACACGTTGTGTCTAATTTATGTAGCGTTACTTCAATATTTGGAGTTCGGCACTTAAAAGGAAAGACCTTCAAGTATTCTTCCTATATTAACATCAATAGGTAGTTATCGTTAGGGCCGGCGCTCAACTGGCGAGGCGCAGCGCAGCGCATTCGTCACTGCCAAACACATATCGACTTTGCATCAGTTGAAATAAAGTTGAAAGTATATAAACTTACATTTGCATGAGAGCGCGTGTAAGCGGAAAGGGCGCGTGTCTCAGGTTATTTATACTCAACTTTATTATATATATTATATATTATGTTGATATTTGTTTGGCGGTGACACCCTTATGATCTTGAGGGTGTATTCATTTTGGAACAAATAGGGATGCCATAGATGGCAATAACATCACGCCTGTGATCCCCGAAGGGCTAGGTAGAGGTGTACCCTTTTTGTAAACCCACATTTCGCCAGTTATGTTTAAGTCCCATGTAATAGGGAGCGAGCCTATTGCCATCAACCGGGCACAGATCTAGACTTCGGGATGCTACTGAGAAATTCTAGATGGAAGAAATCAATAACACTTTGCTCGACCCGGGAATCGAACCCAGGACCCCATGCTCGCAGCAGCAGCAGTAACGATTGTGACCAAAAGACCAACGAGGCATTTCAAATCAATTCAATCGATATTTATCAATTTATAAATACCATATAGTTGTGCAAGTTATAAAAGCAACAACACTTTTTGTTTTATATAAAGTTACTTAAGTTAAAACGAGGAGCAGTCAGATGGTGAAAACCGATACCACAATTACTTCGTGATTAGGAACGGTTACTAAAATATTAAAGTAAACAATTTATTGCTATTTCGTAAAGTTTATTGCCTGCTTTGAAGAGAAGCTTCAGGTCAACATACCTGAAGAGTTACTTGAAATAGTCAGTAATTCGCATAGCTTATTCACAATTTACCTAAACCTAGCTGCTACATGCGGATAGATAAACCTACAGAATTTTGTTTAGCGCCAAGACAAACAAACTATTCTAATAGTCTAGCGTGTGGAATTCAACCAGATATCTTCTTTCATCCGTATGGCTCAAATCAAGAGCTTGTTGGGATATATTTGGATACTGAAGCGGTTTATTTGATTCACCTCAGGGTCGATGGCTTAATTTTAGTTCAGTTTTTGAGTCTGCCTTTCGTCTGTAATAATCTTCTTAGGTACTAGAACTGTTATTAATTCTTGTAAACGTTCCTACCTACTCCTAAAATTAAAAACCTGGTTTTTAGAGATATCACGAACAAGGTGTAAAGTTCACACATCCTCTATAGAAAAGGGAAGATCCTATGACCAGACGGGTGTCGTGTCTGGAGGGCAACTGCACAACCATTGATTTCGGATAGTCTTATATATTTCGTTCCCGCGGTAAACTCTAATTGCGCGATGCAGGATTTAAGTGACGTCAGGTCTTTGATGCGTAGTTCGCATGTGGCAATGTAGATGCCGCCACAGCCTTTTCTCAATTATTCCGTGGAACGAGACTCAACTGAACACCATAATAATTTTGAAACCGGAAATAATTGAGTGCATTTTATTTATGATTTTCTTTGCGACTGTCTACGAAAATGTTACTCACTTCACTCTGAAGAAAACTTCAATATTGCACTCACTTTAAAACTTAAATATTTAATAACGTTCAGAAAGAAAAACTGCTACAAAACATGCTCTTTACTTTGTTAATCTTACATGGCAATGAAAAACCATTTATCGCAGAGGACATAACACCATTCGCTACATAAACCGTATTTGAACAGTTAATCATTAAAGTAATCGTGAAGATATATAGAGATAAGAATATTGTAAAGAGCTGCAGAACACTTAACATAGTAACTATATTATAAATGCTTATCTATAGGTAGGTACATATGAATTGTTACAATTAGTTCCACTTGTAATATGTCGAGTAGTTATTATGCCATTATAGGTAATCTACATACCTAAGTTGTTCCGGTACTGTGTTTTACCAGAGCTGATTTTGTATGTTACGAGCTGAAGTAAATAAAAGTATTGCTTTCTCATACTGATCAGCAAAAGAAGAAGGAGATAGATGAAATATGTAGTCACATAAGCACGAGAGGCCATTAAAACTTCAGCATAGTTTTAGATGGTACTTAATTAAAAACAGGATGTACCGAATTTTAAATCTGGCTTTATATAAACTCTTCTTTTTATTTCAAACTTTAACTTTTCTAAACTATACTTCATGTTTATTTCTGGATAATATTAACATAATTTAAAAGCAGTCTTAAAAAAGTTATATGTACAATTATATAAAAAAGGGAGGAGAAAGAATCATAGGGCATAAAAAAAATATCATCACAACGGTAATGTTTTCTCATTGATTGTCTTAGTTGTTTTAGTATGTTTATGTGTATTTATTTGTACTTATATTTATATATAATTAGGTGTATATATTATATTTATAGTTTTTAATAGATATATGTATATCTTTATATTTAAATAAATATTTATTCCTCAATTCTCGCTATTGCACCTGCCACTGTTTGTTTCTGCATCACCCAAATGTTGACTGGTAGAAAATGCCTATGGCATTAAGTACGCCTCTGTACATTTGTGTGCTTGAAGTATTAAATAATTAAATAAAGATTCGTGCGCATCGCTGTCAACAGGAAAAGTGCCCAAAAGGCTGACAGCATTGCCGCGTTGTATGGCAATGCTGATTCTTTTTGCAAGAAATAGGTGAGCCCTCTGATCACGCGAAGAGTCTACCAACCACGTGGCGATGTCTCGCGAAAGTAAGTGGTTACTCGAACGGCCATGGGGTCACCCCCAACAGCTCGAACATATAGGGTTTTAAAACAGCGGCCACCCCGGCGGTGTCAAGAGTACGACGAATTATATCATTCATGCTGGCGTGCCGTGCTATGCGGTCTGCGCTCTTACTGCAGGATTGGCCATGGTGTCCGAGGCAGTTGACACCTTCATTGCATTGGCAGCGATGTAGACCCAGACGCAGATAAGTAGCGAGCCGGAAGGTGGTGTCACCCAGCATAATGCCTATATTGGGTGACGGTAACGCCTGTAGCCAGAGGCCCGACTCCCACTCACCCATAGTCAGCAGGCGGGTACGCACAGCAGTATTGGAGGACGCAGCAGTATTGGATAAGATTATTCCGTACCAACCAGCAGAAAGGCTCATCCCACTGTCTTTGGGAAGATGGGTTTACGGGCCGATCTGCATCGGGGCAAGCCATTTTCCATGCCTTCACCGAATCATTCAAACACGGCACTTAAAAGCCAACCAGAGAAGGGTTTTAAATTTTCCCGTTCAACTTTTAAGTGCTGTGGACAGAGGGCACAAACAAAAGTAAGCTAATACTGGTAATTTTGCGGACGCCGAGGGCACCAAAACGGATGGGTAGTGAGGCTTGCAGCCAGTCGTCCAAGGCCAGATTTAAAATGGATGTTATAGTGTGCTGCGAATAATTCGAGCGATTTTGTGTAAGAGGTATGCTTCGATAAAAGGGTAAGAGCGTAGAAATTATATAAAATTTCGGCCGAATCTAAATTACTTATGAAGAGTCTGAAACATCGTTAAAATTTCTAATTTTACTTTCGATGATTTGAGGCAAGTTGTCCAGTTCAAGTTGATACGCAATGTTTTCGGGGCTCTCTCATGTGGCGAACCGTTATTTATCTTGGTTAAATTTTATCTTTCTTTAAATCGTAGACTAACAGATAAACGCGCAAGTAAGAAAAAAAAGATAAAACGTAGATATTTTGCTATCTTTGTTAAAAAGGTATTCTAATGTTGAAATGATAATATTGGTCACAGATCTGCACTAGTTTTATTTTTCAAAAGGAACAATAATAATATGATACTCAAGTCGCTAGACATCACCAAAAATATGAAACATTTGCCTGACTAGCTTAGGGTCAAAGATCAATTATATTATTTTTAGAAGTTTTTCTCGTGTTTCTATATATTTTACTAGCCTCCGCCACGGGCTTCGGCCGTATTATATATAAATTATAGCCTATGTTAGTGATAATATAGCATTCTACTGATGAAAGAATTTTTTAAATCGGTCCTGTTTTTAAGTTTATTCATTACAAACAACAATACAAATATTTTCTCTTTATATATTATCGTAGAAGAATTCATACAGTCAGAGTTCCGGGTTCTGATTGATTAGCGTTCAAATCATCACCTCGATATAAAGTTAGGTAGTTTGACTCATTCAAATCATACTTATGCTGGTTGACTGGCTCATTAATTACGTCTACCGTCTTATTTGTAGGTGCACGATGTAACACGATGGAGGAAAACCTAACGTAAATAATAAATCGCCTCTTACTTAAGGCAAGTTTTTACTATGAGCGACTACTTAATCATCCTATTGTTTTCTAAGAACCTCGTCTGCCTCGTTCTTCTTCTGCTCGGAAGTGCAACTGCTGAGCATGAGGTCATTTGTTTTCCAATCAAGACCATGAAACCCTCATTAACCATTTATACACATATAAACAGACAAGAAGAAAGGAACGGAACACTGTGTCGATGCTGTGGTAATGCTTATTTCTAAAGAAATTTCTTACAGCATACCTGCGATTAGGATAAAGGATAAAAAAGCGATGTAGACAACGTGTGTAAGAGTAAAAGAGAAAACAAAATACATAAAAATCAAAAAACAACTCACTAATTTAAATATAAACATACAATATGACAATATACTTACATAAAACACTACGTCTAAAATAAATATCACTAAAATACTTAATTATATGCAACTATGACGTAGTGGAAAGATAGCGTTCTTTCACTCTTCTTTTAAATACTGTAACAGTTTTAGTTAAGTTTAAGATTATTATTTTTATTTTATTTTATTAATTTATTAGTTATAAGTTGTTATTTATGTACAGTTCAATTGAATTCTGAATAAATGATGACACATCATCAAGACAATTATTCAATTGAATATTTTTTTTTTTTACTTGTTCTTAGTCTTTTGTTATTGTTCCGAAATAAACTTTTTGTTGTTCACGAGCTCGTGACTAAGTAATAACAGCCGTGCGGGTCGATCCATCAGGTTAAACCACGCTAACCGGGGTTGGTCCGTGGATGGGTGACCATCTTTACATACCGAGACTCCTCCGTGCCTCGGAAAGCACGAGAAGCCGTTGATCCCGGCTGTCATTCGTGGATCTTTGACAGTCGTTACGGGGTCATCAGAAGCCCGAAAGTCTGACAACCAGTCTTACTAAGGGGTATCGTATTACACAGTTACTGGGTTGTGGAGGTCAGATAGGCAGTCGCTCCATGTAAAATACAGGTATTCAGTATTCAACATATCCAACATAGTTGGGAAAAGGCTAGGCAGATTGATGCGTTCACCGTTAACAGTCAATAACTGCAATTTCTCTGATGACGTAAAAACCCACAAAAATATGGTAAACGTCAGGGAAAAACAACAAAAACCAACTCAATCCTAACACGTCAAAGATGATGACGTGATGATGATGATGATGATGAAGAACATCATAATAAAAGGTGTAAACTTTAAGAATTCCTGGTTGCTATCACAGTTTGTAATACCTATGTTTACATTTACACTTTTTTAAATCGGAGTTTTTGTTGTTATTTATAAGAAATTTAAATTGTAATTGTGTATTGATTTTTACATAAATATTATAAAAGGAATTAAGTTTCTAATTATCAACTCGGGGTACTAACATACACTATTTAATTATTGTGTCTACCTGCTGCCC
The DNA here is from genome assembly GCA_947364205.1 of Agrochola lota. NCBI lineage: Eukaryota > Metazoa > Arthropoda > Insecta > Lepidoptera > Noctuidae > Agrochola > Agrochola lota. Next base: position 6,237,117 of record OX376231.1, on the reverse strand, counting down.
ACCAAAGTGCTGCACTTATCAGTTTCATAGATTTCGACTAATAGATTAATGTAGATCACTTGTCACTAAAGTTGGGGGGGAGGTTTTGAAGGCTATTTTGTCATGAATGTCGAATGACCAGTTGTCAAGCGCGCGGAACAACAGCATTTTGTCACATTCATTTTGCTATCAATTTCGTTCGAGAAACTGGTCCTAAGTGACAGGACTATTCTAGGTCCTCCCGACCAGCAGCCTAATTGTGACATCATCATTTCAGCCGAAATACGTCCACTGCTGGACATAGGCCTCCCCCAAGCACCGCCACTTCGACTGATTCTGTGCTTCCCGCATCCAGCGAGTTCGTAATACGCGATAAATCACAATCTGAATCTATTGCTTCATAAGTTAGAAAAAAAATCTGCTCAACAACGTAAATAACCCAATGAATGTTGTTGAACTGTCAAAATGAAACAGATTAGTCTTAATCGCTTACCGAAAATGTTTATGCTATAAGATAGCTGAATCTACTCTTCAAAACAGAATATAACAAAAGTGCTTCTTATTTTCAGGAAAAGTTCTGTTTTCTTTAAACAATTTTGTTTAAAGGAAGCTCTAGGTAGTTTTACTCCAACTTTTCTAGTACATTGTAATTTTTGTGTCAGCTCGCTAACCTACATGAATAATATTGATCGACAGGAGTGGCGCATTTCATGGTGGCAATAACTTTATAGGACAAGGAAAGCATGGCATAAGGATGAACTCGATGGTTACTATTACCCGTCATCAAGCTTGCAAGCGTTACGATAAAATGCTCTATGTAGGTATTCGGAAAATTTTAATCATTTTTGATCCTTTCACAAGCTCAGTGTTGAAGTATAGTCTTTTTCTTTTATGCCAAAATTGTACCAACCAAAATACGAGTAATATTTCATATATATCTTTCGAAATCAAAATTAACAACAGCAAAACCTCGAAATCTTGAAAAAAAAAACCCTATAAAAAATAAAACGGAAATAGGCGACATACCTTAGCAGTACCGCGGAAAATCGACGTAACAGATCACTTGGAAAATCACTACAGAGAACAATAACTACGATGAAATTGGTGAGAGCAAACTCTTCAAATACATCCTCTCTTCAGAAACGCCGACTTTTATATTGATCGCTGGATTCGTTTTAGGCAGTTCTAAGAATGTTTCCATTGGCTATTCTGGGAAACCATATCGACGAGTCGATGAACGATCAATTGTAAATATTCGTTGAAATGCGGATTTTTTTTAAAATTCAAAGGCTCGGTCGATAATTATCGCGAAGTATTGGTCGATATCGATATTAATGGCATCATTTTTCTGTCGATAATAGCTTCTAGATAAGATTACCTAATATTATTTTAATGCAATAATAATCGAAATCGTACCTAATAAGAACGTGGGTAATTTTAATCAGTTAAACTAGGTATTAAAACATGTATTTTCCTTGTGTGTTAAATTGTAGATACTGCAATAATTAGCATTCTGTATTTTTGCCGGAATAGGGCGAAGCCGGAAAGCCTCATTATTTCAGCTATTACTAACATTGTAAACGGTCGTAGGTAAATGCCAGCTAAGTTTTTTGAATTCGTGATTATTAATATGATCCTGTAATTTTAAAATGCATTATTTTTTATTGCGGGATGGGCGTGCACCCTAATTGCACAACACACTTTCAATTTCAATCTGAATAACTTTGAAGGATATATTGCTATTTTGCTAATCCATTGCTTCATATGTTGGAAAAATATGTCTGCTCAAGAACGTAATAACGCAATGAATGTTATTGAACTGTCAAAATGAAAGACATTACTACTGTAAGTGTGTGGATAGTGATGGATGATGTCTACCATGGAACGACCGAGCCCAGAAGATGCCTGTTCACTCTTTCTTGCATGTAATAGTCTAACTGCAGATCATTGAACCCTCAGAGAACAAATAAGCATTTTTCGCTACGCTGAATGCTTCCTGCGTGTTGGTGATCCCAGACGGCTAAATCAACTCTGCTCCAGAAGCAAAAAAAAAGATTTATGTATCTATGCTTTGTAGTTACATAATTATATTCGTAAAGAACTGCCAAGGAATATTGTTTTGTTGAATTTAGAAACAGGAAAAAATAAAAATAAAATCGATATTTGTATTAATAAAACTCGTAGGTACCTTTTTTTTTTCAATGGAATATTTTATCAACGTCATAAACCCACAATTCATTACCTATACATATTTAACAAGAATAATCGCAGTATTCTTCCATTGCCGCTAATTATTATTATTAGAATAGGACATTATAATGATGTATGGACTATTCACGGTGACCCACTGCTGACAACTGAATTGGAGTTTGCCCTTATCAACACTGGAGTAATTATAATAAATTGACTCACTGGCATACAGATAAGTGTACCTATTCTGGTGAAATTGATAATGCAGGGCAATTAAAAAGATAACACTTTGCGTGATTTAAAAATAATCGAATATGCAATTATGTTACAAGCATTTGGCGTCATATAGGTACCTAGTTGATAGGTAATATAGTTCTATACATACATATAATAAACAAAACAGTAACAAAGTCAAAACTGTACATTGTGTATTTTATTTTGGTAAAAAGTTATTGCCACGAGGTGGAGGAGGAACGAGTCTGATGCCGAAAATATAGTTTTATAATTTTTTTCCGTTTGTCTGGATGCAGCAGAAACGGCTGAACTGAATGGGATGAATTTTGGTACACAGATATTGTATACCTTGATTAACACATAGGGTACTTTTAATCCCGGTAGTACGTTCCCGTGGCATGTTTTCGACATCTACGCGGGCGAATCTGCGGGCAAGAGCTAGTTTAATAAGTTTAAGGCTCCGTGCACGAATAAAACCCCTTTTCGTCAATAACTTATCTAATTGTAAGAAAGCTTGAAATAATTGAAACATTAAGTCTGTGTAACTATAAAAGTACAGTTTTCGTGGTGCTAAATCATTCGCGTCAGTCACAGCACCTGTTAATAGTTGGCATCACTTTTGCTCTCTCGAAATTAAGGTTTATTTTGCCTTTTTGATAGATAGATAGATATTGTATAATCATAAAATAAAATTTTAATTTTATTTCAAGGATAGCTGAATGTGTGATTTTTAAATTTCTTGATATGGTTTGCAAAATAATAGGAACAAATACATTACTGACAGGGTTTAAAAAAAATGGTTTGTGAATTTTAACATTACTTTTCTGCTATATGTTGTATAAGTTGAAAAAAGTGATTCAGCCACATGCAAGTAGACCAAAAAACGAAGGTTATAGATTGATATTTTGAAATTTTCAAAATCAAAAATAGTTTCTTGTAAAAAAGTGATTAAACGTCAGTCTCGCATCATTTTTCGGAAAACTTTTGCGAATATTTGTGATTATCCATGAATACTTATCTTAATTGAAAAATCATTTTCGGCCACATGCAAAACAAAGAACTCGACTTTTCAAATCACTAATAGTTTGGCTTGAATTTATCAAAATCAGTCGATTTCGTGCACGTTTTAAGTAAAAAGTGTAACAAGAAGAAATAATCTAAATATTCGAGCCGTCAAATTATTCGGGAATTAATAAAAAAATTATGTTTCTTGGCAAGTTTCCCGCTTAAAATCTAGATCTTATCATGAATTCGGAGCAGTGCACTAATTTATACATAAAAAAGAGAGAGTTTATCATTTTGCCTTAACCACAGAGAAAGTTTGAGGAAAACTGTAACTTTTTCCTTAAAAGTATAAAACTAGCATGAGTATTGTCACTGTAACAGTGGACTAGCTATACGTCAGGACGAAATTATACGTTATAACCTATAACTCGATTTTTCTAATTGTGCGCTTGGAGCTGTCAAAGTCGTAGGTCAAACCTACATAAACTATAATATTTTGACATTGACAGGTGCACAGTTAGAAAAATCGGGTTATACTCATAACATTTTAAAGTGTGCTCTTAATACATTTAGGTTTATTAAATCTAGAATCGAGATTAAAACTGCGAAAGAAACATGGATCAAAATTTTATTTAGATTTGTAGTGGAATGAGCGGGCAGCCTTGGCCCAAGCGAAGGATGATCGTTAGATATTTTGAATACACCACATCGAAATTATTATATTTCATTTATTTATGAAAACTGGTTGGAAGTTTGTAGGACTTTTTTTTTATCTGTACCTTTGTGCAGAAATTTGGAGGTTATTCAAAGACAAAAAAAAATATGCGCCTGTGTTCTTATTGCTAGACGACCATCAAATTAGTCTTAATTTAATTTGACCCATATTCAGCCCCCAAGTCAGTCAGTCGACACGCTAACATAACAGCTGTTACGGGTAAGGAAGCCAGACACTTCATTTTATGCAACATTTACTTACAAAACGTGAGAACTTAGTGCTATAGATAAAGCGATAATTTATTCATTTATGTATATAATCCGTGCGTAACTATCATCAGTAAGTAGTACATAAAACAAACATGTTTCTTACCGTAGTATTCAATCACAAACGGTTCACTTTCAAATTACTTACACGCACAATTAAAACTATTTAACTGGTTGATTGAACTAGCTTAGCAGGGCGTAGCGTGTTCCTTCCTTTATGTATTATTCATATGTCGGATTAGCAAAATCGATTTCAAAACACTTAGTATAGGAAGTGGAAAATCTTACTTGTGTGGTTTTAATACTTTCACAAATCCTTATCACTGTTGCGTGACACTGATAACAATTCCATTCACCGTATCGGGCTCCAGTTTCACAATGTCGAGGTTAAAAATGATCCTTTCACTATTAGCGCACTTCACAACACTGCAACTGTCAAACTCGAAAATGGAATGGGAAAATGTCAAACTCAAAATTTTCAACACTTCGCGCGGGAGAGGTGGTTTTTCCGAATCGAAATTGCAAAACACGTCGTCCGCGTTTTGTTATCGCTGCTGAACTAACATAGGCGTATTAATTTTACACTCACACGTCCGTAATCTTAATGACCGACCACAATAGTAGCGAAAAATAGGCGCCAAAACCGGTCTTATTGCCAGTGTCTCTGTTTGTACATTTGTTTAACAGATTGTTGCGTAATGCAAACGAGAAGCGGTCTGGGCTTTCGCTCCAATACAACTACCGGCACGCGGCACCCACACTATACTTCATTTATTTTCGTCTGACCGACTATAGTCAACCTATAGTGAATAAAACACAGGTTCGAAGCGTTCCGCGGTCGTTAATACACACTGTGTAGCGCGACGTAATAATTTTGATACGTGAATGCGTTCAAAATTTGAATATTAAGCTTGACTGTACCTTTCTCTAAGCCACAAATTGAGATAGGCGTATCCGGTTCCGGTACGGTGCAGCGCTATAAGCCCCGCAGCGTCATATCCGCCCCAATCCGGCAGGTAGTGGGGATACGTTTGCGAAGCGCAAGACGATATCCTTGAACCACATTGGCGTTCGGAATCCGAACGGTATAGTCGCGTTTAAAAGTAACTCGTTACTTTTAAAAAGGGTGTCCTACTTTTTAGTGTTAAAAATTAATTTGTGTTGGAAATGAACTCTTTGGACGAAAATTTTAATAATGTTAGTATGGACAATGCCCCACGTGCTCGGTCGCAATCTAGTGGTTCGAGCAGTAGCAGCGATTCTTCTTCCACGGCGCGGAAAAGGAGACGTCGGAGGCGAAAGGAGCGGCGCCGCCGTACAAAGCTAAGTAGATTAGAGGACGCTTTTGAAAAACTTACTGAAAAAGTATCCTCTTTGCAAGATCTTATTGTTAAAAATAATACTCAGTCGTGCATGTCTGACAGTGAGTCTATTCTATATATTCCGAGCACTACTGAGCTGGATAAGGAATTAAACAAAGAAAAAGGGATTGATTTTAAAATACAAACTACCCTCAAGTCGCAGACATTACAGACAAATAATACGCATCTCGAATTGCTTAACAAATTGCAACATTTTAACTCACCTGACTGGGCTCAAGTACGTTATTCCGAAGTACAGAAACTTTATAATTCTACCCCAGGTTTTGTAGAGCTAGAATGTAATGACGTTTTGAAAAATTTTGAACGTAATCGTTCGTTAGCGGTCGTTGAAAATTCTTTAGCTGCTATGTCACATGCAGTTATTTTACAAAACGAAGCATTTCAAAAAGGTTTATGCCAATTCATTTCATGGGTATCCGAATTAAAAAACCCAACGACCACTGAAGAGATTACTTCAAAAATCAATGAACTTTTTGCCGATGGCGAATACCAAAAAATACAATCGGATTTATTACAAATTATATGTGGCAAACGGGCTGATATAGTGCAACAACGTCGTGATATTATTTTAAATTCAGTAAAGGAAAGTTGTTTTAAGGAATCCTTAAGGAAAATACCCCCGTCCGCGCATCATTTATTTGACGACTCAAAATTTACAGATTTTGTAGGAAAACAAGGGGGCGTCTTAAAAATTTTTCAAGCCGCACCCATTAAATTATCCTCGCAGGGTAGATCGTATAAACCTTCTGTCCAAAGAAGGGACACACAAGGAGTTAGGAAATATATAGTGCCTGTGCGCAACAGTGCAAACTATCGCCCCTCCACTAATAGTGGCTTTAATCCTGCGCAAGGACGAAAGAGAAGGGCAGAAGAGTTTTTTCGTCACACCGAAGATACACGATACGGTAAGAAACGTAGTAGTACCCTGGGACGGCGTGATAAACGAGTCGATTGACTATCATCAACGTTTTCAAGCCGGGAGAATCAAACATCGGGTAAGTGTCTGGAGGAAGTTAGGGGCACCTTTATATATACTAAAGATAATATCGGGCTATCGGATCCCCTTTTTAAGCAAACCACCGCTTGTTCATCCCTTGAGGATTCCCAAAAGATTTCACACAATCAATTCAAAAGAAATCTTAATCGAATTAAAGAAGCTAGTAGATCAAGAGGTGTTAGAAAAAGCTTCATTGACTCCGAGCTTTGTCTCAACAATTTTTCTTGTACCAAAAAAGGAAGCGACGTCTTCGTTTCGCCCGGTCTTCAATTTAAAATTACTGAACAACTATGTCAAAATAGACAAATTCCGATTGGTGAACATGTACAAAGTCCCAGACTTCCTCCAACCACAGGATTGGTTGGTGAAAATAGACCTGAAAAATGCATATTTTCACCTGCCAATCGCGCCAGGACACAGACGTTTCCTCAGATTAATAGTTTCGGACCAACTTTGGCAAATGACCTGCCTTCCCTTCGGTTTGGCAACTGCTCCGAAGGTTTTTGCCAGTCTTACGAATTGGATCGCGCAGATCCTAAGAGACCAAGGAGTACGATTGCTGGTATATCTCGACGATTTTCTCCTGGTGAATCAGAATCGAGAAATTCTGAAAAGTCACGCGAACTTAACGGTAAGACTTTTGCAGTCCCTTGGCTTTATAATAAACTTTCAGAAGTCTTTATTGACTCCTCGGCAGTCAATCGAGTATCTGGGGATATTATGGGACCCTTGGCAAAATCTCAAATTACTACCACCAGCAAAGGTTCGCTTATTGCAATCGAGAACATCCAAAATGGCAAAAGCCACCAAGGTAAGTTTGAAAGAAGTCCAGAGTATACTAGGACTTTGGAATTTTGCCAGCTTCGTAGTCCCGCGAGGGCGCTTGAATTCTCGTGCAATGCTGACCTTCAGCAATTCCCTATTGCGAAAAAATATAAAAGGTCGAACACCGATGCCCGTCAAGGTAATTCCGAACCTGCAATGGTGGATACAGAATCACAACATGGATTCTCAACTGCACGGTTCACCTCCAACTTATTTTCTTACGACGGACTCGGCCAAGGCAGGTTGGGGTGCGCAGCTCAACAACGAGACCTTATGTGGCAGTTGGTTAGTACAGGAAAGAGACGCTCACAGCAATATCTTAGAGATGTTGGCAATTTTGCGAGTAATTCAGGTAAAAGGTCACCTAATGACCGATACAAGCCTATTAATTCAGAGCGACAACCGAACTGTAGTTTCTTACCTGCGCAACGAAGGCGGTACACAATCACAGGCTCTCCTAAACCTAACATACGAAGTCTTAGACGAAATAGATCGTTATCGGATACATATCTCAGTATATCACCTTCCCGGTCGATACAACTACGTAGCAGATCGGCTTTCAAGGAAATCTGCCCCGACAGAATGGCATTTGCTTCCCCGTGCTACCGAAAAAATTTTTCAGCGCTTCGGAATTCCCGAAATAGATCTTTTTGCGTCACGAACTGCTCATGTAGTACCCAGGTATGTGAGTCTGGATTTAGATCAGGCGGCTGTTTTCCAAAATGCCTTCGGTCGCCCTTGGCACTACAGGTTAGCGTGGATATTCCCACCACCGTGTCTAATACCCAGAGTATTAGCGCACCTGAACCAGGCAACCGGCATGTACCTGGTGATAACACCCGATTGGGAGAAGGTCTTTTGGAGAGCAGATCTGGTGGCTCGCTCCATGCGCCCTCCCTACCAGTTGAGGGATTTGGACCAAGTCTTGATAGACACAACAACCAATCGACCGCCTCCACAAGTTCATCAATTAAATTTAAAGGTGTGGTTAATACGGGGTGGTCATCGCTATTAGATTCTTGGCAGAAAGATCAGATAGAAATTTTAGAAGGTAGCTGGAGGAAATCGACCTTAAATACTTATAGGCCGGCATGGTTACGATGGTGTAAATGGTCACGTGACAATAATGTGAGCTCTATAGATCCATCCCCTGAAGATGTGGCTCGATTTCTAACGGATTTGCATCTTAAATTTAAATTTGCCTATAGTACAATTGCAGTACATAAGTCTGTGGTATGTACCCTTTGTCGCCCACCTAGTGGCTTCTCATTAGGTTCTCACATTATTATAAAGCAAGTATTAAAGGGTATAGCATTAAAACAGCCACCCAAAGCTAAAATTCCTATTTGGGACGTTAATGTTTTAATTAGATTCTTAGTTGACAAAATTCCCTCCAAAATGTCATTGTTCGAAATTTCTAAAAGAACCGCAATTCTCCTTTTATTGTGTTCCGGACGCAGAGTCCATGACCTTACATTATTGAGTATAAATAAAGAAAACTTTGTTAAGAGTGATGATTCTATAGTGTTTTGGCCAATTTTTGGGTCCAAAACTGATAATATAACATATATGCAATCTGGTTGGCGTTTACTTAAAGGTGAGTCGAACTCCAACATTGACCCAATTTATTGGATTGACAAATTGCTACAGTGCTCTAATGATCGAAGGGGTAATATTGAGAGCTTATTTATTAGTACACGTGGTGAACCCAAACCAGCCACCCGCACAATCATAGGTGGCTGGATTAAGTCAATGTTAAAACAAGCCGGAATAAACACTAGTCCAGGTAGTGTGCGATCGGCAGTAGCCTCGGCTAGTTGGTCTGATAATATTCCCATTGATCATATTTTGGAGAGAGGAAATTGGCGCTCTGCTTTGACATTTCACAAATATTATAAAAAAGAAATCAAGAATTACAGGTCCACAAATGAATCAAGTCAGATCAGTAATCTGTTTCGAACGATAAGGTGATTTACTTAATCGTAATATCGATGTATAATTAAAGTCATAGGAACTAATTCTGTTGATTTAATAAGTTGAACTATCAAAAGTTTTCAATGAATAAATAACGTTGTTGATCACATTGGCGTTCTAATTTAGTCCCAATCCAGCAGTCGATAACAAACACTTCTCAATTTGTGGCTTAGAGAAAGGTACAGTCAAGCTTAATAGACCAATTTTACCTAAAAATAAAATTGATATTAAGCATACTTACCTTTCTCTAAGCCAATTTATATTTCTGTCTGCTGATTCTTTATTATAAATATATGTAATTGACATCCTTATCAATCACGGTAAATTGAGCCGCAATGAGGTTCAAGGATATCGTCTTGCGCTTCGCAAACGTATCCCCACTACCTGCCGGATTGGGGCGGATATGACGCTGCGGGGCTTATAGCGCTGCACCGTACCGGAACCGGATACGCCTATCTCAATTTGTGGCTTAGAGAAAGGTAAGTATGCTTAATATCAATTTTATTTTTAGGTAAAATTGGTCTATTATGTTTAATAGACGATTTTATTTCGTAGCTTTATGTAATTATTTATTTGTATTTTTTTTTTTTTCCTCGTAAATAGCAGATTTGTTTTTCCTATTTAGTACATTTGTTTATTAAGCGGTCACTGCAGTTTAGAAAACCTCTTCCTCATTTTTAATATGTATACCATATTTTTAATACGTATACCAATTTATTTACTAACTGACTAATAATGACTGCGCACAGCTGATACAAGAAGATTAGTATTAAATCATTTGCTTAGCTACCTACTAATAGAGTATCAATATAATTTTTATGGCGTTATTGCAGCCCGGTTCTTATTTATAAGATCTGTAGGATTATAATTATATGTAATATTTAAATTGTGATCGAGCAACAGGTTTAGCTTGTTTAAAAAATCCAAAGTGCATGGCAACCAACTATCAAACAAGTTTGGCCGCTCTCATGTATAAATAACCTATTATTTTTATAGTGCTAATTCTAGGAACTACTTCTTTTATTTTGACCAAAGTATGTAGGACATACTTTAAACATATTCGAAAACTGTTCTTAGCACGATGTCTAGATATTTGGAGAGATATTAGAAAGTTTGGAGGGGTATAGCAAATTATTAATAACTTGACTCAAATCAAAACATCAAAGTCGAGCTACTAATGTTCATAATATTAATATGCTATGACTGTATCAAATCGATATATTTACATTTTCCAGAACTGACTCGTATTGCTAAGTTAGGTTCTATGTAATTTTCATACGATTATTAAACGGATTAACGTACTTACATACTATAAATACCTATATTTTACTCGTATTTCGGAAATACTTGGTACAAAGGAAATAATATTGGATTGTGAAAAATCGAGTCATCTATTTTCAGTGTCTTGAAGCTGGCACGAAAATATCAAATTGGCTAATGTGTGCGTTGAACTCATAGAGTATAATTTTAAAAATTACACAACGTTAATGTGTGAAGTTGATTCCAGGGAATGTAAACAATGTCAAGACCGTTCGTTCAGTTCAACAAAAGATCAAGGTTGACGTTAACACATAACCACGCGTGTCAAAATTAATTGTCAAAAGTCAATATAGGTTCAGTTTGTGATAACCAAATATCTGTAATATTTCTATAACCTACAACACTGCGTATATAAATTATTCAATTCCTTTTGACTTGATATATTTTTATTTGATTTATTATTAGAACATTAACTACGTGAAATCTAGTAAAATCTATTAAACTGGCATTAATCAACGTTAATTAACTGATATACAAATTGTTTAAAACACATAACAAACCAAAATAATTTAGGACTGCGATATTTATGTTACAGTCTAATTATCAAAGCACATGACAGTGTTTTAAAGTTAAGAATAAAATCAATACTTAATAAAAAAAAAAAATACGAGGTCTATCAAGTATCAAGTCTGACAGGTCGGTACAGAGGTGATAATAAGACAAAGCAGAGGCCTAACAAGGCTGAAAGCAAGGTTGTCGCAAATACAATACTAATGTGGTGTAAAAAAACTAATAGGAGGAATTTGCTTGTAAGAATCGAATGTAATCGTTTTGATTGTCCGTCTCATTTGACTATTGATTGTCAACTGTTTTGATTCGATTTTTAAAACCGTCTGGTTGACCTAATTAGGTATCTGGCTGTTCATTTTTAATTTATTTCAGACTAAATGACCCGGTGAACTTCGTACCACGTGAGTCAAAATTTAGATATTTCGACTATACCTTTGGGTTTTTCCTGATTTTCTTTTTTCCTTAACCACATCAGTATTGAGGCGAACAAAACAAAAAACAAGTATTCAAATCGGTCGAGCCATTTTCGAGTTTAAAATTTTTAATACGAAGAGTTTTTACCTATAATATTTGTACGTGATACCTCGCATAACAAAAATAAATCTACACCTATTGTAAATTATTTATTCGTTACCTATTGGCAAAGTTATTTATTCGAAATACATATTTATTTATGCCGCTTATGAATATTAATATTGCATATTTTAATTCTTATCTTTAAGATAATATAGAATCCAGATCATAATTATTCTGCGTTAACATGAAGTAGATAAATAGATAATAGGTTTTTTAAATTAAACACTAGCTGCGTCCCGCAGTTTGATCCACTTCGCTCGGTTCCTAACGGTCGTAGCGTGAAGTTAAGTAGCCTATACCTTCCGCATGAATTGGGCTATCAAATGCAAAAAAAAAAATTATCACACCTATCCAAAAAGAGCTAGTTTATTATTCGTACTTTAACAGGGACTAAAATAGCTTTTGAATCCCTAGGGACTAAAAGTGATTTGAATTTGGAATGTGGATATTGTTATTAAAAGTTGCAATCATCAAAGAGATCAATCACGAACATTGTATGAACAAGTAACAGGCTGGCAAGAGAAAGAGAAAGTGTGAATTTGGTCACAATGAAAATCCAAGGCGGCCGCGAAAATGTTCAAATTGTTCGTCATTGGTGTCGTTTTCATAGTTTTCCAGGGTGTTAAAGCCGATAGTGAGGTCAAAATATAAATTCAATATGTCGGTTGCGACATTTTATTTTGTTTTAATCATACGTGAGAAGAAACTTCGTACCTGACGGTGGTCGGACCGCACACGTTGTTTTTGCTCATAGAGGATATTTTTAAGCTCGAGTGACTTACATCCCTCGCTACACTCAAAGAAACATTCTCGCCTTAAAAATTGTTGTTTGCTCCCTTGGCAAACAATCTACTATTTCAAATCCCACTGGCAATTCGAGAGATCAAAATCATTTTTAACCGACTTCCAAAAAGGCGGAGGTTATATATGTTCGACGCGTATGTATGTTTTTTTTTATTTTATTTTTTATTAATATATATGTCCGCCGATTTCTCCGTCAATTTTTTTATATGAAAGGGTATGCTCCCGGATTGGTCCCATATAAATTTTATTAACTTTGCTTGGATGGTTTTTGAGTGAGCTTCAATAATACGTATTTTTCCCACTTAGTATATGTGGATGATATGATGATAACTTCCTGTGACTGTTATTTAAATAGCAGGTACTGGTATTCGAATTTGTGTGGGGTAGGTACCACAACTAAAAAGTGAAAAATAAAAAAACTTTTTCCAAAAAAACTACCGACTTCCGAAAAAAAACACTACAAAGTGAAAAATAACTTTAATTTCGGAAGTCGGTGGCAAGAAACGAAAATTTAAAACCAAAGACACCGACTTCCGAAATTAAAGTTATTTTTCACTTTGTAGTGTTTTTTTTCGGAAGTCAGTTGTTTTTTTTTCTAACAAGTTTTTTTTGTATCTTCATTACTACCCGCAAAGATTTAAGAATGAGGTAACCCACAATCTTTTAAAACATTTCCTTGTTTACTTCGTGAATGTAAACCGCAAAATAATGGTAATTTTCTATGACACAATGAAGCAATTAGTTACAAACATAATGATGTTCTCTTACCTTATCAAGAAACATTCTTCCGTTAATTTGCATATTTTCCTTGAACTACTATGTCATTTGAATTACCTGAACTTGAACTTGTATTTCTGGAAATGATAGAAGATGTCTAAGCGACTTCATTTTATAGTACCCATTACTATTCATCATAACTAGCTGCTGCCCGCGGCTTCGCCCGCGTGGATTCTAATTATTTTTCTACAATAAAAGTAGCCTAAGTTACTCCTTATAGCATCAGCTATCTGCCAGTGAAATTCCCGTCAAAATCCATCCAGCCGTTTTGGAGATTAGCTGGCACAAACAGACAAACAGAATACGGACAAAAATTAAAAAATAGGAGAATTCATTGGGAATATTTAAATTAGTAACAAAAAAATGAAGAAAAAAATCACAGATATAAATTTACATAATAAAATAATCTGTTCATACAACAAAAAACATGAATATATCTTAAGAAGTTTGAAAGAAATATAATTTTTATGTTTCGGGTAGACATTACTTCCTGAATTTTCACTACAATACTTAAATATCCACATAAAGAATTGATGAGTGCCAAAATGTGCGCTGCTTTTAGCACTTGGATGATGACGAGGGAGATGCAAGCTGTACGCCTTCGCGCCCCTAGTCGCCGCAGGAGACGCCCCGGGCGTCGGGAGTCACGAGCTGACTTCCGGCCACCGTAGGCGCGGGCTTGCGGACGGTGACCAATGGGTAGCTCGCCGTCCGATAAGGACCAGGCCCGGGTCGACGGCGCGTTGTGTTCCACGCGCGCCTCAATGAGATGTCAGCATCAACTGACGGGGTCGCGGGTTTGTCCGAAAGGGATATCGCGGCCCCGGCACACGGACAACGGAAGGAACACGGGTGGGTTTTAGTCAGCAAAAATCTGACACGCCCTCTCGCTCCGCCCAGAGCGGGAGAAGTTATTTGATGATTTCCCATCGAAAAAGAAAAAAAAAGATGGTCACACAAACTCTTGAAAGACGTTTTTTGTTGGATTTTTATTTTCTTGTATTCTTCGAATGTTTCCTTTTCTCATAATGCGTATCGTGAAAATGATTGATCGAATTGACCAATTCTAGATTGGTACTCGATTTATCTATCAAGCGATAAGACAGTAGGTACTACTAATAACGAGATAAGGTATGCAGTCTAAAGCCCCGAGTACACGTTGGGCGAGCAAATTGTGGCAAATACACGCAAATCAAACGTCAAAAACAAGCAAAAAGACGAGATACGTAGGCCGAGCGCGCTCGCCCAACGGGGGCTTTAGGTACTTTTTTTTTGTTTACGGGTTGGTAATCCTCATAGTTGTCCTCCGTCCTGGGGCAGATGAAGGGGTCTGTCAGACTTCTACTGACTAAAACTACCCCATGTTCCCTCGCCCACTAGAACCGGGGGCCACGGGGGCACTTAAGCACTCTTCAACGCAGTCCACAACTGGTGCCGGCCCGCCTCTGCGGGCTCCAGCTGGGGCTTGTCCCAGCTCCACGCCAGCGATTAACGACAAGCGAGTAGAGCTAGCAACTAAAAACGAGTCGGTGAGCAACGAGTAGCGAGTGCGCGACAGCGAAGAGCAATTAACGAGTAGCGAGTAGAGCTAGCAACTAAAAACGAGTTGGTGAGCAACGAGTAGCGAGTGCGCGACAGCGACGAGCGATTAAAGAGAAGCGAGTAGAGCTAGCAACTAAAAACAAGTTGGTGAGCAACAAGTAGTGCGTGCGCGACAGCGAAGAGCAATTAACGAGAAGCGAGTAGAGGTAGCAACTAAAAACGAAATGATGAGCAACGAGTAGCGAGTGCACGACAGCGACGAGCGATTAAAGAGAAGCGAGTAGAGCTAACAACTAAAAACAAGTTGGCGAGCAACGAGTAGCGAGTGCGCAACAGCGAAGAGCAATTAACGAGAAGCGAATAGAGCTAGCAACTAAAAACGAGTTTGCGAGCAACGAGCAGGGAGTGCGCAACAGCGACGAGCGTACTCGCTGGTACGCATTTGTACCAAGCGTGAGTCTCGAAGCGAGTGTTCTGCCCGAAAAGCTAGCGAGTAGTCTCTTAGATAACTATTGTCGCTGCAACAAACGAGTACTCGCCGGCGGTGTAAACAGTCGGCGATCAACTAATTAATATACGAGTATATACGTATTTCTTTTACCTCCACGGGACCTACAATCTTCCTAGGTTTCTTGAGCGAGAAAATCGTTGATAGTTTGTCACTTCCTCGTCGACGGTGGGACGGGTGCCTTAAGAACGTCCCGAGTGCTTGGGTGTATAACTATCACTGCATTACCTACTCACGATAAGCATAATATCGTCAAGATAAGTCTTTTCTTTACCTTAGTTCATAAATAAATAAATATAATATATTGTGCTAGGAACATTCTTGGAATTGTTTCCATTGCAGTTGCAATGCGGTAAAAGTAAGGATGAATCCAATTATCTCGATATTGAGGAAAAACCTATTTACTAGTGTTACTACACTAGCTGAGTAACTTCAGTTAGTTGAAACTATGTAACTTTTTCAGAATTCCTTTTATCTGCTTCTTGCAAAATTTAATGAAAATCGTTTAAGACAAATAGAATTTTGTATCCTAACTATTTATACATAGTATAAATTAAAGTCGCTTTTCGTGTTTGTCTGTATGACCGCGTTGTTCTTCTAAACCACGCAACAGATTTTGATGAGGTTTTCACCATCGTTTAGAGAATTTATTCCGGAAGGTCTAATACGTTAATATTAAAGTAAACATATAACTAAGAAATTCGATGTTTTGTCAAGTTGTAAAAACCTCGCGAAGCAGGATTGGGTCGCTAGTAATATTATTATCAATGCCAAAGTGAGTTTTTTTGTTTGTTTGTTTCTTAAGCTTTCACGCTAAAAAATTTTTTTAATTTTTTTTTGTTATTTTTAACATTACAATTTTATATATTTTAGATTTTTAATTCAAGTTCTGTAGGCCTCTTTAGGTCATGAGCTATCTGAATATCAAAAAAATATTTATCCTAGGTCATAAGGGGAGGCGTGAAAATGGATTTTCTATTACAAGGTATAGTAGATGTACATGGCGAAAAGTGGAGTTATTAGGGTTACCTCTACTGCGGGTTGTAGCCACAGTTTTACAACCGAAAATGGAAAAAATTCTTGAAAAATAATAACACTATTAATTTCGTAACCTAACCAAACCTTTAGTATAAATTAAAGTTTACTTTCTGGCTTTAAAAAATTCACTACCTTTTTTTACCCTATCATTATACCTAATACTTACCCATAAAACGGTCTCACACGCGAATTGACCCCCAGGTCATGAAATGAGGCTACAGCATATAGGTTAGGTTAGATTCTAATCGTGGCACGAATGACCTTCGACACTGCTTTCCACTAACCGGTCAAGAGCGAGTAGGGTGTTGGTGACGTCATCATAAATTTAATCAGGAGGGCTCACGCGATATGAGCCAGTATTGACCATTACTACAGTGCATACAGTGTTGACCATTTTCTATCTGGTTAAGTATGAAAGGCCTACATTGTCCTCCCCTACCCTCCCCTACCCTCCCCTGTCCTCTTCATTGTATTTCACACACCTTTTTATTTTTATTTTATTTATTTGTCAGTATCTATCCGTGACATCACTGTGGGCCCTATCAGAATACCAGCGCTGCGACATTCTTATTTATTTTTAAATGTCGCGGCAACATGCTGAGATAGGAGCCTTTTGGCCTCGTACAGGACTTCCTTCTTTATATGTTACTGTTACTTTGTTTTTGATTGTTTTTGTAGTTTTCCTGTGCGAGTCACAATAAATACTTTTTCTTTCTTTCTTTCTATCTACCTATTAACACTGTTAAATATTGAAAATATGTGAAAATATTGTAGACAATTATTTTTTAAAGCGTGACCGTGGAGTTTCTTGCCGGCTCTTCTCCTTATGAAACGTTCAATTGGAACCGTGCACCTAGCTTCTGACGTTTAATAAGTGCCCATGTAGGTTTATGTAAATTAAAATATTTTGAATTTTATTGGGTGTATCTGTTGTTTGTCATTCTAAGGTCGTGCGCACTTTGGACGCGTTTTCCTAACGAATTTTCCTCGTGTGAACACTCATACGAACACGCACGAACGATCCCGACCTTCCAAGTACTAAGGAAGCGCGCAAACTGAGTGCGAGTTAGTCGTACGTATACGTACGTATAGTTCCGACGTCCGAAAACAATCCGAACTTGTTGGGATTTTTCGTTGCGTTCAATGCGATACCACTGGAACTATTTGAGGGAGAAAAACACGTTACATACGTTTATGTACAATACAAACTCGTGTCCAAAAGTCCAAAGTGCGCGCGGCCTAAAGCCTCGCGTAGACTGGCGCGACGCGATACTGGTAATTGTTCTACCGTGAAGTTTTCGTAGCAATTGTTTTATTAGAGTCGCGTGACGCGTCGCGTGACGCGTCGCGGGAATCTTAAAGAGGTAAAATTTGTGAGTTGGGGGTTATCTTCGCAACGACTGATTCGATTCCAAAATGTTTTGCACTCATGGTCAGCTACGGTATTGCCGAGTGCCATAGAATCAAGAAATTTCACGCAGACGAAGTCGCGGGCAAAAAGCTAGTATGTTATAAATGCCAATAGGGATGATGACTAAAATAATTTTATTTGTCCGTCTTTGAGATTATAAAAAAATATTGGACACGTATTTTTTCTTTTTTTACGTAATCTAAAGATTACGGCGATACATTGAGGTAAAATGTGTCATGACGTCACGAGTATGTAGATTTTATACATACTACTGACGTAACGACCCCCACTCCCCAACCTAAAATGCGTAATCCCCAAAAAAATCGAAGTAATCTTTTATTAATATGATAAAGTAAAAAATACGTGTCTAATATTTTTTTATTATCTGACTGACGGACTAATTAGTTTTTCACTTTTTTTTACGCAGGCATCATCCCTATTGAAACTGGTATTTTCATAAAAGTACTAATTAGCTATCATATGACGCCTTGTTGATCATTATGGGCTTCATAAATATATTAACGACAATCAATAAATCTAGTTATGATTTATCATTTCTAATGGTAATGTTCATTAATATGCATTACACGCTAGGATAGCTACTTAGCGCGTAATAAATATAAATCAACACGCTAGGTAAACTCAAGGAAATGAATTGTATAACAAATCCAACTTAAATTGTTCGTATATTGAAATCACAACTGTCATTATTTGACAGTTGTATGAAATGGCTACAGCACGGCAATTTGACGTAGCATGTCATTTTCTGTACCTATGGTCATTTGTACTCACACGTTTTTTTGCCGAGAAAAACGACGGTTTATTCCCCGTAATTAGGCACGGTCGTCAGTGATTCATCACTATGAAAGCTTGTGGACCGATACGTTTGTTTTACGGCACGGTTTATAAGCCGTGTGTAGGCACGGTCGTCAGTGTTGTATGGTGTCCCGTCATTTCACCAAAAATTTATTTACAAATTCTCAATTTACAACAACAAGTTTGCCAAATAACTCACTTAAGAAAATAATTATCCAATAAACTTTTTTTATTAAAATAATATTTGACAAACAATTCATTTTTTATTCACGTTATCTCATAAAACCACGTTTTGAATAAGAACGTTTGACATAATGCAATACGCAATTTCCTAAAAATTAAACTCATTGAATAGGCAAAAGGGTAATATTAATTTATAAATCAACAAAAATTAATTAAATAAAAATTAAAAGCCAGTTCACGACTTGTGCTAACAGAACTACAAATAATATTTTAGTAGGCTACCCGGAACTGTACTAGTTAGATTAGGTTAATTATTTTAACTCGCGAAAAAGGTTAGGTTAGACCTGCGACCCCCTACGCACGAGCCGAGCGAGCGAAGCGAGCGGTGCCGCGGTGGCGGCCGGCGAATGCCAAAAACGACTAGAATATATATAAAAAAACACTTTATTAGGCTTAAAGAACTTCAGTACTTGCTTGTAAATTATTCAACGACCCAAATGGAAATTGCAACCATGATCACTTTGTGACTGGTTCAGAAAAAATATTATAAAATGATATTTAGTAAACGTGATTTTTCCAAAAGAATGTAAATATTAATGAAAAATGTATAAATGATTAAATATCATGCGAAACATTTGTCAAGAGAAGCATTTGCTAAATCCATGTTTATAAAGCGAGTGTTTATAAAATAAAACATTTGCGGAATAACTTGTTTGTGAAATAAATAGTATACGAAATGTTGGTTATAAAGTAATAATTTGTCAATGGTGTTTTGGTGAAACATTAGTGAACTGTGTTGTATGGATCACTATGCTTGTTGACAGAAACGTTTTTCTACGGCAGTTTTTATAAGCCGTGTGTAAGCACGGTCGTCAGTGTTGTATGGATCATTATGCTTGTTGACAGACACGTTTTTTCTACGGCACAGTTTTTATAAGCCGTATGTAGGCACTGTTGGCAAGTGTTGTATGGATCACTATGCTTGTTGACAGACACGATTTTTCTACGGTACAGTTTATAAGCCGTTTGTAAGCACGGTCGTCAGTGCTGTATGGATCACTATGGAAGCTTGTTGACGGACACGTTTTTTCTACGGCCCAGTTTATAAGCCGTGTGTAGGCACGGTTTATAAGCCGTCTGTAGGCACGGTCGTCAGCGTTGTATGGATCACAATGGAAGCTTATTGACGCGTTTTTTATACGGCACAGTTTATACGCCCGTACCGTAAAGTTAACGTGCCGTGTACCTAAAAAGCCTATATCGTTGCAATTAATATTGTCATTTTTTTCATGTCACCATTGAAATTCTTTCTTATTTTTAAAGGACTATTTTTGTCTTTTTCGGTGTCCTGTAATACCTCTGTTACGCATTTTTGAACTTTATAAACGCGCCATTACGCGTTACAGAAAAGAACAATGATCAAGAAATTCCTAAAAACAAAAAACACGAAAAAAAATAAGTACCAATTTATACTTTCTTCTATTGCGAATATTTTTTCATAATTAATTTGTAACAGTTGGTAACTGAAGCGTTTACAAATCGTAATAAGTAGTTGATTAACGAACTCATTCGGTTAATCACCTATTACCAATTTCTAATTGACAGAATTGCATTCGTAAAATTATTGATGTCTCTATTTATAGCGTAAATACTTACAAAATTACTGAATAAATTTGAAAAAAATATTTAAACAAGCAAAAGGCTCGCCCCCTATTACATGGGACTTAAGCATAACTGGCGAAATGTGGGTGTACTTTTGGGATGGGGCAGTAAGGGCAGGCTAAGGATAGGTCTTAGGAGACTGTCCTTATTTATAAGAGAAAATTTGAAAAATTATAAGCCTCTTTAACCTTTTTTTTTTTTTTTTTTTTTTTTTTTTTTTTTTTTTTTTTTTTTTTGAGGGTGGGAAATCATCAAATGACTTCTCCCGCTCTGGGCAGAGCGAGAGGGTGTGTCAGACTTTTACTGACTAAAACCCACCCGTGTTCCTTCCGTTGCCTGTGTGCCGGGGCCGCGTTATCCCTTTCGGACAAACCCGCAACCCCAGCAGGCATTGGTCTTTCGACCCCGTCGGTTGGTGCTGACATCTCTTTGAGGCGCGCGTGGAACACAACGCGCCGTCGACACGGGCCTGGTCCTTATCGGACGGCGAGCTGCCCATTGCTCACCGTCCGCAAGCCCGCGCCTACGGTGGCCGGAAGTCGGCTCTGGACTCCCGACGCCCGGGGCGTCTCCTGCGGCGACTAGGGCCGCGAGGGCGTGCAGCTTGCATCTCCCTCGCGCGCTCCGCCTCCTCCTTCGCGAGCATAACTGCTTCGCAGAAGGAGGTGACGGCCTCCCATGCACTCTCGCTCCGAACCATGGCCTGAACCAGGGCCGGACGCGAGAGATCGCCGCCGCCGATCGCCTCCGTGAGGACACGGCGGTGCTCCGCCCAAGCTGGGCAGACCTCCACCGTATGCTCCACCGTGTCCTCCGGGCGATCCACACAGTGGTGACACCCGGGCGTTTCCTCCCGCCTTACGCGGAACAGGAACCTCCCGAAACAACCGTGTCCGGTGAGGACCTGCGTCAGGCGGAAGGTGAGGACGCCATGGCGCCTCTCAAGCCACTCCTCAAAGAGGGGACTTATCGCCGCAATTGTGGCGTGCCCAGCGCTGGGTTGCGACAATCGTACACTCCATGCCGCCATGAGATCCCGCCGGAGCTCTGTCCGCTGTGCCGTGATTTCTCGCGGCAGCGGAGTTACACCCCGGCGTTTCGCCTCCTCGCGCAACTCCCACATGTGCGCGAGGACTTTCGCCTCCAGATCCCATGGCGGTAGTCCGGCAAGGAGGCTCGCCGCCTCACGGGAGACCGTGCGGTATCCCCGGACCAGCCTGATGGCCATGACCCTTTGGGACGCGTTCAACCGCCGGGCCGGTCGCAGCCTCAATGAACGCGCCCACACCGGTGCCCCGTAAAGGGCCATGGACCGCACGACCCCCGCGTAAAGCCTCCGGCAGGAGGCGTTTGGACCCCCCAGGTTGGGCAGGAGCCGCTTCAAAGCAGCCCCAGCCCTATCCAGTTTGGGAGCCAAACGTCGGAAGTGCAAGCCTCTTTAACCTACGTGGATTACAAGCATAATTTTATGTTATCATAGGTTTTCTATATATGAGATTGAGATTGTTGAATAGGAATGTTACCTGAATTTTTTTTGTCCGTCAGGTAGCTTATTAGAAAATATTAGACATGTTTTTTTTCTTTTTTTACGTAATCAAAAGATTATAGCAATACATTGAGTTAAAATATAGCTGCTCGACGTCACTCGCCGGTAGATTTTATAGCTACTTGTGACGTAGCGAGCCCCAACTTTAATGCGTTTTATCTTAATATTTTTTTATTAATATGATAAAGCAAAAAATACGTGTTATTTTATTATCTGACTGGCGGACTAAATAGTTACTTTTTTTCCCAGCCAACATACCTATTATTGGAATATTTTCTAGGTTCCTGATATAAGTTTTTTAGCAATTTGACATTATGCCAAGAATTCTCTTTGCACTTAAAAATATTGTTAACTAGTTGCATCCCGCATTTTCACTCACAGAAGTCTCGATACCATGGAATGTCGGGATAAAAGGTATCCTATGTCCTTTTCCAGGTCATGGTCTACCCATGTGCCAAATTTAATCCAAATCCGTTAAGCCGTTTCAGCGTGAAAGCGTAACAAACAAAAAAATAACTCACTTTCGCATTTATACTCGTATGCTAATATTATATTATAGTCAGGATTTAAACCTAGGTATCCTAACATTTCCTAACTAATATTATAAATGCGCGATGATTATTGATGCGTGTAGTACGTAAGCCACTACCATAATAGGGATGATGACTAAACAATTTTTTTTAGTCCGTCTTTGAGATTATAAAAAAATATTGCACACGTATTTTTTATTTTTTTACGTAATCTAAAGATTACGGCGATACATTGAGGTAAAATTTGCCATGATGTCACGAGTATGTAGATTTTATACGTACTAGTGACGTATCGACCCCCACTCCCCAACTTAAAATGCGTTTTATCTAAGTAATTTTTTATTAATATGATAAAGCAAAAAATACGTGTCTAATATTTTTTTATTATCTGACTGACGGACTAATTAGAATTTCATTTTTTTTACCCAGGCATCATCCCTATTGTGTAACACACTTTTAATCATAACCCGATTGAAGGAAATTGCTAATCCATAGCTTCATTTCTGCTGGGGAGTTTGTTGCGCCACTTCGTCTTCCCAGCTAATGCACTAGGAAGTGGTGAAGGGTGGGCGTTTTGGGGGACTGTCTTATGTAATTTTGACGTTCAAAAAGTGCTGATTCTCAGCCTAGTTTGAATAAATAAGTTTTGAATTTGAATTTTGTTTGGGCAATTCATCTGCTCTACAACATTAATAACTTTAATAACGCAATTAATGTTGTTGAACTGACAAAATGAAAAGCATTGCCACAGTAAGTGTTTACCCCGCAGTAAAAGGTGCTATAATAATTCACGTACCCCTCTCGTGTTCAATTAAACTTTTTATACTCGTAATCCGAGTTTATATTACTTGCCTTGCATCACTCTTAGTCTTTACCAAGATAAGATAAAGAAAATTCCGTTTTAGAAACGATAACTTTACTTTGGTGCCGATTTTCTTATCACAAATGCCTCTAAACTAGAATAAAAGTCACCAAAATTGAGTTTATTCCAGTCAAACGACGATTTTCCATCTTGAAATAGACTAAAGTTACACAGCTCATCTTAACAATATTTTAATTTAGTGAAAATGGCAATTTCGCTTTTCTGAATTTGACGTTTGATACCTAAAATTTTGATTGTAAAAAAACCAAACCAGACTAAACCTGACAATTTTTAATCGTTATTAAAAAGGTGTGGGGCAGTGGCGGATTTGCAGTCTTGGCCGCCCTAGGCCCCAGGCCATGGCCGCCCCTTTCTCAGCACCCATCATATAGACTACATAATGAATTTACTTACCGAGTCGGGTTGGCGCCGCGAAATTTTTTGACGCGTTTCAATTAGTTATTTGGACATATTTTTAAATGTTTTTAAGTCATTATTGTCATAAGATGCGGTGCAGTGCGGCCCGCCATAATGTGCGCGAACGTTTAGAATATATACGTATAGGTACTTTCAGTTATTTCTTGTTATCATTTGTGATTTTTTTGTCAAGATTTGCCGCCCCTAATATCTGGCCGCCCTAGGCCCGGGCCTACTGGGCCTTAGGGCAAATCCGCCACTGGTGTGGGGTAAAATAAGAACTAAAATTCACAACCACACCTCGACTTCACGTGCAACAATAGTACTGTATTTATTTTTTCTTTTGCTTATATATCGAAAATGGTGCGTCCTATCGCAAAAATAATGAAAATTAGGATCCCTTTTATAAAAGCCTCTGAAATTCAACATGTAGGTAATAATTTTTCATAATTTCCGTACAAAAAATGAAATATTCCATATAAAACACGTCGAGACTACCCCCAATGCGCGCCATCGGGTCTAGGGGTAGGGCAAACAAGTACCACATGGAGTCAAGATTGTCAAATTCGATTTTAGTTGTGTCAAAATTACTTTACTAATTTGAAGAGATTTTTTTTTTGCAGAATAGCTTTAAGATTCTCATAGCCAAAAGTAAACAATTTAGTGATAGTTTAGTTCGGTGTACAAGAGAATCGGCACCATTATCTACCTAAAATACCTTACGGCTCCTGCAAACAGTTGCAACGCGACGACGCGACGCGACGCCGCTCGAACAATTTTCGAAAAGTTTTCATAGAAATTGTTCCACCAGAGTCGCGGGAGCCCTTTACAATGAAACCAACTATTTAGATCTGTAGTATATTTGCAACGAGTTCTACTTTATTAATAGAAACTTCGGTCATAACATTAATTTTACTCTTTGGCAAAAGTGTGAGGTCTTTGCAAGTGTGGGCGATCTATTTAAATTACATAATAAACTAAAGATTTACTTATAATATAGGGTCTGATTTTTCAATCCCCCGATAACATTTATCTGAAGAACAAATATAGCGGTTTGACATAATTATTTTCTATGCAAAACTGCCATTTTTATTCCTCAGATAAAACATAATATTTGATGTTTGAAAAATCTGCCCTAAGTATACTACTTTATATAGGGTGTATGTTATATATATAGGGTGGCAGGGACATCGACGCGAAAACTGTTACCTTGGATTCAGTACGTGAATCTAAACCCCCAGCATTCTTCGTCGGTTATAAAAAAAAAAACTGCTGTTCTATACATTTTGACCGCGTAGGTGTTAAAAAACCGGCCAAGTGCGAATTGGACTCGCACACGAAGGGTTCCGTACCACCGTACAATATTTAGCAAATATGACACACGTATTAAAAAAAAAAAGTACTTACTAGATCTCGTTCAAACCAATTTTCGGTGGAAGTTTACATGGTAATTAATGTACATCATATATTTTTTTTTGTTTTATCATTCTCTTATTTTAGAAGTTACAGGGGGGGGGGGACACATTTTACCACTTTGGAAGCATATCTCGCGCAAACTATTCAGTTTAGAAAAAAAAAATATTGTTAACCTCAATATCATTTTTGACGACCTATTCATAGATACCCCACACGTATGGGTTTGATGAAAAATTGTTTTTTGATGTTCAGTTCTAAGTATGGGGAGCCCCCAAAATTTATTGTTTTTTTCTATTTTTGTGTGAAAATCTGAATGCGGTTCACAGAATACATCTACTTACCAAGTTTCAACAGTATAGTTTTTATAGTTTCGGAAAAAAGTGGCTGTGACATACGGACGGACAGACAGACAGACAGACAGTCAGACATGACGAATCTATAAGGGTTTCGTTTTTTGCCATTTGGCTACGGAACCCTAAAAACAGCAGATTTGTTTTTATAATCATAATTATATTATATATTACCATATATTATTATACATTATATGGTCTTAATATTAGTCAATAGTATCACATTCTGCCAAGTGTGGCGTGCAAATATTTGGTACATACATTTATTACAGGATATACCTAAGTAGATTATTAGGTTAGTATTAACATTTCCTGGTAAGTATTACGAATTAAAAAAAAAAAAAAAAAAATACAATTTTAGGTATGTCAGTTCCTGCTGGGGTTGCGGGTTTGTCTGAAAGGGATATCGCGGCCCCGGCAGACAGGCAACGGAAGGAACACGGGTGGGTTTTAGTCAGTAAAAGTCTGACACACCCTCTCGCTCTGCCCAGAGCGGGAGAAGTCATTTGATGATTTCCCATCAAAAAAAAAAAAAAAAAAAAAATGTATGTCAGTTAATAATAATATCATAAACACAAAACAATATATTCAGGATGTCAAAGTATAAAACATTAACAATTCAATTAAGATGTCAAAGTATCATTCAGATAGTCGTTTAAATTATAATAACATTTAATATACTACTTACTTGTTACTTGAAGTCCAAAAATGGCTCTTGATGGATCGCTTTTGCGCTTTAAAAGCGGCTTCTCTATTTGTCGAATTACCCCAAAATATAATGCCGTATGTTAATACAGATGCCACAAGACCATGATAAGCTGTGAGTAGAGCATCTGTGTCAATTGTTGGAGCAAGTTTATATAGGGCATATTACACATATTTTTAATAACTGACAAAAGTTTCAACGCAGGGGGGTTCAGAATCATGTACTGAATCCATGGTAATAGTTTTCGCGTCGATGTCCCTGCCACCCTATATAAAGTAGTATACTTAGGGCAGATTTTTCAATCATCAAATATTATGTTTGCCACCTTGTATTCTATTTTGAAAGTCACTTTTTGAAGGTTGTGAGTGGTAGGGAAACGGACAACGCGACGCGGCCCATAATGGAAAGAACATAAAAAAGCTTGTTGAGAATCGGTAGCATAATGGGTAGGTAAAACTGAAATAATAAAGGCTCATGCAGACTAGCGCGACGCGACACCTCTAATTGTTCTACCGTGAAGTTTTCTTAGAAATTATTTTTTAAGAGTCGCGTCGCACTGTCGCGTCGCGCCGGTCTGCACGACGCTTTAGGCACGCAACGCAAGTAAAGTGAGTGCAGATTTTGTTTCACGAAAGACGAACTGAAATAATCTAAATTAAAATCCCATTTATACGATGCAATATCTTTCTTGCCTCTGGAATTCTAACTAATATTATAAATGCGAAAGTGAGTTTGTTTGCTTTTACGCTTAAACGGCTGAACGAATTTGGATGAAACTTGGCACAAAGGTAGACCATGACGTGGGTTAGGAGATAGGATTTTTTATCTTGGTAGTACGTACCTGTGGGATAATTTCTGACCTATACGCGGGGGAAGCCGCGGGAAAAAGTTAGTTTATAATAAAATTTAAACAAAAAATGACTTTTAGTATTGCTTCAAGTTTTTGGTATGCCACAGGCAATTAAATCGCAACGTGTTAATCAGGTTTCATAGTTGAGTGTCACAATAAAACTAAGAAAGTTCACCTTTAGTAGTCTCGTTCTTCAAGTTGTTGTTTAGCCTTTTAGCAGACTTGAAGGTCGCACAAAACTTTGATAACATTTCTTATAATTTTCTGTTTCCTTTTTTTTTAAACTCGCCATCACCATTAACAGTCTCACAGCGATTAAAAGAATTAAAACTATTTTCACACTAGACTCGTTCTCAAAAAAATTAACAAAAACATAAAACGATTACGCGAACACCTCACACACTCAAATTACATGCACTCGATACTATTAAACGTAATTAAGAATGAGTTGGAGTAAAAACAATCGTAGATTCACATTAGTAGATAATTAATGCTCATTATATTCGATTCCTTGAATTATTGATGTTTACTTTCAATGTGTTAAACATGCAAACAACATTATACAGTATTGGCGGCTTAAAAAAAACTGATGCGATCAAGTACAATTAAATCCATTATCATTATAATCATCTTCCTTCCCTACTCCAATTTTTTTATGTGGTTGAAGCATGTCTTTTACTATTCATTACTGAAGTTTGTGGCCTTCGTGGCTTTATGTATGATGTTCTTCCAATTCAATCGCTTTTCGACTTCTCTCAGCGCGGTAGTAACACAGAGTCCAGTGAGGGCGGACCAGCGGTTAGAGGTCTTCTTCCATACATCTTCCGTCATCTCCGAAGTCACCCCCTTTCTAGTCATAATATCATCTTTCACACAATCCATCCATCGGTTTTCCCCTACTCATAAATTCCTCTCTTCATACTCAAAATTTTCCTCACGAGTCACGACATGTTCCTCATTAAGTCCTTCCTCCGCATCACATGCGCATATTATTACAAACGTATGCAATTTAATCGTGCACTGAACTGGAATGTCATTGTCTTAAGACTGCCGAAATGTTTTGGACTTTTGGACACTCCAACCCTCGCCCACTGGTTATCCCAAAGCCAGCCTTCTTTATCTTTGTCCTCCACTTCGCGTTGTCCTTGACATCCGTGTCGAAAGCATTACTTATTGTCATGTCTCTGTACAATATCAGCTATGCACCTGGTTTTAAGTCTATCATCACGCCAGGGCTAACATTAAGCAAAATCATATTTTGATTCTTAGAATCTTAGACCCCAGCAGACAGTGTGGCTCCACAAAAAAACAAAAACAAATCAATCTATTCGTCGTATCGATCGTAATTAAAGTAACAATAGAAATGATTACCTATACAGTTACGATAAAAAAATGGGTTCAAAGTAGGTTCAAAATGATAGTAAGGTTGTAGTTTCTTGGAAACAGGCCTCACTTTCAATAGTTGGCGTCGACCTGTCTGAGGAACTTCGTAACAATGGCATCGTACGTGTAATTATAGAAAAAGTCGATATTTTGTGGACTGTTCAGTTAATAGGTCGTTTAGAAATAAGGGAAGTTTGTTTTGTGACTCAGCTGAATTTCGATCGATTGGATTACGTAACTAATTCCTAGGGATGGCTGGGCTAGCTATGCACAGTAGTGCTTCTATTTTCATTTCGGCACTAACAATAAATTATAAAAATGCAAATTTATTACAGTCATGATAAAAATATTAGACAAGTTGGTAGCGGGGCGGTCGTGCACTTGGCCGCACGTCCGCGTCGTCGGTAGTAACGCTGTCACCTTGATCCATAGTACGGATTTTTAATGTAATAAGAGACCAGCTTATACTGGCTTTATTGGCTGTCGTGCGGCCTCCTGTACTAGAATCGCAACTCGTGGAAGTTATTTTAATGCACAGTTGAAATCCGCAACTGTCCGAATCCGACACTAGTATTTAAAACAAAGATAAATTACAATTTCTTATTAATGTTTCTTTTTAACGAAACGTGAACCCACATTCTTAAATCTTTTAATAGTACTTTGAAAAAATTCTAGACTCAATATTTAAATTGAATAATCTTCAGTCTAGTTTTTCTTGGCTAGCTGCCAGGGTTAGATTTGTTTTAAACTTTAATGTTCTTTTGTGTTGTTGTGTGTGTGTCTGCAGTCAATTTAAGAACTATCTGTTCCAGATAATGCATAGTTTTCAATACCATCCTCTTCATTATCATCGTCATCATCATTATCATCAATGTTGACAGCCTCGTGGTCATCAATCGATCATGCAATCCCTAGCATCAGGTGGAATGACAACTCACTTCATGCTCACTTCACCTATATGTTCACTATGAGATTTTTATAGAATAGACCTTCTGTATTACATTCTCTGTTATTGAAGTTAGTATTCATTCTTATTTAAGTGTTAACCGCGATCCAGATCATTCATCCATTTAGCTGAGATGGTCTGCCAACACTTGCCATCTCTGGGCAACCATTCCTTCAAACTAATAATGTAATTGGCCTTGTCTACAATAAACTTATTAGGGAAGGTTATTAAAAGATTACGTCCATTTGACGGACAAACGGTTAATGACAAGATCAAAGTGACCTGCGGCCAAATTGGGAGCTGTATTGTCAAATGTATTGCATTTATTTAACAGTACCACCCCAAAGTATCAAGTTATTGGACGTTAATGATTGTTCAAAACTTCGTCCATGTCATAGTTGAGTGAAGTGATTTCATCGGGCACTTAATGATCTTTTTTATTGCCATCAACATTGTCGGAGGTTTTATTTTTATTAATTGTGACGTTCAATTATTTTTGTTTTTGATTTGTTATGGCGAGTAATGTCTATATTTTTATGCAGCGATGTTAATGTCATGAACTATGTTTCGAATTAATAGTTTTAAGAAATTATTAAATTTACACGATTTGACAAACTAATCGCATGGAAATTAAATGCTCCAAGCAAAATACAAAGCAATTGGTTCATTCTAGTTGAGAGCACCTTCCCTGCACATTGCAAAGCCAGTTCCCAATCAACAAACCCAGAAAATAACACACAAAGCTACATCTAATGAGACACACATAAAAATTACCAACCGACATTCCTAACTCTGCGTGACCCTATCCAATTACCTACCTCAAATAATAACGCACAGTAATTTACAAAATGACATTCCGACCGATACGTGTCATTTGTGGACAGAATTACCAAGCAATTTGCCCCAGGCTAAGATAAGGACTAGTTTCTGTGGACTAATGAGGAGAGGAAGCCTTTTGAGCTTAAGGCTACTGTCTCCAGACCGTGAGATGAAGTTTTTTAATGATATTTTATTGTAAGGAGTAAGTTTTCAATGGAAGAGCAGCAGGTGACTTAACCGTAGGAAGGTATGAGCAGAATATTTCAATAAAAATTGCATAGGTTCAATTATTGAGGAGTGAGTCGACAGAGCTCTCAAGAAATACGTAATTTCAATAACATATATGCAAAAACATGAAAAGATTTAGAACAGTGGTAACCAGTCCGACTTACGAGTTGGTTCGTGGATTCGAACCAAGGCAGACGCTTTACTTTGTGTAAATAATTTCATCACCACTGCTCTCAAAACGGTGAAAGAAAACATCGTGAGGAAACCAGCATGTACTAGAACCAAAAATTCGAAGACATGTGACATCTACCAATCCATACCGGGCCCGCGTGGTAGATTATAGCTCAATCCCTCTTAAAGAGAGGAGGCAGCTGCGTCCAACAGTGGGAACATTATAGGTTTATCATGCGGTTATGCTTATGAAAAGATTCCAGGTAATGAAGATTGAAGAATGATGAGACATATCATGACAAACAGCGTTTATTTGTGAAGAAGTTTTGATAAAATCTATGATCATAGATGGATACTTAGATCTTTCAGACCCTGAGTAGTCAGGTAAACTTTACTTGGCATTTAAAATTTACCTTAAACCGGCAAAATTCAAGAAACATACCAAGTCATGCTATTTACCTTTATCAGAGCTCACGTCTAATCGTTTCTTGAATTTTGCCGGTTTGTTTGTTATTTTTTAATGCTCTATGATCTGCCGTGTCATATTTTATAACTTATTCATATCCCGGTATTCCGAGCCAATGCCAAGAATCCGATTTACAAACTACAGCAAATGCCACTGAAGTGCCAATTTCGAATACCGACCCACTTATTAGTTATTAAATAAACCTTTCATATGTGCATATGCTCTCTTCCATCATTCGCAGACTTCATATAAATAAAAAGAGTAATAGAGATGTAATATGATTTACATGTCTTTGTCTTTTTTATTTTCATAGGGAACAGGAATTACAAACAGCTCACAGAGTTAGCAAGCTGGAGTGTTATTATGATAGTTAAGTTTACAGATTACAAAAATTAAGTAGATATGTTTTACTCTTTTTTAATAAGAACTAAAATTCTTAATTTATTACAATCTAACCTAATAGATACTTAACTTATTATTTTACGTTATAACTAAGAACAGTATTAATTTGCACTTTTACACAATTCTGTGGCACTTTCTTAAGGTCTGATTATTAATAAAAACACTTTGTTCATGTTTTACATGTATAGCACAGCATTGTTACTATAATTTATTCACTATTTAAACACTACACTAAATCAAATGGTTACGCACTATGACTATGTCCATATTGTCTAGCAGCTGAATTGCGTCGACATTCACATACCGGTGAAGTCTGTGTTCGTAGACTTCAGCTGGATGATGGTGGTGACGAGTTCCACTTTAAGGTCACGGTGGACGTCCGTCACGTTTTAACAGTGGCGTGTTGTTCCACGTAAATTATTAGATATTAACAACATATTTGTTTACTTCAGAGTCCTTCTGAGAGTGAGAATTAAAAATTAAAAACAAATTAGTTACTTAAACCGTATCTAATATAGGAACCGTAGATACCTACCTGAGAATGTATGAATGAGATTTTTGGCGTTATTTTGTATAAGTTAGGTACCAAATTTAGAAATACAGTAATTCATAAGTATTAGCACATCATAATTATTATTATATTAATACGTGAAGCAAAAATTTGAACCTCTTTTTACGAAAATTACGCGGGCGGACGAATAATAAATTTAGCACAGTTAAACTTTATATGGAAAGTGCATTCATTACAAATAAATTAAATTAATAAAAAAAACATTACACACACTACCATGCGTTTGACACAAGATGGCTACCTTAGAATATTGACAATTTAAATGAATTTATTATGGTATTACTAGGCAACTACTAGTATTAATTAATTTCCCAGCTTCTCAGACAAAACCAAATTGACCAACTAGTATTTGTAACCTAAATATATAACCATTTCGCCACCACGACAGTTATACATAACAGAGGTATAATTTAGCAAGCGGTCTTTTTGCTCAAAGGGGTAATTTTGCATGTCATTATGTACAGAATGCGTCGCCTGCGTATTGGTCGACGTTGGGAGGCGGCGCGGGCGCAGCTATGGCGGCTGAGTTAATTGACTCTTTGATGTGGCATGTTGATTTAAATTGCTGGTATTTGGTGGCACGTTGATGGTAAATGGAGACTATGGTGACGGGGTAGACTGGTCTCTATTGCACAAGAAAGATTGTGTTTATGATGTTACTACATCTAGGTATTTATTTCTTGTTATGAGTAAACGTGATTGCAAAAGCTATGTGTAGGTACTTTAGTTACCTACTTCAGTTATGTATTCTACTTTAGTTAGACAAAACTGGTAGCTAATTTAAATTTTTTATAACAGATTTTACATTCTGCGATTTCTTGAACTCACACACTGACTTATTAGTATTACTTGTTAAAATGTTAGGAATATCGTATAATTTTACAATGTTTGTGAGCTGTCTATCAAATAATTAATTTATCTGTCATTGCTTCATTTTTCATTCTTTTTTACCTATCGTGGTATAGTAATCTTATTCTAGATGCATCGTCTTCACATATAATTATATAATTAATGTATACAAAATATAGTAAAAACATTTAAAAAAATTAACGGTGGAGTTTCTTGCCCATTCTTCTCGATACGAAAACTACATTTTGGAAAGGGCGACTAGAATAATATTTTTTTTTTGTAAAATTGACGTTCCATAAGTGCCTTTTATGTAAATGCTAATTGAAATAAATTGTTGGACTTTGACTTTGACTTTGTCACCTACCTGAAAATAATGTACAGTAGATAGGTAAGTATTTTTTAAGTTGGCAAAGATGGTTGGCACTTTTGGTTATTCTAAAGTCGCTTTTTGGACTCGACTTTGACGACTAAATTTACTCTAATATAAGGCAAATCTTTCTAGTAAGGCACACGATATGTCTTGCACGTTGGGCTACTTCAAGTGCAAAGTCAGGTCAAGTGTAAAACTTGACCTGACTTTGAACTTTTATTAATAAAAAATAATTTACAATTGTCAGCAGTTCTCCTCTCAAAAACCCACCTAAAACAAAATTTGTAACACGGTCACTAGGTACATTTTGGACAGCAAAAACATCTCTTTCAAATAGTAACTGTTTTTTTCTATAGTTGGGATCAAAATAATGTAGATATTATCTAAGTATTCATCATTAAAAACCAATATGGATCAGAAAACTGTTTATTATCTCGCCATGTAAATTTACAACGCCATCTAGTAGGGAGTAGCAACAAAGATCTACTTCACACAGTCAACACCTGTCTGATACAGTGATACGGTAGACCTACGCCGTGTAAAATAAACAAATAAATGAATAAAGGAATAATTTAGGTATTTCGTTACTGGGTATGCCACCTGACTTGCTTTTAAAACACTAGAATAGAATTTCATAACTGTGAACAATACTGGTTTTGCTATTAACCGTTAGATGGCAGAAGTGTAAAAACATTCTAGTAAATGTTTATATTGATAAGAGATGGCGTTGATTTAAATTAATATTATTTTTATTTTTACATAGACATTTCACACAACTTTTAATGTTTAGAAATAAATTGAACGTCTACTATAAACTACTTTTTCGTGGTTGTAAATGCGTTATACCTGTTAACTAGGCAAGTAGGCACATTACATTAACTACCTATAACAGTTAGCTACGTAGGTCTACTTAATGCATTTCGTGACTAACTGGCCAATTAACTACTATTCTGTAGTAACAGTAAACTTAACAGTTGACAAATATTAACAAACAAACAAACAAATTTTATTATATATTTGTATATAATATATTATTATATTGTAGTGTTAGCTTGTATATTGTAAATAACATTAAAATCAAAGCGGTAATTATTGGGAAAACACTTCACCTCTAAATTATTTAAGATTTCTTGTAACCTCAATATTTATTTAAAATACTTTAAGCGGACAAATAAACAGAGGCGAACTTATTTCATAGACATTTCAAGGTAATATCGGAGGAAAATAATAAGATTTCACATCAACAGCAATGTCCTGAGGCGTTCTAGTTTGTTACTCCGGAGAACACACGACCACTTGATAACGAAGACGACTCTACTCCCAAAAGACTCACAACTATTTTATTGAAAGATAAAGCAATGAAACTTTCCTCCCAGCGGTAGACTTCACTGAGAAATTGATTATTTCTTATTTCCACTCTTTATTTCAAGTTTTTCAAGATTTCAATCTCTGTGGAAAGATAAATTGAAATACTAGGTTCGGGGAACGTGAAATGAAATGAAATGAAATGAAATGAAATGAAATGAAATGAAATGAAATGAAATGAAATTGTTTATTCTGTAAATAGGATATAGGAATCACTTTTACACGTCATATTAAAAATATATTAAATTTTGCTAGATGAGTTCGGCGTTTCCTATCCGACTACTCTGAGAAGAAAGGCCGAAACAAACTCAGAGGTCACAGTCTCTTTTAAAGTCCAGACATAATCTTGGTCAAGCCATATGAGGACCATGTAGATTCATGTCTGAAATGGTCTTTTGAGAAAAGAACCACACAGATTTGAGTGGACCTGTCCAGTCAGTGCAAGCATTTGTCAGTAATCGTGGAGCTCAACTCAGAACAAAAGGAGCTCAACTCGACGAACAATACCAAAGAAAGGACATTTGGGTAGGCCGCATAAACTACTCAAACTGCCAGACCATCATTAAAACTAACTGAGAGAGGATAAAAAAGGAGTAATGAGAAAAAAAAATTAAATTAAAAAAAATATCCACATAGTCCTCACATTCACAATAGGTGATTAAAATAATATTATACTTTACAAAGTAATCATGTCATTTTGTTTTAATGTTTAAATAAAACTGGTATATTTTAATGATTTTACTAAATAATTCTAATGTCAAGTTTTATGGTTTTATCACAAGGTTTAGCAGAGCGAGCAGCTCAATCCCAAGCTTTTTTATCTTCTAAATAATCTGAAATTTTATAGTACCCTTTTTTACAAAGTTTGGTTTTAATACAAATTTTAAATCGTTTAATGGGTAAGTTTCGAATGTCAATGGGAAGTTTGTTGTAAAAGCGTATACATTGACCCATGAACGAGTTGCCTACTCTGTGGAGACGAGTGCGATGTACAGCAAGGTTGTGTTTATTCCTGGTATTTAAACTATGAATATCAGACATTTTCTTAAAATTTGATATATTTTTGTGTACATACATTAGGTTTTCAAAAATATATTGTGAGGCTAGAGTTAGAATATTTACTTCTTTGAATTTTCCTCGAAGGGAATCTCTCGGACCTAGGTTGTAAATGGCTCGAACAGCCCTTTTCTGTAGAACAAAGATAGTATTAATGTCCGCACAGGTTCCCCAGAGAAGAATCCCATATGACATAAGACTATGAAAATAACTAAAATAAACAATTCTGGCTGTATCTACGTCAGTTATCTGTCTAATTTTTTTAACAGCATAGGCGGCCGAACTAAGCTTTCCTGATAATTTTTCTATGTGTGGGCCCCATTGTAATTTACTATCAATAGTGATTCCAAGAAAAACTGTCGACTCAACAGGGTCCAGTTCTATTCCATTAACTTGAACATTGGTAGTTAGCTGCCTGACATTTGGCGTTGAAAATTTTATGAGTTTAGTCTTGTTTTCGTTCAGAAGAAGATTATTTACATTAAACCAATGCACAACTTTAGAGAGTGCATCGTTAATTTGTTCAAAGTTAACTAACTGACGTTTGATTTTAAAAATAAGGGAAGTGTCATCTGCGAATAATACGATCTTGTGATTATCCCTTATGTGGTAAGGTAAGTCATTTATATAAATTAAAAATAAGAAAGGACCTAGAATTGAACCCTGCGGAACGCCCATGGTGACTGCAGATCCTGCAGATCTCTTGCCATTAACATCGACCCTCTGAATTCTGTTGTTCAGATAAGAAGTCAGAAGGTCGAGAGCTTTGTTCCTCATACCATAGTGGTACAGTTTCTTGATGAGTGTATCATGATGTACGCAATCGAAGGCCTTGGACAAGTCGCAGAAAATGCCAAGAGCATCCTGCGACTCCTCCCAGGCCTCGAATATGCTCTTCAGTAATTCCACGCCCGCATCTGTAGTTGAACGACCCTTTGTAAAACCAAACTGTTTTAGATGTAATAAATTATAAATTATGTGCATTGAAATGTTCTAACATTTGTTTCAAAATTAATTTCTCAAAAATTTTGCTTAATGTAGGTAATATCGAAATAGGCCGAAAATTCGTAGGATCAGTTGTGCTGCCAGACTTGAACAGTGGAATAACTTTACTAAGTTTCATCTGATCAGGAAATACACCAGACGCAACACAAGAGTTAAAAATAATTGCTAAAAAGGGTGCAATAACATCAATTATTGAAGATATGGTATGTACTGATAATCCCCAAAGGTCAGCAGTTTTTTTTACATCAAGATTTTTAAAAGATTCTATAATGTCTTTAGCAGAAGCAATTGAAAATTCAAAAAGTTTGTCAGATTCTGGTACACATTCTTTTAGTATTGAGTAAGCAGAAGTGGAGGACGACGATGACAGAGTTTTGGTTGTTAAAATGGGAATATTAGTGAAAAAAGATTCAAACTCAGTTGCCACCTCCACGTCTGCTTCAATATCTACATCATTGATTTTTAGATGGAAGTCACGATTCCGTACCGTCGTTCTTCCCGTTTCTGAATTAATAATATTCCAGGTTGTTTTTATTTTATTTCCAGAAGATATTATTTTATTTTTAATGTGTAAGGCTTTTGCTGAGGAACAGGCTCTTTTAAAAGTTTTAGAATATTTCTTAACAAATTCTTTAAAAGTTTCATCATGGTTATATGTTTTTTCATGATACAACTCAAATAACCTTTCCCTACTTTTGTAAATAAGTTGCTTAAAGTTTAACAGGCAATTGTATTTTTTTTACTTTCTTTTAAATTGTTGTCACTACATCTTCTTTAAAATTGCACCGTTGGCTTATCTCATCATTCCTCAGCCTATCATTAACATTGAGATAGTATTGTGGTTACTCTCTGTCTAATTGGATGACATTTTCGGGAATAAATTGTTAAAATATATAAAGTCACGCCACCTGCTACGAATCTAACTTATAACATAAATGATTTTCATAATGATTATTATCATCATTACATACAGTTCCTTATTCTTGATTCATGTTTATTATTTTATATATATCTATGTATATATATGTATATATTTATGTGGTTAAGTTTATGCTTTATGTATTTATTGTGTATGTAAATGGTACACCACTGACTACCTGCAGTATTGCCTCTCCTTCTCCCTTTAATCCATCCAAAGGTTGTCTGTAAAAGATCGCTTTTAGCGATAAAACCGCCCATTGTGTCACCCTGTGTAAAATTTCTAAATTTATTTCTGTAATTTCTATGGTGTGCATAATAAAGAATATTCTATCTATCTATCTATCTATGATTTTTATTTCTTTAAGAAGGTTTGTAAAAAAAAAAAACACGTCAATCATATTTTTTTAACTAGATGAGGTCGGCGTTATCCTCTATATAATGTCTTAATTGGATGACTTTTTCGGGAATAAATTGTTAAGGATTCTGAAAAACTGCCCTCGAATGTAATTTTAAACTGTCCCCAGTAAGTTCGAATCACAACGTTTAAACATTCATGGTTTATGGTCGGAAACGCTGACTCAGCGGCTCAATAAAATTTGCACACGATCGTTCCATACAAAGTTCGAACTTCATTAAGTAATGGACTGGCATCTATTATGGCAGAAACAGTAAAGATTTCGATACATGGTTTTAAATTCAGATGTTTAAAAAAAATGGCTTATGAAATTACCATTACTTACATTACTAATAACATACCAGAACATCACCCCACTCATGCCCGAAGGGAGAGGCAGAAGTGTACCTATTAGTAATTAAACCTACATTGTACGGTGAGAAAGTTTACGCCAAATAGTGTCCCTAAAATTGGAATAGCTAATTCTCAGTGAAATTACAACACCCAACTTAGATTAAAATTGGAATAGCTAATTCTCAGTGAAATTACAACACCCAACTTAGATTCAAATTGGAAAAGCTAATTCTCAGTGCAATTTCAATACCCAATTTAGATAGATCACTACCTTAAAATACTAAAAACACAGAATGGGCATCTCGGGAGTGTGATCCCGAAAAAAATGCAACTCTAAGAGTACTAACACTAACAGTTGGAATACCAAAGGAAATAAACCGCGATAAACACTAAAGTCCTTTGTAATAACGAGCTCACCAAAGGTGGTTATCATGCCTTTGAATGCATAGGTAGCCTTTGAATGTTCGGGTACAACGGGCCAACTGTGGGCCTAGGACGAACGCGCGGACTAAATGTAACTTAGAATCGAACGATTGAACAACTGAAAAAACTTGTACATAATATTTAATTAGTTTTAAGACTATATTAATATAAATAGGTGATTCTAATTAGTATCACCTATTTATAAGAATATAGTCTTAAAAAAAAAACGACATATTTTTTTTTTTTTTCTTTAAAGAAAATTACGAAAATGCTTTATGATAGGTGTATTTTCGATTCAAATCATCATTCTCCTGCACCATTTTATTTGTGGTCGGCGCAACATGTATTTTTCTTCCATACTTCTCTATTAGTCGTCATCTCGATAGTCACCCTCTTTATAGCTTTAACATCTATCATTATACACAGTATATTTGATTCAAAAATCGTTCGAATTAACGTTAAGTTCTCCGAAAGGATTTTTTTTTCTATTCAATTTATTTATTCACAACCAATTTACATTGTGTTTGAAATCTATTATATGGTACAATAAATAAAAATAAAGTAACATTCATAATACAAGTAACACATTTAAAAAAAATAACTCACATCGTCATCAACATTAACATCATGATAAAAACAAAAATTACCTACAACAAAAAATTTCAATATCAATATTAATTAAAAGTTTAAGATTAGGAATAAAAAATCATTTAAACATTTAAAATCAAATTAAATAGTTCAATGTCAATTCAAATAAATTATAGGAATAATAATCCATTTGTCATTTAAAAATAATGTCATAATTACATAAAATAATAATTACAGTCGGCTCTAGTAACATGGAGAAAACGCATGGTCATAATATTACATTTCGTCAGCGGAGTAGAGACTCTTATACACGATTATTTTTAAATCGTTCTGGAGCCAAAACACAGTGACTCCAGACGATTAATAGGTACTATTAGCACTGTTATTGTTTTTTTAAGACATCTAATATAGAAGTTAGAAATTTATCACTTTTATTCTGTCATTCGAGTTAAATCTTAGTAGCGCTTCCACTATTTCATTCATAAACGCAAGATCGTACGCGATCCGCTCGGTGATGACGTAGCGCGGCACAGCTGTG
Organism: Agrochola lota; assembly: GCA_947364205.1. Lineage (NCBI taxonomy): Eukaryota > Metazoa > Arthropoda > Insecta > Lepidoptera > Noctuidae > Agrochola > Agrochola lota. The sequence goes on along the minus strand of OX376231.1, from coordinate 6,196,877 downwards.
CGTGTGCGAGTCCGGCTGCAAGTAAGTACCTGCAAGTAGGTATTTCATTTCTGGTACGATAGGTTGGTGTAAGTTCATTCTACTCGTTATCTCTCGTTTGTATCGGAAGCACGGCACGGTGTTTACCACTATCACATCTCCTCGTAAACGAGAGAAACTAATTGAAATTTCATTCACCACTCTCGCATCACGAAATCACTAGTACTCGTACCTTTTCAACTAGACACGACGAGTACGCTTGGGAGTTGTATTTAAGGCCTTGAATCGAGTGTCGACCAATCGAGCTAATAGGTACTTAATAGGCATACCTACCTACCATATTTATGATAAATAAAAAGAATACTGCCTAAACCAATTTTTATACGACAATGCTTGCTTGCGAGTAGCTACGCGGCTTCTACAAAGGCAGGCAATGTAAACAGAAAAAATGAATCGTTTTGTCTGTCGAATAGAGTTCATTATAAGATGGTGGTGCCCTTTTCTATGAAAATATTGGACCGAATTAAGACCTTATTTTTATACACTTAACCGCGGAATTCGGTTGTGCATCCTTTTGAAGTCCGGTCGGACACTTCTCAGAATAATTTTAGTAAACTGCGTACCTACTTACCTTGTACCTAGTTTGGTGAATTTTCTATTTGTTACCGTTTACGGTTAAGAAATAAAGTCTGAATTCGCTTTTCGTATTTTTAATTGTGTACCTATTTATCTATTGCGTATGTGTTTTTATGCTGTCTGATCGATGAATGGATATTTCAATGGGTACCGTTCGCAAGTGTTGTCGTTCGTCGATACGTTTTACACACATATGCATTGATCGCAGTTACTTCGAGTTCTCATTATTTCACAAAAAAAACAATAAATTAGATTTTTCGTGTGTTTTTTAAATTGTAATTTATTGAAAATAATAGTCCCAATCGTTTCGAGTTCGATGATCGAGTTTATGGCTTTTCGTTCCAGAACGAGCTAAAATTAACCGTGTATAGTAGGAATGCTTGCTCAATTTCGGTAAAAATTTTACGTGATTGATACACATTGATGCCCACATTGATTATCTACTAATTGCTATTGAAGCGATTGACAATATTACTACAATAGGGATGATGCCTGGGTAAAAAAAAAAAAAACTAATTAGTCCGTCAGACAGATAATAAAAAAATATTAGACACGTATTTTTTGCTGTATCATATTAATAAAAAAATACTTAGATAAAACGCATGTTAGGTTGGGGAGTGGGGGTCGCTACGTCATACGTATGTACAAAATCTACATACTCGTGACGTCATGGCACATTTTACCTCAATGTATCGCCGTAATCTTTAGATTACGTAAAAAAAGAAAAAATACGTGTCCAATATTTTTTTATAATCTCAAACACGGACTAAAAAAAATGTTTTAGTCATCATTCCTATTTCAATTGATTGTTTCAGGGACCCTTTACGTTTATGTCACACGTTCGTGTTAGGGCCAACTGACACAGCCCACAGTTTTGTCAGTAATCCCCGAGGGTCACACTTAAATCCTTTTGTGGAGCTATCTGTGAAGCCTACCGTGCATGCGGCGATTAGGATTAGCCTAGAAATGTTTGTGGAATTGTGTTAAGTAGGTTTGATTTGGTTGTTGGTTTTTGGTAATTAATTTTCACGTTTTATTTATTTTGCCCAGTCAATATCGACATAAATACACACACGATTTTTTTACATGCTGTTAGGTCCCCTGAGAGTAGTTTATACCCAAGTTTGTAACCCTGAAAACCTAGTGCTACTGCGAAATTCTGGCATTTGTATCAGTTAAAAAAGAAACCTTAAGGACGCCTTTTTAGGTATCTTTGTTTTACATTTGATACAATCTATTGGTTGCGAAGATACAGCTAGTCAAAGATGAGATTTTTTTTCCTAAAAGTGTATTCCAGATTGTATCTTTAGCTTGCGTTCACAAAGATAAAAGGCGTCCTTAACATATCCTACTAATATTATTAATGTGAAAGTTTGTATGTTTGGATGTTTGTTACTCAGAGGTAGTACGTTCCTGTGCGATAATTTCCGACCTCCACGCGGGCTAAGCCGCGGGCGAAACCTAGTATTTTTCATAAAACTGAAACAAGTGGCAGAATATGCAGTTTTTTGAGCATCATAGGAGTAACACAAGATTTTCAGGATTGCAAACTTGGGTATAAACTACTCTTAGGGGACCTAACAATATATAAAGGAATCATAGTTACATGCGCGCTTGCGATGTTTGATGCTGTTCTTGACTGGGCTAATTGGGCTAAGAATGTCCTCGAATAGTGGTAGGTAAGTGTTCATTTTAAATTAAGTTTTAATGAGTTTTTCTTTAATAAGCACAGGTATTGTTGCTTTTGGGGCAGCAAATACATTTCATTTGCATTATGCATTAGCATTAAAATACGTACTGTTAATGCTGAAATACGGCTTTATTTATGTTATAGGCACTTTAATTAACAAACTTTAATAAATCTCTTCGTGGAACTCCGAAATTTCAAACTACAGGGTAAGGGAGTCAGTATTTACTTAAATTTCACTTACCTGCCGGACTAAATTTAAGAGCTTGTCGAAATAGAATATCATTACAGGGCTATTCAAATTAATCCGCAGGACTCTGGATGCGAGCACAGAATTGGTCGAAGTGGCGGTGCTTGGGGGGCCTATGTCCAGCAGTGGACCTCTTTTGGCTGAACAATTTAAATTTAATTAAAACGAAAATTTACCCTTTTGGTGGGACACAGTTGGCAAATTAATAACACGCATCGAAGTGTCATAACCATTTCACGAGTCGGATAGCATTATGTGTGATTGTTTTTATCACACACGAGGTCGGTCCATGGATGGGTGACCAGTGACCATCCATTACATATCGAGACCCCTCCTTGCCTAAAGAAGCACGTTAAACCGTTGCCCCGGCTGTCATTTGTAGATCTTTGACAGCCGTTACAGGTAGTTAGAAGCCCGAAAGTCGGATAACCAGTCTTACTGAAGGATATCGTACTACCCAGTAACAGGTTTGTGGAGGTCAGATAGGCAATCGCTCCATGTAAAATACTGGTATTTTACATGGAGCGATTGCCTGGTAGCTGCATCCGGTTAGACTAGAAGCCGACACCAATATATACGTAGTTGGGAAAAGGCTAGGCAGATTAATAGATTTTTTACAGGAGTAACGATGAAATTATTAAAAACAAAAGTTTAAGTGTACCTAAGTTATTTATTTCTCCTATAATAATAATTCACATCATACTTATTCTTACTGAGCTAATCATACTATTAATAGATTCACAAAAAAAAAATCCTTTGTTCTATGAAAAGCGACAATGTAATGAATGAATCTCCTAAAATTTATGTTGCTGTTCCAAATTGAATTCACTGAAATATGAAGTTAGAATTAGTCACCTTATAACTAGGAACAGCTTTGTTAGTCTGTTATTAAACAATGCATAAAACTAAGCTGTCTATTATTAGAGTATCAAATGATACAGATATTAGATACATAACAACCATTATTCATCATCTTTCTAGCCTTTTCCCAACTATGTTGGGGTCGGCTTCCAGTCTAACCGGATACGTCTAAATGCTAGTATTTTACATGGAGCGACTGCCTTTCTGACCCCCACAACCCAGTTACTGGATAATACGATAACCCTCTGTAAGACTGGTTGTCCGTTGGCTTCTGAGTACCCGTTATGTCTGTCAAAGATCTGCAAATGGCAGCCGGGAGCAACAAAAAATTCAAAAGACATAGGCTGAAAATCAGCACTTTTCGAACGTCAAAATTACATAAGACAGTCCCCCAAAACACCCGCCCTTCACCACTTCCTAGTGCTTAAGCAACGATTTAACGTGCTTTCCTAGGCACAGAGGGGTCTCAAAATGTAATGGATTGTCATCCATCCACGGAGAGACCTCGGCAAGCGTAGCTTAGCTTAGTCACGAGTCCCTTCCATATAAAAAAACATTATTCTGGTGTTGTAATTCATTCAATTTTAATAATAGATTTCAAGTTACTCCGCATAAATAGATATCATGGCATTAACATTAGCGAATGACAATTATCTATACTAATATTATAAATGCGAATGTAACTGTCCGTCTGTTTGTTACCTTTCACGCCTAAACTACTTAACCGATCGTACCGAAAGACATGTAGATAGCCTGGGACCTAGAGAAGGACATAGGCTTTTTATCCTGGATATTGGTAATAATTTAAATGATAAAATATAAAATATACGTAGACGAAGCCGCGGACAACACTAGCCCTTTCATAATATAGACTTATTTTTTATTTTTAGTTACTTTAAATAGTTTATTAAGTTTATGTTAGTTTTTAAATCTGATACGCCCAGATGAAGTTGCAGTAGGTAAATAAATCATTTAAATTTTAAACAACACAATTTCACAAATTCTGAATAGTGACGCTAAAAAGAGTATTTCAGTGAGCCATTATTTCTGCAATAAAAAAACAGGTATGCCAACATCCCAGTACCTTTTTAACACCAAATAATATTATTTGATTCAGGTTTCCATTATACCTGTAATAATGGAAACCTGAATCTAATACTCAAAACGTCTACTCCACCAACTTTGTGAAACAATATTTATATTCAATTAAATTGTCTCAATTGCAAGAATTCAGTACATTTTATGGCCAACGTATTTCATTCACGAAAATTCTCGGTTCGTTTAAGTCATATATTTATTAGATTTTGTAAAGACTTATGAATTATTCATAAGTTACATTCAACCTTTTCTTTGTCATGGAATATAATAAAATAGTGGTATGAAATTCACACGTGAATGCATACTTTTATCTGAAGACTAGCGACCCGCCCCTGTTTCGCACGGTTTTTATGACTTGACAGACGAGATTTCTCCATTATATGTAAGTTTAATATTTATGTTTATATATAGGGTGTCAGGGACATCGACGCGAAACCACACAGCGTTGAAATTTTATGTCAGTTATTTAAAAAAAGTCGGCTGTTTCAAAGTATTCATAGAAAGTGCAATACCTACGCGATCAAAATGTATGGAACAGCGGTTTTTTTTTAAAATAACCGACGATAAATTTCAACGCAGGGGGTTCAGAATCATGTACTGAATCCATCGTAGCCGGCTTCGCGTCGATGTTCCTGCCACTCTGTATACACACAAACCTTCCGGAATAAATGACTTAAATGATGGTGAAGTTCGCATCAAAATCCATTGCGTAGTTTAGAAAAACAACGCGGTCACACAGGCAGACATTAAAAGTGACTTTAATTTATAATAATATATTATAAATTATATATATATATATATATATATATATATACGTATGTACTAGCTGTTGCCCACCACTTCGTCTGCAATCTAGGATGAAAAGTAGCTTATGTCCTTTTCCAGGTCAAGGTATACCCCTGTGCTAAATTTCATCCAAATCCGTTCAGCCGTTTTAACGTGACAGCAACAAACAACAAAAAAAAACAAATATTTTGTTTTTATAATATTTGTTTAGATTGCCGATAATATTAGCGGGTAGGGTACATAATACCCAAACCCGGTAAAATTGAGATTTGAAAAAACAAAAAAAACTATTGAGAAAATTGTGAACTGCAACAAATAATTCACAATTTAACGCATTATTTTCGATAGTTTCTAATCATCCATGGGAAACGGGCAAATTATTGTGAGTAGTGGGGATTCCCCACCTCTGGCGCGCACGGGTAGTGTGGTGATCGTGGAAGTTCAAACCTAAAAACAAAAGTATTTTGGGGTGCCCATGAGGTACCTTCATTAGCATTATTGTCACCATTCGTAACTCATTAACGAATGAATAACAATACAGTGGAGTTAGATCCCTAATTGATTTCTGTATCTTTGCAACAGACCATGGTACGTAAAAAAGGACCACAGATTTGGAATCAGCGCACCGCAAAACCCTTTTTTATTTATTTTTTAGGTTTGAACTTCCACACTCACTCCACTACTCGTGCGCCAGAGGCGGGGAATCCCCACTACTATTGTGAATTGGTATCAAACTTGTTTGCGACGGAACGCACCTTGCACTAATACTAAATAGCCTGCCTAGCTGCGAGCAACTTGGAAGTAGCGCTCGCCGGCCGCTGCCACAACAACAGTTCACAATTTTTCGACAGTTTATAATCTAATGGAAATAATGCCGATAGATTATAAACTAATGGTTCTCACAATCTTACGGTGACATAATATTGACATAGATAGTGGTATCAAAGTCACACAATCAATCTGCCTAGCCTTTTCCCAACTATGTTGGGGTCGGCTTCCAGTCTAACCGCAGCTAAGCAGCTGAATACCAGTATTTTACATGGAGCGACTGCGTATCTGACCTCCACAACCCAGTAACTGGGTAATAAGATACCCCTTGGTAAGACTGGTTGTGAGACTTTCGGGCTTCTGACGACCCGTAACGACTGACAAAAATCCACGAATGACAGCCGGGACCAACGGCTTAACGTGTTTTCCGAGGCACGGTATCAAAGTCACACGTGAATGCATATTTTTATATAAAGATACCACGTTAGCAAATTTTTGAATCAAGAGTTAGAGTCAGTTCGCACGTATCACACGTCGCAAACGTTTTTCACGAAAATTACTTTTTACAGAAAATGTAATGTTTGGTTGACTTTTGCTTTTGAAACTTGAATGTGTCTGATCAATTCAGATTGTATTCCGTGCGAAATATGTGGTTATTTTTAGCTTGGAGTATCTTCGAGAAAGTTGAAAATGTTAATGTTATTTTAGTCATCATCATCATGCTTTCAGTTGAGACGTCCACTGGTGGACATATAAATAATAATAATAATAAAAACGTTTATTCTCTCCACCACATAATGAACACTCAGTACAGTACATAAATGTGTATACAAAAATACATTGATGTAGCGGAGACTGGAGCCTGTACTAGGAATACCTGTGTTACAGGTCTCCAGGCCTCCAAACTACCCGGACATGTCACAGTATACAAACATAATAACAGACGTTAATGTTGGGAAGAAAGATAAAAACAAAACAAGTGAAGTTAAATATAAGCTTTTAAAAAAAACTTATATTTAATTAGATTAGACAGCAAAGTAGTTTGTGTGGGTGTGGGTGTGTAGTGAGTGTGAAACTCCAAAACTGGTCTTCTAATGTCGTGTAGGAAGGACATGTCGAGCTGCTTTTTATGAAATGACTTGTAAGAGTCTCTCGGTGGCTTCATAATCGTGCCATTGAAGCCAATTTTTTACTTTAATTTTGCAGTTGAATTTGGATAGGGAGTAAATAGAAATTTCTTTATTAACTTTGTTGTAAAGGTAGTCTCCTAGGAAGCAAAAGAATCTACGGCTAAAGCTGGTTTTGAAGGACCTTGATTTACATACTGTGTGTTTGCGTCTCCTGTTTAGGATTTCTAAAGGATTGTATAGAAGTTGAGTATGCCTTTGAATGATAGTACTTAAGATAAATAATTGGCGAATTGTTAGTATTTTGCACTGCTGGTAAAGTTCTTTCGTTGGGAAAAGAAAGTGAAGGTTACGACTAACTTTAAGGACAGCTCTCTGTGCCCTCTCCAACTTAAGCAAAGATGTCTTTGGGGCTCCGCCCCATGCAGTTATGCAATATGATAGGATTGACTGAACTAGTGCGTAATATACGGTGTCAATAGTCCTAGTTTCCGCCACATGACGTAAATTTTTGAAAACAAATATCAATTTTCGCGTTCTCGCTGTAAGTGCGTCTATGTGCGGTTGAAAACTAAGACCACTGTCAATCTGGATACCCAAATATTTGATAACATTAGTTTTTTTAAGAACAGGACATGAGCAAGAATTGTCCTGCAGGAAGGAGCATGTGTGTGATGTTAATGAAAGATTTGAAGAAGAAGTGGTCGCATGATTTTTTATGGAAAAGGGAATATACATAGTTTTAGATACATTAAGGGTGAGTTTATTATTTTTTAACCACTCTGCGACCATGTCGAAACCGAGCTGAGCATTCGAATAAACTTCTTCCCATGAGTCCGCGTGAAAAAGCAGAGCTGTGTCGTCCGCAAAGGTGACGATCCTGCCCCCACGCATTTTGAGGTTACAGAGGTCGTTGATAAACGTCAAAAATAATGTGGGACCAAGAATACTGCCCTGTGGTACCCCATACGTGATGTCAAGATCATCACTGCACATATCACCAACCCTTACTCTCTGCATGCGATTTGTGAGGTAATCAGAAAATAATTTAAGTTGCATTCCTCTCACTCCAACCCCCTCCAGCTTCTCGAGGAGGAGCGGGGCAGAGACTGTGTCAAAAGCTTTTGCTAGGTCCAGAAAGATCGCCAGCACCTTTTGCTTACCATCAAGATTTGACGAAACAAAGTTCACCAGATCTTGGACGGCATCACTTGTTGACTTTCCAGATCGGAAACCAAACTGAGAAGGTGATAACAATTTATTTGACTCTAGGTACGTAGTAAAGCGTTTGCTTATTAACCTTTCCAAAATTTTGGATACCGTTGGCAAAATGGAAATAGGTCTAAAGTTATTGACACAGTCCCTGTCCCCCCCTTATGTATTGGGTGAATTTCTGCAAGTTTAAGAGAGTTTGGGAAAGTGCCAGTTGAAAAGGCAAGATTGCAAATGTAAGTCAGAGGTGGCAGTAGAATCTCTCTATAACGCTTTAAGAAGATAGCGGGGATGTTGTCGCGCCCAACTGCACAGTCGTTTTTAAGGCCTTGGATGATTTGTTCAACCTCAGCTATATCGGTGGGAAGTAAAACACATGATTGTGTGAATGAGTTTTTAGTATGTATTTCAGGGAATCGATTACTGCTAAGTAGTATTTTCTCAGCAAGATTCTTGCCCATGTTTGCAAAAAATGAATTTATGTTGTTCAAGTCGTCATGCGGATTGCTTTTAGATAGTAGTTCAGAAGGGATGTCCTTGTATTTTTTCGTATTTGTCACTGTCTTAATGGCTTCCCAGAGCTTTTTGGTGCTAATAGAGGCAGCTTTGCTGATCTTGGATCTCTCATATTCTGCTCTTATTTTTTTTAAAAGATCATTGCAGAAATTCCGATATCGTTTGTACGTTATTTCTAGCGTCTCGTTATGTTGGTCTTTTTTTTTAAGTTCTTTTAGTTTTAGATGCATATTGTCGCGGTTCCTCATACATTTTAACAAACCCCTGGTAATCCAGGGTTTTTTAATAATTTTCTTATTAGATGTCTTTATCTTGGAAGTATTTTTTTTAATTGCTTGATTCAGGGTAGTAATAAAATAATTTGTAGCTGTGTTGACATCACCGTCGCAAAAATATTGAAGACAGGTCGATTAAGCTCATGTCATTGTCCAAGGTGTCATAGTTTACTTTTTTAATTACTTTGGAACAGGGCTTACGGTTTCGAGAATTTAGTTCAATTGCGAAGAATATACAATCATGGTCAGTAATGGAACTTTCCGCTATGTAACAATAAGCAGGAAGCCTTGTCTTAAGCATGACATGGTCAAGACATGTTAGACCATGTGTGGAGAGTGTATGTGCTGGTAACATACCATGGGAAGCCAGTAAGTTTAAGTACAAAGACGAGTTGGAGTCAGTATTTTGAGGTGTGATGTCGACATTAATATCTCCTATAAGTATGATGTTTGAATAAGCGGAATATTTACTTAAAAGTGTATTTAGGGACTCAATAAATCTAGTTATATTTCTAAAACCTGCAGGCCTGTAAATTGCAAAAACAATAGTATTTTCGTTAATTTCTAACATGAGACAGTTGGAGTCCTTGAGTATAGGCTCCTCAGATTTTAATCGTATTGTTGGCTTGTAGTACACTACCACTCCTTCGTTCTGTGTCAAATTATTAAGTGTACTAACGTATTCGTAGTCTTGTAGTTGGGGAATAGAATGAGTACGGGGAAGCCAACATTCTGTCAATACAACGAGATCCCATTTTGTTTGGGATCTTTCCATTAATGTCATGAAATTGGGCAAATTACGACTAATACTTCTTATATTCTGACACACAATTTTGAATGAAGTTTGATGTGGATTTTCAATAGAAAACGAATCCACATTACAATAGGATGAAGTTGCGACCGCTAATTTGTCAAGGTCATTAGCTATTTCAATTAGATTATTCATTTTTGATTTTAAAGTACTTTAACGGTCTTGGTTAACCATAGAACAATATGCGGTAAGTAATCACAAAATAGATATAGGAAAATGCTGTTGACATTCACGGAGTGCACGGTTCCAGAAAGAGGTCCAAACAAGAGATAATTAAGTATCGAAAGATAGCCAATTGGCATTACGCAACAATATAATATTATGAAGTAGTGCAGTCGAAAAGTCTTGGTGAAGGAGAATGAGTTTGGGAATGTATGTGTGATAAGTCGTGCTAGAGGTGCGTGTGGTTTATTTGTTGCAGAATTTTTAGTCCAGTAATAAAGTGTGACGTGATATGGTGTGGTTGCATAACAACCTAAAGGGTATTTGCTGTTTAATTTAGTTACATATAGAAGATTAATTACAATGTTACATGGTTTATACAATTTAAGAGTTGATTTATTTTTGGTTAACATGAAATAAACAAATAATAAATAAAGTTGCAAGAGTATCGCTATGTAGTACAGTCATTGGGTCCCTATGCCTCCCCCAAGCATTACCAGTTCGACCAGTTCTGCGGATTCCCAGGTATTTCAGGGTTCAAAATGAAAATTGTTCCGGCGAACTGAAAACTTCCTCCTTTTTAGAAGTCGGTTAAAAACTAAAATACGGATCCAAAGACACTTACCGAAATTAAAGTTAATTTTCACAAGGTAGTGTTTTTTTTTTGGAAGTCGGTTTGTTTTGTTTCATTCATACATACTTTTTCTAAAACCGATCATACCCTTGTATTTCTTCATCGACTTCTATTTTTACAAGATCCATAATGTTTACAAAGAACTCTACAAATAACTGAGTCTCCAAACGTGGAGGATCGCGTTACACAGACATCTGAACTCTTCACAAACTACTGGAGTTTTCTTTACAGCCAACTTTTAGCATCACAAAAGATATCCGTTGAGAGAGCCAGTGTAATGCCGATTGCAGAGGGTAAAAGACAAATAGAAGGTAGGTAGGTATATAATGCAGGTTATTTTTAAAGCTTTCCTTGTATCTTTCAATTAGAGAGATAGTTAATAGTTTTATATAAGCTAGGTTAACAGCAGTGGTCTTGTGGAAACAGCCGGGGGCCGCGAATTATGAGTTGTAGGTTCAAACCCAGGCAAGCATTTCAGTGCAGTGCTTCGTCCAAAATTAAATAAAGTTTTGAACGGCGGGTAGCGTAGTATATCCAACCCCGGCTTCGTTCAAAATTGAGATAACCATACAAGAGTCTAAAAAGAATGTAATTTGATGGACACAGATAACTAATAGGTACATACTGTTTAGTATATTTAGCTCCGAAAATTGTTACTACTACCTACTGTTGAATTACAATAATATATTGAATACGAAGAATAATGCAAATGATTGCAAACTGATTGGCAATTGCAGATTTCAGATAGCTTTTACGGCATCATTCTGCTAATCTACGAACGAATAAAAAAATGTAAAGTGCATCGTCTAGTCTTTATCCTGAGATGGTTACCGAAGCGTAGTACTTATTACAGCATTCACAGACGGCATACAGTCGGTGGTTGATTTTTGTGGGAGCTAAATGAAACAGTAAAGATCAAAATGTATCAACGCTCACGTCCTACAAAACGTAGATAATACAACTCGGGAAAATCTTCTCACCGATTGTAGGACCTAGAAAAAGTATCCCATGTGCGAGCGGGTTTACACTGTTTGTCCACCGTACCGTGAACGGTACGTCAACGAGAAACAAGATTACGCGGCCATAGTAAATGTAGTGTTGCTACTTCGGCGACGTCATCTTGTTCACGGTGACGTCCCGTTCACGGTGTGGTGGACAATTAATGGCCTTAAGGTAAAGGTACCATCCCGATACCCGACCGCAGTTGGCAACATCAGGCGACGTGTCGCGGCGTCATGACGCTGCAGTCATGATTCCGAACCCGATCGCAGGAGGTAGCAACCCCTGTCCTAGTCGGCAGACAGAAGAGACAAAACCGTTTTATCGCTAAAGCATTGGTGCCACTACTGGTCAGCGGTCGGGCTGCACGTGTCGCCTGTCGCTCGCCCGTAGCTGCCAACGACGTGCCGCTAGCTACGGAAGGTATTTAATGATGATGATGTGAATTATTATTATAGGAGAAATAAATAACTTAGGTACACTTAAACTTTTGTTTTTAATAATTTCATCGTTACTCCTGTAAAAAATCTATTAATCTGCCTAGCCTTTTCCCAACTACGTATATATTGGTGTCGGCTTCTAGTCTAACCGGATACGTCTAAATGCTAGTATTTTACATGGAGCGACTGCCTTTCTGACCCCCACAACCCAGTTACTGGATAATACGATAACCCTCTGTAAGACTGGTTGTCCGTTGGCTTCTGAGTACCCGTTATGTCTGTCAAAGATCTGCAAATGGCAGCCGGGAGCAACAAAAAATTCAAAAGACATAGGCTGAAAATCAGCACTTTTCGAACGTCAAAATTACATAAGACAGTCCCCCAAAACACCCGCCCTTCACCACTTCCTAGTGCTTAAGCAACGATTTAACGTGCTTTCCTAGGCACAGAGGGGTCTCAAAATGTAATGGATTGTCATCCATCCACGGAGAGACCTCGGCAAGCGTAGCTTAGCTTAGTCACGAGTCCCTTCCATATAAAAAAACATTATTCTGGTGTTGTAATTCATTCAATTTTAATAATAGATTTCAAGTTACTCCGCATAAATAGATATCATGGCATTAACATTAGCGAATGACAATTATCTATACTAATATTATAAATGCGAATGTAACTGTCCGTCTGTTTGTTACCTTTCACGCCTAAACTACTTAACCGATCGTACCGAAAGACATGTAGATAGCCTGGGACCTAGAGAAGGACATAGGCTTTTTATCCTGGATATTGGTAATAATTTAAATGATAAAATATAAAATATACGTAGACGAAGCCGCGGACAACACTAGCCCTTTCATAATATAGACTTATTTTTTATTTTTAGTTACTTTAAATAGTTTATTAAGTTTATGTTAGTTTTTAAATCTGATACGCCCAGATGAAGTTGCAGTAGGTAAATAAATCATTTAAATTTTAAACAACACAATTTCACAAATTCTGAATAGTGACGCTAAAAAGAGTATTTCAGTGAGCCATTATTTCTGCAATAAAAAAACAGGTATGCCAACATCCCAGTACCTTTTTAACACCAAATAATATTATTTGATTCAGGTTTCCATTATACCTGTAATAATGGAAACCTGAATCTAATACTCAAAACGTCTACTCCACCAACTTTGTGAAACAATATTTATATTCAATTAAATTGTCTCAATTGCAAGAATTCAGTACATTTTATGGCCAACGTATTTCATTCACGAAAATTCTCGGTTCGTTTAAGTCATATATTTATTAGATTTTGTAAAGACTTATGAATTATTCATAAGTTACATTCAACCTTTTCTTTGTCATGGAATATAATAAAATAGTGGTATGAAATTCACACGTGAATGCATACTTTTATCTGAAGACTAGCGACCCGCCCCTGTTTCGCACGGTTTTTATGACTTGACAGACGAGATTTCTCCATTATATGTAAGTTTAATATTTATGTTTATATATAGGGTGTCAGGGACATCGACGCGAAACCACACAGCGTTGAAATTTTATGTCAGTTATTTAAAAAAAGTCGGCTGTTTCAAAGTATTCATAGAAAGTGCAATACCTACGCGATCAAAATGTATGGAACAGCGGTTTTTTTTTAAAATAACCGACGATAAATTTCAACGCAGGGGGTTCAGAATCATGTACTGAATCCATCGTAGCCGGCTTCGCGTCGATGTTCCTGCCACTCTGTATACACACAAACCTTCCGGAATAAATGACTTAAATGATGGTGAAGTTCGCATCAAAATCCATTGCGTAGTTTAGAAAAACAACGCGGTCACACAGGCAGACATTAAAAGTGACTTTAATTTATAATAATATATTATAAATTATATATATATATATATATATATATATATACGTATGTACTAGCTGTTGCCCACCACTTCGTCTGCAATCTAGGATGAAAAGTAGCTTATGTCCTTTTCCAGGTCAAGGTATACCCCTGTGCTAAATTTCATCCAAATCCGTTCAGCCGTTTTAACGTGACAGCAACAAACAACAAAAAAAAACAAATATTTTGTTTTTATAATATTTGTTTAGATTGCCGATAATATTAGCGGGTAGGGTACATAATACCCAAACCCGGTAAAATTGAGATTTGAAAAAACAAAAAAAACTATTGAGAAAATTGTGAACTGCAACAAATAATTCACAATTTAACGCATTATTTTCGATAGTTTCTAATCATCCATGGGAAACGGGCAAATTATTGTGAGTAGTGGGGATTCCCCACCTCTGGCGCGCACGGGTAGTGTGGTGATCGTGGAAGTTCAAACCTAAAAACAAAAGTATTTTGGGGTGCCCATGAGGTACCTTCATTAGCATTATTGTCACCATTCGTAACTCATTAACGAATGAATAACAATACAGTGGAGTTAGATCCCTAATTGATTTCTGTATCTTTGCAACAGACCATGGTACGTAAAAAAGGACCACAGATTTGGAATCAGCGCACCGCAAAACCCTTTTTTATTTATTTTTTAGGTTTGAACTTCCACACTCACTCCACTACTCGTGCGCCAGAGGCGGGGAATCCCCACTACTATTGTGAATTGGTATCAAACTTGTTTGCGACGGAACGCACCTTGCACTAATACTAAATAGCCTGCCTAGCTGCGAGCAACTTGGAAGTAGCGCTCGCCGGCCGCTGCCACAACAACAGTTCACAATTTTTCGACAGTTTATAATCTAATGGAAATAATGCCGATAGATTATAAACTAATGGTTCTCACAATCTTACGGTGACATAATATTGACATAGATAGTGGTATCAAAGTCACACAATCAATCTGCCTAGCCTTTTCCCAACTATGTTGGGGTCGGCTTCCAGTCTAACCGCAGCTAAGCAGCTGAATACCAGTATTTTACATGGAGCGACTGCGTATCTGACCTCCACAACCCAGTAACTGGGTAATAAGATACCCCTTGGTAAGACTGGTTGTGAGACTTTCGGGCTTCTGACGACCCGTAACGACTGACAAAAATCCACGAATGACAGCCGGGACCAACGGCTTAACGTGTTTTCCGAGGCACGGTATCAAAGTCACACGTGAATGCATATTTTTATATAAAGATACCACGTTAGCAAATTTTTGAATCAAGAGTTAGAGTCAGTTCGCACGTATCACACGTCGCAAACGTTTTTCACGAAAATTACTTTTTACAGAAAATGTAATGTTTGGTTGACTTTTGCTTTTGAAACTTGAATGTGTCTGATCAATTCAGATTGTATTCCGTGCGAAATATGTGGTTATTTTTAGCTTGGAGTATCTTCGAGAAAGTTGAAAATGTTAATGTTATTTTAGTCATCATCATCATGCTTTCAGTTGAGACGTCCACTGGTGGACATATAAATAATAATAATAATAAAAACGTTTATTCTCTCCACCACATAATGAACACTCAGTACAGTACATAAATGTGTATACAAAAATACATTGATGTAGCGGAGACTGGAGCCTGTACTAGGAATACCTGTGTTACAGGTCTCCAGGCCTCCAAACTACCCGGACATGTCACAGTATACAAACATAATAACAGACGTTAATGTTGGGAAGAAAGATAAAAACAAAACAAGTGAAGTTAAATATAAGCTTTTAAAAAAAACTTATATTTAATTAGATTAGACAGCAAAGTAGTTTGTGTGGGTGTGGGTGTGTAGTGAGTGTGAAACTCCAAAACTGGTCTTCTAATGTCGTGTAGGAAGGACATGTCGAGCTGCTTTTTATGAAATGACTTGTAAGAGTCTCTCGGTGGCTTCATAATCGTGCCATTGAAGCCAATTTTTTACTTTAATTTTGCAGTTGAATTTGGATAGGGAGTAAATAGAAATTTCTTTATTAACTTTGTTGTAAAGGTAGTCTCCTAGGAAGCAAAAGAATCTACGGCTAAAGCTGGTTTTGAAGGACCTTGATTTACATACTGTGTGTTTGCGTCTCCTGTTTAGGATTTCTAAAGGATTGTATAGAAGTTGAGTATGCCTTTGAATGATAGTACTTAAGATAAATAATTGGCGAATTGTTAGTATTTTGCACTGCTGGTAAAGTTCTTTCGTTGGGAAAAGAAAGTGAAGGTTACGACTAACTTTAAGGACAGCTCTCTGTGCCCTCTCCAACTTAAGCAAAGATGTCTTTGGGGCTCCGCCCCATGCAGTTATGCAATATGATAGGATTGACTGAACTAGTGCGTAATATACGGTGTCAATAGTCCTAGTTTCCGCCACATGACGTAAATTTTTGAAAACAAATATCAATTTTCGCGTTCTCGCTGTAAGTGCGTCTATGTGCGGTTGAAAACTAAGACCACTGTCAATCTGGATACCCAAATATTTGATAACATTAGTTTTTTTAAGAACAGGACATGAGCAAGAATTGTCCTGCAGGAAGGAGCATGTGTGTGATGTTAATGAAAGATTTGAAGAAGAAGTGGTCGCATGATTTTTTATGGAAAAGGGAATATACATAGTTTTAGATACATTAAGGGTGAGTTTATTATTTTTTAACCACTCTGCGACCATGTCGAAACCGAGCTGAGCATTCGAATAAACTTCTTCCCATGAGTCCGCGTGAAAAAGCAGAGCTGTGTCGTCCGCAAAGGTGACGATCCTGCCCCCACGCATTTTGAGGTTACAGAGGTCGTTGATAAACGTCAAAAATAATGTGGGACCAAGAATACTGCCCTGTGGTACCCCATACGTGATGTCAAGATCATCACTGCACATATCACCAACCCTTACTCTCTGCATGCGATTTGTGAGGTAATCAGAAAATAATTTAAGTTGCATTCCTCTCACTCCAACCCCCTCCAGCTTCTCGAGGAGGAGCGGGGCAGAGACTGTGTCAAAAGCTTTTGCTAGGTCCAGAAAGATCGCCAGCACCTTTTGCTTACCATCAAGATTTGACGAAACAAAGTTCACCAGATCTTGGACGGCATCACTTGTTGACTTTCCAGATCGGAAACCAAACTGAGAAGGTGATAACAATTTATTTGACTCTAGGTACGTAGTAAAGCGTTTGCTTATTAACCTTTCCAAAATTTTGGATACCGTTGGCAAAATGGAAATAGGTCTAAAGTTATTGACACAGTCCCTGTCCCCCCCTTATGTATTGGGTGAATTTCTGCAAGTTTAAGAGAGTTTGGGAAAGTGCCAGTTGAAAAGGCAAGATTGCAAATGTAAGTCAGAGGTGGCAGTAGAATCTCTCTATAACGCTTTAAGAAGATAGCGGGGATGTTGTCGCGCCCAACTGCACAGTCGTTTTTAAGGCCTTGGATGATTTGTTCAACCTCAGCTATATCGGTGGGAAGTAAAACACATGATTGTGTGAATGAGTTTTTAGTATGTATTTCAGGGAATCGATTACTGCTAAGTAGTATTTTCTCAGCAAGATTCTTGCCCATGTTTGCAAAAAATGAATTTATGTTGTTCAAGTCGTCATGCGGATTGCTTTTAGATAGTAGTTCAGAAGGGATGTCCTTGTATTTTTTCGTATTTGTCACTGTCTTAATGGCTTCCCAGAGCTTTTTGGTGCTAATAGAGGCAGCTTTGCTGATCTTGGATCTCTCATATTCTGCTCTTATTTTTTTTAAAAGATCATTGCAGAAATTCCGATATCGTTTGTACGTTATTTCTAGCGTCTCGTTATGTTGGTCTTTTTTTTTAAGTTCTTTTAGTTTTAGATGCATATTGTCGCGGTTCCTCATACATTTTAACAAACCCCTGGTAATCCAGGGTTTTTTAATAATTTTCTTATTAGATGTCTTTATCTTGGAAGTATTTTTTTTAATTGCTTGATTCAGGGTAGTAATAAAATAATTTGTAGCTGTGTTGACATCACCGTCGCAAAAATATTGAAGACAGGTCGATTAAGCTCATGTCATTGTCCAAGGTGTCATAGTTTACTTTTTTAATTACTTTGGAACAGGGCTTACGGTTTCGAGAATTTAGTTCAATTGCGAAGAATATACAATCATGGTCAGTAATGGAACTTTCCGCTATGTAACAATAAGCAGGAAGCCTTGTCTTAAGCATGACATGGTCAAGACATGTTAGACCATGTGTGGAGAGTGTATGTGCTGGTAACATACCATGGGAAGCCAGTAAGTTTAAGTACAAAGACGAGTTGGAGTCAGTATTTTGAGGTGTGATGTCGACATTAATATCTCCTATAAGTATGATGTTTGAATAAGCGGAATATTTACTTAAAAGTGTATTTAGGGACTCAATAAATCTAGTTATATTTCTAAAACCTGCAGGCCTGTAAATTGCAAAAACAATAGTATTTTCGTTAATTTCTAACATGAGACAGTTGGAGTCCTTGAGTATAGGCTCCTCAGATTTTAATCGTATTGTTGGCTTGTAGTACACTACCACTCCTTCGTTCTGTGTCAAATTATTAAGTGTACTAACGTATTCGTAGTCTTGTAGTTGGGGAATAGAATGAGTACGGGGAAGCCAACATTCTGTCAATACAACGAGATCCCATTTTGTTTGGGATCTTTCCATTAATGTCATGAAATTGGGCAAATTACGACTAATACTTCTTATATTCTGACACACAATTTTGAATGAAGTTTGATGTGGATTTTCAATAGAAAACGAATCCACATTACAATAGGATGAAGTTGCGACCGCTAATTTGTCAAGGTCATTAGCTATTTCAATTAGATTATTCATTTTTGATTTTAAAGTACTTTAACGGTCTTGGTTAACCATAGAACAATATGCGGTAAGTAATCACAAAATAGATATAGGAAAATGCTGTTGACATTCACGGAGTGCACGGTTCCAGAAAGAGGTCCAAACAAGAGATAATTAAGTATCGAAAGATAGCCAATTGGCATTACGCAACAATATAATATTATGAAGTAGTGCAGTCGAAAAGTCTTGGTGAAGGAGAATGAGTTTGGGAATGTATGTGTGATAAGTCGTGCTAGAGGTGCGTGTGGTTTATTTGTTGCAGAATTTTTAGTCCAGTAATAAAGTGTGACGTGATATGGTGTGGTTGCATAACAACCTAAAGGGTATTTGCTGTTTAATTTAGTTACATATAGAAGATTAATTACAATGTTACATGGTTTATACAATTTAAGAGTTGATTTATTTTTGGTTAACATGAAATAAACAAATAATAAATAAAGTTGCAAGAGTATCGCTATGTAGTACAGTCATTGGGTCCCTATGCCTCCCCCAAGCATTACCAGTTCGACCAGTTCTGCGGATTCCCAGGTATTTCAGGGTTCAAAATGAAAATTGTTCCGGCGAACTGAAAACTTCCTCCTTTTTAGAAGTCGGTTAAAAACTAAAATACGGATCCAAAGACACTTACCGAAATTAAAGTTAATTTTCACAAGGTAGTGTTTTTTTTTTGGAAGTCGGTTTGTTTTGTTTCATTCATACATACTTTTTCTAAAACCGATCATACCCTTGTATTTCTTCATCGACTTCTATTTTTACAAGATCCATAATGTTTACAAAGAACTCTACAAATAACTGAGTCTCCAAACGTGGAGGATCGCGTTACACAGACATCTGAACTCTTCACAAACTACTGGAGTTTTCTTTACAGCCAACTTTTAGCATCACAAAAGATATCCGTTGAGAGAGCCAGTGTAATGCCGATTGCAGAGGGTAAAAGACAAATAGAAGGTAGGTAGGTATATAATGCAGGTTATTTTTAAAGCTTTCCTTGTATCTTTCAATTAGAGAGATAGTTAATAGTTTTATATAAGCTAGGTTAACAGCAGTGGTCTTGTGGAAACAGCCGGGGGCCGCGAATTATGAGTTGTAGGTTCAAACCCAGGCAAGCATTTCAGTGCAGTGCTTCGTCCAAAATTAAATAAAGTTTTGAACGGCGGGTAGCGTAGTATATCCAACCCCGGCTTCGTTCAAAATTGAGATAACCATACAAGAGTCTAAAAAGAATGTAATTTGATGGACACAGATAACTAATAGGTACATACTGTTTAGTATATTTAGCTCCGAAAATTGTTACTACTACCTACTGTTGAATTACAATAATATATTGAATACGAAGAATAATGCAAATGATTGCAAACTGATTGGCAATTGCAGATTTCAGATAGCTTTTACGGCATCATTCTGCTAATCTACGAACGAATAAAAAAATGTAAAGTGCATCGTCTAGTCTTTATCCTGAGATGGTTACCGAAGCGTAGTACTTATTACAGCATTCACAGACGGCATACAGTCGGTGGTTGATTTTTGTGGGAGCTAAATGAAACAGTAAAGATCAAAATGTATCAACGCTCACGTCCTACAAAACGTAGATAATACAACTCGGGAAAATCTTCTCACCGATTGTAGGACCTAGAAAAAGTATCCCATGTGCGAGCGGGTTTACACTGTTTGTCCACCGTACCGTGAACGGTACGTCAACGAGAAACAAGATTACGCGGCCATAGTAAATGTAGTGTTGCTACTTCGGCGACGTCATCTTGTTCACGGTGACGTCCCGTTCACGGTGTGGTGGACAATTAATGGCCTTAAGGTAAAGGTACCATCCCGATACCCGACCGCAGTTGGCAACATCAGGCGACGTGTCGCGGCGTCATGACGCTGCAGTCATGATTCCGAACCCGATCGCAGGAGGTAGCAACCCCTGTCCTAGTCGGCAGACAGAAGAGACAAAACCGTTTTATCGCTAAAGCATTGGTGCCACTACTGGTCAGCGGTCGGGCTGCACGTGTCGCCTGTCGCTCGCCCGTAGCTGCCAACGACGTGCCGCTAGCTACGGAAGGTATTTAATAGAAATTCATACAAACCAGTCGTGTCGCGGCGACACGTCGCCGTCGCCTGCTGTTGCCTCCTGCAGTCGGGTACGGAATGGTACCTTTACTATCCGATACATTAAGCTACGGCGACTCGCATTTTCTTTGATATTTCTTACCAAGAAATGTGCCATCGAATTTAAATGTTGCTTATGACAAATTCAATTAGTTATTTATCCCGATAAATAATAAAACACAAGATTAGAACAGAAGAAGGTTCTATAAAAGTTTTCTGTTTTATTTTTCAATTACATTTCTATAGTACCAATAATTGAATAGCAGCCGTCAGCTGTCGTATGTTTTAGAATTGTATTAGTTTATTTCGTTCAGTATGTACATTTTGATAGAATATTGATGTAGAATATACTTTATTTTGCTCATCTAAGTACATTTTTTTTTTGGTTAAATGTTGAGGTTAATACAAAAAATAAATTTATAAATATAAAATAAGTACCTTATATTTTTTATAAAATACCTACCTATATCTTCTCTTTATTAATATAACAAAGAGTATTTAACACATTTTGAAAATATTTTTTTTCAACACCAGGAAGTACACACGGCTAATCAAGCTACACATTTCCAGTATAAACTCGCATTGTATAGGATATCCATACAATGAGAGGTCAGCTTATACTGAAAATACATATATAGCTTGATATTTAGCCGTGTTTACAAGCAAATTAAATACCTACATAGTCCCAGCAGCCAATTACAAAGCAAAATGTAATAAGAACGTTTAATCGATATTTTTATACTAAAATCATGGAACAAATAAATAAATCTAACTGGACAAACAAAACCATAACATTCTAAACGACTTTAAACTAAAAACATAGGAATTCTTTGTGATGAAAATTACTAACTCGTCAATTTCAGCCATTTATAGTTGCACGTGTTTCAAAATATTGATTCCAAACCAGAGATTTGAATCGCTAGATTTGCCTTCCCGTACTTAGTCACGCGAAAAAGTGACCATAAAGTCAAAATCAAAAGTCATTTCTTCAAACTAGGCTGAGAAGCAGCAGTTTTCGAACGTCAAAATTACATAAGACAGTCCCCCAAAATGCCCAGCCTTCGCCACTTCCTAGTGCTTCAGCTGGGAAGAAAAAGTGGCGCAACAAACCCCCCAGCAGCACAGCTGTCTGTTCAGTTAGAAAAACTTGATTTTATACAGTAGTATGTAAAATAATTTACATTACGCAACACAAATCATTAAATTAAAATATTTGCTATATGTCAGCTATCACACGCCAATATACCAACAAAAAACATCGAAATCGATACTCAAGCGAAAATAAAAACTAAAAACGTACACAGAACTTAATACCTGAATAAAAGCCTCCAGGCATAAAGGGCTTACATATAGCTATTAAAGCTGTAACTCGAAGTCACAAATGATAAACTAGGACTGTCGAAGTAAAAATTAAAATAAACTGTTAATTACTAATAACAATAAGAAAACCATGGTCAGTAAGACGACCCGTCATCAAAAGCTGCATCCGTTCACGAGCATACCTCAAAGATCAGCCAGTACCCCCTCGCCCTCGCCATATTTGAGGGAAGGAGGTAACCCGACCCCCGACGCTACCGCAAGCAGTGACATCTAAGGGAGCATAACAAACTTGCTGCCGGTTGCTCAGGCAAGACGGGAACAATAATATGATCAATTGTCGAGGTCGCTAGCTACCAATATATTGCAATACAACTCATTGAAAGAAATATTGTAATGAGCAGGTTATGTCAATAATATAATACCTAATTTAAAATAAATTTACTCATACGTACAGTCAAATAAAATAAACAATTATATGAACTCTTATAACCTATCAGTAGTTAAGGTAATTCTGGAGAACCAACATAAACATATTGAGAAGAAAGAAAGAAAATAAATTTATTTGACTCAGAAGAATAAGCTCACACATAATTAAAAAACAGGTGTCGAAACAAAACAAAAACCCGACAATCTTTTGACGCGTTAGCGCGAATCCAACTAAATCTAATTAAAAAAAAAAACTTTGTTCCAAACAGTAAAGTTTATCTCTCTTCATAGTTATAAATACAGTTTGTTTTTGATATCCTACTTTATTTATATCACTGGACTTGTTTAAGTAAAATTCGTGAAACTTCTCCGACATGTGTGTGATCCAAGTAAATCTTAGAAATGTTTCTAGGAAGACAATGTAATACGTTTCCATCCTGTATGCATAGGGAAAACAGTTTTAAGTTAGTCTTGAAGTAGTTTTGTGTTTCTGAGACAAATAATGGTATATTCTTCAAAATAAAAAGTTTAGGTAAACCTATTTGTTAAAGTCACTGCCTGAGATTATACACACTGCGGTAAAGATATGACCGACTTCCAAAAAGGAAGAGGTTCTATGCTCGTCTGTATGTTTTTTTTTATGTATGTCCATCGGTATTTTCGTCAATTGTGGACCGAATTTAAATATTCTTTTTTCATTTGGTAGAGAAAGCTTGCGTGGTTGTCTTTTTAGGGTTCCGTAGTAAACAAGGAACCCTTATAGTTTCGCCATGTCCGTCTGAAGAAAGAAAGAAAGAAAGAAAGAAAAATATTTTATTTGGGACACGCACAGGAAATACAAACATTAAGTAATAATAAAAAATATATAAAATTAAAATACAAACAGAAAAGTAACGACCTGTGCAAGGCCAAAAAGGCCACTATCTCAGCATAATGCGGCGATATTTAAAAATAAATACCGCAGCGCTGGTATTCTGATAGGGCCCACTGTGATGTCACGGACACACCTACGGACATAGATAAATCCCATTAAGGGATAGACCAAATAATAAACAAAAAAAGCAATAAAAATAATAAGAAATAAAATAGTACAAATAAAAACTGAAACTAAGTAATAAATAAATGAATCTATACACGCGCGACGTTCCAACATCACTTGTCCATAGTACAGACTATTTATTATCTATGGTGACAAGCGAAGGGACGCGGACGCACTGCTCTGCGAATCTGCGATGCATTCGACAGTATAAAATATGTTCTGTGGTCAGTTATATTTAACAAGAAGTAACTATTGGAAATAGATAGAAATTATAATATATTATGGTTCAAAGAATATAATATATTAACGAAAGGTAGTAATAGAAATAAAACAAAGGGTGAATAATATAAGGCAAGAAAGCGGTGCAAATTAATAGTGTATAGTGTCGTTGTGTTGTGTTGTGTTGTGACTGACTGATGTGTAGTGTAAATCGGAAGAAAGAGATTCAGTCACCGAGAAAAACAAAGCGATTGAAGCAAACTCACGCTGCTAAGAACACTTAACACTTCGCTAAGGCCACCAATATCAACTGCGTGCAGTCCCCGGGTGAGTTTAGAAACTGGTTTCCTTTTGTACGCGTAATAAATGTTGCTTATAGTTAGTACTAAAAGTTCCAACGGTTTTAATAGCACGAAAAGGAGGTGGCAAGTCGTTCCAGCAACGAGAGGCAGCGAATTTAAAGCTTCCACGGAATGCAGCAGTGTTGTGTGTTGAAGCCAACAGAAGGTAAGAAGATGCTCTTGTTTTAATTTTATTTATGTCACGTGACCAGGTCAATTTCCTATAAAGATATTCTGGTTTTTTTGTGAGAATGGTGCCAAAGAGTAGGGAAGCCAGATGAAGCTTTCTGCGATCTGACATTCTCATCAAATTACCCTTAATTAAAAATGGAGTTATGTGAGATCGGGGAGGGACATTGAAACAAAATCTCGCACAAGCATTCTGTACTCGCTGGATCAGCTTTTCACTTCTTCCGAGAATGCACGCACCATACACAGTGTCAGCGTAGTTCAGCTTGGATAAAAAAAGTGAATCACACAGCATGACACGCATATCCACACTTATGTAGGGCCGTACATGGTACAAAAGCTTTAACCGGTAAAAACAGTTGCGCACAGCCTCCATGATGTGTGTCTCAAAATGCAAGTGCTCGTCAAACACCACGCCAAGATTACGGGCTTCTTGCACCCTATCAATAGAACACCCGTCAATCTTCAAGTCCAGATTATAGCCTGCCATTTTATTCAGAAAATCTCTAGATGCCATGATAATGTACTTGGACTTAATTGGGTTCAGGACCAGAGAGTTTCTCACTGACCAGGCTGAAATCCTATCTAAATCCTCATTCATTCTTTTTACAGCTTCAGCAGACTGCTGAGGGCGGAATGAGAGATACATCTGCAGATCGTCAGCATATAGGTGGAATTTGGTGTTGCTCAGACAGTTGATGATGTCGGCGCTGTACAGAATGAAGAGAAGTGGGCCTAGGATCGATCCCTGTGCCCCCTCCAGTCCCTGCTTGGGGCTGGAGGACAAAATATCTCCAAAACCATCACTTGTTACTTGGACAAACTGAGAACGGTGACTCAGGTAACTCTGAAACCATTGGACTGTTTCCGGTTGACATCCGTAGTAAGACAGCTTGGAGAGGAGAAGGGAGGTATTGATTGAGTCAAAAGCACGTGAAAAACCCAGCAGCACAAGCATGGTACCCATGCCCTGTTCTCTGGCTTCAAGGATATTGCCAACGACGTCAAGAAGAGCTGTGGCTGTGCTGTGCCCCTTACGAAATCCTGATTAGGCCAGTGGCCAAATACCGTGCTGCTCCAGATATGCCCGCAGCTGGTTAGACACAACTTTCTCCAGAATCTTGGAGAGACAAGGTAAAAGGCTAATTGGTCGAAGATCTTTCAAGCTGGCGGGATTAGATATCTTGGGGATGGGCCTAACTATAGCCAATTTCCATAGATCCGGAAAAGAGGACGAGCCTATGGATCTGTTGATGATGGCCGTTAAGCTGCAAGGGTACGAGGACGAGTCATCATCAGCATCTCCGGCGAGACATGGTCAGAACTCTGAGCACTGGACTTAAGACCATGTACAAGCCTCAGCACCATCTCCTCCTGGACTGGTTCAAGCTGGAAATGAGTATTACCGAATCTGTGATGTTCAAAGTAAGTCAAATCAGCATTACTGAGCCTACTACTGCCAGGCACATCCAAAAACTGGTCATTTATTTTTTCAGGGTTATTACAAAAATGTGGTAGACTGTGCTCTGGTTTTTTTGAAATTGCTATGGATGATTTTATATGGTTCCATAACCTCTTTGGCTGTTTAATATTTTTATTTATATATGTTTTGAAATATGCACACTTTTCACAATCAAAAGCGGCCCTAACCAGGTATTTAAGCTCTTTGTATGAGTTTATATGATGTTCAGATTTAGTGGCTTTAGACTTAACATGGCATTTGTCACGCAACTTCATCATTTCCTTGACAGTATATGTTATCCAAGGATAAACCTTTTCTTTGATTAAAACTTTTTTAAGGGGTGCATGTAAGTCGAAGAGATTCAAAGTATACTCATTAAAAGTTGCTACCATAGAGTTCACATCCTCCAGACCCTCAATATAATCCCAGTCCATCCTATTCAAATCATCATTTTTGTCCAGCAGTATATCCTTAAGTGGCTTATAGACGATCCAGTGAGGGAAAGGTTTCTCTAATTTAAAATTGAGTTCAACAGATATAACTGCATGTTGGCCAAGCTCAGGTATATGTAATACAGAGACCCCACACACACGGACATCAGTGCACACAACATCAATTAATGTCTCACTATGGTCTGTAAAATGGGTAGGCTCAGTAACAATTTGATTCAACTTGGAGCAAAGTAAAAACTAGTTTAGTAATTTTGTTTTGTTTTCCAACTGGTTTAAAATGTTAATGTTGAAGTCACCAAGCAAGATCATCATCTGACGATCATCTGATCATCATGAGGTCTGTCTGTCTGTCTGTTCGTCTGTCTGTCTGTCTGTCTGGTTGTCCGTCTGTTTTTTTTTAGGGTACCTCCCCTACACGTAAAGTGGGGATGTTTTTTTTTTCCTCTTCTACCCCATGTTGTGAGGTATCGTTAGAAAGGTCTTTCAAAAATAGTTAGTCAAAACCATTTTTGGATACAGAGATCCGTTTGCGAAATATTAAGCTTTTAACTGAAATTTTTTGTTAAAGTCAAGTGTCCCCCCCCCCCCCCCCCCTTCGAGCTAAATGGTTGTACTTGGACTTGTGAAAAAATTCACAGCAGTAGTATATATAACGAAATTAAAAGGAAAACTATCAGAGATAAGTAGGCTCTACAGGTTAACGAGTAATAATCGACCAACTTAAATTTGCGGTTTGAAAAACATGATCTCCCATACATTCCGTATGGGAGAACATGTTTTTCAACTACAATGTTAAGTTTGTTCTTGGGATAAATTCATCCCAACTACGGAACCCTTCTTTGTGCATGGTCCGACACGCACTTGGCCGGTTTTTTAAATTTTATTAACTTTGCGTGGGTAGTTTTTGAGTTAGCTTCAATAATACGTATTTTTCCCACCTAGCCTATGTGGATGATGTTATAATAAGTTCCTGTCACTGTTATTTACATAGCAAGTGTAATGTTTTAATTTTTTTGGACAAAACCACAACCAAAAAGTGAAGAATAAACCTTTTAAAGTACAAAAAAAAAACACTACTAAGTGAAACATTACTTTAATTTCGGAAGTCAGTGTCTTTGGTTTTGAAATTTAGTTTATTTTTTATCCGTTAGTTAGGTACGGTTTTACAACTAACTACTAGACAAACTTACAATTAATTTCTTGAGAGTTTTTGTGAGTGTAATATATATGTATCGTGGCCAGATCTTAGAATTGACCATTTCATGTAATGGCCAGTTATAATTGACCATATCGTTAAAACGTTAACGTTTAATGATATGTCACTCGTCATTTGACCATATCATTAATGTAGGGTATCCATAGTTTAAGGTGTAGTAAAAATTACCAAGTAACTGCGACCAACTTGGAAGTAGCGCTTGCCGGCCGCTGGCGCGGCGACGCTCGCTGCGCTCGCTCGGCTCGCGCGATCATTGGTCACAGTTCTAACCTAACCTAACTAATTTGGTCGGAGTGCCACGTAACCATATTTTTTTATTTAAAAAACAAATTTTAAGTGCTATGTTGCATTTCACGCCGCGGCAGTGGCCGTCGAGCGCTACTTCCAAGTTGATCGCTTTCCATAATATCATATTTGGAAACCCAATAAAAGAAGATGAACTTTTTTTGAGTGATCACCCTACTTTGTTTGATTTGTTGTATGCCGCCGCCATGATGCAACATGACATCAAAACAAAAAAAAAACGCAACATCAACGCCTCTACCGTTGGATAATCTAACTATTTTACGATAATTATGTTCACTAATGTTTGGCCACATCATGAAATAGTCGTGCGTTTAACTGTTCATATCATCGAACGTTGAGTTTCAATGAACTGGCCAGACCACATCATGATGTGACCAGCGGTCGATGTTCATTTCATGAAATGATCAATTCTAAGATCTGGCCACGACATAAACAAAAAAGGACTCAATAAGCATTTTGTAACTTATTAGCTTATTACCGCGGTTTCACCTGCGTGGAGGTCGGAAAAGCCTTTCAAATATCCTTAAAGAAAAAATATATAAATAAGTGCCAACTTTCATGGTGATCGGTCAAACGCCGTCGAAGTCTGTTAATCTCAGACAGATATAGCAACATCCATTTCTAAATATTATAATAAAAGTTTAAATAAGCTAAGGTACCATCAAAGAAGTTCATATCTAACCAGTTTCAAAACAAAATCCCGTGAACATGATGACCACAGCTGTTACCGACCCGGTTCTATAGCCGCCAAGTGCTG
Source organism: Agrochola lota (assembly GCA_947364205.1). NCBI lineage: Eukaryota > Metazoa > Arthropoda > Insecta > Lepidoptera > Noctuidae > Agrochola > Agrochola lota. The sequence continues at coordinate 6,168,061 of OX376231.1, read as the reverse complement.
CAAGCAAGAATAGTCCTTACGGTGGTTAGATATGAACGTGTTCGATGGTACTCGTGCATCATGATTCTCCTGTCTTTATCCAAATTTATTTGGTGACGACGCAACATGTTCCTTTCTTCCATACTTCTCTATTAGTCGTCATCTCGGTAGTCACTCCCTTTCTATCCATATCATCTTCCACACAGTCCATCCATCGTTTCTTTGGTCTTCCCCCCCCTCCCCCTACTCTTCCCCCCCTACTCTTATAGCCAACCACATTCATACCCAACTTTCTTAAAGACATTTACCTTACGAAGAAAACTTAGAACAGTTGATTGTATTTTCACAACTTAAAGCATATTTTACCCAATTAGAACACATCCAAATCCTCTCTACCTTTACCCAAACCTAACATATTCCTACAGCAATTTAAGTTAGAGCGACTAAATGCTCACATATTTTGCTTGAGTGTTGTGACTGTACATCACTGAACAACTGTTTGTGAAACTAACTCGCTTACTAAGTGCATTGCAGATGCTACTGCATGACTTCTAAACGTTGTTCAGTGTTGGGTAACTGCAGTTCTTTGTTTTCTCCTGTCGTGTAACGATGAGAATACATTACATCTGTTCAAAACATGAAGAGCAGCGGAGGCCCAGTGGTAACGGCCTCGACTTAAGAGTTGTAGGTTCGAATCCAGACAGGCGCTTTACTTTGTGTGAATTAATTCATCACCACTGCTCTCAAAACGGTGAAGGAAAACATCGTGAGGAAACCGGCATGTCCTAGAACCAAAAATTCGAAGACGTGTGACATCTACCAACCCGCACTGAGCCCGCGTGGTGGATTAGGGCCTACTGGGATCTCACAGAAGGGAGGCCTGTGTCAACATTATAGGCTGATTATGGTTAAGGCGTTGGTTCAAAACATAGCAATGTATGTATGATGAAGATTACAATTACCAAGGTGTACGGGACTGAGTGTCCAGGTGAGTCAGTTTTCACCATTCTTGGAGGCTTCAGTTGAATCTGTGGCAAGTAGACAGAAGAAATCGCATCATAAGGGTTTCCTTTTTACTATATTAGTACGGAACCTTATTACGTAAAAGCAAAAATGTCATAGTTTCTATTTTAAATGAAATATAAAGAGAAAAATTGTACGTACGTTACTGATAGTACTTACTCAGTAATGAAGAGATCCGTCGGAGAACCAAGGTAACCGACATAGCCCGAAGAATTGCCAAACTTAAGTGGCCATGGGCAGGGCACATTGCTCGTAGAACAGATGGCTGATGGGGCCGAATGGTTCTAGAGTTGTGACCGCGTAACGGAAGACGAAGCGTTGGAAGGCCTCCCACAAGATGTACCGATGACCTTGTGAAGGCCGCAGGAATCCGCTGGATGTGGGAAGCACAGAATCGGTCGAAGTGGCGGTGCTTGGGGGAGGCCTATGTCCAGCTGTGGACGTCTTTTGGCTGAAATGATGATGATGATTAGTAGGTACTTATACCTTTATGATGATTCAAAGTAAGTACCCACCTACTCGTCAAGATAATACTTTAGTAGGTAGCTAATTAAACAACCGAAATATACTCCAAAATTACGAAAAAAAAATATATATATAAATTATAAAAAAATATGAACATTTTCACTATAACTAACAGAAATTTTTATTAAACAGAATTTTTTATTTTATTCAACGGCTTCGCCCGCGTCATATCTTTATAAATGGTAGCCTATGTTATTCAGTGATAATATAGCATTCTGCTGGTGAATGAATTTTTATAATCGGTGCAGAAGGTTTTGAGTTTATTCATTACAAACAAAAATACAATTTTTTCTCTTTATAATATTAGTGTAGACAATAAAATTATAACGCATTTCAACCCTAAAATTATCGCGTCTAAAATAGCACAACATAATTAATAATTGCACTAAACTAAGACTTGTCAGTTTCACCCAACAGCACCCGAGGGGTTGCTTGGCAGAATTATTTGTGCCAAGACTCCTGTAATAGCTTGGCGGATGACGTTTTATGCAATTAGCGCAACGCGATTTGGATTAATTGAATAAGTTGTGTATTTATCTTTTGGTGACAAGTTTAAGGATATATGTTTGAAGATTTTTGAATTGGATTTATTGTTTGAAAAACTTCGAATCTTTTGATATCTAAGGTCCCTTTGAAATACGTGTCTAACGATGATCACAGCCCAGGCCGAAATTTTGATGACGTTAGCAGATGATGAACTGAAACCCTGAACCCTGGCAACACTCAGGCAACTGAAGGAACACGGGTGGGTTTTAGGCAGTAAGTGTCTGACGCGCTCTCCCGATCCGCCAAGAGCGGGAGAAGTTATTTGATAATTTCCCACCCAAAAAACAAACAGGGACTGAAAGTAGAAGAATTTAAAAAGAACACGACTTATCCAATATACATTGCAACAAATAAACAGAAAGCTCATGGTGGATAGTTTACAATACATCATGCCTAAAAGTACGCAGTAGATCACAACGTATAACTAGCTGATGTCAGTTCGCAATATTTAAGAAACCATACTAAAAACCTCAAAAACATACCTACACAAATTTTGTTCAGTTACAATCACAGCACGCAAGAACCTCCAAACAGAAATATAAAGCCCAAGTGCGCACAAGCGATTTTTTTTCGTGCACTGAATTTTAAACGCTTCGCTTAGCACTGAAAGTTGAAAATCCAACAGTGCGCGTTGGATTCTCAAAGCTCGACACCGAGAATTAAAAATCCAGTGCGTGATAAAATCATGCCGCGATATTTTTACGTCTGTATGAACTAACGCATACGTTCCGCGGAAGAAAAATATACATTATTTTCGTCCAGAGAGAGATAAATGTAGGTTTATAAAAGATTTTGTGGATCATTGTACCGGTTGTAGCGTCATATGGCAGGCGGTAGCCACTCGGAAAATGTATGATGGCGTGTATATAGCGGACCCTACCAACATTCTAAGGTTATCGGAGCTACAGTTTCAGTTGTGAGATTTTTTTCTTACTTTGATCTACAATATTGCCATATTGAAACTTGAAACGGTTTTAAACTATGAGAGTCATCATCAACTGCCTAGACTTTCCCAACTATGTTGGGATCGGCTTCCAATCTAACCGGATGCAGCTGAATACCAGTATTTTACATGGAGCGACTGCCTATTCGACCTCCATAACCCAGTTACTGGGTAATACGATAACCCTTGGACTGGTTACGGACTTTCGGCTTTTGGCGGTCTTAAGCTATAAAAGTATTGTGATTAAAAAAACTGGTTGAATTAATCGCGAGCTTTCACTATTTTTACAAATTGTTCACCATCATCATCATCGTCAATAGCACTCCTTCGCTTGACAAGGCGTCGTTTTCACTTGAAGTTCGTGCCACCAAACTTTGAAAAAAAAATATTATAGTTACTACAAGAATTGTATTAATTTACTGTCAAACATCAAAACCATCACACTTCAAAACCTTTATTCAGTAAATTGCTTCGAAAATGCTTTTCAGCCAAATTCAACTCGAATTCAATAGAATCATATCCATCCAAATAATATAATTTTCATGCCCATTGAACAGTAAACACAATCTACAATAGTACTACACAAACAGGTTTGATAACCGGCTAGAACCGGTTCCAAGCAGATCGATTAAGCTCGATCCGGTAATGGATAAGTTCAGTTAGTTGTGAATTGTTCCAGAACTTTGTCTGTAGGTACCTTCTGATACTCTCTGGAACTATTCAAGGCATTCTGACTTGTAACAATGCTTGATCAACATTCGGACATAATAGGTACTGGGTTTCTGGTCGGCACTAATAGTACTTGTAGTAGTTAGACTAGTTCGGAAGGAGTGAACTATGTAGTTTGATTATAACATTTTGTATAATTACGGTTGTTTGTGGAGGTATCTGGAGCTATTTGGTAAGGATTGAATGAAATAATTATATTACCTGTTTTTTTAACTTTGTGAAAATTAAAACTTCTTGCCTTATGTGTGTTATCGATCTCAGAGTTTTTACAGAATGATGATATACTTTAGTATTGTTTTCATAGTATACTTTATTTGTTTATTTATACTTTATTGTACACCAGATTATACTTTAGATAAAGAAAAAGCAATACACTACAAAATATACCTACAATGGGTGGCTTACTGCGATCTCTTCCAGGCAACCTTGGCAACTTTATTAGCGTTTGTAACAATTACGGCCATATTTGTCTAAATAATAACAAAAACAGCTTGACCAACAAAAATACTGATATTGATAGGATCATTTTTAGTAGGCACAAACGTTTTAACAAAGTTACATAAACATTTTTTTGCACCACATATACTTCTAGCAACGACCATAGAGTCGTTGACTTCTGGGTATCATTTCATAGTAAACAGACTAACTACCATATCAATAAACCCATCGTGCGATCGCCCGGTGGGGTTGTCTTCGTCATACATTCCGAGAATCGACGGGAAATGGACCACGTAGTCCACGTAGGCTAGCAAGCTGACGCTAATACACTCCCGGACACCTGAATTGAGCCTCCCTGTATATTTTCGTTTAGAGGTCTCTAATCTCATATAAAACATTAATTATAAAACTGATTTACATCCGTCACACTCTCAGGTCCCGTTGAAAACCAGCGTCAGGCACATATAGTTGTCTGGCAATTTTGCTGAACTGGGCTTCTTTGGCGCAGCCGTGCGGCACACTCCCCTGCTAATTTCTTACATCACATTTTACACTTTTTTTTTTTTTTTTTTTTTATCTGCTGTATAAATTGTGTGCTATTTAGTCTGTGTTAAATAAATGTTTTTTCTTTCTTTCTAAACTAGTATTATGACGGGAGCGCTTGAAGCCACAAACCTGACTCCCATTCTCCCACAGCTAGCAGACGGGCACGCTCAATAGTATTAGGTGACGTGTTTACCAGGGAATTCCGTATAATACTGCAGACTCTGCAGTATGTGCTCTGCAGTGCAGAGCGGCACGTCCCACCGTTTCTGGGAGGACGGGTTATCAGACAAATCCGTATTAGGACAAGCCATTTTCCAAGCGTTCAACGCATCGGTCAAACACAGTACCGATAAATTAACCAGGAACATTTTATCTTCTAGCTGTGGGAGAATGGGAGTCAGGTTTGTGGCTTCAAGCGCTCCCGTCATCCACCATAGGCACCATGATGGATGACTCATCGTTTCGGCTCGCTACGTTTCTCCGCTTGGGCACACCTTGTGTTGCTCCGCATCGGTGTCTCTGCGCTGAAGCTGCAGAGAGTCTCGGGCACCATGGCCTGTCCTGTTACAGGAGCGCAGGTCGCATTGCACGGCACGCCAGCATCAACGATATTATTCGTCGAGCCCTTGTCACCAGCGGTATTAGAACCAAACGGCTTGGTACGTGACGATGGAAAGAGACCAGACAGCATGACGTTGTTGCCTTGGAAGGTGGGTAGGCCCCTGGTGTGGGACGCAACCTGTGTCGACACCCTTGCACCATCTCATGTTCCTAGCACGGCGGGCTGTGCTGGCGCCGCTGCAGCGGCTGCTGAGACCCTCAAGCGCCGCAAATACTATAACCTTATGGGTAACTACAGTTTTGAGCCGTTTGGGGTCGAAATGCTCGGGTCATGGGGTCCGAGTGCGAGTGTCCTTTTTAAGGAAATTTCTCGCCGACTGGTCGACACTTCACGCGACCAGAGGGCTGGCTTGTTCTTTGGCCAAAGAATTAGCATTGCCATTCAACGTGGCAATGCTGCCAGTCTTCTGGGCACGTTTCCGGATGACAACGATGCGGACGAATACTTCGACGCCTAAGTGACCTTTTGTTTTTTTTATCTATTTGTGTAGTTAGTTATTGTATTTAGTAGGTACCTAGTGGTAATAGTTTGTAAATAAATATTTTTGACATTCGGTCAAAATAATACCTAAGTAATTATAATTTAGCATCAACTTAGTGCGCATACGCTGGTCACAAAATATTATAAAGAGAAAATATTTGATCATTTGTATGTTTGTTTGTAATGGATAAACTCAAAAAATCTCTTATTTAAAAAGCTACATGTGTCAGATGGGTTTTAAATTATTTTTCAATTAAAATAGAGATCCTTATGAAAATTGCAATAATGTTAGCCAAGATATCAAAATTTTTACGTGCGCAGCGAAAACTATTGATGATACATAAAATACTTATCACCTATTACCAACAAAAAAGTCCAACTATTATAGTTAAGTTAACTACTGTAGTTAGTAAAGCTATATGTCTAACTAATAGAGTTAAGTGACAACAACCGTTTTTTTTTTTTTCAAATTAGTCAATCAAAACACGCCTAGAATCGAAAGATGATGAAAGATGACATTCGTAGCATAACTACGGAGCCAGAGTTTAGATTATATTGGTTAATATCAGCACAGCTCCACTCCTCTTCTTCACTTCACTTCACTTCTTCTTCTTCTCCTCTTCTCTTCTCTGCTCCATTGGACAGGCATATATCCCCGAAACTATTAATCGTATTGTGACCATTGTTTTTTTATTGGCTTACATTTTCTTCAACTTAGGGTACAGTGCAAATTTCATCAAAATCGGTTCAGTCATTTTCAAGATATGGACTAATTCGTGCGAAGGCCTGGCTTATTGATACAAGCTACGGGTCATAGGGAAACATCTCAAAACCTTGGTCAAATTCTAGTGAGTGTTAGAAAAAAAAACTGGCCAAGTGCGTGTCGGACCACGCAATGAAGGGTTCTGTAGTTGGGATGAATTTATCCCAACCGTTCCAACCGTGGTCCCGTTACAACGTCAAGGTCAGCTTTTCCGTCCGTGGAAATTCCGCCCCAGACTGACCGTGAAACACCGTCATAACTCTCCTTCTCTTCAATGCAACATTGCTAAAAACGTTCTTATCGTTCGTCGTTCGTCTTCAGTAGACTTTCCTACGTCCATAATTGCCATACAGCATAACCTTGGTTTCATCCGTAAAAAGAACTTGGCTCCATTGAGGTTGATCAACGCAAATTTTCGCGTGCAAACTGTAGACCTGCCATTCTGTGAGTTTGTGTCAGTTTGGGACCATTGGCTGGCTTATAAGGTTTCAGGTCACGGTCTTCGAGTCTCCTTCTAACAGTTCGAGTGCAAACAGTCAGTCCATGAAAGTCTCGAAACTGAGCTTGCACCTGTTCTAAAGCCAGCTAACGATTACGCAGGCTGGTGGTAAAGATAAACCGATCTTGTAATGACCGGGTTTCGTGGTCCTCATGGACGGCGCACGAAGCTGTCAATCTTTAGGTAAAGATGGTAAACTCTTTAAACGGCAGAATGATAGAAGACATAAAGTTGTACGCTTATGTTTCGGTGACTAAGCCTAGACTGAAGAAGTGCACCACAGCTTGCGCGGCTACTTCAGGTGCAGAATCAATAATTTAAATGTCAGAATGGATTATAAAATAAAGAAAAACCATTTCGATACTCTTTTTATGCAAAAAAAAAAGAAATGACGAAATAACTATTACTCTATTGACTTATGCTCTAATCAAAGCTTGTTCTTAACCACCGACTTTCTTCTTCCTCTTCAAAAAGAGAAGATTCAAAGGCACAATGGTGATACCGAAACGATGGCCAGTATGTCAGCTAAAAAACTGAGTAAGAACTTTTTCTCTAACTTATCTATTTAGCTTAGTTATACTCGTAATTGTGGCATACTAGCATAGCTATAATTTTTTTTGTACCTAACTAACTAACATATGGATCATTGTTGTCTAATAAGGCCAATATACATAAAAATGCCCGGTGGCTCGATTTAAGAGCCCGGGAGTGTAATATCTTCTATTGAATATAATATTATCGCTGTACGTGACTACCTTAGAACTTAGTTTGCGTTAGGAATCTATGTAGAACTGATTCTAAGAACTTTAATTTGTTTCAAGAAGGTTTGGACGATTCTGCGATAATTGACAGCCATATCAATAAAAAGTCACAGAGTAGGAAAATTCATGAAAACAACTGATTGTTCTTAAAAAAAGAAGAAGAAAAAACTTTTTTGTGTAAGTAATACTTTTGGGTTAATTGAATTTAAATACATGACGGCGGAGCAAGTGGCGCCGTCTCATTTCGTAACGAAGTTACTAGGAACCACCAAAGAGGTCGGATGAGCGGATGAGAGTGACACTGGCTGATTACTGTCACTGTAGCAGATTCTAATGATAGAATATGATCAGGGGAGTGTCGTACCACTTCCACGGCGAACTACTATATTCCGGCACAATCCTGACGATATTGAAACTGCTGAACCATTAATACGATGACCATTTCAGGGAAAAGCTATACGGCGCCGTTAAACTCAAATGAACCTATTTTAGTACCTATTTTCCAATTGTTTCATGCAACAAATAAAACTATTTTTCATATCATACGTCCATTGTTTCACTCCCAATTCCATTCTACTTTTTCGTTCCTCTTTTGTTTCAACATACGAGCTTGGATTTCAATGGGACCTAAACTTGCAAACAGATTTAAACTCGAGATAAATTTTGGGTTACCAATTTGTATTGGCAATTTAGATCTGCCTAGTTTGGCAGGCAATATGTAGTAAGGACTACAGTTACTACAGATTGTAACAACTTTATTACAAAACAATGTTTATTTTTTGACATCGTTTAAACCATCGAGACAGTTTTTGTAAAAAGAGCGTAACGGTAATCATAATAATAAATCATAAATATAATCATAAATCATAATCATAAATCATAATCATAAATCATAATCATAAACATAAATCATAATCATAAACATAAATTATATTCATAAATCATATATTATAAATCATAATCATAATTTTAAATAGAGAGGTGTCTGAGGTAGGAGAAACCTGAGTTACTGTGACTGAAATACAGTTTCATAACTTATAAGTTTTATATTATGGACTTTACAGTAGTCGGAATAATGTTCAATATTCTAAAATGGCTCCATGGTTTGAACCTGGGTCTGCAGATAAACCCTTTTTGTATAATAAGAAGGTATAAGGTTAAGTATATGTACGTTCAAAATCGTGTCATCTACCATGTAGCGAACGGATCTGAAAGTGTTGGATACTTTTTACCCGGGTTAATGAAAACATTCCCTTTGGATGCGAGTGCCAATGAAACCTCGGGAAACAACTTTGTTACTTATTGTTAGTATAAATAACTTAACAAAATACCCCTCTTTGAACCTTAACAGAATTAATCGACCTTTTCTTCTCTTTAGAACTGCCGTTAAAAAACAATTAAATCTGAAACAGGTCCATTAAATAAATTCAACTCTCAATTGTAAACACAAATAGATATTATTTGCTATTAGGAGGAGGCAAGGACGAATTTTTATTCATTCGAAGTTGGAGACGTTCTAAGTTAAATGGGTAACTTGAGCAATTTTTATCGGTATTTGTACTTTTCTCGTTAGTACTTTGAGTAAGTTTTAGTTAGAAATCACGATCTGTTTGTGCTGATTTGAAATGTATTATGTCGAATATGTTTTGTATCTAGGTAAGTGAAAACCTCTGTTATTTAACATCGTAACGTTTTTACTGACGTCATCTATATTATGATAAACATAAGGAAAAACGACTTTTCTGTGGCTGGACAGAGATTTCACTCAGATGATAGTTAATTGATTCAGGCGTGACTTTGCGGAAATCCATTATAAAATACAATAGATGACGTATATTTAGTAACCTAATCCGCTTAACTGCTCTTAAGGAGTCATAAAGAACCCAGAGCAGTGTAGCACTGCTCTCGACGCTTGACGTGTTCACACCTCGGGTCCGGGTTCGCAACAAGTCAATAGGTATCCTGAGGATGTCTCGTTGAGAGGTGAAACACGTGTCGATTTCTTACAGGGTTCTTTATGACTCCTTAAGATCAGTTAAGCGGATTAGGTTACTAAATATACGTCGTCTATTGTATTTTTCACTCAATGTCTATAAATCTTCTCTATTTTCTTTTCTTACTCTATAGTTTTGTCTAAAGGGTAGTTAATATTTACATAGATTCACGCCTTCTTCTCATAGGGGTAGACAGAAACTACAGAACATCACCTGCTACGATCGTTACATACTCCTTTTGCCTCGTTCTGGTCTCTGTATCTGGTCATACATGCACGCCAGTTTCAAGTACAACGTACCTGACCTTTCTGAAGAAGTATTGTTAATCATCATCATTTTCCTGCAATTAACCCAATTTATTTGTGGTCAGCGCAACATGTCTTTTTCTACATCATCATACTTCTCTTTTAGTCATCATCACGGTAGTCACTATCTTCCTAGCTATATTATCTTCCACACAGTCCATTCATCGTTTGTTCGGTCTTCCCCTACTCGTATAGCCATCCACATTCATCAAAACTTGCCTGACGATATTTCTCTCATTCCTCTGCATCACATGCCCATACCATGACAACCTATTTCAACACAACTTTCCAATGACTGGTGTCACTACTTCCTCCTATATATTTATTACTTATTCTATCCTTTCGCGTAACACCACACATCCCTCTTAGTATTTTCATTTCAGTTGTGCTGTATTGTTAATATGGAAATTAAAATAATTAACAAACTTGAAACAACATTAGACACCCTTCCCAAAACACAACACCACTATACTGAGCAATCTCATCCTCATAAAATACAACCGAAGTCATAACTTCTCGTCACAACTTCTATCCTGCAGCGTAGAACCACAATATACACTGGTATTTACTCTCACAATTGATTTTTTTAATGTCTTTATTCGTTTCATCCCATATTGTGAACAGAGCTTATAAATTATGGATTAGTAGTATGAACAAATGTTTATTTATAAAGTCCCCATTGGCTGGCCAATGTTTTCTCCAATGGGTGTTAGGAGAAAAGAATTCAAAACTAATAATAAATAAAAGAGTTAAAGCTGAAAAAGATAACAGATTAACTATCTTGACCTGGCTCGCGAGGTTGTCGACATGAGGGATGTGGATACAGCAGTCATTGTGCCGATGGTCGTGACGGCCAATGGCTTAATAGCCAAGAGCCTACCAACACCTAAGGAGGCTCTCGTTAGGCAGCTGGAGCAAGGGCTTGATCCAGAAAGCGGTACTTCTGGACACGGCGCGTATCGTTAGGAGATTCTTCTCTCGGGAGCCCTGACGACAGGTAGCTTGGACCCTGTTCCCGATACCGGTGGGCTACTATGTTTTATATTTTTGAATATTTAAAAATGTAAATTATATGTCTTTATATGAAATAAAGGAAAATAAAAGAGTTAAATTGTGTATTCAAGTAGATCTTGCTGCCCAACGATGATCTAGCACCTGATGCTATAGTTTCGACCTTAACCTGACACCTCAACGATAATTAATCATAAATAATCAAAATAAGTTATATATTCTTCCATTACTTCACGTGTAATAGACTACTCAATAAGAAGATTTGATCACTTTTCCTGTTGACAGCGATGCGGACGAATTTTTTTATGCCCTTTTACTCTTGCCCCTCTTTTTAGGGTTCCGTACATAAAAAGGAAAAAACGGAACCCTTAGGATTACTTGGTTGTCCGTCTGTCCGTCTGTCAGTCTGTCAAGACTCTTTTTCTCAGGAACGCGTGAAGGTATCAAGTTGAAATTTATATCAAATACCTACGTAGGTCTACGGTCCCAAGGAATAAAAAAACACAACAAAAAACATCAAGCTTCTAAGTCAACGCAATAAAAAAATACGCCCCTAAATGCGATATATTTTGATACTCGTAAATAAATCAATACCTATAAGGGTACTTACCGTGAACATGTTTTTCAACTACAATGTTAAGGTTGTTTTTGGGATATATTCATACCAGCGTGGTCCGACACGCACTTGGCCGGAATTTTTATATACATGTAGATATTATTATTATTATTTTAAGTCTGTTAGCTTAATATGTAAATATTATCTTGTTTTAAAATAAACTTATAATACGAGTATAAGAGGATTGACATCTTTCATTCAGGCACTCATTCTATAATCATATTTCTAAAGCTAACATGGATCTTGAATAAATCCGTGGAAGTTTCGAGGTCTTCATAAATCACATTAAAAAGTTTTAAGGCCCTTTGGGAAATTCTAAAAGAACATATCCCTAAATGGCCGGTATTGTACTGAGAATCTGATTTGATTTGTGCCCGAAGATGTTTCTGAAATAAGGGAATTTAATTTATCTTATCTTTGACCCCTCATAGATAAAATAAATTAAATTCCCAAGGTAAATTCGGAATACCTGAATGACGAAATCTTTGTCAGACGATGTAATACAACGACTTTCTAAGGTTGAAAAAGGTTTAACTGAACGAACCGCACGAATTTTTCAATGTGTTTTTTTTTTCAGCTTAATCTCAGTAAAGTCAAAGTCAAATAATTTATTTCAAGTAGACCAGTAACAGGCGCTTTTGAAGGACAAAATTTAAAAGAAAATTGAACTGTTTCTAGGCGCCCTTCCAAAAGTTAATTTTGTATTCGTATGGAGAAGAATGGGCAAGAAACTCCAAAGTTACCTACTCTTTTAAAATGTTTTGTAATATTTTGTGTACGAGTACATTAATTACCCATTTAATGGGTTGTGGAGGTCAGATAGGCAGTCGCTCCATGTAAAATACTGGTATTCAGCTGCATCCGGTTAGACTGGAAGCCGACCAACATAGTTGAGAAAAGGCTAGGCAGATGATAATCCTATATAATGATAATCCTATATATCCTATATAATAAATAAATGATAATACGTATTATAAAACAAAGTCGCTTTTTGCGTGTGCCTGCATGTCCGCGTTGTTCTTCTAAACCACGCAACAGATTTTGATGAGGTTTTCACCATTGTTTAGAGAATTTATTCCGGAAGGCTTATGTGTATAATACGTTAATATTAAAGTTACGTTTACCTAAGTAATCTCGATGTTTTCTCAAGTCGTAAAAACCGTGCGAAACAGCAGCGGGCCGCTAGTCTATCTATATATATACAAATTAATCCCTATTTCCCTTGGTCACGGCATCACGCGTGAACGGCCAGACCAATTTCGCTTATTATTTTTTGTTGTGTTTGTTATTGTAAGGAGAAGGTTTTCACGGAATAAATAATTAAGAAAACTGCGCAGAAAATCGGAAATTTTCAGAAAACTTAACGACTATTTTAACTTCGCGCGTTGGACAGTTAGCGCGTTTGATGAATGTGAATTTAGCAGATTAGGTTAGGTTAGTAGGTATGTAGGTAGGTAGGTAGGTAGGCAGGGTACGGTAGGTAGGGTAGGTAGGTGCGCCGAAGATAAGTACATAGTGCTACCCGTGTGAAGCCGGGGCGGGCAGCTAGTGAATTATAATTATACGAGTACCTATGTAAAGACTTACTACCTAGTTCCGATTGACCGTTTTCCAAACTCCCGTTGTTACCTACTTGTAGACATATTCTACCCTTCCACTTTTACCCTTCCATCCCTTAACGAACCCATTACGAACCTAATGAATACCCCACAACATTTCTACATTTTTATACCAACATAATAGAATATATGCCCCGTAACAAATGCTCAGCGTTGAGGAGCCTTGTCCTATGACAAAGAACCGAGATAAGAACGGAAGGGGGGCACGACGTATACAAATGCAAGTAGTTAGAGCAACGTCTGGACGCCCTAAGGCAGGCCCCTACTACATGGAGTATTTGCATAAGCTGCGAGAGTTTGGAAGTGAAAACGAGTTCCAACTTTAGATAAGTTAGAGCTGGTTAAGTACATAGTAAGTGTGGTTGGTAAGTCTAGTGTTAATATGTCAAGTGTGAATTCTGTTTTATGTCATCTTCCCTCGTATCCTCACGAATGATGTTTATAATGAAAATTTGCATAAGCTATCATGCAAATGATATTATTAAGTAATAAACTACCCAGGGTGCGCCACCGGACGTATATAGTGTTTCTATCAATTATTGTCGTACACTACCAGTACTCGTGATGGAGTAGTGGTGGCCCAGTGGTAATGGCCGTGACTTACGAGTTGTAAGTCGTAGGTTCAAACCCAGACAGGCGCTTCATGTAAATTATTTCATCACCTCTACTCTCAAAACGATGAAGGAAAACATCGTGAGGAAACCGGCATGTCCTAGAACCAAAAATTTGAAGATACGTGACATCTACCAAACAACACTGGGCTCACGTGGTGGATTACCTGATTGCTGGCTGATTATGTATCAGTAACAAAACCAAGTAAGTAAACAGTAAAAAGCTTAACAGCTTAGTATCTACTAACTGTTTAACAATGACAGTTATCTCCAAACTAAGTTTATTTTTTTCTTACAAGAATCGAACACAAGTTGAATATTCAATTAAGAAAACTGTAGTAGGGGCTACTGTTTGCATAACAATCGCTGTCGTCAAACAAACAACGATCTGAAATAAAGATCTCTCCGATTTTCGTCTTACAATTGAAAACTTCAATTAGGTTCATTGGTCAACTTATGGATTCGATTAATCTACCTCATTACTTTTATTTACATTTAATTAACTAGTTTTTATTACAAATCTTATTTAAGTTATTACTGAAAGAAAGGAAAACAAAGAAAAATTGTTTATTCTGCACCAACAAAGCGCACATTTAAAGACAAAAAGACATAAAATACACACATACGAAAGCAGCCAAAAGCCTCGTATTCAACCAATAAATATAAAAAAATACTATGTTGTTCATTGGTTGATGTCAAGGCCACGGAACAAAAACAAAATTGCGTACTGTAAAAAGGTAAGCAGGTTTTAAGGTATTATTTTTTGTAAATAATATTTTATATACATCTAATCATACACATATAAAATAAAGTCGCTTATCGTGTATGTCTCTGTGATCGCGTTGTTCTTCTAAACCTCGCAACAGATTTTGATGCGGTTTTCACCATCATTTAGAAAATTTGTTCCGGTAGTTCTAGATTTCATAAAACATGCAATTCTTTTTAAACTTGATATAATAAAGAATTAAAAGTAGAAGTGAAAACCGTGCAAAGTAGGGACGTATCACTAGTCTACACTAATATTATAAAGAGAAAAGTATTTTTTTTTGTAATGAATATTCTCTAAAACTACTGGACCGATTTAAAAAATTCTTACACCAGTCTTCTTCTTTCCGTGTGGTTAGTGACTAACCTGGTGCCAGAGTTTTAAAGCCATCCATGGGCCTCTGACTTGGCTTCACATGCCGTCGAGAAATATCTCTCAGGCCGGTTTCTCCACGATGATTTCCTTTATGTGATAATTATACAATACGCACATGAATCCGAAAAGTCAGTGGCGTATCTTGGGTTCGAACTCGAGACCTATGACTGTAATAATAGTCACCAGTAGAATGCTATATTAGTACTGAGTAACATAGGCCATAATTTATAAAGATATCACGCCGACGAAGCTGCTGGCAGAAGCTGGTATTTTATAATATTGAAAACGTTATAAATAATATTAAATTAATAGTGATATTAAGCGTACATCCAGTTTTCGTGTTCGATGGTTGGTTGCATGGTTGCTTGGTTTAAAATATAACGAACCAATTTTATACCACTTCAGTAAATTAATGTAAAATTGGGAGTATGCTGATTATCGTTTATCGGGAGTAAAATTGATGAAAATAAAGCAACGTGTTTTTAACGATTTATCAAAAACATTTTCTGCTGTAAACGTAGTCTGCTGACTTTGGACCGGCTAAGGGGGCTGTTACATACAAATTCCCAAGATTACCAGATGGAGACTGTGCAATTTCTTTGACGAATTGTTAGGAAGATGACTGCCGCTATAAAGGCTCTTAAGCTCTAGGCCTATAAGTAATAATCTCTGAGTTGCCTTTTGCGACAACTACGGGCAGAGAGTGCTTTAGTTTTGATCGCGTATTAACCTAACCTAACCGTATACATTTTATATTGACATGACAGTATAGACTATATACAGGGTGGCAGCGACATCGACGTGCAACCTGTTACCATGGATTCAATACATGGTTGGACCCCCCTGCGTAGAAAATATTAGTAAGTTATTAAAACAAAAAACGAGCGAGACTTACAGTAGCCGCTTAAGATGTGTAACATCTAACATGTCACCTTGGTAATAAGCAAAATTAAGGTAATAAACAACATTTTAAAGGGGCGACGCCTTGTCAGTTCGTTTCTGACGGCCTATAACCGCGCGCGCTCATTGGTGAAATAAAATAGCGCGAGCTTTCTCGGCTTCCTGTGACTCACTTCCGTCCCTTTTCACGAAATCACTCACACAGATTTGATTATTTCAATTTTTTTTAGATTTCTATTTTGATTGTAGGAAAGCGAGAGCAAAGATCTTACACATCAAAAAATATCTGCTGTTTCATACCTACGCGGTCTAAAAGTATGGAACCCCATTTTTTGTTTTTACAACCAACGAAGATTTTTAACGCAGGGTTATCCAGAATCATGTATTGAATCCATGGTAACAGGTCGCACGTCGATGTCCTTGCCACCCTGTATAAGTAGGTTTCTATATTTATTATTATGGTTTAAAACACACGGTTGTGATTCTCCTTCTGTCGACGGCAGGGGCTAAAGTAAGCTAGAGTTTGTGACAGGGCTGGTTCCCCTGAGTGCGTCAAATACGAATATACCCAAGCATTGTTATACGCTTTTTAATTAATACGCCTACATACTGTTATTAATATGTATGTGGTACTAATATAGTCTACACTGTCAAGTCAATACAGACTATAAAATTATTTAATTAATTACAAACAAAGCAGATTACGAAGGTCTGGTAAACATAAATAGCGTGACGCTTTCATTGCCATCGTTACGGAGGATTAATTGAATATAAATTGACGTAAGCATGTTTGATCATCTGCCGGGACGTGGATAATTTGTTTTGCTCCACTTAGCACTCGAAGAGACAACCAAAATTGACTGAAGTGTAGTAAGTGACTGCTAATAGGTACCTACATGACGTTCTATGGGGTTTTTAGAAACCAGTGAAAACATAACTAAGGAGATGGTGGAAACCAGGGATGTTACGGCAGTCGTTTTACCAGAACCGGAACCGGAATCGGAGGCTTTAAATTTGATTGATCGGAATCGGAGCCGGAACCTGAGTCGGAGGCGAAAGTAGAAGAAAGATGTATTAAGGGAAGGCTTAATGAAATAATAGAAATATAATTCAGTCTGTTTAATCTGTTAAATATTAGCGATAACATCCACAAATAAAACAATAGACTGAGACTTCGAGCGCGAGCATATATAAAATAAACAAACATTACCCTGGCACGGAGTGATAACTTGTTTGTACGCGCTCTAGTCACGTGCATCGCTGCGTTTCGAGCTTCAGTATAACTCCAATTCAAAATTATCGGAACCGAAGTCGGAATCGAAGGTGTAAAATAAATCGAAAATTCCGACCTTTCGGAATCAGAACCGAAGCTCCGTTACATCCCTGGTAGAAACATTTTCGGCGACTGTTACGCGGGTTACTCTCATCTTAGGGGTTACCAATCTGCTCTTAATAGCAGGCCAATATCTGATGAATAGTCACAAGACTGTTGATAAGCGTGGAGTTATGTGAAGTGTCAAGCGATTATGAACCATTTGCGGTGCAACTATAACTGTCAAGTTGACCTGCCCTACGCTGAAAGTGCCTTGCCCTGTCGTCCTTTAGAGTCAACACTAATAATGGATATATTGGGTCCCCACCTATGAAATTGGCGTCTTTTCTCACAAATAGAGAACATCGTCACTTCTATGATTTAAAATATTCATCAATTGCTTGGTATTATATTGAATAATGACCATCATAGACAACTACCAATAGTACGTTAGTTTTTACGGTTAGTAGTTATGTTTTTACGGTTTCCGGAAAAACCGCTCTACAGTTCTAGCAGTATATAAATTCACCCAGGAAGCTATTAATATAATTAATAAGAAAAAATACGCTGTGGGTATACTGCTAGATATGACAAAGGCCTACGATAAAGTGCAATACAATATCTTACTTAATAAGTTACAAGGAATAGGGATCCGCGGAAAAACTTATAAATGGTTTAAATCATAATTGGAAAATAGGGAACACCAAGTTGAGGTCGAATACTATAATGAACACACTAACCAAATACAACACATTCGATTGGACAGCAATAAAATTAATGCCTCAATCCCCCAAGGGAGTGTAATTGGATGCCTTTTATTTATAATTTATATTAACGACCTCCCAAGAATCATAAATGAGTCATGTATCCTATTTGCTGACGATATCTCAGTACTAACTTCATGTCAAAACAATAGCAACCTAACTGAAACACTTACAAATACACTCAACAAAATAATAATATGGATGACAGAACACAACCTCGAGATTAATTTTAATAAAACTAAAATCATGTCCTTCCACCCACGCCAAAAAGCACCTCTAGATATAAATTGTATTTACAATGACATAAAATAGAGACAGTACAAGAATTCTCCCTACTCGGTCTATTCATAGATACAAATTTAAATTGGAAATCACACTTAAAAAGATTCGGTCAAAATTATCTAAATTTGCTTATGCACTCTGCGAAATTAAAAAAACCACTAACCTTCAGACAGCCCTGGTTACGTATTATGCCTATGCGTACGCATGGTTAAGCTATGGCGTAATATTATGGGGAAACAGTACACATGCACCTACACTTTTCACACTACAAAAACGACTAATCAGAATCCTAGTTAACATAGAAGACACACAGCTGTAATCCACATTTCCAAGAACACTAACTTTTAACACTACCCTGTACGTATATATATTAGAAATATGCAAATTTGTTAGAAGCAACCAACAATTATTCACTACACGTGAAAACATACAAACTAGATATACACTACGACACAAAAATAGACTAAACCTACCTGGTGGCTCTAAGCTGAAAATGCACTCAACAAGCACTTGAGTAATGTCAGTTAAAATATATAATAAATTACCAGAAGTAATTAAAAATGAACAAAAATTCAATATATTTATAAATAAACTAAAACAATACCTAATCCATAAATGCTATTATAATATTAATGAATATTCTAATGAAAAATTAAATCAATAATTAAAAATAAATACCAAAAATAATAAATAAATTAAAGTGAAAGTGAGTAGTGGAAAAACATTTATATTTTACTTTTTCAAATAATAATATATAGCCCTCCTTCTCTATCCTATCTTGCTGTGCCCGACAGGGTCCACAATGATCTAAAATTATGTATATTTTTATCATGTACCTACCACCTATGTTAACATTGTGGAACGCAAATAAATATATTGAGTATTGAGTAAAAAACCTTATTACTTATAGTTTTATAAACATAAAAAATACTTTGAAAATGACTCCTCATTTTGTTAGCAGAAATTACCACTATTTGTTTAAACTTAGCCAAAACTTATTTTTGTCGCTTAATCTAAGTAGCATATTCGTTAACTTAGTTTTTAAACATTCGTGTTCATGGTTGTTATATAAATTAAGAAAATGTTAGTATGAAAAATGCAACTTCTTTAAAATTCTCCATACAAAACGCTGATTTCATATGTGGGGACCTATTATTAAGATTAATTATCCGACTACTATTATTATTATAGAAGTAAGTTGGATCAATATGAGATTTGAATCAATAAGATATCGCTTGAAGTAGCAAATGTAACAAGCATTTCCATAATTTGATTATCCTTTGGCGCTTTTGTGAGTTTTCTCAGGAATTTCCCAGAAACTGTGGCAAAAGGTATTTTATAATAACTAACCATTTTAGCAGTTGATGAAAGAAAGTTCGTTAATTAATATTCTACGTTATCTTTTTTTTCACAAAAAAGCTCATAAAAATACTCAGTACCAAGCGAAACACACCTTTAACCTGAATCGCTTACCTAATTAATATTAACTTCGATGTCACAGTGCACCTTCAATAACGCTTTAAGCCTTTTATGAACTCAAGCCGTGATTTAAATGAAGATACCTACAGTATAAAGCATTTGTATTTGTTGTGGAAAACAAGGGTAGGTAATAAAATTAATTATTGGTACATTATGTTCCTCGTGTGACTTGGATCGTGCATTATTTATTATTATTATTTATGATGCAGATCGTTGCATTATAAATGATGCAGTTCTACGTGGATGAATGACATTTTTGAGGTGAGCGCTCATTTGTTCGTAACATGCAATTGTTTTTATTTTTATATACCTTTGTCGTGTGTATTAAGAATTAAGTCAATGTCAAATTATATAGTCCTCTTCACCATATCCGGTGACAGCAACCCAGACTAATTTTCTTTCGTGAGCTCTCTGATAACTAGGAAAAATTAATTTGGTCTTGAAAACCCAATCACACCGTGTACAGAAGAGCTGATCAGCATCGTTGTAAGTGTAAGAACGGTTTGGCCGACTTTTGTGTATTTGGCGCTTCTTGCCTAGGTCTTTAAGGACGATTTTTTTCAAAGCATTCAGTTACCTGTGGATTGAAGTGCTCCACCTTTCTCGGTTAAGCAAGCTTCTGCCCCCGATCAACGGATATGCCACAGGTCGTAAGGTGCATGTCAAATTATAGTGTGACATTGTATAGTATAGTTGTACAAGGAAGTTTTTGCGTGTACCCATAATTGGCACTAAAGCCGCCATCTTGATTTTTCAATACGATTTCACAGATGTTTACCATGCAGCGCCCAGTCAATGTCTATAAAACGCCAAAAGATAAATTTTTGCGCAGTATAAAGCTGTACCAAGGCAGTTAAGGCGCGGTGTTACCTCAATATTCACAAAAAACTGGTTTCTTGGATAGTCGAGTATGACGTAACGCAATGAAAATTTACGACGCAAAAAATACAGTGGACAGAGAAGGGTTTAAAGAAAAATTTTAACCGAATAGAATAGTCGAAAATAGTTTGATATTCCAAATAAAAAATACTTCACAAAAATAAACTTTGGTGTCGAACATCTCTGTATTTTCAGCGATAAGAACATTTTTTTTTTAAGAATTCAATAGAATAAACATTATTTTATAACTTTAACCAGACAATTACTTAATTTAATGTGTATATTCCGAATAATCTAAATAAAACCCGTAAAATAAATGCCCATTCGCAGCTTACTCACATCGCCAACCCAAATATTTATAAAATTTTCAACCTTATTTAATGCTCTGTAATTGTGAAAATAGATATTGCGGTCATACTTTAGTCGTCGGGCTACCATATAGCGCGCAGACGCGGTTGTGTGAGTGCAGCTGTAGTGGTTTAAAATCGTAGTCAGTCCGCGCCTTAAGTGTTGAGCGCATCATTTGTTTAAGGCTGGTTTCACAGCTGTCCGGGAGACCCGTACGGGGAACGGAGCCACACGTGAGGCGCTAGGACATTGTTTCACAGCGACGCTAATTGGTCCGTACGCGACCCGCGCCGGGTAGACCCCGTTCAACGTATCTCCCCGTACTACTCCATCGTTTCCGGAGGCCTACTCCATAAGCGAAATCCGTAGTGTCGGCCGTCGTTACGGGCGCTTCGTTCTCCGTCTCACTTACAGAGATACCGTAAGTGATAAGGAGAGCGAAGCGCGAGTAACGACGGCCGACACTACGGATTTCGCTTAGGGAGTAGGCCCCCAGAGCACTGCGGGCACTACCCGTACGGGTCTATGAAACCAGCCTAAGATCTTTCACAGAAATTTTATTTACAACTAGGTTTCGCCCGTATGGATGTTGGAAAGTATCCCAAATAAACGTATGTGTTAATCCAGGTTTTAAATTTAACTGAAAGATCCGACTTAGTTTATCACATTTAAAAAAACATTATAAATACACGATTGTTTTGAATCAAAAAGGTTAGAAATAATAATACCTTTTTAAACAAACAAAACAATCAAATCCGAATTACATTAAAAACAACCCTAAAAAAAAAGTTTACTCGAGCCCTTAATTTGATATTAAACATTAAACGCTTCGGCACGAGGTCTTTCTTACATCTCACTTAAGGGCTCGTTAAGTGTTTTCGAAAGTCGCCATTAGAGTGAAATATGAATTAATGGCGGTGGAGCGACGCTGCGGCGTCATCGGTATACGGCGTCAAGAGGTGTCTAGAGAATAGAGAGTGGCGTGGAGTGTGCTTCAAAAGATTTTAGGTGGCGCTTATAATTTTTTGTACTTGAAATTTGACCAGTATACATTGGATGGGTAAGTAGGTATTTCTTAGTACATAAATTGTGATCTGATTTCGTGGGTGGACTTTTTATGATAAGAAAGCCGTTGAAATGTAATTTATAAACATCCTATCTTTAGGATAAATACCTCTTCAATATAGGGTTCGGTATCTCAGACGATGTGATTGAGAATATCTATACTTTAACTATTTATGTCGAATGCTCCACTGATTAAGACAGTCAAACTCACAGATTATAACGTATACCTATCACAATCTGAAGCCAAGTTCTGACTTGGCCTCTGAGTTTTTTTCTGAAAATTGGCCCATGGGCGGTTTTAAAAACTCTGACACCAGGTTAGTCTCTAACCACATGAAAAGAAGAAGAAAATCTATTAAAAAAGTGAAAATAGAAAAAAAAGGTAAAAAATTAAACAAAACACAACCCAACTCCATCCCACTTTATTGACAAACAGGCATAACCAAGTAAGCTGAGACGGTCGGGTTTATGATTGATTATTGCCTATTCTGTAGCCAGAGCTTTCACAAGGCTCGTTCTGAGCAGTCGACGCAGGGGTCTACCCATTTCTATATTTGGGAACAAAAGCGTCAGTATGAACAAAGAAGAGTATGGGTTTCGGGTTTACAATCCCAATTCGGTTAACAACAATGAGACCCGTAAGAGGGAAATGTTTCAGAGGATTGATGAGAAAGATGGTATTAAAGGTGAGAGTTTATCTGTATTGCATTACTCGTGTCTTATCTTGAGAAATTAATACTAATGTAACAAGGTACGATTTGTTTTGTTTGTACTTCTAAGTTAACACGTGTACATCCTCGGTCAAAACTCTTTTAAGTTCTGCAAGCCTGTTACATTTGGTCAGACAAATCCAGTCTAGCAATAGTCTCCTCGTTTTGTGTTTTTTTTTTCAGTTTGAAAACATTCAACACACAACACAATAAAAAAATAATGTAGCTTTTTTGTTTAAATCCAGCAACAGAACAATGCTGTGTGCAATCATTTTACGGACTTCACTGTCGATCGCCCCGCTGAAAAACCACTCACAATTCAATTCAAACCATAAAATAAATTACGTACAACAACCCTATCTTTAAAAAGGAAACCCTTCTCTCATAATTGTTCCCACCGAGATAAGTAATGGGCCGCATCTTAATCATCATAATGAATCTTTTATTTTTCCTAATTTCTTTCTTCTAGAGTCTGACGCTAAGGATCTTTATGGGCCGGAGATTACTGATAAGGATGGGGCTCTTCTTGATGCCCACGACAGCTTCTATATCACTACGAAGAGCCTGCTGGTATTGTTCCAGATTATGGGGATCATGCCTATCATGAGAGTGCCTAAAAGTAAATAATTATATTTTCTTTTATACACTTGTAATAAATGATTTCGTGTAGTACTTTTATTGAATTTTCAAATGAAAACTGAAAACCCAAGGGCAATTTTACGTCAGTCTATTAATTTTCTTTTGTGTGCTTTTCTTTGTAGGTACTAAACAGTTTAGTGTATCCATTAATCTAGTATTTTATTAGTTGTTCAACTAGTTTTTGCAAGATAGTAAATGGTTTTGTGTCTCGAAAGTGTACTTACTATTTTTTTTTACTTATGCTTAAGTTACCTTATTAAAATGTATCTACTTATACGTCAAAGAATAGATTTTATTTATTCTACTGAAGAACAATAACTGTCAGTGTGAGCTAGTGCAACAAGATTTCTGGGAAAACAAAACACAAAAGAATTGGAGGAAAATTTTAAAAATAATCTCATTTTAAAATTTCAAAATATCGGCATTCATCTTCATCAGATAGAATGCGGTCGTAAAACTTTGTTTTTAACTTTAACACATACAAAGTTTTAAACTTTTCAAAAGAAAATGTGTTGAAATTTTACAGAATCCAATAAGTTTGAAACAATGTTTGGATCGTTAGAGTGCACACTTGTATTGGTTGAGCCATAAAGCCTTCAAATATAATAAACTTTGTCCAATGACACCGTTGAACCACAATTTTTTGTTATGTTGTTGTATGTTTGTATGCAACTTCGTAATTGTTGTTGAAAGAACTTCTCATTTAAATCTGGGTGTATTGCAGTAATAAAAAAAATGGTAGAAATCTGAATCAATGATAGATTTGATTTATCGGCTTGATACGTAACATACGACACGTTTCTTCGAAAAAATAAAATAAAACATGATAGTTGTAAGGTGCACTATTTCTTTGTCACACAGATGCACAAACCACTAAGCGGACTACTTTCAATTGGATATCGAAGGCAACGCTGTGGGCATACCTTGTATGGGGTTTGGAATGTATCATCGTAGTGAAAGGTAAGACAAATAGACAATACACTGTGAATAATCATTTAAACAGCATCCTATATTTTATCCCACTGGAGAGTAAAAACTGTTTTCTTCTAAAAAGGTAATGGCCATTGATTATCTTTTCTAAGTAATTGGCGATTCGATTTTCAACTTTTACACAAGTATACTCTATTGTTTTATCAAAGAGGGTCAAAAGTCTTCACAGCATTAAGTATGTATGTAAAAGTCCCCGAGGCTTGAATATAGCAATCACTTTTAATTGTTCCTAATTTCGACTGAACTTTGCGAAGCTTTTGAAAAGCCAGGAAACAATTTTCTACAACTGAACTCTCGCTTTTCAGTGGGCAGAGAACGCTTAGCGACTTTTCAAAGCATGGCTAATAAGCGATTCGACGAGGTCATCTATAATATTATATTTTTGAGCATTTTGATCCCGCATTTTCTTTTGCCGATCGCATCATGGCGGCATGGGCAGCAAGTGGCTATATTCAAGAATATGTGGACGCATTATCAGGTACGTTCAACTATACTATAAATGTACCTTTTTACTGTTATTTTGCCAATGAAAAGTTTCAAGAGCTACTTACGTGGAGTTAAGCGCACGGAAAAATGGTTTGTATAAATCTATAACTGCTTCGTAGATAGATAGAATATTCTTTACTATTTACATAAATAAAAGGTAAACAAAAAAAGAAACAAGATAATTATATATTTGAGTTTATTCTGTATTGTAATAATACCTCTGTTTACACGACTCTTCAAGACCAAGTAGCTACTAAAATTCCAGTCACTTAATCTATAGATAAGTCACCCTATTCTTCAAGACCGATGAGTCGGCCATTTTGTATCGCCATCCATCTTGAAAATAAAGGAATCTCTTGTATTGAGAGCTAAACTAATACAGGTATTAGGTTTCAGTTTACAATACTTCCATTAGAGTCTTAGGAAATTTCTTTAGAAGTCTGTAATTCTTAGAACTTAGTGATGTAGATATTTGCCCATTGGATTTATAAGTTGAGATTTTATGATTTTCCTTTCATTAAATTTATCATGTTTGTGAGAAAGCGCTGGAGCTCTGTCTCGCATAGGGTCACAGCATTATGCTGAGCGATGGCCGTTTTACGTGCATGTGACGCATATTTTCCCCCAAATTGTAATTTTTTGTGTTTTGTTCTTTCCTTGCGTCATGTGTACCGCAAAGTGTAGTTTTTCCGGATTTTAACCGGTTCGATTCCCGAGTGTGGGAAGCGAATTTTCGAAAAACTTTGAATGCAGATTTGTTTCTTTAAAAAAATGCGGTAAACGCTGCTTGCGCGATGCAGGATTTGTGCGACGTCAGGTCTTTAAAGCCACATTTGGCGTTGTAGATGCCGCTACAGTAACGTTAAAAGTTTACTCATTTAGTTACGAGGTCGGGTAAATGGAAGGGTTTTTTCTGGGAAATACCTAACTGCCTTGAGTTGTCAAATAAATCACAGTTTCTACCTGAAGTAGTCAATTGAGTCCCCGTATTTGGCAATACTGATAGGCACGTCATATTAAAGAAAAACTGAATACCATGGGTGAAATGTTGAGTACATTATTATTTTTATCAGTTTCCTGACTGTCTGACACAATAATTAGTGTTTTTGGAACTCCATCATTCCGTGAGTGAACTCAAATGGAAGTTTTAGTTAGTATGTGAACAAAGTCTCGGGAAACAGCTAGTAGTATACAATTGCTTACCCTTGAAACACAATCCTATAATTATTATGTCAGTCGATAAATTTCTAGTTCGCTTTTACAATAACGACTATATTGGAATCGAATTGAAGTATTAAATATTTGAAAAGCTCGCGTGTGCCTAGCCAAATCATTAAATTCGACCTAGAACCTAACTAGCGCGGAAACAAATGAATAATGGATCCTAAACGATGAATGTGAGGTCGGATGGTGGTAAATATTTTTTTAGTAATAAATTACGTATTGCATGTTACGACGCATTTGATAATTATGGTGTTTATTAGAACTCTTAAATCTATATTATTGTTCTGTTCTACACATACTGGAACTATACATTTTACTCCTTCGTTACACTGAAAACTGTCAAAATTGTAAATTAACACACACAGATGAGGTATGCGACGTAACTGTCAAATATTTTGATAAAAATTAACAAGCTGTCCTTTCACAGTTCGTTTTTCCGTTGTAATATTTATTTTATATTTTTGTTTTGTTTTGATATTTTCTGTCTTTCTTTCTTTCAAATTACTCCTGATTTTGCATAACTTTCTTTTTTCTTTATTCTCGTTGCTATAAAGCTTCTGTTAGAGGTAAAATAAATGTAAAAGGACTGCACCATTATGCTGATCATGGATCAAACCAATGGTAACATTGCAGTTATAGTAATTCAATAAAATGTCGCCTTTTGTTGCAATATTATTCTTCTTAAACTTCTGATGTGACCTTTGAAACGAAAAAAGGGTCCAAACTGATCTTCCAACGTAAGTCAGTACCTACTCTTTTCGTCAAGGTGGCGCAGAAAGAATATTATATTAGTCTACTTAATTCCAGCTGTTAAAGTCAGATTTGATACAAATTTCATCAACTGTTTTGGGCCGCACGTTATGTAATGAATTGTAAAAAAAGTAACTTACGTGATTAAATGCATTATGGAAGATTTTTCTATCGTTGATGGAATAAAGTTATAATATTTACTAGCTTTTGCCCGCGGTTTCACCCGCGTGGATGTCAGAAAATAATCCATGGCAACATACTACTGGGTTTAAAGTTACCCTCAAACTCAAAATTCAAAGCATTTATTTCAATTAAACCATTTACAGGCACTTTTGAACTGTCAAAGAATCGGTCAGTCAGAAATATGAAGCTAGTTGCCCATTCCAAAGTGTAGTAGGTACCTATGGAGAAGAGCGGGCAAGAAACTCCACGGACACTCACACACTCTACTTATACTCTACTTTAAGTGTTAATCCGGAACATACATACAGACAAACGAAAAAAAATCTAAAGACTATATTTTCGGCATCAGACTCATTCCCACACCTCGTAGTAATTACTTTTTTCAAAAATATTCTATGTACAGTTTTGACTTCGTTAAAATTGTATGTATAGAATAGATTTAAGTATTTATCTTAATCAAAAAAAAAATAGTTTATATATTTTGTATCATTATAATTAGTATTGTGTATTATGTAGATTAACTATCTAATTACATATTGTAAAAAAAAATATGTACATTATCTACAAGTATGTATTATGTACTTACTTATAAATATTTTTTCTCCCGTTTTTAATTAGTTTCACAGTTGTTTGTGAGAATTGATCTATCTAAACATTCAATTTTAATTTCCAATATAATATTTACATAATTTTAAAGCTCGCAAAGCTTATTTCTAAATAAAAAAAGATTGGGGAAGACAAATAGGGCATCAACAAATTCGTCACTCAACAGAAAAAAGGCCTAAAAGGCTGGGAACATTGCCACGTTGCAAGGCAATACTGATTCTTTGTTTGGCCAATAACCCTCCGCCGAAGTTGGGTTAAAAATAGGCCAGCCCTCTGGTCATGTAAAGAGTGAACCAATCGCTTGGCGATGTCTTGAAAAACTAAGTGGGCACTCGGACCCTGTGGCCACTAGGGCCAGGTTTCAGCCCGTTTCAGAGAGACAGATTTTTGCACAAGAATCCATCTCACACTTTCACTTTCAGCTGAAGTACCTCAAGATCACAGGTACACCGATAGTGTTCCCGAACCTCTACTCTCTGACTTGGGGACTATGTGTCTTCTCCTGGGGTCTCAGCTTTGCTGTGATAATGTCGCAACATTACCTGCAGGATGACTTTGAGCTGTGGCACTCGTTCGCTTATTACCATATCATTGCCATGTTGGATGGATTTTGTTCACTGTGGTACGTATAAAAATGGTATTCGGCATTAATATTTTGCAAGCAGATCGAATAATTATGCAGGTTGACTTAATGAAGAGATACAGAAAAATAGCTGAGATGATTATAAAATAGCTGAGATGATTATAAAATCATACGTCACTGAGTTGAAGTATATATTTTATAAGAGTAGTTGAGCTAATTGATTAGTCAATGGATTTTCACACCCGTAATCTATAACGATATTGATTTTGAGACATACCAATCGTCAGATAATATTTAAAAAGTAATACTTGCTTATCTTTCATGTCTATTGTATATGTTTTTATTCCTGTCTGATCTCGAGTATCGTTCTGCGGGGTACTTGCGTAACACATTTACAATGGGGTGACAGTATTCCAAATCCAACGTCAGCGTGTAATGTGCGGCTGGTATTGCCGATCCACGTTGTCATTAGAAGCATTAAAGCCTTTTCTCAGATAACGATCGACACTGTATCAACACAATACCTTTTAAACCATCTTCCGTTATCACCGCAATAAATAGTTCCCATTGATTTTTTTCTCCCAAAACTGACCCCCGTATTCAAAACTCATTTATTTAAGTAGTCCGTGTCGGGTCACAGAAATTGATATGTGTACCAAATCTCAGCTTAATCGGTCCATTAGATTCGAAGCAAATTGGCTGTGACAGATGGACAGACAGATACAGGAGTAATCCTAATTAAGGGTTTCGATTTTTCATTCGGACATACGGAAGCCTAAAAATATTATAAGTACCTACCAGCTGTCTTTCCTACCCAGGTACATAAACTGCAACGCGTTTGGCACCGCATCCCGAGGCCTGGCCATGAATCTGCACAAAGCGTTGGAAGCTGAACACCCGGCGCTCAAAGTGGCTCAGTACCGACATCTGTGGGTCGATCTCTCGCACATGATGCAACAGTTGGGTATATGGTTTTATTGTTTTATAGCTTTTGCCCGCGATTTCGCTAGGGTGGACGTTGGAAATTATCCCAAAATGTATATATATCCGAAATGTACTACCGGTCACTCCTCAGGTCATGGTCTACCTGTGTACCAAAATTTCATTAAAATCCGTTCAGCCGTTAAGGCGTGAAAAGGTAACAGACAGAGTTACATTCGCAGCCATAAAAATATACATAATAATTATTTATTTTATTAGTATGGATTGGTTTTTGTAAAAAGCACAGGAAGGTTATTATATATTTTTGTAAATTTTTGCTGTTATGATAAATTTGTAGGTATTATTATTATTACGTGTAACGTATTTATGATCTGGAAAACCAATTTTTTTACTTTGGCATAAACTTGAGTCTATCTTGTATGGTCTATTCAAACTAACAAACCGTGAAAACGTTTTGTGGGATGACCTCTAAAAAGATTACAAGAGTCTTATACATAAAACTATGCAGTGTTAAGTAAAAGTCCCCTGTAAAGGTTTTTTACAAATAAAGAAACATAATAACACATAAGCCGTATGTGAAAGCTCATGGTATGGTAAAAATACTAGCTAGCCAGCCAGCAGTTAGGGTTAACTACACAGGTTACGGTACTTATCGCCTCTTGTCTTACTATGTATGTACTGAACATTTATATGAACCATTTTATACTACCACATTCAATTACTAATACAAAGATAACAAAAACTAACATCTGGATCCTACTATGTATTATAAAGGAATTTCCTTAGTTTCTATGTTTATTACTCAATCACGCAAAAACGGCTGAACGGATTTGGATAGTTTATAACCTGGCTTAAAAAAAAGAATAGATAACAATACTTTTTATTCCTGTAGTACGTTCTCGTGTGATCATTTCTGTCCTCGACGCGGGCGATGCCGCGGGCGAAAGCTAGTACTTAAACAAAGTCGAAATAATGAATTCATCAAACGAATCTCTTTGCATCCTAGCTACCATTTGATCTTAGAACCCCTGTTTGCAACAATGGATACAGAACACTCAAAACATCAGTTATTACTACGTGATACTCGCACCAGTAGCTCCAAATAAAAACGTATCAGCGATCCGTTCACAACTTTAGCAAATTGCTCAGCGCTTATTGTTTCATGCCTGTTGGCGTGAATTGCTCTTTTGTTTCAACGACCGATGCTAACAGCGCGTAGTTTGTCCTGGCGGCAGATTCCATACATTTCGTACAGCGACGGCCATTACATTCAATTTACAGTTCAAGCTACAATAGCTTTTATTTTATTTCTCTAATAGATATTGCTTTTGTTGCTGAAATTTCCGAGAGTTGATTTGTGTTTTTAAGAGAGAGAAAGTTTGCGAAGTGATGGGAACTGTCGATAATTTCGTAATTAATGGTTAAGGCGACGCCGTTTCGGAGATTAAAGAAGAGGAGCCTTGAAGGAGACTTTGTCTCTTCACGCCAAAACAATTAATTGAAAGAAACTTAGTTACTTGAAGTGCGTATTAATTATACTTAATAACTTAGACATTTTTAGGCTTAGACATTGAAGGCTCATTAATATTAGCTTAGAAAGTGCTTTCGTAATGAGACTATTTGTATATTTATTAGATGTCCTTTACTCAGCTGGATACTTACTACTACTATACTTAAACGGGCAGGATATTGTAAGCACTATCATTTATTGATGATACAAATATACTTAATATGACTTTGTTTTACATTCCCATGAAATATATTGCAGTGCAACAAAACTGATTTACCTTTTCCCAAGACAAACAAACATTTGTATGAAAAACTACCTCACTCATACGTCCAACAAAATAATTGGTAAATACAATACAACCTTTTTACTGTCACATATGAACCACGACCTAATCGGCTAATCCATCCAATGTTTTGTCAATTCTTTTTATTTGTCAACAAGTCCAAAGGATGTTGGACATTATGTGTGTTTTTCTAGAGAATTACGCTTTTATTCTGTCCGATTTTAAGTGCTTGTTCGATTTTCCGATAGATTAACTTCATCAATTAGGTACTCATCTACGTCTACAAAGCATTTTAATTGGCTTTTCAATATTAGTTTATTTACTCTAGGATAGTCAGTGTGATATACACCGACAATTAACCTATCCTTGAAACCTACAAGTTATCCACCAGGGTATTTATATCATAGATCTATGATTTATACGGTACAAGATATTTATCAAGTAGACTTTGAACGGAAAGTCCCAAGGAGTAATATAATTTCTGTTTACAGGTCGCGCCTACTCCAACATGTATGGCATTTACTGCATGGTGATTTTCTTCACCACCACTATATCTCTCTATGGCGCACTATCAGAGATCTTGGAACACGGTCTTAGCTACAAAGAGATGGGTCTGTTTGTTATCGTGGGGTACTGCATGACCCTCCTGTTTATTATATGCAATGAGGCATATCATGCTTCAATTAAGGTTAGTAATTTGTCAGATTTTTTGGAACTTTGTATGTCAGTACTGAAAATGTATCTGATTGTCAATATAATATGCATGTCATCTTTTTGTCATACATCAATAAAAGACAGTCATATACACCTAAGAAAAGTATAAAAATTTTAAATTCAACAACTGCTTGTTGCTCAAAAAAATTATGAAAGTCCATTAATTTTCTTCTACAGTTCAAATGTCCGATTTTGTCGCCGTCAGAATATAACGTCATTAGGCACGTTACTGCTTTGTTTACATCTATTTTTTTAAGTTTTTTAGCCCCAAATAAAATAAATTAAATTGTTTTTTTTTGCACTTACAAACTTACTATAGTGAGAATTCAAGTAGTTTGCTAAGAAAATATATTTATTCGCATGCCTTTTGAGATCACTTCCGGGATTTTCGAAGACGACGCTTTTCGAGTTTGCGTTCCGTTCCACCAAAATAACGTTTTAAAAAAAAATGGAAAATGAATAATGCATAAAAAATGTAAAAACAATTGTAAATTGTTTCTTGACTCCTATACTCCTTGTTTTCAGAGACAGCCGGCGCGTTGACGCTACTTCAAAGCTACTTGATGAACGTTATTTTTTCTAGGTCGGTTTAGAATTCCAAGTCCGTCTCCTCAACGTGAATCTCGGGGCAGTAGACAGAAGCACGCAGCGTGAGGTGGAGATGTTCCTGGTGGCCATCTCCAAGAACCCGCCTATCATGAATCTTGACGGCTTCACCAATATCAATCGGGAACTGTTTACAGCTGTGAGTAGAGCAACGTAAGGTTTTATTCCAAAAATGTGAACAAAGGTGGTCTAATTAAGGAGGTGATTGGGCCGTTGGATCGGTGATAGTCGTAACTAACAACTGCGTCTGTTGCAATAAAGACTTGAACAAGCATAATAATATTTTGTTTTCCAAGAGTGCTTATAACACGTTCTTATATTACGGAGCAGCGATGTTAGTATACTATAAAAAATTACTGGCAGGTTACACACACACCCTACACACACACATGATACATTTACCTGAGCTTCGTCTTGTTGTATTTATAAAAAACTTCATATTTTTCATACTAATTAATTTAATTTATATTAATTCATTATTTATTAATTTCTTCATTTATTTTCGTTGCTATATTTAGTGTGTATGTATCTATTATTTAGGATATGTATATATCTGTATATCTATTTTAGTATATGGTATACTTATTATTTACACCTTCGATAGCCCTATTTTATGTCCAGGCAAACCACTATCTATTCCAAGGTTCTGTCGAAGTGATCGCAAAAAGCGATAATTCCGCCCATTGTATATTAAATTATAATGTGCAGTGTACAAAAAAGTTTATATAAATAAACAAATAAATCGCAAACTAACAGTAATAAATGGTTGAACATACATTTAGTCGATCTTATAAACCAGTCCCATAATGTTGAAGACACCAAAATAACCATGTTTGCGAACTCTTGTTGTTAAATATAATCCATATGACGTAACAATCCATCACAGCAATTTGTTTACCTTTTGGTTCAATAATAATATGCAATCTATTTTACTGAGCACTGTATTGCAATTCAAACATTGTTAATGGTGCTAAAACAACAGGTAGTTTAAAACTTTCATCGTCAAGTAAACATTTGTCTGTGGAGAACCACAATGCTGGCTACTTTGGGCTCTACGGTTTTATTTGAGTGTTTCAAAGTCAACAAGTTGTATTTGATTGTTGTTGTACATTTTGTCATTCATCGTAAATTGTTCTTCAATTTCAAACCGTATCCCTTTTTGGTGCAACGTTTTCTATTTCCCTCAATAGATTGAACTACCGAAGACCATAACTAGAAATAGAAATAATTTATTTGCCAATAATGTAGGTATACAGATTTATGATGGTTATTTTGATGAGAGTCCCGGTACATTTTGCCTTACGGCATGCAAAATTATTTGTAACTAGACAAATAAAATTTTAATTTAAACAAACATAAAAAGAAAAAGCATTCCATTCACTAAGCAACATTACTATCATTATTAAAAATACTCATATTATTCAAAAACATTCGGAATTAGGCACAAATGTCAACCAATTAATACAATTACAAAAAGGTCAACAAATTTAATTTAAAATGTCAATAAATTGAATTAC
Source organism: Agrochola lota (assembly GCA_947364205.1). NCBI lineage: Eukaryota > Metazoa > Arthropoda > Insecta > Lepidoptera > Noctuidae > Agrochola > Agrochola lota. The sequence continues at coordinate 6,134,138 of OX376231.1, read as the reverse complement.
AAATGTCAATAAATTAAATTACAAACGTCAATAAAAAAATTGAAAAAACATAAATAAAATATATTAAGAATTGCAATAAAGCTAAAAATATAAATGTCAGTAAATTAAATCACAAAGAAACAGCTTAAACACTATTAACAGAAAGTTTTGTCATTAACAAAATCTTTAATTGTGTAGTAACACTTGTCCAGAAGCAGTTTTGTTAACTTTTTTTTAAATTCACTACTCTATTCTATTTTACTTTCTCTTTTATCTTTGTTATGTAGCTTCGTCCTGAAAGGTCCCTCCTTTTTGCCTTCAATTTATCTTTAACATGTATTGTCAAAGACTTTGACGATGGTACGATTCAATCAAGATTGGGTAGTTATACAAATACATGTGCGGCGAAAAGTAATCCTAGAATTCTCGTTATTTTTTAAAAGCCAGAATTTCAGAAGTACCTCCGGTTCCATTATCTGCCTAAGTATTTTCCCAACTACATAAATAGATTAGGGCGGTCTAACCGGCAGCACCAATATTTTACATGGAGCGACTGCTTATTTCCACAACTCAGTTACTGGGTAATACGGTACCCCTTGGTAAGACTGGTTGTCAGACTTTCGGGCTTCTGACTACCCGTAACGACTGTCAAAGATCTACAAATGACAGCCGGGACCAACGCCAGAACGTGCTTTTCGAGGCATGGAGGGGTACTTGTATGTAAAGATGGTCACACATCCACGGAACAGCCGCGGCAAGCGCAGCTACTAAGCTGCGCTTGCCGCGGCTGAACGATCAGAACCATCGACCCGTGCAGCTGTTATTAGTCAGCCACAACCTCGTTATATATCACACATAAACCCTCACTATCAACGACCCGATCAAGCTGCTTAAAAACAATCAATAAAATAAGATAGCTCTATTTATAGAACCGTTAAGTTTTATCGATAGTAGATGGCACAAATAAAACTAGATATTATCGATAAAGTCGCCGACCCAGAACAAATGTTCCATGTATTCAACATGAGGGTCATTAATTATATGCCAGTTAGAGTCAGCACTAAGTTTCCTTACGAGTTATTTCCTTGTTTGTGGAAATGGAGGAACTTAAAGTGCATCGTATCTTTAGTTCGAGGTAACTACAATGGCGACACTTTATGGTAGCTTGTGACGTTCAATTGAAGTTTGTATTAATTTCCAATAATTGACTGCTAAATGTTAGGAAACAGATACTAAATTGTTGAAGCGGCCGCAATAATTATGTATCGCTGGAACTATAATTTATGGAATCGATATTCTATATTTTATATTTTGTAAGCTATCACAGGGGCCATCATACTCCGAAAGGGATATCGCGGCCCCGGCACACAGGCAACGGAGGGAACACGGGTGGGTTTTAGTCAGTAAAAGTCTGACACGCCCTCCCGCTGTGCCCAGAGCGGAAGAAGTTATTTGATAATTTCCCAACCAAAAAAAAAAAAAAGGTGCCAACATACGAGTACAATGCCGCAAGTATAACAGGGGTCCATCTATGTTACATGACATGTGGCAAAAACTAAACATGAGTAAAAAAGTTTTATTTCATCCGACCAACATAGCAAATATTTTTTGCCTTAGTACAGTTTCAAAAATCATCAGCACTGCCATATTTTGTCATCCATGTTTAGATGTAGTAGGTACCTATAATCTTCTTATTTTCGAGTCGATGGCAAGGTAAATATATTGTAGATGAGTTGAGCCCACTAAGTGGCCACACCAATCGCGGCATCATTGGCACCTATTTCGCTAGATTGTGCTTGCAGCGGCCTACTTGGGTCCGCAATCGTCTGATTGCTTTCCTTATAGGCCACTGCAGGTCACGTTCGGGTGGCAAGTGCTCCTGGGGCTGGAAGAAGTTGGGTGGTGGCAGGTGATTTTTGGACCTATGAAATAAGGCTATTTGTTTGTCAGTACTTGGCTTAAATGTGTATTTTTTTAATCAAAATTTCAGCCCATTAACATCGAAAGTCGATACTAAACTCGTTAAGAAATAAATAAGATTTTTCTAAATTTTTCAGAACGTTTCCTTCATGTCAACCTACCTGATAGTACTGATGCAGTTCAAGCTGACGCTACTTCGACAAAGTGCTAGGAAGACCCTCAGAACGGTGATCAAATTTATCTACAACACCACCACAACTGCGCTGGATGATGGCATTACGGAAGATGATGATGACGTGTGAAGAAAGTTTGTTTAGATCGAGTGATCACCAGTACGTAACCCATCGTTAGTGCGTTTAGTTCATTTAAAATCAGTACTACTTATCATTCATCGCAATAATGGCTAAGTTTTTTTGCCAAAGTATGTAATACTTTAAATTCTTAGTGTATTTATTATAAAACCTGTTCAGGTGGGGAATGGGGTCACACTTAATATAGTGTCCTGTCGTCTGCGCGTTACAGGAACTGATAGACGCTAGTGATGGCAACAACAACGTAGCCGAATTTTTGCCCGAATCCATTTAGTTAGCCATCGTCACACTATGAAGAAAAATATAGCAAGGTTCCAGAAAGCTTATAGCCTAGTATGGATAAAATAAGTATTTATGATAGATATTATATATGATATTACATAGTTTTAAAAGCATAACTTAAAAAGCATAGATTTGTAGAATTCTTGTCAAAAGAGCTATTTTGGGTAGTTTATAATTCATTATGAGGTATTTTATTATCATTGTTTCTTCCAAACAGAGCACCTACCATATAATTTCTTCACCACCCTTGGTTGACTGGTAGAGAATGCCTAAGGAATTAAGTCCGTCTTTGTACCGTTTTTCAGTGCGAAAAGTTTAAATAAATAAATTAGCAACTAGCATAATAAAATAAATAGTTTTATCTTAATTCTGTTTGTTTTTTTGCGAACTAAATCCAGCGTCATATTTCTGTTACCTACCCCTTGATATGTTATCCACAACGGTTAAGTAACAACTAAATTAATTTGACTAGCTTGCCCATGTGTTAATTGACATCACGAACATTTTGTTAATTACACCATATATTTTAATTTGTTTAATTTTATAAAGTCACATTTACGACCCACAGGGCACACGGCATTCTCATGCCGGCATGGAGAATGCGATTGTCGCAACCCAGCGCTGGGCACGCCACAATTGTGGCGATAAGTCCACTCTTTGAGGAGTGGCTTAAGAGGCGCCACGGCGTACTCGCCTTCCACCTGAAGCAGGTCCTCACCGGACACGGCTGTTTCAGGAGGTTCCTGTTCCGCATAAGACGGGAGGAAACGCCCGGGTGTCACCACTGTGTGGATCGCCCGGAGGACACGGTGGAGCATACGGTGGAGGTCTGCCCGGCTTGAACGGAGCACCGCCGTGTCCTTACAGAGGCGATCGGCGGCGGCGATCTCTCGCGTCCGGCCCTGGATCAAAAAAAAAAAAGCACACGGCATTACAAAATTAGGTTCTTTAGCAGATAGAGATTAGGTACAAAAAGTTTTATTTAACTCATTTTTATGAAGAAAAAATGTCATCCGTCATCCTCCAAATCGAATTCATCATCATCTGCTAGTCTGAGTTCTTCTCTGTTAACAACTGTAACTGTAAACAAGCATGTTTACAGTACTACAGGTTTCAGCAGAAGTAGAAGCCTTTTGGCCTCGTACAGGACCGTTTTTTATTTTCATTTTATATAATTTTATCAAAACTAATGTAATAATATTATTATAAAGAGAAAAGATTTGATTTTTTATATGTTTGTTTGTAATGGCTAAACTCAAAAACTATTTAAACCAATAATATTTTTTTTCACACATAGAAAGCTACATTATCAGCGAGTAACATGAGCTATATTTTATCAACTTCCATGCAAACGAAGTCGCGGGCAGAAGCTAGTTTTTTATAATTTTGTCATTGTGTGTTAAATTTAGTTTGTGATGCGAGTCACAATAAATACTTTTATTTCTTTCTTTCAATAATATTACCGCCTATACCTATTAATAGTAGCATCCACTGCAGGATAAAGGCCTCTTCTTATCTAAAGGAATAGCCAGATAAATTTGTATCGATCACCACTCTTGATAATTAATAAAATAAGGTTTCCTGACGAAGTTTTCATTATTCATATGTCAGTGGAAACCAAGATTAACTAAGTCAGTATATCCTACGCATATTATTGTAAACTAAAAGAATGGAAAAACATAAACACAATCATCTCATTCTGTTCATCAGTTCACCTTTAAACCCAAGAACAATAACCATTAAAAATCCCAAAATAGAGTTAGGAAAATCTAATAAATAAAACATTAAAAACAAAATTATTCCACAAGGTAAAGGTAGCTCCTAAAACAACATTGTAGGAAGAAAAGTAACAAAATGTGTGAGGATAATTAAAACAAAACATCGTACTGTTGTTATATACTAAATGGAGCTAATCAGGGCATTTCGCGTGCGCTGATTTAAGTATTTCAAAGAGAAGAATTAGAGTTTTTAGAACTAATATGTGTGTCTTAGTTTAGTGTTATTGCTCGGCAAGATTGGCACTAAGCAAATGGAAAGGGTTGTCAGCAACATGATAGATCCTCTGCTTAGATTTAGAAATGGTTTGAATATTTAAGAACTAGAAATTAAGTGAATGTCATACATGTCTGTCTACTTTCGTAAGGTAAATAAGTAAGTATGTTATACTACATATGCTCACGTACAGTAGCAGTAGTGTAGGTGTACCAACATGCAATTATTTTGTATTATTCCACACAAAGTAAACAACTACACAGCCCTTATACAAATAGATATGTCCGTCTAGAAACATGAAGTATCCATCTTCATTGTAGTACCAAATAAATTTCCGAGAAAAAGTTTCTTTATAATTCAGGTTAGGCTTCTGTCAGATACAACGTTTGACTGCACGAATGGTGCCAGCGGGCGCGTTTAGACTGCGTATCAACTTATGGATATCGCCACAGACCACGGACACCGCTGCTAGAAACGGTATTGTCAACACTTTCCAAGCAAACCAAGCGTGTTAGCGAGCGTCACCGTTTACTCATAGAAAGTGTAAAAATATAGGATGTCCCTGACAATTCTGAAAATTCCTGTAACCGCTAATTGCGCGGGCAGTAATGCTGTCTCCAGTCGCTGCCTAGGCGCGGCGATTCTGGGCAACAGTTGTAAGTGACCATTCGTGAAAGACACGATTCTGCATCTAAAACAAAACACGATGACTCTGGAAGTGAGGAGGAACATGACAGGAAAATTATCGTGTTTTCCTTTGGCCGTGTCAGTTTAGTAAGCAAGACATTTGCTAATAAGTTGTTAGTTAGTTTGTGTTAGTTTATGTTTAGTTTATGCCGAGAGATAGGCAGTGATGTACCTATAGTATAGCCACATTTTGACAGTAATTTTTATTACTTTACACGTAATACTATCGCGTTAACCCTAGCGTGCAAGTGTTCTAGTTTATAGTAACTCTTGTAAACTCTCGCAGTCAATCAGCTCATACGGACCGCCCGTTTAATCTGACCATGCCCTAAGGCTGTTTCTCACAAACAATGTAATTTGAAACTATGAATCTTTTTTCTGAGCTAAAGTGAAGGCAGCCATTTGTATTTAGCTTCGACTAAATAAATGGTTTCGACTTTCACCTCTCCTTTGAGCAGTAAGGGGAACACTTTTGTTTGTACCTGGGCGACTGGGCTCTGCTCTGGTGAAAATAGAGAATGCTCATTTATTAGTATAGATAAGTTCATACTAATTCCATGTAAAGTCAAACTCAAACTCAAAGCGTTTATTTCAATTAAACCATTTACAGGCACTTTTGAATTGTCAAGGAATCGGTCAGTCAGAAATATGAAGCTAGTTGCCCATTCCAAAGCGTAGTAGGTACCTATGGAGAAGAACGGGCAAGAAACTCCACGGACACTCTTTTAAATAAATTGTTACAAAATATTGGTAACATCATTCATGTTGAAATTAAACATGTGAGAACAATGTAAAAAGACTTGCACGTTAGAAGCGTCCGTAATAAAATGATAAAACAAAGAACAATTCAAAAAATGTAATCAGCCAAGGCAGCTAAGAGTTGACCAGTCCCAACTGACGGCGCCCGTTCACGAACATGACGCATGGATTAGCACTATTCAGCTCAACCATTTTGAAGGGAGCTAAATGATCCAACACACGCGCCACCATCAGCGAGACATCTGAGTGAGCATGACACACTCACAGCCGCCAAGGCACATTCAAGTCAATAAAAGACGTATTACCTGGTAAATGTTAGCTCTTTAGTACACAGTACTCACACCTGTGCTCTGAAATTATATAATACAAAGGAAATTGATTTTATACAATGCAAAGAGGTCTTAAATTCTGCGGCAGCTCCAACTGTATTTTCAAATGTTAATCAAATGTTTGTGGTTGTGGAGCAGGACCAGTATTGAGCCAAGCATTTTTATCAGCGATGTAATCCCCCAACTTATAATATTCCTGCCTACATAGTGTGCGTTTTATACAAGCTTTGAATTTCGTCTCATTCAGTTGAACTGTAGGGAGGAATTTTGTTGTAACATGAGTCCACTTTAGCCAGTCTGAACCTGGTTGAACTAATAGGTCCCTATTTCTTGTACTTTTTTATATTATATGTCTATCACCTCTTTTACTGAAAATATGTATTTTTTTTCTTACGTGCATGATGTTTTCATAGATATATTAACAAGGTACCGTCATGATGTTAATATCCTTAAACAGTTCCCTTAGAGAGTCACGCCTTTTTTTTTTTTTTGAGTGTGGGAAATCATCAAATGACTTCTCCCGCTCTGGGCAGAGCGAGAGGGGTGTCAGACTTTAACTGACTAACCCACCCATGTTCCTTCCGTTGCCTGTGTGCCGGGGCCGCGATATCCCTTCCGGACAAACCCGCAACCCAGTAGGCATTGGTTTTTCGACCCCGTCAGTTGGTGCTGACATCTCTTTGAGGCGCGCGTGGAACACAACGCGCCGTCGGAGGTCTACTCCCTAACTCCGTCAACGAAAAGACGGGCCCGTCCGAAGGTAGTCCGAAACGACGGCGTGTACCCTACTCCCTATTGATTTCGGATTCACGAGCTTCGAACGGAATCATAGACAATATTTGAGAGCGAATGATACATGACGATAGAGTTGCGCTATTTTACCGGTCGATCACCGGTTTACTTATTTTGTGGTTTTCAAGCTTAATAAACAAAAAAACCATATTGTTGTGTTAGAAAATGACCACATTTTTAACAAATTACTTTATATTTCGTCTTAGATAAACAATTGAATTATTTTTGCCATTTTAGTCCGGATGGCGGCTTTATCCTGTTGATACCTTTGCCTTTTTTCTTTTTGACGGTTATTTTCAAATGTCAATTGTCAAAGTTTTTTATTTTCGTTAGTTGGTAGGTACATAAATATTATCGAGAGTTTTCGTTAAAAAATAACATAATATCGTAAAATGGCCACAACCGCTCCACCAGCAACTCAAGCGCAAATTGAGGCACTCCTCAATTTTATGACTGACCATCACGAGTTGGCTCGCGGACTATTGAGAGGTGCCAATGGAAGAATACGGTCCAAACGGCTGTGGGAAAGCCTGAGCAACTCCCTTAATTCTATGGGAAGTTGCACAAACTCCGTGGAACAGTGGCAATGGGTGAGTTTACTACATTGCTTGTCTATATTAATATGATTTTTAAGGTCTTGTCATCAGTAAAGTGAATACAATGATAATCAGTCATCCTCCAAATACATATATATTGCAGGTCTTACGAGTATACTGGTTTTTATATAGTTTTTTAATATAATTAAAATTAACCAAATAACCAAAATTTTAGGTTTGGGCTGATAAAAAACATTTAGTCAAAAAAGCTGCTGGAGCTGCCAGACGGGATGCATGTGCTACAGGTGGAGGCCCATCGGTAGCACCAACCCTCTCCCAAGTGGAATTCACACACAAACCGAGGCAAGAGTGCCAGCTTTTCCCTCGGTAATAATAAAATGTATATATATATATGATAATAAGTTTGTTTGAATGGTAAAATAGAAAAACAGGAATATTGTATTAGATTTTTTTTAAATTATGTTGCATGGAGTCTTTCCGTGACTTTTTTAATAAATAGTAATAAATTACAGATACATAGTTATATATTTGTTGTATCCGTCAATGATATTCAGTTTTTGCTGTACAGGGACCACCTGCAACAAGAGCCAGCAGCCGTCTGACCCCCCATACATCGGCTGCTACAACTGAAAATGCAGTCTCCCAGGAGCAACCCTTAGTGACCGCTGAGGCACTGGACCTGGAGGTGCCAATGCGAAGTCAGCGAAGTAAGTATTATTGTTCAGTAGAAAATAAATTACGTAAATCATGTTTCAGAAAAACTGACTAAAAATTATTTATTTTGTTTACAGCATTCAACCGTCGTCGTGCACGTGTTCGGCGACACCTCCCTGCCGACTCGTCAGCAAGAAGCCAAATATTGAGCTGGAAGAGCAGAGACTGCTAGTTGAAACCAGAAGAAATGAGGTGCTCGGTGAAATAAAGGTTGCCATTGTGGACCTTTGTAACTTGGTTAGGGAACACCTTACTAGAAATAGTTAAGTTGTAGAAGTCATGGGGAGAGGCCGTTGTCCAGCAGTGAGATGACGCAGGCTCAGTAACGTGTTTATATTCTAACGAATGGGATTGCAACTTGGTTCATAATGTTGCAGCATTTATTTCCCGAGCTTCTCATTTCTTTTATTGCTTGGAGTCTCTGGTCTTTCAACTCAATGATTTACAGAATGAAAACTTGTGTGTTGATCCGATTGGTCAAAACATATATATTGATTGTATGATGTTGATTCTTAATTTGAGATTAGTCTAGGACAAAAGAAAATCTATGTGTTTGGTTGTACATTTTATTTAGATTATTAGGTATTTGGGACTGAAGTAGACAAGAGAAACTAAGTTCCTAGCAATAATTTAAGACTACAATAGATAACTATAAGGATATCTTTGTTTTGGTTGTTAATTTTACTCAGATTTTAGGTATTTGAGACTGAAGTAGACAAGTAAGAGAACCTAAGTTCCTAGCCATAATTTAAGACTACAATAGATAAATATAAGAAAATCTGTTCTGATTGACTGTTAATCTGTGTTGATTTATTCAAATTTTATTGGTGCTAAATAAATAAAAAACATTTTGTTATAAAAAACAATGCTTTTATTGTGGAAATCTTTTTATATCACAATTTTCCAGCAGTCCCAACACCCATTATTCTGAAAGCAAAATAAAAAAACGAACGAACTCAACGTCGGGAATATTCTCCAACCAAAAGTTTCGGCGCAAGTATAATCGGTGACGCCTCCGATCTTCCTGTAGTGCTTCTTCGAGCAGTTCGAGCATTAAAAAAGCAGACATAGTTTGGTAAATTTTTACAAAATTTTACTTTCGTCTACAGCACGACACCTATTTTGATGTCGTATCAACTGACATAACGCTCCGTCAAAACAAGTGTCAAATTCAACTTTTCGGACGGGCAAAAATACATCGGGAGTAGGGACAACTGTCAAATCGTGTCGTCGTACATTCTTTGTTTGGGCTCCAAACTAACCGTATGTCCGTAGGTGATAGGGAGTAGGAAACGACCGTAACTAAGGCCGTAACTACGGACTTCGTGCTTAGGGAGTAGCCCCCCTGTTCCTTATCGGACGGCGAGCTGCCCATTGCTCACCGTCCGCAAGCGCGCGCCTACGGTGACCGGAAGTCGGCTCTCGACTCCCGACGCCCGGGTCATCTCCTGCGGCGACTAGGGCCGCGAGGGCGTGCAGCTTGCATCTCCCTCGCGCGCTCCGCATCCTCTTTCGCGAATATAACTGCTTCGCAGAAGGAGGCGACGGCCTTCCATGCACTCTCGCTCCGAACCATGGCCTGAACCAGGGCCGGACGCGAGAGATCGCCACCGCCGATCGCCTCCGTGAGGACACGGTGGTGCTCCGCCCAAGCCGGGCATACCTCCACCGTATGCTCCACCGTCTCCTCCGGGCGATCCACACAGTGGTGACACCCGGGCGTTTCCTCCCGCCTTATGCGGAACAGGAACCTCCCGAAACAGCCGTGTCCGGTGAGGACCTGCGTCAGGCGGAAGTTGAGGACGCCGTGGTGCCTCTCAAGCCACTCCTCAAAGTGGGGACTTATCGCCACAATTGTGGCGTGCCCTAGAGAGTCACGCCTGCGGAGATAATATATGACTCTGATTGCTCTTTTCTCCAGAATAAAAATTGACTCGATGTCTGCAGCCCGTGCCCACAGCAAAATACTGTAAGACATGATACTATGAAAGTAACTAAAATAGACCAGCCTCGCGGTATCTACATCAGAAAATTGACGGATTTTCCTGACAGCATATGCTGCTGAACTTAGCCGTCCTGCAAGAGATGTTAAATGAGGACCCCATTGTAACCTTGAGTCGAGCGTGATCCCTAGGAAAACAGTTTTATCGACGAATTCTAGTTTATCTTGATTCAATACTGTCTCACAATCACTACTCTTGACATTTGGTAAAGAAAATTTTATGCACTTAGTTTATTTCCCATTTAATACTAAATTATTAGCAGTGAACCAACTTTGGGCCTGCAGTAAGGCGTTATTTACGTCGTCAAAATTTGTAGCACGTCTATCTACCTTAAAAATTAAGGAAATATCGTCAGCAAATAACACCATTTGTGGTTGATTTTTTAATAAATGATGTAGATCATTGATATAAACTAAAAAAAGGAATGGACTCAATATCGAGCCTTTTGGTACACCCATTTTTACTTTTAAACCTAGTGAATTGATACCGTTTATTTGGACTTTCTGTTGTCTATCATTTAAATAAGATTTTACTAGATTGAGCGCAACTTTTCCAAGTCCGTAATGCTCAAGCTTCAAGAGCAAAGTTTCGTGATCGACGCAATCAAATGCCTTGGAGAGGTCACAAAAGATTCCTATGGCGTCTTGGGCCTCCTCCCACGCGCTAAAAATGTGTCTTAATAAGGTTACACCAGCGTCGGTCGTACAACGTCCTTTGGTGAAATAGTACATACTAACTCCATGTTGCCATGATAGAACATACTAATTCCATGCTTCCATGATAGCAGATTTTTCGCCCCCGTGAACCCCTATATTGCAACTTTCATCGAAATCGTTAGAGCCGTTTGCCTGAACATTACAAATATATATTATATTTATATTTATAATGAGCAATATTTATACAAATATTGCTCATTTAGTAATTTAGGATTAGGTTTCATTTAGAGTTGAGAGCCTCTTCGGTATTTAGGAATCATTTAACGTATTTATTTATTGTGACTATTCCTTGTTTTACTACACTAGGTATTTAGTATCATAGAAATCAGTTTAGTTTTTAAACAGAAGCACTGTTGCTTTAATAATGTAAATACGCGTAAAAGGTTTAGGGCTGTTATTTTTCTAACGCATGTTACTTATCCGTAAATGTTGGAAAAATTTCCATGAGTTAAAGATGTCTGACATTGAAAGAATCAGCCCTTTACCTGTTACGTGTTTCTTTTTCTATCATTGCTGTCTATCGAAATTATGATGAACTATGGCTAGTTTACACAGTGCAAGCTAGCGTTCCAGTCGACCTGCCGAGTAGCTACAGTGCAGCAACTCGCACTGTGTGAACGTATCATACGAGTTACTCGCACTTGCGAGTTGGACAGTAGCTCGCAGCCGAGTAAAGGCTTGTGCAGACCAGCGCGACTTGTCGCGCGACGCGACACGAACAATACAATTTCTAAGAAAACTTCACAGTATAACAATAACCGGTGTCGCGTCGCGCGACAAGTCGCGCTGGTCTGCACAAGCCTTAAATTCAACATTTTTTAATTTCACTCGTCTGCTCGCCTTTCCCCATCACTCGCATGGTGTTCATCACGGGGATCTTATGTACATGTTGCCCCGGAAGATCTTCTTGCCATCTAATCTGTAATCCAAATCCTTCTCTTTATTTTTATTTTTATAAGCATTTTCTAATACAAATTTTAGTATCTAGAGCTCCTTATGTTCTGAGTTCAGCTCCACGATTACTGACAAATGCTTGCACTGACTGGACAGGTCCACACGAATCTGTGTGGTACTTTTCTCAAAAGACCATTTCAGACACTAATCTACATGGTCCTCATATGGCTTAACCAAGATTATGTCTGGACTTTAAAAGAGACTGTGACCTCTGAGTTTGTTTAGGCTGTTCTTCTCAGGGTAGTCGGATAGGAAACGCCGAACTCATCTAGCAAATTTTTGTAAATTTTTTCATATGACGTGTAAAAGTGATTACTATATCTTATTTCCAGAATAAACAATTTCATTTCATTTCATATTGTGGTTAAGGAACTTATCACAGTTTGTTTAATTAAATCACGTTGACTTGACATTGCATGATTCCAGTACTTCTCCAGCACACAACTCGCAAAAGACTAGGCAGCTACTCACATAATGAAAACAGCCAAGGCAAGCCGAGCTATTGACATGCGAGTACACAGTGCGAGCAGCTGTCTATAGTCTAATCAGCAGCTCGCACTATGTAAACCAGCCATTAGATTTTTTTATCTTCTGGTTTGAGAAAATACGTGGAACATAAAGTCAAAGTCAAACAATTTATTTCAATTAGGCACATAAAAGGCACTTATGACGTCAATTTTACAAAAAATAGAATTGATTCTAGTCGCCCCTTCCAAAAGGTAGTTTTCGTATGGAGAAGAATGGGCAAGAAACTCCACCGTTACTCTTTTAAAATGTTTTTACAATATATTGTATACATTCGTTATATAATTATATGTGAAGACGATGCATCTAGAATAAGATTACTATACCACGATAGGTAAAAAATAATGAAAAATAAAGCAATTACAGATAAATTAATTATGTGATAGATACATGGTGCTCACATATTTACAAACATTGTAAAATTATACGATATTCCTAACATTTTAACAAGTAATACTAATAAGTCAGACAGAGTTCAAGAAATCACAGAATGTAAAATCAGTGTTATAAAAAATAACAAATTACATAACTAAATAAGCAACCAGTTTGATTTTGTCTAGACTCTAAATTGTCCTATGGAACAGGACCAGCATGTTTCCAAGCATTCTTATCTTGGATAAGATCAAAGATCTTGAAGTCATACAAGTCACAGTACGATAAGTAGTACTAATAATATTGAAAAATATGTTACAGCCGAATAAAAAGAAGATATTGAAATGTTGCAGCAATGGATATAAAAAAAATCGAATGTCTACGACGCAGCGGTCACTGACGTCACGGCTGCGCCAGCTTGGTTCATTGAACTACAAGTGACAAGGCTATCCCTTTGACATTGAAAATAATTCACGAAACCATGTATCACTTTGATAGACACACAGAGCATCCATTATTCATAAAAGTAGCACTCTTTAAATTAAGAATATTGCTGTAAAACGATCATGATCCGATTAATGAATAATTTTTATTCCAAAATTACTAGACTTTATGCTATAACCGGTCTTACCAAGGGGTATCGTGTTACCCAGTAACTGGGTTGTGGAGCTCAGATTGGCAGTCGCTCCATGCAAAATACTGCATCCGGTTAGACTAGAAGCCGACCCGAACATTGATAAAAAGCCTGGCAGATGATGCTATAACTAGTTAAAACAAATCTGGAGTAGAGAATTGACCAAGCTCAGCTGATTCTAAACTGATTGTAATTCTGAAATACAGATGAAATTATATTAAATCTCCATCTCTAAATACTTTATTTACATACTATGTTTCAGCTTACCCACAAAACCCCCATGATTGTGTCATCACAAAAATATCTTAACAAAGGTAATTTGTTCAGGTTTCAGCTGAAAGGCGCGAAACACGCATAGTTTGACGATTAATCAAATGTCCCGTTTTATCAACGTTACAATTTACAAACGAGGGTAAGTAAAAAATACTTTGCATTTTGGCGTTATTGAATCACGCTGTACATAAACTACGTTTAGATATTTACTGCAAAGTGGTGGACGTTTTTTAAGCTGCCATTAAAATATTAATTGTCTGTGAAGTAATGGAAAAGTTTGTAATAATTTTCTACATTCGTTTTTAGCTTTTATAGCAATGAATAATATTAACTAAAACAAAACCGTAAATTCACTCAGTGCAAACATATTTCATAAAGAGGAGGTATGAGATCTCGTCGTTATAAAACAAATAAGTATAGAAGAATCTTAAAATTGGTATCCAGCTTGCTTCCTCCCTAGCTCAAATAAAGTACTAAAGATACTATGAATAACTCTTAATTTAAAACTTTGGTCGATAAAGCACTTTGCGTGCTTTTCTTATTTTGTTTTCATATTTTTATTCGCCTTTAATATATTGTATGGTGTTTCGCAAAAAATATGCTTTCAAAAGAGGCGTAGGCTAGTTATTAATTTATACAGCAGATCAATTTAACCATGTTTTGCATAACAAAGGGATAACACTTTTTTTAATATTCAAAGCTAATTGAAAAGTTACATTAACGGGTTAAAATAAAAGCGTAAAAATGGCCCTGCGGCATCAATTCGTTAACGAAAATTAGATTTCCCACTCAATATTTCAAACTTTCATTGGATGGAAAATTCAACTGTCGGTCGGACTCGGTAAAATATTCGGCTAAAACCAAATTAATTGACTTTCATTTAAAAAGCGGGAACCATTGAATGAGGGTGCCATTTGGCTGCTATATCTCAATTCGTTCATTTTTTTTCCACTTTGAGTTTTGTTTGATTCTTGTTTTCTTTTATCCAGTAATAAATTAATCTGTTTCTGTTTCTGATTTAAAGAGATCTCATAATTACGATGGTGTTTGAGTATCGGTTAAAAATGTGTACCTTTATTGATTTTAGTACCTTGTCGAGCTCTGCTAGGGTGAACATAGAGATTGCTCATTTAATAGTAAAGGATAGTTCATACTAATTCCATGTATAGTACATACTAATTCTTCTACGTATGTACAGTCAAGGAAGGGAGGTTTATTTGTTTATCAAATTGACACACTACGTCAATTTGATAAATGTTAAGTATAGCCATTTATTTCCTACAACTATCAAAGAATTACAGTTGTGATTCGAATAAACGGTCAATTTAAACTGGTACTCAATTAGATAAAAAAAAACATGAGTTAACCTAGAGGCCGAAGTCCAAAGAGGTGGTCGGATCAAATATCCAAGCGCTTGACGATGCCTATCAGCGCCGCACTCCACCAGGCCACTGATCGTAACAGATGGTAAAAGACCGTTGATAATTTGATACGGAGTCACGATTCTCTGCAGCGAGAGATCGATTGAAAAGAAGAACCTATTAGCAACATAAGGATGCAGTTTTAATGTTGTCGCTCATGACCACTTTGCCTACTTTTCGCCCTACAATAAAATCCCAAAAACACACCTTCTATTTAAAACTCGAACACGACTCCCAATCACGTTAGCCACAAACCGATATCTAAGTTTTCCTCCTACCTTCATTGTATATTCAAACTTGTCTTCTACTTTGTAAAGGGGTGTGCCCATTTACCTTACAGCTTTATCCGCACTGCGGTCTATCCGCATCGCTCAAGTCCCACGGATTTAGTGAATGCCATTCAATATTCTGCTGACGGACTGCCCACTTAGTATACTGCAGTTTATTTTTATTTCTGGCAAGGTTTGTGTACAAGGTACATAATAATAGCTGGCTTGTTTGAATACGTTGTGGTTTCCAGAGGTCGCCAATAGCATTCTGAAAAATATGAGAGTTTCTTGAAATGCAGGTTTCCAATGTTATGAGACTGACATAAAGAGGTCTGTTTAAAATATTTTTTCATGTATTTTAATACAAAAGTAGATTTAAAAACTATGATTTTATTGTGTTAGTAACTGGAATTAATTAATAATTTTCCGTTTAGTTTTCTGAGTTTCGAAAAGTATTCTAGACTCAGGTAACAAATTTAACAGTTTTCTTTAATTTTTTTTTTCTTTTTTAAATCTAAATATATAATTACAATTGTAATATACATCTAACACTAAAATAATAATAATTAATAATCATGTACAAGTATACAGAGGAAAAAAAAAGAATAAAGGAAGAGCTCATTGGGCATCAAAAAATTCGTCCGCATCGCTGTCAGCGGGAAAAGTGCCCAAAAGGCTGGCAGGATTGCCACGTTTGATGGCAATGCTGATTCTTTGACCTAAAAATTGGCCAGCCCTCTGGTCACGTGAAGAGTCGACCAAACGCTTGGCGATGTCCCGAAATACTCAATGAGCACTCGGACCCCACGGCCCCAGTGTTTCAACCCCAAACTAATTTATATAAATGACTTACCTTACCACATAAGGGATAATCACAAGATCGTATTATTCGCAGATGACACTTCCCTTATTTTTAAAATCAAACGTCAGTTAGTTAACTTTGAACAAATTAACGATGCACTCTCTAAAGTTGTGCATTGGTTTAATGTAAATAATCTTCTTCTGAACGAAAACAAGACTAAACTCATAAAATTTTCAACGCCAAATGTCAGGCAGCTAACTACCAATGTTCAAGTTAATGGAATAGAACTGGACCCTGTTGAGTCGACAGTTTTTCTTGGAATCACTATTGATAGTAAATTACAATGGGGCCCACACATAGAAAAATTATCAGGAAAGCTTAGTTCGGCCGCCTATGCTGTTAAAAAAATTAGACAGATAACTGACGTAGATACAGCCAGAATTGTTTATTTTAGTTATTTTCATAGTCTTATGTCATATGGGATTCTTCTCTGGGGAACCTGTGCGGACATTAATACTATCTTTGTTCTACAGAAAAGGGCTGTTCGAGCCATTTACAACCTAGGTCCGAGAGATTCCCTTCGAGGAAAATTCAAAGAAGTAAATATTCTAACTCTAGCCTCACAATATATTTTTGAAAACCTAATGTATGTACACAAAAATATATCAAATTTTAAGAAAATGTCTGATATTCATAGTTTAAATACCAGGAATAAACACAACCTTGCTGTACATCGCACTCGTCTCCACAGAGTAGGCAACTCGTTCATGGGTCAATGTATACGCTTTTACAACAAACTTCCCATTGACATTCGAAACTTACCCATTAAACGATTTAAAATTTGTATTAAAACCAAACTTTGTAAAAAAGGGTACTATAAAATTTCAGATTATTTAGAAGATAAAAAAGCTTGGGATTGAGCTGCTCGCTCTGCTAAACCTTGTGATAAAACCATAAAACTTGACATTAGAATTATTTAGTAAAATCATTAAAATATACCAGTTTTATTTAAAAATTAAAACAAAATGACATGATTACTTTGTAAAGTATAATATTATTTTAATTACCTATTGTGAATGTGAGGACTATGTGGATATTTTTTTAATTTAATTTTTTTTTTTCTCATTACTCCTTTTTTATCCTCTCTCAGTTAGTTTTAATGATGGTCTGGCAGTTTGAGTAGTTTATGCGGCCTACCCAAATGTCCTTTCTTTGGTATTGTTCGTCGAGTTGAGCTCCTTTTGTTCTGAGTTGAGCTCCACGATTACTGACAAATGCTTGCACTGACTGGACAGGTCCACTCAAATCTGTGTGGTTCTTTTCTCAAAAGACCATTTCAGACATTAATCTACATGGTCCTCATATGGCTTGACCAAGATTATGTCTGGACTTTAAAAGAGACTGTGACCTCTGAGTTTGTTTCGGCCTTTCTTCTCAGAGTAGTCGGATAGGAAACGCCGAACTCATCTAGCAAAATTTAATATATTTTTAATATGACGTGTAAAAGTGATTCCTATATCCTATTTACAGAATAAACAATTTCATTTCATTTCATTTCATTTCATTTCATTTCATTTCATTTCATTTCAAACGGCTCAAAAATATAGTTTTCTCTTTTTCACATTTACAGATGTAGTGAATTTTTTTTTGTCGGTCAGTTATGTTATTAAAAACTATTGGACATGTTTTTTTTTTTGATTTACGTAATCAAAAGATTACGACAATACACTAAGTAGGCAATATGTTAAATTGAGGCATGACGTCAGTCCCCGGTAGATTTTATACTGACTTGTGACGTAGCGAGCCCCCACTCCCCAACTTTAATGCGTTTTATATAAACCATTTTTTTATTTATATTTTTTTATTATCTGACTGACGGACTAAATAGTTTTTATTTTTCCTGAGTCAACATCCCTATTAAGATACCTATCATAAAATAGCCTATTAAGTCTTCGAAGTCTCAATTTTAAGACAACTTTGACGACATTGTAAATTAATATGGCGCCGTAAAAAACCATAAAATACATAAGACTATCAAGTAACCTCTCGCATTAAACGATCTAGGCAATAACTCAGGCTTAGCTTGGCTTGAGAATATAGGGTGGGAGGGTAGTCAGCGGTGAGGAAACCACTTGTTGCTATGGTTACGGCTGTAACAATAACCAAAAAACTTATTTCAAACCTTAAATGGTCACAAAAAAGTTCAGATTCCTTTATCGAGTTGAAAACGCGACTGTGTTTGCTCGACTCTTATGATCTGAAATTATGTTGAATATTGTCATGCGTGCACAGCTGGGTATGTCATAGAATTATATTTTTCTTAAATATTTTCTTTCAAATTCGTTATGATAGGCGCCGTGTGCGACAACAATTTGACTCGATATTTGTATGTAAATGAATATCAGACCTTTTTTTCTTAAAGAAAAAAAGGTCATGTTGTTTTGCGTTTATTTGTAAGTATTTTGAGTTCAGTTTTTTTCAAAAGTAATAAATAGCCCGGTGTCTGGAGTCGTGCCCGGTTGATGGCAATAGCTCCCCCCCCCCCCCTACTACATGGGACTTAAACAAGTGGCGAAATGTGGGTGTATATAAAGAGGTACCAGGGAAGCATGGCATAATATTATGCTATGGTTTTTCAACCAGCTATTAATGTCAGCAGGGTTGTCTTTGAATGGATACTCACTGCATCTTTATTTAGGTAGGTAGTTACAAAACGGGTTGAGACTAAAACTTTGGATTTAGAACATTATCACTATCACTACACATTATAAAATAAATTCAAATTCAAATATTTATCCCTCAATACAGTAAATAATCATACATTTCTCCGCCCGCGCATTGTCCCGCCGCGTCTATCTGTGTTAACGCGATAACCTCAAAAACTGCCCAACGGATTTTCATACGGTTTTCAGCAATGGACGGATTGATTTGTGAGGAAGGTTTAAATGTGTAATTTATTATTTTTTTGTGTAAATTGGCTGAAATATGACGATGATTTTTGAAGATTTAGGGAGTTTTACCGTCGTAAGCGTTAGTACTACGGTAGTAGGTTTCCGTGCGGGCTCCACGCGGGCGAAGCCGCGGGCAAAAGCTAGTAAGATATAAAAACCACCTATCGTTATATGTACCATGTAATAATGGAAGATATATAAACGTAGCTTTTAATATTTTATGAACCGCTAGTAAAATAACTACTGACCTTACAACAGTTATAAATAATACAACCATAAAACAGTTTAAACTTTAGCCCATAGTCTAGAGTATGGCTAAGCGTGGGATGAGCGCATAACTTTTAACAACCCTATAATAGTTCCAGTGAATTTATACCCTATACAGTATACTAGTTCGTTCCGGAACATAGAAGTAGTAAAGTTTACGCGCGTGTAAACTGAGATAAGACAACAAGTTTACTTAAACGTGACACTGGGGCATACACTGGGCGTAATGCAGACGACCGCTTTTTACGCGGTCACTGTCTTGTGTCCCTTAATTGCCGACAAAATTCAGTGACCAAGTGTCTCTCTATCCTTTCATCTTCTGTCCTTCTTTATCTCTATCTTTACATGAATCACTGTTGACCGCCCTGGAAACCGCAATTGCTCGGACTCAGATTGAGTCTTCTATGAAAAATGCGTTAAAGTATGGGTATGTGAAAATTATGGATATAATTTGGTATTTTTGATTTTTTTATGTGACTTTTTCAATTCATATGTACTCTCTGAGTTTATCTTGTACATTACTGACATCGGTGAAGGAAAACATCGTGAGGAAACCTCGACTTATTGGTTATATAAGTCTGAAATCACCAACCCGTCTTCAGCAAGCGTGGTGATCAATGCTCGTGCCTTCTGTGTATGAGATGAGGCTTTGCCCTGCAGTAGGACAGTAACAGGCTGGTATTATTATTATTATAAATTTTGTTTAAATTTGTTTTTGGACTTTAAAAGACACGTCATGTTCTCTTATAAAGTCTAAAAACAACATTAAAATCTAAGTTTGTTTCGGGATTTCTGTTCAGAGGTCAGTCAGCTAGGTAATGACGGCGTCATCGAGTTATAAAATAATGACCAAAATATGACGTGCAAAAGTATCATAAAAGATTCTCTTACAGAAATAAATATAATTTTTAACATACAGTTAACACTATATTATACATTTGAGCTACACACATCACGTTAAAGATGAAAACAATAGGGTTTCAGGGCGAAGAAAAGGTTTAGGATGACAGACCAAGCTTGTCAAAAAAAGGTGCGCATCGTCTGTTTTTCACACAGCTTCTAGTACATTCTAGCTAGAAGCTGCACCCTTACTGGACGAGCGGATTGTGGTGGGAGCGGTTCGAAATAAGTTCGCGTTATATTATTTGCAATTTCTTAACGTATGTTCTGATAGTAATATTTTGGAAATGGATAATCATGTTGAAGTTTCGAGTACAAAATACTCAGGCGATAGATATTTCATTTGGATTCTAAGTATTCTGAACTCCGACTTATTGTTGGTCCCCATAAAGTCGTCTGTTTGAGTAACCACTATAGGTTCAAAGTTTAACCGGAGCACGCTTAATTACGGTATCAGCCCCAGCGGTGACAGGGTGGGATTAAAGTCGGGAGTCTTTGGCATGTGACTTTATTGTTGATACGAAGTGTTGCTAATTAGAGGCCACTGTAGGTTACTGGGCTTTTTTAAGTTTGTTATTTCATAAGTTTAATATATAATTTTCGGGTGACCACTGAAAATCAGCGAATTACTGACATCGGTGAAGGAAGGTCATCGTGAGGAAACCTGGACTTGTAGTTAATATAAGTCTGAAATCGGAATCCCGTCTTGAGCAAGCCTGGTGATCAATGCTCCTGCCTTCTCTGCATGAGAAGAGACCTTTGCCCTGCAGAGGGACAGTAATAGGCCGTATACGAAGAAAGTTGAAAGGTAACACGTAAGTAAGTCACGACTTTCCTTTGAATGGAGGTGTCGTGTACCTACTCTAAAAATCATTGTAGCCTTTTGTAGGTTTTCTTGTTCACAGTACGTAAACCTTTAGTATTGTGTTTATTTGCAAGCGTAA
This sequence comes from Agrochola lota, assembly GCA_947364205.1. Taxonomy (NCBI): domain Eukaryota; kingdom Metazoa; phylum Arthropoda; class Insecta; order Lepidoptera; family Noctuidae; genus Agrochola; species Agrochola lota. Next base: position 6,112,785 of record OX376231.1, on the reverse strand, counting down.
CAATTTTTAATGAATAAGGTTCAAAATGACTTATCTTCACTAGACTGATTTACACGTTCATATTACATCTTCACGTAAAAGTTGGTTCGCTTTTCTAAACAACTTAGAAGCATGAGCCTCGTCACCTGTTACGCTGTATCAAGATTGGAAAACTTTCGGAAACACTTGTATTGTGTTGGAGAAATATCACTTTTTCCCTTACCAATGTACCTACCTACCCCTACTAACTGCTTGTGTGTGAAGATTATATTAGAAGATTATATTTTGTAGTGTTTGATTAAGTATTTTTTTGTTATGTATTTTTGTGGTGTACAATAAAGTATATATAAATAAATAAATTATCTGTTTCTGTTGGAGACAGCTTCGGTTTTTATTATGGTTTGTGTTTTGTTTTTATGTCATTTTATTTTCGTTCAGAATCATAATGTTCATCAGCAGCCGCTACCTGCCGCCTTGCGAAGATCGTCGCTCCACCTAGCCTGATGGCGTCCTACCTTACGTTTGCCGATTCGCGGTCTCCACTCAAGAGCACGTCTACCCCAACGGTCATCGGTTCTAACACTAATATGGCTGGCCCTCTGCCACTTCGGCTTGCTTATTCTGTGAGCTATGTCGACAACTTTGGTTCTCTGCCGGATCACCCCGTTCCGGATTTGATCCCTCAGAGAGACTCCAAGTATAACCCGCTCCATAGCTCGCTGAGTGACCTTGAATTTATGGACCAGCCGTACCGTGAGTGTCCATGTTTCGGCTCCGTAAGTCATAATAGGCAGGACGCACGGAAGACCTTCGTCTTTAGGCTCTGTTGAATACGCGACGAGCAGACTCGACGAAGCTTCCCAATCGTAATGTTATTATTATTTTTTCATTTCAAGAGCATGTAGGCATAACATAGGCACGTAAATATCGATGAATGTCAAATATTATGAGGTTCAATCGGTGGTTTCGATTACCGTTACCCGTTCAAAGAAAAGTTCTGAGTGGGTAAGCAAGAGCTCACTCTTACTTCAGGTAGTATTTTCGTATTTTCACCAATTATTATTTTGCTATAGGCAGAGGTCAATGGTCAATCACCAATGAACGAAAAAAGAAACCACAAAATATTGAAGGATACGACCGCAGTACCCTTTAACATTGGAGTATTGATATCAAACAAAATTTATTTTCTCCTAAAAAATCTTAGAAAAATTCAGATTTCACTTAAGAAATTAGTACCTGGGCGACCGAGCTCTGCTGTGGTGAAAATAGAGAATGCTCATTTAATACTACATTGAATGCTATTAATATAGGAAAGTTCATATTAATTTCATGCTGACGTAATAGTAGGTACTTACTAATTCCATGCTGCTATGATATGAGGTATTTTCTAATTCTATGCTGCCATTTCATTATTCTAAGGTGTCATTATTCTTGTTCTAAAATTTGGACGACCGAGCTCTGCTCGAGTGAAAATATGGCGAAAACGAATTTTCCCCGATATGAGATCGATTTTTGACCCCCCTAACCCACTATTCTGCAACTTTCATCGAAATCGTTAGAGCCGTGTTCGAGAACGTCATTACAAATATATATATATATATATATATATATATACACATATATATACAAATATTGCTCGTTTAATAGTATAGGATAATTTTCGTTTTCTTCGTATTTTCACCCGAGCAGAGCTCGGTCGCCCAGGTATACTATATATAATACTAAACTATCATCAAGAAACTATCTATCAAGAGCACATAACAAGTATGTACTGAGTGCGGGCCATTAAGTCGGCGATGGATCACGTGTGTAATTACGCAGCGTGTCTCTAATTAGAGAGATTAGACGAAAGTCGCTTGGTAATTGTGTTTGTCTACCACCGCCATTACCGGGACGTCACCGAGAACAATATGACGGTGCCGAAGAAGCGATATACTATGACCAGCGTTTACTACGGCCGCGTGTCCATCGCACGTCCGTCACCCAAGCGCCGTCATCTCAGCCGCCGAAGTTTTGAGTATTTCAGCACGAGCGCTAGAACTTGGCCCGAGATTGTGGCATGCCGGTGTGCCGGCAAAAAGGAAGAATTTTGATCTTGTCCACATAACACCGTCGCACCTGTGTTATTATTCGCCCGGCTTTTGTTTTGTCTATCACGCTTAGCTTGGTCGCGGTGGACACACGATCACCGTAACCAGAACGTCACTTTCCGTTCGAATAATCTCGTTTTATGTTGACGGCCCGGTGACGGCGGTGGTGGACAAACGCCCTAATAGTGAAATAGGAATCAACAGTTACATTGGAAAGGTCTGTTTATTGTTTTACAAACGTCTTTAATGAATAGTGGTTTCACAATGTAGTCATAAAACCAATTCAAATTATTTGTCGAGGATTGGATTAGTGATCGCAATGTTAATTGAAAATTTGGCTTCCTATACTTCCTTAGAACCGTATCACAGCGAAAATGCTTTCCGGCAGAAATTACTGGTAGTGTGGTAGACATTCTACGAAAACAATTACTACTACCAACTCTTGCTTATCACCAATAATAATACCAAAATAATAATAATACCAGCCAGTTACTGTCCCACTGCAGAGCAAAGGTCTCTTCTCATACAGAGAAGGCACGAGCATTGATCACCACGCCTGCTCAATACAAAAATAATAATAAAAAATAAGCTACTGCATGTTCACAAAACTCATCTACATTGCCAATTTTTCGAAACCGCTTCTGTCAAAAGCACACACCAGGCCAGGGTTATCAGTAATCTATTAAACTCACTGCTGGAAACGCAACACTTTCAAATCCTTGTGTTTACGATTCAAGACAACCAGTCCTGTGCAGTTCCGAGGCACTGCCGGAACCTTAATCTACTAAAAATATTTGAAATCTATGCTGAATAATCACAAGGATACCTTTAGAATTTATTGTTTGAAACAAGCGACCCGCCCCTGCCTTGCCTCGCCTGGTTTTTACTTCTTAACAAAACATCGAGATTTATTTATTATATGTAAGTTTAATATGAATGTACTGTACACATAAATCTTCCAGTATAAAATCCATTCCATAGTTTAGAAGAACAACTTCTTCACATAGACAGACACGAAAAGCGTCTTTAATTTATAATATTGTGGTCTTAGAGTGAAAACCTCTTATATGTGAAAAACTGGTGGGCAACTGGGAATTTATATATTGTATATGCTGATCACGCGGTAAAATCTGCTTACGCGATGCAGGATTTTGCGTGACGTCAGTATGATGCGTAGGTCGCATGTGGCGATATAGATGCGGCCACAAAACTAGGGCGTGCGTTGCGAGGTTCTTTTTCCCAAAAATGTAATAAAATAAAAAGTCAAAGTTCCATTCCCGAGCTTTTCAGTCTAAGGCGACGATATGTAAAGACAGACTAAGCTGTCGCTTTCTTCGAAGCCACACACGAGGGCAGAGTTGTCAGTAATCTGTTAAACTCACATCGCTGGCAGGGCCCCAACAGTTCGCCTAATCTGCATTGTAATTATCCCGGTAGCCCGTCGTGCAATTTGTCCAGCGTACGGACTTAGCTTGATAAGTGAACTGAGCGAGTTCTATTAATTTTAATGCGGGCTTACTGTGTGTTAATGTTTGGAGGTTTTATTGCACAACTTGTAGGCTCTCCTACAAAAATGTTAAATTATTTTAATTTTCAAATAACTATTGACCAGAAATACAAGTTTTATGTCAAAATTGATTGGATTTGGTGACCTGCCTGTTATTTAATAAGGTTAATCATTCGTACTGGCCAGGTACTGGCTTATTAGTACGTGTGATTAACCTCACTACCTTAGTAAATGCAGCAATCAACATTCATTACCAAAATTAGCGCTGCGTCGTGTTTGCAGGTTAACGTGCAAAATCAGTAATCAATAACATTACTGACATAACGTGTTATTTAGCTTTCTAGGACAAGCAAAATAAAATAAAAATAGAGTTTGTTTATTTTGGTAACACAAACATATTTTATTTATTTGCCAAACCCATAACTTAATAATAGAAGATTTTGATGTACTAAAAGTCTGAAGAAAGAATAATTGATTTCCCTAAGGCTAAGTTTCTCGTTTACACAGCAGCCGTTCGGTTAAAAAAAACTGACATGACTTTGATTCAGAAGTTTCGCAATGAGTTCACATTTGCGGTGACTTTCGAGAGAACTTTTAATAAGTTTTGTTTAGTTAAAGCGCAAACATTCGATTACGTTGATGACTAAATGTAGTATCCACGTTCAAGCTTACGCACTTTTTTTCTGAACCGAATTCGCCTTTATCCCTCAGGATTGAACTTGTAAATGTTTCATTTAAACTCGCTGTTTTACTAAGCTATGTAAACATGGATCTTTGTTCTACAGTCGAGATAATGTAACAGGCGCAGCTCTATGTTTTACAAGGCAAAAGGAAATGATAATGTAGGCAAATCTATTTCGTATTGGCATAATATATGTATCTATCTGAACTTAAAAGAGTGGGCGATACCAAAGGAGAGAGAGAGAATAGCCTTATTACACCAATGTTGAACAAGGCTGTCAATGATGAAAACCTTTTAGTTTTGGACTGCAATTGCTTGAGTTCATTCATTCACCAAAATATGAATAATTATTATTTTACATATCTTCTAACATAGTCGTATTTTTGTTCCTCCGATTGCAATTTTGATATTTCTGTAACAAAAAGGATGAGAAAATAATATACCTAGATCACAAAACCCTTACACATGAAAAACTGTAGGCATCTAAGTTCACCCATTCGTATCACACGCGCAAAAAGTAAGATAAATATAGCTACCTTACCTACCTGAGCTTACAGACGTCCTATAAAGGACGCCTGAGACGTAAACAAATAAATCTCAAATTGTTCTGAACAAACAGTTACCTACCTTCTCAACTTTATGGCGGCCATTATTTCAGACCTTTTCGATTTGCGGAATGATTTTTACGAGTTTTCACGTGCAATTCGGAAATTCTCCATATTTGTATATTTGGATGTTTGAATGTTTGTTACCCAATCAAACAAAAACGGCTGAAAGAAATTTGGGTGAAATCTGGCACACAGATATTTTATAACCCGGATTAACACAGAATTACTTTTATTCCAGTAGTTCGTTTCCGTCGGATAATTTCCGACCTCAACACAACGGGTGAAGCCGCAGGCAAAAGCTAGTTCTTCTTTATTTTGGTGTAACTTGTTTGTCTCATTATCCGTGTGTCGTAAAATATCAACTGTGTGGTATAAAACGTAAAGGTCGACGTTTATTTACGATCGATTATAATTTAATGAGTATTTTATTGCCGAGAGGCACTTTCAGATATGAGTACTGTTGCACGTTTTCGTTATTTTGTAGCAATAATATCACGTCAAGCAGTAATATCAACATAATAGTATGTATTTTTCCAGACTAGTTAGAAGCTGCAGTGTAGTCTTAAAAATACAAATAATATTATAATTTCTAAAATAGAAACCAAAGTTTGCTTATGATAAAAGGTCTATAAACCTATATACCTATTATAAAACTTGTCTACACAAGTTTAAAAAAAAAATAACTGTGTAACGCATAAAAATCTTAAAATTTTCACTCAATAAAACTGACTTCACATTTTCAAATGTCTCACAATGACAGTCATGCACTCTCATGGTTCAAACCAACCCAATTTTAAACACGATCATCTGCCCCAACCCAACCTTGGAAACATTTGCCCAATATTTTCTAATATCATCTCTATCTAGGTGAACTTCGCCCTGTCTCCTAGAAGGCCTAATTTGATCGTAGGAGGTCTCCAATTTGTCTCCCAAAGTAAACACTCGGTGGCCAGACTCATACCCTCGCCAAGAAATTCAATTAAACCTAGTAACTCTGTTGCATGTCCTTGCTACGTTACCTATGTATAAGTATTATGTATGGTACATGGAATAGTGTGGAGTATATGAAGGACATTGGTGTTAGAGTAGGTATAGTCCTTTTTATAGTTATTTTATCATTATTCTTTAACAACTAAACAACAACCTTATGGCCTTGGGAATAAATATCAATGTCATGCAAAATCAGAGTTCAATGACTATGAAAGGACTGTACGGACAAATTGAACAGGACATTAATTTGTTGTATTGCACCTTATCTTATAGAAAAATCAACAGCCGCAATAGATAAATGCTTTAGTATACTGTCTTTCGAATTTAGTCAGTTCTTTGGACGCTGCGCGCCGTTACAAACACCACTTTTCAATTTTGGGTGTCGTAAATGGCAGTTAAGGTATTTCGAAGGTGTTGTGGTGGCATCTACATCGCCAAATGCAAAGAAGGCATCACACTGACGTTACGCAAAATCCTGCATCGCGCAAGCAGGGTTTACCGCAAGAGTAGCATATATAAAACGTCCTGACATCAATCGCCGGGCAGTAGCCCACCAGACACGACACCCATCTGGTCGGATGATCCTTCCTTTTCTTTACACTTGACACCCTGTTGTTCATGCCTCTGCAGTGTGTCGATTTCTAATAGCAACTGTGATCCTTAATAAGTCTACCTAGCATGGTCTTTTATGCTCAGCAGTAATCGTTTAGTAATTTAGGGGTATGAGGAACAGGGTGTAAAGTTCATTCATCCCCCATAGAAAAGGGAGGATCCTCCAACCAGACGGGTGTGATGTCTGGCGGGCAACTGCCCAGAGGTTGAAGTCGGGAAGCTTGTATATATGTTTATCGCGCGGTAAACTCTAATTGCGCGATGCAGGATTTTGTGTGACGTCAGGATGTTGTGTGACGTCAGGTCTTTGATGCGTAGTTCGCATGTAGCGATGTAGATGCCGCTACACAGGTGTTATTTGAATCAAATTTGTTCTCAGTGCAAAAGTTTTAAAGACAGTCTACCTATTTTCAATATTCCTAGCTCCTGAACGTTCCTAATCATACATAACTTAGTATATATATGGTAGCGCACGTCTTGCACGGTCTGAGATGTACGGTCAAGCATAGCTCAAGTAGAATCTTGTGTCACTTGAGAAATACCTTCCAGATATTCCAAACTTTGACTAATATGACTTTACCTACTTTTATTAAACATCATTTCTATTTATCAGCCTAAATTTTTAGACTTCAAACCTATAGCCTATCCAATTTAAACGAAAGATATTTTTTTATATCTTGGTACCCCAATTTTATTTTTTATTGACAAATTGTCTAGTTTTGTAATACTCCCAATAATATTAAATTATGTTTAGTTTTAATATTCTCATGTAAGTAAATTACTGTAAATTCTTATAAAAATAATGTTATCTCCAAATCAATTTAGGGTATCTAACTGTAACACGGTTCACTTGTAGTTTGTTCGTTCCACTGTGATACTAACATAACATCACGCCTGTTTTTCCCGAAGAGTTAGGCAGTGACGTACATATAGTACACCCACAATGTGACACTATTCATATGTCAAAAATACATAAATATAACGAAAATAATTAGCCCAAAATGTTGGTCCCAAGATACGGAACAAAATCAGCCCGTCACATTCTGTTAGCGTAGCCCCTTGCTTCGCCGTAGTACCTACTGCGTAGCAGCCTACGCGTCTCTACTAATAAACGTCATACTTAATCAGAATCAATTTTCTTTCTAAGCCGAGTTAGCATCACCCTCTTTATTTTATAATTATAATAATGATTGAGGCTTATATAGTGTTGATTTATCAAATTCTAGTCAGCTCATTAAAAATTGCCCGTGAATATTTACCGAAAATGATCATCATTACAAATCGAAATCCTGAATCATTCATCATTATTCTCATCAATTTATTTGGGGTCAGCACAGATCGAACTTTTCTCGCATTTATATCTCTTCCAGCCGTCATATCTTTTGCGACCATAATTATCATCTTTACCCCACAATCCATTCGTAATTTCCTAGGTCTTCCTCTATTCTATATCGCTTACCTTGTTGGTACAAAAATCTTGTTCATAGTACCTTATGAACAAGAATGTTTTACTCATACATAGAAGTCAACATTTTTTTTTATTGTTCTCGAAATTCGAGAATATCTATCGGAATTGGCAGACTAAAGTAACAATGGAGCACATCTGTCGCAGCACTGACATCCAATGGAATGGACAACGTTGAGAATAAAAAGTTAGTACCTACTGAAATCGTTTCATTCTATTGTTACAATTGAAACTGAAGTTTACAACGCGTATACTATTGGTTGGACTTTTTCAGTTTCGTTGTTTTATTTGGAACGGGATTTAAAAAGTATTGAATCGATATGAGAATTGAAATATTGGAAATTCTCTAAGAGCTATGGATGCTGTAGGTATAATTTTGACATGTGTAACGAAACAAAGCGACCTTTACATTGTTTGGAGTTAATGAATAACATTACCATATTGTGTAACTCGTTGTTGTTGTTGTTGGTCGAATAGACAAAAGCCATCCTGTTTGAAAAATCTAATTATCTAGTAGCAGATGCGTTGCTCTTTGTCATTTAATCACACAAAAAGAAATGTCAAGAAGGTTCCTGAACCACATGCTACATGAAAAAAATTGCCAATCTACCTGAAAAACAAACCACAAAGTTTCCAACCACCACCTACACAATATCTAGGTCGGCCGATACATATTTTTGCATGCCCAAACACAGAGAGTTCACCTAAAAGGGAGGCCAATCGATGGTGATCAATCAAAATCTCATTTAAACACGTCACTTTGGCGGAACCTTCTATCCGTCTTGTGTAATTTCGGCGTAACACGGTGTTGTTACTGTTTGACAAGATGCTAACGCTGTCTGCTAATTTTTGTAATTAAATTCCTTCGTACTTCATTTTTCGTTTCAATGGTTTGGTTTTTTGGGTAAAAGAAAAACGAATGATGGAGAAGATCTACACAAGTGGCAATCGCATTCAAACCGTGTTGTGTGCCTAGAACGGCTTTCAACAGGTTCGACATAAGCTTTTCGGTATAGTTTGACCGGGACCTCTGTACCGCGCCCACCCTCCGTCTCGTTGCGTACATACCTAAGGCGCGGAATAGCCTCGCCTGCGCCTGCGGTCTCGGTCAAACTATGGCATATGTCAGTGCCATAGTTACATTTTTGACTTTACCGTCATCGTTACCGCTGATAAAATGTTACTTCATCTAGGCCCTCAGCTGCACATTAATCGTTTGACAAGAATTCTTGAGAATTATTTGCAAACTTTTTATCATTGTACAAAATTTAAACACAAAACAGGCGACTTACTATCACATTCTAGTTTACAGTAGGAACTAATCGTATGTTATGTATAAGCTATACTGAGTTACTACAAAAATAGAAATAAATAGACAGACAAGTTTTATAGACTTTTAACTTTCCGAACTTTTACCAAATGTTTTTGGCAGAAAGTGTACTAATTTCCTGCTTGCCCAGATAAGATGTAAAACTAAATGTTTTTTTTTTTGCTTAATGCTTTTCTTATATTGGTACTTAGTAAGGCCCCGCTTGAATCACAAAATTCTGAACACATTTAGCATTAAGCGTATTTAAAACATCATACTGTCTCTGTCACCTTCAAAAAGCATAATCATCCTATAATGCTCCCACTGCTAATCTTAAAATTAATATTGTACTGAGTTATGAATGAAAATTGAATATATTTTGTACACCATATACTTTTTGGTAGAATGTAAAGAACTAACAAAGATATTAACATCATACTATGTAAAACTACATTCTTACAAATAAGTAAATTGTGATTCTGATTCTGCTGGACAGGCCCCTCCTTTCAGGTTTAAGTTCCGTGTGGTACCGGACGTAAAGAATAGTATCATCCCATTTCTTCCCGTGGGTGTCGTAAAAGCCGATTAAGGGACTCACTAGAGAATGGGCAGCAGCGTTCTCTATGTATTTTAACACCATACTGTGATCGCCAACCCGCCTGCCAAGCGTGGCCATTATGGCAAACCCCCCCCATTTGGGGGAGGCCTATGTTCAGCAGTGGACGTCTTTCGGCTGGAATGATGACGATAATGATGACAGGCCCCTCTCTTCGAGAGGGAGTTGGCTGTAATTAACCACGCGCGCCCAGTGCGGGTTTGTAGATGTCACATGTCTTCTGATTTTTAGTTCTAGGACATGCCGGTTTCTTCACGATGTTTGCCTTCACCGTTTTGAGAGCAGTGGTGATGTAATTGTTTTAGCAAAGTGAGGTGCCTGCCTGGGTTCAAGCCCAAGACCTACAACTCGTAAGATGGGGTCGTTACCACTGGGACACCACGGCCCTTCTTCAAATGATTGGTGGAAATACAACGTTTAGCTGTATATGTTTTATTGCTTTTTGGTGCAAGCTGCATAAGTGTTGTATTTAAACTTAAGAGCGTTTATCCTAAGCGTTAGCAATGTCGCAAATAGCTGTCAAATATTTACCTGCTTTGATTAATTTGGCAATATTACTGTAGGGAAACATAAAATGTAACTAACTAGCGAACTAAAATATTGATGATGAAATGCATTAATTAATATCGTAACACCGAATATTTAGTTTAAAAAAGTATTTGGAAACTTTTCAAATGCCTTTTTTAAACCTAAAACGGTTATAACATGAAATTCAGTGTTATAAATGCAATTTATTATTAATATAACTAACTAGTTCGCTAGTTAGTTACATTTTATGTTTCCCTACAGTAATATTGCCAAATTAATCAAAACAGCGAAAAAAAAACGAAAAAAAAAAATATTTGACAACTATTTGCGACGTTGCCAACTTTCAGAATCTTAAAAACTTAAATATGTTTTGCATCAACATCCTATTTCCCTTCAATTGCACACCACAAAGTTTAATTCTCGGCTACTTCTGCCCGTCTATTATTATAACCATTCAATCATTTCCATTTTCTCCAATATCGTTCTGTACTTGCCTCTCTGGCCTGTTTTCCGTCAGTCAACCAACATACTTAATTCAGTAGCAAACTTTGCCAATAGTACTTTAAAACTTCGACAAGCTTTGACGACGATCGTGTGTGATGGAAATTGCGTGAAATGAAAGGAATTGTAATTAAAAGGGAATAAGTACTTCTGAAAGCTTTTTATTCAGTTTCAATCACTTAAAGAATTTATTTTTTTGTTAAGTGTTTAGAACGATTTTGGCTTGAATTGGCCGATAGTGTCAAAAAAGGCAAATTATTTTGTTCAGTGAACATTTGTGCGTGCTTTTTAAGGTCAATAAATTACTTTGCCTTGTTAATCTAGTGGTCTCAAGCGCTACTACGCTAAGCATGAGGTCCTGGGTTCTATGCCCGGGTCGGGCAAAGTTTTATAAGGGTTTTCCATCTGGAATTTCTCAGTAGCAGCCCGGAGTTTGATTTGTGCCCGGTCGCAATAGGGTCGCCCCCTATTACTTGGGACTGTGGCGGCATCTACAGCCACATGCGAACTACTCATCAAAGACCTATCGTCACACAAAATTCTGACGTCACACAAATCCTGCATCGCGGAGCGCAATTAGAGTTTACTGCGCGAACAACATATATAAGACTATACGACATCAATCGTTGGGCAGTTGCCCGCCAGACACCGCACCGGGCTGGTCGGAGAATCCTACATTTTCTATAGAGGATGAGTGAACTTTACACCCTGTTCCTCATACCTCTAAAGGACAGAGACAAGGTAGACCTCTGTCCAACTCTTCGGGGAATATAGGTGTGATGTTATGTGTATATTACCTACACAGAAAGGAAAATGTGTGCTCAGAAAGATATATAAAAACGGTCAGTATCGAATTTAAGGTTAAAACGTTAAAGGTTCACTACATTTTGGGTCTACCTGAATGTTACAAATTTCGTTACAAATCTGTATCCGTGTTAAATTAATTCAACCGGTTATCCAGCTAGACTAATGTATTTACATTACATGACCAAATTAACTGACTGTTTAAACAGACTAATGATGAAGCCAAACAGTAATGATGACAGCCTAACATTCTCTCTAACAGTCTAACAAAACAGATAGCTGTGCTGCGCGGGAGTTTGTTGTGCCTTCTGTCCAGCTAAAGCACTAGGAAGTGGTGAAAGGCGGGCGTTTTGGAGGACTATCGTATGCAATTTTAACGTAAAAAAATTGCTGATTCTCAGCCTAATTTGAATAAATGAGTTTTGATTTTCTCATTATAGGTATGTAGAATAGGAAAGTCACTCGAGACTATAAGGAGTCTCTTTTGTGGGGGAGATTTAATAAATGATAAGTGATAGCAAACCACGAAGCCAATATACGAGTACCAGTAGCGTAAAATCAAAACATCATTCCACGATACTTAGTAGCACACCTTGCTTCGTCCACAACACACCATTCCGACTTGTTATGGGTACTAAGCACCTGTTTTATTTCATATTTTTATTTACTGAAATCATAAGTTTATAACATAACATCATAAACGGTGAAGGAAAACATCGTGAGGAAACCGGCATGCCTGAGAGATATTTCTCGACGGCATGTAAAGCCAAGTCCGAGACCAATGGGCGGCATGAAAACTCTCACCACAAACCAAACCACGCGTAAAAGAAAGAAAGAAGTACATAATTCACGCCTCTTCGCCCCGAAGGGTTAGGCAGAGGCGACCTATAGTAACACTCAAATTTCGCCAGTAGTTAGCCCCATTGTAACATACAACCTATTAATTAAAATGCCTCATTACTCGCATACCTTTTTTTTTTTTTTGAGGGTGTGAAATCATCTAATAACTTCTCCCGCTCTGGGCGGAGCGGGAGGGTGTGTCAGACTTTTACTGACTAAAACCCATCCGTGTGTTCCTTCCGTTGCCCGTGTGCCGGGGCCGCGATATCCCTTTCGGACAAACTCGCAACCCTGGCAGGCATTGGTCCTTACGGACCCCGTCAGTTGGTGCTGACATCTCTTCGAGGCGCGCGTGGAACACAACGCGCCGTTGACCCGGGCCTGGTCCTAATCGGACGGCGAGCTGCCCATTGCTCACCGTCCGCAAGCCCATTACTCGCATACCTAAATTCCATAAGCAAATACCAAACTAAAATCACAAGAAATAGCTATTCCGATAGCGTTCGGTAAGCAGATTAGTATTTCAATTACGTACAAGTTGGCCAGCTGCCATTTCACACAAGTTATAAGAGCCGGTTGAGAAACGCGGGCTATTATGGCACTTGTAGACTATACGTTACAATACCCGGCAACTTGTCGCGGGCTATTTATTGTTTTGAGACCTTGAGAGGTTTGGTATGTTGTCTTGAGTGGGTTTGACATTTTTGGTTTTTATGATATCATCACTCCTTGGCATTGGATGTCAATCTAAGCTGGTGTATACCGAAAACAATAATGGTTGAATTGGAATATACTGTTGTGATGGAAAGGGTTCACGTGGTAGGGATGATGGAATAATACCAAGTAAATCGAGAACATAAAATATTTTTTTATAAAATACGAGAAGAAAGAAAGAAAGAAAAATATTTTATTTGGGACACGCACAGGAAATACAAACAGTAAGTAATAATAAAAAATTAAAAAACAAACAGAAAGGTAACGACCTGTGCGAGGCCAAAAAGGCCACTATCTCAGCATAATGCGGCGATATTTAAAAATAAATACCGCAGCGCTGGTATTCTGATAGGGCCTACTGTGATGTCACGGACACACCTACGGACATAGATAGGATAGACCAAATAATAAAGCAATAAAAATAATAAGAAATAAAATGGTACAAATAAAAACTGAAACTAAGTAATAAATAAATGGATCTATACACGCCCGATGTTCCAACATCACTTGTCCATAGTATAGACTATTTATTATCTATGGTGACAAGCGAAGGGACCCGGGCGCACTGCAAGTACTCTGTGGCTGCGAATCTGCGAAAATTTGAGAAATCTGAGAAAGGGGCTAGGTAGGTTCATGGTCACAAGATTCCTTTAATTCCCTTGGGAGTAGCGCAGTACTCTCCTGATTCAGCTTGATGCGACGACCCCAGCGAGCAAGCCACACTGCAGAGACAGGAATAGTGACGGTCAGCGGATGGTCGCGCCAGACCCGTAGACAGCTCGACGTGGCCACACGGGTAAAATATGTACCCGGCACGGAGCTCGATGTTTACCAGATTTTCCGGAAGATAGTGACCCGGAACCCAGCGGTCGGACGCCAACGATAGTTTCCGATTAAACTTAGGTGATGGTAAGCCGGAACTTTGGACCCTGGAAATAATGTCCAGCCTCATAAGATAGCTTATGAGACCAGTCAGCTGTTGATATTCACCTGTCGACTATGCCCACCTACTGTTGAGTACCTTTCTCGCAAGCCGCAAAATTTCCTAAGACTAACAGACTGCTGGTGTCAGTCAATCTCAGCCTTCAACCATTTCCTTTCGTGAAAAGCAATAATAAAAACGATTAAAAAAATTTGGTGGTAGAAGACAACATTCGTAGAACTCCGAGACTAGGTTTCTGATAGTTGATATCAGAACACAAAAGGAGGGACAAAAAGATTGATCTCAATGTATGTGTGAAAGCAATCAAGATACTAGGAAGATCATTGTTTGGTTGTAAGGAATGAAAGTCGTTTAATTTTCATTTCAGAAAAGAGAGGTTTTATTCAATCACTCAATTATTTGTTTTTGAAATACATTCATATTCATATCTTTATTTGCATTCCATAATGTAGGTATACAGGTGTTATAATGGCTTAGAGCTAAGGTACAATTACGGACCCAGTCGGGCACAGCAAAAAGTATAAAATAAATTCTTAATAAAAATAAAAAATAAATTGAAAGAAATTAAACTAAAAGTAATTAAATAAAAATAAGTAACTATCATTTTTTTTTAAATATATTCTTAATATTATTTGAGATCAAATATAAGTGTAGGTGTGGTGCATAATAATTATTTGTTAAGGTCAATTTTATTAAACTTATATGATAATATAATATTTATCTATGTATGTATGAATTGTATCGATACGACTAACTGTATATGGTGTCTGTTTGTATTAAATCATTTTTTTTTACATGTATGTATTCGTTTATTGTGTAGTATGCTTTTTTAATTAATATTTGCTTGATCTTATTTATAAATTTCGTATCGCTGGTATCACTATACAGGATGTGCGGCAGACGGTTGAACATACGAAAATAGCAGATCCGTGGATCCGTCTGCTATGTGTTTAGGTCCAATAACAAGACCCAGGCCACACGGATTTTTTAAAATGTTTTTTTTTAATTTTAATCGAAGTTCGTCGTTGCTCAAACTTCAAACGTTAATAATTTCATTTAAAAATATTAAAACCGGCAATATTAATTTTTATTATTTTTTCTAGAATAATTGAATCTCACATGTAAAAAAATGTTTACTTAAGAATTAATTTCACGTTTCTAAAATATAGAGTTCCGTGAAAAAAGGGCCAGGCAGTTGAAATTGGCGAATTGTTCTATTGTTTTAAAAGAAATTGTGCATATTGCATACCGTTAGAAGGGGCATGAACCAAAGATATTTTCTTAAAATTAGAACTGCTCTATCACTGTTAGTTTTTTTTTTAACGCAGTTCAAAGTCAGGCTTTCAGTATAGATTTTAATTTTTTTTCTAGTTTAAGGGCTCGTAATTAATTTTCTAACAATTATCTGCATCAAATACGAATTTTATAAGATTTTACAGTTACTTTAGATGAATATAAAAATAAAATGTGGCGAGTTTTGTTATTTTTAAATGAAATTATTGACGTTTGAAGTTTGAGCAACGACAAATTACGAATAAAATAAAATAATTATTAAAAAAAATCTTATTATTAAGCCTAAACACGCAGCAGACGGCCCCACGGATCCACCATTTTCGTATGTTCAACCGTCTGCCGAACATTCTGTATATTGGTGTACTATGTAGGTACACAGCTGCCTAAAGATTCGGGGAATACCGCCCTGATTGTATGTATGTTAAGTTATTTCAATTATAATTTTTCTAATCATTCGCTATAACATTCATTTAGCTGGTGGCTAAGTAATAACTGCCGCACGGGTCGATCCATCAGGTCAAGCTACGCTTGCCGGGGCATACCGAGACTCCTCCGTGCCTGGGAAAGCACGTTAAGCCGTTGGTCCCGGCTGTCTATCGTGGATCTTTGACAGTCGTTACGGGTCGTCAGAATCCCGAAAGTCTGACAACCAGTCTTAAAAAGGGGTATCGTTTTACCCAGTTACTGGGTTGTGGAGGTGGCAGTCGCTCCATTTAAAATACTGGTATTCCGCTGCATCCGGTTCGACTGGAAGCCGACCCCAATATACTTGGAAAAAGGTTAGGTAGATTGGATTTTGATTTTTCTAAACACATCCATTTTTACTTAGCTACTTTAGAATAAGCTGCTAGTTTTAAAGGAATTTCAACGTAGTAGTCAGTACTCGAGCCAGTATCGACGAAGATTAATGGAAACGTCTTGTCGATCCTATCTCCTGGTTGGCAACTCGACACCTGCAAGATAAAGAACACAATGAAGATGAATTCGATAAATTAACGCAGATGGACGATAGCTTAATTTAAACGTATTCAGATCATTTACCTCAGACCAAATAAAAACCAAGACATAGCGCTGTCAACAGTGACGTGAGGCTTGTTTTGTAAACATGTGTGGACTTAGTGAGGTGTATTTTGATTGTAAATGGTTGTAAATGTGTGCCTGTGGTCGTGTATACACAGAGCGGAGGAGTAGGTTGGCATGCTTCATTGTATTGTTTACAGCGCTATGTCTTGGTTTTTTATTTGGTCTGAAAGTTACGTACATACACACATAAATAAACTCACTCGTTTTCCCATAGGGCAGGCAGAAACTTCAGATCGTGGTAAGAAAATGCTGAACAACACAGCTGAAAATATTTTAAATAACAACTTTAAATAAAACAATGCTTACCTAAAAAAACTCTATACATCTTGCTGCCACAAGATATTTCTACAAATACCAAAAAAAAACGTTCCTGGAGAAAACATTGCGCAGGATCGCTTCACTGTAATTCCTTATTCAAAATAACCCAATTAAATGAATAAATGGGTAGGTCTTTAAAAAATTATGGCTTAAATAGATATTTTAAATAAGGAACAGCGTGCCAGAAAATAAACGCTGCTCATTTGTTTCTTGGCTAGTATTCATAGTACGAACGATTTGGCTTTAAAAACATGCCGTCTCGCTAGAAAAAATGTGAGGCCATTTAGGGATCCTAGAGGGTCTCCTGAACCCTCCACAACATTTTTTTATTGCCGGAGCCCTTTTTTTATTTTTTATTAAAAAAAAAATTCAGGTTATTTGAACAAAAATCTACTTATTTATGGATGCAAGAGCGAGCCTAGCGAGCTTGAGACTTGGGGCCGGTCCAAGTCCCGACACATTTCGACTTAGTAAAAATGCAATAAGAACTTAGGATGCTAGAGCGAGCGAAGCGAGCTCGGGACTTGGGGCACCCCAACTCGGACAGGTTAGGTTCGAAGGGGATGACGACTGCTCAGTGACCGAGCAAAGCTAGCGAACTTTTAAACCCTACAGACAGAAATAGGAGCCCCGCGAAGTGGGGCTGCATCGACTACGCCTTCAAAACCTTCATATTTACCAAATAACCATTTTTTTTTATTTGACCTTGACCTTCGAGTCGTTTGACATTGACCTTGAAAATGTGTCTCCTGTGAACTGGTAGGTGGGGTCTTCCACCTCCCTCTAAATTTCATTGATCTACCTTTTTATACGATTTGTTTGTTACGATTTGTTCATATATCTCGGGCCCTATAAGCGAGCCTTAAAATTGTTGATGATAAAAATCTACTAGCACCGGGGTAAAACAGGGAAAGGTAGATTTTCTTTGTTTTACCCCGGTGCTAGATTTTCTAGGTTAATTCCAAATGAATGTGGTTTAATCCGGATACTTAAGTTTAAAGTTTTCAACACCAGTGACTCTAGATCGTCTCTCTTAATTGCAAACGTTCACCATCTCTATGCGAAGCTGAATTTTACACTAACCACATCGATACATGACCTTATGTACATAAGGTCATGTTATATATATTGATATGTTAAGACTTGCTAACTCAATTGAGGAGAACTGGTAAGCCCTTGTTATGAAACACGATTTATATATTATGTGGACATGTTAATATTATAATAATAATAATAATAATAAAACTTTATTTATCCAAAAAACATACAGAGTTTGAAAAACAGTTTGATATTGTAATGTAGTTGTATTGTTGTTGTAGTGTTGGTATTGTGTGTTGTTGTAATGTTAGTATTGTGTGTTGTAATGTTGTTGTGTTATATGTATATTGTAGCCATTGTAGGTACCTATAAACTTTTTTTCCATATAATATCATCTTACATACAATATTCTATTGTATTTTCTTGAAGTAAACGCAAATATAATATTTCGTATTATAATAATTACTATTTCAAAATAAAATGTTTATCTAATATTTAAAAGTTTTAGGTGTTCACTTTCATAAGGAAAACATATTTTCGGTATATTTAAAATACAGCATTATTACATATAAAAAGTACAAGAAAATGCGTTGAAAACAACTGAAAAAGTCAAAGAAAAATCCTTTGCAATCGATCCTTTTTCTTATCAGCGACAACGGTGGTGTAATTCTACTACATTCCTTGGTATCAAAGTTATACTGAAGGTAGGGGAAGCCAGGGCATTGTGGGCCGGTGGGAATGAAGAAGAAAGGGTGTCCAATGTTAGGCATCCTTTCTCCTTCGCAGCATAATAAACCGAGATGTTCGGAAGTAGTCGGATTGCGTGCCAGTTGACCTCACGCTTGTGGTTTTGTGTGTGTCTGCACGTCACCCGTAGACAAAACGGAAAAACGTAAGTTGACGCTTTTTATATTTATTTTCATTTTTAATTCTATGTTGCGCTTATTCGTGATTGTGGTAAATTCTTAAGTCAATTACTACGTTTAATTATGTTGCTAAATAACTAGAAAAACTTGTGAACTAATTACCAAAATATTCTTTAGATTTTGTCAACATTCATTTTGTATGACCGCGGTGGCATTTCGGTCGGGGTAAAATCAGCAAGATGCCCGTTTTGCCTCGGCTAATTATATTAAGTTTATCTTTTTCTGCAGATACAAGCTCAAACACAACCATTTTGCCCCGTATTTGGGGCAAAATGGTTGGTAAAGTTCGATTATCTCAGAATTCTAGTAGACTATAATAATTATTTTACGTTTATAAAAAAAAAAAACATTCATGAGACTAATAAATGGCTTTTATTTTTGTTAGGTTTTATTCAAGATTTCACTGAAGGGGCCCCATTGCCCCAGCTCCCCCTACGTCCTTTTTGTTCAATTTATTTACGTCCGAGCACAATCCGATTTGCCTGACGCAATCTTGGTGGCAAAGTGTTGCTATCGCATCGTAGTTGGGATGAACGATGCCCACTAATAGGTTACTATTGATATTATGAGTCAACAGAATTTTCTTCTATCATTTACGTACACGCATTTTTGATAAGTCAATATATTTTCCCAAGCAATAAGAATTCTAGGCATATCTTTTAAAATCAAAGGAATTAATTGGATTTTTAATGCAAAAAAAGAACGTGGACAAAATAAAATAGGAACATACGTTTCGGAACTTATTATTTTAAAACAACGCGAACTGAATCAATTCCGTCCACATTACCAAACAGGTTGACTCCCTTGCGACCCCATTATCATTCTCATGCATTCACCACACGTAATGTCTCCGGGATATTCATCCAAACGGCCATTTTGATCGATACCAATAACATTTCAATCACACACAAATAGCATATCAAAAGCATTTTATCAGGAAATTGCTGAAGAGCTATTACGCAGACAGTAGCAGTTATACGTAAAACTAGGTTGCGCGCCACTCGTAGGGCGGCGGCCGCAGGGGGGTAGGTATGGGTGTCGTATCGTAGCAACGAGCAGCATCCCTCTCAGTGCGCTCCCGACGATCGTGCCGAACGCCCGCGCGCCCCTCCCTGACATTCCACTCCGTTCAACTTGAACGAACCTGACACGAACGTTCCATTCAAATTCAGTGCAGTGACACCCAAAATGTTCATGTTATTCATCCTACTGACTGTGTACCTCATAACTCTATGCCATGGTTAATGTGTTAATTGCAATGGATTTGAGATTATCGGCGTGAGATAAGCCTGCCACGGAGTTGACGGACCGTTGTGGGTCCTTTCAACTGCTTTGACAGTTGGTGAGTTTTGTGATTGGATTTTTATCTCTTGCATCGTTTTTGCTCCTTACTCTTTTGTACTTAGTTCGTCCGTATGTTCTCTACACACCGAGTAAAGCACCGTATAATTTGTTATCGTCCGCAATTATCTAAGTACGCGTGTTTTATGTCGTCATTTGTTACGCCCAGCGGAATTAAAATTAATTGCTTGATATAATTTACTTTTGCTCCAATATATCTGTTTCAATTTAAATTTTCGACTACACAGCTTATTTTAATTCTATTTCATCTAAGGTTCTCGATTTGTAATTAGTTTGGTGGTTGAATTTTGATATCTTTGCAGTCTTGGTGTATACCTTTTTCTGAATATTCGTAGGTGAAAAGAGAGTGAAATTGTATCCTGTTATCAGCCTAAAAGTACTTACCTACATATACTTGTGGGCACCTATGTGTTACCTTTTTACTCATAGAGCGGACAATTGAAACGAAATATGATGTATAGGCGGTTTAGTCATATTGTTCCGCACGTCACGAGCTGTTAACAGCATTAGCAGAATAATATTCTACAGTGTGTGTTAGTAAAGTTATGGATGGCTTTATGTATGCCTATTATGTATTACATTATCTACTATTGTAAAAATACCGTACGCAAAATATGTGACGAGGATTTGCTGACACCACTCCGTATTAAGGCTCTCGCGGACAAGCGCGACGCGACTCCCGTAAATCATTTTCTATGAAGTTTTATAGAAATTGTTCCTCCAGAGTCGTGTAGCGCCGTCGCGTCGCTTGTCTGCGGGAGCCTTTACCTATTACCTATGGCAAGGATAAGAGTTGAAAGGGGTCGCTTCAAAATTCAAGAATGTCTACCTCTTTTAACGAAGGGTTTCGCGGGTAGAATGCAATTACGTTTCAGTAGAAGCGATACCTGTAATTCTCAATGTTCAGATCTTTATGAATTAAAGGGTGAAAATTTAAACAAAAGATCAATACTATTACTAAACATTTTAAGTTAACAAGAACGATCGTTCAGTCGTTTGGAAACTGAACTGTTTATTTTAAACACAATAATTGGAACTACAGCATTTTCATTGTAAATAAATGTAAACAAAACACTTTCGGTAATGGTGGTTGCATGGTCATAAAATATAATTACTAACAAAAGTTTACATATGTAATTGTTATTCTGTCAGAAGCCCGAAAGTCTGTAACCAGTCTTGCAAACTCGTATCAGGTTACCCAGTAACTGGATTGTAGAAGTCAGATAGGTAGTCGGTATCCAGTTGCTCCTGGTGGACTGGAAGCCAACCTCAACATAGTTGGGAAAAGGCTAGGCAGATTGAATAGATAATAGGTATCTATCTGATCTATGGGAAGAACGAAAACGTGGCATGAAAACATGGTCATAAATAGTTATGACCATGTTTTCATGCCAAAACTTTTTATAAACCTCTTTGGTCTAATTAAATGGTTGGTTGTTGTTGTTCAAGAATTCATAATGAATCATTTAGAGCAAAATAGAGCGATATTTCATAATTTAATTTAGTAATATTCATGAACTAGCTACGCCCCGCACTTTCCGTATAAGTCTCAATCCCGTGAGAATATCGGGATAATAAGTATTATCTGTCCTAACCCGGGTAATGGTCTACTTATGTGCCAAATTTCATCTAATTCCGATCGGCGGTTTTAGCGTGAAAGCGTAGCAAACAAACAAACTCACTTTCACATTTATAATATTAATGATTATATTTCGGATTAATCACAGCAGAAGGCCATTACCCACATTTAATAAAGTTCAAAATCAAGTCACAATCTTATCTCAGTGACAATAAATGTCTAAACTTATGAAAATTGTCGGGAAATTAGAAGGTATTTAGCTGATAATTCATTTGTATGAGAAATCGACATTTAAGTGTAGATATTACTTTCATATTTTCCCTAACTGTAACTTTTCATATCCTACACAGAAAAGGAACATTGAGCACTACGCTTTCTCACTGCGTGATAAGAGTGTTTATTCTGAAAGTTGGCAACGTCGCAAATAGCTGTCAAATATTTCGCTCTTTTGATTAATTTGGCAATATTACGGTATGGAAATATGAAATGTGGCTAACTAGTGAACTATAATGTTTACTAGTGAATATTGATTATGAAATGCAAAAATTAATATCGTTACACCGAATATTTAGTGTTAGATGTAAAAAAAGTATGCATTTTTACACCTAAAACGGTTACAACATTAAATTCAGTATTGTAATTGCAATTCATTATTAATATTCTAGTTCAGTAGTTAGCGAATTTCATATTTCCATACAGTAATATTGCCAAATTAATCAAAACAGGTAAATATTTCCGACGTTGTCCACTTTTTGAATGAACTCTCTTGAGTTGATGATGTCCAAAAACATGGTAAGAATATAATATGGAAACAAACGTACAAAGATATGTTTGTTACTCCTGCCAAGTTAGAAGTAGAACCCATAGCCGAATGCTCACGAAGCGTGTCTTTTCGCTCCGAGCTCCGTCATAAGGTGGGTTTGTTAAATAGTGACCAAGTTATTCAAGCGGATGAGTAGAAATGCGGATATTGTTTCTGTACTTGTAGATCTTCTAAGACACTTTACACGCTAATTTTATTTTTGTCAATATGTCAAAACTAGTTTTCGAATAGGTACAGTACGACAAATATTTGATGTAGCATAAATTTGAAAATTTGCATTCATTAATTTCAATTTTACGAATGTATTTGGTTATATGACTTCACAAGTTATTGCGTTTGCGTAAAGATCATTTTCACATAAAGCAGTAATAAACATTGGTGATTTTGAAGGCGCACTCAATTTCGATGGTGATCGATTTTGCCGATGCTACATCAAAGTTGTACTGTACCTACTACCCATTTCTATACTTTTTTTTTTTTTTTTGAGGATGTGAAAACATCATATGACTTCTCCCGCTCTGGGTGGAGCGGGAGGGCGTGTCAGACTTTTATTGACTAAAACCCACCCGTGTTCCTTCCGTTGCCCGTGTGCCGGGGCCGCGATATCCCTTTCGGACAAACCCGCAACCCCAGCAGGCATTGGTCCTTACGGACCTCGCCAGTTGGTGCTGACATCTCTTTGAGGCGCGCATGGAACACAACGCGCCGTCGACCCGGGCCTGGTCCTTTTCGGACGGCGAGCTACCCATTGCTCACCGTCCGCAAGCCGAAGCCTACGGTGGCCGGAAGTCGGCTCGCGACTCCCGACGCCCGGGGGCGTCTCCTGCGGCGACTAGGGGCGCGAGGGCGCGCATCTTGCATCTCCCTCGCGCGCTCCACCTCCTCCTTCACGAGCATAACTGCTTCGCAGACGGACTTCCATGCACTCTCGCTCCGAACCATGGCCTGAACCAGGGCCGGACGTGAGAGATCGTCGCTGCCGATCGCTTCCGTGAGGACACGGCGGTGCTCCGCCCACGCCGGGCAGATCTCCACCGTATGCTCCACCGTGTCCTCCGGGTGAGCCACACAGTGGTGACACCCGGGCGTTTCCTCCCGCCTTATGCGGCACAGGAACCTCTCGAAACAACTGTGTCCGGTGAGGACCTGCGTCAGGCGGAAGGTGAGGACGCCATGGCGCCTCTCAAGCCACTCCTCAAAGAGGGGACTTATCGCCGCAATTGTGGCGTGCCAAACCCATATCTATACTGCAAATATATTCCTGCAACTTTTAAACTCCATCACGCCTACTGATAATGACATAGTTAACGATCCACCTTTTTAGTTTGGACAGAGGGCTGTGCCATTGTGACTAACCCTTGGCAGCGGTGACAAAGGTTAATATTTCAACAGTGGTTAGATGTGGCCCGTACATTTTTAAAGTGAAAACAGAGTGTTACAAATCACCTTCAACGCATAGGTAATTCTGAAATTCAAACTGTACCAATTTAGAGCTAAAAAACAAATAAAAGGATTTGGTCAAATACTTGCAATGATTTTTCATTATATACCGTATAGTATGACATCAATTTTGATTCGAATTGATTTAAATCGATATGACTCCAAATTCAGATCAACATGTATTTATTTCATTAACAATTTTACATTGTATCTAAATGTAATTAATTATAAACTAACACAACATGAAGATTTAAAAGAATACATCTAAATTATTCAAAATTGCAAATGCATGGTTCTGAAGTTTTAATCAAAAATTTAATTCAATTTTTGGGTACATTAACACCGAAAATGTGAAGAAAAGAAAAAAAGATATACATTTTATCATTTCATTAAATTCGGGTACATTAACACCGATACAAATGTCAATAAATTACTTATAACGTAAAAAATATACATAAAAAAAAAAGGTTTACAGTCATCATGACAGTTCCCCAGACACAGTCCCTCAAGTATCACTGAGAAACTCATCAAGTTGCTCTGTGTCCACATGCGTCACAACGAATTATCCAATGAGTTATTTTGACGTTTTTTAAACGTCAAAACGAAACGATAAAAGACAATTATTAAAGTCTTTTATATCGACCAAAATAAAAGGATTTGTCTTTCATTTCATCGATACTTATGAACTTTCCGCTCGCAAATGTAAATGGAAATGTTCTGAGAACTTCTCATTGTAACTTGAATACCGTGAATAGATATTGTGATAATAAAATGATATTGAACATTGTTAAGATGATATGAATCAAGTTTCTCGAACATAATTGAGTTTAGGTGTAAGTTGTTTGTGAAAATAGTTTTGTATAAGTTTTTATGTAACATCATAATTCTTAATAACATAACATAACAGAACATAAAGCCTGTATTCCCAGAAGGGTTGGGCAGAGGTGTACCATAATAACACCCACATTTCGCCAGTTATTTTTAAGTTCCATGTAATACGGGGCGAGCCTATTGCCATCAACCGGATACAAATCCAGACTCCGGGCTACTACTGAACAACTCCTGATGGAAAAACTCAACAACACTATGCCCGCCTCGGGAATTGAACCAAGGACCTCATGCGCAGCAGTAGCGCTTTCTACCACTAGACCATAGAGGCAGTCATATATAATTATCAATGTCTACCATATTTAGGTCCGCCGCCACCCATCGCAACCCTCCGGTTGTCGAGGCCGCCAGTTATGTCCCAAATCAAATCAGTAAGATCTGCCGCCCGGGGCTAATCCTTTCCGACCCAGACGACTCCAGAATTCGCCTCCAGGAGAGAAATCGGGAAACCAGTACAGTGAAAAGACACACACACCGACACACTTTCCAACCTCGTCCGCGATCGCGACCCTCCCGAGTAAATGATACTCCCCCCCGACCCTTGCTCGACGATGCGCTAGCCCGCATCGATGCTGAGCCTGTAGCTTTAAATTCCCCGATTAATAATAATGATATATCTTTGATCCAGCCTGTCCTTCTTGCTGTTCTCCCCCCAGCGACGCCCTAAGCCGAGGTTCGTACCCCAATGGGGGTGCCCTTAGCGAGCGTTCGCCTAGTTTGTAATTAGCATAGTTTTGCCCCTGGCTGGAGACTTTGAGTGCAGTAGCTTAAGACAGCCACAAGAAAGCCCGGTTAAATAGTCATGACCTCAGGTCAGCTACGAGATACACTATTTAAAAAAAAAAAACATATTTAGGTCCATAGGCATGGCGGGCTGATACCAGTCAACTCATGGTACTAGAAGGAACAGTGGGGTTTTAGTCGGTAGGAGTCCGACAGGACCCTCCGTTCTTCCCAGATGGACGGTATCAGTGAGGAATTCCCCTAAGGAAAAAAAAAAAGAAATGCTTCTTATGGAATAAAAGTAGGACGACGATATTCGAGTAGATACTCGTACATACATCAATCGCATGTAGAGATGAAAAATATGTAAAGTTAACTAGCATAAGTATATAGCTTATTGTTGATGATAAGATTCATAAATTCAGGAAAAGGGAATTTTTAGGGTTTCGTACGTCAAAAGGAAGGAACAAAACGGAACCCTTATAGGATCACTCGATGTGTCTATCTTGCTGGCTGGCTGTCTGTCTGTCCGTCTGTTGCAGCCAATTTGTTCCAAATCTACTAGATCAATTTATTTGAAATTTGGGAGTCTCTATTCGGGGGCAAATTGAAAAATTTAAAAAAAAAAGTTTTACAGACCAAGGGGGCAATGGTCAATTTTCTTCTAGTTTCTTAAAATATCATGGTAAATCTCGTACGCGTACAAACTTACCTTTGCGGTTGGAATGTATGGGAGAACATGTTTTACAAATACAATGTTAAGTTTGTTCTTGGGATATATTCATCCCAACTACGGTCCGACCTCACCTGGCCGCTTTTTAGTAGGTCAGAATCTAAAAAAAAAAACTACATTATCTTCCCTGAAAATATTCACCCAGAAGACGCCAAACTGATTACTTCCATCCGCCAAGGGAAATAAGCATAATGATTAATTTTAAAATTGACGTGAATAATGTGAATACATCCAGCGTTACCCGTGATGCATTCACACTCGATTAAATATCTCAGCTCGACCCCCAAGAGAATAAGGGGGTGGAAATTATTATTATCATAATATTACAAGGGATATATGTATATCCCTACCACCACCACCACCTATGTATAATCCTATTATTAAATGAGCAATATTTGTATATACGTATATATATTTGTAATCGCGTTCTCAAAAACGGCACTAACAATTTCGATGAAAGTTGCAATATAGGAGTTTACGGGGGCGTAAAATCGATCTTTCTACGTCTCATATCTGGGAAAATTCGTTTTCTCCTTATTTTCACCCGAGCAGAGCTCGGTCGCCCAAAGTTTAGAACAAGATGGCTACCTTACAATAATGACATGGCAGCATGGAATTAGTAAGTACCTACTATCATGGCAGCATGGGATTAGTATGTACTACACATGGAATGAGTAAAAACGATCCTTTAATATTAAATGAACATTCTTTATTTTCGTCCAGGTACTATGTTATAAATTAAAGCCGCTTTTCGTTTCTATCCGTGTGATCACGTTGCTCTTCTAAACTACGCAACGGGGAATTTATTAACATAAACTTGCATTATACTAAAGAAATCTCGATGTTTTGTCAAGTCGTAAAATCAGTGCGAAGTAGGGGGGCAGCTAGTGTATTATATTATACTCGTATTTTTTGTTTCACATCTCATCTAAATGGATGTAAACGTATGTAGGTGTATTGTATGTCTCTGTCAACCCACTGCTGGCCAAAGGTCACTGTTACTGCCTACCCACACCTCTCTCATGGAAATATTATTTGGCTTTTGGCGCGACTTCATCCGCATGGATGAAGATTGATTATCCCTTGGGAACGTACTACCGAGATAAAAAAAATATCCTATATCCTAACCCAGGTCATGGTCTACCAAATATCCACGTCCGTTCAGCCGTTATAGAGTGAAAGCGTAACAAACATACTCACTTTCGAATTTATAATACTAGTTAGGAAATACTAGCTTTTGCCGCGGCTTCGTCCGCGTGGAGTTTGGAAATTATCCCATGGGACCGTCTACCGAGATAAAAATTATCCTATAAGTTCTGTTAACGTTTAGTTTTTATTTCTGCCTGAGTATGGTACTCTATGACTTTGTTTGGTATATTGGTGTGTGCTAGCTAACATGTGGCTAATAATTTAAATTATATTTTGTGTTGTTAATGTAAATTATTTTGAATACTAATATAATATAGATTTTTTTTTTCTTCTAACTGAACAGACAGCTGTGCTGCTGGGGAGTTTGTTGCAACACTTCTTCTTCCAAGCTAAGCACTTTTTTTTTTTTTGTTTGGTAAATTATCAAATGACTTCTCCCGCTCTGGCCGGAGCGGAAGGGGTGTCAGACTTTTACTGACTAAAACCCACCCGTGTTCCTTCCGTTGCCTGTCTACCGGGGCCACGATGTCCCTTTCGGACAAACTCGCAACCCTGGCAGGCATTGGCCCTAACGGACCCCGTCAGTTGGTGCTGACATTTCTTTGAGGCGCGCGTGGAACACCACGCACCGTCGACCCGGGCCTGGTCCTTATCGGACGGCGAGCTACCCATCGCTCACCGTCCGCAAGCCCGCGTCTACGGTGGCCGGAAATCGGCTAGCGACTCCCGACGCCCGGAGCGGTGACGAGGGGCGTTTTGGGGGATTGTCTTATATAATTTTGACGTTCGAAAAGTGCTGATTCTCAGCCAAGTTTGAATAAATGACTTTCGTTTTTTTTTTATATATACGAGTACTAAACCGAAAAAAAAGGTTGGTTGACTACCTGGTTGCATCAAAATCCGTTCTGCCGTTATTAAGGCGTGAAAAGGCAAAGTTTCATTCGCAATTATAATATTACTAGGAATGGAAGTATGGATAAGTACGAATGGACATTTAAAGGTTAGCCACTCTTTGGATCGGCTGGAGTGGTCTCAAAGAAATTTTGGATGATGAAACACCCTTTTTTTTTTGAGGTTGGGATATCATCAAATGACTTCTCCCGCTCTGGGCAGTGCGAGAGGGTGTGTCAGACTTTTACTGACTAAAACCCACCCGTGTTCCTTCCGTTGCCTGTGTGCCGGGGCCGCGATATCCCTTTCGGACAAACCCGCAACTCCAGCAGGATGATGAAACACCCTAAGGACCGTTTCTTACGAATTGAATGTTTCCATCTTGTGTGATTCAAGGGTATGCGTTTATGTGTTAGCCAGTCACTGAATCGTCACAGAACGGAACCAAATATTTTATCAAATCTCTTTTAAAACCGTCGCAATTTTTTTTTTGTTTTTTACGTCGGGTTAACTCTTGGCCTGCATCTCACCCAATGGTAAATGTTGATCAGGCCGAAGGTGGAAGCGAGCTTCCACCGAAATCCTCAACCACAGAGGAACTGACTATCTTACCTGTCCTCTCACTGTCAAAACAATAAAATTCTGATAGCATTGTTGTTATGGCGACAGACTAAGATTAGATGGTGGTAGCTAGCCAGGCGGACTTAGAACACACCACTAACCAAATAAAGCAGAAAATTTTGCCCCCACTGGGAATCGAACCCGAGACCTCTGTGTCTGAGACAGGTGGTTCCTCTACGATACCTGAAACGTATAAACAGGCTACTAATATATATTAAACGAGGGCACTTAGCATTAATATTAATATTTATTATTACGATAATTTAATAAACATGAGTACCTGTTCGTTCTATCTACTTAATTTAATGCCTGTCAACGCACCGCACGTTATTAGTTAAAGTAATAAATTAGTTTACTCAACTCGAATGTAAAAACATAGTTTATTTACGTTTATATGCTAGGTGTACTTTCATTTAAGTGTATTAAAAACTTTTGTTTAGAACCACAAGTTTTAATGTTCAATTTAGGCACTTTTGAGAGCAGATTTGAATAGTTTAACTTTAGTTTATTTTATTAAAACTTTTGAGTTAAAAGGGTTCAAGGATCTAGAGTTCAACTAACCGTGACTTAGTTCAGGTGTTAGTAGTAACTCACATCTCTATTCTGACCTTCCATACAATGTATGAGTATTTCAAATCATTCCTAGAGTGGTATCCACTGTCTAAATTTTTCTTTGGATAACAAAAAAACACGTTATAGTTTCTTAAAAGCGGCTATAGCATAACTTCAGTGGCAGTAGTAGCTTCTCGTCTCCTATAAAAATTGCGATCACCATTCCCGATCCTTTACCCTCTTTATTTTAACCTCTGACCAAACAGAGGCAAACTCTGTGCAAGATGCGGGACGCGACATAGATCAAGATAAATACAACTTATTTATGGTTTTAATTTTGAACACCATCATAAAAGTTAGTTGACACAATGAGGTCTAACGAATTTTCAACCTCATCCCGCGCGGGATTTGCTTCAGTCTGACCAGAGCTCTATGTATGGTGCGTCCTGCATTCAAAGATTCACATAAGTCCTATAGGACCTAAGTAACACTTAAGTTCCGAAAGACAGCTCTACCGGTGGACATGGTGTGTCAACTGTATACATTTTTAAGGTGTTTGAAATTATAATGGAGCCGAAGGCTAGACAGACAGACTCCATAATGTTTTGATGAAATGTTGTTTCATCGATTTTTCTGATTGGTCATTTGTCACACGCAACGTCGTGGCTGTTCGACCCTAGTACCCTCAGTCCGAACAAAGCCTATTATTGTCCAACTGCAGGGCCAAGGCCTCTTCTCATATGAAGTATGAGGATTGATCACCACGCTTGCTCATTGGGAGATTGGCGATTTCAAACTGATAATAATTATTATTAATTCAGGTTTTTTCACGATCAAAGATGTTGGACATACAACAAAAAAAAAACAGTTCGTTTCAATTTTCTTTTCGGATTCATGTGCGTTTTGTTTAATTTGTCACATGCTTCAAAAACGGTGAAGGAAAACATCGTGAGGAAACCGGCCTGCCTAAGAGATATTTCTAGACGGCACGTGAAGCCAAGTCAGAGGCCCTTGGGTGGCATAAAAACTCTAGACAGCAGGTTAGTCACTAACCACCCAAAAAATAAAGAAGCGAAATAAGAAGATTATAAAGACTTTTATTATGACTCTCAACTCAAACTCAAAGTATTTATTTCAATTAAACCATTTATAGGTACTATTGTATTGTCAAGGAGTCGGTCAGTCAGAAATAAGAAAGTAGTTGCCCAAAGCGTATAAGTATTATTTAGGGTGGGCGTTTTGGGGGACTGTCTTATGTTATTTTGAAAAGTGCTGATTCTCAGCCTAGTTTGAATAAATGACTTTTAATTAACTTGATTACGGGACATATTCATTAGTAGTCCTTCATTTCACCTTTTACCCTATAGTCCTTGATAGGCAAAATTATATAAATAGCTATATTCATCAAATATTCATAGTATTCGTTGCGTATCTCAATTCTAGAGTAACAGTGGCAGTGCTTAGATTCACAAACGGAATATTAATGATCTTAGGCATACTGCGCAGCTTACGAGCAATAATAGATCAACCGACTGGTTCCATTAATTATTTAGATCACTACAGTCTCAATTTACATCATAGTAATGAAATAGTAGGATTGACGGGGAGTCTTTGATCAACTTTGATAGCGAATGTGCCTAGTTCTGATTTATTACAATTGGCTGAGTTGAAAATATACCACTAAGATGTAGTTTTTATGGTTCTCTTTAACTTTTCATAAAAAACATGCAAAAAGGAACCCGCACAGGAAAAAACCGTTCCGAAAAGTCTGAAAAATATAGAATGCACACGTGGATCCAAAAGTCAATAATAGGTAAAAAGTTCAATAATGGTCAGTTTTAGAGACATATCCATACAACCGAACCAACATTATGTGGGTGCACATTCAGCATAAAAATATACCTGAGAAAAGGATGTACTACTCAAAGAAAAATATAAATAAGAAACATTTTTAATCCATTTTCACCCGTAAGCGCTGTCTGCGACCCTTACTGTGTGCTCACATCATTCTGTATCAAGTATACAAATAAAGTATCAACAAGAACTGTTCAGTCCACGTTCAAAGAAACTTTGTGAAGGTCGCACATATTTACCAAGTATTATATTCAATGATGGATTACAAGTTGTCCAGAAGGTATAAGATACCCCAAAACTTAGTTTTTGTATGGTCTTGGATTGAGAAGCATTTGAGCAGAATATTCCAAGCTTTATTATTTAAGAGTAGTATTATTTTATTTGTGAGTCATTTTAATACCTTTATTTGATTAGCATGTAATCATAAAATGTCAAAATCATCACAATCTGCCATACTATTGACTGACAGCGTTCCAATTATACCTACTTGTCAAACTTAAATATATTTTAATTATTTTAAACGAATTTCTCGGAATGTGGCAGTAAAAGATGAAATACTTTTCACGAATTGTTTGTTTGGCACACACGTGGCAAATTTGTAATATAATGTTACAAGCATCAATCCAGGTGACCCCCGAAAACTTTCGCTATTTGTGGACCAAAGAGTCCTTATTGATACAAT
Source organism: Agrochola lota (assembly GCA_947364205.1). Taxonomy (NCBI): domain Eukaryota; kingdom Metazoa; phylum Arthropoda; class Insecta; order Lepidoptera; family Noctuidae; genus Agrochola; species Agrochola lota. Next base: position 6,080,642 of record OX376231.1, on the reverse strand, counting down.
TTTAGACCTCTGATACGGGTCAGTGTTTAATGAGGACACAGTAAGGGTCACAAAAGGGAGCATTGGATAAAAATTACTTCTTTATTCGTGTTCTTTTTATCTGCGAAATATCGGTTTTAACGATAAGACCGCCAGTTATGACATCGTCTGTAACTTCCAAAGTATATTTTTGTAATTTTTATTTTGTGTACAAAAAGTAGTATCCTGTCTCTCTAAAAGTCTAAAGTGTTAATCTGAACGCAGACATTAATTAGAGAAAAATGTGAAAACATCTGTACTTACTTGTCGTATCAAAATCAAGTCTCTGTCTGTGTCTGACAGGGTTCATGTACAAAAACCGACAGCAATCTATTGTAAAATATGTGATGTACCTGAGAGCAAATAAATAAAATAAAGTGTCGAAACGTTACCTGTGTGTAAACCACAGAACAAATAAGTCTTTGCTTAAAAGAAGAGAGACCATTTCTGTGGAGTAAAACATTTACCGATTGGTAAGAAAAAAGTCGAATTAAAACAATGGCATTGCAAGGACACATTCAAACTGATTTAAATGAATCATATTTACACATAAATGTGTTCAAATTTAACAGTTTTCTTAGCATATCTGGCACAACCAAAAAACCTATTTCACATATACCACTTAGAATACATTTACCACATTTAATTGGCAGTGTCCAAACATTACACTCATTTAAATCTTAGGCAATTCCCGATCATGAATGTTTTAGGTACAAAAATCACCAACAGGTTGGTCGGGATTGAACCGACAACGAATTCGGTTAGTGACCGCCCACCAAATGAAATTACTAGCTGTGTTACAAACTAGCGTTTAGCAGAGAATGGGAACGCGCTAGTGATGTCTGTGTTAGACGAGTTAGCTGAGTTCGGTTTAAAGAACTTTATTCTCAATAAGACAATCGTCACTTACATTAGAACATTAAATCTTGTTACTAATTATTTTATATCAATGCGGGTAGAAGAAATACAAAAGCAAAAAAATTTGTATGATCATTGTCAACAAAATTGGAAGCGAGTTCACTGCATTCCTAAGATAAGCTGGTGGCCCAAGGTAAAAGATGTTGCCGTTTTAAACAAAAATAATCGCAACACAATCAATAAAGTGTTTCGTCGTTATAAATAAAAGTGAATAATTTATTAGAGTTTAATTACATAAATAATAATTATTGTACAACTATAGGACGAGCAAACAACATTTAAGAGCGTCCATAAATTCATAAAGAGTTTATGAATTTATAGACGCTCTTAAATGTTGTTTGCTCGTCGTATAATTATTATTTGTAAAATCTCTTCTCAGGAATATGTATAAATACCGATAGTTTCAAAATTCACTTGAGTAGGAATAGTACGCTGTAAACACTGCTAAATTGAAATACCTATTATCATAAGCTAAAAAAACTTACTTAATTAAGTACTAGGCCAATAAAAATTTAATTCCTCACCACACACATGACTGACTTTTCAACACGCACAAACTTTGATCATGACATCAGATTCGATATTATTTAAAACGTAATTCGTAAACTCGATACAGGCAAAAAATATCGATGTAACATAATTGGTATGCGCCCAACACTAGCTACCAAAAGTTCACGTTGACATTTTATACCCCTGCCGTATTTGCAATGTCGACCTACGCGCGATCGTGTTTTGTTTCCCATCTGTACGAAAACCTGACCACCGATCATTGTATCCGTAAACTTAAATTCAAAAATAACAGGTGCACTGAAATAGGTAAATTACGTAAGCTGTTGATCAGTCTGGGCTTTTCTTGAACCTCATAATATTTAACTTAATTTTTTTGTTTATTCTTACATTTTAGAAGAATTTTATTTACTTAGAAAATAAGTTGGTCCTTCGAGTCGGATACGAAATAATTTCTTATTTATTGCTTAGAAGTAAAGTAGGGTTGTTTGATATTTGAGAGACATTAATAAATATAATAAATGAAAGGTTACATTAACAAAAAAGTATTATTATTGTGATTATTCATAGATTGCATTTTATAATAAAATACCTTCACGATTACAAGGCAACTTTACGTATCTTCTCTGGAAATCTTTAAACATAATTCAAGAAGTCTGGAAAGGTAACGCCCTGAGAAGATCTCTACTGTACCAAAAACCCTTTCAGGCGTAGCTCCACGTGAAACTAGGGCTTTAAATGTCTACTTAAGAAAAAAAAATAAAAAAAAAAACCTCTTACAAGTATCTTTACAGATCTATCTAAATAATTGGTCCTGTATAAGAATATGGCAATGAATAAGCGCTTGCACTTTTGTCAGTCAGGATAACCACGTCAAGAAGTACATAAAGGGATAATAAATATTTTATTAATGAAAACGGAAGTTAGCATAGGTGTGACTAAGCGCTCATATACACGAGGGGCACGCACCTATGGTACACGCAACTGCAGCCGTCAACACTCGTTGACAGCAGGCGCCGACTCATCGACGACAGCGGCAACTGCAGCCGTCGTTGACGCGTCTACGGCTGCCGCATACTAGTGTAGACGGCTGCCTCCTACGAGTATCTACGGCTGCAGTTGCCGCATACACGAGCGGCGATTTGTAGACGGCTGCCGTGGACGCGTCTACGGGCGCCACATACACCAAAAACTAAAACTGTATCTACAGGACTACACTTTACACCATAATAGTTATTTATATTTATTCGTAAGTGAGCAATGCATGTCTTTTTAGAATAAAAATATAGAATGTCTAACCTAAATATAAAACATTTAGTACCTTGATATACCTGTCAAACATTAAAATTAATTAATTCATAAACACACTTTTTAATGCAACGAACTATTTTACATGAGCAGATAACTTCGATACGGGAAAGGCATTGTTCATATCTATAACACTATAGGAAATATCTAGAGTTATAGACAAAGAGACGTGCAAGACAACCTGACAAGCGATGACCTGCGAAGAATTGTATTGTGTATTCGTCTTCCAGACGCTATTGACTACGTTAATATTCGGGTCCTACAATTATCTTAATATGAAGATTTTTTTTATAGATGTGAACGGCGAATTATAATTTTGAATCACAACAACCGCATTTAATATTTTAATTGTAAGATACAAAGAAAAACTTCAACTCCTCATCATAAAACTAAGTCAATTGACAAAGCTTGACCTGAGTTCTTCAAATTACGTCAACGAACCTTGTCAATAAACCTTTAACTACTAAAAACAAGCAAGCCAATGAATCTTTTAACGGAACTTTTCAAAAGAAAAGCAAGAGGCATAGGCAAAGCATTTTCCAATTTCCTCTAGACAATCGGAATGCTAAAAGACAAAACAAGTAGACTTGTAGCTACAAAGAACGGGGACATTCGCAAACAAAGCAATTCACAAGGCAAGCCGGAAACTGCTTAGGTCTTGTAAAAGAGCTGACGACTGAGCTACTACATTACATTTGTAGTCTCCCCGATACATAAACGATTTTGTATAAATATACGGATACCTACTGACTGTAGAAAAAGTAAAGTGGTTGACCGCGATTCGATATTCAAACTTGGAAATTCATATAGGTATAGTGCTACAAGGTAATTTTGGTACGTGGTCAAAATCGCAACGTCGCCATCTTTTTTTTTAAATACATTAATTTCAAGTAACATTTAACAAATGTTTACCTGTTGGTAAACATTTGAGCAATTGTTTACCTGTTGGTAAACATTTGTGCAATTGTTTTGTGTAATGTGCACCACAGTTTGTCAATATCATATGAGCGCCTTAAAATCCTTGTAGCAGTGTATCAGTCTGTAAACCACCAATGTCAAACAGGTTGCAGCAACCACAAAGGGCATAATTCGTGAGGCAGTGCGAACACTACTGTTAAAACAGATCTGTATTTTGTCGACAGAACAGTACTGTCTTACAAAAATAAAACAGTGTGCGCGCCATTCTTGTTTTCATAGAGCGATCATCTGTCCAAAGGCAGTCTTGGCTTGGATCTCAATAATTTTACACGATAGTGAACTGGCGGGGCATTTGAAACCGAGAATTCTTCTGTCATTAAATTACAGATGTCCTGGGATAATTTGATAATTCGAATTTTGCACGAAAACCCTAGGGATATTGCGAAAACACAGATAATTAGAAAATGGTGAAAATATTTCTGCAAGCAACTTGGAAGTAGCTGTTGATCATAGTTCTAAGCTAACCTATTTCAACCAAGAAGCTCGCAGATTTTTTTTTGGTTTTCGCGAAAACAGGAATTATCAAATCATCCTACGACACAGATAGCGACCACGGTGAGTGCAGTATTACTCACAGAGCCTTTTGCAAGTTTATAAGCGTTAGTAATTTAGCTACATCCTAATCAAAATAACAACAAAGAATTAACCTCATAAAATCTAGGACATTGGAGCACATTAACGTAGTACCTACCAATACCGAACAGATGGTGACCGGAATACCGGACACGTGTCGGTAAAACGAGTCGTAAACTGTGATAGCGAAAGTTTGGCGACGTTCATTAAACTTGGGTTATTGAAACTAAGTAACGTTCGATTGGGATCGGTTCGAGTTGGGTAGTTGGACATGTGGTTTCAGAAAAGGAGGATATAGTTTTTGTTGAAAGTATCTAGTTCTATAATGACAGCAAATTAGATGGATGTTAAAACATCTGCATTGCATTTAAATTTTAAATAAGAACTGATGATTTTATTTTAAGTCTGATTTTCATTCATAACTTTCCTTACTAATAACATAGCCTAAACTATTAGCGAATTATGATTTAGGGGTAGTTTGCAAGGGTTAGGCAGCTGATTCTTTTCAGAATACCTAAACATCAACATCAGCAATAGTAATGTTAGTTACATCGGAAATCTGGATCATAAATGGAATCTTTTTATGACACCTACCTACACAAAAACGGTTTTACCAAACATGAAAATAAACACGATATAAAAGCCAAATACATCCATTACTTTCCCATTCCCCGAAGGCTACTAATAAAGAATTATGCGCGCTAAATCATAATAATATTTTTGGCCATGTCATTGGACTTACACCTTTTTACGCTTTCGCACAGGAACTCTATACAGGGTGACTAGTAATTCAACGTATTCCTTCCAGGATATGATAGTGTGACCCCTTTGCAACATTTAAGCGCCCTATAGCCTAGGCGAAAATCCATGGGATTCGAGAAAATCGAAATTTGTGTGTTACAGATTTTTTTCCAAAATTTGGCATTAAATATAATTTTTCTCTAACCTCTAAAATTGAAAGGCCATCAATGCTATTTTATTTGGTAGTGAATACATTAACGAAACTTTATCCTATCACGTCCTGGAAGGAATACGTTGAATTACAGTGCACACTGTATAGACCAGTTCACACCTCAAATATGTACGTGTAAACTGCTTCAAAGCAGTTCCCACGTACTGTCTCGGATATTAAATACCTCATATTGGTACGAAATAGTGTGGAGCATGCAAGTACGAGGTGTGTTAAACATTGCATTTTAGGTTTTATTTCCAACGTAATTGCGACTGGTTTTAGTAAAAGTACAATGTAGTGTTAAAGAAGTGGTCTTTCTTTTTTGTTTAAAGTAGGGTCAGTCTGGGACTTAAGTCTTTAGAACTTCTTCTTTTAGTATTCCACTGAGAAATTAGTTTGACAAATATTGAAGTTCGGGAACATCGCAGATTTTTTTAAATTAAAGTACGTAGTTTTTCGCAAAAATATATAGTTAAGTATTTCCTCAATGAAAAAAAGGATAAGTTGATTTACATTCAGAGAACAAGTCTCTAAGAAGTCAACACGTAAAAAAAACAAAAATAAACCCGCCGATACCTCCTGATTTTTTTGAAGTCGGTTAAAATATATTTTAATACAATATTCTATTGTTTAAGATTTTTTGCAAAAGTCATGTTAATCATTACCTATTATTTTTTACGTGACAGCAACTCCGTTCGTGCGATCGTATCCCTATCCTGCCGATTTTGACATCCGTTAAGAGGGTTGTAAACAAAATATTAGAAATTGATATCGGATAACAATCCCTTCCTGCACTTTGCCTCCTCAAGGAGGAATGAGGAGGTTTGTCACTTTAATAAGATTTCAGTGCCGTATTAAAGACAGATTTGTGTTATTTAGAATTTTGAAATGTTTATAACTATCGACATTGCATATTGTAACTTTAATATTAATACACGTAAAACCTTCCGGAATAAATTTTCTGATTTTCGATTCCTTAAAAAAAAAACGAATCGTTTATTTACCAATGGCACAGATAATATAATACTACGTACAGATACCCAATCCCATACAAAGAAATGACAACTCCCTAACTCAGTCTGGCTATTGAGCTGGCAATTTTTCGTCCTCCATTTTTTCAACAGATGGCAGCATCAGCGACTCACTAATTGCCAGAGACTGTAGTTTTACAACGCCATCTAGGCGTCGATTTAGATATTTATGGTAGATGAAATCGCACATTGCACGGTCCGTTCAAGGACAAGTAATAAGAATACAATTAAAATATCTCGAGTTGGCAGAATAGTTTCATTTCTGTGTGAGTGAGCTAGCATTATCGCTGCTGCGAATGCTTCTTTATGGATTTTCAGTATTTCAATGCTTTTAAATCTAGATTTTCTTCTCCTCGTTACCAAATCTATCTATAGCTAAAATCCTAAAACTGAAAACACGCCTTCTTCATCCGAACTTATTAAGATAGTAAAAGTTTTTAAAAACATCAAATGAAAACCGGCCAAGTGCGTGTCGGACCCCGCACAATGAAGGGTTCCGTGGTTGGGAAGAATTTATCCCAAGAACAAACTTAACGAACTAAACTATCACTAAAATTCCTTACTATGAGATTGGAGCTATTCTACAAAAAAAAGCTCAACATTTAAAAATAATTTTGACACAATTAAAATCGAATTCTACAATCGCGACTGCACGTGGTACTTGTTTGCCCTACCCCAAGATTTTTTTTTTGTGCCGGAGGCGCGCAAGGTGGACTGCCTCGACGTGTTTTATATGGAGTTTTTCACTTTTTGTATGGAAAATGTGAAAAAATATTACCTACATGTTCTTCTTTTCGTGTGGTTATTAACTAACCTGGTGTAAGAGTTTTAAAGCCGCCCATAGGCCTCTGACTTGGCTTCACATGCCGTCAAGAAATATCTCTCAGGCATGCCGCCGGTTTCCTCACGATGTTTTCCTCACCTACAGTTTTAGGGGTTTATGGGTTTCATAAAGGGAGTCGAAATTTTCATTATTTTTGCGATAGGACGCACCATTTTCGAGATATTTATATCTCGAAAATAGTACTGTATTTATTTTTTCCTTTGTTTACAAAAGAAAAAATAAATACAGTACTATTTTTGCACGTGAAGTTGAGGTGTGGTTGTGAATTTTAGTTCTTATTTTACCCCACACCTTTTTAATAACGGTTAAAAATTGTCAGGTTTAGTCTGGTTTGGTTTTTTTACAATCAAAATTTTAGGTGGCAAACGTCAAATTCAGAATAGCAAAATTGCCATTTTCACTAAATTAAAAACTCAGTACTATCTTAGTGCTGTCACACGAAAATATAGTTAAGTTGTGTCAGTTGTGTCACGTAGGTCTATTTCAGAATGGGAAATCGTCCTTTGACAGGAATAAATTAAATTTTAGTCTAGTTTAGGCATTTGTGACAAGAGAATCGTCACCATTTGACAGACAGAATAGATTTCTACTTTTAATACGTTTTTTGCAATCCTTTTTAGGGTACCGTACCTCAAAAGGAAAAAACGGAACCCTTAAAGGATCGCTCGTGTGTCTGTCTGTCTGTCCGTGCATTTATGTGACCCAAACACGGACGTATAACGTAACTAAATGAATTTTGAATTTTGGGGTTACATTTGGGGGCAAATAAGAAAATAAAAATAAAAAGTTTTGCAAACTGTGCCGTGAAATATACATATCAAATGAACTGGACTTGTTGTGCGGACTTCAAATATATATTTTTTATAATTTTAAACTGAATACTTTTAAAGATATTTAAGAAAATTGATGAAAATTTACCATTCACCCCCCTTATCTCAACACTATTGAGCTAACATTTTTGAAAAGAATGCAGAGAATGGTTCATTACTCATAGATTACAGGAAAACCTATAAGAAGACTATGGTCTTAAAATAACATATAAACATACATATAACATAGTAAATCTCTCAAAATTGTTTTTTCTTGGGCTTAATGCATTTTCAACTACGGAACCCTTCATTGCGCGTGCTTCCGACACGCACTTGGCCAGTTTTTTTTATAGAAAGCTTAGTAGATCCGAAAAATGAAAAAAAAAAATATGTAGGTAGGTCTTGCCGTAACGTAGGTACAGTCACCAGCATAAATATATGACTATTGGCAGCGCTGCATAAATATCTGATTATCAATTGAAGGTATAATTATATATCGATACTTAGCAGGTAAAACTATGTGATGATTTACAGCCGGCATAATAATCGTTTGCCAGTAACAGCATAAGTATCGGATCGGACCGAGTAAAAGTATCTGATAATACACGAAATCAAAATTATGTGACATGTCATCAGCACAAATATCTATCTACTGTAAACGCATAATTATCGGATCGCATATAGACTGCATTAATATCTGACACTATCTACAGTCAAAAATATCTCAACATTCTGCAAGAATGAACTTTATGTACCTAAACATAGAGTCGTAATTTGAACGAAACTGTATGACGTTTCTCGAAAAGAGTATCAACCTGTCATTTGATATCGCCGTCTCACGTTTTGTAACTGCCAGATTCGACAATGAGTCAAATAATTTCCAATGTTGCTTTTTGAAGCCGGGCGGCTATTCATAAAAGGCTAACTCATTGTTTGGAGAGCTCGTCGCCAACGTAATATGAGCCCTAGAATCATAACACATATTATGCATATTTTGTGGTGAAAGTTTTACTGGTCGATCTGTAAAAATTGCGAGTAGTCTGAGAGCTTTGTCAATTCGTCGAAATAATTTGAACCCAAAATTCGTAACTAACAACCATGTGAAATCAGAGGGCATACTTAACGTTATTGGTAGGTAGGTACTCCTGAAACGAGTCGTCGGTTAGTGTTGTGATTATCTGCCTAAGATCGGACTGCGTAGTAAGTTGGTGATATCAAGAGTGTCAAATAATTTACATTTTAACAGTGTGTAATAAAAAAACGATGATATAAATCCAAACTTTCACATTTATTTTTACTTAGTAACTCAAAAACAAAATAAAATTCTTGTATGTACCTACTTAACATTCTATTTAGTATTAACCAAACTACGTCATAAAATCCTGTTTAAACTGATTATTAATATTTAGTATAACTGCCCAGAGCATGTCTTACGTCCTCGAGCCTATTCCGCATTGACATAACCATATTGTAACAATGGTCAAATCCCCGCATGGACTCCCAGATGTCAAAGCAATGCTGGATCAGTGTTGCTTTGGTTCTGGCTTCAGTTGGGTCCCATTGTTGTACCATCAACCCCCACAAGTTTTTAATGGGATTGAGGTCAGGGCTTTTGGGTGGGAAGTCGTCCAGGAGCTCAATCCTCTCTTGGGGACTCAATTTGGGGGCATGAGGAACAGGGTGTAAAGTTCACTCATCCACCATAGAAGAGGGAGGATCCTCCGACCAGACGGGTGTCGTGTCTGGCGGGCAACTGCCCAGAGGTTGAAGTCGGGAAGCTTGTATATATGTTTATCGCGCGGTATACTCTAATTGCGCGATGCAGGATTTGTGTGACATCAGAATGTTGTGTGACGTCAGGTCTTTGATGCGTAGTTTTGCATGTAGCGATGTAGATGCCGCTACACTGGGCTATCCAATGTCGCACAATACGACTGCTGTGGAACGAGCAGTTGTCCTGTTCTACATATACCGGATTAATATCTGGGTAACATATTCGCAATGATGGCAACAGAATATCATTGAGAACCTCGATGAAGTCTCTGCTATTTAACCGCCCAGTAACCTGGCAGAGCTCTCCAGGCCCCGCAGACGACATCCGGCCCCATACTCCGCATGAAATGCGGCCTGATCTTCTATTAGGGATGACATTATTCTCGTTATAGCGGATATTATTAATTCTCCACAATGAGATTCGACCATCCGCGCTTGACTGGAAAACTTTTTCATCAAGAAACGTGACATTTCTAAAATCAAAATGTATGTATTGTTCGGCAAACGCCAATCGGAGATCCCTGTGTCGTTGTAGGAGCAAGGGTTTTCGAGCTGGGACTCTATTCCTCAAGCCAGCATCCTTGAGCCGACGACGGCCACTATCACGAGAAAGCCCATTGTCATTTGCGACTGTCAAGGTTGAAGTCGTGGGATTGTCATCGTACAATCTGACAATATTTTGATCTTGAAGGGCTGTGGTTTTTCGTGGGCGACCTACACTTTTATGATGATCAACATTGCCTTCCTGTTCCCAGCGTTTAATCCATAATTTAACGGTATTCCTCTGAAATGAATATGAGTAGATACCATCAATTAAGAGTAATGTATGTGCTACTGATTTAAATAAGTAATCTGAATCTTTGTAAGCGATAACATAACTTACTGTCACTCCCAATACATCTATAATTTCTTGAACGGATTTATTGTCTTCGTGCGTTGATACAATCCTATGCCTTAAGTGGGCATCGATTCTATAAGTCACCATGGGGTCAACCGTTCAATATTAGAATTCAATCTATAGGTAGTTATTTTACTATATTGCAATCTTACAAGTCTAGACCAGGCGAAAGAATAATATTCAATCCTTTGTATGTGACAGTTGACATTACAATCGAGGAAACGAAATTTCTTATTTTGAATATTTATAAGCAATAAATTCAAATTCGAATTCAAATTCAAAAGTCATTTATTCAAACTATGCTAAAAATTAGCACTTTTCGAACGTCAAAACATACAATAAATACCACCATACAATTTATAGCATTTATAACCAATGTAATCTCCTTGCTAAAAACTCTTCTTGTTTCAAATGCTGTCATCAGCAGTTCCTTATTTATTATAGCAATGAAATCTGCTTAAGTCGTGTCATAAAACGTGAGTCAGCGATATCAAATGACAGGTTGATACTCTTTTCGAGAAGCGTCATACAGTTTCGTTCAAATTACGACTCTATGTTTAGGCTCATAAAGTTCATTCTTGCAGAATGATGAGATATTTTTGACTGTAAATAGTGTCAGATATTAATGCAGTCTATATGCGATACGATAATTATGCATTTAAAGTAGATAGATATTTGTGCTGATGACATGTCACATAATTTTGATTTCGTGTATTATCAGATACTTTTACTCGGTCCGATCAGATACTTATGCTGTTACTGGCAAACGATTATTATGCCGGCTGTAAGTCATCACATATTTTTACCGGCTAAGTATCGATATATAATTATACTTTCAATTGATGATCAGATAATTTTGCAGCGCTGCCCATAGTCATATATTTATGCTGGTGACTGTACTAGATAAAAAAAAATGATTTTCCTACTAAACGTGATGACAAATTGAGTAAAAGTCATCTATTGCGAAGAGCTCTACACAAAATGATTAACAGATAGCTACTTTATAATTCTATGGGTTGGAATTGAAGTAAAAGGTTTCATCAAGGTTTTCAAGGTTTTATCTTTTTTGTTGAAAATGCGAGATTTATGAGTTTGAATAGATAAATCAGCATTAAACAAGGAAGTTTTGATTTTTTCTAATCTTACTTCAGCCAAAATCTGCCGTTTATCGCTTTTTAGTGATTGTTAATTTCATAATTGTTACCTATGCTGCCATCTATGATTCTTTTTCAAGACTAATTATAATTTGTTCTAGTTGAAATGAGACCCCATGCCAATGGTAACTTTTTTGATTGCCTAACTGAGCAAATAAATAAATTCTCAAGCCAATTTTACCTGTGATAGCTACTTTCATAAAGGAGGCTCTACTCAAGCTATGAGGTCTTTTACTTCATTATCGGTAAAGATACAACGAGTCTTCATTTTAACCAATAACATGCCATAAATTATATAAATCGGCCATTAATTATGGTGAAAGCTGCATCAAAAGCCGTTACGAAGCTTAGAAGAACGACGCGGTCACACAAAAAGACACGAAAAGCGTCTTTAATTTATAGTATGATGATTTTAATTTTTGTGATTTTCTTAACTTTTTATTGTTTATATATAAAAATTAATCCTTATTTCCTTTGGTCACGGCATACGCGTGAACGTCTGGACCAATGTCGCGAATTCTTTTTTTGTTGTGTTTAATGTTTAATGTTTTTATATAGATAACAAAGTTAAAGCTGCTGTTCAAATTACTTCCAACTAAAGATATTACTCGCTAATAAGCTTTCATTGTTCTGTCTTTATTGACTCGAGCAAATACTTGCACGCACTCCCATGTCTACATAGCTATGGACATTAGCCATAGAATTCATCTAAGTTACGCAATCTCAATATAATAAGCAGCTATCTGTTTAACAGGAAAACAAAACTTCCTCCTCGTAATTTAATATTAATAGGTTGAACTAACAGTATTATGTTTTTCCTACTTGAGCTTTTTGCTATTTTACTTCATACAAAGTTTGTTTAGCGTTGGAAGAGTTTCAGTTTGAGGCTGTCTTTACTTTTATGTTCAGCGTTAGTACCTACCGCATATTTTCCTTTCAAATTCATAATTTGTTTAAAGTTTTTCGTTTTTTTTAGTTCTACAAAATAAGTACGCTGTATGATTGTTTTGAACCAGCCACGGAGAGAAATAAAATAACAAAGAATGTTGTTGCAAAAGAGCAGAGAACAAGATAACCTAACCTAGCTGGGATCTCATTTTTATAATATTACTAGCTTCTGCTCGCGAATGCGTCTGCGTATACCGGGATAACAAGTATCCTATGTTCTAACCCAGGTCATGGTCTATCTATGTGCCAAATTTCATTCAAATCCATTCAGCCGATTTAGCGTGAAAGCGTAACAAACAAATAACCTCACATTCGCATTTATAATAGTAGTAAGGATAATATCTCAGGCTAGATCAATATCGCCGCAGGAGACGCCCCGGGCGTCGGGAGTCACGAGCCGACTTCCGGCCACCGTAGGCGCGGGCTTGCGGACGGTGAGCAATGGGTAGCTCGCCGTCCGACAAGGACCAGGCCCAGGTCGAAGGCGCGTTGAACACAACGCGCGCCTCAAAGAGATGTCAGCACAAACTGACGGGGTCCGTAAGGGCCAATGCCTGCCAGGGTTGCGAGTTTGTCCGAATGGAATATCGCGGCCCCGGCAAACAGCCAACGGAAGGAACACGGGTGGGTTTTAGTCCGTAAAAGTCTGACACATCCTCCCGCTCCGTCCAGAGTGGGAGAAGTTATTTGATAATTTCCCTCCCAAAAAAAAAGGCTAAATCAATATTGATTAATTTAAACTTCCCTTTAAATGAATCAATATAAATGATTTACGAAACAGTTCAAAATTCGGTATCAGCTACGCACGTATGTCGCAAAATCCTTTCAAGATTTACATTTATTTATTTTGTGGTTCATTTAATATTAACGTTTACACTCAAACCCTTTTATAGTCAAACAACCTTCTTGCATGCCATGAGGTTACACTCATAATTTGGACAAAAAAATGAAATAAAATGTTATTTATAAAAATTATAAATAACATTTTAATTTTTTATATTATATTTTTGTTTTTTATTAAAAAAAAGGAGCTCGTGGCTAAGTAACAACAGCCGCACTAGTTGGTCCATCAGGTTAAGCTACGCTTGCCGGAGTTGGTCAGTGAATGGGTGACCATCTTTACACACCGAGACTCCTCCGTGCCTCGGAAAGCACTTTGGTCCCGGCTGTCATTCTTGGATCTTTGACAGTCGTTACGAGTCGTCAGAAGCCCGAAAGTCTGACACCAGTCTTACCAAGGGGTATCGTATTACCCAGTTACTGGGTTGTGGAGGTCAAATAGGCAGTCGCTCCATGTAAAATACTGGTATTCAGCTGCATCCGGTTAGACCGGAAGCCGACCCAAAAATAGTTGGGAAAAGGCTAGGCAGTTTTTTTTTAAATTTGTATTTATTATAACAATTACATACATAATATATGTAATATTTGTATTTTTAACAACTGGCGAAAAATGGGTGTAATTATGGTACACCTCTGCCCAACCCTTCGAGAAACACAGTCGTGCTGTTATGTTATGTTAAATGATCTTTATATTTATCTATAAGATTCTATTTCTAAGTTATTTGTTTAGCTGAATATTTTTTTTATATTAAATTCTAAATTATTCGGAGTCCTAAATAAACTGTTTAATTAAAAGTTTCAGTTATTTTAATTAACTCTTTTTCCTTGAAATATTTTAGCTTAGTGGAACATAAAGAATAACAAAGGCTTCGATAATGCCTCTACTATTCAGGTTTGGTCAAAGAATGGTGGTTGGTGGTAGGTAATGGTTGGTAAGGTCGTTACTGATTTAGCTAACCATTGCCTACCACCAACCACCTTTACCTAACCTGCTTACCTGTGTTGTTTCTAGGTGAATTTCTATTTGTTTGGCAGTGGACTGCTCTCTATCTGTTGCGAGTATATAGATTTTGACAAAAAGATTTATGTCAATCTGGGTTGCATATTATTTCATACATTGTCCAACATCTATATTTGTCTGATTGTCGTATACTGTGTGTATACCTAATCTTTACATGGTCATTTATAATAATAATAATAAATAATACCAGCCTGTTGCTGTCCCACTGCAGGGCAAAGGCCTTCTCATACAGAGAAGACACGAGCATTGATCACCACGCTTGCTCAAGACGGGTTGGTGATTTCAGACTTATATTAACTATAAGTCCAGGTTTCCTCACGATGTTTTCCTTCACCTATGTCAGTAATGTCCAAGATAAACTCAGAAAGTACATATGAATTGAAAAAGTCACATTGGTACTTGCCCGGATTTGAACTCACAACCTCGTGCGAGGCCTTAACCAATGGGCCATTACGACATGGTCATTTACTGCTCATAAAAATATATGTAACCTACATGACCTACCATCCTAATTAATATTATAAATGCGAAAGTGAGTTTGTTTGTTACGCTTTCACGGTAAAACGGCTGAACAGATTTTGATGTTATTTGGCACATGGATAGACCCATGATATGGGTTAGGACAAAGAATATTTTTTATCCTTACGGAATCGAGATTTATTCGGGTGAAACCGCGGGTCGAAGCTAGTATTAATAGTCCGTAAAAGCCCGGCCACATGTAAAGTAAATAATACCTTATCATACCCACGTTACGAAACACGGTGGTTTATCTTTTACCGGGAAATTCTCACATTCCTCACACACGATCCAACATACAAATAAACAGAGTTATCTCATTAATATGATAATGACAACCGCGGCGTTGCCAACATTTCTAGACCCGTGCGCGAATTTTAATTAAATTCTTCATAAAAACCCGGCCAAGTGTGCGCTTGACTCGCTCTCTAAATGTTTCGTACCACCAAAACTTTTATGGATTGCATTTTTTTAATTTTTTGTAACATATAATCTGTGTTTTAAGCTGGTTTCCTATTACGATTACGAAGGTACAGCCCTATGACTGAAAGAAAGATGAACGGACATACTAACGAACGGATGGAGTCCGTATTTTCAACTTTCAGGTACGGAACCCTGAAAACTACTGCAAAAACGTCAAAGTAAAAGTCAAAGTCAAAGATTTATTTGCAGATAAATATGGTTACAAAAGTTCTTACAATGGTATTATAAAAGTAGCTTAACATAGTAATCATAACATAATGATATGCAAATTTTTGGTACATAGTTTGTTAGTTTGTTTTGTTGGTTTTTAGTGGATCGTGCCAATTCAATTCTAGACGAATATTCGATTGTTTCCTCTTCCGAGAAATTGCAACTAGCTTTTTCCCGCGGCTTCCCCCAGGAGGATGTCGGAAAATATCCCACGGGAACGTACTACAGGAGTCAAAAGTACTTTGTGTTAATCCAGGTTATAAACTATCTGTGTGCCAAATTTCATCCAAATCTGTTTAGCCGTTTTTGCACCAATCTAGAACATACATCCAGACAAATAGACAAACAGACAAAAATTCTAAAAGCTATGTTTTAGGCAACAGACTCGTTCCCACACCTCGTAGTAAAAACGTGTTTTCGAAAATATTTAATGTAAGTACAATTTTGACTTCGTTACTGTTTTGATAAATGTATAGATTTTTAGTTATGTGTCCACGAAATATAAATAATTGAATCTGCCATGGAGGACCATGGCAGATTCAATTAGATTTTCCGGCGAGTTTAATCTTGCTGGAAACATTTTAAATATATTATTTTTTAAGACATGACTGGATGAAAGGCGACTAACAAAAGGTTTTTTCTGTGTATTTACAAGGCAGATGTGAGTGGAAACGCTGGGAAGGAACGCCCTAGAAGGACATAGTGACCTTATTGGTGAGGTACTTCTGATGTGCGTAGTACTCACAACCGGCGTGCGTGTAAAACCATATCTATGAACGTAAAGGAGGGAAAAGAAGTTCTATAGTTACTGCCTACCCCTGTGGGAAGAGCGTGAGTTAATATGTTTATGTATGATTGAAACTATCGCAAAATAACTACGCGATACAATCACTTAACCGTAGCTCGTAGCACGTAACCGTAGCATTCATCCGTAGCGCGTGGCGTAGCAAATTCGTAGCACTGGAACTAGAGACCACGTTTGTAGTTGTTTAATGATACAGATCCCATGTAAGACGTTTTTAAGGTTCCGTCTTTCCGAATGAAAAAACTGAACACTTATAGGTCTCTCTGTCCGTCTGTCACGGTCAATTTGCTCCGAATCTATACTCCATAGGTTTAGGTAGTTAAATAAAGGTAAACAAAAAAAAACCACGTGACGAGACAGCTGTCAAGTAACCGACTAAACGTAATACCTGTCACTTCAGCTGTCATGCTACGTCACAGTTGTACTCTTCAATTTACCAGCCTTATATTTCGTTGACGTTTAGAATTTGGGCTCTTTACAATAGACAGATTACAAAATATTATATTATTTTTAAAAATCTAACAAAAAGAATTGTGCTCAAGCAGTTACATCTGCGAAGAGTAGTTTAAGAATAAATGATAAAGTTTAACACATTAATAAAAGAGGAAACTATTGTAAAAATTTAAAATAAATGTCATTTGGTTTTATCGTATTTTTTGACAAGAAAGTGTCATCTATAAAACCCGTTTTACGATTTATTTACCTTTATTTAACTACCTAAACCTATGGAGTATAATCAAGTGATTAAGTTGCAATTTGGTACACATATCAAATGTCTGTGACCCGAACATGGACGTGTTACGTTAATAAATGAATTTGAAATACTACAGTAAATAGTTCTATACTTATAGATAACATAAAAACCTATAAGAAGTCTATGGTCTTAAAATAACATGGTAAATCTCTCAATATTGTGCGTACAGACTTAAATTTGCAATTGAAATGTATGACAGATCATAGTTTTCAACTACAATGTTAAGTTTGTTCTTGGGATAAATTTATCTCAACTACGAAACCCTTCATTGTGCGTGGTCCGACACGTACTTGGCCGGGTTTTAAACAAAGCTGATAATAAAATCAAAGATCCCTTCTCTCACCAGATACAAAAGTTATTTAATCAGTTAACCAACAAAACTAATTTCTAATTCGTACTACGCCATTTTATTATTTCTAGAACTACTACATGATGCTAACTGTTACAATTAACATTATAACTTGTAGGAAATTATTTACGAATTTGTTATTAACGAAACAATTCGAATTTGCCCTAATACGCGTCGCTGAATGGTACATTTTCGCAATTTGCATATCATACTCATTTTGAATAGTAATTTGAATAATTGTTTAATACGTCCCATTTGTAGGAATGCATTCATTCGGGTATATTCTGATTTATTAGTGGCAAAAACGTTGAACAGAATTTTTAAGCCTATTTAATGTCGTTTAATCGCTTTGAAACAGCAACGCAGCACCAAAAATGTGCTGAATTTATTTGAAAAATAAAAGCATGATATTTTTATACATTTACTTTTTTTCTATTTATCTACAAAGTTAAAAAGAAAAGATTTACCAAGTTGTACTTTCCATCTGCTTGATATCGGTAAAGTGTGAACGCCAGAGGTATCTTGCAAATATCTAGTTCTGAGTAAAGTATTAGTACACTACAATCAGAAGCTATTTTGTATTATATATTTTTATTTCATATCCAAAATTGCCGATATTTGTTAAATATTTGGTATATTTAACAAGTTTCGGGTGTGTCCATGTTTTTACACAGTAAATAACTTGTTTGGATTCGAGATCTTAGGATTAAAATATGTGGCACCAGAGCAATGTCCTTTTACTAGAATAGCTAGGAAAATGACAAAAGATGTATGAACATAGCCGAAGGAAAAGGAGTATATAAGGGAGGTAATCGGTGGCGTCCTGTAGTTTCCCCCTACCCCATGGAAACAAGGTCTATGTAGTATGTATGCAAATTACAAAGTCCTCTTCAAACAATCTGCTTCCTATAAACTCAAATGCCTACTTTCATCCATACGTTGAATATTTTATAAAAACCTCATGTATTTTTAATTAAAATCTTCATGCGAGAGCAAAACTATTCCAATCCCAACCTAATTTATATTTAGATGTATGCGATCTTTTAATTAGAAACACGTTCGCAATTTAGCATTAAAAACAACGTAATACTTAAAGTAATGGGACAACAGAAACAACGGCATGTATATTTAATGGGCTACTTTAAATTTACATACGATTTCAGCCGCATATCTCATAGGCCCCAGGCCTTTCGGATTCAACACCTAAGCCCTGAAAGTTACACTAAGCTAGTGCGGGAAGTGAAACTTTGTAATTTGATATTTATGTACGTATATGATATTTAGACGTACGTTTAAGTTTTGTACTTTTCTCCCGCTTAGTAAAACAACACAAGTGTAAATTATAATCGTTGATGTCTTTTAGTCACAATAATTACAGCATTAAATCAAGATAAGTTATTTAAATGCATATACGTTTTGTCGTGTTGACTTTAAAAACTTTTAACCAATTTCAACAGACATTCAAAGCAACCCCATGCAAACTGTGAAAATACTTAATTCGTCGCACACTTTTTCTCTAGTGTAGACTTAAAATTATGGAAGTTATCTACTACCTAAGTACTTACATAATGTTTACACAAGCAACTATTGACACATTCAAGACAAACCTTATTTGAGCAACCATTCAAACTACTGCAACAAGAGGATATCCTCTGATCAGTTTATAGATCGCAATGGCTCCTGAGTTGTGATAGGTTGTTGAACTAGGATATTGACTGACCTAGAAACCCAATCAAGTAACATTCGTTAGTAATATTCAAAACAGATTGCTGCCTGCTCTCGGCTATAAATAGAACTGTGAGCTATCTCGGTTCTCGTAGATGGAAAATTAAATGTCGAACAGTAGGTAGGGGCCGAGCAACTGTAGTATCCGATAAGTTACCCTGGAATACTACTACAAACCATATTTTATTTCCCAGTTCTACTGTATCTGCGTTCCTCCGCCTGCGCATTTCGTCGATATCTTTGCCAGTGTTCTTAAAACCATGCGTACCGCATGCAGAGAGAGTAAGAGAGAGAGAATGAGAGAGAAAGTGAGAGAGAGAAAGTAAGAGAGAAAGAGTGAGAGAGAGAGTAAGAGTGGGAGAGAGAGAGTAAGAGTGAGAGAGAGAGAGAGTGAGTAATAGAGTGAGAGAGAGAGAGTGAGAGACAAAGTAAGAGAGAAAAAGTGAAAGAGAGAGTAAGAGAGAGAGAGAATAAGAGTGAGAGTGAGAGAGATAGTAAGAATGAGAGAGAGAGAGAGTAAGATTGACAGAGAAAGTCGCATGAACGCTTTTTCCTTTCGTCACGATTTCTACCAGTCAACTCTTCACTTGATCAGTCGCCATTTTATATTTGTGCTCGCAGTCTCATTACAAACGTGGTAATTACAGAATGAAACAAAGGATCAATATTAAATAATGAACAAGAAAACTAATCAAACATGTTTAAATGGAACTAGTAGCGGTGCTGATTCATAAACTACTTTTTAACACAAAATATTCTATGACACGAAAATAATCGTCCATTTCCTCCTCCAATTCATTTCTATCTGTTTTTTTTTCGATTATATATCGTCGATCGTTATAGTATTCGTATTTTAGAGTAATCAATTTGTCTGTAAAGCCTTGTTTACTGTTACTTATAGATATTTGTCACCAAATATTGACCGTCTGGTTCAAAGTCATTTATTGTTATTAGTCAAACATGTGACAACCCCATTTAAAAATCGTTCTACATTAATCGTTTGGTCGAAATCTTATTTTAACAGCTTCTCAAGATCTCACTTTTATGATTATAGTTGTTTATTATGAATATTTTCATATTAAACATTGCGTCAAACTCGAAATAAGAGCAATAAATCACAGAGCAATAACAAAATTAATCAACGTCGCTTCGATCGAGCATCGAGCAATACCGTGTTACTGCTCCAAGATGAAACAGATATTGGCCTATATTTAGACACCCAATTACGTTATAAATAGACACACTGTGGTACCAGGCTTAGGACACGTTTTCGAAGCTAATTGAATCGATAATGTATGAATATCGAGTATGAGTGAAAATCGAAACGAAAGGTCAGCGCACATCGGCGGACGACGGGGCAGTGTATAATAAATTTATCAACGAAAATTCGTACGTATCTAATAGTAATAAGATATAAATTCCAAAGCTCAGAGACCGACCACGGAACATCAAAGGGGATTTTCCTCTGCGGTACTGAAGAGCTGGAGGATACCGCGGTGAGATGCGAAGGCATGCGACGGTATGCGCCGGAGTCCTCTAACATACGATCGCGGGGGAGATGCAGTGCAAGTGGGGGTGCACTTCTCATTTCCCCCGTAACATACCGCGGGATGTTCGTCGGCAAATCCTCCTCGTTGCCGTCCCCCGCCGTCCGCTGGTCTGCGTTGGCCTTAAGATGACGCATAAGTCGGTAAGAGTAAACAGATCGAATTTGTGTGTCATAATCGAGCTCATGTCTGCTGAACTTAGTAGAGGTACTTACTTATATTTACTTTGCGTATAAAGTGTATTTTTTTCTATTATTGTCGACTCGATCTGTTGTAGTCCTTACTTGTAGGCTTTAGTTTTTCTTTCGTGGGATAATCCGCCAGGAATATCCCCCACCCTAAGGAATAAAGTAACATTTCCTTTCGTATAAATCCTTTGTTCCAATCCTTTCAGGTTTCAGTTTACAGAAGACAAGCTCTAACTTTTAAAACGTAACATAGGCAAATCCAGACAAGGCAATCCGATGTATATGTACATGCCTCTCTTGTGCCAAGGGCCTTTATCTGCAATATGCCGTACCTTTGTAAAAGTTTTTAAAACTTTACCTGCCACCCAGTTTCAGGACTAGGTCTAAACTTAGTCAAAGTTATAAATGTTATACGTCAAAGAAAGATACGAGTGTTATTTAAGTTATTCTGTTTCTTTTACCTCACATCTGTTAGTATTAAATCTACATCATTTTACTTTTCCGTTGTCTTGAATTGTCCCTTGGGGTATAATCTAAACAAAGCAGTTGGACCTTTGGATACGTAACTTTATGATAAATATACTCTTATATTCTAGGTTTCTTTGTAGTACCTACAGTATTTTATCAGGAATATAGTAAAAGGTTCTGTGGTCAACGTTCCCCTTGTTAGGCCAATTTTTAGATAGATGTATAAATTTATTTCTTGTGGATTGCAAAAGGCAGGCTTTAGATCCTAGAAACTGTGCCCAAACAATGGCTTTATGTTGTAAGTTGATTTTTCTTGTAAAGAAACGTCTCGAATTTTGGAGGGATTTGCTTACTTACGATTCAGTTAGAATGTAAGATCAATACACACTTTCTATTCTTTATCAGTAACATCTAATGTTGATGAAGGGCCTTCGACGTATTGTGTGCTTTCATAATTTCTAATGTGACTATATTATCGCGGACGTCCACGTCCATAAAATTACGTGCACGTTATAACGTTATCGTGGACGACAATTTAAAAGCGTCTTCATTGAATTCCATATATTTTTAGTTCCCTGTGTTATCGTGACGCCGTGACGCGGACCTAAACGTCCACGGTAATATCTTACGTTAGAAATTATAAAAATGCACATTACGTCTATTATTAGATAGCATAATCAGCCTTTAATGTTCCCACTTGTTGGGACACAGGCCTCCTCTCTTGGAGAGTGGGCTATAATCCGCCACGCGGGCCCAGTGCGGGTTGGTAGATGTCACATGTCTTCGAATTTTTCGTTCTAGGACATGACGGTTACTTCACGATGTTTTCCTTCACCGTTTTGAGAGCAGTGGTGATGAAACTATTTACACAAAGTAAAGCTCCTGTCTGTAACCCACGACCTACATCTCATAAGTCAGGGTAATTTCCACTGGACCATCACTGCTTTCATATTATCAGATGAATCAAATAGAAAACAATAATAAAAAAGACACGAAATAACCTGAAGAAAAACTACCAGTCACTTATCGTTACCTCGAAATGTTTAAGGAAAATTGTACTCTAATCATAGCATCAATGGAATCTGTCATATTTGACGTTTTCCTCTATTATATCTCGATAAACTTCTGATTATAATGATCGAGCTGTTCTATCTTCATCTTCTGAAGGACGAAGAAAGAAAACCTGTAGGTACCTATACAGTACATAAGCCGAATTAAGTACGGTTCGTCAGCTCTTAATAAGAACCGGCCAAGAGCGAGTTGGGTTCACATAATTAAAGTTCAGTTCAGTTCAGGAAAATGAAATGAAATTTTATTGCCAGATATAAAATCCACTTAACTACAAGTTTCAATAATTACACACATAGATGCCGCAATAAATATGCAATAACATAAATATAACACATTCACATGACACACGCACACACATTGATTTATGTAATCGGTGTGGTAGGACTGCCACCTTTTATGTAACGCACTTTGGTTCCATTCTCTTACCGCGGCCACCAAACAATTGGCCGATCGATATATGGCGGTGCGTGCGGCGGCCGACCGGTTCCTTAGCAGCGCCGCCCGCGCAGAACATGGCGCTCGCGCTGCACCACCGAGGCAGTCGAAACATTTTTATTTATTTATTTATTTATAACAGCTTAAACTATCATTACAGGTTTACCCTAATACGACAGCTAAGAACCTAAACTAGTAAACTAAACTATAAACTTACAAACAAATTAGAAAAAATTAAAAACTAACAACATTATTAAAATTAAATAAAAACAATTAAATTAAAACAAAAAACATAGCATTAAGTACATAATTACTAAGCAAACATAGTATAAAAATTACTAAAAAGAAAAAAAACAAACAAAGAAAAATTAAAATTAAGTATTATTTTGCTTGTAGCATAATATAAATAGTAATACCCTTGCGAATTCACTAAAACAACATGTAAACACATCAATCTGAGTTTGAAGGTCGTTGATGGTACGGATAGCTCTGGTAAGGGGTGCCTTGGCAAACAGGTTAGTTTTGGCTGTAGGTACCAGTAGCAGTGGCGGGCTGCGCCGCCTCCACACGTAGCGATCAGGCACACACAGACTCAAGCGCTGCAATATTCCCGGGTGGCTCTCCACTCCACGAAGCACCTTCACCAAGTAGGCGACCAGCGTAAACTCCCGTGGGACATACAGTTGATTATAGCCAACCATGCCCAAGACAAACAGAGTGGGATACATCAGTGGGTAAAACGGATATACCCCATATAATTTCCTGTACAAATGGCGCGTGAACTTGTTCTGAACACGCTCTAACATTACAGAGTACTTAGCTTCATGTGGAGCCCATATGACCGCACTATGTTCCAGATGACTCCTGACTAGTGCATCATACAGGACCCTAACTGCCGTGATGTTTGTGAAGCTTTGTGTCTGTCTCAGAACAAATCCTAAGTTTCTGTACGCCTTCTTACAGATCTTGGTTACATGCTCACGGAATGTCAGATCGGGAGTCATGAAAACACCCAAGTCTCGCACCTCCGTGACTCGTTGCAGTGGCGCCGCGTCCACCACGTACTCATAGAGCAGTGGTGCACGAGCACGGGTGTAACTCATCAACGAGCACTTGGATACGTTGAAGTACAGTTTGTTTTCATGGCTCCATTGTACTATTCGATCGATGTCTTCCTGTAGGCGCCTGCAATCAGACTCGGACCTAATCTCAAGCAGCAACTTGAGGTCATCAGCAAATAATAACATCGCTCGCCACGCGTCGTTGTACTGCACTCGCATGTCGCTCAGTGCCGCCTTGGTGTAGTTTGTCCACAACTCGACTGTGTAGACACTTGTGCAGTAACTGATAAACAACTGGGCCTTCACCACGTCGCTACAGCGGCTAAACCGCCTAGCTAGCAAGTTGCCGCGCACCGATATGGCATTGAAAAGTCTAGTCTGTGGAAAATATGATAATAAAATTGTTGTTTTTACTATTGTCCCCGCAGTTTTTCCATAATTTCTCACCGTTTAAACCTACCCTGGACTTCCACAAATATTTCAAAACCAAAATTAGCCAAATGAACGGTCCAGCCACTCTCGAGTTTTAGCGAGACTAACGAACAGCAATTCATTTTTATTTTACGTATAGATTTCTACAAAGTTCTCACTTACGCAATTACATTTTGACCTTTCAAATTGCAAAAATACGACGGGTTACCTTGTTATTGGCACAAAGCACAATAACATGTTTTTCTGTTTTTCTCAGTATAGCTTATACAATCCCCGCTGTTCTAACTTCTATGTTTGTCATCCATCCCTCTCATATTATATCTCCCTTGCTTGTAATGTAACATAACGTAACATTATGTGTGTTTTGTAATGTAACGTGGTGTTTCGCCTAGGGAATACAATCTCCACGTTGCGAGATCTCCAGCATTTTTTCGAGATTTAATCTCGCGGCAAGACAATCTCGAACGAAATTTCGAGATTGAGTGCGCGCGTCTAAGCTAGCAAAGCTTCTTGAGAAGCCGTTTTCAATATAATAATTAATGAAGTGATAGTATGCGTGTGCTGATTTGTTGCGTTGTGTATGCGTAATGTAGATGATACTTATTTAAATAAACGTGTTTTTTTTTCTCTCGAGATTCGGTTTTAATTTTTTTTACTTATAAAATATAATACGATTACTTACCTTGAGTAGGTATAGTTTAAATTAAAATCTTGACATCAGACATGGCACGCGAGATCTTGAGTTGCCAATCTCGCCTCGAGATTGCTTTCTTAGATGCGCCAAGAAACATGGAACAAGGGTAGGAAGATAATTATGATGCTTGTAATGTAACATCAGCTAACTAAGGAACACTGTTCAAGTATCACCAAAAACATCTCATACTCATACTCGGCTAACTAAGTTCAGTATTAATATAAAATCATAGTGGCGGCGTAATTGAAATGCTAAGGAGCAACGATCTAATTACAGTTGTATTACCTTCAGACGGAGTTGAGGCTTTAATTAAACCAGACGAGTCGCTTACGGCGACTCTGGTTACACATTACATGGTTTAAAGTGGAAGAGTGGAGCGTCTGTTGAGAGCGAAATAATTTGTGATGAAGAAATTACATTTTAGGTGGATAGACGTTTGCACGTACTGTTTGCATTAATTACTTAATTGAGGTTTAGATATGAGGCTGAATATATTGAAAACTACCTTTTGTTTTTCAGAATTTTGATTTTGTTTTTTTGTAAGACGGTTAAGATGGACTTGGATAATAAAGCTAAGTTCATCGTCGGATATCTTCGTTAATTTTTCTACTTACCGTTACTAAATAACGAAATTCAATGAATTGAAGTTTGATGGTCTAGCTTAATAACAGTGTATTCAAAATATTAATCACACTAATCTGTTAAGCACTTCGTCTATAACTCGTACCAAAACAAAATGAGCCGGAATGTAAACAATCGGACCAGCGATGTCGTCCGCACAAAGAAACTCTTCACATTGTATCGACTAACATCTTCAACTGAGCTTTTACTAGAATGTGAGTAATCATTGAAGTTTCGTGAAGATGTTTTCGCGTTACATATAGTCATTAGAGACACTTCATGAAAAGACATTAAACTTGAAATCGATATTTAATTATTCGATAATTTAGATGTACCTGGGCGACCGAGCTCTGCTCTGGTGAAAATACGTGCTCATTTAATAGTATAGGATAGTTCATACCAATTCTACATACTAATTCCATGCTCTCATGTCATTATTCTAAGGTAGCCATCTTATTTTAAACCTTGGGCAACTGAGCTTTGCTCGGGTGAAAATACGGAGAAAACGAACTTTCCCAGATATGAGACCTAGCTAGATCGATTTTTTGCTCCCGTGAACCTCTATATTGCAACTTTCGCCGAAATCGTTAGAGCCGTTTTCGAGAACGTGATTACAAATATATATACATATTTATATGTACAAATATTGCTCATAAAAAAATGTATAGGACATGACATGACATTAAGCAATACCTACCTCATTCCTGGCCAGAACCTGGGGCCATTACTTTGAATGTAGGATCTTATGTCAACTCAACATGATCTTATGTCAGTCAACTGCCAAACTGAGTAGCGTTTCTGTGTCTTGAAAGCGCCAGTGGGGAAATACACGTTTAAACATAAAAAATGGTCGCATTCTATTCTCAGGTCCTCGTGGCTAAATGATAACAGCCGCACGGGTCCATCGAAGGTTAAGCTAAGCTTGCTGCGGTCGGTTTGTGAATGGGTGACCAATAATTTCATATCGAGATTCGAGACCTCTCCGTGCCTAGGAAAACATGTTAAGCAGTTGGTCCCGACTGTCATACGTATATCTTTGACAGTCGTTATGGGTAGTCAGAAGCCCAAAGGTCTGATAACCAGTCTTACCAAGGGGTATTGTGTTATCCAGTCACTGGTTTGCGGAGGTCAGATAGGCAGTCGCTCCACGTAAAATACCGGTATTCAGCTGCATTCGGTTAGACTGGAAGCCGACACCAACAGAGTTGGAAAAAAGGCTAGGCAGATTGATTGATTGGTCGCATTTAATCTCAGTCTTCAGCTGTCAAAAATTGAATAGGATTTATCCTATACTATCAAATGAGTAGTATATGTAATCACGTTCTCGAAATGGCTCTAACGATTTAATTTATTTAAATATCTTTTGAAAAATCAATCTATCTAAGTCTCGTATTTGGAAAAATTCGTTTTCTCTATTTTCACCCAGGCAGAGCT
This sequence comes from Agrochola lota, assembly GCA_947364205.1. Lineage (NCBI taxonomy): Eukaryota > Metazoa > Arthropoda > Insecta > Lepidoptera > Noctuidae > Agrochola > Agrochola lota. The sequence goes on along the minus strand of OX376231.1, from coordinate 6,053,277 downwards.
CGGTCGCCCAGATACTAACATTAATTGTCGCTGAAATGCGATTTTGACTTAATGAACGTGTTTAATTACGGGCATTGACCTTCAGATCTTCAGCTCTTCTCAGAGTCAAGTTTACTTGTGTTTTGTCTGTCCCATGTTTGTAAAGGTCTTGATCAGCCGCGGTTCCGACGACACTGCCAACATGTAAAGTACGCTAAAACTAAAGCGACCCGTTCTGGCTTACCCGCTTGAAGATGGGCGACTACTCACACTGGCTGGAAGCCAAGGAGCTATTTTAAATAGAAAGTTCCGAAAGTATCACATTCGACAGTGCCTGTTGATAGCACGGATCCAAATAAATACAAATAACTGCTGGGTAAACTTATATACCAATGCTCTTTAATTTACTCTGGTTTATTTTTAAAAGTGAATTTATCTTCATGCCCATTATTATCTTTACCTGAGAAAAGGTAGATTTTTATTTAGAACTAGTGACCCTCCCCAGGTGCAAGGTACTGATGTAGTGACATGTCAGAACATCGAGATTTCTTTGGCATCTGAGTTGAATGTTAATGTTTTTTAAAACTTCCGAAATAAATTTTCTAAATGATGAAACACAAAATTGTGCAGTTTAGTAAAACTACAGTGCGTTCATTATAACTTGACCCATGCCGCGATTGGTAGCACTGTTCTGTCAGTCGCCATTTTGAACTCTATCAGTATTCAAACTAAGCTTGACAAGCAATGGTGCCAACAAGACGACAAGTTATAGGGAATGGTCTGTAAGCGGTCACACTGACAAAAAAGCGGCTTTGTTAGAATTTCATACTGTAGTATTGCACAGACTTAAAAAATCTCGGACTGTGGGTAGTGTGTATATATTAATTGAAAAAAGAGAGCTAATTATATTTGTTGATGTCTTGAAGTGACATAATCAACGAAATATGAGACAAAACTATCTTAACGTTGTTATAACCAACAAGCCTTCGAACACAATTTGTTTTGAAACTGCAATGTATCACATAAACAATTTGAACTAACGGAATGGAACACTGCCAACATATTAATGAACCGTTTAATATAGTTCATTGATCACGAAACTTATTATTATTGAATTGGAGCTATGTTGGGCTTGTCCTGCATGCTTTTGGATTAATTAGATTAGGTTTACATTAACAACGGGTTGTCTACGGGTTGAAAAGTGATGTTTTTTTAAATCTGGTAACTTGCAGAAATGATTTAATAGTTATATGAGTTTAAACTTTTTTAAGGATCAGAAGACTATTTATATAAAATAAATTACTGCCTTTTGTCCGCAACTTCACTTGCGTGTAGGTATTTTGTATTAAATTAGTATCCTGGATGGAAAGTAGATTATGTCCTTCTCCAGCTTCCAGGCTACCTATTTATCAAATTTCATAACGGTTCTGTGGTTTAGGCGTGAAAAAATAACAGACAGACAGACAGACGAGTTACGTTCGCATTTATAATATGTATAATTTAGTATACATAGTCAGGATATTAACTCAAAATTCACTGTTAGTTACTGATTGAAACTGATAGTCCCTCTTTTGTTAGATTTCCTATCACATATTGCGCTGCTCACCAGTACAAACGTAAAAGTGGAATGAGCAACAAAGAGGGAAGCCATTTTGCATTCCCTTTTCTTTCGTCACGTCGACTCGGGCTACACACAATAGCTCATGTGTCCTGAAAGCAAGCTTAGTCAGTCAGCAAGGCGGTGCTGATTCGTTAGGGCACAATATACGTGCATGTACGTATCGTCACTCATAAAGGCACATAGAAGTATGCTCGTTTTTACTAACACTACTCAGGCGTCACCTAAATGTATGCCAAAATAATTGTGCATTTTTTGGATTTTTAAAGCTCCGCTCATCGCCGAAAGTTGAAAATCCAACAGCGCTCTTTTATTTAGACATTCAATGTTGGCTAGTGTTGGTGAAAATGGACCGTAGAATGATTGCTCACCCTAGTACAAGTAATAAGATACCTACTGTTATTGCGGGATCAAAAATCCCGATTTTCTTGTTATTCCTCTTTTTGTTTTACCACGGTGTATACTTACGTACGCAAAATTCAAAAGCGATTTCCACGTGAAAGATTGCAACTTTGAGAAAAGGCCTATTTCATAATATGTAGTATGGTTTCTAAAATACTTTGCTCGTAACACAATAATATCTATCAAAAGGTACTTTAGGAGTTATTGAATACTAGCAGCGCCCCACGGTTTCACCCGCATAAGTCTCGATCCCGTGAGAATATCGGGATAAAAATTATTCTATGTGTTAATCCAGGTTATAAACTATCTGTGTGTCAAATTTCATCCAAATCTGTTTTGTGGTTTTTGCATGAAAGAGTAACAAACATCAATCCATCCATACATCCATCCATCCTCACAAACTTTCGCGTTTATAATATTATTATACGTATATTATATTATATGATATATATATAAAATAAATATAAATAAAATATTAATAAATATATACTAATATATATATAATATATATAGTAGGAAGTAGGATATTAAAATGTGTATGTTTACACAAAAAAAGCAAATATGTGTGTTTGTTATGTAGGCAAAAGAACTATGTAATGATCGTAGCAGGTGGCGTTTTGTAGTTTCTGCCTACCCCCATAACAAGAAGGCGTGAGTTTATGTATGTATGTACGTTTGTATATGTATGTATGTTTAGGTTAGATATTTATCCATAGGCCTGTGTCGCCTGAAATTAATTGTATTATTATATCGTTTATTCATTTTGATTCTTATTAATTTATATGTTTAAATATTTCTTAAAATATTTTTTTTTTTTAATGTTTTTTTTTTTATTTTAGGAAAAATAGAGGTCTACCGGTGTCGGGATCAGGGTCCAAGCTACCGGTGATTAGGGCTGCAGAGACAGAAGAACGTCCTAACAATGCGAGCCGTATCGAGGTATACTGCCTTCTCTCTTTGGTAATCAGGCCCTTGATCCAACCGCCTATTATTATTATTTATTAACACTTTTCGGGACACTAAACGCCCTATTGTGTCTCGTTCAGTGTCCCAGAAAGACCTAAATCGTTTTCGAATCTTGGGTAAATGTAATACGAGTATATGTCATGTTCGTGACTGTATGTACAGCCCACTAATATTTCACAATTGTATGTATCCCTTTGATAAATCTCGAGTTTCGGTACACCTTTGACCTTATCATTTGTGTTAATTCAAACAGTAATTTAATTAACAAACACTCCGTTTAGACTTGTGATTATTCTAGGCAGCGTCTATAAATCAAGAGCACTAAGCACTAATGTTAGACTTGGGTGATATATTGTATTTGGTTACAGTGGGTTCAATATACGAGTACATAATCAGTGCGTTGTATCTTAAAGATAGCATTATTTTAATGTTAAATACATACTAAGAATAACATAATTATAATATAATTATTATAAATGTAAAAGTAACTGTGCCTGTCGGTTTGTCTGTTACCTTCTTACGCAATACGGCTGCACGAATTCCGCTGAAATGCACACAGGTAAACCACGAACTGGTTTAGGACATAGAATACTTTTTATCCCGGTAAATTCCTGTAGGATAATTTGGCACACAGGTAGACCACGAACTGGTTTAGGACATAGAACAGTTTTTATCCCGGTAAATTTCCTGTAGTATAATTTCCGACCTCCACGCGGGCAAGGCCAACGGCAAAAGCTAGTTACGTATAAAACAAAAACTTAACCAGTAAATGTTAGCAAATTGGAATGGGTTAATAATTTGGTAGCGTAAGTGTTTCAAGACAACCTATTTTTTACAATGAATTACGGCACTTAAGTGCCAAAGGACCCTTGGACCTTTTTCTAATGGCAACGTAACGTACGAAATAAACCCTCTTTTATTTCTTGCCAAAATACTATTCCACCATTTAAGTACTAAATCAAAATTGGAATCAGGTTAATCAAAGAATAAATAATTTATAAGGCTCACAACAGATGTATTAGGAACCCTAACCTAGGGATTTCGCAGACACGTACACTAATTTTGGTTCGTGAACGACCCAAAAAGGACGTGACGGAAAGCGACAATTCAGCGGTCCCGACCCTAGGGGGTGACAATTCAGAAATGCTTCCTCCTTCTTTTATTCAAGAAGGTTTTACTTTATGAAAAGAAATAATCTTGTTACGGGTGGCGCTAGGAGTGGCTGGAAACATTTTTTGATGCCAGAAAAAAGTTGCTTGTTGTTTTTATAGCTTTTAAATTGGCGAGATCCTCCTTTTTTATATTTTTGATTTCTTGGCAGTGTATTGTTTACAAAATATGTTTTAAACTCAATACATAACAAGTAATTTGTTCGTCACTTGCGGCTCCGAATTATTGGATGGAAACAAAGACAAGACAACATAATTTTTTCCAACCCTTTATCGACAATCATTATTTTTAATCGACGTCTAAAAGCAGGAGGTTCTCAATTCGGATGTTAATACATTTTTTTAATGTATGTTCGGGCATAACTTCCTCATATATAGAGGAGTTTGAAAAATAATTATTTTATATACTTCCAAGGTGGTCCATTGTCATCAGGTCAGGATCTGATGATGGGATCCTAGAGAAATCGAGGGAACTCTTAGCGATTTGGCTATTTTTTATAGTTCCTCGTAGTTGCTCTCGGAAAGCACTATTTGGTGAAGTGAAACTGATGATGAAGACTACAAATGGCCACCGGAACTACTCAATAATGGGTATTTCACGGGTTGCGATTCGATTACTATAATATGGTTGCTAAGCAATTTATGCTCGTCACAATGTATAGGGAGAAGTGGAGCTGATGGTGAAGTACCAGGAGACCTCCTCAACGATTATCGTCCCTGCATCGGGAAAAGCAATATTTTGTAAAAGGTGATGACCAGTCGACCTTAGGCTATTGCAGTGGGCGGCAATTAATTAAATTAATTAATAACAAATAAAAATAGTTTATAAGTCTTTCTACTAATAATATTTCTACTAACAATATTACGGGCTAAATGTGTCTGAAATAAAAACATTTATTTCTTATTATTGTAACTAAGATAAATTGACCCACTAAAAAGTAAGAAATAAAAACTTTTTCACAAAAAAAAACAACCGGCTTCTGGAAAAACACTACAAAGTGAAAAATAACTTTTTTTTTTTAAAAGCCCGTTGTTTTTTTTTTTTTTTGTTAAATGTTTTTTTTTTGAGGTATTCGGTGATATTGTTTTTAGAAACCATTACTCCCTTATACGTTATTTGTAGGTAGTTTATTTTTTTAAATTGTCTTTGGTCTCAAAAACAAAGGAAAATTCTAGAACTAATTACCGCCTAGACAAACTAATTGCTACCTATAAAACACAGAAGCTCAATAAACTTCGACCTTACCCTTCCAATATTCTCGGAGAAAATACTCCTGAAAGTACTAAACCTATTTACACAAAACCTATGACCGTTATTTTTATATCTTAACTAATAAACATTTATGTAACTACCGATAACATTGGCCTAGAAATTATAAGGCTTCTAAGAAAGGCTGTATAACTGAATTCATTAAGTAGCTTGGAACTGGGGGCTACAAGATGTCTACCTATTTATGTTGGCAGACGAGAAAAATCAGAAGGTATTTTTTTTAAACCGGCCACGATCCTGTCGGACCACGCACAATGATGGGTCCCGTAGTTGGAATGAATTTAACCCAAAGACAAACTTAACATTGTAGTTGAAAAACATGTTCTCTCATACATTCCAACTGCAAATGTAAGTTTGTACGCACAATATTGGGAGATTTACCATGTTATTTTAAGACCATAGACTTCTTATAGATTTTCCTGTAATTTATGAGTAAGGAACCATTCTCTCAACCATTTTTTCAGAATTTTAGGCTCAGTAGTTCCGGAGATAAGGGGGGGAATGGTCAATTTTAATTTTCATCTATTTTCTTACATATCTTTAAATGTATTTATTTTAAAACAAATATATTTGAGATCGTCGCAACAAACCCTTTCATTTGATAGGTCACATCTGTTTTTTTTTTCTTATTTGCCCTCAAAAGTGACCCCCATTTTCAAAATGATTTTATTTACGTTACACTTCCGTGTTGGGGTCGCATAAATTAAGAATAATACCAGCCTATTCTGTCACACTATAGGGCAAAGGCCTCTTCTCATACAGAGAAGGCATGAGCGATTTCAGAATAATTAGTCCGACAGTTAAAAGTTGATCTTATTATTCAAGTAATCCTTAAAAGTTTGCTAATGAGTTCAAAGTCAACCACAATATTGCACATAAAAAAACATTTTATTAAGCGTAATGATCCTATACAGTCCCACTGCTGGGACACAGGCCTCCTCTGGGTGAGAGGGTGTTGGTCGTAAGCCACCACGCTGGCCCAGTCCGGGTAGCTGGATGTCACATGTCTTCGATTTTTTGGTTCTAGGACATGCCGGTTTCCTCACGATGTTTTCCTTCACCGTTTTGCGAGCAGTGGTGATGAAATAATTTACACAAAATAAAGCGCCTGCCTGGGTTCAAACCCCTTCTCTACAACCGCATTTTATTTGAATCAAACTTAAAATATCAATTGAATGGAAAGTAGGCTTTCTAATAGACGCCTGGATAGCTAGCTCGGAATTATCCAACTTATTACAAAAGCCTATTTACAGGGAACTCATTAAGTAGCCCGGGACTTTGACTCCGGTCGAAGCTCCGTTATACAGTCACAAGCATCAGTATCTATAGACTTAGCAATATTTTAGTGCAATTTTCTCCTCGAGTTTTGGTTCAAGTTTTAGAATAGAATTTAATTGTCGTTGTTATTACAATCTGGCTAGCCTTTTCCTAACTATGTTGGAGTCGGCTTCCAGTCTAACTGGATGCAGTTGAATACCGTATTTTACATGGAGCGACTGCCTATCTGACCACCACAATCCAGTAACTGGGTAATACGATACTCCTTGCTAAGACTGGTTGTCAGACATGCGGGCTTCTGACGACCCGTAACGACTGTCAAAGATCCACAAATAACAGCCGGGACCAACGGCTTAACGTTCTTTCCGAGGCACGGAGGAGTCTCGGTATGTTAAGATGGTTACCCATTCACAGACTAACCTGCGTTAAGCATAGCTTAACCTGATGGATAGAACCGTGCGGCTGTTATTACTTAGCCACGAGCGCCCGAGTGGACTTTTATTTTTCAAACATTTGTCAAACAATCCCCTCAGTAAACCCCTTTAGTTTTATGGTGTTACTGAAATTGTATTTTTGAACCCTGATAATATTATTATGAAATAGGTTTTATCTGAAGTTGCAATCGTGCTTCAAGAGGAAATAACTTTTGAACTTTGCTAAATGTGTACATGTTTAACGCTCGTGACTGTACAACTGCAACTGGACTCCACCGCTCTGTTAATTAATATTGGAGCCTGCGGTCGGCAATTGCATAATTATAATTATTTTAATACCGTTTTGTTAATTTGTTAACATGTTAGTTTTGTGGTCGGTTTGTTTGAAATTATGTTTGTCTGTTTAGTGTTTGTTAATTGGAAATATAACAATTATGCAATGGTCACTAATATGGTCGATGGTCAATAACTAATAATGGTCAATCTATACTATTATTATTATTAATATTATAAAGAGGTAAAATTTAAAATGTAATCCCGGAACTACCAGTTGGATTTGAAAAATTATTTTTGCATAGAATAACCCAATTCTTGAGGAAGCTTAAGGCTCGCGGACGAAGTCACAGGCAGAAGCTAGTAACTAATAATGTGCTTCAATTAGTAGCTAAGCCTATTCAGGGATGTAGTAACATGATCATTTTGTGAGAATTCGGTTTAGCAATAAGTGCGAATTTCATTAAAACTTCGGAGCCAAGTCAAGGCTTGTGCAGACCAGCGCAACTTGTCGCGCGACGCGACACCGGTTATTGTTATACTGTGAAGTTTTCATAGATATTGTATTGTTCGTGTCGCGTCGCGCGACAAGTCGCGCTGGTCTGCACAAGCCTTCATTCTATTTATTAAAGAAATAAAGGTGAATAGATAGGTACTGAATAAATTTACAGACTTGGTTTTACATTAGATCTCACATCTTTTTGCGGTAGAAGAGACTCGCATTTTTTCACGTTATGTTTTTGATGGGATCATTTCTACCGCTTGCAAAATAATGTAATCTTCGTTTATCTTTATAGGTACTTATCACAGATTTAAGTAAAAATACGTACACACAAAAAACGAAATGCTAACACAGATCGCGTTAGCATTTTGACGTTAAGTAGCCTTATCAAGAGCTTGCAAGTACCATTAAGGGTCTAAAAAACTAACGTCATAAAAAATAGTATCGTTCCTTTAACGAAATTGCCCTTTATCTAGATGGTTCTATAAAACGGGGATAAAACAGGCCCTTTGCCTTTCATTACACGGGCGATAAAGACGACCTAAACTTTCCCCTGAATCTCATCAATGTTTCAACTTTTTAGATACGAACTAAGGCCGTGTCCAGATACCTCGCAGTCCGGGCGTACACTGGATGCGACAAGGCGCTTTTTTTTCACGAAAACATGTTTGCAATCATCGCCTTTTACCAACTATGTTGTTCCTGAGTAACCTGTTGCAGCTGAATACCAAGATTTAACATGGAGCGACTGCTCATCTGACCTCCCTAACCCAGTTACTAGATAACACGATAACCCTTGGTAAGACTGGTTGACAGACTTACGGGCTTTCTTACGAACCGTAACAACTACCAAAGATCTACAAATGACAGCCGGGACCAACGGCTTAACTGCTCTCCGAGACACGGAGGGGTCTAGGTATGTAAAGATGGTCACCCATCCACGGATGAATCGCTGAGAGCGTAGTTTAACCTAATCGAGCGACCCGTGCAGCTATTATTACTTAGCCTCAAGCCCCTTTTATAGACAGCCTCCTGTTTTGTTGCATGCACCCAATAGCACAATGTCTTGCGTGCGTTACATTGCGTGTTGGCTGTAAAGAGCGATTTTTCACAACAAAAATAAAAGTCGTTTCGCAACAATATTTATTGCTCAGTGTTATTTAGTTTGACGTACAGAACGCGTAGATAACGGCTATGTGATGGGTCTTTTTACACCCTGACTTGCAATACCTAAAAGTAATTCAACATGGGACTTAAACATAACTGTCGAAATATGGCTGTACCTACTATGGTACACCTCAGCCTAATCCTTCGGGGAAACAAGGCATAATGTTATGTTATGATTCAAACTTTAACCTTATTCTGGAACCAAGTTGTATTTAGGTTAAAACTACGAATACATACCAAACCACACATTCGCTTAACAATGCACTTTTAAAGTGCACGTACAGCGCATTATGGTCACTTTTGAACTGTTACGACCATACCAAGTTACTGCCACTTAAACTTTGCAAGGAAAAATTGTATGGGAGAACGTTTCAAATAGGCGGCGTTAAAATATTTTGTTCTGTCCTAGATAGCATTCATAGAGGGCAAAACGTCGTGAGGAAAGTTTTGAGTATGGATGTGGATAAGAGTAGGGGAAGACCAAAGACACGATGGATGGACTGTGTGGAAGATGATATGGATAGAAAGGGAGTAACTACCGAAATGACGACTAATACAGAAGAATGCAAGAAAAATACATGTTGAGATGACCTCGAATAATTTGGGATAAGTGCAGGAGAAAATGATGATGAGATATAGTAGCATTAATAAGCTTGTTCCGTTTTACATGAACTAATTGAAAGATGTCCTAATAGCTAAGGATTCGTAGAGGAATGACCTTCAGCCATCTGTCTAATGGATGAAAAGTATTTTAAATCAAATTTAGTACTTAAGTTAGAAATTACATCGCGAGCGGGTTGGCTAAATAAATTCTGGCCGGACTGTGAGTAATTAAAAATTGTAAAATGCCTTTTTTAACATTGCAAGATATACACCAATTGAAAGAGTTTTTCAAGGAGAACCTTTGCTACTAAATCGACTTTTGCCAATTGTTAGTCAATTCAGAGTTAATGACCTAAATAGGTGACTACTTGGCCACATCAGTTTAGGAATGTTCTTGGCGCACAATAGCCATAAGTGATATATCACAGATAGAGATTTTTAAAAGAAAAATTTGTTTCTAAAACGAATAAGTGCGAAATTTAAAAAAAAAAATGTAATTTTTGTATTTTTTATTTATCATAGTCTGGCCAGGATTTTTTTTGCCAACCTTTCCGCGATATATTTTTTAACATACAAAATTATATATATAATACTTTTCATTAATTAAACAGACGGGTGACGGTCGCTCCTCTGTGGATTTTAGATTTTAATTAAGACGGTTTTTAAGTAATCTTAGGAGCAAATAATTAAAACATAACATGCATAATATGTACCTAAGTATTAGTTGGTACTTCTTTTAGAAAACAAAAATAAAAGTGAACGTTATTCCCAATTTCAATCATCTTATTATTTATAAATATCGAAGAATTTTCATCCATTTTGCGAAGTTTGCACAGATATTTTTTTTTACATACGTGCATCGTATAAGGGGATACCGTTATTTATTAACATTTCAGATGGTTATTGCAGAACATTATGGAAATCAAACTACAGTATTCCAATTAAAATAAATCATACTATAAGATCTAAATGTACGTCGTGGCTTAACTAGATATCGATAAAATCAGGTTGCAAGAACTCTCAGGGGTCAGATAGAAAATGTAAGTGTATGCTCGGATCTGATAAGTCTTCGTATTTCAGATACTAGTATAGAAATTGGATGAGATATATTTGACTTATAGATACACTATAACATACCTATTAACGGACGTTTTGCATGCAACTAGGTATTAAATAATAATCAAAGCTAAGTTACCTCGCTTGTTTAAGGCACGGTGTTACCTCAATATTCACAAAAAACTGGTTTCTTGGATAGTCGAGTATGACGTAACGCAATTAAAATATACGACGCAAAAAATACAGTGGACAGAGAAGGGTTTAATGAAAAAAAAATACCAAACAGAATAGTAGAAAATAGTTTGATATTCTCAATAAAAAATACTTCACATAAATAAACTTTGGCGTCAAACATCTCCGTATTTTCAGCGATAACATTTTTTTTGAAGAGTTCAATAGTATAAACATTATTTTATAACTTTAACCAGACAATTATTTTATTTAATGTGTATATTCTGAAGAATCTAAATAAAACCCGTAAAATGAATGCCCATTCGCAGCTTACTCATATCGTCAACCCAAATATTTATTCGATTTTCAACCTTATTTTATGCTTTGTTATTGTGAAAATAGATATTGCGGACATACTTTACTCGTCGGGCTACCGTATAGCGCGCAGACGAAGTTGTGTGAGTGCAGCTGTAGCGTTTAAAATCGTAGTCAGTCCGCGCCTTAATTGTTTATATAATTTTTAGCAGTGCGTATTGTATATTTATCACTTACTTCAAAAACGATGAAGGAAAACATCGTGAGGAAACCCGATGCCTGAGAGCTATTTCTCGATGATGCCATCGAGAATTGTGAAGCCAAGTCGACATCCATGAGGGGCATGAAAACTCTGACACCAGGTTAGTCACTAACCACACGAAAAAAAAGGACCGGCATTCGAGCGCCAAAAGATCATTATGAAATAAAGCTTGTCCTTTCTGAAATGACGCGCCCCACTGCCGCATTTTATGCACACAGTGGGGCGCGTCATTTCAGAGTGGACAAGCTTTATGACATGAACGAATATTCTCTATAGTCTATAGGTACATAAGTACTTACATAATAACTAAGCCGATTGTTCAAAGCGAGCTCACCAAAATTACTTTACCGACTGGAACAAAGCCGGTCATTAGATTCATTTAGTGCCGAAAATATTGGAGACGAAATTCCGTCAAAGAATTCAAAACAACAAAGTGCTTGTTATTCAAGTTCCGTAGTTGTTTTCTTTTTGTAATTACGTTCTGTGTTTATTTTACGGAAATTGTAAAAGGTAAAAATAATGGGTTTTTTTCTAGCTGGTAATAATAACAAACCGTTATTTCGCAATTTCTGAGTAAGTATCGAAGTGGACGTTCGAAAGACATTCTGAGAAATGGTCATTTTGCGTCCGGTAGACATTTTGAGAAGTGGTCATTTTGCGACTAAGCCGTATAAAATATGCTTTAAACATGATTTAAGCACAACTGTTATACGTTTAAAATAAATTGTGTGCTTAGTTTTCCTACTAAGCACACAATTTATTTTAAACGTAGAACTATAAAGATATTTTACCAACTCTACGCGAAGACGCACCAGTTTTATCACATATTTCTTCTCTCATATCGGTACGACTAAAATAAACCCGTATCTTTAAAACAGTTATGAAGCTACGAAATATAAACAATTTATTGTTATCTACGAGTATAAAGCAATAGGTATGTTAGGTTATTTTCGTCAATTGAGGACCGATTTTGAAAATATATTTTTTTTCGTTTGGTAGCTTGCGCGGTGCTCGCATATAAATTTTATTAACTTTACTTGGGTAGTTTTTGAATTAGCTACAATAATACGTATTTTTTCCACTTAGTATATTGATAATGTTATAATAACTTACTGTCACTGTTATTTACATGGCAAGTGGTATACGCATGCGTATAGGGTAGGTGGCACATCTTAAAGCTGAAAAATAAAAATAAACACCAAAGAGAAACCGACTTCGCCTGCCAAGCGTGGCGATTATGGCAAACTCCCCATTTGGGGGAGGCCTATGTCCAGCAGTGGACGTCTTTCGGCTGAAATGATGATGACGATGATCAGGATGTTTTGTAAACTTACATGTGTTCTGTTTTCAACCATACTATATGATCATTAAATTTTAAAGATCAGCTGAAAATCTAGTGTCAACTCATCTAAAGGTAACACCTTAATGCCTATTCCACGCCATTTCCACATAACAATAAGCCTACATAATTCGTGGTGTCGGTATTCGATGCACGTGCCTACCAGCCTTCGCTCACTTCACTAGTTTGGCATTTGTCGGCGCGAAGCGCGCCACTAACAGACTGCCAATTGTTCGTTCTTGTGGTCTCCGTTGAAGTCCATTAACATTGTAGTGACGTGCTTTCTAGGTTTGCCGAAGACTTTTGTTATTTATGTATTGGAAACTAAGATTTAGCTAGATTTGTAATAGAATTTTTTGGAACAAAATTAAGTAATAATTAGAAAAGTTCTGGGAATCTGGAATTTAATTTGTCTTCGTTTCAAAGAGGCCAGCAAATACCTACTGTTATTATAAAATGTTATTGTTTTGTAAGGAAAATTATGTATCCAGCTCAGAGGAATGTATTTTTACACTTGCCTTAATTTTGCAGGATTTTTTGTGAATTCGATTTTTGATCTGGGCTAAATGGAAAGTTCCATCTAATTATAGTCCAAACTTATTCGCCGAATTCTCAAAAGATTATTTAGGTACAATATCAATTTTAATACGAATCCATAAAATAATCATGTTCCTAGAGAAAGTTAACACGTGTATACTTTATCAAAAACTAGGTCAACATTTTGTTTTGCATCCTTACAACATACTTTATAGAAGAGTGAGTCCATGTGTGTGTGATCAACAGGGTTGGGGGTGTATGTGTGTGTGTGTGTGTGGGTGAGTGGTGTTTGCAATAAAAACAACACGATATTCCACTTCGCTGTAGCTGTTCACAAGAAAAACAATTACTATGATTCGTACGTCACGTGAGAAGGAAATGAGATCTTCTTCTTCCTCTTCTTTTCGTGTGGTTAGTGACTCACCTGGTGTCAAGAGTTTTAAAGCTGCACATGGGCCTCTGACTGGACTTCACATGCCGTCGAGAAATATCTCTCAGGCATGCCTGTTTCCTCACGATGTTTTCCTTCATCGTTATTGAAGCGAGTGATAATTATACAATGCGCACATGAATCCGAAAAGTCAGAGGTGCGTGCCTTGGGTTCGAACTCGAGACATATGACTTGGCAGTCCGACGGTCACACCACTACACTATCACTGCTTGCTGCTGGACAAGAGATGAAATACGAGTAAAAACAGTGGTTATAGTTACATGCAAGGTGAATATTTACGAATACATAAAAAACTTGGGTGAAAACTCTGTTGAAATGATTGACCTGTTGATTTATGAATAAAAACATTGTGTGAATGGGTACATTTGAATTTTAGCAACTTACTCTATTGGAATCTATAATAGGCACAGCATAAACCTTTCATATGAACTTTAATGATGTTATATTCTCTTGCAATTTATTTTCTATCAACAAAATCTGCCTAGCCTTTTCCTTTATTTTGGGTTCGGCTTCAAGTCTAACCGGGTGCAGCTGAATACCAGTATTTTACATAGAGCGATTGCCTTTATGACCTCCCCAACCCTGTAACTGGGTAATATTCCTTGGAAATACTTTCGGTCTTCTGACGACCCGTAACGACTGTCAAAGATCCAAGAATGACAGCCGGTACCAACAGCTTAACGTGCTTTCCGAGGCACGGACGAGTATCGGTTGTAAACCACCCATATACGGACCAACCCCGGCAAGCGTAGCTTAACCTGATGGATCGACCCGTGCGGCTGTTATTACTTAGCCACGATTTCCTAATTTACTTTCTGTCAACACCAAACCAAAGTATCCAAGCAAAAATCGTATTAAAAAAATTGCTCAAGAATAAACCCCACGACCTCCGAACACAATTATTATAATGAAACAAAAACATACTTATGGAAGTAGCCAACCTCATTTCTGGCGCAATATCTATTATACAAATAGCCAGCCCTGTGGATGAGCCACTAACTATATTGAAAATTAGCGCCGCGCGTCGCCCGCGGGGAGTACAACACGCTACGGTAACATTGCAGCTTTAATTACTGTCTCTCTTGTGCTACATAAACATGACCAGCAGTGTATACGGTACTAATAGATAGTGTCGCAATTTGACCGTCAATTGTTATAGGGCTTGCTTAATAAAGATTGTTTGTTCCGATAATGTGCTGTCCGCTTATGTTTGGTTATTGACGTGGAGGTAAATAATCCTTAGGTGAGTAGGTGCCTGAAATAGAATGGTGAAGGTTGTTTATGGCTCTATAAATAATATCTGAGCGTACTTACATAATATGGAACACGTATATAGGGAGCCAATTATAACTTTTTGCCATTTACTACTCGCCACTCGCTACTCGCTACTTTGCCATCTTGAGCGTGCGCTGAGGGAATGTGTCTTTCAAACTCATTTTACATTACTCCATCATTTTATACCCAAATCGCATTTGTTAAGTAAACATCGTTTTCAGCCGAGTTTTTCAGTAAGATCAATCGGATACTAAATCAGAAGTCACCCACTAAACGTTTTTTATGTACTTGACTATAATGTCCAGCTTAAGCTGACCTCGCATTGTACGGAAATCCTATACAATGCGATGAGATCAGCTTAGACTGGAAAACTATACCTGGATGTGTAGCCGTGTGTACCTACCTAAAACCTCATCGTAATAGGCTGCAGGCGCTGTAGCAAGTACAGCGCACGTGCGTTTCCGATTTACATAGGAAACAAAGCCCAAAAGTACCACTTTTTATTGAAATAACTCAAATAATAAAATTAACCTAAAAAGTATACATTGTCTGATTTTACCAATTTGGCCATTGCTGGGAGACGTGAAAATTGGGGTCGTGAATCCTTCCTAAACGCTCTTATTTATGGCCAAATTCCAGCCCTGTAACGCCAGGCCCAAGTTTCTATGGAGTTTGGGTTTCTCCTTTCATACTCCTCCGTCCGCGTAATTTTCGTAAAAACGAGTACAAAGTTTTTGCATCACGTATAATATTATAATTAATAGTATAATATTTAATATTATAATTTACGAATACAACAAATGTGACGCTTGTATAAATTTCACGCAGAAAATTTCCATACCCTTTTAAGAAAATCGATTCTTACACTCCTAAATTTAAAACTTCAAGACACTTTCATACAACTCACGATATTATTCTGCACATCAAATTTTGATCTTCCAAAGCTACATCAAAATTTGCCCAGACAGCACCTAATACAAAATAAAATGCCCATTCAGCACATTCGTAACATTTTCACGGAGCAAGGTACACAGTAAGGCATAATAATTAGGCTCACTTCTGAGACTGCCGACCTCTTAATGGGTCGGTGGTAGCGTTAGTTAACTCGCTCATTATTGCTGAGCGCTGTACGGTCAGCATTGAAATTAAATTGCCAGCGACTTTGTGGAACATACCTTGGAGACTAGGGTAATTGTCTGTGTTATAGTTATAATTTCGTTTAAGGCTGGGGTCGGAAGATAACATGACTATTTATTTGGAAGTATTACTAAGTACTAGTGGTCGCCCAGAGGTTGAAATTTGACCATAATTCATTTTAATTTTAAGTTGTAGTACATACTAATTCCATGCTGCCATGTCATGATTCTAAGGGAGCCATGTTGTGTCAAACGCATGGTAGTGTGTGTAATGTTTTTTTATTATTTAATTTATTTCTTACGTATATTATATAAAAATATTGGCTTTCTGCACTCCTTATACATATAAACTTTAACTGTGCCAAACTTCATACTTTTAACCGCGTAATTTTCGTAAAAAGAGGTACAAAGTTTTTGCTTCACGTATTAATATAATAATTATTTACATTTTTCTCAAGTATTTTGTTTTGGTATTCAATTACAATTTTATTGCGCTCGAAAATGGCGTCCATCTACGATGTACCCCAGTAAAGTGACAAAATTGAATGTTGAATTATTTTCATCTAGATAACCTGTTTCTTGGGAAGATTGAGGGTTTGTTGGTTATGTCGAAATTCTACTGGCTAAGAAATACACATGGCAAAAATATGATGATGATAACCAACTAAATTAATACGATGTCACGTGTACCGCAAATAAACGTATTTTCTTTCCTTCTTTTTCTTTCGATGACCGTCCGTATATTTTTAGCTTCCGAAACCTTACACCGCTATTTGGTAACAGATATAGATATGATAGCATCACTTCTCTGATTAAATAGAGGAATAATGCCTAATGGTTTTACTATAACAATTCATGGGATCAAAGTCCCGAGAAACGGTAAATAGTGAGTTTTTTTTTAAATTAATGAAAATCAGGCAAAGGTGAAATCCTTAATTAAGTCCACCTAAGATAAAATGCTGCCATTGAAACGTTTCAAACTCCAAATTGCTGTCTTTTCAGACCGCAAAATATTAAATCACTTTCAATTAGAAATTTTAAACACTAGACTATCTAACCCTTTTAGTTACTTTGCTGTCTGAAGGTACTCGTATTGTTTTATATGATAAAAATGTACGTATCACCATTATGTGTGTAACTTGATGCTTGAATGAAGACAGACATGCTGCTTTTCAGAAAAAAACACATAATTTTTCTGGATTGAATCCATACTAAATTAATAAACGCGAAAGTAACTCTGTCTGTCTGTTACGTTTCACGCCTAAACCTAGCTTAAGGTTTAGATAAGAAGGTAACACACAATCAGAGTCTTTCTACCAAAGATAACGATCGGTTCAATGAAAGTACACACATTATCGACATAGGATACTTTCATCCTGGAAATTTTGTATACAGAATATACGCAGACAAATTCACAGGCATCAGCTAGTCTACTATAAAAAAAACCAGCCAAGTGCGTGTCGGACCACGCACAATGAAGGGTTCCGTAGTTGGGATAAATTAATTCCAAGAAGAAACTTAACATTGTAGTTGAAAAACATTTTCTCCCATACGGAATGTATGGGAGATCATGTTTTTCAAACTGCAAATTTAAGTCCGTCGATTATTACTCATTAACCTGTAAAGCCTACTTACCAGTGATAGTTTTTCGTTTAACTTTGTTATATATACTACTGCTGCGATTTTTTTCACAAATTCAAGTACAACCATTTAGCTGGCATGGGGGGGGACACTTGACTCTAACAAAAACTTGCACTTTAAAGCTTAATAGTTCGCAAACGGATCCCTGAATTGAAAAATGATTTTCACACACCCGCAATATTTTTAAACAACCTTTCCAAGCACACTATGGGCTAGACGAGAAAAAAAAACATCCCAACTTTACATGTTGGGTAACCTAAAAAAAAAACTTGATTTTATTTTACCACTTTGCCGGCGTGATTAATATGTATACCCATGCCAAATTACAGCTTTCTAGTACTAACCGTCTCTGAGCTAAGCTGCGGACAGACATACAGACGGACATGGGGAAATTATATGGGTTCCTTGTTTACTACAGAACCCTAAAAACGTGTGCGGATAGGGAACCCCGTCAGAAACGAAGTTCCTTCACACGATGATTCAAAATAAAAGCTTTTGATACTTGAAACTTGACGGCATCACGCTTTTTAGTTACTTGACGATATCTAATAGTCATCTCCTACCGCAAGCCGCGTTAAAGAACTTCGTCCCAAAAACAATAAAGTTCTTCCTAATTCGTTAAAATTTTCGCTACGTGAACCCCGTGTTAAAACAACCGGCTTCTGTTAATTGAACTGTAAAATACCTAGCACATTCTAAGGCGCCGGGAATAGGAACACATGTATCCCTAGAGCTACCACGTCTAAGCACGTTATGTATGTGGATATAAAAATGTCTCGCAGTAAACGACTTGGCTGTTACGATTAAAATGTAAGAAGTTTCTTGAAAGTTTTCTGGAATTTGTTTTTCTTATTTCTACATGATATTAGTAACACATGCTTCTTGTACTACTAAACACTAAAGTACACACACTGCCTTTAAACGTGACTTTTCACGTGGTGGTTCAGATTTAAAACTTCTATTTGATTATTAGCAACGATGACATTTTGCAAAGTTTTGCCGTATTTTAAGTTAAGACGTTGTTCGACAAGTCTTTCACCTAATTCAGTTCGATTTTAGCTTTCAACTTTTGTTGCTGAACAAAAAATATTTTGAATTTGTAATTCAATTTGATTGAAAGTATGTTCAGATGGCTTAAATCGCTTTTGACTTAGTAGTTGATCAGCTAAAACCGAACCGTGTGAACCCGGTATTAAGGTAAAGAAAAACAGCATGCCGAAACTTGGACCGAATCGGACACATAACCGATTATCATTGCAAATAAAACACAATAGACGACGTATATTTAGTAACTTTATCTTCTTAAAGAGTAATAAAGAGCCCTGTAAGAAATCGCGTGTGTTTCACCTCTTAACGAGGCATCCTCAGGATGACGATGGACTTGTTGCGAACCCGGACACGACGTGTTGCACGTCGAGCGCCGAACGCAGTTTGAGCTACACCGCCCGATAACCCCACTTATATAGGTACTGCTCTGTCCACCTCGGCTAGGATCGTTATCAGCACGATAAGGGTCTACGAACAATCGCAACAAAGGTGCCGTATCATTGCATTACCCCGCGTCCTATTTAAAAGCGATCGCCGCGCGAATATGAGATCGTCGTGTGCATATGTCAAATTTTGTTCGGAAAACCGGAAAACGCCCTCTGTCAGCGCGACCACGCGATCAGGTTCACAGAACAAAAAATGACGTAAGAGCGCGACGATTGTGTATTCGCGTGGCCTTAGTCGTGTCTACTCTGAATGAATATAAATATTTGCTCTCCAGTGGGAGAAGTACCGAATAATAACAATAAGCAAACATTGTTCGTGGTAACAAAATAAATTATTTATGTTATTATTTCGCAAAATAACATTCTCGGGAAAGCGACAGATTTTTAACTTCTTTTTCCCTGAAGACCTTACGTCTACACGAGCGTATGAAAACGTCTTCGAATAAAATAAAATAAATTCAGCTATCAAGAATAACAGCAATCTCAGAAGCTATTTAACTTGGTGCGTGCCTAACACTTGGTTTTCAGCAGACGTCGCGTCGCGCCTCCGTGCGCAATGTATTTCACGGCCAATTACTTGCAGGGTTTCTTTGTTTCCTCACGTGAAAGAATAAGTATAGAACAACGCACTTTCAAGAAAAACCTTTTCAGATTATATTTCTTAGTTTCTAAGAATAATTCTTTCGTGTGATGTTCTTCATAAAATAAAAAAATATAAACTTGTTGAATTTTAAGTAATAGTTATGTGAAGACCGAAAAAACATAGGTACTTTGTAGATGCTATGTAGTCGCGATCTTCAACAGTGAAGGAATCACAGGTGGAAGAGCCACACGCTCTTTGCAAAGATGTACGACCTAATGTCACATGACTGAAATGATGATATTAATAATCTTTAAAACTACATAGATAAATTAATCGTGACACAAAAAAATACAATAGACGTCGTATATTTAGTAACCTAATCCGCGTAATCGTTCCTAAGGAGTCACAAAGAACCCCGTAAGAAATCGATACGTGTTTCACCTCTCAATGAGGCATCCTCAGGATGGCTATTGACTTGTTGCAAACCCGGACCCACGTGTCGATTTCTTACGGGGTTCTTTATGACTCCTTAGGAACGGTTACGCGGATTAGGTTACTAAATATACGTAATCTATTGTATTTTATTATGGATTTCCGCAAAGAAGAATAAATTAACAAATCGTGACACGTACAACTTTTACTACAAAAAATGTATTACAACCGTGTCCTTTTTAGGACATTTACCACACGCTTTCCACCAACATTTTAAACTGTTTCGTGTTTACCATAATTTACTATAAAAAAAGAACTCTGTGAGCTTTATAAAAATTCTTGAACGTTGCAAGATCGGTATTTTTTTATCCGGCAGCCAGCTAGCCAAGTGGGCGAATTTAAAAAATGTATGTAGCATCACGTAGCCAGAGCAAGTTTTGGAGCCTAATTAGCCCGGTTTAAAGCATACAGATAAGGGAAGTTGTGTTTTCGACGCTGCAAACTGACGTCATGCAGAAATGAATAAAGTTTGTAAAAGGCTTTTTATACGGAGGGTAATGTTGGTACTTTCCATACGTAGTAGCTACAATAGACTTTGTCTCAATGTTGAAGATCGTCGGGACTCGTGTATTGAATTTGTAATCGGATTGTATTCGCATGTTGTCACATAATTAAGAATATCGCTGTTCTCATTATCTCTGATGTATTTTAAGTCTGTTCACCTCATTGACTATTATTTTAATTAACTGGTAAACACCTAAAAGTCTAATAGGTACTGGTATCTACTCTGAGAGAACTATAATGTTTTCGTTTTTTTTTCCGTTGGGAAATCGTCATGTATACCCTCCGTCTGGGGAGAACGAAGGGTTTTCACGGTTCCTTTCCCTTGAGTCGGTGGCCCGGGCGATACTGGTACGTTCATCGCACACACTATTGTATTTGTCCTGAAAGACAAAGCAGCCTCGCGGGTATTAATGAACCCATCGCTGGGTCAATAGTGATTCTCGTCTCAATTCAATTCAATTCAAAATATTTTATTTCACATAAACCTACAAGGACACTTATGAAACGTCAGAAACTAGGTGCACGGTTCCAATTGGTCGTTTCCTATGGAGAAGAGCCGGCAAGAAACTCTACGGTTACTCTTCTAAAAGTCAATGGTTTTTACAATGTGCCATTCTCAACATACCATTGATTTTCTCTATTCCAACCAAACACCCCAAAGAATCCCACAGCCTACAACACAACAAAACGCATAACACCTAACATATCTGTCGCGGGCCTAAGCGCAGTATATTGGTCGAAGCATTCCGGCGTCCTTGTGGGTAACCAGACTTAAATCGGATATTAGGCCGGAGCCGCGGTTAGCCGACAAGCAAGCCCAACATGATCCTTTGGCACCGTGCCAGAGGAACAAGATTTGATTTTCACACATTTGGTGTTCGGTTGGTACCTACATTTCTGATATAATTCCTTGTATGAAATTACGAGAATGGATGGGTAATATTAATAATGGAGTTAGTAGAGCATATTTATACCAATACTAGTTGTTGAATAAGATTTGATTTTCACACATTTGGTGTTTGCTTGATACAATTCCTTGTTCGATATTGAGAGAAAGGAGTGTTTGGACGGGAAATATTAATAATGGAGTTAGTAGACCATACCTTTAACTACGAATGGTCATTGGGAGTCTCGATATTTCGTTTCGCACCGTGCCAGCGGAACAAAATTAGATTTTTACATATTTGGTGTTAGGTTGGTACATTTCTGATACAATTCCTGGTTTGATATAGTGAGAATACACGGGTAGTATAAATAATGGAGTAAGTAGAGCACTGTTATCTACGAATGGTATTTCGAAGTCTGGATGTCTGTTGCATTTCAGCAATCTTACATACGACGATAGTAGTATGAAATTTTTTATAAAGTAGGTCTGTAACACATTTTTAGTATTTCTGTTTTCATTTTGTTAACAGTGTCATAAAAAACCGAACTAAATTATTTTTAATTAATGTAGACAACAGTCCACGAGATACTTATCTTACGTTACGTTACGTTACTCTCTTAGAACTGTCCTTCACAAATTCTCTAAAATTTTTATCTTTTTAGACTTGACTGTACGTATACAGAATACTATTAAATTCATCAACTAAAAGTAAATAAGTACCCACATAACCTACTGACACACATAGTTAACTAATGTTGCTAATTTCATGTTTGCAGGTAATTACAATCCTCAAGGGATGCTACGTCATGTAGACTCCATTATGGTGAGTGGCTTTTATAAAGAATATTTGTTTAGCATGGGAAAATATTAATTTACTAGACTGTGTCGGGCGGACTGTGACGGGCGGGGTGTGATGAGTGGACGACATTGTTTCCATCGTGAGTAGAACCTGGATGATGCTGGCACAGAAACGTGGGGACTGGCACGTAACGTGAAAAGAGAAGTCTATCCTCAACCGTGGATGTAGTCAGGCTCTGGATGGTGATGATGAGACTGTAACAAAATTGTATGGTAGTAGTAGTTTATTTAAAAAAACCAGCCAAGTGCATGTTGGACCACACACAATGAAGGGTTCCGTAGTTGGGATGAATTTATCCCAAGAACAAACTGCAAAAAGTTGGTCGATTATTACTCGTTAACCTGTAAAGCCCACTTAGCTTCCCTTTTAACTTCGTTATATATACTACCGCTGTGGTTTTTTTTTTCACAAATTCAGGTACAACCATTTAGCTGGCAGGGGGGAGGGGGCACTAGACTCTAACAATTGTTTTTAGTTAAAAGCTTAATATTTCGCAAACGGCTCCCTGAATCCAAAAATGGTTTTTTCACAAACTCACAATATTTTTAAATAACCTTTCTAACGATACCCCACAATATGGGATAGACGAGAAAAAAAAATATCCCCACTTTACGTGTACCCTAAAAAAATATATTTTTCTTAATTTTATTTTACCACTTTGACGGCATGATTAATATGTATACATATGCCAAATAACAGCTTTCTAGTACTAACAGTCTCTGAGCTAAGCCGCGGACGGACAGACA
Organism: Agrochola lota; assembly: GCA_947364205.1. Classification (NCBI taxonomy): domain Eukaryota; kingdom Metazoa; phylum Arthropoda; class Insecta; order Lepidoptera; family Noctuidae; genus Agrochola; species Agrochola lota. The sequence goes on along the minus strand of OX376231.1, from coordinate 6,029,870 downwards.
GACAGCGAAACTATAAGGTTTCCTTTTTACTACGGAACCCTAAAAATCAAGAAATTGGGGCTTATTCTTTTAATTTGTATTTCTACGAACAATTGCTTTTTGTTTAAACTACCATGTGTTAGCATAAAGAAAATTTAATCTTATATATTTGTTGAAATATACCACTTTTTAGAAAAGCATCCACATACGACTTTTACCTCTTTACTGACGCTGCTGTAAATTCAAACTACGCGGCGAATGTCACTTAGGAGACCATTTATTTTTAGATATCCCGAAGTTAATTTTGTCTATATTTAAGCAACAATAAACCCACCTAACAAAACACTTTGGTTATTAACTTCCACAAGGCGCACAAAGATATACCATCTCTTTATAAAGAGTATTATTTTCCATACTATGCATCGCCATCGTGTTTTATGAAAATATCGAGTAAGTATAGAAACTTGATAAAACATATCTAGCCTCGTAGCTGAAGGTATTTTAATAATATTTGAAGTTCAATAAAGAAAGCGAAAACACACTTATTACTATTCGTTGGCATATTCAGTCGAACAATTTGTATTGATCAAAGTCACAAGAGCATCTAAAAAGGTTTTCATCAATTTGGCTACTAAGGTTTTCGTCAAACTTTTTAGTTTATTTCAGTTAAGTCAGCCTGTCACTATCGACTACTAGAGAAAAGGATCCTAATCGCTCCCTTAGATAAAAAAATATAAAATTTCCCTAAAATAATTACCAGCCACGAACTCAGATTTCTATAAAGATATGGCAACTCTCAAAGCAGATTTGCCGATAGATAAGTAAGAAATGAATAGTGCGAAAATATTCATGGCCTTCCGGCCGATAACATCAAGTTTGTGAAACACTATGGACATGCTGAAGGAACTACGGTCAAACAGATAGCGAACGAAGTTTATCGGGGGCATTCGTCCAAAGAGTGAATTGCTGACCGCTTTGGACTACTTCGCCGTCGTCTGCGCAGAATTCGCTAATGTAATTTATTAGGGTACCAATAAAACCGTCGCTATCACAATTTATAACCATTGTCTGTAACCCGAAGTTCATTTACTTAGTTCCATAGCTTTTGTGAGGCCGTGAAAACATTTATTAAGTGCTACGATTATGTTGGCAATTGAATTAATTGTAACAAATGAGGGTGAAGTTTTTAATAAGAGGAAGAGTGGCAAGTTTATTTACTAAGTAAAAATAGTAGTATAATAATAGTCCTTCTGACCGAATTTCGGCCATGGTGACCAATCTCAGAGGAGACTTGCTTTCGGCGCAGGAAATTAGCGCACAAGTGTGAATCCAGACACAGTGCACTCTCTCTTCCCTCACTCTCATAGTCTCAATCCGACACGACCGGAGAGAAACCAGGCGCACGACCACGGTGGTATCACACCGCCAACTTCCAAACTCCGAGCTATTACTAAGTTTCTAATGGAAAAACCCAATAACACTTTGCCCGACTTGGAAATCGAACCGCAGCAGCAGTCGCGCTAGCAACTACGAGATCAACGGGGCAGTTAAAAAATAGCAGTATATAATAATATGTAGTGAACAGTCTACAACTGAACCTCAACGTCAGCGCTACGTGATCCTTTCAAGTTTTCATACAAAGGATCGGAGAAAAGATCTTTATACTTACGTATGCTCAGTGCGTGTTGGCAATTACTGATCATTTATTTATGTTTCCTTACTGTTTTGCGTGCAATTTTTCACAATAAGTCAGTGTTGCGTAAGACATTCATCAACAAAACAGCGGTATCTTACATTAATCAATGGTCCCAGCGGGTTTAAAGCCTTCAATAACATTACCTATCAATTTTTGATCGCGAAGTTTTTTTCCTCTCAGACAGGAACATAAAACTTCGAGGCTATATTAAAATATTAATATAGTTAATAAAGAGCGGCAAACATCAACTTCAGTTAATTTAACGTAACTTTTGCTCTAGTAACTTTCGCTTGATATTTTAAGCTTCACCGCCGAGCCTAACCGCCTTAGTAACAAGAAATTTTATATCCCATTTGTACAGAAACACTAGCGATAAAATAGGTAGATTATTATAGGAATTTTTTTTTGTAAAAAGGAGCATAAAAAAGGAAAATAGCAAAGAGCAGAAAGAATCTGAAGAGAGTTGATAAAATAAGACGATGGCGCTAATTCCAGTCGACGCCGGAATAGCTTTTAATAAGCTTATCTGCGTCAGCAGCGAAGCATTTCGACACCTCAAATAAGTGGATTTTTGGGGCCAACCTCCACTTGCTAAAGCTGCGACGTTACTGCTGAAACAAAGGACAGCTTTATAATTTAGTGACCTTTTAAAAGTATTATTCTCAGCTGGCAGCCTACAAAAAAGTTGGGTTGAAATAAATACCCTATTTAATTTAAATGAACGATTAAAAAGGTTAGGCAAGTCAACACATTATTCTGTCAATGACTTTATTAAGGTCCACGTTAAAGGGTCGCTCTTAAACCGTGGATGCCATGCATTGAGCACACATGGACACTGAGCTTCTACCAAGTATTTACTAAAAGCCTGTAGGTAATTACAAGATTATTCAACATTTCTCACAAACTTTTCGACCAGCCATATTCTACCAATTCACTTCATCAAACGGTACGAGTTCATCTGACTCGAAACTACGCCCGAACAATTACAGAGAAATAGAAACACAACACAGTTCCGACGAAGTTTAATATCGTTTAATTTAGCGATCCCTATTTTGTTTTGCAAAGAATAAAGTATTTCATTTAAATACCAGACTCCATTTTGCCAGTAGAAACACGGTTTACACAAGTTTTCGGGTAACATAAATTGATAAAGGAACCTTGAATTCATACGTAAGCTTCTGAGACCTAAAACGATTTGTCTTATCGGAAATTTATTGGCAAAAAAGGCGTAACAAGGGATGCGATGGTTAAGGAATGGCTTAAACAGCTCATTTTGATGCCAGAAATATGATGTAGGGTGAATATGTTTTTGAAAAAGTATTAAAGGGAAAAGTCTCTTAACATGAGAACAAAGTATATTTCGATATTAGCAAACTATGGGTAGTGCTTACTAACCAGTATAAATAAATCTTTCTATACTTACAGAGTAGTCAAGACGTGCTCTCCGCCTTTAACATGGGATCAAATCTCGACAATGGAAAGCCTAGGTTAGGTGCACTTAAAAGGCGATACTGTTAATGGTATTACTTAAATTCATCTATTGCGTAAGATGCACGAGCACATAAGCACGTTTCTGCCCTCCGTGACATTCCATATGCACTATAGGAAACAGCAAAAAGAACATTCTTAAAAAATATCAAATAATGATCTGAAGAAAAAAAAGAAAACTCACGTGCGGCAACAAAACATCGAAAGAAAATATTGAGATTGACTGTACACTGGCAGTCAATGACCACAATACAAAACGAAATCCCAGCATTGAAAGTATAAGAAAATTCCCCTTGAAAGCACCGGCCTATATAATACGCTATCGGTATCGGTTTTAGGTACCAAACGTCCTTCATACAGCAACGTGGGTCCCCGATAAGGCTCTCAAATACTCTCGATCCGAACTTTCGAATAAATCTTCCATAGTCCCTTGGAATGAAGTGTCGTGGGAACACTGCCTGATATTAAATTATTACTTACAGGATAAATTATTAAAGCGCGGACTGACTACGATTTTAAACGCTACAGCTGCACTCACACAACTTCGTCTGCGTGCTATACGTTAGCCCGACGACTAAAGTGTGACCGCAATATCTATTTTCACAATTACAGAGTATTAAATAAGGTTGAAAATCGAATAAATATTTGGGTTGACGAAGTGAGTAAGCTGCGAATGGGTATTTATTTTACGGGTTTTATTTAGATTATTCAGAATATACACATTAAATTATATATACGTAATTGTCTGGTTAAAGTTATAAAATAATGTTTATTCTATTGAATTCTTAAAAAAAAAATGTTGTTATCGCTGAAAATACGGAGATGTTCGACGCCAAAGTTTATTTTTGTGAAGTATTTTTTATTGGGAATATCAAACTATTTTCTACTATTCTATTCGGTTAAAATTTTACTTTAATCCCTCCTCTGTCCACTGTATTCTTTTTGTTTTTGCGTCGTATATTTTCATTGCGTTACGTCATACTCGACTATCCAACCCATATTCCAAAAGAAACCAGTTTTTTTTGGGATATTTACGTAACACCGCGCCTTAAGAGCGTTTATAATGAAAGTAGCCAACGTCGCAAATATATGTCAAATATTAAGCTGTTTTGATTCATTTGGCAATATTACTGTATGGAAACAAGAAATTTGGCTAACTAGTGAACTTGAATATTGATTATGAAATGTAATAATTAATATCGTAACACCGAATATTTCGTTTTAGATGTAAAAAAGTATTTGGGAACTTTCCTTTTTTACACCTAAAACGGGTACAACATCAAACTCAATGTTATAATATATGCAATATAACAATGCGTTCAGGGTGCTTTTGCGACTGCCACGCTTCTGCAGTGCGTCGGCGATGCTTGCCGACGCGCGCAATTATAGCTTTGACGCAGTATGGCGTAAGAAATCTGCCTCGTTACTTCGCAGGTTGCGTGACAGTCCCAATATCATTCTGCACTCGATAGCAGCCCGGGCAGATAGTCCGCTTGTGTGGGCGTTAGCCGATCGAACGAGATCTGTTTTAGTTATTAAGTACTAACATAGGCTAAGTAAGATTGTTACTAACACAATGGACCTCATTTGTAGTCTGAATATTAATAAATAATAATAATAATATAATTGCAATTCATTATTAAATTAAATGTTTGTTGTTGTTTAAATTTTTGATAGCTATTTGCGACGACGTTGCCAACTTTTAGGATAAATGCTCTTAAGGGCAATGCTAAAAATATTCTAAATTTTGGTTGAGGGATATAAATAAATAATTATGTTAACTCAGTTAGATTTAATTTAATTGACCCTTGGATACGTCTGACCATCATTTTTGCAGCCCAAACTATTTTTATATCTAACGATGTCGTTAATCAGCTGCCTAGCATTTTACGAACTATGTTGAGGTCAGGTAAGAGTCTTACCGGATGCAGCTGAATACCAGTATTTTACATGGTCAAACTGCCTACTTGACCTCAAACTCAGTTACTGGGTTACATTACACGATAGCTGTTGGTTGATGTCGTAAATAGCAGATTTAATTTTGCAAAACTTTCTGATAACAAGAATTTTCGGCAGATTGGGTACATTCATAAAAATAATTATGCGAAGATATTTAAAAAAAATTGGATAGTCAAACTACTTGTGTTACCTGCATATATCAAATTGAGTACTTACTTTCAGTACAGAAACGTTATTAATTTTGTAGTATGACCCTGAACCGCGAATAATACAATATCAATTTGCGTTATATTATGTTTAATTATATACCCCGCCATATGTATAGACGGTATTAAAGTTAAAATAACTACCCACATGTACTGTTACTAATGCCTATACAACGGTATAGACCTGTTTATTTTATAACTTATAAAGAGATTATGCCTGGGTAAAAAAAAAACGAATTAGTCCGTCGCCGTCGGTCAGATAATAAAAAAATATTAGACACGTATTTTTTGCTTTATCGTATTAAAAACAAAATACTTAGATAAGTTGGGGAGTGGGGATCGCTACGTCACAAGTAAGTATAAAATCTACATACTCGTGACGTCATGGCACATTTAAAGTCAATGTATCGCCGTAATCTTTAGATTACGCTATAAATGAAAAAAATACGTGAGCAATATTTTTCAATAATCTCCAAGACGGACCAAATTTTTTTTATTTTTTATCATCCCCTAAGGCTCACCCCCTATTACATGGGAATTAACATAACTTAACTGGCGAAATGTGGGTGTACTATAGGTACACCTCTGCCGCACCCTTCGGGGAAAACTGCCGTGATGTTATGGTATGTTTATATTATGTGTATTTTTTTTTCTTTTTTTGTACTGGGCTCTCTTGAATTTGTTGTTTTTGAAATCCATAGCTCCAATCCAAGTTATAAATTATGATTTAATAATTCAATGAATTATACTCAGCAGTAATTATAATTAATAAGCGTTACAAGGTCAAGTTAAAATTATCAGAAACTGTACCTATCATATCTTATCTATTTATTACGATCTTATATCTATTGAAATTAAGGTCATAATTGTGTGGCACATACGGCGTCTGATACCGGTTTTAAACAAACGCTGATAATTATCTCGAAGCCAATATAAACGGGATTACTTTCACGTCTCAGGACGGCTTGTGACGGTTTCTTTTGACACTCATTAACAAGTTTCCGTGGTGTAGCGGTTATCACATCTGCCTAACACGCAGAAGGCCCCCGGTTCGATCCCGGGCGGAAACATAGCTTTTTATTATTTAAAATATTCAGATTTTTTTTCTTCAGTAATTGTTTTTTTATCTTTTTTTCTGAGCCGTTTTTGGTACTTAGGTACTCCATTTATGATGTTTCTGTTTTCTTTCTTCTGCGGTTTTCATACTATGAGTGGCTCCGATTTGTTATTAAAGTGGTATCTTAGTTTGCTGGTCTAGTGGTTGTAAGCGCTACTGCTGAGCAAGTGTTGTTGGATATTCGCATTGAGAATTTCTCAGTAGTAACCCAGAGTCTGGATTTGTACCTGGTAGACGGCAATAGGCTTGCCACCTATTTATTACATGGGACTTAAGCATAACTGGCGAAATGTGGCTGTACTATAAATACACCCATATTTCGCCTCTAACTAACTTTTCGGGGAATACAGGGAGCGGTTATGTTATCTTAGTGAAATATGAAGAAAAAAAGCAGTTATGTATTACTACAGTAACGACAATACGGACAAACGGCCTTGGACGATTTATTTTCATTACTGCCTTAATTCATACACTTGTAAGTCGCTCTTCGGTAAACAAAGCAATCTCCCAAACAAAACCTTATTTATCACACTCAAAACAAAACAAAACACTATCCTGAAAGCTAGCAACAAAATCTCAACGATCCCTATAAAATGATTAATTAAAGTCATAAGGTCCTTTCATTACAACTGACCCGATACTGATATAAAAGTATTGTGTTATTGTGTGCGCTACACAATGGGACTGGGAATTAACTCGTACATTCATATTACCACGGTGGCGACCTCGATATCATGTGGATGACGCATTATGACATGAACTAGATGGAAGCAGAAATTCTGATGTGGTTAAATGGCTGCAATACTGCTCGATATTAAATTGAAATATTGTGGAACGAAGTTGTACGGGACAAGTTTAATTTTAAAAAACTTGGAAAGTTTTATTTAGGTTTAATATTACATACATTAAGAAAATAAAAATATAATATCCTAACCTAACTAAAACTATTGGCAAACTTAAATATGGCGTCGAAAAATTCCTACGGCATCGCTGTCGACTGGTAATGTACCCAAGAGACTGGCGGTATTGCCACGTTGTATGGCAATGCTTAGCTAAGGTAAAACCCAGCCCAGCCAGTAGTAGTAGCACTTAGTGCTTGTACCTATTGACTCCTACCGCTGCACCCGCGTTGCCGTCAACCATAATTACCAAGTAGGCCGGGGAAATTAGGTTTGAACCCTGCACTAAATCCTAACAGTGTTTTTTTCCTGAATCGTGTTTTTGAACTTAGCTCTTCAAATAATATAAAAAAATTAAACATTTTCCAGGACCGCATCAAGGTGAAAAAAACACAAAAGCATTTTTGTGAATCAAAATTGAGGCAAAATAGTTAACAGGAAAATTTTGGTTATATTATATAAAAAATTCGTAAACCTAATATATTATTTCAGAATGAAACATTTTCGTCCACGGAAATTTCCATAAAAATAAAATTACGATTTTTTTTTATTGTACTTCAAGCAAAAATATTAACAGCAGTTTTTTGCATTAAATTACTTAATTAAATATTTAAATGCGCTATTCAACAAAATTAAACATATTGTAGTAGGGCAAGATATTAATAAAAGTGTTTTTGCAATAGCGGTTCAGGCAAAAATGTAACAGACTTAAATTTAGTTTAACTTTTATTTATAGGCTCTATAACTTGACGTACAATTTTAAAACAAATGTAATTTTATTTTTATGGAAATTTCCGTGGACGAAAATGTTAAATTTTTTGACCTGCTTGTGATACCTAATCTCTTCGACAAACACTCCATACAAACATATCTGTTAATATTTTTTTCTACCACGTAAAATTGAAAATAGATGTTTTCTTTAAAAAAACGTACACGCGGGGGTGAACTTTTTGCGGTATACAGTTTAATATACTCCCTTGACCATACCCTACACGTTAAATGAAAAAAATCGCTGTTTTAAATTAATGCAAAGTTACCCTTAAATTTGGCGTAACTTTCCCGGGCTAAAGTGCAAAGGGCACCTGATAGAAATCCGATGACTGACGAAACACGAAGCTTACCGAGGGAAATTAAAAAAATAGTTGTACTGTACATTAGTAATTTTTTTAAACATAACATTTGTCTCGGTTTTTAACGTTTTCGATCTTATGGTTTTTCAGTGTTGATACGTACAAATGTATCGGATTACTGCGAATGGGTGCTTGGGAATTTGTGTCAAAGTATAAGCAAGCTGTGGACAGCAAACGACTTGCTAATATTATTATGACAGACAGAGTTAAAGACAAGCAGTGAGACGTCTTCAAAATAACTGACTGTTAGACTAACCCATGGATGTTTTAGTTCCCATTCACTGTAATGGGCTCAAAATAATACCTTTTATCAATGTAAAGCAATAAAATCAGGCCGTATCTTATTTAAAAACGTTTGGAGGTTTATTATACCAAAATAATCTGCTATCATTGATAGGCTAGGTGAAGATCATACACAGATAAAACCAACCTACCACAACTGAGATGTTCATTAAAAGCCTCGTGCTTTGTCTTTTCATTAGTTTGGTATCACGAATTTTATCAAGTAAGCCTTTTGCATTTCCTTTTCATGTAATTATGATGTATATTTGTATATTCTATGTATGTAATAACATTGTGTCGGGCATTGTCTTTCTCTAAGAGTGATATTATGGTATTAATAAAACCAGTGACAGTAATTTTGTCTTTTTTTTCATCCGGCTATGGTCAGGGACTGCTTTGTTCTTTACGACTATTCAAGCTCTCATTGTCGGTTTTCTTCATCTCAAATGTTGGTAAAGCAATGTGGCCCAGAAATACAGCTAGATAGTGTTTTGTCGTTAACTAATTAATGGTAGATCATAGGTGTAATTCATAGTTTAATGTCATCGGTTTCTTCAATCAACTCAGCGTGTGGATCTCCATGAGTCTTTCCTAATTTCGTCCCAAGCCTCAAATTTCAAGCTAAATTGAAAATCTAATCTTGTTTTTCAGATTAAAATCAATTCAATATCCAATCAAAAGTAACAATAATTTCCCAATCAATTGAACTAAGCTTACCATAACATCTATTCTGTTCCGGCCCCCGAACATACCTTTAACCCCAATAAACTGGCTAAAGGTTACTGCTCGGCTACTCGCCCTATTCCCATTAACCGGAAAAACACTCCATTAACTTTCCCAATAACAGAGGAAGGACCTAAATGAACAAAAACACTTCAAAAACAGCCGGGTGTTAATTTAAAGATGCCATTTTGGCAAAGCGGAACAGACGAAGAAATTAGGACCAATCGTAAAAAAGGAATATTATTTCTTCGACGACAAAAGGGCAGAGAAGAATGTGTAACATTTTTCATCCTAGCCTTTTCCTAATATGTCCCCATGAAGAAGTTTGTGCCCAGTTTAGCTAGCAAAATCTTTACCGGCACAGATTGCCATATGATGCACCCTTCAATTGAGGAATACCTTAGAGGGCTCATATATATATTTACTCTAATATTTGACCGGTGGTCAGTCATTACTACTTTTGTACTAATTTATTATCATAATTTGTTCCTTGAAATCTTAGAATTTGTACCTGCAAACTGTGATATTCAAGACACAGACAGATTCGTCTATCGCTTTTCTTGCCAATCGCATCTGGACCTGATAGAATGTTAATACACGCCGTGACTACTAATCTTTTACTATGTGCAATTATGCACTTTTCCATTTAAATTCGAAACACAATTTATTAAAAAGTTTTAACGAACATTTACATACCCCTTTTATGCAGAAATTGAGAATAGCGTTAGAGTGCTCCTCACTTAAAGTTTCATAGAACGGATGAGTTTGAAATATTCGATAATTTTATGGAATAATTTGATTGCATGGTTATCATACATATTCATAGATGGAAATATTCGACCACAGTTTATATGATGGGTGAATATTTTAAGGGAATAAGTTGGTCTTGAAATAACTAAAGTATGCGAGAATCGCAGTTCTTGTCGTTCTGTAGTTTCTGACTTTTCAGAAAGTTGTGTAAGTAAATGTAATGCTATTGTAGTTAAAGAATCTTTATTACTTCTTAAAAGAAAAAAAAAACACTTAATGAGAAATGTAATACTTTCAGCAAAATACTTAAGGAGTGAGCTGAAATAATATCAGGTTACAACAAACTTTACCATATACACTAAGCACAAAAGCAAAACTTTCTTAAAGTAATGTAGAACTTGCTCAACAATAATAAAAGAATATATTAGAAAAATAAATAAATAATTTAACAATTTAATTTAACAATTTAATGTCATGATGGCCCAATGGTTAAGGCCTCGCCTCTCATGTACGAGTTTGTGGGTTCAAATCCGGGCAAGTACCAATGTGACTTTTTCAATTCATATGTACTTTCTGAGTTTATCTTGGACATTACTGACATCGGTGAAGGAAAACATCGTGAGGAAACCTGGACTTATAGTTAATATAAGTCTGCAATCGCCAACCCGTCTTGAGCAAGCGTGGTGATCAATGCTCGTGCCTTCTCTGTATGTGAAGAGGCCTTTGCCCTGCAGTGGGACAATAATAGGCTGATATTATTATTATTATTATTAATTAACAAAGGAAATACAAACAGTAAAAACAACAAGACATTGAAGGTAGCAGTGAAAGATATTGAATTTTAATAGGTAATTAATGTTACCTGAGTAAAGGCAATGGTGAAGGTCACAACGTTGATAACAATATTATTTGTGTGTGTATGATATAATTTAAGAAATATTTAGAAGAGGCTTCTGACATTCAACATATATAGAAAAAATGTCATCATACAGTCGTTCGATGTCAAAAATTCAAAGATCCTTTAGAAGGAGGCTAGAGGTAGGGATGTTTTTTGAGAATATGTATGTAGTACGCATGTATGTCTATTTCTTTGGCACGCTCTGTAACCTAAACGGCTTGATGTATTATAACATTATGAGGTGTCGTTAGATTCCTCTTCATTGTGGGAGTGACACAGACTATAGAATATTTACATATTGCATCTGCAAATACACATTGACATTTGCCAATGTCGCAAGAGTAATTACGCAATATTGTCTTTGGTATGTGGCTTTGACAGCAACCAATAACAACATTGTTTTTTTTTTTATTTATTGGTTGAGCACGAGGCTTTTGGCTACTTTCGTATGTGTGTATTTTATGTGTTTTGTCTTTATATGTGCGTTTTGTTTGTGTAGAATAAACAATTTTTCTTTCTTTTCTTTTCTTTTTTAAATACATAAAAAAGGGAAGGGAACGTTATTTTTAAATAAATTTGAATAATATTGGTATGAAATAAAAGCTAGTAATGATTCAATTCCAAATATATTAATATTAATAAAACTCAAAATCTTGAAATAAAGTTTATTCCTTAAAAAACAAAAATCCAGACCAAAACTCATAACATAAAAGAGAAAAACATGCATTATTATCTACAGAATTCTGGTATTACAAACCAATAATCTGAAATATGGTGTAATTTTTGTTGTCTGCGATACCAAAATTATATTGGTTAAATGTTTTGACTTCAAATTAAATAAAAAAGGTGACTTTACATAAACTGTATAAAAGCAAGCTAAACCATAATAAAGTTTCAATATTTTTTCGAGGGAATTAATTCACTAATAAAAACATAACTTCACTAAAGTATACGTCCACATAAAATTTTCCAACACAATCTTCAAAGCCGTATTTAAAAACTGCTACAATTTTGCTTACAAAATAAAGAGAAAATCCTGTACTGTTATAAATATATACAGTCAGCCACAAAAAGATGTATACATCGACAATAATTAATTTAATTATCTACAATCTTTGTTCCATAATCGTAACTATATAATATTACGAGTATAAATGCGAAAGTGAGTTAGTTTGTTTTTTACACTTTCAAACTAAAACCGCTGAACAGATTTAAATCAAATTTGGCACATGGGTACACCATGACCTGGATTAGGACATAGAATATTTTTTATCCCGATATTCCCACGGAATCGAGACTTATTATGACTTATATACGGATAACTCATGACATAAAAGAATATCAATTATAAATCTAAAATAAAAACCAAAGTATAAATCCGCGAAATTTCGCAAGTTAAAGCTAGTTGTAGACAATAATCAATAATCAATAACATTTTCTGGTTGACATATAAATCTTTTTTACAACAAGTCTTACCAACGGGTATCAAATTACCCAGTGGGTTGTGGAGGTCAGATAGGCAGTCACTCCATGTAAAATACCGGTATTCAGCTGCACCCGGTTAGACTGCAAATGGTGATGATGTCGTGGCCAGATCTTAGAATTGATCATTTCATGAAGTGTTCGACCATTTCATGAAATGGCCAGCTAAAATTGACCGTCGATAAATCTTTTTGACCGTCGGCCCCTGTTACTTCCTATGAATAGATTTTTTATGTAGGCTTCTAGATAAGCCCACGAAAAATGATCCGGCTTAGCGTGACAAACGAATATTTTTGAAGGTTCCGACATATGCAGAGTTTGTTCAGATGTTTAATAACATAACCAAAAGAATGTCGTCCTTTCTCAGGATATTCAAGCCGACGTTCGTCTTATGAAAATGATTTTGAAATGGATAAAAATGCATCAAACATTTGGGATTTTATTGGCATCTTATGAGACCATCTGAAATCGCCAACCCGTCTTGAGCAAGCGTGGTGATCAATGCTCGTCCCTTCTCTGTATGAGAAGAGGCCTTTGCCCTGCAGTGGGACAATAACAGGCTGGTATTATTATTATGAGACCTTTGCCCTCGCAACTTTAGGTGTACATACCTACTTATTATGGCCAGATGATAATTTGGTGGTACTGGATGCAAACTGAAATATAGATAGGAGCTAAGAATTTTATGACTGATAATTTTTATCAGCATAGCAGAATACCGGCTATACTATCGTTAGAAATATCGCAAACTTATCCAAATCTATAAAAATGAGAGTTACAAAATAAATGTCAATTTTTTCTTATATTTAATCTTCACATAGGGAAAGTTTCAAAAATATTTCATGACCACTACTTTCACAATTAAGATAATCTTGAACGAAAAATCATCCGAAGCAACAACGTCATACATGAAATTACATCCTACTTTCCACTAACATCTTAACTACCGCGACGTAGATACCAATCATTAATAGTTACCATACACATCGGGTGCAAGTGTACCTCAAACTTTACCTATGTAATTCACTCCGCTAGTTATAAAATGAAGTTTTTTCTACTAGCTACTTATCCTAGAGCTGGGAAAGTTCTAGAATTAGTTTCTGAACTGTTAGTAGAGTTAGACAGCGTTCTTAATAGAGCTTTAATGGGGATGAGGTAGAAAATGGCTATCTCAGGTATTAAAGCGGTTTAAAAATTGTTATTATGGCTTGGAAAAAATGGATAAAAATATAAATGGTTTTGATAGTAGTTGTTACGACTACTTAGCTACACATAAAAATATTTAATTCATTCCAGCCGAATAATATTTTATCTTTTTTGCCAGCCGAATTTTAGGTCTAATAATGGGCACAAATGTTCGTCAAAGATCGTTAAACCCAGACTAACTACATGGCAAAATTATATTTAACAAAAAAAAAAAACATAATTTAAGCATAACGTCAGAATATTCTAAATTTTAAGCGAAAAAACAGTAATAACTCAACGAGCTACGAGACGTCTACGAAACTAATTATTCGTAGCAGCTTCGCTACGAGTGCTACGAGCTACGGTGTTGACTTTTAATAACATTCCCCATCGTGACCTATCGCAAAGGTCAATAACGGATAATTCAAATTCCTTTCATAATCACTTCAAAACTTTATCCAAGCGTTCTGCTTATTTAAGCTATTTTTTAATAATTTCGTTTAATTAAACATGAAGGTACTACCGATATGATGAAATTAATTAACCTTAGTAATGGAATGGTCTGGGTAAGTGGACTTATGACAAGTAGGTCAAAGTAAAACTAAAAAGTTTGTAAATAATGTTTTAATTGTTACTATGGCGGCTTGTGCTAAGAAGATTTTTTTACTAACTTACCCAAAGACCGTGGAACTCCCGATGCGTTCAACATTTTTAGGCATCAAATAACGTAGCAAATTAGAACCAAATCTTAAAACGAAATACACTAGCATACTCCTGTAAATCAAAACTTACCATACAGCCTTGATACAAATTAAATCAGCCAAACTCCCTTCCCAATCCAATTTCAAAATCTCGACATACTACCCTCCATGAGAGCGAAACAGCCCCAGTAAAACCCTTGACACATAATTTCAGTATAATTTACTTCGCACAGCTCTTTCTTAAATGGTAGACGGTTACAAATCTGACTTTATTAAGTAAAACTGAGTTGCTACCAAAACTAAAAGGCTTGCGAATGAATGAACGAATGAGGGAAGAACTGACTTCTTAATAACCGAGCAGTTACGTGAATGACTGATAAAGGATCGTTCCTTTTTACTCGCTGAAACTTCCTTTTATATGGCGTTGAAAGAAAAAGACGGTGTCAGATGGTCGGTATTAGGAGTAAGTTTCAAAGACTTTGGATACGTTGTTTTTACGCTTAAGGGGTTAGATGTCTTATTTTAATACCTACTTAATTCTCACTTTGTAGGGTTACGAACCTCAAAAGGAAAAGACGGAATCCTTATAGGATCACTCTTGTGTCTTTCAATCACAGCCAATTTGCTCCGAATCTACTGGACCAATTTAGGTAAAATATGGTACACATATGAATTTCTGTGACCTGAACATGGGTGTGTAGCATAAATAAATTAATTTTAAATTCTGGGTCACTTTTTGGGGGCAACTTCGAAAAATTTTAAAAAAGTTTTGCAAACTTTACCCTGTGTCATATCAAGTAAAAGAACTTGTTGTGAGAAGATTTTTTGTATTTACAAAAAAATACTAAAGATATTTGAGAAAATAGATAAAAATTGACCATTCCCCCCCTTATCTCCTAAAGTACTGATGCTAAAACTTTGAAAAAAATACAGAGAATGGTTCTTTACTCATAGCTTACAGGGAAACCTATAAGAAGTATATAGTAGTAGTAGTAGTATGGTCTTATGGAATAACATGGTAAATTTCTCAATATTGAATGAACTTACATTTTCAGTTGGAATTTATAGGAGGACATGTTTCTCAACTATAATCTTAAATTTGTATTTGGGATAAATTCATTCCAAGTACGGTACCCTTCATTGTGCGTGGTCCAACACGCACTTGGCCGGTTTTTTTTAGATATAAAAAAATACACTAGAAAGTTGAGAACAGTAGCTATAAGTATTTTTTGTATTTTGAAGGTAATATACCTACAGTAAGCAAAAACAATAAGCTTGTACTTTCTTTACATGCAGACACAGTAAGTGTCCGGCTGTGTGACTACGGTTTTTCAAACAGTTTATTTACAAACAGAAAATATTGAGAATGACAGCTACCTAAGCATACCTTACCATTGAATATCGTGAAACTTATGGAATAGCAAGTCAGATGGCTATTCCGTTAAATGTTGATTCATCAGTGCCTACTGCCTCATCAGTCAGTTGAAGGTTGATGGATAGCTTTTTTTGATGCCTTAAATACTTGCAATATTTACTAACTAGCTGCTAACCAAAATAAAGAAATGACGTAGATAGCTACAGCTCACATGATATAAACAAACTCGGCACATACAACATTGAATTTGAATTACAAAATACTGAAACTGAAACATGTAAAACCGACGTTCATTTAGAAACCGTTTGTCATAGAGGACAATAGAAAAATAAAGCACAGTACACATGACGCGGCAAAAGTATGGAAATGGGTGACACGCTTAGTACTATTGCATGTCATTCTGAGCGACACTACTGTTGTGTAGACTATCCCTGTCGTGGATCTACGGAAAATATTTGAAAATTATTCAAATCTTTTAACACTCGTACTTTACGTGAGGTATTTTCTATGATGTCTTCCAAGATACCACGTAAACCGTAGGTGCTCCGAGGTTATGATAATGTGTTTTTCTGTTGTATCGATTAATTCCGCTGCTAGCTGTCTAGAATGCACCTTGGGAAAAGTTTGGCAATATACTTTTAGTAATTCGAATTGAACATACAGTCACGGAAGATCACCCTTTACTGTCTTCTTCAGGGAAAGTATACCGGGTGTCAGGGACAACGACGCGAAAACTGATACCATGGTTTCAGTACATGATTCTGAACCCTACGTTGAAATTTTTCGTCGATTTTTTTTTTTTAACCAGCTGTTCCATACATTTTGACCGCGTAGGTATTGCACTTTTCTATGAAACAGTAGATTTTTTTTTAAAGATCCGGCGAAAAATTTCAACGGAGGGACATTCAGAATCATGTACTGAATCCATGGTGTCAGTTTTTGCGTCGATGTCCCTGCCACCCTATATAAAAAAAGACAAAAAAAAGGAAAAGTATACTTATGTTATAATCCTTTTTACTCTACTAATTTATTTTCGTTCAACAATGTATACGTAGGTAGGTATAAAGGTATAAACATACATAAACTCACGCCGTCTTCCCATAGGGGTAGGCAGAAACTATAGAACCTATTTCGATTCTTTTGCTTCGTTTACGTCCATACATCTGACCATACACGCACACCGGTTGCGAGTACTATGCAACTGACCTTTCTGAAAAACATCACCAATAGGGTCCCCCCCATCCCGGCTTTTCCACTTATATCTGCCTCGCAACTACTGTTAATTAACTTTCATTCATCCTCTCAACATGACCAAACCATCTAAGTATACCTTTTTCAATTTTTGTCACTACATCTTCTTTTAAACCGCACCGTGGCCTTATCACATCATTCCTTTAGGGGATGCATTTTCACAAATGTGTCCTTAGTGCTCACCTTTGAAATTAATTAAATAAGAATAAACTCAAAGCATTTATTTCAAACTAGCTTTTGCCCGCGACTTCGTCCGCGTAGAAGTCGAAAATGGTTCTAATATGATTTTTTATATGTTAAAATGTTTGAATACTTATAAAATCTTATAACAATCTTTATTATAGTGTTGAGATTTAAAGGTTAAATAAACATGAAATAAAATAATATTTTGTTATATTTTATGAACACGAAGCTCGGCCTTTGGACTGGTGAAACTTACAAGGGGGTATTATCTTATCTTTTTACAACGAAATTGAAGTACTACACCTACCATAGTATTTCTTTGTAAACAATATTTTTGTTTTTCCTTCGGGTGCTAGAAATGCCTGGTTACTCTGTGCACTTACTCTGGAGCATGCCACATACAACTGGCCGTGGGAGAAGCAGCTTTCCCTCAAGTCTACTCCCACTACCTTAAGAGTTTGACCTTGACCTTTTTTATGTTTATTTATTTATTATTTATTTATATATACTTTATTGTACACCAGATTATAATTACATAAAGAAAAAGTAATACACTACAAAATATACAATTGGCGGCCTTTTTTTTTTTTTTTTTTTGGATGGGAAATCATCAAATGACTTCTCCCGCTCTGGGCAGAGCGAGAGGGTGTGTCAGACTTTTACTGACTAAAACCCACCCGTGTTCCTTCCGTTGCCTGTGTGCCGGGGCCGCGTTATCCCTTTCGGACAAACCCGCAACCCCAGCAGGCATTGGTCTTTCAACCCCGTCGGTTGGTGCTGACATCTCTTTGAGGCGCGCGTGGAACACAACGCGCCGTCGACACGGGCCTGGTCCTTATCGGACGGCGAGCTGCCCATTGCTCACCGTCCGCAAGCCCGCGCCTACGGTGGCCGGAAGTCGGCTCTTGACTCCCGACGCCCGGGGCGTCTCCTGCGGTGACTAGGGCCGCGAGGGCGTGCAGCTTGCATCTCCCTCGCGCGCTCCGCCTCCTCCTTCGCGAGCATAACTACTTCGCAGAAGGAGGTGACGGCCTCCCATGCACTCTCGCTCCGAACCATGGCCTGAACCAGGGCCGGACGCGAGAGATCGCCGCCGCCGATCGCCTCCGTGAGGACACGGCGGTGCTCCGCCCAAGCCGGGCAGACCTCCACCGTATGCTCCACCGTGTCCTCCGGGCGATCCACACAGTGGTGACACCCGGGCGTTTCCTCCCGCCTTACGCGGAACAGGAACCTCCCGAAACAACCGTGTCCGGTGAGGACCTGCGTCAGGCGGAAGGTGAGGACGCCATGGCGCCTCTCAAGCCACTCCTCAAAGAGGGGACTTATCGCCGCAATTGTGGCGTGCCCAACAATTGGCGGCCTGTGGTATGTTCATTGCGAAGCAGACTTTGATGGGAAACTGCACTCTCTTGAATTCGAAGGGGTAATTTGATGGTGTTAGGGGAATCCTAGGAATAAATACAGACCTCTGTAAAGCTTAGAAACCCTCAAATGCGGTACTAATATAGTACGGCGACTTTCGAGACATACCAATTTTAAAGAGTATTTGCATTGCACCAAGCTTTTATGTGAGTTCAACCTTTTTTGAACAAAATCGGATTGTGTTTTCAAACATGTGTCAAAATAAAATGTAATTTAAATCAACTTCGAAGCAAATCACTCCCAAAATAACTTTCTACCAAAAGTTTCTTTCTTTCTTTCTTCTTTCTTTTCTTTCTATTTAACCCCAGTAGGGGATGAATCAAAATATGAAACACGTTTTCCATCAATTCTGTTGAAGAATGTTTATGCAAAATTTGAAGTAGATTGGACCAAGGAATCACGTTGTCCCATACAAACTTTGCCCCTCTTTTTCACCCCCTTAGAGGTAGAATTTCGGAAAATCCTTTCTTATCGGATGCCTACGTCATACAAAGAAAACACCCTCCAAGTTTCAGGTCACTACGATCAGTGGTTTAGGCTGTACGTTGATCCGTCAGTCAGTCATTCAGGACAATGCATTTTATATGTATAGATAAAACAATTACAGGTACTTTTGAATTGTCAAGGGGTCGGACACTCAGAAAGATGAAGCTACTTGCCCATTCCAAAGCGTAGTAGGTTCCTATGGAGAAGAACGGGCAAGAAACTCCACGGACACTCTTTTTAATCAGAATATTGTAACATAAAATATAGGTTACATCATTCATGTTGAAATTGTACATGTGAGAACACTGAAGATAGACGTGCACGTTATTATCTATTTATTAAACACTAGGAATTCAACGGCTATCCTCAGACAAAAAAAAAACATTTTGAATGTTTCAGATATAATATTAGTTTAATAAATATTTTTATTTATAAATTTAAGAATAAGATTAAATTTATTAATTGAATTACCTTCAAATATTTCAGCTTGATGAAATTTTGGATCATTATTAGCTTTATGTTTAATTAGCTAATGAACAATTATGGACCCTGTTATGTTTAATTCTTCTTCAGTAAGTATTATATATAATTATAATATATATATAATTTTAACCACTACATTTTCTTCTACAATATAATCGTTGTTATTGTTAGTATGTACGTATCTATTATATAGCACTTATCTGTGTATCTATTGTAGTATATTGTACTTATATACCTTTTATTTGCACCAAAGACAGCCCCATTTTATGTCCAGAGAATCACTGTCCATTCCAAGGTTGCCTGGAAGAGATCGCAGTAAGCGATAAGGCCGCCCATTGTATATTTTGTAGTGTATTACTTTTTCTTTATGTAACGTATAATCTGGTGTACAATAAAGTACATATAAATAAATAAATAAATTATATTATATTATAGTATGTCGTGTATCTCTCATTTTTCTTCAGTAACCCAGACAAAGCCTTCAAACAAAATAGCTCCAGTCAAACCTGTCATCCAACACACTGACAACAGACTGATATTTATTCGTCCTTTGTTACAGCCGCACCTCTAATGCTAAGGCGTGTCGTTATTTAATACAGGCTAAAATGGAAGGTCCATCACTTGCCTGTCACCTATTGAATTTCAAAGAAACGTAGAAGGTGAATTAGTGTGACCGCTAGTAGTTGAGGGGCGGTTAGGAAGGTAAAGAGCACACCTTGATGTATCTGTCATTTGTGAAAGAAAAGTTACTTTTTTACCTTTGTTTTGACTGGACAGCGGAAGTGTTACTGTAATTAAAGTAGTTTTAATTATTATTTCGATTTAAAAAATCCTACACATATAATAATACCAGCCTGTTACTGTCCCACTGCAGGCCTCTTCTCATACAGAGAAGACACGAGCATTGATCACCACGCTTGCTCAAGACGGGTTGGTGATTTCAGACTTATATTAACTATAAGTCCAGGTTTCCTCACGATGTTTTCCTTCACCGATGTCAGTAATGTCCAAGAACTCAGAAAGTACATATGAATGGAAAAAGTCACATTGGTACTTGCCGGATTTAACCCACAGCCTCGTATATGAGAGGCGAGGTCTAAACCACTGGGAAATTACGACATTTTTACAAATGACACATATAAATGACAGAAATCGATTTAGTAAAAGATTCTGAACAAATTACTTTCATAATGTGCATTAAGTCAGTTACATATTGTTTATCAAATATAACAACATCACGTCTGCATTCCGAGGAGTTGTGCACAGCTGTGGTGTAAATAATCCTTAGGTAAACCCACATTTCAAACTATCTATAGAGAAGTTTGAACAATTACCCATTATTATAATAAAGGCAGTATTTACACCATGTGGACTCGGGTCGACGGCGCGTTGTGTTCCACGCGCGCCTCAAAGAGATGTCAGCACAACGGAAGGGGTCCTCTAGGACGGATGCCTGCCGGGGTCGCGGAAAGTCCGAAAGGGATACCATGGCTCCTGTGCAACGTACAGGCAACTGAAGGAACACGGGTGGGTTTTAGTCAGTAAGAGTCTGACATGCCCTCCCGCCCCCAGAGCGAGAGAAGTTATTTGATAATTTCCCACCCTCATAGTGTTATTGGGGGTTTCCATCTGGATTTTTTCAGTAGCAGCCCGGAGTCTGAATTTGTGCCCGGTTGATGGCAAAAGCCTCGCCCCTTTATTACATGGGACTTAAAATAACTGGCGAAATGTTGGTGGTACTATAGGTACATATCTGCCTAACCCTCGGGGATAACTAGCGTAACGTAATGTTATGATGTGTTACGTTATTTAACTGGGTTGGTCATATTGCAACTTAATGATTACAGACACTATAAATAATCGCAGCATTTTGCTTGCTAACTTCGTAATATCAAGCTCTCTATATAGAAACGAATATTTAATCGTTATATTTGTGTAGTTCTACATTAAACAAATTCAACTGAACATTTAACAGATTCTTAAAGCATTCGCAGATTGAAAGTTCAGAGAAAACTTAAGAAACCAAGTTTGTATATCAATCAGAGCAAAGCGGTCGAATAAAATCGTTAAGGCGGAATAATTTCTTTATTTCTGAAGAGAAATCACTAAGAAATTTATTGTATCTCATTAACTAATTAACACTTTCACTATCCGCTAAGCACACACAAAAGTTAAATAGCATAATAGCATAAACACGCTGGGACACAGACAGGCCTCCTCTTTTCGAGATGGAGTGGGCTGTAATCTACCACGCAGGCCCATCGCAGTGTGAGCCACATCATATGTGATGGATGTGCATATTTATTTACTTTGTTGGGTTACAGAAAAATAATATCGGTCTTGTTAGCAATCTGCTATGTGAAAAGTTATGTGAACAAGCCAATTTTGCAATTTTTTCTTCATGAACAACAACATCATCTCACCATGGCAACTACTTAGGTATAATTAAATCTCTTAGGTAATGTATTTTTCAGGCGTTCTCCGCAAAATATGAAGTCGACATAATCACAGGCCGATTCAATACATCCACTAATATTATAAGTACGAAAGTGAGTTTGTTTGTTACGCTAAAACGGCTGAACGGATTTGGATGATGAAATTTGGCATATGGATAAACCATAACCATGATACTACCACGGGATAGAGATTTACGCGGGTGAAACCGCGGGGCGAAGCTAGTAATAATATATCTTTATTCTCTACAAAAGGGTGTTTAAATTAATTTTAAAACAAAACCATTTTACAGTCAGTGCTTTTGTAAAACCATGCATGGTTGCCGCCTATAAATATGACTTGGTGAACTGCTGACGTAATTATTAATTGCTATGGTAATTTTCATAGCCACATAATGTAATAAAGCCGTAACGTAATAGTAGCCTAGCCTAGGTATTTAATAACATTTGTACCGATAAAGTTTATTTTATAAGCATAAACCGTCACGCTGTTAGATTGAATGCTTAAGATTTCTCGTGCAGCATGCAAAACTGAAGCCTTACCAGTGTGAACCTATTATGATAAGTCGAGGACACGACTTAAATAGAAATAGAAATCTATTGAAGCAATTTATTGGATTAGGGAACATCCATTACATATCGAGACCCCTCCGTGCCTGGGAAACCACATAAAGCCGTTAGACCCGGCTGTCATCCGTAGATCTTAGACAGTCGTAACGGGTAGAAGCCCAAAAGTCTGACAATTAGTCTTACCAAGGGGTATCTTGGTGCCGCAGGAGACGCCCTGGGCGTCGGGAATCACAGGCCGATTCCCGGCCACCGTAGGCGCGGGCTTGCGGACGGTGACCAATGGGTAGCTCACCGTCCGATAAGGACCAGGCCCGAGTCGACGGCGCGTTGTGTTCCACGCGCACCTCAAAGAGATGTCAGTACAACTGACGGGGTCCGCTAGGACCGATGCCTGCCGGGGTCGCGTGAAACGCGGAAATCCGAAACGGATAACGTGGCCCCTGGTAACGTACACGCAACTGAAGGAACACGGGTGGGTTTTAGTCAGTCAGAGTCTGACACCCTCCCGGAGCGCCCAGAGCGGGAGAAGTTATTTGATAATTTCCCACCCAAAAAAAAAGAAAAATGAAACTGGCTTGCGGAAGACAGATGGCAGGCTCCATGTAAAATATTGGTATTCAGCTGCATCCGGTTGACTGGAAGCCGATCCCAACATAGTTGGGAAAAGGCTAGACAGATTGATTGACTTCGTATTATTTATTTATTTAACACTTTACACACAAATGTACATAGGCGGACTTAATGCCATAGGCATTTTCTACCAGTCAACCTTTGGGTGATGCAGAGATAAACAGTGGTAGGTGCAATAACGAAAATTGTGGAATAAATCTTTATTTTAATATACATATACCTATTAACCTATATATATAATACAATATAAATAAATACAAGAACAGATAAATACACATAAATACACGAATATACTAACACAAATAAGACAAACAATGGGAAAACATTACCGTTGTGATGATACTGCCAGCTTCTTACGAATGTGCTCGCGAACTTTAACTTTAAAGGATAATCGGTTGGTTGCCATCCTGATTTCCTGGGGGAGCGCATTCCACAAGGATATAGATTGAACGAAGAAGGAAGAGTGAATGAAGTCAGTGCGATGAGTGGGATATTGAAGAAGACGATTGTGTGATGAACGTAGAGTTTTGTTGTGGTTTGCGCAAATGTACTGAAAGTGGGGGGCTAGATAACTAGGGGAAGAGGGAGAGTCAAGAAATGAAAACAAGGTGGTCAGCGCCCTTTGCTCTCTGCGCTGCCGTATGGGCAACCACTTTAGAAGGGATCGATGCGCAGAGACGTGATCATATTTACGAAGATTGAAAACGAATCGAATGCAATTATTGAGAAGACGGTCTAGTTTGTCGAGGAGATCTGCATTCAGGTCATAATAGCACACATCACCATAATCGATGATAGGGAAAATTAAGGACTGCACAAGCATTGCCTTGGTACTTGATGGTAATAAATTTTTTAGTCTGTACAAAGCCCGCAACGTTCCAGTAACCTTCTGGCTGACCCTAGCGACTTGAGTACGCCAGTTCAGGGTCCCATCGATGTGTAAGCCTAGGTTCTTCACGTCAGTGCTAAATGGAACGATCGTACCGTTGAAGAGAACTGGTGGCAAGGTTGACTCATATACCTTACAAATACTACGAGGACTCCCAATTATAATTGCCTGACACTTAGTAGGGTTTACTGCAACACCAAATTTATCAGCCCAGGTTTTTATTGCAGCTAAGTCCCTATTTAACTTGTCGATAGCGTCAGGTATTTCATCAACCTTCCCTTGACAGTACAACTGCAAGTCATCTGCGTACAGATGATATGCACACTGAAGCTCGGAAGTTATAAGATTAATGAAAATAGAGAACAGAAGAGGAGAAAGAATACCGCCTTGGGGAACACCAGCAGTTTTATTATATTCATAAAATATGTGAGAGATGGAGATTAACTAAAAACTTGTACTAGCATCAGAAACATTTGTGTCATTCGACATAAACGAACGGAAATTAAGTAATAAAACCAGTAACAGATTGCTTGCCTAATACTAGAACACGTATGTTAAAACGACATAATTTCAGTCGACGAAATTCCAGAGTAACGAATAAATTAAAACTTGTGCCTGTAGCAGGTTGGTTTGAAAGCGGACGGCTGAAAATAAACCTTTCAACGCAGTCCTTTTTAGAGGTCTAAATTGCCTAATTAACGAATTTTAGACCTTTAAAAAGAACTTACTGAAACCTGAAGACTTTAAGATTAAACCTTAATGTCCCAATTGCCTTCATAAAACCTTATTTTTTTACGACTACCCATTTTTCTCTAAAATTAACATTGAATCCTTGTATATTAAGTTAATTACCCTAAGCAAGGATTAAATTATATTTTTTTTCGCTTTAGAAAACACGTCACGCTAAAGGAATTAAAGGTCTTTGGTGTCAAGAAAAAATGTCGAGTCTGAAACGTAGAACCAAGAATCTCGTAGAATCAACGGGTAAAGTTGAAAGTTCTGCGTTCTACAGTCAACAGTGAGTTAAATCTTCGGTTATTTTTATTACATTGAAATAATTAACCGTTTTAAAGTCTGATAACTTCCATTTTAATTGACGGTTAAAATAATGTATGCATGTTTTATTTGGCAAAACGTTTTGGTTTTTTTTATTTGGGCTGCACTTTTGTTTAGTATGTTGCATACAAATTTTTATGTTGTTATAATAGATATATTTTAATATTAAAATGTAAGCAATTTCCATAAACAGATTTACGAGGCTTCCTCCAAGATATATCTCTTTTTATTTTTTTCATTCAATAATGTGGATATTATGTAAATGGAATTTTGATTTTCATCCCGCATTTTACTGAAAACGATAAATTTTTAGAGGAACGTAAAATTTTGTTGTAATAACGGAATATAAGCGTTGTAGATCGTAATAGGTGGGTTATCTTACCTACTAAACCTTTGAGCTGGTATTATACATTTTGAGTACTTACACTACAGTACCAATGAATTCCGTTTTTTTTTTACTCTAACTTTATATTGCATTTTTTTTCACATTCCCGATATTTATTTTCTCTAGTGGGGTTTCAGTGATAGGATTCTGCCTGACTAAGCTAAAGTTAATTATTATTATAGCGTAGCATATTTTGTGTAGTTTTGCTAAGAAATGGCTTAATCTTTCTGTAACAATTGTAGTCAAGGAAGTCTACATCATTCTAACTCTGCATTTTCTCGCGACGGGATGAAATATTGACGCGGCGCGGTGTCGTCGAATATTTCATTAGCGCTCGTTACATCTCCCCCTGTATATAAATATACATAGATCTACGTCTTCCCTATCTCCAGCGTTGACGGCATTACCACGCCTTTCCATTTTGACGTAATTTCTGTAATAACGCTTTATTAATTTAATTGAAACATTAATTAAACCTCGGATTCCCAAAATAATATAACTGACAATTCTATTTTGGCTGAGCTTTGATCTGTTAATGACTGTAAAGATAATGAAGACCGACGGCAAAGTTTATTAAATAACAATAGGGATCTAAGTTATAACCTTCTTAGAATAAAATGTTGGTACTTTATGTTTATTTAAATTAAAATGCAGTAGTTTTCTCTTAACTTACGAGTCAGAGTGAGAATGGCAATTAACTGAAACGAGGCTACGGGCTAACATAAGAAAAATAATAAGAGTAAAATGAAATAAAAATCCTATAAAAAAGACACCATCACCATTAATCCATAAAAGTCTGGAAGTATTTCAAGTGGGTCTCTTCCCTGAAGATCTGAAGAAAAGGAACAATAATTTATAGAGAAAATAAAATAAATACAACAATGCGAAATTACCAGAAATGTCCAACACGGAACCTTCCTTCCCATTACTCGACCACAAAGAAAACCATAAAATTTAAGACAGCCATAAAAAGTGACTTTATAAGTACTTATTCACCCCCACTACACTTCTACAAAAACAAATTCGGGCTAAAAGTAATAAAAACAGATAAAGGGTACTAACGAATATATTGAAAAAGTTAGTTGGAAGGAAGTTCTATCGAGATTCTCATCACGTGCGCCTCCAGGATTTTGTTAGGTGGCAAATGAAGGCTCGATGTAATCTCCAATCGATGGTATGAAATTACTGGAGTGCGTTGTCGATTGAAAACGTAATCTCGGCAGGTGCAGCAGATTAGGTTTTTGTTTGTAACCTCCAAGACTTTCATTTCGAGATAAGGATGACACGATTCCTTTGATTGGCTGATATATTTTATCCTAGGGACGTAACTCATGGGTTTTACGCAATGGATATTGTGACGTGGCTGACACCGTCTGTCTAAGCAGCAGCTGGCATTGACTGCTCAAAGATCTTAAATTGCCCCTTATCATCATCATCATCATCATTTCAGCCCAAAGACGTCCACTGCTGGACATAGGCCTCCCCCAAGCACCGCCACTTCGACCAATTCTGTGCTTCCCGTATCCAACGGATTCCTGCGGCCTTCACAAGATCATCGGTCCACCTTGTGGGATGTCTTCCAACGCTACGTCTTCCGGTACGCAGTCGCCACTCCAGAACCTTTCAGCCCCATCAACCATCTGTTCTGCGAGCAATGTGCCCTGCCCATTGCCACTTAAGTTTGGGAATTCTTCGGGCTATGTTGTTTACCTTGGTCCCCCTTTATTTACCTAGTTATAATCATTATCCATTTTATTATGATCTGTATTTATAACTACATCCAAAACAGAACCAAAATGTGTTAAGTCTTTATATATTATTTCATACTTCTGCTTTAGTCTAATCAACCATTCAATGGCTGCAGATGAAAACACACTATTAAGTGGAAATATTTGACACATTTTTACTATGCCTAAATTATTATATTATAGCTTCTTAACAACATTAAACAACATTCCATTATATACATGTCATAGCGTAAAAATTTTGTAATTCGTGAGAATTTACAGTTGGTTATAATATCCTAATATTTTTAAACTGCAAACAATTCCTATCCTATAATTTAAAGCAAATCTACATAAAATAATCACACGAAAACTAAAATTATCGCTTCACAAATTAGCATACAAATACATTTATGCGACAACCTAATTTGCTATTTAAAACATGCTGTTATTTCTATGCATTATTCAAAAATATTAAAATTCCCTCCAAAATATTCTTATTCAAAATGGCTCCATAACAAAAGGCTGTTAAACCCGCATGGCTCGTGTTTTTAAAAGCGACCTAGATGTAAATTGTCTTTAATTAAGTACAGACATGGCTTCGTATGTAAACACAAAACATTAAAAATACTGGACGAAATAAAGAGTGATGGCCCTGTCGCTGGGGGTAGCACGAAAAATGGGTGACTAATTATAATAAAAAGAGAAAAGAGACAACTCAAAAGGTACTGGCCTTTCTATTTTCAGTGAATAACATGTTTAACGACAGAAGCAAGATACACAGTTATGCTTATCCTTCTTATTCAATACAGCTTCGTTGGTCTAGTGCTAAACATGAGGTCGATTTCCAGGTCGGCAAAGTTGGGCGGGGCACCGTAGTGTCCTTGTGGAGGCGACCGGCGGTAGTGATCTCTCGCGTCCGGCCCTGGTCCAGGCTATGGTACGGAGCGAGAGGGCGTGGGAAGCCGTCACCTCCTTCTGCGAAGCAGTAATGCTCGCGAAGGAGGAGGCGGAACGCGTGAGGGAGAGGTAAATTTCACTCCCTCACGCCCCTAGCCGCCACAGGAGGCGCCCTGGGCGTCGGGAATCGCAGGCCGATTCCCGGCTATCGTAGGTGCGGGCTTGCTGACGGTGAGCAATGGGTAGCTCGCCGTCCAATAAGGACTAGGCCCGGACCTCAGAGAGATGTCAGCATAACAGAAGGGGTCTGATAGAACCGATGCCTGATACCGTGGCCTCTGGCAACGTACAGGCAACACTTAAGGAACACGGGTGGGTTTTAGTCAGTATGAGTCTGACACGCTCTCCCGCTCCGGCTAGAGCGGGAGAAATTATTTGATAATTTCCCACCCTAAAAAAAAAGGTCGGGCAAAGTGTTACTGGGTTGCAAATTTCTCAGTAGCAACCAGGATTCCGGATTCGTGCCCGGTTGATGGCAATAGGCTCGCCTCGCCATAGAACTTAAACATAACTATCGAATTGTGGGTTCACCTCTGCCTAACCCTTCTTTATGTAATGAAATACAGCAAAAATTCCTTAGTTAACTTTTATATTGACAACGGAGATATTTTACTAAGAATCACAAAATTTTTAACCCGAGTTATGAAAACCGTAGTCAAAGCAGCTCATAAAATATTAGAGAAGCCTTAAACCGAGCTAAGATTCAATTAGCTCACCAAAATGAATCGGCTGATTAATTTAAATACTGTTAGTATAAATTAACTTTCGGAAGCGCGCTAATTGGCTCCTGAAACTGAAAGTATTCAAGTGCCTTCAACTTTAATGTTCGTTTATATTCAAGAAGTTAAGTTCTTTAATTTGGATGAGTTTTTGATGACAGTAACACTTTTTGGACTAATTAAATGAATTTAATGGTACTACTTAATTGAAATGAGTATTTTCAAAGAAGATTATTGAGTTAAATGTCCTAGTTTCAGTCCCTAGGTTTTAAAAATGCGATAAGCATTTGGTTATGTGTGATAAAACGGTTGTCTACTGTCTCGATAAAACGAAATAAAAAGTTAAGCTAGGTATTATTACTTTATTATACTGTGGCTAGTCGTAAATCCTAATCTTCATAATTGGATTATAATTTCAATCACAGCGAAAAAGAAACTTTACAATCCTTGTAATTGAATCCAACCATATAATTTGCAAAAGGAAATTTTAACACTGGCTTTGAGTAAGCTGAATGTGTAAAAATCTGCTTGAGAAAAAGTGTCAATGTACCTAACCTAACCTTGTGAAAATCCGGGAGTTTAGCTGATTCGCCATTCACTGACTTCCAAAATCGTGGTCTAATTAACTTTGTACTAATGTGAAGGAATGTTTTTCTTTGGATTCCTTTAAAACAGACGCTTCTGAGTTTTGTGTTGGTTCGCACATTTTGGGTTTCCAAGGATAATGAGGATCTTTCCTGAAACATAATGATTCTTTTTTTAATATAATGTTCAAGTAAAGTATACGGTGTACGGGGTTGGTCCATGGATGGGTGACCATCTTTACATACCGAGACTCCTCCGTGCCTCGGAAAGCACGTTAATCCGTTAGTCCCGCCTGTCATTCGTGGATCTTTGACAGTCGTTACGGGTTGTCAGAAGGCCGAAAGTCTGACAACCAGTCTTACTCTGGGTTGTGGAGCCACTCCATGTAATAAAATAAAAATAAAAAAGCCTTTTATTACTTGCGTTTACAGTAATATCTTAATTCTAGTAGGTGTAGTATTTGGTTAGATTAACTAGATTAACGTAGACTAATTGTTCGTTTTATTAATTTCTATATAATATCTGTTCTATATCTATAAATCTATATTTATGCAAGAACCCCAGTTTGGGTAAAGGCCTCCTCCAAGGATGCCCATTTGGGCCTCCTGTTCTTGTGATCTCATCTTCCCATCTTGTCAGAGGTCTCCATCTGTCTCTTTTGCCTAGTGGGCCTTTCCATCGGGGGCCTTTTCATTTTTCCACTCCATGTAAAATACTGGTATTAAGCTGCATCCGGTTAGACTGAAACCCGACCCAAAGACAGTTGGGAAAAGGCTAGTCAGATTGATTGTTCAAGTAAAGTATACCTAACCTCATAAAAATTAATTCATAAATATTTCAACATCAAGTATAAGAAGAGCTGCTAATTAAAGGGTCTAAAATTACTCTCTATATAACGACTGGTTCATTTCATAATCCCAATTCAATCAGATGTTGTATAGTCTCCGACACGTTACTTGGCAAGAATCGTAGATGCGCAGAATTTGCTTTCGCTTGTCTTGGACATTTTGCTACTTAGACCTTCTGATCAGGAGGGCAATAAAAGTGACATTCTTTTTGTTGCATTCATGCGCAAACTTACTCCCAATACGCCAAAACCTTGTCAAGTTACGTGCCGTCGACTGTAGTATTGGTAGTGACTTAATTTACTGTCTAAAATCCTCGTGTAATAAATGTATGTAGGATGGAAGAATTAGTTGGGTTGGCAGAAATAAACACCTTTTGTATATATAAATCAGCTTTTATCACACTTTTCAGCTTTACAACCGCCTTTTGCTTTCTCTCCCCCATAATCCTTGTCCCTTCGTCTATGCCTTTACGTTTCGTTCGGAAACTTAAATCAACAGATTAAGATACAGAAATAACAGAATCGACTAAATTAACTTATTACCTTAGATTAATTAATTAATACTAGTACTCGCCCAGAGGTCGAAAATCGACCATAATTCATTTAAATATTAAGTTGTATATATAGTACATACTAATTCCATGCTGCCATGTTATGATTCTAAGGTAACCATCTTGTGTCAAACGCATGGTACTGTGTGTAATGTTTTTTTTAATGAATTTAATTTATTTCTAATGTATATTATACTAAAATATTAGCTTTCTGCACTCCTTCTCCATATAAACTTTAACTGTGCCAAATTTCATACTCCTCCGTCCGCGTAAGTTTCGTAAAAAGGGGTATTAAGTTTTGCTTCACGTATTATTAATTATAAAATAGCTCACATGTATTTCTTGCATTGCATATAATCTTAACACGGTATCACAAATCTCAACTAGTTTAAAGTCAAAGGTAGCTCTAAATCATAAACTATTCACGCGAGACTTCTTTCGAGGCCGAAACTAGTGTTAAACAACCACGATAACATACCCACACGTAAGTCAAGCAGCACACACTCGTAAACAATCTTTTATCTTCAAAGAAAATAAGCTTCTGGAACTGACCTACAATTTATAACCAATCCATATCTTGCAGGAAGAATGGAACATTTCCCGGTTAAAAGCCGAAGCACAGGCGGAGCTTAGACAATAGGTATTTGTACATTAATCTTCGGGACTGGGCAAATCCTTTAAGACTTCCGATGGATTCGATCTGCGGCCGACCGCTGCGTTGATAAATCCAGATTAGAATTCTTTGTCCCTGCCCACTATGAAGTTGATATCTGCTATTAATTTATTGACTTCTTACCTCTTTTTAGACGTCCTTATTGTTGATTTAGTTTCCTCGCCCATAATCTTGCTGTCATACATTTTCAACCCTTTACTGAACAGAAATATTTTCCATTTTCACCCACCTCAAGCTAGGACTCTGTTAATTTCTAGAAGATTATGTAAATATGTGGTAGATAGAACGGATTCTCTCAAAATAACAACACTAAATACAGTCTCAGAGCACACACAAACAAACATTCCATCATAATGAAACTATACCAAAGTCACATTTATAGAACAGCCATAACAACTGCCATAGCACACAAAGAAGACACACACACAAACACACATACACATTTTAACAACTATCCACGGTTCCAAATGCAATAAACAAACGGAAACGATACATCTCGATTTTTATACCGATTTCTTCGGTCGAGACTACAGTTCTTACTGCATCGATCTTACAATCGGTTCAGTTATAAAGCTCGGGATATTTTGTTTAGTAATCGATTTGTGGTGGTGTTTCATCGATACGGTATGTACAATATTATTTTGTTACTATAAATAATTTTCGTTGTGGTAAAATTAGTTTGCCTTGATGTTTGGAATAACAGAATTGTGATTATAATCTAGTCTTTCAACGAAGATTGCAAAACAAACAAAAACTTTTTGACATGTTATTGGGGTTTATTGTTATAGTTGTCTTCTTTACTTTAGTATTTTATAACGTAGGTATAAATAATTATTTGTTTGTCATCTCGTGCGTCCATGAACGCGCTCTGCAAAGAAAGAAATATTGATGTTGCACAAGATCACCATCGAATCAAAATCAATTTTAGCTTCGCAAATATTCACATTTTTTTCGTAACTCTGATCTGTACATCTCCTGGGCTCTGATGTGTACCTCTCTTCATTCCTACCATTTCTTCTCGCCGATTCATGGGGAATCCATCCAAGGCGACCCAACACATAATACCTATCTATTTATTACAAAAACAACCTGTTCAACTTAGGAGTATACCTTTAATAATAATATAAATATTTTGTTGATATTCATGAACAAATGCTCCGCTTGCGCTACAGTTCTCTTTCGTTTTATTCAAGATAGTTCGTGTCAATGCATTGCTAAGTTCAGAGAGATCGGAACACCAAACTCGTAAAATATGGAATATCTTCGGAATATTTCAGTTTTATAGACTTTGAAATGACGCTTCCAGTTGTAACGTTAAAGAATCTATGAATTTCTTATTGTAGAACTGGAATATTTTTACCGCCTCATTTGTGTGTTGGGCGCAAAGATCTTGGATTCGATTACCAAGAATGAAAGTTTGAGTTTCAGTTTGTCTAATGAGACTTTTGGAGTATGGAGTTGTGACCACTGCAGTGGCTTATTTGCTCCCTTATTTACTTTAATGACCTTATTTACTTTATTCAAAATTAGTCTCTTAAACTTATAAATTTGTGGTCATAAAATGCACAGTCAGCATTTTATGACGAAAAAGTCTGAGATAAACCCCTAAAATCTCCATCTTTCTTCGTTGGTTGGTATTTTAGCTGGGAAGGGAACGCAGAATAATTGTACGTAGTTACATATTTACTTTCTTCTCAAGTATGGTTGAAGTTTGAATGCAAAACTCGTGCGCAACAGCTAATCTTGAAAATTCTTATCTTTCAAACGTGCTACTACTACTTAACTAAGTTTTCCAGTAAGTATAAAAATTAAAAAATTCAAAATATTTTATATCACATAAAGCGACAAGGGCACAAAACATCAAAAGCAGTACGGTTACAATTGGTCGTTTCCTATGGAGAAGAGCCGGCAAGAAACTCCACGGTTACTCTATTAAAAATAATTGGCCTTTACAATATTTTCAAATAACAGTATTAATAGGCATGGGAGGACAGTGTAGGTCTTTCAACAAGTACCAGGTAATTAACTTTTTATAACAAGCTACCCTCTTCTCTGGTAGATTTGCCTTTTAATGCGTTTAAAACGAAAGTAAAATCCAAGCTTTGTTCAAAGGCATACTATTCTATAAACGACTACTTAAATGATAAGAATAGTTGGTCGCTGTGATTAACTCAAGACAATGTTTATGTTCTTTCTTTCTACAGCTTACCTACTGACAAGTTATATGAGTTTTTATAATTGTTTAGTTTATTTGACTTTATAAGTCAAGTTATTTAAATTTAATTTATTGTTGACATAATCTACTCATCACAATGTTTTATTTTTATGAGTTGTATTGCAATATGTGGTTAGCTAGTGACCTCGACAATTGATCATATTATTTATTGTTATTAGTAATTAACTGTTTGTTTATTTATTTTACCTCTATGGTCCTAGTTTATCATTTATAACTTCCAGTTACAACTTTATGTAAGCGGGCACGCCCTTTATGCCTGGGGGGTTTTATTTAGATATTAAGTTCTGTTTACGTAATTTTTTTATTTCTGCCTGAGCGTAGCTGTTCTCGATGATTTTGTCTGGTATATTGGCGTGTGCTAGCTAACATATGGCTAATAATTTAAATTATGTTTTATGTTGCGTAATGTAAATTATTTTGTAAAATTATAGAATCTTTTTTTTGTTGTTCTTCTAACTGAACAGACAGTGCTGCTGGGGAGTTTGTTGCGCCACTTCTTCCCAGCTAATGCACTAGCAAGTGGTGAAGGGTGGGCGTTTTGGGGGACTGTCTTTTGTAATTGACGTTCGAAAAGTGCTGATTCTCAGCCTAGTTTGAATAAATGACTTTTGAATTTTAACAAAATAGAAGATGGTCAATAAATCTACAGTCCACTAAGCCTTCAGCGTTCTCACATTCACAAAATAGAAAATAATCTATATAAAATATAAATAAATTAATAAAAATAAAAACCTATTTTAAACGAAATAACGTGATTGCTATTACAACTGTAACAAATCTGAATAATAATCATGTACACCCACTAATAAAACACAAAAGTCACTAATAACTTAAACTCGATTTATCGCGATTATATCCACTTGGTTTTGTAATATCTTTAGAATATTATAACATAGTAACCTAACCGCGAGAATCAATACCGTAGACCTGTAATTTGATCAAGAAAATAGGAGTAAAAATTTAATTCTGGTTTGTGTTTTTCCAGCTTTAAAAATAATGGTATTCAGTTGTATCCGGTTAGACTGGAAGCCAACCACAACGTAGTTGGGAAAAGGTTAGGCAGATTGATTGAGCTTTAAAGTGAAGTATCCGATACTTTGTGGAGCTCTGTGGTCCTAGTAGGTAAGGGGTAGGTAGGTAGGTAGGTAAACAAAATGGAACACGACCACAACATTGTTTAGTTTTCTCATAAAAAAACTTATGAAATTGTTCCCTATTTGAACACGGTTCAATAGCACCATTCAAAACATGTACTTTTGTCAAGAGTACCAATACCTTATCCTCCTTGCTTTCAGTACTTCCGTCCGCCAATAATGTTCAGTTTCATTACGATGTTGATTTCAATCCAGTCATAAAGGCGCTTCTCAGAAACAAACAAGTTCCATTTCACTTTGACGATCCAAAACACTTCTCGAAGGATTGAAGTAAAGTTATCCCTGCTCTTTGATTTTATGCAGTGATTTATTGATGAAGAATTGTATTGAATCTAATAAATACAAGTACTGTTAATAAGTACAAGACAATCTTAGAACAGTTTTCTATTGAAACGTTATTTTAGATAAAATGTAAGTCATGTATGTCACTTTGTAATGTATGTCATTTCAAAGTTGCAACGCGTGTAATTTCATGAAAGGCATTCAAATTTTTTTCCAAATATTTTTATACAAATTCAACATCAATCTAACCCTGTCATAGCGGCTACGTTTAAAATGGACCCCGTGTTTTGTATGTAAAATTTTGTTACACAAGTTTTCGTTTTGAAAGCTTTTCATATTTTGTCTGACAAGTGACAGTTAATTTGAGCCCAAGGCCTTGCAGCGACATCAATCACGCGGGCTGTGCGATGCGGTCCAGATTACACTCTGTAACCTTACTCGAATTACTCCACAGCGTTATTTTATCCGTGCTCTTGTTTATTGCCGGGATTGAGGCGTAAATTTTGGATTTATTTTTTATTTTAAAATATTCTGATCATATTAGCTCTTCGCTACTGGTATTGGTTACAAATTGGATTCAAGGAAATACACGGTATGATTGGTGATCATATTTTACTTTTAACTTGTTCTTTTTTTTTGTTCATAAAATAAACACTGAAAATTCACAGAAAACTGATTCAAGTAATTTTTATATTTTATTTTGGAGAACTGACTTCTTAAAAAGTACTTACAACCTGTGAAGTACCTTTCTTGTTATTATTATGTAATCGCAAAAATCTAACTTTCACGTTGCAATTTTTTTAAATATAGCCCAACATCGCCATTTTATTTCTTAGAACTGTCAAATGTTGGGGGGTGGCAGCTGTCTTGTGCTGTCACATAAAGAGGACAAATTAAGTTATGATAGGAATTTGGTATGTAGGCGAAATATATGGTAATAGTGTTAATGGTAATAAGTTCATTCATTTGTCAGAATGTTGTAACAGAGTTTATATATATATAAATCTAAAATACCCTGCCGTTTCCGGCGTACACACATATTTGTGCGGTTTTGGTTGGCACATTTAATTAAATTAATTAGGATAACATTCAAATTGCAAATTCATCAAATATTTAAAACCGCATCACCTCTTTCAAAACTTGGCTCATTCATACACACTCTCCCTACAGATCTTACAACTCGAATAAACTGCATCTCGAATCAACAATCGCAGTTAACGCAATAATTAATTACACATATACATAACAGTACTTGACCGCGAACCACTTAGCATGATTAAACGATCGATACGGAACGGGTGTTGTATCGACAATGGCTAGCGGTCACATCGCGGGTGACATCCCGGCCCATTGTACCACCCCATATCAACAGAAGATAATTTACCCCTAATAATTACAGGGTAATCATGTACCCGATCGGATTCCGTGTTAACTGTATCGAGGTTAGGCTGTGGTAGGGTTAAGTTGAAATTGCTTTGTTTTCCTATATGTTATTAATGGGTTCCGGATTTTCGTGTGTAGAAGTAGGTAAAGAACTATGGAAATATTGACAAAGGATTGTCTGTGTGTAAGGCTATTTCAATTTACCTCATAACATTATTACACGCACATCCTAAACCGCTGGGTGTGTACAAGAGAAGCATGAAATTTTTATGTCTACTAATGTTTTATAAATAGATAATAACGTGCACGTCTATCTACATTATTCTCACATGTAAAATTTCAACATGAATGATGTAACCAATATTTTGTAACAATATTCTGATTTAAAAGAGTGTCCTTGGAGTTTCTTGCCCGTTCTTCTCCATAGGTACCTATTACGCTTTGGAATGGGCACTTGGCTTCATTTTTTTCACTGACCGACCCCTTGACAAATCAAAAGTACCTGTAGATGTTTTATTAGAAATATATGCTTTGAGTTTGAGTTTAAAATAAAGGTCTTTGCGCATTTTTGACCCGGTACTTCGAAATACGCGTCCAATATTGAAATGTTAAATGATAAACATTTCACGGAATTCATCCAAATGTTTGGGGGAAAAAAGTTATGTGGTTCAACGCAAAAACTTGTATTTTTTCCACTTATTGATTTTCAATCATTAACTACTAACTGTGATACGCTCGCTGGTGCTCATAAGGCGCAATCATCATTGCAGTACAGAGTTTAGAGGCCCTTTCTTTCATACAATAAGCCCAATACCGATTTTATGGACTTGGGTTTAACCTTATGATTGGTGTTAAATCACAAATTTTAGCCAACTACGGCAAAGCCAAAAGGAAGGGTTATGATTTTAGCAGTCTATGTATGTATGGATGTAAGTATGTTTGCTTTTACGTGTGTTCCACCATAGCACCTAAACTACTGAACCGATTTTTTACTGCTAAATAATGGGTAATATCAACTATGGGCTGTTTCACTCTATGGCAGTATATTCTCGTCAATTAGACCAAAAATAATCAAAAATAAAATTGTAGTTAAAAAAAAACTAAACAACACGCTTTTTACACGAACTAAAAATTATAAAAAAGATCTTTGTGCATTTTTGTAAGCATTTTATATATTTAGAAGGAATATGGATGTACGAAAATTCCATTTTTATATTAATTTTTGTTTTTGCTAAAACAAACACTTTTCCATACTTTTGAGGTATGCGACTCATCTCATTGAGTAGTATTCATGGTCTTTAAGATACTCCGATTATACGTAGTTTTGTTAGTGGTCGCTGATGGGTCACCGGTTCGAATAAAATGCCCATTTACCTTTTGCACAAAATTTCAAAGGTGAGCACTAAGGAAAGATTTGTGAAAATGTATCCCCTAAAGGAATGACGCGATAAGGCCACGGTGCGGTTTAAAAGAAGATGTAGTGCCAAAAATTGAAAAGAGTATGCTTAGATGGTTAGGTCATGTTGAGAGGATGAATGAAATATGACTAACAAGAGGTATTTACAAACCAGATGTGAGTGAAAACGCCGGGAGGGCACACCCGAGAAGGGCTAATAGTGACCTTATTGATCAAAAGGTCAGTGGGGTATTATTTGCAACCAGCGGGCGTGAATGGTCAACGAATCGAACGTCAAACGAATCGAATGGAGCTAGGAGATAGTTTCTGCTCACCCCTATGTCAAAAAGGCGTGAATATGTATAAACGAACAATAAAAAAAAAAAACTACAACCTTCATTTATACACGAACATTATAATTAAAACAACCTAGACCTAACTGATAAAAGCTTTTAATCGATTTCTTTTAAGAATATTCAAGTTCTGATAAAGAACAACCTTGAGACGGCAACATAGTCCGTTCTGACAGTGAATTAATAGTCTACTCGGACATTCAAGGGTTAATATAAGCGATAAGTAATTACGGTCTGGTTATCATTAGACCTCGCAATATATTGCTCGTTGAGATTTGAACCCCATAAAGAAGACTGGGTGAGGTCTCGAAAATATTACAGATATCTTTTATAGTCACGTTATGGAAACGTATGGGGAAGGCTATTCGTTCAGTTGATAAATGAATTAAATACAAAAGATAACATTACGCCGTATAGCACGAGTGAGCTTACTGCCATCAGCAGGGCGCAAATACAGACTCCGGGCTACTACTGAGAAATTCCTGATGGGAAACCTCAATAATACTTTAACCGACTTTTTTTTTTTTTGAGGGTGGATAATTATCAAATAACTTCTCCCGCTCTGCAACGAGCGGGAGGGCGTGTCAGACTTTTACTGACTAACGCCACCCGTGTTCCTTCCGTTGCCTGTGTGCCGGGGCCGCGATATCCCTTTCGGACAAACTCGCAACCCTGGCTGGCATTGGCCCTTACGGACCCCGTCAGTTGGTGCTGACATCTCTTTGAGGCGCGCGTGGAACACAACGTGCCGTCGACCCGGGCCTGTTCCTTATCGGACGGCGAGCTACACTTTGCCCGACCTGGGAGTCGGACCCAGGACCTCATGCTCACTAGTAGCGCTCGCGGCCACTAGAGCAACGAGGCAAAAATCGAAAATAATACAAACATCCGAACGCATCGCAGGATCACTGTGGCGGATGGGGAGGTTGAATATGACAACGAGTATCGCTTGGTCAAATAGTCTCTTTCCAGGCAAGACAAAAAAAAGAATTTGCAAGACGCACCGAAATTGGAAGAAGTCATGAAAGATCTAATTAAGTGCGATCTTCCGCTATCCCTCAAGAGAAGACTCATCGACATGTGTATTCTTCCCATCCTCACGTATGGTTCGCAAACATGGTCTTTGACAATTCATCAAAGGTCCACGCTTGGGGTGTGCCAGACAACGGAACACGAACGGAGTATTCTTGGTATTAAACTTGTGGACCGCGTTAAGAATATAACAATCCGTTCCATCACTACAATAACTGATATCACTCAGAAAGTTGTCATGCTTAAATAGAATTGGGTTGGTCACATCTACCGCATGTCAGAAGACCCAATGGATCCCGCATAATGACAGACGACACCGCGGTAGGCCCAGACGGAGATGGCTGGATTGACTCGGGCTCCTTTAATAAAGATTGGTCCTTGGCAGCTCTGGACAGAGAGAGGTGGAAAGAGAGTAGGGAGGCCTTTGCCCAACAGTGGGACAATAATGCCAAAAAGAAAAGATTATAAATGCAAAAATGAGTTTGTTTGTTTATTACGCTTTCACGCTAAAACGGCTGACCGGATTTGGATAAAATTTGGCACATGGGTAGACCGTGACCTGGATTGGGACAGAAAACGTTTTATCCCGGTATTCCTAAGGAATCGAGACTAATGCAGGTGAAACCGCGGGGTGAAGCTAGTCTTTTATAGTCATGTTATGGAAACGCATGAGCAAGGCAATACATTCGGTTGATAAATGAATGCAAAAATGTGGTTTAATAAGTTAAGTGGCTTTTACCTCAGCGCGGTTTAGTTGAAACAGTTGCCATTTTGGTTTATTGTATAAAATGATTAATTCACGCTTTCTAATTAATCGAAATATAAATTGGAATGCGTGATGTTCGTTCCGTTGAATAACAGAAAGGATTTTGATATACGTAACAGTACGTTTTTTGCAGTAAAAAGCTCCCAGTTGCTTTTTGATTTAAACAAGTACTTCTTTCTAGTAATCTATAATACCATTTGTATTTCACTTTTATCTTTACTTTTTTGGCATACAAAAGAAACAGCTGTCATTACCTAATGGTAATAATATCATAATCTATACATAGGTTAAAACAAAATCACTTTTCTTGTCTGGCTGTGTGACCCCTTCTTCTTAATTAAGTACACAATGGATTTTTATTTGGTGATCACCATCATTAGAACATAAATTTCGGAAGGTTTAACGTTACTTAGATAAAGACCACACAATCTCAATGTTTTGACATGTCGCCATTGCACCCGTGCGAAGCTGGGCGGGTCGCTAGTTATTGAATATTCCAAACTACAGCTTTTGAACTTATTCAAAAGCTGCAGTTTGAAGTTCCTGATAAGCCATCCTTTGAGTCCTTTACTTTTTACCTAGATGCAGCAAATAGACGACGTAAAATAATAACTTTATCTAGATCTCAGTGAAAGGCAAGTGGTTATTTTTGTAACATTTTAAAAAGCAGAGCCGGTAAATCACACGTTAGTCAATGTGGTAAGCGCTGGCGACTCGATAAATCCCCGTCATTTGTGCTACAAGTTCAACTAGAGACATGGCTTTCAGTGCTACGAAAAATTGCACGGGTAAAATCAATACTTGGTTGCGAACCTGTGGGAATATAGGGAATATTTTACGGTCAGTTCTATTGAATTAACAGCCTTGAATTTTTCTTTTAACTCAAAAACTGACAATGCTACCCACTCACACGATGATAGCCACACTTTCCATGAACATGAGCTCCGATGAGACCCGAAAATAGTGGAGTTTTTAAAGAAAACACAGAATTATTTGGACATTTTACGATAATATAAAGCGAATGTATTCTGACGAATCTAACACGCACATAATACGAATTAACACACTACACATTTACAACATACGTTTTGTAATTTCTACTAAACTTACCGTCCCACCACTTCTCATCTTGATTAAGATAGGGGAGCGTTCAAGAGTCACCTTTCATCCGCCTTTGTGTGCTCGTCCGGTGGCTAGACGCAAGCACAATAAATTATCAAGCAAAGCTTCACGTGATATAAGCAGGTAATTTTAAGTAAACAGGGGTTCATAAAACTAGTTTAACACAGCTATGATATCGTCAAACTACCATTTTTCCTGCCTGGTATTAGTGATAACTGTAACCATGATTATTAGGGTTACGTATATTTCGCAAATAAAAAATCGAAATGTTCCATAAATATAAACTCAAAATGCAAAATTTCGCTTTTATTCGGGAAAAAATAACTCAAAATTTTAATCTCGTATTTATTTGCATATTCATTATGAGACCTAACTATCTATTGAAAAATGTTTGTTAGAAGCTAACTTTGTGGTTGTTTCTATATTTTCCTACCTAAGTCTTTGCTTACGGCCATTTATGAGAATATTGTAAATACTAAAAAATCTTTTAGCGTCTACACTGTTAACTGGGCTGTGCACATGGAGACTTTGTATAGCAGCATTTGCAAATCTAGGCCAGCTACATTTTGTTGCTACTAAAATCTGTATGACGTCGACAGGAGTTTCTTGCTGAACCACATTTAGTAGCTGCCTATGGAAATGAGCGTATCCATCTAAGAGTTTATCCTGTGGTATCTCATTAAATAATGGTATTTTGGAGAAGCTCTCCAGCGTTAAATTCGTGTCCAGAGACGTAAAATCGTACATACAAACGCGGGCGGTGGCAACGCGCTTTTTTAGTTACCTACGTCACGGGATTGATGCGTATAAAAAAAAATCATCAAAATATCACAGCAAAGTATAGAAAATATAACATTTCGCACTTATTAGTAAATTTCGCATTAATCGCATCTATTTCGCAAAAACGACAATTACGTATCCCTAACGATTGATGTCGTGATGGCCCAGTGGTTATGGCCTCGCCTCCCATGCACGAGGTTGTGGGTTCAAATCCGGGCAAGTACCAATGTGACTTTTTCAAATCATATGTACTTTCTGAGTTTATCTTGCATGGACATTACTGACATCGGTGAAGGAAAACATCGTGAGGAAACCTGGACTTATATAGTTAATATAAGTCTGAAATCACCAACCCGTCTTGAGCAAGCGTGGTGATCAATGCTCGTGCCTTCTCTGTATGAGAAGAGGCCTTTGCCCTGCAGTGGGACAGTAACAGGCTGGTATTATTATTATTAACGATTACCAATCAATAGGCCAAGCGTTTGAACATGGGCCATTGATTATACACACGGGTACACATCTCTACATCCAATCTCATCTCATCAAATCATTTCCAGTATAATCTGATCTCGCATTGTATAGGATTTCCGTACTTGATATTAACTAAAATCCAAAACTAGCAAGTGGGAACTGAGTCTGTTCATGGAAAATTCAGTCATTACTTACGGACTATCCACTTTCCACGTTTAGGTTGAAATGATAATTATATTCCAAATATACAAGACACACGTATAAATTATACTATTAAACTACTATTATAAAATATATAAATGATAATTATATTATAAATATACGAGACACACATACATATAAATTATACTATAAAACTACTAAGTATTATATAATATATAAATTGTGTCCTCATCATTTCACTTAATTTTACGTGTAAGGAAGTAGATTATAAATTTAAAGAAGAGAGCTAGCTCCAAAAACATTAAAAAAATACCCAACATAAAATATCTTTGTGCGTACGTACACAGTAACTTATATTCCTCCGTACATATTATAGTTACTTCTGCTCGACCACCGTGATATTGCATTGTGTCGTTATCTGTCCGAGGTGATAACTGCGTCCATTGTGTGGGGTCACAAATCGCCATTGTTACCCAGCGCAACGGACTGGCAAGGCTGGTAAATGCCCACACCTGTAGGGTAGATAAAAGGAAAATTAACATAGTGTATGGTCCACTTGAATTGGGTGATGGAAGTAGTAGTAGATGGTAGGGTAACGCCGGCATTTTTTCTTAGGGTGGCTTTAACATAAAATACAAAAAATACAATAGATGACGTATATTTAGTAACCTAATCCGCTTAACTGTTCTTAAAGAACCCTGTAAGAAATCGACGCGTGTTTCACCTCTCAACGACGCATCCTCAGGAAGACGATTGACTTGTTGTGAACCGGGCCCCGACGTGTTGATACGTCAAGCATCGAGAGCAGAGTGAAAGTAGTGGAGTGAGTGGTCAGTAAGTGAGTGTGGTTCACTCTGCGTCAATTAACTGGCAATTTGTCACGCCTGAGTCAATTAACTCACATAAAATAAATAAAAAACTTTGTATTTATTTCTATGACGATCTTTAGTCAATTGTAGCGAGCCTTATTGACGATTGTTTTATTTAGAACATTTTCTAAGCTCCAAAGAGAAGACTCATCAGAATTACCGACTAGTCTTTACCACCCAAAAACAGTTGGGAACTTATAAATTCTTCAAGCCGTAGCAATAACAAAAAAATTATACGATGTTCAAACAGCCATAATACTGTAATTTAGGTACTTAGAAAAACTTTAAATATGCGCAAACAATATCTGAACAACGCGCCAAAACAAGTAGAATAACGATGAAAAACAAGTTTGAAAAGATAATAAAATTTATTTTTCTTTTTTACTGCCAGGAGTTTTTATATCGGCAACACCTGACTTTCTTTTTTATTCTTTCAGAAATCATAA
This sequence comes from Agrochola lota, assembly GCA_947364205.1. Classification (NCBI taxonomy): domain Eukaryota; kingdom Metazoa; phylum Arthropoda; class Insecta; order Lepidoptera; family Noctuidae; genus Agrochola; species Agrochola lota. The sequence continues at coordinate 5,985,678 of OX376231.1, read as the reverse complement.
TTGTAACCTAACTACAAGAACTTACCTGAAATGTATTCGTACCATTTTTTTGTAGTTTTATTTATGATTACGTTCTTTATAATTTACTAGCGACCTGCTCCTGCTTAGCAACGTTCTTATGACTGGACAAAACATCGAGATTTCTTAATTATCTATAAGTTTAATATTAATGTATTGTATACACATAAACCTTCCGGAATACATTCTCTAAATTGTGTGAAAACCTCATCAAAATTCGTTGCGCATTTCAGAAGAAAGACTTTGTTTTATATTATGAATAGATTCTCGCAAATTAAATTTTGTTCTTACAACTCTCGTTTGAAACTACAAGATATTATGAAACTTGTAATTTTTTTGCAATTTCCTGGTATTTAATCAAGTTTCAAACTACCTACTATAGAGAAACCTTCTCTGTAATTGGTGAATGTAAATAGTGGCAACATTCCGGTGCACCCGGCGCACCGTAGGCCGCTCTTGTTGACTGCTAACTGTTTCACAACGGTATGACTTATTTTCATATGTCTCATGATCACACCATGGGAGAAGAATTATAGAAATACTAGCTTTTGCCCGCGGCTTCGCCAGCGTGGAAGTCGGGAATTATCCCACAGGGACGTACTACCGAGGTTAAAATTGTTCTATATTTTAATCCAGATTATAAACTATCTGTGTGCCAAATTTCATCCAATCCGTTCGGCCCTTTTTGCGTGCGAAATTTTCTTATTTATAATATTAGTAGGATTTTAGTATAACTATGGAACATCCTTCTGCCTCTAAAATATCTATTATCTCAAAAATTATCGGAAATTTCCTCTCTCGTTTGGCGACCCCGAATCGCCACTTCGATCCTCAATATGCGACCTCCGTCTCGCGTTAAGCGCTAGAGTGACCGTAAACCCTCCCAAAGGCCCTCTGAGTGTGAAACCGTGAATATTTTATTCATGAACACCTGAAATACTTCAAATAAACACTGAAGGCTTAGCAGATCCCCATTTGAGGTTCGCTGATAAAAAAACTTTGCCCAAAAATGAGTAGTGGTTAAGTGTAAAAAAACCAGCCAAGTGCAGGTCAGACCACACACAATGAAGGGTTCCGTAGTTGGGATTACACGTTCGTTTATGGGTTAGAAATACACATGTGTACCAAATTTTAACTTAATCGCTCCATTAGATTCGGAGCAAATTGGCAATGACAGACGGACAGACAGACACACACACGAGTGATCCTATAAGGGTTCCGTTTTTTCCTTTTGAAGTACGGAACCCTTAAAAGAATCTGTGTTTCTGTATAATACTATACCCTTTTTAAGTTTATTTTTGATAATGTGTCATGAATATTCAGAAGAATACCGGCGGGCACATCCCCATGGGTGACATTGTATAGTAATAATTTAGATACAACCTACAGCCTAGCATAGCTTTCAAATTTAAAATACTTATTTATCACAATCGGGTCAACCTACTAACAGAGACTAAGATGGTATTCGCAAAATATTGTCTGCATGCATTTTCCGGATTGCAGCCTTCACTTGGGGTGTTAAATAAAATAATGCACGTATCGAGTAAATGAAAACCAATACAAAAACATGTACCTACATCAAATTCCGTTGGCAAAAAGTTGAAAATCCACTTAGGTACGCTTCGCACAAACAACTAACTCAAAATGATCACCGTTACCAAACCTCGCATTGAAATTCGACCCATTTGTTTGTGAACCCTGCAAAGCTTTTAATCTTAAATTTTTATTTCAATTCCATTGAAAAAATGTTTTCGATTTCTGCCAACGTATATTTAAAACTGTATTTGTTTTAGTCGTTTTCATTGCTTGTAGCTAAAAACTGTTGGTGACGTGCGTTGGGAACAAAAGCGAATGTTGACTCGAATGACCCGCGGTTTAGTGTGCGTGAAACGATGAAACTGTAGTTTCCAGTTATTTTGTATATTTATTAAGAACACTGGACTAAAATGGAACTGAGCTGGCCATATCTGTCGCATGTCAGAGCAGCATTCGCAAAAATCACCACACAGTGGATCCCAAACAGCAGGAAACGACTACGCGACAGGCCCAGAAAGAGATGGCGGGATGAGCTGGACTCCTTAAAGGATTGGCCCGCAATCACAGTATACCAGGAAAAATCGAAAGAGGGAAGGGAGGCCTTTGCCCTGCAGTGGGACAACACAGGCTTATAATATAAATAATAATTAGTAGATTATTAACCAAGGGGATAAAGCAGTGTCTTCTGTCGCGGGTGACGATTTAAATCGCGGGCGTAACGAAGGACTCGAGGTTTACTCCCGAGCGTAGCGAGGGTGTTAAAAACTTAAATCACGAGCGAAGCGAGGGATTTAAGACGAGTCCTGAGTGTAGCGAGGGATTTAAGTTCACCCAAGACTAAGACAGCTTTATCACCGAGGAAAATACTCTACTTTTCGTACCATTTGCGAAAAAATTAACACAATAATAATATGAGATAAGCATTTATTAAAAATAATGACAATTAAAAGTAAAAGTTAACATTCGAAACATTGGTCCAATTATTGATAGAGAGAGTTACATTTTTGTTTGGTACATTTATTGTTGATGAGTTGATTTGATTATTTCTCTGTTCTTGCGTCTGAGGAACTTGCGTTTCATTGTAGATAGTATACGTCGGAGATAGTGGTGGTGGTGCATCGTGAGTTACGGACGAAGATAAGATGCCGGAAGTTGATGGTTGTGGCTCTGATGGATTAAGTTTTATATTTTTGTTAATTTGACTGCTTAATATGGTTTTATTCGCCATTGAGCTTTCGATATAACCCTCAGCTACTCCATCAGAGCTCCAACCACCGTGTCTTTTAATTGACGTAATATCCGCCCCTGAATCCGCCAAGAAAGTCGCCGAAGTTCTTCTAAAGCAGTGACCGGTGTAGAGTTCAACATCTTTAAGTTTTAAATATTTAGCAATTTCCTTTGGCATATTGCTAATTTTATTTTTGCCGATGGCTTGTCGAGTACATTTCCCATTCCGATAGTTTATAAAAAATCTATTGTTTTCCATGTTGGTGGGACGTAATGCTTGGTATTTATGAATGATTTTAGTATATTGTCCTTGTACAATGAATGACCGATTTTTCTTTGTCTTAGTTTCCTTTACATTAATCAGCAGCAACTCATCGGAATGATTTTCAACGTCCTCCACCTTTAAGTTTACAAGTTCACATCCGCGGCAAGCACCATTGAGTCCAAAAATTAAGGCCACCTATAACAAAGATAAAAAACAGGTAAATATATAGAATAATTACCATTACTAAGATACGAAATATTCATAGTTAAATCATGTATACTTACTTTTGTGGCCAGAATTTTTTTGTCAGGAGCTTCATTAAGAAATTTTTCCACATTTTGAGTCGTAAAAATTGTAGACTTCTTTGCGCAATGCCCTTCTGATTTTCTTTTAAAAAAACCAAGTAATTTCGTGAATCTATTTATGTCAATGCTGGGTTTGATGCTTATTTTACCTTTCAGTTTTGAGTATATGCACCAAAGTGTATTCAGATTCTTTGTCTTGGATACATAATCAAAATAGACAAGAAGTACTGATTCTGAAATTGATAGGCCTTTCGCACTTCTCCACGTTGAAAATTCTTCATAAGTTTTTAAATAATTTTCCTTGGATTTTGTTGGAAGCAAATTATTTATAATTGCGGCAGCATTTGCACTGATGGAATCCGACAATTCACTGTCACTGTCGCTTTGATTTAACATCGTAACGTATTTTTAGAACATTAACTTATTTAGAAAAATAAATTAAAATAAACTTAACGTTTATGTATTTGAAGAAAACAAAAACGCGGCAAATTCCTAGACTAATGTTTTTTTGTCGGAAAAGCAAAGGCATCAAGCTCATACGGCCTCGTCGGTTTTCGTAATTTTATTTAATAATCATAACTGCATAATAAATGCGTATTTCTTTTTCAAAAAGATGTATAATGCCTTATATACAAACTCAATGGTGTAAACACAGATGTAGTTCAGTATAAATTTCGGTAGGTATTCCAAATTTAAATCACATTCTCCCCCTAGAGGATGAATGAAATTCAGTACAATTTTCTATCCCGGTTTTTAACAGATTAAAAATGACTATTTTTTATGTTCGCTTTTTGTGGCATAGAATGTCACTTTTTTGAGCAAGTAGTACGAAATAGTAGATTATTAACCAAGGGGATAAAGCAGTGTCTTCTGTCGCGGGTGACGATTTAAATCACGAGCGTAACGAAGGACTCAAGGTTTACTCCCGAGCGTAGCGAGGGTGTTAAAAACTTAAATCACGAGCGAAGCGAGGGATTTAAGACGAGTCCTGAGTGTAGCGAGGGATTTAAGTTCACCCAAGACTAAGACAGCTTTATCACCGAGGAAAATACTCTACTTTTCGTACCATTTGCGAAAAAAATAACACAATAATAATATGAGATAAGCATTTATTAAAAATAATGACAATTAAAAGTAAAAGTTAACATTCGAAACATTGGTCCAATAGATAGAGAGAGTTACATTTTTGTTTGGTACGTTTATTGTTGATGAGTTGATTTGAGTATTTCTCTGTTCTTGCGTCTGAGGAACTTGCGTTTCATTGTAGATAGTATACGTCGGAGATAGTGGTGGTGGTGCATCGTGAGTTACGGACGAAGATAGGATGCCGAAGTTGCCAACCAGCAGTTGAAGCCAAAAATATAAAACTTAATCCATCAGAGCCACAACCATGTGGCTCTGATGGATTAAGTTTTATATTTTTGTTAATTTGACTGCTTAATATGGTTTTATTCGCCATTGAGCTTTCGATATAACCCTCAGCTACTCCATCAGAGCTCCAACCACCGTGTCTTTTTATTGACGTAATTTGAATCCGCCAAGAAAGTCGCCGAAGTTCTTCTAAAGCAGTGACCGATGTAGAGTTCAACATCTTTAAGTTTTAAATATTTAGCAATTTCCTTCGGCATATTGCTAATTTTATTTTTGCCGATGGCTTGTCGAGTACATTTCCTATTCCGATAGTTTATAAAAAATCTATTGTTTTCCATGTTGGTGGGACGTAATGCTTGGTATTAATGAATGATTTTAGTATATTGTCCTTGTACAATGAATGACCAATTTTTCTTTGTCTTAGTTTCCTTTACATTAATCAGCAGCAACTCATTATAATGATTTTCAACGTCCTCCACCTTTAAGTTTACATGTTCACATCCGCGGCAAGCACCATTGAGTCCAAAAATTAAGGCCACCTATAACAAAGATAAAAAACAGGTAAATATATAGAATAATTACCATTACTAAGATACGAAATATTCATAGTTAAATCATGTATACTTACTTTTGTGGCCAAAAAAATTTCGTCAGGAGCTTCATTAAGAAATTTTTCCACATTTTGAGTCGTAAAAATTTTAGACTTCTTTGCGCAATACCTTTCTGATTTTCTTTTTAAAAAAGCCAGTAATTTCGTGAATCTATTTATTTCAATGCTGTGTTTGATGCTTATTGTAGCTTTCAGTTTTGAGTATATGCACCAAAGTGTATTCGGATTCTTTGTCTTCGATAAATAATCAAAATATACAAGAAGTACTGATTCTGAAATTGATAGGCCATTCGCACTTCTCCACGTTGAAAATTCTTCATAAGTTTTTAAATAATTTTCCTTGGATTTTGTTGGAAGCAAATTATTTATAATTGCGGCAGCATTTGCACTGATGGAATCCGACAATTCACTGTCACTGTCGCTTTGATTTAACATCGTAACGTATTTTTAGAACATTAACTTATTTAGAAAAATAAATTAAAATAAACTTAACGTTTATGTATTTGAAGAAAACAAAAACGCGGCAAAATTCCTAGACTAATATTTTTTTGTCGGAAAAGCAAAGGCATCAAGCTCATACGGCCTCGTCGGTTTTCGTAATTTTATTTAATAATCATAACTGCATAATAAATGCGTATTCCTTTTTCAAAAAGATGTATAATGCTTTATATACAAACTCAATGGTGTAAACACAGATGTAGTTCAGTATAAATTTCGGTAAGTATTCCAAATTTAAATCACATTCTCCCCCTAGAGGATGAATGAAATTCAGTACAATTTTCTTTCCCTGTTTTTAACAGGTTAAAAATGACTATTGTTATGTTCGCTTTTTGTGGCATAGAATGTCACTTTTTTGAGCAAGTGGTACGAAAAATATATTAAGGTCACCGTGGCTGAATAAATTAATAAATTTCCAAAATTATGAAAATATTCCACGACCATTCTTCAGCCAGAAAATCCTAGCTTGCTTAAAATGCTTGGAGATCACCTTAACCCGATGGTCCCTGAACCCAGAAATTCGTCGACAGCGGACAAGGTTCTGTCTTTTGTAACAAGGTACTGACTTGTTGAAAAGTCTGACGTCAGACTTTATGGTGTCTGATTGAACAGCCAAAGAGTATCAATATTTTACAAGCAAATTGTCAGTCTCATTTCTCCTTCCATTACTCAGCTCTCTGCAGGTCCTATTATTTCTAATGTTCAATTAATAAACGAATATTGATTGATGTATCTTCTTCCTGACTGAACGGTCCATTTATCATAAATAAAAGAACATCATTTATCAAGGTTCTATCGCAAATTACTCCCGAAATTGGTATTGCTAGCTCTTCAGTTATAAATTCGTCTGAATTGTAAAGAGATGCCTACGTTTGATAAGTGGTTTCATTTAGAATTTTAATGGAGTCTAGCTTTCAAGGGTTATGTTTGGATCTGAATTTCTGTTTAGATAATTCATTGATATCATTGTCTGTACACAGCCCTAGTCCTATTTGAATATAGTCTTCAATATTGTTCATTATGCCATTGTCCCGTGTACAATATGATCAATACTGTTAATCTTCTTGTTTACGATTCGCATCACTCTAAATATTGTAATGCCTAACTGTGCGTTTGCACTGGCAAAACATACATAACAAAATACGTTCAAATCTCTATTATCTGTCAATGTTCCATACAATGTTTGACAGGAACTAGAGATGTCAACATGTTTTGTTGTGATGTTTTTCCATTGCAAACGCACAATAATGACAAATAATTAATTGACAGGATAATGAAATAATAATTTCTGCCTGTAATTTTCCCAGGTTTCCCTTATTCCAAGAAGGACCACTCTTTAAGGCGTATAGGGTCGCCAATGACCTTGCCCGTGCTTAAGTTTATTTCTTAATCACAGGCACCCAGTGGACAATATTTGTGAGTGGTTTTAGATTTTAGACTAATGTTTCCAGAGTCTCTGACGATGTTTTCTTCTTCATAAATTCATAGTGTGTATGTATAAATTACTAGCTTCCGCCAGCAGCATCACCCGTATGATATCTTTATAAATTATAGCCTATGTGACTCAGTGATAATATAGCATTCTACTGGTGAAAGAATGTTTAAAATCGGTCCAGAAGTTCTTGAGTTTATTCATTACAAACAAAAATACAAATATTTTCTTTTTATAAACTCAAACTCGAAACTCAAACTCAAAGCATTTATTGCAAATAAACCACTTACTTTTGAATTGTCAAGGTGTCGGTCAGTCAGAAAGATGAAGCTAGTTGCCCATTCCAAACCGTAGTAGGTTCCTATGGAAAAGAACGGGCAAGAAACTCCACGGATACTCTTTTAAATCAAAATATTGTTACAAAATATTGGTTACATCATTCGTGTTGAAATTATACATGTGAGAAAATATAGAAAGACGTGCACGTTAAAAGCGTCCGTAATAAAAAAATAATAACCAAATTTTTTTTTTTTATTAACTGACGGCGCTCGTTCACGAACATGACGCATGGATCAGCACCATTCAGCTCAACCATTTTGAAGGGAACTAAATGATATAATATTAGAGCACATTCGCACGATTCGTCAAAAAAAACCATACCTCATGATTCGTTCACATACAGAAACGAGTTTTTTCGCGATTCTTCAAAATATCCGAATAGATCATGATGGTTCACACTTGATTCGTGATTCGTCTTAGACGAGCGCATCAGCGGATCTGTCACAAAAAAATCATGATTCATGTTTTTTGACGAACATAATTTTGAAAAGACGATACGTGATTTAAGACGTGTCCGTTATTTTTCACGATTCGTGATGCGTGTAAGCACGGGCATTTAAAACGCAATGCCGCCGTCAAAAAAGACGATTCGTCAAATCGTCCTCGTGTGAACGAGCCGAATAGTGTAGATTGAAAAGTCACATTGGCACAATCATAATTCGCATCAGCGGATCTGTCACAAAAAAATCATGATTCATGTTTTTTGACGAACATAATTTTGAAAAGACGATACGTGATTTAAGACGTGTCCGTTATTTGTCACGATTCGTGATGCGTGTAAGCACGGGCATTTAAAACGCAATGCCGCCGTCAAAAAAGACGATTCGTCAAATAACACTAATCGTCCTCGTGTGAACGAGCCGAATAGTGTAGATTGAAAAGTCACATTGGCACAATCATAATTCAAACTTGCACCCTTCAGCTTAGCTTAGTCCTGACAGAATGTAAAGAACAAATCCGAATGCTAAACGTTTCATGCAAGTCACAATGATAAATGTACCCAATTTGTAACCGCGCGTGAAAGCTTAGGCGTAAGTGGCTTAAACACGAAGTAGATATTGTCATTACACAACGCGGCACGGCATTAGCTGTTTGACGGGTGAGTGGCCTAATTACTTAAACGAAGATTTCAATAATTGGAACGATTTGATATTCTCTTAGTAACCTGAAGTGATAACTATTAACGAAAAAATTGCTAATTGTCTCGAGCGTAGCGTGTCATGGTGGCCGTCAGTTATTCACTACAACACTAAATATTAGAATACTTTGGATCTTAGAAAAGTCTGGCATTTTGGAAATAATCCTTTCATTATCCTTATCTTTTATTGCTCGTTGTAATTTCTTTGTTGTTATATTCTTATTAAGAACTTAAGTTGTTTTAATTCTCTTATAGTCGATGATTTTGGTGCACGGTAAAACTCCAATGAGTTTATGATTGCATCAACTTAAATGCATACTACTGAATTATTGAATAAGTTAATAAATAATAATAATTCTGACAATAATGTGACAAACTCAATAAATAATTCTAAGTACCAAATATGAATCCAAAAACAACAAACAACCCAAATGACATCACTATTACAAGAGCCAACACGTCATCTATTCACGAATAATAAATCGTACGCAAACGAAAGATTAAACAAATGATAAAAACAAAACACAACTCGATACTGTGTACTCGGTAATTTGTTCGTAAAATCGAATGCCTTTGAATCGATATCTAATTACGAACACACGCGAGACACAGGCAAACTCGTTATTCTTGTTCATAGATGTGGAAATGTATGCGATAATGACGAGTTTGCTGTAAATTTTTATTCAATAGGACTTGTAAAGCTTTTCTTTTGTTTTATGGTTACATAAAGCCGTCTAGAGACTATTATGATTATCCTAGCGTGATTTGTTTTCGCTTTATCTTTAGATGTTTGGATTTTGTTGTATTGCTTGTTCTTGTTTTAGGTTATTTGATGGTTTGTTTGGGTGTAAGGATTTAGTGTTAGACCGGTTTTATTGTGGCTAAAGTCAATATGTCTAGTAGAAATAAAGGTATTTCGGCCTCAAAGTGAAGGTAAGCATTACATCGTTTTTTTCTGGAAGAGACCATACCGAATATTTTTCAGTGTACTCGTAAATACAAAACCCAACGAATGTGAAATTTTACTTTTGAGTGTTAAGTAGGTACTACCTGAAAGTACTTTTTCGTGTTAGTCCCATACAAAGGGTATATCTGCTATTCCATGGATATATTGGATGCGGATTATAGGTATATTGGTATACTGGAAACCTTTTAATCCACTTGACTTTCCCTGACTTTTTGAGTTCTTCTGGTTCTATGTTCTATCTATGTTTTTACATGGTATGTCCACCGATTTCTTTTTGGGTTCTTCTGGTTCTATGTTCTATGTATGTTTTTACATGGTATGTCCACCGATTTCTTTTTGGGTTCTTCTGGTTCTATGTTCTATGTATGTTTTTACATGGTATGTCCACCGATTTCTCCGTCAATTGAGGACCGATTTTGAAAATTTTTTTTTTGTTTGAAATGGTATACCGTGGAGGTGGTCCCATATAAATTGTATTAACTTTGCTTGGATAGTTTTTGAGTTAGCTTCAATAATACGTATTTTTCCCACTTAGTATGTGAATTATATGATAAGTTCCTGTCCCTGTTATTTACATAGCAGGTAGTGGTAATCGAATTTGTGTGGGGTAGGTACAACAACTAAAAAAGTGAAAAATAAAAACTTCAAACAAAAAAAAAATTGCGAGAACCAAAAAAACACTACTATACAAGTTGTCAACAAACGAAAATTCAAAACCAAAGACACCGACTTTCGAAATTAAAGTTATTTTTCACTTTGTAGTGTTTTTTTGGAAGTCAGTTGTTTTTTTTTTTTTGTAAAAAGTTATTAGTAGAAACAGATTAACCCGTCGTTCCATATCTTTTAGCCCCACAGTATATGTATTATTCCACCAAACTATTAGTTATATCTCACATCAGTAAACAAGACAATAATTATTCACAAAGCAATAATGTTAACGGCGCGATCATAGCTCAAGCTCATGAATTTTCATCTTGCTCTAATCTGTATGCATCTTCGGTATTACCTATTTACAATATTAGCTACAGCTCTCGGTAATTAACGTTTGCGCCAATTTCAATTAACAGGATGTTACTTTAAGCTTTTCTGGGTAATCTTACTTGTTTTTAAAAGAGCCTTTGACTTTTGTCACACAGTATTTTAAACAAGGCTTTGAATCAATGTATTGGATGGGATATACCAATCTTTACTAATATAAATAATCATAAATCTTTATTTATCTCAACATCATATTACAGGCACTAATTAATAAGATGCACAAACTTAAATAGAGAAAGGTGTCTAAGGTAGGAGGATCCTGAGTTACAGATGACCCAGCTCTCTTAAACAGGTTTTGTTTTTTTTCCTGATAATTACCACATAATAGACTCTCAGTACGATACCCACAACACCCTGATGGAAGAGAGGTTATTTTTACACGTTGTATAGATTTGGCAAAACCTCTCACAGTAGCAGTATCTTTAGGAAAAACAGTTGATTTGATACAACGTGTAACGTTAAATGCGCAAAACCTGAAAATAGTTTGATCAGAATCAATTGAACCACTTTTTAATACACGAGTAGGTCACATTTTTCAAAAATTATTCATTAAATACGTTGCCGTGTCTATTTATGAATAGTTCAAACTATCACATGCGCAAACCCGCTAACACGGCCCGGTGACGACCCCTCCCTCAAGTAGAGCGCCGTCGCAGACGCAAAAAACGTTCAGAATTGCCAGTAAAACTAAAACAGCACATAAAACCTTTACAATTTTTTTAATGTTTTTTTTTCGGGGTGTCTGAGGTTTTGCGCATTTAAGGTTACACGTTGTATATTTTACGATTTAACTCGACGGAGAACAATATCTAATGACTAACTGCTAATTGACAAACACATTAGCGATCGTTTGAAACTAAAGGCAAGGCAGTAAATAATAATCAAGAAAACTCAAAAAGAAGAAGTAATGATAACAATCAACATATTCTCCACACAGAAAGAGAAAGTTCCAGGAAGTATAACTCAATACGAAACTTCAGTAACGCCAAAATCCGCGAGTATACAATAAAGATAATAAATATCACATGATTATTTCCATCGTGTAACGCACTGTTCACACCAGCTTTGACAATCAGTGGAGCGGAACAGTCCAATGAGTCCTTTGTCGAATATACTCTAAATGTACAGTCTAGTCTTTTATATTTTCGTCAGTATTCTAATTATTTTCTTTATCAAGTTAGAACACATAATACCTTTCGAAGGGCACTGACCATAATATATGCATTGAAAACTATATTTAATAACGAGTTGATGTTTTATTTTATTTTGTTGCCTACATTTTGACCCACTGCTGGGCAAAGGCCTCACCTTTTTCCTTCCATAGCTCTCTATGTTGTGCGATCTCTGGCCATGTTGGCCCCGCAAATATGATTAGATCGTCGCTCCACCTTCGCCGCGGTGTACCTCGACGCGATGTCCCTCAGGCGTCCAGTGAGTGACGAACAGGGGTTGAAAGCGGTAAAGGTATAAGGGTATGGTACCGGTATAGAATTACGATACAGCTTCGATTTAAAGGTAGAACCAAAACGGTTGAGAATTACGGTTGTGGTACCGTTAAAAATATAATTATACACATATTTTTTTACGGTATCGTTATACCTATATATTACTAATACCTTTACCGAAATAATTTCAGTACCGAAAAAAATGATGTAACGAAAAGCGAGTGCTACGCGGCGGAAGCGGCGCGGGGTGCGGGGGAGTGGTGCGGTGACGTTGCTTGAGTTGCCAGTCAGTTGTCAACTCGATCGTGTCGAGACTTGAACGAACGGCGACGCGTCAGTTGTATTTTATTTGCAATTTTCGTGCCTTTTTATTCATTGTTGCTTTGATTGAAGTCTTAGTTTCATTACACTGTGATTTTACATTATCCACGAGCAGTCATAAAACGATGGGAAGAAAACGGAAGAACGCAGTTTACTCTTACTTTTCTTACGATAAAACCTCAAAAAGTTCGAAATGTTTAGTCCCCTGTTGTGAAACAATTGTCAAGGTTAGTATGAACTTTTGAATATGTATTGAATTTTTATAGGTAGGTTATTGAAGTTTATATTAAAAGCAAAAGCGTCAACTGCATTTCGCATAGTTTTTAATACCTACATAGGTATTCAACGTGTTTCAGCTAGGGCTATAAATTGCTAACGGGGGCGGTACAGCCCCCTGGGGGCGATCGCGTCGTACCTGCCTAATTAGAAATTTAATATAAAAAAAATACATGTATCTACTAACTTATTTCCATTTTTTTTAAACATTTTTTTCTAGCCCTTTAATATCTCGATCTTATTATTATGGACTAAATAAATATTTAAATAAACAAACCAGTCAAGTCCCAGTGGCACACGGAGGGGTCGGTTTCCGCGCGCAACCGTCAAACCCCGTCGAACCTCCGGGTGCCAGCGCGCGACGATTGGAAGCGCCACAGTTAAAATATTATTTTTGCATAGACTATGCAATTAAATCAAATCAACAACTTTACTAGCTGAACCACGTTGTAAATATTTGCATAGATTTTAAGTTCAATATACCTAATGTATATTATTCGTCTTTCAGGGCGAACACGGAACAAATTTATTGTATCATTTGTCGACCAAACATCCTTCTGAGTATAACATAGTCAACGACCGAAACAAGTTGAACGGAAGCGAAGAACTTTCACAGACAAATGATGAAAATGATCTGAATGTTTCAAATAATAGTGACCGTCCAGACAAAAAAACACAAAAAACTGGTTCTTCAAAATTTACCTATATACAAACGCAGTGTGTTAACTTAGTAACTGTACATGGAAGTCCATTTTTATTGATGGATGATCAGGCATTTAAGAATATTATAGCAATGACACCCATTAGCCCGAGGGAAGCTCAATCTCTAAATTCACACTCAATAAAAAGATTAATTTCAGAGAAGGCTGAAATTGTGCGAGAAAATATAACTAAAGATATTAAGGGCAGACTGGTTTCATTAAAAATTGACAGTGCCACTCGACTAGATCGAACATTTTTTGCCGTCAATGTCCAGTACATTGAAAATGCCTCGGTGGTGATTAAAACCTTAGGTATGGCAGAGATGTGGGACAGAAGTACATCAGATTACCTACGAGAAAAGTTATTATATATCTTAAGGAAGTACAAAATTAATTTGGATCAAATTTATACGATAACATCAGATAATGGTGCCAATATGTTAAAATTGACTCGCTCGATGAACGACATTGTGAGAGAAGAAGATTTAAGTGATGATGAGTCGGATTCAGATCTAGAATACAGTGACCAATTATTAGAGGTAAATTTTCAATCCAATGACGATGTCCCTTATGAAATTACATCAGTTCGGTGCGCTGCACACTCACTGCAGCTAGCAATTCAAGACGCGCTAAGAGAAGATGAATCACTCCCTACTATCGAACAAGCGCGCTCGATTGTCAGGAAACTGCGAACACCTACAATGAAAAATGTTATAAAATCTTCCAGAAAAAATAAAGCTATTTTAGATAATAATACGACGATGGCATTAAACTTTTGACATGTTAGAGCGTTTGAAAACTTTAAAGGATTTTTGCTCTGAAGTCCCTGGGGAAGAGTTGTATTGTTCTCTCACCTTTTGGGATGCAATTGATGATTTACTAAGTTCTCTGATGCTCGCTAAAATATGCACTAAGAATTTACAAGCGGAACAGCTTACTCTGAGTGATTTTTTTTACTTGTGGACAAAATGTTCTTTAGAGACATCATACGTGCAAACCCCTCTTGCGCAACAGATAAGTTTATTTATGAAAAATAGACAAAACGTTTTGATGACCAATGCTACATTCCTTAGTGCATTGTATTTAGATCCTCGATATCAGATAGTATTATCAAGTGAAGAGGAAGCTTTGGCTTTACAACATTTAAATGTTACTTGGCTCCGAATTTTGAAAATTCAGGCCAATGATATCAATACTAATCAAGAAAGACATGAAAATTTCTCTCGCACAAGTACATCTTCGGCGGCAGATGAACAGGATGAGATGGAACTTATGTTGGCACAAACTGAACGAGAAAAAAGATGTGAACAACGCGCTCGTTATATTCACACTCGGGCCGATATTACAAATATATTACAAAAAAATTCGAACCATACGCGTCTACCACTAAATAAGAATATATTATCATTTTGGCAAAAAAAAGCTTTGTTAGAGCCTCAATTATATTTATTAGCTAAGGCGGTGTTCGCAGTGCCAGCCACGCAAGTAAGTGTGGAGCGCCTTGTTTCGTCATTAAAATTTGTACTCAATAACCTTCGTTACAATTTAAATGAAAATATCGTTGATGATATTTTACTAATAAGAAATAATCAATAAATACCGTGTGACTTATTCCTCAGACCAGGATCCTGACTTTTGAAACATTTTAGAATATAAATTAAAATTATACTTTCACTAATAGTCACAAAGTGACACTGTGGCATTTTGTTTAAGCTAGATCATTTCATTTCTCATCTCTCCTCATCTCATTTCTTCTCAATTCTTACTTTTTTTGTTTGTTTTTGGTATTAAATAGTTCTGAAAATTAGATGACAACCACTTGGATATGATTTACCTTTTACCTCGCATATTTTATGTATTTTTTTATGTGTGTTTTTATATTTTGGATTATATTGTATTGTTTGTTATGTATTTATGTTAAATGACATAATATATGCTCGTATTCCAGTAATTTTTTCATTTGGTACGGTAGGGGGATACCATATTTTTTTCTTTTTGTAAAAATAATATGTTATAAAAATATTTTTGGTCTAGCGTGAGTTGTACCTACACAAAAAATAGTCTTTTTGATTTTTTTTATGCTTTTCGACTCAGTTTCATGTGAGGATAATTTTATTGTATTGGAAGAAAAATATCTCAACAGCGGAGGTTTTAAAGTGTCAAATTTGAAATGTGTTCGCATACAAAACATATACGTACGAGCACAATAAATATTCCTTATTTAGTACATAATATATTGTTGTTACGTTGTTTTTACATGTTCCATATTGGTTACACGTAAAAACAAACTAACATGCATATATTTCAAACTAATCTAATCATCAACAAACTAATCATCTTCACAAAAAAGATGAAATGGTTTTTATCACAGTTTCCCGGTACATTTTAAGTTCTCGGATTTCCCCCTACTGTCTTAAATAAAAAAAAATACTGTAGAAACCCGTTTTATGTGGCTTTTCTGGCATGAAAAGCAAATGCCAGGATCCTCGCCAAACCTTATTGCATTACTTTTTTACATTAATAACTATTATGTTCTGAATGATGATTCGGTATCTTCAAAATATATTTTCGTGAAGGTGTAAAACTGAGGATTTTGGGCTTATTTATGTGTACGTACCTATTGTGTCTAGGACCTTGCTAAACGTCATGAGACTTTCATGCAATTTGGACCTCCTATGTTACTATATTTCATGTTCGGAGGAAATAAAACATCTTTATCATATTTGTATTGTTATTTATTATTTATTATCAGTCAACCATTTAAACCGCTTGAGCCCCAGCGTTGCCGATCGGCGATGCAAACACATCCCCCTTAGAGCCCCAGCTTAAATATGTAATATTATGTTTAACATGTGGGTACCTATTCTTAACCTAGCTCTTCAGAATCAGTTAAAGGAACATCTTTAGAGTGCTTCCCTTCCAATGAATGTAGGAATACTAATATTCTTGAGTACACACGGGCTCTCATACAAGTTTTTATATTTTTCATCTCTTCTTTTATAAGTAAGCTAAAAATGTTATTTCTTTGATCCTTTTCTTCTGGTTGGATAGCGATGCAGTGGAAACATTCAGGTCGAAGTTTTTCTTTCTCCAGGTGTTTTTCTACTTTAGGGTGGAGAACAGAGGGAGACTGTGGTCGTTCCGAATCAACTAAAATATCTGGCGAATGATGGCGCTTCTTCTGACCCATGATGGCTGGTTCTGAAATAAATCATAAAAGCATAAAATGATAAAGTACAGTTTTTCTCTCACTGCACAATCGGTCATAAAACGTGGGAGCGGTGCAGAGAGTATTTCTCTCTCTCTCCCACTCATGGTTCTTATGGGCGGGTGCAGTGTTGCGCATTATTGCTATCGATAATATGAGTAAATAATACAATACAAAGAAAATATGAGTAAAAATAATAAATAATTATATTAAATTATGAATAATTAAATGTTTTATTTTTTAAATACTTTAATATAATATTGAATGTTTATTTATCTAAAATGTTACCTTAAGCTGCATTAAAACCCTGTGCACCAGACCGTGCTTGTGCGGTGCGGTGCCATTATGACTCACTCGTTTTTATCGATTACGGGGCGGCGGCGTTGCGCCTGCGCAACATGCTCACAGCTCTGCCTTACTATGATTTATGACCGAGTGTGCAGCGAGAGAAAAATTGTAGTTGTAGGTGCTTTATGTCGTGACCCCCCAGGGGTCGCGACCCATCATTTGAAAAAAACTGATCTACCTCATGGGCGTTTTTCCACTTGCCGGCACGGCAACGGCACGGCGTTCATAACATTTTTGTTTCCCCGCAGCTGAGCCAGTGCCGGTGCCGCGTACCGTACGTTACCTTGCCGGTAAGTAGAAAAACGGCCATTAGAACAAATATCTGGGTAAGTTTAAATTATGTAATGGTTGAATGAAATACAATGACAAGTAAATACACTTAGATAAAAATACTTAATTTTAAAACACCTGACGATCATTTCTTCCATGATACCTACCTAAAACCCCGTTCTATAAATAAATAGGAATGGTGTTTATTTGTCTTTAGGTATAGGTATCGTATTTAAGACGAAGCCATACGGACGAAATATTTTGAGTTGTGAGTCCGTAAAATGTGTCCCTGTCCCTGCATTCGGTTGCATACAAAAGTTCTGTTTGTGCTATACGGAGCGCGGTGACGCAAAAAGAGTTGACTGCTTTCTAGGATTTCTAAGAAACCGAATGCTGCTGAAACTTTACGATCTCACAACTCGAAATATTACGTTCGTTCGGCCTCACTCTAAAAAACTATAAATCAAGTAATTCAAAGTTATAGGTATAATATCGTTAAGACATGCATAATGAGTTTGTAGGTACTTACTTTTATCCATCTTGGCGACAATCTAATTGTAAAGTTTCCAGAAAGCGCACTTGTGATTAAGTTGACAAACTAAGTAGACGCGGAAACATGAACGGCGGCAAAATAGAAAAACAACCTGCTTTGTCTGCCTGCCGAGGCACGAATATCAGTAAATTTTCGATCAAGTACCTACTCTCTTACCATTGCGGCCGACACGACGCGTGACTCCGCGGTGCGGGCGGCAGGGTACAAAGAAAACCTTTATTTTATAATTTAGATATTTGAAAAAGTAATGATACCGCAATATTACAATATCCAAATTATGCAGGTACAGTTACTTTAAGGTATAGTAATTTAAAGGTACCTTTATTTTAAGGTATCGAAATTTTAAGGTATGACGTCATACCGCTTACCGTTTTAACCGTAATTTTTTCGGTTATTCAATCCCTGGTGACGAATGACGATATCAACCTAAAACATTTTTAATGGGCGGCATTTTATGTATTTTTTTTTATCGTCATGGTCTTACATATTCAAAATGTTATACATTTTTTATTCGTTCTGACATGAAAATGATGCTGAGTCGATAAAGCAGATTCTGCTGTGCAATGTGCAGAAAAAAAAAGTGTCGCACATATTTTGAATGTGACTGTAGAGATGACTATACAATCCGAGGTCAGCTTATACTGGAAATATATGGATTGATATGCCGTCGTGTGAACAGAAAACACTTTTTGCCAAATTGACACGAGTGGAAGCAAAATGGAATCTTTCATTTGTGCTCGTTTCGTCAGCTATTCGAACGATGTGTGGTATTGGACGCAATATGAGGCGCACGATTATTGATTCCGGCACACGAGAATCAAAAAATCGAAGGCCTTGGTTTTTAGGTTGTTTTAATTTTAAAATAAATTTTGGGGACAATTGTATAGTTCCAGGTTGTAGCCTACCCCTTACCGTGCCATCTAAACTATTATAAGAGGTAAATCGTTTGTTTATATTTATCGCTGTAAGTACCTACCTACTGTGATCCGATTACAAAAATTATTTCATTAATAGAGAGCTTCCCTATTGGCGAGTTGCATTGGATATATTTTATGTTACACGCGGGTCACGGGCACCTAGTAATTTTATTAAAACTCCAAATACTTACATGGTTTTACCAAATACATAAAAGTATACAGTGTGGCGATTTAGTCACCTGCATCCGTTAAGGATAATGATGTAGAATCACCCATTCTACCCTTCATACTAAACAACTATCGCTATGATAATCATATCCGTCTCGGGGAAAAAAAGAAAAAATCCTATTTAACTGTAGACAGACTATTTAGATGCATGTATGTTTTCTTTTTTCGTTTCGAATTTGAGATATGAGTTTCATACCGAAAGTTGATCAGTATGACAGGTAGAATCGACCCCTTGACGGATGTCGGTGACAAAAGCGCCACCCTCTATAAATATTAGATCCTGAACAAGAATATTTTCATCATTATTCAAATCTTTTCAAAAATCCAAGCAATTAAGTTTTTCATACACAACGAATTACTGTTTCTGTCTTGAAGAGATATACTGCGTTAGTGCTCTGTAGGAGACTGCCTCAAGAAGAATTTCCTTTTATAAATTGTTCTCTTCATAAAAATATATCGTACAAGTTTCTTCACTATTTCTATTTATCTAAAGGTTCATTCTTTATACAACCGTAGACGTGTGTTCCCTGACAGTTAGTTAGGGGCATCCATTTTAGTTTCGTTGGAATACCAACACCTGAGACAAAAGAATATCGCTATTTTTCCAAAACAAAAACGTCCGCTTTCATTCAATTTCCTAAGCGAAACAATGACTGATAGTACAAAGGAAACTTTTCAAGGCAGTTATCTTTAAAAGCTCGTCAAATAATCTTAAAATATATCTATTGTGACGGGTTGGGTTGACATTTTTATTCAACATTGTGCTTTATCCGCTCAGTTATAAGATGCATTATAGTTTGCGTTGGGGATAGTAACACTTGCATTAATTTGATGGAGACAGCAAAGCATTTGCTGAAAACGTAATGTTATTACATCTAGTAAATATAACTTTGCTTTGTGTCTGCATTGGTAACAATTTGTTTTAACACTGCAAACATTGTAAATAGCTTCTGTAAGCAAAATATTCAGGATAAATTATAATACCTCGGAACCAGCTGAAGTATTTCGTTTTGACTTTCATAGAGATTATGGTCTCTTTTACCACCACCTTCAATGCTTTTTTTAAAACTTGTTATGTACTAGAACAGTGGTAGTCTCAGCCACTACTACTGGGATAGCGGCTAAGACTTACGAGTTGTATGTAGATCATAGGCAGACAGGTGCTTTACTTTGTGTAAATTATTTCATCACCACTGCTCAAAACGGTAAAATAATCGTAAGGAAACCGGCATGTCCTATAACCAAAAATTCGAAGACATGTGACATCTACCCGCACTCGGCCTGCGTGGTAGATTACGGCCCCCTCACCGAGAGCAGGCCCAAGTCTCAGCAGTGGGAACATTAGAGGCATTATATTATGTCCTGAAGTGCGTCTTTTCGAGGCATTTTGTATCCGTCATCTGCCCAAGCTTTTCCTAACTATGTCGGGACAGGCTTTCAATTCCGGGTGCAGCTGAATACCAGTATTTTACATGGAGCGACTGCATATCTGATCTCCAGAACCCAGTAACTGGGTAACACGATACCCCTTCACTACGTATGTTGTTGGACTACAATTCAGGCTTATTCGTGAACAGCTATGTCTACCACAGACTCGGGGGGTAAATTAGCAATTGCTGCATTGACACGGCATTGCTTTGAAGTGGTCTAATTAGAACTTCGAGCATAGATATTGGGGCTATTGTATTACATGAACATATCATGGTATATACGTATATTGTAAATACATATTGCAGCGTTGCTGTGCATAAAACCTCGATGCTGCTAAATGATCGACAGCAGAGTTTGCGTTGCTTAGCCGTTTATTTTCTGTTTTTATTCATTTTTAATTCACTGTTCGAAGTCTGATTTTGTTCTGAAAAATTTGTCAGTCACGTCCGAACTACAGATGAAGGAGAAGTAAATCACATTATTTTGGAAACAAAAAACCCAAATTCCGAAATGGTATAGCCACTAACTAAATCGTCGGTCACTGGTGAAGAAAAGAAGCAGTTTGAGTAAATAAGTGTGGTGTTTTTGTCGAAAAGGTGCGTAAAATATAATTTTCCATTTTTCTCTCGATAGAAACCCTATCTGTCCCTTCCCTACATTCGAGACCAATAGTCGGATCGCCCGCCAGAATTCTACCATGTTAGTATTTACCTTTGCTGTAGGTATTCTACGTCCAAAATCCAGCCCTGTGTCCGGTCTCAGGAGCGGCCGGAGTCGTTGGCGCGGCTCGCGTAAAGAGCGCGAGATTGCAGCCCTACACTGTTCATAATCGCTGGTTTTTAGCCGCGACGCGACTCCTTATCAAGGCAGAGGTCCTTGGGATTCGATTCCAGAGTCATAAATTTACTTTTCCATGTAATTCGTTGGCAATAGAAAATACACAGTCTGTGAAAATTTCAACTGTCTACCTATTACGGTTTATGAGATAGATAGACAGACAAACGGACGGACAGACGAGGCTTAGTAAGAGCGTTCCGTTTGACACCCTTCGGGAACGGAACCCTAAATAGGTAAACAAGAGATTTACTAACGGAGGAAGTCTTTTTTCTCCTTCGCATATTTAATAGGTTTTGCTGAAATCCTGTCTAAGCTCAATCTTATGTTCCTCATTTATCTTGTCATTACGTTCAGATTGGATACTTAAATGTGTAAGGTAAGCAAGGTAGGCTTAAGGTTACATCGATTGATCATGTTGAAGGTTCGTCTTCGAAAAAAGGGTTTTGTCTACTTAGGGTAATGTTAACATTCACTAATGCTCGATTACTATAAACAAAAACGAATCGTTTTGATTACCAGTGGTAGCTTTTTTATCGCCAAACTGGGCATCTATATAGATTCGTAAGTTAATTTTACCTGTGATAGCTACTTCCATATGGGAGGGTCTACTATGCAAAGCTATGAGGTCTTGGCTTCATTAACGGTCCGTAAAATATAGGAATCGGCCATGATACACCAACTATTATTTTTCGTCGTTTCTTTAGCACGACAGTGTACACTATACATTTTGTTGTTCCAAAACTTGGTCACTTCCCCGGTATCGTCAGTGGCAGCGCAGATGTGGCTATGGCTGCATTTTTTAGAGCACAGAGTGCAGTATATGAGGTGAGACATAGTTAGGGACACGGAGAAGAAGAAGCGTTATGTTGTGAGTATTTTTTAATCAGCGACAATGTCCAAAAACTATTTCCAGTGACAATGATTTAAAGTGATGTAAAACGGTGGGCCCAAATGTAATAAGATGTGTTATGATAAGTTTAAATATTTTCACACCATTTTCATCTCATTACATTTAGGCCCATGATTGTATGTACTCGTTTCCGTCTCCTTTAAATAATAAAACGTGAATAATTATCCAGCACGTTGGTATAAATCAAACATTATTTCGGATATTGCAGTAATTTTCACACGTTTCAAAAATATGAGTTATCACTTTGATACAGAAAATTTACGAGCCAAGTACAAAGAATAAAAAATAAAATATGGTATAATTTGAACTCTAATATCAAGATTACAATCAGTGTTGCGACTCTGAGACTGACCATCAATCTATCATGTATAGGTGTATCTATATGTAGGGGTGTAGTCGTGATATCAATTTTGAGTCTTACCAAGGGGTATCGTATCACCCAGTAGATAACTAGTCAGATAAGTAGTTGATCCATGTAAAATACTGATGTTCATCTGCATCCGGTAGGACTGGAATGACTGATCTCAACAGTATCAAGGCTAGGCAAATGGTGATGATGACACAATACATGTCATGTAGCTGTCGTAGATGGATTGTCGAATCCGCTGTTTTACAAAATCGCTAGTTGTTTTACAAAACAGCTCCGTTATGTAATGCGTGGATTTCTATTGCACTACGTTTAATAAAACTGCTGCCTATGTTTAGACGTAATGCAGAATGACTTATCTGCAGTCATAATAAGCGTTTGGTGTGGCTTCTAATCTAACTAAGCTAGGGTACCATGACCGCAAAAACTCCTAAACGTCATTTAGCTATTTTACATAGGTAACGGAGCTGTTTTGTAAAACAGCGGACTCGAGAATCCATCTGCAACATAATCATGAGTGATCTGATTAGCATACCGCGAGTAAAATTAACATCAACATACAAATGATCAACATCATCCTAATAAGGCAATGCACTCAGCAAGGAAAGCAAGCGGCATTCTATCTCCATACGCCAAGAAGACGTGTATCCCGCGCACAATATGTCGTCACAAATTTTATTTTATTAAAATGCTAAAAGGATCATAAGGAACTCGAGTTAAATTTACCATGCGTGACTGAATAATGCTTTTATCATAAATATTGTGATGTAAGAATATGAGCTTTGCAAGGGATATTATTTGATCTTGTCTGTTTTCAATGTGTTAAAACTACGAGATATCTTCTCCTCTAACAATGCATTATCTACTATGTTACATATTGTCGGATATAGTGTAAAAGGAAAAAATTTTTTTTTTCAAACATTGTAACTTTTCCTGAATTTCATAAAAATCCAATCAACCATTATGCGAATACAACATACATAGTTGAAGAAGGTCTATAGATATTTGGGAATGAAGATACATGCAACAACAACAAAGAATAAAAATAAAATAGATAAAATTAATTAACCTATTATAAATTCACAACTTCATTGTGTAACAGTGAACATGTAAACTAACTTTATATTTATATAATTACGTATCAAACATGACTTCAATTGAAATTACATTTCCATATTCTCTAACAATCAAAGGTCTACCCACACTCCCATCCCGAACTTCTACATTAGTTCTAATGTCAACAAAATCGCACTATTCCAACACGTAGATAATATTGAATCTTACTCGAAGCGCCCGAAGCAAACTCCAAGTGAATTTGCGAAGTTAAATTGAAAGTGAGCGTTCGGGCCGGACGATTGATGAGTGGGCCATTCGAGTTTGCACTTCAGTGTTCACGTCTACACGTCCGTGCCTCCTTGGGTTAATGTTATTGGAGTGTTTTTGTAGGTTTTATTTAATACATCTACTTTTTCCGAAGATTTGGGAATGGTAAACAAGTGTTGAAGTGTGGAAATACTGTAATATGTAAGGCTATAACAGCTTAAATTGAAAGTGAGCGTTCGAGCCTGACGATTGATGAGTGGGCCATTCGAATTTGCACTTCAATGCTCACGTCTACATGTCTGTGCCTCCTTGAGTTAAAATGCTATTGGAGACTGTTTGTGGCTTTTATATAATACATCTACTTTTTCCGAAGATTTGGGAAAGGTAAATAATGTTAACGTGTCAAAATTATTTCAAAATTATTTCAAGTTCACGATACATTTAAAGTGAACATTCGAGCCAGACGATTGATGAGTGAGCCATTCCTGTTTGCACTTTATTTGTCACATTATCCATTCGAGCTTTCTTGGCATGCTGTTTCAAACTAGTTTAGGTTTCATTGTTCGTCGTAAAACAATTTTGTTATCATTTTGGTTTTTACGTCAGTTAAAAACAATTTTAGACAAATAAATATCTAGTTCACAATTTCCTCAGACATCAAAGGCACTAAAATGCAAATAAGTATTATAGGTTATTTATTTATTTATTTATTGACACACCAACGACTTATTCACTAAAACATTACATTAAATATATTCAACAGCTTTGCGGTGAATTCGTCACTTATAGGTGTGTACAGCACTTGTATAATCAATAATAAAAATTGAAATGGATATGAAACTAACAAAATTAAAATTTACAAAGTTTACATTAAATCTAAAATGTCAAGCAGTTAAATTAAAATACATTGTAATAAAATATAAAAAAACAATTAAATTGGAAAATAAAAACAATTATAAATTAGAGCTATAAAAATAACAGATAAATTAGGACACAAAATTATTACATTATTTATAATAAATTAAAAGAATAAAATAGATTAAAATTTGAATTTAAAGATTGAATTAGATTGTACAATATTAAATAAGTACAATGAATCACACAAATATTTTTTTTTTGTAAATATTTATAAAATAACCTGACTGTTCTACGCAAAGGCTTTATTTAATAGGAAGTTATTTATGTTAAGTATCATTCAAAACTTGAGACTTCACTTACAATGCAAGTCAAAACTAAATGGTACATATTCATCTGCAATTTAAATATTAATGAAAATATATGCGCAAGAAAGCCTCGTTTTGCATATAAATTACGGTAGCTGAATATAAAATGTTATGCAACTAAAACTCGAGAAATAACAGCCAGCTCAACAGGGCTTTTTCTAAATTATTATTTTATTTTAACTCTGCACTTATATTCCCCTGTTATTTGCGAAAGTCTTACAAGTTTTTTAACTCTATTTAGAGTTTACAGTCTTATTTTACTTCCAGCTGCTGTGAATTTATTCTTCAGGAAAAATGTTCAGTATTTTGATACTATGTGTTAAAATTTAATTTGAAGTTGGGATTAAATTTGTTTTAATGTAATACTATATAGGCAACAACTAAGTGAACATTATAACAAGAAATCGGTCTATTGCCGATATTTGAACATGCAAAGATTATAGGCACTTAAAAATATCAACAAACATCTATCGCGACTTTTATTAGGATTCTGACAATAACTGAAAATAGTAGACTATCCCCGTGCAGAATACTCTACTTTCCACACCCTCTGCGACTTAATTAAAATCAATTCTATTTTCGAACAAGTTCGTTTTGGTAAAAGTTTTCGTACGAACTTTTAGTTGAGGTTCCAATTTCAAATCACATTATTGACCAGCAGGTTATGATAAAATTCAGTACAACATTATTGCCCGGCTAGACCCTAGGGTAAAAATTACTTGCTTTAGGTTAGGTTACCAAGACATATAATTTGTCTATCGACCAGGTTAGGTGGTGTGAAAAAAACTCGTAGTATTTTAGGTATGCATAAAGTACAGTGTTAGAACTCAAACCAGATCCAAGTTGAAAAATATATTGTTAGAAAACACAAACAACGTCATAAGTAAAAACCTTTTTTAATCAATAAACGTACGAGTGGGGAGTGGAACTGTCATAGTTAGTCTGAGGCCGCCCATATATCATCGACACTCGCACTTTATTTGCACTTATTTATTACTCAAAATATACGAAGTGCTTGCGGCAAATAAACATGGGTTCCTCGCTCTCTGGGGAATATTGCCGGGTTTTTTTCCCTGTAATTAACTTGACTGTACGGAGTGCCTTGGGTTTATATTCGTGGTATGTTTTTTATTGATCGTAGAAAATATTATGTAAAGTAAATGTAATTGAGTCAATTATTCTTCTGTAACTTGAGCTATGGGTTTTCAAACTTTGCGTTACAACCCAGTAACTGGGTAAGACAATACCTCTTGGCAAGACTGGTTATCAGATTTTCGGGCTTCTGCCTACCCGTAACGACTGTCAAAGATCTACAAATGACTGCTGAAACCAGCTTAACGTGCTTTCCGAGGCACGGGTAATGGATGGTCACCCATTTATGAATCGACCTCGGCAAACGTTGTTTAATCTTGAAAATCGACACGAGTGTCTCTGTTTCTTCCGTAAATAAGATATTGCTTATATAATTTTAAAGTATATGTGGCAAATACGTTACTGAGGTGACTAATCGGGACGCCAGCGCAACCACGCGGCGACGCTCGACAGAGACATAACGCTCGGACCGGCCGGGCGGCCCCCGGCTGGGGCTCAGCAGAACAGAAGCAGACGATGATGGGTGGTGGTCAAGTGGTGAAGACTTTTGCAAACTATCGCGCGTTTCGAATAGTTATGTCGTGTACCTACAGTGTGTGAAATGCTAGTGTGATTAATATTATCGTAAATTATAATTTGATCTGAACTGCAACGGTTTTTCTATTGCGTAATAACCAACACTACCCATTAGTACGCCCACAGTAGTTAAAATATGCCTGATAACAAGAGAGACACATACCCTCCTCCGACATATACATATTTAGAATCCCGTATATTTATCTTTTGTAAAATTTTGTACGAGTTATACTCTAAGAGCTGCACCACTATACATCATGTACTCGCAGTATATTTCGAAGCTCTAGTTATACCGCGTGGAGTATTCTCCGAGCGAATAAAGTTCCTTTTTTCTAAGAGATAAGTATGGCCAGAATTTTTTGTAATTATTCTTACGAAGCCGCAGCCGTGAATCATGCTAAATGCTGAACTACTTCTTTAGCGGAATTTTAAAGCGCATTATTTACATCGTAGTCCTGACTAGGAAACGGGTTTCAAGATGAACAGGAAAAATTATATTTGGGTGGTTGGCGCCAGATAGTTGCTGTGGGTCTAGTTGTTTTGCAAGTGATATTTATCTATAAATACATATTACACAGGACTCTTTTCGTGGACTATCTTTTTCAGAAGAAAAGCTTAATGATTACATAACAAAACTGTTATCAAACGTCAACTGTTGAACGTGGACATCACAAAGCCCCCTCAAATGATGGACAGTTAAAGCATTATGGTACTCGTACGTATACATTATTTATACACCGTGGCGTATTTCCAATCTATACAAGGCCAGAACGCAGCCATAGGAAACTGCTCGCGTATAAATTGTAATGCTATTTTTAAATCTGTGATTACAATGTATACACGAATTTTGCGTACTGCTCGTGTATAGTTCGTAACGTGGACGCGCGCGTCCTGGTTCCAAACTATACTACATCACTTACGCTTGACATGAGTTTTAATAATATAGATTAAAAATAAATTGAACTGGGTGAAATTGAACAGCTAACAGATAACGGAATATGAAATTGGTTAGGTTAGAACTGCGACCAACCGCGCGCGAGCCGAAACTAAACATTAATAAAATAAAAAGTTATATACACCGTGACATTTTAGCTGTCTTCAAAGCACCACTCAATGTACCCGACGTAAAATACCTCTAGGAGCAATTAAAAAATTGTTACAATATACCAAAAATAAATATATGAATGTTTAGTACTCATTGGATACAAGAAGTGGGCTGCCTTTGTAAGACGACTTTGTCACGGTATATAGCGACTAGCCCCCACGCTTGCCCAACCAAACTGGTATTTAAGAGAGTATGTGACCTAATTTTTTTTTAAAGATTCATAGTCAGGCACGACCAATGTATTAATTCAAGTAACATTATCTTACCTTACAATAAAATGATACTAAGCACCAATAAAACAATATCCTTATACCAAAGAGATGAAATATGTATCGCTTCGTTACAACTAATTGCGAGAATTGGAACGTGAATAGATGACGTGTCAATAATAACGTTACACGTTATTCTGGTATCTGTTACGTTATAACGCTGCTTGTTACAAAGGAGTTGTAATTAATTTATGTCTGAATTCTTGGTATAGATGGATATTGTTATGCGAATACTGTGTTCCTGTTCATTTCCTTATTTTTATTATGCTCTGTTCGGTTTCTAGCATAGATATGTAGATAATACATTTTATAACCGACTTCATATCACTTTTTAAAGTAGAATTATATATTTAAATTTGAATTATGTGTGTTATGTTGTGTTCATCCCCGTTTAATTTGTTTTCAGGCGTATTTTACTTGTTGATCCTTTTTTTAATTTTTTAAACTTTCTTTTAATTTATAAGCAGCTTCTCTTCAATGTTGTTATCCTTAAATGTTATATACACCTATAATTTGTATACATTAGCAGTAATACCTTTCCCAATTATTATTATTATTTTTAATCCAATTGTTGAAGGTATATGCTGTTGTTTTCTTTAATAAATAAATAAATAAATAGCAGTAAAGTTCCTTGGGATAATATTTTTCCGGAGCAATATAATCGTAATATTCACCATATTGTATTTCTGCTGCCTCAGGCACAAACCTTATATTAATTTTTGTGGTGACAGAAGACTGCAGTTTTTTGGGTCTGTTAATTTTTTAATATTCTTTGCTCTGCTCTATTAAGGAGACAGGAGAAAGGAGCTCGTGGCTAAGTAATAACAGCCACACGGGTTGAAACAACAGGTTAAACTATGCTTGCCGGTCCGTGGATAGGTGACCATCTTTACATACCGAGACTCCTCCGTGCCACGGAAAGCACGTTAAACCGTTGGCCACGGCTGTCATTCGTATATCTTTGACAGTCGTTACGGGTCGTCAGAAGTCTGAAAGTCTGACAACTAGTCTTACCAAGGGGATTGTATTACCCAGTTACTGGCTTGTCGAGGTCGATAGGCACTCGCTCCATGTAAAATACTGGCATTCAGCTGCATCCGGTTAGACTGGAAGCCGACCCCAACATAGTTGGGAAAAGGCTAGGCAGATTAATTGCTCTTTTTCTATTATATACCTAAGTCATTTATCGTTTCAATGTTTAACAAAAAAAAAACCAGTCTATTTATATCACCTTCCTTTGTCTCATATTACTTGGGGTCGGTGTACCACGTTTTTTACTTCCATTCTCACCTGTCAGTCGTCACTCTATCATTCACTCCTTTTTCTTTCATTATCATCCCTCACAGAATCCATCCATCGTTTCTTTGGTCTTCCTCTCCGGTCTCCATCCATCAACATTTATGTTCATCTCTTTTATTGCGTTTCTAATTACGCCTTTCTAGTTCCAAAAACACAAACCAAAACACAGTCAGAACAAACACAAACACAACCAAGCCAACTACTTCATTACAAATCGACATTAATGCAATGTCTCTATTCGTCCTCCAAAGTCATAAACACAGATGGTATCCGACTGAATACCAAAGCAGCTCTAATTCCAGTTCGTGGTAGCAATTAGCCTTTAATAAATGGGCTCAGGAGTACGGAGCTCAAATTAGACGCCGCCATTGGCTGTTCTAATTGTAATACATGGGTAGACAAGAACTGGTTTCGTGGACTGCACCGAGTACCTGTATGAGGGGGTAATTGAGATGTCTATGTGAACTGAAGGGGTATTGAGAATTAGATATGTCCGTTACCTAGGATTGATGTTGATTAAATTCAATTGTCTTTGTCAACTGCCTTGTTGGTTTAGTGGTTGCAAGCGCTACTGCTGAGCAGGAGGTCCTGGGTTCCATTCCTGGGTCGGACAAAGTGTTATTGGGTTTCTATTTGGAATTTCTCAGTAGCAGCCAGGAGTCTGGATTTGTGCCCGGTTGATGGCCATAGGCTCGCCCCCTATTACATGGGACTTAAACATAACTGGCGAAATATGGGTGTACTACAGGTACACCTCTGCCTAATCCTTCGGGAATGTGTATTCCCGTGATGTTATGTATGTTATGATCAAAATTCAGTTGTTTTATTAAAAGCGCATTTTAAGAGCAACTACGAGAAACAGAGTTAAAATTGAAATAATTCACAGATGGTAGTGCCGATTATTGGTGTATTTTCACACCCATTTATAGATGAACTAATTGTATGCAAAAAGTCGCAATCCATATCGGCTTTTCTATCATGTAACGAACTAAATTATTTAATTTCAAATATTTTATAGATATAAAGCAAGCTATAAACAAAATAATGAAATAAGACCAGGGTGCCTAAAACGGCCACTTTAAGCAATTCCTCTTAAGAATGCAGCGACGGATGAATTGTCCATACAAACGCAATACCAAAATCATTTGCAATTTGAGCATATTTCCACCATATTCTGTTGATATTCGGATTGAGACAGTATTTATCTAGGCTTCTACGTCTTTTTGTTTTCAAAAAATCTAGTCTGTTATGAAGTTAAAGCGAATTTCGTACATTTTTACAGCGTAAATGACATGTTCTCATATTGTTTTTTCTGTATTATAAACAACAATATTTGTAATATTGCTTCCGCAGAAGCATAGCTATCAAGTTACAAATTATCGAAAAAAAAATGGAAAAACAGTTTTCATTCATCATTTTTGGTATTACGGGACACATCCAATTTATCATACATTTTCGATAGCTAGTCGTGCTATCGCGTCAACCAAAAATTGACAATGTGTGCGTGGTCACACTGCTCGCTGTAGGTGTATATCGCTCCGACTGCCACTCACACTAGCGCAATGTGCTTGGTTGGAATTCGTGCAGGGTATTTTTTGTCCGTATAGACGATTAGGTACTTTACTGTGCTGTACGTGTGAACTTATTTGTTTGCTAAATTGTATTTTAATATTTCTGACACTATTGACCTGTTTTATTTTTATTATTATTGGAACGGCAGTAAAGTGTTAGAAATCGCCCCCCACAGGCCCTCCATGCGACATTCTCTTTGAGAAAGTGTGGAATAGGTCAAAATTAAAATCCAAGATGGCGGCTTCGAAAATTTTCAAATTTTTCATCATGAGTATCGTTTTCTTGGTTTTCGAAGGTGTGGAAGCCGATAGTGATGTCAAAATGAAATTCCAAAATGGCGGCTACGAATATTTTCAAATGTATCGTCATGGGTATCGTTTTCATAGTTTTCTCCGATGCTAAAGCCGATAGTGAGGTCAAAATGTAAATCCAAGATATCGGCTGCGAAATTTTACACACACGATTGATGCAGGTGTTGGGAAGGAGGTTGATGATAAATGATAATCAATTACTTACAACTTTGTGTATTGTTACCAGTCCAGCGACACGTACAGAAAAGAGAGCATAAATAAAGTTACACGATCTTTTATAACATTTCCAATGACAGTTGTCTACCCTTACTACTTAACTAACATGAATATTGCAACAGGTAAAATTAACGAACTGAACTATTAATACAAAACAAATACTTTTAAACTAAAAATTGTAACAATGCCTTTACAAAAATATAATTGATACGTAAATTAATCTCTTAGATATTCTAACAAAATAATTTAATGGAACTTACAAACTCAATCATTTAGTATTTAAACATATAGGTGAAACAAATAAATGAAATGGCGACAACAAATAAATTGGTCAGTGTGACCCTATTCTACATAGGTACTTAATTCAACCAAGATATTTAATACGATAACACGATACATCGTTTTCATGGACTCCGAACGTTGGGGATGTATCTCACAATAAGTTACCCAATGAAATAAGTTAGGTACCTATTTACCTTCTTAGCTACTAATTGTTTACATATTTTTAAACTCAACCCACGAAAATAAAGATATTTTTTTCTTGGTCTGGTTTTTACATTACAGGTAAGTATATTTTGTATATGAGTTTACATCCGTATCCAAACAAACGAGTATCCGTTTCATCACTAAAATTAATCGGTAGGTACCTACTTTTATGCGTCTAAAGGGCCTAAGCGAATGATGACCGATTATAATACAGTACATGTAAAGAAGAGCAGTAAAACCTCAAATTACACCTACGATAATATGCAAAGGTATCTTGAGATTTTATTTGACTGTAGCACATACCTACATAAACATTCTGCATCGAGCTCAGTACCAATACATTTCGTATTATGTTGCATTTACTTTGCTGGATGGGATTTTAATATTATTTATATAATAAAAATTACGGTTGATTAGAATCGTATGTTCTGCAGATAACCTATGGTAACAAACCATTTTTTTTAAATCAGCGTGTTTAGTGTGGATCTTTGACACTATGTATTCTGATTAGCAATAGTATTTTTTGTAATTTTAACGAGGACGATAATACGAGTATTATCGTCACCCTACACGACTGTATCACATTTCGACTCTTTTTTTTTAAAATGATGAATACCTATGTCAATATGTCTGAAGTAAGAACATAACTAAATGAATGGTTATTCAAAATCCTTGTTTTTAGGGTTCCGTAGTAATCAAGGAACCCTTATAATGTCGCCATGTCCGTCTGTCTGTCTGTATGTCCGCGGCTTAGCTCAGAGACGGTTAGTACTAGAAAGCATTGTGAGCTTGTCACAACCATTTTTGGATTCAGGGATTCGTTTGCGAAATATTAAGCTTTTAAGAGTTTTTTTTTGTTAGAGTCAAGTGTCCCCCCCCCCCCCCCCTTCTAGCTAAATAGTTGTACTTGGACTTGTGAAAAAATTATCAGCAGTAGTATATAACTAAATTAAAAGGAAACTATGAGAGCAAAGGAGTCTGTACAGGTTAACGAGAAATAATCAACCAACATAAATTTGCAGTTTGAAAAACATGATCTCCCATACATTCCGTATGGGAGAACACGTTTTTCAACTACAACGTTAAGTTTGTTCTTGGGATGAATTCATCCCAACTACGGAACCCTTCATTGTGCGTGGTCCGACACGCACTTGGCCGGTTTCTTTATCATTAATCTTATCTGAATTTTTTACTAATAGGTACTTTGCATTACACTTTTATTATTTGACTTGTATTCTTTATTTAGTAATAACAATATTTGAAGTTTAGTCAAAGGAATAGGTACTGAAATAATACAGTTTTTTTTTTTTTTCTAAAGGACATAAATAAACATAAACAGGCTTAAAATAAACAAAAGGCAATAATAATAAATATCCCAATAATCTATATATATAAAAATCAATTGCTGTTCGTTAGTCTCGCTAAAACTCGAGAACGGCTAGACCAATTTGGCAAATTTTGATTTTAAAATATTTGTGGAAGTTCAGGGTAAGTTTAAATGGTAAGAAAATATGGAAAAATTGCGGGGAATATATGTTTGTTTTGATTATAATATTGTTTTTGATTTTAATGTAACTAACATATTTTTTTAAGTTCTTATACTAATACAATATGGATAATTTCCGAAATAAATGATTGAATTGAAAAAAATATAAGAAAAACAACAATTTTATTTTCCCATACAAATTGTTCCTAGCTGTCGTTGCCATAAATCCTAACTAACAAAAAGTACTAGGCTTGCACTATAGTAGGTACCTATTTCAATAGGTAGGTAAGTATGTACGTAGGTAGGTAGGTACTGTATGTAGATACATAGGTATGTATGCAAGTGGGTAAGTAGGTAGGTAGGTGTAGGAAGGGTAGGTATTTAGCTAGTATATTTACCAAACATGTAAGCAAACACGAGTTTTCACTGCGACAAACATCAACTTTATGCACGTGTAAATAAGGTTGATTTTAGACCGACTAGTAATGTTAAAAAAGTCATAAAAAATATGAAGTTGTAGCGCAAACTGAACCTTATGTGTAGGCATTACAGTTGTTTTTCCTAAAACTCGTGTTTAGTTACATGTTTGGCAAATGAATTGCGAACGCAGCATAGGTAGGTATGAAGGTAGGTAGGCTAGGTAGGTAGGTAAGTGCGCCGTAGATAAGTAATTAGTGCTACCCGTGCGATGCTGGGCCGGGTAAAGCTAGTAATTTATATTTACGCGACGTGCGTGTGAGGACTCTACTCTAGCGCCTTGCGTCGGGCAATTTTCCCCCAAGGCGGAGGGCCATGCTCGACAACAATACGTATATATGGGTACCTACCTTACTTGTATGAATTATCTACTAGCTAGATTTTCTCTGCAAGGCCTAGATCTCGAGATTAGTCAAAATATGCTAATATGTTGAGATCTCGGCATGGTAACGAAATTTCCAAAAAACGCATTACTAGTCTGTACATTCACTAACGATTCCCCAAAGTAGTCAACAAAAATTAAGCAAATAATGAACATACCTAATAACTAATACGAAATATAAATGCTGTCGGATCGTTATGAATGAATGGCAGAGTGGTACCTACAGCTAATAAAAGCTATAGTATCTATCTGCTCACACACACGCGTGTCCGCCGCCGCCTTGTTTTGTCAAACAGAGATAGCAATATTCCAAACGTCCCTTAAAAGCAATTCATTTTCTGAATTCCCAGCAATTCCTCTATAGAAACATATATTTTAGCTGAATCATATTCAATTCAATTCATATCAGAATCATATTTGGTATAAATATTGACGCATGAAAAAAATGAAGACCGTAATTTTACCGGATAATTTTTCTTTACAGTTTTTATTAATCAAATGAGATTTTTATTTTTTATTTCTACAGTTTAAATGTTATTTAATTTTAATATAAAACTGTCAAACAGATGAATTGCGTAATATGAATTGAACGCAGATAATATTATGAATTGTCAGTTTGTGACCGTTTGTGTGATTCATTATATTAACATATTATGATTCTGCCGAAGCGGCCGCTTTAAGTCCCCTGATAAAAATCCGATTAATTTCATAAAAATATATGACCAAAGTCTGTAAGAACTTTTAAAGAAATGCGGTACCAGTACCAGGATAAGATGGAGACACAAAAGATTGTCTTCTCATTGTCTTCAAGTTTGGCATACTTTGTACTTCTATTGTAAAAGAAAGTAAGTTGGCTTGTTGCATTGTGATCACTGAGATAATAGCAGACTAGCTACTGTGCTCGCAACTTCGTCAGTGTCACAGTATAATAAAGTAACAGTATTATGTCTCCGATGTCACCTTGAAATAACTACCTACGGCCGATCGGTAGATAAAACTTCGTCAGTGAGTAACTGCCGAGCACTCGAGACTGTTGCGTACTGATATTCACTGAGATTTCCAAGCACGTCATTTCGGCAGTTTTCTATGACGACATAATACTGTTACTTATTTATACTGTGTCAGTGAGAATGTCAAAAAAACAAAATGAAGTCGTAAATCATTCGTGCTGTAGATAATTACCGGTGAGTACCACCTTATATAAAATATTCCGACGGTTTCCCTTATGTAATTAAAATTAACGGAAACAGTTCTTCCATGTTGGTTGGTAGATGGTTAAAATGATAAATTGACCAATCTTTTTTTTCTTTCTGAACGACAGCCTCTAGTGACTACCACCCCCCACATCACCAATCGGTTGCCAAATTATATTTGAAATGACTGACTATTCAGGTGCTTTAAAAAATCTATTAAAAAAAGAAAACAAATTTTACACAACGTATAAAGCGCAGGCCACACTGGGAGAGGGGTTCACATCGGTGTCGAGTCGACGATGAAGTACCTGGGACTCGTCCTCGACAGCCGGCGGGAGAAGTTATTTGATAATTACCCAACCAAAAAAAAAAAAAAAATAGGCCACACTGGGAACGAAACTAAGTTCGTTTAGCTTAGCTCATGTAGCTATAGAAAGTGCCATCCACGAAGACGCGCCTCACTCTTCTCAATACTAAAGTACAGCTTACTGTACAGTAATCGCGGGACGCGTCTTCGTGGATGGCACTTTCTCTGCCATATGTTTGCATACTTCGCTTCACACCGCAAACTATGAACCGAACTATGAAAAGACGCGTTAGCTACATGAGTGAAGCTAGGTAAACGAACATAGCTTCGTTCCCAGTGTGGGCAGCGCTTTAAACGGGCTTCAGACATCGATATCTACAACAAAATATCTCAGTTTGAGATAACATGAATCCAGACTTTATTCTAGAAGAAGTAAATGTATGTTGCAAAAACATAGGTGCATTTGTTAGTTCTCAAGTTGCCCGGAGAATCTGAGTCAAAAGTAGTTCCGACTTTCTGAAGCACTTCGATGGGCGTTAGATGGTTTTTTTGCACTGAAATGGAATAAATATTCTCCGCGCACGTGAAATGTCCAGTAGAGGAAACGTAAACGGCTTTTAGAAATAGTGTAGAACTGAATATTTCTTTTCATATAGTATTTCTTTTATCTACTAATATTAGGTATTAAAAGAGAGATCGGAGTTTGTGTATACGTGGACGGTAATCTCCGGAACCACAGCTCCTATTTAAAAAAATCTTTCGCCATTTGAAAGGTGCATTATTCCAGGCTATATATTATGTAAATATACAATGTCGCCCATGGGCATATGACCGCCCGTATTTTTCTGAATATTCATGAAAAAATTAACGAAAATTAACTTTAAGGGAGACCCCCCTTAAAGTTAATTTTCGAAAAAAAAAATCATGTCTTATCTTTAATATTATTCATTTTTTTTATTTTTTGAGTAGCGTTTGCCTATATACGATGTTATTGGTTCGATTTGTTGTTTGTTTGTTTGTTTGGATTATGTTTATTATTTTTAAAAGCCTATGAGTAATTTTATCGGATTCACAAAAATAAAATAAAATGTCGACGATGACAAAAAAGCGGAGGGGAAGACATTTTTTTGTAAAAAAAACAGTATTTATTTAAAAACACAAGTGTAAGTCGATAAAACCATAGCGGGATTTGATAGGAGGAATGAAAAAAAAATTTTTGGAAGACAATCCCTTTTAAAGTAAAATTTACATATATCTCATCTGCTCGACGTCCGTATAGCACTGCAGCAGAATATCAGCGTTAGGTATATTCCTGCCACATGCTGAGTTGGACTCCCATTTGGTGCAACCTTGAGACGCACACCGCATTTTGTATGTTTCACTATTTTAAAGTGTCTTAGCCAATAGTCATTACAATGTCTTTTTTTCTTCTATATTTAATTTTTTGTACTCGTATATTGGCACCTTATAGCTATATTCATGTATTTAGTTATTATTTAATCGAGTTTTTGTATTTTGTGCTATGTCTTTTGTGTGCACTAAATAAACGATATAACTATCTATCTATCTATCAAAAAGAAGAACTTAATAATACTTCTGGAATTCATGCAAGTCTTGTTAGATTACTGCTCGGAACTTGCGAACAACGTGTCGTAAACAGAATACCGTGCGTAATCGGGGCGGGTTGCAAGTTCATTTATAAAACAAGCCTTCGTTTTGCTATAGAAGATCTTTGTGCGCATTTAGGTGAATATTAGTGATTAAATGGGGGTTAGTTATATATAACCGACGAAAAATTTCATCGCAGGGGCGTCCAAAATCATGTACTGAATCCATGGTAACAGGTTCTACGTCGATGTACCACCCTGTATTATAGTAGGAGATGGAATTTTGATGAGCTCGTGGCTAAATAATAACAGCCGCACAGGTCGATCCATCAAGTTAAGCTACGCTTCCCAGGGTTGATCCGTGGATGGGTGACATCTTTACATACCGAGACTCGTCCGTGCCTCGCAAAGTACGTTAAGCCGTTGGCCCGTCTGTCATTCGTGGATCTTTGACAGTCGTTACGGGTCGTCAGAAACCCGAAAGTCTGACAATCAGTCTTACCAACGGGTATCGTGTTACCCAGTAACTGGGTTGTGGAGGTCAGATAGGCAGTCGCTCTATGTAAAATACTGGTATTCAGCTGCATCCGGTTAGACTGGAAGCCGACCTCAACATAGTTGAGAAAAGGATAGGCAGATTCATGGGATTTTGTGGGTACTGATTACAAAGATGATAATTAATAACATTATTAATACACATACACACATACATAAACTGTCTTCCTATGGGGGTAGGCAAAAACTGCAGAACGCCCCTTTAAAATGAATGAATGAAAATTATTTATAATTTCCAATAAAACAAAGCTATTATTTTTAGGGAATCAGCTTTGTGTGGCAGTTTTTTCTGGATATTCTAAGTATAAACAATGTTAATACCACAGAAGTTTAAAAAAAAAAATACAGCATTGAAAATACCAACCATACAAAAAAAACCGTCTCAAATATTCCCAACGCAACGCAATCTCCTGCTCCAAATTCCAGCATACATACGAGTACATATACCAGATTTCCGTATACCAAGATCCTAATTTTAAAGTCCAATTACTTCCCTACATCGTCGACAGGCTCCACACGAAGTTCAGAACATAACCGATTCGGGAGCTGTTCTTGTGAGCGTTGCACATGACACTTAATTTCTTCATCGCCTAAAGCGCTGTGCCTTAATATAAGGGTTTGTATATACGATTGTGTATGCTTATCAATTACTGTGTTTTTTGATGCCCTATGATTGTTTCCCCTCGTTTTTTATGTACTTGTACATCATTATTTTCCCTCCTGTTTAGGGTTCCGTAGTCAACAAGGAACCCTTATATTTTCGCCATGTCCGTCTGTCTGTCGGTCTGTCCGTTTGCGAAATTTTAAGCTTTAAAGTGCAAATTTTTGTTAGAGTCAAGTGTCTCCCGTGCTAGCTAAATGGTTAGTTCTGGGTGTATAAAAAAATTCACGGCAGTAGTATACATAACGAAATTTAAAGGAAAACTATCAGAGCTAAGTAGGCTCTACAAGTTTACGAGTAATAATCGACCAACTTACATTTGCAGTTGCAAAAACATGTTCTTCCATACATTCTGTATGAGAGAACATGTTTTTCAAATACAATGTTAAGTTTGTTCTTAGGATAAATTCATCCCAACTACGGAATCCTTAATTGTGCGTGGTCCGACACGCACTTGGTTGGTTTTTATATATTATTATTTTAAGTGTGTAAGTTTTTAAATTATGCAAATATTATCTTGAAGAAAGTAAAAAAAACAGAATATTACTGTTAGGGTACAAATTCAGCTGTACGGTATGTGTGATCATTCTATCAACCGTATTGTGCCATATTTCTCAATAGACAATTCTATTGTATTTTTGTGTTTATAGTAAGTACGGTTTGTGCATCGTTTCGGTTCGCCATAATTATTAAACAAGTGCGATAAAAATGTGACTCTTTTCCAGAACTAAAACAAAGTCTTATCAAGTTTTGACGACACGGTTGGCGCAGTGGCTGAGCGATCGACTGCTGCGTAACGTGTCGCGGGTTCGATCCCCGCACGGAACAAATATTTGTATGATCTGCAAGTAGTTGTTCCGGGTCTGGGTGTTAGTGTATGTGAGTTTCTATGTTTGTAAACGCACCCACGATACAAGAAGAAATTCTTAGTGTGGGGCAACGTTTTAAAAAAAAAAAAAAAAAAAAAAAAAAAAAAAAAAGTTTTAGTTTAAAATAACAAAGTCATCTGTTGTAGAAGATAATTTTCTTACGAATATAAGTAGGTACTATGATTTCACGTTGCCATTAATTTATAATGCCGATAGAATAACACAGCCACGTGAGCGAAGGCGCGGGCGCAGCTCGTTTCGTCATTACGAAGCTAACCTACGAAAATCAACGACGTAATCAACGAACCTTATTATTGTCAAGTCCTCAGAACTTTCTCACCTCTGATTACAAACGTACTCTAGCAAGTCTTTGTACCTTCAGAATAGATATTTTATGTGTAAATAACTTACATTTTGTATGCATATCATCCCGAGACGGAGATGCAGTTTAAAAGCGATTTGATCGAGAGATTCTTCTTAGCCATTTTATAGTGTGTCAACGACTGAAATCGCTTTGGGACTTTAAATTGTAAAAGCTTTACTTCCCAGAGATTGTCGGTGAATTTCCGTTTTCTTTTAGCGACATAAAATATAGAATTGGGACACTATTTCAAGCATTTCACAGTCGCCGATCCTTGAGTTAAACAGAATTTAGGTGCTTATATTATCCCTTGAAGTCTTGAAAATCGGAGAGATATTTTACGCGCAAAGGTAAGCAGAAAAGGGGTGGTGTAGTCACAAAGCTGAGCAAACTAGTGACATCAAAGCTTTTGCTACCGATGCTCCTGTTAACTTTGACTGGCCAGAGTATTAAAACTGGCAAGTAAGAAGGATATTTCCATTTGTTGGTCGCAATAAAGTGAATTAATAAGTAACTAAAAGCATAATTTCTTAGTCAAAAGGTTTGGTTAAGTTGCTATACAGAGTAACGCAAAGTTAAAGCTGATTTACACGATTTGTTTAATTATTAATGTGCCTAAAATTTGTCTTTATTTTTATTACGCTGAATACTCAGTGACATAAACTCTGCACTATGCGCGTACGTAGGTACATAACTTTATTAAACATGTGATTTCTAAGTATATTACTTAAATGGGTGTTATAGAACGTTAGTTGCATAGATAGTATCATGTCGCCACCGTACTTTCCCTTGCGTAGGTACCAGGCCAACAGAACCAAGGGAGAGCCAGTAAGTGCATTGAAACTATGAATAATACATACGTGCTGAGAGATTGCAAGCCAATCGCTTGCGTAGCTATAGTAAACTCAGTTAACCCTTATCGCATCAGGGTGTGAAGTCAGCAGAAATCAGAGTAGGTTTTACTTACATAAATTGAATTTATTTTCTACAGGAAAATCACGATATAAACGCATAAATTTTAAATAAGTATACACTACACTAATCTTCGCGTCGTTCTTTCGCTTTCTGGCATGTAAGACGATCTCATGGTGCGAGTCCATCTTTTTAGTCTCTGTTCAAAGTTCAAAATTTTAAAGTCATTCATCATTTATTCAAACTAGGCTGAGAACCAGCACTTTTCGAACGTCAACATTACATAAGACAGTCCCCCAAAACGCCCACCCTTCACCACTTCCTAGTGCTTTAGCTTTCCTGGTAATACTTGAATTACTCGTACAGTCTATTATCACATGGTAATGACGTAGCCATTGACCTCGTAAAAGATAGCAACTAAAAATAGTGTAACGTTGACGTCAAAATCCATTGTTCACTTAATTATAGAAAACTAATATATTGCGGCTATTAACATCCTAGTTACACGCCGTCATTAAAAATAATACGACCGCCAGGTGACTGCTTGTAAAACCGGGGACCCACTGTGCAAAATTTTGCTGATGAAGGGAGAGCCGGGCTTTACCACAGCTCAAGATCAGTACTTCAGTTTTTGGCAGTCAGCTTTGTTACTTTATGGTCCACCCGCAAATTGACCGAATCTCGAGATCCAACAATGAGGTTGCCATCACGATAGATGTCAGAATGTTGACTACCTTCATACGACGATCACTCTATGCATTAATCTCAGTGAGTCTAACTAAATCTTTCAAGTGCCTGAACGATATTCGATTTTTCCGTGGATACTTTCAGGTTGGCTGTCAAAGGCAAATGCCTGTCAGTAGCTCCATTCAAGATATCGGTGTCTGGCTGTATTTGGTAACACTGGACATCTTTGAATACTACTCATTTTTCATATCTACCGATCTACATATTCTATTATATAATTCGATTTTTATAACTGTGCACTTGGAGCTATCAAAATCGTAGTTTGTTAGTATTTAATTCACCCGCCCAGTTACCTCCTCAATGCCCCGACGCCTCTTAATACGGTCTACACAACTCGTGTCGTCTCCACAGTACTGTCTTAATACGGTCTACACAACTCGTGTCGTCTCCACAGTACTGTCTTATTATTCGTGAAGTTCTTATTGTTATTATTTGAACCACATACACTGTAATATTTTGACATTGACAGGTTGGTTGGTAGTCATAAAAATCGGGTTATAATCTCACCGTGAAAGCTTAGGTGAGCTTGACGTGAGGAGGCTGTCAATACTGCCAATCCCTAGCATCAGGTGGAATGACAAGTCACTTCAAGCTCATATCATCTAAGTTTTCACAATGAGATTTTTTTTCAGAATAGACCGGCTTAGAATGTTTCAAAATCTATCACTTGTTTTCACTAGTGAGTACGTGGTTCAACCCAATGATTATAATAACCGGCTTCCTTTGTACATGCACACACAGATGCAAACTTTACGAGTAAAAATATCCTCATTTGTTACAGTGTTGCGTCATCCTTTGTTGTCACGGGTTATAGCGGGCGAGCTGTTATTACTGAGCACAATTGTGCTCTTTGAACGCAAAATGCCACTTGAGTTACGAAAGGTACGCAGAACAGCTCATGTTCATATCGCTGGGAGAAGAGCTTATTTTAAAATGGAGAGGATTTATAAAAATAATGAATTATCGCTGCTATATTTTTAATGCCTGGTGCAAAAAGAGGGGTGTTATAAGTTTGGAGTTTGTCTTTGGCATCGTGGCACCCAACCGGATGAACAAATTTCAGTGCGGTTCTTTCAGCTACTTCCCTGTTGTCTCAAACGGTCTTCTTGTGTTTTTAGTATCGATTTAAATTTAGTTTTACGACCCAATCCTTGGCATGGCTTGTTTTGAAACGGTTTTACATGAAACCTTTGCAATCTGACCTCCGTAGCCTTGCTTTTGTTACAATACCTCGGGGGCTAATTGGCGCTATTTGAACTAAGCCAAGAACTGCACACTACACGGATGAAAATTAAGGTAACAAGCACAACAGTGTCATTTTGATTTTAAAATGTGATTTAACTG
This sequence comes from Agrochola lota, assembly GCA_947364205.1. Classification (NCBI taxonomy): domain Eukaryota; kingdom Metazoa; phylum Arthropoda; class Insecta; order Lepidoptera; family Noctuidae; genus Agrochola; species Agrochola lota. The sequence continues at coordinate 5,942,749 of OX376231.1, read as the reverse complement.
GCTACTACCATTTTAAAAACTGCCTGTAAAATTCAATACCAAGAGAATTATTAATACTTAACCGATCTTCTTCTTTTCGAGCTATTTACAACCTAGGTCCGAGAGATTCCCTTCGAAGAAAATTCAAAGAAGTAAATATTCTGACTCTAGCCTCACAATATATTTTTGAAAACCTAATGTATGTACACAAAAATATATCAAATTTTAAGAAAATGTTCGATATTCATAGTTTAATTACCAGAAATAAACACAACCTTGCTGTACATCGCACTCGTCTCCACAGAGTAGGCAACTCGTTCATGGGTCAATGTATACGGTTTTACAACAAACTTCCCATTGACATTCGAAGCTTACCCATTAAACGATTTAAAATTTGTATTAAAACCAAACTTTGTAAAAAAGGGTACTATAAAATTTCAGATTATTTAGAAGATAAAAAAGCTTGGGATTGAGCTGCTCGCTCTGCTAAACCTTGTGATAAAACCATAAAACTTGACATTATTTAGTAAAATCATTAAAATATACCAGTTTTATTTAAACATTAAAACAAAATGACATGATTACTTTGTAAAGTATAATATTATTTTAATTACCTATTGTGAATGTGAGGACTATGTGGATATTTTTTTTTTTTTCTTTACTCCTTTTTTTCCTTTCTCAGTTAGTTTTAATGATGGTCTGGCAGTTTGAGTAGTTTATGCGGCCTACCCAAATGTCCTTTCTTTGGTATCGTTCGTCGAGTTGAGCTCCTTATGAAATGAAATTGTTTATTCTGTAAATAGGATATAGGAATCACGTTTACACGTCATATTAAAAATATATTAAATTTTGCTAGATGAGTTCGGCGTTTCCTATCCGACTACTCTGAGAAGAAAGGCCGAAACAAACTCAGAGTATGTATATATATGTTCTGAGTTGAGCTCCACGATTACTGACAAATGTTTGCACTGACTGGACAGGTCCACTAAAATCTGTGTGGTTCTTTTCTCAAAAGACCATTTCAGACATTAATCTACATGGTCCTCATATGGCTTGACCAAGATTATGTCTGGACTTTAAAAGAGACTGTGACCTCTGAGTTTGTTTCGGCCTTTCTTCTCAGAGTAGTCGGATAGGAAGCGCCGAACTCATCTAGCAAAATTTAATATATTTTAAATATGACGTGTAAAAGTGATTCCTATATCCTATTTACAGAATAAACAATTTCATTTCATTTAGAAAAACGTTTTAAAATCTCATGTGCCTGCAATTTTACTAGCACCTACGTGCCTGGATTTTTTTATTTTATTATAGCATAATAATTTTATAATAAGATATAATTTATTATAATTATTATATCACTATATAAATAAATCTTATCTTATCTTATAATTCGTTTATGTTTTATAAAAATATATTTTGAATGGTTCAGATAATAATTATTTTATTTATATTTTATTTATAAATATCGGAACAAAGCAATAACGCTTGGTGACAATGGTATGTTGATATTACTTTATATGCTTACTAATAAAAAACAGTCAATGTCAAACACTTCTCATAAATATCTAATACATTACACATTAAAGCGGATTACACTGACGATCCGATATATAAATGTAATGCGGCTACAATAGATTGCCAAGTGAATCGGAGATAAGTCTCGGGTACCGTCCGGATGGAGTCACGTTTTGCGTATTCAGCCATTTTGTATTGTTGATGCTAAAAGATGGACATAATCTTCTTGGGACCAAAGGTCCTTTAGACCCAAGAAGATTATGTCCATCTTTTTGTGTGAATAGGCTGAAAGGTTATTGGTATAACGATCGGATATATTTATGGTATTTAAAGTAATTGGTTATACAGATATAAAAGTATCATCCATTTTAGGTTTTTCCTTTTTCACTAGACTTTTCTTAACAGAAAGACAATCTTAACAATCGACGGCTAAACCTGTAACTCGTATACTAAATCCAAAGGCATCTTAGCGTTTAATTCAATAGGAGATAATCGCTTCCAAAACAAGCAATCCATAACAGATTTACCCCTCAATCTCTTTCAACACAACTCACAAAAACTTCACTTTCGAGAACTTTTCCGTTTTTAAAAGTCGCAAATAACAAGGACGCTCTCAAGCCGAAACATCCTTAATCATGTTATTAAAACTTCTTCCTTCCAGCGTTGCTTAACAAAAAGTCGATCGTTCCGACTCGGGCGCCGATTCGATAAGCTTGCCTGTACCTAATTGGCCCACTGGAGAGCCACCAGATAGAAGTTCTGAGATAAGACAGATCTTAGAGTACATTATAGGTACTCTAAGATCTGTCCGATCTCAGAACTGTTGTCATCTGTGTTCATAATGATAATGCTAGCGTTTGGATAGCGGCTGAGAAATGCAATTTTATAGAAAAATATTAAAAAAAAATTGTAACATAGTACCTTTACCTACGTATATATAGTAAATATACTTTCACATACAGCAAAGGAATCAGCATCTTCGCTTTTTAGCTTTAAAGATTTAAAACCATTTTTCCAAGTTTCTTGTAAAACGGCCAAACAAACGGCCCTAAAACAGCATGGACTCCTTACCTTCAACTCCTCGCTGTTACAAAGTAAAAGACGCTTTGACCCAGTGGATCGCCATGGTAAACAACTCACTACTATGTTCTCTAAACGTTTCTTTTGTCATCTTAGCCGCTTTATCTACAATCAAATAAATAGTACGCTCCCGATTTATGATCTTACCAAAACGAAGTGTGAAATGAAGGTTAGGAACTGGCTCCAGGAGTTAAATGATGAAGCTACGGAAAAACTTCTTGCTGCTACGGTATAAATTGCTTGTTTGATAACTATCCTATCATATTTTCTTACACACACGCCCACTCACACGCACACACACACCACACACACCACGCACACCACATACACTCACAGACATACTAACCCTAGAATAAGTAATAATCATTAGTGTAATCTCTCTTTTTTTATTTTTTTTATGGTTTTATATAACTTACCGCATTTGTAATGAAATGAAATGAAATTAAATTAAATGAAATTGTTTATTCTGTAAATAGGATATCGGAATCACTTTTACACGTCATATAAAAAATATTAAAAAAATAAGCTAGATGAGGTCGGTGTTTCCTATCTGACTACTCTGAGAAGAAAGGCCGAAACAAACTCAGAGGTCGCAGTCTCTTTTAAAGTCCAGACATAATCTTGGTCAAGCCATGTGAGGACCATGTAGATTAGTGTCTAAAATGGTCTTTTGAGGAAAGAACCACACAGATTCGAGTGGACCTGTCCAGTCAGTGCAAGCATTTGTCAGTAATCGTGGAGCTCAACTCAGAACTTAAGGAGCTCAACTGTGTACAAGTGCATAATCCTTAATAAATATAACTGCTTCCAAAGGGGTGGAGACCTGGTGTCCTGAAATACAGGCCTTACGCCTAGCTTAGGTACCAGTATCCCACAGTATAAATAAAACTATTATGTATTGTCCAATGATTATTTGAAAATGTACTTTATATTATGGTGAGAAATAAATCTTATCTTATCTTATCTTCTTCACGATTGTACATGTGTTTCTTGTAGAATTACCATTGCTACAAGCATGACAGGATTTGGAACTTCCAAAATCACTGAGTAGAATTAAGTATAATTTTTTTTAGAAGTCTGCTAAGTTTAATAGACTTCTGAAAAAATTATACTTTAAAGGTATGAGAAACAGGGTGGAAAGTTCACTCATCTCCCATAGAAAAGGGAGGATCCTCCGACCAGACGGGTGTCGTGTCTGGCGGGCAACTGCCCAGAGGTTGAAGTCGGGAGCTTGTATATATGTCCATCGCGCGGTAAACGCTAATTGCGCGATGCAGGATTTGTGTGACGTCAGAATGTTGTGTGACATGAAGTCTTTGATGCGTAGTTCGCATGTGGCGATGTAGATGCCGCCACAATACCTATAGCATACACGAATGTTCCACAATTTTCAATGACACGCCACATAAAATAATTTCAAATAGATCCAAATCTTTTAATTATCTAATCACCATCTCGTAAATAGCAGCTTTTTACCTCCATGAAAAATTCAACTCGGCTTCATGCTTCACCTGAAATAATTTGAATCCGCACGTTAACAAAACTATTCAGTTTCGCATCGATTCGCCGCCGGCTCTGTAATTGGGCGCCACCGCGCCGTGTCGAGAGGCACAGTCGCTTGACACACATCTGCGAGACAGCCTTATACCTGAACTGTACGAGATAATGGCTCTACAAGCTTAGGGGGTAGCTTTTAGTCTGTTAAGTTACGACTATTTTTGGCTTTTTGTTGAAGAAATGGAATAATAAATCCATTAGCTATTTTAAAGTCATGTATCATCACATCGAACATGGCATAATTATTATACTTATAAAAAGGTCATCATTAATTAAACATAACATATATGCTGAATCAAGAGTGAAAACGAATTTCTCAGCTATGCATACAAAAAAACCGGGAGGCGGATCACGACATTATTCTAACTGAACTTTGGCAAAAACAAAAACTTCATACGCTGGAAAACTGGTAACGCGAAATATTGACAATTAATCAAAATCTAAATCGGTAACTAGAAAGTTTATATTCCAAGATGTTGTAAGTTACCCAATGATCGTCTTCAAAGAAAATCGTATAGTACTTGAGTAGGTATGTCTTAAATTCCTATTGTCACTGCAACGTGAACATTTTCCCCAAGTAGCTTGGCGAAGCAATAGATGTTGGTCAAGTTCTCGATCCCAGAGGTAAGCTCGCTACGTCTTTAGTATGCCAAACAACGTGATAACAAAAAGTAGCCAGTTCCGACTCCCAGTCGATTCTCCGCAAGTTCTTCTTGTAATTGGACGAGTAGGGCTTGAGAGTTCCAAACTTGCTTGACACAGATCCCGAGATACCGGATACATACTAATGTCTATATTTGTTCAAGTATATGAGATAGTTAGAAAGATAGTATGTGCAATGTATGTACATAAATAAAATTACGGGAATTTTTCACAGTGGGTACAATCAACACTGAGACAAAATATTAAAACTTCAACAACAGGGTTCTGTCTTTTGTAACAGGGTACTGACTCGTTGAAAAGTCTCACGTCAGACTTAATGGTGACTGATTGACCAGGCAAAGAGTATCAATATGTTGCAAGCTAATTGTCAGTCTCATGTCTCCTTCAATTACTCAGGTCTGTGCAGGTCTTATTGTTCCTAACATTCAATTACCTCTGACCTCAAAAAAAATTGTAGGCCCCTAATTTGTTTCGTACCAACTTTTAATTTCGTTTTGTTGGTTAATTTCGTGTAGAGTGTAGATATAAAAATATTATTTCATAATTTTGAGTTAATTTCTTTCGAAGTCGGTTTAATTTTTTTAAATTACTTTTTTATTTCGTAATTTTTAGTTCTAAGTAAAATCTGGAGTACTTGTTTAGTTTTTTTTTTTTGTAATTATTTAAAGATTTCATTGTGAGCATTGATAGATTTTTTAAGTAAAAAAAACTAGTATAGTTTGTTTTTAATATGCTTGCCTAATGTAAAAAACGGTTTCATATGTTTAAGTGAGGCTACAGACGAATCAAGAGAAGCTGCTACGTATGGCAAAACGCCACCAGAAAACGTAATTTCAACCGACCCAAACAAATGTGTCGGACTTTTAACTCAACTTCAAGTGGCAGTGGGATCAAAAGTTCAAAAGTGATGCTGAGAAGAAATGTTTCGGTGTCTGACTAAGCCGTCAAAAGATGCAGATAGTTATGTGCCAATATCTCCAATCACGGTAACGTTTCAAGCTAAACGTAGTTAAGGTGACGTGGAACGACGCATTTTACCGCTGATACTTAGTTCGGTTGTAACTGTATACAAGTTACAGGGCACAACACTTGATACTGCAGTCGTAAATTTAGGCAAAAGGTTATTTGCAAAGGGTCAAGCTTATGTTGCTTTGAGTAGGGTTTAATTCGCTTGATGGCCTTGCTATAGATGAGTTAGATCCCAACAAGCTTTTGAAACAACCAATTTTTTTGCGATTACAAACTTACATTTGCAGTTGGAGAATTGACCGTGACGTATATCAATGTATGGGAGAACATGTTTCGCAACTACTATGTTAAGTTTGTTATTGGGATGAATTCATCCCAACTACGGAACCCTTCATTGCGTGGTCCGACACGCACTTAGCCGGTTCATTTTTTTTCTAACACGCTCTAGAATTTGACCAAGGTTTTGAGTTGTTGCCCTATGACACCATACCCGTAGCTCGTATCAATAAGCCAGGCCGTCGCACTTACACGTATTAGTCCATATCTTGAAAATGACTGAACCGATTTTGATGAAACTTGCACTGTGCCCTAAGTTGAAGTAAATGTAAGCCAATAAAAAAACAATGGTCGCAATCCGATTAATAGTTTCGGAGATATGCGAGGACAAACATACATACAAACATACAAACAAACATACATAAACCTATGAAATTTTGTATATTTGTTTGGAAGCCATAACAGATTATCATATGTGAATATCTTGCAGTTCCAATGATATTACATACATACATGTCGAATCGATAAACTTCCTTTTTTTAAGTCAGTAATAAAAGAACATCATTTATCAAGGTTCTATCGCAAATTACTCCCGAAATTGGTCTTGCTTGCTCTTCAGTTATAATTTCGTCTGAATTGTAAGGAGATGCCTACGTTTGATAAGTGGTTTCATTTAGAATATTAATGGAGTCTAGCTTTAAAAGGTTATGTTTGGGTCTGAATTTCTGTTTTAATAATTCAGTGATATCATTGTCTGTACACAGCCCTGGTCCTATTTGAATATAGCCTTCAATATTGTTCATTATGCCATTGTCCCGCGTACAATATGATCAATTCTGTTAATCCTCATATTTAGGATTCGCATATCACTAAACACTGTCATGCCTAATGAGAAATAAGCACGATAACATTGATAGTATAATGAAATTATAATTTCTGCCTGTAATTTTCCCAGGTTAGGGCAAACGCCTGTAATACAAGTAAATACCACTCTTTAAGGGGTATAGTGTTGCCAATGACCTTGCGCATGTTTATGTTTACTCAGGCACCCAGTAGACAAAAGTTGTAAGTGATTTTAGATTTTAGACTAATGTTTCCAGAGTCCCAGACGATGGTTTTCTTCTTCATAAATCCGTGGTGTGTATGTATAAATTACTAACTTCCGCCAGTGGCTTCACCCGCGTGATGAAAAGTAAAGTATCCTATGTCCTATTCCATGTCATGGTCTACCCGTGTGCAAAATTTCATCTAAATCCGTTCTGCCGTTTTAGCGTGAAAGCGTAACAAACAAACACACTTTCGCATTTATAATATTAATTAGGATAGTTAGGCTTATGAATTTAGTGACACAATATGTTAATCCACGAGATTAGCAACCAAAAAGACCTATGTATATTTTGAGTGCCAACTTTTTAAGATGCTTTTTAATTTGATATAAGTTTTTCAGCAAAATGATAACATTACAGTATTCAGTCAGACCATTTCGGTAAACTTTTGAAATTTGCTTCGTAATTGGCCGGTAGCGGTTTAAGTGCTCCACAGTTGCTTGACACAGATCTCAAGATATGTGGTACCTATAGAATGTGGAATGTATGAGATTACACTACATTTTGCCTAAAATCTTATGTTAAATTAGAATATCTCTGCAAGTTGGACTATTCTGAAATGGAAGATGCATCTTTCTCATAGTTTAGTCTAAATTTTTAAATCTTTTAGCTTTTTAAGTTCTGAGTTGAGCCACACAATTACTGACAAATGCGTGCACTAACTGGACAGGTCCACTCAATCTGTGTGGTGCTTACCTCAAAATACCATTTCAGACAACAATCTACATGGTCTTCACATGATCTGTCCAATATTATGTCTGGACTTTAAAAAGACTGTGACCTCTGAGTTTGTTTCGGCCTCTCTTCTCAGAGTAGTCCGATAGGAAACGCTGACCTCATTAAAATATGATTGACGTATAAAAGTGTTTGTAAATATAATATAAATTTGTAATGATGATGATAATCTGTGATGAGATGTCATGATGGCCCCGTGGTTAAGGCCTCGCCTCTCATGTACGAGGTTGTGGGTTCAAATCCGGGCAAGTACCAATGTGACTTTTTCAATTCATATATACTTTCTGAGTTTATCTTGGACATTACTGACATCGGTGAAGGAAAAACACCGTGAGGAAACCTGGACTTATAAGTTAATATAAGTCTGCAATCGCAAAACCCGTCTTAGCAAGCGTGGTGATCAATGCTCGTGCCTTTTCTGTATGAGAAGAGGCCTTTGCCCTGCAGTGGGACAATAATAGGCTGATATTATATTAATATTATTTTAAATAAAATCATTTATCATTGCCACCAAAAAAGTTCCTCCAGTAAACAAATCAATACTTTAGTCCTGACTGAGATTTCCATTGCGATTTCAAATTCAATTGCACTTATGTGGAGACATTACTTGGCTTTTAAAGAATTGATCTAAACTTGCTGTTAGGTGGCACAACACGACTACTAATTATTATAGTGTAGCAACACTGGCGGCAGCTTCCCCTCGGGCAATGGCTGCCATACTCGCCTGTAACAACGTATCATAATAAAAGTATTATTACTTACCTACTGGTGGCCTTCATATTTCCTGCCCAGCAACCTTATTGCGTAACACACTATCTATCACAATCTGAATAATTTTGAAGGATGTTGCTAATCCATTGCTTCTTATCGTCGAAAAAAATGTGTCTGCTTAACAACGTAAATAACTCAATGAATGTTGTTGAACTGTCAAAATTCTAAATTCTAAAGTCATTTATTCAAACTAGGTTGAGTACCAACACTTTTCGAACATCAAAATTACATAAGACAGTCCCCCAAAACGCCCACCCTTCACCAGTTCCTAGTGCGTTAACTGGGAAGAAGAACTGGCACAACAAACTCCCCAGCAAAAAAAAAACAATTCAATTGCTACTGTAATTATGTTACGCAATTACCCCACTGATCTCCATGAAGAAGTCTTATCTACAGCCGCTCCTCGTGGTATTCATTCTGCACACGACCTCGAAACAGGTGCTTAGCCCTTTTACTCTCTAACTACAGTCTGAGAATGAAAACGCTAAGCACCTTTATCCATTCCTTACGTCATATTTTTTTTTGGTTCTTCAACGTAGGCTAGAATATTTCATGCAAGTTTATATATATCATCATCTCAATAATCCGTGCCACTAGCATGTGCATTCGCGGCACAAGGCATAAATTTAAACCAATAGCCAAATTTATTCGGCTTCGACGATGGAGCAGCAGATTACAATAAATCGCGACAGATAAATGAGCATGTGTTATGTTGTGTTATGCTCCGATGATGTCAATAAACTTTCCCCAAAAAATTAATGGTACCTAAAAAAAGTTTATTTAAATTAAATCGAACGTCAAATATTGTTCATTATTAACATCGAACGTTAATGCACGCCTAACTTGGCATTAACGTAGCCTACCAGTCCTCGAGACAATAACAGCCTACACAGTTAAGGCGCGGTGTTACCTCAATATTCCCAAAAAACTGGTTTCTTTGATAGTCGAGTATGACGTAACGCAATGAAAATATACGACGCAAAAAATACAGTGGACAGAGAAAGGTTTAGAGTAAAATTTTAACCGAATAGAATAGTAGAAAATAGTTTGATATTCCCAATAAAAAATACTTCATAAAAATACACTTTGGCGTCGAACATCTCCGTATTTTCAGCGATAACAACATTTTTTTTTTAAGAGATCAATAGAAAAAACATTATTTTATAACGTTAACCAGACAATTATATAATTTAATGTGTATATTCTGAATAATCTAAATAAAACCCGTAAAATAAATGCCCATTCGCAGCTTACTCACATCGTCAACCCAAATATTTATTCGATTTTCAACCTTATTTAATGCTCTGTAATTGTGAAAATAGATATTGCGGGCTACCGTATAGCGCGCAGACGAAGTTGTGTGAGTGCAGCGGTAGGATTTAAAATCGTAGTAAGTCCGCGCCTTAACTAGCAATACCTAGAATTTCAGTCTACATTCTGGCAATTCCCGTAATTTTATGAAAATTCGCATTCTTGTGTAAGTCCCAATCTGTTAAAAATACCGAATTTACCTACATTTTTGCCAAGATTTGACATTAATTGTAGCTGATTACGGGAATTGGCCTTCTAAATTTCTGATGCCTCGAACGTTTATACACGCCTGAATTGGCATACACCTAGTCTGCCAGTCTCTGAGACACTAACAGCCTAGGTATGTAGGTGTTAATTAGGAATACCTAGAATTTCAGCCTACATTCTGGTATGCAGTGGTCCAGACTGTTCGTTAATGTTATGTCAATCAGTGAGAGGAAGCTGATATCTCGGAAATGTCATCGGGACGGTGTGATGTGACATACATCAGTCTAAAGCTGAAATATACATCCGAGTAAACGGGTAAACTGAATGGCAGTAAGGTAAACATCATTTTGATTGTTCGTTTGTCCGAGCCATTAATATCTCAAAAACAAAAATTCTAACGATGTAAATTATTACTGAATATTAATTTACATCTCCTGAAAATATATTTTTTGTCATATTATATTTTCGAAGAAGTAAAACAGATTCACACTGCATCCGATTAATTAGTAACATTATCCATCCGTAATTTTCATTTGGGACTATTATATTTTTGAATAATAATGACATAACATCACACCTTTAATCCCCCCGAAAAGTTAGGCAGAGACTGGTGAAATGAGGGTTTACTATAGGGTACACACCCTATAGTAAACCCTCATTTCACCAGTTATGTTTAAGTCCCATATAATAGGGGGCGAGGCGAATAATATTAATGTTTGAATAAACACTACACATACGTATGGAACCCGCAATGAAATTAGTTTTTTTTTTTTTGAGGTTTGGAAATTATCAAATGACTTCTCCCGCTCTGGGCGGAGCGGGAGGGCGTGTCAGACTTTTACTGACTAAAACCCACCCGTGTTCCTTCCGTTGCCTGTGCGCCGGGGCCGCGATATCCCTTTCGGACAAACTCGCAACCCTGGCAGGCATTGGCCCTCACGGACCCCGTCAGTTGGTGCTGACATCTCTTTGAGGCGCGCGTGGGTCACAACGCGCGGTCGACCCGGGCCTGGTCCTTATCGGACGGCGAGCTACCCAATGCTCACCGTCTGCCAGCCCCCGAGCCTACGGTACCCGGTAGCCGGAAGTCGGCTCGCGACTCCTGACGCCCGGGGCGTCTCCTGCGGTGACTAGACTTTTTATCTTTTTTAAAGAAATTCTATCCTAAAAATGCAATTGTCAAAAAGCTTTATTTATCAAAAGCCAGTTTATAACCAACACTGATTTCGGATTGTCAAACACAAAAAAAAATATAGGAAGGTAGGTTAGTCATACATAAATCTCAACTTTTTCTGTAAACTAAAAAACCTCGTGCACATGCAAACCCAACATTAGTTTTTCCCAGAATAAACGAACAGGACTAGTGGTTGCTTTATATTTAGTTTTTATACTGTTATTTCTGTAATTTGCACTATATGCTCGTGGCAAACGTGATTGCTTTATTAGTTCTATATAAAGGAGTGTTTACAGTTTGATCAATACAATGTCCAACATTGTTTATTTTTATGAAGCTTGATGTTGAAAACTAACATTTGTTATGCCTATTAATATATAATATATATATATATTATTAGGTTGTCGCTGCACTAAAACATATATTTGATAAATACCAGTAAACAATTAGATACGGAGACAAAATTAAAAGGCTACGCGATGGTTTCCAAAATCCATAATAACTTTTCCTTACCGATAAAATATAAATCCAACGTTTTAATTAAATTTCAAAGTAAACAAATAAATCTTGTTGGGGAAAATATATACTTAAGCATACATAAAAATAATTACGAAAATCTTTTATAAAAGATTCGAGCCATTGAAGCCTGTCTGTAGTCGGTACCTTATCAAAGACTCACTGATCCCGAAATAGCTCAGCATAAGTTCCACGTCGTTGGATCAGAGCTGAACAGAGCAATAAGGCAATAACCGCAAAGGTTATATGCAATAACGAGCGTCGGATCGACAGCCGAGAGTTGCCGAAGTAGCCCGAACGCGATTGACACCGATACCGGCTTCATCTGGTTTGAACTGCTTCCGAAGTAAAAATGTTTGTATTGATAAATAGCAGTTCGGTGAGGTTTATTTATTGGGGTTCATCAGATTATTGCAGATTTTTTCTGAAAGACAGTAATACTACCTTTTTGGTACATTTCAACATGGTTTCTGTAACTTTTATATATGAGGGTAAACCTACATTTATAACAGTCATACTAATGAGAACAAATAACAAAATTAAATTAATTATTTTTCTTTTGTTTCAGGTTTAATAAAGTCTACAAATGAGCTCCTGTTACCTTGAGTGTAAGTAAAAAAAAACATTTTTATATAGAGTTACCTACTAAAAAAGCACTTATTTTGGACGCCTAAAAAAATCTTACATAATTTTAAATAAAAAAAGTTGGTATTAAAAGTCTGGGAAGTTGTGACAAGTTTGTCATTTCTCTTTATGAAACCGCACGTTTTTTAAATTGGATTCTCGAATAATGGACGACTTTTTGCGCGTCGGTCGTATGAATCGCATTTGTCGGTGACAGTTTATATTGTCACGTACGTTAACGACATGTTGACATGTTATCGTATTTTTTGTAACAAAGAAGATTTTATCTTTTTACATGAACACAAATGAAATAAAAAAATACATTTTCAGCAATCTGGTAAAACGATGAAGGTACGCTCAGCGATAAAAGTCGATTAACACAAAAAAAATATTTGTATATTCATATCATAGCTAAGAGTTCTTTTAATTTTACTTCTGTTCCGATTTTAATTAAATATTTAGCTCAATAAGCGTTACTTGACTTTTGTCGGTAACTGTACCAACCAATTTTTTTCTCCAAATAGTTTTCTAATTCAAATTTGATAAATACATTTATTTGAATAACTTTAAATGCTAGTTCAATACGAATACGAATCAAGAATAATTCCACTGCCACAGCAGAATACAAAAATATACATAATTAAAGCTAACTCGAAATTTTATTTTTATCGTCAAACAAAGGGAGAAGAGAATGTCATGCTATCTCATACATTATGTATAGAGAATATTTAAATAGTTTAGTCATACCGCTAGAACTTTAATTATGGACAAAAGAAAATGCAATTTTATAGTCCGCTGCATTTTCTTTTATTTACTTTTTAATGGCGTTTTTAAACGAAACGTTAATGGGTTTCAGAATTGGAAAGACGTTAGGGCTCGGATTTCTTTGTTCTATGTAAGCAAATGCTTTTCTAATATATAAAAAGAATATTATTGTCATTATCACTGTATTGGTCTGTAAATGTATAGTTGTTATGATTATAGCTTTTATAAAAAAAAACCTGATTCCCAGGTTGCATGTTTCTGAATCAAAACTAATTTTTTTCTGCCCATTCTGTACCTATCTCTATAAAACAAAATTATGTAAAGATATAAATGTGACATCATAATAATATTATGATGTCACATTTATATGTTCCTGAATAAAATGATTTTAATATAAGGCTGCCTTTCCGTTAACGCGGAGCGAGGCAGTGGAGCGGAGCGAGGGAGTAATGCGGAGCGGAGTTGCGGACTGTGTCTGTCCATTGGTGCGGAGCGAGGTAGTGCGGAGCGGAGTTGCGGACTGTGCCGAGCTAGGCCGAGTTCACGCGACGAGTAATTTGAGCGGGCTGCAATATACCGCGACCGGTTTTTCCGCTTCGACGCTCCGCTTCCTCGCTCCGCTTCCCGGTTTTGTATGAATTTTTTATCTAGTTCGCAAATCCCTGTCTACTGAAGCGGAGCGGAGATTTTATGCAATTCCATTGGTTAATATTGGCACAGCTCCTCTCCGCTCCAGTGGACAGTCAGCCTAACGCATCTACGTACAAAATACACCCGAATTTTATAGACACGTTATTAAAATCGCTCCACATACTAATATCAGTAATATCTCACAACCCCACATGAACTTAATCGCTCCATACTTTTTAATCTCCACTTTTATAAGGATAAGCCATAAATTGTAGGGTAACAAGGGTTTACCCTGTGCACAGAAACCATTGTGTAGCAGATCGTAATTAAGCCAGTAACATTTGGTGCTCGTTCCTTATATTAATTTTAATTAAAACTCCTAATACGTTTTGTCTTCGGGTAAAGAATGGAATTGCGACGTAACTCGAGAACTAGGCAGGATTATATTTTTTGGAAAGTCAATTAGTATGCGCGTTTAGTGACTTTTTACAAAGAATCATGGAGGAAAGGAGCGTCATTAATTTGGGAAACTCGGGCTATAAGACGCTGTTAAAAAATATGTTTTTTTACGCACCGGTTTAAGCTGGCCATTTTTTAAAGGTCCAGTATTGCCTTCCCCAAAAGAAATGTAGGAGTGTGGTAGTGGATTAAATTGTGATATGGTTTTGCTAATGGTCGCAAGCGCTACTGCCGACCAGGTCCTGGGTTCAATTCCTAAGTCGGGTAAATTGTTATTCCGTTTTTCCATCTGGAATTTCTCAGTAGCAGCCCGGAGTATGGATGTGTGCCCGGTTGATGGCAATAGGCTCGCCTCCTATTACATGGGACTTAAACATAACTGGCGAAATGTGGGTGTACTATAGGTACACCTCTGCCTAACCCTTTCGGAAATCAGGCGTGATGTTATACTAGTAAAATGAAAATCTCGAAATATTTAAAAAAATTACTTAATCATTTAAAGTACCAATATCGAGATCACCAAAGAAAAAATCCATTCTAACCATTATATCAACAATATATTCTCTGTCCACAATGTTACACTCCGAGCGTTTATAGCCCGGATTCATAATTATATGGCCTCCGCAAGCGCGACTCTCTAAGGGAACTGTTTAAAGATATTAACATCATGACGGTACCTTGTCAATATATCTATGAAAACATTATGTACGTAAGAAAAAATCTACATCTTTTTAGTAAAAGCGGTGCAAGACACAATATCACTAGGACGCTGGCTAAAGTGGACTCATCTTTTATGGGGTACTGTTTAAAATGTTACAATAAAATACCTTCCCACATGCTTCAACTGAATGAAACGAAATTTAAATCTTACTATGCAGTCAAGCATATTATATGTTGGGGGATTTTATCGCTGATCAAAATGCTTGGCTCAACACTGGTCCTGCTCCACAAGGGCGCATAAACTAATTGATTAGCATTTTAAAATACTGTTGGAGCTGCTGAAGATTTAAAAAACTATCTTTGCATTGTATAAATTCAATCTCCTAGCATTGTATAATTGCATAGCATATGTGCGAGTACTATGTAACGACTATAAAGCTACCATTTAGGTACTGAGTTTGTCTTTCATTGACTGTGTGTGCCCTACCGGCTGAGACTATGTCATGCTCACTCTAATGTCTCGTTGACGGTGGCGCGGATAATTTAGCTCCCTCCAAAATGGTTGAGCTGAATGGTGCTAATCCATGCGTCATGTTCGTGAACAGGCGCCGCCATTAGGAACTGGTCATCTCTTAGCTGCCTCGACTTATTTTAATTTAATAATTTTTTTAATAGATTTTTCTTATTTCTATTACGGACGCTTTTAACGTTTTGCTTCGTTCTCACATGTATAATTTCAACTATAATGATGTAACCAATATTTTGTAACCATATTTTGATTTCAAAGAGTGTCCGTGGAGTTTTTTGCCCGTTTTTCTCCATAAGTACCTACTACACTTTGGAATGGGCATCTAGCTTCATCTTTCTGATTAACCGACCCCTTGACAATTCAAAAGTGCCTGTAAATGGTTTAATTGAAATAAATGCTTTGAGTTTGATTCAAACCGCAGTCCACCTAGGCTTCTCGCAAAAACATGGATTTATCGATATGTCCACATCAAATAAAGATTATCAAAAACGTTATTTTTAAACCTATAAAAATCACCCTAGTTCAAAAGGCGTCAAAGTCACTATCACACGTAATTATTAGTCACAAAAAAAAACAAATATATTTTTTATTTTATATTTCTAATATAATATCAATACATTTGAAAAAGACCTATACTACATATATATATCGCTACTTTTCAACACCTCCGTGCACCCATCGTCCGGACGACGCGCGACGTAGTGAAAATTACCTCTAACACCTGAGTAATTGAATCAGAATTCTCGTTTTACCAGAAGGTCGGTAGATAGGTAATGAAATCAAATAACTTTAGTTGGATCCTCGTCCCAAGGGAAACCTTTATCTTTACATAGAGGACTGCTTTCCATAATTTTCTACAATTCACTATCTTTTGCGAAGATTTACGACCCTCTATTTTTTTTACCTTGTCTTTTATGGCGAATAAAGATGGTTCCGTGCGCGTCTGTAAATATAATAATAAAGAGTATCTCCTGCATTATGCAGACTGAATACAGGAGTTTATTTAGGACACGTTGATCTGGGAATACAAGAAAAATATGGTGTGACAGCTTTATTTCGTACTACGCGAGATACACTCTTGGAAAAACGCTTTCTCAAGAAAGTTATCTTCTCACAATGACAGCGGAGGACGCATATATATTTATATTATTATATATAAATTAACATGACGAAGATATTTGCTTTTTTTTTGTACAAAAATCAAGTCGAGTATACCTACGTATACAAGTGCACTGTCATACATTAGCTAGCAATAGGTACAACTTAATTATCGTACGACAGCTTAATCGTGTGCAGGTCAGGGGCGTGACGGCTCTTAGAGATGATTAAACTGGTCTGTTTAAATTTGGATCAATAATCGTTTGTCCATTATCACCAAACATATCAGGGGTTTAAATATGAAATTGCCGTTTTGTACTGAAAAATGCAAACAATTTTTTATTCAGTCAATGTATTTACTCGCATTGTCTATACTTTTCTGCCATCTCATATGAAGGTCATCTATGCCTTTGCGGTGGAACTCTGAGGACCTGGACTCAACAAACTGTGTAAAGGCATTTTAAATTGCATCCTGGGAAGAGCATTGTTGCGGCGTTTGACCGAGAGTCAGCCAAAGTGTTGTTCGCTTGCGATTATCGTTTTATCAATTTTCATTACAAGTCACAATTCGCCCCAAACTCCCTTTATTTTTGTACCGGTTCAACAAGGTCAGGCAAGCTTCAACGCGCACTTCTCTCTGCAGATCAGTCAGATCATGGGGCACCCATTTTTCAGCCTTTTTTTATCTGACTGATTTGAAATAAAAAGAAAAGAAAGAAAATACGTTTATTTGCGGTACACATGACGCAAGGTAAGAACAAAACACGAAAATAAATAATTTGGGGGAAAATATGCGTCACATCCAAGCAAAACGGCCATCGGTCATCGCATTTGATGCAAATGGGTCAATATTGTGGATGTGCTAACATCAAATCATGCCGCTAATAGGGATGATGACTAAAAATTTTTTTTAGTCCGTCTTTGATATTATAAAAAAATATTGGACACGTATTTTTTCTTTTTTTACGTAATCTAAAGATTACGGCGATACATTGAGGTAAAATGTGCCATGACGTCACGAGTATGTAGATTTTATACGTACTAGTGACGTATCGACCCCCACTCCCCAAATTAAAATGCGTTTTATCTAAGTATTTTTTTACTAATATGATTAAACAAAAAATACTTGTCTAATATTTTTTTATTATCTGACTGACGGACTAATTAGAATTTCATTTTTTTTACCCAGGCATCATCCCTAGTCCTTGGTAGTTTGGCTTCTACCATCGCATTCAATTCATCGTTTACCCCAGTGGCTTGTCTTCCTCGGGGTTCATTCTTCAAGTCGAAATGTCGACTACGAAAGCGATTAAACCAAAAAGGCACGGTGCGTTCATCAGCCGTATCCTCTCCAAACACAAAATTGATATTGCGAGCTGCTTCTGCTGCGTTAGTTCCACGTCGGAACGCGTATTTAAAAAAAATACTCTTATTTTCAATGTATCCATCTTTAGTTTAGAAACCGAATGAAAAAACAATCGAAAGCCAAACAATAGAATGAATCTTTTAAATTTAGAATGTTATAGCTATCTTGGGAAAAAGTTTCACTCTGGTATCTCACACCATGCAGGTTTAATTTTAATTCAAAGTGGCCAGTTCGTTAACACGGCAATTTTATATTTAAATCCCTATTATAAATACAATAATGCTAGGTATAAATAATATACTACAATATACTGACACCAAAAATTCAACAAAGTCTTCTCTTCACGGAAAAGTTTTGATACCTTATGGTCTTGCCGCGACCACAAAGCTTATGCACAGACATAAGCTTTAAATCCTGTATTTTGCTGCAGGAGGTTTTACCCCTTTCGGCCGCTTTGGCAACTGAATTTCGCAACTAGTTGTCAACAAAGAAATACATTTCGTTCTATGTAACCGGTTGCCAAAGAAGAACTTTATTTCTTGTGTGGCAAGTGGTTGCCAATTAAGAATTTCTCGAAAAGCGTGGTATCGATAGAGGATTTTTCATTCTTAGTTCATAATTTTGACTTTATTGCCTTGTTGTATATAAGAGCCTAGCTAAAGTAGGTGAAAATGTGCTTAATAATACCCGTGACAATGGTCGACACAGTAGGTATAAATAATATACTACAATATACTGACACCAAAAATTCAACAAAGTCTTCTCTTCACGGAAAAGTTTTGATACCTTATGGTCTTGCCGCGACCACAAAGCTTATGCACAGACATAAGCTTTAAATCCTGTATTTTGCTGCAAGAGGTTTTACCCCTTTCGGCCGCTTTGGCAACTGAATTTCGCAACTAGTTGTCAACAAAGAAATACATTTCGTTCTATGTAACCGGTTGCCAAAGAAGAACTTTATTTCTTGTGTGGCAAGTGGTTGCCAATTAAGAATTTCTCGAAAAGCGTGGTATCGATAGAGGATTTTTCATTTCGTTTTTCGATTTTTCGTTTTACCGCTCGGTTGCATTCAAAACAAGATTCTAGTTTTGTCTAGGTAAATCATAAACACATGAATTCAAGATAGAAGGTAGGTACCTGTTTGTTAAATTAAATGGTTCAATGATTCTTCTTCCTCGTATCAACGTGGATTATCAATCATAACAATATCAATTATAAGATTTAGTCATTTAGCTACGATGGAAACGGGACTGACTGCCATGCTCAGAATATGCCATACATCTTCTTGTCTTGTCGATGGTACTTTATTTTTTGTATTGTTTGAACCCAGTAGGTGGCCACGTTGATTGCGGCATCAGTGGCTTTCTTTAGGTCTTCTTTAGTGCAAGTAAACGCTACTTTAGTGGAAGTAAAAATAAGTATATATATTCTTTAGTGATTTGGATTGTCGTGATGGCCCAGTGGTTAAGGCCTCGCCTCTCATGCACGAGGTTGTGGGTTCAAATCCGGGCAAGTACCAATGTGACTTTTTCAACTCATATGTACTTTCTGAGTTTATATTGGACATTACTGACATCGGTGAAGGAAAACATCGTGAGGAAACCTGGACTAATATAAGTCTGAAATCACCAACCCGTCTTGAGCAAGCGTGGTGATCAATGCTCGTGCCTTCTCCGTATGAGAAAAGGCCTTTGCCCTGCAGTGGGACAGTAACAGGCTGGTATTAGTAGTATTATATTCTTTGAACGCACAGCGATAACTAAATACTTTCATCATAATTTCTCATAAACTTGCATTCAACACCACATTTAACTTTTTGTAACATGAAACGGCAATGAAACTCGTTAAAAAGTAATTTTCAATTACGATAGTTTAAAATGAATACGGAAAACTGAAGCAATTTAAATGCTTCCCGTTTTAAAGAATTAACTTACGTCATCATGAAGTGAATTCAATTTGTAGTCGGTATTTAAATGTACTGATTCTTTTTTAAATTTATTTTCCTTTGTATCAGATTTTACTGGGCGATAAAATGCTCGGAGCAATGAATCATTCATAATTGTTGCACAATTTACTGATAAATATGTCCCTTGGAGAATGACGTCCTTGTTTTTGTTGTAATTTCATGAAAATCATTTCTTTTTCCTCAAAGCTAAAAGTGAAATGAAAACGTCAATCGAATAATAAACGATATTTTGCAATTAAATTATTTGAAATCAAGCAATGTTATTTATAACATTGTAAGTAGCAATCAGAAGAGTGACAGTTCAAATGAATTGACAGTTCAACGAACTATAAATCTCTTTTCCAACCTTTCTGCATTACTGAAGAAACATCCAAATAGCCACAAATACACAGTATATAGCCTGTATATACTCACAGTTTATGTTGATCGTAATTCTCAGGCGCCGTCAATTGTTTCGCAGCGTTGAATTGTGAGC
The DNA here is from genome assembly GCA_947364205.1 of Agrochola lota. Lineage (NCBI taxonomy): Eukaryota > Metazoa > Arthropoda > Insecta > Lepidoptera > Noctuidae > Agrochola > Agrochola lota. The sequence goes on along the minus strand of OX376231.1, from coordinate 5,922,315 downwards.
ATTAACATAGAAAGCAGGAAAGTTTGAACAACGCGTTGAGTGGTACGTACATAGTTCTTACTTGAAGTATTGTGATAGTGTGAGATATTAAATAGAGAAATAAGAAGTTTTGTGAATTGTAAAATATGCTAATCTCAGGGAACAACTTGATCAACGAACTCACAAAAAGAGCAGAGGCTACAACCTTTTAATGTCGTCTTTAATCAGTAAAACAAGCCTCAATGCAGGTGCATACTAATAGCCATACTAAGCGGCTAATCTTTTCATCATGGTGCTTATGAGGTTTTTTGTGTGCCTCGTGCCGAAGACGACGGGAGCAAAAATAAGCAGAGTATAGTAATATAGTATATATAGTAATATATATATATAGTAATTTCAAAGATTTATTTTGTACTAGCTGCGTGCTGTCGTTTCACAATCATAAGTCTCGAGCCCGTGAGAATATCGGGATAAAAAGTATTCTATGTCCTAACCCAGGTCATGGTCTACCCATGTGCCAAATTTAATCCAAATCCGTTCAGTGGTTTTATTGTGAAAGCGTTACAAACAAACAAACTCACTGTCGCATTTATAATATTGAGTTTGGATTAGGATTGATCGTATAAAGTGAGATAGTAGATTTGCGATGAATTTAAATAACAAAACATTGTCTTGTATCATAATTTTCACCAAACACTACACTGAGATAATGAGAAGACATGTACTTCATGACACCATTCCATTAACTCAAGAACAGGTTGAAAATTTAACACAATTATAACATGCTGCGATCAGAGAACACAGATAACTTAACAAACAGTTACGAGTAGGAGTTTAATTTAATTTTATTGAGGAACAAAGTTTTCTGAAGTTAAATCAAAGCACTGTTTGTTCATCTACAGGAGTTTAATGTTAATTGCTCTCGGTTTTATGTTCAAAGATTTATACGTGGTAGGATGTAAAATATTGAAGGAGAAAATAATGGATGGAAAATAAGAGGAGCAAGTAATAACAGGTTAAGCTACTTTGCCGGGGTTGGTCCATGGATGGGTGACCATCTTTACATACCGAGACTCCTCCGTGCCTCGGAAAGCACGTTAAGCTGTTGGTCCCGGCTGTCATACGTGTTTCTTTGCCAGGTGTTACGGGTCGTTCCGAAAGTCTGACAACCAGTTTTACCAAGTCATATCGTATTACCTAGTTACTGGGTTGTGGAGGTGAGACAGGCAGTCACTGCATGCAAAATAGCGGTATTCAGCTGCATCCGGTTAGACTGGAAGGCAACCCCAACATAGTTGGGAAAAGGCTAGGCAGACTGATTGAGAATGTAAAATAATGACGTTTTCATAGACGTTTATTAACGTAAATTAGACGTAAAGTTTACTTACAAATCACATAGATATTTACGTGAGCAGTTCAAGTCGGCAAACAACGGACAATAAACTTTGTATTACAGGTGGCGGTAGGTACTGTAAAAATTATTTACTTAGGTAAATAATTTGCTCTAAAAAACACCCTAATGCCTTCAAGGCAACATTTTGATTGGAACACAGACCGGACCAAACATATCTCTTCAATATTTCTTCACCAACTCCCGCAATTAACCCTTCACCATTAATCAAGCAACTTTAATTGCAAGTGATTTGCCGAAGTACGCAATTATACGAACGACTTGGAACTTCTATGCTCTATGGTCTGGCTCGAAGTGGTCATCAAACGTTCATTTCACAGGTTATTACGAGCCATCCTTTCGTTTGTCGCTCTGCCGCGACAGTGACGTATGGTCTAATTTATATACTAACAACATTTACTTTGCGGACCAAAACATCTTTAACTTCAGTGAAATAAAGCACAATTTTGTCTGTTTATCTGGAGGTAGAAGTTTGTATGCCGCTCTCAGCGAGCCCATTGTCCCCGCAGATATAAAACTGCGACAGACGGCTAGTCGAGTGAGTTCTTCACGCCGTGATTTATATTAAACCACAAATGTGTGGATAATTTATTTTTTTTGTTAAATGGGTCGTAAAATGCAGGATCTTATTAATTTTTATTATTATTTTGGATAACAACAAAAAATCTGATCTAAATGATGAATGTCTACGGCGTAGCAAATCAACCCCAAACGTCTACGCCGTAGACATACCTACGAGTGTTAAGTAGCATATCTCGTAGCGCCTCTTGGTTCTCTAATATTAGTTTCATGTTTTGAATTTTGTTTCATAGGTACACACGGCTACACATCAAGCTAAACATTTCCAGTAAAAGCTGACCTCGCATTGTACGGAAATCCTATTCAATGCGAGATCACCACAAACTGGAAATGTATAGCTTGATGTGTAGCCGTGAGTACATTTAATGGTACTCAATTAATATTTTATTATGTTCGTCAAGCAATTGGGTATACTAATCAACGTTAAATCTATACTTGATGTTGTTGCTTCATCATATAACCAAGCTTTAAATATAGAATCGCCTCTTTCATAACAAATTAACTCTGCTGCATTGCAATCGATCATCTAAATTGAGAAATTAGGTTGAGAGCATATTTAGCAGCTGTTTAAAAATAAATTTAGGTCAAAGTTTAATTATTCTGTAATTGAAAATGCGGACGTCATATGGGATGATGAAAATATAACCTAACATTGCAAATTGTATTGTTAGAACGTTTATATTTTCATCACCAGCTTTATGATAGTGTTTAACAGAGTTGTAAATTTATTTTTTAATTTAAGACATGACGCAACGGGTCCTATGTGTGTTCCCCAGCACGCGTAGCATGATAACCACAGAAACGGGTTTTCTTGACCTTAATGACAGCTTTTGATTGTTTATCTGTCATTTTGTCTATTCTTCCGTCGACAAAACCCGTTTCTATTGTGGGCATGACCACGCGTGCTGGTCGCGCAAAGTGTTATTTGGTTTTCTCATTGGAATTTCTTAGAAACAGTCTGTTGTCTGGATGTCTGCACCATTTGATGAAACTTTGATTAAATGTTTGAGAGGTCGTGTTTTTTGTTGTTGTTGTTTCGGAATTTATTTTGTCCTAACTATATATAAGTAATAATAATCCTAACTAATATTTTAAATGCGAAAGTGAGTTTGTTTGTTTATTACGCTTTCACGCTAAAACGGCTAAACGGATTTGGATGAAGTTTGGGACATGGGTAGATCATGACCTGGGTTAGGTTAGAGGATACTTTTCATCCCGATATTCATACGGGATTGAGACTTATGTAGGTTAAACCGCGGGGCGCAGGTATTAATAATAATTCGAAAGTGAGTTTGTTTGTTTATTACGTTTTCACGCTAAAACGGCTGAACGGCGTTGGATGAAATTTGGCACTTGAGTAAACCATGACCTGAGTTAGGACATAAAATACTTTTTATCCCAGTGGTACGTTTCCGTGGGATAATTTCCGACACGAAACTCAAGGGTTTTTTTGCTTGCTATTATATAGTTTGGAAAATGTGTCTCCACTGAGGTATATTCCCGTGACAACGAACAGAATAAACACCCCATGTGACGTCCCACTGTACGTAACAGTTGAGCATCACGTTTCAATAAACCTCGATTTATTTACACTCCCACGAGTAAAATAAACACGCCCACACAATAACAATATTTTTGCATTCGCATGGCTTCCAACTCGAGCGATCCCGAAGTTTATGTTATGTAAATGAACGAATGGAGTATTATTGCAGTGATATCTGCAATCTATGGTATTTTTTCGTCGGAAGATAGAATCATGAAATTAAAGGTACTACAGGGGCTAGACGCGAGTTCTATAATGCCTAAAAGTATATGATCCACTGCTGTAAACAAAATCAAAAAAATATATGATAATCTTCAGGATATGTGCTAGCTAGATAGTGTATTGTAAACATAATCTAACTAATTTAAAATGGTGGAGAAAAATCACGAAGATACCTCAAAATAAATATTTTAAGGATTAAAAGCCTTATTAAAATACCTCTGCTCATTCTGACTATTGTCAGTTTATTCTACAAACAACATATTAACAGTAACAGTGTTTAATTTTTTTTTCTCCAATAGATAGAATAGAATAGATTAAAATAGAAAAATAGAATAGATTAGAATAGATAGAATAGAATAGATTAAATGAGAATTTTTGGGTAGAATAGATTTTTTGTAAATAGATATTTGCTTCATATTTTGAAATAAATTACCAGTGCTGTGTCATCGCGCTTCTCTTTCTTTTCTATGCAGTCGACAGTGACCGCGCTTTTGCTGTTGTTAGCCTCTTACGAAAATACATAGTGGGTGTTAGGGATACGGCCACGCGCATAAAAACGTTGCAGTTGCTCAAAATTCAAAAGCGTTTTTTTTTTGTGAAATAAAAATTGCAACTTTCGGAAAAGACCTATTTCATTCAAGTATGGACTCGATAATACTCTGTTTGTAACACCATAAAATATCTATGAATACTTTAGGAGAAAATCACTTTTGAATCTTGCGTAATTGTAAAGGTGGGATTAGACTTAACGAACATAGAACCAAAACAAGAGCTAGAGCATTCTTTTATTGATATTCTTGACATTTTAGTAGGAAGAAACCAGCGAACATTGTTCTATCCCTGTTTACACAAAAAAATAAAAGTGAAAAATAACTTTAATTTCGGAAGTCGGTGTCTTTGGTTTTGACTTTTAGTTTTTTGCCACCGACTTCCGAAATTAAAGTTATTTTTCACTTTGTAGTGTTTTTTTTCGGAAGTCGGTTGTTTTTTTTTTTAAGTTTTTGTTGTTCACTTTTTAGTTGTGTTACCTACCCCACACAAATTCGAATACCACTACCTGCTATGTAAATAACTGTCACAGGAAGTTATCATCATATCATCCACATATATACTAAGTGGGAAAAATACGTATTATTTAATTTTACTCAAAAACTACCCAGGCTAAGTTAATAAAATGTATATGGGACCAATTCGGGAGCATACCCTCTCATACAAAAAAATAATATTCAAAATCGGCCCACAATTGGCGGAGAAATCGGCGGACATACATAACAAATCAAAAATAATAGAAAATATACATACGCGACGAACATAAATAACCTCCTCCTTTTTGGAAGCCGGTAAAAAAAAATTCATAAGGTATATAGATGTTTTGGAACAAAAAGTTCACTTTATTTTGGTAAAACAAATTGTTGAATCTATACGGTGGATACAATGTTATGGAACAAAGGATGTTGACAATAAAATCGTTCCCTATCCTTGGGTGTGGTACAGCCAGCCCCAAAAACCACAACCTTAAATATGACTACGCCTTTCCGATAAATGCTAGTTCCACTAACATCTAGTACGCCTAACAATAGCAATAAAAATAATACTGATGTGATACCAACCCCTAATATAAATCCAAATTAAATAGCGCATGTACCAACACCCTTATCCATGACTTACTAGAATCTACAGCCGACTGAAAGTTCCCTAAGTTTATGTTTAAGTTTCTACACCCTTTGTATGGGATTAACTTAAACTTTGAATTAAGCTGACAAGTCAAACCACTAATAAGGTAGGTATGACATTGTAATAGATTAAATTAAGACTAAATGTAAAAGGAGCTGTGGTAGCCTAGTGGTAACGGCCCTGAATGACGAGTTGTAGGTCATGGTTTTCGACCTCAGGCGCTTTACTCTGTGAAAATAATGTCATCATTACAGCTCTCAGAACGGTGATGGAAAACATCGTGAGAAAATCGCGGCATGTCCTAGAACCAAAAATTCGTAGACATATGACAACTACCAACACGCACTGGGCCAGCGTGGTGGATTACAGCCAAATCTCTATCGAAGAGAGGAGGCCAGATCCCAGCAGTGGGAAAATCATAGGCTAATTATGCGTAAAAGAACCGTGAGATAATTTTATCTTTATTACTCAATATAACTACTACTACTACTAAATTATCAACTTATACAATTATGTGATATTACTCGTTTAACATAATTGATAATGACACCATTCGATTACGACGACTGCTGCGTCAGTCCAATATATAAGCTTGTTCGTATTGGTTGCGTTATTCATCTCCACCCATCCCATCCTCGTCGCCAACAGTTGTAACCGAAGGGGGGTGGGTGGAGATGAATAACGCAACCGATACGAACAAGCTCATATATTGGACTGACGCAGCAGTCGTTAACCTTAAACTAAGAAACTAACCTACCCTACTTATTTATTACTTATAGATATGTAGGTACCCACATAACAGATTATTAGCAGACATCATCAAACTAACATATTAAGATTAATTTACTTGTATCATCAATCTTCATTAATTATATGTAAATGTGATTTATAACAAGATGTATTAATTAAGTTTAAGGCATCCTCAACTATGATTAGTCCGCTACATGATTATCTTCAAAATGGTCTCACTGTTTTCCTCCAAGAATACTTTATAGAAGCTAACCTAGAGCAATAGTGTCGATAGACGCAATTACCATTAACGGAAAGAGATAAAACTCCTTCGACATTGAAAAAACAATAAATGTGTTATCTACAGCAGTACCCCTGTCTTTATTGTGTTATAAACTGGTATCGTACAGACAATCAGCAAAAACCTGATCCCATTTAACTTTCTCCACGATGACTGCAATAAAAGCCTTTCAAACGAAAGAATGGTGAATACGGAGAACACAAAAAGATCCAAACAATCGATACATAAGCCAACAATACAAAGAAAAACTGGCACGATAAATGTAAATAGAAAAGGTCGAGATTTGCGTTTTTTTATTCATATTTTCTTATGACGGACCGACCGAGTGGTCGCCTAACAAGGACTAATTCACCCTGTCACCCGCTACTAACAAGACTAACAATCGTCCTTTCTTTGTTCACAGATTACCGGCTTCTTCTCTAACGCTTGCTTTATTGAAAAACTTAACAAAAGTTACTAAAAAGTTGAAACTGCTTCAGTAATTACTTTTAATTCGCCTTCGCAGTGAGTTGTGTTTAATAATCGATGAAATTCCAAACTAATCTCTCTAACTTTGTAGATTGAGACAAATGTAAATATTGAAGAGCAGTTAGTAGACACTTAGCATTTGACCGCTCGTTATGGTTGCCCTCTGAATTATTAAGGCGGTCTAAATATCTATTCCAAAATCCTCAAAGCTGCGGCTGAAACATTATTGCTTCTCAGTTCTAATATCCTTACTTAATGGAATTTCATCGACCCTGAAGTACCAATAACCGAGTGAAACTAACTTTAGTGTACAGTGAAAAGTGAGATGCATGTGGGTGTTCGGATTGTGTGCGTAAGAGTGTGGTTTCATTAGCGCAGCGATAGCGTTTTGAGTAAAGCTGGGTGTGGAACGCCACGGCGTCGTCGGTGGAGGGTCGCGGGGCGGGCGGGGCGGACGATCCCCCGCCCTCGCCCGCGCCCGACGCGGAGGCCCCTGTGCGCCGGCGCCGCCACCGCCCGCTTTATCGCCGCCTCTTCCACTATGTCCGCACCGCGTGGACTGGAGTCAAGTTTGCATTAGGTATGGTTTTCTTTCTAACCTCTAACTTTTAACAACATCAACTCATTACTATGTGCAACTATGCTCTATGGGCTTCTTGCAGCACAACTAACTAAATGTGTCTTTAAAACAACATTCTATTTCTGTCAATCGTTTGAAGATGACAGAGACAAAATAATGTTTTAAATACGTTTAGCGTTAAATTCATTTTTTAATCGTGGCGCAAGTGGACCTAACACTGTTTGTCCACCGCACAACGTCAATAGGACGTCAAAAAGATTATTCGAACCAAGCGTGACGTCCCGGTCTCGGCGTTCGGTGGACATGCGTTCATAGTAAATGTATGTATCACTACTTCGGCGCAGTCATCTTTTTCTCTTGCACGTCTCGTTGACGTCCCAGAGAAAAACACGAGGCGGTGAACAAACAGCCTAAGTCGTCTACTTTTTGGTATAATAACATGCTTATTGCAATACATACCCAAGAATCACAGTACCTACCAAGGAAATTGACTACGCGTATGAAAAGCATTACAACACATTATTAACAAACTCAAACAATATACTTTTTAATGTAATTAAAATAGTTCACCGAACTGAGTGCATCTCTTGTACTATACCATATGATGCAATTTATGCATATTATAATACTTCAATCTTCTACGCTACGGCACTCAGAAACTTCCCATCTTTACTAAAACCCGAGCTTCAACGAAGCATATTCGGGGAACCTCGTAAGTAACTTAGAATGCCTGTTTATAAAACTCGGGCGTAGGTACAAAACTGCCTCCGAACAAAAGTTATTCGGGCCGCCGTAATATAGGGACAAAGCTAAGCATTTAGTCGAAATTTCTCGAAATGAATTTTCAACTTTCCACTTGGTCGAATATTCGTAAGGTCGCGACGAACATTAGCGTAAGAAATGTCGGCGTCTTTGATGTTCAGAACGCTCCCTTTCTGCTTTTACTGTACGCTTGAGAATAAGGACGACTAAGTTTCTGAAGAGCTGAAAGTTATACTGAATGGATGTATTTGACACCAAACTTGAGGAGTGAGAGAGAGATTTTTTTGGAAATAGTTTTGGGACAATATTGAGAACATTTCCATTGATAAAATATTGTTTTTTCCTCCAAAATAAACAACGATAACTTGTCTGATTTGTTCTGATACGATTATCTGATGAAGTAAGATTAACAGATGACATAGAATTTTATGTTCTAAGACCGTCATAACCTTTCTGGTAATCCTTTCGAACTATAATGCATTGGCCTGACATATAAAGTGCTGTTTGTCGAATCGAACAAACTAAACACTAACCGTCTTATTCAAAAACGTTTCTTAAAGTTAAGTGACGTTTAAACGTCAAAATGTATGGTAGAACAAGCGCTAATCATTACTAAACTTTAAGCAGCGTTGATGAATGAGGGGGTTAAAATAAAATTGTTAATAAGGAATTAAAGTAATCAACATTTTTAGATGCAGGTACCGTCATAAAACTGTTACAAGCTGAGTGTGTAAAAAAACTCTTATTTATCTTTACATTTATCTTTAAGTAAGTACGGTTTTGTAATTTGAAAATTTCGTACATGGATATAAGAGACGGTACACCACAAAATGATATTTATTATCAGGTTGGAAGCCGAGAGGAGAATTTATTATGCGTACATAATCCAACGTGTTAAATGTGCCGCGAAGGTAGATAGCAATCATCATGTCAGACATAAACTAGCAAACAAGGAAACCTTTAATGTTTGCTTTTCTAAGAAAATAGGAGAGTAGCGGTTTCTAGACATCTTTTGAAAGTAAATAACTTACGGATTAGTCAATTAGGATTCGTGTTTTTTTCGAATATTACAAAAAAAAAACCGGGCAATACTGCATTTATGCTGAATAATTAACGAATTGTAATTATTTTCATGTTAGGAGTCTCCGAAATGATCGATTCCAATTGATCAATTTCAATTGTACTAATATTGTCAATATATTCTCCTGTATTTCGTAGACGATCACAACTGTCATTCCTGGACAGTTATTTGAAATGGCTATAATGCGGAAAATTGACGTACCTAATTCCCTGACTGTACCTACATAAAATACAGCAATACCAATTTAACAAAAAAATCGAAAACATCTAACATATTAAAATGCCTTAGAAAATTAAAACGCCAAACTTATACGAACTCAATTTTGTTCGTCTGATAAAAATAAGATATCTCAACGGTAAAGTACGATTGGTCCCTTGTTATCAGAGAACCCGCTCTTTATTATACACAGTACAAAAACCGGGTAGATACTTTTATAAGAAATAAACTCACTGAAATATGTTCCTATAGAAAATTGTGAAAACATTTTTCCTGGTTATGAAGTCAATACAGCGTCTTTTTTTCCTTGTCGTTCGGTAAACGGCATAAGTTTACTGTGAGATCGATACAATATTTTTTAAAGGTCAGTGTTGTTTAAAATATAAAGTGTTTTTCAACAAATGGTTTTGAAAAAAGAATAATTGCTGTGGTAAGGCCGCGTTCACACCACACGTAACGCTCGCTCACAGGCATAGCTGTCAGTCTGCGGCTGACGTTGTTATTTCAAACATATGTAACTTGACGCTCACAGTCAGCAGCTAACGATACGTTTGGCATGAACGCGTCGTCGTTTTTTGTATCTTATTTATATCTCATTGTATGCTGTACCTAGCGTTACCATCTATGTAAGGGTGGATGCCTGTCTAGGATATAGAAAATGCCTGATTTTTCAGAAAAATGCCTGTTAATTGTAAAAAAAACTGTGATTCATAAAATAAATAATACGCAACCGATAGTTTTAAAGACTGATATTTTATTAAAAATTAAAAGTTTGAATAATTTACGACCACTAAACAAATTTAGAAAAAACGCTGAGTGATATTTTTCCCAAGACATTTTTTGTTTAATTTTTTTTTTTTTTCACTCGGAACGTTAAAGTTTTCTTGGGTTACTAATAACGGTTTTAGCGACTCTTTTGTTAGGCAATTCCTTTCTTGATTTATTAGGGAATTAAAAAAATGCCTGTCTCATTTTAGCGCCGGCCGCACGCCTGTCTTAACCGTAACATACTTGTCAAATGCGGCAAATGCCTGTCAGACGGTAACCCTAGCTACACCGGTCGACGTCATAACGTCAACGCCGGCTGTCGCTGAAAACCAGCGCTGGGGCTCTGTCTCGCATAGGGTCGCAGCATTATGCTGAGCGATGGCCGTTTTGCGTGGATGTCACGTATATTTTTCCACAACTTGTTCTTTTTTGTATTATGTTCTTTCTTTGCCTCATGTTTACCGCAAATAAAAGTATTTTCTTTCTTTTTATTTTTTTCTTTCTTAATAGTCGTTATAGCATCCGTACCTAGGTACACGACCATAAATTGTTTTGCCTATAGACGACCTTACCGGTACCCCACGAATACACTCTATACTGAAGTGGGAGTTTGGGAGGAGACAACTTTACATACTCAGAGAGTATATATATATACTCTCTGAGTATGTAAAGTTGTCTAACCCTAACGATACCCTACGATTTCATAAAACTGCCTTAAGCACTTTTGTCATTTCAAGTCGACGGGTAAATTGTGATAAAGTGCAATGCCGTAAAACAATCGGCAGAAGGTCTTATGGTTATATGGGACCACACATATGAGCGAAACTCAATAGTCTACATAAAATACTAAAACTAACACAAAAAAAATGCAGACAGACGATAACAAACTGGCTTCTTACACTGGACTACGACATGACAGAAAGTTTCTTAGCTTAAGTAAAAACTCACAGTAATACACATTGACAATTCACAAATAATACACGTGCACTCACTAATATTCTATAACATACAAACACTTTTACAACATAAACAATACTAGCACAAATCACAGCACCAAGCATACGCGTACACTCTTTTTTATATGTACTTATTATTTAAGTTTTTTTAATGTACCTACCTTTTTATCTAAAATTGTTAACGGAACGAAGGAGCCTGGATCTCACAACACAGGGAATCCTAGTGTGAGGTCTAGGAACTTCTAGTCTAGATACTTTGCGAAATAAATTTATTCTTTTTCTATTCTTATTCTTAAATCAAATACGTTTTATAAACTTGACACATGAGGGCTTAACCTTAAAATGACGGTGTCGCCACCTGTTACTTGGCGCGGGAAATATATGGCGTAGGTCGCACACACATCGAACGCCACGCGATTAGACCGATAACATTTATCGGCCTACGTGATCGTAACGCATTATTACTGTACGTGGTCTAAAGTACACTACGTACTTCGTCTTAGTTCGGGGAAAGTCGTTTACTTCATAGGCAGAAGTACTAAAGGTAAATGATTCGTGCGTAGGCATAGTAATAAATGCCCACATAAATAATTTTCTTTGCGAAACTAACAAAATTATACAGGTAGTGAAATGAAATTGTTTATTCTGTATATAGGATATTACACGTCATATTGAAAAAATATAAAAAATAAGTTAGATGGACTCGACACATCCTATCTAACCACCCCTGATAAGAAATGGCTAATTAATTGACTCAGGCAGGACTTTGCGGAAATCCATGATATAATACAAAAGACGACGTACATTTAGTAACCTAATCCGCTTAACTGTTCTTAAAAAGTCATAACGGACCCTGTAAGAAATCGACATGTGTTTCACCTCTCAACGAGGCATCCTCAAGATGACGATTGACTTATTGCGAACCCGGACCCGCATTGTTGATACGTCAAGCGTCGAGGGCAGTGTGCACTGATTAAGTTGCTAAATATACGTCGTCTATTGTATTAAGAAATGGCTAAACAAACGCAGGGGTCAAAGTCTCTTTTAAAGTCCAGACATAATATTTGTCAGATCATGTAATAATATTTTATATATTATGTGGATGACCCACAATATTAAGTATCTGTTACATCCGCCGCACTACAGTATCCCACCCTCTTTCTCTTTCTTAACAGATTTTTATTACGTTTAATTTAAACTGTCCGAGGATTAAAAAAACCCCTATATATACGTATATCTTACACACAGACGCAAATTAAATGAAACCAAAAAATCTAAAAATGGATTGAGATATTGCAAAAAAAAATTACGAACAAAACGATTAACTTTATGCGTATACCTACAACCGTTTTCATAAAACAGGCTTACCTAGTATCGACGTTACACGAAGTATTAAAATAACTCTATATTCAGCAAACGTAGCACTTTCATCATTGTTACATCAGGCCCTCATAACCATAAAAAGTGAAGGCGAAATAGTAAACTCGGTAGGCCTTACTAGCTCGTAATTTTCCCTGCTATTGGCTGTTACATTAATAATAATATACTGCAAAACGTTGGTGAGTTAATCAAGGGATTTTGGGGTATTATGGGCAATTGTGCCCAGATGTTAGCTTAGAACCTTTCTCCCATAGGGAGGACGGAAACCTCAAAATGCTACTATTACAGACCTTGCATGCATAGGTACCCCTATTGGTTTTTCGGGTTCGTCCCTAAAGGGCCCCGATCCCGCAAGTACACGTCCCGGAGGGCTACGATTTCGATAAACTTTATACCACTTTCTCCCTGAAATACAACATCACTATTAAGGCTAATAAGGATCTTAATACATAGATAGAATACTGTTCATTGCAAAATTACACCATTCAAATTACAGATATAAATGTAGACATTTTACATAGGGTGACAATGGGCGGTATTATCCCTAAAAGCGATCTTTTACAGACCAACTTAATAGTGATGTATTTAGAAACAACAAGCGTTTTTTAAGAAACTCTTTAAATATTCAAACGAGATAGGTTTAAAAAGTAACGTCACTATTCTGCAGCCAAATTACTATTTTGTACTAAAATCTATTTAATTCAATCAAGATTCACAAATAGTTAAAAACTGATGAACTCTGTTTTTATTAAAAATGAATTTATGGAAACGGAAAACAATTTATAGAAGGAGCCAAATGCAAATATAAATTAATTAATTTATTATTTTATTTTAAATAAAACCACCACAGCATCGTTTTCATGCCTCAAAAAGTCGCAAATATTTTATCATTATCGAAAAGAACACAAAAAATGTTTTCAAAAGCCTGGCTGGTACACAGAGTAACAGAATATCTAGGTTAACTTCGAGGCATCTAAGTGATTACTAGAGTCACTCGGCAAACTTGAATCAGTTCTAGAATATTGGGTTTCCCCATAATAGATTGAGTTTGATAAAAAACGATTTTCACGTTTCTATTTTGATCATAAAATATCTAGACGAAAATTTATTTCGCTGTCTTTTAAAATAGAGAAATAGCAATTCATAACTATAAAATAGTACCTACTAACTCAACTAACGCGCACAATATAGATTTCTCCCAGGAGCACAGTATTGGTACCTGAGTTCCTTCAATGACCTACATAGTTCGTAACTAACAATATTAGATTCAAAGTTTAAATCCAAATTCCAAAATGTCATCAAGAATTTTATAATGTAAAAAAAAATATAAATTTATTATCAGCCAAACGGTAAACAATCAAAATTGAAAAACGTGCAGTAAAATTTTACACATCGGTATCGAGTTTAAAAGTCGAGGGCTATAAATTTATTCGTCGGCATTTCGATGACAAAATGTCAATTACGCAGTTACGGCAACGAACTGCAATATGTGTACTATTTCACTCCATGTTTCATATATCTGCGGTAGAACAATAATAACGCCAATATTTATGAATATGTGACCACATTGCAAGTTTCATGCAGTGGTATAACGCTTGAAACATTGACAGCTGTGAAATTGGAAGCGTCTTACTGCGAAATGTGGCGCTGTAAGACTTTAGTGACGTAGACTATGATCACGGTATATGGACAATAGGTAGGTACTATAAATTACAGCATCCAATCAAAAGTTTAAGGGAGTTTTAGAGTACAAGTTTAATGTGCGTATATTGTGTGCCTCAAAACTTTCAAACAAAAGGGTTTCATATCAATCAGATAGTCTTGTATCAATCCCAAACAAACAGAAGTTTATTGAACAGATTGTATGTATTATAAGATAAATACAGATGTGAAATACGTTTTGTGTTATTACGAAATAAAAATAATAAATCTTTAATGTATTAGCGCGAGCATTTTGCTAAGAAATACGTAAACGAGTCGGTTTCTTCAATTTATTATTGTATTTTATCAATGTTACGGGCGAACAAGAATCAATATTTTCTTTCTGTTCTAAGAGAGTTGTTTGTTTTCCTGAATAACATAACAATACGTTAGGTTCTGCGTAGAGTAAGCAAAGATCAGAATGCATGGTGTAATTTTTACTCCCAGCACAGATATAAACAGTAATATAAACTTTTACAGCAAAAAAGTCGCTTGTTTTTTCTTTTTGTAAAAGTATTTTCACTTTTTAGTTGTGGTACCTACCTCAAAACAAATTCATATGTAACAAACACCACTTGCTATGTAAATATCAGTGACAGGAAGTTATTATAACATCATCAACGGAAAAAATACGTATTATTATTGAAGCTAACTCAAAAACTACCTACCCAAACAAAGTTAATAAAATTTATATGCGAACACCGCGCAAACTTTCTCAACCAAATTAATGAAAAAAGTATTTTCAAACTCAGTCCACAATTGACGAAAATATATATTCAAAAATAAATTAAAAATAAAGATGAATTGCGAACCTCATTCTTTTTTAAGAAGTCGATTAAAAAACATAAACAGTTTCACACGAGAAGTTTATTGCATCAAAGCTCGTAAATTACTTCTGAACATGGACAGCTCACATAGTTTTTCTTTACTTTTATAGAAATCTTTGAAAACAGTATCACAAAGGTAGTAGATACCATCACGGACACTGGCGGTGAACCAATTTTCAACCTTATTACAGTGTAAGGGCATAAGGCTTAGCGCTTACGGTGCATTTTGCTACCGCAAAATCTGTTAAGTAAGAAACACAGTTGAAGCACGCGCACTGCGGGAAAAAAACGCAGACGAAAACAAACAGGATTTGGTCGTTGCGGCGAAAAAAAAAGCATCGCAAGTCACCGCACTGCAGTGCGCGCTAGGGCTAAGAGTGAAAAGTGGTTTACCGCAAACGTCCGCGATTGTACATGATTTTTTACGATTACATTAATATATTATGAATGTACTAGTAACATTACTATGTGCTTAATGACATCTTTTTTCTAATACTAAGGTTGGCTGATACAATAACTAAATGAGGCTGAAATATTGGCAATTTGAATTATGACACTATATCGGCAGTCAATACCACAGGTCACGCTCCGCCTAACCCCATGTTATGTTATAAACTACATATACTTAGCTTACATACATTAAGAACTCTATACTTTTCCAAAACACAAATAGCGGACGCTGGCCGCACAGTTCCTGGACTAAAGTGGAACTGGGCTGACCACATCTGTCGGATGTCAGAGCAGCAATATGCAAAAATTACCACTCAGAGGATCCCAAATAGCAAGAAACGACTACGCGGCAGGCCCAGAAAGAGATGGCGGGATGAGCTGGACTCTTTCTTAAAGGATTGTCCCGCAACCGCAGTAGACCGGGGAAAGTGGAAAGAGGGAAGGGAGTCCTTTGCCCTGCAGTGGGACAACACAGACTTATAATAATAATAAGCTTACTAATAAGTAGTAATAAGAACAGGTAAACATCTTCCCTAATGTCCTTGCAACAGCGGGTAGATGCTTAATTTACGAACTTTGTTACACTTGGTGCCTTCGAGAAATTTCCCAAGTTTCGGCCAGTGATAAATTACTTTCATACACCAGCAATATTGTCATTGTCGGGTAATTTACATCGAAAGTCTCACGTAGTACGAAATTAAGAAATTTGTAAGTGCCTTACTTGCAAGTGTCTTTTCAAGCTGGCTCGTAATAGTTGATAGAGATGAGTAGAACCTACTTACTAATATATTTGCTGTTCCCATTGTCTATGTAAGTTTGTATCTACATAGTTTTATTAGGGTTGTAACGGAACTTCGCCCCCGCTTCCACAAATGCGGAACTTCCTCAAGAAATTGTGATTGTGATTGAGTTATGTTGCTGTTGTGTTGTTGTTGTGTATTGAATTGTGTGTGTTGTGTGTGTCTTCTGCATCTGCGAATACGTTCACCTCCGCAAGTATTTAACGGAGATCTAATAATGAGAATCGGCTCCAGCTAAACGCCTCCCTTTAATGTGTTGGATATAAAACTTCAATTTTCAACTTTTTGCTTCCATGTTATCGCCAGGTTCAGTAACAAGAGCAACTGTTCATTGGAGCCGGTTTAATTCATGAACACCTAAGAAAACACCTGGGTAAGTGTGTCAAAGCCGCAAAACATTTTTTTTTTTGTAACGTATAGTTTGGCTCTTCTATTCTAAATCGAATATCGATTTATTTCTTTAATAAATATTTAATTGATTTTTTCCACCTCCGCCTCCGTTGAGATCAGCTCCGTTACATCCCTAAGTATTATCGGGAAAGTTATTAAGTATATGAGTGAGTAAAACGCTACACGTTATTCCGAGTTTAAAGCAAATAAAAATCACTACGAAAAACTACGGCCGAACAACAGGGTTAAGCAACAATTCCTTTATTCCAGCCGTTATTAAAAAAAAAAAACGACCAAAATCAACGATGTGTAAGCACTAATGGATGCCAGTTCTACAACTCGTGCGATGAGATAAGCCTGTCGTAGTAAACTACGTTTTACGTTGTTCCCAATTCAGCAAACTACCAAAAATGTTCCTCGAATAGCTAAATAATTGTGCCCAAAAACCACAAAAGACTCGTTTAGAAAATCAAAGTTAATTCTTGTTTTATATTCTGTCCTCCAGTTTAATATTAATATTTTCTAAGAGCACTATTCTAAAATGAAAGAGACTTTGCCTTAAGCAATCATTTCAACGTACCTAATGGTTGAAAATGGTTGAACATTTCGCCTTAAGGTTGGCACATCAGAGAAACCTCGGCGGGTCGTTAGGAATCAGTTAATTTTCACGAAGAAAGCTCTCTGAAGTATTCGACGGTAGGTAAATTGTTCATTTACGAATTCCGTGTCGTTCCCTTTCAATTGGCCGACGATTTCGATGAAAAAAGTACCTTTATCGCAACCCTCGAATCTTCAGAGAAATGAAAGTTATTAAACGCTAGTGAATTTTTCCATCAATTCTGTCAATTTATCGAAATTCCTTTTCAAACCACTCGTGTTTAATTGAATTTTTATCGCGATAACTCATTAGTGTTTTTCATTTGTATTTTTCATTAGTCATCAGATGAACATCCGATAGGCAGTAATGTACCGGAAAGCAATCAAATTGGTGTGTAATGCAAAACGTTCGCAAACATGACGGCATCTCTCAGTTCATAATACACGTGGTTCTATTGGGTTTCTGTGTTTGCCAAATGTTTGTCAAATATTGTTTTGTATCGTGTTCTCTGATTGTCCGATGCGCTCTAATTACGCCAACTATTCAGACATTGCAGAGATATAGGTGTATGCATCTATCACATCACCAAGCTGCTTTCACAAACATTTGCCAATCCGTTAGCAGATCAATCACCTCGACGTCGAACTGTTCCAATATTCAGATTCGTTCGGATTCGTCTAGACACACGAACACATAAACAACATTACTGTACATTATTGGAACCAACGCGTTCAGAACCGATTCTGACAGATGCTGTTTAAACTTGATATTGCAGATGCACAGCTATTTTCGTTCATACATAATTAATTATATTGCACGACAATCAGACTGACTTATAATTGGAACGCATTGAACGAGAATTGTCTCTTAATAAACACTGGCAGACGACCAAACACGCGTCAGTTTTGCTTCCAAACTGCAGCAGCTGTCGAACGAACCTTCTAAAAAGACGTAACTAAGATAAAATTTAGTGAATAGCCGTTCAAGTAATCAATTCGTTATGTCCCATATTGATGTGCAGCGAATAGGTTTCGTGTTAGTAGATATTCTAATGGTTTCGTAGTGGCGAATTGAAACTAAGCCAAGTGTCGCGTAGACTAGCCTCTAGCCGTGCAAATCATACGCGTCATAACTATAAGTACTCTCAGTATCATTGTGTGCCGCGTAAACAAAACACACTACATATTTGTCGCGCTTCATAAAATACAAGTACGGAGTTGAAAGAGTGGAAGCGAAGTAACAGAGTCACCGTGAGACCGTTGAACGTTGAGACCCAAACCCGTAAAAATGTAGTCGACAAAGAGCGCGATAGCAAAAAACACGAACAAACGAGCGTCGAAGTCAGTGTTGTGGTAGCAAATGAAGTGAAAATTATGAAGTCTAGCTTGAAGAATAAACGGTCGGGTAAAACGAGTAAGGGCAAACGTAGCAAGAAAAGGGTTAGGTTCTCAGACAGTGAGCCGGCCCCGGCGGCGGCGGCGGCAGGGCTCACCCTCTGCGAACGTTTCGCCCGATTTTTCCATTTCCTTTGGAAGTACACGAGGGGATCCGTGAAAAATGTTCTAAGTAAGTTTCCCTTTATTGTTTAACACCCACCTTTTATAATATCCTGTTTTTGCGGTTCTTTTTTCCGATGTTTTTCTTTTTGTAAACAACTGTTTTATTTGATGTTGTTTATTTTAGTTAAGGGGGTTTTTATGTCGCTGAGTTTAACTTTTAATAATAATTATTCTCTTTTAGGATTTACGGAGGTGTTCATGGTTTTGTATGGGCTTGAATTACGTAAATATACGTCGGCTTGTAATTAGTAAACTACTCATAGAAGAGGTTTGGACCCCTACACCGAACAACAAGTTTACTTTATCAATAACAGTCGCTATATCACGACACCAATTAAATTTTAATGAAACATTCGAGTTATTGAGCTACAAAATGCCATATTCCGGCGTCGAGTTCATCAACAATTCGGAACGGAGCTCCATGGAACCAACTCCAACAGAGCAAGTTTCAATCATTAATTAAATTTTCGATAAGAGAAATCGATTACTTTAGTTTTCAAGGAATTAATAGTTTTAGATAAAGCAGACAATCACTAAAAACGCCTCTCTGCACGAGAAGAGTTACGAGAACAATAATATTTAAATAATACTTTTATTTTATTTTAAAGTAGACAATCAAAATAAATAGATGAACAGGTGGGCTGTCAGACTTTCTTCTTATGTAATAAATATAGGTCATTGTTCGTGATCTATAGAATTACATATAATAATAAATGCAGGTAGACACAGGAATCCTTATGACAGAAATGTAGCACAAGGCCTGCGAGCAAACTGTATTGATTTTCAATCTCTTCAATTTTTTCTATGGTAATAATGTTAGTTGGTATAGTAAATGTGCCCTTACAGCGAAAATCTTGTGAAAAATATCTTGATTTAAGAATGGATAGTTCTCTATCGTGGTCTGTGCAGTTGAATCATATAAAAACAAAGCTTACGTCACTACTTGGATCCCTCCAAAACTTAGTTAGATCTTCTTCTTCTTCTTTTTGTGTGATTAGTGACTAACCTGGTGTCAGAGTTTTAAAGCCGCCCGTAATGAACACTAGACAGTTATACTCGTATATTGACAATACATGTATTTTCATTCGTAAGGCACTCAATAAAAGTATACAGACTAATTTATCGTTTACTAAAGTAAAATGAATGTAACCCAATGTAGCACTCGCCGAGCTATTCTGATTTTGCCGAAGATAATAACTAAGTTTTGCAACGAACAAATAAATTTTGAAGGACCATAGTTATACACATAAATATCTTTATGTACAAAAAAATTACACTCATTCAATGCATTCAAAACTCAATGAAATAAAACCCTTCCTAAAAGCTAAATGCATTGGATAGGTGTATCATAATTGTTACCGTGACGTCTGTGAAGTACTTTATATTTATAATTTATTTTAATCATTGTTCTTATGTAAGTGACTTTGTGTCTTTTTTTTGAGAATAAAATATCTTTAAACCTAAAGAACTTATTTTACACCAACGACGCGCGACGCGAAAGGTTGATTATTCATTTTAAATCGTTCCCAATCGATATACGTGCAAAAAATAAACCAAAACTTCCAAATTGTATCTAAAATATGGAACCAATTCAACATACTTACTCGTACTTCACTAATTATTCGCCAAGTTTGGTGATTCTATACGACTTCTTTTACCTTTTAAAAAGAAACAAACACTGTATTTTCATTACATTCTAAAATTCTCTTAAGCCTTTTAATTAATTTATTAATTTGGTCACGTATTATTATGACTTGGACAAACGCCATGTGCAATAATATTGTAAAAGTTTTCAAATTACGTAATATATTATCACTTTTATGCTTTCTCAACTCTCGCGTCATGTTTTTTTAATAATTATATTCTTTCTAAGGAATGCCTTTGATCAGTTCATGGTAATTCCGCATTCGGATGTGTAAAAAAAACAAAGTAATCTGGATATTCTTCTCTGATATTTAGCTGTACAACATAGTTTCATGCCACCAGTGACAGAAAAGTTGAAAGGAAATCGTTTGGCTTGGTATGGCATGTGAGGAGGAGGGAGGAAACGCATGTGACTAAAAGATTGATGAATATAAATGTTGATGGATGGAGTGGGAGAAAAAGGTGGAAGAAAAGTTGGATGGATTGTGTGAGGAATGATATGAAAGAGAAGGAAGTGAATGACAGCGTGACGGTTGACAGGAGAGAGTGGAAAAGAAAACGTGTTGCGCCAACCCCACGTAACAAGGGACAAGGGCAGGATGATGATGATGACAAAAACATTTAAAAAAAATATTTTTGTCCGTCAATGAGATTATAAAAAAATATTGGACACGTATTTTTTCTTTTTTACGTAATCTAAAGATAACGGCGATACATTGAGTTAGAATGTGCCATGACGTCACGAGTATGTATAGATTTTACACTTACTTGTAACGTAGTGACCCCCACTCCCCAACTTAAAATGCGTCTATCTGTCTATGCGTTTATCTAAGTAATTTGTTATTAATATGATAAAGCAAAAAACACGTGTCTAATATTTTTTTAATATCTGACTGACGGACTACTTAGATTTTTTTTTTTTTTACCCAGGCATCATCCCTATTGACAACTTCTTCCTTTGTTTAGTCAGTTAAAAATTATCAATCCAATGTTGGTGCCAAAGCCGAGGGTACGATAATTCGCAAGCCAACATTATTTTTTTATGTGTCCCAACAGGATGACTAGAAGTAGACCATTGATCATATCGAGCGATCTCTTGTCGCCGATAGTTTACCCACATGCATGATTTATTCATATAAAACGTTTTTTTACCTACAATACGTCCGTTTACATCAGAAATACCATTTATCGACCCCATTTATATCCTTAAACATCGCCAAAGGAACCCAAAAATACTGACCTTTCCTCGTTCTACTCAAACGGGTTTTATGGGTACCTATATTTACGATAGTACATAATTTATTAGGAAACGTATCCGAATATACGAATTATCCGAGTACCCGCGTCTCATTTTTCACGTCACGCAAATTGAGTCGTTCCAACTCCCTGGAGTTTGTACCCGACGTAAATTACAACGTTCAACTTCATATCGACGGATGTGTGTCTATCCCTTAAGCTTACATACGCACGTGACGTCATGAATTAGGGCGGGAGATCGGTCAGTAAAAGGAATGAGGACTCGATCAAAGACCAGCAACGGTAAAGACGGTTTTACATGAAACAAAAACACTCGGTACATAAATTAAAGAGAAATCGTTATAACAGTCATTTGTTTATTGGACTTAGGACCTTTCCTCACTGGTCGGTATGCAGCGGTGCGGAATCAGCATGCTCGGTATACTTGATAGATTACCGACCGCCTGTATTTCAATGAGCGTTTCCTGATTGGCTCGGTATACGCGGGAGCGGGGCGGAATCGTTTCGGCTTAGCGCGTCTCGGTAGAAACATCCGGTGCGGTAACCGCTCACGGCACACGTTTACAGCATGCTCGGTATACTCGGTAGCGAAAGCTTACCGAGCGCCTATATTTCAATGAAGTAAGCGGTACTGCAAAAATTATACCTAAAACATAACGTCAGGTCTGTAAATGAACTGCTGGGGTTGCGGGTTTGTCCGAAAAGGATATCGCGGCCCCGGCACACGGGCAACGGAAGGAACACGGGTGGGTTTTAGTCAGTAAAAGTCTGACGCGCCCTCTCGCTCCGCCCAGAGCGGGAGAAGTCATTTGAGGATTTCACACCCTCAAAAAAAAAAAAAAATTGTAAATGAAAGCTGTACGGTATCGTTTCGGTATACCGAGCATACTTTATCTAGTAATACATTTAATTTCACAGGCACACACAAAAGTAACAGAAACAACCGCCAGAACAATTAAGAAATCTTATTAACCCTTCACTACTATCAGACTTCTCTATGAGTTCTTCTATATGAGTAGGTATTTTGTTGAAGAATACTCAGACCAATTTCTTCTTCTAACACTTTCAAAACTTAACCCCTCTACCAAATTCACTCCTCCCATGTAGCTTAAAACACAAATAAAATTAACAATTATCTGCTAGCTTGTGTATCCACTCTCTTACCCGTAGCTATTGCCCAGTCCTTAGGGACGTGCACTTCTAAATGCTGCAGAGGAAATTGCGCCGACTTCCAATTGCTCAACAGTAGTGTAACAGTCTTTACAAGCTCAAATGCACAAAGTATTTCTTAGCAAGAGTCCGTGTACGAAGAAAATTGTTCTATATAATTGGTAATACGGTATTGTGTTGTTTGATTTTTTATTTATTGACAACAAGCTGCGCGGTTTCACGCGCATTAGTCTCGATCCCATGGGAATTTCGGGATAAAAAGTATTCTATGTCCTAATCCAGGTCATGGTCTACCCATGTGTCAAATTTCATACAAATATGTTCAGCCGTTTTAGCGTGGAAGCGTAAGTTATAACTTAACTTTAATTACCCGTACTACTCTTGTACCGTTGCAAAATGTTTTGCGTGTGGTATATTGCGCGCTGCCGATAGCAGCGATTTGCCACACAAAAAAAGTCGTTTCTCAGCAATAATTTTTGCTCAATATAACTAAGTTTGATAAATCGTATGCGTAGGCTATGTGATGGGTCTTTTTACTCCCTGTACTTAATAGATTATAATCCTAATATCAAAGGTTGCGTGAAAACTAATGGCTGTAACAATACAATTATCAAAACCGTTTTAATTTTACTATTTTTAAATCCTTTTATACGTAAAACCCTGCACAAATAGTTTACCACTAAACCAGACAATGATATTATTCGTAATTTATTCAAAAACACTATAATTTTCTTAACACTTTCATAACCAAGTGAGAAAGGTGTCAAGTGAGAAAGTTGTTAATTTATAGTACAATACTTCTAAATTAGCAGAGCGTAATGACGGTGCTAAATCATTTTTACTTCGCCTAGCGGCATTACGCAGAATTTATTACAACAAATGTCTGCTTTGCGACGTTTTCTCGAATTAAGGAAATTATTTGCCTAATTGTTGTTTAATGTATTAGAAAGACGTTGTTTTTGTTGTGGTGTGTTTTTCTTTTGTTTTTTGTCAACAGTTCGTTTACACTATGTTTTCCTGGTCGTCCATATTTCAAATCTGTTTTCAAAAACATTAGGTAAAGTTGACGGCAATTTATCTCTTCTACCATTTACCTAGACATGTTTTGCCTAGCGTGCCTAACCTTTCTCAAATATATTAGGGTCGCCTTGTTGTCTAAGCAGATGGGACTAAATATCAATATTTTAAAAAGGCCAACTAGCCTCTGACCTCTACAACCCAATTACTGGGCAATACCGATTTTCCGAGGATTTCAGTCCTTTAGACTTGTGGGATTTTCGGGCATAGTAAATGATGGAACAATATTATGATCTATCATTGCTTATTTTTTTAATTTTCG
This sequence comes from Agrochola lota, assembly GCA_947364205.1. Classification (NCBI taxonomy): domain Eukaryota; kingdom Metazoa; phylum Arthropoda; class Insecta; order Lepidoptera; family Noctuidae; genus Agrochola; species Agrochola lota. The sequence goes on along the minus strand of OX376231.1, from coordinate 5,897,931 downwards.
CTGTTTGACAAAAACGAATCGACAAATATTTTCACTGCAGCGTTTTTCCCCCCCCACAACTTTTCTCTAAAATAAATCTACAATTTATGCAAAAAGGATCCCAGCATAAAATGTTAGGAAAAACCCGTGAAAGCCTGACGAGCGCAAAGGAAAATTATTACCAGTTTAATAGATATAGCCATTTTCATGATGAAGACAAAAATAAGTATTCTATGTTATAGTTACTGTTAAAAAATTAAACAAAAAGCAATCACGAAAAGTTCCAATGAATATTTTATTGGTTAAAAACATAACTCTACGTCCAATAGAAAGAAAGAAAAATATTATAAAAAGAAAGAAAAAAATGAAATATATACCTACATAAATTATGTTATACCATTCCCCCTCTAAAAAGCTTCTTTTATTCACTGAAAACAGTGAATAATAAGGTCTTTTAATCACTATTTTGGTGTTTGAATTTAGAACACACCAATATATTGGACCTCATCTCAATGCTATACAACCTCCTTGTGAAAAAATACTCGATACACAGGACATGAATATCGCTTCACAAGTTTACCATCCTAATAATATTATTATGAAAATTACTCTTAATTTTAGTAATTGTTCTAATTATAATGTGCATATTAATTAATTTCCCTTCCTTTTTTCTTCATTAAATGTCTATTTTCCCTTAAATCTTTCTTTTTCTCGTAATCATGGTATAAAGTATAGTATGCAACTCTTGAATAAAACGTATTTATATCGAGGGCCATGAATCGTTCGCGTCGCTCAGGATTCTAACACTTGAATCACTCGCTACGCTCGTGATTCAATCATCATGGATCACTCCTCCGGTCGTGATTCAGTCGTTAGAAACCTTTACTTGCTCGTGATTCATCTATGGCCCTCGCTTTAAATCCGTCCTTTATTCACTAATTGCATAATATACTATGTTACATACATACAAAAAAGTTAAGCTTACTCGAAAAAAAACATCAAAACAGATCTATAATCACGAGCACGGAACAGAAATAGTCGGCATCTGCACGTCGTGCCTGTGGTAAGAAAAGGCAGAACAGATGGCTGATGGGGCTGAAAGGTTCTGGACCGGAAGAGCGAGCATCGACAGGCCTTCCACAAGGTGGACCGATGACCTGGTGAAGGCTGCAGGAATCCGCTGGATGCGGGAAGCATAGAACCGGTCGAAGTGGCGGTGCTTGGGGGAGGCCTATGTCTAATAGTGGACGTCTTTTGGCTGAAATGATGATGATGATGATGATCCGTCAAGGATATGATTCTACCTATCATACTATATAACTTCCGCTATGAAACTCATATAACACGATATAAAAAAATATAAAAAATACATGAATCGAAATACTCTGTCTACTGTTGCATAGTTTTTTTTTTACGAATCGGATATGAGTTTCATAGTGAAAGTTGTTAAGTATGGCGGGTAGAATCACCCCCTTGACGGATGCAGGTGTCTAAAGCGCCACCCTGTATAAACAAACACCCCATACATAAATATCCTACCAATATCGTCAGCATCAGGATTAATGTTCGCAATCAACAGTCAATTACACGACAGAGCTTAATCACTGTATATTGGCACAAATGAGGCGATTCCTATGTTACCAGTTTACCCCTCCACTGGTTTTGTATTGTGAGGGTAAATTGAGATAGTTTACCTAGAGGTAAAGGGTAAATAGATAAATCAGCCAATAATGTTCCCACTACTAGGACACAGGCCTCCTCTCAGTGAGAGGGAGTGGGCCGTAATCCACAACGCGAGCCCAATACGGGTTGGTAGATGTCATATGTCTTACAATTTTTGATTCTAGGACATGCCGGTTTCCTCACGATGTTTTCCTTCACCGTTTTGAGAGCAGTGGTGATGAAATAATTTACACAAAGTAAAGCCCCTGTCTGGGTTCGAATTTACGACCTGCAACTCGTAAGTCGAGACCGTTACAACTGGGCCACCACTGCTCCACCAGTTTCCATTACTTGAAAAAAAAGCCAAAACAAGCAAGAATATCAGCACATAGAAACGAATAGCTATTGTTCCACAGGACTTCATTTTTAGAGGCTGTTCTTGTACTAAAACTATGCTAAGAAATAAGCTGACGTAACGCTACGCAATAAAGTTTTAATCAAGTTAAGCCAAGCTTGAAATGTCTGTCCACTGCGTGTTTTTAGACACCAAGGTAATAAGAGTACGCTTTAGTTGTTATATTATACTGTCAATTACACACTAACTTTTTACTAAAAGGTCCGGAGACTAGGCCTAATTTTTCAAAGAAATGTTTTGGATGAAGTTACTGCAAAGAATCATGGTCCATTCTGAAATGACGCGCCCCACTACGCGTGTGCGTAAGATACGGTAGTTGGGCGGGTCATTTCAGAGTGGACAAGCTATACAATGTGTGTTGACCTAAATTATAGATAAAACGTATTCCATAGCAAATCACATATACGTGGAGACACAACAACGCATAATTTCTAATGAAAATAGAGCCCTCTACTTCCACTAAGCTACATAATAACACTTATTTCATGGAAGTAATTCGTCGCAACAGCCGAACTGTTAATGCCTATTATAATAACGTTTCCTGACACAAATCGAGCCTTTCCAATTTCCCGTCTTCGATATCATAGGAAATTGAAATACTGACATCATCTTAACCTGACAAGTGTCGTTGATAGGTTAAACACTCTAATCACTTCCGTCCGTGTACAATGGACACTTTACAACAACAAACACGCAAATAATAGTAAAAGTTAGCTTTCTACACTTACTTTTGCAACTAAAATAATTTTACTAACCAAGTAGCAACCAAGCTAAGAGGTAACAAGTAGGTTGACTCCAGAGTAACATTTTTTGTGTTAATCATTACCCTTTGACATATCCTGTTAAATGTTATAAATAGTTACGAATGATGAAATTAGAATATTCGGATAAATATAGACAAATTGCTTAATTTATCAATGAATAGCCTTGGGAAAAAGCCTAGGCAGATTTTTATAGACTTTCATACCTACTGTACTTTCAGTGATTTTATTCTTACTTAGGTTTATTGTGTTTAAAACCGACTAATTATAGTCTTCAGTTCGATAGTTCTGCTAGCTAAATTCTAATTTGTGTTTGATTATTCCAACTGTTTCAAAGAAAACGATATTAACATCAGTAAAACATTCCAACACAGTGAAACCTTTACTTCTCAGGTAACCATAATCTTCAAAATCTTCACCTAAACTTCTAAACGATCAATTTACCTGAACCTCATACAACAAGACACTTCAATCCGAACTCAAGCAGTCTTTCTTTTCCGAAGTGAGCCGAGCTAAAAGCAGTATCGTCGGTAAGTGCATCTCTCAGCCACGTAGAGCTGTAACCGGTCGGTTTAAGAACTCAAACGTACGACTCAGGAGTGAGGGAATCAACCTAGTTCCGGAAATGGACTGAGAATGGATTAGATGCTGTAAGCTGATAGCTGTAACCGCATCAACAATACAAATATGAAAAGCTTAAGGCTATACATTGCACCGAAAATGTTGACAAGTAGTTAGTAAGTTGCCTATAATAAATATTTAAAAGAGACAAATCTGTGCTGGTAAAAAAACCGGCCAAGTGCGAATTGGACTCGCACACAAGGGTTCCGTACCACCGTACAATATTTAGCAAATATGACGTATTCAAAAAAAACTAGTTCCTAGATCTCGTTCAAACCAATTTTCGGTGGAAGTTTACATGGTAATGTACATCATATATTTTTTTTAGTTTCATCATTCTCTTATTTTAGAAGTTACAGCGGGGGACACACACATTTTACCACTTTGGAAGTGTCTCTCGCGCAAACTATTCAGTTTAGAAAAAAGTTATATTAGAAACCTCAATATCATTTTTGAAGATCTATCCATAGATACCCCACACGTCTGGGTTTGATAAAAAAAAAATTGAGTTGCAGTTCTAAGTATGGGGAACCCCCAAAATGTATTACTTTTTTCTATTTTTGTGTGAAAATCTTAATGCGGTTCACAGAATACATCTACTTACCAAGTTTCAATAGTATAGTTCTTATAGTTTCGGAAAAAAGTGGCTGTGACATACGGACGGACAGACAGACAGACAGACATGACGAATCTATAAGGGTTCCGTTTTTTGCCATTTGGCTACGGAACCCTAAAAAATGGTCTATCATTAATGTTGTAAAGTTTTTTTATAGGGATTAGGTCGAAAACTGGTCAGGCGCCAGTGTCCGCGATAGTACCTATTAAATCGTCCTAATTTTGATATTGGAACGTAGCAGTATGTTTGGACTGCTCATTGATTTGCTGTTTGGCTCTCTCGCTACCGATCAGCCATGTTGTCAAAGTCTGTTGGAGATTAAATGCAACTTTAATTAATAGAAGCGCTTATCTTAGTATATATGTAACAGTTTGGTGACGAGGATGGGACAATAATTAGGTAATAGTTCAGTAGTGTAATCTCATTTAATGATTGTCGTAGGTTACGTTGGCGGAGACTAATGTAGGTACAAAGACATTAAAACTTCTGTAACTATAGTCTTCAGAACCTGTTATCGACTCTGACATATTTAAGTATCCACGAAATATCTGTCATCCTACCAATTTCTACTTCATCTTAACAATGGCTACGTTATCGCGATAAAGCGAACTTCACTTCGCGCGCTCTCTGTTGTACAACGAGACCTCGAGCGGTGTGCGAGAGAGAGCGCGTGAAGTGTAGTTCGCTTTATCGCGACAATATAGCCGTAACATAAAAGCAAATGCCGATGTCCCAAAGGGAAAACCATTTATCAAAACCAAACATGACCACGATATAATCCCGTAAATGGTACGGTCAATATCGGTATATAGCAGAACAGATTATGATTATCTCTAACCCATTTAGAACAATCCCCAATTCGCTAAATTCTCTCCTAAAATAGACAAAGCAGTAAGCCCGAATCCGACCATTACTGACTACATTGAATTCCCATCGAAAATGCGGTTAGAATTAGCCGTCGGTCGGCAAAACCTGGCGCGGAATATTTGACAACGGTAAGCTTGCCCATTACGAACTCATTGGTCGGATGACGTCACCAACAGAAATGCCCATGACAATGACATGTAACTTTGTAATAGTAAATTATTTCACTCAACACTTTGGTAACGTTCATGTAATCAGTGCCGATGTTCAATTAAGGATGACGTCAATGTTTGTATAATTTGTCACTGTCAGTGACAAGATAAGTGTCGTGAATGACGTGACTTGACTCTTATCTCTTGTCACGTTAGTGGCTAGGTCAAGAGGACAGTAGTCAGTAGGTACTCATAACACCACACCTTGTATCCAGACGTGTTAAGACCACACACATTTCTCCAGTTATGTTTACCTAATAGGGAGGCTAACAAAAAAAAAAACTCCTTTCAGGTATATTACTAAAAAATATTGGACAGATATTTTTTCTTTTTTTTTCGTAATTAAAAGATTACGGCATTACATTGAGTTAAAATGTGGCATGACGTCACTCCCCGGTAGATTTTATACTGACTTGCGACGCAGCGAGCCACCACTCCCCAACTTTAATGTGTTTTATCTTAACCATTTTTTATTAATATGATAAACAAAAAATACGTGTCTAATATTTTTTTATTATCTGACTGACGGACTATATAGATTTTTTTCCCCTGTCAACATGCCTATTCTTGGTCAAAATAGTTACACTCACCGTCATGGTCTTCTCAAACTACAAAACAGGGATTTTTGATTGCAATTTTCACCAATTCTGAGCATTAAACTTGTATCTAATGATTGCAACGACAACAGACCGAAACGAATTTATTGACAAAAATATCAGAAAATGAAAATGCAAAGCTGTTAAAGCTATTCATCATTTCCACGTAATCTACTTTTGACTGATGCGGTATTGTTCGATTCGTTAATCTATAGAGTGGAAAATGGATTTTAGCTTGGTGTTGCAAAAATACGATAAATGTTAAACAAGAGGAGAACGAAGAAATAAATTTATTTGTATACGTTGTGATGGCCCAGGCACAACGTTGTCGGTTCAAATCCTGGCATGTACCAATGCGACATTTCCAATTCATATGTCCTTTCTGAGTTTGTCTTGGACATTACTAACATCAGTGAAGGAAAAACATCGTGAGGAAACCTGGAATTATAGTTAATTTATGCCTGAAATCGCTACCCGTCTTGAGCTTTGAGCTCTATTGGGATGTTGTTAAGGAGTTGGAGGGCTTCATGTATCATGATAACTTTCCTCTTAGATTAAGGTTTTTTAACCGATATACTGCTCGGAAGATGGCTAAAACTAACATTTTTAATGTTTTTCGAGCACCACGCAGTCAGCACACGTATTTCGAAGCTGCCAACTTTGTTTTACACTATTGGTATCTATCCTAACAACATCCCAAAAAATCTGTACAGTGCAATTTTTTGCGACCTACGATGTGATCAATGTCTGGCATATATGTTTATCTACTGCTTACTGCCGTTGCTATTCGTTTGGCACATGTAGAATTGAGTTACAAAAGTAATTTCCTACATATAACACTATCGCAGTCCCTCTATTGTCAATACCCAAACTACGCTTCCAAAATCTAATTTATCAGTCTGTGGGGTACTAATATATCATAGTTACACTTCTCAAAGAGAACAAGTCTAAAAGTTAATACGCAAATAGATTTACAGCCCATTAACATACAGTTTAATCTATATTTAATACTACAGCTATATCGTACAATACACCTCATCAATCATATTCCGCACACCAAATGCAAATGTAAACCTAAACGGTATGCAAATAAGGTTCATTTCCTAAATGGTGCGACAGTTTACCTCTAAATAACATGTATTTCATACAAATTTCATATTAGCTCATTGTGATACAAAATAGTCATTATTCATGCAGATTTGTGTCCAAGGTATATATGTTTAACCGATTCTGTTTATTTTTTATAGCCGAAATTAAATATTATATCTGGTTTTATTACTTCTTGGTACTTAGAATTTAAGCTTCATCATGATCATGAGTCTTGCAAAGTTCTGTGGAGAGGTCGCTTTTGTCGAAATCTTTCTCTATTAGGCCAGAAAACAAGATAAATTGTTGAGTCTGTTTCAATACGTACGTCGACAAGTGTACTATAACTGCTAAAAAGCCCAAAAATAATAACTGCATCTTAAAATTGAACTTTATTTCGATGCCTATTATAAATTGTGTTTTTTTATAAATTGAATTAATCAAAATAAACAAGCTTTATTAAAATTCTTAAATTGGTTTACAATAAAAAAAATCTAACATAAGTCAAAGTCGAAGAACGTTCTTCGCAAATTGGATAAAGAGGAATGGACAATAATTACATTGAATATACAAAAAAATACTTGTAAGAAAAATAACAAAACGTCAAATACATCAGATTTGATGAAAGAAATGAAAACAGAATTTTTTAATAAACGAATGCAGCAAGGGCACCGTAGATAGATATTGCTGTAGTTTACCTCCATAGTATATAATCACGATGTGGGTTGCCTGTTTTACATATAATTAATTAGCTTCATACAATTATCTGTCGAATTGTTCTGGTTTATTTTATTCTTCCCAAACATAAAGGTCGTCTTTGAACTAGATATTCATTATTGTTTCTGTTTTGTGTATCTTTAACATCTTTAACGGTCAGATTGTCTTTAACGTTCTCTTGCTCTTTTTTGCTACATCCCGAATTATTGTCCAAATCAGCATCGACTAATTATACCAATTTGATAATTATCATGTCATTGGATTCTGCCCCATAAACATAAACCATTGTAAAACGACTCCCAATTATCACAAGAGTGTAATTGACCAAGCCACAGAAACAAACGAATAAAAATGCTTTACCACGTTATACATTTTACGACATCACGTCCCCCACAAACGAGAATTTCATCACAACCTTATCAAAACACAACAGAATCGTAATGTGTTTCATAAAACCTCATTTAATTGTTCCCGTTCATACGAGGTCTCGTAAAGTCGTCTTTTGTTAATGAACCTGATCTCTGCCGGCTGTCTGCGTTAAGAATAGAAGTTGTTTACCACATCGTCCATTGTATACGTTGAGCATTACTCTCATCTGTCGGAGATGGGTCTTAAATTTATCAGGTGCTAATATGCTTATGAATTGTGAAGGGATGGAGTAAGGTGTGAGAATGATTGAATAAAAATGCGTTGAAAAAATTTGAGGTGAGATGAAATGGTGAGAATTTTTGGGAAAATTCCGGATATATGTTTTCAGGCACATCACAATCTTTCATGGGCGTTTTTTTTCATCAGATTATTTAATGGAAAGATCATTGAAATGTGTAAAAAGATACAAAATGTTAAACAGATTACGATGTTTTAAATAAGCTAAACAATTCAGCATTCACTGGTTATTTTATGACGGTAAAGAAACAAAGGCATATTTCAGAAACTTCTACGAAAATGACGTGATTCAGACATAATATACTTCCGAACTTCAACGCCAATAAACACAGCATGACCCGACTTTGGCATAGATTCGGTAATCGCAGTTATAGCACCGAATTATTACCAGAACCGTTAGTATTTCGTCTGCACACATTCCGCTGTTCGTTATAAAGTCTTTAGAATCGGCGCGTCGACTGACTGTTACTGATATGCGTTTACGCGCAGTGTATTCCGGGCTCCCGAAACAAAAGGTGCTCAGTGCGCAGTGTTGTGCGAAAACAACGCAATATAGCTTCTAAAACCAACAAAATAAAGTGCAAATCAAAATGTCGGTGAATATTGATATGGAGAACTTTTCTGCGAAGAAGAATCTGAGGCGTCGTACTTTGAACACTATCAAATCGGCTGTGACGGCGCTCAAACAAATCGCTAGTGAGTGCTCCCAAATTCTATTATTTGGTGTACACCACTTTTGTAAATCCAATAATATTTTTCTCGCAGTGTCGCCTTTTTCTAAAGTATTTATATAAAAGCTAGCAATATTTTAGCGAGCGAGACGGATTCGATTGATTGCTCAAATAGTTATCTCGACTACTTATATTTATTATCCTACTATAATAATTACTGAATAGATATTCACGTAATGTACTGGCTGCATAATATTGTTATCAGTGAATATCAATGCCGCCTCATCAATATTAATTGACTTAATTATCATAGTGTGAAATGTTGTGAATGTTTTACTCGCATACGTTATTATTTTAAAGTTATTTTATGATGAAAACATACTTTGATTGACTCCTTCATTTACCAGCACATTAATGATTCAACATGTTCTCAACTTTATAAGTATTTATTCAGCGCCTGGTAGTCGGAACCTATTATTTTTCCTTAACGTTTATTCAAATTCTAATAACTCAAATTCAATATTTACATATCGTGATAACTTCAGAGGGTGAAAATAAACTCGGGAGATCATTAGAGTCGTGGCTTACTTATCATAACACTTGGTAAAGTGCGCGGTAACAATTCGTCGAGTATTTGCGAAACGTCAGCTTCTATAATGAAGGTGTCATTCAGGGGCTCAGAAAACCCATTGTGTTTGTCATCTCGCGCCCAAACAGTCTCGTCACTCTCCAAGAAACTCTCAAGCGCCTTGTTTGTCAGGACCAGCGATCGTTTGTTGCAGACAGAAAACACTTTACAATTCGTTACGTTTTATCTTCCAATCTTTTGTTACACCTGTGTTTTAGTAACTAGGGCAATCTTGACGTTTATAAATGAACCGCGGCTTACCATTGTCTCTTCACATTGATTTGATGTTACACAGACCGTTTCAGATGAATTATGGAATGAATTTGCATGAATAAACCTTGTTTGCTAAAAGCTTCCTTCGAATGCTGATGCATAATTTAATATAGACCTTATCCTCGGATACTGCCAGATGGGCATGACATGTAACACGACAAATTATAGAGAATTTATCATCCGGAATACTTGGGACCTAGTTACAGCTGTCACGAATGGAGTTTTAAGTAATCACAAGTGTGTAAACTGAGTTGTGATTTAGCTACCCGCAAACTTTGTTTAGCAAATACTGGCGCCCACCGCGGGACTGTAGAGATTGAATTATAAATACGCTTACAAGCTTAAATTACATAAATATTCATGTGTATTCCGTTACTTTTGCGACATATGTTTGTTCATAAGAAGCTGCAAAACATTTCGAAATTAGACAAGGTTTAAAATGTTCCGGAACCATCGCTTTAATTGCACAGATGTTTGTTTCTTAAACATAGTTTCAAGTTAAACTACCTACACAAAAAGACAGGGCAATACATGTATGATTAGTGTTATCAACTTGTCATGGGTTCATAAACAACTGTAATTATATCAGTTGTTACCGAAAACTATTAAAACACTTATAAACATGTCCGAAAATAAAATTCATTAAATAATTAAGCAACCAAAGTTAGTACTAAATGACCATTTCCTCGAACTCTCATTTTTTACATTTACGATCTACTGTAAAACTTTTCAAGTACTTATAAAAAAAAATATCGCGCTATCCAATCTTCTTTTACTTTAAAAGCGTCTGTTCACTTTCACACTCTACATATTTTTTATAAATACTTCATCTTACTTTCGTTTTTTCAACTCAATAATAATAATCGGTGAACCTCGTAAATAGCCCGAAGTTTCCCCATTTCCCACCAATACGGGTCGAGGCGTGCCTTTATTTGGCGCGTTTCCTGACCGCGGACTTTTCAATGTGGAGGTCAAACTCATTACCATAGGTCAATCATTCCCCGCAGTCTATTATCTATTGTAAGGTACTATTGCAGAGACAAAACTTACAGAGTATCTCATAAAATTTTAGTTCAAAGTCACACAAAAGTAAAATAAGATGCCTCAGTCTCAGCTCCATTTTCATCAGCATTTTATTTTATTCTAGGTTGATCGTTTTCAACAATAAGTGCTGATATTGCTACGCTCTTGATACGTTCTAGAATCTTAAAAAAAGAAATGAAAAACTATGCAGACTAGAAAAACCCAGCGTTTTAAAATCCATAATGTTCAAATAAAAGAAAAGTTGCAAAATAAGCAAATCGAAATCGTGTCGAAGAAAAACATAAGAAGTCTTTCATTTTGAGCTACTACAAGGTTTTATACACCTGCTTGATTTTCATTTACATAAAAGACACACTTCGTCCCCTGCAAAAATGCTTCTCCACCTGCTACGATCCTCACATACTCCTTTTGCTTCGTTTACGATTTTCTTTATTTTCTTTTTATATAATATCACATTACTTCATCTAGTCTGTACAAGTCCGTAGTTTTATGTTACGTAGGACCCGTAACATAAAACTACGGACTTGTAACGTGTTTTCCTAATTGAACCTTGATTATTTCAAAATTCGCCCGCATGGCGCTAACATAATACTGTTACAAAATTAACACCCACAAAACAACAACATTCAAGTATACCTAGTATACTATTTTACTACAAAGTTCCTGCTAGGGGCACTGTTCAGTGTTCCAATCGCTATTCAGCAGGTCAACGTATTTTCAGCACTAACATTGTGAATCATTATCGCTTTATGCCGCAGTGAAATGGTGGATTAACTCGATTTCATGCATCAATGCAGTCGATCGTAATTAGGTAACCGTAAAATTGGGTGTTACAAAACCATTTTGCGTTTTTGAATCACGGGAATTTCCCTAAAGAAAAGTATACAATCAAGTATTTGAATAAGTGCGATTAAATTAATGTGTTTGCAAAGGCAGAAAAATAGTATTCAAATGAATCATACATTTATTTAACAAAAATTGCTTGGTACTTTCTATCAGGGTTGTAGTCCTAAACGCTTTCGTTTTATTGATACGCATAGAGAACATTTTAATTTTCAAGGTCAATGCATTAAAATTTAAGAATCAGTCTTGAGTCATTGAGTAATTTTCTCTCTCTGTGTTAATTGTTCTTGAAGTCTTGGTAGAATTACGAGTCTACCAAGATTACAATCTCTCAATGACTCAAGACTGGTTCTTAAATTGTAATGCAATGACCTTGAAAATTAAAATGTTCTGTATGTCTTGGTAGAATTACTAGTACACAGTCGCAAAAAATTATCAATATTCAAGACGACAATCATTATAACGAAACACTTGACCCAATTTTCTTAAATCGACTCCAATAAAGAATTCGTTTTAAAATAATAAGTGTCTTTGCTCCCAATACATACAATTTGTAAGCAAAGCAAAAATCCGACCGGAGCACCGACAGAATTTAAATGACAGAAAGCCTGTTCGAGAGGATTACAGTGCTCTATAAAAGGAACAACTTTCGCTACGAGCGGTATCCAGAGGACTCCTCGGGAAGTATTCGACTTTCGGCCGTTAATGCGATCCTAAAATATTTTCATTTACACTGAATATTTTTGTTTTTCCATCCAACTGGATTTAAATATTACTGTGGTTTATCTTAATAATTGTCGAGCCTAGTCTAGCCTTTTGAAACTATATTGCGGGTGAAGCGTCTAGTTTTTCATGATGTGATTGAAGAAAATGTTCAAAAGAACTACCGCCATTTAACATTATGCTGTTTAAATACTAGCAAATATCGATGTCCAAGGGCGTATAGTTTTCAGGTTTTTGGACTTCTGACTAGCTTTTATGAATGGACCAGGACGTGTCAGACTCTTACTGACTAAAACCCACCCGTTTTCCTTTAGTTTCCTATACGTTGCCAGGGGCCACGGTATCCCTTTCAGACTTTCCCCCAACCCCAGCTGGCATCGGTCCTAGCGGACCCCTTCCGTTGTGCTGACATCTCTTTGAGGCGCGCGTGGAACACAACGCGCCGTCGACCCGGGCCTAGTCCTTATCGGACGGTGAGCTACCCATTGCTCGCCGTCCGCAAGCCCACGCCTACGGTGGCCGGGAATCGGCCTGCGATTCCCGACGCCCAGGGCGTCTCCTGCGGCGGCTAGGGGTGTGAGGGCGGGACATTTGCCTCTCCCTCACGCGCTCCGTCTAATTATCTCTCCCTCACGATGTATTCCTTCACCGTTTTTGAAGCAAGTGATAATTATACAATACAAACATGAATCCGAAAAGTCAGAGGTGCGTGTAGGATGAAGGTGGTATTGAATCTCAAGAATTTCAGCGTAACCTCACTGATGACTTCTACATATTTAAAATTTTGCTGTGCCCGACAGGATCTATAATTGTTTCTATTGAATACCTACCACCTGTATGTGTACATTTTGGATTGCATTAAAGATCAATTGAATAATTGATGGATAAGTACTACTATACTACCACACAGTTACATATCAGTCTGTCAGTAACTATTAAAGTATTCGCGTGCAACATTTCGTGCAGTGCATTCGTGCATGAATATTCTAACATTCTCAGCTACATTATTATATCTAACTTGGTCAAGATAATGGTGTGGCTCACGTTTCTCTTCTACACCACTTTATAGTAGATACGAAACTTAGAATTTGTTGGCGCCCAGTGATTGCAAAACAAACACATTACTGGTGTCCATTAACCAATTCTGCTTTCAACGCTTACAACGTACGAGAAAGATTTTGTTGCTTTACTCCAGCGTTCATTTCTCAATCCCAATTACAAAAAAATATGTATGTACTCTCCCGCACTGCTAAATCGAGCCACCGTACATTTCCATTTTAGGTATAAAGGTCTTAAACATCAAAATAATGACGTGTGAAAGATAAAGATAAAGATAAAGATAAAGATCAATTTATTTGTTTAAACATGTGTAACATGATACATGAATATGCACATATAGATAGAAGCGAAATTTTACCGGACCAACATGTTTTGCCTCTCTCGGCGTACAAATATTGTTTTTAATATGTTATTAATTTGATTGGCAATTATAAATTAATTATGAATGTCAGACTCATACATAGAAATTAGAGCCAGTGCAAGATATAGTCAATAATTCATTTCACAATCAGAGTCAGTACAAAAAGTAATCAATAATAATTACAGGCAAAATATGTCAATACGATGTAATAAACGTAAATAAGCAATAAAATTCAAAATGTATCATTTAAAAAGTCAATAATGTTATAGTAGCACTTATCAGTAAGCAGCTTTTTAAGTGTTTTCTTAAATAAAGTAAAATTTAATTGCTTAATGTCATTCGGAATTTTATTGTATATTAATAGAAAGAAAACGTCTTTATCCAATTTTGAAGCCGACATACTGGCCAGACCATTTTGTTGTAATTATTGTTCCAAATTTGAATTCACGACCATTTAAAAAGCCGTACACCTTTATAAAAAATAATGCAGGGTGGCTGGATTTAGGATACCGGGATTATTCATCAGTACCGTATATGGCGTAGGTACACGGATTTATCACGCCGCCATCCATAGCAAAATACCTACCGTACTTCCAATATGTAAAGTTCACTTCAAACCTCACTCAAGTCACCGTACACAATTCGAAAGCAAAGTCACTTTATTTTAAAATAATTCAACGTGATTGACATTTCAACATTCAATTTCAATGATGTTTAAAAAGTCTACCTAGTTTCTATACACTGCCTGTTGGATTAGCATCCCTGATGTAGGTCGTGGATAACCAACGTCTATGGTACTGCCTAACCCTTTTAAGGATAAGTCGTTAAACGTGAATTATACGGAACGTATGTTATGTCACAGACGAAAACCCCTTAAAGAATAAGCATCTTTTCTTACTCTCAGTACTATTATAATTGAACGCCTTGTTCGCAAATAATGGGACTTCTTCGCGTATGCTTTAGTTTTTATACGAGTCCCTATTTCGTATTCTAAGAATATACCAAAATAAATTGTGTGATTTCAGCTCTTTGGCAAGTATGAAATGAAACCGAATTTTCTCAGTATCATCAGTCAAATAAAGTTGGTAAACTATGTTCGCAATTAATTTGCCAAACATGTAAATAAACAAGATTTTTAGGAAAAACAAGTGTAACGCCTGTTCAGTTTGCGCTACAACTTCATATATTTTATAACTTTTTCAATAATACTAGCCAGTCTAAAATCAACTTTATTTAGACTTATATAAATTTGATGTTTGTTTAAGTGGAAATAACATCAATTGGAAACAAGGATTTAAATAGAATAGATACACTCTATTTCATGATCCTTTGACTTCATCACTTCTTTTGACTTCTTTCTTTCATGACTTTGTAGGCAATATAACATATTAGCTAAAACTACGGACTTAGACATCTGCGAGTCTCTGTCTAAAAATAATAAATGCTTAATGGATTTAATTTAATTTAAGTATCTCTTAGGGCTGATTTCACCAATGAAACTGAACACGATCAGCATTTCTACAAGGCGATCAAGACCTGTCAGTGTCAAAATTGTTATGGAATATTGTACACTGACAGCTGTTGAACGCGTTTAGATGTGCTGAACGCGTTCAATTTCATTGGTAAAATCCGCACTAAATGTCATATCTTCTTAATTTTTTTTTGACCTTTAATTTATTGACTTTTTCTAAATTTTACCTATTATTAATATTTCATAGCTAAGTTTTTAACTTTATTGTGCAAGCTGTGGTCTCCTATAAGTGAAAGAGTGCACTTTCTTAATACCTGATGTTACCGAGTATTGTGTCATGTATTGTGTACATCTTTTGTTGGACATCCTAATCAATAAATAAAAAATCATTTGATCGCCCATATTCGGCAAAGACAAGACTGCCAGTTTGCACATATGTAAGCAAAGTCCAGACTTTAAAGCCTGTTCCTTTTTATTTTAACAAGCAACTAAAACCTTAACCTACGCCAAACACAAACAATTTGTGCTCTAAATATATTCGAAAACACGCAACTTTGACCTCGTACGAGTACAATTAAAGTTCACAAAAGCTCGCTTACATTCACGTTCGCATCTTTCTTTTTGGCTAGTTTTTAATCTAACATCCTATCCTATCCAACGCGAGTAGAAAAACACGTCACAGTTTCATCCGCGAACTTGTAGCCAACCAATTAAAAACCAGACGGGCTCGTTCGAGGACACTCGGGGCCAATTTTCGGACGCCTACCAGCCTAAAACTTATTTTTTCGCTTTTACACGGTTCCATGGACAACCATTTCAACTACGGATGAGTGAAACTTGACGTTAGGAATTTTTAGCTATTTTCGGCTTGACCGCTTTAAAGAGCCACTGATGCGGTGTAATGGGTTTCAGTGGTAGGCTAGACGATCAAAGCCTACCACTTACCAATAGTTTGAATTCTCATTTTTTCTGTGAAAAATTCTTTCGTGGCTTCTTTTATGCGTAACATTTTCTAATTCTGTTTTCGAATTTTTCTTTTAGTGTACCATAATACACAAACAGTAGTGCTCAAGATATCGTGTACCTACATAATTACAGAGTCCGCACAGAATTAATTGCTCGGCCTTCCTCCACGCTGAAGGATTAGCCTCAGTTGCGTGTTCGCAAGTAACAAATAAGACGCACCTTTCCACAAGCTACCTCGCGGATAACAGGAGGGAGAAGGGCCTCCATTAATTTTCATCCGCTTTACTTAAATCACCTCGAATTAGGGATTATTTAGGCGTTTATTGCTTACAACTGCTCTCTCCTCTCGCGGGAATCGATTCGGGCAATGTTGCCGACTTTAGATAGATTTAATTTGGCACACAATAACACTGATCAAATTGGCTTTCGACCTGATTGGTCAAACGTTATTACGTTTTATGTCTAGTCGTAGAAAAGATTAAGGGATAGGTTTCTTCTACGTTGCACAGCTAAAGGAAAGCTCCTTTGATCTCGAGTTTCTGCAAGTTATAGCAAATGGAACACCACAGGGGAAGCAGTGAACTGTAGGCTTATGTTTTCCTCTGCATCTACATCATAATTTTGCTCCTGTTGTTGTTTGTCGCTGTTTCAAAGAAATGCGAATAATACTTTGTTTTTGCTGACTGTAGGCGACTGATCCTTTAAATCTTCTTCAAGTCAATAGGGAGGTTTTCAAAAAAAAAAATTTTTTGTCCGTCACGTAGATTATAAAAAATATTGGACACGAATTTTTTCTTTTTTTACGTAATCAAAACATTACGGTAATACATTGAGTAAGCAATGCGTTAAAAAGTAGCATGACGTCACTGGCCAGTAGATTTTATACTGGCTTATGACGTAGCGAGCCCCCCCCCCACTCCCCGACTTTAATGCGTTTTATCTAAACCATTTTTTTTATTTGATAAAAAAAATATGTGTCTAATATTTTTTTATCATCTGACTGACGGACTAAATAGTTTTTTTTTTCCAGTCAACATCCCTATTGGGTACGTGATAACTGGGGCAAAAATCTAACGAAAAAATGCAAGAGCCCTTTCCAAATACGCATTTCATAAAAAACTTTATCTATGCAATGTTTGATACTTAGCATTCGTTTCTAAAGCAACCATAGAACATACCAAATACACACGAGTAACAACAATAATAACACAAACAGCAATCAAAACGGACATGCAGTCAGCCGCAAACCGATCAAATATACAGATCTCAACTGATTTCCATTCTGCATAATCAAAGGAGACAGGAATGGATGGCGGAATATATCAGACCGGATGACACTGCATTTTACAAGTATCAGAGAACCGATGATGTAACAACCTTGTATAATATATGAGCCTGTTGAATTTCTCACGAAGACCTCGGCAAGAAAAGACTTGGAACAAGTCGTAAAGACTCTCATGAAAAGTAATATAATTTTTCGGATACGCTTCGAAGTGACACGGATTTTTGTGCTGTTTTATTGGCACTTAACTTGATTCCGCTTTCCATATTGGTTAAGTGGTTGTGAGCAGTCAAGTTTAGCACGAAGTTTGATGCTCAGACCAAGTACTCTTAAAACATTGATCTCACTTTCCATGCTTCCTTCTAACCTAAACTAAAAGCAGGATGACCTAATTTTGGGTCTGCCCGTCCATTTGGTAGATGACCTAAATAGTGCAATGAAACTTCCGTTTTCCATGAATACGTTGCACGAATGGAACATAAGACAATGACTGTCACCGGATTCGATTCCCGAAACTAGGCCGATAATTGTAAAGCTTTTAGATTTGTTCTGAGTCTGGATGTTCGGCATATGACGTGAGGCGGAATCTTGATTAGGTATGTCTAGTTACTAGCTGGTGCCTGCGACGTTGTCTGCATATATTTTGTATTTCATCAATTTTTATTACAAACATTCAGGATTAATAGTTGCCTATGTCCTTTCTCCAAGTCCATGGCTCTCAACGGATCCGAAATCTGTAAAATTTCGCGGTTTTGGCGTGAAAAAGTTTATGCAAAGAGACACATAATTAATTTCGCATATACTAGCTGCGCTCCGCGGTTTCACCCGCATAAGTCTCGGTCCCGTAGGAATGGCAGAATAAAAAGTATCCTATGTCCTAATCCTATCAGCTATCCTAACCTAATCCAGATCATGGTCTACTCATGTACTAAATTTCATCCAAATCTATTCAGTCGTTTTAGCGTGGAAGCGTTACAAATAAACAAACACGCTTTAATATTAGTTAGAATTACAATATGGATGAAACTGTACAGCATTATTATGATCAAAAAAGAATGGTGGTTTAGAGGGTATGAGGAACAGGGTGTAAAGTTCACTCATTCATCATAGAAAAGGGAGGATCCTGTGACCAGATGGGTGTGATGTCTGGCGGGCAACTGGCCAGAGGTTGAAGTCGGGAAGCTTGTATATATGTTTATCGCGCGGCTAACTCTAATTGCGCGATGCAGGATTTGTGTGACGTCAGGATGTTGTGTGACGTCAGGTCTTTGATGCGTAGTTTGCATGTAGCGATGTAGATGCCGCTACATCACTCCCCTCCGGAGACCGTAGGTCGATAGTGGGCTGAGTCTTGAATCTTGCGATGCTTTACAGTGCCAGCTGTGGTTCCAGTGAGTTGGAACCGGGTGCCGCATAGTCCGCGGTGAGTCGGAACTATCTGCGGTGTTTCCCCAGTGAGTCGGGGTAGCGCTGCGTTATGATCCAGTGGGTCGGATGTGGTACAGCGCTGGGTTGTGGCTGAGGGTGATGACCAGGAATGCGCGTTCGCTGCATGCTGGTGGTCAGGATACCCGTTGAAGCCGTGGGTGCTGACTGGCTGTGTGACTCGCCTCACGAAAGCTTGCGGGAGTGATGATGATGATGACGTCACGCTGAAGTAGTTGCACGAAGGCTGCGTTGACGTTCATACTCGGGGTAACCAATTTAGGGTGTATGAGGAACAGGGTGTAAAGTTCACTCATCCACCATAGAAAAGGGAGCATCCTCCGACCAGACGGGTGTGATGTCTGGCGGGCAACTACCCAGAGGTTAAAGTCGGGAAGCTTGTATATATGTTTATCGCGCGGTAGACTCTAATTGCGCGATGCAGGATTTGTGTGACGTCAGGATGTTGTGTGACGTCAGGTCTTTGATGCGTAGTTTGCATGTAGCGATGTAGATGCCGCTACAGTGGGTTTAGTCAAAACTGACATAGGGAAGCAACATTTCCTGCCCTCATTTGTTTTTAAGTAAGCATGTGCCGAACAGTTTTTCATTGCTCGTCCGCATTTCGTAAGATGAAAAGAGAAAGCTTAAAGAAACGGCTGTTCGTTTCTTCTTTCCTTTGTTTTTTCGAATATGAAAGAGTTTGCTTCGCTGTTTCATCAAAGGATATGCAAAGATAGTCTAAATTCCACAAAAAATTACACAAGAAATCGTGTGATCCATTTTATAACCTGTATCCCAACACTTTTAAAATAATGATATAACCATGTTTTTTCATAAGTCACTCCCTAAAATGGGTCCCAAAAGAAAACAACCTTGTCGTGCTGCAAATTTTCTTTCATTTTCCCCGCCACCCGTTTTTCATGGATAATTACCCCCGTGAGCGAGATGACGTCATGCGTGATTGATAACATCCCCTGATTAATATTTTATGTAATCTAATAAAATACATTTCTTATACATTATGAGCTTTTTTGCGTTGTATTAAGATTGCGGTGTAAAAGCTTTAACCTTTGACATAATTAATTATTTTTATGTTCTTTATTAAGTTTATTTATAGATTTTTTTAGATCCATTAATCATGGGTATTATTGTGCGGTTTGGATCTACGTGGCATGAATTAGCCTTAAGAAAATGAATTCAATTACTTTATTGCAAATAATTTTGATTATATGAAAAATAAGAGAATCCCTAAATCAACAAACTATTTAACAGAGACCTTTTTGTATGTGTACGTATATATCTGTATAATACAAACATCTGTTTTTTGGTATGAATAGGTATTATAAACGCAGAATTAAATAGTTAACCCGTCAAACGTTCCCCTACTTCTTCTTTTCGTGTGATTAGTGACTAACCTGGTGTCAGAGTTTTAAAGCCGCCCCTGGGCCTCTGACTTTTTTTTTTTTTTTTTTGAGGATGGGAAATCATCAAATGACTTCTCCCGCTCTGGGCAGAGCGAGAGGGTGTGTCAGACTTTTACTGACTAAAACGCACCCGTGTTCCTTCCGTTGCCTGTGTGCCGGGGCCGCGTTATCCCTTTCGGACAAACCCGCAACCCCAGCAGGCATTGGTCTTTCGACCCCGTCAGTTGGTGCTGACATCTCTTTGAGGCGCGCGTGGAACACAACGCGCCGTCGACACGGGCCTGGTCCTTATCGGACGGCGAGCTGCCCATTGCTCACCGTCGGCAAGCCCGCGCCTACGGTGGCCGGAAGTCGGCTCTCGACTCCCGATGGGCCTCTGACTTGGCATCACATGCCGTCGAGAAATATCTCTCGGTTTCCTCACGATGTTTTCCTTCACCGCTTTTGAAGTATGTGATAATTATAAAATACGCACATGAATCCCAAAAGTCAGAGCTGCATGCTTTGGGTTCGAACTCGAGACCTATCGACGACTAGAAGCCGTTTGCGTGTAAGCGCTCAATTGGTTTTACGATTATATGTTGTCGTTTCGAGTGTATTTTTCTTTGTTTTTTTAAGTTGTCTTTTTGGGGCCCTCCAAATGGTATTCCTAGCATGTTTGAGTGAATTTGGAGGTTCCTCAGATATGGGTCGAGGATTTTTGTGACGTGTTCAGCGTTCCTTATAGCGGGCGCGCTGCTTGAAATGACATTAAAATAAATCCGTACTTATTAAACCCATAATAAGCGTGTTGCGTGCTGCTTTAATTAATGATAAAGTTGATTTCGAGGTATTCTGAGTTTTGGAGATGATTCCTCACCTACATTACGGAAAAATCTCGAGTTGAGAACGTTTATGTATATTTAAAACATGTTTAAGCTGTCAATTTCACTGATAGTGGCGGAGTTGACGTGGAGTGGAGTGTAGGAAATGACTTAGAATATGGGTTATGGGTGTTAATAATAATAATAATCCATTGAATTCAGGCAACGCAGGCCCATAAATAAATACCTTATATTTTTATTGTAATAATAACTATTAATTATTTTACACGAAGCGATGACTGTGCCGGCGTCGTCGTGTTGCGAAGTGTGGTGTCGCGTAACCTTCCACGAAATCGTCGGAACGCCACATCTTTCGGCCAGAACTCTTCTTTCATGAAGGTTTCTAGGTACTGAGTTGGAACAACATACATTAAGAAAAAATGTGGGTGGACTCGGGTATTACAGGTATGAAGTTATGGTAATTCAATCATCATCATAATTCTACTGACCTTATCCCAATCTATTTGTGGTCGGTGCAACATGTTCCTTTCTTCCATACTTCTCTATTAGCCGTCATCTCGGCAGTCACCCCCTTTCTATCCATATCATCTTCCACACAGTCCATCCATCGTTTCTTTGGTCTTCCCCTTCTCTTATAACCATCGAAATTCATACTCAAAATAGTTATGATAATTAAATAAGCTTATAAAAATGTCAGCAATTCGTTACTGTAAATAAAATTACGACATGCGGTTATTATAATATTTCTGTAGAATGTAGATAATTAAAACGTAGGTAATTGAAAAAGCACGCAAGTCACGTTTATTAATTAGATTCTTTTATACAAGTTACTTGACGTTTTCCTGTAAGTCTATCATAAATTAAAATGTTATAATACTTTGTTTTAAATTTGCTGCCTGCGAATATGAATTTCTTTTTCCTGTACACCTAAATGAAAAATCGGATCCTTAAAGGATCACTTGTGTCACTGTCTGTCCTTCTCTCACAGCCAATCTCCTCCGAATCTAATGGACCGATGAAGTTGAAATTGGACGGAAAATTAAACAAAACAGACGTGTAACGTAAATAAATGAATTTTGAATATGACAACTTTTGAGAGGTAAATAAGAAATATAAAAAAGTTTAGTAATTTGTACCGTGTGACATATCAAATGAAAGAGCTTGTTGTGACGATCTCAATTTTTTGTTATAATAATAAAACTGAATACTTTTAAAGATATTTAGAAAATTGACCACTCCATATCTTCAAAACTAACGAGCGTAAAATTTTGAAAAAATATCAGAATATAGTTCTGTACTTATTAATTACAGGAAAACCTATAAGAAGTCTATGGTCTTAAAAAAACATGGTAAATCTCTAAATATTGTGCGTACTATGCGGACCTTCAATATCTGCGTAACCAGAAGGTTTCCAGGTATGGTCCAGTACAAAACATGATCACAAGGTTTATGCGCACTTCGTCCTATTCGCACTTCATCCACGTTCGCAGTTGGTCACATTAGCACTTCGTCCCATTCGCACTTGGTCCCATTCGCAGTTAGTTCCATTCGCAGTTCGTCCCATAAACAAGTGACTCTCGGCTTTGATAAGCGTCTTTTTACACCCGGAATACATAGATACATACAGTCAACCACACATTCATAGTAACACTTGCACTACAAGTAACTCTCGGCTTTGATAAGCGTCTTTTTACACACGGAATACATAGATACAGTCAACCGCACATTCGTGGTAACACTTGCACTACGAAAGACGTCCTTACTGCTACGACATAAAGGGTCTGTCAATGTCAAATTGCTACTACTAATGTAATGTGCTGTACCTACTACCCGTTCGGCACAATTTTCATTTTATGCGAGTACTTAATTAACATAGACGGCTTTTTTTACCAGCAATACTTATAGTTTTACTGCTTTCATCGCCCTCCAATTATATTTAACTCAAAAGGAGTATCAGTGCAAATGATTAAATTCCAACAGAGTGTAATTAAACCTCATTTTAAAATGGCTTAAATCGGGTTAATGTAATCTCGGTCTTATTACAACACAAGTCATCAAATCACAAGTCATTTTTGTATTTCGAAAACAAAATCTGACTTTTAACCCGAGTCTAAGTAATAGGGATGCTGCCAATTATTTTTTTCCGTCTGATAGATTATTCAAATATTTTGGACACGTATTTTTACTTTTTTTACGTAATCAAAAGATTACGGCACTACATTGAGTTAAAATTTGGAATGACGTCACTCCCCGGTAGATTTTATACTGACTTGTGACGTAGCGAGCCCCAACTCCCCAACTTTAATGCGTTTTATCTAAACCATTTTTACTAAATCGTTTTTTTTCTCCAGTCAACATCCCTATTGTCAATGTTGTATTAAGAACTTTACGTTTGTCGGAATAAAGTTCAAAATACAATAACGAGATTCGAAGGCTTGGGACTGAACTTAGATCCCGTATTGTAATAAGATGTTCTGAGTTTCAACAAGGAGTCACTTGCTTTGCAAAGGACGAAGAAGCTTATTAAGTAGGTATAAAACTCTTGCACACTTGCATAAACTTGCTTCATTAATAAGCTGACTTCTGAATTCTGAAGTAACGTAAGTGAAACACCACAGAATAAAATTATACAGTATACCAACGTGTTTCATACTTCGCTGTAGCGAGTTATAAAGTACAAATATGCTGACTTCCACTTTTGAATATTAAACAGTTATGTATAAGAAGCAAGAATATATTAAATTGGGAGGGGAGTAATTTTCCCGGTGTCTTTAGATATGTAGCAGCATCTACATCGCTACATACGAACTACGCATCAAAGACCTGACGTCACACAACATCCTGACGTCACACAAATCCTGCATCGCGCAATTAGAGTTTACCGCGCGATGGACATATATACAAGCTTCCCGATTTCAACCTCTGGGCAGTTGCCCGCCAGACACGCCACCCGTCTGGTCGGAGGATCCTCCCTTTTCTATGGTGGATGAGTGAACTTTACACCATGTTCCTCATACCCCTAAAGATACAACTAGCACGAACTTCTTACAATAGTATGGTCGAGGTTTTCTTGTCTCCATCGAAAAGTTTGTTTTAGAAATATTTTATTTATTTATTTATTTATTTATTTTATTATTTATGTACACACAGTAAAATACATACAGATACGACATAATTATAATATGAGTACAAAGGTACTGCTTATTTCTTAAGAAATTTCTAGAAATAATAATAATAATTAATAATAAAAATTAATAATTAATTTTTTTTTTTTTTTTTCTATAATTTTTTTTTTTTAGTGAGTAGAACTCACAAAAATATTTGTAAACGCACTGGGCCCGCGTGGTTATAGCCCACTCCCTCTCGAAGAGAGGAGGCCTGTTTCCTAGCAGTGGGAAAACACAACTACAAAATCCTGAACTACGAGAAAAAATAACAAAATATACCCCATAGCAATCGATTACAGAAGATGGTCAGTCCGTATATTTTCAAGCAAATGCAGCGCTGCGCTAGAGCCAGCTTACGAAGCTTAACGGGCAACAATACAGGCTTCTGTCTCAAATATATTGCTGAATACAGCCGTGTTTTCAATTAAAGTGAATTCTGTTTACAGTTTCTGTAGGGTACATTTATGACGAAGTTAATAGTAGTTTGGTTTTTTTTAAATCTAAAAAGTACATTACCTAATCGTTCTTTGAAATTTATGGATAACAATGTATACCACCAGAGCTATGTCCTTTTATTTACCTACTCTTTTACATATTAGAGATTATAAAATTTTAGATACTCAGCCTAGAGTACCTACTTAAACTATATACTTACAATAACATTAACACCAACGCCTTTGTTCAGTAAGCAGTGTCGTAAGCACAACGACATCTATCCAGTTGTATCTTGAGGGGTGCCATTATTCCTATATAATAAAGTATTCTGCTTTATTCGGCCTAAATAATATATTAAAAAAATTATTATATACAGGGTGGATTTTTGAAATGGGGCAGTAAGGACAGCTACCTTAAACGTTGTAGCTACAGGAAAACGATCTTAAAAGACTGTCCTTAACTTTTTGAAAGATTTCGATCTGCATTCACAGATTTTGAAAAAAAGTACAGTCAGCAATAAAACGGGCAGTTTTCACAAAAACTTTTTTTGATGCCAATCGATCCTGTTTCTTATAATGATCAAAAAACTCTATCAGACCAACTGAGGTTTGAGTACTAGAAAAGTCAGAAATCGCAAAAAACTTTTCTCTTACATTTTGGAACAAATGTGACTCCAACTTACCATTTTAAGATGATATACTGGCCGAAACTAAACTAAAACAAATTGAACTTCAAATTTCGAACGAATAGAGAACAAAATTCAGAACCATTGTTGCTTTTGAAAAAACTTTTAACTGAAGTAGTTTATTTTTTTTGCAATTTCTGTCTTTTGTAGAGGACAGTCTTTTTTAACGTTTTCCAAACAAGCCTGAAAGTTCTGAATAATTTCAGGTCATTTTTAGGGTTCCGTACTTCAAAAGGATAAAAACGGAACCCTTTTAGGATGACTTCGTTGTCCGGCCGTCAGTCTGTCACGACCTTTTTTCTCAAAAACGCGTGGAGGTATCAAGTTCAAATAACATCAAATACATAGGTCTTTGGTCCCTTGAAGCTCTAAAAAAATCAAGCTTTTAAGTCAACGCAATAAAAAATACGGCTATTTATACGACGTAATTATTTTGATACTCGCAAATATATCAAAACGTACTTCCCGTTAACCTAGAATGATGAAATTTTGTAAGAAGCAAGGTCTTTTCCCTTTACACAAGTAAAGGGAAAAGTCCGAAAATCGGTAATTTGTAGTTTTACCACACAAAAAATTATTCGTTTACAAACTTACACTTGCAGAGAATTGACCGTGACGTATATCGATGCATGGGAGAACATGTTTTTCAACTACAATGTTACAAGTTTGTTTTTGCGATATATTCATCCCAACTACGGAACCCTTCATTGTGCGTGGTCCGATCTTGGCTGGTTTTTTTCTCAGAACGTCGGACATCACAAGCAACAAACTATCTTGTTCTTATAGTAAATAAAATTATAACGTGTATTCGTTCGAAGTTCAAATTTTTTGTTTCTGTTTGGCTAGTCATAATAAAGTATGTTGGAGTTTATTTCTTACGAAATGTATGAGAAAAGTTTTTTGCGATTTCTGACTTTTCTAGTACTCAAACCTCAGTTGGTCTTGTAAAGTTTTTTGATCATTATAAGAAACAGGA
The DNA here is from genome assembly GCA_947364205.1 of Agrochola lota. Classification (NCBI taxonomy): domain Eukaryota; kingdom Metazoa; phylum Arthropoda; class Insecta; order Lepidoptera; family Noctuidae; genus Agrochola; species Agrochola lota. The sequence continues at coordinate 5,871,476 of OX376231.1, read as the reverse complement.
TCGATTGGCATCAAAAACAATTTTTGTGAAAACTGCCCATTTTATTGCTGACTGTACTTTTTTTCAAAATCTGTGAATGCAGATTAAAATGTCTCAAAAAGTTATGGACAGTCTCCTAAGACCGTTTTCTTCTAGCGACGACGGTTAAGGTAGCTGTTCTTACTGCCCCATCTCAAAAATCCATGCTGTATAGTAGGCGAAACTACAATATTTTCATTTCAATACAAACGGTGAAATGACCGCAAAAGGGCCAATATTAATTTCATAAAAGCGAATGGTATTTTGCTACTCTAATTTAGAGTGTAATAATAAATATTAGTTATGATTATGAGACATTTACAAAAAATTAAGTAAACGGTAATAAAGGCTCAAAGTAGCAAAAATATTTTTGAAACATACCTACTAATCTACGTTCGCAGTTTATTTGTCAAGCATGTAAACAAACACGAGTTTTAGAAAAACAACTGTAAAGCCTACACATAACGTTCATTTTGCCCTACAACAATTTTTTTATGACGTTTCCATCAGTACTAGTCTAAAATGAACTTTATTTACACAAGCATAAAGTTGATGTTTGTTTAAGTGCAAATAACATCAATTGGAAACAAGAATTTAAATAGACCTTAGGTATTTTGTTTTTATGTTTTTTCGCTGTCTAGTTAATTTTTCAGGCAATGGCTTCGAAAATACTATATTTGATATAAAAAAGGTTGTTGGCAACCTTACTTGAGACAGATGGGAACATAACTGTAAAAAAGTGGATATATCTACATAATAGTGGAGTTTCTTGCCCATTATTCTTTATACAAAATAACCTTTTGGAAGGGGCGACTAGAAACAATTCTATTTTCTTGTAAATTTTGACGTTCAAAAGTGCCTTTTATGTGCTTACTAGCTGTTGCCCGCAGGTTCTTCTGCGATCCGGAATGAAAAGTATCCTATGTCCTTCTCCAGGTCATGGTCTACCCATGTTCCAAATTTCATCCAAATCCGTTCAGATGTTTTAGCGTGAAAGCGTAACAAAGAAACAAACAAACTCACTTTCACATTTATAATATTTGTATGGATTTGAAATAGATTATTTGATTTTGACACCTCTGCACGTGTAGCATGACCACCATAGAAACGGGTTTTGTCGACGGAAGAGTAGACAAAATGACAGATTGAGATTCTGTCGTTTTGTCGACGGAAGTATAGACAAAATGACAGATTCAAAATCTGCCATTTTGTCTATTTACCGATTCTATTTTGGTCATGCTACGCGTGCTGTACACCTCTTTCACCACTACCACCTTTATCTTACCGTACTCTTCACATTTACCAAGTTAAAGTGGACTATAAATTACATGAAAGTAAATTAGATCAACAAGCAATTAATTTCAATGTAAAGTTCGATCAACAAGAACAAACTTATGTAAGGTTAGCTCCCAACAATAGAGCCGCTGTCTTAAATATATTGCCTCGACCGCCATGTTTTCAATTACACAAAATTCTATTTAAAGTGTTCAGACATTACGGCGCTTAGGTACTTTCGTGCCAAAGTTAGTATAGTTAGATAGTTAATTTACATAATAATTTAGTGAAGAGTACCGTCTTTGAATATTTCAATGGGGAAGTTATTCTATAAATAGTTATTATATAGTAGTGTTATCATTTGTTATAGTGTCTGGTATTTGTATAAATTTAAATTAGAAAAAGTATGGTAGGTAAGAATTTTGGCTAGCAGGAGACGAAGTCTACAAATTTACAAGCATTAGCAACGTTTGTAAATTAGAACCCAGACCCCCCACCTTTTTTTTTTTTTCTGGATGGGAAATCATCAAATGACTTCTCCCGCTCTGGGCAGAGCGAGAGGGTGTGTCAGACTTTTACGGAATAAAACCCACCCGTGTTCCTTCCGTTGTCTGTGTGCCGGGGCCGCGATATCCCTTTCGGACAAACCCGCAACCCCAGCAGGCATTGGTCTTTCGCCCAGTCGGTTGGTGCTGACATCTCTTTGAGGCGCGCGTGGAACACAACGCGCCGTCGACACGGGCCTGGTCCTTATCGGACGGTGAGCTGCCCATTGCTCACCGTCCGCAAGCCCGCGCCTACGGTGGCCGGAAGTCAGCTCTCGACTCCCGACGCCCGGGGCGTCTCCTGCGGCGAGAGACCCCCCCCCCCCCCCCCTGCGCTAACGCGTCCTAAAAAGACAATGTCGTCGCTATTTCATATTTTTTACACCGTGTGCTAAAAAAGTTCTTTTATTTTTTGCTGTGGAATATGACACCATAACGTGATAGCTCAATCTGGCTGGCCAGTAACATTGTAGGTGGATTGACAGCTTTATTTCAATACCAATAAAAAACCACGTCATTCATTATGTAGGTCGAAATTAAATGTTTGAAAAGTGTCTCATTGAGTATCGTTTAAAATTATTTACAATTGTTGTAAATAATTTTAGACGATACTCAATGAGACACTTTTCAAACATTTAACTTCTACCTACATAATGAATGACGTGGTTTTTCACAATTATATCATAATCGAAGATAATGGAATGTCATTAAATCCTTTTACTAATTCACTTATTTAATTAAGTGACATTAATAATGCATCAATGAAAGCATATAATTTTGTGTTATGAAATATATATTACTCTGTGCATGATTATAGTTATTCATTAAAATATATTATAATAATACCAGCCTATTATTTTACCGCTGTTGGGCAAAACCCTCTTCTCATGCAAAATAGGCATGATGGCTTAGACACCACGCTTGCTCAAGACGGATTGTTGATTTCAGAATAATGTCAATTTTAAGTTCAGCTTTCCTAACGGTGAAAACATCGTGAGGAAAGCTGAACTTAAAATAGTTGTGGAATATCAAGTTTACAAGTATTTTACGAATTCGTTTATTATGATGACACGCATACCTTAAACGAAGAGGCATTATGTTAAACTCAAGTTTATTGCGGTAAGCTCCTAACTAACTAACTTTCAGGCACATTTCTTGAAATAATTATTACTCTCTTAAGACAAATTTCTGAAATTTGTCCAGTAAGTTCCGCTTCGACTGGGGTATAAATAAATTAACATGTTTAAACACAAAAAAAAACATCTCATTTTAGCAAAAATTATTCAGATGAACTACGAAAATAACGAAGTGTCCTACAATCCTAAATACCTATAAACTGAAACAAATGAAAATCTCATAGAGTAAAATTTAAAAAAAAGTATGATCTAGTGCCCTATAGGTTTTGATTTATTTGCGAGTATCAAAATATGTCGTATAAAAATGGCTGTAAAAATACAGCCATTTATCCTTTTTTTTTTCATTGCATTTATTTAGAAGCTTGAGTTTTCAGAGCTCCAAGGGACCGTAGACCTACGCACTTGAACGTAATATCAACTTGATACCTCCACGCGTTCCTGTGAAAAAGGGTCTTAAGAGACAGATGGACGGACAGATGGAAAACGAAGTGATCCTATAAGAGTTTATTTTTTTCCATTTGAGGTGCGGAACCCTAAAAAAGGAAAATCTCTCTCTCAATCAACAAATTCTCAACAGCCTATACCGTTATACCGTTTCTACAAACATCTGTACAGCAGAATTTTTAAACGGTCCCCACTTGACACCGGGAGAACAAGGACACAGTTCAAAGTTTGCCAAATAACCGGCGCGCGTGGTAATACCTACTGCCGCAGGGCCGGTAATGCCAGGTTAAAATACGGGGATAAAGGATCTAGGGCTTCCAACGTGGAAATGAAAATGATAGAAAAATATTCTCAAGGAATAGAGAATAATAAGAATAAGAAGAATAAAGAATAATTTACCGAAATCAGTATATGTCTAAACACGTCTTCATAAACGTGGAGATAATCCGCAAAATCTACATTGTTAGTATTTGACAATAACTCAAAGCCGCCGCCCCAAAAAATCGCTAGATTTGCGCTCACCGTACTCAGTCACAAGAAAAAGTGTCCATACTGAGAAGAGTAAGCTCACACATTATTAAATAGCGTTTCCATGACATACAATTGTAGTCACTGCGTCATTGTGTGTCACATGTGTCAAAACGACCAGAAAACCGACTATGTTTTGACCCTAGGGCGAATCTACGATATAAATCTTTGCCGCTGTCATTATTTTCATGACAGCCGACACAGCGGCCGTTAAATGCGGCCACCGCTCTTCTAGGAAACCGTAGTTTAAGAAAAGAACGATAGTGACGGTCGCGGAATTAAAAAGTGACAAAAAGGTTCCAAATTCAAACCGAGGAACCTCTGAATCGAAATTCGAATTCGAATTCAATCACTCATGTCGTGTTCGTATTTTATTTTTTTATTCAGGCCGTGACTTATTGGCGTAGGCAACACAACCGGCAGTGTAGGGATGTGAAAGATTGTCGCAACTCCGGTCAGGCTCCCCAGTCAATATTTGTAAGTGAATTCGAACACCGGTTCCATCGTAAATAATATATCCCTTGTTTTTATTTGCGAAGTTCGTTACTTTTTATTTTAAGGGTGTTTGATGCATGACCATAATTTAAACAACGAAATTAATGTGAGAAAAATAGCATATTAGGATAAAGGAGTATACAAACAAAATGGATGATTAAAACCATAATAATTATACATTTAACTTAATTAAAAAATATAATACCGTCAAATAACTCTCCACAAGTAGACAAGACCTTCTGCGGTCGGGCAAAATCACGCGTATCACATAAATCGCGTTCATTATATTACATTTACACAAGAGAAAAACTCCAAAAAATCTTTGCTTAAGATACAATCTTGTCGCCCGAACTGCGGTTATCCCTCAACATTATACAAAAGCTTGAGAGATTCTCATCCCATTCGCGACATTTAAATGAACCCCCGATGGCTCTATCAGCTTTTTACACGTCATCAGTTTTGGAGTGGAGCACCCTTCATTTTCCCTTGAATGGAGATTTTTCCAAAGCGCACATTGGCTCCGCCCTCCGTCTATATCTGTCGACAACGCGGTTCGTTTCACTAAAAATTGCGCGCCATTTAAACTGAGTTGGCGTTTATTTACGAACTGTTTCAGCTTTAAAATATATTAAAGGGTGATAAATTGGTAATTAAAGGCAGTGGACTTTAATTTGTAATTCCGGGTTGTTTGTATAGCGAGTTGCAGGAAAAGGTTTTTTTTTGCTACGGACATTAAAAATGAAAGTTATGTGAGTTGATTTAAGCACAAACATTGCATTTACACACTCATTTCATGTAATTAATTGGCATGTTGTTGATTTGAGTAATTTTATCGAAAAAAAATTTTTTTTAAACGAGCTGGCCGTACAGTATTTGCATAAGATGTGTAACATCTGACATCTCACCTTGCTAATAAGCAACAACATTAAAGGGGCGGGGCCTCGTCAAGGTCATTTCTAACTAACTCTAGTACCGCACGCACTCCGGCTGTCGCCGAAAATCAGCGCTGGGGCTCTGTATCGCATAGGGTCGCAGCATTATGCTAAGCGATGGCCGTTTTGCGTGGATGTCATATTTTCCCCTAAATTGTTTATTTTCGTGTTATCTTCTTTCCTTGCGTCATGTGTACCGCAAATAAACGTATTTTCTTTCTTTGGTCAAATCAAATAGCGCGCGCTTTCCCGGCTTCCTGTTACACACTTCCGTCCCTTTTCACGAAATCACTCGCACAGATTTTTAGGGTATATAAGTTCTGTGCACAGATTGCGGGAAAGCAAAAGGAAAAATGTTACACATCAAAAAAGAATTTGTCATAACAAACTCGCACTGTTACTTTCTTTATTTTTCTTTGTTACAATTTCGTAGACGTGGCCTACATAGCTTCAGTATCAATCAATCAAAGCCTATCGCAGTTCACTGCTGGACATAGGACATACCTTCAGTATACCTACCATGAATTATAATCACCGCGGTGAATATACAAATTAATTATTGTAGAGGTAGGTACTACAGTGGTTTAATAAAACTAAGGTGAGGCAAATAAAATTGGTAAACAATTCGCGAACTCCGCCATTTACTCATTAGACGTGCCTACCTACAGACAAATATTGAATTAAAGTTTTAACAAATTGGAGTGAACTTCGTTAGAAAGTGTTAAGTTAGAAAGTGTTTGTATTACATTTAAAATTTATGAATGTTTTGTTGTTTTGCAATCTTATAATGTTTCATCAACGAGACTAAAAATATATGTCCAACTGTCCTGTTTCTTTTGTTTTAAAAGTGGTTAAATAATTTAATAAAAATCCCAATAAAAGCAACGTCTTTCAACAAATTGTCCCGTACTTTCCTCTTAACCCTTTTTTTCCGGGCCGCTTACTTACACCCAATACCAGTAATTGCACAAGAAACTCCAATTGTTCTCCTAATTGAACAAAAGCGAGATACGGCCAGAGCAGAACATTTGTTCTACAATACCACTGTTTTTCCTTCGTCGAGCGCAGGAAGGGGTATTTTTATCGAAAAGAGGAGTATTTATATGGACCTGTAACATTCGGCAGGGTTTATCCGTTCTGCAAATATATAGAGTGTTGATAAATTTATTAATGGCCCAGCTAAATAAACTCTGCGATTCTATTCCTATAAATGTTTACCTATTCATGCTAGAAAAGAGTTCGGTCGTTACCATGGACTAGTTATTGTAATTGAATTTTTTGAATGAATGTTTATTTTGATAGTGGTAATAATTGTATAAACATTTTTGAAATTACAAATTGTTATGTGGGAAATAACAATATTTCTGCAAATGACTGCAACGTTTTAAATGTTGTTTATATTTGAAATCCATTGATCATACATGTTTATAATAATGTTATAGCTGGCTACTTTAAAAAAATAACAACTTTGTTATACTCCCCAATAATTCTACGTTCCTTCGTTCCGTGTTAAATCACCACCAAGCGGTTTTGTCAACTTATTTGCATAATGAAAACATCAATATCACTGCATCGTGTTTGTTAACGACTTTCAAACTGTATCAGCGCCATTTTGTCGTTGCGTGCCGACATAAACTTGATGTCATCGTTGTTGTGGATTTACAACGTTGCATGTGATTCAGACATCTTCGTAGGTTTTACAATGTTGTAGGTAGTATTGCCAGGGATAAGTTTGTATTTAAAGGCGGTTTAGTACATGTTAAATGGTTCGCGAGCTATTTTATTAGGGATACTTGTTTGTATGTTTACAACTTATGTTTACTTTTTGTAATTGGTTTTTCCATCAGGAATTTTTCGATGTTGTCGATTAATGGCAATAAGCTCGCCTCCTATGACGTGGAGCTTTAACATAACTGGCAAAATGTGGGCCGAAAACCTTCGGGAATTACAGGCGTGGTGTTATTTCCTGTTATTCATGAATGTTATTAATTTCACCGGGCATTGAGATTTTACGAGTTAATGGGAAACGTATTTATACAGTACAACAATTTTCTTAATGTCCCTCGGCAAACTTCGTGTTTCGTCAGTCGTTGGATTTCTGTCAGTTGCTCTTTGCATTTGGTGCAGACCGGACGCTCTCAATCGACTTGGAAGTATATAGAGTAGGTCTGCACCAAGTGCAAACGGCAACTGATAGAAATGCGACGACTGATGACACACGAAGTTTACCGAGGGGCATTAAGGAAATAGTTATGCTGTATAAAATTTGCTCTTGTTTATGAAAAATATAAACCAAACGTTACATACAGACATAGTAATGTAATTTACCGATTGTATAAAACGTCCGATGAAACTATCAAAGCTATTTAAATAAGCATAATTAATGGAAAACCAATATTTCAACATCCTAACCGCGCAATATATTATTTATAGCTTTACTAATTAATATGAATGTTGCTCCGTAATCTGTTACGTATGCACCAAAATTATATACCGGAATAAAATTGTAGGGACCCTAGAACCTAGTGTCAGCTTCTGGAAACCAATTCAGATTAATTAGAGATTAGGTAATGGTTTTACAAAATCTAAGCAACATATTCCCGTCCTCAATTTCTCATTTTCAGTCCCGCCTTCGTACCCGGATCATACTGAAACAATTATTTGATTTTAATTAAGGAAATTGCGAAATTATTATAACGCTGGCTCGCCCGGACATTCCAATTTTACGTGGCCCAAAGGCGTTTCCTGCCCCTTTGATAATTTCAGCCATAATTAATATTTTCTTGAAGAGGGGATTTTTTGCTACATCAGACTTAACGAGTAATTTGAAATGGTGTAGGTTATATCTTTTATCTTTTTTGTTGGTCCTTTGTAAATTTTTGGGTTTAGACGATTAAGGACCGAAGTTTTGGCGTAAATAAAATACTGTAATGTTTCACAGTTTGGAGTGAAATAAGGGGTAGTATTATCACTTAAGACGTAGGCCACACTGGGAACGAAGCAAAGTTCGTTTAGCTTCGCTCAAGTGCTACCCGTCTTTTCATACTTCGGTTCATAGTTCGCGGTGTGAACCGTATACAAACACGCAGTTGCTATTTAGAGGTATGAGGAATAGGGTGTAAAGTTCACTCATACTCCATAGAAAAGGGAGGATCCTCCGACCAGACGTGTGTCATGTCTGGCGGGCTACTGCCCAACGATTGATGACGGATAATCTTATACATGTCGTTCGCGCGGTAAACTCTAATTGCACGATGAAGGATTTGTGTGATGTCAGGGTTTTGTGTGTCGTCAGGTCTTTGATGCGTAGTTCGCATGTGGCGTTGTAGATGCTGCAACAGCTACATGAGCGAAGCAACATGAACTAAGCACAGCCCAGTGTCGCCAGCGCTTAAGAGTTAATAAGTATGTTTGACGAAAACATGATTCCATAAAATTTTCTCTATAAGAATAAGAATAAGAATAAATTTATTTCGCAAAGTATACATTCAAGTGGATTGAAATCCTAGACCTCACACTAGGATTCCCTGTGTTGTGAGATCCAGGCTCCTTCGTTCCGTTAACAATTTTACATAAAAAGGTAGGTACATTTAAAAAACTTAAATAATAAGTACATATAAAAAAGAGTGTACGCGTATGCTTGGTGCTGTGATTTGTGTTAGTATTGTTTATGTTGTAAAAGTGTTTGTATGTTATAGAATATTAGTGAGTGCACGTGTATTATTTGTGAATTGTCAATGTGTATTACTGTGAGTTTTTACTTAAGCTAAGAAACTTTCTGTCATGTCGTAGTCCAGTGTAAGAAGCCAGTTTATCGTCAGTCTGCATTTTTTTTGTGTTAGTTTTAGTATTTTATGTAGACTATTGAGTTTCGCTCATATGTGTGGTCCCATATAACCATAAGACCTTCTGCCGATTGTTTTACGGCATTGCACTTTATCCCAATTTACCCGTCGACTTGAAATGACAAAAGTGCTTAAGGCAGTTTTATGAAATCGTAGGGTGACAGAGAGTATGTAAAGTTGTCTAACCATAAGAACTCCCACTTCAGTATAGAAAAAATATTACAAAGTTACCTCCAAACCGATCAACAAACGCTAGTATTAAAAAAATACTTCAAATTAGATCATGCTACTTTACATAATAACTAAACTAAATATAAATCAGATACAGTTTTTTTTTTATTACCATTATTTTCACCGTAAAAGAAATTACCTAAACAATCGGCACCTTGGAGCCGCCCGCGCCAGCACTCAACTCTGTTCGCGAGCAGTATGGTGCGAACGAGATAAAAAATGAATTTGACCTGAGATACTATGGGCTCTCAAAGCTGCAGTCATAACGTGTTGTATTTATAAGGACGTTGTACAAGTTTTGACAGTTTCCCCATTTCGGCACCAACAAGTACAAAACCACTTTGCTAAAAGGACTAAATTAAAGTGCATGGCTGCTAGTACACAGCGATATGTTTTCATTTACTTTCCAAATGTGAGAGTGTAATAATGAATTAACGTTAATAAGTTGCTACTGGCAAAGGGACAGAAGGGGAAGTGAGAAATCTACATCTTTTATAAAATAACTAGCGGCCCGCTCCTACTTCAATATACAGAAAAGTAACTTCAATATTAACGTATTATACACATAAACTTTCCGGAATAAATGCTCTAAATGCTGGTGAAAACCTCATCAAAATCTGTTGCGTGGTTTAGAAGAACAACGCGGACGTACAGACTAACGCGAAAAACGACTTTGTTTTTTCTATATATACAATGTCGCCCATGGGCATGTGACCGCCCGTATTTTTCTGAATATTCATGACAAATTATCGATAATAAACTTAAAAAGGGGGGTCTATCTTTAATTGTTTTTTTTTTTTTCATTTTTTCTTATTTTATTTTTTTTCAGTATCCCGCTATAATTTTATGTATAATTAACATAATTTCACTTATGTTTTTTAAAATAAATACTGTTTTTTTGGCAAAAAAAACCTTCACCTCCGTTTTTTTTTCATAGTCGACAAATTTTACGAATTTTTTTTAGTTAATCCGATAAAATAACTCGTAAGCTATTAGAAATAATAAACAGAATACAAATCGAGCCAATAACATAGAAGATATGGCAAACGCTACTAAAAACATAAAAAATTGAATAACATGAAAAATATTAAAGATAGACCCCCCCTTTTAAAGTTAATTTTCGATAATTTTTCATGAATATTCAGAAAAATACGGGCTATATATACATGGAGAAACTGACTGACTGACATATCAACGCAGAGCCGAAACTACTGGGACTAGGAACGTGTTATCACACAGTTTTTATTTATAATGTAGGGGAACACTAAGACGGGGTTTTTGAAACTTACACTTTTAAGGGGGCGAAAAGCGGATTTCGTTTGTATGAAAAATCTTTTCACGTTGTGCACAATTTCTGAGCAGTAACCTTGATAGGTGAATATATTTCACGCTAACCCTATGAAGATTGACGACCGTTGTCACGATTCAATTTAAGAAAAACTAGCTTCTAGCACTAGCCTTTAGCACCTGCACCGGACTCCTGCACTGGACTCCTGCATCGGACTCCTGAAACAGACTCCAGAACCGGACTCGGGAACCGGACTCCTAAACCGGACTCCTGAACCGGACTCCTGAACCAGACTCCTGAACCAGACTCCTGAACCGCACTCCTTAAACGGTCTCCTGAACCGGACTCTTGAACCAGACTCCTGAACCGGGGTCCTGAACCAGGCTGTTAAGTCGGGCTGTTAGTTAAGTCGGGCTCCTAAGACGGGGTCTTGAGTCGGGCTATTGAACCGGACTCCTGAACCGGACTCTTCTACGAGGCTTTTGAACCGGACTCTGGAACCGGGCTCTTGAGTCGAGCTCTTTTGTCGGGCCCTTGAGACTGACTCTTGAGTCGGACTCTTGAGTCTATCTCTTGAGTCGTTCCCTTAAGTCGAGTTCTAGAGACGGACTCTTGAGACGGCATCTTGAGTTGGGCTCCTGAACCGGGCTCTTGAGTCGGGCTCTTGAGCCGATGATTTTTTGTCTAGTTTAGAGGCATTTGTGACATGAGAATATTTAATCTAATAATAATCTTAGCTTTTTTAGCACCCACGAGTATAATTGGTTTGAATCATATCAAATCAAAACATTTATTCGCATAATATAGTTAGATGGGTGGTACATGAATATTACATGTGTAATTACAATTATATATAATTTACGTCGTACGTTATTTATGTCGTGATGGCCCAGTGGTTAAGGCGCCGCCTCTCATGCACGAGGTTGTGAGTTCAAATCCGGGCAAGTACCAATGTGACTTTTTCAATTCATATGTACTTTCTGAGTTGATCTTGGACATTACTGACATCGGTGAAGGAAAACATCGTGAGGAAACAATGTTAATATAAGTCTGAAATCGCCAGCCCGTCTTGAGCAAGCGTGGTGTTTAATGCTCGTGCCTTCTCTGTATGAGAAGAGGCCTTTGCCCTGCAGTGAGACAGTAACAGGCTGGTATTTTTTTTTTTAAATATAATTTACGCTTGGCATACCAGAAATCGTAAATATTTATTTACGATTTCTGGTATGCCAAGCTTAAATTATCGTTATAATATTTTATTTAATTATGTTCATTTCTTATAGCTAAGGTTAAGGCAAGCATTAAGCTTAGGCTAAGGTAAACCTGTATCTACCAACCAGGCGTATTTTTTTTTCGGAATAATTTATTGGAAAGGTCTTTTAGCTCATTAATATGCTTTAATTTTTTTAATTTTATTGACATTTGTTAACATTTTCTTTTACAAAGATCAGATGATTATTTGTTTCAACCTTAGTAAACGATGATACATGTACATATTTATTGTTAACGCTATAATTATACCAAGTAAGACTTAATAAACTTAACACCTTAAAATTAACACCTTAAAATCAACCTTACTAAAATTCCCTTACAGGTAGAGTTACGGCATCACTCCCTTGGGGAGGCAGTTATCACCCCATCTCTCTAACTTCATCTCATAACCCACAGTACATAACTTCGATACGAAGCCTTTATTACTAAACCCAGAACTGTATTAAAAACGAACCATATTTGGATCGTTGGAAACTTCGGTCAAGCAATAAAAGGGAAAATTGTGATAGGGTCGTCCGCCATTTTCCTTATATATTATTTCTTCTTTATTTTCAGTCCCTTTCAGTAAAATGTATAGAAAAAAAAAACTGTGTGCAAAGAATTTAAGCTCTCAATTCAAGTTTAAATTCTTCTTTTATTTTTATGAGTTTGGGGATCATCCCTCTAACTCATAAAAAATGTTAGTTGAAGTGGCGAAATTTGAGCACTTTGGGAGCCCGTTATTATGGAACTGAACGTAGTGATCTCAAAAAAAAAACAATTTTAAATGTAATTCGTTCTATTGAACGTTGAGTTTGGGTATTTTTCTTAACTAAGCTTAGCTTTAGTTCACATTTAGATCGACATGATCTAAATGAGAACTAAATTCAGTTGGCCCACAATTCGTCTTCGAATTTAGCGTCATTAGTAGCGTCAGTTCCTAGCAGTAACGGATACCATATAACGCTTTCCACTCCACCCATTTTTCATAGAGCTCATACGCCATGCCGCTATACATATTGTAAGTTCACTCCAGGAGGGGGGAACCGGAATTACGTTTGCGTAAAGTTAACCCCCGAGGAGTGTCACCGGCATTAGGACTGAAATCTTTTTTAAATACATAACTGAGTTTATTTTTCACAGTTTATAATGCCGAATCCGCTAAGGAAAACCTACATTTAAACTGAGCCCTCCGCGAGGGCTCCCGGCATCCATATGCGACTAGGTGAACCCTCCAAGAGGGCTCTCGGCGCTGAACGTGTTAATTGTCCCATCGTTTGGGGAATAGCACCATATTTGAGTTGAGGTTGGGTATATGATGTATGTAGTCTCTTTAAAACCTGAAAAATGTTTTTTTTTTCATTTTGATTACTTATGATTTACATATTTAAATATTTTTATAAAAAACAAAAAATATATTAAAAAATATTAAATATAAATTTATTTATTATTAAGAGGTCTTCAACAATGAGTACTTACTTTATAATTTATACATTGCAAACTTATGTCAGCGCCTCATTACTTATAGAAAAGCACAGCATGCACTTCATTATGCTCAGATAATAACACAATTACCTAGTTAAGAAAAAAAAAACTAACTGGATTACAATAACTGACGTATATTTAATAAAATATAGAATCAGTTACCAAAGAGATGCGCATAGTTATTTAGTTAATAAACCAGAACGAAACTACAAGCTACGTCGAAGTTTTAAAACAGATTTTCAACTAAGGAACTCATTTTAAATAAAAGTTAGTTAGTTCATCGATCAGAAACTTGCTTTAGTGCTCGCATTTTTCTCCTAAGCTACAACATTCTATTTAAATCATTAACGTAGTTTGTCGTGGCGCTAAAAAAGCCTCTTGTATTTTTCTTGAGTGTTTCACAAAGAACTTTGTCCCAGATAAACGGGCATATTTAAGCGGAGTCACGATGTGTTAATAATAGGGTCTGATATGGTGTCCTACTGGAAAATGTTTTGACCACATAGTGTTTATTGTGTCGCGAAAGCCTACATAATGGACGGAGGGACATTTTGTTCGGGACGGCTAAGAGCTACATTCTCGAACTAAATATCTACCATTTATTAAGAATTACATAACATAACAACATGCCTAAATTCCCCAAGAGTTAGGCAGAGGTGCTCCCACATTTCACCAGTTACATATGTTTAAGTCTCATATAACAGCGTCGAGCCTATTGTCAGCAACCGGGCCCATATCGAGACTCCGGGCTCCTACTGGAAAATTCCATACCTATTGGAAAACCCAATAACACTTTTCTCGACACGGGAATCGAACCTAGGACCTCATGTTCAAATGTAGTCTGTACAACAGATTTTCAGACAGAGCGTTTTATGTAACCACTCTTTTTGTAAGAGAAAATTTAGAACGTTAATTAAGTTATTTTTAGTTTTACCAAACCCAAAAAGCATACACTACTTTATCCACTCTCTTAAAAGATCAAAGTTAAAAATCAAGAATACAAAATTCCCACGGAATTCAGTACAACAAAACATGAATGGCGCCTGCACACAGCACATCATCGCACATGCGCTAGAGCGGTGCTGCTGTCGACGTTCCATTACAAAAGATGATGGAAACTCCTTCGTGATATTAACTTCTTGGATTTACCCTGTATTGTAATAGTTGATGTAATAGTTGTTGAAAATGTTTTACAATGCATTTGCCCGAAAAGAGCGTTTTCCAAGCAGTCAATTTGTGCGGAAAGTGTCACTTTTTTTCACTAGTGCTTTTTACTTTTCTGTTTTTTGTTTTTCTTGAGGCCTTCGCCAGCCCGTTTCTTCTCAGAGATTTTATTATTTGAGAAAAGTTTTTCAAAAATTAGTATTTACAAATCAGATGATGATGACGATGGTTAAAATCAAAAAGTCGAAGTCGAAGTCGAAGTCGAAGTCGAACTCTAAGGCGAAGTCTAAGGCGAAGTAGAAGTCGAAGTCGAAGTCGAAGTAGAAGTCAAAGTCGAAGTCGAAATCGAAGTAGAAGTCGAAGTAGAAGTCGAAGTCGAAGTCAAAGTAAAAGTCAAAGTCATGAATTAATTTTGTTTTTATCATTTATATACGTCGTCGTATGTTAGATGTAACACATCACAGGCGACTGCCGTAAGGCTGGCTCGTTTTTTTTTTTTTTTCTCGCACAATGCATAGTAAAACGTTGTATGATACACGTGCGTAAGATGATTTCCGACTCGTGTCGACTTATACACTCGCTCACATCGCTCGCTCGTGAATAAAAATGCCACTCGTCGGAAATCACCTACCTTCCGCACTTATAGCATAAATAACCATTATAGCATTATTTTGTTAGAGAAAATGTGTTATAATAATGATGATGTAATGTTTATAATTCGAATATTACGATATGAGAGTACATAAAGTCTTTTATGAATTAAAACCTGTCAGTTACACAAATGACAATACAATTTAAACAATAGCGCTTCTATTAAATGTTAATGAAGCTTTTCTGTTTATTAATTTCGAAAAAGCTATAAAATGTGCCGACATTATTACATCACAAATATTACATAGTGTATATAAACTCATACCTTCTTCCAACGGGGGTAGGCAGTTACTACAGAACCCCGCCTGCTACGATCCTCACATACTTCTTTTGTCCTGTTTACTTTAATACATCTGGTCACACACGCACGCTGGTTGCGAGTAACATGCACCTTTCTGAAGAACATCACCATTAAGGTCACTATAGGTCCACCTAGAACGTCCCGGCGTTTGCACTCACATCTGCCTTGTAAATATTAATACACAAACATTATTTTGTACATTTTCGTCAAAGCATGACGTTTTTCAAAAATAAAATTTGTTTGTATTCAGTTTTATGGTCCATTCATACTTCACCGCACCTGTCTATGACAGGGCCAGGTGAATTATCAGCGCGTTTGTACAAACCGTCAATTGTCGGTCGAGTTCAGCGCGGAACGTATGCTGTGGCATTAGGCTGCCCACGGCGCCACTGGAGCGGAGAGGAGAGGAGCGGAGTAGTGGTGTGCCAATATTAACCAATGGAATTGCATAAAACTTCCGCTCCGCTTCAGTGGACAGGGATTTGCGAACTAGTTTAAAATTTCATACAAAACCGGGAAGCGGAGAGGGGAAGCGGAGAGGGGAAGCGGAGCGGGGAAACGGAGCAGAGAAGCGGAGCGGGGAACCAGAGCGGGAACTCGGTCGAGCTCCGTCCGCAACACCGCTCCGCTACCTCGCTCCGCACAATCCGTAACTCCGCTCCGCTACCTCGCTCCGCATCAATGGACAGACACTGTCCGCAACTCTGCTCCACTCCGCTGCCATTCTCCTCTCCGCTGCCTCGCTCCGCTTCAATGGACAGGCAGCCTTATACCTGTCACTATCAGACACGACCCTTATCGGATTGACAACGGAGGCATACTTCAATTCTTTACTACTTCTAAGTCAGACACGGAAAGAGATTTCTACGTTATGTCTGTAGACCTGTAAAATTATTTAGAGCCGTGAAAATTTATTTTCACACTACAGGCAATATATTTAGTACCGTAGAGTCTTCACCGAACTGAATTTTCACGCGTGCATTCAATAAAGAAAAAAGTAGGGTACACTCTCACGGATATCCTCGTTGTATTTTTATACATTGGTTTATAGAAAAACTATAAATATTCTATTAAAGGATCTCTCGTAAATCGTACATAAAGAAAGGGAAACACGTTTGGTGGAAAGCAGAATGTGATAAGTCACGTCGCGGCACAAAAGGGTGGCTCCACCACATATGGAAGTTTTGACATATTGCCGTTATGTTTTATACGTTATCGGTCAAGTTTGTTTGTACCGAGGGATGTGAAGAGACCTGTATAAATTACCACTGTGTGGTAATTTTTGGATGGGTATATTTTTTCTCTTTGCTTATCTTGCAATCAGACAGATCTAGCAGGGGAGAGTTATTCCTCATCAGGATCAACTCTCTTATTAGTATTACTCAAGCAGCTCTCTACAAGTTATGTAACAGTAGAATGTTGCTTTTTTTGAGTCTGCTTACTCAATCTGGTATTGTGAAATGAGCGGCCAATTACTTTTGCGAACATGAACTTATTTCTTCCTTGACTGTTTTCATGTTCAGATATGGTAGTAAAGTAAGTAAGATATGGAAAACGATTAATACGTATTTTTGTTAAATTGTCAAATCCAATAAGTATTGTATTACCTATTTTAATTGTAAGTCTCCATCGGAGACCCGATCCCCTATCGGGTTCCGGGATATAGTAGTATTAATTGTGTTATAAAACTAAATAGTTTATCGTATTTCTACTGAAAGAAAAAAAAAAACAATGCGAGCCTGTAAAACAGAAAACTAAATTGTTTATTCTATTTCCTTATAAATGGTAACGTTGCAAAAACATATCAAATTCAAATCAAAATTCGAATACAATCAAAACTCCTTACTCATTCGAAGCAATAAAATGTGTTCGATATTTAAAATTCAAGACTTCAATAGTGAAAGTGCCAATCACTTTCCAGATTCAATAAGCAAAACACTAAAGTTTGCTACTGCATACGTCTTCGAAGTTTGTTCTAGACTTTGTATGAATTTTATAATAAATATTTATCAAAATGAGATTTAGACGTGCCAACAAAACATGAGAGGATTACAAACTAAGTATTTATTTTTGCCAGAATATCGTTCCCGTAGATTCCTATTACATAGGTTCTTCTTCTATATCAATACTTAGTTGTTATTTTTGAGTTGTTTACTCATATTGAGGGTTACTATATTTTCATCCAAAATAATAAACATAATATCCGAAAACAAAAATTATTATTCGATTAATTTCGAATAACACGGATGGATATGACGTCACAAAACAATTTACTCTTTGAATGGGCCACTGACGCGGGCGTATGTTTTTAATTACCTCTGAAAAAGTCAAAGGTAGGTAATCCGCTTAAATAATACGCGGGTTCCGTCAACGTTGTCAATTTTTTTTTTACATTTTCACGGCAATGAAATTCGCATTGTTGCTAACTTGAATAATATTAATGTAGCAAAAACGTGTGTTAACAAATGCTGCTTGTACGGGGCTGTGTTAAAGAAGCTTTCCGGCAGATAAATTGTAAGTACGAGCTTCGTATGCTTTTTTAACCAAACACATGACTAGCGTTGAGATGAAGAAGGAAATGCATTCTGTGTATACGTTCGTTTTGCTAAAAAAGCTTTCGGGTAGACAAATTGTAAGTACGAGCTACATATGCTTCTTTAACTCAACACGTGAGCAGTGTTAAGGCGAAGAAGGTTAATGCGTTCTGTTTGTACGTAAACGAGTTAACAAATGCTTCTTCGTATCAACACTTGTACGGGGTTGTACTAAAGAAGCTTTTGAGCAGATGAATTGTAAGTAGGAGCTACATATGCTTCTTTAGCACAACACATGCAGCATTTGTAAACATGCAGCAAAAACATTGCACCTCGCTCTTGCGTTGAAGTTAGTTACATTGGAAATTCTTTCGACTCAAGGATTTCAGATATTATCTAAGTAATGAACAAGACTGCTTCTAGTAAAAAGTGAGTAGTTTTTCTGCTCTTTATCGCAGAATCGGGGCGAAGCTAGATGAAAAGGGGAAAAAACAGTAACTCCTACTTTCCCGCTTTACTTTATAACCCTAATATTTTCATACTTTCTACCTCTTTATATCGGACATTCTTTTCAAAGTAACAATGCGGTAATGTAATTGGTTGCATAATATCCATTTTATTAAACCTGGGTTGAATACTTTCAATTACTAAGTATATTAGATTTCTGGCCATCATGGCTTTATTTTTGACTATAAGAAAACCTTCAGTCTTCCCCTGTCATGTGAATAATATAGCTGTATTAAACAATATTACACTTAAGCCTGAAATAACTCACCCACCAATTCAAACCTCTTCAGTAATTAATTAACAGGGATCACAAACATTTGATCTATTGATTCAGCACAGGACACTGGCGTGCATGATTCTGTTGACCTACATACATAATTTTTTACTTTTTTTATAATGTCGAAAAATAACTAGATGTAAGGAACGCTCTCCAATCTCCAGTCCAGGGTATCTAAAATCCCTGGGCTAAACAATAATTACACTTAAACCCAAAATAACTCACCCACCAATTCAAACCTCTTCAACACTTCAATTGAATGCGGTCATTTGATCAGTGATTAATGAACAGAGATCACAAACATTTGATCTATTGATTCAGCACAGGACACTGGCGTGCATGATTGATTGACCTACATACATCAATGTTTCTTATTTTCATTGTTATCCGGATAATATTTCAGCGTTGGTGTACGATTATCCTGGAGCGTGTAAGTGATGTTCCGGTGACTGATGTACCTAATAATTCACGCTTGGTACGTTTATGTGAACGGGTGTGTATTTTGATAAAAAAGATTTTCAGTTTTTGCGATGTATGACACAATCTGACCTTTGAGAATGTATATGCGGATTACAGATGAGTATTTAAAAAAAAAATGGACTTAAAAGATTCAGACAATTTCGGAAAGTATTTTTTTTGCATTTTAAACAATGAACTTTCGTTGTTTCGGTGTGTTCAAGACGTGAACTTAACTCTTAAGTACCAATGTTCCTACACAGTTTCAGCAATTAACCTTTCCACTGCTAATTGGTTTATTGATCTCGCTGTAACATAATTATCATCCAACTCATGTTTTCAACCTACCAGTAGGTAGTACTAACTCCTACCCACTTTCATAACTAATTGTATTTTTCTACCTACTCTGTTGACAATATGTACCTATTCGATATAGACTAACATGTAGCGTATCCCTCCAATACTAACGCATTACTATATTTCCCAGGTCTCACAGCGCAGTCAGAAAGTAAGCTCCAAAATCCGAACTAAGCATGTACTTGTAGATTTTCAACCATCTACTCGAACTTTACTTCACACCAAACATCTGAGACTCCATTATTTAGTTATATTTCACTGTCACACATACTTGATTGTAGTTTTAATAGTGCCAACAGACAGTAGAACACATTACCCCAAATTACTATTTCTAATACACTTACTTGCAGATCGATAATGACGTCGTATTACACGCCTACAACATAATATGTGTCCCATTATTTTGACACCATGTGTATTTCTCATATGTCAGTGTACCTCTAAATATATGTAAAATATCGATGTGCAACTAAGTATGACTTAGCAAATCAAACAATATAGTTCATAGATATTTTTAAAGGAATAATGTACGTATTATCGTGCGTTTTTATTATGACATACAGAACGATTTGAGCAATAATGCCTTACCCCGTGTCCTATTCAAAAGCAATGGTCGCGCAAATACGCGGTCGACGCGGTGCGCACGGGCAATGTTTTTTCCTGCGGCGATTATTTTTCGTGCACAGGATTTTCGACGCTCTGCTTAGCGCCGAGAGTCGATAATCCAACAGTGTGTTTTTTCAACGCTCGGCTCAACACCGAGAGTTGAAAATCCAGTGCGCGATAAAATCCCGCCACGATATTTTTACGTCCGTGCGTACGTGGCGTATTGTTTGGAAAACCGGCGCCCTCTGTCGGCGTGACAAGGCGTTCAGGTTCACCGTACAAAAAGTGACATATTGACTCGATGATCGTCTATTCGCGCGACAATAGCTTTTAAATAGGACGCAACCTTAAACAACAAGCATTATTGTACAAATCAATTTTATCATATATCTTTAGCGCGCATATTTTAGCAGTTTTATACCCCTTTTTAGAGTCTTCGCCCTTCAGATCCACTTACTATTCAAGCATGAAGTAGTATCCGACTACATATCGATACATTTCATTCAATATTTTATACTTAGTACCGACACTAGTCGTGTTTTGACATAAATATTGTGATTTGTACTAGCGTAGTTTCACAGCTCAATGAACGAGTAGAATATGCTACTGGTAAGTGTATGCTAATAGTATATAAGTATTTCATTGCAATCAGAAAAATGGTTTTAGAAGGTTGAGTAAATTAATAGAGGGGCTCGTGGCTAACAGCCGTACGGGTCAATCGAATGTTAAGCTACGCTTGCCACGGTCGGTTCGTGGATGGGTGACGATCCATTACATACCGAGACCCCTCCGTGCCTCGGAAAGCACGTTAAGCCGTTGGTCCCGCCTGTCATTCGTAGATCTTTGACTGTCTCTACGGGTAGCTCAAAAATCCGACAACCACTCTTACCAAGGGGCATCGTGTTACCCAGTAACTGGGATGTGGTGGTCAGATAGACAGTCGCTCCATGTAAAATACTGGTATTCAGTTTCATCCGGTTAGACTTGAACCTGACCCCAACATAGCTGGGAAAAGGTTAGGCAGATTGGTTAAAGTTTGAGTAAATTAATTCAGAAACTGTTTCAAAATTCCTTTCTGGATATAGACACATGCTTCACACATACGTGCACTAAGACTAGAACCGCAATAAATATTATAAATAAGTAACACAAAATGAATTTGGATTACAAAGCAGTACATACTTAGGTAAGGCAACAAATAGGTACCAATTTAACAGAAATTATTAAAAAAAATCCCGCATAAAATAGAAAACTGTACGACACCCAACACTGCTGTTCAAGCAGAACCCACTCAAGTTTTTACCTCCTTAAGTTATAAAATCAAAATCCTCATCCCTTTCAACTTGAATATCAAGGACTTCACAAGTACAGTTCGGAGTAATGGTCCCAAAGTCTGTCGTGGACAAATTAAACTTGACTAAGTTCCATTGAATTACATTGTGTAGAAACGTTTGACATTTCGTCAGATAATGGTAGGGTTTCCTTTAATTTTATGACTGGAACTTATATATGGTCGAATTATATTGACTTTTCTCTCTGTACAGTCGCTGTGTACTATTAAAGAAGTTCATATCTAACCAGTTTGAAAACAAAATCCCGTGACCACGATTACCACATTTGTTACCGGCCCGGTTCTATAGCCGCCGAGCGCGGCAAGAAAGAATAGTCCTTACGGTGGTTAGTTATCTACTTCTTCAACTGAATGAAATAAACTGAATCATATAGGTAGTAAAGAGACCAACTGATATTGAATTTTGTACTTTATGAATCCTTCTCATTTTTTTACAGTCCACCATTTTAAAAAGCATCTAAACACTGAGTCTTGTATCATAATGGAGAAGAATAGTTATGTAGAAACGGAAATAAAGGAATTTAAAACTCAGCAATCTCTTGTATTACTGAGGCAATTTCGCGCTCTTTGTAAACTTAGCTATTTGTTTGTGAAAAAGGAAATTGCACGTCGTACTCTGTTGTCCAAGAAAAAAATAACAAATAGAGTGCTTTCCACGTCTTCATTAGAACCTCTAGGCACCAGAGCGTTGACGAGAATGTACGCACTAACAACAGTTTATTAAGTAAATTCTCTTCACTTTGCTCAATGCGTAACAAAAGTATCATAATCCCGAAAAGTTTATGAAATATTCACATTTTTCTTCGGAGTTTGTTAAAGCGTCTCCTCTTTTCTGGCGTGTATTTGTCCTTAAGATACTTTTTCGAAACTTTTCCATATTTGCGCAACAATTGAAGCCTTAAAAGACGTATTTATGAAGATTTTGTTTTATAATAAGAAAATTTGTTCATTGCAGATTTTGTTAAAGTTTATAATGTTTTATTTTACTCGTAGGTGTAATTCTTCTTGGAGAAATATTAATGTTAGATGAACAATAATTACCTTTTCACTTTTATGCAAAAAAACAGCCTTGTAAAAGGTAAGTTTTTTTGTTTAATCTAGATCTTAGTCTAAAGACTACAAGATAGATGGTTTCTCTCAGGAATACTTTTAGTAATTTGCAGTGAGATAACTTCAAGTTAATGTTGAAAAAGTTTTTAAGTAGATATAATAAAATACTCCAGAGCTCGGGTAAAAACCCACTAAGACCTTGAATTATATAAAAAAACTGTCTGGAAAATCTGGATCATTCAGACACATAATTATGACTGGGGTAAAGCTGTTACAAAAATAAAATGTATAAAAATGTACTTTATCTATCTTAATATCACAAATTCCTACACGGTATTACAATCAGTCAAGAACAAAGAGTCAAGTAATTGCCTATTGGAATCACAAAAAGAAAAACAGCCTTTACAAAGGACATATTAAAATCAAAATTCAATTAACACACTATTCCCCCAAAACCACAGAAATTATGACGTACTTGCCACCCCCATGATATCACAATAACGGCCGTGTCACGTATTATATTAGGCAGCTGAGCCGCTTGAGACCAAAATGGTGGCCACTCTAGAGAACACAGAGAAAATGACAACGACATGAGTGGGGATTAGGTAAACTCTTGGACTGGCTAGTGTTTACGATGTAGGTAAGTGCAGGCAGTCTGTGATTAGCAACGTATTCACAGGCTTACCACGGCGTGTGAGCGGTTAAACCTGGGCTGTACAGATAGGGCTTTGAGAAATGTATATTTAGTTATTTAAAGGGTTACGTTTAGTGTCTACATTTTGTATACGTATAGTTAATATTACAGAGACAAAATAGGGTATCTAACATAATTTTCTCTCGTCTAGTTTAACGTCTGAACAGATCTTTATAAAGTTTTGGTACAGTAAAAGTCACTTCTAAACGACCTTATTTTGCTAGATGCTATTTTTGTCCTAAGCCAAAAATCTGTTATTCTTATGATAAATGCCCTTCAGCTGTAATCGATTTCGTTGCGTACCTATATTTTTGAATCCAGTATTCGCACCCCATTTCACTTCTAGTCGTTTCGAAGGGTGACCCAAAACCAAGCAATGAAGACTATAAAACAGCCTCGAATAAATTCACATTCATGAGATGATAATCATACAATCGTGCGATTCCAATTACGTCGCCATTGATTTTCTGTTACTCTGTTACATGAATATCAGGCCGTGGCAATAACATATAGCTGGGTCGGAGTGAAGCAGTCGTTTTTTATGTCATTTTTATCTGTCAAAAGTTTATTGCTTTAATTCAGAAGTTCAGGAGGAGCTCGTGGCTAAGTTATATTAGTCGCACGGGTCGATCCATCAGGTTAAACTACGCTTGGTCCGTGGATGGGTGACCATCTTCACATACCTAGACTCCTCAGTGTTACGGAAAGCACGTTAAGCCGTTGGTCCCAGCTGTCATTCTGGGATCTTTGACAGTCGTTAAGGGTCGTCAGAAGCCTCAAAGTCTGACAACCAGTCTTACCAAGGAGTATCGTATTACCCAGTTACTGGGTTGTGGAGGTCAGATAGGCAGTCACTCCATATCAAATACTGGTATTCTGCTGCTTCCGGTTAAACTGGAAGCTGACCCCAACATAGTTGGGAAAAGGCTAGGCACATTGCTTTAATTCAGAAGTTGATATATGACAAAATAAATAGAACATCCATAATAAATGCTATGCTATACTGTAAAAATAAAATTGAGCCAACTCAGTGTTCGCGATGTAAATAAAGTTTTCAAATAATGACAGTGTAATGTGTGATAAGAATAGAACATATACAGAGATAACATACAGTACCTAAATCTAATAAATCTTAATCTCTTGCAAAAAAACTCTCTTACAATTCACTCCTCCGAGGCGGTTTTCCTCTTTCAGCTACATTTTAATAAGTAAGTATGCCTCCTTAAACATAACATTTTCAAGTCCTTCCTTCTAACGCGGTTTCTCATCACCGAAAATCCTATTATATCAATGAAAACTTCCAAAACATGGCGGCTAAGCATGGTAAATTACCGCTGAAGCACCATCGTCCGGTTGCTGGCAATGTAAGCAGTCCTCCCACCACAAAAGCCCTTTCCATCAAGTGTCCACTTTATGACGAAGGGACAAGCTCTCACGGATATTTTTACTCTTAATGTTTTGGAAATGTACGATTATGATTTTTTTGCGGATACTTTCTACATAACTAAACTCCATTTGAAGTAAGATTAGACATTTAACCAAACCTTTTTTGCAGTCCGTTCAACCGATTTTGACTTCTATTGCGTTAGCGTCATGACAAATGGCAGCTGCAGTAAACAGTTGGTATTGTGAGCACTTTTTTGCTTTTAATGCCATCTTTATGACTACGGTATAGAAGTCATAATCGGTTGAACGGACTGTAAAAAAGGTTGGTTTAAATAAGTAATCTAATTTCAAATGGAGAATAAAGGTTTTGACTTTCCTGAATGAAAGATCTTCCGCTCAGACTTATCTCCTGGTGCATCGCTGTCCCGTGAGATTGATGTCAGAAACTTTTTTGTAGAGGGAAAACTAACGTAGATTCTTGAATCAATTTAAAGTAATAGTTACCTACCTTCGAATAAGTCTCAATTTAAAAGAATATGTGGGTGTTTTTGTGTGTGTTTTGCCTTCCACTATATTGTTTAGCCAATGTTTGTATGTTGTGTAGGCAATTTAAGTATTTGCAATCAACAGTCAGCATCGCTTTTGATCAAATTCCTTGGCTTCCAACATCGTAGCGAATACAATTAATACCTTGCTTCAGTATCTAATGAAACTGAAAGTTAAGTTCTCAGAACTTGAAACCTGTACCACTTCAGTGGTTTATGCAAATGTCTTTTCAGGATTTAGATGAAACTTGTGTTCATGTTCAAAGGGTTCGTTAAGGTGCTATTCTTGTACACAAGGCAACAGTGGTTATGGAATATTTCATTACTTAATTGGCAAAAGTAATTGTGGAAAATTTATTAATAAAACAAAACAATAATTTATTTTCCACGGTCGTTTTTTTTTCTTCTAAATACCTTTTGCTTGCCGTTCAGATAAAAAAAAAAAAAAAATTTTTTGAGTAAAAATAAAATTATAATGAAACATTACCTGCTGCAATCCGGGTACAAAAATAGAGCGTTATATTTTAAACGGGCTTCGTTGAAATAACTCTATAGTTATTTTGACGGTCTCTCAAAAGAATAATGTAGAATTTTTTGATACTATATAATTTTTGATACTATATAATTTTAACGGAATTTAAAAAGAAAATAAAAAGCTAGGTTTTATATTTTGTTTCTAGAAAAAAAAAATACAAAAGAAAGGTACCTTTCTTTGTTCTCAATGTTCGATAGACGAGACTAAAATATTTTATTGTTACGTATTCAGATTACAGCTATCTAATAGGTCCCAAAAACCTAGCTAGGTATCTACGTATTCAGACGTGACCTTTAAAAATGGAGGTGGGCTTACAGAATCATTGAAAATCGGAGCCACGTCCTGTAATATCTTAGGTTTACCTTTTCATAGGCCTACAACCAATATAAAATAGGTTAGCCACGTTTATACAAAAAATGCGATTTACACGTTAGGTACCTTATAGTTTTTGTTATTCTATTTTTATTACGAATTTGTCCAGAATATTCGAATTAATCTGCCTCACTACGGGTTTGCAAAACAAATATTTATATTCGGAATATGTCAGTGCGAAATATACGCAGAAACAGTCATTGATTGAAACTAAAATATTCATGAAAGGATTTACTTTCGGTGACTAAAGCTCTATAAAAAAATATACGTAGATATACATTTTTAATTTATCTACCTACCACTGAAATTAAATTGAAACTGGATGACTGTAGTAGCTATATATTTTGAGATGAATGTATTCATTTTCATATTCCGTTAATTGCTTCAAAGCGCACAATTGCATTATAAACTTTTAATTAACTTTTAATTTTATTAATAATATTTTGATACAATTTTAAACCATTTATACAGTCAGAGTCATATAAAAGTTATGTTGTCCTCGCCTTAAGTTAATGAAGAACATAAAAAGACTTGCTCATTTCATTTAACGTTTATTCTTACTCGGTAATCTTCTAAGTAGCAGCCATCTTTATTCAACGAAAATAAAAACAAGAATAAAGTAGACTGTTCAATCCACCAGTTAAAAAAAAACATCAATTGCTATTTTTGTATTTCCTTAAAATTATTTTCACAAACTGAATGAAGACAATTTCAGAGACAATTTTCTTTTATTTTCTGGCTTAGCATTATATGCTCCGCAATGTCATTTTAAATTATGAATAAACCTAGGTTAGGTACGTTACGTACCATAGTTAACGTATTATTAACATTTTACGGTTGTTCTTTAATAGTAGTTTTTACGATTTCATTAAGAAATTAGCTTGCAAACTAACAAATTTAAAAATTAAAATGAAAGGAGCTAAGAGCGGTTCTCAACAAAAGTAGGTACAAAGAAACAGCAGAAACTTTTCCATTATCGCTGAAAGAAAAACCCAATGTTACAAACAATATTTAAAAACAAAGTTACATTTACAATATCAGCACACATCGGGCGCGTTCAATAAATTCAGCGCACCTGACATGCAAAAATGATTTATAGAATCCTTAATATTCTGGAAACTTCCTCACTAACGTAACTGGAGATATCATAAATCAAACGAAATCTTGAAAGAATTCACAATAGAAGACATTGTAGAAGAAGGAAATAAACATGTATTGTTATGTGGTTGAAGCCACAATAAAAGAGTTCGTTTTTAACCGAGCAAACCCGAGCAGCGCAGCGGGGGTTAATTTTCTCGATGGCGCCAACAATCTCGATCGTCGCCTTCTGTTGCACCCATTCCGGATATTTTCCTGCGACTTTTCAAACTTGCTCTTTATAAATCTTTGTCGAGTCCGACTTTTAGACGACTTATTCTGGAGTAGTTTTATAAGAATAGTTGTCTGTATTTCGGTACCCCGTGGTTTGTTCTGTCAATAAATCGTATCAAGTTATTGACAGTTACAAGATTTGGGAAAACGGTTTTCTTTACCAAACGGTCATCACCCTTTGCTTTATTAGGGTTACGTACCCGAAGTGTACCATACGGAACCCTATTACTAAGCCTCCGCTGTCCGTCCCCGTCTGTCAGCGGGCTTTATTTCATGAACCGTAATAGGTAGAAAGTTGAAATATTCATAGATTTTTTATTTCTATTGCCGCTTCAACAAATAAAAATAAAATAAAGTATATTTTTTTCCAAGAGATGTTTTTTGACGTTTTTTGCAAAATATTGTACGTCGGTACGGAACCCTCGTGTACGAGTCCGACTCGCACTTCGCCGGTTTTCAGAAATGTGTCTGTTTGTATCGCACAATGAAAAAATACATTCTTTTTTATGAACAAAAGGCCAAAAACCTTTATGAAAAAATAAAAGAAAATGTCATGTAAGCCGCAATTAATAAAAACAAACAAACAAATAAATAAATCAGAGCAATTATCTCACAAATGTTCGAATAAATCACATAAAAAATCTAATTTACCCTTGCTACAACCCAACTCCTTTTCGCCTCATTTATACTGCCCAAATGACCGTAAAATTCATTGCTCAATACTTTTCAACCATAAAGGATAAATTGGTTGGTCAAAGCGTAAACTGGACAGGCGTGAAACAGAATAGGGCTGCGCGACTTTGAGCTGCACTGAGTTGATAAATAGTACTACTTCGGGAACTTTATCCCATTCGTCTTTCTGGATGAAGTTCCCACAGTAATTGTCGACTAATGATCAGGTCTTATTCCTTTTAGTTTTTACTTTTGAAGTTTCTTGGAATCAAAATGCTATATATTTTCAAGTTAGCAAACTATTGCTAAGTGTCGTGGCATCGTTATTTATGGTCTATTTTCCTGTCCTCTGTAGTTACTTATCAGACAGGAAGCGATGTAGATTTATTGATAGCCAAACTCGAGGATTTGTGTTTAGAAAGACATTAATTATTGTCAGTATTGTGAGTCTGTCGTTACTCATGTTCATTAGTTTATAAAACAATTGATCATATTTATAAATAACCATGAACGACAACCATTTATTAGACAAATAACAGCAAAATAACGACAGTTATTGTGTTACATTGTTTATTTTTTAAATACATTTTTGGAGTTAACTCTTAAAAATCGATTTTTATATAGCGCCCCCGGTATGTAAATCGTATGAAGAGTAAAATGTATACAAGCGTTAACTTGTTTTATTCGCAAATAACACGGATTAAAATTCTGAAAAAAACATATTACACATTTCACACTTAGATCTAGATATTTCGGCGTGTTTTTTTTTATAATTTAAGAGTTGCTTAGTTTATCTGCTTTGCCTATTGCGTATTTATAGACAATCGGATTAAGGAGTAAACTGCAGTCGTGGAGCGGAGCTGACACACACAAACTTTTTTTAATGTATTTAAATGATAAATAGATTAAATTGCTTTGGTAATTATCGTGAAAAAACGGAGCTTATTATATGTCTATACGGAAGAGTACTAACCGTTGCCTAATGTAGTATAAGTACCTACTTATACTTCATGTGAAGGAATGCTTCCAATAAAGTATTTTAAATATAAGAAGGTATTTCAAGATAAACAACGAAGTAGTTATAATAAAATGGTTAGAACGTAACTTTAAAGATAAGCTTTAAAAATAAATGGCTCCGGGCGGTCATATCTGCGGTTAGTGCGGTAACCGACAGTACCTATTCTTTGGTATAAACATAAAAAGAGAACTGCAGCTTCAGGGATTTGCTTTTCTTGCGCCATCCTTGAGCTGTGTTATTATAACATTAACGGGTGACCCCGTACTCGCATAAACCTTAAACAAGAAAGTAATGTCGAAGAAGAACAACAAAAGTTATGTTAAAGAAGAACAACAAAAGTTATGTTAAAGAAGAACAACAAAAGTTATGTTAAAGAAGAACAACAAAAGTTATGTTAAAGAAGAACAACAAAAGTTATGTTAAAGAAGAACAACAAAAGTTATGTTAAAGAAGAAGAACAAAAGTTATGTTAAAGAAGAAGAACAAAAGTTATGTTAAAGAAGAACAACAAAAGTTATGTTAAAGAAGAACAACAAAAGTTATGTTAAAGAAGAACAACAAAAGTTATGTTCTATTCTATTCTATTTTTTGTTATGGCAAGCAAAGCTGATGTCGACCATTCTACTAATGTCTAAAGTGAATTTGGAAAAGCAAGTGTGTAATGTAGAACTTGTGAAGTTAGTACTGGACTGAAAAAAAAAAAGAAAACATAAATATTATAATTATTGTTAGAACATTAAAAACATATATTACCACCATACACACAGACAGAATATTTTTAGGAGACAGTTCATAATTTTATATTATTGTGACGGATCAAAATCATCAGCGCCACAAGCAGTTCTGGAGACGGATCAGAAGTTATGTTAAAGAAGAAGAACCAATACGTCAAAACGTCAAATAGTTTTTTAACAGCTGCGCGCACAGGTAGCATTATGAGTCTGGCGCGTGAGTCACCGTCGACGGGACGAAATGTTGCTATTTTAAATATTATATTTATGTTAACATGTAGAACTAAGTATTTTTTTATTTTATATTTTTATTCTTATTTTGTTTTATTTTTTCACCATATGCTGCACCAGTTGACGTTACACATCAACGCCGGCTGTCGCTGAAAACCAGTGCTGGGCTCTGTCTCGCATAGGGTCACAGCATTATGCTGAGCGATGGGCGTTTTGCGTGGATTTGACGCATATTTTCCCCCAAATTGTGTTCTTTCATTGTGTCATATTTTCCATGTATAAACATATTTTCTTTTTTTATTTCTAAGACATTTTACCTCCAAAATGTATATTCGTCTTTGAAAGCTTCCAAATAATCCGTAATAAGGACAAGTCAAACCGTCCTACTAAGTATTTGTCCATTACTTACCTACGATTCTAAGATAAAATATTGTGAAATTCCTGAAATACCGCCCAAGACATACCAGTGGTTCTTTGACGAGGATCAAGGCTGTTGTGAGGCGAACTCATCTATTTTTATTATACCCGCAATATTTACGAAAGCGGAAAAAACATGATGGTGGACAAAAAAATTGGGCCAGCGGATGAGACATGTTCTATTTATTTTAGATTGTTAAAGAAATGTATTGGGACATTGGAACTAGTTGACTGTACTATCTGCTGAATATTATTTGGTAAATTAAATTTAAAGATAACAAAAGAAATAGCAGAACATCTTAAAGTAGAATTAAATAATAACAAATTTATAGATATATTGAATACTCTTTATACACCATAAAAATTACAGTTATAAATGTAGAAATTTAACATAGGATGACACAATGGGTCCTGCTGGGGTTGCGGGTTTGTCTGAAAGGGATATCGCGGCCCCGGCACACAGGCAACGGAAGGACACGGGTGGGTTTTAGTCAGTAAAAGTCTGACACACCCTCTCGCTCTGCCCAGAGCGGGAGAAGTCATTTGATGATTTCCCATCCTGAAAAAAAAAAAAAAAAAAAAAAAAAAAAAAAGACAATGGGTGGTCTTATCGCTAAAAGCGATCTTTTAAATAACATGAATATAAAGAAAAATCAAGGTGCCAACGCATCGGTGTCTTCGCATCTATTTTATTATCCAAGTGATATGGATTTGGGTTTTCCAATTTTGAAAGCCTTTTGTATAAAATAAATAGTTTCTCATGTTCAATTGTGGCTTTCAGGCGATAAATTATGTAGTATGAATTGTTACAAAAACCGTGTCATAAATTATTCCACTTAGTCGGAGTAATGATTTCTTTCACGCCCACTGCAATGTGAACAAAACACGCACTTAATAATTAATGGGCGATAAAAATAATGTCTGTTTTTTTTATTTTGAGTAATATTAATACCTACCCCAAATTGGAATAAACAAATGTGTGTACTTTGTATACAGGCTGGACTTTTGAGATGGGGCAGTAAGGACAGCCACCTTAAGCTTTTTGCGATTTCCGACTTTTCTAGTACTCAAACCTCAGTTATTCCAAATGAGAATTTTGATCCTTATAAGAAACAGGATCGATTGGCGTTAAAAAAAGATTTTGTGAAAACTTCCTATTTTCTTGCTGAATGTACATTTTTTTTCAAAATCTGTATTGAATGCAGATCAAAATTTCTCGGAAAGTTAAGGACAGTTTCCTAAGACCGTTTTCCTGATAGCTACAACAGTTAAGGTAGCTGTCCTTACTGCCCTATCTTAAAAATCCACCCTGCATAGTCTCAAAGTTGTTAAGTATAATTTTCCTGCAAATATTTACAAATTGAATAAGAAAATAAAATAACAAACAAAATTGGAAACATTTCTCACGCAGGTACCATTAATTCACAATAATACCCATTTAAATAACGCCTCGCAATAAGTATTCCATTGCTTTATCTCATTAAATGGCTTGAAAATCTTAAGCGTTTACCATAAGCTCGTTTCGTAAGAATAATTTTCATTTAAAATAGGGCTTCAAAAAACAAATGGCTTGGACAAATGTTCTTGGTCCGTTCACACGGTACTTCCGACGCGAAGATTGCGGTTTCGCAATTTACTATTTGAATCTCGCTGCGAAGTGGCACGGGAGAAAATTTATGCGGCCCGCCGTGTATTTTCGTTTTATTTTTTTAAATTATATTTGTAACCTGATTGTAGGGTTGGATTGACGTGTCTTGTGTCGTTTTTATTAACGAGTTGAATTTAAGAAAAACATTTTAGTAAAACATTTTTTAAAGTCGTGAGTTTGACCAAAAGTTTGAGAGATATTTTTATGTTACGTAAAGAACAATATTTCAAACCTTGTTAATTACTGAAGCGAAATGAAGTTCTACAATTATATCTTTCATAATAACCCAAAGTACTAAATAAAGTCAATACCTATGGGTATTGATTTTATTCAGTACTTTTACATATTAAAATCTTAGACAAGTTTTCGAACACCAAACGTAAAAATATTTTCTCTTTTCCTTGAATACAACCGAAATAAAGAGCACCACGTTCTTGCGCTATAACACGTAAACGCTCGCAACTCATCCAAATTAATTCAAGTTCTTCGGCTACAAAACGAAATCCATTCGCACTCACTCGTACGAATTCGTACCTATCCGTACGCTACGTCTAAATTATAACGCGGTGGTTATCGCCTCACAAAAGCCTCTCCGCATTGTTCCACTTCCGTGAATTCCGCGTTCGCTCTGCTCCGCTTCCGATCGACGCGTCCGCAATTCGACACTACCTTCTCACTCTAACACACAAAGAATATATTATACCTGTCTCCGTCACGCGCGAGTGGTTTTGATTCTTATAGCGTCATAAGTTCTGCGGTCGACTGGCTAAATATTGCACTATTAGGAATAGTTTAAGTCTTCGAACAATGGCTTGGCTGAAAAGCTGAAACGTTTTTCTTTATTTTCGCTCCGGTTTAAAACACTCGCTACTTTTTTTATGCAATTTATAAACCACACTGTTCCAGGAGGTAAAACTTGCACAAAATGTTATTAATACCTGGAATTTTCTAGCTAGTCCACGAGAATGAACTACTTATCATCCTGCGCAAGTAGTTTCTCATTTGTGAAAATGGAGGAGAGCAAAGTTTGCAACCTAACTCGAGTACGTCAGAGCTTCTCACTGAGATTTTGTATATTATTGTGTAATATCTCATGACCAACCACTAACCCAAGTTTAGCTAAGCTACCCTCTGTGGTCGAGAGGCTATTAGGTTTATCCACGCTATATACCATTTTGTATTTTATTAACACATAATGCCAGTAATACCTATAAGAAAGTATCCAAAGACATACGTGACCATTGTCAATAAAACCTGGAAACAAAAATTGGTAGTTTATAAACATTCTCTTCACAAAAGAATCCCGGGATACAACCACTCTAAGACAGATTATAGGCCAACTGCCTACAAACATGACAACTTGAGTCCAAACACCCGTCACGCTACGTTGAAACACTCAGACTTACTATGTTTTATTCAAGAGTCGAGGACTGAGCACCAAAGCCGACAAGTGGAAGGTTTATTCCCAAAAGTGAGGGACACGTCACCCCGACGTAGCCTTATCGTGGTCATCGGAACACGTCCGAAACACACGCCGAATTGACGTACGTGTCTCGATTTGAAATTTTCGGTGGACGGCGAAATACGAACGAACGGTGGAAGATGATTGGCAGTGAATTTGCAGGTTATAAACGTTTCGTTTTGTATGAAAAATGTTTCAATTCAAGCAAGTTTGTAAAGGGATTTAAGGTCACGTGTCTGTGTTTCATCATAAAAGATACTATATTATGTAATAGTCTTTCTAGAAAAATATGTTTATACGTACTGCTGGCAAATGCCCAAAATTTTCCCCACGTCCGACAAAACTTTTCACCTGCAAAAAGGTATGAACCAGACAAAATTTAGTACATACTCATCTTTGCTAACTGTAATACTTTTTCAAATAAGAAGTGTCGTTAGTTCTTATATTATCAACATTAGGTCCCGTTAGGAGTAAGCTCGTCGACTAGGCTGCCTAACTTCGCAAAGTACTAAAAAGAAAGAGACGATCTCTTCAATAGCCGATTTTTCATTTTTATGCTGGCTGGGAAAAAGTTGTATCTTGTTTCAGTGTACGTTTCGAATAAGCAGCAGAATTAGCAGGGGTATTTTGTTTGTTTAAGTTAAGTATCTGGGTGACCAAGCTCTGCTCTAATGAAAATAGAAAATACTTATTTAATAATATAGGATAGTTAATACTAATTCCATGCTGCGATGATAGTAGGTACTTACTAATTCCATGCTGCCATGTCATTATTCTAAGGTAGCCATCTTGTTCTAAACTTTTGACGACTGAGCTCTGCTTGGGTAAAAAATACGGAGAAAATGATTTTTCCCCTATAAGAGACCTAGCTACATCGATTTTTCGCCCCCGTAAACCTCTATATTGCAACTTTCATCGAAATCGTTAGAGCCGTTTTCGAGAACGTGATTACAAATATTGCTCATTTAATAGTATAGGATAAAAGAGGCGATGTATTCTTTAATTATGAAAGACCTGAACTGTTAATAAACTGTTTTTACCTAAACATTCTACTGCAAAATGCTACTACAACTTCTTGGGATAAAATGAGCCGCTATCTATCATATTCTGATGAATAGCGGCTAGGATTCAGAACTTAATTAAAATGACTAATGAAAAATCCGTCAGTATACTCGCTTTTAATACCATGAAAGCTTTATCAAGCTCAAATCTCTGAGTCCCAAAATGAAAGCTATACAAAAAATCTGTAGTGAACTTTAGGTCCCACAGGAAATAAAGTGCGTGGAACAAATTAGGGACATCGTATCTCCCTCATCAGACCTGCTAAATCTTTTATTCAGCCAACGCTGAGGCCGCTAAAGAGCTATCAGCACAAGGCAACGCAAGTCAACAGACACAAAAGTTCAACTACACACAAACAAAGTCCGAATCCAATTTGTTATTGTGAAAGTTTTGTGAGTGTAATTATTTATGTTTACGGTTTTATTTACTTATGTGTAAATTTGATTAACCTCTAATAATTGTTCGAGTTCTTTAAGAGGCTTTTATAAATTACTCTTCACAGAAATCCACTGAGATACCACTATTACTAGGTAGGTATCCTACTGTACATTTGGAAAGAATATATTTTTTAAACAAACTCATTAATTAGTAACCAACAATAATTAAAGCCTAGCCTAAAAACTTTTGTGTAAAAACCGACCCAACTTTGAAACCAAACAATTTTTCCATAATTGGTCGAATATATTTTCGTATAGAATTTATGTCGGGTCAAACAAGTATGCGACCTCCCATATTTCACTATATTCTTTTGCAATGAAACTGAATTTATCGTTCTATGGGTACCTACATACTAAATGAAGATTTCACGTAAATCCTAAACAGTGACTTACGGTAAAAGAAAACGTACTAGGAAAATCTAACGTCCGAAATCGCTATCACATCGTGAGATATATTAGAGGCTTCTACCCTAAATAGAACTGTTCACAAACAAGCCAGTATTACAAGTATAGCACTAAACCCTACCTACCCTACCTACCCTACCTACCCTACCTGCCCTACCTACCCTACCTACCCTACCTACCCTACCTACCCTACCTACCCTACCTACCCTACCTACCCTACCTACCCTACCTACCCTACCTACCCTACCTACCCTACCTACCCTACCTACCCTACCTACCCTACCTACCCTACTACCTACCCTACCTACCCTACCTACCCTACCTACCCTACCTACCCTACCTACCCTACCTACCCTACCTACCCTAATTTTATCACCGTTTAAACCTTCCCTGGACTATGACCAACATTTCAAAACCAAAATCAGCTAAATCGGCCCAGCCGTTGTCGAGTTTTAGCGAGACAAACGAACAGCAATTGATTTTTATATACGTATATAATATAATATAATATATAATATAAAGATAGTTTCGTTATTTTATTATTTACTAGTTGTTGCCCGCGAGTTCATCTGCGATCCAGGATATAAAGTAGCCTATGTCCTTCTCCAGGTCAAGGTCTACTCATGTGCCTCCGTTTTGCCGTTTTAGCGTGAAAGCGTAACAAACAAACAAACTCACTTTCACATTTATAATATTAGTTACGATTCCACATGCATCCAATGCGGTCATAACTATAATAATTATCACAATTCAAGGGAATTTGAAACATTATTAATAGTGAATCTTCTTTTTTTCTTCCTATTCTTTGATATGAGGCTGAGCAACAAGCTAGATAAGGAAGGATTTGCTGACGTCCCTCTTCTAGGTTATTAAATTCTCCTAGGAAATGCGTGGCGCAAGCGATGGTTAACATATTTTTTAATGAAAAATGTTCACTATCTTCTTATAATATAGAGGATTATACCTAAAGTAGTTTGATGTTAGATCAGATCATCATGTGGTTATCTAACGAGAGTTACCATTAGTTTAACCAAATATTTACACTGCTTTATACTAAGTAATTTACTAACATATGTGGAACTACGCAACACACTGTCTTCACGCAAAATCCTGTATCGCGTAAGCAGAGTTTACCGCATGACTAGCTTATATACAACGTCCTGACATCAATCGTCGGGCAGTAGCCCACCAGACACGAGGACACATAAAATAAAAACGTAGTAAAAAGCCTATAGAAACTAAACACCAATTGGGCTAAGTTTTAAAGTTTATCATTAAGGTATTGTGTATAACAGTCAATGCGAAACCAACCCAGTCAATAAAACAAAAGACCACAATTCACTCAAATTATATTCGCAAAACAAAAGAGAACCAGACAATTTATTGTTCCGTTACGCCCTATTACTCAAATCGTAAGTGAAAAATCTGTTCGTTCATTTGTTTTGATAAATTGCAGCGAATCCTGTAGGTAGACTGGTTTATTGAAATAGGAAAATCGATTTGAAAATTGAGATAGCGGTGAAACAGCAAATATTTGAGATGGTGTGACGTATTGGGTACAGCTAATGGAGCCGGTGAAATATAAACATATCTCTAGTTTTCGCGTGCATGTTGTTGGTATGAGAAACGGTAAATAAGCCAGTATGTGTACCTAAGGTAAATAGTCGTGAACACATGGAAGCAATCGAGATTTTTTGTAGAATTTTTCCTCCGATTTTATCCTGTAAAAAGATGCTCATTAAAGAATATCCGTTTTTTATTTCGGCGCGTGATTTACCTCATGATTATTTCGACTTCAATTAAGTCCAAAACAAATTAAATAAGCCTAATAAAATTCACGTGAGGATCATACGCCTAAATATTACTTAAGAATGTTCTGTATGGATCCCAAACTACTTTATTACTGACTTGACACGATACTATAACACACAAATGCTCATTACTTAGTTTCACTTCACGACATAAACTTGACCATAACGGTAATGTTCTTCAGGAAGGTCAGGTGTATGAACCTAATTGAAGCAAAAGGAATATGGAAGGGTGGATGGTATGGAAGGTTCGTAGCTTGTGCTGTGTTTATAAACAAATCGTCATCGAACTAAAACTACAGACGACTTACGGATGTAAATCAAACACTTAATAAAACACAACGCTGCCAAGTTTCACGTACGCAAATATTGTATTCAGATCGTAACGTCACAAATACAGAATATAGTGTATGCCACGCCCTTTCCGATGTTTTGAATTTTGCCATCAGCATCCATCCGCTGTTTTATCACATCAACATTTTATATTTCTGTTTTAGGCCAATGTTGAGGAACAGAATGATTCTAGGAAACTGGATCGTGAAACTAGTATTTATGACTTTTGAAAATTAGGTATTTGAAGAAAGTATCGCTGTCGCGACCACTCGGCGGTCAGGCGCTGTTCGTGCGATAAGGACAGATGCAAATCCTATTGAATAGCCTAAGTAAAAAGTCATAATTCGAGGTTTGGCTCTCGCCTATTTCCTTCTCCAATATTGGACCAATTTAAAAGATATTTCGTAAACTGAATAAATAGAATATATACTGTGCCCCTATGTTCTTCTTTTTTCATGAATAGTTGTCAAATTTGTACACTAGACCTCTGTTGACAGCGGTCTAACTAGGGAATTTTGAGGGTTCTAGTGCTTACAAAGTTAATGTATCATCAAAAAGGAAAACATAGGGACATAAATGTAGTTAATATTTATTTTACTATAAAAAATCATTGCTTTAAGGTCATAAATCTGAAAGAAAACAGGCGAGAGCGTTTCTATGGAGAAAAGACCACCCGCATTTCCTCTTAACTACTGTAAAATAAATTAATGTCAACCACAGAATGAAATAAAACGTGTACTTATATTTATGAGACTTAAATTAAATTGAAATGAGTACAAAAAATATTCCACTAATTACAAACGGGTAGGTACACACATACGCTGCATTTCATTTCATGATTCTGTTACATAAATTATAGGTTTCGTAATTTCACAGTTTCACACGGCGAAAACTCGTTGGTTTCATTTGGGTTAATAATTATATTTCATACAAAATTCCGAATATATCAGTTGCATTTCTCTTTCATAAAATACATCGAATATTTTATTGAATTATGTAAATAAATAAACAGTCTATTACTGTCCCACTGCAGGATATACGCCTCTACTGAAGTACTCATACAGAGAAGGCACGAGCATTGATCTCCACGCTTGCTCAAGACGGGTTGGCGATTATAGGCATAAATTAACTATAAGTCCAGGTTTCCTCACGATATTTTTGCTTCACCGATGTTAGTAATGTGTAGTGATGTTAGTATGACTCAGAAAGTACATATAAATTGGAAACGTCGCATTGGACTTGCCAGGATTTGAACCGACAACGTCGTACCTGAGCCATCACGACATATACGAGTACAGATACAGATTTCAGACTTATATTGACTACTAGCTTCTCCCCGAGACTTTGTCCGCGGCCTCCTCAAGAATTGGGCTATTGAATGCACAATTTTTTTTTCAAATCCAACTGGCAGTTCCGAAGATTATCCCCTACATACAAACAAACTTCTACCTCTTTATAATATTTAAATATATTGATTGATGATGATGATGATTGCTTGATGGTTGATGATTGATGATCTATGACTATGACTATAAACCCAGGTTTCATATTTTTGTGATGTTTTGCCATTTTAGTATCTATAGTGAAAAACAAACCCCGAGTTTACTAAGTTACCTAACAACTTAAATCTTTCCGAAACCATGAAGGTTTTACCAAAATCTTTAAATTCGTTCCCTTGACAGTATACACTCTTAAAATATTCATGTTTTTCTTTCTACATAAACAGTTTAGGTAAATCCCAATGGGTACAAATCAAAGAACCGATTATTTTATTAATATCTTTTACCATTGAGTTAACAAAATCTATTATTTTATTAACGGCCACTTTTTTTAAGCTTTTCTAAAATTATACTTTCCTAGATTTTCTGAATCTTTTTTAGTTTTAGTTTTTACTATATTATTCATTCTTTAAGATTAATAATCCCCGGAACTACCAGTCGGATTTGAAAAAATATTTTTGCATTTGATAGCCCAATTTTTGACGAGGGTTTATAGGCTATGGAACATCACACAACGACCCTTAGGAGCCGAATAAAAAGACAAAAAAGTCAGAAAGAACGCCAACCGAAAACCAAGTAATAACGCGGTGGGTCGGGGTCCGAAATTTCACGCGAAAGAAGTCCCGAACAGAAGCTACCAATTGATACGAAAGCACTCACAATGAATACAGCTTCTAACAAGTCTATTCAATAACCATTAGGTTACCTTCTACCACCACATCAAATAACTGAGGTGCATAAAAAGCTCATGAATGGGCATCGAATAAAAAACGTCCGATAAAAAAACCGTGCTCTTTCACATGAATGCTGCTGATGCAACCCGTTGCGCCGCGGCCGATCCGTACCCGGTGCCGGCTCGTGAAATAAATCGGAACCGTGCAAATGTAACGAACGTATAGCAGGTAATTATTTTTATTCTGTCTGGTTTTTATGTTTCGTTTTTTTTCGAACTGTGTTGGAGTTGATTAAAATAAGTATTCGTGTAATTAACCTTTAAAAGTGCCTGTTTTATAGATTTTAAAGAATTTTCCTAAAAATAATGAAATCACAGATGCATATGAAATCTACACCACGAAGATACGATCGATCGGTAACTTATTTAGAATCTGGGCAGTGCCCCCAAGTCGAACAAAAACAAACAAACAATGGCACAGCCGTGCCATCCTTTTCTCGATTAGATTTTTAGACGATGTTTGTGGTTTCCTATTCGCTCGATTTTGCCGCCCGAAGTAAAGTTGCATCTATTTGATATGCTATAAATAAATCTTGTTTACGAGTATCTCTATCTTTTCTTACTAAGTTAATGTTATGTACAAAACCCATCCAATGTTCAAACAAGTAGAAAGTATGTGCAAAGGCGTTTAATATCCTAAGAAAATATCCTTAAAGTGGCAAACAATAGGTAATAATGTTTAACGTGCCGCCTTCACGATCGTTATGCACGCTCGTACGCAGTTTGCCATTACCATAATGGTTTGAGCCATAGAGCACGGAATCGTCTAGAGACAGCAGTACTAATAAAACGCGAGGCGTCGAAAGTGCGTCAAGCGAAAAAAGTTTTGTCAAGGACCGCCTTCAAAACTGTCAGTTTCTTTACGTCACTTGTGTCGTAATGCGAATAACGGTGACACGCTTTGTTTGTATGAAAAGCGTTGACAATGCCGTAGCTCTAACAGCGACCGCAGAGACGTCTTGTGCTCTGTGGTTTGAACCTTAGTGTTAAAGGGAATAGGTGGGATATAAGGGCGATAATAATATGTCAAGTTTTAAATTTCTGTGAACCTATAGTTATTTGTGTAGTGGGTGCGTTTTAGAAGCTAATCTCATACGAACAGCCGGAAGAATTAGGCCATAAAAATATAAAAATTTGCTCGTCCACGAATTGGACCCGATAGTATGTCAAGTTTAAAGTCGTATTTCTATGAAGCTATAGTTATTTGTATAGTGGGTGCGTTTTAAAAGCTAATCTCACGCGAGCAGCCGGAAGAATTAGGCCATAAAATAAAAAAATTTGCTCTTCCACGAATTGGACCCGTGATTGTTCAGTGAATATTCATTCACTGTGCCAGTCGTTAGGAAAGCGTTTTATATGTTTTTATTTGTTTCAGCAGCTATTTTAAAAGAGTTTTTTTTATGTGTAGCATCTTTCCTCTCGCTTTCCTGCAGTCTATGCGAGTAATTTCGTGAAAAGGGACGGAAGTATGTAACAGGAAGCCGGGGAAGCGCGCGCTATTTGATTTGACTAATGTGCGCGCGTGGTTCTAGACTTGGCCGTCAGATACGACCTTGATGAGTCCCCGCCCCTTTTCGGGCCACTTGCGTTAAAACCCCGATTTCTCGCAATTTTACTATGAACCATATCATCTCGCACACAGTCCATCCATCGCTTCTTATCCACATTCATAATCAAAACTATCCTCACGACATTTTCCTAGGGGTTTTCTTTATAGGCACTAACTATTGAACATAACAAGTACTGCATAGGTTAGGTCCTATTTATCTCAAGGCTGATATAATTTACCATTCTATCTACTTTCGCATATCCTAACCCTTACACAATAGTTACAAATTAAACTTTGATGCGGCCGTAAACACAAAGTAAACATTAAATTAGATAGTTAAATATACTAGTTACTACTAATCTGCGCACGTAGTTTATAACTCGCTATAAAGGTAAGGTACTTTATCACAAATACTGTAGTTTACACTAACATTATATAAGTCAGTACAATGTTTTAAGTAAGGAAATCTATTGACTGTATTAATTTCTTTCCATTTTATTTCGAGTTATTTAGTGTGGTTGGTAGTTTAACCTGTCAAAACTTCTCGTAACAATGACAGCCTCTTTGGATTTATTTTATGAACATCATGGTGTCTGCAAATGGGTGGATTTGACTAAGTAACATGAGAAAAATTTCAGAGCCCTTGCTGAATTTCAGTGGCGCAAAACTTCGAAAGTTTTTAATCAACATCACATATTTCTCTTTCATTCCACGTTCACAATGTATTAATTACACCCAACACCATTAATCCACAATCCAATACCGGCCCAAAATAAAAACCGGAACGAAACCGTGAACGTAAACAAGCAATGTACCGAAAACAACTCGAAATCGTACTGCAGAGTCCACAAACAAACGAGATACGTGCAGATGCATTCCAATTATCAAATATACGGCGTATCTTCTACTGTGGTACCCAAGTCCCCAAATAGTCCGTGTTGAATTAAGGAACATGTACCAGGACTACAAATATAGGCTTGAAACAAGGCTGTTTCAATTTGTAGACTAATGTTTGTGGAGTAGGGTAATGTAGGACACTGTTTCAGATGTATCCACATAGGCAAATGGAGGTAAACCCAGAATTAAAAGCAGTAATTTTCTGCAATACACTTTACAAAATATGCTTTGAACTACAAGGAAAATTACATGAATAGAATATTATACTATAGCATTTTACAAAAAAATCATGCCCTGCGCCTACGCCGTCAGTCAACTACGGCACCAAATGCGTGGCTACGGTGTAGCAGGCGTTGTGCTACGGCGTAGACCTCCATACATTAGAAACTTTAATGAGTTATGATTAGTAACGATAGCTTTAGGCACTTTTATTATTATATTATTTATCTATGCATAGCCTGTATCTATTATCAAACATGTTTGTTTTTTTGTTTTTAAGAAAACCTAGTAACCTTGCACGATTATGGTCGTTCGTCATTGATCAACGTAGCGATATGCATTCATAATATCCAGGGCTGCAATTTTCTGCTGGGGTTGCTGGTTTGTCCGAAAGGGATATCGCGGCCCCGGCACACAGGCAACGGAAGGAACACGGGTGGGTTTTAGTCAGTAAAAGTCTGACACACCCTCTCGCTCTGCCCAGAGCGGGAGAAGTCATTTGATGATTTCCCATCCTGAAAAAAATAATAAAAAAAGGGCTGCAATTTTATAACTTTCATTTAAATTTTAAATATTACTCTGTACGACTTAAGGTATGGTTTATCATGGTTTATCTACATGACCCACTAACATTTTCAGCCGTATATCATCCTTTAATGTCTGAAACATGTTCCGCACACGTCATCAAATTTCCCTCTTGCAAACTGCTAACGACAAAGGACAGTGGCCAGCAAATCGTTGGAGCAATTTACTTCAGCCGCAGCCGACGAAGTTGGTCGCCAGCTTCTAAAGGATTCTGCGAAAGACCGTTAAGATGAGGTGGCTAGTCCACAAAAAAATGTTTTGTTTTTGCGAAATGTACCCAATTTTTTATTCGTTACTCTACTAGGTTCCTGTTAATTGTATCAAAAAAATTATAATGGAAATGGATTCGAAACATAAAACACACATGTATAACATAACACCACGCCTATAATTCCCGAACGGTTAGGCAGAGGTGTACCATTACACCCAAATTTGACC
Source organism: Agrochola lota (assembly GCA_947364205.1). Lineage (NCBI taxonomy): Eukaryota > Metazoa > Arthropoda > Insecta > Lepidoptera > Noctuidae > Agrochola > Agrochola lota. The sequence goes on along the minus strand of OX376231.1, from coordinate 5,827,705 downwards.
AGCTATCTAATTACGCAACACATTTTCGATTTGCAATTGAGTCAAATTGGTTTCCTTTGACTAGAATTGCTTTCAATTTACAACTTTTGAAAGCAATTCTAGTCAAACGAAACCAATTTGACTCAATTGCAAATCGAAAATGTGTTGCGTAATTAGATAGCAGTTATCTTTAAGACCATGCACTCTAAAGACAATTTCCACGCAAGCTCCGCCCCCATGCACCCCACCACTCCGATGTTAAACACTAACATATCAGTAATAAAGTTGAATATCGCGTGCGCTCTTTGATCGTGTTCAAGCACGAAACTAAACGGCCGTTTGTCTCAATTCTTATTTCGTTTATAACTAAAGTAGTAATTGTTCTAGAGGAGAAATGTCTTGTGGCTAGATAATAAACTATATTTTATTACTGTGAATACTTATTTTAGACATAAAAGCCGAGTAATCTTCATTTTATTTCATTAATCTTTAAAAAAAGACATGAGTTTCGAATAAAAAATTAACCAAACGAAAATGTTACAATTACATAACTGTCTTGTACATGGAATGAAAAAGATCCAATAAATCATATAGTAAAGTTCCAATGTGATCGTATGCGTGACTGTTTCAGAATATAAATGCAAATTAACATACAATTTAGGGAGCCTCCTCTTAATTCCCATAATAAGAGGCGAGCCTATTGCCATCAACCATGCAAACAAAAAATACGTAAAGCAACAAATTCTTTCTTAAGAGGGTTTATCCTAAAAGTTGGCAACGTCGCAAATAACTGTCAAATATTTACCTGTTTTGATTCGTATAGCAATATTACTGAATAGAAATAAGAAATGTGGCTAATTAGAGAACTAGAATATTAATAATGAATTGCAATTATAACATTGAATTTGATGTTGTAGCCATTTTAGGTGTAAAAAACGCATTTGGAAATTTCCAAATAGTTTTTTTTAACATTTAAAACAAAACATTCGGTGTTACGATATTAATTATTGCATTTCATAATAAATATTCTAGTTCGCTAGTTAGCCACATTTTTTATTTCCACACAGTAATATTGCTAAATTAATCAAAACAGTGAAAAATTAGACATCTATTAGCGACGTTGCCCACCTTCAGAATAAACGCTCTTAAATAATTAAACTACTAACATAATTTGGACCTTCTTTTTTATCAATTAAATGCGATTTTAATTTTTAAGGATAATGAAGTATGTACGCTTAAACGTAGTTCTTAATTGTTTACTGTTAATCGTTTGTAGGTTGAAACTGGCCTCTTACTGTACTCAAAGTTTCATTGTGAAACCTGGCTTTAAAAAGTTAATTTCTTAAGATTCGAGAACATAAATTAATTAAAAGAACAGCCAACTCTCAAGACCATACCCGTAAAGCCGCCATTAAAATCTCTTTATCTGGTACATTATTCAGGCAAGGTAAGGACTTGGAACTAATTAAATTGAATGCATTAGATGGAAAGCCTTTGACGTAATTTATGTGCCTGCAGTAGCAAATAAACAGAAGTCTTCACCTGCGCGGGTTTTCTTAGAAACAGATTTTTTTGTTGCTAAAGAAATCTACAAATTTGCGTAAAAGTTCACAGACGGATGCCAATTAAAAATAATAATGCCGTATCTGAAAGGAGAGACGAATAACTTTCAGTTTTTGGTAGCGCTGCTTATAAACTTAAGTACAGACACGTCTAAATTTAGTACATTTATAGTAGGTATATTATGGAGTTTTTGGCCGTTTTTCTATACGAAAATTTACGCTACGAAATGGGCAACTAGCTTCATCTTTCTGTCTGAACGACTCCTTGACACTTACAAAGTGTCTGTAATCGATTGAATTGAAATAAATGATTTGAGTTTGAGTCTGTACACTAAATTTAGTTGTTTATTTCGCATTATGACCAATTTCAAGTCTCTTGTCGCATGTAACACTCAATGTTGTAATCATTTCATTTTTTAATTTAGGTGTATGAATTTCCTATTATATTTTAGACGAATAATTTTCGGAGGTTTTTAATAGATTTCCCGAGGGACACCGGGGGATATTAGAGTAGATCACAAATATTTATGACTCCAAACACGTCTACTGAGACTTAATAAAATTACGCAAGTTTTCATTTTGTACTTGATAATATTGACATTTGGTGCTGCCTATTTTTTTATATACTTTATTTCGAAGTTTAATATTCTTTTAAACTTTATTATTGTATTTCTATTCTTTATTATGTTTATGTTTTTGAGTTTTTTCTGTGTGTACAGTACAGTGTGCCTAACCCTTCGGGAATTACAAACGTGGTATTATAATTTATTCTTTATTTATTTATTTATATTCAGTCGTTACTTATTCAACTACTAATATTTATTTTCATACAAAAACAACCGTGGCAATGTTGAGTTTATAATGCTTTTAAACATCAACATAAATTTTTTGCTGTATAAAAATATTTAAAACCATATGAATATTGTAAACAACACTAAGTTTAGATATATTTATAACAATACATTTTGTTTAGTCCTTCAAAAGCCATTTACAATTTACGACCTTCAAACTCCCAAAGAAATAACTTAAATGGTGAACAAAACATGTGTATCGAACATAATTCCTCATTGTGCGGCTTCTTGTAATAAGTTGGATATAATAAAACTATAGGTAAGCTGAAGTGCCCGCATTGTATAAGTTAGCGCTTTGTATAAGTTGGGCCCCTGTGCGGCGATAACTGTTCACTTGTGCAAGAGAACTACACGCTTGTGCAAGTGTACTGGACTCTTGTACGCTCTAGTATGTGAGACACATAGTTCATGTTACTTGGGATTATTAATGGGGAGATCGTGTTTTGTTTAATGGGTTAAAGCTGGGATTATGATCTAGGTTCACTGAAAGTAGAGTATCTAACTACACAAATATTATAAAGAGTAAGGATTTGTATTTTTGTATATTTACAACAATGCAAAAATACAAAACGTTGTTTGTAATGAATAAACTCAAAACTACTGGACCGATTTAAAAAAAAATTTCACCAGTAGAATGCTATATTATCACTGAGTAACATAGGCTATAATTTATAAAGATATCAGATATAATATTTTAAATGTACCAGGGAAGCATAACATATCAGAATATCAAAATTAAGTATTAATTTGTAAAACATAGGTGGGTTTCAAAACAGGTGTTATAAATGAAATATCTATAAAGATCGCTGTCTTGCCGTTGACGGCGTACAAATATCAATAAAGTAGGTATCGAAAATTATACTTAGTAACAGAATTACACTTAGTACCGTAAGTATTAAATAGAATGATAACTAGCAAAATTTTACCATTCACTACTGTCGTGTTCCCAAATATTACCAACATTAATTAGCTACAACACATAATAGAAAGCACAATCAGTACACCAATATCAATTAAAGCTACATAATAACGTCATGTGACGTGACACACCTAATTAATACACATACTATTTAAACATGTGTGCGTTCAGGCAACTAAGAACCAGAACAATGTTTAATTAAAATCCGAGCTGAAATAAAGTAAGCGAGCTTATGACGTCACGAGCCGTGAGGCTTGTAATTATTGTCCTGTATAATTAGCTAGGTGGCTGGAACAAAGGCGTCAAACCGTGAGCTTGGTAAGGATTTGTTCTGACTGGGAAAAAATATCAAAAAACCCGACCGCTCAAAGTTCAAACCTAGATCACTTGTTAAGCAGTCGGATGAACTAAAATAACTGCTACCAACTGTGATGGCAGTTACTTTAGTTCAATCTCGATTTGACGCCACCAACTGCATTAGACTGCTTGAAAAGTGATCTTGCCTTTGCCGACGTGCACTCGGGTGAAACGTGATAATACTTACTTTTTACTTCACCTTCTTAACGCCCCACGCATGAGTTGCACGGGGCTGTTCTAAGCTGAGACTCTACAATGGGGATGATGCCTGGGTTAAAAAAAGAAATTTTATTTTATTATTAGTCCGTTGATAAAAACGAAAAGTGACTTTGTTTTAATATTACGCTTTGTATATGTTTGATTATAAGAAAATAATTCATGCCACACACAAAAAATTTACCTATTAGCTAGGTGGGTAAAATTTTGACTGCCTTCCCAAGGCACTGGGTGAATTCAATCAGTCTCTGAGATTTTTTTATCATTCCGTTGCTTTAAGTTCTCCTTACATAAACCCATCACAAAATGACTACCCGTCCACAAAACTCCTCGCACCCCCGGCAATATCTGTCACTTTTTTTTTTTTTTTCAGGATAGAAAATCATCAAATGACTTCTCCCGCTCTGGGCAGAGCGAGACGGTGTGTCAGACTTTTATTGACTAAAACCCACCCGTGTTCCTTCTGTTGCCTGTGTGCTGGGGCCGCGATATCCCTTTCGGACAAACCCGCAACCCCAGCAGGAATATCTGTCACTTAACATTTGTATTTAATAAACCGTTTATAAAACATTAATTGTGAATGTCAGCGTAATATTGTATTAATACTACGGCTTGCTTCATCAACGTTTAATTAAACAATGGGTTTATCGTTCACGCTTCACGCCTTGTTCGTTTTCCTTCTAAGCTCGTTATTTACTTTGACGTTCTTATGTATTTATAATTGTATTTGTATATGTGTATCGTTTCTTGGTTATTTATTGTTAGGCTTGAGACACACAAGTCAGCCCATGTAGGCTTATGTTTTGTTAGTTCCAGTTCATTAAGGAATACTTGTTGTGCATTCAGAGAAGGTTTTGTTAATCTTATGGCGTGTCCAAACATTGAGCGGCAAGAGCGCGGCAGCAACACACAGCGCTTGCAGGACACATTTCTCCGACGCTCTAGTAAGGACCAAACCGACAAATGTTTGCGCGGCAGTACTGCGCGGCACATCCCAGACACGCCGTGCTCTTCAGTTGGCAATATCAATCTGCCTAGCCTTTAATACGTCCAGACAATTAGTGACGAATGTTTCCTACAAATGTTTGTGCGACAGCGTTCGCGCGCGGCAGTCGTCCATACACAGCGCGGCCGCGCACGATTGCCGCTCAATGTTTGGACACCTTTAGAATAGGTATAGTTTAAGACAAACTATTTTGAGAAACGATGATTTTTTTTCAGTCTTATTTCCTTAGCAAAGAAAAGGTTCAATATTTCCAAATTCAAATCCTGTTTGATAAAGTCTATCTCAAACTTACACGTTCCATGTTCTTTGGATAAACAACAAAATATCAGATCTAACAAAGATGTAGGTTGAGCGAGGTTGAGCGTAGTTGAACGAAAGACAGAAATACCACAATGATAACAGTAAATCTCAACTGTTTCAATTTTATCGCTAAAGACACCGACAATGTCTGAAACTTCTTCGTCTTAGTACATAACTGAGAACATTAAAGGGAATTTCTAGACATTTAGACAATTTAACAGCTTTGTTATCTGGGCAATGATTCTAGCTGTCGTCACTGTAAATCTCTTCGCCCCGAAATAATTGTACCTACCAACAGTAAATAGAAGATATTTTCTTTCCTACGCCTTAATTTGTTTAAGTTAAGTATTGTGTTAAAGAAATTAATGATTTAATTCTATTGCTAATCGGTTTTTGATAAAGATTGTCTAGCCTAAAAAGAAATATGAAACCTAAAATACAAACACATATAGGTACATTCAATAATAACCAAAAAATATCGCCTTCCAAAAATTTTCATTTCGGTTATGAGGGTCCGAACAACGTATAAAACCCGAATATACACCGACGGGTTTTATTAATAAAAACCGAATTTGTAACATGTTTCTGTTCAGACCAGGTTAGGCTATGTTATTTAGTAATAGTTGATCCTAATGATAGAAAAGGAAAGTGTTCTAAAAATACTGGGTATTTTTGACATTATAGTCCAATTTTTCGCTGCCTTTTAAAAATATATTGAAAGGATAATTGTTTATTTTGCACAAATTTTCAATACACACATCTTAAACCAAATCCAAATCTGTCAATTTATTTAAAATATAAACTTTATAAAAATGCAGCTAAAGAAAAACATGCACTTTAGGTAAAGGTGATAATATTATTTAAAAGCGTCGATTCGCCTGTTTCGAGTGAGTAAATTCGTGCCAATTTACCAATAAGCACTAATCTCGATTAAAAAATCATTCAAATTTACGTCGTGCGTCCGTGCCAGGGCCTCTGAGCGATGGCACGAACTGTATAAATGGCATCATTATTCTCCTGCCCTTACTCAAATATAGTGGTCGGTGCAACATCTATTTTTCTTCCATACTTTTCTATTAGTTGTCATCTCGATAGTCACTCCTTTTCTAGTCATATCATCGTTCAGTAGCAGTGATAGCCTAGTGGTGTGACCGTCGGACTGCCAAGTCATAGGTCTCGACTTCGAACCCAAGGCCTGCACCTCAGACTTTTCGGATTAATGTGCGTACATTTTTATTTATTTTTAAATTTCGCGGCATCATGCTGAGATAGGAGCCTTTTGGCCTCGTACAGGACTTCCTTCTTTATATGTTACTATTACTTTGTTTTTTATTGTTTTTGTTTTTTTTTCCTGTGCGAGTCACAATAAATACTTTTTCTTTCTTTCTTCTTTCTTTATTTCTATTGTATAATTATCACTTGCTTTAAACGTTGAAGGAAAACATCGTGAGGAAACCGGCTTGCCTGAGAGATATTTCTCGATGGCATGTGAAGCCAATTCAGAGGCCCATGGGCGGCTTTAAAACTCTGACACCAGGTTAGCCACTAACCACACGAAAAGAAGAACATCGTTCATATTTTAATCGGTCATCTCTTATAGCCATCCACTTTTGAGTATGAATGATACTCAAAACTTTCCCACGACAACGTCCTCTATACATGTATCGTATAGAAATAAGCCGTTGTAACAAGCTCCTCAAATTGCTTGCAGTGCACACAAATCTGTGTCGTTCCTTGCTCCACGGTTCGTTCGGCCGTTGTAAGACGTGAACAAAATGTAACATGAACAGATTTGTTTCGAATCTCACTGGATTTTATTTGGCAGTACGGTATTGTATGTGCTCGATGTGCCATGAGCATAGAGTTATGAGATTTTCAAACTTAGAATACAAAGAGGATGGATTGTATTTATTGTTTTAACACTTTCGACTCCACCCATTTTCATAGAGCTCATACACCATGCCGCCATACATATTGCAAGTTGACTCCAGGACTCTGGCATTACGTTTGTGCTAAAGTTAACCCTGGAGAAGTGTAACCGGCATTAATTTTGTTAATATATACAACTGTTTTTAGTTGCACAGTTTGTAATGCCAAATCGCTCCAGCCGCACGGGTCGATCCATCAAGTTAAGCTACGCTTGCCGCGGTTGGTCCATGGATGGGTGAGCATCTTTACATACTGAGACTCCTCCGAAAGCACGCTAAGCCGTTGGTCCCGGCTGTCATTCGTGGATCTTTGACAGTCGTTACGGGTCGTCAGAAGCCCGAAAGTCTGACAATCAGTCTTACCAAGGGGTATTGTGTTACCCATTTACTGGGTTGTGGAGGTCAGATAGGCAGTCGCTCCATGTAAAATACTGGTACTCAGCTGCATCCGGTTAGCCTGGAAGTCGACCCCAACATAGTTGGGAAAAGGCTAGGCAGATTAATTGAGTTTATAATGCCGAATTCGCTAAGAAAAACCTACATTTAAAATGACCCCTGCGCTCGCGGCATCCCATATGTGACTTGAGTGAACCCACCTGGAGGATTCCCGGCACTGAACGTGTTAAATCGAACTGACTTTATCGAAAAATGCTTGTAAACAGTTTCTTAAAGTTGGCTAAGCTGATTACTTGCCTCATGAAATGATTTAATAAAAATTCATTTACTGACAGACAACGCACAACCTAATCCACTAGGTCTAGAAGCGAGAAATGCACAAGAGTTCCTTTCAAAAGTTAATTCACACCACAAAGGGTAAAATTTGTCATGAAAGTTTGTATGGAAGTTTGTATTTTTGCCGATGGGAAATTCCATCGGGCATACTGCTTAGTAAGTTACACCGAAGTGACCATATTTGGAATCAGGAAAATATATGGAACTTTGAAAACTTACATACGAAATAAAACTTTTATTATCTTGGCTTTTTATGTGCAAGTTATTTCAATACAACGGCTATTTCAAGAGTCTCTTGACACCTAATCATGATCATAACCCTTTAAAGCGGTACATTTAGCCACTTCATAAATTAATCAGCTTGTAACATGCCCAAAACCTTTCATTAAATATGCATCCCTTGCTTTAAAACGTAGTGGTTCATTATAGTTAATTGACATCTCTTTATGCGGCCTTTAGTTGGCAAATATACTTCACATTTACTTTATACTAGCGACCCGCTCCTGCTTCGCACGGTTTTTACGACTTGACAAATCATCGAGAATTCTTAGTTTTACGTAACTTTAATCCCGACATATTGTACACATAAACTTTCCGGAATAAATTCTCTAAACGATGGTGAAAACTGCAGTAAAATTACACTTGTAACTGTCATTTCGTAAAAAATTGTTCCAAATTATTGACAAAGTGACGGTATAAGAAGTGTCATATTACTGCAACTAATTAAAAGTCTGGCTATAGTTGTCAAAATATGGGTGTACTAAAAGGTACCTACACCTTTGCCCAACCCTTCGCAGATTACAGGCATCATGTCATGTAACATATTTTTCACGTCACGCCGGCTGTCGCTGAAAACCAGCGCTGGGGCTCTGTCTCGCATAGGGTCGCAGCATTATGCTGAGCGATGGCCGTTTTGCGTGAATGTGACGCATGTTTTCCCCCAAATTGTTATTTTCGTGTTTTGTTCTTTCCTTGCGTCATGTGTACCGCAAATAAACGTATTTTCTTTCTTTTTTTCTTTCTGTCTTTCCAAATCTAAAGAAAAACTGTCTCGTTGCTGTTGGTCTAATGGTCGCAAGCGCTACTAGTGAGAAAAGCAAAGTGTTGTTGGCTTTTTTCCAACAAGAATTCCTCAGTAGCGGTCCGGAATCTGGATTTGTGCCCGGTTGATGGCAATAGACTCGCCCCCTATTACATGGGCCTTAAACATAACTGCAAAACGTGGATGTTCTATAGATACGCCTCTGCTCGACTGTTGAGAGATTACAGGCGTCATGTAATGCTATGTTATAATTTTCCATGACTTTCGAAATCACCGAAGGTTTGTTTGGAAAAGTTTCTCAAGGATCTCGGTTTTGAATATATTATGAAGTACCAGGTATAAAAGGTATACTTAACCCACCTTACTCTGTTAATCACGTTTGCTCCACGGCCGTAAATTCACGCTTGTAAAAACAGTGCCACCAAGGGAATCGTTTCATACCAGTGAAGGAAAGCTGTCTGTATTATTTTAGAGACAAGATTGGAAGAGAAGAAATTATCATTATCCTATTTCCTACTTATTAAAATTTATATTATATTATAAATGTAAAAGTTTGTCTGTTTGGATGTTGTTGATATGTTGTTTGTTACTCAATCACGCGTAAACGGGTGAACAGATTTAGATGACATTATCATATACAATATCTCATGGATGCGCAACGGAAGCTAGACATGATCAATCTGAATGTTTCATTGAAATGAATTTTATTATGATAAAGTCTTCTACTATTTCTTGACGATAGTCCTTTGTTTATTGTGCAACCATACCATTTTAATTATTTTGTTAAACACCATTGTATAAATATTTATTTATTTTTAAACATATATTATTTATATCTAATCGATTTTATTATTATTTGCTACACATATCTATTTATATTTTCACTATAAAACTGATTACTCGTAACATAAGGTTCAGTTGAAAACCAGCGTCAGGCACTAGTTGTCTGGCATTTATGCTGAACTGAACCTATTTGGCGCAGCCAGAATACTTTTTTACGCTTTCTCTGTGTTTATTGTGTGCCTTAACCTGGGTCAAATAAATTTATTTTCTTTCTTTCTTTAAATTCGGCGCACAACCTGGATTAACGCATAGGACACTTTATCCCGGTAGTACGATCCCGCGGGATAATTTCCGACATCCATGAGAGCGAAGCCGCTGGCATATATAACCTAGAGGTCAGGAACATTACGACTTTACTAAATGCTACAATCTAATGTAACTAACCTGTATTGTCCCGCTGCAGGGCAAAGGCCTATCTTTTCACACATTTCTGTTTTTTGCTAATGCGGGCCAGTCCTTTCAGTAAGAATGCATGAAAAAAGTACTACATAATCGTTTTCCGACATAGAAAACAGAAACAAGTAAATTGAAACACATTTTTTTGCTAACATTTTTTTGTTTAATTTGACACAACTGTACTATTTCACAATCAAATGACGACTGACACTGCACTACATTTTATTACCATTCAAAATGACTTTTGCCCCCCGCCAGAAATAACGATAATATCATAACGGTTATTTTTAAGTTTTGTCAGAGTAAAATAATACATTCAGTTGCCATAATGAAAATACATATAAAAGTTTGTTAGAATATTGATCATTTGTACTTCGACAGCTGTGGCAACACACAGAGGATATTATAATTCGTTTTTTTATTTTTATTTTTCTAAGAAATCACGACACAAGTGTTTCTAAATGATGCAAAAAGAAGGAAAATAAGTTTAATCACAAGTAGTTAAGGCAAGAAAAGAAAATAAAACTAAGAATAAATTCAGCTAACAGCTCGTTAACGACAAAAGGAATTTAAGTTTACAAGAAAACAGTTACAACAAACGAACCTTTTTTTCCATTCGAGTTATCGAGACTTAATTACTTTACCAAACAATCCTTAATAGGTGCTGAACAATGGGCTTTTGTTTACATCGTTTAAGCCAATAATGAATCAGATTTGTTACAAAAATATATATTTGATTTATGAATGAAAATAATTTTAATTACCGAAATCTTTTAGCCTACACGAGTGGCGATGAGGATACTATAAGCTATACGATAAGATAAGCTGTATGATAAGATGGAGATAGGATAAGCCCCGATACCACCTAACAGACTGACAAAAAAAAATATAGCATTAGGAGCGTCTATTCTGAAAGTGGGCAACGTCGCAAATGGAAGTCAAATATTTCACTGTTTTGATTAATTTAGCAATTTTACTGTGTGGAAATATGAAATGTGGCTAACTAGCGAACTAGAATATGAATAATAAATTGCAATTATAACACTGAATTTGATGTTGTAACCGTTTTAGGTGTAAAAAAGGCATTTGGAAAGTTTACAAATACTTTTTTTACATCTAAAACTAAATATTCGGTGTTACTATTTATTATGTTTATCTTTATTGCATTTCATAATCAATATTTTAGTACACTAGTTAGCCATATTTTATATTTTCATACAGTATTATTGCCAAATAAAATAAAAAACTAAAAGTTGGAACTGTCGTAAATACCTTCCGTTTTTGCGACAGTACCAACTTTTAGGATAAGCGCCCTTAACTATTTTTATTCAATTCGTGCAAGATAATCAACTATCTACACGATGAAGAATGAAATCGTTCAGAAAATTTAATTTTACTACTAACTGGAATGTATAGCCCAATCAGGATTCCTCATTATCTTTATTAATCCGATTATCTTGCTGGCCTTCCGTTCGATTTAATCAATTTCTATAAACATAAAACGTATCCGGACTTAATTTGTTCGTTGTTTACGGAAGAACATTGTTTTCTGTTGAAAGTTTTGTGTTTTTATTAAAAAAGCAACTGAAACAGAAAGTGTTTGTTATGTTGAAAAATCATTTGCCGTGCGATAGTCTCGCAAAAACTCGAAAATGGCTCGACCGTTTTTTTTTGTTGTTTTGCTGACTATACTGACTAACATTACAAAAAATCGGAAAAAAACTCCGCTAAGTTTTAAAAAAAATGCTTAGATACATGAAAGAAGACTACCAAAGCCTTTTAATCCACCATCAAATAGCTATTGACTGATCAATCTTCGATGTAAATCCTTCATTTTCCCGTCTAGTAACTATCAAGGAGGCTTATAAAAAGCACCACTGTGCAATAATCGTGAGTGAACGCACGAAGACGGATGAAGGAAGTAACCCTCGTCACTGATGACGTCACGGCCCAGGCTTGACTCTCCCGCGGTTCAGGACTATTTAATTTAATTTGGGTAGATCAATTTGTTACTGCCAAGTGCGTGTTATAGTAAATTGGAGTTTTTAGTTAGGATTAGTTTAGTTTTTTTGGGCGTGTTAGGAAGTTGACCATCATGCTTGGGCTGTTAGAAAGAGGAAGTTTGGATTACAGGTTAAGAAAAGTAAAGTAATTTATAAACAAGCAAACGGTCTGATTTTTCCAGGTACGAAAGAGTATCGCAGTAACAGAAGACAAATTACTTAGTATTATCACACAGTACAGTGTAGTAGTTCTTGAGTCGGGCTCTTGAACCGGACTGTTGCAACGGGCTCTTGAGTCGGATTCTTGAACCGGACTCTTGAAACGGCTTCTTGAACCGGGCTCTTGAACCGGGCTCCTGAACCGGAATCTTGAACCGGGCTCTTGAACCGGGCTCTTGAACCGGGCTCTTGAACCGGGCTCTTGAACTCGACTCTTAAACTCGACTCTTGAACCGGACTCTTGAACCGCAGTCTTTAACCGGGCCCTTGAGACGGGCTCTTGATTCGGTCTCCTGAACCGGGCTCTTGAACCGGGCTCTTGAACCGGGCTCTTGAACCGGGCTCTTGAACCGGGCTCTTGAACCGGGCTCTTGAACCGGGCTCTTGAACCGGGCTCTTGAACCGGGCTCTTGAACTAGGAACAAAACAAGCTCATTTACACGAAACCTAATCATACTTCAGGTAACCATTTCAGCTGGTCATGAGTTAGTCGGCGGGGCTGTTGCTTTGAGAAAGAGGTTACATTTTATGCGTGTAGTTCATTTTAATTAAAAAGTTTGGTTGACTAGCCTAACTACGTTAGAGCGTAGCTTTTTACTCACAAAAAGGGCCTAGTTGTGGGACAAGTCATCTTTATTCTGTATCGCAATACAAACTACTGCCTAGGACCCTTTTTTTTGAGGGTGGGAAATTATCAAATATCTTCTCCCGCTCTGGTGGAGCGGAAGGGCGTGTCAAACTTTTACTGACTAAAACTCACCCGTGTTCCTTCCGTTGCCTGCGTGCCGGGGCCGCGATATCCATTTCGGACAAACCCGCAATCCCAGCAGGACTGCCTAGGACCCTAGGTTGATAAAAATAATAGTACTCATAATTTTATACGTCGCAAGTCCAATATAAAAAGGTTCGCCTACATTTAGATCAGAATGCTAATACATAAACTGTCAAATATACGAGTAAATCCCCGATAAAGTTCATTGATATTCCAAAGTTAAAATGATAATAGAATCATTTTAACTTTAGAATATAAATGAACGAAGGAAAGCAGTTAAAACTGAGGAAACTAAATATAATTACAATGTGTTCTCGACCTACTGAGTCCTATTTTTGTCCTAAATCTTTTTGGGTAAGGAAACCGTATTCTCAAGTTTTCTCGAATAAACTGTTCATAACGTTCAAAGCTTTTTAGATTTTCACCTTCTTACACTCAACACTGTCCATTATGATTTCGTGACGTAACTAAAACGATTCAGAATGAGACTCAAGTCACGATTCACCCTAAACAGCACAATCAATTAAAAAGTATTTTATTAAAAGCGCAAATTTTGCAGATACATCGGTGCAAACTAAACTATTTTCCGCGGTCTCTACACCAACCATGCTTGTATCGTGTTCCACAGTTCAACTACTGATAGGTACGTACTTCTCGCCACAGAGAATTTTGAATTTTGTGTCAGAACTGTGTGTGGAAACCACCCCACCCTAGTCCTTACCTTAGTCTAGCAAGATAAGGCTTAATAAAAGGCCAAGAGCATTGTACCGACGGCAACGTTGTCAGGTTACACAAGGATAGTAGGTTTTCCGAGAAACTGTAAGCAGTGTTTTCTGGGAACACATACGAGCTTCTATTTACATAGGAGGCCAATTACCTCTGCTTTCTATGAAAGCTGTTACATTCTTTTTAGGGTTCCGTACCTCAAAAGGAAAAAACGGAACCCTTATAGGTTCACTCGTGTGTCTGTCTGTACGTCTGTCACAGCCAATTTGCTCCGAATCTAATGAACCGATTTAGTTGAAATTTAGTACACATATGTATTTATGTGACCCACACACGGACGTGTAACGTAAATAAATTAATTTTGAACTTTGGGGTTACTTCTGGCGGCAAATAAAAAAATAAAAAATTGCAAACTAAACCGTGTGACATAGCAAATGAAATGAGGACTTGTTGCGAGGATCTCAAGTATATTTTTTTTTATAATTTTAAACTTAATACTTTTAAAGATATTTAAGAAAATTGATGAAAACTGATCATTCCCCCCCCCCCTTATCTCCAAAACTATTAAGCCAAAAAATTTTGAAAAAATACAGAGAATGGTTCTCTGTATTTTTTCATAGATTACAGGAAAACCTAAAAGAAGTCTATGGTATTAAAAAAACATACTAAATCTCTCAATATTGTTGTTGTAATGTTAAGTTTGTTCTTGGTACTAATTCATCTCAACTACGAAACCCTTCATTGTGCGTGGTCCGACACGCACTGGGCCAGTTTTTTTTACATGAGTTCAAGTTAATGTTTTTTTTAAAACCATGATTTTAAAAAATGAGACATTTCGCTAAAATTGATTACCCGAAAGTCACAGGTACATGCCAGAAATAAATAGCACGATCAAGCCATTTTGATCGTATAATAAAATCGTTTACCAAAATTGAAAATTTATTCTAAAAGCAAAAAAATTCGTTGTGCCTGTAAAAGATAGAATTATTCACAAGTGGCGCGTGCGACCACCCATTCTCCCCCGTGTCACATGATGTTAATCCTATTAGCTAAAAGGAGATATTCACCTCACGTCCCACACATTTTGGTTATACGTGAGCCCCAAACGAGACCTATATGCAATGCTGGTAGGATTGTAATTGATATTGGCGTTTCGATCAGAGTTGGCAAACAAATACGCTGTATCCGTGTAATTGGGCTTACGTGCGTATGAGTGGAACGTTAAATCTAGTATTGTATTGGAATATTTGTGGTTTAAATGACCAATTTTAAGTACAACTTTCACGAATTGATACTGTGTCATGTTTGAAAGGTCAGGGTGAATACTCTGGCGCGGCCGAAACGTGTGGTCACCACACCGCAATTTTCATAGGATTGTAAAAATTTGGATAAGGTCACAGTGTTACTTCAAATCAAATCGATCGTTGTATCATGACGTGGAGGTGCAGCATGGTAGCTATAGGTAATTGGTAAAATGTTTAAAAAATAAAATATACTCGTATATTTAAGCCCAACGCATCATTCTATAGGTAATGCTAAACTATATTTTGAGTCAAGATGTATGTAGGTATTGTTTATGAATGTGTGAAAATTATTGAAATATTATAAATCTTGAGTGAACACAGACTAGTCTTAAGAGCTATTTCCGTTCCTCGGGTCATACAGTAACTAATCAATATGCGGATGGGTTTAAATATATAAAATAATAGACATACATGCACTTGTTAATGATCACAAAATGCATACTAATATGAAAGGATATTTTTGTTACTTAAGAGCCCGTGTGTACGATTTAAGATTTAAAAATAAAGCTTGAGTAGTAAAGGGCTCTTTCACACGAGGACGATTCGTGTTTTATGACCAGTGATCGGAGTAGGTAGATTGATTTTTAGTACTTGTATCATAAATGCACACAGAAAGAATAACATGGATAAGCCATTTTTCCGGAAAGTAATTCCGGTATTTCCGGATTCAATTAAATATTGTTAATGTTGGTAGTGATATTATTACTACTCAATTCAAAATTTAAAGGAAGGTATCAAAACTAAATTAATTCATTATTTATCTGTTGAATAATAAAAACAATCGAATTCCGATCGAAGCTTTAATATTTATTTTTTATTTTTAGCCTAGGATAGCTAGATAGCTAGATCTTTTATAGATAGATATAAATTGTTGCACTTAAATTTAAATATTTTCCTACATAAGTTCCGGTTTTTTTTTAATAATCCACCAATTCCGGAGGAATGTCCATAGTAATATATACGTTTCGGATCAATGACCCCAGTTCAATCTACCTACTCCGATCACTGTTTATGACGAATCGTCTTTTTAAACGATTCGATTTTTTTTTTGACGACGGCAATGCTTTTTAAATGCCCAAAGTGAAAAATGACGGAAAGGTCTTAAATCACGTATCGTCTTTTAAAAATCACGTTCGTCAAAAACATGAATCGTGATTATTTGTGATGGATCCACTGAATTGCTCGTCCAAGACTGAACTCTGAATCACGATCCAGTGTGAACATCTATTCGGATATTTTGACGAATCGCAAAAAAACAATTTCCGTATGCAATGTTAACGTGCATCCGTCACGACGCGACGTTTCGTTTTTTTTTTTACGAATCGTCAGTGATAGGTCCCGTGTGAATGAGCTGTTATATTTTTCAATAGTAAATCAATAAACAAAAGCCAGACACCACCATAGCTTCATACATAATTATGACTTCTGTGTTTTTGGTACCTATTTCAAAAAGGTCATATTTGACTCCTGTGTTGCTCCGCTGTTGTAGCCTTTATGTTACTGCTGTAGGAAACCTGAACAATAGCAAAACTTCCATACATTGATATCAAAAGCATATGCCTTTTGATATCAATGTATGGAAGTTTTAAGTTAGTAAGCAGTTTTCCTTGTGGAACCTGCACAAACAAACAAAACTTTAACCGAAAACAACAACATTACATTTCACGTCGCAAAACGCAACGATCAAGAACTTCCGTCGCCCTATAATCCCGTGCTCAGCGGTAAACAAACATCGCTCATTTTTCTCTCACTTTCTCCTCACTCACTGAAACGCGTACGTGTCTTGATGAGGCGTGGGTAATTCTCGGGCGCCCTCTAATCCCTTAGACTGGCGAGGAAGCTGCGTAATGAATCGACTT
The DNA here is from genome assembly GCA_947364205.1 of Agrochola lota. Lineage (NCBI taxonomy): Eukaryota > Metazoa > Arthropoda > Insecta > Lepidoptera > Noctuidae > Agrochola > Agrochola lota. The sequence continues at coordinate 5,810,691 of OX376231.1, read as the reverse complement.
TTGGTATAGCGAAAATATGTAGGTATTATAATGTACTAACGTCTCTTTTAGTAAGAAGTTTATATGGAAATGTCTAGATTTTAAGGGAAAAAAGATAAAATAACATGACGCCTTTATTCCCCGAGAGTTAGGCAGAAGTGCACCTATAGTACACTTACATTTCTCCAGTTATGTTTAAGTCCCATGTAACACGGATGAGCTTATTGCCATCACCCGGGTACAAATCCAGACTCCGGGCTGCTACAAAACCGGGCTCAACACGCGTAGCAAGACCATAGAAACGGGTTTTCTACGGATTTTGTCGACGCAAGAATAGACATAATGACAGATTGTTATTATAGTTAATTGACTCAGGCGTGACTTTGCGGAAAACCATTATAAAATACAATAGAAGACGTATATTTAGTAACCTAATCCGCTTTACTAATCACTCTGCTCTCGACACTTGACGTGTCAAAACGTCGGGTCCGGGTTCGCAATAAGTCAATCGTCATCCTGAGGATGCCTCGTTGAGAGGTGAAACACGTGTCGATTTCTTACAGGGTTCTTTAAGAACAGTTAAGCGGATTAGGTTACTAAATATACGTCGTCTATTGTATTTCAGATTGTTATTGTTTATCTGTCATTTTGTCTATTCTTCCGTCGACAAAAGCCGTTTCTATCGTGGTCATGTTAAGCGAGGGCTGAAAAAGAAAGTTGACAGTAGTTATTAGTTTATTGTTTTCTTAAATCATCACCAGTGCTCCAGTGGAGGAATCTTATTTTGAGGTCGCATGCATATATCCTCGAAGACAAGCAACGTCATCATTTACTAGCATAGTACAAAATAAATCTATAAATAGACTAGACTCAATTAAATATCCTGTTTCAGTGAAATGCTAAAAATAGAAAGGCACGTTACTCGCTCTTCCTGCGAAAAACAAAATAAATTATTCTCAAAGAGATTCCTCATCTTTTCTTTAACACGAACAAATCTTTTTACAGTTAAGTACTTTTCTCTTTACTTAAATGCAATATTTAAACGAAGCACTCTGTTTCATTAAATTTTTAATTTACTTTTCATTCTCATTGGTAATTGTGAAATAGTTAAAAGTAAAACAGTTTTTCTTTAGTTTGCTTGAACTACTTATTTAACATAACATAAAATAACATCACGGCTAGTATTACCCGAAGGGTGGGCAGAGGTAACTATACAGTACACCCACATTTCACCAGTAATGTTTAAGTGCCATGTAATAGAGGGCGAGCCCATTGCCATCAACCGGGCACAAATCCAGACTCCGGGCTGATAAGTGTGAAATTCCAGAAATTAATACCCAATAACACTCAATAATTACTTACGTACTATTTGTAATTCAAGAATATAATATGTATTATTGTTACAATATTTCCGAATATTACAGTTAATACCTTAAAAAATCTCAGTCACTCGTGTAAAGAAAACACTATCTTCTTGCTAATACTTTTAATCCACACAACTGTACTATTTCACAATCAAAAGACGACTGACTCTGCACTACATTTTACCATTTAGAATGACTTTTGCCCCACCCAGAAATAACGATAATATCATAACCGTTATTTCTGAGTGTTGCCAGAGTAAAATAATACATTGAGTTGCCATAATGAAAATACATTTAAAACGTTTTTAATAAGTTGTACTTTGACAGTGCTGCCACAGTGGATATTATAATTCGATATTAAAGTAATACATTTTTTTTAATTCAATCAAATCACGACACTTGATTTCCAAATGCGCGTATTGCACCATTACTATTTCGTGAAACCGAAACAACATTTTTTAAGTAGAAAACATCGTGTGTAAAATCGATCAGCACTTACAATGCTTTTGTTTTATTTATTTTTAAAGTCTCACTTATCCAATACGCAATACCCACACACCAGCCGTCACTATCAAAATAGTTTCATGAAAGGCCATCCATCAATGAACGCAATAGTGCAAACGCAATATTCTCACATATTCTATACATCTGCAGTTGCTTCCCAGCTTTCGCCGCAATACAATTTCAGAACCACACGCCACACATCAGTAAATTGAAAGCCAACATCTCGGGCCCAAGTGAATTCAATCAAAATGCAGAATGTTCTAATGTACAGTTCTTGGGTCTGAAGCCTGCAATCTGGGAGGTCTTCCATTCATGCATGCATGCATGCAGGGTGTTTTGCGCGCGTGCGTCCAATCTGCTAGCTTCCGCTCAGTGGTCTTACGACTTTGAATATACAGGGATTATTAAAGTTAATTGTATTTAGTTGTGTTGACTAATTGGATGTGGAGGACTTTCGAGTTCAGGTAAATGAAAATGTATTTTTCAGGAACTAAGAACGTTGTGCGTGGTTTCTGCAAGCTTCACACCTAATATAAAATTGATTGAAAAGATTTGATTGAAACGAACTTCGAACGAAGCTGCTGGTGAAAACTAGTAATTAATATGAAAAGTGTTATATCTCAACTAAGCTGTTATTCTGGTTACGTTGCTGTGAACTAAATTTAACGGCATATTATCTGTGATAATAAGGCTTATAAATAAACAAACCAGGGTCCATAGGTACAACAAAATCAAGTAGACTTTATCGCGGTAAAACCTTACTCTATAGAAAATCTATTTCTTCTGCATAATTATTCCGTTCTGTGACAATTTTTTTACTTTCTATACCCCGAAATACCTATGTTTATTATTTTCCTCGAAAGCTACACTTTGTACACATTGTAACTAAAAGCTAACGGTGTCACGTTCGCTAGTTTGTCTATTTGTTCATTCTACATGAATCTGCACTCATCATTTCATGCCAGTGCCTCTATCGTAGCCTTACTACGAGATCTCATGTTAATGTAGAATTTATTATCGTGGAAATAAAAACTGTCAAAATAAAACTTTATGTGGTCGACGTAAAGTTTAATTTCGACGGCTTACAAAATGAAAAATTGTAAGTTCCTTCTTATTTTTAATGTCTTCTGATGGGATTTAACACTTTAAAGGCCAGTGTTGCTGATTTAAAAACGAACACAATTTGCTGAATGAATGACATGAATAAAATGACTTCTGTTTTTGAGATTCCGCTCTCGTTCGAACAGAAGACCAATTCTCGTACTTAAAAAACATTCACATTCAAGTCAAAATCTGCCAAACTTGTCAATAATGATTGTATTTCTGACAGATTGCGAACGTTCTTAAAAAATACGGTAACTGCCCCTCTGATTTAAAAGTAAAAAGTGATCTGAAAATATATGACATCCATTTTGAATCGAGAACACCGCGTAGAGCCTGCGGTACATCTCCGCAGAGCAAGCTGACTTTGCTTCAATATTCATTTGCATTCAACATTCGAGCTCTTTCCGTGACGTAAGACAATGGGGCGGCTACCTGCAACGCCTATCACGTGTTCGTGGAATGCATATGAATGGGGAGGGTTAAGCGCTCGAATTCGTAGGACATTGCTGTAGAAGGATTTACGAAAGATTAAGAAGAATAACTAACAATTTTCAATGTATTTACCAATAAGTTTCAGTAACGTTAGAGTCTGTAGTTCATAAGGAATAATACAAGGTGTGATTGAAATACCTGAAAACCTCTTAAGGGGGACTCTGTACTCATCATTATTGTAGAATCGTGTTGATTCTGTAATTAAGTTGATTGATTATATTACTACACACCCAGCCTCCTATGCAGGCACGTTCCACTTTTAACTGTTTCCCGCCATTCGTGGTGAATTGACAGTTGACATTAGTGACAGCGTCCTCACTGCTGACGTGCATAAGACAGTGGTTACATATCTAATAAATAGATACACTACAATTATGAACAACTTGTATTATGAACCTACCATGAAATCGTGGAAAAACTCACACCTGAAATGAAATGAAATGAAATTGTTCATTCTGTAAATAGGATATTGGAATCACTTTTACACGTCACATTTAAGAAATATTAAAAATTAGTTAGATAAGTCCGGCGTTTCCTATCTGGCTACTCTGAGATGAAAGGCCGAAACAAATTCAGAGGTCGCAGTCTCTTTTAAAGTCCAAACATAATCTTGGTCAGGCCGTATGAGAACCATGTAGAACCTGAAATGGTATTTTGAGGAAAGAGCCTGACTGAGCCCTATATCACAAGATTTACAAAAAAAAACACAATTTACAAATTTGTAAATTATAATAGTCCGTGTACCACAAAACTTTGAGCCACACAATTGTAACCGAAAAACCTTACAAATATGTAAATTGTAGTGACAAGTCTACAATTTCTACATAGACCCCATGCTTTTAAAAATTCGACAGAATTTAAGATTGAAAATTGTAACTCATACATATTTGTAATTTCTGTGGAACGCAATTTTTACTACAATTTTGTAGAATTGTAGACTAGTAAAATGTTGTGGTATAGAGCCCTTGTATAAGTAAAACTGACAAACATGAAACGAAAAAAAGACACTCCGAAAAGGTATCATGCATTCTTAAAACAGTACGTCGTAAAGATATAATAAACATAAGCAGCCCGGGACAGAAAATAATACTTTAATGTTACTGAAATATACAAGCAGAATGAAAAGGGTCGGATGCAACTAATTAACTCATGACAAAATGGAAGCAGTAAGCTTCTTAATAGGACTTTGTAACTCAAATCCCCTTCGCTGAAATATTCACACATTTACATTAAAAACGGATGATATTCTTTTAACTTTGATGCCCTTTTTAGTGACTTTTCGGGATGGGAATGCCCAGAGAAAACTATAAATCTGAAAAATAAATAATGAGTCATGAACTCAATTACGGTTAAAAAAATCTGCATTTTCTGTACCTTTGAAGAGTATATGTATAAACATCAGAGGGCCTAGAGATTTAAAGAAGTGACATTCGCTTTCAAAGTGTTTTGTATTTCCACCAAGACTTTCAACGTAATTGTCAAAAGTTTAAGTCAGTCCCATAAAAAAATCAATTTGTGGAATCCAAGTCAAACTACTCAGTAAAGGAGTTTTTAGATAACAAATCGATTGCAAAATAAAATAATTCTCTCTTACACAACACATTATGAAATATATATAATATAATATGGAATATAAAAGTTAAACATAAATATGAAAATATGAATACATAAATAACAGCACAATTTAATAATAATTACCTACATTATTACATGAAATTAAAATAACTTATATACTATACCTATATGCACAAACCTAATAAAATATATATATATATAATTATACACCAAATTCAACACATCGAATAATGTATAACAATATTTAATTGCTTGAATTGATACACCCTCTTCCTCTCTACTAATTTTGCTGTGCCCGACAGGGTTCTTATTGGTCTTTTACTTTGTTATACCATCTATGTAATACATATGGAATGCAATAAAGAATTGACTATTGAGTACAGAATTAAAAAAAAAAAAAAAAAAAAAATGTACTTTGCCTAAGCCCTCAGTTGGTTCAGACTATAGCTAACCGTCAGTTTCGAATAGTAATCACAACAAAAAAATAAACATTACTGTCTGTTCCATACATTTGTGTTGAGTTGGTAGTGTCAGTACTAAACTTTTCTTGTGTAATTTTGATGTAAATAACGAGAAAAATACGGTCTGTAAATTATGTAAATGTGTTCCGGTTCACTCTGTATTAACTAATGGAATCCTGATTACGCGAAAATGGCTTACCCTAATTTAAGATTTGAATAATCTGACAATCTCTCCTCTAGGGTATAATAATATTCAAAAAAAAAAATACCTTAGCCAAAATACTATGTAAATTTGTAAGCTTAATTGATTAACAGCCTGGAGACAAAATAAAAAAAAACATTGCTCGAAACAGGCTTAATTTACTCAGTAAAATAACAAATAACAGTGATTTCATTTTAGCGTGACTGGAATTTGTCCAGCAGCTATTACACTACAAATGGAATACAAAAAATGTCCTTATTTATATTGTTTTTTATTGTTTTTGTTTTAGAAATATTTCAAATGTAAATGAATAAGAATCAAAATGGATAAACTAAAATAATAATAAAAACGAGCTACTTAAAGAACATGTCACACAGGCAAGTAACAGAGAGACGCTAAAGAAAGACAATTTTTTTCTCAAAATCTATGCGCCACATCTATAGTTTGGTACTGCACATTATTGCACATACCGAGAGTGCCAACAAAGCATGTGACGTGTATCTAATCCTCTGCGAAATGTATCCGAGCTGCAAACGTGATACATACGTCGTTCGTGGTTGCCGACAAATGGAAATGAATTACATGCATTAGCAACTTTGATTTTGATGAACATGTATTAAGAGGAGCGACCGGCGCCTGGTAGCCGGCCAAAGTGTTAAATTGTGAAGGGTAAATAGAAGTCCAGCGGTCACTTCGATTAATAACCCTATACAGTTTTGTGAATCGAGAAGGTGAAAGAAAATGATGACGTCGATCAAGTGTGAAATATTAGACGTGTTGTTTATTTTTTTTTGCGTTAGATTTTATCTTGTGTGCATTAAAGAAAACCACGCTATGAAAGTTTTTGTATGATTCCAGTTGATAATTTTAGGGTTTTTCTTAGTGACGTTAAGTATTACGCGTAATATTTTTTTTAAATCAATAATTAAACCATATACAGTCAGCTAGGTAATTATGGACTATTGATTAACTTCAACGTCAGCTATCAGTACCTACGCCTCGTCAAAATCTCCTATAACAATTCTGAATTGAATATATAAGCCATGGAGATTGCCTCCCAATCAATGCAGCGGTGTATCATGCAGGATTTCGCCCCTGGTCTACACGGGGACCACTAAGACATGTCATCCGTCTTGAATTAATTACTCGACACAGACAGACTCTCTCTGACAGACTATGAACTGGGACACTGTCTCTATGACTGTTGATGTCGTGAGAAACGATTAGGTGATGTGTTCAGAGAGTTAAGGGAGCATTCGCTTATAAACTGAAATAGAACATACCTACTACGATCCTCGGTCTAGAGAAGGCATTGCGGGTTCATTAATTCCGTCTACTTAGCAATCTACCAACTGCGCATCCCATGATGCGCAGTTGGTAGATTGCTAATTAAGAACTGTAAATTCAACGTCAAATTTACATATTAAGGAGGTTAGATTTCACTCTGTGGATATCATTATCATAGATAACTTTATCAATTTTATTAAAATAGCTATAAAAGTCATGCACCAGTCAGACAGTTAGGTGTATTTTGTCAACAAGTCAACAATGTAAAAGCAGTAAAAAAAAATATCCATGGCTGTATGATCATTATAACAAAATATCAAACAACACACCACATAATAATTATGACGACTGTATTCCCCAAAGGACAGAGGCATAATATAATACTACGTACAGAGGTGACCTATAACACAGAATGGGTTTTTGAGATGGGGCAGCAAGGGCAGATACCTGAAACGTTACCAGAGTTTATTTTCGGCCAGTCTATCCACCGTTAAAAGTAGGTTGGAGTCTTATTTCCAACGAAATGTAAGGGAAAAGTATTCTGCGATTTCTGACTTTTCTAGTACTCAAACCTCAGTTGGTCTATTAGAGTTTTTGATCCTTATAAGAAACAGGATCGATTGGCATCAAAAAAGTTTTTGTGAAAACTGCCCATTTTAATGCCGACTGTAATTTACATGCAAATCAAAACGTTAAGGACTGTTTCCTAAGACCGTTTTCTTGTAGATACAACAGTCAAGGTAGCTGCCCTTACTGCCCCATCTCAAAAATCCACCCCGTAGTATACCAGTTCTGTTTAAGTCCTATGTAATAGGGGGCGAGCCTATTGCCATCAACCGGGCACAAATCCAGACTCCGGACTGCTACTGAGAAATTCCAGATGGGAAAACCGAATAAGTAGTTAGAAATAGGTATTGGAAGACGTAGCGTTGGAAGGTGTCCCACAAGGTGGACCGATGACATGGTGAAGGCCGCAGGAATCCGCTGGATGTGGGAAGCACAGAACCGGTCGAAGTGGTGGTGTTTGGGGGAGGCCTATGTCCAGCAGTGGACGCCTTTCGGCTGAAATGATGATGAATAGGTATTGGGTCAGGCATGATAAATCTTAATAAAAATACTCATATTTATATTTAGTAATTGACTTAGATTCGTTACTTTTGTATGATGTACAAATTTAACACTAAATTCTCACAAACAACTATGTAGCTACTTTTAACATAATAATAAACATAATATCTATCAAAAAACCGAAAGTGATTATCTAAAGGCCCGCCCAAAATAGTTGCCATAAATAAAAAATAAAACAAAAACTAAGGCTACCGACACACTTGTTGCAAGCATTATTATTGCTCTGTATTATAGCTGATTTACATTTTACTGTACGCTATTAAGCCTGGGATTTGCATAATGGCCGCTCTACGCATATTATCGGGTGATTGCGGATTATTGAATATAATTGACGTATTCACTGTGAGATTATTATATTTTTCTCAATGCGATCTTTTTAATTGTTATGGGCATTGGTCACGCGTTTTTTTTGTTTTGGTCCGAACCATCAATTTGGATCATAAAACCTTTTTATTTCGCGGAATTCCTGTCCGTAATTCAAATTATGTTTTCCATTTTTTTTTTTCTTGTCATTTTTGTTTCTGGTTTAAAAGTGTTAAATTTATGAGGTGTCCCACTCGGAGCACTGATTTCAACAGCACTTGTCCGAACCGTACCTGGGGGCCTACCACCACCTGTAAAGCAATATTATTTTAATATTACCTTAGTGTGGGAAAGAGATGAAGCTCTACAGGACGTATAGCTCCATCTCTTTCCCCCACTGAAGTAAGATTAAAATACTACTGCTTCAGAGGTGGTGGTAGGCCCCCTGAGCACTTCCACTATTAGCAATATAACAAAATTTTGATAAGTGCGGTTCGGTGGAACAGTTTATCAATATTATATCCCGTCATGTGGATGAAAAAATTACCCAGACCTATTTTTGCCAATAGCTTTTTAAATTTTTTCTTTAATGTCAGAGCCATCCATTTATGTCAAATCATAACTGTCACTCTTTGACAGTTGTATGAAATGGCTATAACACGACAAATTCACATTCAATTTGCTTATAAATTCCACCGTCTCACTTTGCTTTTGACAGAGCTGTATTAAATAAAAACTTAATCCACACAAGACTGCCAACTTGATCACTAAAACAAATGCTCATACATTCAGATCAGGAAGCTGCGAAGCCTATTCCATACTCCCAGAGCGCTTCTTCTCGAAGTTCAAGAAAAGTCGCCAACTTCCGCAGTACCAGCCAACTTGAGAGCCATTCACTCTGCAGTTTGTGTACAGCCCCTGTTTTAAAGAAACCTGTAGCAGTATATTTTTATTATCCTCTGTGGAATATCTTTGGACTTTTTAAATAGCTATGGTGTTACGGAAAACTTTTTGTTTGTTGAGAAACTCGATCAATAAATAGATAAACACAGTGGCGTTAATTCATAAAATAGTCTTAATTTATTAGGCTATTATGAGAAAAAAAAAACTCTGCAGTGTTGAATAAAATGCTGACTCATCCTTCAAAACAGACAATAAACGGCTTATACATTTCCAAATTTCAAACCTCGAAACAAACCACATCAGCAATACCAACGTAAATAAAAAAATCACGCAGTGTGACAAACATAACCGCGTGATGATTAAAAAAATAAGTAAACACAATAACTTGGTCGAGAACGCGTATCACGAGAATGTAAATCCGGTGCACGTGGCCATGAATATTTTCATTATTTTCACCGAAACAACGAGGGGGAGGCATAATTTTATTAGAAGGCACTGTAGCACGGTCAATTCGGTGATATATTTTGTCCATGGGTTCGGTTTCGTTTTTTTATGTGTTTAAAATACCAGAAGGCCAGACTAAAACTGGGAACAAATTATCGGTAGCGTCCGTAAGCCGCGACAGACGTCCGAACGCTCAAGGGCATGTCCGTAACTTACGACCGATAGTTTGCCGCGAGCCGCGACTCTCAGCAGCGGCTTACGAGGGCGTCCGATAATTTGTTCCCAGCTTTACAAAACGTTCACATTCAAGTCGCAATCTATCAAACTTTACTCCACCCTTTACGTTGCAACAGTACTTAGAAACAAATTTAGTTGCTGAACTAAATTTTAGCTACTCAATTAATACCTTATTTCGAATAACATAAACTTTGTAATTACCTACTCACTTCGATATTAAAATGCAGGGAGACAAGCGCCATCTAGGAGGAAAGCAAACAAACTTTTTACTAAGGTTTGCATCTGGTTTTTAATGACAACGCACAGGCGAAAATATTGTCAGTTTTCTTTGACTACATCCGACGTTCAGACAACGCTTATTGCTGGAGGCGCTTATGATTGTAACAGGAAAAAAACTCGATTTATTTCTCTTCATGCCGCAAGGGAAAACAGGGAAGATACTTTGATAAGTTTGTTATTTTTTACCTACTCGAAATGTTATAAAAAGGCTCGGAGCTATAAAACCCTGATAAGATTTCCTAGAAGGCGATTTTAGTTACGTGCCTGTATACATTATTTTGATTGGAAGCTGTGCTACCAAGGTAATTGTCAGGTTACCTTGGTGCCGCACTATCCACTATGGATATCATATTTTTACTACCTTTGGTACTTTCCTTTGTTAAAGATTGTGACGTCATTGTGAGTTGATCGGAGGGCTTAGAGCTAGTCGTACGATCCGAAAATATTTCATTCATCCTTTCGGATCTTTGTTCAATGGTGAAGGATTGTTAATTATTTTTTATGTCGTGATGGCCCAGTGGTTAAGGCCTCGCCTCTCATGCACGAGGTTGTGCGTTCAAATCCGGGCAAGTACCGATGTGACTTTTTCAATTCATATGTACTTTCTGAGTTTATCTTGGTGAGGAAACCTGAACTTATAGTTAATATAAGTCTGAAATCGCCAACCCGTCTTGAGCAAGCGTGGTGATCAATGCTAGTGCCTTCTCTGTATGAGAAGAGGACTTTGCCCAGCAGTAGGACAGTAACAGGCTGGTATTATTATTTCATTTCGAAGGCAAAAGCTATTCTTTACCGTAGCGAAGAATTTTACACCATGGTTCGAGCATGAACGATTTTCTACCCACCCGCGTTTGAAAGGGCCAATTTTCCGCATTCCGTTCACTAAAGCTACCATTTTTGGGTATCAACACGTCATGGCGTTGTAATGGATAATCCACCATGTCAGTCACGTTTCCGTCGGTCAAACAGGGTCAAATCGTAAAAGTGTTTACGGCTTTTTCTCAGTTCCCTCCAGGGCCGGATCGAGCATATAAAGTAAATGTCAATAGCCCCCGTAAGCCAGGTTTGAATTTAACTGTCAACACGCTACATGAATATGGCAACATTTTTATTTATTCGTACAGTTTTGGTTAGTTGTTTCAGTTATGGTTGTGATTTTCTGTTTATGGATCTACATATATATTTATCGGTACAGTTACGGGAAACGGGTGCTATAATGAAAAAAAAACTAAATAATAGTATTGATTGTACAAGAAAAACATTTCCAACTTTGGTAGTTTTGTCGACTTAACATGAGAATTTAGAAGGCCAATTCTAGTACATCATCAGCGACAATCAATCTCAAATACTTGTCAAAAATGTTTGTAAATTAAAGGTTTTTTTACCATTGAAACTGACATTAGAATGCAAACGTTCTTAAGAATAGATCTTTAGATAGCAAGATTTTACAAAAAAAAAACTTTAATTCTCACATAGAAAACCACGTTCCCGTATAAAATCTCCCTGCTCCAAATTTTACGTATATAGTAGCTAGGATACACGTCACTCGTAGCCAAAATCAAGCCCGACTCAACATTAGGATGGTTTAATCAAAGGTTTTAATTTCCCAGTTGGTTGTCGTCACGGCGACGGCAGAGACAGGTGGTGACAGGTTGACATCTCTCTCAGGTCAGCAGGAAATGGGGCAAACGGGGCGTTAGGAATTAATATTGTGGAATCCGAAAGTAGCTTTATATGGATTATAGGAACTTTTGGTACTTTAACCTTAAAATTGGTATGAGTACATGGATGGAGGCAATCTGTTCAAGAGACTGTTCTAGGACGCCGCGCATGCTGTGAACAATATTGCCGTGTATTGTTGACCGATGGCTCAGAAGAGACGGTTAAAGATAGCTATGACTGTCGGACACCATTGTCCCCCACGGCCCGAACGGAACATACTCGGCTCATTGTCCGACATGGCCTGAATGGAAATGTATCAATTTATTCCATGGCGTTGAACGTGTTAAGGGCACGCCTGATAAATATATTCCATACAAATCAAGAAGGAAATACAGTCAAACTTGGGTAAGTGAGAACTGGGTAAGCGAGAAATCTCTATAAATGAGAGTAATTGCCAGGTCCCGTCATTTTAACCCTCAAAAATGTCTATAAGTGAGTAAAAGAAAACTCTATAAGAGAAAAGCGTTTTTCACTCGTGGACCTCTATAACTGGGACTGCTACTTGCCTGTACTTTTATAAGCGACAGTCGAGCATAATTTAAAATCTGTTAAGTATTTATTTCTTTTTTGTTCCTCTCAGCCTTTCTGAACCAGCATCAAACTCTATAAGTGAGAAAGGCCATTCCTGTACCTCTGTAAGCTAGAAACTCGAGTTAGTTAGAAACCTCCATAAGCGAAAAACACATATCACTTATCCAGGTTCGGCAGTTTTAAATACTCGCCATCTTCTATGACAGGAAAAAGAAATAGCATCCTCATGTAAGTAACCTTTAGAGAACCCAGTAGATAAAGGCTCATACAACATGTGTTTTAACGTACATAAATTGTGATTTTGCAACGTCTTGCTGCGTTTACGAATCAGTTTGTGATGATATCAAATTCCCTACTCGGTGCCATCGTCAAAACTTCAATTTTGTAAAAAATTTCAATGATTGAAATTGTATACCTTGTCTTATTCGCACTGTGAGCTTGCACAGTGCTCATACTCAGCTCTCACAGGTACGTGGAGTTAGGTTTTCGGCGCTAATTGGCTCGGCGCTGAGTACCTTCACCTGAATCTACACTTTTTCGGTTCAACGAAATTTTGCTTTCGTTCTGTATGTAGGATTTGTGTGGTGAAGAATTTCGATTCCATTTTCGAAACGTGTTTTATTAGAAATCAGAGTTTTTTTTTTTCAGACCGTTTAAGCGTAGGTAGCAGTTAGGTCAGCTCCGAATTATGTAGGTCACGTGAAACTTTGTGCTCATACAGTTATATTTTTTTAATTTTAGTTGTTTACTTATTATGTTTGTTTGAGGAGCTCGTGGCTAAGTAATAACAGCCGCACGGGTCGATACATTCGGTTAAGCTACGGTTGCCAGGGTTTAGCCGCGCATGGGTGACCATCTTTGCATAACGAGACTCCTCCGTGCCTCAGAAAACACGTTAAGCCATTGGTCCCGGATGTCATTCGTGGATCTTTGACGGTCGTAACGGGTCGTCAGAAGCCTAAAAGTCTGACAACCAGTCTTACCAAGGGGTATCGTATTACCCAGTTACTGGGTTGTGGAGGTCAGATAGGCAGTCGCTCCATGTAAAATACTGGTATTCAGCTGTATTCCCGGTTAGACTGAAAGCCGACGCAAATATAGTTGGGAAAAGGCTGGGCAGATTGAATGAATTATGTTTGTTAGACTGATAATGCACCTGTGTATAATAGCTAGCTAGATAGCTAATTAAGTAGGTTCTTTTTTGTTTAATGTTAGTTGAGTAGGTATTGCTGGTTTTTTTGCATCGAGCAAAATACAATTGATCGTGTTTTGAACCGTTCATTTCCCTAAAACAAAGATATCTATGACATATATTTTTTGTCTGGACCTAAATACATAATTTGACATTTAAGTAGCCCGTTAAGTAGGTAGTAATATCATAATGTACATATTTGTGATATACATAACATTAATAATAGTTTATAGTTTCAGTATCGAATTAGGTCTAAGATCTGTAAAGATCGAAAGAAGATAAGAGGTAAAAATTAATAAATTAATTAATTTAATTCCCACTGAAATTTCAACCATCTTTTAATTGTAATTTGCGAATTTATAACTCATTAGCAATTTTATTACGCAGAACGTGTGTACTTTTAAATTAACTGTCATAAAGGTATTAAGCTATTATGTTACCTAAGGATAACTTATAGCGCTCTAAACGAAAAACATCCACGATTAGTTTTGATGGAACTTCCACTAGCCAATAATTTCCTTCGCTTAACTTCTGCAATAAAAGTGAATGAAATACGTAATTCCATTGACTTTAATGTACACCAACCACCACCTTTTATGAGGCAATCATTTGTTCTACCGCGGTTTTATATCGTGCCATAACTATGCAGAACTAGGTAGCAAAGAAAAAAGTTCTACCATTATTGATAGAGTTATTAAAAAAACATAAAGAACTATTTTCCCCACAAACGCGGGTTTTTCATGAGTTTTCTACGGTTTTTACGTGTTTGATTACCTTGTACTTTGAAAACGGAAAAAAGTGAAGTTCTGTTATTTGATCATTTTACCGAAATGGTTTTTTAAGATGAAAAAGGCGTCGATTCATTCGTTGTCATTTCCATCCCACAAACATTCCCTTCAAAGCATGGTCCTTCTCGCAAAAACCTTTAACACTTTAAAACAATAACTACCTTTGACAAACAGTACCCAACGATTATTTTGCGTCCCAAATTCCCAATTCGAAAATCGAATAAAACGCAATAGGCGGACACTCGCCCGCCATTAATATGCTCAAAAGTGTCCCAACTTTATCGGGTAGGTACATTTTCACGCCCCAAATAACCACGTATAAACCTTTTATTTTTATCACAGGTACGCAATATAAGTTATTTTCGCATTTCACGTGCGCTTCTTCCGGACATGTAAACCTCAATACTTCGCAATCACTCGGGACGTCCAGTTTAATGCGGATTTTATTGTCACCGTGATGGCTAACCTATTGACCTTTTTAGATCCTTTATTGATATAGCCTTTGTTATATAATGCAGAACTCTTTTTTGTACCATAATCTATTGCCTTTATCGTTTTTATATACCTAGAGTAAATAAAAATATTATCCACGGACCACTTGCTATTCAAATTATTCGACACTAATTTTATAAAAAGAAAACCCATTACGATGGGCTTAACTTTCTAAGCAATTTGCAATACTAATTGGTTCTTTTTTCGAATGATTGAGTGAATTTCTTTTAAGACGTCACCTTTTCGAGTAATTGACAGCCTATGCGGCCAGTTTGACTGGCAGTGACAAAGCTAAGGAAAAATTGAATTCAACAAACTAGTATTTGTTTCTCCAAACTCTTTACAGAGTTTCCTCGTTGGTATATGTACTTGTAGAATGAAGGACATATTTTTAAATGGAATATATTGAACAAAGAAATCAAAACTACACTTAATTTGTTTCCAAAAAATAAAATCCTGCTTGCTTGTTTTTGGTTTTATTTGAAACAGCACCCTAATTGCGTAACACACGAAAAATCATAATCTGAATCATTTTGAAGGAAGCTAATCCATTGCTTCGTATGTTCGAAAAATCTGCCTGCTCAACAACATATACAACGCAACGAATGTTGTTGAACTGTCAAAATGAAACAGATTGTAATTGATCGTGTATTACGCAATTAAGGTTGGTTCAACTTCAACATGTTGCATCTTAATTAGTTTCCCTAGTAAGATTAATTGTCGATTTAAATTTTTAAGTCTGTGCTACAAATTTCTAAGAATACTTAGCTAACATAGTTATAGACAAAGTGTGTGTTGTCAAAATAAAGTGAAAACTGACTGCGGGCATCTCACAAGTTTATAGCACCCATAAAATGGCCTAGTTTCGAAAGTTGTCGTAAATACGGCCGTTTACGATCGAACCGGAAAGCGAATTAGATCTATGAACGATACTTCACTACGAGTATAAACCTGGAAATTCAGGAAACGAGATGCCAAGAAAGGGTTCACTCCTTTTTTATTGAAACATTTGTACAACGCAATATTGTCGAATCGTTGTTTTCGAAACAGTAGCACGACATTAGAACATCGAATCGTGGATTATGTTCGAATTTCAAAACGCTAGTTTGAATTTCATACAAGTGGTATTCGATATCCCAAATGTTTTCTGGTGTTTCCATTTTGTGTGACGGTTTTGTCCAAAAAATATTTATCACAGAAAACTGTGGTACAGAATTATGGTAATTCCATTTGTAAATGTCAGTAATTTTTCGTTTAAAATGTGCGATTCAAAAACTTACAGTAGATTACAAAAAAAAACTCAAATAGATACATTATTTCAACTCAACCTCACAGCCTTCGTCTCTTCATCTCCCAAAATTGTTATTACATTCACCAACAATATCATGACATAATCCTCCTAAACTTATAAAATAATAAACACGCCATATATTGCAACACCACAAGCATCAAATAGCATTTTTATTCCAATAAAACAAGTAAAACACTTGAAACAAATAACATTGCAAGCTCTGTGTAATTTTGGCAACACTGTAAACTTTCTCTATCGTCTATGGCACGACGGCTGGCTGTACGCAATAAATGCCTTTGCCTTTCCAACTCACGACTCCTACATTATGCTTTTTACTAACGATATTCTGTGTAATGGAGTCATAAAACTATGAGAGTGCTGTTGAAATAAAAAGTGTGTATAACTTGCTTTTAGTGTAGGAGCTATGTAAATAATGATTATGCTTACCACTGTTTATATTTTTCTTTTTTTATAACTTAACTAGCTTTTATCCACGGCTTCATCCACGTGGATGTCGGAAATTATCCCATGAGAGCAATAATTCCGTAATACATTGTTTTTTTAAATATAACTATTCGTTTACTCTGCACACGCTAGTAAAGCTCCTATTCGGCATGATGTTTTCCGACATTTTCATTAATCATCATCATATTTCAGCCATCTTACACAAAACCTTAATGAATTATACACTTGAACCTTCCTCATGAATCACTCCGTCCATTGGTGAGAACCGTATGAAAATTTGTTCGGTACTATTTGAGTTTATCGCGTTCAGACAGACAGACGTGGCGGGGGGGCTTTGTTTTATTATATGTAATGATAATGATTTGCCCTATATTACTGGACTTAACTGATAACAGAAAGCACTTTAGCAATCGACTTTAGACTACATAATGTTTTTTTGAAACTATGGAAGAACTGAACTTTTTACATACTTCACATAATTATACAGTTTTCTTCATATTTTATGAAGTTTATTGTGTATGTTTTGTTTATTTTAATAGTACTTTTTCAGCAAGGTTTCATATTTGCTAGAAATTTCGGCTATGGCGACAAATTATTGTTTTCTCGACCTTGCTTCGGCAACGCCCTTAAAAATGCAAAATATTTTACAGCGCTAGGAATAAGCTTGCGTTTATTCACCAAAGTGTTAAAAAAACTGACATTAGGTATGTTGTTTCCAGAACACTGGGTATTTTAACAGTAGAGTGCGCGCCACAAAATCACTGGGAGAAAATAGTGGATCTACATTTTTTTTTTAATGCAATGACAATAGACACTAGCGCCGCGTCAAATGGACTTCAGTGGTGGTGCGGACTCTAGAGTCCGCGCCATCACTGTAGTCCGGCGGAAGATTGTGGAACTATATTATTTTAAATACAATTTGATGTAATGACATAGACACTAGCGCCGTGTCTATCGGACTTCAGTGGTGGCGCGGACTCTTTCTCCCATAAGGAAAGAAAACAAGACAGTAAATACCGAAATGATTGGAAATCTTCCTATGTCTGTTACAAAAAGTTTATAAATCACACAAACTGCTTTTACACTATTATTTGTAGATTAACATGAGCTTATAGCTACCCAGCTCTATCATGTAAGCATGTAGGTACATAGACTATCCTTGACGTAAAGCAACTCTTTGACATCAGAGACGTCTACAGAATTCTCAATTTGCCAACACTTACGAGTGTTGCTTGACTATGAGTACAATGTCAAGGCTGGATACAGATCGTTGATACTCCGAGGGGGAGGGAGTGGGGGTTAGGTTCCATCCATCTTTGTGATTATTTATTGAGGTAACGCTTAGATCTAGTGAATGAAGTAGGTATGGTTAGATGTGTAACCACATGGTAGTTCAAATCTTCTTATCGTGTGGTTAGTGACTAACCTGGTTTTAGAGCCGCCCATGGGCCTCTGACTTTGCTTCACATGCCGTCGAGAAATATCTCTCAGGCATGCCGGTTTCCTAACGATGATTTCCTTCACCGTTTTTGAAGCAAGTGATAATTATACAATAAGATAATTATAGATAAGTCAGAGGTGCGTGCCTTGGGTTCGAACTGGAGACCTATGACTTGGCAGTCTAACCATCGCACCACATGGCTATCACTGCTCATGCTTTGGTAGGCCAAATGTTGGGAATCGATACCAACACAACACCATGCACGCGATCTGCAAGCGCAGGCATCATGATCAGCGCGTCATCGGTATAGCAGAGCCGCGGCGAAACAGCGATACGGCTCGGCCTGATCAGTCGCTTCCACGGACTCCACCGCGACGGACGATATTCCTTGGTCCGTGAAAGTTCATATTTTGTAAATAATACAGTACATTCATTTACTGGTTCCCGCGCTAACACCAAGAGCCAAATAAATTTAATGACATACGTAGGTAACATTTAACACTCAAAGTGGCAATATTCAATACTTATAAGGACCGAGACGAACTATTCGATATCCGACTGCGTTCACTTACCTACTGAAACAAAGGAAGAACGACAGACTATCCAAATCTGGCCATCATCTACCAAACCATTGTCCTACACAAAACTAGAAAAGAAAGAAAGAAAGAAAGAAAATACGTTTATTTGCCGTAAACATGACGCAAAGAAAGAACACAAAACAAAATAGAACAAGTTGGAGGAAAATATGAGTCACATTCTCGCAAAACGGCCATTGCTCAGCATAATGCTGCGACCCTATGCGAGACAGAGCCCCAGCGCTGGTTTACAGCGACAGCCAGCGTTGAGGTTATGACGTCGCGTCGACAGGTGCAGCCTATAATGAGATATATAAATAAGATATAAAATACTCGTAAAATAAATATACTTAATCAAACTCAAGTTCAATGTCAAAGGTCAGTTCAAACCGCCTGACAAACAAATACCTATCCAATTCATTGACCTACACATAAACTAAAAAGAAAACGTCCACAAAAATTGGCATACTTGGCAACGCTAATCAGGGTACTATCTTACTCGAGTATCAGGGTACTATCGTACTCGAGTACAATGTCAAGGGCCGCGCCAGACTCGACACGCGATCGCGTGAGCCGCGCCAACTTTATCGCGACGCGTCAACGCGACTGGCGCCTAAACCGACGCTTGTTACAGACGGCTGTTCAGACTTTGAATAAACTTGTTTTTGTAACCGCTGTGGTATTGTGAATAGGGTTT
Source organism: Agrochola lota (assembly GCA_947364205.1). Taxonomy (NCBI): domain Eukaryota; kingdom Metazoa; phylum Arthropoda; class Insecta; order Lepidoptera; family Noctuidae; genus Agrochola; species Agrochola lota. The sequence continues at coordinate 5,791,235 of OX376231.1, read as the reverse complement.
GTGGAGGGAAAGTGAAACGTTGAAGTTTGTAGATTGAAGTGGTTTTGGTTAACCCTTTTTGAAATCGAATAATATCCATTCACGCCAAAAAAACTTCTGTTAGAGATCTGCCAGCATTATTCTTGAAGTCTTTTGGATATAGAAGATAATGCTGTTATCTGACTGTGAATAAATTTGCTGCCTCCTTCTGAACACTGTGTCTGCAACTTATTCGGTTTGCTTTGATTGACGTAGATCCTCAATTTCACCTTCTAAACCTGTGAGGTTTGTAAAACCCAGCTAGGTTTTACAAACCTCACAACATTCGACTTTTATGACACACTTGTGCATGTGGTGTTAAAGTGGTCGCAAGCGCTACCGCTGAGCATGAGGTCCGAGGTTCGATTCCCCGGTTGAGCAGTGTTATTGGGTTTTTTATCTGAAATTTCTCAGTAGCTGCCGGAAGTCTGGATTTGTGCCCGGTTGATGGCAATAGGCTCGCCCCTTATTACATGGGACTTAAATTAATAACTGGCAAAATGTGGGTGTATTTCTGCCCAACCCTTTGCGAAAACAATGTTATGTATGTCGTGCATAAAAAATAATCCCGTACCGTACTAGAGAATACAAAATCAACAGCACGTACTCCGTAACTTAAGTAATAAGTAACGGAGCGTGTACTAGGGCGCTTATATCTGCGACACGCTACCTAGTTACTTTAGTGGGTAAACAGTTCCCGGCTCTTTACCCACTTGAGTCCAAGCCAACACTGGCTAGCACGAATAATAAAGATAATTTAAAAATAGAATAGAGTTACGAAATGAACGGGGTAGTGAAGTGCTTGTTAAGTCATTTAATGCTCAACATTTAGTAGTATTTCATTGCAATTTGTTAGAATCGATTCGTTTCCAAAGACCAAAATATAGCAAAAGATATCGTAGATGTGTTTGTTTGGAGCCTGCAGCAGCTTCGAATGTACCTAAGGTCAGTAAAATAGAATGGAGGAAGGATGTTCAATAATGCTGGGGCTACATTATCTCAGCGAGACGTCGAGCGGTGTGCGAGAGCGAAATTTAGTTTGCGATAACGCGACAATGTAGCCCCAGCATAATTGAACAATAGTTCTCAAATGGAGAAACTATAATATTTTCGTGTAGGGCCACTGTTACAGTACTAATGTCAAGAAGGGTTTCAATAAGAAGTAAAGGCTCATACAGACTGGCGCGACTTTTCACGCGACACCGGTAATTGTTGTACCGTGAAGTTTTCTTAGAAATTGGTTTATTAAAGTCGCGTCGCACTGTCACGATGCGCATTAAAATTTATCTCTATTTACCCCCAAAAAAGGGTGAAAATAGCAAGTTGTCAAACGAAGTAAAAATGTTAGCTTATTGGGCGTCAGCTTAATAAAATAACATTAAACTGAAAGCTGGATTAGGTCTCGGTGTTAAGCAAAGCCGTTTGAAGCGACTTTAATCTGTTATTTTAACATGCCGATAGTAAATATGCTTCAATTTTATCAAATCCTCCGTATTTTACACAAAACATTTACCGTAAACGATGTATTTCTCTTTGTGAAATAATTTGTCCGGGGAAATAGACTACAATCAATTTGCCTAGCCTTTTCCCAACTACATATATTGGGGTCGGCTTCCAGTCTAACCGGATGCATCTGAATACCAGTATTTTACATAGAGCGACTGCCTATCTAACCTTCACAACCTATTAACTGAGTAATACGATTACCCCTTGGTAAGACTGATTGTCAGACTTACGGGCTTCTGACGACCCGTAACGACTGTCAAAGATCCACAAATGACAGCTGGAACCAACGGCTTAACGTGCTTTCGGAGGCACGGACGGGTCTCGGAATGTAAAGATGGTCACCTATCCCCGGACCAACCTCCGTCAAGCGTAACTTAACCTGATGGATCAACCCGTGCGCCTGTTATTACTTAGCCACGAGCTCCTCTGGGAAATAGACTACAATCATACTTATTTCTACTTGCAGCATTATTGTGAGTAGACTATACATGTCAAGAGTTTACGATTTCAGTGCGTGACATTTTCAAAGCGTAGGGCACCTTGTAGCTTAGTTAACACTTTCAACTCCTCCTACTTTTCATAGAACTCATACGCCATGGAAGAGAACCCTCCGGGAGGGTTGCCAGCATTACGTTTGCGCTAAAGTTATCCATCGCGGACGGTCAACGGCATTAGATTTAAAACCGTGTTATAAGACACTGTAAAACGAAGTATAATTGTGTTTTCAAGGGTCTTGTACGTAGTTTACCTTTAAGATTGTAACCGTGAACAAATAATTTAAACACCAACCCATGTACCTATAATTCTTGGTAAAATACACATCAGATTTAATTTCACGGTTTATAATGCTGTATTCGCTAAGAAAAACCTTCATTTAAAATGAGCCCTCCGCGAGGGCTCCTGGGATCCCATATGCGACTAGATGAACCCTCCTGGAGTGTAGTGTGAACGTGTTAATATCACTACCACTAAGTGACTCTTAAACAAAAGCGCGTTGTTGAATTTTCAACGCTGTGCTTGGTTAATGTCATTTTATTAAGTTGACGAAGCTGACTTGGCGCTGGCATTAATTTAGGTGTCACCTAGCTAGGTTCAAAACGGGCATTAATTAATCAAAAACAACACTCTAACGGCCGAACCCAATAACCTATTTCCAGTAAAAGACAGTTCGCTATTGATGGTACACAGTATAATTCTATCTGTCATTGAATGTCATTCCGTATAATTCCAGTCTCTGACAGATTATTGGGACGTTAAAACCATAGATAGATATGTTTTTCTATCTCCAGTATGCCAAAACTGGTAATAAATAGGTTTTTGGGTTCGGCCGTTAGTTGTAATCCCAACGCACACCAACCTACAATGTCTTTATAAAAAGAGACGATAAACCACGCCAGCCACACACCAAGAAGTAACAAAAAAAATATTGCCAAAGTACCGAAAACGAGCTCCAGACATTCAGAGGTTAATCTAACGCGAATTGTTCAAGACATCCGAAAGTTATTGTGATGATTTTTCCATTCTCTTTGCCGACTTACCTTTTCCTTATGAGTGGGAAGTGGGGGAGCGGGATACTCAAAGGGAGGTGCAGATGTGGAACCGAAGCGTCGCACACGCAAATAGTGACTGTTCAGTTAATGTTGAGGTTACTATGAGAGCGTTTAAAGATTGGATTTTTTATTGATGGGACTGCATTTGAATTAGGAACACGTACTTAAATATTAGTGGGTCATACTAAATCAACAATTAATTTTGGTGTGGAGTTCGGTGTCGGTACAGCAATTCCAATGTATAATTTAGATTTTATCCAATTAACATGATAAATCTGCTGTATTAACACCTATAAAATCTTAAATACCTAAATTAATAAGCCGCTTAATAGGTGCAACAATCTGAACGAAGAGCTAAACTGTTAAGCCAATATTGGTTTACAGAAATACTCTAAAACTGTTCGTCTTTTCTAGGAAATTCGAGAGAGAAAACAACAAATCATCCACACAAACGTCGATCCCTAATAATAACGTAAAAAGGTTACATATAAATAATAAGCAAGAAAAACAAAACCTTCGCGCAGATAGAGGAAAATAAATAATGAGAGAATCGCTGTTCGGGGAATTACCTCTTTGCTGCAAATAAAGATAAATTGATTTCTGCGTAGAAAGTACCTTTGGCTTCCTTTTAGCACTTATTTTACCTTTCGCTAACTTAGGTATACCTACTTTCGATAAGTCCCCTCTTTGAGGAGTGGCTAGAGAGGCGCCACGGCGTCCTCACCTTCCGCCTGACGCAGGCCCTCCCTCCTATAAGGTGGGAGTTAACGCCCGGGTGTCACCACTGTGTGGGTCGCCCGGAGGACTCGGTGGAGCATACGGTGAAGGTCTGCCCTGCTTGGGCGGAGCACCGCCGTGTCCTCACGGAGGCGATCGGTGGCGGCGATCTCTCGCGTCCGGCCCTGGTTCAGGCCATGGTTCGGAGCGAGAGTGCATGGGAGGCCGTCACCTCCTTCTGCGAAGCAGTTATGCTCGCGAAGGAGGAGGCGGAGCGCGCGAGGGAGATGCAAGCTTCACGCCCTCACGCCCCTAGTCGCCGCAGGAGACGCCCCGGACGTCGGGAGTCACGAGCTGACTTCCGGCCACCGGAGGCGCGGGCTTGCGGACGGTGAGCAATGGGTAGCTCGCCGTCCGATAAGGACCAGGCCCGGGTCGACGGCGCGTTGTATTCCACGCGCGCCTCAAACTAACTGACGGGGTCGAAAGACCAATGCCTGCTGGGGCTGCGGGTTTGTCCGAAAGGGATATCGCGGCCCCTGCACACGGGCAACGGAAGGAACACGGATGGGTTTTAGTCAGTAAAAGTCTGACACGCCCTCTCCCTCCGCCCAGAGCGGGAGAAGTCATTTGATGATTTCCCACCTTCAAAAAAAAAAAAAGGTTTATCTACTTTTTAGGAAGGCTATGTTGCTCATAATTCCTGATGTAAAAAACGTGAAAATAAAATAGTTATATTTTCCTGGAAGCTTTCAGCATGATACTTGGTTACAGTTGCCTTATTTATCGCTTTAAGCTCTGGAGGTTTGAAACTATGACGTCATGTTGCTTTGGTTAAAAGTAAGAAGCGTTACGACTATACTTTAAGTTAAAATAAAGTCTTATGAGAAAAACTGGCCAAGTGCATGTCGGACCATGCACAATGAAGGGTTCCGTAGTTGGGATGAATTTATCCCAAGAACGACTTTGTGTGTGGTGGGGGGGGGCACTTGACTCTAACAAAAAATTTCAGTTAAAAGCTTAATATTTCGCAAACGGATCCCTGAATCCAAAAATGGTTTCGACAAACTCATAATATTTTTGAAAAACCTTTCTAACGATACCCCACAACATGGGGTAGACGAGAAAAAAGGAACCATCCCCACTTTACGTGTAGGGGAGGTACTATCGAAGAATTTCATATCTAAGCAATTTGAAAACAAAATCCCGTGAACGCGATGACCACATCTGTTACCACCCCGGTTCTATGGCGGCCGAGCACTGCAAGCAGAAATAGTCCTTAAGGTGCATAGATATGAACTTCTTCGATGGTACCAACCCTAAAAAAAAAAATCTTGATTTTATTTTACCACTTTGCCGGCATGATTAATATGTATACATATGCCAAATTACAGCTTTCTAGTACTAATCGTCTCTGAGCTAAGCCGCGGACAGACAGACCGACAGACAGACGGACATGCCGAAATCATAAGGGTTCCTTGTTTACTACGGAACCCTAAAAAAGATAGTAGGTAAGTACTTTTCTTCTGTTCGAAATTCAAAATAATTCAAATTAAAACAAGATCATGAACGTTTAAACCTGCGTCCATATGTTCTTTTGTCGGTATGGTACCTCCGTTTTGTATCAGCGTCGCGATCAAAGAACGTTAGTTTGGACGCCCGTTCAGTATGGTACGGTGGTACGGCGGCGTCTCGATACGGATACATGTACACTCCAAACTATCGCGAGTCGGTTTTTTCGATGCGGCGTCTAGAGTTTTTGGATCGCGATGCTTGCTGGGGGCCTACTCCCTAAGCGAAATCCGTATTTTCGGCCGTCGCTATGGGCGCTTCGTTCTTCGTCTCACTTACAGACTCACCGTAAGCGAGAAGGAGAGCGAAACGCCCGTAACGGCCGAAACTACTAATTTCGCTTAGGGAGCCTACTCCCTAACCGAAATTAGTAGTTTCGGCCAGATTTGTTTCGTTTCGTATCTGGGGGCTTACCCCTAGATACGAAACGAAACAAATCTGGACGCAGCTTTATGATTTAACGGTTTATACACATGTGTGTTCAAGACATTAAAATTCTCAACTTGCGTAAGATAAAATCAATTTATTAAAGTTGTTTACGACTTTTCCCAAGTTTCTCTTTACCCATTTATCATCATTATTTCTACCTGAAGGAATTGAACCAATGAACTGTTATTAAAGACATTGAAAACTTGACAAAAGCGCTAAAGTTTTTAAAACAAACACTGGCTATAAATTAAATTATAATCACGCAAGAAACAGAACAAAATGGTGACGTTCTATTTTTGAAACGTTGAAACAATAACGCAAAAGCAACGCTTCCAAAAACAAAATACTTATGAAACTTCCCACGTGCCCAATTTCGTAAAAACGTTTTACCCCTTACTTATAAACTTAAAGTTTGTTACCACAGTAAAATTTGTCACAAACCAACGAAAAACAGGGAAATAGAGCTCATAATTCTAAAACTAAACGATTTAATTCACAGCTGCTTCCGTCGAGTCTGGCTTTAGTCCAAAAAGTATTGTCGATTGAACTAATGCCCCAGAGGAACGATAGTCAAAACGTGTTTGGATGATATTTTCTACTGTACCTTGGGGCGTATTATAACGTCTAGCGGTCAAATGCCAATTTTTTCCTCAAGCCAACCATTATTGGTTTAAGCAGATATATGCCAGTGACCTTGAGTGGTTAGCTTGCGTGTTCTGTACTGAGCTCACGCAACGCGTCGTACGTCCAGCCAGTAATAGGACTCACCCACCAAGGAGCGCTGACCCAAATTAGATGCATTATTAATTTATTATACATAAAACAAAAGGTGTTTTAATAAAACACGTATACTAAAAGATCAATAATAAAATTATCTTTAAAATGGTGACGGTTTAAAAAAAATATACTTGATAGATTTTGCGTGATTCTCAGTTTTTTATCCACGTTAGACATAACTTTACAAATTATTTTCACTATGTAACATAATCTAAAATATTCCTATATTAAGGTATTAAAAAAATGCTTTTATTTAACATATATTGTTTCCAAATCATTAACACTACTCGTTTAGACGTGATCTTCAGTATAAAATCAGTAAAAGTTGGTTATCGTCGCCTCTAACTGATCGTTATAATGTGACCATTACAACGATTAGTAAGAGCTTCACAGACTTTATCAAATCTATATCTAAGTATTCAGATATTGGTAGACAGGAGGGTATCCACTTTAACGCCTTGTCCTTTTTATTAGAATTCAAAGGCTTCTATGGACCAATTAGGTTCTCATAACCAAATTCAAGTTTGGTTAGTTAGACCAGTGGTCGGCAAACCGATGCTCGAGAGCCGCATGCGGCTCTTTTGCCTTAAGATTGCAGCTCTATCTGTACAAATGTCAATTAGTGCGAGCGTAGATACGCGCGGGGGTCGGGTTTCGGTCATTAAGGAAGATATCAAGTTTTATTCCAAATTCAAACTACATCAAAGATTTAGTTCCGAAGTATTTTCACCAAAAATTCACAGGACATCGAAAATTAATCACCTACCTTTCAAAGTTTTCCAAGGTAAGTAAGATGCCTTCATCATAATATATTTTTATCAGCCGGTTTGATGATGATGATGGAGGTATCCTACTTCTTAGCAAGTTAATTTTAAGTAGCGTTGTGGAGTGAAAGAGGATGGGAGTTTTAAGGATTAAGCAAAAAGTGTATTGTGACAGTTTGGATCCACAGAAAGCATTGTCATAAGAATTTTTTATCGTTATAGTATTGACGGAAAAAAAGAAATGGACTATCAATCCATTTATGTACATACTTACATCAATCAATCAATCCGCCTAACCTTTTCCAAACTATATTGGTGTCGGTTTCCAGTCTAACCGGATGCAGCTGAGTACCAGTATTTTACATGGAGCGACTGCCTATCTGACCTTCACAACCCAGTTACTGGATAACACAATACCCCTTGGTAAGACTAGTTGTCTGACTTTCGGGCTTCTGATGACCCGTAACTACTGTCAAAGATCTACGAATGACAGCCGGGACCAACGGCTTAATGTTTTGTCTTTGGCACGGAGGAGTCGCGGTATGTAAAGATGGTCACCCATTCACGGACCAACCCCGGCAAGCGTAGCTTAACCTGATGGACCGACCCGTGCGACTGTTATTACTTAGCCACGAGCTCCTCTGTACTTACTTACGTAAACCAGATAAATCTGGTTATATTGCTAAACTCGTTGGGAATTTCACTAAGATGCTCTCAAACTAACCTAGTTCAGTCTATGAGGCATGCAGAACATGGCTGCCGCACCGCCTGCTAAGAGTTTAGTGCGACGTGATTGGTTAGATTATACCAGATTATTCACCTATCGTCTTAGCGCATAGCAACCATGTTCCTATCTTATACTGGGGTGACGCTAATCCGGCTTCGACGAAGATTCGGCTTGTCAAGCGTCAGTTACGTGAGTTACGGGTTACGCGAAGCTTTGCCAATTACCGATATTGTTGTTATACCTAGCATTAGCAGGCATTAGTCAGACATATCCTTACATATAAAAAACAAAGTCCCCCGCTGCGTCTGTCAGTTTGTCTGTCTGTCTGAACGCGATAAACTCAAAAACTACCGAACGGATCAACAATGGACGGAATGATTCATGCGGAAGGTTTTGGTGTATAATTCATTAAGGTATTCTCTAAATTGGCTGAAATATGACGATTATTGTCGAAGATGTCAGAAAAAATCATGCCGACTGGGAGCTTTACTGGCGTGCGCCGCGTAAGCCGTAAGAAATACATCAAATTTATGTTCTACAGGATTGAAGATCTTAAAAAGTTCACCAAAAAGTCTCCAATAGCATATGCCTATCTTCTAAGGATGACCCACAGTAACCATTATTATTTTTCAGAATTTGATAAAAATTTCATTATTTTTCTGACGTTATTTTGACCGCCGATCTTATTAATCCTTATCCAATAAAATATGTTATTTAAAATTGGGCATTTAATTTAGATTAAAATATGGCTGACATCATATCATTTAAATGAATAGTTTAAAAGATATCACAGATTCAACATTACACGTAACAAAATAATTATGGTTGACGGCAACGCGGGCGCAGCGGTAGAAGTCAATGACCTTTTCCTCGGCTATTAGGTATGTGATCCCTGTAGTACGTTCCCGTGGGATATTGTCCAACATCAACGCGTACTGTGTGCGTAAAATGGTAGGTAGGTAATAGTAGTACACAAACGGCATTTTCTGAGAACAAGTTGGGTGCACTATGAAAGCTTACATGTAATTTTCCATAAAATTCATAATTATTTTAATTGACCCTATAATGTTGTGCACCTCCTATCCGACCTAAACGCAAATAATATGCTATGATTTTTTCCTTCCACAAATTCTACTCCTAGTCTGACTTATCATTACAAGCATTACAAACCACACATTAACTTGAACCACAGACTTGAAACAACAAATACACCACAATTAACATCATCCACCAATGTTCATTGATTGGTAAAAGTCATGGAAACGAGTAATTAACTCCGATTATATTTCTGTGATACGGATACATACCTAGAACCGATGCAAAGGGTTCGGAAACTCGAAACAAAGGAATAACAGCAATTAACAATATGATTGCCATTCTGTGGGAGTGAATCAATATTTGACTTTTAGGCCCAGACTCCAGCAAAGCGGAAATGTGCGGAGATGTCCGAAGCGGAGACGAGAAGATATGTTTTTCAGCTAGGGTGTATCCACCGAAGCTGTGTGGAGATGCGTACTGGCTAGACTGGAGAGCGGAGATGTGTGTGATGAGACGCGGGGGAACTAGTGGCACCGCTTACTGCACGCCGCTCACATCTCTTCTCGTCTCCGCTGAGCGCCGTCGCGTCGCTAGCTTGCGAGGCACAGCTCACATCTCCGCTTCGATCGCGCCAAACAAATATGATATATCTCCGCTTGGTGGTATCCACTGAAGCTGAGTGGAGACGAGATGTGTGAATAACGAAATTCTAAAGGTTGTTTAAAACACATCTCCTCTCCTCTCGTCTCGTCTCCGCTTTGGTGGAATCTGGGCCTTCAACCATTCTGCAGCAATAAGGACAGGACTACACTAGGTGGTGTAGATTCACCAACATTCTACAAAAGTAAATGCTCTCGAAAATTCTGTTTTAATTCCTGATATTTTCATCGAATGCCTGCACGAATATCTTTGGAATATGCTTGCGTATTTTGCATTGCAAGGGCGAACTGTGCAGTTTTTGTAGTTGGTTATAAAAAAGAATATCTCTGCCTTTCCTCGTGTTATTTTCCTGGTAAAATGAATTTTCATTACTACCTATGCCTTTTTTATTATACTTATGTATTTAACTACCTATTCATTTTTTTTAAATTAATTTTACTATAGTGGTCGGCACGACATTCCATTATTAATAATAACCGGTTTGTTAGCTTGGGAGGGCACTTAATCTAGCTTTCCGATATGTCGCCTACATACGGTGCTTCGAGCCACTGGCCGGTGGTACTCTAACGTTCAACAGATGGCACAATAACTGACTGGAACTACTGGCTCTGCGGTTACTAATCACTAAGCAAGCAGCTTGGTAACCGCAGAGTCAGTGCTCGGAGCACCGTATGTATGTAGGTGACATTTCGGAAAGCTAGATTAAGTGCCCTCCCAAGCTAAAGCGTTTAATGAAGGTTGGCTTATATTGTACAGTTTAATATTTCCAGTTTAGGTGTATCAACCATTAACTTCAGACTGATTTCAAAGAGATATTATGATTTTGTATTATTCTGAATTCGCCAATACTTATTCCTCGCAATTTCTCTGAAACAGGAGAAACTCTTCCCCAGTATCCGAACTTACTTTGAATTAATGAGTTACTTCAAAAACGGTGAAGGAAAACATCGTGGGTAACTGGCACGCCTGAGAGACATTTCTGAACGGCATGTGAAGTCAAGTCCGACACCCATGGGCGGCATTAAAAAAACTCTGACACCAGATTAATCAGTATCCGTATGAAAAAGTAAGAAGAATCATAAATCGGTTAAAAATAAAGGCTCAACCAGAAAAACCCAGTTAAAAATCCTCGAATATTCAGAAAATAAAGTAACGTTGCATTATTTAAATATTATTCAACGATGTGGGCAAAGCCCCTTGCATATTGCAGTGAACGCATGTTCAAGCCGATTTCCTTCCAACGTGCGGTCGGATACTGCTCGCCCAAACTTCACTGGACTGCACTGAATAAAAGATTCGCCATAATTAGTGCACATGCACCTTTTTGTTTTTGCTTCGTAGACGGATATTGCAGCTCCGTTGTTAGTAATGTTTCTTTGAGAATGTGTAATTTTGTAACGAGTTTTATATTCGTTTTATAAGCGATTCACCCAACAATTCATTGTACCTACACTATAATTATATTAAGATTATTTATTTCAACATTATACATATGAGTATATAAATAAAAAAGTAATGAACAATCAACACATTAACGAACAAGAACGTTTCCCAAGGCAAAAATTTTGCTGTACTTTTTTCACTCTGCCCATAACACTTTATCACAACACCAATTTATCTCGTCTGCTCGACGTCCGTATGTCACTGCAGGGATCCAGCAGAATATCAGCGTCAGGTATATTTGCCTGACACATGCTGAGCTGGACTCCCATTTGGTGCAACCTTGAGACGCACTCCGCACCTTGCTTTTCCTTATTTCATTTAAACAAAGTATGTCATAATGTCACTCCATTTCTTTAAGTACTTATGTTTTTATTGTTTGTATATTGGCATCTTGTTTTTATATATATTCATGTAATTTGTTATCTTTTAATTGTGCTTTTGTGTTTCTTTTGTATGCACTGAATAAATGTTTTATCGATCTTATCTATCTATCTACACCATGTAATTAATAATGCATACTTTGTAAGTTCCTCATGTACTACAAAACCTTTAAGTACCTAAATAAATTATTATATTATTTTATGCTTTTATATCTTGATATTTTTTTTTTATATTTTATATCTTATAATTAAAGTAGATAGTTAGGTATAGTTGAATTGAGAAAGGAATACTTTATTTTTATGGCGGTAGGAATTTTGTGTTTCATAATCGTCCAAGTTTTATAAATTCAAAAACGCAAGTTATATCGAATCTACATAATGAAGGTGGTTCTGGGCAGGTTTTTATAACAATAAAAGTTAGATACAAACTAACCTGTTATAAATATCACTTAAAACCCCATAACTTGTGAAAACGTAGGCAAAGTTGCCAATAACAAGACTCTCTATTGAGAATTTTTTTGAGCTTTCCATTTCATTTGAATTTCACATAAAAAAGACAAACAACAAAAAACGTTACGCTTCATAAAACTCCCCACAAAAATTCCGTTCTACAATATACGCTTACATTACGCCTTTGAAAAATTCAGACAAAAGGTTCAAGATATTCCCGTTTCATTAAACAGGGTCGCAACTTGCACCGAGACAGTATCTTAGCCTAAAGCTTATTTACTTCCCCACAAAACACACACACTGTTCATGACAGCCCTGTGTGTAATTAGTAATTAACACCTACTTCCTCGGCTTTTTCCTACCCTCATTTCATGTGAGCTTGTGGCAGTAAATTAACAGGCATTATTTAGCATTTTGACGCTACTTTTTCTTAATAATGGAGAGGTTGATAGTGTTTTGTTTTCCATGGATGGTAGGTATTATTAGGTACCTACAAAAATAGAACTTACAGACACAATAAGAAATCCTATAGTGAAACTAAAATGTTAGATACCTTAACGGAAATAAGTAATAAACAGCACAGTGTGCCAAATTTCCTAGAAATAATACGAATCGCGTTCAGATATTCCATTTATTTGTAGATCAAAGACTAGTTTCGGACAGTCAGACTTTAACGAACACTGTTAGGGCACCTTGATAAGCCTTGCGACTTCCTTGAAGCACGAACTAAGATGGCTGTTAGGCGTCCCTTATTGGTTTTCTTTATCTCGTATAGTTATGCGACGAGTGTGTGTGAGGGTGGAGGACAACGAATAAAGACTAGTACTGCAATTATAAAAAGACTGTATTTTTATGAGACACTAATTTCATTTCTTACTACTGTTCCTTCCACCATGACAACATGTAAAAAAGTTCGCACGCACTTCACGTCACTGAGCACGTTTTGCGGCGGTACCGCCCGCCGAGGAGGGCGCCACCGTCAGCGCCGCATTCCGGCCGGTTAAAACATCACGCCACCTTCGCTGGATGGCGTTGGCAGATCAATGAACATGCCGGCCGCCTTGAAATCTTCTGGTTTCAATAAGTTTATGTTGCTGCTTCGTCGGGGACTCTGCAGTCTTCATTGGTGTCATCGCTTGTCGGTGATGGCACCGGTAGGGCACAGATTTTGGTGAAAACTCGTTGTACAGGTCCCGTAGCTGTTTGAATTGTAGCTACACGGCTCACACCATCCTTTCCTGTAAACACCTTTATAATCCTACCCATGCGCCATCGCAGAGGTGGTAGGTTGTCCTCTTTGATAACAACGAGAGTGTTCAAAGCTATGTCCTGATTATGTGACTTCCACTTAGTCCTCATCTGAAGTTCCGAAATGTAATCGGTAGACCAACGCTTCCAAAACTGCTGTCTCATCTGTTCCAACCTATTGAACCGCGTCAGCTGATTGATCGGCCTTTCTGTCAGGTCCTTGCAGGCTGGTGAGAGGAGAGGCCGGCCAATTAGGAAGTGTGCCGGGCTGAGTGGAAGAAGGTCATGTGGGTCTGAGGACATAGGATACATTGGACGGGAGTTCAGGACGGCTTCGATCTGTGTCAACACCGTGCTGAACTCCTCGTATGTTAAGTTAGCGGTACCCACAACACGCCGTAGGTGGTGTTTACAGGATTTCACTCCTGCTTCCCATAATCCCCCAAAATGAGGAGCGTAAGGCGGTATAAATCTAAACTCAATATTATCGTTCGATAAATGATCAACAATTTGATGTGAATGTTCTTTAAACATCAACTGAATCTCTTTCATGGCACCGATAAAGTTTCTCCCATTATCAGAGAATATTTGGGCAGGTTTACCACGACGGGATATAAACCTTTTAAGGGCCAATATATACTCTTGAGCAGAAAGGGTACTGACTAGTTCGAGATGTATAGCTCGTGTTATAAAACAAACAAATAGGCAAATATAACCTTTTTCAAGTTTAGCCCCCCTACCTTTGCGGTTTAATACGGATACGGGTCCAGCATAGTCCACTCCACATCGGATGAAAGGGAATCCCGGTTCTAACCGTTCAGAAGGAAGATTACCCATGATTGGTGCAACGGTTTTACCCTTCATTCGTGTGCAGCGGACGCACTGATGGACAACCTTTCTGGCCAGGTGTCTACCGCCTAACGGCCACCAAGTCTCGCGCATGGTAGCCAGTAACAATTGGGGACCAGCGTGAAGAAGCTGCTTATGCAAATGCTGAAACAATAACAGCGTAAAGTAATGTTTACTACTTAGTAGTGTCGGATGCTTTTTATCATAATCGAAATCAGGTGAATTATTTAAGCGTCCGCCTACTCTTATTATATCATTATTATCAAGGAATATATTAAGACTCGAAATTGCACATGTAGTTTTTAATGGTAAGTTACCTTTCAATTTAATATATTCATCAGGAAAAGATTCCCGCTGTGCGAGGCGCGTCAACATCTGTGTTGACGCACACACCTCGCTCACTGATAACGGCCCTACAGTACGCTCATGTCGTTGTGTGCGTGAGTTACGTATGAATCGCAGCACGTAAGCACCGGTACGTCTAATACTATTGTAGGAAGAAAACCTATCGAAATTGATAACATTATTACTATTTTGTGTAACGTCACAAACCATGGCTGTAATTTTTGATTTTAGTTCTGGTAGGTCAGTAGCGGCATAGTCACAATGAGAAGTTGCGCCTTGTTGAGACCACATCGACTCAGGATGTTGTAGGTACGGTGGACCGTCCCACCATATACTACTGTCACTGAGTACGTCAAGACTGAGACCACGTGAGACTAAGTCCGCTGGGTTATTTTTAGAACCTACATGGGACCACATACCGTTACTGGTAATTTCATTTATTTCGACTATTCTATTTTGAACGAATGTCTTTAATGAATGAGGAGACATTCGAAGCCACCCAAGAACAATGGTTGAGTCTGTCCAAAAGAAAGTTTTATGAAAAGTCAAACGTAATGCATCAATAATTTTTCTGTATAAACGTGCGCCAATTAAAGCCCCGCATAATTCGAGTCGTGGTATACTCACTGGTTTTAATGGCGCGACCTTACTTTTGGCACAGAGTAACTTAATAGTCACAGGTGAATTACCTGAGTAGGTACGCACATAAGCGCATGCACCGTATGCACATTGGGACGCGTCTGTAAAGATATGTAATTCTATATATTGTGTGTGCACACCTAGTACATGACGCGGGATACGTAGTTTGTGTAAACTTTGTAGGGTATTAATGAATTTCTTCCAAGTTAATGTAACGTCATTAGGAACCGGATCGTCCCAATTTATTTTACACAACCATAACTTTTGCATTAAAATTTTTGCTATTATTATTGCCGGTGCTAAAATACCTAAAGGGTCATACACCTGCGCTATAACAGATAACATTGTTCGCTTAGTCAATGGTTTATCATTATTAATTACCCGTGTTGTGAAATGCAATTCATCAGTTTTATTATACCAGCCCATTCCTAACGTTTTATTTTGACACTGGTCTCCTAATGACAACCTTTTAGATATGTCATGGGCAGTGATATCCAAATTAAATATCCATTTACGTAAAGGAAGACACGCCGATTTTAAGGTATTAGTTACCTTTTCGCACATCTGTAATAAACTATCTAAATCATCATTTCCTATCAACACATCATCGACATAAAAGTCATTTCTGATCACGGCAGACACCTGTTCATCCTTACATTCACGCGCGAGTTGGTTCAGACACCTCATGCTCAAATAAGGTGCTGACGCCGTGCCGTACGTCACGGTGTTGAGACGATATACACCTATTGGGTCCAACGGATGTTTACGCCATAGAATTAATTGTAAATCGCGTTGATCCAGCTGTATTAAAATTTGACGGTACATTTTTTCCACATCGGCACATGCTACGTGTTTATACTGCCTAAAGCGTAATAATATGGAAAAAATGTCGTTTTGAAGCGGTGGCCCAATGAACTGAATATCGTTCAATGATTTGCCTGAAGATGTCGCTGCGCTCGCATCGAACACTGTGCGCAGTTTAGTAGTACTACTATTCTCATTCATAACACCGTGATGTGGCAAGAAATAGTGAGGGGAACCGAATGTATCTACGCGACTCATGTGACCGAGACTTTCGTATTGATTCATAAAATCAATATATTTTTCCTTAAATTCTGGCAAACGAGAAAACTTTCGTTCGAGAGATAACAAACGTTTTTCAGCTGAATTATAGCTTTTTCCGAGAACCATAGGCGATTCCTTTAAAGGAATGCGCACAGAAAATTTACCTTCCTGAGTACGCGTTGTCGTTTCAACGAAAATGTTCTCGCACATTTGTTCGTCGGCACTAAGGACATTTCCCACATTAGGAATTTCTTCGAGTTCCCAGAATCGTTTTAACTGTACATCTAGTATTTGCGAATAATTACATTGAACCTGATTAATGCGCAGGCCATTATTATTATTATACAAAGGTCCAGACATTATCCACCCTAGTTGTGTATTTTGTAAGTGAGGTCCGTTTTTCAACTTAATTTTACCGTCACATAACAGATCCCAAAACTTATCCGCGCCTATCAATATATCAATATCCGATGGCGAATGAAAGCTCGGATCAGCAAGTTGGATATTGTCTGGAATAATAATACTATTTACGTTTACATTAGAAGCCGGTAACCTATTTGTGATAGACGGCAACACTAAACATTCAATGTTAGTGTGATAATGCTTAACTTTTGAACGTAATTGTATTTTACATGTGTGGGTAGACTTTGCTATCGAATGACCCACACCGGTAACTTAACAAGTGGACTGTAATAAAGGTATATTTAATATATCGCATAAATTCTTTGTTATAAAACACTGTTGGCTACCATTATCCAGGAGCACTCGTACAGTGTGATACTTGTTTTTACTATCTGCAATATCCACTAATGCTGTGGATAGCAGGACCGTGGGTAACACGGAATATGTTTGTTTACTAAGTGAAACAGAACTATCAGTTGAAGTATGTAACGAGGTTGAGACATTGGAGACGTTGGTGTTCGGTTGCGACTGTGAACTCGCCCCGCCAACATTTAATGCGCCGTCTTTGTCTATACTATCGACATGAATCAAACTGTTATGTTTATCAAGATGACACAGCCTACACGGACCGAATCTACAATCTTTGACCGCGTGGCCTGTGCGTAAACAATTTTTACAAATATTAGTTGTGTTAACAAAGTTAATCCTGTCTTGAACAGGTAAATTAATGAACTTAGAACACGTATAAAGCGAATGATTACTTTTACACATTTCACATACGCGCGGACCGCGCTTACTAGTTTTATTGTTATTACTATTATCACCAACGTTGGTAGCGACGTAACTATGAGTTGGTTGTTTCTTGTTATGGGTGTGTTCATTACCTTTGTTGTCGTGTGAATGTTTGCTATGATTCACCTTAATCATTTCTAACATATCCGCCCTATCCTTGAGAAACTTTAGTAAATCATCTAACTTCAAGAATGGCTTCGTATCAGCATGATAAAGTGTACCTTTAAACTGTTCCCATTCACGTTCGGTACCAGGATCTAGTTTAGAAACAACCAAATAAATTATCAACGTATCCCACGTATGCGTTTGTTCCCCTAGTGAGGTAAGTGCACGTAAGTTTCTTAGTACAGTGTCTATTAATTTCCTAATTTGTGAAGCTGATTCCTTATTTATAGAAGGTATCGTATAGAGGGATTTGACGTGGTTGTGTTGCAACAATCGTGGATTATTATACCGATTTTGTAGCAGCTCCCACGCGTGAGTGTAATTAATGGCCGTGAATTCCAATGCACTAATTACCTGCGACGCATTAGTCGTTAATGACGATCGCAGGTAATGGAATTTCTGTATACTGTCTAAATCCTCACGATCATGGATCATACTACAGTACGAATTCTTAAACTCCAACCAGTGATCGTATGAACCGTCAAAGGTAGGTATTTTAATGTCCGGTAACTTTACACTTATTTTATTTTTATTGATTAAACTATTACTATTTTCAGGTACCTCTTTATGCAGCAAGAGTTTGGCGGAAGCTACAGCCCTATAATATTGATTTTCAAAACACTCTCTCTCTTCCAGTCGTTTTGGAAGATCAAGCTCGTCCGTACCTTCCTCAACTTTATCTTGTAACTCACTATAGTTTTCTAACAAACTCGAACTGTTTTCAACGCGTAACTTTAACTCTAGTAATTGTTGATCATTTAACGGACAAGTATATTTTTTTATATAATTTTCCAATATAGTTAACCGACCTTTTATCCCTGCTCTTTTCTTTATTAAATCCGACATCTTAAGCTCATTCATTTTAGGGAAAAATAAGAACAAGAGTACTCACTGTAAACCTTCTGTGTTGCACGAATGCCACCGGTGTGCCACGTGCCGCGGCCTGCGAGTTTACGGCTTACGGCTGTCGGCCTTCCACTTACCGGCTAGGCACCGCCACTCAACAACTGGAATGACAGCACGAAATTAACACAAACCGATTGAAAGGATGGGAATTGGGTAGGAAGTTCAGACCTGCCACTCCTCTAGATCCATAAGTTTTCAACGCCGAATGGATTTTCTTCATGAACTCGTATATTTATGCGACGAATATTTGAAGATTCTTGAATCCACTACAGACAGAACTGGAACTCTTCTTGATTTGGCTCGGATGGACCAATATGTTAGGGCACCTTGATAAGCCTTGCGACTTCCTTGAAGCACGAACTAAGATGGCTGTTAGGCGTCCCTTATTGGTTTTCTTTATCTCGTATAGTTATGCGACGAGTGTGTGTGAGGGTGGAGGACAACGAATAAAGACTAGTACTGCAATTATAAAAAGACTGTATTTTTATGAGACACTAATTTCATTTCTTACTACTGTTCCTTCCACCATGACAACATGTAAAAAAGTTCGCACGCACTTCACGTCACTGAGCACGTTTTGCGGCGGTACCGCCCGCCGAGGAGGGCGCCACCGTCAGCGCCGCATTCCGGCCGGTTAAAACATCACGCCACCTTCGCTGGATGGCGTTGGCAGATCAATGAACAAACACCAAACCCTTAAACCGTAAATTTACTCCGAAGTAACTAACAAGTTACCTAATCCCGTTGAAGCGGATTCAGCAACAGTATACAATTATAAGTTCTAGCCAAAGACATCTAAGACATCAGTTTAGAGTTTCCAAATCCGCCGCTGCACCGCTGCAAGTGGAAAAGCGATGCGGTCGAACTTCGCAGACTGGATTGATCGCGAAAGACTGCGCCGAAATTGAATTTCGTCCAAATCTCAATATCGGATAATCGGCTCAAGCAAACGTGTTGGCGTGAATGCAATCTCGACGCCACTCCGCTTAGATTTGCTAGTCCACACGTCTACTATCTATCTATCTATCGTAGCGTAGGAAAAGGTTGGAATAAACAGTAATTATGTGAACCCATAAATAGGATATTTTACTTGAAACATGGTTTCATCTTCTCTTGTTTTGGCACAACTGTTTGAGAAGAGCACATGCGTTTATAAAAGTATTTGCCAATCACCAAGGTAGCGTGGCCCAACGTCCCGGATGGGTTAGACGTCCATGTGTTAAAGTTTTAATAATATTTGCATCAATAGATTTTAACCCTGCTAGTTCGAATAAAGCCCGAAATCCTCAGAATACGTTGCCAGAATTCCACTAACAACTCACTTAGAACCAACTTATCATATTGTCGCAAGGCTTATTAAGTACCACAGCATAATAGGCTCACTGCCAACTTGAATGATAAATGGAAATCCTCATAACGATGTATGAAAACCTTTCGACGTATTTCTACATTTTGTAACAATTGTGGCTGGCTCGCGTCCACATGTGCCCACTGTGCAAAATTTCCGTTCTACGCCAAGCAAAAGCAATTTCCTTGGACTGTTTGTTCTCTATCTATCACGTTTCTTGCCGTGTGGTGACAAAGCCGGCTTTGTTCTCAGTGGCCAGTGTCGCATGCCAGTAAATTATCGAGACTTGTTTTATGTGGAGCGTTTAAAGTCCGGTAAACGGAATCGAACTTAAAAAAACATGTAGTGCTGTATTTTTAAAGCAATCGTATTTGGTTTTCTGTACAAAGACAAGAAGGGCCGGATTTAAGGCAGGGCAACAGGGGCCATGGCCCCGGGCCTCCACAATTTGATTTTTATTGATTAAAAAAAAAGTATCGTTGGTCCAATACGCTAAATTATGTTTTTTTTATAAAAACGATTATCAAAAAGATAAAGAAATCTTCTATTAGCAAAAGTTATCCTTACTTAATATTGACAGTGATTTACTCCGTCAACTGGATTTCACCGAAATTATCAATGATTTTTCGACGAAAAAAGCTCGCAAAGTTTCATTCGCCTAACATTTATCTTTTTTCTTTTGTATATTTTACCTATTATGTATAAATGATTGAAAACTATGTTTTTTTTTTCGTCCGGTCCATAAACCAAATCGGTGCCTCCACTTCTTGGTTGCCCCAGGGCCTCCACACCTTTAAATTCGGCCCTGCAGACAAATATTTACTCACGAATACGATACAAAGAGAACTCTGTAGTGATGTAATTATACTTGCGAACTTTTGCCTAATAATTTAATGGCTGAACTTTGCAAAATCATAACTCAATTTGTATCTGCTTTAAGTACAATGTTGATGGCATTATACTTTACAAAGTTCAATAAGCAAACAAAGAACATCAAACAAACAAAATTTAGCTTAAAATACACGCAACATAAATCCTTCGAAATCTGCAAACTAAATATAAATATATTCAAATTCATTACAAAGAAAATCCAACCCTCCATTAGTTTTTTTTTTTTTATCATCAAGTTCGATAGAATAAGCCATCCATAAATCTAGCCGAAAAGACGTATTAACTCATTCGCTCGATAAAAGCGCGGGAAATCTTAGAAAAACCCTTGAAAAATTGCGCGAAAAGTTTTCACAATGCAAGCGACGGCGACACGTCGAGATCAAACCAGAGACATTATTCACTGAGATATAAAATGTCACGAGGAATTTACCACAGACTATGAATCGTTAATTATTCTCTTTAGCAGTGTTGGGTGATTATGGAATATTTGCATGGTTAATAACTAATCTCTAATTACGCGATAGGCGATAGTAATATTTTCCTTTGAGGTAGAGTTGAGAAACTTGCAGATACTGAGAACTGGCAATCAATCGGCCTAGCATTTTCTCAACTATGTTCGGGTCGGCTTCCAGTCTAATCGGATGCAGTTGAATACCTACCAGTATTTTACATGGAGTGACTGCCTATCTGACCTCCACAACCTAGTAACTGGGTAACAGGATACCTCTTTTTAAGGCTGGTTGTCAGAATTTCGGGCTTCTGATGACCCGTAACTACTGTCAAAGATCTACGAATGACAGCCGGGACCAACGGCTTAATGTTTTGTCTTTGGCACGGAGGAGTCGCGGTATGTAAAGATGGTCACCCATTCACGGACCAACCCCGGCAAGCGTAGCTTAACCTGATGGACCGACCCGTGCGACTGTTATTACTTAGCCACGAGCTCCTCTGTACTTACTTACGTAAACCAGATAAATCTGGTTATATTGCTAAACTCGTTGGGAATTTCACTAAGATGCTCTCAAACTAACCTAGTTCAGTCTATGAGGCATGCAGAACATGGCTGCCGCACCGCCTGCTAAGAGTTTAGTGCGACGTGATTGGTTAGATTATACCAGATTATTCACCTATCGTCTTAGCGCATAGCAACCATGTTCCTATCTTATACTGGGGTGACGCTAATCCGGCTTCGACGAAGATTCGGCTTGTCAAGCGTCAGTTACGTGAGTTACGGGTTACGCGAAGCTTTGCCAATTACCGATATTGTTGTTATACCTAGCATTAGCAGGCATTAGTCAGACATATCCTTACATATAAAAAACAAAGTCCCCCGCTGCGTCTGTCAGTTTGTCTGTCTGTCTGAACGCGATAAACTCAAAAACTACCGAACGGATCAACAATGGACGGAATGATTCATGCGGAAGGTTTTGGTGTATAATTCATTAAGGTATTCTCTAAATTGGCTGAAATATGACGATTATTGTCGAAGATGTCAGAAAAAATCATGCCGACTGGGAGCTTTACTGGCGTGCGCCGCGTAAGCCGTAAGAAATACATCAAATTTATGTTCTACAGGATTGAAGATCTTAAAAAGTTCACCAAAAAGTCTCCAATAGCATATGCCTATCTTCTAAGGATGACCCACAGTAACCATTATTATTTTTCAGAATTTGATAAAAATTTCATTATTTTTCTGACGTTATTTTGACCGCCGATCTTATTAATCCTTATCCAATAAAATATGTTATTTAAAATTGGGCATTTAATTTAGATTAAAATATGGCTGACATCATATCATTTAAATGAATAGTTTAAAAGATATCACAGATTCAACATTACACGTAACAAAATAATTATGGTTGACGGCAACGCGGGCGCAGCGGTAGAAGTCAATGACCTTTTCCTCGGCTATTAGGTATGTGATCCCTGTAGTACGTTCCCGTGGGATATTGTCCAACATCAACGCGTACTGTGTGCGTAAAATGGTAGGTAGGTAATAGTAGTACACAAACGGCATTTTCTGAGAACAAGTTGGGTGCACTATGAAAGCTTACATGTAATTTTCCATAAAATTCATAATTATTTTAATTGACCCTATAATGTTGTGCACCTCCTATCCGACCTAAACGCAAATAATATGCTATGATTTTTTCCTTCCACAAATTCTACTCCTAGTCTGACTTATCATTACAAGCATTACAAACCACACATTAACTTGAACCACAGACTTGAAACAACAAATACACCACAATTAACATCATCCACCAATGTTCATTGATTGGTAAAAGTCATGGAAACGAGTAATTAACTCCGATTATATTTCTGTGATACGGATACATACCTAGAACCGATGCAAAGGGTTCGGAAACTCGAAACAAAGGAATAACAGCAATTAACAATATGATTGCCATTCTGTGGGAGTGAATCAATATTTGACTTTTAGGCCCAGACTCCAGCAAAGCGGAAATGTGCGGAGATGTCCGAAGCGGAGACGAGAAGATATGTTTTTCAGCTAGGGTGTATCCACCGAAGCTGTGTGGAGATGCGTACTGGCTAGACTGGAGAGCGGAGATGTGTGTGATGAGACGCGGGGGAACTAGTGGCACCGCTTACTGCACGCCGCTCACATCTCTTCTCGTCTCCGCTGAGCGCCGTCGCGTCGCTAGCTTGCGAGGCACAGCTCACATCTCCGCTTCGATCGCGCCAAACAAATATGATATATCTCCGCTTGGTGGTATCCACTGAAGCTGAGTGGAGACGAGATGTGTGAATAACGAAATTCTAAAGGTTGTTTAAAACACATCTCCTCTCCTCTCGTCTCGTCTCCGCTTTGGTGGAATCTGGGCCTTCAACCATTCTGCAGCAATAAGGACAGGACTACACTAGGTGGTGTAGATTCACCAACATTCTACAAAAGTAAATGCTCTCGAAAATTCTGTTTTAATTCCTGATATTTTCATCGAATGCCTGCACGAATATCTTTGGAATATGCTTGCGTATTTTGCATTGCAAGGGCGAACTGTGCAGTTTTTGTAGTTGGTTATAAAAAAGAATATCTCTGCCTTTCCTCGTGTTATTTTCCTGGTAAAATGAATTTTCATTACTACCTATGCCTTTTTTATTATACTTATGTATTTAACTACCTATTCATTTTTTTTAAATTAATTTTACTATAGTGGTCGGCACGACATTCCATTATTAATAATAACCGGTTTGTTAGCTTGGGAGGGCACTTAATCTAGCTTTCCGATATGTCGCCTACATACGGTGCTTCGAGCCACTGGCCGGTGGTACTCTAACGTTCAACAGATGGCACAATAACTGACTGGAACTACTGGCTCTGCGGTTACTAATCACTAAGCAAGCAGCTTGGTAACCGCAGAGTCAGTGCTCGGAGCACCGTATGTATGTAGGTGACATTTCGGAAAGCTAGATTAAGTGCCCTCCCAAGCTAAAGCGTTTAATGAAGGTTGGCTTATATTGTACAGTTTAATATTTCCAGTTTAGGTGTATCAACCATTAACTTCAGACTGATTTCAAAGAGATATTATGATTTTGTATTATTCTGAATTCGCCAATACTTATTCCTCGCAATTTCTCTGAAACAGGAGAAACTCTTCCCCAGTATCCGAACTTACTTTGAATTAATGAGTTACTTCAAAAACGGTGAAGGAAAACATCGTGGGTAACTGGCACGCCTGAGAGACATTTCTGAACGGCATGTGAAGTCAAGTCCGACACCCATGGGCGGCATTAAAAAAACTCTGACACCAGATTAATCAGTATCCGTATGAAAAAGTAAGAAGAATCATAAATCGGTTAAAAATAAAGGCTCAACCAGAAAAACCCAGTTAAAAATCCTCGAATATTCAGAAAATAAAGTAACGTTGCATTATTTAAATATTATTCAACGATGTGGGCAAAGCCCCTTGCATATTGCAGTGAACGCATGTTCAAGCCGATTTCCTTCCAACGTGCGGTCGGATACTGCTCGCCCAAACTTCACTGGACTGCACTGAATAAAAGATTCGCCATAATTAGTGCACATGCACCTTTTTGTTTTTGCTTCGTAGACGGATATTGCAGCTCCGTTGTTAGTAATGTTTCTTTGAGAATGTGTAATTTTGTAACGAGTTTTATATTCGTTTTATAAGCGATTCACCCAACAATTCATTGTACCTACACTATAATTATATTAAGATTATTTATTTCAACATTATACATATGAGTATATAAATAAAAAAGTAATGAACAATCAACACATTAACGAACAAGAACGTTTCCCAAGGCAAAAATTTTGCTGTACTTTTTTCACTCTGCCCATAACACTTTATCACAACACCAATTTATCTCGTCTGCTCGACGTCCGTATGTCACTGCAGGGATCCAGCAGAATATCAGCGTCAGGTATATTTGCCTGACACATGCTGAGCTGGACTCCCATTTGGTGCAACCTTGAGACGCACTCCGCACCTTGCTTTTCCTTATTTCATTTAAACAAAGTATGTCATAATGTCACTCCATTTCTTTAAGTACTTATGTTTTTATTGTTTGTATATTGGCATCTTGTTTTTATATATATTCATGTAATTTGTTATCTTTTAATTGTGCTTTTGTGTTTCTTTTGTATGCACTGAATAAATGTTTTATCGATCTTATCTATCTATCTACACCATGTAATTAATAATGCATACTTTGTAAGTTCCTCATGTACTACAAAACCTTTAAGTACCTAAATAAATTATTATATTATTTTATGCTTTTATATCTTGATATTTTTTTTTTATATTTTATATCTTATAATTAAAGTAGATAGTTAGGTATAGTTGAATTGAGAAAGGAATACTTTATTTTTATGGCGGTAGGAATTTTGTGTTTCATAATCGTCCAAGTTTTATAAATTCAAAAACGCAAGTTATATCGAATCTACATAATGAAGGTGGTTCTGGGCAGGTTTTTATAACAATAAAAGTTAGATACAAACTAACCTGTTATAAATATCACTTAAAACCCCATAACTTGTGAAAACGTAGGCAAAGTTGCCAATAACAAGACTCTCTATTGAGAATTTTTTTGAGCTTTCCATTTCATTTGAATTTCACATAAAAAAGACAAACAACAAAAAACGTTACGCTTCATAAAACTCCCCACAAAAATTCCGTTCTACAATATACGCTTACATTACGCCTTTGAAAAATTCAGACAAAAGGTTCAAGATATTCCCGTTTCATTAAACAGGGTCGCAACTTGCACCGAGACAGTATCTTAGCCTAAAGCTTATTTACTTCCCCACAAAACACACACACTGTTCATGACAGCCCTGTGTGTAATTAGTAATTAACACCTACTTCCTCGGCTTTTTCCTACCCTCATTTCATGTGAGCTTGTGGCAGTAAATTAACAGGCATTATTTAGCATTTTGACGCTACTTTTTCTTAATAATGGAGAGGTTGATAGTGTTTTGTTTTCCATGGATGGTAGGTATTATTAGGTACCTACAAAAATAGAACTTACAGACACAATAAGAAATCCTATAGTGAAACTAAAATGTTAGATACCTTAACGGAAATAAGTAATAAACAGCACAGTGTGCCAAATTTCCTAGAAATAATACGAATCGCGTTCAGATATTCCATTTATTTGTAGATCAAAGACTAGTTTCGGACAGTCAGACTTTAACGAACACTGTTAGGGCACCTTGATAAGCCTTGCGACTTCCTTGAAGCACGAACTAAGATGGCTGTTAGGCGTCCCTTATTGGTTTTCTTTATCTCGTATAGTTATGCGACGAGTGTGTGTGAGGGTGGAGGACAACGAATAAAGACTAGTACTGCAATTATAAAAAGACTGTATTTTTATGAGACACTAATTTCATTTCTTACTACTGTTCCTTCCACCATGACAACATGTAAAAAAGTTCGCACGCACTTCACGTCACTGAGCACGTTTTGCGGCGGTACCGCCCGCCGAGGAGGGCGCCACCGTCAGCGCCGCATTCCGGCCGGTTAAAACATCACGCCACCTTCGCTGGATGGCGTTGGCAGATCAATGAACATGCCGGCCGCCTTGAAATCTTCTGGTTTCAATAAGTTTATGTTGCTGCTTCGTCGGGGACTCTGCAGTCTTCATTGGTGTCATCGCTTGTCGGTGATGGCACCGGTAGGGCACAGATTTTGGTGAAAACTCGTTGTACAGGTCCCGTAGCTGTTTGAATTGTAGCTACACGGCTCACACCATCCTTTCCTGTAAACACCTTTATAATCCTACCCATGCGCCATCGCAGAGGTGGTAGGTTGTCCTCTTTGATAACAACGAGAGTGTTCAAAGCTATGTCCTGATTATGTGACTTCCACTTAGTCCTCATCTGAAGTTCCGAAATGTAATCGGTAGACCAACGCTTCCAAAACTGCTGTCTCATCTGTTCCAACCTATTGAACCGCGTCAGCTGATTGATCGGCCTTTCTGTCAGGTCCTTGCAGGCTGGTGAGAGGAGAGGCCGGCCAATTAGGAAGTGTGCCGGGCTGAGTGGAAGAAGGTCATGTGGGTCTGAGGACATAGGATACATTGGACGGGAGTTCAGGACGGCTTCGATCTGTGTCAACACCGTGCTGAACTCCTCGTATGTTAAGTTAGCGGTACCCACAACACGCCGTAGGTGGTGTTTACAGGATTTCACTCCTGCTTCCCATAATCCCCCAAAATGAGGAGCGTAAGGCGGTATAAATCTAAACTCAATATTATCGTTCGATAAATGATCAACAATTTGATGTGAATGTTCTTTAAACATCAACTGAATCTCTTTCATGGCACCGATAAAGTTTCTCCCATTATCAGAGAATATTTGGGCAGGTTTACCACGACGGGATATAAACCTTTTAAGGGCCAATATATACTCTTGAGCAGAAAGGGTACTGACTAGTTCGAGATGTATAGCTCGTGTTATAAAACAAACAAATAGGCAAATATAACCTTTTTCAAGTTTAGCCCCCCTACCTTTGCGGTTTAATACGGATACGGGTCCAGCATAGTCCACTCCACATCGGATGAAAGGGAATCCCGGTTCTAACCGTTCAGAAGGAAGATTACCCATGATTGGTGCAACGGTTTTACCCTTCATTCGTGTGCAGCGGACGCACTGATGGACAACCTTTCTGGCCAGGTGTCTACCGCCTAACGGCCACCAAGTCTCGCGCATGGTAGCCAGTAACAATTGGGGACCAGCGTGAAGAAGCTGCTTATGCAAATGCTGAAACAATAACAGCGTAAAGTAATGTTTACTACTTAGTAGTGTCGGATGCTTTTTATCATAATCGAAATCAGGTGAATTATTTAAGCGTCCGCCTACTCTTATTATATCATTATTATCAAGGAATATATTAAGACTCGAAATTGCACATGTAGTTTTTAATGGTAAGTTACCTTTCAATTTAATATATTCATCAGGAAAAGATTCCCGCTGTGCGAGGCGCGTCAACATCTGTGTTGACGCACACACCTCGCTCACTGATAACGGCCCTACAGTACGCTCATGTCGTTGTGTGCGTGAGTTACGTATGAATCGCAGCACGTAAGCACCGGTACGTCTAATACTATTGTAGGAAGAAAACCTATCGAAATTGATAACATTATTACTATTTTGTGTAACGTCACAAACCATGGCTGTAATTTTTGATTTTAGTTCTGGTAGGTCAGTAGCGGCATAGTCACAATGAGAAGTTGCGCCTTGTTGAGACCACATCGACTCAGGATGTTGTAGGTACGGTGGACCGTCCCACCATATACTACTGTCACTGAGTACGTCAAGACTGAGACCACGTGAGACTAAGTCCGCTGGGTTATTTTTAGAACCTACATGGGACCACATACCGTTACTGGTAATTTCATTTATTTCGACTATTCTATTTTGAACGAATGTCTTTAATGAATGAGGAGACATTCGAAGCCACCCAAGAACAATGGTTGAGTCTGTCCAAAAGAAAGTTTTATGAAAAGTCAAACGTAATGCATCAATAATTTTTCTGTATAAACGTGCGCCAATTAAAGCCCCGCATAATTCGAGTCGTGGTATACTCACTGGTTTTAATGGCGCGACCTTACTTTTGGCACAGAGTAACTTAATAGTCACAGGTGAATTACCTGAGTAGGTACGCACATAAGCGCATGCACCGTATGCACATTGGGACGCGTCTGTAAAGATATGTAATTCTATATATTGTGTGTGCACACCTAGTACATGACGCGGGATACGTAGTTTGTGTAAACTTTGTAGGGTATTAATGAATTTCTTCCAAGTTAATGTAACGTCATTAGGAACCGGATCGTCCCAATTTATTTTACACAACCATAACTTTTGCATTAAAATTTTTGCTATTATTATTGCCGGTGCTAAAATACCTAAAGGGTCATACACCTGCGCTATAACAGATAACATTGTTCGCTTAGTCAATGGTTTATCATTATTAATTACCCGTGTTGTGAAATGCAATTCATCAGTTTTATTATACCAGCCCATTCCTAACGTTTTATTTTGACACTGGTCTCCTAATGACAACCTTTTAGATATGTCATGGGCAGTGATATCCAAATTAAATATCCATTTACGTAAAGGAAGACACGCCGATTTTAAGGTATTAGTTACCTTTTCGCACATCTGTAATAAACTATCTAAATCATCATTTCCTATCAACACATCATCGACATAAAAGTCATTTCTGATCACGGCAGACACCTGTTCATCCTTACATTCACGCGCGAGTTGGTTCAGACACCTCATGCTCAAATAAGGTGCTGACGCCGTGCCGTACGTCACGGTGTTGAGACGATATACACCTATTGGGTCCAACGGATGTTTACGCCATAGAATTAATTGTAAATCGCGTTGATCCAGCTGTATTAAAATTTGACGGTACATTTTTTCCACATCGGCACATGCTACGTGTTTATACTGCCTAAAGCGTAATAATATGGAAAAAATGTCGTTTTGAAGCGGTGGCCCAATGAACTGAATATCGTTCAATGATTTGCCTGAAGATGTCGCTGCGCTCGCATCGAACACTGTGCGCAGTTTAGTAGTACTACTATTCTCATTCATAACACCGTGATGTGGCAAGAAATAGTGAGGGGAACCGAATGTATCTACGCGACTCATGTGACCGAGACTTTCGTATTGATTCATAAAATCAATATATTTTTCCTTAAATTCTGGCAAACGAGAAAACTTTCGTTCGAGAGATAACAAACGTTTTTCAGCTGAATTATAGCTTTTTCCGAGAACCATAGGCGATTCCTTTAAAGGAATGCGCACAGAAAATTTACCTTCCTGAGTACGCGTTGTCGTTTCAACGAAAATGTTCTCGCACATTTGTTCGTCGGCACTAAGGACATTTCCCACATTAGGAATTTCTTCGAGTTCCCAGAATCGTTTTAACTGTACATCTAGTATTTGCGAATAATTACATTGAACCTGATTAATGCGCAGGCCATTATTATTATTATACAAAGGTCCAGACATTATCCACCCTAGTTGTGTATTTTGTAAGTGAGGTCCGTTTTTCAACTTAATTTTACCGTCACATAACAGATCCCAAAACTTATCCGCGCCTATCAATATATCAATATCCGATGGCGAATGAAAGCTCGGATCAGCAAGTTGGATATTGTCTGGAATAATAATACTATTTACGTTTACATTAGAAGCCGGTAACCTATTTGTGATAGACGGCAACACTAAACATTCAATGTTAGTGTGATAATCAGTGATCGGAGTAGGTAGATTGATTTTTAGTACTTGTATCATAAATGCACACAGAAAGAATAACATGGATGCGCACTCTACGAACCGAAGTAAACGAGTGAACTACCTGGCATGTCGTCGGCGGGCGTACGCATTGTTCTGATAACCGGTTATTGTACCACCCATGATCCTTTGTTCTGATTGGTCGTTGGGTTTTGTCAAATCGTGACAAAAAAAAAATAGGAAGAATAATAAAGAATAAAATTGCTCATTTTATTACAATTCCTACCTTTTTTTTGAGGATGGCAAATCATCAAATGACTCCTTCCACTCTGGCAGAATACAATTCCTACATAAGTTCCGGTTTTTTTTTAATAATCCACCAATTCCGGAGGAATGTCCATAGTAATATATACGTTTCGGATCAATGACCCCAGTTCAATCTACCTACTCCGATCACTGGTGATAATGCTTAACTTTTGAACGTAATTGTATTTTACATGTGTGGGTAGACTTTGCTATCGAATGACCCACACCGGTAACTTGACAAGTGGACTGTAATAAAGGTATATTTAATATATCGCATAAATTCTTTGTTATAAAACACTGTTGGCTACCATTATCCAGGAGCACTCGTACAGTGTGATACTTGTTTTTACTATCTGCAATATCCACTAATGCTGTGGATAGCAGGACCGTGGGTAACACGGAATATGTTTGTTTACTAAGTGAAACAGAACTATCAGTTGAAGTATGTAACGAGGTTGAGACATTGGAGACGTTGGTGTTCGGTTGCGACTGTGAACTCGCCCCGCCAACATTTAATGCGCCGTCTTTGTCTATACTATCGACATGAATCAAACTGTTATGTTTATCAAGATGACACAGCCTACACGGACCGAATCTACAATCTTTGACCGCGTGGCCTGTGCGTAAACAATTTTTACAAATATTAGTTGTGTTAACAAAGTTAATCCTGTCTTGAACAGGTAAATTAATGAACTTAGAACACGTATAAAGCGAATGATTACTTTTACACATTTCACATACGCGCGGACCGCGCTTACTAGTTTTATTGTTATTACTATTATCACCAACGTTGGTAGCGACGTAACTATGAGTTGGTTGTTTCTTGTTATGGGTGTGTTCATTACCTTTGTTGTCGTGTGAATGTTTGCTATGATTCACCTTAATCATTTCTAACATATCCGCCCTATCCTTGAGAAACTTTAGTAAATCATCTAACTTCAAGAATGGCTTCGTATCAGCATGATAAAGTGTACCTTTAAACTGTTCCCATTCACGTTCGGTACCAGGATCTAGTTTAGAAACAACCAAATAAATTATCAACGTATCCCACGTATGCGTTTGTTCCCCTAGTGAGGTAAGTGCACGTAAGTTTCTTAGTACAGTGTCTATTAATTTCCTAATTTGTGAAGCTGATTCCTTATTTATAGAAGGTATCGTATAGAGGGATTTGACGTGGTTGTGTTGCAACAATCGTGGATTATTATACCGATTTTGTAGCAGCTCCCACGCGTGAGTGTAATTAATGGCCGTGAATTCCAATGCACTAATTACCTGCGACGCATTAGTCGTTAATGACGATCGCAGGTAATGGAATTTCTGTATACTGTCTAAATCCTCACGATCATGGATCATACTACAGTACGAATTCTTAAACTCCAACCAGTGATCGTATGAACCGTCAAAGGTAGGTATTTTAATGTCCGGTAACTTTACACTTATTTTATTTTTATTGATTAAACTATTACTATTTTCAGGTACCTCTTTATGCAGCAAGAGTTTGGCGGAAGCTACAGCCCTATAATATTGATTTTCAAAACACTCTCTCTCTTCCAGTCGTTTTGGAAGATCAAGCTCGTCCGTACCTTCCTCAACTTTATCTTGTAACTCACTATAGTTTTCTAACAAACTCGAACTGTTTTCAACGCGTAACTTTAACTCTAGTAATTGTTGATCATTTAACGGACAAGTATATTTTTTTATATAATTTTCCAATATAGTTAACCGACCTTTTATCCCTGCTCTTTTCTTTATTAAATCCGACATCTTAAGCTCATTCATTTTAGGGAAAAATAAGAACAAGAGTACTCACTGTAAACCTTCTGTGTTGCACGAATGCCACCGGTGTGCCACGTGCCGCGGCCTGCGAGTTTACGGCTTACGGCTGTCGGCCTTCCACTTACCGGCTAGGCACCGCCACTCAACAACTGGAATGACAGCACGAAATTAACACAAACCGATTGAAAGGATGGGAATTGGGTAGGAAGTTCAGACCTGCCACTCCTCTAGATCCATAAGTTTTCAACGCCGAATGGATTTTCTTCATGAACTCGTATATTTATGCGACGAATATTTGAAGATTCTTGAATCCACTACAGACAGAACTGGAACTCTTCTTGATTTGGCTCGGATGGACCAATATGTTAGGGCACCTTGATAAGCCTTGCGACTTCCTTGAAGCACGAACTAAGATGGCTGTTAGGCGTCCCTTATTGGTTTTCTTTATCTCGTATAGTTATGCGACGAGTGTGTGTGAGGGTGGAGGACAACGAATAAAGACTAGTACTGCAATTATAAAAAGACTGTATTTTTATGAGACACTAATTTCATTTCTTACTACTGTTCCTTCCACCATGACAACATGTAAAAAAGTTCGCACGCACTTCACGTCACTGAGCACGTTTTGCGGCGGTACCGCCCGCCGAGGAGGGCGCCACCGTCAGCGCCGCATTCCGGCCGGTTAAAACATCACGCCACCTTCGCTGGATGGCGTTGGCAGATCAATGAACAAACACCAAACCCTTAAACCGTAAATTTACTCCGAAGTAACTAACAAGTTACCTAATCCCGTTGAAGCGGATTCAGCAACAGTATACAATTATAAGTTCTAGCCAAAGACATCTAAGACATCAGTTTAGAGTTTCCAAATCCGCCGCTGCACCGCTGCAAGTGGAAAAGCGATGCGGTCGAACTTCGCAGACTGGATTGATCGCGAAAGACTGCGCCGAAATTGAATTTCGTCCAAATCTCAATATCGGATAATCGGCTCAAGCAAACGTGTTGGCGTGAATGCAATCTCGACGCCACTCCGCTTAGATTTGCTAGTCCACACGTCTACTATCTATCTATCTATCGTAGCGTAGGAAAAGGTTGGAATAAACAGTAATTATGTGAACCCATAAATAGGATATTTTACTTGAAACATGGTTTCATCTTCTCTTGTTTTGGCACAACTGTTTGAGAAGAGCACATGCGTTTATAAAAGTATTTGCCAATCACCAAGGTAGCGTGGCCCAACGTCCCGGATGGGTTAGACGTCCATGTGTTAAAGTTTTAATAATATTTGCATCAATAGATTTTAACCCTGCTAGTTCGAATAAAGCCCGAAATCCTCAGAATACGTTGCCAGAATTCCACTAACAACTCACTTAGAACCAACTTATCATATTGTCGCAAGGCTTATTAAGTACCACAGCATAATAGGCTCACTGCCAACTTGAATGATAAATGGAAATCCTCATAACGATGTATGAAAACCTTTCGACGTATTTCTACATTTTGTAACAATTGTGGCTGGCTCGCGTCCACATGTGCCCACTGTGCAAAATTTCCGTTCTACGCCAAGCAAAAGCAATTTCCTTGGACTGTTTGTTCTCTATCTATCACGTTTCTTGCCGTGTGGTGACAAAGCCGGCTTTGTTCTCAGTGGCCAGTGTCGCATGCCAGTAAATTATCGAGACTTGTTTTATGTGGAGCGTTTAAAGTCCGGTAAACGGAATCGAACTTAAAAAAACATGTAGTGCTGTATTTTTAAAGCAATCGTATTTGGTTTTCTGTACAAAGACAAGAAGGGCCGGATTTAAGGCAGGGCAACAGGGGCCATGGCCCCGGGCCTCCACAATTTGATTTTTATTGATTAAAAAAAAAGTATCGTTGGTCCAATACGCTAAATTATGTTTTTTTTATAAAAACGATTATCAAAAAGATAAAGAAATCTTCTATTAGCAAAAGTTATCCTTACTTAATATTGACAGTGATTTACTCCGTCAACTGGATTTCACCGAAATTATCAATGATTTTTCGACGAAAAAAGCTCGCAAAGTTTCATTCGCCTAACATTTATCTTTTTTCTTTTGTATATTTTACCTATTATGTATAAATGATTGAAAACTATGTTTTTTTTTTCGTCCGGTCCATAAACCAAATCGGTGCCTCCACTTCTTGGTTGCCCCAGGGCCTCCACACCTTTAAATTCGGCCCTGCAGACAAATATTTACTCACGAATACGATACAAAGAGAACTCTGTAGTGATGTAATTATACTTGCGAACTTTTGCCTAATAATTTAATGGCTGAACTTTGCAAAATCATAACTCAATTTGTATCTGCTTTAAGTACAATGTTGATGGCATTATACTTTACAAAGTTCAATAAGCAAACAAAGAACATCAAACAAACAAAATTTAGCTTAAAATACACGCAACATAAATCCTTCGAAATCTGCAAACTAAATATAAATATATTCAAATTCATTACAAAGAAAATCCAACCCTCCATTAGTTTTTTTTTTTTTATCATCAAGTTCGATAGAATAAGCCATCCATAAATCTAGCCGAAAAGACGTATTAACTCATTCGCTCGATAAAAGCGCGGGAAATCTTAGAAAAACCCTTGAAAAATTGCGCGAAAAGTTTTCACAATGCAAGCGACGGCGACACGTCGAGATCAAACCAGAGACATTATTCACTGAGATATAAAATGTCACGAGGAATTTACCACAGACTATGAATCGTTAATTATTCTCTTTAGCAGTGTTGGGTGATTATGGAATATTTGCATGGTTAATAACTAATCTCTAATTACGCGATAGGCGATAGTAATATTTTCCTTTGAGGTAGAGTTGAGAAACTTGCAGATACTGAGAACTGGCAATCAATCGGCCTAGCATTTTCTCAACTATGTTCGGGTCGGCTTCCAGTCTAATCGGATGCAGTTGAATACCTACCAGTATTTTACATGGAGTGACTGCCTATCTGACCTCCACAACCTAGTAACTGGGTAACAGGATACCTCTTTTTAAGGCTGGTTGTCAGAATTTCGGGCTTCTGATGACCCGTAACTACTGTCAAAGATCTACGAATGACAGCCGGGACCAACGGCTTAATGTTTTGTCTTTGGCACGGAGGAGTCGCGGTATGTAAAGATGGTCACCCATTCACGGACCAACCCCGGCAAGCGTAGCTTAACCTGATGGACCGACCCGTGCGACTGTTATTACTTAGCCACGAGCTCCTCTGTACTTACTTACGTAAACCAGATAAATCTGGTTATATTGCTAAACTCGTTGGGAATTTCACTAAGATGCTCTCAAACTAACCTAGTTCAGTCTATGAGGCATGCAGAACATGGCTGCCGCACCGCCTGCTAAGAGTTTAGTGCGACGTGATTGGTTAGATTATACCAGATTATTCACCTATCGTCTTAGCGCATAGCAACCATGTTCCTATCTTATACTGGGGTGACGCTAATCCGGCTTCGACGAAGATTCGGCTTGTCAAGCGTCAGTTACGTGAGTTACGGGTTACGCGAAGCTTTGCCAATTACCGATATTGTTGTTATACCTAGCATTAGCAGGCATTAGTCAGACATATCCTTACATATAAAAAACAAAGTCCCCCGCTGCGTCTGTCAGTTTGTCTGTCTGTCTGAACGCGATAAACTCAAAAACTACCGAACAGATCAACAATGGACGGAATGATTCATGCGGAAGGTTTTGGTGTATAATTCATTAAGGTATTCTCTAAATTGGCTGAAATATGACGATTATTGTCGAAGATGTCAGAAAAAATCATGCCGACTGGGAGCTTTACTGGCGTGCGCCGCGTAAGCCGTAAGAAATACATCAAATTTATGTTCTACAGGATTGAAGATCTTAAAAAGTTCACCAAAAAGTCTCCAATAGCATATGCCTATCTTCTAAGGATGACCCACAGTAACCATTATTATTTTTCAGAATTTGATAAAAATTTCATTATTTTTCTGACGTTATTTTGACCGTCGATCTTATTAATCCTTATCCAATAAAATATGTTATTTAGACTTGAAACAACAAATACACCACAATTAACATCATCCACCAATGTTCATTGATTGGTAAAAGTCATGGAAACGAGTAATTAACTCCGATTATATTTCTGTGATACGGATACATACCTAGAACCGATGCAAAGGGTTCGGAAACTCGAAACAAAGGAATAACAGCAATTAACAATATGATTGCCATTCTGTGGGAGTGAATCAATATTTGACTTTTAGGCCCAGACTCCAGCAAAGCGGAAATGTGCGGAGATGTCCGAAGCGGAGACGAGAAGATATGTTTTTCAGCTAGGGTGTATCCACCGAAGCTGTGTGGAGATGCGTACTGGCTAGACTGGAGAGCGGAGATGTGTGTGATGAGACGCGGGGGAACTAGCGGCACTGCTTACTGCACGCCGCTCACATCTCTTCTCGTCTCCGCTGCGCGCCGTCAACGCCGTAACGACTGTCAAAGATCCACGAATGACAGCCTGGACCAACGGTTTAAGAACGTTTATACAGAAAGTAAATTAATCAAAACAGCGAAATATTTGATAGCTATTTGCAACGTTGCCCAACGTTGCCCAACGTTGTAAATAGCTGTCAAATATTTCGCTGTTTTGATTAATTTATTTGGTGTGGCCAAGATGTAAAAAGCTTAGAAAAAGTCAATCGACGTACAAGATGAATAGCTGATTGCATTGCAGGCTTTTGCATTTCTAACTAAGACTGCCCGGAGTGCCCGGTCATTGCGGGGGGATATTTAAATTTCTAACGACTGATGCTTATAAAATTAAACGCTATGAGCGTGTATCCTAAAAGTTGGCAGCATCGCAAATAGCTGTCAAATATTTACGTGAATTAATTAATTTGGCAATGTTACGTAGTATGGAAATACGAAATATGGATAACTAGTGAACTAAAATATTGATTATGAAATGCAATAATTAATATCGCAAAACTGAATACTTAGTTTTCAATGTAAAAAAAGTATTTGAAACTTTCCAAAAGCCTTTCTTACACCTAAAACGGTTACAACATCAAATTCAGTGTTATTGTAGCGGCATCTACATCGCTACATGTAAACTACGCATCAAAGACCTGACGCCACACAACATTCTGACGTCCACAAATCCTGCATCGCGCAATTAGAGTTTACCGCGCGCTAAATATATATACAAGCTTCCCGACTTCGACCTCTGGGCAGTTGCCCGCCAGACATCACACCCGTCTGGTCGGAGGATCCTCCCTTTTCTATGGAGGTTGAGTGAACCTTACACCCTGTTCGTCATACCCCTAAATTATAATTGCAATTCTTTATTATACGTCTAGTTCACTAGTTAGCCATATTTATTATTTCCATACAGTAATATTACCAAATTAATCAAAACAGGTAAATATTTGACAGCTATTTGCGACGTTGCCAACTTTTTGGATGAACCTTCTTAACATGCTTTCCGAGGCACGGAGGCAGATTGAACTGTTATAGACCCAAAATTATGGTAGATCTGACTCAGTCGGGTAAAGTAATATTATTATGCTTTTTCGCATAGTTAACTAGTCAAATATAATATCAGTCTAGTCTCTAGAAGCTTGCAGGTTTCTGCGTTTAGCCGAAGTTAGGTAATAAAGGTACACACCTGAATCGCTTTTGAATACAAAGCAGATGCAAAATTACAAATACAAACATTTAGAAATTCCTCTTTTCAAACAAAACAATCGATCTTGTTAATACGATGTAACGTATTTAATCATTCTCTTATAGTAACACAATGCATTTAATTCTCAAAGGAACATTCGCTGTCGAAACTGACCCATTTCAATTCACTATTCCTTTACGATAGACTAAATTCGTAGGGTTGGGCCCGACAGATATTTATGGGATCTGCAATTGATTTATTTCGGGGTTGTTATCATTTAATCTAAAAAACTCTACGCCTCAAATAAGATATATATAAATTCATAGTATCTAATATTTCATAGGGTTTGGATCACTTGTCAATTTTCACTCGTGCTTGAAATTTTTCTGTGGATAATCTATGCAATATAAACTATGTAGATTTTATTTTAAAACCTTTAAAAGCAATTTGTTTTCTCTATCGCAAATTTTATCGCTTTATTAGAATTAAATAACAATTGCTCATTGGCTCACTGATTAAAATAACAAGTGGAGTGAACTTACTCGAAAGCAGAATTCATAATTATATTTAAATCGCTATCAGGTAAAATTCGAGAATCAATTGATAGCAGGCACGGAGTACCCGAAAACTTTCACAATCGCGCCCACTTGTAATATTTCACAGCGCTCCGAAATACTGATAGTCCCAAACTTGGTACCGATAGCAAACACCTGACTTCTGCCAACTCCATCGTTTGTAACCGCAAACCGTTCTTTCCGAGAATTCAAATACCCCTTAATAATGAGACGCAATGCGGTAGCCATTGGATACAGGGTGGGCTTGGACGCTCAGTCAGTATTCGAAAAATCCGCTCTGATAAAACAAAAACACATGTGGGTACACTGATTTGCAATCGATGAAAATTCCTGTTTCTACTGCGAAATGTTTGTGGGCCACAAATGGCCACAATACTGTGGCCAATTTTTTTGGCCGCCTAATTAGCCAGAAACTTGGGTGCTGTTTCTTAACATTAGGGTCATTGATTCTGCGAGTGGCATAAAATAAAAATGTGCACTTCGTGGCTAAGTCGTGTGTGTGTCACGATGTACCTACCCAAGGATTTTGGTAGCAAAGTTTCGAAAATCATGCCAAGACATTGTTCGACTTTTATAATTCCTATCTTAGTTCATGTCTGCATTCGACAAATATTTGCACACAGTATTGTGTATATCTCTATCTATCAACTGCTAGTTAGAATGTCATACGCTGAAAAGTCTCAAGTCAACAAGAAAACCTGACCTACAGAACCAATATGGTAATTTTTCTTACGCACTGATGCATCGCACTCGCTACATAAAATTTACAGTAACTTCATAATTTAGGAGGTGCGGTGCGGAGCATTTTCACGGCATCTGAAGTGTCAAACGTACGTAGTTGATATTCATGATGGCGGTTGGCACGCCACGCACGTACTCAAGACATAATCCGGAGTTCCCGACGCGCGACGCTAGACCCGATAATATCGAGGCATATGAAGCCACAGATTGCCGCCGTTCAATTTCGTCGTGTTCCTTACGCATATTTTTTACGATTCCTCGGAACTATTCCGTTGTATCATCGAGATATATGACTCAGTTTGGGAGATTTATGCGGTAACTTGATGTAGGAGGTATGGTTTCGATGCAAATATCTCATATGTATGAAGAAAAATAAAGAATGAATCTGTCTATTCCCCTAGCTATTGAAAAGTAGAACTGGAGGTTTTTAAAGGTACTTATAGGCGTTGCCTGTGGCTCATATATACGCAATTAGAAACGTGAACCGTGTTTCATTATACTAAGAGCTCATAAGTTGAGCTGCACCCACGCACGTTATGTAAATGTTCAGAACTTTACCTGCAGCGGATGAATGAGAAAATGTAACAAGGCTATACTGTAGTTTGTACAACTTTAGACTTACAAGATTGAATCACCGTGTTTCTAAATATTAGAAGCATAGTAGGTGTATATATTCATTGTTAAAAATGAAGGAGACATAGGAATTTTGTATAGAAATCAATACCAACTAATATATAATTTCAGTCGATGATATACTAAAGATACAGTCCAAACAGTTCCGTCGCCTTCCACAAAGCCAGATTTTATTTCCTCAATTATTATTAAAATAGCTAAAAAACTTTGTAAAGGTGCCTAAGCCTGAATTAAAATTCGTTTCCTAATCCGATATGCAAAGGTTCGGGATGGCACCTTTAATCGAAATGGGTGTAAAATTAAATTTAGTTAGCGGGACAGGATTCGTTGGTCCCTTGAAAATTGCCTAATTTTAGATTCTGTCCGTCCTGTTTACTTAATTTAATATTCTAATCGCAACAGTAATGTTAGCCGTTGTTGCTACTGCTTGTTGGTTTTGGAAACCAGATGAAGCGATTGTTTTTGTGTTTATGAAGCAAAAAAGATACAGAGCAACAACAACCAACATTTGTTGTTGCTCTGTATCTTTTTTGCTTTGCAAATAACTTTGATGACGCTAGAAATCGTCTTCAATGGAAATGTAAAACCAAAAGACACCGCAAACGACGCGACGGAGTGGGACACATATTTTTTATTTTTTTACGTAATCAAAAGATTACGGCAATACATTGAGTAGGCAATGCGTTAAAATGTAGCATGAAGTCACTGGCAGGTAGATTTTATACTGACTTGTGACGGAGCGAGCCCCCACTCCCCAACTTTAATGCGTTTTATCTAAACTATTTTTTATTAATTTGATAAAAATTCGTGCTTAATATTTTTTTAGTATCTGAATGACGGACTAAATAGTTTTTTTGTCCCAGTTTATGTTTCCTATTATCAGAATTTTCAAATTAAAATAGCTAACATCTCATTTCCTCTTACACCGCTGGCATAGTTGCGCCGCCATATTGGAAAAATGGCACCCAAAAATGTATAGTATTTTGACAATGACTCCTTTCAAACTCGTTTGACATGGTGGTGCGAGCGGAAAAGATACGATGTGGCAAAGTGAAAATTCAAAAAGAGCAAGGCGAAATCTATAAAATCACCAACTTTCAAAACTCCCGGATAACTTTCCAGGTGAGACCCTTTTTGAGCACCATATGACTGTATATGTACTGTAAGGATACCTGTATATTTTGGAAAAACATTTTATTCTTGTAATCGTAACTGTAACTATGACCCATAGCACAAATAATATAATACTACGTACCCATAGGTATTAAAGTTTTTTGTCATTTCTAGTTAATACAACTAACTTTACGTCTCTATTTTAAGCAAATGTTCTATTATTTTTATCCCAATAGCAACACAAACGCCTATTCTAAGATATTTAGCCACTAAAGACCAAAGACTTAAAGAAATTTAGGATCAACATTTCTAAAACGCGTTCAAGAGCTGTCAGTGTCAAAATTGTTATGGAATATTGTACACTGACAGCTCTTGAACGCGCTTAGATGTGCTGAACGTGTTCAATTTCATTGGTGATATCCACACTTAATCGATTCTCGAATACAAAGAATAAATGCAATGTTAAGAAAATTTGACGATATAACGTTCAATACGTTTTTGACGTTGTTTTCGAGAACAAAGTTATAATCTGTTAATGTTACAAAGTCATTATTAAGTACATGCTTATTATGTATCTTCCTGCAGTACCGAGCTTGTTTAAATTAGCATGC
Source organism: Agrochola lota (assembly GCA_947364205.1). Taxonomy (NCBI): domain Eukaryota; kingdom Metazoa; phylum Arthropoda; class Insecta; order Lepidoptera; family Noctuidae; genus Agrochola; species Agrochola lota. The sequence goes on along the minus strand of OX376231.1, from coordinate 5,749,407 downwards.
ATGAGGCTAAGTAGGTACTCCGTACATGATTATTCATATGTTATGATAAGTAGCATAATTTAGAAGCTTTTAGTAATTTCACGTTGTATAAAACATTGTTGTACCTAACTTATGTATGAAATAATTCGAATATAATTATTTACATACGATTATATTTTTATTTTCCACTAGCTACTGCCCGCGGCGTCACCCGTGTGGACCCTAATTATTTTTCTAAAATAAAAGTATCCTTAGTTACTCCTTAAAACATCGGCTATCTGCCAGTGAAAGTCCCAAGAAAATCGGTCTACAGAGTCCACTTTCTACTTTTATTAAGCGAAGATTGAAAAATTGAAAGCGCACCCTGGTATTTGTCCCTGTTCTTGTAAACTTGCATCAAATTGTGTCCAATAAATAAATAAATAACAGATCGAAAAGTTCCGGTAAACCAAGATTTAAATATCTGTAAAAACCAAACGTCTACCGAACCGAACCGATAACCGATATCTCCGGCACAATATGGCTGCACGTGACGTCACGTACCACGTGGCCACGTTCCAATACCGCAAGAGACAGAATTAGAACAATACATAGATTCCGCAATTATTTGAATGTCTATCCAAATAAATCCAATTTATAATACATAATATAACATTTTAACTCAAAATGTTTAATTTGGGCCTCATTTTTAAATAATACCTACATAGCCGTGAATCTCAATGTAAAACTAGATTTGAGTTGATTTTTATTTAAGATATGTCAATTTTTAAACGAGTTTCCGAACTTAGCATAGTTCAACAAAGAAGTTTTAGATTTTGACACCGACTACCGGATTTTTTTAAACTGTGTTAAAAACGAGTTTTATTAAAACACATTCTGAAATTAGCCATCCATACAGAATCCGTAACGTTCGCACACACACAGTTTGCAAACCTTTTATGCTTCATAGTTAATTCCCGGAAAAAAAACAAAATACTTTTCACAGTTACTAAAGCTACATACATGATACTATGCAATTTTTAAAACGCATTAATGATCCTGGCACATCATTAAAAAGGCTTATACCATCCACAGTGCGTTCACACGTCATGGCGTGGCGTCACGGAACGGGACCACAAGAATCGCAATAAATTGCTCGTTTCATCCCTAATTGCAAGAGGAATGGAATGCGAATTCCAGATGAATTAGGGGCTCGGCAATTAGTCTTAAGACACACCGATTTCTGACAATTTCCCGCTGACGAATTTCATTATACCTAACGTGGTGGAAAGTTAGACGCAGATGTTAGACAAGAGAATTAGTTATGAATCTTGAATTAGTCCAAGTTAATTTTTCTTTGTTTGAAATTCAAACTGGAATAATTGGATAAAACAATTTATGTGTTTTAATTTTCGTTTGTCTTCAGTTTTATTTTTATATTAGCGATCCGCGCGTGTTTCGCACGGTTTTTAAAACTTGATAAAATATCGAGATTTATAGGCAAATAAGTTGAACATTAATGTATTATACACATAAACCTTTCGGAATAAATTCTCTAAATTATAATAAAAACCGCATCAAAATCCGTTGTATAGTTTAGAATATCAACGCGGTTACATAGACTCACGAAAAGTGACTATAGAGCTGAATAGTTAGTTTTTTTTTTGTTTTTTTGTTCGAACGCGCAAATCTCTATACTATCTGTCGGATTTGAAAAAATCTTTTTGCATTGATAACCCAATTCTTGAGGAAGGTTGTAGGCTATCATCACGCTAAACCCCTTAGGAGACGAGCAAAAATAAAAAAGTAAACGAAGTAAAAGCGCGGGCAGGCCATGCAACACGACGCGGTGGGTCTTTTTAAAAATGAACCTGTTATTTTAGTATATTGTGTATCTTACGATTTCCCCGCAAACGAATTTGCAGACAGAAGCTAGTTTATAATATGGTATATTAATATATAGCATAACTATGTAGGTACTTACATTAAACAAATTATAACTCCATTACCTGTACAAATATTGAGCGACAGTTTCGTCCAATGAAAAAATGAATTATCATCTCTTTTACAGCACAGATAAGCAAGTGCTACAGTTTACTAATATTTTGCTCGTTGCACTGCTACAACGGTCTTCAAAGGGTAATTGGCCGGCCTTCATGCATCTAAACTAGTTCAGACTAACGTTCTAAACGAGGCAGAAGATGTCGAGAGCCCTTTACGTAAGAACTAATTAGTATCCACTTACGCAACGAGAACTACATCATATCTAAAGTGGAAGTTGCTTAGATTTAACGTGTTTATTTTTCAACATCAGTGGCAACTACTGTATGAAAAATATGAAAATACTCTCAGAGATAAGACTATTCATTTTGATTGAAATATTCATTGAGTCCATTGCTTCGGCTCCTCATGCTAATAAGGTGTGATTGAATTGGTTTTTTGTGATTGGTCGTCCCTTTTTCGGATTTATTTTTGAATTTAGAAACTGTTTACAGCTTAAATGCCTATCTACCTAAATTATTTCGAATTTTACGAGCTAATTTATGCCCGAAAACATAGGTAATTTTATGAGTTCGCTCAATATTTTACGACTTCGTTGGCTTGTTGATTAATTTGGAATAAACAACAGAATACATAAAACCCACAAAATAAGTTAAAGGCCTTGAGAAGGCCATGCCTGCACTCAATTTATAACCTGAAAGTGGCAGAAACTATGCAAAGTATTGCCTTCACATCTTAACATATCCCACTCAACGGAGAAAGGCTAACACAATCTTTAAAAGAGAACTAAATGCCACTTAAACACGAACTTTCTTAGCTCTTTGACATCTATCTATAGAAACAGTTACTTGAGGCGATCAAATACAGTGCGCCCAGAATACTTTGCAGCACAAGGTGGCGCTGGTCGCAAAGGCATAAGCAGCCTTATCTGTCAAATTCAATACATTTCTATTTAGATCCCTATTTTACCAACTACTGAGCGCACTACATATACTGGGCGCACTGTAGCTCTGCCAGTGCCAACTTTTGTTGGTGATTAACACATTAAACTTGCATATTAGTTGGTAGTAGGTACCTACCTAGTTTAATAATTTGTCACTGCTGGCTTTGAAAGGTCAACTTTTATTTATTTATTTAGGTACAGTTAAGAAAGATTAAAGTTTTAATATCAAAGGGCATTTAGCAGCCGTCAATAATTTTGGTGGTGATTTTTCATTAGGTATAAACCATTATCGACAAAAAGTTACAAGTTGAGCTTTTAGTAGTTTACATGCCAAATGCAAAAAAATATCTTTTATATGAGATGGATAAATCGAAGCCCCTCTCTTCATCTACTGTTTTGTACCCACATGAACACGTATGCTTGCTCATAAAATTCTTGCAAGGTATACTACTGCTAGGTAACTGGAACTTTGGACATAGGATTAACTGTTATTGTGAGAAATATTCATTCTCCACTCGACTCGTATGATATACAGCGATCTTGTGGGATAATTGCGTAACACGTACGGTAGAAATTGTTTTCATTTTGACAGTTCAACAACATTCATTGCGTTATTTACGTTGTTGAGCAGACAATTTTTTAGAACATATGAAGCAATGGATTAACAAAATCCTTCAAAAAAAAAATCATTCAGATTGTGATTGATAGTGTGTTACGCAATAAGGGGGTTAAGAGAACTTATACAGAAAGTGGGCAACGTCGCAAATAGCTGTCAAATATTTCGCTGTTTTGATTAATTTGACGATATTATTTTATGGAAATAATATCGTAACACCGAATATTTAGTTTTAGATGTACTTATTAAAAAAGTATTTGGAAACTTTCGAAATGCCTTTTTTACACCTAAAACGGTTACAACATCAAATTCAGTGTTTTATTTGCAATCCATCATTAATATTCTAGTTCACTAGTTAGCTATACTCGTTACTTCCATACAGTAATATTGCCAAATTAATCAAAACAGGTAAATATTTGACAGCTATTTGCGACGTTGCCAACTTTTTGGATGAACGCTCTATGTTATACGTATCTACCTATTCATAACGCACTCCACAGTCTAATCGGATATCTTACAATTCTAAAACCAAATTCAATTTCAGCCTCCTTGCAATGACATCCCTACACCCGATAAATGTTAACCGACAAACAAACGAGGCATCATTGTTCGACCTTCATTGTGAAGCCCGGGGTTTGTCGATAGGGCACGGAACCGATGGCAAGAAGCGCTTTCATCAGTCTCATCTCTTAGCGAATGAGCCGAGCCACGACCCGTTAGATTTTAAGTGCAGCCGAGATCGAAGATTCATTTGTTTAGTTTTTTTTTTGTATTATAGATAGTGCTCTGGTTTTGTTACGGTCGCTTTTGTTCGGAAAATACTTTTACCTACGTAACGTCACGCCTATTTTTTCGTCTGCCACTGGAACTGTTCAGCAAGGTGGGAAATCAATGTCCTTTTGAGGTGGAATTATGAATATACTAGAACGCCTTTGATCCCGTATCAAGGCTCCATGACGACAGACAGGTACAAAACAGTCGCTATTGATGGAATTGTCAGACCATTCCGAGTAAACCATGGGCACCAATTCGTACTGGTCGATGAAAATGCGCCCGCACATCAAGGTCAACGAGTCAATGCTGCTCTCCGAGAATACGATATCACAAGGTTAGACTGGCCTGTCGGCTCGTCTGACTTTAAAATATATCAGCTTTTGCTAGTGATCACCAACTTTGTTTGATGTGTGTATGCTTGGGGTACCTAAAGCCTAGAGGTACTGCGAGTAATTATTAATTGCTATGTTTCCAAAATTACAGACAACGATTTAAAAAAAATGTCACAATCAAAACACCCTAACTTGATAAGTTTGTGTAGGCTTCCCTTAGGGAAAATGTCCGGCCCGTAAAAGATATTGTCTTCAACAAAGGACGATGTTAAAATCCGTGGTCTTGGATGCCTAAAGGCTAACCGCCCTAGCCTTGAAACTAGACACGTGCGTCTACAAGATTATTCACTGATATAATTTTACAAACGTGTTTCGCGGGCTGAGAGACGCTCCTACATCAGGAACAGCCAGGCTATTTTGTAAAATCTCACCGTGAAGACTCAGGTGAAATGAGCTTGATGTGAGCTGTCATTTCACCTGACAGTTCGAAAAGTATTTGAAAAGTGCCGATTCTTAGCCTAGTTTGAATAAATGACTTTTGAATTTTTATTTTTTATTTAAATATATGACTGTCGAATTTTCATTTGAATTCAGATTCTCACATCAAGCTCACTTCACCTTAGTTTTCACGGTGGCATTTTTACAGAATCCATTGTCTGCTTCCATTGTTTCTGTCACTACTACTCAGCACTTTTAGAAGCCAATTTTTTTTTAAAGGCTGCCCGAAAAATGCACCCTTCCCTACTGCCTACGATTTAACTAGGGCAGGGTAGTGGCATGGGTTTGGATTCTGCCCTAGTACCGAAACAAATGAGGAGCTGCTGTCAATGAAAGGCTATGCTGAATTTATCTATTTATTTTCAAGAAGACGTGTTCACTTTTGCGCGACTAAAACAATTCTGCCTCACAATAAAACAATCGCATATTTTTGTATTCGCTGGAGTGATCGAATTCAACCAGAACAAATTTTCTGCCAGTCTGCATGATGTAGGTTCCCCTTTGCAGACAACCTTGACAGTATCTTCGCGAAACCTCTCAAAAGCCATCAGAAAACCAACCGACCCAGTCCATCACAATCTAACCGGCACTTTTTCCATTACATTTCCAGATTCAGAACTCGAGGAGCTGGGAGAACAGTTGCCGCGGTACCGGCCGGACTCGATAGCGGCGCTCCGTCGGATGACGCGATTCACGGAACCCGAGCTGAAGCGACTGTACCGGGGCTTCAAAGCAGAGTGCCCCACGGGGGTCGTGAAGGAGGAAACCTTCAAGCTTATTTACTCGCAGTTTTTTCCACAAGGAGGTAAGTTGATAAGCACGGTGGTGTGGATGCAATAGTCGTCCTTTTATAAATGCATACTTGAAGGGTTTACAATTAAAGGTGAGTAAAGACTTCAACGCTGATTGCCCCACGGAATTCATTAAGGAGGAAATCATCCAAGTTATTAATTCGCATTTATTTCCGTAAGGAGGCATATAGAATATGAGTTGATGAAGATTTTGAAATAGTCCTTTTGCTAATTGAATACTTGGAGAGGCAACAAAAGGTGAGTAAAGAGTAGAAAGGCAAAACGGTAATAAGGAGATAGGTAGGGGAGACTATAAGGACTGGATTCTATTTCAAGGACTGCGAGGTCATGAAAGGTCCACCAGATTCAAGATCTAAAATCCAGAAGGAGACTACAGACAGTCCTTTCACAGCCATTTTACCTCTGACAGTAGCAACCCAACAGCAACCTTATTGTAACGAAAACAAAGATCATTGTAATTTTGACAGACTTTTCATTGGCAGCAACCTTATTACAGACTGTTTACTACAACTTGCCCCTTACCGTCATGTTGGCACCATTCCTTATCAAGCTTAGTTTCAATACAAATAGAGTTCAAAATGGCGACTGACAGATCAATGCTACCAATCGCGTCACGGGACAAGATATAATGAACGCACTGGTCAAGGACAATAAAAATCATTGAGATTTTGACAGTGATGCGAAATCAGATGTTTATAATACCTGTGAAAAGACTGGATTTGATGTTTCGGTTGTGAGTCTTTAGAACCAAAACTCCCAAAAGATTACATGCCAGACCGATCATTATGTTGCCAGAAGAAATAAGTACACAAAGAGGTGAGTAATAGAAGAAATCAGATTATAACCAATCGAAACGGATAAAAGAGAAACTAAAGCAGTTTAAATAAACTTCTTGTTATTTCAACAATGAAATAAGCAGTGCTCGCGTGCAATGGTTTCTGTTGTAGGTAAGTAGGTACAAATAGTATCTAAGTACCTAAGTACCAACTTGCGAGTCTTCGAGAAACAACGTGTTCAATAAATGAACCAATAAAGTTCCATATTAAGCAAATCTACAAAAGGGCTTCAAACGGAAAGGCCCCCAAAGTTTTGGAGGCCACTTTCAAGTTTCTTGTATTTGAAGGTAAAGTCTGATTACTTCGCAAATCTATACCTACGCACATGGTACAACTTGATCGAAAACTGTTAATTATTCAACAGTTAGGTACAACTATAGTAGAAATCACGTTGTTTGTCGCCGAGAAGGACGTAAAGATAAGACGTTTTCCGAAAGCCTATTTTATTAAATCTGTTATACAATCACAAAGTCTCATACGTGATTTTCCAGCGGAATATTCATCAGATCACGCTTGACGATGCCTTTGATCTGATGTTTAATTACCGACCTCTACGACTCTAGATATTTTAAAAAGCGTCATAAATACCAAGGTTTCCAAAAATAAAATCCGTTCCTCCTAACCAAATAAACCACATAAATCCCCAATAAATATTTCTACAATAAAACAGCAGAGGAAGCAAGGCAAACATACCTATCGTAGATAGAAAAAAGGGTAACCACGTTCAATAAACAATTGAAAAAGTGTTTCGTTTTATTTACCTTCACCCTTTTCTCCGAAGCTTGACGAGTGTGAACGAACGCGGCAGACATACCTATCGTATGAGCATCGGGATCCATCGGAAGGTAAGTGAGTTTGTGCACTAACGCTTGTAGCTATGAAGGTTATGTTGAGATGAGAAATGCGTTTATGCCTTATAAAAGTGTTGTATTTAGACTATTGAATAAATAAAAGCTCAACGTAGCCTATATAGATAAGCTAAGTTAAGACATTAGAATCTTTGTAGTCATTTTAAACTTAGTATCTTTTACAGGGTAAATCTTCTAAACCAGTTCTAAAATATATTTAATTTTCCCAATTTCCTGTGCACATCCTGAATATTGTCTCAAAATATTTCAAGGTACTGAGATTTATATTGCGAAATAGTAAGGAATTTAAAAGACCCGCTACAAAAATAAAGCTTTTCAACACTTTAGTCCTTCATATCCTAAAATATAGTTCAGTGGTATGGAATCCGAAGGTAACTGTTCAAAGATATGTGCATAAATCAAAGGGTTTATTCCATACAATAAGTACAAAAACCCTGTCCGATTTGTGAGGGTGTTATTAAGTATCGTGCTAAGATAATAACCTAGTGGTCATAAAAAAAATTGCCCACGCTTTTGCAGTAGGTACATATATGACCCTTTCGGATCGGATATACTGTTTTTACACGTTGTTTAACAGATTTATATTAAAGCGCCAACTATTGGCATTCGCCACTCAACAGATCGCGACGACATGCAACAGATCTCACACCTTCCACTCCTCAGTACGAACACAACGCACTTCACAAGCCGCGTCTATCACACCAAAAACTACCCCAAAAGAATAACCGTCAAAGCTTACGTGAAAAATGTTCGTAAAGTATACCGACCGTAGTAAAGGAATAAAATAGGGGCATGAAAAACGCATCACATAATCATAATATATAATCCCATCATGTTGAGTGGTCTGAGTCTGGGTACTGCTTTACATCAGCGCAAATTGTCCGCGAGGCCTTTTCACGAACTTAGGACCTTTGACGAATGAAAACATATTTTAGTAAAATAGCATTAAAGTACAATTTGCAACGTTTCATAGAACAACAAAAGAAATGTATGAGCAGAACGAATGAGAGTAAATTGGTAGAGGTTGTGTTTGAATATTATTGTTTAGCCAGTAGCGGATCCGGGGGGGGCCCAAGGGGCTCAACCCCTGCAAACTCAAAAGCGTCTGAGTTCTTCTGTGACAAATCTTAAAGTGAACTTGATATTATTCTAATTAAACTTTTTAGCAAGTATCACTTCTTAATGTACAATTTATTACCGTCAATTATCCTTACCTTAAATTAACTTAATAAGTAAGTACTTAGTATAATGTTTTCAAGTTTTATCTGATGTTTTGTTTACGTGACGAATTTTGATTCCGCGACCACTCATTCTACCACTCACGCTGCCGGGTTTGGCCGCCATGTATATTCACCGAGATATCTCGGGTAGTCTACAACCTAACGAAGTAATTGAGGAATTTGCGAAAAGTAATCCGAGGAGGCTAGTAAAATTGTGTGCTTTTTTAGTGTTTACTTTACTAAAACCTACCCTCAGCGGGGACAGGACCCAAAGGACAATCCAGGATCCGCCACTGTGTTTAGGTATTGGCATATTGATTATTCAGACACTGTCCATCATTAGGTTCATTTCTTACCTTCAGTACTTTCAGTCATACTTGAAAAGTGGTAAGGCGCCAGTGTCCGCGATAGTACCTACAATGTTTTCTATATCAAGATGCGGTATCACGCTCCATTATAAATATAAAACTATAATATATCCTTTCACGGTTTTCACAACAATATTTCGAGCAATATCTGTAATTGCACTCTCAACTGCTCGAATGCTTTACTATGGATAATGGGCTCGGAATAAATAACGATGTAAGCTCAGTTTTAAACAATAACGCTATAGAAATATTGTTGCAAACGAAACTTATACACCTGTAAATTATTTCCGATCCCATAAATCCAATACTGAATAAAAAATAAACCAATCATCATAAAACGGCAGTGAAAACTGCGAAAATTTCAATTATCATTAACGTAGGTACTAAAGAAGTCTTGGCACTTGGCCCAAATAGGGCTGGAGACAAAATGAACGGATGCCTGCAAATCCATTCTCACAATCTTCGATAACAATGAGACATCTAACAGACCGTTAAGAAACAATTCCAAAGTTAAGTGATCAAGACCTGCCGAACAATCAAGTGCAAATTGTCTCCGAATAAAATCGAATAGTAATGAAGGCAATGAAATGGGTTCGAAGACCAAAGGGGATGGCTAAGGCCCCGTTCACGACATAAGCGACTTGCTACGCGATTTGCGTCAAGCGACACGCGCGCGCGATTTCAGAGAACCTTCCCACGCTCGCCGGTTGCATCCGCTCAAAAGTTGTGGCCACCGCGTTGTTAGGTAGAATACATTTTAATAAAGCGCTCGTCACCTGTTTTCGTCCCGCGAGTAAAGCCTCGTGCAGACTGGCGCGACGCGACGGCACATCGCGAGTCTAACATTTTCGAAGAAAAGTTCTCGGTAAAACAATAGTGTCGCGTCGCGCCAGTCTGTGTGAAGCTTCATTCGCACCAAACCGTCGCGCGTCGTTCCAGAAATCGCAGCGCGGTGATGGCACGCTCTAAACAACTTCTTTCATTTGTTTTGTTCACAGTCGCAGTCGCCCGCGCAAGTCGCGTTGGTGTGGTCAAGGTGTAAAAAAGCTTAGAAAAAGTAACTCGACATACCAAGCCTTTATTGGTTTACAATATGAATAGCTGATTGCATTGCAGGCTTTTGCATTTCTGACTAAGACTGCCCGGAGTGCCCGGTCATTATGGGGGGATATTTAAATTTCTAACGACAGATGCTTATAAAATTAATCAATTTATGGGCGTTTATCCTAAAAGTTGGCAGTTTCGCAAATAGATGTCAAATATTTCCCCGTTTTGATTCATTTAGCAATATTACTACGTATGTATGGAAAAATTAAATATGGCTAACTAGTGAATTAAAATATTACCTGTTTTTATTAATTTGGCAATATTACTGCATGGAAATATGAAATGTGGCTAACTATTGAATTAGAATGTTGATTATAAAATGCAATAATTATTATCGTAACACCGAATATTTAGTTTTAGATGTAAAAAAAGTATTTGGAAACTTTCCAAATGCCCTTTTTACACTTTAAACGGTTACAACATCAAATTCAATATTAATATTCTAGTTCGCTAGTTAGATTATTTCATTTGAGTCAGTTTCAAAGCTTCTAATTACAGAATTATGGGCAGTTTGATAGAAGCTCTCATAAATACATTAACTAATTTTACCCACTATCCCCATGATATTCTATAAAAAGACCAATGAAAAACGCCAAAATCGATAATCGATTATCAATCATCCACAAAATCGACCTACATATTCCACATACCCAAGCACACGTTCACAGCAAATGCATATCATTATGATGTAAGTAATGTTAAAAGCAAAAGTGCTTTAGGTGCAGCCTGCCCAAGCACTCGCTGCGAGCAGAGAGTGCTTTCAGTGCAGTTAACAAGTGCTCACTGCACCCCGATGGCGCGATGGCGGGGCGTGCAGAACAACAATCACCTTTTGTATACGTGCAGGCAGAATGGGGGAACAATTTGCGTCATTTTACATTTTTTATTTACTTGTTTTTATGAAGTTTAGTTATGTATACTGTATGCGATTATGTTTTGGCATATAGCATTTTATTTTGACGAAATTCTTTCAAAGAAAAAAGCTTCATTCCCACTTATATGACTCATTAACTTCTTTATTATTTTATGATTATGCAATGATACAACAATTTTGGGCTCGAAAATAAGTACTTAGAATCTTAGATCCTTACAAGAATCAATAAAAAACACCAACTTTCATTATGTCATTGATTCAAAATTAGCATTGATGTGAGTGGAAACTCCGCGAGGGGACTCCCTATATGGACATGTGACCTTATTGCTATTGCCATTTTGTTACTGGCGATGTTCTTCAGAAAGGTCAGCAATCTAATTACGTAACAAATTTTCGTAAACGTTTACGACTAATCTGTTTCATTTTGACAGTTCAACAACATTCATTGCGTTATTTAAGTTGTTAAGCTGACTTTTTTTTTATATGAGAAGCAATGGATTAGCAATATCCTTCAAAATTATTCAGATTGTGATTGATCGTGTATTTCGCAATAGGGATGTTGACTGGGGAAAAAACAATACTATTTATTCCGTCACTCAGATAACAAAAACATAATATTAGACCGTATTTTTTTGGTTTAGATAAAACGCATTAAAGCTGGAGAGTGGGGGCTCGCTACGTCACAAGTCAGTATAAAATCTACATGGGAGTGGGAGTGACATCATGCCACATTCTAACGTATTGCCTACCCACGCAATCTATTGATTACGTAAAAAAAGAAAAAATACGTGTTCAATATTTATTAAAAAACCACATGACGAAAAAAAAAAAACAGCGTCATATTAGGTTGCATATGGACGGTAAACGAACAAAAGGAGCTTTATAAGGTTCGTAGCAGGTGATGGCGTTCTGTAGTTTCAGCCTAACCCCACGAGGAGAAATGAGGGTTTATGTATGTAGAAATTTGCACGTTGTCATTTATCGTCATAATTACCTATTCATCCATTGAAAACAGAGAACGTACCTTATTTGGACCTGGCATGGTATTTGCATGTAACCTTCGCGAATCTATTATAAATACGAAACAAATACTTATTATGTGAATTTATAATGAGAATAAGAAAAGATCAGACAGTCTGCCTGCCGAGCTGACAAGCGCATGTCATGATAATATAAAATATAAGAATGTAAATACTAAAAGATTCTCAATAAGTATTCGAGACTAAAAATTTAATTTAATTTAAAAAAAACTTCATGGTAGAACAATTGCCTATCATAAAAAAGTGTTTTATTTGTCCTGGTATCGTCAGCGCTCCTCCAGCGCTAACAGTACTTATACTGGGTACCAGGAAAATCGACGCGAAAACCTGTATGTACCTACTTATTCGAATTAACTACGTAGATTATTTCAAGATAGTTCCTACGATAAGGAAGAGAAAGAGAATTATGCTCTCTGGGTCTGAAATTTAGATAGGTAGGGTAACTGCGTAACGTGACTCATTGGGCAAACCCACGATAAGGACTAAGTTTTAGATGTAGGTACTTAGCTTAGGGTGGGTTAGTTCAAATACTGCGAAATCTATTCATAGCATCAACAACCTATATCCAACTAACACAAAGCCAATATTTGTGCGTCCGTCTACCCCAAAAGCTAATAGGTATTGGTTATTTCTATGAACGTAATTTCGCTTTTCGAAATCAATCATTTGTACCTACTTAAGAGCGTTTATTCTGAAGGTGGGCAACGTCGCAAATAGATGTCAAATATTTCACTGTTTTGATTAATTTAGCGTTTGATTAATGTGTGGAAATAAAAAATGTGGCTAACTAGCTAAATAGAATATTGATTATGAAATGCAATAGTTAATATCGTAACACCGATTGTTTAGTTTTAGATGTAAAAAAACTATTTGGAAACTTTCCAAATGCGTTTTTACACCTAAAATGGGTACAACATCAAATTCAATGTTATAAATAGCAATTCATTATTAATATTCTAGTTCGCTAGTTAGCCACATTTCTTATTTCTATTCAGTAATATTGCTTTAAGAATCAAAAAAGGTAAATATTTGACAGTTATTTGCGACGTTGCCAACTTTTACGATAAACCCTCTTAAAGTTATATGTACTTTTGTAATGTACTCAGTAGAAAACTAGCAAAGCTCTATGTGTAGTGTTGCCTTCTGACCATCTACAAAGATAGGTAATAAAACATACCAATGTAACACGTAACACCACATTATTCATCATCTTCCTACCGTTGTGCCATGTTACTTTCGCAACACGTTTTCTTCTTCCATTCCCCCTGTCAACCGACACGCTGTCATTCACTCCCTTCTCTTTCATATTATTCCTTACACAATCCAACCATCTTTTCTTTTGCCGTCCTCTCCCACTACATCCTGCATCCAACATTTACGTACATATATTCATCACACTTTTAGTCACATAAAAGCATGTGACTAAAAGTGTGATCCTCCCTCCTCATCACATCCACAACTATTAAACACAATAATAGCCTACCTCCACATATCGAAATAATTTTATTTGAAATTCGTCCACAATCAAATGTCACCAAGCGTTTACCCAAACATTTTTATTTAAATTAAGCCACGTAGCAAATTTTATTCAGGCAAAAAGAGGCCCCTCTTTTTGCTGGCAATAATTCCCAACTGGCTACTACAAAGGTTTTATCAGTACGGGACAACACCCACAAATCTGCGATTTCATGACACAGGCGTTTCGGCAATAACAATCATCGTCCGTAAAGCACACATGCTGAAACAAAAACGAGTTTACAGCAGTTAGGCTACGTTTTGCACGTAACTTTAACGGACCGAAGTTACTGAACTCTGGAAAAAAGCGGCGAAGAGGGTGTCGGACCACGCACGTGAAAGGTTTCGAACAGAATGAATATTTACTCATCATTACTCGTGATACATGTATCTATTGATTTTATCAGTCACAAAAATAAGTTTGCATTTCACAGTTTCTTTTTTTTTTATTATGAAATATAAAGTTATTTCTGCAGTTGTAAAAATGGTAAAACCGAAAAAAAAAATGCAAAGTAGTCTTTTAACTATGGGATCCACCAATACTCCAAACGCTTATGTGCAATGAATAATTTTTCATCCCTCGGTATGTATGGGGTAGTGCCACACATGATAATTTTAGGTAATTTCACTACACCATTGTTTAGCGGTGCACAGAATACACCTTCATTCCAATTTTCATTGATAAAGTACTATAATATAGCATCCGAGAAAAATGGCTGTGTGACATCCGGAATTCCGGACAGGCGAATGAAATTAAATGGGATTTGTTTTTAGGGTTCCGTAGTAATCAAGGAACCCTTATAGTTTCGTCATGTCCGTCTGTCTGTCTGTCTGTCCGCGGCTTAGCTCAGAGACTCTTTATACTAGAAAGCTGTAATTTGGCATGGGTGTAAGCTGTAATTTGGATCGGCGTGATTAATACATACATATTAATCACGCCGACAAAATAGTAAAATAAAATCATGCTCAAATATATTTTTTTGGGTAGCTTCCCTACACGTAAAGTGGGGATGTTTTTTTTTCTCGTCTATCGCATTGTTTGCGGTGTCGTTGGAAAGGTCGTTCAAAATATTGTGAGTTTGTTATAACCATTTTTGGATTCATGGACTCGTTTGAGAAATATTAAGCTTTAAAGTGCAAATTTTTGTTAGAGTCAAGTGTGTGCCCCGCCTGCCAGCTAACTGATTGGTTCTGGATATGTGCGACGAAATTAAAAGGAAAACTATCACAGCTAAGTAGGCTATACAAGTTAACGAGTAATGATCGACCAACTTACATTTGCAGTTGAAAAAACATGTTCTCCCATACATTCCGTATGGGAGAACATGTTTTTCAACTATCTACCATCTACGGATCCCTTCATTGTGCGTGGTCCGAGACGCACTTGGCCGGTCGTTCTGTCTGGGCCGATTTATCCATTTGGTTACGGAACCTTAAAAACGCAAATTGAAAATGTCCTGGTGTCCCAAGTCGCATTTTGTGCTCATTATCATGTTAAACAAGGCGAAAGGCGAAAGCACCTTGGAAGCCCGCGAAATTAAAATTTTCTTACATTTTTTTGCAATTTGCTGATCATGACATTTGACTCCAATTCTAACTTACCCTTACTTCGCAAGCCTCGCGTAGACTATTTTAGGGAATATGCATGAGATTCAAATAAGGGTCAATTTTTTTTTTTATAAACTATATTTCTTCAGAATTATTCCCCCATCAATATATTTTATTATAATTTAATAATGAGCAAGATTTTTTTTTTATTTAAGTGCAAAAAAACTGAGAAATTCAACTTGAAAAGCGACGCTAATGGTCAGAGCGAATGTGACGTAACAATCTATGACAACAATGTAATGTCAATGTGTTTTGTAGGAGTTTTTGCGATTCAGTCAGTTTTATTGTGATTGTAGTAGGTAGACATTTAGAAGTTATATATTTGTTTTGTAAGAAATACACGAAAGACTCTTTCGACAATGACTGAAAGCGGTTTTGTGAAAGCCCAATCGGATAATTTGCCGGACGTTGATGTGTTCATGATGACCACATTTTTTTACAACAAATGCCAATTTCATGTCTGTTGAAATCAAAAGAGTGAAAGCTTTAAGGTACCTAATTAAGTATAACATATACTTAATGTTTATTTTATCTTCCACACCTTTTCTGGAATAATTTAGTTTTAAACAGTATCATAAATCATAACCAATGAAATAACATAGCTTCGCAAAATATCGAAATCT
The DNA here is from genome assembly GCA_947364205.1 of Agrochola lota. Taxonomy (NCBI): domain Eukaryota; kingdom Metazoa; phylum Arthropoda; class Insecta; order Lepidoptera; family Noctuidae; genus Agrochola; species Agrochola lota. The sequence goes on along the minus strand of OX376231.1, from coordinate 5,733,413 downwards.
AGATTGTGTTATAGAATGTTGTCATAATACTAGGATATTGAAAACGATTTGATGGAGATACCATGTCTCTTTTCATAATTTTACACCACTTTCTCCTTATGTCTGAACCTCTCAGGACAAAGCACAATGCAGTACTTGTATATCGGTTTTTTTCATTGTTCTATACAGGGAAAAGTTGGTTCCGTGATGATGTATTAGTCGAAAATCGAAAACACTGTATATTTGCAGCAGAGCACAATACTTCTTCAACATATCCTCACCATTTGACACTTGTTTGTTTGTTGTCATAGACTGTGACGTCACCACACCGAGCGCCCCAAAATGGCGTTTAAATAGCCCGGGTCGGATGGTTATTTTTAACTTTTTTTTAAAGTACTTTCAATTGCTTTTTTGGCGTTGAATTTTTTTTTACTATTATTTGGCGATGTAAAATATCAAATAAAAAAATTAAAAAAATACATGCATATTCCCTAATCATTCTGAATAATTACAATGTTGTATGAAAAAACGTGAAAGTAAAATAACGGTACAATCAATCACAAATCACTGAGCACGGGCTCACAATTGACATCAACAGCACCTTTATCTCGTAGCAGTAAGAGCGGTTTTCGTGGTGCAAGTACTACCTACCCAATGATGTGCGGGTGCGGTTAACCGTACCCATGAATAAAAAATTAAAAAATATTGGTAAGCTTTGAAGTTTTTATTAAAATGCTTATCTACAATTATTTCAACACTAACTATTTACACTAGGTACTAAATTAAATAATTCTAAATAAAATAAAAAATACAAAAACAAAGACAGTGTTTACTGGCTTTGTTTTTGAATGTATAAGTAGGTATATTTTTATGTTTTTTTCCAGTTTAGTAAGCCAGTCTCAAAGATTTTCAAAACGGACAATCTGAAATCTCTAAAAAGGAATTGGGTGTGTGCTAAGCTCAGGATCGAAAAGACCACAACAGAGCTGTGTGGCGGTGGACTGGACCACAATAGGCTCGCCCCCTATTGGCGAAATGTGGGTTTACCTACTATAGGTATACCTCTGCCCAACCCTTGAAATATGGCGTGGCTTGATGTTATGTGTAGAGCTCCGTGTGTGGGTGTAAGGAACTAACTACACAGCACGATTTACGTCTGGAAATAAATAATAGGAAAATTTTACTCTTATCAGCCACCATACTCAGGGACAAAAGTGCAATTCAAAGTTAAACCATGAATCCTTTTTAGTCGTGGTTCCGTAACCAAAGGGTGCTATTTCTAGCCCTACGTCGTCTATCGAACAATCCTAATGTACGGAACCCAGATACCGCTATTCCGATTCGCACTTTGTCGGTGTTTCTCATCCCTTATTAAAAAAACTCAGAACCGGTTTTGGGTCGAAGTTGAATAATCCATTACTATTATGTGTCTTAAAAAAACTGGATAGAATGATAAAAATCATTTTATCACAAAAATGACTAATTTGTCCAATTATTTTTTTTCAGTAAATTAAAAAAACAGAATGAACACATTCATCATGAATGTGACCACTCTGTTATAAACGTGAAACGGAACGCAAAGTCGACCTCGCGCAGCACTAGAGGCTTCCGTTTGACGTCATCTATCGACTTTGTACAACACTAGTAGCGGAAATAGCTTTGTACAGTTGGCAATACTATCGACTCAATTGATTTTCTATTTATAGCATTCTAGAATGTTCTAAACATTTTACAGGTAGAGAATATAAATATTTTGATGAGTTCATGATAACTAAATTCTGAATAAGTTTCTTCACTGGACGGATAGTACGTTCGATCGTCTTACTAAAGAAACAAATTACATATTTTTGATTAACCGACTCATCAATTACCTAAATCGTTTCTAATTAATTTAGTACTTATTTAAACACCGAATTATATTACTTTACATCCAAAAAAAAAATCGGCGTCAGTGCGCAGAAGCGCGCCATTTCGCCGTTACGACTGCGCATGTGTTGGCCAACCTGCGTTGCTTCCTCCAAGCCACGACCGGACGCCATTACCACGCCATCGGACTGAGAATCTGTCACTCGTGCGTTTTTCGTTTGATAATCTTTAGATTTTCTACGAAGTCGTTGCTCCTGTGTTAATAGTACCTTTAAATACATAAATACCAAAATGTCTGACGAGAAAAAGGTGTGTATCTTACTATATTATCAGTGTAGTTACGTTAAGTCGAAAACAGTGCTTCACCGACATGGCGTTATTAGCGAAATGTGGTTACCTGATTGAAAGTGAGAAGTGTTATGCCATTGTGTTTGTTGAGATGATACTTTTATAGTTACAATATTTGTTTTTCAGGGAGAAAGCGAACACATCAACTTGAAAGTATTAGGTCAAGATAATGCTATTGTCCAGTTCAAAATCAAAAAACACACACCCCTGAGGAAGCTAATGAATGCCTATTGTGATCGAGCGGTAAGTTGATCTTTTTTATTAAGCGGCTTGTGATCATTCATTCATAGATGTAGTTAGCACAAAGACAAAACATCCAAAATAGATGTGGCATGCATATTGTATGAATAATGAAGGTATGTAAGTAAACTAGGTACTCTGGCGGGCCCCTATGTCCGGCAGTTCAAAAAAGAAAGCGTCGCTTACAGTTATGTTTCACTAAAACCTTATTTCTGTGCTTCTGAGATCCACATACATAAGAAAAACACAAAGATTTATCCGCACTTAGATGAATTTCATGTTTTAACTTGTAGATTGTGTGATAACATAGGTTATATCTTTTCTACTCAATATACTTATAATGGGCTCTAATATTCATTATTATTTTATTAAAGGTAGGTAATTGTTTTGTAAACACTTTCTGAAAAGATCATTGACCTTGTAGTTAGGTTGGGTTTGCAGTTATATTTCATGGGTATATTATTCTGCTCATAATATGGCCAATACTTATACCTGTTTTGTTGTATTAGTCTGAAGACATAGAGGCATATTTGAAAACATTTTGCTTGATGTAGCAAAATCCCTTTGTATACTTTACAAGTGATCCCATACAGGGTAGGTGAAACCGAGCGTACTATGTGGTTTATGTGGGGAACTTACACATTGATTATGAGTACATATAAGATGCCTCTTGACATAATTTCATTTTTAAATGGATTTGCTGCTTATTAGCCCTGGATATAAATGTACACAGGCTATCAAATAATTACTGTTTTTGCTGCTGCAAAACTTATTTCTTACTTGAAATGTTGTTTCTTGTGACTCGTTTAAATATTAGCTTAGACATATTGAGCTAGAAAACAATAAAGTTCAGAAGGCTTACTCTTCACACATATAGTAACTGTTCTAACAATTAGGTAGTATGGCTTTCCAAAGATAACCAACACTCATTCGTTGTATAGTGCAACTGCAGGACATCTGTAATGAAATTTCATTTTTATGGCATAATATGAGACCTTGACATTTTGTGCAGAGAGAGACTTTGGAACTATGTAGCAAAATAAACATTTGTTAATATTGTGCAATTTCTACATTTATTATCCGAGTGAGATTTCTGATTATCTAAAAGTACTACTTTTTCTTTCCAGGGTCTATCAATGCAAGTAGTGCGGTTCAGATTCGACGGTCAGCCAATCAATGAAAATGACACGCCAACATCACTGGAGATGGAAGAAGGTGACACAATAGAGGTTTATCAGCAGCAGACGGGTGGCTCGCCTGTAGTGTAATCGTATCTTAAGGAACTGTCCATTTCCCATGGGGAGAACGCTATGGTGAACCCATCTCAACTTTAACATTAAGTTAATTTTAAATAAAATGATGCAAGTATAACAATGTAATATTTTGAGATACACAAATGCTCAGCCGAGCTTTGTATACCTTAGCATTGTGTATCTTAAAACAGTAGTACTGTATACTCTATTTAAATAAGGAGAAATTTGAGGTAAACCAAATGTTCTAGGTAACTTCAATAATTATTCCATTGTGATAATTTTTTTAGTTGACACTTTTTTCAGATCAGCTCCTAATTTTTTTAAGTGTGGCCAAAAATATGACACTTGCAAGCTGTATGTGGTAATAATTTATTGGACATAGGTCCAACCCAATTGTCAAGTCTGTAACCACTAATGTCTATCTGAAATAAATTAAATTTAAAACCATCCAGCATTTTTATTCTCTTTTTATTTGTAATCGCTTGCTTTGTGTTTGTTTCTGCTATTTTTATTTTGTAATTTATACCACCACTGTTATATTGTCATCCAAATATAATAAATGTAAGCTCAGAAATTCTGTTGTAGGATGTTCCTTGCAATGATTAACTTGCTTTCTGTCAGTCAAACAAATTGCAGAATGCTTGCTTACAGTCAGACTCGATTCAAACTTGTAAAATCACCTTACCCAAACGAAATACCTACTTGATTTTATAATTGAAAAAATGAGTCTGGACAACAATTTCCTAACCTACCTACAAAATTACAAGAACCCTTTTAATTTTTTGATGATTCATTGGTATAAAGGTTATTTCTTAAGGCGCGTCCCCACTAAGTTTACACACTCACGAGGCTCGACCTGACGGCATGGTCTCACGGAACCGCGTGGCCCTAGTGGGGACGCGCCTTAACACTGCATGGCTGCTAGAATTATCTAATCTTTCTACACAATTTATATAACGTCATGACCGAGTTTATAGAATACAATAACATTATGCCTTATATGGTACATACCTACCTCATTATAATATAAACCGCCAAACATTTCACAACCACTTTCCCGAGTGAAAACATAATTCTCACTAGACATGACTGAAAACTGCACGACCTTCGACGTAATTTACTAGCCAGCTCTAGTAAATATCCCATTGCATTGAATATGATGAACAACAGCAGTGGCACCCTAGCAAGATTAGTGGTGCTCGAGCGACCAAACTACTTACAGCACATGATCACTATGGACATCAAGTAAGTATGGTTGTACAAGGGTCTTTTGGCGCGTGAATGAACTAGCGCAAGCGCCAGAATATCCAAAAATCTCATTTCAGTAGTTGAATTCCGTCGTTTCCATCAACCTTGTTGGCTGGCTAATCTTATAACACAACATAGGCTATTCCCGTATTTGGTAATAGCTGTAAAGTAGGTAAATCCTAAACGGTAACTCGGCTTTTATAAAATAAACCACTTATTAACTAAGGAAACCTTGGTATTTACTGTGATTTTCAATGATTGTTACAACTTTTTCAAAATACCATGATTAGGTACTTTTACAGTAACGAAGAAAAAAAAACATCAATTAATCGACATTGCCTAATTATCTGTTTTATCTTCTAGCGAACACAGCTCAGTACGCGCACTTCGTTTTCAACACACTGGACCAAGACAGAAGTGGCCTGTTAAGTTTTGAGGTAAATATACCATTTTTAGAATCCCTTCATGAAAATTTACGAACAATATCCCCAAAGAACATGACTAGAAACACGTTCAGTATCCTGGATGATACAAGCTGCATAGGTAATTTGGCGTACAAGATAGGTACTTAGGTAACAGTAGAACCAACCATACCTAAGAACCTATCGACGTAGCCAACACGTTTTCCCGTGAACGGCGTTGTTGAAAGCAACCAAACACAGTCCTTTGTATGCTGCAGCTGCTGTGTCTGTAGTAGTGGATAGGGGTGCTAGAAGCGGCTTTCCGGGCCCGACTCTCGATACAGATCGCTGCAAATTCATCTTCGGAAAGAAACAAAAAACATGTATTAATAAATTAACACGGGACTATTCCACCTACACCGATCGGTACCGTACCTATCGACTTGTCTTTATCGGGAACCCGCTTTTTTCAAGCACCCTTAGGCACTTTCTAACAGCACCAAACTGCAATGTGTGCAATCATCACACATATTAGGCTGTCGATTACTTCAATAGGCCCATGTCCGTTACCCAGGTTGTCTGTGTAAGCTTGATTAACGTGGACCTAATCACAAACTCCTATAAATAAGGTGTTCCTTTTGATATCCGAGGGGATTAATGAGACCATATCAAAGAATCAACTGGCTTAAGAATCATTGTTATTTTTTTTTCCTTTTTTATTCAAAATAATTCGACACAGTCGCGATTATTTATGTAAAAAACCCCTTACGTGAAATATAAAAAATAAACATTTAATTTAGACTATTTTTGTTTATAAAAAAAATATGACAACGTCGCATTTTCATAGGAATGATTTATGATAATTTATATGCCAGTTGATTCTTTGAAATGGTCTCATCAAAAGAACACCTCTTGTATATTGTGCCTACATACCTACTGCACTGTTTTTCACCCAGTCCTCTTTAGAATTCAGCATAACCTTACCGAAAAAATAACATCGTTTTTTTTCCAGGAATTTGTAACCGGGTTATCAATATTATCGAGAGGGACCTTAGAAGAGAAGCTGCGTTGGACTTTTTCACTGTATGATATTAATGGCGACGGATGCATCACTAAAGAGGAAATGACGGAGATTGTCACCGCTATTTACGACCTTATGGGGAAGATAGTAGAGCCCAATTTAGAAGATGATGTGATACGGGAGAAGGTTGAAAGACTGTTTCAGGTTTGTATTTCATTTAATTTCACATGATTATTATTGATTTATTACTTACGACAATGGCCCAAAGGTTTTCGCACGAACTGGCGAGTTGCGAGAGGCTGGTCTACGTTAGAACCGCAATTGCACTATTGACATGAATTACTCATATTTATATAAAAAACTTCAAAACAGAGACTTATTGAGTGAATAATTAAGTACAATCAATTATAAAATAATTATCAGTCCGGTATCAATAATCAGACCGGCGCGATGCGACAGCGCGGCGCAACTCTACAAAACTATTACTAAGAAAATTTCACGGTCGAATAATTACCGGTGTCGCGCTAGTCTGGACGAGCCTTAATGCTTTTTTGCAACAGATCGTGATATATATATAGGTTCCTATTACTAGTCACTACTAGCTGATATTATCCGCTGATTCATCATAATTCTAGGTTCCGTATTTATAAGTGTTTTCATACACACATACACATCGTTGTTATCTTTCCCACCTACCTATTAGCTGTGCTATACTACTTAAGTATGTACAGTCAGCCTCAAAAAGATTTGTGAGTGATCAAATTAATTATTGTCGTTGTATACATGTTTTTGAGGCTAACTGTACTTACATAACATTATATAATATAATATTTTTTCATTTATATGTATTTGTTATGTTTATTTGCTTTTTAACAAATAAATATTGTTGAAAAATGCAGGATAAAAGAGTAAATAAATCACAATAGACGATGTATATTTAGTAACCTAATCCGCGTATCTAACTGTTCTTAAGGAGTCATTTCTCTAAGACTCCATAAGAACAGTTACGCGGATTAAGAAATCGACACGTGTTTCACCTCTCAACGAGGCATCCTCAGGATGGCTATTGACTTGTTGCAAACCCGGACCCGACATGTGCACACGTCGTATAATGGATTTCCGCAAAGTCACGCCTGAATCAATTAACTAGACAATAAAACTTAAAATATGTTGTGTGTTCTACAAAAATGTAAATTAATGCAGTAATGACGTAACTTTCAGAAAATGGACTTGAACCGCGACGGAGTGCTGACGCTGGACGAATTTCTTGACTGCTGCCTGCGCGACGAGGACATCTCCAGGTCGATGAGCGTGTTCGACAGCAACTTCTGACGTCCTGCGGCCGGCGCGCGCGACAACTCGCACCGCCCCCCCTGACAGTACCCACACTCACCACCTACGTCATTTTGTACATAACCAGTCTGCAATTCTGCATCAGCCAATTGTTACTTCAGAAAATTTAAGGCGCTCCGCAGAAGTCGGTAATTTTGTCCGTGAATGACAGTGAGAGACATCCGGCAAGCATCGGTAGCGCGGTCGTCTTGTCCTCCATATACGTTCTCGGACAAATTGTCTATCGTCTGTTCAGCGCCTAAATGAAAAGTAACTAAGAAAACGAATGTTGCTAGTGCGGTATTATCACTTGGTGACATAGATGTTTTGTTACCATCTAAATGGTTGTCCCCACTTATTGCCAGACCAATTTAAAAATGACGTAGGAAGATACAGAATGTATCTTTGAATGGTGAATTACGATATTATTGTAAAAAGAAATGCCTTATTTATAAGAAGCTTTAGCGAAGAAAAAGTGGATTCATAGAAATGATGTTTTATGAATGGCACCAGTTGCTATGTGTAATATGAAAGGAATGACTTGTGTTTTGTATGTAGGTATGACATCAACAAGGAATGATGTGAGGCTTATTTTGTACCAGTAATTATATTAGGACCTTTACTAATTTAGTATAACTAAGTGTCCAGTTAAGAACTTGTTATAATTCCACATAATTATAGTTTTATCGTAAATTCTAGAGGTATCCTGCCTTCAATGGGCATTTTATTAGATCCTCGCTAGGTTTAGTCAGCTGTACCTAACTGGCTTTTTATCGTAACATTCCCATGCCCAGGCTTAGGTACTGTACCGTCTGAACGCAAAGTTTTTATTTAACCTTCTTGGTATTCGCACTAAAGTAAACCTTTCTTCTTGTATAGCTTAAATGTTATAAGATAAACCGAATTGTCCTTAAAAACCTATTTTGTTTAATACACTCCCGGACACCTGAATCAAGCCACCCTGCATATTAGGTCTCTTTAAAATAATGCTAGTACAAAGATAAAAAATGTGGTTTTGAAGCGTCACTATCATTTCCGTTTGTCATTGTTCCAAATTTGAAATCGGAATACTAAAAAAACAGTTTCAATATTGCAATAAATCGTCTTTTCTGTTTATCAGGGATTTAGCTTGGAATTTTTGAAGATTTAGTAACTTGTGTTACCGCCAAGAGCATTTACGACGGCCGTCATGCGGTTTCGGATTAGAATTAATTAATGCCACTATGATGTGCTGGGGAATGTTCTCGCATGCTTCCAAGATGGCAGTATTCAAATTTTGCGAAATTTCTGGAGGTGGTTGGTTAGCTCGAACACGCCTCTTCAGCACATCCCATAAGTGCTCTATTGGATTCATATCAGGGCTTCTTGCTGGCCATGCCACGCTGGCCATGCTGGCCATTACTGCGATACTAACGTCATGCAAATATTCTCGAACAATTCTTGCAGTATCCTGTATAAAAATTAAATCCTGGCCCACAAACTTAGAATATGGCCTGACATGGGCCTCTAGGCATTGACGAATATATCGGTCGCTATTAAGTGGTGGCAACCGTTTTCTCATCACATCCCCAAGGCTAGTTTTTCCTTCGGTGGAAATTCCGTCCCAGACTATTCATGACCGCCATTACTCACCTTCTCTTCAATGCAACATTGCTGCAACCGTTCTCCCCGTCTTCGACAGACTGTCCTACGTCTACGTCTACCATACCTACAGCATACTCTTGGTCTCATCCGTCAAAACATCCTGGGTCCATAAACGTTGAGTCCAATGCAAATGTTTGCGTGTAAATTGTATGCGCGCCATTCTGTAAGTTCGTGTCAGTTTGGGACCATTGACTGGCTTATGAGGTTTCAGCCCACGTTCTTCGAGTCTCCTTCTAACAGTTCGAGCTCAAACATTCAGTTTATGAAAGTCTCGAAGCTGTTCTAGGACCCTGTACTGAGGTCAGGTGACGATCACGCAGGCTGGAGGTAAAGATTAACTGATCTACACGGAGCACGAACCCGCCAGTCTCCAGATATCCATGGTAAATTCTTTGAACGGCAGAACGGTTTACAAGAACTTGTGTACTTCATTTCACAGACTAAGCCCAGACTAAAGAAGTTCTACAGCTTGCGCGGCTACTTCGGGTGCAGTATTCATAAATTGAACGTCATTGGATTAAAAAAAATAACGAATAACTATTTCAATAGGTAGGTAGTCTTTTTATGCAAAACAAAACAAATAAGATTTTATAGATGCTCTAAACAAAGGTTGTTGCTTCTTTATAGCAACTTCGCCCAAACTCCGAATTTCTTCTCTTCTTCAAATTCGTGAATTCTGGAACAATGGTGATACCGAAATGATAGCCATTATTTCAGCTTGTAAACTGCATAAAAACTTTTTCTCTGACTTATCATTATGTTGATGGTTTAGGCCTATTAACATAAAAATGCACGGTGGCTCGATTTATGATTCCGGGAATGTAGATGTATTGTCTTCACAAGATAACATTAAAGAGTTCTAGTTTGATGAATGCATTCTACTTTTTAGACAAGATTCTAAGCTATCTATAAAAATTATAGTCTTTTATCTAAAGATTTCTGTATTAAAAATGGTAGTTTTATCTGAATATCACTGATAATAATTAATTCTAAAAACTACAAAATATTTTAAAGCTGTTCAACTAGATATAGAAAATTTCTTCTTATACCTGGACGAATCGTAAGAATAAAATATTTATAATTCGTAAGATGCGACATGCCATCCAAATAATCCTATTTGCGGTCGTACTAAATCGGCCGCAAAAATCTACTGATCTACTTTTTGAAAATATTAAAAATGCTTTTAAAAAGATTCACATAAATGACCCTTAAAACACCTGGCAGTATTGCTTGATAACATCCAAGCAGTTTTGAGGACAAAGCATCGACCATGGTGCTTATTAATAACTACCTAGGTCCAAGCAAGCATGCGGTAACATCTAATAGGTGCCTACTTTATGTTCTTCCGAAACAACGCCAGTGTCGAATGGGCACATCCCTATCCTTACTTTACTTCTCAAAATGATTAAATACTTATTTTCCTTCATTTTGAATCGTTCCGGCCATTTTTCATAGTATTTAGAGTAAATATTTCCTTTAAGATATTTTATAGTATGCATACCAAGTACTTTAATCAAAGTGATTAGTACCTACTTACTAATACAAATTTACCATGTTTTCTTTCTCATACAGAAGAATGCTGACTACCGTATAATTTCTCCTAAGAGAGATGGCCTAAGCCAAGCCGTAGCTAGTTGTAACCAAATTGAATTGAATAAAAAAATTAAAATTCATAACAAAAAGAAACTTAAGAAAATACTGCCATAAAATAATTTCGTGATTATCTACTACCCATTAGCATTATATATGATATGATAGCATTTCAGCACTTTGAATTTAAGGTTTCTTTTTTTTTTCAACCTTTACGGCATCCATTCAATTATTTCATCTGCATATTTATAAAGATTATTTACAATGTCTAATATTTTCTAAAAAGATACCATTCATGTAAATATACCTTGTACATACCGATAATATAGATTTTAAACGTGTATATTTTCATAGTAAATGTTAAATGGAACCAAATAACTAGATGGCATTAATTAACATCGTATTTTTAATGTTAAAATAAATAATAAAATGACACGCAAATAATAACAGCACTATATTATTATGTATTTATGAATTTTATGTAATGTGATTAAAAAGTGATGAAATAATAATCTAAATGGTGTTAAGATATTTTACGTTTGATAATAAATAATTAATATGAAATAGATACACGATAATAACACGACCACATTGTGCTTAGAACATTTTAGGTAATGGTATCATGTGGAAATATTTTCATGTACTTACATTTTAATCATCATTTTATTGGTCGAGCTTACCTACATAGCTAGCTATAGATAAGGTTTATGTGTGTGTCTTCCCCAATAATACCGTTACGTTCAAACTATCTTACGACCATGTTGATAAGCAACTACCCATAAAACATGATAGTCCCGTTGAAGAGATATTTATTACATACATAAATACTTTATTAACCATTACCCCTGTTACCCAAAGGGTTAGGCAGAGGTTGCTACTACTAACATTTTTTTAGTTTAAAAGAAAACGAAGATATATATAATTATATAGGATTAAAACACAATCTTATGATGAAAATTAGACGTTATTACTTACTTAGATAAAAATAAATCTATGTACGATCTTAGGTTGTTTTTTAAGAATGTTATTTTCTTTACTGTAACTACCTACTGTAACGTTTAATTATAAATGATTTTAAATCTAAAACTGCGTCCCCACTTGTTTGTGCAAACACGCCAACAACTCTCCCAACAAAGTGACCAACATGTTACACATAATGTGGACCCATTTTTAGCATTCAGCGAACCTCTGAACATCTTCAAACTGATCAGTTTGATCTTAACTGACTGACTATCCACCAGATAAGATATTCAAAATTATTTAACTATCCACCATTTATGAATTTATGATAGGTAATATTCAAACGTGTTTGTCACAAGTGAGGACGCAGCAACGTATGTATACCAGACATAATTATAATTATCTTAGTGCCAAAAATGACCCTTAAGAGAGTGCAGCCTTTTGTTATCAAGTCGTGTCCTATCGTTTGTTTTCTTTAATTGCTATGTAAAAGGTTGCACCAGTTAATTAATCAGAGCGTTTGTAATAGGCCTATTAGGATGGATAATTAATATCGATTTTGTCTTATGGTCCATGTACCTACTAGTCTAAAATCTACAGGTACTTGATGTTAGATACTTTAGTATAGATGCTGTTTTGTCCCTTAGGACTTAAATCTTACATTGCATGCGATGTCATATCCATGAAGCTTTTGCATTGATTGATTTACAAAAAAAATAACTTTCAACTTCGTTTCACTTATCAGTTCTTCCAATTATCCACGGAAAATGAAGTACATATCAGTCATTTGTAGTTTTCTGCTGTCCATCGAAGAACCTACACTTTTTTTTGTAATTAATCGGTACCTATATTTATTTGATGTTGTAATTGTTGCATATGATCCAGCATCCGTGTTATAGTACTTACCTACCTACATTATAGCATGGAAGTAATGAATATATTTAGGAACGAAATCTGTAAATTAGATATTTGAATATTGAATTGTTTATTTACAAATTGTATGTGTATTTTATAGAAAAATAAATAAATGCGATTAAAAACAGTGTTTTATTTATATTCGTGATCAACACACGTCGTTCAATGATCATGTTTTCCTGACATGGGAATCAAACCCTAAATATTTTCAGCAGATGATAAACTACAATAAAACCTGATAAGTTCCTAGCATGAGAATACCTTTTTTACTTTTGAAGCATTGGTTCCTTGCAAATGTACTACTTGAAGCATGCATATAGAATTATGCAAATCGAGGAATAAAACAAATTCGACACCGAAATTAAACAAGACGTTTTACACTTTGTACAAAATCTTTATTAAAAATTGTGACAATAGCATCGTTAAACATTTTAGTCACTGAACACACTCCCGAACAAAACTAAGGTTAAAATTAAATTCAAAGAATATTTTCGAACAAAACAATAATATATTTCTAATATGGCAAAAGTTGCTGCATAGCAAGTTTACATCTAGAGTGAATATATGATCCGAGAAGGCGGCATGATTAATTAAGAATTAAGCTAATGTTGAAACTTAGCTACATTAAGTAAATATTATTGTGCTTAATTTTTGAGCAAAATCATTTTAATAGATGATAAAAAAACTGAGCAATGCAAAATCTACGAACAATTTTTTTTGCTATTTAATACAGTTTATTCTATTTCTGAGGCACTTGTATTATAATACGTTGTAGGGCCTATATTTCTATTGGATACACACAAACTACTTGACGTAGTAACACTAGAAGAAAATACTATTGCCATTGAAATCCCAAAATTCATTTCCAAACCTATAAATAAACTTAATTAGTTTGTAAATAATGTAATTTACAACTTATGCTCTAACATAAAATATGTGGGTTCTTGAGTCTTTAGAGTACCTATCTATTTACCTAATTAATTGGTCTTCTTGGATTTAGAATTTAGACAGTTTTGTACTGAGTAAGTCTTGTATGTATTTAATAATGTCTTTATCTGAGTTCAATATATTACATATTTGTCATGTAAAGGTTACAATAAATCTTAACCATAACATGCAACAATGTGAACAATAATATTGTAAAATAAAATGCACACATGCAAGGAGAAACACAACAAACGTGGTCAATTTAATTTAAAATCTGCCAATATTATTATACCTATTTAATAATCTACCAATATGATTTAGGACGAAGTGCTTCCCAAAGTCTAACTTTCCTAAAAATACAACTTGAAGTCACACAACTCTGAATAATTTCAATAGTACATTACCAAAATATTATTTGTATACCTAAATCAATATAAAAAAATACCAATAATTCATTTAAAAATATAAAGAGAGCTTAATTAAGTATTAGAATTTTGTACGGTGGTTTCGTAAGGCAGTTATTAATCTCAAACACTAACCTACTAAAATTAATAGATATGTCATTAAAAATTCAATAAAATATCATTACACAGATCTCTAGAAGATATAGTTTCAATTACATTTAAAATGTGATGCATTATTGCTTGAAATACATAGAGTAATAAAATTATTTACACAAATTAAATTCTCTACCTCATAATAATCTAAAATACATATTACACTTTTATAAAAAATCAAATGTTCAATACTCTGTAGTTATGTGTTCTGAAATTTTAAGATCTTTTAAATTCGAGTCCTAGTTCATGTACACACGGCTACACGTCAAGCTATATATTTCCAGTATAAGCTGACCTCGCATTGTACGCAAATCCTATACATCGCGAGATTAGCTTATACTGGAAATGTATAGCTTGATGTGTAGCCGTGTGTACTAAGGAAGCATGTTATTTATAGTTTTGCCACCCACCAGCAACATGAATTGCCTTTCTAAAATAGGTCATGTGCAACGATGGATTGCAACAGCCTGAAGAGAATACAAATTAAAGAAGTTTAGGTAATAGTACTGAAGGCACTCTTTTGCAGTATCTCTGCCAGGCTGCTCCGTAGCGCCACTTGCATCTATCATGGTCCCGCCATGCGCGGTGCATCAGTACAAGAATAGTCAAGATCGCCGGTGCTGCCGCCATGTATTGTCCAGATACAATCCCAGGCAAAGCTAGGGCGATGTGAATCAGTATGTCACCTGCATAGTTCGGATGACGTAAGATCCCCCATAGATTGGAGACCAGAAGCTTCTTTCCATGGAATGTCGGCATGGAGTCTACGTCTGAAAGTAAAAAAGCATTATAAATCATTTTTGGAAAGTCATGATAATCTTTTTCTTGTTTGTAGAACAATATTAGAAATCTTGCTCACGTAACACAGTACCTCAATCCTAAGATTGTTAATGAAAATTACTAGGCTTATGATTACAAATAATAAATTAGTTTTCCAAAGGTTACTATGATACAATATGTATTCATTATTTACTGTTATAAAACTTATAAATCAAAACTATATTCCACCATCAAAGCATAAAAATAAAGCATAATACAATTAAAATAAAATAAATAGCATACATGATACAGTTACTTACTTGCCAAGCTCAGGTGTAGAGGATCTTTCCTGAACTCATATTTAATATTGTTACTAACAAGCATTATGAAGAATCCCAGCACAAATAGTACACAAGCAGAGATTAAGGTGTTAGTAGACAGAACTAAGTCTGTGTCTGCCACATGTTTAGATATTGTTGTGAAGTAGAATGGGTAGAGTGCACTTGAGACAGTCTGGAGGTACCCTACCCCTTCCGACTGCCAGTAAAACGTAGCTGTAATCCTGTACTCCTTCATAATAAAGTTCAGAATATAAACAATCTGCATTATAGAGAATATAATAATTGTTGGCTTTAACTGTACATTGTTCACCAACTGTTTTAAGTTTTCCAAAGAGAAATCATTCTTCTCCGACAGTTTGATTTGAAGTCCTTGTGTGAAGATTAGCGAGAGAAATATCAGCTGAAACAAAATAAAATATTTTATTATTGGAATAAATTATAGAAAAAAACTGTTTTTATTCATTACCTCATTTCATCATACATGAGTGCCTTTTTATTATATGTTTCTATTTTCCTGTATAACTTGCTAGTCATGAATTTATTAAGCTGGGGTGAGCTATGAATAGAATATTACTATCTTTAACATACTACAAGAACAGGAGTTTAGGCATACTAAAAAAACCTATAAAAAAGTTGTATGCCATACAACTTTTTTATTTTAGTTTTATTTTAATTTTAGTACATCATTAAAATTCTGATGATGAAACATTTGGGAAGGAAAATATATATACCTATATTAATACTTACAGAGCTAATATTAGAGATTCTTGATATCCAAAGTTTGACATCCAGCTTCTTGATAAATGGATGAATTTCCCGCCCCATGAAGAAGTCATACAATATATATCCAGTGTTTCCATACTGATTTAAGTCTTCCTTTGTCAAGTCACTGCTTCTTACGTACAAAATGATGCTTAGTAATACAGCAAAAATGTATGACATGGCTGCAAGTCTCAAGTATTCATTCAATAAATTCTCTTTTTCAATAATTTGGAAGAAATCCAATAGGAAGAGGGTATTCACAGTTACTATGCTGGAGAAAAATGCATTGAAACAGTGTCTTGTGCCAGACTCATCCATGCGGTCAGATCTTGTACCAAACACTGGTACTATAGCAAAGATGGCTTGTATAACACATTGCACAAGAAAAAAGCTACATGCTTGTAAACTAAACAAAACTTGTATAGATTTATATGCAGACAGATCTAAAAGTGATTTGGGAGAACAAGATTTTCTACAAGAAATTAATATAGAGGATACTGTTAAGGGTATCAGGAGCATTAAGCTCATGGATCCAATTCTCCCACCAAACTCCCATTTGCTTGCAACTTGGCGCAAGCTATTGATACTGTTTCGAAGGGGGGTTGCCAACTTTCTAGTCACTGACTTTGATTTCACCTGATGGTATTCCTCTTCAGAATTGTCCTCATCTGAGTATGCTCCTAGTGATTTACTGACAGACTTGCTTATTGATTTACTTTGACTTAGGGATTTGCTGAGACTCCGTCTGATGTCTGGGACATTGTCAACGAACTCTCGCAACCTACTAGACCTACGAGGCG
Source organism: Agrochola lota (assembly GCA_947364205.1). Lineage (NCBI taxonomy): Eukaryota > Metazoa > Arthropoda > Insecta > Lepidoptera > Noctuidae > Agrochola > Agrochola lota. Next base: position 5,716,470 of record OX376231.1, on the reverse strand, counting down.
CGACCTCCTCGACAGATCTTCTGTTTCTCAGACCGTATATGTCGCTAGATTCCAAGCCATTTACTTTGTCAAGAGAAAATTCACTCTCTGTAATACTCGATGTCAAATCTTTGAGGGAGTATTCTAAGCGCTTAGACCGGGTCCGACGGTAGACTTCGAGCTTAGAAGATAAATCTTCAAGTTTGACTGCTACTGCAACTTCAGAGTCGATGGGAGGGCGCTTTGCCGGAGACTTCGGTACATTTGAAACCTCTGGTTGTGTTGTATCCTTAGTAGTTCTCGAAGGTGATTTGCGTGCGGGAAACTTCGAAGCTGGTTTTCGGCTAGGCGATTTCCGTGCGGGAGATTTACGGCCAGACGAACGCGCAGGAGGCGGAGTTTTCCCGGACGGCGGCGGCGAACTTTTCCGCGTTCTGGCGGGAGAACGCGTCGGCGAGACACCTTTACGTGTTCTCGAAGGACTCACTTCTATAACGCTAGTTCTGATCCGACCGCTTCTAGTAGACATTCTGTAATTAATACCACAACATTTTAATTGCTGGTTTCTTTTTTTGTTGAGTCTAAAATTATCACAAAACCACACGCGATGATATTTACTTGTCACAATATTATAGTATTCATCGATTCACAACTTGCTTATTCCGTAAAGATGACTTCTTTCTTACACCACAATAAATGCGAACAATATTTTTAAACAAAAATCACAAAATACAAACGAAAAGTACGCAACATAAACACTATGAATGAACGCAAAACTACGGAGAGCAGAGGAAGCCAAGCGCCAACGAACGACGACGCTAGAATGAATTTAAAAACGCTGCCTGTGATTGGCTAAAAATAGTTGTTGTTACACTCTTCCATGCGATAAACCGCTTCTTCTAATGGGAGAGACAGAGACAAAAACTTTTATTTACCATATTGGCCAACCTAACTTCCTCATTTGATAAAACCGTAGTTTTCCGAATTTCGAAATAGATGAGCTATGCAACGGAGCTATACGATTTTTTGATTCGATTCAAACTCTCACGTTCATACGAAGATTTAGACATTTTTTTTACAAATCGTCTGTCAAAAACCGCATTTTGACGTAACATTTTGAAATCGCCAATTGCTGTGTAGTGTGTGTAACTAGCATTAGAGTATTATGTACACACGGCTACACTTCAAGCTATATATTTCCAGTATAAGCTGACCTCGCATTGTACGGAAATCCTATACAATGCTAGATCAGCATAAACTGGAGTTGTATAGCTTGATGTGTAGCCGTGTGTACACGCTGTGACCGTACCGCTAGGCGCGGTCGCAGCCTAAGATTTGGGGGGGGTCACCATGGGTGCCGAGGAATATTGGAGAAATATTTAATAGTTACTCTAAAAACTTTTTGACTATCTAATGATGTATACTTTTTAAATAAGTAAGTAATTTTTTAACTTTCTGATCTTTTCTCACAGTTGGTCGCAGTAACTAAGCTAGGGTACTTTATGATGCTACCAAATTGGTCACCTTGGCTTTTTGATAAATAATAAATATTAGAACAGTAGATTATGTAGGGTGAGAAGAGTGAGCGAAGCTAACTCGATAATTTTAATACCGTCTCGGATAGGTTAGGATTTGATTTACATTTTCAAACAGAACTAAGAGTTACATTGTCGACTTATGCAGGAAAGGCCAAGCAAATATGAAAATGTAGAGTATAAGAGCGAGCGAAGCCAACTCAAAAATTTTGCACGCTCTCGCATACGTTCGATTTTCTTTTGATCATTCTAAAAGCATTAAAAATAACTTGCTTTGTCGACTTATGAAGAAAATCTCAAGAATCAAGACAAGCGAGCTTTAAAATTTTATCATCCCACCTTGAATAGGTTTTGTTTTCTTAGGATTTGATTTACATTTTCAAACAGAAATAAGAGTTACACTGTCGACTTAGGCTGCAAAGGTCAAGCAACTATAAAAATGTAGCATACAAGAGCGAGCAAAGCGAGCTCAAGAATTTTGCACTCTCGGGTACGTAGGATTTTTTTTTTTGAAAAAGAAGTGAGTCGCGTGGTCGAGGCCTATTTGACGGACAGAGCCGTCATCTACCACGGTAACCACGGAGAGTGGAACCGGCGAGAGATGTCGTGCGGTATCCATCGGCTACGACTGGGTTGTATTGCAATATGTGGTTAGCTAGTGACCTCGACAATTGATCATATTAGTTATTGTTATTAGTAATTAACTGTTTGTTTTATTTATTTTATCTCGATGGTCCTAGTTTATCATTTATAACTTCCAGTTACAACTATATGTAAGCGGGCACGCCCTTTATGCCTGGAGGCTTTTATTTAGATAAGTTCTGTTTACGTGTAGTTTTTATTTCTGCCTGAGTATAGTTCTCGATGATGTTGTATGGTATATTGGCGTGTGCTAGCGAACATATGGCTAATAATTTAAATTATGTTTTGTGTTGCGTAATCTAAATTATCTAAATTATTTTGAATACTATTATATAGAATCTTATTTTTTTGTTCTTCTAACTGAACAGACAGCTGTGCTGCTGGGGAGTTTGTTGCGCCACTTCTTCTTCCCAGCTAATGCACTAGGAAGTGGTGAAGGGTGGGCGTTTTGGGGGACTGTCTTATGTAATTTTGACGTTCGAAAAGTGCTGATTCTCAGCCTAGTTTGAATAAATGACTTTTGAATTTTGAATTTTTGAATTTTGGTGCTGCGCGCCGACCTCCCTAACGGCGTCAGCGTAGTCTGCTACGCTGACGACACACCTGCGCCAGGACCAGCCTGGCGCAGGGGAGGTCGCATGAGGCGGCAGCCGAACTGGCGACATGTTGGGTTGCGATAATCGTCGATAGGATCCGGCAACTGGGACTCGAAGTGGCCCTGCACAAGTCCGAGGCCATGTGTTTTTATGGTTCTCGGAACGCGCCGGCAGGAGGGGTTCACATCGGTGTCGAGTCGACGATGAAGTACCTGGGACTCGTCCTCGACAGCCGGTGGAACTTCGTGGAGCACTTCCGACGTTTGGCTCCCAAACTGGAGAGGGCTGGGGCTGCTTTAAAGCGGCTTCTACCCAATCTAGGGGGTCCAAACGCCTCCTGCCGGAGCCTCTACACGGGGGTTGTGCGGTCCACGGCCCTTAACGGGGCACCGGTGTGGGCGTGTTCTTTAAGGCTGTGACCAGCCCGCCGATTGAACGCGTCCCAAAGGTTCATGGCCATTAGGCTGATCCGAGGGTACCGCACGGTCTCCCGTGAGGCGGCGAGTCTCCTTGCCGGACTACCGCCATGGGATCTGGAGGCAAAAGTCCTCGCGCACATCTGGGAGTGGCGCGAGGAGGCGAAACGGCGCCGGGGCGTAACTCCGCTGCCGCGAGAAATCACGGCACAGCGGACTGAGCTCCGGCGGGATTTCATGACGGCATGCAGAGTGCGATTGTCGCAACCCAGCGCTGGGCACGCCACAATTGTGGCGATAAGTCCCCTCTTTGAGGAGTGGCTAAAGAGGTCCTCACCTTCCGCCTGACGCAGGTTCTCACTGGACATTATTGTTTCGGGAGGTTCCTGTTCAGGATAAAGCGGGAGGAAACGCCCGGGTGTCACCACTGTGTGGATCGCCCGGAGGACACGGTGGAGCAAACAGTGGAGGTCTGCCCGGCTTGGGTGGAGCACCGCCGTGTCCTCACCTCACTCGGAGGCGATTGGCTGCGGCGATCTCTCACGTCCGGCCCTGGTTCAGGCCATGGTTTGGAGCGAGAGAGCTTGGGAGGCCATCACTTCCTTCTGCGAAGCAGTAATGCTCGCGAAAGAGGAGGCGGAACGCGTGAGGGAGAGGCATAATTCGCGCCCTCGCGCCCCTAGTCGCCGCAGGAGACGACGTCGCTAGCCGATTTCCGGCCACCGTAGGCGCGAGCGTGCGGACGGTGAGCGATGGGTAGCTCGCCGTCCGATAAGGCCTAGGGCCGGGTCGACGGCGCGTTGTGTTCGAGGCGCGCAATGAAGTACAGTAAAGTTATTCCACTATTCAAATCTGGGGACAGCAAAGACACTAATAATTATAGACCCGTATCGGTCTTGCCGGTTTTCAGCAAGGTGTTTGAAAAAGTAATGTTAAATCAAATGCTCCATCATTTTAATCGTAATAATATCGTACACGATCAACAGTATGCTTTCACCAAAGGACGTTGCACAACCGACGCCGGTGTCACCTTATTAAAACACATCTTTAACGCATGGGAAGAGGCACTAGATGCAATAGGCATCTTCTGTGACCTATCCAAGGCATTTGATTGCGTGAATCACGAAACACTGCTCTTGAAACTTGAGCATTACGGACTGGATAAACTTGCGCTTAGCTTAGTAAAATCATATTTGCATGCACAGGAGCTTGACGAAGTAGATAACGCTATGCTTAAGGTCCATAATTGGTTTACTGAAAATAATTTAGTTTTAAATGAGAAGAAAACAAAATGCATAAGATTCGCGTTACCAAATGTTAGAAGTAGTGAATGTCATATTGTACTGAATAGGGAGACACTAGAATTCGTCGAAAAAACGCTTTTCCTGGGGATCACGCTTGACTCAAAACTACAGTGGGGTCCTCACTTAACATCACTTGCAGGGCGGCTAAGTTCAGCCGTTTACGCTGTTTGGAAAATCCGCCAACTAACAGACGTGGATACCGCGAGACTGGTCTATTTTAGTTACTTTCATAGCATCATGTCTTACGGCATTTTGCTGTGGGGACGGACTGCAGATATTAATTCTATCTTTATTCTGCAAAAGAGGGCTGTCAGAGCCATATATAACCTCCGCAGACGCGAATCTCTAAGGGAACTGTTTAAGAAAATTAACATCATGACGGTACCTTGTCAGTATATATATGAAAACATTATGTATGTTCGGAAAAATCTACATCTTTTTAGTGAGATAAGTTTAAAGTTAGACAGGCATAATTTTAACACTAGAAATAGGAACAAATTAGATCAACCACTTTTCAGATTCTCTAAAGTGCACACCTCTTTTATGAGGTACTGTGTAAAATGTTATAATAAAATACCACTCGATATTCTTGAACTGAATGAGAAGAAATTTAAAACATGCATTAAACGCACACCATGTAGACAAGCATATTATAAGTTGGATGATTATATCATAGATAAAAATGCTTGACTTAATGCTGGTCCTGCTCCACAGCTACTTGGGCTCACCAGTTAAAAAATTTCATGTTGGAAGAGTTGCTTCCCCTTTTAATTTTTTCTGACATTCTTAATAACTTAATGTTTATTTTTTATTTAAACAAGTTTTAATTGTTGAATACTCCAATGGATAATGATTTTCTTTCTTTTTGGTAATAACATTCTATTAATCTCTCAAATACATACATTGTAAATTAGTTTTCAATTTTTGTAAATGTGAGCACCATGGAGCCGTTTGCATTTTTATTTTTTATTTTTTAAGATGTATGTTGACTTGAAAGATCATGGTAGCTGAGAGTATGTCATGCTCACTTAAATGTCTCGCTGATGATGGCGAGTGTGTTGGATCATTCGGTTCCCTACAAAATGGTTGAGCTGAATGGTGCTGATCCACGCGTCATGTTCGTGAACGGGTGCCGTCAGTTGTGACTGGTCATCTCTGGCTTATTTTTTATGTTATATTTTGAATTGTTTTGATTTTTTTTTTGTACATTGTTCTCACATAAAGAAGCAACAAGAATAATGTACACAGGATTTTGTAATTTTCTATATTTAAAAGAGTGTCCTTGGACTTTCTTTACCGTTCTTCTCCATAAAGTTCTACGTTTTGGAATGGGCAACTAGCTTCAACTTTCTGACTAACTAACGCGACTATTTGACAATTCAAAAGTGCCTGTAAATGGTTTAATTGAAATAAATGCTTTGAGGTTGAGTTTGAGTTTTAAATAAATAGCCATTCCAGCCGCCCGCCAGGATTAAAAAAAGGTATGTGCCAAGCGCGGATTCACCGTTGTGGGCACGATGGGCATGCCCACAACCCTAATAGACTTGTGACGTCACCCTTTCACGGTCTATTGAGGTCGATAGGCTGATGATATTTTAACCAATGCCAGACACCTTTTTTTAGGGTTCCGTAGCAAACATGGAACCCTTATAGTTTCGCCATGTCCGTCTGTCTGTCTGTCCGTCTGTCTGACGAGAAAAAAAAAACCCCACTTTACGTGTAGGGGAGGTACCCTAAAAAAATTGTTTTTTCTTGATTTAAATTTTACCACTTTGTCGGCATGATTCATATGTTATGCCAAATTACAGCTTTCTAGTATCTACTAACCGTCTCTGAGCTAAGCCGCGGACAGACAGACGGACAGACAGACGGACATGGCGAAACTATAAGGGTTCCTTGTTTACTACGGAACCCTAAAAAATGTAGTTCCACTATTTTCCGCAGGCCTTCTTTTGTGGCACCGGCACGCCGCGGCCGCGGGCACTCTAGTTCTATAATTCACCACATTTTTAAGGTCTTGACGGGCTGTAGATGTTATTTATTTTTATTGCTGCAGCTTTTAAAATACACCGTGACATTTGAATCACAGTTTTGCTAGAACAAACGTTGTTCAGACCATGGTTTACTACCATTCTATAGCACCCAATAAAAAAAAAACATCATTCGTTTTTGAAAAAACACAAAAAAAGGCAAAGTTAAAAAAGTCGGGATTATCGTTTCTCCCTGCAACACAGACACTGGGGCGCTTGCGTCTCAAAAGTAGACGCGGCGCGGCGCGCGAGCTCCCACGGAACACAGCATTGTCTAGATACTGGGAAATGTACACACGGCTACACATCAAGCTATACATTTCCAGTATAAGCTGATCTCGCATTTTACGGAAATCCTATACAAAGCGAGATCAGCATAAACTGGAAATGTATAGCTTGATGTGTAGCCGTGTGTACATAACTCCTTAAACGAAATTTAGTAATCACTTATTTTTGTACGTCTTACTAGAAAATACGAAAATTAAAAGTTAACTTCGGTAGGTATTTTATCACTGATAAGTGGCTACTTCAAAACAGTAAAAAGAAAAAGGTATGGGTTTGGCTATGGTAAACTTTGGTAGGGACCTATTTTCTAGCTATGCACGATTGCACGACGCGACCAGCGACGCACCGTACCGATAGCGCGGCGAGGTGGCTGACCTCTAATTTTATCATTTCGTACAAGGTGCGAACTTACGGTAGGTAGTATCAGACATGGTTTTAATTATTACCTGTGGGTACTAGGTACGGGTACTTTTTGTATCCAACGTGACATTACCTAGGTATTATTTATTTATTGGGATATTACAGGAACACGACAAAAACAAAACTTACCACAAAACTGGGGCAGTGGGTCGTCTTAGGGGCGGATTCCGGGTTAGCTCCGTGTGCACCAAGATAACATTTGACTCCAAGAGTACATGCGCCTAGCTTCCGCCAGATTGTCACCAGCAATTGCGTAAAAACGCACCATATCCAACCACTCCACATTCGATTAGTTAGAACTCATTTTCAGAAAAAACGCGTGATGTAATACGGGTACCTATTGTATTGTATCTAACGTGAGATTATTAGGTTATTATTTATTTATTGGGATACTATAGGAACAAGACAAAAACAAAATTTATACCACAAAACCGGGTAAGCTTTGTGTGCACCAAGACAATATTCACTCCAATTTTCCACATTCGAATAGTTAGAACTCATTTCACAAAAAAACCCGCGATGCGTGCCTGTGACGTAAGTACATCGGATGCATTCGTGTCACCCGCTCGAGAGATTTCGGTAGACTGGCTACCGCCCGGGCGGCAGCTCGGGCGGTGCGAGCGGCCCGCGGCAGTCAACAAAAGAAATGGGCGGAACGATACTTCGCGCGGTTGCATGTCATTGACTTAATTTATTTGAATTTCGGCCCGCATTGGCCGGACATCCATGTAGTTCACGTGGACTCCTCCTAACTCTTTTTAATGCCATATCGCTACCGCGATGAGTACTTTGATGTTACGGTTAATGTTTGAACACGTCTGAGCAACATACGACTAATTTGAGAACGCTTAGTTCAGTTTGTTTTAATAACATATTTGATGCTTTAAAATGGTAGCAGACCATGGTCTGAACAACGTTTGTTCTAGCAAAACTGTGATTCAAATTTCACGGTGTATAACTATGCAACTGTAGCCGTACGTAAGAAATTTACAGCTGGTTTCTGTGGCTGGGGCAGAATGTATTAAATGCTCAGTTGCTGTACAGTAAATTATTTACTGCTATAAACCATGATCTACATAAAACAAGTTTAAAATATCTAGATAAACAAATAAAATGCGAAGCCGTTTTTCCATTAGATTGTTCACCAGTACTTTTCGAGGGACTTGACCAAGTCCATTGGGTTAATAATGGGTCCATGTCGCTCAACGGGCACGCCATCTTTGTCGACGATAAATTTTGTGAAGTTCCATTTTACGAAATTGCCCAGGGTGCCGCCCTGCTTATGCTGTGATAAAAATAAAATAAAAGGATGTAGGCCTACCTACCAAATTAATAATTTATCCAGCAGGTCTGTATTGACGTTCAAAAGTACCATATAAATGCCTAATTGAAATAAATTGTTTGACTTTGACTTTGTAGACTAATGTAGTATACTTATTTACAGCAGTGGGTAAATGCTTCAAATGCTGATAGGGGTAAGTCAGGCGCTTGGAAAGACCGAAGAATCAAATTGTAACACACAATGTTGTTATCATAAACCAATGTTGCCAAATTAGCCGGGAATTTAATTCCTAGGGTCTTATCATAGCGCCAAGCTCACCCCAACATAAGTTTATCGTATTGAATGTGAAAACAGGTCAAATTGACGCAGTCTGAAATGCAAACTAATATAGGTACCAAAACTGCACCTTCAGCAACTTCCACAATGGACTAGCATTGTTCCCGTTCACGTGAACCTTCTCAAAGAGATCAAATTTCACTCTTCTCTCTGAGATAGAGCACACAATCTCAGAGTTACCTGGCTCCTGACCAGCAAACTGATTGCAGGGGAACGCTAGAATACGCAGACCTAAAAATGGAAATGTTTTTAGAAGTTATTTTTATAGAGTGCAGGCAGCTCTTGTGCCCGAGATGCACGAGGCTAGTCTCTCAAGCCTGGATAGTAGGTAAGCTGGATAGTAACTCTGGCTTCATGTATACAGCACTATAAGCTATTATAATTTCATTTGTAAGCTAGTAAGCTAGCGTCTCAAGCTAGGATAGTTTAATAGAATGGGGTTCTATTTTTTGAGCTAGTAGCACCCCTACCACAGAGTTTACTGTTCTGGCATGTGTAGGTACTTGTACTAGCTTGATGTGGCCGGCGAAGTTAGTATTAGATTTTTACAACGCGCCGACCACAGACTACAATTAAGGCGCCGACGTGATACCTACTGCAAGTATCGTTTTTAGTGCTTTTTTTGTGTTCACTTTACTAAAACCTACCCGCAGCGGGGCCAAGCCCCTCCCAAATAACAATCCTAGATCCACCACTGAAAGCCAGTACCATTTCAGTGACTTAGTCCGTATAGTAAAATGATCCGATTGGATACTAGCTTTGCCGGTCCCACGAGGCTAGTGAAAGCAGTGGTCGGGGGCACTACTAGCGCAAAAAAAGAACCTCATCCTATTAAACTATCACACTACCTACCTTACTAGCCTAAAAATGAGGATAGTATACATATCTTTATTTGCATACACGAGGCCAGACTGACTAGCTTGCTCGCTTAGCATAATCTTGATACCCTAGCTTGAAAAACTAGCCTCGTGTAACTCGGGCATTACTTCAAGCAGTCAAAAGGTTGGCCAGAATTGTTGTTGATTTCTTATCAGAACAACCTACCTTTCTCCCCGGCATATTTTTCGTACAGTTAATTCAATTGCTTGTAATTTTTTGCGGTAAGACCGCACTGTGAAGCCACATTCACAATGACGCAAATATGACCTTTATACACATCCAGTTTTACATCTTCACCCTTTATGTTTTTTACGGTGAATTCGTGGATCGATGTCGCAGATTTGTAATTAGAATTCCATTCCCTGGAAACCGCAATATTAGCTAGGTACCCACAGAAAATCGCACATCAGTGATTTAGCAAGCCAATTCTTACATTGTGTGATTAAAATGTACCTACCTATCAGCCAGTTGCAGAAACAAAATTTAACTTGCTGCAGAAAGCAACATTAAGGTGCTGATAGACTTGAGCATTCACTTGTAACAGAACATCGAGCATTCGCCGTTTTTAAATTTACCGAAGTGAACAACGAACAAAGCCAAGCATGGAGCCAAACATCGCTACGAACAGTTTCACCATCATTCTACCGAAAGATCTAATCAAAGCTCGTAAAAAAAAACGGGTGCGGCAGGCATAGAGGGACAGCGGCGGAACAATGACAGAATGGCTCGGCACGGCAAAAACCTCGAAGTAAACTTACTGTCCCATCGCTAGAACGTTCCCGTTTATTTTTCTGTAATGTAGCATTCGCTAGAATGCTCAAATCTATCAGCATGTTTAGATTCGATTTTAATGGTTCTTTGATGAAATTAATTAAATCAGTAGCCATAATGATCCATTACGTAATGGGGCACTAATGTTTGTCTTTGTGCAACTGGGTGTTAGTAAATTTAACAGAACTACGAGCCGTGATTTTGTCACAGCAGATTTTTGACGATCGCCACTGTGAACCGTTTTTGTCAATCGATACCTAATTCAACAAAATGATGTCTACTATATAACTACTAGTTTTATTTAACCTTGATATTTTTAGATCGTTAACAGGCGACGTTGACGATCGCGATATGGTAAAGATCGAAAAATCGAGCACATCTATCAGAAGCTGAAAGAATCTAAGTTCCTACCTACTTAAGTAAAAATAAACAATCCTGACCCTTCAGGATTGTTTATTTTGTGCATGATGTGATGATTTTCTAACTCTCACATTACGGTTTTGTTCTGACGGCACATTGATATTTTATAATTTCTAATAAATGTTCATCTTCAACTCCTCATCAAAATATTAGTTTTCCTGTACACCAAAGAGTAAAGTAACTTACACTATTTGGTTTACCTTTGGCAAATTGACAATTATTTTGTTGACACTTGACTTTTTAAATTAGTTTAGAAATCATTATATTTGAATTTATTTCAGTCACTTCAGTTGCAGGGGTTTTGGGCGTCGTGGTCACAGAGTACTTTATAACATACTGAAAGTCGTGATGAACAGTAAGGCCCACACAGAAGAAATGACAAACGATTTGAAGTATTTTGAAGCACGCTTCTAGCCAACCCGAATACAACATAAAGGAGGCTACCATCACCTCTAAAGCAATATTATTTTAATATTATTTTAGTGTGGGAAAGAGATGAAGCTCTACAGTACGTATAGCTCCATTTCTTACCCCTCTGAAATAACATTAAAATAGTACTGCTTTAGAGGTGGTGTTTGGCCCGCAGGTCGGACCCTATTACAAAACTTCACTCAAAACTCAAGCATTACTTAAAACTCATTCAAAGCCTTTTGATTGGTTGAAACTAGTTTTAAGTCATGTTCGAGTCTTGAGTGAGGTTCTGGAATACAGGCCTTAGTCTTCTATGGCATACAGGATTGTAAGTTATGGGAGCTATATTACCATGGAACACCACGAATGGCGCAACCGTGGTTGATGGTAGAACCAACCATACACTTTGTTGGCACTGCGACCATGGTTGCGCCACCATGGTGTCCCAGTATCATATTGCCGTTACATAAGGAATAATAACCACTTAATATAACTAAATAGATACTGTTTTTATCAAACACAAAAACACATGATATTACCTCATCTAGTTTTTTAATAAAATATGATTGACGTGTAAAAGCGCTCCCTCACCGGGAGCATTCGCCTGTAATGTAACATTTCAGATTCGAGCATTACATCAGTGAGTGAGGAGCACCGAGGAGTATTATTCGTGACTGAGGTATGTAATAGTATTATATGGATTGTTACATTACAGGCGAACACTTCCGGTGAGGGAGCGCCTGAAGGCTGCGTTTCCACCAGAGATGAGCGAGGATGCGTACCGGGGGATGTGTAAAACTAACCAATTACATCGCTTCACTGTCATACCTTGAGGAAAGTTACTGGTTAGTTTCACACACATCCCTCGCTACGTATCGTCGCTCATCTCTGGTGGAAACGCAACCTTAGTGTTTGTACAAATTGTTCACATGTTTCGGTGCGTGTAACAAGGCCCTAAGACACAACTAAAAGGGAGAAAAAAAAGAATAAAAAAAGAATTCTTCAAAATGATTATGTTGATATATTATATCACAAAAATAACAATAAGTCTTAAAAACTACGTAATATATCACACAGTGCAGTTGCCGTTTTTTTTTTAATTTTACGATTTCCTAAGCTACAACTTAGATTATTCTTTCGACATGCCAAGTTCCAAAAAAATATAAAAAAATTGGGAATAACTGTGTAGGTACTATATTTTTGCTTGAAGATGCATAGTAGAAGTGATCTGAATGATTAGATAGACAATTTATATAAAGTTAAATGCTCAGTAGCTACAGTACATTATTTACTGCTAAACCATCTATAACCTGTCTAAAATAACTAGATAGAAAAATAAAATGCGAAGCCGTTTTCCATTAGATTGTTCACCAGTATTTTTCGAGGGACTTGACCAAGTCCAATGGGTCAACATTGGGTCCATGACGCTCAACCGGCACGCCATCTTTGTCGACGATGAATTTTGTGAAATTCCATTTGACGAAACTGCCCAGGGTGCCGCCTTGCTTGTGCTATAAAAAAAAAAAAGATGTTGAATAGGCAATCTACCTACATAATAAAATTCGGACACCGCACAGTTTTGGGCGTGTGCCATACTAGGTAATTTAGTGCAAACTAAATACCTGTTACGAGTAGGTAGGTATGTACTCTACTTAAGTAATTTACTTAAAATCAGATAGACTCGCGTGCGGTGGGTCATACTGTCATATGGTTCTTTCTGCCGTACCTATAATGATAAGGTCCGTCTCCGTCCCACCGCGTATCGACTGCGAGACATAAGTTCTCTCTCAAGCATCAAAACGAAAATAATAATAATAATAAATATTGTTTATTGTTTAACTAGGACTAGATTACAAGGCAAGGTATTAAATAAAGCACAAGCATAAAGTTTCTTAAATCTAGTTAGTGGGTGCCGTACTGTTCACCTAGATAGGTTACAAAATAACCAGTGTTAAGGAGAAACAGTTCCGAGCCCCGTCGCAAGTGGTTGACTTACGAGGGGTATTCAATAAATAGTGAGAATGCGATACATTCTCCTTGGAAAGAAAAAAAAAATACTGGCAGGCATAGCCCAGACATTAGTTAAGATGATAATAAAAAAAGCAATTAATTCTCTTTTGTTTTTTAAAAGTAGAAGTCTATTGTTTGCGTCGTTTTGGAACGTGTTCTTAAAAATGGATAAAATTGAAGTTCGCGCGGTAATAAAATATCGCTGCTTGAAAAAATTTACTACGGAGCAGGTAAATCAAGACTTGAGAGCAACATTAGGGGTTCATGCTCCTCCATATTCTACGGTTGCGCGTTGGTGTGCTGAGTTCAAGCGAGGAAGAACTTCCACTAACGACGACCCACGAACGGGACGCCCCATATCGGCGGTGACTGAACAAATGATTAAAAAAGTTGAAAATATTGTCTTGGCGGATCGTCGTGTTACTGTTCGTTTTATAGCTGAAGAAGTAAAGATTTCGATAGGAAGTGTCCATAATATTATAAACGACCATTTGGGTATGAAAAAAAAAGTGTCAGCGCGCTGGGTGCCCAGAATGCTTGCTTGACGCGCAGAAACAAACTCGACTGAGAATTTCACAAAGCTGTTTGGATTTGTTACAACAAGATCCTGACCGATTTTTGGCTCGATTCATAACTATGGACGAAACATGGCTTCACCATTATGACCCGGAAACGAAACAACAGTCCATGACTTGGAAGCGACCGTCATCTCCAACTCCAAAGAAATTTAAGGCGATTCCATCCGCCGGAAAGATCGTGGGCTCTCTTTTCTGGGACAGCCAAGGGGTGGTAATGATCGAATATCTTAATCATAGAGCCACTATTACGGGGACTATGTACGCAGGACAAGTAACAAAGTTGCGTGAGGAAATACGCAAGAAACGGCGTGGCAAACTCGCTAAAGTTGTTTTGTTTCACCAAGATAACGCCCCTGCGCACAAGTCCAGAGTTGCGATGGCTGCCATTCAAGAAGCTGGCTTCGAATTGATGGAACATCCTCCATGTTCACCGGACCTTGCTCCTAGTGATTTCTACCTATTTCCGCGCTTAAAGGAACATCTCAGGGGCCAGAAATTCGAAGATGATGACGGAGTAGTCGCCGCCGTAAATGATTTTTTAAGGAAGAAGATTTTTTTAGAAAGGGAATTTTAGGATTAGAGAAAAGATATACAAAGTGTATAAACCTGAAAGGTGACTACGTCGAAAAATAAAATAACATATAATAAAAGATAATTGCGTCTTACTCATTCTCACTCTTTATTGAACACCCCTCGTATATATAAGCACGTGTTGATTATGAATATTATATTTAAATCGTGATCATTACAGCAAGCTACTAAATGGAATAAGAAATTAGGGTTATTAAACAATTTAAAAAAAAAACATAAATCTAAAAATACAATTTTTTTTAAAGACAAAGACAGAATAATGCAATGAATGAAATTCAATTCAAAATTCAAAATTCAAAATTCAAAATTCAAAATTCAAAATTCAAAAGTCATTTATTCAAACTAGGCTGAGAATCAGCACTTTTCGAACGTCAAAATTACATAAGACAGTCCCCCAAAACGCCCACCCTTCACCACTTCCTAGTGCATTAGCTGGGAAGAAGAAGTGGCGCAACAAACTCCCCAGCAGCACAGCTGTCTGTTCAGTTAGAAGAACAAAAAAATAAGATTCTATATAATAGTATTCAAAATAATTTAGATAATTTAGATTACGCAACACAAAACATAATTTAAATTATTAGCCATATGTTAGCTAGCACACGCCAATATACCACACAACATCATCGAGAACTATACTCAGGCAGAAATAAAAACTAAACGTAAACAGAACTTATCTAAATAAAAGCCTCCAGGCATAAAGGGCGTGCCCGCTTACATATAGTTGTAACTGGAAGTTATAAATGATAAACTAGGACCATCGAGATAAAATAAATAAAACAAACAGTTAATTACTAATAACAATAACTAATATGATCAATTGTCGAGGTCACTAGCTAACCACATATTGCAATACAACTCATTAGAAAAAACATTGTAATGAGTAGATTATGTCAACAATAAATTGAAATAAAATTAAAAATAGCTTGACTTATAAAGTCGAATAAAAAAAAAAAAAAAAAATACAATTATATAAACTCATATAACTTGTCAGTAGGTAATCTGGAGAAAGAACACAAACATTGTCTTGAGTTAATCACAGCGACCAACTATTCTTATCATTTAAGTAGTCGTTTATAGAATAGTATGCCTTTGAACAAAGCTTGGATTTTACTTTCGTTTTAAACGCATCAAAAGGCAAATCTAGCAAAGAAGAGGGTAGCTTGTTATAAAAGGTTATACCAAGCCCAACAAATGAGTTATGAACCTTATGAAGCCGGTGAAAGGGAGCTCGTAGTTTGTCCTTATTTCTAGTGTTAACATTGTGAAAATCACTGTTTTTAGTGTATAAGTGTATATTTTGCCTAATATATAAGATGTTGGCGAAGATGAATTGGGACGCCACCGTGAGGATACCAATATCTTTGAAAAAATCTCTCAGAGAAACTCTGGCACCTAGCTGGTAAATAGCTCGAACAGCTCGTTTTTGAAGGACAAATATATTTTGAATATCAGCAGCTTTGCCCCACAGCAGAAGACCGTAGGACATAACGCTATGAAAATAACTAAAATAGACTAACCGAGCTGTATCGACGTCAGTGTATTGTCTTACTTTCCTGACGGCGTAGGCGGCCGAACTGAGCCTTCCCGCTAGGCTCGATATATGTGGGCCCCACTGAAGCTTGGCATCTACTGTTATGCCCAGAAAAACTGCCGAGTTTACAGACTCAAGCACCTCTTTATCTAAGACGATGTTGGGTCCTAGATTTCTAACATTTGGTAGGGCGAACTTTACACATTTCGTTTTCTTGGCATTGAGAACTAGGTTATTTGTCGTAAACCAATCCGTAACCATTGAGAGAGCACTGTTTACATCGTCAAAATCTTGTCTATTCCTGTCTACTTTAAAAATAAGAGAGGTAATGTTGTTGATTAGTCATAATCGTTTACGAAAATCTGTTGCGTAATTAGATTTCATAACAAATATAAACTGTGGAATGTTCTATACTTTATTAGATATTGAAATTTTGCAATATTTTATATCGATACTTATAAAATATCAAGTATCAAATAAAATAAATTTCCAATAGCAACACCGTTGTCGCCTCTGACTAAAACCAGAGCCTTACAAAGTAGACTTATTTTATCAATGTTTTATTACTTAATTAAGATTTTACGTCAGAAATGATGTTCTTTTGGTATTTAAATGAATAAAAAACAAACAGAACAGAATTTCATAAAGTACAATTTTTTTTTTTAGTTTTCACCGATTTATCGATAGGTACCTACTTATAGCTTTTTTTTCGATAAGTAGGTATATCGAAATCATATTTTTTTTTTATATCGATACGTTATGTATCAATACTTTTTGGATCCCTAATCCTACCGAGCACATGACTTGTGAGGTAATAATTATAGATAGGTAGGTAATTAAATTTTGTTTATGTTGAATGGCGCAGTAACCGTCCAAACGCTTTTGTTTTAAAGGTCGCCGGGTCACACGACACATTTTGATTGCACCTTCGATACTTATTATTGAAATATAATTGCAAATCATTAGCTACCTAATGTTTACGTGCCTAGTGATAATTTTAATCTCTATGATACTGAATCTTATCATATTGGCTATTACAACGAAGTTAGAATGTACATATATCTCTGACACATAATTATGTCTGTCTGTGTGACCGCGCTATTCTCCTAAATTACGCAACGTATTGTAACGATCACAACTAGAGCTTCTTTTTTTCTGGAAAGTTATGTCTTTATAATGCCTACATTAATATTAAATCTCGATGTTTTGTCGAGTTGTTAAAACCGTGCGTACCTACATAATATGATTTATTTATACTATTCCCACATGTATAGAATCTACCACATGGAAAAATCTGTGAGAAATACTGCCTACATAAACCATTTCACATAATTACTAGCAATGACCATTCTAAGGCCATTTCCACAGAATTATGAATAATAGAACAGGTCTATTGATTTTCACCTTATCACAAATAGACTATCCAAGGTCTTCCCATACATCTGTGGTTGGCCACATACATTGTACCTACACATACTCATTGTGATAAAAACTCATTATCATTACTCAGCAACTTTTATTACTTCCATGCAAGTTTTTCTTAAGATCATGATTTATTTTGCTACTATGACACTTAATACTGTACTTGTTCAGATTTGTACTTTGACTGTTATCAACAAATACATCATTGGTTATCTTGTTAATAATTATTATATAAAATTCTTGCACAGTTTAGTTAAAAAAAAGATTAGATTTAGCTTTGAATTCAGTACCCTAAATACATAAAATATATACTATAAATACACAATCAATCAGAATCTGAATCGTTTTGAAACAGATTGCTAATCTATTGCTTCATAAGTTCGAAAAAAAAATATGCTCAACAATGACAATAACGCAATGAATGTTGTTGAACTGTCAAAATGAAATAGATTAGTCATAATCGTTTACGAAACTGTGTTGTGTAATTAGATAGCAGGTTTTCATAACAAATATGAACTGTGGAATGTCTACACTTTATTAGATATTGGTTCCTACTTTTCTTAGATTTTTAGATGAATGTTACAAAATTACGCCAATTACTTTGAATTATTTAGATTTTTAGAAATTTAAACTATGCTAAGTACATATGTTTATGTTTTAATTTGGAGAAGGCATGTTTTTTATGTTATTGGATGGCAAACAAGTGGAGCCATCTAATGTTTAAAATTTATTCAAATAAGATGCTATAACATAAATAAATTATTTAGAAATATGTATGTTTTACATAAACATGAAGAACATGAGGGACTTCAAAATCTTATATTTTAGCATATCACCAGATAATATATGTGCACATAAATGAGTATTTATGTTAAAACGTAAAACAAAAAATTTGATGAGCACAGTGTTTTACTGCCAAAATAACAATAAAGATTCAAAATAAATATGCTTATTATTATTTTTATCCATACCGTAACATCTAAATGCTATGTCCAGGTTAATGCTCCTCTACCAAAATGGAGTATCCAGAAAACTAGGTAGATAGGCAATAAAACAACAATGCATGCAACAGTTAGTAAGTAGGCCAATGTACAGCAGTAGTTTTGTACAGGCCGATTATTTTTAGTATTGCATGTAAACAGGCCAACTGCACTCTGGAAAATAAAATAATATACAGAACCTTTACCTTCAGGAACTTCCACAAAGGACTGGCATTGTCTCCATTCACATCAATCTTCTCAAACAGATCAAACTTCACTTTCCTATCTGCGGCAAAGCAGACAATCTCCTCAGGGTTACCCGGCTCCTGACCAGCAAACTGATTACAGGGGAACGCGAGAATACGCAGACCTATAAATAAATACTGTTGTTGTAGCTAGGCAATCATTATAAAGGTATGATCATGTTCTGTCTATCTTACTAAGTACATTACTACTCTCGCCAATCTTTATGGTTGCCCTGCACTCGAGGCATAGGTATCTTGCACATTGTACATTAACTATCAGTGGCGTAATAGGAGGTGCGCAGGCGCTCACAGGGGTGAGCGGTCCCAGGTATCGCTTACTTCAGTACGGGCAAAAGGTTGGCGAGAATTGTTGTTGATTTCTTATCAGAACAACCTACCTTTCTCCTCAGCATATTTTTCGTACAGTTCATTCAATTGCTTGTAATTATTAGCGGTAAGACCGCACTGTGAAGCCACATTCACAATAATGCAAACATGACCTTTATACACATCCAGTTTTACATCTTCACCCTTTATGTTCTTCACACTGAATTCGTGAATCGATGTCGCAGATTTGTAATCAGGATTAGCACTCATTTTCCTGGAAATCGTAAGATTAATCAGTAAAATTATGAAAACTATGCCGGCTGCTTCAATGTTTTTTTTTTTAATTCCATCATTTTCATGAATCATTCAAAAATTCAAAATCATTTTTGACAGATTAGTGATGTACACAAAACGAATACAGCCGGGTCTTGGGATGCATCACCTATTGCATAACAGCTAGAATATTAGATTCTATCAATGAATTCAATAATTTTAATGAATTTTTCACTTACACTGCACTTAATTGGGCTCGAGATAAACAAATAACGTTTCCGACTATAGGCGCCACAAGCTTAGAAATCGCTCTAAAACCGATTGTCATGTTCGCAATAAAAAGATTCTATTTAAATGTGGCTCACGTTCGTAAACTACATTTATTTCTACTCACAGACTAAGTAATACTTTTCTACTATATGATGCAAACGGGCTATATATTGCACATTTCTTAGTAAAAGACCAGACTTTGTATAATAAAGCATTCTCAACTTTAAAATACTTTTCCTAAGTACTCTTTATTATTTAATACATCTCTTCACTAGTTAATACGTCTGTTATTGACATGCAATTTCAAAAAAATTACAGGTTTCGAACGCAAATGTGTATGTCAATTGCTGTGCGTTCGAAGTTAGAATTTTTCCTACACTTCCGTAAAAAAATACTTGATTTTATAAATAAATGAACGAACTGCAAAGTTCGGATTGGTTTGCATTAATTCTGTAAATATTACATAAAGTTAGGTACTACTAGGAAGAATGGCTACCAGTCAAGATACTGACGATTGATACTGCTTTCTTGAAGAATCTCTATTTCATTACAATTTTAAGGCAAACATTTGATTGTTCGGATTGTTCCTGCCACAGAAAAGAGAACGCAAACGTCAAACAAATCAAAGCAATGAAGATCTAGAAGAAGACTAGTCATCATAGAAAGTGCCGTGTGGATACGAGTTAAAAATTGTTAATAGCCGGCAAATAATATCGAAAAATGATGGCGTTTTTGGTGAAAAATACAAGTAGAAGCATTTGCCTGAAAGCTGTCAGAAGCCCCAGTTTAATCCAAACCACATCATACCATGCTAATGTAAGTATTTTCATGCAATGTCAAGGATTATCGATTTCGCCAGTAAACTACGTATTTTCACGAATAACCTTGACCGATGATACAATATTTTCAGTATTCAGTGTAAGAAATACTAATATTAATTTTAAACTATGAATGCAGGACTAATTAAAAATAATTTGATAACTAGTCAAATGCATACATACTGAACTAGATTCTGATCACTACAGAATCTAGTTCAGTACAGTATGCATTAGACTTGTTATCAAATTTACTTTTAATTCGTTTACATTTATATTAGCCTTGATAAGTACACTAACAAAACTATTTATATAATCTGCTCTTTTAATTCTTAACTTAAATTTTATTTTTCAATTTATTCAAGTTAAATTATACATTTAGAAATTCAAAGTAAACAAATTAAAATAAATGGTCACTGAAGTTGGTCCTTTACATTCAAACTGTTATTTCAGGTCCTTGATCACTATGAGAACCCATGTTTAAACTGAGTGCAGGACTAACCTAATCTAATTCAGTAGAGTAGAGTATGTAATAAATTCGGTATGTTTTTTTTTTTTTGACAATTTAATTGAAATTCCAACTATGTTAATAGTAGAACTGAACTACTGGTAAAACTGAATTTATGTTTATGAATTAATTTATAATAAATGATCAGTGAAGTTGGTCCTTTACATTCCAACTGTTATTTCAGGTTCTTGATCACTATGAGAACCCACGCAATGTTGGTTCCCTTGACAAGAAGGATAAACATGTTGGCACAGGACTCGTTGGTGCTCCGGCTTGCGGTGATGTAATGAAGCTGCAGATTAAGGTTGACGATAATGGCAAGATCATTGATGCAAAGTTCAAGACTTTCGGCTGTGGATCTGCGATTGCCTCCAGCTCATTGGCTACAGAGTGGGTGAAGGGAAAGACAGTTGATGAAGCTTTGACGCTGAAGAACACAGATATCGCTAAGGAGTTGTCATTGCCACCAGTCAAGCTCCATTGCTCTAGTAAGTGATATTGTAATAAATATCTACGATGCTATACCTATTATTTTTGTTAGTTGTTCTTCATTTATAAATAGATTTTTGATGATGGGTGTCAACATTTCATAGGGTTGTGTTCATGTCATCAGTATTAGGTTGGATGACCGCCGAAAGTGCCGTAGGCGAAGGGGTGCCAAGGCGCCTTCAGAGTACTTTTGTTTTAGTTCATTTGGAGTTCGAAAACCAAAAAAAAAATTGAAATCTCTTTGCTTGTTCTTGCATTATACATTCTCTGAATTCTCAAACTTTTCTGCATAAGTCGACAAAGTACCTAAGTAACTCCTATTTCCATATGAATAGACAAAAGAGAACCCAGGCGTAGTGTTGAAATTTTTCGCCCGTCTGCTCTCCTAGAGTGGAGAGTAGTATCGCAGAAATTTTGCCTAGGGCACCTGTAATGCTAAAACTGGCACTACATGTCATTGTAAGTTTTAAAAATTTTATGGAGATATTTAAAAATAAAAATTGTTTAATACATTTGATATATTATCTTACCCTACCAAGTGGTTTTTGAGAAGGTAACCCATTTGAGTGTTTTTAAATACGCGTTAAGAGCTTTGAGGAAAAGGGTGTAAAATTAACTCATTCTCTTTAGAAAATGGAGGATCCTCTGACCAGACGGGTGTCTTGTCTGGTGGGCAACTGCCCAACGATTGGTGTATAGTCGTAGGGGCGCGAGGAATCGGTTTTGGGGTACTTTTTGGTCCTTTGCCCGAGGAATTGTTCTCCCGGCCCTCGAAGCCGGGAGCCGATAATTGGTTTCCCCTCCCCCTCCTCGGAGGGGGTGGGAGTGATTTATTCCACTCAGCGCTTTGCTGTCTGATTCTGGGATGTATCTGTAGGAGCGCCCGAAGTGGTTCACGACGCCCGTGCGACCAGGCTCCTGCCGGGTGAGATCCCTAGTTCCCTAGGGAAGGCCCAACAAAGGCCGGTCTAGCAACGAGAGCGTCAGTTTTGATTGACCCCAACAGTGGGAGTCTTCCCCGCCCCCCCACAGCGTAAACAGATCTAGCCAGTAGCGCTGCACGGCGCGGAGCATTGTAGTGTGTGTCGAGCGACTTGAGTTGTGTGTGCGTCGCTCGTGTGGTACTTATTTGGGTTTTTCTGAGTGTGAAGTCATGTGTGTGTGGGCCACGCGCGTGCCGACTATATTAACCTAGGTCGCTATGCGCGCGGCGGGTGTCGTGTAGCGATTGTGGAGTTCTATTTGTCATGCGTAAGCTGCGTGTAGATTGAGGGCGGCTGTCGAGTGTGACCCCAGGTACTTGGCGGTCTTGGTCCACTTGACTTCGGTCCCCATGAGCTCGAGGCTCGGTGGGTGCATACGGCCGCGCCCCGTAACTATGATTGCCTACGTCTTACCTGCGTTCATCGACAGTTTTCATTTACTGAGCCAGTCGGGGAGTGGTGGTCAGCCGATAGTGAAGTGGGATGTACGCGGCGTCATCGGCGTACAGCGCGAGTTTCGCTGTGTGCGTGGCAGGTATGTCGTCAGTGTACACAGAGTACAACGCAGGCGAGACACAGCTCCATTGCGGACCCCCGCGGTGACGGGGCGTGTGCTAGAGAACTCGTTCTCCACAGAGACCTAGATGGACCTATCCTGTAGGAAGGCGCCGGTGCGGAGTATGCCGTTATAAAGGCAAGCTAGTGCCGCCACCGTTTTCGGTGGCAGGTGGCGGAGTGCGGCGTTTGTTATTCCGTCCGCACCGGGTGCCTTCTTAGGCTTGGTACGTCTGCCTTCAACACCCTACTCTGGAGTTGCATCAGGGAGACACTCCGGTCGAGGCCTATTTGACGGACAGGGCCGTCATCTACCCCGGTCACATCTGTGGGACATCGGATACGACTGGGTGCTGCGCGCCGACCTCCCTAGCGACGTCAGCGTGATCTGGCGCAGGGGAGGTCGCACCAGGCGGCGACCGAAATAGCGACACGCGGGGTTGCGACAATCGTTGACGTTATCCGGCAATTGGGACTCGAGGTGGCCCTGCACAAGTCCGAGACCATGTGTTTTATGGTTCCCAAATGACGGTAGGAGAGGTTGACATCGGCGTCGAGTCGACGATGATGTAACTGGGACTCGTCCTCGACAGCCGGTGGAACTTCGTGGAGCATTTCCGACGTTTGGCTCCCAGACTGGAGCGGGCCGGGGCTGCCTTGAAGCGGTTCCTGCGCAACCTAGGGGGTCCAAACGCCTCCTACCGGAGGCTCTATGCAGGGGTCGTGCGGTCAATGGCCCTTTACGGGGCGCGTTCTTTGAGGCTGCGGCCAGCCCGCCGCCGCCGGTTGAACTCGTCTCAAAGGGTCATGGCCATCCGGTTGGTCCGGGGATACTCCGGTGAGGCGGCGAGCCTCCTTGCCGGATTGCCGCCATGGGATCTGGAACGCCGCTTCCGCGAGAAATCACGGCACAGCGGACAGAGCTCCAGCGGCGGCGGGATCTTATGGCGTCATGGAGAGTGCGATTGTCGCAAGCCAGTGCTGGGCACAATTGCTGCGATAAGTCCCGGGGTCTTTGAGGAGTGACTAGAGAGGCGCCACGGCGTCCTCACCTTCCGCTTGACTGACGCAGGTCCTCACCGGACATGGTTGTTTCGGGAGGTTCCTGTTCCGATAAGGCGGGAGGAAACGCCCGGGTGTCACCACTGTGTGTATCGCCCGGAGGACACGGTGGAGCGTACGGTGGAGGTCTGCCCGGCTTGGATGGGGCCACCCCGTGTCTTTGTGGAGGCGATCGGAGGCAGTGATCTCTCGCGTCCGGCCATGGTACGGAGCGAGAGGAGGTGGGAAGCCGTCACCTCCTTCTGCGAAGCAGTAATGCTCGCGAAGGAGGAGGCGGATCGCGTGTGGGAGAGGCAAATTTCGCGCCCTCACGCCCCTAGCCGCCGCAGGAGGCGCCCTCACGCCCCTAGCCGCCGCAGGAGGCGCCCTCGCGCCCCTAGCCGCCGCAGGAGGCGCCCTGGGCATCAGGAATCGCAGGCCGATTCCCGGCCACCGTAGGCGTGGGCTTGTGGACGGTGAGCAATTGGTAGCTCGCCGTCCGATAAGGACCAGGCCCGTGTCGACGGCCCGTTGGGTTCCACCCGCGCCTCAAAGAGATGTCAGCACAACAGAAGGGGTCTGCTAGGACCGATGCCTACCGGGGTCGCGGGAAAGTCCGAAAGGGATACCGTGGCTCCAGGCAACGTACAGGCAACTGAAGGAACACGGGTAGGTTTTAGTCAGTAAAAAAAATGGCTTGGTACGTCTAATTGCCCTCAGTACTTGGCCCGGGGAGACGAAAATTGCGTCTTATTTATTTATTTATTTATATATACTTTATTGTACACCAGATTATAATTACATAAAGAAAAAGTAATACACTACAAAATATACAATTGGCGGCCTTATCGCTTACTGCGATCTCTTCCAGGCAACCGCGTCTTCATCAGGAGCTACTGCCCTTGAAGTACTCTTCAAGGTGTGTCCAACGATTGATGTCGGGGAAGTTATATACAATATGCTGTTCGCGCGGCAAAACTTTAATTGCGCAATGCAGGATTTGTGTAACGTCAGGTCTTTGATACGTAGTTCGCGTGTGGCGATATAGATGCCGCCACATACCAAAACATTTTAAATTGAATATGTTCCCACTGTGATGGCTCATACAACCATCAAGTGGCCTAATTATGATAACAGTTGCTAAGTAGTACATTATTATAATAATGATTGACTGTATTGTATTGCTAAATATAGTCTGTTTTTATTATTTCTAGTGCTTGCTGAAGATGCCATAAAAGCAGCCCTGTCAGACTACAGGATCAAACAACAATCAGGCGAAAAGCAGTAAAGGATGTCACTGGAAGGCGTTTGGAACAGATCTGTGATTTATTAGGAAACGTAAGGAGGCAGGACTAGTATTTACTAAATTTTTAGAAGTAATTGTAGGTACTGAGATGAAAAAGGACCTATATTATTAACTTTATTCCATTGATTCAATTTTCACAAAAAATCGTTGGAATTAGTTAGTTGTTTTTTTAAATCAGTTTCGGGACCTTTGATCTTGTGTGCACAAAATTATTACACCTTGATATTAGAATTAAATGTTTTAGTCATTGTTCTGAATAGTTGTAGTTATGTTGTCAAAAATAGTTATTAAATAAATCTGATTATGAATTATTTCTGGTTTTTTACTTTTATCCAACATCTAATTTATAGCCTCTTTATTTCAGAAACAATGTTTTAATAAGAATAATAAATGGTTATAGGTGGTTTGTTACGTGTGTAAGTCATGGCCCCTCTAGGGTAGGTATTATAGGCCTCCTCCAATTGTCTCCATTTAGCTTTGTTTTCGGCTTGCTCTATCCAGTTTTTACTGGTAACTTTTTCTATATCATCAGTCAACGATCTTTGGGTCTGCCTCTTGATCTTTTAGCTTCGGGACCTTTCCACTTTGTCACCTGCTTTACCCATCTTTCATCTGCCATGCGGGCTGTATGGCCTGCCTATTTCCACCTCAAGCGCTGTCTTCTCGCATCGAATACTTTGGTTTTTTTGTCTTATTTCTGAGGTCTTCTGTTTGTCTGGCATTATCGAATTTTAGTTTTTGTGGTTTTATTGAATATCTATGTTTGGGCACCGTCTGTCATGCTGCGGCCACATCTGTGCCTATTGTGAAAAACAATACGTGCCGAAGCTTCGTATGTTTTGCTCGCTAAAAAGATGTCGCGCTAATGCGGTGGTCACATTAGCGGCTTCGCCACGTTTATTATGTACCGCCACCCGGGCGATAACTGCTACGCAGCCCGAACTATCGTGACGATTACCGATAATGGTTGGTCACATCTGCGCGTATCCATCACTGTGCGAGGCTTGGTAGTATGGATTATAATATTTCTTTGAAGCTCCAATATTTCCTCCAGGTTATGTTGGATTCTCCTGTCGAGTTCGTTTTCTGTTCATGCCTTGTGTACTTAAACGTAATTTGCTTTTCGAAGTAGATATAATTAGCTATGTAAGTACTCGATTCGATACCTAGGTGTTCCATTTATTGATACAGGACAAAAAATTACATTACATTAAATGTAATGTAATGTTTAATTTGTTATAGGAAACAATTTGTTAACAAATTTTGTTATAGGATAATGTTTGCCGTTTGTGGATACCCTTGTCATTGAGGTATTCATCAGGGTCATTCTTACGCATTGTCATCATTATTACGCGCCTCCGAGACTTTCAAACGGTTTGATTCAAACATTATAGATTTTGGTTTGAGTCATTGCCTTTTTAATCGGCCTGCGATTCCCGACGCCCAGGGCGTCTCCTGCGGCGGCTAGAGGCGTGAGGGCGCGACATTTGCCTCTCCCTCACGCGCTCCGTCTCCTCCTTCGCGAGCACAGTTCCTATTGCTTGGTTGCTTAATAACTTATAAATTATTTAAAAACTGATTGATTTTTTATTATTGTTAGAAAAACCTGATGACATCCACTCGTATATATGATAATTTTGAAATTCTTCGGGCAACTTTCCATATGTACCTACTGATAGTGCTTACTTAACGAAGATGGTAGCTTTGAAAATAAAAACATCGCTTTTTTAGCGCCAGGACCATTAGTAACTTTACTTCGCGTGCTCTTTGGGACACACATTCAATGCAAACTGTAGGCTAGGTAAACTTGCCAAAAATGTGTTAATTTTACTGTGCTGATAATTTTGGTTATTGTAGCTATTCTATGTGAGATTTAGTAGAATATATTGGTTCAACCATAAGAGACGCACCTTTTTTTAGAGTTCCGTAGTAAACAAGGAACCCTTATAATTTCGCCATGTCTGTCTGTCTGTCTGGCTGTCTGTCTGTCCGCGGCTTAGCTCAGAGATGGTTAGTACTAGAAAGCTGTAATTTGGCATATGTATACATATTTATCATGCCGACAAAGTGGTAAAATAAAATCAAGAAAAAAAAAAAAAGGGTACCTCCCCTACACGTAAAGTGGGGATGTTTTTTTTTTTCTCATCTACCCCATGTTGTGGGGTATTGTTAGAAAGTTCTTTCAAAAATGAAAGAACAAAAAATTAGTTTGTCTAAACCATTTTTGGATTCAGCGATCCGTTTGTGAAATATTAAGCTTTTAACTGAAATGTTTTGTTAGAGTCAAGTGTCCCTCCCCCCCCTTCTAGCTAAATGGTTGGACTTGGACTTGTGAAAAAATTCACAGCAGTAGTATATATAACGAAATTAAAAGGAAAACTATGAGAGCTAAGTAGGCTGTACAGGTTACCGAGTTACTACAGTACCCTTCATTGTGCGTGGACCGACACGCACTTGGTCGGTTTAAAAAAAAAACAATAGAAACGTTGGAGTAAATTGCATAAAAGTTCAAAATGATGGTAATGTTGTCACGTTTGACGGTACCCTACCGCGACAAAAGATAGTCGCGTTTTATATTTGGACGTAGTTATGCTACAACGTTCCAATCCACACGCAGGTCGAACTGAGTAAATCGCGTTTTTGTAATTTTGAGGTACGCTTATTTTTGGTAGCGAGTACAACTAAGTAGTATGTATCACTTCAACTAAATAAATAAACATTATTTTATTATATACTTGTCATTAAAATTTATTAATATTTCTTTACAAATTTTGAAAAAAATGCACTTGGAACGTTTTTGAAAAAAGGCTTTTTGTATGGAAGTAGCTTTTAACTTAATTTGCAAAAACGATCCAATATCTGAAAATTGGTATATTTTGGTAGTTAATATATATTTTTTCTAAAACATAAGTAAACTAATCATATAACTTATAACATAAGTAAACTAATAAAACATAAGTAATGTATTAACTGTTATTATTATTTATTATCTTTATCTATCTATTAGTTTAGAACTTAAGTAAAATTGTTACTAACCCTATGGACTCCGGTCTGAAATAAAAACTTTCTATTCTATTCTATTCTATAACAATGAAACAACATTATTAAAAAAATATTTATTAAGAAATAGTTGTATCAAAGCATGGAAAATCATCACAATTTATTCATCATCCAGATCGAAATCCAGCTCCTTACCAAATCCATCGGCATCGTCAATGGCGTCATTAGACGCTTTCAATGTTTTATAAAAACTAAGGCAATCTGCTGGAATAAACTTGTAAACAGATCATAAATCAGCCAATTTAGCTGGAGCAATGGGTTTCCCGTTAGGCCATAACTGTTTCAGATCAGATCTATGTATAGTCGAAATTTCTCCTTTTGTCGTTTTTTTAATGTTAAGTTCGTTATAATCCTCAAGGGACGTTTTCATAAAAATAGAATATAATCTAGCTTTTTCAATCTTTATCTCCTTTGCCAGCAGCCAGTTTAGTTTACTTTTATCTGTGTATTTCTTACGATTTACTATGTTTTTCTCAATATCTTCAGTGCTATAAGTCATTTTTGTCCATTCTATATACTTGAAATGGTTTTTTTCTTCTAGCATTTTTCATAATTTCTATATATTCGTCAGCTGTATAAACACGTTGTTGCTTTTTAAGCGCAGTTTCAATTTTTGAAAAATCGGTATCGTTAGGTAAGAAACTATGCCCTGACTCAAGATACCGAAAAGTTATCGTTTTTAATGTAGAATGGGAGTCTAAGATAACCTTCAACATTAAAACAATTTTTATGTTTCGGTTCTGTCCACCGCAACAATCACTCCATTGTATGAGATGTTCTATAGTAGGAGGTAGTTTGTTTTCAATATATTTGGCAAGGCATGATCCTACTTCCTGAGCGCCTCTTCCGGCTTCACCTTCCACCCAAACATAACAGTGCCCTACATCATCTGATGCTGAATGTATACCGCTATTATATAGCCAAAGCTGACGTTTATAAAAAAATACGTTTGTCGGTATACGAGGCAGGGGCAAAGTTTTTTCGAGATCAAATGATGAGCATTCTATGTTTGGGGTATTTTGTGCAGTTTCAAAGTCGCATTTCATCTGTTCCCTCATTTTTTGTGCCTTCTCTAAGAGTAACGATTTCTCAGCCTCTACTTTTGTTTTTTCTGATCCACTAATGTTTTGTAATTGCACCGCAAACAAATCACACTTATTGTACGTGTCTTTTTTTAACGGTTTACACCTCAAATTAAAATTAGTCAAGAAAATTTTCTTTACAGTTTCAAGAGAGGCACATTTCAACTCGGTACCAAATTTTTAACAAAAAGGTTTTTTGTAAATATCATAAAGTTTCGATATTGTCATGCCAGGCTCTAAATATTGGATCTCATTGTTATTCTCCCTACGATAATGCGATTCATATTTAGGTAATTTTGAAATAACTTCCTTAATAAAGTTTAAGTTCTGTTCAGTCAATTTATTCCAGCTTTTGTCTTTCATGCCTCGACAGTCATTTATTTCATTATTACGAATCTTGTATAATGCTATGGTAACTTTTTGTGTTGTAATTTGTAGAGTGTGCAGGAACATATCGCGACAGACTTTGACATCGTTAATTTTATAGGTGCGATGAAATTGTTTAGGCTTGTTTCTGGTAACAGGGACAGAAGTCATGGTGTAGCTCCGTTTTTTCGGTTCTTCTGTGACACATGACTTGATGTACATTAACTGAGAGTTGACGAGACTGAGGTTTACTTTTACCATTATGAATTATCGTACACATTATAAAGTACATGGAATGTTTTGAAGAAATAGATAATAAAAAATAAAAAATATAACAAGATGAATTGATCATTATTTTTATGTTATTCAGTCCAAAACGAATTAAAACAGTACGATCCAAATGGAATGTCACTTTTTATGATTTAAAATTGTTATTTTTAAAACGTTCCAAGTTGATTGGATCATTATTTTTATTTTATTCAGTCCAAAACGAATTAAAATAGTACGATCCAAATGGAATGTCACTTTTTATGATTTAAAATTTGTTATTTTCAAAACGTTTCAAGATGATTGGATCCTTATTTTTATTGCATTCAGTCCAAAACGAATTAAAACAATACGATCCAAATGTAATGTCACTTTATAAGATTATAATTAGATCTTTTGGTTCGTTTTATCATTTAGACCGCTTAATTATTTCAATAGTTATTGTCGTAAGAGAGTCAGTGTCTTCAGCACTAGATAGAACGATCCAAAATACCTAGCTTGGGCTCAAAAACTCAATTTTGACCACCTTGTGGATTGGAACGTTGTAGCATAACTACGTCCATTTATGCCTCTGACAACTACTAATGACGCAGTGACTACACTTGTTTGTCATGGAAACACTATGTATTAATGCTCACACTTCTCAGTATGGACATTTTTTCTTGTTTTGTCTTGGGTTTGTTTTACGCTGTCAACAACGCTCTCTAGCCACACTGTCCTGCTTTTGGCAAATAAATCTACCAAAAAAATTATCGTATTCTTATCTGTGGCAAAAAATTCTACCCCAAATAAAATTCGCTAGTGCCCGTGGCAGAAGTTTTTGCCAAAGTAAAATTTCTATTAAACGACTCTAAACTCTATTTTATTGCATATAAAGGCCTTTCAAACGTTTTCAAACGATAGATTAATAGACAAGCTAACATTCTATGACAAGTTGACAACATCATAAAAGGAAATTTTATTTACAAATTGAGAGGTGAAGTTGGAAGACGCCACCGTGATTTGTTGTGCTTGTAAAAGTATGTGCTCTCCAAAAAAATGCCGTAGGTATTCTAATTTATTGGTTTGTATTAAAGTAAAGGTACCAAATTAATCTAGAAAACCTATTTTATGATATTTCAATATTTTATTCAATGATACTTTAAGTGAAATGTGCTAAAATCGACGGACTCTAACGCGCCTTTTTTGACGGTGTTCGTTAACGTATTTTATAGTAGTAATTTATCGTAATTACTTACAACTGCGGGAAACTATGTGTGAATTCATAAAGTTTAGACATAATTTTGATCATAAAAGCTAAACTGGTCATACAATATGTTGTAGATGTGCTGGATTACATCAATATTGGCGACGGATGAGTGCGTTGTATCGAAATATTGCTTTGGCAAATATTTCTACCTCAGGCACAATAAATATCCCTGTTATTTTGGCACTAGTGTTGCCAAAAAGCGGGAGGTAAAAAAAAATCGGGAGAGTTGGCAGCTTAGTCGGCACATAGCATGCGGCTTTTTTCACGCTTGTTTCTTTCGTTTGATTGTGAGGATATATATGGATGCTTGAGTGTGACTTGGTTTTGCATGAATTCAATGTTTTGTGGTTTTTAAGAAAATTGCATGGGCTAGGTACAATAAAGTACAAGTACCCGATATTTTGGTTGGGTTTAGGGGCGCTATGGAGCGAGGACAGTTTTTTTTTCCGTTTTTCAACTTATTTCTAATCTCGACCCAAAATAAATAAATATTTTTTTTGTAGATTCCATAAATTATGTATAAATATGTGTATATAAATAAAAACTTAAGTTTTCAAATTATATAAATAAAAACTTTGTAGATTTCATAATTAAAAAACTAATTTTACTTTTAATTTTTAATGTAACTGTATACATTTGTTATAATACATTTCCACAATGTAGAAAAAAGAAAAAATAAGCGTAAAAATTTGCGTTTTCGAATACACAAAATTTTTAAGCATAATTATGTATGTATTTTTTTCATTTTTTCTTAATTATATTATTTAAAAAAAACTGTTTCATTCAAACCCGGTTTGTGCGTTCCATTTTAAATCTAATGTCCTTTTTCCGGGAGAGTTGGCAAGTCTAGTTAGGTAACCCTAGGTGCTAGCCGCCATCTTGCGATCCTTGGGGCTCATCCGGCTCATTCTAGGTTGTTGCGAGTTTTTAGACTGAAAGTTGTCGTAAGTATTCGTTTTTAATTTAATATAAATCTAACAATAATTGGTAGTTTTTGTCATATCTAAAAACTATAGGATTAGATCTAACCATCACATGATTGAAACTGATTAAATGAGATCTTAAAGTCGTCGCAATTTTAGTTTGAATAAGCTATCTTTTACTTTTATAAAAAAAATCTATCTCTTGGTTTTTGCCACATAAGTTATTGGAATTTATATTATAACTGGATTGGTTTTGCTAATTGGAAGCTAAAAAGCTGTCCTATCAGAACAAAGTTATATTTCTGTTCTAGGTTTAATAGTTTTTGTGTAAATCGGCTAAGATTGTCCGTTTAATTTCAGTGGTGAATGAAATGAAACTATGAAACTGCGCGTAGATTGTTTAATTTTTTTTAGGAAGATTTTCTACTACAATAATTATTGTTTCTTGTTATATAGTACAAATAACTATTCTAGTTTATAAAAATAGAATAGTGAAAAACTATATCCCTATCGCGCAAATTTCTTCACAATTTCACGTTATTCGACTGAAACCGGCAAAATATGCTCAACCTTAACTTTAGTATCATATAAAATATTATGCATACAACTTCTTACAAAATAAAAAAACGTTACTTTATTCCTTATCTTATCGTCTACTCTAAACAGTAAACAAAGTGACGCTAGGCCACTCGAGTCAATTGTAAAACAAGTTTTAATGAGGGGTAGCCGCGCCGAGGTCAAGGGTGAAATTTCAAAAGCAAGCGCGGCACTTATTTTTTGCAATCGGTAGCAAGCGAGGTGGGCTTTTTTGCGCGCGCAAGCAGGCCAGTGGCTAAGAAACCACACCAACTTACACTTTTTATTTGTTTTCTTTACTTGTAGTATGCTGTGTGCCTTTTAGTCTGTGCTAAATAAATGTATTGTCTTTCTTTACTTTCATAATCAACCCGTAGCTTTACAGCTATCTAATTACGCAACACATTTTCGATTTGCAATTGAGTCAAATTTGTTTCGTTTGACAAGAATTTCTTTCAAAAGTTGTAAATTGAAAGCAATTCTAGTCAAACGAAACTAATTTGACTCAATTGCAAATCGAAAATGTGTTGCGTAATTAGATAGCTGTTTTATATTTCATAATAAAATTCACTAAACCATAATAATATGCAATTTCGGATGAAAGAAACAAGTTCATAATTACTATTTGCACATTTATTTGATCGCAATACAAACCACATATTGTAGATTTACTCTGAATGGTCTGAATGTTTAGTGACGCCGCACATGCTGTGCTTCGTCGACATCAGCATAGACTACATTAAAATCTATAGAATTTAGGCGACTTTGGTTTCATGCATCGCGTCACGCGTGCAACATCTTTTTAATATTTTAAATTATTGGCATTTAAACATTAATAGCGGGATTGTTTGCGCTTTCGTCGCTGGATTTCGTTAAGACGCACATTTGAACGACTGTCAGATTGTTGTCGCGGTAAAATCGTGCGTTCGCGCAAATGCATCGAGTGCAATGCCTGATTTAGACGTTCACCATTCAGAACCGAGGAAGTGATATTAGAGCTAGACCTTCCATGTAAATAACTCTGTCCGCGACGTTTTTGATATTTTCTCTTTAATAATAAAGCTAGTTGTCGTGTCACTTCATCAGGATCCATGTCAATATCAGCATTACTCGATGATTCCTTTTTCGAAAATAACGAGTAGAAGCCACGCTGCTAATAGGTCTACATGTGCAAACCGTTATACGTATTGTGATTAGGGTGAAGCCAGTGGACTGTGGAAATTCAATTCGTGCCTCTCGTAAGATTCTCGAGCATTTTTTCGAATGTGGCGGGTTCTACTTCCGGTCCAACTCGGTAAACAGGGATACCGAATTGATTGATAATAAATTTTGTGTAGTTCGATTTAATCATATTGCCCTGCTTCGGGGGGGCGGTCAGAGTGTGCTAAAACAAAATAATCAATAATTATGCTTTACAGTTTTAGGAGTTTATTCTTAAGAATATGAGATGAGCCGATCTCTACACTACTTAGGCTTAAGGGGGATGCACCTTAGCGCTTATTTGAATTTCGCGGGCTACCTTATTAGCCTGCGAAATTCAAATTTGCAGGTCAGGTACAACCTGACCTGCAAATCTAAAAAATCTTGATTAAAATATGATTCGGGACCGTAACAAATATGGCTTTACAGAATTATAATTATTAGAATCAGCCATACAACTCCTTGTGTTAGAATAATCCTAAAATCTCATGATTTCATGAAATAGTCATTCAATAGGATTACTTATATGAACTTAGAGAGTTGTATTGATGATTTTTATAATTATAATTCGCGGGCTACCCTGAGATAATTTAAAAAAAAAAACCGGCCGAGTGCGAGTCGGACTCACACACGAAAAGTTCCGTACCACCGTACAATATTTAGCTATATCTAAAAGACGAAAAAAACACGTTCCTTGTATGGGACCCCTTTAATTTATAACTTTATTTTATTTTTATTATTTGTCGTTATAGCGGCAATAGAAGTACATAATCTGTGTAAATTTCAACTTTCTACCTATTAGTATTACGGTTTATGAGATACAGCCCGCTGACAGACAGACGGACAGCAGAGGCTACGTTTTTTTTAGTTCAGATAATTGAAAATATTAAACGAAGAATATTGTTCATCTTAATTAAGGGTACCTACACTACCTACACTAGTCGACGGCTCGAATTCGTTGGTGGGCGTGCGTCGGCGTGACTATATGCCTGCTAATTATTAATTTATTTAGTTTTATTTATCTAGTTATTATTTATATATTTATTAATTTATTTAGTGAAATAGACGATGATTAATAATAATAACCAAAATGAGCGCGTACAATTTCATGGTCAGACCTTTGGGCGTCTATGCAGGGTGGCATCATCGACGCGAAAACTGATACCTATGCGGTCAAAATGTAGGGAACAGCTGTTTTTTTTTTTAAATAACCGGCAAATATTTGGTGTCAGGGAAATCGAGGCGAAAACTGATAATACCATGGATTCAGTACATGAATCTGAACCCCCTGCATTGAAATTTTTTGCCGGTTATTTAAAAAAAAACAGCTGTTCCATACATTTTGACCGCATAGGTATTGCACTTTTCTATGAAACAGTACTTCTTCTTCTTCTACTACTTCCGTACTTCAGGAACCCTAAAAAAAACATAAAAACCAGAAAGATGTGAACGTGCAATTTCATACCTTCAAATAATTCCACATGTCAGACGCTTCTGCTCCATTAACATCTACTTTAGCAAATAATTCGATTTTAACGTTATTTTTCTCGATATGTGAAGCTATTTCTTCCGGGGAACCAAGTTCGTCTCCAAATTGATCGCATGGGAAACCCAATATACGTAATCCTTAAAAAAAAAATACACAGTGAAAGAAAGAAAATACATTTATTTAACACGGACTAAAAAGCACACAATTTATACAGCAGATAAAAAAAAAAACATCAAATAAAAAGTGTAAAATGCGATGTATGAAATTAGCAGGGGAGTCAGTGCAGTCATCATGATCACTAATGATAATAAAATTATGAAAACTAGACAATTATATACGTAGGTAAGTAACGTGCTTTGGTCCTGAATGCTACAGCGAAAAAATAAAATCGACGAGCCTAGGTACATCTTTACGGCTTTCAAAAAGTTTGCTATTTTGTACCTCTTACTGTCAGTGGCGTAGCTAGGTAATCAAAGACCCTGGGGCAAAAAAATAAACTAGGGCCCAACTAAACTATTTAAAATCGTTTGTTCCGTATCCCGAATTCGACGTACTCCAGATTTGTCGTAATGCAGATTCATCGTAATATAGTCTACTCCATAATAAAATTAAAAACAAAATACAAATTGTAACTTATTTTAATGTACAAATTAAAACTATTTTATAAAAATAAAATATCTACCTATTACCGTCCAAAAAATACCTACAGTCCTGTGACAGACACACAGACAGCGGAGGCTCATTAATAGGGTCCCGTTGGGCACCCTTTGGGTACGGAATCCTAATTAAGTAGAGATTTTTAAACCAATAACACCACTTTCTTGACAGACTATACTTTTTGCGACGAATCTGGAGTACAACGAATCTGGGTTACGACAAATCTGGAGTGCGGAACACGACGAATACGGAACAAATCTTTAAATTTTTATCAATACAAGTCAAAATATAAATATGTAGTTACATTTAAATACTTTAAAGTTGCAAAGCTACTTTATCATCAGTTCTTTATTGTGCATAGCAGGGCACGTCCTGGTTCTACACGCAGAGTTTTGGAATTAATAATTGGAGAAATGAATTAATATAAGTATTGGTATTAAGGAATAAAACAAAGTACCTCTATCAAAAAGTTTTTGTTTTGCTTTATTGAACATAAAACATCAAAAACAATTTATTTTGCGATGTCATGTATAAAGGTAAACTAAACTTATCTCTTTATAGCATCTCCTGTAGTTATTATATGAAAGTCGGAAGTTTAGTTTATTTATAATCGTTTCGTACCTTTAGTTTTCGCAAATGTATCAATGACTTCGGTTAAATCTAAACTTGGTGCGGCTTTGTCTTCGATTGCTATTAGTGATAAATGTCGGAGTCGAGCTTGGCCCATATTATACCTCAAATAGTTTTTTATAATTTTTAATTTGCTAATTAATGATCTTTCAGCTTCTGCAGAAGTGACAGGAATTGTATG
Organism: Agrochola lota; assembly: GCA_947364205.1. Taxonomy (NCBI): domain Eukaryota; kingdom Metazoa; phylum Arthropoda; class Insecta; order Lepidoptera; family Noctuidae; genus Agrochola; species Agrochola lota. The sequence goes on along the minus strand of OX376231.1, from coordinate 5,679,560 downwards.
GAACAGTAACATTGCTGTAAATACTTTTGCTCGGTCACATTCCAACACTCCATATTCGCTCCTTATTTCTTTACAGAATTAGTGAATAGTCCATGTTTTTACCTTAGTTAATTCAGGTAAAAGCAGGTGGTAATTATTAAGAAATTGAAGGGAAAAGTTAGGGTCTATTATATCAGAATATTTACGTTGGAATTGGTCACGCTTTTGTAATTAAATTGTTTCATCTGCATCCAGTAAAAATGTTTTAGAAAATTGAATACTTGACTAACTGCACTCATGCCAGTAAAACGTGCATTTAACTGAGTTATTATTGTGTCTAGTACATTATTGAAAATTGTAATTTTAAATATTTCTTCCCTGTTTTGAAATCGGTAATCTGAAGATAATTTATCAAAATGTTTTATTTTTATTTTTATTTTCCTTTGCCTTTTTTCTTTGAAATGGGGACCTATGCCATATTTTGTTGCAGTTTCACTAGCTTTGCGTTTAAATGATTCAAAGTCATTTCTATAAATTTGCATCTTTGCATTTGTTTCTTGTAAAGCTCTACTTGCTTCGTCCAAATCAATGTTGCATTTTTGCAAAGTTTTAGATTCTATGCATAATTGATATCATTCAATATGCAGTGCATGAATTCACAAAGGAACACGAACTCGAAATTTTGCATTTTTGTTTTAATATTTTCTGCTTGACTACGCTCATCTTTACTGGAACTTTTGAGAATGATTTCTGATAATGCTTTGATTATATCGAAATAACGAAGTTTTACTGCAGATATCGTATTGACCCTACTGGACCATCTAGTCGGATTTAGATTTTTTAGAGTGGTGTCCGATTCGCCAGTGAATTTTGACAGCAGATCCCAGCGTTTGATGCTAAAGTCGCGTTCCTGGAATTTGGTTTATTTATATTCCGAATGTGGGAGAAATGTTCACTAGTTCAATTCATAGTTTGTGCCCGTCTAGCCCTCCGGTAGCTACGCCACTGCCCCGTCTAGCCCTCCGGTAGCTACGCCACTGCTTACTGTCCATCCAACGTTGGGCTACATAAAATATCAACTTCGATCTAAGTACGTAGGTTCTCTACATATTTTTATACTTAGCTAGATAACTTAGCGACTACCTTAGACTTCGCGCAGTACGCGGCCATGACCACGGCCAGTGGCCTCACAGAACGACCGAATGCGCATCGCGCACTTGGCCGCAACGACCACCCTGGTGGCACGGCTGGCTCTCCGACCAGTTGCGGCCAAAATTTGTGTGGGTACCTACTTTAGTTTGAACGTCTGCCTTGCTCGGAGCTTCTGCGGCCAAGATTACGACTGGTCGTGGTCGCGTATTGCGCAAGGTCCCTTACTGTCTCCAAATTTATCCATTAATTCGTTAAAATGTTTGTAATTATGGTCCGTAAAGAGGCAGTTTGTGCCAATGTTAACAATTATGCACACAAAGCCCTTGTAGATGTCTAATTTTATGAGTTCATCCTTTATGTTCCGCACAGTGAATTCATGCATGTTTTTGGCTCGGGTATAGTCTGGATTGTTTATTCTGTCCATGATGACGGTATGATTTTCAAGTCATCTTTAATTTACTTGAATTTTATTTAATCATGATCAATGTTCTTAGAATGTCATTTGATGTCATTATTGTTTGTTTCATAAAGTAAAAGTACTCTGTGGTTTGTTTTCTAGATTATTTGACAATTAGGCTGCCTGTCCACTGGAGCGGAGAGGAGAGGAGCGGTGCGGCGGTGTGCCAATATTAACTAATGGAATTGCATAAAACCTCCGCTCCGCTTCAGTGGACTAACAATTTGCGAACTAGTTTAAAAATTCATACAAAACCGGGAAGCGGAGCGGGGAAACGGAGCCGAGAAGTGGAGCGGGGAACCGGAGCGGGGAATTATTACTCGTCACGTGAACTCGGTCTAGCTCCGCACAGTCCGCAACACCGCTCCGCTACCTCGCTCCGCACAGTCCGTAACTCCGCTCCGCTACCTCGCTCCGCATCAATGGACACACTGTCCGCAACTCCGCACCACTCCGCTGTCACGCTCCTCTCCGCTGCCTCGCTCCGGTTCAATGGACAGGCAGCTTTATTCTGTTTAATTTTTCTATTTAGTCTTTGTTACGCGCTTGAATGACAATGACAGACGAGCGTTGAACTTATTTTGAGAAGGACTTTCGTTGGTAATGGTGATTGGTGAAGGTTAGTGTTAACCTTCACGATGTTTGTTTAACACAAAGATACACGCGAAAAAATTCGTAACACTGACAAAAGCAAGTGTTTACGCCGCTAGCACACCTTCACCGCGAAACCATAGCAGCGAAACCGCAGTAGTTTAATACAACTGGTTCACGTCATGTTTCGCTACTGGCATCCGATGAGATTAGCGGAACATGACGCGAGCCAGTTGAATTGAACGACTAACGTAATGCATCTGCAAAATTTTGCTTAGTGTGTAGTTTGGAAAATAATGCACACAAAATAGTGCACTTGTGAAAACAAAATGAATAACGGCCCCTTTAATCCAAGGGGCCTAGTGCAACCCTCCGCCTCACCTTCGAAGACGATGACGCAAAATCCAGCCCTCGAGTCGGCCACGGCTGACATTGTTTCGACTCCCGAGCTTCAAAAATGGATGTCAGCGATTGAGTAGCACCTAAATGAAGTTTGATTGCTGTATTGCTGCGGATGGAAAACTGAATTCGGAGCAGAAAATGAAAATTTCTACCTTATGCCGTAAAATAGGTTCTGGCACCTCACAAATGGCAGTCCTCTATCAGTCACTCAAGCAGAAAGCCATTCTCGCGTATGATATGGTTGATGCCCTTCAAGAAAAGCGCAACCTGATGGAACATATTTCGGAGCTCAAGCAGACGATAAAAGACTCTGGCTCTGCGGGAAATGCTTCTTTTGCCGATATGGTGAAAAAGGGACCAAATGATTTCGTTCGACCCAACAATCTAAGCTCTGTTGCCATTTATCCCAATGATAAATTTAAATCATTTTTAAATCATTCAAATCATCATCATTGACCGCGCGCAGTGCTAAAGTTGGCCTTCAGAGACGACCGTGAACAGGCCCCGCCCCTTTAATGTATGTTGCTTGTTATAGCTTGTCCACTCTGAAATTGATGCGCCCCACTACCGCATTACCGTGTGTTTATAATGCGGTACTGGGGAGCGTAATTTAAATAAAAAAGTGTTGCAGTGTTGTCACCTTGAAAATCTTGTCAGAAAAAATAGGGTTGGGGTGGGGGCGGCATTGTCGGTTCTGTACGCGGACACTGAAGTGGCTAGTGGCGGGCCTGGGTATACATATTAATCAAGCCGACAAAGTGATAAAATAAAATCATGAAAAAAAAATGTTTTTTTCCCTCGTCTATCCCATGGTGTGGAGTGTCGTTGGAAAGGCCGTTCAAAAATATTGGGATTTTGTAAATGCCCTTTTTGGATTCAGGGATCCCTTCGCAAAATATTAAGCTTAAAAGTGCTTATTTTTGTTAGAGTCAAGTGTCACTCCCCTGCCAGCTAAATGGTTGGTTCTGGATATGTGGAATAATTCACAGCAGTAGTATTTAGAAGGAAAACTGTCACAGCTAAGTAGGCTCAACAAGTTGACGAGTAAGAACCAAGCAACTTACATTTGCAGTTGAAAAAACATGTTCTCCTATACATTTCGTATGGAAAACATGTTTTTCAACTACACTGATAAGTTTGTTCTTAGGATAAACTCATCTCATCTACGGAACCCGAACCCTTGTGCGTTGTCCGACACGCACTTGGCCAGTTTTTAGCAATCGCTTTTTACTCTTTGTATTACATCTAGTGTATTTCCTGCTTGATGAAACTTAGCAAAGTGATTCCACTGTTCAAATCTGGCAGCACAACTGATCCTACAAATTTTCGGTCTATTTCGATATTACCTTGAAAAATTAGTTTTAACTAAAAGTAAGGACATTTCAATGCAAATAATTTACTTCATCTGAAAGTTTGGTTTTACAAAGGGTCGTCCAACTTCAGACGCGAGCGTGGAATTACTGAAGAGTATATTCGAGACCTAGGAGGAGTCGCAAGATGCTCGTGGCATTTTTTGCGACTTGTCCAAGGCCTTCTATTGCGTACATCATGATACACTCATCAGGAAACTATACCACTATGGTACGAGGGACAAGGCTCTTGACCTTATGACTTCTTATCTGAACAACAGAATTCAGAGGGTCAATGTTAATGGCTAGAGATCTGCAGGATCTGCGGTCACCATGGGCGTTCCACAGGGTTCAATTCTAGGTCCTTTCTTATTTCTAAATTTATATAAATAACTTACCTTAGCACATAGGGGATAATCACAAGCTCGTATTATTCGCAGATGACATTTCCCTCATTTTTTAAATCAAACGTCAGTTAGTCAACTTTGAACAAGTTACGTACAAGTTTAGAGAGTGCACTCTCTAAAGTTGTAAATAATGTTCTCCGGAATGCAAAAAAACACTAAACTCTTTAAAATATTCAACGCCAAATGTCAGGCAACTCACTACCAATGTTCAAGTTAATGGAATAGATTTGGACTCTGTTGAGTCAACAGTTTTTCTTGGAATAACTATTGACGGTAAATTACAATGGGGACATTAATACTATCTTTGTTCTACAGAAAAGGGCTGTTCGAGCCATTTATAACCCAGGGGCCTTACTCCCGACAGCTTCGAGTTCTGAATAAATCGAATTCTACTTGAATTCAATGCCGATTCATACTCTTGAATCGCACATTAGCGCACGATCGTGCGGTAGTTCGAAGGTAAACTAATTTAATCCAAGAGATTCCCTTCGAGAGAAATTCAAAGAAATAAATATTAAATATTTTGACTGTAGCCTCACAATACGTATATTTTTGAAAACCTTTTGTATGTAGACAAAAATATATCCAATTTTAAGAAAATGTCCAATATTCATAGGTTAAATACCAGGAATTAACACAACCTTGCTGTACATCGCCCACGTCTCCACATAGTAGGCAACTCGTTCATGGGTCAATATATACGCTTTTACAACAAACTTCCCATTGACATTCGAAACTTATTAATTAAACGATTTAAAAGCTATATTAAAAAAATTAAACCAAACTTTGTAAAAAAGGGTACTTACTATAAAATTTCAGATTTTAATTAAGTATTGTGAATGTGAGGAGTATGTGGATACTTTTTTTTTTTTTTCTCTTTCAATTATTTTTTCTTTCAGTTAGTTTGATGGCCTGGCAGTTTGAGTAGTTATTGCGGCTTACCCAAATGTCCTTTCTTTGGTATTGTTCGTCGAGTTGAGCTCCACGATTACTGACAAATACTTGCATAGACTGGACAGGTCCACTCAAATCTGTGTGGTTCTTTTTTCAGAAGACCATTGCAGACACTAATCTACCTACATGGTTCTCATATGGCTTGACCAAGATTATGTCTGGACTTTAAAAGAGAATGCGACCTCTAAGTTTGTTTCAGCCTTTCTCAGAGTAGTCAGATGGGAAACGCCAACCTCATCTAGGTTCATTTAAAAAAAAAAAAGTACGTGTAAAAGTGATTCCGATATCCTATTTACAGAGTAAACAATTTCATTTCATTCTATTTATGGTAAGGGCACTAAAGAGCTGTATTACAATGGAATACCGCGGTGGCACAACCGTGGTTGTACTGCCAACAAAATATACACAGTTTTATGGTAGGTATATCACCTGGCATCCGATTGGTTGCGCAACGAACCATACACTTTGCTGGCACCGCGACCGTGGTTGTGCCACCATGGTGTAGTGTCCCATATTATATTTGTCTTACTGTATATTATCCACACAATGTACCCAGGGTCGCACTGGGCCGGAAGGGCCCGGGTGGCTGACCACAAGACCGAGGCCCGAGACTAGATGACGGTAGATGGGATACTATCGGAAAATATTGAGATACACAAATTGAGATAAACAGCCTCCTATCCTACGGTTGCCGCAAGCCCGTGGGAGGCCCGCGCAGGCTGGGGCCCGGCTGGCAAATGCCACCTCGACTATATGGCCAGTCCGACGCTGAATGTACCTACCTACTTACTGTATATTATGAAACCCAAAAGCACATGATCTGAGTAGGTAGGATAGATTTTGATTGGACTTTAAAAGAGACTGATCTCTGAGTTTGTTTCGCTTCGCTTTTCTTCAGAGTAGTCGGATACGAAACGCCGACATCTAGTTTTTTAAATATGTTTGACAAGTAAAAGCGGTTATACGATACCAACCTACTTTCAGACATAAAATCATTTATTTATTTCAATCCTTCATGAGAGCATCCGAATGCGTGTACCTCAGAGGCGTGTACACTCCTACCAACTTATCTGTGAAATGGCGAAAATTGGAACTACGGCCCTCGTGTTGAAATGTCATTCGATTGTCAGTTTCTACTACATTCGTGTTCTCTGGTTGTTTTGTCGTGATATTGCTGAATTTATAAAGTTAAATAAGGCGAAAGCTATTAAAAGTGATGCTCGAAAGCTAAAAACCCCCTACCCAATCCCCCAATCCCAAAACCCCAAACTCCCCAATCTCCCCAGCCGGGGCTGGGGAGATTTATCCCATGTAGCCCATAATTTATTTAGATGAGACCTATATTCACTCTTCGCATACATCGGGTAAATGTTGGCAAGGAGAGGGTGAAGACGGAGTATTGGAGCCTGTATCAAAAGGGCAAAGATATATTATTGTTCATGCGGGGGGAGATACTGAATTTGTTACAAATGCACTACTTGTGTTTAAATCAAATACAAAAAGTGGTGATTATCATGACGAGATGAATAGTACCAACTTTAAAAAGTGGGTTATTGAAAAACTTGTGCCTAATTTACGAGAGCCATCCATAATAGTGATGGATAATGCTCCTTCTCACCGTATTTGTGTGAATAAAGTCCCAAATACGAATTCCTTAAAAAAAGATATGCAATTATGGTTGACCCAAAATAAAATTGACTACGGAGAGAATTTGACTAAACCTCAGCTTTTAGAAATAATTAAGAGAAACAAGCCTGAACCTGTATATGAGATTGAAAAAAATTTAGAAGACAATAAATAGACACAAATGCTTATATTTACCATAAGGTGGTAAATATAAGCATTTGTGTCTTGTCTTCTAAAATTTTTTTTTACTGTGATCTCAAGCCCATTTAACTCATATGGAGCACAATGAAAAGAAAAGTTGCTGATGTAAATATTGAGCACAAAAATGCTGAAATTCCCCGCTTAGTTAGAGAAGCTTTTGACGCTATTACAGTTCATGAGGGGGCACAGCATTGTAAACACGTTCGCAGGTTAGAAGGAGAATACTTAAAACATGATTTGTATTTAGATAAACCTTTTATTATAGAAGTGGTAAGTGACACTGAAACCGAAAGCGATAGTGATAATGATAATAGTGGTACGGAAATAAGCGGAGTATGGCCTCACCACCAGGATGAAGTTGTGTATGCAGGTTCATCAATTACTGTTAACCTGGTTTTCAATAAATTATTGTAAAGCAATTTGTTTTTTTTTATTACACTACACTACCAGTACATGGGTACCACTGCTAATTATAATTAGTCAAATCTGGTGTTAAGGGTTAGGTACGTTCATAACTAAATGCTAGACATCCAGGTACCTCTTGCAGGGTAGGTACCTACTTAAGTTCGCATTAAATTAAAGTTGTACCCGCCCCGTGGAACATTTTATCTGCTGAATTTCCACTTCATTGGATTACTTTTTAGATAAAGCCATTGTTTATTACAGAGAGACTAAACTATTAGCGTACCTGTAAATTATCAAATTCTTTTTATTTACGAGGGCGGAGTGATAAGTCTGGTAAAAATCTATTTTGGAATAAAATTATCGCAAATTGCATGTAACCTCCTTGTTCACAACTCTTTTGAGGGACTATATTTAAATTTTCAGCCAGTATCGCCGGTTAGTTTCTTTTTGAGAGCCATTAAATAAAAAGTATTGAACGCATTTTCGCAAAGATGGAGAAAAGTGAATTTCGAGTGTTGATTAAACATTATTTTTTGCGCAAAAAATCTATTACGGAAACGAAACAAAGGCTTGATAAATATTATGGGGACTCTGCTCCATCGATTAAAATGATTCATAAATGGTTTACGGATTTTCGGTGTGGTCGTACAAGCACAAGTGATGCTGAACGCCCAGGACGCCCAGTTGAGGTCACTACTCCAGAGATGATCGCTAAAATCCATGACATAGTGTTGAACGACCGAAGAGTACAAGTGAGCGAGATAGTCGAGATAGTAGGCATCTCAGGCGAACGTGTGCGCAATATCTTACACCAACATTTAGATATGAAAAAGCTCTTTGCGCGATGGGTGCCGCGTTTACTGACTATTGATCAAAAACGCATGCGAGTTACCACTTCAAAGGCAGGTTTGGCGTTGTTACAACGGAATAAACCTGATTTTTTGCGTCGTTATATAACGGTAGACGAAACGTGGATCCACCACCATACACCAGAAACCAAGGAACAATCGAAACAATGGATTGCTAGGGGCGAACCAGCTCCGAAGAAGGCCAAAGCAGTTTTATCGGCCAATAAGGTGATGGCTACACTTTTCTGGGACGCACGGGGTAATCCATATTGACTACCTAGAGAAGGGTAAAACGATCAATGGCGAATATTATGCCAATTTATTGGACCAATTTAACCAAATTTTACCTGAAAAACGACCGCATTTGGCTAAGAAAATCCTCTTCCACCAAGACAACGCACGAGTGCACACCTGCGCGATTGCCATGGCCAAATTACATGAGTTGCGATATGAGTTGCTATCTCACCCACCATATTCGCCAGATTTGGCCCCTTGCGACTATTTTCTGTTTCCGAATTTAAAAAAATGGCTCGGTGGAAAAAGATTTAGCTCCAACGAGGAGATCATGCTCGAAACCAATGCCTATTTCGAAGGGTTGCCTAAGTCGTACTTTACGGAAGGGATCGAAAAGTTTGAGAAACGCTGGATGAAGTGCATTGAGTTAGATGGAAATTACGTTGAAAAATAAATCATAATTTTTTAATAAAGTTGTCTCCTTGTTTCATTTTTACCAGACTTATCACTCCGCCCTCGTATTTTATTATTTTTATATATATCATTGTTTTTAATTTGTAAAAACTGTAATTCTTATTAAACGATTATGACTAATGTGAAATTTCCTTCTTGAAAACTTACTCAATTTTGGGCACCTTATATTAATTAGCAACACTGAATCGACGGTGCCCTCCTCTTTCAGTTCACAGATAAGTTGGTAGGACTGTAACAAGAACATGACACACAAAAAAAAATCTTCAAACATTTATGTGGATATATTAAATCACAAAAAAATAACAATAGTTAACCCTTTAACGGTTATAAGGATCTAGATGAGATAGAAAGATTTGGTTTTCGGATTTGTGTTACTTATGTTAGGCATCATAAGTAACACAAATCCGAAAACCAAATCTTTATTTATTAAATAATAATTGATATTTATATATATTTTTAACTTTTTTTTTAATTGGTGGTAAGAATATTCCCTCTACCTGTTTGAGAGTAATGAAATAGCGGTATGTTTTTTCAAGAAACTAAAAAAACAACATAAATCATACATAATAACTATATTAAAATCACACAATTTAATACCAATAAGAAAATAGAAACAAAAATAAAAGAAAATTACATTTGTTTATGAAAATTCGAAAAACATGGTGTTATGCATAAAGGCACTCCACATTTGCTACACTTGATCTTAGATCGCTTATCCTTCGCCTTAGTGCTGCAATATCGGCATCTTTGATACGACGATATATCATTTGGCATGTGATCACCAACATTGGAAAAGCGAATTTCCGGTGCAACAATGTGAATTGCCTTTTGGTAATTTTCAGATACAGCAACTTTTTTTCTTACGACGTAGTTGACGCCATCAGCACGACGTTATCGGGAAGAAAAACAACCAATAAGTCCTCTGGCTAGAGCTATACGATACTCCAGGTTGGACAATTTGGTAGCATTCGCATTCTTTCCCTGGAGCAAAAATGAATTTGTGATGCAGGCATCTAAAATGAAATAAAATATGCGAAGCCACCACCGTTTGCTTCTTCGCCCAACAGAGTATGTCCCTTTGATGTGATCAAAGTGATCTACTCCACCCATTCTTTTTGTGTACTCCTTCACTACTGCAGGACACACTACATCTGTCTTAGAACCATCCCTTCCTTTCCTGGACAGGGATGTTTCGTTGTCCTTTGGATGGAAAGCATTTGTCATAAATAAAACTTCTTTTGTATCTTGCCAGATTACAAAGGCCACGTTCTCCTTCACTCTCCATTTGTACTGCCCTTTTCTTAGTTTTAGTTTTCTTTTACTTTTTACAAGTTTCGGTAAGTCTGCTCTATGCCTGCGTACAGTACCGCTCGCAGAAATACCATTTACATGTAAATAATTCATGACATCATAACTGCAAAAAAAATTGTCAAACGTAACATGCACTGCCGCCATTCCTTTCAATTTTTCCGTTAAATTCGTGACCACTTTTCCTCCTAAATTGTCTTCTACTCTGTCACCATCTTTTCCGGTATATATCTCAAACTCGTACAGATAACCAGTTGTACTGTCACAGCGGCACCACACCTTGAAACCCCTTTTTATCGGCTTCATAGGCATGTACTGCTTCAATGAAGACCTTCCTTTGAAAAGAATCATTGATTCATCTATTGACTGGGATGAGGAGTTGTGCGCATTTTCTTGAAAGGCGGTGTTGATAAGCTTCAATAATGGTCGAATTTTGAATAGCTTATCATACTCGGGGCTAAATCTGGGAGGTTGTTTAGAATTATCATTTAGATGCAAACAACGTAAAATTTGCTTGAATCTTCGGAATGTCATGGTGGAAGCTATTTCGTCAACTCTAAATTCGGGATCCGATGACCAATACAATTCGAAAGTAGGTAAAATATTGTATCCCATAATAATCAAGACACCTAGGAAAGCCTTCAACTCTTTTATGTCTAGTATGGTCCAGCCTATTACGTTATGTTGACTCGCATATCGGTTAGTCTCCGTAATAATCAATTCAAAAACACCTTGGGTAATTTTTTTTTCAAAATATCGGATAGGCCTGGCATTGGATGGTAACACGCGTGTCGGAGTCATTGGAACACTATCAAAAGACTCAACCTGTGGCCTAATATCAGTCCACGAGGTATTTTTCCACGCTTCTTCATCTCTGTCAGAATCACTTCCTTCTGACTCTGCTTCTGATTCTGGTGACGCATTATCTTCGGATGAATCGCCGTCTTCATGTCCAGCCCCACTTCCCAGCCTCGTCCTAGCTCCACGTCCCGTTCCAGTTCCAGCTCCTCGTCCTGTTCCAGATCTACGTCCCGTTCCAGATCTACGTCCCGTTCCAGATCCACGTTCCGTCTTAGCTCCTCGTCCTCTACCTTTTACAGGTAACTCACGTGAAATACCAGGCTCAGCAGGCAGTAGTACAGCTGGTTACGGCTCATTAGGTAACGGCACTGCAGATGAAGACGCAACAGGTTCTGTCACAGTAGGTGGAGGTATTACAAGTAAAGGCTCACCGCATGGGACCTCCGCATCAGATGATGTAGATGGTTGAGGCGATAACGATGCTCGTATTGTTGCAGTAGATCGAAGGTCTGGTTCATCCAAATCCCCTAAAATTCGCTGTAATTTCGTGACATTGTACGGAACATCATCCTCTTCTGATTCTTCGCCATCTTCAGACTCTTCCGGTTCTGACAAACCGAACATACCGTACAACTCCTTCTCAATATCGTGATCTCCGAGTATTTTCATTTTCAATCAATCTGCAAATAAAAAACAAAAGCCATGCAAAAACCACACCAAGCCCCGAGGAAAAGCAATAATAAGACCACCAAAACCTTTATTCCTTAGTCGCAAAGCAATAAAAACAGTTACCATAACCATAATAAAGGAATATTTTCTCTAACCTTATTAGTAGAAAGCGGATACTTCACGGTTAGAGGGAATATTCTTCCCACCAACAAAAATCGACATAAATGAAAATTCGTGGCAGATACATAAAAAATACGTCTTACATCTATGAAATAACATTCAAAAGCACAACGTCTAGAAGAACTTACATTTTTGACCACTCTATTGCAAAGATATGTACCGATTTCTCTCGCAGTACAAAAAAACGCCAGTTTTGAACATACACTTCAAGAACTTTGAGAAAAAAAATAATCTGTCAGTGTCAAATAAAAACAGAAACAAACGTCATAATGTTACGTTAATGTTGTCAGGTCGAAAAATAAAATTGCAAAAAGAAATGTTGTTTTTTTTTTGGTTTTTATTGGTGGGAAAAATATTCCCTCTAACTGCAAAAGGGTTTCTTAAAAACTATGTATCACACAGTGTGGTTGCACATTGTTTTTATTTTATTTTTATTTTACGATTTCCTAAGCTACAACTTACATTATTCTTTCGACATGCTAAGCACCAAAAACATAAAAAGTGGGAATAACTAACTGTGTACTTATCTCGTATATTTTTGCTTGAAAATGTATATCATAGCAGAACGTAGAAGTAATGTGAATAATTAGACAGACAATGTATATAAAGTTAAATACTCAGTTGCTACAGTAACCTACATTATTTACTGCTGAACCATCCCCTATCTAAAATATCTAGATAGAAAAATAAAACGTGAAGCCGTTTTTCCATAAGATTCATCACCAGTACTTCTCGAGGGATTTGACCAAGTCCAATGGGTCAACATTGGGTCCATGACGCTCAACGGGCACGCCATCTTTGTCGACGATGAATTTTGTGAAATTCCATTTGACGAAACTGCCCAGGGTGCCGCCTTGCTTGAGCTGTGAAAAAAATAATTCTTAAATTCATTAAGAGGCCGTGCACGAAATCGACTGATTTTGATCATTCGTTGTGAGAAAGGGAAACATAATTTAAACTTATTTGAAAATTCGAGTTCTTTGTCTTGCATGTGGCTGAAAGGGATTTTTCAATTAAATTAAGTATTCATGGAAAATTACTCGTATTCGCATCAAGTTTTCCGAAAAATGACGCGAGACTGACGTTTGATAGTTTGGTTACAACAAACTACTCTTGAATTTGAACAAGGAGTATTACCCTTTTTTTTTTTTTTTTTTTTTTTTTTTTTTTTTTTTGTTTTTTTTTTTTGAGGGTGGGAAATCATCAAATGACTTCTCCCGCTCTGGGCAGAGCGAGAGGGTGTGTCAGACTTTTACTGACTAAAACCCACCCGTGTTCCTTCCGTTGCCTGTGTGCCGGGGCCGCGTTATCCCTTTCGGACAAACCCGCAACCCAAGCAGGCATTGGTCTTTCGACCCCGTCGGTTGGTGCTGACATCTCTTTGAGGCGCGCGTGGAACACAACGCGCCGTCGACACGGGCCTGGTCCTTATCGGACGATGAGCTGCCCATTGCTCACCGTCCGCAAGCCCGCGCCTACGGTGGCCGGAAGTCGGCTCTGGACTCCCGACGCCCGGGGCGTCTCCTGCGGCGACTAGGGCCGCGAGGGCGTGCAGCTTGCATCTCCCTCGCGCGCTCCGCCTCCTCCTTCGCGAGCATAACTGCTTCGCAGAAGGAGGTGACGGCCTCCCATGCACTCTCGCTCCGAACCATGGCCTGAACCAGGGCCGGACGCGAGAGATCGCCGCCGCCGATCGCCTCCGTGAGGACACGGCGGTGCTCCGCCCAAGCTGGGCAGACCTCCACCGTATGCTCCACCGTGTCCTCCGGGCGATCCACACAGTGGTGACACCCGGGCGTTTCCTCCCGCCTTACGCGGAACAGGAACCTCCCGAAACAACCGTGTCCGGTGAGGACCTGCGTCAGGCGGAAGGTGAGGACGCCATGGCGCCTCTCAAGCCACTCCTCAAAGAGGGGACTTATCGCCGCAATTGTGGCGTGCCCAGCGCTGGGTTGCGACAATCGTACACTCCATGCCGCCATGAGATCCCGCCGGAGCTCTGTCCGCTGTGCCGTGATTTCTCGCGGCAGCGGAGTTACACCCCGGCGTTTCGCCTCCTCGCGCAACTCCCACATGTGCGCGAGGACTTTCGCCTCCAGATCCCATGGCGGTAGTCCGGCAAGGAGGCTCGCCGCCTCACGGGAGACCGTGCGGTATCCCCGGACCAGCCTGATGGCCATGACCCTTTGGGACGCGTTCAACCGCCGGGCCGGTCGCAGCCTCAATGAACGCGCCCACACCGGTGCCCCGTAAAGGGCCATGGACCGCACGACCCCCGCGTAAAGCCTCCGGCAGGAGGCGTGAGGAGTATTACCCTGGACTGGACATAATAAAATATAAGTAAAAATCTTTTTAAAAACAAGCTTTTAAATAACTTAAAAATATTAAATAAAACTTACGTAAACATAGAAATTAAATATTTTCTTAAAAGCTTGAGGCGTAAATGTCCTTCTTACATTAAACTTGAAGATAAGCCTCAAGGTTTTAAGAAAATATTAAAATTCTATGTTTACGTAAGTTTTATTGAAGTGAAACTTCTATATAGACTAGGGGGGGTATTAGGATTTTTCTGTCACGATAAAGCGTTACGGCCGCGTGGAGGGGGTAGACGATATATCGCGTGGTGAGAGGTGGCAGCGGTGGAAGGAGAGAAAGGCTGGCGGCGGCGGAGAGACGGCAACGGCTGTATTAGATGGATATAATCGCAGCCGCGAGGAGAGCGGGGATAGGAGGGGCAGCTGAGCTGCATTTGCTAATGTTCTTTTGTATGTGTATAATTTTAGAGTAGACTAACGAAACTGTCTAATCGACAAAACTGACGAATCAGTGAAACTGACTAATCAACGAAACTGGCGAATTAAATAAACTGACGACTGAGGGAAACTGACCATACGCAGACTCCAATATACAGCAGTAGTTTTGTACAGGCTGACTATTTTTAGTATTGGATGCAATGCATGTAAACAGGCCAACTGCACTCTGGAAAATAAAATAATATATAGAACCTTTACCTTCAGGAACTTCCACAAAGGACTGGCATTGTCTCCATTCACATCAATTTTCTCAAACAGATCAAACTTTACTTTCCTGTCTGCAGCAAAGCAGACAATCTCCTCAGGGTTACCCGGCTCCTCACCAGCAAACTGATTGCAGGGGAACGCGAGAATACGCAGACCTATAAATAAATAAATACTGTTAGGTTGTAAGGTGCATTCGGCTAAGTTCGGATAAGGGGTAACATCGTATAACCCAAAATAACGCGAAACAAGGGGCATTTTCTAGTGTTGTGCAATATAGAAAGCGACGCCATTTTATTTTGCCCCAATCTTCAGTTCGCGTCTGACGCTACTCCGATTATCACGTGGGCAGCAGATCCGATTATCGCGATAAGCAGTGAACCTGTTGGGGTTGCGGGTTTGTCCGAAAGGGATATCGCACACCCTCTCGCTCTGCCCAGAGCGGGAGAAGTCATTTGATGATTTCCCATCCTGGGAGAAAAAAAACAAAAAAAAAAAAGCTGTGAAACAATTGAGTTAAATTTTGCGGCTTTAATATTGATCCGGACGTTTCTTTGTTTTCATCATTTTGTAAACTAAATACAAATTTTAGCAAGTGCTATCTCGATAGAATTTATTTAATTGACTAAAGATAACTGTAGGTTTAGATCCAGTCTTGTTCTCATTTGGGAAAATCGGATAAAGACGTCCGATCTTCTTCTGTAAAAAAATGGAACTGGTTCTCAAACTTTTTAATTTATTTCATATGAAAAACTTTTTTATTGGATTGAAGTTCTTTAACACGGCGGTAAACTAGCAGAAATCTTCACGCTAAAAAGCAATACTTGCGATTGACTTCTTATTGTTTTATTTTTCGTTATGAAAATACGAACATTTTTAAATAATTCAACAAGTGGTGTCATTTTCATAGTTTTCAAGGATGCTAAAGCCGTAAGGTCAAAACGAAAATCGAAGATGTGAAAAGCGAAACTTTTCAAATTTTTCGTTCGCGGTTTCGTTTTCATAGTTTTCGAGGATGCTACGTCTATTTATGTGAAAAGGAATTAAATATAAGACGTGGTTCATTTTGAGAAATAAAATTAATTTTATTAGCATGTTTCAAAGCATCTCATATTATCCCCTAAGTTCGCACGTAGGCATCTATTGTTAATTGTTGTTCTTGATCTCAAAACGTATTTTCAGGTTTATTTGAAGCTTGGCACGCGCGGGTGTTAATGTACAGTGGAGCCAGAATTGTTGTTGATTTCTTATTATAACAACCTACCTTTTTCCTCAGCATATTTTTCGTACATTTCATTCAATTGCTGGTAATTATTAGCGGTAAGACCGCACTTTGAAGCCACATTCACAATAATGCAAACATGACCTTTATACACTTCCAGTTTTACATCCTCACCCTTTATGTTCTTTACACTGAATTCGTGGATCGATGTCGCAGATTTGTAATCAGGATTAGCACTCATTTTCCTGGAAATCGTAAGGACAATCAGTAAAATTATGAATGACAACAATGCTGGCTCGCCTCAGTGATTTCTTACGAGAGAGCTTCATTTAATCATTCAAAAACATTTTTGTCAGATTAGTGATGTACTAAAAAACGAATACATACAGCATACAGTCTTAGATGCATCAAGTAATGCCACCAATTTTATAATCAAACAATGAATTTAATATTCTTGAATTTTGCGATCTAACTAAAACACCGATTGAAATGTTTACATTGAAGATAAAAAATGTTATAAATATGGCTCACGTTCGTAAACTACATTTATTTCTACTTTAAGTTGCAAAATGCAATTGGACTGTATATTGCATACTTCTCAATAAAGATCAGACTTAGTATTATTAGAGCATTCTCAACTACTAATCTCAATACTTTTCATAAGATACTCATTAAATGAATCTTTGATAATCTCTTCACCAGTATTACATTCTGATATGACATGCAATTCCAATTTTTTTTACAGGTTTCGAACGCAGCTGTATATGACAATTGCTGTGCGTTCGAAACGTAGTTAGAATTTTTTTTTCTATATTTTCCTACTGAAGAAATACAAGATTTTATAAACAAATGGTGCAGTTTTGATTAGTTTGTAATAATTTTGTAAATATTACCTAAAGTTTGCTACTACAACAGTCGAGATACAGACGATTGATACTACTTTCTTGAAGAATATCTACCTCATTACAATTTTAGGCAAAGTATTTGATTATTCCTGCCACAGAGAATACAAACGTCATTTTCAAACCAATCAATTTCTTTCACAAATCATAAAAAGTGCAGTGTGTGTGGATACGAGCTAGAAATTGTTAATATCCAGCTAATATAATCGAAGAATGATGGCGTTTTTGGTGGCAAATATACGTAGATGCGTTTGCTTGAAAACTGTCAGTAGCCCCAGCTTAATCCAAACTACGTCGTATCATGCTAACGTAAGTACCTACCTACTTTCATGCAATGCCAAGGATTATCGATTTCGCCAGTGAAATGTAATTTCACGAATAACCTTGACCGATGATAAAATACTAAGTGATATTTTGGTCAGTGGGTCGTCTTAGGGTTTAATTTATATATATTCAGTATTCAGTGTAAGAAATATTAATTTTCATTTTAAACTGAGTGCAGGACTAACCTAATCTAATCCAGTAGAGTATGCAATAAATTCGGTATGTTTTTTTTTTGATAAATTAATTGAAATTCCACCTATGTTAATAGTAGAACTGAACTACTGGTAAAACTGAATTTATGTTTATGAATTAATTTATAATAAATGATCAGTGAAGTTGGTCCTTTACATTCCAACTGTTATTTCAGGTTCTTGATCACTATGAGAACCCACGCAATGTTGGTTCCCTTGACAAGAAGGATAAACATGTTGGCACAGGACTCGTTGGTGCTCCGGCTTGCGGTGATGTAATGAAGCTGCAGATTAAGGTTGACGATAATGGCAAGATCATTGATGCAAAGTTCAAGACTTTCGGATGTGGATCTGCGATTGCCTCCAGCTCATTGGCTACGGAGTGGGTGAAGGGAAAGACAGTTGATGAAGCTTTGACTCTGAAGAATACAGATATTGCAAAGGAGTTGTCATTGCCCCCAGTCAAGTTGCATTGCTCTAGTAAGTGATACTGTAATGAATATCTGTGATTCTATGCCTTCTTACTTTTGATAGTTGTTGTTTTTCATTTATAAATAGTGATGATGGGTATCAACATTTCCTATGACTGTGTGCATATCATATCATGTTTATGGAGATATATACACACACATGTACATAACATACACACACACACACACACACATGACATGACAACACACTGACAATGATAATGGTGATAATGTGATGTCATGACATGTTTACATGTTTTTGGATAATCTTTACATAGTATAAAACAAAGTCGCTTCGCACTGTCTGTCCCTATGTATGCTTAGATCTTTAAAACTACGCAACGGATTTTGATTCGGTTTTTTTTTTAATAGATAGAGTGATTCAAGAGGAAGGTTTTTGTGTATAAAACATTAAGGTTTTATGTAAATTGGTTGAAATATGACGATTATTGTCGAAGATGTCGGAAAAAATCGTGCTGACTGGGAGTTTTACTGGCGTGCGCCGCGTAAGCCGTAAGAGATACATCAAATTTATGTTTTACAGAATTGTATATCTTAAAAAGTTCAAAAATAAAGTCCACGATAGCATATGTCTATCTTCTAAGGATGACCTAATAACCATTTTTACCTTTCAGAATTTGATAAAAATTTCATTGTTATTTTGACTGGTATTTTATTTATCCTTATCCAATAAAATATTTTATTTAAATTGGGCATTTAATTTGGATTAAAATATGCCTTGACATCATATCATTAAAATGAATACTTTAAAAGATATCACAGATTCAAAATTACGCGTGACAAAATAATTATGGTTGCCGACAACGCGGGCGCAGCGGTAGGAATCAACGACTTTTCCTCTGATATTAGGTATGATCTAACTAATCTCGGTAGTACGTACCCGTGGGATATTTTCCGACATCCATGCGGGCGAAGCCGCGGGCAAAAGCTAGTTATAGATAAACATTGATAAATTTTTACATTTTATTATCAACATAACAAGTGGTTTTAGATAAGGTTTTGTTAACAGCAGTTTTATTAAATATACCTAAACATTTTAAATGGAATATAAGTACCTACTGTTAATGGACATACAATCATCTAGTGACTAGTGGCCTAATTATCTGGGGGCAAGGTAGTGCCCCCGCCAAGTCGAGCAAAAACAAACAAACAAAGTCACAGCCATGCCATCCATTTCTCGAAGCAATACTGACATTTATGGTTCCCCAGTAACTTCATTGTGGATAAAGCTAGATGCCTGAATTTTCAGTGACCAAGAGGGAATAATAAAACTAGGTATATTCCCAATTTACATTAAATTTGAACCTGTAGTTTGTGAACTAATTGCAAGTCAAAGTTCTTTAATTAACCAACTTCTTTTGTCACTGACACACTCACTCACTCCAATCATCAAAATTCTAAGGTATTTCTAGCAGACACTCAAGCTTTAAATTTTCCGCAATGACAGTTCCGTTTTCTAGATTTATACGAATTGCTTAAGTAATTTTGTAATACTATTTATCTTCATTCAGAAGCTTCATTCAGAGATAACTAAGATATAATAATCTTTGGGATCTACAGATGCCATAGATAAATAGAATGACTTGGCAATCGCACATGGCAATAGAATCTACGTATAAGAAAATCTACCTAATATTAGTGGTCTGAGTGCTTTATTTATGTTTGTGTATGCATAAATTTGGCCCGCTAGCGCTATGTTCAATTGTGGCTAAGTATTTCATTTTATGCTTATGTGATTATGGTGCCATGCGATGGCCAAGTCTTTCTGTTTATTGTTTTGACATTAGATCTCACAACTTCTTGCGGTAGAAGAACTGCGTTGCGAGACTTACATTTTTGTAATGTTAATAATGTTTTTGATGGTGATAAAAGTTACTAAGTAGTACATTATTATAAAAGTGTATCCAAACGTTGAGCGGCAAGAGCGCGGCAGTCACACGCGGCGTTTGCGGGACACATTTCTGCCGTGCTCTAGTTAGGAATAAACCGACGAATGTTTGCGTCTATCAGAAGCGTTCGCGCGCGGCAGTCGTCCAGTTGCAGCGCGGCAGCCGCGCACGATTGCCGCTTTATGTTTGGACACACCTTAATAATTATTGACTGTATTGTATTGCTAAATATTATAAGTCTGTTTTTATTATTCCTAGTGCTTGCTGAAGATGCCATAAAAGCAGCCCTGTCAGACTACAGGATCAAACAACAATCAGGCGAAAAGCAGTAAATGATGTCACTGGAAGGCGTTTGGAACAGATCTGTGATTTATTAGGAAACGTAAGGAGGCAGGAGTAGTATCTATTACATTATAAGAAGTAATTGTAGGTACTGAGACGAAAAAGGACCTTAGTATATTATTCAATTTATTCCATTGATTAAATTTGCACTAGAAATCTTTGGAATTAGTTATTGGTTTTTTCAATGAGTTTCTGGAATTTGCTCTGGTATGCACAAAAAATTACACCTTGATATTAAATTAAATGTTGTAGTCAATGTCCTGAATAGTTGTAGAAATGTTGTCAAAAATAGTTATAAAATAAATCTGAATATGAAATATTTGTCAGTTGTTATTTTTATCCCAACATCTACCAGGTAGGTACAGTCATCCCCAAAAAGATGTATACACGATGAATTTCCCATCGGCAGAATCTCGAACTTCCATACAAGATTTTAACCCCTTTAAGGGAATGATTGTTCAAAAATCCTTCCCTTGTGCTCACCTTCGTTACAAAAGGAATTCTTAATTTCTTAAGGATTATTTTATTCTTCTAAACAGTTTGGGTTGTGCATCTGTCAACAATTTTGATGCCAGATTGGAAGGCCAAATTCGAGTTTTAAGAGCGTTATCAGTCAGTAAAGGCACTTGATTCAGGTATCTCTTTAATATTGATATTTTTGTGTATGTAGCTAGTTCACATGCCAATGCTAAGTGCAGCCGAAGGTTTACCTATTTAATAAGAACCTAATATTTCGTACTTGCTGTATTTTTTGGGCGCAGAAATCCTCCCACATCCCTTTGTTTGCATGAAAGTGCGTTGCGTTGCGGCCCGTTGCAGCTATAATGATGTGAGCTTGGTTTTATGTTACCATTTTCTTGTTTTAGTTGCCATTGCTCATTTGTGTTGCAAAATCAACATAAGATTTAAGGACTTCAAGGTATAGTAAAATAAAACAACATTATAAACCTAAAGACATATATTCTAGCAAACATATTACAATTAGTGATGTACTAATCAAGTATAACAATAGAGTAGTATAAACAGTCGTATACAATTAGATCCTACGTGTTACGGTTACGTCACTATGCCTAATTTCTGTAATGCGAGTTGCGCGGCGTCGGCTTTCGCTTGCTTTTTGTTAGCGCTGGCTACTGCTGGCTGGTATTCTGTTCCTGCTACTTTTACCTGTAGAAAAACATTTTGTTTTAAATTAATCATAATATAGCATTACGCCTGTTTTCTGCGAAGGAAGAGGCGGAGGTCTACATAATTATAGTGCGCCCACATAATCATTTATGAACACTGAGCTTGGCATGAACGCACGGAGTACCTAAACGTTACTTAAATTCGAACGATTTTAAAATTGAGAATACTCGTTTCGGACATAATATTTACTCAGTTTAATACTTTATTATTTATTATCTTATCTATCTTATTCATATTTGTGGGGTGTCCTAGTCAGTGTATTTGGTTTTGTATTTTTGTTATTGGCCACCGACTTTAAGTTATTTTTCACTTCGTTTTTCTTTTCTCGCTTTTTAGTGCTCATCACCTTTTACAAAATATTGCTTTTCCCGATGCAGGGACGTTATTAATCGTTGAGGAGTTCTCTTGGTATTTCACCATCAGCTCCAGTTCTCCATATGCATTGTGACGAGTATAAATTGCATGCAACTATATCAAAGTAATGGAATCGGAATCCGTGAAATACTTATTATTGAGTAGTTCCGGTAGCCATCTGTGGTCTTCTTCATCAGTTCCACTTCATTAAATACTTTCCGAGAGCAACTGCACAAGTTACTATAAAAAATACACAAATCGCTATAGGTGTGCCTGTAATATTTGAAGAGTTCCGTCGATTCCAGGATCCCATCATCAGATCCTGACCTGATGACAATGGAACCAAATGGAAGTATACCCTATCAAACAAAAAAAAAAAGAATTTTGCAAATGGTCTATAATATATATATGACGGAGCTACGCGAACATACAATTTTTTTTTTAAATAAACATCCGAATAGATAAGCTCCTTTTAGAAGTCAGTTAAAAATGCTATAGGATAGTTGTATTTTCGATTAAAAAATCGTTAAAATTTACGTAACGTTTACATCACGCGTTCATGTCCTCTGATGTAAAATGATTCAAACCCGGTTGCTTGGAGCCAGAGATAACTGAAACGATTGATCATTACTATTTTGGCTTTACCGAGTCACAGTGCCGAGTTGCTTGAACAGCTGAGTTGTGATGACAATGCAGATATAATCACTAATTCCAAAGTCAGAATGACATTTAGACTGACGTAGCAGCACTGAATATATGTAGTGGTAACGTGTAAGCAGTAAGGAATGTAAGGGGAAAATAAATCTTTGGCTGTCATCCAATGATTGACGATACTTTCCTACCGAGCATACTTCGCGTGCTATACATAAATAAACCTAGCCTCACAGAAGCTGTTGGTGTATCTTTATAAAGAAACTAGCTGCGCCCCGCGGTTTCACCCGCATACCTCCCGATCCCGAGGGAATATCGGGATAAAAAGTACCCTATGTCCTAACCCAGGTCATGGTCTACCCATGCGCCAAATTTCATCCAAATCGGCGTTTTAGCGTGAAAGCGTAACAAATAAATAATGAGATTATTTTTATTATTTTTGATTCTTTCGCATTTATGATATTAGTTACGATCAATAGCCTTTCCTGAACTATGTTGGCTTCAAGCCTACCGGAATGCTTACAAGTTCCCATGATTCCCGGGTCAAGTGAGGAAAGGAAACACTGGATTTTCATACCCGAAAAAAAAAAGGCTTCAGGCCTATCCGGATGCAGCTGAATACCAGTAGTTTACATGGAGCGACTGTCTATCAGAGGGCCGATTCCCGTAATTAAAAACGTGCAAAATCTACTTTTATCACATCTTAGCAGCCAGTCAATGTCAAAAATGTAGGTAAATTAGAGGTATTTTTGACAGATTGAGATTAGAATGACAAAAATCGGGAATTGCCCCTCTGACTTCCACAAGCCAATTACTGGATGGGTTACATACCTTTTGGTAAACTTATAAAATAGAAAAACAATAAAAAATATCAACGTACGCAGACCTTGAACAGGAAGTTCTTTTTGTGATCGGGGCCGCATTCGAAACATAGGTTATATTCAGGCGGTCCTAGTTTCTGTTTAGAACAGTATTCTCCTAGTAATGATACAGGGTGTTTGCCGCCGGCGACGAGTGGTGCGGGGCCTCGGATGCGACCGGGCCGCTGAGGCTTCATCTGTAAGTAAAAGTTAATATTTTCAAGGATTATTGATATATGAAACAGGTAATGTAGGAGCTAAAAGAAATTAGTAAGGTCCAACTAACTAGTAAATGTTGCAAATAGGTGCAAAAAAGTACAGGCTACAAAAAACAGAATCGAAATAATAAAAAACAAAATAAATTATGTTACTTACACCTCTATTGCGTCTACAGCTACTGACCTCTTCCTTGGCCTGTAGACCTCTGGTGTCCAGCTTGACTTCCAGGAGTAATGGCTGGAGCGTCCCAGTGCCTTCCTTACCCAACCCTTGGCCGGGCGTCCAGCCCATTTTCTGGAGCAAGTGCATGCCCATGCCCCCTTCGACGGGCGCGGCTCGCACAAGTTGATCCTACACATTTTAGAACGAATTAGAGAATATTTTGACATTGGCGAGTATCTAAATTTTTGGCTCGGTAATGAAACATTTTTGTTTTGTAGGAAATGTAATCTATTTTTGATATTTCCAGGATAAGTAAATTCCCTTTTGGAAGAAAATTTAGGCTGAGAAGTCTAGGAAGTCCTAGATATTTTTTTTTGGCTAAAAATAATCAGTAGTTTAAACAGTTTTACAACTTGCTCGATCAAATAAATCCATATGCTGAAATTCCAAGTAATTTTTATATCATTTTGCGATTCTCCACTCAGTATGCACATCAAATAAAGTTCATGTTTGTTTGAGTAACATTGCACCCCTTCCCGCATTATACTTACCTCTTTGAATACATTGTAAGGTTAGCACCTATCATCGTAGACATCGAAGTGCACGCATCTCCTTATCACTTAAAAGCTGCAACAAATATTCATGAATTCCCCATTTCGGCCATACTTTTCTTTGAGCCATCCAACGCTGTATAATCTAGGGTTGGCAACCCCATGCATTTGCAAATAACACAAATCTGTTCGAACATTTGTAAATGCATTGGCAAACAATAATTTTGCGTGGCCGCTTTGTTAAATTTGTATGTTGTGCAAAACTTCGCACATAGCTTTGCACAAATGTTTAGGTTCAAGCTGTTTTCGAACATTCGAAGATAGCTCAAAGAATCGATGGGCTTTAGTATTTGGAGACTGACTAAAATATATTTTGTTTTTTATCCATTGGGTCTACTAATTTACGTTCAGAAAAAAATCTGCGACCCAAAAATGATTTTTATGTTTACAGTCAACGACAAAAAAATTATATGTGTGAATGAATCTGTTTTTTTTTTTTTATTAGAAAATAAATACACCAAAACTATAAACGATGAAATGTCTGCATTTTTAGAACGAACTCTACACCAGGGGTTCCCAAAGCGTACGCAGTGAGACGCTACTCTTTACCATTCTCCGGAAACTAAACATAGACTACATAAAAGATAGCTTGATCTCTGCGACATATGTCAAACTGACATTGCTAGGGTTGTCAGGATATAAAAAAATTGTCGATAGAAATTATCGACGTTTCTTACTATTATCGATGCTAATGTAACATAATTGGGTTTAATTTAATTATAAACTTTACTAAATTAAACGAATATTTTAATATAAAATACATGTATTCTCTTAAGGAGTACACCCCAAATCCATATCTGAATCAGTTTCTGAATCGCTAGAACAATCTTGTAAATTTATTATAAACTCTTGTTCGCAAATATTACATGAGTAGGTGAGAAATTGGATTTTATTTACTCACTATTATTTTAGATCAAGTATGTACAAATGTAAATAATGTTACGATATTAAAATATACAATAAAATTAAAAGATAAATTCATTTTAAATTAAGTTTTATTTTAAAATATCGATAGTTTATAGTGTCGTGGTCACGATGATTCATCGCCCATCACTAATTAGGTCGGCATGCCCATAAAGTACCTATGACATTGACAGGTTACTACATATGACATACTGTTTGTACTATTATTTAATTCAGGACTTCATAGGCGTGATTTTACTGACAGCTGTCGTAGAGATCAAGCTATCTTTTATGAAGTATAGGTATTTATTTAGTATGTACCCCCAAAACAATTCAAATCGCGCGCGTTGCATACGTCTCTCACTTGCCAATAGGAACATACGCTAAATATAAAAAACTCAGCTTCTTATTGTGGATGTTTTAATTTTTGTGTCTATCTATTCATCATTCATCTGCCTATCATTGTTGTTTCGATTAGCTAGAGCGCCGAGACAAAACACTAAACCTGTAAGTGCGCCGCGAAATGAAAATGTTTTGGAACCCCTGCTCTACGCATTATCTCTGCGCGCTTTACTGCTGTTACCAGTTTTAAATGGAAGTACTGTTTTATAAATAGTAAATATATGTTTTCCATTGTGAAAAAAAAAAATAATTTAACAAAAAGATAACTCGAAAAGAAATAAGTCAGTCATAACCAAGGGGAAAACTGAATATCTGTACGCAATCTTTGGTAATGATGATTGACATGCCAAATGGGAGTGGCATGAGAATTACCACCACATTAGAAGAATAGTGCGGTGTAACGAGCGAACTACAAAGTTCCCTCGTTACACGAACAAGGAATGTAACGAACGTGATGGTTGCAGCAACAAATAATTCGAATAATACATAGTGAGGTTACACATTAAATATACTAATTCAAAGTGTTAATAACAATACAATGCAATATTCTAGATAAAGTCCATTCAATTTGCAATCAAAGTTGTGTGTGACATTAAAAATACTAATTGCTTTTTTACAATGTAGGTAGTAAAAAAACGCATAAAATAGATATAATTACTCGCAGGATACTACAGGAAATATAAGGCAATAATATAAAAGACATATAAATTCGAAGATTCGTAATAAATTGCTGCAGATTCGAAAACCCTTCGGAATTTCAAACAACATTTAAATTGTGCTAAAACTGTTTTCCAGTATCAGGCATCAGTTTTCATCAGACCTCGCCTATTTAGCAGTAGATTTAACCGTCTGTGCGTATAAAAAGACCAGAAAAATAAGCGTTTTCAAAGCTTTAGTTCATATAAATAAATTACATACACGTAAAAACTGTGCTACAATATTGCTTCGTTTAGAAAAAGAGTGATACAAAAAAATAACAGTAAAAAATAAGTTGTTGCAACCATCACAGTAATATTGAAATAGGTCAGAAAGTATAATACAACATGTATTATAAGTTCTGACCGCACGGTAGAACGCGCTGGGACCGGCGATCCCGACCGGCGAAGCAATCAGCTGAAAGAAAAGTTATTGCCACACTATTAAAGTATTGAACGAAACCGTTGGCTCACTGACTGTCATTATTGGTAAGCTGTATGGAGTTCAATTTTGTTATAGTCAGTTAAATAATCTAAACGCTAGGATAGTTTTTTATTTACCAAGGAATAGGTAACAAATGGAATGATAGTTAAGTGTTTTCTTCTGGAGTTGCGAAAACGTTAACAGACGACACAAATCATACGAGTAGTCCTTCAAATTATTCAATCCGCAGATACGGAACACAAATTATCACTTCATTTTTTTTACTATAGTTTGACCGGGACCGCTGTTACGTCCCTTAGGAATGCGCGGCAAGGCGGGGAAGGCGTTGACAAATGAGCGGCGGACGGGAAGCCGCGCGCCGTGAGCATTGACGAATGAGCGACCTGCACTGCCCCCCCGTCTCGCCGCGCATATACCTAAGGCGGTCTCGGTCAAACTATATTCAGTGTTACCGTTTTTTACAGGCTTCAATAATGCCTTCTTTTGAAAAACTTAAACGTTGACTTAGCTGGCAATTCAAGCGGTTAAACTCTGCTATTGAAAATAAATACTAACTAGCAACCTATCGTCGTACTTACCAGTTTTCAGCCAAATATCTATTACTGAAAATGACAAGCAACGCTCAGACAACTTGAATAAAAAAAAAATATTTTGTTGATTTTATTTCAGTGCTTTGCGAATACTATTTACATATTATTTTCATTCGAATAGACTTGTTTTTATAAATCTAGTTCTAGTATCTAGATGAGGTAGTTATGTTTTTGGAAATAGCTTTGAAAATAAATCTGGTAAGATGATATCCCATAAAAACTTAGTCTCAAAATACATATAATACACAAGATTAAACACAATACATAGTACACAATAGGACAGCTGAGCACTATTACTAGGTCTCGTTTGATACTTTAACGCATATTTTATGGTTCACCCCTACAAGCGTTTTGTTCTTTCATAATCACACGCTACAAAATATCGATAAATAATTAAATATAAACGCGAAAGAAATAAATGATATAAAACATACGTTATTCCTATCGCCTATACAAAAATATTTTAGAGTAGATTTGAAGAACACGCTAAGTTGCTTTCTTTGCACCTTATAAAGATGTACATCTTTATTAGGTGTTGTTAGCTTAGATTACCTAACTGCTTAGTCACAAATTGTACAATTTGTGACTAAGCAGTTAGGTAATCTAAGCTTTTGTAGCTACAGGATAATGATCATAACTTTTAACTGCGATTGCTGCCTTTGAAAAAATGCTGGTTTTGTTACATATCGTAATTTTCATTCTATACATATGCATTGTGTCCTAACAACGTTTTTCTGTAGCTCAAAAGTTAAGCACTGCACTGTGCCAAAAATTCACTCATTCCCAGGCTTCCTTCTGAAGACCTCAACTTTCTGTAAGATGCAAGAAAGGACAACAGACCGTGTCTTCGTAGAGTACCGGAAAGCCTCGGAAACTCAAAAGTAACACGTTTTCAATGAACTGATAGTAAACAAATTTTGCGCCGAATCTTATAATCTACGCAATTCGTAGTTTCATCTATTCAAATATCAATTAATTTGTGAAAATGAAAGAACAATTTCACTGAAGTCATATAAAAAGGCAGCAATAAGATATTCATATTTTGAAGTATATAATGTGTACCTTTTTGGCCCAAGCTTGTGTGCCGCTAGCTAGTTCCCTTGGCGTCAATATTTGTGCTCCCGTTGAGCCGGTGAACTGACCCAGAGATGACTCACTCACAGACCCCGCTGACCAACCAAACTGTGAAAACATTACCTACATTAGGAAAATAAAGTTATTAAATATAAATAAATAAAATCGGTAAAATTATAAAAGGTTACATAAAAAATGCAATGTGTCGTGATGGCCCAGTGGTTAAGGCCTCGCCTCTCATGCACGAGGTTCTGGGTTCAAATCCAGGCAAGTAGTAATGTGACTTTTTCAATTTAATATGTACTTTCTGAGTTTCGTGGCTAAATAATAACAACCGCACGATCGATTCAAGATTAAGCTAGAGTAGATTCGTTGATGGGTGGCCATTCATTACATATCGAGACCCCTCCATGCCTCGGAAAGCACGTTAAGCTGTTTGTCCCAGCTGTCATTTGTAGATCTTTGACAGTCGTTATGTGTAGTCAAAAACCAGAAAGTCTGACAACTAGTCGTACCAAGAGGTATCGGTATTACCCAGTATCTGGGTGTGGCAGTCAGATAGTCAGTCGCTCCATGTAAACTATTGATATTCAGCTGCATCTGGTTAGATTGGAAGCCGACTCCAACATAAGTGGGAAAAAGGCTAGGCAGATAATGTAATTTCTGAGTTTATCTTGGACATTACTGACATCGGTGACGAAAAATATCGTGAGGAAACTTGGACTTATGGTGTCAATATAAGTCTCAAATTGCCAACCCGTCTTGAGCAAGCGTGGTGATCGATGCTTATCCTTCTCTGAATGAGAAGAGGCCTTTGCCCTGCGGTGGAACAATAATAACCAGGCAGTGTAGCATTATTAACAATAATAAATATTTTAACCCCATTTGTTACACATATCACTGAATATCTGCAAGAATTATAAACAAAAACAAGTTACACAATGACAAAACTTTGATAAAAATATCACTCAGATAAAATAAAAGGAAATTTGAAAAAGGTCGGTGCACGCCTGCGTTATTGGAGATTTCAAATTATAATGTATTCCGTGATAGAAATTCATTTTTAGGAACACTCCTAAAAAAAATTACCTTTACTCAAAACTTTTGAAAAAGTTAAACTTACTCCATGTGTTGTATAAAGTTCACTCTCCTCTTGCTCTTTCCGAATTATAGACAGCTTCGCAGACACGAGCGTCGCTACATCTTGCTGTAAGAAAATTAACATAATATTAATCTGAGTAACACTGACCACATCAAGTTATTTCATCGTCTTCGATGATATGACAATGAACCATCCATTTATATATATTCATAATTACGTTTAACAATCACTGACGGCATTCGTCCTTCATTGATTGTTAAACCTAATTATTAAGAGAATGGGACCATTATATTCCTACCTTTATCCCATTTTGTGGTTGATATCATATCTTTCTGTCAAGTTTGGCATGCTTTTTATTTTAGGTTAAGCGAAAGTAGAATGAATTATAAATTATAGGTATAGTACTGACAATTTGCACCATCTTCTGTGCATCAACCCCTGGGGGGTAAGCTTGCGGTCCCGGTGCCGGCAACGCAGGTATCACTGGCACGGAGTTTAGCTCTGAAAAGATATAACATCTCAACATTATGAAGGGATTAGGCATAGATTTGACTGACGCAGCGTCAACGCGACGTACAGTCCTTTCACAGTAAAGTAAGGTATATAAGGAGCCCAGTAACGTGACAGTACAGTAAGTAAGTCCAGCGCTGACTTGCAACTGGGCTCGTGTAGACTTTAGTTTCAACCCGGTCCAGTAATGACTTCGCGCCCTCAAGTCAGTCCAGTTGACTAACCTACCCGTCTATTTTCGGGCCCAGTAGCTTCCCCCGCCTAACTTACTGCCGATCTCGTCTACATGAACCTACTGACTGGATCTGCATTTCCGAGTCACTGGGTCCAGTCACTGCGTATAAATCAGGCATTATTTTACCTTTGACAATAGCAACATTATTGTAACCAGAATAAAGATCACTGTGATTTTGAAAGTGTTAATATGTAAATCACTGGTAAAATTACTGTGAACAGACTGTATTTTCGATACAACCATGGCTCGCGACGCTATAGCAACGTAATTACGTAGCTTCTAAGCCACTTCTGCAAGGCTAGACAAATACTCAGAGTGAAGCAATCATATTGAATAAAATGTCACAATATGTGCATAATGCGCCGATGGCAATTCCAATTTTATTTTAATCACACCCATACTAATATTTTAAATTCGAAAGTAACTCTGTCCGTCTGACTGTTACCTTTTCATGCCTTTACGTCTAAGCGGATTTGGATGAAATTTGGCTCACAGGACCATGACATAGGATACTCTTTATCCTGGTACATTTCCAAGGTATAATTTTGAACCTCCACGGGGGCGAAGCCGCGGGCAAAAGCTAATAGTTATTTATATAACTTGAAGTTTGTATTCCGAAGGTTTCAACAATGTAAGTACTTGTGACACTTACGGCTTCCCGTCGTAAAGCTTTTCATATAAGCAGGTGGACTTGAAGATCTTTCCGATATTCTAAAACAGAAAGTCATATTTAATACAATTCTTTATAAAGGCACTAAAATATTAAAGCTCAGTAGCAGCCCGGGGTCTGGATTTGTGCCCGGTTGATGGCAATAGGCTCGCCCCCTATTACATGGGACTTAAATATAACTGGCCAAATGTGGGTGCACTATAGGTACCATCGAAGTAGTTCATATCTAACGACCGTAAGGACTATTCTTGCTTACAGCACTCAGCGGCTATAGAACCGGGCCGGTAACAGTTGTGGTCATCGTGTTCACGGGATTTTGTTTTGAAACTAGTTAGATATGAACTTGTTTGATGGTACACCTCTGCCTAACCCTTCGGGGAACACAGGCGTGATGTTATGTTATCTTGTAGTTGTTCTTTTAAGTTGTTAAATACCTTATTAACATAGTAATAAAGTATACACTTACTTGGCAATTTCTGTGCATGTGTTAGCTGTAGAAGCAGCTGTGGAGCTCGATTTTGTTTTAGTGCTGCTCGAGTTCACTTTTGCTACTTGCTGCAACAAAAGTTATAAAATTAGAAATAATTTAGTTTTGTTTCATTATTTTATTTTTCATTAAGTAATAACAGCCGCACGGGTCGATCTATCAGGTTAAGCTACGCTTGCCGGGGTTGGTCCGTGGATGGGTGACCATCTTTACTTATAGAGACTCCTCCGTGCCTCGGAAAGCACACTAAGCCGTTGGTCAGGCTCTCCTTCGTGGATCTTTGACAGTCGTTATGGGTCGTCCGAAGCCCGAAAGTCTGACAACCAGTCTTACCAAGGGGTGTCGTATTACCCAGTTACTGGGTTGTGGTGGTCAGATAGGCAGTCGCTTCATGTAAAATACTGGTATTCAGCTGCATCCGGTCAGACTGGAAGACGACCCCAACATATTTCGGAAAATGCTAGGCAGATTTTTTTGATTTGACGAAGAAACAAATGGAGAAAAGCATTGGCACTGGGGCACTACACACAGACAGGCTGGTATTATAATAGTTTGGCGTCATTTCAGATGTCTTTTGGTTGAGATGTTCTTTTACCTAATTATTTTTTTTATGATATTGGATGGTAAACAAGCCTACTTCCCATTTGACATCTGCCACCGTTCTCATCTAATACCGTTGACGCCTAGAGAATTTATTCCAGAAGGTTTATGTGTTTATTACATTTCTATTTCTATCTTAGATATAACTATCACGGGCATATCGATATTTTGACGTCAGCATTGCACCCGGGCTGGTCGCTAGATACTACAAAAACGATTCTAAACAAAACATGTATATTACCATATCTTTCTTAGGTGGAGAGACGGGCACCCATTCCGACGCCTTCTCTCTGTGTTGCGAGCCAGAAGACACGGGGAACTGTAGTCTTAACTCTTCCTTATTAGCTACAGGCAGGGGATTCGTCTTTATGGGCAGTGGGGCTCCTCCCTGGAAAATAATAAACTTGTAATATAATCACATAAGCCATTACTGGCACTTATAGAAAGTCAATTCTAGTTCCAAGTTGTATTTTAGTAATTCTTCTGCCCGCGTGTCCTAAAGAATTGGGCTATCCAAGACAAAAAAAAAAAAATCAAATCCCACTGGTAGTTCCGGAGATTACTCCCTACATACAAACTGACAAACAATTTTTTTTTACTTTATATTATTATAAGCATTGATGATTTACATCAATGATTATAAGTATATAAGTAAAGATGTACCAAAACTGTATTGTATGATTGGTTGTGTAACTGCTCTACAGCGACTAATAAAAACTGAATAAAGTGACTGGTTAATTATTAATGTAAAGGTGAAAACGTATATAATATTAACCAAATAATGGTTAAAGTATTTCATGCATAAACAGTAAATAGTATTGAAGTGAGGATCAACATTCATGGATAAATAATATAATGCGATGCTCAACGCATAGTACACTATTTTTTCGTAGTAACTTATTGTCCGTTCAACTGCCTATTGCATTATGAGTCTCATTATTTTTTTATGAATATTTGCCGTGATGGCTCGCGCGTTGATTAATGTTTCACTGCATTCGTTTCATTTACGTTATTTTAAGGTCTGTATGTACACACGGCTACACATCAAGCTATACATGTATAGCTTGATGTGTAGCCGTGCGTACAGTGCATTAATTATTTGTGTTTTGGTGTGGAGTTACAGAAACT
Organism: Agrochola lota; assembly: GCA_947364205.1. Classification (NCBI taxonomy): domain Eukaryota; kingdom Metazoa; phylum Arthropoda; class Insecta; order Lepidoptera; family Noctuidae; genus Agrochola; species Agrochola lota. The sequence goes on along the minus strand of OX376231.1, from coordinate 5,646,259 downwards.
GAACGCTGTACTATTTTTTTATTTATGTATAATTCTATAAACCTGACTTGGTTTCCGTACGTTTTTTTTTCGGGTGACCACTGAAAATCAGCGCTGTCTCCATAACACAGCATCATGCTGAGTGGTAGCCTTCTTGTCACAGTCATGACGTGCCAGCAGCTGCCGACTATTTCTGTTTTGTGCTCGTTATTGTATTGGTATTGTTTTTGTTATCTACTCGAGTTTTTTTATTTATTTTTATGCACTTGTTTCTGTGACAAATGAACTTATTTTTCTTTTTTTCTTTTCTTTTTACATGGCGTTAAAGTCAGGTCCACACCTGCGCACGCGCATGAGCAGTGCGGTTTGCGTGTATCTTAGGAACATAGTATGGACACCTTTAGACGTGTTTTTTTTTACTTTACGGTTCGTGCGCGGTGTGGTGGGTCCTTGCACGCGAACCGTTCGCAAAATGCGCGCGCGCGTAGTATGTGACGCGTTCATAGCCATTCGAGGCTCCTAGCGTGCACGAATCGCGCGCGTCCGCGGATGTGGATCCGCATTAACGTGTGCAGCCGTGGTCATATAACATGTGTGTAGGACAGTTAATACAATATACAGTACGGGACTTATAAAATACTCTATAGCCTTCTAGCTCTCACATTTTATGACTGCACCTACCACAAAGGGTTTAATATAGTAAGTCAAGCGCCGAACGCACTGTGAGCCACCCGACAACCCTACTTATTTAGGATTATTGCTCGGTCCACCTCGACAACGAAGATTTCAAGGTCACCTTTGCTGCGATTGTTCGCAGACCCTTATCGCGCTGATAACGATCCTAGTCGAGGTGGACTGAGCAGTAATCCTAAATAAGTAGGGTTGTCGGGTGGTGTGGCTCACAGTGCGTTCGGCGCTTGACGTGTCAACACGTCGGGTTCCCAACAAGTCAATCGTCATCCTGAGGATGCCTCGTTGAGAGATGAAACACGTGTCGATTTCTTACAGGGTTCTTTATGACTCTTTAAGAACAGTTAAGCGGATTAGGTTATTAAATATACGTCGAATATTGTTTTTTTTTTGTTAAAACTTTTTGCTGTTAGAGTATGCATAGGAAAACTCACCCTTATGTTCATAACAATAGGTGCCTTCTCTTTGACGAGGAAGGGATGGTGGAAAGCGAGTGTATCTTCGTTCTCGCTCATATCGTCGTCATTTGAAGACACAGATGACAGCTCACCAAGGGCCTCCTTCTTTGATAAATGTTTGCAGAAGTCTGTCAACTCGTCTACTGATTTACCTGTGAAACTTATTTTTGTTTGATAAAGAAATCATGACAAATTGTTATTAGAATGATACCGATTTCCATTATATCTGTGAAATTTCGCCAGTTTTGTTCGAATAAGTAATTTATCATCATTTCTAATACCTTTTAAAACTGTAATTTGAATAAAAGAGTAACCGTGGAGTTTCTTGCCGGCTCTTCTCCATAGAAAAAAGAAACAACTAATTAAAACCATGCACTTAGCTTCTGACGTTTCATAAGTGTCCCTGTAGGTTTATGAGATAAAATATTTTGAATTGAATTAACTGACCTCCAGACTGTATGGCAGCCATCACTTGGTTCCTAGTGTGAGGCGGCAGCGCGGCCGCGCCCGCCGGCACCGCACCGTTCTTGAGCATGTTGATAGCATTCCTTCTGGCCACTTCCAGCAGTCGCTTCTTCTCACTGTCTGCTAGTTTAACGCCCGTTGGTGACCTTGAAAATATACGATAGTTAAAGTTCACCCTTATCGTACGGCATATTCAGGGCTTGGAAAGGCCCGATTATGGTCATGTGTGATCAAATTCATATTAAATGTATGCAAGCAATCTTTTTCTGTTCCTGAAGAGGCACTGAACTGTGAAGGCCCGCCGGAGACCAAAAGGCCCTGATATGTGTGATAGACTCAACGAGTTTTATATATCTACAACGAATTTTATAAAAAAAATATTACTATTACTAAAGTATACACATTTTTACAAACTCTAAATTCCGAACAATACGAACGCCGTGGCGAAAACTGATAACTATATTTTAATTTCCGGATTATACATAAAAAAATACGGAAATGATTTTCGCAGATTATGGAAATGGGCAACGAAAATAATCAATAACTTTAATTTACGCAAAATTAAATTGAATAATGCAAGGTTTTATAATAGCTGTTTATGATTAAGTTATTGTTGTTCATGTGTGACTAAATAATTTAACAGGCCAACTGATTACAATATACAATAATAAGCCATACCTTAGTAAAGGTTGTGGAAAACCATAGGATGCTACAGTTTAGTTATAGAAAACTTTCCTAGACTTAGCCATAAAATTTTGCAGCTTGTAGCTATGTAGATTTATAATGATGACCAGTTGTGGCCCCACAATACCCTTGATACTAACTTTTCAAATAGCCTATCTTGACACCATACAATTTCTTAGTAATATGCATTTAAATCAGATTAGTGGTTCTCAAGTTATCAGTGCACTAGCATATATAAATTGAAGTCGCTTTTAGTGTGTCTGTGTGACCGCGTTGTTTTTCTGAAGTACGCAACGGATATTGATGCGGTTTCCACCATCATTTAGAAAAATTACTAGTAATTTTTTAGTGTTCCGTAGTAAACAAGGAACCCTTATAATAATAATAATAATAATAATAATAATCCTTCGCTATCCAGGATGTCGACAGATCCAGGGGAATGATGAGCCTGTATGGATTAAACGGGGAATATTTCAGGGCGACAGTTTGAGTCCTCTTTGGTTCTGCTTAGCCCTGAATCCTCTAAGCACACTGCTAGAGGATTCAGGTCTGGGCTATCGGTTGAGGAGAGGTGGTCAGGTCATATCTCACCTCCTCTACATGGATGACTTGAAACTCTTTGCCCCCAACAAATTGCGACTGATGGAACTACTGAAGGTAACTGAAACATTCAGTAGCGCCATCAGGATGGAATTTGGTGTGGACAAATGTGCAGTCATGCATGTAAAGCGAGGGGAGATTATGGAATCCGAGGGAACTCAACTCTCGGACTCCATACACCTTAGGTCCCTCTCCTCAGCCGAAAGCTATAAGTATTTGGGTATGTTGGAAGCGTTAGGCATCAACGTTACTGACATGAAGCAATCGTTGAAGGAACGCTTCTTTGGTCGCCTGAAGAAGGTATTAATTAGTCTTCTCTCGGGCGGAAACAAGGTGCGCGCCTTCAACGGTTGGGTCATGCCGGTCTTGATGTACTCTTTCGGCATACTCAAATGGACTCAGACCGAACTCGACGCCCTGGACAGAAGGGTCCGTACACTCCTGACCGCAAACCGGATGCATCATCCACGTTCATCGGTGATGAGACTGTACATCCCGCGGAAGTGCGGGGGTCGAGGCTTTTTAAACGCTAAGACCCTCCACAACCGCGAGGTGTGCAGCCTCAGGGATTATTTTTTAAAAGCCGAAGTGGGTATGCACCGTGATGTGGTCGCAGTGGACAAGGGACTCACCCCGCTTTCCATGGCTAAAGAGAACTGGCGCAAACCTGTAGTACTTACTACAGATGACCGCAAGGAGGTATGGCAGAGCAAGGAGCTTCACGGGCGCTACTATCGGGCTCTTCATGAGCCCGGTGTAGATTTCTTAGCGTCCGTATCCTGGCTACGTTTCGGTGACCTTTTCGGGGAAACTGAAGGTTTTGTCTGTGCAATTATGGACGAAGTTATCTTGACGAATAACTACCGGAGACATATTATGAAGGACGGGACGGTTGACGTGTGTCGGGCATGCCATCGTCCGGGTGAGTCCATCAGACATATTATCTCTGGTTGTTCGCGTCTGGCTAACGGCGAGTACTTACACAGGCATAACCAAGTGGCCAGGATTATTCACCAGCAACTTGCTTTGAAATATAAACTTGTTGACTCTGAGGTACCGTATTATAAGTATGTGCCCGACCCAGTTCTCGAAAATGACCATGTCACGTTGTACTGGGATCGATCTATCATTACTGACAGGACTATTGTTGCCAATAAGCCTGATATAGTGGTGATAGATCGATCAGCGCGCCGCACAATGATAGTCGATGTTACCATTCCGCATGACGAGAACCTCGTGAAAGCTGAGAAAGAGAAACAAATAAAATATCTCGACTTAGCACACGAGGTTGTTGACATGTGGAATGTGAGCTCGGCTATCATTGTACCGATTGTCGTAACGGCCAATGGCCTGATGGCCGAAAGCCTCGACCAACATCTCTCGAGGCTGTCGTTAGGCGGTTGGATCAAGGGCCTGATTCAGAAGGCAGTACTCCTCGATACGGCTCGCATTGTGAGGAGGTTCCTGTCTCTGCAGCCCTAACCACCGGTAGCTTGGACCCTGCTCCCGACACCGGCGGAACACTATTTTTTATATTTTTAAATGTTTTTTATATAGTTTTTAAGAAATATTTAAAAATGTATTTTATATGTTAAAATGTTAAATAAAGGAAATAATAATAAAAATATTTATTTACTCAAAAACAGTAGGTAGATACAGTACATTCTTACAAATATAAGGGTTACAGTTTAATTATAAATAAGAGAATGAGCATCCGCAGCTGAACTAGGCGTGAGCCTGTATCTCAGCTAACAGCGCCGTTTCCCCTCAGAAACAATATACTAGGTAACCTAAATTAGCAAGATGCAAGAGTTTAGGACCATTACAAATCAAAGAGAAATAAGAAATTAAGGTAAAACTAAACTTAAATTACTAACAATTTTTTTTTATTTTGTGTGTGAGGAATTATGTGTGAGGATGAGAGGGTGAGTGTGCGTGTGTGTGGGGGTGTCTGTGTGTGTAAGTGTAAGTGTATACATATGTCTTCATGATAAATGCACAGGAGTAGTGAATATACATATATATAGATATACAAACAAAAATATTAATTTATTATTTGAATAAATTTTTCAGTGTCTTCGTATGATAGTTTCATTAAAAATTCATATGCCTTCTTTTTACATTGGAATTTGTTAAGAGAAAAAATATTTATGGATTTATTAATTTTATTGTACACATGTGGTGCTAGAAAGACGAAGAATCTCTTTATGAAAGAGGTTTTAGGTTTATGTATGCGGACCACAACGTCATGTTTTCTGCGTTTCTTTGTGAGATCAGTATCATATATAAGTTCACCATGTTGTTTTAGTACAATGTTGAGTAAGAACAATTGTCTCACTGTAAGGACTTCGCATGAGTTGTACAAAATGTTTGTGGGAAAGCGAATTGGGCGAAAAGTGTAAACTTTTAGAATTGCACGCTGAGCTATCTCAAGGCCTTTTAGAGTAGTTTTGGCAGCTCCTCCCCATACAATTATGCCGTAATTAATAATGGATTGACAAAGAGAGAAATAAACTTGTTTTAATAATTTGAGATCAGCAACATGTCGCAAAGTTTTAAATATATAAATTAGTTTTCTTACTCGTCCCGATAAAGCTTTAATATGGGCCTTATAGGATAAATTATGGTCTATAATTAATCCTAAATATTTCACATTGTTGACACGTTCTAGAGGTACACAATTACAGTTATCTATTCCAGGATAATTGTGAGGAATAAGGCAATGTTTTGTAGTAAGAAGTTTAGGAGGATTTCGTATGCTGAAAGTCAAGTATTTAGTTTTATCACTGTTCAGAGTAAGTAAATTATTTTGTAGCCATTCTTTTACGAGATCAAGTCCACATTGTCCAACGTTAAATACCTCATCCCAATTGTCGGCGTTGAATATAAGAGCAGTGTCATCTGCGTAAGAGATTATTTCGCCTTGGGGTATAGATAGGTTCGTGAGGTCGTTTATATAAACGAGAAAGAGGGTAGGTCCCAAAATGCTGCCCTGGGGAACTCCGTATGTAATAGGAAGATAAGAGCTAGTGCAGTTTCCTATTCTTACACACTGGTATCTTTCCGACAGATAGCTCTCAAAAAGCTTGAGTTGATTGCCTCTTATACCGAAATTCTCGAGTTTTCGCAAAAGGATGGGGACCGAGATCGTGTCAAATGCTTTGGCCAGATCCAAAAAGATGGCAAGGCATTTCTTTCCAGAATCTAAATTTGTAGCTATACAATTGTTTAATTTAAAGATAGCATCATCTGTGCTTCTATGCCTCCGAAATCCAAATTGTGTACAAGAGAGTAGGCCCTCGCCCTCCAAGTAGCTAACAAGTCTCTTGTTTAGTAGTTTTTCAAAAACCTTTGACAAGGAGGGTAGGATCGATATCGGCCTGTAGTTATTAACACGATCCCGGTCACCTCCCTTATGAATAGGGTGAACCTCAGACAGTTTGAGATTTTTCGGGAATACACCATATTCTAAGCACCTGTTGTAAATAAATGTGAGAGGAGGAACTAAAAGCTCGATATTACTTTTTATTAGGTTCGATGAGATATTGTCACAACCTGTGGCGCAGTTTGATTTTAATGTAAGGATTGTACGGGTCACTTCTTCTTCCGTCGTTTCTTCACATACAAATGATCGCGAATGGGAGTCGCATGAAGACATAGAGGACCAATTGTTAGATGTTGACGGAGAAGGGTTAAGAGGATACTTTTCTGCCAACGATTGACCTACTTTTACAAAGTGCTCATTAATAATATCAAGTGCGGTGTTGTTGGAGTCACTCAGTTTTAACAATTCCTCAGGATAGTCAATGTTTGTGACACAACTCGTAATTGATTTTATAGTCTTCCAGAGTTTCTTGGGATTATTCTTTGCAGTATCTAATTGAGTTTTCTCATATGCTCTTTTTACTTTCTTTAAAATTTTGGTACAGAAGTTGCGGTATCTAATATATGATGTTTTTAGAATGACATTATCCGGAGCCGTCCTATGCTTTTTGTGAAGAGAGTCCCTGTTTTTCATACATCTGAGAAGGCCAGGCGTAATCCATGGTTTGAGTATTTTTTTGCGCTTCGACACAGTGAAAGTTTTTGTGTTGTTATTTATGGCTGATTGGATATTAGTGATAAGGTAATTTGTGGAAAAATTGGGGTCATTTGATTCGTATATGGGGGTCATGTCTATTTTGTTAATGTCTTTGTTCAAGTTTTCTGTGTCTATTCTAGTTATAGTTGATTTAGTCGTTTGCCTAGGGTGTTTAGAGATGCGCTGTGGACTTAATTGGGTCAAGACAGGGAAATGATCTGTTAAGGTTGATTGTGGCACAATAGTCATAGCAGTAAACTGGTTCTTAAGGAACACGTGGTCCAGGCATGAGGTGCTGATTGCACGGGTTATTTCAGTGTGTGCAGGTAAGAGACCATGAGAAGCGGCGATGGTTAAATATCTTTCACCCGATAGATCCAGCTTGGAGGAGTTAATGGGAATATTAATATCTCCAATTAACACTAAGTTTTTGAAGGAACTTAGTTTGGATATTATACTGTCTAAGGAGTATAGAAAGTTGTCAATGTTTCTTATAGAAGGAGACCGGTATATAGATATGATTGCGGTATGTTTGTCGAGTGTTGTAACTAAGCAGTTGCCGTCTGTGAATTCTGGTTCCTCAACATTTACATTCAGCGAGTTACTTATATATATTACCACACCATCATTTTGTCTGAGGTGGGTTTTAGTGGCATAAGAGCGATAGCCGTCGAGCTGTGGAATGACAGAAGCACCCAAAAGCCAACACTCGGTAAGCACCAGAACATCACATTCTATGTTCAATCTCCTTAACAAAGTTTCAAAGCCAGCTATATTGCAATTGATACTGCGTATGTTTTGTGTTAATATTATAAGACCACCGGATGGTACTTGAGTTATGTGTTGCTGACATTCTTCTAAGTCACATGTGAGGGATTTAGATACAGAGACCTCGTCTATATCATTTGTTATATGATTTAAGTTATCGAATTATAAAAGTAAAGAAAAGTATTTCACGACGTTTAATTAGAAAGTAAAAAGTTTTCAAACGAGTTGGTTCGGTATTTATCTGTCCATTTAGAATTGGTATACGTTTAGGTATATGTAATACAAGTGATATGAGACAAGGATTATCTAAAAAATGATAAGCATCGGGCCTGAGCTTATTTAACTGCCATTTTAAGGTTGATATAAAGTGTAATAACCATGAAATATTTAAATAAAGTGGATGTAGAAGACTTACAAAGATTAATATTAATTTATCAGTGCAAATAATAATATAAATTGTGTACATGTGATATGTATGTTTTGTAAATATATTTATGTAGGAATTGTGTATAGTAAGAAGATGTATATTTGAGTCAGTTGTTAATTCAAAAAAGAACCCAGAGTGTATATTTGAAGAGAGTGAATGTGTAATGTACTGTAGTATGTGATTTGTGTGAAAATAACACAATGGGAAGTTGTTATCTGAGGGTAAATGTCTTTTCATTATAAAATGACAGAGTGTGGGATAAATGTTTACATAATGTTCATTTTTTGAGTCATAGTCTGTATGACTATATCTCAAAAAACTTAAGTTTAAACAAAGCATTAGTTGAGACGTACTTAAAGTGAGCTGTTTACATTTTCCAATAGAGACAACATAATATAGTCATACTGTTATGGTTTTCTTTAGGTTCTCTAGGTCGTTGAGGTCGTTTATTCGAGAATAGGAAGTTCCTTCATGCTGCTTAAGGTACACAATTCCATTTGATGTCCAGCAGAAATTAAAGCCATGACTTGTTTGGAATTGCCTCGCCATATAAAATAGTTTCCGGGTTTTGCTGGTTAATGTCTCGGATACATATAGCGGTTTTAGTTGATATTCCTGGTTAAGATGGGTAGTATTCAGTTTGTTTCCTTTTTGCTTAGTTTTATTAAAGTTTTTAACCGCCTTAAGAACCTTCTCCTTCATTAATACGGTAGTAAAGTCTACCACGACAGGGTTTGAGGGGTCCTGAGACTTGGTTCTATAGATGTCTTTAATTGAGTTAGGATCCATTACCACGTTAAGAGTTTTGCCTAATTTTATAACTTCGGTTTGGAGGGATTCTTTCGTCTCGCCGGAATGTTTGGGTAGATTTCGAATTTCTATACCTACACCACGGGTTTTTCTCTCCAAGTTTTCCAGCTTTTCTTCCAACTCTTTTATTTTTGACTTGTCGGCCTTGCTTTCTTTTTCTAAAGATGATATTTTTAATAAAAACTCATCATATTTATCAGACATGAAGTCAATACTCGCCTTTAACTCATTAAATCTCTTATCCTGCTCTGCGGAGAAGGAGGAAAACATTTCTTTTATGGTTATTAGAAAGTCCGTACCTTCGTCATTGTATTTTCTTTTTTTTTCCTCTCAGTAATGTTAGCTAGAGTGTGAAGATCAGGCTCAGATTCGTAATGCTGTAATGGTGACTTCAATTTGTCTGCGATGACTTCAACTGACTTAACACCCGTTAACACCGGTGCCGGCGTAACCGCTTTCAACGGCGGGGCGGGGGAGGAGGGAGGAGGCGTACGTCGTAATGACATTTTTCAAAAGTTTGTAGTGTAAGGCAAGATACCAGGGCAGCAGAATAGATTAGATGGTGTGGGCAAGCGCTGACAACTTGACAGGTCAACTTAGCTGGTCGGTTATCGAAGAATCTCAACAATCTCTCGTTCCGTCCAGTGTAAGGTGATCCCAAGCGTAGACAATGGTTGCGTTGTTTATGTGTGTAACTACTAACCATGCGTAAGCGTCGGAGTGAATGGGATCTGTCCAAGTTGTAGATCTCAACAACGGGTGTGTGCGTAGAACTGCGTAGTCCTTGATGTAGGTGTGCTTCATTCAGACCGCCGCGCTGGTGTTGCCGTCGCTTGACTCTAACTGATGGCCTCTGTGTACTTTATGAACTCCTGGTACTTCGACTGAATATTACGATGTTTACTTGAATTATTTGTTAAATGAATTAAAATAAAATAAAATGTAATACGGAAGACACGTCTAAACGCTTTCGCGATCCAAGGGGAAGGGGTTATAGTTTCGCTATATCCGTCTGTCTGTCCACGGCTTAGCTCAGAGACTCTTTGTACTAACAAAACTGTAATTTAGCATGATTTATACATATTAACCAAGCCGACGGCCGTTAACGAGGAATAATCGACCAACTTACATTTGCAGTTGCAAAAACATGTTCTTCCATACATTCCGTATGGGAGAACATGTTTTTTAAAAAGTTAAGTTTGTTCTTGCGAGAAATTCATCCCAACTACAGAACCCTTCATTGTGCGTGTTCCGACACGCACTTGGCCGGTTTTTTTTTCATATTATTATTAACTACTATTTCATAATATTATGAAATTACATTTATCAGTAAGTTTTCGACGTACCTAGATCTTCTTCCTCTTCCTCCATGCCTGGGCGAGAGACGCCGCACCCCCCGATGGCGCGACCGTGACCTTGACGACCTCCGTCTCGAGCGTGACCTCGACCTTCTCCGAGACCTCGAGGTCGACCTGTGACGTGTCCGGCTACTGTGACGCGTCTTAGAACTTGAGCGGTGGTGGTGCTTCCTTGAGGCTGATGTTGAGCGCCTGGATTTACTTCCTGACCTGTTAAATGAATAAGTGTTAATATTGACTTCTTTTTCAAGAGCTGAAGGTGCAGGGTGGATTGGATGTATGATGTATGACAGTACTGGCAACTAAAGGCATTATACAGAAGCCAGGAATTTATCTGGTATAAATTATTTGTCAAAAATCAATGAGTAAGTTACTTGAGGATGTTTCAAGCAAATACCCAACCAATTCTGAATACTTTCGTCAATTATTTATTTTTTAGGCTCTTCAACAAAGAGTCAGTATTACTTTACAATTTGTATTATGCAAACTTAAGCCTAAGCATCCCATAGCTTAAAGAAAAGCACAGCATGTACTACATTATTTGATTACTTTCTTCCCAATGTACAATACAATAAATCAAATATTGAAGAGCAGTTTAAAATAATATGTATCTAAAAGGGAAACATGAAAATACCTCTTGGGAGATTTGCTTCGTTCCTTCCGTATCGTTTTTGTTGAGGTTTCTTTTTCTTTTTTGCTCTTCTTTGCAGCAATTTTAGCATCCTCCAATAAGTCACTACTAATAAAATAACATAAATATTATTATTATTGTCACATACAAAAAGATGTACTGCTCCAAATAAATTCAAATAATGGCACTGCCTAGGGGGGAAAATGATAATGTTGAATCTCAAATTGTTCACTGAGGACCTTCGTCTAATCATACAAAGAAGAGTGTGGAATGTATTTTTATTCTGTAACTGACAAAAATGTATTATAGAATTACTATAATAATATATTTATGAATAAAACTCATTTACATATATTTAAATACAGTATACAATCCAACACTAAAATATCTATATTATGTATAGGAAGAAAAAAAAATGTAGTAGAGCTGACAAAAATGGTTTAGAATAAGAGACAAACATTTACTTCTGTTACAAAATTATGTGGTATGAAGAACTTTTGCACAGTGCAAGTACACTGTGCAAAAGTTACAGAGATCAAGATGATCAGAAATAAAAAATGGTAACTTACATTTTCATTTCATCTTCAGCTTGTTTCTTGAGTCCTCCAGGATCCGAGGTTTTAGGAAAATGTGAGTTACATACAATCTCTTTCTCAGTACTACTAGAGGAGTCGGTATATTCACCTTCTTCATACTTCTCTGCTTTCTTTCTAGCCTCTTCTTCAGCCTGTTTCACAGTTTCCTCAAATACTGCACTGAATTTTAGATTCTTTATTTGAATTTTACCCTTAGATTTATCATTGTCTGCACTGTTTACATCAGGTTTAGTTTCAGCTTTCTTACTATCTAGTTTATGCCTCAAGTCAATGGTTGCATTTTTACAGTCTGGTGGCAAGGGAATGGGGTGTGGAGGTGATAGAGAGTTATCCTCTATTTTTATAGTCACTAGCTTTTTTGTGTCTCTTTCAATCTTAACCTCTTTGGGTTTCACATCTTCCAATTTAATTTCTTTCTCATGTTTTATTTTAACATGGTCATTTTCAGGTTTAACACGAACAGGAGTCAATGGGTACGGGTATGAGGGCGACCGGCTCTCTCTAGAACGTTTTTTTGTCTTACTTTTTTTTCGTTTCTTCCGTTTGTGGGAGTATTCGCTACCCTCCGAGCTGACACTGCTAGTGCTCCGGCTACGTTTCTTCTTTTCTTTCTTATGTTTCTTCTTACTTTTCTTAGATTTCTTTGATAGAACTTCTTCTATTTTAGGAGGATCGGCGTTAAAAGCACTGAATAGTTCTGAAAGAATCTCACTTGACGACTTTTTGGAATCATCTTTCTTACGTTCGGGAGTCGTCTTCTCCCTTTTGATTAATTGTTCAATTTTATCTATTAAGCTCGTCATTGCAATCACTAATTAGGCTTAGCCGTCTTCAGTCATAACAAAATTCACAAGACAACGTTTAGCAAAACACAAAATCAAACAATTGTCGCCATGATGCAAAATTATAATAAATTTGACATTTCCTTAATTCATTTGACAATCAGCAGGGTTGCCAACGAGGAATACCTCATTAAAATACTGTTTTTACTATGGCAACTAATTCCACTAGGTGGGTCAAACAAAATGGTCGGACAGCGCGAAATTATATGTCAGGAAAATGACCTACTTCCGGTTTGTTAAAGGTAAGGTGGTTTTGCTTAGGTAGAGTGCGCTTCATCAAATAGTTCCTACGCCGTAATGTTGGCTCCGCTGTTGTAGTACCAATAAAAGGGGTGATAGACGTGCGATCAAGTACGCTTAGAGATGGGATTTAACAGGATACTGTTAACAGGTAACTTGTTCTTAGGCTCTGAAATTACCTGTTACTTTTAACAGGGAAATTTCCTTCTTAAAGGTAATCGATTAGATAGAATAATTTCATACATACTTCGTAATATTTCAGACATATAAGTAATTAGTTAACTAACTTTTACTGCAGTAGGAAAACAATTGCTAATTCTTTGTCGCATACTTACATTCATTTAACGTCACTATCACTACTGAGCGACCTTCCCAAGTAAATACCAAGGAATTCCCAATCATCGACAAAATAACTGAACGATGAATGAACAAACGTCAGGGCATGGTAAACGGTGAAATGGTAACAGTGAACTGTGAATTCAGTTCCTAGGTTATCTGTTAAGCTGCAGTTAGTTAGGTATTTGTTAACAGGTAATTAATTCCAAGCACATCTCTAAGTACGCTTACTTATGGTTCGGCGACCTTACTCGCCCGCTTGTCATAATAAGTACGCGTATTTTAAAACCGCTGTGTAGGTTCGTCGGGGATCCAACAGGTTTGAAACTTTGCTCGTAGCCCACCTTGGTTCGTCTTCGTAGTTTCGTACGTCTGTCAGCGCCGCGAGTCGCGAGCCATCATTTTGTTTCGACATTTGTGTATTATTTGTATAGTTTGGTTCAGAAATTTCGACAATATCGCGATACAGTGTGAGCAAGCTCCACGTGTGTCGGCATGGCGAGCCGAGTAAGTTCGCGAACTTAAAAACCGTGAACTTGTTCGCACGTCTATCACCCACTTAAGAATACGCTACGCCGCGCCGCTACCTAATAGGTACGTTTTTTGACGGTGGAGCTAAAATTACGGCAAAGGAACTATTTGATGAAACCTAAAAAAATAAAAATAATTAACCCTGCCTGATGTGGTTTAAGTATGTATACATAATAATATTGTTACTGTTCTGATTTAGCAGTTCTGAGTAGTAATAAATAATATATAATTACTTAAATTTATAGGCCACGTTCACAGCAAACTTATTGTCAGCCGCCAACTGTGTTACGCAGTTTACCTACTACTTTTCCATACATATTAAACTTTTCGTTGACACTGAACCTTCAATACGCTATTATGTCTTCATGTTCACACAGTGAGCCGGGTCACAACAGACGTCTGAATAAGTCTACGTGTACCGGGCCTACCCATCTACAGATTCTACCTACATTCGACTAAACTTAACTCTGACGGCCTAAATGGGAGGCAAGATCACCCTCCAATATTGCTCTCGGCCACAGTTTTACAATGGATAATAATGCTCGGTACCGATACGAGGTTGGACATCTGCTGGGGGTGGCATCGAGAACGCTGTAAGAGGTTGGTAACCAGTATACCTACCTACTGTGTTCAGCCGTAGACTGCGACGGGATAAGGTTTTGGAGAAAAGGTGATTGTAGTAGGTAAACGCCGCTCCATCCATAGTGATCTATGTATGTTAGCTAGGTAGGTGTAGAGGTACTGTATAGGTTTAGGTACTTGATTGAACTCTACTCATGCTCGTATCTCAATGAAGATCTTATCTAGGATTACCTACTTGGCAGACAGATAGGTGATCGCATTGTTGTAATCGGAAGACAATTATGCTTCTACTAGTGCCTTAATGCCTTTTTACCACCAACCTTCGTGGCTGGCAACGCTCTGCTTAGCGCCGAGAGTTGAAAATCCAACAGTGTATTTTTTCAACGCGCTGGGACGACAGTGCGTCCCATCGCGTTGGATTCTCAACGCTCGGCACAACACGAGATTTTATCGCGCACTGGATTTTTAACTCTCGGTTGAAAATCTAGTTCGCGATAAAATCCCGCCGCGATATTTTTACGTCCGTGCGAACGTGGGCTTAGAGAGGCTGCAATATAATCAATGTTATAACATGATAGATAAAACATTCTATGTTTCTTTATATCGCAGTCAAGTAGATATACCTACGTAGTACGAGCAGTGCTGTAACTGGCCTGTTATGCACCCGGTGCCAGCTTCTTTAAATGCGCCCTTAAAAAATGCTCTTCTTAGCCGGCTCTGACAATGAATTGGTCAAAGACTGAAGTTCCCAGATACTATTAAGATAGGTGCAAAGAAATTCCAAATTGAAAAAACAAACAACAAAGATTTGAATTGTCAAAATACTGCGATTAAAAACTAACTTTATGTACTTAAATAAATACTACTACTTATACTTATTCAACGTTCTATCAAGATAGAACGTTGAATAAGTATGAATAACATAAGTAAAAAGAGTTTCTTCGAAAATATTTGCAATAATACAATACACAAATGACACCAATACTCGTTCAAAATTCAAAAGTCATTTATTCAAACTAGGCTGAGAATCAGCACTTTTCGAACGTCAATTACATAAGACAGTCCCCCAAAACGCCCATCCTTCACCACTTCCTAGTGCATTCGCTGGGAAGAAGAAGTGGCGCAACAAACTCCCCAGCAGCACAGCTGTCTGTTCAGTTAGAATAACAAATAAACAAATAAAATGAATGGAGATAAACCTTAAAGGCAATAAAGAAAATAAACTTATCTATTTAGATTTAATTAACGCGCTTTTCTCATTGCGAAATCTTTGATTTTAAGAGCGAGCGGAGTGAGTTCGACAATTTTGGCGCCCTACTTTTTATATTTGCCTCCAACTCCAACTAGGTAATTTCGCACCGCCCTAGTTACGGCACTGAGTACGAGTACCTACCAGTATCTACACTATTCTATTACCCAATTACTAAAAGGGACAGGTGTAAAATAAAAATAAATCATTTAAGGTTTAGTTTTTATTGTTTTCTCAATACCTTTGCAAGGTTGGTAAGTGATAAACTGATAAACAATACAGAATGGATACTACATTCTTTATAATTTCCTGTACGATTGAAATACACTGCGATTTTCATGTCAACTGCAGCAGGACGGAAAACTTGTCCTTTTAGTTTAGGTATATTTTATTTAGGTACATAAGTACGTAGGTAAGGGAGTGTTCAGAGAAAATGTCTTACAATTAATAATTTCAAGAAATCTCGATCTACTTATTCGACATGTACCTACATATTATGTAAGTAGGGAAGCTTTTAGCATGATTGCATGGTATGAGTGTACATTTTCCTATAAACAGTTGAACATTTTACAATTGACTGTTACATACCATCTGTTTATAAGAAAAATATCGTAAGTAGATGATACAAAATAATTCATAGTAGGTAATATCAAATTCGTTAACCTGTCATCCAGTTCGAATAACTTTGACACAAACTAAGGCAAGCACAATTCTTTAATAAACAATCATTACAATAAAACGCAAGAACAATAAATACACAATCAATAATTTGGCAATCAATTTCAGAATTTCATAATCGGAAGCTCCAATTATTGAGCAATACTTAATTTTACATTTTCAGGCCCTTGCCAATCATTTTTTATTAGACCAGTGCTACATTTAAAAGAAAAAAGATACAAGTGCAGTTTCTGACCAGATACACAGCAAAATAAATTGGGATTAGGATAATAATTATTCATAACGAGTCCTTTTTACACTACCCGCTTTTGTCATAAGAGTTGTTCATCATACTTATTATAACGCCTTAGGAAGACAGAATAAATACTACAAATTGGCCAAATTAATAAAAATATTCAAAAAGCAATAAATATTATCATATCACACAATAATATCCGTAATTAGTACTTAATAAATCGATGATTAACTTAGATAATAATTCTAATTAATATTCAGGTATACATAAGAATAGCAAACGTTTTTCATTAGATACGTCGATACAATCGTAAAATACATTCCCGTATTAAAATACCTACCTATCTACATTTTCGTATCAAATTTTAAATGATTTTCCATGTACTTGATTTATAAAAAACTTGTTTGCTATAAAAACTAAGAATAACTAACTGAAAACTAGTCACAGTTTATTTTTATTTTACTCTACTTTTATGAAAATATCTAGATAACATGTTTATTTATTGATTATGATTATTTTGCAATCACATTTTTTTTAACTTAAATTATAAATTCAAATAATTGTCATTTCCTCCCATTACTTTTACAGTTCCGCTTGTTCATTTACCTTATGAAATAAAAATATTATGTTTTTAACGTATTTTTTTAATTTTTTAATATATTTTTAATATTCATCGCGTTTGTGGTGCTTGATATTTTTTTTCGAATTGTGCAAACTGGGTGCAACGACGGCAACCTTTCTTTCTCATGTACTTTTATACATTTTCACGTACAACAATGTTAAACCCTAACATTTTTTTTTATCACACAGATCATAACGGGTCCCAAAATTTTATAAACCATGAGACAGAACAGTTTCCGCTCGATCAACGAGTGGTAATGAAGCGTTCGCCTAAATGAGTGGAGTGACCAGCTTCACAAGTATTAGAGCCCCGATACATATACGTCATAGGTATTTGATTCACTGATAGCCATACTATACTAAATACAATAAAATAAAAGGAATGTTGCAGTGAGTGAGTGAGTGTGTTTGTCTAGCTAATGCAACTTCCGGATGATCTAATCGGCAAATTGCGGTAGGAGAACTAAAATGGTAGGTACAGCATGATAGCTTTCAGATTTATTTAGTTTTATTGTCTGTACTCCAATAGTATCAGCGAAACAGATGCCTTCGAATGATGAAGCCTACTGATCTGATCATTAAATATCAGGGTTCCAAATAATGGTGAACGCTAGTATTATTGAGATCAGTAACTAGGCTAGCGCCAGAAAACGCAGCAAACGGCTACAGCTCTCGAATCTGACTGGAAGCGTGATGGGGCATCAGCTATATACGTATCAAAATGTAGGCTGACTTGTATGTAACGCCCAACAAGAAAGCCATTCGTTGTCAATATCAAGAAGTAGATAGATACTAGGAGATTAAAAACGCTAACGGCAGAAAAATATCGCAGAGGCCCTATGTAAAGAAGTCTAAGAGCGCTTGTACACAACGCCGGGTCTGCACCGGTCACCAGGAGCCCTCCATGTCTGGTTGTTTGTCCGGGGCACGCGCGGCTGACCTCTGCCTGTACAAGCGCCACAACGGAACTAACACTTGTCGTATCGACTCAGGTCGGACCGAGAGCACTAGCCGCCCCATCTTAAAGCTACTACTGAAATTATCTAGGCGATCAAAGATCGCAAGCTAAGTTGATTTTTATTCAAAAGTCTTAAAAAAATAAAATCTGCTAGTGATCAACTTTAACGCGTTAGCGGGGACGCAAAACGGCGCGCACCGTTCGGAAACGTTTCTCGAAGCCGAGCTTCGTGTACAGAGATCGGGACGCGTCGTTTTCCGGACGAATGACGACGAAGGGTTTGTAGCCGCGGGCGGCGACTTCTTTGGTGAGACGGCGGGCCAAGAAGATCCCGTAGCCTTTCCTGCGGAATTCGGGCCTAGTTTGCATGGAGAACATGGCTCCGTAGTAGGACTGGACCATCCAGGCGGCTAGCTTTCCTTCCACGAAGATGCCGTAGGCGGGCAGTTCGGCGACCAGCTTCTCGAACACTTCGCAGCATTCTATGTCGCTCGCCGGGTACAGGTCGTGAACTGCCTTCATGTGCTCTGACTGCAAGCGAACTAACTCCACGTCCGATGGCAATCTGCAATCATATTTTAATCGGGTTAGAAGCGTTATGACTACCTCTCGATAAGACTAAATAGCAGATATGACTAGTGCGCTATAGGACTTAATCTCGATATGACTAGATCTTGTTAGGACTATATCGTGTTTGGACTAGATCGCAATAAGGCCAGATAGCGTAACGACTATATTTTCGTTTGTTTTTTGGAGTACAGTTATCGAGTTATAGCATTAAGTTTTTTTCCTTGGTACCTATACTAAAATACTTAAAATGAAAGCATTTCATTGTAACATAATTATTTATTTATTTAAACTTACGCTTTAAATCGCTAACGTTTTAAAAAAAAGATAGGAGCGTAATCTCCTTCGTCTCAAGTTTATTTAATTCTCTTTGATACTTGCGATTGAATAATATGGTGTTTCTTCTTTTGTTGTTCGGTTCAAACAGAGAATTTTGATTTTTTTATCTTGAAAATGTGCCTCTTTTTTTAAATAAAATAAAAATTGTAACAATGTTGGTTTGTGCTGCATGCGCACATTAAGGCGGCGCTGCCATGCCTCTAATCTATTATTGGTTCTGTGCTTTTGTTTTGCACAGGAAATAAGCAAAGGATTCTTTAGCCATTGCCTGCAAAAGTAGCTTGCGAATGCATTAATTTCAGGTGATTGCGTTGAACATTCCACAATAGCAGACCATCCGTCTTGTATATAAGATGAAGGCAAGAGCGGCAAATTAGCAGTAATTCTAGTGATGTATCGTCCTTCTTGAGATTTCGTCAAACCAATATCGTTCGCCTTTTTCCACATTATTCGCCGATTTATTGTAATGGTAAAAACATCCTGTAACTTTAGCATTCGGATACACAGTCCTAAATGCATTGATGAGTCCCAATTCGTAATCACATTTAAAATGTTTAATATGTACTTTATGCACATCACGTATTAATGTAAATAAAGCGAAATAAGTTGTTTCGCGTTTGTTTGGTAAGAGAGCATACAAGACGGGAAATTTATTTGTCGTCTCTTCCGTGCTATCAATGTCTACGTGAATGGAGAACAATTGATAGAAAGGCCTGGGTGCACTTTTAAAGGTTCCGTCACCAAAAAAAACCTTTTCTTGACTCTCTTGAATCATATTTGGTACTGTCACTTCACTGGATTTAGAAAACTCTGTTTTTTGCACTTGAAGGAACCTTTTACGATGTCTGTACAGGACATCCTTCACTGAATTATAAGGTCTGCCATTAAAGGTTGAAAAAGAGGGTAGTTGTTGGAGGACTTCTTCGTAAACCTTTTTTACTGAAGACATATCTTTGCATACATTCTGTTTTGCCGTATCCAGTAAAAGGTCTTCTTGCATTTTGTCATGGTCTTGCTCACACTTGTGCAGACTCTTTCTGATTATAATTATTATAATTATTATTATATTATAATTAGTATTTTCTTGATTTAGTGTGAGAGAAGCACTACACTCTTGTCTCTTGTAGCAACGCCAGAACGATGTTCCGCTTGAATTGTTGGACACAAAATTGTATCGGTAGCCATCATGAAGAAGTGCTTCCTTATTCTTTTTATTTTTAATAAAATTAAATTTTTGATTATCCTGCATTTTAAATAACAATAAAATATGCCATGCTAGATAAAAATTCCAAGTGACAATGACAACTATTGTTTCAATTTATTTTTAATAGTGGAATCATAGATAAAGTGGAACTTCATAGTGTATTCACACTTTAGTAAAGCTAAGTAGGTACTCCATGAAGTTCCTATACTAATACCACTTTTAGATACGAATGTACGTCATATCTATAATGAGTCATTTTGATAACAGGACTTATGCATATGCAGTCAAACAGCTAATTAGTTTTACAGCGATCTAGTCATATCGAGATTAAGTCCTATAGCGAACTAGTCATATCTGCTATTTAGTCTTATCGAGAGGTAGTCATAACACTTCTAACCCTTTTAATCCATATTTAGAATCTATTATATATAAAAAAAAGTTATCAGGGCGCATCAGACGTCCTATAGCCAATACATGAACGAGGTGTTTTTTTTAAATGTTAAGACCTTAATGCCACAAGGTATAAAAGGTTTGAAAATGATGCACTATTTTTAGAAGTTAAACCAAGTTTTGTTCCTGGATAAGTGTTTGTTGCCACATTTTCTTCGCAAAGATGAATGATTCTCCTTACCCCTCAGTACTGTCGTCTTCTGGTGGGTTATCACAGACATAGACGTCACCAGTAATCTTGTCATGCGCCTCATAGTGCCTCTCGAAGCGGTTCACGATGGCCTCGTGAGTGAAATTCAGGTACAATGGCTGGGTCAGGTCTAGGAGAATCTCCTCTGACGTCAGAAGATCCACCAACTCTGCGCGCTCCGAAGGACAAAACACTGTCACGCTTTCGTATGTGGTTTTGTTCGGCTGGAATGATTAAAAAACAAATGAAAGTCACATTAATATGCAGGTGACGGGCTTTATGTCATGTCACAGTTTGTTAATTTTTTTTATTTTGTTTCCCACCGCACGTTTTCTCCACACATTGACATTGGCAGAATTGTCGACATCGGCACCATTGCCATAAGGAAAAATAGAATAGACTGTCCTAATGGATTTCCCAATATCACATCACTGAATGTATCATTTATAAACATTTTTTATTAAAAACCTATTCCATTGGAATATCTTACAGAGACACCAATTAAATTATGTTTTGTTAAATTTAAATTCAGGTGAAAGGGCAAAACTATACAGAATGTTTGTTTTCTTTAACTAGATATCTAAACCAGAAATCTTTGTTCGCAGTCTGCGAGCCTAGGTTTATAGGCCACATTCCGTCCTAACGCAAGAATGAAACCCGTATAAGCTCCAGTACATAATTTAGGTCATCAAGGTAATTAGATAACTAGGTCGCAATGGATTACTGAAAGCTTCTGAATTGAATAGGGATACGTTTCAGTATCTGCTCCTGAAGTTTGTTCCTATGGTGTGTCTACCCTATTCACAGGCAGTAGACGATTCATCGTTTATCCGACAGATTTATTCTCGATTTACGTAAAATCTCGCGCCCGCGGCCGCGGTATCGGCAAGACATAATGGCTTTTTAATTGTTTTTTAACTACGGGATTCGATCGGTTAACAAATGAGTCGATTTAATAAAGAGCCGCCATAGTCTTCACAAACATTCGACAGGCTTCCGTGTCAAAAATGACATATTTTCGGTTACGATTTGCCACCAGAAAATAGTTGTCAAAAGAATAGCGTTCGTCTGTTTGATTTAAACAATCTTCGAGGACTCCTTCGATAGTATTGAGTGATGTTCGATTCGTCATAGAAGCGTATCGAATGGTTGTGAATAGCTATGTAGGTTAAAACATAGTCTGCAATAACATTGTTACGACGAGTGCTACGAAATGCTACGGTGCGACGAGATTTAAAGATCACGATCAATAAAGAAACGAAACATTCAAAGCAATCTATCTGTACCTACATAATTAACTATCAAAATCAAATCTGAAAGACAAGTAGACATATTTATTTGACGCACTGTACCTTAAACATTTCTTGGTAGAAATAATAATGAAACAAGTGTCTGTGCGGTTGTCAGGGAATTGAGGGAAAGATTGGCGCACAAAGAACCTTCATTTTACGACGTCTTGTCTGGCCGGTGAGGCAATCAAACGCGTATTGTGGCTAAAATTAGGTCCGCCTCGAAAAGGTCAGCATCTAGCTCAGATCCGAGGTACGTTTAACCTATAGGTACTTACCTAAATAGCTACGAACTCATTAGAAATTTAAGAGATCACTTACACACATAAGCATGGCCTTAATCTGCGGATATAGAATGCCCTAAAATGGAAATTAATGGGTTAGAAAGATATGAAACAAAATTTTTCACTTTTATTTCCTTCGCTTATCTTTAGGTTTCAGTAGGAATGCTGGGTCTTAAAAGTTATTAACCTTTCAAAAACGAGTCCAAAAGCAGAATATTAACCATTCATGAAAAGTGTACCTGTCCTCGGAAAATGTTTCGATACGTTCTTGCAAATTTCCTCGATGTGAAGATGAAACAAATTAATGAATTAAATTTAAATTAAAAGTGAAATATTTAATTAATCCACTTAACTTATATTTGGTCTTACAATCTTCAGCAGCTACAACAGTATTCTTAAATGTTAATCAGTTAGTTACGGTTGTGGAGCAGAACCCCCCTTAGGTGCTTGTAATCCCACAACTTATAATATGACTGCCTGCTTTTCTTCGCTTATACACACTTATACAACATTTGTAGATAATTTGATTAAAACTGGATAGTGTCATATATTAATCTACGTAGCATATCATAAAGTTGGAGGCCCCATGGGTCGTCATTAGTAGACAAGGCGTGACTGCGGGTTCAGTTTCAAATTACAGTTTCTATGGAAGACCTAGCTACAGAGTGATATGAAAATACCTATGTAACGAGTTCTCGTTAGTGCAGGTACCTATGTAATTTGGGATAGCCTTTTCCCGATTCATTGTGGATGTTCTAGGAATCGTTAGTACCTATGTAAGGTAAGGTACTAAGCATTGTGTATTTAAGGTAAGGTACTAAGCATTGTGTATTTCTCACGACTAAAATATAGCGAGGAATAGGTTTCAAAGTTTAATAAAGGTTTCAGAACACTGTTCCAAGAGACCACAAAGGTTTGTCCATTTTGGTGATACAGCATAATTACTTCTTCATTAGTAATTAACGATAACATCTTAGAAATCCAATTACCTACTTAAGTATGTTTTTACCAACAATAAAAAAAAAAAATATACTGAATAGCTATCTAATTACGTAACATATTTTCGTAAACGATTACGACTAATCTGTTTCATTTTGACAGTTCAACAACGATTATTGCGTTATTTACGTTGTTAACCAGATTTTTTTTGGACTTATGAAGCAATGG
This sequence comes from Agrochola lota, assembly GCA_947364205.1. Taxonomy (NCBI): domain Eukaryota; kingdom Metazoa; phylum Arthropoda; class Insecta; order Lepidoptera; family Noctuidae; genus Agrochola; species Agrochola lota. The sequence goes on along the minus strand of OX376231.1, from coordinate 5,622,950 downwards.
ATTAGCAATCTGTTTCAAAACGATTCAGATTCTGATTGATCGTGTATTACGCAATTAGGGTAACTTAAAAGACATCATTGTCCTCGAAGATGAGTTTTTGTGTTTAGAATTCAGTCTAGATAGAATTCAAGGATTATCGTCTACGCCAGACGACTACTTTATATAATTAAGAGGGTGTTAAAAGAGGCACATAAGCCGGGCTCGGCTGTCGGCCCCGATGTCTTAATGAAGTAGGCGTTTGTTTAGGGAGGTCTATATGTATAGTTGGTAAATGGTAAGACTAAATAGGATAGTCTGAATTGCGATTAATGTTGTAAAGACTGTCTCGCCTCTATCGGGTGTATTCGAGCTTGTACGAAAGTTCTGAATGATCTAGCACCCTGCATAATAAAAATTACACTGTATGCACTATGGAATTAGTAAGTAAAGTACAACGTATTTACGTATCAATCATTTATGGTTCATTGGGTCGTCATATTTTCTCTTAATCAAAGTTATACTAACGACCATTACGATTACCCAACCAAAAATAGTCAGAGAAATATTATGCACGATTCGAATAAATTATCTTCTCAGAAAGTTTTCGTTATCATTCTAAACTTTTTTTCACGAAAAAGCCGAGCTACTTTTCATCTTATCAGCTTTCTCTTTAGGACTTGGGTCGAGAAATCAAGTTAATTTTGACGTAATCTTAGCTTCTTTTAAAAGACTAAAATATTCGCAAAACCCTGTATAACGACCTTGAAATTAGAAAAAAAGCATTGAAAGAAAATTTATGAATTAAAAACCGGCCAAGTGCGTGTCGGACCACGCACAATGAAGGGTTCCGTAGTTGGGATGAATCTATCCCAAGAACAAACTTAACATTGTAATCGAAAAACATGTTCTCCCATACGAAATGTATGGGAGATCATGTTTTTCAAACCGCAAATTTAAGTTGGTTGATTATTACTCGTTAACCTGTACAGCCTACTTAGCTCTGATAGTTTTCCTTTTAATTTCATTATATATACTACTGCTGTGAATTTTTTCACAAGTCCAAGTACAACCATTTAGCTAGAAGGGGGGGGGGGGGCACACACGAGACTCTATCAAAAAATTTCAGTTAAAAGCTTAATATTTCGCAAACGGATCCTTGAATCTAAAATAATTTTATTTTACCACTTTGTCGGCATGATTAATATGTATACATAAGACAAATTACAGCTTTCTGGTACTAACCGTCTCTGAGCTAACCCGCGGACAGACAGACGGACAGACAGACAGACAGACAGACGGACGGGCACACAGACAGACGGACATGGCGAAACTATAAGGGTTTCTTGTTTACTACGGAACCCTAATAAAAAAGAGGGTGCTGAAATAGCTTAAATATAGGGGTTATGTAAGCGATTTCAGCGCCCTTTATTTTTCCAGACTTCTAAAATATAGGCATATACATTGTAAAACCGATAAATCGGTTAACCGAATTATTACTCGGGGAAGCTTTACCAGGATTTATGTAAGCCGATTAAGAATAGTAGATCAGAAATAAATACGATAAAAATATATAATAACGCCAGTCTCTTGGGTACATTACCAGTCGACAGCGATGCGGATGGATTTTTCGACGCCATATTTAGTTTGTGAATAGTTTTAGTTAAGTTAGTATATAATTTTGTTATTTTATTAATTAATTAGTTATAAGTTGCTATGTACCTGATTACGTGATTTTAATTTGACAACGTTTTATTTCGCTGGTGTTTCGTGCATTTGTAAGGAAACCCGAGATTTGCTAGGCAAAGAAACACTTGTGGTGACGAGCTCTTGAGGCCGCTTACGTCACAAGATAAGTAATGTGAAGGGAAAGTCGGAAACGATGCCAACTTAAATGTCGTGGTTAGGGAGAGCTATAATAACTAAGGACATCGGATTTTTTGTCCCAATTTGCTTAGGTTCTGGGAAATTGTAATTAAGAAGAAATAGGTCTTTACGGTCACAACTTCTGTATCAAATTAGTTGTTGCGTAGGAAATCGAGGCAATTTATTTAGCTGAATGTCTGTTTAGTAAGTCATTAAATCACATTTCTTGATGGGATTTCGACAAGCTCTGAAGTACTTTTCATGACCACGCTGCTGCTGAAGAAAATTACGACTTTTGTATAAAACTGACCAATCTTAGGCAGATCCTACCAAAAAAATCTCCAACTCTTTTTCTTCTGACGTTTCATAAGCCCATTTAGGTTTATGTGAAATAAAATGTTTTGATTTTTTATTTCAACCCAAAAAAATTCAAAGCTTGGAACTTCAAAACTACTTCCGAAAACAAAAGAAAACTACTTTTCCTTGAGCTATGTTTCCTCAATCCCTCACGGATTTCTAGACGCAGAGCATAGTTAAATAATGCATGTAGCGCAGCGAGCTGCAAACACTGGTGACATAGCTCGTTAGCTCGCTGTGAAGGCAATCCCTATGGCACGAAGTTCGCGAAGACGGGAAAACAAGAAAAATGAGGTAAAAGATAGAAAAGCAAAGTCATAACTTAATTACTTTTAGAGACGTGATACGTAATTTTGCTGACGCTGGCGTCTCGTAGGTCGTCAAGTAATGAAGTAGTGAACGTTGAGCATTGATCTGGAAACATGTGAACCTCGAAAAACACGCAAGCAGTGAGCATAAAACGTCTCGTACTGACATCAACCCAGTTAATTTTTGGTTTGGTTTTTTATCACCTTTTGGTAAGTTATTACAACGCATATGAACACTGGTAACGTTAACGTCCGGGTGACCGAACTTACTGGCAGACATTTTGTGTCTTTATCAGTCACCAACAACGTGGAAAAGTAGTAATAGGTCCGGGGACCTACGAAATCAGCGTTTTGTATGGAGAATTTTAAAGAAGTTGCATTTTTCATACTAACATTTTCTTAATTTATATAACAACCATGAACACGAATGTTTTAAAACTTTTATGCACTAATCTTTAAAAACCAAGTTACTGAATATTCCACTTAGATTAAGCGACAAAAATACGTTTTGGCTAAGTTAAAACAAATAGTGGTAATTTCTGCTAACAAAATGAGGAGTAATTTTTAAGGTATTTTTTATGTTTATAAAACTATAAGTAATAAGGTTTTTTTACTATTGGTACTTGTCTATGATGGTCATTATTCGATATAATATCAAGCAATTGATGAATATTTTAAATCATAGAAGTGACGAGGTTCTCTATTTGTGAGAAAAAAACGCCAATCTCATAGGCCCCAATATTTAGGCCCTCTTGCGCCACATACCAATACGTTTATCGATAAAAGTATATGTTGGGAAAATGCTAGGCAATTGGATCAAAAATGTGATAAGTAGCTTACATCCAACCACCACTTATTTTATCGTGCGGAAGTTTATAATAGCGTGTGCTTAAAAGTGAGCCTTTTATACTTTCTTAAGCAAACTCGCAAACGTCACGTTCCAAACTCATTTCCTGAGCCCGTTTTATGGATTAAAATAGCTACAACCCTTAACCTTTATGTTAAGTAATGACGTTCTCATTTATGTAGGCTTAATGTTTGGGAGAATAATGTAGTATTCTGGTTTTATCAATTCTTGGTTCTAAGTTTTCCTGTTTCTTGGGATAAAGGTTTTAATATTTAATTAATGTCGCTGCTATTTGTTGAGGAAATTGGAATACCAGTTTCGAAATTAAATATCAAAATTATGCATAAGTAGATAACTCTATTTCGCACCCGTTTTGAAATGGTGGTATCTGAAGGACCGAATAAATTGATTGATGAGGGGTTTTTCGTGCCAAAGGTTTAGATCTTTTTTTATTAGAACGAATGTGCTTTCAGGGGCCATAGCACCATCAGGCTGGTCCGGGGATATCGCACGGTCTCCCGTGAGGCGGCGAGCCTCCTTGCCGGACTACCGCCATGGGATCTGGAGGCGAAAGTCCTCGCGCACATGTGGGAGTTGCGCGAGGAGGCGAAACGCCGGGGTGTAACTCCGCTGCCGCGAGAAATCACGGCACAGCGGACAGAGCTCCGGCGGGATCTCATGGCGGCATGGAGTGTGCGATTGTCGCAACCCAGCGCTGGGCACGCCACAATTGCGGCGATAAGTCCCCTCTTTGAGGAGTGGCTTGAGAGGCGCCATGGCGTCCTCACCTTCCGCCTGACGCAGGTCCTCACCGGACACGGTTGTTTCGGGAGGTTCCTGTTCCGCGTAAGGCGGGAGGAAACGCCCGGGTGTCACCACTGTGTGGATCGCCCAGAGGACACGGTGGAGCATACGGTGGAGGTCTGCCCGGCTTGGGCAGAGCACCGCCGTGTCCTCACGGAGGCGATCGGCGGCGGCGATCTCTCGCGTCCGGCCCTGGTTCAGGCCATGGTTCGGAGCGACAGTGCATGGGAGGCCGTCACCTCCTTCTGCGAAGCAGTTATGTTCGCGAAGGAGGAGGCGGAGCGCGCGAGGGAGATGCAAGCTGCACGCCCTCGCGGCCCTAGTCGCCGCAGGAGACGCCCCGGGCGTCGGGAGTCGAGAGCCGACTTCCGGCCACCGTAGGCGCGGGCTTGCGGACGGTGAGCAATGGGCAGCTCGCCGTCCGATAAGGACCAGGCCCGTGTCGACGGCGCGTTGTGTTCCACGCGCGCCTCAAAGAGATGTCAGCACCAACCGACGGGGTCGAAAGACCAATGCCTGCTGGGGTTGCGGGTTTGTCCGAAAGGGATAACGCGGCCCCGGCACACAGGCAACGGAAGGAACACGGGTGGGTTTTAGTCAGTAAAAGTCTGACACACCCTCTCGCTCTGCCCAGAGCGGGAGAAGTCATTTGATGATTTCCCATCCTAAAAAAAAAAATATAAAAAAAAAAAAAAAAAAAAAAAGGGGCCTTAGCAACTGTTTTGTAAATAAGAGGCTGGGCAGGTACTAGCTATACAAGGTGTAATCAAATGACTGAAGACTTTTTAAGGGGTTATTTATTGTGCTCATCATAATGAACAATTTTTACTACGGGATCAACCCCAACCCTGAAATCGCGGAATAAAACCTTGTAGATATAGGTACCTTTAGTGCTTTTCTATTATTATCATCTAATCTAGACTAATATTATAAAGAGAAAAAAATTGATTTTTTAACCGACTTCCAAAAAGAGGAGGTTGTCAATTCAAATGCTTATATACATTTTCTTTTTTAAATGTTTGTTCCTGCATAACTCCGTCTTAAATAGACGGATTTGCAAAGTATTTTTTTTTTTTGAAATGGTATACTATCGAGAAAGTCCCATTGTCATCAGGTCAGGATTTGATGATGGGATCCTGAAGAAATCGAGGGAACTCTTAAAATATTCTAGGCATACTTATAGCGATTTGGGTATTTTTTATTAGTAACTCGTGCAGTTGCTATCGGAAAGCACCATTTGGTGAAGTGGAACTGATGATGAAGGCTACAGATGGCCACCGGAACTGCTCAATAATAAGTATTTCACGGGTTGCGATTCGATTACTAAATTTCGGAAGTCGGTGTCTTTGGTTTTGTATTTTCGTTACTTTGTAGTGCTTTTTTGTAAAAAAGTTTTTATTGTATGTTTGTTAGTTACTCTTTCACGCTTAAACAGCTTTTGGATTTGGATGAAATTAGGCACATGAACCATGACCTGGGTTAGGACATAGGATACTTTTTATTTCGATATTACCTCGGGATCGAGACTTATGCGGGTGAAACTCGCAAACGGTGTATTTTTATTTTATTATATTTTTATTTTTATCATGTTGACATTATATTTGTGATTTTATTAATTTGATTTGACATAGTTATGATATATTTATGATTTTATATTTTTTCTATTTATTAATAATCAAGTTATGTTTGGTTTATTTAACTAATTTTCATTAATTAATTTAAGCTTTAAAACACTCAGACAATTGTTATTAAGTAAATGAAGTGAAAAGTTAGATATAAATTTAATTAATTTAATATTTAATTCCTAATGATATTTATGTGATATTGGATAAATCTAGATACCTCTTCTGCAATATTAGTTTTAAGTTATCTTGCTGCGCCCTAACAGGGTCATGTACTCACTAGTTTAAGCTTAGCGTGTAAAATTGGTTGTGTACATTGTGCATTAAATTAAATAAATAAATAAATAAAACCACGGGCTCAGCTAGTCAACAATAACAATCTTAAAATGTAAGCCCAAGATTACGGAAATTGATATTTCTCGAGCGGCAGCGAAAATAAGACGATCTACCGTTTCAGACTCCAATTTTAATCTCGAAGATAGTAGTTGCTGAGGCATGACAGGTCACTTTTGAATAATTTTATGTAGGCATTTGACGTAAAATGGACCAGAGTAGTTTCTGTTTTCAATTTTAGTTTCAAAAACAAAATTCCTTAAGATATTACAACTGCGCCTTGCTAAGTTGCGGACGTTTTTTCTTTGAATTTACTTCTCTATATACCAATTAGAAAGTGGGACTGAATTAACGGAACCTAGTTTCTTTTTTTTTTAACCTCTACTTACAAGAATTTTAGATGCTTTGCTTAATCTATGCATTATTATTTTATTATTATTATGTATATTTAAACGATTTTATTTTGCAAAGTCTTGTTTTCGTGTGGTTAGTAACTAACCTGGTGTCAAAGTTTTAAAGCCGCCCGAAGGTCTTTGACTTGGCTTTACATGCCATCGAGAAATATCTGTCAGGCATACTGTTTTCCTCACAATGTTTTCCTTCACCATTTTCTAAGCAAGTGATATTTATACAATACGCACATGAATCCGAAAATTCAGAGGTCCTTGGGTTCGAACTCGAGACCTATGACTTGACAGTCCGATGGTCACACCACTAGGCTATCACTACTAATACTTTAAGTCTGCAGTAACAACGCATCTTTTTATTTAGGTCTCTTTATTTTTAATTTTTAGGGGCTTGTGGCAAAGTAATAACAGCTGCAAGGGTCGATCGATCAGGTTAAGCTATGCTGCTGCGCTGTATGGGTGACCATCTTTACATACCAAGACCCTTCCGTGCCTCGGAAAGCACGTTAAGCCGTTGATCCCGGCTGTCATTTGTGGTTCTTTGATAGTCGTTACCGATCGTCAGAAGCCCGAAAGCCTGACAACCAGTTTTACCAAGGGGTATCGTACTACCCAGTTACTGAGACTGGAAGCCAACCCCAACATAGGAGAGATAAATAGCTAGGCAGATGATGTTTTCTTATTCCCAAAAATAAATGAAATTAGTTGAATAAAACTTACCGTACTAGTACAGCCGGGGAAATGCAGACAGATCGGATCCTCGGGCCAATTCTTCGCTACATAAAAATGGAAGTCCCACACCTTGTTGTTTAGATATGTTTGAATCGTTTGATGAAACTAGAAATAAACGGAGAAATATGTTATTAAAAAGTTGCTGATATTTATCTAATTAAATTGACTAGTTATTGTTTTCGGAATTAACTTTATGTTTTCAACCCAACATGATAATAACAAAACCTGATTCATTCTAATTTCAATTAATCATTTAAAAAGAACGCATCGGTTCTTCGAGCACACATTCATTACCTACATTTGAACACAATACCAATAATTTATGAAAAATCTTTCCGCCCAAATTTCTAAGCCGTTTGAAGTCAAATCTCATTAAAAGTTACCTTTAAAGATTCAGGCATATACTGCACTAAAACATCTGCCACAGCTGGGAGCTCGTCTTCTGAAACCAATCGAAAGTTTTTCCCTTCGGGCACGATTTCCATCTCTGAAACAAATGTTGTAACGGTTTTCATTTTGCAGAGGTATAAATAGTGGAAAATGGAAAAGCTCTTGTGTGTCAAATATGGAACGGCAGCCAAGGACAGCTGTACAAACTGCCAAGCTTGAGCCTTTGGTTCTGGTAGATGTATTTATGAATGTTTTACTTATTTTGCTTTAAATTGTGAGAATTTAAAATCTAAGAGTAGAGATGAATAAATTCTGGTCTAAAAGTAATAAGTACCTATAATATGGGTCGCCATATCATAGTGTCAAACATAAAATGTATAGAACAAACAACTCAAAGCGTTCCGATTATGTCACTCACATCTACGTAATCGTTATGACTGCTTCCAACAATCTAGATACCAAGTGATGTTACGTAAGAATTGCCTCCCATTCCAAAGGTTAAGCATTAGCCTTCATAACGACTTGTATCGTAAGTTAATCAGCTGTCATTACTAGAGTTTCTAAGAAATGTAAATTGTTAACAAATCTTCAACGGCATCGGCATCAAGTCAGAAGTTAATAATGTTGGACTGCATGCAATGTGACGTTTTAACCTAAAGATTTATGCATATAGCGCACTTTGTCGACTGTATTGTTGTAAATGGTAACGTACTTAATATGGAACGTGGTAAAAACGCGACAGTTCAAACACCTCTATAACATTATTTTTTAGTAACAAACATTTATTGTGTATATGATAACAAACATTTATTGTGCCCAAAAGAGGTTGTTAACTTCGAGCTCGTTTTATCACAATGGAAATCTTGTATAGGCAAATTATGTCTAAGAAAATAATAAGTTTACGAAGGTTGTGTTAAAGAAATAACTACAGACACGCTAGGGGTAAAACGTTCATTTGTTTTACTATATTTTGTGCTACTTACTAAGTGTGATAAAGAAAAAAAAACCACATCTTTTCTTTCTAGTGGCTATCACTCTGAGTAAGAAAAGAAATTCGTAGCGATAAAGGAAATGACCGCGAGCTTGCTACAAGCGCTACGCTTCTCGTAGCGCTACGAGCTACGAGTACCGGAAAGCGGCCCTTCATAAGAAAAAAGTGCCGCTATATTAAGTAGATATACGACCGCCTTTAGCCTAGGGGCAGCAGAAAAGTCGTGACGCGACTTTATAAAGCAATTTCTAATATAAAATATAGAAAACAGAAACACTGCAACAGCGCAGATATTTTATAGATAAAATGTTGGGGAGATCAGTGCATGGTGAGCGAAATTCATGCCAAGGCCGCAAGGTACCGCGGAGTGTCGTTGGAAGTGCATTATTGAATGTCAGCCAGATTTAATCTTGTTGAACTGTTTATTTTATTTGTCGTAAAATATTTCTGATATTTTTATACGATTTAGCTTTTCGTCGAACTTCAAAACATTATGCTCTAAGATTCAGCCAATGTTTTTAAATCTGCTACCTGCTTCATCATAGTTAAAAGACTTAAAGGTACTGGTCAAGCACTTCTTTCCGAATTTAATAAAATATAGAAGAAAAAAAAAATGTTGATAATATAAACAAATATTAAATCACATGATCTATTTTTTTTCAATAAAAAAATATGTACTAATTTCCATAAAAAAACCAAGCATTGATTTTTAGATAGGAATATAAGAGCACGAATTAAAAATTAGAACTCAAACTTAACATCAAATTGTAACATGTTACATTACGAGGTCACATCATAAAACTGACATAGAATCTTGCATGTTGCACGACACTAAACTAAAATCACGGCTGAGGTTCCGCGTTCAAATGTATGGCGGTAGATTTCGTGACGGTTGGCAAGTTATTCTGAACGTTTTATTTGCGGGCGCCTAAATGAAGTGCAATTTGCTTAACGTTAAGTTTATACGTGCGACTCGACGTGACCTTGTTATGCAGTTTGAATTCTGTTTAGGTAAAAGTTTTTTTCAGTTGGTTTAAAGTATGACTGTTTAAAAGTTAGAAGTAAAAAAAAGTGAGTCTGAAAATATCATTCAATGAATCCGTATTCTGATAGAATAACAACACAATAATAACCTTAACCTCTCTAATATACTTGGGTCTGAAATGGTTTTCTCGTGATCCTTTGTTATGCAAATCGACTAATTTGTATTTGTATAAACCCCTTGAAATGCCTTTTACAGCCTTTACATGAGAAGAAGTGGTGCGCCTTACTATTCAGAGAATATTCTGAACTGTACAAAATCATCTTAATGTTACAAGTTAAAGTATTATGCTAATACAGAATGTTTTATTCTTATTATTTTCTGTTTATATTTTACTTACCTTCATCACCGGAGCTCATGGCTAAGTAATAACAGGATAAGCTACGCTTGCCGGGGTTGGTCCGTGGATTCGTGACCATCTTTACTTCGGAAATTACGTTAAGCCTTTGGTCCCGGCTGTCATTCTTGGATCTTTGACAGTGTTTACAGGTCGTCAGAAGCCTGAAAGTCTGACAACCAGTCTTACAAAGGGGTATCGTATTACCTAGCTATTGAGTTGTGGAGGTCAGATAGGCAGTCGCTCCATGTAAAATACTGGTATTCACTTGCATCCGGTTAGACTAGAAGCCGACCCCAACATAGTTGGGAAAAGGCTAGGCAGATTGATTGATTTTACTTACCTTGTGCTACTTATTTGTTTTATTTGTTTATATATCACTGTTCATGTCAAGTAGTAATTGACAGCCACCAATCAACCAGCACCCTATTTAGTGTGTAACAAACTTTCAATAACAATCTGAATGATTTTGACAGATATTGGAAATCCATTGCATCATAGGTTCGAAAAATGTGTCTGCTCAACAACATAAATAACGCAATTAATGTTGTTTAACTGTCATAATGAAAGCCATTGCAACTGTTAGTGTGTTATGCAATTACCCTGCAGATCGGCTCTAAAAGCTTTTAAATTACATATAACATAAACTTCAAAATAGGATGTTTAAAGTTAGTGAGCTTTCAATATTATGCACATTTTCATAGATGTCTGTCGTCATATTATCTGTTGCATTTCGGAAACTATTAAATGGTAACTATTGACGGTAAACGATTTATTAAAACACAATTGTTTCTGAATAAAATGAAATCGGAACTTTATTAGTTACCAACTTCTGTTTTGTTAATATGAAACATCTTTTTCGAGTGTGAAAGAAAGTGTGAATTCTGACAATCTTTAGCAAAAGTCCTGTGGTAGCTAGTGTCACCATCATTGTAATGTGTTGTGTTTCCAGAAATATAATTACCTAACCCTCGTCCAACTCTAGAAAAAAAAGTCATAATTGGCAAAGTCCTTACAAAAAAATCCACCATAACCAATCAACATTCCGAAGCCAATCAAAGTCATCAAGTAGAGAAAACGTGAAAATGTATAAAAAAAAATAAACCTTTTGAATTTGGAATCGAATTGTTTGGTACCCCGTTCCGTCAGATGTTTACAAAACAGGGTTCAAACGTGAATCATTGTAAAAAATATGACAAAAACAGTAATTGCGAAAAAGGCACGTGCATGGAGTTAGTATGTACTATATATTTAAGGTGCTTGGGCACGTGTTTATAGGCCATTAAAACATTATTGTAGGACGTAAGTGACTCTCAGCATATCGATTTCCAGGACTTAAAGAGGTCGTGTCATGTTATTGTGACGTTTTATGGGTAATAACGGGCATTTTGCGTTTAATGGGAATATGCAGACGTTATGGAGTGTCTGGGTTTATGTGTAAGGCACTGGTTGTTTGAAATTCAGGTCACACGACTGAGATTATAAATCCAGTAAATGGTGTTGGGTGGTGTTTGTTTATTTTACTGGTGTGAATGTGACAAAGACAAGTGATACTTTTGTTTTACTGTTTTTTTTTATGAATAACTAACTCTTCTGCGCCTGCGACTTTGTCCGCGTCAAAGTTCTTGTTTTAACTAAAATATATCCTATAATACTCGGTAATATTGCTTTCAATTAGTAAAAGAATTTTTGGAATCAGATCAGTAGTTCCGAAGATACAAACTCATCAATTTTACCTATATAAAATAATTATTAGTGTAGAAGTATAACCGTAGCATCGGGAAAAGGCTAGGCAGGTTGATAATAGGATAGGTAGAAGCATCTTGACATCATCATTTCTTTTGACCATGTTTGTCTTAACTCGTCTAACTTTTAGTATTCATGTTCGTTACCAGGTAAAAATTACTGCAGTTTTTTTTTAAAGTACCACATGAATAATCAATGAATAATATAGTTATACGACGCATGGGTGCAACGTGTCGTTTTGACATTTAGAAACCTCTAGGTCAATGCCAACCTGCAGCTAATTATGTATTTTAACTTATTGAAGTTAAATAAATAATAATGACGTTTTTTATGAATATCTAGCTCTTCTTTTCGTCCCCACCCGGCTATCTCTATGTCGACGTCGTGGTGGGATATTTATTTTCGTCCATAATCGCAAAGACAAAACCTTCGGTTTTTCCAAATAGATCACTGAATCGCAACCTATTACCAATATTATTATTATACTAAGGAAATACAATTCTGCATCAGAATATAAATGTGAAAATAAAAATAATAGTTTATGCAGAGTTTATTTTAAGAATATAGCGGTCATAGTTTTTAATGTTTACGTTTATCCGCGGAAATATATGTATGGCTCACCTCTTATTTAACAAACCGTACTCAAAACGTTGTTATTAACAGATTTCAATCGGAGCTGATTTCCGTCACATCCGGGGTTCCTCAAGGCTTAATTTTGGGCCCTTTATTGTTTACATTGTTTATAAGCGCTTGTTTTAAGCATTCGTATACTTTTTACTATAAGCGGATGACTTAAAAGTCTACAAAAGTATAAAAAGTATTGATGACTGTTTGATGCTTCAAAGTGACTTAGATCGTCTGTCTTGCTACTGCACCTTGAATAAACTCTCATTGAGCTTATCCAAATGTAATTCGATTACATTCACTAAAAACAAAAAGCAGCACACTTATAGCTATTACTTGCTAAATACACAATTAAAAAGAGTATATTCATTGCGTCACCTAGGTGCTAGACTCAAAACTTCACTTTAAATATCCATGCAGATAACATTATCAACGAAACCGGAAATGTATGGTTTTGTTAAGCGTAATAGCAAAGATTTCAAGCGTACATATAGCCTATAGATATTACCCTATAGATACTTATATATATCGCTAGTTAGGTCTTGTCTGGAGTTTGCTACTATCATATCTATATATCTATTCTTCCACCAGTAGGCTTAGCACGAGCACCGTTTTGTCGACGGAAGAGTAGACAAAAGTGACGTTCCGTGAAGACAGTACGACGGTAGCAAAGTAGAAAGTGTCAACTGCACTTTTTTACGAAATTCAGTCTTTTACATAATTCGACTCAAAACTCTTTGTTTTGTCATAAGATTTTTATTCTGTTTGATTCTCAATTTTTACTGTTATTATGTCACGTATGTAAAGGCAACTACAACAATGTTTCTCAAAGTGTCGAAGAACCGTATTTTAGAACAAAAATTTTAAACAAAAATACAGTAATTGGCCTTAACCATTTACTTGGTAATATTTCCTATTAACCAAATTATGTAAAATAGGAGAAGATAGCTTTGTTCTTCTATTAATTATCACAGTTTTGCGTTCAAAACGCTCTCCTGTAAAATCATGATTTTGGAGAGAACCGTTTATACTATGTGCCCGTGGAGACAACTTTAAGTGTCAGTGTGATTTTGACAGTTTGGGATAGAAAACTTTCTTCTGAAATAGTCTACATAAAAAATACCTAGACAGAGATTGTTAGAAACGAAAGACAAAATTACAGATTGTAGAAGGATTTCTACGGTACGATGTCAAAAATGGAGAAACGAAATGTCACTTTGTATAGAAAGAGCTATGTCTATTCTTCGTAGAAATAGAAAGCGTCATGCTACGCGTGCTGATGTCTTACATTTACACTATAATGGACAAAAAGTTGACCAAGTACTAGTTGCAAAATTCCTTAGTATTATGATAGATAGCCAATTAACTTGGAAGCTCAAAAACTACTGGACCGATTTTAAAAATTCTTTCACCAGTAGAAAACTATATTATTACTGAGTAACATAGACTATAATTTAAAAAGATATCACGCGGGCAAAGCCGCTGGCAGAAGCTAGTTTTATATACATAGGTTGCTAAAGATCCGGTGCTGCAAGAGGTCTTGCAGTACCTACCTATATTAATACTGTAGCAACGTACTATCTGTCGGAGCTTTTAGACTAATTTGTTTTCAGAACACGCGTTATGATGTTTACAACAAGATAAAGTAGCTGATGATTTATTAAGAGTCAAGTACATGATAAACCACGGCACATTGACGGGTTTTGACAAGTACGACATAGGTACGATGCTGACGAATTTATGCCCAATGAGCTGTTCCCGTATTTTTATTATATCCTTCTACATTACGTATATACAGGTGGGAAAAATCAATTAGCTCTGAAGGGAAACCACTTTAAATTCTTAAGGTAGATTATTTTACTTAAAGGAAACATTCCTTTATTTTTATAAAGAAATAAACCCGCATTCACAGATTTCTCGACCAGCTTTACCTAAACCGTTAATCGAACCAACAAAAATTAAAAAAATAACATTCGCTGTTTTATTTCACTAGTCGATACAGTCAATGTTAAAGATCAAATTTCTCCAAGAAACATTAGGTTTTACACGCGCCTATCGTACAAGATATCCATGAAATCTAATATTTAGTACAGAAGGGCTTTAATCAACATTACCTAGACTAGAACTGTTCACTTTCAACAAGTAAAATATCTTATCTTATAACTCTAACATCCAAAGACATTCTATAAAGTACAAGCTTGCTAATTTATCTATAAGTAGCTTGTTGAAGCACAAGGAAGCTTAAGGCAACCACAGGAAAGCCCGGTTAAGCAGCTACGACCCCTTAGGTCCTGCGAGATGCCCTAGTTAAAAAAAAAAAAAACAAGAGCTTTAATCAACATTACCTAGACTAGAACTGTTCACTTTCAACAAGTAAAATATCTTCTATAGGTACATAGTATAAAACAAAGTCACTTGCGCTGTCTGTCTCTATGTATGTTTAGATCTTTAAAACTACGCAACGGATTTTGATGCGGTTTTTTTAAATGAATACAGTGATTCATGCAGAAGGTTTTTGTGTATAATACATTAAGGTTTTGTGTAAATTGGCTGAAATATGACGATTATTGTCGAAGATGTCGGAAAAAATCATGCCAACTGGGAACTTTACTGGTGTGCGCCGCGTAAGCCGTAAGAGATACATTAAATTTATGTTTTACAGAATTGTATATCTTAAAAAGTTCAAAAATAAAGTCCGGGATAGCATATGTCTATCTTCTAAGGATGACCTACAGTAACCATTTAAATCTTTCAGAATTTGAATAATAATTTAATTGTTATTTCCGAAGCTATTTTGACTGGTATTTTATTTATCCTTATCGAATAAAATATGTTATTTAAATTGGGCATTTAATTTAGATTAAAATATGCCTTGACATCATATGATTAAAATTAATACTTTAAAAGATATCACAGATTCAAAATTACGCGTGACAAAATAATTATGGTTGCCGACAACGCGGGCGCAGTGGTAGGATCCAATCCCTCCGTATCAAAACGTCCTAAAAGCAAATGGTAGGACCATTAGCTTTAGCAACTAGCAAAACGACCCATAATCAAAATTACACTTTAGCAAAATATCCCGGTAGTACGTACCCGTGGGATATTTTACGACATCCACGCGAGCGAAGCCGCGGGCAAAAGCTAGTATCTCATAACTATCTTCTTGAAGACACAAGGGCTTTAATCAAGATTACCTAGACTAGAACTGTTCACTTTCAACAAGTAAAATATCTTATCTTATAACTCGTAACACCCATAGACATTGTATAAAGTAATTGCAAATTTATCTCTAAGCGCCTTGTTGAAGACTGAAAATCGTTTAATTGGTAATAATAATATTTCCGCGTTCTGACGAAAAGTTTAAAAATAGAACGTTTAACTTTGTTTGCATGCGGAACTGCAATTTTGAAATTCGAACGAACATTTTGGAATTTTTTAACGATATTTTTTTTGTTTAGCTATTTCGTAATTGTGTAATAATGGCGTATCAAGAATAATTCGATTTATTAGAAGCTTACATTTCAAACACTAAGATTTGCAATTTAGCTCTACAGTCGTAGGTATGGTGAGAGGTACCCAGACAGAAAATAACCGTCTAGGAAAGTTTTGTCGCGAATGTTGGATAATTTAGTGAATATACTAAGCTAAAACTTTAGTTACAAAAAAACGTTTAGAACGCCCACAGAAACAAAATCGAGACTTTTCCGTTATGATCCATTATGATCTAAACATTTTGACAGTGTTACACGTGTTCGCGAAACAAACAGTTCAGATTTTGCTTAATGTTTGTTGCGGAATCAGAAGCAATATGGTTGTTTTGCTGCACGTTTACGAAGGACATCTGAATATGGCAAAATACATTGCTATACAAATATATATAAATAAATAAATCATTTATTTGCAGGAAATATAGTTACATGAGATGTTAAATTAAATTATAGCACAGGACATATTTCACCCTCATTACGGGCATGCAAAATTATAGTTAATTTTCAACAATTATTTGAATAAAATTACAATTATTAGAACTATTTGAATTATTACAATATATAAGAAAATATGAATTACAATTATTAGAATCATTTAAATTACAATTATTAGAAATATAGTGATTTCAATTACTTAAATTATTGAAATTATTACTCAAGACAAAGTCACAGGAAATAAGACGAAGAACCAGTATCTCAGTGGACCAAGTCGGCGGCATGTGCTTTTATTCGAAAAGTCTTTGACGGTGTAGAAACTATATTTTACAAAATTAATCGAACCTTCTACCGGAAGAGGAACGAAATAATATACAAACAAACGGGACGATTAGCTGGCCTGCAAGAAGTCCAGACCAGACGCCTCTGGACTATTTTTTATTGGCCCATGTTAAATTAATTATTTACAGAAAGTCAGAGAAGAGCGAAGAGTTGAGGTAGAAAATTTTATTAGGAGCATACACCATAACACTTTGCAGAAGGCTACACGAAATGAATTTAAAAAAACACAAAATTTGTGTATTCTTAACGAAGGGTCTCATTTCGAACAATTTATCAGTAAAATTATTAAAGTGTAACAAAATTGTAACGGACAATGGCAGACTCCCGAACAAATTATTGTTGACGTTTTTTTTTGCCTCTGTCGATGTAAAATATGTAAAAGGACAAAGTTTGAATTCCGGAACTGAGTTGTCTTCAGTTATACTTTTATAGGAAGTCAGGAATTCAATATATTCCAGTTTGAAGTTAACTCGTTCTAGAGGTTATGTTTTGTCAACAGACGCAAATTAAAAAAAAAAATTGTTATTTCTATACCCACTTAGAATATCATTGATAGACATGTATTTTTACAGCAAAATAAACTACGGACTACGGAATTATAAGTCTAGTCGGCAGTGACGTGCGTAGGTCTGCCACATGGCCCACATGCGACGTACCTAAACAAATAATTTAAATCTAACTATTTTGGGGTGGGCTTCCAGGCTAACCGGATGCATTTGAATACTAGTATTTTACATAGAGCGACTGCCTATCAGACCTCCATACCGCTTGGATACCCCTTGGTGAGACTGGCTGTAAGTCTTTTTTTTTGGGCTTCTGATGACCTGTAACGACCGTCAAAGATCCACGAATGACAGGCGGGTCCAACGGCGCTTTCCGAGGCACGGAGGAGTCTCGGTATAGTAAAGATGGTGACCATCCACGAACAAATCCCGTCAAGCGTAGCTTAACCTGATGGATCGACCCGTGCGGCTGTTAATAGCCACGAGCTCCTCCGTAAGTAAATAAATGTTCCGAAGAATATTTATTTAATAATCGTAGCCAATTATATTTAGGACAGTTATAGATATGCATGTACAGGTTCGAATTTGTGAACCCCATCTGCAGAGAAAGTACTCTAAATACTGGAGATAACAAATTTTACTCAAAGTATTTATTTATTTATTTTTAAAAAGAAACAAGTCCGCATTTAAAGGTTTTCGAGAATTCGCTTGCCACACTCGGGAATCGAACCAGGTAAAATAAAAAAAATGACACCCTATACTTTTAAGGCATCAATCGATAGGATCAATCGCAAGGATCAACTCTCTCTGATAAATATAACAAATTAAATGAATGAAAAACCATCTTAACTTATTTTAATTGAACGAAAAAAATAGTACAAGATTATTTACCCTAGTTGGAACTATTGTGTTTGATTTCTGTTTTAAAGCTAACTATGTTATAAAAAATCATGATTATGAAATATTTGCTATTTAAAGTTTTATAATAAATAGGTTAAAGAAATGTTCTTTTTATACAAGCAATATATGGTAAACTTACTAATTAGTTGCTCGAAATGAGCTCCATTTTGTTGCTTGAAGTTGGGTTCTACAGCAAGATGATGCTCCGGCCCCTAACAGCAGAATCACCACTGCCATCATTTCAATAGCTGGATTGGTACAAACCGCACAATCAGATGACTTGCGAGATTGCCCTTTAGATTTTTTTAATGGGCATAATATTATGTTAAAAATTAATAATTCTATGTAACTGTAAACGAGTTATGAACCTATTTCATACTACGATTTTCAATATTCATCACAACTCGTTAGTAAAAGTTACCGGAAATGAATTGCTTAAAATAATAAATTTGTGTATCCAACAAAATGGAGCTCATTTCGAGCAACTAATTAGTTAGTTTACCCTAAATTGCTTGTATAAAAAGTACATTTCTTTAACCTATTTATTATAAAGCTGTAAATGGATAATATTTCATAATCATGATTTATAATAACATAGCTTTAAAACAGAAATCAAACACAATTTTTCCAACTAGGGTAAATAATCTTGTACTATACTTGTTATACAGTTTTATGCAATGAAGATAATCACTATCTTGTAACTTGACTAGACGTCAGAAATACTTACAATTTGAGGGTATGCTGCAGATTAAAGTGACTCTCGAGTCAAGTGCAAATGCCGGATATCAGCGCAATTTATTGAGACTTAAGTTGCAGTGGACACACATGATGAGTGTAGGCTTTACACGGCTTCTCATCGTGTTAAACAAATCGATGCACACACAAAAAAATCCAAGGTATGAGACAGAATCGTAATTCAGAGTCACAGAAAAATGTCGTCGTATAGGCAAATAATCAGAATCCTTAGGCAAGCACTAGTCACACAGGGAAAGTTTCGGAAACCAAAGGCAGAAGCAGTCGATAAAGTAGAAAATTAACGAACAGAAATTAAAAAAAGCAATGGACGACAAGTTGTCAGTACCTACTTGTCACCTCGGCAGAAGAAGGGTCATGTTTTTTTTGTTGCGATATTGCCATAGGTTCTCGAATTGTGCTGCGATTTCATTTATGTATTAAACATTATGACCTTTATATTCTTAACACAAACTATTATTTCTATTTTCACATTTATATGAATAATAATAATAAAGGTGAATAAGTTGCGATTCGGTGATCTCTTTGGGGAAACCGAAGGTTTTGTCTTTGCGATTATGGACGAAGTTATGATGACGAACAACTACCGGTAATATATTGTGAAGGACGGCACGGTTGACATCTGTCGGGCATGCCACCGTCCGGGGGAATCAATCCAACACATTATCTCTGGCTGTTCTCGTCTGGCTAACGGAGACTACTTGCATAGGCACAACCTTGTGGCCAGGATTATCCACCAGCAACTTGCTCTGAAATACAGTCTTGTGGAATCTGAAGTACCGTACCATAAGTATGTGTCTGACCCAGTTATCAAAAATAGCAATATCACGTTGTATTGGGATCGATCTATCATCACACACATCATGGCAGGACTATTGTTGTCAATATGCCAGACATAGTGGTGATAGAACGATTAGAGAGATATAGCGATCCCGCATGACGAGAACCTCGTAAAAGCTGTAAGAGATAAGCAGATGTATCTTGGATGGGATGTGGATACAGCAGTTATTGTGCCGATAGTTGTGACCGCCAATGGCATAATAGCCAAGAGCCTCGACCAAAAGCCAGACAAAAACCAGAAAGCGGTCCTTACGGACACGGCGCGTATTGTTAGGAGGTTCCTCTCTCAGGAGCCCTGACCACCGGTAGCTTGAACCCTGTTCCCGATACCGGTGGGCTATAATTTTTTATATTTTTAAATGTATTATTTTTTTAGTTTTTGGGTAGTCACTATTTTGTTTTTTTTTGCAAATTCAAATCTCGTTAAAAAAAACCTGAGAGAGCATATCGGAGAACTTAAGATATATTTAAGAAGACTATTTAATGCTCTATTATATTTTTATGGAATTTAAAATCTACAGATATTTTTTCCATTTCCGTTTATTTTTTACTTTTAAATTCCTCTAATGTGTCACTTTATTAGACAAAATTATCAAAGATTTCATGAAATGAAACACTTTTATTAGTTTATAATTTGTATTGTTTAAAAAATAAATCAAGTAATATTAAAAATATTTGTAGGTAGTTATTACCAGTTATATTAGAAACAAATAAGGTATCAAAACTATTCATATAAAGGCAATATAGCACATTTTCTGACGATAGATAATCTCTCCACTAGAAAACTATTATCAAACTTATTAACCAGTTTCTTGAGCAGCTAAAGAATAACAAAGCACCAGGTGATGACGGAATAACGACAGAGCTCCTTAAAGCGGGCGGAGCTCTAGTCCTGAAAAAGCTAGCGAGTCTCTCAACTCCGTCGTTCAATAGGGTTTATAGTTTTATAAAAACCAGGATAAGATACCCTATTAAAATTAAAAATTAAAATATGTAGTAAATAATTATAATTTGGGGGTAACAACGCCCCAGACGTGGAGCAGAGATGCGGTTGTTCTGTTCTTCGAAAAAGGTAACAAAACCTTGCTGAAAAAGCTAAAGACCCATCTCATTTCTGAGCCACGCATACAAGCTGTTCTCGTGGGTTGTCACGAACCCTCTCGCCAGGAGACTTGACGATTTCCTGCCACCAATGTGTTGTTATTGTTGATGTTTTCTTTATAAGTTTCAGATTCATCCTTGCCAACGGATAATAATTCTGGAGTGTCATCGCGTAAAACTAAATCAATCATGAACTTGTATCTTTAACCAGTTATTTTTTTCTTAATAAAGTAAAAAATAAGCATAGCTGTAACAGTTGTAATGCGTTCTAAGATACACTATAAATACTATATAAAGCAGAATTAAAGACACATTATTAAATAACACCCAATTAAATACTTGTCTTATTCGGTAGTACAGTTATATCTATACGTAATATAAAATGCTTTGTCCTGAATGACTGACTGACGGATCAACGCACAGCCTAAACTACTGATCATAGTGACCTGAAACTTTGAAGGTGTGTTCTTTGTATGACTTAGGCATCCGATAAGAAAGGATTTTTCGAAATTCTACCCCTAAGGGAGTGAAAAAGGGTGGCAAAGTTTGTATGGGACAACGTGATTCCTTGTTGCAATCTTCAAATTTTGCAGAAACATTCTTTAACAGAATTGATGGAAGACGTATTTCGTATTTTATTGAAATTCATCCCTTAACGGGGTTAAATAGGGGTAGAAAGTTAATTTGGGAGTGATTTGCTTCGAAGTTGATATCAATACTCCTTAGTGCTTTTGACTTAAAGTACATTTTATTTTGACACATGTTTGAAAACTCAATCCGATTATAATCAAAAAAGGTTGAACTCACATAAAAGCTTGGTGCAATGCAAATACTCTTTAAAATTGGAATGTCTCGAAAGTCACCGTACTATATTAATACCGCATTTGAGGTTTCTAATCTTAACAGAGGTTTGTATTTATTCCTAGGATACCCTTATCACCATCAAATTACCCCTTCGAATTCAAGAGAGTGCAGTTTCCCATCAAAGTCTGCTTCGCAATGACCATAAACAAAGCTCAAGGTCAAACTCTTAAGGTAGCGGGAGTAGACTTGAGGGAAAGCTGCTTCTCCCACGGCCAGTTGTATGTGGCATGCTCTTCCAGAGTAAGCGCACAGAGTAGCCTGGTGATTCTAGCACCCGAACGAAAAACAAAAAATATTGTTTACAAAGAAATGCTGCGGTAGGTGTAGTATTTCGATTCGTTGTAAAAAGATAATACCCCCGTGTAACTTTCATCAGATCGAAGGCCGAGCTTCGTGTTCATAAAATATATTTACTTAACAAAGTTTTCTTTTATTTTCATGTTTATTTAACCTTTAAATCCCTACACAAATCATAAAGATTGTTATATTTTATAAGTATTCAAACATTTCAACATACTCTTAATATTTATATGTTATAACAAAATTAATAACGTAAAAAACCAATAAAAATCCTGTTAGAACCATTTTCGACTTCTACGCGGACGAAGTCGCGGGAAAAAGCTAGTCATATGATGAAAACACTTCTTTACATATAATAACTCGGTACCAACCAACGATAAAGCAAGAAAAGTGTCAGTTCACATGGTGAGACTGTCTTTTTGCTGAAATCAAAGCAAATATATGAAAATTACTTACTGTAATAGGATCGTTACACAGTACTACTACACGCAATAGATGCACATCCATTCTGTATGAACTGTGATGTGACACTGTCTACGCTGCAAAATTTAGGAAAGTGGCTCGGTGAAAAGGGTATTAAGTGCCACCTCTTGACGAGGAATCGCACTATAATTATGACGTTTTTTTATCAGATAAAGTTTGTTATTGCCTTTCTCATGGCATACTTATCTCAATCAGCAACGGTCCTAGCACTTGATTAGAGTAGATTAGTCTTTCGGCGCCCTTTGATCGACGCTTTCACTTCACGTAAATTCTACTTCCGTTTCATCGTTATCCTTATCTTTACATATTATAAAACAAAGTACCCCGCCGCATCTGTCTGTCTGTCTGAACGCGATAAACTCAAAAGCTACCGAACAGATTTTCAACCGGTTTTCACCAATGAGCGGAGTGATTCATGAGGAAGGTTTTGGTGTAAAATTCATTAAGGTTTTGTGTAAATTGGCTGAAATGTGACGATTATTGTTGAAGGTGTCGGAAAAAATCATGCCGACTGGAAGCTTTGCTGGAGTGCATCGCGTAAACCGTTAGAGATACATAAAATTTATGTTCCATAGGTTTATACATCTTAAAAAGTTCTACAAAAAACTTCGCGATGCATATGTGTATTTTCTAAGGATGACCCACAGTAACCATTATTATTATTAAAAAAAAAAACGTTATTTCCAAAGCTATTTTGACCGGTATTATATTAATCCTTATCCAATAAAATATGTTATTTAAATTGGACATTTAATTTAAATTCAAATATGCCTTGATATCATATCATTTAAATGAATAGTTTATATAAAAATATCACAGATTCAAATTTACGCGTAACAAAATAATTATAGTTGACGGCAACGCGGGCGCAGCGGTAGTAGTCAATGACCTCTTCCTCGGCTATTAGGTATGTAATCCCGGTAGCACGTTCCCGTGGGATATTTTGCAATAACCACGCGGGCGAACCCGCGGGCAAAAGCTAGTGTTAAATAAAAAAAATATTCCCAAATTTTCACGTGGGCTAAGCCTGTCGGGGGCCCGGGGCGGAAAAACTAAATGGGGCCCCCGCGCCTTGGAATGAACGTCAAAATATATAAGCTTAGGTTTTGTTTTAATCAATCTTAAGGATTTAAAGTGGTTTCCCTTCAAGGCCCATTGTTTTAGTCCACCCTGTATATGTTTTAGTGTTAGCTTGTATATTGTACTTAAGATTTATAACTGAGTAATTTACAGAATAAACTAAGTACATAATCTTCGTTCACAATTCATTCGCCAAACATGTAAACAAAAAAACACATATGGTTCAGTTTGCGCTACAACTTCATATTTTTTTACTTTTACTAGTCGGTCTTAAATCAACTTTATTTACATTTACATAAAGTTAATGTTCGTCTAAGTGGAAAACTCGTGTTTGTTTACATATTTGGCAAAGAAATTGCGAATGCAGATTAGGTACATTGTTGCTATAATAGTCTTCCTTGCTTGTGCGCACAATTGATGTAGGTAAGGCCGATAATAGCTCCACGTAGGACACTTACCTGAAAGCTAAGATAAGAGTGTCCTAATTACCTGTGTTTTTCCTCAAATAATCAATCGTCGCATATAACTTGTGGAGGTGGTAAGGGCGGAAATTACACTTATATTATTATTAGTACCTTAGTGATGACGTCTTTGAGTTAATTTTGTCTCATCCAAGTGGGTGATGATTCCTTATTATATTATTACTATTAAGTTATGAAAACCTGTTTCTGAAATAATTTGTAAGTCTCACTTAAGAATTTTGCTAAAACTCCCCAAGTTATGCAATTAATAGATTAAACGTTCATGAATTTGCAAGTTTTTAGCATGAAAGTTGAAACCGCTGTAATAAAATCCGGAAAGTATTATTTTAAACAGTTTGCGATTGTAAAAAGAACACCAATTAAAAATACATTCAACATTACTTTTACTTTTAATAATACTGTGAAACACGTAAATATTTTGCTGCCCAATTAGGACGTCACGTCGTATAGAAAAGTTGCTCGCAATTATATTTGCAATTTAAAGCAGGTGCTTCACCCCTGCCAGTTGGCAGGAAGGGGTGGTCGAATGCAGCGGGCGTTTCAAGGACACACGTGACGTCATATCCGCACGTTCCGTCCTGACTAGGGTTGCCAAACGTACCACTTTGTGGACACGAGGTGAAACAAAACAATGGTTCCCCTAACAATGTGCATGCGTGTGTACTCTAATTTAAAAAATGCACGCCAGTGAAGTCACTTTAAAGGATTAGTTACAAAATGATTTGCAATAAACGCTAGTAAAAATGACTAAAGTATGTTTATTATTTAATACAACTTATTACCTACTATTTCATAGATATATTTTATTAATGAAATACGTAAAAAATTCGGCAAAAATATACCAGAGCTATGTTAAACGACTCCCGATTGAGATTGAGACTTACTCTAAAAAAAAGTACCACCCTTTTATTATCCCACTGCAGGGCAAAGGCCTCTTCTCATACTGAGAAAGTACGAGCATTGGTCACCAGGTTTGCTCAAGACGGGTTGGCGATTTCAGAGTGATATTAACTACTTCTAAGTCCAGGTTTCCTCATGATGTTTTCCTTCAGTCAGTGATTTCCAAAACAAACGCAAATCAAAAAAAAATAATTGATATGTAACATCTTTCCTCTCGCTTTCCTGCAATCTGTGCACAGAACATAATACACCCTAAAAATCGGTGGGAGTGATTTCGTGAAAAGGGATGGAAGTGTGTAACAGGAAGCGCGCGCTATTTCAACGTCAGAAACGATCTTCACGAGGTCCCGTCCCTTTGATGTTGCCTATTACCAAGGGGAGATGTCAGATCAAACAAATCATATGCGACAACTGTAATGCTCACTCGTTTTTTAAAATTTTCTCATAACTTTGGCAGCCCTAGCTCAGGCGGTGTAAATTCATTATTAATTACGTTAGAGTACCTATCGGAAGTGGTGCCTGGCTATACCTACCTACGATGAGGTAAATAGTTTTTATATTATTATTATCAAAGTTTATGTATGAAGGACAATATCTGCATAATATGTACGTAAAATGTTGCATACCTAAAACTTTTATGTTTAATTTAGTAGAGCAACATTCTGGATCCAAGGTACCAGCGTACATCGAAATCGATCAATAAAATGTTACCAAACGCCCAAAGACTAAAACCAATTGAAATAAAATAATCAAAACTGACCCAAAAAAACCGGCCAAGTGCGTGTCGGACCACGCACAATGAAGGGTTCCGTAATTGGGATGAATTTATCCCAACAACAAACTTAACATTGTAGTTGAAAAACATGTTCTCCCATGTTAAACATGTTAAACATGTTCATACGGTTTGTATGGGAGATCATGTTTTTCAAACCGCAAATTTAAGTTGGTAGATCATTACTCGTTAACCTGTAAAGCCTACTTAGCTCTGATAGTTTTCCTTTTAATTTCGTTATATATACTACAGCTGTGAATTTTTTCACAAGTCTAAGTACGACCATTTAGGTAGAAGGGGGGGGAGGGACACATCACTCTAACAAAATATTTCAGTTAAAAGCTTAATATTTCGCAAACGGATCCCTGAATCTAAAAATGGTTTTCACAAACTTACAATATTTTTGAACGAGCTTTCTAACGATACTCCACAAGATGGGGTAGACGAGAAAAAACAACATCCCCCCTTTACGTGTAGGGGAGGTACCCTATAAAAAAATATTTTTTACAATTTTTTTTACCACTTTGTCGGCATGATTAATATGTATACATTTGCCAAATTACAGCTTTCTAGTACTAACCGTCTCTGAGCTAACCCGCGGACAGACAGACGGACAGACAGACAGAGAGACGGACAACTATAACTATGACGGGAAACTATAAGGGTTCCTTGTTTACTACGGAACCCTAAAAAGCCCAATTCAGAAAAAGAGCTTTTGAGCTCCCTTGATAACAAAAGCTGACTCAAAAACAGGCCGTTACCAACAATTTAGGATCTTATATCAATCAATCTGCCTAGCCTTTTCCCAATTACGTATGTTGGTGTCAGCTTTCAGTCTAACCGGATGCAGCTGAATACCAGTATTTTACATGGAGCGACTGCCTATCTGACCTCCACAACCCAGTTACTGGGTAATACGTTACCCGTATGTAAGACTGTTTGTCAGACTTTCGGGCTCCTGCCGACCCGTAACGACTGTCAAAGATCCACGAATTACAGCCGGGACCAACGGCTTAACGTGCTTTCTATGGTATGTAAAGATGGTCACCCATCCACAGACCAACCCCGGCAAGCGTAGCTTTACCTGATGGTTCGACCCATGCGGCAGTTATTACTTAGGATGGGAAATCATCAAATGATTTCTCCCGCTCTGGGCAGAGCGACAAGGTGTGTCAGACTTTTACTGACTGAAACCCACCCGTGTTCCTCCCGTTGCCTGTGTGCCGGGGCCGCGATATCCCTTTCGGACAAACGGACAAACTCGCAACCCCAGCAGAGTTATTACTTAGCCTCAGGTTATTACTTAATTTAGGATCCTATATAAGAGAGGATTTAAATTTTAACCAGTTTTGAGGTTTTCATTCGGGAACACAATCTAAATTACCTGAATACCTGAGCGATATTTCGTTTTATGAACATTCATAATTATCATGGAAGCAAATTATGCTGGATATGTTGCGTTGCTAGCGTTTGCTCTTTGTTATTAGTCTAATTAATTTTGTCGATCCTAACAAATATTATCAATGCGAAAGTGAGTTTGTTTGTTTGATTCTTAGCTTATCAGATTTGGATGAAATTTGACACATGGGTAGACCATAACCTGGGCTAGGACATAGAATACTTTGTATCTCGATATTCCCACGGGATCCAGAGTTATCCGGGTGAAACCGCGAGGCGTAGGTAGTAATAACTATTTTTAATATCTTTAGTACCTAACGTTTCCTTGTCTTTCGACTGATGGTTTTTCTGAATTCACTTGATTTTAATTTTAAAAGAACCCTCATTACACTCTCATCTGCAATGTGCATGCCAGGAAATAACAGTTTATTTTAAACTGACTAAGAAAGCAATATTTGTAAGAGTTACTGTCTCGCTAATCATTCACGATCACGCTGC
This sequence comes from Agrochola lota, assembly GCA_947364205.1. Lineage (NCBI taxonomy): Eukaryota > Metazoa > Arthropoda > Insecta > Lepidoptera > Noctuidae > Agrochola > Agrochola lota. The sequence goes on along the minus strand of OX376231.1, from coordinate 5,595,426 downwards.
GATTCTTCAAATAAATTCGGTGACTCGGCAATATTTCTTTCCTAATACTTTTTACGATTGGCACATTTCTGTGGTGAAGATATGGGTGCTCGATATCTAAGTGATGAAATCTGATTGCTTGGGGTAAGTTATGGGATAGTAGAGGATTGTTAAGGGAATCTTTGAAAGAAAGTTTTATGGAGGGTCTTCCTTATCGAAAGGCTCTTTCTTCGATAAGACAGTTCGATTTTTATGGAAATATGTATTTTTGGAAAGACAGACGATTTGTAGAAGTTAAGGCGACGATAACCGACTTTTAATGATTACGTCTAAACAATCAACCTATCTAGCCTTTTCCCAACTTTCTTGGGGTCGGCTTCCAGTCTAACCGGATTCAGCTGAATACCAGTATTTTACATGGAGCGACTGCCTATCTGACCTCCACAACCCAGTTACTGTGTAATACGTTACCCGTATGTAAGACTGTTTGTCAGAATTTCGGGCTCCTGCCGACCCGTAACGACTGTCAAAGATCCACGAATTACAGCCGGGACCAACGGCTTAACGTGCTTTCTACGGTATGTAAAGATGGTCACCCATCCACAGACCAACCCCGGCAAGCGTAGCTTATCCTGACGGATCGACCCGCGCAGCAGTTATTACTTAGCCACGAGCTCCTCAAATGATTACGTCTAAACGAGTAGTGTTAATGATTTGGAAAAAATATTAGAATGTTAAATAAGAACATTTTCTTAATAACTTGATATAGGAATATGTTAGATTATTTTTATATTACATAGTGAAATTAATTTGTAAAGTTATGTCTAACGCACATAAAAAACTGAGAATCACTCAAAATGTATCAAGCATATTTTTCTGAAATCTTCACCAATTTGATCATTTGATTTTTTTTGAGCTTTTAGTATACGCGTTTTATTAAAAAAACTTTTGTTTTATCTACAATAAATTAATAAAGCGGCTAATTTGGGACAGCGCTTCTTGATGGGTGAGTCCTATTATTGGCTGGACGTACGACGCGTTGCGTGAGTTCAATACAGAACACCGCAAGCTAACCACTCACTTTCACTGGCATATATCTGCGTCTTAAGTCTCTTTTCAGTTCATTTTTGAAGCGATGCACCATCAGCAAACAGGTGAGGCAATAGAAATTTTAAAGAAACAGCAGTTTTATTTTCTTTACCGAAATATTGATCTAAAATTCTAACGTCCATTAAAGTAAACATAAACCGCGGTCTTGGAGCATAACATGTAACTTTACGTACATCAAAAGTTACAGTCGCTTTTAGGATTCAGAATCAGACAGATAATGATTCTCTGAATCACGTATGGGCTATAACAAGACGAATAAGATGAATGAACGTCTTTATTCTAGGAGATAGCGCTGTCGAGACAGAAAATCGAATATTTATGACCTGTAGGAGTAAGCATTAATATCTCTTTACTGTTTTACGAATATTCTCTTTGCCATTCACATGCCAGACTCGCTTGATAAAACTCAGTTACCCACATATTCGAGAATACTGACATTTTTACCACCTACATACGTCAAAAGTTAAAAACGTTAGGTTTTGTTTTTGAGCTGAAAATGGCCGGCGTTTTTGAAAGCCTCGCCTGAGAGCCGTCAATATTCCGTCCGTGAACATTTAAATTTTGTTTTAGCACCTCATTTGGGCAGGTATTCGTAATGAACGAGTGGCCATAAACCGGCAGAAAACTACGCTTTTAGGCTTGTTAAGAAGAGGAAGAAGAGGTTAGCATTTTTCTGTAGTTAATCATGTGTTTAATGGTCGGTAATGCAAAATTGACTCCGATGAAAGTATGTTTGTCTCTGACTGGTATTTGAGTCGGATTTCGGAGTGTTTTATTACCTGTAATAAAATGTAATAATTGGCCGTCCTACAGCCTCTATACAAAAACATCCAGCAGACACATTTATCTTTTAGATTTAGTAGCAAAAACGCCTGCTAGTTAAGACTAGATTGACCTAGATCTAGACAAATAGCATAGAATACAATGTTTGTTAGAAAAAATGGATAGTATTTATGCCCTGTATTTTTTTAAAGCCTAAACATTATTCACCCTCTCCTAGGAAAATGGTGCATTTCTGCATTACTGCCATGGTAAGTTTCTAGAACTTCCAAATCGACGTGCTATCAACGTTGTGGCGCGAAATTATCGACAGTACATTCATAGAGCGACAATCTATCTGTGAGTGTCATGATAGCGCTGCTGAGATATGATGTCAAAACGTGTCAAATCCAGAACATAATTTGTGAAACATAGGTATGTAGGCGTGTCGGTCTTATGTAAATAAATACGCCAGAGTAGCTTACAAACAACAAAATGGACATTAAGACATTGAATGCTTAAAAATTAATACAGACCTACCAAATAAAAATAATTTTAAAAGATAGCACTTCTTGAATTTTAAGGAGGAGGAGCTCGTGGCTAAGTAACAACGGCCGCACTGGTCGATCCACCAGGTTAAGCTACGCTTGCCGGGGTTGGTCAGTGGATGGGTGACCATCTTTGCATAGCGAGACTCCTCCATGCCTCGGAAAGCACGTTAAGCCGTTGGTCCCGGCTGTCATTCGTGGATCTTTGACAGTCGTTACGAGTCGTCAGAAGCCCAAAAGTCTGACACCAGTCTTACTAAGGGGTATCGTATTACCCAGTTACTGGGTTGTGGAGGTCAGATAGGCGGTTGCTCCATGTAAAATACTGGTATTCAGCTGCATCCGGTTAGACTGGAAGCCGACTCCAACATAGTTGGGAAAAGGCCAGACAGATTGATTGCACTTCTTGAATTTTAAACGACGCGGCTGATCTTTGAGCTACTACAAATAACTTAGATTACACTAAAATCATAAAGTACAAAGTAAAAGCAGACTTCAAGAAGTAGACAAATTGAAATCTTCTTCATCTAGGTAGCTTTAATTTTTCTTTCGAGTTTCAACCTAGTTCGAGTTTCAATTAAAGAATTAAACTAGGTAGGAAGGCAGGTAGAAAGGCGAGAATTTATATCTGCCGGATTAATGTTCGTACCTCAATTGGTCTGGGCGACTTCAGTACCGTTTGCTGAATTATTACTCCGCTCAGTGGTCTGGGAAAATGTATTGGGCTGTCGCCTTTGTCTCGGGAGTCATAAACCCGGTACTAGTGGGCGTAGGACGAACTCGCGGAGTAAATGTAAGGTAAATTCGAATGATTTAATAATTGGAGATACTCGTTTCGCACGTCATATTTATTGGCTTAGTTTTAAGACTTTCTTCTTATGGGTGATACTAATTGTGCGTGTTGCAAAAACTTAAACCAAAATGAGGATAGCTGTATTTTCAATGAAAAAGTTTTTTTTTATTTACGTTAGGTTCACGTTTCGCGTTCTTACAGCTTTAGATCTTTGGGAGAAATATACGAAAGTTTTCAATGGGAGTTTTCGAAGTTTCGTTTACATTGTCAGGTAGCTAGTTCGTGTTCTATTTTTGGCATATACAACCTTGCATAACAAAAAATCAGCTGTTCCCTACATTTCGACGAGATATGCGAACATAAATGTAGGGAACAGCAGATTTTTTTTTTTGCGATTTCAGCGTTGCTCCCATAGTGAAAGTTGTTCATAATGATGAGTACAATGACCCCTGAAGAGGTTTAAGGTAAACAAAAACTAAGGTTGTATATAAGTAAATATTGAAAGACAAATTAATTTGATAAGCTAACCACTAATCCTGGATTGACTTCATTAAGGTCAAAATTCAGCTAAGGTAAAGCTTCCTGTATTTACGAAATGAGGTAAGTGCCCCCGATGCTCATCAATCACGTTCGCCTGTCGATGCGGATGTGTAAACTTGAAACGCATCTATAGAGAACTCCCCCTATCCCGCGATCAGCTGATCGTGGGACACACTGAAGTAGTTAACTTACTTACAACGTTAAGGCCCGGATCCCACCTAAGCGGAGATGGGAGGAGAGAAGAGGAGAGGAGATGTGTTTTAAACAACCAATCGAATTTCGTTATAAACACATCTCGTCTCCACTCAGCTTCAGTGGATACCACTGAGCGGAGATGTAAGCTGTGCCTCGCCGAGATTGAGCTGGGAGGCGCGGCGGCGGTACAAAGCGGAGATGTGAGATGAGCCTCGCAAGCAAGCGAAGTCGCGTAGCGGAGACGACAAGAAATGTGAGCGGCGTGGAGTGAGCGGTTCATATCCAACCCTCGCCGCACGCAGCTCAGTTCCGCTCTAGCCAGCACAGCTTCGGTGGATACACCCTATCTGAAAAACATCTCATCTCGTCTCCGCTTCGGACATCTCCAGCCATCTCCGCTTTGATCCGGGCCTAACGATACGATGACTTTTCGCTAAGCTGGCGTTTATCTCCAGACTAGTCGGACAGTCGATCCACTCTGTAAGAAACTCACCGTGAAAACATAGGTGAAGGGAGCTTGAGGCGTGCTATCATTCCACCTGCCGATGTATTCTGTAAAAATCGTACCGGGTAAACTTAGAGTGCACGCCGCGTAAGAAGGCCGGCGGTAAATTGTGGAACTACTTTTTGCACAACTCATAATGTGAAGCATTGAAGAGTTCTTTGCGATCGAAAAGATTGTTTTGCCTCCTTTTTTTCAATGTATTCCATGCAATGGTATAGACACTAGCGCCACGGTGGTGGCGCGGTTTCTAGTTGAAGTCAGCTGTCAATCCCTAGCATCAGGTGGAATGACAGGCCATCTGAATTACCATTCCTAAACTGGTGTAATGATATAACAAGGACTATTGTCTCGTAGCTTTTAAAGAACTCTGTGACAACAATATACTTAAAAATGTCTTGAATTATCATTATTAAACTGGTTTTAAGATAAAACGCGGACTATTGTCTCGTACTCGGTTTTTAAAGAACTCTGTTCTGTATGCGGTATATGTATGTCTTCCGTAACATGTATAAAATAAAGTACAATAGATAAAAGGGGTGGGAAAAAAGGTTGGTTGAATACTTTTGAATCAGAGATACGTCTGTCAAACAAAGAAATTTGCGGACCTTAATTTGAAGCACGTCTTATTTATCTTAAATGGAGGAACCGCTTCGTTGGAAATTGTTCTCCCTTTCCTGCTTTATTACGTGTTTATCTTAACAACCTTAGGTAGGTTCTTGATACGCAAGTCAAATTTGTTTGGCATTGTTTTGAATACTAAGAGAATATAATTATTTGAGCGTCACATTATGTTTCCTAGAGACTGTATCACATTATTTATCGACTTAAAATGAGTTTGAATGTTGATATAAATACACACACATACACACACAAACTCACGCCTACTTCCTATGGAGCTAGGCAGAAACTACAAAACGCAACGAGCCTTACCTATTAGAAGATAGCACTTTTAATAGATTATTTGGAATTAAATTTTGTCATCTCTGTCTATTTATTGATGACATTTAATTATTACTATAATGTACTTACTAATTCCATTCTAAATTCCTTTATAAGCAAATTATGGCATAGGATCATAAAGGTTGCACATAAAAGTTTATTCTTATTGTTTGTAAAAATACGGGCTGATACTGACGAAAAAAACCAAATCAAAACCATTTGGTTCATAAAAGAATAAACATTAAAAAAAAACATTAATGGCATTTACGATTAAGTATTTCTGCCCGAGTGGCCAGTTTCTGACATTTGACAATAAAATTTCCCTAAAAAAGGTTGTGTTATCATATAGAACATACGGGCAGGTAATATGGTGCGCATTAATGAAAAGAAAACCATTATCTATGAAAAATAAATAAATAAAACTAAAACTTAATGGCTTCTCGTTAAAATTTTCAACGTAAACGGCCAGTTGTTTCAAATTAGTTTAATAAAATAAAATTAATGAAAGAGGTTGCAGTAAAACGTTCATATTATAAGATATAGACAAACTTTACGTAGGTAAAAAAAAACATGTTTGTAAAGATTTTTCAAGAAAAGTTTGGAAGCATTACAGAATTATACTACGCGTCTCATTCTGACCTTGCTACGTTAATTTCGAAATCTAGATGTTGTCTTACACCTAAAACCATGAAACATTTAATTTAAAAGTATAAAACTAATGTGTTAAATTCCCTACACGCGACGAAATAGCAGCCATATCAAGTTAGCAACGACTTCGCGTGTGAAAAGCGGCAGCGACGCGCGCCGCCCTTGAATCTGAGGGAGTACTGCAGTAGTCGACGCGACAACGATCGATGGATTACTTATTTAAATCTCTTTACAATCCTATTTGTTTCCCCAGTCACAACTAATTGAAAGAGAGATTAAACAAGAATTTATTTTGAGAATGATAATATGAATTTATTGTGTTTTACAGACGAAAAGCGTACCGTAGCCAGCGTAATTATAGAAAAAACTGAAACGTGCTGCGAAAATAATTTTTCATTGTCTTTGTAAGATTTTCTGTTATTTTTGTAAATAAATAGTAATTTATGTTTTGTTTATTCATCTCGATATTATGAATACAAAATCATTTTGGTATTTACTTCATACATTGTGTCAATAATTTGATTGTTTGAAAAGAAAATAGGTACTTCGGTAGTGTCTACAACAACGTTTTTCGTAAATATTATTTCCTTTGTGGAAACAATCAATCAAACAAAATATTTTAAATGCTAGATTAAATAATAAATATGGTTTTAATAAAATTAAAAACTTATGTGGCTGTGTACAACCGAAAATGAACAAATATGCGTATTGTATGTATGAAAATATTACCTACTTTTCAGAAATATTTTGTCGGTTTGTAAAAAATGGTTGCACATTGGAGTGAGTTATTTGTTTGTAATCAACGCAGATTTTTTTATTAATATCCATTGAAATTAATTTATTACTCAGGTAGGTACGTTGTACGCATGGTTTATGGGCAGTCAACCAATGCATTATTTAACTTTGTAAGTAACAAAGCTATTAGTAATGCGTGATTCTGTGATTCATAATTTGAACACAAAGACTCTCTCTATAATAAAAAATAAAAGTTCTTAAAATAACTTTTATAAATCATAATACCAAACTCGAAAATAATTATTTCAACGTACTCCTGTAAATAATGTAAGTATGAGTCTAAAAAGAGAACTTTTTCTTGTATTTGTTCAGTCTTTATTTAATAATAAGTACTAGGAGTTCATAACTCGGTAAAAGTTTAATGAAGTCAAAGAAACTGAATAAACAAGGTGCTTACTACAATACTGTTTGTAGCAGTAACGACTTTTCAGGTATAAATAGTGCAGTATTTTTATGTCAACAAGGCATTTTAATGTAATGTTAGTTTATTTCAATATAAACTTTAGAGCACTACACTGAAATTCATGCAATCTTCTTTGTTCAAAAGAGCACGTGGCATTCAAATATCAGACAAGTGTACTCGTAGTTGCGAATCTGAAGTCTTGTTTCTTCAGAGTCGAAACAATAGACAAAGTAGGTCAGTTTGAACTTGCATAGGAGAAACATACCTACCTACGCTATTGTTAGGACATAACTGTTCTTCTATTATATAGGGAAAATCTAAAACTACAAGTCGTGTTCCCTTCGGCAAAAATGTCAGACTTTCGTCCCCTATTTAACCCCTTGGGGGATGAATTTACAAAAATCATTCCTTGGTGCTCACTTTCAATATATAAAGGGACCTTGTGAAAAATTGTATGCTTCTAGACATAGCGGGTAAGGCTGTGCGTTGTCTTTTAGTGAATGCGTTTAAGATTTTTACAAACTATATTCGCCGTAGAGTTTCACTATATCTCATAGTTTCAGAGTTTCCCATAAATTTATGACATCTCAACCAGCTACATAAGATAGAAAACACAGACAAATAAACTGCACCAAATCACATAAGTTCGATACTAAAATAATACCAGCCTGTTACTGTCCCACTGCTGGGCAAAGGCTCTTCTCATACAGAGAAGGCACGAGCGTTGATCACCACGCTTGCTCAAGACGGGTTGGTGATTTCAGACTTGTATTAACTATAAGTCCAGGTTTCCTCACGATGTTTTCCTTCACCGATGTCACTAATGTCTAAGATAAACTCAGAAAGTACATATGAATTGAAAAAGTCACATTGGTACTTGCCCGGATTTGAACCCACAACCTCGTGCATCAGAGACGAGGCCTTAACCACTGGGCCATCACGACATACATAAGGAACAAAAACATAAGTCCAAGTCATAAGTTCGATAACTTCTAAAAAACTAGGTAGTAGATACAACCAGGGTCTGAGAAATTATTCCTCGAAAAACCCTAAAACAGCTCGGGACCCCAACACTACACCAACGAATCTGTAATATAGCATCGTCATCGGAGGGGATCTCGATGTGTAATAGATCGTCACCCATCCACGGAACGACCTCGACAAGCATAGCTTAACCAGCGTTCGACTCGTACGGCTGTTATTATTTAGCCACGACCCCGTGCCCCTGTTTGACCATTTCTCATATATTAAAATTAGGCACTGTAACTATATCTACTTATTAAATAATTTCGTTAAAACTGTAATGTCAAGGAGATGAGAACAAAATTCGCGAATGAAGTATCCTGGGAATATCAATTATGAATTTCCGCGAAGTACTAAGTGAGCTTTATGAAATTCATGTGCAGTTCGACCTACGCCTGAACTTCCACTTATACAATATGATGTGGCCTTGTAATAATACCTACTACACATTATATAACAGAGGTGTACACCTAACTTTTTCCAGTAGGTACCTTTTACGTAATTACGTACATCAAATCTCGCAACTGTTGTGGTGATTAAAAAAGTCCAGAAAAAAACTCATCATTTAAAAAAAGAAAAAAATTAAGAAAATTGACATTCGATTTTAAATTTTAAATCGATGTCTAGTTAAGAGAATCAAAAAAGAGCTAAGTATAATTTTATTATTATATTCAACCTAGCAACTGTATTAAAACAGAGATGGCCGGCACGTGTTTATAACTTCACGACACGACTTTTAAAACCATACGGAAATGTGAAACGGTAACATTTAAAACGCTCTCGTATTTTAATTCCGGCTTTCCGGCTTTGGCTTTACAAGGGCTTTCCTGTGCCTCATTACTAGAACATCTTGGCATTATCGCCTCAAAACGTATCTAGGTTAACACCGCTTAAGTATCTATTCAAGAGCAAAATGTTTTTTTTTCTATCGCTACACGCCTTTCATTCAGCGCCCTTTAATTTATTTAATGTTTATTTTTGTTCTATAGGACAGATTGTTAGTTGCTGCAGCGTAGTACGCTATAGGTTACTTCTACATTTATTACGGATGGAAAATTATTAGGTGTGTGAATAATCTGCCAACTGCAATATTTATTAATGTACCTCGTGCCTCCGACAAGTGATAAATTAATGCATGGAATAAATGTTGACATGTTTGATTCACTGATAAGTTTGATTTAATAGCGCTTCTGTCATTTATGTCAGACGTCATCTGTGTTGACAAACGTGCAGATTATCATCGCGTGTCTCAAGATATATTTATCTCACGCCCACTTACAATGTTAATTAGCTAATGTAATATTCTATTTTCAACAATTTTTCCAACACTGTTCGCGTGATCGTTCGTTTAGCGTGTAAACTAAGTTCGGCACGATTTATGGTGTTTCTTAAGCGTCCAAGCTTAGTAAACGATACTTATATTGCGTTGAACGAATAATAGGTGATGGAAATTAATATTTAGTGTGTCCTTGGCCGTAATACGCGAATATGTAAGCAAAGCTTGAATGAAAATGTCGCCGATAGTACAGAAGCACCCTCGTATTGATTCATTTTCGTACCAAGTTATGATTGAGTCGCCAAATCGAGGTTGAATAAATATGATGTAGGTTTTACTATGCTCTGAATGTGTTCTGACAAAGGAGCCGAGTTGCGTAAAAGCTCTGCTCAATGTATATTTTCATGAAAATAATGCTAATCACTGAACTGAAATGCCTGGCTCATTGAGTTGAATACTTTTCGTTCAGAGTAAATGTCAATATATTTAATGGAGCTGATTGGAGCCCTAAAAACTGGCAGTTACCTGCAGGAATTAAAAGTACCATCGTCATAACAAGAAAATCCGACAACCTTCTGTGCTGAGCCAAAAATTTTAAAGAGTAAGCTAGTGAAAAAATTTAAACTTAAAAAAAAAAACAAATAACTTCGAAAACAAAACACTACAAAGTGAAAAATAACTTTAATTTCGGAAGTCGGTGTCTTTGGTTTTGAATTTTTGTTTTTTGCCACCGACTTACGAAATTAAAGTTATTTTTTCACTTAGTAGTGGTTTTTTTTCGAAGTCGGTTCTTTTTTTTATGTTTTTATTTTTCACTTTTTAGTTGTGGTACCTACCCCACACAAATTCGAATACTACTATCTGCTATGTAAATAACAGTCACAGGAAGTTATCATCATATCATCCACATATACTAAGTGGGAAAAATACGTATTATCGAAGCTTACTCAAAAACTACCCAAGCAAGGTTAATAAAACTTATATGGGACCAACTTGGGAGCATACCCTTTCATACAAAAAAATAATTTTCAGAATCGGTCTACAATTGATGGAGAAATCGGCGGACATAAACAAAAAAAAAAAATTGAAGCTCCTCCATTTTGGAAGTCGGTTAAAAAAGAAAACACGCAACTGAAATTCCTAGTTTCTGCGGTCTCAGCGAACGAGTAGGTAGAGGTAGGTCGGAGATTGCTCATTAACATTACTTCAAAGGAATGTCATACTCAAATGTTTATAAATTGTACCTACTATATATACGAGTTCTTCTAAATGCGGGAATGACTTATCTGGAGTTGTGGTACAGCGTGAGAATGATGTCGAACTAATCCCCAGCCGAGGAATTAGAGTTGCCAATGCTGCAAAACCTCTTTGACATCATTTTGAACTCTGGAATGGCCGCAGTTTCAAGAGATTTTTTTCCCATATATATTATAAATAAACAAACTAAAGCCTATATATCTGCTGACTAATGAGACTTAGGTAGGCACACAAGCCTTCTGCTGGCGAGTTTGTTGCGCCACTTCTTCCCAACTAAAGCATTAATAGGATGTGGTGAAGGGCAAGTGTTTTGAGGGACTGTCTTAAATAATTTTGACGTTCAACAACTGCTGATTCTCAGCCTAATTTGAATAAATGAGTTTTGTTTCTGAGGCTAATCAACACTAAATGTATGTATGAAAATATATTTAGTTAGCCAATCACAGGACTTGATTTTGACACGTGTTGTGCCTTTCCTAACTATGATGTAAGTGACTATAAATACACAGTGTCGTAGTTAATGTAGGCAATCATGAATTGATATGATAATCGTGTAACAAGAGATCTGTAGCCGCTGTAGGTATAAGTTCTTTTAATGAATAACGTCTCTTAGTGAAGTCACCAGATATGTTATTTGATGCCGTAAGGAAAATAGATGCGCATCGGTACTTGTATCTTGTCAGTGGATGGATAGGTATTAAATACATTTAAATAGGTTTTAGGTTTAAAGATATTTATTCTCAAAAAAAGACACAAAGTCACTTACATGAGAACAATGGTTAAACAAATTATAAATATAAAGTTCATCACAGTCGTCACTGTAGCAATTATGATGTAACACACATCCAATCCATTCAACTTTTAGGAAGGGTGTTATTTGTGATTAAATATTCAGCTAATTGGGTTTTAAATGCATTGAATGAGTGTAACCTTCTTATACACGAGGGTATATTGTTGTATAATTGTGTTCCTTCAAAAGTTAACATTTTTTTGCCAAATTTAGTTCTCATCTTCGGTAAAATCAGAAAACTAGCTCGGCGAGTGCTACGTTGGGTTACTTGTTTGACTTTAGTAAACGATAAATTAGTCTGTATACTTTATTTAAATTGGAGGTGAATCATACAATGGAAGTATTTATGCAATTACTAATTGCGCCCTGCCGTTTCACCCGCATACGTTTCGATCCCTTGGGAATAACGGGACAAAAAGTATGCTATGTTAGGACATAGGATACTTTTTGAGATTTGGCACATGATGTGGATTAGGACCCAGGTATTGGTCTACCTATGTGCCAAATTTTGTTCAGCCGTTTTAGGGTAAAACTGTAACAAACAATCAAACGAACTCATTTTGCATTTATAATATTAGTTAGAAAGTTAGGATTTATAAAACCAGAATATCTTCACAACATATCCAACAAATGATCAAACATGTTATGGTACAGAATTCTAATATTTTTTGACGTTCTGTGGAAGAACACTTTTTCGTTGGTAAGAAAAAAAAAGACAAGATAATCATGAAAATTGGTTTTAGAATCTCTGTGCAAAGTGGATTTTTTCCCTAACCAATTTGAGGGTAAAATGAATCTGCTTATCCAGTCATTCTAGGGGTACTAAGTAGGGTAAGGGTAGTATCTTATCCTACCCTAGGGACTAAATGTCACTTTTTTAATCTTCTGCACATCTCAAAGACTTCTGATTTAAAAAATCCTTTTCCTATTAAAGGAGTGCACAAAACGTAGTCATAAACGAAGGGGATGGTGCACAATAGGTAACGTACCGCACAATATTTCAATTGACAATAAATTCCTTTGACCCGCTTTACTTGGACGACAGTGCCAAGTCCTGTGTGAATGCGAAATGGCGGGATGGCTTTTGGGTTCATGACATTCTTACATTCATACCGCGTAATATAAGAATATTCCGCATTTAAAATTGAATTCAGAATATCGATCAAAAAGCTCAAAGAGGGCGTCTGATTTGACGTAATTTTATCGAAACGGGTTACCCGAAGCAGGGCTCGCTCCACAAACTTTCGGGAACATACATACTGGCAAAACTTGGTGTTTCGGACTTCTTGACTCAAAAGAGTTACAGTGCGGTTCCAACTAATTTCTTAGGGCCCTCACTCTATTCGTAACATGGGTAATTAAGAGATGTTAAATAGGGACAGGCGAACAATTAAGTGCTTCTAGGTTTTATTGAAGATTTTGCTGCTGAAACTAAAATGTTCGATCGAGTTTAAGAAGGTGGCTTTTGTTAGGAGAAGTGGCACTAGAGTGAAGATCGATAGCCGCACTGAATGGGACCCGTCTCGATAGCCTAGTTTTTGTGGCGGCTTAGCAGAATTTACGCGGGACAGGCACAATAGCGTTGGGTTTGAGCTTAATGTCGCCTGTTCCTCTCTTTTCGTTTGAGGTTATTTGACGCAGCCTGGAACGTGTATGACTAGTTAGATACGTATAGATTAAGTAGGTTGCCTACAGACTGTGTAACTATCTTTTTGTTTGTATAAATGGGGTTTTGATTGCGTAGCTTTTAACGCGCTCGAAAGGTGATCAAAAATAGAATTATGTTCTAGTAGCTATTTCAATCAATTAATTCTATCTCAAGTTATCGCAGTAATTTATGGTTATTTAATTAAAAAAGTTATAGTTATTTAGTTGTCATAGTAACATGATTAGAAACAATGCAGTAGAAAATATACTTGTGTAAACTTTAAGATGGTAACGACATCTTACGAAAAAAAAAAAATATCGACCTCTTATTTTATCTTAGGTATTCTGTACCGACCTTTTTCATTTTATTTTAGTGATAATCAGTGGAAACTTGTAAATTTTCTTTAATTTCATATTTAAAACTTGTAAATGGCCTTCAAATTTATTTTTTAAGAACACTGTTATAATTTAGCTGTAAGTTTCCGCACTGAATAAAATATCTGTATTTTTGTATACCCAACAACCATCGCGTTTAATCTTCTGCGCCAAATAACTGGGTCAAAACAAAAGTTTTATATCGTTAAAAGGCCCTATCACATTTTCACTGCAGGCAATATTTTAGCAAAATATTAGCCGTATTCTTAAGACAGACGGTATAGAAATGTAGGACTATTTCATCTATCATTATCGCCATTAAACTATGGCAGTATTAACGGCCGGAGATGTTTTCCGTTTTGTTAAAAGTACGAGTCTATTACAACGAACTAATATTGCAATGTAAATATTATTAAGTGAATAAGATAGAAGAATCAAAATCAATCTGCCTAGACATTTGCCAACTATATTGGGGTCAGCTTCCAGTTTAACCGGATGCAGCTGAATACCAGTATTTTACATGGAGCGACTGCCTATCTGACCTCCACAACCCAGTAACTGGGTAATACGATACCCCTTGGTAAGACTGGTTGTCAGACTTTCGGGCTTCTGACGACCCGTAACGACTGTCAAAGATCCATGAATGACAGCCGGGACCAACGGCTTAACGTGCTTTCCGAGGCACGGAGGAGTCTCGGTATGTAAAGATGGTCACCCATCCACAAACCAACTCCGGCAAGCGTAGCTTAACCTGATGGATCGATCCGTGCGGCAGTTATTACTTAGCCACGAGATAAAGAAGTCTTAGTCTTAGTTAAGATAGAAGAATAATTGATAAAAAAATCATTGTTAGCTTATTCGTATTTGACTTTGTCCTCCAAATTATCTGGTTGCAAGCTTTTGTGCATTTTTGGATTCCTGAATTTCTTAGTGACGGGAAATATTCTTATGTATTTGAAACTGTTATACAAGACTGAGAAAAAATAAACTTTAAGACTCTTAATAGTGTCACCTGTAGAGATTTTCGTCACAAACTGAAGAGACATAACGTGCCGTGACGTGCCTACAGTGTTAAATCTGTAAGATCCGATACGACTAGTAAAAATATAACCGCGGTTAATTGAGCATAAAACATTAATTTTCTATTTTGAACGAAACGCTACGAACGTTTGTATGTAGCTCACTGTTTCATACGAGTTATGTGCTTTGGGGCGTAAAAGTAAACTTTTTACATCTTCCGTTACCGTTGTTTTCTATTGATTTACTTAAGATTAGTTGAAGACGATGGCCAAAAGGGCCTATGTCCTGCAGTGGATTACGATTGAAGGACAAAAAAAATTTCAACCTACAAGATTTTGAAAATAATCTTATTTGATTTCTTTGGCAGTGTCGTTAACGAAAGCCCTCGGCGGGCCTTTTCGCCACCTGAGGCTAAGGATCGTAAAAGGATTGTGCCAATACATGGGAAAGTCAACATCGCCTCGCAAAAACACAAAGTTATAAATCACCAAACCTTCCAATTGATGAATTCAATTCAATTGAACCGGTCCAGGTTCAGCAGTAATTTCAGGATAGATGCACTAAAATACTCTTTCCGAGTGGTGATCCTTAAAAATATACGTCCGGCGCAAACGGAACAGGCTGCCCAACTACCAACCTACTGAATGGCGGCTGACTCACGGCGAAGCTGATCTTATAGATGTAGCGACACGAGGCAAGTGGAACTGACAGTATACAGTAGCTCAGTGTTTTTCAACCTTTTTCATGACGCGACCCGCATGGTACGAACAATTTTTTCGCGACCCCCTGTCCTCCACTATTTATAATCTGTATTTTATTCAATATTCAAAAGTCATTTATTCAAACTAGGCTGAGAATCAGCACTTTTCGAACGTCAAAATTACATAAGACATACCCCAAAACGCCCATCCTTCATATTATAATACAAATATCAAATAAGTACAACATTTTTTATTATTTTTTATAATGACATATCGGCTAATTACAAAATTAACAGACATATTACGTCGCCAAACACTTTCACGGAAAAGCGATACGATAGATTTGTGGGGAAAACGTATCCGAAATAAAATCCTAAATAAATAGGAGGCTAGTTCCTAATTAAATCCAAAGTATATTTTATGTAAATTGTATGTAGTATAATTGAAGGATTTATGAGGTTCATGGCTATGAGGGATTTCCCAGTAGAGTAAAAACGTTTTTAAATGCAGCTATAGATGAGGTAAGTTTTGGAACTAACCCAAAAGAAAATCTGCTGGAATTATCTAAAGAAACAAAACAAAGTTCAATAAAAAAAAAAAAACGTTGCCTCGCTGCCCCCTTATAGAGGCTTCGCGATCCCCCAGGGGGTCGCCTTCCCACACGTTGAAAAACACTGCAGGAGCTTATATGCGTACGCGTTTCTCAGCACCGATACAGTAGCGCATTTCAAGGACACCGACTGCAGCGTCGCAAGGTCAATTAGCTAATCCCCTTTTACCGGTACTACGAGTACGTGTGATAGTAGTAATCTGTGGAAGTCCGTCGCGGGGGAGTTGTTGGTACTTTAATCGATATAGCTAAGCGACTGCATGGCTGCACGAAACCGCGATTTTAGCATAATGATTCACGTCTATATTGCGATTAAATGCAGGATTTCTAGAGTTCTAAGATAATCAAATAACGATTATATCAGTTTATCATTGGACCCACTTTACAAACTCATCAGGGTTGTAATGTTGGCAGATCCGCAGTCAGAGTTGGCCCTTATTGTTGCTGTCCGATAAAAAAGCCGGTCAACTGCGTGTCGGACCGTGTTAGGTAAAAATCGGATTAACGAATTCTTATTGCATTTACGATATCAAAAAATTGCTTTATTCTATTTAACACACTTCAATGGTAAAAAAAATCTCTGAAATAGTTTGTTTTCTTTTATAAAGGTACGTTTGTACAAAAGCTTCAGTAAGCACCTCGGAACACGTCATTTGGATGCGCTTCGCTCAATGGAAGCTCCATTGAGGTAGGTTTGAGTGTCAGCACGATCTTTTATATGAATGTCTGCAGGCATGTGGGTTATGCATGGTGGTATAAAACGCACCCGTATTGTGTGCGGTAACATAAAGGTAGGTTTCATTCTCGAATCTAATATTAAAAAATTCCTACTTGACAATACAAAACACATGTTTACTTCACATTATGCAGGTAGAGCAATGGTGGATAATTTGACGGTAATAAGCATCAATTTCCAAAAACAATAATGTCCGACGAGTGATATTAAAAGTGTTTGAAACAAAGACTATCAAAAAGATAATGTTTCTTGTCGTTTCGCGAAATTGCGACGTCAACACGCTTAGCACGACAACCGTATGGTTTGTTAAATTTTTTATTGCTGTGAGAAACCGCACGAGAACCGAGGAAAACGCTTACTGGATTAGATACAGGTTGCGAAAATTCATTGATTAAGAGAATTTTCGTATCTCGTAGACTAAACGTAATCTAGATTAAATTCGCTAAACTAGTTCAATATTTTCAGGTACTTACCAGAAAATTGGGTGCGAACAGAAACTGTCGTTACATACGACAGTTTCTAGCAAGCAGGAAGAAGAAACTGTCATAAATTAAATAAGGAATTTTGATCACGACGTGTGTGAGTGACAAACGTCCTAGACAACGGAGTTACGCACAAGTAAAACGTCATAAGTACTATAAAAATACATGATTTACTAGCTACACATAGTATATAATGCAGATTCTAGTGGAAGCCGTAATGAGGAAAGGTCAAACACAATGCCTTACTCGTTATTTTGAGGATTAACGGCATAACCAACATACGGTAGCTGACAAAAGAGAAATTGGGATTTCTATCGCGTTCGCACTCTTTTGTCATAATGCAGCAACCCCAGGTGTTGAGCCAGGAGCAGATATTTTTTTGCTAGCCGTCAAACAATTAAATGTGGCATTGTACCGCAAATGAATAGCGGATCCAGGGCGGACATGTCATTGCAAGCACATAATGAAAGGTATACCTTTTATCCGGCGAGCCCTGTGTGCGAACGCCGGCGTCCGTGGCGGTAAGCCCCCGGTGATGTAGTGTCGTAGAGTGTAAGGGTGATGGAAGCGCCAAGGAGGGCTCCTGGCCGCGAGGGGCCGGCGTTGCTGCGCGTAGCGAGCGATGGGCGCGCGTGTGCCTCGAGGTCGGTGTGCCGGCGGAGTGGGCCGCGCTGTCACAGCCGGCGAGGGTGCGCGCGCCTGCACCACCGCGCATGCGCCCTCGTGCGCCGCAAGCGATTAAACTAAATACACTAACACGCAGCGCCACTACATGTGCTATACTGGCGCGCTGCCGCCTCACCTACATATCGAGGTGAGTATTATACGTATTTTTTTTATAATCTTCGGTTTTGACCTATATTATTTTCTTACTTAGTGTGTTACTAACTTATTGTAAACGTTTAGTAGAATTAATTGAACCAAGGTTTCGTAAGAAGTTGTGTTCGTAGTCACGAGCTACATCAACAAAAGCTTTGACATTCACCATCGTTTCTGCAGATGAAAGAATTTTCAGTATCGTGATAGTTTTTTTCCTTCAGCCGGTTTACCATAACAGATTACAAATAGAGTATAATATATTAAAATATGCAGACGGAGAGTGAAGTATTGTTTGATATAGGCTGTGTAGTTGTTAAGATCAGCTGTTTGTATCAGGTTATCGGTGGGTGGTATCGATTGGCGGCACTTTCACCGCTGGGCGCGAACGTTAACTGTTATTCTATGTTTTGGCGCGGCTCCAGCAATGGCGGACACCCACCCTGTTACTAAGCACACGCCATTTTCGCGTAACAATTAGGACTAACTTAGGTGACTAATGAGTAAAAAAAAGTTGCCAAAGATAATAAAAATAAAATTTTCCTGATTGTAATGTGATGTATTTATTCTGGATGCTGAATAGAGCGGCGTATAAAGAGATCAAAACAGACGTTTGTGTATCCTTCATGGTTCATAAATTCGTGATGTTCCTTTTGTCGAGTTTGTAGGAGCGGCACAACAATGTCTGTGTTTATATATCATGTGAAATTGTAATCGCAGACCGCTCTGGTGACCCTGAAAATGATTTAAATTGAAAATAAAATTTTGTCGAAACGAAAGGTACTTACTTATAAATTCTTTTGCTTAGAAGTTATAAAACCTAAATTATCCCATAATTAAAAACTTTAATGAATTACCAAACAATTAAAATATTGCACAGTTCCATATTACATGAAAAATTACCACTTTGTATAATAAAATTATAGTAACTTTATTAAGTAAGTTACTTAGATCACACATTACTTACCCATAATTACGGTACGGTATTCTGTAGGTAACCGCACAAATGTAGTAAATATGTGAAAAAAAAAAAACTATAAAGCACTATGCATCGTTTTCGTAACGTGTTTATGCGTACGCTACACGGAGTATCTGCATTGCTACAAACCATCCAAAAATCTTTAAATCGAGATTTTTTTTTTTCTTTTTTTTTTCTTAAGTCAGAGGAGAACCACATACAGTAAAAACAATGTCTAAAACCAGATTTTCAATAACTTTAATGAAACATGACGCAGGTTTTTGTGTCTGAAGCTTTAAACACTTAGGAATGCAGTTAAGTATATTATTTTATAATACGTTACTTATATAATAAAAAAACATAAACTTAGGCACTGCATTTGGTGTTATTTTTTTTAAACTTATCCCAATTATGAAAAATACTGGCCTGTTATTTAATAATTAATTTGACAGACCATTCATTTTATTTAGTTAAGTAACTATACGAGATCTGTTCCATTTTTAGAATTCCATATTTTATTAACCTGGTCGATATCCCTACCTACGGGTTTTTGAAAGGGGTCAAGTCCAGTATGGTTCTATTGAACATGACCTTGCTTTGCATAACGTGAAGGGTTCGGAATTACTACCGGGCACACAGCACGCAAGTTTTTTTGCTGCATAATAAGATCACCCCTCTTTTTGAATGCTTATTGATAAAATGACCAAGTAAATGTTCCGTATGCACTTTGGTCCTGCTCTTTTTTATTAAATCCATTGAGCTATTCTAAACGTAAAGCCAAATAAGGTAAAATAATTAGCTTAAATTATTTTATTAAATTACAAGTCGTGTTGATTCAAAATTGACTTCTACTGTGTACTGTATTGTTCGTAGCTACTTAAGTAAGTATGTAGGAACAAAATGCGAACGTTTAGGTAGATGTGAAGGTTGCCGCGGACAGGCGCGACGCGACACCGGTAAAGAAAGAAAGAAAGAAAGAAAGAAAGAAAGAAAATATATTTATTTAGCACAGACTAAAACACACAATATAATAAAAAGCAAATATATATATATTTTTTTATCGGTGGAACAATTTCCGAGCAGTTTTCATATAAATTGATCCACCAGAGTCGCGTCGCACCTGTGTGTGGGAGCTTTTAATCAATCACGTCACCGCCACCACGCCTGAATAGATTCGGCTAGCCGTCGCATTACGTTGTATGTATGTAACAAGGTTAGGATACAATGTAACGATCGTCTGGCAATTTGTTTGTAACACTTCCATCAAGAGTTTCTATGTATCCTGTACCCTTCTTCTTTTCATGTGGTTAGTGACTAACCTGGTGTCAGAGTTTTAAAGCCGCCCATGGACCTCTGACTTTGCTTCACATGCCGACGAGAAATATTTCTCAGGCCGGTTTCCTCACGATGTTTTCCTTCACCGTTTTTAAGTAAGTGATAATTATTGCACATGAATCCGAAAAGTCAGTGGTCGAGACCAGTCAGACTTGGCAGTCTGACGGTCACACCACGAGGCTATTCCTATACCCTAATTGAGTAATACACGATCAATCACAATCTGAATCGTTTTGAAGCAGATTGCTAATCCATTGCTTCATAAGTTCGAAAAAAATCTCTACAACGTACATAACGCAATGAATGTTGTTGAACTGTCAAAATGAAACAGATTAGTCGTAATCGTTTATGAAAATATGTTACGTAATTAGATAGCTGGAGTCTGGATCTGTGCCCAATGTGGGTAATAGGATCGCCCCTTATTCATGGGACTTAAACTAGCGAAATCCGGGTGTACCTAACTAATATACAAGTAGGTAATATGCGTTCGCAATGTATTTGCCAAACATGTAAACAAACACGAGTTTTCAGCTTAGACAAAAATCAACTTTATGCAAGTGTAAGTAAAGTTGATTTAAGACCGACTAGTACTATTTATACAGTTCGGCCGCCTACGCCGTCAGGAAAGTAAGACAATACACTGACGTCGATACAGCTCGTTTAGTCTATTTTAGTTATTTTCATAGCGTTATGTCCTACGGTCTTCTGCTGTGGGGCAAAGCTGCTTATATTCAAAATATATTTGTCCTTCAAAAACGAGCTGTTCGAGCTATTTACCAGCTAGGTGCCAGTTTCTTTGAGAGATTTTTTCAAAGATATTGGTATCCTCACGGTGGCATCTCAATTCATCTTCGCCAATATCTTATATATTAGGCAAAATATGCACTTATACACTAAAAACAGTGATTTTCACAATGTTAACACTAGAAATAAGGACAAACTACGAGCTCCCTTTCACCGGCTTCATAAGGTTCATAACGTATATGTATGTGTATGTGTATGTGTAGTCCGAATTAAAGAATATATTATTATTATATTATTATAACTCATTTGTTGGGCTTGGTATAACTTTTTATAACAAGCTACCCTCTTCTCTGGTAGATTTGCCTTTTAATGCGTTTAAAACGAAAGTAAAATCCAAGCTTTGTTCAAAGGCATACTATTCTATCAACGACTACTTAAATGATAAGAATAGTTGGTCGCTGTGATTAACTCAAGGCAATGTTTATGTTCTTTCTCTAGCTTACTTACTGACAAGTTATATGAGTTTATATAATTGTTTATTTTATTTGACTTTATAAGTCAAGTTATTTAAATTTAATTTATTGTTGACATAATCTACTCATCACAATGTTTTATTTTTATGAGTTGTATTGCAATATGTGGTTAGCTAGTGACCTCGACAATTGATCATATTATTTATTGTTATTAGTAATTAACTGTTTGTTTATTTATTTTACCTCGATGGTCCTAGTTTATCATGTATAACTTCCACTTACAACTATATGTAAGCGGGCACGCCCTTTATGCCTGGGGGGTTTTATTTAGATATTAAGTTCTGTTTACGTAATTTTTTTTTTTATCTCTGCCTGAGCGTAGCTGTTCTCGATGATTTTGTCTGGTATATTGGCGTGTGCTAGCTAACATATGGCTAATAATTTAAATAATGTTTTGTGTTGCGTAATGTTAATTATTTTGAATATATATAGAATCTTTTTTTTGTTGTTCTTCTAACTGAACAGACAGCTGTGCAGCTGGGGAGTTTGTTGCGCCACTTCTTCTTCCCAGCTAATGTACTAGGAAGTGGTGAAGGGTGGGCGTTTTGGGGGACTGTCTTATGTAGTTGACGTTCGAAAAGTGCTGATTCTCAGCCTAGTTTGAATAAATGACTTTTAAATTTGAATTTGAATTTATTGAAAAAAATATGGCATTACAGTTGTTTTTACTAAAACTGGTGTTTGTTTACATGCTTGGCAAATGAATTGCGAACGCAGATTAGGTATACACTCACTGCCTATATCATGAAAATAAAAAAGGTAGTTTCTCAGTTTTCTTAAAATGCCATTCTGTTCGATAGCATGTGTCAGCTGACAAGCATCCTTGCTTTTATTGTATCGCCTTACTTGTTTGAGCTCGACACTAAATATTTTCGCGAGGAATTTTGTAAAATCTGCTCTTCTGAAATAATTGAGGTCACTTTGATGCCACGAATATGACAAAATTTTTAGATTTTAGAGGCTAAGCGCCTACTGTTCTACTTAACAGTGGAAACTTTGGCACGGCATCTTTCAAGATTAACTTACCGCTGAATAGTTTTTTTTTCATAGTTTCGAAGACTCTTTATTTTTTTTCGATCTGTCATATCGAGAACTTAAATAACTCAAAATGCGTACCAACTACGGAAATCAAAGTTATACCTAGTACACCCGGCTACACATCAAGCTATACATTTCCAGTATAAGCTGCTCTCGCATTATACGGAAATCCTATAATAAGCGAGATCAGCAAAATGTTTAATGTGTAGCCGTGTGTACCTACTATAGCCAACAAAAGGAAGTGAATATTAAAAGACGAAACGAGGTCAAATGGTTTCATGAAAAGGCAAAATTTAGTTTAAAAGATTAAATGACATTCGAAAACTTATTTTATAAATTACTAGCTGCGCCCTGCGTTTTCACGCGCTTAATTTATATCCCATGGGAATATCAGGATACAAAGTATTTTACGTCCTAAGCCAGGTCCTGGTCTACTCGTGTGCCAAATTTAATCCAAATCCTTTCAGCCATTTTAGCGTGAAAGCGTAACAAACAAAATCACTTTCGCATTTATAATATTTGTTAGGATTTGATTTTAGATTTAGATTTTTATTTATGTAGTGGTTTCCTGTGTTCCTAATATGTTACTGATATATGATGTTGATATATAGATAGTACACCACTGCTTACCCCTTCGGGAAATAAAAGTGTGGTGTTAATGTGTATTTTATAGTTTTTATTACCTCGTCAAATACAGACTTTAGAAAAAAAACTATATTTTTGTTATGCATTTTTAACCGACTTCCAAAAAGGAGGAGGTCATATGTTCGACGCGTATGTATGTTTTTTTTATTTTTATTTGTTTTTTAATAGTTTTTATTAGCGCGTAAAATACCGACTTTAGAAAAACACGATATTCACTGCATTAAGAATGGAAACTGAAAAACATACTCAGACCAGTAATGGGACATTAGCTCGGAGTATTTTAGCAGCAATGGAGTCGTATGTGTTCGCTGCGGCTAGTGGCATCAGGTCAAGGACAATGCACAAATCCGCAGTCTCCTTCGTGGCGCATACCTACTAACATATTGTATAAACACGCATGTCCTAATAGTTAGAGCTTATGTCCTAGTTAGAGCTTTATAAAGGAGCTCGTCCGGGGAAATACAGGAAATACAGGTGGTCCAAATAGTGTCGTCATGAAAAAAAAAAATGGATTGTTTATATCCAGGAGTATCCGAAAATACATCATGTATAATCTTTCTTTACATAGTATAAAATGACGTCGCTTCCGCTGTCTGTTCGCTTAGATCTTTTAAACTACTCAACGGATTTGAATGCAGTTTTTAGCAATAGATGGAGTGGTTCCAGAGGAAGGTTTATATGTATAAAACATACCCGTGCAAAGCCGGGACGGGTCGCTAGTTATATATATACATATACTCGAAAATTATAGATTTATGGAGTAAATGTATAATTTTCGAGTCAACTTTTTTGTGATATTGTGCAAGCCTACATTCCGCCTAGGTTTTTGAGATGTTTCAGTTGTGTTTTTGTGATTGTTTTTTTATACAGTGTGCTACTACTAGTTGTACTAGCAGACAGTATAAAAAAAAAAAATGTATAAATTTCGACACTGTATTACTCGAACGCAAATTTCTCCTTTTCGATGAAAATTTGTGTATCTTGAATTAGTGATAGGAAGATGATTATTTTATGTCTGAAAGAATATTCCATAATAATGAAAATTGCAAAAAAGAGTGTAAAGCAACCGTGTAAAAATAAAGATAGTTTTTTTAAAGCGGTTCCCATAACATTTTCTGAAAATTTATAAAAATAATTATAACTCGAAACCTATCATAAATCGCGGAACATACATGGGATATTTGGCATGAGAAATCATTTTTAGGGTTCCGTAGTAAACAAGGAACCCTTATTTATAGTTTCGCAGTGTCCGTCTGTCTATTTATCTGTCCGCGGCTTAGCTCAGAGACGGCCAGTACTAGAAAGCTGTATTTTGGCACGCCGACAAAGTGGTAAAATAAAATCAAGAAAAAACATTTTTTTAGGGTACCTCCCCTACATGTAACGCGGGGATGTTTTTTTTCTCGTCTATATTCTTCAGCTTTACTATATTATTATTAATTATTAATATTATTAGCTTTTGCCCGCGGCTTCACTAGCGTGGATGTCGGAAAATATCCGACCTACTACCGGGATTAAAATTACCCTATCCAATCCAGGTAAACAATGAATTATTTCCGTAATACATTGTTTTGATAGGTCCCTCTATTGGTTTACGCGGCGCCACAGCGCGGTGAAAACCTTATGAAAATCCGTTCGTTAGTTTTTGAGTTTCTCGCGTTCAGACAGACAGACGCAGCCTGGCGCGGCGAGGAGACTTAGTTTTATAATAATTACTTATGTGGTGATAGTGATGGGTACTTATTCTCAGTATGGGAGCTTTCCAATTGAGCACGGTTGCATATTGCACACTTATTGATTGTTTGTGTGAGGTTCATGCAAAGGTCGCACCTCGTGTACGTAATCAATCCATGTTTTTGTTTCAGCCATTTTAATGTTATATACCTATGATGGTTTTTAGTAATCATGGTGATCGATTTTTATTTACTAGTGGCTTTAGAATATTAAGGCCACAAATATAACGTAGTTCTGTATTGAGGTTATACAACCGGCCGCGCACAATGGTCGACTGCTCGAATTTCGATACTCGCACGCACACAATCAATCTGCCTAGCCTTTTCCCGACTATATTGGGGTCGTCTTCCAGTCTAACCGGATGCATCTGAATACCAGTATTTTACATGGAGCGACTGCCTATCTGACCTCCACAACCCAGTAACCCCAGTTAGTGAGTTGTGGAGGTCAGATAGGCAGTCGATAATACCATACCCCTTGGTAAGACTGTTTGTCAGACTTTCGGGCTTCTGACGACCCGTAATGAGTGTCATAGATCCACGAATCACAGCCGGGACCAACGGCTTAACGTGCTTTCCGAGACACGGAGGAGTCTCGGTATGTAAAGATGGTCACCCATCTACTGACCAACGGCAAGCATAGCTTATCGTGATGGATCGACCCGTGCGGGAGTTATTACTTAGCCACCAGCTCCTCGCACGCACACTCACACACTCGAATATAATAGAAAGAGAACATAACGGTTTTTCCTTACATGACGATTTCTACCAGTCAACTACAAGCAAGCTCCGCAGGAACTTCATTCCAAAACAATATTTTTTTGAGTTTAAAAAAAATATTTCAAATCAGTTAAATCAAGTTCTGATAAACAAAAACCAATCAAAATCCAGTTGTACCTAATTTTGTTAGTACAAATTTCGTAAAATTACGTAACACTTCCATAATAGGTATTAAGTGTAGGCGGATTGTATTGTGTCCTCCATAAGTTTCTGTATGTAACAATTTAATTGACACCAGCACAAGTTCCTATAGAGTTCATTATGATGGTTATGCAACATCTGCTACGAGTGTCTACGTAATAAACACGTCCATCTGTCGTATCTTCGTAGCGGAGGACGTAATATTTCAGTAGGTACCTAAATTAATACAATGCGATTTTCGTAGCACTGCCTGGTATAAGCATTTCGTAGCTATACTACGGCTAGCTACGGCGTAGCCGATGGCTACGGCGCTCACTGATCAATTAATAAAAGTTAGCGTCCCATAATAATTTTTGTTCAATATGACGGAAGTATGAACAATCATTTTATAAAGGTAAATTGTTTGCATTATACTAAAATATCAAAATTATGTCAGTAGTTTTGGATATCCCATTTCAAAGTTATCTCGAAAGCAAAACTATTATAACAAGACTGATTTATCGTTGTTTTGCACTTCTATTCAAGTTAAGTTGGTTATGTTATCAGTGTAAACTGTGATATGAAAAAAATGGTGCACATTAAGGAAGGTCTGTATTTTTTATTCGCACATAAACAAAAAAAAAATAGTTCGATTTATACTATTAAAAAAAAAGTAGGTACTGATATTTACCAACTTGTCTAAGTTTGAACTGTGTTACGTTTAAAAGTACAAATTAGCACACGTATCATTTCGATTCCATTATATAACAGGGACTACTAGCTGTACAGGGTGTCAGGGACATCGACACGAAAACTGTTACCATGGATTCAGTAAATGATTCTGAATCCCCCTTTGTTGAAATTTTTCGCGTGTTATTATAAAAAAAATCTGCTGTTCCATACATTTTGATCGCGTAGGTATTGCACTTTTCTATGAAAAAACTGATTTAAAAAAAAATGCCGACGAAAAATTTCAACGCAGGGTTCAGAATCCATGGTAACAGTTTTTGCGTTTTATGTCCCCTGCCACCCTGTATAAAAATATGCTATACATTTTAAAAATGTAGTTGCCTCAAAAATATTGATTTATTCAATATTTTGTCATTACATCGACCAGTGAAGCCGCTATCAAAGGACAATAAAGATAAACTACTTAGTTAAATTTTGGAGACATTAGAACAATCAGAAGTTGTGTAAGATGAGGAGTGATGTAACAAAGTACATAAAAAAAATATTAATTACCAAGTTAAATTATATGAAAACGATTTTTTCATACTATTTAATGTTATAAATGATACCCTTCACGATTTCAGTATTTAACTATTTCGTCCCCCTAACTTTTGGAAATTAATCACTGCGGCGGTGATATAATGTTACCTGAATTACGTATTATATCACGATCCGTTAATTAATTGGTATTTAGAGAAAATTGGTGCTTAGGTAACCTTATCAATGTGGTAGTATTGTACGTGGGCTGGAAATTAGTTCTCCATTACGGCTACTAGTGAAATTGGAGCCCGAATGAAATCACTCGGGCGTGCTGAATACGAAATAGATGGTGGAAATCATACCTTAGTTTTTCGCTGAAAATTGTTATTAAGCTCGATTTTTTTCCCTAGAATATTTTATGTAAGTCGGTACTGTCGGGGTGTAAGGGCGCACTTACCATCTCAGTGCCCCAAGTCAACCCCACCTGCTCGTGGTGCACCCTGTTGATTAACAAACGAGGCTCAGACAACCGACAAATGGCGGTATAACCATTTCTAAATAAAACTTCACGACTAAATGGCTCACACTAGTGACGGGCAGCAGGGTCACTAGTTCAAGAAGCTGTGTTATACGATCGGCACCCGCATGCCCAGCGAGGCCGGTCGGGCCCCGGGCCCCGGCTCCCGGCAGCCTTGCTATTCCTGATTTTGGCGGCGGACACGGTAACGGCAAGGTCCGCGCGAAGAGTCCCCAGGGTACGAATGGCAGCTAAAACCAACTGACCTTGGCGACGTATAACGGACACACGTTACGGCTCGACGAACACCTAGTGCAGCTAGAAAAAGAGCTCGGAAAAATGAGGTGGCACATTCTTGGGTGGCACAGTTCGAAGAGAAGGGGACACAATAACCTACGAATCGGGTAACCTTTTATATTTTCGAACTTTCTTGAGAAGGAGGGGCTTTTCTTGATGAATTCCTTCTTTTAGAAACAGCCCCAAAGAAAGTAGACGCGGCGAAAAGTTGTTTTCAAGAGTCGTCACGAATCGTCTAGCGTGGAGACTCGTCGAGTTTCAGCCACCGGAGCAGGCCGGGCTTCGACGAGGATACAGCACTATAGACCACATCTACACAGTGCGGCCAACTATACAGATGTCCGTTGAATATAATCCGCCCCTATTGCCTATGAGAAGGCTTTTGACTTTATCGAGACCTGGTCTGTTTTGGAGTCTCTGCAGCGATGTCAAGTCGACTGGCGAAACATCCAAGTGCTGAGATGTCTTTACAAAAATGCTGCGACAATGACCGTCCAAACTCAGGACCAGCGTATTGAACATATAATCCTTCTGCATCGAAGGGTGAAACATGGGGACATAATTTCTCCGAAATTGTTCTCTAACTCATTGGACACCCAGCAGTTGACTGCTGTAGGCTGATGATGAGATAATGCCGCTATGCCAACATTGTACGGTACCTGTGTATAAAAAGAGGTCAGAATTCCACACTTGCTTTTTGCCTTCCATTATTTGGATACTGACCATTATCTAGTAAGTGGTTTTCAAACCACTTACCAGGCACATTATCCACCTGCCGGGGTTGCTAGTTTGTCCGAAAGGGATATCGCGGCCCGGCACACAGGCAACGGAAGAAACACGGGTGGGTTTTAGTCAGTAAAAGTCTGACACGCCCTCCCGCTCCGCGCAGAGCGGGAGAAGTTATTTGATAACTTCCCACACTCAAAAAAAAAAAAGGCACATTATCCAAATATACTACCTTCTTCTCTCTGATGCAGGATGAGGGAGGATGTAGATGTAAATAAGTAAGACTGGTCAGTTGAAATAACATTTAATGTGATGACGAGGTGAGTCTACAGAATAGATTGACTAAAAGATGAACATATAGAAAAACTAGCTTTTACCCGCGGCTTTGCCCGCGTGTAGACCGGTCTCAATAAATATTTTTTCTTTCTTTCTTTTCATTTTAAATTATCTACCGGGAATGTAGGCACTATCGGGATTCTATGTCCTGACCCAGGTCTTGGCTAGCCTGGGTGCAAATTTGACCGAAATCCATTCATCTATTAAGGTATGAAAGGTAACATACAGACAGACAAAGTTACATTCGCATTTAGGTACAATATGGAGTATCGATGGGAAAATTAAAGTAGGTAATACGTGCGGGTAGAATTGTGGACTGAACTAGTAAACCATGTACCTACTTCCTGATGCATGCATGAGCAGTTCCACAAGGGTGCTTGAAAGCGTGTAATCAAAGCGTGGTAGTCATGAACCTGTCGAGATCTTTTAAAGTGGCAGTAGGTATGGCTTTGTTATCCAGAGCTGGGGTTATCTTACCATTTCGAAATTTGAAAAGACCTGGAAAAAAGCCGGACACCGGACATTTTTGAAAAAGTTCGGACATATTACTTTTCTTTCTTTGTCAGTAATCATTTAACTATTATATCTTCAAAAAAAATCCCCGTCTATCGAAAATTCCGGACAGAAGAAAATGTCCGAACGAGGTACCAAAAGGCCGGACACGTCCGTATGGTGACCTTACCTAGAGCTGTAATAAGGCTCGTGCAGACCAGCGTGATGCGACGGCGCGGCGCGACGAACAATACAGTTCCTAAGATAACTTCACAGTATAACAAGAACCGGTGACGCGTCG
Organism: Agrochola lota; assembly: GCA_947364205.1. Taxonomy (NCBI): domain Eukaryota; kingdom Metazoa; phylum Arthropoda; class Insecta; order Lepidoptera; family Noctuidae; genus Agrochola; species Agrochola lota. The sequence continues at coordinate 5,565,715 of OX376231.1, read as the reverse complement.
CGCTAGTCTACACGGACATTACATGCTTAGTTCAGCGTTACGTCGCATTGGCAAACCTTTTAGCTTAGAGTTCTCATGGTCGCGGGATGATCCTCGACATCCCTGCACTATGATTTTAATTTATAGTTAGCTATTCCAAGTGTAGTGTTTGTTGACTAAAACAATGTTTTTAGATTACGCTGCTCTGCACCCACATGTCAAACACATGGAATAAGTACCTAACCTAGTTAATCATTAAGAAAAACAGTACAAGCCCATTCTTAGGTACCTAATTACCTACTTTCCTGAAGAGAGAAAAACATTTCTGGAATTAGAGCATTTAGAAAGCGTGAAAAATAAACAAAGAAATTCATTAGGGCCTGACTTCGCTCCGCTCTCTCTCTGCTCGTTGGTTTATATTTCGGTAGGTAAACGTACCTAATCACTATGTTAAATATTTTAATTAGAATCTTGGCATTCATTCTTTCACATTGTCCATTAAAGAAAAAAAAAGTTTGTTTGTTTTTAAAGAAAATATAAGCCATACTATTCATCACGAAATAAGCAAAAAAACGTCTGTGTACTCTCTCGTACGCTGCCAAATTCTGTAAGTTAGTTTCTCAACTTGTTTATAGTGTTTATTTTTATTCATTTCATGGGCTAATGTTTTGTTGTAAAGGTGTATCCATACTTACTGCTAAGATTAGGTTTTCGTTTGTAAACTAATTACGGGTACTTGGGCCATAGGGATTCGAAAAGGTGGTGAAGGTTTGGGCTTGGGGTCCTAGACCAACTCGTTTTGTATTAAGGTGGTTTGGGGACACTGCAACTTCACTAAAACTCCTTTACTTCGGGCATTACAATGCCTGCCCTCCGGCGGGGTTTTCCAATGGCTCAGCCTTTTCATTTTCACGGAGTTGGTGTGAGTCAACTGTCAACTCACATAGGGTGGGTAAACTCATTGTTTTGGTTGTCATTAACTGACCAGTTTTTGTATTGTACAAAGTTTTCGACCGTCTAGCGACGAAACCCAGGAATGAAGAAGCGTCAGGAACATTAATTACGTTGTTCATTATCATTATCTATAGGTATGACAGGTAGGTACAGTCAGCTAAAAAAAGGTGTATAGGTACCTACATTGACAGGAATTCATTTATGGTGAATCCGCAGTTGCAGCCCGCGAAATTCAATTTTTTTTACGTTTTTGCAATTTGCAGACAACTTCTTCTGGAAAAGTTCATAATGTAAAAAATCTCACTTAGAGCGATGGTTCCAATGATTATCATTCTGTAAATAAATACCCGATATAGTCGGTATATAGATACAACCTGACAGTGACCTGCAAATCGCAAAAAAATTAAGAAAAATAGAATTTTGCGGGCTGCAACTGCGGATTCACCTTAATTGTCTACAATCTTTGTTCCACAATATTGTATCAATGAGTAGCCAGAAAACATAATTTACACATTGGGTACCTAGTAACTTAATTGCCTCAAAACGGTGAAGGAAAAAATCGTGAGGAAATTTGCATTTCCCAAAACCAAAAATTCGAAGATAAGTGACATCCACCAAACCGCACTGGGCCCGCGTGGTGGATTATGGCCCACTCCGTTTCACAGAGAGGAGGCCTGTGTCCCAGCAGTGGGAATATTATAGGATGGATACGCTTATGCTATTTAACTGTAGCTCATATAAATTAATATTTGATAAAATATTATGGAACACAAAATTAAGTATAGACAATGTAATGAATGAAATGATGAAAAAAAAAGTATAATTGTGTGAATATGTTGAGTGAATTCTCGCGATGAGTATACATCGCCAGAATTCACTCAAGATATTCACATAATTATAGTTTTTTTAAAGCTGATTGTACATATGTCATAGGTACTCATAGTACCTATATGATTTAATATTTGGACTGAAAAGTTCGAATTCTGTGATTTTTTCTCAGCTTATGGTCAAAAGTCAAAGTTAAAGTCAAACAATTTATTTCAATTAGGCACATAAAAGGCACTTATGAACGTCAAGTTTACAAAAAATAGAATTGATTCTAGTCGCCCCTTCCAAAAGGTAGTTTTCGTATGGAGAAGAATGGGCAAGAAACTCCACCGTTACTCTTTTAAAATGTTTTTACAATATTTTGTATACATTAATTATATAATTATATGTGAAGACGATGCATCTAGAATAAGATTACTATACCGCGATAGGTAAAAAAGAATGAAAAATAAAGCAATTACAGATAAATTAAATATGTGATAGATACATGTGTTAGATTAGCCAGAGCAAAAGGGAAATAAAAAGCGTTCATTTAAACAAATAAGCCTGATTTATTTACTGGTTTCAAACCATAAGTAAAAGCACAAATATAAGAACTACGGCAATACATTTATATAATTATATTATTACAATTCTCAGTACTTACATGAGTATTACAGAGCTCCTTACACTTTCACAGTTCAATAACGACTGCCTTGCTAAAATGGCGCTACCACGTAACTATAAAAATCCCCCTCCTTGTCAAACTCAAATAGTCAATTGACATCATAATATCCGTTGGCGCCATTTTAGCATTTTAAACAAATCAAATTACTTTTTAATATAACCAAATACAATTATTGTGTTATTTCAAAAATACTGTAAATATCCAAAAACTACAAAATGTATATAAATAGCTAACATTCGGCCATCCAAAACCTCGTACGTCCTCGTACGGTTAATAAAGTACTATTAAAATTGACAGTAGGTAGGTTAACAATAAAATACTAATTCAACAGTAGAATGAATAATACAATTTTAGATCTTTAATTTATTGAGTTTTAAATATTTAATTTATCATATGTTCTTTTTTAGGTACGTACATTAAATATTTAGTATTCTTCCCTTACGTAGTAGGTACAAACTTTTCATTAATATTGGAAATTGAATATAATATATTTCTTCTTTAATTCGTAAATCACACATCAAATGTCCTCATTATTTTATAATGCATGTTTATCAAATCTATGGCCTGAATACCAGTGGCACCAGGCCCCACTATGTCCTGAATACCACTAGCAACAAGCCCCACTATGTCCTGAATACCAGTGGTAACAGGCCCCACTATGTCCTGAATACTCCTGGCAACAGGCCCCAGTATGTCCTGAATACCAGTGGTAACAGGCCCCACTATGTCCTGAATACTCCTGGCAACAGGCCCCAGTATGTCCTGAATACCAGTGGTAACAGGCCCCACTATGTCCTGAATACCCCTGGCAACAGGCCCCAGTATGTCCTGAATACCAGTGGTAACAGGCCCCACTATGTCCTGAATACCAGTGGCAACAGGCCCCACTATGTCCTGAATACCAATGGCAACAGGCCACACTATGTCCTGAATACCAATGGCAACAGGCCCCATTATGTCCTGAATACCAATGGCAACAGGCCCCATTTCGTCCTGAATACCAATGGCAACAGGCCCCATTATGTCCTGAATACCAATGGCAACAGGCCCCATTTCGTCCTGAATACCAATGGCAACAGGCCCCATTTCGTCCTGAATACCAATGGCAACAGGCCCCATTTCGTCCTGAATACCAATGGCAACAGGCCCCATTATGTCCTGAATACCAATGGCAACAGGCCCCATTTCGTCCTGAATACCAATGGCAACAGGCCCCATTTCGTCCTGAATACCAATGGCAACAGGCCCCATTATGTCCTGAATACCAATGGCAACAGGCCCCATTATGTCCTGAATACCAGTGGCAACAGGCCCCACAAAATTCACATCAACAACAAAAAATTACCTGTAATAAATACAAATTATTAAAACAAATATTATCAATAATTAGTTTCCTTTACCATCAGTACCATCGTATTAACGTCATTAAGATTGTAACAAATACAATCAATTATCATTGATATTTCAAAGATCGATCACCACCACATAGCTGCATATCTACTACCAAAGAGACCTAAATAATCTATTCTGGGTCAGTACTTTCATCCTTCCCCTAGCAATAAGCTTGTCTTTATGTAACGTAATCGGGAAAACACCCCAAGAATTTAGCACTATTTCCCCTGTCTTGAATACGAAATAACCCTGTTAAAACTGAGAACATAGAATCAGCTTTAATCCTAAAACTTCCATCAATAAATAGTGCTCCATCACAACTAGGTTCCGTGTAAACGTCAACAGTTGTAATTCCAGAAAAGATGGTATCACTTCATCATAGTACACTCGCTACCTAGATCTACAAATAATTCAAATGGAGCATTATTAATTAATGTGACTTTATAGTATTAATCATTTGTTTTCCACAAACTAGAGACAAGCATGACATTCTTTTCAGCCGCTGGAAGTTTAGTAAAACAATGATCTGTTTCATGCCCAAATCTGTTGCATCTGGTACATTTTTTGACAGGTTGTGAGCACTGTTCAATATGATGGCCCTCTTGTTTACAGTTGAAACAACGTTGAGTTTTATTAAGGACACGCGATTGAGAATCCTGTTTACCGACAGTTTCTCTGGTGGTAGTAATTGTTTTACGGTCACCAGGTTTTACGTTTTTAGAATTTCGTAAATATGTAAGTAATTTATCGGGGTTATCGAATTGTACTGCTTCTGCCCCTAATCGTACCGAACGATCGTCAATCCCATGTAAGATGCAATCTACTGCTCTCCTACCTACTATACCGCACCTATTGATTAAAACTATTTTATCATAGTAATAATTTTCTAAAGAGTCTCCGAAACGACCTCGTTTGAAAAGCATATCGCTAAGCATCTGTCCGTAGTTTTCATCGGAAGGGAAAGCTGACCGTAGTTTATCCTGCCATTCTTCCCATGTAAAAAGTACGGATGGTAAACCTTCGTACCAACGCTGAGCTACCCCACGCAATTTCGGAAGAGCAAAATGAACAGTTTGCTTTCCGGACCACCCATAAATAGAAGCGCACTCGTTAACTTTATGTAGCCACATGGACATAGTTTGTTATTTCTTTGCCGGATCAAATTCTGGTACATCATTATTAAGATTCCCTAATTTATGCATAGGATCTTCTGCTTTCAAAGACGTTAAAACTTGTAGAAGTTGCGACATGCTAACATTATTAGTGAACGACTCACCGACATCGTGCGGCTGCTGATTGTTGCTGTCAAACTGGTGCGTGGCTGCATTCGGTCTCGACCTGCATGTTCCATTCCTGGGACGGCTGCAGGATCGGCACCTGGGCCGGCAAGTATCGCGGCGTCTATCGCAGCATCGCGAGGTGCACCTCCCCCGTATCACGGAACGTTGGCTGCAATCGCTCACCGGCGACAGCGACTCGCTGATACGCTAATGTGAGCGGCGACAGCTCCGACTTCTGTGCCGCTGTCTTCGATGAACTTCTCTGGCATCCGCACGGCTCCGGCAGCGGGACGAACGGCTGAAACTGTGTCTTCTTTCCCGATTGCACGAGCGCCTCTCAGACCTTCGTTGAGGTGTCGTCACAGCACGGCCACCCGAAGGTAACGCCCGGCTCCGCGATCTTCGTGCACTCCTGTCACGTTCTACGGCGTGTGATTGCTCACAAGGCGACAATTTGTGCACGTTTTCCATTATTAAACTGAAACAAGATATCAACGGACAAAAAGTTGCATTTATAATAAACTAGAAGCTATTAAGATACGTGTTAGAAGCAGACTAAAACAATTTAAAGAAATACAGGATCAAATAACAACCATGTACTTGGATTATTTCAAACAAAGGTAATAATAGGTTTAATGTAAGTATTTTGTAAGTTACTCAAAGATTTCAAGCAATAGTTAAAAAAATGCTAGTTAGGTACAAACTATCCCACTTCTGAAATGTTAGATTAGCCAGAGCAAAAGGGAAATAAAAAGCGTTCATTTAAACAAATAAGCCTGATTTATTTACTGGTTTCAAACCATAAGTAAAAGCACAAATATAAGAACTACGGCAATACATTTATATAATTATATTATTACAATTCTCAGTACTTACATGAGTATTACAGAGCTCCTTACACTTTCACAGTTCAATAACGACTGCCTTGCTAAAATGGCGCTACCACGTAACTATAAAAATCCCCCTCCTTGTCAAACTCAAATAGTCAATTGACATCATAATATCCGTTGGCGCCATTTTAGCATTTTAAACAAATCAAATTACTTTTTAATATAACCAAATACAATTATTGTGTTATTTCAAAAATACTGTAAATATCCAAAAACTACAAAATGTATATAAATAGCTAACACATGGTGCTCACATATTTACAAACATTGTAAAATTATACGATATTCCTAACATTTTAACAAGTAATACTAATAAGTCAGTGTGTGCGTTCAAGAAATCACAAAATGTAAAATCAGTGTTATAAAAAATAACAAATTACATAATTAAATAAGCAACCAGTTTGATTTTGTCTAGACTCTAAATTGTCCTATGGAGCAGGACCAGCATGTTTCCAAGCATTCTTATCTTGGATATAATCCTTTAATTTGTAATATGCTTGTTGTGTACTTTTTATATGAGTTTTAAATTTTCTTTCATTTAATTGCAATGCCTCTACAACCCAATTAGTGGGTAACATGATACCCCTTGTAGTAGGTACTATTTAGTCTGCCTCTTGGTAAGACAGACTTTTTGGACTTCTGACTAACCACAAATACTATGAAAGATTCATGAATGACAGCCGGGACCAACGGGTTTACGTGCTTTCCGAGGCACGGAGGCATCTCGATATGTATTATATGATATGATGGTCACTGTCTATACAACATGTAAAAAAATCCTGTCCGATGCGTGAGGGTGTTGTTAGGTGCCGTAGGTACTGAGAGAGTATATGGAAATTTTCAGGAAAAAAGTTTTTTTTTTTTTCTATGGGGAGTTTTATTAAGCGCAGGCGGCCGTTTAGCGGGTGTCTACAAGTCATAACTTATGACCCCTGTTGAAAATTGTCTAATTTTGTATGGATTTGGAGTAATTTTGCCACTAAAATGTGAATTTTAAATAGCAATAACTATTTTATTTTTAATAAAGATAATAAAAAAAAACTTTTTGGTACCTAATGTTATTACAATACAATACAATCAACTTTATTTTCTCACTACAATAGACATAAATTATTTTACATTAGTCAGATTCGACAATGATACACAATTCAGGTAAGTGTAATGGCATAATGTTATTGCAGTACCTATGTGCCCCTTTCGTATCGGTCAGGGTTTTTTTACATATTGTTTGTGTAAATTATCAATCTACGGTTTTCACCGATATTTAAAATGAGTAAAAAAAAATAAAAAAATGTACCCATTTTTAATTGTTTTTTTTAACTCAATTTATAGTACTTATCTATGCACCAAGAAATAATACTTATTTTCTGTTTTTTACAGATGGTGAATCTTTTGCTGTTAAGATCGAGCGTCATAAAGAATATGAAGCTTAATAGATTGTTGGTCATTGCATAATAGCCTTCCACCTATCCTACCCCTATCTATTTTAAAGGTTAAGTTTTACGACAATTTTTTGGTCAAGAAGAATTCAAATAAATGACGCTTTTTCTGCATCAAATCAAAGGTGAGCAAAGAAAAATGATTAAATATGTACTTATATTTAAATACGCTTACCCGGCACGGATAGCCGGACCAGCACGAGTGGCCTTACCGACAAATCATCTAATCACGTCATTGGTGTCATGAAATCACTTTTCAGGTAGAGCTACAGGCGTTTTTGTAAGATTACAATAAATAATTATCTCAATAACTCTACAGATCGACAGAAAAGAGTCTGACGTGGTGACAAATGAAACTAAATATTTTACTATGCAGACCTATGATGATGGCACTACTTTGCCGACAGGTGCTGTTTTGACTTTTGATTTGAGTCACCCACAAGCAGCGTTTTTTGTTGCACATTTATTTTAACAATTTATTTCCCATTTGAAGTGACCTAAGTGCGATAGTGGCGCCCTCATTTTTAGGGTTTCATAGTAAACATTCAGAAACCCTTATAGTTTCGCCATGTCCGTCTGTCTGTCCGCGGCTTATGTCTCAGAGACTCTTAGTACTAGAAAGCTGTAATTTGGCATGAGTATACATATAAATCACGCCACCAAAGTAGTAAATAAAAATCATGAAAAAATATATATATATGGGAATGTACCTCCCCTACACGTAAAGTGGGGATGTGTTTTTTTTCTCATCTATCCCATGGTTGATGGCCCAGTGGTTAAGGCCTCGCCTCTCATGTACGAGGTTGTGGGTTCAAATCCGGGCAAGTACCAATGTGACTTTTTCAATTCATATGTACTTTCTGAGTTTATCTTGGACATTACTGATATCGGTGAAGGAAAAACACCGTGAGGAAACCTGGACTTGTAGTTAATATAAGTCTGCAATCACCAACCCGTCTTGAGCAAGCGTGGTGATCAATGCTCGTGCCTTCTCTGTATGAGGAGAGGCCTTTGCCCCGCAGTGGGACAGTAATAGGCTGATATTATTATTATTATCCCATGGTTACATTGGTTTCATGGTTGTGGGTGTCGTTGGAAAGTTCGTCCAAAAATATTGTGACTTTGTGAAAACCATTTGTGGATTCAGGGATCCGTTTGCGAAATATTAAGCTTTAAAGTGCAAATTTTTGTTAGAGTCAAGTGTTCCCCACCCCCTTTTTTTTTGAGCTTTGGGAATTATCAAATAACTTCTCGCTCTGGGCGGAGCGGGAGGGTGTGTCAGACTTATACTGACTAAAACCCACCCGTGTTCCTTCCGTTGCCTTTGTGCCGGGGCCGCGATATCCCTTTCGGACAAACTGGCAACCCCGGCAGGCATTGGCCCTTTCGGACCTCGTCAGTTGGTGCTGACATCTCTTTGAGGCGCGCGTAGAACACGACGCGCCGTTGACCCGGGCCTGGTCTTTATCGGACGGCGAGCTATCCATTGCTCACCGTCCGCAAGCCCGCGCCTACGGTGGCTGGAAGTCGGCTCGCGACTCCCGACGCCCGGGGCGTCTCCTGCGGCGATTAGGGGCGCGATGGCGCGAATCTTGCCTCTCCCTCGCGCGCTCCGCCTCCTCCTTCGAGAGCATTACTGCTTCGCAGAAGGAAGTGACGGCCTCCCATGCACTCTCGCTCCACCATGGCCAGAACAACGGCCGGTCATTTAGCTGGCAGGGGGAAGTATGTCCCCTCCTGCCAGCTAAATGGTTGAATTTGGATATGTGCCAAAATTCACGGCAGTGGGGCAAGCACAGGCCTACCTAAGACGTTTGTAACAAGACATGATAATTTTTGTCATGTTTTACAAATTTGTCTTAAATGCTAACACGGGTCCACCATGTGACATAAATCTAGAGGCATTTGTTGCTAATAGTTTCTTGACTCGTGATATAACTTTTTGAAGTTTAAGCTGGGACTCATTATGTCATAATTGCTACTACAGGTGCACCCATTTTGTCACAAATCTCACATTTTGACGGATGACTAAGAAACATTTATCACTTTCGTTCGGAGGTAGCGACAAAATTATAAAATTTAAAAAATTATATTTCGCTGTTATTCTCTATGGTATCGTATCGTATTGTATTGTGCTATCGGTTTTATGGTCTTCGATGGTACTAAAGAAAGAAAATTTTGTTCTAATTTTAAATCATACGTGAGAAGGAACTTAGTTCCTGACGGGAATCTCTCGACCGTATACGTAAAGAACTTCGTTCCAAAAACCCGTTCACACTTTGAAGTCACAAAAAGAAAGACATGTCATCCCTCTAGATTGTCACATGGTTAACCCGTGCTAGTATCTCAGACACACATTTTTTATCACTTATGGGATAAAATTTGTGACTGAAGCCATGTCACAGTAGGCTGTGTTCGCCCCGCAGTAGTATATACAATGTCTGCCCGGGCATGTGACCCCCCGTATTTTTCTGAATAGGTATTCATTAAAATTATCTAAAATAAACTTTTAAGGGGGGGGGGGAGTCTATCTTAAATGATTTTTTTCCTTTTGTTTTCAATATCAGTCAGAAAAACATATCCACACATCCTTTTTTTCAGTCGACAAATATTACTAAAAATGTTAGAAACGAGTAATAATCGACCAACTTACATTTGCAGTTGCAAAAACTTGTTCTCTCCTATATTCCGTATGAGAGAACATGTTTTTCAAGTACAAAGTTTTTGTTCTTGGTATAAATTCATCCCAACTACGGAACCCTTCATTGTGCGTGGTTCGACACGCTTTCCGAACTGTTTTTTGCCAACCCGAATTCTCATTTAATACTGAGCCAAAATACCTGAGGTCATGCTATCTATAAAGTTGATATTCTGCCGGTGACAGTTACATTACAATGACATTGACAGTTCTTTAAGTCTTGTTTGTCAAAATTGTTATGGTTGTGGTTGCTATCGGTACATTTCTTGTAAAACTAACATTGTAAATTATTTAAAGCACATTTTCATCATAATTCCAAAAGTAGTTTTTAGCCTTGTGTATTAACTGCCTTTTGGACGCTTTTGTATGTATGTAGCGACGCACATTTTCAACAAAATTTTATTAATTTTCTTGGCAAACCCGTAGTTATTACTCGGATTATTGTTTTCTTTTTTATGTTGTTTTCGTATTTTATGAGTTTTAACAATATCCTATTTTCTGCACAGAACAACTGAAAAACTTGAAGATGTCCAGATTCCGATTTGGACGACAGCACGATGGGTATCGTCTAGTATCGAATGACGACAGCGGGTTTTCGGATGCACAGTTTGAAGGACCACCGCCTAAAATACCCTGGAAAGCAATATCTCTTGCGGCATTCTTATTTGTTGTAGGTACAGCACTACTTATTGTAGGAAGTTTAATTGTTACTGGTCACATAGATACTAAGTATTCTGACCGTTTGTGGCCTATGATAGTTTTAGGCTGTATTATGTTCTTGCCTGGGGCATATCATATTAGGATAGCGTATTATGCCTATAAGGAATATCCTGGTTACAGTTTTGCTGACATTCCAGAGTTTGAATAGTTTTTTATTTTGTTGTAATGAACATTGTTGCTCGATAGATCTGTTTGTTATTGTTTCATATATATATATTTTTTTTGCATTGCATAATAGTCAATATATGAACTTTTAATTCCTTGATGTTGAGTAGTTTATATTATAATAATAAATTGTCTATATAGCACTTACACTCCTAGAAGTGGTTTAGATTAGTATTATTTATTATAATTCTTAATTTCATTGTATGCCAGTATTTGACTTAATGTAATAAGTGCATAATATTGATTAAGTATCTATGTATCATTGTGATTTTATAAATTAAATTAGGATTAATGATAGCTTTCGTATTAGTACCATGTTTTGTGTGTTTATCTTTACAAATACAAAAACATTACAATACAACAGATATTTTATTTGGGGTTACATAGAATAAAACTAAAAATCCATTTAGGCATATTTTTATATTGACAGGGATCATAATTTTTAATAAATAGATTGATAAAGTCACTTTTACAACTTGTAGAGATTTTAAAGAAAATCAATTGATTTTCAATGATTAGTTAATACTTCCATCCTATCTAAATTGCACATGTTTACCTATTAGCTCTTTTACCTTTCCTAGTCTGTGGCGTAAAGCTAGTCTGAGGGAGAGGTACAGAGTGCCCTGTCTTTTTTAAGTGTTCAAACAATTTATTCTTTGATGGGAAGTCTGTTTCACAGACTGCACACCTGAGGGTCAACGCTGTGCTTGAATCTTCTGTTTCACTTGTTTTAGTCCTTACTGGTTTTCTTTCTACCATCTTTTTTGGTTTGATATTCCTCTGTGTCTTGGGTAATGCAGGCCTATCTTTTGGCAAAGCTGCTTCACCCAATGCATCGTCAGTGGGTGTAGTACTAGATACTTCATACAGATTCTCTGTTGAAGTCTGTGATTGTGATCCTTTCTTTAAGTTAGCTTCTTTCTTAGCTTGTATCTGGCTCTTGAGCATATTGAATTTCTTAGCTTTTCTGCTGCGTGCTGGCCCTTCAATCTCATTGAAACTCATCTCATCATGACTGTCATTGCCTTCACTTTCTGGCATTGGAATAAACTTCTTTTTGTTTTTCTTCTTTTTATGACTCTTGGGTAAAGCCTGTAAAAAAAATATGTTAAAACACATGTTGAACCAACATTTAATTTAGTTTAACACTTTCGCTGTCCACAAAGCAGACACAATAGTTAACAAATTGCCCTGGGCCTTATGGGGTTCATCAGATAGCGAAAGTGCTAAGATAGGTTAAAGAACAGTAGACTTATCAAACCAGAAATGTCTACTTGATGTTGAGCTGTATTTTCTCTCATCATCATCTTCAGCAGCAGTCCAGTACTGGATATAAACCTCTCCAACCGCTCGCCTTGCAACTTGATACTCTGTTTACGCTTACTCTCATTCAGCAGTAACCAGCCGCCCTGTGTAGATTATTGCTCTACCTGACCTAAGGCCTAGATTAAAAGTCCTGCTTTATCAATTGAAGCATTTTGTAGTCTCGGGTGTGTTGCAATCATCCCTAACTCAAACAGTTAAAAGGACAGTAGCCACTTACCTGAACTTTATCAGAATCGTCACTCAGTGTTTCTCTGAAATCATTATCTTCATTGTCTTCGATATCTGAAGTTGAGTTTTCCATTTCTTCTCCTTCCTTAGTCTGACCATTCACTTTATCACCTTCACCTTGTTCCTCATTCACTGGAACTTCGTGAACATTAGCATCTTCATGATCATTATCTGATATATCAATGTCATCATCTAATGTCATGTTAGCTACATTTTCTTTGTGTTTCTTACTGTTCTCGTGATTTTCAAATGATTTGATATTTTTAAACATTTTGTTACAAGCTGAGCAGTAAAGATTTCGCATTGTTGCTTTAGATTTTGTCGAAGATTTCGCTGTCGCCTTTGATGCTTCACTAGCCTGAAATTATAAATCATAAAATTAATTTTAGAATACCTTTTAGCATAAAATTGCCATTATAAGTGCATCAGCAGGAGTGTCATGGTCAGGGACATACTGACAGATAAATACATACTAAATTATTGTAGTTTCCTCCAACTGCTTTGTAGTGTTATGATTTATGATCTTTAGCTGCACTTTATAACAAGAAAGTTGTTGTTTCTCTTGAAACATGACATGCCCATACACTCATGATAAAAAAATGTTTTCTGATTTTGATAGGTTAGCTAAATTAATCAAAATTTAAATCCATGTTTCCTAGAATATTTCATTTGTAAGTAATTTTAGAAAAAAATCTATGAGAGAGCAGATCAAAATCTATTTTTTTTTTATAAATTCAAAATAATTTAATAGGAATAAACGAAAGGAGGATGGTAAGTTATGCTGACCTCTTCAGTCTTAGAACTTTCTTCATTACTGCTTTCCATTCCCCCTTCACTAATAGTGTCATCATCAGAAGACAGACCAAACTCTTCAGCCAGAAGCGACTCAATCTCACTCAATTTCTTCTGATAGTCTTCACTCTGTAAGAAGGAACTTTCACCTTCTTTTTTCTTAGCTTCTTCAATTTCTTTCTGCCTTTGAATTATTCTTTCTCGCCTTAATTGTTCAGCCTGAAAAAATAAATATAGCATTCTTTGAAAATGACAAAAATAATGTTTTAGAGGTGATGTTAAATAAATGTAGTATTTAATGACTGTTTAATACTAATATTTTCATGATATCCACTAGCACTGAGTCTGTGTTATTGGGTATCATGGAAATTGTCATAATCATCATGGATTAAAACAGGTCAGTTAGGTGTAGACAGACCTATTTACTATAATCATAATTCCTACTCGGTATGTAAGATTCAAATTAATACAGAGCCTTATACATGGAAAAAAAAATGGTGTTAGACTTAATCCTAGGTTCCTAGACTCTAGGAAATGCTAGATCAATAAATTACATGTTAACCACAACATACCTTTCGTTTATTTTCTTCAGCTTTCTCCTGCAACAGTTTTGTGTGTTCTATTACTCTCTTATCCTTCCTGCGGACAAAGCTTACAAGTCTCCTGATCTCCTCATTCCTCTCTTTGCGAGCTTTCTGCCTAATTTTATTGTTTTCTTTCTCCATCAATTTAATAACTCTCCTGTTATCACCCTGTGAGATTTCATACTGGTCTAGCCACACAAAACCTGGAAAGTTGTGAAATAGATATGAAATATTTAACATGTAAACTTCCTTGCAATTCTAAAATAAAGTATAATTCATTCATTTAATGATGTTTTCTTTTGAGAAATTCATTACTTTTATTAGTTGAAAATGCCATCCAATAAGCATAGAACTCATTGACTTCTTCATATGGAGTTGTAGAGTTGCCAAATGCAGGTATTTTGGTAACTTCCTCTGGATCATCAAGGAAGTCAGTTTCCTCAGTTATCAGTTTGGAGAAAACCTGTAAAATAGTAAGAAGTTGACATTATAATAAAATTATATCAGTAAATACATAAACATTTTGTAAAGAAAGGTCAGCTTTACCTCATTGTATACTCCATAGAATCCTTGTGGATCATCACCAAAACCTTTATAACAGGACGGACTAAAGTAAGGGTAAACATCAAGACTGTCATCATTATAAGAACTGCCGGCTCCGCGTAATAGCTGCTCCCTGTGATTGTCATACCTAGAAAATAGGATGGGTTGAAGTCACTTATAAATTCAGTTACTGAATAATTATTGCAGTGCCAAATCATACAAAAGGACTTACCAAGCTCTCTCTTGTGGATCAGAAAGCACTTCATATGCATTCTGCACAAGCTGAAACTGTTCTTTCGCCTCTATCAAATTCTCTAAGTTTTTGTCGGGATGCCATTGGAGCGCAAGGCGCCGATATGCCTTCTTTATTTCAGAGGCAGACGCTTCTTTCGGCAAACACAAAACTTCGTAGTGGCACTTCATTTTATGACCATTCTATGCTCACTTTCACAATATTTTTTCACAGCCTCTTAAAATATTAACCTGAACTATGTATAAAAAACCTTAGTTCCAAAGGATGGAACGGAAAATAGCAATTAATGTTTCTACTAGTCTAGCGAACTAAAGAAGGAACTTTGCACACATAATCAAATGGTTTATGCAGAAAAATAATATCGATCTATTTTGAAGATTTCAGCGAAAAGACACGACGTCCATGCTTCTTTCCGATTTGTTTTTTCTGAATAGTGTTGTCATACTTTGAAATCTACAGTTGTACTCTGCTAACTAACTAGTTATAACTTACATTGTAAATTATTTCAATAATTGTATGCAGCGGTTTATCAAGGCAAAATATTGCCTAATTCCTAACTATCATCCGAGTAGTTGTAGCTAACTTTTGTAGCTACACAAATATTTATTCTTTTAGTTAAAAAAATATTTTTTTGTCAGAAATCATTATATTTCCTGGCAGCACTATGATAGCTGTCTGCCAGTACAATGTCAATGTCAAAATGAATTGATAGGAACGTTTCGTTTTACGTTTGACTAAAGGTATTTACGTACTATAAACTGCCCCAAAAGTCAAAAAACGGCATCTAAAAAAATCGAAAATTGTTTTTATGGTTCCTTACCCGAAGGGTGCCAAACGGAACCCTTTTACTGCGCCTCCGCTGTCCGTCTGTCCGTCTGTCTGTCAGCGAGCTGTATCTCATTAATCGTAATACATGGTAGACAGTGGAAAATTTCACAGATTATGTATTATTGCCACTATATACCTATCATTGGAGAAGCCATGCGCATTCTTCCGAACAAAGAAGTCTGTCACTTTTGGCGGAAGACGCGGTAGATAAGTACTACAAAACAAAAGCCGCTCGCCCAGAAAGAGAAGTCCGTACCATCAATTCTTTTTTATCGATATCGATATTCATTCAGAATTTTGCTTGAATCCATGAAATAAAACAGCTGTTGAATAAAATAGTAAAATTTTAATATGAAGAGAAAATAACTACAATTAAATAAAAGTAACAAAATTTGTAATACTCTCAATAATAAAACAAGACAAGTAAAAAAGATAAAATACAAATTATAAAACCATTTCGATGGACATAATCATAAACAAGTAAAAAATTATTACGAATTAAGACATTATATGTAATTTTAGTTTCAAACATGACCTTCAACTCTACGGTAGTGTCGCTATCATTTTTACTAAACGACAAAATCGCATGTGAAGTGCATAGTGTGTAGTAGTGCAAGTCAAATCAGCAAAATTTGCTGATTTGACGTATACAACGTGTTGTTTTTGATATCCCATATCTGTAGGGTTATATTATTTAAGTAAAAAGAACACAAAATCTCCTAAAATAAGGTGGTCCAAAAATGCATAGTTTCGAAGATATCAATCATAATTAAATTAGGGCAAAAATTGTCAGCAGTATGACGAATCTTTACTTTTGCGACGTTGCGAAACTTCGCAGTAGTGTAGTAAAGTAATTCATTTAGTGTAGTAAAGTAATTAATTTTTATTCAAACCAATCATTCATATTTAAAGCTAAGAAAATGCGACGTTGTCATATTTCACGTAAGGGTGTTTTACATTAATAATCGTGACTTTGTCGAATTATTTCTTATGAAAAATGAAAACAAAAAAAAGAAAAGATTATTGAAGAATAATTCATAATTATGCCAGTTGGTTCTCTGATATGGTCTCAATCACACCCTAGAGTTATGGGATATAAAAAAAAAACACATTGTATTTTCGTAATACACACAAAAAGTATTTCGATCCTTATGAACATAAAAACGAGATGTAGTGAGATTTCTGGTCCTAAGAAGGTCTCTCCGCCACCACGCATTCGGGACAAGGGAAAGTGGACGGATATTTCCAAATGGTGTTGCGATCAAAAGATCGCATATACCAGCGTCAGTAATACCCAACAGGGTATAAAAGTCCAGACCCCTACTTCCCGCGATTATAGGGAACTCACCTTTCTGAGAGAGCGACGTGTGTCATTCCACATATACACTCTCCCAGAGGAACATCAAATCCGAGTGGTGATCAAACGGATTCCAAAGGAAATGGCCCCCTCCGACATCCTAGCCGACCTTCAGCCGCAAAACGTCCCGGTTGTCGAAGTCCACCGCATGCATCGCGCCAAGCGCGGTGAAGCATACGACATGATCCTCGTCGTATGCTCTCCAGAAGAGAGCCATCACCCCATTTTCCAACTTAAGTCCCTCTGCTCTCTCACGGGCTTTAGCATAGAAAAGCCATGGAAAAATGGCGTCATAGGGCGATATCACAATTTCCAGTTATACGGACACTCGCAAAGGAACTGTCACGCAAAACCCAGGTGCGTCAAGTGCCTGGGCGAGCATGGCACTTCCGACTGCACCCGTCCCAAGGACCGTAGCCTATGTCCCGACCCACCTAGTTGCGTACTATGCGGGCAAGTAGGTCACCCGGCTAACTACTGCGGCTGCCCAAAAGCCCCCAAATCCTCTTCTCCCAAACTGGTCAAGCGTTTCGACGCCCGCCAGCAACTGGAAACCCCTATACCATAAAGGGTCCCCTCATCCCAAATGCCCCAGACTCTAAGCCCCCAGAGGCCTACTCCGTGTAATTACCTCCACCACCAGCAGGCTTTCCCAACCTTGGCCAACTTCCAATGGCATTTAAGGTCAACGTGATGACCCTTCACTAACGATCTCACATCTCTGATAGCCATGAGTGACTCCGTTATTATAGCGGGCGACCTCAACGCCAGACATCCCTCCTGGAATAGTATCAGAATCTCCATGTGGGCGACACTTGTTCGACCTCTCAAATACCCTTAACATAGACATCATCTCCCCGATGAATCATACTCACTATCCCCATACCATTAGTCATACCCCCGACGTACTAGACTTGGCGCTCCGTCAATCTACGACTAGATTCAATAGAGACGGTGGATGAGCGTCACTCGGACTACCGTCTAGTAATTATAAGACTGGACCCCCGCATAGGTCTCCAAAAGCGTAACGAACTGGAGGAAAGTAAGCATTCAGCTAAAATCCAACACGTCCCACCAATTGGACTCCATCCCCAACCAATTTGACTCTATCGTTGCAACAACGGCCGCGATCGACTCACTGATCACGTACAATCCGTCGTGAGCGACTGCTCAAGGGAAGTTCCAGTGGGGGGAGACCCCCACTGGAAATTACCTGGCGATGTACGTAATTTATTGACTGAGAAAAACGCAGGCGTTCGTGCATACAGTAACTTTCCCTGCGCCGTAATCAAAGTACATATCCGCTACTCACTTTTTATTTTATTAGATACCTTATAGCCGATCACTGTCTCTTAAGATACAGGTTAACCTAGTTTAAGAGGCAGGGCTCACCCAATTCATGTACAGACCTTGTGGTTACAGCATAATTATGTACGTAGTACCTGTATTAACTGTAATCCATTTTTTACCTAATTTTAACCATTACAACCATACGTACATATGTATTTTCTCGTCTGTAACTTAGTTGAAATAATTATAATAATAATTATTATTATCTGTAAAGACACGCAAATAGGAGCTGTGTGACGCGGGCTGGGACAAGATGCTGAGCGAACTAGAGCCAACCCACCTAGCCATCTGGGAACTTCAGAGGAAACTCAAGTCCCAGCAAGTCGCTTCGATACCACCCCTAGTCCGCCCCGATAAGACCATGCTTTCGACGACATCGACAAGGCTGAATGTCTAGCCGATAGTTTAGAGGCTCAATGCTCTCCCAGCTCCTTACCAGTAGACCAAGCTCACCTCTTAGAGGTCGATGCTGAAGTCGAACGTAGAGCCTCCCTGCCGTTGAAGACCCTGAAAGTCCCCTGTCTCCCGTCACACCAGACAAAGTGCATGACATAATCAAAGGTCTGAAAACCCGCAAAGCCCCCGTGTGATCGAAGGTCCGATATCCTCCCCCAGTCCTGTTCGCGCAGGAGTCCCTTAGGGCTTTGTGTTCGCCCTTCTCATTTTCACACAATTCACCAGCGATTTCCCCAAGAGCAAAAAGGTGCAGTTGGCTCTGTTCGCAGACGATACGGCCATTTAAAAAGGGTTCAGGCCTTGATTCGATAGCCCTGATTCTCCAAACCGCAGTCGACAAGCTCGGCGCTTGGTTTAGAAACTGGAGGATCGAAGTTAACCCCGATTAAAGTCAAGCGGTTCTCTCTTTGAAACCGCGAAATAGGTAGGGAAACCCCCCCCCCCCTCCCTTGACTCATCACCATGCTCGGCAAGCCGATCCCTTGGGAGAAGCCAGCCAAGTATCTAGTTGTGGTCCTCGACCAACATCTCACCTTCGCTGAGCATATAAAGCAGGCTCGTTCGCGAGCCACTTTCGCTCTCGGTAGACTCCACTCCGTCCTAAATGCACGTAGCCAATTGTCACTCAAGTGCAAATTGCGCATCTACACAGCGTGCATTCGACCAATCATGACCTATACGGGCGCCGTCTTTGCACAAGCAAAGCCCCACAATATCTATAGGATGCAGTCCCTCCAAAACCGTTTCCTTCGTAAGGCCACGGGAGCCCCTGGTACGTTAGGAACGAGATCCTCCATCTCGACCTCAAACTCCTCACTATCCACCAGTTTCTTTAACGCAATTCCAAGCATTTCTTTGATTCCACCGCCAAACATCGCAACCTGGTTGGTTGTCGAGGCCGCCAGTTATATCCCGAGTAGAATCAGTCAAATCCGCCGTACGAGGCAAATACTTACCGACCCAGATGACCCCATAACCCTCCTCCAGGAGAGCAGTAGGGCCACCACCACAGTGCACAAACACAAACACCAACCCGCATTCCGACCTCGCCGATCGTGACCCCGAGTAAATAATAGGGACCCCGACCCTTGTTCGACGATGCGCCAGCCCGCCTCGAAGCTGAGCCTGTAGTTTTAAATTCCCCGGATAATAATAATTACCCATGTTTGATCCAGCCTGTCCCATCTAGCTGTCCTCCCTCCAGCGACGCCCTAAGCCGAGGTTCGTACCCCACAGTGGAAGCCCTTAGCGAGCGCTCGCCCCTGTCTGGACGTTTTGAGTTAGTAGCTTAAGGCAGCCACAGGAAAGCCGGGTAGTCATGACCTCAGAGGTCAGCTACGAGAAGACAGGTTTTAAGTATGTCACCCCGGTAACAATAGATAGGATTAAAAAAAAAAAAACAGGTTGCTATGAGACAGATCGGTTAACTTTTTTGTCATTTTTTATAATACGCTCAGGCCCCATTGGACACGCAAAATTTCTGAAAACAAACTTTTTCGTAAATAAAATTAATAAAATTAAGAAACCTATGTACGTTTTTAATATGTGATGTCTGCCAATTTTTTTTGGCATAGCTGAAATAAAACTGACGTTTCTGACCGGTATTGCCCACCGTGTTGGGTTCAGAATCATCTAAACTAACGATTTTATACGGTTTTGGCCGTAAAACGATGCGACATAGTTTGACACACGTATGGTGGTGGGTTCTGGTACTATCGGAATTCAAATGACAACTAGAATAATTGACAGCAGCAATACTGAATTTGACGTTTGCTGACGAAAGACCAGAGACAAATGTAATTTTTATTGAACAAACCAATGGACGAGACGATAGCGAAACGTAGTTTGTCTGCCAATGGAACTTCGTTATCGTTGCAGCGATAGCAATTGTAGAAATAGAATTTGTCTAGGCCCTCAGATCTATTCGGTTACTTTGTTTTCATCTGGCTTGCTAATAATGTATTTGATGCTAGCATTCTTGTCTAAGTAATTTGAATGAGCGAATGAACCAACCCTATGCTGTGCTATATTTTGAAACGTCGTAGAATACTGGCGCATCTTTCTGTAAAGTGAGACAAAATACCTTAGATTAAAATAAAATACAGAAGCAAAGTAAAAGCGTGTATAAAAATTATACAAATTTTGTGTATAATTATTATAATAATAAAAAAAAACACTAGTTACTTGGTATTAATACAATACCTATTTTGGAATCAGAATATCATAGAACAGGGGCCTTACTCCCGAAAACGATTCGATTTTGATTTGGTTTTCGATTCGAACTCGCTTCAGATCCGAACTCGATTTAAAACCTTACTCCCGAACCAATTCGAATCGTAAACCAAGATCGACATAGCGTTCGAATCTTATCAGCGTCGTTAGCCGTATCCAGTGGATTACGTCACCGTCAAGTGCTACAAGTCTTTGGTTAGTAATTGAATGTTTTTACTTCTCTATCACTTTCCCACGTAAAAAATGATGCCCTAGTCCTTTATTTACACAAAACAAACAAAAACTTACGAAAAAACATGATTTTTTATTATTTTTGGGAAAAAATCTGTAACCGAACTGCTGTCAAGTGTCAAATCTTATGCAAAGAGCGCTGTTGTTCAAAAGTTTATTTGTGTGTCTGCTACTATAAGAATTAGTTATTTAGTTTCAATTCATATATGCACAAGCTCGCCAACAAACAAAACAAAAAAGGGAAGAGGTCACAATTTTATTAAATTCCCTGTAATAAAAGACTACCTATACGTCATGGGCAAAAGTAAGTTACTTAAACACAGTTGATATAGGTAACGTAAATATTTATGCTATCCGAATGAATGATAATGGTCTTGTTTGGTTAAAACATACATATAATTTGAAATGTAACTTCGTCTAGTTGGTTTCTGCTTGTATGGTGTTAAATCTACACATCAAACAACGCCTTCGACAAAAGATAATTTCTCCGAAATTCTTCCTAATCCATTTCCATACCCCGGGTGATATAACGATTAATCCTTTGCATATTTCTTCTTGCACGAATACCCATACGAGTTGCTTCCACAAAAACATTGAAAAACAACGCAAGGTGAGCCATAATAATAATGAATTTGAACACATATAGCAGTAAATGACACTAAAAAACCTCACTCGATCTGAATAAAGTAGCTTCTTTGCTATCGTGTAATTTGACGTTTAGTTTCGATCCAACAACTCGATAATCAACTGTCAGACGGCGTGTAGAGTACGTACTTTTCGATCCTAACGAATCTCTCGATCGAAATTAGTTTCACTTTGAACCACCGCACGATCGTGCGCTAGTGTCGGATTCAAGAGTATGAATCGGTATTGAATTCGAACAGAATTCGATTGATTCAGAACTCGAAGCTGTCGGGAGTAAGGCCCCAGTATTGTACTCGAACCAGTTTTCGAAAATGATAATGACACAATGTTAGGGTCGATCTATCATCAATTCATCACATTCATCACTGAAAGGACTATCATTATCAAAATCATCCTGAAATACTGATGGATATAGATCGATGAAAGCACCACATAATGATCTTTGGTAGAAATCACCATCCAGCTATCTAATTACGCAACACATTTTCGATTTGCAATTGAGTCGAATTGGTTTTGTTTGACTAGAATTGCTTTCAAAAGTTATAAATTGAAAGCAATTCTAGTCAAACGAAACCAATTTGACTCAATTGCAAATCGAAAATGTGTTGCGTAATTAGATAGCTGACTGATCAGTGATCACAGACTGAGACGGTGGTTTTCTTGTTCTCTTGTATAGGCTTCAAACTATACATATATCCGAATTTAAGTATCGTGGAGGCAATATTTCAGGTTTTAAGATATTATAATTCAAGTTTTGAGAATGATGGCCTAATGGCCTTCAATTCGACAGCTTCGACGAACACATCATTTTAGTGTCGATGGGTACCTATTTGGACACGTCTGTCGTTGTTGGGTAAAGTTAGAAGTTTCCCTTTAATTATTAGGAAAAGTTGAAAACAATGAGAAAATCATGCTTACAAGGTCTTCGTATAGTTCCCATGTCGACTCTTTCTTGGTGATGGGCATGAACTTGGCTGGTGGCGGTGGCACTGGTTCTAGGAGCACTGTTGGCTCCATATATTTCTCGTACGAGTTTGGGCGAGGCCCTATAGTCATATCCTTTTTCCCAATGCGACAGTTTTCTATTATCCACTTTTGCTCAGGCCGTGCTGGGCCCCTGCGAACAGTCGAAATTAATGTCTTATGTTCGTGTTATAAGATATATTTATGTAGGTTAATAGGTAGAAGGTACTATCTATCGATAGATAGATATAGTTTCTTTATTGGACACTAAAATTGTAAACAAAGCTCAATCAATACGTATGTCGCAGGTTTTTTTACAAAATCAGAAATCCAATCATTGATAAAAAACCTAGGCTATTGACCAAGTATCGGAAGAAGACAAAATTATTACTTTATGTTTTAGGGGTATGAGGAACAGGGTGTAAAGTTCACTCATCCCCCGTAGAAAAGGGAGGATCCTCCGACCAGACGGGTGTGATGTCTGGCGGGCAACTGCCCAGAGGTTGAAGTCGGGAAGCTTGTATATATGTTCATCGCGCTGTAAACTCTAATTGCGCGATGCAGGATTTGTGTGACGTCAGGATGTTGTGTGACGTCAGGTCTTTGATGCGTAGTTCGCATGTAGCGATGTGTATGCCGCTACAATGTTATCATAAACCTGAGAATATCCAGTTTTTTTATCAAAAACCTAGCCTGATTTAGTTTTATGATAAAATCAATGTCGATTGATATTTCTTTAAATAAATAAAACAATTAGAGACAATAAGTAATGATTTATTTGTTATAATTTTACATACATCTAGCACATAAGTAATCAATATTGGTTATCCATAAATTGTTGTTGCCATCAAGAAAAGTTTTTTTAAGTGGTAATTAACTCACTACTTAAATAAAACTAATGATGTCATACATTTTGAAGTAATACCTACTGAAAACCAGAGTATGGAATAATTTGTAAAGTATTTTTATTTACGGATTTCCGTTGCTCTCCGCTCTTCTCTTCTCACCTACACTCTAGCTAGTGATCACGATTTTGTTTTTAACGCAATAAATGTGGTGAGTGATGAACTGTCCATACTCAAGCTTACCTTAAGATCTTTGTGTAGTCATCATGTTCGTAAATCATTTTCCTTTTAAGATCGAAGAAGCCGTCCCCGGTGTCAACGTATCCTTCAGGTACGTCCACGTAAGGCTGATAGGCCGTCATGAATGACTTGCCACTAGGCTGCACACCGTCGGCGTATTCTCTCGAAAATCTGTTCACACAGACTTATAAGAATTTTGTACGAGCTGAAAAGGGTTACAGGAAAATAAAATGAAAACTAATGTATCTATAGAACTGGGAATGGGTCTGCACAGCTTATAGGCTGCTGCTATGCTGCTTGTTGTAGGTAGCTGTAGCAATAGTCAAACAAAAAGTTTAACCAAGGTAGAAGAATCCTCTTTAATATATAGGATATTTGACAACCACACAGAATTTCTACCTTTTTATTCACACGACTTGCATTTTTTTAAAACTATAATCGAAAATATTATCGAAGGTACCTTCTATCAGGCATCTTGCAGTACTGCCAATTCTTAGCATCGTGCTCCAGAGCGTCGTCAAAGATGACAGTCTTGTCCGTCATCAGGCCTTTGTTCCACTGGCCGCGGATGACCACCTTGCCGGTGGGTGTTTGGTATCGCAGCTCACCCTTACCGTGAAATGCGCCTTCAAAGAACTCGCCTTCGTAGATGGTTCCTATAGATTTATGGAAGATGGTGAAGCTTTTGAAATTACATGCTGTTGATTTAGGCATCTGCAATAGTAATGGATTCATCATTTTGACCTAAGAGACGAAATTCACAAGTAAAATCTATTCAACACATTCTATAGCCGAACAAGGTTGGTGCAAAACAGGGAAGAAAAAGTCTGCTAATGAAAGGCTAATTTTATGGCCAGCGGAACTCGGATTGTGGAGTCTCTCGTTACTTACTCCTGGCCCTTTCAATCTTATTACAGTACCTATTGCTCTCTAGTAATAGGTACTGTAATAAGATTGAAAGGGCCAGGAGTAAGTCAAGTCATTCATGATTCAGTGTAGTGCTACTTATTTCTAAATAAAATAATCTTCATGAGTGGCGGCGCTAAGCGTTCGGCCGGTGCATCTTGTTCAGTCAGCAACGCTACCAACGAAAATGACACGTTTACGAGAGAAGCAAAATACACTGCTGACTACTGTAAGGGAGCCATTGCATTACCATTAAGAAACGTGTATACTCCATAGCCATGCATGCCGCACCCTTCCTGCCACTCGCCCCGATAAGAGGAGCCTGTCAAGAATTTAAGAGTTTTGGATGCAGGTCCGGGTAATTCCACAGTTCTGCGGGAAAATCGTAGTTACCAACATTAGATATTATCAACCAATCCCCCGAGTTACTTCTATTTAATAGCATGTGGCCCTTTGTTATAGGTAAGAGAAAAGATGGGGTACGTTTCTTAGTTATTTTCAGAACAGTGCAGTTAAAAAAAAAACTAAAGATTTTTAATAAAGATTCAGGAACGTCATCACTAATCGGTAAGTACAACCTATCACGTTATAACAAGAAAATTGGGTTTAAGAAGTAATGTAGTAAACGATACTAAGTAATTTAGGTAAGCATCTAAGTAAAAATATCTCAACACTAACTTGCATTTTTCTTCATGTCTTTTATTGAATTCCCTCATATGGCACAGCCATTGACATTTGCATGGATATTTAATGCTGAAAGCATAATTATATAGTACATTACTGTCGCGGCCTACAACGAGGGCATCGATAAGCCGAGGCACTTGTATAGTACTTTTCCCAAATAATGCGCGGAAATTTTAACTAAGTTAATTAATTATGAATTCCAGAATTAATGACGAACAACGATAAATTTCAATTAATGTTCGTTTGTTTCTTCTTTACTTTAAACAGCTCTATTTGCAAATAGAATCGAAATTTAAATAAATTCTTTTATATAGTACAATATGTCGCGGCTTGCAACTGGAGCATTGATGGATAATCATGAAAATGTGGGCCGAGGCGAAGTCAAGGCATAGGTGATAGGTGAGTCCATTAATGCCTGGTTGTGGCCAAGGTTTGTATAGTACTTTTCTCAAATAATGCGCGGAAATTAAATATAAATTCCAGATTCATTGACGACAAACGACAATTTTTCACACGCCAATAAGTTCATTTGTTTCTTCTTTACTTTAAACAGCAGCTCTATTTGCAAGCCAAAACGACATTTTATAAAATCTTTGATAAGTTCCCTCCTTGGTTACCATGTGTTGATGTTAAAAGTTCGTTCCATTTTTTTATAACACGACAGATATGAGTTTTCATAGTAATTTATTTGGCCGCTAAACACAACATATATGGATTTTCATACAAACATTGCCAGCCGGGCGCTTGCATGTATTCGGGCAGTACATCAATTTCGATTTATGTCAAAGAAGTTTGTCAAAATAATGTTCGAATTTCCAAGCATGTTTGAGAAAACTTACAAACCTCTTTAGTTGCCATATGTCGAAGTAAAAAGTTCGTTCCATTTTTAAATAACACGACAGATATGAGTTTTCATAGCAATTTATTCGGCCGTTACCGGCCGAATAAATTACTATGAAAACTTCATAGTACTTTACTATGAAATGTTTGTATGAAAATCCATATCTGTCGTGTTTAGACACGACAGATATGGATTTTCATACAAACATTTCCGGCCGGGCGAATTTATCTCGAAGAAGGTTGTCAAAATAATGCTCCAATTACCATTCCAAGCATGATTGAGAAAATGAAATTATTTACAGCCAGAACTTTATAGGTACAGAGATTATTTATGGGGAAATCCGAATCTATGGATTTGGATTCGTATGAAAAGTTATTGACCTACTTCTACTGTTCAAACATTTTTCTTCCGTATAAAGGCTTGTGCAGACCAGTGCGACTTGTCGCGCGACGCGACACCGGTTATTGTTATACTGTGAAGTTTTCTTGGAAATTGTATTGTTCGTGTCGCGTCGCGCGACAAGTCGCGCTGTTCTGCACAAGCCTCAACGGAAGAAAAATGTTTGTGTGAATGACATATTTATGTTGTGAAATGATTCTTACATGAAACAGAGAATAACTGCAGATTTTTTTAAATCGTTTTATGTCCTAGGTCCCAAATCTCAACAGTGATGAAACTTATGTCATGTGAAAGTTTTTGAAGTATTATTTAATGTATACTATGGCAGCTAAGTCAAAATCGAGCGCGAACATGGTGTTTTTGAACATTCCAAAAAGGTTTTGTAAGGTTAGGTTCCCCACGAATAGTCGAAAGGGGCGTCACATACAAGGCGGTCCTAACAACGGCAAAAGCCAATGTCGCATTCCCCGACCTCGGCACACCGTCCGGCTTCAAAATGAGGCCGGCGATTACGGGGGCGCGGCTACTCGAGGTGTTGGGTGCCTCTAGCGGCGAAAAGGCAGACCACTGCGCCATACTCTGGAGCAACAGATCTTGAGCTGCGGCGCAATGGTTGATGTTCGCCTGGAGGAGGCGTAATTGGGCAATTATTGGCAGGCCGTGTCCCCTGCGTGGGCCCTGCCGCGGCGGCCGCATCAGCGACAATGACGGTGGAGGCGGCTGCGGCAGTGGCGGCGGCTGCGGTAGTGGCGGCGGCTGCGGCAGTGGCGGCGGTGGCGGAGGGCTTGCCCCTGACTTTGGCTGGTAGGGCGCAGGCCTTGGTCCCAATCTGATGATTGGCCGGTTTGCCTGCCGCCGCACATACGACGCCGTGCGGCATTGCATGAGCCGGCCTTGTGACCGGGCTACAGCGGAAGCAGTGACCGCTGTGGTCCACCTCCGAGGTGCATTTAGGTCCCACGTGGTTGCCCACCTGGCAGCGCAAGCACCTCAGAGGTCTGGGTTCCAGCAGTTTGACCTGCGCGGAGATCCAGCCCATCCACCTTCGGCCCTCCCCGACTATTTTCTTGGCTAATCCTTAGTCCTTAATTTTTATCCTTCTTTATTTTATTTTATTTATGTGGCTTACGTTTAGCTCCACCGAGCTAACGTAACATTACAATGTATGGAAATAGGTGCACGTTATAACATCGTGGACGGAATTTGAAAAGCGTTTTCATATATTTCCATACATTTTTCTTCCCAGTAGTATCGTAAAGCCGTGGACGTCCACGATAATATCGTCACATTAGAAATTATAAAAGCAGACATTGGTGCCGATTTTCTTGTACACCGAACTAAACTAACTAAACCATGACTAAAATTCCTTACTTTTGGCTATGAGAATTTTGACACAACTAAAATCGAAGTTGACAATCACGAATCCACGTTGCAACCGTGTTTTGCCCTAACCCGTGATTTTTTTTAGAGCCGGGGGTGCACAGGGTGTGTAGCTTCGACGTGTTTTATATGGAATTTTTCATTTTTTGTATGGCAAATATGAAAAAATACAGTACTGTTTTTGCACGTGAAGTCGAGATGCTGGTGTTAAATTTAGTTCATGACAACGTATTTTATCTCCCACTTTTTTATCGCAAATAAAATTTGTCAGGTTTAGTGTGGATTGGTTTTTTACAATAAAAAAATTCAGAATAGCAAAATCGCTATTTTCACTAAATTAAAAACTCAGTACTATCTTAGTGTTGTCAAACTAAAATATAGTTATGTTGTGTCACTTTAGTCTATTTCAGAATGGGAAATCGTCGTTTGATAGGAATAAACTAAATTTTAGTGATTTTTATTCTAGTTTAGAGGCATTTGTGACGAGAGAATCGGCACCATTATGTGAATGTTTACCACTTTATTAGGAAATCAAAGCTTTAGTGTTTGTGAAAAAGCTCACACAGGACAATAATTACATCATGGTCAACGTTTAAATAATTTCAAATTTACTTACTTAGGTCCAGAAGTACGTTTCCTGCACGTCTCCATCTTGTAGATTAGAAACAACTGTACAAAAATAACAATGTAAAATAACAATGTAAAATAACAATGTAAAATTTCGATTTTCTTGGGCGATTACGCATCGAAACATCTGCAGCCCAGCAGCGGCTTACTAAATAGAATAGAATATTGTTTGGGACTGTTTGTTTATTGTTCTTTAAAACAATTTGGAAGATTCTATAAAACTGAAATGTACCTTTATTGGAATTACAATAAATACAAAATAGTTCAATCACTGGGTAGGTTCTGATTTACAAAAAGTCAATGAGATATCTAATTTGGCATAGTGTTAGTTTGGTATCTTAATAATGAATATTCAGAATTTGCAACCTTGAGCGACCGCTGCTCGCGCCGCCATATTGGAAAAATGGTACCAAAAACCAGTTTTTCGAGAATATCTTGTCTCCGTCATGTAAATAGAGATTCGTTCAGGTGATATAGAATTTTCTTTTAAGTTAAAAATATTCATTTTTTTAATATTAGTTTACCTAAAATATTCCATAGATTTAAATCGAAATTTAAATAAAATCTTTGATAAGTTACCTCCTCTATTTGCATGAGTAAATAGAGATTCGTACAGGTGATATAGAATTGTAAAACAGTTCTTCAGTTTTTTTTTTTTTTCTCTTTACACATTAATATCTTTTCAGCGAAAATCGATAAAGGTGTTTTTATCTTTTCAGTAGCTAGGTAATTTAATAAGTTTTTTCAAAACATGCTTGGAAATTAGAGCATTATTTTGACAACCGTCTTCGAGCAAAATCGAAAATACTGTATTGGTCAAATACATGCGAGTGCCCGGCCGGCAATGTTTACATGAAAATTTGTATGAAAACTCATATCTGTCGTATAATTAAAAAATAGAACGAAATTTTTACCTCGACACATGGCAACCAAGGAGGTAACTTATCAAAGATTTTATTTAAATTTCGATTTAAATAAATGGAATATTTTAGGTAAACTAATATAAAAAAATATAAAAATTGTAATAAAAAATAAAAAAAAACACTTTTTGTTGTG
The DNA here is from genome assembly GCA_947364205.1 of Agrochola lota. Taxonomy (NCBI): domain Eukaryota; kingdom Metazoa; phylum Arthropoda; class Insecta; order Lepidoptera; family Noctuidae; genus Agrochola; species Agrochola lota. Next base: position 5,535,937 of record OX376231.1, on the reverse strand, counting down.
GCACTCCCCGCACAAATTTGAATCCCACTAAACTTTTTGTCACTGTAAATAACAGTGACCACGCGTAAGCTTCTTCGATACCGGGGACCATAGATAATACCTACACTATGCTTGGGACTTGGGGACCTGTGTCGATAGTCGACTACGCCGTATTGATTGGAAAGAAATTTAGATCCGCCACGTGATTTGCCCCAACCTTAATATTCTCACTATTCCAGAAATCCGGAATGAAACATTGGCAATTCAAAGTGCGCAAATCCCAGCACTGGATTTGCGCACTTTGAGGGTTTAAAAACATAAAAAAAATAAAATAAACTAGAGGGTCTATTAAATAATATAAAAACTACTATAAAAAAGCCACGGGTTATAAAGTTCTGAAGTGTTTTGAGGTTAGGGTACAATAATTTGTTTTTATCAAGAACTGTGGGTTATTTTTTTCATGGGAGAGGTGGCAGGGTCCCTCCCTGCAAACGATTTTTCTGCCAAACGATTGTACCGAAAAAAAAAGCCGTGTTACCGCGGTGTAAATTGAAGCAAAAAAATAAAATGTATTTGCAAAGCTTTAACACACACTAACACAGAGAGTATAATTTGGTGCAAATATAACAAAAAAAAGCGTTTAAGTGTATTTACCTTGTAATGTTCAATATAAATTCTATCTCAAAGTTTTAACTGCAGTTTTCTACGATTTTTCTGCATAAATGTATAGAAAATTCTCTAAAACATAAAACAGTTTAAAAAAAATATATAAATTAAAATTGTGCATTAATAGAAAGTTTATGAATTACTCGCTACGCCATTCGTCAAAATCACAATATAAATTGTGAAAATGACAACAATATTTTCGTTCTAAATTTAAGTATCCCAATCCCACGGGTATCCACTATACAGACGGCAATCATTGCATGGAATTAGTATGTACCTACTATGTATGATAAATGTTTGCATGCGGTTTTTACTTGAGGTTCCAAACAATTGTTTTTATTGTTGTAATTATTTTTGTTTAATCTATTTAATTAATGGTCATTATTGTTACTCATTATTCCACTGTAATAACTGTATTAAGTTGCGTAATTAAATTATTTTGTTCGTCAACAGGTTAACGGTAACTAAAACTTATAAAGTGAGAATTCTTTGTTCGAGCTGTACTTTAAAAATAAAAAATAATAAACGTGGTGCGTATCTGCGTCTATCGTGATGAAACAATGTGTGCCGAAGCTTCGTATGTTTTTCTCGCCAGCGGTCACATGCGGCTTCATAATTTTAACGAATTATCGTGCAATACTCCAAGATGGCCGTTCCAGACGGCATTTGACCAGACAGGAGACAATCACTGCATTGTTTTGACAGTGGACGAAGACTTACATTACTTCTACATGTGTGTTAATTATTATTTCATGCACTTATTGCAAACTAAAAATAATACTCGTCTATTCAGTCCGGAAACAACAGTCAAAATGAACAATGCTAGTCTGACCACGCACCACGCTAATTAGCGCGCTAAAACCCCATATAAGTGTAATATATGCTCCTATCAAGAAGATCAAGTTGAAGAGTCCGCCTGCGGGTTGGATGAAAAGGGGAATTCGGATGGCAATGCGACGGAGGCACTGCGCGGTTCGGAAATTTAAAAAGGATCGCTCGAAGGACAATTGGGCCTTCTTTAGGGCTGCTAGGAATCGGTGTAATCAGATGATATGCAACGCTAAACGCCGCCACATCCTAAATAATATCACTTCTTCTGCTGCTGATATAAGGAAGTTCCTTGGTACTTTGGGCAACGGCAAATCGCGACATTTGGACCTTCCTGACGCAATTAGTTTGGACGATCTAAATCGCCATTTCTCCAGATAGTCTAACCAAATGTCAAACCCTCGACTACCTCGCTGGTCTGTGATGTGTTACGCGGTAAGAAACGGAGCGCACTCACACACGATACAAATGATTGACTGACTTTTTTCATTTAATAATTTTTATAATTCATCATCAATCTGCCTAGCCTTTTCCCAACTATATTGAGGTCGGCTTCCAGTCTAACCGGATGCAGCTGAATATCAGTATTTTACATGGAGCGACTGCCTTACTTACTCTACAACCCAGTAACTGGGTAATACCCCTTGGTAAGACTAGTTGTCAGACTTTAGGGCTTCTGACGACCCGTAACGACTGTCTAAGATCCATGAATGACAGGCGGGACCGGGGGCTTAACGTGCTTTCTGAGGTACGGAGGAGTCTCAGTATGTAAAGATGGTCCACATCCACAGACCAACCCCGGCAAGCGTAGCTTAACCTGATGGATCGACCCGTGCGGCAGTTATTACTTAGCCACGAGCTCCTCGAATTTTAATAATCCATCATATCATAACATATTGGTGAAAAACAAGGATTGTGGTGAAGGTCAGGACAACAGTTATTTTGCAGTCAATGTCATCACACATTTCACTTCAGCACGATCGGTTACTGGGTAGGAGGGAATGCAATCTCGAGCCGAGATTGGCAATTCGAGATTTCGCACAATAACCCTGAGGTCGACATTGGCCATTCGAGATCTCGCCAAAAAAACTGGCCAGATCTCGATTAATCTCTACAATATCGAGATTACCCTTATTTTTTCAAATAATGTAGTATTTTTAATAAGAATGGTAACAGTTAATGAAAACTACTTACTTATGGTATTGTTGTTATATTTTGCAATTAAAACTCCACGTTCATTAAATTATTTATTTATTAAAAGTTATAATCTTCTGCTCTGCCTGCACAACGCAACAAATCAACACATAACGCACCGCACAGCTAATGATTTATTTTGGAAATGAAATGGTCGAGATTACGAACGATATTTCAAGAAATGAGAGTACCCATGAAATTAAATCTCGAAAAATAGCTCGAGATTTATCGAGATTGCTTTCCCTACTGGGTAGAATGTGCTGATGTCAACGCATTCATCTTGACGATTTTTCTTTAGGATTTTTTCGCAGTAATGTCTTTTTTCCTAAACAATTGAACTTTTTCACTGTTTTATTAATAAGCTTCTGCTTGCGACATTGCTCGCGTGGAAGTCGTAAGACACCACTATATACTAAAATAATTACCACATTTTCGACCCACGCTATTACTTCGTTTTCGCTTAGCGTTCTTTTTGTGTTTTTTCTTTTTTTTTTCTCTGCTCCTTATGGGCATAAGGAGCAGAGAAAAAAAAAAGAAAAGCAGCGTGATGAAAAATAGCCTACAACCTTCCTCAAGAATATATGGAATGCAAAACGAATTTTTCAAATCCTACCGGTAATTCCAGAGATTTGCACGTTCAAACAAACAAACCAACTTTTAACAAAGTGTAACTGGAATCTGGAAATCGTAATAAAAAGAAATTATTTTGATAATGAGTCAATTCCAATTATGGTCGTTAATGTCATAAATGCATGTATTGAAGCGTTTTTAGCGATTTTATGAAAAGAAAAACAAAATTGTAACTATTTACAGTTCGAGGTGGTAACTAAATCAGTTCTTATTAAGTAAAAAATGTATGTCCTTGATGCTGCAGCAGGACCTCTTGTTTAATCCCATTTCTAAGTTTATTTACCCTCGCATAAAGTGGTTTAAAAATCAAGATGAAACGGATTGTACTTTTTGGTTGCTTGTCAGTTTGATTCTAGTGATGTTACTCAGTCATTAACAGGTCAGGCACTCGATTGTCCCGATTATGTAATAAGGAAACTCAATACAACTTGATATTAAGGTAGGTTACTAGAGAGAGATTTCCAGCAGTTTCATACGTTTGAAACTCGTACAAAAAACTTAAAGAAAAGAATCTTATCAAGATCCAAAATACAGCAACCGTTCAATTTAGTACTTTGAGATTTCAGTCAGTGACATTCAGCTAAGATCGGCTTTGTTCGACCTTGTAAAGAGCATTTTCTCCTACTAAAATTCCACTGTCAATCTAAGACAGACGATAAGATGACAGCACTAACCCACAGAACATGTATTTTCACTCTTATTAAAACTCTGTGCCTCTGTATATTACAGTATTTTGACGGTGTTTCCCTAGTTTATTACCTACCTACGTACTGAATTATAGAATTAAGAATGACTGTTAACTACTTAGTGTGTGGCAATGTTGGTGATGTTTATCTAATCGCGACTACATCGACGGGCACCTCGAGAGAAAAAGGAGTCAAGCCTTAATTTTATTTACTCGATTAATGAATAAAATAAAATTGAGCCGCATCACTATCCGATACTGCCAGAAAGACAAGTGTCAAGTGACAACAACACATAATTCATTTAATTTTACCCGTTTCTTTCGAATTGCATTTAATTGATATTTCTGTTTTCCTGTGTGTAATTGAAGAATTATACTCACCTAATGAATATGGAATCTTCAAGATGGTACAGCACTTACTCCAGAAGGATGTTGTGTTAATTGTTCAGTAAGATTTCAACGCAACAAAGTGGTTACTTTGTTGCGTTGAAATCGTTGTTGTTAATTTATTCATTATGGAGATTTGGATACGGGAATATTTACATTCCATATCTCTGCGGAAAATAATATTATTTTGCAGAGGATTCCAGCACACCAAAGAGAACATACAACAACACCAATTTATAACATCAAATTATAACATTAGAGCTGCTCTTGCTGGATACTGTCGCAACTGATTGGTGGGCAGATGTTGGTATTGTTGGCTGTTATAAGCTCGCTGTTGGCTATTGTGCACATATAATTTACACAACAGCCAACAGCGTGCTTTAACAACTGTAACAACAGCAGCAACGTATAAACCAGCGTGTGGTATAAAGTATTTTTATCTTGGCCACGCTATCAAGATGAGAGGTGAAACGACCTGCATCGTTTTAAAATGAAATATTGGTGCCGATTCTCTTGTACACCGAACTAAACTAACTAAACTATAACTAAAATTCGTTACTTTTGGCTATGAGAATCTAAGAGCTATTCTGCAAATAAAATTCTCTAAACTAAAAAATAATTTTGACACAACTGAAATAGAATTTGACAGTCGCGAATCCACGTGGTACCCGTGGTTTGCCCTAACCCGTGATTTTTTTTAGAGCCGGAGGCGCGCAAGGGTTGCCGCCTCGACCGTGTTTTATATGGAATTTTTCACTTTTTGTACCTATGGAAAACATGAAAAAATATATTACTTACATTTTCAGGATTAGGGGTTTATGGGTTTCATATAGGGGGTCGAAAGTGTCATTATTTTTGCGATAGGACGCACCATTTTCGATATATGAGCAAAAGAAAAAAATAATACAGTAGGTACTGTTTTTGCACGTGAAGTCGAGATGTTGGTGTGAATTTTAGTTCATGACAACTTATTTTATCCCATACCTTTTTAATTGCGATTAAAAATTGTCAGGTTTACTCTAGTTTGATATTTTACAATCAAAATTTTAGGTAAAAAAATGTCAAATTCAGAATAGCAAACTTGCCATTTTCACTAAACTAAAAACTTAGTACTATCTTAGTGCTGTCAAACTAAAATATTGTTAAGTTGTGTCACTTTAGTCTATTTCAGAATGGTAAATCGTCGTTTGACAGGAATAAACTAAATTTTAGTCTAGTTTAGAGGCATTTGTGACAAGAGAATCGGTACCACTATCTACTTCTAAGGCGGCTGACGTTGAAATCGACATATTTACAGTAATAAAAATGTTTTGTTGCATATTGTGATTTTTGATTTGATGAACCGTTCAAAATACCCTTTATTGCGCATCGTTTACAAGTGGCCAGTTCTAAAAACTTTCAGTGTCGCCCTCGTAGTTTTGCCATGTCTGTCTGTCTGTCTATCTGTCCGCGGCTTAGCTCAGAGACGGTTAGTACTAGAGAGCTGTAATTTAGCATGGGTATACATTTAATCACGCCATGCGTTGCGTAAAGTGGCAAAATAAAATCAAGTTTTTTTTTTTAGGGTACCTCGTAAGTATCTCGTCTATCCCAGGGTGTGGAGTGTCGTTGGAAAGGTCTTTCGAAAATATTGAGGTTGTGTGAAAATCATTTTTCAATTCAGGGGTCCGTTTGCGAAATATTAAGCTATAAAGTGGTAATTTCCCCCCCCCCCCCCTACCAGCTAAATGGATGTACTTGGATTTGTAAAAAAATCACAGCATTGTTCTTGGGATAAATTCATCCCAACCTCGGAACCCTCCATTGTGTGTGGTCCGACACGCACTTGGCCGGTTTTTAGCAAATGAGTGTACGAGTTTAACCTGAATAAACGTTTTTTGAAGTCCTTGACTCCATGTTTCTACTCAAATTAAAGCCTACCGACTGAATTGTCGAATACGTTATCTAATTGTCTGACGGTCTGTGATAGGAACGTGTGTTAGTGCGTGTTAGTACCTAAAAATAATAAACAAAATATTGCAGAAAGATTTTATAATAATCGACTAAATTGTAAACATTACAAATAACATTTAAAACTATTACAAGTAACTTAGTATATTTTTGAAAACCTTAATTTTGAATAATAAAAATTATTTAAAATTAAGTTTTCCAAAATATTATTTTATATATTGGTAAAGTTTTTATTAAAGTAACAAATAATCACAACATTAAAAATACATTTTTGAAAACGATTATAAATTAAGTATGAAAACTTAGTACATTTACTAAAAACTTGGATAAATAATAATTGGTATAATTTATTCTATTGACGCCCAGTAGGGACAGTAGGTATAAATCGCTTGAATTTTCATTCTGGGGTCCTGTGAAAAATACAAGTTTTCATTAAGGTTTCACATAACATAGCACAATATCACGACTGTGATCCCCGATGGGTTAGGCAGACGTGTATCTATAGTACACAGACCGACATTTCGCCAATTATGTTTAAGTCTCACGTATTAGAGGCGAGCCTATTGCGATCAACAGGGCACAAATCCGGACTCTAGATGAAATTACCCATTATTACTTTGCCCGACCCGGGAATCGAACTTAGCAACTTTTTTTTGGGTGGGAAATTATCAAATAACTTCTCCCGCTCTGGGCGGAGCGGGAGGGCGTGTAAACCTCTTACTGACTAAAACACACCCGTGTTCCTTCAGTATTGCCTGTACGTTGCCAGGTGCCACGGTATCCCTTTCGGACTTTCTCGCAACCCCGGCAGGCATCGGTCCTAGCAGACCCCTTCTGTGGTGCTGACATTTCTTTGAGGCGCGCTTGGAACACAACGCCCCGTCGACTCGGGCCTGGTCCTTATTGGTCCGCGAGCTACCCATTGCTCACCATCCGCAAGCCCGCGCCTACGGTGGCCGGGAATCAGCCTGCAATTCCCGATACCCAGGGCGTCTCCTGCGGCGGCTAGGGGCGTGATGGCGCGAAGTCCAGCCCTGCCGCACAAAGGATCGCAAAGGAAATGAAGGCGCAAAAGCCGGGGGGGGGGGGGGTACGTGCCGCGCGGCAAAACTGTGTAGGAGCCATTACCCTTCGAGGAACCCAGGTGTGATGTATTTTTTTTACAAAAAATTCTATTCGCCCTTCTTATCTTTTTTTACCTACATTGACATCTTTTGGCAATTCTTTTTAGTCCGTCTTGGCGATTATTAAAAAATATTGGACACGTATTTTTTCTTTTTTTAAGTAATCTAAAGATTACGGCGTTACATTGAGTTAAAATGTGCCTTGACGTCACGAGTATGTAGATTTTATACTTACTTGTGACGTAGCGACCCCCACTCCCCAACTTAAAATGCGTTTAATCTAAGTATTTTGTTATTAATATGATAAAGGACAAAATATGTGTCTAATATTTTTTTATTATCTGACTGACGGACTAATTAGATTTTTTTTTTTTTACACCGGTATCATCCCTATTATTAACGATGGCTGATTTAGGTCATAGCCTTTAAAAACTTCAATTATAATATTAAGTCCAAGGAAAAGTTTTTTTTTGCTTCTACTTAGTTTACCAACAATTTTTCTGAAAAGGCTGAGGAAACTTGGGGCTATTTTACGTCAGTACTACTATCTATTTTGCTACTTTGTTATCATCTTGCTTGCTAATAATATATTTGACGATAACTTTCTTGTCTAAGTAATTTGAATCAACGAATGAACTAACCCTATATCTGTGCGATATTTTGAAGCGTCGTAGAATGCTGGCGCTTCTTCCTGTTAAAATAATTAAAATAAAAAATTATCACAGTCATCACTGAAAGGATTTCATTGTTAATATGCCTGAAATACTGATGGATAGAGATCGATGAAAGCACCGCACAATGAACTTTGGGAGAAATCACCATCCAGACTGATCACAGACTGATACGGTGGTTTTCTTGTTCTCTTGTATAGGCTTCAAACTATACGAGTACATATATCCGAATACGTCATGATAAAAATGTCTATCAGCGGGTCTGACTGCAGCGTGCCGCTGAGCGAAAATTTTAATATCGTGGAGGCTATATTTCAGGTTTTAAAATAGTATAATTCAAGTTTTGAGAATGATGGCCTAATGACCTTATGTTCGACAGCTTCGACGAACACATCATTTTAGTGTCGATGGGCACTTATTTGGATACGTCTGTTGTTGTTGGGTAAAGTCAGAAGTTTCCCTTTAATTCTTAGGAAAAGTTGAAAACAATGAGAAAATCATGCTTACAAGGTCTTCGTATAGTTCCCATGTCGACTCTTTCTTGGTGATGGGCATGAACTTGGCTGATGGTGGCGGCACTGGTTCTAGGAGGACTGTTGGCTCCATATATTTCTCGTACAAGTCTGGGCGAGGCCCTATAGTCATATCCTTTTTCCCAATGCGACAGTTTTCTAGTATCCACTTTTGTTCAGGCCGTGCTGGGCCCCTGCGAACGGGTTCTGTTGCACCCCTGAGAACAGTCGGAAATTATGTCTTATGTTCGTGTTATAAGATATATTTATGTAGGTTAATAGGTAGTAGGTACTATCGATAGATAGATATAGTTTTCTTTATTGGAAACTAAAATTGTAAACAAAGCTCAATCAATACGTATGTCACAGGTTTATTACAAAATCGTTTTTTTTATGAAAGAATCGGAAAAAGAAAAAATATTACATTGTTATCTTAAACCTTTTTGATTGAAACCCTAGACTAGTTTAGTTTTATGATAAAATTAATGTCGGTTGCAATTTTTTAAAATAAATAAAACAATTACAGACAATAAATATAAAAATAATAGTAATAGATAATTTATTGGTTATAATTTTATAGCACAATAATCAATATTGTTGCATCAAGTTTTTATATTTTTTAATATTAATATATCAATATTTAAAAAAAAAAAAATGTTGGCTTACGAAATACCTACTGAAAACCAGAGTATGGAATAATTTGTAAAATAAGTATTTTTAATGACAGTTGCTCTCCGCTCTTCTCTTCTCACCTACACTCTAGCTAGTGATCACGATTGTGTTTTTAACGCAATAAATGTGGTAAGTGATGATCTGTCGGTACTCAAGCTTACCTTAAGATCTTTGTGTAGTCATCATGTTCGTAAACCATTTTCCTTTTAAGATCGAAGAAGCCGTCCCCGGTGTCAACGTATCCTTCAGGTACGTCTACGTAAGGCTGGTAAGCCGTCATGAATGACTTGCCACTAGGCTGCACACCGTCGGCGTATTCTCTCGAAAATCTGTTCACACAGACTTATAAGAATTTTGTACGAGTTGAAAAGGGTTGCAGGAAAATAAAATGAAAACGAATGTATCTATACAACTGGGAATCGGTCTGCACAGCTTATAGGCTGCTGCTATGCTGCTTGTTGTAGGTAGCCGTAGCAATAGTCAAACAAAAAGTTTGACCAAGGTAGAAGAATCCTCTTTAATGTATTGGATACTAGCCTCTGCCCGCGACTTCGTCCGCGAGCCTTATAGCTCTTACACATTATGCCGGCGGCATGGCCGCCGGCACTGTCACCGGCCCTGTCGCGCAAAACCGCACAAAGGATCGCAAAGATCTCTTTATTATGTTATATTCTATATTATATATTTATAATACCTTTCCAATGACAACTGCCGTACTACAGCAGGTGACAAGTCATAGTCACCTGACACTTGCTGTACTACAGCAGGTGACAAGTCATAGTCACCTGACACTTGCTGACAACAGGTAGATTATAGTCCAAGTTTATTGCGATTATCTGTAAAACTAAGCGCCCTATCTCTATCGTTCTTGTGGTATTGTGAGCACGAAAGACAGAGCTAGCAATAAAACATGCCAAGCTATCAACAGTTTAAGCATCAAAATGAATGCATGGCACTCGGAAGTTACTTCCGGATATTGCAAAAAAAAAATGGCGGCAATTCGCAAATGTTGCGAATTTATATTTTTAACCGACTTCCAAAAAGGAGGAGATGTATGTCCGCCGATTTCTCCGTCAATTGTGGACCGATTTTGAAAATTCTTTTTTTGTATGAAAGGTTATGCTCCCGAATTGGTCCCATATAAATTTTATTAACTTTGCTTGGATAGTTTTTGAGTAAGCTTCAATAATACGTATTTTTCCCACTTAGTATATGTGGATGATATGATGATAACTTCCTGTCACTGTTATTTACATAGCAGGTATTCGAATACCACTGTATTCGAATTTGTGTGGGGTAGGTACCACAACTAAAAAGTGAAAAATAAAAACTTTTTACTAAAAAAGAAACGACCGACTTCCAAAAAAAACACTACAAAGTCAAACATAACTTTAGTATCGGAAGTCGGTGGCAAAAAACGAAAATTCAAAACATCGACTTCCGAAATTAAAGTAATTTTTCACTTTGTAGTGCCTTTTTTTTTTTGGAAGTTGGTTGTTTTTTTTCTTTATAAAAAGTTTTTATTTTTCACTTTTTTTATATTTTTGTTTCTCAAATAAATCAGAAAAATAGAACTGCTTTTAATAAAGAGGTAATTTAATGTAGTTTTTATTAAAATTCATATTATGATACAAAGAATCTCTTTGTTCATAATATAAATTTTATAAAAAAATAGTGAGTCGGAACCATCGTAGTTAAGTGGTTTTTGTTTGTGATGTCATACGGTAATATTTAATATAGTTGAACATTTAAGCGTTTGTAACACTTAGATAATCCCACAAACTTGCAACTTATCTCTCAACATAAACAACTTTATCGCAAAATTTAATTCCCCTTCTGATCAGATTATTAGTTAGGTTATTATCATCTTAATAAGTCGTTTGGAAAAAAGCGTCCTTCTCCATACATTACGGAATGTTGGACTAGCATTGTTGGAAACGCCACGAAAAGCGAAGAAATGGTGGCTTTTTTAAATTACTTTAAAAAACAATGGTTTCAGTCTCTGGCAGATATAATAAACTGTCCTAATAATTATAATTTTCGCACAAACAATGCACTCGAAGGGTGGCACAGGCGGCTAAACACGAATATAAAATCAAAGCCAACCCTGCTACTATTCTTCAAAGCTCTTAGAAAAGAAGCGCTTTGGCAAGATCGCAAATACAAGAATATGTTATTTGAAGGAAATACGAGAAGAAAGATCAATATTATGTTTAATGCCAAATACAAAAGAGAACTGCAAAAGTTTGAGGGCCAAAAAGTTAGTCCATTTGAATTTTTGATAAACCTTAGCCATATCAAAAGGATATTAGGTTAATAAATGCAGGGGAATTTGTGCGCCTAATATCCTAATTATATTTAAGAGGCTACTAGGTTTTTAACCCAGATATTTTTTGAGTAGAATATGAAATTTCGACGCACAAAATATCGATAAATGCTAATACGATGCTACAAAATTGCGATGCACGTTACTGCGAAAGACCGTCTCTGCGAAGCCACTACACTTCGATGCACGTTACCGCGATAGATCTCCACTGCGATACTATTGGACTTCGAGGCACGTCACTGCGAAAGATTTTCACTGCGATGCTACTTGACTTCGATGCACGTTACCGCAAAAAATCATTTCTACGGAGCCGCGGGCAACAGCTAGTACCAAATAAATGCTTGAAAATTATAAATAAATTAAGGAATTATTAGGAGAAAATTCGTTTTACCTCTTCTTTTTTTATAACATAAGTATACAAGGCCAACTAAATACGTTAAAATATCCATGCCATCTTTTATATTGAGATGGTTTTGAAGTTTGATTAGTCTGTATTTATTTGTTTTGTGTGCAAACCCGCACTGGACCCGCGTGGTAGATTACAGCCCAATCCCTCTCACTGAGAGGAGGCCTGTGTCTCAGCAGTGGGAACGATATAGGCTGATTATACTTATGCTTATGCTACGCGGGCGAAGCCGCGAGACAAAGCTAGTTGTAAATAATTCTTAGCCAGTATTACCCAGAATTTATCAGGATAAATAGGCCATAAGATTCCTATTTTTTATATGCCATGAGCAAAAAAAAACATTATTTCAATATTCAGCTATCGGCGTTATATTGCTCCAATCCAGAGATGTTTCATCGATCACAAGATTAAATTTCGTGACAGATAAATTCAAACAATTTCTACCATTAAATTTAATTAAATAAATACAGATTAATCAAACTTCAAAACCATCTCAATATAAAAGATGGCATGGATATTTTAACGTATTTAATTGGCCTTGCATACTTATGCTATAAAAAAGAAGAAGTAAAATGAATTTTCCCATATTAATTCGTTAATTAATTTAAAAATTTCAAGCGTCTATTAGGTACTAGCTTTTGCCCACGGCTCCGTAGAAATTATTTTTCGCAGTAACGTGCTTCGAAGTCAAGTAATATCGCAGTGGAGATCTATCGCGGTAACGTGCATCGAAGTGTAGTGGCTTCGCAGAGACGGTCTGTCGCAGTAACGTGCTTCGCAATTTTGTAGCATCGTCTTAGCATTTATCGATATTTTGTGTGTCGAAATTACGTATTCTACTCATATTTTTTATCATGAGTGTACACATTAAAAAAATGACTTTTTGCTAAATAGACGTTCTGCTATACAGACCATCTGATAGTTGCGACGTTTTGCTACATGGACATTTTGCTACTTAGACCTTCTGATCAGGAGAGGTTCTTTCTAACTGGAAGGTTAATAATCTTCGTAGAAAAAATATTTTATAGTGTAAAAATATGCAGAATCTTGGTATTTTTGTTCTTGAAGGTGAAAAATGGGTGAAAATAACAAAACTTTTTTTTTGTGTAAACAGACTTGTTTTATTGTAAATCAAATTCTTATTACTCTTATAAGAACCAGTAGGAAATATTGTACAGATTACGAAACAGTTATTGTTTTAAATGGGTTTCATAGTAAAATAGCGAGAAATCGGGGTTTTAACGCAAGCAGTCCGAAAAGGGGTGGGGCCACGTCAAGGTCACGAGCAGACTTTTTTAGGGTTCCGTAGTAAACAAGGAACCCTTATAGTTTCGCCATGTCCGTCTGTCTGTCTGTCTGTCTGTCCGTCCGTCAGAGACGGTTAGTACTAGAAAGTTTGGCATATGTCGTACATATTAATCATGCCGACAAAGTGGTCAAATAAAATTAAGAAAGATATTTTGTTTTAGGGTAGATCCCCTACACGTAAAGTGGGTACCCCTGCCAGCTAAATGGTTTTACTTGTATATAACGAAATTAAAAGGAAAACTATCAAAGCTAAGTAGGCTGTACAGGTTAATGAGTAATAATCAACCAACTTAAATTTGCAGTTTGAAAAACATGATCTCCCATACATTCCGTATGGAAGAACATGTTTTTCAACTACAATGTTAAGTTTGTTCTTGGGATAAATTCATCCCAACTACGGAACCCTTAATTGTGCGTGACCCGACACGCACTTGGCCGGTTTTTTTAATGCGTTTGACAGCTGACTGTTGAAGGTTTATATTAAGTGTTACGAGCGTTTATCCTAAAAGTTGGCAACGTCGTCGTAAATAGCTGTCAAAAAATTACCTGTTTTGACTAATTTGGCAATATTACTGTATGGAAATAAGAAATGTGGCTAACTAGCGAACTAGAATATTAATAATGAATTGCAATTATAACATTTAATGTGATGTTGTACCCGTTTTAGGTGTAAAAAAGGCATTCAAGGAAATCAAGAAGATAGTTAACAAAAACTCAAGCCTTAAACGGGAGCTAGTAGACCTACATCAGCAATATCTGAATGTTGTTGATGAACGCGATCAACTGAAGGCGGTCACAGATGGTTTCAGCAACTGTAGTAACTTGTATGAGGAGGCTTTAAGCAAAGTTAGGGACCTAGAAGACGAATTAATTCATGCTAATAGTCATATTATCCGTTTAGAGAAAGAAAAAGAATGTACACAGGTTAAAGAAACTAACCACTTATACAATGAATTATTAAATACTAATTGTAACCCTCATTCCATAATAACTATTGACCTAACTGAAGATTCCTTGCTGAAACAGAATTGTAGTTATAATGTTAGTCATAAGAAAATGAAAAAATATGCAAAATTGAATAGAATAATTAAAAAATGTAATGAAATTAGGAAACAACAAAAACACTTTTCCAAAAATATTCCACGGAGGAAAGAACGTGTTGATCTACTCAATAAATTAAACAAATATCAAATAAAATTAGAAGACAGCAAAAAATATATGAAATTGATACACAGCGCTTACAGTCTGACATACAGTTACTTGAGGGAAGACTTCGTTCCCTTTACATTAAATATGTGGGCTCTCAGAACCAAATTAAAGAACATATTCTTGCTGCTAATGAGTTAGTTATGTGTCAGTGTTCTTGTCAGAAGATTTCAAACCCTGATGCTGTCCAGCCTGAGGCAACGGAGGACCCGTCCCAGACTGAGAGTTTGACTCAAGGCTGTATCCTCAACCAAGATATATCTGATACAGTACAAGATCTATCTCAAGTAGTACAGCCTGAGATTGTTAGTTGTCCATTTTTCAGTAGTTATGATTGTTATCATTCAGTTATGTTCTCAGATAGTATAGGAAGAGGTATAGGTAAATTAATTAGTAACAATCTGTGTTATTCTACTCAAAATTATTGTATGCCAGGTTCTACCTACAAACGAATAATGGCATCAGTAACAGCAAGTGTATACAATCCTAAAACCAACATTACTGTATTTGTAGGTAATAGTTCTAAGGTCAAAAAAGAAGAAATCACTGACTGTGTAACTGAATTGTTAAAGTTAAATTGTAGTAAAATAATATTGTGTGCTTTCCCATATTTTGAAAAATTGACAAGTAGACAAAACAATTATATTCATATGCTTAATAAGCATATGCAGTTCTTAGTTAGCCATTATAGTGACAAGCTTGTATTTCTTGACACCAACACTTTTGTGGAAACTTTAAAATCGACTAGGGATACTGTGTATCTGCCTGTTAGTTTTAGACACATAATAGCAAGGCTATTAGCTTTTTATATAAACTCAGACATAGGTAGTATGTCGAAGTCTTGTATTATTAACACCACAATGATTAGTAATAATACTAATAATAAGGTGGTGAACCTAAATAAATGTAGCTCAAATGCTACAAATATTTTTACAAATTGTACGAAGGAGGTTCCATGTCCCTCACTCACTATGAGTTCACTGCCTCTGGATAGTAATTTAAACTAGTTTGTAAGACAACAGAAGGTACCTGTAAGAATATTCTTATACCTAACAACAACAAGGTATCTTCTTGCTCTAAAATAAATAATTATCAAAAAGGAGATCAGCAGAATGCCTTGAAATTATTTCATCAAAATATTCAAGGTATTTCTTCCAAATTATTAGAAATTGAAATGTTTTTAGAAAAAACTAAGTTTGACATTGTTTGCTTTACTGAACATTGGTTAAAGGATTACCAAATGCTAATTAATTATGAGAACTATAGTGTGGGCAGTTGCTTTAACCGTAAATCTATGCTACGTGGAGGTTCTCTTATCTTGATAAAAAATTGTTTAAAATCGAAACAACGTAATGACATAGTTGGTTTATCAGTTGAACATTGCATTGAACTGTCCTGTGTTGAGCTGGATAAGCATGTTGTAGTGTGCGTGTACAGACCCCCTAATTATCAGAACTATTCTTTATTTGAGTCAATAATGGAAGATGTCCTAGCGAAACTTGCATCTAGCAACAAAGCCGCAGTTATTTGTGGTGATTTTAATATAAATATTCTGGAAAATAATTCAAATAGCAGTAGAATAATAAGCCTTTTTAAATCGTTCAATTTGTCTAATGTTTTTACAGAACCGACTAGAGTAACTCCAACTTCTGCTACTTGTATCGATAATGTCTTCTGCGATTGTGATTATTTAGATAAAGCCATCGTAAATTATTTGCCGTCTGATCATAGTGGACAAACGGTAACTTTTAGGTTTAAAACACTTAAGCAAAAAGTGCAAATACAATTTAGACCAATTACAACTGGCAAATTAAATAGATTTAATAGTACCCTAAATAATAAGTTAAATGCTCTGGGCCATAATATGGACGATGCAAATAAATTGTATGAGGGTTTCTTTTCAGTAGTGCACACAGAATTCAATAAAACTTTTGAAAAGAAAACAAAAAATATTTGCCCTAACTTTATTTTTAGCGACTGGGCAACTAGAGGTATTAGGATAAGTAGAGAAAGACTGTTCGAGCTGTATGGCCTTAAGCCTTACATTAACACTGAAACTTTCAACAAGTATGTTGCTACATATTCCAAAAATTTTAGAAATACCTGCAAGATAGCTAAAGCTATGCATATTAGCAACAAGATCAAATCAGCAGAAAATAAAATAAAAACAGTTTGGAAAGTTATAAATAATGAAACTAATAGGAAAAAAATACGAAACACTGAGTTCACATTGGAGACTTCACGTGGTGTCTTAAGCTCGAATTTAGAAGTAGCTCAAGAATTTGTAAATTTCTTTACTAATATACCATATAAAACGACGGAAGCTTTAAATTCCTCACCCGATGTCTCAATAGATTTATTAAAAGCGAATGTTCCAGGCTGCCCGGTTGAATTTCAATTTAAACATATAAATCCTATGATAGTTATAAAAGCTTTTCGGCAAATTAAAATCAAATTGACCGAAGATCTATGGGGATTATCTATCAAAGTTTGTACATCCATAATCGAGACTATAGCACCATACTTAGCTTTAATATTTAATTTGTGCGTGGATCAAGGAGTCTTCCCTGATTTAATGAAATACAGTAAGGTTATACCCCTTTTTAAATCTGGGGACAGTAAAGACACTAACAATTATAGACCAGTATCCGTGCTGCCGGTATTCAGCAAGGTGTTCGAAAAGGTAATGCTCAAACAAATGCTTAATCATTTTAACACCAACCAAATCTTACACGATCAGCAATATGGGTTCACCAAAGGGCGTTGTACGACTGACGCCGGTGTAACCTTATTAAAACACATATTTACAGCGTGGGAGGGGGCCCAAGACGCCATAGGAATTTTTTGTGACCTCTCAAAAGCATTTGACTGCGTAAATCATGAAACCTTACTCTTGAAACTTGAGCATTACGGTCTAGGTAAACTTGCGCTCAGTTTGCTAAAATCTTGTTTAAATGATAGACAACAGCAAGTCCAAATTAATGGGGTCAATTCACTCGGTCTAAAAGTAAAAATGGGTGTACCACAAGGCTCGATATTGGGTCCTTTCCTCTTTTTAGTATATGTGACCTACCCCATTTATTAAAAAACCAACCACAAATGGTGTTATTTGCTGACGATACTTCTCTAATTTTTAAGATAAATAGACGTGCATCAAATCTTGACGACGTAAATAACGCCCTACTGCAGGTCCAAAATTGGTTCACTGCTAATAATTTAGTATTAAATGGGAAAAAAACTAAATGCATTAGATTTGCTTTACCGAATGTTAAAAGTAGTGATTGTGACATAGTATTGAATGGGGAGAAATTTGGAGTTTTCTTGGGGATCACGCTCGACTCCAAGCTGCAATGGGGTCCTCATTTAACATCTCTTGCAGGACGCCTAAGTTCAGCAGCATATGCTGTGAGAAAAATCCGTCAATTTACTGATGTAGATACCGCGAGGCTGGTCTATTTCAGTTATTTTCATAGTATTATGTCTTACGGTATTTTACTATGGGGACGGGCTGCAGATATCGACTCTATTTTTATTCTGCAGAAAAGAGCCATCAGAGCAATATATGGCCTCCGCAGACGCGATTCTCTAAGGGAACTGTTTAAAGATATTAATATCATGACGGTACCTTGTCAATATATCTATGAAAACATCATGTACGTTAGGAAAAATCTAAGTCTTTTCAGTAAAAGAGGTGATAGACACAATTATAGGACTAGAAATAGGGACCAATTGATTCAACCGGGTTTCAGACTGGCTAAAGTAGACTCATCCTTCATGAGGTACTGTTTGAAATGTTACAATAAAATACCTCCCCACATACTCCAATTGAACGAAACGAAATTTAAATCTTGTATAAAAGGCACACTATGCTGCCAAGCATATTATAAGTTGGGGGATTACATCGACGACAAAAATGCTTGGCTCAGCGCTGGTCCAGCTCCACAAGGGCGCATAAACTAATTGATTAGCATTCAAAATATTGTTGCAGCTGCTGAAGATTGTAAAACTATCTTTAGATTGTATAAATTCAATCTCTTAGTATTATATAATTGCATAGCACATGTGTGAGCACTATGTCCCTACTTTACAGTTACCATTTACTGGGTACGTCTTTTATTGACTTGAGTTTGCCCTGGCGGTTGTGAGTATGTCATGCTCACTCAAATGTCTCGCTGGTGGTGGCGTGTGTGTTGGATCGTTAAGTTCCCTTCAAAATGGTTGAGCTAAATGGTGCTGATGCATGCGTCATGTTCGTGAACGGGCGCCGTCAGTGGGGACTGGTCATCTCTTAGCTGCCACGGCTTATTTGAATTTATTTTAATTTTTTAATTGTTTTTGATTTTATTTTTATTACTGACGCTTTTAACGTGCACGTCTTTTTACATTGTTCTCACATGTATAATTACAAAAATAGATGATGTAACCAATATTTTGTGAAAATATTCTGATTGAAAAGAGTGTCCGTGGAGTTTCTTGCCCGTTCTTCTCCATAGGAACCTACTACGCGTTGGAATGGGCAACTAGCTTCATATTTCTGACTGACCGACCCCTTGACAATTCAAAAGTACCTGTAATTGGTTTATTTGAAATAAATGCTTTGAGTTTGAGTTCATTTGCAAAGTTTCCAAATACTTTTTTTTACATCTAAAAGTAAATATTCGGTGTTACGATATTGATTATTGCATTTCATAATCAATATTCGAGTTCGCTAGTTAGCCACATTTCTTATTTCCGTACAGTTATATTGCCAAATTAATCAAAACAACAAAATATTCGACATCTATTTGCGACGTTGCCCACTTTCAGAATAAACGCTCTTAAGATAGACTTGACAATCACACAGAATAGAAAAAAATCTTGCTTTTTATTCACACGCCTTGCAAGATTTTTTTCAAATGTAACAGAAAATATATTCGAAGGTACTGTAATGGTATGTAACCCACACATGCACACAACCTGCGAACTCAAGTACTTAAGACGTCGTCGTCCGTCTGTGAGTTCAGACAGTTCGAATAGGATACGAGACACAGCCGGTCATAGCCGCTAACCGCGTCACTCGCGTCATTTATATTATCCTACCTAATCTTAGTTATTTGTTTATAAACCGTGTTTAGTTATATATAACTTCATTATTAAAGTCATTGTGTTATACTGCATGAAAAATTTCATTTGATCTACTATAGAACCTATAACACACCCTAACAAAACTTCTATAGTACCTTCTATCAGGCATATTGCAGTACTGCCAATTCTTAGCATCGTGTTCCAGAGCGTCGTCAAAGATGACCGTCCTGTCCGTCATCAGGCCTTTGTTCCACTGGCCGCGGATGACCACCTTGCCGGTGGGTGTTTGGTATCGCAGCTCACCCTTACCGTGAAACGCGCCTTCAAAGAACTCGCCTTCGTAGATGGTTCCTATAAATAACAAGAGATTTATGGAAAATGGTGAAGCTTTTGAATATGACATACTGTTGATTTAGGCACCTGCAATAGTTTTGGATTCGAAGAGACGACATTCATAAGTAAAATCTGTTCAAAACATTGTTAGGTCAGACAGCGTTAGTGCAAAACATAACATAAAGCAAACATGGGAAGGTTTAGGTGTGCTCTGCACTGGGTAAAAAACCTGCTAATGAAAAGGCTAGATTATTTGATAGACAGCGGAACTCGGATTTTGGACTCTCTCGTTACTTACTCCTGGCCCTTTCAATCTTACTCGTATTACAGTACCTATTGCTAGAGTGATATTCAGTGTAGTGCTGCTTATTTCGCGTTACATAGCGTTCGGCCGGCGCATCTTGTTCAGTCAGCAACTCTACCAACGGAAATGACATGTTTACGAGAGAAGCAAAATACACTGCTGACTACTGTAAGGGAGCTATTGCATTACCATTAAGAAACGTGTACACTCCATAGCCATGCATGCCGCACCCTTCCTGCCACTCGCCCCGGTAAGAGGAGCCTGTCAAGAATTCATGAGTTTTGGACGCAGGTCCGGGTACTTCAATGGCACTGCGAGAAAATCATAGTTACCAAAATTAGTAAAATCAACCAAACCCTCGAGCGACTTCTATTTAATTGCTCTTAACTATCACAACGGGCTCGTTGTGATAGGTAAGAGAAATATTCCAGTAAAGATTATTTTTTTCCACATTACCTTTGATCATTCTAAAGTTTTTATTTTTGCTGAGTGGATAACTTTAGTTAATTCTATGCTATATACAAAAATGCTAGCAGTTCAGATTTATGCAATAGGTATTAAGTAGGTATTTCCTATTATTTCGTGTTATAACAATAATATATATAATATTTTTTTTAATTAAAATATTTTACTGTTTCTTTATTAGTACGATCTAAAAAAAAAAAATGCTAACAGATAGTGTAGCAAAAAAATTACGGTTGCTACATGCAATTCAAATGTAGTCCCGGAATCTAAAAGTGGACGACATTGGTCATAAAATAAAACGAACTATCCAGGAAAATCACAAAGTATATTGGATTAATTATGTAAAAAAAGAAACAAGTAAAAATTATGCAAAGATTATAAAAAATGTAGCCGTCGGGGTATGTTTAAAAAATTTATGATTGAAACGTTTGATGAATATTGGCCTTTTAAGGCCTATTTGTATCTTTCTCGGAAAAGAATGTTAAGCCCATCGGCATACGTGAATTAACTCGGTTCTTTTAGCACCACTTGCATGAATATGCGCTGGCCACTGCTCCGTAGAGCCCCCGTCTATATGCGCGCTTAACGCCGTAGGTAATTGAAATTCGACCCTATAAACCCACGACCTTTCAAGGCAAAGGAACCGAAACTTGCCTAGTAATTACGACGAAAAAAAAATTTGCTAGTGGTAATACAAAATTAAAGAAAAACTGATATGTTGCAGAACCGCTTGTGGGTTGCCTGCACCCGGGGGGAGGAGACAAACTGCTGGCAGACGCTGGCAGTTCCCTACTCCAGGTGGCAAGGAGAAGCGCCGCCAGTAGACGTTGCCGCTGGGAGGCACTCACTGTTCTCGCCTCGGGATTGTCTGCAGAACCACCCGCTTCGCTACAGAGGCACCGAAACGCGGTAGGCAGTTCCACACGGAAAGCGATAGGGCAGGGCATGGCAATGCACAGAGCCCAGCGATGCAGCCGTAGCTGAAAGGTAGGGCCGAAATCGGCCTTTTCTATCTGGATCCGAAATAAACACCATTTTAGACCCGACAGAAAGGCAAAATTATGTAGGGGGGATGGGTGACAGACCGACAACTGGAATCCTCACAGTCATGTTGATACGTAGAATACCTTATGTGGGAAAAATGCCGAATAGTTCCCTGGTAAGGGCCTTAACTAATACTGCGATGGCTGGAACGTGCTTGTTCACAGCAGAATATTTTTGTTCTTGCTCAAAAGGTCACACACAACTGACGACTGACTTCGAACAAAACTGAATCTTTTTTATTTTATGCTACCGAATTTAAAAATCTGTAACTAGTGACAATATTTTATAAACAAAACATGTACGGCCTTTTTCCATGCGAAGACAATTATTTAGCAGCATATTGCTGTAATAGGTACTGTGGAACAATGGAAAACTGAAAAATTCCCTTAACTCCATGACAGTCATAATGTGTCAGTCTGACGAGTTAGAGTAAATAGCAACTATAGATGACATCGCATTTTATACTAAATACTTATTTCTTTACTTATTTTGAACTTTTGAATTGAATAAACTTTAACGAGTTATTTACCTTATTATTGAATGATTACTGTAAACATATTTGTGAAAGGGTGTTAAATGTTTTGGGACAAAATGTTAATTTTGTTTTTATTTATTAAAGGAAAGGCATAGCACGTATGTCTTTAAACTTTTGTATGGTAGCAGAGTTTATTATTACGAATATGTAGGCGCAAAATTATAAACTTAAATTCAATATTTCGGAAAGTAAAAATATAATAACTCATGTAGCATATTACAAAGTTGTTAGAACTTTTGTTGTAAGGTATACTAAGCCCTATATGTATATAGGAAATGATTTAAAAAACTTGATTTTTTATTGAATGAGTTACGGGACATTTTCAGTTTTCCATTGTTCTACTGTACCTATATTTAAGCATTTTCACTAATAAAAAGTTTGGATAATACTAATAAAGAAACAGTAAAGTATTTAAATTTTATTGTATTGTTAATACACGAAATATTAGAAAATACCTGCTTTATACGTATTGCATAACTCTAAATTGTTAGGTTCAGTGCACACCGAGACGTGACGCCAAGCGACACTGCGCGCACTTTTTAAGATAGTGATACAAAATATAACTTTATTTACTACTCAAAAACATACACATTTAATTGAGATAATTTGAAAATGCCTCGTGGCGTAGCGCGACGTATCACGAAGCAGAAAGGCGTGGCGCGTGGGGCTGTCAGCGACTTCACGATGCGCCTCGCGACGTTGCGTCTCGCGGACTCTCGCGGCGCCACGCTGCGCAGCGCCAAACCACTAGCCTCTTCAAGCATCGTCGTCGCGGCACGTCTCGGTGAGAACTGACCCTTAGCATTTTTGTACATAGCAATGAATTCACTAAAGTTATCCACACAGCGAAAATTAAAATCTTTTGAATTATCGAAGGGCATATTCTTCTGGGTACTGGAAGTACTACAAGGGTACTAAAAGGGTGAATTTGTTAGTTATTTTCAGTACAGGGGAAAAATATGAGAACATTTTTTTTTACTAATGATTCAGGAAAGTCATCACATATCTTTAAGTAGGTACAACCTATCACGTTATAACAAGAGCATTGGGTTTAAGAAATCAATGTAGTAAATGATACTAAGTAATTTAGGTAAGCATTTAAGTAAAAATATCACAACACTAACTTGCATTTATCTTTATGTTTTTCATTGAATTCCCTCATATAGCACAGCCATTGACATTTGCATGGACCTTTAGTGCTGAAAGCATAATTATTTACAGCCATAAGTTTATAGGTAGGTGGGAGTGTTTATTTTTCAGTCGTAGGCTACAGTGTCACGGCATGGGGAGGAGCATGTAAAACCTATATGATACACCTCGAGAGAGCTCAAAGATCTCTGTTAAAAGTCATGACCTTCAAACCGTACCGGTTCCCTACAAAAACCCTGTATGAAAGTAGTCAGGTACTAACAGTGAGACGATTATAACTTCTCAATATAATAATAAAACAGCATGAAATCACACCGGTAAATCACACAACCAATCATAAGAGAACTATCACTGATGTATGTCGCGCAGTCAAATGTAAGACCGCATCCGATCACGCTCGATCACGATCCGGCAACGCCCATACCTAGCTACTTATATTTATAATAAAGTAAACAAAATTCTCCTTATCAACCTACAAAAAAAAATAAGATGAAACTAAACATGGCTTCAAACACTGGATTACCCACAGACAGAAAACATACATAAATAACAATACTCGTGATAGTTAAATAGTAATGTAGGCACAAATTCTCACATATAACCCAAGATCCAGCCACCAAGCACAGTCACTCTCACACACACACACACGCACATACACAAAAACACAACAATCACACAAAACGCACACAAACCACCCAATAGCATGCATGCACTAAACTGGTACCCTACATTTTAAGTTATTTAATTTTATTGCATACATTGTAAACGTTCAAAAACGGGTGAAGATACTGACTCCTGTAACACAGGTAACACCCAGCTCAGAAGTCAGGGCTTCAAACGAAATATAAAACTTTTTTTAAATGTCAATAAAACATTTATTATAAATTTTTTTACTGGGCTGTATGGGGAAATTCGAATCAATGGATAAAGTATGAAAAATTATTGACCCACTTCAGCTGTTCAAAATTTTTTCCGACACACGAAAAACAATTTTACTCATTTTATGGGGAAGTCACACTTGGGACAAAAAAAAACCTATTATCAAATTGTTTTCATGAAAATAGAGCTAATAGTTTCTAAGACAGTTTCCCAATATCGCACAAGGATTCGAATTTGCCCGTAGAGCCGCAGTAAAAAAAAATGAAAGTGTGTGTGCGTTCACAGACAATATTTTTACAAAATATAATTATTATGCCGAACTGCGAAGCAATTTGATGGCAAACGTAGCTCCTTTAAAGAAACACTATATATAAAACCGTCGTAGATTTTATAATAGTGTTTCTTGTTCACATGTGGAAGCAATAAAAATATATTTTGTATTGAGCATAGGCTTATATTTGCAAATGGCTATGTGTCATACTGGATTTGGTAATATTTTTCGGTCATATTTGCTCAGTTTTCGTATACCTACGTCGCGTTTTCGCTAACACTAGACAACCCCTAAATGACATCCTAAACAAAAGCGGTCTGTTGCATTTTTGATCTATAGAAATTCCTATGTGCAACAATATTTAGGCATTACATTTAGGAATTGATCTATATGTATTTACTAGATTTGAAATTAGCGCAACGGAGTATCAACACTCGACTTAGACATGGCGCGCACTGTGACATGCGAATGCGACAGCTCGGCGAGTAGCCGCAACAACACGCTACGGTCGACCATTTTCATGTAATTTGTCCAAATCTCCACACTCTTGGCGTCGCCGTCGAGTTGCAGAGTCGCAACGACAGGTTATTCGCACGCTCTCGGTACTTGTCGCAGCGACTGGACGCATGGTGCACGCGCACATCTGACGATAGTCGCATGCGCAGGTCAGTTTATCGTGGACGTCCACGTTCAAGTCCATAAAATGTAGGGAAATACGTGTGCGTTATAACCAGTGATCGGAGTAGGTAGATTGAACTGGGGTCATTGATCCTAAACGTATATATTACTATGGACATTCCTCCGGAATTGGTGGATTATTAAAAAAAAACCGGAACTTATGTAGGAATTGTATTCTGCCAGAGTGGAAGGAGTCATTTGATGATTTGCCATCCTCAAAAAAAAGGTAGGAATTGTAATAAAATGAGCAATTTTATTCTTTATTATTCTTCCTATTTTTTTTTTTTGTCACGATTTGACAAAACCCAACGACCAATCAGAACAAAGGATCATGGGTGGTACAGTAGTAATAATATCACTACCAACATTAACAATATTTAATTGAATCCGGAAATACCGGAATTACTTTCCGGAAAAATGGCTTATCCATGTTATTCTTTCTGTGTGCATTTATGATACAAGTACTAAAAATCAATCTACCTACTCCGATCACTGGTTATAACGTTATCGTGGACGGAAATTTAAAAGCGTCTTCATATATTTCCATTCTTTTTACTTCCCGGGGTTATCGTGAATAATCGTGATGCCGTGAACGTCCACGATAATATCGTCATGTACGAAATTATAAAAGCGCGTATTGTGTGACCGTTCACCGGTTTCCTAGAAAACCAAAGCTTTAGGGCTTATTGGTTGTTTCGCACGAATTTACACGCCCGAAATACGGGCAAATTTACAATTTTAAATAATATTATATTTATGCGAATTGCCTACGTATTTCTGGAGTTGTCGATTCGCCTAAACATAAATTAATTTCGTGCGAATCGCCTCAAGAAAAAATTATATTATTTAAAAGTGTCCATTCGCCCGCTTCGGGCCAGTAAATTCGTGCGAATCAACCAGCTTTACTGGTTTCAAAGCTACGTTTTCATAACTGAAGTGGTACTTTTTTTTTGACACGAGGTGTTTGTTTGTTCCTCTATCTAAACTAATATTATAAAGAGAAAAGATTACAGTTTCTGCGTTTGTATATTTGTATGTTTGTTTGTAATTCTTACACTAAAGCTACGTTATCAGCGAGTAATATGGGCGTATTTTATTTTTCAAAAAAATTAGAGATCCCTGCGGAAATTGTCAAATAATGCAATAATGTAACCCAAAAGCCATTATTTAGCGTGCGCTGCGAAAACTATTAATGATTCATAAAATAATGTACTACATTTTTATAGTACTCATCATAACCCACAAAAAAGTCTGCGAGGTTATTTGTCTAACTATTATAGTAAATATAAGTCACAATAACCGTTTTGTGTTCAAATTAGATAATCAAAACACGGGTAGAATCGAAAGATGATACTCAATACTCAATACTCAATATCTTTATTGCTTTAGCCATAATGTGTACTTAGGTGGTAACTGTATAATTTTGATCATTATGGACCCTGTAGGGCACAGCAAAAGGGTAGGAGAGAGGAAGCTCTGTTATACTACTTAATTTACTATACTGTTTAATTTATTATTATTGCTATTTTATTTTTATTATGATATTGATTAATGATTACTATTAAAAATTATGCATGAATTATATTACCGTATCATTGATATATTTTAAACGATACGTATAAACTCCGTGATTATCATTTATCATGATAAATTATTATTAAATTATTATTGATTTATTTATTTTTATCATGATATTCGTATCATGATATTAATCCTTATCCAACTAAATAGTTTTACAATCAAGGTTGATTATCATGACGCTATGACCCTTAGGAGTCGAGCAAAAGTAAAAAAGTTGGAATGAACGCTAAGCGAAAAGGAAGGAACAGCGCAGGCGGACGATATGCGAAGGAACTAGTATTATAATATGTTTATGTTTAACTCAATGCATTTAGGTATCGCCTAGAGTTAGTGGAAAAGCTCACGCAGGACAATAATGACGTCATGGTCAGCTTTAAAATCATTTCAAACTTACATACCTACGAGTAGGTGCAGAACTTTGCTTCATGCACGGCTTCATATTGTGGATTAGAAACTACGGTAAAAAAATAACAATGTTAAAATTTCGATTTTTATGGCGCATCTGCAGCCCAATAGCAGCTTACTTAATAGGATAGAATATGGTTGTGGACTGTAATTTTATTGTTCTTTAAAACAATTTGGAAGATTCTGTAGAACTGAACTGTACCTTTATTGTAAGTAATTATAATATATTTTTTGTGCAAGATTTACTATATGTCAGAAACTTTGTCAATATGACAGAATATTTCATGTGAGTATGTCATTGAAGGAACGAATGCGTTTAGATTTTGAATTAAATCAAAAACAGAGTATTCAGCCATGTCTTTCAAAAAAGTTGTCGATAACTGAATTGAAACTTGCCTTGTTTTTTAGCGTACTACAAGACTTGTAGGCACCATAGCCACAAAAATCGTGTTAAGTCGCAAAAAATTGTTCTACACAAATTTTTGGGATGTTGGTAGGATAGATACCAATACTGTAAAACCAACTTTGCAGCTTGGAAAGACCTGTGCTGACTGCGTGGTGCTCGAAAAACCTCGAAATTTTCAAACATCTTTCAGTTTTTGACTTATAACTTTGAAAAGGTGCATCCTATAAGGAACTCTTTTATAGTATACAAAGGTGAATGTCAGGTTAGCGGGTGCATTTTTCAGAAATGGTCGAAATATAATTATCTAAAAAAAAATACCAAATTATACAACTTGTTAAATAATTAGTACCTCGTGGGATCGCAAGTTATTGCAATAGTTTCCATACACCCGACATTCTGACGTCAGTTTGGCGGTGTATTTTTATGTAGCCAAGTTTACTGAAAAGTTAGATTTAAAACAAGCATGGATGGATATGGATATATCGTATTACCCAGTTACTGGGTTGTGGAGGTCAGATAGGCAGTCGCTCCATGTAAAATACTGGTATTCAGCAGCATCCGGTTAGACTGGAAGCCGACCCCAACATAGTTGGGAAAAGCCTAGGCAGATTGATTGATGGATATTTAGTACGTAATTCGTACCTCTCTAAACATACTTTAAGTCAGTGAAATCTCATCGGAATTCGATAGAAATTGAAAAATTCATCAACAGCCATTCCTTTACACAGTGTGTTACAATGTGTTATTTGTTTGACACAAAGAGTATAAGTACGAGAACCCCAACCATATAAAATCGTTAGTTAGGCGATTCTGAAGCCGACTCGGTAGGTAGTACCGTCGGTCGATTCTGTAAAAATATTAACGTGAAGCTTAGGTGAAGTGAGCGTGAAGTGAGCTGTCACTGCCACAGCATCGACCGGCAGGATGCTAGGGATTAACACTATTGACAGCTCACTTCACGCTCACTTCACCTAAGTTTCACGGTGATATTTTTACAGAATCGAACGGCAGGTCAGAAACGTCGTATTTTTATGGGGGCCCCTTTCCACTACGTCAATAAAATAGGATGCATGATCTGATTCTACACCCAGGAACTTGCTCCAGGATGGCTCCAGACGAAGGAACTCCACAACAGTCAACGGTACAGACACGAAATTTAATATATTAAATTATTATAGTCGGTTCTAAAGTTTACCATGACCTAGCTGCAGCATCCAGGATTGGCTCCAGACGAGGAAACTCCTCAGCGATCAGCAGCAGAGACACAAAATTTTATATACACATTTAATTATGATAGTCCGTTCTAAACTTTACCATGATCTGGGTGCTGCACCCAGAATTGGATCCAGACGAGGGAACTCCTAAACGGTCTACACCATAGAGACTACATTTTATATATGCATCCAATTATGATAACCCATTCTAAAATTCGCTAAGATCTGTCACTGCAGATCTGGCTAGCATTCTAAAATTCATTAAGATCTGGATCCAGAAGAGCGAACTCCTTAACAGTCAACAGTAAAAACAAGAAATTTTATATACGTATTTAATTATGATAGTCCGTTCTAAAGTTCACCGTGATCTAGGTGCTGCACCC
The DNA here is from genome assembly GCA_947364205.1 of Agrochola lota. NCBI lineage: Eukaryota > Metazoa > Arthropoda > Insecta > Lepidoptera > Noctuidae > Agrochola > Agrochola lota. The sequence goes on along the minus strand of OX376231.1, from coordinate 5,506,682 downwards.
AGGGTTGGCTTCAGAAGAGGGAACTCCTCAACAGTCAACAGCACAGACAAAGAAATATATATATGCCAAAGATTTCAATCGTAGATTTGCCCTGCCGCGTCAAAAGATGGTCGCGTTTCTGTTTCGTGTTGACAGCTCTAAGACAGACAGTATCGCAGAGACTTGACTTGGTTGTCATGGGAACGCCATTGTTAATGTGTGAGCTCGCTCCTCTCTTATTGGACGATTTTTCGTGCGTCTTAGTACAGTGAGGGCAAATCTACGATTTAAATCTTTGATATACGCACTTAATTATGACATTCCGTTCTAAAGTCCACCGTAACGTGTCTGTAGCATCCAGGATTGGCTCCAGACGCGGAAACTCTTCAGCGATCAACAGCAGAGATACGAATTTTTATATACGCATTCAATTATGATAGCCCATTCTAAGGTTCACCATGATCTAAGTGCTGCACCCAGGGATTGCTCCAGACGAAGGAACTCCTAAACGGTAAACAGTACAGACAGTAAATTTTATATACGCATTCATACACCATGACCTGTCTGCTGACCCAGGGTTGGCTCCATACGAACGATATCCTCAGCCGTTAAAAGCACATGTACGAAATTTTGTATATGCATTTTTAGGGGTATGAGGAACAGGGTGTAAAGTTCACTTATCCACCATAGAAAAGGGAGGATCCTCCGACCAGACGGGTGTCGTGTCTGGCGGTGTTTATCGCGCGGTAAACTCTAATTGCGCGATGCAGGATTTGTGTGACGTCAGGATGTTATGTGACGTCAGGTCTTTGATACGTAGTTCACATGTAGCGGTGTAGATGCCGCTACACATTCAATTATGGTAGCCCGTTCTAAAGTATATCATGACTTGGATAGTGCAATTTGGTTGGTTTCACTCCATAACTTGTATAAATTCGTTTTTGGGTTCGTTGGATTTGATACACATTTTGGTTGTGATAATCACATACGTGAGTTGCCCTTGTTACAGGTCATAATGTACTATTTGTGTGATTTGTAACATGCCTTATGTGCTTACATATTAAATAGTGTATAGACATATGTTTTGAAGTAAACATAGCTGAAAAGAGAATGGTCAAAGAAGTATGGGTATCTGCCCGAAGGCCCAATAGCCATAAGATATACCAATGGAAAGAGCTTTTTAAGGAGAACTTTTGCTACTACCACGACTTTTGCAAATTGTTAGTCAGTTCGGAGTCAAAGATCCAAAATGTGTCTACGTGGTACATTTAGAACAGTAGGTATTAAACTTTACTATGGAACAGCAGATTTTTTTTCAGCGATTTCAAAGTTCGTCCTATATAGTAAAAGTTATTCAGTTCAGTGGTCTAGAGGACCTCTTAAAGTTTCTAAAGTATTTTTTTTAACACCTAACACTAACGGCCAAGGCCAATTACATTAGTTAAAGACACAAACACTTAATTTAAGTACAATAACAAAAATATACAACTACAGTCATACGCTCATCTCACAATACTCCAGACATGTTGACAAGATCTTATGTGCATCTGGAGCGCCCTTTTTTTTCTTGCGAAAAGTATTGCTACTTTTAGGGAAATGAGTTCAAAATAGTAAAAACTTAAAGCAAACGTTCATTAATATCTTAAACGCGAATTAAAAGTTTCATCGAGTGATGCCGACGGTTCGGTTATTTGGGTATTTCTAAAACTGACATGGTTGGTACATTATAAAGGTCAGTTCACACCGAGGCGTGACGAGACGCGACGGGGTATGAAAAGGTCAGTGGTTTCGCGCAGCGCGCCGCCGCGAGACCCATCGCGACGTCCGCGTCGCGAGGCGCATCGTGAAGTCGAAGGCAGCGGCATGCCTCGCTGCGCAACAAGACGAGTAGTGGATTTTCGAATTATCTCAGTTAAATGTTTATCTTTTTGTATAGTAAATATAGGTACATTTTGTATCATTATCTTAAAAAGTGCGCGCAGCGTCGCGTCGTGTCACATCTCAGTGTGAACTGACCTTTATAATGTACCAACCATGTCAGTTTTAGAAATACCCAATAACCGAACCGTCCGACCCCGAAAATGGGCATCATCATCCTTTGAATTTGGAACGAATTTTTTTATACTCTACTACACTAACATGCAAATAAAATATTCAAATGAATAAAATCTTTTTAATATTGTTATTTTTGAAGACAGGGAACAATAAAAGCCGCCTGTTTTTTTAAAATGACGAGTGTATCCTGTATAATCGTTTTTGTGAAGTCCTTGGCTCCATATGTCAATCATGATGCAATAATCAAACGTGTGTGTGGTCCGACACGCACTTGGCCGGTTTTTAGCAAATGAGTGTACAAGTTTAACCTGGATAAACGTTTTTTTAAGTCCTTGACTCCATGTTTCTACTCAAATTAAAGCCTACCGACTGAATTGTCGAATACGTTATCTAATTATCTGACGGTCTGTGATGGGAACGTGTGTGTGTTAGTATCTAAAAATAATAAACAAAATATTGCAGAAAGATTTATAATCGACTAAATTCTAAACATTACAAATAACATTTAAAACTATTATAAGTTAAGTATGAACACTTAGTATAGAGGGTGGCAGGGACATCGACGCGAAAATCAATACCATGGATTCGATACATGATTCTGAACCGAAAAATAAAAAATCTGCTGTTCCATATATTTTGACCGCGTAGGTATTGTAGTTTTCTATGGAACAGCATATTTTTTTTAATAGGGGCGGTACAGTATTATGTACTGGATCCATGGTATCAGTTTTCGCGTCGATGTCACTGCCACCCTGTTTCTTTGAAAACCTTAATATTGAATAATATGAATTACTTAAAATTAAGTTTTTCAAAATACTACTTTAAAGTTTTTATTAAAATAACAAATAATCACAACATTAAAAGTACTTATCAAAACTATTATAAATTAAGTATGAAAACTAAGTACATTTACTAATAACTTAATTTAAATATGTGGTTAAATAATAATTGGTATAATTTATTATATTGATGCCCAGTACAGTAGGTATAAATCGCTTGAATTTTCATTCTGGGGTTCTGTGAAAAATACAAGTTTTCATTAAGGTTTCACATAACATAGCACAATATCACGACTGTGATCCCCGATGGGTTATATAGTACACAGACCTACATTTCACCAGTTATGTTTAAGTCCCATGTAATAGGGCGCGAGCCTCTTGCCATCAACCGGGCACAAATCCAGACTCTAGATAGAATAACGCATTATCACCTTCCCGACCCGGCAATCGAACCCAGGACTTCATGTTAAGGTTTCAAAGTGTGTTAAAATTCTAGGGTATATGTATATATACCCTAGAATTTTAACCCAAAACCTATTTTTTTTTTTTTTTTTTTTAATTTTATGGGAAGCTAGAAGTATTTCTAGCTTCCCATAGCTGGCTTAATCAAGCTACAACATAATCGCTATCATGGCCAAAATATAATGAGGTATATGTACGGAGGTAAAGTAGAAATCAGTTTTTTTTTTTTTTTGTCGTGTACAATATTATACACGATTAATTTTAAATCGTTCTGGAGCCGAAACACAGTGACTCCAGACGATTAATAGGTACTATTAGCATTGTTATTGTTTTTTTACGACATCTAATATAGAAGTTAGAAATTTATCACTTTTATTCTGTCATTCGAGTTAAATCTTAGTAGCGCTTCCACTATTTCATTCATAAACGCAAGATCGTACGCGATCCGCTCGGTGATGACGTAGCGCGGCACAGCTGTGCGTGTGCGAGTCCGGCTGCAAGTAAGTAGAGATGTGTCCCTCACTCATGAGGTGCCTCGTTTGAGGTACTCGTGATCGCAAATTGAAAGAGTTACTCGAATTTCAACATTGAACCAACTCACTCGTTCACTCGTCCTCACTTAAAAATTGACATTGACATATTGACGCGAGTACTCGCGAGTGAGTATTGAGTGAGCTTAGTGAGTGAATGAACCGACTTTCATAATTGTACATACATCGACGTACGACTCCTCGCCTCAAATGAGGGGTACCTCTTGAGGACCTCGCGAGGTAAAATGAGGTACTCCCTCAACCTCATATAAAAATGACGAGTTACCCATCACTACAAGTAAGTACCTGCAAGTAGGTATTTCATTTCTGGTACGATAGGTTGGTGTAAGTTCATTCACCTCGTTATCTCTCGTTTGTATCGGAAGCACGGCACGGTGTTTACCACTATCACATCTCCTCGTAAACGAGAGAAACTAATTGAAATTTCATTCACCACTCTCGCATCACGAAATCACTAGTACTCGTACCTTTTCAACTAGACACGACGAGTACGCTTGGGAGTTGTATTTAAGGCCTTGAATCGAGTGTCGACCAATCGAGCTAATAGGTACTTAATAAGCATACCTACCTACCATATTTATGATAAATAAAAAGAATACTGCCTAAACCAATTTTTACGCGACAATGCTTGCTTGCGGCCGCGGCGCGGCGGCTTCTACAAAGGCAGGCAATGTAAACAGAAAAAATGAATCGTTTTATCTGCCGAATAGAGTTCATTATAAGATGGTGGTGCCCTTTTCTATGAAAATATTGGACCGAATTAAGACCTTATTTTTATACACTTAACCGCGGAATTCGGTTGTGCATCCTTTTGAAGTCCGGTCGGACACTTCTCAGAATAATTTTAGTAAACTGCGTACCTACTTACCTTGTACCTAGTTTGGTGAAATTTCTATTTGTTACCGTTTACGGTTAAGAAATAAAGTCTGAATTCGCTTTTCGTATTTTTATTTGTGTACCTATTTATCTATTGCGTATGTGTTTTTATGCTGTCTGATCGATGAATGGATTTTTCAATGGGTACCGTTTGCAAGTGTTGCCGTTCGTCGATACGTTTTACACACATATGCATTGATCGCAGTTACTTCGAGTTCTCATTATTTCACAAAAAAAACAATAAATTAGATTTTTCGTGTTTTTTTTAAATTGTAATTTATTGAAAATAATAGTCCCAATCGTTTCGAATTCGATGATCGAGTTTATGGCTTTTCGTTCCAGAACGAGCTAAAATTAACCGTGTATATTATATAAGTACACCTCTGCCGAACCCTTCGAGGAATTCAGGTGTGTTTTTTTTTACAAAAAATTCAATTCTACATTCTATTGGCTTTTTTTAAATACGTGGGCAAAAAGATGACTGATCGAGAACGAACCCTTTATCTGTGTTATATTTTGAAGCGTCGTAGAATGGTGGCGCATCTTCCTGTAAATTGAAAAAAATACCTAAAATAAAAAAAAAATACAGAAGCAAACTAAAAGCGTGTCTACACATTGTGTGTTTAATTATAATAATAAAAAAATGCACTAGCTACTTGCTCTAAATACAATAGCTATTTTGGAATCAGAATACCATAGAGCAGTAGGTATTTGAAAATGGTAATTTTTTTTTCGCTCCGGCTAATTTTAGTTACAATAAAGTCATTTCGTATAATTATTCATTTGACCGAATAATTAATTGGTAGATTTTTATGTAGCATATTTATTTCTTTGAAATAATGTCATTTGACCGAATTTTCAAATGCACTAATTTTATTTAAACTAATGTTTCACTAGACTAATAATGATTTAGTCGAAAGATCGTATCGAATATTCAGTTCATTAATAATTCGTTTCCTTTCATTGTCTATAAACTAACATTGTTCCTTCACCTACTGAATTCATTAATAATTATTTATTATTAAGCGACGCCGCGCGCCGTACTTCTAACGCCATCTAGGAACATTATTGAGATTTACTGTATCGTAAATATGAATGTGTTACTAAGAAAAATGCATCATACAGGTTGTCACTGTCGTGCACTAGAATGATCTGTGTCTCATAACTAAGTAAACATTGTATATTTTTTGTGTTAAATTGTATAGTCGAGGTAAATAAAACTGTTTCGAAATGTGCAGCATATTTCTAAGCAAGAGAGGTGGAATGAAGCTAAATATAGATGGGCTATCAACAAAAATAAGGAAGTGGTGAATAAATACTATTGGTCCTGTGAACAACGAAACAAGGATAAGTGTTCTTTGCGTGCTATAACTATACGCGACACAGACAATGATCAACATACATTATTAAGCCTCGGTGAACATAATCACGAAGCCAGTGCATGTAAATTACCAACTTCAAGTGTAATAAGTGAATTAAAAGAAGAAGCACTTAAGAACAACCGTTTAAAACCATGTCAGATTTTGCAAACAGTCTTAAAAAGTACAGATTCTGATATTGCGTCACAGTTACCAACGACCAGTGCGTTAAAGCAAATAATTTACAGAGAAAGGCGTAAAAATAAGCCTGTGTTTGTTGAACCAAAAGATATATATTTTCATATTAACAATGATTATCTTAAATTAGAAAAAGGAAACTTGGTAATTAAAGATGAAATATTTAATGATAATGAGAGAGTTATTCTTTTATCAACAAAGAAATTGATGACTCAACTAGGACAAAGCATGATGTGGTATATGGATGGTACCTTTAAGTCTGTACCAGAATTATTTTTACAATTGTATACAATTCATTCTAGGATTTTGAACGAACATAGGTCCACCGAGCTGTTAGTATTTGTGTTGTGCACTAATAAGGTCTAAACAACATACAACAAAATATTCGACCTAATAAATGAGTATTTTTATGAAAACGATATTGTTATACAGGTGAAATATTGTATGATGGACTTCAAAATTACTGCAAAAATTCAAGATTTCATCATTTTCAAAATAAAAAAAATTGCAAATATTTACAATGTTTTCTTTTCTGCATTACATTACACCAATTGAATATTCGATAAAATACATGTAATACCACCTGAACACTACATCAAATGAACATTATACCTTTTGATCAATAGCGCAAATGTTGTTATCGCAAATAAATATTCGATGAAATGAAAATTATGTTATACAAATTGATTATTTTCTTAAACGTTGTTCGAATTAGTAACATTACATCAAAAGTTGTTATGCCAAACAAGGGTGAACCAATTTTTCATTGTTTAGGGTCGATCATTCGGTAGGTCGGTCATCATAGGATTCATCACAGTCATCACTGAAAGGACTATCATTGTCAATATGAAAAAAAGAATCTGAAATACTGATGGATATAGATCGATGAAAGTACCGCACAATAATCTTTGTTAGAAATCACCATTCAGACTGATCACAGACTGAGACGGTGGTCTTCTTGTTCTCTTGTATAGGCCCCAAACTATATATCCGAATACGTCATGATAAAACTATCTATTAGCTATATGTAAGCGAGATTGACTGCCCGTAGAGTGCGCTGAGCGAAAATTGAAGTATCGTGGAGTCTCTATAAAGCCGGCGTTTTAAGAGAGTAACTAGCACATAATTTAACTGTCGATGGGTACCTATTTGGATACATTTATGGTCGTTGGGTTGGGTCGATCAGAGTAAAGTCAGAAGAAGTCAAAAGTTGCAGACAGTGAGAAGAGAAAATCATGCTTACAAGGTCATTGTATAGTTCCCATGTCGACTCTTTCATGGTGATGGGCATGAACTTGGCTGGTGGCGGTGGCACTGGTTCTAGGAGCGCTGTTGGCTCCATATATTTCTCGTACAAGTCTGGGCGAGGCCCTATAGTCATATCCCTTTTCCCAATGCGACAGTTTTCTAGTATCCACTTTTGTTCAGGACGTCCTGGGCCTCTACGAACGGGTTCCGTTGGGCCCCTGAGAACGGTCGGAAATTATTATCCTCTGTGGATTTGGTTCCCATTCTCACATTTATGTTTTTGATGACATATCATTACTTTTTGTAAAAATAATATTTTCAAATATAAGTACAATTGTCCGCAATGATGTTAGATCGCTGAGCCGGCGCTGCCAGTTGCAGTTTGTGTTATTATTGGTTGTCTAAGTTTTATTTAAAAAAAAACGTGTGCAATCGGGAGAACGAAATTCCTTCTTACATATGATTTAATTATGTGATTTTCACAGCCACTCAAACTCAAAGCATTTATTTCAAATAAACTATTTACAGGCACTTTTGAATTGTCAAGGAATCGGTCAGTCAGAAATATGAAGCTAGTTGCCCATTCCAAAGCGTAGTAGGTACCTATGGAGAAGAACGGGCAAGAAACTCCACGGACACTCTTTTAAATAAATTGTTACAAAATATTGGTTACATTATTCATGTTGAAATTAAACATGTGAGAACAATGTAGAAAGACCCACCATTTTCAGTTTACATTTTGATACCACTATCGGCTTTAGCACCCTCGAAAACTATAAAAACGACACCCATGACGGAAAGAAAATAAGAAAATAAAAGAATAAGAAAATGTTTGCAACCGCCTTCTTGGGTTTACATTTTGACCTAATTCAAACCTCTTTCTCTCTCTCTATCGATTTAGAAGAAGACAGTCGCAAGTATGAACGTATTTATGGCGTGAGAAAATTAATTCAAATCGTAAAAATTTACTGTTTTCTCATGTTTTCCTTTGTATACACATAATTCTCGGACGCCCAACTTTCTAGGTCATAAGGTTTTTGATAAAAGTAAACGTATCTATTTATCTACATATGCCAGTCAGTGATAAAAATGCAACAGGGAACCCTTATAGTTTCGCCATGTCCGTCTGTCTGTCTATCTGTTTGTTTGTCTTTCCGCGGTTTAACTCAGAGGCGGTTAGTACTAGAAAGCTGTAATTTGGTATGGGTAAATATATTATTTAAATAAAATCAAGTTTTTTTTTATGTATCTACCTACCTCCCCTACGTGTAAAGTGGGGATGTTTTTTTTTCTCGTCCATCCCACAGTGTGAGGTGTCATTGGAAAAATGTTGAGGGTGCGTGAAAATCATTTTTCAATTCAGGGATCCGTTTGCGAAATATTAAGCTTTAAAGTGCAAATTTTTGTTAAGGGCCAGTGCAAGTTAAATGATTGTACTTGCTTTTGTGAAAAAATTCACAGTAGTAGTACGAGTATATTTATAACGAACTTAAAAGGAAAACTATCAGAGCTAAGTAGGCTCTACAGGTTAACGAGTAATAATCGACCAACTTAAATTTGCGGTTTGAAAAACATGATCTCCCATACTTTCCGCATGGGAGAAGATGTTTTTCAACTACAATATTAAGTTTGTTCTTGGGATAAATTCATCCCAACTACGGAACCCTTCATTGTGCGTGGTCCGACACGCACTTGGCCGGTTTTAGACGTTAATATCTCAAACACCGTTTGAGCCGCATTTATGAAATTTGTGGTTCTAGTTAATTTAAGGGGTTTTCATAAATACACCAAAATTCATGTGTTTATGTTACATAAATTTTGAGTTATTAAGGGGTCAAAAGTCCTGCCAGGGTTGCGTCTTTATCCGAAAGGGATATCGCGGCCCCGGCACACAGGCAACGGAAGGAACACGGGTGGGTTTTAGTTAGTAAAGATCTGACACGCCCTCCCGCTCCGTCCAGAGCGGGAGAAATTATTTGATAATTTCTCACCCAAAAAAAAAGGGGTCAAAAGTGGCTCTAAATGGTTCGTGTAATAGAACGGCTGCTGCGTCGCCAGTTTTTGTCTTGAACTTGGCTTGACATGCTGCCGCGTGTCTAGATATTTATGTAGGATAATAGGCAGTAAGTACTATCGATAGATAGATATACGAGTAGTATTCTATAATGCACACTAAAGTTGTAAGCTCAATCAACACTTATGTCGCAAGGTTATGACAAAATCTGGTTTTTATGAAAAGATAAAATTATTACTTTATTTTATCATAAATCTTTTTAGACTTTCTAGACTGATTTCGTTTTATGATGAAATAAATGTAGGTTGCTATTTCTTTAAATAAATAAAACATTTAGAGACAATAAACAATGATTTATTGGTTATGATTTTAAAAACAGTTCGCACAATAATCAATATTGGTGCATCATTTTTTTTATATAGGATAGCAAAAAAAAAAATGATGTGTCAATAATGTGTCATAATTTTAATAAAATATTTTGAAATACTTACGGAAAACCAGAGTAGGGAATAATAAGTAAAGTGTTTTTATTTACGGATTTCCGTTGCTCTCCGCTCTTCTCTTCTCACCTACACTCTAGCTAGTGATCACGATTGTGTTTTTAACGCAATAAATGTGGTGAGTGATGAACTGTCGGTACTCAAGCTTACCTTAAGATCTTTGTGTAGTCATCATGTTCGTAAATCATTTTCCTTTCAGGATCGAAGAAGCCGTCCCCGGTGTCAACGTATCCTTCAGGTACGTCTACGTAAGGCTGATAAGCCGTCATGAATGACTTGCCACTAGGCTGCACACCGTCGGCGTATTCTCTCGAAAATCTGTACACACAGAATTATAAGAACTTTGAGTTGAAAAGGGTTACAGGAAAATAAAATGAAAACGAATGTATCTATACAACTGGGAATCGGTCTGCACAGCTTATAGGCTGCTGCTATGCTGCTTGTTGTAGGTAGGCGTAGCAATAGTCAAACAAAAAGTTTTACCAAAGTAGAAGAATCCTATTTAATTTATTGGATACTAGCCTCAAGAATTTTTCAAATCCGACTGGTAGTTCCGGAAATTACCGCTTACATGCAAATTTACAAACAACTTAGCTTTTTATAATATTATTATATAATATATTTATAATATCATATTAAGTATTAAGATGGATTTGAAAATCACATGGAATGCGTACCTTTTTATTCACACGACTTTTTTAACGCAAGTATTTTACAACTATAACAGAAAGTATAACCGAAGGTACCTTCTATCAGGCATCTGGCAGTACTGCCAATTCTTAGCATCGTGCTCCAGAGCGTCGTCAAAGATGAGCGCCCTGTCCGTCATCAGGCCTTTGTTCCACTGGCCGCGTATGACCACCTTGCCGGTGGGTGTTTGGTATCGCAGCTCACCCTTACCGTGAAATGCGCCTTCAAAGAACTCGCCTTCGTAGATGGTTCCTATAAATAACAAGAGATTTATGGAAAATGGCGAAGCTTTTGATTTAGGCACCTGCAATAGTTATGGATTTGAAGAGACGAAATTCTCAAGTAAAATCTGTTCAAAACATTCTTAGGCCAGACAAGGTTCTGCCTGGCTTGGGCGGAGCACCGCCGGCCGTGTCCTTACGGAGGCGATCGGAGAAGCAAAAGACACTGCGGACTAATCAAAGTGGAGAAATTCAAATTCAAAATATTTTATATCACATAAACATACAAGGGCGCTTATGAAACGTCAGAAGCTAGGTGCACGATTCCAGTTGGTCGATTCCTATGAAGAAGAGCCGGCAAGAGACTCCACGGTTTCTCTTTTAAAAGTAAATGGTTTTTACAATGTTTTCAAATTGCAGTGTTAAAAGTTATGAGAGGACAGTGTAGGCCTATCAACAAGTACCAGGTACTTAGCAAATGGTCCACAGATCTACAGTCTATTAAGCCTATAACGTTCTCACATTCACAAAATTTTAAAGAAAAGAAATTATATAAAATATTAATAAAAATAAAGACTTATTTAAACCAAATGACATGATTGCCACTACAGCTGTAACAAACCAAATTTAATATAAAAAAAAAAATGATTACCATTAAGAAACGTATATACTCCATAGCCATGCATACCGCACCCTTCCTGCCACTCGCCCTCATAAGAGGAGCCTGTCAAGAATTCATGAGTTTTGGATGTAGGTCCGGGTAGTTCCACGGTACTGCGGGAAAATCATAGTTACCAACATTAGATATTATCAACCAATCCCTCAAGCGACTTCTATTGAATTGTATGGGCCCGTTGTGATAGGTAGGTAAGAGAAAGGAAAGGGTGAATTTGTTAGTTATTTTCAGTACAGGACAGGAAAAAAAAAAAAATCTGGAATGTCACTACTTAACTTTCAGTACAACCTATCACGTTATAACAAGAAAATTGGGTTTAAGAAGTAATGTAGTACGATACTGAGTAATCTAGGTAAGCATCTAAGAAAAAATATATCAACACTAACTTGCATTTTTCTTTATGTTTTTTATTGAATTCTCTCATATGGCACAGCCATTGACATGTGCATGGGGATTTAGTGCTGAAAGCATAATTATTATGAAATTATTTACAGCCAGAACTTTATAGGTATAGTGTTAATTTTTTACTGGGCAGTATGGGGAAATCCGAATCAACGGATTTGGATTCGTATGAAAAATTATTGATCCACTTCTGCTGTTCAGATATTTTTTCCGCAACAATTAAATGATCTGAGCTTTAAGTGATATTGGTGGGTTTGGTTGGGTAGTAGAACTGATCGAGTAGGTAATTAACTTGGTTTTGGACGTGTAAGCATATGGAAATAAAGCCGGTTTAGCGTTACATCAAAGCCATGCTGTGCCTTGTCCTCGAGTTCAGACCATGTGTTGGCGGCGAAAGTTATAGCAGTGTCATCTGCAAAGGATGTTATCTTTGCATTCAGGATATTGATATTGCATAAGTCGTTAACAAAAATTAGAAAAAAAGTGGAACGCAATATGCTTCCCTGTGGAATGCCATATTAGATGGGGAGTTCATTGCTGGTGTGACGAATCTTGACTATCTGGGAACGATGTAAGGTAGCCTTGAAAGAGATCAAGTTGCAATCCCCTGACACCCATCAATTCAAGTTTGAGTAAGAGAGAACGGACGGGGTCGGTGTCAAATGCCTTCGCTATGTCTAAGAATATTGTTAGGACCTTTTTAGTAGTGTTTAGATTTTGTACGATATTGTTAGTTAATTCCTGAACTGCGTCACAGGTTGACTTGTTTTAACGAAATCCAAATTGTTGTGGTAATATTAGTTTGTAATGTTCGAGGTAGTAGACAAATCTTTTATTGTTAAGATTATAATACGTATTTCTGGAGTTGTCGATTCACCCACAACTAATTTAACTTCGTGCGCCTTCGTGCGCGATCGCCTGAAGAAAAAATAATATTATTTAAACGTCCATTGGCCCGTATCGGACGAGGAAATTCGTGCCAATCAACTTATAAGCCAGCTTTAGTGGTTTCAAAACTACGTCCTCATAACTAGTGGTACATTTTTTTTACACAAGGTGAATTTTTGTTCCTCTATCTAAACTAATATTATAAAGAGAAAAGATTTGATTCTTTGGTATGTTTGTTTGTAATTCTTTCACTTTCAGAAAGCTACATTATCAGCGAGTAACATGGGCGATATTTCAAAAAAAAAATATACATCCCTGCGGAAATTGCCAAATGTGTAACCCAGAAGACATATTTAGTGTGCGCTACGAAAAATATTGATGTAATATAAAATAATGTACTACATGTTTATAGTACTCATCATAACCCACAATAAAGTCCGCGCGACTTTATATCTAACTAAATAGTTTCATAATCAAGGTTGATTATCATCACACTACGACCCTTAGGAGTTGAGTAAAGGTTAAAAAGTTAGAAAACGAAGCTAGGCAACAACAACGAAGACTCTACCACTAGAACATAGTCAATAGTGCATTATAGCCTTCATGGTCCAACAACCACAATACGAGTACACTGATCTGTAAATTACACCACTACGGAATTCGTGGACAAGCTGCTGATATTGTTCGTTCTTATCTATCAACCAGGCAGCAAAAAGTTAACGTAAACGGGGCGAAGTCCTCGGGGTCTCTACTTAAAATGGGCGTACCTCAAGGTTCAATTCTCAACCCTTTCTTATTTCTAGTTTATATAAATGACCTTCCTTACATGATGGCTAATTTATATACTTGTAGATTTGTTAACCATTTTCTATTTTGTTATGTATCTGGCAGTTTTAGAAAGGCTAACACTGTCCTCCCATACCTATTAACACAGTTATTTGAAAATATTGTAAAAGCCAATTATTTTTAAAAGAGTAACCGTGGAGTTTCTTGCTAGCTCTTCTCCATAGGAAACGACCAATTGTAACCGTGCACCTAGCTCCTGACGTTTTATAAGTGCCCATGTAATTTTATCTGAAATAAAATATTTTGTATTTTGTAAATAATAAAACTTACATACCTACTTGCAGAACTACTCGTATTCTTCCTGCACGACTTCATCTGGTTGATTAGAAACAACTATAAGAAATTACAATGTTAAAATTTCGATTTCGTGAATCACGCATCGAAGCATCTGCAGCCCAGTAGCAGCTTACTTGATAGAATAGAATATTGTTTGGGACTGTATTTTTATTGTTATTTATAACAATTTGGAAGATTCTATGGAACTGAAATAATGTACCTTTATTGGAATTAAAATATGATGTTGTACAAGATTACTCTTTGATAGAAACTTTGTCAATATGACAGAATATTTTATGTTTGTATGTCATGGAAGGATCGAAGGCGTTTTCATTTTAAATTAAGTCAAAAGCAGAGTATTCAGTTCAGCCATGTTTTTTTATAAAATCTAAAACTGATTTAGAAACTGCTTTGTTTTTTAGCGTTTGCAACTTGTAGGCACCGTGGCCACAAAAATCGTGTTAAGTCGCAAAAATTGCACTACTCTGACTTCTGGAATGTTGGTAGGATAGATACCAATACTGTAAAACCAACTTTGCAGCTTCGAAAGACCTGTGCTGCCTGCATGGTGCTCGAAAAACCTCGAAATTTTCGAACATGTTTCAGTTTTTGATTTATAACTTTGAAAAAGTGCATCCTACGTATAAGTGACTCTTATATAGTATACAAAATTTGGTGAATGTCAGGTTAGCGGGTGCATTTTTCAGAAATGGTCGAAATATAAGTATCTAAAAAAATAGTACTAAATTGTACAACTGGTTAAATAATTAGTACCTCGTGGGATCGCAAGTTATTGCAATAGTTTCATACATCCGAAGTTCCGACGTCAGCTTGGCGGGTGCATTTTTGTGTAGTCAAGTTTACTGAGAAGTTAGATTTAAAACATGCATGGATATTTAGTACCTAATTGGTACCTCTCTAAATATACTTTAAGTCAGTGAAATCTCATCGGAATTCGATAGAAATTGAAAAATTCATCAACAGCCATTCCTTTACACAGTGTGTTACAATGTGTTCTTTGTTTGACACAAAGAGTATAAGTACGAGAACCCACGCCCAAAACCATATAAAATGGTTAGTTTAGATGGATCTGAAGCCGACTCGGTGGATAGTACTGGTTAGAAACGTCGTAGTTTATGGGGGTCCATTTCTACTACGTCAAAAAAAATAGGAGTTTATTACAATATGACTGATATAAAAAATGTACATTGGTTTCGTTATTTTATTACGAAATAAAATAGTTTTCAGACATTTTGAGCGTCACATGTGGCCTGAGCGCATTTTCTACAATGTCAAAAAATTTAACCGACCTGTCTCATCTGGGTAATTTTTTCTTGTGAAATCTTTTTTGTGGTAAAAAATACCTTTTTTCACCCATTTTAAATATCACCAAAAACACCCGGCAAACGCGCGGTGCTTGTTATCCCTCACGACAGCGATGATGAGTTCGATAATGATTTAATAAAGCGATATTTTTTTTCAATAAACAGCATTTTTCAAACGTTATCCCAGTTTCGATGTAAATTTGAAAATAACGATTTTTAGCATTTCTATGTGACTTGCATTTCTAAATACAATATGGTTCTAAAAGTGAAATGACAACAAGTTTATAGGTGCAGTGTACATAGATAATGGGGGCACGGTAGTAGTAGAAACAAAATCACCCTTCGTTCTCTAACCTGCAGAAATTCAATTGATTGTTTTATATCTAACTTCTTGGTAATCTTGGCTATACAAAAATACACCCATCAAGCTGACCTTAGAATGGCGGGTGTATGAAACTTGCAAAATCTTACGATTTCACGAGGTACTAATTATTTAACAACTGGGACAATTTAGCACTAATTAGGTACAATATTTTTAGATATACATATTTCGACCATTTCTGAAACATACACCCGCGACCCTTACATTCACCATTTGCTACAAAATGAGCGTAGCCGTAGCTCTTTAGAACCCGAGACACAGTACTTCAAACATTTTTCTGAAAAAATTCGGCATCGTAGTTTAAGCGGTCTTGAGCACGATATTGGTTAAAATACTCATTTGCCGCCTGAATACTCCTCCCTTAGCCATAGCTGAGTCAGATAAAGAAGACGATTTCGAACCATTAGATCGGACAACAAAAGAGCCCCAAGACGAGCCGTCTGACGAACCTTAGCCTTCCAAAAGAACATGACTGTCTCGCTAAATGCGGAAAGGTAAGCCGTATATTACATATCCACCCTTTCGTTATCTTTATAAAATAATGTGGACGGTGTGTGATAAGGATCTACTGATACAGTGAGTGTGATAAAAAATAACAAAATATTGCAGATTTTTTTTAAATAATAATCAACTAAATTCTTAACATTACAAGTAATATTTAAAACTATTATAAGATAAGTATGAAAGCCTAGTATATTTTTGAAAACCTTAATTTTGCTTAATATGTTTTATTTAAAATTTAGTTTAAAAAAATACTATTGATGATGGTTTTATTAAAATAATAAAAATCTTTACATATAAAAACATTTTAATACTCATAAATCTATATTAGTTAAGGACAAATAACAACTTCATTTAAATTAATTCAAATGTGTGCATAAATAACAATTGGTATAATTCTATTCATGCCCAGAAGGGGCACTAGGTATGGGGCTGAGAAAACCCAGAATTGGTTCCAGAAGAGGGAACTTCTCAGCGGTCAACAGTACAAACACAAACTTTTACATAAGCATTTAATTATGATACTCCGTTCTAAAGTTCACCATGATCTAGATGCTGCACCCAGGGTTGGATTCAGAGGACAGAACTCCTGAACGGTCAACAGCATAGAGACTACATTTTATATTACTAGATGACGTTAAAGTTGCGGATATAAAAATGATAGGTTCAGATGTATCAAAAGCTATTGCGGACCTAATTAACTGCAGTTTAAAAAGTGGTTTATACCCTGATGAATTAAAGTTAGGTTGTGTTAGACCAGTTTATAAAAAGGGTAAGCGAGATGAGTATGCTAACTATCGTCCTATTACATTGCTTTCTTCTATTGATAAAATCGTAGAAAAATACGTGTGTCAACAAATACACTCATTTTATAGAAAACACGAAGTAATTTATCCGAACCAATTTGGATTACAAACGGGCAAAGGTACATCAGATCTATTGTCCAAGTTTGCTGATGAAGTCAACGAGCACCTTAATCAAAGAAAGATTACATACGCACTTTTCATTGACTTTTCCCGTGCTTTTGACACGCTTGATCACAAGCAACTAATTAGTAAATGGACCACAGTGGAAGTTAACAAGTGGTTTAAAAATGCTATTCTGCTGAAACACTTTGCAATAATAATAATAAAAAAAATATATATATATATGTATATACGCATCCAATTATGATAGCCCATTCTAAAATTCATTTAGATCTGGCTACTGCAGCTAGGATTGGCTCCAGAAGAGCGAACTCGTCAACAGTACAGACAAGAATATTAATATGCGCATTTAATTATGATAGTCCGTTCTAAAGTTCACCATAATCTAGTTGCTGCACTTAGGATTGGGTCCAGACGAGGGAACTTCTAAACGGTCAACAGCATAAAAATAAAACTTTATTTACGAATTCAATTATGATAGCCAGTTCTAAAGTTTACCATTATATGGTTGCTGCACCCAGGGTTGGCTCCAGAAGAGGGAACTCCTCAACAGGCGGCAACAGTACAGAAAAAAAAAAATATACCCACTTAATTATGGCAGCCCGTTCTAAAGTCCGCCGAGACCTGGCTGCTGCACCCACCATTAGTTCCAGGCGAGGAAACTCCTAAACGGTCAACAGCACAGATACAATTTTTTTTTGGTAGATGTCACATGTCTTCGAATTTTTGATTCTAGGACATGCCGGTTTCCTCGCGATGTTTTTCTTCACCGTTTTACACATAAAGAAGTAAAGCGCCTGCCTGAGTTTGAACCTACGACCTACTACTTTTAAGTCGCGGCAGTTACCACTGGGCCACCAATGCTGGATTATTTATGTTGTAATAAAAATAGATGCGTTGTTTATTCTGTAGAGTTTTGCCAAGTTTCAATGAACGGCACGTGACGTGCTGACTAATAGATTTCGATATTAAATAATCAAAAGTGTGTTTGTTAGTATCTAAAAATAATAAAAAATATATTGCAGAATGATTTTATAATAATCGACTAAATTCTGAACATTACAGATAATATTTAAAAACTATAAGTTAAGTATGAACGCTTAGTATATTTTTGAAAGCCTTAATTTTGAATAATATGAATTCCTTAAAATTAAGTTTTTCAGAATCCATTTTAAAGTTTTTATTAAAATAACAAAAAGTCATTAAATAGTAGTTTATGAAACTGTTGCATAATGAGGGGTATTAAAATACGAGTGTGTGTTTTAATAGTATCACACTAGTGTTTTAATACCTAGTTACGTGCAGTTTCATACACTACTTTAGCTACTCTCATACATTGTGATTGAATCTACTAAATAAAAGATTAAAGTTAAAGATCAAGAATACAAAATTCCCACGAAATTCAGTACAACAAAACGTATGAATGGCGCCTGCACCCAGCACATCACCGCGCATGCGCTAGAGTGGTGCTGCTGTTCGATCTGTCCGATAACTACAAATGTTGATGGAAACTTTTTGGTTATATTAACTTCTTGGATTAGCCCTGTATCGTAATAGAAAAAATATATTTTATAGCATTATTTTTTTGAGAAAAAGTGTTATAATACGATTCTATTTTTAAATGTCGGTATTATGTTATGTCAATATAAAGTCGTTTTGAAGATTATAATTCGAATATTACGATATGACAGTAGAAATACTTTTCAAAACTACTATAAATTAAGTATGAAAACTTATTACATTTACTAATAACTTAATTTTAAATATTTAAAATAGGTGGTTAAATAATATTGGTATTATTTAATCTATTCATGCCGAGTAGCGACAATAGGTATGGGGCTATCGCTTGAATTTTCATTCTGGGGGCCTGTGAAAAATACAAGTTTTCATTAAGGTTTCACATAACATAGCAGGTAAGGTTAACAAGGCAACATAGGTTAGGCAGACGTGTACCTATAGTACACAGACCTACATTTCACCAGTTATGTTTAAGTCCCCTGTAATAGGGGGTGAGCCTATTGCCATCAACCGGGCGCAAAACCAGACTTGAGATGGAATAACCCATTATTACTTTGCCCGACCCGGCAATCGAACCCAGGACCTCATGTTAAGCAGTAGCTCTTGCGACCACTAGACCAACGAGGTAGACATTAAGGTTTCAAAGTGTGTTAAAAGCCTAGGGTGTACTTCTAGCTTCCCATAGCTGGCTTCATCAAGTTACGACATAATCACTATCATGGCCAAAATATAATTAGGTATACGTACGGACGTAAAGTAGAAATCAGACAATTGTTTTTTTTACCTTAACCTTAACCTAACCCTTCGAGGAAATCAGGCGCGATTTTTTTTTTTTATGACAAAAACCAATTCTACATTATATTGTCTTTTTATACCTACTTGTGCACCACGACGGCTGATTGAGACCAAACCCTGTATCTGTTTTATATTTTGAAGCGTCGTAGAATGGTGGAGCATCTTCCTGTAAATTGAGAAAAAATATCTATAATAAAATACAAAAGCAAAGTAAAAGCGTGTCTACACATTGTGTGTTTAATCATTATAATAAAAATGCACTAGCTACTTGCTCTAAATACAATAACTATTTTGGAATCAGAATACCATAGAACAGTAGGTGTTTGAAAATGGATCATTCGGTAGGTTGGTCATCATAGGATTCATCACAGTCATAACTGAAAGGACTATCATTGTCAATATGCCTGAAATCATCCTGAAATACTGGTGGATATAGATCGATGAAAGTACCGCACAATAATTTTTGGTAGAAGTCACCATCCAGACTGATCGATGATAAGACTGACACGGTGGTCTTTGAGCGAAAATTTAAGTATCGTGGAGGCTATATTTCAGGTTTTAAGAGAGTATAATTCAAGTTTTGAGAATGATGGCCATATGACCTAATGTTCAACAGCTTCGAGTAACACATAATTTCAGTGTCGATGGGTACCTATTTGGATACATTTATCGTCGTTGGGTTGGATCGATTATAGTAAAGTCAGAAGTTTCCCTTCAATTCTTAGGAAAAATTGGACATAGTGAGAAAATCATGCTTACAAGGTCATTGTATAGTTCCCATGTCGACTCTTTCTTGGTGATGGGCATGAACTTGGCTTTTGGCGGTGGCACTGGTTCTAGGAGCGCTGTTGGCTCCATATATTTCTCGTACAAGTCTGGGCGAGGCCCTATAGTCATATCCCTTTTCCCAATGCGACAGTTTTCTAGTATCCACTTTTGTTCAGGACGTCCTGGGCCTCTGCGAACGGGTTCTGTTGGGCCCCTGAGAACGGTCGGAAATTATTGTCTTTTCTTCGTGTAATAAGATATCACATCAAAAACATACATGTGAAAATAAGAGCCAAATTCAATATTAACAATATGGAGTCTCCTAAGACTAATTTTTTGCTTAAAAGGATGTCCAAACATCTTTCATCACAATTATTTGATTTTCACAGCCACCATCTTGAGTTTAAATTTTGATATCACTATCGGCTTTAGCACCCTCGAAAACTATGAAAACGACACCCATGACGGAAAATAATAAAATGTTTGCAACCGCCTTCTTGGATTTACATTTTGACCTAATTCACACCTCTTTCTCTCTCTCTCTATCGATTTAGAAGAAGACAGTCGCAAGTATGAACGCTTTAATGGGGTGAGAAAATTACTTCAAATCGTAACAATTTACTGTTTTCTCATGTTTTCCTTTGCATACACACAATTCTTGGTCATCCAACTTTCTAGGTCATAAGGTTTTTGATAAAGGTAAACATATTTATCTTTGTATGTTAGTCAGTGATAAAAATGCAACAAGGAACCCTTATAGTTTCGCCATGTCCGTCTGTCTGTCTGTCTGTCTATCTGTCTATCTGTTTGTTTATCTTTCCGCGGCTTAGCTCAGAGCCGGTTAGTACTAGAAAGTTGTAATTTGGTATGGGTAAATATATTCTTTAAATAAAATCAAGTTTTTTTTTATGTACCTACCTACCTCCCCTACGAGTAAAGTGGGGATGTTTTTTTTTCTCGTCTATCCCACAGTGTGAGGTATCATTGGAAAAATGTTGAGGGTGCGTGAAAATCATTTTTCAATTCAGGGATCCGTTTGCGAAATATTAAGCTTTAAAGTGCAAATTTTTGTTAAGGGCCAGTGCAAGTTAGATGATTGTACTTGCTTTTGTGAAAAAATTCACAGCAGTAGTACGAGTATATTTATAACGAACTTAAAAGGAAAACTATCAGAGCTAAGTAGGCTCTACAGGTTAACGAGTAATAATCGACCAACTTAAATGTGCGGTTTGAAAAACATGATCTCCCATACTTTCCGCATCCAAGTCTTTATTTTTTTTTGTAAAAACTGATTTAAAAACTGCCTTGTTTTTTAGCGTACCACAAGACTTGTAGGCACCGTGGCCACAAAAATCGTGTTAAGTCGCAAAAAATTGTACTACACAGATTTTTGGGATGTTGGTAGGATACAGACACTGTAAAACCAACTTTGTAGCTTCGAAAGACCCGTGCTGCCTGCATGGTGCTCGAAAAGCCTCGAAATTTTCGTACATCTTTCAGTTATTGATTTATAACTTTGAAAAGGTGCATCCTACGTATAAGTAACTCTTTTAAAGTATACAAAATTTGCTACAATTTGAGCGCAGTCGTAGCTCTATAGGGCCAATAGAATACGAGACACAGTACTTCAAACATTGGCAATTTTTCGGAAAAAGTTTAACATTGTAGTTTTGGCAGTGTTCCGAGCAGGATATCGGTTAAAATACTCATTTACCACCTAAATACTCCTGCCTTCGCCATGACTGATAAAGAAGGTGATTTCGAACCATTAGATCGGACAACAAAGGTGTCTTCAGGGCCCCCAGAAGAGTTGTCTGACGAATCTGGGCGGTCCAAAAGAAGATGACTGGTTCGTTAAGTGCGTAAAGGTAAGCCGTATATTACTTATCTATCCTTTCGTTGTAATTTATTGTAATACATTTTCGTTGTAACTAATTCACATTGCGTTGTGTATTTCTGTCGCAGGAGTCAGCTGAGGTCCCGCTATCACTTCACGTTCAACGATCCTAAATAACTACTCTACACCTTCATCTCTCATGACTTTCCTCGTTGGATGAGTATTTTAGCCGATATAAAGCTAAAACTATAATTTTGAACAATGTTTGAAAAATGCCCAATGTTTGAAGTGCTGTATCTCGGGTTCTTTTAGACATAAATAGCTACAGTTGCGCCCCTAATCGTAACAAACTTTGTACACTTTAAGATTGTAGCGAGTGGTTTTTGTTGTTGGGTAGGTTGGTGGGTAGGTTGACGTACGATGCACGTTTTAGAAGTATTAAGCCAAAAATTGAAAAAATTCCGTTCTCGATCTCGTTGCTAGCTAGTTCATAGGTACAGCAAATAATAAACATTAAAATCTGATTACTTAGACTTTTTCAAGCCTTTGCAAATCAACCTTCGTGGCGGGATCGTAGACAACGTAAAAAACGACGTTCACATTCTAGTCGCAATCTGTCAAACTAGTCAAAAATTTTGGTAAATTGATTGATTGATTGATTGTATTTTGACAGATTGCGAATGAGATGCGAAGCGTTCTTAAACAAAAATTACGGTAATTATCCCTCTGATCGAAACATTTCGTCCTCCCGTGAATGTAACAAAACTTTAAATATTAATGTAACCAATAAACAATAGACAACCAATCCATTAAAACAAAGCAACAAGTTCCTACCTGACGGGATAAAATTAGTGTCTGCGACAGAGCCAAAACCCAATAAATCGAGACTCAATTAATTATACAAGAATCAGCCAGTAATGTTCCCACTGCTGGGACACAGGCCTCCTAGGGAGTGGGCCGTAATCCACCACCCCGGCCCAGTGCAGGTTTGTAGATGTCACCTGTGTTTGAATTTTTAGTTCTAGGACATGCCGGTTTCCTCACAATGTTTTCCCGTTTTGAGTTCTATAGTAAAAGTTGTTCATAATGTACATTGCCCCCATTTTCAGATTTGCAGTTATTTTAGTTACATCTTGTAGGAACTTTATTATAGAATTAAATGAAAAATAAAATATTTGTTAAGTCATCATCATCATCGTTTCAGCCAAAAGACGTCCACCAAGCAAGTTGTTAAGTGAATATTTTTATTTATACAAGACTATTTACAAATATTATGAAATCATAATAATAACTATTTACACTAGGTGCTAAATGTAATAACTAACTATACAAATAGATAAAAAAACAAAACGATACTTAGGCGTCGAAGTATTCGTCCGCATCGCTGTCATACGGAAACGTGCCCAGAAGACTGGCAGCATTGCCGCGTTGAATGTTGAATGTGCGTTGTTGTTGGTGAATGTTGTTCTAATTCTTTGGCCAAAGAACGAGTCAGCCCTCTGGTCGCGTGAAGTGTCGACCAGTCGGCGAGAAATTTCCTTAAAGAGGAGACGCGTACTCGACCCCATGACCCGAGCGTTTTGACCCCAAACGGCTCAAAACTGTAGCTACCCACAAGGTTACAGTATTTGCGTCGCTTGAAGGTCTCAGCAGCCGCTGCAGCGGCGCCAGCACAGCCCGCCGTGCTAGGAACATGAGATGGTGCAAGGGTGTCGACACAGGTCGCGTCCCACGTGTCATCAACTGGCGCGTCATGGAGGGGGTGGAGACCTATTCCGATCACCGGTTCATCCGGTTTGACGTCTCCGCCCAGACCTCGGGCCCGCCGGTCAGACAGACGCCAAGTGGTCCGCGGTGGGCGCTGAAGCAGCTGGACCGGGAGCTCCTCCTGGAAGCCTCGATCGTGCAGGCCTGGGTGTCATCACCGGACAGGCCTGCCGACATAAACGACGAGGCGGAGTGGTTCCGGGAGGCCATGTCCGAAATTTGTGACGTGGCAATGCCCCGGGTCCAGCCCGGACGTGCTCAGCGCCAGGTGTTCTGGTGGTCGCGTGAGGTGACCGCTTTACGCGTGGCGTTGCTGCGCGCCACCTGTACGCCAGGCACCGCAGGCTCCGTATCCGCCCGCCGGATACGGAAGCCATTGAGGCGGAGCTGTACGCAGGGTACAGAGCGGCGAAGACCGCCCTCCAAGCGGAGATTGAGCGGGCCAGAGGACTGGCCCGCGAGGAGTCGCTGGAGACTCTGAACAGAGACCCGTGGGGACGCCCATATAAATGGGTGCGAGATACGCTGCGCCCATGGGCTCCCCCGCTGACGCAGAGTCTCCGGCCCCAGCTCGTGGAGGACGTGGTGAGCGCTCTGTTCCCCTCGCGAGGGGAACATACTCCCCCGCCCATGGCTCCGCCTCCTGCAGTGCCCGATGCGGACCACACCAGTGACGACGACGACGATACTCCGGAGGTGACCGAGGTAGATCTGAGAGTGGTGGTACGTAGGCTGAGTGCCAACAATACCGCCCCAGGACCTGACGGTTTACCTGGAAAAGCCTGGGTTCTGGCCTTAGAGGCTCTCGGGCCTCGACTTCGGGGGCTCCTAAGCGTATGCTTGGAGAGGGGCCAGTTCCCACTTCGTTGGAAAACGGGGAAACTGGTCCTCATCAAGAAGCCGGGGCGCCCGGCGGACTCTCCGTCCGCTTACCGACCCATCGTGCTGCTCGATGAGGTGGGCAAGCTCTTTACACACAATTGCGGCGATAAGTCCCCTCTTTGAGGAGTGGCTTTAGAGGCACCATGGCGTCCTCACCTTCCGCCTGACGCAGGTCCTCACCGGACACGGTTGTTTCGGGAGGTTCCTGTTCCGCGTAAGGCGGGAGGAAACGCCCGGGTGTCACCACTGTGTGGATCGCTCGGAGGACACGGTGGAGCATACGGTGGAGGTCTGCCCGGCTTGGGCGGAGTACCACCGTGTCCTCACGGAGGCGATCGGCGGCGGCGATCTCTCGCGTCCGGCCCTGGTTCAGGCCATGGTTCGGAGCGAGAGTGTATGGGAGGCCGTCACCTCCTTCTGCGAAGCAGTTATGTTCGCGAAGGAGGAGGCGGAGCGCGCGAGGTAGATGCAAGCTGCACGCCCTCGCGGCCCTAGTCACCGCAGGAGACGCCCCGGGCGTCGGGAGTCGAGAGCCGACTTCCGGCCACCGTAGGCGCGGGCTTGCGGACGGTGAGCAATGGGCAGCTCGCCGTCCGATAAGGACCAGGCCCGTGTCGACGGCGCGTTGTATTCCACGCGCGCCTCAAAGAGATGTCAGCACCAACCGACGGGGTCGAAAGACCAATGCCTGCTCGGGTTGCGGGTTTGTCCGAAAGGGATATCGCGGCCCCGGCACACAGGCAATGGAAGGAACACGGGTGGGTTTTAGTCAGTAAAAGTCTGACACACCCTCTCGCTCTGCCCAGAGCGGGTGAAGTCATTTGATGACTTCCCATCCGCAAAAAAAAAAGGTCGCGTCCCACACCAGAGGCCTACCCACCTTCCAAGACAACAACGTCATGCCGTCTGGTCTCTTCCCATCGTCACGTACCAAGCCGTTTGGTTCTAATACCGCTGGTACGCCGGCGGTGACAAGGGCTCGACGAATAATATCGTTGATGCTGGCGTGCCGTGCAATGCGACCTGCGCTCCTGTAACAGGACAGGCCATGGTACCCGAGACTGTCAATAGCTTCACCGCAGTGACACCGATGCGGAGCAACACAAGGTGCGCCCAAGCGGAGACACGTAGCGAGCCGAAACGATGAGTCATCTATCATGGTGGCTATGGTGGATGACGGGAGCGCCTGATGACAACCTGACTCCCATTCTCAGACAGCTAGCAGACGGGCACGCTCAACAGTATTAGGTGACGTGTTTACCAGGGAATTCCGTATAATACTGCAGAGCGGCACGTCCCACCGTCTCTGGGAGAAGTCACTTTCCAAGCGTTCAACGCTGCATTGCACCAATGTGGAAGATAAAATATTCCTGGTTAATTTATCGGTACTGTGGACCGAGGAGAGGAAGGCCGGTAAACTTAAACTTGAAATTTTGCGGATAATATAATTAATTATGCTTACATAGGCTTGGTCGAATAACGACGGATTGTTGGCCCTCATAGGGCTGGACAGCGGTGTTGGCTCTACTACCGGCGCAGGTCCTATTGTCCCCAGAGGTTCCTTGCGACAGTTGTCTAGCATCCACTTCTGCTGTTGATGTGAAGGGCCCCTGCAAACGATTCCAAAATCGCGAAATCATAAAATTGATGAAAGAAGTGTTACAGACTTTTGATTGCTGTGTTTACGTCTCCATAAGTTTACTAGTATGTAGTAGCATTACTGCCGCCAAGCAGCGTTGCTTTTCTCCGGTTTGAAGGTTATGAGTGCAGGTGTAATACAGGGAATGGCAATGCATCTGCGGTATTTCTGTTATTGGCAGCGGTGATTACTTAGCTTCAGGTGGCCGCTTGCTAGGTAGCCACCAGTCTCAAAAAAAAGAAGGAAATAGGGAATTGGAGTGTTTCACGAAATGTGTTGGTTTAGTGGCTGCAACATAGTTATTAAACAAATGTAGCTGTAAACGAACACTAAAAGTTTTGTGATCATGTTTTTCGTTCCAATAAATTAAATTAAATAATATTTGATATTTTGATTAAACTGAACGCGGAAGCACTTACCTTATGATGTCTAATTTGCGTTCATAACCGGCTTTCATCTTAGGGTCGTAGAAACCGTTTCCAGTGTCGTACAGTGGCCTCCAGAGAAACCTCACCCCTTGCATTGTTTTTTGCATTGCAAGGGGGTGAGGTTTCTCTGGAGCCCACTGTACAAGCCGGAAGGTATCTCTCGGGGAGGAACATCAGGTGTTAAGTGCGACTTGCCGGCCCAAGGCGGCTCCGTTTCATATTCTATCCCGTATCTCTCCATATAGGTAATATGAATGATAGTGTGACTGTTGACAGGGGACAATTTGGAAGAAGAAAACGTGTTGCACCCACCCCAACTATCATGGAACAAGGGCTGGGAGATGATGATTCACATATTAGATATTTAAATATTCTACGGATACACCAAAATTATAAAATGGCCTGTCAGTAGGTAGGCAGGTATCTCAAACTAAAGGCAATAAATACTGCACAGTTAGTTTGAGCATTTACCCGCTTCTTTTTCCTTTTTTCGTGTGGTTAGTGACTAACCTGGTGTCAGAGTTTTAAAGCCGCCCATTGACCTCAGACTTGGCTTCACATGTCGTCGAGAAATATCTCTTAGGCATGCCGGTTTCCTCACGATCTTTTTCTTCACCGTTTTTGAAGCAAGTGATAATTATACAATACGCACATGAATCCGAAAACTCTCTCTGAACTCGATACCTATGACGTGACAGTCTGACGGTCGCACCACTAGGCTATCACTGCTTTCATTTAGCCGCTGCTTAAGATCCTTTCAGGATGAATACCGCAGTTGGGTGGGTAGCCTGTTGATATCATTACCGTTATCTCGGTTGTAATTACAAAAAAAAACTGGATTTTTAGTAGCCTTGTGAAAATATTTTTGCTGAAGCGTTTGATAATCGCACGTAATGCTTACCCTTTTTATTCACGCATATCTGTTTGGGTACCGAATTAAGTAAATGCTACAAAAAGGCTGTTTCATCATTTATCCTCATTAGAATAAACGCTTTTTTGAGGTAAAAATCCGTATAAGTAAAACAAATCGTTATGATAGGCGATTAGTGTGAGTTAAAGCAAAAAATACGCGGGAAATGTTTTTGGCGCGAAATTCACAGCCGCCATTTTTGGACGTAGTACCAACGTGATGAGATATAATTCTGCGCTAATATCGTTTACCTTGTAAATGAAAAATGTTGTTTTCAAGGTAAATGATGTAGTGTCCTGCTAAATGAGCATATAAAACAGTAAAAAATGGTTCGTTGGTGAACAATAGTTACCGTGATTTACCTACAGCTAGGAATTTCATGCAGCCAAGTGACATAGGTCACCGTGGGTGTAACTGATATACACTAACCAGTGCACGAACAATTGTTTTCGATAGCAGCAATAAAATAAGAAATAGTGGTTTACCGAGGCCGTTCAAATATATGTAAATAAAAATTGAGTTAGGCGCAGTTGTAGCCCACGCCGGAGAGTTTCGTGAAAACGTGTGGTGAAATAGTAACAAATTTATATTTAATCTTTACAACGAATTACAAAAAATATGTTTAATGCATTCCTAATGATGATGAGCTTTCATCAGTTGTGATATTTTACGGCCGATATGAGACATGTTTTTGGAACCGAGTTTCTTATGGTTTATGATACTGCCGTTGCTTATTGTATTTAGGCTCATTGCATTCTTTATGATGCAAGCTTTCTTCGACTGGGATTTTTTAAATTTGTGAGGATAGTTACGGCCGATATGAGTGATATTAAATTATTTTGCTATTGTCAACTTCATATGTATTTTTACCTCTATTTTATGAAATATTTTCGTTGTATTTATTTAGGTCCTGGTAGTCCTTTGTCAACTTTTGGGAACTCTGTATTTCTTATTTCGGTATTTCGACATACCGCCTATGGGCATGTGACCGCCCGTATTTTTCAAAATATTCATGAAAACATATCGAAAAATTACTTTAAAAGCGGGGTCTATCTTGAATTTTTAATTTTTAATTGTTTATTATATATTTTAATTGTTTTCAAAATCCCCCTATGATTTTTATAGACTTAAACTTGTGTTTTTTAAATAAATACTGTTTCTTTTTTAGAAAAAAAATCTTCACCTCTGTTTTTAGGGTTCCGTACCTCAAAAGGAAAAAAAACGGAACTCTTATCGGATTATTCGTCTGTCTGTCTGTCACAGCCAATTTGCTACGAATCTAATGGACCGATTAAATTGAAGTTTGGTACACAAAATATGTATTTCTGTGACTCAAACACGGTCGTGTAATGTAAATAAATGAATTTTGAATATCGGGGTCACTTTTGGGGGAGCAATAAGAAAATTAAATTAAAAAGTTTTGCGAACTGTATCGTGTGACATAACAAATAAAAGGGCTTATTGATAGGATCTCAAATACAATTTGCTTATAATTTTAAAATAAATACTTTTAAAGATATTTACGACAATAGATGAAAATTGACCCCCTTCGAAACTACTGAGCCTAAAATTAAAAAAAAAAATACAAAGTATGATTATACGTATATAGATACATATATAGATTTCAGGAAAACATATTATATATATAAGAAGTTTATGGTCTTAAAATAACATAGTAAATCACTCAATATTGTGCGTACAAACTTACATTTGCAGTTGGAATGTATTGGGGAATATGTTTTTCAACTACAATATTAAGTTGGTTCTTGGGATAAATTCATCCCAACTACGGAATCCTTCATTGTGCGTGGTCCGACATGCACTTGGCCGGTTTTTTTTTCATAGTCGACAAATTAAAAAAAACATTGAATTCATAAGCTTTTAGAAGTAATAAACAATCCAAATCGCTTTTAAAGTTAATGTTCGATAATTTTTCATGAATATTCAGAAAAATACGAGCAGTCACATGCCCATGGGCGATATTGTAAAGTGAAAAATGTAGGGTCGCGTGGATGCGCCTTCCCTTGCGATGTGATGTCATAGGCAAATTATATCCTGCCTCAAAATTGTTATAAATATCACCTATCTTTTGCATGCTCAACCAGTACTTTAGCATTAAAAGTCTCGTAGTTATTAGCGATTGAAATCTTACATGTTTTTGTCGGTCAGAAATATTGAAGTTACTACCAGTACTCCGAGCGAAAAGACGTTTTCAATATTTTTTAAAGGAGAAGAAAAACATGTAGTAATAAATTACATATTTTTACTAATAAATTACATATTTTGCTCCCAAATCACGTGAATATTTCTCAAACTTTATTAACTTGAAGTAAACTTACTTGGCAACGGTGTTCGTATGGGAATACACAGAATAAATCCGTGGATAATGCGGAGTAGAACGACTCCTAGATTATAATCTAATTTTACATTCAATTTGGAAAATGTTCTTGCGGGTTTGTACAACTTTTCGGCCCCTAGTCCCTAACCTTGTAACTTCGGTCTTGTGTAGGTATTCAGACTACCTACATTTGTTTTTATCAAATTGAGAAAAAGGGACAGAAAATGTGCTTCTGTTACGTTGGTTGCCAGACTATTTTCGTTTTAAAGTCCAAACATTTACTACCGTACCACTTCTACAGAAAGAGCCATCCACGAAAACGCAGAGTGCAACATTCCGCAAGTATTCTAGTATTGTCAATACACACTAATACCTATGAGTGAGTAATTAGTAAACACGACGGAATTAAAACATTAGCGGCATAGATATAAGAAAGAAGGAGATATGCCCGGTAGTTGAAAATGTATCGAAACCCAATGTCTTCAGTAGATCCCCTCTTTTTTACCACAACTACACATGCAGATCAGTAAACCCAATAAATACGAGATCGCACTCACATTTGCAATGTATAAATCAGAACGTACTACACAATCAAATATAAACCTTATCCCATCAAACACAGCGTGCATTTACTATGCACCGTACAACTCACTCACACGAAAACATTGATCGCTATCGTTGTGCTGTGCAAAAGCCATTTATTTTACATATACGCTAGTGATTGACCAAATCGAAAAGTTATCGATTCTTCCATTTAATATTGTACAAAAAAAATTTGGTCCTGATTGTAAAATAAATCAAAAACGATTAGTCCAAAAAATATAATAATAAAAATGGATGAAATAAACATTTGTGCCTCAAAGTGAACCGAGCATATGGTGCTAGTTTTTGTAGGGAACCAGTTAGGTTGCCTGTATGTGGCATCAATCCATTCTTGAAAATTGGAAGCTGAAAAGGTACAATAACAACGTTTATATCATTTACATTTTTCCCAAGCAGCTACATCTAAACCTCACTAAGCAGGCAAAAGCCTTTTGTTATAAAAAAATCCCTAGTTAGTAAAGAAATAGTTAAATATATGAAAGCAAACCCACACCTTTGCATAAAAAATAAATAGCATGGATATGTTGACTTTTTTTAAGCAAAAGTCACTAATATATCACCTGAACCATGCCGATTACTATAACGCATTCAAAGCTTTTGAAGACTTTAAAATACCAAAACTATAAAAAGTATGGAAATAGCACGAGGATAAGGCATAATATACGATAATTCAAAACCAAAAACACTCCACCTAAATTTTTATTAACTTACTTTACGACTGTTGGTTACGCATGTCTCTACTACGCTGTAAAATAATCAAAATAAGTAAACAACATTATTTCACATCGACATTCCAACTGGGTAAAACGATTGACAAATTAAATAATAAAGTTTAATAGCAATAAACTCATTCGACAATCGACATCGTTGTCGATAGCGTACGTTAGTGGATCTGCACAAGTACATCACTAGCTCGTCGCCAGACACAGCGGCCGTATTGCGCAATACATTCGCAGGTCACACTATCGTTTTGTTATTTTTACATTGCTTGTCCAGTCCCTTAGCAACATATTTAGGTAGTGGTTAACGAGCAATGCCTTTCGTGCAAAATAGTACAGTCGCTGTGATATTTGAAAATAAAAATAACGCAGTAAAAGCAAGAAATATTTTACGGTTTGTTGTTTTTCATGATTTTAAAGACAATTATAGTAAAATACATGTACTTACATATGGTAAGCGATTCCATGCTTCACAAAGTTTTTGTTTTGGCTTCGGTTTTTACAAGAAACAACTGAACAACATGGCATTCTTATCATTTGTCCCGATCACGGCACACTAGTTCGCGGAGTCGGCCATTTGCCTATGCAATGAGCACTATGATCAAGATGCGCGGACACAGACACGCCCCCATGCCACTTCTCCTGTTATTTATATTTCTATGATTAGCGGTATGTTGCACACTTGTACTGTAGGCGATTAGGAAGAAGAGTAGGGCGTGTCTTCATGAATGGCACTATCTGTACCCAAAGGCGGATCCAGGATGGTAGGGGCACATGGGCCAGACAGATAAGAAGTGTCTCCCATATCTTAATTGCACTATGCTGTTTTTAGGATTGATTCTTAGCCTACTTCGGGGGGGGGGGAGGGACGTGCCCTGTGCCTTTCTGCTGCTGTGCCCTTGGATCCACCCTTGTCTGTATTTTAAAAACGTGTTACGTTAAATATGCCATATCTAAATAAAATTATAGATTTATTACCAAGTATTACATTATTTAAAGGCACTCGTTCATTCTGTCGCTGCACTGATCAAGTTATACCTTACGGCGCGACACTGCCAGAAGTTATACCTTACGGCGCGACAGTGTCAGAAGTTATACCTTACGGCGCGACACTGCCAGAAGTTATACCTTACGGCGCGACAGTGCCAGAAGTTATACCTTACGGCGCGACACTGCCAGAAGCCAAAACAAAAAATCTTCTTATCACGTTCTTACATGATCTTAATTATTTTTTATTGCCGCTTTTCCTACAACTATTGGAGTTTGAATTCACTTAAATCATGGTCTGCCTAGCAAGGCTTTCCGCCAAACTACATATATTGGGGTTGGCTTCCAGTCTAACCGGAAGCAGCTTGCCGAATATCAGTATTTGACATGGATACTGTCTATCTGTACACAACCTAGTTACTGTGTAATACGATACCCCTTTGTTAAGGCTTGTTGTCAGATTTTCGGGTTTCTGACTACTCATAACGACTGGTAACGGACCAAACGACGATGCTTACTGAAGCACGGAGGGGGTTTCAATTCTAGAAAAAAGAATGATACCTTCAATCAGGTAACTTGCAGTAAGTACTGCCAAGCGTTTTCATCGTACTCCAGAGTGCCGTTGAAGAGAAATTTTCTCAGTGACCGACTCGGCCTCGGGACCCTCATTGTAGACGAGCTCGCTAATACCGTGGAATATGCCACCTTCAAACTGCCCTCGGTCGGTACACGTCGTCGATATTGGTATAGCTTCGGTCACAGTCATTGGTCTTCCAATCGGATTTTTTTTTTTTAAAGTCGCGATTATAATAATTGCCGTTTTGCTGTTAGTACCTACGTTTGTGCTGCTTAAGGCATCCTGTACATGACGCTAGAGCCGCTCCGACGCAGGATCGCAAGAAGAAAGAAATCAGAACATCTCAGAATCATCATCTCTGCATTCATTTTAAAGTATATTTTGTTTATTTTTTATTTTTTTATTGTTTTTTATTATTTATTTTTAGTGTGTTTTTAGTTTAATTTGTGATTTCCTGTGCGAGTCTCATTAAATACTTTTTCTTTCTTTCTTTTTTTCTTTCAGAATGAAAATAAAAATGTACGCGGCGCGCGGTCCGGCGCATGGACGATATTCCTTCATATACACAAACATGCGGCCCCCACCGGGGTGCGGCTCCGGCGTCAAATACAGGACGCGTAATGACCGATTAATTGTGCCCTTTGTTGACAGCTAATTGAAATCTAGCAAATATTTAACGCTTTTTCATAGCAGCTGGGCAGCAAATGAGAATTCTGCTTTGACATTACATATTGTGGATAAAACTGCAACATTTAATATGTCCAGCATTGAGTTGCGTCGATCGAGTGACTATTTAAGAGGACTTAACTCCCTAATAATAAATGCTGTCCCTGTCATCAAAAACTGGATAGTATTGTTGAAGGGGTAAATATTATAGTAAGTACATTAATGCTCCATGCACGAAAAAACCCTCTTTTATCAATTTCTTATCTAGTGAGAATATAAGATCTATGTGATTATAAAAGTACAGTTTTCGTGTCGCAAAACCATTCGTGTAACACAACACCTGTTAATAGTTTCATCACTTTAGCGCTCTTGAAATTTTAGTTCATTTTGTCTTTAAATGACTATTGTATTTTCATAAAATATAAGCAGTTTTGATTTGATTTCAAGGATAGCTGAAAATGCGTGATTTTTAAATTTCTTGAAACTTCTTACTTCTTATAAAAAATTGATTTTTTCCTTTTTTTTTCTGCTCTGTTTTGTATCGAAGTTGAAAAATATGGTCCAGCCACGTGGAAGTAGACCAGGTAATGATTTTAATCATATTCTTTTATGTTCAAAATCATAAGAAGTTTTGTAAAAAGATGATCAAACGTCAGTTTCACTTCATTTTTCGGAAAACTTGTTGCGAATATTAGTGATTTTCCGATACTTAAATTATTTGAAAAATCCCTTTCAGCCACATGCTCTAAGAACTCGACTTTTCAAATCACAAACAATTTAGTTTATTTTATTTTTCCCTTTCTCACAAAAAGTGAACAATATTGATCAAAGTCAGTCGATTTCGTGCACGACATTAAAGACTACGAAAGCAAAAGCAGTTTGCGGAGAAAACCCATTTATTTGCCTTAGGTACTTAATGCCATATTTTGCAGTTTTTTTTAGGGTTTATTTTATAAATACCCACAGAATCCACTCGGAACATTCTGACAAGGCGCAACTAGATAATATTTATTTTTCACTTATTTTGCAACAATTTTCCGGGAACAATTTTATTTTTATTTTTTAGTAATGTTTCGTTGTCAAATGTGAAAAAGTGACTTCTGCAGCCAGGTCACTAGGAAGCTCTGCATCTAATGAAGGGTCACTAGGAAGCTCTGCAGCGAATGAAAGGTCACTAGAACGTTTTACAGTTTCTTGGTCACTTATAAATACTCCAGCACCTGATTGTGCTGGTTGAATAGTAGCGTCACTTAAAGTAAAACAAATTGACGACCTTTCAAAGTCATTTAGTTCATGTGACAGCCATTCTTGTGAAGCGTCGTTGAGCGTAGGTCGTTCCGTATACTGTAAATTAAAAACACATAGCTCAAAAATACTTACAGAAAAAAAAAAAATTGTAATTTAGACATTTAAATATTTTTGTTTTTAACAGAACATTAATTGCCACAAAAACGTACTTTGGATGTAAAATTAGGTATTTTCCGTGTTGATAAATAAAGTTATGTTAAGGCAACTTGTAAATGAAAGACTATTTAAAGTAATAATCGTAATGTTTAATCAAATTGCTAAGAACTAAGTGTTAGTGAAAATTATAACTATAAAATAAAAAGTGTCTTTTAAACAAAAGGTTCTTTAGACATAAAGTAGGTGCTCTTGACATAATTAAAACTAAGAGATGGTTAAGTGTCGCTGGAGCAGCTCGAGGAATCCGACAGCGAGCCGTCAAAATCAAAGAAACGGAATCCTTTGTTCTGAAGACAAGAGATAATAACCGTCTTCATCATTGTGATCGAAGAACTAAAAATTATGAAGAATTTGTCGAACGGTGAAACGAAGCTAGCAACTGGTGTTTATGACGTAATTCCGAAATCACATTGTATACTGCCTAAACCTTTGATTACTGATTTCAGAAAATCTAGGATAAAAGCATGTGCTACTATGTCCGCATACACGAATGATGGTAGCAAGAGGAACCGAGTTGGTGGACTCCGACATGATAAATAAATAAAAACCCTCTATTCTCAGGAGTATTCATAAGTATGTTAACAAGACAAAAATAGACTAGAAGAGGCTAAGATGATGATGATGAAAATGCGTGTTTAAGGAGCACCCTCAGTGCTCAAGAGGCACAATTTGGCCAAACGTATATGGAAATATTTAGTAACAATTTACTTACAAAATCAAAGTCCTCATACATCGACTGTGTTCTAAATGATGCCATCACGGACTTGACTGCAGCGGCTGGTGGGGGTGCCGGTTCTGGTTTTATTACAGGCTCTGTATATTCTTCGTATAGGTCCGGACAAGGCCCTAAAGGCTTCTCAGGGTTGACACGACAGTTCTTTACTATCCATTGCTGCTCTAGAGCTGTTGGGGCTCTGGAAATAGTTGGAATGCTCTGGTATAGTTTGTGATATGTTTTCTTTCTCGATACTTTCTTCTATAATATTTTTTTCATATTTATATTATGTGTGTAAGTTATGTGTTGAGTTTATTAATAATTTGAGATTTTCTGTGGTTTTGATCCAAATAATTAAGTTGATGCTAATGACATGATAGAAAAACTTAGCAGCTCTATGCTGATAAGAAACTTTCCATTATTGAAATTCAAATAATTTTATTCGAGTAACATAGACTCATAATAGAATAGGCATATAAATTTACAAATAAAATTACGAACAATGGGCTTTCGTATGCAAGTACAGTTAGATACTAATCGACATGTGTGGCTATACACTGTTACATTTGTTATCTCGTAATAGTTGTGCAGTGTCACAGACAACAAGGCGAGTTACTACTAATTAACATCTATTCAGTGTCTGAACAACAACGGAGGTGGCACGTAATGTGTCTCTTGACGAAGTAAACGTCGCAAACGACACGGCCGCTGGATAACTCTCGTCTCATTTTCACGAAAAAATTGGTCCCAGGATAAAACCTTATGGAACGTAAAAGCTTGAGCACTTGAAAATGTTTTTCCTAAATAGGTAAGATGTAATGGTCTGTTTTACTCTGTTTAGGTTAAATTCTTACTAAATCACTCATCATAGGGCTTAAGTATAACACATTTATCTGTATTTAGAACGAAATTGTTGGAAAAATTGGGGCGCTATAAAGTTCATCCTTTATAGCCCCCCAGTTTTTCCAACAATTATTATTTAAATAACATTATTAAATTATAATTGAAAACTCATCGACAAAAATTCAGGTTATAAAATTAACCTAAATTGAAAATTTCAAAATGTTCAAGATTGTTTAAAGTACAATTTCGGGTTTCAGTATTCAAATAACCAAATAAAAGCACTCAATAAAACTACTAATTGATATCCACAAGTACATTTTCAGATCCATTTATTTACATTTTAGTCAGATACTTTTGGTGCAGACAAAAGTAAAAATGTGAACTAGCCCAAATGGGTACAAATGATACAACGAAAAAGAACTGTAAGTACAAAAATATTTCTGTTTCTCAGAGTTGTTTATTCGAAGAATTACATCGGAAGAAAGGCTAAACAAAGGGAGAGCAATAACGGCATAAGCTGCATAAATATTTCTACGTCTAAGTAAAGCGGTTCGTTTTTATGAATGTTGTTTTCTTCTGCCGTTTGTTACTGACGTGGGAATGAAAGCAACGCGTACTTGTGATGCTTTTCTTT
Source organism: Agrochola lota (assembly GCA_947364205.1). NCBI lineage: Eukaryota > Metazoa > Arthropoda > Insecta > Lepidoptera > Noctuidae > Agrochola > Agrochola lota. The sequence continues at coordinate 5,469,439 of OX376231.1, read as the reverse complement.
GCTAGCTTTTAGAGTAATTAATTGATCGAAATGGGGCAATCTAAGCAAGTAAAAATGTTTTGGGATAAATGGTTGTTTTTGTCACGATATTTTCGTTGCTTAGAAGAAAAATAACAGAGATTGTACTTAGTGATAATCAATGTGGCACCCTCAGACATAAAGGTAACTGACAGAATGTACTATGATGTGTACTAGTAGACTACCTAAATCAAACTTTATTGTGATGCTCACAATGGAATTGCCTCGCCAGGTTGCCAATTTAGATCTTTATTACTTTACCTATACTTGGCATATAACTACTAGTACTGTCTATGAGTAGGCCTTGGATGAAGCTTAAAGGTTGTGACACACATGCTTATGAAAAAGCATGCTTGTAAGCATGCTTGGCATGGTCTGCAGCGGTTCACATTCGCTAGCAATAAGCATACTAGTTTTAAGCATAGGTACTTCTAAATAAACGTGCTCAAATCAAGTAATTGGACACATGCTAATTAAGCACTGGCGCTTAGAAGGTTAGTTTTTAGACGACGCATCACACACAACTGTCGCGGACTGGATCAAATCGATACTAGCATGCTTATATGCAAACCTGTTCAGACGCGCTTGGAGCATGCCTCCTTCCACCCGTAGGTTGCATGCTAGAAAATCAAACCGCTGTTGATATTATATATTGCTCAATAATGGCATGCTTTCGTGCTAGTAATGAGCATGTCTGACCGTACTGGTCCCGTCACGTAAAAATAACGCTGACCGTTTACCTACGGACTAAGCAAATGACCGATTCTAGCCTATTCCATAGTACTAAGTAGCTAATAAAGTACCTATTATGAGTCTACAACGAAAACAATTACACTTATAATATAAAACAATAGCCTAGTACTTTAGGACTCGACTGTACCCGTGAGCAGACCCAGCACTGTCACTCAGCGCTCATTTTACGTGACGAAAACTATACATTTAATCAATAATTAAAAGTACCTAACAACTAGCTAAAAAAGCATGAGTTAATTAATACCATTACATTTCACATTGTGAACATTTAAGAAAAACTCAAGCGCTTTATATGATTGAGTGCTTATTTTACTGTTTTGTGTAGGCAATAACCGTGAATTATTCGCAGGAGTTGAAGGCAGGGATCACCAATCAGCGAGTCAATTAACACACCAATTAAGGGGCGTTTCGACGGATCACTAATTACAGCCGTGTACTGTCGAGCCTGTGCGATATTTGACTTTATGAAATATTGAATTTGGATATTATTTATTGTTGATATTGGAATCTGATTTGGCACGTACAAGTTACAATCAATAAGAATGAAGTCATTTGCTGTCATATTATTTGGCAGAAATTTCGTTGTTAGCCATCCTATTTTTTTGGAAGAATTAAACATATATTTTATTTCGGGTTACTACGGAATTATAAGCTTTTACTCGTCGCATTCATAATTGTGAATAATAAATTATGTGAGACGATTCTTGAATTAACAAAAGGAATTTAGTTTGAATGAAAAACATTGTTTGGATTAAGTGATATTCTGGAAATAACACAGTCACCGATTTTTTTCAGTGATTCACGATACTAAGGGCCGAGTCACACCGGAATGTCAGCGGCCGGCAGCGATGCGGCGAGCACTTCCAGTGTGAAATAATTTTAAACTTTATACATACTTAAAATACCAGTATCGCTAGAAAAGCTTCATAAGGTCGCGAGGCCGCCCGCGGTGACGCGAGCGGCCGCGCGCCACGCGCCTCTTGTCGGTGGTTCTGTCCGCGGCTGCCAGCGGCTACGCGAGGCCACTCGCGGTACCGCGGGCGGCCGCGCGTATGTAATTTAGAAACTAAACTAGTCAAGAGGAGATTAGGCGCGTGGGATCTGGAGGTCGCCAGCGGCGACGCCGGGGGCCGCTGCCGGCCGCTGCCATTCCGGTGTGACTCGGCCCCCCTAACACAGAATAACGTACTACGTAGAAAGCTTCAAGTGACTTGCAATTGCTTGATATGATAATTTCATTCAAGACTGTAATTGCCTTCTTTGAAATATTTATATTCTGGCTAAAGCGATTGAGAATCTAGCGAGTCCTGAAACTTGCAGAAATGCAGACAGTCGTCCCAGACAGGCTTATCCTATCGTATTTCCTGTCGACTGTATTCCAATATGATTTTGTTTTCGCAGTTTCCAATACAATTTGTTTTGCAATTCAAATGTGCATCTAAGCGTACGGAGATCTTATCATAGAAATATGTACAAGATTTGGGAGGCTATATCTAAAGAAAAATGCTGGTTGGTATGATTTTACGCAAAATGTCGTAGTGTTCAGTCCTATAATAGGAACACATATTATGGCTCTGCATAGTAAATAATTTTGAAAAATATGTTGGGTTTGGTACCTGGCTAAACTAGGAGCTTTTAAGGAAAATGAAAATGCAGTTATAGTTATGAAGTAGAAAACTAAAACTGCATTTTTAATAACTGAGCTTATGGTGCTTTCGCCACTTCACCCGCTCTGAAGTCCCATCTAAAAAATTCACCCTGTTTACAAGAGAGGGTCAAGGAAACTTGTTCTTATTTCTATTCCGTGATTGTAAAAAGGCATAAAGTCACGATTGCCTATGACGTCACCACAGTCCAGCTATACAGTCGTGCCTTGTTTATGGAGTACGATATGAATAATTGGGGCTTGATTGTTCTGCAATTTGCTCAGACGTCAATATGATTAGTGGTTCAACTGAACTGTGTTTACGACAAGCAATAACCTGGTCGTTGCTCTCTGGGCTTTAATATTTTTGCTATGTGCAAATTAAGCTGGTTGGATTTGAAGTTATTGTTCTATTTTGTATCTCCATGGGTTGCGAGAATTAACTGGATGCTGGCAGAGTAGGACTAAAGGACCGGTCGTGGTGGCAATGCTCGGGGAAGGCACGCTGGAGGTGGAGGCCTATTGCCCGTTTCACTAACACTAGTCGAAACCTAAATGAATGCGTAAATAAAAGTGCACAATTGGATTTTCAACTTTCAGTGTTGGACCGAGCGTTAAAAATCCAATAGCGCGTTGCATATGTCTTGCAGTCGATGTCTTTCACTAAGAAAATGATATCTACTCAATGAAGGATATGATATAATGATGATCGTGAGAAGACAAGAAGTCGTAAGGTAATCCCGATCTGCCCATACTTTAGACACTAACCTCATAATAGCTGACATGTCTTCATACTTATAAATGACTTTCGTCTTAGGGTCGTAGAAGCCGTCTCCGGTGTCATAGTGACCGGGAGGTATCTCTCTGGTCGGCTGTTCAGCTGTTAGATTCGACTGGCCGCCCGGCTTTAGTCCTGTGACGTATTCCATCTCGAATCTGTAAGTATTTTTTTTTTTGTTATATTTTGGTAATTACTTTTAATTTAGGTTAGTTACTCTTTAATTTTGTTGCAAGTGAGTTTAAGTATACTGATCAATTTTGAAATCTCATTTTGCTGGTCGAACGCCAATTCTCGTACTAAAAACGTTCACCTCCAAGACGCAATCTTTCAAAGTTGTCAAAAATGATGGTAAGTTTATTGTATTTTCGACAGATGAATGAGAACGTTCTTAAAAAATACAGGAATTACCCACCAGAAACCATTAATTAAAAGTAAAACTTTTGCGTTTTCAGGTTAAATAAAATTTGAATTTAATTTAACCTAAAAACTTCCTAATTTGCTCCGATGAAAATTGGGATGCGAATGAAAATTTTAATTTCAATTTTCTACACAAGCCTTTTGCACATAATTATTAAATTAACAACTTCATAACAAAGGTTAATTAATAGGGGATCTGCGTTGTACAATCATTTGTGTTAAGTGATAGAGAGATTTTAGGCAGTCATGTTGCTAAAAATCGCAGACAGAGCGAGATACATCGTAGAAAGAACAGACACTGGTTTTAATTATTATCATTGCTCTGGCAGTGATAATAATTAACACCTAACAATTTTAAATCAGTTGAAATAGAAAATGATACTTTGCATGCTGCCCACTAAGATTTACCTCTTCCAAAAAAAAAAAAATAGTAATAGAAAATAGTTTCTGGTCCAGATAATACAGTAAGCCCACTTGCACGTTAACAGCTATCTCAGGGTTAATCCAATCATTCTCTTTGAATTAACCCTGAGTTAGCTGTTAACCCATGAACGCGCAAGTGAGGCAGGTTTAAAGGTAAACACCAAATTGAGACGATCTGAGTAGCTTAAAATATTACCTAAATATTTTAAGCTGGTAAATAATATTGCTATAGCTAGCCTAGCTATAGCTAGGTTACACAATATAATTTACCAGTGAGCCCCAAACTAGACAGTCTGAATGTAGTTATGTTGCCTACTGATTTGGCGATAGGGATTAGTTGAGGTGTTACAGTGATATTACAGGGCAAATTGAATATCTTGGAGTCCCTCGTTGATATAGCTCTGTTTGTTTTTGTTCCCACTGCTGGGTAAAGCTCTTGCTTCGTGCATTACCGTATAAAAATCCTGGCCTGTCATTGTCGTTTGAACGCAAATGTTAGGTGCAATATGATGTCGACTATTATGGTATTGCTCGATAAAACCTCTAGCAAACCTCAGAAATCTAGTTCTAGCTCCTCAAACAGAGAATATCACCAGACCTTCTATCTGGCATTATGCAGTACTTCCAGCAGTTTTCAGTATACTCCATGTTATCACCTAGCAGCGTCCGTTCGGTCAAGACACCATTCACGAACTCGCCACGGACGATCATGCCGTTTTCGTATCGCAGCTGACCTTTACCGTGAAACATTCCATCTTCGAAGTCACCCTCGTAGATGACTCCTGCAAACGAAGTTCATGATCGTTTCATGTTAGTGGTGCGAGTACTTAATTGTTATCTACCAAGCCGAGGTGGACCGAGCAGTAATCCTATATAAGTGGGAATGTCGGGCGGTGTGGCTCACACTGCGTTTGGCGCTTGGGATGTCAACACGTCGTGTCCGGGTTCGCAACAAGTCAATCGTCATCCTGAGGATGCCTCGTTGAGAGGTGAAATACGTGTCGATTTCTTACAGGGTTCTTTAAGACTCTGTAAAAATAGTTAAGCAGATAAGGTTACTAAATATACGTCATCTATTGTATTTTATCTACCCCTCGTCATAGAAGAAGACTTTTGGTTGCAAGACGTGGTGTTCCGTCGCTACCGCGGACAAGTACCTACCACGAGACAGCACAAAGTCAAAATAGTGTAAAGTGAGTTACTAAAGTAGCCTTATTTCTTATTTATTAACACAAATTTTGTTGATACCAATAATACGTATATGTATGTTTAGGTTAAGGTTATGTCTATGGGCCTATGTCACCGGAAAATAAATGGATTCTTATTATTATTGTAATTTAATGTTGTCCAAGATAAACTGACATCGGTGAAGGAAAACATCGTGAGGAAACCTGGACTAATATAAGTCTGAAATCACCAACCCGTCTTGAGCAAGCGTGGTGATCAATGCTCGTGCCTTCTCCGTATGAGAAGAGGCCTTTGCCCTGCAGTGGGACAATAACAGGCTGGTATTATTATTATTTCCTTTATTCAACTATATTATACATATAAATTATATTTTTAAATATTAGAATAAAATAATATAAAAACATTTAAAAATATAAAAAATAGTAGCCCACCGGTATCGGGAACAGGGTCCAAGCTACCGGCGGTCAGGGCTCCAGAGAGAGGAACCTCCTGACAATGCGAGCCGTGTCCAAGAGTACCGCTTTCTGAATCAAGCCCTTGATCCAGCTGCCCAACGAGAGCCTCCTTAGGTGTTGGTCGAGGCTCTTGGTAATTAAACCATTGGCTGATACGACTATCGGCACAATGATCGCTGAGTCCACATCCCACATGTCGACAACCTCGCGAGCCAAGTCAAGATACTTGATTTGTTTATCTTTCTCGGCTTTCACGAGGTTCCCGTCATGCGGAACCGTTATGTCAATAATCATTGTGCGCCGCTCTACTCGATCCACCACCACTATATCAGGTTTATTGGCAACAATAGTCCTGTCAGTGATGATGGATCGATCCCAGTACAAAGTGATATTTCCATTTTCGAGAACTGGGTCGGGCGCATACCTATAGTACGGCACTTCAGATTCCACAAGACTGTACTTCAGAGCAAGTTGCTGATGGATAATCCTGGCTACAAGGTTGTGTCTATGCAAGTACTCTTCGTTAGCTAGACGAGAACAGCCGGAGATAATATGTCGGATTGATTCTCCCGGACGGTGGCATGCCCGACAGATGTCAACCGTCCCGTCCTTCACAATGAATCTCCGGTAATTGTTCGTCATCATAACTTCGTCCATAATTGCACAGACAAAACCTTCGGTTTCCCCAAAGAGGTCACCAAAACGCAGCCAGGTTACGGACGCTAGTAAATCTACATCGGGTCCATGTAGGGCCTGAAAGTAGCGTCCGTGAAGCTCCTTACTCTGCCATACCTCCTTGCGATCGTTAGTGTCAAGCGCTACAGATTTACGCCAGTTCTCTTTAGCCAAGGAGAGTGGGGTGAGACCCTTGTCTACCGCGACCACATCTCGATGCATCCCCACGTCGGCTTCTAAGAAATATTCCCTGAGACTGCATATCTCGCGATTGTGGAGGGTCTTAGCGTTTAAAAAGCCTCGACCTCCACACTTTCGCGGGATATACAGTCTCATCACCGATGACCGTGGGTGATGCATCCGATATGCAGTCAGCAGCGTACGGACCCTCCTATCCAGGGCGTCGAGTTCGGTCTGAGTCCATTTGAGTATGCCGAAAGAGTACATCAAAACCGGCATGACCCAACCGTTGAAGGCTCGCACCTTGTTCCCGCCTGATAGAAAACTATTAAGTACTTTCTTCAGGCGGCCAAAGAAGCTCTCCTTCAACGATTGCTTCATGTCAGTAACATTGATGCCCAATGTTTCCGACATACCCAAATACTTATAGGTTTCGGATGCGGAGAGGGTTCTAAGGTTTATGGAATCCGCGAGCTGTGTTCCCACGGATTCCACAATCTCCCCTCGCTTTACATGCATGACCGCACATTTGTCCACACCAAATTCCATCCTGATGGCGCTACTGAAAGTTTCAGTTACTTTCAGTAGCTCCATCAGTTGCAAATTGTTGGGGGCAAAGAGTTTTAGGTCATCCATGTAGAGGAGGTGAGATATAACCTGACCACCTCTCCTCAGCCGATAGCCTAGGCCTGAACCCTCCAGCAGTGTACTTATAGGATTCGGGGCTAAGCAGAACCAGAGCGGACTCAAACTATCGCCCTGAAATATGCCTCGCTCTATCCTTATTGGTTCGCTATTCCTCTGGATATTTCGACATCCTGGATAGCGAAGGACTGTCCTCCATTGCCCCATACACGACAACAGGAAGGTGCGCAGAGTTGCATCTACTTTATATAGCTCCAGCACCCTCATGAGCCATGTATGTGGCACCGAGTCATAGGCCTTCTTATAATCTATCCAACATGTCGAAAGATCCTTTCGGGAACGACGAACCTGTTGACTAATGGCCATATCAATGAGGAGTAGCTCCTTAGTACCGCGGGATCCATTCCTACATCCATTTTGAGAGGCAGACATGATGGAGTTATTATTATTATTATTAATGTTGTAAGAGGTAGTAGGCCGTAATCCACCAAGTAGGCTCAGTGCGCTTGGTGTACGATACATGTCTTTGAATTTTTGGTTTTAAGTGCATGTTTCCTCACGAAGTTTTCCTTCATCGATTTTGGAGTAGTGGTGATACATAAATTACAAGAAGTAAAATTAACGCTTGTTTGGGTCCTAACCCACGACCTAGGACTCGTAAACTACCGTAGGGTCACCACTGCAATTAGTTTGCCAAATGAAGGGATGTTAAAGTTATAATGTAGGTATGTTCTAGTTCCATCTTGTACAGTTAAAACCAAGTTTATATTACACAAAAAGAGTCATACCTACCATTAGGAAATGTGTATACTCCATAGCCGCTCATTCCCAATACGTCCCACGAGCCTTCATACTGGGAGCCTGTCGGGAAGTACTTGGTGGAGCGTTCAGCTCGAGGTATGGATAGTGGGGCTGCCCTGCAAGAGATATCTGGTTACGATTCGTCCGAACTCGACTATTTGTTCAATAATTGTAGTTTATGAAACTGTTACATAATAGGGGTTATTAAAACGCGAGTGTAAGTTTATTAAACAAAACATGCAATTTTTTACTACAGTATCACAAAGTAGTAAGAGACCAATCAGAAGCCAGTACAAAATCTTTTAGTCGTTGAGAGTTAAAATAATGCATTACATAAAAATAAAATAATGTTATTAGTATGCGACCTACAATTTACCGAGTGGCGTACATCGACGCGAAAACTGTTACCATGGATTCAGTACATCATTCTGAACACCTCGTCGGTTATTATTTAAAAAATCTGTTGTTTCATAGAAAAGTGCAATGCCTACGCGGTCAAAATGTATGGAGCAGCAGATTTTTTTTTTATAACCGACGAAAAACTGCAAGGCGGGCAGAAATCCAGACTCCCGGGCACAATAAATAATATTGTAAATACGGCGCCAAATTCCAACGTTATTTTTTTTTGGGCTTCTTGTGGATAAAGTCTATCATTAAAGTAGATGATATTTTTTATTTAATTTAGAACTTTAGTAATTGTGAGTACATACATACAGTACATTACTGTCGCGGCCAGCAATTAGGGCATTGATGGACGATTGTAAAAATGTGGGACGAGGCGAAGCCGAGGCACACATACGTGTGTACATGAATGCCTGGTTGCAGCCAAGGTTTCTATAGTACTTTTCTCAAACAATGCGCGGAAATTCAAACTAAGTAAATTAATTATAAATTGCAGAATCAAATTTTACATGCGCCAATATATTAATTTGTTTCTTCTTTACTTTAAACAGCTCTAGTTGCTAAGCCAGTTTGAATTTAAATTTAAATGAAATCTTTGATATGTCTCCTTGGTTGCCTTGTGGGTCGTTGTAAAAAGTTATTTCCATTTTTAAAGGGATGTATTTAATAGCACTTTAAATTTGATGAAAACAGTTATAAAATTATATATCAGCACTTTAAAATAATAATACATATTATATACGTATAATTTAATATTATCACTTTAATAAAGATGAACCAAATTTCTGCGAGCAACTTGGAAGTAGTGCTCGCCAGCCGCAGTCGCTGCACCGCTCGCGCGTGCTTGGTCACAGTTCTAACCTAACCTATATCACCCATTTCAAAATGACGAATCATACAATCTGCCTGCGACTACGTAGATAATTAGAAAATCCTACAATACAGTAATTATCTAAGCATATTTATAGTGGAAACCATTATTTTTATAGTTCATTCAATTAATTATAAAGCTAAACATTTTAAAGTGTGAAACATTATTTATAGTTTTTTTTTTATATTCCCCATTTTAAATAACACGACAGTTAAGAGTTTTCCAAGTAACATTGCCGGCCGCATATTCGCTTGTTTTTGATCAGTACCACAATTTCGATTTATCTCGAAGAAGGTTGTCAAAATAATGTTCGAATTTCAAAGCATGTTTGAGAAAAATAATATTATGTGCTATACTCGTGCTTACTTGAATTGTTCCTTGTGTGCTTCGGAGAACTTTCTCATAAGGTCGTCCCATTGTGATAACCGCTTATCCGTAATGTAGCTGGAAGTATACATAAAGTATAGGGATCGCAGAACGTAGCGGATATTGACACATCTTTTTTTGGGTGGGAAATTATCAAATAATTTCTCCCGTTCTGGCCGGAGCGGGAGGGCGTGTCAGACTCTTAATGACTGAAACGCACCCGTGTTCCTTCAGTTGCCTGTACGTTGCCAGGGGCCACGGTATCCATTTCGGATTTTTCCGCGACCCCGGCAGGCATCGGTCCTAGCAGACCCCTTCAATATTAACACCGCTTACGTCACAATTTGGCAAAGAACATTTGTGTTCAAAGATATTATGAGACCACACGCAAACGCGAAGAAAGTGTGTAATATGTTAGTGTACCAGCAAAATATGTCAGTGTACTTAGTAACGGTATAGTTTAATGCAAGCAATGCAATTGGGACAAAGCAAATAGGTACAAGTGTGTCCTATTTCGGCGCAGACGCTCAAACTTCGGGTAAGCCAGTCTCGTACTGAAACTTTGCGGCGCACTTTATTTACAATCTATGTTTGATTATATCCGTGTGGCTGTTCTTCGGTGGTATGTTTTAGTTTAGTTTTAGTGTGTTTGCTTTCATAAGTTCTTTATTGCAGTTTAACATGTTAAAAAGTTTAAGAAGTACTTTTTCCAGCGTTAAAACTATTCCAATAATACTTAAGGGTACGTTACGCGGTCATCTTCCATACAAAAATAGTATGGTGATTACACGTTTGTTTGATGGTGTACGTTCAAAATTAAAATTATATCTATTGTCTTGTTATTATATTACTAGCTCTCTATGGAATCAGAATTGGAAAAAAAATATTGGTTTGGAAGTTATGAGCGTCGAAACTTCCATATTTCAACACTAATTTTAACTCTTCTTTGGGCGTAAAAAAATTACTTACGTAATAAAAAAATGGCAAAATAGAAACGGTACAGGGATAGATACTTTATTCAAAAGTACAAATAATTTTATTTTAAGTAAGTACAACCAGTGGTTTTTCCATAATATCTAGGCGGCCAAACACTGTTTGAAAAATTAAATATTATGCGCTCGTTTTCGTTATAAATCATCGTCTATTTCACTAATAAATGAATAAGTACATAAATAAAAACTAGATAAATACATACTAAATAAATAAATAACTAGACTTTAGCATGCATATAAGTCAAGCCCACCATCGAGTTCGAGCCGTCGACTAGTGCACCCTTAACGTTTGTAACAATAATGTTTTTTACAAGACACGACTACTGACACAGCTGCTTTAAAATTTTACTGGTGTTTCGAATTCACGATTAATTACTTGCTTAGAATTAATCATTGAATTCTGGAGCAGTGGTGGCTCATTGGTATCGGCCCGGACTTCTATCGATTCGAACCCAGGCAGGCGCTTTACTTTGTGTAAATAATTTCATCACCTGCTCATACACTGCTCTTCAAAACGGTGCCGGAAAACATCGTGAGGAAACCGGCATGTCTTAGAACCGAAAATTCGAAGACATGTGACATCTACCAACCCGCACTAGGCCCGCGTGGTAGATTACAGCCTACTCCCCCTCGAAGAGAGGAGGCCTGTGTCCCAGAAGTGGGAACATTATAGGATAATTATGCTATAGAAAGACACTGCTGGACATAAGACTCTCCAATCGAACTATTATCCGTAGCTTCTCTCATTCAGCTGCTACCAGCCACCCTACGAAGATCGTTGCTCCACCTGCGAGCTTCAATAGCTTGATGATGATGATCTATTAATATCTTTCAAACTTACGTAGATGCCATGCTAGGCTTCCTCGAAGACGCCATCATGTAGAAAACTGCCAACAAATAAACAGGTACCTAAGTATATACGTATATAAGTACCATACCAAAGACAATAATCAAAAAATTGTAAACCTATTTCACAATTTTCAATAAAAAAATGGCTACTACTGTAGACCTTTATTGTCTGCAAGTACGTAATAACAAAAGGTACTCAGAAATCCGGATGATAATTTCAATGTATAGGCGAGCTTTGTTCGATAAAGTAGTTCAGTCGTAGGTAGAATGTGCTTCAGTTCAATTGCTTGTTTGTACCCATGTAGAAACATAGCTACACTGATTTGTGGATTCTCAAGATAAGAGAAAAAAAAAATAAAAAAATGAGAGAATCTTTTTGTGACATAGGTGGCGGAACGACGAGGTATCTAAGTATCTCAAAAACCCGTTTCGAGGAGAAGAGGTAAAGAAAGGAAAAAAGAAAGAATAACGTTTATTCGGACACAGTTCGTGAAACACAAAATAAAAAGTGAAAATAATGTTTTAACAACAATAGTGTGTGTCTCACGGCTACGCTAAAAAGGCTCATTACAGCATTATGCCAGACAGATGCTTTCTGACGCTGGTTTTCTAATGAACTTTTAGGGACAAGTGCCGGGAAGTACAAACAGTTTCAACATACCTTATACATATTTTTAAACTTATAAATAAATAAATTAGTAATCAAATATAGTGTAACTCAAAAATTTTTGAGAGGAATTCTTATTAAAATAAAGTATTCATCTTTTTTTGTCGTGTATCAGAATTTTAAGTCTGCATCAGCGACAAAAAAAAAACCGTTGCGGGTTCCCCTCGACAAACGAAAGTGTTTCAATTGTTTCGTATAAAACGCTACGAGGGATACAAATTCCTAATTACAATTTCAACCACTGCTAAAACTTTATGTTACGGACCAGTGTGACACACAGTAAAAAACATCCTGTTAGTCACACTGGTGTAACAATTCTAGTGTGACTTCGAGTCTGCACCCTTACAAGTTGACACTTATTTAATTGCTTCTAACCTGCGTCTATCACCACTTCTCAGCCGCAATCAAGGTTAAGATCCAAAACAAAAGTTCACGGGAAATCCGTTGGAGAAATGAACACCATTGTGTCAAAGCTTTAGTATGCAGAAGGCGATTATATGCGGTCATGGTCACATACACTGCCGCATGCATTATTTATGATGAAAGAGTGAAACTTGAGTATCGAACAATAAGTTTATTGCTTTCAAAGGGACCTGAGATGATGTCCGGGTAAAGATCATTGATAGTTTCGGGAATAACGAAGAACATTTAAGAATGATCCGATTATTTTATCGTGCATAATATCATTAGCACAATGCTTATCGCAAATAAATGACATTTGGTTTACAAAGACTTCATCGTTTTGTACCTTTGATTGGCACATAATGATATGTTTTGCAAATAGTGTGCAAACTGATGAGTATCACATAGAGCACAGTCCAAACTAAACGCAAACATGATTTGATTCCCCGCTCGAATGGCAGGGTCGCCATTTAAGAACAGGATTTATAGACAATGAAACATCTCTAATGTGTGTATTCCCCGATGAGAAAGCCATCATATTTCACCAGTTACGTTTAACTCCCATGTAATAAGTGGCAAACCTGCAAGATGAGTTCCTAATGGACACCTAATAAAATTTTAATATCGTGGTTTTTTTTTTTTATCTATCTTACATCTACCATCGATTCTGTAAAAATATCACCGTGAAACTTAGGTGTAGTGAGCGTGAAGTGACCTGTCAATAGTGTTAATCCCTAGCATCCTGCCGGTCGATTCTGTGGCAGTGACAGTTCACTTCACGCTCACTTCACCTAAGCTTCACGTTAATATTTTTACAGAATCGACCGACTGGATTTTTCTAACCCCATGCGATAAATGCGTCCATCCTCACTTTATTGACATAAATACATACATAATTAAATACAATATACATTAAATACATTTGGTACCTAGTCATCTTTAACTAAACAATGCATTCCTTGTGAATTCACCCAGAGAACAACAGAATAAGTCTGTCTCACTAGTTATGAGGTTGAGCGTGATGGAATCAAGGACCCTACGCTTAGCTGTCACGCTTGTGACAAAGTTTAGTTTAGACAGTTTTATTTTTATTCGTAGTTTTAATAACCGGAGAGAATGGTTCAAACGGGAAATAAAGACAAAGGAATAGATGAAACGATTGTTTTGACGCGGAGGTTTGAGTGATGGAAGAAGGCTAGAAGGGCAGAGTGTCAGGTGCTCGTCATCTCGACGTAAATATTCAAGAGAGGGAACGAGGTCACTCATTGTAGTCGCTGCAGGCGCTCAGTTTGCACACTCTGCGATACGTTGTAGGTAGGTGCTACGTTATACTACACGTGGTTAATAGTGGGTGTTAAAAGGTTTTAGGAAATATTGAATGTAAAGGATATAAAAATGGAAACGATGTTTCGAATCACAATACAATTTACTATTGTTTTGTATTGTTAAATGTTTCTTCAAACAAGAAGTTTGTTTAAAAAAGGAGGTTTGTGACGGCTCAAAATGAGTACTTGACATTAATTTAGGAGCTTAGTATTTTTGCGTTTACGTTTCAAAATTTAGACAATTGTAGTGAGAACAAGTAGAAAAAATGCTCCACGTAAGCATTTCATTTTTTATTAAACTTTAGAGTATTGTAAAGCCCGATACAAACCCTAGAGGTATTAATGAAAAATAAGCTGTCACCTTGGGCCGCACCAACACAAGGTATTTTGTTTACAAAATATATAGTAGGTATATTGAAGCCGAACAAATACTACAAAATGCATACCTTCATTACTAGGCATAAACGTAAAACGAGCGATAGTTCAAATTGAATGTGAAATTCAAAACGGGCGTTTCGCAAACGTGAAACGCGGTATCAGAATGGCTCAAACGATTTCCCGCGAATATGTTTCCGAGCCACCAGCCGAGCGAGGTATTTGAATAAACTCATGTTATTAGAATTTAGTATATTTTCAAACTGATAAACAAGCGTTTGTACGCCAAATCTTAGCTATGTTATCCATATTTATTTTGTTTGGTAGGAATATTCAGGGCTTGAGGCTAAGTAATAACAGCCGCACGGGTCGATCGATCAGGTGAAGCTACGCTTGCCGCGGTCAGTTGGTGTACCATCTTAATATACCGCGACCGCTCCGTGCCTCGGGAAGCACGTTAAGCCATTGGTCCCGGCTGTCATTCTTGGATCTTTGACAGTCGTTACGCGTCGTCAGAACCCCGAAAGTCTAAGAACCAATCTTACCAAAAGAGTATCGTGTTACCCAGTAACTGGGTTGTGGAGGTCAGGTAGTCAGTCGCTCTATTTGTAATACTGGTATTGAGCTGCATCCTGGTAGACTGTAAGCTGGCAGATGATGATGGTGGGAATATTCGTAAAATCTTTTACGTGTTTAAGTCTATACCTGTTTGAAAACTGAAATGTATGTTTACAAGTGGATAATGGAAAAGCACGGTTAGCAACACTTACTGTAGTGATACTTCGAGAAATGAAAAAGCTCCACTAATAGACTACAATAAGCATCTTCGCAATTATTCAGAAGTCTGATAAGACTATCAATCTATCTTGTCTACTACATTCTTACCTTGGTATGCTTATCTCAAAGAAGTTATCCAAAGTTTTTCTCCGTATTTTTTTTATAAAAATTAAAGCACATTTAATAACACTTGAAAACAACTGCTGTTACACATGACATTTATACAAAAGTGTATAACATATAAAGTGTAAAGAGTCATTGACTCATCACCAGCTGGTAGACAATATGAGAATTATGACATAAATATAAATGTGGCCACCTCGATTAGTATTCCAAAGTTATTGTAATATCAGAGTTCGGCCAGACATCGTTTATAGTTCAAGGTTTTGTTAAAAAAAACTTCTTTATTTTTCTGTGAACCTAAAAGTAGGGCAGGATTTTATTTTGGATGTAAAAGCCTTTGAATAGCCTTACCTTTGTCTTTGCACCCGAAATATTCATAAAACATTTCTGATTTTGAACTCAGAACGGAAAGACGACTTTGATTAATCAGTTTCGATTAAAGCATTAACAATATTATCTTCCAAAGCTTTCCTCTTGCGAACATGTTCAGAATTTATTACGAAAAATTCTGTTTATAGTATTTTATTAGTTGTGGCAAAGAAGACGACACTTAGCAACACACATATTGTCTCCATTCGCATTGTCGGCGACACATTAATAATTAGTTACGTTGACTGTACGCGATTCGTTCCAGAGAAAGTCCCTAACACTATACAGACATACAGTACTTGTATGTACCCAACAACTAAGTGTTGCCTGTTGAATTTAATGTGTAGAATTTTTCACAACTTGCAATTTCCATTTGTGGAATGCTTTTCTTTAATGCTAGCAAAGATAGGTTTGATAAAAGCTTTAAAAATAATTAAATTTAGGATGTATACAGTTGTCAAGATGGGTTTAAGAAAATGTGGATCATCATCATTTCAGCCGAAAGACGTCCACTGCTGGAAATAGGCCTCCCCCAAATGGGGGGGGGTTTGCCATAATCGCCACGCTTGGCAGGCGGGTTGGCGATCGCAGTATGGTGTTAAAATGCATAGAGAACGCTGCTGCCTATTCTCAAGTAAGTCCCTTAGTCGCCTTTTACGAAACTTACGGGAAGAAATGGGATGGTACTCTTCTTAACGTCCGGCACCACACGGAACGGCTTTAAGAAAATATAGATAACATTTCAGCTGATAGAGATGAATAGAGAAGAAGACGTAGACCAACAGATAGTGTGTTGACCCTAAATATATTGGAATAAGGAAAGGAAGATGACGATGCATCCTTATTCCAGATGGATAGAGTTTCAAAGTTGCATAACACAAATTGGAAATGTGAATTATTAATTCACAGAGTTTATGTGCAATCGAACTGTCTCTTTTGTTTCCTGTTTCCTAGTGGAAATGAATTTGGTGGAACAATGTGTACAAGTTTTTATTATTTCAATGAACGGGAATGATGCACATTCTCTTGTATAGTTGGTTCGTTATAGTTTTATGAATTCTGTCTCGCGTGTGCCGTCTGTTTTCATTGCCTCTTTGTCAAATAAGTATGTTATGAATATATGTTTCAAAGTAGTTTTTGTTCGAGTGGAATATATTACTCCTTTCGTGTGCACTGTCCCGTGTATTTTCTGGGGAATTTTTGTGCTGTTTATTTAAAGTTCTGCGAATATATTTTTGCGTCTGGAAACGTTTTTGATTAGAAACTATTTTAATGTGAGCGTTTGTGTTGACATTCATAATATTAAATTAACATTAATATAATCGTTAATGTTAAGGCTTAACTTAAAGCTAGATATTAAATTTACTGAATTATTTCTGAATGATATAATGTAGAAGGGTAACACGAAGAAGCAAAGTATATTGTTAGCTAGGTTACAAGATTAGTAGTGATTAGTATTAGTAACCTAGACGAAAGCAATCAGCCAACAAGATATAAAACATCGCTTATCTCTTTCTCAACAAATCCTATTAACTACGTAACAACCGAACTACCTGCCTACTTATTGCAGCATTTATCTTATTTATCAAACAAACATAACTGACAATGCAATATCCAGGGATCCATTGTTATATCATATTACTTAAGTCGTTACCAATTAAATTCGTGTGCGAATTACGATCACATCTAGTCACGTTATCTAGTGGGCGGTGGCGGCCATGTTGCGAAGTATACAAAAAACAGCGCCCGCGCATCATTTCTCACGATATGACGGATTACGGCACCACAGCGCACGCGATCTGCTAAATCATAGACTAATTAATTGTATAATGTTTGTGCTGAATGGCTTTTACAGTTTTTATGAGAGTAGAAGTATGTGTGCGGTATGTGCTAAGAAATGAATGTATGAAATAATGTTGTAGATACCTAATTTAAATGCAGATAATGTTGCCTACACATATAAATAAATGTTCTTTGTTCCGGAATGCTTAATTCAATAATTCAACAAGTACTTATCAGTGAATGATAATATACAATCCAGTTCCTGAACCTAAAATGCAGGAAACATAATTTAAAGCATATCAATTCCTATATTTCAAGAATATTGGATAAATGGATTGGTACCTATTTGATTTATTATGAATTTCAGTACTTACAACAATGACTGTTTTGGAAAGCGCAGCTTGAAAGCTTTGCATCGAAGGAAAACAAAATTAACAATCCATTATTGTGCAAACACGTGCAACAAAAAATTTGCATATAAACGTGAAGAATTCGAGTAAAAAAATCTGTTTCCGTAAAAATTATCTGTAATTATATGTAACAGCGTGTAATCCGCTATTACTGCAGATTTTATTGTTTGGAACATGTATATTTTGTAACACTGTGCATGCAGATGTGTGCCACTGGTCTAGTTAGATGTCAAGCGTAGATTCTTAACTAGAATTTTCTATTTCGTGGGTGCTGATTACATCGAGAAGCATGTCTATAAAGGTATGTTTTGTGTCGCACACATACCTATAAAGACAGCTGTAGGTTTGAGCCCTATATGTAGTAGCCAAGACTTAGAACGTAACGTCAATGGCCATTTAGATGTAGTGCCACAACTTGGTAAAAAAAATGTCAAAAAAAGTCATCTTATTTCAATTAGGCATATAAAAGGCACTTTGGCGTTAAATTTACAAAAACATTGTATTGATTTTAGTCGCCCCTTCCAAAAATTAGTTTTCATATGGAGAAGAATGGGCAATAAACTCCACTATTACTCTTTTAAAATATTTTACAATATTTTGTAATTGTATATGTGAAGACGATGTACCTGAAATAAGATTACTATACCGCAATAGGTAAAAAGAATTAAAAATGAAGCAATGACATAAATATATGTCAAAAAAATCTTTGCTAAATCTTGGGGGATGCTTTTGACCAGCATAGCTATTCACAACCATTCGACAGGGTGCCGTACCTTGCCTTGCAGCAAATAGTTGTCAAAATAAAAGGGGTCTTCTATTTGATAAACGATTAAAAAAACCGAGTTTCAGATTTGCGAAAAGGTATTCTGCATCTGGTTAATTGGGGTGGGTATGGTTGTCGCCATTCATCTTTTGCCATTGCATCTATTGATTTATCCATTCTATATTCGTCCTAAAAAGACAAAGTTAGGTATCTTAACTTCATAGAGTAAATATTTAGACCAATACCTAACAATGCACCCTAATGGTCGTAATCCATTAACGACCAAACAAAGCCATTACATTCAATAAAAAATAACCTTGACACCACCAACAAAAGCAGAGCTAAAGAAAAAATGCTTTAAAACATTCTCCGGTGTACATCATTTGATTGAGCCACGTCTTCGTCATGAGAGTGATGAAAATTTTAATGAGAGCTGCAATATACTCGGCGAATCTTAATGCTCCATTGTTGAGTATGACCGGAGCAAATTATTGCTATCTTTTACGAAATAAATATTTGTCTTTAAAAGAGGTGTTACAATGGATTAAATAATGGTACATTTGTTATTTATTGCTGCCTGTTGGTATCATAGTTTGGAGTATTTTTTTCTCACATGCTAGACTAAAAAAGTGTACTGTGTAAAATGATAGTACTAAAAGTCATGTGCAAAGTTAAGTTTTTACTTATATAAAACTTATGTAATCAGCAATATATAATGATAGGAACTACCTTTTAAGCAAAAAAATGCTTGTAGTAGGTACTTCCGCTCTTCCGGTTTATATTAACAATACATAAGGCAGAAATCACTATGAAATTATTATATGTACTTGGGAACTAAGTAATTTTTTGTGATAAACAAACATGCTTTTGAGTCTTCCGTACAAGAAGGGTGCCAAACGGAACCCTATTACTAAGCTTCCACGGTCCGTCCATCCACCTCTCTGTCTGTCAGCGGGCTGTATCTCATGAACCGTATTAAGTAAACAGTTGAAATAAAAAAAACTGTGTATTTCTATTGCCGCTATAACAACATGTAGTTATGGCCCTCTCATGCACGAGGTTGTGGGTTCAAATCCGGGCAATTACCAATGTGACTTTTTCAATTCATCATATGTACTTTCTGAGTTTATCTTGGACATTACTAACATCGGTGAAGGAAAACATCGTGAGGAGAACCAATTAAGTTAATATAAGTCTGAAATCACCAACCCGTCTTGAGCAAGCGTGGTGATCAATGCTCGTGCCTTCTCTGTATGAGACAGTAACAGACTGGTATTGTTTATATTATATTATTATAAAAACAGATAATAAGTAGTTAAAAATTATTATATTCGGCGTTTTTTGCTAAATATTTTACGGTGACACGGATCCCTTCTTGTGAGAGTCCGACTCGTACTTGGGCGGTTTCTCTCTTGTCGGTACAAGCTTTGATAGATTAGCCAGTCAGGACAGTTGGTACGCGGAACTGGCCTACGCATGATACACATGACGTATTGTGCTGGATAAAAACTGCTTTCCGAAGTCATTATAGTCTGAATATCATTATCATAACCATCAAAGGGTACTCACATTGTATTTAAAAGGCTCCTTTTTACATCCACCATATTAATCTCAAAGTAGTTTTATTTTCTCAAACATGCTTGGAAGTTCGAGCATTATTGTGACAGCCTGCTTCGAGATAAATCGAAAATGCTGTACTGGTCAAATACATATTATCTGTCGTATTTAGCGGCATAATGGCAATTTACTTCGACACAATGGCAACCAAGGAGGTAACTCCTTGGGCACGCCACAATTGTGGCGATAAGTCCCCTCTTTGAGGAGTGGCTTCAGAGGCGCCACGGCGTCCTCACCTTCCGCCTGACGCAGGTCCTCACCGGACACGGCTGTTTCGGGAGGTTCCTGTTCCGCATAAGGCGGGAGGAAACGCCCGGGTGTCACCACTGTGTGGATCGCCCGGAGGACACGGTGGAGCATACGGTGGAGGTCTGCCCGGCTTGGGCGGAGCACCGCCGTGTCCTCACGGAGGCGATCGGCGGCGGCGATCTCTCGCGTCCCGCCCTGGTTCAGGCCATGGTTCGGAGCGAGAGTGCATGGGAGGCCGTCACCTCCTTCTGCGAATCAGTTATGTTCGCGAAGGAGGAGGCGGAGCGCGCGAGGGCGTCGGGAGTCGAGAGCCGACTTCCGGCCACCGTAGGCGCGGGCTTGCGGACGGTGAGCAATAGGCAGCTCGCCGTCCGATAAGGACCAGGCCCGTGTCGACGGCGCGTTGTGTTCCACGCGCGCCTCAAAGAGATGTCAGCACCAACCGACGGGGTCGAAAGACCAATGCCTGCTGGGGTTGCGGGTTTGTCCGAAAGGGATATCGCGGCCCCGGCACACAGGCAACGGAAGGAACACGGGTGGGTTTTAGTCAGTAAAAGTCTGACATACCCTCTCGCTCTGCCCGGAGCGGGAGAAGTCATTTGATGATTTCCCACCCTCAAAAAAAAAAAAAAAGGAGGAAACTCCTCAAAGATTTTATTTAAATTTCGATTTGGCTTGCAAATAGAGCTGTTTAAAAAGTAAAGAAGGAACATTTGAACATAATTATGGCGCGTGAAAAATTATCGTTGTTCGTCATTGATTCTGGAATTTAAAATTAATTTACTTAGTTTGAATTTCCGCGCATTATTTGAGAAAAATGTTGGTGGACTCACGTATGTGTGCCTCGGCTTTGCCTCGGCCCAAATTTTCACGATCGTCCATCAATGCCCCTGGTGTAAATTCGTCTTGAATAGTACATTACTGTCGCGTCCAGACAGTAATGTACTGTTCAAGATGAATTTTCACACAAATAGCAGCTTTTTTTCCAGCTAGCTATCACAAGTTTAAAAATGTCTGTTCATATATTTTCCATTTACCTGCACGAGGTAAAGCATAATGTAACACTAAGTTCAAAATGAAATTACTGTTTAAATAATGCCAGCTTCCAGACCGGGGCGGTTGCGTTTGTGTAATGAGCAAGTTGTATGTAGGTTGCATTAGGGAACACGGGACAGAATGTTTGGCCATTTTCCAGAAATGTAATGCTCT
Source organism: Agrochola lota (assembly GCA_947364205.1). Lineage (NCBI taxonomy): Eukaryota > Metazoa > Arthropoda > Insecta > Lepidoptera > Noctuidae > Agrochola > Agrochola lota. The sequence goes on along the minus strand of OX376231.1, from coordinate 5,447,910 downwards.
TATTATTACTGGTTGGTTGATAATATTATGTGCTTTGGTCTCGTAAACTTGTGGTAGCCAAAGTTCTTAGTTAAAAGGTTTTTGCTATTGAAATACTGTGCACGTTTTTTATCGGATTTCTTTTGATTTTTGCTCCCTACATAATAATTAATTAACTAGTACTTACCTAAATTCGGTGGTGTGTTATTAATCCCTAACCTTTTAAAGGATAATTTTTAGGGTTCTGTAATAAACAAGGAACCCTTATAGTTTCGCCAAGTCAGTCTTTCTGTCTGTCTGTCTGTCCGCGGCTTAGCTCCGCTTGTTCCCAACGAGTCACACCTCAACGGGTAACAGTGTGACCGGTTGGGAATTAAGAGGCGGTGAGTACCAGAAAGCTGTAATTTGGCATGGGTATACATATTAATTACGCCGACAAAGCGGTAAAATAAAGTTAAGTTTTTTTTTTTTAAATTCTTTTCTATCCCATAGTGTGGAGTATCGTTGGAAAGGGTGTTTTGGATTTAGGGATCCGTTCGCGAAATATTAAGCTTTGAAGTGCTAATTTTTGCTAGAGTAAAGTGTCCCCTGCCAGCTAAATGGTTGGTTTTGAATATGTGAAAAAAATCACGGCAGTAACATATATAACGAAATTAAAAGGAAAATTATCACAGCTAAGTAGGCTTTACAACCTAACGAGTAATAATCGATCAACTTAAATTTTCGGTTGCAAAAACATGTTCTCCCATACGGAATGTATGGGAGAACATGTTTGTCAACTTCAAATTTAATTTTGTTCTTGCTATAAATTCATCCCAACTACGGAACCCTTCATTGTGCGTGGTCCAACACGCACTTGGCCGGTTTTTTTAACTGTTATATTAAACTGCTAATATTCAAATAGCATTATAAATATGAAATTTTATTTGCCGAAATGTAAATTATGGATGATTAAACCGAACGATTCACGCTAATAGACTTCCTTTTTTATTTTGTTTTAATAATAATTTAAGTAAAAATAGTTAATTATTTATATATACATTTTTTTAATATATTTTTTATTTATACAGGACTATATACAAATATTATTACATCATCTTATATTCTATTAAATTATATTAATAATTATTTACACTAGGTACTAAATATACACATATATATTATATTATATTATATGGTGGCGAGTGTGTTGGATCATTCGGTTCCCTACAAAATGGTTGAGCTGAATGGTGCTGATCCACGCGTCATGTTCGTGAACGGGCGCCGTCAGTTGTGACTGGTCAAATACATCTCTTATCTGCCAGGGCTTATTTTTAATCTTATATTTTGAATTGTTTTGATTATTTTTTTGTACATTGTTCTCACATATACGTATAGAAGCAGCAAGAATAATGTACCAGGATTTTGTAATGTTCTATATTTAAAAGAGTGTCCTTGGAATTTCTTGCCCGTTCTTCTCCATAAAGATCTACGTTTTGGAATGGGCAACTAGCTTCAACTTTCTGACTAACTGACGCGACTATTTGACAATTCAAAAGTGCCTGTAAATGGTTTAATTGAAATAAATGCTTTGAGTTTGAGTTATTACAAATTTTATGAATTAATAATATTTAAATAATAAGAAATATCAAAAAGAGGACTTTGAGTTGTGCTCAATTGTTGTTGTATTTATTACTTCCAATCTATGACTGCCGAGCTACTATACTACTGCTATACTCTGTGCAATGCGCACCTATTCATTGGCAAGTAAAATGCAGCTTCAGTCCTTCAAAGGCTTCGTCTAGCTAGCCTAGTGCTTAGCAAATCTGGACAGTAGATGTATTGACAAACTGACTTCAATACTGACATAGACAGATTAATGTCTGTATATATTTACAATCACTAACCTAACACCTTTGATCTCTTTCAATTTCACTAACACAGTAAAAGCGTGACCAATTCTTTATTCTTTGTCCACATACAGAACATTTATATCCTTTAATCTTCTTCCATTAATCTCAACCTTTTCGTAGTGTAAAGTGGTACTCGCATAGTTTCACATAAAACTGATACGAGTCGCTTAATGTTCAATTCTCGGCTTGAACGGATGAATTTGCGAGGCAATTTGCTAGGATTGCCGCGTATTACTGGCGTTATGTGGGAAACGTAGTACATTAGGTCCGTAATGTACTGCGTTAGTGTTATTCCGTATCCTTTTGGGGATGAGTTATGTAGACGTTTGTCGTGTAATAAATAGTTTGTGGAGTACTGCTTTATATAGTGTAATAAACTATATAAATTATAGTAAGCTTCAAGAACGCGTATGTATGCGTTCTTGGAGTGATATTACTGAAATCTCGTGGCATGGCTGGCGTAAATAAAAGTCTTTTATATCTGGTGAAGTATTTTAACCATGTTTAACAAGTTTACTATTCTACTACCACCAAATGATTGAAAATGTTATCTACTTACATATATTTTGATAGAAACCTATCTATCGATCGATTGTCTTAAAATTAATTCATATTTTATGAAATCCTTTTGTGATTTGACACAGTATGATTTGGGTGCTTAACATAACGCCACTCACTATATAAATGCATTCACTAACATTATTAAATGCAGTTGGTATTTTTGTGTGACTTATGAGATTCTAAAGTAATGTCGCTTTCCTACAAGTCAGTTCTCGTGAATTAAATTATCCTAACGCTACGTACACACGGCTACACATCAAGCTATACATTTCCAGTTTATGCTGATCTCGCATTGTATAGGATATCCGTACAATGAGAGGTTCAGCTTATACTGGAAATGTATAGCTTGATGTGTAGCCGTGTGTACAACACCCGACCACACATTCTTCCGCTTCACAGCTGCTGTATGTTTTAATATTCAGCTGGAAGATCAAACAAATGAAAGATGTGGTACTTATTATATCGTGGGCTAAATTATCGCAGCCTTTCTCGGAACATTTCGCGCGGTCGAAATTATTTATGAGCTCGACTGTTGCGGTGTTTTCCTCCTTGCTTAAATTATGGACTTAATGTTGTGTATATGTCAGGTTTTTGTTTTCATGATTATCTTCTTGTGCTTATTCCAGTTTATTTTTTGTCAGCATAGGCTATTCTTCTTCAATATAGACTCTATGAGCCGTCATCTCAGTATTCACCCCTTTCCTAGCCATGTCGTTCTTTACACAATCTATAACGTTTATTTTATTTGGTTTTTCTCTATTCTTGCAAGCATCTATGTTCCGACTTAAAAACTTTTCTCACGACAAAATGTTCATCATTCGTCCACATCACATTATGATCATAATAATTCATGGTTGTCAAAACGATGTTATCACAGTCGTGAAGGTGTCTGTCTAGTCTAGTTAGATTAGATGTTATCAGCGCAAATTGATGCAGTCGCAAGTGTTGAATAATTAAACAGCAAATTACCACTAGAATCGTAGACAACACTCCATATTCCCGAAATTCGCAACAGCCACAATGACGTCATCAATAGATTCCGTCAACTGACGTGTTGTCCTACCTAATTGGCACCTCTGTTGAGAATAATGTGGATATGTTCAATGTAGATCCAGATTTGGATTGAATTAATGATGAGATTAGATTGAATGACGTTTCCTTTTTTAGCAGAACTTTAACGTATTTTAAATGTTTTTCATAGGCGACAGTAATATATGTCGCAGGATTGTTTGCCAACAAATGACGTTAGAATGAACATAAATCTGTAGTAAAAAGAACCACCTGGGTTGAACCACATTTGGGTTACTCATTTGATCGTATCTACTAGAATGTCATCTTTCAACTTCCTGTGAAAGTTAACAGTTTAAACGTACCCCAGAAATATTTGTGTGAATAATACGGTGTTTATTTATTTGTAAAGGAAAGTGGACAAAGCAATTAATGGCGGCAACATAATACCACAATGTATGCAATAACTAAATTCCATGTTTTGTTTTATGGGTGAAATCCCATTTTTATTTTCGTGTTATGATGCCAAATTAATTCAGAAAAACATGTATGTTTACACTTAGAAATAAAAAAATAGGATTGTCTGTCGTAAATCCTTAGTTTTGCTTCAAATCACAACAAATTCGGTATGAATTTGAAACTGCAAATCACGACTAAGTTTTTCACGTTCGAAAAGCTCTCGAAATTCCTGATGGCTTGCAAATTACGGTACACTTGGCACCTCGAAGGGACATTAATAATTCATCGCATCAATTTGGTATACACAGGAGAAGTAAATAATGTACAAACATCATTATAAATTTTAATGTGACGGAATTACTATAGCGCAATAGCTCATGTGTGATGTATTCTGAGTATGCAATTAGATTATTGCAATAAATTGTAGGTTTGAGAGATTTATTCGATGTTGCGAATGTTTGATGCGTTGATGACTTTTGGACTTGGTGGTGTGAAGATGGATCTAATGTAATATCTACTTGTCCTCATGAAAATCCACTTAATTTTGAGTTAGTATTTTTTTTTTCACTACTGCTCTCAAAACAGTGAAGGAAAACATCGTGAGGAAATCGCCATGTCCTAGAATAAAAAATCGAAGACATGTGGATACTCGCACTGGGCCCGTGTGGTGGATTACGGCTCGTTCCCCCAGGCGGCGTGTGTCCCAGCAGTGGGAAAATTACAGACTGTCTATGCTTGTGTCCATAAGGCCAAATTATTCTAGACTCATCTTGATTGCTATTTAAACATTTACCGAATGAATCTGCACCTAATGATCGGTAAAATAAATCCTCTTCAAACTCCAAAAAAAACCTGTCAACGGCGACACACTTCAGTCACAAAAAGTTGCACCACAAATCAGATCCACCAGACTACAAGACTTTTATTTTCACGACTTTATAAATACAAGCCGTGAGTTCATTGACCTAATTTAATACGGTCAAACAGGTTGAAGAGAAAGACTAATCGTATTGTTTCTTTGAGTTCTTCTCTTTTTATATGCAGTCCCTTAAACGATTGAGGCGTGAAGTCTTCGAGCGTGCCGTTACGGTGGATCAGTTTGTGAGACCGCTAGTTTTTGATGTTCCATTCCAACACCACTGGTAAAAACTTAGCGACCAATAGTAATGAACTTTGAGGAGCTTTGAGTGTGGCGGACTACAACAATAAAATGATTTTGATAGATTATTGTCACTGACAACTTTAATGTGTTTTTTGTACTTTAATTTCAACCTAATGTAATCGAAGGCCCTATAAGATTAACATGGAACGGCAAGCATTACTGACATGATAAGTCAATCTTACGCTTGAGGTAATGTTTATCTTATCCTATCCTGTATTTGTAATCAGGTTCTCGAAAACGGTTCTAACGATTTCGATGAAAGTTGTAATATAGGGGTTTACGAGGCCCAAAAATCGATCTAACTACGTCTCATATCTGGGAAAATTCGTTTTCTCTCTATTATCACCCGAGCAGAGCTCGGTCGCCCAAAGTTTAGAACAAGATGGCTACTTTAGATTAATTGATATTTGACAATTGACAATAATTGACAGACAAGGAATTAGTAAGTACCTATTACCATGGCAGCATGCAATTAGTAAGTACCTACTATCACGGCAGCATGGAATTAGTATGTAGGTACTAACTAGGTTCATACATGGAATTAGTATGAACTATCCTATACTATAAAATGAGCATTCACCAGAGCAGAGCTCGGTCGCCCAAGAGATAAGTTATGAAGAGGAACATCCATAGTTGAGTGAGTCCTAAAATTGAGTGTTGATGTTATGAAACTCTTTCTTGTCATATTGGTAACTGCATGTGTTTTGAATGTTCTTATAATTAGGTAGCTCGTGCTCTCTTTTTTATTAAACATCGCTTACTTTCAAACCCGCTGTTTTCACAGCCTCACCGTAACGGGCAAGTCCCGTAACTCATCGTTCACCCTGTGGTTTTAGTTACCGCAGTTAACGTGTTCTAGGAAAATAAGTAAAACGACACCGGTATGGAAACCAGTGGTTTAGCGGAGGTTAAATAAAGCTGATTTAGTTGGAGTGAGTTAGTCAGCCTAAGTCTTTACTAAGTTAGGGTCGGCATGTAGGCTAACCAGCTAACCATGTGGTGCAGGCGGCCGAGAAATATCATTTGATATTTTTGGTACGAGGTGGGAAATCTACTATGGAGCAGAATTTTGGTTGAGTTTACTATGCATGCAGCATTTTTTGTTTGTTTTCATGTTCAGTTTTGTTTATTTATATATTCTTCTGAATATTCATTACTGGTCTTTGTGAGGAAACTCAGGTTTACTTTACATTTTCTAGTACTTTGTAATGGAAGTTCCAATGAATCTTCTGTCGAGATAGCGCGAGTCATTTGAGAATAGTTACCGCAAATACCTATAAGTCATTCAGAAGGGTTTATAGTAGACTGGCATGTGTGCGACGATCGTGAAAAATAGGAATATCAGACCCAAATAAAACTAGATAAATAACACATATTTACAAAATCGTATACACCCAAATCCCACGTTATTTTTTTATTAAATTTATCACATATTTCCCGAATATGTTCCCGATTTCGTGGGTGGCCCAGGGGAAATTTCAGCACTCACTCAGTCGCGACTCAGATAAGTGGATATGGTAGTGAATCTGAATGTTTATATGCGTAGTTTTTATTTAAGGAAAGTTAATCCTGCCATTGGTTTTCGTTGCAGGTATCAAAACCCTTTAGTCAGTGGCTTGTGGTGGGCAAAACTCATAAATGCGATATGATCCTACCTGAAACTTATCTGTACCGAAGTTGGAAATTTTGGAAGGTAAAGGTTTCCTAATCAAACGTGATAAGGTAAAATAGGAACATATTTGCTTTCTTCGTTTGTTATAGTTTGCATGTACCTACAGTGCTTAGAACTTTGTAAATTACATACAGTTTACAAGTACAGCAACTTCAATTTGATTGTTTTCATAATAAAGACGTGGTTTAGAAAACGAATAATAATAATAAACAAACATGCAGAAATCTTCATTAGAATACCGTTTGAAATATATATTGTTTTCTGTAAATGAAACTGATTCTAGAAACTTGGCATAAAGCTGCGTCCCCACTAGAGCAGCGCGACTTCGTGAGGCCAGGCCGCGCGGCCTTAGCGGGTAAGCGGCTACAGAAGTTACAATTTCTTTCTCCCTTTGATCATAGGAATCAACGTAATAACTTTTACGTAACATCAGAATAAGTTGATCCCTAAACTCGTAACTAAGTTAGGAGAATCCTACCCCGTGGATCATAAAATTGTCTTTCCTTAAGAACTTTATATGACGTTTCTCTGCCAACTTTCTGTGAAATGAACCAGAATTCTTAAAAAAAATAATCTAAAGTTTATACTAACCTAGGTTATTTTACAGATGGGTGAGCTTCGGTTTATATTAGGTTTAAGTTAGCTTAATTGCGGAATATTTCCCAGGAGCCATGAGCTTTGAAACTGATTACTCATATATATAGAGTGATAAATAAATAACCCTTATTATAATACCTACCTGTTATTTGGTAGACAGACAATGAAGGTTTAAGTAATCATAAATCCTAATCCTAACTTATTAATGCTACTATAAATATATATCCTACTATCCTACTCTCCTACTAATATTATCTATATAAAAGTTTGTTACTCATTCACACAAAAACGGCTAAACGGATTTGGATGAAATTTGACACACAGATAGTTTATAACCTGGACTAACACATAAGATACTTTTTATCCGGGTAGTACATTCCCGTGGGATAATTTCCGACATCCACGCGGGCAAAGCCGCGGGCGAAAGCTAGATAATTGCAAGAGTGAGTTTGTTTGTTTGTTTGTTTGTTACGCTTTCACGCTAAACCAGCTGAACGGATTTGGATGAAATTTGGCACATGCGTAGACCATGACATAGGTTAGGTCATGGGATAATTTTTATCCCGATATTCCCACGGGATCGAGACCTATGCGGGTAAAACCGCGGGTCGCAATGTATATTCATTACAGGTTCTGGCTGTTTGTGTTTGTTAACGCATCCATTATCCAGTAAGAATCCCTACTCAGTGAAAATATTTTTTTAAAGAACAAAAACGCATATATTTATTAGTTTCTTACCAACTAAACTCATATAACAGAGCATTAACCCGAAATTTTTGACATAATTATAGATCTCGCATAAATATAGAATAATAAATTATAGGAAAGCACTCTATTTATACCGGCTTGCCCTAATTAGAAATGTACATTTTGCATAAAAGCTCTGATACTAGGTTAGTCACAAACAAAACGAAAAAGAAAAATAAATGGTACTTACCTATATTTGTTTTTCCTATAATGGTGTCCAATAAAAAGTATTCTATCGATATGTGTCCTATAAAAAAAAAATTGTCTTTACAAATGCTTAAATACCTGGAACAAAATTCAATACTATCAAATTGAAAGGTTCGATGTTTTTAGAGGTTTCTTGAAACAAAGAGCTTAAAAATGCAAAGCAATGGAGTAAATTATAAAATCCTGGAATTTCTTAGAGGTTTGTGCTTTTTAGTTTATGTTAGTTACATTCATCAATATTTTGAAATAACAATAGAAACATTTGTTTGATTTGATTTTTTTTTGTTTTTGTTTTTATTTTACGTTTATTAAGCGAATAACGAAGGTACACCCCGATTCAAACTTAATGGCGGGTCGGAACATGAGGCGAGTCGCTGCGCAGTAACGAATTCATGGGTCAGCGGGGGTGAAGGGTGTGGTACTGCGCAGTGAGTAGCGCACTTCCGAGCCGCCATTAAGTTTGAATCGAACTGTACTAGCAAATTTTATTTGTTGTGTTATTGGGTAGTTTCATAACGACTTTCTTAGTAGCAGCCGGGACTCTGAATTAATGCCCGATTAATAGCAAAGATGTGCTTCCTATTTCATAGGACTTAAATATTAACTTGTTTTTAAAGTTCTGTAACCTATAACACAATTCCTTTAATATTTTGCAAGTCTGTGTAATATTTACGGCCAATCGGCTTTGGATCTTCGAACTCTGAACCCCATAGATTATTCATTACGTGACTAGGGCACTATCAGACTGGTATTGGCACACCATAGAGCAGTGTTCAACTTTTAAGGAGAATTTACATAAACTTGTGTCTATGGTAAGAAAGGGCCAATTTTGTTTATTTCCTGTGACGTAATGATAAAGACCTCACTGGTTATTAATATTGATGTCTGCATAAATGGCATCATTGTTAAATGCTGGTTCCTGAAGAAAGTTTGGAACTTGTTTATGTTTTTGTTGCTATCGTGGCCTTTTGCTTAACATAGCCCATCCAATAATCAGGTCAAGAAGATAACATATCATCACTCCTCTATTCCCCGAGGGGTTGGGTAGAAATGTACCTATAGTACACCCATATTTCACCGGTTATAAATAAAATAAATAAATAGTGTTTTATTTCAGGCAAAATACCCATATACAATTTTTTTAATAAATAAGTAATAAAAACAGTAAAAACCTGAAAAATTATCATTTAAAATTATCATTAAAAACTATCATTAAAAATTATCATTAAAATAAAAATGTTATGTGATGTAATGTAATGTAATGGTTATGTTTAAGTCCCATATAATAGGGGGCGAGCCTATTGCCATCAAGGAGATATTTATTAGTTATGAGAATACATAGTGTCTATGTCAAAAAAATGTATAGTGGAGCAACATGTACCTATTTTAATTTACTTTTAACACTTGAATGTAACACTGAGCGCAGAGGTGAGTCACCAATAAGTTAAATAAAAAAAAACTGAAATTGTTTATAAAAAAAACCCATAAATCTTTTCTTTTAGTTAAATGTTCGTATGGACAAATTGTTTTGTCTGTTAGTAGATCATCATCTGCCTAGCTACCTGCCGTCTCCTGCCGACTTGCTGTCTTACCGGATGCAGTTAGATACCAGTTGGTATTTTACGTGGAGCGACTGGATCACCAAAACCCCGCCACAACTTCCCGCCATCGTAAAGCCTCTGCCTAATTATTATTTCTTTCCAGAGACAACAATGGTGTGTACTTGAGTTAAGTGTAAGCTGAGAATAATCCGCGTGCCAACAAACGATGGATCGTGATCCAATGAACACGAGCTTGTAATTTTATGCGAGTTTGTCTCAAGTTTGAGGCAACTCAGAAATAATTAGAGAAATAACGTTAATAATGTCTGTATTTTAAATAGAGTTGAATTTGATTGTATTTTTGGAGTTGCTACCATTTTGTGTAAGAGGCTGATTTTTTGATGGCTTGAATATGTTTTCATTCTTTTGCCTCATAATTTGAATTTTCTTTATGTTATTTGAAAGGTACACTTACGACCTATTCACTAGAAATATTAACACAACAAAAAATAACATAAGCATAGAGTTATGGTGAAAAGTCATTTACAGGCGTACACAGCACTTACATAAAAAATTAATTCTTAAGTAAACGATTTTTTTTATTCGTAGTGAGGATAGAAAATTTTATTAGAAACAATGAAGAAAATATTAAGTAAAAAACAAAATCATAATCGAAATTAGTATAAAACATTATCAAAAATTAAAATTATCATTAGAATCAAAATTAAAATCAAAACATTAAGATTAAAATAAAAAATCAACAGTAAAATTGATATTCAAAATTCAAAACGGTAGAACGCGATAATGAGTACAATAAGAGAACATTCCAAAATTGTTGAAGAGGCAGGGCATGGCTAAAAACCAAAAAATGAAATAGTAAAAATTAAAAAGTAAAAAGTTGAATGTCCTAATGGAACACCGAGTTAAGAGAAAAATAAACAAAAAACCCGGCAGCAGGCCAAAGAAGAAAAAAAATCAGGACAGACTTATGACGGTCTAGAAGCGACAGAAATAAGCTTCGATTGTTTTATTTATCTACTATTGCTTCCTATCTGACTTGTAAACATGAAAAATCTTTATAAATCCTAAACATCAAAAGTCGCACAAAAATATTCCTGAACAATAAAAGAGATGTAGCCACTTAATCAGGCTTCATCCCCTTATTTGATATAGGGTGATGTAAGAAATGACACGTAGCTAACCTAACCCGAAACTCAAAGCCGACCTTAACCCCCATAAGCCGACTTACAGACAACGAATATGTGTGAACAAGAGTTACGCCGTATAATCCGACCTCCGAAAATCTAAACATAGGTAGCTTGCAGCCCAATGTTAATGCGGATGTACAGAGGTACATCTGAAAATGATGAAGTACCTAATGATTCATGATCAGCAGAAAATACTGGCATTATATGAATATAAACTGTTTAGTAAAAGAAAAGGACGGTTCGTACCGAAGAATAGATTTAAATACAGGGTGGCAGGGACATCGACGCGAAGCCGGCTACCATGGATTCAGTACATGATTCTGAACCCCCCTGAGTTGAAAATTTTCGTCGGTTATTAAAAAAAAAAATCTGCTGTTCCATAGAAAAGTGCAATACCTACGCGGTCAAAATGTATGGAGCAGCTGTTTTTTTTTTTTAATAACCGACGAAATATTTCAACGATTCAGTACATGATTCTGAACCCCCTTGGGTTCAGAATCATGTACTGAATCCATGGTAACCGGCTTCGCGTCGATCTCCCGGACACCCCGTATATTTTTTTAAAACTTCAGTCTTTCTTTAAATATAATAAAAAAAACCTGTCCTGTCCGAAACAGGCACATAGATACTGCAATAACATTACCAAAAAGTAATATTTTTTAAAATTATTATTGAAAATAAAAAAGTTGTGGCTATTTGAAATTCTCATTTTAAGTACCAAAATTACCCCTAATCCAACTGGGGTCATAAGTTATGACTTGTAGACACCCGATAAACGACGGCCGCCCGCGCCCCATGTCATAATAACCCGTTAAAATTCCCCATTGAATAAAAATGTTGTGATTTTTTTTCTTTTTTCCTAAAAATTACCACATAAATAGATTTTAATTACGATATCTAACAACATCCTCATGGATCAGACAGGGGTTTTTTAAATGCTTTAATCACATCTTAAAAATAGGAGAGAGAAAATAGTCATATCCATTACGCTAAGCAAGATATGGTATTATTATGTAGGTTGGCGATTGTACTAGTGTTTTTAAGAGAATGCAGAAACCAATTTTTTTACCACTTTGTGGAAGCTCGTGGCCTTCGTCTCACCTGTTGGTAAGTGATCAGGCCGAAGGTGGAAGCGAGCTTCACCCGGAATCATCAACCACAGAGGAACTGGCTGAGCAGATAAGATGGTGGTAGCTAGCCAGGCGGACTTAAAACAAGTCAAGCAAACCAAGCAGAAAATTTTTGCCCCCGCTGGGAATCACACCCGGGACCTCTGGGTATGACACAGGTGGTCTTACCACTAGACCACAAAGGAAACCATACTTTTAACCTAATCCGTTCCGTTCGTTTTTTTTTAAATTCATTTATGGTGGGTATTGTTCCGCCATTGCTGGAAAACACATGAGAATCTTAGATCAGGGAGGACAGGAAACAGAATGAAAGACAAAAAAAGACTCTTTTTCCGAAGTCATAGTTACACATCTAAAGTTTCATCTTTAGAAAGATATAGTATTTATTGGGACTCGCACAAACTAAAATTAAACACAATCATCCTTACTATAACACCGTGACACTTTAGTCGTCTTACAAAAGCAGCCCACTTCATGTATCCAATGACTTTTATACATTCATAAAAAAAAAATAACAATTTTTTTATTGCTCCTAGAGGTATTTTATGTCAGGTACATTGAGTGGCTGGGCACGCCACAATTGTGGCGATAAGTCCCCTCTTTCAGGAGTGGCTAGAGAGGCGCCACGGCGTCCTCATCTTCCGCCTGACGCAGGTCCTCACCGGACACGGCTGTTTCGGGAGGTTCCTGTTCCGCATAAGGCGGGAGGAAACGCCCGGGTGTCACCACTATGTGGATCGCCCGGAGGCCACGGTGGAGCATACGGTGGAGGTCTGCCCTGCCTGGGCAGAGCACCGTCGTGTCCTTACGGAGACGATCGGTGGCGGCGATCTTTCGCGTCCGGCCCTGGTTCAGGCCATGGTCCGGAGCGAGAGTGCATGGGAGGCCGTCACTTCCTTCTGCGAAGCAGTAATACTCGCGAAGTTGGATGCGGAGCGCGCGAGGGAGAGGCAAGATTCGCGCCCTCGCGCCCCTAGTCGCCGCAGGATACGCCCCGGGCGTCGGGAGTCGCGAGCCGACTTCCGGCCACCGTAGGCGCGGGCTTGCGGGCGGTGAGCAATGGGTAGCTCGCCGTCCGATTAGGACCAGGCCCGGGTCGACGGCGCGTTGTGTTCCACGCGCGCCTCAAAGAGATGTCAGCACCAACTGACGGGGTCCGTAAGGACCAATGCCTGCCGGGGTTGCGAGTTTGTCCGAAAGGGATATCGCGGCCCCGGCGTACGGGCAACGGAAGGAACACGGGTGGGTTTTAGTCAGTAAAAGTCTGACACACCCTCCCGCTCCGCCCAGAGCGGGAGAAGTTATTTGATAATTTCCCACCCTCAAAAAAAAAAGGTTCATTGAGTGGCGACTAAAATGTCACGGTGTATATAATTTTTTTTTTTAAGAAGTTTTAGTAGTCATTGGTTACTTGAAGTGGGCTGCTTTTGTAAGACGAATAAAATGTCACGATGTATACTTTAAATAATAGTATAAATGCAAAAGTGAGTTTGTTTATTTGTTACGGTTTCACGCTAAAACGGCTGAACGGATTTGGATGAACAATGGGTAGACAATGACCTGGGTTAGGATTTAGGATACTTTTTATCCCAGGAGTACTTTTCTGTGGGATTATTTCCGAACTTCACGCGGGCGAAGCCGCTGGTATAAGCTAATAGAAACATAAAAAACAAAAGAACGTAAAAAAAAAGGAAAGTTCAGTTCAAGAGTCTTTCAATTCAGCTCACAGTTATTTACAAGTTATAACACACGTTAGGAAGAAGACTTTTGCAATACTTGGAAAATACAAGGAACATAATAAAACCTCTACATAAATAATACAAGCTGTAACAATACACAGATAAAAGTCGAAGTAACTCAAAAAAAAGAAAATTTCTTGTACAACTTTACCGTATTCTTGTTCATTGTCTGTTTTTAGAGATCCGTCAACTTTTCGGAAGAGAACATCTTTGTTAGCATGTCCGTGAGTACCCGTCTGTCCGTCTATCATAGCTGCCCTTTGGGTGTGGCAGTTTGACGTTTTCAGTTGTTTGATGTAGTTAAAGTGGCGACCCAATTACAGAACTGAAATTGGTACCTATGGTTTAATTTTTGTTTTCAGAAGCAGTACTGGTTGGTGGAATTAAATGAGCTTTAGATGAGATGCGAAAAAGTTAAATGAGAGAGATGGCAGTTTCTGTAATAGTAGTAACATTACAACTTTGTGTATCTATAGAAATTCATGTTAATACGAGTATCACTTGTACGAATCGATTCTATTTTTGAACGGATTCAAAAACCATAAAGTTGAACTAATTGATAGTCAGAAATTCAAGATAGGTACGGAACTCTATCGAAAACTTGCCAGTTTTTAACTTAAATGAGTAGTTCGCCTAGGAAGATGCTTATTTACTTGCTTAGCGGTGCTATTGTGGAAGAAATAGAAATAAGGAATTATTTATTTTATACAATTTAAAGTTACTGCAGGGTTTATAGTTTTGCTTTGTCTGTGCTTTCAAGTGAAGATGAACCGTATAATTGGATAGCTATGCACCAGCACGGCACAGGGTATGAAATTGTTCAATTGAATGCTAGAGATGGCTCGACACTTCGAACATGCTGTATCTTTATAATAGTTTAGTCAGAATGAATTGATATTGTTATTGCTAGCTGCAAGCACTTTAATGGTTAATAAAAATAAACAATTACATTGGGTTGTATATAGGAAATGACAATTGATAACGAGCATAATACAATCTAGCTGTCACTATCTACAGCTGATAGAAATGATTCAAGTATAAAAAAAAAGACATGGCATAAGTATACTTCTGAATTCTAAAATTACTTCTCTCATGGAACCAACGGTTTTATTTTCACTTTCAACTCACTTTGTTGCATGTCTTGAACATACGTCTTTTGCATCCAGTCAGCCCCACCCAAATTCAAATAAATGGAGTTTATGAATGTCCCACAAAAAGCTTGGGCAAAAAAATAACTTATTGCCACAATCGCTCTTCAGGGATTGCTACTGTTCACATTATTCAAAGATAATATGATGACATGTAATTACGTGCAGAAAATAAAGGACGTTCGAGGTTTTATTTCTTGTGATGAAGCTCATTGCGGGGCCAACCGCGTTAGATTTCCCTCGAGTCAAGAGCTGGGCGATGATGGCGTGGTTTCCAACTTCTTATACTTCGATTATCTGTTTCAGAGCGTTTATTCTGAAAGTGGGCAACGTCGCAAATAGATGTCAAATATTTCGCTGTTTTGATTAATTTTGCAATATTACTGTATGGAAATAAGAAATATGGCTAACTAGCCAACTAGAATATTGATTATGAAAAGCAATAATTAATATCGTAACACCAAATATTTAGTCTTAGATGTAAAAAAAGTATTTGGAAAGTTTTCAAATGCCTTTTTTATACCTAAACCGGGCACAACATCAAATTCAATGTTATAATTGTAATTCATTATTAATATTCTAGTTCGCTAGTTAGCCACTTTTCTTATTTCCATACAGTAATATTGCTAAATTAATCAAAACAGGTAAATTTTTGGCAGCTATTTGCGACGTTGCCCACTTTTAGGATAAACGCTCTTAAATGGTGGTTCTTTGTAGGAGTTGATATCCATTTGTTAATTATAAGGTAATTTGCGTTGATCATGTTCTTTTTCATTTCTCCATTATCCAGAGCTTTCTGGGATCTTTTGTATTTTAAGTGGAAGACCTGTTGTATGGGAAACCATAGAATAGGTCTGCCCTGCTCTGTCCTGGTCAACCTGCTAAGGTCACAGACACAGTACAAAATATATTGTTGCCGGTCGTCAGTGACCCGCATGTTATGGAATCACAAATTAGACAAAATGCTATTTATAGCAAATCACTATAGTTCACATTTAAATCATTTTATAACGTCATCCCTTATTATTGATGATGATCAATATGTTTTTGTTTTTTTGTATTAATAAGAACTGACGTTCTTAGTAATTGATTACAATCTAGCCTAATAGACTAATAAGTAATTTGATTCTAACTTAATATTTTACGAGATAGATTATGTTATAACTAAGAATAATGTCAATTTGCACTTTTACACAAGGTCAATTTTGTTGTACTTTCTTAGGGTCTGATAATTGATAAAACACTTTGTTCATGTGTCACATGTATAGCACAGCATTGTTACTATTTATTATTAATTCACTATTTACACACTACACTAACTCAAATGGTTTAAGTTCTCTTTAGCCTACGTACTATGTCTGTGTTGTCTAGCAGCTGAATTGCCTCGATATTCACGTGCCGGTGGAGTCTGCATTCGTGGGCTTAAGCAAATTTTTTAATGATGGTGGTGACGAATTCCATTTTAAGGTCACGGTGGAGGTCGTCATTTCTAATGTACCATGGCGCATTTATAGCATCCCTGAGTACTTTTTTCTGGTATTGTTGAATTATTTTGACGTTACTTTATTTAGTACAGCCCCAAAGTTGGATGCCATACGTCCAAATTGGCATAAGAATATGCTTGTATAATATAATTTTGTTATGTATTGATAGGCAGGATTTCATATGTTTTTAGCTCGGAATATGCATCCTCTTGCCTTATTCTAAACATTCTGCTACTTATATATGATTCTAGAATGTCTGTAAATTCTGGGGGTAGTATGCGTCTGAGTTTAAATACCAGACCCTCATGCCAAACTTTATGAAAAGCTTGCGCGACATCTAGGAATACGGTGGCGCAGACTTGCTTGTTTTCGAGTGTTTTTTCAATAATGTTAGTTATTCTGTGTACCTGGTCTATTGTAGAGTGTTTTTCCCTGAAGCCAAATTGATGGTTTGGTTAAATATGAAATGATGATGGAAAATGATATTTAAAACAAATATATACAAGAATATTTTAAAAACTGGATGTGGTTGTTGTTTCCAATCTGACTACTCTGAAAAGGGGCACCGAAACAAACTCAGAGGTCACCGTCAGTATATTGATATTACACAGAGTCTGTATAGGATTATTCAATATCAGAAGATTATTTCTAGTAGCTCGAAGTAAATTAAATGCGAACGCAAAACGAGCAACGTTGGCTTAGCGAAACTAGTTCCAGAAGGCAACAAAAACAAATTGAAAGTAATGTCTACAGACCCTTTGATACTCCACCAAAGGAATGAGGACTCAATTTAAATGTCGCAAATTCAAGTAAAATGTTTAGGATTACAAAATTGGCCAAGCTCATTAGGACTGAAAAGGGCAAAGTTTAATCACTTTGAAATTAGTTAGACAGAAAACCGAGGGAACAAAGTCTTGTGACCCTGTAGGCATTGTTCTTTTACAAATCGTGGCCTAATCAAGTCACGGTAGTTGCTAATAGATCAGAGAATTACTGGAACAAACTGGGGCGCGGGCGAGCTCTCTAATTTCCATATATTTCAACAAGACGTGCCGCGCATAACTAAGCCGTCGTCAAGGTTTTTCAAGGAGCTTGGAGGAGGCTTTCAAAGAAGTTTTGTGACCGTCGAAAGTAAATTAGTGTAATTCTGGAAGATTTAAATCGTGATTTGTATAGCTTAGTCCGATCCGGTAATATACTGATACGACGTATATCATCTTATACATAGGTGCGTATCTTGTTAACAGCGATTCAGTGTTGTGTTAACAAAACTTTATGACGTGTGTATATTGTATTCATAACTTGAACATTTATAGTCCTAACGTAGCGTCGGGATCACATATGGGATTCAGAACAAGTCTGCAAAGTTTTTTAATATATAACAGCAAATATTATTCCAAAATACACAAAGTGTACGATATAAAAGAAAATATAATTACATATTCAAATTTTTTACCACTATTGTGTAAAGAACCGTATCCCCGAACAATTGCAGACTACCAACATTTCATATGTTCTGCAAAGACTCGGTTCACCAGCAATTAACTCCGGAGAGGCAGCTGTTTTAAATTTTAGATGAAGGACACAATTCTGTGGTTTTTACTTGTACTTACTTTTTAAAATTCTCGTGGGAAGCTTTCGTTGACATGATTACTAAGGTCGGGTCGCTTTGTGTTGGACTAGCGAACATTACGCAGGTCATAACTCAGATCCTTCTGCAAATAGAACTTTGTTTGTGTTTGTGTCTGGCTTTCAACAATTGATTGCTATTTTTGATTTGGCACTTAGGTACGTAAATTCGTGATTCTGATGAAAATTGCGCTATTTACGGGAGTAAATTGAAATCAACAAGGGTGACTGTTGATTGAACTGATCCCATTTGTTTTGGGAAAATGGTTCATGGTAAATTTCTGCTATATTCCATAACAATTTTTCGTCGGTTATTTAAAAAAAAATCTGCTGTTCCATACATTTTGACCGCGAAGGTTTTGCACTTTTCAATAACATAGATATTTTTTAAATAACCGACGACAAATTTCAACGCCGGGGGATTCAGAAACATGTGCTGAATCCATGGCAAAAGTTTTCCCGTCGATGTCCCTGCCACCCTGTATAATTTATTTCTCTATACACATACAACATATAGTTATGTTATTCCAGTGTGGGGAGAGATCATTTTAAGGGATTGAAATAGAAAAATCATTGGCGGTACAGAAGGGTCTGTGATTCTAATTTCAATAACAAACTGGCTGCGATGTTTTATGCAAACTTTCCCTTTGTAGCTTATTCAATCATCCTGACACTGACCCTTTGAGACTCGGACTTGATTGCGTAAAAATAAGGATGAGAATGTGAGCTTCCTGATTTAGAGGTCACGGAAAAGTTTTACTATAGGGTAGTAGTAGTACTATTAGTTGAGTTTTATGAAAATGGAGAATATATATAAACACACTTTAAAAATAATGTTTCTCACTTTAAAATGTTTAGATTTAAAATTAATTGAATGTACTATAAAAATAATGCTTTCCATTATAAATATGCTTAGCTTTAAAATTAATTGAATGAACTATGAACTGTAAATTTAATTCGCAAAAAAGGTTAGGTTAGGTTAGGTTAGAACTGTGCCCCCCTACGACGACGACCAAAAACGACTAGAATATACGGGGTGTCCGGGACATCGACGCGAAGCCGGTTACCATGGATTCAGTACATGATTCTGAACCCCCCTGCGTTGAAATTTTTCGTCAGTTATAAAAAAAAAACAGCTGCTCCATACATTTTAACCGCGTAGGTATTGCACTTTTCTATGAAACAGCAGTTTTTTTTTTATAATCGACGATACATTTCCACGCAGGGGGATTCAGAATCATGTACTGAATCCATGGTAGCTGGCTTCGCGTCGATGTCCCTGCCACCCTGTATAGAAAAAAAAATCTTTTCGGTTTTGGAGTTGGTTTTCGACACAGTTATAGCGCAAACCATTATTTTTATAGGTATTTTAATTATGTTGTTTATTAAATTATTACTTTACAGTGTATATTTATTTTGTTTTGGTTCATGTTTATTAAAGTGATAATATTAAATTATAGATGTATTATTAAAGTGATAATATTAAATTATAAATGTATTATTATTTTAAAGTCCTGATATACAATTTTGTAGTTGTTTTCATCGCATTTAAAGTGCTATTAAATACATCCCTATGAAAAATAGAGAAAAGATGTTACAAAAGAAAAGAACACTTACTGTCACCTTAATCTTGTTATGAGCAAGCTAAGTTTTTTTATAAAACGTATCTGAGAACGTTACCTCGTATCAGTGCAAGTTACTATGTACATTTTCCAAAATAAAAAAGTGATCGTGAACAATCATAATTACAATTTCAGAATGGACTATGCAAATCTTGATACAGCTTTTACAACCCAATTGTTATAATGGAAAGGTTGTTGTTTGCATTTTTTTATATTTGAATGGAGCATTGGCATATCGCCAGGTTTTCATATGCATAAAAAAACAACCAATACCAAACCACAAAAAACAATATTGTTATTCAATCAAAAATGAACAAACGCCACGCATGGTAATTAAAAAGCTGCGATTCATGAATCAGGATATTATATTCTAAACAACTCCGACCTCCTTTAATTAATTAATAGTAATGACTTTACAAATTGATATGTCCACTTACGTACATATACACTTTACAAGTGCATGTCACACGTCCTTTCCATTGTAATGTGGACATGATATGTATTCAGGTTGACCCATTAGGAGAAATTTACTTTCGTCCGTCGGCGTTTGAACATGACAATAGTACTTGCAGCCGAAGAAATTAGGTCAGCGGTGAATCTGAAGCGTCATGTTGGTCATTATTAATGCTGAGATAAATATATTAGTAGCGTGATCGGCTCTTTCCTTAATTAATTATTGTGTGTGGTTATAATTGATGATGATACTGCTGATATGTTTGTCTTGCGGTGTGTTTTGTACTTTTGTGTGTTTATTTTGTAGGTAGGATAGGATGGGTGACTCTGATCGTAATTTATGGAACGGGCTGAGAATTACAGTCGTCATGTGACCTACAAAAATTAAACCAGCCATAACTTAGGATTATTTAAGTAATCCGGATCTCGATCTCAAGTATTCCAAAGCCTAATTGAAACTATAAATTACAGATTTAAAAGCACAAAAAGTTAATGCTATGTTGTAGAATAGATTGTTTACTACTAATGAGCGTTTTACATGTTTGGACCGTTGTAACTGGACCAGTGTGAGAGGTCAACGGCCTGTCACGCAAGAAACAGCTAAGAATCTGATAAAATTAATGATTTCGCTAAGCCCGTCCCGATTGCAACTAAATCGCCTTTTTCGGCTAACGAACAATTTGCGTTTGCCTCCAAACTCATTATCCGCGACATTATGCGGTCAGTGACGTTTCCTTGAAGCAACGAGTACTCTTTTGCGGTACGCAAGGTAGTCTCTATAAGAAATGTTGCAAGGCAAACCTCGAGTTGAGTCTGGATTGTCTGGGAGCTAACACAGATACGCCACCGTGATACATCGGTGTCTGTCTCGGGGGAGGCGAGAGAATAACCGAAAGTAGAGTGATAGCCGGAGGGGGCACTGGCGCAGGCTGACGCCGCTCTCGCAGTGTGTTGCCGCCTTTACTAGCCGGAGCCCGCGCGCGCGACTACGCTCGCTGAACACGACGAACGGAACGCATGATATTCGACGCTTGAATTTAAATTTAAAAAATATTGGACACTAAAAAATTAATAGGCGGGAATTATTCGTGATTTATGTTCCAAAGTTAAAATGCTCTAATGAACTCGTAGCATTGAAGTTTTTCCGCAAGTGATCGACTATCGGTAAGTTTTAACTCAATTTATTATTATTGATTTATAACTGAAATTTAATTTTTTTTCGTCTCGTATTCATGTAATATTTACTGTGTGATAATTGTATTTTTCAATAAACAGAAAACCGATTTTTATAGGTAAGAAAATTAATTTAAAATGAGCTTTCATAAAACTTTTAAACTTTTCGCATGTTTCTTATTAAATATAAAATTGATAACCTAGAGCTTTTTGCTACTATGAAGCAAAAATAATCTAAGATCCTGTATGTCCACATATTTTGCAAACTTTTTAATTTCTGAGCTTTTAAAACGTTTGTTACGGATACGTTCAGTGAACGGCGTAACACGGAGGTTCATTATATTTTTTACCTATGTTTATGTCAAGGGATTTAATAAAAACTCTAGGTTACAATAACTTTTTTCATTGAGAAATGATGAGTAAAGATTGGTGTACATGATCGGGAAGAATATATATTTAAAAGTTCAACTTTCCATTCGTTTTCCTTGTTTTATTAAGAAAGTGTTGTTATTAGGTAGGTATTGTTCTAGATGGAGCGTCGGTGTAATAACAGCGGAATAGAGGAAAGACTGCGTTCTAATTAAGAGTTTAATTAAAAGCTTAGCTTGGAGTTGTACTCCTTTTAAATTGTTATGAGGCTGGGTACTCACATAAAATTCTATTTGAATTTGATATCATTGGTGTTAAGGTCTAATTAAAATAGATGACCTACCTACCCTAAAAACATTTTGTATTCATGTTAGATACCTTAATAAAAAGTAGCAGGATTTCCATAACATTTAAAAAACAATACCTACTTTTGAAAAAGCTTTCTGTGTTTTAGGCACGATAACTGTAAAAACATTAATTGTGTGTAAAAAGGTTCAAACAAATTTTGCATGGTTTACTTAGAGTACTTCAGTACTTGGCAAAACACTTTGCAAACTAACACAATTTTTTGAAACAAGACACAACCCTACTTTTAGAGAAAATGCACGTCATTCGTATATTTCAAAGTGAGACTGAACTTGCAAAGTCAGGCTTGCACTTCTCTATTACAATGTCACGAACTGTAACGTTAAACCAGAGGTCGTGTGTACTAAGCCTTACTCCTAGAACAGAACTTTGATCTCATACTTCGTTCTTCGTTCCAAGACTTTTATCTACCAAGGGACTGTAAAGTTTTCTGAGTAGAAGTCTATTTTCTGTTCCCGTGAGGTACATGTACGCGAGACTAGTGATGCTACGAGACTAGACGCTAGTGTTTTTGTAGTTCGTCTCGAAACTTATGCATGTACTCCTGTTTGTTAGAGTTGTTGAGGGTTGTTGTTTATTTATGAGGGTCCTACATTAATTTTAGATTTATTTATTAGTTAAGAGTTTTTCTATTTGGGTAATAGGTACTAGGAAAATATATTACTTATTTGGAATTATTTAGACAGCAGCAAACAAATTTTTCGATTTATATGGAGTAGGTTAGAGTTATATTTATTCCAATGTTTGTCACCGTTGGAATCAATACCACTGGGCCACTTTATTTGCACGATAGCGTTTTTAATGCATAATAAATTTTGCAATGTTTATTTGGAGGAAATGAAATACGTACACCGTTTTTGTGGTTTTCAAAGACAAGCATTCGATTTTTTCTTTTTTTATTCACAAACATATTTTGCTACCTACCAACAGATTTTGCAGTCTTTGCTACCTATATCAATTTAATTATTTCCGTTTCAAATAAGGTCGTATGTTAGTTTGTAGAGCTATAACAGTACCTACAATACAAGGGCCGTCGGATGCTTGTCAATTTCTCGCAGACCCCCATTACAAAGTCACGACGTGTGGAAAGTCGTGACGGACGAAGCTTTAAAACTCAATTTTTTAGTTCAATACTAACACACACTTATGTCGACGACCTGTTTCGTGTGCACTTATGATTAGATCCGAGCTAGAATTACTGCGAAATTTTATGCTAAGTTCTTATTTTTTAGCTAGTTATGATGGTTTAGCTAAGAATATTATAATGTATTAAATTCGTCATATTTACTATTGTTAGTCGAAATTGCAGTCACTTCATCGGTTTTGCCTAAATTATTATGATATTTAAATCAAGTAATCGGTACGGTAGCTTCCTAATAAGCTTTAAAACTTAAAAAACTTAACTATGTTACCTAATTGAATAGTTAGTTAGTCATTTAATTTAGTACCACCAAGTGTAAATCGTTAGTGGTTTAGTTATTGTATACAAGCATTTTAATGTGTATGAAATAATATATTTACTATGATTTAACTTACATTATAAAGAAGATATTCAAACTAAGTAATAAAAGCTACAACAAATTCAAAAGATCTTAAAGATTTTGCCTCTTAATCGAATTCCTAAACTTTTCGATATTCATGAGCAATCTCTTTGTTTTGCATTAAAGCTGCGAAGATAAACTAATAGCATTATTACAACTCTTGTTTCCTTTATATTATCAGGATCTATGTTCGATGATATTGTATGAAACTCCAACAAGAAGTTTATTTCGTTGTCATTTCCAAGTTTAGGAGCATCGTTGTTAAGCCCAGGAAGAAGTTCGTCCGACCTTTGTTTGTTAGTTTATTGCGAAACGGATCGAATCGTATTTATTTCTCTTCGGGTGAGAAAAACGATTCCATGTTCTGTATGAAATGAATGATTTTATTCTGGAATTGTGTTAGTTGTGTCTGCTATGGGAATCGATTACAAAATAGTTTTATGTCACACTTTTATAGAGATTTATGAGAATCGAATTCAAGAGACTTGCGGCGAAATAGCATTATTTGATGCAAATTGTAGTATTATCTTGGGCCTTAGCCCAAGAAAATACTTTCGTTTAATCATTTCGGCATCACAATCAATCTAGCCGTCTAGTCTAGCCTATATTTTTATTACTTATAATAAAACCATATCTAATAAGCATCTAGTAAGACTGAATGGCTACCTTATTTTTTTTTAAGAAACGGCTAGACTGATTGTGATGCTGAAATGATTAAAGATATAAAATTCGTGAACACCTACGAGAGATAGGCGAAGTTATTAGTCCAAACACGTCACTATTATATTTTTCTCGTTATTGATGCATCTCACACTATCACGCAATCTGATCACCAGCTAAGCGAAAACCTCGAGAACACGAGATTGCATTTTAGAATAGACCAAGCGTTGCATGAAAATATTTTAGAATCGTGTCTCTATTACGTCACAATTCGTTCATTGACTTGGTGAGTCCTAAGCTTTAGATTCCTTGTATAGAAGTTGTTCTGGGTAGGTTCTCAACAAAATCTCACAGTTTAAATGTGTCTTTTTGTGTTTAGGAACACGGTTCTTATGGAACGTCTTTTGTTTGTTTCACAATTTGTCGTAAAAGAGAACTGAGCATTCGATTGAGTTTCAACGTATCGATTGCTCAGTTGTCGTATCAAAGTTTTGTTGCTACCATACTCGTATTTTTATTTAAAAGAGTGTCCGTGGAGTTTCCTGACCGTTCTTCTCCATAGGTACCTACTACACTTAGGAATGGACAACTAGCTTCATCTTTCTGACTGACCGACCCCTTGACAATTAAAAAATGCCTGTAATTGGTTTATTTGAAATAAATCCTTCGAGTTTTTGAGTTTTTTTGAGTTGTATATCAACTCAAAAAATTCAAATTATTCCAATCGATTTTGTTGAACTATGTTGCAGTTCAAGTAACAATTGAATAGTTAATTATATCATTCTGATTTGCTTTTACGTCGACTTGGGAGCGAATGGATTTTCATTGAGCTTCACATTACTTAATTCTTTGGATTTATCGTCTGCCTACAGTACAAATTCTCCAATCTATATACAAGGTTTACCAATAATAAGCTACCACTCACTCAATTTCGAGCAAACCAACACATCAGACAATCGCGTCATAAAAAAGGTTGACAAACATATTTGTATCATGCGTAAAGCACGAATTGTCCCGATTTGATGTGTCTACTAGCCTTCAGTACCATATGAACAATAGTATGTAATAGTACCTCGACCAGGCTATAAACTAACCTCGTAAAAGCCGCAGTACTTTACCTGTACATGTACCATTTACGATAGCGGAAAGTGAAAGATGCACATGCTTTTACCGCGAGAGTGCAAAGTGCTCAAAAATGAAAGGATATCTTCGGTTTACGGGTCAGTAAAGTGAGTTGAAAGGAATAGCTTTCAAGTGGAAGGTATTGTGAAGAAATGTTTAAAATTAAGATGGATTTTAATTAAGTGAATAGGGATGATGCCTAGGTAAAAAAAATAAAAATATAATTAGTCCGTCAGTCAGATAATAAAAAATATTAGACACATATTTTTTGCTTTAACATATTAATAAAAAATACTTAGATAAAACGCATTTTTGGTTGATCGCTAGTATGTATAAAATCTACATAGTCGTGACATCATGGCACATTTTACCTCAATGTATCGCCGTTATCATTAGATTACGAAAAAAAAAAAAAATGTCTTTTTATAATCTCAATTTTTTTTTTGTCATCGCTATTGGGTGAATTTTTGATTCCGGGTTGAAAATGCTGGTCGAGTTCTTTAGTATCAAGAATAATTCGAAATAATAGCCTGTTTTGCAATGTCTAGAGAGGAAACATCTACGGACATTTCGTACATTCGGACATTCGTAAAGTGGTAAATCAAAGTGCACTTCTATCTGCTTACCACGCTTACGTTGGTTCGACACTAAGATATGGTATAATGTTTTGGGGGAATGCCACTGAGAGAGAAACTGTCTTCAAAGCTCAAAAGAAATGTATCAGGGCAATATGTGCTTTAAAACCTACAGATACTTGTAAACCACATTTTATAAATTTAAAAATATTGACATTCCCATCGCTGTATATCTATGAACTAGCACTAGACATTAGAAATAATATAAACAAATATGAGACGCTAAAAAGTACAAGACTTGCGAGTACGCTTCGTGCAATACGCCATAGAACGGTTATGTTTGACAAGAGTGCATTTTGTATGGGCCCTAAAATATATAATAAATTACCTGATAATATAAAAGAAGTAAATAATTTTATATCATTTAAGAATAGATTAAAGACTTATTTAATTAATAAAGCTTATTATAACGTTAATGATTATTTGAATGATAAATGTAATTAAATTTTTAAGTTAAGAAATAATAATAAAATTATATTATAAATGAATGTCGTAAATACCCCAATAATAATATTTTGTATAGATGTAAGTGTATGATTAATATTTGCACACCTATTAAGGTAGGATATGGTTAAAGATCTTCAGTTTTATGTGTCACCTCATGTACCTACCCATATTCAAGCAAATAAATGATTTGATTTGATTTGATTTGACAAATTAGAAAGACAAGTTTTAAAGATCGGTCCTTAAACGGAGGTGGTGAAAATAAAAATAAATTAACATACAATATCCAGCTTTCTTCTTCAAACAACCTTTAGCAAATATATTATTCTGTCCACGATTGTGGTTCGTAAAAATAACCAGCATACATTTCATCGTCTGGTCAATAGACATCAACGGTCACGACCGGGCAGGAACATGTTTATAACAAGTTTGTATGCAAGCGATGTAACTATAACCTTAGCACTGAAATTACCGCAGCATTGAGGTAGGCTCTGTTACGTGAGTTGTTTAGACGGAAGACAAGGTGATTAAGTTTTTAATGATATTATAAAAATGAGACACGAACTTATTTTTAGTTTAAGTATTACCCACATCTTAAAAAGGCGTACTTCTTCCAAATTGTGGGTTTGCACTTTGCACCTACCCATATTTAGTTGACCAAAAAATTAATGATTTTACACGAAAATCAATCATTACTACGTATTTCCGAAAGATTTTCATCCTAACCTAAGTTAAAGTTTTTTTGTTTTTCCCACTGGCATGTTGGTATACTTTTTAACCCACTACGCAAAAAAGGGGTGTTATAAGTTTGACCGATATATGTGTGTGTCTGTCTATGGCACCGTAGCTCTTAAACGGGTAACCCGATTTGAATGCGGTTTTTTTTGTCCAGGTGATGCTGCAGCATCACCTGGAATTTGCAGGATACCCAACTCCCTTACCAACTTACAGCACAGGTATCGTGTTTGGGCTCATTGGAATGGTCTCAATGAATAGGTTATAGATAGATAATGAACAGGGTCTCATGATGGAGTGGAAAGAGAAATGAGAAAATGTTTGTTGTGGTTTTTTAAATTTTAATATTATTTCACTCGTTCTGTATTCATTTAGTTGCTTTTCAATCGAGAACGTTCGTCCCTTCATTCCCTTATACAGAAACAATAAAGATAACAAAGAAAAATAAAACAAAAATATATTCCAAAGGTAAGTGAGAACATTTTTCTTCCCCACATTTCGAAATTGCGTTTTTCTTGTTAACTTAGTGATGTAAGTTATAGCTGCATTGCAGGTTATAGAAAAATTAGGTCACTACTTTAACGGCCGGCGGACTTTCGTAGATTTGACCGGTTTCCAATATAATAAACTGTGCCGTGGGATCAGCCAGTCTGCTTATCCTTTTCACAACGATGTTGAGGTCGGTTTCCAGTCTAACCGGATGCATCTGAATATGTATATCGAGAGCGACTGGCTATAGGTAGTGGCTTAATTTGTGAGTCGATTAATTTATATAAAATTATACAAAATTGTATTTGGTTGTGAAGGTCATATATGACCTCCACAACCAAATGCAATTTTATATTAATCCAAATTTTCCCGTAGGATATGAGACACAAATTGCCATACATACTAGTCTATGCATATACAAACTCCATGGTTCATGCTCAATGTATTCATTCCTGTCTGAGGGTAGACGATTTATCCTTCACGTTATTTTTTATGGGTTTTATATATCATTTTTATGTTTCCAATCCATTTCTAAGCCTTTTTATTTTCTTATCGGGAGGTTGCCGAGCCATATGATTTTGTTTCAAATACATTATTATGGGAATGTTTATGTTTCATTTGGAGGCCTTCCGTAGATCAGATAATTTAGAGGATCTCTCTAATCACAACGTTGGTTCTTGTTATAAAAATGTTGGTAGGGATAGTTTGAACTTGTAATCAAATTTAATCAATCGAATGTAATCCATTAATTTGTTAGTAGTATTGGATTTCAGTTAATGGAGTAATGAAAGCTTACAGGCGAAAAATCAAATTGCTTTTAGGCTTGATTATTTCACTGCTTAGTAGAACTTGCAGGGGCTCGTGGCTACATAATAACAGCCGCACGGGTCGATGGAAGGTTAAGCTACACTTGCCGCGGTCGGTCGTGGATGGGTGACCATCCATTAAATATCGAGACCCCTCCGTGCCTTGAAAAGCACGTTAAACCGTGGTCCCGGCTGTCATTCGTAGATATTGACAGTTGTTACGGGTAGTTAGAATCCAGTTGATAAAGTCTGACAACCAGTCTTACCAAGGGGAATCATGTTACCCAGTAGCTACGTTGTGGAGGTCAGATAGGCAGTCGCTCCATGTAAAATACTGGTATTCAGCTGCATCCGGTTAGACTGGAAGCCGACCCTAACATAGTTGGGAAAAGGCTAGGCAGATTTTTTGTACAACTTGTGGATTTTAAAGGGCACTCATAACAAATAGATAAAAGTATTATTTCATAAAATCGAAAAAAAAAAAAGATTTTTTGTTGAGAGCTTATAAAATAGCGTGTGACCTCGAAACTAAACAAAGTTGTAACATA
Source organism: Agrochola lota (assembly GCA_947364205.1). Taxonomy (NCBI): domain Eukaryota; kingdom Metazoa; phylum Arthropoda; class Insecta; order Lepidoptera; family Noctuidae; genus Agrochola; species Agrochola lota. Next base: position 5,418,784 of record OX376231.1, on the reverse strand, counting down.
TAAAACCTTCTAGAAGTGACACACATTGATACTAAAATGTGATTATTATTATTGTTGTTTGTTCGCCCGCGCTGAGTTTAACGCTTCAAGTTAAATTGCAAACAGTAAAACAGCGATAAAAGTAGCCTGGCTGGTTCCTGACGAGGGAAAGAGAAAAATAGATCCTTTTTGTGTCTCTCCACACTCCGATACACATTACAGTCTTTGCTATGTAGCTTAGGGCTGGCACTAACTCATAAGAATACCAAATACTGAACCACATCAAATAACAAACACTTCAAATATCAAATAATCATAAAGTCGGACGGGAATGAATAAACGTCTATATTTCATATGCCAAAAGTTATTGTAATGCTACGTAAATATTTGACTACGAAACGTTTGAAATAATACGATTCAAATTCGAATCTTCTCCCAACCCTAGCCGGCGTAAAATTATATAGACATCGAAGTATGCATTTGTGAGTAAAAAAAGTAGCCGCACATAAAAGTCGACTCAATAATCGTGGTAATCGAATCACGAATGTGCTTTTTTTTGTTTTATACTTATCATTGGAACGAGATAAAAATAGTCGTGAGTTCTTTCACACCGAAGTTAAATAACCGACAAGTTGTGTTTTTTTTACGCGCGGACATCGTTGGCGTACGTCGAGGTACGAGGCTTTTTGTCAATCAACGATCCCGATGGTGCTATATTTCGGTGCAGGCATGTTATGCTCACGAACACTGCACGCTTAATTTTTTGTATCATGGATAGTGTGGCTCTCATGTTTGTGAAACAAAAGTTTGAGCTTTGAGAATTGGGTTTTGTGCCCGTTGAATAGATTAACGCGGATACTTTAACGTATTCCCCTTTATGAAAGTTTTGTTACTAAAACGTTTCACAACTTTATGCGATGTTCATCTGTTTTGCATGAACACGGTGACTATCGTCAACTTTTCACAGTTCATTTAAATATGGCAAACGTACCTACATTTTTAGTTTACCATGAATATTTCTTCGTCAAAATATTTCGGTCACGTCGAAATCTACTTTAAATTATCACTGATTAAAGAACTGAACATTGCGCACGTCTGAAAAACATAATGCTGGTCCTATCAGTATGCTAAACGCGTACTTAAACACTACTTAGTTAGAACAACGCTCTCGAGCTTTGTCTTAATTACGAACACATTAAATGCTATTTTGTAATTCATAATATTGCATTGCTTCAGCAACTTTTAGAAGCGGTACCTAAAGAAAGAAAGAAAATACGTTTATTTGCGGTACACATGACGCAAGGTAAGAACAAAACACGAAAATAAACAATTTGGGGGAAAATATGCGTCACATCCACGTAACACGGCCATCGCTAAGCATAATGCTGCGACCCTATGCGAGACAGAGCCTCAGCGGTGGTTTTCAGCGACAGCCGACGTTGAAGTGATGAGCTCAGACGCATTGGAATATAGAATAACTACGAGACTTATATCGTGGTATCCCAGTGGACATGTAAGACGAATTTGTTATCGGCAAAACGTATGCCAATAATTTATGGACGGCATACCTGATAACCCGACCAGCTATCTAATTACGCAACACATTTTCGATTTGCAATTGAGTCAAATTTGTTTCGTTTGACAAGAATTGCTTTCAAAAGTTGTAAATTGAAAGCAATTCTAGTCAAACGACACAAATTTGACTCAATTGCAAATCGAAAATGTGTTGCGTAATTAGATAGCAGGCCAATATCGGAATTGCAATATTGTGGGACATAATCCTATATCCCTACTAACAGTTCAGCGTATAGGGTGTAAGCTCCAGTACCTTGTATATAAAGTGTGTTTTGGGGCAGTATTGTTCTTAGACTATTATTGTCTTTTGTTATGCAAATGCTAAAGATAGTAGATTGGATACTAAAGGTTGTATTACCCAAGACATTGTCGCGAGCATTATCGTTATATGTTACCATTTGTCCCACTTTCTTGGAATAAAACTACGTGATTTATATGCTATCATCCACTTATTGTCCCGGCGTAATGCCTGAAGCGCAATCCCGAACATTATTCGACATGTTCAGCATAAAACGGCCGTCTAAAAACATCTCTAACAAAAATATTCATAATATTGTAGTTATGAAAAGTAACAAAAAGTCTTGTTACAGAGTTCCTCTTTGACTGTTTCGGCGATACAAGCTGAAAATATTACGACCACATTTGAATGATCAAAGAAATTAGATAGAGGTTGGAGGTCCTTTGAGTAGGTGGATATAAAGGTTCGCCCCCATATTAACTACAGATTTAATCACTTATGTGCCGTGTAAAGGGATCCAGATAGTTCTTTGAGAGTTGCCAGTTAATTAAATAGATGTCCTGACGGGTTTGATTAGAGATGTCCTGCCGCCTAACCAGGACAGTGTGAAAAAATACCAGTGCATTGGAATTGCAATCTTTATTCAGAAATAGAAATCCATTTGTACATTCCGGCGTGTCGTCTCTCTACTTTATAATAGTGATTTATTCGATTCGATTCGTTCAGAACATTATGTTGGTAAGTGGTTATCCTTTATTTCAGAGTTAGAAATATTTATTTTCTGAGGTAGTGCTTGAAGCTGCGTGAACTAAATATTGAGCCATTTATCTTTTCGGGTCTTTAATTTTCTGGATGGTAAAACGACCCCAATAAATAAGCTGGAAGAAAAATCAGTCGGCGAACGTGTCAGTAGGTACCTATCTCAGAACAATTCGCAGTCAATAACGCAACTATTCGTTAGAAAGGGCTTATAGCGCATCGGGGGTTATAATGAAAACACGTACCAGGCTGTAATGACTTTCTGGAGTGTGCAAAAAGTCCAGGCGAGGCGTGTTTATGGCGCGAACCCTCGGGCACTGCTTTGCGGTCGGTATAAGGGCACCGACATACACCCGCGATATATCGTGCAATTTAAAACGCTACAGTTTCAAATTCCGTTTAAATCGTTCTATTTTCGAAAGGGAAATGCTGAGCGGCGAATGGTCGGAATTGATTAGCGAAATTTCGTGTTCCGTGTTCTGTAATGATGCATCTCGACTCGCAGTAAATTAGAGCATTCACTTTAATATTATTTTATGCTCAATTGAATTGTTGCAAACACAATAACGCCAGGAATAATTGTATATCACGTACATGTGTCGTAGCCTTAACTCTCAATAATAGCGCCACAGATGTCATTAATACTAGATGATACTTTTTTATCACGGCACTTTTAGTTGGGAACTAACAACTCACATTCATTATGCTTTTTGTAAATGTATTTTTCTAACAAAAAGTAACGTTTCCTAGGTAATTTTCACTGGAATTTATTTAAATATATGATGTTATGTGTGAAGTTCAGTAATATTTGTTTTTATTTGGAGTTAACGTATCCTGAGCGAGGATACGTTAAAATAATGTCATTGTAAAGTTCATACAATCATACATATTTATTTAATGTTTCTGGTTATGTTTTCCATTTCGCCTTTTATTAAAATAAATTTCTACAGAATATTTTGGTATAAAAACCTAAGCAACAAAATTGATAATCATCTATATAATGTGAATAAAATAACATTGTTGAGTTATTGTTGTAGTTTATAAAAAAAATACGTTTCCAATCAAGGAATTTAGCTTTAGGCTGACAACGTCTGCTGCAACACTCAACATTTTTTATTATTACCTTGGTGAAAAAACATACCTAATATCGTGAGATAAACTCGTCCTTTTCTGTTAAATACAGATCTAACTTATTTTATTAAGAAAAAAATAATTTTGTTTTAAGGCTTATCAAGTTCCTAAACGAAAAAAAACACAGGAGATTTTTTGTTATATTCTTGGTTAAATAAAAACGAGAAAAAGTGTCGAATTCCGTAAGGAAAAAAAACTATGGTTGGTACGCCCACGTGGGTAAAGATTTTGACAAATTTATGAATATTTTACGTATTTCATATTATTATAAGGAAGGTAATGTCTAAGCTCATACCGTCGTAAACCACAACATGTAAACATTCTCCTCCTTATTTCAAGGTATATGAGCAAAGCTTTAAATAAATAAATCTTTCGAAGATTTTCTTCTGAGCACGAGATTCTGTCAAAGAAAAAATGTTGACGTATGTAGGAAGGATATTAAAAGCTTCCTTCAAAAATACTGATGTTAGTGAAATGCGGAAGTACTGAGTTGTCTTGTTAAGTTTTGTTTACCTTTGTAAAAGCAAGTACATCTCTGCTAGTGTTATAAAATACTTAGAAGAAAAAGATTCAAAATGTTTACAAAAGCTGTGTTTTTTGAACTTACTTTCATACTACGCTTTGATAAAAAGTTTTAAGTGGGTATTAATATTGCAAATGTTTCATAATTATTTTGTTCTAGTTTTTTGTATATACTTACTTTTACTTAGATTCTAAGCTCTTAACCGTCTTATACATAGTTGGTCTACAATTGTGCAGTATGTAACTTAATTATCAACAATGTACTAGTGTAAATTGCTAAACTTGGACTGTTAAGCGATCACACAACGCTAATTACATAATACAACCGGTACCTAGTCAAACATTTGTGTATGTAAGCTAATGCGCCGGTGTGGACACACCTTTACGCTGAGCGCGTGCGATTTTTTATTTTCTCAATAGATTGTTATTCTTCATACAATGTATTTCTTTTCTCTGCATTCTGCTCAAAAGTTCAACAGGTTTACGTTCTATTTTACAAGTACCATCGACTTTTGTCGGAACAGTCGAGGTGTTGTCACTTGTCAAACGAACGGTTTACTCCGTCACTGAAAACACTTGCAGCTGCGGAAAAAGTCTGTCGTTTTTTTCCCAGACAGTGTACGGTGAGAGCAAAATATAAAAAAAAGTATTTGTGCGTAGTCATCGGAGCATATCGAGCATTTTCGGATGCACGCTATCTAAATTGCGGACTCGGCGTGGGAATGACTCCGCCCGGTCATTACCTTACTGCCACACAGTTATCCACTGAGAAACAATAACTGTTACTTATTAACTAACCAGCACACTCACACCCTCATCTACATTCAATAGCTAACAACATATTACGTTCTTTCTTAGTATTTAGCATCTAATTACGTTTGTAAACAATATGATACTACCGTTAGGTCGCTTCCATTTTTTATATCGATTTTTCATATCGATATTTTTGTTGCCAATTACTTTATCCATGTTTGGTTATCGTGTGTATCAAGCTTTCGAGTGAGGATCAAGTTTTGTGTGTCGAGTGTCATTGTATCCACACTTTCATTATTGAAGATATCTTTCAAGCTGCGAAGATATAGGACGCCAATATAACAAGATGGGTGAAGAGATTGATAGGGTTCGTGGAGAATAACAAGATATACGAGTAGGTACCTAGTATTTTTTCTTTTGAAAATAGAATACGATTATGGTTTCTATGATATTATTGTTGTTGTGTTTTGTACATGTTTTGTATTATGCTTGTTTTTTTGTTTTGTATTATTTTTGTCAACAGACTTAAGTTTTGCTGACAGATGGTTTTATTTTCACACAAAAGTAATTTTTTTATGTACCATTAATATATCCCTAGAGAAATGACAACAACATTTGTGATTAATTCAATACCAGAAAATAAAGCAGAATCTGTAGAAATGAGAAGTTAAAAATGAGTGTGTCCATTCAATACTGCCAATGAAGTGTTGATAAATTGTGTTACTTGTTTCGAACTGTTTACTGACATTTCGTATACAACAATTTTAACTTTATCAAGAGAAATATTTTTTATATAAAAAATAAAACATTATTTGAATGAAATAAGTGTTGATAGGTACCTCTATTATTATTGGCATGAAAGTTTAATAATAAATCGTATATGCCTACAAAAAAAATATACAATTGAAATATTGATACATTCAAAATATTTATTTTAGTATTTTATACAGTGATAATTAATGATGATAGTGGTGTTTATGGTGATATTGTAATATAATATGATAGTGTGAACATTGATAGCCTAGTGGTTTGACTTTCGGACTGCCAAGTCATAAGTCTCGAGGTCGAACCCAAGGCACTCACTTCTGACTTTTCGGATTCATGTGCGTATTGTATAATTATCACTTGCTTCAAAAACGGTGAACATCGTGAGGAAACCGGCATGCCTGAGAGATATTTCTCGACGGCATGTGAAGCGAAGTCAGAGGCTCATGGGTGGCTTTAAAACTCTGACACCAGCCGTTCGATTCTGTAAAAATATCACCGTGAAACTTAGGTGAAGTGAGCGTGAAGTGAGCTGTCAATAGTGTTAATCCCTAGCATCCTGCCGGTCGATTCTTTGGCAGTGACAGCTCACTTCACGCTCACTTCACCTAAGCTTCACGTTAATATTTTTACAGAATCGACCGACAGGTTTAGTCACTAACCGTTTAGTCACTAACGAAAAGAAGAAGACATTAAAACGAAGTCTACAATTTTGTATCTAACTTAGTTCTGAGTTATCATTCCCGTTTTTTAGTCCGCTGCGCTTCTAAAGCCCCCGGTGACTTCCTTATGTAAAAAGTCCACGATGTAATGACAATAAGGCAAGTGTGCCCTATTTTCTGTTCTAATTACTAAGTATGTAGTATCATCATCAACTTTGTCCTTATCTAATTCACCTTTAAAGAAATATTTTGTAAATTCACTGAAAATTTTTAAAACATTCGTTGAATTTCTCATGCTGAAATATTTTGGTAGGCTTTTTACTTTTAACTGTATAATTTACTCGCATACTATAACATTATTAGGTATTCCTGATTTCTGAAAAAAAGGTTTTGGTTTTATAGTGTAGCATATGTACTTATAATATTAAATATAATATATAATAATTATATAAACGATTTCACATATACAGCTATACAGGGATCTTTTAGCGCTTTAATGACATTGCCCGTAAACATTTTTGAAATTGTTTAGTCGAATTGTATTTAAAAATATCCATAGAACTTATCCACTTCGTGAGGTCATGGGACCATCCCATGCATGACCATCCGGCGCATTGAAAATTCTTTTATTTCATTAAGGCACAAATGGCCAGATTCTGAACGAAATATGTGAAATCACCAAAAAGGTCTCCGAAAGAGGTAGGTAAGCATCTACCCTTTATTATAATCCTATCGAAACCAGAATGATATACTCGAAATTTCAAGTCCGTTAAATTTTCCTGCATCGTTTTATTATTTTTTCGGTATCTCTTTGCGTTTTTGAGAAGTTTAAAGATTCGTTGAAAAAGTCGCTTGAAGAAACGGTAAAATACTGTCCTATTTAAAAAAAAAGAAACATAAAAATTATCCAAGATTTTTTTTTGTCAGTATTGTACCCGTTTTAGTAACGTATCTTTTGATACCATTTACATTTCTCTATCTTGATAATTATGGACGCTAGCCCCCGGTTGCACTTTTCTTGAAAACGGGTACCCTACTGAAGCGCTCGAAAAAGCATTTTCAATACGAAACTCAAAAAGAAAAATCTTTATCCACATTCAGTATCCAATTTAGTTTGTCGTCATTACCGTTTCCCAGTCCGTTGCATTTGTACAGCCGTCGATTCAGTTATCAAGTCCCCGACGTTGGCACCTGTTTTCTTTTTACCCTTTCATTTCCGGCAGTCGGGGGTAAAGACTTCGTGACGTCACAACAGGAACGTTTGAGATGTTTCTTGCTAGTATCCGATTAAGTTTGTAAATGAGGGTTGGTTTTAAAGGATAGTGTGTTTTGTTTGGGTTTTGTCATGTCTTCTTTATAAAAAAGGTTTTTTTTAAATTATTGCAAGATTTTTCGTCGGATAAATAACTTCCTTCGTAATTATCGGTAGGAATATGAAAAAGGCTAAGCATAATTAGCTCATAATGTTCATGTCCATTGCTGGAACACAGGTCTGCCATCTCTGTGAGAGGGAGTGGGCCGTAATCCACAACCAGGGCGGGTTGGTGGATGTCACATGTCTTTGAATTTTTTAGTTCTAGGACATGCCGGTTTCCTTACGTTGTTTTCCTTCACCGTTTTGAGAGCAGTGGTGAGGAAATAATTTACACAAAGTAAAGTACCTGCTTGGAGGAGGAGCTCGTGGCTAAGTAACAACAGCCGCACTGGTCGATCCATCAGGTTAAGCTACGCTTGCCGGGGTTGTTCAGTGGATGGGTGACCATTTTTACATACCGACAATCCTCCGTGCCTCGGAAAGCACGTTAAGCCGTTGGTCCTGGCTGTCATTCGTGGATCTTTGACAGTCATTACGAGTCGTCAGAAGCCCGAAAGTCTGACACCAGTCTTACCAAGGGGTATCGTATTACCCAGTTACTGGGTTGTGGAGGTCAGATAGGCAGTCGCTCCATGTAAAATACTGGTATTCAGCTGCATCCGTTTAGAATGGAAGCCGTCCCCAACGTAGTTGGGAAAAGGCTAGGCAGATTGAAAGTGCCTGCTTGGGATCGACCCACGACCTACTACTTGTAAGTCGCAACCATTACCACTGGGCCACCACTGCTCTTGAAAAGTTTATGCCATTGTAAAATACTAGCTATAGTCAGTTGGCAGCAGGACTTATTACTGAAAATCCTTTGAAAGCTAGGTCATCATCATCATTTCAGACAAAAGACGTCCACTGCTGAACATAGGCCTCCCCCAAGCACTGCTTTGACCGATTCTGTGCTTCCCGCATCCAGCGGATTCCTGCGGCCTTCACAAGGTCATCGGTCCACCTTGTAGGAAGCCTTCCAACGCCTCGTCTTCAACGCAAAGCTAGCTCACATAGCTACGAAATACCAATTTAACGCTTTAGATTCTTGGAAAGGTATAAATCGACGCTACCAGACAGCTTTTCTATGAAGTTTGTATACGTAAATTAGGTGAAATTCAGCTGTTAGTGTTACCATAGATAAATACAGATGATTCACTCCTCACTTTTGGTATGAAGCTACAAGTACGCCGCGGGCTCGACTTGTTGGGCTAATTTAGAGTGTAACGTAGTCAGAAGATGCAAGAGTTACGCAATAGAAAGAGAGGCAACTTCTATATGAATATAACTGTAGGTAATTAGCGCTGTGCGACCTGAATTGCAATTTATTGTGTCGAGCAAGAGTCACTTTTTATTTAAATGATTTTGCGGAGTGCAGCATCTGTATTCATCTGTGTTGTTCCCGACTAACCGCAGTAGTTCACTAAATCCCATTTCGGCTCCAAACTTTTCGACCGTGTGTACATTAGTGGCCGGAGTTTTCACAGAAGAGTAACAACACAAGCATATATTTTAATTACCTTTGTTATGTTTACAGCCCTGAGATATTTAGTTATAATTCTGTTTTATAGTGCTTAATGCCCGTTTTCAGTAACGTCAAGTTACACAAAGTCTAGTTTAGGTAATGTAAAACGTAAGCAATCACTCCTGGGCGTTTAATATCTAAGTCCGTCAACGACGATGGGGGCTCGTCCGAAAGTAGTAGATCCGTCAAAACCTGTGACAAATTCTATTTTTCAGACGGGCAAAAGCACTTCGGGAGTATGACTGTCAAATCGTGATGTCATTTATTCTTAGTTCGGCCCCGATCTAAATATTATGTCTGTAGGTGATACGGAGTACGGAACTCCGTAACTTCGGCTGAGACAACGGATTTCGTGCTTGGGTAGTAGACCGTTTTTTTTTTTTTTACGGTTGGAAATTATCAAATAACTTCTCCCGCTCTGGGTGGAGCGGGAGGGCGTGTCAGACTTTTACTGACGAAAACCCACCCGTGTTCCTTCCGTTGCCTGTGTGCCGGGGCCGCGATATCCCTTTCGGACAATCTCGCAACCCCGGCAGGCATTGGCCCTTACGGACCCCGTCAGGGTAGTTGACCCCTGTTTCGCCATTCGTTTTTAGTTTATTATGATGTATGTTGACTTTAAAGATCATAGCAGTTGAGAGAATGTCATGCTCACTTAAATGTCTCGTTGATGGTGGCGAGTGTGTTGGATCATTCGGTTACCTACAAAATGGTTGAGCTGTATAGTGCTGATTCACGCGTCATGTTCGTGAACGGGCGCCAGGGTTTATTTTTAATATTATATTTTGTTTTTTTTTGGATCAATTTTTACGTTGTTCTCACATAAAGAAGCAACAAGAATAATTTACCCAGGATTTTGTAGTATCTATATAAATTTAAAAGAGTGTCCTTGGAGTTTCTTGTCTGTTCTTCTCCATAGAGATCTACGTTTTGGAACGGGCAACTAGCTTCAACTTTCTGACTAACTGATCGACTCTTTGACAATTTAAAAGTGGTAAAGACAATTTGAAATAAATTCTTTGAGTTTGAGTTTGAGTTACTCAGTAGGTAACTCGTACCTAACCAAAAGCAATCGTAGCGAAAGTACGCGATCGTCGCGTTCATAATTATTAAATTTTTTACTCGTACTCCGCGTCCGAAATAAAAGCAATTGTCACGCTGACAGAAGGCGCCTTCCGGTTTTCTGATGCCTTTGGGTTAGGACGCGGCCTTAAACTTCAAAATCTACTTTTTTGACACTACTTGGTTGTGGTTTTTTAAGGCAAGTTTGGCACTGTCAATATTGTAAGCAATCCGTTAGTAATTTGCCTTAGCACTAAGTCATCGCTTAGTGGGTACTGAAATTATATTTTTGCGCTAAGTACCTACCTGCTTAATATTGACGTATTACGTTTATGTGTAACCTGGTGTTAGTAAAAATGGGCATTCAGTTCCTTAATTGAATTGCACCAGTAAAACTGAACGCGATCAGCATATAAACCACGTTTAAGAACTGTCGTCATTGTTATTATTTTCTTTGGAATATTGACACTGACAGCTCTTGAACTCGGATTAGGTGTGCTGATCGCGTTCAGTTTCATTGGCGAAATTCGCACTTAGAGTTCTAAGTCATCGCCTCGCCTTAATAAACTTTTAGACAAGAATAAAGAGAGAGAACGTAGTGCTAATGACACCAAAGGGAAGATAGTTAAGTCCAAGTTAGACTTTAATAATAAACTTTTAAACCATCTTGAAGTTTCGTCAGTTAATGCGAAGTCTGTTGGTATTTCGTAAAATTCTGTGTAAAGATATTATTTTAGATTAACAGAGAAAGCTTAGTTCTCGAAATGAGATTAGTACTTCGTGACTAAACGAAATGAGATAGCGTTTAGTGCTACTATATTGTTTTGTAACCTAACCTAGATCATGTTAAACGATGAAATATGAGTTTCATTGAGTTTATCGCGATAGTATTTTAATAGTCTTATATTTTAGCGAGATAAAACACCAGTGAAGCTTAGAACTGAAATTGAAGTAGGTACCTAAATCTTAAGAAAAGTTACAAGGAAGTAACATAAATATTTATATCGAATTGAAATAGTCGATCAATAATAATTCCTAATGCTGATACAATCAAACTTTTAAAAAGTTATTTTAATGAAATTTAAATTTACTTCTCAAAAAATACCTAGGTATAGTTGACCTCGTCATTGCTTTACCACCCTTAGGCCAAAGGGACTAAGGTTGAATGTCACTTGTCCGTCATAAAGCGACAAGGACTATTTTTCTATGTGACATCATAGTTTCAACCTTAGTATATACAGGCTGGATTATTGAGACGGCTTAACCGTTGTAGCTACAGTAAAACGGTCTTAGGAGACTGTCCTGAACTTTTTGAGACATGTTGATCTGCATTCACAGATTTTTTAAATATTTGATGATCGATTTTGATTGACTGAAAATGCAGATCAAAATATCTCAAAAAATTAAGGACAGTCTTATCGCTGTCAACAGAAAATGTGCCAAAAGTCTGGCAGTATTGCCAAGTTATGTGGCGATGCTAATTCTTTGGCTACTAAATAGCCCAGCCCTCTGGTCACTTGAAGAGTCGACCAACCGCTTGGCGATGTCTCGAAAAACCTTACTGAAGTTTAAAAACGAGAATTTTTGTCGAAACAAATACGAGGTCAACTATATCTAGGTATTTCTGAAGTTTCTCTCCCTCTCACCGAGAGAAGGACTGTGCCCCAGCAGTGGGAACATATTAGACTGATTATGCTATCTAAAATATAAAGGTATGATTCCGAACAACGCTGTCACTACTGGTCCCCCATACATTTTTTATAGGTTTATATGAGATTAAATTCCGAACACGGCAGCAATGTGACGCAGCAATGTCACACAACAGTAGTGACGCGGCAGCACTGCCGTGTGCAGCGTTGTTCGGAATCATACCTTAAGAGGGCCCTTCCCGGTCCGTCTATCGTCAACGCGAGCATGGTCGAAAAGCTTGTTTTTTCATCGGGCGCAAGTGAGAACTGCTAAGAAACAAGCGAGAACGCGATAACATTGTACGAAAAATTGTGTGTAAAAATTTGTATCAGGAAATACGTGTTTTTGAGTAAACCTTACAAGTTTATGACAAAAATGTTTGATATTTAGAATTTCCATTACATGTGCGAGGTTTCTATGCAGATGTTTTCTTTACTTTTACCAAATATGAGTATATTATGACCGGCCAAAGTTCGGGTAAAATTTGTGTAAAAAAGCAGATTTTTGGAGGCTTATACTGAATTTGTTTCTCAATTTTTTTTTTTTTTTGCTTGCATAGAAACCTAGATATAGTGCACAAGATACAATTAACTATAAAATTTTCAAAGAAAGATGTGTAACTACGCCATAATCACGTACGAGCATTTGTATGAAAAGTATGACGGGTTGGCCGCTCTTAACTCTCTTAGAAACCTGGCAAGCAAGGAAGTCAATTAAGAAGCCAGTAAGTTGCAGTAAGTTTAAATGTAACACGAGTAGTCATTAGTGGCGCCGCAGACCCGCAGTAAGGGTTGACATACATTTCTAGAAAGGTATGAATGAAAATGTTCCACTATTTTTATGAATTATTATGTGAAGTACTCTGAGGGAAGTACTCGATGTCAAATGCGGAGTTTCTTGGTATTTATTTCATTGAAGGCGGTTTTTCTGGTGACACACAATTTCCTCTGTATTTTGGGAAGCATGAAGGATCTTACTTTAGAAATGATTCTAGTTATCGCAAAGCTGTGAGTTCTGTGATGTATTCAGACTATCGCAGTCATTTTTGGAAGGTTTATATAGTTAATTGATTCAGGCGTGATCTTGCGGAAATCCATTATAAATACAATAGACGTAGATATATTTAGGAACCTATTCCACTTAACTATTCCTAAAGAGTCATAAAAACCCTGTAAGAAATCGACACGTGTTTCTCCTCTCATCGAGGCATCCTTAGGATGACGATTGACTTGTCACGAACCCCCGGGCTCCGGTCATGCAATATTTATTCAAAGTTGGTGCGGGTCCTCCATCTTTATGCATTCTGGATTGAATAATGGTATCAAATACGCATCTGATCTGTACCTATCAAACAAAAATGTATACGCTGACGCAGGGTCTTACAGTCACCTGCTGGGGTTGCGGGTTTGTCCGAATGGGATATCGCGGCCCCGGCACACAGGCAGCGGAAAAAACACGGGTGCTCCCGCTCCGCCCAGAGCGGGAGAAGTTATTTGATAATTTCTCACCGTCAAAAAAAAAATGGTCTTACAGTCAAGACTACCTACAGCGTTATTTTACTATGCACCAAACGTTTGTATCGTCAACGTTCTTCAAATCAATGTAAAAGAGCACGATAATTCAAAATACATATATTTGTACGTATATCTCACCATTCTCTTGCCCTTATATCAATTTATTTGTCGTGGTCGGTGTAACAAGTCTTTTTCTTCCATACTTCTCTATTAGTCGTCATCTCGATAGTCACTCCTTTTCTATCCATATCATCTTTCACACCGTCCATCCATCGTTTTTAGGGTTCCGTACCTCAAAAGGAAAAAACGGAACCCTTATAGGATCACTTTGTTGTCCGTCTGTCTGTCTGTCAAGAACCTTTTTTCATGAACGCGTAGAGGTATCAAGCTGAAATTCATATCAAATACTCAAATCTACTGTCCCTTGGAGCTGTGAAAAAATCAAACTTCTAAGCCAACGTACTCAAAAGATACAGCCGTGCTGCAAATTTTCGACACTTGCAGGGGAATCAAAACCTACAGGGTACTTCCGTGAACTCATAATCTCGAAATTTGGTACGAAGCAACATCTTATAGTACAGATAAAGGAAACATTTTGAAAAGCATAATTTTTTTGTTACATCATGTAATAAAAATATTTTTAGTAAGGAACCTTCGGTGCGCGAGTCCGACTCGCAATTGGCCAGTTTTTTTTGGTCTTCCCCTACTCATTTAGCCATCCATATTCAGACTCAAAACTTTCCTGCCGATATTTTCCTATCATATATTATATAGTATCAAGGTTTCTGTAGGAATTTTATCGCAACATCTTCAATATAAGAATTTTATTATAATATTATTTGCATAGTAAATGTCTCACGAGAGATGAGCAAAAAGTGAGGCACTTAGCTTCCTTTCAAAGTTATATAGAAATGTTATAATTTATAGCACTAAGTAAATCTTAATAATTAATCTCGTCAAAAAACACCACCTCTGCATCAAAAGTACACTATTTCGCTGAATAATTTTAATTATATTACAAATTGAAATACTGTTCTAAGAATCTCCAGTTCTATGTGAGTAGTATCTCGTAATTATTCTCTACTTACCAGAGAATTTTCATTCCTCGCCAAAAGTCTACCACATATTCCTCCTTCTTGGGCTTTATGTCTTCAAAACTCCCAGCATTATTATGATCCCTTATAATTCTTTTATCTTTACTGCAACACGTTTTTATGGATACTTTTTACTAAATACACCTGTCTCCACCCGACGTTAGTACCTAATCTCTCTAAGGGTGTAACACGATTCCTAGATAGATATCTATGTTCGCTCTCTTCCATCATTAATTCCTCCTCCCACATCACAAATAATTCCCAATATATTATTTCAACGCTTGTGATAACACCACGCTATATAATGATACTATCAACTTAATTGGCATCGTTCACGCTTGGCTAATTGTCTTCAAGCACCGTTATGACTGCGGTAAGCCACATCGTGTACAACTAAGGCTGTGTTTATATGGAACACTTATCAGCGATTGTTCAGTTGGATGTCACAGTTTGATATGACCTTGTGCTTTTGTATTGTGATACCTAATGATCTAATCGAGATAATTGAAAGACAGACTTTTGATTCGTTGAGTACAGTGTAGACCAGAGTAATCTTTCTGCTTTCTTAAAGCTACGAGCCATCGCTAAACCTTTTCACAATTTCTATCTTACCACAAGGTTTTTACTAGTTGTAACTATAACGGGAGCAGTGTTGGCTCAGTGGTAACGGTCACGACATACGAACTGTATGTTTTGGGTTCGAACCTACGCAGGCGCTTTACTTCGTGTAAATAGTTTTATCATCACTGCACTTAAAACAGTGAAGGAAACCATCGTAAGGAAACCTGTAATTGTATAGGTTAAAATTAAAGATTTGCACACCATAAGTAATGGTAGAATGTAAAGGGGCCATTATAGTTTTAAGATCATACATTTGTAAACCTACATTCTGGCAAATAAATGAATTTGAATTTGAATTTGAACCTTCATGTCCTAGAACCAAAAATTCGAAGACATGTGACATCTACCAACCCTCACTGGGCCCGCGTGGTAGATTTCAGCTCACTCCCTCTCCAAGAGAGGACGCATGTGACCAAGCAATGGGAAAATTATGGGCTGGTTATGCTAATATAACGGGCAAGCATTGTATTCTGATCCGCTATACTGTAGTCACGGAAATGATTATCAAGAATGGTGACTAGAGCCATAATCTCCTTACTTGGTAAAGGCTCAAGTCCCGTATTGGAATATAATACCGCTGAACTGTCTCGATAATTGCTCGTAAACGGGCAATAATATACGACGGATTGTTAAATTTCTTGTTCTATGAATTTAATTGGCGACAGTTCATGCTTGGATAATTGTGAACGAAGACCGTTACGAGTGAGGTAAGCCCATAAGCCACATTACTGTTGGCATAAAGTTGGGTACAGCTGGGCCGCTTTCAAGCGATTGTTTAGTTAATATTGAATTGGGGTTGACAATGTACTCATATACCTATTGCTTTTATAATATTGTTGTACGAAATCTGTATAGTATCCACTGTCAAGCTTATTATTGAAATTATGTTTATTTAATAAAGAGAATATTGAAGTCAGCCAATCGTGAAGTAGTGAAAGTTCCACGTCCGGAAATATTTTTATTGAAAAGAATATTCGTTCTTCAAACTGAAAATATATTTAAAGCTACATTCATATTTTATTTCATAAATATAACACTTGTATTTTGCCAACAAAAAAATATTTCGAATATTGTTCACCTGACTGATTGATATTTTTGTGATTCTGTCTTCCGTTTCTTCGTCATTGTGTTCGAAAAGCAGGAATTACCAATTTTAACGGTAACTAAATCATTATGAAATCGGAGGTAATAAAACTTAGATTATGTCACACCCTTACGATATATGTGAACATGTGTCTTAGTACAATCGTTGCTGATACGAAGATAATGGGATATATTATATCATCAAACATAAATGAATAGTAACAATGAGCCAATCTTTAAGTTTGTGTAACAAGTTGTAAGCTCCTTGCAGATATTCTTTAAGATATCTTTTACCTAGAAAAATTATGTAGTCACTTCTTAGAAGAAATTGCAATCTTCACTTGAAAGCTCGAAGAACTTACAGTAATATTAAAAACGTTAATTAAAAGCGTTACGATGAATTTCCTATATTCATAAATGATGGTCTCCCCCACCAGTCGTACGTTAGAGGCTTCTCATCACTCACGAGTAATTAGTCATAATAATGATTATAGTCGGTAAAACATTAAATAAAATGTTTGTGAGTCTGCCTTTTCATTCAGGGTATTCAAGAGTAATGATATGTTAATTTTCAAATACTTAATTTAAGTGAAAGGTTAAATATGTTTTTAATTTTTGTAAATCTATTCTACTCTCACAATTTTTAACACAAGTAACTATTTACACTAGGTAGGTACTAAATTAAATGACTAATTAATTAACTGTAAAAATAAATAATAAAAAAACTACACTCTGGCATCGAAGTATTCGTCCGCATCGCTGTCATCCGGAAACGTGCCCAGGAGACTGGCAGCATTGCCACGTTGGCAATGCTAATTCTTTGGTCAAAGAACGAGCCAGCCCTCTGGGCACGTGAAGTATTCGCCGTCTGGGCCGTGAAATTTCCTTAAAAGGCGACGCGTTTCGACCCCAAATGGCTTGAAAACGAAATAGAATAGTCGACCCTAACCTGATGCTCGCCATAATAAAAAGCCGCTCCGATCTCAATCTCCTAAAGGAAATAAAGACACAACTTCAGAACGTCTTATAAACTTATTAAACGTCTTTAAAGGAGAACAAATTATACCTGTTAGCTATAATTAAGTTCAAAGCGACTCTCAGCGTAAGCCGACTTGTTAAATCTTTGCTTATTCCCTGGCTTTTCTGAGGAAGGCTTCTAGTGGTAGAGCTAGCTTGGTACTGAGAAAACTGTGTACATACAATGGTAAATACACTTAGGGAAATGTGTAGGCTACTGTGAACTGTATTCAGGTTAGGAGAGGACCTTTTAAGGAAAAGCTGCTGCGTAGTTATCATAATCTGAGCAATTTACCATGAAATTTAGTAACTTTATTTCTTTGTGTTACTTAGCTGCATGTCATACCTCTCCTATCTAAACTAATATTATCTTCGTTCTTTATTTTTCATATGGTTAGTGACTAACCTGGTGTCAGTTTTCAAGCCGCCAAGGGCCTCTTACTTGGCTTAGCTAGTTTTATATAACCCAGTAGTTTAATAAAGACTTTTCTTTACATATTTAAAAGTATGATTAATATATTCATATATACTTTATTGTACACCAGGTTATACATTACAAAAAGATAAAGTAATACACTACAAAATATACAATGGGCGGCCTTATCGCCTACTGCGATATACTGAGACTTATGATATTTAGAGCACAAAAACGATGCATTCGAGCTATGTGCGATCTGCGAACAAGAGATAGCTGTGTACCAATGTTTAAATCTTTAAAAACATTAACTTTTCCATCTTTGTATATTCTAGAAGTTGCAACATTTGTCAAAACAAATGCAATGCTATATACTAAATGGTCTAAAATACGGAGAGGTCCTATACGTGCTCAATATCAAAATGTTTTATGTGCCAAAAAATGTAAGACAGCTTTAATGCGCAAAAGCTTGATGGGAATAGCACCCAGAATATATAATAAGCAGTGATCGGAGTAGGTAGATTGAACTGGGGTCATTGATCCGAAACGTATATATTACTATGGACATTCCTCCGGAATTGGTGGATTATTTAAAAAAAACCGGAACTTATGTAGGAAAATATTTAAATTTAAGTGCAACAATTTATATCTATCTATAAAAGATCTAGCTATCTAGCTATCCTAGGCTAAAAATAAAAAATAAATATTAAAGCTTCGATCGGAATTCGATTGTTTTTATTATTCAACAGATAAATAATGAATTAATTTAGTTTTTATACCTTCCTTTAAATTTTGAATTGAGTAGTAATAATATCACTACCAACATTAACAATATTTAATTGAATCCGGAAATACCGGAATTACTTTCCGGAAAAATGGCTTATCCATGTTATTCTTTCTGTGTGCATTTATGATACAAGTACTAAAAATCAATCTACCTACTCCGATCACTGATAATAAGTTACCTGACTCCTTGAAGCTACTTAAGATTACGAGCTTCAAGAAGAAATTATCAATGTTTCTAATCCATAAATGTTATTACACTGTAGATGAATTCCTTAATGACAATAATATTATTATAATTTGACTAAGTAATGAATGTGTGTTTTTGTTGTATATTGTGTGATTTGTGTATTGAATTTAATACTAATTAATCTAAAAATACCTTACTAAATTTGTAAATACTTAATTTATTATGACTTTGAATTTAATTTTAATGTTATTTTACCTACCCACTGTAATTATAAAATTTGTACGCCAATGGCAAAACATAGAGAGCCAACTGAATTTTAACTGAAGACCAAATGTATGTACCTGTTTTTAACAAATAACTAATCATTCATTCAGTCATTCATTTATTCATTCATTCATTGCGATCTCTCCCAGGCAACCTTGGAATGGACAGTGATTTTCTGGAAATATTGTTCTTTATTTTCTAAACAAACCGGTCATTTTTAAATACAACTAATCTGGCGTAGTTTTTCGGACGACAAATCGTTCCTTTTACAGAACACATTACTTATTTATGTTCCATTTCCTAACGATCTGTTTTTCTCAAAAGCTTCGTACAATTTCTTAGCGAAACTAATAGGTTAACGCACACAAACTAAATACAAATTCAATTAAAACACTGAACTGTATATTTAGATTTTTAAACGCTACCTTATTTTGTTAATGCAGCTTCGAGTGCGGTTCTCATTTCAATGTTTGCTCAAGCATGTGACATGGCAAACACTCCGTGTGTGGCGCCAACATAGCCAACACGACCTATATAGCCAACGTGTTGGTCAGTGGTGTGTTGGGAATATGACGTATTTGCTGAGGGCACTTAGCAAATGTTGTACGTTTATGCAAAGGCAAGTGCAGCGCGACTATTCTGTGAATTTCCACCATCGAGTTTACTTTGGTATCTGAAGTGGGAATAGAGCTTCGACACCGACATTTGACACTATGAATGCATAAGTGAGAGCTCGTGGCTAAATGATAACACCCGCATGGGACGATCAAAGTTAAGCTACGCCTCTCGGGGCGGTTCGTGGATGGGTGACCATTGTGATCCATTACATATCGAAACCCCTACGTGCCTCGGAAAGAACGTTAAGAGGGCGTATAAAGCAAGCAAAATATGAAATAGCACCCGCGCAACCTTTACCTACCCCTCTCATCAAAAACGACGAAAACAAAACACAATCCATTCCCGCCGTTGCTCCGGCTGTCATTCGTAGATCTTTGACAGTCGTAACGGGTAGTCAGAAGTCCAAAAGTCTGACAACCTGTCTTACCAAGGGAAATAAGATACGCAGTCGCACTATGTAAAATACTGTTATTCAGCTGCAGCCGGTTAGACTGGACCAACCCCAAAATAGTTGGGAATAGGATAGGCAGATTGATTGGAAGCAGAAGTGAGGTGATGATGAGATATTATAGAATAGACAGGATCGATGGACGTGCTTTATCTTTTGTTTATTTGTATCTGGGTTGAACATAGGGACCGAAAACCTTTATAAATTACAGTACAGGAATCGAAGAATTTTGGTTACTTCTACGTCTAAGGTTACCGCTATCTGGGTAACCAAGAAGAAGAAACATGTAACCTCATTCAGGTTACCGTTTAAATACCGGTTACATACACACAGGCGATGAGCGCCCTTTGACTAATGACTGACAGAACGTGTAAGATAGAGGTAGTTTTTATTTCGGTGATTACTGGTTGTCTTCAATTATAATGTCGTAAACGAAATAATACTCGTATTGATCATACTGGTTTCGGTCCCCGCCTTGAACAAGATAGTTCAAAGCTTCTGTTTAATACATTTCAATTATAAGACAAGGGACATTCCGCACACTCTTCAGATAATCACTGTCCCCATAATTACTTATTTGCAAAAATTGCACTTGGAGACCAGTAAGTGACTTTAATTATAAGATGAAAGTAGGTACTACTTGAGACTAGAGATGCCGATGCATTCCACCAGCTTTTATGACAAGTCTTTTACAGTTCAAGCAGTACGGTTATGGAATGCCTTACCCGTGTCGATAAGGCGTGCTCAATCTTTGTCCACTTTTAAAATTCTGGTAAAAAATACTTCCTCTCTCCTTAAACATCATCATTACATATAGTTCCTTGATCTTGTTTCATGTTTATTAATGTATATATATAGATAAGTGTATGCTTTATGAATGTATGTATTTATTGTGTATGTAAATGGTACACCACTGACTACCAGCAGTATTGTCTCTCCTTCTCCCTTTAATCCATCAAAAGGTTGTCTGTAAAAGATCGCTTTTAGCGATAAGACCGCCCATTGTGTCACCCTATGTAAAATGTCTACATTTATATCTGTATTTTTTATGGTGTACATAATAAAGAATATTCTATTCTATTCTACATTATCAATACTTGATTTAATGTTTTCGAATGTGGTAATCAAGCTTACTTTCTCTTACGATCCTTCATTATATTATAAGGCATACACGGATCATTAAATTTTAATACTGCTCTGTCAAAATAATATCATTGTGCAAAATTAATAATTATGATTTTATTATGACCCATCAGATAGTATGTCATAACTCATAACAGCAAGGTCGGTATTGTTTCGTATCAGACAATGATAATAATTAAGACCTAAATAATAGTTATTCATGAGGCAACCATGTGTGAATGTCTTCATCATTGCGCAAGTGAACTGAATCTGAGATGTCTATATAATGTTTCGTAATTTGATAGCTCTCCTAGGATAATTGCATATTTGTTACGTTATATTGTTATCACATTGCGATTGCGACCACACGGTGCCTCCTGATTGAGTTGCTGAACTTTGCTTATCAGATTTCGATCTCGATTGTGTAAAACTATAATATCTGTCTCGTGTGTACCTCGCTTTATGTTATTGGTATTCGAGATCAGTATCGTATGGGCACTTTAGATTGAGATGTGAAGTAAATGCCAACATTTTCCCGTAAAATACGGAGCGCTGGAGATTTTCGTCCCGTAGAAAATGGTCGTAAAACAGTTGTTATCGACGCTTATAAAATCGAAACACCTCGACGTGGCACACTAAGGGTCTGCGCCCATTGGTGGGATATTTCGGTAACACTACATGCAAGCGGATACTGAGGGCAACGATGCCGCGGTGTCCTTAGGCACGACGAAGAGTGCCGACGCGACATCGCGCTCGCCTGTTCTTTTTTACAACACAACTGGCGAAGCATCCCGAGAGATGCCTAGGCATTCCGAACACTGCCGACACGGCATGCCTAAGCATACCACAGCTTTGTTTTTGTACCTACCTATCATTGAAAGTTCAATTTTATTGTCATACTATTAAATAATAACAGCCGCACGGGTCGATCGATGGTTAAGTTACGCTTACCGAGGTCAGTCCGTGGATGGGTGAACATCCATTACATATCGAGACCCCTCCATGCCTCGGAAAGCACGTTAAAAGCCGTTGGTCCCGGTTGACATTTGTAGATCTTTGACAGTCGTTACGGGTAGTCACAAGCTCGAAAGTCTCACAACCAGTCTTACATTTCAAGGGGTACCGTATTACCCAGTAATTGGATTGTGGAGGTCAGATAGGCAGTAGCTCCATGTAAAATACTGGTATTCAGCTGCATCCGGTTAGACTGGAAGCTGACCCCAACATAGTCGGGAAAAGGCTAGGCAGGTGACTATTAAGTTATATTCCTATTCGTCGCATAAAAATCCCTTGCCATGCCGTGCCGCCAGTGGGCGCTGGCCCTGATACATTTACAGTCACAATGTAAGGAGAATGGTTTTCGAGGAAAACATTGGAACAGTGATACGGGACCTACCTATCTGTAAATGTCCGTCATACGGATAGATCCGTGTTCTGTAATCTGTTCCCTCGGCTGCAATTTACGGTTTTATCGAAATCTATATTGATTTCTGGTGCTTCCGCTGGATACTAATGGATGAATTTTGGTGATACTAATATTGTAGGGACATCCGATTTCGAGGTTTCAGTGAACAATAATTGTAGTTTTGGGATTGTTCATAAATTTATATTGCATTTTTGTTACCTATTTTAGTATTGGTACTTATTCGATTTGTTGAAATAAATGGGCTATATAGATTTATAACTTTCTTTGTTCTGGTAAGAGAAAGATCTGATCATAATATTCAGAAACTGAATTCATTGTTAGTAAAATTGTGGGTCCGTTTTCTAAAAATATCAAGTTCAATCATTCACAGACCTTTCTATTAAATAAGAAACTAAATGGTGCATTTCTATGTAGAAAATTGCATTTCCAACACTGTCCGCCGACAGTCAGTTCCAAACGACACTTAAAAGGATAGGAAATATTTTAAACAAAAAGCTATTTTATTAACCAATCCATTTTCAAATCAACCGTACTAACGTACAATCAAATACAAAGTTGCAATTTCTTCGAGCGACCGCATGGAGCCAGTGCCTGGCTCTGACAATCCCTGCGGTCTGAACGTTCATGCAAACGCAGTACTGCCACTGTACTGCAATATCGTTTATTATTCAGACCACTGTAAACAAACAACACCCCAGAGATTGCACTAACACCAAAACAACATTTCAAAAGACTTTGAAACCTCCAAAGTCTACCAAAGTTCTTTCAAAGATTTTGCTTCGTCCAAGTTTATTTACTCTTTTAAAGTTTAAGACAGTGAATTGTTCTGTTTTGACTTTATTTTGTTTGGAAGTTAAGAATTTGAGCAAAGTAAAGGAATTATGGAGCTGCCATTGTGTTGAAATGATTTAATTTGTTTGAAAACCGCGAAGGTTGTGTTTAATTTTAGATGATGGAAGATTTTGAATCACGTAATTGGAGTAATTTGTTTAGCTAGAAAATAAGGGGTTTATTTATAAACGTTGCTTAAATTTAAGTAATGATTAGCGACTGTTTAACCATACATGTTTGATGTTTGAACGTCAGTTAACTTTAAGAAACGTTTATAAATAAACCCCCAAATGTTTATAAAGTATTCTTCTTCTGATATATTTTTAAGACCCAGTTTTGTCAAGAGTAAAATAAAAATAATAAGAATAAATCTGATTGGATTATATAAATTGTATGCAAGATTTATATGTAAAAATAAAAACCGAAACTCAATAACGAGAACACCCCAAAAAAAAATCTGTAAATAGAATCAGCGGGCTTGATTCCAGATCATGGTGCCGAAACCCATGTTTTCTACCATGGATCGTCTAACCAAGCAACAAACTTTGTCTTTAATATCTGGTCTAACGCGTCCTCGTATTAATCCTTTCAGTTTCATTCCAGTTGAGTCGGGTGAGATCAGAAAGATCATTCTCTCTATTAAATCCAAAGCTGTGGGATGTGATAATATCACCCGTGGTATGGTCATAGCTATTTTGGATTATCTCCTACCCGCGATTACCCATATTGTAAATTTTTCCCTGTACACCGGAGTATTCCCTTCCCTGTGGCGCAAAGCCTATGTTCGTCCACTTCCTAAGGTATCTAATCCCTCTCTTCCTACCGACTTCCGTCCAATTTCTATACTTCCCTTCCTATCCAAAGTGCTCGAGGCCTGTGTACACAAACAATTCTCCAATTTTGTTCATCATAACTCTTTAATTAGCCCACTTCAATCTGGGTTCAGGCCTGGGCACAGCACAGTTTCCGCCCTCCTTAAAGTGACTGGCGATATAAGGGCAGGACTAGAAGACACCAAAGTTACTGCTCTAGTGTTGGTTGATTTTTCGAATGCCTTTAATACCGTCAGTCACGACATCCTTTTAGCTATTCTGTCCTATGTTATGGTCTCTCCCGAAGCACTGGAATGGTTTTCCTCTTATCTTCAGGAGCGTCAGCAGTCCATTCATATTGGAGATTCTTCATCATGCTGGTGTGATTTGGAAGCTGGTGTTCCCCAAGGCGGTATTCTTTCTCCTCTTCTGTTCTCTATTTTCATTAATCTTATAACTTCCGAGCTTCAGTGTGCATATCATCTGTATGCAGATGACTTGCAGTTGTACTGTCAAGGGAAGGTTGATGAAATACCTGACGCTATCGACAAGTTAAATAGGGACTTAGCTGCAATAAAAACCTGGGCTGATAAATTTGGTGTTGCAGTAAACCCTACTAAGTGTCAGGCAATTATAATTGGGAGTCCTCGTAGTATTTGTAAGGTATATGAGTCAACCTTGCCACCAGTTCTCTTCAACGGTACGATCGTTCCATTTAGCACTGACGTGAAGAACCTAGGCTTACACATCGATGGGACCCTGAACTGGCGTACTCAAGTCGCTAGGGTCAGCCAGAAGGTTACTGGAACGTTGCGGGCTTTGTACAGACTAAAAAATTTATTACCATCAAGTACCAAGGCAATGCTTGTGCAGTCCTTAATTTTCCCTATCATCGATTATGGTGATGTGTGCTATTATGACCTGAATGCAGATCTCCTCGACAAACTAGACCGTCTTCTCAATAATTGCATTCGATTCGTTTTCAATCTTCGTAAATATGATCACGTCTCTGCGCATCGATCCCTTCTAAAGTGGTTGCCCATACGGCAGCGCAGAGAGCAAAGGGCGCTGACCACCTTGTTTTCATTTCTTGACTCTCCCTCTTCCCCTAGTTATCTAGCCCCCCACTTTCAGTACATTTGCGCAAACCACAACAAAACTCTACGTTCATCACACAATCGTCTTCTTCAATATCCCACTCATCGCACTGACTTCATTCACTCTTCCTTCTTCGTTCAATCTATATCCTTGTGGAATGCGCTCCCCCAGGAAATCAGGATGGCAACCAACCGATTATCCTTTAAAGTTAAAGTTCGCGAGCACATTCGTAAGAAGCTGGCAGTATCATCACAACGGTAATGTTTTCCCATTGTTTGTCTTATTTGTGTTAGTATATTCGTGTATTTATGTGTATTTATCTGTTCTTGTATTTATTTATATTGTATTATATATATAGGTTAATAGGTATATGTATATTAAAATAAATATTTATTCCACAATTTTCGTCATTGCACCTACCACTGTTTATCTCTGCATCACCCAAAGGTTGACTGGTAGAAAATGCCTATGGCATTAAGTCCGCCTATGTACATTTGTGTGTAAAGTGTTAAATAAATAAATAAATAAATAAACCCCTTGACTAATGTGTCACCTATTCTTATCACAAAAAACTTCGTCAATTTTGTAGATACTACTGATACAAGAAAATCGTCCAAAATGCTCAATCCTAAGAGACAATACATAACGAGTACTTGGCACCAGCCCATTACAAGTCCTCGCAATTCTTCGCAGAGCACTGTGTTTATCGTATGAATCAATGAGGGTATTACGTGAGCGAACTGACCAAAATTGGTCTGCGGTTTCCGTGATCCAATTTGTTGGTCTCCGGAGTACGGTATAGACCGTTCCGCATAGCAAACGATAGTTGTTCGGAGCCTATAAAATTGTCAGCGTCATTTGGTTTCTGTCGTGCGAAGAGAAATGTCGCCGAGGTTGGCTAACTTATAAGAGTGCAGGATTGCAAGTTGGATGTCCCGTTACATTATGTGTCATGTATTGAAAAAGAAAAGAAAGAAAGAAAATACACACTAACTATTTTATGAAATTAAGAATCCGCATAAATGTTTTCTAGCTTATTTTATTGTTACTGGTTTATTAGCAGACAAGACAACGATACCTCTAATCTTTATAATGTTATCAATAACAATTATGTAAAGAACTTTTTTTTGTGACTTGTATTTCAACGTATTCCTTCTAGGGCGTGATAGTGTGTCCTCTTTGCAACAATTTAGCCCCCATGTAACCTAGACGAAAATCCATGGGATTCTAGAAAATCCAAGTTTTAAGACGGGTGGAATTATAATTTTTATTATTAATATGCTTATCTACAATTATTATGCAATTAACCATGTATTTACACTAGGTACTAAAATTAAATGACTAACTGACAAACTATACAAATAAATACACACAATAAAAAAAGTTTGAAGTTTTTTTGATTTCCCAGAATTCTTTATTAATTAATTTTCTCTAAATTCCCAAATTCAATAGCCTTCTCTTGCTATTTTATTTGGTAGTTTATAGAACATTAACCTCAACATTAATTTTAAACAGACTGCAATTTTGTGTAGGTAATCTATTTACACTTTATGTAATCTATTTATGTTGAGAGAGCTCGTGGCTAAGTAACAACAGCCGCACTGGTCGATCCATCAGGTTAAGTTACGCTTGCCGGGGTTGGTCAGTGGATGTGTGACCATCTTTACATACCGAGAATCCTCCGTGCCTCGGAAAGCACGTTAAGCCGTTGGTCCCGGCTGTCATTCGTGGATCTTTGACAGTCGTTACGAGTCGTCAGAAGCCCGAAAGTCTGACACCAGTCTTACCAAGGGGTATTACCCAGTTACTGGGTTGTGGAGGTCAGATAGGCAATCGCTCCATGTAAAATACTGGCATTCAGCTGCATCCGGTTAGACTGGAAGCCGACCCCAACATAGTTGGGAAAAGGCTAGGCAGAGAGTAATCTATTTATGTTGGGGAAAATTTAGTCTGTCAAAATATAAAATTCATGTAGGTAAAACCGGATTTTACAGCGAAACCTGTAGATGACCGGAAAATTTAATTTGCCATGCGTTCGGAAAAATATTCATACAAACAGTATGGATGGATGGTTCGAGTTATCCAGTATCTGTATTATTAAGTTTACTTTTCTGTTTAAAAAACAATGTGAATAAAATTATATCAATAAAACAAAGGTAAAAAACAATTGTTTTAATAGCCACTCTGTCAAGTTTTTAACTAGTCAAAATAAAAAAAATAAATAATCAAAGGCTTTTAAAATCTCATGAATAAAATTAAGCAAAGTTTGGACAATCTAAGTTAAAAGAGAGCCAACTTAGGTTGCTTACAAAAATAAGTTTTTAATTGTTTGTAAGTGGTTAATAAAATGTAGTTTTTAACTAGAACTCTTAGAAAATACACGTTACAATTTAATTTAGTTAAGAGATTTTAAACAACTTTACTAAAAGCATATTATTTATTTAAAGCTTTAAGTCACAGGCGCTATTACTTATTTTAAAAGTGTTGAGTAATATACAAATATGAGGGACTTAAGGCGACCGACCACAGCCAGCTACGTACGTAAGATGTGCACGGAGAGATTTGCCTAGTTTCTACGCGGTTCATTTGTTTGCCAGCGTGGCCGTCGTAGTGGACGATCCTGCCTACATTCTCATACAAAGCAAATCTCGTGTGTAGCTTTGAATAGAGCAGCTCCTTTTATAATGCAGCACATCTCTCTCGTAAAAGAAGCGCATATTCACAAATTGTTGAAATTAAATTATTTTACGCGATGAATTTTTGTAATTCTCTTTCATTTATCGGATTAAAAGTTAAATGTTATTAATATATGCATCCTAAAACTTTTGATAGATCGTTTAAAACTACGTGGTGATTGCGTAATAAAATGGCATTTCGTCGCAATGGGTTTAATTTTGACAGTTCACACACGTTCATTGCGTTATTTACGTTGTTTGGCAGGCGAACTTTTCAAACTAAGGAAGCAATAGATTAGCTCTTGGATTGTCAGCTTTTCCTTACTGATGGCGTCTAGTAAGAAATGCCAAAACAAATGCTTAGCTTCAGCAATGAGCTTTCTGCTCCATATACCTATTAGTCAAGTTAGGGACTAAATTGTTGTATTACCTAACGATTTAAATCTTTGATCTAGAAGGATTCATAGAGACCCTCGAAATAATGAATTGTCTGTAATACTTAATCATTTCTAAGTCATTTATGAAAAATCCTAGTGCAAACCGATATAAATCTTTGGTCCTGGCCAAAGGTTTCTTGAAAAAAACTTAAAGAACAGCCACATAATTATACAGATGGGACACTCCGCAGTTTAGGTATGAAGCTACAAGTACGCGACGGGCCCGTCCTGCCGGGCCAATTCAGTGAGTGTAACGTAGTCAGAAGATCTAAGAGTCATACAATAGGAAGAGAGGCAACTTATTAGTGAATATAACTGTAGGTAATTAGTGCTGTGCGACTTGAATTGCACTTTATTGTTTTTATTGCACTTTATTGTATTGAAACAGTTGCTTTTTATTGTTCCTTACCTCAATAGGAAAAAACGGAACCCTTATAGGATCACTCGTGTGTCTGTCTGTCTGTCACAGCCAATTTGCTCCGAATATAATGGACAGGTAATTTTTTTTAATGAAATCTCTGTGACCCAAACACGGACGTGTAACGTAAATAAATGAATTTTGAATATGGGGGGAAATATAGAAAAAAAAAATGCGTGTTGTACCGTGTGACATATCAAATGAATGGACTTATTGCAAGGATATCAAATATTTTATAATATTTTTTTTTAGAATTTTAAAATAAGTCCTTTTAAAGATATTTAAGAAAATAGATGACAATTGACCATTCCCTCCATGTCTCCGAAACGACAGACCCAATATATTTTTTTAAATTACTGTAAACAGTTCTATGTTTATAGTTTACAGGAAACCTATAAGAAGTCTATGGTCTTAAAATAACATGGTAAATCCATCAATATTGTGCGTACAAACTGTTTTTGTTTTTGAACTACAATGTTAAGTTTGTTCTTGGGATAAATTCATCCCAACTACGGAACCCTTCATTGTGCGTGGTCCGACACGCACTTGGCCGGTTTTTATTTAAATTATTTTGCGGAGTGTCCCATCTCTATTAATCTATGATACAGCTCACAAAAATAACAACGTAAATTAATTACGTACTATCATAGAACTTACTCAAAGCTTACATCACGCTAAATACCACACGGAGGTTTAATAAAGTAACAGCATGCATGTAATATCGGCACAATGATCTTGAATTACATAACGTGAACAATAGGGGTTACAAGAGTAGGTATGCCATTAAACGAGCTTCGACGTGCTTACGTTTCGTTACTGCATATTTCAGTCGGTGTTACTAAATTGAGAGCAGAGAACCCACTTTGTACTATGCTAGAAATGCAAGCTAATTTGATCACCTAAGCTCAAATTAGCACATAAGTAGGTACCGGTGACAAAATTAGTTGTAATGGGGTCAGGATTTATTTGTGTATTTGATGGCATTGTTGCCATTGCAGGTCGAACCTGAATAAGTACGTCATAGTAACGTGGATATTAAGATAATCAAAGAGAAGCGTATGCCTAGCAGTGGGAAAAGTTGGGCAATGAATAATGATTTTGCTCTATGTGCTGGTACCAATTCAGATTGCCTCCTATTTGCCTTCATGCACTGAGGAGTTGCTACAAAACCCCTGTAATGCCCCTTGGAGGCATTTTAATCGCCATAACGGGATTCTAAAAATCGATTGCAAAAAACTGAAAAGCCAACAAAAAACAAGTAAAGCGCAAAAGCGCGTACAGCCGCTTCAAACATTACGTGGGCATTTTATCACGATTTCCAGTGGATGTTCTGAACGCTATTTAGCTAGTTGTTTTACGACACATTATCGCACACACGGCATCCCCGGCGTGCCAACTTGTCCATGGATGTTTAAGCGTATTACCAGTCTGCGTTAGCGATAGAAGACCGATAATTAGGTAGGATAGAGATAGGTAGGTAAGGTATGGGTTATCGATTTAAGAGGAGCGCCGGTGGGAGTAGCGTACCGAGAAGCGATTAGTTAAAATGAAGCAGTTTTAATTAACTATTTATAAGGTTGTTGTCGTTGATATAATAAAAGAAGAAACAATACAGATTTTTTAACGTGGCAAGAAGACTAGGCTTCAGGTTTTGATATACAATTTGATGTCGCTTTTGTGAACCTAAAGTTGCGTAATTGGAATTAATGAAGAACAGAAATCTGTTTTCACTATAAACAGGGTGTCAGGGACATCGACAGGTAACGGTAGGAACACTGGTGTGTTTTAGTCAGTAAAAGTCTGACCCGCCCTTCTCCCGCTCCGTCCAGAGCGGGAGAAGTTTTTTGATAATTTCCCACCCTCAAAAACATCGACATGAAAACTGATATCTTGGATTCAGTTTATGAATCTGAACCCAAGAATCCATGGTATCAGTTTTCGCATCGATGTCCCTGACACCCTGTATAAGGAATAGGTTATACGGATTTTGTTGTCATAATAATATTTTGGTTCACACGCTTCCAAATTAATTGCACTACAAGTAATTAATTACCTTGATGCTTTCACGTAGCAATTGCATTTATAAATAAAGGTCCTAACGTTCGATGTATTACACCTGCATTAATTAATGTCTTTTTGCATGTGCTCTGTTGAGCCTTAAGACTGCAGCATGGTATTAGTAATTCAATAAAAAAGAACAAGTAAGGTACAGTAGTAGTAAATTTATGCTACATCTAGGTTGTGTCGTACTGTACGGCTGCGCCTTTGTTTGTTTGTTTTTGCTCGACTTGGCGGGGGGCACTACAGTGCTTGATCATACTATCCAAGTTTTTTTATTTTATGAAGAGTCATTGACGTCATTTTTTTAAAGTATATTTAAGGAGAAGACACTTGATTCACGTGTTCTTTATAATAGTCAGCACTTGCACTGCAATCTCAAAAGGTTTTTTCAATATTATGCTCTAATTTATGAGCTAAGTAAATGTTATTTACTATTAAATAAAAAATATTTTTCAACACCCTTTTAGTCTTCGCAGTAATTCAGTGTTGTCTAGGACTTGGATCGCCTCGACATTCACGTGATGATGGAGTCTGTGTTTATTTATGAGCTTCTGCATATTTTTTATTAGTATGCATAACATAACATTAAACAAAAAACATGATGGTCAGAGCCACCTCAACAATGCAGATTTATTCAGTACAAAATCTCAGTACCGCTCCGTTTAGCCCGGTAAGCTTCAGCTCAACTCTAACACCCACTCAGAGTTTTACCGTCCATATTAGGAAGTCTGATGCTGCACTACGTTTATCTTATAGAAAGGTGACATGCGAAACAGCTGTTTAATAATAGGTATTTATTATTAACTAGCTTCTGCCCCTGACTTTGCCCGCCTATAACCTTCCTCAACAGTTGGGCTATCCAATGCAAAGATGGTTTTTCAAATCTGACTGGTAGTTCTGGAGATTATCCCCTACATACAAACAAACAAACAATCAAATAAAAATAATCAATCATTAACTAGAGTTTACAAGAATATTGTTCGAACGCAGGCAGAGAAAAATATTACAGATTGACATTTCAATTGTGTTGACATATTGTGCTAAGAAATGTTGGTTAATTAAAGTTAAATAAGTATTGATTATTTTAAAGTATTGTCTCTGAGTGCGACACTAGGGTTAATGTTTTTGTGACTATTTGCGGAAAAGATCCTATATCAATTCTGGTTGCAATGGAATTTAAACTTTGTCATGTTTGACACAGGGTTTATGGTTCCGAAACATGATAATTATCAAAGATTCTGAATTTAAGTTACGGAAATCTCGTGCTACGTTTATCTCATAGAGAGGTGACGTGCGAAACAGCTATTTAATAACAGTTATTTATTAGTAGCATGCATCCGTGCAGCCGATATCGTTTAGTTTTACGTTTTTTTATTACAATTTGCTACACCAGATTAAATGCCTCGCAAGTTTTTAATAATGGATAATGTTTTTGTTTTGTCGGTGTTCGTGGTTATGTTGTTGTTTATGTCTCTATCTTTATTACATAATCGTATTTTATCTGAAGGAATATAGTAGGAATGTATGTATGTTCAGCATGATTTGATTGACCCGGGTGGCGAGTTAGCGCCGAAACCGCCTTGTTGACAGGTAAAAAAAATTACTTGAAAAAAGAAGGGTATTTCAATTTTCCGAATATGAAACTTAGCATTAATTTTATTTTATTTATTTTCAGATCAACATCGAAATCAAGAGAACAGCACAACCTGTGAGTATCCATTATCAATTATTTATTTTACTAAACTTAACAAAAACAAATCCTCCAAAGTCTATATCGTCATCACCAAGGGGTTCATTATTTCAATTATACTTTTCGTGACAACTATTTATTTTATTATCATTTATTTTATCTTTAATTAACACGGTTAAAATCCAATTAAAGTAATTAAAGACACATAAAAAGAAAAATTAAACATAAACAAAAAAAAACCCACTTTCATGAATCCAGAGGGATTCACAGTACATTCTTCTATGATTTTCTTTTCATATGTAGTTCTCTATATTATTTAGGCAGCATTTATTTCTTCACCTACAGCAAAAATGGTGTCCTTTAAATCCAGTTTTAATTATAAAAACGATCTGTTCAAACCTTTCATTTGTCTGAAAACTGAAGCGTTAGAGACCAAAGTACATAGAGAGGATGATTGCGTTCTTGTAATGACAACATAGAATGTACCATTTGTTTTATTACGAGTATAATCAGACGTCCCTTAGAGGACACTTTCGTTTTATTGTAATAGGGTAACATTACACAGATTGTATTGTAACTTGCTAGTTCTAATGTTAGGCAAATTTCTGGGAATATCTTTGGAAAGTTTTAGAATTGTTTGTTGTAGGTTTATGACAGCTTATACTTTAGTTTTATGGGTAGTTATAATATGGTATATTAGTAGTCAAGTTAGTTTATTACTTTATGTGAAGTTTGAAGTACATAAGGTTATATGTATAGACAACAGCTTCCAACAGTAATATGTGTTTGGTAAGGGCTATTTTGCTTTGCTCTAGATTCTCTCGATAATTATATAAAAAAATGGTCTGGAAGCTTCAGTAGTGTCCTTACCAGTGATAGCAGAAATTCAATTAGCACTTTTAATAACAGTTAAAGAAAATTATTCTGTTAATCTAAAAGTAAAGTTACAAAGAGAATTAAAGAAAATTCCCTTCCTCTTACTAACGGCCTGAATTGAAATACGTAGGTACCTACCTAGATTAAGAAAAGATGACAATAGTCGGAAAATCTGAAACGGTTCGCCTTCGTTTTTAGGGTTCTGTATCCAAAGGGTGTCAAACAGAACCCTATTACTAAACTCCGCTGTCTGTCCGTCTGTCTGTCAGCGGGCTGTATCTCATGAACCGTAATAGGTAGACAGTTGAATTTTTCACAGATTGTGTATGTCTATTACCGCTATAATAAAAAAACAATAAAATAAAGTTAAAAACTAAACGTGTTTTCTTTTTCTTAATTAAAAAACCTTGTGGTAAATATTGTATGATGGTACGAAACCCTTCGTGTGCGAGTTCGACTTGCACTACACCAATTATTTGATTTTTCAGGCAGAATTTTAAACAATTATTTCAGGGTTAGGAAAAATTTCGCACTTTCGATCTTTATGTGTACCAGCATCCTATTATTCTTTCATTTGATAAGTAAACTGTAACCTAATTGAAGAAAAACTTCACTTACTGAAAAGGCAAGGCTCATTTAAAACACGTTTCGTTCACGACCTACGATAACAATACTTTAGAGCGAATGCGAGCCTCTTTCCACAATTTATGATCTATTGTGATTCTTATTATTTTTTACCATTCTCAAAACCTATCATGGGTTTCATTTAATTATATTTAAAACAGATTTGTTCAGTCTTACCAAAAATTAGGAGGTATATAGAATGTATCAAAAAGGTATGATCATATTCAGGGGTGTGGTACAGACTATCAATCTGAGCAATTTTCTCCTTGGGCCCCAACATTCTCATCGCTAAAATATAATCAACCGCCCAAAACATTTGGGTCGAGTAGATATTGAAGTGTTGTATGGGACAGTTGATAATGTAAAATAATCAGTTAAATAAATATAATGCAGTTATATAAAGTGCCTCTAGAGGCATAATAATGGCGCTGCCTCGGCCCGGCTAAAGTGCCGTAAGCATTGCATTGTCATTGTCACTGTCATTTGTTATTTTGTTAGATTGTTGAGGTTAGTTCTATACACTTCCATAAATTATTATTAAACTGGAAGATTCAATGGACCCAATATAGGTACTTATTGGACTAAAGATGAGGTATTGAATCTGCATGTTATTCAGGTAAAATCTGGTGTAAATGGCTATAATAAAACACGAACAGGCACAGGTCATAGTGTTTGTGCCCGAGCCGTGAGAGGTAAATTGGTCGTCATCGTCATCCGAGCCGCCTTTGTGCTGAATGTGGGCCACTCGACCCAACTTACTTAGTTATAAAGTACGTACAAGAAAGTTCAGCTGAAATACTAGTACGGGGTTGGAAAACAGAAAGATGAAGTGTAGAAAAGAGAACTATATTTTTAAGTTTAACTATTATATATAGGGCTGAGATCGAGAGATGAAAGAGATGCGCGTGATTTTCCAAAAAAATCTGGGTTGAAAAATAACCTTCATTCGCTTTCAGGTAGGACCTCTCTGCAAAATATCCATTAGTTCAGTATTTTCAGCGTGAAATTGTACCAAGAAAATATCTAACTTGAAGTTGTTAGTCATAGATTAGTACAGATAGGTCACTCCGCAAAATTATTTAATATCCTTTTTTTTTCATTCAAAAGCGACTCTTGCTACGACAAAATAAAGTGCAATTCAGGTCGTACAGCGCTAATTACTTACAGTATCTACCTGTTCACCTAGAAGTTGCCACTCTTTCTATCGCGTAACTCTTATATCTTCTGACTACGTTACACCCACTCAATTCGACAAGTCGAGCCCGCCGCGTACCCACTTGCTGCTTCATACCTTAAATGTGGAGTGAGACATATGTATTCATCTATGGTCCATAGTCCAATTCATAGAAATAATTATTGTAACCAGTAACGTTCAAACATTATTCAGACTTTGTTACATATAGAAACCACAACATCATAACAACACGTGTAAATATTCCTATTTGTATGCGTCAACTTTTATTACAAGACTCCATTTGAAATTAAATAAAAGCTACTGCTTTTCCAAACAGAATAGAGAAAGGTAGACAAAATACGTAAACTTCGGTTCAGAATTCAATTATTGTGTAGGTATGAAAATGATATAACATTTAGATGAATTTAACATCAGTTCCAAACTGAAAGGTCTGAAATTATTGGAGAAACTTTTACCTGGCTGTGGTAATGATACAGGCTGACTTTAGCAATACCTACCTACAGTAAACAGTTTATTTATATTTAGATATACCAACTGAAATAAGTTTGTGCCGCCACATGTTTATTTGAACTTCAACTCCACCTAGCAGAGCTCTATTATTCAACTTGAAATTATTACTTCCGTTTGGAGTAATTCAGTTTATTTCATGATATTGGTTGGTAGTTCAAAATTATCAGTTTTTTTATTTATTTGAATTCTCTGATGCCTATGAATATTGTTTTGTTACGACAGGCGACAGAGATTTTTGATGTGTAACATCAAATATTTTTTCTCATTGAGCGATTTTTGTAGGTGATAAACTTATGGATTCATGTCATCGACATGCTCGCGCCGTACTGCGTACTAAAGAATATAGATGGCGCTAATAACAGTTTTATTTTTATTAACGCTGCTAGTCCAACATTAATTACATGGTTTAGATATGGACCTTTCTATACATTGAGTATACCTAATGTATGTATATATCCATTCTTAATCAGTGGGTATGTGTGAGGTAAATGTAGCTGTCAATATGTTGGATATATTTCTTTAGTTACCCCTAATGACCCCTATGGGATCTGATAGGTTCGGTCGGTTAGGTCGGATAGGTTGTGTCGAACGGTTGGTTTACCTAATGTTGGCAAGTATTGGCTATACAGGAAACACGAATATATTAAAACAAATGTAAAATAAAATAGGTATTAACATTTAGTAACGGAACTTACATTCTTCCACATTATCCGTTACTAGGACACATACCTACCTACTTTTAT
Source organism: Agrochola lota (assembly GCA_947364205.1). Taxonomy (NCBI): domain Eukaryota; kingdom Metazoa; phylum Arthropoda; class Insecta; order Lepidoptera; family Noctuidae; genus Agrochola; species Agrochola lota. The sequence goes on along the minus strand of OX376231.1, from coordinate 5,382,208 downwards.
ATACATAAAAACTATGATGGTTAAATTTCCCTACGAACCTAATCGATTTCAAGATGAATAAATAGTTCAATAAGGCCCTAATCAAACAAAATGTCAATATTTGACCTTCGCTTTTTCTGGAGCTAATAGAGTCAATATTATCCTAATAAACTGTCTAGAAATCATACAGTAACTTGCTGAAGACTTTTACAAGGTAAACGACGAAAAAAGATAAACAAAATACATACATTCTGAAGCAAAAGATATAAAAGAGAAGAAGAAGATAAAATGTTTGATTAATTTTGTCACTTGTTGACACAGCTTTATCTTTTTCTTTGAATGCTGAGTTCTTAAAACTAAGTTTTTTAATTGTTTTTCTCGCTGGCTCTTTTAACTTTACCAATACTTATCGACTGTTTCTAACTCATATTAAGCTATATAGGTCAATATCATTTTGAAAAAAAGGAAAGGAATCTATATCTTAATTTCTCAATCTTTTTTTATTCTCGGCCCTAGAGGAGCAAAGGATTGAGAAATTAAGACCCTGGGGTCACAGCAATGAGGAATATACCCCACGGTAATACATTATCAACTCGTACGGGGGTATTGTGATTGTTACCGGCGGCGGCCTTAACATTACATATATTGTAATGTCAACAGTATACTTAAGATAATACGTTGTGTATGAATAAATATCATATTGAACGTCATAGAATCCAGAACCTTTAAAAAGTCAAAATATTTGCTCCATAATGTAAATTCGTAAGCTTAATACAAGCATGCACAGCACAATCACTGAATTAAAATTAATTTCAGTAACTAATGTACCAGTTCAGGTTTCATAAATACGAAGTACCTACGTTGAATCGTCATTAATTTATAAATGAGCGCTCGTGAATATTTTGTAATTAAATATGCAGTATGGCGACATTATGAATAAATAATCATTACATTTTACCCGAGGCAATGAGGCTTTAGTATTCTGGGTTCGTCATTCATCTTAGCATGAAATTTGCAAAATCTGGCGTCAAAAGGGTGACCAGCAGATATAAAATGATCGGTATTGATCGTCAAAACGTAGCATAGCATAAGGATAATTAGCCTATAATGTTCCCACTGCTCCCAGCAGTGGGAAAATTATACACAGGTCTCCTCTCTTCGAGAGGGAGTGGGTTGTATTCGACCACGCGGGCCCAATGCGGGTTGGTAGATGTCACATGACTTCGATTCTGTATGGTTCTAGGACATGCCTGTTTCCTCACGATGTTTTCCTTCACCGTTTTGAGAGCAGTGGTGATGAAAATATTTACAAAACCGGCCAAGTGCGTGTCCACGCACAATGAAGGGTTCCGTAGTTGGGATGAATTTATCCCAAGAACAAACTTAACATTGTAGTTGAAAAACGTGTTGTCCCATACGGAATGTATGGGAGATCATGTTTTTCAAACTGCAAATTTAAGTTGGTTGATTATTTCTCGTTAACCTGTACAGCCTACTTAGCTCTAATAGTTTTCCTTTTAATTTCGTTATATATACTACTGCAGTGAATTTTTTCACAAGTCCAAGTACAACCATTTAGCTAGAGGGGGGGGGGGGGGGGGGGCACTTGACTCTTACAAAAAAAAACCAGTTAAAAGCTTAATATTTCGCAAACGGATCCCGGATTAAATGAAAGGGCTTGTTGCGAGGACCACAATTTTTTTTTTATAATTTTAATATAAACACTTTTAGACGTATTTAAGATTCCATTATTTTACCAGATTACCCTTATCTCTGAAACTACAGAGCCTAAAATTTTGAGAAAAATACAGTGAATTGTTTTCTCTACGTTACACATCGATTACAGGAAAACCTATAAGTCTATGGTCTTAAAATAACATGTAAAATCTCTCAATATTGTGCGTAGAAACTACATTTGCAGGTGGAATGTATGGGAGAACATGTTTTTCAACAACAATGTTAAGTTTGTTCTTGGGATAAATTCATCTCAACTATAGAACCCTTCATTGTGCGTGGTCCGACACGCACTTGGCTGTTTTTTTAAATGAATATACCAAATGTTTCTAGTAGTACCAGCAGGAATTCGCTGGATGCGGGAAGCACAGAAAAGGTGGAAGTGACGGTCCTTGGGGGATGCCAATGTTCAGCAGTGGACGTCTTTCGGCTGATAATAATATGAAATGATGATACCATATTTTACAATGCATTTGCTCGAAAAGAGCGTTTTCCAAGCAGTCAATTTTTGCGGAAAGTGTCACTTTTTTCACTAGTGCTTTTTACTTTCTGTTTTTTTTTAATTTTTGAGACCGTCGTTAGCCCGTCTCGTCTCAGAGATTTTATTATTTAGGAAGTTTTTCGAAGACGAAGTCGAAGTCGAAGTCGAAATCGAAGTCGAAGTTGAAGTCGAAGTCAAGTCGAAGTCGAAGTCGAAGTCGAAGTCAAAGTAAAAATCAAAGCCAAAAGTCAAAGTCATGAATTTTGTTTTTATCATTTATATACGTCGTCGTATGTTAGATGTTACACATCACAGGCGACTGCCGTAAGGCTCGCTCGTTTTTTTTTTTTCCTCGCACAATGCATAGTAAAACGTTGTATGATACACGTGCGTAAGATGATTTTCGACTCGTGTCGACTTATACACTCGTCGGAAATCACCTACCTTCCGCACTTATAGCATAAATAACTATAGTACAATACCAACAAAAATATAATACATCAGGCTACCCACACTCTATCCAGATTTTCATAAAGAAAGCAAATAATAACAGTCCACAAAAAAAAAGAAATGAGAAAATCATTACGTTTTAATTCCCGTAGGCTTGGTCTATAAAATTCCTTTTAATTTCCTTCTGTAAACTGTTGTTGATATTAGTAATACCTTAATATTAATATTTGTATCAAGTTGCCAAGGAACAGGTGGTCCCCGTAAAAGTTTGATGTTCTGCATTGCCATCCATCAATGAGTTACAATTTCTTTACCACGTCAAAAGTAATTTCGATAAAATTGTTAGTAGCGTAACTACTTCTTTTTTAACACAGGAAACGTTACACTGTTGAACGAATTAAATACGAGTATTCCAAGGTAATCTTTGCTGCTATGTTTCGCAGCCCCTTATCGCGCTGATAACAATCGTAGCCGAAGTGGACCGAGCAGTAATCCTATATAAATGGGGTTGTCGGGCGGTGTGGCCCACACCGCCTTCGGCGATTGACGTGGCAACACGTCGTGTCCGTGTTCGCAACAAGTCAATCGTCATCCTGAGGATGCCTCGTTTAAAGGTGAAACACGTGTCGATTTCTTACAGGGTTCTTCATAACTCTTTAAGAACAGTAACGCGGATTAGGTTGTTACATATACGTCGTCTATTGTAGTTTATAATGAATTTTCGCAAAGGTGACTTTGCGGCAATTGATTAGCCTGAGTCAATTAACTACTTCTTTTTTGTTTAATTTTTGAACTTACTCTCTAATGCCTGCCAGGGTTGCGAGTTTGTCCGAAAGGGATATCGCGGCCCCGGCACACAGGCAACGGAAGGAACACGGGTGGGTTTTAGTCAGTAAAAGTCTGACACGCCCTCCCGCTCCGCCCAGAGCGGGTGAAGTTATTTGAAAATTTCCCACACTCAAAAAAAAAAGAAAAGTGTGTTTTGGACCAGCCTGGGAGAGGCCTATGTCCAGCAGTGTACTACGATAGGCTGAGTTGATTGGCTCTTTATACTACATACAATATTTCTCTTACCCTACCTGTCTCTTTAGTGCTAGTAAAAGGTTAAATTAAAAAAGTATTTGCTCAAGATTAAAAAGGTTTAGTAGATATAGGACCTATTCGTAAAATGGCTTACGGCGAAAAAAAGGACCTGTTCTCGGAATGGGTTGTTCTTCAAAGGACTTGTTCTCATAATACCTTATTCTGCAAAAGACTCATTCGTTAAATACCTTATTCGTGTAATGACCTATTCTTGGAAGGACTTATTTTTTTACTTACCTGCAAACTTAATGCTCAATAACATTGAGTGAGACAATCACAACTTAAAAAATATATATTTTTTTACGACCTGTACGTTAAACGAAGAAAATCCGTTTCTATCAATATATAACTGACCCCTATCAGCATTTACGTTCTTTACTCTTATATAAGTACATTCTATTGGCCCAATTACTGTAGGAAAATTTAGCAATACTGCAGAATTTCCTAATGTTTTCCTCCTGTTCATTTAGAGTAGGTAATACACATTTTTATAAATCTTCGGGACATCCGTGACAAAATATAAGCTAGCTTTTTACATGTTTTGCTGACAACTGTTGAGACACACCATGTAAATCAGCAGTATCGTTTTGAATTTACAAATCAAACAATAATATAAGTATATTATTTGGATTTTGCCTAATATTAGGTTAGCATTGACCAAGGTAATACATACTTAACGTTACATGGTTTTTTTTTTTTTTGAAGTAAGATGTCGTCGACGGAGCCCCGCCTGGCACTATTTCTGTGTGGTAAAAAAAAAATAACCAATAAAATTTTCCACGCTTCATCTTCTTTATGACGTCTGATGGCATAATTCGACAGTTCTTCTCACCAGGTCTGACGTCTGGTTTGCTTAAATCACAAGAAGAAACTTAAAATTGAAGTTACTTAAGTCACAATTCAATGTGTATAAAATCCGTCATTTGACTGATGTAGAAACAGCTCGATTAGTATATTTTAGTTATTTCCATAGTGTAATGTCGTACGGCATTTTGTTATGGGGAAATGCAGCCGACTTTCAGGCTATATTTGTGCTGCAGAAACGAGCCATTCGAGCAATATATAACCTTAGTTGTAGGCATTCACTGAGGGATAAATTTAAGGAAATAAACATAATGACAGTCGCATCTCAATATGTTTATGAGAACCTGATTTATGTAAAAAAGAATATTAATCTATATTCTAAACACAGCGACATTCATAGCATAAATACTAGACACAAAGATTTATTTATTGTGCCCAGGACTAGGCTCCAAAAAATTAGTAATTCATTTAAGTGCCAAAGTATACGTTTTTACAACAAACTCCCAAGCCATGTTAAAGAAATGAGCTTCAATAAATTTAAATCATTTATTAAACAGAAACTATGTCAAAAAGGTTTCTATAAAGTTAAAGATTACTTAGACGACCAAAAGGCTTGGGAATAATTAAGCTGCTCCAATGTACCCCCCCTTTTAAAATCAACGACTAGATGACACTGTATGAGTTCATATAATTGGTTAGTTCATTATATATTTGACTGTATAAGTCAATTTATTATTTTTTTAATTTTTTAAACTTATTATTGACAACTTATTATTACATAATCTACTCATTACAGTTTTTTCTTTAATGAGTTGTAATGTTTTACGTTGCATAATGTAAATTGTTTTGCGTAACTGCTATTGTATAGAATCAAGTTTTCTAACTGAACAGACAGCTGTGCTGCTGGGGAGTTTGTTGCGCCACTTCTTCTTCCCAGCTAAGCACTAGGAAGTGGTGAAGGGTGGGCGTTTTTGGGGGACTGTCTTATGTAATTTTGACGTTTGAAAAGTGCTGATTCTCAGCCTATTTTGAATAAATGACTTTTGAATTTTGAATTTTTTGAATTTTTGAATGGTTCTACTATAAACAGCTCTTTAAAAACATTCATAATATCTTGATCCCCTACTGCACTGTCGACGCTCAAAGGAACATTTGGCTTAGAATTCACGTGTCCCCGTTTTTTTTTCAAAAACTGCTAAAATCTTTAGCCTTATGTTTTGCCGTTACTATATCCATTTTTATTTGCTCAGTATTATCCACCATTTAAATTGCTTCATAAACTCTTTTCGTGTTTCATACATACTCAAATACTGGGGTCCCGGCTCGCGGCTTCCCCTGTAGAACCTATATACTAAAACTAAGCCGAGCCCTCCTATGAGATTCTCCTAGATGCTTGTTCCACCCTACACTATACGTCTTTTTATTTATTTTACTGGCAATTCGAGTTTCCTCCGAGGCACCACTCAAGATAGACTTAATGTTATCGAACATTGTGTTAATTATATGCGTATATTCTACATTGTGACATAAATAGTCACAGCAGTCCCGCAATTCCACCGGAAAGTCTATATTATGTAGTGCCTCGTTGCATAGTTTCGTATAATCACAAATTTGTTCCTAATTTCTTACCCCCCATAATATACTATTACCTGTTCCTCTATTTGCAAGTTTTATTTGGTATACCTACTCTTAAGATTACATGTTATTTGTAACGGATAGTGGTCTGACCATGACACTTCGTACAGTACCTTAATTTATTTTTAAAATTATTTATTAATTATTATTTAATTATTTTTTTTTTTTTTTTTTTGTTTTTTTTTTTTGTTTTTTATATAACTTAATTTAAATATTAATTATTTTACTTTTCTGAATTACTGATTTAATAAACAAGGTACATTCATAGTTTCATTAACTAACACATAGAAACAAATAGGGCATATTGAGAATAGGTCTTTTTAAGAATAAGTCTTTCTGCGAATGAGTCCAAACTAGAATAGGTTATTTCATGATAGGGCATTTTCAGAATGAGGCATATCGCGAATAACTCCATAAACGACTACACGTCGTTTCGCGAATAAGTCCAATGACTACTAAGCCATTTAAAAAAATATATACATTTAATATCGTACTTTTAAAACAGTACCACTGTTCATTTGGCTGAAACATCTCATGTTATGAGTGACGTAACATGAAAACAGTTTTAGTCGTAATGAACATTGATGACTATTCTGTATTCACATTAGCTCCAGTACTTTTTGCGTAGATTTACATTTTTATTATCTCACTTTCACTTTTTATTAAGCTTTTGTGTTTAAATAGTGATTGATGAGTGAGTTATTAAATCCTATATTTTGGACCTTAAATGCGGAGATGGTGTGATATGTAATAGTTTTGTCTGTGAGCTAATTAATCTATGCATGTCTACTAAGATTGTTTATTAATTAATTCGATGATAGTCAGTTTTTTTATACGTAATGAAATGTCATTTATTCTCTCATCACAAAATAAGCCTTAGAAATTAACATTGTTTTTGGCTAATACTTCTACCATTGTCAGAGACTGGTGCTCTATATAGATATATGATTATAAACGTACTTTAAAAAAAATGTATTAGTGAGTTCTAATAGGCCTCCCACAAGGTGGACCGAATACCTGGTGAAGGCCGCAGAAATCCGCTGGATGCGAGAAACACAGAACTGGTCGAATTGGCGGTGCTTGGGGGAGGCCTATGTCTCGCAGTGGTCCTAATAGTGAGTTCTAATAAGTCTCCTTTTCTAGTATCTTCATAAGTTTGTTTTAAATTCAAAGTTTTCCGTAATACGTCCGTCTTATGTTCCGCCATTGCATAAAAGCATAACCCCTAAAGACGCCGTAAAAGCATCATTTTCGTTAATGTTTATGTTTATATATGCTAAAGTGTATCTTTTTATGTCTACTATTATACGTACTCACATGACTACTTAGTGCTTTTTCGTAGTAAGTTTCATATATGTTTTAGAGCTATCTTTTGAGTAAAGTGGTCCTGCATTGGACTTCTAATTACTCCCAAAGGTCTAATTAGGAAGCACGTGTAACGTGTCCTTTTGCGAATAGTATTTCCGGGAATAAATGTTCCGTAAATGCTTAGAAACTTTTTGGAGTGGATTTTTTGAAAATATGTCGTCAGTGGCTTTTTTGTTAGCTTTTACGTGTCACTTGTTTTCATTGGGTATTAATATATTTTGTGACTTTTGACGTTTTTTATTAATTTAATTCATTTATAATAAATATTTTATAAAAATATTAGCTTTCTGCACTCCTTCTCCATATAAACGTATTAAATATATAGTTTCGACGCAGTGGGGTTCAGAATCACTTACTGAATGGTAACAGTTTTCGCGTCGATGTCCCTGCCACCCATAAAGATATATTTAATCATGATCAACTCAGTTTAAAAAAAAATGTAAATAAAAGGTATTAATAATTTATGCACGGAAAATGCACTCCTTTGTAATAAACTTGATGAAACATTTCCCTGCCTTCCACATCTTAAGGATGGCACTGCATCAAGCGACAGCACTATTTCACTGTCTCCCGGAAGCCAGTGTTGACAGTGTTGAATAATACATTCACTACTTCATATTATAAGATATCTAGCTCAGACCGTGGCTTCACCCGTGTGAAGGTTACGTAATTGTCAGTCAAAAACAATGTTTTACATATCCTAAATTATTAAACATTTGCAAATTTTTGAATATTCCAAACTCGTATTAATAGTACCTAATCGTGACATAGTTGTCTATGTCACGATTAGGTACTATTAATACGAGTTTACTTCCCCCAAGCACCGCCAATTCGACCAGTTCTGTGTTTCTCGCATCCAGCGGATTTCTGCGGCCTTCACCAGGTCTTCGGTCCACCTTGTGGGAGGCCTATTAGAACTCAATAATAGTTTTTTTTTACAGTACGTCTATAATCATATATCTATATAGAGCACCAGTCTCTGATAATGGTAGAAGTATTAGCCAAAAACAATGTTAATTTCTAAGGCAACCACTTGTGAAACACGTATTAATAGTACCTAATCGTGACATAGACAAGGCTGTCAGTTTTTCTAATAACCTTTTCCTGCTTTTAAATATCAGAAAACAATAACAACCATGAAGACGTAAATAGATAAAGATAATAATAATAAGGAGGCTCTCGTTAGGCAGCTGGATCAAGGGCTTGATCCAGAAAGCGGTACTTCTAGACACGGCGCGTATCGTTAGGAGATTCCTCTCTCAGGAGCCCTGACGACAGGTAGCTTGGACCCTGTTCTCGATACCGGTGAGCTACTAATTTTTATTTTTTTAAATGTTTTTGTTTTCCCTTTTGTTTTTATAAAAATGTAAATTATATATATTATATGAAATAAAGGAAATAATAACAAAGTTACTACATCACAAAACTCCCATAAATCTCGTGGTAATTCCTTCATCTTTATTGACCAGAATATTACCTCTCCGTGTCTTTAATCATAAACAAACCTTATCCATCGTAATAATAATTTTATAAAGAGGTAAAATTTGTTTGTTTGTTTGTATGTAGGGTGTAATCTCCGGAACTAAAAGTCGGTTGATTTTTTTTTGAATTGGATAGCCCAATTCATGAGAAAGGGCTATGAAAAATCAAGCTAAGATTCTTATGAGCCTAGTAAAAAGAAAAAAAAGTCAGAAAGAGCGCTAAGCGAAACCGAAGTTATAACGCGAATTGTCGATGGGATTCGACGTGGTGAATCGGGGGCCGAAATTTCACGTGGACGAAGTCGTGGGCAGAAGCTAGTTTCTTTATAATTTCCATGAAGACGTAAACAAACAATACAAATATATAACAACCAAGTTACGACATAAAAGTCCCATCAATCTGGTTGCGATCAATTCCTCTTTATTAACTATAGAATATTACTCCCTGAGCCGTTTAATCATAACCACCTTATAATAGGAACCCACCCTTAATCCGTACTTAATCCACTCAAGCAAGAAAGTCGATCAAAAATAAATAAAGCTGGTTCTATTTAATTACCGGTTAATCTGTGCTAAAACGAAGTTAACTAGCAAGGGCGGACGGATATGACCAATAAAAATTCTATATATCTTCGATAAGATCGCGTCGAGGCAATTTTCCGACGTTTCCATTACCTCATTAGGTTGGGCGCGCGTTTGCGACTCGTACTGCGGATGTGCGACCGCAAAGTGTCGTCATTAGTCGTGATGCGCAGTCCTGTCGCCATTTTGGGTCAGTCTCAATGGTGATGTTGTGGTTTATGTGGCCGTAATTATGGGGGTATAGAATTTTTGTGGTGAATGCCGGTTTTCAGTGTCATATTTGAGATCTGTATTCAAGGTCGGTCAAAAGCTACTTCTAACAGTAAAAGTTGAAATGAAAAAAAATGGTTTTCCCCATAAAATATATCCTACATGCGCTAAAAGCTAAATACTGCTATAAAGTATTTTTGTTGTTGATTATACATATTTTTACAATATCGTTTTTAATAAGGTATATTAAAAACGATATTATATATCAACAAAAAAAATACTTTTTGGGCTTATCAAAAACACAACTATTTAGGTATTGAGAACAATTTCAACTCCACATCCTAAAACAAAATTTTCCCAAAAAAGAACATTTACCAAACCCAAAAAAGTCTTACAGCGTGGGTCGCAAGACTCGCAAGTGTGGTTATACACTTATCATTTTGACACGACGAGACGCCGACGACCCGACTACGTAGTCTGAGATGCCTGAGAAGCAATTTTCCGTTACTTTACGCCAAGTTATGACTGTGACCGTGCGTGAAATGAGACATCAGAGGGGCGGTATGAGTAGCTAGATTGCCTCTCCCTAATGTGGGTGAACGTGGCCTTTAGTGGGAACTGGGTTAAAATAAATAGGGGCCATGGATGTTTGTATTGGCTGTATTTATACGGTCTTACGTTCGGCTGGAGACTCTTTACCGCGTGGCTGGGTTTTGGAGAGTCTTGAATGGAAGCAGCTGTTTTTCTTTGTTGAACCGTCTCTGCAAACACACGTCTTAAGTCTCGACACTATTTGAAAAGTTTGTTAGACTTAGCTTTAGATCTAAGTCTTAACATCATACACACACACACACATCACTATGCACACACACACCATTCACACATCATAGCTAACTATGATGTGTACATTTTTACGAGTGTGCCTATAAAACCATCATGTTTACTGAAAATAACATAGTTCAGCTCTAAAATTGAAGAAACAGACAAATAACAGACTCCAATTTTCTCAGAAAATTATCTAGTCCGCACTACACAAGGGATAAGTAAACGTGTATACAAATCCTTCACATTCACAAACAATTACTTTAAAACAAGAGCAGAGCTTTCTAGAACTTTTCAGCATCGTAACCTAAATAACAGCAGCAAACACGATCTGTCCTGGCAAGCAATTATTCGGAAAGTGTACTTATTCTCTGTACATTTCGCTAAAACAGTACAATCACATAAATGGAACGTAAATCGAATTATTCGGCACTAAGTTAGTGTATGGAACACTACTACATTTTATAGGGATAGGGACTTGAAATGGTAATGACTAGGGAGTTGTTTTTAAACATAATTTCGCGTTTGGTTCTCGTAGAAACGACTTGGGTATTAATAATTCAGACGTAAGGCAGATCAGTTTTATTTATCCCTCTGCAAAGGCTAAGCATTGAACTTGTTTAGATTGATGCCATTTGAGTTAACATTCGCAGAGAGAGGGGCGAACTTTATAGGTAGATTATGCTATTTTCTTGAAATATATTTTTCTCCTAATAAAAATATTTAACGACATCATTTCCTGAATTATGACAGTTTGTAAAATAAAACGGGATTATAATGAGAGAAAAGGTGGGTTGTGCAGGTCAGATAGGTTTTTAGTTGCATCCGGTTGCATCGTTAGACTGGAAGCCGACCTCAACATAGTTGATGATGATTATAATGAGAGATATAATTTTTCCACTGCGTCATTAAAATCGTCAAAATCCATTACCTAACAAACCTAATTTTCCATTAATATAATGCTTTCACTGTTAAAAATAAAGGAATCTTTTGCAGTGATAACAAACATGTCCCCGTCACACGTATCACCCCGTATGCTGACACCCGTATCATCATGTCACCATGCATTTTATATTGATGCGATAAAATGCCTCCATTTTAAAGCAATTTGTTTGTCACTGAAAACTCTGCAATGGTATTCAATAATGGTTTGACGGGGTTAAAATGTTGATTGTTTTATGTGATACTTAGCTTTCGCCCGCGGCTTCGCCCGCTTGGATGTCAGAAATTATCCCACGGGAACGTACTACCGGAATAAAAAGTATCCTATGTGTTAATCCAGGTTATAAACTATCTATGTGCCAAATGTCATCCCAATCCATTCAGCCGTTTTTGCGTGATTGAGTAACAAACACAGACACGTATGTATATACTTATGTAATGTAAAATGTCATAGATTTTTTTTCAACGCGTTATAAAAAACCGGCCAAGTGCGTGTCGGACCACGCACAATGAAGGGTTCCGTAGTTGGGATGAATTTATCCCAAGAACAAACTTAACATTGTAGTTGAAAAACATGTTCTCCCATACGGAATGTATGGGAGATCATGTTTTTCAAACCGCAAATTTAAGTTAGTTGTTTATTACTCAGTAACTTGTACAGCCTATTTAGCTCTTATAGTTTTCCTTTTAATTTCGTTATATATACTACTGCAGTGAATTTTTTCACAAATCCAAGTACAACCATTTAGCTGGCAGGGGGGGACACATGACTCTAACAAAAATTTTCAGTTAAAAGCTTAATATTTCGCAAACGGATCCCTGAATTCAAATATGGTTTGTACAAACTCACAATATTTTTAAACGACCTTTCTAACAATACCCCACAACTGGGTAAGACGAGAAAAAAAAAAACTCCCCACTTTACGTATATTAAAAGAAATAATTTTTCTTGATTTTATTTTACCACTTTGTCGGCATAATTAATATGATTATATTATAATTTATATATATATGCCAAATTACAGCTTTCTAGTACTATCCGTCTCTGAGCTAAGCCGCGGACAGACAGACGGACAGACAGACGGACAGACAGACGGACAGACAGACGACAGACAGACGGACAGACGGACATAGCGAAACTATAAGGGTTCCTTGTTAACCCTAAAAACATTATCAACTATCAAAACGCACTTCTCGAATGCAAGCAGAATATGACTTTATGAGCGTTTTATTGATGTGTAACATCTTTCGTTTTCCTACAATCTGTGGAAGTGATTTCATGAAAAGGGACGGAAGTAAGTAACAGGAAGCCGGCGAAGCGCGCGCTATTATTTGACTAATGAGCGCGCGTGGTTCAAGAGTTGGCCGTCAGATGGTACCAACCCATTTTCCGAGAGGTTGGTACTGTTAGCCAAGATGTCAGATGTTACACATCATATGCGTCTACTGTAAGGCTCGCTCGTTTTTTTTATTTTTTATCATTTACACGTAGGTTACAAGTCATATCTTATCATCATCCACGGCCTGACTTCACCCACTGCCTCTTTTTTCATGTGCTAATCTCCATATTCCTGTGCCAGCCGTATCCAGGTCACATACCTAAGTACATACATTTATTTTTCTAAAATTCGCATGCTTTTATTGAAAACATATTGAGCGCTTTCCATGGTTCGAGCGGTTAGCTCAAACCTTATAATGTTCCCACTGCTAGGACACAGGCCTCCTCTCGGTGAAAAGGAGTGGGGTGTAATCCACCAGGCGGATGCGGGTTGGTCTTCAAATTTTTGGTTCTAGGACACATCGGTTTGCTCATGCTGTTTTTCGTCACCGTTTTGAGAGGAATGGTGATGAAATAATTAACACAAAGTAAAGCACCTCTCTGGGTTAGGACCTACGACCTACAAGTCGTAAGCCGCTCAAACCTAAAATATCGAAGTGATAAAGTATGGCTCTCAAAATTGTGTAAGAGGTCACAGGTGATTGACCTTAGTAAAAGATTCTGCGTACACGTTTAATCTTAATTTATCATTCTCTAATTTTCCTTTTTCGCTTTATTTGAGTTGTCAATATACTTTGTGTTTGGGCAGCAAATACTGCCTACGCCTGGCCTTGATTTCTTGTATTTATTACCTGTGTAGCTGAGTACCGCCTTTTGTAGTATTTATTGACTTGATTGCGTTTTCTGAAGATTGACACAGATTTCTGTTATTTTCAAGAAATGTTATGTTACTTAGTAATTATATTTTGGCTTTATTGGGAAAGAGAGCAGTGGTGTACCGGTGCTAACTGTCCCGATTTACGAGTTGTTGGTCGTGAGTTCGAACCCAACAGGCTTTACTTTGTGTAAATGATTTCATCACCACTGCTCTCAAAACGGTAAAGGAAAACATCGTCAGGAAAACGGCATGTCTTAGAACCAAAAATTCGAATTCATGACGTCTACCAACCCGCACTGGGCCCGCGTTGTAGATTACAGGCCAGTCCCTCTCGATAAGACAGGAGGACAGTGTCCCAGGAGTGGGAACATTACAGGCTCATTATGATGGGACAATTATTACAGAGAGAGACAGACAGAGAGAATTGTATTAAATAAAAACAAAAAATCGAACCCTTAATTTTTTTGTAATTGCATGATTTGTTTGAAACTTGTATCCTGTTTCTTAACTGGTATAGGCTTAACTGTTTAAGTAGCTTAATGTGTCATTTGAGGTCACTAGGCAAACCAACGTGACGAATGAAGTGATCGATTGGTCAAAGTCACATGTATGAAAGATGAACGCAGTTTGTACCTACCTACGTCCTAAATACAAGTAGCAAATGCATAGTTTCTGCTATACGTAAGAGAAAACCCGAGAGCTACATACATCCATTAACAGTAACTTAAACATTCTAGCAACACGCTGTGTCCTACAGAATTAACATAGAGACACTATTGTACCATCACAATACATAATGTATTCATTATTAATGAAATGTAGGCCGATTCTCAGTGGCTCCCTTTGAATCAGATGAAAAGGAGGAGAAATCGGGTTGGACGTGCGGCGGGCCACAATGACTAGAGCGTCGATAGTCGATACTGGGCGACGAAGTATTAAATGTGGTGGTATTTTACCTACTTTTTTAGATTAAGTGTTTATGAGATTATTGGCAGTGTAATGATGGTTTATCAGCTGCGTGATTGTAGTGTTTTCATGGTACCGGTTTTCATTTGCTGAATTTACATTTTAATTAGACCGTTGCATTGGTTACTATTCAACTGTGAAGATCATAATTCGTTCGGTAATGTAATTTCCTCTTCAAGTTTAATGCCTTCTATGTCTTCTGTATTTGTCTTTTGTGTATGTTGTATGTCTTCTGTTTGCTAGGTATATGTATGGACTTCCATACCTTCTTGACCTCAGACTACATACGCTTTCATAGAAACTCCTATTACCACTAGGTGCCTATAGAAAAATGTGTCGCCTATTCGTTAAAAAGAAAATTCTAGAATTTACTGCGCTCTCGGTTCCTCGTTAGTGAGGTGGCATGTAGCGGTGCTGGCCCGAGAATTCCTAAGCTATACAAGCTAAGTAAGCCATCTATAAATGTGAACATAGCCTTATATAGTGAAAAGAGCAATAAAAGGTGTAACACTAGCCTTCTTATTCATGAAAACCTGTCAGTCATATTCTCGAACAGTTATGAATAAAGCTTTTGAAATTATGCATTGCTCATCTGAACCACTTGTTTCTAGTGTTGACCGTCATTTCCGGAAAAATGTTTTTGCTGTGTCAAATCGTTTATGCTGACAAGTATAGAAGGTAATTCGAAAAGTTATTCTCCAAAGTTATATCATGTTTTGTAATCTCTAAGGATCGTACTAGCTTGCATATTGTATCAATATTCATAACGTTCTTCAACACTGCAAGGTAAGACCAACTTTCACGCCATTTTCCCTTGATATTTTATAATTACCTAAGTGATGTTTCTTGTATTGATTGTTTATTTTAATTGGTATATCTCTTATTAACATTATCTTAAGATATACAATGCATCATAGATCTGTGTTATAGATTGTTGCAACAATTTATGTTCCTTGTGGCAATGATCTCATATAGTACCTGAATACATACAGAATCGACTTCAAAATGACAAGTTATGAGTCGTTTATTGGCCTCGAGCCATGTCGTAAGTCAATTACAGCACAATAATTAGTTTATTGCATCCTAGCCAAGATTATGGATGAAATGTATGAAGTATTGTATAAAACAATATATTTTTTCAAGGCAACAAGGCAAGTTATTTTAACCATATAATCTTCTTCTTCTCGTGTGGTTAATGACTAACCTGGTGTCAGTGTTTTAAAGCCGCCCATGGGCCTCTGACTTGGCTTAACATGCCGTCGAGAAATATCTCTCAGTCATGTTTCCTCATGATGTTTTCCTTCACTGTTTTTGAAGCAAGTGGTAATTATCCAATATGCAATTGAATTCGAAAAGTCATAGGGGTGCGTGCCTTGGGTTCGAACTCGAGATCTATGACTTGGCAGTGTGACGGTCACACTACTAGGCTATCACTGCTGCCATATAATGAAAAGCACCATTGAATTGACCTACCCTTTTTTTTTTTTTTTTTGAGGGTGGGAAATCATCAAATGACTTCTCCCGCTCTGGGCAGAGCGAGAGGGTGTGTCAGACTTTTACTGACTAAAACCCACCCGTGTTCCTTCCGTTGCCTGTGTGCCGGGGCCGCGTTATCCCTTTCGGACAAACCCGCAACCCCAGCAGGCATTGGTCTTTCGACCCCGTCGGTTGGTGCTGACATCTCTTTGAGGCGCGCGTGGAACACAACGCGCCGTCGACACGGGCCTGGTCCTTATCGGACGGCGAGCTGCCCATTGCTCACCGTCCGCAAGCCCGCGCCTACGGTGGCCGGAAGTCGGCTCTGGACTCCCGACGCCCGGGGCGTCTCCTGCGGCGACTAGGGCCGCGAGGGCGTGCAGCTTGCATCTCCCTCGCGCGCTCCGCCTCCTCCTTCGCGAGCATAACTGCTTCGCAGAAGGAGGTGACGGCCTCCCATGCACTCTCGCTCCGAACCATGGCCTGAACCAGGGCCGGACGCGAGAGATCGCCGCCGCCGATCACCTCCGTGAGGACACGGCGGTGCTCCGCCCAAGCTGGGCAGACCTCCACCGTATGCTCCACCGTGTCCTCCGGAATTGACCTACCCTGCAAAGTGAAATAACGAAAATTTAATTATTTTACATTCATTTTGTATTCATTATGCTGTTGTAATTCAGTGCATTTATTGCGTGTTACGTGAATGGACACATATTTTATTGACGTGTTTAAAATGTAATTAAGTTTGTTAGACAAGTTTTAATGTAAAGGGCATTCATTATGGTGTATAAATGTGTTTTGTTAGTCAGTCACGTATATTAATGACTACTAAGAAATTATTCATAATTTAACTGCCTTGTTGGTCTAGTGAGCGGTAGCGCTGCTATTGAGCATGAAGTCCAGGATTAGAATCGGGGGTCGGGCAAAGGGTTATTGGGTTTTTCCATCTCGAATTTGTCAGTAGTAGTCTGGATTTGTGCCATGTTGATGGCAATAGACTCGGTCCCAATAACATGGGACTTAAACATAACTGTCAAAGTCAAATAATTTATTTCAATTAGGCACATAAAAGGCACTTTGGAACGTCATAATTAACAAAAAAATAGAATTGGTTCTAGTCGCCTTGTGAAATGGCATGTACTATAGATACACTCCTGTCTAACCCATCAAGAAATACAAATGTTCTGTTTTGTTAGTAATTTTTTTTTAAATCAGCAAACAGCTGTGTTCACAGACAGCTGCTACTTAACTTCAATTTATATACATATAGACAACTTGGACCAGCTCGTAAACTTTTCTCATTACGAGTCGTCCTGCACAATCGGTAGATCATTTGCTATTACAATGTAAATACCCTTTAGGGTTTTCACAAATCGATAAGTTATACGCGAAGTTAGTACTTGTAAATGAAATAGGTATCTAGTAATAATAGTATATTTTGTTCAGATGTAGAGCTGTTTCTGAGAATAACCTTTCGGGAGTACAATAAACTTAATTTAACTAGTTTTACATCTGGGATTAAAATAGTGTTGCCTACCCACGAATTAAGGGTCTATATAGATGAACAGATGAACGAGATGATGATAATGAATGAGATATGTAGATGAACGAGTCATTATTTGGCTCGTAGCTAAGAAATAACAGCCGCTCGGGTTGATCGATCAGGTTAAGTTACGCTTGCCATGGTCAGTCCGTGGGTGACCGAGACCCTCCGTGCTTCGGAAAGCACGTTGGTCCCGGCTGTTAATCGTAGATCTTTGACAGTTACGGTTACTCAGAAGCCCTAAAGTCTGACAGTCTTACCAAGGGTTATCGTGTTACCTAGTGATTGAGTTATGGAAGTCAGATAGTCAGTCGCTCCATGTAAAATGTTGTTATTCAGCTGCATCCGGTTAGACTGGAAGCCGACCCCAACATAGTTGGGAAAGGGCTAGGCAGATTGATTACTACATAATACGTTGCTCCTATAGAAAATAGAACTTGTTCAATTAGCCCCTGTTATTTCTTAAAGTTTATAGTGATAAAATAGTGAATGAATTTATTATTGTTGCTTTAATTTTACAAACAGCGTTTAGGGGTCATACAGAAACTAAAACCTTGGTGAGATGCCACATACATACTTTGTAATTTTAAAATAAACCTTTTAATAATATTAATAGAATTTTTAATATATAAAAGTTTTCAATTAGAGTGTTCTACATTCTATTTATACATTTGACATCACCTAATTTATGAGTCGTTCCCTTGGCACACGATGCCACACTTTGTCAATCCCCTCCCTCGCCCCTTAACGTGTGACGAGATTTATCGGAATTGAAATGCGAATGTACGGGGAAGCGCATCGAAGGAATCACCTTAATCGATCTATTGTTAAAAAAAAAGGTTAGTTAAAAATTCATCAACATCCCATCTTTTCGTGTACCAATCTAATAGAGAAATAATAAAACAAATGACAGCCTCAATTACTGGTCACTTTTTTCATTATTGTTACATCCATCCTCTGTTCTGTTTTACGATGATTCATGAGCGACAGTTTTGTGTCGGCAATGTATTATTTGTCGGACGAATTCTCACAACAATTTACTATAATTTGCGAAGATATTATTCCGTATTATATCGCACGTACTTACATGTCGTGATCAATTATTAAAAGGGTGCTCTCGGGAGAAAAGTGTTCGAATATATATTTTTTGACAGAAATTCTCTTGGATATTACAAGGTTTTTAGGCAGTTGAAGGATACGTTAAGGTATTCATGAAGGTACATTTATAATAAATTTTGAAACCGTTTCACTTATAAGATGAATTTATTGAGACTTTTAGACTTACCTTCAAAATTCGATGATATATGTAAGAGTCTGAAATTACACAAAATATTGGCCTTTATACAAATATCTAAGCTAAGCTAACGAATATTGATTTAACTCATAAGATATCATAGCCCCTGTTGTCCCCTAAGTGTTAATCAGAGGTGAATTATAATACACCCACATTTCGCCAGTTATGTTTAAGTACCATACAATAGGGGGCGAGCCTATTGTCGTCAACCAGGCACAAATACAGACTCCAGGCTTCTACTGAGAAATGCCTGGTGGAAAAACCAAAAACACTTTGCCCGACCTGGGATTAGAGCCCAGGACCTCATGCTCAGTAGTGCCACTAGAAAAAATAAAAATGAACAAATTGATAAAAAAAAAATTTTTAACTAAAGCCTTAGAACCTACATAAGTAGATACCAACCTAACTCCAAAATCTAATTCCATTTCAGATAAATGAGTACGAACCACCAAATAGATAGATGAACACGATAACGCAGTCTAACGCTATTTATTAGCTAAAGTGCCTATTTCGTAGGACGCTACCAAATATCCCAGACTTGGTTAAATCTAGCCGAAATCAGATTACCTTGGGACGGCTTGTAGACATGATATATGATTATAGAATGAGACAGCCACAGAGTAAGTGTTTAATGGTTTACTGATTGAAATAGTTACCTCAGTAAGTACGTATACGTTATAAGGTAGCTATTTTGTGAGTCTGGAAATGGGTGTGTTTTGACTGAATTTGTTATGCTGTGGTAGATTTATTCCACTTGTGTTTTTGGTATAAAACGTATCATAACTATTATCTATTACATATTTCAAGCCTGAAAGAGCGATTACCTAGTAATTACTGGTAAAAAAAAAGAAGTTAATATTGCAATTTTTTGTTACATTTTTTTGATTTCCAATTGCTTTAATTTTCTTAGTAAAAGCTATCTACAGATTTTAAGCAAACCATTCATGGTTCTACCAGACATTCTGCCATCATATTCTTATAGTGTAACCATAACAAATCCTGGCTTTTCCCGTACCAACATTTTACCAATACAATATAGTGGCTTAACTGTAGCTTGAAGTCGAAAGTACCGGAGATTGCACTGTCGTCGTGCCTTCGTTAGCGATAACTGCCGCAGTGTCATAGGACGTAGTTTATAAAACTATGTACAATATTGTATCTGTTTGGATTGATCGAGGAAATAATTCAGAGCGATTTAGTTATGTTTGTGTATGTAGAAGATTAGATAGATAAGGCGGATTAAGTGTTCTTTATTGCACACAATTTTGAACGAGTAACAGAATGTATAGTATCTCTTAATTTATAGGATCAAGGTAATACTTTATAAACAGATTTATTCGTTGTAAGTTCTGGGCTGACACTGGTTTGAATGTCATCGAAACACAGAAAAGGATTTTTGTAAACCTGCGTTCTTCTCTTCTTTGTCCACCGATTAGGTGGACTGATCAAATAAAATCCGTGGTTGGAGGCGCCAGACTGTCATGCAACAGAACCAGATGGAAGGACATTGTGAGGCGGACAACGACTACACTTGCGATTGGACACAGTTAATTGTGACCACGACCGCTTTGTCAAGACCAAAGCAAAGAAGCGGAATAAGAAACCTGTGTTCTTCCCCTCATAACTAAGACTCGTAAGAGCTGATTATCCCTGCAATCTTTTGGTTTTTCTAGTCTTCTTACGTAAGCCTGCTATGCAGCTATATTCGTATTTCTCTTACCAGGGGAAGAAAACTGTATTAGATCTTATCATACAAATCCTATTTTTATCGTAACCGCGATAAAATAGCCATGACTGAATTTAAATATTTTAAAACTCTACTGCAGTAGCCGAAGTAAGTAATCAAGATTGGCAGACGCTGCAAAATTTTCCTGGTTTAGAGTTTATTTTAGTATCCCATACAATGTTTCCAGTGCTTTATAACTTTATAGAATCTGCTATTGAATTTCACTGCTGTATCATTTATCTATATCCCTCTTTTAAACTCCAGTGGTAAATAGCAATATGTATCACAACTCTGGTCCCCACTCGTAAGTGCCGCCGGCGTCGTCGCCTAGTTTAGAGACCGCCATAAAGATCAAATGAAGATCGCTAACAGTTGCAGACCGACGTGAAGAAGCTAATTGTAAGGTAATAATTGTAACATTGGTTAAATAAATGTATTATATTATATCTTTACATAGCAGAAACAAACTCACTTTTTGTGTATTGTTTGTGTGATTGCTTAGTTCTTTCAAACTGCACAATGGATTTTGGTACCATTTATTGCGAAAGGTTTTTGTGTATAATACATTAAGATTGAACTTATATATAGTACAAAACTCACGAAGTTGACGTTGTAGTTGTGGGAGTTGTTTGTGTGAAGCCCCCATGCTTCGGACGTAAAGCTTTATCTGTCCGGCTCGAGTCGGATTGCCTTCCCATCGGACCATGAGAGTAAGGGAACAGAGAGTACACCTCTGTTGGCACATACTCGTACACTTGTGCACTATAATATTTCCTGCGTCCTTGGCTAATCTCCGTTGAGAGGCGCTTGGGCTAATTAATAACAGCCGCACGAGTCAATCGATTGCCGTGGTTGGTCCGTAATGGTGACCATCTTTACATACCAAGAGCCCTCCGTACCTCGGAAAGGATGCGTTGGTCCCAGCTGTTATTTGTAGATCTTTAACAGTTGTTATCGGGTTGTCAGAAGCCTGAAAGTCTAATAACCAGTCTTACCAACGGGTATCGTGTTACCCAGTAACTTGGTTGTGGAGGTCAGATAGGCAGTCGCTCCATGTAAAATACTGCCACAACAGCCACAATAGTGCCGCAATACTGCAAAATACTGCCATGTGTAGCTGGATCCGGTTAGACTGGAAGCCGATCTCAACATACCCCCTGATGATGACTTGGCTAATCTCCATTGAGATTGGCCACCGTCGCTGAAATTCGTCGGGAGGCTGGGAAGACCCCTGTGGAGCTTGGGCGGGCTCGCTAGGCTATAATAAAAATGTAGCCAGTCGATTCCGACCCACTTTCCGCTAGCCGATTGACTTGATTTTTTTATGAATGAAAGAAAAGAATTGGCAGGAAATAAGAAATGTCTCAGAGAGACTTCACGGCTGAATGAATCTGTTGACTGTCATAACATTATCGATATTTAGTTCTGTATTGTACTGTACTTTCATGTCGGTCGGATTTTTGATCGTGTTTTTATAAGAGACTTTCAGAATATTCATGTCTTTGAATTTTGCTACCAGTTATTTGAATGAAAATGAAAAAAAAAACAATAAAAATGGTTTATTATTGAAACAAGTAAATATCTTATTATCAAGTGATTGGAGCCTCCTTTTAAGGAAATGAGCCTGTGTTCGGAGACTCCACTCTACTCATGAATTAAATACGTATAAATTACATTACTGTTTTATTTTATTTTTTATACAAGTGCAGATGCTAGAGGAGCTTGTGGCTAAGTAATAACTGCCGCACGGGTCGATCCATCAGGTTAAGCTACGCTTGCCGAGGTTGGTCTGTGGATGGGTGATCATCTTTACATATCGAGACTCCTCCACGCCTCGGAAAGCACGTTAAACCGTTGGTCCTGGCTGTCATTCGTGGATCTTTGGCAGTCGTTACGGGTCGTCAGAAGCCCGAAAGTCTGACAACCAGTCTTAACAAGGGGTATCGTATTACCCAGTTATTGAGTTTTGGAGGTCAGATAGGCAGCCGCTCCATAAAAAAATACTGGTATTCAACTGCATCCGGTTAGACTGGAAGCCGACCCCAATATAGTTGGGAAAAGGCTAGGTAGATTGATACAAATGCAGATGCTAAATTAAATAATAATAATTTATAAATAATAATTGTATTGAACCGGAAAGCCTTTTTCCTGGACTTTTTGTGGTGCTAATAATTACAATTTTGCCAACAAAAGCAAGAATTGCCTGCACAGCAGATTATAACAAGCGTCACGATATGCTTTCCCATACTAAACGAGCCTTACAGAGATGTAATTACCTCTCTCAATCAATTAAGACCAATATCTAAATAAACTCTTCCTATGCCAATAACCTGAAGGCTAGATCTGAGTTTAACGCATAATTACACGTTAACTAACATCAACTGGTTTTCTAACTGGACGTGAGATGAAAGATAGTTATCTGTAACAGTCAGGATCGAGGAACGAACGCACGACGTTTATGATTCTAGATATAGATTGCACGGTGATTTTAAAAGAGATGTATCGCTTCCTTGTTTCCAACATGGTTTGGAAAATGCACGAACGTTTAATTTGATAAACGATCGTTAAACATGGATTTGTGTAATGGATTTTTACCTCCGGTTGCTGAAAGCCCGATCAAATCTCTGATCAGGGATTCAGAAAATCTGGCGTAGTCAAGTGTAATGAAACTATCTGACGACTTACTACAACTTGAGGTATACAAATTCGCGACAACATAAACCACCACAAATAAAAATCACATAATTCTTATAAAATGTTTAGATTTAGGTCACTTGTAATTTACGAACAATGAAACCTACAAGAAAATCCACTAGTAGAGAATACTTGTGGCATTAAGTCCGCCTGGGTTCAATTTGCCCGTGTGGTGCCGGATGTAAAGAATAGTACCATCCCATTTCTTCCCGTGAGTGTCATAAAAGGCAACTAAGGACTCACTAGAGAATGGGCAGCAGCGTTCTCTATGCATTTTAACACCATACTGCGATCGCCAACCTGCCTGCCAAGCGTGGCGATTATGGCAAACCGAATTCAACCAAATTTCAACACAGGGGGGTTCAGAATAATGTACTGAATCCATGGTATCAGTTTACGCGTCGATATACCTGCCACCCTGTATACATGCTGTTATAAAATATTTACATGCTAATTATAAAAGATTAGAATTACATTAATACAATACAATAAAACTTAACTTGATTTTCAATATTGTGTCTGAATGAATTAATATTTAAAAAAAAATACTGTTAGTAATACGCCATAAAACCGACAACAGAAACTACAGATCAGCCTCTAAGTTCAAAAGCCATCCCTTTATTTCCAAGTACACGGAACCCATATCCCTCCTATTGACTACAAGTTCCGTATATCCAATGAACCTTGAGTATAATTAACTCTGATTATATCTTATAGCCCGCGTTATCCCTGAGGGCTAATCGACACGCCGATAGCCTCTAATACGCGTATAAACTCGACTATATGGATATGTGTGAGGAGATTTTGCTGGGAAACTAATATTATGTGTGTACCCTTTACAATAACGTAATATGACTCTTCGAATGTTGAGCTGGTTTGTAGCATACAAATCACACGATATTCTGTATTAGGCTTCGAAATGATTGCTAAAAGTTTATCTATACTCCAACGGACATGACAGCTGTCATGTAACCGACTAAACGTAATGCCTGTCACTTCAGTTGTCAAGCTACTACGCACAGTTGTACTCTAAAATATTGAAAAGTTTTAATTAGTTGACTTGTTTGGGCTCTTTACAATACACAGATTAGAAAATATTATATTATTGTTATAAATCTAACAAAAAAAAATTGTTCAAGCAGTTACTTACGAAGAGTAGTTTAAGAATAAATAATAAAGTTTAACATACATTAATAAAAGAGGAAACTATCGTGAAAATCTAAATTTAATTTGGATATAACGTATTTTTCAAGACGAGAATGTCATCTATAAAATCCCTTTTTATGATTTGTTTACCTTTATTTAATTACCTAAACCAATGGAATTATCCCTATACTCCTTATTCACCATGTCTAAACAATTTAGTGGTAAATATTTAGTTGTAGGTATGTTACGAATACAAACTAACACAGTAGTTGAGGCAAGTCAAGCAAAATTCGAAACTCCGGCCAGTTTTACCTATGTGGATTAATAAGCATTTATTTTCAGAAAAAAAAAATCTAGCGTCTACATTGATAAATAACACTTGATTCGCCATGGGAATCGTATTTGCGACTCTCGGGTAATGAAAAAGTTATAATCAAAATAAAACCAATTTATAAATAATCTAGTTTCATGTGAATATAAATATTTTTGTTGTGTGTGTTTTGCAAACAAAAATTAGGGGCAGCGTTGAAACTGTCGCACTAAAAGTGTATTCAAATAGTTTTTTAAAAGCTATCAAAGTTTTTAGAATACAAAGTGCCTTTTTAAGAGAATAGCTGGGGGAAGGGGGGAGGGGGATCGACGTTGCTCGTAGTCACGTCGATGCTGTGTAACGTTTGTGTTATTATATGTTGGTTATAAATAAACAGCAATGGTTCACAGGCTACAGAGTGAGTGAGAGTCTTCGGAGTGTCCAAGAAGAGATTAAGAGGTCGAATCTCGAGTGTTGTGCGATAACGAGAACCATCTTCCTAAGTTTGAGGGATGTCACAATGGCTTTACAAAATAATATATGTATTTTACAGTTGCTTTTACCACACGGGGTGTGTTTCAAAACTAATGCAAACTCAAACCCAAAAGAACTCAAACTCAAAGTATTTATTTCAAATAAACCAATTACAGGCACTTTTGAATTGTCAAGGGGTCGGTCAGTCAGAAAGATGAAGTTAGTTGCAATTATTTCATTTCTTATGACAAATGATTCGGTTGAGTGTAGTTATTACGAGCAACCACAAGATGACAATATTTGTATTAATATATGGTACGTCTAGGAAAATAATTGTTAAGCAAAATTACTACCACCAACCACCACTATGACCAACTTAAATTGTCCATATATTCAAATTACAACTGTCATACTTTGACTGTTCCAGTAATCCACTAAATTATACAATCATTACCAAATTCACGCAATTGTACGATGGAATTTGAAATCTCTACGTCGCATCGCGTCAGTGTAAACATCAATCGTCCTAGAAAAATTGAATCGAGAAGGAAAATGGAACCTTTCGATATCGGAAAACATATTGCATTGAACGTTGGAATCAGTAATATATATGTACTGTATAGCGTGTTGTTATATAAAAGACAGAAAGTGGAATAAAATTATTAAAGTAACACTCATACCATTTTTTTGAAAGCACATCTCGGGTTTGTATTAAATAACAAAAAAAAAAATTTTATTATGAAAAATATTGACACGTCTCTCATTATTTTCATTTCAAAAAGGGCCCCGAACTATCGTCTTAACGAAATGAAAATCTGTATTGTAAGCTGTCAACAGTTTACCGGAGGATATAAAAAATGTGACAATATATACACATTTATGCAGATTAAAGCAATATAATTATCACAACATTTGAAATAACATAAAACAGACTATGCTAACATAATGTCTCTAACACTAACTAACTAATGCTAGTTAAAATCACTTAAATATCTCATTATAAGCGAACGACTAGTTTTAAATTCTGAGAAATAAAGTTCTTTAAACCCACAAGTTTTGCCTGAATTTCTGAGTGGTGAATCGAATAGTCGAGCTTTAGATTTTAACTCAAAAATAGTACCCCAGTCTCATCTGAATTGTGCATAGCTCTAGGAAATAATTCTGGAATTAAGCAGCCACACTATGTTTTAATTCACTTTATTGGCGAAGTAATAACAGCCACAGCGGTCGACCGATCAGGTTAAGCTACGCTTACTGCGATTGGTCCGTGGATGGGTCACCTTCTCTACATAACAAGATCCCTCTGTGCCTAGAAAAGCACACTAAAGCGTTAGTCCCGGTTGTCATTTGTTACGGGTCGTCAGTAGCCCGAAAGTCTGACAACCAGTTTTGCCAAGGAGTGTTATTGTGTTACTAAGTAACTGGGTTGTGGAGGTCAGATAGGCAGTCGCTCCATGTAAAATAATAGTATTCTGCTGCATCCGGTTAAACTGGAAGACGACCCCAACATAGTTGGGAAAAGGCGAGGCAGCTGACTGTCTCTTAATTGGCAGCTCTACTTCTTAAATAAGTGTTACGGAATATATTTACAAACTATCTAAGTTTGTCGACACCGCCGCGGAACACAGCCCAAATCATGTCACTCTGAAAACGTCGAGAATTGAACAAAAGTTTCCTTTCTCGATGGCACCGCAAACGCTCCTGAAAGGCCTGACAACCGTGACCTAGAAACTTCAACTGAGAACAAAATTGACACGCAAAACCTGCTTTTGTTGTAGAAGTCTTAATATTTCCACTTGGAAGCCGATAATCGAGATTTATCGAGCCTTTGATATTATTCGTTTCTAAATTGACTGTCTCTGAAAGTGGTCTTGGAAATATTGGGTAAATTGTTTGTAGAAATATACAAGATTATTGAAAGATATAATTTTTTAATGTCAAACTGTTGTAGGACAAACTTATATCAGAAAATACCGTGTGTTAGGGTGTGCCTCGAAGTTTGCCAAACGAAACCCTATTACTAAGCCACCGCGGTCATAAAAGAATCGTGTTTCTTTCAGCGTTTTTTTGCTAAATATCAAAACATATACAGTTGTACGGAATCTTTAGTGATTCGCCGTTGCATTGAGTTTTCTTAAAGGTGCTTTTAACAGCACTTCATAATCACACACCTACGTCATCATCATCTGGCTACCGTTTTCCCAACTATGTTGATAATCAATCACACATGACCTACCTAATAAAAGAAAATTATTATTTAACAAGCTTGATGAGTCAATGTTTCTAGCCTAAGGTCACAACACCATCATCTACAACCCTCTTCCGTTCATTATACCTACAAATCCCATAACTTGACTGACAGCCATTGTTGTCATTGGGTTTTTGCATCAGGAATTTGTGTCCGGTTGACGGCAATAGGCTCGCCCCCTATTACATGAGACTTAAACATAACCGGCGAAATGTGGGTGTACTAAAGGATCACGTCTGCCTTACCCTGAGGAATACAGGCTTGATGTTATGTTAGACTGACAGCACAAAACCTCTTAGCTTGCACTAATATTTCAATCCTTACCGCGTTGGACTCCCGCCAAAATATGACGTCATAATGGCGGCTCCTGTATTAGTAACATGTTTTAGTAACTAGTATTGTCGTGTCACCAAAGTAGATTTTAGTGTGGTGCTCTAAAAGCCTTTGTGTCTGTCGCCGCAGTTTGTCTCTACGATTCTAGTAGTAATTGGAGAGGTAGCAAAGAGTATCATGTAGTATAACAATACTATGGAAGTACCAAACAGTGTACAGACAACATCAACGTTTGTATTATTTAATGTTTCAAAGTTATATAGATACCTACATAGCCAGTATTGTATTATATTAACAACATTTTCTCGATATTAAATGCCGTTATGACAAAGTATCTGCCATCTTCGCGTTGCGTGTTCAATTTCTGAATAGGGACAGATATTTGTGTGATTTATCTTCAGATATTTGTTCCGATTGCGGATATCAGTGTCTGGGTGTTGTATTCAGTGTCATCAAAATACGAAAACCTTAGAGAATTGTATGGGAATAGTAACTTTACAGTTTTCGGAAGGTGGGTACCTACTAAAAACTATTCAGTGGAGTTGAAAAACAAAATGAAACGTAGAAAAGTCTTTAGCGTGTACGTCGTACGTGTTGATAATATTCTGCGAGAATATAATAGCTAATTAGCTAAGCCGTCGCCAAACCATGCTAAGCCGTTTTGACTAATACTAGGCGACAACTACTGTTGAAAATCAATCTGCCTAGCCTTTTCCACAACTCAGTAACTGGGTAATACGATACCTCTTGGTAGGACTGGTTGTCAGACTTTCGGGCTTCTCACGATCCGTAACGACTGTCAAAGATCTACGAATGACAGTCGGGACCAACGGTTTAACGTGCTTTCCGAGGCATGGAGGAGTTTCGGAATGTAAAGATGGTCACCCATCCACCCGCGGACCAATCGTGGCAAGCGTAGTTTAACCTGATCGATCGACCCGTGCGGCTGTTATTACTTAGCCATAAGCCCCTACTCCTTCTTTATACGGTAGATAAAACGAAAAATACGTAGGAACTAAACTTTTAGAAACAATTCCAAATAAATGTACCGAACAAAATGTTCGACAATATAAGGAGTTAGTTGTATGAGGCAGCAGTTTGTGGCGCCCGCCCTTTCCCTGTACCTTACTAAGTTATATTGGATTCTTTGGGGAACACAAAGTAATGTCCAAGGAAATTAGAATGAAAACAAATTCAAATTATAAGTTGCTTTTGTGCTGGAGAAAAGACGGAAAAAAAAATGCATAGAACAAAATTGAGGGTGTGAGCTCTTAATCTATTATCCTAACTTTATAATATTACTAGCTTTTGCCCGCGACTTTGTCCGCGTAGAAGACGAAAATGGTTCTAATAGGATATTTTATTGGTTATATACGTTATTAGTTTTGTTATAACATGTAAATTATTATGTTAAAATGTTTGAATAATTATAAAATATAACAATCTTTATAGTGCAGGGATATAAAAGTTAAATAATACTGAAAAAAAAAAGTTATATTTTATGAACGAAAGGCGAAAGTTACACGGCTGTATTATCTTTTTACAACGAAATCGAAATACTACAGCTACCGCAGTATTTCTTTGTAAACAATATTTTTTGTTTTTCTTTCGGGTGCTAGAATCACCAGTCTCTGTGCGCTTACTCTGGAGTATGCCACATAAAACTGGCCGTGGGAGAAGCAGCTTTCCGTCAAGTCTACTCCCGATACCTTAAGAGTTTGACCTTGAGCTTTGTTTATAGTCATTGCGAAGAATACTTTGATGTGAAACTGCACTCTCTTGAATTCGAAGGGGTAATTTGATGGTGTTAGGGGAATCCTAGGAATAAATACAGACCTCTGTAAAGCTTAAAAACCTTCAAATGCGGTTCTATTATGTATAGTACGGTGACTTTCGAGACATTCCAATTTTAAAGAGTATTTACATTGCAAGCACCAAGCCTGTATGTGAGCTCAACCTTTTTTGAATCCCTTTTTTCCCCTAAACCTTTTAGGCTGTGCGTTGATCCGACAGTCAGTCATTCAGGACAAAGCATTTTATATGTATAGTTAAATGCGAAAGTGAGTTTGTTTGTTACGTTTTCACGCTAAAGCGGCTAAATGATTTGAATGAAATTTGGCACATGGGTAGAACATGATCTGGGTAAGGACATAGGATACTTTTTATCCTGATATTCCTACGGGATCGAGACATATGCGGGCGAAACCGCGGGGCGCCTAGTAGTAGTACGAGTATATAGAATAGATTGAACCAATGAACCTGTTTAGATAATTAGTACCTGGGCGACCGAGCTCTGCTCTGGTGAAAAAAGAGAATGCAAATTTAATATTATCGGATAGTTCATACTAATTCCATTTATAGTACATACTAATTCCATGCTGCTATGATAGTAGATCCTTACTAATTTCATGCTGCCATGTCATTATTCTAAGGTGTCAATTTTTTATTATTTATGTTTAGTGTGTTTTTAGTTTAATTTGTGATTTCCTGTGTGAGTCTCAATTAATACTTTTTCTTTCTTTCTTTCTTTCAATTGTCAATTTTACATTCTAAGGTGTAAAATTGTCATTATTGTTCTAAACTTTGGGCGACCGAGCTCCGCTCGGGTGAAAATACGGAGAAAACGAATTTTTCCAGATATGAGACCTATCTAGATCGGTTTTTCGCCCCCGTAAACCTCTTAATTTTCCTACAACTTTCATCGAAATCATTACAGCTGTTTTCGAGAACGTGATTCCAAATATATACAAATGTTGCTAATTTAATAGTATATATAAATATATTAAAAAGGATGGGTATTGTAAGCTTATAATGATTCTATTCTTACGCAGACCCTCTTAAATTCACTGCTTATTATTTCGAGCACGTAGCAAATAAAATGTTCGATACTTTTAGGTCCAAACATTGAACTCAAAAAGTAAAAGGCTCTCACATTACCTCTGGTCAATAAACCCATTGTCACACCGAGTTCTTTAATGTAAACGGACTTTCTTGCATCGGAAATGCCCGAATGAGTCATCAGTGAAATCGCCAATGTATTGTCGAGAATGGCCCAAAACAAATGGTCGTATATGGCTGGATGGCCGTGATGTCACAGTAACTCAGTTACTTGGTACACCGACCTATTCCCCTCCTTCCATTATAACCGGAATCAGATGCCAGTGGCAACTAGAAGATAACTTAGTGTGCCTCCGGGTTATTAGCAATATAAGTAGTTATGATGTTGCATATTTACATGAAGATAAATGCTTTCACATAACTTAACTGTATGGAAAGGTAAATTGTAAGCTCAAGTTAATTTGTAACGAACAATAAACTAAGATATTTATGTCGGCTGTAAACATAAATTGTCCAAAGCGGACCTCTATTTTCTAATTTATATTACGAACAAGTAGCTAACTAATATTTACACGTAATCTCTAGACAACATATACACGTCTGTCTGTCTGAACGTGATAAACTCGAAAACTCCCCAATGGATTTTCATACGGTTTTCACCAATGTATGGCGTGATTCACGAGAAAGGTTTAGGTGTAAAATTAATTATGGTTTTGTGTGAATTGGCTGAAATATGACGATGATTGTTGAAGATGTCGGAAAAAATCATGCCAAATGGGAGCTTTACTAGCGTGCGCTAAGTAAACCAATATAGTTATATCAAAACAATGTATTACGGAATTAATACATTGCTGACCTGGATCAACACATAGTGTACTTTTAATCCCGGTAGTGTACGTTCCCGTGGCATATTTTCTGACATCCACGCGGGCGAAGCCGCGGGAAAAAGCTAGTGTATTCGTAAATGTCACAGTTGTAAATAAGTTTACAGCAAACGCTTGCTATCCATAATCACCTTGCTTGACATTTACGCATTGATTTATGTACAAGAAAAAACACTTTCAGACGAGACAAGTTACTTTCAGAACTTTTTTTACAATATTTGTAACAACTTTTACGGAACAACGTCATTTTATATTAATCAACATAGGTTGGAATATTGTCCAAGTTTAGGATGCAAATAGGTATAATTTCTACGAAGCTACTGCAGATACGAATTTAAATAATTATCAAAGTAAGTTGGAAGTTCCTTGAATTTTAGGGTTGAACTGATAAATAATACAATAAGCTTGCCTTGCTTACTTACACAGGCGAAACTTTAGGGTGCTTGGTATTTGGGAAAGTAGGCAGTATTACTGGTTGTAAGTACTGAAAATACTATTTGTAGTCTAATGCAAATACTCCGGGCTGTTAGCAGTTGGGTAGCAAATACTTACACTACCAATTTAAACAAGGTTTTCAAATTGTTATTAATTTTGTACTCCTCTACTGCTCGCACTTGCTTACTTATTTTCCCAATGTAAACGTGCCCTTACTGACGCAAAGTTAATTAAAGTTAGCGCTAATGTAATTTACTTATCGACGTTCCTGGGCCATAAAAATAAATTATTTATATTGTTACTGCAGCTTCGCAGTAACTGTTTTATTTATATGGGTCAGAGAAACTTCGACCCAATAAAGTTTATAAGGTGTGATATATTATCTACTCCTGAATTAATTGCTCGTATTGTACCTTCTATTTCTTTGTGATCATGGGCATTTGAATTAACTTGAAATAATGGAAATGACGTTTTACTTAACACGGTTACACTTGATTAGCAAAATAAATAATCTCAGAAACAATGTGGTTTTTGACCCGGAAGAAGCTTTGAGTTTTCTTTGAAGAAGTTTTTCTTTGCTGCACAATATCCTCTACTATGCTTGCGAGTTGCGAATACCTAGCATCCAATCCGACATCTATAAGACAAAAATAATCTATTAGACTGTTGGAAAAAACAAGGTTCCCTCGCAAAAAGGGAGTTCAGCTAAGCAACGGAACAATAGCTAGATACGTCTATTAAAAATGTAGGCAGAAAGATAAGCACTTAAGCTTTTTTTAACAACATAATTCCTTAAAGCAGCTCATATTTCCAAAAAAGAAATATGACTTCTAAATGCCCCAATTCGCTTCGACCAAAATTACCAAAGCTATCATATAATCTTCCGTAACGGAATGGCCGAGTAATTCGCCAATCGTGACTATAGTCATGCTCAAGCTAAGGCTTATAAATTTTAGAACGATTCGTAGGTAATTATGAGTTTTTTCCGCAAACAAATACGAGGTTCTTGGGTGCACTGGTTCATTGACCCTTGGCAAGTATTTACCGTTGCTTCTGAGTTTACTTTCAGCTAGACTGTTCGCCTAGTTCTCTTCAATAGTGTCAACTGTTCTGTGCTCATCTGATAACGTAAGAATAAGGCTTTGTTGAGGATTTAACACTTGTTCCTCAGGCTTTCTATTGTAATTGGTCGATTGATTTACTTATAGAGTTACAATTGATGGGCTGAGAAAATAGACCGACTATTTTTGTTTTGCTTTAATAGCATTCGTCTTAGTTCACCAATAGTAAAGTAACAATTGGGGATTACACTTCTTGTTTTGTTGCTTGTTTCAGTCCTTATATATTATAATGTATATATATGTAATATACAATGTCGCCCATGGGCATGTGACCGCCCGTATTTTTCTGAATATTCATGAAAAATTATAGAAAATTAACTTTAAAAGGGGGGTCTATCTTTAATATTTTTCATGTTATTCAATTTTTTATGTTTTTAGTAGCGTTTGCCATATCTTCTATGTTATTGGCTGGATTTGTATTCTGTTTATTATTTCTAATAGCTTACGAGTTATTTTATCGGATTAACTAAAAATTTTTAGTAAAATTTGTCGACTATGAAAAAAAAACGGAGGTGAAGATTTTTTTTTCCAAAAAAACAGTATTTATTTTAAAAAACATAAGTGAAATTATGTTAATTATACATAAAATTATAGCGGGATACCGAAAAAAAATAATAAGAAAAAATGAAAAAAAAACAATTAAAGATAGACCCCCCTTTTTAAGTTTATTATCAATAATTTGTCATGAATATTCAAAAAAATACGGGCGGTCACATACCCATGGGCGACATTGTATATATGTAATCTAGTTTACTTCATTAATATTTCTTATTTAAGCTCTTTAGCTTTTTTGACTATTCTTTAATTGTTGTAACAAAGTCATTTACGTGTAGCAACAACAATTCTATTTTATTCTATATGTTTTCATTCAGGTGAACAGCTTGGAGACAACTTTCGTTCGCTCAATAGTGTCGTCTGCGTTAGTGGTCATCTGATAAGGATAATACTGTCATTGTTAAAATTTTACACTTGTTCACTAGGCTTTCTATTAGATTAATAGATAAAGATGTAGTTCTTTTTGGAAGAACATCGTTTGTTAAGTCTTTCTAAATAGATGATGCGTTCGTTGATTGATGTTAATTGCAATTTCTTTGAATTTCATTATAGATACTTTGTTGTGGGTTGATTAATAGAAACGAAAATAATTACTTGTTGGCTATGAATTGATCTTGCTTTATCAATTTTACATCCACTTATAGTTTCATTGATTTAATAAGTGCGCGTCCAAATATTGGGTTTGCTACTTTTGAGATTTTACAGACTATTTTACCGGACTTTGCAATGTTGAGAGCTTCAAGGTAGGTTATCTAAAGATTCATGAGGCACGACTTGAATTTATAATCAAGATCATAGATACCCGTTGAAGACCCAATAGTTATGAATTCATCTGTAATAATCCAGTAAATTATGTACTGCAGTTTTGAAACATCTTACGACACGCTTTGATACGTTTCAGCAACTCGATCTTTATTAAACGCTTTGTAATTCCACCAATCCATAACATCGCCACAGAATTTGAATCAAACTCTCACTGCGGCTCCCACGTGTATTGCAGATTGCTAGTATAATTTCAATCAGCATCGAGCACGCCACGTTTATGCACGAATGCACCAATTGTTGCCAAGCGATACATCACAATGTTACGAGATCGTGTGCAATGCTGCATAATACCTGCCTCTTACCCCTCACTTTCACACTGTATTAACTTTATTATTATTGAAATTGTCTTCACTCACTGAAGTGTGGGTATATTGATTAGTAGTGGGACTGAATTTACGGTCTGTGGTTGGTAATGGAGTAGTTGGCTTACATTTGTACGTTTATGTTTATGTTTCCTTATAGGGATAGCTACGGTTGGTGTTTTATTTTCTTCTTTCATTGTGTTTGTTTGAGGTTTTGATTAGATTCAGTGCTGGTCTATCAGTTACGTTACTCATAAATTCTACTTACATGCGGAAAATAATGAATACAAGATTAAAGCGTGCTATTTCATGCTTATGTGTATTATTACAGACATATTGTTGTAATTAATCCTTCAGTTGCCCTTTCATGTTACCCGCGCCGCTAAGTCATAACTACGGTTATGTGGGATCAGAAGGAATGAGGTCTAATCTTTCCCAAAAACAGACATCTTTGTATTTTTAATGTCCTCATTACCTACCACTCCACTTTCTGTTTTATCATCCAATTACATGGTTACATCCTTGTCACCATTTACATGGTCTTTAGCCACATTCTGGGACATTCGTGAAGTATTCGAGCGACTGTTATTATTAATAATTCATGCTTTGTACGAATTAGCTAGACAAATGCTTGCTCACACACATTTTGCTTTTATGATTTCCAAACGAGGTCTCGTCTCTGTCCCGGTGTAGTGTAACGGTTCTTAAAACGTTGTAAAACACTTAGATTTGTTTGACATTTGTTTATGTAATTTACAATGAGTAAGTTGTGAGTTTTGAGACAACATGGCAGTTTGTGTAACTGTATTTGGAAGTTGATATTTATGTGAAATGCATGCAATGTCTCGAAGTTCATTTACCATGTTGAACTTGGTTGAACTTTGGTGTGGTATGGCGTTGGGTTCCTCATATTTCATATGTTTGATAATTATATTCGAACATAAGGCGAATTAGCTCATTATAGGTATCGTCATTAATTATATTATGATTTAATTTCATCAAATTAAATTATCATGAAGCGGTTTATATATTAGGTTAATCAAATTCTATATTCATAATTAATGTTATTGATAGTATGCGTTAGCTGAGTAGGTATATATTCTAATAATTTGAAATGTGTTTTGCTTACATTGTTGTAACACATATAATTTGACTTATAATAAAATATATGATTTTTTTTTCTCGAAAATTGTTTCATTCTATTACGCCCCACGTAAAATAAAAGAGGAAATAAATATAACAGAACGTCATGCCCGTATTAGTTACAGAGTACACCCATATTTCTCTAGTTATTCTTAAACAGAAGAAATAAA
The DNA here is from genome assembly GCA_947364205.1 of Agrochola lota. Taxonomy (NCBI): domain Eukaryota; kingdom Metazoa; phylum Arthropoda; class Insecta; order Lepidoptera; family Noctuidae; genus Agrochola; species Agrochola lota. The sequence goes on along the minus strand of OX376231.1, from coordinate 5,345,998 downwards.
GAATACCGATACTACCCATTACGGAACCCTGCACCATCCATAACCCAACCCAAAAAGAAAAAAAGAAACACACACTGTGCAAAAATATATCTGACAACAGCCTACATTTATATGTTTAATAGTGTCATTACTCACCGATGTAACTTGAACGGAACTTAGGAGTTCAGCGAGGTACACGAGGAAGTTGGAGACTCTTACGTCAGTTCAGTGAGGAACTTTATAGTTGTTCAAAGTTGAGGACACGCTGAGTGACCTAATGTCATGTTTGTGGTGATATTACATATTTAGTAATTTTAGAGTGTTGTGAGGATAAGTTTAGGTTTCTATTGTTGGTTGATTTTAAAAGATCGTGTCTTCTACATATACTCCGAGCACAAGCTATATACCAATACGTAGTTTTATAATTTATTCTATTTATTTTATTTATTTATTTATTATATCGTATACTATTAAATGAGTAAATTTGTATATATATATTTGTAATCACGTTCTCGAAAACGGCTCTAATGATTTGGATAAAAGTTGCAATATAGGTGATAAGGGGGCGAAATCTCGATCTAGCTGGGTCTCATATGTGGGAAAATTCGTTTTCACCGTATTTTCGCGCGAGCAGAGCTCGGTTGCGCAAAGTTTAGAACAAGATACCTTAAGCTACCTTAGAATAATGACATGGCAGCATGGAATTAGTATGTACCTAATTACATGGAATTAGTATGAACTTTCCTTTACTATTAAATGAGTATCCTCTATTTTACTGGTACTGCTTTTATTACTGGTATTATTAAGATTGGTAGGAACTAGGACCGACTGCTCTATTAAAATGTATGTAAAGGTTGTGTCATCTTTCTTTATCTTTATCTTTGAAAGCTATTGTATTTTAATTTAGAAACTAGATGCCGATTTGTCACATTTTGTCTAAACTAATAGGTATTATAAACAGAAAAGATACGATTTTTTGTAATGGATACACTTAAAAAATACTTAACCGATTTTAAATATTCTTTCACCTATAGAAAGCAAGATTATCAGTGAGTAAAACGAGCTGGATTATTTAGAGGCGGGCGAAGCCGCGGACAAAAGTTAGTATGAAACAACTTAATTTCATCATTCATTTAATTTTAATACCTATCATACTGGCTGACCTGAGTGTTGAGACCATCTAGAGATGTACTGAACATGCACAAGACGACAGATATGATCATATAATTATATGAAGTTAATTAAAATAATTACATCCACCGACGAAGATAACTTATTTTATAGCCAATCAAAGTATAAAGTGTCTACTCATAACTTGGTACTTCAAGACTTCTCGTAACACTTAATCAAGTTCGTTTTGTGAAGTTCTTGCGAAGTTACTGAGAACTTCAGGATATCATAACTTTTGTTCTGCTAGATTAAACTTCATTGCTCTGCGATCATGCCAACTTTACTGGATTGCGAAGTTTATGGTAAAGTAGGAAATGTAATTTATTTTTGTTGGTGATCAAGATTTTAGGGCAGCTTCAGAAAATGAGCTTGGTACGGCCGATCGATTTAATTTTCTTCTAAGATATTGGATAACTTGCTAGGATTTTCATAATATTTAGAAGAACGATAATATAATATACAGGGTGGCAGGGACATCGACGCGAAGCCTATTACCATGGATTCAGTACATGATTCTGAATGCCCCTGCGTTGAAATTTTTAGTTGGTTATTAAAAAAAAAAAAAACAGTTGTTTCATGCATGTTGACCGCGAAGGTATTATTGCACTTTTCTATGAAACACCAGTTTTTTTTTAAATAACCGTCGAAAAAATTTTACGCAGCGGCGGCGGCGTTCAAAATCATATATCATTGTAACAGAATCCATGGTAACAGTTTTCGCGTCGATGTCCCTGACACCCTGTATAATTTTGTTATTATTTTAAATGTTAATAATACATTTATCATGCTATTGTATAAATAATTCTAAATGCTCTATTTGCGCCTGGACTTTTTTGTTGGAAGATCTCATTTCAGCATTTCTGTATTAATAATTAGTTCGCCGTTTAGGGTGCGTGAAATCAGTACACTAGTGGCTATCGGGAAGTATTTGGAAAACATTTACGAGTCGTGTCTATTTAATAGAAAATACACGTAAACATAAACACTGCGTAGATGTAATACAGCTGTTATAACGTTCGTGCAATCACGGTAATCGCCATGTTGTATGGAATGCAGGAACAAACATTTTCTCTGCTTCGTGTCTCATGCAAATGACGTTCATAGTGTAATTACACTTACTTATTACAAAATTATATCCACACGAACATTGAACTTGAAATTAATTTAATGATTTTAATGCAGTGATATTTATACCAGGTTCAAATTGAAAATATTTTATTTCACATAAATCTACAAGGGCATTAATGAAACGTCAGAAGCTAGGTGCACGTTTCTAATTGGTCGTTTCCTATGGAGAAGAGCCGGCAAGAAACTCCACGGTTACTCTTTTAAAAGTAAATGGTTTTTACAATGTTTTCAAATTACAGTGTTAAAAGGTATGAGAGGACAGGGTAGGCCTATCAACAACTACCAGGTACTTAGCAAAATATAAAATGGTCCACAGATCCACAGTCTGTTAAGTCAACGATGTTCTTACATTCACAAAATTTTAAAGAAAAGAATCTTTAAAAAAGATAAATAAAATAATAATTGGTTGATGGCAATAGGCACGCCCTCTATTGCAGGAGACTTAAACATAACTAGCGAAATATGGATGTGCTGTAGATATATATCTGCTTAACCCTTCGCGAAATACAGGTTTATGGTTTGATTACTTTTGCATTTTGAAGAAAAACAAAAATTGAAAATTAATCATTCTATTACAGCCTCGTTGGTCTAGTGGTGGCAAGCGCTACTACTGAGCATGAGGTCCCGGGTTCGGTTCCCGGGTCAGGCAAAGTTTTATTGGGTTTTTCATCTCCAATTTTTCAGTAGCAGCCTGGAGTCTGGATTTGTGCCCGATTGATGGGCAATAGGGTCGCCCCCTATTACATTACCCCTTTTAAGATAGTTAATTGATTCAGGTGTGACTTTGCGGAAATCCATTATAAAATACAATAGACGACGTATATTTAGTAAACTAATCCGCGTAACTCTTCTTAAAGAGTCATAAAGAGAGGATGGCGATTGACTTGTTACGAACCCAGACCCGACGTGAGGATACGACAAGCGTCACACTGCTCTTGACCCTTGACGTGTCCACACGTCGGCTCCGGGTACGCAATAAGTCCATCCTGAGGATGCCTCGTTGAGAGGTTGAAACGTGTCGATTTTATACACGGGTTCTTTATGACTCTTTAAGAACAGTTACGCGGATTAGGTTACTAAATAGACGTCGTCTATTGTATATAATCCCTTTTAAACATAACTGGTGAAATGAGGGCGAACAATAGGTACAGCTCTGTCCCTTCAGGAAAATACTGGTGTGATGTTATGTAATATTTATCTTTATATTAATACATAGGAGTATTGTATCAGTATTCTTCATCTCTCGTATCGGCAAAAGTGTAGGTTTCAGAAATAACTCATGTCTTAGTAAGGTTTGAGATCAGGGTCCGGTACCACAAAACTTAACAATTACAATTTACAAGTTACGTACTTGTAAGATACAAGTCCTTGTATCCAGGGCTCGGATAACGGTATATTTTTCGAAGCGGTTTCGTTTTAAAAACCTAAAGAACGATTTTTTTCGGTTACGTTTGAACGGAACGTTTTTGAAGAACAACACAATTTTAATCGTTCTCAGGTAATAAAACGTTTTTAACCATTTTTGGGTTGATCGATAGGAAACTCGCAACACAACCCTAATCAATAAGTAAGCGGCAACCGCATTGGAATCAATGAAGTAATTAAATGAGGATAAGGTACAATTTAACTAAACAAGTTCATGCTTGTACTACTCGGCGCATGCACCGTGCGTCCTGCAGAAAAAACTAGTTTTTGAAAACATTCTCATTTCATTTTCGTTCTAAACAAAATGTTGTACAAAGAAGAACGAGAACTGTTAGAACATTTTAAAATAGTTATTTTAAATAACGTTTCCAAGCCCTGTTGTATCACAAAACTCTAAGCTAAACAGTAATTGTAACGGGAAACCTTACTAATAGCGTGTGTAGTGACAAGTCTACCATATTGTAACTCATTCATATTAGTAAGTTCTGTGTTAAGCAAAAAAAAAAAAAAAAAATATAAAGACTTGTAAAGTTTTGTGGTATAGGGCCCTGGTCACGTCGCGTTTAAAATATTAATTGTTAGAAAGGTAATAGTGACACTGACTGCCTTGGGTTCCCATAAATAGAGTCTATCAATATAGATAGCCTACAGGAACAAAACCGTAGTTCTAGCTTCATTCTAATCGGTCAATTGACCTCATCCTCTACCATGGTCTATTACAGCAATTTCACAATTTTCTCACCCCTTAGGTGCAACAAGAGTGATTTTGTAAAGTAGTTTAAAAGCAACAAATCATAGTTTATGGTTATTACTTAGAGTTACTGTGACTGCTCGCAGTTCAGATCTATGGGCGCGCTATAGCCCGCGGTAACAGCTAAAATATGAGCTATTGGACGGTCTCCGTTTAGCAAAAACATAGGTTTATAACGTGTTCCTTCCTAAATCTTGTTACATTTTCGTTTAAGATATTATCCTGAATTTCATGTGTACGTGTTAGCATGATTATTTGCTATACCCTCATTATTTACAACTTATTTATAACTATCTAGTTATCCACGGTTCTACTCACATCCTACTGAAACTAGTAACTACATACCTCATAATATTATATTTGGGTAAAAAGTAACTTTAATCAACTGTAATATTAATTTCGGTCATGGTCTACTTGTGTTTCCAATTACATCCAAATCCGATCATCCGTTAAAGCGTGATTGAGTATCAAACATCCGAAGCTACTAACATCAAAGCTTTTACATTTTTAATATCAGTAGGATAGGGAATACCCCATCCTACTAATATTAAAAATGTATAAGCTCCTGTCTTTTTATTATTAGTAGGATAGGGATTATTGGGATATGGGGGATAGGTTTATTTTTAATATTAGTAAACTATACTACTAATATTAAAAAGAGAGGTAGACCATTGAAAAGGTGGGATGATGACATCAGAGAGGTCGCTGGAACGACATGGGGAAGAGTGGGCCTTTGCCAACTGACAAACTGACATATATAGTATAAACAAACGCCTAATATGAAGCTGAAGACTACACTTTATTTGTTCGACTAAAAAGGCTATTATTAAAATGATAGGGAATAGAGTCCAAACCAAACTATTCATCAGACTATACTAATTTTCTCAGAAATATTTGTCATTCAACACAAACATAGCTATATCAAGGCTTTCTATTTCGCTTTCAGCCGCAATATCACTAGCAAATCAGTTTAGGAATACGATTGACCTGAAACTCACCTCGAATACCTCGTACTGAAACTTGCTTGTATATAAATTAGTTATACCTGTTTACTTGGAAACATGTTTTGGTTATGTAAATTATAATAACACGTGAGTTATCAATATATTCCAATATCGAAATCACTCGTATATTATTTAATCAAAATTGGTATTCAATAAATATAAACTAATAAATGGAATGCTAAGCCTTTTTTTTGCTCGTTCAGCGGGTAACGAATATAAGGCAATAATTGATTAATTATTTATAAGCAGGATGGGTAGGCGTTTTCCCTAGAGTTCCAGCTAAACAGTTCACCTTTCAAATATCGAAATAGAAACAATAGAAGATCAATATTAACCGCTGGTTCTTTGAAATCAGAAAAAAATAATCAGCCGTCTATTTTTTGTCTTTTTGGTTGTAATGAATAAACTCAAAAACTACTGGACGGATTAAAAACAGTCTTGGACCATTAGAATGCTATATTATCACTGAGTAATATAGGCTATAGTTTATAAAGATACTGCGCGGGCGAAGCCACTGGCGGAACCGACGCAAATGTGTGAATGGGACGAGTGACCAAATTTCGCCATTTCGACGTTCGTCCCATGGAACAAGATTTTAGTTTAATGGTCTGTACCGCACCCTTAGTGTAGCCATTATGATGATGATTCTATTTTGATCTTCAACTGTCAGGCCGAAGACTTATAACGCCAGTCAATCTCATTTAAGAACCGGAATGAAGACTCAAAATGAACGGAAACCGGACCCACACCGGAGGCGTATAGTCCCGGCCTAAACAAGCTCATTATTCCGGTAGTATTATAAGGGCTGCGTTATTCAGAGAAATTAATTCATATTGAAGCCGTAAACTAAGGGCCTAACCTTCTGGGTATTACTTGTACAAGGTTTATTTAACAGAAAGTTCAAATGATTTAAGATTTATGAATTTGGAGAACTTTTAGCATGGGAGCAACATCGCATCCTTAAAAAAGTCAACTACTTCATGGCTTCAAAGCTTACAGGGAAAAGGCTATCCTTTCCTTTTCACACTCAACTCGATTCTGAGCCATTATGGACCAATCGCTCCGATAGGCGTCCAGTTTGCCAAAAAAAGGTTTATTACTATTTAATTTTCCGAATTTTATTTCACTTTATACTACTTTACTTAATCTTGTATCCTCGAATAAGTCTTAGTTCTAATGTCATTATAATTTCAAATAAAACTTTGTTTTTAACTCATATTTTATTCAAAAATATGGAAGCTTTTACCCCCAAAAGCATTTCTGTGTAACCTTACTCACAAAAAGCCATAAGGTATAACTATAAACAGTAATCACGTACTGAATTTTAAGTCCGAAACAGTGTGCCAACAAGCCTAAACTTTTTGTTCATACTTTTTGGAAGTCTGCCACGTCTGCAAGGCAAACTTCGATCACGTCAAATGCTGCAGTGCTTTTTCATCACGCTGTCTGATAAAAAGATGTAGACAGTGATGTTGGTACATTTTGACAATGACTTGTTCAGTGTCCAGACTTGCATTGCTCTCACCTTGATATCGAACGGGTGTCAAAAATCTGGATGTCACTGCCTGAATTAAAATCTACAACAAACTCCTTACAGGGTTGTAGTGTGTTGTTGCGAATTTTATAAATCAGTTAGATTTGGGTTTGAGATTTTTAGGTTTGATAAGACTACACAAACTTAATACTAGTAATATTGTTGTCGATAATAATTATATTTGTTAAACAAACTTGCACTGGGTGCTTGTTTTGTCCAATTTATTATATACCTACGTATATTATGTTGCCGTACCCTAACCGGGTTTCATGTTGGAACTTACTTACATAAATGTAACACCTTAATGTACACATGAATACAAAAAAGAGTTTGAGTTTGAGTTTGACTTAGGACCAAAGTCCTAAACAATTCAAGACACCGTTCTCATGTGTCGCGCTGTCGCGCTGTCGCGCTGTCGCGCTGTCGCGCTGTCGCGCTGTCGCGCTGTCGCGCTGTCGTGTATTGTAGTGTAGAGATAGATATACTTTTAAGAACCTCTTAAAGTAAAAAAAACTCAGAATACCTGTGTCTCTTTTAATGATTGAAATAAGCCTACCAAACACATTTCCTAATTAATCAGTCAAACCTGTCGTTTCGCTAAGCCGGGTGTGTTGCACATTTCAGTGGCTTGCTTCCTATATGCCAGTGGTTACGCGTTCAATTTGAATCGAATAAATAGAATACTGTGCTTCCGCAGGGAGAATACCTAATTCCCGACGGTTTTAATGCTTGATGAGGTCGGCGCAAGTATTATTTTCAGTTAATTCATGGAAGCATGGTTAGTTGAATGAAATTAAATGTATTTCCAATGAATTTTACAGATAAAACAGATCTTGAACATGGTTAAATGTTTCGTCTTTTTCACAATGCTTGAAATGACTTTAGTTTCTAAGCTCGACATGTCCTGTTAAAAATACTTTTCACCAAATTTCTTTTCATAATTTTATTCAATATTTGAAAACATGACAGTTGAACTCTAAAAAGGTCACATCACAAAATATCTCATCCTGCTTTAAAACCGTATGGCTGATTCATTGCATATTTTAGTAGTATGGCCGCGATAGATGCCGTCAGCCGTTTAGCTCGGATACGATCTACAGATGCGGTTGTATTAGTATCAATTTTACAGCAGTCTGCTTCTTAAATATTTATTGCGGCTGGTTTCAACTTCAGTCTGTTAAGTGCCAGATAAGTTTCTACGATTGATATTAAATGGAGAGTGTGATGTTCTATTTTATCTTTGTGGTTGACTTGAATTGAATTGTTTTGTGTATGAAGTACCTATGTTTGTTTCCGATAAGGAATAGAATTTTATTTTCCGTGGAGTAGGATTCGTTAATCTGAGTGTAAAAAATGTGCTAACCTGTAGGTACATGCTCAAGTTTTTTAAGGATGGAACTGCTAGGCGTAGTTCCATCCTTACTTACTTTGCCTAGATGAAAGTCCCTCACACACGCTTGTTGGTAAAGAAAATGATCATTCGCTTACTGAAAACCACAAATTATTTCTACGCAGCATTACTATAATTACAAAAACGTCCTTTATTATTAAAAACACAATACAATACGTCTATCACAACGTAATTAGCCGCTAAAAAGTTACCTCACAATTACGTAGGTATGATACCGTATCGATTGATCGATAAACTGATCCGCTGTTATTAATTAATAGCGCATTGTTCTGTAACGAGTGTAACCCACTTCAGGTTACATCATGTCGTGTCAATGTCAGTTGAGTTCTCATGTGGACTGGTGGAAGTTATAGGCGGAGCAGGGGAGGTTTCGGAAGAAAGAAAAAATACAGTAGAATACAGTAGAAGTAAAAGTTACATTAATATAGGTCAAAACAATAGCAAAAGTAAGTAAATGATGAATGAGAAAGAGAGAAATATCCATTGTCTTCTTGTTAGCGTAATTTATTTAATGCAATTATTATAAGCTTTAGCAACCTCATTACCTGTAACGCTGCTAGACTTGTCTAAAAACGGATAAAAAGACAGACACCTGTTCGTCTTTTGAGTTTTTAGGTTACCATATCTAACACCAACAGGTACTTAACCTCTTATACCAATGGCTAATATATTTTAATAAACACAACGTTGCGCTCCGCTCCGCTACCTACATCATCATCGTCAGTATCTTGCTAACTTGTCTTTTTCTTCCATACTTCTCTATTAGTTGTCACTCCCCTACCTACAACGACACCATAAAAACCGGCATTTTATTAACATTTAACTATTTCATCTTCTCCGCTCTAAATCCGCTGTCATTTATCTCTTAATCCATATGAAGTATAACTGTCCCACGAGTCGCATCGGCGGCTAGTAACGGCTCGTCGCGATTGTTGGCGACCAGCGAACCGTGGAACATTGCCGTAACATCGTGTCTGATGCATCATCTACTTGCTTGTCAAAATTGAGTGAGGTAACCGATGATGATGTTGGATGTGTTGGAATCTTCCAGTTTAAAATTACACTCACTCATAAAATCGCGCCAGTATTGTGGTCAGAGGTTTACCTCTGATTATCACTTCGGGAACAAAAATATGTGCTGTCTGTTGGGACAAGTTTACTCGAACTCATTTTGGTACTTACCTCAAAAGGAAAGTCTGGGTGCTACCCCGCATTTTGTTACACGATATTTAATGTCTGGAATTTAAAAGAAACATTGACCCCTGACTTTGTTTCGCCATTTTTTCTCAATGGTAGTCTGATAAGAAATGTCTGCTCCATCTAGCTTATATTTAAAAAAATAAATATGATGAATAAAATTGATTCCAATATCCTATTTACAGAACAAACAATTTAGTAAATAATAATTTGGAAAAGTTTTTGCACAAGCTCCATAGCCGTAAATACGGTACTTATCGCGAATACTCCAGACTGTTTCTAGGATAGGATCCACTTATAATAACGTCACTTATTGTGACGTCTAATAATAACGGTCTATTACTGCCCCACTAAAGGTAAAGGCCTCTTCCTCTACTCCTCTACTGAGAGGGTATGAGCATTGATCATCACGCTTACTCACTGCGGTGGTGTTGGTTGCATGCATTTCATCATTCAGTTATTTCATCTTTGCGTATGTATTGTTATTGTTGCGGTTAAGAAAATTCAGTGTTGTAATTGATATTATAATACGTATTATGTGAGTTAGAATGAATTACCTTGACCGCTGCTCTCCATTTGAGTTTTCGCGAAATGAAGCGTTTTCAAATTTCTAAGTGGATTTCTGAATAAATTCCCTTTACATTTGTTTACTTCTTGTCTTATACATTTGTACCTAGATCTATATTTAGTTCCAATATAGCTTTTTATAGAAAAACTAGTTTCTAGAAATCTTGTTTATAGACTATATTGAGTGAATGGATATTCATATACAGGGAGTTAAAGTAAAATAGGTTTTAATGAACCAGCTCCGAAGAATAAATAAGCAGTAGTATTCGACCTTCTAACAATTCTGAAGTTCAAAGTCCACATTTAAGAGAAATTAAAATCCCATTCCATTACCTTACATAACAAATATGTCACCAATAAAGTTGAGTGACCTCCCATCTCGTGCGCCAGGTGCCCCACATATAGTCGGCAAACAACTTGTCAAAATACAACGGAACTACCGTCAACGAAATGCCGTTTCCATATTCGAAAATTCAACTTAAGACAACATACATCACTGACCTCACAAGACAGCGTTTAGAACCATCTCTGACAAAGCAAGCAATAGGAAATATCGAATTAGTAAGTCATCGAAGTAAACTAGTAGTTCTACTTGAAGTGACAATGACCGTAGCTTTACTTGTTTAGCAGGTTTATTCACAATTTTACAGTTCGTTTTGTTAACAGCTAATGTTTATGGGAGTTATAAAATATTTTTTATGTTTGCATTTATTAGCTTTTGTTACTTTATTTAATAGATGATAGGAATTTTCGAGGTTTTTCTAAGCTTCTTTTACGGAGATGTTAAAATTAGGTTACATAGATAACGAATGTTAATTTTACTGTCAAGAGCTATTTAGTTAATTCATCAATTAGGTTAGCTAAGTAATATCGAAATTTCAGAAGTGTAGTTGGAAATGAAATAATTAAGGTGACTAACTAATAAAAGCAAACAGATTTGTAGACTAGTAGGTAACTTTTTTCTAATTCTTCTTTCCAAGCGAAAGACTGGCTCTTTCCCATTGTTAAATCAATAGCCAAAAACAAAAGCTTTAAAAATACCGTATCCACATATGCGGCAGTCCATACAATGCGCTGCTGCTCGAACCAAATATGTAAATATTTGGTTCCAATGTTTGTGCCGATGCGGGAATCCAACGAGCGTTTGCACCATCACTGCAGCTATGAACCATAATATTACTACTGTCAACCATAACTGGGTACAATTTATAAAAATAATAATTAATAGTAAAGTACAATTGATTGTACTTTACTATTAATTATTATTTTTAATATCAATGTAACCAAAAAGATTCCAGTCTCAAAATCAAAACTAAATATTTTACAACATAACATCCAAAACACATAAATATTGATGGGTTGAGCTAGAAAAACCTTAGTTCATGGACTTAGATATTTATGATTTTAAAAAGCAAGTCCGCCACTGTTGGTCTAGTTTTAGAAATACTGAACAGCTACAGCAATTTAATTAGTCAGGTGGTAAATATTATACCAATGATATCTCACTGAAGAAAACTGGTTTAGACTAGTTAAAGAACTTAATTATTTTGATGTTCTCTTTAAAAAATTTGCAAGTTACAAACCAAATCTTGACAAAAGAGGATGACTTCACAAAACAAGTTCACAATAAGATTTTTGTGATTCTGTAACACGGTTTCAGTGATATACAGTACAGTAGGTCATACTTTTCTGTGTCGTTTTGGCAAAGGCCCAAACAATACGAAATGGTTTATTGTGTTTAGCTGGAAGACTAGGTACTTTAGCTTTATTTTTCTAGTTGATTAGTGAGCACAGGCTGTGCATGAACAAATACAAATGGAGATCCAATATATCTATACCGTTGTTGTTATGCCTACGGTACCGATTGTGTTTGTATACCAATATCATGGAAATAGAGTGATTAGGATAATGGTACGTATAGGATCCAAGTTTTTACCTTATAAAAACGTTGATCACTTTTGGACTTCGACACATTAAACTTATTACTAATTGTCAACTGTCATTAATTTTTATTGAGTTATGGGAAGCGTAGGATGAAGTCTATGAGAGAACAAGCAAGCCCAGAAGATGCCTGTTCACTCTCGCTTTGAAGGCTGATGGGTTTTACGTGGAAGGTAACACAGACGCTGGCAGAGAGTTGAGCTGGCGTCGACGTATTGCTTCTTTGATGATTCAGTTTTAAAATGTTAACGTGCTAAGTATGGTTAGTTTTCATTGGGCGACTGTACAGCAGTTTTAAATGATAGTGATTAGGGATGGATATATTGTTTAGATGATGACTTATAGAGAAGTATAGAAAAAATACATGTAGCGCCGACCCCACATGAATTGGGATAGAAGCGAGAGAATGATAATGATGTTTTATTTTAATTTTAAATTACAATCACCAGTAAATAATGTCAAATTATTAGTTATGTTCGTGATAGTATTGAGTCAGTAAATAATATAACTTATTCTCAGTTCCAGGTGCATGCTGAGTGTATGGGAGATCAACATGCGAGCTGTACTTTGTCTGCTGCTCGCCGCCAGCTGTGTGTCGGCTGATAAGAATGATAACAGGTAACGTATTGAATTAAACTGATTCTATATTTGAAGTAATATAGTAGTATAACAATGCTAAGAAATAAAAAAATAAAAAAGAATTTAATACAATTTAATTTAAAAAGAAAATACAATACATGTTGAGTGATTTTCTTTCTGATTAATTTTTTTACGCATTTTTGTAACTATTCCAGGCGCAACAAGCTACCATTCGTCGCTGATGCCGTCGGGAACTCGTTGCCACCACCTTCCAACGTGCCAGCCACCGTTGGCAGTCCTGTGAATCTTCTCACACCAGACCGCTACGAGTTTTACACCTTTGACGAATCAGGAGAACTTGTAAAGAGGCTCATGACTCTGGAAGAAATCCAAGCAATTGTTGCAGCCGGTGAAGAAGCTGAAGGCTTAGTAACTTTCGCTAATGACAATCAACCAACTGTTTCTTTCAACATCAATCAACCACCCTATACAAAAGTTCATAGCGTTGTGACAAACGTACAAAATGTTCTCAAAGCGCAAATGGAAGCGCACAAAAACAAACCCCATGTCCAACCTACATTAGATACGCCTGACGTTTCCGATTCTTGGAGCTTGATTTTGCCCTCAATTTTTGGAAATACGGGAGTTGATATAGTTCTTGACAAAGCATCCGGCTCTGTGACACCACCAGAGACAGATACATTAGAGGAAATTGTTGAAGATGAAGACAATTCCTTGAGCAAAGAAGGAAGTAATCAAGTTATTAGTAGTTCGACAACGTTAGGAGAAGAAAAAGTTGTTACGGAGAAATTGTCTACGACAGCAGAAATTAAAGAAGTGCCATCAACAACAAGTACCACCACTACAACTACTACCACTACACCTAGACCAACAACAACACGTAAACCAACGACAACGACTCGTAAATCTACAACTACGACGCGGAAACCTACAATTACAACCCGTAAGCTTACAACTACAACTGAAACACCTACAACCACAACTGAAAAACCTACAACCACAACTGTAAAACCAACAACAACCACAACTCTCAAACCAACAATAACCACAACGAATGCTCCAACCTCTACCACTACTACTACTACTAGAAGACCAGTCACTTCTACAACTACAACCAAAAAACCGACTACTGCAAACTCTCCGATTAGACTAAGCTCGACCGCAGGTGTACCATCTACTAAAGTTACTACTAGCTCACGTCCAATTACAACAACTATTAAACCAACAACGCCTAAACCAGTCATTAAAAAAACTGAAAAGGTTACCACGACAGAGCCTGAAGTCACAACTAAAAAGCATAGCGTAAGCATTTTGCCAGAACAAGAAGCTGAGAACATTAAGGTCAATATTCAATCTAATGCCAATGCAGTTTCTTCTACTGAGAAAAACGAAATAGAATTTGAAAAAATAAGTACCTTTATTCCAGTGTCCACCGTTAACTATATTACTGACCGCACAACGCGTAAACCAATAGTAACCTCTAAGTCTCCTACCATTTATGCAAGCACAACAAAGAGGTCTGTCACTACTACCACTCTTGAACCAACCACTGAGGTACCTAAAATCCAAACTTTTGCGACTACAAGTAAACCCGTAATCAGTACTCATAAATACGTTTCAAGTACACTGACAGAACAGGACATCGATAAAATTAATATAACTACTATAACAACTCAATCTGTATCTCCATCAACAACTACGTCGTCTACAGAAATAGTGTCTACTGACAATCTAAACACAACGGAAGATACACCAGCTGATAATGATAATGATGAAAACGAAAAAGATGGCGAGCCTTTACTTCCCTTGTTTGACGTTGCTCAAAGCATTAGTCAAATAGCTTCTGATCTCGGTGGAAGTTATCAACCAATTCCAACAACTAGCAATTTATTAGATACTACGAAATTTAATGGACTGGATTTAGAAAGCAAAGAAGTTCTAGATATGGATATACCTTCTGGTACTGGAAATGAAACCGATGTAAAAACACCACAAACTTCCGATAAAAAGACAGATAATTTTGTTAAAATATCTACAATAGATCCCCATGGCCAAAATAAAGACCAAGAAAATATTAAAATGGAAAACGAAAACATATTAAAAGAAACGGGATCGAAGAAAACTGAGACGAAGGAAACCGAAGTTCAAAAAACTGAGACAAAGGAAACTGACGTTCAAAAAACTGAGACAAAAGAAACTGTAGTTCAAAAAACAGATACAGTTGAAGTTCAAAAAATTGAGACTAATAAAACTGAAGTTAAAAAGACAGATGCAAAGGAAACTGAAATAACTCAGACTTTAACAGACAGTAAAAAACCTAATATTATTAGTAGTAACATTCAAAAAGTAGACTTATTTAGCACGCCTGTTGCTACTGAAGCTACTACTATAGACCCAATATTATCTGAGTCTATGGGTGACTTACTATCTCAAGTAGTGAATGAAGCACCACAATCTATTGTTGATTCAGAAGAAAGTACAGAAAAAATATTCAACATTACGACAACTGAGAAAAAGATAGAGCTTACCACAGTACAAAGTGTGCACACTTCCGAAACAACCTCTGAAACATCCAATAAAGTTAAAAAAGAAACAAGTTCAACAACAGAATCACCAGCAGATTCACCAAAAGAAATAATTCAAACAAAAGGCAATGATGTTAGCAACAAAATCAAATTACCCTCCGAAAATAACAAAAATAAAATAACTGAAGTCGAAGAGAAGAAACAAATTGAAACTTTGTCAAAACCAATTGAAAGCAAGAAAGGCGAAAACAAAAAAGGAGAAATACCAGATGATAATAGTAAAAACTTTGTACAGATCTCGGTTTCAACAAATAGTAATAATAAAAAAAACGTAGAACCGGGAACCACTGAAAATAAGAATAACATTGATAAATCTACTGAAAACCAAAATAATATAAAAAAAAATACTGAGATAAAAAAAGAGAGTGTCGAAACAAAACCCGAAAAAGAAATGACAAAAAACGGGAATAAAACTACAGAGACTGAGACAGAAAATATTTCTAGTGTAGAAATAACTACAACATCATCAATTCTAGATACTACTTCAACTACCATCACCCCACCACATAAGATAAGTCAGTCGAAATTCAATAAAATTAATTTGCCTGAAAAAATCAATATAAATAATAAGAAAGATAAACTTCCTGAACCATTGCCCAAAATTGACGACTTCAAGAAAAAAATACAGAAGGTAAACATTGAAGGAGAAGAATTGGTTAACGAAAGAAATAATTCATGGAAGCTTATACCGACTCTTTCTCCACCAAAAGCAAATGAAATTCCAAAGGATAAGGTTAAGTCTGAGAACCATTACATTCCAGATAACGAAAATAAAGATATTGTTTTAGAATTTTCGAAAGAAAACCAAGGATTGGAAGTGACGACAAAGGATTTAGGTGAAGATCTTGCGCGCTTTTCTGAACTTTCCAATGAATTAGCTTTTAGATTCTGGAACGTAATGATTGACGACATTGACAAAAAAAGAAGTTTTGTTTTGTCGCCCTATTCCATATTTTCAATGTTAGCTATGATATTTATGGGGGCCAGGGGCGCCACCTCGGGGGAAATGAATGAGATCTTGAAATTAGATGACATGGTTACATTTAATCCCCACTTTACATTGAAGAATATTTCTGACTCAATTGAAACAACTCCAGAATCCGGAGTAGCAGTTTCTGCTTTTATTAGAGAACTTTACAGTGATAGGAATAAGGGAAAAATCCTAACATTCTACAAGGAAAGGGCTCAGCACTTTTACAATGGCCATGTTGAGGAGATAAACTTTAAATTAATTAGTGACATAATAAGAAGAAGGACCAACTTGCTTGTCAAGAGGTATACTTGGGGCAAGATTCCGGAATACATGAAAACCAATAACATTGTTATGCAACCACCTTTAGCTGCCTTCACGGCAAATATTTTCGAGGTGAGTGTTATATTGTCCTTACTTTATTATGGAGCATCCCAGTAGGGAAACTTACAATCAGCTTGTGAAACTGATAGTATATTGTAATCATTATACTGGGCATTAAAGATAATCAGTTAACAAAGGAAGATATTATTAAATAAAGTACGATCGTATGTATGCTAAATTCTTTGGACGTTTTCACGTGATCGTCGCTTAAAACACTAATTATAATGGTTGTTCTTTATCAGTTGAGGGACTGACTATAAATAAAACCAAAGATATTTCTTTGAGATGGTCACTAACATTTTACTTCTATCCTTCTATAAACGCCGATAACAATAAGACATAATAATATAGGTAGGAAATATTTGTTGTAGCACATTAACAAATCCTTTCAATTCTAAGTAACATTCCAAAACTATTCTTAGATTTTTATTTTTAATCTTTCAGACTGACTGCTCTGGAACATCGGTAGAAGGCAGAGATGGTGAGATGTACTTCGTGGTATCTCCGAACGTCCGTCAGCGACGGCTCGTGCCTGTGCCAGCCGTGGTGTACAAGAGCGGGTTCTTGGCTGGTTACGATCCAGTGCTTGACGCTACTGCAGCCGCCTTGGGAAATACTAACACTGTAGTCAGCACGCTGTTCCTAATGCCTGGTCAGCAAGGAAATGTGGTACATGCTGATGATTTAGAAAAACTTGAACAAAGACTACTAGATGCTTTGCCAACGACTCCTACATGGAATCGAGTCTTACGCACTTTACTTCCTCGGACCGGCTTGGAACTTCAAATCCCAAGATTTTCTCACAAATCAACTTTCAACGTCTCATTGAGCTTGAGGAAAATGGGGTTAAAAGACCTATTCGATGGTGACCATGCTGATCTTGGTGGTTTGAATGGCCCTTCAAAGGATCTTTACTTATCGGACATGGTTCAGCTGAACTCATTTGCCACTTGCGGTGAAGAAGGGATTGGAGAACAGCATCACACTGAAGAGTACCCTGAGACTTTGAGTGTTTCACAAAGACGTCGCACTAGATGGTTAAACGATTGGGATGAGCCAAGAGACTACCAGAGAGCATTCCACGATCCTCATGACGTTGGAGACGCGATGCACCTGCCGCTGCACCTCCGGCCTAGACAGGCGCGTCTGCCGGCGCGAAGTGCGCTGCCGGCGCGACTAAAGTTCGACCGACCTTTCCTCTACTTCGTGAGGCACAACCCATCTGGTATGATATTGTACTTCGGGCGGTACAACCCTCGGCTTCTCCCTTGAAGGCGTTACAAAGACTGTTAGCTTAGTTTTAATAACATTCCTAAAAGGAAAGTGATAAGGGAATACTGGTGAGTGTGATAATGAAAGTTGTTCTATGAGCATTTACGTGACAGTATTAATAAGTGTATCAGTACGGAGTAGGCTCGTTGAACAGTACAATAAGAATTGTACGGCTGGACGTACTTTTACTCTGTCTCATATCATGTATGTATAAAAGAATGCTAATGATGATTATTGTTGAATGTATGCATAAATTGTACTGTAATAGCTAATGATTAAGTAGTGTAAGTATGTTTGACGTGGAATATTGTCATTTCACTGTCTTATTAGTTTCAATATTAGAATAAATGCGATGTTTTGAGTAAATGTTTATTATTTTATTTACGTTATATGTTACCCATTTGCACTTCTGTTAGTGTAGACCATTTGTTTAAGCTTTTTTCTTAGAAAAATATTTCGATTTTAATATTTTATTGTGTTGATATTTAATTACAATTTATTTTTTTCTGTGGAAGAACTGTTTACATTCTCTCAAGAATTCCTTCTTCTCTAGACATTGGCTGGTTTCTATGTAGATTGGACAGTCCTGTAAAAAATAATAATGCTTACAAGTCTGATGACACCTACTAGGATTGAAGTAGTGATGGATTGGATTTCGGTACCTACTATGTTTAAAGATAACCAATTTAGACTGCAACCGTAATAAGGATAACAGATTTTCTCAATAATATAATTACGATGTACTTAACGTAAAAGTGAAATCATTAAATGTTTATGAGACGCAAGAGTTGAGAGAAGTTGTTCAGGTTGGACCAACTCAATATTGGTTAGTTCTCTAAAAAATTAGTTGACTCTTAGCCACCATACGACAAAGCTGACAGCTAAAATTAATGTTTGACGACAGTAATCACTATGTTAAACACTTACCATTTCTATGTAATTTCTGATACATTGTTGAAATTGGAAGAATGAGCAAGTCTCCACAGGCGTGGGTCGGAACTCGTCCTTGCAGAAAACTTTAGCTTCGAGCATAACGTCAGCAAACGATGGGTTCAGTGATACCCACACATCAAGATGATAAAAGTATTTTTCCATATCAAATTTGCGTTCTGTATCCAATATAGCATATTTGTCGAGGACACAATACCAATAACGACACTGAAAAACATGTTGCATTAATTACAGTGTTCTTAGGGCCAGTTATCAAACGAAAATCATCGCAAAATTGATGTGAGAAATTGTCAAGCGCAAGTTTGTAGGGCGAACAGGAAAACGCTACGAGGTCTATTGTTAAAGTTTAACAGTCGAGCCAACATTACGGCAAGAGAACTATTTGTTGAAACTCACTCTATCTAGCTTATGGTTGTCTGAAAGTGTGTCTGAAAGTTGGCAATGTCGAATATAGCTGTCAAATACTTAACTGTTTTTAGTGTTACGATATTAATGATTGCATTTCATCAATATTTTTGTGTGACTATCGAGCGATGTTTCATATTTCCACGCAGTAATATTGACAAATTACTCAAAGCAAAGGATGATGCCACGAAATGAATGGAAGCTGGTACCAGCTCCAATAGGAATAAATGATATATCATTAGAAAGGTATCCAGATTTTGTACAAGAATTCCAAAGGCCTTTGTCTTGATTCCTTGCCTGATCGGAGTAATACAGGGTGGAAGTTGAGATGGGGCAGTAAGGGAGAAAAATGTTCTTACGACATTCACAGATTTTGGAAAGATCGAAGAAGTTACAGTCTGCTAGAAAAACGTTAATTCTGATATTTTATTTATATGATGACAATCGATGCAGTTTTGTATAATGATTCAAAGAATCATTTGGACCAACTGAGGTTAGAGTACTAGAAATGTCACAAATCGCAAAGAACTTTTCCCATACCTTCATTTCGGTACGTTAGCCATTAAGAAAGAACAGGGCCTGCGATTCTCCATACAGTATTTCCCTTTTTTCCTGAATAAATGCCTCTAGAGCATTATTTATAATTTTTTCCATAAAAGTCAAGGTCAACTGTAGACATGTCTCTGTTATTCTTTTTTTCAACATACTTATTGGTAAAGAAAATATGACCCTCCAAAAATTACAATAATGCCCCATTTAAACCACCTTGAATACAGGACTACCAGACAAATACGAAAAGTATTTAACATAAAATAAAATTACAAAAACCTAGACATTACTCTTTCTTAAAAAAAATATTTAAAAAATAATTTAATCGGCTCAGTTTTCAAGGAGAATTAAGGGAAATACGAAACGTTGATCTCGTCAATTTTTTTTTGTGATATTATCGGTCTGAGCTGCAGCTGTCCCTATCGAACTCTACGAGGGCAGACTTGGGGTAAGACGACGGCAAAGTTTCTTCAAATACCTTATTTTTCAAATTCCTCGCAGGCCCCGCTCCCTCTTAATTATTAAAATAAAGGTGTAAAATTATGTATGCATCGTAGGTTCGTGATAGCCTAGCGGTGTGACCGTCAGACTGTCAAGTCGTAGGTCTCGAGTTAATAACCCAAGCCACGCACCTCTGACTTTTCGGATTCATGTGCGTATTGTATTGTATATTGTATACTTGCTTCAAAATTGGTGAAGAAAAACATCGTGAGGAAACCGATGCCTGAGAGATATTTCTCGACGGGATGTGAAGCCAAGTTAGAGGCCCATGGGCGGCTTTAAAACTCTGACACCAGGTTAGTCACTAACCACACGAAAATAAGAAGATTTATGTATTATAATGTATTCATTATAATGTATCATACATGGAGCGATTGCCTATCTAACCTCCACGACTTATGCACGACATACTCAGCATGATATACTCTCAACCGCCAGGGCACATTCAAGTCAATGAAACACGTACCCAGTAAATGGTAGCTTTAAAGTGGGTACATAGTGCTTACACATGTGCTATGCAATTATATAATACTATGAGATTGAATTTATATAATCTAAAGATATTTTTACAATCTTCAGCAGCTCCAACAATCTTTTCGAATGCTTTTCAATTAGTTTATGCGCCCTTGTGGAGCTGGACCAGCGTTGAGCCAAGCATTTTTGTCAGCGATGTAATAATATTATGTACCCCCAAGTTATAATAGTATGGTTGGCAGCATAGTGTGCGTTTTATACAAGATTATAATTTAATTTCATTCAGTTGGAGTAAAGAGTTTGTGTCCCATGATCGGTTACTGGGTAGCGTGTTATAGTGACGCCTCCCTAATGATGCTCAGAAAGACAGTGAATTAAGAAGTATCTAAAAAAAACTTATTAGGTTATTGTTAAAACTGGCATGTTTGGTACAGAATTACTCCGAAAGGACAAGGATTTGGAATTCGGCGCGATCGTCATTTCTATTCAGTTTAAAAAGAACTATCTAACGATGTACACGTGGCTATTGGAGGAGGAGACCAAAATGGGCACCATTCTGCTCATTTAATGATGAAGATGGAAAGGCGGAGGGTATCGATGTGGAGATTCGAAGCAGCGCTAAAGGAATATTATCATGTCAATAAATGACTATTTCTCACTAAAGCTAATGATTACTATAGCTCGACTAAACCGAGATACCGAAACGACTTTAGAACGATGAAGCGCGCCATCTAGCGCTATAGCTCCAGAACTCCAGAGACCGCCGAAATAGCAAAACATAAGATTCTATAATAATAATTGTATTCTATACCAGGGAGTGGGGGTACAATAATATATATTAGTGAACGAGCTCTTCTCTTTCCCAAATATCTTCAATGGACTTTTAGAAATGCAATACATGAAGTTACTACCCAAACTGAATTAAATTATTAGTACATAAACTTTCGTCTAGTTGTTCTGGTGTGGTCCTTTCTAAAAATTGTTTTACATCTGGATTGATGCTATGTTAATTCATTTACACCAATAGACGTCTGCTGCCAGACATGTCTTTCAGTCCTATAATACGATGACCAGTCAAATGTTTGATGATCACAGCCCAGCAGTGTTGTTGCAGTCGTAGAATTAAAGGGAGGGCAGCAGTGCTCCTCCTGGACCTGCACCATCCATCCATTCCATACCATTCGGCTGGAAAATCTTTTACGTACTCTCCTTAGACAAAATCTGGTTACACCCATGTAGAATTCCATTCCTTATTATGTTTGTAAGTAAAATCCGTTAGCGCATACTACAAGGAATTTCGTGTAAATTTTTAAATAAATAAGTATTGTATATGCTTACGTTATAATGAGCCCTTCTTACGCCAGTTACATTATTCTTTTCGTCAAAGAACTCTTGAAACAGTTCTCCTCCACATGTCTTAGCAACCTCTCGAGTGAAGAACGGAGGGAAAATACAACATATTCGATACTAAAATAAAATTAAAAGTATGAAGTGTATGTAGCCCAAGTCATTAACACGGTTTTTATTTAAACTAGACATGTTTATTGCCAATTTTTATAAGAGTGTGCCGATATAGTTTGTACTTTGTACAAGCTACTACTTTGGCACTACTTTAGCTTTTTGAGCTGGGCCAAAATTTTCTGTCGCTCGTTTTTATAATTCGACAAAAATACACGTAATTCGAAAGCTGAAACAAGCGAAGTTTAGTTTAATTCACCAAATCTCGAGTAACCGTTGTCAAAGTTCCCTTTGCAAAAGCTAGATGGCGGTAGATTAAAGAAACAGTTTTTTATCAATTTCAGCTCACAAAAAATGAAGTAAAGAGGGAAGAAAAAAATGCTGTATTTAAAGCAAAGTAAAAAGATGTGCTGCATGTCTTGATGGTCCCATTTTTGGAAGTTCGGATTTTTTTTTAACATTATCATTAAACATAGAATAGTGAACACATATACTAATTATTCTATGTTTAATGATAATCATATTTATTTACCAACTTACCATTACGTCTGCGTTTACTGTGCACTGGTGTACATCGACTGGGTCTAGTTGACATTCTCGTAACACCTTTTATTGACGAAAAATCTAATTGGTATTAACAGAACTAATGGGAGAAAGATGCCATTTAGTTGCAAATGATTAGCCACGTGAACAAAGCTTATGATAAGGTACTATTATTGTAATATCTTAAATAACAGCGCCTTTATATCGTAACTAATCAGGCAAGTATTACATCGAACCTCTATAGTGATTCACTCTAATATAATTATTGGGCCTCTTTTTGTGAACCTTAAACATACTTCCTATTTTACCCGGCCGCTACTGTCATGGTATCGCTCGTGGTTGGTCTGAGTTCTAACCAAACCTACCCCATCTGGTCGGGGTGTCCTAGCTTAGTATTGCGTATTGCGACCGAATTTGAGAAAAGGCCACAGTGTTGAAAAGGGGCTCAATAATTTAAAAATGTGTGCATAATTAGAAGCGCAAAACGTTTTTAAAGGTTCAGTTAAATATTTGCCTTAAAATAATACTTACATAAATGAAAATAGCTATTATAGCCACTGACTTCATTAGAGCCACTGATGTTATGGACACTCTCAAGACAATTCTTTGTAAGTTTGAAAATCTTCCCTTGGGTGATCCGAGTGGAATCAATCAAACGAATGATCCATTGGTCACACGCGTTTTTGTACTGTTGAAGTAATAGAAGAACGGTTGTTTTGGAAATAATACAATAGGCATAGTTTCGCGTTATATCACAAATCATAATATTTTAGAAGTTCTACGATTACTTGTGGTTCCTACAGTAGGCCACACGTAAGTGGTAACAAAACGCGTACAAGGTGGCCACTTACTCTATTAAAACACCGTACAACCCTAGGCCAAGTAAAGGTGTTAGTTTAATATAATTTAAATGAATTTTAGATGAGAAATTTTGACCATGTTTTACTCATTTATTATTTTTTATGACAGGTACTTAATATCATGACATTTTAAAATAATTAGTCTCGGAGTGACATTGTAGGTAATTTATTTTATCAATATTTGCATGATGTTTTAAGGCAAATGTGATGATCTGTTTTTATGTCTACTTTTATCATCTTTTGCATGCAGACAATTTGTGTTGTATGTATTGTAATCATGTTTGAGCCAATTAATGATTATCTTATCTTATCTTAAGAGTCCATAATTCCTTAGTTCAAATTCACACTTTATCTCGCTCGTACGATACTGCTAACGGACTGAGTGAAAGCGAGACTGAGCGACGGGGAGAAGGCTCCAAGGCGCCATTAGTTTAGATAATATCTTTTTACGGCGAAAATAACTGTAATACAAAATAATAAAAACAGAGTATCTGCTTTATACTTCATACCGTAGGTGTGTCCGTGACATCACAGTGGAGTGGAGAATACCAGCGCGGCGGTATTTATTTATTTTTTTAAATATCGCCGCTTTATGCTGAGATAGGGGCCTTTTTGCCCTCGCGCAAGTCGTTATTATTCTCTTGGTTTTTAAATGCTCCTTTTTGTTTTAATTTTTTACATTTTTTTATTTTTTATTATTACTTACTGTTTTTATTTCCTGTGCGTGTCCCAAATAAAATATTTTTCTTTCTTTCTTTTCTTTTCTTTCTTTATAGTTAGTTCAGATAATATGCAAAGTTTCACAATCTAATTTGAAGTATTTTTTGAGTAACATGGTTTATTGTTCAGTTTGGAGGTGACTTTTGAGTTTTAAGGTTATATTTATTTAGGAATTTGGTGAGTCTATGGTTTATAACTTTTTCGAATATCTTTGATAGGGTACTCAATTAATTAATGGGGATGTACCATTAAATCCAACAGCGCAAGTGTCTTTAAGGCTAAGGATGATAGTTTCCAGCTCTTCACTATCCACGCTGTGAAGGGCGATGTTGATTGTGGTGCGGACGGTATGGAAGCACCCAGGATACCAAGATTAGGTCGACTATCCAAGAAATATTTATAGAGGACAGAGTGTGCGATTTTAGCCGCCAAGAGTCTACCAACATTCGCAAAGTAATTGTTGACTTTGTCCACAGACTACGACGGTTCGGTTTTTACTAAAAAAAATATAATATTTTCGAATATTTATTTCAAAATTAACGCTGCAGTATTTTCGATATAATGGAGGATCATGCTAAACATCCAACATACGGCCAACTGTATAACCCAGTGATCAAACGCATCACAATTTAGTGTTACTGACGTTCTATTAACCGACTCCAAGGAAAAAGTAGTGGTATATTTTATATTTTAATACCTACACTTAATTATGGTATGATTTACACTTAATGAGGAGGAACTTGTGGCTAAGTAATAACAGCCGCACGGGTCGATATGTCAGGTTAAGCTACGCTTGCCGGGGTTGGTCCGTGGATGGATGAGACGTTCTTTACATATCAAGACTCCTCCGTGCCTCGGCAAGCACGTTAAGCCGTTGATCCCGGCTGTCATTCGTGGTAATCTTTGAGAGTCGTTACGGGTCGTCAAAAAACCGAAAATGTGTTAACCAGTTTTACCAAGGGGTATCGTATTACCCAGTTACTGGATTGTGGAGGTCAGATAGGCAGTCGCTCCATGTAAAATACTGGTATTCAGCTGCATCCGGTTAGACTGGAAGCCAACCACAACATACTCGGGAAAAGGCTGGGCAGATTTAGCTACACTTACCTAATTAAGGAGGAACTGGAACTTTTTTTTTGTTACCTAATCACGCTTAAATGATGGAAAAGGAGGTTGTTAATTTTTCATAAAGCATTGAAGCAAATCACAACATCGGTGTCATCACGGGTGCCATGGGGCAAATTAAAAGAATACTCTGTTTAATGTAGCATGATATCTTTTATCTCTACTTTAAGAAGTATAGACATACTAAACAAGTGACCTTTCTTAACATCTTTGTTGAAATCACGGAGTAAAAATCTTTCTACAATCCACCGTTTCTTCGTTTGCCGGTAGTCATGCAATACGTGCTGGTACTATTCAAATTATGACTAAAAGTAAGGGTTTTTTACCTACTTCTATGTTCGCAAGCACCGTTGACGTCAAATTTTTCTCTTTAAAACATAATATTTTTTATAGATTAATAGCTTTGTTATTTAGCGGTTGTGGGTTACGATAGCACCAATGCCTTCTTCTCAGCGTGTTGTAAAAGTCGACTAAGATTAGGAGACTTAACATTAAAACAGCGGCGAGAGAGTTCGGCACTCATCACGCTGAGTCTCGCAGAAAAGTGGCCTGTGGATAGCTGATTTTGACAATCTGCCGTCTCTGCCTACACCTATATGGTATTATGGGCGTGAAAGCGTTATGTAAGTTATGGAAAACTACTTTACGTGAAATGTTTATTTTATAATGCTTTAAAATTATGTAAATATTATCTTGGAAATTGAAATATAATATAAACCATAACTATTGTTTCTTATTCAATATTCCTTTTTTATTTTGTTTGATTTTATCTATACCTATGTGTTAGTATGATGAATAGCATAAATGGTTAGTTACATAGTTTAATATTGTGTATATATTTAAATCAACTGATGGATAAAACCAACAATATATATCAGTAATCCAATGCGACTATTTACTTTCAATATTTTTAAATGTCTTTGTTATGATTGGCGATTTTTTCGTCATGACCCTCAGGTTTCATATAATATGGTTTGCACTCATCAATGTGTTCTCTTAGACGCTGGCATTCTTCGAATTCTTCTTTTAGTTTACAGTTCTGAAAAAAATTGAGCTTCAAGATATTTATCTAAGTTTTATCCAGATGTAAGTCCCTAATGTAGGCAAAAATAAAATTATTGTACCTAATGAAGATACATAACTCGGCGACTATAATAAAACGTAATCTTCGGATATTATCAGAACCAGTTTGAATTCAACCCAAATTGCTGTTGGAAAAGTAATTACTTTTACTGTTCTAACTTTAGGATATCTTACCCATAACAGGTGAGCCCGCAGACACATGAATACTAAATCTTGGTCACACATCTTTGGGCGTTGGCGTTTATTAAAATGTTCTCCTAATGGTTTTGCACATAGTGGTTTGGCTGCCAAAATAGCTTCAGTAAAGTCTGGGTTGGCAGCTGCCCATTGGTCTATGTAAGTCCGAAGTTTTTCGTAGTCAATACTTCCATTTGCCATTAGTAAGTTGGTCTTTGTCATCAGACATATACCTTCCTTGCAAGGAACCTATGAAAAACAGGAGATAAATGTCAAACTTGTATGCGAAACATTGAGAATCGTCTATTTGGGGTTCTTCTTTCCGAATCGTAATACAACGTTCTAGACTACTTTAGTTCTGTAGGTGGCCACGCTGACAGTGGCTTCAGTAGTGTCTTTCCGTTCTCAATTTGCAGGAGTAGGGACACTTAAGACACTCCAACAAGAGGGTCATCGTCTGGTCAGGAGCACCTCACTTGCACTGGGTGTTGGAAAGACCCCCATTTTGCTAGATTGTGTTTGCAGGGACCTACTTAAGTGCACGATCTATTGAGTGCATTCTATATAGGCCACTGCAGGGCGCGCCCGAGTTAGGCGCGGGCTTGCGGACGGTGAGCAATGGGCAGCTCGCCGTCCGACGAGGACCAGGCCCGTGTCGACGGCGCGTTGCGTTCCACGCGCGCGTCAAAGAGATGTCAGCACCAACCGACGGGGTCGAAAGACCAATGCCTGCTGGGGTTGCGGGTTTGTCCGAAAGGAATATCGCGGCCCCGGCACACAGGCAACGGAAGGAACACGGGTGGGTTTTAGTCAGTAAAAGTCTGACACACCCTCTCGCTCTGCCCAGAGCGGGAGAAGTAATTTGATGATTTACCATCCTGAAAAAAAAAAAAAAAAAGGGCGCGCCCGAGTGGCAGATGTAACAGGAGTTTAACAAAGTCGTGTGGTGGAGGGTCCTTCTTCCCACAGCTTACTTCTCAGGCTAGGTGGGCTTTACCTGTGTTACCGGTTTAATTGGGCTGATACCACATTTCGTCGTGTTCATCGGTGTGCATGGACCGCAGCAAATGTGATGTGATGGGATAAACGCGAAGAACATCAGGTTGGTAGTAATACTTACTTTTTCGGGAACTGAAATGTAGGAGCCTTCTTCAGGCGTTTTCTCAATCCCACAACTATCCAAAACTTCCTCGGAATATAGACTTGGTCTTGGGCAACATTTTTGCAGATCTATCTGTAAAAGTTTTCCTTTCATAGAAATTTCATGAAAGCCGACAATTGGACAATTTTCATAGATATTTGTAGTTTATTAATCAGCACCTGTCTGTAATAAATATGACAAATGTGTCGCATTGTCAACTATTTTAAGAGCGTTTATTCTGAAAGTGGGCAACGTCGCAAATAGATGTCAAATATTTAGCTGTTTTGATTAATTTGGCAATATTACTGTATGGAAATATGAAATATGGCTAACTAGCGAACTAGAATATTAATAATGAATTGCAATGATAACACTCGATTTGATATTGTAACAAAGTGTTGTTTTAGGTGTAAAAAAGGCATTTGAATAGTTTCCAAATACTTTTTTTTACATATTATTGGCAAATTAATCAAAACAGGTAAATATTTGTCAGCTATTTGCAACGTTGCCAACTAATAGGATTATTATGGGTATTTAGTCTGAACGGCTCAAAGCGAATGGATCACGGGCCATTTGACCGTAAACAAAAATCGTCTAAGTTCCAAAGGACCGGTAATAAAAATAAAAAAAAACAATTATACAATATTTTATTTTTATTATTTTATTTTATTATTTTTAATTATTGTATTTTAATTAACTTCTGCACCCGGTACTTGAAGCTTATGACATTGAATCTGTTTACAAATTTTTACCACTGGTCCTTTGGAACGTCAACGATTTTTGTTTACCGTCAAATGGCCCGAGGGCCATTCGGTTTGAGTCGTTCAGACTAAATACCCAAACCCTCTAAAGTAGGCTGCAGGTTAACATAGTTTTGGTTAAACAACACTATTATCAGTTTCATTGCAGGATGCCGTAATTCTTCACATATACCTTACTCTACCATACCCTAATGTTCTCCCCATGCATAGCTTGCTCAAACCATTGCTTAGAGTTTATTGTACTCTACAGCTGAACAAGTTCTCTTAGAACGGTGTTAAATAGGCATCGTCTTTATCTGAATCATGACATCTGCTTTTTTGAATTGAGAATTTGTAATTGAGAGCAAAAACGAAAAACGAAAACCGAACGAAGAACACATTGAAAGAATCACTGTAATACTAAAGTGGAGTTCTTTTCTTCAAATTCTTAATTCAGAAACCGGGTAAGATGCATGATAACTGTCACTTGGCTCTTCTTGCGCTAGAATTCTTAAATAAAGAAAAACAAAACACCTACATCGGGTGGTGAGTTCCAACAGTGTCGCGGTATCATCTGTTGATAGACATCAAATACACCAATGTGAGACAGTTGTCGTGGTATTTGGCCAAACATCACCTGTGAAACAATACTCCATTATATTTTTTTTTGTGCAGGATTAAATGGCAACGGAAAACAATACTTTGCAAAAAAATGACTATAAAGGCCCATCGTCTACAATGCTACTCAAAAGTAACGTGTTGGCTGTTGCAAAATCAAAGGACCCCAATAAGTAGCCAGTACACTAAGGGACTTACTGACGCGTAAGAGTCTTTCATACGTCCCGGTTGCCGGATAGCCAGTATCTTACGCTGGTGGTGTGAAATATAACGTACATGCCCATACACTTAGCATGATTATGTGAACAGCCGCACGGGTCCATCTTCAAGGATAAGCGACGCTTGCCGAGGTTGGTTCGAATGGGTGGCCATCCATTACATACCGAGACCCCACCGTGCCTCGGAAAGGACGTGAAGCCTTTGGTCCCGGCTGTCATTTGTACATATTTGACAGTCGCTACAGGTAGTCAGAAGCCCGAAAGTCTGATAACCAGTCTTACCCGGGTTCTATTGTCACTATGGGAGTTCCGCAGGGCTCAATTCTTGGCCCTTTTTTATTTCTCGTATACATTAATGACCTTCCTTGCCTTATAAAGAACAGTCATGAAATAGTGTTATTTGCAGATGACACATCACTTATATTTAAACTTAAGCGACAACAGACAGTTACTGACGATGTAAATAATGCTGTCTCTAAAATAGTGCATTGGTTTAGTGTTAATAATTTACTTTTAAACGAGAAAAAGACTAAATGTATTAGATTTCTGACACCTAACGTTAAGCAGGTGAAAACCAATGTACTAGTAAATGGGACAGAATTGGATCTTGTGGACACCACTGTGTTCTTAGGTATTACTTTGGATTCGAAGCTGCAGTGGGGCCCACATATAACCAAATTGTCGAAGCGGCTAAGCTCTGCAGCCTACGCGGTGTATAAAATCCGTCATTTGACTGATGTAGAAACAGCTCGATTAGTATATTTTAGTTATTTCCATAGTGTAATGTCGTACGGCATTTTGTTATGGGGAAATGCAGCCGACTTTCAGGCTATATTTGTGCTGCAGAAACGAGCCATTCGAGCAATATATAACCTTAGTTGTAGGCATTCACTGAGGGATAAATTTAAGGAAATAAACATAATGACAGTCGCATCTCAATATGTTTATGAGAACCTGATTTATGTAAAAAAGAATATTAATCTATATTCTAAACACAGCGACATTCATAGCATAAATACTAGACACAAAGATTTATTTATTGTGCCCAGGACTAGGCTCCAAAAAATTAGTAATTCATTTAAGTGCCAAAGTATACGTTTTTACAACAAACTCCCAAGCCATGTTAAAGAAATGAGCTTCAATAAATTTAAATCATTTATTAAACAGAAACTATGTCAAAAAGGTTTCTATAAAGTTAAAGATTACTTAGACGACCAAAAGGCTTGGGAATAATTAAGCTGCTCCAATGTACCCCCCCTTTTAAAATCAACGACTAGATGACACTGTATGAGTTCATATAATTGGTTAGTTCATTATATGTTTGACTGTATAAGTCAATTTATTATTTTT
This sequence comes from Agrochola lota, assembly GCA_947364205.1. NCBI lineage: Eukaryota > Metazoa > Arthropoda > Insecta > Lepidoptera > Noctuidae > Agrochola > Agrochola lota. The sequence goes on along the minus strand of OX376231.1, from coordinate 5,315,167 downwards.
TTAATTTTTTAAACTTATTATTGACAACTTATTATTACATAATCTACTCATTACAGTTTTTTCTTTAATGAGTTGTAATGTTTTACGTTGCATAATGTAAATTGTTTTGCGTAACTGCTATTGTATAGAATCAAGTTTTCTAACTGAACAGACAGCTGTGCTGCTGGGGAGTTTGTTGCGCCACTTCTTCTTCCCAGCTAAGCACTAGGAAGTGGTGAAGGGTGGGCGTTTTTGGGGGACTGTCTTATGTAATTTTGACGTTTGAAAAGTGCTGATTCTCAGCCTATTTTGAATAAATGACTTTTGAATTTTGAATTTTGAATACCACGCGGTATAGTTTAAACCAGTAACTGGGTTGTGGAGGTCTGATAGGCAGTCCCTCCATGTAAAATACTGGTATTCAGCTGCATCTGGTTAGACTGGAACCGACTCCAACATAGTTGGGAATAGGCTAGACTGACGATGATGATGGGTAGAAGTAAAGCTAAAAATTCTTTTGTTTTGTTTCTCACCTGAATCAAAGCGGCTAACACTAAACAGCTACAGGATCTTGTCATGGTGCTGCGTTGTGGTGAAGTGAGAACATGACGTAGATTCGAGCTGTTTTATAGTAAGTGGCTACTGCCTGTGATGACTGTCAACAACGGAGCGCCAAAATCATCTTAAACAAAATTCTTCGTCTCATTGTACCTTGGGAAATGCGGCTACATCCGACCAAGAGTTGGTATGTGTTACGTTTGTAGGGTTCCGTGCCTCAAAAGGAAAAACGGAACCCTTATAGGATCACTTCGTTGTCCGTCCATCGATCTGTCCAGACCCATTTCTCTCAGGAACGCGTGGAGGTATCAAGTTGAAATTAATATCAAATACGTAGATTTATGTTACCTTGGAGTTTTAAAAAGTCAAGCTTCTAATTCAACGCAATAAAAAAATACGGCCATTTACTCGTATGTGATATATTTTGATACTCGCAAATAAATTAAAACCAACAGGGTACTTCCCGTTGACCTAGAACCATGAAATTTGCCAGGAAGCAATGTCTCACAGCACTAGTAAAGGAAAAAGTCCGATAATTGATAATTTGTAATTTTATCAAATAAATTAAATAAAAATTGCGATTACAAATTTACATTTGCAGTTGAAGAATTGACCGTGTATCACTGTATGGGAGAACATGTTTCTCAACTACTAAGTTTATTCTCAGGATAAATTCATCCCAACTACGGAACCCTTCATTGTGCGTGCCCGACACGCACTTGGCCAGTAATTTTTTCTTTGATTTGTTACCCGTGAACAGATGCAGCTAGCATTTTCTCGTAAACAGCTAAGCACACTATTTTGTCACGTTCATAAGATTGTTTATCACAATCCACACAATTTTGGAAAATAATTTACGAGGGTAAGTCAGTTATGTGTTTACCTGAAGGATTGTCGAAACGGTAACGAATCGAAGTTAAATATTGAGTTGTATCTGAGGGGGTAATCTGTGGTCTCAGGGAAGGATTATCTTAAATCCAATAAAAACCGGCCAAGTGCGTGTCGGACCACGCACAATGAAGGGTTCCGTAGTTGGGATGAATTTATCCCAATAACAAACTTAACATTGTAGTTGAAAAATATGTTCTCCCATACGGAATGTATGGGAGATCATGTTTTTCAACCCGCAAATTTAAGTTGGTCGATTATTGCTCGTTAACCTGTAAAGCCTACTTAGCTCTGATAGTTTTCCTTTTAATTTCGTTATATATACTACTGCTGTGAATTTTTTTCACAAGTCCAAGTATAACCATTTAGCTAGAAGGGGGGGCGACACTTGACTCTAACAAAAGTTTTCAGTTGAAAGCTTAATATTTTGCAAACGGATCGCTGAATCCAAAAATGGTTGCAACAAACTCCAAATATTTATGAAAGACCTTTCTAACGATACCCCACAACATGGGGTAGATGAGGAAAAAAAAACCATTCCCACTTTACGTGTAGGGGAAGTACCCTAAAAAAGTATATTTTTCTTGATTTTATTTTACCACTTTGTATGATATTTGTATGATTAATATGTATACATATGCCAAATTACAGCTTTCTAGTACTAACCGTCTCTGAGCTAAGCCGCGGACAGACAGATGGACAGACAGACAGACGGACGGACAGACAGACAGACGGACATGGCGATTTACTACGGAACCCTAAAAAAGGAGAGGTGCAACAAAAACGTGTTATATGTGACACACTTCAAAACTTACACCGAATTTTTTTAAGCACAGTCGATTACAAAATAAGTCTAGCCACTTTTTGCAGGTTTAGACCTTTTTGGATTACTTGGCAAAATATTAATGAGCGAAATACTTGCAAACGTGGCCAACATGCCAATATTGAATTGATGAATTATGTAAATTACACGAAGTTAATATATGCTAGAGAAGTTATTACATGTTAAACTGCAGAAACCGAACTTTAGAGTACTACTTACCAAAGCCTAACAATTTCGTGACCTACCGACAGTGGGTTTACGAAGTCAGTTCATTTGAAAAGGATGGAAAACAAAAGTCAGTTCGTAAATCCGTAAAGAAAGAGTATAAAGTTAGAGTGAAACAGCTCGTTAAAGATTTGGAAGCAGTGTTACCTCTTTTTTTCCAACATGCTGGCACTATAGCACATCAGTACGAAGCCATTCAATATATCAAAGACAATTTAACAGTGAATGACGCTTTGATACATGTTGATTACAGTGAAAATTATTGTTGCAAGTATAATGAGGAAATACAAGCTGTTCACTTTGGTGGAGCAAGACAGCAAATAACTATACATACAGGAGTACTATATTTGCGAAATGATACTGTAGTCCAACCTCAATCTTTTGGTACATTGTCTAGTAACAGTAGACATGTTACATTGGATGTTACAAACTTGGAACCTATATTTGACTGGGTTAAAGCTAGAAAATTACCTATTAAGAGATTGCATATGTTGAGTGATGGACCTGTTACTCTATACTCGTATAAGAATAAATACATGTTGGATATGGTCTGTCGTCATCTAAAATAAATTTATCCAAAAATTACTCACTTCTTATGGCATTATTCTGAGCCAGGGCATTGCAAAGGAGCACGCGATGGCATCGGCGGAACTCTGAAAAGAACAGCGCTGTAGCTAAAGGTCACGGCATTGTAGACTTGAGCGCGTTGACACTTGACTTCAAACCAGATGTCCATCTATTTTATTTTTTGAAGTAACTGTATGACTTTTTTTATCGGGAAAATTATATATTTTTTGGTAACTGGTTGTGAATCTTCTGCAATAGTGGTTACTGCTTGCCAAAAAAGAAATAAAGTTCTTCTTTGGCAACCGGTTGCATAGAACGAAAGTTATTTCTTTGTTGACAACTAGTTGCGAAATTCAGTTGCCAAAGCGGCCGAAAGGGATATTTCAGTAATGCATGATCTCATAAAACAATCCATTCCAATTTCCAATTCCAACATTTCGAAGTACACAGATGATGCGCCAGTTTGTATTATTTAACAACACTTTACAGTGCAGAAAATTATCATGCGTAGATAGTGTTGAAGATTGTACTCATCATCATTTAGGATATTTTCAAAAACACCGGAGCAATACTTGCACCAAAACACGTAACAGACAACCTCGAAAGGCAATCAAAATTGATATAGTCAAAATATATGATGACAATGGCGGACTATCTACTGTGACGACCAGAGAATTTAACACAACAAAGTCGGGAAATTTCGAACTTACAGGAGTCTCCGCCAGTCATCAAATTGCTACCATAGGAGATTATGTTCTGGTTTTATGGGAAAACAAAATGTGTTCTAGACAAGTTACTTCTGTTTTTGATGAGGGTGTAACGGTGAGGTGTATGAAGCAGGAACTAAAATTTTGAAGATGGCCAGCTATAGATGAATAGTTATATAACTGTTCATCTATTATAACTGGCCATCTTTAAAATGTATAGCTGGGAATGTGTAGCACAAAAAATTGAGATGCCTAATTTAATTAAAAGGGGAAACTACCGCGAACAATAAACAGTTACTTCGTTTACTGTGAAAAAAAGTAAAATAGTGCTTTCAGAGGGTCTTGTCGCCATACTCGCTTCTCTCTCTCTCTTCCAGAGATAAAGAGAAAGAGATGAAGAGTGAGAGCACTCTCCATCTCTTTCTCTCTCTCTTTCTTACTCTCTGTCTTACTGACTCTCTCTCTCAATCTATTTTACTCTCTCTCTCTTTCTATCTCTTTCTCTCTATCTATTTTACTCTCTCTCTTACTCTGTCTCTAACTTTCTCACTCTCTATCTCACTCTCTCTTTCACTCTCTTACTCTCTCATACTCACTCTCCATCTATCTCTCTATCTATTTCTCTCTCGCTCTTACTATCCCTCTTTCTCACTCTCTTTCTCTCTCTTACTCTCTCTGTTTCTTCCTCTCTCTGTCTCTCTCTCACTTCCTCTCTCTCTTTCTATCTCTTTCTCATACTCTCTCTCTCTTTCTCTTTCTCTTTCGACAGCACCCACTTTTCATAGAACTCATACTCGCGTGTGGCGAGATGTGGTTTATCTTCGACAGAGAATGAGAAAGTGGGGAGAGTAAGAGAACTAGTAATATAATAAAAATGTAACATTGATGATAAATCCATACAACTAAGCATCAATGGCTGAGGACCTAAATTTCGACATTTGATGAGTAATACCCAACCTTATTGTTGAACCTTTTCCCAACTTTTTGGGGTCGGCTTCCAGTCTAACCAGATTCAGCTGAATACCAGTATTTTACGTGGAGCGACTGCCTATAGACCTCCACAACCCTCCCTTGGTAAGGGAGCTACGGGAGAGGTTGTCAGACTTACGGGCTTCTGACGACCCGTAACGACTGTCAAAGATCCATGAATGACAGCCAGAATGGACATACGGCTTAACGTGCTTTCCGAGGCACGGAGGAGTCTCGGTATGTAAAAATGATCACCCATCTACAGACCAACAACGGCAAGCGTAGCTTAACCTGACGGATCGACCCGTCAAACTCAAACTCAAAGCATTTATTTAAAATAAACCAATTACAGGTACTTTTGAATTGTCAAGGGGTCGGTCAGTCAGAAATATGAAGCTAGTTGCCCGTTCCAACGCATAGTAGATTCCTATGGAGAAGAACGGGCAAGAAACTCCACGGACACTCTTTTAAATCAGAATATTTATATTTATTATTAGTCGATATCTGCAGCCCGTCCCCATAGTAAAATACCGTAAGACATGATACTATGAAAATAACTGAAATAGACTAGCCTCGCGGTATCTACATCAGTAAATTGACGGATTTTTCTCACAGCATATGCTGCTGAACTTAGGCGTCATGCAAGAGATGTTAAATGAGGACCCCATTGCAGCTTTGAGTCGAGCGTGATCCCCAAGAAAACAGTTTTATCGATGAATTCATGCAGCAGTTATTAGCCACGAGCTATGTAAACAACGAAACAAATGTACATGTTGTCATATAAATATTTTATTAAAAGACGTTGTCTTATGAAATGGTGAATATTAATTGTAATAATGATTGCCACTAAAGTATAATACTCGTAGTTACTACAAAAAAAATATATATATAATACTACGATATTTTATTTATTTACATGATAATAAAATAACATACAAGTCGACTACATTTTAGATGTTTGCAGATTTACTATATCATACTCCAGCTGTTTCCAATAATACTGTCTGCACTCATCCATGTGTGCCTTCAGAGTCTGACAGTCACCCGGAACGTCTACATCTCGCAGTTTACAGTTCTGAAAATTTTTAAACTAGTTATTTAAATTAAAGTACCACGCATTTCTACATCTTCTTCTTTTCGTGTGGTTAATGAAGCCTGGTGTCAGAGTCTAAAGCCGAGCATGGGCCGCTGACTTGGCTTCACATGCCGTTGAGAAATATCTCTCAGGTATGCCTCGCGATTTTCTCACGATTTTTACCTTCACCGTTTTTGAAGCAAGTGATATTTATACAATACGCCTTTGTACTTGAAATACAAAGACAAACTACTGTTATAAACTTGTATAAACCGAATAAAGAGTTCCTCTACCTGCCCACTGCAGAGCAAAGGCCTCTGCTCATACCGAGAACGCACAAGCATTGATCACCACGCTTGCTCAAGACGGGTTGGTGATTTCAGACTTATATTAACTGTAAGTCCAGGTTTTCTCACGATGTTTTCCTTCACTGATCTTCAGTATGTCCAATATGGTCATATTGGTACTTGCCCAGTTTTGAACCCACAACCTCGGGCATGAGAGGCGAGGCCTTAACCACTGGACCATCACGACATTAGTTATTTACTATTATGTTGAATTTGAGTACGAATGTGAATATTGAAGGAAGACTGAAGAAACCAAGACAGATTTTACTGTAAGACGCTAGAAAAGCTGACAGAGATGCATAAAAGAAGTAGACAACCTATTCATGAATAATGCGTTCCCCAAAATTAATACAGCACCCACTGAAAAGTGGTGTCACCGGAAAAAAGAATAGGCAACACACAAACAGCAGTGGGCAAGGACGGTCCCAGATTCCTAGACAATACACAGACAGAATTGGACAAAAACGGGGCCAAAGGATATCGTGAGAAGACAAAAATAGAAGAAAATCTTACCCATAATACGTTTGAGGTGAGACAATAGAAGATTCTATCGTGCACACAAACCGGTGGCTCTGAAGGTCCTCCGTCACTCGCACATAACTTCTTAGCTTCATATATAGGTACAGTGAATTCAGGGTCGGTACGTGCCCAGTTGTCGACGAAACTCCTCAATTTTTCATAATCAACGCTCTGATTTGCCGAAAGCATATTAGCGTTTTGCATCAGACAAATACTTTCTTTACAGGGAACCTGATAGTGGAAACAAGGAAATAAAAGTCAATGAGCTTGTTTGCGAAATATCTGAGGATTGTCTATATTCCTCTGATTTTAGCCTATATTTCGTTTACAACGTATATCTTCGTGTACGTGTTCCCACTGTTGGGACACAGGTCTCCTCTCTTCCAGAGAGAATTAGTTGTGGCGGGCCCAGTACGGGTTGGTAGATGTCAAATGTCTTAGAATTTTTTGGTTCTAGGACATGCCGGTTTCTTCACGATGTTTTCCTTCACCGTTTTGAGAGCAGTGGTGCTGGGCCACCACCGCTCTTTGTGGACCACCACAGCTCTCCTATTTGACGTTCATGGAAACGTTTTAATATTATGTAAAGGTGATAATGTATAAATTCGAACCTATGTTTAAAAAAAATGCATGCTATTCTATTTTGGCGGAAAATGTCCTTCGGTTAGATACCTGCAACATCCTATTATTATTCAAATAAAGATACTTACTTATACGTCTCTTTATCTCTTTGTTTTTTTAGCCTACTCCAGTTCAGGCTAACCAAACAGAAAAATATGCGAAAAGAACTTTAAGAACCTTTCTAGAAACCGGTGTATTGAGATGGTAATATACTTACTTTGGGTTTCGGTGGGCCATTAGATCGATCTACTAACACTTTCTCAATTCCACAACGATCCATATCTTCATCAGAAAATAGCTTGGGTATTGGGCAACATTTGTGTAGGTCTAACTGTAATCAAAGTGGAGATATTTAACAAATATTTTACATTATGTTGGTAACAGACAACAGACAGGGAAGAGTGGATGGTTATGGGAGACACCTTTGACCAGCAGTTACACAATACAGGTTCACAATAAAAGAATGTGTACTTCGTCACTGGCATTTTCTTCCTGAGGAGAACGCTGAGACAGACGGTGAGTTCGAATGACTAAAATAGTAGTGGTAGTTCGTCACTGGTCTACTAGATAATTACAGACATGTTTGCTAACCTATCCTTTCCTTTCCTATCCTGTGCACTGTCGACTGAAGGGGAAACCCTTCAGTGGATAGAGAATATTGCAAAAAAAAAGAAAGTTATTTACCCCAGGAGGTGGACCCCGGCAGTGGTTTGGTATATGCCTATATCCGTTTGGATCATTTGGAGGTGGCAAAGGTCCCGAAGCTAAGGCGGGCTCTTCGCCCTGGACAAATATCACCTGTAAAAGAATTTTTATTATTGTCTGCTAACAAAAAGTGTTTGTCGTTTTATTGCCAACGGAAGACAAGGAACAAAAAAAAAAAGTAACTGGAAACGGGGTATCCTTAATCATGATTGTTTTGGATGCCACTGCAAAAGAGCGTTCACGCCCACGCATTAGCTACCTTACCATTTGACCAGAATCATAAAAGACTATAAAAACCGGACAAGTGCGAGTTGAACTCGCGTGGTGAGTGAGGGTTCCGTACGATAAATATGTTATCTAACATGTTTTTTTATCCCAAGAACAAATATAACATTGTAGTTGAAAAAATGTTCTCCCATACATTCCAACTGCAAATGTAAGTTTGTACGCACAATATTGAGAGATTTACCATGTTATTTTAAGACCATAGACGTAAGGGAGGTAAGAGGGAATGGTCTTGGTAAATTTTCACCAATTTTCTTAAATATCTTTAAAAAAAAATATTTTGAAATTATAAAAAAAAAAAAAATACATTTGATATACCACAGGGCACAGTTGCGATAAAAAATATACAATTTTCTCCCGAAAAGTGACGCCTATAATCAAAATTAATTTCCATAATTACGTTACACGTCCGTGTTGGGTCACAGAAAATTACATGTGTAGCAAATTTCAACTAAATTGGTCCAGTAAATCCGGACCAAGTTGGCAGTGACAGACGGACAGACAGACAGATAGCCAGCCAGACAGACAGTGAGTGAGTGCTGCTTTCATTCGAACTTTTGGAACCTTAAAAATTAAGGATATTATTGATCAAGAAATTAAAAATGTGTATCTTATTTTTGTGACAAATCATTGTAACATTGTTACTTTTCTTACCTGAATCACAGCAGCTAACACTAAACAGCTATAGGATCTTGTCATGGTGCTGCGTTGGGGTGAAGTAATGACATGACGTAGGCACTAGCAGTTATATACTGAGCCACTACCGGCCGTGAGCATTGTTGTCAGCACGGGAAACCATCAAGGTGTTTGTCATAGAGTATGGAAAAAATTATAAAGACAAGACACTGTTGATGTTGTTAGGTGCGAATTTTTGGTACCAAAGGCAAAGGCATAGTATTTATTTTGGTAGTTGGTTGTAAAATATAACATTCACACTAGTGAAATATTTTAAGGTCTTAATAATTATGTAAAAGTGTTATATTTTACAACCAACTTCTAAAATAAATAAATAATGTTTGTCCGGGAAAGTTAGTAATATTCATTTATTTTATTATTTATGTACACACGGCTACACATCAAGCTATACATTTCCAGTGTAAGCTGACCTCGTATTGTACGGGAATCCTATAAAATGCGAGATCAGCATAAACTAGAAATGTATAGCTTGATGTGTAGCTGTATGTACACCAAAGTAAAAAAAAAAAAAAACAATATAAATGTATTATTTTATTTTGTTAATGCTCTCGTACCACAAAAACTTCCTTTTTTAACCGACTTCTTAATTTAACGTCTAAATAGATATTGTTTTAGCCATTTCTGGCAACAATGCTTACTCTACGATAAGTATTTAAGAAAATGTTGTGCAGTGGGTAATGCAAACCATGTAAAAACTCTTTTGCCTACTAACTTTGTTTTTTTCTGAACATAAAAATATTTGTTGGGTTATTTTCGTTCTTAAAAACGATTGTTAATTATAATAAATTCTTGTTTACTTCGTTTATTTAAATATAATATTTTAGTACACAATACAAAATGTCGTAAGTATTATAATAGCGTTACTAAATAACCCAAGTCTTGATTTTGGCAAAGTCTCACCTTCGTTAGCATGGGAAAATTCTGAAGTAAAATACAAATAAATATTTAGAATTCATAGAAATATTGCAAACAAATACATGTGAGTATTATGTTCAGACAATAATATGTGAAGGCCTAGATGATTATAGCACATAATATTATGGCTCTTATATTATTTATTTATGATTATGCACTTTTAATTCCAATCATACTATTTCCTGTGGGTTAATATTAACACGAATTCATCATATTTAAAAGAAACGCACTTACTTATGATTTTAATTTTTAACGTCTAGTAATAGTGATATTTATTTTGGAGTTGTACATGTATGTATGTATGTAAACTTACCACTAATGATCTATTTACTAATTCCTCAATTATTATTATATTTTTTATTTTTCATGTATGGAATAAATAAAGCTTTATTATTATTATTATGTATGTAGGTAAGTAAGTCTATTCTCATAATTATTTGTTTTGTTTTGTTGAGTGAATTTATTGTTTTTGATTTTAATTTCTCTTCTACTCTCATACACACGGTGTCTCTCATGTCTTTATCTACTTTCCTAAGCAGGCATGTTGATTTCTTTAGAAATAAGCATCATACGTTTTTTTCAGTTCTTTTCTTTTTTTTTGTTTATATATGTGTCTATATGGACGGTTAAATAAATAAAATATAAGAACCAGGACAATTATGAAAACAGAGGCATTATTTTTTTTTGCATAAGGCATCGTCTTTTGACGTAACATGAAACGTTGCAAGATGATCATCAAATTATAATGTTCAATGGGCAACAGTGGGGTATGAATTAATTGCATCACCAAGCATTCTCATTACTCATATTGCCTCTGTAATAATAACTCATGCCCAAATACTACACCCTCTTATTACCATTTAGTTTGTTTTTGCTGTACCGTTACTTAAACCTTTGTAAAAGCACTGCTATAGTATGATTAATAATATAACTGTGATCAAAATTTATTCATTTACCAAAATCTAATTTCGTCCTACTAACGTTTCAAGTCAAAGCCAGTAGGTATCAATTAAGAAACCGCTAACTGCAGTTTTATTGCGCTTTGAAATGTAATTCCTTAGTTTTTTACTCAACTTAGTTGCAGCAAATGGACCATTAACAGACACCCATAGCATTCTCATTAGCTCCAATAATGACTCCCAGCTGAACGTGATCCACATTTCCTTGCAGTAAATCAAACCTTGCGTCAGTATCTTCCTTCATTCCCTGGAGGTCTAAGTTAAGATCCTTAATCGAGGGTCATTCAACAGCACGGACGTTTGATTTAAGGTTTATTTACGTTAGATATGTTTTGGCAAAAAGAAAACTTATTATATTTAATCATTACAGCTGATTCAAGGATACCGTTGTATGCAAAGAAATGAAAAAAGATCTTGTTTATCAATAAAATAACGTTAAATATGGAGCAATAATCTTTTAAAAGCACCACATCTTGTTGTGTCTGCATGATGTATTTTTCAGTAATTGCAACATCTTTGAATTGTGCGAGCAGTAATTACATCACTTGCATGCATCTAAGTAACTGCAAATTAGTTTATAACTTGTTATTCTATCTTATGTAGAATCTGGTTTTAAATAGTGTATTGTTTTAATTTGATTGTAAATTAAATTCAAGGGCAGTTATATTTAATAGTAACAAATGGATGATCCATTTGTTTCTATCAAATATATCAGTACAATGGTTTTTTATTGAATTTTCACTTAAAACTTCATCAACCAAGTTCTCATAACTGTTGATTGTTTACACAGCCTACTTAAACATTATTGTGACAATCGAAAGCCAATTACTCATACGAAATTGGCAGTTAATTACCATTAAATCGGACATAATAACAACAATAGCCGTGGAAGTGTGTCGGATGTCCTCAAGGAGGCCTACGATCAAGTTGAGTGAATCAGTGTCAAGTGCCCTTAAGACCTTGAATGCTGTTGACAACGTATAATTACGCAGGTACAATGAACCGACGGATAATGCTGGGTTATGCACCTACATAGTACTTATTGTTGAAGCAATAAAGATAACGCAATCAAAGTGCCACAAGGATCTGTACTTGGTCCTATAGTGTTGTTTATTAATCTGAGCGAGGTACCATATTATGTAACATGATGTATGTACTATGAATCAGTTATAATACTAGGTAACAACAGTGCAGTGCTTTGCATTGAAAATTAGCTGTGATAATTACATCAGACCTATGCATCTTGCATAGATTTACATTGGCCATGAAGATTCATGGTGCAGGTACTCTTCAGATTTAAGCGACATATGTAGATACATATGTTGCTTAAATCTGAAGAGTCTGCAAGATCAACCAACATTTGCTGGTGCATTGTTTTTGTTTGTTTGTTAGTTTTGTACCATCTAAATGTGTTCTAATTAGTATAATATCTTATTGAATATAGTGTCATCGTTTATTATATTGGTTTTGTGAGTAATAAGGAAGAGCAAATTTATTACTATTGGCATTGCGTCCTTAAAGGATTGCATTGTGTTTGAACTAAACATAGGTACTTGTATTAAAAATAATGTAGCTTTACTTTGTCGTGTTAGGGGAGGAATGTTATATATGTAACTTGAGAATCATTTTTATAAAGGCACAATTTTAATCACTTCGGTCAACCAATCTTCGATAGACCAACAGTCTGTCTTTGGATGGTCATAACAAAGTATATCTTTTATCATAACTAGCGACCCGCCCCTGCTGCGCGCGGTTTTTACGACTTGATAAAACATCGAGATTTCTTTGTAACATGTTAAGTTTAATACTAATTTATTATACATATAAATCTTCTGGAATAAATGATTTATATGATGGTGAGAACTTCATCAAAATCCGTTGCGGAGTTTAGTAGAATAATGCGATCACACAGATAGATACGAAAAGCGACTTTAATTTATAATAAAGTACAAGTATACAAGTATTATGTCTTAGATTATAAAAGTTGGGTGATAATATTCTCTGAATTGATTATTGTATGTAGTGAGGTGAGGGTAAACGCCGTTCGGCGGCAGTGATCTCTCGCGTCCGGCCCTAGTCCAGGCCAGTGTACGGAGCGAGACGGAGTGGGAAGCCATCACCTCCTTCTGCGAAGCAGTAATGCTCGCAAAGGAGGAGGCGGAACGCGTGAGGGAGGGGCAAGTGTCGCGCCCTCACGCCCCTAGTCACCGCAGGAGACGCCTTAAGCGCCGGGAATCGCAGGCTGATTCCCGGCCACCGTAGGCGCGGGCTTGCGGATGGTGAGCAATAGTAGCTCGCCGTCCGAAAAGGACCAAACCCGGGTCAACGGCGCGATGTGTGCCACGCGCGCCTCAATGAGATGTCAGCACAATTGACGGGGTGGGCTAGAACCAATGCCTGCCGGGGTCGCGGGAAAGTCCGAAAGAGATACCGTGGCCCCTGACAACATACAGGCAACTGAAGGAACACGGGTGGGTTTTAGTCTGTAAGAGTCTGACACGCCCACCCGCTGCGCCCAGCAACAAAAATCCCAGCCAAGAAAAAAAGGGTAAACGCCGTGACGAGCTCAAGAGAGCCAACTTCGAGAATAAGGTCAATCGTCCCAGATACCGCAGTGTCTCAAGATGAAAGTCTTTGACCAGTGTGTTGCCAGTAGTCGCTCACAATGGATCACTTATCAGTAGGCTAAAAGTCACCCAAAGGGCAATGGAGAGAGCTATGCATGGAGTTTCCCTAGGTGATCGAATGGTCTTCCTGCGGAACAGACAGCGTGAACATCAGAAATGAAGAGATCCAAAGGAAAACCAAGGTAAATGACATAGCCCGAAGAATTGCCAAACATGAATGGCCGATGGGGCCAAAAGGAGTGGCGACCGCGTACCGGAAGACGTAGCGTTGGAAGGCCTCCCACAAGATGGACCGCAGAAGGCCGCAGGAAAACGCTGCATGCGGGACGCACAGAATCAGTCGAACTGGCGGTGCTTGGTGGAAACCTATGTCCAACAGTGGACGTGTTTCGGCTGAAATGATGATGATGATGATGAATCGAGGCGATGACCGCATTATCGTTCAGCCTTCGCTGACTCCGTCATATAGATGTAGTAACATTTTCATGCTACATCGAGAAATATTATGTGAAAGTATCGCGTTCTCAGGAATATTCACGCTGTCTGTTTACAAATACAGAATCTCTCTTTCGTAGAACGAAGATCAAAACATTTTGATTCGATCACTAGACGTTTACCAGAAGAATCTGGATAATTGATATTGACAGTAGGTACCTATTGATAAGCTTTAGTGATCTTATGATTGTTTCTCAGTTTTTTTTTGAGACAATGTTATTTCGCTAAAACTATTCAAGAGTAAAAACGTAAACTTATAAAATAAAATAAAGCTAAAAAACTAAAACTCAACTACGACAAAAAGTCATCTAAAAAGGTACAAACAAGACATACACAAGAGTGCGCCATATTCAATTTAATGTGACGTCCGCCTATAACCAGCGGACGATCAAGAGGTTTCCAACGATACCTCATTAATTATGATGAGTAGTTTAGAAGTTATGAGGGAACAGATGAACATACATAAATACTGGTCAAAATCATAACCCACGTTTAGCTTCGCCGGGTTAAAACTAAAGTACTACATACTTAGTATTGAATGTGAAGTTAACATAAATTGTGTCTTCTCTTTCATATTTAAATCCTGTTTTACCCTTTCACTGCAAAAACTTTCATGTCAAAACCAGATGTTATTTTAATTAATTTATTATGCGTAGCATATGTGTAACTTTTAGTAGTAAAAACTATCAGTTTCAATTCTATTTTATTCGTCACATAATATTTTGTTCTCTTAGAAAACACGACAAACAAATCGATTGATCTCGTCAACAATTCACCGTTAACCCTTAAATGCCTAAGTAAACATACTCCTAACCCCCCTTCTTTGTGACTAGGAGCTAAGTACGCGGTGACGGAGCTGTTTGCTCATAAAACATACAAACACTTACTGGGCCCTGACAGTTTTGGGTTGGAGCATCCTGGCGCCAGGTGATTTCCATCACCTAACATAGTAAAATATGATTCTAGCTTCTGTAAAAACAATTGTACAAGTTTTGTACTTTAAATATTATTTACATAGACGATAAATAAATCAAGTATATTTTGTGATGATAAAATTCCAGTTTATGCTGATGTCGCATTGTATGGGATTTCCGTACAATGCGAGGTCAGCTTATACTGGAAATGTATAGCTTGATGTGTAGCCGTGTGTACAATAATAAATCTGCAAACCGGGTTTTAGTAATTGATTGCTAATCGCAATAGAGTAGTAGGTACATTAAACTTGGTTTAAATCTATAATCTGAATGGTATAACCATTCAGATTATAGGATTAAACCAAGTCTAAAGCAGTAACTTTAGATGCAAACTGCTTAAAATTAATGAAATGAAATGAAATTGTTTATTCTGTAAATAGGATATCGGAATCACTTTTACACGTCATATAAAAAATATTAAAAATAAGCCAGGTGAGGTCGGTATTTCCTATCTGACTACTCTGAGAAGAAAGGCCGAAACAAACTGAGAGGTCGCAGTCTCTTTTAAAGTCCAGACATAATCTTGGTCAAGCCATGTGAGGACCATGTAGATTAGTGTCTGAAATAGTCTTTTGAGGAAAGAATTGAGATTTGAGTGGACCTGTCCAGTCAGTGCAAGCATTTGTCAGTTATCGTGGAGCTCCACTCAGAACTTAAGGAGCTCAACTCGACGAACAATACCAAAGACAGGATATTTGGGTAGGCCGCATCAACTACTCAAACTGCCAGACTATCATTAAAACTAACTGAGAAAGAAAAAATAAATGAAAACGAAAAAAAAATATTAAAAAAAATATCCCATTATAATATAAATATGAGGACTAAGTGACCTCACATTCACAATAATTAAAATAATATAATACTTTACAAAGTAATCGCGTCATTTTGAATATAATTTTCAACAATGTCAATGTGTATATAAAACTGGTTTATTGTGATGAATAATTAAAATGTCAAGTTTTATGGTTTTCACAAAGCTTAGCAGAGCGAGCAGCTCAATCCCAAGCTTTTTCAAATCAAATCAAATCAAATCAAATATATTTATTGTGGATCATAGGTAGGTATAGTACAGTTCTTAAATATTTGAGAAATCTCGTTCAGCTATGTCCCGCCCGTAGGGCATACAATAATTAAACATAAATTAGCGACTAATAAAATTAACATTATTACTAATTATTTTCACTTTCCTTCTAGCACAATAAATAAAAAGATTAAAAACACCAAAAGGGAACATTAAGGGAAATGTCAAATTCAATTTGTAGAATATAAAATTAATTTACATATATGATTCAAAAAAATTAAAACAGAGTCAAACATAACAAATTAACATAGGTAGGTACATGTCAAATTATACAAATAAAATTAAAAAAATAAAATAAAAAGAATCGTAACAAATTAAAATGTCAAATTGCAAAAATCATACATAAAATTAAACATAAATAAAAATAGATTTTACGGTAAAATTTTAGGTCATCGAACGCATCATGACTGGGTACATATATTTAAGTAGAGACTTGTCGGACAGAAATTCTTTTACAGAGTAGTAACTTTTGTTTACCAACAGATCATGGAGAGCCCTTTTAAAGTTTTCATTTTTGACAATCGTTCTAATAGGCCCCGGTATATTATTAAAAATGCGAGAAGCTGAACAAAAGATGCTCTCATGCATTAGATGAGTTTTACTGGCTGGTGTACGTAATTTGTCCTTGCGCCGTTTTCTATCTTCTAAATAATCAGAAATTTTATAGTACCCTTTTTTATAAAGCTTGGTTTTAATACAGCTTTTATATCGTTTAATGGGTAAGTTTCGAATGTCAATGGGAAGTTTGTTGTAAAAGCGTATACATTGACCCATGAACGAGTTGCTTACTCTGTGGAGACGCGTGCGATGCACAGCAAGGTTCTGTTTATTCTTGGTATTTAAACTATGAATATCGGACATTTTCTTGAAATTTGATATATTTTTGTGTACATACAATAAGGTTTTCAAAAATATATTGTGAGGCTACAGTCAGAATATTTATTTCTCTGAATTTCTCTCGAAGGGAATCTCTTGGACCTAGGTTGTAAATGGCTCGAACAGCCCTTTTCTGAACAAAGATAGTATTAATGTCCGCACAGGTCCCCAAAGAAGAATCCTATATGACATAAGACGATGAAAGTAACTAAAATAAACAATTCTGTCTGTATCTACGTCAGTTATCTGTCTTAATTTTTTTAACAGCATACGCGGCCGAACTAAGCCTTCCTGACAATTTTTCTATGTGTGGGCCCCATTGTAATTTACCGTCAATAGATATTCCAAGAAAAACTGTTGATTAGGTGCACTGCTCCGTGTACGTCAATTCAGCCAATGTGGCAGTCTTTGTTACTACCTAATGACTACCCCGTCGGTCTCATGTCGCAAGTGCGACTGAGCGTGGGGTAGTGGGTTCGATTCCCAAGTCGGGAAAAGTGTAATTGAGTTTTTCCATGAGGAAATTCTCAGTAGCAGCCCGGAGTTGGTAAGCCTGATCTCTCTCCTGTCGTTTCGGATTGCCGTCCCATCGGACTATGAGGTTATCCATCGTTGCAAATTAATAAATGATTTAATTTGAGGGAAGAGAGTATCCGCGTCTGCGCACCAACTTAAAAAAAAAAAAAAAAGATTGGGCACCATGGCCGAAATTCGGTCTTGAGGAATATTGTAGGTAAATATGGTAAAATGAACTATATGCAATGTACGACTAAGAAAATTCGTCCCCTGCATTCACACATAAAGGCTCGTACAGACCAGCGTGATTTGTCGCGCGACGCGACGCCGGTTATTGTTATACAGTACAGTTTTCTTAGAAATTGCATTGTTTGAGTCGCGTCGCGCCGTCGCGTCGCGCTGGTCTACACAAGCCTTCAGGCTGGTTTCACAGCTGTCCGGGACACCCGTACGACTTCTCGGAACGGAGACACACGTGAGGCGCTTGAAAAAAAATTCACAGAGACGCGGATTGGTCCGTACGCTACCCGCTCCGGGTAGAGCCCGTACAACGTATCGTACAACTCCCTCGTTTCAGAGCACTGCGGGCGCTACCCGTGCTGATCTCCCGTGTACGAGCAGCCCGTACGGGTCTCCAAGACAGCTGCAAAACCAGCCTAAGGCCAGTTCCCAATCTATGAATAGCAACAAACTGCGGTCATTGTCTGCGAGGCGCTGTGACTGCAGTATTTTTGTTTGTTTGTTATTATTGCAAAGGTAATTTTGATGTTCATGTTCTAATAATATTATTTTATGTGATGCTCCCTATCCGCGCAAAGCCAATTCCTGTATACGAGCCAACACTGGATGGTGCTGAATAGTACACAGACATTGTCCTGCACAATTTTTAAAACTATCATACAAATCTGTTTCGAGCCAGCACCTAGAGTTGGCCTTCATATGTTTGCAACAGATAAAAGGACAACCATGTTCGCTCTCAACACTTTTCAAAAGCTACGCGCAATACCGCAACATGATTGTCCCTTAAAGCAAGTAAGGCGTATTGGAATAAATCTGTGCCGAGTATAGATTGAGTTAGAGCGAGACAAGTGTATTGCATCATAGTTTACCTTCGTTTGTTATTATTTCTGTCAGTTGAACTATGACATAATGTGATAGTAACCCGAAAAAAAAAAGGTCAATGTCATTGACATTGATTTTGGGGGGGGGGGGGGAAATTATCAAATAACTTTTCCTGCTCTGGGTGGACCGGGAGGGCGTGTCAGACTCTTACTGACTTAAACCCACCCGTTTTCCTTCAGTTGCCTGTACGTTGCCAGGGGCCACGGTATCCCTTTCGGACTTTCCCGCGCAACTATGATGTTGACCTCACTAGATAATTAGACAATGGTGAAAACATTTCTGCGGCAGATTGTATGATTCGTCATTTTGAACTGAGTGAAATAGGATAGGTTAGGTTAGAACTGTGACCAACCGCGCGCGAGCCGTTTTGCCACGGCAGCGGCCGGCGAGCGCGACCTCCAAGTTGCTCGCAGAAATGTTTTTATGATTGTCTAATTATGCGTGTTTTCGCGTAAACCATAAAGATACCTCTAGTTTTCGCGAATACTCGAATTATCAAATCATCCTACGACATATATATCAGAAAGGATATGCTAACCATGTGAATTAACATGGTACAGATAACAGATTAGTCAATTAGAAAATACATAACATCCCTAATAACGGGGACACATGATATCG
The DNA here is from genome assembly GCA_947364205.1 of Agrochola lota. Classification (NCBI taxonomy): domain Eukaryota; kingdom Metazoa; phylum Arthropoda; class Insecta; order Lepidoptera; family Noctuidae; genus Agrochola; species Agrochola lota. The sequence goes on along the minus strand of OX376231.1, from coordinate 5,296,017 downwards.
CGACTCAACACCTAGAGCGCTGGTTCATTCACAGATATTGGCTTCACGCTCCCTGGCCGCGCCACAAATGCAAGATTATAAATAATTTCCAAAGTAATAAAATTTTCAAACAATTTCGGTACAATTCTTTAGTGTTTACCATGTCCGGGTACGCCTAGTAGTTTCCTAAAACCGTGGTGGCGCGGTCAGGGAGTATACTCCCCAGCCGCGTTACCAAATCTTCATTATATTTGATTATTCGTAGAGGACAATTTTTTTCATTACACGTACCTTATAGTACACAAATGGTACAATTTATCTAGAAACATTTTTTATTATTTTTCCGCAGTGGCGCGGCTACTGAGTATCACACTATAATTTTTTCCATTACAGAGTAAATAGTAATAATAATGGTTGATTTATCTTTTTCATATGACTTGATATGATGCAGACAGTGCCACTGTTATCACTGATTTATTGCAAGAAATTGCATAGTATAGATACATACTCGTACATCCAAACAAAGCAGTATCAGTAAATATACCTTTTAATAAATTATGCTTATCTTAATGTCAAAGTACTAATTAAACGTAGTATTTGACGTACACCGCACCGTCTCGGGAGATATGCTTATAATACCTACCTCGTTAAAAGTAAAGCTAAAGGTACCATTCCGTACCCGACCGCAGGAGGCAACTGCAGGCGTCGTATCGCTGCAACACGACTGGTTTCTATGAATTTCTTTGAAATACCTTCCGTAGCTAGCTATACGTCGTTGGAAGCAAGGGCGAGCGACAGGCGAAACGTGTAGCCCGACCGCAGACCAGTAGTGCTGCCAACGCTTGAGCGGGTTCGGAATCATGACTGCAGCGACATGACGCCGCGACACGTCGCCAGCAGTTGCCACCTGCGGTCGGGTACGGAATAGTCCCTAACCCTAACAATGCTATCTATTGATTGTTGTTATTGATTATTGTTAAATTTGCATCGCAACTTATCAATAACAATATGAAAGAGAAGGCAGTGAATGATAGCGTGATGGTTGACAGGGGAGCATGGAAGAAGAAAACGTGTTGCGCCAACCCCACGTTCCATGGTACAAAGGCAGAAAGATGACAATAATGATTATGCAACTTACAAAATAACGATTGGTTAACTGTATACCACCAGACTGGAAATTCATCAAAGTTTACCTCCTGCCAATAGTTACTAACAAACTTTTTTAAAAGACGACCTCTATTAAGTATGGTAACAATAACATAGCTATAAGTAATCAACAATTATTCTTGTTTTATCTTTGATATATCTCGAGACCCTGGGGTCCCGGATCTTTGGTAGGTGTTCGAGGGGCCGAAGCAAACTCGCAGAGGCCCGTTAGACGCTTTTAATGAAATGAAGCACCAACCGATGATTATCCCTGTACGCACTATGCAAGTGCACCCAAGGACAACCCACGGTTGGTGTAGTGTGGGATTATTGCAGGATATAGAAACAAAGATATTGGTTTACCTAGAACTATGAAAGGGCTATGAGGGACCATAGCCCTTTCATAGTTCTAGGTAAACCAATATCTTTGTTTGATCAATGTTTTATTATACACGGAAAAAATGGCAGAGGGTGACTGCACACTCAATAATTGGCCCTAAAAACCAGCGCTAGCACTTAGTGACGTAGTGGGGCAACATATCATGAGGTGCTTGAGGAGTGGAGAGGTATTTCACAGCTATTAGGACAATCCCATAGCCCGGTAGATGGTCAAGATTTCTACTAGCACTTACTAGAATACTTTCTTCCTCCGAGCACGTTTGCTCTTGCGAATCTCCACTCAAGCCGGCCAATAAAGACCAGAGTGAGGTGAGAGCTTTGTTCCTCGTCAGTGTTCACTCCAGTCAATAAACACAAGCCATAAATGAGATAAAAGACTTCTCTCAGGAGATAGGGTTCGTGGGTCGCTACTGCCTAATAGCTAGCCACATAATGTACTGCCCTGCGGGTTACTGTATTTCTCTTGATCTTGCTCCTCATTTTAGACGTCTTCCGGCAAGGCAAACTCTACCAGTACAGACCTAGAGATCAGAGCACGCAAGCCCCAATACGACGTCAATGTCGAGATATGGTGGTGGGGGTTTTGTTTTATTATTATTATTAGTTGTTTATAAAAATACTAGTGCCCCTGCTTCGCACGGGTGCATTATACTGATGCACACGTCAACATCCCAATGTTCATACGGTTAAAAACAAAATTCAGTGTGAAACTGCCGGATGATCCCAAATTTTATAGTAACAAAATACCGTTCTGATCATCGCTGTGTGAACGGGCCATAAAATAAAAAAAAACAAAAGTGGTCTATTGTCTATAGATGGTCCCACGATTTCGTTGAACTGGATATATGAAAAAAACACAAAGTTTTTCCGTAGTCCTCCATTTGTGCACTTTAGACGTCCAAATACTTTTATTAATTCAATTCATAAATTCATTTCAAGAATCGCAGGTCCTTAATAGCCGAGGAAAGGTCACTGACCCATGGCGCCACGCCATGTGCATGTGCATTTTAAATCTATGATATTATTTATAGTTTTCATTTAAATGATGTAATGTTCAGGCATATTTTAATCTTAATTAAATGGTCAATTTTAATGACATATTTTTATTAGATATGGTTTAATAATATACTGCTCAAAATAGCTTCGGAAATAACATTTTTTTTTAAATGAAGTTCTGATATATAAAAATGTTTACTGTGGGTCATCCTTAGAAGATGGACATATGCTATCGCGGACTTTTCTGAAGAACAACGCTGACATACAGACAAACGTGAGAAGCGACTTTGTTTTATAATATTTAGAGATAGAAATAGAGAAGAGAAGAGATATAGATTAGAGAAGAAGAGATAGAGAAGAGAAGAGATAGAGATTAGAGAAGAAGAGATAGATAAGAGAAGAGATAGATAAGAGAAGAGATAGAGATTATAGAAGAAGAGATAGAGATATTTTCATTTGTATAATATACAAGTACGCTGGTATAGTGCTGTTCTTTCCTAAAATTTTGATACATGCAAGATCTATAATTATGTTAAAGACTGGGTTAATGCTGTGTATGTGTTTAGTTGGTAAACCTTTATATAAATAAATAAATAAATAGGAAAGTATAGTAGTAGTAAACAGGAATGTTTTTAGAAACAGAAAATAAATACTGTATTCAAAACTGTTTATCCTTGATTCCTTACAACAATGACTTAAAGCAAATAATTGTATTTAAGTTTCGTCCTTCACTGCTAACATTTCCACGATGCCTCTGGACATTTCTGAAACCAAAGTATTAAATGTTAAAGTGATACATAATAGGGATGATGACAAAAAAAAAATATATTCGTCTTTGAGGTTATAAAAAAATATTGGACATGTATTTTTTCTTTTTTTTACGTAATCTAAAGATTACGGCGATACATTGAGGTAAAATATGCCATGACGTCACGAGTATGTAGATTTTATACATACTAGTGACGTAACGACCCCCACTCCCCAACTTAAAATGCGTTTTATCTAAGTAATTTTCCTCTCGGTGAGAGGGAGTTAGTGGGTGGAGGGGGTGGGTTGGTAGATGTCACATGTCTTCGAATTTTGGTTCTAGGACATGCCGGTTTCTTCACGATGTTTTCCTTCACCGCTTTGAGAGCAGTGGTGATGAAATAAGTTACACAAAGTAAAGCGCCTGTCTGGATTCTAATCTACGACCTACATCTAGTATGTCGCGGCCAACCAACCACTGCTCGCTTGGGTATAAAACAATGATATTATGATGTTAGTGTTTTCCTTGCTAGCGATTTGACAAGGAGCATTACAACTCAACGACTCTCAACTCAACTCTCGACCAAGAAACCGTTTTAAACATTCCAACTATAACACTTGATACAAAACATAACATAAAATCACGCCTGTTTCCCCCAAAAGATTAGGCAGAGATGCAGGTACCTATAGTAAGTAGGTACACCCACATTTCGCCAGTTATGCTTAAGTCCCATGTACTATGGGGCCAGACTGTTGCCATCAACATGGCACAAATCCAGACTCCAGACTGCTTCTGAGAAATTTCTGATGGAATATAGCAACTCCTTGCCAGGCCTGGGAGTCGAACCCAGTACCTCATTGTCAGCAGAAGTGCATTCGACCACTCGACCTCCGAGTCAGTCACATAATACAGATGTGTACTTTCACTTTTAAGTGTATCCTGATGAAAATACGAGAATTTTTTTAAAGTTGTGTTTTTAAGATGTTTAAAGGTCCTAGACTGTACTAGATAATCTGAGGGACTGAAAATAGTATTATATTTTATTTAGTAAAAACGGAAAAAAAATGGACATTGTTGTGAAATAGTGGTCAGTTTGGTGACGACATTAAAATCGTCCTGTTTTAATGGTTTAAGTAATATGACTTAATTTTTATTTTCCATTGCTACTGAATGTTACAATCCATAGAAAAAACTATAACGAATACAATAAATTCATTCCTACCTTCAACATAGCGATGCCAGTGCAAGTGAACACATCATACGCCTTGCAAGGAAAGTCCAGGTGCTGCCTCGGGTCGATATCGACGCAGTCCTTTATAGCTTTGTCAACAGCAATAGACCAGCCTTTATTGTTCTGCTCCCATTGCTGTAGATGGGTTTTGTAAGCTTCCTTGTTTAGAGTATTCCTGTCAGTCAGGAATCCAGATTCTTCAAACACGCATTGGACGTCGTTGCACTGAAAAATAATGCGTTTTTGAGCTTTTCTTGTATTCGTCTTCAAAAATAACTAGAATTACATTACACTAAGATTATTAAACATCCTCATCATCAGTGAGCCTAGTGGTGTGAACGTCAGACTGCCAAGTCATAGGTCTCGAGTTCGAACCCAAGGCACGCACCTCTGACTTTTCAGATTCATGTGCGTATTGTATAATTATTACTTGCTACAAAAACGGTAAAGGAAAACATCGTGAGGAAACCGGCACGCCTGAGAGATATTTCTCTACGGGATGTGAAGCCAAGTTAGAGGCCCATGGGCAGCTTTAAAACTCTGACACCAGGTTAGCCACTAACCACACGAAAAGAAGAAGATTAAACATTTTAGGCCTTTCTGTATTAATTTCAATCTTGTATCTATTTAAATAAGAGACTTTTACAAGTTTTAGATATTACATGTACAGTCAGGGAAAATAATTGTTTAGCAAATTGACACCCTACATCAAATTGCCGTGTTATCGACATTCCATACAGCCGTCAAAGAAAGACAGTTGTGATTAGAATACCTACTATACGGAATGGGCAACTAGCTTCAACTTTCTGACTGACCGACTCCTTGATAATTCAAAAGTACCTGTAAATTGTTTAATTGAAATAAATGTTTTGAGTTTAAGTTTGAAAATCCGGACAATTTAAGTTGGTATTCAATTTGTTTAACAACTAATTTCCTTGAGTTTATTTCACTAATTGTTTAACCTTTTGCAATGAAAACTGGCTCCAGCAGTTGTTAATTTCAATATTATTAATGGAAAAACTCACCGGGCCCGGCAGTTTAGGGTTAGAACATTTCGTTAGATATTTTTGGTCACCGAGCTCTGGTATATCACAGCATACTGATAACGGTTTCTGAAAAAAATAAACAACAATTTACTTATTTATTTTGATAATAAAACAAATAATAACAAACAATCAAAATTAATTAATTTTATTAATTACCAGTGTAGCACCTTTGTTTTCTCTTTGACTCAGAAGATCAGCGTGGGATGCCTGAAATCACCAACAATTTATAAAACATTAAAGGAGAGCTAACATTACACAGGGTCTGAAAATAGTAGTATGCATAATTTAAGTAGATGCACTCCTGATATAAACTCTGGCAAAAAACCATTATCATCATCACTAAATTTCAACCAGAAACAGTCCACAGCAGGACATAGGCCTCCCAAGCGCCGCCACATTAACCGGTCCTGTGCTTCTTGCATCCAGCGGATTCCTGCGGCCTCCACAAAATCGCTAGATGAAACGCGCGAATTGGCGCAAATATAAACAATAACATTGTGCTGAAACACTGAGATAATAAAATATGTTGCTTTATATTGCAGTTATTTTTATTAATATTATTATAATGTTAAAACACTTACAGCAACGAATAAAATGAAAACTAAATGTTTAAACATCTTGAACCATGTACGTCCAAGACAGAAAGCGTTAATACGACTGTTATTGCAAAAAATTACGATTATTATATATAAACATAATTGTATCTGCGTTTATAAATACTATATTGTTATCAGAGTGTCAAAGAGCAAATTACTCATACGCTTTAATGTTCTTGGAAGACTCTTTTGTTCCTTATCTGGATATAGTACTTCAGAACTGTCAATCTAGGGTGCGGTCACACCATAAAAAAAAAATAGAATCTGAATCATTTATTGGCAAGAAATTTAGGTGACGAAAAAACAAATTCATCATGGATTCATGATGAATTTCTTTTGTTTTGTGTTCTGAACGTTACGTCGGTAATCTACCAACTAAGCTAAATGGTGGCTATAAAAAAAGAGGCCGTTCCGAAAGGACATTCGAAAGGTCATCCGTAGATCTTTGACAGTCGTTACGAGTAGTCAGAAGCCCAAATTCCTACAACCAGTCTTACCAAGGGGTATCGTATTACCTAATAACTGGGTTGTGGAGGTCAGATAGGCAGTCGCTCCATGTAACAATTAGTATTCAGCTGCAACCGGTTAGACTGGAAGCCGACCCCAACATAGTTGGGAAAACGCTAGGCAGATGGATTTTTATAAAAAAGCGACACCACATAAAAGATGGATGGATTGTGTGAATGGTGATTATTATGGCTGGAAGTAAATTAATTTAGAAATGACGGGTATTAGAGATGTAGGTAGAAATGAGAGAAAAAGAAATGTTGCGCTAATCCAAAATAAATTGGTAATAGGGCAGGAAGATAATGAATTAATGCTGAAAATTATAATAAAAAAGTCTAGAAGATATTTCAATATTTTGATATTTATCACCAACTCTGATATTTATACCTAAACAATTTTATTGTTAGTTGTTAATAAAAGTACTTATAATATGTCATACATATAATTATGAAGTAGGAAAGTGTGTGCACTGCCCTTTACTTTTTAAGAATTACAGAGATTCCTTGTAAACAGTACAAATGTGATATTTAAATCAGTTTTTCTCTCGTTCATACTTGGAATAATATTATTTGTTACTAATTTGTTGGTATTAATTCGATAATGACAGTTCTTGTTTGCAAAACAAACACAATTTACAGAAATTATACTAAACGTAGAGAGTGCAAAAAATATGTAATGTTATGGAACCAGTTTTCTTTTGCATAATTATAATTAAACTTGCAGATTGGAACACCTATACCGAAAGCTCCCAAACAAATATGCTGCATTTCGTCAATGAATACACTAAATAGCTGTTCTTAGCATAAAATTTACCTAAATAAAAATTGATGATTCCACCTAGAAAAACGTCTCTAGGCAATTGATCCAAATTCTATTTGTACAGTCGACAAAAATTAAACGTGCTCAGTTAAGAAAAATTTCTGCTGCAGCGCAGCTAGTGACAAACCACACCCCTTCCTGGTTCTGCCCAATTACAGACAATGTCCATTTGTGTGAGTATATTTACACAAATCCGCCGAGCTCATGTTCTGCCGTGTCCATTAAAAAATCATCTCACAAACAAGTGAACGTAGCACGCGCCGATGTGAGTGTCACACTGCTATAGGTACATAATTACGTATATATTAATTCCAACACGACAAAAATACGCTTCGTGCATCCTATTGATCAAAACGCATGCATCGGGTAATCGAGTCGTAAGCCGTGCTATGCGATTATCGTCTTAAAGGTGAGCTTGCGAAAGATTGGTCGATTGTACAACAGATACAAATATAAAGTTTAAAAAGTACATTTAAATGCAAGAGACATGGAAGTTTTCCAATTATTTCGATGCTTGCAGAATTTTAAATTTTCACTGAGGTACAGTATTACAGTAAGTAGGTAGGTATTCTCTAAAAATGAACTTATACTGGAACGTAGCTGCGTAGGTTTCCACGTATTTAAAATCAAATCGTATTGAAAGTCAATCGATATCATTCGTTCATTCTTTCGTGTCTCATTTTATGAAAACGTGTTTTTTGTTTTTCATTTGACATGCATTCTCCGAGAATTTCAGACGTTGAATACCTAGTCGACTGAAAAAATCTTGACAGAATAACTTGATAACACTTTGCAGGACTGGGAATCGAATCCAGGACACCAAGCTCAGCCGAACACTTGACCAACAAGGCAGTGAAACTGACTATTCACTACCGCTTTTACATACTGATTTGAAATCTTACTAATTTTATTAATTGTGAAAAAGTTTATCTTGTCCACTATGGACGAAAACAGAACTCAATTTAATTAGGAACAATAAGCGCTTTCAAGAGCCACTAAAACGAATATCAGAATAATATTATTTTTCAGTTAGAGAGTGAAAGTTTTTCTGACAAGTTACAAAGCTAGCGGTATGAATAATTTTACGGAAACCGAACTGTTAGAACTTTTGTATTAAAATACAAAAAAAATACATACACAATGAGTAAAGATAAATAAAGTAATTTGGTATTTAACACAGGTAAAAAAGAAATTCCAAAATGTTTAATAGTATCCATAGTTAGATGTTTCTATATCATAGATAAACTTCGTAGTCGAATCTATTCCATTCAAAATTGAACTGTCATCGTTTTTTTCCAATAAGGAGTTACTGCTATAATGCAACCCTCGTCTGCCTATGATTTTATATGCGAAGTGACAGATTGACAGATGACAGTGTCTGGAAGCTTCCAAGTTTTAATTCACTTACTCGATTCAAGTCATGACTGAAAAAGAAATCCAAAATGCATTGGAACGTTTTTTGGAACAATCATCATAAAATATGTTTTTAATTGTATGATCTTTCGTTGATCGCGATCAGATTGCGAATCGATTGCATAAAAAATGTTATTTTTTTATTTTTTTTCTGTAACATACCAATTTTCATGGTTAAGGATGACAATAATGGATAAGGATCAATATGAATTATTTTTCGTATATCTATTTCAACCCTATTCGTTCCTAATCATTATGCCTTAGAGGAAGTAGCTTCATCAGAATAATAATAATTGTCAGATTTCGATTTAGAAAAATCAAAATAAATGCTAGTTGCTTCAATAGCCAGAAACTATACTAAAACAGACCTGCTAGAAAAGCCACAAACGCATCTGATTTCTGTCATTTAGATTGATCAAGATTCATAAGCCTCTTGGGCCTCCTATAAATCGTAATGTTTCGCGAATCTAAATAATAGGGTTTCATTAGCTGCCCATTCAAGCCGCACTTACAGCTGAAATATCACGGTCATTTATAACGATTAGGACAAAATAAAATTTTAAATACATTTTGTTGTTGCATCAGTCTTTGGATTGACGTCAGTAATTTGTTGAAGGGTTAAAATTAGAAAAGATGGTGGTCTCAATGTTATTTTTATATTGGAGCACTGTTTGCTTCCTAATTGCGTAAAGAAGGAACTTGTGTCAATATTTGTGTAAGTTTTTCAACTATTTCTCGCCATTTTAATAAACTTATGGTGAAAGTGGGGTATTTCAGTACCTCCCTTATAGAGATCAAAAAGGAATATGTTTTGGCAGCAGACAGGTCGGATTGGAAAGGCCTGAACCAATTACTCCAATAAAACAATTAATTCCTAGGCTTTGTGGAAAACATCAAATATGGCAGGGCCCGGCAATTTTGAATATGATTTATTGAACCGCGACGGGTTACGGCGGACCCTAATGACTACAAAATTCAAACCTTATTATCGTCGTTAATTGAAGTAGATATACAGCGATATTTTCAAGCTAAGGCTCCCGTAAACAGGCACGACGCGACTCTAATAAAACAATTTCTAAGAAAAACTTCATGGTAGAACAATTACTGGAGCGAGTCGCGCGTGTTCGCGAGAGCTTTTATGCAGTACTTTTGAAGTTAGTGTACTTACATTGGCAGCGCTGAGTGATAGGTGTCAGGGTGTCACTATTAATAGGTTAAATGTCCTTACTAGCTACATTTTGGCGTTGAGACCCCACGACAGCTGTTGTAAGACGTACCCACAATGGCTTCACGTTGAGTTGGCACCTCCATTGTCTTAGATGGCACTGTTCTTAATCAGACCAATGTACCAGGAATAATTATTGATTCGTCTTCTGTGACAAGAAATGCAGGTCGTTTACTTTACTGTTAAAAAAAAAATAGAACAACATAACATGACGCATGAAATTCCCAAAAGTCTAGGCAGAGATGTACCTATAGCAATTTTTTTTTGTTGTTGTTGCGTTGTAAAACAAATTATGTGTCAATAATATAGTGTAAAGGTTTTTTCTCTACAAAAGTTACTTAATGCTGGAATTTCATAGTAAGACCCTATAAACACACGTTTTTTTGGCCGTGATAAACTACGATTTATTCGCCGCAGTCACGGCTGTCAGTGTTATATGGGTCACTATGAAAGCTTGTTGACTGACACGTTTTTTCTACGGCGCGGATTATTCGCCGTGTGGATACAGGGTGGCAGGGACATCGACGCGAAGCCGGCTACCATGTATTCAGTACATGATTCTGAACCCCCCTGCGTTGAAATTTTTCGTCGGTTATTTTAAAAAAAAATGCTGTTTCATAGAAAAGTGCAATACCTACGCGGTCAAAATGTATGGAGCAGCTGTTTTTTTTTTAATAACCGACGAAAAATTTCAACGCAGGGGCGTTCAGAATTGGGCACGCCACAATTGCGGCGATAAGTCCCCTCTTTGAGGAGTGGCTTGAGAGGTGCCATGGCGTCCTCACCTTCCGCCTGACGCAGGTCCTCACCGGACACGGTTGTTTCGGGAGGTTCCTGTTCCGCGTAAGGCTGGAGGAAACGCCCGGGTGTCACCACTGTGTAGATCGCCCGGAGGACACGGTGGAGCATACGGTGGAGATCTGCCCGGCTTGGGCGGAGCACCGCCGTGTCCTCACGGAGGCGATCGGCGGCGGCGATCTCTCGCGTCCGGCCCTGGTTCAGGCCATGGTTCGGAGCGAGAGTGCATGGGAGGCCGTCACCTCCTTCTGCGAAGCAGTTATGCTCGCGAAGGAGGAGGCGGAGCGCGCGAGGGAGATGCAAGCTGCACGCCCTCGCGGCCCTAGTCACCGCAGGAGACGCCCCGGGCGTCGGGAGTCCAGAGCCGACTTCCGGCCACCGTAGGCGCGGGCTTGCGGACGGTGAGCAATGGGCAGCTCGCCGTCCGATAAGGACCAGGCCCGTGTCGACGGCGCGTTGTGTTCCACGCGCGCCTCAAAGAGATGTCAGCACCAACCGACGGGGTCGAAAGACCAATGCCTGCTGGGGTTGCGGGTTTGTCCGAAAGGGATAACGCGGCCCCGGCACACAGGCAACGGAAGGAACACGGGTGGGTTTTAGTCAGTAAAAGTCTGACACACCCTCTCGCTCTGCCCAGAGCGGAGAAGTCATTTGATGATTTCCCATCCAAAAAAAAAAAAAAAAAGGGGCGTTCAGAATCATGTACTGAATCCATGGTAACCGGCTTCGCGTTGATGTCCCGGACACCCTGTAGGTAAAGGCACGGTCGTTAGTGTTGTATGTATCACTATGTAAGCTTGTTGACGGACACATTTTTTCTACAGCGCGGTAAGAAGGCTGAAGAATATGCTTTCTTTTGCTTTAATTGTTTGTTTTTTTGCATCTATAAGTATTATTCATATCTTAAGATAAGGATCGTACTTCTTATTGTTTTGTTTTAAATCAGCATTCTCCTGCGGTTATCTAAGTTATCTGTGGTCGGCGAACAATATGTTTTTCTTGTATACTTCTCTATTAGTCGTCATCTCAATAGTCACACCCTTTCTAGCCATACCATCTTTCATATCATAACATGTTTTTAAATAAAATAAAATAAACCGGCCAAGTGCGTGTCGGACCACGCACAATGGAGGGTTCCGTAGTTGAGATGAATTTATCCCAAGAACAAACTTAACATTGTAGTTGAAAAACATAATCTCCCATACGGAATGTATGGGAGATCATGTTTTTCAAACCGCAAATTTAATTTGGTTGGTTACTCGGTAACCTGTACAGCCTACTTAGCTCTGATAGGTTTCCTTTTTATTTCGTTATATATACTACTGCTGTGATTTTTTTCACAAATCCAAGTACAACCATTTAGCTGGCAGGGGGGGGGACACTAGACTCTAACAAAAGTTTTCACTTGAAAGCTTAATATTTCGCAAACGGATCGCTGAATCCAAAAATGGTTTTGACAAACTCAGAATATTTATGAAAGACCTTTCTCACAATACCCCACAACATGGGGTAGATGAGGAAAAAAAAAAATGTTTGTCTTGATTTAATTTTACCACTTTGTTGAAATGATTAATATGTATACATATACCAAATTACAGCTTTCTAGTACAAACCGTCTCTGAGCTAAGCCGCGGACAGACAGATAGACAGACGGACATGGCGAAACTATAAGGGTTCCTTGTTTACTACGGAACCCTAATTTAAAAAAAAGCTTTATTTACTATTTTGGCATGGAATTTCACTCAGTCCGAATCTTAATCACAGCTTACACAGCTTGTAAGACGTAAGAGTGATCACTTATTGGCATGAGCTCACGCAGTTTATGGCTCATAAACTGAAGCCTTTGTCAATCGGAATGAGACGAGTGACGGTTTATGTGGTGACACATATCCTTTACAAATTAGTCACGTGTTTATTAGGGTATTAGTGTGGAAATGTATCTGCTTTATTGCGGTTTGTAGTCAAGGAGGAAAGTACAGATTTTACAAAACTTACGAGCTTAATAACTCTTCAGTTTGATTCAGAACATATCTTTAACATCATCATCATGATGATTTTAGTCAAAAGACGTTCACTGTTGGACATAGGCCTCCCACAAGCGTCACCACATCAACCGGTCCTGTGCTTCTTGCATCCAGCGGATATTTATATAACACTGCAAACCATCTACGTATAGTGTTTTTTTGTTAGAAATCTGATTTCTACTACCAAAAAATAAGAAAATCATTATTGTCTATTGGACTATTCAACAATTAAAACTCCGTCGTGTGCCAGATTCGTAACGGGGTTACTGGTTGACGTGTATAACTGTCCACAGAACTTCTCGATCTCTCTCAATAGTTCAGGTTTGCTGCATATGATCCTGCCATCATCGGTCTCCACTTTCGCAAGCTGGCTCTGTTCAATAGACAGAACTCTTGCAAAGACCATGGAGTCCTTGTTCCGCTCTATCGCGGTCACTTTTCAAGGACTTAGAGATCCACCTATTGAGCTGCCGGTAATTGAGTGTATCATCTGAAGACTGCCGGATCATCTTGCGCTTTTCCTTCATGAGCTGTATAGTAGGATCAGAGAGCTTCTTGTTTCAATTTGTACGACGCGTCTTCAAGATCTTGGACCCGACCGTATGGACAGTTTCCACGAACCCATCGTTAAAATGTCCACAGAGCTCCCTAGGCACTCGAAACGATTCTGAAGTTCGTGCCGTGTGGTGCCGGACTTAAAGATTAGCATGACTCTATTTCTTCCCATGGGTGTCGTAAAGGTCGACTAAGGGACTTACTAGAGAATGGGCAACAACGTTTTGTATGCATTTTTAACCCACTGCGATCGCGAACCCGCCTGCTAAGCGTGGCAATTATGGCAAACCCCCCCTAAAAATGACAAGCACCAAAAAGAAATGGCCCCTAGTGCCCGGCGGCACACCTACCCTTGGCTACGGTAGCGGTCAAGACCACGGTGAGGGAAGGAGTGCGAAGAAGAGATCCGGCTACCATAATCACCGGAAACTGGACCTGGCAACATACAACACGCGTACACTCAGGACCGACGAGAAAATTATCGAACTCGAGGAAGAATGGAGCAGGTTACGGTGGGGTATAGTAGGGCTATCTGAAGTCCAAAGAGAGGAGGAGGACTCGATAATCCGCAAATCCGGAAACTTGCTGCAGTCCCAAGGTGGTGTCTAGTTTATCGTCCATAAGTCCCTTGTGAGCAACGTGGTGAAGATCGAGAGTGTGTCGACCAGAGTGGCGTACCTTAAACTCAGAATTTCCACAAGATATTCGCTGAAGGTTGTACAGGTTTACGCCCCGACCTCGTCAACCCTGACGATGAGGTGGGGACCATGTATGAGAATATTTCCAGAGCCATGCATGGCTCTAAAACTATGTAACTTCACCGTTGTCATGAACTTCAACGCGAATCATGAACCATGATTCACATAATTAATTTATCTGTCGTTGCTTCATTTTTATTTTTTTTTGCCTATTGTGGTACAATAATTTTATTTTGCGTGCATCGTTTTCGTAATTATATAATTAATGTACCTATAAAAAATATTGTAAAACATTTTAAAAGAGTAGCGGTGGAGTTTCTTGCCCATTCTTTTCCATACGAAAACTACCTCTTGGAAGGGGCGACTAGAATCAATTATATTTTATTGTAAATTTTGACGTTCAAAAGTGCCTTATAGGGGTCTATCTGAAATAAATGACTTGACTTTGACTTTGACCTGCCATTGTTAGCTTTTTTATGTAGCATGCGAACTGTCTTCGGTCGCTTGAGTGTGGTTCGAAATTACCTTTATACTCGTAGATCACTATTAAACCGTCCAAATGGCATTCATCTTGTTGTACACGAACCCAAGAAGAAAATATAATTAATTCTAGTTGCCCCTTCCAAAAGGTACTTTCGTATGGAGAAGAATGGACAAGAAACTCCACCGTTACTCTTTTAAAATGTTTTACAATATTTTGCATACATTAATTATATCACTTCATGTGAAGACGATGGATGAAGATGGATTCAATGTCAGCAGCACGACCCAACAGTAAAATGCCTTATGACATAATTCTGCGGAAGTAGGTGAAATAGACCAAACGTGCGGTTTCTACATCTGTTAACTGAACAGCATAAACGGCCGAGCTAAGCCGCTCCGCAAGAGATATTATATGAGGTCCCGCATTCCCGGACACCATTGTAATTAATCATCTAGCGTGATTCCTAGGGAAACCGTTTGATTAATAAATTCCGGTTTTTCTCCATTCAATATGATGTCACATTCGCTACTTCTAACATTAGGTTATTTAATTCTAATGCATTTGTTTTTAGTTTTTAATTTTTCATTCTATTTTGATTCTGAACCATTTCAATTAATAAAGTGATTTGTTGCATTAACCCAATTTTCAAAAGCTCTTTATAGGTACGAATTACCGACAGTGAGAGTTGCTCTCAATTAATTAGTCCTCGGGATGGCATTGTAAGTGCAGTCCAATCCAGTTTATATGCCGATTGGCCCTTAATAGCAGGACATAGTGCCAATTGACCTGATTTTTATGAAATATTGATGCATGAAATCTCTCTATGAAATTAACTATTTCTCTTGAAATCAGTTTAGTACTAATTCGGAGTTAATTATAAACGTACTCATTACCTTCTAAAATTGTCTAATGGTGTGTGAATATTCCTAAATTACCAACATTTTTGTTTTTCATAATTATGTTAATAATAGTGTTTAGGTCTGTTTCTCGTAAGCGGAAATAGCCGCACGCCACCCCGTACGGTACGTATGCAGACGCGCGGATTACATATCTACTTTTTATTGTATATCACACACCTATTTATTTTTATTTTTTATTATATTTGTTTTAGTATATTTGTTTCTTTATCTATCCGTCCGTGACATCACTGCGGGCCCTATCAGAATACCAGCGCTGCAACATTTTAAGTGGCGCGGCATAATGTTGAGGAGCCTTTTGGCCTCGTACAGGACTTCCTTCTTTAAATTTTATTGTAACTTTGTTTTTTATTTATGTTAAGTGTGTTTTTAGTTTGTGAGATTTCCTGTGCGAGTCTCAATAAATAATTTTTCTTTCTTTCTTTCGTACGGCTCTGTAGAGCTCATCTTGAGACAGGGCACTCTCCCACCGTTAGAGGATAAGTGAATTCCAATGCCTTGTCCCATGAGGTAATAGAACAAAGAAAGGCTTGAAAGAAATGATAAATGAGACTTAGGAATTCATAGTTATGAAAACACATTGGAAGTGATTTTAGAAAGCTAATGGATAATAGGAGGGTGGGTGTTTTTAACCTGTCTGCTTACAAAACTACGCAAATCATAGGATACAAAAAGTGCCTACCTATGCAAGTAAGTACTTACTTATACTTACCTTACTGGATAATGTTCACACACTTCAGCATTCAAGTAAGTTTAATCGTAAACTAGCAGCGTCCCGCGGTTTCACCCGCATAAGTCTCGATCCCGTGGGAATATCGGGATATTTTTATTTTACAAAAACCGACTTCCAAAAAAAACACAACAAAGTGAACAATAACTTAAATTTCGGAAGTCGGTGGCAAATAACGAAAATACAAAACCAAAGACACACTTTGTAGTGTTTTTTTGGAAGTCGTTTTTTTTTTTTTTTTTGTGAAAATGTTTTTATTTCTCGATTTTTATTGGTGCAGTTTGGAATTTATCTAAGTTACTCGTACAATAGTCTAATGTCAATTACTACTCTTAACCTCTTAATTCTCCCGGTACTTTAGCTCCACTTCTGCATATGCATTGTGACGAGCATAAAATTTGTTTGGCAACCATATTAAAGTAATCGAATCGCAACCCATGAAATACTTATAATCGAGCAGTTCCGGTGGCCTTCTGTGTCTTCTGTCTTCACCCAATGGTGCCTTCCGAAAGCAACTGCACGAGTTACTATAAAAAATACCCAAATCGCTATAGATGTGCCTATAATATTAGAAGAGTTCCCTCGATTTCTTCAGGATCACAACATCATATCCTGACTTGATGACAATGGGACCATCTCGGAAGTATACCCTTTCAAACAAAAAAAGTATTTTTAAATCGATCCACAATTAACAGAGAAATCGGAAAACATACATTAAAAAAAAAACATACATAATGTCGAACATACAAACTCCTCTTATTCGGAATGCAGTTAAAAAGTAAATGTTCTACCTATGTGCCTAATTTCATTCAAATCCGTTCAACCATTTTAGCGTGAAAGCGTAACAAACAAACTCACTTTCGCATTTATATATCTATGTATTAGTATGTATTACTTTTCAAGTTATCTATCCCCTATGTTGCACCTGCCATGTTTTGTCTGCATCACCCTTTTTTAATTTTGACTGGTAGACAATGCCTCAGGCATTAGGTCCACCTTTGTAAAGTATTTTTTACTTTTAAGCATAAAGTTTTAATAAAATAAATAAATAAAATAATATTGTAGTTAGGATTAGGATTTTCCCACTATCGTTGGTAAGCCAAATATTATTGAGATTCTGAGAAAAAACCTAACATAGAAAGTAGGTATGTACATTTTATATGAACTTTCACGGCAAAATGGATTTTCCTCAAATGCTTGCTTCGTTGGTACCTACCTGCGTGAAATGCATTTTAACTCAAAACAAGGGTTCCTACTTTAAAAAGAAACCTTGAAAACTTTAACATTTATAAGAAAATAGCTTGATGACGTCACGTTTAGCGACCTTACCTAACTGTGATATCCTTCTGGAAAATAGGAGTACGTCTAACGACTATTATAAATGCGAAAATAACTGTCTGTCTATCTGTCCGTAACCATTTCACCCCGTAACCTAAATAAATCATGACCTGGAGTAGGACATAGAATATTTGTTATACCGGTAGTACATTCCAGTGGGATAATTTCCGACAAATACGCAGGTGAAGCCGTGGGCAAAAATAAAATAAATTGAAAACAAATTAAATGAGCTCTATTCCAATTAAAACTTTTTCCAAAGCGTTTTCGGTAGGTATATAATGTATACGTAGCTGGTAAAAACTGCCCTGTTTTTTCGATGAAGACGTCATAATATTATTAGGTTGGTACCCACCTACCTACATATTTATACCATGATGACGAACGTATGACAATCAAAAATTGGTCCCAACAATTCCCACTTGTGATCTCGGAGCGCCTTTGTATTGCATGTTTTCAATCGTGCGACTCATTGGCGATGGCGTGTGATTCCTGAATTTCGTCTCTTTTTTACTATGAACCGTGAAGCGATAGCTGTGTATACACCTATGTAGGTATGTTAGGGTAAGTTCGGCACTGGGTTAAGACCGTACGAATCAAATTCCCGGCTAATTTTGCAATATTTATTAATGCTGACAACATCGAGGCGGAATAAAATTCCGCAGAATTTGATTCTTACGGTCTTAAACCCCGTGCCGAACTTACCTCAACATACTCTATATTATTATATATATCATAAGTATGATTGTATCGAAAATATGTAATACTCTTCATTCTTTAGGGTTGAAAATGGTTGTTTCGAGACACGAAAATCGACGCGGCGCGGGCGTTTCAAGATGTCATCTGCATGCACAGTCAACAAATTTTCTAGAAATAATTTCATGTAAACAGCAGAAATTACAAACTTTAAATTAAGAGTTAGCGGTGTGAACTTGTAGAAGAGGCTAAGCTCTTTTTTAAAGCAAATTTCTCATTTAACTAAAGTGCTTTTAATTATTTTTTTTATATTTAAAATACCTTAGAACTTTAAAAAAAAAATATTTTATATCCCCATGAATGTTTTTTGTTGAATAAAAGTTACAGTTAAAAAATAATAAAAAATCTTTGTGGTAAAAAAAAATCACCACAGGTTTGATACAAAACTAGAAAATTCTACATTTACAAATTGTGTATGGATTTTCTAATACCACCCTTGCGAGCTTTGTAAACCCATGCAAGCCTCTGAGGAATATGGTATGGGAACGAGTTCCGAAATATTAGATATATTTTGATAGTATATTTTATTACTGAAGTTTTCCGAATATTCTTTATGCAAATTTATTGGGATGGTCGTATCTTTCGCATATCGACTAACCTGTGGCCTAAAACTACCACACAAAGGATTTCAGTCCTCAAAAGCAATGGCAAAACGAACTCGATTTTATTTTGACTAAATAAAATAAAATAAATTACTAATCTGGTACACGTACATTTGAGCAAGTGACTTTAGCGCAAGAGTCCTTTCGCGCAACTGTCCATTCACGCAAATGTCCTTTCGTGCAACTGTCTATTCGCACAAGTGTCCATTCGTGCAAAAGTTTATTCGCGCAAATATCTTTTCGCGCAAGTGTCCATTCGCGCAAAAGTATATTCGCACAAATATCTTTTCGCGCAACTGTCCATTCGCGCAAGTGTCTTTTCCTGCAACTATCTATTCGCGCAAGTGTCCATTCGCGCAAAAGTTTATTCGCGCAAATATCTTTTCGCGCAAGTGTCCTGTTACCGGGTGTTACAGGCCAGAAAAGAGAATTTTATTGAGAACTTGCGTACGTTTCTTATTAATTCATATCTCTAAAATATTTTCTCCTAAGGTAAGTGTACTAAGCTGAACCGGATATTGATAAAGATTGTACCAGCACTCAGGTATTTGAACCACGATGCAGTTTCATGTTGGTTTAAAGATTCCAATTTTTCTACACAACTTATTACTCCCGTATTCATTTTTGTAGAGTAACTTTATGAAACGTTTAATAATATCTAGAAAGTATTAGCCAACAATAATTACTAAAGCAAACAGTGTGTCTATTGACATAGGAAAGGGTTGGACGAATAAATATCACAGAGAGGCACGACGCGACAGCGCGACGCGGCTCTAATAGAACAATTCTATGAAAACTTCATAGAAATGGTTCAACCCGAATCGCGTCGCACCGTCGCGTCGCGCCTGTCTTGGGGAACCTTGACATTAGCAGTATGCAGAATAATAAATTGCTTTTAATATGACTGGAATGTGTTTCTGAAAAAGGCCGCCAACTCATTTAAATTTGATTTTATGATTGAAAACTGACAACGAACATCAGTAAAACTATCAAGTCCTGTAGTTTTAATTTATTTAAAAAATATACATTTATGAATGCAAAGATTTATAAATTTGAAGAGTCCTTTTCTACCTGTGTTTTTATAAAATGGATTATAAAACATAACATTATCAGTCTATAATTTTCCCACTACTGGGACACAGGCCTCCTCTCTGTGAGAGGGAGTGGAATACTATAGACGTAAATATATTTAGTAACCTATTCCGCTTAATATTCCTAAGGAGTCATAAAAAAACTACACGTGTTTCAACTCTCAACGAGGCATTCTCAGGATGACGATTGACTTGTCGAGAACCCGAACACGGCGTGTTGCCACGCCGAGCGCCGCCGCGGCGCCGGTTGCGAGTGGGTTGTAATCTACCATGCTGGCCCAGTGTGGGTTAGTAGATGTCACATGTCTTCGAACTTTTGGTTCTAGGACATGCCGGTTCCCGAACGATGATTTCATTCACCGTTTTTAGGGCAGCGGTGATGAAATAATTTATACGAACTATAGCGTGTGTCTGGACTGCGATAGTGATAAGTTTAATAAAGCCTTTTGTAAAAACCTAGAAACTTAGTGTTAAATCATAACGTTTTCTAGGAACCATTTTTTGATCGAACAGCAAAACAATGTCTCACTGCAAACGATAGCATTTACTTTGTATAATATTTGTATTACTTTACGACTTGAAGATGCTTTGAAATACGAGTGGATTTTCAACTTTGAGAGAAAAACATAGCTGTAATGATATTTAAAGGAGCTATGTAGAATTTTCTGATAAATTCCACTGGTCCACTGAGTACAAAAAAACTTAGGAATATTTATATTCTCCAGCTTTATTTTTTTTTATAAATCGGTATCCTGTTTGTACTGGGTATGGTGGGGTACAACGAACTCAGAGTGCGCCGGGAATTTACACTTGCGGCGTATCTAAAGCTCCTGCGTGGAGTAGCTCATAACCCAGGTATGCTGCGTCACCTGAAGCTGTGCGTGTGGAGGCGGGCGGTGACTGCCACTGCTGGCCGTGCTTGCTGCCAAAACCAACCTGCTGTCAAAAACACCCCTCACCTGCACAATATGTGTACTAAACGAAATGGATGAGAGAATTGACATATTTTTTGTGCAATCTGAGTGAATTCGCAAGAGTTTTGTTGAATTTTGTTAGTTTTATTTAAATATTAATATTCTGAGTCTGATTTTATATTTTATAGCATGTTTGATAATTATTATATAGCAGTGTGACCTCAGATTGTGTTTTTAATAGACTAGTGATGCTTTGTATTCTTAAATTTAGATTTTTAAGTATTAGCCGTAAGTCGATTTTTCCATTTATTTGGTGTGTGTTTACAAACCACTATTGTACTGGGGTCATCCTGTAAGGATAGTGTGTGTAAGTTTAATAATAAATAAATAAATCTTTTTGGGGCTGACTGTACTCACACCTTACCGGTGTCATCAGGGGGATAAACGTGCAAACATGTGAGTGTGCGTGTCTGACACACACACTCACATGCTAGTAGATATTTTTTATGTAGTTCAACAGTTTGCATCATCAGCCTTTAATATTCCTACTGCTGGGACACAGGCCTCCTCTCTGTGATCCATAATCCACCACGCGGGCCAAGAGTGGGTTGGTACATGTCACATGGCTTAAAAGTTTTTGGTTCTCTAAAATGCCGGTTTCCTCACGATATTTTCCTTCACCGTTTGGTGAGCAGTGGTGATGAAATAATTTACTCAAAGTTAAGCGCCTGTCAGAGTTCAGACCTACGACCTAGAACTCTTAAGCCGTGGCACTTATCACTGTTCAACAGTTTGCTATAACAATTTCTATTCTTTTCTCCACACATCCCCACAGTTGAACAAATAATTTAAACATACGAGTCCATAGGCCTTCAGTGTTACAGGTCATAACGAGTTTATAGCCAGTAAACGTGTCGGTCTAAAGTACCGCACGCACATTGTCGCCGAGACAACCCTCGCACTGCCCATTACAGATTTTATTACAATTTATCACGACCATTCCGTTTATGGCACATAACTTATCTGCATTTTCGATTGCATTAGGTTTAGTTTGTTGAAATGTAATTGCTTCTATTTATATGTAGTTTTATTTTTGTAAATTGTTCAAAAAGATTTCATGGCGTGTTAAAAACTGAGAAGATGCAGAAAGATTAGGGAATCGATATCATTATTGGATCATTTCTAATTAAGCTTAGATTTATGTCTTCTTAAATGCCTTTACCATATGTTTATCAGTTTGACTTTCCAGTTTTCCAGATAGACCAGCTTCTGCAGACCAGCTGCTACTAGCTGCATCTGAAGACGGTGATACACAGTGAAAGCAAAGAAGCTGAACTGATTGTCAAACTTAAGGGCTTCTTCTACCGTAACGTCTGATTAATTAAGGGTGAATTTCATCAATGCTGCGTTCAAGAGCTGTCATTGTCAATATTCCACGACAATGATGGCACTGACAGCTCTTGCACGCAATTAAGACGTGCTAATCGAGTTCAATTTCACTGATGACTAAATCCTGAGCGATTAAAAGCCGCTTATCTAAAAAACCTTGTACTGTCATGATGTCTTCTAAGTATTTTTCATTCAGTCTGACTTTCTGACTCAATCAACCGCCATCGAACCATCACCATTACAATGTCTGACATTTAGTTGAAGGGCTAACTAATTAGAAATCACTGCTTCCACGTATTTAGGCAACAATTGGGCTGGATAATCGATGAGATAACGATTATTAAATGCTAAACTGTGTATGAGCGTCATGTTTCTGTAATTTAGTGTAAAAAAAATGACATTATCAGCCCGTAGAGTTCCTAGGTACATGGAACTTCTGACATACCGCTAATCTAACTGGGCAGGGGATAATATCGCCATGTCATTGAAGTGACGATCTGACTGATGAGAGCGTCATGTTCACGAGTAGATAAAAGAGACCAGCTCTTGAATCTATTCCGTGGTCATGTTGCTGCATGCATGCAGCTGATAAGAGAATGGAATTACCAAAGAAAGAAAGTGGGCAAGCTGCCTTTTCATTTATAGAGGTATAATTTGCAATAATTTTATCATTTGCGGAATACCAGAAATTGAATGTATTTTCCTATCTGTTATGGTAAAGTTGAGACGTCAAGACTTTCCTTTAAATTTACGAAGATGGGACCCTTAATCAGGGCTTGAATAACGGTATATTTTTCGTAATGTTTTCGCCTTAAAAACCTAAAGACCGATTTGTTTCGGTTACGTTCGAACGGAACGTTATTAAAACGTTTTTGAAGAAAAACAACATTTAAATCGTTCTCGGTTAATAAAATGTTTTTAACCATTTTTGGGTTGAATGATAGGAAACTTGCAATACAACCCTAATCAATACGTAAGCGGCAAGCGCATTGGAACCAATGCTGTAATGAAATGAAGATAAGGTACAATATAACTAAACAAGTTCATGCGTGTCGGCGTACGCACCGTGCGCAACTGTGTCCTGCGGAATAAAGGCTTGTGCAGACCAACGCGACTTGTTGCGCGACGCGACACGAACAATACAATTTCTAAGAAAACTTCACAGTATAACAATAACCGGTGTCGCGTCGCGCGACATGTCGCGCTGGTCTGCACAAGCCTTAAAGAGGTTTTTGAAAATGTTCTCATTTCGGTTTCATTTCCGAACAAAATGTTGTACAAAGAAAAACGAGAACTGTTAGAAACGTTTTAAAAACGTTATTTAAATAACGTTTCCGAGCCCTGCTCTTAATAATCAAAATAACTAATCCATACGAATATTATAAATGCGAATGTAATTCTGTCTATCTATTACCTTTTCGATGAAGTTTGGCACGAAGGCAGACCCGAGTTAAGAAACATAATCTGCGTGCAAAAATAAACTTTATAAATGTGTAAATAAAGTGGATTTTAGACTGACTAGTACTGTTGATAAAGTCATAAAACAAATATGAAGTTGTAGCGCAAATTGAACTTTATGTGTAGGCATTACAGTTGTTTTTCCTAAAACTCGTGTTTGTATACATGTTTGGCAAATGAATTGCGAACGCAGATTAGGATAAGTACTTTTTATTCCGTTAGTAGGTTCTCGTAGGAAAACTTTCGACCTCCAAGCGGGCGAAGCCGCAGCCAAAAGCTTCTCACCTATGATAATAAATATATATCGGTCCATTAAAGGTCATTCTCACTGAAAATCATTAGGCTTGATTAATTCCCATAGCAACAGGGTGTACCTAAACCATGACGCTACACTCACCCCTTTAAGAAAAAAACGCGTGTGTGTTTATTACAGTCTGAGATCGTTAAACGTTTTGCGATCCACTCTGGGGCTTATTGACCTATCTCATTTGATAGCTTAGTGAATTACCAGTCGGCGTCGGTATTACATCAGAGTATTACTTAAAAAACTCATCCTGTATGCTTGAGGGTTAATCGATAATCGAGTATCGGTTTTCGTAATGTACGATTCGATATTCAATTTTGTTGATGATTTATTTATAGGTAAAATGTTTGGCTGATATTAGGAATCTACAATTTCGAAATAAGAACAAAAAAAAACGTGTGCTGTTTCTCAGCCGCCATCCTGGATTTACATTTTGACTTCACTATCGGCTTTAGCACCCTCTAAAACTATGAAAGCGATACCCATGTCGAAAAATTTAATAATTTTCCAGCCACCATCTTGGATTTTCATTTTGACCAAATTCACACTACGTATGTAGTGTCTCTCGACCCGACACTTTAATCATTTTACTCCTTTCTTAAAAAAAAATCTGCCGGCGTTCTCTATCTCTCTCTTTCTTTCTCTTGGAATAAGAAGAAAACAGTCGCAAGTATTAACACTTTTCAGCGTGACGATTTCTGAAAGTTTACAAGCCTTCAAAGAACTTCGTTCCAAAAATGTGGTTCAAATGACAGGTATGGTCGTTACATAATGTGTGAGTAATCATTTTTCAAACAGTCTGACGCGGACGACCCATCGGGTAGAAAGCATCAAAGGTAATGAATATATTGCATGTAAGTAGGTATTTATAATGTCCACATCACCAGTAGAAGATCCTTCCATTGAATTCCCTCATACCAAAATTGGCTATGATTTACGCTTCGTTGTGCAACATTGAAGTCAAATTACATACCTACGCTGAAAAATATAAGGAAAACCGTCTGTTTGCAGCTACAGTAAAATGGTCTGCAGAATTGTAAACATGAGATTTTAAATTTTACAGGTGGTTTTTGGTATGGTAACTTTCAGTATTTATATTGCGCTCACACTAGCATTACTTTTACATTGTGGGTATACTTGCAGAAACAAAACTCACCTTACTACCTGAAATTACTAGGTACCATCATAACAAACTTTTTTTTTTGTTTTTTTTTTATTCCTCTCAAATAGAGTTGGTTTGGTTTGGACCCTTGGTTGACTGGTAGAGAATGCCTAAGGCATAAAGTCCACCGTTGTACCTTTTTGAGTCCGAAAAATTTAAATAAATATTGATTGATTTATTTATTGATTATACAAGGTGGCATCGGACATCGACGCGAAAACTGTTACCATGGATTCAGTACATGATTCTGAACGCCCCTGCGTAGAAATTTTTCACAGGTTATTAAAAAAAAAACTGTTGTTTTTTAGAAAAGTGCAATATCTATGCAGTCTAAATGTAACAGTCGATTTTTTTTTAATAACCCACGAAATATGCTAATGCGGGGGCGTTCAGAATTATGTGCCGCATCCATGGTAACAGTTTTCGGGTCGATGTCCCTGCCACCCTGTATAATCAATAAATAAATCAAATATCATAACATAACAGTCAAAACTTTACCAACAAAGAAAATTGTATTTTCTCTCCAACCCATTCAAACACGAATCGCCAAACCCGATACAATTAACTTCTTCATCTACACTAGTATAATGCTCTATTTTACCACCTTTGATATGATAGGAAGTTTACCGTGTCGGAACTTAGTTATCCGACACCTTAGCGCGCCGACTTGGCACGTGGGCGTCTTATCATCATCCCGCACCAACCACATTTTCTTTTGTTTGCTCACAGTCTCCCCATAGTCGGCCGACGCCATTGTGAGATCAGAAAAAATAGAAAGGCCCTACTAGGGGTTAGCATGTGTTCGAGTTTTTGTGAGGAATTTTCTTTGAGAATCAGATGGTTGTACTAGATTTGGGGCTGTAATGTTTGGTAAAAAATGAGGCTGCAGTCTATAAATGTAATATAATAGGTTTAATAGTAGTCCAATACAAAGTACATTGTACCATTGATTGCCAGAAGAGTTATTTTAAAATAAATATAAACAAAAGAGCAAGTGGTGAAGAAAACAATAAAATTGTAAAGGTGTGTCCAAACATTGAGCGGCAAGAGCGCGGCAGCAACACGCAGCGTTTGCAGGACACATTTCTGTCGCGCTCTAATTAGGACTAAACCGACGAACGACACACCACCTTTAGGAGTTCTGAATAATAAATCATAATCCTGAAAAGCAGATAGAAATATCTACTAATTAATACCTACAATTACCAGTACTAAATTCTATGAAACAAGCACCTCGAGTTAGATTTAAAATTATTAATGCTATTTTCGCTCTATATCCCCTAAAAGTCCTCCCCGAATCAATCGTGAATTTCTGCTGTAGTAGCAACTGTAATTTCACAAATACCAAGCAATTTGCGGCTCGTTGGATCTCGTCCATCATTTAAAATGGCCCTCTTTAAGAGTACCTGTAGTATTCTCAGATGCTAGGAACCTTTTACTACGCAGAAACATGATTAAATTGTTTTAAGCTCCTTTGTCGAAATCTCCTTCTAAATGTATTCTGGAGAAAAAATGGTTTTATATTACAATTCTGTAATAGCGATCTAACTTTCTTGAATATTTACTTTTGACGGCTTAACTTTTGCGCTTAGTCCATTTTTTTCTCCAAATTGCAAAAAAGTTAAAAACTTAATTTGTGTTTGAATGTTGGAAGTATTTTATTTTGGATTTGTTCCTTATATAACTGTGATATTATTAGATAACGGAGAACTAAACTCTAAATTAAACACAAAAAAATGGGAGTGAATCAAGGCTTCAGGCTAAAGAAAAAAGGTTGTATCCACCTGAAGAAGTTCTTTAGCATATAAGAGAACTCTTCCTACTTTCTTTTAACATGCAAGCATCTCAACGAGTTTCTGAGAAAAGCAATACAGGCGTTGAATATTTCACTACAATATTTAAATGTTTGGCTATGCAACTTGCGTGTTATATAGATACAGTACCCGGGCCAGGCCAGGTTTTTATGATAAATTATGTTATTTCTGCAAATAGGTTCGTACAAGCACTTTTACCCGTCAATCATATCTTAAAATCTAGATGACGTCGGCGATTCCTATCCGATTACTCTGAGAAGTAAGGCCGAAACAACAGTTTCTTTAAAAGGCTGACAACAGCTAAAGCGCGGTCACTGTCGGACTGCCTAGAAAAGAAAGAGAAGTGCTATGACACAACGCTGGTAATTTATTGCAAAATTTGATTATCAACGTATATTTATAAAAAATCTTTTGATAAGACTAAAAAGTTAAAACACTATTACGTTAATATGTTGCTTGTAGAATAATCTGACAAAAAATCAGAATGATGGCATTTATATTATTAAATTAGTTGTGTTACGTTTTCAACACACTATCTTACTAGCATATATCCTGAAGAATATCATATATTTTTCTGATTTTGTTTATTGCAGTGCATCTTATACTTTAAGGCATTATAAAACTTGCGTTTAGCTCCTGTAAGCCCTTAAAGTCTAGATATAATCTTGGTCAAATCATGTGAGGACCATGTAACTGTGACTGAAATGATCTTTTGTGGAAAGAACCACACAGATTTGAGTGGACCTATCCAGTCAGTGCACGCATTTGTCAGTAAGTAATCGTGCAGCTCAACGATTAGAACTTAAAAAGAGCTCAACGATTTGATGAACATCAACACACACAACAATCAATCAATCCGTCTAGCCGGATGCAGCTGAATACCAGTACTTTACATGGAGTGACTGCCTATCTGACCTCCAAAACCCAGTTACTGAATAACACCCCCCCCTCCCCCCCTCTATCTGTCCCTTGGTTAGACTGGTTGTCAGACATTTTGGATTCTTACTACCCGTAACGACTGTCAATGATTTACGAATGCCAGCCGGAACCAACGGCTTAGCGTGCTTTCCGAGGCACGGAGGGAGGGGTCTCGATATGTAATGGATGATCACCCATCCACAAAGCGACCGCGGTAAGCGTAGCTTTACCTTCAATCGACCCGTCTGGCTGTTATTATTTAGCCACGAGCTCTCTAAGTTTTGCCCAATAATAAAGAATAAATTCCAATAAACCTATAGTACGGGACGTCTATTGAAATAGATAACTATACATATTTGTGAACTAACAATTAGTGAAGCCCATTCATGGACACACGTATGGTGAGAATGTCCCATATTAGAACCATTGGCTATATCATCTTATGGTGTAGTAAAAATTATAAGCACATAACATTAAATTTGTTGGCTGTTCATTATATTTTATTACTTATTAACTATGCGTACATATTTAAGAGCTGAACTTGAAAGCTAATTAGCACGTGGTCGCAATAGGTAAACAGTTTTCGTCTTATAGTTTTTCAACTGCTTACTGAAAGCTTGTGAACTTATTCAAAAATTCCTACCAATAGAACCTTGTACAGTGCGGAAGATTAATATTTTCGTTAGGATCGTTCCATGTTATCACCCTTGGACCTTCTGAGAGATAATGAAGATCGATCAGAAATAAAGTAGGTACCTACCATAAAGTAATTACATAGCATCACGCCTGTAATACTAAAACGGTAAGGCAGAGGTGTACCTATGCTTGCGAACGGTGAGCGCTGGGTAGCTCGCCGTCCGATTAGGACCAGATCCGGGTCGATGGCGCGTTGTGTTCCAAGCGCGCCTCAAAGAGATGCCAGCACCAACTGAGGTCCTTGAGGGCCAATGCCGCCGGGGTTGCGAGTTGTCCGAAAGGGATATCGTGGCCCCAGCACACAGGCAACGGAAAGAACACGGGTGGGTTTTAGTCAGTAAAAGTCTGACACGCCCTCCCGCTCCGCCGAGGGTGGGAGAAGTTATTTGATAATTTCCAACCCGCAAAAAAAAAACAAAAAAGAGGTGTACCTATAGTACACCTACATTTCACCAGGTATGATTAAGTACCATGTAATAGGGGGAGAGCCCATTGCCATTAACCGGGGCACAAATCCAAACTCCACAGACCGACTGACAAAGACCACGACCGTGACTGTCAAAGATCTACGAATGACAGCTAGGAACAACGGTTTAACGTGCTTTCGAGGCACGGAAGAGTCTCGGTAAGTATGGGTATCTACGGACCAACCAACCGGCAAGCGTGGCTTAACCTGATGGATCTACACATGCGGCTGTTATTACTTAGCCACGAGGTCCTCTCTATCAATAGCGTACTACTATCCTTCATAATGATTCAGATTGTGCGTGTGTTACGCAATTAGGTTGCTGGGTAGTAAAGCTGCCTAGCTTTACTACGACCTTGCTGACTGACTATAAAAAAGCTCCATATATGATGATTAAAATGAAAATAAATAGGAAAGAACTGATAGTCTTGGGTTATATAATGCTGAAAATCTATATAGCATGGTTACATTGAATTCAAACTTCATTTATACAAATTACGCTGAGCATGAGCACTTTTTTGAAGGTCAAAAGTTACAAAAGGAACAAGGAACGAGGAGTTAGGAAAGGAAGTTCCATAACGCCAACGTTTCACCACATCCTTTCCTGTTAACCTAGGAAGAAGAAGTGGCAAAATAAACTCCCCGAAAATGAAACTACCAGAAACAACTTAAAAAAAATAATTAAAGTTATATAAACTAAAACCCAACTACGACAAAAAAACAACTAAAAAGGTATGAACAAGACTTCACAGACAGACAAATTAAAAATCCAGAGTCACACGAAATCTGTTCAATTTATGCCATAATACGTGACTCCGGATTAGATCCGGGTAGTTGGCTTTTTTAAAGTAACGTCCCATAGCCTATAACCAGCGGACGATCAAGATGCTTCCAACGATACCTCATTTGTCAAATTATGATGAGTAGTTTTGAAGTTATGCCCACGTACATACATACATATACACCTACCGGTCAAAATCATAACTTTCCTGTTCACCGTAGTTGGGTAAAAAAATTACTTAGTATTTCCCAATTACGCATAATATGTTTCCTAAACAGGTTCTTCTAAATACCAATGTTTAACAATTATCACATTATTAACTTTATTGTATTGTAAAGCAATATTCTATTCAGATAAGAATACGATTATATAAAATACGTACCTATCAGTCGGGAAAGCTATCTGTAAG
Organism: Agrochola lota; assembly: GCA_947364205.1. Classification (NCBI taxonomy): domain Eukaryota; kingdom Metazoa; phylum Arthropoda; class Insecta; order Lepidoptera; family Noctuidae; genus Agrochola; species Agrochola lota. The sequence continues at coordinate 5,265,611 of OX376231.1, read as the reverse complement.
TTATAAATGGTCACGTGATCTGCACATGTCATTTCATTCCCATACTTACATTTAGTTGACGTGTTTATATTTGGCGATCCTAAATATATATTCTCCGAGAAATTGTAGAAGTTAGAGATATACAGGAGGACCGAAAAAATTGGCCAATAGTATAGTAATATCTCAGGCTACTTCTTGTGGCATCAAATAATTAGAATTAGAAAAGCACAGACCTGAGGTTAGTTGTGGACCTTAAAATGTATTATACTACACAAAACAAAACTTAATTTTCATGTGATAGCTGTTGGTTTACTTACTTCTGATCAAGTACCTTCAAACATGCAATATTATATAATTAACGAAACCAAATTATACCAGTCTTGCCAAGGGGTATCGTCATCGTCATTTCAGCCAAAAAGACGTCCACTGCTGGACATAGGCCTCCCCCAAATGGGGGGGTTTGCCTTAATCGCCACGCTTGGTAGGCGGGTTGGCGATCGCAGTATGGTGTTCAAATACATAGAGAACGCTGCTGCCCATTCTCTAGTGAGTCCCTTAATCGCCTTTTACGACACCCACGGGAAGAAATGGGTTGGTACTATTCTTTACGCCCGGCATCACATGGAGCAGGGGGTATCGTGTTACCCAGTCACTGGGTTGTGCAAGTCAGAAAGATAGACGTTCGCTGCATGTAAAATACTAGTACTCAGCTGCAACGGGTTAGACCGGAAGCCGACCTAAACTAACAGTTGGGGAAGAGGCTACGTAGATGATGATGCTAATGAACAAAAACGCAGCTACGATCAAACCATGCCAGTGTAAGTTAAGTTAAATAAAATTGCTATGCGAAGCTAAAAGTGAATGTGCAAAAGACATCCGTTTGTCCGACAAAGTGTAGGTAGAAGTAGAACCACCGTCAAGTTCGTAGGTAAGTTGGTCGTTATCCGACATAACCCTCCATCTTCCCAGAAAGGTGACCACGACGGAGTTTCCACAAAGAAACAGTTGTACCTACTTGAAATGAAACTAACTTTAGTTACCTGAATAGTTTTGGTCAACTTTTACAACCTGTGCGTAGTGATAAAGATCTTTAAATCCCTGATCAGGTTGGTATTGATTATAATTAATTACATTAACTGTCCTTTACTGAAGTAATTAATTATAATCAGCCACCCAAGTAAAGGTTAGAAATAGAGTACCTACAACTCGAGTGATAACAACTCTTTAGAGTTGATGCAAGGTTTGACTGCATTTTAAGATTATGCTTAGTAAAAGATGGTCAACATCAATCAATCTGCCTAGCCGTTTCCTACCTATGTTAGGGTAGGCTTCCAGTCTTCCGGGGATCGTGGTAGGCGCACCAGATTCTATGATCCCCGGTTCAAGCGTGAGAAGAGAACACCGAGGTGGTTTTTCTAGTCAGTAAGAGTTAGACAGACCCCTCCGCCCACCCCAGGGCGGGGGACATCCATGAGGATCTTACAGAAAAGAAAAAATAACAATGAAAACGTTTCCATTCTAACCGGATGCAAAAGAATACCAGTATTTTACATGTAGCGACTGCCTATCTGACCTCCACAACACAGTTACTAGGTAACACGATACCTCTTAGTAAGACTGGTTGTCAGACTTTTGGACTTCTACCCGCAACGATTCTCAAAGATCCACGAATGACAGCCGGAACCAACGGCATAACGTGCTTTCCGAAGCACAGAGGGTTCTCGATATGTAATGGATGGTCACCCATCCACGAACCGACCGCGACAAGCGTAGCTTAACTTTCGTTCGACCAGTGTGGCTGTTATTATTTAGCCACGAACCCTGTCGAAATATTTGGGTGTCATCAAATTACAGACTGGACACACAGTCACGTAGATAGGTACAACAAATACAAGCCAAATACCTAAAACAGTTTGCTTTCATCCCCATAAACGCAATAAAGGTACAAGCAGTTTTAAAAAGCTGCCTAAAAACATAATTAACTCGCGATGAGCGCCTAGTCTTTATATCATAATAATGTAAAGAAAATATTATCCACTGTCCAAAAGTTTCAATGATTTTGTTTGCAACAATAATAAAAATAAAACGTATCCGAGGGGAATATTTTCAGGAAACATTACATTTATTTACTTTTTTGTAGTTTTACTCGGAGTTACATATTTTACAGTTACGCGAGTCTATAAAATTAAAAAGTAAAACATAAAAAAGATGTATAAGCTAAAATTATAGCTACTTATATAATAATTTCTTTATTTCTAGCATTTTGTTACCAAAGTAACGTATCTTCTCTTCAATTTTCCTTTAAAATGCTTCGGTCATGTCACTTAACAGCTCTAAAAGCTTATTCGCGTAAAAAGTTATGCCCAGCGATTAAACTTACACCTAAACATATTAAAAAAGTACTACCCGTTCGCAGAATACGCGATACACGCTCATACAACTTATAACGCAAATATTTTCGGAGAAAAATCCGTAAGCCTATTCTAAATTACCAAACATTTCGAACATACGCAAAAAGGTCTAAATGTGTAAAAATAAGTATTAAATTTAATGTTATCATACAATTTTGTTGCCTAAAATTGAAATGCAAACTATGTTAGTAGCATTCCGGTGATGATGATGGGCGGTGGGCGGGTAGGGCGGCCGCCGAGCGCGCTATATAAGCCGGCGCCAGGGCGGCAGACTGCACAACACCACTTGTTGCCGACGCCAGTGCCTGCCTGTTGCCAACGTTGCTGAAACAACACTTCATACGAATCAGGTAAGTGAAAAAAAATTATAGTGAACAGGAAAATCGTTTCGAATTTTTCCTGAAAGTTTTGTTTGAAATTTTTACAAATTGACAATACATGCAGTTGAAAAATAAACATAGGTAAACAAATGCAGAGGAGAAAAAATAATGATGTCTAAATTATTGCAAGTTATATAATTAATTTTGACTAAGAAATAATATCGTTAAACATGCATTTAGTTATACAAAATACGCAGCTATTATAAGTGCATCTAAAGTCACTTACAACAATAGTATACAATTTTTAAAGAATAAACAGTAAGTACAAAAAATATGAAATGAACACTTTCAAACTTTTAAAGACCGAGTCCGTATTTACTGCGCAGAAAGCGAAGCGGTTTACTTGAAAAGTTTTGATAGCCCCGTTTTTCAATTTAAACAATATTAGTTTGATTTTCTTTACTTTTTTGAACGTTTATTAATACTTTAAAATTACCAAGAGAAAATGAAATGCATTTTTTATGTTTTGTGTGTATAATTCATTTTAAGTTTATTATTGAGAACTGTGATTAGGTACATATGTCATTACTTATTTATTGAAATAGGCAAAGTTTATTTAATATTAAATCATTTGCAAATTTAAAAAGAACCTCCTAATAATTTAAACAATTACATAATTAAACAAAATGACAAAACAACATACGAACGTAAAACTCAAACAAACAAAAATTATATTTCCAAAATTTTTAGGAACAAAATCTTAACTGCCCTTGTAACTTGAAACAACTTTTAAACGTTGATTAAACTGACGTAAAACGATAATTGGCAAAACGACGTAAAAGATAATCTCCTTCGTTTCACAGACGAACGTAACTCTAAACTTCCATTATTATTTCATTAATGACCCCAACTTCACTTTTGAACCGCTCAACTTGGAGTTGTGAACTAATAAACTCCGTAACACTGAGTCGGAAAACTATAAAAAAGTTTTCTAAACGTTACCAAAGCTATTGTAGAGAAAATATTAGAAAAGTTACGAATAAAATTCGTTTAAGCCCTTTGATCAAGTCATTTAATATCCTTCTAAACATCATTTTGCTGAATATTTAGTTTGGAAGTAATGTGATTGTAGGAAAACCTTTGAATTTATTAATTGTTTAAGAGAAAGACGCCGTTTGTTTTTAATTAATTTTATTTGTTAAGCTTTCCTTTTTCTCGGATTTATTTTAAAAAAAATACCACACAAGTTACTTAAGTTTTTGTAATAATATTTTAAAAAAATACAGCTTTTACTGTTCTACAGATATCAAAGTATAAAAAACATTACATATTTAAATGTCGTATACACCTCAAATCGACGACAAATATTAAGAAACCTTGACCAATCGCAAAAACCTTTTTCTAACCAATATTTCTCTCTCTCTTTTGATTCAATAAATGATTTTAATATTTTCTTAGATATTGTTCATAACAAAACAATACAACGGGCAGCAAAGAATTGATTAATATCATAAGCATGCAAACATGAAGCCAAAGGTTTTCATTTCTCGATAAAAAGTTTAAAGGAACACAGATTTTGATCTGAAAAATATCCGTATTTCTTATCATGAAGACTTGAAAGAAAAAAGCATTCAACATTTACACCAAAATAAAACAAGAAATAATTTCTGAGTATCTAAAAACCAGCCAAGTACGACTCGGGTTCCGTACCACCATAAAAATTTAACACTACATTTATTTTTATTCAATCAATCTGCCTAGCCTTTTCCCAACTATCTTCCGGGTTGACTTCCAGTCTAATCGGACCGAGCTGAATACCGTATTTTACATGGAGCGACTGCCTATCTGACCTCCACAACCCAGTAACTGAGTAATACGATATTCCTTGGTAAGACTGGTTGTCAGACTTTCAGGCTTCTGACGACCCGTGACGACAACCAACAGCTTAACGTGCTTTCCGAGGCACGGAGGAGTCCCGGTATGTTAAGATGGTCACCCATCCACAGACCAACCCCGGCAAGCGTAGCTTAACCTGATGGATCAAACCGTGCAGCTGTTATTACTTCTACCACAAGCTTCTACACTTATTACATAACTTATTGTTCTGCATTTATTTTTATTATTTAGTAAATAAAAAACACTTTTTCTGTATGGGGACCCCCTATAGTTTTTAAGTTTATTTTAATTATTTGTTGATATAGCGGCTATAGAAATACACAACCTGTGAAAATGTCAACTGTCTACTTATTATGGTTCATGAGATACAGCCCGCTGACAGACAGCCGGACGGACAGCGCAGGCTTAGTAATAGGATTCCGTTTGGCACCCTAAAAAATATTAAACACTATTTGGTTCTGTAACGGATCTGTTATAACTTAAACAAAGATTAAGTTACTGCTTAGATAGTCGCATGTAAAATTAATTAGAACGCTTGTGGGGTAACTAGTTAAGCTGACCTTTTAAGTCCAGCCTGAATTATGTCTAAGCTTACAACTTATCGCTTTGGAAAACTTACCCCCTTCAGTGGTGAGGTTTTCTCTTCACTTTTTATGAACATTGTTGAGCGAAGTTGTCAGTGGTTTTAATTCAACTGAGTGTAATGCGTTTTACGTCAGAGGCTGCAACAAGTTTGCAAATGAAAAAATTTGAGTTGTTTTTAACTACGTAGATACTTACGTTTAAGCATAGAATCTTTCGTTGTTGTCTGTGAATTCTAAATTAAAATAATATTTTTTTATGTTTTTAACTTAACATATAAATCTTATATACAATTAAATGACTAACTATACAACTAAATACAAAGACAAAAGGACACTTACGCTTCGAAGTACTCGTCCGCATTGCTGTCATCCGGAAACGTGGCCAGAAGAGCATTGCCACGTTGAATGGCAATTGTTTGAAGCCAATTCCTTGGCCGAAGTACGAGCCAGGCTTCTGATCTTTTTTATTAAACCAACTTTATATTCCTTCAGATATGACTGTGACACACTTTTGCCCCATAACCTCGTCAAAATTTGCCTAAGTACTGATACTCCCATAAGCGCCTTAATACCCCGTTGCACCCCTTATAGGGATTGAATTTCGAAACAACCTTTCTCAGTACACATCTAAGAAAGAAAATACGTTTATTTGAGGTAAACATGACGCAAAGAAAGAACAAAACACGAAAATAACAATTTGGGGGGAAAATTGCGTCACATCCACGCAAAACTGCTATCGCTCAGCATCATGCTGCGACCCTATGCGAGACAGAGCCTCAGCGCTGGTTTACAGCGACAGTCGGCGTTGACGTGATGACATTCTCTATATTCCTGTCTTCCTTTATGTTTCTATTTTCAACGCTTCATTAGACTATAATTTTTATGCTAGCCAGTTACGGAACTGTTGTATACTAAACAAGATCAATTCCGGAATATACTTCAAAGCCACACGTTAGTAATTTTACCTAGGTATTTCACATTTTCAAGTCTAGTATAAAAAGTGAGATTAACCTTTCCATATTTGCCTATATCGTGTGATGAGTCACATAAACATACATGTTACTAATTACTTCCCTTATATACCGGTCTCTGGTATCTCCTTCAAAGTAATCATCTAGTTAAAGTCAATAGTGTAACAAAACGCGATGTTCCTTACCTTATGTTTATTAGAACATTATCGTTAACAATATGGGTGTTACTATAAGATTATGAAACTTTAGTACAAGTGTATCTAGGTAACTGATACGTCGTCAGATTCATACGTCATCATGACCACGGGTGACCACTGAAAATCAGCGCTGTGCTGTGGACCTCCATAGCACAGCATCATGCTGAGTGGAAGCGTTCTTGTAACAGTCATAACGTGCCAGCAGCTGCCAACTATTTCGGTTTTGTGCTCTTTATTGTATTGTTATCGTTATGTTGTCGTTATCTACTCGAATTTATATCTTTTTTTTAAGGACGTGTTTCTGTGACAAATAAACGTATTTTTCTTTTTTTCTTTCTTTCTATCATTATAATCTGCCTAGCCTTTTCCCAACTGTGTTAGAATCGACTTCCAGTCTAACCGCGGATGTAGCTGAATACCAGTATTTTACATGGAGCGACTGCTTATCTGACCTCCACAACCCAATTACTGGGTAACATGATACCCTTTGGTAAGGTATGTTCTCAGACTTTCGGGCTACTAACGCTCTCGTTATCTATGTACAATAATATTGGTGAAACAGTTTCAAACATTTGTCGTCTAAACTACTTTAACAAAAACTAAGTTGATACTTCATTATGGGTAAACTGAGTACCTACAGGTCTACAGACAGACCTAGTAAAAGACATATATACATACAAATAAATAAAATTGAAATATCTGTTTGAATGTCAAAATAACAGCTTTTTACTCAATGCAAAAGAAAAAGTATATATGGTACTTATATTAAAACAAAACTTTCTTTTTAAATTTTGTCTGCCTCTCTGTTTATCTGCCTGTTTGTTCCAGCTAATCTCTGAAACGGCTAGATCAATTTTGACGGGACTTTCACTGGCACATAGCTGATATTATAAGGAGTAACTAAGGCTAATTTCTGCTTTGTTTATATCTTTTATTAGCCCCAAATCACATAAATTAAATTGTTTTTATTCAAGCAGAAATCGCACTTACAATGTTACTTTGTTGAAATGTCAAGCAGTTTGCTAAGAAAATATATTTATTCACATGCCTTTTGAGGTCAGTTCCGGGCTTTTCGAAGATGACGCGTTTCGAGTTTGCGTTCCGTTCTACCAAAAAAACATAACATAAAATAATTAATTGTAAAAAGTAATGCATAAAAAAAAATAAAAAAGATATACGAATTTGTTTTTCGACTCCTATTTAATGTATATTTTAAAAAATAATACGTTTTATAATTACGTGCATATTCCCTATTCAATACGGCAAATATTAAAATATATAGTTGGTATTCCTCGTCTCATTAGTTAGTTAGGTAACAAGCATTAAAAACCTGTACTATTTTGAAATCAGAACCTTTAAACCGTCTTCTTTATTTCTTTTTCGCGTGGCTGGTGACAGAGTTTCCTCTGACTTGGCTTCACATGCTGTCGAGAAATATCTCTCGGGCATGCTGCTTTTCTTAAGATGTTTTCCTTCACCGTTTTTGAAGCAAGTAATAATTCTACCGAAACCGAAACTATCAAGATTATACTTTTTAACGATGTTATCTTAGAACATAAAATGGCCGACTTTTTTAAAATGCGTTTTTTTTAAATATTTATTTCGACATTTCTATTCTAGCTAACATGATCTTTACGAAAAAAAAACTCAAAAGCAATATTTCAATGTTAATATGCCAATCAGTGAATGTAAACGAACGATATAATGTGTCACCTATTCGTTTTTCATGCGGAAGAAGTAGGTCACTGTCGACACACGAAGGGTTCACAATGCGAAGTGACGAATGCACAGTTCTAGACTAACATAGTACGTTGTTAGTCTGTCTGAGTAGCTTCCAGGGACTATTCTGGATTCTGAATATAAAAATATCAAACGGAGTTTGATCGAGTTTGAATATTACCTTTGATTTTGATTTTTAAGGCTTAGAAAGAAAGAAAGAAAGAAAAATATTTTATTTGGGACACGCACGGGAAATACAAACAGTAAACAATAAAAAAGAATAAAAGACATAAAAGGAGCATTTAAAAACATGCAATGCATGCTTAGGACATGCAATGCATGCTTAGGACATGCAACTACTTTAAGAATAAGAAAAATGAATAGAGCTATCATTATCCAGTTAGTCATTCGACATCAAAATACCAGCAAATTGAATTCTTAGTTTGAGATGGAGAACATATATATATATTTGTATCCGGTTAGACTGGAAGCCGACCCCAACATATTTGGGTAAAGACTGGGCAGATTGATTTGATTGAGATGGAAAACATTTAGTGTTGGTATCTTTGTCACAAAAGCGTTGGTATAATGTTATGATAGTGAATGCTTACGACGATCATAGTAACCATGTGTAAGGAGAGGAAATCGATTCTTAACAAATACATATTTTGTGGTGTGACATTCATATCTACAATTACGACATTATACTACGATTCATATAAACATACACGACAACATTTTATGGGGAAAGTTATGCAAATGCGTTCAAAGAATGAAAGAATTAAACGCATTTTTTATCATATTTCCGTACCCCAAAATTGAAATTCATATTACTCTGTAACAATTTTTCCATGCAAAAAGCATGTCATTAAAATTCAGGAGAGTTGTCAATTGAATTAATTAAACCCACACACGATTTTTGCACTCAAAAAATTTAAATTTTCAGAGTGTAGTCTTTTTGTGTGTTTTTTTTTTACCGATTTAAAAAAAGAAGGAGGGGTATATGTTCGTCTGTATGTATATTTTTAATTTTTTATTTATGTTCATCGATATTTTAGTGAATTAAAAAAAATCCGTGGTTCTATAATAATGTTTTTGATTTATATTTTTTTTATGTTTATATTTCCATATTCACTTTGCTTGGGTAGTTTTTGAGTTACCTTCAATAATACGTATTTATAATTTTCTCCGTTTCTATGATCAGAAAAGTTAAGCCACATCTGTCCTGGAAGCAAGTCAATAATTAACTAACAATAAATGATTTTATAAAATGTTATATTCACGTAGGTACTTAGTCTTATACAGTTGGTTGGAAACGTGGACGAAATTAATTAAACAATTTCTAAGAATATGCAAAACTACACAATTTAAATTAAGTCCGCAATAAAAGTTGAGTGGAAACTGAGAAAAGTTAAAAGTAGTAAGAAATAAAATTGTAACAACTCTATGCACGATTGCACACGTGCTACGTTTGTTAAGTACGAACGTAGTCCCACCAAAAATCGCAACATAAAATAATGAATTGTAAAATAAGTAATGCATAAAAAAGTTAAAAAAAAAGGAATTTGTGTCTCGACTCCTCTATAATGTATATTTAAATAACTCTAATACTAATGGAAATCGTACAAGGAGACCAGCAGACCTATTCTATAAAAAATCTCAGGAGGAAATTTAGGAAAAGTGAGTTTGAAATGAACTGTCAATAGTGTCAATTCCCCAGCATCAGGTGGAATTACAGCTCACTTCACAGAATAAACATTTTTGCAGAATAAACCGGCTGCAGGGCATGTTCTGTAAAGTGAACTTTACAGAAAAGCCGAACCTTATACAAGTATAATAACATAGCATAATCAACCCTTAATGTTCCCACTGCTGGGACACAGGCCTCCTCTTTGTGAGAGGGAGTAGGCCATAATCTACCTCGCGAGCCCAGTGCGGGTGGGTGGATGTCACATGTCTTCGAATTTTTGGTTTTAGTACATGCCGGTTTCCTCACGATGGTTTCTTTCACCGTTTTGAGAGCAGTGGTGATGAAATAAATAACAAAAAGTAAAGCGCCTCTTTGGGTTCGAACCCGCGACCTACATATCGTAAGTCAGGGCCGACATCTCGGCCAGCACTGCTCCTATACAAAGGACAGCACTCAATTCAAAAGTGGAAGTCACTTGTTCTTTTAACGAAACATTCAACGAAACAATCGAAGAATGTATGATGAATATAATGATAGATGAGTTTACAGAATAACTCCAAATAGGTACCTTACAATGGGTGGAAAGGGTTGCAGGAAAAATGCCTATTAATGACGGATGGGACAAGTTCAAACAATATAAATAACAGTCAAAAAGGAGTGGGTAGAACCTTTTTCGGCGTCGCGCAGGACTTTTTCTTGTTTAGACAATTTTTTTATTTTTTTATTTAAAATGTATCTTTTTTTCTGTTTATATTTCCTGTGCGTATCCCAAAAATATTTTTTATATCTTTTTTTCTTTGTATGTACTTAAAATCGTTCACATCCTTCTAACAAGTTATTTTAATTGTAAGTTTAGTTAATTCAAGTAATCGGTCAGATGTTACCTAACCCGTGACGGCGGTAAATAGGTAACGCGTACAAGTAATACGATCAGTTTTATTTGTAGCTTTTTTACACATAAAAATGACTAGAACCCAAGAGTAGGTAGACAGTAGTTTTTGTTGAAGACCCTCTGTTTTGACAAAAAAGCTCTATGGTTTTATGTGTTCAGCAAAAACAGTGAAAACGTTTTCGTCTATAGTTACTTGTAGGCGATTTTAAGTTTATGTTATTTGAAGTTAGTTGAATAACTAATATAATTAATCAAGGGTAACTAAACTCGTAAATGTGTTCAAGATTCATTGCTTGAAAAATGTAAGAGGGCTGTTCCCAAAAAATTTGGCCAAAATTTTGCGTATATGTAAACAGACTAAGTGCGGATTTCACCAATGAAATTGAACGCGTTCAGCAAATCTAAACGCGTTCAAGAGCTGTCAGTGTACAATATTCCATAAGAATTTTGACAATGACAGCTCTTGCGTTTTAGAAATGCTGATCACGTTCAGTTTCATTGGTCAAATCAGCCCTAAGAGCTCATTCACATGGGGGTGTCATTGACAATTCGTCAAAAAAACGATAGGTTATGTCACACGTTCACATTGCATACGGAAACGAGCTTTCTCGTGATTTGTCAAAATATCCGAATAGATGTTCACACTTGATTCGTGATTCAGAGTTCAGTCTTGGACGAGCGATTCAGCGGATTCGTCACAAAAATTTCAATTCGTGTTTTTTGACAAACGTGATTTTAAAAGATGGTACGTCATATAAGAATACGACCATATTAAAAATCACGAACTGTGAAAAATTATGATACGGCAAAAAACACGAATCGTCCTCGTGTGCATGAGCTGTAAGTAAAATATTAAAATCGTAGTACAAGATAGATATTCTAAATAAATACAAAATTGCAACACATATGTAGGTAAAGTAAAATATTATAATTTTAATATTAAATTATAATAAATTGGGTCTTTCTTTACCTATGAAATCGACGTTTTTTTCTCACAAATAGAGAACCTCGTCACTTCTATGATTTGAAATATTCATCAATTGCTTGGTATTATATCGAATAATGACCATCATAGATAAAAAACCTCATTACTTATAGTTTTATAAACATAAAAAATACCTTAAAAATGACTCCTCATTTTGCTAGCAGAAATGTTTTGTGTTAGTTGTTTGTTTTAACTCAGCCAAAACTTATTTTTGTCAATTAATCTAAGTGACATATTCAGTAACTTCGTTTTTAAACATTAGTCCATAAAAGTTTTAAAACATTCGTGTTCATGATTGTTATATAAATAAAGAAAATGTTAGTATGAAAAATGCAAGTTCTTTAAAATTCTCCATACAAAACGCTGATTTCATAGGTTACCTATTATAATTTGAACCAGTTTTTTTGGGGGAGCCCTATGTCCAGCAGTGGACGTCTTTTGGCTAAAATGATGAATGATGAGCCAGTTTCAAAGCATTATTTCAGGTTCTGTTTATGTCAGTTTAAGAGCTTTTAAAGCGTGTCTACCAAAAATTATAACTAGGTTGTAGGTAGGTAAAATTCAAAAACATTTTTGTTAGTCATTGGTGGGTGTAAAAGTAGGTGTTGTAAATAAAAATATACATCATCACTATCATATAAAACTAAGCCACGCCGCGTCTGTCTGTCTAAACGCGATAAACTCAAAAACTACCGAACGCGTTTTCAACTAGGTAGGAAGGTAAAAGTCAACGTCAAAAAATATTTTTCTAACAAATATATAATATATTAACGTCTGTCGAGACCGCTAGTGAATTTATGAGTTTCGAGTCGTTGTTCTGTCAAAAGGGTCCCGAATCTGTAAAAATAAAAAGGGAAACTTATTTTCAACTTTTATAAACAACGTCTGTGTCAAAGTCAAATCATAATTTTCAAGTGGGTTACTATAATAATGTCCAAAAATAAAAATTATAAAAAAATAAAAATGTCCAAATCATAATAACGTCCAAATAACATTTCCAAGAAATTAAATACTTAGGGAACTAACTATTGTCAGTAAGGAGTCAGAATTGTTCCCAAAGAGGTTTCGTACACATTTGTATTTTTTTGACATATTCATATCATAAAAATATACCTAAAAACATGAAATGAATCCTGGTGATTGTGGGACCCGAATTCATTTCATGTTTGTAGAATGGACTGTGGGTGGCTTAATAATAACCCTATAAATATAAAAAAATCACCCAGTTTATTTGCTAGAATTTATTCTAGGCGCCCCTTCCAAAAGGTAGTTTCGTATCCAGGAGAAGAATGGGCAAGAAACCCCATAGTCACTCTTTTAAAATGTTTTACAATATTTTGTACACAATAATTATAATTATATGTGAAAATCCCTAGAATAAAATTACTATAGGTACTCAATGGGTGTAATGCAACCAAGCATTCAAGCTTCAGTTTTCCTGACACAAGTATTTGCTGTTCGCGAAATGTAGCGTCTACCGATGCATTTAGGATACTTGTCACAAACAAAGTTATGTCATCTAGATAAATGATGAACTGTCCATACTTTAGATGACAAGTGAATTTTAAATATAATTGCGTTTGGTTGTTCAAAAGATTGTGTGTTTTCTTCCATGTTTCTCTAACAGTTATAATTTAATGGTTATAAATTTATTTTATTTAAAAGAGTGTCCGTGGAGTTTCTTGCCCGTTCTTCTCCATAGGAACCTACTGCACTTCGGAATGGGCGCAACTAGCTTCATATTTCTGACTGACCGATTCCTTGACAATTCAAAAATGCCTGGTAATGGTTTAGTTGAAATAAATGCTTTGAGTTTGAGTTTGATGGGATGGCAAATAGTAAGTTTAACAGTGAGTTTTGCTAACAACGGGTTAGTGACTGATTAATTATATACCTCAATATTATTCAAAGCCCAACTTTGTCTTAAATATATATAATAAAGCTCTATGCGTGAGTTAAGAAAACACGTGTTTCGATAATAATGCTAGCTTGTAATCCAAACGGCCTACAACGTGAGAATAACAAACGAATATCATAAAATTTCATTCAATAACCAAAAAAAAATGTATGAACTATTCAGTTAAACGCTTAAAATTTCACTTCCCATAATGACACCATATAAATTGAATTTAATAATATAGTGGCAGTTGCACATGCTGCCGGGGACGGCCGCGTCAATTTCACGCGTCCGCACTTCTACGCCAAGCTTCAATTGCATTATATATTTCACCCTCCGATATTTACATGAATCCGCTAATTTACCTACACAGTACCCTCATAGGCTTAACACGCCTTAATAAGTTACGAATAACTGTTTATGTGCCGTCCATTAAAAATAATTGTGTCAAAATTACCGTCATTTCGTATAAGTACGTCAGACTTAATAATGGGTCGTATCATGAAAGGTATTTCTCGGTAAATATGAGATTTATAAGCTGAGTAAAGTTTAGCAGTAGTAATCTTGCACGATTGTACACTTTCTGCCCTTTGACAAATATCTTAGAAAATAATTTGAATTGAAGTGACAACCATCATTCTATGCGCAAAAGTCAAAGTCAAATAATTTATTTTAATTAGGTACATAAAAGGCACTTATGAACGTCAAAACTTACAAAAAAATAGAATTGATTCTAGTTTCCCCTTCCAAAAGGGAGTTTTCGTATGGGAAAGAATGGGCAAGAAACTCCACCGTTACTCTTTTAAAAAAAATTGTATATAATTTTAATTCTACGTGAAGACTGGAATAAGATTACTATACCACAATAGCTAAAAGGAAAAAAAATTAAAGACACAACTCATGCTATTAAAAAGTAATTTAATACATAATATTTGACATCGCGTACTAACTTCGATTTATTCAATTTCATTCACATGCAAATCAATGGTTAGAGGTGTCAATTTTCGCGTGTCTTCAATAGGTATCATTGTAGGTACCTATCATACAATATTATAGCATATGAAAATTCAGCAGCTATTCCCACAGGGACTTACGTCTCTCGAATCTTTCAATATTTTGCAGAATTGGGGTATGAAAAATTTGATGTAAGAATGTCGCACCTAGGTGTAATTTTCTTAAAGAATGTTTAAAGTTTTTTGTTGCTTAAATATAAAATACTGAATGGCAATACACATTGGTGTTATTTCCTTCATTATTGATACCAATAAAAGAAAAGCAAAGAGAAGCTAAAATAATACCAGGTTTTTAGAAAATAACCTAATATTATTTTAATATTTCTAGATTAGTTTTCGAAAGCCTGCCGAGACCTAATTTCAGAAAACGGTTGTTGTTTTTTTTATTCACTGAACTCATGTGGTTATTCCAGTCTAATATTTTCCCACTGCAGAGAAATACTTCTTCTCATACACAGAAGGCACGAGCATTGATCACCATGCTTGCTCAAGACGTGCTGGTGATTTCCATCTTATATTAAATAAATAATTCCAGGTTTCCTCACTCGATGTTTTTCCTTCATCGAGTAATATCCAAGATAAACTTAAAAAGTATATAGCTACATATGAATTGAAAATCTCACTTTGGTACTTGCTTGGATTTGAACCCAAAACAGCGTAAATGAGAAGCGAGGTCTTAACCACAGGTTCAATACGACACCCCAGATATGCTTTTTTATTTCACAAAATTCATGTAATAGGGGGTGAGCCTAAAGACAGAGAGAGCAAGCCTAATTCCTTACAACTTCTCAACATTCGAGTGTCTGTATAAAATTGCAATATTCCCGTAGTTTTCCTTACATAAAAACATTAGGAGGGAATACAGTATCGTTACCCTAATCTTTACGGTTTGGTAACAGGCTTTACCCAAAGGGTTTTGCAAATTATTCTACGTATATATGTAGGTAAAGGAAAACCGAAGCATCTAGATATTACTGTTATCGCATTTACCTTTTCGTATTTTAACGTAAAATTCAAATGATTTCTCGATTACATCCTGTTCTGTTGTTAACATTACAATTTTATAGAATTTTGGGAGAGCGAAATTTTTCCTTGGAAATAATTTGAAAGGATTTTTTTTACAGGAGTCGCAACAGTTGTTTTAGAATTAACCGAATTTTCTTCTTTGTGAATAAATTTGTACTAACTTACCTACATCTTCTGCATCTGTATTCTATTCATATTATATAATGAAGTCGCTTTTCGTGTCTATCTGTGTGACCACGTTGTTCTTCTAAACTAGATACGTGACGGATTTTGATGTCATTTTCACCACCATTTAGAAAAAAATAAACGAAACTTAATAAAGCAATCTCGATGTTTTGTCGTCGGGGCATGCTACAAATCTACACTAATATTCTAAAGATTATTAGTGTAGATAAATTTTTTTTTGTTTGTAATGAATAAATTCAAAAACTACTAGACCGATTTAAAAATTATTTCATCTGTATAATGTTATACTATCACTAAATAATATAGGCTATAATTTAAAAAGATATCACGCGGGCGAAGCCGCTGGCGGAAGCTAGTACATATTTAAATTGATCACAGTCAAGATCATCGTATACCTACTAAAAGCATTATAGTACTATATTCTTATAAAAGCATTCTTGTACTAAAAGCATTATTGTTAAGACGTGTTTTGTTATCCATTATGTATTTCAACAGCTTTTTTTGCACTACTTAAGTAATTGAAAATATTGTGTGCTACATATGAAAAATCTTGATGGAATGACGTAAAAAAAAGTTGAAGGTAAAATTGCAGACACTGAATTAAAATAATGTCACAAGGCAAAATCAAGCCCAGTTTTCGGTAACAATAAAATATTTTTTCTTAAAAAACAACAACTGTGTTGTAGCAAATATTAGTTTGGTCCCCATGGACTGTAGTGGTAGATTAAACCAAGCTAGCGGAACTCCAATATTCCAGGGAGAGACTACAACGGCTGAGAAAATGTTCACCACATCTGAAACGGATACGAATACGTTCTTAATTATTATCAACTAGGGCCCACCCATACTTCGCACGGTTTTTACGATTTGACAAAATATCCACATTTCTTTATTAAGTTTAAGTTTAATCAATCTGCCTAGCCTTTTCCCAACTATGCTGAGGTCGGCTTCCAGTCTAACCGGATGCAGCTGAATAACGTATTTTACATGGAGCGGCTGCCTATCTGCCCTCCACAACCCAGTAACTGGGTAATACGATACCCCTTGGTAAGACTGGTTGTCAGACTTTCGGGCTTCTGACGACCCGTACCGACTGCCAAAGATCCACGAATGACAGCCGGGACCAACGGCTTAACGTGCTATCCGAGGCGACAGTTATTACTTAGCCACGAGCTCCTTCTCTCAAATGATGGTGAAACCGCATAAAAATCTATTGCGTATTTTGGAAGAAAAACCCGGTCACACGGACACATGTAAGAGAGAGATATACATATAGTAGTAGCATCAATATTTTACTGTTCAATGAATTTGAGAAAATGATTGCATTCTACCGAATAGTGATGGTTTCTTTAATACGTGTCCCGATCTTGCCGTGAATTTAGTAAAAGATAATAGAAGATTTTCGATTTCAATTAGATTCGATGAAAGGAAAATAGAAAATTGAGGGGTTGTTTACTATTTAGGATTCATGGACGGTAAGATTCTTTCACGTTATTATGGATGAATGTGGTGTCAGTGTTAAATTTAACTTACAGAAAAAAATTTTCAATAATTATGCCACTACAAATTAATTAATTTTTACAAAATTAACGACTGCAAATATTACCTTAATAATATTATAAAATTCGTGCATGAACGATAATCATCATCGCATCGCCAGAAAACGGTTTCAGTTTCACTAATTGGGCGTGCAATTAAATGATGAAATCCATTAATTTATTTAATCGGACCGGAAGCACTTTACGTCTGATTTGATATTAATGTGGCTTTTAAGTGAAATTATATCATAAAATCATTATATTTTCACGTACATTTGAAACGGGTCTGATTTCAGCAAATTGTCGAAATGCGAAAGCCAAACCATATAATTAATGATTATAATGTTACATCGTTCAATATGTTTTGCTATGAAGGGGTGAACGAACGAATGAACCATGATAGCGGAGTGAAGATGATTGATGTGATGATGTGAATGATACAGGAATCCCGTACGACTGCATAATTTGTGTCTACGTTGATTGATATTTTCGTAATATTGACAATTTTTAGGCAGTGATTTCTCTCATCGTTACATACAAGTAGGTCAGCTTATAGATATAATAATGATTAATAGCTAATAGATTGAAATAGGACGCACCATTGTAATTAAAATGATTAAGTCCTGTTACAATATCAGACTCCTAAATTGACTACAATTTAGTAGTCTGATATTGTAACAGGACTAATAATAATGCTAATTTCCATTAGAAAATTATCACAATATTGTTTTGCCTTCCAAAATTTGGTGAAATAAGAAGTCTAGCTAGAAATCTACAATTTATAATTTTATGAAGTCATACTTAGCTTGCAATTTTTTAACCTCTTTTGTGTCCGTGTCAAAACTATGTTCCTGCTGTGTAAGCCTGAAACAAAAGAAAACTCAATATTCAGTTTACACAAAATCTGACAGAATGGAATATAGAAATATGTTTCAATATGATATTTGACTACATAAGCAGTTTGTGTGAAAAGTTCACTGTGAATCAGTATCCAATATCCATCACCTATATTTGATTGTGTACAAAATAGTGGTTGCATTTGATAAAATGGCAACCCTAGGGAGGTCGACGTCATCCATTTGTGGTTTAGTCGATTCGACGGCTCCATTCGTCGTCGCCTTTGCGGTAACATCGATTCTCCTAACTATATTAGGGACCGCGGTCGAATCTGGTTGGTATGATGGTTTGACAAAGTTTGTTAAAAAGATTGTTTTGTTAGAAATAAGATTTTGAATTTATGCGATTTTGACCTTTTGTTCATTATTGTGAAAAATTTTACTAATAATTGTTATTTGAAAGTTTTTTTTGTTTACCTACGCTAGTGTTTTTTTTTTGTCTAGAGTTTATTTTAAATATTTATAGCAATAACATTATCAAGTTAGAAACAACGCAAGTGAAATTCTCCTTTCGTTTTTTTAACAAAACCCTAGATGTAATGAAGAAAGGTGTTTGAAAGACTTTATTTTACTAGGTGCCACAAACGCTTAATGAGTACACACAGTGGCTCGACCAGAGTTTCCTTTGTTACCAAAAGAAAACAACACAAGTAGTACAATATAACCAGTACGTACATAGGTATATGTTGGAGATGCGGCTATAGCAACATGTAGGTATAGATTAACCGGATTATCCGATAAACGGGTTAACCAACATTACAAAAATGGTATAATGCTTTTTTTTTGTTGCCCAAGCTACCGAATATTTACTAATATTTTGACTGACAAGAAATAAATTGAAAATAAATATGGAAATAATTTAAAATTTGGAGACAAGACGAGACGAGATTAGTATTCAAATAAACAAGAAGTTGAAAATAGATTACTCAAACTAAGCTTGATTTGAAAGTTATCAAAACTACACAATAGTTACTGATGTTCTGAAAAAGGAAAATAATGTAGGTAAAAATATTCTCTGGAAAATTATTATTTGATGGAATGGAAAACGATGCTTGGTTTAACTTTGATTGTATAAGGCACCCATCTATAAAAATAGATAGACTAACAATATTTAAGGTACAAATATTATGATAATGGAGGACCATTATGTCACGACGATGGTTTTCAGACCAGCATGAAATTCATTCCTAATTATAATCCTACTATAATAATATATACACATATTTATATTTTATATATATTATATTATAATATTATCAATGTGAAAGTTTGTATGTTTGGATGTTTGTTATTCAATCACGCAAAAACGGCTGAACAGATTTGGATGATATTTGGCACATGGGTAGACCATGGCCTGGATTGGGACATAGAATACTTTTCATCCGGATATTCCCACGGGATCGAGACTTATGCGGGTGAAACCGCGGGGCCCAGCTTGTACTTTATAAAATCTGAAATTAAAATTGTAATAATTTTTACCGCAATATTAATTTACGCCAATTTTGTTAATATTTCTTTACTGCTTTGCCTGAGTTGATCATAAAATGCCTATTAAAAATGTGGGTAAAGCTTTATTATTTGTGTTAATTCATAGTCTGAATTTAATTTAACCAGCCTTTCAAAGATACATCTTTGAATTTCTACTCGAGATTTTCTACAGAATTCCATTCACTTTGACACTAGTTTCACGTAGCTAGTTTACTCAGAGGGCCAACTAGAGCTTTAGATAAATATATGGAATCCCTGTTATCTCGCCCTATGTGCCCATAAAGGCAAAGATTTGTTGAAGTTTCCAAACCAAGTGAAATACCACATACTTTAGTGTTGTATAGAATGTTCTTGAAGTGAAAATAAAGGAAAGTAATGTTACCAGGGACGTAGGTTACCTAGATGTTGTTAAAGACTTTAGTGCAGACTCTACGGCTGTAAATGTAGTGGTTGCTCCTAATGCAATTAGTGGTAAGGTAAATTTTGTGAAGGTATAATTAGAAAGGAAATGTCATCGGAAATTACGTCTCATAGCATTAGAAAAAGCCACGTTTTCAAATCCTATAAATTATAACTGAGAGTTTTTTTTTTCCCATAGTGATTTAAACGGAAACTAAACAGTTTGACTCATAAAAAAATCGTTAGTATGTTAAAGCGGTGGTGTTTACAGTTGTACAATTCAGAATACCTTTGACACTAAACAACATAAAAGAATAAATTTACATGTGGACCGTACAAACATTAAAAAAAACATGAAGGGTTAAAAGACCACAGATTAGCCATTTCAGAGTTTGTTTCTAGAGACTAATGTTGTAGACTTTATAAGTAGACTAGCAGCGCCCCGCGGTTTCATCCGCACTAGTCTCAATCCCCTTGAATTGATACATATCCCCTGAGACTATCTAGATAAAAAGTATCAAATTGTTAATCCAGATTATAAACTATCTGTATCCCAAATTTCATCCAAATACGTTTAGTCGTTTTAGCGTGAAAGAATAACAAACATCCATCCATCCGTCTATCCTCACAAATTTATGCGTTTATAATATTAGTTATATAGTTATAAATAGATATACTTAAACAAACCATTATTATTATAATTCAAAGAAGCTTACCTACTTGTAGGTGACAAACATTAAATGTCTCTTATTTGTAAGGTTTACAATTTGTTTAAATTAAAACAGAGGTTGACAAAGTTAAAGGCGGCAAAAGATCTCAAGGTTGGTAATTTCCTTTCTTAAGGAAACTCAAATAGAATGACCAGTCTAAAATCTTACTTCAAAAACAAAACATTTTTTGTAAGTTACTGGAAACGTTTTATTTTTTTCTGTAAAAAATGTTATCAGAGTGAAATGCAGGACAGTGTTGACAGCCAAGCTAAAAATGTAGCTTGGCTGTCAACACTGACCTGCATTTCACTCCGATAACATTTTTAAAATCGTGATTCTATCACTATTGCTTTGTTATACCGAAATCTGCTTACACTAGAGTGTTTATTTTCTTTCACCTTCGATCGACGAATATATTGTAATCGTTTTACATTAACCTCATTTTGCAACCTTTTATCATTATGGCCGTGTACAAGAAAAGACAATTTTATGATAATGTTGAATGAAAATGCATAGTACTTAGGACCGACTCATAAGATATTACCCAAAGTGACACATTTGGATAGTTTTGAAAACGTCAAGCATTTACCGAATAAAAATAACAGAACTATGACGTATTTAGGTGAAACCGTGGTGTTTTTCTCTCGTGTCGGGATAACTACATGTGGCTTGCTCATACATAATCAGAATATTATGTTCCCACAGCTAGGACTCAGGCCTCCTCTATGTGAGAGGGAGCGGGCCGTAATCCTACACACAGGCCCAGTACGGGTTGCTTTTGTAAAAATTCCAGTCAGCAATGTGGTTGCGAGGTTAACCGCCCAACAGGAAAGACCGGACGTACATTTACGTATCGGCACCCGTGGAGACTTTTTTATTACAAACCTACAAAAAAGGATTTACGTCTTAACGGGAAAGTGAGCCACTTAAAACTATAATGAATGTCTTATAAAAGGGTCGATCTAAATTTAGCAGCGGTGAAAGACAAAGGTTAACCTCATTTAGCCGCAATCCACGTGAACATCTTAAACATAATCCCTCGGTGTCATAAAGTGAAATAGGCCATTCTCTGGGAACAAAAGAACATAGCAGGAGTCTGTTGACTATGATAATAAACTATTTGTTAAAGCCATTTAATTTCAGTTAACAATCCTTGGTATTTGGATGAGTTTCAGTAGGTATAGAACTGAAGGAAACTGAAGAAACATTTTCTTTTGACGCAAATGTTGAGTTAAATAAAATCACGTCCACTTTTTATAATTTTGCATTATTCCTTGTACATCTCTTGTAATAAAATGTTTTAAAACGAGACAAAGTGTTCATTGAAAGAAATTGGTCGGTAGAACAAAGAAAGAATTTAGAGCAAACAGGATGCGATTTAAGTGGGTATACTTACTTCGATGACAAGAAAGACAAAATGAATTTATTAGTTTCAATAAAAATTGCCCTAAGTTATAAAAGAATGAAAAAAAAAATCATCAATATTTTATTTTGTAAAGTAAAAAAAGTAAAGAATAAGTCTCTTTTCTAAACCCAGACAAGACAATTAACAAGAGGAAGTGCTTCCTGTAATTAGAACTGCCCTAATACTTTTGTTCTCCTTTATCAGCCTGCAGATTCCTAGCCTTTTCTTGAGCTAGTTCCTTCGTATAATTTTTAATTATTTTTCAAACTTGTGCAGTGAGGTGCGAACTCGTTAGTCGACGTAACACCATTTTCCCTTATTGGATCACCGTCTCTCGGATAGGCTCTTACCTACCGGCAGGTGTTATCAACCAAATTAACTTTGGTATGTTTATCTTTTTCTAGCTTTAAGGTGGTCTTAATATCTATTTATACTTTTTTGGGATTGCTGTATTGTTTTGATGACAGTGTTACCATATTGTTTCTTATTCTAATTTTCATTTTCTGGCTAGCTAGATGATTTACTTTTGCTTACCGTTGACTTAACACATCAATAAATCGTTATTAAATGAAAATTTTCTTCCATAAATTGCTTCAATTCGTGTCAAATCAGTTTTTATAAGACGTCCATTGTTTCTTTTAGTGAAACAATGTCTAATTAATTCTTTAGCTGGTTTAGGCTAATTTTGTTTTCTGAACCATTGATTTTGGGTGGGTTCAAAACGTTTGGCAGTTGGAAGTTTTAACATTTAGTCTGGTTTTATTCTCAAGTTTTACGATTGTAAATGTTTATCGACTTAATACTATCTTCCCTGGTCTTACGTAGGAGTGTGACCTTCCCTCAATCTCATGTAAAGGCGATTGCATACATAAACAAAGCCAAG
Organism: Agrochola lota; assembly: GCA_947364205.1. NCBI lineage: Eukaryota > Metazoa > Arthropoda > Insecta > Lepidoptera > Noctuidae > Agrochola > Agrochola lota. The sequence continues at coordinate 5,242,526 of OX376231.1, read as the reverse complement.
TGAAAGACAACATATTGTGTGGTTTTAAGACTGGATTTCCATTCATTTTATACGAGGTGACTTTATTCAGTCTTACAAAATCCAAAATCTCTACAGAGCCATTTGTAGTTTCTACTACGACATTGCAAAAGATGGGTGACTATAATCCTTATAAAATACTACGGCAGTACATTGTACCAAATCCCTGAGGACAGAGTTTAGTCGTTTTATTGAATGTGCATTTACGTTTAGTATTGACTTTATGCAATTACATGCAATGATATCTATCTAGGAACCATATGAAACATCGATGACGAATCTAACTTAAGCGTATTCAGTTTAAATGCCATAATAAACCTTTTGAAAAAAAAAATACTGTTTGGTCAACATTTTATCAACAGTATAATTTTAATGTACAGATGTTGAAGGGTCTAAAAATTTTGTGGACAGAGGCAAACGATCCTGTAACTGTTTATCATAGCAATTAACTTTAGCGGCGATGCTCGCGGAATATTTTGGGACCGAGTTACCGGAGGGCTACAAAACGAACGCTTCTTGCGTTTTTAAAAGCTTTTACTTGCAATGTATATATGTATGTTTGTTCTGGAGGAATCATGTATTGTAACTCAATTTTGAAGCAGATATCTTCAACTGATTGAGCTGAAATTTTGTGTACACGTTTTTAACTTCAAAATTCAGCGTCGAGTGGCCAAACTAAAATCTTTTTTACTAACACGACCATCGAGGTGATATTTATTAAAGAGGAATGTCACTGATTTTGACAATAATGCGTATTTTTATTTGTATTTATTTAATGCGGAATGGGCCTGCTCTTGATCTCGATCTTGCCTGTCGGAAAACGATGGATGAGGTCTGCGATGGAACGAGCGTGCCCAGAAGATGCCTGTTCACTGATGCTTTTAAGGCTGACGTTTATATGTGAAAGGGAATACATACGCTCGCAGAGAGTTCCACACTTTAGCCGTGCGCATAATAAATGGAAAGGAATAGCTATGGTTTCGTGGCCCAGACATTATTATAGGGTTGCCGCAAATTGATGGAACTAACGACCTTGCTCTTGAACTGCCATTTTTTGTGGGTTTTCAATTGAAACTGTATTTTAAGGTGTTACGTGGTTTCTTGTAATTGAATGTTAGGCATGTATTCTAGTAGGTTGATGTTTTCAGGGAATAAAATACCTCTAAAAGAATTTTTGTATGAAAAGTTTTTTCAAAAGAAAGAGTTCTTTATGCCTAAAATTTTGTTGAATCAAAATCAAAGTATTTATTCCAGTTATATCACTGAACTTTTGAACTATCAAGAAGTTGGACAGTAGTGAGAAGTTTTTAAGTAAGTTGTTCGTGAATAATAGAATAAGATGTCATTGATTTCGTTTATCTTCTTACGGACTAAACAAAAAAATGACATACGTTTATTGGTCAATAAAATACAGTCTGGGGAGTAATCTGTTCTATGTTAGGAAGTTTTACATGTCAACAAAGAATGTTTGAGGATTTTAATCGTGTTTTCGTCGACAGACTGTTGCGATTGTGAGCGGAATGTCGCTGTTATTTATGATGATTAAGAAGAAATCAAATTTTGTTCAAATGGGCAGTGTTTTATAACAGGGACTTTCTCATTCCATACAATGTTTGAATGTTTTGTTACATTGGATGGTAAAGCCGGTCCTAAGGGTATTTTTACTTCGCAGCAATAAATCTGTGTTTCGGAATGTATGATAGGTATTCAATCAATTGATAAATCAACTCAGCCTATCACAGTCCACTGCTGGACATAGGCCTCTCCCAAGCTGCGCCACAACACCCTGTCGTCCACCTTCTGCATCCACTCTGTCCCAGCCAAAGGTCGCCGGTCCACCTAGCTGGGGGGCGTCTCACACAACTCGATACGCGGTCTCCACTCTAGGACTTGTCTGCTCCAGCGGCCATCGGTCCTTCGACAAAGAGGGCCAGCCCACTGCCACTTCAGTTTGCTTACTCTGCAAGCTATAACTCTGATTCTTTTCCTGATAATTTCTGATTTTATCCTTCAAAGAAACTCCGAGCATAACCAGCTCCATAGCGCACTGAGCGACCTTGAATTTATATGATACGTGGCGGATAGTTATTATAGGTTCATGATCTACTCTTTTTTTATCGACAGCCACAACTGCATCTTTAAATAATATTACGGAGAAAACCTTAACAAAATCTTATTTTTATTTCAAATACATTCTGACTACAGCAAACCGGCTGTCTGTCGGTAACTTGAGTAGGTGTCGGTAAATTCAGTAATGGATCAGTACACGACGCCGCACTTCGGTGTACAAACAGCAATATTGATATCCTTTTTTGATAAAATAAAATGCAGAAATATTCTGGAAGGTTTTAGATCGCTTTACTCCGATAACTCCTTCATTTTAATTTTGATTATTTACATTTTGGTCCAAAACATAGGTTTAGCTAAATAGTAGGTAGAGTAGCTGTGATAATGTGAAATTTCGAAATATTTTTATGAAAGGTACGAAATCGGAACTTGGAAACAAATCGATAAAATAAAATACTTAATAATGCTCTTACGTAATATTACGTATTAATGGTATTTTAAAGCATTCGGTAAGTACTTTATTTGTTCTCTTTGTCATGACTTCAATTAAATAACGTTTCTCATTAATATGTTTTTCCAATTATTAGTAAAATGAATTGCTGTCGAGTATTATATATATATATTTAAAAATCCTGTTTGATAAATTGTGGCCTTTTGTCCAAATTACAATTAAGTGCCTATTGGTTCTGCTTGAATTCCGATTCTGGGAAAAACGCAGGGATTTATAATTAGATATTCATAAATATCGTTAGGTAGTTAATTGACTCAGGCGTAACTTTGCGGAAATCCATTATAAAATACAATAGACGACGTATATTTAGTAACCTAATCCGCTTAACTGTTCTTAAAGAGTCATAAAGAACCCTGTAAGAAATCAACACGTGTTTCACCTTTCAACAAGGCATCCTCAGGATGACGATTTAGGATGTTGATTTGAACAGTTAAGCGGATTAGGTTACTAAATATACGTCGTCTATTGTATTTTATATATTTAGGTTTGAAAGTTTCCAAAGTTCAGCTTTAGGCAGGAACATACATTAGGCATGTCACGCAAAAAAAAAAAAGTATGTGACTATTTGTAAACGAAATTCATTTGAATTAAAACACAGGATAATTCAAACCAATCCCGTCGAAAGCAAATCATTGTATTTCAGACTTGGAAATAAACTTTAGGTATTATCAAATCTTTCACAAAGGTTAGCTTTTTAATAAAAACATTTTTAGGAAATAAAGAAACAATATGAGAAATTCTGAACATTTCTTGAAATTTTAAAGATTCTCGAAAGAGAGGTAAGTAAGGTACGTAGGCTAGGTAGGTATGTTAATACAAAGAAGTCAGCGAATTTCAGTGATGAAACTGAACCTGACCAGCACGTCTAAATCGCGTTCAAGAGCCAGTGTCATCATTGTGTGGAATATTGACACTGACAGCTTTAAATCTTTTTTAGGGTTCTGTACCTCAAAAGGAAAAATTGGAACTCTCACGTCGTTGTCCGTCCGTCTGTCTGTCAGTATATAAAGGCCTATTTTCTCAGGAACGCGTGGAGGTTTCTTGGAGCTCTAAAAAATCAAGGTCCTAAGTCGAGATATTTTGATACTCGCAAATCAAAACCTACAGGATACTTCCCGCTGACCTACAATTATGAAATTTGGCTGAAAGCAAGGTCTCACACGTTAAGGAAAAAGTCAGAAAATCGTTAATTTGTAGATTGATCAAACATTTTGTTTTGCGGTTTCATACTTTAATTTGCAGTTGGAGAATTGATCGTGACGTATATCGAAGTATGGGAGAACATGTTTTTTTAACAACAATGTTTAATTTATTTATAAATTCATCCCAAAAGCGCAACCCTTCATTGTGCGTAGTCCGACACGCACTTGACCGGTTTTCTAACGTTTTATCTCTGTTCAGTTACAATTGACTTATTAAGTTTTTAATTTATGCTTTAATCGTTTAGACAACTCATTGACCAATACATGAGTTCATCGTACAGTCAACTGCACAAGTGGTAACAATTTGGCTATGTTGCTGTTGTTGTAGCAGAAAGGACGATTTTCGTAGTGCAATTGTTACTACTGTTTGAAGGAGGGAAGGGAGGGCTTAGCTCTACAGTAAGACACAAGCGACTGATAATAATAATAACTGGTTGGTACCTCATTTTATTTAAAACTCGTTGTTGCCCGTGTCTTTGTCTACGATCCAAGCTGAAAAGTAGCCTGTATCCGTTCAGCCGTTTAAGCGTAAAAGCGTAACAAACAAACAAGCTCACTTTTGCATAAATGTATAATATATTATTTTAATATTTTTATGAAAAATAAAAAAATGTAAACTATATTTATTTAAAAAGTTAAAAAGAAAATAATAAAGTGTTACCGTTGATGTGCGGTTGATTGTACCATTGACACCATTCTATGCAACGAATATGCCAGTCCAAAGGGTGAGGGAAAAATTAAATATTGACGCTGGTACGTGACAGGACGAGCTAAGCTGACGTCACCACTCTAGATATATTATATTTTACGATCATCGTTATTAGCTATTAGAGCTATGAATCAAGTGAACTCGCAAAGTTGGTATGTTATTAAGAGCGTTTATTCTGAAAGTTGGCAACGTCGCAAATAGATGTCAAATATTACGCTGTTTTGATTAATTTGGCAATATTACTGTGTGGAAATATGAAATGTGGCTAACTAGCGAACTAGAATATTAATAATGAATTGATTTGATGCTGTAACCGTTTTTGGTGTAAAAAAGGCATTTGGAAAGTTTCCAAATACTTTTTTTTACATCTAAAACTAAATAGTCGGTTCGGGTCGGGTCTGGTCGGTGTTACGATATTAATTATTGCATTTCATAATCAATGGTGCCGATTCTCTTGTCACAAATGCCTCTAAACTAGACTAAAAATCACTAAAATTTAGTTTATTCCTGTCAAACGACGATTTCCCATTCTGAAATAGACTAAAATGACACAACTTAACTATATTTTGGTTTGACAGCAAGATAGTACTGAGTTTTTAGTTTAGTGAAAATGCCAATTTTGCTATTCTGAATTTGACATTTTTCACCTAAAATTTTGATTGTAAAATACCAAACCAGACTAAACGTAACAAGTTTTAATCGCGATTAAAAAGGTGTGGTATAAAATAAGTTGTCATGAACTAAAATTCACACCAACATCTCGACTTCACATGCAAAAACAGTACTGTATTTTTTTTTTCTTTTGCGTATATCTCGAAAATGGTGCGTCCTATCGCAAAAATAATGAAAATTTCGATCCTCTTTATAGAATCCTTAAACCCCTCTATCTGAACATGTAGGGAATATTTTTTCATGTTTTCCATACAAAAAGTGAAAAATTCCATAGAAAACACGTCGCGGCACACCCTGCGCGCCTACGGCTCTAAAAAAAAAACACGGTTTAGGGCAAACCACGGGTACCACGTGGATTCGTGATTGTCAAATTCTATTTTAGTAGTGTCAAAATAAATTTTTAGTTTAGAGAATTTTATTTGCAGAATAGCTCTAAAATTCTCATAGCCAAAAGTAAGAAATTTTAGTGATAGTTTAGTTAGTTTAGTTCGGTGTACAAGAGAATCGGCACCAATATCAGTTTACTGGTTAGCCATATTTCATATATCTTCCATGCAGTAATATTACCAAATTAATCAAAACAGGTAAATATTTGACAGCTATTTGCGACGTTGCCAACTTTTAGGATGGATTGTTATAAGGGACAGATATCTTAAAAAAAAAAATATATATAGACGAATTAATTAGGGACTGCATGATATCGATTTAAATTATATTCTGAATTCGTTATCTGAATCTTCCTACCTCTTACAGATTATTCTAAGAAAAATAAATTGTGGTCAGCATGTACATTTATAAAATTGTTACAACTGTTGACTAAGATTTAAAAACAGCAGTAGATAATAATAAAAGTGATTCACAATAACTTAGAGCTAATTGGGAAATAATTCTGCGGTTGAGGACCGTCTTACTAGTTAACACAATAAGGATCTAATTACATTTCCCTGCTTTAGACTTCATTAAAAACTTTCAACACGTTTGAGAAACTTTAAAAATTGGAAAAGAAAACTCAGGTAATCCTTTCAGAGTGCCTAGGTTCCTACTGCAGGATGCGTCTTTCCAAAGAAGGATAGCAGAACCCCATGTATTCCGAGTGTCACATTTAGATTTCGCGTACATTCCTAAAAGTGCTCTCAAAAGAAAGATCTCAGTCAAATTAAGATAAAAGGTAATCATAGCATATTTTATTAAATATTGTCTATTTTTTAAGTTTCTCAAACGTAACCCAAGATACGTTTGAGAAACTATAAGAATTGTAGATAGAAAACGTAGGTAATCTTTTTTCAAAATTCTCTTTTTAATTACTCACTTTGTCATGCCTTTCAAATTGTGACCTTTCCCTACTAGTATAAATGATTGTGATCCACCTCAGCAAAGTTGAATACATTTTTGATGTTATTAGCTTTGAAACTTGGTCTAAAATAAATTTTAGGCACAAATTATGATTTATTCATAATTTGTGCCAAAAAGTTCATTCTATCAAAACACTCCTCTGTATTCTTCATAGTAATTCCTCGTTTTCAAACTTTGTCTCGTAAAGTTCGCACCATTGGGATCACATAAGTAAGTATTAATCGAATTATGTTCAGTCGTAATTAAATTATTAAATTAGTGATCCTATACAAATGTGAACTCACCGTCTAAATTGATTGTAGACAATTGAGTATGTGGACTACAATCTAAATGAATCATTTAATTGTCATTTTAGGAGCTAGGTCTGAGTAGGTAATATTGGTTTCAGTAATACCTACTAGGAGTGGTGTGGTTTCCACCTAGATATGGAATTAATCGTATTTATAAATATCTGAAAGTTCATAAATGCTTTCTGCTAGTAACTATCAGCGAGGGAGGGAGATTGTACTTCACCATGACATATTTTGTAAGTCAAAAACTTTTGAAAATTCTGACAGTTTATACGTAGTTACAAAAGTCTGAAACTGGATGTTTACTTTTTGGTAATGTACTGCTATAGTACATATGTACTGATATAGCATACAGTATTATTGCCAAATTAATTAAAACAGGTAAATATTTGACAGCTATTTGCGATGTTGCCAACTTTTAGGATAAGGTGTAAATGCAGCCGGCGGGCGTATGGATTGTTAAAAGTGACAGAATATATCTTAAAAAATAATAATATAAAGACTAATTAATTAAAGACTGCATAATATTGATTTATATTATATTCATATTATATGATTTTTATATTCTAAACGGATTATTCTGAGAAAGAATAAATTTTATAAAATTGTTGCAACTTGTGACTAAAACTGTTATTTTAAAATATGTGTGCCCCTTTCAAATTGGACAGGGTTTTTTTTTTACAAATTGTATTATAAGAAATATTTTCAATCCAATCAACTCCGGATACAAACAGCACCACCCTTACTTATACGTCTACTAAAACATAGTTCGTTAATAAAACCAAATTTTCCGTGTTGCCAAATTAATTTTGGAAATTTAGTATTTCTCATTTCACCCGCCCACATGTATTATTCAATTTAAATTTTAATCAGGACAATCCAACAGACCTCGGTATGAATGAATTAGTCTTGGAGAATTTATTAGCTACTCAACAATTGTGTGTGAAATACATAGGCCTTAACTTCCTGTATGTATATAACTGACTGTACGAGTATTATGAACCAGAAATCAAGAACTAGGTTTCTGGTGTTGAGGCTTTTTACATTGTGTCTGAATAAAAAGTTAAATATAAGAAATTCACCGATTTAGAATAAGTGGGGGTAAGCCATACCCCAAAATATTTTTGGTTTTGTAGGCAAATGTGTTAAGAGGGTTTATCCTAAAATATATACTGTTTTGATTCTTATAGCAATATTACTGTGTGGAAATAAAAAATGTGGCTAACTAGCGTACTAGAATATTAATAATGAATTACAATTATAACATTTAATTTGATGTTATACCCATTTTAGGTGGTCAAAACGTTGGACCAGCCACAATGGTGGCGATAAGTCCCCTCTTTGAGGAGTGGCTAGAGAGGTGCCACGGCGTCCTCATCTTCCGCCTGACGCAGGTACTCACCGGACACAGCTGTTTCGGGAGGTTCCTGTTCCGCATAAGGCGGGAGGAAACGCCCGGGTGTCACCACTGTGTGGATCGCCCGGAGGACACGGTGGAGCATACGGTGGAAGTCTGCCCGACTTGGGCGGAGCACCACCGTGTCCTCACGGAGGCAATCGGCGGCGGCGATCTCTCGCTTCCGGCCCTAGTTCAGGCCATGGTTCGGAGCGAGAGTGCATGGGTGGCCGTCACCTCCTTCTGCGAAGCAGTAATGCTCGCGAAGGAGGAGGCGGAGCGCGCGAGGGAGAGGCAAGATTCGCGCCCATAGTCGCCGCAGGAGACGCCCCGGGCGTCGGGAGTCGCGAGCCGAGTACCGGCCACCGAAGGCACGGGCTTGTGGACGGTGAGCAATGGGTAGCTCGCCGTCCGATTAGGACCAGGCCCGAATCGACGGCGCGTTGTGTTCCACGCGCACCTCAAAGAGATGTCAGCACCAACTGACGGGGTCCGTAAGGGCCAATGCCTGGCAGGGTTGCAAGTTTGTCCGAAAGGGATATCGCGGCCCCGGCACACTGGCAACGGAAGGAACACGGGTGGGTTTTAGACAGTAAAAGTCTGACACGCCCTCCCGCTCCACCCAGAGAGGGAGAAGTTATATGATCATTTCCCACCCACAAAGAAAAAAAAAGGTGTACAAAACGCATTTGGAAAGTTTCCAAATAGTTTTTTTACATCTAAAACTAAACATTCGGTGTTACGATATTAATTGTTGCATTTCATAATAAATATTCTAGTTCGGTAGTTAGCCACATTTTTTATTTCCACACAGTAATATTGCTAAATTAATCAAAACAGTGAAATATTTGACGTTTATTTGCGACGTTGCCCATCTTCAGAATAAACGCTCTTAAATGTTTGTTTACTTTATTAACTTAAAAATAAAAATAAACTTAATTGGTTTAGGCAACAATGCTTAAAAAGTAAATGAATTCAGCAAACTACCTATCTACATACTAATAGTATGCTGAAACTTCCAGGTTTTTTTTTCTAGCTTTTTCTGCAGGCAGAAAAAGCTAGAGGAAAAACCTGGAAGTATCTAAAGCGCCTTATTCACGATCCATCACAGCTGTACGTCCACTCAAGGCTGCGGTGCTGGACGTAGCATACTTACACACTATCATGCGCGTAATTGAACGATATTTATGCTGAATCTGCTGTACGTCAAGTTTATATATGGTCAAGCACGCACGACGCACGATCGCTCCGACGTATGTCCCTGTCTATCTGCACGACGCACAGTGGATCGTCCGCATACAAGAGGTTTGACATAGAATAAAAAATTTAAAAAGTATTTCATTTAAAAAATATATATATACAGTTGCATTCCTCTATTAAAGAACAACAAAAATTGTTGCTACGCTTTTTTTATTTGACCAGCACTTTAGGAGAAATTCTATGAAAACTGTTATTTTTGTATGGAAACGAACACAAAAATGTCTGTATCTCATGATTCCTCCTTGTTTCGATTTGCGGTTTTCACTACTGTTATTTACCCATTTTATGCCACATTTTCTTCAAGGACACATGGTGCCCCTAGAGTGCCCCTTCCGAGACATTTTGCCTATTGTAACTATCTTTGTTATTGTATTACTGATGGAATGGAGGTACATTAAGTATACTTATTACTGAGAATTAGTCATCACTAAGTAATTTCTTAAATTACAGGTGCATTTGTTAGTGCTTTAATGACATTAGAACGCTTTTGTTGCAATATAACAAAAGTGTTAATGATTCATTAAGTAACGACTACCAGTACTTGCTTAATCTAATTAGTGAGAGAGTGCTGGTCAAATAAAAGAAGCGTAGCAACAATTTTTGCTGTTCTTTAATAGAGGAATGCAACTGTATATACTTTTTTTTTTAAATTAAATACTTTTCAATTTTTGATTCTATGTCAAACCTCTTGTATGAGGACGATCCACTGTGCGACGTCGCGATGGTGGGGGTGCTCGCTGGTCGCGCCAATGCAGCAAGCAATCCTACTATCCTACTAATACTATAAATATGAAAGTTTGTATGTTTGAGTGTTTGTTACTCAATCACGTAATAACGGGTGAACGGATTTGGATGAAATTTGGCTTACAGATAGTTTTTAACCTGGATTAACCGGATACCCGGGATAAAAAGTATCCCATATCTTTTATCCCGGTAGTACGTTCCCGTGGGATCATTTCCGACCACCACGCGGGTGAAAGATAGTTAATAATAATTATCGACGTACGTCGAAACTATTCACTGTCGTTTTTCGTCGTGCATCGTTCGTGACCTTGGCGGGACGTACAGCAAGATGGATCATGTATAAGCGCTTTATGTATTATGTGATTCATCATTAATAAAAATAAGTTATTGTACACAGGATACAAAAACCAACTGAACACAATCAATCACGTATTGATGGATTGGTCGGTTATAAACTCATTCCTAAATGTTGTTTTGTTCAAACTTAAGTAGGCCAGGTTTATCCCTAATTTCAAGTCAATTTTTATATGGGTATCATCTGGCTCGAATTTTGTGTGAGTTACTGTTAATTTATTTTCTTTGCTGTTACTAGATTATGTTAATTTATTCTCGGCTTCGGCTGTATCTTACGCAAGTATCATTTTTCTGTAATCATTTATGAAATACTGTATACTGGTGATAATATTTTTATTACTTAGAAAGCACTTTAGATTAAATAGTCTAGTGTTCATAAATAATTCCAAATACCTGTGAATTTTCGTATAGCTTCGGTACGTAACTTATTTTAATTAAAATTTGGTTGTAAAGTTTCTGGCTTTACGCAAAGTGGATCAAAGAGCTAAATGTTAAAGGATTCACACTTTGATCATTTACTCTATAATATCGTCATTCATGGCTTTATGAAACAATATTTCTAATGCCTTTCTTAAAATTAAATTCACTTTACCTACAACCAAGAATAGACAAAATGACAGATTCACAATCACAATCCGTCGTTTTTTCGCGCGTGCTGTTGTCACAAAATTTATAAAAGACCGAATACAATGTCTAAAGAAAAAACTTCTCCAATCAAAAGACAACAACAAAATTGTGTTCAAAAGCGTGACTACAATAATATACTTTCACTCCAGTACCCGTATTTGCTCAGACACTATTGACACATAAAACTCACAAGTTTACACACCAAGACAAGCTTTCACAGCTGTTCAAAGAAAATAGCATTTATAAAAATACCTACTATTACTGTGGTAGAGACTGAGACAATGTTTTCATTTCTTGTTAGACAAGAATTGCACTCCTGCACCTTTACGTGAAACGAAGTCATTTTACGATGTCGAAGTGAAAATAAAATGGAATTTTTATGACAGATGTAAATATACTGTGTGGTTTAAAAGTGTTGGAAGCAGAATGTGTGAGTGTGGTTTGTGTTAAGTACGTTACTAAAAATTTATGAAGCTCAACGAAATAAGTGTAGTTAAAGTTTGTTACATAGAACCTGCGTGGGCTGTGCTAATTTTGTACATAATGTGGTTGAAAAAGGAACATAGACGGTAGGTAGATGAAAAACAAGCCAGGTGCAAAACTCAGCTGGAATTAACAAAGGTTAGTAGGTACCTAATCACTAACTTGCGCAATAATATAGACGGGCCCAAAGAGCGTTTATTCTAAAAGTTGACAACGTCGCAAATGGGTGTCAAATATTTGGCTGTTTTGATTAATTTGGCAATATTACTGTATGGAAATAGGAAATGTGGCTAACCGGCGAACTAGAATATTAATAATGAATTGCAATTATAACAGTGAATTTGATGTCTTAACCGTTTTAGGTGTAAAATCTTCAAATTTTGTAAATGTGAGCACCATGGAGCCGTTTGTATTTTTTTTTTGTTTTTTAAATTTATTTATATGTATGTTGGCTTGAAAGATCATGGTAGCTGAGAGTATGTCATGCTCACTTAAATGTCTCGCTGATGGTGGCGAGTGTGTTGGATCATTCGGTTCCCTACAAAATGGTTGAGCTGAATGGTGCTGATCCACGCGTCATGTTCGTGAACGGGCGCCGTCAGTTGTGACTGGTCATCTCTTATCTGCCATGGCTTATTTTTAATCTTATATTTTGAATTGTTTTGATTATTTTTTTTGTGCATTATTCTCACATATAGAAGCAACAAGAATACCCAGTATTTTGTAATTTTCTATATTTAAAAGAGTGTCCTTGGAGTTTCTTGCCCGTTCTTCTCCATAAGATCTACGGTTTAGAATGGGCAACTAGCTTCAACTTTCTGACTAACTGACGCGACTATTTGACAATTCAAAAGTGCCTGTAACTGGTTTAATTGAAATAAATTCTTTGAGTCTGAGTTTGAGTTTGAAAAAAGGCACTTGTAAAGTTTTCAAATACTTTTTTTACATCTAAAACAAATTATTCGGTGTTACGATATTAAGTATTGCATTTCATAATCAATATTTTAGTTCACTAGTTAGCCTTATTTCCAAACGGTAATATTGCCAAATTCATGTTAACAGCGAAATATTTGACAGCTATTTGCGATGTTGTCCACTTTTTGTATAAATTCTCTTAATATAGGGTTAAATGTAATCGGACATCAAAGTTGTAGAAGTTACCGTTGTTCTAATATCTACCACATAATCTAACCTAATCAAGAACAATGTACCATCCACAAAAGCTGATAAGAAATTCATTCGCAACAGCCGACACTTTTAGCTTACATTCTTTAAATCTTTATCTATCACCGCAAAGCCTGTTGGAACTTTTTGTTCCAATATTAAAAAGCAACAATTTGTGATTCCTATTCAGAAAAACGTTTTGTATTTTGATTTTTAAATAACGAACAGGGCAGTTTCTTTCATTAACAGTCAGTCCCACCCCCCCATTGTCGCTGGTAGGGGGAGGGGGGCGAGAAATGCGCTCACTGCACACCATTTTAAAAGCAATTAGGATTTCCTAATAAATAAAATCTTTGTGCAAGTAATTCAGTTATTCTCGCCTTTTGCTAACAAGTTAACTTTGAGCTTGTTAAGTTATTTAAACTTATAAAAATAACAAATAAATTAGTGCAGACAAGAATGAAATTTAAACGCATTTACAAGTTGTTACTTAACAAGTTGTTATTTATTATCTCGACCAACACCAGCATTGTGGTAGCACATGTTTCACAAAACTTTTCATTTATAACAAAGCTCGACTGTTACGAACGAAATAATTTCTAGAGAAAAAAACTGTATTCAGATTTTTCTACGCTATGATTGACTGTCATAATGCTCAACGAATCATAAGAACAATATGCAAAATCTTTTGAATAGAAAATCACTACAATCGTGGAATCATTCCTATTTTTATTTCAATATCGAGGTAAAGAGAAAGTTTCAATAAAAGGAAAATCGATTTCCTCAATTCGTTTAGTAAGTAGCTGTAGTAGAAAATGTTTGTGAAAGTATTTGTCCTGAGTATACTATACTCGGTTCATTTTGTGATGCTTGATATGACGCACACACAAAATAAGCCTTTTACGCAGTTTTCTACAATTTACACACATAACATGTCATAACATCACGCCTGTAATCCCCGAAAGGTTAGGCAGCAGTGTAACTATACTGCACACACATTTCGTCAGTTACGTATAAGTCGCAAGTAATAGGACGCGAGCCTAAAGTGCGGCGGGGCGGGTACAATTTATCGTGAGGTGAGATAATCAGAAAATGAACAGAGACAATGAGCTGGTAATCATCATTTGCCACCATTTGCCATCTGCTGTAGGTACGGGTTTGAGCAGTGTGGGGAACCTGAACAGTTCTAGGTAAACATAACAATTGGTCTATATAATAATAATAATACTCTTTATTCATAAGTTCACATATAAATTACATAGAAGTGACATTAGTACAGAGTTACATATTAAAATTATTAAGCAAATATTAAACTATGCCTAAAATAAATCTAGTGTAGGTATAACTTATATAATATATTGGATAAAGGCCTAATGAAAAACAATAGCGACCTGCCTGATGTAGGTTTATTCAAACCTGTGTTTCAGGCCTTCACGTAACAACGCTGAGTGTTTTATTGGACTATTAAATTAATGTACATAGAGCTAGCATTGATACATAATAATTATATTATTAAATAAAAATTGCCTTAACATTAATAAACTTATTGCATGATTTCTAGCAATTTTTCAGTGTCTGAGTAATTTAATGTCGCTAAGTATTCACTTAACATTTCACTACATTTTTTACAATTTACACTATATATACTTAGAGACTTATTGATTTTATTATATAAGAACGGACCTAAAAAACCATAAAATTTATTTATAAAAGTATGTCTAGTTTGAGGCTTTATGCAAACTAAGTCTTTTCTTCTCTTATGTATAGGTATGGGGGTATAAGGGAGATTGCTATGCTGGTGTAATACTATCTTTAATATAAATAGTTGACGCACAGTTAAAACCTTACATGCCGTATAAAGCTCGTATGTGGGAAATCTAAATGGGTGAAAGGTGGCTACCTTAAGGATAGCTCTCTGCGCACGTTCTAATGGTAGTAGGATTGTTTTTGCAGCCCCTCCCCATGAAGTTATGCAATATGTAAGAATGGATTGACACAAAGCTAAATAGACCTGTTTAATTAATTTGTAGTCCGTTATATATCGTAAATTCTTAAAAATGTATATTAATTTACGCATTCGAGTGCATAATAAATCAATGTGTTTACGGAAGTTCAGATTTGTGTCAATCGTCACACCAAGATATTTCATATGATCGGCTTTTGCTAAAGTAGGACAATTACATGCATTGTCAGCGTACTTGCCGCACTTATGCGCATAAATGTTTATGTTAGTAGTTGGCAGGTTAGTATTTCTCATAGTGAATAAAATGTGGTTAGTTTTTTCTGCATTTAGTGTTAGGAGATTTTCATGTAGCCAATTAGACACTATATTAAAACCGTTCTGGGCTTGGTTATACACCTCCTCTCGAGACTTGTCTGAAAACAATAGAGCTGTGTCATCTGCATAAGACATTATGACACCATTTTGGAGTGTTAAGCTGCACAGGTCATTAATATATACTAGGAATAAAGTAGGACCCAATATACTACCTATGCTGTATGTAAGTGTGCTGTACCTATGTTGTATGTAAGAGAGATTGGTTTCCGCACTTAGTCCTTCAGGTGAACCATTGTGTGTGAATCATGGCGGCCGTCAGTGGTTATTCCAACGCATTGGTCTTTTTTAGTCCCGGCATTAATAATAATAATAAGGAACAGAGCTCCCACCTCATTCTTGCCTTAATTGGCCGGCTTGAGTGGAGATTCGCAAGAGCAAACGTGCTCGGAGGAAGGAAGTATTCCAGTAAGTGCTCGTATTGAGCTTGACCATCTTCCGGGCTCTGGGATTGTTCTGAAAGCCGTGGAATACCTCTTCACTCCTCAAGCACCTCAGGACATGTTGCCCCCTTGTTGCTACGTCACTATGTGCTAGCGATAGTTTTCGGGGGCCCATTATTGAGTGTGCAAGTCACCCCCTGCCATTTTTCCGTGTACATAAAAAACATTGATCGGGCAGGGGCCATAGTCCTTCCATAGTTCCAGGTCACCAGTAAACTTTAGCCACCCAAACCCATAGCCCAATTTATTTTGTTTCCATGTTCTGCAATAGTCCTGCACTAACCTGGGGTTGTCCTTGGGTGCACTTGCGTAGTGCTCACAGGGATAATCGTCTCGTCGGTTGGTGCCTCAATACATAAAAATGTCTAAGGGGCCTCTGCGAGTTAGCTTCGGCCCCTCGTACGCCTTCCAAAGGTCCGGGACCCTTGGGTCCCGAGATATGTCAAAGACATTTAAAATAATAATAATACACTTGAGAGCAATAAAATCGCACACCCCTTGTAATTTGGTTTATTACTGATTGTTTTCTAAAATCGAAAGATATTGAGTAAAAATCATTAGACAAAATTAAAGCATACAAGCTTAGCTTTACAAAAACATAAAATTAAAATCATTGACCTTCACGTAACTTACAAAAACCGACCGTACACCGAATTCCCCAAATTCACGCGTTTGCGTTGTCACTACTTGCACCCTTAGCCGCAGGTATAAAAAGGTCAGTTTATTGGAATTTTTATTCAGTTGCATACCGAAGGTCAACGTGATAACATCTCTACTGGAAGCATACGGATTTACTGGAAAAATATGGATACCACGCCCGCAGAAGCCGCTCAAGTTATTGCCTTGCTCGAAGCAGGCCATAACCAAAGTGAAGTTGCTCGACGGCTAAATTTGAGCCGCTACTCTGTTCGTCGTGTATACCAGAGGTTCCAAGAGACCGGTGGCTACATTCGGCGACCAGGATCTGGCCGGCGACGCACAACATCAGAGCGTGATGACCGCTTTCTTGTGACAAGGTCTTTGAGAAATCGGCAACTGAACGCGGTTCAACTGGGACAACAGCTTCGAGAAGTTCGCAATGTCAGTATAAGTCGGTGGACAGTTCGAAGAAGACTAGGTGAAGCAGGAATGACTTCACATCGCCCAGCAAATGGTCCCAAATTGACCACAGCTCACCGACAAGCCCGGCTACAATTTGCTAGGGAACATTTAAATTGGACGTATGACCAATGGCGGGCTGTTATGTTCTCTGATGAGTGCAGAATGACTTTACATGGTCATGATGGACGCTCTAGGGTCTACAGAAGGTCATCAGAGCGATTTTCACAATGCTGCATAAGCGAACGTGTGGCTTTTGGAGGTGGATCGTGTATGTTTTGGGGTGGCATAATGTTGGACACTAAAACTGACATTGTATTCATCACTACGGCGAATACCGGCCCGAGATCGAGAAGTTTGACGGCTGCACGATACGTCGAAGAAGTGCTCGAAGAACATGTGAGGCCGCTTGCGTGGCTTATGGGAGAAGATTTTCTCTTAATGCACGACAACGCCAGACCGCATGTCGCTAGAACAGTTTGCGACTACATGGAAGATGTTGGAATCACCGCGATGGAGTGGCCAGCTCGTAGTCCTGATCTCAATCCGATTGAGCATGTCTGGGATGAGCTAAAAAGAAGAGTTCGAGCAAGAAGCCCTGCTCCTACGCGCCTCCAAGAGCTTCAACTTGCCATTGAAGAGGAGTGGAACGCCATACCACAAGATTTCATGGTGAAATTAATACGGTCCATGAAAAACCGATTAAGAGCTGTAATCAAGGCTAGGGGAGGGAATACACCTTATTAAAAAACAATTTGATCAAGCATTTTGAGTTTTATTTTTATTCTTTGTTAAGCTAAATTGGGTAATTTTATCCGTATGTTGGGTTTTGTGCCCTAAAACTCCCTATGGGTACTTTTTTTACACTGTATTTGATATCATTAGAAAGGTACTGAAGTAAACATTCAAATAGTGTAAGTTTTATTTTAATATGTATTCACATTTATGAAAAAAACTGCTTTAACAACAAAAAGTCAACGTGTGCGATTTTATTGCTCTCAAGTGTAATAATCTTTATTACATAAGAAGTGGATACAAATTGCGTGAAGTCCCTGACACTTGTGCTAGGTGGTTAACCTGTGTTACAAGAGCCAGTGCCCTCTCCCGGGAATAAATACTATTGAAAACTTATGCAATAAGAATAACAACAGAGAAATAACAATAAAAAGACTAAAATAATACCAAACAATTAAAAAAATATTAGAAATAGCCTGTATTGGTGATTGTGTGTATGCGTTTAGTGTGAGTGCGTGTGTATGTGTGTGTGTCTGTAAATTGAATTGAATGTTCAGGAAAGATTGATTGGGATCTCGGGCATTGGTGGGGGTAGCCTTTCAAGATAGTTCCAAATTCAAACGCGAATCTCTTTTTTTTCGTCCAAGGTTTGGGTCCAGTTTAATATTACGCCGGATTGAAACAAAAGCTCTTATAAGTAGTTTTATATATTTTTTCCTGTCCCTGCAATTTATAAGCATAACGGTTACATGTCATACGAGTAAAATGAAATACATCGCACCCGAAAAAACGGTGAAATGGTCATAAATCGTTTTGGCTGAGTTGGCGTGAATAGATATATCACTTTTCACTGAATTATAAATTCTGAAAACTTTTAGAACTAGGCTTTTTTGACAAGCTTTTACCATCCCATTTTTTGCACCTTTTTATTTTTGTTTCTTGAACCAAAACTGATAAATGACGATGTTTACCAAAAAAATTGAATATATACAGCAAAGTTGGGGCTTCTAAGAGGCG
Source organism: Agrochola lota (assembly GCA_947364205.1). Lineage (NCBI taxonomy): Eukaryota > Metazoa > Arthropoda > Insecta > Lepidoptera > Noctuidae > Agrochola > Agrochola lota. The sequence goes on along the minus strand of OX376231.1, from coordinate 5,224,048 downwards.
ATAAAAAGGAGCCAACCAATAACCATTGAAATTGAAAAAAAAAAATTGGCAATACGAAAGATCGTAGCGAAAATATCTCCAGAAAACTGTTTTATTATTATTGTTGGTTCAGGTAGCTTGACTTCTGTTTCGCTTAGCAGTAGCTTAGCTGTCTTAAGTGAAGAGCTACACGAGCCACAGTGAGGCACCCTTGAAGTCAATTGCTCGAGAACACTGACACGTAGGGGCGACATTTATAGAACAAGGGTGAAGTATAAAACGTTTTCATGTTATTGTATCGTTAAATACGTTCGAGGGGCTCGTGGCTAAGATATAACGATAGAAGGATAAGCTAAGCTTGTCGAGGTCGATCTGTGGATGGGTGACGGTTCATTAGGTAGGTACATACTGAGGCTCTGCCGTGTCTCGGAAATCAATTTAAGCCGTTGGGTAAACGTTACGGGTTGCCAGAAGGCCAAAAGTCTGACCAAGGGGTATCATTATGTTACCCAGTTAAGTTGTGGAGGTCAGATAGGCAGTCGCTCCATCTAAAATACTTGTATTCAGCTGCATCCGGTTTGACTGGAAGCCAACCCCAACATAGTTGGGAAAAGGCTAGGCAGATTGACTGATTGATTTTGACCATGAGATCTTAATTAACGCGGTACCATCTAAGCTTATCATATTTGTAAGGGAAATTCATCACCGAAATTGGTATACATAAGTGCAAAATTATGTACGTATATCTCGGTAAAGATTTTCCCTTACATTTGCATTTCCATTTAATAAATTAAAGATGAAGGATTTAAATTTAATGTGCCTGTCAGTCCCACGGTCCCTAGATAAGCACTGTTGTAAGCTAGATTGGAGGAAATTCTGGCTATGATCGTCCTGTCCTTCTTAGTTTTGAATAAGTTTATTAGATTCATAATTAATTATAACTATCTGCTGTACATATAAATTAGATCTATGGTTGGCTGATAAACAAAGTACAATTTAATTTAGCATAAATAAAAAAACACTTTTTTTATCCAATTTGAATTGATACTTTACTTTATATTAAATATTTTATCGCAGTGACAAGCTATGTGGGATGGGTAAAACTACTTCCTAGTGCTCACTATTAGACTAGAGGCCGCGCCACCACTGAAGCCCGGCAGAAAATTGATGAACTACATTTTTTTTAATGCAATTTGATGCAATGACATAGACACTAGCGCTGCCGCGTCTATCGGACTTGTGCGGTTTGGGCAGCGCAACTGTCATTGAATGAAATGGGACAATTTAGATCTATCTTTGAAGTTCTTTGTCCTTTAGATTGGGGATCAATTTTTCTTGACCTTCAAAAATTTTGGTAAATTTTTCTATTACACAATTTTCAGTAGACTCTTGCTGAAAGTTTGTAATTACTCTTTTGCTTTTTATCTCCCTTTTAATATTCAATTTGTTAGAAAAATGGTTTAATTTCTAAGGTTTCATAATGTTAAAAGAAGACAGTTATGACAGTCTCAGCTGCAAAAGAAAGTAGTGACAAAGCACGGTAGAAAAACAAAAACTTTTATGCTCGCTATTCACGAGAAAAAGTTTGCAGTTTTTCTGCAAGGCACTGAAGTTTGAGCGTATGGTTCTGCCAGTTAGTTCTAGTAGGTAGTACTGTTTTAAGCCTCGTACAGACCAGTGCGACGCGACGGCGCGACGCGTCTCGAACAATACAATTTCTAAGAATAGTACGGTATAACAATAACCGGTGTCGCGTTGCGCTGTCGCGTTGCGCTGTCGCGTTGCGCTGTCGCGTTGCGCTGTCGCGTTGCGCTGTCGCGTTGCGCTACTCTGCACGAAGGTTTCAGTTTTATATTTTTCATCGTTCTAAAAACTAGGTTTGTATGAAAAATCGCAAACTAAAAATGAATTCATTATATGTTGACATGAACACTTTGACAACACTGTGAGGGACACTAAACTCCCATAGGCGTTATAACAATAAAACTTCTATTGTGTCTCGTTCAGTGTCCTTGAATGCATAGAACTTTTCTTAATTTTAATTTCATATTATATTCATGTTTTTGTTATTAATAGCTTTATTTATGTTATTTATAAGAAATTTATTTATAATTAATGCAGGACTATATACAAATATTATTAAATCATTCAAGTGATATCGCGACAACTTTTAATATCGAGATTATAGCAACCAGAATCGGGGCTATACAACTACCTAATCTGCGTTCGAAATTCATTTGGCAAACATGTAAACAAACACGAGTTTTAGGAAAAACAACTGTAATGTCATTTAGTCATTTAGTCATTTATTTATTCTGAATAAAAATACATTTGTGTCGAATACAGGATTAATAATAATCAATAAGAAATTATATCTGAGAGAGTTGAGCAGTGGTGGCCCAGTGGTAACAGCCGCGATTTATGAAATGTAGATCGTAGGTTCAAACCCCGACAGGCGGTTTACTTTGTGTAAATTATTTCTTCACCACTGCTCTCAAAACGGTGAAGGAAAACGGCATGTCCTAGATAAAAAAATCGAAGACATGTGACATCTACCAACCCATACTGCGCCCGACCGAGAGAAGGCCTGTGTCCCATCAGTGGGAATATTATAGGCTATATATTCGAGATATATACCTAAAGTAGCATCCCTTATCGTGCAATATTAGGTTCGGTCTCATCCCTAAGTAACCATAAAAAAGTTATCGCTGCCGTGCAACATTCTAGACTTTTATCACTTTTGCGTGACCTTACTTAAAAGTGATTCCATTTTTTATTAAAAACTTAAATTTATGTGATACCGCGACACCTTTTAATACCAAGATTATAGACACCAGAATCGGGCTATACAACTACCTAATCTGCGTTCGCAATTCATTTGCCAAACATATAAACAAACACGAGTTTTAGGAAAAACAACTGTAATGCCTACGTATAAGGTTCAGTTTGCGCTACAGCTTCATATTTTTTATGACTTTTTCAACAGTACTAGTCGGTCTAAAATCAACTTTATTTACACTTGTATAAAGTTGATGTTTGTCTAAGAGGAAAACTCGTGTTGGTTTATATGTTTGGAAAATGAATTGCGAACGAAATGCGAAATTGCACGGGTCGATCGAAGGTTAAGCTACGCCGAGGCTGGTCTGTGGATGGGTGATCCTAACATAACGAGACCACTTTGTGCCTCTTGAAGCACCTAAAGCTATTGGTCTCAGCTGTAATTGGTAGATTTTTTGACAGTCAGTACGGGGTAGTCATAGTCCGAAACTCTGACTGGTTCTCAGAGTTTCAGGCTCTGGCTCGGGGTCTTACCAAGGGGTATCATGTTACCCAGTCAACGGGTTGTGGAGGTCAGATAGGCAGTCGCTCCATGTTAAATGCTTGTATTCAGCTGCATCCAGTTAGACTGGAAGCCGATCGTTGGGAAATGGTTAGTGGTGGCATATTACGATGATTAAAGAAACCAGAATAATCAATATCAAAAATATACACTCTAACTTTGTAGAAGGCCACGATGACGTAAATAATCTGCAACCAAATTTTATTTAACATGGAGTTCTAATTTTATCTCCAGACTCAAATAGAAAACTGCAGTATGAAAATGGATAGTTAATTGACTCAGGCGTGACTTTGCGGAAATCTATTATAAAACTACCATTATTCACTGCTCTCGACGTTTGACGTGGTAACACGTCGTGTCCAGGTTCGCAACAAGTCAATCGTCATCCTGAGGATGCCTTGTTGAGACGTGAAACACGTGTCGATATCTTACAGGGTTCTTTATGACTCTTTAAGAACAGTTGTGCGGATTAGGTTACTAAATATACGTCGTCTATTGTATTTTATGAAAATGGATGTCAGAAAAACACCGTATTCACCCATACCGTAAAATTTAGAAATAGGCATAGATTTACAAACCCAACGTGCGACGGAACGACCGTCCAAATATTATGGTAGCTCATTCATTTATATGACAGTTGAGTGTGATTTAACTAATTAAAAGCTGTTATCGAATCGGTCAGAATGAACGGCAATTCATTATGTTTCGACATTTCATTAGGCTTATGAATAAATAGTCGCTTTTTGATCGTTTTAGGTATTTTAAATCTATTGTTGCTACTGCCTCGGTACTGTAATGGTCGCAAGCGCTACTGCTGACGAGATCCTGGATTCGTTTCCTGGGTCCGGCAAAGTTTTATTGAGGTTTTATATCTGGAATTTCTCAGTAGCAGCCCGAAGTCTGGATTTGTGCCCGGTTGATGGCAATAGGCTCGCCCCCTATTACATGGGACTTAAACATAACTGGCGAAATGTAGGTGTACTATAGGCACACCTCTGCTTAACCATTCGAGGATTACATGCGTGATATGTATATGTTAAATCTATTGTTGCTTTGATTTTTGCGACGGCCATCTTGGAACGCAATTTACGTTTCTATTTCATAAACTTGTACATAGTAAGCAGTCTAGAATTCCCTCACAGACACCTGTTCTGAGTAACCTTTTCAATTCAATCGGCTTTACTGCATAAGTAAAGCTAGGATTTAATAGTCCATTCCTATCTTCTAGACTTGATAAAGTTTACAAAGGCTTCAGTAAGTAGGTAGATAACTATTTTGCTAGATGATAGTCATTGTTAGCAAGTTCAGAGTTTGAATCAAACTAGTGCTGATACTTTGTCTGGTAACATTTAAATGCATATCTACGTATACATAGAGTCCGCGCATTTGCAGCCGCGCTCTGAAGTCCGGCGATAAATTGAGGAACAATAAAAAAAAAAACAATTTGATGCAATGACATAGACACTAGCGCCGCGTCAAAAGGACATCGGCAAATAACTTGTCATTCAAGTTATGATTTTAACTCAAATGCATTAAAGTCTATTTTACGATGGCTATACAGAATAGTGGATGGCTCGCGGGCAGTGAGCGGCCAGCGAGCCGTCACAGGTCACGCCGACAGCACACTTCAAGCGAGGAACCCGCTCCCCGGCGAAGAAACGCCTGCAGGCGGTATGCATGTCGGCGCCTCGCCGTCCGCACAGTGACACCGCGACGGCTGCGCGGTGACGCCTCGCTTGTGAATGAACAAAAAGTTGTCACCTCACCGATGGCGTGCCGGCAGCAAGCCGGCAGCGAGCGGTCGCCTTGCCGACGGCGCGTTAGCGACTAGCGGTGGCCTAGCTTACGGGCGTTGGCGACTAGCGGTCGCCTGGCTTACGGCACGTTGACGACAAAAATTTTCGAGGCGGTGACGGGGCGTGGTGTTATTTATGTATATATGTATGCTAGGGCGGTGCTGTTATATAATATATAATATATCACTTTACACATTCTAAACTAAGTTTTTCCTGTAATACAGAGAAAGAGAGCCTGTTCTTATTTTAATCCCCAGAACAAAATGCCAAAACAATTATTCTCAACGTTTACATTTATCAAGTAACATGTCAGGACAATCACAAACTACATGTAAATTACTCAACCCTTTTCAAGTTGAAAATTTTATGTCAAGTGAAGTTATCATAGAATACGTCACGTGTGATCTTTGTTCTTATCAGAAAGTCATTCATGAGGAGTGGGATATAATAAAGTGTCATATTTAATTACTTTCCATGGGTTTAGTCGGCCATGATAAAATTATATGATCTCTCCAAGTTTTGTATTGTTGCCTACAAAAACTATAATTTAAATTCGCTTTTCATATTTTTTTTTTACATATCTTCGCGAAGTATGACTATGTAATGATTTCGCCAAAGTTTCAGCTAATCAATTCTTCCATTCTATTTTTTTTAAATACCTAAGACAAACAACGTTAAATCAACCAAACCGTAAAACAATCATGCCGACAGTAAAAAAATAAAGTTCAGATGCACGTCAAATAAAAAACAAAACTTGTACATGAAAATAAAAATGTCAACCTACTTTAGATCAAAAGGAACTAAGAAATAAAAGGGAATTACTAAGTATGAATACGACGGTTTTATATAATATCAGAAACTTTTAGTTGATTTCCAATACGTTAAGTTGGGAATAAGTTACTAAGTTGTGAATAAGTTAAGCATACCTCAAGAATCCCGAATTTTGACTGTTTGGTGTTTATATTTAGAAAATTCGGCAAGGAAAACTTATGTTATGAGCAGTAACGTATATTTGGCAAGGTGAAATGTACACAATGAGTCTGAGTTTCAGTACGCATGACATTCTGTTATTGATACTGAATAAAACAATGAAAAGTGATACAATCTAAGTTGTTTGGCACAATAATCAAACACAAAATAAACCCAAATATTAAACAGTTTTCGCAGGTTATAACTTTATAATCTTTAGAATAAAGTTCAACTCACTTAAGTCACAACAAGCACATAATTTTCAAGAAGCTTTTTAACATTGAAACATGATGGTAATAAGCATAAAAGGTTTTGCTGCTAACAGTATCGCTCAAGTCGCGAAACAAAAACAGAACCTTTTTGTCAAACCCATAGCTTACTTCATGAAGACTAATTTGAAGCAATAACTTTAACACATCAGGTGCTTATAATTGTAAACAGTTTATCACGACAACTCGTCCTCTTTATTTTAGGTCCCCTGGAGATGTTCCATTTGTTACCATTACCAGAGAATACTGTGGGTAAAAGAATAAAATTTGGGTAGGTACTTAGTATTTCTTTAAATCTTATTGGAACTTGGGTTAAGTTACCATAATGAAGATCGTTTAAAGTTTGCGAAGATAGTAGAGATGAAAAATACTCAATGCAGATTATTTCCTATACTAAAGAAAAGTTGTAAAAAGATAAGATTTTTTATTTAAGCAAACTGATATAATTTCAAGAATTGAAACACAATTTGCAACCAGGAATTTCTGAGTAGCAACCCGAAGTCTGAATTTATGCCCGGTTGATAGCGATAGGCTCTTTATTACATGGGACTTAAAACGTACCTGGAGAAATGTGGATTTACTAATAGAGTACACCTCTGCCTAACCCTTCAGGAATTACAGGCGTGGTGTTATTTATGTATTTGCCATGCAATCCCTTAGAAGTTATCAAGTCATCTAGACACACTTTACCAATTGGTCACTTAACCCTAACTTGAAAAATAAATTGTTACCCAAGAAAGCACTTGCTGAATTTATTCACTTTACAACTTGTCAGGTTAAAAACAAGAAACATATTACATACAGATTCAAAGCAATACATAAGTTAGCAACGTTTTATATCAAACTCCTTGTTAATTCTTTGGGAAATTTATGGGATAATATATACTTATACTTATACTCTCAAGCATTTTCGTTAATTGTTATCTTTTTATTTTCTTTTGTTTTGCGTTACTATACTTAATTAAAATATTGAATTGTACAAAAACACTAAGCAACTGATTTTCCACTTTTAGAGGGATACGGCACTGATTCTCTTTACTACAGGCTATTGTATAGCCTATCTAAGAGGACAGTACCCCCACCATTTTTGTAGCATACAAGTGTTCATTTGTAAAGTGTAACTTTTTTTACTGTATTCACTGCAAAACCTTTTGTGCAATAAAGTATTTCATTTCATTTCATTTCATTTCAAATTGTTTAAACTTTTTTGCACCTGAACATTTATTTCCTTGGAGATTGATGAGATTCGAATGTAACAATTGCTCAAAAAGAGATTAGACCCGGAAACAAATTTCAAGCATAATTTAATTCGTATTTTTTTTGTTGGCGAGATAAAAAGCTTTAATTCATATTTTATAGCATCTTCTTCAAGTTCCAATCCGAAAAACTGGAAAATTATTCTTAAATGTACTTAAATTGAACTTACAACTGAAATATTTTCTTCCGAAAAACAAAAAAACTGTTGTTTGTATATTCCTAACTAATATTATAAATGCGAAAGTGAGTTTGTTTGTTACACTTTTCACGCCAAAAGAGCTGTAGGAACTTGGATGAAATTTGGTACATAGGTTAAATTTGGTAGAACATGACCATGGTTAGGACATTGGACATTTATTCCAATATTATGATGGAGACTTATGCGTGTGAAACCGCGGGGCGCAGATATTTGTTTCATAAATCTAATTCAATGTTGGCTATGCCAGTGTCTCCTTTACAAACATACAATATGTTTATGCTACGATTATGTCCTTTGTTTAATATAATTTTATTTGCTTATATAATTTGTTGCCACATTTTAATTTATTCAAATTGAACAACCACAAAACATACCACGCGACTCGGTTGAATATAAATCATTTTATCTCATTAATGTACTTGGCGTGATTGAAATTTTTAGTACGTACTCGGAATGATTAATAACCTCCAAGTAAATTAGTAGGTACAACATTTTTAATAAAGTGTTTTTCGAAAAATTAAGTACATAACGGGTACCTCTACGTACAAGACCCATTCGCAGTGATTAGGTCGTTGGGGCCAATGCGGTATTTTGGAATTTACGCCCACTTAGCGACTGTGAACTACAGCTAATCAACTAGTGCAATCAGCATTTTGTTTTTGTGATGTTTTTGTTGACATTTGGTAATGTTGCAAGAGTATTACGCAATAATGTCTTTGGTCCGTGGCCATGACAGCAACCAATGAAAAATACTTTTTATATTTTTATTTATTGGATGAACACGAGGCTTTTGGCTACTTTTGTAAATGTGTATTTTATGTGTTTTTATCTTTATATGTGCGTTTTGTTTGTGCAGAATAAACAATTTTTCTTTCTTTTTCTTTCTTTTCTTTCTAGTGTGTAAAGATGTGTAAAATGTAAAACGTTTATTAGGAACAATTTTGTTATAACAAAAGACACGAAGATAGCTGCAAAAGTAAAATACTGTGGCGCAGCTATCAGCGCCCAACACAAGATACATGGAAGATAATTTTGTTCCAGACTCTAAGGAAGTCTTATAAAAAAAATACAAAAGAAAAAAAAACACTAAAAGTTTGTATGTAATGATGTTGAGTAGAAGTGAGGGTGAGAGTGTTTGTGTGTGTTTGTGAGTGTATGTGTGTGTGAAAGAGTGTGAGTGTGTTTAAGATGTGTAATTATGTAGTCTATTATGAGAGAATGCTAGCATGAGAATTTACTTACGATACCACAAGTTGCTCAGTTGAATCATAGGACATGAATTTAAGCCCGTGTGTTAATTTTGTTCCTCAGTAAATTCTTTGTTAAAGGGTAAATTTTGATTCTACTATTTATATTATTATAAAGTTTAGAGCTAATGTAATGTAATGTGTGTAGTGGCGACATACCAAACGCAAACCTCGCTTTTTAGTAAGGTACAGTGATAGCCTAGTGGTGTGACCGTCGGACTGCCAAGTCATAGGTCTCGAGTTCAAACCCAAGGCTCTGACTTTTAGGACGCACCTCTGACTTTTCGGATTCATGTGCGTATTATATAATTATCACTTGCTTGCTTGAAAACATCGTGAGGAAACCGACAAGTCAGAGGCCCCATGGGCGGCTTTAGAACTCTGACACCAGGTTAGTCACTAACCACATGAAAAGAAGAAGTAAGGTACTGAGGGTTGTAAAGCATAAGGTGGTGTTTCTTAAGTACTGTTTGTAGTACGACCAGCTGTCTTACTGCGAGAACCTCACAAAGTGAATGTAACTCTGTAGTCGGAAATCGAATAGGTTTCTACGCGAGTACTTTTAACACTGCTCTCTGCGCCCTCTCTAAACGCAACATGGTTGTCCTGTAGGTACCGAGAACTGATTGAGCGAGAGCGGAATAAATCATTTAGGCACTGAAAGTCAGCAGCCACGCGAAGTTTTTAGATACTGGCGCTTTGGCGCTCCGTAGACGCGGACATTTTGAATGCGAATGACCGCAAGAGACATCATCCGGCAAACATCAACGGCGGATCGTTTTGTCCTAAATAGTCCGCGGACAAGTTGCCCATCGTCTGCTCAGCGTCTTACTCCACATAGCAATCGCTTTGTCCACTACGTTCAAAAATACTGGACATGACGACCACCATCGAATTCGCGACGGCTCTTGGATCTAGTTTATCCCAAAAAGCAGAGAACAATAAATCGAATGAGATCATGTGTGAAATCCTTGGAGGTTTGCCCGACGCCGATTGGTCTTAATACATTGAATAGTGATATTAATTTTGATTGAAAGAGAACCGGGTTACTCAATATTTTTGCTGTAGGATTCCCGTGGTAGATTGTGTGTTTATTTCTGTTATTTCTGGAACACACTAACATAGTTTTCGGTACTATCTTTTATTGGTGATACATACGAGTACCTCAACAACATAAGTAACGGGGACTTTTTATCTGTCTCTGCATTTACCTACGTGTCGTCAAAATAATCAGGATACCTCAGTTTATGGTCTTCTATGATTTTCGTGACAGCTTTTCTGAGTGTGAATATTTATGATATGTTTTATTTTTGGAAGAGAATATTGGTATTCCTGATACAATACGTACTCGTATGACATGAAAGTGCTGCGTCGGTGCAACTTTAAAACATTTAAGTGGCATCAGTTAATTCAGCTTCTAGATAAACGACTTTGTTTGCTGTCTAACTGATATCCAAATTAATTTCCAGCTAAATAATTTCTATTTATCTACCAAAATTTGTAATTTTATTTAGCAATCAATCTTGGTTGGTTTCGGATTTATTGTTTTACAATTCTCAGTAGCTAATACAAGGACCCATAAGGCCTAGCACGCAAAAATCTGTGAAGTATGGAATGTCATAGAAGTGCGCGCCATTGCGATGAAAAAAACGCATGCGGTTAATTCACAGTGGGCCTCCCGCTACAAATTTGCGGTGAGTCCACCGCACATATTATGTATCGCAAAAAGATATATGAACTGCCCCGCACTGCAGTGAAAAACGCACTGAGACACCGACCAAGCAATGCATAATATCCTTTTGTTTTTTGGATACGAACTAATCTTTATATCTTACGAAAAAGTCCTTAAGGTCATCTAGGGATGCATGAAAAACTGTTTTGGGTATGGATAACGTTTTTTTCACCGCCATCTAGTGCTAGGACCTGTGACCTGCGTTTGTTATACCGTACGGCAGACGCAACACATTCCACCGCACCGCAGGGCATGCTAGCCCTAAACAGTTTATGTTAACATGAAATACCTTCACTGAATATTTCTCAACAAACAGGCACGAAGGATATGAAAGACGATATGAGGAGGTATTAAGTCCACCCACTAGTTCTCAAAATTAACCTAAACATTAGACTCAAACGAGGTCACATAGACACTACATTGTTGCCTAAAAACTCCATTTGAAATAAGGTTAGACATTTAACTAAACATTTTGTACAGTCCGTTCAACCGATTTTGACTTCTATTGCGTTGGTGGCTTGACAAATGGCATCTGCAGTAAACAAAGTTGGTATTGTAACCACCTTTTTGCTTTTAATGCCATCCTTAGGCCTACGGCATAGAAGTCAGAATCGGTTGAACGGACTGAAAAAAAGGTTTGTTTAAATGTCTTATTTCAAATGGAGTATAGGTTTTTCCTTAAATATCTACATACATAACATCAAGCCGTTTCCCATAAGGGTTGGCAGAAGTTAAAGACATACTCCTTTTGCTTGGTTTCCGTTTTATTATCTACATATTTCTAGGTAGGTAGGTATCAGGAATATTGTTGGACTCAAACTCAAAGCATTTATTTCAAATAAACCAATTACAGCCACTTTTGAGGGGTCGGTTAGTCAGAAAGATGAAGCTAGTTGCCCAAAGCTAGTAGGTAACTCCACGGACACTCTTTTAAATAAAATATTCTTACAAAATATTGGTTACATCATTCATGTTGAAATTATACATGTGAGAATAATGTCGAAAGACGTGCACGTTAAAAGCGCCCGTAATGAAAAGTTCAAAAATTAAAATAAGCCATGGCAGCTAAGAGGTGACCAGTCCCTACTGACGGCGCCCGTTCACGAACATGACGCAGGATCAGCACCATTCAGCTCAACCATTTTGAAGGGAACTTAATGATCCAACACACATGGCACCACCAGCGAGACATTTGAGTGAGCATGACATACCATACTCTCAGCTGCCAGGGCACATTCAAGTCAATGAAAGGCATACCCAGTAAATGGCAGTTTTGAAGAAGGTATTGGTTACAGTGCTATGCAATTATACAATACTAAGAGATTGAATGTATACAATGCAAAGATAGTTTTTTGTTGTTGAGGAACATCAAGGCGATTGTAGAAGCTGGTATAGGCTTGAGTATTACTGTATTACTTAAAAAAATGTTCTCAAACATCAAAATATTTTTATCTAAGTTGATTTCAAGTCACTACACCACATTTTGTTGTTACTACGTTTCGTGAAAGTTATTACGACCCACGCGTTTTCAGTTTAACGCTAACGTGAATGTTTGGAGTTATGGGCCTTTAGTATGGAATGGCAGCAACGACAGCTATTTCTTTTGACCTGATGCTATGCTTTTGTGTGTTATATGTGTTGTGTTTATGTGTTTTGCATGAAATACTTGAATTTGTATCAAGTTTATACCAATAGATAAGGCTGCATGATCATAAGTAGGCTATAATGTTCCCACTGCTGGGACGGCCTCCTCTTTTCGAGAGGGCGTGGGCTGTAATCTACCACGCGGGCCCAGTGCGGGTTGTTAGATGTCACATGTCTTCGAATTTTTAGTTCTGGGATTTGCCGGTTTCCTCACGATGTTTTCCTTCACCGTTTTGAGAGTCTGCGTTTGAACCCACGACCTACAACTTGTAAATCGGTGTCGTTACCACTAAGGCCACCACTGCTTTATATAAAATATGTTAAAAAAAAACGTGTCCGGGCCGAAAGCGGCACAAAGGTACTGCAATAACATTACCTAAAAGTAATATAAAATGTTATTATTATTGAAAATAAAAAAGTTATTATTATATTTTTTTCAACCAAAATTACCCCAAATCCATTAAAAATTAGGAAATTTCCAACTAGGGTCATAAGTTATGACTTGTAGACACCCGCTAAACGACGGCCGCCCGCGCCCCATGTCATAACCCGGTATTTTTTTATTTTTTTTTCTGTTAATTAATATATAATTTTATGTAATTTAAGAAGGTTGGTTTGTTGTATGCAAATGTCGCGTACACCCGTAATTGGTATATTTATAAGAGCCCATATCTGTTAACTTTAATATTTAATGTAAAATATATATGCTGTTGGCATACCTATTATTAAAAAATCAAATTTAAAAAAATCCTCATTGAAAAAAAATGCATCGATTTTTTTTTTTTCTTTTCTTGAAAATAACCACATAAATAGAGTCTCAGTACAATACCCAACAACACCGTCACGGATCGGACAGTTTTTTATTACATGTTGTGTATATAAGGCTGGTAAAATTACATATAAGAAAATGAGCAGTAACTTTTGCACAGTTTTTGTACTGCATAAAACATTACCGGCCTGCAAGAGTTATGGAAAAAACTATCCCCACACACTTGCTTGAAATGCATTCATAATTTGAATACCTTAACATTATCATTTTCATGAGATTTTAAGTCTCTCCTTAATTTACATTGTTGCATATATTTAAGGTTGCTAATCGCATTAAGCTTGTATGCATTTCATATGCAAACCTCATTATGTTGGCTCAAAGAATTCTTGATAAGAAAGTTTTTATAGTGGCAAAGACTTGCAAATAAGCATACTAACGCAGCTCTTTTTTCAAACAAACCCTTCTTTTGAAAGTACCCTAAACTTATAAATATTTACCTGAAAGTTCATCAACAAATAATTTCTCATGAATTTCACCTTAATTAAATAAAACATCGGTTCTCGTCTCATAAAATAACTTTTACATAAATATATTTTTCTAAAAAATCTGTGATTTAATTGGGGTCAATTAAATGAAATATGTACGTACTACGTTTAAGGAAGTTTGTTGGCAATACTTTGACAAAAAAAAAATTGGGTCAATTAAATACTGGACTAAGGAAAGTAGGTGCCTACATACCACCTATAATGTACAAATAGGTCATCACTTCATCAGGTAGAGGTACAGAAACTATTGTAGGTTCTCAGGTTTCTATAAAGAAACTACTTTTTTAAAGCGTTTCGTTGATAAAATGACCTGTATCATGAGAAACTAGAATTCGAATGTCCATTCTTGTTCATAGGTTAACTCTATTAGCGACTTTTTTCTTCTTTTTCCCGTTCTTTTAACTGCATTCAGACGTAACTTAATTTCGTTGGGAACTGTTTCCGAACTTACTTCATTTCAGGAACTCTAACTGAATTACTGAAACCTTTTGAAGTTCGTGTTTCGAGTAAACGAGGACCTTTGAGATTTCATGGATTAGGTGATTGCGTGCTACAAAGTCTTTAATGGCCGAAAATTCTCGTGCATCCATGAATATTCCTGTTCAATTTTGAGTACCTAATTTATACAAAAGAGTTCTAAAATCCACTACAGACAAAACAAATTGTAACATGAGCGTGTAACAAAGCAGATTTTAATTTTAATAATGTCATTAATTAGGGACTGGCCAAAAAAATATATTTAGTCCGTCAGTCAGATAACTAATAAAAAAAAATATTAGACACGTATTTTTTGCTTTAAAAAATGGTTGAGATAAAACGCATTAAATTTGGGGCTCTCTACGTCACAAGTCAGTATAAAATCTACCGAAGAGCGACGCCATGCCATATTTTAACTCAATGTATTGCCGTAATCTTTTGATTATGAAAAAAAAGGAAAAATATGTGTCCAATATTTTTTAATAATCTACCTCAAGGACAAAAAAGATTTTTGTCAACATCCCTATTACAAGACGATATTGCCAATTAAAAAAGAAGGGCAATACCCGCATTTTTCAGAACTTTCATATTCTGATGTAATTCTCAATCTGTAAAAAATACCCATTTAACATACCCAACTAATTTCCTTACATTGTAATTTTTTTTTTACATTTAATGTGAAAGAGAATGATGATGAAATGAGATTTCGAATAGGATTTGAACGTTTTTGATAACGGAAATTGGCCTTTACATGTTTTCAATTTAATTCCCATTATATCATAGTATTTATCGACTAAGCCCACACAATTGTAAACTTATGATAAGTTATGACAATAAAGCAATTAGTAAGTTAGTAGGTAACTGCGACTAAATCGTGCAAGTAATATGGTTTATTAAATAACGAGGGGCCGCAGGCGCCTTCCAACTTGTCGGTTATATGGATAACTTGGATAAATTTAATTTAGTGCCAGTTTCGGATAAACTTTGGGTAGCCTACTCACACCGGATTAAGGTCTATAGATTATGTTTCTTTCTTGTATAGGTTACTTGGTATGGGATAAAATTTAATTATTTTTGCTCCATTGCAGACACGCAGAAAACAGACTATGTCTATATTTTTTGGAAGACTATAGAACCTGCATTTTTCCTCCCAGTTCAACGTCAATTAATGGGTTAATTAACGACAATAAGGGCTTATTTCAGGGTGTTCGAATAGCCACTACTTAACAAATAAATTCAAAAATGGAACAGAACTTGTAGGATATTATCTGCTAAAGTAAGTTAACGAGAATCTAATCGTAGGTGGTGAAACAGGCTCCAATACTAGTAGGTTAGGAAGGCCACTGTTACATGTTAGTTTTGAATTGAATTATTCTCAACGTAAAAATTGTTTCTATGTTAATTAAAGTAATTGGTGTTGTACTGTTTTGATTTACTATAAATAAATAAAGGGAAGTAATAAAAGCTCCGAAAAAAAAATAATACTTAAAGTATGAAATTTACTGCTTTAAATACAAATTTTCCGACAAAGTTATATGCGAATGCAAACAAATAAACGAACGTATAAAATACTGAAAATTCCGAAAAAGCCAATACCTACAGCATTTGCTGACGTAATATTTTTCCACCAGCTTAAATTGCGTTTTAACGAAAACTATAGTTAGTCACTTTCTTCCCAAAACCCGTATTAGAAAATGGTAAAAAAAAATCTGCGAGCAACTTAGAAGTAGCGCTCGCCGGCCGCTACCGCGGCACCGCTCGCTACGCTCGGTCGAAATTTAGAGTTAAAAAAGTTATTCTTTAGCCAATAGTAGAAATTAAGCTGGTTTCTATAGAGCTTAAGAAAACGATTATTTTAGCAGAATATATTTTGTTTTCAGAAACTTTGTATTTTTTCCGAAGTTTGGTATTTTTTTCGGTAATTCATTTTAACCCGTACGATAGTATTACAGTCAACCACAGATCGCTGGAAGTTGGTTTGTTTTTCGGAAGCTATAGTATTTCCCATAAATAAATAGTAAGAATGATTTAAGTCAGATTTTTTTTGGTAATATAGCGAAAACAATAGTCAATATGCATCGTCAAATCCAAACCTTAAAAAGGCCATTCAATCTACTTACCTACACAAGAGCAAGTAAATTTTGGTGCTTCATTTCAGTCGTCCGTTTACAAGTACAAACAATATAGTTGTAACAGACAGGTCTATGCCCTCCCTGTGTACTCTCTTGTGTATCACTGGGAGTAAAATTGTAAATGGGGGTGAAGTTTTGATCTCGAGATGACGTTTACGAAAAACTATCATGGTTTTCATCACGTCTTTAAACTTTGACTTACTAAGTCATTGTTCGTAGTTAAAACAACAAAATATTATCTCAATTGCATCTATCGTTTAAAAACCCCCCAAGTGCATGTCGGACTGCGCACAATAAAGGGTTCCGTTTATGGGATGAATTTATCCCATAAAATAAACTTAACATTGTAGTTGAAAAACATGTTCTCCCATACATCGATATAAGTCACTGTCAATGTAAGTTTGTAATAGAAAAAAAAATCTTTGATAAAGCTACAAATTATTATTATTATTATTTTCGAACTTTTTTTTTATATGTGCTGTGAGACCTTGCTTCCTGCCAAATTACAGGATTCTAGGTCAACGGGAAGTACCCTGTAGGTTTTGATTTATTACGAGTATGAAAGTATGTCGCATAAATGGCCGTATTTTTTTATTGCGTTGACTTAGAAGCTTGATTTTTTAGAGCTCCAAGGGAAAATAGACTTGAGTATTTATTTGATATTAATTTCCACTTGATACCTTCACGCGTTCGTGAGAAAAAATCTGCTGTTCCTTACATTTTGATCGCGTAGGTACCTTTCTATGAAACAGCTGTTTTATTTTTTATAACCGACGAAAAATTTGCAAGATAAACTGAAAACTTAGAAAGTACATAGGTATAAATTGAAAAACTCACATTGGTACTTGCCTGGATTAGAAACCACAGCCTCGTGCATGAGAGGCGAGGTCTTAACCACTGGGTCATCACGACACGACCTATTGGAACCGTGCACCTAGCTTCTGACGTTTCATAAGTGCCCGTGTAGGTTTTTTTTTTTTTTATAAAATTTCGTAAATAAATTATGGCAGTTGTAAAGTTAATTAAAGCTGATTTTTTTGAAGGAATCTGTAAAACAAATTGCACTAAGCGTTCACTCAAGAGAGAGAGAATGAAGTGCGACAGAGATAGTAAATTGCTTAGTTTTGTTTAAAATATTGCTGCCTATGAACCCGGTATCTACTAATAGCTTATAGCATATATTTGATTATATATTAATTATTGTATATTTAATTTATTTTTTGTATCTTATTTATATCTCATTGTACGCCCCGTCCGTCATAACCTCAACGCCGGCTGTCGCTGAAAACCAGCGCTGGGGCTCTGTTTAACATAGGGTCGCAGGATTATGCTGTGCGATGGCCGTTTTGCGTGGATGTGACGCATATGTTCCCCAACTTGTTTTTTTTTGTTTTGTGTTCTTTCTTTGCGTCATGTTTACCGCGAATAAACGTATTTTCTTTTTTCTTTCTGATAATAATCCACAAAGCGGACCCCGAATCTAATTTAACATCTTATAAAATTTAAACACTTGCCAAAGTAACTTTTCGTCCAATACCGTAATGAAAGAAAGAAAAAATGGTTGCGAATAAAAAAACGGTCAAATAATTTTCTTTAACGATTATAGGAAAACCAACAGAGCGTTGGATTTTATAGCTACTCTAAATACACGAAATTGTAAAGAATTGAAAAGACTACGATACAAACGAATTTCATTTATTTTTGGCTGAAATTACGATAGGATACGACGTTACATTTCCTTTTATCGGACTATTTTATTTTGGTTGGTCGGCCAATCAATCGAGACTTGATTCGTCCCTCGTCTTTAGTACTAGGTTTTAGCTCAACAATTATCGTGGAACTCAAATTATCAAAATCATCTTTATAAAGCCCCAATCCAAAATCTTCTTACAAAGCTAAAATTATTCTCTACTTAAGACAAATTCTTTGCTTTAAAAGCATTTCTCGGATTATGATTTCAACAAAGTTAAAATGTTTAAAGAATCCGCTTGTTTCTTTTACTTTCTATTATCATTAAATGCTCGTAGACAATTAGCCGCGGTCGCTAAGTCCGTCTGTCAACAACGCAGGAACGTGACTCGCATTTGTTCTCATTAATTGTGGACCAAAAATTAACCATTCTACTCGCAGAATACATGACAGGACTTGAAAAAACTTAGCTTTTGATGGAAGGGCTTTTTTTAATGATCTGGTTAATTTGGAAGCCGTAATGAATTTCAATCATCAGGGCAATCAAATAATAAATAATAATAATTTATTCACCAAAATAAGAACACGTATTACAAAATTGAATATTTGACAATATACAGTAAATAATGGCTTGAAGTTTGTAATATACAAAGCTTGGGACTATCTGCATCCGAACTAGGTGGTAAACCTGTATCTCGGATTACATTTGACCCCCATAAATAAATTGTGAATATTTAGTAGCCATGTTTAAAGTTGTAAACATTATTAGATTGCCATGTAAAAATGTATGTGAAAAGTATGCATAAAGTATAAGAGAAAAAGTAGGTATGGTGTGAGAGAGTGTGTGAGTGTGTGTTTGTGTGCGTGTGTGAGTGTGTGTTTGTGTGCGTGTGTGAGTGTGTGTGATGTGAATGGGATCATTCTTAAATATGAGCAAGTAAGGTAGTAACTTATATATTAGGATTATTGTTAAGGAAACTAGATC
The DNA here is from genome assembly GCA_947364205.1 of Agrochola lota. Lineage (NCBI taxonomy): Eukaryota > Metazoa > Arthropoda > Insecta > Lepidoptera > Noctuidae > Agrochola > Agrochola lota. Next base: position 5,205,019 of record OX376231.1, on the reverse strand, counting down.
TAAGTGAACATTCCGTATTAACGCGGTGGATAAGGCAATGTCTATACAGACTGGCAGGGACATCGACGCGAAAACTGATACCATGGATTCTTTGCCACCCTGTATATTACGTAGGTACATAATCCTGGAAGCAGCCCATATCATAGCCTGGAAGAGATCGCAGAAAGTGATAAGGCCGCCCATTGTATATTTTGTAGTGTTTGATTAGTATTTTTTTGTTATGTATTTTTGTGGTGTACAATAAAATATATATAAATAAATAAATAAATAAATAATAGTTAAGGTTATGTCCATCTTTTGAACTTAATATTTGACGTACTAACTAAAACTATAACCTAAATATAGCACAATTACGACAAAACTTTTTGATAACACATCAATCCGCGGAATCACCTACCTACCGTTGGTACAGCCGCGCAATACAAGTCATGTAATCAGTCACACATTACAAATATGTACGGAACTTATCCATCACAGGGCGACAGCTTGTTATTGGCCACTATTGCATACCAATTCTGTTATAATACTAGAACTAGCGAAATATTTTTGGGCGTATTTTCTATTGGATCTTGAAAAGATATTGTTTCTGATATTTTAGTCGTTTCATGATCTTCAATTGTTTCATCAACGCGTTTTTCACCTATTTGTTTTTCTAATTTAGTTATTGAAGCATCGTGTAGTTTTCTTTTATAATTTCACGTCTGATATAGTGATGATTTCTGTTATGAAACTACTGCTTTTGACAATCTATTTTTTTTCCCTCTTTTTTACTTTGATAAATAGAGCATTGTACGTAATTTTTGTGTCAACGCGGACTGAAACGTGTAGAATTTTCGTTATAAAGTCGGTTAAAAAGGTCTCCCTTTAAAACGAACGGTCTAAGGCTATTCGACTTGAAAACCTCACGTACACTTTTGAAAAATTTATCCTTTTTTTGCCAAAATGGTGCCAAATCCAATATAGTTTTCAATGGCGAATCTTCTATAGGCTGCGGTTGTGACCAAACTTTCAATGTTCTATGTCAAACTCGTATAGAGATTTTTGGAGAGGCGGAAAATTCGGCGAAACTGCTCAAACGTGCTTTCCATTGGAGATGTTTGAAAACTGTTTCAATAAAAGCTAGAGACTTTTTTGTCCTAGTAATGGTTTTCTTTTAATTCTTTATTATGTTCTTCTTTATCGATAGACCTTTACCTATTTTTTTATCAGTTACCTCAATTGAAATTGCCACTCACATCTCACATAACGAGTTCCGCATTTTTGCTGAACTAGGCCTTTTTGGCGCAGCCTTCCGCACACTCCCCTGCTAATTTCTTACATCGCATTTTACACTTTTTATTTGTTTTTTTATTTTTTATCTGTTATATATGCTGTATAAATTATATACTTTTTAGTCTGTGTTAAATAAATGTATTTTTTCTTTCTTTCTTTCCTGCTTTCTTAGTTTGAAAAAAAAATACCTACAGCAGAAATAGGTACAGCTGTTCCATTAATCCCTTTCGATTTGAAATGCCTTTGTTAATTTTACATTCGCAAATTGAGAATAACAAAGAGAAATGAAATTAATTAGGTTATGGTGTTAATGTAATAAGGAATTCAACTTTGAGATTAGCCAGGCAGTTAAAAGGGGATTTTGTAAGACATTTTTTATTTAATTTAAAAATTGGATAAGTATTATTTTCTTTTGAGGTTAAGGTGAACTACTAGAATAAGCCCGCAACAAAATATTAAATCACATTCAACTAAACCACTGCTTAACTAAATATCATAATATAAATGGCTTAGAAGTTAGTTGAAGTGAAGCAAAAGATGAAAACGTTGATAAAGACTGGCTCGGACTGAACAATGCTGTCCGAAGAACAATACCAGCTGATGTAGATAGTGCACATTGCACAGACCTGTGTGTGGCAAGGACATTAATGAAAAATATTAACTTGAACACAAACTTTTTGAACCTGTACTTATTGGTAAAGTTGTGCCTGTTGGGAAATTGGGTTTACGTTAATAATACATTTCGAACTGGTCCAGATTGTTCAGATAGGTATTTTTTCATAAGTAAGAAAGCACTGTTGTGTATTTGTCGAATATTATGTCTGTAATAATTTAGTTCTAAATTTTAAAAAATCTACACCTGTATGTCTATTATTCCATATACATATGACACAATCTAATAGCAGGGTCATTTTTGTACCATTTCATGCAAAATCTTCTAAACCTTTTGACTTGAAATAAGGTCAAGAATAACTGAATACAACAGTTTTTTCAATACAAACGACTATTCAATCTCACAAAAGATTTCGTTGGGGTTCCGAAACTCCCAATTTGTCGAGACCCATCTGAAAGATATCCAAACATATATCATTGTGACACGCTATCTCGTTATGCTTTGCAGAAATCGATATGTTTATTCGTAACCTTTAGAACTTTGTTACAGTTACTAAGCATGTATCTGCCCTTGATTAGATTACTGAATAATCTAATTAATCTATTTTTGATGTCACAATTAGTTTCCGATAAGCTATTGGTACACGGCCTAAATGTATTAATATAGCCTGTGTTGTCTTGTTGGGTACAGGGAATTGATATTGACGTGTTTGAAGACTATCATGTTCCAATTTTCTTATATTATTTACACTTTATTCGTCTCAAGGAATCTCACTAGGAAATATCAGAAATATTATTCATGTACTTTTAGCCAAAACTGTTTTCCTGACAGACAATTTATCCTCTTGTCATAAACACTTCCGCTTGGAATATGTCACGAAAAACAATCGCAAATCATGATGTAACACAAAATAAATCATCTGTTATCACGATCCACGAGGGAAGAAGATAACAAAAATAAAAAATAGAATCCAACTCAAAATCAAATATCAAAACTCATTAAAAAAATACAATTTAAAAGTGCGCCAACACATTTATTTGCTTTATGTTGTAACGCGTAAATTCGAGCATCATAAACAACAATATTAAAGGATTCATTAAGGACCCAAAACGTTCCCGGAATGGAATAAAACAGACAATCCAGAATTTATGGCTTAAGGTCGGGGTTATGGGCTATTTTATGAATAACCGTTTATGATTATTGCTCTGAGATCCGACGATTTTGTTGTAATTTGTGTAGTTTACCTCATAAAGAGCAAATAATTTTATCTCGCCCATAGTTATGATTCCAATCGTTTTAAGTGTTAGAGCAATTGAAGCCTTATCGTTTGATGTATTAAAATACTTGGAAAAGGATTGCAGTTACATGTAATCCACTCAAAGTATACAAATGATCATTATCCTCTTGTCTTTATCACAATTCATTTGGGGTTGGCGCAGTTTCTACGTCTTTTTCTTCCATATATACATCTCATCAGCTATCTTCCAAGCTATAATAATTATATATTATGCTGCACACAATCCATCCATCTTTACTTCACTCTTCTCTTTTCTTAGAGCCATTTTAATTCATACCCAAAACTGTTCCAAAACCAAACCTCTATTTAAATATAAGTATTGTCAGGCATTCCTAATCATATACTTGACTATAATTTTTCTACATGACAAGTAACCAATTGATTAAACAATTTCTTAATGGCTCTTCTACTAGATATCTAATCTATTCAGATTTATCTTTCACATCAACATACTGAATAGTAACTCAAAAGTCGATGGACTTTTACGTTACCATTCAGTGAGTCAACCAGTGTCCGATATAGTATTAATTCTTTGAACTATTCGTTAATTAAAAGCAATCCGATATCGTATTCGAGTTTCGTAGCATTAGTTGAGTCGAAACTTCATAATTTTGATTTAAAGAGAAGTAGCCTGAAAATTTACCTTTAGAGATGTCTAAAGGTAAATTGATGGTTTTTTTTTGAGTTGACTGGTCGTCACATAAGGAAAAAGCGTTATGGGACTTGCTCTCTCCTCTCTCCCTCTTTTTATTTATTATATTCGAGTGTGTATGTACGTGCGAGTATCGCGTAAGAAACTTTGTTCCTGACGGGGGTTCCCAGACCGCACACGTTTTATTTATTTTTTTCTTTATTATTCGCGTTAACTGATCTTTTTGTATGCACGTGTTTCTGTGACAAATAAACCTATTTTTCTTTCTTTCTTTTTTGTAAAGAGAAGGAAAAAGTATTAATACCCACCCGTTCACAGTGCGGTTTGGAAATGTCAGTTCCCATGAAACTTCAACTGAACATACTTAGTATATGAATTTCGCCAATCCACACTACCTACTGGTTTCCTCATCATATTTTACTTTACTGTAATCAGTCATATCTAAGATTAACTTACGATAATGTGGGTGTAAAGTAGTATTCGATGTTACATAGATATAGGTACCTACCTACAAGATTAAATTTCGAATGAAGACACAGAAGGAAACTTTAAGTAGGTACTATAATAATACTTTAGAGCAATTCACTCATTAAAGTAATTAAAATAACTCTACTACATTACGTGGTTCTTATGAAGAAAGCTAAAATATCTAAATTAATTAAGAATATAACTCAAGCCACAGTTGCTTACGACGCAAAATCTCTAGTATTTTGTAATCTCATGTATATATAGGTGTTGTGGTTCAAGACGGAATTCTCGTTAATATCAGCCATAATGAACAGGTCCTAAAGTATATTAGAAACCTGTTATTATGAAAATCTGATTTGCCTAATGACATTTAACGTCATTCAGATATTAGGAAAATTATAATCTTATTCTAAAATTTAGGCTTGCGTAGGTAACTGACGAGGGGTAACATATACCATTATTCTAATGTAAAGTTAATCTAATTGAAATAGATTTTAATTAAACATAAGATAACATCACGCCAGTACTCCCGAAGGGTTAGGCAGAGGTGTACCAGTAGAACACTACGCCCACATTTAGCCAGTAGATTTAGTTGATTTTTATTAAATTTAACAATAACATGAGATGTTTTTTATATATCTTCTATAATACTTAACACATCTAACTATTTACAATAGGCACTAAATTAAATGACTAATTAACTAACTATACAAATAAATACAAAAACACAAGGACGCTTACTCGTCCGCATCGCTGGCATCCGGAAACGTGGCCGGAATATACTTAACAATTAATCATAAATAAACTATCCTAAACTGGAAAACAACAACAATTTTAATTTAAAAGTTCAACCTGGAAGACCTAAAATCATTTTTATTTGTAAGCACACAATATTCTGAGAAACTAAAACATAACAGAAATAATTTAGAGGAAATTATTATAACAGTCCAGCGATCACAAAGCTACTGGCTGTCACAAAGGTATCATGGACTTTGGAAACTGACACTTTTCTTGAACGGGAAAATATCCACGTGAAAGTAGTTTCACAGATTTGATGATTTTTATCTTTTCTGAGTGTTTAAATGTTCAGTGATAGCCTAGTGGTGTGACCGTCGGACTGCCAAGTTATAGGTCTCGGGTCCGAACCCAAGGCACGCACCTCTGACTTCAGATTCATGTGCGTATTGTATAATTATCACTTGCTTCAAAAACGGTGAAGGAAAACATCGTGAGGAAATGGCATGCCTGAGATACTCGACTGCATGTGAAGCCCAGTCAGAGGCCCATGGGCGGCTTTAAAACTTTGACAACAGGTTAGTCACTAACCACCCGAAAAAGAAAGAATGTTCTTAAAAAAAAAAAAAACTACTTTAGTTACTTACTCGTGTTTAAATATCACACCAATAACTGGGTTTTAGAGGTCAGATAGGCAGTCGCTCCATGAAAAATAATGATACCTACTCAATTGCATCCGGTTAGTCTGAAAGCTGGCCCCAACATAGTTGAAAATAAAATCATAAACACGAGTCATCATCTGCCTAGCCTGCAGATAATGATTCGTGTTTATGAAAATTTTACTTTCTAAGCCATTATCTATACTACGGCAAAAAATATAAAATAAGTAGGTCAGTATTTCAAACTGAACACCTTTTTTTTTTTTTTTTTTTTTGGATGGGAAATCATCAAATGACTTCTCCCGCTCTGGGCAGAGCGAGAGGGTGTGTCAGACTTTTACTGACTAAAACCCACCCGTGTTCCTTCCGTTGCCTGTGTGCCGGGGCCGCGATATCCCTTTCAGACAATCCCGCAACCCCAGCAGGCATTGGTCTTTTTACAAACTCTAATTTGTAGTGCATAATATACACTCATATTTTTACAAAAGAAAATTTTTTTTTTTTAATTATGTCGTTGTCATGTATGTTATGTCATGTAAAATGTGTCAATCACTCGTATAGCTTTACAAGTGATATGTTCCACTGTTACAGTTTCTACGTATAAAGTCTCGTAGAGTTCCACTAGCCTGAAGCAAAAAACTCTTCGCTCGTTAGTTGGTATGATCCCTTCCTGTACATTGTCCCTCGCAGGTTTGTTTGCACCTTTGTGTTCAGTTTCAACTGCATTGCTGGCTGCTACTGGTATAGTAATGGATGTAGGTCCAAAGAAACTTTTTTTCGGTTTTATTTCATGTTCGGTCACTTTTGTTTAATGTTAGTTCTAAAAATGTTTATACATTTATTAGCTTGTCGTTATGTTGCATTTATGTTACTGTAGTCAATTAAAGCAATGTTATTTCATTCACTACTTCATCAATGTCTTCCATGGTATTCAAGAGAGAATAATATTCCACAGAAGCCCAGTTTCTCCTTGACATAATAACCTATATTCGGATATTCGCTTAAAACCAGTCTAATACTACCTTTAAATACTCTGAAAAGTAATCAGTTTAAACTCCACCACGACCATGTGCTTTTGTTATCATTATTACATACCGATTTCCTTTATCACAATCATGTAATTGTTCAGTTTTACAAGATTACATTGAACAATGACGCAAAACCTAGTCATGCGTATTCTTATTACGTCACCGGATTTCACAAAGTCTTTAAAATTAGATTATTCTTTTTTTATCAAAATCTACTGAAGCATGTTCACCGTTCAATCGTTTGTATGCAAAGAGAGTTACGCTCCAGTACCGAATATATTCGAATGGGTCCGTAATTCTGAATTACATCTTAGATTTTTCCAGCTTAAGGTAGCTTTTCCGCATTAGTTACGCGAGAATTGTTAGTTCTTTTTATTCCGTGAAAGACTAAAGGATAAGACCTGAAATGGGCACTGGGCAGCGCTTTCACATGTGAAATATGTACATCTCCCTCTCTATGTTCTACTTAGCGGCTTAGCAAGTTAGTATTTTTAGTAATATTCTATTTTGCTGGGAACTGATACATTTTTTCTTTTAGCAACGAGGCACAGATAACTAAGCAGTTTCTGAAATTTTTGGAACATTCCTATACCTATACTTACGAATAAACAACACTGAATGCTTGTGATGTTTTTAACAGCGAAAATTTCATTAATGTTATAAGTAGGTACCTACCCAAAAATGATGCCGTACGAACGATATTTAAGTTAATGTAAATGAGATTGTTACGTGGGGCAATTTACCTAGAATTATATCGCAAAATACGGTTCGAGTGTGGCAAACCGTAATTAACATTATAAAATATTTTTGTCGTACGAAACATCCTTTTGATTTCAACTCCATTAAATAGCTATTTAAATGATATTTATTTCAGTATGTTGGTTTTAAAAACCCTTTAACACATCAAAAATTAACTATGTTTTAAAACAAGATAAGTTTTGTGTTTCCTATCCTACTACTCTGAGAAGAAAACCGAAACAAAGTCAGGGGTCACATTTTCTTTTGAAGTTCAGACATAATCTTGAACGTCGACGTGGTTAATTTTGCTACTACGCTAAGACCCATGCCGTCAGTACATCTTTGACCACAGAACATATCATGCTCTACTTGGGGAGGTACCTATAGATGAAAGCCTTGCGGCTGTTTTCTGCTAAACCCTTGTCGTCACCCGTCTACAAAAACAGTAATACCAAACTGTATTCTTAATAACTAGGCCAAAATGGCAACTTGAAAACAATAAGCAGGGTTGAAATGCTCCCAAATAATTTTGCTAAAATGTTGCAGCACCTTCTTTGCCAGCAATCTTAGTCTATTGTATTTACACTGTGTCTATTTTTGAATTCATAATTTTTATAGGACTTGAATTTATTCAGTGATGAATAAAGAAATAACGTGACACGTTTTTATACTGTACAGATCAGGTAAAGGTCAAAAGCGATAGTTCGTTAAAACTTCCTCATAATGGCTAAAGGTTCCTTTTTCATCGGATGGCTTTTTACGCAACTCAACCAATACAAAGCCTATCCTAGAATAATCTATCTATTCCAGTCTAACCTAGAAAGCCAGTCCAATTCTTCAATCTTCTCAGGTATCAATCAGGTCAATATTTACACAAAGTATGAATGAAGGCCTTTGCAAAGCCATGTGGACTTTCTAGATTACCTTGATCTCGAAAGTTTACTCTACCCTATCGAGTGACCGAATCTGTAACATGTTATACCTTGTTCTAATCGTCTAATTGTCCTCTAATTACTGCATGGAGAGCTTTGTCAACATTCCGGTTGATCGGCTTCACAATGATAAGGTGAATGGTGCAGGTAGATTACCGTTACAATACCTTGTTTAAGTTCTGAATTAGTCGGTGCTACTGTATTTTAGATTTGAACAAGGTCGGGACTATTAATGCGTGAGTCAGAATTGATCTTTTGTTTTAAAATGTCTGGATATTGAACAACTTCTCTGTTAATGTCTTCTGCACTAGACCATATTTGTGACGAACGATTGTTTACTTTTTTCCAAATCTGACATTATTATCACACAAACAATTTCACTTAGGAACAACACAATAGCATTTCACTTGCAACCTTGGTGCTTTCACAAACACAATCCACATCGGAACTTTTTGTAATATGTAAATAATTTAAAACACCCTCAACCTTCAAAGCCTCACCCGTCACACCTTTTGCTCCTCCAACTTCAATGAAATGAGCATATATTGTTCCTGTAATGTTTTTCTGTTATTCCAACAGCGAATTCGTACCTAATTTACATCACCAGAAACATAATTTCACACTCATGTTATTATATCCTCGCAGTTTGGAATTCGTGTACCTCAAGGTAATAAATGTAAATCAAGTGTAGATTTAATTTAGAAATTGTGGCTTTAGTTTTGGTAATATGAGTGTATACATACTTGAATTAGGTTTGGAAATTCTAAGCATATGTCCTCTTTGAATTCCGTTAAAGCTCTAATGAGATGTTTACGAATGTACATTCTGTTAAGTGGGAACTCTACAACGATCGCTATCCAAAGTACAAAAAATCTTTCGAAAACTGCTTTGAAAGCTTTATTCAGTTCTATTTTGACAAATCTGTAACACTAAAATATATACAGTGTGAAATTTAATTCGTTTGCATCCTCTTGAGGGGTCATTGTACTCATCATTATGAACAACGTTCACTATGGGGAAAAATAAATCAGGTGTTCTCTACTACATTTTGACGAGCTAGGCGAATATAAATGTAGGGAACAGCTGTTTTTTTTTCGCGATTTCAGGCTTGGTCCCATAGTGAAAGTTGTTCATAATAATGAGTACAATGACTCCTCAAGAGGATGCAAACGAATTAAATTTCACCCTGTATATACATATTATGTACGATTAGGTAATGGAAAGCAGTGTACTTACCTACACTTAATATCCTAAAATAATTTAAAAAAAAACTGCAAAAAAATACTCTCTTTTAGGCATCGGACAGTTACGTAAAAAAAAGTTTTCTCATACCCAATTTTCACAAACGTGACAATAAATGAGGTACACGTTTCAAGTCATGAAAAGTAACTTTGGGAGTACAAATTGCCTACAATAATTACTTACATAATAATCCTTAAAAAAATATGTAGCAACGTGTTTATAAAAACCAATTACTATTAAACTTTTAACTTTTAAGAAAATGCAACTGGAAAAGAAATTAAAACTGGGTCAACCGTAGGGCTTTGTAACTGGGTATCGTATCATGTAGTTCTTTCTGCAAGTTTGAGCGTGTCGTAGGCGGTTTGTATGTTAATATTTACATGTGATTTTTTCCTTCAATACAATTTATTACAAACAGTTTGAATTCAAAATCCAAATCATACGTTTTGATGCACCTATTTCTTATTCGAGATTCTCATACTTGACAATAATCGGCACCTTAACATACCTACTTTTCCAATTTTCAATGTGTTTATCAGACATTTCCATAAATATTTGTCTCACAGTTACGTGAATTTGTTACTTAAGGCACATAATATAGTTATCTTATGCATCCAATTATTTGAACACGAAAGCTAAACAAGCTCGACTATCCCACAAATCCCTTGTGAAACTATTGTTATAGTTCATTGCCGAAATTCGAGAATATTCCCTTCAATGAACAGTGAAAGCAGTAAATTCATCTTCATCCTTATGTACTGCTTTGAAGCTTATTTCCGGCACATTAACTAGACAATAGACTCAAGATAATGACGAGATTATCTCTGCAACAAATCTTACTACAACATGTTCCTTGTCGGTGTAATTTGATACAGCCTCATAAGCTTTCGATGCAGCTCAGCAGGCTTGTGATCAACACAAATTAACCTCATATAAGATGCGGTCTAAGCTCTTTGTATAATGTCAGACGTAATAGACCGGTAAGCGAGCGAGACTATTCAGAAGCCTAAGCCAATTATCCGGCAAGCTCATTGAAGATGCTAATATACTCCTCAACTTGAGAAGCGAGTACAATAGACTAGCTTCTTGGACTAGTGGAATAATTTTGAATGATGATAATGTTGTTAATTTGTCAGACATGAATAAGGTGACAAAAGATAAAGTGACGAGACAATTCAACGAAAAACCGATAAATAATTTCGCAGCGGATGTGAGGATGTTAGAATAATTTTTTATCGAACCTAAATGATGGATTTGTGAAAGATAATATTTCATCGAAAAAAGTTCTTGATTGATTGATTGCTGCGCAAGGTTTTGACAAGTTTTAACATACAGCCAATTTCCTGTATCCAGAAAATTACGTGCTATTGGATATTCTGTATGTGTCTTCAAAATTTACAAAACATCTGCGTACATTTGCGAAATGGCAAACAATTTATGACATCTACTAAGCTGCGTTACTTGCCCTATCGCGTATCTAAGCTAAATGGGGCCTTTTGCGGCCGATCGGCGGGACAACCGACTGCAATCCGATTGTAAGCCCCACTTGGAAATAGTGGTGGAACTTGAAGCCGTTAAGTGCAATGCAACAATCTTTTATACAGATTACTATGGAAGCTAAACTGGAAGTTAGAGTTTCTACAATAGAGTTCGTAAAACCTTTTGATAAGGCATTGTGTGTTGCTGTTAAACGAAATGAGGCAGAACGAGGATAAGAAATGGGATAAATGTACGACGATATATTTTTGAAGCACGTGCTTGTTCGATATATTTTATAAATCGATTTTATTGACACGAGATGTCGACATGTGTACTTATTGAACGTGACCTTCTAAAACATGAACACCGTAGTCCTTATTTGTAAGGGTAAATTAACTTAATTTATTATAATCACGATTATCCCATCTTATATCATAATTAAGCTATGTTCCAACGGTAGGTACACTTAGAGCTTATAGTAATTTATTTAAAGCTTTGTTCCATTATAAAAGGATACAATTGTAAATTTCGTTTGTGTCAACCCTATTGTGTTAACTCCAAGATGCCTCTACTGCCGTATAATTGTATTATTTGTGACCTACGGAATTATAAATACTTAATAATTTGAATATATCAAAACTCATTAAGATTCCAAAGTTGAAACTTTAAAACCGGTGTAATATTATATTCCCCTTTTCCTACAAGTGGTAACGTGGATCTGACATTTTGATTGATCAAATTCAACAGTCTGCACTTATCAAGAGAATTTAAACCCGATGAAATGCGGCGGGTTTTGACACTCTACCACAAAATTGAAATTCTGTTATAATAAAATCACATTACAGAGTTTCCTGTGCATAAAATTCACGTCAATATTGACGTTGACTTCGTTAAGAATTTCCGTTTTCTTTTATTTTTGGACATCAAGCTTATTGAAAGATTTTTAAAGACATCATTATAGGTATTGTGACGGTTTCTTATGACGTTGTTTTACGCTATTGTATTTTCCTTCACGGCTTTAAGTATAGGTTGGCTGTAGGAAATAATAATCAAAGCAATATGTATTTACTTTTGATCAACACCATTTTCGGTGTCTTTTTCCTTTTTGAAAGAAAGAGGATAAACCTCGATGTAATCCACAACATAAACAATGAAACGTATCTGTTTTGTAGGCACAATAATATGTTAAGTTTAAAGATTGCATTTGTTGGAAACAAATCACCTGTGAAAATGTTGCTATAGGTAAACTGAATTGACATAAAATAATTATTGAATACTAAACTGTTGAGCCGCAAATTATTTTGCGGAGAGTATAACTAAGTATAAATAAGCGACCAAAACTTTATTAGGATAGGCAGAAATTAGATTTACCAATCTTCATTTTTGTACCTTTCGCTTCATCTGCGATTATTTCCTCTGGCATTTTTTCGCCATTCCTATGTCACAACAGTTGTCTTTTGGTCTTTGGAGAGCTGACATTTAAATTTTAATTTATATGTAGGTACTTGTATGTATGCAATACAAGTATGCGCGTACTACATGTAAGTACACGTAACTGGAGCTTAAATGTTTTTCCCTTTTGTGACCTTATCACAAATTTTGTACATACTTTTCAAATATTAAACAAGTTTATGTTCTCTTATTTCAGGATGGTGCGTGCGACCTGCCTGCTAGCGAGCTGCGTGCTGTTCGCCCTACTTCTTATCGTGCCCGCCTCTGCTTACCCCAGGTAGTGGTATAATACACAGTTCGGAATCTCTTTTATAAAACCTTACTAAAATTACCTTTGTCTCACCTCAAGCAAGATAGTTAGTCTTATCAAATACAGACTAACTGAGCATACCATATTAACAGACTCAGCGAATAGAGAATCACGTCATTCATTATTCAGAATCATGAATGACCACTCTAAGATATTATCAGTGTGATCAGAATATGGCATATCAGCTAGACAGAATTACTGATGACCAATTAATAATTAATTAATCAATTGATCTTTTAGAACCTTTCACGATTATAAAGTTCAACAAAGCAAATAGTGCCCAATTTTTATAGTTCTCAAATCTAACATAAGATGTTTTATCGTTTTCAGTCCAAGCAACTACTATCGCGAAGACGGCCAATACGAACCTGAAGAGATAATGGATATGCTGAACCGCCTCGGCAACCTCATCCAGATGGAACGCAAAATGGAAAAGTGAGTTGACGAATACACTGTCAATAAGACTCATTAATTACCATCAAGTTACATTCATCAAAATACATTTAAAATTGAAGTTTTTGGGAATACGATACACTATTGTTAATATTTTGGATTCTCATAAAAATAATAATTCAAAGGTGTCCGAAATTTTATCTTATCACATTCCGAACTAATTCTCACTGTCACATATTTTATCAATTCCAATTTTCTGCATGATTTCTAATTGATGTGTTTCAAAATTTTTACATTCTCATTTATTGTGAAATACAATACTTTCCATTTGTTTATTTTATTCGAATTACTTCGAAGAACTGAACGAACTTTTATTTTAAACTCCCGTGGACTTTTTTTTGTTTTTTACAGATAATCCATAAAATATTATGAAAATTGATTTAAGATACTATCGAATCTTTTCTTGAAGACAACGTATCTCACAATGACTTGTTCTACTTCTGTTTAAGTTTTTCGTTTAAACATAATGAATTATGTTGTCTTATTTATAATTTATGGACTATAGTAATTTTATCACCACCTACATTTTTATCATCTACTACTTGTGTAATATCTGTTTTTATCTCTTTGCAGCTATAAAGAAGACATTACTAGGTACGTCTGTATGTCGTACTTAGGTTACCTTAGATCAGTTTGCATATCTTTCTTTTTTCCATGCATTTTTATTTCCAGTTGTTAGAAATGTAATTATCACTGAATGTGTTTCATGCATGAAGTTATTCTGCTTGGCTTGGATTATGAAAATTCCTAATGCTTCAGTATTTAGTTAATCAACAAGTTAATCTTTTAGCTTTATTATATTAGCTGCTGTACCTGCTAGCGTCTTTATCGCTTGATTATACGAAGTATTAGTTTTATTACATCAAGGATTATTGCTAGGTCTGGGAGTTGTACAGTTTTCTCATATTACTAACAGAACCTTTTATATCTGTCATAATCATTTACGTATATATATCTTAGATTTACTTCCGCTGAGTAAATTTTGAAACTTAGTTCAAATTTAATGTTACTACTAATATCAATTAGACTGCAGTTTTGATAAATACCTTTAATTTCATTAAAACATTTTTATACTAAAATAATATTCATTTGTTACATTTTCCTATGAAACTGTTTACTATCACCAAACAAAAGCTATATAGCAAGACTATTGCCCTCCTAGACCAATAGTAATATGGCATTATTCCCTAGAGCGCCTGATTTGAACTTCGGTAACTCCCGGTTGGACTTCTTATAGACGATAGATATATGGGAAACCATGTTTTGAAATAACATGGATTTCTATTGTATTAGATTGTTTCCTTCTAGAAAAGTGTAGATTTTTCAATAGAATTTCGTACGACTTTCACATATCTTTTTGTAACTACAAGGAACCCTGCTGTTGGTTGCTTTAAATATCAGAAATTAATATATTTTACTTCTTTCCATAATTTAGATTCAAAACTAACAAAGAACACTCTGATTTTCAATCAAAGTGAAAAGGGATTGACAGTAATAAATAAACAGCGAGCTTCAAATTAACGTACTACTGAATGACAAAGAAGCTGAAGAACGAGCACAAAAAAAATTGTCGTAATTTACTGCAAGCATTTGTTTAGGCCTAAAAAAATTCAAGCGGTTCCCACAAAACAATTTACAACATTTCAGGGGAGGCATTCACATTAGAATCCCTGTCCACGTTTACATTGAAGTCAGCATTTTTACGTCTCTCGTCGAAACTGTTGGACAAAATGTTTTAGCTGAAAAATATTTTAGTATATTTCTTAGTTGAATTGTGGCATTTATCTAGTCTTTTATAGCATAATAATCCTCATTAATCCATGTAGTGTCCTCATTGTCCAGGTGCTGTGAATAAGAAATTAGGAATTAATTTATGCGCTTATTATGAACAATTAAAACTGCTTCTAGATATGCTCAATTTCTACCTAACTTATTAAAGTAACTAACCATTACGCCTCTATTTCCAGCGAGAAGCGAGCCCTCGATCTCGGCCTCAGCCGCGGATACTCCGGCGCCCTTCAAGCCAAGCACCTTATGGGACTCGCAGCAGCCAACTACGCCGGCGGCCCCGGAAGGAGGCGACGAGATGCCCACTAAATCCTTAGCATAACCACCCGAATACTGCACTGAGGTGGACTACAATACAACCACTATAACCTATAACCACATCTCTATGCAGTAGTCAACTTCATAAGCTTAGGTCAATCACCATCTGGCTGGCTCCATTGAACAAACATGTCATCCATATAGATTATAGTCAACTATATTCAAATTAACGCTTAACGTGATATATTTCTAGTCAGAGATTTATAATAACATCCATGTTATAACTATTAATGATGTATTTTGAAATAGATTATATAATGGTCTGATATTCGCTTGTACCGATTCCAATCCAGTCATAGTTGAATTTGATTAAATCCGTTAGACAGTTCTATAAAACTTTCTAACTAATTTTACTAAAGCCAGTAATGCAGATTCATTAAAAAGATTCCAGTTATAATTCTGTAGTAAATTCTTGGACTACTTTTATGTTAAACTCAGAAAAAAGTTGCCACCTCGACCTTGTACCTAGTTAATGTTTTATTGAAAGGCAAAATATATTTGACTGATTTTGATACATTTCTACGAGTCTGATGATGTAACTAAACCTATTCTAGTCATCACTAGTCGTGTCTACCTACTTCATAATTTTCATTCCATTTCGGTGTCAGTATTCCTTCAGTATTAAAATATCATTAACTATCTTTCAACTTGTAAGATTTAATCAAAAATGCTGTCTTAAAACGCTTAATATTTATTGTAAATTAGAACCTACAGTATTCCTTATAAGAAATCCCACCTTCTTGTATCTGTACCTAATAGAATCAATGTTACCATTCCTATGTATGTACGTGGCAAATTAGTTAATAGAAAAAAAATAAGTGATAAATACCTCCTGTCTAGAGTTTATTGTTAAAAATAAAGAGATATTCATATTTATATAAATGTGTTTATGTTAATACTTCTTGTTATAAATCTTTGTCTATATTGTAAGTCTAACAATATCACTTATTACTGCAATAACAAAGGTTTTTCAATGAAATCCCCCAATACTTAATGATAAGAAATACTTACCTAACAAAGAAATCTAAGTAATAGATCTCATTTATAAACAGTTACCAAAACCTTAACAGGATAATGAGTATGAGAGCAAAGCCCTCTGTTGGTTACACCAGTTTACTACTTGGCAATGATTACTAGCGACATCTAGTATAATTATGTTACACTTTTTGCACACTCACTTTTTTTTATTTCACGTTCTGTGTATGAGCGCTGCGTTACGACGAAATTCCAACAAAGATTACTAGATGTCGTTACTGACCCCATTCGTAATAATATCTTACTAATTGTGGAATACGTTTTTTTTTTGTAGCGTAAAAAGTTTTTTGCAACTAGAGCAAAATAACGCTGTGTTTTTTTTATTTTATTTTTAGTTATGGAAATACAGTTGCACAACAATTAAAGTTGTCCAATAAAGTAGTGTTGGATATTTGCATATATAAAAATTATGCTACTCACAAAATACAGAGAAGTTTTGTGTAATAAAAACAAAACTATTTCGGTTTTGCTATTAATATAATCATGAAGAAACAAAAACAGAGTGATGTACACAAGAATTAAACGTTAATTTTCGTTTGACAGTCAGTATCCCGTATGGTCTAGTGGCTAGGATACCTGGCTTTCACCCAGGAGGCTCGGGTTCGATTCCCGGTACGGGAAAATCTTTTTGAATTTTTCACTCTTAATTTTTTTTTAAAGATTATAACTTGTCTGTACGACGATAGTCACTTTGTTTTCATAATAATCATAATAACTCAGGCTACAAAAAAGAAAATAGATCAAAAATATTGATTCATCATAATCGTCTGCACTAAAGCTAAAGAGCAGTGTCAACAAAGGTGGCACGAGCAAATAAAAGCAAAAGCGCCCACTTTATCACGAGCTTTGACGCTAGCAACTTTCTTCTTACCACACCCAATTTCGTTCAGTGTTCAGGGGTCGAGGGAGGTCTAAGTATACTGGACTGCAGCGCTGGGGTGAATTGTGTATTCGGATGGATGCCCATACGTTTTTTCAACATGGCCGCTCTCTGTATTTATAGTTGGTGTTTATTTAAAGCACACGTTTTCAAAGGTGTTAGACAAACAGATGGGTAGTTAAACAAGTAGTTCAGGTGCTTTTTGCACTAGAGATTGGATATTGTTAGTCAGAAATCATAAAGCGTCGTGTTGGGTATACGATTCTGATCAGGCGCTTTTTTGTTAATTCCTGTAAGAATGTATATAGTAGCTAGATAGCTATAAATAAAACTGTCTAATACTTCATACGGAAACAGTCCGTGCTGTTTGTAATTTTGAAGGAATGCAGTGAATGATTTTGTGAGAGAACACGACATATACTTATAAGTTTATCTAGCTTAATACATTGTGGTCGTGTTGCTATTCTATCACACTTGGCAGAAGGGGTTAGTCATGACGATATGACGTGTTTAGTTCACAAATGGCCGCTGCTGCCCATATTCCGGAAAAATCCTTTAGCGTGTGGCGCTTTGTGAAACCTGTAGTCATTCATGTAAAATGGTTAATAATAATGTAGCATGTGTTTATGAAATGGTTTGTTGGCACGTATTCTGCTAAAGGAGTGTAGTTTTTACTTATGATATCTTTACATTATTTAATCGTACTGTTGATTGCAGTATTTTGGAAGATCTGGCAGACACTGTCAGTTTTAAAGCCATCTCCAGAACTTTGCAGCGTATAATTAATAGGCATGCTCGTTACTATAATTGGTGTAATTTATCATTTCACTAGGTACCATAATGCTGGTTCACAAATAAGCACTATCCTGAAAACTACACAGGCATGTATTTGCAAATTCTTAAAACATAGCACCAAGTTTCAAACTGCCAAAGTAAACAAAAATGAAAATCAGCCGTTGCCAACTCATATTTGAAGAAAAGACTCAATTTCAAAAAGACGCCTTTTACCAACTATATTAGGGGGTCGGCTTCCAGTCTAACTGGATGTAGCTGAATACCAGTATTTTACATGGAGCGACTGCCTATCACACAACCCAGTAACTGGGTAATACGATACCCCTTGGTAAAACTGGTTGTCAGACTTTCGAGCTTCTGACGACCCGTAACGACTGTCAAATATCCACGAATGAAAGACGGGAGCAAACGGCTTAGTGTGCTTTCCGAGGCACGAATTAGTCTCGGTATGTAAAGATGGTCACCCATCCACAGACCAACTCCGGCAAGCGTAGCTTAACCTATGGATGGATCGACCCGTGCGGCAGTTATTACTTGGCCACGTATTTATTACTTTCTATTTTTCTATTACTTATTATTTGAAGAAAAGACTCAAAAAGCCTTAAAAAAATATATATAATAAAATGAACAAATTATGGTGGATAATTAAATCCATCCTTCGCCCTTATACTCCATTTCCTGCTCCCTATATTGAGTGTCACTTGGCAAACGAACAACCGAGTCACCGAGTTCTACTTTACAGCTGATGTTCATATCTTAGTCGTTAGTTCACTTCCATATTATTTTATATATCTTGTTCCCTATACTCTAAGCTTGTTCTATATCTGAAACAGTTTTTCAGTACACCAAAAGGACTGACTGCGTGTGAACTTGGGACGGTATAAATATACGTGTATATTTGTAAATAGACATGTAAGTATTAAAAAAATTGCTCTCTCTTGCTAATGAAAATGACAAGGAAAGATGGTTATTTTTGTAAGAAAACCAATTAAATACAAAAAAAATAATGTGAAATAGACCTCTTTTTTGCTTTGCGGAAATTCTTATGAGTAACCTGCATCTAGTGGGAACGGAAGCATTTAAGGCTCCTATTGACTAAAACCCCAAGGTTCCTACCACTACCATGAGGGCTCTGGATATACAATACACATTTGTAACCCTTACTGACTGTCATTTTCATTTCATGAAATACAAGGAATTAAGAAGCCTTTCTTAAATATACCTAAAATGTAGATATCCGCGAAAGGATGCCTCAATATTCCCGCCCCTTTTGAATTCATACGGGCGTAACCTTCCCGCAAAATCGCAGAAAACCGCGTATCTGCCATAAATATCTTTCCTACTTGACATCCTACGGTTCCCGGGCTTACAAGAGCGTATAACGAGGTCAACGACCCGGATCGATATTGCACCTCCGTGAGGCGAACGCGAACAGCCACAGCCACTAATTAAAATGCCTAGTACCTTGCCTCCGTAATAGCTTACCTGAGAGCAATAATAACTCATCTTTGAGCAATTTAGCGTAGGTTTCAGAGCTATAACGCTAATTAGCGGGGAACGGTGGAAGTTTTATGAGGTAAGGCGGTACAAAAGTGGTTGCAAAAATTGTAGGAAATTTAAGTAGGTACGGAACATCATGAATGAAAAACTGAAGTGAATTGTGAGGAGATCTGCTGGCACTTTTAGTTGAAAATTTAGATAAAGAGCACTCAAAATACTGCACTTATGGCGTTTTCAAGAATACTAAAGGACACCTAAATTAATGTAATCTAATAACAGCGCTCTAATGGATTTTCAACGGTCGGTTCAGCGCTGAATGTTGAAAATCCAACAGCCTGCTTTGATTTTATTAGCAGGCATTACCATTATTTTAGCAATAAATGATAGTAATAGCTGCTTAAGCACTGGGAAGTGGTGAAGGGTGGGCGTTTTTGGGGGAGTGTAATTTTGACGATCGAAAAGTGCTGATTCTCAGCCTAGTTTGAATAAATGACTTTTGAATTATGTAATGACAACTGTTGCCCATTTTATGAAGCATAGCGTGCCTACAATAGCCCTGAGCAGTGTTTGTATGGTTTTAAGCACGTGGAATGATTTCATCCTTCATTTGTGAAACAGATAGTTTAATTTGTTTTTTTTTTAATTTTTATTTTACTAGAAAAGCTATGTGGATGCTTTATAGTATGATATATCTTTATAGTATGGTAATTGGGTGCATCCCTTGAAATGGGTGATAAGAGAGCTAATTTAAGAAGCGATAAAATAAAAAAAAGTTGTTTTGGAGCTATTGACTCTCTGAAGATTTTTTTAAAATATCGCGCCTCTCGTCCATAAAATGCTGATTGTGAGATATCTACTCCGTTTTCGACGTTAAACTGATACCACCCAATTACCAGTCACCTTGTATACCGAGTAGGTACTCATTGTGTTCGACACCCACAACATAGATACAGAATAGGTTATTAACTATACTGGAACTGGAACAGGCCCTGATAGCAAGCAATAGACAAAATTTGTCAAACTTTTCTGTGTTGAATAATGAATACGAGGCTTTTGGCTAATTTGTAAAGTGGTATTGTATTTTTTTTTTGTAATGTGCGTCCAGTTTGTGCAGAATAAACACTTTTTCCTTATTTTTTTTTCTTTCTTTCTTTTCTTTTATTAAATGTCACCTATGTTCAAATAAATTGTTCGATAAGAGTCGCGTCGCGCTGTGACGTTGCGCCTGTCAGCGACAGCCTTTAGATATATATAATATAATATATTTACTTTATTTACACTTCAAAACCACAAACATCTGTGTAGCCCTGGCTCTTGTACTAGGAGTTCCTGTATCACAAGAGCCAAAACACACGTGTTATGTTTTTGAGTGAGCTCACGTCGATATTAATTTCAAAGAATGGTGTTCGAACGCACACATTATTGAAAGTACGTATGACGTCTTTGCTGATATCAATCTCGATTTCCATTTTCCAGTCACCTTTTGTAACGCCCACGCTGTGAGATGGGTTGCTATTGTAAAGACAAGGAAAGTCCGACATTACAAGGTAGCTAAAGATAGAAATGTTTATTTTAAGATCGAGATGTAAAATGGGTGGAAAAGGTTGATTTACATTAATATCATCCATGATCAAAATAACCTTTCGCTTTGCGTTAACACTTACAGCCAGATAATGTAAAGAACAGTTACCCTGATTACGTAATACACGGTCAATCAGAATCGTTTTGAGACAGATTGGTAATCCATTGCTTTATAAGTTCGATAAAAAAACAACTCAACAACGTAAATCACGCAATGAATGTTGATGAACTGTCAAAATGAAACAGATTAGCCGCAATCGTTTACTTAAATGTGAAAATAGATAGCGGGTTATTGATAAGCGAATCGACTACCTTCTTAAATTGTCCGTATAATCAAATCATAACTGTAATTCTTTGACAGTGCAATCAACTGTCACTCTTTGACAGTGCAATTAACTGTCATTCTTTGACAGTACAAGCAACTGTCATTCTTTGACAGTGCAATCAACTGTCATTCTTTTACAGTGCAATTAACTGTCATTCTTTGACAGTTCTATGAAATATCTACAACACGGCTTTTTAATTTTCTTAACAATTGATTTATCTGACTATATTTGTGCTTTAAATAAATACCCCTTAGGGACTGGGATTGGACGTCCATGATATTAGTTGGTAATGTCCGTTTTCACACTTAAATTTATTGCCTAATAAATGCGCACTGTTGAATTTTCAATGCTTGGCTCAGCGCCGAGAGTGGAAAATCAAATAGTGAGCTTTCGGTAGGCTTTACATTAAGGCGTCGCGCAATGTTAGTGTAACGTCAATGCTATGTTAACTAAGGGCAAGTAAGTTTATAAAGTTCCGAATATTACTGATGTAACATTGATATTTTAATTAAGTATATACTTTTACACACAATAATTTTCTTAGGCATACTACGTGTCGAGATAGAACTACATAAAAGCAGTATATCCAAAAGATTTCTTAAGTTATTTTTTATTATTTGCTTTTGGATTCGACTAACAAAATACGACATTTTCACGTAAGGCTCCTACAGACAGGCGCGACGCGACTGAAACAATTTCTATGAAAATTTCACGTAAATCGTTTTTTTTTTTCAAATCAAATCAA
The DNA here is from genome assembly GCA_947364205.1 of Agrochola lota. NCBI lineage: Eukaryota > Metazoa > Arthropoda > Insecta > Lepidoptera > Noctuidae > Agrochola > Agrochola lota. The sequence continues at coordinate 5,182,721 of OX376231.1, read as the reverse complement.
ATCATTTATTTGCATATCACAGGTTCAGAGGATGTTACAAAGATTCATAAGGTACACTGTATTATAACCACATTGTGAGTTGTGCAAATGTATTAGGAACATTATGACTCAATTATTCTTAATCAGTTTTCTTATTAAATTACATTGTCACTGAAAATATACATAGATACTCAATTTTGTTATCATTAGATTAAATCTGAACTAATAAATTATAACAGTAATGTCAAGCAAATTAAGAATGTCATAGTAATTGTAATTAATAACATATTGAATTAATGTACGAATATTTGCTATAATCAAAATACAATATCTTTATCTTCGATGTAGCCTTTAACATTATAATAGCTTTTAGAAGCAGTCTTAAATTAGCTTGGATTCGATTTTATAAAAATAAAAAAAATACTATATGTACAAAGAAGGTAAGGTTACAATTCTTAAATTTTTAAAGTAATGTTGACAGCTTGCAGTACTATCTAGATGACACATAGCTTTGATGCATTTCTTTTGGGCTTTGGATACGGGTCCTGGTCCTGTGTCGCGTCGCGCCTGTCTGGGGAGCCCTTATACTTAGTTACTCTGAATTAAGGTCACCTAAGGCATTGAGCTTTGCCGTATAGGTCCATAAAAGCGAATAATATAACCTCACCACATATTATATTTCTAAAAAGAAAATACGTAGCACGTGTATATTATATGTGCAATAAATATACAGTGGAGCAGTAAAGTTATATTACTTTACTTTGTTTCTTTTAATTTTCTTCTTTTCTTTGCTTCGTAAGACCATTCTTTTAAATTAAGTTTCGAATGACGGTTTTCTGAAATAGCGTTCAGTAGGTGGCAGCACTGAGATGTCAGCGGGGTAATTGCGTAACACATATAAAATGATAATTGATCGCAATTGGTTTCATTTGGACAGTTCACCCAAGTTCATTTCCTTTTACGTTGTTGATCAGACGAATCTTTCAAACAAAATTTTCGTCGATTATTAAAAAAAAAATCTGCTGTTCCATACATTTTGACCGCGTAGGTATTAAAATCTGCTGTTTCATAGAAAGGTGCAATACTTACGCGGTCAAAATGTATGGAACAGCAGATTTTTTTTTAATAACCGACGAAAAATTTCAACGCAGCATCCATATATTGAATCCACGGTAACAGTTTTCGCGTCGATGTCCCTGCCACCCTGTATTTTATATTCATTGTGAAATGGAAGTCCTCTTTTGTCTCAAAGTGGCGCCAACTGGTGGCGTGAACTGTCACGAAAACCCTCATTAAAATAAAATAATTAAAGTTTAACAAAAAAGTAGCTGACTGAATAACTTACCCACCTATATATTTAATATTTTCTTTTCTTCTCATCGTTTACTGTTCATACTTTTACTGAACATAACATCACGCCTGTTTTCCCAAAGGGTTAGGCAGAGGTGTGCCAACAAAGAAGTTCATATCTAACCAGTTTCAAAACAAAATCCCGTGAACACGATGACCACATCTGTTACCGGCCCGGTTCTATAGCCGCCGAGTGCTGCAAGCAAGAATAGTCCTTACGGTGATTAGATATGAACTTCTTCGATAGTACCTATAGTACACCCACATTTCGCCATTTATGTTTCAGTCCAATGTAATAGGGGGCGAGCCCATTGTCATCAACCGGGCACGAATCCAGACTCCGGGCTGCTAATGAGAAATTCCTGATAGAAAAACTCAATAATACTTCCCTACCTGGGAATCGATCTGCTCAGCAGTAGCGCTTATACAATGTCGCCCATGGGCATATTTTTCTGAATATTGATGACAAATTATCGAAAATTAACTTAAACCTATCGTTAATTTCTAAACTTTTTCTTATAATTTTTTTTCAATATCCCGCTATGATTTTATGGACTTACACTTGTGTTTTTTAAAATAAAAACTGATATTTTTTGAAAAAAATGTCGCTACCTCCGTTTTTTTTCATAGTCGACAAAGGGAATTTCTCAGTTTGTTAGGGCAATTTGGCTTAACGTGAACATTAAGTATAATATTTAATGACTAGGGTTTTTTAATAGTGTATGCCTCAAACAAATGAATTATAGTAATAAGGTTGCAGGAGAGTGTAAAAATGGTTCATATTTAGCATGTCTAATGCTAAAACTTGTCGCTGAATTTACAATTATGAGTATTTATTTTCCAAAATAAATAATTTGCCTTTATAATAATGATATTTTCTTACTTTGAATGCAGTAGTAACGTATCCTGAGGTCATTTAAATGGAAAAAATAAAACATTTTTTTTTTTTGTTTTAATGATTTTTGTTCCGAATCATATATTAATAAAATATCATCTAAAAACTGGGCAGGCGGCCTAATATTATTTTCGTGCCTTGCCCAGCTTAAGTACCATATTATGGTCACAACGTGAGCACATTAACCCACCGTTCTTCGCCCTACAAGGCAATTGCAACAATATTGATCCCTGCAGATTATTATTAATTATAATATACACAAAATATATTTTTCGGCTTATGTGCCTGCTTTGAATTTTTCCTCGTAACAGAGTGCAATTGCCAGTTATGGGTAAACCTTCAAGGAGGTTGCTGGCTCTCTCTGTACACACTTCAATACTATAGGAACCGTCATTCCTGATATGCTCCCCATAATATGATCTCGCTTGCTTTAACTGATATGTTCCACAGCTGAATAAGATAAGCTCACTCTCTCTCACTTGTGGAGCAGTACATTGTCGAATTACTGATAGTATATCAACGCGTTCCAGAGTGCGTCTCCTGTGACGCATAATATCAATGCCACAATTGACGCATCGCATTGGTTCCTCATTCCCACTACGGGCAACCAGATCGTGCGCAGGAGCGTCATTGTTCATGCCAAGGTTGTCATTTAAAGCCGGTTCTACGTTTAACAAAATAGCGCCAGGGTCATCGTCATGAGCAGATTCAGTGTCCAAGGGTAAAGCTGGGTCTTCAATTGAAGCTGTATCGCGGTCCATTATAACAAAAACCAAAAACTTCGCAAAAGTAACCGAAACAACATTCACAATACACGGAGGCAAAGCGAATGTTTTTTATTTCATTTCGTTGTCTAGATTTGTCATTATTGACAGTTAGTGTTGCAAGGTAATAAAAAAAAACGATTTGACAACAACAGAACTAATATTATAATCGGATGTAAAATGATTTGATGGCCAAAAACGATGAGTGTTTTGTTTGTTTTTAATGTAATTACAGGAAAATAAATATAAAACCTTTTGAAAAACCACTTGATCACAGGTTTTCAAGAAAATACATAATCTTTACTCAGGTTTAGAAATCGATTATTATCTTTAATAAAAGACTGAAATCACAATTATTATTAATGTGGCAACACAGAATCAGCCTCATACCATAAAATGGCGACGCTTTTTGAACTCAATCGGCTTAAATACTTATTAAACGACTTGTTTTTACATTTACTTTCCTGCAACGAGAATCAAAAAAATATTAATTTTAGTTTACTTACATTTTTTCGTAAAAATACTTTTTACAGAACAATTTGTCCACGTTAAGCCAATAATGAATGAGCTTCCAGTCTAACCGGATGCAGCTAAATACCAGTATTTTACATGGAGCGACTGCCTATCGGACCTCCACAGCCCAGTAACTGGGTATCACGATACCCCTAGGCAAGACTGGTTTTCAAACTTTCCGGCTTCTGACTATCCGTAACGACTGTCAAAGATTTACAAATGACAGCCGACACCGAGGGCTTAATGTGCTTTCCGAGGCACGGAGGGGTCTTAGTATGTAATAGAAGGTCACCCATCCGCGGACCGACCTCGGCAAGTGTTGCTTAACCTTAAAGATCGACCCGTGTGGCTGTTATTATTTGCCCCACTGCTGATGATAATATGGTAAAAGAATCAAAGTTAGACAAAATTTACTTCGACAAGAATGAAACTGCAAAGTTTAGTTAATTCTCTTCCTTCATCATTGCGGCCAATTTTATCATCACAACCAACAGTTCTGTAAACAGAACATCTGCAGGTAGAGCGCGCAATCAACTCGATTGCGCGGCCATTTTCGTCTGCCAACGGCAATTGTGGCTCAAATCCGATTTAACTGTTAGTTCAATCATCGGCTCGAGTTCCAACCGTGATTAGTTACTTCGAAATCCAACAAGTTAACTTGATAATGTTTGTGAAACTATGTGTTGTTTGAAACAGTAACTAGCAGGTTGGTAAGCTAACTGCATAAACCAAAGCTATTGCAATAGTTTTAATATTATTGTTACTACTACTACTCTTAGGGTTACAACTTTACATACTCTCTGTCACCCTACAATTTCATAAAACTGCCTTAAGCACTTTTGTCATTTCAAGTCGACGGGTAAATTGGGATAAAGTGCAATGCCGTAAAACAATCGGCAGAAGGTCTTATGGTTATATGGGACCACACATATGAGCGAAACTCAATAGTCTACATAAAATACTAAAACTAACACAAAAAAATGCAGACTGACGATAAACTGGCTTCTTACACTGGACTACGACATGACAGAAAGTTTCTTAGCTTAAGTAAAAACTCACAGTAATACACATTGACAATTCACAAATAATACACGTGCACTCACTAATATTCTATAACATACAAACACTTTTACAACATAAACAATACTAACACAAATCACAGCACCAAGCATACGCGTACATTCTTTTTTATATGTACTTATTATTTAAGTTTTTTAAATGTACCTACCTTTTTATGTGAAATTGTTAACGGAACGAAGGAGCCTGGATCTCACAACACAGGGAATCCTAGTGTGAGGTCTAGGATTTCAATCCACTTGAATGTATACTTTGCGAAATAAATTTACTCTGTTACTCGGGGTTAACGCCTGCGACTTATTACAGGTACGAACTCCTATGGAAAAACCAATCTTCTTCTTTTCGTGTGGTTAATGTGACCAACCTGGTGTCAGAGTTTTAAAGCCACCCATGGGCCTCTTGCTTCAAATGCCGTCGAGAAATATCTCGCAGGTGAACCCAATAACAGACCTAGGAATTGAACCCAGGACCAGATTCTCAGCAGTCGCGCTAGCAACTACTAGACAAAATAATATAAGCATAATAATCCAATAATGTTCCCACTGCTGGGACTCAGTCCTCCTATTTGTGAGAGGAAGGGCCGTTATCCACCACGCGGGCCCAGTGCGGGTTCGCGAATGTCAAATGTCTTTGAATTTGGTTCTAGGACATGCCGGTTTTTTCACGATGTTTTCCTTCACCGTTTTGAGAGCAATGGTGATGAAATTATTTTCACAAAATAAATCGCTTTGTGACATTGTCTTCCTTTAATTGTACCTCATCCCACAGTTCCTCAAACTGTCACACATCGAGTGACCCACAAACGAAAGATAGCACATAACGAATTCTGGTTTATTTATTCCCGGCTCTTCATTAATATTCGATTCAAACCCAATTCAGCTGAAAGCCAGAATCGAATGGGCCTTCAGATCGTCTGTCATGTATTATGAAGCATCGAATATAAAAATAAAGGCTATATAATCTGTAATTCAGTGATTTTTAACTGCTTTATTGGCTTTTGCGTGATTTATCGTGCTATAATGGGTATTGTAAAAACCGAATTGTGATTTTTATTTGTTGTAGTACCTATAATATATTTTCGGAGGCCATTTTACCTAGTAATTATAATAGTCTGAGATTTTTTTTTGTTATGAAATTTCAACGTGACTAAATAATACAGTCATACGGGTCGCTCTTCAATGTTAAGCAACGCTTGCCAAGGTCGGTCCGTGGATGGGTGACCATTTATTACATACCCCTCCGTGCCTCGGAAAGCACGTTAAGCTGTCGGTCCCGGCTGTCATTTGTCGATCTATGACATATTACGGATTGTCAGAAGCTGAAGGAGCAGAAGGGTATCGAGTAACCCAGTAACTGGGTTGTGGAGGTCAGATAGGCAGTCACTCCATGTAAAATACGGGTATTCAGCTGCATCCGGTTAGACTGGAAGCCGACCCTAACATAGTTGGGAAGAGGCTGCAGATGATGATGTAATTTCAACGGATTGTCTAATCTAAATTATAATTCTTATTCAAGTCTCAAAACAACAATAAATTATGGATGGAATTCCTTCTAATTTAATAGATGAATTTATGCATAGTAGGTATATGTATAAGGAGCTCATGACTGTGAAATATCAGTGTGTCCCTCTCGTCATCTGCTAAAGGTTTGAATAATTTCACGGGTCAGCTCCTAAAAGCAAGGGCGAAATTATAATTTTACTATCTAAAACGTAGGAGGACCTCCGGTTTGTCGTTTAATATGTCGTGGATGGCAGGGGACGGTAGGACGATGCCTGCCGGGGTCGCGCGAAAGTCCGAAAGGGATACCGTGGCCCCTGGCAATCTACAGGCAACTGAAGGAACACGGGTGGGTTTTAGTCAGTAAGAGTCTGACAAGCCCTCCCGCTCCGCCCAGAGCGGGAGAAGTTATTTCATTATTTACACCCTAAAAAAAAAAGGGCTCGGTAGGTTTTAAATTTTATATCAAAGAACATTTTGTACAGTTTTTATATTATTTTGAAAAGTTTGAATTTTTTGCCTTTGATTTGATTAAATAAGGGCTCGTTAACACGAGGATGCTTCGTCTTTTTCCACAATTCGTTTGGTTTTCTTGACGGCGGCAATGATTTTTGAATGCCTGTGTTCAATCTATTCAAATATTATTACGAATCGCGAAAAAAACTCGAAAAAAGAACTTAATTTACATCTTTATCTTTATAAATGTCAGTGTCTTGAAGACAAATGAAAAAATACTTCCACACATTATAGTTGTCTCCAATATTATTTCTGTGAGAACAATATTTCTAGTTTAATAATAACAATCTTTGATATTGGATAACCATTAAAAGTAACAAACTTTTTACTTAGCATCAAGTAAAACTTTTTTAACCTGGAGAAGGCTTTAAGTATTCTACACACTTTTCTAAGAAATTTTATTCTCATTATCTCAAGAAGAAATTTTCTTTCTCAGTAAATTTTTGTCACTGACTGAATAAACATAAGATTCGTACCTCACCGCTTTTTTCTTCAAAGGATTAAAATAGGGATGATGAATGTTCTTTTTTTTTTTACGGTGGTTCATTGCGTTAAAATGTGCCAAGACGTCACGAGTATGTAGATTTTATACTTACTTGTGACGTAGCAACACCCAGTCCCCAATTTGAATGCGTTTTATCTAAGTCATTTTTTATTAATATGATTAAGCAAAAACTACGTGTCTAATATTTTTTTTATTATCTGACTGACGGACTAAATAGAACTGCTTTTTTTTAACCCAGACGTCATCCCTATTGTCGAATGCTACATGATTAAGAAATACATCGGGTTAAAACAGTTTTCTTTTAGGTGTTCTCGAAACATTTTCCAGACATACCTACCTACGTAATAAGATAAGTATGAGTTTATATGTATTAATAAATCTAACCTTTTATTGGGGCACTGAGGCCTCTTCCCATACAGAGAAGGCACGAGCATTGATCACCATCACCGTGTTTGCTCAAGACGGCTTGGCGATATCAGACATCTATACATACAAATAAATAAAATATAAGTGTCTATTTGTAATGTAAAAATAACAGAGTTTTACTAAATGCACATGAAAGTATAAGCGGTACTTATACAAAAAACAATTTAAAAAAAAATTGCCTGTCTGTCTGTTTGCCTGTTTGTTTCGGCTAATCTCCGAAACGGATGAACCGATTTTGACGGGGCTTTCACTGGTAACATAGGCTACTTTTATTTTAGAAAAAAGTATTATGGTGCTGATAGACTTGAGCATATACTTGTCATGAGCATTCTAGCGAATATTACATTACAGAAAATTAAACGGGAGCGTTTTAGCGTGCATTCTACCGAGCGTTCTAGCAAGCATTCTAGCGTAAATTTGCTTCGAGCTTTTTGCCGAGCCGAGCCATTCTGCCATTGTTCCGTCGCTGTCCCTCTATGCTTAGAGCATTGACTAAAGCGTTCGCTATAATCGTGAAAATGTCCCAAGTTAATGCTCAAGTCTATCAGCACTCTTAGGGTCCAAGCGGGCGAATCTGGTGGTAGCAGCTAGTATTAACTATAAGTCCAGGTTTCCTCACGATGTTTTCCTTCACCGATGTCTGTATAATGTTTGCAGTTTTGTAGGAATCACTTTGGAAGCTTGTTGACGGACACGTTTTTTCTACGGCGTGGTTTATGCATCGGACCGTAAGAAACCGTGCCGTGTACAAATCGCCTTATTTATGTGGAACGTGACTCAACAGAAGGCGAATCTAGAAATCAACGTGTATTACATTTCATGCTACGTTTCACATAATTATGTGTAATGTGTATCCACCATTACAGTTCGTGGCGAGCAACATTCTTGTCCGCAACGCAATAAACATGTTGCTGAAACAAACTTGCGCAATTTAAGTTTATTTAACCCTGTGCGAGTCCCTGTATAATAGTTTTTCTTACTTTTTGCAATTTTACTTTAGACAGTTTAAGCCCTGTATACAAGGGTTTATTTAAACTGTCCAACCAAGTCGCATGCGCTCCCATTATCTATTCAAATAATATAAGTAAATAGGTAAAAATTTTAAGTTTGTATGTAGGGCATAATCTTCCGACGGGGTCGAAAGACCAATGCCTGCTGGGGTTGCGGGTTTGTCGGAAAGGGATATCGCGGCCCCGGCACACAGGCAACGGAAGGAACACGGGTGGATTTTAGTCAGTAAAAGTCTGACACACCCTCTCGCTCTGCCCAGAGCGGGAGAAGTCATTTGATGATATCCCATCCGGAAAAAAAAAAAAGGGCATAATTTTCGGAACTCAAACTGCCTAGCCTTTTCCCAACTATGTTGGGGTCGGCTTCTAGTCTAACCGGATGCAGCTGACTATAAGTATTTTACATGGAACGACGGCCTATCTGACCTCCACAACCCAGTAACTGGGTGATATATAGGATGCCCCTTGGTAAGAATGGTTGTTAGACTTTCGAGCTTCTGACGACTCGTAACGACTGTCAAACATCCACGAATGACAGCTGGGACCAACGGCTTAACGTGCTTTCTGAGGCACGGAGGAGTCTCGGTATGTAAAGATGGGCACCCATCCACAGACCAACTCCGGCAAGCGTAGCTTAACCTGATGGATCGACCCGTGCGCCTATTATTACTTAGCCACAAGCTCTTCCAAGGCAATCTTCGGAACTATTAATCCAATTACAATTTTTTTTTTCACAAATGGGAAGCTGGATAGTATTGCAGAGTGTCATATGATATATTTTAAATTAAAACAAAAAATTTCACGCCGACAAAGTCGCAGGCTGACGCTAGTTACTTCTAAAACGGAAAATCACTCAAACTATTTTTCGTCCGGAAAATTAAAAACTTTCCACTCGAGTGGCACTGCGGGCTCTTTTAGTTTGTGTGAAGGGTATTTCAGTTAACCACTAATAGCTTTTACTGGTTCACTGGGTTACTGCGAGCACAAATCGCTTTCAGAATTTTTTCCTGAAATATTTCGTTTGTAAATATACATACATATAAACTACATACTTATACATAATATCTATACACATAAAATGCTTTGTCCTGAATGACTAACTGACTGACGGATCAACGCACAGCCTAAACCACTAATCGTAGAAACCTGCAACTTGGAGGGTGTATTCTTTGTATGACGTAAGCATCCGATAAGAAAGGATTTTCCAAAATTCTACCCCTAAAGGGGTGAAAAAGGGGGGCAAAGTTTGTATGGAATAACGTGATTCCTTGGTCCAATCTACTTCAAATTTTGCATAAACATTCTTAACAGAATTGATGGAAGACGTGATTCGTATTTTATTGAAATTCATCCCCTAACGGGGTTTAATAGGGGTAGAAAGTTATTTTGGGAGTGATTTGCTTCAAAGTTGATATCAATACTCCTTAGTGCTTTTGATTTAAATTACATTTTATTTTGAAACGTGTTTGAAAACTCAATCCGATTTCGTTCAAAAAAGGTTGAACTCACATAAAAGCTTGGTGCAATGCAACTTTAAAATTGGAATGTTTTGAAAGTCACCGTACTATATTAGTACCGCATTTGACGGTTTCTAAGCTTTACTGCTTCTCCCACGGCCAGTTGTATGTGGCATGCTCCAGAGTAAGCGCACAGAGTAGCCTGGTGATTCTAGCACCCGAAGGAAAAACAAAAAAAACTTGTTTACAAAGATATACTGCAGTAGGTATAGTATTTCGATTTCGTTGTAAAAAGATAATACCCCCGTGTAACTTTCACCAGATCAAAGGCCGAGCTTCGTGTTCATAAAATATAATAAAATTTTATTTTATTTTCATTTTTATCCTTTAAATCCCTACACTATAATAAAGATTGTTATATGTTTCAACAAAATTAATTACGTAAAAAACCAATTAAAAATCCAATTAGAACCATGTTCGACTTCTATGCGAACGAAGTCGCGAGCAAAAGCTAGTATATATATATATATATAATAATAATAAATAAAATTGAACTGTTTGTTTGTAATGTCAAAATAACAGCTATTTACTAAATGCATATGCAAGTATCTACGGTACTTATAACAAAAAAATCCGGCTAATCTCCGAAACGACTGGACAGATTTTATAAGGAGTAACTTACGCTACTTTTATTTTAGAAAACGAATTAGGGACCATGCGGGCAAAACCGCGGGCAGTGGCTAGCATATTATATAGCTTTACAATAATAGGTCTGCATATTCTATGTTATTATCCTAATGAAGTTTATATGTATACACTTTCGTATTTCTCTTAGATAGCTATTCTGTGTACCTCAGAGATTTTATCTAAGGTAACGGGTTGTTCATTTTCAATAAGCAAGTTTGTAACCAAGAATTTCTTACTTTTCTATTTTCTAGCAATATCTTCTATAGCAAACCACTTGTTAGGTATACTAGAGGTCTTAACAATCTACCTACAGATTTTTAATTTAAATACTGATATATTACCTTTTCCCAAAAATGTTGGGATCGGCTTTCAGTCTAACCGGATGCAGCTGAATACCAGTATTTTTTAAGGAGTGACTGCCTATCTAATCTCCACAACCCAGTTACTGGGTCACACGATACCCCTTTGTAAGACTGGTTGTCAGACATTTTGCGCTTCTAACTATCCGTAACGCCGGTCAAACGATCCTCGAATGACAGCCGGGACCAACTTCTTAACGTGCTTTCCGAGGCACGGAGGTCTTGATATGTATAGATCCACGGCAAACGTAGCTTAACCCAGTCGATCGACATGTGCGGCTGTTTCTATTGAGAAGTATCTTCGACTCACAATGCATATACTCGTAATAATGTATTAATAAGCTTATTGAACTGTCCCAAGTTTGAGGATCGCTTTAGGTTTCTAACTATGCAAACAGTATGCAACTAAGCACTAACAATGTTAGTTAGCCTGTAAATACTAGCCTAGGTAACTAGTTTATGTACTTTGGCTGATTCTGGTATCGGTTTGTTTTTCGTTCTCCATTCGATATCAGCATAGTTCGAATACCAAGTGCCCAAGAGTGCACTGTGCAAAGGTATAAAACAAATGACCAAATCTAGTCAACATTTTGAAGTAGTATTCTTTATGCATCCTGCATAGATTTGAAAACTGTGAGGCTTTTTAGGGTTCCGTAGTAAACAAGGAACCTTTATAGTTTCGCCATGTCCGTCCGTCTGTCTGTCTGTCTGTCCGTCTATCTGTCCGCGGCTTATCTCAGAGACGGTTAGTACTAGAAAGCTGTAATTTAGCATATGCATACATATTAATCATGCCGACAAAGTGGTAAAATAAAATCAAGAAAAAAATATTTTTTTAGGGTACCTCCCCTACTCGTAAAGTGGGGATGATATTTTTTTCATGTCTACCCCATGTTCTGGGGTATCGTTACAAAGTTCGTTCAAAAATATTGTGAGTTTGTGAAAACCATTTTTGGATTCAGGGATCCGTTTGCGAAATATTACGCTTCATGTAACATGTTTTTCAACTACAATGTTAAGTTTGTTCTTGGGATAAGTTCATCCCAACTACGGAACCCTTCATTGTGCGTGGTACGACACGCACTTGGCCGGTTTTATTTAGGTTGAGACTAAATGATTCATTCATAAAAGTAATGATAAAGTTTTCTGCTACACTGTAACGTACTTTTCCTTTATAGAAACACTACCTATTTCCCACAGCTTCGCTTGCGTGGAAGTCAGAAATTATTATCCCATGGAAATGTACTACCAGGATAAAAAGAATCCTATGTGTTAATCCAGGTTATAAACTACCTGTCTGCATCATCTAAAACCTATAAGTAGCATAACATAATGATTGAGTACTATCGTGAATTCATGCAAGCCTAGTACTTTTTGTGCCATATTTCAACTTTATTAACTCAAGAAATAAGATTTTTCATACAAACGAAATGAGGTGAAAAGAGGGCTTTTCACCCCCTTAAGGCCAAGCATATGCTGAGACTCAGGTGACGCAGCACAGCATAGTACAGATTTTGCAGGGTGCGGCAGGCGCTGACATAGGCCGCGAGCGCATGCTGCTACGCAGCTACACAGACGCATTCGCGTCCTAGCTAGTACAAACAATCTGTCATTGAAACAATATTATGAATCAGTGGTAAAAAACAAGTGACGACCTACACGCGTCGGGCAGAAATTTGCGCTGGCTCTACAAAGAGATGCAGAGCAGTACAGACACATGTCTGCGTCGCACTTGCCTGCGCCGCAGCGTACGCAGCTGTCAGTACGTTCATGCATTACAAAATCTGCTCTACCCTGCTCTGCGTGGACCTGCGTCTCAGCATACGCTTAGCCTAATGATGGAATTTTCAAAAACCCCTTGCTAGTGCTCCCCTACATTATAAAAGGAAGCTGTGTGCAAAATTTCACGTTCTTAGTTCCAGTAGTTTTGGCTCTGCGTTGATATGTCAGTCAGTCAGTCAGTTTCTCCTTTTATATATATATATATATAGATAGATAGATGCTGAACACTCAATAAATTTTCCATTCATGCTGAAAACTAAACCGTTCTTCCAGTCAACATAGACTAGTCGAGTTCTAAGTATACATGGTACACCAGTGGAATAGACGGTCGAGCTAACTTCCAGTACAGTGGACAGGTCGAGGGGAATGGGAGAGGAGGGGAACTGAAGAGGGACGCGAGGGAGGGGATTTTCCGAAACAACGGGCACGGAACGACCCTCCGCTTATAGACTCCTATTTACATAATCCGATGAGACGCAACACGTATATAACCAACCAACTGTTACGGCGCCCTTTCCGTGTCCTTTTTACTTATGCTAGCCTGGTATTTAGGTTTGATTGGGGACGGAATTGTAGCGGCTTTAGTAGTTAAAATAACTTATTGAAACACGGTACTAGTTTTAGATTGACGTATAAGTCAATTTATTATCATTTAATCGTCTGAAATGTAAGCAAACTTGCTTAGATTCCACACGAATGTTAAAACTTATGCAGTGTTGGTTGCCTTCGTTGTACTTTTAGTGTTTAAAACAAAAGGTAACAAATTAATAACATAATATAACATCACGCCTGTCTTCCTCGAAGGGTTGGGCAGAGTTGTACCTACAGTACACCCACATTTCGCCAGCTATATTTGAGTTCCATGTACTCGTATTAAGAGGCGAGCCTATTGCCATCAACCGGGCACAAATCCAGACACCGAGCTGCTACTTAGAAATTCCAGATTTTCTTTTCGTATGGTTAGTCAAAAACCCAATAACACTTTGCCCGACCCGGGATTCGAACCCAGGATCTCATGATCAGCAATAGTGCTTGCGACCACTAGAGCAACGAGGTAGTAACAAATTCGGTCATTAGTTTTTACTAAAAGCTTTAAATAATGACAGAGATTTATTTGTCTCTCGCATAAAATCTCGATGAACTGTCTCGATATCCTACCAAGGCAACAAAGGGAAATCCCATTAATTCAAATACTCCAATTCAATTACAATAGGTACATTAAGAACTCACAGCAGACGAGCGATAAAATCTTCTATTTTACGTTTCCTCCCTTAGCTAGCTAGAACAAGACATTTTTATCGCATGAATCAACTTTTTGCTGGTAAAAGATTACTGTCTTTTTCGATTTTCGACTTAATCGCAACTTTGCTATCAAATCTTGGGATATTGAAAATAATAAAAACTTTGGAATTTTTTGACAGTTTAATGATGGATTGGATCGGTCATGGTATATGGAATGGGTAAGTTTTCTAGAGTTCATTTGTCATGCTAATATTGATAGCTATTATCATCATGATAGACTAGACTCGCACCCGCAGCTGTAATAAAGCCTTAGTATTACAGCTGCGGGTGCGAGTCTAGTATATCCCTACATTGTGACCAATTTCCATCTTTTATGATAATTTCTCAGTCCAACTGTTCTTAAATCTTGATAGCCGCAAATATATTTATCATAGAAGTTTGTTTTAATACTTCTACTGCTGAAAGTTCATTAAAGTACAAGTGCCATTTAGATAACAGTTACAAAGAACAAAAACCGTATTCTCCGAAAACGACTAAGTACCCAAAATAATGGTCGTTACAAACATCTGAACTTGCTAAAAGACGCAATATATTAGTTTTATTACTTTACTTATTTACTTAGTTCATAAACTGCTTTATTTTGGCAACACTTCCAGATTTAGGGCATGTAGAAAATAGGTCAGCTCATCCAGTGGCCGACAATTTTGTTTGACAAACATCCATAACACAGAGTAAATACGTACAGAAAGACAACTGAATACAATTTCCTGATGAAGAACATGCGTAGATAAACGCTGATATCAGAAAAATACTAAATTATACTTCTTCTTCGTCGTATTATGATTCCATTTATAGCGATTAAGTCACCTGCATCCCTCAAGGGGGTGATTCGACCCGACATACTAAATAAGTTTTGATATAAAACTCATATCGGATTCGCGAAAAAAAAAACAAATTCCTATGCAACAGTAGACAGGCTGCAAACGTAACCGTGTTTTTTTTTCTAATCTGCTGTGGATTTCATGGGAAAATGTTTTCAGTAGGATG
This sequence comes from Agrochola lota, assembly GCA_947364205.1. Taxonomy (NCBI): domain Eukaryota; kingdom Metazoa; phylum Arthropoda; class Insecta; order Lepidoptera; family Noctuidae; genus Agrochola; species Agrochola lota. Next base: position 5,167,613 of record OX376231.1, on the reverse strand, counting down.
GGTAGAATCACCCCCTTAACGGATGCAGGTGACTTAATCTTAAATTGGCTTCAACCACAATTTGAACGGCCACTTCGACAGGGTTATCGTCGGCCTCGCAAACGCCTCCCATAGTGAAGGTGTCATTGTACAGCGAGCTCAACAAGAGGTGAGGCATACTTTGTGATGTGGCTCCACAGTTGCAACGGTGTCGCCGCATCACACTCACCTGCAGCGGTCCACCTGGCTTCTTAGTCGGTTAAGAGATTTCCAGGTGGACCATTGCAGTTGGTGGCCCGCTGGTGAAAATTATTCTAAGGAACACATACTTCCTTACCTGTCAACCTCACCCGCACATGGTTTGCCCCTACTCCGACCTAGAGGCTCTAACAGCATCCTAGATTGTCAGCCTAAAAACTAACTTCAGGATTTTCAATCTCAGCTGTTAAGCGAAGTAAATACGGGATTACAATAATTCTGTTATGTGATAATAAACAGCTTTGAATTTGGTTCGATCTGTAGAAGTTCTGGATACTTTAATTCTACTAATCCAATTATATATAATATATCTTATGGCACTCGGCAAACGTGTAGTATCTATATCTTTCTATCACTCTAAGATTTTTTTTAAATCAGGTGAGCAGTTTCGAGATTCCCTCCTACTTCCAAACTAACAAACTTCTCCTCTTTATAGTTTAGTATCGACACCTTATTTTTTTACCGCCTTAGGTCTTCTGCATCTTCCTACTCTGTATCCATGTTAACATCCAGTCCACTCTCAACTCGGCTTCATAATTAATACGTTGGGAGTGAATAAACAGAGCTCCACAGTTGAAGTTATCGCCAGAATTACCATAATCAACGACGGCAGCGACGGCGCGAATATAATGGTGGAAAAGTATTCTGTTCCGTGTCTGTTCTATGTTCTAATGAATTTGCATTTTTATTATTATTCAGGGATGAAGCAAGTAAGTGAATATTAATATTAACGTAGATAGGTTTGCCACTTGCATGAGAACTTTTGACCTTTCTCAATAACACCATTTATAATTGTTTTTAAAGTATCACAAACATGATAATGAAAGTGCGGTTGTGGATTATATAATTCATGAAATTCTATTTTTGAATTTCAACCCATATAAACATGTATATTAGAATCATACAGTTTACCATCAATTCATACGTTAATAATAGAAATTGATTTACTAATGGATTACGTAGGCTCCAGTCACAAACATGAATGATCGTGTAATTATGTAAAGTACTCGTCGGTAACCGGTGATGTATATTATGCACTATATCACTTACTATGTAACTAGTATGGTAAGTGTTTTATTACAAGCCAAAAATTTATGACACGCAAAAAATGAGTAAGTACGTAACTAGTTTATTTATATATATATTATATATTTACTTACCTTTATTCTCCCAAAAAGATGTCCTCGTATTTATTTGAAAATATCAGTTGTCTCAACATCGCAGTCTTCTTAGTATACCTACTTTATTAGAAGCAAAGAACTGGTTTCGTAATATATATGTTTAAAATTCCAGTGTAAATTATATTTCAATTTCGAAAGGAAATAAATTTCAATATAATTCCTACTTAGGTAATCAGTTTAAAACGTAAATAATCGTTTCCGTTTCAGTAATATATTAAGTATAATTGAAACGTAATGTTTGGTTCAAAGTAAATCTGTTTTAGCCGACATTAGCAAAACATTGAGCTAGTTGAGTTCGTCTCTCCTCTGTGGATACCCTCTGTAATGCTTTCAGTGATGCCCTTACACGTTTACCGAAGTCAATATCTACCAAAGTCAACAAACGGAGACCTTTCTTCACTATATCTGGAGATACGTCTACTAAAGATTCTGCCACGTTATCTACAACCCTCTGCCTGTGTGCATCAGTCTCTATTATTTCATTATAGAACTCTGCGACTGGTTGCAAATCAACAGCGTTTCTTTGTAATGGGAGCAATCTCTCTGTTGGTCGCGCTTCATCCACGTAAGGCATGGGTCCGTTGAAAGAGTTCGGGAAATAGTTCGGTGCATCCTTCATATTATCCTGCACAGGTGGCTTCCCATCACGATTGTAATTCCTGTCATACAAAGGAGCATTTAATCTTGAATTTGCATGATTTGCTCCCACACGGTAGTTTTGCGCATCTGGGTAGAAAATCTTTCTTGCTTTGAAAACAAGATCAGGCGGTCCTGTTATACCGGGAACTAAGTTGTCTGGACTGTATGCGCCTTGCTCAATATCTCTAAAATTATTGTCTACACGACGATTGAGAACTAACCGTCCTACAGGCACGGTACGATAAGTTCCTCGTTTCCATAATCTTGTCATATCAAAAGGATCGTAATCAATTCTTGATAAGTCATCCTTTGTTAAAATATCCATTTCTAGTATCCAAGCTGGGTAATTATTCGCAGCTATGGCGTTATATAAATCTCTATTGTAATAGTCAGGATCTTCAACACGTATTACTGCCGCCTGAGCATTTGTCAGATTAACCATACCAATATCGGTTCTATAATTAAATTTCACATAGAATCGTTCACCGTGTTTATTGTAAACTTCATAGGTGTGCAATGGGAAATAATTAGATTTTCTATAACCATCAGGTATGCCAAGATCAGATTGTAACCATAAAAGCCCGTGCAAAAAGTCAGGTTTCTTTGTGATAAAGTCCCATCTCGCTGTATTGTCAACAATTCCTGTACGAGGGTTTCTTCGGAACGCGCGGATGAAAGCAGGGAATTCAATTGGATCTTTATAGAAGAAGACAGGTATGTGGAAACATATCATGTCTAGATTACCTTCGTTTGTAAAATATTTAATGGCTATAGCCTTTGCTTCTCTAGTAACGTCATTCCCGCCGAGATTTTGTCTTGCTGTTGAAAACCGAGTTACTAGTGGCGTTTTCTTGCCGATTCCATTAAAAACATCTGATTTAATGTACTTTGAGACGTCATGTGTGACTTCGAAGTATCCATATGCTCCATAGCCTTTAGCATGTACTACACGCTCGGGTATTCTTTCTCTGTCAACAAGAGACCCGACTAGAAAACTATGTTTGTTGTTGAATATATCCGTATTTATCGTTATTGTATCTCTTATGTCTATTGGGTCTCCTGTGAGCTTGGTCCACACTCCTATTGGTTTCTGAAATAGAAAACCAGAATGGTATAATATAATGCATATTTTGAAATAATATTATATGAATTAATTCAGTTCACTTCGATTCGTCAAACATTTTAAACGTTCATTAATTATTACTACACAGAACTTTTTGATAATTGTTTTGGGTATGATCATTTAGTTAGTTTATGTACCTACATAATTATAATGTTTATAAATTATTCAGAAGACAAGCACTAAATAAAAAACTATGTCCTGAAACTAAAGCCAAATAAAAACTCATGGCTTCCAATAATTTTTTCGAATGTTTTGGCAAGAAATTCCATATTTTTTATTTAACATTTTGTTTTTTTTTATTTTACATACCGGGTGCAGTTGTCTAAATTCTGCCAACTGTTGCGAGAAAGCATCTTCCGTCTCATTTTCGTATCGATAGGCAGTCACATGTTCAATAATCGCGGACACACAAACACACACGATAAGTTGCCTCATCCTTACGAAGTGAAAACGTTGTATAGGTTCGTTCATAGACTTTATATACTAGCGAAGTAATTTGTACTTAAATAAAGGAAAACGTGAATTATTAGAGCAACCCGCACTAAGTATCACTTGGCTACCGACATTGTTGTATTGGTAGTTGTCGATTATGTTTTGTTTTTGTAAATGAAAAAAGTTATAAAAAACTTTTTACAGAAAAAAGACAACCGAATTCCAAAAAAGGAACTCTTAGAATGTAAAAATAACGTTTTCGTTTTTAACCACCGACTTCCGAAATTAAAGTTATTCTATTATAAGTAAAAGTTTTTTACTTATAATAGAATAACTTTTCACTTTTTAGTTGTGGTACCTACCCCAAACAAATTCTGACAAATTAAACATCCGGAGTCACACGTATTAGGGCATAAGTCGAACGGATTACGCGTGACTCCGGATCTTTAATTCTTCTGTCTGTGTTAATGTCTTGTTTATACCTTTTTATTGTAGTAAAGGAACGTCACCTGGGTTGACAGCTGTCACTGCCACGTCAAGGGATCAGCCAAGATTAACATATAGATGGAAAGTCAAGTACCTATACTAAAAGAATATTCACAACAACTATTTTTAATTCTATATAACCACTAATACATTTATTATTTTACTTTTTTGTCTTAGTTGGGGGTTTTAGTTTTGATATCTTTTATTTTTATTATTTTGGGGTTTTAATAAACATATTTGAAATGTGCTAATTAAGCCCTTTCATTTGATACCCAGCATAACATCATTTTACAAAAAAAATGATTTTGTTCTTGACTTTTTGTCCTCTAGAGGGCGCCATATTCAATTTAATATAACGACACATAAACAGCGGATGATCAAAATGCCTTCAACGATACGTTAAGAAGTTATGAGGGAACAGATGAACATACATACCTACATACATATCTACATACATACCTACATATATACCTACATAGGTACCCAAATAACGGTCAAAATCATAACCCTCCTTTTTGTTTCGTCGTAGTCGGGTAATAAGATGGTTCTGAAAACAAAACACGATCGCGATGAGTTGCACATATTTATGTTGAGTTAAAGTAAGACTGATTTTCATTTAATTTAACATAATCAAGTAAACAAAAAATCACGGCATGCTTTTTTTTTTTTTTTCAGGATGGGAAATCATCAAATGACTTCTCCCGCTCTGGGCAGAGCGAGAGGGTGTGTCAGACTTTTACTGACTAAAACCCACCCGTGTTCCTTCCGTTGCCTGTGTGCCGGGGCCGCGTTATCCCTTTCGGACAAACCCGCAACCCCAGCAGGCAATGGTCTTTCGACCCCGTCGGTTGGTATCACGGCATGCTCGTTCCATTATCTTATCCATCGCTTTCAATCAGGCGAGATCGATCGTAAAGAGTTTTTTTTTTTTTCTATTATTTATTCTTCAACTACGTTATTTCCAAACTTACAATTTACATAGCATAGGCTAATATTATGACAATAATGTTTTAATTTTTCTACTGATTTATTTCTCAAATAATTTATTTTTTGTCAGATTGTCAGACTCCCATTCCTAACTTGGCAATTCTATTTATCCTGAAGGGATCTTGGAGAGATCGCGGTTGCGTATACTAATAAAGGCGTATATTTTATTACAAGTGTGGTCTTACTTTGGACCTTGCCATTGCCACTATCAGCAACCGCATTCTCTTATGTGTGCTTAACACTGAGGTTTAATCATTACCTACTTAACTTTTTGCAACGTTTATAATTAAGAGAAATACTGAGCTTGGTGTGGGCTGTGAAGGGGCTGTGTTGTGGCTAGTAATAACAGCCGTACGGGTCGATTGACCAGGTTAAGCTACGCTTGCCGTGGTTCATCCGTAAATGGGTGACGATCTTTCCAACCAAGACGCCTCCGTGCTTTGGAAAGCACGTTATGCCGTTGGTCTCAGCTGTCATTCGTGGATCTTTGACAGTCGTTACGGGTCGTCAGAAGCTGAGAGTCTGACGACCAGGCTTGCCAAGGGGTATTACCCAGTAACTGGGTTGTGGACGTCAGATAGGCAGTAGCTCCATGTAAAATACTGATACTGGAAGCCGTGTTCCGTATGGTGCCAGACATAAAGAATAGCACCACCCTATTTCTTCCCGTGGGTGTCGTAAAAGGCGACTAAGGGACTCACTAGAGAATGGGCAGCAGCGTTCTCTACGCATTTTAACACCATACTGCGATCGCCAACCCACCTGCCAAGCGTGGCGATTATGGAAAACCCTCCCATTTGGGGGAGGGCTATGTCCAGCAGTGGACGTCTTTCGGCTGAAATGATGATGACTGGAAGCCGACTGCAACATAGTTGGGAAAAGCCTAGGTAGATGATAACTGTCCTTGGTGTGCAAGGAATAGAGAGTATTGTATCTAGTCGATTTCTACACAGTTAATAAATGTAGAAATAATTGGTTCTGCCTGAATAAACAAATCCATCAATTAAAATACTGACATACTTATTTATAATGTAACTCGTGGAATACCAAATATAAAACAAAAACGTGCGTAAATTCTTAATCTATGTTCTTAATGGACATAATTTCAGGAAGCTATGTATTATACATAATTATATGCTGCCTACACTTTAATAAATTACTTACTGTAACACATTGGTACCGACTTTTAGTCTGTTTCTAGGTTCTATGAAATATAATAAAATTGATACTAAGCCTTTATATGTAATTCCAAAACCTAAACTTCAAAGAATTGGCTGGTATTGGCATCAAATTGCGATAAAAAAGTGTATGTCAGCTTCGACGTACGACTGGAGTTTATGTCTTTGAATAAGCAATAAGCAAAGAGGGTAAATAAACGCATCGCAAATAATGAGATTTTTTTCAAAATTTTATTTACGAACATAACAAGTGTTACGCTTTTATAAATTTCACTCCTCATAAAATTTCCATACCCTTAGGCCTTATAAGAAAATCGATTCTTAAGGAGTAAACTCCAAAAATATTTTTTTAGCTAAGTGTAACATGAGCATTATTAATTATTGTTAATTTTAGGATTTTTTTTGTGCTAACCTCTACCCATCCAATCTGCAAAGTTTCACAAGTTTCACCATTTAATTTAAAAAGGCACTGTTTAAGTACAATACCTTTGTATCTAACCAACCTTTGCTTTAATATTCAGTACTTAGCCTTCAATAAATATAGTACCGTTACTAGAAAATCGTTACCGTCTTCGTTACCGTCGTTTTGCATTTATTATTTTATACTACATTATAATTACGTATATATATATTAGGGTTATTTATTTTAGAAGTATGTATGTAAGTTTATTCTCATATTGTATGTTTATAGTTAAATTAGCGAATAATTGAGTGTTTTTATTTTATGTATATTATTTTCTCTTCTAATCTTACACACGTTGTCTACATCTCTTTAACTACTTTCCTATCGCAGGTATGCTGGAAGAGATTTCTTTAGAAATAAGCATCACCTTTGTACGTTTTTTTCTGTTCCTTTCTTCTTGTCTATTTATAATGTGTGTACATAAACTGTTAAATAAATAAATAGAAATTAAATTGTCTCTTTGTTAAATTCCCACAACAATTCCCATAGACTACCATAGAGTAAAGCATATGCAATAGGAATGCTACTAAAACAGTAGTATTTACAAATCTATGCTTGTAGAAACTAGTATTTACAAATCTATGCTTGTAGAAACGCAGAAGAGCAATGGTGGCCCAGTGGTAACGGCCGTGACTTACGAGTTGTAAGTCGTAGGTTCGAACCATTTTTTTTGGGTCCCACCCAATAACTATATATCAAATAACTTCTCCCGCTCTTGCCGGAGCGGGAGGGCGTGTCAGACTCTTACTGACTAAAACCCAGCCGTGTTCCTTCAGTTGCCTGTACATTGCCAGGGGCCACGGTATCCCTTTCGGACTTTCCCGCGACCCTGGCAGGCATCGGTCCTAGCGGACCCCGTCAGTTGTGCTGACATCACTTTGAGGCGCGCGTGGAACACTACGCGTCGTCGACCCGGGCCTGGTCCTTATCGGAAGGCGAGCTACCTATTGCTCACTGTCCGCAGGCCCGCGCCTACGGTGGCCGAGAATCGGCCTGCGATTCCCGACGCTCAGGAAGTCTCCTGCGGCGGCTAGGGGCGTGAGGGCGCGAAATTTGCCTCTCCCTCACGCATTCCGCCTCCTCCTTTGCGAGCTTTACTGCTTGGCCCGTAACGCACCCCAGCCGGGCAGACCTCCACCGTATGCTCCACCGTGTTCTCCGGGCAATCCACACAGTGGTGACACCCGGGCGTTTCCTCCCGCCTTATCCGGAACAGGAACCTTCCGAAACAACCGTGTCCGGTGAGGACCTGCATCGGGCGGAAGGTGAGGACGCCGTGGCACCTCTCTAGCCACTCCTCAAAAAGACTTATCGCCGCAATTGTGGCGTGCCCATAGGTTCGAACCCTGACAGGCGCTTTAATTTGTGTAAATTATTTTATCACCACTGCTCTCCAAACGCTGAAGGAAAAGATCGTGGGGAAACCTGTCCTGAGGCATGTTCTAGAACCAAAAATTCGAAGACATATGACATCTACCAACCCGCTCTGGGCTCGCGACTCGCGTGGTGGATTACGGCCCACTCCCTCCCACAGAGAGGAGGCCTGTGTCCCAGTAATGGGAACATTAAAGGCTGATTATGCTATGCTATGCTATGCTATGCTATGCTATGCTTGTAAAAAACCACTTAGCTTTTGGTAATATTTTTACTTTTGTGTGAACTATAGGGTTTTCTATTAACTAACTATTACTATTAACTTTAATCTGAGAAATGTAGTTAGTTTTATATTATTTAATTCATAAAGCAAAGTATTAGTGGACGCAGGACCAGTTAAACACGTGTTAGGGTGTACACGTGGAAGTAAACTTTCCTATGCATAAACCGCATTGTTTACCGTATACTATTGTTTGCCAACAAAAAAAGTTCGTCGTTATTTTAAATTTTAAATAGAACTTCCTTTGTTTTGTGCCAATACTTTTTATTGGCATTCGATTTCACGTTTTCATGCATAGACAAACTTTTTGGTTGTTTATGAAAGTTATTTGACAGATCATAAAATTGATGAGTATGGCGCGAGTCTGGTCCGATTGTTTTTTGCGTTTTATATTATTTTATGTAGTATCTACGTTTAGTACATTTATTGTGATGAGTTCAGAATCAACAATAATAGTGGCGATAAGTGTACATTAGGGTGTCAATAACCTTGGTTATATATGTATAGCAGTTATCCCTATTTTTTAAATTCAGTTATCTTATTCAAGGTGTTATTCAAAATAATACATCTATGATTCAAACATAGTCCTTCAGCACAAAAAAGGTGACAAAAGCGATATCGGCAATTACCACCCAACAAGTCTGACATCTCATATTTATAAGACTTTTATTATCCGACTTAAAAAAAGGAGGAGGTTCTCATTATGGCATTAAAAAAAAATACACTGTCCTATTTAAGGGACACTGGATGAACATGATGAGCCACCAGAACAAGCCGGATTTTGCCCAAGTTCTTCAACAACCGATCACCTTCAAACACTAAACTAGACTAGACAATACACAGAATTCAATAAACCATTATATTAAGCTTTCGTAGATTATACTAAGGCATTTGATAGTATTAAACATTGAAAAATATTAGAACACCAAGATTATGAAAAACAATACATTGACCTCTTAGAAACCATTAACAGCAATAGCTCTGCAAACATAAAACTAAATACTGATGGACCTTCATTCCAAATATTTAAGTCACTGGCAGCCTCAAGAACTCTCGAAGACCAAGGGCATTGACGTCAGCAAGAAGAGGCTGACAAACCTCCGATTTGCCGAAGATATAGCCCTATTTGACCCCACAACTCTAGAACTGCAGACCATGCTCCAAGAGCTGAGCACTGCTAGCTTCAGGGTGGGACTTGCGTTGACTCGGTCTAAAACTAAGCGCACAGCACTAAGTGTAAGATCGAGATAGATGGGCATAACATTACTTTAATAAATGTTGATGAGTAAATCTATTTGGGCCAGTTAGTTTCTTTCGAAAAAAGGTAGAATCGTTCGTCAAATTGAAAACGCCTGGAAAAGCTACTCGACGAGCTACGATCTCTCTGAAGCGCAAACTTATCAACCCGTATCCTAGTGCGTGCGTGCTCATTTTTTTCTGATTTTTTAGTGCTCAGTTTAAATAAATGACTTTTGAATATGACAAAAAAAAAAATATTGACGGAATTAACTAAACTTTTGACTTCCTACGCAAATGATCACGGACATTTAACCTCGCTCTCTCTTGCATATCTCTATTGTATAACTAGAGACGGTGCGGTGCTTCGCACGGTTTTTACGACTTGACAAAACATCGAGATTTCTTTCATATAAGTAAGTTTAATATTTTGCGTTTTGTGAATTGTTCTTTTTTTTGTGTTTGTGTATTATGTATAATTTTGAGAGTTGATTCCGTAAGGTTTATGTATACGATACATAGACCTTGAGCTTACATTTATAATAAATAAATTACGATGTTTTATCAAGACGTAAAAACCATGCAAAGCAGCGGTTCACTAGTCGCAGTCAGGAATAAAACAAACTATTACCAATCAATGTTTTAAATAGAAACAATACAAAAGCTGATACTTTACTTTACATAAAATGTTCTTTATCTCATGTTACATTTTGGTATAGGTACTATTTATTTGTGTACTTATTCTTTGTATTATATAGTATGCTGTTCTCAGTTACGTTGGCTATGCATTGTGTGATTTGTTCCCGTCTCTCTTGTGGTACTACAGTCCTCAATGCTGTTAACGCAGTTCTTACTTGACGGCCTAAGTCAATATCTACCAGAGTCAGCAAGCGAAGGGCTTTCCTTTCTACGTCCAAAGGCACAGCGACCAGCATTCCCGCAAAGTTATTTATAATCCTCTGTCTGTGCGCATCAGAATCCACTATTTCATTATAAAATTCAGCCATAGGTTGCAAATCAATAGCATTTCTATGCAATATTAATAATCTATCCGTCGGCCGATTCTCATCTACGTAGGGGATCGGTCCATTGAAGGAGTTCGGGTAATAGTTTGGAGCATCTTTCATGTTATCAAGCACAGGCGGCATACCATCTCTATTGTAATTCTTGTCATACAAAGGAGCGTTCACTCTAATATTGTGATGATTTACTCCCAATCGATAGTTTTGCGTATCTGGATAGAAAACCCTTCTAGCTTTAAAAACTTCATCAGCTGGCCCCATTATACCAGGAACTAGATTATCAGGACAGAATGCAGATTGCTCATTGTCTTTAAAATTATTATCAACTAGCTTATTGAAAACCAGTCGCCCCACTGTCACAGTACGATAAGTTCCTCTTCTCCAGAGCCTTATTATGTCAAATGGATCATAATCTAACTTATCCAACTCGTCTTTTGTAAGGATGTCCATTTCTAGTCTCCAAGATGGATAATTTCCTGCAGCGATTGCATTGTACAAGTCTCTGTTGTAATAGTCAGGATCTTCGATACCGATTGCCGCTGCTTGCACATTTGTCAGATTAAATAAGCCTAATTCAGATCTGAAGTTGAATCTGACATAAAATTGTTCACCCTCTTTATTGTATAATTCAAACACGTGAATTGGAAAATAGTGCATCTTTCTGTATCCATCTGGTAATCCAAAATCGGAGATTAGCCAAAATATTGTGTGTAAAAATTCTGGTCGTAAATTGATGAAATCCCATGTCACAGTATTATCTAAGGCGTCAGTACGGGGGTTTCTTTTGAGTGCATGCGCAAAACTGAGGAAGTCCATTGGATCTCTGTATAAAAATATTGGAATGTGTAAACATAATAAATCCAAGTTTCCTTGTCTGGTATAGAATTTCATAGATAAACCTTTTGTTTCTCGGGATAAATCAGTTCCACCAAGACTCTGTATTGCTGTAGAAAATCGTCCAACAACCGGCGTTTTCTTTCCAATTCCATTGAAAACATCGGCTGTAGTATATTTGGAAATATCGTTTGTCACTTCAAAGTACCCAAAGGCGCCATAGCCTTTGGCATGCACAATTCGCTCTGGTATCCTTTCTCTGTTGATGTGAGAACTGGCGTGGAAATGGTGTTTATTGTTGAATATGTCAGAGTTCAGGGATATTGTATCTCTTATATCTATTGGGTCGCCCGTCATCTTTGTCCATACTCCGATTGGTCTCTGAGACAAAAAATACCATTAATTTTAAATCGTGATTAATAGTAAGTATGTTATAGAGATTTTAAGTACTTACTGGATGTCGTCTCCGAAAGTCGGGCAACTGTTGTGACACAGCATCCCCCACTGTCTCATTATAGTATTGATAACTGGTCACATATTCCACAGCCACACAGACACAAATACAGACTGCGAGTTGCCTCATCCTATTCTTAACAGCCGAGTGATAAATTATTTAACAGTACCACCGTTTTATATAAAGTAACCGTAGGGAAACTGGTGCTATTACTGACTTTAATTTCGGGGTAATTATAAGCAGAAAACATACGCATATAATCCATCGATATGATTGTAAGTTATTGATGTTTGAGAATATCGTACTCGTCAAATAATTTTATTTCCGTCGTTTTTTGAGTCAATCAGAATCCTTGACGATGACCCACTGGTATCTTTTCAAACACAGTTTAAACTATGAAAAGTCCTTAGATTCTGCGATACTTTCAATGTTGTTCACTATTGTTGATTACTATTAATTACATTACGTTGCATATCGAAGTATTAAATTTAATTTACCGAAATAGAAACTTATTTAGGCTTAAATGTTCCAATCATAATGCCGATGAAATTGCGGGTATTATTATCTAGTAATGTGTTGCTTCCCACTTTGTGTTTACACCATCTAATGCGTATACATGTATGTAAATGGTTCCAGTCTTACTTAATTGGCCGAACGGCAAGAGTAGTAGTAAATGGACACTCATCCAACAACTTCACGCCCACATCTGGTGTACCACAGGGGACACACTTGGGCCCAGTATTGTTCACAATGTTTGTTGATGACATTAAATATTCCATACAAAACTCTCATTTTGAAATGTATGCCGACGACTTAAAATTTTATAGGGTTGCAATGACAAAGAACGATGGAGATCTTTTGCAAAAGGATATTGATAGGCTCTGTGTGTGGTGTGAGAAGAACAGCATGCAAGTTAATGTTAGCAAATGTTATCATATGAAATTTTCTCGTAAAAAACATAAATTTAATTCTACGTACATAATGAGGAACCAAATATTAAGTAAAGTGTCTGAAGTTAGAGATCTGGGCATCATTATCGACTGAAATGAAATTTCAAACACACACCGAAATCGTAATAAATAAAAGCAATAGAATGTTAGCATTTTTAAACCGTAACACAAGACAATTCAGTAATTTGACAGCACTGAAAGTTCTGTTTTCTGCATTAGTTCGTAGTCATATAGAATACTGCTCTATCGTCTGGTACCCAGTACATAATATCCATATTCTGGTGCTGGGCTTATATATATTGTGGTGATAGTTTTTTGTTAGTTTATGTAATGCACCACACACTACATAAACTAACAAAAAACTATCACCACACTAACAAAATACTCACCACACTATCTGAACATTTATTATTTTATATATATTTATATATCTTTTTCTTTTTTACTTTTACAAATTGCCCATTTCCTGAATTTATATTTTTTAGATTTAAGGATTTTTCTTAGTTTTTGGTTTTTTTATTTTTATTGTTGTTGTTGAAAACCTTATTTTTTCAGAACTTGTAGCTGTACAGACAATAATATGTAACACGTACTATTTTAAGACAACCACTTATGACGGGGATCGGAACTGTTTCTGCTAAACACAGGTTATTTTATAACCTATCTAGGAGAACAGTACGACACCCACTAACTAGATTAAGTCCTTTTGCTTGTGCTTTATTTATTACCTTGCTATGTAATCTAGTCCTGGTTGAACAATAAATTTATTATTATTATTATTATTATTATATTCAACGCATCGAAAGAGTTCAAATAAAATTAATAAAAAGACTCTCTTATAAAGCAGGTATAAGGAATACAGTTAAAAACTATGAAGATAGACAGAATCACTTTGAAATGAAATCTTTGCACTGGCGTCGAGATTTTGCAGGTCAAATTTTCTTATTTAAGATATTAAATCAAGGCGTGGATTGCTCACAGCTTCTATCTTCAATTAATATAAATACGCCCCGGTCGTCAGCTAGACTTCATAATTATAAGTCTTTTGCTCCTGGTGGCCGCAAAACCAAGTTCGGAAAAATAGCCCCCTTTCCTATATTCTCAGAAAGTGTAACGACATTTTTCACGATTATGACCTCGACATATTTTCAGGCAGCATCACAAAGTTTAAAAGAGCTTTGCTCAATAATGTTTCTCTTTTTATTTTTTATTTTATTTTGTTTTGTGTCTGTTTATTTTATTTTGTGTGTGTGCTTTGATTATAATTTTAGTTAGTTATGTTTTTAGTTTGATAGTTAATTCAATCTTATTTAGTTTAATTCAATTCAATTCAATTTAATTTCATTCAATTTCATTCAAATTCATTCAATTTCATTCAATTTCATTCAATTTCATTCAATTTCATTCAATTTAATTTCATTCAATTTAATTTCATTCAATTTAATTCAATTCATTTTAATTTAATTTAATTTCAATTCAAGTTAATTTTAAGCACTTATAGAAGATTAATGATATTCTGGTTCTAATTACATTGTTATCCATCTTTATATTAATTATTATTGTATAGTGAGACCTAATTAAAATGCTGTGCTTACCTACAATTTAGATGCATGCAATTCTATTGTATTCGTTAATGATATTTACTTTGAATGTCCTTGTGTGTATTTAGTTGGTTTGCCTAAATAAATAAATTAATAATCATATTATAATGATACCAGCGACCCGCCCCTACTTTGCGAGTTTTGAAGTCTGCAAGAAACACCGAGATTTCATTATTATAAGGACTTATATAGTTTAATATTAATGTATTATACACAAAAACCTTCCGAAATAAATTCTCTAAATAATAGTCAAAACCGCATCGAAATTCGTTGCTAAGTTTAGTAGAACAACGCGGTCACACAGCGACATTTTACAATTTATAGATATAGGTAGAGAGACCTATCAATTATTTACAATGAGGCCGTTGAGAGTAAATAACAGCCACGTAAATCAATCAACCTGCGACATTAATTTTTCTACGGTGTCAATTTTATTATTTATCAAGTCCCTGTCTATTCGTAATGCGTAGTTAGGTAGAAGTATGAAAGTCTGAGAAATTAAGAGACCCGTAGGTGAACCAAGGTAACCGACATAGCCCGAAGAATTGCCAAACTTAAGTGGCAGTGGGCAGGGTACATTGCTCGCAGAACAGATGACCGATGGGGCTGAAAGGTTCTAGGTGTGTGTGCGAGTGGCGACCGCGTACCGGAAAACGTAGCGTTGGAAGACCTCCCACAAGGAGGATCGATGACCTGGTGAAGGCTGCATGAGAGAAGCACAGAACCGGTCGAAGTGGTGGTGCTTGAGGGGGGGCCTATGTCCAGCAGTGGACGTTTTTCAAGTAAAATGATGATGATGATGGTGATGAAAGTTTGAAAATTGGACTAGTCTAAACATAAAAAATGAAGACGAATAAGTTCATTTTTAAAGCTTTTATTTAACTTGCAATGTATTTATGTATGTTTGTTCGCGTGGAATCTTGCTATTTTGAAGCAAATATTTTCAACCAATTGAGCTGAAATTTTGTATACACGTTTGGATGACAATACACGATAAACTATGTAACGTCATTCTAAATCCAATATGGCGGACCATCCAAAATGGCGGAATAGTTATTTTTAATGTATTTCTACAATATGGGTATCAAATGAAAGGGCTTGTTGAGAGTAACTCAAGCAACTAAGAGAATAATTAGAAATAACTAAAAAGTAAAAATAAATTAAAAGCAAAAAAACCTTTTGATACCCATATTGCAGAAGTGCATAAAAAATAACTATTCCGCCATCTTGGATGTTCCGCCATATTGGATTTAGAATGACGTCATATTATTTTTCGAGTTACTCTCAACAACCCTTTCATTTGATACCCATATTGCAGAAGTGCATAAAAAATAACTATTCCGCCATCTTGAATGGTCCGCCATATTGGATTTAGAATGACGTCACATAGCTTATCGTATATTGTCATCCAAACTAAATGTGTGTACAAAATTTCAGCTCAATCGGTTAAAGACATCTGTTTCAAAATTGAGTAGCAAGATTCCACGCGAACAAACATACATACGTATACAACGTATACAAGCAAACGTGCAGCGCAGCGTGTACGTATTGCAAGTTAAATAAAAACTTTTAAAAATGAAGTTATTCGTCTTCATCCGTTCCGTTTTTCTCACCCTGGTCCCATGTAAGATGAATGATTTTAATTTTTTCTTTGATTTTGATATCATCAAAATCATCTCCAATCCATCTATAATGTTTTTCGTTCTCCATTAGCATTATTTTCTTAGCCACTTGTATATCATCCCTCCTCATCACAATCATGTCCATACCAAGATAAGCGATTTTCTTTCTTTTTTTCTGTTACTGTACGTACGCCTCTAAAAAATATAGTCTTGCTAATTTACCTACTTTAATCCTAAAAGCAACATCCCAAATTACCTTAGCCCGAAACCATAAAGAGTCCTGCAGAAAATCGACTAATGTGAACGTTCCGTTTTCTCGATGGTGCATCGAAATGCATGAGCCATTGTGGCGGGATACTTCAGCTATGTTTTCAACATCTTTGTTAAAAACGTAGCTAGATTTTCGTTGGATACCCACAAGATGCAGCTATGAGGCGCACTAATCATAATATATCGATAATTTTTCATATCGTATCTTAGACTAGCTGTTTCTTCGCAACCATTAGGCCTAGAGTGCTCTGCTTGGCTCGGGGTCAGGTTGTAGCAAACAATTAATATGGTTAAAGATACCTATAAACGTAAGGTACATTTTTCAAAAAAACTGAAACAAGTGCCAGAATTTCAGTTTTTCGAGCACCATGGGTGTAGAGCAAGGTTTTCAGGGTTGCAAACTTAGATATAAACTATACTCAAGGGATCTAAAAACATATAAAAAATTCGTAGTAACTTGCACGTTTCCAATGTTTGATGTTGTTGACTGGGCTACTGGGCTATATTTAAAATTTTGAATTAAAATGTTCAAATCTTTGTTTATTATTATAACATCATTGTCAATAATTGATACAGTATTTAAGTATTTATGGAAGATGATGTTTTCCAATCAGTTTTAAATAAACCCCTCGTTATAATTATGTAGAAGGATGTTTGGATGAATTTTTATGTTAATTAAGCAATTGCATACATAATTAATCATTTGGTACGCCTGATTTTTAAAGAATCACCTTGCGCCCGATAGGATTTCCCGTCGGAAAAAACGGCGAACTTCCATACAAACGTTCATCCCCTTGTTTAACCACCGCTTTACAGGGAGAATTTTCAAAATTCCTTTCGTAGTGCTCACCATCGTTATGAAAGGAACTCTTGTGAAAATTTCATGCTAGACCCAGTGGTTTCGAGGAATTGTCCACCGAAGCCGTCACCAGCCTGTCACCGAGAACGAGATTATTCGAACCGAACGATCGTCCCGGTGACGACGATCTTTTGTCCACCGTGACTGAAAACGCGGCGTTTTAGTATGTTTTAATAAACAAAACAAAAAACGGGCGAACGGCTCCGGTGCGACGGCAGTGTGTTGACAAGGCCAAACGTGTTTTGCATTGCTGGCACATGAGACCGCCACAATCTCGGGCTGAGTTTGTGGCGAAACTTTAGCGACCGAGATGACGGCGCTCGGGTGACGTACGGTGAACAGTGTCCACCGTACGTCACCGTACGTCACCGTACGTAATTACTTTACCAAAGTAAATGACTGTATGTATCGCAACTTCGTCGTTGCCATTTTAAACTCGGTGACTCTGTGCGGTGTCTGTTAGTGAATGAATGAATTTAAGATCTTTATTAAGTAAACAAGCCATGTGCCGAATTTCCATAAAGACTTCCATCCCCAATTAAGATTTGTATTAAGTACTAGCTTTACCCGCCCCGACTTCGCACGGGTAGCACTAAACTCTACCTACCCTACCTGCCCTACCTACCCTACCTGCCCTTCCTACCCTACCTACCCTACCTACCCTACCTACCCTACCTACCCTACCTACCCTACCTACCCTACCTACCCTACCTACCCTACCTACCCTACCTACCCTACCTACCCTACCTACCCTACCTACCCTACCTACCCTACCTACCCTACCTACCCTACCTACCCTACCTACCCTACCTACCCTACCTACCCTACCTACCCTACCTACCCTACCTACCCTACCTACCCTACCTACCCTACCTACCCTACCTACCCTACCTACCCTACCTACCCTACCTACCCTACCTACCCTACCTACCCTACCTACCCTACCTACCCTACCTACCCTACCTACCCTACCTACACTACCTACCCTACCTACCCTACCAACCCTACCTACCCTACCTACCCTACCTACCCTACCTACCCTACCTACCCTACCTACCCTACCTACCCTACCTACCCTACCTACCCTACCTACCCTACCTAACCCACCTACCCTACCTACCCTACCTACCCTAATTTTCTCACCGTTTAAACCTTCCCTGGACTATGAGAAACATTTCAAAACCAAAATCAGCTAAATCGGCTCAGCCGTTCTCGAGTTTTAGCGAGACTAACGAACAGCAATTGATTTTTATATATATAGATAGTATAGTATCTTTATATCAATTCATTTAAAAAATTGTGTGGTTTGTTTGAAACAAATTAAATTGAATGCGATGTATTCTGTTGTTTATTATTTGCATTTTATTATCTCGTCTGTGAGCAGTTGCGAGTCATTTTTCAGTAGGGTCAGAATCCAGATATTCGCTTCTAGCTGTACTTGATAGTACTAGTTACATTAGTAGTTTGATTCGATTAATACTCGAAATAAAACAAGCTTTGAAGCCGATATTAAATATTTTATCAGATTCCAGATCCATTTATTTTTTCAAAAGACCCCCTGCAATGTGGATTGTACAATACACAGTATGAATATAACCATTAAAATCTTAAACTTAGGTAAATAAGCTTACAAGCTTATTCACAAATAAGCTTGTAAGTGTACTAAAGGTGATGCTCGAAGTCACGACTTCCCTATTGCTATACTTTGATCGAGACCGCTGTACCGCGGCTTAGGAATACGTGGCGGGTAGCGTTGACGAACGAGCGCTGACAGGACGCCGTAAGCGTTGACGAATGAGTGGCCTACACTGCCCCCACATTTCGCCCCGTTCGTATGTACGGGACGAAATGTGGGGGCGTGTTAAGCGCGGTACAGCGGTCTCGGTCAAACTATAGTACTAAGGCATACTTAGACATTGCGCTCTTCGGTCATACCTCTCCTTAAGAGGTGTCATTGCTATAGCCTTTGCTATCATTAACGCTTGTCTTACGCGTCTTCCTAAATCTTTATCTACTAAAGTAAGCAACCGAAGGGCTTTCTTTTCAATATCACTTGGTACGCCTTCTAATGAAGCAGCAAAGTTATTGGCTATTCTTTGGCGATGTGCATCGTTCTCCACTACTTCATTGTAAAACTCAGACATTGGTTGTAAGTCTACAGCTGTTCTCTCCATAACAAATAATCGTTCTGTTGGTCGTGCCTCGTCCACGTAAGGCATGGGACCATTGAAAGAGTTCGGGTAATAGTTTGGTGCATCCTTCATGTTATCCCTCACAGGTGGCTTTCCATCACGATCATAGTTCCTGTCATACATTGGAGCATTTATTCTTGTATTTGCATGATTTACTCCTAAACGATAGTGTTGAGTATCAGGATAGAATACCTTTCGAGCTTTAAATACTGAATCAGCAGGACCTACTATTCCAGGAACTAGGTTATCTGGATTAAAGGCAGTTTGTTCTACATCTCTAAATATATTGTCAACGTAACAGTTTGGTAGGTTCCTCTCTTCCATTGTCTTGTAATGTCAAACGGATCATAATTTATTTTAAGTAAGTCATCTTTTGTTAAAATATCCATTTCTAATCTCCAGGCTGGGTAGTTTCCTGCATCGATTGCATTGTAAAGATCTCTGTTGTAATAATCAGGATCGTCAGCTCCTATTGCTTGTGCTTGAACACTTGTCAGATTGAACAAACCTATCTCAGTTCTTAAGTTGAATTTGACGTAAAACTTATCACCATGTTTGTTGTATACTTCATATGTATGAATAGGGAAATTGTTCATCTTTCTATATCCATCGGGTATTCCAAGATCTGATTGCAACCAAAGAACTATATGTAGAAATTCAGGTCTCAAGGTAAGAAAATCCCATCTCATACTGTTGTCAAATATCCCAGTACGGGGATTTCTTCTAAAAGCTCTTACGAAAGCAAGGAATTCGATTGGGTCTTTATATAGAATTGGTATATGTAAGCATACTAGGTCGAGGTTTCCTTGTCTCGTATAAAACTTTACAGCAACTCCTTTCAATTCTCTACCGAGGTCAGTTCCTCCAAGGTTTTGTGTAGCTGTTGAGAATCGTCCAACTAACGGTGTCCTTTTTCCGATACCATTAAATAAATCTGCTTTAATATATCTTGAAACATCGTTGGTCACCTCAAAATATCCGAAAGCGCCGGCTCCTTTAGCATGTACCAATCGTTCGGGTATTCTTTCTCTGTCTAGATGAGATGTTAGATGGAAATGGTGTTTGTTGTTGAAAATATCCGTGTTCATCGTTATCGTATCTCTGATGTCTATTGGATCGCCGGTAGGCTTAGTCCACACGCCTAATTGGTCTCTAAAATAATAAAATGGAATATCATGTAATTACTAGCTGCCTACTATATATTTGCCACATTTACGAGTATAATGCGACAATATGTAGGAATCAAAGCAGTTAAAGTAAAATTATGAATATATTATAAGCATAGTATACGTAAACTTGAAGTTGAAGTTAGACAAACAAAAATGTAAAAATATTAGATCACATACCGGATGACGTTGTCTAAAATCAGCCAACTGCTGCGACACAGCATCAGTCGTTTCATTATAACATTGATTACCCGTCACAAATGTCGCCGCCATGCAAATACAACCACAGACGACAAGCAATCTCATCTTGACAGTCAGATACTAGCCGGTGGATAGGTTACAACAGATTTTTATGATATAGCAACGGGAAAGTACTTACCGCTCATCAGTCGAATGCCGGGAAACGCAACATTTGTTAATTGAATAAAAATGATAATATTTCTGGATGATTGGCACTTAACGAAAAAAATCGGTGGTATAAGTGTTTTCGATCTTTAATAGCTCTTAGGAAGGAGTGTATTAACACTTTTTGTGATTGACTTTTATACGTCAACGGACATCTCTGATCATCATACATTACATAGTTTTTAGGGTTCTGTAGGTACGAATAAAAAAATGGAACCCTTGTAGGATCACTCTTGTGTCTGTCCGTCTATCACAGCCAATAAGTATGATACCTGGGTAAAAAAAAAAAACTAATTAGTCCGTCAGTCAGATCAAAAAAAAAAAAATATTAGACACGTATTTTTTGCTATAAGTATCGTATTAATAAAAAATTACTTAGATAAAACGAATTTTAGGTTGGGGAGTGGGGGTCGCTACGTCAGTGGTATGTATAAAATCTACGTATACATACTCGTGACGTCATGGCACATTTTACCTCAATGTATCGCCGTAATCTTTAGATTACGTAAACAAAGAAAAAATACGTGTCCAATATTTTATTATAATCTCAAAGACGGAGCATTTTTTTTTTTTGTTATCATCCCTATTGTTTCCGAAACTACTAAACCGATTAAGTTGAACACATATGAATTTCTGTGACCCAAACACGAACGCGTAACGTAAATAAAGGAATTTTGAATATGGGGCTCTTTTTACGGGGAAAATTAGTAATTAACAAAAAAAATTGCAAGCTTTACCGTATCACATAGCAAATGAAAGTTGTTGTGAGGGTCCAAGTATTGAGCACGCCACAATCGCGGCGATAAGTCCCCTCTTTGAGGAATGGCTAGAGAGGCGCCACGGCATCCTCACCTTCCACCTGCCGGTTGCTTCGGGAGGTTCCTGTTCCGGAAAAGGCGGGAGGAAACGCCCGGTTGTTACCATTGTGTGGATGGCCCGGAGAACCCGGTGGAGTATACGGTGGAGGTCTACCTGGCTTGGGCGGAGCAGCACCGTGTCCTCGTGGAGGCGATCGGCGGCGGTGATCTCTCGCGTCCGGCCCTGGTCCAGGCCATGGTACGGAGCGAGAGAGCATGGGAAGCCGTCACCTCGAAATAAGTGCGAAGTATTAATGCTCGCAAAGGAGGAGGCGTAACGCGTGAGGGAGAGGAAAACTTCGCGCCCTCACGCCCATAGTCACCGCAGGAGACGTCCTGGGCGTCGGGAATCCCAGGCCGATTCCCAGCCACCGTACGGGCTTGCGGTCAGTGAGTAATCGGTTGCTCGCTGTCCGATAGGGACCAGGCCCGGGTTGACAACGCGCCATAAAGAGATGTCAGCACAACTGACGGGGTCCGCTAGGGCCGATGCCTGCCAAAGTCGCGGGAAAGTCCGAAAGGGATACCGTGGCCCCTGGCAACACACAGGCAAAAAAGAAACTATGACTGACATGATTGTTGACTGACACTGACAGTGACAAAAATTGCGACATTAGTTTGTTGGTTTATATCAAGTCAGGATTCGGAACAAATAGTTGAATCACATTAAAAATAAACTGAAGGTATAAACAAAACACGATATTACCCGGACTTTGAAGAAAACATTCACAAACACATCACTTCCTTAAAGCAGTAGAACGCTTCAATCTAGCGGTCTTCGCAGGAGCAGCAACCGGGACAGAGGCTGGCACAGCTGGTGCTGTCGATTCTGGTACACTCTGCTCTGGCTCACTGGGATTCGGCGCAATCTTGTCCAATTCAGCGAGGGACACAACCCGATGCCGTGTATCATTAGGACTTACTTTGGCGGTGTCCTCCTTCTACACCTCACCAGCACCATGCAACAGCAAGATCCTCCTTTGTCCCCGCATCTCTATTTGGTCGTCACTACGAGCTAGTTGCACCTGTTGCTGAATGCTGCTGAGTGCCTGCGTAAACTCCACAGCCAGGCTAGAAGTTGGGACAGGTGATGGAGGGTCCTTCTGTAGTATCTTTGTGTGAAACAACTCCTTTAATTCACTCAGATTGCTTGTTACTCCATTGTGATGAAGTGAAGTGATTTTATATTTACGTTAGATTGTAAGAGAAAAATTGTGAAGAGATAATGCTACACGCGGTTCTATGAACTTTTAAAATATTGCATAAATCATTATAACTAATGTTTCTATTAAATTACATTGAATTTAAAATAGAGTGAATTTTTCTTTGTGTTTCTGTTGCAAAACCCACAAGCAAAAACAAAAAATATTTAAAAAAAACCTAATGGTCATATTCAGATGAATTGAAAAAGATGACCACAATAGCGGGTTATGAAATAAAGGTAAACAAACGTATATATCAACTTTATTTTACATACTGACACATTTATCAAACTCGGGTGAAAACAGAAAACCATGCCATGATGTATCATTAAAAACAACTTTTACATAATTAAAAAGGTAAAAAATTACGAGGGAAAGTTTAATTTATCAGTCAAACAAAGTAAAACATGAAAGAAAGTCACCATTCCATAAACAGTTATTATTTGAAAAAGAAAATCAATTTGTATGGATTCTGCAAATATTAAGGTGTCTGAATACAATGAGACTTAAATACTTTTTAATAGTAAATCAAAATGGTTATTACTGAATACGTATGCTATGTGCACCTTTTGTCTGGGGATTCTTTGGAGGTCCTTCAGCTGTCGGCGTGTTTCTCAAAGGTAGATTCGGCGGAGGAGTTGCTTGAGCTGCCTGCATAGCTTGCGCTTGTGAGAGCGCTACTTCATAGCCAACGCTCACTCGTCTACCCAAATCACGATCGATGAGGTACATTAACTTAATCACTCTCTGCACCACCGGCGGTGTGACTGGCACAAGAGACACATATGTATTCTCAATAAATCTCTGTCTGTGCGCTTCATCTTCAAGAATGTAGTTGTAGAAATACCACAGGGGCTCCAAGTCAACAGCGTTACTTTCCAGTACTTGTAATTTCTCCCTCGGTCGCTTCTCGTCCACATAAGGTATTGGACCGTTGAATGAATTAGAATAATAATTTGGTGCATTCTTCATGTTAAACCTAGTAGGAGGCGTCCCATCACGGACGTATGTCTTTGCGTATAATGGCATATTAACGAGAATTTTGTTGTGATTTCTTCCCAAACGATAGTTTTGTGCATCCCTGTAAAACATTCTTCTCCCTCTGAACAAAAAGTCGGGTGGCCCGGGAATACCAGGCACCAAATGGCCAGGATTAAATGCCCCTTGTTCAATATCTCTAAATTGATTTTCAACATTCTTGTTTAATACCAAACGCCCAATTTGCACTGTGAAAAATGTGCCGTTCTTCCACAGTCTGGTAACATCGAAAGGATCGTAATCAACATTTTGTATGCCATGTGGTGTCATCATGTCCATCTCTAATCTCCATGCAGGAAAGTTTCCTTGGTCAATAGCGTTGTACAAATCTCGGTTGAAGTAATCCAGATCCGTACCTTGTATCACAGCCGCTTGAGCAGTCGTTATTGCTGAGAAACCCTGCTCAGTTCTAAAGTTAAACCTTACATAATGTCTCTCTCCATTCTTATTTGAAATTTCATAAGTATGAATGGGGAAACCATCCATCCTTCTGTACCCATCAGGAATACCGTAATCAGCCAATAACCAAAAGAAATCGTGAAGTAGTTCTGGTTTTTGTGTTGCAAAATCCCAACGGGCTGTGACATCAATCACGTTTGTCTGTGGATTTTTTTTGAATGCATGTACTAGGTTCAAAAAGAACATGGGGTCTCTGTACAGATAGACAGGCGTTTGCAAACACAAAAGATCTAAATTACCTTCTTTGGTATAAAACTTAATTGACATTCCCTTTAATTCTCTGCCGAGGTCAGAGCCTCCTAGATTCTGTAATACTGATGAGAACCTGACAACTAATGGTGTTCTCTTGCCAATTCCGTTGAACACGTCAGAATACGTGTATTTGGAGACGTCGTTTGTGACTTCAAAGTAACCAAAAGCACCAGTTCCCTTGGCGTGTACCACTCTCTCAGGTATTCTCTCACCATCAAAAGTTAACATCGTATCTAGAAGTAACTGATTGTTAAATTGGTCGGAGTTAATAGTAAGTGTGTCCCGTATTTCTGTTGGATCTCCATTATTTTTCGTCCATAGTCCTATCGGCAACTGCAAATAATAAATTAAATTACAACACAGAAAGTATTTAATACTTACTTCAAAACTCTTTCGGTCAATTCGCAACAACTATTTTTTTCATATCAATAATTATTAAAAACTCAAACATAATTTCAACTTACTTCCCGTTTCAAAATCTATTTATATCCTTTATTTCATTTAAATACTTTTAAATTACATTTTTAAATATAAGAATATATAAATATATAAAAACATTTAAATGTTTTATATCATTATTAAGTAATGCTCATAATTCATTGGATTTTTAAAGTTAATTAAATTGCATGCATGCACGTAATTTTTACTTTTGTTTTTTTTTTATAGCAATAGTTATTCTCTCGCAAGCACTGCTGAGTATGTGGTCCTGGTTTCGATCGGGCAAATTGTTATTGGAGTTTTCCATCTGGAATATCTCAGTAGCAGCCCGGAATCTGGATTGCAATAGGCTCGCCCCCTATTACATGAAACTATAGGACCACTTCTGCCTAACTATTCAGGCGTTATGTTATTCTATGTAACTCTTACCTCTTACGGCTTTAACTATAAACTAAAATTCAGAACACGAAAAAAATATTTGTACCCACCGGATGGTCCCGTTTAAAATCCAACAGCTGCCTTTCCACGGGTTGGTACGTCACATTCTCGTATCGAACACTTTCCACATTAAGTACCACACAAAATAAACACACAACGATTACCTTCATGTTGGAAATCGACTGTTTGTTCCGCACGAGATCAACGAAGCTTGCTTATATAATAATATAAGCATAAAAAACTAATGAACTAGCGATTAAAATTAACTTAATAGGGTTTTTTGTTATCATGTTGTACTGAAATTAAATTCTTAATCACTTCTTGATAATCGTTCTGCTCGCGCTATTTCGGCTGCATGGCTTTTCTATGCTTGATTTTCTTCTTTCATACTCCAAAATTTTCCTAATCTTGTTTCTTAGAAAACCGCCCCATAAAATGACGAATGCAATTGTCGTCTGACATGCGCTCTCCTTCTTTCTTCTTTTCTTTTTCCATTTCGTTAAATTTGTTGGTACCAGCAAGCGGGTAATTACTATACTTAACCAAAATATTTTTTCATTGTATTCATTTGAGTTTAACTTAGATGTCACTAACTATAGTCAAGGAGAATAGTGTCGGGAGTCCTGAACTCAAAACCTGCCTACGTAACTACGCCTCTTCTCATTAACAGAAAGAACGACTTTCTCTGTACGGGAAGAACTTTGCCCGGCACTGGTTCAATTACAGATCAATAGAACTAACGGGTAGTCGACCAAAGTTACTTTTCGTAAACGATTTTTTTTTCCAATCTCCATTTGAACTCCGTAAAGTAATTCACGAAATTACGGGTTAAATCTAGGTCTTTTGTAATAAATTGCTGAACAATCATCAAGTATTCAGAGATGAAATTTATTTCGTGTCTTATGCTGTGGTTCCACGGCCCTCTTTCTCACAGGGCATATCGTGCCAGGCCAGGCCGTGGGAACCGTCGATCCGATGAAACCTGTGGTGGGACTGCTCGGCAAGGGCCGTTGCAGGCCTCGACAGGCCGTGAAACCGCAGCTTTATACAGCAATCTATAGCTATAATGGCAATAATTATTTATTGAAAGGAAATGCGTGATACAGCCAGTGCACCTATTAATGAAATATTATTGCTAAAATGGCTGGAAGATTAATTTGCTTTGTACGGTACCTACGTTCATAATAATCATCGACTTGGAACACAAAATAGTTTAGGATATATTACTATCGGCCACTCCTCTGTTGATCTTTATTTATCCTTAGAACAGGATGCTCCAACAACTGCGATCTTTTTTAAAAAAACACGAAGTTCTTTATTGTACTCTTTGATAAAATATTATTGTAACTTAGTAAAAAAAAAAACGAGGAGTTGCGTAGATAACAAATTTTATTTGACATTGCCCAATTAGTACAAAAAAATGGGCTTTCAAATTGGATACTACACTACGTATACTTTACTGCTATACTATACTACTATATTGGATTGATTCAGCCACTTTTTTTTTTTGGTAGGTAGTTATCAAATAACTTCTCTCGCTCTGGCCGGAGCGGGAGGGCGTGTCAGACTCTTACTGGCTTTAACCTAGCCGCGTTCCTTCAGTTACCTTTATGTTGCCAGGGGCCACGGTATCCCTTTCGGACTTTCTCGCGACCCCGGCAAGCATCGGCCCTAGCGGACCCCGTCAGTTTTCCTGACATCTCTTTGAGGCGCGCGTCGACCCGGGCCTGGTCCTTATCGGACGGCGAGCTACCCATTGCTCACCGTCCGCAATTCCGCCACCTAAAACGTTTTTTTCTAGTCTAAGAATTAAACCTCGCGGCCATAGTAAATCTATATATCGGTACTTCGACGCCGGCATCTCGTTCTCGGTGACGACCCGATGACGGCTGCGGTGGACAAACGCACTAAGGCTGTGCATTTTCTGTCAATTAATGAATGAATTTAAGATTTTTATTAAGTACACAAGCCATGTGCCGAATTTTCATACAAACTTTCATCTCGTATTAACAAAAAAAAAACAGCGGCTAACGCTGTGTGATGTCTGTCAGTGAATGAATGAATGAACGAATTAAATTTTTTATTATGTAATAAAGCAATACAACAATTCATATGAAAAATTGAAAAAAAAAAAATACAAATTATATTGAATGCGATGTATTCTGGCATTTTTTATTATTTGCCTGTTATTTTTCTCTTCTATGAGCAGTTGCGAATAATTTTTAAGTAGAGCCAGATATTCGCTGCTAGCTGTGCTTAGAAAGTTACTTGAAGTGGATTAGTAAAAGAAAGAAAAAGAAAGAAAGAAAAATAGTTTATTCTGCACAAACAAAACGCACATATAAAGATAAAAACACATAAAATACACATTTACAAAAGTAGCCAAAAGCCTCGTGTTCATCCAATAAATAAAAATATAAAAAGTAAAACAATGTTTTTCATTGGCTAAAATAACGTGACTTACGTTTAACTCCCTCCCAGAGCTAAACGGAACGTTACAGTTTGTCCGAAAGGGTAATTTTAATTTTAATTTTATTTATTATTTAGTGTCATTGGAAAATGAGACACTGAATACCATTGACTTCGAAATCATTTCGTTCTGAAGCAGCAATTATGGTAGAAAATTTGTTACCGCCAAAAATGTGATACATATAAATAACATCACATCACGCCTTGTTTCCCCGAAGGGTTGGTCAGAGGTGTACCTTAAGTTCACCCACATTTCGCCAGTTATGTGTTTAAGTCCCATGTAATAGGGGGTGAGCCTATTGCCATCAACCGGGCACAATTCCAGACTCCGGGCTGATATTGAGAAATTCCTGTTGGAAAAACCCAATAATACTTTGCCCGACCTGGGAATCGAACCCAGTACCTCATGCTCAGCAGTAGTGCTTGCGACCGCTAGACCAACGAGGCTCTCATATAAATACTACAACTACGACAGATAAATATAAATACTATACTACTATTTATTTTCTCGCAATCAATGGTAAAAAGTAGAGTACACAACTCGTGAAAAAAAAAGTTTATATCGGCCCTCGCTCCACTCAGGATTCAAATCTAGAATCCTTCGCTGCTCTCGGGATCCAACTTAGTCCCTCGAATTAAATTCCCTTTTTTTCACTTGTTGTATAATCTAATATTATACATAATAATGCACAGTGGCTCGATTTAGGAGTCTGGGAGTGTAGTATAACAAAATGTAAAAAGAGAGCAGACCAATACCTGGTAATCGAACTTACTACTACAGGTTTGCGAAGCAGACGTCGAACCGATAAGCTCATTGCTTTGTTCAAAGTCGACTAAAATAACCGTTCCTAACAGGGTGGATTTTTGAGATGGGGCAGTAAGGGCAGCTACCTTAACCGTTTTAGCTACAGAAAAACGGTTAGGAGACTGTCCTTATTTTTTTGAGACATTTAGATCTGCATTCACAGATTCAGAAAAAAAATTACAGTCAGCAAGAAAATAGTCAGTTTCACAAAATCTTTTTATGATGTCAATTTCTTGATTCAATCATCAAAGAATCAAGAAATCAAGAAGATCAGAGAATCAAGAAAATCCATTGGACCAATTTAGGGTTGAGTACTATAAAAGTCAAAAATCACAAAAATCTTTTTCCTTCAAAAACCATTTAAAAGGTTAAGTCTAATAACTAACTGCAATATTCTAACTTTTTGGCTAATCTTTTTACAATTTTCGGTAAACTGTAGAGAATGTGAACATAATTAGATATTGCTCATCCCCCATACCAAATAGAGTGATAACTTATAGCCTACAGACTGACCAGATATAACGAAAATATCTATGCAAAATATTGTGTGATGCTGAAACACAGAAACTCAGGCAAACAAACAGATTTTCGGCATTAGAATCATTCCCAGACCTCGTAGCAATTCTTTTTTTTGACCTGGCTACTATTTTATATGTACCTATACTATGACGGAGAGGGTATGTTTCTCTTTCGTTATTATTAGCCATATTTAACTTATGTGGGCGTACTATGGTAGTGTTGGTTATTGCGCAATAGAAAAACACTTTGCTGTTCATACCAAATTATTGTTTACGTTCAAAATAACAACACAAATCATACACTGTAGGTATACGACACACCTATACCAACATAACATATATATAACGCGCGACAGTATCTAAACATATTCACTGCTGGACCAGCACCGATCAACTCTGCTTATGGGGCGATCGCATGGTGTAGTCTCTGTCAAGCGCCGCTAGGAGGCGCTGGCGCTCCGATTAGTGAAATCATTGACGTATTTCTGACATATAGAACACCCAAATACATATATATCAACTTTATTTTGCATACTGACATATTTGCCAATCTAAGGTAAAAATAGAAAACCATGCCATGTTATAATGTTAAAAATAACTTTTACATCGTTGAATAGGTAAAAAATTACGATTGAAAGTTTATTTATCTGTCAAACACTGTAAAACATAAAAGAAAGTCACCATTTCATAAACAGTTTTTATTTGCAAAATAACATCAATATCTATGGTTTCTGCAAATATTAAGGTGTCTGAATACAATGAGTATTAATTACTTATAGTAAATCAAAATGTTTATTAAAGAATACGTATGCTATGTGCACCTTTTGTCTGGGGATTCTTTGGAGGTCCTTCAGCTGTCGGCGTGTTTCTCAAAGGTAGATTCGGCGGAGGAGTTGCTTGAGCTGCCTGCTCAGCTTGCGTTCTTGCAAGGGCTACTTCATAGCCAACGCTCACTCGTCTACCCAAATCACGATCGATAAGGTACATCAACTTGATCGCTCTCTGCACCACCGGTGGTGTGACTGGCACAAGAGACAAATATATATTCTCAATAAATCTCTGTCTGTGCGCTTCATCTTCAAGAATGTAGTTGTAAAAATACCACAGGGGCTCCAAGTCAACAGCGTTACTTTCCAATACTTGTAATTTCTCCCTCGGTCGCTTCTCGTCCACATAAGGTATTGGACCATTGAATGAATTAGAATAATAATTTGGTGCATTCTTCATGTTAAGCCTAGTAGGTGGCTTTCCATCACGAACATATGTATTTGCGTAGAATGGCATATTAACGAGAATTTTGTTGTGATTTCTTCCCAAACGATAATTTTGTGAGTCCCTGTAGATCATTCTTCTGCCTCTGAACAAAAAGTCAGGTGGCCCCGGAATACCTGGCACCAAATTGGCAGGATTAAAGGCTCCTTGTTCAATATCTCTGAATTGATTTTCAACATTCTTGTTTAATACCAAACGCCCAATTTGCACTGTGAAAAATGTGCCGTTCTTCCACAGTCTGGTAACATCGAAAGGATCGTAATCAACATTTTGTATGCCATGTGGTGTCATCATGTCCATCTCTAATCTCCATGCAGGAAAGTTTCCTTGGTCAATAGCGTTGTACAAATCTCGGTTGAAGTAATCCAGATCCGTACCTTGTATGACAGCCACTTGAGCAGACGTTATTGCTGAGAAACCCTGCTCAGTTCTGAAGTTAAACCTTACATAATGTCTTTCACCATTCTTATTTGAAATTTCATAAGTATGAATGGGGAAACCATCCATCCTTCTGTATCCGTTAGGAACACCGTAATCAGCCAATGTCCAAAAAAAGTTGTGATTAATTACCGGTCTTTGTGTTGCTAAGTCCCATTGGGCCGTGAAATCGAACAGGTTCGTCTGTGGATTTCTTTTGAACGCATGTACTTGGTTCAAAAAGAACATGGGGTCTCTATACAGATAGACAGGTGTTTGCAAACACAAAAGATCTAAATTACCTTCTTTAGTGTAAAACTTAACTGCCATTCCCCTTAATTCTCTGCCGAAGTCAGAGCCTCCTATATTCTGTAATCCTGATGAGAACCTGACAACTAATGGCGTTCTCTTGCCAATTCCATTGAACACATCAGCATAAGTGTATTTGGAGACGTCGTTTGTGATTTCAAAGTAACCAAAAGCACCAGTGCCCTTGGCGTGTACCACTCTCTCAGGTATTCTCTCACCATCAAAATTTAACATCGTATCTAGAAGTAACTGATTGTTAAATTGATCGGAGTTAATAGTAAGTGTGTCCCGTATTTCTGTTGGATCTCCATTATTTTTCGTCCATAGTCCTATCGGTAACTGCAAATAATAAATTAAATTAAAACACAAAAAGTATTTAATACTTCAAAAGTCCTTCGGTCGATTGCAATGACTAAACAGATTTTCATGATTATCTGAATTTTATCATTAAAAAAATCAAACATAATTTCAATTTACTTCGCGATAAAAAATCTATCCATAGTGTTATTATTATGTAATGCTTCTATTTCATTGGTTATGTAAAGTTTAGCGGGCACGTAATTTTTATTTTTGGTATATTTATTATATCAGTTATTAGTCTCTCCCAAGCGAGACTGAGCACGAGGTCTTGGGTTCGATCGGGCAAAAATGTTATTGTATTTTTCCTTCCGGAATATCTCAGTAGCAGCCCGGAGTCTGGATTTCTGCCCTGTTGATGGCAATAGGCTCGCCCTCTATTACATGGAACTTAAACATAACTGGCGAAATGTGGGTGTACTCTAGGTACCTTACCTACGGAACACAGGCGTTATGTGTGTTATGTTATTCAATCTAACTCTAAACAAAACGGACTAAACGAAAAAAAACATTGTACCCACCGGATGGTCCTGTTTAAAATCCAGCAGCTGCCTTTCCACGGGTTGGTATGTGACATTCTCGTATCTGATACTTTCCACATTTAGTACCACAAAAAATAAACACACAATTACCTTCATGTTCGAAATCGACTGCGTGTTCCACACCCGGCCAACGAAACTTGCATATATATCCTTCATTAACCACCAATTAGAGATCAATTACATCTAGGTGTGTGCATTTAAAAGAGTTTTTTTTTAATATTTCTCGTATGTTATACTGAAACGTTCTTAATCACTTCTTTGTAACGTTTCTGCTCGTGATATTTCGGCTGTTTTTCCGAATCTTTTATCTTCAGCCCTTCATGTTCATCAGTCCTTATAATTCCTGTTTAGCTAAATACGACGGTTTGGTCGAATAGTATGACTCATTAATCCTATTGAAATAATAGAAGATTAACTTTCAACGTCATTATTTCTCTGACAAGAAGGCATTATATACATTATATGAACGGTCGTACCTCCTTTTTAAATAGTTATAAGTATAAGTCGACCATTTATGACGGGGTTTGGAACTGTTGCTCCTAAACACAGGCTATTTAGTAACCTATCGGGGAGAACAGTACGGCACCCACTAACAAGATTAAGACACTTTATGTTTATGCTTTGCCTTGACATGTAATCGAGTCGAAAAGAACCAGCCAGCCCTCTTATCACGTGAAGTGTCGACCAGTTGGCTAGAAATTTCCTTAATTAAAAAGGAGACGCGCACTCGGACCCCATGACTCGAGCATTTTGACCCCAAACGGCTCAAAACTGTAGTTACCCATAAGGTTGATTTGCGCAGCTTGAGGATCTCAGCAGCCGCAGCAGCGGCGCCAGCACAACCCGCCGTGCTAGGAACATGAGATGGTGCTAGAATGTCGACACAGTTTGCGTCCCGCACCAGAGGCCTACCCACCTTCCAAGGCGACAATGTCATCCCGTCTGGTCTCTTCCCATCGTCCCGTACCAAGCCGTTTGGTTCTAATACCGCTGGTACTCCGGCGGTGACAAGGGCTCGACGATTAATATCGTTGATGCCTGGCGTTGTCCTTGTTGAACGATAAGTCTTTATTATTATTATTTTTATAATGAATGATTGTGTGTCATCTTCAACATCTAAGTATCTTTATTTTGTGATGAATTATTACGTATTCTCCGCTTTATTCCTCTCCTTTTTCTACTTTGACATTTTTATCGGCATCAGCTATCGGGTAATTTCTAATATCAATTTTATTGCCAGTATTCTGTTAAGCTTATCTTGGATTTTAATAACTTGCAGTCAATGAAAACATAGTAAGGACACAGAAACTCACAAATATGAATTCGCCAATAAGAAAGGAGCCTCTTCTAACACTGGGAAGCAACGACCATCTCTGTACGAGAAGACCTTTGCCCCGCACTGGATCAATTACAAGTTAATAGAACTAACGGGTAATCGACCGAAAACCGAATCGAGCGCATCAATATCACAAACGGCTGCTACCTTTTCGTATAGGTAGGTACTAAGCCTATAATTTCCCACTGATGGGACACAGGCCTCTTCTCTTCGAGAGGGAGTGGGGTATAATCTACCATGCTGGGCCAGTGTAGGTTGGTAGATGTCACAATGTCTTTTAATTTTGTTTAATTTATGGGTAAAACCTAGGTCTGATACGTATAATAAACTAGCTTCTGCCCGCCATTTCCTCCACCTGAAATTTCTTGTTTTAAAATCAAATATATCCCATGACACTCGGCTATACTATACAATGCCGCCCATGGATATGCGACCGTCCGTATTTTTCTGAAAATTCATGAAAAAATATCGGAAAATAATGTTAAAAGGTCTATCTTTAATTATATTTATTTTATTTTTATTTTATCTTATAATAATTTTTTTTTTCAATATAACTATGATTTTATGAAATTACATTTGCGTTTTTTGAATAAATACTGTTTTTTTTCTAGACAAAAATGTCTTTAACTGCGTTTTTTTTTTCATAGTCGATTAATTTTAATAAAACTGTTAGTTAATCCGATAAAATAACTCTTCATACTCAAAAAATTCTAAAACATGAAACATATTAAAGATCAAGTTAATTTTCGAGAATTTTTCATGAATATTCAGAAAACACGGGCGGTCACATACCCATGGGCTACATTGTAGATTCACATTAGCGAAAGAATTTTCAGAATCGAGTCACTAGTTTCGAAAATTCTTTCCGTAATGAAAATTCGTTCCGAAGGTTACCACGTACATACTAACTGACTTTTACCTCTTAATTATATTAGGGGTTTAAATATGAAATTGCGTTTTATACTGCAAAAAAAAAATATATCTAGGGTAAAATATATTTATATTATCAAAGTATTTACTCTCATTGTCTATATATTTCTGCCATCTCATATGAAGGTCATTTATGTCTTTGCGGTAGAACTCTGAGGACCTGGACTCAACAAACTGTGTGAAGGCATTTTGGGAACAGTATTGTTGCGGAGTTTGATAAAGATTCAGCCAAAGCGTTGTTCGCTTGCGATTATCGTAAAGAATCCACTTTTCATCACACGCCACAATATGCCCCAAAATCACTTTATTTCTGTACCGGTTCAACAATGTAAGATAAGTTTCAACGCGCACTTCTCTATGCAGATCAGTCAAATCATGGGGCACCCATTTTTTAAGCTTTTTTTATCTTATCGATTTGATGCAAATGGGTCAATATTGTGGGTATGCTAACATCAAACTATGCCGCTAATTCTTTGGTAGTTTGATACGGATCAGCTTCCACCATTGCATTAATTTCATCGTTATTTACCTAAGTGGCTGGTCTTCCTCTGGGTTCATTATTCAAGTCAAAGTTTCGACTACGAAAGCGATTAAACCAAAATCGTACGGTGCGTTCATTAGCCGTATCTCTTCAAACACAACTTTGATAATGCGAGCTGCTTCTGCTGCTTTAGTTCCACGTCGAGACTGAATTCAAAGATTATTCTAATTTTCAGTGTATCCATCTTTACTTTAGAAAAGGAATGAAAAACAATTGTAAGAAGATTCGAATGTTGTACATCTTGGGAAAAAAGTTTCACTCTGGAATCTCACACCATGCAGGTTTAATTTTAATTCAAATTGACCAGTTTGTAAAAAGGCAATTTCATATTTAAAAACCCCTATTAATAGTATAGATTGCTGAGCAATCACAATAAATTGTTGTTGATTGTCTTATGTCATTTTTACGTTCGAAAAGTGCTGATTCTCAGCCTAGTTTGAATAAATGACTTTTTGAATTTGTAAGTATGTATGTAGGGGTAATCTCCGGAACTGCCAGTCAGATTTGAAAAATTCTTTTTGCATTGGATAGTCCAATTCTTGAGGAAAATTATAGGCTCGGACGAAGTCGCGGGGACAAGCTAGTCGCTAATAAGCCAATAATTATTTATTGAAAGGAAATGCGTGATACAGCCAGTTCGACTATTACCGGACCTAAAATTTCTAAAGGATATTATTTTATTTGAAATGAAATGAAATTAGCTTTGTACGATCTCGACCTACGTTTATAATAATTATCGACTAGAAACACAAAACCGCTTTGGATGTATCCCCTTTTTGACGTTAATTATTCTATTGCAATTAGCCAGAACTCTGTTGATTTTTAATTATCCTTAGATCAGGATGTTCTAACAACTGCAATATTTATTTTTCAAAAACAGCTGGATTTTTTATGGCTTTATCCTAGTTTTTGATAAAATATTATTGTTAGTTAGTAAAAAAACCACTACAAGGTTTTTGTGTAACTATTTTGATTTAATATTGTTCAATTAGTACCAAAAATATGGGCTTCAAATTGCATCACCATTAATCCTGACACCTGAAACGAAATTTTCTGGTCTAAGAATTAAACCTTGCGGAACACTCATTATGAACGCAAATTCTGAACATTCCTTAATTTCCTATAATTTCTACTCAAGGCTGCGCGACGTTTGCTTAAGTAAATTTTCTATTATTCTTGTGATCTTAACCTTGTCAAAAGTTAGTAGGAAGTGGGAGTCACCAATGTCAAGAGTATAATTAGAAGAAAAAAGCATAGAACATTATATTAAACTTCCGGGGACAATAGTAAGGTAAGTACCGTGGGCTTGTCAAGCTATAAAGAAAAATAAAGGAATGGGAAGAGAGAAAACCAAACCATTGATGATTAAAATAAAATACTTTATACTCCATCGTTACACATAAACCAAATACACATTTTTTATCATATCCACCGAAACTGTTATCAATTACTTTGTATGATTTCCTACTATTCAATTTAATACTCAATTTAGCATTGAAGTTGCACTTTACACTTTATTTATAATTATCTTGTGCACTTTTTGTATAGATTGGTGTTTTAGGAGCTGGTTCTGCATTTGGTGTGTTTCTTATAGGTACGTTCGGTGGAGGAGTGGCCTGTGCTGCTGCTTGCTGGGCTCTTCTCTGTGCCAGAGCTACTTCCAACCCAATACTCGCCCGCGTACCTAGATCACGATCAATAAGATACAACAACTTTATAGCTCTTTGTACCACCGGCGGTGTGACTGGCGTAAGAGACAAAACCATAGTCTCAATAAACCTCTGTCTATGTGCCTCATTTTCAAGAATGTTATTGTAAAAATACCGCAAGGGCTCCAAGTCAATAGCATTTCTTTCCAATACTTGTAACTTCTCCTTCGGTCGCTTCTCATCCACATAAGGTATTGGACCGTTGAATGAATTAGAATAATAGTTTGGTGCGTTTTTCATGTTAAACCTGGTAGGTGGCGTCCCATCACGAACGTATGTATTCGTGTACAGTGGCGTATTTATGAAAATGTTGTTATGATTTCTTCCCAACCGATAATTTTGTGTGTCTCTGTAGAATATTCTTCTGCCTCTGAACAAAAAGTCAGGTGGCCCAGGAATACCGGGCACCAAATTGGCAGGATTAAACGCTCCTTGTTCTACATCTCTAAAATGATTTACAACATTTTTATTTAAAACTAAACGCCCTATCTGCACGGTGGTAAATGTACCATTCTTCCAAAGTCTGGTAACATCGAAAGGATCGTAATCAACTTTTTGTATGTCATGTGGTGTCATCATATCCATCTCTAATCTCCATGCAGGATAGTTACCTAGTTCAATAGCGTTGTACAAATCTCGAGTAAAGTAATCTGGATCAGTTCCTTGTATCGCAGCCGCTTGAGCATTAGTTATATAACTAAAACCTTGCTCCGTTCTAAAGTTAAACCTTACATAATGTCTGTCTCCATTTTCATTAGAAATTTCATAAGTATGGATGGGAAAAGAATCCATTCTTCTGAAGCCATTCGGACGTCCATAATCAGATAAAGTCCAAAAGAAGGTGTGCATGGTACTCGGTTTTTGTGTGATTAAGTCCCAACGGGCCGTAAGATCTACCAACATGTTAGTCTGGGGATTTCGTTTGAAAGCATGTACCATAGACCAGAACAAAATGGGATCTCTGTATAGATATACGGGTGTCTGTAAACACAAAAGATCTAAATTTCCTTCTTTAGTGTAAAATTTTACTGCCATGCCTCTTAATTCTTTGCTGACGTCAGTTCCTCCGACACCTTGAGCTGCACTTGAGAACCGAACAACTATTGGCGTTCTCTTACCAACTCCGTTAAACACATCTGCATAAGTATTCTCGGAGACGTTGTTTGTTACTTCAAAGTAACCAAAGGCACCTGTTCCCTTAGCGTGGACCACTCTCTCGGGTATTCTCTCTCCATCAAATGTCAGCATTGTATCGAGAAGTAACTGATTGTTAAATTGATCGGAGTTTATCGTTAGTGTGTCCCGTAATTCTGTTGGATCTCCATTATTTTTAGTCCATAATCCTATTGGTAACTGAAAAAAACAAGAAAATTTTAGCGCATTCATGCGTTATTTTGAAAAACACTTATCTACGTGTCGAATAATAATAAAGAGCTATGTACACAATATTAGTATGACTGTGAGTTTTTCAGAAAAAAACTACACTACACTATAATTTTCAAAAAGGTTAAGCGGGGTACAAAACACTTTACAAAATTGACTTTTTTTTTCATAAATTCTTTCGATTTCTTTTTCCTGTTTATCCAACTATAAGACTGTTATAGCCTTATTTAAACAATTGTTACCTACCGGATGATCCCGTTTAAAGTCTAGAAGCTGTCTATGCGCTGGTTGGTACGTGACATTGTCGTATATAACACTTTCCACATTTAGTACCACGCACAACAAACACGCAACGATTGCCTTCATGTTGGAAATCGACTGCGTGTTTTGGTGGCTTTTTAGCTAAACTCGCTTATATAGCCTTTAATTAACTGATTGTGAACAATTATATCTCTTTGTCTGCATTTGGATGCATTCTGATTTATGATTTTTGTAATTTCATACATAATAGCTTCTTCCTAAAATATTGCTTGATAGTCTTTATATTCTGGGGTTCTGTTTATTTTTGTGTTTTCATCAAGCCATGAATTTGTTCTAGGCGTAATTCCTTTATTTTTATATGTAGGTATCAATACTATATGTTTCAAGCTTATTAAGCATAAGCGGTATACAAACCTCGTTATCATGTTTTCTTAATCTTAGACACTTTATTATATTATATTTTTTGGGCAGTATTACTTTTGGTCTTGAATCTACTAAACTAATATGTATGTATTATAAAGAGAAAATATTTTTGTATGTTAGTTTTTTACGCTTTCTCGCTAAAACGGCTGAACGGATTTAGATAAAATTTGGCACATGGGTAGACTATGACCTGAGTTAGGAAATAGAATACTTTTTATCTCGATATTCCGACGGGATCGAGACTTATGCGGGTTTTACCGCGGGGTGCAGCTAGTATTTTATATTTTTAAATGTTAAATTCTATTAGCTGACATAGGTAATCTTCAAAAATTCATGAATTCAAATCAATCGAAACGTGATAACATTTGTAGCAAAAAAATCCAATCAAACCTATTCAACAATTAGTAATAATGAAAGGAAATGCGCATTATAGCCACTCCTGCTATCATAGAACTACAAGTATGAACCAGCGTTGAAGTGTTAATTTATAATATAGTTTTTGGTTTCATAATTAACACATAACGTCACGCTTTGTTTCCTCGAAGGGTAGGGCAGAGGTGTGCCAATAGTACACCCACATTTCGATAGTTAAGTTTAAGTCCCATGTAATAAGGGGCGAGCTTATTGCCATCAACCGGGCACAAATCCGGACTCCGGGCTGCTAATGATGCTGAGTTTCAATCCTTAATAACTGTAAAAAATAAGGCTGCAAGTAATTTTAAATACTATGGGTTAAATTTCGTCATGTTAATTTTATTTTTAGCATCACTTAAAACTATATGCTCATAACTGGTGAAATATGGGCGTACTCCAATATGTTTGAACTATAAAAACCAATGATAATTTTAAATATATGAATTATTTTAATTTTAATATTTGGTGTTGGAATTTAAATTTTTATTTCAAAACATAAGTACGAGTATAATAAAGGTAAAAAAAATTACTTAATTTATCCTATCAGAATAACCCTTTAATCAGGCACTTTATAAAAAAAAAGGTATTTCCTTTATAGTTGGGGTATGAACCCAAAAGCTTAATTTTAGCTTATTTTAAATTATTTTTATTTATTATAAATAATCAAATTTTAATTCTAATTTATTTTATTATAGATAATAGAATTATTTTATTGGAATAGGTACACCTCTGCTTAGCCCTTCGGGGAATACAAGCGTAATGTTATGTTGTATTCTATTAAAACTAGGTACCGAAACCGGTATTATGATCAATACGGGTATTTTTTCGGTTAAAAAGTTTATATTTTTTACAGGTATTTATAAAGGTTACCTAAATTGGATACAACCAGAATTAATACCGGCTACCGAAATAAAAATTATCTCTATCTTACACGTGCCGTCGGCATTAATCAAAGGGCGCGCATCGCCTGTGTGTGTGTGTGTAACCGGTATTAAAGCGGTAACCTAAATGAGGTCACATGTTTCTTCTTCTTGGTAACCCAAATAGCGGTAACCTTAGTCGTAAAAGTAACCAAAATTCTTCGATACCTGTTCCGTAATTTATAAAGGTAAAATATAATAGACGGTGTATATTTAGTAACCTAATCTGCTTAACTGTTCTTAAAGAGCCATAAAGAACCTTGTAAGAAATCGACACGTGTTTCACCTCTTAACAAGGCATCCTCAGGATGACGATTGACTAATTGCGGACCCGGACTCGACGTGTTGACTCGTCAAGCATCGAAAGCAGTGCAGCGCAGTCATCCTGAGGATGCCTCGTTGAAAGGTGCAACACGTGTCGATTTCTTACAGGGTTCTTTATTATTATTTATTTATGACTCATTAAGAACAGTTAAGTGAGATTTCCGCAAAGTCACGCCAAATATAAATAATAGTCAATTAACTATTTGTAAAGGTCCCTGGAACTATATCAAAACGTTCCAATGACGGCAATCATTTTTAGTACCTAACAGTAATCTATATTCTAACAAAGATGGCAGCAGATAATGGTAGACGAAGATATGAACCTGTCGCCAGCAACAACGATTGGAAATAAACTACAAGAAAACCTTGACAGAGAACTTTATTCGTTTCTTTACGATGTCGTAAATAAGGACTAAGGATGTCAAAGTTATTGAACCCCGGAAGTTCTGAAGCTAAATATCTCGTGTTCTACTTCAGTGAGGACATATACTTAGAAATCTATACGCGCATCTATTTATAACTAAAGTAATATTATAAAGAGAAAATATTTGTTTTTTTGTATGTTTGTAAGTTTGTATGTTTACTTTTTATCTCGATATTCTCAAAGGATCGAGACTTATACGGGTGAAACCGGGCAAACGCAGATAGTACATAATAATAAAAATGAAATGCTATTCGTTGGTAAGCGCATCACTTGAGAACGGCTAGACCAATTTGGCAATTTTTTTATTTTAAAATATTTTTAATAGTCCGAATAAGGTTTTTATGGAAAGAAAAGTTGGAAAAGTTGCCTTGTGTATAAATTTTTCTTCATTTTTGTATGAACTTATTGAAATTTTAACAGGACGTCTGCCGAGTCAGTAGGTATATAAAAAGTATGTTTAAATTGAACAAATACACAGATATTTTCATAATGGTTTTGTAACTTAGTAGTCGTAACCGTATGTATTTGAATGGGATCGCAATATAAGAAGTTTATTATGAGTTTAAAAACTAAATTTTCGTTGTTGATTACGCCTTGTGACAGACAAACATACCAACCAAAAAAAAACAGGCATCGTAGGTTTCGATTGGCACGTTTTATATATGGAACTATAAACAGGAAAATAAACATGAAATCCCGGAAAGCCAGTTCGTCATCTACCAACCCTAGCTGATTGATTGAACACAAACAAGTGGAACCTTGCTTCTTTCGCGATTCATTTATTTTTAGATCTTTACCTTTTTATGTAGATCTTGTCATATCTGTTTATATATTTATACGAAGGCAGTTGAAATGTATGCGGGCCCTTTTGGATTGTAATTTGATTTGTGGGTCACTGTAGATACGACATCTCTTGGGCAATACATTTTCGTATATATTTTCGGTAGAATATTTTACTGGTTTTTGTATCGAAATTTTGGTGTAGATAAGAGAAGAAAAATCTACAAGACGCTTCATGTTACAATGACTTACCCACACTTTGTCGGCAGTTGTTCTCGTCTAACAATGGATTACATTGGATTGTTTATTTGATTGATTATTTTATGGTTTTCCTTTCATTTAATTTAGCATGTTTTTTAGAGAGATTTGATCCTTATGATTGACCCTATCGATAGATGCCATAAAAGTACAAAGTGTAATTTTTTCGGATTTTAGCCCATTAGATTCCTGAGTGTTGCTAGGGACTTTTCGAAAATCTTTGAATGCAGATGTGTTTCTTTTTTAAATAACATAATGTTTCCTTTGAGTAAAATTTGCTATCTCCAGTATTTAGAGTACTTTTCCTCCAGGTGAGGTTCAAAAATCCCACCCTGTATATGTTTGTTCCATGTATGTACAAACAAACATTGTAACACAGGCCTACATTTTACCA
Source organism: Agrochola lota (assembly GCA_947364205.1). Taxonomy (NCBI): domain Eukaryota; kingdom Metazoa; phylum Arthropoda; class Insecta; order Lepidoptera; family Noctuidae; genus Agrochola; species Agrochola lota. Next base: position 5,125,152 of record OX376231.1, on the reverse strand, counting down.
AAACGTTAGGTAGTCAAAGTAATTGTTTCGTAGTACGATGAAATTAGCTTTCTTTTGTTTATAAAAAGTTGTAACAAAGAATAAGGCCCAGACTCCACCAAAGCGGATACGAGACGAGAGGAGAGGAGATGTGAGCCTCGCCGAGAGGTAGGCAGCGGTACAAAGCGGAAATGTGAGCTGTGCCTCGCAAGCTGGCGACGGCGTGCAACAAAATAAACAACTACCCAACATTAACCCAATAATAAATTTAAACTACCCTACAGCAATATTCATAGTAACGTGGTGTAGGTGGATGACCGTTACGTTCAAAATAATTCATCACTCCCGACATTCTAATCGAACGTGATTGATTGAACGAACGAATGTGTATGCAATCAATTATTTTGTATATGATGTTGTTTACTTACTTCATCGTTTTAAATGATTTAGATGGTAAACGAAGAAATTCATTATTATATTAAGTAAGTGAACATATAAGTGATTTAGTGTTCACTTATTGTAAGCTTATTTTGTATATTAAATAAATAAATTAGTAAAACAAATAAATACAAAGGTACAGCAGCAAAGGGGTCAGCGACAAAAATCAAATCGAATTGAAAAATTTAAACGAAAAGAACATGAGGATAAAATACTGAAATCCTACAATTAATCGAATAATTTTGTCTCAACTCAGATGTTTATCGAATTTTATCGTATGTCCAAAACCAAAACCACTTGCTGGGTAATTGTATAACACCCATAAATCAACAATTGATCGCAATGGGTTTCATTTTGACAGTTAACCCACGTTCATTGCGTTATTCGTTGTTTAGCAGACGAATTTTTCAAACCTATTAAGCAGTGGATTACCAATATCCTTCAAAACTCTCGGATTGTGATTGAAAGTGTGTTACGCAATTAGGTTGCTGGGCAGTCATCATTGAGCTATGCTACCTCCTTGAGTGGCTAATATTTTTACCAGGGCATGATCTATTCTAAAATAGTTGGAACCGACACCCAAGACGAAGAAGTATATCACAATAGATTACAGATTTCGCCATCCACGTAGACGCGCCCCACTCCGCGATTACTGTTTAGAGGTATGAGGAACAGGGTGTAAAGTTCACTCATCCTCTTTAGAAACGGGAGAATCCTCCGACCAGACGGGAGTCGTGTCTGGCGGGCAACTACCCAGAGTTTGAAGTCCGGAGCTTGTATATAAGTCCATCACGCGGTAAACTCTAATTGCGCGATGCAGGATTTGTGTGACGTCAGGTCTTTGATGCGTCGTTCGCATGTGGCGATGTAGATGCCGCCACAACTGTACTATAAGCTGTACTTTAGTACGGAGCGGAGTGGAGTGGGGCGCGTCTTCGTGGATGGCACTATTTATAGTGGTACCTTTTTTTTTTTTTTGAGGTTGGGAAAAAGTCTGACACGCCCTCTCGCTCCGTCCGAGCGGGAGAGCGCTGCAAATGACTTCTCCCGCTCGGACGGAGCGAGAGGGCGTGTCAGACTTTTACTGACTAGAACCCACCCGTGTTCCTTCCGTTGCCCGTGTGCCGGGGCCGCGATATCCCTTTCGGACAAACCCGCAACCTCAGCAGGCATTGGTCCTTACGGACCCCGTCAGTTGGTGCTGACATCTCTTTGAGGCGCGCGTGGAACACAACGCGCCGTCGACCCGTGCCTGGTCCTAACCGGACGGCGAGCTACCCATTGCTTACCGTCCGCAAGCCCGCGCCTACGGTGGCCGGAAGTCGGCTCGTGACTCCCGACGCCCGGGGCGTCTCCTGCGGCGACTAGGGGCGCGAGGGCGTGCAGCTCGCATCTCCCTCGCGCGCTCCGCCTCCGCCTTCGCGAGCATAACTGCTTCGCAGAAGGAGGTGACGGCGTTCCATGCACTCTCGCTCGAACCAGGGCCGGACGCGAGAGATTGCCGCCGCCGTTCGCCTCCGTGAGGACACGGCGGTGCTCCGCCCAACCAGGGCAGACCTTCACCGTATGCTCCACCGTGTCCTCCGGGCGATCCACACAGTGGTGACACCCGGGCGTTTCCTCCCGCCTTATACGGAACAGGAACCTCCCGAAACAGCCGTGTCCGGTGAGGACCTGCGTCAGGCGGAAGGTGAGGACGCCGTGGCGCCTCTCTAGCCACTCCTATAAAGAGGGGACTTATCGCCACAATTTTGACGTGCCCAGCGCTGGGTTGTGACAATCGCACTCTCCATGCTGCCATGAGATCCCGCCGGAGCTCTGTCCGCTGTGCCGTGATTTCTCGCGGCAGCGGAGTTACACCCCGGCGTTTCGCCTCCTCGCGACACTCCCAGATCTGCGCGAGGACTTTTGCCTCCAGATCCCATGGCGGCAGTCTGGCAAGAAGGCTCGCCGCCTCACGGGAGACCGTGCGATATCCTCGGACCAGCCTAATGGTTTTATAGTGGTACCTAACGCTACCTTCCTATTTACTTAAGCTATAATGCTATTATCTATTATAGCTATTGAGGAGCTCATGGCTAAGTAATAACTACCGCACGGGTCGCTCCATCAGGTCGCTTGTCGGGGTTGGTCTGTGGATGGGTGACAATCTTTACATTCCGAGACTCCTCAGTGCCTCAGAAAGCACGTTAAGCCATTGGTCCCGGTTGTTATTCGTGGATCTTTAACAGTCGGTAAGGGTCGTCAGAAGCCCGAAAGTCTGAACACCAGTCTTACCAGGCCACGATGCCAGATAGGCAGTCGCGCCATGTAAAATACTCTAGTATTCAGCTGCATGCGGTTAGACATGTGGTTAGGTAGATTGATATCATAATGCTATTATCAGAGAAGGAACGTAAGTACCTGTAATCACAACATATTATAAAACAACGTCCCCCGTCCGCGTCTGTCTGTCTGTCCGTCTGAACGTGATAAACTCAAAAACTTTTTTTTTTTAAAACGTCGCCCCGTAATTAGAATTTCTTCTTGTATCGTGGGTGCGTTTACAAACATAGAAACTCACATACACTAACACCCAGACCCGGAAAAACTACTTGCAGATCATACAAATATTTGTTCCGTGCGGGGATCGAACCTGCGACACGTTGCGCAGCAGTCGATCGCTCAGCCACTGCGCCAACCGTGTCGTCAAAAATATTAATTCATTAAAGGTTTTGTGTAAATTGGCTGCAATATGACGATGACTGTTGGAGATGTCGGAAAAAATCATGCCGACTAGGAGCTTTGTGCCGAGAGTTACATGAAAACAATGTATTACGGAATTAATACATTGTTTACCTGGATTAACACATAGGGTACTTTTAATCTCGGTAGTGTACGTTTCCCCTGGGATATTTTCTGACATTCACGTGGGTGAAGCCGCGGGCAAAAGCTAGTATAGTGCTAAATGTGCTAATTGATTCAAAGTTCAACCAAATCAATTCTGCCAAATGAATGGGCCTGATTCAAAAGCAGATTGTATAAAAGAATCGATTAACGCGGAATGACCTGCATAATGAAATGTACATTTTATAGAGGGAGGGATAGTGAAGTTTTAAAAATATTCAGAAAAATTATTAAATATGGAGTTATTTGGTAACTCTAACTTGAAATTTTGCGTAGGCGATATCCTTTTAAAATACATAACATAGATCTAAATTGGATCAAATCAAACATGGAACAGGATAGTTGCTTTTTTTATGTGCAAGATCTCTCCTCTCGTTTACTTGCAATCTTGAATCTGTGGGAGTGATTTCGTGAAAAGGGACGGAAGTGTGTAACAGGAAGCCGGGAACTGCACGCTATTGGATTTGCCCAATGAGCGCGCGCGGTGCTAGAGTTGGCCTTCAGATGATACCAACCCATTTTCCGAGAGGTTGGTACTGCCAGCCAAGATGTCAGATTTTTTTTTACTCTCTCTTACTTCATAAGTTAACGCTTCCAAGCCAATTATAAGCGTTCAACATAACAAATGGGTAATAATAATCGCTTTATCGCCAAACCCACTAATTCCTTGGATAATGCGGATACCATTAATATTATATCACCTGCGACCTGCATAGAACAATCGATGTCGTACGTCTCGCAATTCTTTTAAGGAACTAAGACAAACAACTCAAAAATTAACTTTAAAGCTTAAGGCATAAAGTTGACATTTAATAGATACCTAAATACATATTGACCTGAGTCAGACCGGGAGCAGAAATAGGTCAGGCGGGGTCGCTGTCTCACTCCAATTCTTTTTAATTGGTATATATACCTTTGAAAGTGGGTAGGATGTGGATTTCACATGTGGATTGTAGAATACTGGACGGCTTTGATCGAATGTGAATGACGTTTATTTTTGGTTTATTGTATTTCCAGGTAAAGGGATGAGTAGATACTTATTGGGTCAAATACGAAGTATCACGAAGATAATTTACTTAAACTACCGAAAAAGAAGTGACATGAAATTGCTCTCTATGTTTACATACACTTACAGTGCGTTCATTACAACTTGTCGCGTGACGCGATTAGCAGCACTGATTTTCAGTCGCCATTTTGAACTCTACTGGAATTGAAACTAAGCTGGACAAGCAATGGTGCCGACATGACGGCAAGGGACAAGTTATAGTGAACGGTCTGTAGTATCTATTTCATAACACAGTTACTGCCCGCGACTTCGTCCGCGAACCTTTAACCTGCCTCAAGAATTGGGCTATCCAATGCAAAAATATTTTTTTTAAATCCGACTGGTAGTTCCGGAGATTACCTCCTACATACAAACTTACAAAAACAATAATATAATATATATAAATAAATATAAATAAAAGATAAAATTAAAATAAGTGGACTGTAGTAAAAGAGGTGTAAGTAATACCATAAATAACAATGATCAAAGTTTATAGAAAACCGTACAAAGAAATGTCCGATACCCATCACGTGTGCGGGGTTTCGCTAGCTTATTTAATTTGACCCTGTCTATACATAAAGTTATACTTACATACTAGGAGGAGCTCGAGGCTAAGTAACAGCCGCACGGGTCGATCCATCAGGTTAAGCTACGCTTGCCGGAGTTGGTCCGTGGATGGGTGACCATCTTTACATACCGAGACTCCTCCGTGCCTCGAAAAGCACGTTAAGCCGTTCGTCCCGGCTGTCATTGGTGGAGCTTTGACAGTTGTTACGGGTCGTCAGAAGACCGAAAGTCTGACAACCAGGCTTACCAAGGGATATTGTGTTACCCAGTAACTGGGTTGTGGAGGTCAGATAGCCAGTCGCTCCATGTAAAATACTGGTATTCAGCTGCATTCAGTTAGACTTGAAGCCAACCCCAACATAGTTGGGAAAAGGTTAGGCAGTTTGACTATACTTACATACTTGTTTAAACTTGCTTATAGAACTTCATTTGCACCAAAAGTTTAAAAGCTATAAAAGTAACACAACTTGTGACGAAGTATCAAAGTGCGATTATTGGATGGAAGTGGTAAGCGAGCTGCTTAATTGATTGATGAAACTCATAACAGGCATACTCTGCCTTAATATAAGCAATATTGGCTTACTAGATTACATATAAACAGCGTGTATCAGAAATGTGTGGTTATATTTAAAGGTGTGGTACAGACCATTAAATTGAACTTCTTCCATGGGAACTACATCATAATTACCAGAAAATAATCAGCTGTCCCATACAAAACGTCAATACCTACTCGACCTAAATGTATGACCACGCTTTTCAGGTACATGTTATATCTCTTATACTATTAAATGAGCAATATTTTGTACATATATATATTTGTAATCAAGTTCTCGAAAATGGCTCTAACGATTTTGATGAATGTTGCAATATAGGGGCTTACGTGGGCGAAAAATCGATCTAGCTAGGTCTCATATCTGGGAAATATCGTTTTCTCCGTATTTTACCTGAGCAGAGCTTGATTGCCCAAATTTTAGAACAAGATGGCTACCTTAGAATAATGACACGACAGCATAGAATTAGTATGTACGTAAAGGTGGATTGCCACAAGAAAAGAGAGACCTATGCCCAGCATAGGGAGAAGTCAAGCTGTGTATGATGATGACTATATACGGTGTTTTTTTATTTTTATAAATTATAAAATATTTTATTGTTGTTAATGCAGTGGCAAAAGTTCTACTTAATCGACATAAGTAAGTACACATGTGAGACGAGTGCAAGACTTAGCTTTCTAGACTTCAAAATAGCACGTGTCTATTGCACAAACTGATTGACGAGTCGTGCTCTAGTTTTTTTCATCTTTATAAATGGCGCTGAAACGTAGTGCATTAAAACTCGCAAAAGCAGCAAGATCGGTGCCTTCGAGATGTGGTGTTGGCGGAGGCTACTTCGTATACTATGGACCGCCATGAGAACGAATGAATCCAAACTAGAGGAACTCAACATCACCAAGCGGCTGTCTACAATATGCCAGGAGGGCAGGAGCGTGCCCTCAGGTTTTTCGGACATAATATGCATTGACCTAAGAATGGTTTGCATAGGCTTATGATACTGAGCCTGGTGGAAGGAAAACGCGCTCAAGCTAGGGCACCGGCGAGATGGTTAGACGCGGCAAGAAGGCTATTGGAGGCAGCATTTACCGAGCGGTCCACACTGCAGAAGACCGCTTGGAGTAGCGTCGTATGTGGTCGCTATCCTGAGCATTGAGAGAGCAATTCGTCGTTCGAAGAAGAAGAATTCCACAAAATGTTAGCTTACTTACCTCATTATTTTCCATACTGGACCACAAGAAAAGAAAAGCAAGGAAAATCTGTCCAGGTGGAGATTAACAGATGATTCCGCGTTGGAGTGTAAATGTAGTGCTGTTCCACAAACTATGGGACATTGAATGACGTGTTCTATGTGGCCTGTTAGCTGCACGTTACAGAAACTGATGGACACTAGTGATGACGCAAAACACGTGGCCGAATCCTCGGCCGAGTCTATTAAGATTACCATCGACACGCTAAAAAAACGTGAGTCACGCCAATACATAAATATCAAAACCTGAGGCAGCAAATCAGACAAAACTTAATTTAATAAAGAAAAAACCTTCCGAATAAAGTCAAGATGAACACTGCATTTAAAATAGAAAACCGGCCAAGTGCGTGTCGGACCACGCACGATGAAGGGTTCCGTAGTTGGGATGAATTTATCCCAAGAACAAACTTAACATTGTAGTTGAAAAACGCGTTCTCCCATACGGAATGTATATGTATATGTGTATGGGGAGATCATGTTTTTCAAACTGCAAACTTCAAGTTGGTTAATTATTTCTCGTTAACCTGTACAGCCTCCATAGCTCTCATAGTTTTCCTTTTAATTTCGTTATATATACTACTGCTGTGAATTTTTTCAAAAGTCCAAGTACAACCATTTAGCTAGAAGGGGGGGGGGGGACACTTGTCTCTAACAAAATATTTGAGTTTAAAGCTTAATATTTCGCAAACGAATCCCTGAATCCAAAAATAGTTACATAATATTTTTGAAAGACCTTTCTAATGATACCCCACAACATGGGATAGATGAGGAAAAAAAAAACATCCCCACTTTACGTGTAGGGGAGGTATCCTAAAAAAAAAAATGTTTTCTTAATTTTATTTTACTACTTTTTCGGCATGATTAATACATAATCATACATATGTCAAATTACAGCTTTCTAGTACTAACCGTCTCTGAGCTAAGCGGCAGACAGACAGGCGGACAGATAGACAAACTGACAGACAGACAGACAGACGGACATGGCGAAACTATAAGGGTTCCTTGTTTACTATGAAAAACGAGCTCCTCGGGGTCGTTGATTTTTGACCGAAATGTTCCGTTCCTAAGGAAAACGATTTGAGATGTAAGACATTTGCATTTTAATGAAAGGGAAATTTTCAATTCACAATTTGAACTCGGGAACTTAAATAACTTTCCATTTCCGATGTGTTCTCGTTCAGAATGAAACTGACATTCCTTTCGGAAATCAATTAAAATTGGATTGTGTCTGGATTAAGGTAGGTAGGATTACAATAGACGGAGATATATTTAGTAACATATTCCGCGGAATAGGAGTTGAGCAGAATTGGTTACTAAGTCTGTATTTTATAATGGATTTCCGCAAGGTCACGCCAGAATCAATTAACTATCTTAAAGGTAGATAGGTTTACAGGGTTCGTTTTTCACATATTTCGTTTCATATTCATATTCGTAGTTTTTCACAGATTTTTGTAGCCCAAGTAACCCGTCATAATAATTATCAAGAATAATAGCATTCATAACTTCAAAATATATGAAAAAGAGTGTACTAACTTGCAATTTTCTTTAAACAGATTATCTAATCTTTAGAGGTATGAGGAACAGGGTGTAAAGTTCACTCATCCTCTATGACGTCAGGTCTTTGATGCGTAGTTCGCATGTGGCAATGTAGATGCCGCCACAAATCCAAGCATCAAAATACCGCTTCTGTTGTCCTTACTTTACTCCAAAATTACAGGAATAGCTAATCATTTCATAATTACAACGAAAAGACACTTGGCCTCTTTGAAGCTGTACTAAACTTAAAATAAGCACCTACTCTCCGAATTTCAGAACAAAGAATTAGCATTCGGAAACCCAATACGAAAACGTAAACGCTGCTTCTAAAATAAGACTGTTGCCATCTAAAATTTCAAAAGCCCCGTCGGATCACTAGGTATCCAGTTAACAAAGACCTCCCTCCGTATCCTCTTGTAAAGCAAATGAAACGTAACAGGGGGAGGATAATAAGTTCGTACGGTTCAAGTTTTAATGGTTTTATGTCACGTTTGTGTAGCCAAGTCGTAAAGACAGACTGCGTTTACACCGTGACTTTTTTTTATTGCACTAAAGTAAATAATAATAATTAAATATAACACAACATCACGCCTGTATTCCGCGAAGGGTTAGACAGAGGTCCACCTATAGTAGGTACACCCACATTTCGCCAGCTATGTTTAAGTCCCATGTAATAGGTGGCGAGCCTATTGCCATCAACCGGGCACAAATCCAGATTCCGGGCTACTACTGAGAAATTTCAGATGAAAAAACCCCATAACAGGTTGCCCGACCCGGGAATAAAAATTATTTAGTACCTAGTTTTATTGTTAGCGGAATCTGCTTATTTTTACCCGACTACGGCTAAGCCAGGGTTATGATTTTAGCAGTCTATGAATATGTATGTAAGTATGTTTGTATTTACGTGTGTTCCACCGAAGCGCCTAAATTACTGAACCGATTTTGATGAATGAGGTATCAATGGGCAGAAATCAAGACATAGCTACAAAAGTGAACAAGGTGTTCCGTGGTCGCCTGCCATGGTACCATGTGGGTGCCAGGAACAGCTCTAAAATTATTATGGCATGTGACGATGGCTTTACTTTGACCATTTTTGTACCTATGTCTTGATCTCTGTCTTAATATATATATTTTTTCTTAATTTTTAGATCACTTTTATTATTTTGTAGTCGGGTTAGTTTTTTTTTTTTTTTTTTTTATATGACAAGTTATTTATTTATTTTATTTATATATACTTTATTGTACACCAGATTATAATTACATAAAGAAAAAGTAATACACTACAAAATATACAATTGGCGGCCTTATCGCTTACTGCGATCTCTTCCAGGCAACCTTGGACCAGTGCTAGTAATTCTTATATGATACTTTGCCACCTATTTATTGCAGTTTTAAGCTGCATTTAGGACTCAACACTGCCAACAACTGTCCCCCGGTGCGTCCTGAATACTCAACAGCTTATCTATCAAATTACTTTCATTAATTTATCAGTGTGAATGAAACATTCTTTATAGCTCTCTGTCTTTACTAAGGACATGTCTTGCAGAATGTCGCACACTACCTACAGCACAGAGTTTGGAAGTTGGTGGTGTGACAGCGCCGTGCCTCGGATGTCTCCCCGGTCGTGTCGGATTGCCGCTCCACCGGACAATACGAGTAAAGGACCAGCGAGTACACCTGTGTTTGCGCACACACTTGTTCACTCTAATATCTCCTGCGTACTTGGCAAATCTTTGATGAGATCGGCTACCATGGCCGAAATTCAATGCTCGAAAAATAAAATGCTCTACTCGAGAAACGCCGACTTCGAAGAATTTGGCATCAAAGTAGACCATCACCAGCGGATAAAACTGTACTGAATAAAGCTTCCGGAAACCTAAAAAAAATCCTACACAACTGGAATAATAAGACTACTACGTAGTACTTAGACACGAACTTAAAAAAACTTACACTGGATCATGGGACGAAACAGTAAACTGAGTACTGACAACAAACTTTTAATATATAAAGTGATCTTGATGCCAGTGTGGCTTTATGGAATTCAACTTTGGGGTAGCGCCTGTAACTCAAGCATTAGCATAATACAGAGAATGCAGAATGCTATTTTGGTGGCGTTCCTTGGATTGTCACGAACGCTGAAATACACAAGGAGCTATCAATGAATACCGTCATCGACGAGATCAAAAACATCACAAAAAGATACCAGGAAAGACTGGAAAGGCACCCCAACAGTCTGGCTGTCGCACTGAAAAGAAGAAGCTATAGGAAAAGACTTAAAAGGAGAGATATCGTGTAGTCCACCCACACCTGTGTGGACCTAAGCATGAATAAGGGGTAGATGGCTCGCTGGAGTCACGCTCTTCCCGCCAATATTTACCTCCAACTCATCTGCTAAAAGTAACAACTGATCGCGGATAACCTCAGAAGAAACAAAAATGGCCGAAATTCGGGAGGATGAGAAAACGGATCAGAAAAGTTATGGGTAATTGACTTTTACGTACCTAACGGTGTAACAGCCAGCCCTTTTAACGAGAACTTTACAGCTACAAATGTCTGGGCTCGCTTTTGCGATGCCGATATAAATGCCAATCACAATGCGCGTTATCTTTCAATTGAATCCATTACTTGTTTATGTAAAGTATTTATATATTCTCTTATCAGTATTGGTACTTACTAAAACGGTCTTAGGAGACTATATATTAAAAAAACTCTATTGGACCAACTGAGATTTAAGTACTAAAAAAGCACCATTTTCTGCTCGGTTTGGTTTGTAGTAGGGCTTGTTCTAAGTCCGCCTGGCTAGCTACCGCCATCTTATCTAAGTCTGTCGCCATAATTAACAGCATTGTTGTGTTTCGGCAGTTAGAGGTATGATAGCTGGTTCCTCAGTGGTTGAGGATTCCGGGTGAAGCTCGCTTCCACCTTCGGCCTGACCTGCAGTAACCATCAGATGAGATGCAGGCCAAGAGCTTCCCGGTGGTGGATAGAAAAAAAGGATGAAAAAGCATTGTATTCTAGTTATTTTGATATTTGCCTTATTTTTGTACTTGGTGTCGGCACAATATATCTTTTGTTTCCAATCTCTTTTCTTATGTGAATAGCAAATAGGTGTAGCAGATTTAATCATAAGATTTCTTAAGGTACCATTCCGTACACGACCACAGGCAACAATTGCACGCGACGTTTCGCGGCGTCATGTCGCTGCAGTCATGATTCCGAACCCGACCGCAGGCGGCAGCAACCCGTATTCCAGTCAGTAGATGGAAGATAGAAAAACGTGTTTTCGAGCGTTGGCGGCACTATTGGTCTGCGGCCGGGCAGCACGTGTTACCCGTCACTCGCCCGTAGCTGCCAACGACGTGTCGCTAGCTCCGGAAGGTATTTCATAGAATTCATGGAAACCAGTCGTGCCGCGGCGACACGTTGTCTGCAGTTCTACTGCGGTTGGAAGGATAAAAAAGAAAATAAAACCCACGTGACTTGACTAACTTAATATGAGGCTTATTTTCGCAACTTCCAAGAAAACCTATATTAATAAAGGGCTTCCTTATATAAAACTCACGTGTTTCGTGCAGAGCTTGTTTGTTCCTCCACCCCACCAGATCGTTATGAAAGGGTTATTTTTGTTTCCCCTCATAAAAAAATACCGAGCAAGATGTAATAGGCTTTTTAAAAGATGTTGTTACATAACTATTGGGCTTAAGAGCCTGTGCACACGAAGCGATGCGGCAGCGGCGCGGCGCCGGAGCGGTGTCGCTGCGGCGTTTTACATACAAATATCCATGATATGGCAAACAATGCGTTCCGGTATCGCACCGCACGTACACCGGACTTGCAGCCCGCGAGATGAGGAGGGGTGTACGCGTTGCAACGCTGGAACAGCACCGAGTGGCACCATTCAACTGTTTGTGTTACCGCAAATGCAGCGAAATCTTTGCGGCACGGCGCCGCAACGCATCGTGTGCACAGGCCCTTATAGAGCCGACGAAGGCACATGATGAATTCGAATTGAATTCAGACATAAAGTTTGTGGTCAAGCTGGCTCCTAAATATCCATAATAGTAAGTACCTACTGAATAATATTTTTTTTCCACACTATGTCATTTTAATTTAAGTTCTTTTATATTCTACATAATTGTTTATGGAATGTTATAAAACTTTATAACATTCCATAAAAAGTATGTAGAAAATAAAATAAAATCAAACAAACGGACAGACGGACATGACGAACTTATAAAGATTCAGTTTTTGCCATATGGCTAAGGAACCCTAAAAATCCATCTTTTATATTATATGAAGATACGAAATAAAACCTCGTTTTTCCATCTCGTGTTCTTCGATCAAAACATAACACTTATAATAAAACAGATACCTACCAATCTCCCAAGAACAGTGTAAGGAAAAATTCGTCAATTTATGGGATCTACCTTTTTATAGCTCAATAAACTCTCAAGTTACTGCGTATTCTTACTTAATGACGTTTTAGCTTTATTATTCTCACATAAAATGGGATGTTAAGCTAAGTTAAGACTAATCAAATATAATGGAATGTGAGTTGGAAATCTGTTACTAAGTTATTTAGTGTGAGTTATTTTGTAAACAAGGAAAATGTTCGTATTTGGTATATAAACAGATTTTTCGAAATCAAATCGAGAATCCCACGTCCTAACCAAACGCTATCGTCGCGCGAGAACAAGATCGTCGCGCTCCATTATATGAATTTGACATAATCGCGCGATCAATAAAGTAGCGTATGCATGCACATCATTATTCAGGTAAACAATCGCGTAATCGCCTATTCACGCGACAGTCGCTTTTGATTAGGACGCAGGGTAAGGGCCTGTCTTAGGTCCGTAACTAGTCGGTCATAGATAATCATGTTTACAAAAGTACCAATATTATCTGGTTACCAGTAGTAACCAGATTTCACTAAAGATTACCACTAGGTATACTTTAACACTTTGCCCGACCCGGGAACCGAACCTAGGACGCCACGTGTTATTGGGTTTTTTCTATTAGGAGTTTCTAAGTAACAGCCCGGGGTTTGGAAGTTAGCGGTGTGATACCCCCTTTCCTCGGAAAGTATTACCGTTGGTCTTGCGCCTGATCTCTCTCCGGTCGTGTCGGATTGCCGTCCCATCGGACTATGAGAGTGAGGGAAGATAGAGTGCACCTGTGTCTGCGCGCACACTTGTGCACTATAATATCTCCTGCACAGAAGGCTGGTCTCCGCTGAGATTGGTCGCCATGGCGGAAATTCAATCTGGAGGACTAGAAATTCAAATTCAAATCCAAAATATTTTATTTCACATAAACCTACTTGGGCACTTATGAAACGTCAGCAGCTAGGTGCGCGGTTTCAATTGGTCGTTTCCTATGGACAAGAGCCGGCAAAAAACTCCACGGTTACTCTTATAAAAATAATTGGTAAAGGTATGGGAGGACAGTGTAGGTCTTTCGACAAGTACCAGGTACTTAACAAAATAGAAGATGGTCAACAAATCTACAATCCAATAAGCCTACAGCGTTCTCGCATTCACAAAATCGAAAAGAATCAATATAGAAGATAATTAAATTAATAAAAATGAAAACCTATTTTAAACGAAATGACATGATTGCTATTAAAACTGTAAATAATCTGAATAATTATCATGTACACAAAAGTCACTAATAAAGAGTTGTATAGTCCTCTAAATCGAATATCGAAAGTATACCTTTACTCAATAGTTTTAAGTACTTACACATTAACATCGATCACGGAAACAACATTAACTGTTTTCCTTTACTACCCCGGCATTACTTATAGTGTAACACAATCTACACATTATTTATAGTGTTTCATGAAAGAAATAAATCACAGTGTTGCTCATATTGATTACTAAGGCAAGTAAACAAGAAAGATACTTTATCAACGTAAGAACACTCTAGGGAAACAATATCGTAAGAAAAAGGTAAAAATAGAGCTTTCCAGACGCTTACGTCATTCTAGTTTGCATTTGAAACGTGTTCAAAGCATATTGGATAAAATTGAGCAGTGACTGGCAGTGATTAAGTTTCAATATGGTGGCTTGAAGACGCCTTTGAAAGTGGAAAAAGTTTTCCTTTTATGAATAAGTAACTTCGTCTTTTTATTATTATGCGGATCAATCTGCCTAGCCTTTTCCCTACATGTTGGGGTCGGCTTCCAGTCTAACCGGATGCAGCTGAATACCAGTATTTTACATAGAGGGTCTGCCTATCTGACCTCCACAATCCAGTTACGGGGTAACACTATACCCCTTGGTAAGGCTGGGTGTCAGAATTTTGGGCTCCTAACTACTGTCAAAGATCTATGAATATCAGCCGGGACCACCGGCTTAACGTGATTTCCGGACAACCGTGTAGTAGGAATCCCTACTACAAAAATATCCAACAAATAACTGTTAGATCCCAAAAGAAACCCATCAATACTGCCGAAGGATATAAATTACCATTTAAACTAGCAGGAAGCTTGCCAAGAAAACTCTATTCATTCACACCTCAGTATTACGGAATACCGAACACAGCTATTGTCTTTGTCAAGCTTAGTATTACTGGTAAAGCTTTGGTCATACTGAACGCAGGTCGGGTGTGATAAAAGTGGTGATGGCGACAATATATCTATGCATAAACGTATTAACATTAGTAGAATACGTAAAACACTATCAAACACTTCCTGATCGTTTATTTTTACTTTAAATAATTTCATGTTTTGTAAATATTTTCAACATTAGAAATTGAGTTATTAATATTTGCATGACAAAATATGGCGAAAGGTGTTATCTCACAAGAATACATGGATATAAATACCTTTGCAACCGCATTTAGAGCAAATAAATGACTTTGACTTTTATTTTTGTCTTTCATTCACTCGAAGTAAAACTTCTGAACACAAAAACAACCGACTTCCAAAAAACTAGACTACAAAGTAAAAAATAACTATAATTTCGGAAGTCGGTGTCATTGGATCTGTATTTTGTTTATTTTGCCGCCGATTTCCGAAATTATAGTTATTTTCACTGTGTAGTGTTGTTTTTGGAAGTCGGTTGTTTTCTTTTTGTAGTAAATATGTTTTTTATTTTTTATTTTTTAGTTATGGTACCTACCCCACACCAATTCGTATATCACTACTTGCTATGTAAATAACAGTGACAGAAAGTATTATAGCATCATCATCAAGATACACAAAATGGATTAAATACGTATTATCGTGTCGGACCACGCACAATGAAGGGTTTTGGTAGTTGGGATGAAGTTATCCCAAGAACAAACTTAACATTGTATCTGAAAAACATGTTCTCCCATACATTCCAACTGCAAATGTAAGTTTGTACGCACAATATTGAGAGAGTTACTGTTATTTTAAGACCATAGACTTTCTACAGATTTTCCTGTAATCTATGAGTAAAGAGCCATACTATGTATTTTTTTCAAAATTTTGGACTTACTAGTTTCGGAGATAAATATCAATAAAAAGATAAGATATAAAGATAAATTTCGGAAATGGTTAATTTTCATATTTTTCTTAACGTAACTTTAAAAGTACGCATTTTTTTATTAAAAAAATAAATTGAGATCCTCTCAACAAGACCTTCCATTTGATATGTCACACGGTACAGTTTGCAAAACATTATTTTAAAACTTTCCAATTTGCCTTCGAAAAGTGACTCATATTCAAAATTCTTTATTTACTTTATACGTGTTCGGGTCATAGAAATTCATATGGGTACCAAATTTCAACTAAATTAGTCCAGTAGATTCGGATAAAATTGGCTGTAACAGACGGATAACCAGCCAGTCAGCCAGCCAGGCAGACAGACACACGAGTGATTCTATAAGGGTTCCGTTTTTCCTTTTGAGGTACGGAACCCTAATTATGTGACCACCGCGCAAGCTTCCTTTACCAAATGAAAGAATTTTCAAAGCGGTCAAAATACAGACTATCATAATAATACAACCTCCTCCTTTTTTTAAGTCGGTTTAAAATGAATTAAACTGAAAAATTTATTCATTTCTGAACCAATCCAACGATGAATTCCCCCCTCGCTTACTGAATCATCGAAAAATTAAATAATATGATCAGATGAACCTTAATTGCTATGTAATCTTGTCATGACTCATGAGAACATGGAACTATGAACATTCACTCAAGTGGTGCGTCTGTTATCAGCTTTAAATAGTGTTATGCACTAAACTAGTGGCAGAAGTCTTAAGCAAAGATTACTTGAGCTACTAATGTACGTTCACATTTATGACTTAGGTTAGCAACAACTCTGCCAAAATTACCTTTGCCTTAATTATGAGGGTTTTCTCACAGAACGCGAATTCAAAATGTAGCATAACATCTTATTTATTCTATATGACCCAAAACTTACGCCGCACCGCGGTCTCTATGAGCCAAACCGCGCTAACTCGCTCTCACTGTGACAACGGCCCTACTCTAAGCGCCTCTTTAAACTCTGCAACGTGGGCGTCGAGGGTGGAACACCCCGCTTATGACGTCACCCCAAGATCAAGAGCAGACGACTTCGCTTCGCCATTTTTTGTCGTTACTTAATTGCACGGGCAAAGGAAAGTTTCGAAGTTTCTTAATGACCCTTTTAGTGTCAAACCGGTATTTTTGGGTAGGATGCCTGCCGGGGTCGCGGGAAAGTCCGAAAGTTATTTGGTAATTTCCAACCCAAAAAAAAAAATTGCTGTGTGTTATACCGATACTATTTTAATTACGGAAGTACTGTATAAAGACTTTATTAAGGATCAAAAAACTATTATTAACAATATTTAACACAACTAAATATTTACACTATGTACTAAATGAAAGGACTAACTTTACAAATACAAAAACGCTTAGTGCTCGGCGACACGACGCTGTTGTCGCGCCGCTACCGTGCCGTCGTCGCGCCGCGTAACCATGTAGACTGAGCCGGCGGCCGGGCCGCCAGCCGGCCGGTGGCGACGCGGTGGCGGCGCGGTGGCGGCGCGGTGGCGGCGCGGTGGCGGCGCGGTGGCGGCGCGGTGGCGGCGCGGTGGCGGCGCGGTGGCGGCGCGGTGGCGGCGCGGTGGCGGTGCGGTGGCGGCGTGGTGGCGGCGCGGTGGCGGCGCGGTGGCGGCGCGGTGGCGGTGCGGTAGCGGTGCAGTGGCGGCGCGGCAGCAGCGCGGTGGTGGCGCGGTGGCGGCGCGGAGACGTTACCCTTGGTTTCAGTATTTACGCCGCTTGAGGGTCTCCGTAATATTTTATCAGTATGTAGTCACATAAAATATTACACATTGGTTACTTAATTGTAGTAAAACATTCATACAGTATTATGGGATACAAAATGCAGGCAATTGAATTAATTCTTGTCGATGTATCCTACATCTTTTTGAGGCTGACTGGAATGTACTTCTTCGACAAAAGTGTTTTAAAAGCACTTCGATTACCTGACGACGTATCTCCTTTAGCCCGCACTCCGATAAAAATCGCGTGAAATTTTTACCGCGTTATCTTATATTTCTACATGCACTGGCGATTTAAAATTCGCGGTCGTTGCAATTCCGTACACTGAATATAAACCACGCGAATAAAAATAGCGCGGTGATATTTCGCAGTGCTGACTAGGCCTTAGTTGGTTACGATTAGCTACGAGAAAAGTTCATGCAGTGGTGGAAACATTAGCCAGTCAGTAATGTTGGCAGGGTTTAGCGGTCACGCTAGGGCGCGGCGTACATCCATAAATATCGCCATTCGTGGAGGCTCTTTTATTGCACCCCGTTTGGCGATTGTTATTGTACTTAATAGGACAAAGACCTCGCATTTATTTAGGTTTACGGCAAAATGAATGACGTCATTTCCAACTGCGCGTATTTCGGGAAATGAGTTGGTCTTTCATCCGTAATATCGTTGTAATGTAGGTACGCAATAAGTTACCTACTTTAATATTTATTGTTCCAACATTGTACAATTTGTACGTTTGTGATATGGATCACTTTTAAAAGATCTTGAGACTTCAATCTTCATCGCATCAATATATTTATTGACGTCTGGGAAATAAAGAAATATTATCCAAGTAAAAGATTTAAGAATAAGAAATTAAAAAGATTCAAAGATACGCGTGAAAAACATAACTCTCTTTGCAGTCGCACAGTCGCATTACAAGGATTTTAAGTGTTGTTTTCTCATTAACGTCTATTTTTTTCTCAGTTGTAGGTAGTTAACATCCATAGGTACCCATGTAAAATACAATTTTCAGAAGGAAGTGTCTCAGCTGCAGGCGCCGTGTTCCTTATTGGCTGCCAGTGCTGGTTGCAGAATTAGCTGCGAGCGTTGCTGAATTAGCCGCCAGTGTCGCTGAATTGGCTGCCGGCGCTGACTTCGGAAAAAAAAGCGGAAAATGGGGGTGGCGATTTGGCATATGGATTAGATAGGTGGGGTGGGTATTATTAAAAAAAACATGTATTAAAGCATAATTTTTTCCATTAATATATTTACATAATCAATAATTTCCATATTCCAGTAATCAAGTTCTACCCGGATCCGAACTAAAATCGGTATTCTGAAGACACGGGCATTAATGTAGGTAGTTAAGGTACATAAAGAGGAGGATATGTGAAGAAAATTTTGATGCGATGAGTTTCAAGGAATGTCCTACGACCTATGTGCATTTGAAATCACACGAAAAAAAAATACAGTAAAGTAGTCGTGAATCATGGAACAATGCTATTGAACGAAAGCAGTAAATGTTCTTGAGGCCATTATTTGTATTTTTCATGAAAATATGAAATTGCTTGTCAAAGGCTACTTTACTTGTCAATATACTTGTGTATCAATGTTAATACTTAAACTAAGCAAAATGCTTGTCGTAAAATTTTAAAGGCACTACCAAAAATATCACAGATTTAATTAAGAAAGATTACCAGTTATTTAAATAATATCAATCGGCTTGTTTTTGAAATCCATTAAAAAGTTTTTCCCTATAAATCCCTTTGTCCTTTTCCATCCCCCTATGGATTGGACCACGTTGTTTAAGTATGTAATAAGCTAATTCAGTACCTATCCAAACGTTTGTTGAACCCCTGAAAAAGATTAAGGTAAGTAGTTGTTCTGTTTGAGTTAAAGTCGGATTTAAATTAGATCGTGAGTTTATGGTAGAAGGTATTTGTTACCAATATTTTGTGTTCGGCAGGTGTGGGCAGAAACACCGCAAACGTTGGGTTAAAAACCGGCCAAGTCGAACTCACACACGAAGGTTTCCATACCACCATACAGTATATAACACTACATTTTTTTAAATACTTTAGTAAATAAAACACGTTTCTTGTATACACGCCTACACATCAAGCTATAATTTTCCAGTGTATACTGACTTCGCATTGTACGGAAATCCTATACAATGCTAGATCAGCATAAACTGGAAATGTATAGCTTGATGTATAGCCGTGTGTACCCCTTTAATTTTTAACTATATTTTATTTTTATTATTTGTTGTTATAGTGGCAATCTTTGAAAAATTCAACTGTCTACCTATTACTGAGATACAGCCCGCTGTCAGACAGACGGACGGACAGTGGAGGCTTAGTAATAGGGTTCCGTTTGGCACCCTCGGGTACGGAACCCTAAAAAGGTATTTTCTAGTTACGGTGAGATAGATATAAATTTCAAGAGTAGGTAGGTATATGCAGTAGCATCATCTTTGAGTTCCTAAAGGTACCATTCCGTACCCGACCGCAGGCAGCAACTGCACGCGACGTGTCGCGGCGTCATGTAATGATTCCGAACCCGACCGCAGGTGGCAGCAGCCCGTATTACAGTCGGTAGATAGAAGATAGAAAAACGTGTCATCGCTCAAGCGTTGACGGCACTACTGGTCTGCGGTCGGGCTACGCGTGTCGCCTGCCACTCGCCCGTAGCTGCCAACGACCTGTCGCTAGCTATGGACGGTATTTCATAGAAATTCATAGAGATCAGTCGTGTTGCGGCGACACGTCCCCTCCAGTTGCCTTCTGCGGTCGGGTACTGAATTGTACCTTAAAGGCTTGTGCAGACCAGCGCGACTTGTCGCGCGACGCGACACAAACAATACAATTTCTAAGAAAACTTCACAGTATAACAATAACCGGTGTCGCGTCGCGCGACAAGTCGCGCTGGTCTGGACAAGCCTTAACAGTGGAGACCTACTATTATCACTCATATTTTTTTCTAAAAGTATGCTATTTTGATAGATGGACCTGTACTACCTAATGTAATAATGATGCGTAGTTCGCATGTGGCGATGTAGATGCCGCCACTTATCCATCTATCTGTTTACTGAATTACTAACCGAATCTGCAATGAAATAATTATTTCAAACTGTTGTAGAAAAATAATGTTTCGTTTATTCATATTAAGTCATTTACGTACCAATACAAGTATTTATTTTGACCATTTTATTGTTATACGTTTTACGACTCGTCAAAACATCAAGATTTCTATAATATAATTATGTCAGTTTAATATTAATGTGAAATACATCGAAACCTTCCGTAATAAATTTCCCAAATGATGGTGATGACCGGTGGAGCTCGTGGCTAAGTAATAACTGCTGCACGGGTCGATCCGTCAGGTTAAGCTACGCTTGCCGGGGTTGGTCTGTTGATGGTTGACCATCTTTACATACTGAGATTCCTCCGTGTCTCGGAACGCACGTTAAACTGTTGGTCCCGGCTGTCATTCGTTGATCTTTGACAGTCGTTACGGGTCGTCAGAAGCCCGAAAGTCTGACAACCAGTCTTACCAAGGGGTATCGTATTACCCAGTTACTGGGTTGTGGTGTCAGATAGACAGTCGCTCCTTGTAAGATACTGGTATTCAGCTGAATCCGATTAGACTGGAAGCCGCCCCCATTAAAGTTGGGAAAAGGCTAGGCAGATTGATTGATGGTGAAAACCGCATCAAAATCCTCTGCGTAGTTTAGAAGAACACCGCAGTAACACAGACAGACACAAAAAGTGACTTTTATATAATATCTATAAATATACTCTGTTGGAAAATTGCTTCCCCACAGAGTAAACACACAATTTATTTCGTCTACAGTTTGCAACATTGCACCGTTAACAGTTCGCTGATGCAACGCTTTTAGACACCATTAAGTCCCGGTTCCCTGAGTTAACTCTGCAAACTTGATTACTTGGAATACTGTGTTTCAGTTTGGACTAATTTTAAAAAGGAGTTTGAATTTTGTTTTATTAGAGACTTCATCTTGGAAACTGCTTTCGTTAGTGGAGACTGGGTAGTTGGGTAGTTACTTACAATTGACGTTTCTGGAAAGGGAGTGGCTCCGCCACCGGCGCCGCGGGCCCCCAAAAATAACGCCGTTGGGAACCGAAAGTACATAACTACCGGCAGCCGAGATTAAAAACATCGGCTGCTGGCGCCGCCCGGCTCCCACAATGGACACTGAGCGACGCCGACGGCGCGGCGTTTATGGGAACCCTTCCAATATTCAGAACTAACTAACCCTAACTAAAGTATTTTATTCTATATATTCTAGTCGTTTTTGCCACTCGCTTGACGTTTTAACTTAACTTAACCTTTTTTCGCGAATAAAAATATTTAACCTAATCTAATACAAATACAGCGTCATAAATAACCCCTTTGTAGCCATTAGGTACAGCTATATGAATAGTTTTAAGTAGGAAATGTTTCTACAGTAGAGTATGTAAAGTAGACATTTATTATGACAGTAGGTATTACTTGGTTCACCTAAACTTTAACTTTAGATGGAGCAACCAAATAATTCCTAGTCGACCATACCTTACTTTTTGCGTAATCAAGAGTGAATTTACAAACCTTTAACAATAACATTCCTATGATTTGAAATAAACATTAAACTGCGTGAGATTTTGCAGTTATAAATTTTTTTTTTTAGGAATTATTTATGCTGTTAGTAAAAAATAATAATAATTGCAAATACAGCAGAAGTTTATGTACTTACACCGCAAGTTAGAATTTTCCCGAAAAACAAAACAATTTTTCAAATTTTCGTGATGATCTTTTTCTCCGTGTGAATCTATTTGGTTGGACGTTACAACTTACAGCAATAACAACATACATCTCTCTTGAACAAAACAGACAACACGTAGGTCGTCCACTTATCAGGATCTCCATTAATCTTTCCTCCCCTTTTCCAAATAGAGAGTAAAACAAGATGACTTTCAGGCGAAGTCAAGGTCACAGAAACAACTTAATCTATCCGAAAATATTTCTTGTACTATTGACAAATTATATTTATAAACTATTTTTTGCCCGCGGCTTCGCCCACGTTGTGTTCGGGAATTATCCCATGGAAACGTGCTACTATTTTTAATAGATCTTTTTAAGAGGAATAATTCCGTACTACATTGTTTTCATAAAACTCTATTGGTTTTCGCGGCGCAGGCCTTACTGACCTGCGCCGCGAAAACCGGTAGAGTAAAAGAGTGTCCGTGGATTTCTTGCCCGTTCTTCTCCATAGGTACCTACTACGCTTTGGAATGGGCTAGCTTCATCTTTCTGACTGACCGACCCCTTGACAATTCAAAAGTACCTGTAATTGGTTTATTTGAAAATAGATTTGGCACGCGGCTTCTGCCGTGTGGAGGTCGGAAATTATGCCACGGGAATGTACTATCGGGATAAAAAGTATCTTATATGTTAATCCAGGTCATAAAATATCTGTGTACCAAATTTCATTCAAATCCGTTCAGCCGTCATTGCATGGTTGAGTAACAAACATCCAAACACAAACTTTCACACTTATAATATTAGTAGGATAATAGAATAAATGCTAATGGTAGCTTGAGTTTGAATTTGATCGAGTCACTACGATCTAACACAATGCGTATGAAGCTTATATCCGTTTTCACTAACAATAGGCAACACCTAAATAAATGCCTAAATAAAATCACGCTGTCGGATTACCAACGCTGATACTAGAAAATCCAACACCACGCTCGATGTCTCACAAACATTGTACGAAAATACTTTTATGTGTCTGTTCCCAGTGTTTGTGAAAACGTGCTTCAGTTATCTAATATCTACTGATGTGTAGTCACTGTGTCTACAAAATAAACCGGCCAAGTGCGGGTCGGACTCACACACGAAGGGTTCTTTACCCCGTACAATATTTAGCAAATAACGCCGAAAATACACACGTTTCTTGTATGAGAACCTTCTTTAAATGTTAACTTTATTTGATCATGATTATATTTGCTGTTATAGCGGCAACAATATATAATCTGTGGAAATTTCAACTGTCTACCTATTACGGTTCATGAGATACAGCCCGCTGACAGACAGATGGACGGACGGACAGTGAAGGTTTAGTAATATAAAGAAAAGAAAGAAAAAGTATTGATTGTGAGACTCGCACAGGAAATCACAAATTAAAAAACATAAATAAAATTTAAAAAACAAAATAAAATTTAAAAAGCAGAAAGTACTGTACGAGGCCAAAAGGGTCAAACTCAAAACTCAAACTATATAGGCACTTTTGAATTGTCAAATAGTCGGTCAGTCAGTCAGAAAGTTGTAGATCGTTATAGAAAAGAACGGGCAAGAAACTAACAAACGAAAATTTCGCAGCGCTGGTATTCTAATAGAGTTCCGGTTGGCACTCTTCGGGTACGGAACCCTAAAAAGAGACACACATTCCGTGCGAAAATGAGTGAATATAGTCAGTCAATTTATAGATATAGCTTTCCAGAGAAACGTGGAAGAGAATCTGACATTCAAACTGTTTTAGACATGATAACTTTTTCTACGACCCAAGTTTATTGATTTTCATCAACAAAGATGTGCCTTTTCTTGTAAACTATTGTCTGGTTTTGTTATTAGACTTGCGATGTCTATTTTATTCGGTAACTTCTGAGGAGCCACCTCTTTGGTTGTTTGACTTTGTCCAGTTAGAATAATATTGTTTTGGTAGGATTTATTTGAAGTATCGGATTCATTTTGATATTCTACAGGATGTATTAGAAAAGTGTGTTAAAATTTAAGGGTGTGGTACATTTTTACTGAACAAGTTCCTCCATGGGACCACTCTATAAACACACCCCTACACACACCCACCCTCACACACACACACACTCACACACGCACTCACCACATCTTTTTCACACAATAATTAAACACATAATTGTGCCCCTAAAAATGGGGGTCATTGATGAAATCTCTGTGCAATTGTAAGTCCTACGCTTAAATGCCGCGCTGTAATTACTTTGTACATTACTTTAGGAAAATAAACTATTTATTATTCAAAATTATTTAATATCGTAATCGTAAAAAATTATCAGCCATCCCATACATTTCGGTCAAGTAGGTACCTATTAAAGTTTTGCATGGGACAACAGATTTTTTTTCAGGAATACTATGTTTGTCTCATTTAGAAACTTGTTCAGTTTAATGGTCTGTACCACACCTTAAATATGACCACATCTTTTTTTTTGGTGTGGTTAGTGACTATCCTGGTGTCACAGTTATTATGCCGCCCGTGGTCCTCTGATTTGGCTTCACATGCCGTCGAGAAATATCTCTCAGGCATGCCGGTTTCCTCATGATGTTTTCCTTCACTGTTTATGTAGCAAGTGATAATAATAATACCAGCCTGTTACTGTCCCACTGCAGCGCAAAGGCCTCTTCTCATACAGAGAAGGCACGAGCATTGATCACCACGCTTGCTCAAGACGGGTTGGTGATTTCAGACTATGACTATTAACTATAAGTCCAGCTTTCCTCACGATGGTTTCCTTCACCGATGTCAGTAATGTCCAAGATAAACTCAGAAAGTACATATGAATTGAAAAAGTCAAGTGATAATTAGGTTTAATATTGGATGACGACGTCGTGTTGTGTCCTGAACTTACCTCTACCTACCAACCCCGGAACCATATCCTACCAATAAATATTTTGGCTTTGTTTTGTCGTTGATAAATAGCTTAATAGGCTTTCAGTCGTGTTTATTATTAAAGCTTTTTCCCATAAAATTATTCATCCAGGGATATCTTTAAGGCTTGTGCAGACCAGCGCGATTTGTCGCGCGACGCGACACGAACAATACAATTTCTAAGAAAACTTCACAGTATAACAATAAATTGTGTCGCGTCGCACGACAAGTCGCTCTGGTCTGTACAAGCCTTTATCCTACGTTATAAACTAAAACCATAAACAACCAGCATAAAAAAAGAACTTATTATAACCTTGGCTTTTCACCGACACCGTAAAAAATACTATAAATAAACAAAGGTATTAAAAATGTTATGGGATGTAACTCGAATGTATTTCCAAGCCACTCCCTGTACCAAATAATAAAAGTTTTCATGACTATTCCTGAAAATACGTACCATTAAATCAAACTGTCGTTGTATTTCTAGAGAAAAACGATGTTTTTTCGCGGACGGAATGTTTCAATGCTTTCCATGTCAATTTACTAAAAGCAAAGTTTATTATTAATTTAAAACTTTGCACATACAACTGCCTTTTATGTCTCCTTTGAACCCCGCAACGGTTGTCAGTATAATGTCTTAAAAATCTGTAATACAGATGTCGAAAAATAAAAAAAATTTGTTCGTCAGGTAGATTATTAATGTTAATGAAAGATTGTTTGTTGTATGTGTAATGTATTGAATATCATCTATAAGTCATTTTAACTTGATTAATAAATGAATTATAATAATTATTAAAAAATATTGGACACACGTACTTTTTCATTTTTTACGTAATCATAAGGTTACGGCAGTACATTGAGTAGGCAATGCGTTAAAATGTGGTATGACGTCAGGGTCCAGTAGATTTTATACTGACTTGTGACTTAGTGAGGCATCACTCCCCAACTTTAATGCGTTTTATCTAAACCATTTTTTATTAATATGATAAAGCTAAAAATGCGGGTCTAATATATTTTTTAATAACTGACTGACGGACTAAATAGGTTTTTTTTTTCCGCAGCCAATGTCCCTATGGCAACAATTGTTCAATATGTTTGTCGTTATTGTTTTGTTTTTACGACAACTGCATTATGAGGTTCCTTCAGAAAGAAAAGGGCAAATTACACTTTAATTTTTTTTCTCAAAAGTTGCCTATCGTTTGGTGACTGTGCCGGTAATAAAAAAACCATATTACCAGGAGAACCAAAAAGATTAAGCTACAGAAATCCAGTCATGTCCTTGGATAATAAACGAGGGAATTTTCCAAGCGTAACTAAAATTATGCAGAAATATATCTTCTTCGCAGATCCCTCGTATTTTGCAGGCATATTATTAGAACGGGCACTCGAAAATCAAGGCTGAAATACGTCATTTAGATGTAAGAGTAATTAACATTAATCCAGGCGAAGCTTGGTCCTAACCTAACTCAACCACATCTGGCGAAACCATTATGAATTAGTCTGGATCTTTCTCGAAGGTTTAGACGCATCTAAAAGGGTAGAAAATTAGACGCAGACCCATCTAGCTTCGGAACAACAAGTAAAACTGTAAATTAAGTTATAGTTATATAGTTTTTTCTTTTTATTTTATTGATGTGTAACATCTTGCCTCTCGCTTTTCTACAATCTGTGGGAGTGATTTCGTGAAAAGGGACGGAAGTGTGTAACAGGAAGCTGAAGAAGCGCGCGCTATTTGATTTGACCAATGAGCGCAGCAGTCGCTAGAGTTGGCAGTCGGATGGTACGAACCCATTTTCCGAGAGGTTAGTACTGACAGCCAAGATGTCAAATGTCATAAGCGACTACTGTAAGGCTCGCTCGTTTTTTTGGTAAATGTAGAAAATAATAGGGATGTTGACAGGGAAAAAATAAAAAAAACTATTTAGTCCGTCAGTCAGATAATAAAAAATATTTTTTTTATTATCTGACTGACGGACTAGTCACGTATTTTTTGTTTAATTATATTAATAAAAAATATTTAGATAAAACGCATTAAAGTTGGGGAGTCGCGGCTCGCTACGTCACAATTCAGTATAAAATCTACCGGAGAGTGACGTCATGTCACATTTTAACTCAATATATTCCGGCAATACATTGAATCTTTTGATTACGTAAAAAAATAAAAAATACGTGTCCTTTATTTTTTTATAATCTATCTGACGGACACCAAAAAAAACTTTTTGTCACCACCCGTATTGTAATGACTGTCTGAAAGCTAGTACTTAAATCTTCCAGCTATATAACTTGATAGTTCTTGTCGTGGCTGATTATCAGGTAAAGCTCATTTCAAGTACAGTCCATTTCAGTTTTAACTCCCAATGCTTTAAAGTAGTTAGTCCTCTATTTACGAATTTATACAACTATCTAGTTTTGAATACATAGGTATATTTTTTCTTCTGTTTGCCTAAAATTCCTATATACAAAACCAATTTCATCTCCCCATAAAACCCAGCCTACACGTCACATTGTATAGTATGTAGTATGTGCAAACAAAACGTCGAGTGTGGGCGATCGATCTCGCCCTTCACCTTGGCGCCGCCGAGGATCAACAAAAACGCGCCTATTACGCAGTACCGTTCCTTGTGTCGATGGAAATGTAGATACCTGGGAATATAGAACTGGAATAGCTTGCGTACTTATTATGATTACTCTCAATGCAGGAAATAAAGTGAATGGTGGTATCGATGTTCAAAAAGCTCGACTGTCTGTTCGCAATGGCGTGCTGGTGCCTATGCTTATGTATGGAAGGGAATGTTGGGTGTGGCAAAAGAGGCA
The DNA here is from genome assembly GCA_947364205.1 of Agrochola lota. Lineage (NCBI taxonomy): Eukaryota > Metazoa > Arthropoda > Insecta > Lepidoptera > Noctuidae > Agrochola > Agrochola lota. Next base: position 5,097,195 of record OX376231.1, on the reverse strand, counting down.
TGAAAGTAGAATAAATGCTGTGGAAAACGTTCCTTGTGAAGTATGTGTGGTGTAACTATGAATGATGCTGAGGAATGATGTGGTAAGGCAACTATGCAGTTTAAAAGAAGATGTAGAGACAAAAAATTAAAATTAGGTATGCTAATTGTTACATGAATGTTATATTTGAAGTATAGTGTTATGCTATCCCTATTATGATTTTTTTTTCAAAATTAATTTATTTACGTTACTTGTATCAATTTTCAATTTAATCGGTCCATTAGATTCAAAGAAAATTGGCTGTGACAGACAGACATACGAGTGATTCTTTATGGGATCCGTTTTTTCATTCGAACGTACGGAACCCAAAAAATTAACCCCACACTTTCCACCTGAAAAGACAAATTCAATTTTCAATTCCTCTTTTAAAGATCTTAGAAAATTCTCACGACGATGAACAAAACCTGTTCAATTCCGATTCCAACGTAACCCGAGTTCACTCATACATTACGTATTCGTGGAAAATGCGTATTTAGTAACTTCGCATCGACCTCACGCCTCGGTAGACACCAGGGCGGTGTCTCAATTACTAAGAAAATACTATAACGTTATATTTAACAACTGAACTTGTGAAACTCGAACCGAAGCCGGCGTGGGATTTGGGAATAATAAAGATGATAAGAAATAAATTCTGTATAATAAATTAAATTCTGCACTTGCTACCTGTGCAGATGCTACGACAGCTACAATAGCCCTACGAGCTACGCAAGTAGCTACGAGAGTCGAAAAGTGAATGGTGATTTGTCATTTCTTGTTATGCCGATTGGTGATGAAACATTTTCAACAGTCTTATATTTTAAAAAAGCTGACGTAAATTGCTATGAGGCTACGAACGCCCTAGGAGCTACGAATTTCGAAAAGCGAATGGTGATTTTTCATTTCTTTGCACACCGATTAGTGATCCAATATTTTCATCAGTAGACTTACGAGTTGTAAACAAGAGGCAACCAAACTCGAAAGGTAATAGTGATTTCTCATTTTTTGCATACCAATTGGTGATCAAACATTATATATAATAAGTAGAATTTAAACAAAAAAAAGCTACGTAGCTTGCTACGAGGTTACGAAGGCAATACGAGCTGTGAACAAGAGGCAACCAACTCGAAAAGCTACTGGTGATTTTTCATTTCTTTGCATATCAATTGGTGATCAAACATTATATATAAGAATTTAAAAAACAAAACCCTCGTAGCTTGCTACGAGGTTACGAAGGCCCTACGAGCTGTGAACAAGAGACAACCAACTCGAAAAGCTACTGGTGATTTTTCATTTCTTTGCATACCAATTGGTGATCAAACATTATAATCAGTAGAATTAAAAAAACAAACCCACATAGCCTACCTACATTGCTACGAGGCTAGGGGAGGCCCTACGAGCTACGGGCTACGAAGGGAAAATCGAATGATGATTTTTCATTGCTTACTTTTATCTGCGTATTGGTAATCGCACATTACCTGCCATCAGTAGAATTTTTAAAATTAATACAAACTTACGTAGACTGCTACGAGCCTACAAGGCCCTACGAGCTACGGGCTACGAAAGCCGAAAAGCGAATGTTGATTTTTCATTGCTTTATATTTTACTAGCATCCGCAAGCGGCTTCGAACGCGTGATATCTTTAAAAATTATAGCCTATGTTACTCAGTGATAATATAGCATTCCACTGGGGAATGAATTTTTAAAACGGTTTAATAGTTTTTGAGTTTATTCATTACAAATAAATCTTTTCTCTATAAGAGTCGATATGCGTCGGTGAAAATAGGAGGAGGAGCTCGTGGCTAAGTAATAAGAGCCGCACGGGTCGATCAATCAGGTTAAGCTACGCTTGCCGGGGTTGGTCCGTAGGTGAGGGTGACCATTTTTACATATCGAGATTCCTCCGTGCTTCGGAAAGCACTTTAAGCCGTTGGTCCCGGCTGTCATTCTTGGATCTTTGACAGTCCTTACGGGTCGTCAGAAGCCTGAAAGTCTGACAACCAGTCTTACCACGGGGTATCGTATTACCCAGTTACTGGGTTGTAGGGGTCAGATAGGCAGTCGCTCCAAAAAACTGATGTTCAGCTGCATCCGGTTAGACTGGAAGCCGACCCCAACATAGTTGGGAAAAGGCTAGGCAGATCATGCGTCGGTGATAATATCGCGCACTAACATCAGTATGTTTTAGTTTTTTGTACAATGTAACGAAAAGTAAAACTGCCAATGTACCTCCACTGGTTGGCAATTGAGAGTTTGTGAATTTATCTACCGCCGCTTGTATTGATCTGGACCCACTCCGAGCATTAGCATATTTAGCTTACCTAGGGAGTTCGATACGTATTCAGTAACGATAAGTAATTTGCTACTGAAATAACTTGTTAATCTTACTTATAATTTTTCTAATAAATTGTTTTTTGTACATAAGTATATGCTTTATGTACATATGTATATATTGAATATGGGCAATAGAAAAACTGTTTGCAGTTAAGATCAAATTAATCACACTAGCAATTCACATACTGTTGGTAAACGACACAACTATTCGCAATGCGCGATAATTTCTAAACGTGTTCACTGCTTGACCGCCACCGACCATCTCTGCTTAGCTCCGGCCGGTCCGAGCGTTATGTTGTAGACTCTGTCGAGCGCCGCTAGGCAGCGCTGGCATCCCGATTAGTCAAGTCAGTAACGTATTTCCGACATATATGTAACTGGTACACCATTACCTACAGTACTGTCCATGCAAAGGTTGTCTATAAAAGATCGTTTTTAGCGAATAAGCTCACCCATCATCATCATCATCATTCCAACCGAAAGACGTCCACTGCTGGACACAAGCCTCCCCCAAATGGGGGGGTTTGCCATAATCGCCACCTTTAACCCGCCTGTTAGCGATCGCAGTATTGTATTAAAATGCATAGAAAACGCTGCTGCCCATTCTCTAGTGAGTCCCTTAGTCGCCTTTTACGACACCCACGGGAAGAAATGGGATGGTACTATTCTTTACGTCCGGCACCACACGCCCATTGTGTCACCCTATTTAAAATTTAACATTTATGTATTGTTATTAATTCATATGGTGTAGATAATAAAGAATATTCTATTATATTCAATGTTCCTGGGTTCCCGGGTTGAGCAAAGTGTTATTGGGTTTTTCCATCTGGAATTGTTCAGTAGCAGCCCGGAGTCTATATTTGTGCCTGGTTGATGGCAAAAGGCTCGCCCCTATTACATGGGACTTAAAACATAACTGGCGAAATGTGGGTGTACTATAGGTAAACCTCTGCCTGACCCTTCGGGAAACACAGGCGTGATGTTATGTTTTGTGTAATTTTTTTTTCTACTGACTGAACTGTAATAATGGAAACCTACTACCTAATTATTTTAGTTCCATTCCCCAAAAGCTTAAACTCATAGGAAAGGTCACCATGATCTGCCTAGCCTTTTCCCAACTATGTTGGGGTTGGCTTCCAGTTCAACCGAATACGGTGAATACCGGTATTTTACATGGAGTGACTGCCTATATGACCTCCACAACCCAATTTATACCTGGTAACACGATGACCCATGGAAATATTGGTTGTCAGACTTTCGGGCTTCTGACGACCCGTAAAAACTGCCAAAGATCTACAAATGACAGCCGGGACCAACGGCTTAACGCACTTTTCACGGCACGCGGGGGTCTTGCTATGTAACTATGGGCACCCATCCACGGACCAACTGTAGCATGCGTAGCTTAACCTGTTCCATCGACCCGTGCGGCTTATTACTAAGCCACGAGCCCCTCACACACACACACACTCACAGGAAAAGTAATTTTGTTTAAAAATAACAGCGTGGAACCAGAGAAAATCCTTCTTTTTCCATATTTTAATTATAGAAGTTTGCTTTGCTTTCACGCTAGATCCCTGGTGTATTACATATTTGAACGTGCAACGTTTTGTTTTATAATTATTCATGAAGTTCTAATGTTGTTTCAAACTCTTGAGCTAAAATAGGATCTAGTGTTTGGGTATACGTGTACGTTGTACTAGTGAAGATATTAAATTATGTAAAAGGGGCTTGCCCGCTTTGTTCAAAAATAGATTTAGAGTTAATTTCCTTTTCCCTGTGATTAATAAATTGTATTGCTTGGTGGCTTTACTACACAAGTCCCAATTGACATGATTGAAAACCTGAAAAGAGTCTTTGTGCGAATCATTATGAACAACTTTTATTATGGGACGAACTTAGAAATCGCAAAAAAAACTTTGCTGTTCCATACATTTTCGTTCGCACAACTCGACAAAAGGTAGAAAAAAGATATTAAAAAATAACAGTCGATAGTTTGGCATATAATTTTTTTTAATTGTCTGAAACAATGATTTCTTTTAAATACGAACGAAAATAAATCCTATCGTTTTCTAACTATGAGTTTTGCACTATCACAATGGACAATTAGCGTATTTTCTTCGAAAATAATTTTCTTTTGCACACAATGCGACCTGTCATGTGGGGCGTATGACACGAGACATAGAAATATACTGAGCGAGGTCCGGCCTGTGTGTAATACCAAGTAGATTTTGTTCACTTTGTCCTGTCTATCGTAAATATATTTAAATGTCTTTGTTGTAGAAACTAGTATAATAATAGAAAATAATATAATATTTTATATATTGAACCTGTGTATTGTAAAGAACCCAAAAAGACAGGTTCACTAATTAATCTCACCGAATTATAATGTTGATAAATTGAAGGGTACAATTGTGACGTAGCATGACAACTGAAGTGACAGTGATTACGTTTATTCGATTAACCAGACACCTTTGACAGCTCTCTCGTCTCGCGGTTTTCTAATACTGGGTTAGTATATTATTCCATAAATACTACATCAAGAAAAACATATCCAATAGGTAGCCTTTAAACCCTATGCGTATATATTCCACTCACGAAAACGGTAAGGAAAACTCAGTGAAATAAATTGCAGAGGTTTTCCTATAAAAGCTATTTTCGTGCGAACCTCCAACACTGTTCGCGCTTATTCGGTATTGAAATCTAATTAGATTGTAAGGGAAAATGTGCCAACGATACATACCCATACAGATAATAGGTTCATGTATGAACATAATGGAGGGCGAAATTATTATTCAGGAATTTTGGAATACAGGAAATTAATATTGTGGATATCCTTGCAGTAAAGAATTTTGTCTTTTTGTGTCGACGTTGCTCACTTTCACAGTAAACGCTCTTAAACATATTACATAGCCTCCATACAAACACAAAAAAAAAAAATTTTAATAAATGAAATGCAAAAGTAACTCGTCTGTCATTTTCACGACCAAGTAAGTCATCACAACGTTGATTTCTGGCAAAAAGTAAGTAACTTTTTCAAGAGAAGAACATGTATTACAACACACTTTTAATCACGGGTGTTTTAACATTTCAGACGAGCAGAGCCGTGAACAAAGTCAGTACTATTTAAATGACAGAATCAGACAAAATGGCATTAAAAAGAAATTCGTTTAAGATAAATTTTCGCAGCCGCAGTGTACCAGCGTTTCGTCAGCCCATTAGAGGTAGGTGTCATAATGAACAACGATTTTTCGTCTTACTTTTAAAGCTTGCACATTATTATTATTGTTATATAACATCACGCCTGCATTTCTCTGAAGGGTTAGGCAGAAGTGTACCTATAGTACACCCACATTTTGCCATTTAATTTAAGTCCTATATAAAAATTGGCGAGCCTCAATCGGGAACAAATCCAGACTCTAGGCCTCTACTGAGAAATTCCAGGTGAAAACCCAATAAAACTTAGCCCGACCTGGGAATCGAACCCGGGACCTCATGCTCAGCAGTAGCACTAGCGACCACTAGATCAACGAGGCAGTCGTTATTATCATTTATTTAGATAGTTTATAACCTAGTAGTAGGTACGTGCCTGTGGGATAATTTCCGAACTCGACGCGGGCGAAAGCTTTTATTGTGATAATACGAGCTGTAATTGATACCTACCCTGAAGTTTTGACGATATAACAAATCTTAACAAGATTACCGGGATGAAAACTGCAGTTTATCGGATGCTTAGTATTAATAGGTACCATCGCGGTCACTGGCGCCTGACCACTTTTCGACCGCTTTGCATGCAACTGCATGCCTCCGGGCACCTATCTGTATCAGAATTAAATTAGTGTTTATAAAACGTGTCAACAGTCCCAGTGCCAGCGCCACCTAGCAGCGTTTAACAGGGTCTACAACATAACGCTCGGACCAGCCGGAGCTGGAGCTAGGCAGACTTCATGGGTGGCGGTCAAGCAGTGAAGGCGTAGGCAGTTAGACACTGTCGCGCGTTTCAAATAGTGGTGTCGTGTACCTGCAGTGTGTGAAATGCTGGTGTAATTAATATTATCGTAGAACATAATTTGATCAGAACTGCAAACGGTTTTTCTATTACGCAATAACCAACACTACCTATAATACGTCCACAGTAGTTAAAGTATGGCTCATAATAACGAAAGAGGCACATACCCTCCTCCATTAAACTTACATACAGACATGCTGGAGAGACTATTTTGCAACTATTTTAAAGTAAATCATTAAGTTTAACTTCTTATATTAAAGATATTATTTTATGTTGGACTCGCTTCCAAAGAAAAAAACCGCCAATTAAATATCCTCAGAATCTATTGAAACTAGATCTGAGGTAAGCACCTGAGTGGATATTCATTTCAGACTATCACTTTCATTGTTCTCACACTAAGGGCGAATTTCACCAATGAAACTCAACACGATCAGCACATAAACCACGTTTAAGAGCTGTCAGTGTCATTATTTTCTTTGGAATATTGACACTGGACAGCTCTTGAAGTCGCAATCACTGTCCATTCCAAGGATGCCTGGAAGATATCGCAGAGAACGATAAGGCCGCCCATTAAATTTATTATTTGCTATGTATTTTCTGGTGTAACATAAAGTATAGGTATATACTCGTACGAGTAAATAAATAAATAAATAGATGTGCTGATCGCGTTCAGTTTCATTGGTGAAATTCGCATTAAGATTTAATTTATGTTTAGGGTGTTCATATTTGGCACTGAGCTGTCTTAGAAGATAAAAGAAAATGCCCACTAGTACTGAGAATGAGGTCCTGGGTTGAATCCTCTGGTCGGGCAAATTTTTATCAGGTTTTTCCATCTGGAATTCCTCAGCAGCAGCCCCGAAGTCTGGATTTGTGCCCGATTGATGGCAATAAGCTCACCTCCTATTACATAGGACTTAAACATAATTGGCGAAATGTGAGTGTACTATACGTACACCTCTGCCTAACCCTTCGGGGAACAAGGCGTTATGTTATAAAAGAAAATGGCCAATGCAATAAAGATACCGATCCTATATTATAGTACCTACTTAAAGTCTTCAAAACAGTTTTAACATTTCAAGCTCAGCCAGACAAACTGCCTACAATTTATGTAACTGTAATTGACCGAGCGAGCGAAGCGAGCGACGCGTCTCTGCTTGAAGTTTGGCAAAATTTGCTTTTCTCTGTCAGTTTGTTAGTACTCCTCTACAGGTCGTATTTTACAACCGATCTGTATGTAACTTGGTATACAGGTTTTACGACTTTATAGTTTTGTTTTTTCGTCGGGGATTTTTGATTGGCAGGATACTTCCTCCAAAAAGGGGCAAAAAGGGGCTACTGGATGTCTCCGCCTTATGAGATCCGATTTCGATGGGTTTTTTTTTATTTGAAAGGTAGTAACTTTAAATTGGTCTCATAAAAATTTGGTAAAAATCTGATGAGGTATCTTCGGCGTGATGAGCAGAATAATTACCCGAAATGCAGTAAATTGCTCAATTTTAAATTTCGACATGTTTATTTTCACTACTACGGGATATTTACCATGTTTTTTGTTTTTAAGAACATGGTAAATACCCCGTTTTAAATAACTTTAGTGGTATATTAATTGTTGCAAAAAAGTTTTTGCTAGCGAGTTCTACTGTTAAAATAAACTTCACTACACGCTGCGGTTAAAGCTCTATGTTTTAATTTTACTTCACATTAAAATAGTTTGGCATGAAACCATGTTCCTATCAAAATAATCACCCAAGTAACGTTTAATAACTTTGCTATGTTGTTTCGTGTAGGCGTTACCTTCGTAATGTACCTAATATTGTTATAGAACCCTCTGCAACGAAAACATGTGGTTTATCATATATGGAGAGCTATATTATATTCAATATATATTCGTTTATATAGGTATATGAAGGCTTGATCCATATCGCCTAAGCTCGCAGCAGGATCGTTCTCATTAATAATAAAGGAATTATAATAATATAACCGTTCATTAATTACTCGTATTAACAAAGTCTTTTCGTACCACCCTCATTACGTTGAGAAAAAAACTAAACCCTTATAGAATCATTTCGTTGTCCGTCTGTCAAGACCCTTTTTCTGAGGAACACGTAGAGATATCAAGTTGAAATTAATATCAAATACGTAAGTCTATCGTCCCTTGGCGCGCTAAAAAATCAAGCTTCTAAGTCGACGCAATAAAAAGATACGGCCATTTATGCAGCATATTTTCATACTCGCAAATAGAAGAAAGAAGAAAGAAAAATTGTTTATTCTGCACAAACAAAACGCACATATAAAGATAAAAACACATAAAATACACATTTACAAAAGTAGCCAAAAGCCTCGTGTTCATCCAATAAATAAAAATTTAAAAAGTAAAACAATGTTTTTCATTGGTTGCTGTCATGGCCACGGACCAAAGACCTTATTGCGTAATACTCTTGCAACATTACCAAATGTCAACAAAAACATCACAAAAACAAAATGCTGATAGCAGAGTTACTACTACTTTTGTAACAAATAATAAGAAAAATTATGCTGTGCGTCGCATCTGTGCAAGAACAGGTCATTGCCCAGCGAAATACTGTGAATTCGGACGAACCTAATGTCAACAGCGCTGGTTTTCAGCAATTACCCATGGAATGACGTATTCACGTCCCCCTGCGTGAGATATTTCAACGGGTTAGTAATTATTTTAACTGAAATGTGTGTATATACATAAATGTATTAAAAATATATATCTGTATTTGCGCATATCATAAATTTAAGAAATAATAATAATATATAATCTAAGACCATAATACAATGACAATATAAACAAGTAAGTACCTATAATATTTAATTACGTGTACAGTTTTAGTATGTTATTAGTTCTCTGTGGTGTATAGTGTGGTGTGATTTCCTCTTTTTACTGTTTGAGTAATTATAATAATTTCGATACCCTAATAATCCACATTAAGTCTACATTGATACACCATAGTTTCCCAGATGCACCATGGGATTTGTTGCGCCTCGATGGCGCGGCGGCCATTTGCATAACGGTAGGCAATGAGGCATGCGGTTGGCAGAAGACAACCAAGCTTTTTCGGTCAAATGAATCAAAACCTATAAGGGTACTTCCCGTTGACCTATAATCATGAAAGGCAACAAGCAAGGACTCTTATTACAAGTAGGTAAAGGAAAAAGTCCGAAAATCGTTAATTTGTAGTTTTACCACAAAAAAAAATTCGGTGACAGACAAAGAGGCTACACTTCCGGCTTAACAATTAATGTTTGCTTAATTTTTGCAATGCTTGGTGCTTATTTTCAAAAGATTTTTAATCATGTTTAGATTTTATGTGCTTATTGCTAGTGGCAATAATAATTTATTTCGACACTATGATTACCTGCTATTGACCTTGAGAAATGCGGACTAAATGTTTCTGAGTAACAAAAAAATCAACTATATGCCCGTGACTCTGGTGACCCGCAGGTTTGAGGACACGGTTTTATTTTACACTAGCTTCTGCTCGCGACTTCCTTCCGCGTGGAAGTCCTTCCATACTGGTAGATTGCACTTGGTAATAGCGTAGCTTTGTATCAGTGAAATATATTTTTGTAATCGAATCAGAATATCCAGATCGTAGGTGGTGGATGGTGATACATAAAAAACACGCAATTTTAATTCTTCTAATACCAGTTTGTATTAAGGGATACGAGAAAGTGTGGTGACCAATGCTCGTTCCTTCATGCCTTGAGAAGATTAATTTGCCTTGGGATAGTTACAGGCTGATGTTGTTCTTCTTGCTTCTCCTCTTACAGTTTTCAAGAAGTTTCGGTCCAGATACTAACATTTAAAACTCAAACTCAAACTCAAAGCATGTATTTCAATTAAACCATTTACAGGCACTTTTGAATTGTCAAGGAATCGGTAAGTCAGAAATATGAAGCTAGTTGCCCATTCCAAAGCGTAGTAGGTACCTATGGAGAAGAACGGGCAAGAAACTCCATGGACACTCTTTTTAAATAAATTGTTACAAAAATATTGGTTACATTATTCATGTTGAAATTAAACATGTGAGAACAATGTAGAAAGACGTGCACGTTAGAAGCGTCCGTAATAAAAAGATAAAAAAAGAACAATTCAAAAATTTTAATCAGCCAAGGCAGCTAAGAAATGACCAGTCCCAACTGACGGCGCCCGTTCACGAACATGACGCATGGATCAGCATTTAGCATTCAGGTCAACCATTTTGAAGGAAGCTAAATGATCCAACACACGCGCCACCATCAGCGAGACAACTGAGTGAGCATGACATACTCACAGTCGCCAGGGCACATTCAAGTCAATAAAAGACGTATTACCCGGTAAATGTTAGCTCTTTAGTACATAGTACTCACACCTGTGCTCTGAAATTATATAATACAAAGGAAATTGATTTTATACAATGCAAAGATGGTCTTAAACTCTTCGGCAGCTCCAACTGTATTTTCAAATGTTAATCAAATAGTTGTGGTTATGTAGCAGGACCAGCATTGAGCCAAGCATTTTTATCAGCGATGTAATCCCCCAACTTATAATATGCCTGCCTGCATAGTGTGCGTTTTATACAAGATTTAAATTTCGTCTCATTCAGTATAAGTATGTGGGGTGGAATTTTGTTGTAGCAAATTAAAAAACTCCAATAACTATTTTTTTGCAGAAGAACTGGCAAATGCATTCAAATGTAAACAAAGAGTTCAATCACCTTACACTTTTTTAGAAAAAAAGAGCTTTTTTACCTAAAAAACTTTATTCGAATGATTATGTTTCGTGAAACAAGAGTTCGTGTTAGGTCTCAGATTCCTTTTCAGCGAAGGACTTAGCTCTCTCGCCACGAATATCCAATAGATTAAGTACTAAACACAGTGGGAGAGCTATACCTCGGCTATATTTTATGTCATCATCTGCCTTAGTCTTTTCCCAACTATTTCGGGGTCGGCTTCGTGTCTAATCGGATGTAGCTGGATATCAGTATTTTACATGGAGCGACTGCCTATCTGACCTCCACAACCTTGTAACTGGGTAACACGATACCCCTTGGTAAAACTGGTTTTCAGACTTTCGCGCTTCTGACGATCTACAAATGACAGCCGGGACCAACGGCATAACGTGCTTTTCGAGGCACGGAGGGGTCTCGGCATGTAAAGCCATCCACGGACCAACCGCGGCAAGCGTAGCTTAACCTGACTTCCGACGGGGTCGAAAGACCAATGCCTGCTGGAGTTGCGGGTTTGTCCGAAAGGGATATCGCGGCCCCGGCACACAGGCAACGGAAGGAACACGGGTGGGTTTTAGTCAGTAAAAGTCTGACACACCCTCTCGCTCTGCCCAGAGCGGGAGAAGTCATTTGATGATTTCCCATCCTCAAAAAAAAAAAAAAAAATGCTGTTATTACTTAGCCATAAGCTCCTCTATTCTCTTCGGGTATATTTTATGTATTGAAGAAAGAAAAATATTTTATGTATTGTATTATTAGTTCCAAATTCCAAGGAGCTATCCTATTATGTAAGTAGGACAGCTCCTTGGAATTTGAAATAATATCATCCAAGGATATTTTGTTACTACTTTGCCACCTATCAGTGTCTTAGAGCCTATCTTCCACAAGGTAGACCGATGACCTGGTGAAGGCAGGAATCCGCTGGATGCGGGAAGCACAGAACCAGTCGAAGTGGTAATGCTTGTGGAAGGCCCCAGCAGTAGACGTCTTTCGGCTGAAATGATGATGATCATCAGTATGCTGCGTGAATGTGAAACTTAATATTGAATATCAATAACTTTCGGGAATGTTCCATGTAAGTGTTTGAAGTAACAGCCCGCTTCCCCATTCGCCCTCAAATATACCTATAATTTCATCCCATTAACTCCTATAACTCGAGTGGGATCTAAAGGGCTCATGGAATATCTTTGGCACAGCTAGGAAAATGTAAGTAAAAACAGAAAGGTTGCACACGAATATCTATCAGCGTACCTACGGTTTTTTTTGGAAGTCGGTTGTTTTTTTTCTAGTAAAATGTTTTTATTTTTCACTTTTTAGTTGTGTTACCTACCCCACACAAGTTCGAATACCAGTACCTGCTATGTAAATAACAGTGACAGAAAGTTATCATCATATCATCCACATATACTAAGTGGGGAAAAATACGTATTATTAAAGCTTACCCAAAAACTATCCAAGGAAAGTTAAATTTACATGGGACCAACTTTAGAGCACACCCTTTCATACAAAAAAAAAAAAAAACAAAATGGGTCCACAATTGACGGAGAAATCGGTGGACTTCCATAAAAAAAACATATGCTACGAACATAAAACCTTCTCCTTTTTGGAAGTCGGTTAAAAAGACAGTCATGGGGACTGCCGAAAAAAATGAAAACTTAAAACAGGTATTAGCGCCTCTATATTCTATAGAACAGCACTACGGCGGCGCGAGCATATCGGTGACGCGAATCCATAAGTTTATATCCTACCAAAAATCGCCCAATGCGCCTAAAGAAGTTTTCACATCAAAAATGTAGCTAAATGTGTTTCCCTTCCGCTACCGGCTACACTGAACTATGGAATAAGCCCACTACACTATTTCCAACCATTGCAGCTTCACACACACAGTGAATGAAAGAATGATTGATTGATTCGATCGCTTGGTGTTGCCGCAAATACTACAAATGCCAGGAGAATGAATAATCGAAGATTGATCAAATTACTGATCAACCCTGAAGCTCACCTTCTACGTCTTCAGTCTGAAAATTACCAGGAAGCATAGCACTAATTGCTTTATTATAATCAGTCTATAATTTTCCCACTGCTGGGACGCAGGCCCCCTCCCTTCGAGAGGGCTGGGCTGTAATCCGTCACGCGAGCCCAGTGCGGATTGTAAGATGTCACATCATGTCTTAAATTTTTTGGTTTTTGGACATCCCAGTTTCTTCACGATGTTTTCCTTCACCGTTTTGAGAGCAGTGGTGATGAAATTTACAATAAGTAAAGTGCCTGTCTGGTTCGAACTCACGGCCTGAACTCGTATGTCGAGGCTGTTACCACTAAGCCACTATGCTCCACCACACTAATTGAATACCTAATTATTGTAATTACGCTTTGCCACATTTGCAAAAAAAAATTGCCTCTGCAATATGGAAGAGGATTTCAAATCGTGGCTTGAAATAATGTTTAATTAATTATTGCCTATTTGGTTATTACCTAATTAGTGATTTTGACATAATTTATGGTGATTTTGACATTATAGTTATGATTTTGACAATAAAGTTATGATTTTGACATTATTATTGACTGTTTTGACATTACTAGTAATTATGATCAAAATTTTCAAATTATGTACTAACACTAGTTTTAAGATGTTTATGTAATTACTAACAAATTGGATTATACGATCTGGAAATGAAATGATTTGATTGAGTATCAAGCAGTATTCATTTGGAAACAAACTCTATCGCTTCTCAATAGCCTGGGTCCATAACTGCGCCACAATCTTAACAATTCGCACGTCCTGATCTGCCTTTTCTCATTACCGTAGGAAACTCTTCAGACGTGACTGCACTGTCTAAATTAACAATACCCGATGTTTTGCCTTATTTTATTATATTATGGCGGTATAATCAAGATGGGCGCGCTGATATTGTTTGTGGAGGAGTTTAGTAGGATTAGAAAGGGTACACGTACTGAAGCTGTAGGATTGTGAGATTGGTTGGTTGTGAAAGTGTTTGTATCGTTTTTGATAGCTGCTTTGTACGTTAATAAACAGTAGGTGAGCTGGAGAGTAGAGCCTAGTTGGAGTACCTACTTATATTTTTCAAAATATTATCCGTCAGTGAAATCACCAACTTCATTGCCAAATGAAGTGATTTTGTCAACACATTGTAAAATTGTATATATTGTTTGTAAGGTCTATTTATAACCTTTTTTTCCAATTGATGTTTTTTCCACTTAAACAAACAATAACTTTAAGTTAGTGTGAATAAAGCTGATTTTAGACTGATTAGTACTGCTGAAAATGTCATGAAAAATATGAAGTTGTAGCGCAAAGTGACCCTTTATATGTGGCTTACGGTTGTTTTTCCTAAAACTTGTGTTTGTTTACATGTTTGGCAAATAAATTCTGAACGCAGATTAGGTATAATTTTTGCATTTACATATCGTTGAAATTACGATTGAAAAGCACCTCAAGCAGCAAAGTTTTGTAGGAAATGTTCCTGCCTTTCCTATACATATTATAAATTAATGTCGCTTTTCGCGTTTGTTTGTATGTCCGCGTTGTTCTTCTAAGCCACGCAACAGATTTTGATGAGGTTTTCACCATCGTTTTGAGAATTTATTCCGGAAGGTTTATGTATATAGTACGTTATTATTAAAGTTACATATAACAAAGAAATCTGGATGTTTTGTAAAGTTGTAAAAACCGTGCGAAGCAGAAGCGGGTTGTTATTTGAATATATCAAGGATTTTTCGCTTAGTTCTTTCGCAAGTCTAGAAGAAATATAGCAATTGGCTACTAAAAGGCTTTTAACTAAAGTGATTACCCCAAACTTCGGCATTCAACTAAGGAAATCAGCTCGGTGTCTAATGGTCAAGCTTAGAGCTAGTACCAAAGAGCAAGGCAGGCAAGGAGGCTGGCGCAAAGTTGAAGAAGTTCCCCGCCCTATCCCCACTCCTGTGTGGAATGACGTCATAGCTGAACATGGATGTAGCAGACTAGAAGCGTTATGTGTAAGATGAGTTTATCTTTTCAGTAGGTACGGGTGTCAAGAAAGATTCAGTCAATGAAGTTGTTGGTCAAGAATTGGGATTAAATAAGTTTTATTATTCATTTTGATAACGTTCATCATCATGGTTATTATTATATTCGGCCTCCAGATTTCACTGCCGAGTGTAGACCGCCTTTTTATCAGATTAGATAAAATAAATTGCTATTTCCTTTTTATACGTCTTGATCGATTATTATATATTATTTTCGGGAGTGTTTTTTTCTCAGCTTTTTGACAAGTAAATGGAGCGTGTAAATTTTATGGTGAGAGTGTACTTTCGTCTAACTGCATTTTTCTAACGATTTTGTTTGTGTTTGAATGGCTGCTCTCTGCATATTGATGTAAAGGGATTCTTCTAAATCGATCAATTTAAATTTTTATTTATTATATATTATATTATAAGTTGAACTTATACAGGTTTAAGAAGCAATAATTTTCTGATATTGTTTTGTTTAATACAGACCTACTGTTCAATTCAAACTAACTTATGCATTATTCAGAAGGTGTATCACTGTGCAAACCTTCCGCAAATTGTTTGTGTAACCGCACTATAATAGGTACTACTAGGTCCACTTCGTTAGTATGTAGGTCAATCAGCATACAGTATTTATACATTTCCTGAATACTGGCCGTTTTCTTTGGAAATCTTAGCTTAATTACTTTCTAAAAAAGCCAACAAACTACTTCAAAATTCTCTTTACGTAAGATTGAAACAAAAATCTTTACATGCAAAATATTTAAGAGTGAATTTATTATTTAAAAAACTGAATTTGATAATTGAACTTAAACTCTACGAAATAAGGTTATTTATTCCGTGACAGAAGCTACATTTTTATATTTAGACCATTTTGAATCATTAAACTGTAGGCTAGTTATTCAATACAAGTTTCCTGGTCGTAACGCACATTTTAATAGTTCCGTGAACGTTAGCATTAAAATAATAAGAGGTAAATTCCAAGGACGCCTGTAGACTGAGATATGAAATATTGTATTGTGTGTTTCATAAAATTAGAATTAAAGTATTTATTTATTCGAAATAAGAAAAACATATTATTCTATATATTATTACACGATTATCTATTTACACTAAGTACAAAATTAAATGACAAACTAAATATACAAATACATTAAAATTAATACACCTAAATGTGGAACATATTTCAAACGTGCATTGAATGGAACATTTAACCACAGCAGCATATTTTAATGACATTTCATTGTATTTTTATCATGCAGTGAACGAGTAGGTTATTTCAAAACGTAGAGGCAATTTTAGTTAGCGATCTTAAATCGAATAATAACGGTTTCATCATGTGTCAAAATAAAAACAGATTTTATTAGTTTTTTTTTAACAACTCTTCTGTCTATGAGATTGTTTGTTTTGTTGCAACTGTGTGGTTTCAATTGAGGTCATATAGCGATAGTCTGTCTCTAAATATAGTCTAGACTCAAGTCTGCGTACAGCCATTTAGTGAACAATTGAAAAGTACTTTCACTAAATCACAGACTGTATCTAATAAGCTAATTAGTGTTTTTACAAAAACCAGGGTAATGATATAACGAAATATTTTCAGTGAATTCGTGGATTCCGAAATGATTGTCAACAAGAGCGCGGATTGAGAGCCTTTCTGAGTTTTCGCGATTTGCCATGTTTATACCCAAATACGATTTACGTGTTCGTAATCCCGATATTTCTGCGAAAAGGCATATTTGTTTACAAAATATGAAAAAAACATAACCACTAAAATCACTGGGTATGGAATTAAATTTCGCTGTTCGGCGACAAATAAACTTTCTCATAAAAATCACTACTTAAAACAATGTTAATAACAATAATACTTAGGCAGGTATAACAATCAACAAAGCTTTTTTTTTTTTTTGTTTTGCTATATCAATGAATCTTTTGTAAAAAAACAACCATTGGTACATTAACTAAAATAATACATAGACATCACAATACGAATCCACATCCAGTTAATCTAATTCCGAAACAGGACGTCCTTTCAAGGTCACCCCGCTCCCTAGGTGCGTTCCAAAACATCACGACCGATTCAGTAATTTTCCGAAACATGTCAGACTAGTGTCAGTTTCAATAATACTGATTTAGGAAAGTTATGTTAATAGAATACATAACAGGATAATTTGTGAAGGAGCATTAGTTGATAAGATGTTTATGTTATGTTCTCGTATATTATTATATCTAACTACAAATATTTGATTCGTGTGAATCGATTTCCCTTAATTCGCAATAAAATGTAGGTGGTTTAGCTTTTTCGACTTCGTGACCTTTGACCTTCGATATTTTACATTACCCAAGGGTGCCACTCTGGTACTCCTCTTATTATGGTTCAGTATATCAAACAATACTAGAATCAATCATAAAATAAAAGTTGTACCCCCATTCAAGGTCCAAGCATTTTTTCTTATTTAGCGACCCGACTAATACGACAATCTTCGTTTAGGACGAATTACGATGTATTTTCTGCCAACGCAGTCCTTGTCATTTCTCATGTGGGTGTAGATTTATATATGAAAAGCCATATGTGGCCGATAGAATTTCCCATCGGCAAACAAGACGAACTTCCATACAAACTTTCATCCCACATTTAACCGCTATAGGGATATAATTTCCAATAAAAACTTCCTTAGTGCTCACTTTCTTTCGTAATATAAGGAAGTGTGCAAAATTTCATGCTTCTAGTTGAGGCTCAGCGGCATATGTTGTGCGTTGTCTGTTATAAATGAATGTAAGATAATAATTTAGTAGATCGCAAGTATCCTTTTGCCTGCTTAGTCTAGTACTTATCGCCAAAAAACAATACCTATGACGAGAATTGCTCATGCGCATATTCCGTGGGGAAAATATTAGCCATTCAGCAAGTTGCAGCGGGAGTACCTCTCCAGTTTCTCCATTTGTGATGGCTATTGTAATGCACCCCAAACTTTTGCTAATACAGAGGTCACCAATCTTTCTTCCAAAAACCAGCCAGTTGCGTATCGGACAACGCACAATGTAGGGTTCCGTAGTTGGGATGAATTTATCCCAAGAATAAACTTAACATTGTAGTTGAAAAATTCAAATTCAAATTCGAAAGTCATTATTCAAATTAGGCTGAGAATCAGCACTTTCTCACACGACAGTCCCCCAAAAACGCCCGCCCTTCACCACTTCCTAGTGCTTTAACTGGAAGAAGAAGTGGCGCAACAAACTCCCCAGTAGCAGCTGTCTGTTCAGTTGGAAAAACTAGATTCTATACAATAGTATGCAAAATAATTCATATTACGCAACACAAAACATTAAATAAATTATTTGCTATATGTCAGCTAGCACACGCCAATATACCAACAAAAACATCGAAATCTATACTCAAGCGAAAATAAAAACAAAAATCGTAAACACTATTTAATACCCTAATAAAAGCCACCCGAAGAAAAACATGTTCCCCCATCTATTCCAACACAAATATAAGTTTGTACGCACAATATTGAGACATTTACCATGTTATCTTAAGACCATAGACTTCTTATAAATTTTCCTGTAATCTATAAGCATATAACTATTCTCTGTATTTTTCTTTTAATTTTAGGCTCAGTAGTTTCGGAGATAAGGGCGAATGATCAATTTTCATTGCTGTAATTCAAAGACACCTGCAGTTTTTTCAGCTGCATATCTTATGTTTAATACCAGAAATAATAGTTTAGAGCAGTTAGAAACGGGAAATAAAATTATCAGGTACAATACTGTCTCGCACTATATATATTACTTAGTTATTTTAAAGTATTAAAACAGCAAGATAATAATATAACAATGAACATACCTACCTACAGAAATTATCAGTACACTTGCTGGTTTCCCTATTACCTTATAAAATATAAATAAGTTCAATACCTACTACATCGTAACGACAGTCGGAGGGTTGTTCCATAAATTGAAGGTCGTTCAATGAACTATGAGGGTTACTTAATGTTATTGCGTTCGTATTTAACTTACTCAATGAACTCTACGGGTTACGATAGTTTTTGGAACGAAGTTCTTTAACGCGGCTTGCGGTAGGAGTAAACTGGTAGAAATCGTCACGTAATGAAAAAGCGTTATTCCCATGGGACTTTCTTTCTCAGAGAGAGAGAAAGTGTGAATTTGGTCAAAATGAAAATCCAAGATGGCGGCTGCGAACATTTTCAAATTTTACAAATGGTTTTTGAGGGTGCTAAAGCCAATAGTGAAGTCAAAATGTAATTCTAAGATGGCAGCTGCGAAAATATGCAATTGATCAGTCCAAAAAAAAAATTTTTTGAACTAAACAATTGCACGAGATAAGACCTTTTTAAAAAAAACGCAACCGTTTTCCAAAAAAATACTACTAATTGAAAAATAATTTTAATTTAGGTAGTTAGTGTCTTAAGTTTTAAATTTTCGTTTTTTGCCACCTACTTCTGAAATTAAAGTTATTTTTCACTTTGTACTGTTTTTCTTTGGAAGTCGGCTTTTTCTTTTGCAGGAAAATACGTAATTATTGAGGCTAACACAAAAACTACCCAAGAATAGTTAATAAATTTTATATCTTCCACCAAACGAAAAAAGAATTTTCAAAATCGGTCCACCATTGACGAAAGTATCGAGGGACATACATAATAAAAAAAACAAACATACGCACATAGAACCTCCTTTTTAAAATAAAGAAAGAAAGTAAAAGTATTTATTGTGACAAGCACAGGAGATCTCTAATTAAACTGAAACACACTTGAACATTGAAACATAAATAGAAAAAAACATAGTAAAATTAAAATAAAAGCAGAAACTCCTGTGCGAGGCCAAAAGGCTCCTATCTCAGCATGATGTGTATGATATCGCAGCGCTGGTATTCTGATAGGGCCCGGAAGTTTTGGAAGCCGGTTTTGTAAAAATGGCTATTATTCAGGGTACCTTTGACTTACATTTGACCACATCATTTTCTTGCCCTCATCCCAATTTATTCGGGGTCGGTGCAACATGTCTATTACTATTCATTGATATATCACTTCTCTATTAGTCATTATCTCACCCCCTTTCTAACAAAACAAAAAAAAACAAGTTGGGGGAACATATGCGTCACATTCACGCAAAACGAACATCGCTCAGCATAATGCTGCGACCCTATGCGAGACAGAGCCCCAGCGCTGGTTTTCAGCGACAACCGGAGTAGACTTGATGACGTCAACCGGTTCAGCATTATAATGAGAAATAAATAACAAAATAAGAAATGAAAAACAAAATAAGCACAATACTTACTTGGTCCTAAATGTTTATAATATTTAAAATTATATACATAGAATATGTATGGGTAAAATACACTTGTATGTAATCCACACTCCCCCTCCCCCCAACCTTCCCTTGTCGGTCATCCAAGGCAAGCGAAGTCCATCAAAGTAGTTGAAACAGCAAAAGCAGGCCAAACTTAGTTACATGAAGTTACACGTGGTCTCAACTAAAACTTAGACCCACTTACAAGTACATTAGTTACATTGGAATCACTTGCGAGGTTTGCTCATGCGCTGTGGAACATACAAAGTAAAGATTGAATAGTCTGAAAATTGTAGCTAGTAGAAGTTACTGAGGAAGTGAAACATATTAGGAACTAAAAGCACACGTACGCACGGACGTAAAAATATCGCGGTGGGATTTGATTGCGCACTGGATGTTCAACTCTCTGCGCTAAGCGGTGCGTTGAAAATCCAACGCGCGAAAATAATCGCCGTGGGAAAATATCGCCTATATATAAATATCGCCGGGCGATTTCTGTTTATTTATTTTGTTTATTACCTTTATGTAATAAAAGAGAAAAATGATTTTATTTGAGTAGGTATAGTCACTTTTAAATAGTGTAAAAATATATCACTGCAACAACCAAAATAATATTTATTACAAGCATGAGTTTGTCTTACTTTAAAAAAAACAGACCAAGTGCGTGTCGGACCATGCACAATAAAGGGTTTCGTAGTTGGGATGAATTTATCCCAAAAACAAACTTAACTATGTAGTTGAAACATATGTTCTCCCATTCTATATACGTCATGGTCAATTTTCCAACTGAAAATGTAAGTTTGTTATTGCAAAAAACTATTTTTATGTGATAAAACTACAAATTATTTTCGGCATTTTTCCTTTACTTGTGCGACCTTGGTCCCTGCCAAATTTCATTATTCTAGGTTAACGGGAAGTATCCTGTAGGTTTTGATTTATTTGGACCCCTTATATTTGGAATTTTACCAAAATATGCGCTTAAATGGCCATATTTTTTTATTGCGTTGACTCAGAAGCTTGATTTTTTACAGCCAAGGGACAAGGGACTGCAGACCTACTTATTTGATATTAATTTCAACTTGATACCTCCACGCGTTCCTGAGAAAAAGGGTCTTGACAGACTGACAGACAGACAGACGGACGTATAAATATTGTGTTCATGTGTAGTATTGTGTGCCTTAACTTGAGTCAAATAAATTTATTTTCTTTCTTTCTTTAAGGGTTTTGTTTTTTCTGTTTGACGTACGAAACCCTAAAAAGGATCTTTAAATGAATCCTAACTACAAATCAATAAATTCGTTTAGCGTAAAACGAATAATAAAATACTGTTGAAGATAATGCACAGGAAAGCAGTATCTAAATAAGCTTCTTCTTTACCTCTCGGCAAAGTCTTCCTCTAATCTTTCCTGCACTTTTTAAATTAAATTAAATTTATAATATAATCAAGGAAAAATTTTAACCAAACGCGATATCTTTAGGAAGGAAAATTATATAAATTAATATGGATGTGACTTCCCCGTGACTGCTTATAGAATTAGATAAAAATATATGGTAGGTAATATGTATAATATTTGAAGTAATATTTTAATGTTTACTCCTTCGAAGCGTGATTTGGGACAAAAATAATATCTCATGTTTCTATTTAAGAACTGGAATTATGTATAATTTTAGATTTACCAAAAAAATATTTTTTTAGCAAAGAGACTGTGTTATGTATATTAATTTTATAATTTCAGATTTTCCCTCAAAATCTCTCACATCTTTATACAAAGTTGCCATTCTTGGGTGTCAGTCCATCTGGCGATCTTTTGCAAAGGCTCTTGAACATTCAATGGCTATGAATCTTGGCATAGACATCCAAGTCTGCAATACAGTTACTAGTACAAAAAATTCTCGTCTCAGATATTTTCCCAAGAAATTCCAAAATTCTAGCTGGCCAGTGTTCTGAAAGCCATTATGACCTTAGTATTAGATTTTCGGTACCGGTCATAAGATTTTTGTACCTATGTTATATAAGTAAATAAGTAGGTACATGTATGAGTAACTCAAGAAAATGAGACCCTTACGTCTTGCGTATATATTATATATGAACAACCTGTAATATTCCCACTACTGGGACACGGGCCTCCTCTCTGCGAGAGGGAGTGAACCGTAATCTACCACGCGGGCCCAGTGCAGGTTAATAGATGTCACATATCTTCAAAGTTTTGGTTTTAGGACATGCCGGTTTCCTCACGATGTTTTGCATCACCGTTTTGAGAGTATTGGTAAATTATTTACACATAGTAAAACGCCTGGGTAGGATCAGACCTATATCGTAAGCCGTGACCATTATCAATGGGTAACAAAAAAAAATTGTGGCGATTACAAGCCTCGTATATCCGACCCATTTACTTACTTACTAAATCACCGGCAGTGTTTCTAAACAATGGACATTATTTACGACTCAATTTGTTTGAAAATAAATTGCGTAAAAACTCAAGTAAGCGTTATAAATTGAGCCTTTTAGGCAACACTGGCTTAAGTGCGTTTTATTTTTCTTTTGCAGGCTCAGACACCGCGTACGTGGAAAGAAACATCGCGGGGAAACTTGGACATTGTGAACTGACGTGGAAGCTGTGCTCTGTAGTGGGACGATTTATATTAGGTGAGCCCTGGTTGTCTTTAATAATCAGTCAGAAGCGGCTGTCTTTCATTTAGTGTTAGCATCGTAATAATAGCCTACTTAATCCTACTAATATGGTGAAAGTTTGTATGTTTGGATTTGGATGAAATTAGTTACACAGATAGTTTATAACCTTTTTTTTTTTGTGGGTGGAAAACTATGAACTTCTCTCGCTCTGGGCGGAGTGTGAGGGTGTGTCAGACTTTCACTGACTAAAACCCACCCGTGTGACCCTTCTGTTGCCTGCGTGCCGAGGCCGCAATATCCCTTTCGGACAAACTCGCGACCCTGGCAGGCATTGGCCCTTACGAACCCCGTCAGTTGGTGCTGACATCTCTTTGAGGCACGCGTGGAACACAACGCGCCGTTGACCCGGGCCTGGTCCTTATCGGACGGCGAGCTACCCATTGCTCACCGTCCGCAAGCCCGCGCCTACGGTGGTCGGAAGTCGGCTCGTGATTCCCGACGCCCGGGGCGTCTCCTGCGGCGACTAGGGGAACCAGGGCGCGAATCTTGCCTCTCCTTCGCGCGCTCCGCCTCCTCCTTCGCGAGCATTACTGCTTCGCAGAAGGAAGTGACGTCCTCTCATGCACTCTCGCTCCGAACCATGGCCTGAACCAGGGGCGGTCGCGAGAGATCGCCGCCGCCGATCGCCTCCGTGAGGACACGGTGGTGCTCCGCCCAAGCCGGGCAGACGTCCACCGTATGCTCCACCGTGTCCTCCGGGCAATCCACACAGTGGTGACACCCGGGCGTTTCCTCCCGCCTTATGCGGAACAGGAACCTCCCGAAACAACCGTGTCCGGTGAGGACCTGCGTCAGGCGGAATAGTCGCTTTTTTTTATTACATAAAAAAATGCTCCCACGTCTAGCGTCAAGTCTAGGTTACCTGAGTCGTCTTCAAATAATTATATTGTCATGTCCAAACGAAGCTAGTTGTGTGTCTTATTGTCTAAACTAAACTAAAGCAGGTATGCAGATAGGTTATCACAACGCAAAGGCGTAAAAATAAAATCCAGAAAAACGTTACAAGAATTTATCACAGTAGAAAGACAAAGGGCAAACAATTCGCGTTAGGTTAGGCTACTTTTACACCAACTGCTTCAAATGTAAGTTTGTTAAGACCGCTTACGGGGTTTAATTACATTCCACCCTTCCCTCAAATAAAAAAAATATCTGAACACAAAACAACTTCTTTCAGTTCAGAAGTTATACTAAAGTTCAGAACTTATACATAGTTACCTAAATGGGCCACCGATGTTTTTCTTTTCTACAGCAACTCATTGTATTTTCTCATTTTTTATGTTTTATTTCCTCTTTTAATAGATTCTTTACAAAAAGACTTGACTTGTCCTTTGAAGGCCAACAGACCACAAAAAAGATATGTCGATCAAACCGCGATCACTCATGTCATTCTCTTGTCAAACAAATATTACAGAATTACTCTTGACGTCAGCTTTGACAAGCTTTGACGCGTATACCAAGCGTAGCTAAAATCATCATTAAGAGCGTATATTCTGAAAGTGGGCAACGTCGCAAATAGCTGTCAAAAATTTACCTGTTTTGATTAATTTGGCAATATTACAGTATGGAAATCAGAAGTGTGGCTAACTAGCGAAGTAGAACATTCATTATGAAATCCAATAATATCGTAACACCGAATATTTAGTTTTAGATGTAAGAAAGTATTTGGAAACTTTCCAAATGCCTTTTTTACACCTAAAACGGGTACAGCATCAAATTCAAAGTTACAATTGCATTATTAATATTCTAGTTCGCTAGTTAGACACAGTTTACTTCCAAACAGTAAAAAAAAAAAACAAAATTGCCAAATTAATCAAAACAGGTAAATTTTTGACAGCTATTTTCGATGTTGCCAACTTTTAGGATAAACGCTCTTAATTCAAATTAAAAAAAAGTTCCAAAATACAAAACACCTGCCAAAAATTACATATATAAATAGAAGAACAAGAACCCAGTAATCGACTTGAGCCAAACAAAAGACGGCATTATCCGTATTTAATCACCTGCCTCCATCAGTCTGCGAACAAACGAGATTAGTTCATTCAAATGATATTAATTCCCTTTCAAATGCGCTTCACAGAATGTGACTCAGAGGGTACTGTGCGCTGAATAGACTTGTAATCTAGTTAGCTTCACGCTTCTTTTGCGTTATAAGATAAGCAGTACAAATCTGCCTATAGAGTCACGGTACATAGTACACACGGCTACATATCAAGCTATAATTTTCCAGTATAAGCTGGCCTCTCATTATACGGAAATTCTATACAATGCGAGATCAGCTTATACTTGAAATGTATTGTTTGATAATGTAGCCGTGTGTACCTACAGTCACAGTGACGAACATAAATACCGTACAGTATTTTATCTCACGAAGCGACGCGCGCTTTACTTGTGGCTACCAAGTGTCCAAACACGCTGTGAATGTGTGTAAGCGCTTTCGGTACTGTAACGTCGGAGGGACGTCACTCTTTAAACTTGTGTGATAGCGGGCATTTCTATATGCTTATTGTGTTTGATTTAATTATTTTGAGTTAAACACCATATTTAATAATGACACGCGCACACTTCGATCGCCAGCTTTCTATTTTTCCATCAAACAAAAAACCACATTCCTATCTTATTTAAAAATGAAAATTGTCAGACTGTTTGAATGCTATTTTCTTAACAGCCTGTACAACGTAAGGTTGCTTATTGCATAAAACCTTACAGTACCGTTCGAGAAAATGGTGAAGGCGAAAGTGTGTAAGTGCGTGTGTGTTATGTGCTGACGCTACTCATCTTCACGCACACATTCACAGCAATCACAGCGAGTTTGTACACTTGGTTACCACAAATAAAGCGCGCGTAGCTTCGTGAGATAAAAATACCATACTATAGTAGTAGTACTGTATAGTAGTCACTATATAGTTACCCAAAATTCATAGCGTTTCTTGTGTGTGTGTATGTCTCGTGTGTATAAAAATTGCAACTTTGATAAAAGACGTATTTCATAATAGTATGGTTCCGATAATACTATGTTTGTAACACCATAAAATATATATCAATACTTTAGGAGAAAATCGCTTTTGAATCTTGCGTAAGTGTAACGTAGTTGTGTTAGTGACTATACATATGAGTAAAATGTGCCTTTAGATGTATCGGACTCAATCGTTACACACGGTTGAGGTCTATGGTTGGTTTGTAAAAGATTTGACCGTCAAAATGAACTTACTCTTTCTGCAACTACCGAAAATTTCCCAAAAAGGCTCTGCGAAAATAGAACCTAGCATCTGTGTGGATGATTTAATAGGTAACTAAGCCATACAACGTGGCAAAGCCAGGCCAGTCTCAGGGGCACATAACCAGTCGACAGCGTTGCGGCAGATTTTTTTAGTTTTTGAATAGTTTAGTTAAGTTAGTTAATAATTTTACAGTTTTTATTAGTTAGAAGTTGTTATGTACCCACAAGTAAATATTCAAATAATAAACTAACTACAGAATTTTGTGATGCAGCTGAATTCCAGTATTTTACATGGAGCGACTACCTATCTGACCTCCACAGCCCAGTGACTAGGTAATACCAAACCCCTTGGTAAGACTGGTGGTCAGACTTTTGGGCTTCTAACTATCCGTAACAACTGTTAAAGATTTACGAATGGCAGCAGGAACCAACGGCTTAACGTGCTTTCCGAAACGCGGCGGGGTATCGATTTAATGGACCCATCCACGATCTGACCGTGGCAAGCGTAGCTTCGATCGACCCGTGCGGCTGCTATAATTTAGCCACTATCGTAACAAATTAGAAAACTGACCATTGACGGCAGATCCTCGTACAAAACGCTTGTGTCTTTTGTGCTCCGATTCATAGAGGGGCGGGACAAGGCCTATGACTCACTATTTTCTTAACGCGAATGGACTATAGAATCGAATATCTTTATCAAAAACTAGCTGCCCGCTCCGGCTTCGCACGGGTAGCATATTTATTTATTTATTTATTTAACACTTTACACACAAATGTACATAGGCGGACTTAATGCCATAGGCATTTTCTACCAGTCAACCTTTGGGTGATGCAGAGATAAACAGTGGTAGGTGCAATAACGAAAATTGTGGAATAAATATTTATTTTAATATACATATACCTATTAACCTATATATATAATACAATATAAATAAATACAAGAACAGATAAATACACATAAATACACGAATATACTAACACAAATAAGACAAACAATGGGAAAACATTACCGTTGTGATGATACTGCCAGCATATGTACTTATCTACGGCGCACCTACCTACCTCCTTACCCACCTACCCTACCTACTTACCCTACCTACCGTACCATGTCTACCTACCTACCCTTCCTATCTACATACCTACCTACATACCCTATCTACATACCTACCTACATACCTACCTACCTACCCTACCTACCTACCATACCTACATACCCTACACCTACCTACCTACCTACATACCTACCTACATACCTACCTACCTACCTACCTATCCTACCTACCTAACTACCCTACCTACCTACTTATTCTACTTACCTACCTACATACCTACCAACCTACCCTACTCTGCAAAATTCACATTCATCAAACGCGCTAACTGTCCAACGCGCAATAAGTTTTCTGAAATTTTCCAATTTTCTGTGCATTTTTTTTTAATTTTTCTTTCTGTAAGACCCTGCTCCTTACAATAACAAACACAACAAAAAAAGAATTATCCAATTTAGTGCAGCCGTTCTCGAGTTTTGCGCTTAGCAACACATTTTACGATTCATTTTTATAGTATATATAAGATGTATACACCAAAATCATCCACATCCCTCATTCCACATCCCCATTAATATCAAAATTGAATCCCCAATCTAAAACTTCATAATGAAAGATTCTTCAACTAGTCTTTTCATTATTATCTTCTTTGTAACAGCAGGGTGATGTTCTTTTATTTCCATCCGCAGTGTTGGCCTCAGACTACAGGTCTAATAAAAGAAATTCTGTAACTTCCTCAGAACAAAAAGAACACGTATTATAAAGACTAATTAAAAACCGCGGCGTGGGCTGTGACTGTGGTGTTAATTTTTTTGTTGCTCCTTTTAAACTTGAAACTAGTTGCATCTTTATGAAAGAACTAGTTCACCTTCGGGTTCGCTTGCATAATTTGATGTCTTTTCTTCCAGTGTCAAGCGACTTATTTCTTATTAGGTGCTTTACAAATTTTCTAGTGTAGTTCCCACATTATTTCTGCTCGACCTTCTACATATTTTTTTTTTCTTTTTTTTTTCTTTCCTCAATGTGTAAAGTAGCAATGTTGTATTGCTTCGCATCAGAAAGTGACTAGAAACGGATGGTATTTATTAAGTACTAGCTTCTGCCCGCGGCCTCATCCGCCAGCCTTATACATTTATCAAGAATAGGGATGTAGACTAAATATTTTTTTATGTCCTTCAGGTAGATTATTAAAAAATATTGGACACGTGTTTTTTTCTTTTTTTACGTAATCAAAAGATTACGGCAATACATTGAGTTAAAATGTGACATGTCATCACTCCCTGGTAGATTTTATACTGACTTGTGACGTAGCGAGCCCCCACTCCCCACCATTTAATGCGTTTTATTTAAATAATTTTTATTAATATCATTAGGGAAAAAAAATGTATTAGACACAGATTTTGTTTTATTATCCGACTGACGGACTAAAAATTTTTTTTTCTCCTGTAGCGCCGTAGCGGCGTAGAGAATTCGTATTGGTCCTACAACAGTAGACCAACATTACAGCATAGGAACTATTTGATGAAACGCACTCTATAGACCGTTCGAAGCTTGTCCTTTTCTATCATGTTGGCACCATTGCTTGTCAAACTTAGTTTCAATACAAATAGAGTTCAAAACGGCGTCTGTCAGAACAGCAACTTCTTGCAGTTGCGTTGCCGTTAGTAGTTGCGATGTGGTTACGTTGTGCCTAGTTTTTGCAGACAGACAGATTGTTGTGTTTGGGATATGGCCGGACCCTAGTGCGCGGTCTATGTAGCTGGTGGTTGCGTTGCGACTGCGACGTAGCCTTGATGTGGTCGGTATTGCCCACACGGTTGATTTTGACGGTTAAATAATAAATACTTTATTTCAGACCACGGTGTCCATTTTTTTAGTAACAATGTTCTTATAGACTAGTGTTAGTAATATTTAAATCTATCCACAATAAAATAAAGTAAATTCAACAATCACTACTGCGCCATTCCATGACAAATGACGCAGCAATGATTGATGTAACTACAGTCCAGCCGACTAGCGATCATGTTAAGGATGCTGTTGGCGCTGCCACGTACTCTACGCACCAAGGATGCGTACCTTTTACGCATCGTAGCATAAAAGCAGTCTACGCGATGTTCAGCAAACATCCCTGATGCACTACAGAATCGCCGCAGCCCCATCAGCACCCTTTTTTTTTGGTTAGGAGATTATCAAATAACTTCTCCCGCTCTGGGCGGAGCGAGAGAGCGTGTCAGACTTTTACTGACTAAAACCCACCCGTGTTCCTTCCGTTGCCTGTGTGCCGGGGCTAAATTATTTTTAGATACATTACTTACAAGTTAAAAATCTAAGTCGTAGAAAGTTAAAAATAAACATAAAATAAAATTGTACATGAAAACTGAATAATTACATTCGTATAAAAGTCAACAGCAATAACATAAAAAATTCTAATATCAATAAGTAGGTAGCCATTTCCTTAAAATACTATTATTACATTTAGATAAATAAATATAACCTAAGTAGTAATATTACCCAAGTAAATATAGCTATTTACTTGGGCAATACCATTACAAACATTTAATGTGAGATCATATTTTATGGTTACAAAGTACTAACAAAGAGATAAATTTTACGTGTATCACAATTTGAGACAATTTATAGATTCAGTAGGGAAGCATTTTATAATTTGATCATTGTGTATTTAGTAGTAATTTTATGTTTAATTAAATAATATTTTTGTAATACACAAGTATATATTTGAGAATGTATTCATTGTAATTATAGTCTTTCATTCAAGTATTTGTTCGCATTATAATAGCTTTTGTTTAATAGAAATAATTTTAATTTATTAATAAAGTGAAAAGTTGTTGTATTTATTTATATTTCTTATTTCATCCGGTAACTTATTATATATTTTTATCGACATGACTTAAGTACTTGAGGAGTGCATTTTTAAACGGGATGTAGGTATGTTTAATCTGTTTTGATGCCTTAAAGTAATTCTAATTTGTATGTCTTCTCTTTTTGTGTAGAATTTCGGGTATCTACGTACAAATTTACAGATTTCAAAGATGTAGAGGCTCGGTAGGGTTAGAATTTTCTGTTCCTGGAAGTGGGGCTTACAGCTATCCGTTTGTTCAATATTGACTACAATTCTAATAAGTTTTTTTCTAGGGTGAATAGTGTGGAATACCAAACCAATAAAACGAAATTAACTTCAACACCACAGTAATGAAAACATCAAACACATCCTACATTACCAGTTTAATATTCAATAATATAGCTGTTCTATTAACTTCGAACATAACTGACAGTCTGCCATTCGCACTGGAAGTGGAGAAGTTTCGCAAAAGCGCTGAGTGCGAAAATGAAAAGGTTGAATGAAACGGAGCTTGGAAAGGCGAGAATATAAATGAAACGCTTCAATTCGTCCGTTGAAAAGGGACAGCTGTGAATGAATTACAAAATATTCTGAGATGAATGAGAAATGCGGGAATAGAAACTGAATTAACATGGTGCTTCCGTGGTTCACCATGCTCAATCTATTTAATAAAAATCTTAAATTCACTGACAGACAACGCTCAGCCTGAAGCGCGTGGCTTAGAATCATGAAATATTGCAATAGAGTACCATAAGTATAAAGAAGGTGACTTTTTGTAAATTTATCCTCTGAAGGGGTTAATTAGGAGACTTATTGATTTTAACATATGACGGTCAAGGTCAATTACATAAGTTAACATTAAAAAATTTAATCTTTTATTTCGGACCCAATAAGTACGAGTATAGTAAATGTACTGTGTGTGTTAGTATACACACGCCTTAGAAACTAGTGTTAGTACTTATATCTACCAGGAAATAACACAAACTATTCATTAATACGCCACAGTGACATGTATGCGTATCCAATGTCCCAGTATGGGGCTGTACCACCTATCAGCTACAGTTTTCAGAATGCTGTTGGGGCTGGCACATACCCTGTGCATAATGGAAGTGCAACGCTTGAATATGATGTCGGGACGGCCTTCTATTCTCACTTCTGTGAACATGCCGGACGCACTGCAGTAGCGCGGCAACCCTATCAACACCCTTTTTCTTTTTTTTACTAAAACTCACCCATGTTCCTTCCGTTGTCTGTGTGCCGGGGCCACTTAGTTATCCCTTTCGGATAAACTCGCAACCCTGGCAGGCATTGGCCCTAACGGACCCCGTCAGTTGGTGCTGACATCTCTTTGAGGCGCGCGGGGAACACAACGCGCCGTCGACCCTGGCTTGGTCCTTATCGGACGGCGAGCTACCCATCGCTCACCGTCCGCAAGCCCGCGCCTACGGTGGCAGGAAACCGACTTGCGACTCCAACCCTATCAACACCCTGAAAGCATTATTGACTTTTATAGCATTATTGAATAAAGACACAAACACATTATTTAAGTACAATAACAAAAGTATACAACTACTCGACAGTCTTTCGCTCATCTAACAATACTTCAGACATATTGACAACTTCTTCTTCCATTCATCCGAACACATCACAGTCAGGCTTAGCTTCCAAGAGAGCGTTAAGCGCAGGCAGTGTGCGAGCGACAGGAGACTGGGCTTAAGTGACGGTTCGACTCCGAAGCACGGCGAACAATATGTGCCTCCTGTTACGATTATAGTTTACCAGAGATAAAGGCTTGTATGTAGGTTCGTCATTTTTGCAAAAAATCCCATCGGTTCACGAAGTAAATATTAACTTCGTAGACCCAATGATCTTACTGCCAATCAAAAAATGTTGTCGTAGAGACAGCATATGTCAATCAAAAAATATTGTCGTACAGACAACATTCTGTCCTTTCGTGTCATGCAGAGCAAGAGAAAGACAGCGATAGTTTAACACTGTCTTGTTTTTAATATGTCCTGGCGAATCGAGTACCTATCGACTAACGTCCGTGTTAATCCACCAACTCTTGCTTCCATCTCTTTGTTTTCCATGTGCAAGTCAGAGACAGCAATATCTCAAATAGGTATAGTTGATGCACGATAAAACCAGGGCACTATGAACCGATCTCATTTGCAAACTCCTTTAGCCACTTCCGTGTGGAAACGACCTTTCACCCACACACTCACACTACCCAAGAAAAACCCGGGAAAAGTATCTCAGGGGAAATTTTATTTCGTTTAAACGCCAGCGGTGGTACTGACATTTTTATATTATTCCTTTGTATATATACCTACAAGAATTCCGGGCGAGTAGGGTAAATATTTGAGTTCGGAATTATAATAAGTTAGTTTTATGTTCTGTGTTCACCAAAGAGTTGAGTTCAGCAAATGATTTAGTTTTGCTGAATAGTAGACTCAAGTGTTTATTTAGTAATGCTGAATGATTTGAGACATAAAAACGTAAGATGTAAGTAAAACCAGAATAAGCCAACAATATTCCCACTGCTGGGACACAGGCCTCCATTCTTCGAGAGGGAGTGGACCATAATCCACCACGCGGGCCCAGTGCGGGTTGGTTGACGTCACATGTTCTTCGATTTTTTGATTCTAGGACATGCCGGTTTCCTCACGATGTTTTCCTTCACCGTTTTGAGAGTAGTGGTGATGAAATTATTTACACAAAGTAGCCTGTCTGGGATTTTCCGATCAGACGTTAATAATAACTTAATTTGAATCAACGTTTATAAATAAACCCCTTAGAGGTATACGGTGCTTTTAAGTGTATAGCAATTGCCACTCTTCAGTAAACTAAACTACAACGATACACTTGCTCCACTGTAGTTGGAAACCAATTGCTAATTAAAATGAGTGGTAGCGGCTTCATGAATATGTTTTGCAGAACTATAAGTTTCATGAAAAAGTTTAAATAATAGGATCCCAGGCGTGTGTGGGTTATGTTTCTTAATTGAATTTCCTTTCCTTTTTCGTGTGGTAAGTAGCTAGCCTGGTGTCAGAGTTTTAAAGCCACCCATGGGCCTCTGACTTGCCGTCGAGAAATATCTCTCAGGCATGCCGCTTTCCTTACGATATTTGGCTTCACCGTTTTTGAAGCAAGTGATAATTGTACAATACGCACATGAATCCGAAAAGACCGAGGTGCGTGCCTTGGGTTGGAACTCGAGACCTATGACTTGGCAGTGCGACGGTCACACCACTAGGCTATCACTATCTTAATTGAATGGCCAACAGACATGGAAATGCAGCCGACTTTCAGACTATATTTGTGCTGCAGAAACGTGCCATTCGAGCAATTTATAACCTAAGTTGTAGGCATTCACTGAGGGATAAATTTAAGGAAATAAACATAATGACAGTCACGTGTCAATATGTATATGAGAACCTGATTTATGTAAAAAAGAATATAAACCTATATTCTAAACACAGTGACATTCATAGCTTAAATACTAGAAACAAATATGTATTTATTGTGCCGAGGACTAGGCTCCAAAAAATAATTCATTTAATTGCCAAAGTATACTTTTTTACAACAAACTCCCAAGCCATGTCAAAGAACTGAGCCTCAATCAATTTAAATCATTTATTAAACAGAAACTATGTCAAAAAGGTTTCTATGAAGTTAAAGATTACTTAGACGACAAAAAGGCTTGGGACTAATTAAGCTTCTCCAATGTACCCCCCCCCCCCCCCCCCAGCAACAAGTATTTTAGACTATTTTAGACTACATGATACTATATGAGCTCATATAATTTGTTTGGATTATTTTATTTGACTGTAATTAAATTTATTTTAATTTTGTTTTTATTTATTGTAGATATTTTTTAGTAATGAGTTGTATTGCAATTTGTGGTAATGTAAATTATTTTAACATAAGAAGCACTATTATATAGAATCAAGTTTTTCCAACTGAACAGACAGCTGTGCTGCTGGGGAGTTTGTTGCGCCACTTCTTCTTCCAGCTTAAGCACTAGGAAGTGGTGAAGGGTGGGCGTTTTGGGGGACTGTCTTATGTAATTTTGACGTTCGAAAAGTGCTGATTCTCAGCCTAGTTTGAATAAATGACTTTTGATTTGATTTGACAAAACTCTACGAAAACCATATAAGATATAGCCAAGTAAAGATTATTCGAACATCCACCCATGATCGAGTCTTACGTGGGATTCAATTTAGAAAGACGTGGAAAGTGAGTCCAAATAAATTCAATCTATCCTCAGACTCCTAACAAACTGCAAATACAAATTGGATTCTCAAATACAAGTTAGATTACTCCTCACATTGCAGTAGGTACACTGTCGCAATGCATTTCGGTAAGCCGTACCTACACTATCTGATCTACTTTAAAGTTTCCTACGAATGAAATACACTTTCAAACCAAAACAAGTAATGAATTTCCAAGCAGGTCTGAAATTAAAAGAAAACTTGCTGTAGATGTTTTTCTCTGAGAACGGGAAGAAATAATATTTTTAGGTGTTGCAAGATCTCATTAAATAGCATGTTTTCGAAACAGTCTTCTGAAGTTTTCTTGTATACTTAAGAGAATATTTGAAATGGTACAACCGTGCACAAGATCCTACTAATGAAATGTTAATATTTAAGGTTTCTTTATGCGTCGGAGAAATTACATTAATGTAAATTATATACCTTTTGCCCGCGGCTTCGCTCACGTGCAGGTCGGAAATAATCCCATCGGAACGTACCACCGGGGTAAAAACTATCCTATGACCTAATCCAGGTCTCGGTCTCCCTATGTGCCAAATTTCATCCGTTCAGCCGTTTTAGCGTAAAAGCGTAACAAACTCACTTTCGCATTTATAATATTAGTGAGGATTAGAATTTATTCAAACTGGGCCAAGAATCAGCACTTTTTGAACGTCAAAATTACACAAGACAGTTTCCCAAAATGGCGTCACCACTTCCTAGTGTTTTAGGGAGTTGTCACACTGGATGCGTTCTGCGTCCTACGGTCCGGTGAACTCGAACATTTATGTTATGTTATGTTCGATTTGACCGGACTGTAGGACGCAGAACACATCCAGACTGACAAATCCCTTAGCTTCAAAGAAGAAGTAGCGCAACAAACTCCCCAGTAACACATCTGTCTATTAATTTAGAACAACTTGATTCTATACTAAAACAAATTCAATAATACAAAAACAAAGAAACACAAACTTAAAATTAAATTAATAAACTCACAGTACTGCAGAACTACTGAAAAGAACTAACTTCCTTCCTCAAACACATCATAACTATTATTACTACCTACTGTCAATCAATCATAATAACCACTATTACTATATCTTCTACATCTTACCCCTCAATAACCTCTTAAATCCACACAAAATACAACTTTCTAACAGATTTCTCACCCAACCGCCAACACTATTCCTAGTTCTAAGAAAACACTTCATCATAAAAATCATTATGCACTTCACACAAAAAGCGACTATCTGAGTATAAGCTATTCATTTTCATAGACAGCCAAGAAGGGGGTCGCCTCCCCTTTACCCCGTCCCAACTACTTTTCAGTATGACGGCGCTCCCAGTGCCATTACTGGGTTTTTTATGAGACTTATCCATCCATATAAGAAGTGAGGTGAATCTTTTCAACTAGCTTTTAGTTTTAAGATGAAGTTTTATTTAAAAATGCAGGAAGATCATTTATTTTAGTCTCCATTAGGTACCATAAATTTAAAGAATGATTAGCTACATCTTACGTCTATTGGCGAGGCACACTTTAAAAAGGTTTCATGGGCTGTTGCGTGTTAAAATATAGATGTAAGTTAAAAAAAAAATAACCCGCTCTTTGAAAAGTACCTAATCACAAGTATGACAATTATTTTATTTTGATATTATTAAAATATGTTAAACACCTTAATAGGGATGATGCCTGTGTATAAAAAATTAAATTCTAATGAGTCCGTCAGTCCTGCGTCAGGCAGATAATAAAAAAAAAAATAGACACATATTTTTTGCTTTATCATCATCATCATTCCAGCCGAAAGACGTCCACTGCTGGACATAGGCCTCCTCCAAATGGGGGGGTTTGCAATAATCGCCACGCTTGGCAGGCGTGTTGGCGATCGCAGTATGGTGTTAAAATGCATAGAGAACGCTGCTGCGCATTCTCTAGTCCCTTAGTCGCCTTTTACGACACCCACGGGAAGAAATAGGATGGTAGTATTCTTTACGTCCGGCATCATACGAACTGCTTTATCATATTAATAAAAAAATACTTAGATAAAACGCATTTTAAGTTGGGGAGTGAGGGTCGCTACGTCACAAGTAAGTATAAAATCTACATACTCGTGACGTCATAGCACATTTTAACTCAATGTATCGCCGTAATATTACGCAAAAAAATAAAAAATCAGTGTCCAATTTTTTTTTTAAATATTCATGACGGACTAAAAAAATAATTTTAGTCATCATCGGTAAGGCGTGTGATTTTGAATTCGTGTGTGTAGAAAAGTCGTATCTGGTTGTTATCTATAAAAATAAAATAAAACTTATCTAAAATAATATTATCTAAAGTAATAATATTATAAAGAGAAAATATTTATTTTTTTGTATGTTTGTAAGTTTGTTTTGTAATGAATAAACTCAAAAACTCAAAAAAATCTTTCACCAGTTGAATGCTATATTGTCACTGAGTAAAATAGACTATAATTTATCTATATTTAAAAAATTAAAATTATTATTATAATTAATAATTAAAATTAAATTTATTAACTATATTTATAACCGCTGGCGGAAACTAGTAATATTATAAAGTGGTTTGTAGGGAGGTAAACTTCGGAACTACTGATCTAACGGGAAGCTACAATATTGCCTAGTGTCATAGGATATTATATTTTTATAACACGCGGACAAAGTCACGGGCAGGAGTTAGTTTATTATAATATTATTATGATTTACGAAGAGCTCACTTCAAAAACACGAACAATATCAATCAACTTTATAGGCACCGCTTACAGTTTTACTAACCCATGGGGAAAAAAATTCGACGTTAAAGTCTTATGGTCCCTACATTATTGTTTTTTATTGAAAATGTCACCTTTTGAACAGCTATAATAACCTTTTTATGCAGGTAAGGTATTAAGGTAAGTATCACTTGGAAATTGTTTTACCTTAATTTAACATGAGGATATCGACAAGAGGCAATAACTTTCGTATTTCTACGACTTTCAACAGGATTGACATAAGCTTGTGGCGGCATCTTCATCGCCACCTGCGAGCTACTCATCACACTGACATCACACAAAATCCTGCATCGCGCAAGCAATGTTTACAGCGCGACTAACATATATACAACGTCTCGATAAATATCGTCGGGCAGTCGCCAGAACGCCCACCAGTTCGGAGGATCTCCGCTTTTCTATGGAGGATGAGTGAACTTTACACCCTGTTCCTCATACCTCTATACTAATGACCCCAAACATGGATAGTTTAGTAGTTTATGGCAATCCAATACCGTTTTGACTTTTCTTTAGAAGAAGAAATTGAAAAATCCATGCGAACAGATACTTTTTTACGATTTGACGAAACATCAAGATTTCTTTATCTTATTTAAGTTTAATGTGATTTTATTGCACACATACTAAACTAACCTTTTTTTTTGTTCCGGGATGGAATATCCTTATAAGTGTCCTCCGCCCTAGGGCGGGCGGACGAATGTGTCAGACTACTACTGACTAAAAACCGCCCCGGTGTTCCCTTCCCACACTTGGACCGGGGATCATGAGATCTATACGCATTCCATGATCTACTACACTAACCTAACCTAATGGAATAAATTCATTCATTCACTCACTCATTTTCCTGGCCGCACATAATTGGACAGGGACTCATTTGTTTTTAAAGTAAATCATTGTGTTTGTATACCACGACGCCGTTGGAATCTCCAAAGGGACTTGTAACATTATCAAAAAATATTGTGTTTATTAAATAAATTATTTAAATGGAACAGTCCCTTTAAACATTGTTAATGTATTTTAGCCAAAACAATTACAAAGAAATAAAGAAAATAAAATTTGACCCAGGTTACGGCACACAAAAAAAACATTAAAATTTAGGACTTAATTATCCTCTAACATTTTCAAGAAAAATCTAAGTCAGATATAAAAGCTGTGCCAAAAGACCGGTAGAATCTGTAAAGTATACTTCTACTCTCATTTTAGTGGCCACAGATAATTCAACAGGGGACTCAGTTTTTTTTAAAGTAAACCTTTTGAATTTATACGCCTTTCGAATCTTTAAAGGGACTATCATGACATGACATTATCAAAAATAATAGTCTATTAAATTAACGCTTTAAATGGAACAGTCCATTTAAACATTCTTACTGTATTTCAGCCAAAACAATTAGAAAAGAAAATAAATTTATTTGACCCAGGTTACGGCACACAAAAAAAAACATAAAAATCTTAGAATTTTTATTATACTCTAACATTATCAAGAACAATCTAAGAAAGCTACTATCTAAGTTAACCCTACACACGAGAAACGTTGTTCCACTTTTCGATCACTTTTACTACACAAGACCACGAAATGTCATTTCCTGAACTAAAAGGTCAAAATGTATTGACCGAGTTCTAGCCGAACGTTCCTAGCGAGTCTCGAAGGAGGTCAAGTCCCTCAATTGTGAGTATCGACCAAACTAGCCACGCGAAATCCTGTTTATTAGGTTTTTCTTTGGTTCAGTGAATGAAGGTTTTTCATTTTATTTTTAGAAAAAAGAGAGAAGTTTACCGTGGCTGCCTAAATTTTGTGCTGTAGAACAATTGTTTAAGAAACAATAAACACTTCTTTTTTTTTCGTAGTGAACCTCTTTCAATAAAGTTTAAATTAATTTAAAAACCCCACAAACAAAATAAAAACAAAAAGCAAAAAAAAAAATTGGCCTTTTAAGTTTAATCATTATAAGTTGTAGGTAATATTTTGATCCAAGTGTCCTCCTGTCAGGGGATGGCTAATGAAAATAGAAAATTAACAGCAGCTATCTTTTCTACAATAGCATACATTCATTATTGCTAGGTGTAAGCTTAGTCTGTTTGGCGTTTTCATTAGCCGCCCCCCGACGAAAGGACGCTTGGATCAAAATATTACCTACAACTTATAAATTATTAAACTTAAAAGGCCCAATTTTTTTTTGTATCAAAATCGAAATCGTTTCAACCGTTTGGGAGCTAAGATGCCGCAGACAGACACACAGATACACACGTCAAACTTATAACACCCCTCTTGTTCCGTCGAGGGTTAAAAAAGTTACTAGCTTCTCATACACTCTGCCTCTATTCTGTAAAAATCTCACCGAGAAAACTTAGGTTAAGTGTCTGTCAGTGGTGTCAATTCCTAGCATCAATGGAATGATAGCTCACTTCAAACAAGCGCCGCGGTGATATTTTTACCGAATATAGGCTTGGCCAGAACAGCGCGACTTGTCGCGCGACGCGACACCGGTTATTGTTATACTGTGAAGTTTTCTTAGAAATTGTATTGTTCGTGTCGCGACGCGCGACAAGTCGCGCTGGTCTGCACAAGCCTTATACCGGCTGGACTGTACAAGTAGTACTCAGAAACCATAAGTAATAGATACGGAATTATTATCTTCTGAAGTACCTATGTATACTTTAGGGCCTGTGCACACCACGTTTATTAAACGCGCCGTCGACACGCGTTTTAGAAACGCGCGTCGACGGCGCGCTTTTATCCTACAGACAGGTGTGCAAAAGTCTACAGGCTGCGTCTGACTTGCGTGCGTATCGCGTCTGTATCGCTACAAACGCGCGTCGACGGCGCGTTTAAAAAACGTGGTGTGCATAGGCCCTTATACAGCACTTTAATGATGACATTAATTTAACACACGTATACGGATTAGCTTTTTCTTTTTATGAAGATATTTTAATTTAATTAAACGTTATAATTTTTTTTTTTTTCAAGTTTCTACCATAGCATCTTGGTACTTAACAACTGTAGCGCATTTGCCAGGGTCACGAATCAAAACATCGCATCAATAAAAATAAAACGAACAACGTGCAAAGAGAAGGGGAATTGAAGGAAAGAGAGAGCCCTGTGTCGGCGAGCGTTTGATTTTTTTAAATTTTTAATATTATGTTTTTATGATTACTGGCCACTAGCCCTACCCGTGTGTTAAATTAATGTCGCCATTATAGCTCGTTATATAAATAAAAACCGGACAAGTGCATCTCGGACCACGCACAATGAAGGGTTCCGTAGTTGGGATGAATTTATCCCAAGAACAAAGCTAACATAGTAGTTGAAAAACATGATCTCCCAGATCATGTTTTTCAAAACTGCAAATTTAAGTTTGTTGATTATTTCTCGTTAACCTGTACAACCTACTTAGCTCTCCTAGTTTTCCTTTTAATTTCGTTATATATACCACTGCTGTGAATTTCAAGTCCAAGTACAACCATTTAGCTATAAGGGGGGGGGACACTTGGCTCTAACAAAAAAAATCAGTTAAAAGCTTAATATTTCGCAAACGAATTCCTGAATCCAAAAATGGTTGCGACAAACTCTCAATATTTTTAAAAGACTTTTCTAACGATACCCCACATGGGGTAGATGAGGAAAAAAAAAACATCCATCCCCACTTTACGTCTAGGGGAGGTACCCTAAAAATTTATTTCACCATTTTGTTGGCATAATTAATATATGCCAATTACAGCTTTCTAGTACTAACCGTCTCTGAGCTAAGCCGCGGACAAACAGACGGACAGACAGACAGACCGACATGGCGAAACTATAAGGGTTCCTTGTTTACTACGGAACCCTAAAAACTGGCAAACTAAACTGAATTAACTGGAAACTAACGTTCGCTTTAGGCTGTGTTTCCATCAGAGAGGAGCGAGGATGCTTAGCGAGGGATGTGTGTGAAACTAACCAATAACAACACTAGCTTAGCACTAGCAGCATCCTGAAAACATTATTAGACAAAGTAGACAGTCCCTTTATAAGGCACTGGGTACGGAGGCATGTGCCAACGTGTGTTGGGCCGCGTCAATTTTAATTGTTTTTAGTTTTGTAAAAGTTTACTAACATAGTTTTTTAAGTCATTGTTACTAATACCATATGGATTGTGTGTACTTGTATGTGTAGTCCGAATTAAAGAATATATTATTATTATTATTAGCTCAAGCTAATGACAGTGAAGCGACGTTATTGGTTAGTTTCACACACA
The DNA here is from genome assembly GCA_947364205.1 of Agrochola lota. Taxonomy (NCBI): domain Eukaryota; kingdom Metazoa; phylum Arthropoda; class Insecta; order Lepidoptera; family Noctuidae; genus Agrochola; species Agrochola lota. The sequence continues at coordinate 5,055,718 of OX376231.1, read as the reverse complement.
TCGCTCGCTACGCATCCTCGCTCACCGCTTGTGGAATACATCACTCGCTTTGAATGCTCGCTCATTTCTGGCGGAACACATCCCTCGCTACGCATCGTCTACGAAAGTCAGCCTTAGAAGTAGTATTTGGTACCTATTTACTTAAGTAGCTACTTTTGGAGTAGTTATTCGACCTCCTTGCATCTTGAATCTTAAATGAAAAGTAAACAAACAAAGCTTTCTCCTTTTATTAGTACGATTATCTACAACTAGGTGCAATACTAATGTTTGTTTTAGTGTTGAGGCAACTTAAACTGTGTACATTATTTACATTCTTAGTGCCTTAACTTGAACAATAATAAAGTGTATATGACCTTGGGATGCCCTGCAAGTTTTCTTTGAATCTTCCAACCCAATAATAAAAAATAAAAAAACTTGATTTTATTTTACCACTTTGTCGGCATGATTAATACGTATACATATGCCAAATTACAGCTTTGTAGTACTAACCGTCTCTGAGCTAAGCCGCGGACAGACAGACGGACAGACAGACAGACGGACATAGCGAAACTATAAGAGTTCCTTGTTTACTACGGAACCCTAAAAATGAAATGCCGTTCGTTGATCCTCTCGTATGTCAACTTATCTGAACCAGATAAGTGACGATAAACGCATCACTTGAGAACGGTTGAACGGATTTGGCAATTTTTTTTATCTTAAAAAGATTTTAGAGGAAATAAAATGGAAAAGTTCCCCGGTAAATTGGTAAAATTTGAAAAATAAAAGTACTTTTGACTATGAAAAGTGAAATTTGGACAGGGCAACTTCAGACGGGTCAGCTAGTCTGTAATAATGTCCACTTAGTTGGGCACTTACCTATGCCAGGTAGACTTTAATGATTTTTTTGTATTTTGACTGTCAGACTGCCAAGTCTCGAGTTCGAACCTAAGGCACGTACCTCTGAATTTTCAGATTCATGTGCGTATTGTATAATTATCACTTGCTTCAAAAACGGTGAAGGAACACATCGTGAGGAAACCGGCATGCCTGAGAGATATTTCTCGACGGCATGTGAAGCCAACTCAGAGGCCCCATGGGCGGCTTTAAAACACTGACACCAGTTAGTCACTAACCACACGAAGAGAAGAAGAAGGTATGTGAATACTTCCGGGAATTAAACTATCGTAGTGAAATTCATAGGACACTTTATGGGTTGTGAAAAAACAATACCTATACAAATATTATCGTTATTTACTATGGTAAATTTCGAGCTCGTGGCTAAGTAATAACAGCAGCATGGTTCGATCCATCAGGTTAAGCTACGCTTACCGGGGTTGGTTTGTGGATGTGGGTGACCATCTTAACAGACCGAGACTCCTCCGTGCCTCGGAAAGCACATTAAACCGTGGGTCCCGGCTGTCATTCGTGGATCTTGGGCAGTCGTTACGGGTCGTCAGAAGCTTGAAAGTCTGACAACCAGTCTTACCAAGGGGTATCGTATTACCCAGTTACTGGGTTGTGGAGGTCAGATAGGCAGTCGCATGTAAAATACGGTATTCAGCTGCGTTCGGTTAGACTGGAAGCCGACCCCAACATAGTTGGGAAAAGGCTAGGCAGATCTATCTGAGACTATGGTAAATTTATTAGTATTTTTTTTTCTCAGTTTACAATTCTGTGTGTGTCGTCATTACATTCGAAGCTACATTCCATATTAAATTCCCACCTAGAAATAAACCTTGACACTGAATCCAGATTACATCGACCTAGAAATAGCTAGACATGCTAATAAATCTATTCCTAGATTTATGCGTACCCACAAGAAATTGAGTAAGCATCCACCATATGGCCCATTTCTGATGTTTTTTAACAATCGTTTGTATTTTGTACACCCGTTAGTTGTTAGTTCTACGGATAGATGTTTTATTTCTCACATAAAACTCTTCCTACACAACGTAACAAGACTTATGTCAGGTATTTTGGTGGATTTGTGTAGATACTCTTCCGTAAAAAAATGCCTGACTATGATTCTATTGCAGAGAGACGAACAAGAGCTTTGCCATTCGGAATAGTAACTATTATTGATCTTGACTTTGACAGCGCCTTTATTTCGTAGCAATTAGAGCGGTTTTCGTTATTCAAGCTGCGGTGGACCGCTCCTTTAAACTTAAATCAAAGCTTACGGTATGCCTGTAACCTACGAAAGGCATGCCATTACATTTATTTTGCTAAGTACCTGGTACTTGTTGATAGGCCTACACTGTCCTCTCATACCTTTTAACACTGTAATTTGAAAACATTGTAAAAACCATTTACTTTTAAAAGAGTAACCGTGGAGATTCTTGCCGGCTCTTCTCCATAGGAAAAGACCAATTGAAACCGTGCAACGAGCTTCTGACGTTTCATAAGTGCCCATAGAGGTTTATGTAAAATAAAATAATGTTAACTTAAATTTACAATTAGGGACATACTTACTATGTCTTTGCGATTTCAAAGATTATCAAATCCAGGTCCGTCCAACAGTAGACTTCACTACCTACAGACTGAAAATGATAATGATATTTTCTCCTGCTGTAAGTTACATTACTATCTCAATTTATAAATGGCTAAGTTTGAACGCACTCATCTGGCTTAAAAGTTGGTCCCGTCCAATAAACTTTTAGCTACCTAGATATTTCAGAAAACTTTAGATTCGACAAAATCCGTACATCTCTCGTCACGGTGCGTGCTAACCCCCCGTTATGAAGCACGTCGCTGCTATTTATAAAAAAGAGCACGGATTACAAGAAAAAAGGCTACTGTAAATTTTGTAATAATTGACGCCCAGCGTGGTACTATACTTTATATTTTGAGTACCGTGCCGGGCGCCAAAATTTGGATTTATCGGAGATTTATCTTTTGTTCTGTAACTGATTTTATTAGGGATCAGTCTTTCGTTTTAATCAAGTTTGGAACTCTGAAGTTGTAAATAAGAACATTCCGAACAAGGTTTTTTTATGTGCATTACGTGTTAGTATGACAAAAACTCAAGGCTTAACGGCTTTTCTTTACTTGTTACATTTGACTGGAAATTGTTACGGAATCTAATTCTGATGAATCGTATTCTGCTACGTCGAAAACTGTTGTAAGGAAAACACTATTTTCTTGGTAATAGTTTTAATCAGCACAACTGTACTATTTCACAATCCAATGACGACTGACTCTGTACTACATTTTTCCATTTTGGATGACTTTTGCCCCACCCAGAAATAACGATAATAACATAACCGTTATTTCTGAGTGTTACCAAAGTAAAATAATACATTGCGTTGCCATAAGAAAAATACATTTAAAACATTTTTATAATAATAATTTGTACTTTGACAGTGTTGCCACACAGGATATTATAATTCGATACTAAAGTAATATTTTTTTTTTAATGTTTCATACTTTATGGAAACATCTAAATATTCACCTGTCCCTCAAAACTGATAAATAAACAGATAGATATATAATTATTAATTGCACTGAAGAGACAAACATTAGGACACAACACACCTACATTAAAAAAGAAAGCAAATAAACAGCACAATGATTGTTTAGGCATAACAATTTTATTATTATATGCATGTGCAATGACGTCTACATGTCCAATCCTTTCCTCAATGAAAAGCTTCCATTAAAGCGTTACGCGCACTAACGGCAATATCAGTCAATAAAGTCAATTGGCAATATCAGTATCGTGAACTCAGACATATTCGCCACTTTGTGATGACACGCCTAATCGAAATAATGCAGTTCGATGAGGCTAGTCATTTTATTGATGCTATTTTAATAAGCTGTCGAGATACATATCAGGAAAATTCACTGTAGCAGCCAAGAGTTCGTATTTGTAGGTATTCGATCCAAAACAAGAATCGAATACCTACCATCAACAACGAACGTTCAGCCCCTATTTTTATTTTATAGCTTCTACAAAAAAAAAACTAGGTCAACCGTTAGCACGGTTTGAATTCCGAATTCAAAATGGAATCCATTTGAATTTTACCCCAGTCAACCGTCAGACAGTTCAAATACAGAGAGAGAACTGCAGGCTCTGCAAACAGAAATTCTCGTGATTCTCCGAATAATTCACTGAACTATTAAATGTTTAAACCACTCAAAGACTACAGAGTACACTGTACAGACATTACGACGTTCCAATAAATCAAGAACATAAAAGGGCTTTGTAGACACCTATAATAATTGATGAGAAGGATATTCGGGTATTCATGATCTGGCTTGGGGAGGTAACATTAAGAGCGAGCGGGAAACTAATTAAAGGAAAACATGATTTTAGTATTTCAAGTATGTTTTTATACCATTTACTGCTGCTGAGATTCCTCAGCTGTACCCGTTTGTAAAAAGACTTACTTTTGTAAAGAAACACACCATCAGATTAAAATACAATATTACTAAAAATAATGCAAAAATATTTAGAAAATAGCAAACCTCTTTTCATGCCATCTAACTTCTTGTTGATCTACGCCCTACATTTTGAAATTAAACTAAAAGTCTGCACGCCATAGTTCACTAACCTAGTTAAAACCATCTTAGGCTAAATAAAAAGCCTATATAAATTTTAAAAAAGCAATAGAACGAGGTACACACGGCTACATATCAAACTCTATAAATTCCAGTTTATGCTGATCTTGCATTGTATGGGATTTCGGTACAATGCGAGGTCAGCTTATACTGGTAGTATCGTGTGTACCACCCCGTTCTCAGCCCGCCCCGTCGCCGCCTTCAGTCTAACACACTCTTTATCGTCTCTAAGGCTGCTTTTCCACCGAAATGTGCTAAGCTGCGTAGCGATGGATGTGTATGATATCAACCAATGGTCTTGTATTTTCATAGCATAGCTTAGCTTCGTTCAACAGGGTTCCACAAAGCTAAGTTTTTTACATTCGCGCAAAGTACATCATCGTAGCCCATTTTATCGTACACCACTAATTGCAAAATTCACACAGACACTTGTATTCAAATAATTACCATTTGCCTACACATTCAGCACCATTCACCATCCACCCTTTGATTGCTCTTGTTGTGTTCTTTAAATTTTTCTTTTCATTTGTTTATTTTTTGTTTGAACAATTGTTTAGTAAAAATACTTGTTACACTGGCTGTTAATTTGTATGAGGCGACCAAGTGACCTGGTGACCTGTGACACAGGGTTTTTCTAGACCTACATCAGATACCAACTCATAGTTAAAAACTGATATGTGCTACAAAAACATTGTGTAAATTTATATACTCGTAATACAATATGGATGTTGAATGGGAAAAAAAAACTGATTAGTCCGTCAGTCAGATAATAAAAAATATTAGAAACGTATTTTTTGCTTTATCATATTAATAAAAAATGGTTCAGATAAAACGCATTAAAGTTGGGGAGTGGAGGCTCGCTACATCACAAGTCAGTATAAAATCTACCGGCCAGTGACGTCATGCCACATTTTAACGCATTGCCTACTCAATGTATTGCCGTAATCTTTTGACTACGTAAAAAAAGAAAAAATACTTGTCCAATATTTTTTAATAATCTACATGACGAACAAAAAAAAAATTGTAAACATCCCTATTGTAAATATGTGTCTATTTCCATTTAAGCTTAGCTTCCCGTTTAGTTACCTCGCACATATCTGGTGGAAAAGCAGCCTTATATACTGTCCCGGACTCTAGGGATGTTACTAAAACACCCATCTCAAAGAGATCCCGGGGAATTTAAATGTATTCATGCTTATTTCACAAACAGCAGTAAATGTTACGTAAAATAAAGTCTTTGTTTGTATGGAGTCTGAAATAACAGGGTTTGTAAAAACGCAGGATGTTAACAAAACCTTTTTTTTTTTTTTTGATGGTGGGAAATCATCAAATGACTTCTCCCGCTCTAGGCGGAGCGAGAGGGCGTGTCAGACTTTTACTGACTAAAACCCACCCGTGTTCCTTCCGTTGCCCGTGTGCCGGGGCCGCGATATCCCTGTCGGACAAACCCGCAACCCCAGCAGATGTTTACAAACCCAGGCTCATCTTTTTTCGTTTGTATTTGTTACAGTTTTGTTGGGGGCGTTTTAAGGTCACAGTGGGAGTAGGAAAAAGCATACTCAAATGAATTTAATTATTTAAAAAACAAAGTGCCTTTTGTTTTCTTTTTCACTACATTTTTTAAATAATCAACGACATACGTAACGACTTTTACAATGGAGGACTGACTCCCAAGTCACAGGTATTAACCTAGTTTGGGAGCCAGGGGATCTTTCTTTAAGACACTTCTTCTGTATGTAGTAATATAATGTCTGTCACAAAGCTGTCACTTTTTTATTTTTTATTATGAAACTGTATAAGATCCACATAAAAAGATTTAGAATGGTAACAGCCGTAAGGGTCGATTGAAGGTAAAGCTATGCTTGCCGCGGTTGGCTCGTGGATGGGTGACCATCCAATATATATCAAGACCCCTCCATGCCTTGGAAATCACGTTAAGCTGTTGGTCCCGGCTGTCATTCGTAGATCTTCGACAGTCGTTACGAGTAGTCAGAAGCCTAAAAGTCTGACAACCAGTCTTACCTAGGAGTATCGTGTTACCCATAACTGGGTTTTCGGGGTTAGATAGACTGTTGCTTCATATAAATCATCCGGTTAGACTGGAAGCCAACCCCAAAATAGTTGGGAAAAGGCTGGCAGATTGAATATGATTAAGATACTAGTTGTTCAACGTAACGTATAACTTTATAATAATTAAGGCACACAACGTTAAGTTTATAAGAAAAAAATAACAGATTTATTTGCTAGAGAAACAAGTCCATACAAAAAGATATAGTCACAATGTTAAAAAAAAAACAAAATTCAAAAGTTATTTATTCAAACTAGGCTGTGAATCAGCGATTTTCGAACGTCAAAACTACATAAGACAGTCCCCCAAAACGCCCACCCTTCACCACTTCGGGAAGAAGTGGCGCAACAAACTCCCCAGCAGCACAGCTGTCTGTACAGTTAGCAAAAATTGATTCTATATAATAGTATGCAAAATAATTTACAGTACGCAACACAAAACATAATTTTAATTATAAATTATGAGCCATTTGGCAGCTAGCACACGCCAATATACCGACCAAAAACATCGAGAATTATACTCCAGCAGAAATAAAAAATTAAAACTAAACGTAATCAGAATCTAATTAAAAGCCTCCAGGCATAAAGGGCGTGCCCACTTACATATTACAGCTATACTCGCATATAGCTGTAACTGGAAGTTATAAATGATAAACTAAAACCATCGAGGTAAAATAATTAAACAGTTAATTACTAATAACAATAACAAAATCATGATCAGCAAGACAACCAGTCACCACAAGCAGCACCCGTTCACGAGCATAACGCGAAGATCAGCAATTACCCCCTCACCATATTTGAGGGAAGGAGGCAACCCGACCCCCGACTCTACCGCAAGCAGTGACATCTAAGGGAGCACGACGAAAAAAGGTTACATCTACACAAGTTTTATTTAAGACGAGACGAAGTTGCATACTAACGAGTAAAGAGTACAAGCTTAAAGGTAACAAACACATCACATAATTTCGAATTCCAGTAACCTTAATAAACAGACTACAAAAAGACAGACTCATAACCCGTTTCATTTCATAGCTCCTATATAATTATGTAAATTCAGTTATAACTTTTCTTTTCTATTACTCCAGTTTTGTTTCCGACGTTTCGTGCCCCGGAGCACTCTAATACCGACTTTACTATCTTCTGAGCTTTAGCAAGACCCAAGTCTTATCGTGAAATCCACAATTTATAACAGACATTCGTACAGTGAACCGTAGCTACAGCGAAAATTATAGGTAAAGTCAGGGAAATTAAATGTTGTAAATTCACCGACAACTTAAATTTTCTGTTTATTCAAATCAATAACTGTCACTTACAGTTTTATGATTTCATACAACATTGGCCGAGTCCACACGGCAAATTGACGTAGTGTGTTAAATATATTCGAAAGGATGATATTGTACGTAGGCATACGACATCGACTTATTAGCAATTTTCTGGTGATTAAACCTGAACAGTATTAGAAAATTTGCATTCAAGGAATGAATCTACTTCACATGAAATATGTAACCTTATACAAAAGCCACAGTAAAATGGGCTTCTACAAGGGTGACAGCTTGGCGTTTAAAAACAAATCATGTAAAGGAAGAACAATAGATATTTCATTTTTTTTCTTTATTTAAATTATAATTCAGTCTTATTTTTCGCCATTTATTGTTAAAATTTAGTTTAGTTTAGTTTATATTTTTATTACGTGCACGTCTTTCTACATCAGTAAATTCTTTACTTACGCAAATATTATTTTGCAAAACGCCTATCAATCATGGCTGAGATGACTAGCGCTATCTATCTCCAATCTTTACGCAAACACATTAGACTAGTACAACAAACGATGAATTACATATACCTAGCTAAAAATAACGTACCATACCTCAATATCTATATCTACATATCATAAGCTTATGGCACTGAAACGCTCACAATGGGCCTTATTTATTTTTCTTTGGCTCTTGTGATACGGGAACTTTTAGTACAAGATCCAGGGCTACACAGATCCGGGTGTCACCACTGTGTGGATCGCCCGGAGGACACGGTGGAGCATAAGGTGGAGGTCTGCCCGGCTTGGGCGGAGCACCGCCGGCCGTGTCCTTACGGAGGCGATCGGCGGCGGCGATCTCTCGCGTCCGGCCCTGGTTCAGGCCATGGTTCGGAGAGAGAGTGCATGGGAAGCCGTCATCTCCTTCTGCGAAGCAGTTATGTTCGCGAAGGAGGAGGCGGAGCGCGCGAGGGAGATGCAAGCTGCACGCCCTCGCGGCCGTAGTCGCCGCAGGAGACGCCACCACGTCCACGCCGTCGACACGACCAGGCCCGTGTCGACGGCGCGTTGTGTTCCACGCGCGCCTCAAAAAGATGTCAGCACCAACCGACGGGGTCGAAAGACCAATGCCTGCTGGGGTTGCGGGTTTGTCCGAAAGGGATATCGCGGCCCCGGCACACAGGCAACGGAAGGAACACGGGTGGGTTTTAGTCAGTAAAAGTCTGACACACCCTCTCGCTCTGCCCAGAGCGGGAGAAGTCATTTGATGATTTGATTTCCCAGACTGAAAAAAAAAAAAGGGCTACACAGATGTTTGTAACTTTGAAGTGTAAATCAAGAAATCGAAATTATTATTATTAGACGGTTAAAAGTCACCCAATGGGCAATGGAGAGGGCTATGCTTTGAGTTTCCCCAGGTGATCGAGTCAGAAATGAAGAGATCCACAGGAGAACCAAGGTAACCGAAATAGCCCGAAGAATTGGCAAACTTAAGTGTCAGTGGGCAGGGCACATTGCTCCCAGAACAGATGCCCGATGGGACCAAAAGGTTCTGGAGTGGCGACCGCGTACCGAAAGACGTAGCGTTGGAAGGCCTCCCACAAGATGTACCGATGATCTTGTGAAGGCCACAGGAATCCGCTGGATGCGGGTAGCACAGAATCGGTCGAAGTGGCGGTGCTTGGGGGAGCCCTGTCCAGCAGTGGACGTCTTTTGCCTGAAATGAAGAAAAGAAAGAAAGAAAGAAAAATTGTTGTTACGACATTGGCAAATGACAACAAAAGCAAAATGCCGATTGCAGAGAAAACTTAAGCGGTGCGTCGCATCTGTGCAAGAACAGGTCATTGCTCAGCGAAATGCTGTGACTTCGGACAAACCTAACGTCAACAGCGCTGGTTGTCAGAAATGATGATGATGATGACATATAATAAAACAAAGTCGCTCTTCGTGTCTGTCTGTGTGGCCGCTTATATCAGTGGATAAAGAAACACTACATTGTGGATTTTGGACGCAGTTTTCATCATAATTTATTAAAGCATTCGTTCCGCAAGGTTTGTGTGTATGAGTTAATATTGAACTTGCTTATTAATAGAGAAATCTCGATATATTAACGTCGCAAAAACCGTGCAAAGCACGGTACGCTAGTAAATATAATAACAGAAAGTCGCATTTCGTATATGTCTGTGTGACCCCTTAGATCTTCAAAACTGAACCGTGGCTGTCGATGCGGTTTTCACCAGAATTTCGAGCATTTTTTCCGAAAGGTTATGTACGTATATAGATTCATATTTAAAGTTAGATACAGCACAGAGATCTCGATGTTTTTCAAATGTCACCATATCTGTAGATTGCACCCGTGTATGCGAAGCACGCCTTATCTTGAGGTCGGCTTCCAGTCTAACCGGATGCAGCTGAATACCTGTATTTTCAGTCTGCCTGACCTCCACAACCCAGTTACTGGAGAACACGATAACCCTTAAAAATCCAAGAATAACAGCCGGGAAAGCACGCTAAGCCGTTGGCTCAGCATGCTTTCCGAGGTATGGAGGGGTCTTGATATGCAATGCATGGTCATTCAAGAACTGACCGCGGCAAATGTAGCTTAACAATCGATGGACCCGTGCGGCAAATAACACAATTCACATATACTCGAAATTACATTCACAAACCTTTCTTCTGAATTTCATTTTCACAATAGCGCTGTCATTTCTATAAATGACTTTTATGAAAATGTTGACGATCCCCTCAATTGCTTGAGAATCCGTTGGCGTTGGCTTCAAATTGCACAGTAATACCAGGGGTTGGGATAAACGATCTGATAAGCCAAACATTTTGGTTGAGTTTTTGAATATATTTACATTGTAAGTCCCTAGATTAGGTATTGAATAACCCACAGCCTTAGACTGCTACAGAAATAAAACATAACCCTTCCTTGGCAGTCAGGTAAAAACGTGAAATAATGAGGATCTAATCCGGGCAAGTACCATAGTGACTTTTTCAAAAGAGATCATTCACCGACCATAAATTTTTGGGCTAAATATAAAAGTGCCGAAGTTTTCAAAATCGTAGAACAGCGCAGAAAATGGCCCTACGGATTTGGTCCCAAAGTGAAAAGTGAAGAGAATACAATATTCTATTAACGGAATATGTCTTTTTTTTTTGTTTGGCCTTTCATAATTTTTCCCAAAATTTATGATCCATATGAATTTGAAAAAGTCATTTTCTGGGTTTATCTTAGACATACTGACTTCGGTGAAGGAAAAACATCATGAGGGAACCTGAACTTATAGTTAATACTAGCTTCTGCCAGCGACTTTGTCCGCGTAAAATTTCTTGTTCTTGTTTCCCGACCCATCCTGTCGCATCGCATCGTCTGCCCGTGCGCATTACTTGGTTTTCGCTTAGCGTTCTTTTTACTTTTGGCGAGCCGTGCAAAAAGTAGGTTCCCAGCGTGATATTAACTAGTATAATTATAGCCTTCCTTAAGAATTGGACTATCAAATTCAAATCCGACTGTAGTTTCAGAGATTAGCGTGTTCAAACAAACAAAAAAACAACAAAAACAAACTCTGCAGTGTAGATAGATATATAGATAAGTTCGAAATCGCCAGCTAGTCTTGAGCAAGCGTGGTGTTAAATGCTCATACCTTATGCCGTGCGCTTGTGTGTGTTACGCGCATAACATCAAGCCTTGTTTCCCCGAAGGGTTAAGCAGAAGTGTACCTGTTGTACACCCACATTTCGCCTGTTATGTTTCAGTCCCATGTAATATGAAGCGAGTCTATTGCCACGCCATCAACCGGGCACAAATCCGGGCTACTACCGAGAAATTTCATATAGAAAAACCCAATAACACTTTGCCCAATCTGGGAATCGAGGAGACCAACGAGGTAGTCTCTGGAGCTTTATGTAATAACATAACACTTAGTGCGGTTTCTAGTAAAGAAAATTGTTTCATAAATTCCTCTCTTTCCATTCTTTCCATGAAGATCTAGTTTGTAAACAAACCTCACCTCACTTGATATGCAGTTTTGATTTTCATTCATTAATATTATGTTTGTGAAATGAGATGTACCTGAATGAATTAATGAAATGCACCGATCCGAGCGTGGTTTAACCAGACTCGATAAATAGAATGAACCCCAAGATTTGCACTAGCCCCTAGAGCCTCATCCTTCATGGGGCTACTATTAGAGGCCATTGCATACCAAGGAGTAGACCGGGTGGCACGGTAGTGGTAAAGAGGACGTGCCCTTAGGATATGTATAGAATATTTAAATGTGTAAACTTAAAGACTTCTTCACAAAAATAACTTAAATAAACACAAAAATACACTTGGAGCAATAAAATTTGAAAGGAATGTTTTGTTGGTCAACCACTACTTGCGACCCTTGACACACTCCAAATGTCAAAAAAAAGAATGCGCTCTCCCAAAAAAACAAACAATTTAGGAACACTGCACTGCACATACGTACACACGTATTAAAGTTTAAAGTTAGTCGAACAAATTGTAAATACGGCAATAAGATGTATGGATTTATAATGAGATCCACTCATGACTTTAGGCGGACCTCTTCAGCTGGATCCCTGAAAGATATGGAAAGATCTCACCAGATTAGCTTACAAGGGTCACTGAGTCCTGCGGCAGTTAATGCCTGGTGTGCACTGGACCACTCACCTGAGATCAGGAACGCGTCCATCCACTTTTGTACTGTTTTAATGTATTTTTGGTGACATAAAGTTTACAATCACAGCAAAACGAAAAACTCTTCGATTTTGCACGGCTTGTAGCTCAAACTTGCAACATGTGGTGTGCCCATTTTACTAAACATAAAATACTTTGACGGAGAACAATTGGGAGCGTCCGTGCTCTTCAACGTCCAACGACCGAATTTTGTGAAATGAGGTTAAGCTGTTGCATTGCGGAGTACGGCCGCTGTGACTTGCGACGAGTTAATAGGGATGATGACAAAACATTTTTTTTAGTCCGTCTCTGAGATTATAAAAAAATATTGGACACGTAATTTTTCTTTTTTTACGTAATCTAAAGATTACGGCGATACATTGGGGTAAAATTTGCCATGACATCACGAATATGTAGATTTTATACGTACTAGTGTCGTAGCGACCCCCACTCCCCAACTTAAAATGCGTTTTATCTAAGTATTTTTTTATTAATATGATAAAGCAAAAAATACGTGTCTAATATTTTTTTATTATCTGACTGACGGACTTATTAGAATTTCATTTTTTTACCCAGGCATCATCCCTATTGTACGTGTAGTAAAATTCTTTCCATTCATTTTTGATCCATAGGACAACTCGCAGAAGACAAAACTACGCATGTCATAAGTCATTAGGTCTGTAATTTCTTAAAGAATCAGACTAATCGAGACAAATATCCGTAAAAGGCTGTTCTCGATAAATACTAACTTATGATATTTCCCAATCAATAATGAATCTGATCTTCTTTTCGTGTGGTTCGTGACTAACCTGACCTGGTGTCAGAGTTTTAAAGCCGCCCATGGGTCTCTGACTTGGTCACAGGCCGTCAAGGAATATCTCTCAGTCATGCCGGTTTCCACACGATGTTTTCCTTCACCGTTTTTGAAGCAAGTGATAATTATACAATACGCACATGAATCCGAAAAGTCAGAGGTGCGTGCCTTGGGTTCGAACTCGAGACCTATGGCAGTCCGACAGTCACACCACTAGGCTATCACTGCATATGCAATATATCTGGTTATTTGCCAGAATCCATTACCACCTACTACAATATCGATAAACTTTCAAATACATAGTAGCCGTCTTGGGAAAACATTACATGTCCAATCAGTTTCAATACCTAGCCGAAAATAGATTGTACTATCATAAGCAACTCTTGTTTATATAGTCTCATTACATATTCACGCTGTCGCAATAAAACCCCAGTATTAGGCACCCGTCCTACCGCCGCGTCGACGAGAAATCCACTAGTCATTAGAAAATGTTTTTCTCGCTCAAGAAACTTACAAAAGATTGTAGGTCCCATGTAAATAAAAGAGATACAATCAATCTACCTAGCCTTTTCCCAACTATGTTGGGGTCGGCTTCCAGTCTAACCGGACGCAGCTGAATACCAGTATTTTACATGGAACGACTGCCTATCTGACCTCCACAACCCAGTAACTGGGTAATACGATACCCCTTGGTAAGACTGGTGTCAGACTTTCGGGCTTCTGGCGACTCGTAACGACTGTCAAAGATCCACGAATGACAGCCGGGACCAACGGCTTAACGTGCTTTCCGAGGCACGGAGGATTCTCGGTATGTAATGATGGTCACCCATCCACTGACCAACCCCGGCAATCATAGCTTAACCTGATGGATCGACCGGTGCGGCTGTTGTTACTTAGCCACGAGCTCCTCTGATTAAGTAAAAGAGATACATAGGTGTATAATAGTTGATCGCTGACTGCTTGCTGCACTCGTTTGTCGCAGCGACAAGAGCTTCCAAAAAGAGTGGCGCTAGGTACAGTACATACACATTCCAGCGAGTAATAATCGCTTGTCGCCGTCACGCACTCGTTGCTCGTTGCTCCCCAACTCGTTTTTAATTGCTAGCTCTACTCGTTTCTCGATAATCGCCGGCGGTGGGACAGGTGTCTTACGCTACAGATTATATCGAGGTTTCGACCTTCCCAATCCTGAACTCATGACTCACGAAGATATAATATACTCGCTCTTGCCCGCGACTTCGTCTGCGATCCAGGATGAAAAGATGTAATTAATTTAATTAATTAATTATTAATTTATTTATTTATGTTTTTCGTCGTAAAAAGGTAACAGACGAACAGAAACGGTTATAAGTATGAAACATGAGTTTAGTCTTATTTACAATATAAATTAATTAATTTTAATTAAATTAGTTTATTAATTATAATTCAATAATTAATTAATTATTAATTTATTTATTTATGTTTTTCGTCGTAAAAAGGTAACAGACGAACAGAAACGGTTATAAGTATGAAACATGAGTTTAGTTTTATTTGTTTTTTTTTTTTTTGTAAGATAGAATTCGTGTTGTTTTTATTATTCATGAAGAAATCGGTACTCTTCATAAAGCCTGCCATCCGAAGAAATTACTGTTAAGGTCATTCTCCAACTGCAGGGCAAAGGCCTCCCCCCTTGACTTCCGGAGAAGCACATACTCGATTAATTAATTATTTCTAGATCATCAAGAAGCTCCTTGATGATCTAGGGTAGTAGTAGTAGTAGAAAGATAAAACAGATCACCAATATCGAATCATCAACTATTACAGATCACCAATGTATCAATCAAACCATGATAAAAATGTTATCCGGATTCGATACCCATGAAGTTTTACTATTAAATTTAATTTGACCCTATATATTTAAGCATAAATTGTGTAGGTACCTACTATTCTCCAGTGAGCAATCTATTTCAGCATTGTCAGTAGTGTCATACATATTCCGCAAAATACAGACAGGCTTCATCCGAATTTATATTTGGCGAACCAAATATAAATTCTTATGAAGCCTGTCGCCACCTAAAATATATTCAGAATTTTTATATACAGAAGAATGAAAATACAATTTTTTCTGTACAAAAGGTGGGAGGTAAATTATATGAACCCACACAAGATAGCAATAATAACGTAACTCCAAAAAAAACTTTGCTAGACGATGATATTTTTTTTACATTTCACCTACGCTATCTCGTTTGCGTGTTCGTTGACTTATAATTAGAAAACGTTTTGGGTAAAATCTGAAAAAAGACGTTATATTTTTAGAACACTTTTCTGGAAAAAGGAATGATATCACTTTAATTCACAATCTAGATAGATAGATAGATAATATTTATTTGCTTAAACATGTGTCATACATACAAGAAAATACATGCATGCAAGATGATAAGAATAACTAGAATACAGCGTTCATTAAAAAATCATTGCAGCTAGTATATTTTTGACATTTTATACCGAAAGCAGGAATAAAATTACTTTTGCTTACTGCTGGGTAATAGGGATGACGCCTAGGTAAAAAAAAAAAAACTAGTTAGTCCGTCAGTCTGATAATAAAAAAAAATTAGACTCGTATTTTTGCTTTATCATACTAATAACAAAATACTTAGGTAAAACGCATTTTAAGTTGGGGAATGGGGGTCGTTACATCAGAAGTAAGTATAAAATCTACATACTCGTGACGTGAAAATATAAAAAAAACGTGTCCACTATTTTTTAATAATCTCCAAGACGGACTAAAAAAAAATTAAGTCATCATCCCTATTGCGTAACACACTTACATTTCTTTTAAATGTCATTAATTTTTACAATTGAACAACATTCGTTACGTTACTTACGTTGTCGAACAGACGAATATTGCAAACATGTAATAAGCATTGCAATATCAATTTCTTTCAAAATCCTTCGGACTGTTATTGACCGTATAGGAGTGTTGGTTTCTGAAAAGCCCGATTAATCCCCTGAATAGTTAATCTCGTGTGAACTGTTGTGATTGACTGGCGGACATAACTACATCCATTGAAATCACTTGATATGTAATTTAACCACAGCAGATTTATTGGAACGGCCTTTCAGAAAACGGGGTTAGCTACATCAGCACGCAGAAATGACATCGTTTATTGGCCGATTCCTATAATTTACGGACCGTTATCGGTTAAATTTAAGAGTCTTGTATCTTTACCTAAAATGAAGCAAAGACCTCATAGCTTTGCATAGTCTAACCCTGCCATATGGAAGTAGCTATCATAGGTAAAATTTGCTTACGAATCTTTTTATATTTAGTTTGGCAATAAAAAAGCTACCATTGGTGAGACATACGACTCGTTTTTCTTTCAAGGAACTGAGCATTAGTAGGTAATAATATAATCCGTTATATAAAGGAACCGGTGGTTCTAGTACGAACGCGCAACGTAAACGTAACGAAAACTCAAACATTTTTATATATTATTTGAAAACACACGTTTCGCGCAGACTTTGTTTATATCTATGGATGAGACTTAATATTGTGCTTGCAGTTTAAATCAAAATGCTATAAGAAAGTTGTATTTCGGATTAAAAAATTGTTCGAATGTTCGTTACGTTTATCTTCGAGCGTTTGTGCTAGGGCTTCAGTTAAATTAATTACCTACTCGGAACTGTGATGATAACTCAATATTCCGGATAGGTATAATGGCGCAGGATAGCCTTTACCAGAAGTGGTTATCGTATTAGTTGAAGTTCAGCAGCTTCAATATCATCAGGAATGTGCCGGAATATAGCGGTTCATCTTAAGGTGCGGGATCATCGGGAGCTTTCGCCTGTAATGTAACGTTCAGGTTGAGAATTACATCAGTGAGGGAGGAGAACCGAGCATTACAGTGCGCAACCTGTAATGATACAATTCGACCATTACATCAGTGAGGGAACCGATCATTACAGTGCGCAATGTCTGTAATATTTAATCTGAAACGTTATATCAAACTCAAAGCATTTATTACTATTACAGGCACTTTTGAATTGTCAAGGAATCGGTCAGTCAGAAAAATGAAACACTTTGCCCATACCAAAGCGTAGTAGTAAATAACAGGCGAATGCTCGTCAGACAGGGAGGCAGTATTGTAACGTAATGCTCAAAATCGAATTTGTAACGTTACATTACAGGCAAATGCTCACGATGATGGGAGCACCTGTAGACGTGGTATGACTGCGGCTCTCCTGACATCATCTTCTGTTATCAGCAGACAGCCTCCACGCAGCCATTAATGCGACGCTCTGCTAGAGTGACAGTCACCAGCCAGTGTCAGTCTTATCCGACCGACGGCGCCACTTGCTGATCCGTCAGGTATAAACGCTTCTCGTGCAAGCTCAAAATATTTAGCTACATAAAATACGTCTTCACTAAACAAAGTGACTCTCAAAACAGTATTTAGTAAGCTACCTAATAATTCAGTTTTAAACCCTAGCTCTGTCTGTAAGCTTTATTTCCCTTGCTGACGCAGGTTTATATTTCAATGCTCTATTGGAAAAGCTAATTCTAAACATAAGCTATTAAAGGCTATTGTTGTAGATCTGTTTGTTAAATACGACTAGACGAAACTGAAATATGTTTATTAAATTAAACTCAAATTTTCTTTGAAATTTGGATTGTGATTTGTAAAGCTTTGAGTGTATTTAAAGTTATATTCATGAATTTGTTGGCTGTTGTACTTCTAGAGAAAAACCTCTTTATGAATTTTCCAAATACATACTATCATTAAAATCAAAACAATGTTCGGAAATGTAGACTTCATTTAATTCTGTCTTCAAATTGCATTCTCGTCCTTCGCTCGCTAAAAGGTTAGCAGCCCGAAAACAATTCGTGAACTTTACGTTATCTATCTTGTGTTTTATGTACGAAACTGTAAGATGTTTCTCTTAAAATTCAAAATAATGCATAAAGAGCGATTTTCCATGTATTGTCATCGCCATTTTAATTTTACAACGCCGCTGCCGTGGCGTCTTTCCATTCTATACAAGGCCAGAACGCAATGGTGTGAAACTAATCGCGTATATATTGGAAACCACTTTTATACTAAGGTCTGCCAATCTATACAAGAGTAGTACGCAAATACTCGCGTATACTTCGTAGTGACCTAATTAACTATCTTATTCCAAAATATACAGTGCCAGTACGCATACGGACTAATCGTGTATATATTGAATTGTTGAATGGGGAAAGAAGAATAAGTTGGTGTTTAATACGTCAAAGTGTTCGGTAATAACTTTTAGTAGGATGAAAATGCCCAAGAAATATGACTATAGAGTGGACAAGACGTTATTGAAAAGAATGGAAACGGTGCGTGATTTAGGAGTACGCCTTGACTCGGACCTGGCATTTCGTAATCACATAGTAAATGTTTGTAAAAAAGCCTATAGGAGCCTAGGTTTCGTTCTAAGAAGGACAGAGGGTTTTACAAGCATCGCTGCGCTAACTTCTTTATACAATGCATTAGTAAGAAGTCAGCTCGAATGTAACGCAATCATATGGGCTCCGCATGAAGCTAAATATAGCCTCATGCTAGAGCGTATACAAAATAAATTTACTAGGTTTCTGTACCTAAGGTGGTATGGTGTATACCCATTTTATCCATTGATGTATCCAACTTTGTTTGTTATAGGCATGGTGGGATACAATAAATTGGAAACAAGGAGGGGCATAGCTCTTGCTACCTATATTTTTAAATTATTGCGTGGCAAGAGTTCAAACTCTGGTATATTGAAAGAAATAAACCTGTGTGAGCCCGACAATTATGTATTGCGAAGGCGACGGCCGCGTCTATTGGCGGTGCCCAGTAGTAGGACCAATCTGCTGAGTAAAGCCCCTATAACGCGTACCTTGCGTGTGCTTAATGACGTAGCAGACATCATAGGTTATTTTTACTTGTTCTCTGAGTGAGTTCACAAAAACCACAATGTATGTAATATGTAAATAATAAAATTGTAATTATGGCCACACTATTGAATTAGGAAATCCCTGTAAAGATAGTGATAATGTGTTAATAAATAAATAAATATTGCGTCAAATTGTAAACTGGTACCCAACTTGTTTGCGACGTAATGCACCTTGCGCTAAATAGCCTGCCTGGCTGCGAGCAACTTGGAAGTAGCGCTCGCTCGGCTCGCGCACGGTTGACACAGTTCTAACCTAACCCATTTCATATTCCGTTATCTGTTCCATTTCACCCAGTTCACATTTATTTTTATTTTTAACTATTTATGTTTATAACCCATGACAAGCGTAAGTGATATAGTATAGTTTGGAACCAGGACACGCGCGTCCACGTTACAAACTATACACGAGCAGTACGCAAAATTCGTGTATACATTGTAATCACAGATTTAAAAATAGCATTAGAATGTATACGCGAGCAGTTTCCTATGGCTGCGTTCTGGCCTTGTATAGATTGGAAATACGCAACGCCGTGTTTCACAGCTACGCCACCGCTTAATCGAATGATGTGATACTGTTCATTCGCACACCGAAAAGCCTGGTCCACCCGTCAACTACTGTTCCTTAATTTTGGAAAAGTCACTTTGTGTTACAGAAACTAAAGTTCAGATTTCAACGCCGTTATTCAGTTGAGTTGGTAATATAATTTTGGAAATTTCACTTTATCGCTTTAGAATATAAAGCTCATATTTGAATGGTATTATTTGCCAACAATTCATTACAGTTGGTAATGAATTGTTTCGGTGAGCGACGTCCATACAGCTTCCAAAACAGGTGTTCCTGCTCTCAATGAAGTTTATCGACATTCGCCATACTGTTCAATAATCCTTTGATCAAGCCCTTTATTGCGAAATGACGTTTATTTGCGATGCTGGTTCAATAACTTGAGGTAAATGGGTAATAGGTTTAAGTACTTTTGTTGCTGTTTTTAATTCGGAGTTTTTAGGCTATATCGTCATCATAAACCTACACTCTGTCCACTGCTGGACATAGATCTCACAGGTTGCACGCCATTCAGTGATTGCGATTCTTGGCAAATCTCATTCAGCTGCTCCCAGCCACCCTGCAAAGAACATTGCTATACCTAGTATGAGCGTCCCACCTTACAGTTTATCAATCGTGGTCTCCACTCAAGAACACGCTACAATGATAATTATTTTTCATATGCGCATGGCTTGATGCATGGTTTAATAAAACAAGGTCTAGCATTCCGGAAGTGACACATGCTTACGTCACTATCCAGTTGCCACTTTATTGCAGCAAAACACGAATTAAGGAAAGATTTTCAGTCATCATTCTGTTAAAGAATATGTACAAAGCATTTAAATGGTCGTTTCGTTTGTCTAATCAAACGAAACAATTCAATTTAAACATAAACCAACGTAATTGTTAATTAAAACCTCATAGTTTTATCGGATTCGCACAGGTTATAAAGGTGGTTGGGGAGTTATTATTACAAACTTCTGGTAACACAGATGTGATGACGTAGACTTGTGTCACCCACGTGACCAATGTGTCTCGGAATGCTATACCTGGCGAAGTGTATTATTATACCATGGCTTGCGGTATTATTAAGAACAGATGTCGTGACAAAATCTAAATTAATGATGGTCCGATCTCGCCAAAAGCGATTGTTACTTGTCGGTGCTAGAAGAGGCACTGCTGTGATTAAGTTACAGGCGTTTCAACTACTGTTATCATTAAATTAATTAGTTTTTGAGTATACGACTACACAGGGTGTAAAAAGACCCATTACATAGCCGCCATCTACACATTCAATTTGCCTAGCCTTTTCCCAACTATGTTGGGGTCTAACCGGACGGAGTTGAATACCAATATTTTACATGGAGCGACTGCCTATCTGACCTCCACAACCCAGTAACTGGGTAATACGATACCCCTTGGTAAGACTGTTGTCAGACTTTCGGGCTTCTGACTACCCGTAACGACTATCAAAGATCCAAGAATGACAGCCGAGACGTTCGGCTTACCGTGCTTTCCGAACTATAGAGCAATCTCGATAAGTAAAGATGGTCGCCCATCCACGGACCAACACCGGCAAGCGTAGCTTAACCTGGTGGATCGACCCGTATAGCTGTTATTACTTAGCAACGAGCTCCTCCGCCGTCATCTACACATTCTGTACATCAAGGATTGTAAGTAACATTGGGCAAAAATATTGATGTGATGTGAATCGAGTTCGAAACGACTATTATTTTTGGAGTGTAAAATAGCTGTTTACGGCAGCGCGCAATGAAAAACACAACAAAAAAATGTGCATATAGGTGCACGGTACAGGAGTTGGGAGTAAAGCTAAGTTTTAAAATTTTAAACTGGTTTTCGTGAAGATAAAGTAATAAACACGTTAGAACTTTGCCCTTCAATATTTCCGTTACTCTCCGGTTCATTAAGCGTCTTTTTACACACAATATAGAATTTACAATAATTCAGACAGCATCATAGACTTAAATTAAACACAGCCTTTATTACGTTCTGCTTTCAAATCACATAACGAAGATCGCAAAATGGCGTCAACGCCCTAATGAAACTGAGAATTACGTAAGAGGGATTCTCATTTAAGATAGAACGTGTGTTAATAAGACAAAGCAAATACATTGTACGTTTTCATTACCACACAGAAAATTAATTTAATAAATGGAACGTAAACAAAATGAACGCGAATTGAAAACTTTTGCAGACACGAAGTTTCTCGTCGACATTTCCCCTGGCGGAATGGAATCTCGAGTGACGAAACTTTAATGTAATTCGATCAATCAATACATTTTCGTTCGAGATTCGTTGAAATCAATTATAACAGTTTGGCGTTGATGACGGGCAGGAGTTGGAAATGGTTTCACAAGTTCATTAGTTGTTAAGGAATTCTGTATTAATCTTTGATCAGTTAGTAATTTGGTTCTGCGAAAACTTGTGGGTGTTTTTGTTTTAATTATGCAAGTGTCTGGGTGAGTCACGGTAATAAGTTCGTTTGGAAACTTAGCTTCCTTGATGGCTATATGCTTGATGGCTTGATGGATAAATGATTATATATGAATTGTCTACAGTCTGGCCGTTGACAGAATGCGTTCCTGAATTTACATTCTGAGTGCCTTCACTTGAACAATAATAAAAACTACATGACCTTGGTGTCCCCTGCCTATAATATTATGTGCTGAAATAAGTGAGGCTTCATACCTATTCTGCCTTTGATAATTTGGGCTCAAAAGTAGACTTGAACATAATTATTTTAGTCTAACCCAGGTGTATTCTGGACTCCTGGTGAGCGAGGAAGCAGCTATATGTACTGTCAAGGTTATCAACAAAAAACCTTACATCATACAGGCTGGTAGAAAAATTTGCTTATGTCGTGCACAAGTAAACACGTCTTCTTGAAAGATAGATACAGTCCGGCCGTCGAGATAATGCGCTCCTGACACCTGTCAGTTGGACAATTTCTAGTAGTAATAAGGATCAAATTCGCAAAACACATTTTCGTTAGTATGACACTGACAGGTGTCAAGAACGCATTCTGTCGACGGGTGGACTGTAGTTTGATATACTTTCTTTTCTTTGTAAACAACAAAAGATTTACGATTTGGAAACTGGAAACCAACGTTAAAAGCTATAGGGGATGACAACAATTTGTGGATTCAGTCGTAGTTTTAAGAAAACTTAAGACATCCTGCGCTACTATTTGTTTGAAGAAACCCGAAGTCAGACTAAAAATTAAATCAAATGAAAGAGCTCACAATAAATCAATATTCCCCAAATAGTGGAAGGTTCATGATGTATCGATACACGTTCATGAATAATAAATAAGCGATATTGTAGACGTTCAACTACTTACGTTTGTAACTATGGCGTGCTTGGTATAGTACAACGGACAAAGATTACACAGCAAATGAAGTGCTAAAGCCCGCTCTTTCGATGTGACAGCGGTTGACCGTCATCGCAAAATCGATCTTTATAACATACCTACTTATTTTAACAGTTGACATTTGGGACTGTTACCCAAATGTCAACTGTTAAATAAGAGGTTACACAGGTCGCTACAAGGTTATTTTGGCGCGTGGCTAAAATCGGAACTAAGTTCGCCATCTTGTTTTGTCAATACAATTTCTATGACGTAATGTTTACCGACAACGAGCGCCTGGATGACATTGACAGGAGGGCCTGTCGATATTATTCAGGCGCCATAATATCCTTGTAGCACTCTAAGATTTTTCGAATAAGGTAAATCAATATTTTTTATTTATTACACCAGTCTGTAGAAGAAGGATGGAAGATCATGTATGACATCAGACGTACCAATACCATGACATATTTTGAGGTGCGTGATAACAGTATTTTTTGGTCGTGGTCAGGATATAGAGCACGATCTGGCGCACCAGCTTGTCTGAGCATTCCATTCGATCATAATTCCGTGAAACGGAAGAATCTGCCAAGGTAAAGAGCTATAAGCCTATTTTATTACTAAATACTGTCATGAAGGAAATGCGCCCGTAATAATACTTTCCTATTAAAGGCAGTAGTCGTATCATTTATAATATACGTACTTCTAACCGACTTCTAAAAGGAGGAGGTTCTCAATTCGTCTGTAACTATTTTGATTACCAGTATACGTCTTTGGATACAGTTTTAAACATTTTTAAACTGTCTAAGATCAATTTTTGTGACAAAAATTTTTATGCTCATTATCAGTCTCCGTTTTATACAAACGGAGACTGATAATGAGCATAAAAATTACGGGTTATCATTTTCGTAAAGATACTGAAACTAAATAAATATAAGAGAACATAACATAACATAACATCACGCCATATTTCCCGAAGGGTCAGGCAGAGGTGTAGATATAGTACACCCACATTTCGCCAGTTATAAGCAGGGGTAACATTCAAATTATAATAAAGTCTTCGTAGGTAAATATATTATTATATATTGTTTGTTTAATAACATACCCATACGTTAATAAACAAATAATATTTTATATTTTTATTCTAAAAATAAACACAAAGACCCAGAGCATAATAGTTGTTTGTCATTTCACGCAAGAGATGAGCGTTAAGGGCGGCGAATGGATATTATTATGAATAATTATAATTAGATACACGGGCGACATTAGGTATTGAAGTTTGGGAGTATATATTATTAAATGGTGGATGTAATGATAATGGATACGAACAAGCGCTCATTTCCCTCATTCATTTTTCATGCCTTGCTTCCAATCTCATTAAATACCTACCCAGCTTGATTATTTCTGCAGCTTATGTAATTTGCGTTGACAACATTGAAACTGACACCCGGGATTTGAACATTATTAGCGAAATGTGGGTGTACTATTACAGGTTCACCTCTGCCTAACTCTTTGGGGATTACAGCCATGATGTTATAATAGGAATGATACCGGAGTAAAAAAAAAAAACTAATTAGTCTGTCAGTCTGATAATAAAAAAATATTAGACACGTATTTTTTGCTTTATCATATTATTACAAAAATACTTAGATAAAACGCATTTTATGGCACATTTTACCTCAGTGTATCGCCGTAATCTTAATATTACGTAAAAAAAGAAAAAATACGTGTCCATTATTTTTTTATAAGCTAAAAGACGGACTTTCGAAATTCAAATTCGAAATTTTTTGTCATCATCCTTATTGAAACTTTTTAAAATAACTCTCTACCATTTAGTGTTGAAAAAATCTGTGTTAAAACGATAGAAGCAACTTTTACAAAAAAAAACATTTCAAGACGGAATATTTCCAAACGTATAGTCGCTGATTGTGAACAAGATTACTAATAGCATAATTATTAGCTCGTAGTAGCGTATTGTCGGTTCAATGTGATCGAAAAGTTGAATATGTATGGAAATATCAGCAAACTTCGTCAAGCTCTCGGCTCACAGTCGGCGGCTGACAATACATTTGGAGTGAACACCGCCTTACTGATGCCAGATTGACAGCCCAATCACAGAATAGACTCTATGGTCCGAGTCTTTTGTATATCTTCAGATGATATATCTGTCACAGTGAAAACTTAGGTGTCGTGAGCTTGAAGTAAGCTTTCAAAAGTGTCACTAGCATCACGTGGACAGTCAATAACAATAGACTAAGCAATTTATAAATATTTTTTGTAAATTCATTTCAGTTAACACTCACACTCATTTTTCATTTTTCACCTTTCGTTCCTAATTTTTTTTTTTTTTTTTAATACCAATTCTCACTTATTTTGAATTTGCTTACTAATTGTATTTTATGTTTAGTTTTCATAACTTTTTTCTAGTGTATTATGATGGTGATGGTGTTTTGTGGTGAATGCTGTGTATACCTATAATAGGCATACATACCAGTAATTATTATTATGATTTTATTCTGTTTTAAATTTTGTGTATGTACTGCTGTTGGTGTACCAAATAAATAAATAAATAAGGTATAAATTACACACTAGACCGGTAGATCGAAATGCTTAGTTCCCAATAGGGTGTCGACACAATTTTTGTTGTCCGTGAAATGTAGATTATGAAAAAATATTGGACACGTATTTTTTATTAATTATTTTTATCCGGCAGGTAGATTATGAAAAAATATTGGACACGGAATGTTTTTTTTTTGGCCGGCCGGCAGGTAGAATATGAAAAAATATTGGACACGTATTTTTACTTTTTTTACGTAGGCATTGAGCAGGCAATACGTTAAAATGTAGCATGACGTCTCTGTCCGGTACATTTTATACCGACTTGTCTTGTCGAACTTTAATGCGTTTTATCTAAAACATTTTTTATTATTATGATAAAGCAAAAAATACGTGTCTAATATTTTTTTATTATCTGACTGACGGACTAAATAGTTTTTTTCCCGTGTCAACCTCGCTATAGCGAGAGATTGCGAAAAACTTCTGTACTCAGCACTCTCTACTCAAAATCGACGAAATAGCGAATGGGAACACAATTTGACGTAGTGGGAAATATTACTGACCCATCCAAAACCCAGTGCAAATGCGGTGCTTCTGATAGACCATGTCTCAATTGCTTAAGTGTCCTAAGGACCCATTCACTTCCACCTTTGAAGACCTAAAAGAATGCCACTGAAGCCGCGATCAACGTGGCCACCTACTGGTCTCAAACAATATCCTATACTATTACATGAGCAATATTTGTATATATACATACATATTTGTGATCACGTTCTCGAAAACGGCTCTAACGATTTCGAGGCAAGTTGCAATATAGGGGTTTACGATCTAGCTAGGTCTCATATCTAGGAAAATTCCTTTTCTCCGTATTTTCACCCGAGCAGAGCTCGGTTGCCCAAAGTTTAGAACAAGAGGCTACCTTAGAATAATGACATGGCAGCATGGAATTAGTACGGAGCTACTATCATGACAGCATGAAATTAATATAACTATCCTATACTATTAAATGAGCATTCTGTATTTTCATTAGCAGGGCGACCAGGTACTATTTAATAATCAACCAAAGTACCGTTGCCAGGAAAAGAAGAGGTAGAAATCGCAATCGTTACCAACTCACTGCCATCTCTGCTTCATCCTACAACTAAGTGCAGTACAAACATGAACAAGCAAACAACATTTAAGTCTGTTTCATTTGCTCAGAAACGCGGGAACTGTAATCCATTTCGTAGAAACAGTTCGAGTCGTCGCTTCAGTTATCACAAAGTTGCAAGTTAATGCAAGTTCTTAATTAACTCTTTTAAGAGATAACTGCAATGTGTGCTTATCTCTGAATGCATTCTGTTTAAGACAGTGTAAAACTCGAATATACTAACTAGGTTTTGTCCGCGGCTTCACCCGCGACGAAATGGAAGTTGACAGACAATAACGTTCTACCGGATAAAAGCCTATCCTATATCCTAACCCAGCCCATGGTCTACCTGTGTGATAAATTTCATCAAGATCCATTCAGCCGTTAAACGGTAACCGTGAAAAGGTAACAAACAGACAGAGAGAGTTAGTTTCGTATGAATTTTTAATAAAATACGACAAAACTTAAAAGAACGTAGAACTATCCTAAATGGTTGACATAACACATAACATCACGCATTGTTTTCCCCGAAGGGTTGGGCAGAGTTCCTATAGTACACCCACATTTCGCCAGTTATGTTTAAGTGCCATGTAAAACTTCCAATTTGCTTGTCTAATTAACCGTGTTTTCGCAATATCCCTAGGGTATCACTAGGGTTTTTGCGAAAATTCGAATAATAACAAACGAAGGAAAACTATGATGCAATACACTTGTCTCGCTCTAACTCACTGCAAATTCGGCACAGGTTTATTCCTAGACCCCATACTTTCTTTAAGGGACAATCATGTTGCGGTATCGCGCGTAGCTATAGAAAAGTGTTGAGAGCGAACATGATTGTTCTTTTATCTGTTGCAAACATTTGAGGGCCAACTCTGTGCGGTAAAATCCAATCAACTAAGGTGCTGGGTCGAAACAGATTTATATGGTTGTTTTAAAAATTGTGCAGGACAATGTCTGTGTACTATTCCGCACCATCCCGTGTTGGCTCATATACGGGGATTGGCTTGACGCCTCCGGGCTGCTACTGAGAAATTCTAGATAGAAAAACTCAATAACATTTCCCCGACGTGGGAATCGAATTCAGGATCTCATGCACAGCAGTAACCTAAATATTTCAATCAAATGATAATTATGTTTTAAATCTTTTTTTGTGACTCAGAATATAGAAGCTTACAAGCGACTTTCGTACATTTCAATATATCATGTTTTCTGTTATTCGCTACTCCATTTATTTGACAAATAACTTTAGGGGTATGAGGAACAGGGTGTAAAGTTCACTCATCCACCAAGGGATGAAGGGATCCATCAAGGGAGGATCCTCCGACCAGACGTGTGTCATGTCTGGCGGGCAACTGCCCAGAGGTTAAAGTCGGGAAGCTTGTATATATGTTTATCGCGCGGTAAACTCTAATTGCGCGATGCAGGATTTGTGTGACGTCAGGATGTTGTGTGACGTCAGGTGTTTGATGCGTAGTTTGCATGTAGCGATGTAGATGCCGCTACATAACGGCTAAATAACGACAGTTATTGTGTAGTATTGTTGAAATGACTGCACTTTAGAGTTATTTTTTTTATGTAAATGGTAAATTGATTGTTTTGTACTTATCGTAAAATAACAGAGCTATACGTTATACGCTAAACTATACGTTATATCGAAATAAAAAAAGTTATAATAAATGGAGTTATAGATAACGTAATAGAGAGGCTGTGCCTAGTCTAAAAATCAAAACTTTCTAATATATTTTGGCAATATGTGAGGATTTGGGTACTAGGAAATAATATAAGTGTAATCAACTACCAAAAACATGTAAAGCCTACTTAGCTGAGATAGTTTTCCCTTTTAACTTCATTATATACGAGTACCTATACTACTGCTTCGATTTTTTTCATAAATCCAAATACAACCATTTAGCTGGCAGGGAGGGAGGAACGAAACTCTAACAAAAATTTACACTTTAAAGTTTAATATAAACATTTCTCGCAAACGGATCCGTAAATTTAAAAATGGCTTCCAAAAACCCACAATATTTTTAAACGACATACGAGAAAAAAAAACATCCCCACTTTACGTGTAGGGGACCTCCCCTACACGTAAAGTGGGGATGTTTTTATTTCTACCCTAAAAAAAAAACTTGTCTTATTTTACCTCTTTGTCGTAATTAATATGTATACCCATGCCAAGTACAGCTTTCTAGTACTAACAGTCTCTAAGCTAAGCCGCGAACAGACAGAGAGACGGACATGACGAAACTATAAGGGTTCTTTGTTAACTACGGAAGCCTCAAAGAACGTAGTATACAGTCCTAGCTATCACAAACAACCTGTCCAATCTAAATACAAGAAGAAAAATCCGAAATGCCTCCTTTACATCGATTTTAGTGGTAGTTAGCTGAAAAAATATTTAAAGTCGGCAATTTTCCTTTTCAGCGAGTCTGGGATTACCTACCTTCCATAATTATCTTTCTCGTTCATTTTCTTTTCTTTTGCTGAAATAAATGTTTTACTGATTGGACAGCCTACATAAGTAGGTATAAGTAGGCTTTAGTTATGTATAGAATGAGTAAGATTTATGTAAAAGATTAGTCTGGTTGATAAGATCATAGCGGTTTAATAGGTTGTATAAAGTTATTATGGGATTATTTGAGGAAAATGAGTAGTACGTACTGTCATGATTTCCAATTACTAATAAGTTTTGTTGATTTTAAATGCTGCTGGGGAGTTTGTTGCGCTGCTGGGGAGTTTGTTGCGCCACTTCTTCGTCCCAGCTAAAGCACTAGGAAGTGGTGAAGGGTGGGCGTTTTGGGGGACTGTCTTATGTCATTTTGACATTCGAAAAGTGCTGATTCTCAGTCTAGTTTGAATAAATGATTTTTGAATTTGAAATACCTACTAAATATAAAATTGTAAGTATGTGATTTCCCTCAAATGATTTTTGTATCAATGTATTAATGAAGTTTAAAAAGTATCTCATTTGACAGTAAACGAAAAAGTACCGGTTTTTTCTAACGGAATGAAATGGAAACATGATGTTTGGAGCGTTGTCTAGTTTCTAAGTTAGTTCTCATCGATCTGCGGAACCATAAGGTTGTCTACAAAAAGGCCTAAGTAATATTGTATTAAATTAGTTTGTCAAAAATTGCTATTGCTTTATTTACCAAGTTTGTATGTATACAAGATTATAAAATCCAGAAATATTCGTACTGAACAGGCGTATCAGCTTTATCCATAATTTGGGGAGTTTATTGCTCCACTTCTTACGTACTTAAGTACTTAAACACTAGGGCGTTTTCGGAGCTGTTTTGTTTACTCCATCAGTGAGATTTGGGTCGCTTACGAGATATTATTATTTTAATATTAATAAATTATAAATATTTTGGGCTACTATTTCCCTATATATCGAATAATAAAAAAGTTTTTTTGCACCTCCACGTAAAAAATACAGTTTACAGGAAAATAGGCTTTAAGGTAAGTTAAATTTGAATGTTGAGATGCAGCCAATACCTTAGCTAAGATAACTTAACATCTTGTAAATACAGTAGTGCGATTCTGAAAAAAACTCACCGTGAGAACTTAGGTGAAGTGAGCTGTCAACAGTGTCAATCCTTGCATCAGGTGGAATTGCAGCACCATGAAAACTTATGTGAAATGAGTTTAAAGGGAGCTGTAATTCCACCTGTCGATCCATTCTGTAAAATTCTTACCGAAAGCTATTCAAGCTATACTTAAAAAAAAAAAAGAAAGCTATTCTTACCGTGAAGAGTGAGGTCACGTCAGTTTTAGCTCACTTCACGGTGAGATGTTTACAGAATAGCACGGCTGGTATCAGCGAAGTTGAACTAACAAAGTGCCTACCTAAAATATTACATCACACTATCTACAGAATAAATAAATGCTATGTCACTGCTATTACATAATATCATGTTCATGACATTGACCGTCGAAATCTGCGCCTAATTCATTTGTCCTTGTGTTCAAATTGGCCTAATTCTCGTTTTGCATGCAGACCTCACTCGTAACTTTCTGTTATTATTAAATGGGTATTCTATTATTTTAAACCCAACACATTTATAATACCTGAGTTTTTATATAAAGCGTTTATAATACCTACAAAAAATCTAGCGAAATGTGGCTGTACTATATAGGTACAGCTCTGCCTTACGGATGTTTATGTCATAAAAATTCAGTCTGTAAAGTGTAAAATGTCTTTAGACTCAGAAAAAACACCAATTAACAAAGTTTTAAGGTCGCACCTCTGAATTTCTACTAAAAGTAACAAGAAAAACAATCTAGAACACAAGTGCCAAAAGAATTAATTACTAACCAGGCGAAAATGTTCAAAGAAGCGCTCGGACGTGAAACCACCCACCCTCACAGTTTATTAAAACTTTCAAAAGCCTCTTATTGAAATCGGCTTAAAAAGTGGAAAACCGCAGACGACTACTGTAAAATGGGGTAAAAAACGAAGTCTTAAGAAAAACTTACGACGGTGGAAAACTAACGCTAAGTTTTAGAAGCTAAGGTTGAAGATCAAGTGTGTCATTTTAATAGTATTGGACAACAACGGCAGTTCTGGGCAGGTTTTCCAATTCTGCTAAAAGGACGTTTTGTCGTAGAAAAGGTGCAATGGGGAGTTTCATTGAAAGTTGATTTGACGACTTGTGTGTTGTCGGTGAATTCCTAAGAGCACTTACGTGGATTTCTTTGGTATTCTTTGAACTAGGTATAGCATTTTGTACCTTTTTATTGTTGAGATAAAACCGGGTACATCATACCTAAATAGATTTTGTGGTTTATAGGGATTGTTCAAATCCGGGCAAGTTCCAATGTGACATTTTTAATTCATATGTACTTTCTTAGCTTACCTTGGACAACACTGACATCAGTGAAGGAAAAACATCGTAAGAAAACCTGCTACCTATCTAATTACGCAACACATTTTCGTAAACGATTAAGACTAATCTGTTTCATTTTGACAGTTCAACAACATTCATTGCGTTATTTACGTTGTTGAGCAGATTTTGTTTTCGAACTTATGAAGCAATGAATTAGCAACCTGTTTCAAAACAATTCAGATTCTGATTGATCGTGTATTACGTAATTAAGGTGCTGGAGCTTGTAATCGCCAACCCGTTTCGAGCAACCGTGGTGATCAATGCTCTCGCCTTATCTGTATGAGAAGGCCTTGGCACTGCAGTGGGACAGTAACAGGCTGGTATTATAGGTAAAGATACAGGTATTAGATGGCTTTTTGAAATCAGGGTTTCTTTATGTAGACTTATCGATTAAGTGCTTTGTGATTTTTTTATTCTACTACAACGGGTACCTATTTAAATCTTTGAAAGTAACCTTTTTTAATTGAAATAAACGAAGTAGTTATACCATACTTATTCAGTTTTTTTTTTGCGTATGATTACGGTCAAGATCTCAGAGCCGCTTACACAATAAATCACTAATTGCATTTAGCACTAAACATAATAACAACATAATGCTGTCTCTGTCATTATTAAACGATTAACAGAAACAGGATGATATTTTTTGTTTTTTGTTTATTAAAATTTTAACATTGTGATTTTGAATGGAATTTCAATATTAATATTTTAATTTTTAATGATAGTTAAATTTTGTCATTGTAATTTTAATTTAATTTATATTTTGATATAGTATTTTTTTTGTATTGTTTGCTTGCAACTTATTTTGTACGCCATAAATGGCAAAACATGTAGCCACCACATATTAATTATAAGACCTTCATACTGTACTCATCTTTAGAAAATAAATATTTTCTTATCTATTATCTTACCTTGTCTTTTAAATACGTGTAACGCTAAACGCATTCAGACTTGTGCAGACCAGCGTGACACGGACAATACACTTTCTAAGAAAACTTCACAGTATAACAATAACTGGTGTCGCGTCGCGCGACAAGTCGCGCTGGTCTGCACAAGCCTTTCAGTGATTTGCAGTGAAAAAGCCCTTCAGAAGGCAGTCTGACTGTTTCGTTTTATATTCTTTCGTATCCAATTATTATGGTAAATACTTCGAATTTTGCACTCCCAGTGACATTTAATGAGAAACACAATAAATTCTGACTTCTCACGATACTAAACTAAGTATGTAGTTACAGTCCAGCTGTCGACAAAATTCGTTCTTGATATCTGTCAGTTTCATACTACCGAATAAGTGTTTCGCTAATTTGATCCTTATTACTACAAAAAATTGCCCAACTGACAGGTATCAGGAACATATTCTCTCGACGGACAGACTGTAACAATCTTTCAAGAAGACGTGTTAACTTGTGGATGACTAAAAAAAGTCTGCCTTACTATAAAACAGTGGAATCGTCCACAATTTTTAAACTGGTTCTAAATTCGCTTGCAACCAGAATAATTTTTCTACCAGCCTGTATGATGTAAGGTTTTTTGTAGATAACCTTCACAATACACATAGCTGCTTCTTCGCTCAGTAGGAGTCCAGAATACACCTGGGTTAATACTAAAATAATGATGTTCAAGTTCTACTTTTGAGCCAAAGTTATCAAAGGCGGAATTGTTATGAAGCCTCACTTATTTCTGCGCATAATATTATAGGTTTTTACAAGTAAAACATACTTATACTCAATGGAGTATAATATGTTTGTAATTAACTACCATAAACCTATGGGTTTAAGTAGTTATTGACGGTAAACAAAAAATACCACCTGACGAGACAGCTGTCAAGTAATCGACTAAACGTAATACCTGTCACTTCAGTTATCATGCTAGTTGACATTTAGAGTTCGGGCTCTTTACAATAGACCAGTGTTTTAACCCGTAGGTCGCGACCCCCTGAGAGGTTGAAAAAAAAAAAAAACAAAAAAAAAAATGTTTAAAAAAATATATTTTTTTAACTTTGTATTGTTGCTTTAGATAATTCCAATAGATTTGCTTTTAGGTTGGTTCCCAAACTTGCCTCATCTATAGCTGCATTTAAAAACGTAATTACTCTACTTTCCCAGTAGAATCATTACGATTTTATCCCTCGTAGCCATGATCCTCATAAATCCATCAATTATACGACATAAAATTTACTTAGGATTTAATTAGGATGCGAGTGGGATACGCTGTCCCCACAAATTCATCGTATTACGTTTCCGTAGAGGCGTTTGGCGATGTAATAATATTATATCGCCAAACGCATATTATGTCTGTTAATTATGTAATTAGCCGATACGTCATAATAAAAAACAATAAAAAGTTGTACGTATTTGATATTTGTATTATAATAAAATACAGATTATAAACAGTGGAGGGAAGGGGGTCGCGAGAAAAAATTTCGTGCTACGGGGGTCGCGTCATGAAAAAGGTTGAAAAATACTGCAATAGACAGATTACAAACTATTATTTTATTATTATTATAAATGTAACTAAAGGATTCATACAACGTGGCAATGCGGCCAGTCTCTTGGGTACATTACCAGACGACAGCAATGCGGATGAATTTTACGATGCTATATTTTAGTTTTTAAATAGTTTTAGTTAAGTTAGAATTTAATAAATAATTTTGCTTTTTTTATTTAGTTATAAGTTGTTATGGACCCACTTGTAAATAATAACCTTCAGTTAATAAAAATTCGCCACTTAAAAAAAAAAAAATATAAGCTAAAGGATTGTGCTCAAGCAGTTACATATCTGAAGAGTAGCTTAAGAATAAATGACAAGTTTAACTTACATTAATAAAAGAGGAAACTATTGTAAAAAATCTAAAATAAATTTAATTTAGTTTTATCGTATTTTTTAACAAGAAAATGTCATCCATAAAAACCCATTTTACGATTTGTTTACATTTATATAACAACCTAAACCGCTGGAGTATAGTTGCTATTATTGGGTTGGAAGATTCAAAGAAAACTTGCAGGGCACACCAAGGTCATATACACTTTATTATTGTTCAAGTTAAGGCACTAAGAATGTAAATAATGTACACAGTTTAAGTTGCTTCAACACTAAAACAAACATTAGTATTGCACTTAGTTGTAGATAATCGTACTAATAAAAGGAGAAAGCTGTGTTTGTTTACTTTTCATTTAAGATTCAAGATGCAAGGAGGTCGAATAACTACTCCAAAAGTAGCTACTTAAGTAAATAGGTACCAAATACCTACCTTCTAAGGCTGCCTTTCCACCAGAGATGAGCGAGGATGCGTAGAGAATGATGTGTTCCACCAGAGAACAGCGAGGATGCGTAGCGAGTAATGTGTGTGAAACTAACCAATAACGTCGCTTCAATGTCATAGCGTGAGCTAAGCTAGCGTTGTTATTGGTTAGTTTCACACACATCCCTCGCTAAGCATCCTCGCTCATCTCTGATGGAAACGTCCACCGCGAGCTAAACTAAGTTAGTTTGCAATTAGTTCAGTTTAGCTTGCCAGTTTTTCATACATGTAGGTGGACGCACATGTATGAAAATCTGGCAATCTAAACTAACTTAGTTTAGCTCGCGGTGGACGGCTAGCTTAAATGTAAAGTTTATTATTTTTAGATTAAATTGAATACTCCTATCTACGTTTAGTACTTATTGTAGTAACTTTCGTAAGTTGCTTTAATGGGAATGTGTTCATCATTGGATTTTTTTTTATGTTGAACTGATGAAAATACATCAAATCATCACGGGGCGACAAGAATCAATTCTATTTTTGACGTTCATAAGTACCTTATAAGGGCCTATTTGAAATAAATGATTTGACTTTGACTTGACTTTCACTTATATTTATTTCACTTTTAGTCACGTTTCGTCCCTCCTCACCACATGCCCATACCAAGCCATACGATTTCCTTTCAACTTTTCTGTCACTGGCACCATTTTGAAACTTGATTTTGACTCATTTCTTACGTTATCCAATCTCGTCACTCGACACATCCATCTCAAAATTCTCATCTCCGCTGCATGCAATATTTTTTCATCGCTCTCCTTCATGGCCCAGCATTCCGATCCATACCGTACGACAGGCCTGATCACGGACGAGGTTTTCTTCTTTAACTCCTCTTTACCTTTAACTTGAACTGATGAAAATACGATCACACAGAAAAGTATTCTTACTCACATATAAATAAAATACACTAGCAAACACACAATTTATAGAACAACAACCATAATTCACATGAATGTTCTGTATTTATTTCCATACCGCTGGATCGTCGACAGGTGAACAAAAGCCATAGAAATCAGTTAACACGAATATAATTTTATAATGGTCGGTTTGTGGTGACTGACAAACGCAGGTGTGGACCGATGCAGACTTGTTTGTACAGCGTAGTTACAGAAGTACCATTAATACATATTGATGACACCATGAATTGAGGTCTTACCAAGGGGTATCGTATTACCCAGTCACTGGGTTGTGGAGGTCAGATAAGCAGTCGCTCCATGTAAAATACTGGTGGGCAGCTGCATCCGGTTAGAATGGAAGCCGACCCCAATATAGTTGGGAAAAGGCTAGGCAGATTGATTTTGATGACACCCTGAACTATCGTACCGATAAACTTTCTGACAGAACCTTTTGCTTCTCTCGAATGAATTAAAGAAATTCTCAACGTCATAATTTCAGACGTCTGTCGACTCCTGAATAGATCCAAAGCCATCTCCACTACGTCTGGTTTTGCACTTCCTGCATCTAGTAGATTCTAGGGACATTTACCAATGGGTATTTAGGTTTTCCGGTTTTATCATGCGTTCAGTCTTTTAGACTATGAGCAGATGAGATGGTTCTGTTGGCACGTGGGGCGCTACTCCCGGTGGAGTCTGCCCTATCTTTCCGTAGTCATTCTTCGCACTGACTGATCCGGACGACCTTTTTCTGAAATAATAATTTAATAATTTTATTGTTCCAAAAACAGTGTTATAGATTATTTTTCCACCAGTAATAAATACATTTTAAAAAAAGTATCACAAATGACGTTCACTAGGTGGCAGCACAGAGACATCAGGTCCGGGCACATATCAAAACTGTCAAAACACCTATTTTCTTTAGTCATAACTGAATGATGAACGTCATCGACAAAAGATTACTTCCACTTTTAGTTTGTTTTTTTTTTATTTTCTGTTTCACGAACTGTGTCCAAATAAACGTTTTCTTTCTTTTTCTTTCATCGTATATTTTATATTCTTTGTCGACATGGAAGACCTCTTGTCAGAGTGGTGCCAACTGGCGGCGTGAATTTAAAAAAACTGCTATTTGTGACGTGCTTCGATCCTTCTCCTTTAGCTATAAGGAGAAAAATTTAACCGACATGTATGACCAGATGTATGAATATCAGCACCCCAATTGCGTCACGCACTTTCTATCACAATGCTCCTTACGAAAAATTTGTCAAGGAATATTGTTTAATTGTCAAAATGAAAGACATCCCAATTGTAAGTGTGTTACGTTGAAGTATGAAAAGCTATGGAGATGACATATTCTACTACCGGTAGAATAGTTATACAAATATCTATCATATTGACACACATATGTCATAAAGCGTTTTGCTTCTTTTTAACTAATCAAGAGTTGCATAAAAGATAAACCCTTTTTTTGGCAAAACTTTTGTGAGATGTCAAAGTCGTGTCTATGCGTGACCGGTCGCCATATTGAGTGCCGAGTTTTTTGGTAGATGTGCTGTCAAACCCAATTATTCCGAGTGTCAAACAGTTGCTTGCTCTCTCTCTTGCACTCGCAGTTACAACCCTACGAAAGGCGGCCATCATATGTGCCCGATTTTTGTAGGTACGCACGCAAATTTTGAGGTATGGCAAGTCCACAGGTTTATAGACATTCTGTTACGCCAGTTACATGACGATTGATTTTATCAGTTTTTTCCTTATTTTATTGATTTTTAGGGTTCCGTTCCTCAAAAGGAAAAAACGGAACCCTTATAGGATCACTTTGTAGTCCGTCCGTCGGTCTGTCAAGACCCTTTTTCTCAGGAACGCGTGGAGGTAATATAAATTTGAAATTAATATGAAATACATAGATCTATGGTCCCTTGGCGCTCTTAAAAATCAAGCTTCTAATTCAACGCTATAAAAAAATACGGTCATTTATGCGGCAAATAAATCAACTCGCAAATAAATCAAAACCTACAGGGTACTTCCTGTTGACCTAGAATTATGAAATTTGGCAGGAAGCAAGGTCTCACAGCACACTTAAAGGAAAAAGTCCCAAAATCGTTAATTTGTAGTTTTATCACACAATTTTTTTTTGCGAATATACTTACATTTGCAGTTGGAGAATTGACCGTGAGGTATATCGATGTATGGGAAAACATGTTTTTCAACTACAATGTTAAGTTTGTTTTTGGGATAAATTCATCCAAACTACGGAACTTTTCATTGTGCGTGGTCCGAGACGCACTTGGCCAGTTTTTTTAAACCTCTCGTCAAGTTTATCTTCTGTACTTTCAATATTTAATGGATTGTGTATGACGTGTAAGCTTTTAATAAAATTTGCGGCCATACCCATTGTTTTCATGTTTACTACAAGTGACCGATTTTATGGGATATGTGACGTCATTTTAGAATGATAATATAGACGTCGCCTTAGTGCGAATTTCACCAATAAAATTGAACGCGTTCAAGAGCTGTCAGTGTACAATATTCCATAACAATCTGACACTGACAGCTCTTGAACGCGTTTTAGAAATGCTGATCGCGTTCAGTTTCATTGGTAAAATCAACCTTAAATGGATGTTTGCCTTTTGAGGTTATTTGAGAAATCAGGTATGCCACGATTGGAGGTAAAAAAGGATTTTTTTTGTATGAAAACTTCAGAATTTTATCTTAATGGAGAAAACTGATCTAAGCACAGGATAAAAGGTATACTAGGTTAAGGTTTATAGAACAAAAACAGCCCTTCTTAAGCTAATGGAGACATCGTCTTAAATAAAATGATAACACCTAACATTTAACTCCAAACTTGCGAACTTCTAAAAACTTTAATTAACTTATTCACCCCTTGAGACAGGATTATAAAAACTAGAAAATTTACGTTAAAAAGACTAAGAGAGACAATTCTTTAGAATTGGCTTTCTTTGCAACACTGCTTACTTTATAAAGTTTTGTAATTAATTGGTCCGTTGAGAAACCAAGTTTTTATTGCATTCAGTAGGTATCAAAAAGTTCATACTTTAACGAAGGCTTGGTAAATAAATTGGTAGTGGCATGTTGTTACTAGCAGGCATGGTATAATAATATACATCGGTCACGTGGGTAACACAAGTCTACGTCATCACATCTGTGTTACCAGTAGTTTGTAATAATAACTCCCCAACCACCTTTATTACCTGTGCGAATCCGATAAAACAATGAGGTTTTAATTAACTATTACGTTGGTATGTGTTTAAGTTGAATTGTTTCGTTTGATTAGACAAACGAAACGACAATTTAAATGCTTTGAATATATTTTTTAACAGAATGGTGACTGAAAATCTTTCCTTAATTTGTGTTTTGTTGCAATAAAGTGGCAACTGGACAGTGACGTAAGCATGTGTCACTCACGGAATGCCAGACTTTGTTTTTTTAGACCATGCTAGCAGGTAGGAGGATTCTACTGCCCATGCTTACTGTTAACTTGGCCCTATAGTCTGATGTTTAAATGTAGGAAATTATTAGGAGTATATTTGAGAAAATCCAAACATTTTACTTAATAAAACGTGCACGTATTCACGCGACGATTGCTTAGATTAGGGCACGGTGTAATACTGTTTAGTGGTATGAGGAACAGGGTGTAAAGTTCACTCATCCACCATAGAAAAGGGAGGATCCTCCGACCAGACGGGTGTCGTGTCTGGCGGGCAATTGCTCAGAGGTTGATGTCGGAAGCTTGTATATATGTCCATCGCGCGGTAAACTCTAATTGCGCGATGCAGGATTTGTGTGGCGTCAGGTCTTTGATGCGTAGTTCGCATGTGGCGATGTAGATGCCGCGTAATACAACACTCAAACTTCACTCGAAAATTACTCAAACGATGGAAACCAACACCAAACTTAGATAAAACAAACGCAGTAGGTACAGACTACAGACGATACTGCAGTTTTGTACCAAAAAGTCGTCAAAGCTGTGATATATGTCACAGTTGGCGATATATGCACAACATTACTACACGGCGCAACTCTATCGCTATAATACCAACGAGGACAGAGATAGCTAATCATTCAATGATATTTAAAACAATAGCTCACGTACTTCCAAGTTCAAGAATTACGCCAAAGAATAATTCATGAACGAACATAATATTTTACAACTGATTGCAGAGTGATAAGATATATTGTATAACGCCTAACAATGAGATTACGAATGTAT
Organism: Agrochola lota; assembly: GCA_947364205.1. NCBI lineage: Eukaryota > Metazoa > Arthropoda > Insecta > Lepidoptera > Noctuidae > Agrochola > Agrochola lota. The sequence continues at coordinate 5,015,518 of OX376231.1, read as the reverse complement.
GAAAAACAATGATGTCGAAAAGGAGATAGGTGGAGTAATCTGCTTCTCTGAGCACATTTAAGAGCGTTTAATCTGAAAGTGGGCAACGTCGCAAATATATGTCAAATATTTCGCTGTTTTCAATAATTTGGCAATAGGTATGGAAACATGAACTGTGGCTAACTAACGAACTAGGATATTAATAATGAATTGCAATCATAACACTGAATTTGATGTTGTAACCGCTTTAGGTATAAAAAGGCATTTGGAAAGTTTCCAAATACTTTTTTTTACATCTATAACTAAATATTCGGTGTGACGTGACGTGAGGTAAATATTTCACAACTATTTGCGAAGTTGCCAACGTTTAGGATAAGCGCTCTTAAGTTCTGAAAATGTAATTGTTATTGTAGTTTGAATTTACTGAAAAAAAAAAACGAATTAACAAAACTGGAGGCATTCACTTTGTTTTCATTAGATATAGAAAGTATTCTTAACAACCAATTGATAAAAAGCCTGCAGTCTTATTATCCTGTCAGAAATTCAGGTAACTTACAGTATGCATCAGAAAGATATGGTCATATTTAAGACACCGATATATGCCAGTGGCCTTCAGTGGTTAGCTGGCGTGTTTTATGCTGAGCTCACGCAACGCGTCGTACTTTCAGCAAATAATACGACTCGCCTATGAAGGAGCGCTGTCCCAAATTAAATGCATTATTAATTTATTATTCTACATAAATCAAAAAGTAATTAAAACACGTAAGATAAATAATTACCTAAATTATCGTTAAAATGGTGAAGGTTTCAGAAAAATACGTAGTATTTAATACGTTAGACGTGCTCGTAATGCTCGTATATATATATATATATAATATAAATATAGTACAGTAGTTTTGGAGATAACGGGAGGGGAATGAGCAATTTTCATAAATTTTCTTAAATATCTTTAAAACTATTTATTTCAAAATTATAAAAAAATTGAGATCCTCCCAATAAGGCCTTTCATTTGATATGTCACACGGTATAGTTCGTAAACTTTATTTTTTTAATTTTCTTATTTGCCCCCAAAAGTGACCCCCATATAAAAAAAATATTTATTTACGTTAAGCGTCCGTGTTTGGGTCACAGAAATACTACTATTTGTGTAAATGTAAATTTAAACTTAATCGGTCCATTCGATTCAGAGCAAATTGGCTGTCACAGGCGGACAGATAGACAGACAGACAGACACACGAGTGATTCTATAAGGGTTCCGTTTTTCCTTTTGGGGAACCCTAAAAAGGGCTCCTTTAGCTGGGAACTAGTTTACATACAAATACTTACAGTCACTTAGATATCCTCACTAATAATATAAATGCGAAAGTTGTTTGTTTATTTGTTTGTTACGCTTTCACGCTAAAACGGCTGAACTGATTTGGATGAAATTTGGCACATGGATATTCACCATGACCTGGAGAAGGACATAGGCTATGTTTCATCCTGAAGTCGCAGGCAAGAGCTAGTCTACTATAATATTCCATTTTCTTTTAAAGCAAATTTGCAGGAAATTGAATTTTTCACCCGGTGATGAGGCAGAGGTTTTTTTTTTATCAAGTCGCAATCAGCTGTAGGTATAGTATCTTTAACATATAATTTGCCCTGTAGAATATGTAGTTCATCCAATACGCATACTCGTATGTTAATAGCACATCTAATGGAGGCACACGAAACGTCAGAAGCTGAATCAACGGTTTCAATTGGTTACTCTTTTAAAAAGAAATTGGCTTATACATTTCCAAATTAGAGTGTTTATAGGTATGGGAGGACAGTGTTAATCTCTCAATCTCTCTATGAGTAGTACCTTGCAGTTGCATTTAACAACATTTTCGGGGATTAACATTTCAAAACACAATACAATAAAAACTTAAGAATTGCGACGCATTTTGAGATAGGCATTAGGTAGATTTGCACATAAATAATCTTCAAGATTACTCCATTTTTGTACCGATACAAGTATCGAAAACACTCGATATATAAAATCGATTATACTTTATCGATTCGAGCGGCAACCTATTGAATCAATTGTAAGTGAAATCTTCGCGAAATTGCCTTGACACCTCAAACAGTGGAACCTGTCGTGCAAGTATGTAGTATTTGCAATATATCTATCCTTTTCATATACATGGTAACTTTAAATGTGTGAAAGTAAGATGGAGAGATATCCTAAATTTGATTGTGTAAGTGGTTACTGTATTTAATGATAAGTTATGTGCCAAAATGGTATTAAATTGAATTCCTTATTTCTTATGATCTACATTTTTATACTCGTTGTTTGTGTCTAGGTAAAAGAATGAGTAATTGTTATTAATATCAAAACAATCACTGATTCTATATGATTTTTTTTTCAGTTTCTATAGTCCCACTGCTGGGCATAGGTCTAGCTTTCCATTGTTCTTTGTGCGTTGCCTTTTCCGACCAATCTCCCGTAAACGCATCTAAGTCGTCCTGCGAGTGTTTCCTACGCCTCCCTCGGCGACGATGGACGCTCGTCTTCGGGCACCCACTGCGTGAAGACTTTGGCCCATCTGTCTCGAAGCATCCTGTATATTCATGACCCGCCCATTCCCACTTCATCCTAACAGATAATTGCCCGCATCGGCGATTCCTATTTTGGAGAGTATCATATTCGGTATTCAGTACGCTATGCTCCATCTCTCTAAACGACTTATACGACTTCTGACGAAGCTTCGCACAGTGATACGATACACGCAGATGTGACCAATCATTATCGATATCGTCGCGATAGTTCAGGCTGCGTAGCACTTATCGTCCGGGTGGCGGTACATAATAAACGTGGCGAAGCCGCTAATGTGACCGCTGCATTAGCCCGATAACTCTTTAGCGAGCAAAACATACGAAGCTTCGGCACGCATTGCTTTGTCACGATAGACGCAGATGCGGCCGCAGCATGACAGTGTAGTCAAGATGAATTATAAATTGTCACATAGAAGTATGTTATGGTAACACCAATTATGCATTATGTTAATGTTACCATTTAGAATATGTTATCATGATTCAAGGTTAATTGGCAGATAATAATTTTCCTATAAAATAATAACCTAGGTCCTATTATAGTGCACAAGTTCCTACAATTTACCTATGCACGCCTATTATATTATAATGACATAATAGGCCTATAAATACCTGTAAATATAAATATTTACAATAATGCTCGCATACTTAAGAATCCATCCAACTACAAACCAATCATAAAATTGAAAATTAGCTGTTTACAAAACGTTATCCTTATTAATTTCACAAATAAGGTTTACAGAAATTGAACAAAAGAGCGAAAGTTTGAAACAGAATTAACAAGCGGAGAAAAATGAAATATAAATGTTTTAAATGTTATGAGGAAGGCCATACGGCATCAGAATGTCTGAACAAACAGAAGGTACAAGAGGATGAGGTGGCACATCATGTGGACGTGGACGAAGCACTAATTACTTTGAATGTTTCATTATTTAAAAATATTTTACTCTTATCACTTCTGTGCGCTAGTGCACCTACTTTATTCTTAACTTTAATGCATTAAGTTAGATTAAAATTGCTTATTAGTCTTATAGGCTAGATTAATTATTAAGAACCTTGACCAAACCTTTTTAATAAAGAAGAAAAATTAAAAAAAAAGTTTAAAGCATAAAATTCAAAATTTCTAGACTTGTCGATTCGCTCGCAAATAAATGGGCTTCTTGAAAATCGCATAAAGAAAAATTATATTATTTAAAAGTGTCGGGTAAATTCGTGCAAATCAACCAATAAGCCGGTGGCCGGGAATCAGCCTGCGATCGGCCTCCTCCTTCGCAAGCATTACTGCTTCGCAGAAGGAGGTAACGGCTTCCCACGACCTCTCGCTCCGTACCATGGCCGGACGCGGGAGATCACTACCGCCGATCGCGTCCACAAGGAACCAATAAGCCTAATATCCTTATTACGAAAACCTCACTTGCAACCTGCAACTACGTAGTCAGAAATCAAGAATAGGATAGAAAAAAACTACGCCGATGGCAGTAAAGAGTTGAATTGAATTGAAACATCACCACTTTTAATAGTAAACAAGTCATGATTTATTTGTCTGGCTGTCACACATGACTCTCAATTACCAATTAGTCACCCCATTCAATAGTGAAGAATTTAATATTTTTAATAGGGAAAATGAGCTTGTGTTCTGTTTACATTCATACATCTGCTGTTAATTGTGTAATGCACTAACAGTAGCGATGGGTTTCATGTTACAGTTCAACAGCATTCACTGCGTCATTTACTTTGTTGAGCAAACCAATTTTCCGAACATATGAAGCAATGATTTAGCAATATCCTTCAAAAATATTCAGATGTGAGATCGTGTAACTTAAGAGCGTTTATCCGAAAAGTTGGCAACGTCACAAATAGCTGTCAAATATTTACATGTTTTGATTAATTTGGCAATATTACTGTATGGAAATATTAAATGTGGCTAACTAGTGAATTAAAATATTGATTATGAAATGCAATAATTAATATCGTAATACCGAATATTTAGTTTTAAATGTAAAAAAAGTATTTCGAAACTTTCCAAATGCCTTTTTTTACACCTAAAACGGCTACAACATCAAATTCAATGTTGTAATTGCAATTCATTATTAATATTCTAGTTCGCTAGTTAGCCACATTTTTTATTTCCACACAGTTATATTGCCAAAATGATCAAAGCAGTGAAATCATCAATCAGAATATTATGAACATTATTATCATTATCATCATCACAATGTCTTGTTTTCTTCTTTATTTTATTTTTTTGTATATTGGCACCTTATTATATTCATGTATTTAGTTATTATTTAATCGTGTTTTTGTATTTTGTTATAAAATATGTCGTTTGTGTGCACCAAGTAAACGATATATTATCTATCAATATGTCCTATACTGCCCTGTTTTTTTTTTTTTTGAGGATGGAAAATCATCAAATGACTTCTCCCGCTCTGGGCGGAGCGAGAGGGCTTGTCAGACTTTTACTGACTAAAACCCACCCGTGTTCCTTCCATTGCCCGTGTGCCGGGGCCGCGATATCCCTTTCGGACAAACCCGCAACCCCAGCAGATACTGCCCTGCTAAGCCGAAAACCGCATCTCAATCGGAGTAAGTTTTGAGAAAATTTCCTTTTTGTAAATTGTAATTTAATTAAGGAAATATAAAGATAAAAAAACTTCTTAGTGGTTTTTTTTTTATTTCTAAGTTAGATAGCGCTATTTAGCTTATACTGTTAGATTCGACATTTTTAAAGCTATTGAATGGTACAAAAAAAACTAAAAGGCCATATCTCAGAGATAGCGCCTTTCGATTTAGCAGGGCAGTATAGGAGTATGTAAAACTCGCAGCAGGTGGCGTTCTGTAGAATCTGCGCATCCACATGGGAGGAAGGCATGAAATTATGTATTTTTGTAAAATGAGCTTTTCTACTATCAGTTTTCTATGAAAACACCAACTGTTTGTATTTACCACTAGTCTCCGCCAGCGGCTTGGCCCGCCTGATATCTTTATAAATTATAGCTTATGTTACTCAGTGATAATATAGCATTCAACTGGTGAAAGAGTTTTTCAAATCGGTCCAGTAGTTTTTGATTTACAAACAAAAAAACAAACATTATTTTTTTGTCGTTATAATATTAGTTTAAACTATCAGCGACCAACGCGTGTTTGCTCCTATGCTTATCCTATACCTACTACTAAACGAGAAATATTTGTATATATAGTCGTATATTCGTAATCACTAATCACGTTCTCGAAAACGGCTCCAACGATTTCGATGAAAGTTGCAATATAGGGGTTTACGTGGGCGAATAATCAACCTAGCTAGGTCTCATATCTGGGAAAATTCGTTTTCTCCGTATTTTCACCCGAGTAGAGCTCGGTTGCCCAAAGTTTAGAACAAGATGGCTACCATAAAATAATGACATGGCAGCATGGAATTAGTAAGTACCTACTATCATGGCAGCATGGTATTAGTAAGTACCTACTATCATGACAGCTTGGAATTAGTATGTAGTATCATGGCAGCAAGGAATTAGTATGAACTATCCTATACTATTAAATGAGCATTCTCTATTTTCACCCGAGCAGAGCTCGGTCGACCACCAGGTACTCTAGCTTGAAATGTGCAACTAAGAACTGAGTAATCGTTGTTTTGCCTCAGAAACCTTCAATAATAATCGCATACAGCAAGAGTTTACTCACATTATAATTATGTTTGTGGTTTTCCTTGTCATTGATAAACAATAGCACGTGCTTATGCAGTGCCATTATTATTCAAATAAAATGCTTTTAGCTTGTTTCTGGGTAGTCAACCCATTGAAATGACTAAGAGTCTGGTTGACAACCTGCAGGGTAATTACGTAATACACTTACAGTGGCAATAATGACTAAGTAATAACAGCCGCACGGGTCGATCGATCATGTTAAGCTACGCTTGCCGATGTCCGTGCGTGGATGGGTGACCATCTTTACATACCAGGACCCCTCCGTGCCTCGTAAAGCGCGTTAAGCCGTTGGTCCCGGCTGTCATTCGTGGATCTTTGACAGTCTTTACGGGTACTTAGAAGCCCGAAAGTCTGACAAACAACCAAGGGGTATCGTATTACACAGTAACTGGGTTGTGGAGGTCAGATAGGCAGTAACTCCATGTAAAATACTGGTATTCAGCTGCATCTAGTTAGATAGGAAGCTGACCCCAATATCGTAGGGAAAAAGGCTAGATAGATGATGATGATACGAGTAAAGCAATGGATTAACAATTTCTTCCAAAATCAAAAGAAAAGAAAAGAAAAATACGTTTATTGGCATTACAAAAAATACACCTTAAAACTATAAAAATAGAAAACAAGCCAAAAGAGCCTCAGCTCAGCATAATGTCAGATGACAACACATAGTGCCACCTGACGCTGATTTTCAGCTGCAAGCCACGAGTGCCATCCATACACTAGAATAATAAACACAGGGAAGTGTTTTCTCCGTTGTAAAACATAAATTAAAGGTAGAATAAAAAATAAAAATAAAACATACTAAATCAATAAGAAACAGAGATTAGGTTTATTCACTTTCGCATTTATAATAATAGTATGGATTTGGTGGTTTACCCGACAGCTCTGTCTCTAATTTCACTCTATACTCGTATATTTATCGCGTATAACTGCCATTATTCCGCTGTTATGTCATACAATTATTACAAGCATCGTGGTTGCGTATGGCTAATTATTACAAGCATCGTGGTTGCGTATGGCTAATTATTACAAGCATCGTGGTTGCGTATGGCTAATTATAGCGTAAATTATGCTTTATTGCAGTGTTACATGATATGTTTGTGTACGCATAATACTAGGATAACATTCACTAATAAATTACTATGTTTCACCCACGTTTCACCACGAAGATAGGCCACCTACCGTATCTAGTCTAAGACTTCTCATGTTGATCCATGTAACTGGAGAAACCTCGACCCCTGTCATACAGGATGTCCTAGTTCAGGGGTGGGGACCTCATTGATGTAACGTGTACTGAAATTTGGAAATAAAATTACCGTACCCGACCGCAGGCGGCAACTGCAGGCGACGTTTCACTGCAGTCGTGATTCCGAACCCGATCGCAGGTGACTGCAGCCCGTATTCCAGTCGGTAGATAGAAGATAGAACAATGTGTAATCGCAGGAGCGTTTGCGGCACTACTGGGCTACACGTATCGTCTGTCGCTCGCTGCAAACGACGTGTCGCTAGCTACGGAAGGTATTTCATAGAAATTTATAGAAACCAGTCTTGTCGCGGCGACACTTCGCCTGCAGTTGTAATCATACCTTTACTATTACCTACTCAGTTGGTATTCTTCTTATAGTGTCAACGTGTACTTTGATTGAATATTATTATAGTTTGAGCCCAGTAGGTGGCCATGTTGATTGCGGCATTAGTGGCATTCTTAAGGGTCATCAAATGTACAAATGAACATGCACTTAGGACACTCCAGCAAGTGGGACATGGATTGACTGATCAGAAGCACCGCACTCGCACTGGGCGTTGGATGGGTCAGTAATTCGTCACTTCGCCAAACCGTGTTTGCAGCGGCCTCCTAGTAGGTAAACATCGAATAAGTAATAGATAAGGTACCAATTTGTACGCTAATAGGTAAAATCCCACTGATTACAGTAGGATATTACAATCAATCCGATTGCAGACCGGTGGTTGTGGTGTTTTTCCGTAGAACGCTACGGGATTGTGTTGAAAAACCTTGATTGTGATGACATTTAAGTATGCCCTGAAATTAAAAAAACTTGTTTGGTTGGCGGAACCCGTCTGGAACGCATAATAAAAAAATTCGCCCATTTTGATCTTTTGACTTTAGCACCCTCGAAAACTATAAAAACGAATCCCATGAGGAAAAATACGAAAATTTTCGCAGCCGCTATCTCGGATTTACCATTCTTGAAAACTATGAAAACGACACCAACGACGACAAATAAAATAAAAATATTGACCAAATTCACACTTTTCCCAATCTCTCTCTCTCTCTCTCTCTATTGAATTAGAAGAAGACTGTCGCAAGTATTAACACTTTTTTTCGTGACGATTTCTGCCCATTTAATACTACCACAAGCCGCGTCAAAGAACTTCGTTCCAATATGCTCGCCAATAATTGTCCTCGTGATCAAAATGACGAAATAGCACGTTGAGCAAACCCTGGAAACCTGTGACATACTTTGAATAAAAGTCACATAACGGATGTTTCCAAGAATAAATAACGCAAACAAGCTATTTTTAGAAGCAAGGGAAGGGTGAGTCGTCTTGAAATGACGGAACAATATGCCATGGGGGAGGAATAAACAATAGGTTCAGGGGAACCTTAACTTAGATTACATAAACTCTCATAAAGGAATGTATACGTAAATAGTTAACATACGAAGGTCAACAGTTAATTTATACATACAGGTAACTAGATTTTTATACCAAGGGGTAATACCGTTTTACCCAGCAACTGGGTTGTGGAGGTCAGATAAGAAGTCGCTCCATGTAAAATAGTGGTATTCAGCCGCAACCGGTTAGACTGAAAACTGACCCTAACATAGTAGGGGAGAAGCCAGGCAGATTGATTGTCTCATTGTCTCACCCACGAAATTTCGCAGTTTTTGTAGTTTTTTAAATCTTTTTCTTTATGGCACCTCTTTAGGTCATGAGCTATACTAATAACAAAAAATATTTTGCGTAGTTCTTAGGGGGGAGGCGTGAACATTGATTCGCTGTTACAATGTATCCTGAAAACTTCTGAGAAGACAATAATGGTAAGTAAAAATTACCGCAACCCTGAGAGTTCGGAAAACCTGTGGAAAAAGATACCCATGTTATTTACAGATCCAAAAAGAGTAAGTACAGTCGATCCCACGTCGGTGGAAACACTTTGACCTTGAGCTGGCCTAGGAGTTTCAGTAGAATGAGAGGCCAACTTAGGTATACTGGTTTTGTTACCACTGACGCGCAGCTTACTATTCAAATCAGACACAGTCGTAAAGTATGGCAAATCTGGCTGTGTTGATAGAAAAATCTGACCCTGAAAAGTATCTAACATTCAGTGGATGTATGGAATCAGCTTTGTTCAAAAAGGTCTGCTTAGCCTTTTCCCAACTATGTTGGGGTCGGCCTTCAGTCTAACCGGATACAGCTGAATGAATACCAGCATTTTACATGGAACGATTGCTTATCTGACCTCCACAAACCAGTGAAACGATACCCCTTGGTAAGACTGGTTGTCACACTTATGAACTTCTAACTACCCGTAACGACTGTCAAAGATCTACGAATGACAGCCGGAGGGGTCTCGATATGTCATTGATGGTCATCCACGAACCGACTGCGGCAAGCGTAGGATAGACACGTGCGCCTGAGCCACGAACCACGAGCCCCTGACTATACTCAAAAAGGTGATAAGTTCATAATAGTTCAGGAACCAATGAACTTTTACGTAACACAATACGAATTACTCTATGCACTATTGCACACGACATTTACAAATTACATTTTGTAATACCGGTTTCAATAAAATTATTCCGTTTTTTTTTTACACTTGGTCACCTACTTTTGTAAAACACCTTTTTCACATCCTTATGCTGAGGTACTACGATTGTAGTTATTTGATTCAAGCGAGACTATAGTATTTTACTACGATTGCATTCTATAAAACTGAAATTCTGTTAATAATCTTCATATTGATCGTTGAAAGCGTTTCCGAAGGAAAAATACAAATTTCTTTAATGCCAAGTTAATCTTCTTCCAGGCATCCTTGTCCTAAATATCTTCCGTCCCTTATGTAGAATTTCTTGACTGTTTTTCGGCACAACACAATAACCTGTAGGTAACACTTTGAAGCAAGGAAGTGACTATTTTCTTAAGTTTGCTTGTACTTTAAATGCGCACTTCTTTCTTGGTTTTGGCAAGGTTATCCGATTTGATTAAATACTTTAGTAGATACGTACATATATTTTCTATAGACCGTCAGGAATGAGGAGCCACATAAAACGTCCTGTAACTTTTTAAGGGTTTTACTACAAATTCCAGAACCGGCCAACATATTCGGAAAATTTGCTACTAAATATTGGTAGTATATATTTTGTAAATATATTCTGATGTAAAAGAGTGTCCGTGGAGTTTCTTGCCCGTTCTTCTCCATAGGAACCTACTACGCGTTGGAATGGGCAACTAGCGTTATATTTCTGACTGACCGACCCCTTGACAATTCAAAAGTACCTGTAATTGATTTATTTGAAATAAATGCTTTGAGTTTGAGTACCCGCGGTTTAATATGCGACATGGCTCCTCAATCCATTCGGACACTATACAATTAGTATTTGATTCAATTTCATTTTATATTTCTATTACACTCCCTCTTGCCGAGAGGAGGTCTGTGTCGCAGCAGTGGGAAAATTATAGACTGATTTGTGATTTCTATTAATTAATATTTTGTTTTTTTTTTCAATTAAAATTAAAATGGTTTACTTTCTGACCTATTTAATATTTATCAATTATGGACCATTTCACGAGTAAAGGCCTTTCCCTTTTTCTCCAAAACTCTCTATCCGATGATGCCTTGAAAATCCAGTCAGCCAGGTTTTGGCATTGATGTATTGCTTGAATGAGGGATTAATAATAATAATTATATTAATACGTGAAGTAAAAACTTTGTACCCCTTTTTACGGAAATTACGCGGACGGAGGAGTATGAATACAAGATGGCTACGTTAAAATCATGACATTTAAATGAATTATGGTCGAATTTCGACCTTTGGGCGACCACTAGTATCTTTAAAACCACAAAGCCATGAAGATAAAGTTAAAAATACCAGCTGGTTGCGCTCTATTAACCCAGATGTGGTTTCTTCGACTGAAATTACTTCAACATTATACTTACATGTAATTACTTAGGCCCGGACCTACTGAGTTCAACATAACGTGACGTACGATAAGTAGCTCAACATTGTGTTTTCTTTGTTTTTCATTTGGAAAATTGGTTTCTGCTCTACTTAGTCTAAAAATAGCAGAATGTGCTATATCAACACGAATGATGTGAACTTTAAAGACTATAACGTAATTTTGTAGATAAAATGAGACCAGACGGGTGTTGTGTCTAGTGGGCTACTGCCCCACTATTGCTGTATATATGCTAGTTGCGCGGTAAACTCTGCTTGCGCGATGCAAGATTTTGCGTGACGTCAGTGCGTAGTTCCCATGTGGCGATGTAGATGCCGCCACAGTTTTGACGAGGCGCCAAATCTATTGGCTAAAAATAGCAACACAAAGAAAGGTGTGGAAGGTTATAAGGGAAACCTTTGCTGTGAACGTTATAGGTTGAATAAAACCAAAAGTTGGTAGGTACATATTGACAAGAACATAGTAAATTTAACGTCTTTTTAGGGTTGCGTACCCGAAGGGTGCCAATCGGAACCCTAGCTATTACTAAGCCTCCGCTATCTGTCCGTCCGTCTGTCAGCGGGCTGTATCTCGTGAACCGTAGCAGGTCGACAGTTGATAACAGATTGTGTATTTCTATTGCCTCTATAACAACAAATCATAAAAATTTACTAAAATTAAAAATAAAAGGGTCCTCATACAAGAAACGTGTTATTTTTACCAAAGTAAAAAACCTAGTGTTAAATATTATATACGGTGGTACGGACCCCTTCGTGTGCGAGACGGACTCGCACTTGGCAGTATCTTTAATTCCTGCATTTCATTCTACTTCTAGGACTTTAGTGACAGGCTGCACCATCTTGGACCATCCATTGCATGGATCGTATACCTATGTCAATCTGCCCAGCATTTTCTTAACTATGTTGGGGTCAGCTTCCAGTCTGGCCGGATGCAGGTGAATACTAGTACATGGAGCGACTGCCTATCTGACCTCCACAACCCAGTAACTGGGTAACACGATACCCCTTGGTAAGACTGGTTGTCAGACTTTCGGGCTTCTGACGACCTGAACCAACTGTCAAAGATCCACGAATGACAGCCGGGACAACGGCTTAAGGTGCTTTCCGAGGCATGGAGGGGTCTCGGAATATAAAGATGGTCACACATCCACGGACCCCCCCGGTAATCGTCGCTTAACCTGATGCATCGACCCGTGCGGCTGTTATTACTTAGCCACAAGCTCCTCTATTCGAGACGATCGTATACCTATCTTATGCTGTATTTATATGAAAAGTTTTAACACCCACAATAACGCAGGACTTGTATTAAGATAACGCTTGAAAAACATTTAATGCTCGCTTACAGACTTCATGGAATTGCTGATGAAAAAATCAAAAATCTGTCAACAACTATAGAGTAGATTCATGATCATTGACTTACTTTTACACAATGAATTTTCTCCTACACACACAGTACCAATTTAAAACAAACAAAACTATAATGTAGACTCTTAAATAACTTGCTAATACAAACACAACAAACACCGCTTACATCATGTCAACCATAAAAAAGCAAGGCACGAGAATCATATGTGTTGAACTAGTCAACCCCCCACAAGCTAAACAGAACCTTAACTACATCAAACTAGCGTTTAATTTTAACTTGCAGTGATTAATGTTTCACCAAGTTTGCTAAAGTGACAACCGTTTAAATTAAGAAGTTCTCGCTTGAGTTCCTAACGCCTATCACAATGCTTGTTTTAATTTACTACACTTAAATGAATAAACAATCTGTACGTATGTGTTTTAGTCAGAAGACCAGAGATAAATTTAAGTTAACGAGTGGGGTGGCGCTGCTTGTTAAGACAAATGACAACTAAACGTCAAATTCTGTAAATTTTATAATATTTAGTGAAATATTTTTTATATATATTTTATTTTTATTTTGTAAGTATAGTATTTTATATAAGTTTGTAAACTAGAATACATGTTTTTACTAACCCTTGTTTTCGTCTGCAGCTTTTAACATTTATCTACCCACAAAGTACAAAGTCCGAGGGCCTGCCGCTCTGCGCTGCCGTCTCTACGTGACACTGGCAGAATAGTCGACACCGGCTCAATCGCCAAGAAAGGAAGAAAAAAAACGAATTTCCGCCGTCTGTCACGATATGCTAGTTGTGTATTCATGGGGAATGCGAGGTGCAGATTGAAACACAAGTAATAAGTTATGTATGTACGTCCGTATATGTGTGTTTGCGAGTGTGTCCGTATTCGCAAGTCACTGTGTTCACTGTGTTGTGTGTAGTCACTGTGTTTTATTTGGGGCATGTGTACAAGTGTGTGTGCGTTCATAGGGGTCGTAACTTTTCCCTTTGAAGAAGAGTGTTTGGGTTTATTGTTGTAGTATATTTCTATAAGAGTTGGGTTGGTTCTGCGTGGTAATGATTTTGTTCGTTCTTTATTATTTGATGATTAAGGGAGGAAGTTGGAGACAGAATAAGGAACAGATTTCAGTCTCGTTGTACTGGTAAACACCAGTAAAAAATATTACCGTTACAAGTAAAATTAAGTATGTTAAAAAGAGATTTCTCTGCAAATATCATCATACTTTTGAAAATACGAAATAACTCTTCTTCTGGCGCAGCCGGGTATTATATGTTGTAATCAAGTGATCAAGCTAATATAAACACTTTTAAATCTTCGGGCCACGACTGAAGTCCGTTTGACGCGGCGCTAGTGTCTATGTCATTGCATCACATTGCTTAAAAAAATATAGTTCCACAATTTTCCGCCGGCCTTCTTTCGCGGCACGCACTGTACTACCAAGTATCTATTTAATAGTTATGTAAACACTATATCATACATCTGTACATTAGTGACAGCTACATAAATACACTGATGTCACTTTAATGATGTAGCTGTCACTAATGTCAACTGTCAGTCACCACTAATGGCGGGATTTTTTTTACAGCGATCATGCATTACCTGCACGAGGACACCTAGCCAAGGTGTGATGATGAGCCAGTGGGATAACACACATATGGGATTAACGGGATTCTACACCTACTTATAAGAAAACCAAGTATAGTATTGATCTATGCTATTCAATACTTCGTTGTGTCGACACCCTTGCGCCATCCCATCTTCCTAGCGGCGGATTTTGCAAGTGCGGAAAACCCCAAACGGCGCAAATACTCCAATCTTATTGGGACTTATATGTTCGAGCCGTTTGGAGTTGACGCACTAGGGCCATGGAGTCCGAGTGCCCACTTAGTTTTTCGAGACATTGCCAAGCAGTTGGTCGACTCTTAACGTGACCAGAGGACTGGCTTATTTTTTGGCCAAAGAATCAACATTGCCATACAACGTGGCAATGCTGTCAGCCTTTTGGGTACTCCTCCTGTTGACAGCGATGCGGAAGAATTTTTTGATGCCCTATGATTATTTCCCCTCCTTTTTCATATATTTTTTCATGTTATTATTATTTCCTTTATTTAAGTTTTTAACATATAAAATACATTTTTAAATATTTCTTAACAACTATATAAAAAACATTTAAAAATATAAAAAATAGTGTTCTGCCGGTGTCGGGAGCAGGGTCCAAGCTACCGGTGGTTAGGGCTGCAGAGACAGGAACCTCCTCACAATGCGAGCCGTATCGAGGAGTACTGCCTTCTGAATCAGGCCCTTGATCCAACCGCCTAACGACAGCCTCGAGAGATGTTGGTCGAGGCTTTCGGCCATCAGGCCATTGGCCGTTACGACAATCGGTACAATGATAGCCGAGCTCACATTCCACATGTCAACAACCTCGTGTGCTAAGTCGAGATATTTTATTTGTTTCTCTTTCTCAGCTTTCACGAGGTTCTCGTCATGCGGAATGGTAACATCGACTATCATTGTGCGGCGCGCTGATCGATCTATCACCACTATATCAGGCTTATTGGCAACAATAGTCCTGTCAGTAATGATAGATCGATCCCAGTACAACGTAACATGGTCATTTTCGAGAACTGGGTCGGGCACGTACTTATAATACGGTACCTCAGATTCAACAAGTTTGTATTTCAAAGCAAGTTGC